>JAUKPH010000019.1:5450000-15450000 GCA_030549335.1 Pontederia crassipes
ATTATTATTTATCATCATCATCATCACCGCAAACCAATTATTATTATTATTATTATTATTATTATTATTATTATTATTATTATTATTATTATTATTATTATTATTATTATTATTATTATTATTATTATTATTATTATTATTATTATTATTATTATTATTATTATTATTATTATTATTATTATCATCATCATCATCATCATCATCATCACAAACCAATTTTCCTTAAAAGTGTATTAGATAGTGCCTTTTTGTAGCACAAAGTCATAGTTAAAAAAATAGAATATGTCAAGGAATGTTTATAACATAATTTTTTAAGCATCATGTTAATTATATATTTATTATATAATAAAGTCAAATCATATTGATGGATATATATACATATTAAGTAGTGTATACCATATAAGGATACACAAACAATATTGTTAATTGTCTATTGTGAACTCATAAAAATTCAATATAGATAAGTATAAAAATTCAAGGAAAAATATGTACGTAAATAATAAAATATATAAGGAATATATATATATATATAATTATAAAAATAAAAGCACTTTTTTGTAGTTGCGTTTTGTACATAGTTTTTATATTATTTTAATTACATAATATACCAACTTGTTAATTTGAAGTTAATAATTTAGATTTAGTCTATTTGAAAAGTGTACAAATGAATGAACATAAAATATAAATAACATAAGATGATTTTTTTAAGATGTTGCAAAGAAAATAATTTGACATGATATTAATAGAGAAATAAATTTTAAATTTTTTAAGTTCACGGTTAGTTAGTAATTTAAATAGTTAATTAGTAACAAAACCTAAACTTTAAAATAGCATTACGAAGGAAAAATATGATAGAAAATTATTAGGAAAATTAATGTATAAAATTATTATTATTTGAGTCTTAATCATGCATTTATGATATAAAAGTTAGGCAAAAATAATATAACCACTATAAAAGCATACTAATTTATATTTGATAAATGAAAAAAGTGCATTATAAATGATAATATGCACTTCTTTCTCTCTTGCGGACCATTTGTGTGAAGGAATGGTAAACAATTATATTTAAACTATCTATTTTAATACCATTAGAACATGACCTAAATAAATGCTCAATATCATTAGAGATTATTTATATTCATGAAATAGAGAACATGTATACCAAGCCTTGTACATCCGTGTCCATAGCAGGTATAGCCAAGTAGTTTCACTCATTATACATTATCATTTTCCAATATATTTGCTACATGTGACTCCAAAATCATTTAGGAATTATACAACCTAAATATTCATCATCGCTATCTTAATTTATTCAATCAACATCCATTTATCCACTTGCAAATGAATAATGATTATATACATAGACAACAGTATGCACATTAACAATTTTTGCAAAATAAGTTTCACAATAAATTTAATAAATTTATTAGAACATGACCTAAATAAATTCTCAATATCATTAGAGATTATTTATATTCATGAAATAGAGAACATATATACCAAGCCTTGTACATCCGTGTCCATAGCCAGTATAGCCAAGTAGTTTCACTCATTATACATTATCATTTTCCATTATGTTTGCTACATGTGACTCTAAAATCATTTAGGCATTAGACAACCTAAATATTCATCATCACTATCTTAATTTATTCAATCAACATCTGTTTATCCACTTGCAAATGAATAATGATTATATACATAGACAATAGTATGTACATTAACAATTTTCGCAAAATAAGTTTCACAATAAATTTAATAAAATTATTAGAATATGACCTAAATAAATTCTCAATATCATTAGAGATTATTTATATTCATGAAATAGAGAACATGTATACCAAGCCTTGTACATCTGTGTCTATAGCAGGTATAGCCAAGTAGTTTCACTCATTATACATTATCATTTTCCAATATGTTTGCTACATGTGACTCCAAAATCATTTAGGCATTAGACAACCTAAATATTCATCATCGCTATCTTAATTTATTCAATCAACATCCATTTATCCACTTGCAAATGAATAATGATTATATGCATAGACAATTGTATGCATATTAACAATTTTTGCAAAATAAGTTTCACAAATAAGATTTGTAATTAACCAAATAATTAATGTTAAAAATACATAAAATTTTGCACGTAGAGTAATAAGAAAGCTAAAATCAAACGAATAAGAAAACTAAAATCAAAAGATTAATTAGGTGCATATGAATATATAATAATAATAAGAAGAAGAAAACTCACCTAGGATAGGATGTGAAAGAGATTTCCATCTGAATAGTATTTATAAGTGTTGAAAAACAGTTGCGAAATAACCATATATGAATTTTGATAGTTCATTAACCATTCATAGGATAGTTTACATTAACATTGATTTAAAATATTAATTCATTATGAAATTATAAACTAATTAACCATTCATATTTCTAACCAACTGTGAAGTCAAAAAAACTATAATATACTTATATAATATTTTAATTAGTTATAAATTCTTTAATACATAATAAATGGAGCGACTAGTAATTGATTGTTTAAATTACTAACTACGAACTAAAAAATCTAATAAATTATATAATATTTTAATTAGTTATAAATTCTAGAGGACACATGTCATCGTAACAAAGTGTCAAATGCCATTCTCTCGTAGATAGTACTCTCATTTTAATATAATGTAGATTATCCATGTCACAAAATTGGGAAAGAACTTTTGCCGTCACAAATATTCTATTTCAAATTTCTTTTTTTACAGCGACTCGAATCGTGGCATCGTAGGTAAGCCAAGCCATACCAAAAAAATGGTCACAACTAAAACTCTTTTCATGACAAATAAAGTCACGACTATTAAAAAAATCAAACTTCATGACATTGAAAACATCTATGTCGTTGTTAAACTTTTAAATTACAAAAAATAAAAGGAAAATTGATTTCTAGGGTATTATTATACAATGTATGCATTAAAAAGAGGGCAAACACTTTTGCTTTTATTATCAGTGACTTTAGATAATGCTGTATATTTCCTACTTGCCTCTCGACAATGTAGGAGCTACCAAAAAGAAAGAAAATGCGCTCAATTATATGATGCAACTTGACTACTCTTTCGTTCTTTTTTTTATACGAGATCTTTTGCACATGTGCTATCGTTCTGTCTTGAAACGAAAAGACTAGTTACAAAGACAAGCACTTAACAATACGAGAATAAATAATATGATCATCATACTAATTTTTTTCCGTTGTAGCTTTAATATTCCCACATTATTTACCTTATTTTTTATCTTTTTCTATTTCCTTTATGCCTTATTTATTTTTCTGTTCAATTATTTATGTTTTCTTGCTACATCACTTCGCCTTCATTTCCTTCTATTTTTTTTTATGTACCATGATAATTAACACAAGATAAATCCATGCATTCACATCATACTAAATTAAGATTCCGATAAATCAATCGTGAAGTTGAATTTATAAAATGAGTAAAGAAAATAAACTTGATTATGAGACTATGGTATAAATTAATTGTGTTAATCCCGAACGGAACCCACTATTTAATCAATATGCTAAATTATTAAATAATTATTGTATCAATTCAATGTATTTTTTCCCTAAATTTGTTCGAAATCTTTCTATCTATATCCATGGTGCTTTTAAGAAATACGAGCAATAAAAGAAATGAAAAATGAGTTCACTCTCGAGCTCTCTCGTCTAGGATAAGAATACTGAACATGCATTTTCAAAATTGTAAAAATGTATGTTAGGATTTCTACACGAGAGAAATTATGTATCGCGAAAAAATTTGAAAAATTTAAAATGACGCATAGTTTTATAAGATGAAAGAAATAGAAGAAGATTATAAAGACGGATTACTTTCTGTTTGAATCCTAGTGAATTTATATAGATACTCCCTTCTACAGAGGATATGAATCAGACCGATTGGAACTTTGAATTAATTCTTCAAAATTAGGATACTTATCTCATGATAAGAAAATTATCGAAGATCCCGCATTCGTTCATCTCTTTATAGCAGTGTTCTCTTTTTCATATATCAGTTGTAATCCGATTTGTGTTCTTACATGTATTGTTAGTATAAATAGGACCTTAATGTTCTAGCTAGAAGTTGAGTACAGATACTTGCTTCATTTTGAATAGAACGTAGCTTTAGCTTTCCTCCTTTTTTCCTCTCCTACTCCTCTCCAACTTCTTTTACTTCCCCATCTGCAACCAGTGGCCATTATTGGAACTCGAGATCATTTCTTAACATGGTTTCATAGCTAAGTTGTCCAGATCCCTCTGAGCTCTTCATCGCCATGTCTGCCTCGCCACTGCTGCTCGACGTTTGTTGTCATCCTTCCTCGCCTTGTTCATCGCCGACAAGATCAAGCTAGAATGGACCTATGAGCTCAGGCGACGCCAAGGATCATCGATCTGATTGATATTGTCGTCGATCTAGTTCTTTACTCTTGTTGTATTTCTTCTTCTTCGGTTCTCATTCGTTGTTCTAGATCGATGATCAATTCTTATTTGTTTGGCTTTCCTTCTGTGTTCTCTATTTTTCCTCTTTTCCAATCGAATGCTCTTTCGATCGGGTCTCTTTCGTTCCACTACAAGAAATAGAATTTTTAACGACCAAGTATTTGCGACGAGTATGAAAAGTGGACATTAAAAGACACTTTTAATGACCAGTTAAAATGCTTGCCGTTATACATATCTTCAACAATGACGAAGACTTTTCTTGTCATTAAAATGTGATATCTACGATCAGATATCACTTGTCGCTAATATGGAAAATAAGTCCCACCATTTTTCCCCTCCTGCCTCAATAGGCCTAGCCCCCTTTTTACATCTCTTCTTCACCCTCTTTCGACTCTTCTCCACTATCTGTCGTTCTGCTTGTCGATTCATCTGCATAGATCATCTGCCTGTCGACTCTTCTTCCCAATTTCTCTGGCAACCTCTCACTCCCTTGCAGCAAAACCCACTGCCACCAACACCCCACCATTGCAGAGCTTCAAGATCCCGATGGCCGCCGCTTGAAGGAAATAGAATCGTCAATCCCTAGCTTCAAGAACCTGATGGCCGCTGCCTACACGACCTGATGACCGCTGCAAGAAGGAAACATGACCACGAACGCCGAGCTTCACGATCCTGACTGGGCGATTTGAGGGAAATAGGATCGCCAACGCCCCAACACCCCACCATTGCAGAGCTTCAAGATCCCGATGGCCGCCGCTATAAGGAAATAGAATCGTCAATCCCTAGCTTCAAGAACCTGATGGCCATTGCCTACACGACCTGATGACCGTTGCAAGAAGGAAACATGGTCACTAACGGCGAGCTTCACAATCCTGATTGGGTGATTTGAGGGAAATAGGATCACCAACGCCCCAATTCTCTAGCTCCACGATTCTAGTGCTCCAATCACAACTCCTTAAAAGGAAATAGGAATAGCAAAAACGTCCTAGAAGAAAATCTAGAAGTGATTCCTACAACCGAACATTTAGTGATTTCACAGGTACTACTAATTAGTTGTTCGATTCTCACCAGCTTCCTTCCAATTCTTTGCTTAGATGTATTTGCTCATTTCTCGATTGCAGTGGGGTTTTTTTCACGAAATCCAGTAGAGTAATTTTAGTGAACTCGTGTGCTCATTGATCCCCATGTAAATGAAAAAAGAGACTCTTGATATGCACAATTCATTTATTTTCATTTTGACTTTAAAATTTTGCACGGGGGGCTCCGCCCCTCACATCCCCTGGCAGGGGGATCCCTCAGATCCCCCCTTGACCTCCCTCAGACTCGCTGTCCAGGCAGCAAGACCCCCGTATGCGGGGGCGCCGTTAATTGTATAGTTTCTTATCTACTTCTATGAAGTTTCATTGATTTAGAAACATTGATTGGAATTACCAATAGTTGCTTGACATATTTCAACATGGAAAGAAAAAAAATCAGGTACAACGAAGATAAAAAATGTGTGGATGCATTGATTAGAGTTTCATACTTCATATTGTTGTTATGCCTTAATTCATCTTACCTAAGTCTTCTTCTATTGGTAATTAACAAAGAGTAGCATGTTATTTTGCTTTATTGCACAAAGTATAATTAAAGCAATCATGGTGGGGGTGCAGATCATCTTATATGAACTCAATAAATCTACTTAATACCCCTTGCTTAGTTGTTTTGAGATGGCTATAAGAATTTATTTATCTATTTGCATAGGGAGACAAGTAGAGAATTCCAAACATATCAACTGTGACTTAGCACTTTTTTCGAATCATATCTTGCTCTTCGAAGACTTTGTAGCTTAGGGAGCTGGCAATTGTCCATTTGGCATGCTTGCTATATCCTCTCCAGTCTCCACTAACCATATAAATAAAGCATGCTTGTAATTGTGATATATAATTTCCAACTAATGTGTCATTTTGACCTCAACATCTCACATTAGAGTATCTTATAGCCCATATGTGTGCAGATGGCTTTCCATATATGCATATTCATAGTAGCCTTAATGTTTATATGATTTGTTTTCATATTTTTCTATGCAGAAATATGACTTTTGAAGTGTAACTACACATGATAGATGTGGTCTTATTTTGAGGTAAGAAGTTACAATTAAGTGAATAATTTTACCTAGTTATCTTCTTTTCTAGTTGTCCTATTATTCTATTTGTTTTGATAATGTTTCTTTTATTATATGTAGGTTTGGAAGATGACAAAAGATGATGATATATCAATGCCTTATCTAACAAGGAAGACATCCTTCAAAGATATGAAGAGATGATTCATGCTATCCTTGTGTCTTTTCTATTTTTTGGAAAAAACTTGGGAGAAATCAAAGACATATTTTGGATGTTTGGATTAACTTTCACTTTTGTAATAGGCATATGAATTTTTAATGAAATTTGGATTGCATATATATACATTTTGTTAATACAAATGTGTCATGGTAAAAAGTGTTGAATTTACTAATGAAAATCAAAACTATGGATGTTCTATGCTTTAATGACCAGAATTTCTGGTTATTGTAAATGTAGCTGTAAATTGATTTCAAAATGTTTGTTGTCCGGGTTTCTGATCCCTATAAGGCATTAGCGACGAGATATCAGCCGATCGTTAATAACCAATAACGAAGAGTTGCAATCTCATCATCAAATGTTAGTGACCAGTTTGTCCCGTCCCTATTTCTTTTAACAATGTAGGCATTAACGACGGGTGATGACTAGATCCACCTGGTCGTTAACGAGTTTTGTTTTTTTAATGGCGACAAATATTGTCGTTAGAAGTGTTTTTTCTTGTAGTGATCAAGTCTCTTTCCTCAGTTTGTCGATGTTTTTCCGGCATTCTCGAAGTTTCTTCTTGAGTTGTTAAGATCTGAAGATGTATTGCCTTCGATCATCATCTTTGCTTTCTTCTCCGAGCTTTCTTCTATTCTCTATTTTTTGCTTCTTTTTTGACTTTCGATTCCGGCACTAGTCGTCTTCTCTCTAGCTTGCCGATTTTGTTAGTTCGATCGTCACTTCTCGGCGTCTTCTCCTACAGGCGTGAAGATATTTATCTTTTGTGTTTTCTTCTCTTCTCTGGTCTACTGCTGGGAAGATCAGTCTCCTTCTCCGGTCTACCACCAGGAAGATCATTTTCTTTTCCTTTGTTTCTTGTTCTTCTACTTTGCTGGCAACCGTGAGATCCACACATCAGGTTCATGTTCTTTTGTGTGTCGATCTCCGATCATGGTTTCTCTTCGACAGGCGAGTGGTCGACGTCAGAGCTCAACTTCTTCTCGTCGGCTTCTCCAACGACCATCAGGTGTTCGACGAATTGGCATCACTGTTTTGAGGGGGCGTCATGTTTGTTTCCCGAGATCTCTAGCTACCGCCAGCCTCTGATGTCATGAGCTAGCACTTGTCCTCCGATGTCATAAGCTTCATCTTCATCTCCGACCACAACTTGCAGGTGTTCGATGGTGTCGTGCTCATCTCCGACTAGCATCTTCTATGTGCTACTGTAGGTCCATCCGCTATTGGACGTCTCTCGGTGAGGAAGCATGTTGAAGATCCTGCAGAGCACAATAACAATCGTCGATCATGTTCATCTCCTTGTAGCAGTGTTCTCTTTTTCATATATCATCGTAATCCGATTTGTGTTCTTACGTGTCAGCATATTGTTAGTATAAATAGGACCTTAATGTTCTAGCTAGAAGTTGAGTCCAGTTTCTTGTAATAGCTTCTTTCATTTTGAATAGAACGTAGCTTTAACTTTCCTCTCCTACTCCTCCGCCACTATAGGAGCTCGAGATCATTTCTTAATAGAAATAAATCAATTCCGAATCACATACAGAATATCTCATAAAATTTTCGTCCAAATGACTCCCACGAGCAAGGGGATCCATGGGTATCCTCCTAGACCCCCCTCTTTCCTCCCACAAGCTTACTGACCGGCAGACGAGTTTTCACTTGGGGTATGATTCAAATGTGAGAACGCATTTTTACTTTGGAGTGCCTTGGAGTCAGACGTGTTTTCACTTGGGACAGGATTCAAGATATTATTAATAAGATATTTCAAAAAGACTTCAATTAGTAAAGACGAACTATTTAGTTATTTTAGTCGTCTGCATTGATCTAATAATTATCCAAATAATCCAAAATAAAGTTCCATGAAGGTTGGGATAATTAAAAAATTTAATAGTTTTTTTTTTCTTTTTACAGTCTGTTGTGGTCATGACTGAACAACGTGCCTATTTGAGGCGACATCAAGCGATGGGAACACTTCCAAAGCAGTTGAAGGCACGGTTATTGGGGGCGTAGTAGTAGGCACCACATTGGATTGGACGACGATTGAGATTTAATTAGATTGAAGCAGTTATTTTATGAAAATATTGCTTTTATGATTTTTAAAGTTATATTATGACTAATACTAAAAATAATATAAAGAAAATATTGTCTAAATGGTATTTATAATAATTTATCAAAAATCTATTATAGTTAATATGATTGAATGAAGATAGAAAAAGAGAATGTAGACTCGTTATATTGACATATGTCAATTCTTGAGCTCCATGAAGTTGAAGGATTTGCTTTTATCTAAATTTATTATTATAATGTACATATTATAAAAATTGAATATATTGTTTAACAAAATACGTATTGAGAAAAAATAATGAGTGAAATTGAATCCTATTCTTTTTATTTAAAATATTTTTTTATTATTTTATTTTCTTATTAATATCTTTTATTTTATTTTTAATTTAATTATTCTTTTGTTATAACTTTCTTTTTTCCATTTTTTTGTTAAATTACTTTTCCTTCCTGTTGTCTTCATTCAATTATTTCCATTTTTAATTTTTCTCTCATTTTCTCTTTTTTCTCCTTAAATTTCTCACATCATTATTCTCCTTAAATTCTTCACTTCATTTATATGCCATCATCTTCTTTTTTTTCTTTTCACAATTATACATTTTCGTTCCTTTTTTATTTTATTATATTATTCAAATTTTTTATCTTTTAAATTTTAATGCAAAAATAGAAACCCATCGAAATCAAATTTCTTTCAATTATTTATTTTCTTTCCTTTTCTATTTGATTCTATTTTTACATTTTTTAAATGAAAAAATTAACTCAATTGAACTAATTCAACTTGTTGACTAGTTCAACCCGCTTCAATTTGATTTTTTTGTCAATTTTGATTTTAAAAAGATTTCAAACCGCACCGACAGTCAATTTGCATTGAACCAATCGAATTAGTCGGTCCGGTCCAATTTTTAAAACACTAATAAGAAGTAGATAACTGATCAGGGAGCCCTAATGATTATTATTATCATATATAAAACCTATTGTTCATATAAATCCTGTTGTTACTTTCATATTTTTTTTGTTATTAAATTTTTTCGAGTAATTATATTCATCTTCTTCTTTGAAATGTTTAATGTTCGTACTGGGTTTTCTATGGCCCATTTATCTGTTTAATTTTCTTAAATAGTCCATTCAGTCTACTAGAAGTAGTTATTCTCATTATTCTTTTCCTAATTATTTGGCAATCAATGAACCCATTAATATTCATTTTTATATTTATAATAAGAACAAATAATTACTGCTATCAATCATAATTATCATTTTATTGTACGAGTATTATTAGGGGTGAACACAAATGCAGAAGTCCCAATCATCTTGGTTTGCATCAACCCTCAAATTTTGTCTAAGCCTAATTGAGTCGAGATAGCATCTCATTAAGATTCAACGGAAATTGAGTTAGGATTGGGTCCGAATTATAGTAATTCAAAAACTAGGTGAGCATCACTACATTAATCATGATTTAATAAACATAACATTGGTATAATAATTAAATGACATCGGATGGCATCCGGTTTGAAAAATTCAACAATTAATATGATAATTGAAATGTTGATAAATCATATTAAGTTATTTATACATCTACTCAAGGCCGTGAATCACTTGTTCACATTTGTGACATGTTTTTCACAAAAGTTTATGCTGGGCATTCACGATGGTGGATCCCATGTTCACGCTCGTGACATGTTTAATGTTTCACCATCGCAAGCGAAAATCAAACTTCCCAAACTTATTATTCACTCACACATGGTCGTGATATGATGATCATGTTTGTTATATCTACGTCGCAGTTATGAAAGGTCTTTTCACACGCGTGATCGGGATGGTTCATCCCCTAAATCATTCATGATCATGACACAAATGCCATGCCCTTACATCACAAACACTCTAATTTTTGTACATTCTTTTGGTTATCTTAGATTAAAAAAAAAAGATCTATTTTGTATAATACATAAACTTTTTATTAATCATTACAGTAATTTAATATAATATGATTAATATTTCTTAATAAAAATATTAAGGATTATCAATTCTTTACAAATTATTTCATGAATATAAAAATTTAATGCACTCTAATGATATGCAGCCCTCATCAATATTCACATAAAACACAATGTGTTCTTATCTTTCTCAACCCAAAAACGCATAGATTGATAACGAAGAGAGAAACCATTTTGGGTGCATTTGGTTCAAGCTTTTATCATTCGGATGCCTTGAAAACTTTGATGCGATATTTAATTTTAACGTTTGGTTAGACATAAGAAGTAATGTGTTTGGTAATACCGCATTCCGCCCAAATATGTTTATAATATTTTATTGAAAACTGATTCCATAGAAACATATGGATATCTAAGATTTCAATCGACATCTCATCCAACTCTCAATCTCCCTTTCTTCTCTTTGCCAACTACTTTGCTAAGGTGATGTCACCTCTTGCTTCTCATCGGCGAATCCCATCAACGTTCCCTATCCTTTCTCTTAACAAAGGCAAGTCGAGGGGTGCGAATGTCCCTTCCTTCCGGTGGTGCTTAGGGACCTTCTTTGTAATGTTTCCAAAATTCGATCACAATTTAGTTGTCGAATCCTATGTGGTGTTACTTTCATAACCTAATTATATAAAGCATGGCAGTGGAAAACATAATAATAATAAAGTCCAATAACATAAAACATAACGGAAAATTTCATAACGAATAAAATTCTAAGATAACAATACTAGTTCATAGGCCAAATAGACTCTAACATCAAGACCCAACATATGGTTCATAATATATAACCGAGATCGAATAAAAGTATACAACTCAAACGCTCATACGTATTTGACTCTTTATGAGTCCATTATCATAATATAAAAGATTAAAAAATAACTTGAGCCGTAGTCCGACCATCATATGTGCAATGTGTCTGTCATGAAACTCTCGCTGCCGAACCTAAGTCTCATCCATACATGCACGGATCCATGGGTGCAAGGGATTTCTCCCTTTAGAGTATGTTGAAGCTCATGCATGCTATGATTATATAACGTAATCTCTACATGTCGTGATATATGCATTTCACCATTATGAAACATGAACCATATGCATGCTATGAACTACTTATGCACACTATATAGCATGTGAACATATCACAATGAAAAAATAAGATAAACATGTAATATCATAAATATTATATCAAAGCATATCATAACTTATCATTATGCTGAGGCACATCATCATTTATCTTACTTTACTTTAATATTTTCTTACATAACATCATATGATAAGGGAATATACAATAACAACATTTTTTGTGCTTTCATTATTATCATCTTCATCTTTGTCTCAAGTCATTAATCCTTGGAAAGTATATGCGTTGATGTAAGACTTTACTTCTTGGGCTTAGGTATCCTTAAAGTACATACATAAGTGTAAGATTTTACTTTTCATCTGTAGTTTATTTTTTCAACTTCTATTTTCATTTAGATAGCTTCTTATCTTGGTGATTGAGAAGACCATGTTGATTCGCGGGACATGACTAGTTAGGCCGAGATCATTTTAGTCCCACTTGGAAATCCCAACTTGTTGGTGGTGATAATTTCCCTATGAACGAGTCATTTAGGATAGCTAGTGACGACATGTTCATCTATGAACGAGCCACTTACGCTAACTAGTGACGATATGTTTATCTGGGAACGAGCCACTTAAGCTAGCTAGTGACGATGTGTTCCCCTCCATGATTATAATAAGACACCTCCATGCCAATTTATTTTTTTAATTACACTCATCAATACATACAATCATTCAATACGTGTTGCATATTTTAATCATACTTAAGGTCATACATACTTCAAATCATCCTAAGTGTGGACATTTCAAACATATGCCTGGGTCCTAGACTAGTCACGGCCATGCCACTTTAGGTCACAGGCGTGCCTACTTCGGCACGGTCGAACACTTGGAGAATTTTCTAAGTGTATCATATAGGCACGACTGTGCTCACATATGTCACGACCGTTCCTGAGTGGCATGCGTTCATGGGTTGGCAATTTTTCAGCATGGGTGATTTTTTCCTATCTGTACTTGTACGCCCGTGACAGAACGATTATTTTCGACCGTTCTCAAAAATTTTCTAAAGCATGGGACATTCAGGGCGTCATGGCCATGCGACCACAAGGTCACGGTCATGACAGAACACCCAAATTCATCCTTTGGCCATTTAACACTAAGGCATGAAATTCTATACATGACACGACTATGCCTCAATTTGTCCAGGCCATGCCCGAGTTCTAGAAAAAGTCTCCCCCGTTTTTATTCATTTTTTTATTTTTACACATATATGCAAACACCTATAAGGTGCACATCCATCCAAACATGAATAACAATCACTTTACCCATCTCATCTAAGCTTATCAATTTATTAAATTAATCACAATAAGGATGAAACATATATGATACTTTATCAAGAGCATTAAGCCTACTAACATATTCTTATATAACAATAAACTGAATTACTCATGAACAAAACATGGATGATAAGAAAATTAGGTTCTAATAATGATTAGCAATGAAACATTTATCATATTGAAACGTAAAGTTTATTAGGATAATGTACGCATTCCCTAATCTCTTATTCCAAAGACAAAAGGTTTGTTCTTCCATTCCTAATCCACACATTCATACAACATTAGAAGAAATTTAAGGAGAAACATATCTTGCTAAGCAATCTCTAAACATCTAACTTCTTCCTCTCTTCTCTATCCTTTCTCTAACTAGAACAACCCCCTCTTCCTCTAAGATTCCTCCTCTTCCTTGGGTGTTGCTGCAGTTGTCGAGAGATGCTGTGGGAGTGAGAGAGAATGGAATGAGGGTGGTGGCCGAATGGAGAACAACGAGGGACTTACTGTAGTAGCACTATAGCAAACAGAGGGGTTGTTTGGTGAAAGAATTAAAAAGTTCAGAATATGCATGAGAACAAGCAAGATCTCTATACAGTATATTTTGTTCTTGTTATCATCAAGAACAATTTCTCTTTACTTTTTCAATTTTTGAGACAGAAAAGATTTGTTCATGTTTTTTTTTTCTTAACCCTATTTTGTTTGGATAAAACACCAAGAACTACTCATTTGTTCTTGGTATATTCTAATACCAAACACCCCAAAGGGTTTTGAGAGCTGGATTACTGTAGAAGGAGATGGTTTGGGGAGTGAGCCGCTGACATAAATGAAATGGGGAGGAAAGAGAATGTGATGTGGCAGGATGGGTTAGGTGGAATCACTTTTTAGGGCATTACTTTAAATTGTTTAAATGGTTGGGCTTCTAGGTGGGCTGAGAGCGGCTGGGCCCTTTTTATTTTTTTTTATTTCTTAGGATATTACATTCTCGCTTCGCTCCATGGACACTTGCGGCACTAGCGATTGTGATTTCTGCAAGGTGAGTGCTTGGACGGGCATCACAATCTTCGGCTTTACATTTTGTCCTTTGTTTGTTGTTGTCATTGAGTAAATATGTCAGCACGCTGGGAACAAAAGAGGGCAAATGTTCACGCAAGAAGCTTGAGTTGGCCACAAACGAATTCGGTGAAGACGCTGTTATTTGGCATGAAGACTTTGGGTGGTCTGCAGAGCACTTGTGCAAGAGCGGTGATGTGGAAAGGGGAGCTTGAGCTTTGTGTTTTACATTTATATTTATTTTGGAACTATATTTAATATTTAAGTATTTATACATTTTTTTATCTCAAATAACATGAACAAAAACTATGGTAACCAAAGGCATAGGGGGTGTTTGGGTGGTTCTATTTTATTTTCATTCCCTGGAATCGTCATGGGAATAATAGATTACAGTGTTTGGTTATGTATCATTTGTTAATGTTAATAGAAATCTCACATTCCAATTGGAATGATAATCCCATTAAATGTCAGAATCCCAATCCCCTCCTGACTGGTGTCTTTCTCACATTCCCGACCTCCTCCTCCTCCTCCCTGTGCAGCAGCGGCAGCCTCCTCCTCCTCCCCTTGCTCAGCAGCCGCCCCTGCCTCCTCCTCCTCCTCTCTGCTCAGCAATAGCCGTCGCCTCCTCCTTCCCGTCGCTGCCTTCTCCTCCTCCTCCTCCCTACTCAGCAGCAGCAGCAGCCGTTGCCTCCTCCTCCCTGTCGCCGTCGCCGCCTCCTCCCTACCACTGCCATCAGGTCCTGAAGCTGTTGCAGTCGCCACCTCCTCCTCTCCACCGCCGCCGTCAGGTCCTGAAGCTGCTGCTCAGCAGCAGCAGCCACCTCCTCCTCCTCCTCCCCCCTGCTCAGCAGCAATAGTTGCCGTCGACTCCTCCTGCTCAGCAGTAGTAGCAGCCACCCACGCCTCCTCTTCCTCCTCTCTGCTCAGCGGCAGTAGCAGTCGCTGCACACCAACATCGCTCTCCTCATGCGCATGAAGGCGAACTCGCTCCAGGTCCTCCGGCAGTGATGAGTGTGCCGCCCAGCTGGTGAAGAATGTAGCGATCCCGTCCAGCTCGGTGTGCTTTCCGGAGACAGATGGCTTTGAATTGTTAAACTGAAACAAACATTGGAATCTAATTTTGCTAGGAATGTCATTCCTGAAAATTATATTCCTTGGAATGTTTAGATTTCAAGTAATGTTATATAACTTAAACCAAACCCACCCATAATGTTTTCTCATCCATGTCATGTGATTCCAGCTTATCACATGGCTCGAAATCCATGTATTACTATCAAGTATCAATCTTCTAATTTAGAGTAAATTACACCAAATGCCCTCCAACTTTAAGATTTGCTCAGCGATACCCTCCAACTTCACTTTGTAACACAAATTCCCTTCATCTTTTAACGTGTTTCACCTGATGTCCTCTTTATCTGAGATAGCCGATTTTTCGATTTTTTATCGACGTGGCATCCACGTGGCCATCTCCTCTCTCCTCCACGCAAATAGTCGTCCGACGTGGCATGCTCCAACGTGGCACATAAAAATATACTAATGCCCTCCAACTTTAAGGTTTGTTCAGCGATACCCTCTAACTTCACTTTGTAACACAAATGCCCTTCATCTTTTAATACATTTCACCCGATGCCCTCTTTACCTGGGACAGTCGATTTTTCGATTTTTTGTCGACGTGGCGTTCACGTGGTCATCTCATCTTTCCTCCATGCAAATAGCCGTCCGACGTAGCATGCTTCGACGTGGCACCACATATTAAATCATCTTACTTACCGTAAGTTGACCCACTCACTGTTAAATTATTTTCTTATTTCCCTCTTTACCATCGGTTGCATTAAACCTCCTTCGCCGTTCGCACTCTTTCGTCATTCGCTCTCCTTCATCGCGAAAAGTGAACGATGAAGGAGGCGAACGACAAAGGAAAGCGAACGGTGAAGGAGTGTGAACGGCGAATGAGGTTTTATGCGAACGACGGCAAAAAGAGAACTAAAAAAATAATTTAACAGTGAGTGGATCAACTTACGATAAGTAAGATGGTTTAATACGTGGTGTCACGTCGGAGCATGCTACGTCAGACGGCTATTTGCATGGAGGAGAGATGAGATGACCATGTTGACGCCACGTCGATAAAAAATCGAAAAATCGATTGTCCTAGGTAAATAGGGCATCGGGTGAAATGTATTAAAAGATGAAAGGCATTTGTGTTACAAAGTGAAGTTGGAGAGTATCGCTGAACAAACCTTAAAGTTGGAGGGCATTGGTGTAATTTTATGTGTCATGTCGGAGCATGCCACGTCGGACGACTATTTGCGTGGAGGAGAGAGGAGATGGCCACGTGGATACCGACGAAAAACCGGAAAATCGATTATCCCAAGTAAAGAGGGCATCGGGTGAAACACGTTAAAAGATGAAGGACATTCGTGCTACAAAGTGAAGTTGGAGGATATTCCTGAGTAAACTTTAAAGTTGGAGGGCATTTGGTGTAATTTATTCTCTAATCTATCATCCAAACTAATCTTTTGTCATTTTTATTTAGAAGCTTATAAATCTTCTTGTCCTTGCAATAATAGTTTGGATCCTCTCCATGTAGACAAATTCTAACATTTTGATGGAGAGGAGAAACATAGAGGAGAGAGAATATGACTGCTAATTTGGAAGAAAATATTATAAGAACTAATGAAAATTGATGAGTTGTTAGGCCTTCATAAATAGACCATGAGAGGATTTTTGTGTTAAGAAGGATTTTTTTTTAAGAAAATGACGGGTGTTATAAGGTGGGTGTAGTGGTATTGGAGAAGGCTTCTTTGGGAGATTTGTAGCGTGCTTGATTGGTCGGAGTAAATAGTAATGGTAGTTGCATAAAATATATTAAATCAAACCACATATTGACCATAATTGAATAAAATAAAGTCATAAGTTAAGATTTGAAAATTAATTCACACTAATTTAATAGATTTTGTTATTTTCGTATTTAATTATTTTTCAATTTAAAGTTTTCATATAAATTTGTTGTAATAATATTCATGCATTATTCTTTTTTAAAAGTACTACAAATTTAATATTCACAAATTAAGAAAATGGGGATAGATCAAATAAAAAATTGTGTACAAATAAGTAAGTCTGATATTGGTAACATAAAAAATAGGATAAAAGGACGTATTTTATTAAAGTTATTTTTTCTCTTTAAATGACGCAAAAAAATATTTTTAAAAAATATAATTATTATGTTTTTCTTCACTTTTTTCCCTCATCTTCATCAAATTAGGTTTTTCCTTCGTCTATTTTCCACTCTTTTTTCATTTTTTAAGGGATAATATTGGGAGCCCTCTAACGCCTAGATTCTTTGCTACCGCTGCCAAAATTTTGTATCTTACCATTTTGTCCTTGCTACCTTTCATGGCATGTTAAAAGAGTCATCTTTTGATGTGTTGGTGTCTATTCCTACGTGGACATTGTCCTTTAATTTAAAGTCAATATTTATATGAATTTTTTATTTTAATTTATAACTAAATTATTCTTGATTTTTTTTCTTATGCGTGTGGTTTTTCTAACTTTCGATATATAATTCTCCAATTATGCTAATGATGTGACATAAAAAGTAATAAAATAATATAAATATATAATAAAATAATATTAAAATTAATAAAAAGTAAAAAAGAAAGAAGGCTTCTTTCTCAAATGTCGACCAGAGGAAAACCGCGTCCTGATTCCCCTAATTTCGTCAAACGACGCTCGCGATTCTGTCAGCCAAATTAGAATCGCGAGTTGGAACTGAAGCGCATGTGTCTCCGATTTCAACGCTTTGATTCTATTTTTTTTGTTGGAATCAAATCACTGTAGCGTCGTGAGCTTTTTTATTTCTTTTGACGTCACTTTTTTAATTTTGTTTTCCTTTTTCTTTTCTTATTTTCTTTCTCTCACAAATTTCTCTTATAAAATAAATTATTTATTATATATAAAATATTTAAAATAAATAATTAATATAATATTATTTATTACTTATTAATTTATTTAAAAATTAATATTTCATTAATTACAATTAATTTTAAAAAATGTTTTTTATTTGAATACTATATTTTTTAACAAAAATTTTTTCATAAAAAATTTAAAAATTTAAAATTTATTATTATTACTAATAAAATTATACTTCTTAATTATAATAATCATTTAATTCAAAACTCACTAAAAATTTATCCATCATATCTACTCATCAACTCTTTGTTCTTCATCATTATGTTTCACTCTCTCTAAATACATCTTGAATTAATTTGTCAATTTAACTATTCACTGATAAGAGAAACTATGATTCCATTTCAGTCGAAGATCAACAAATAAAAATTAATTAATTTAAATAATTGATCTTTTTAATATTAAATAAAATCATAAATTAAAAAAAATAAAAAAAATACCTAACTAACTAAAGTCATATAAATATATTTTATTTTTTAAATGTTAAATACATTTTAATATATGTAAGCTTACTCAATCGATATATTATTTGATCATGTATTAATCAAAATTATGTTATGGATGATGATGTTAAAATGTGAAACCTATTATGCATGCCAGCATCTAATATGAAATAATACTTGATGTTACCATAAATATAAAAATAATAAATATATTGTCTTTAAAAGCGTTAAACGCACTTTTTAAAAAGATGATAAACATATTTTTATGTTTTTAAACCTACATATATTTTATTAACCGAGAATGACATAGTGAAATAATATTTTAGGATCTTTTATGATAATTTTGCATCACAAGGACACAGTGGCAACGTACTTTTTGGAATGGTTGGCAAATACGATGAGTCTTTCGTGAGCCATCGGCAGCTCGAGCTAGTTTTGATTTAATTCGATTTGATCTATTATTAAAACAAGTTAGACTAAAAAAATTAAAAAATATATATATATATATATTTAAATAGACTTATCCTAGCCTACTATTATTAATATATTATATTTTATATATAATTTTTAAAAAAAATAAATATGTTTCTTCATTTTTTAAATATTTAATTGTGAGTTCAATACTATTATTTTTATTATATGTTCAAAAAAATTATTAATGCCATCTCTTTTATTTAGTTCATTTTTAATTTTTTAATAAATAAAATTTATTATATCTAATCTAATATATCATAAAAAAAATATTTGATTTGACAAGTTAATAAAAATCAGATATTAAAAATTAATCAAACACTTGTGTGTTTTAAGTTAAGCTTGTTCGTGACTTAGCCTATTTAGGTGAAAATCTAGACCTGGCTGGTGTCTAATCCTAGTTGGTAATAAGCCGTCCCCAATATTATTGCCACGGCAAATTAGGTACCAAGCACGGCATCGGCCCATTGGCATATATCATTTTTCATGGGTGCGGGCTTCCCACCATCTGGTGCCGGAAGGATGAGTTCTCATGGCTCTCTCTCTCTTGGCTTTCCTATTCCTCACCTATAACTCCGTCACGGCGATCTTCCGAAGCCTCCACGATCCATGGACCGTGACGTTCGTCGCCGCATCGTATGCGGATCTCGTCCCGCTATTCCTCTGCCTTCGATCTTTCGGGGGCGACGCCGACCGGAGGGATCGCCCAGGAGAGTGCTCCTCAAGCTTTCCGCGTGGTCGCCGGCGATCGACTGTCTTCACCGTGACGTTCTCTTACAAGGAGCCATCTTTCCATGAGGAGGAGACCTGAACAATGTAAGAAAGAATTGTTGCTCCTTTTTTTTTCTTTTTTTCCTTAGAACTCTTCTTAAACGGGAGAACAAAGTGTGGCCACTTATGGAGATCGATGAGAAGGAAAAAAGAAAAGAAAATGAAGCTTCCAGCACTCTTGGTATTGAAATAAACGTATGAATAAAGCTTTATTCACCCATTTTAAGAGGAATTGTTATTCGTTTTTTTTTCTTTTTTATTTCTATTTATCGTCATTTCTTTTGATAACAAAACATAATAAAAAAGATATTTTTAAGAATAATAATTCCATCATATTCATGTTGTTTATGCCTAGAATAATAAACCGCTTAGTAATTTCCTGGCGAAAGCATGTAAGTGATGGTGGACGACCTAGAAGTTTCACTATTAGATGTAAGACTTTCTTCAACTCCTCTTTCTTCAACTCCTTTCTTCAACTTTCTTCATGGGAAAGGCATGAAACATTTCCGAACTTTTTCTAAGTGCTAACTTGCACGATACTCATGCATTTCTCCACCGTTTAGTGTTACTTTTCGGTCACGCAAAGTATATAACTCGTGTCTTTATTGTCACTCCAAAATTCTTTAAAGCCTCTCCTGTGAGACAATTTTGCCCTTTGATGTGATGGTGTCCTTTTTCGTTCTTTCGTAACTATAAACATTTTTTTCCTCTTTTTACAATTTCTTTTCTCCTACTACATCTTCCTTCTCCCTTCGTGGTGGGGATCATCTTCTTCGTAGTTCGGACATCAAGCGAATGGTAATCTTCCTCTATGTTTTTTCAGCTTGCTCTCGGATTTTTAGTTTTTAGTTGTGTTCGTCCTTCATCCGATTACTCCTCTCTTCTTGAATATTTATAAATTTATGCCTGTCTGGAAGGGAAGGAAAAATAATTATTTTTCTTTATTTGTCCATTTGAAAGGAAATGGAGGAAATTTTTTTCTTCATTCCTCAAATCTCAACCTCAAGATGGAGAAAATAATATTTTCATATTAAATTACATATTTTCTTTTAAAAATAATATTTAAAAATATTATGAAGAATACAATTATTTATTTAAATTATTTATTAACTTTTTTATCTTCTTTTTCTTTTTTCTTTTAAGAGGAAAAAGGATGACCACCTTGTCTACGTATATACCTGTGAAAAAATATACAAGTGTAAGCTCTTAAAGAAATAATAAAAAAAGATGAAAAGTATCTCTAGCTAGTCAAAACTTAATTTTTTAATAAGAAAATAGATGTGGTACACAATATGCTCAGCCTGACATTTCTTCCCAAAAAATAATTCGATTACGCTAAAGCTAAAGAGTTGAGGCACTGACAAGAAAATCGCCAATGATGCTCTCCCACTCTGTCTCTGGCATGCCAAATCTTGAACTGACTGCCACACTACCTCGGAGTCCGATGAGAAGAAGCGTGCTATGCTCGTCTGTCGCAAGATGTCCCAAATTGTCGAATACTCGAAAAATAGATGGGTGATATCCTCCTCCGCATCGCCACATAGTACACATGATGTGTCGCTATGTGGTGCACATCTCACCCTGTACGTGTGAAGACGGTCACATCGCATGACCCAAGCAAAAATCTTAACCTTCAACGGTATTTGGATTCGTCAAATGAGCTTGCAGTCGGTCCTGAAATACTTCGACAAAGTGATGTAGGGAGGAAATGATAGCAAAGGCTCTGAATCGATAAAGACTCTGATAGTCAAACTCATCCATCTGATGAGTATGGTCAAAGACAGAGGCCATCCAATCGTCGACGAAGTTCTAGGAGTTCCGTGAAACACTAATGCGAGAGATGTGGGCTGAAAAGCAAAGACCACGAACCAGAGCTCGGGCCTCCCTCCTCTATCCAAGTCACCGCAACTGTAGCCTCGGGGTGCATTATCGGGACCCCTAGACAGGGAAAAGCCTATGCAAATGAACCATTGAGGGACCAATCATGTCTCTAGAAGGAAAAGTGCTCCCAAGAGCCAAGAGAGGAGACCATAATTAAGGGGGCGAATCTACGGATCTAGAGCTGCAACTCCCGGCCAAAAAGATGAGGCTCCATGAGGTAAGATGGTCCTTGACTCCCAGGATAGGTCCCGTCCATAATAGGTGAAGAAGATCGAGTGTCATAAGCTGTCCTCTGACCCCATGATCCTTTTGAGCCACCGGGCCAAGAGCATTAGTTAGTATAGTGAAGACCTCGAACTCCTAAACCTTCTTACACTACAAGAAAAATGTTGATTACCGTCGGTCAAAACCGTCGATAATCAGCTCAAAAACCGTCGGTAACATAATTACCGATGATTTTTCAGACAGAATCAATCAGTCGAAAAAATGCACGTCGCAAATCAATTTGCGATGGCTAAAAAAACCGTTGGTAATTGTCACGGTTTGGACCGTCGGAACATTCTCGACGGTTCCACCTATCGAAGCTTTCCGACGATTATAACCGTCGGAAATTCGGCAGTTCCAACCGTCAAAATTTTTTTTACGGTCGCAACTGTCGAAACTTTCGACGTCGTCGCAACCGTCGATCTTTCGGCGGTCGGAACTGTTTCAAAGAATTTTTTAAAAATAAAAAAATTAGCGGCCAGATCCGAACGGCCGCAACCGATCCGGCCGTAGGCGGCCGGATCCAGCTGAATCCGGCCGTAGGCGGCTGGATCCAGCTGAATCCGGCCGCCAGGCGGCTGGATCCAGCGCTAGCGACCGAATCTGGCCGCCAACTGTCGATCCGGCCGCCAACGGCCAGAGAGAGAGATAAAGAGAGAGAGAGACGCCGGCGAAGAGAGAGACGTCGGCGGGAGAGGATCGCCAGCGATCGACGCTTGACGTCCGGTCAGAGGCTCGCCGGCCGGGAGAGGGAGAGAGAGAGGAGAGGAGGAATTATAATAGAGCTATATATATATATATATATATAAGGGGAAAAGATGAGAGAAAGTGGGAAAAAGAAAAAAAAAGCGGGATAACGAAATTTTAATTACCGACGGCTCCAGCCGTCTGAAACTTAAAAGTTACCGACGGTTGTGACCGTCAAAAAAATATTTAGTTATATATAATATTTATTTTTTATTTTACCGACGGTTTGAACTGTCGGTAATTATTATCGACGGTCGAAACCGTTGGTAATTATTACGGTTTAGACCGTCGCTAGTTATATTAATAAAATACTCCTCATATGATATTATTATATATTTACCGACGGTTACGATCGTCGAAAATTACGGTAGATTTTGTGACGGATGGATATCCGTCGAAAATATCGACGTTCCTAATCGTTGAAAAATTTAATAATAATATAATAAATTACATAATTTATTTTTTAATTTTTGACGGTCGTAACCGTCGAAAAATCCGTCCCAAATTGTGATGAATGGATATCCGTAAAAAATATCGATATTTCTAATCATCGAAAAATAAAATAATAATATAACAAATTATATAATTCATTATTTTTCTTTTCGACGATCGTAATCGTCAGAAAATTCGTCGCAAATTATGACGGATGGGTATCCGTCGGAAATATCGACGTTCCTAACCATTGAAAAATAAAATAATAATATAAAAAATTACATAATCTATTATTTCCATTTTCGACGGTTATAACCATAAAAAAATCTGTCGAAAATGGAATCGTCGCAAATTACGATGAATTTCAAACCGTCGGAAATTGTCCGTCGGAAAATGGCAATTTTCTTGTAGTGTTAGGAGGTGAGCCGACAAATATTGCTCCAATCGACAAGGTGCACTCCACAGTGATTTGGAAGGACAAACATATGATACGTCGAAAGTGCAGAGAATACCGAATGGAGCAAGATGAGACGACCACCACATATCAATAGTCTTGAGCTCCTGCCATGGAGTTGTTGCTCCATACGCTCCATGACCGAAGTCCACCATCTAGAAGTGATACAATAGATGGAAATCGGAAGGCCCAAATAGGTGATCAGTGGAGTATTAATTGGAGTGTGGAGTCGGGATGCACATCGAGCAACCTCCTCATGAACCATGCTAAAAGGGATGGATGAAGACTTGACATAGTTAATTTGGAAGTTGGTCACTTCTCGGCGAGCCTCTTGCTCTGAGCCCTCGACGAAAAAACTATATCATCTGCATACTAGAGAAGAGGAACGAGTCCCCTGACAAAGCCTCTGAAAAGGCCCACCTCACAAGAAGCCTGAGTGTCGAGTGAGTCAACTGCTATAACGGACAGCATGAGAGCCGGGGCAGCTCTGGCAGACTCCCCTCTAGGGCTGCACCACCTCTCCCAATCGTGCCCCATTAATAAGGATCGAGAATGAAGCGGAGGTGATACATCGCATCCAGGTCTCTAGGAAGCTTCTGACATGAGGTGAATGTCAAAAAAGGACCATGAGATTGAATCATAAATTTTGGAGAAATCGAACTTTCATAAGAGGCTTGACAACTGGTCCTTTTCCGTTGAGCTACGATCTTTGAGGTAATGGTGTAGTTGTCGATGATGGTCCAGCTCTGAGTGAAAATTGACTCTGGAAGCACCTCCTGAAGTCGATTCTTTAATACCATAGCCACCGAGAGATAGATGACAATGAAAAGAACGAACAATTAGAAGTCCTCCACTCGCTCCATCAGAGTGCGCTCTGATACTAGAACAAGCAGGAACTCAAAGCCTTGGTTCCCGTTAATGAACTCTCGGATGATCGCCAAGACGTCATCTTGGACCACCAACTATAACTCTCTATAGAAGAAAATTGGAAAGCCATGGGGACCTAGGCAGCCTCACTATTGAGGTCATAGAGGGCCTCAGTGATCTCATCCTTGGTGAAGGTCTGCACTAACAAAGAAATGTCAGTAAGTCGTGGATATCCTAGGATTCCGCCACCAAGGGCCTAAAATTAAGCCGCCGTCGAGATGTCGCCCCAAAGTAGGAAGTGATGGATGCTCCAATGTGGTGTTGGCCGGAGATCCATCGGCCCTACACCTAAACATGCTCGATCATGTTCGTCCGCCGGAGAGAGCTCGCATATAAGTGAAAAAATTGAGTGTTGACATTTTCTTCCTAAAGCTAGGTCCTTCACTGGGTCGCTATTATCCTGTCTTCCAGCTAAATAACATCTTGTACAGATCGACGCTCGACCGCCTCAAACTCTAGAGGTGATGGGAGTCCTCATGGCAGTCTATCCGAGCAACCATCCCCAAGAGGTGACGGGAGTCCTCATGGCGGTCTATCCGAGCAACCATCCCCAAAGCATCCATCATGCATCATGCCCATTCCTCTCGAATTCGTCATCGATGTTGACAAAGGCAAGACCTCAAGTCAGCCAAGCGAGCTGCCACACTATGCCACTGCTCTTCCACCAGTTGACGAAAGCTATCCTCCAAGAGCCACGAGCACTCGATCGAAAAAGGGAGCATTGTGCTTGAGTGTCATTTAATCACCACATGAGGAGAGTGTGATTTGAGAATAGCCAATCAAGAGTCCAGACATCTGCCAACTTTTATTCAAAATTAATTTTTTTTAACTTAATTTTTTTATATTTTTAGGTTTTATATGACAACCTTTCATTTTAAGATGGTTTTTCTATTTATTGAGAAAATTACTATAATAATAAATTTATTATGTTATATTTTAATATAACATATTCTAAGCGACCCCTAATAAGTTTGATTAAAATAACAAATATAATTACAAAATGCACCATAATGTTTTGAAAATAAAGACTTTTATTTGCAGTCAAATTTAATTTTTTAGAAGAAAGCTTCGTTTATTTTTAGCTATACAAATCTTATTGATAATGATTTTTTTAAAAAAATTATAATTTCTGTATTCAATCAAACAAAGGTTCCTAACGATGGCTATTTAATATTTTATGTAATTCAGATTTAATATTAATTTATTTTAATTTTATATAACAAAATAGCTCTTAAAACTTCTTTAAAAATTCTTATATATTAAGGTTTCTTTAAATGACATATGTTTCCATTTGTTTTCAGCACAATTTTTAAATTATTCTGACTTCACATATGAGGAGTGAGATTAGGATTTTGATTTAAATATTGAATATATATATATATATATACTTATGTAATGACAAATAAAAATTTAATATTTCATGTATCTTATATTTTTATGTAAATATTTAAAGTAGTTAGGACCAGATTTTTTAGGGATAGGATTTTTGTATAATTTTATACTAATATATTAATTAGGATTGGAATCTTATCTTTTGAAACAAAATAAATTATTTAAGCATATACATATGACTCTTATAAATTTTAAATTATTCTGACTTCACATATGAGGAGTGGAATTCGGATTAGGATTTAAATATCGAATGTTTATATTTAGTTACGTAATGACAAACAAAATATAATATTTTATATATCTTATCTTTCTATGTAATTATTTAAAGTAATTAGGATCCTACCAGAATTTTTAGGAATAGGATATATGCATAGTTCTATACTAATATATTATATATTAAATACAATTGGAATCTTATCTTTTTAAACAAAATAAATTATTTAAGCATCTATGACTGTTATAAATTTTCAATTATTCGGACTTCACATATGAGGAGTAGAATTAGGATTTAGATTTAAATAATGAATATTCATATTTAGTTACGTAATAATAAATAAAATTTAATATTTTATATGTCTTATCTGTCTATGTAATTATTTAAAGTCATTAGGATCCAACAAGACTTTTTAGAAATAGGATTTATGTATAGCCGTCTCTCTCTCTCTCTCCTCTCTCTCTCTCTCAAGCCATGCTTATAATTTTATTTATCCGACTTGTTTCATATATCATTATTAAAGTCTTATAATTTTGCAGGCTTATTTTTATCTTTTATATTTAAACTTTTTCACTATAATGTATTATTAATTTTCAATCCTATACAGCATTACCTTATTAAACAAACCTTGTAATTTTACCTTTTAGATTTATTAAACTTTTTCGAACTAGGTAAATTTTATTATTTGACATGTGTTATCATGATATTCTGCCAGTTGTCGCAACCTCATATTTTTTCTCTTTTTAATAATAATAATAATAATAATAATAATAATAATAATTCATTCAAATAGCTATTAATTAATTAATTTGTGGGTTCCACATTTAATTAATGCAAAAGGAATTGGATTTTATGTTCTTTATCTTGTTAGGATTCGAGATTAAATAAAAGAATATCACAATATTATTGAAATATAGGCGAACATCATAAAAACTGTGAAATGATTGATTTTAATTTAACATTCAGAATAAACATATTCTTCTCTTTACAATCGTATTTTATTTTTTATTATTTCTTCATGCATTATTATATTATTATTTTAATAATAATAATAGTAATAATACTAATAAATATCAACTATGTGTAATAAAAATATTTTATTTATAAAATTATATTCTCTTTGAACCAAGCGTTAAGAATAATAAGAATTTTTTTTAAAATATTCAAGAATAAGATATTACATTCGTTTATTTCAGCGAAACATATCCTCAACCAAAAACGCTGCTATGGATGGATCAGGGAGATGGAGGTAGAGACAGATTAGATAACATTGGTTATAGAATAGGAAAAAACTTAAGGGTGTGTTTGGCAATTGTTCTGCCAAACGCGATGCGTGACGGGAACAAAAAGTGTTTCCGTCATGTGACATTGGACGAGAACATCGTCCAGCGAGAACATTGAATGTTCTCGCCGAAGGCGAGAACATTTGCCTTTTTTTTGTCGAGCTGCAATTTTTTTTAATTTCATCTATTTTTTTAATTATTTTAGTTTATATGTATATATAATTTATAATATATTAATACATTATTAAGGATATTATAAAATAATTTATTAAATGTTATTAATTAAAAACTATAAAATAATTAGTTCTAATAATTAATAAATATTTTATTAATTAAAATATTCAATTATTTTTTAAAAAAATAAATTATATTTGGATTTTAAAATGTACATAAATTATAATATTAATAATATTTAAAATATTTAATCAAAATAAATAAAAATAATATTAACAATATAATAATTTTCGTAAATTATAATATTAATAATATATTCTTATTTACTATAATTTTATACCTCATAAAATAATAAATTATATTCCTACTTCTTACTTTTTATTCAAATACCCACAAAAACGTATCTATCACATCAACTTTTTAAATTTCATCATTATACTTTTTCATCCAAATATCAATCCAAATTTTTTTATCACATTAATTAATTCTCGAGAACAAATGTTCTATAATGTTTCCGTACCAAACGCGTTTGGGTGTATCGAATATATTCTGAATTCCTGGAACTTATTTTTATAACTCTACCTTGACCTCACTATGTTGACTCAGCCTCGAACAATCTGTTCTTCCCAGCTAAAGAACTCACAATTCTTATGCTTGCAATGAATGCTTGTGGGTTATAACCTAACACAAATTTGTGTTTGGGTGATAAAGTGAGAACAATGCTCTTAACTCACACATGTTTTCGTACCAAACGAGGCTGAAGGATTCTCATCTCATTTCTATGGACCCAGGCTTCCCGTACGCCGACGTCATCATCGTCGGTCGGTGGAATAGAATCAAAATCAAATGACAGGAGCGCGCGCCGGAAGGATGATTTCTCCTGGCTCTCCCTCTTCGCTTTCCTATTTCTCACCTACAACTCCGTCACGGCGATCTCCCGAAGCCTCGACGATCCATGGACCGTGGCATTCGTCGCCGTGTCGTACGCGGACCTGGTCCTGCTCTTCCTGTGCCTACGATCTTTCGAGGAGACGCCGGAGGGATCGCCCAGGAGAGGGTTCCTCAAGCTTGCCGTGTGGTCGTTGGCGACCGTCCTCTCCCTGATGTTCTCCTACAAGGTTGCGGACGTCATGCCGTGGCCCGTTGCTGTCGTCGTTTGGGCAATGGCTGCTGTCACCGGCGGCGGCGGCTTCTGGGCGTTTTTCATTTACAGCGATAAGCAATGATGGACGACGCCGCTTACCAAAGAAAAAGGCAATCACATAAGTAAATGCACGAACATATGTGATATGTGCAATTGTTTTGTTTGGATTTGTTATGCTAAGAATAAAAAGAGACGTTAAGGTCGATTTATTTTATTTTTGGTTTGCCTTTGATTAAAAAGGTACTGTAACATGAACATACGTGTGTACGATCATATGTGTGCATAGATATATTCTACATTTGTATTTGGATGGAAAATTAAAATCTGAATAAAGGATGAGTTCTTATTATGACGTCCTTCGACTTTTTTTCACGCCACAAGGGGTGAAATCGGAAACCAATCGTTTAAATTCAAATTCAAATCTTCAATGGAAACCAACGTTCCAAAAATCAACTAACACTGGAAAATTTCAAAAATTTCGACATGACGTAAGCATAAATTCGTTCATGCGTCATATACAATATTTATCCATATTTATTCACATCACAAGCAATTTATAAAATTTATAATGTATATCACTGGCAAATTATAATTATCAAAGAATATGGGACTCGAGCCCAAAAAGTTTCGTCTCAAAACTATTACACCAACAAAACATATCGAATGTTTTTCAAAATTCATTAAGGGTCACAAGCCCTTATCCAAATCCATGATAGGGGCTCGCCCATATCATCTCATCCACAAACCATGGAGCTTCAACTCCCATCAATTAATTTCTATCCACAATAAATCATGGGCTATAACTCAAAATCAGGCGGTGTCAAGATAAATAAAAATCATAATAGTCAGTTTAAAAAGAAACTTTAAGTATCAAAAGAGCAACATTAAGACAGATACATTCATCGTGAAATCTCACACACTATTCCTTTTGAATCAATATCCATTTCCAAACAACCATGCAATATATGCATTCCTTTTCTGTAGACATTAAAAGAAAAAGGGGTGAGCATGGATTAAGCTCAGTGAGTTAAAATGACTATCTCAAGTATGAAAATCGTTGCGAAATTCAACATCTTATTTTTAGAAAAAAATTTAAATCCACTCTTCTTCAAAAGGAACTCATTCACATAATGATCATGCAAAATAAATGTCATGTATGCACATGCATGGTGAAATCATACATATATAATATATAAGTTGGGGAATCATCATCAAACACGGATATCCATACCACTCGTCAATCGAGTGCTTCTTCACACACCCCTCGTGTCACTATATCGTCACAGGGTGATTGTTCTAATTCCGTCTCTCGTGTCACTATATAGCCATAGGACGTTGAACCGCTCCTCGTGTCACTATATCGACACATGAGCTTGTTTCTTTTCTTTATCCATTCCATCCCTCGTGTCACTATATCGCCACAGGATGGTTGTTCTAATTCCACACTTCGTGTCACCATATCGACACAGGGTGTTGAACCTACTCCTCGTGTCATTATATCGACACAGAGCAAACCGAACCTCAACCGGTCTACTCGGGGTTGGCCAATCCTCCGAGGTGAAAATATTCCACCTTATGCGGGTTTTTACATGAAGTGCACATGATGCATGAATGCATATTCAAAGCGAAGGTTTGGAGTTGAAGTCATCGCGATAAAATATTTCATTTTAAAATTGAATATTTTATTCAGGAAAACAATGGAAACTTTTATAAAAAACGATAGGCTTCTAAAATTCATAATTAAACATCACAATTCATATGATGGCATACATATGAAGCACACAAATAAGTATGATTATGCATGAATAAAAACGATCTCGAAATTCCGCCACACATCGGATGGGACAATGTTACCACTCCGAAGAATTAAGTAATTTATATCATTTGAGATAAGTTCCCTCACCTTTGATTCCTTAAGTTCCAACTAACTTCCATCCGAATCTGTTCAAAGGGGATAAATACTTATTACATCCATTTAAACTTTATTTAAGAACATAATATTATCATTTAAGGCATTTATAACTTCTAGATATCATTTATCTATTAATTCATTTATCACTTCGTAATAATCCTTTCTAACGACATCTTAGTACCTAGAATTATAATTTATAATTTTCTTGCCTAAGTTCATAATTAATGAACTATAACTATCAAATAAATTAATTTTCATAAATCAATCATCGCTATAGATTTTCAGCATTCTTACCGATAGGGAAAAATAAATCGTCAACTAATAGCACCCTACTCAAAGCTCATCGGACAACCACCTATAATGTCCAATTAAACATATAATAATTCAGATTAGACCCTATAACCAATTCTAATCAATTATGAAATTAATCATATAAATAGTTTCGATCATCAATCATATTCTTACCACAATAAACGAGGCCCTCCTGCTCTCTAAATAAAAATCATACCCGCCGAATGTCGAACGTCGCTTTCTTCATTAGTAGCATAATAAAATTAATTAAAAATCAGTTTCATATCTAAAATCAAATTTATTGTGTATTTTTATTCGCTTAACAATACACATTGAGGACAAGTCATCGAAAATATCGCCCGACGATCGAAAACCGAAACCTACGAACCTAAAAATAAAAAAATTAGCGATTAATTTTATACGGACAGCAACCAAATCTCTTTTTGCCTCATGTGCGCACCTACTAGAACGTCGAGATGAGCTCGACCGGAGTTCACCATCAGTTCATCGGAATGTTCGTCGGAAAGCCTCAAATCTCGGCTTCCTATATGATTTGAACAAAAACATGATCAAAACCCCTCCAAATGATCCTAATCGACCTGAGAATGATGTACAACTCACCAGGGAAAGGATCGGTGCGAGTCGGAACCGGAATCATCGCCGGAAACGTCACCGGCGGATTTTTTGGCCTCCTCACGTTTTTCTCTCACTACGTCGCGCACGGTGGACCAATCATCCCATACTATATGTCAAACGTTCGTCTCGTCGTCCTCTTTCCATCAGTACCTCTCACGCAAAAAACGGTGGCTGGACAAAAGAGATCGGAGCATTGAAAGGGGCGGCGGCTGAAGACGCGCTACAGTGCGCGCGCGGCACTATAGCATATCGGGAGTTGGGGAAGAAGACGACTCACGTTTTATTCTTTTTTTTTGCAGTTGCCACCTCCTGCAAAATGACCAACATACCCTTATTTTTAAAAGTATTGACACCTTTTCTTTTTTTTTCTTCCCAGGACATTACAATTACAACATCCATAAAAATAATTCCGTCCTCGAAATTGCTAGGGGTTATCTAGATAAGAATTTATCATGTATATATATACATCACTAAATCAATAATTTATTTTTTTTATTCTTTTTCTAAACTACTTATTACGATAATTGTATTTAAATTTCAAAATAACCATTTCCTTTAAAAGTACAATTTAATTCGAATTTGAATTCAAGCTAAAATTTTATGTCGTCAGACTTTGATCAAACCGTCTTAAAATTTGGGATAATAATAATTTTTTTTATACCACAGTTGGTCAAGCCTTTTTAAGAAGATTTGTTGTAATTACAAATCAAAATTCACCATATTGAATTTGACCTCACAAGTTTTAACATCCTTGGAACTCAATTGACTATCATTTATAGCACCGACATCCTTAGATTTATAACGACATCACAAAAACTCCAATATGAGGTCTATCTTTCATTTTCATCGAAATTTGTTGTAGAGAATCCTTCTAACACAACCACAGTTCTCGGTTTTTTTCTTGTTGACAAAAATTAAAACCAATGAATATCTATATACAACAGTCTTATTAAAATTCTATTTTAACCCTAAACTGAGAATATGGTTTTTCCATCCACGGAAGAATTATTTGAAACCTTAATATAGAATCCCACAAACTTTAATATAAGAATCTAACCAATTTCATCTTGTTATCCATCAATCTTTAAATTATTTGAAATTCTCCCCCATCGACCTTCTTTAGAGTAACGAAGAAAATTCATAATCTTGTATTCTCCAATCTTAAATCATAAATTGTCTTCGCTTAAAAGTACTATTGAAACAACTCCTCTTCTACCAACTATGACACATGATGTGTTGACTCAAACTTACGATTGAGGATTGAAGGGCGTCCCACTCCAATCGCTCTCCCGATAAGTTTTTAATCGACACATCTACCGTCAGGTTCGAGTTTTCGATCGATGACTAGAGGACATCCCACCCTAATCAATCTTTCGAAAACTCCAACTCAGCATACTCTAAGTGATAATCAAAGATATAGATATAATCAATCAATTAACTTAAGACGGATTGAATATGTTGCACAACTATGAAACTTATATCGTTTTCCATCTATTCTCAATTTAGTATGAACCACTATCATCCATCCTGCTCAATGAAATTGTATAAATTTAATTTATCCAATTCTTTCCACATCACTTCTTGTATTATTATTTTTCTAAATCTCCAATACAACATCTATAGAAACATGCTTATTTCAAAAATTGGATAATTTCACTCTATTAAAGACCTCTATCCACTTAACTTTTCATTCAAGGTTTTGTACACAATCTTAAATTATATTTTCCATAATTAGTCTTATCAAATTCTCCCTTATCAATATATAATTTCCTTTCCATTTTTTTTCTTCACGAAATTTACAAATCCTGAGACTTCATCTACCATTCTAAATTATTTACCATTCTAACACATTTTTGAATATTTTACTATCACTTCTTAAATCGATTTATTCCCAAAAATTCCCAACTGGATGATAACCTACACATCCACATACATTATATCAACTTTGATATGATTCATTCGTATTGAGTACGAATTATCTTATTATTATCTTGACTATCTCCAAAATTTTCGAAAGTCACTGAAGTCGTTCTTACTAACATAAAATTTATATTCTTAACTTAATCATTTATTTATGAAAGAAAATAATTTATCTCGAGTTTACGTTTGTCTCTACAAATTCTTCCAACTTTTCTCTTAATCTATGAAAATCTTGGCATTTGCATGCTTATCGATCTGAATACAAATAAGAGGTTATTATTCTTATGTTTTCGATTCCTACATTGAGATAATAAAGGGACTAACAATGTTTTCAAAGATTCCTTTGTTATGCAACCAAGTTCTACAATTTTTATTTCTACCCTTAATTATTTTCACCTGTCAACATGTGGACATATAATTTTTTATTACTTTACCCTTAGTAGCTACCAATATTTACCAAAGCCATCACTATTATCAAGTCCATATATTTATCGAAGGTCATACAAAATTTTTTTTAAAGTACCTATATCCACCACAATTCAACATGTCACTCGTAACGGCTAACCATATCGACCAAAAATCATTAACTTACCACTATTCATAACATTTATGAATGAATCAAGGAACATTTAGATTGTATAAGCACTTCACTTATTCATTTTTTTTGTTTCATCGGTAAACGATTTGTCAAGAGCATTCTTTAACTATACAATAAGTCATACAAGACAACCATTTTATACAAAGGATTTTACTACTAGATGCTAATCCATGGATACTCAATAATCATCATTTTTTTAAATCAATGTCCATGGCTTCATTTTCCTCATTTATAATAAATTCGGTGGAACCTAGTGAATCTCTAACCCAACATTTTTATTATTATTATTTTTATTACGTATTAACCACCTTACTTGAATTTCGACTCGTCTATACATCTCTTATTTATACTCTCTTAAATCCAAAATAATACGAATCCTTGATGTGTCTCTTCTCTTCCCCTATTTTTTTCGCCGAAGTGCCTCATTTTGAATGCCCACTTGGACATTCCCTGTCGTAATCTTAATTTTTTTTTCTTATTTACACTTATATTTGTCACTATCCTTTCCACTAGACCCACTTTGCAATGCAAGATAACAATCCTATGACAAAAATATTATCTCAACTACACTTGGCTCATTAACAGCGTTCAATATGATGATAATGTGCAATTGTACCAAATAATGAACCAACCAACTTCATTGTGACCTTGCTCTATGACATGGTCAACATTATTTGATTGTGAGTTTTTTTTCAATAACCAGCCATATTATTTAACATGCATATTTATACACAACTATGTACATGTATACTATGAGCATACATCAACATAAATAAACACGTTGTCATTGTTTTAAATTGTCCAGATCCGTATTTTCTACACAACATACTTCCCAAATTAAATGTTCTCCAAGATTGCAACATTAGCAAATAATAATTTGTACTCTACCATATATCAAGACACTATCATGCGACAAGGATAATAACCATAGATGTGCATGTAAGCACCCCATTGCTTATTTTAATCAATAAGGTAAAAATGATTTTTTTTTTAATTTCTAATCATAGCATATCACAAGGCATCCAATTGGTATCATGACCAATAAGAGGCATTTAAATATCAAGCAAATTTGCAATCATCCTATGATGCCCATCAAAATATCTTATGGAACCTTCACTTGCTCAACAACATACTTCCACCCAACTATGCATCTAGCAAACCATCACTCATATGGATATCAATATCATTTTTTTTCATGCCAAATCGACATAACATAGAACCATTTAGTATAGCCACAATTTGGTTCCTAAGTACTTGTTCATATATATGCACATAACATTAATTTCAAAATACAATTTCATAACAACAATTTCACATGCAATGGTAACATGCACAAACATAACATGCAACTACCCATTCCTACCCACACTCCGTGAATTGGATCTTATCCCTAAGCTTTGATACCATAACTTGTGACGTCCTTCGACTTTTTTTGACGCCACAAGGGGTGAAATTGGAAACCCAATCGTTTAAATTCAAATTCAAATCTTCAATGGAAACCAACGTTCCAAAAATCAACTAACACTGGAAATTTCCAAAAATTTCGGCATGCGTAAGCGTAAATTCGTTCATGCGTCATATACAACATTTATCCATATTTATTCACATCACAGACAATTTATAAAATTTACAATGTATATCACTGACAATTTATAATTATCAAAGAATATAGGACTCGAGCCCAAAAAGTTTCGTCTCAAAACTATTACACCAACAAAATATATCGAATGCTTTCCAAAATTCATTAAGGGTCACAAGCCCTTATCCAATTCCATGACAGGGGCTCGCCCATATCATCTCATCCATAAACCATGGAGCCTCAACTCCCATCAATTAATTTCTATCCACAATAAATCATGGGCCACAACCCAAAACCAGGCGGTGTCAAGATAAATGAAAATCATAATAGTCAGTTTAAAAAGAAATGATAAGTATCAAAAGAGCAACATTAAGATAGATACATTCCTCGCGGAATCTCACATACTATTCCTTTTTGAATCAATACCCATTTCCAAACAACCATGCAAAATATGTATTCCTTTCCTGTAAACATTAAAAGAAAAAGGGGTGAGCATGGATTAAGCTCAGTGAGTTAAAATGACTATCTCAAGTAACCATTGCGAAATTCAACATCATATTTTTAGAAAAAAATTTAAATCCACTCTTCTTCAAAAGGAACTCATTCACATAATAATCATGCAAAATGAATGTCATGTATGCACATGCATGGTGAAATCATACATATATAATATATAAGTTGGGGAATCATCATCAAACACGGATATTCATACCACTCGTCAATCGAGTGCTTCTTCACACACCCCTCGTGTCACTATATCACCACAGGGTGATTGTTCTAATTCCGTACCTCGTGTCACTATATCGTCACAGGACGTTGAACCGCTCCTTGTGTCACTATATCGACACAGAGCTTGTTTCTTTTCTTTTTCCATTCCATCCCTCGTGTCACTATATCGCCACAGGATGTTGTTCTAATTCCATCCTTCGTGTCACTATATCGACACAAGGTGTTGAACCTACTCCTCGTGTCATTATATCGACACAGAGCAAACCGAACCTCAACCGGTCTACTCGGGGTTGGCCAATCCTCCGAGGTGAAAATATTCCACCTTATGCGGGTTTTTACATGAAGTGCACATGATGCATGAATGCATATTCAAAGCGAAGGTTTGGAGTTGAAGTCATCGCGATAAAATATTTCATTTTAAAATCAAATATTTTATTCAGGAAAATAATGGAAACTTTTATCAAAAATGATAAGCTTCTAAAATTCATAATTAAACATCACAATTCATATGATGGCATACATATGAAGCACACAAATAAGTATGATTATGCATGAATAAAAACGATCTCGAAATTCCGCCCCAAATCGGATGGGACAATGTTACCACTCCGAAGAGTTAAGTAATTTATATCATTTGATATAAGTTCCCTCACCTTTGATTCCTTTAGTCTCAACTAACTTCCATCCGAATCTGTTCAAAGGGGATAAATACTTATTACATCCATTTAAACTTTATTTAAGAACATAATCTTATCATTTAAGGCATTTATAACTTCTAGATGTCATTTATCTATTAATTCATTTATCACTTCGTAATAATCCTTTCTAACGACATCTTAGTACCTAGAATTATAATTTATAATTTTCTTGCCTAAGTTCATAATTAATGAAATATAACTATCAAATAAATTAATTTTCATAAATCAATCATCGCTATAGATTTTCAGCATTCTTACCGATAGGGAAAAATAAATCGTCAACTAATAGCACCCTACTCAAAGCTCATCGGACAACCACCTATCATGTCCAATTAAACATATAATAATTCGGATTAGACCCTATAACCAATTCTAATCAATTATGAAATTAATCATATAAATAGTTTCGATCACCAATCATATCCTTACCATAATAAACGAGGCCCTCATGCTCTTTAAATAGAAATCATACCCGTCGAACGTCGCTTTCTTCATTAGTAACATAATAAAATTAATTAAAAATCAGTTTCATATCTAAAATCAAATTTATTGTGCATTTTCATTCGCTTACCAATACACATTGAGGACAAGTCGTCAAAAATATCACCTGACGATCGAAAACCGAAACCTACGAACCTAAAAATAAAAGATTAGCGATTAATTTTATACGGACAGCAACCAAATCTCTTTTTGCCTCATGTGCGCACCTACTAGAATGTCGAGATGAGCTTGACCGGAGTTCACCATCAGTTCGCCGGAATGTTCGCCGGAAAAGTGCGTCGGAAAGCCCCAAATCTCGGCCTCCTATATGATTTGAACAAAAACATGATCAAAACCCCTCCAAATAATCCTAATCGACCTGAGAATGATGTACAACTCACCAAGGAAAGGATCGGTATGAGTCGGAACCGGAATCGTCGCCGACGGATTTTTCGATCTCCTCGCATTTTTCTCTCACTGCATCGCGCACAGTGGACCAATCATCACATAATATATGTCAAAATGTTCGTCTCGTCGTCCTCTTTCCATCGGTACCTCTCACGCAAAAAACGGTGGCCGGACAAAAGAGATCAGAGCGTTGAAAGGGGCAGTGGCTGAAGACACGCTACAGTGCGCACGCGGCACTGTAGCATGTCGGGAGTTGGGGAAGAAGACGACTCACATTTTATTCTCTTTTTTTGCAGTTGTCACCTCCTGCAAAATGACCAACATGCCCCTATTTTTAAAAGTATTGACACCTTTTCTTTTTTTCTTCCCAAGACGTTACACTTATCATAATGTCGATGTTTTGACTTTCTCAGCGATACCATTTCGGTGAGTCTCTCGTGAATCATTCCTCTTTATTTACGTGTTTGATGCTCCTGTTGGCCTCCTCTAAATGATATAGATACTCTTCAGGTGCTAATGAATCAAAAGGAGGGTCGACAGGATACCAACTCCTCATCGTTTATGCAAAGGTCTCGAATTCAAATGTTTGTGGATGTAGAAAATTCCTGTTGAGAGTCTCAACTGTCATAGCTAGTCATGCTGTCCGAGGCGACACCAGAATAGTCAGGCTCAATGATGGATCGAGACTCCAACTCGTGACCATTACGTATAACACTTAGCGCCAACTGGATTAGACGATCGGCGTCGCTTTCTGGACGCTAGGGTGGTGTTAAGAATTTGAGCTCCAAAGATCTCACCGGTGAATCGCCGGGAAAGCGGATGAAGCCGAAGAAGACGAGCAAGCAAGAGGGGAAGGTAGCTGCAGAGTAAGAAAATTGTATTGAAACTAAAAGATGGCGACTACAGCCCTTTAACACCTTTTTATACTAATCCTAAAACTGCTACGAAAGAAGACTAAAGCGATACAAAAAATAAAAGTATTACAATGACAAATAACTGCTACAAACTCCATAAACTTGGAAGACAGTAACATCGTCTTCTTCCCTCAACTAGGTGACATAAGGTGAGCTACATGTGGATGAAGTGGATGTACACCGACGACCGTATATTTCAGCATGTCCACTCAAGTTGCCGCCGGGAAAAATTTGAATGCCGACGATTTGAAGCTATCATCGTCGTCGGTAAAACACATCGACAACAGCAATTTATCGAACACCTGTGAGGAGAACTGGACGAACATAGGAGTTCTAGTTGCTGTGTTTGTTTGATGTGTTGTGGACAAATGCACAAGCAGTATGCCATCATCTAAAGCCCTCCAAGAGCGAAGGAATGCAACCAAAGTCGGCATGCACAAAAGATAGACACGGCTGTCAATGATGTTCTACGTATATATGAGATGAAGACATCAAACTCAAGTTGGTAGCACCGACTATCTACTCGTGGACACCTGTAAAAAAAAACTCTGCAACTGGCAAAGAGAGGCGTGAAGGACAGTTGGAAACGCTGTCGATAAGCTGGAGATTAGATCCTTCGTGCCAAGACATGTTGACACCTGTAAACAGAATGCACGACAGCTCACAATGTGGATGCAGGTGGCAAGAAGAAATGCCCACAAAAATTTGGCTCGTGGCTGATAATTTGAGCTCAATTCGTTGGGATCTGATATGATATTTGATTCGTTGATAATTTGTCGAACACCTGCTGGTCATGGTTAGAGAGGAAGATGCCCAAGCTTCTATGATTAACTTGTGGCTGCAGAACAAGAACAATTCATCGAACACCAGAAACTTCACATGGACAAATCAGCAGCTAGAGAGGAATACATCTTCTGTAAATGTCATTTATGATTATGGGGATTTCCGAATTCGAACATCACCTCACTGAGAGGCACCGAGCATGAAAGTTGGACTGAGCAAAAGAGAAACATACTTTGAGAAGAATAGACGAAGAACGTAATTGGGGACAAGCACGACCGTGAACCCATTCGAATATGCATGATGAGTCAGCAGTTAAGAAGAGGAAAAGAAACAAGAAAGAAGATGCAGATTGGGATGATGCAAAATTGGAGCAGAAGTAGATGGTAAACAAAACACGAAGGCGACACGATGATGATTAGATCAAAGAAAAGATGTACGAAACAAGACAGATCAAACAAAATAACTAGTGAACAAGCAATGACAAGAGACAAAAACAACATTACGACAATATGGAGGTTAAGCTCTAACTCGATGATCGCCACCGAAAGCGCCCGACGACAACGCTGGAGAAACATCAATAACGACAACAAGGAGAGAAGGCTCCCACCCCTCTGACGATAACGTCAGGAAATCAACCGGTGATCGCCACTGTGAAATGGAGACGTAGCTCCCAATCCGACGAGACTACTCATTCGGCAAAAGAAACGGGGAGAAAACATAGAAAAGGAATGAACACTGGATCATAAGAACGCTCGATCGACGAAGAGAAAAAACATAGAACAAGATGAAAAACAAAGAGAAAGGCACAGATTCAAAGAGCACGAAGTGGACAAAGATGAACAAGGGACAATGAACACGATCAAGAATCAGGAAAATAAAATGCAATCAGACGTAAATGAGTTGTGATCTATCACCAGACACAAGCATATCAAAGAAGAAAAACATAGATCATAAATGGACAACAACTGGAGATCCGATGTGCTTCACCAAACTTGGATTGGAGAAGAGGAAGGAATATGCGAAAGAGAAGAAACAAACTAGGATGTCAATGATGACCAGAGACCATATCGACGGCCGCTAGGGCTTGCTGGAGCCATGCTTCCGGCAGCTTTGAAGACGAACTTCCGGCAGCTAACAACGGTGAAGCAAGGCGAGATCGAGAGGAGCTCAGTAGGATCTTCAAGGGGATAGCTCTGATACCATGTTAAGAATTTGAGCTCCAAAGATCTCACCGGTGAATCGCCGGGAAAGTAGAAGGAGCCGAAGAAGATGAGCTAGCAAAAGGGGAAGGTAGTTGCAGAGTAGGAAAATTGTATTGAAACTAAAAGATGGATTACAACTAACCAGCACGCCGACTACAGCCCTTTAACACCTTTTTATACTAATCCTAAAACTGTTACGAAAGAAGACTAAAGCGATACAAAAAATAAAAATGTTACAATGGCAAATAACTACTACAAACTCCATACACTACAAGAAAACTGGGGATTACCGACGGTTTCGACCGTCGGTAATTTTCCCAAAAACTGTCGGAAACTCCGTTTTTGATGGTTTTTTCGAGAAAATCGAGACGTCCGAAAAATGGTCGTCGCAAATCAATTTCTGACGGTTTGGACGGAACCGTCGGAAATTTCGACGGATTTACGACAGTCGTGACCGCCGATATTTGCGGCAGTCGACAAAACCGTCGAAAATATCGGCGGTCACGACCGCCAAAGTTTCCGACGGTTTCGTTGACCGCCGCAAATATCGGCGATTGCTACTACCGAAAATCTCGACGGTCGTCGGGCGACCGCCGAACTTTCGACGATCAAAACCGTCGCAAAGACTTTTTATAATTTAAAAAAAAATTAACCGGCCGGTGGCCAGCGGCCGATGTCGGATCCATCCGCCAGCCGACCGAGGTCGGATCCGATTGCTGGGGGCCGGATCCACCGCCAGGCGGCCGATCCCGCCGCTGGGGGCCGGATCCGCCACCAGGCAGCCGGATCTGAATGCCCGGCGGCCAATCCGGCCGCGAGAAGCCGAATCCGACCGCGAGAGGCCGGATCCGGCCGTCAGGCGGCCGGGATCGGTTGTCAGGCTGCAGATTCGACCGCTGGGGGCCGAATCCGGCTGCCAAAGGCCGGATCCGGCAGCTGGGGGCCGGATCCGGCAGCTGGGGGTCGGATCCGAACGCCCACGGCCGGATTCGGCCCAACGGCGAGATCCGGTCGGAGAGAGAGAGAGAGACGCCGGCGCGGGAGAGGGTCGCCGGTGCGGGAGAGAGTCGCCGACCGGTGCTCACGGGCCGAGAGAGAGGAGAGGAGGGAGAGAGAGAGAGGTATTATATATATATAGGGGAAAAGATGAGAGAAAGCGGGAAAAGGAAAAAGAAAAAGCGGAATAATGAAATTTTAATTACCGATGGCTCCGATCGTCGAAAACGTAAATATTAACTATTTTTTACAAATCACAAAATCATTTATTCGAATCAAATTCATTAGAATTAATAAGATCCATTCTGATATCTTATCTATCTCGATATCTTATCTATAATATTTTAGTCATTCGAAAGTTTTTTTATTAGCTTTATTAGTTCGAGGAAGCAGAAGCTCTTTTGGAAGAAGCTATTCAGGAACAGCTTGAACTGTTTTTACTTCAGGAACAAACATAAATTTATTTACTGACGGTTCTGACCGTCAAAAATATATTTAGTTATATATAATGTTTATTTTTTATTTTACCGATGGTCAAAACCGTCGGTAATTATTAATAAACCATCGGTTTGGACCGTCGCTAGTTTTATTAATAAAATACTCCGCATATGATATTATTATACATTTATCGACGGTTACAACCGTCGGAAATTATGGTGAATTTTGTGACGGATGAATATCCGTAGGAAATATCGACGTTCTTAACCATCAAAAAGTAAAATAATAATATAATAAATTATATAATTTATTATTTTCCTTTCCGACGGTCGTAACCGTCGGAAAATCCATTGCAAATTGTGACGGATGGGTATCCGTCAGAAATATCGACGTTCCTATCCGTCAAAAAATAAAATAATAATATAACAAATTATATAATTTATTATTTTCCTTTCTGACGGTCGTAACCGTCGAAAAATCCGTCGCAAATTATGACGGATGGGTATCCATCGGAAATATCGACGTTCCTAATCGTCAAAAAATAAAATAATAATATAACAAATTATATAATTTATTATTTTTCTTTCCGACGGTCGTAATCGTCGGAAAATCCGTCGCAAATTGCGACGGATAGGTATCCGTCGGAAATATCGATATTCCTAACCATCGAAAAATAAAATAATAATATAATAAATTATATAATTTATTATTTTTCTTTACGACGGTCGTAACCGTCGGAAAATCCGTCGAAAATGGAACCGTCGTAAAATCCGTCGCAAATTGCGACGGATTTCAAACCGTCGGAAATTGCCCGTCGAAAAATGGCAATTTTCTTGTAGTGATAAACTTGGAAGACAGTAACATCGTCTTCTTCCTTCAACTAGGTGACATAAGGTGAGCTCTACCATGTGGATGAAGTGGATGTTCACCGACAACCATATATTTTAACAGGTGGCAACAAAAAAATGTAAATAAATGGATTGTTAAAGCATATTTTTGAAAAAAAAATCCAAACTGAGCTATGTATACGAGGAATAAAACATTGCCTTGAGTACAGAATTGCATATCCACAAAAATATGAGCACATCCTAGACGACAAATAAATTACACCAGGAAAATCATTTGGAGCAAAAATCAAAACATGAGGACTATCAAAAGGTTCGTACATGAGAATGTTGACAAATTAAGACTACTACAAATCAAGTTCCACCCAGCGCATATCCAATGATAATACCGAGAACAATCTTATGAAAATAGGAAGAAAGGTTTTCTGCCCAGTGCAACCACACATTGGATCTGTGACATTGCCTCAGTACACTCAACAGACGATTCGGGCATAAATAGTTCAACACATCCATGCAAATAAGTGAAATAACTACGTAGCGCTGCAGCAACTTTGCCATTGTGCCTTGACTGTTCGGATGGCGTCCGCGTGTCTCCGTGCTTGCGATGGTCACCATCTTCATTACATTTCTGTTTATCATTAATAACTTATACGTATTGTTATTATATCAAATTCCTAGAAATATTCTTCCAAGAATTAGATACTTTTAACCTTTTTGTTAAATTAATCTTAACTCAGATATTACATATAATTATTTCATAACAAATAACAGTTTCCAATGTCTTAGCATTCCATCTCATAGATAAACTATTTATATATTATAGACTACATTTTCGTAATGAATAATTGGGTTAAATAAATGTTAAAATTAAAAATGTGACGTCGAAAACACATGCCATTGTAAAGTTTTCTCCCGTTTTAAGTGTTAAAATTTTATTATTTCTTAATTCATGGTATTTTATTTTATTATGTACTAATGATATAGTAGTATTTTCCAAACTTTGATGTAGTTTCTTGGGATAAATTTCATGTCCGTTTTCTCAATTATATCCTCCAATTTCTAACTAAATGGCCCTTCAACTATCAACTTATGAAACCAACTACCGTTTACACCGGATAGAGGAGGTTTATCGGTTAGGTGTATACGTGGTGTCCATGTGTACCCTATGTGGCATCCACATGGACCCCATGTGTGCAAGAGTCCCATGTGGCAAATGATTAATATATATATATATATATATATATAATATTAATACAATATAATAATTTTTTTAAAAAAGAGAGAAGGGACACCGTCCTCCCCCTCGACCTCTGACGAGGCTGCCGATGCCGGAGGGAGGGGGTGGTGCCCCTCTACTCCGACGAGCTACAACGTGTGCAGGCGAGAGGGCCTCATCGGCACGTTGCGACCTAGGGGGGGCTCCGACATAGGGGGCGTGCAAGCAAAAAAAGGAGGTGTCGGCCCCAATTCTACAAGCTCCGGCGAGCTCGTAGAGGGGGTGATGCCCCCTTTTCCACGTCAGGAGTGTCAGACACATGGAGGGGCGTTGCCCCCTCCCTCTGGCGTCAACGGCCTCGTCGAAGGTCGAGGGGAGCGGCAACGTCCCTTCTCTTTCTTTTTTTTTAATTACTATATTATTATTAGTAATAGTTTTTTATTTTTATTTTTAATGGCTTGCTACGTCGGACCCTTGCACAAATTGTGAAGAGAGAAACTTCAGCGTGGACGCCACGTGACTGTGCAACTGGTAAACCTTATATATCCGGTGAAAAGGTTATTTGTTGAAAGAAGTTAATAGTTTGAGGATAGTGTAACTACAAAATAAAGTTGGAGGATATTTAGTAAAATTTATCTTAATTTTTTATTGAAAGAAGTTAATAGTTTGAGGGTAGTATTAGATTACAAAATAAAGTTGGATGGCATTTAGTGAAATTTATTTTAGTTTCTTATTATGATTTTGGTTTCTTTTTTTAATATGTCAAACTGATATAAAATTACCCTATTTATGAATGAAAAAAATGATCAAATAATATATTTGCTTTAAAATGAATGTTGAAAATGATTATAATTATATTTTATATTAATTTTAAGTAATTGTGAACTCGTTGAATAAAATCTTTTCTCCGACGTCGCTTTTAATATATTTACGTTTATCTTTTCATCTACTCGATCCTCTTGTCATCTTTCTTCATAGTTTCACTATTTTTTCCTTTTCTTTTCTTTTCAATATTTCTTATCCCATTCTAATTTTTGCATTATTTTAAAATAATTTTAGTAAGTTATTATTTTGTATGTCCATTTTAAGAAAATGTAAAATAAATCGAGTTGAAGTTGAACTACCTTTTTTTTAATTATTCTATCCAGCTTTTTTTCTTTTTAATTTGATGATGAACCGGACTAGCCTTCATTTGCTAATCTAGTCCGATGGGTTTTGTAATAAAAGGAACATAAACATTAGGGTTATTTTCATAAATCTCTTCTAAACTATCATAATTTTTCGCATATAACTCCAAACTACGAATTTATTTTTTTTATCCCTAAACTATCATGATTTTTTCACTTTAATCCTTCCTTCTATTTTTATTACATTTTTTACTTTTAATTTTTTTCCATTTATGAAAAGACTAAATTACCCTCCCTTCATAATATATCAAATAATGAATATAAAAAATAAGAAAATGAAAAAAATTAGGGGGAAGGTAATTTAGTCTTTTTTCATAAATGACAATTTTTTTTGTTTACCACTTTAATCCTTCCAACATTTTTTAAATTTTTTACATTTGTTAATTCATGGTTTTTTTGAGGGAGTGGTAATTTAGTCTTTTCATAAATGAAAAAAAGTAAAACTAATGGAAGACGTAATAGAAGTGACGGGAGGAGTAGAAAAGTCGCGATAGTTTAAGGATTCAAAAAAATAAGTTCGTAGTTTATGATTAGATGTGGAAAATCATAATAGTTTATGAGAGATTTATGAAAATAACCGTAAACATTAAACATTATAGAACATTAATTCCAAAAATTCTGTCAATATCATATTATTTATATGAGTTTTTCTTTCATTTAGTTATAATTGTAGCATTCCAAAGATTCACCCTAAAAACTAAGGACAATTAAGAAATTTTCCAATTGTCAGTGGATCTATTCATCATCACATGAGTAATGAAATGATTTACATCTATTATGCAACAAAAACTTAAGATACAACTAGTGAATGCCCTTGTGCTTCTCAGAATTTTAAATAATACATGAATATTTATTATAAATTGTATATATAAAATAAATTGTTATATATGTTTATTATTTTAATATAAACTTATAAGTTCTATATTAAAAATAGTTTTATGAGCTCAATAGTTATTATTTCTTTGAGAGAGATATTTTCATATTTCTACATCTTAATATATACATTTCAGCCATATTTGTAATAAAATATATACATTAATTTTTTTTAAAAAGTTATAAAGTTATAATATAGTTGTATGGATTTAACTAATAACATCCAACAAAAAATGACAACTTCTGGCCAAAAAGAATATTAATTGGATTCAAAAAAGAAAGAAAAAGAAAAATAAATGATGCATTGAGAGAATTTTTATCATCCATAGATAAGGTTATGACCGAGAAAGGTCTCCTAATATACCCATATATCTATGTGTGACATCGGTGAACCACATTAAAAATGCAAGGTAGAGTATTCGGAGCTCCTCTAAGCATTCATGTCAATGAAGCTACTCTCAAGCGAATTTTTGGAGAAGCTATCGATGATTATGGTCGTGTATATTCATACATCATGTCCTGTTCATGTATCCACACATAAAATGATACATATCATTTGCATTAAACGAATAAAATGGAGTATTATCCTTATTCATAATTTCAAAATAACTATTTTTCTATAAAAATATAATTATTATATTTAGTGTTGTATTTCCTTTTTCTAATGTTCATTTTAGAAATAAATATAAGACAACACGTTTATATAATTTTATAGATAAAATAATACAAAAAAGAGAAAAATATAGAAACATTTTATGTGATGTTCGATGATGAAAATAACTAAAAAATGCTTATCATGTTAATCCTTAATTTGAATAAAATAAAATACTTGTTTCTTATTACTTCTTTGTAACCCCACTTCTTTCTTAAAAGAGTGCGTGAGACATCCTCAAAAGATTACTGTTTTAATGTCATCATATATATTTATTTTGGTAACTGAAAAATATTGTATAAAAAATTTTGGAGGAAAAATACATATGTTTTATAATTAAATTTGGCGGAAAGAAATTTTTGAAAAATATGTTATCTCAAGGAACTATTTTCCTATACGTACTTTTATGCAATATTGGCATGGCTTAATATGCTAAACAACATATATGGGTAGAATTTTTTTATCATTAATATATTATTAAATTATTGTCATTATTGTTTTTAATGATTCCAGGTAAATCATAAATAGAGTTAGAAAGAAGGGACAAGTAATATGATGATGGTTTCTTATTAATATACTATTAACAAAGGCAGAGTGTAATAATTCTAATTAAAATAAATACTATAATTAAATATAAAAAATGAAAGTCTTCATATTCGTATTCATATTCATTAAAGTTTTTATATACATGTTAATATTTGAGATATAAAAGGGAAACTATTAGTATTAAAATATAATATATAATATAATGAATTTCTTAGTTATAATTGGAACACCCATTTTCATAGGTAGCTTTAGACAAGCGACATTTAGGCTACCCTTTTGCTATTGGTAGCTAAAGATTTTATTAAAAATATCATTATTATTTTAAATATAATTGTGTGCTAACTAGGAATGGATAATTCAAATGGTTTGGAAATAATTTTTAAGTCACATGGGCATGTGTTACCAAAATAACAATAATTTTTAAGTCATTGGGTATATGATAGGACTAGAATAAGAAAAAAAAATTATTGAAAAAAATAATATAGATTGAGAAATCACTAAAAAAATATGATACATTAAACCAAAAATGTATTCATACCCCGGATCCCCTTTTCTCATAGTATCCATCCTTGAAATAAAATTAGAAAAATAAAAAAGAGCATAATGACAAAAGAATATGCCTAAATTTTTAGGGATACGTATAAATAGAACGATCACAAATATTGCATAAAAATGAGAAAACAAAATGTAATTAATTTTTTTCTTATTGTATAAAAACAAAATGTTTAACAAAAGAACATACGAGTTCACCGGTATGAGAAGGCAAAAGACAAAAAATAATTTGCTGTTTAAAAATTAAAAGCATTTAATAGAAAAAAATATAAGTGCTCTTTTGATTAATACAAAACATGAAACCTTACAAAGAGGGGCATTGAAATCCACCTGGCCTTCATCTTATTTTACTTTGGATGCTTCAGGAGTTAAAAATAGGGATGTACATACCTTTTATTGTAATCACCACCTGCAAATTTTAAAAAATAAATTAATTGCAAGATCATGGACATAATGAAAAAGAACAAATTTTGAGAATACTTGCTAGAACACTTCTCCTTCCACGTTCTTTCTTTCTCTGGGAAGGCTTGGAAGTTGGACACATGTTACATAGGAGAGAATAGTTACATAATAGCATTTAACATCTGTTTGACATTACTAACAGTTTAATAAACGGATAGCGGTTCAACTAGCGGATAACAGATTAACTAACGGATAACGGATAGCGGATGATGATTAACGGTTAGATGTTATAATAAATAAGTATTTGATAAATTTAGCGATAGGATTAACTGATGAATATAAAATGACATGATTAAACATATGACAAATTATTTAATTTAGGCGTTATATAAATTATATTATAATACAATAAATTAAATAATTATATCTTAATTAAATAAAATAAAATTTCACAACTAATTTTTTTATTAAAATATATAGAAATTTATATTAGCAATAAATTTTATATAATGCACCAATGATATGAAAATATTAATTCTAAAATTATTTTTTATTCCTTGTTAACATATAAATAATTTGTAATTAGTTAAATATGAATATGAAAAGAAATATAGTTAAATGGTTATAAAATAAAAATGAGAAAATAATGAGATAAGTTAGAAAGAAATAATATATTTGAATAAGGGTAAAATTGAAAAAATTATAAAACATTAATCTTTAATCGCTAAACGTTAGTAGAAGTAACTTTTCAATATTATCGTATGAAATGCTAAACGTTATTTATTTTTATCATTTACCAAACAAAAATTAGTGTTTGAACTACTAAACACTACTTGAAATACTATTTTTTGTGTTGCTAAACATAGCCTCACATCCTATATATGTACATATATATATATATATATATATATATATATATATATATATATGTATGAACATTAACTCAAATTCAAAAAATAAATGGGAAGAGAAGAAATTATATGATATTAAAATTAAAATGATTAGGTTACAATTTTTAAAAATTGGATATAAATTACATTACATATTTAAAAAAAAAGGAATAGGAATAGGTAATATGATTTTAAATTTAAAAATAAAATGATGATTGATTCAGTCATTGAATGAGTGAAATTATTGGGAAGTCTTGAAACTGCTGCATTAATTATTAAGATAATGGCTTTTAAGTATAGTTTATTTTAAATGAATAAAATATATTAAAATTTAGAAAAATGAAGAAAAAGATAAATTGAATAGATGGTTCGAGAATGGTTTCAATGCGCCAGCTAATATCAACGGACGACTTCATAAAATCATTTCTAACAACACCTCTACAGGGTGTTGTCGGGTCACGGTCAAATCTAACCGAGTGTACCAAGGTGGTCAGCATGACCCAACTAGATGTCGCACAAGTTTTTTTTTTCTTTTTTATATATTTAAAATTTTAATTATACATTATAATTATATTATATATAAAAATATTTTTATTATTATATAATAATCATAATATTAAAAAATTTATTTTTTATTAGTCTTAATTTTATGGGCAAGAAATATAATCGATAGTTTATTTTTCTATTTTTTATTTACCTATTTTAATGATAATTATTTATTATAATATTATATATTTAATATACATGAAAAATTAGGGGGTTGTGCCCAAACTGTGCGAGGTGGCTCAGGTGCCTTCAATTTTTTATTTTTTTATTATATTATTATTATTTTAAAATTTTTATGATGATCTTGATTGAAATTTTGAAAAATTGAATAATATATATATATAACTAAGTTTAAACGAAGAAGAGATAAAAGGTTGATGTGGTATTTTTATATTTTTTAAAAGTCTAATGTGAAGGAGAGAGAAAATATTGACGTGCTGCCTTGAATGCATCCACATCAATTCTACGTTAACAATCCACCAATAAATGGTGTTGCGATGGCCGCAGTTAAAATATTCCTGAAGTTCAATGATCATGATGTTATAAAGTAAAAGTTGGGTGACCATATTGAGAGTACTTGTAACGCCCCGAGATCCACGTGACTATCACGTGCTTAGAGTCGTCTCAAAGACGACTACACAATTATATATGAAATATTTTTTTTGCAGAAATATAAACTATAAAATACGAAATTAATAATAACAATATGTAAAAATCCTTAATATCAAGGATCTAGAGATGTATGTCACTCCACCATACTAAACATGCGAAAAATAAAAGTTAATCCAATACACTAGTATGACTTAATCCTACATCATGTGCAACAACTCTGTCACTGAACCTGACCACCCTGATCACCTGCATCATCATCTTCTGTCATCTCACTTGCATGAATTCAAATGCAGGAAAAAATCTATGAGTATAAAAATACTCAGCACGTAGGGTCTAACCATAACAATAAATAATAGATCGATGATGCTAAAAAATCAATAATCAATAAAGAGCAATAAATAATAGAACATAGGATAAGACAATGTAAAGAGAGATTAATAATAAAATAATATATCAATAAGACCCTGAATCAATGAAGCAGATCAATGGACCAATCAATATTAATGATCAACTATGCCTGATCACTATGGCACCTATCCAATTTAATAATTTTCTATTATCAATATCTGAGGTCATCAGCCAATACTAATTTCTATTCAATTCAACAAGCGGAGGCAAAGTCAATCAACGCCAAAATCTGAATGACCAAGATTCAATTCAATTCGATTCAATTCTATTCAATTTCAATTTTAATTCAATCTTTGGAGTTATTCAATTATATAGGAAGCGCTTAGTCAATTAAGAAAAACTTCATATCTCTTTCATGTAGACTAGTGAGAGATCAAATCACGGCAAGTCGCCCTCCAATAGTAGGGCTAACAATAATTTCGTGATGACGGGGGACCATGGCCATCACAGGGAAACCATAGTTTCCCTAAAGGATGACGTCTAAAACCTCTAGGTACACTATCTGCCCCATACAATACGATAATAATAATAGTCTGGGGGCTTAGAGACAATCGAAGAATATGGAGACCTAGTAGTTTTCATCTTTTATTTTGTTTATCCTGAAGATCTATCTTTAACAAGTTACTTTAGGTTAGATAAAGACCCAATTATGGAAAAACTATTGAATCAATATTATGATGTATAACAGAATCTGATAGATTGACAATAACGATAATCTCAAATCAAACCTGATAAAATTTGATGATGTTAAATCTGCTAACAATATGATCATAAACGATCAAGAATAATTAATTATAGTAACCATTCGATTATCTATAATAAAATATCTCAAATTACGTTTTCTGTCCCCAGAACCCGGCCCGCGTCGGGTGGAACCCGGACCGTGTCGGAAACAATCAAGATCCCCTCGGCCAGGGCAAATCTGGGCTGAGTTGGGTGTGAACCCGAGCCGTTTAGCCGGTTCATTCCCGCATCAATGCTTCGATTCAACACGGACCGCGTCCGAAGAAAACGGACCGTGTCGTCGGAAAACCCAGGCCGCGTCGTCGCTAACCCAGTTCGCGTCCGACCATAATTCCATACACATCAATGCGGTCCGAGTTCGATTGAACTCGGGCCATGTCGGCCTCAACCCGGACCGTGTTGGTCGGAACCCGGGTCGGGTTCGGTTGCCGATGGAAAAATGCGTTTCGTCATACGATGCCCAAACTATGCATATAATATATCAATGGAATCCTAGTACAAAGGAGAAGAGAATAATGTTCCATGTCACAGAAAACTGACAAATAGGGATTCTCGCTACGTATCTAAAGTTGGCTGAAAACCAACTATAATCCCTTCTCTAGAAATTTGCACGAACGTCGAACTTTGACCGGCGATTACTCTCTGTCCTCGTTCCGAAACTCGCGGCCACCACCTGAAACTTCTTCTCCTATGTGCCGGCTTCGAAACCAGCTGTCGTGTGCTCTCGGGGTGCCTCGATGCATATGCAAACGAAAGAAAAAGAGGTTTTCAGCCACCCTTTAATGTCTATTTATAGATGCATATTTGAGATTTCAATTCTATTAGGCCTTGGACTCCTTTAGAATCGATCTTGACCATCCATCAATGACTAATCACTTCTTAATTGTTCAGATTTATTTAAATCCGAATTCACTTAACAATCCAATATTTATCTTCATAAAAATTCTTTCTTTTCAGTTTCCTTCTTATCTCTCCAACTTATCTCATAATTTCTATCAATTTCAGAATTATTAAATTCTAGAATATTAACATTGAGATTTTCAGATCCATTAAATAAAAATAAATATCTTTTATTTATTTTCTAAAAATTCGGGTCATTACAGTACTCCTTATTTGGAAGATCGGTGTTGAAATTTAATCTATTATCATGTTAATAACAATTATAAAATATACCATAACTTGAAAAACAATTGAATTAGGTTTCAAATTAATAGATCGGTTAAAAGTCTATTTTATCTTTCTATGACATTTGAAATCACGTGAAAAAGAACAATACTAGAAGAAATTGGTGATAGAAAATAAATTATGATAGTTGTATGAATTATTAGGAATAAACACCAAAGGGATAAATTCCATAATTCTTATATATGATTCCAATAAAAATATAGTTTTCAATCAACAAGAGTTGGGGTGGAGTGGTAGCGGCTCCTCCTCACTTAAGTAGAGGTCTCGAGTTCGAGTTCCTGCGAATGCAGAAAATTTTTGTTGGGAGCCTCACTTGCCACTGCCAGGTACGCGACCCGGGGCGACCTTATCGGATTAGTTAGACTCGATGATGGGTCGGCCTTCCAACTTGTTATCAGTGCGCTCAGTAACGTCGCGTAGGTTGGACAGTCATCACCGCTTCCCAGATATCAATGGTTGGCTATCGAAAAAAAATCTAGTTTGCCAAAAAAAATTAGAGTCAATTAAAATGGATGTCTATATTGAGTTATAATTTTAATTTTTATTGGAGATGTATCACAATTATCTAATTGGGAAATGACATATTATATATTTATGTCATCTTATAATATTTAAAATTTTTCTTTAAATATTTACATAAATATCAAATATATTTATTTACTTATGTATAATGTTTTATGATGGGCTTGCACTTTATATGTGATGCTAGTTATGAAACCTTTATTAATGCATTGATGATCACCTCGACATCCTATTATTATGCTCAATTGTAACAAGGTAAAAGATGAAAATATATTAAACACATGTTTGATGTATTGAGACTATAATGAAGTACTAAGTCAACTGACAACAAAGTTGAGTTTCAAGCACTCGATGGGTGCTAGTAATCCTTAATTCGAGTATTGGATCTTCACGCTGGCCAAGAAATAACCTATTTCTAATGGTTCGAAACTCACCTGACAATCACAGATCAGAGTCATTCCAGAAATGCTACATAATTTTTACAAATAAAGTTTCAAATAACCCACAAAATATGAAAAACTTTTTTCAATAAATAACTAATAATCCATATTTTTCAAAATGACTAAAACATCCATAAGTTCATAATTTTAAAAAATGCATAAATAATAAAAATAAATAACTCGATTTAGAGCATGTGCAACATTTGTCTGTCACTAAACATAACCACATATAGGACTATCATATATAGCTCTCTTACCTTTGTAGATCCAAGTACAAAGAAAATTTATGAATATAAAAATACTCAATACATTGGATCTAATAGATAATTAATATGCTCAATCGAACATAAGGTATGATCAATGATAAGCCAATTCAGCATTTAATAACAATCGATAACAATACAACAATTTATCGATATGGGATCAAGCAATGGATCAATCTATGTCAATTTAATAATTTTTAATTTTTATTCCGATAATCAATGATCATCGATCAATAACAATTCAATTCAATAGGACAATAACAATTATTAATTCAATACTAATATATCCAAACGACCATGAACTATTCAATTCAATTCGATTTTGATTTAATTTAATACGATTATCAAGGTTCGATCTTATCCAATTTAACGAGGAATGCTCAGTCGATTAATCATGCCACTTTTATGCAGGTCAATGGGGATATTAAGCTCACAACAAGTACAATTCAATTCAATTCAATAAATTTGTGTATGATGAGGAACTAATGTTCATAAACGGGACAATTTGTTACAATATTTTTCATATTCAATTCTATTGGTCTCGACTAAATGATAATTAGTGGACATGAGTCCAACAACTTTCTATTTTTATCTTGATTATGAGCCTATTTTTAACAATATTTAATTAAATTAAACAAGATCTAGACCAAAAACTAAATAGGCAATGATACTGTCAACAATATGATAAAAAATTATAATAATATAATCTGAACACTCAATAATGATAAAATCAATATAGCACCATTAAAATAATAATAATGTTAATTAATGCCTTGAATTTTACTTTAACTAGAAATCTGTTTGGATCTAAAGAAGTAAAAGGAAACAAGTCTGACATATTCTGTATATTTTCTTATCATGAGATTGTTAAGGAATTGATTTATTTCCTTATTATAAGGTAGGTGTCCTATTTTTGAAATTAATATAGAGTCCTAGTTGGTCTCTAATTCTTATCATCTGTTAAAGGGAGTGTCTATATAAACTCCCTAAGGGGTCCAAAGAGAAATTAATATGATCTTGTAATCCTCTTCTGTTTTTTTCATCTAATAAAATTCTGCGTCGCCCGAAATTTCTTGAGTTTTCTCGTGGTGCATAATTTCTCTCGTGTAGAAATCCTAACAAACTAGTATCAAAGCGAGGCTTCATCGTCGATCCTCCGTGAGGCGTAGAGATGGCATCACATAACGTCAATATTGAGAAATTTACAAGACGAAATAGTTTCACTCTATGGTAGATCAAGATGCAGACACTTCTGAAATAATAGGGAGTATGGACGCCACTCGCGAACGTGCCGAAAGACAAACCGAAGGAGGAAGACTCGAAGGGCAAAGAAAAGGAGTCCGACCTTGCAAGTTTGGTGGCACAGGAAGAGAAGGCACACTCTATGATCCTATTGTGTCTGGTGGATGAGGTTATTATCGAAGTCGCTGATTAAGAAACAACGGCCGATGTGTGATCAAAACTTGAGAGTCTCTACATGACTAGGTTTTTGTCCAACAAGTTACTATTGAAGCAACGTCTGTTCGTCCTCCGCATGCAATAAGGTACCCCTCTGAAAGATCATCTTGATCAGATGGATACTATGTTGATGGAATTATGAAATATAGATGTGAAGATTGAATATGAAGATGTTGTCTTACTTCCGTAGGTGTCTCTTCCTCTATCATACGAAAATTTTGTACAATCTGTTATCATCGAAAGAGACACAATTACTCTTGAAGAAGTAAGATCGAGTCTACGTACTCGTAAACTTCGTCATAGGGCGTCTGGCAAGGCTGTGAAGACTCATGCCACAGGATTTGTAACAACCACAGAAAAACAAACCCTAAAAAGGGTAAGTCGAAAAAGAAGAAGAACGTCAATCTGAAGGACATTTGTAACTACTGCAAAGAATCGGGTCACTGGAAGAAGGACTGTCCCAAGAAGAAGAAGAAAGACACGGTTGCTGTAGTAACTCACCAGAATAGCGAATCTGATGATGATTTGACTCTTATGGTGTCTGATCAGAGATACTTGGAGGAGAGTTGGGTTCTCGACTCAGGATGTTCTTCTCATCTGACTCTGCACAGAGAGTGATTCTCGACTTATCAGAAGATTGATGACGGAAACATCATCATAGGCAATTATGCAGCCTGTAAAATAGTTGAAATCGGTTCAATTCAGATCAGAAGTCATGACAATCGGGTGAGGACATTGACAGAGGTCCGTCGTGTTCTACAACTAAAGATAAATCTGATATCGTTAGGAGTTCTGGACTCCAAAGGATGTCGAATGGATGTTGCAGGAGGTGTTCTCATGGGCACCAAGAGTGATGTTGAAGTCATGATGGGAGTAGACAAATGTCCTTGTACATGTTACAAGGCACAGTAATTTTTGACGTGGCTGCAGTAGGTAGTTCATCCAAAACATTCAAGTTGTGGCACATGCGACTGGGACATATGAGTCAGAAATGGATGGATATCCTCAACGGGCGCAATCTTCTGGATGGTCAAAAGATATCTGAAATCAGATTTTGCAAACACTACATTTTTTGCAAGCAAAGTTGACATCAATTCAGCAAAGTCGTGCACAAGACGAAGGCAACACTAGATTACATCCACGCTGACTGTTGGGGCCCCTCTCGTGTTCCATCTCTAAGAGGTTCCGGATATTTCCTATCTGTGATAAATAATTACTCAAGGATGACATGGGTATTCATGATGAAGCACAAGAGCGAGGCATTCAAAGCTTTTAAACAGTGGAAGACTCTGGTGGAAAATCAGACATCGAGAAAGGTGAAACACTTTCATACAGATAACGATTTAGAATTCTGTTCGTCTAAATTCGATCAGTTCTGCAAGGATGAAAGCATTGCGAGACATCGCACCGTCATAGATACACCGCAGTAGAATGGTGTAGTAGAACGCATGAACAGAACTCTTTTGGAGAGGGCACGGTGCATGCTCTCTAATTCTGATATGAACAAGTCATTCTGGGCTGAGGCTGTTAGCACAGCATGCTATCTTGTCAATCGAAGTCCTGCAACCGCGATCGATCTAAAGACTCCTATTGAGGTATGGTCAGGTAATCTCGCTGATTATACTATTCTGAAAATTTTTTGCTATCCAGCATATTATCATGTCAACGAAGGAAGCTGTAACCAAGGACCAAAGAAGGAGTTTTTATGGGATATGGTGCAGGTGTAGAAGGCTTCAGAATTTGGTCTCCCTCAGAGCACAAGGTTATTCATAACAGAAACATATCTTTTGATGAGATGTCTATGCTCAAGCAGAAATCATATGTTGTTGACTCAGCAGAGGAGGGTGTCAATAAACAGGTGAAGTTTGGATTAACTCCAATTCAGAATGGGCCAGAAGAATCTCATCAAGTTGAACAACTAAAGTCTGAGGAGCAAGCAGAAGAAGCAACGACAAGTCTAGCTGCAGGACGTGCTCGCAGGCAAGTAGGTCCTCTTAAGCGTTATGACTTTGAGGACATGGTTGCATATGCATTCCAAGTAGAGTGTGGTCGCCAGATCAAGCTACAAGGATGCTATCGCATGTGCAAAATCAGAACAGGGACTGACGGTGGCAGAGAGTATTAGATATTTTATTGTAGGATTTAATTCAAGGTGAAGATTTATTAATTAATGCCTTGAATCCTATTTTAACTAAAAATCTGTTTGGATCCAAAGAAGTAAAAGAAAACTAGTCTGACATATTCTGTATATTTCCTTATCATGAGATTGTTAAGAAATTGATTTATTTCCTTATTACAAGGTAGGTGTCCTATTTTTGGAATTAATATAGAGTTTCAGTTTGTCTTTAATTCCTATCATCTGTTAAAAAAAGTGCCTAAATAAACTCTCTATGGGGTTCAAAGAGAAATCAATATGATCTTGTAATTCTCTTCTGTTTCTTCCATCTAATAAAATTCTGCATCGCCTTAAATTTCTCGAATTTTTTCGCGGTGCATAATTTCTCTCGTGCAGAAATCCTAATAAATACCAACAAGATAATCAATGATAAACATAGTGTAACGACTCTAATTTTTGGAGAGTTGATAATATAATATTTTATTATTTTTATTTTAGAAAATATGGCCATTAATATTATTATAATTAATAATTCCGAAAATAAAGAAAACTAGGAGAGGAGTTTAATTAAGGATAAGATGTATTATGGAATTATTTAATTAAATTCAGAATTATTTAATTATTGAAATAAATTAGAATTTGTTAAAGGAGATTAATTAAAAGATTAAATTTAATTGAGATTAAAAGTTATAGATGGATTAGAAATCAAGAATTTAAAAGTCTTATAAATAAATTTTTAGAGTCAATCGTTAAAGAAATTTCTTTCTCTTTGATTCTCAGTGTTGAGCAGTCTAGGTGACGATAAGGTGTGATTCGGCATCGAATGATTAGACGTGAAACAAAGTACATAAAGAAATTCGTAGGATTATTTAATAATTGATTCTTCTTTTTATACTATTATTATCGGTCGAACAAAATTTCAATAGAGATAGATAGAGAAAACGTAAGGGGAATCTAGAGGTCCATTTGTTTATTTTGGTGAAAGGCCGATTTCGATTGGAATCTATCGCACAGGGTACCACCTATTTTTGGGCATTTAGCGTGTTGGATTTCCTTGACGATTTAGAAAAAAAAAAATACACATCGGGTAGATGGCGGCGGAAGATTAAGGGAGAGAGAGAATCGAGAAGAAACAACCAATTACTTCATGCAGCGTTCGGCGCTGAAGAAAGAAAAATATATATATAAGGGTTGACATTCAGTACCGAGAGGGTGATAGGGAAAAAAAAGTAAAACGTGAGGAAACAGTTATAAGACGTTTTGCCACGGAAAGGAAAAAAATAATAAAATAAACTTTTAGTTGGTGGACAGAGAGAAGGTGCGAGAAAAAGCAAAAAAAAAAAAAAAAAGTTGTGGCGGAGAGAGAGAAACTGAGGGATTAACCTCATGCGAGATTAATCGAAGAATTTTATTCCTCGTTTTTTTTAATTTTTGTGACAGGAACATTTATTTATTGAATTTTTTGACTAGAAAAAAGGAAATAAGAAAATAAAAGAAGAAATATTGGGAGTTATTTTATTAGTTAATTTTTTAATTATCAATTTTATAATAATTATCTTATATGATATGCTGATTATATTATTATTGATTGTGTTAGATCATATTATTATCATTCTTGAATATATTGTTATCATATTTAATCATCATATCAGATCATATCATCATCATATTTTGTTATCATTATCCAATCTTATCATTGATTACGTTATCGATTTAGTAGTCTTTCTGATCAGGTATTATTTCATCTAAACTAAAGTGTTAAAAAAATAGACATCTTAAGTAAATAAGATAAAAATTGAAAGCTATTGGATCTTCGTGTTCTCTTATTATCTCCAAGTCTTCATACCATATTATTATTGAATTGAATTAAATGAAATAAAATAGTGTACTTAAGGGTTTGAGGAGTCATCATTATTTAGAAAAGTTATGATTGTCCTGTGTTTGGTTATGATCCTCCGTCATTCATAAATCATTATTAGCGCTATATTATTGGGTGACTTATGCCCATTGATCTACATGAAAGAGACAAAGTTTTTCTTAATTGACCAAGCACTTTTTATTGAATTGGATAACTCCGAACATTATAAATTGAATTGAATTGAATTAAAATTGAATCGAATTGAGTTGAATTGAAATGAAATTGAATTGAATAGATGTCATTTGGATACTATCTCCGCTCATTGAACCGAATGAAATTATTATTAACCAATGATCATTGATATTGAATTGAAAATTATTAAATTGAATATTGGCAGGTGATCAGACATCATTGATATTGTTAATTATTAAATCAATATTGATCAGTCATTTGATCTTTTCCTAATCATTCCTATTGATCTCTAGTTTTATTGTCCTATTATTATATTGAATTATTGATCCAATGCTCTATTGTTAATTAAACAATGCCATATTGATCAGGCAATTATTAATTGTTATTGTTATTGATTGGTCTTTTGATCATAGCTTGATATAATTATTCATATTGATAAATCATTATATTATTAATTATTTATTATATTGATTGCTCAATTAATTCATCATTAATCATATTTTATTTTTAATTAAGCATATTAATTGTTTAGTAGATCCTATGTACTGAATATTTTTATACTCATATATTTTTTTCCTGTACTTGGATTTATGCATATGAGAGAATTATAGATGATCGTCCTATAGGCCAATTCTAAAGATGTTGCGCATGTTCTAAATCGAGTGATCTAGTTTTTATTATTTTCACATTTATTAGAATTATGAATTTATTAATATTTTAATTATTTTGAATATTATAAATTATTAGTTATTATTATTGAAATTTTTTTCCATATTTATAATTTGTATTCTATAAAAATATTTTATAAAAGATTGAGTAATGTCTCTAAAATGACTCTAAACACATGAAAATCACGTGAGTCTCAAGACATGACACACAGTGAATAAATAAATAACTCTATCCTCTGACTCCTTAGGCACTGTTTGGTTATGGGTTAGGAGGTGGATTAAGGGGATATTCATTAGAATAGAGCCAAACGAGCAGTAGATTAGGATTAACAGCAGACAAATCACGCACGATTTATAACGAGTGTTTAATCTTGTCGGGCGATTATTTTTTGAATTTTTGTATTCTACAATTTTGATGGATTACAGATAATCTGCTGACGACGTAAATAATCTATTCGTACATGTGAATTATAAAATCTTGACCCTGAATTAAAAGTTTGACATCCAAAGAGCGCCTTAGAATTTTTCTTTTGTCAGATGACTGTGGTTTCGCCTTTCCTTTTTCCTTTGTCTTTCTCTGTCTATGTTTGCTGGCAGCGAACCTCCGGCTGAAACATATTTTTTTCTCTTTTATTTTTTTTTCTTTCTCCTTAAGCACAAATGTCACCATCCTCTTGTCAGGAAAATGTCCTTTCTTTTGACCCGAAAACTCACTTTTCTTTTTCCTCTTTCTACGTTTCCAGGCTGGAATTTTTCTTGCCACGAATCGCGTCCCTTTTCATTATTTTTTTCATTATTTTCTTGGGCGCGTTAACTCAAGGGAAAATCATGTTTTTCCGGACACGACAATTACTGATCGAAAGCATCCGACCAAATTCAGGATTAAATCGTGCGCCATGAAACATGCACGTCATGACCAATTACAATGTGAAGATTTATGTAACTAAATAACAGTAAAAATAGTTATAAAACAACTCCTAAAAAGTTACTTGAAAATGAATAACGCCATGTAATGATTGATACGACGAACGAATGGCCAAATATGTCTCGGAAATATTATGCTTGAGCGTGAGATATGCATTATATGTATCATGATATGAATTTCTTTGGATAAATTTTATCAAATATTCTTTATCCTTAGTTACTTTTTTAGGATCATTTTTAAACTTTACTTTGTAATAAAATTATCCTTCATTTTTTTAACTAATTTTATCAATTAACTTTTTGACCTTTGATTAGCGATTTCTCAATCAAACTGTCGACATAATGGTCACACGATAATTTTCTCTCTTCTTCACGACCAATCATTTAATGTGGCATCATTAAAAAATAAAAAATCGGACATTGGGATAGGGGTAGGGGTGTTCACTGGGCCGAGACGACCCGTGAACCCGATGACCCGACCCGACCCGACCCGAACTCGACCGTGTACGAGTTGAAAAATCCAACCCGAGTTGACTCATCCCGACCCGATTGACCTAATTTTTTTTTAAAAAAAATATTTAACCTTAAGGTTTATATTTGATTTAAAAATTTTAAAAACTGAAATAAAAAATGTTAAGAGTAGAAATAATATTAAATAATTAGAAAACTTATTTTATATTTTAAAATAAATATTAAATAATATTTTGTATATTAAACAAATACAAAATAGTAAGAAACTTTTTTTTAAAAAACATTGAGTGGTTGGGTAACCCGATCCGAATCAAGTTGGGTTGGGTCAGATTTGACAACCGAAATTCCCTTGACTTTGATAAGATCGGGTAAGGTTTGTTCACGTATTGGGTCCAACCTAACCCGGAAAGAGGGGTCGGCTCCCTTTCTCTACGATGACCTCCGGCGAGGTCTCTGTATGTACCTACGAGCGCAGTCATAGAGGGAGGAGGGGGAGGGTGACCAACCTTTCCATGTGCTTGTGAGCACAAGGGGGGAGGAGGGCGACCCCCCTCCCCCACCACCTTTGACGAGACCGTAGAGAGAGAGCAACCCCCTTTTCCCTACGCTAGAGGAGGAGGGGGGGAAGGGGGGATTGCATTGGCGAGTCCAAGTAATGGTGGGGTGGGGGTGCCACCTCTGCGACCTCCAAAGAGGTCTCCTGGGGTGGGGGGGGGGTGGGCTTTCCTTGCACCGATGAGCGCCGGGCAAAAGGTGGGTCCACTTTGCCCCCGCCCCTCCCCCGAGGGGTGGTTACCCCCCTTCCATGCGCTGACAAGCGCAAATAAGGGGGATTATTTATTATTATGTTTTAAAATTCTTTTATTTTTTATTGATGTGACGTCTAATGATTGCTTGCATGGAGGAGAGAAAAAATTGTCACGTGGACAAACACGTCGATAGTTCAATCGAAAAATAATCGATCATAGGTCGACATGGTAGTTGATGAAATAAGTTAAAAGATGGATTGAAGTTGGAGGGTAGCGTTAAACAAATATCAAAGTTGGATGGCATTTAGTGAAATTTATCAGAATTTCTTTAGTATATTAAATTTGTATGATGTTTTATGACATATAAGAATTTCAAATTAGTATGTGATATGGATGTTATTATGTTTATATTTACATTATGATGTTTATATCATATAATACATTATCAGTAGATCTTTACACACTATGAGAAATTCTATACTCAAAGTACATAGTCAAGAATAAAGATGATAGCTCGATCTCATGATGTGAATATTGCACATGATAGATATCTTAGAAATTTATGACGTTTTAGAAAAAAAGTTGAATTGTAATGCTCCCAAATCGCAACCTGAAAATGCTACGAACATTATGTCCTTGACTATAAAATTGATCATCACTCGATCAACATACATGACATGTGAGCAACAAAAAGGATATAAATAAAGAAGAAATGCGGAAGGTGAAGTATTACTACATGGTTTAAAAAATAGCAGTCATAATGACTACATCAAAGGTTCATAAATGCGAAATGTAAAGAAAATAAATAGTTAGGCCCTTGGGTTCATGTGCTTTATTATCGTCCGAGCATCATCGCAGCACACTGACTCTACACCATCACTGACCTGACCATATGAAAATCAAACATAGGGGAGACAATTCTCTCGTAAGCTTTACAGCATAGTGGAGAATCAATAATAATATACAATGCATAATTCAATTAGAATAAATCGAAAAATGATTAGATCATACCTTTACTAGAAATATAGCCATAAGAGTTATCATAAGGATACCATGAGCAAAGGATAAGCAATAGATAACATGGAGCGATATAATCTCATAGAACATGATGGAACTTGAAATTAATAACTTGCTTGATAGTCATGATATTTCGATATGGGACATACTTGATAATCGTGATAACATGTGATATCATTAACTTGATTCGACATTCATACTTCTTTACTTGTCAATGCTTCATTATATTGTAACTTATTTAGCAATCATGTGACTTTGAGGCGTCGTTAAATCCCTCATCCTTTACTTATCATAGGTTGGGTCCATGTTCACTTATGGGGTGCGTCGAGCGAAACGATACAACCGTGTACGGGTCAATGGTTGATCAAACCATGACCAAAGGAGTGACCCTTATCATAGAGGCACTTGACATACACTGACGATAGTAATTATCTTTTATTTTATCTTATTAGTCACTTTAGCTTCTTGTGTTTCTACGTTCAATGTCAAGATGAAATCAATAGTGCAATCATGAGAATAATCATATGATAATAACATGAAGGTTATTATCATGAATCAGAATAGAATCAAATGGCCATGATCAAATAGAAATCATATTGTAAAGATTAGAAGTTTCATATCAACATCACAATTTAAAGAAATGAGAATTGGGGTGATCTTCGGCCATAATCCAAGCCGAGTACATTGTGGCCCGGGCCGAGTATGATGGGTGCTCGGGCCAGACTCGTGAGAACAGGCATGCAACGTTAGGATCGACGCGGGGTTAACTCGGGCCGGGTTCAGTTGAACGCAGGCCGGGTAGGGAAAAATGTCGAGAGTTCATGGTCGCGTCATCCGTTAACCCAAGCCGGGTTCAAGGTGAATCGGGTCGAGTTCTGCGAGCATGGGTCAAACATGGAGTTGCCCGTGGCGAATCACGTATGAACTCGGGCCGGGTTCATAGTAATACGGGTCAGGTTCTTACATTATCCATCGTGTCGAGAGTTTTATAAGAGAGAAGTCATATTGGTGGCATGCACAGAGGAAGATCCGACAATGCAAACACACAATAGATTAATAGATCAAGATACAACAAAAGTTATGAGTATGGAGTACAAACATCACGACATATCAAACAAAATAATAGGATGATGTTGGACATGATAATGTAGGGAAAATCAATCAATCATACATAACAACAAATTCAATCAATCGTTCCTAATATGCATGGGTCGTTCTACATTTTAAACATGAGTTAATCTTGAGTAGATCGGATCAATGGATTCATATCTATTCTAACAAATTATGCAAGGTGATTTCTGGATCACCCATCTGGTTTCTGCATTTGCCTTGTTGATCCACATAGATTAGAGATGTCGCACCCCTCCTTGCTGATCTTGTGTTCGTGGCTCCCTTCCTGATCAATCTTCTCCTGCAAGTCAGTCCAGGCCACAAAAACTGTGAGGAGAAGGACTATAAGCGCGGAGAGCGTGAGGGGAGAAGAAAGGATGTTCGACCAACCCTTGCAGATGTGTAACTGAGTGCAGAGTTCCTCTCTCTTAGGCGCGAGGTGCCATATGCTTAGGGGAATTTGGGGAAAAACGGAGGAGATAGTGATGATATGGTGAGGAATTAGAGGAGGTTTTGATTTCAGCTTGTGTATGAAAAGGTGAGACAATCAGGATGTCAATTTCTCATTAATTTCATTTATTCATAACTCCTTTTTATTCTCCCATAACTATTGTCAGTATTCTCTCCACACAGCACAAAATCATGGCATTCAATTCCCCATGAATGTTTCTAGCTTGTTTTACTTTATTTTATTTTTTTTTCTCGATTGTTACATGAATCCTCATCATGTATTAGAGCTATCATATTGAAGACTTTTAATTGCAATTATCATGGTGTTATTTCATATATTATTATTATCTCTAATTGAATTTTTCTAAGGATGTTAAGGGCTAGTTTGGTTTAGTTGATATAAATAGTTGATAAGTTAAAGTGTTGATAAGTAATTTAATGACTGAAGTTGATTTTTCAAAATAAGTAGTTACATATTTGGTAATAAAAAAACTTATAAATGATTATTTTAGTCAAATGATCAACAAGTTCTTAATATTATAATAGATAAAATATATGAAGAAAGTTATGTATATTATAAGGACAAATTAGTACATTCCGAACAACTTTTTTCCTCACACAAAATAAGTGGAGTCCTTCAACTTATTTTTTCTGACTTATAAACAATTATCATCTATTTTTATCCGTTACAAAAAACAAATCTTCAAAATTGCAAATATAAGCTTAGCCAAACAACCAATAAGTCTTTCAACGAATGAAATGACTATTTTCTTTTTCTAAAAGACCATAATTTGGGGTTCATTATAGCCGAACATGCCCTAAACTAAAATATATGAGAAAAAAGAGAATGAACATTCACCTTTTATGCTTTATTTTATAAGAATATAAACATCCAAACTTTTAATTTGCACATTTTCCTGTTTTATAAAACATAGAATTTCGAAATGAGCATGCGTGTGCCGGCGGGCGACATATGCAAGCAGAGGGGGGAGGGTGGTCGCCCCCCTGTGAGCCCGGGGAGGGGAAAGGGAGGGGGTCAGCCCTCGTGAACTGTCATCAAGGCGCTGAGATAGGGGGGAGGGGCATCCCCCTCCTTTTGCTTGAGTACGTGCGAGTGGGTGGGGGGATGAAGATCGTAGGAGGGGTGGGCATTTTTTATTTTTAATTATTTTTTAAATATTATTACGTCATTGTAATGTTTACCTTGAGAGGCGAGAAGTCATGTCCGCATCACCTCAGTGCCACGTCAGCTCCGCGTTCGAGAGAATTGTGAAATGAGTTAAAAGATGAATGACATTCGTATTACAAAGTGAAGTTGAAAGATATCATTAAGTAAACGTCAAAGTTAGAAGACATTTGACGTAATTTACTTTTCGTCTGAAATATATCTTAGCAAAATATACATACGTTCCTTGATATAGTCTCCTTATAAATAAACGTAATTATTTATATAGATTGCTTACTCCTCGTTAATATGACATTATAATTTAACTAAGAAATGTCAAGGTAACATTTTTTTTGTTTCGTTAATGTCAAGGTAACGTAGATCACTCGACGGACCCACTCCACCTTGTTGGGCCCGTCCTCTCGTAGCGGCGCGCCGGTCATTGACGACGGTTACAGGAGAAGGGACGGCGGCGGAGCAGCCGGAGAAGTCTTCGGGCGGTCATGGGCTTCTCCTCCTCCGCCGGGAGCCAACCACGTGTTCCCCCTTTTAAGTTCGAATTCTAGCAATTAATCTCTTCTTCATGATCACGACGCCTTTGCTTTTGGGCAGGCGGAGTTTGATGACCGGTCTTCAGGTTCGGGATTCTTGGTAGTAAATGTAAGCTTCGTCATCGATCCTTTTCCCTTTCGTGGATGCATTCTGTCCTCGTGTCTGTTTGCAGCGACGTGTGCTCATCTCATCCACAACACTTAATCTCCTCCTCTTCTTCTTCTTCTTCTTCTTCTTCTTCTTCTTTTCCTTCTTTATCTCAGTCGAAGAAGGGGAGGCAATTGTGAACTTTTGGACCGAGGGGCGCAAGAAAAACTGTTGAGCAGGCGCTGAAAATGGCGGCATCTTCTTCCAGTCTGATTGCGTGCAGGATTCTGTTCATCGGCTTGGGCTGTTTCATGCTGGCCACGCTCGTCTACACCATCGCCACCGACGGATCACCATTCCGCAAGGAGCTCTTGACGCCGTAAGTTCCCCTATGCAGAGACCCCCTGATGTGATAACAAAATTTGTTCTTGCTGTGGTTTTTCCTTAATGCTAAGAATGTGACCCTTGAATTTATTTACTTCAGTTGGTAGAGTTGTTGGGTATGGTAAGAATGACCTCCGAAAGAGCAATGGCAAACAAATTCAGTTGCCTTACCTAAAACACAACTTCATAGGTTTGCATGAAAAGACAGTGCTTTAAAATGCGGCATCATCAGTTTTCAGGAAGAATTAGTGATCCAAACCCTTTCGAAGGAATTGAAAGTGGTTGGGCATGGTATATAGAGATTATGATCGATTGTGGTATTCAGCAAATTCAATTTCCTTGCTTAAAGTACAACTTATTAGATTTTCATGAAAAAATTAGTGATACTGATTGGTGTGATAACCGATGAGTTTCTGAACTTCATTTTTGTATATGGGGTCTTGGATATAGTTGTACCTGCGTTACTATAAATATAATTCATAAAATTTAATGCCTCTTGAATATAGAAATAATTTTGTAGCTGTTGCACGTTTTAAAAAAAAATTGATGAAACGAGTTAACATACATTCAGAATTAGATAAGTCATGAGATCAAAGGTTTAAAATATCATTTTAATACATTTAAAGTATCATTTGACTACTGTTCTCTTGCAGATGTCTTCAGATGTAGGCACTCATTTACATACACTGCACCATACCATCATGCTCTGCTGGCATATGTCTTATTGCATACAGTTTTAGGCCAAATATTGATCAGCACCCACTGAGATTCTTTAGAAATTCCTTGCAAATCTGTTATACCAGCAAAATTTATTCATCATGAATTGGAACTATTAACAGATGAGGTTTAGGGAAACTTCCCTTCTACATTTTATTTTTTAGAATATCTTTGCTTCTATGTTGTTGGAACAATGGCAAGATGATAGTGTCATCCTGTAGCATGCATGCTTATTGACTGATTATTCTAAACCTTGGATGAGACAAATGGCAACATTTAGGGGAAGTTTTGAAACAAACTCGTTTTGGTGTCAATCTAGGTCATGGTATGGGAAAAGAGTTGCAGTTGATATAATTATTACTTGTAATATTTTATCAATATTAGTGGTGGTTTGTACTAAAGATTTATGTGAATTTATAGATACCCTTAGAATTTGAGGAAATACTTGTTTTAGCTTGTGTTAGCATGCTTGCTTATCAACATATTTATTTATTTTTTCTTCATATTGGGGTGTGTCATTACCATTCAACATGATGCGTTGATGAGATGTATTCATGTTTCTTCGTTCTTCATTCTACTGTGCATAGGTGGATGATTGCAACTTTGATCGACTTCTATGCTAATGTGGTGGCTATATCGGTAGATCCTAAAAGCTTCTTAAGTTACATTGTATTGTCTTTATTTTATCAATGTCCCATATGTTGCATTTAGTGATGTTTTAGGGATGTCGATATGCCATCAACGATCACCAGTTAACACTTTTGATCAAACCTTCAAATGATTGTGCAGTTAATTTCACTGGTCTTTAAAGTAGCATATGAAAGAGTGGTGCACAATTTATGAGATAGTCATGATGAAGATAAATCGGTGAAGAAAAGTCAATCTGGAACACAGTTTTCCATACTTTCTAGTGTTTTATGTGCTGAGCACTTTGAAAGAAGCCAAAGCCAATATAGCATGCTACTCAGCAAATTATAATGTTATACAAAATTAAGTGCTATGTAATATAATAGGACAGCAACTGCTGTAAAATATGAAATCAAGATTCCATGATTGATGTGGAACATTTATGAAAGTTAAAGGTTCAATGTGACAGATCCAAAACTTAAATACTACAATTACGTCTATTGTGTTAATTTCTTGAATAAATTTCACAAGCAGTCATCCAACCATGCACTCGTTTCCAACTCAGTCACTCAACTTTATTTTGTAACTGAATGGTCATCCGACTTTAATAATCATGTAGTTGTGGTCATCTGCGTGAGGTGCCCATCTCGACCTGTATAATCTGGTGAGGAGTTTGTCAGCCAAGCAAAAATCTTGACTTTCAGCGCCATGTGCATCTACAGTCGGCCTTGAGCGCATCTGAGGATGAAGGTGCAAGAAGAAAGCATAAAAGACTGAAAAAGATTGAAAAATCTTGACTTTCAGCGCCATGTGCATCTACGGGCTGAAAAAGACTTTGACACCCAAATCCACCTTTTAGACCTGGATGAGTTCGGGCGGTATGGGGCCACCTGCTAAAATAATATCAAGAGCTCGGAGAAGCGTTGTTCAGATAGTGAAGAGCTAAAAATGGGAGTCCAAGAGCCTGTGCTTGGCCCGCAGGTCTCCGACCATGTTTGTGCTATAGTCGCCCCCGGATGCGTAGCCAATGCCATAGCTGAGGGAAAGCCACCGATAAGGGCCCTCTGGGAAACCACTCGTGCTGCCAAAAAGAGAAAACCTGTCCCGAGCTCAGGGAGGGAACGGTAAAAGGACACACCCTAGGGAGAATAGCTGCCACACCCCTCCAAAAAGAAGATGCCCCTCTAAGTGGAAGAGGTCTGGACTCCCATGACAAATCCTGTCCATAGCAAGTAAGAAGACCTCCCTTCATAAGTTGTCTGCTGGTCCCATAATCCTGTCCACCCACCGAGCTAGGAGACCCCAGTTGGTGGTGCGGAGGTCGCGGACTCCAAGGCCCCCATGTGACATGGGCCGGCAAACAATGTCCCACGCAACCAAGTGGACTCTTGCACCCCTGTTAGAAAAATCTGCTCCTTAGTGAATCAATTTGTCTTTGAACTTAGGCAGACATAAGTAGAACCGACATGTAGTATATGGGAAGGGCCGAAAGAATAGATCAAAGGAGAATAGGCCGACCGCTCCGGGATAGCAATCTCGACGTCCACCCATGAAGCATGTGCTCTAGTCGTTGAATGACCGGAGTCTACCCGCGAGAGCCAATCTGCCAGTCTGAGAGTGGAAGATCCAAGTAAGTAATCAAGAGGGTACCAATCGGAGTATGGAGCTTCGCTGCACATCAATCTGCCACCTTCGGGACCATGCCAAAAGGGATGAATGAAGGTTTGACGTGGTTGATCTAGAGCCTAATGCTGCACCAAAAAGCTCCACCAATATAGCCACCCGTCCTGAATAGAGTCCTCGATGAAGAACATTGTGTCGTCTGCATACTACAATATGGGAACAAGGCTGTCAGCAAAGTCGCTGAATAGGCCAGCCCTACAAGAGGTCTGGCTACATTTGGCTAGGGTGTCAATTGTTAACACAAAGAGCATAAAGGCAAGTGGGCAGCCCTCGAACCACTCTTTGTGGTTGTACCCGGCCGTCGGCCATCACTCCATTGATTAGGATCGAGAATGAAGCAGTGGTGATGCACCGTTTCATCCAAGTGATCCAAGTCTTTAGGAAGCCTCTAACTTGCAATGAGTGCCAAAGAAACGATCATGAGACTTGGTCATAAACTTTGGAAAAATCCACCTTTCATAGGAAGGCATGAGCATCCTCTAATGTGCAATGATCTCTGTGACTATGGAGTAGCCGACGGTGACATCGCAGCTCTGAATGAAAGCTGACTACGTTGGCTGGATGAGATTTGGAAGTACATCCTAAAGCCGATTAGCTAATATCCTAGACACCAGGAGGTAGATGGCATTAGATATGGCTATCGGCATATAGTCCTCAACACGTTCTGTCGGTGTGTGCTTCGGTAACATGAAAAGCAGGAATCGGTTGAGGCGTTCAAAACCTCGATTTGCGCTGGCGAATTCTTGGATGACAGCCATCACGTCCCCACAGAGGATGGGCTAGAACCCCCGATAGAAAAAAGACTGGAAAGTCATTCGGTACCGGTGACGCATCAACATTGAGGTCCCCAAGCGCTTGGGTGACCTCATCCTCAGAGATGGCATGTGATAATAAAGAAGACAGTAAGACTAGGGATGTCCCCCAGGAGACCACCTCCAGGAACCCGGAGACCACCTCCAGGAGGATGCTACCTGTAGAACTCCCGATAATAAGAAGGCAATAGTTGTGCTAATGGAATGGTGGCTGACGAACTGCTGCCATGAACCTCCAGTCAGTCGATCCTATTCGCCCTCCAACGTGAGCTCACATAGAGATGGAAAAACCGAGTGTTGGCATCGTCCTCATGAAACCAAGTCTGTCTGGAGTGCTGCCGCCACTCCACCTTTCTGCCCTCGAGCTGAATAATCTGCTGAGCCCACCTATGCTCTGCTAACTCCGCCTCTGTGAGGCGTCGGAGGCCTCGGTCTGGCCCAATGTGTGATGATCTTCGGTGCCTCTGTCCTGCGCCTATCCCTATCCTCCCAGACCTGCCTCCCAAAGGTCCAGAGGAAGGACCGCAAGCTGTCCAGCTGAGCGCCAAGCGTCCTGGCCGCAGAATGAGACACTGGAACACTCTGCCAGTGATCAATAATTGCATGTCGAAAGTCACCCTCCAAGAGCCAAGATCACTCAAATCTGAATAGACAGTGCTGAGGCTGATTGTCATTGGACCGCTACATAAGTGGGGTGTGGTCCGAGAACAGTCTGTCTAGCGCCTGTACATCGGCCAGCTGATGAGCCTCGACTAACTCGACTAATTCCACTCGATCGAGAGGTGGGTTTAGCCATGCTCCACCACGTAGATCTACAACTGGTGGCATGGAAACCAACTCCTGAATATTACTGAAGTCTCTGAACTCCTCCGCCCCAATGCCCTCCCCCGACAGCTGACTGGTCTATCCTCAATGTCAAGAGTGACATTGAAGTCACCATCGAGCATCTAGGAGGTCTAGGAATGGATAAATTGGGCTTTTACTTTGTAACACCATGAATTTAGACTAAGACAACAACAACAACAAAGCCTTATCCCACTAGGTGGGGTCGGCAAATTTAGACTAAGAAATGCCAATTTTAATAGGGAAGCAAATTAACTTGTATACAGGTTCATGACTACTTTTTACATTGTTTGTAATATTATTTGTTAATTTGTAAGTGTGATATTGCTTCCATATAGTCTAGGACAGTAAAGCACTATAGCTGTAATTCAGTAAAGAAAAGCATATCTTTCCAGAGACTATGTTCCTTGTGCTAGTGCAAAGATGGAACATAATGGAATGTGTATGAGAAATTAACGGCCAAACTCTTCTTGCAATAACTTTACATTTGTTGTCATCCATAACCTTAGATTTCCTTGTTTACATAAAAAGGGAGATCCTAATAATCATCCCTTACATGAGTTGACTTGCTCACTCTATTGATATCGTGTTTGGTTATTTAAACATCATATATCATGATTACTTAACAACATACCTGAAATGCAGAAATATTTCAGATATCAAAAGGTCTGAAATGTTGTTGTGTTATGTGATATTCAAGAAAGTTTCTTTCTACTTATGGTACTTATTGCCAGAGGCACATATCTCATATATTCATGAAGTTCCCTTGTCATTTCAGGTTTGGGTGATCTATAAAGAAACATCCTGGGTGAATGCTGCCATATGGGTGATTTTATTAATTTGCGTTGGAAGGTATATAACTTTTTCTCTTGTTTCTGATTTATGTAGATTTGAAGAATTCTTTATGTATTTCCATTGATCCAATCTCTTTGTCAGTCATAGATGTCATCTTCTTGACACAATACCTATCATGTTAAGCCTATCAAAAAAGGGAAAAAAAACTATCATGTTATACTAGTGTAGTTAATTCGACTCAAGTTTATTCCTGCATAAAATGTCGGTTAATGATTTTTAGTAGTAGGAAAAGTTTGACTCTTAAGATCAGGGCAAGGCATATATTTCTTTTTACTTCTAACAGTAAATATATTTTGGCAAAAATTCAAGTTTTCAAAATGATTTTCTGTATGGTTATCAATTGATCGCATGTGCAGTTGTTTAAGCATCCTATCTGTTAACTTGATGCACATCATGTATGAAGTTATTCTCAGTTCTAATCTCTTTTCTTATTTGTGTGCAGTGTGGCAACATGTGCTTATATTGTTCTGAAGCTCTTGGACATTTCATCTCAAGATCTACATGATCTTGTTAGCCGTATTTTATTGAGGTATAGTATGTGAGTCATGTAGCAGCAAGGAAGTAGTTAAAAGATAAAATAAAGTGATATGTGCCTCAAGGTGCATGAATTCCATGATCTTTGAATGCTTCATTCTAACCTCATTCCTGTTTTCTTTGGAACCTGATAATTCACAAATTTTATTTTGTATTGAACATTTTAAGATGCTTTTGACTTATATTAGAAAGTCCAAACCACCCTAAGATGAAAATGTAAGATGAACATAGTACATCATTTAATTTCACAAGCGAAGCAAATTTTTATGCAGACAGTTTCATCGGAAGGGACAAATCCTAATTAAGCCATTACAATTTTCTGTCATACGTTGCTATGAAAGTAGCTACCAAGTAAACTGTCATGCAAACAGTTTCATCCGAATGAACAAATCCTAATTAACATAAAAATTGAATTCTATAGACCAGATGCTAAAGATAATCTGAAAAGTAAAAGACTTCCTCATTTTGTTGTCGCATTAGATATTTTGTTACAACTATAAAAGGTGGATGATTTTTGTTGCTCATATTGCTAGCTGAATTTTCAGAAATATTAGAACTAGCCATTACAATCTTTTAGGCATTTTCCTGTGTCATATGTTGCTATTAAAGTAGCTATGAAGCAAACTTTTATGCAGACAGTTTCATCTGAAACAATCCTAATTAACATAAAAGTTGGATTCTATAGACTAGATGCTAAGATAATCTGAAAAGTAAAGGACTTCCTCATTTTGTTGCTGCATTATATATTTTGTTACAACTATAAAAGATGGATAATTTTTCTTGCTCATGTTGCTAGTTGAATTTTCTGAAACATTAGGACTAGCCATTACAATTTTTCAGGCATTTTCTTGTGTCATATGTTGCCATGAAAGCAGCTACAAAGCAAAACGAAACTGATTTTTCTTGCAATGGCATATCATTACAAAACCGCACATTTCCAATGGATGGTGTCTTTGGCAATCATTTGACCCATCTGGCTATAACGTAACTGCACCATTTTCCAAGAGGAGAGGTGCTGGGTAAAAAATATTGTGCATCACATGACATTTCATTATATATAGTAGGTAGAGTGATAGCATCTTTTTGGGGTCATCTGCCCGCTCGAAACCATTATGTTGTATCTTTTGCCTTCTCTTTGACTTTTGCCATCTATACACACTTGTAAAGTCCACAAATTTTGATTTTCAATACAAAATGGATAACTTCCCAACCTCGTAGTCATCCTTTTCCCCTTCAAAGAAAAAAAAATGGCACGCCATTTCTTGTTCTCCTGCAGAATAATATAAAAAATCACGTGGAAGGCTGTCATATTCCTGTTTGTGTAGCATGGTTGTTTTTTAGATTTTTTTGTCATTTCTTTAGCTCATGTAATGCCTTAAAGGATGAAAGCGTATCTGATGTATCTTTATACTTTGCATTTTATAGTTTGTGAATAAAATTACATCTCCCTTTATGTTTCCCTATATGTTCTAGATGAAATTCTTTTGTTTTCAGGAGTGATTACAATCTTAAGATGAAGGGCTCCTATGTTGTGTTTCTGCGCATCCTCTTTACTGCTTTGGGCATATTTGTTTTGGCTGTCGTCACTTATACTACAATTACTGATGGTCTTCCTTTCCGGAAGGAATTACTGACGCCGTAAGTAAATATATATAACACCTTCTCTCCATATTATATGTTACAGTTTCATCATTTTTAATTCTGTCGCTGTCTTCATCAGTAAAAAATCTACTATTCTCAAGCTGACTTTATTGTCTTATTATCTAGACCTTAGCACTTAAAGTAAGACCATTTTATAATTGTATTGCTGTAGTTAATGAACCAAAATTTCCATAAAAAATAATGAACCAAATTGTGGAATTTACTGTGGCATGACATTCTGTACCAACCTTTTCATTAATGTAGTAAAGGATGACTATTTGAGGATAATATTCATCCATAATATTACAGAAGGAATTGTGTATCAATCTCGCAATCAACAAATTTGTTGATCAAACCAACATATTTGGTAATAATTGTGTGCATGTGCTACAGACTAACTTGTTGTATATATTTACTCTTCCAATCAGGGAACATGTAATTTTAATAAGGTTTAATTAAATACTGATGACATGGCAAAGTCTGTACTAATATGATAATGTTTCACTACTGATTTAAAATTTTTGTTTTCATTGTCTTCAATTTGGAATTACCAAGCTTGTCACCAGTTATGGGTTGGTTTAGTTGGACTTTTAATCCTTGATATTGTCAAATTCAAAATTGTCACTTTCAAGTTCTTGTTCGTTTTACTTATTTTTGTATTAATGATTTTTGTTGTATTCGGTGGTTATTCTTATCACGTATAATTTCTTTCGTTTCAAAATTTGTATAGGTGGATGGCTACAACATTGATTGACTTCTATATAAATGTGACTGCGATATCAGTAAGCATAATCATTTTGTGTTCTATTTGATTTGTTTTCAAGTTTAGAACCATTTTATACAAAGGAATGCTCAGTAGTTGAATGGACAGGTCAAAAACAAAAAGGATAAAAGAAGGAAAAAGAAAAAAAAGTGGAGAGAGAAAAACATGACTCATCTTTGTTGTTGGCATTAGAAATTGTGATAAATTGTTCACATATTCTTGATGAATTCTTTTGAACTTAAAGTCATCCTGTCTTTGTGGTGACTACTCTTTTTCTACATAAACACTTCAGCTAATTTACTTTTCAAAAGTTGGTTGTGCAGAATAAACAATAATTAAATTTTCCTCCATTGTGGAGCTCTTTCATCATATCTTTTAAGAAACATATGAAGTTATAGTCATGCACGATATTCCTAAACATGGTTGTTCATTGTCACTCAACTTGTATGAGCTTTATTAGTTACTTAAACTGCAATATCTGGATATAAAATCCTAATTTGTACAAATTTCAGATGTACTCGTGAATAATGAAGCTAACTTGTTTAGCTCATAGGAGATCACTAAGTCAGAACTAATCTTTAACTAATTTCGTGGCTAAGAGAACCAAATATGGGCAGGTCATTTTTTTATTTGGGCAGTGTGATGTTGTCATTGTGTCTTTACGGCCATATGTTTCTGTTGCCCTTTAATCTCCACTATTATTAATGGAACTCTTGAATGACTACCTTCTTGCTAGCCGTCCTTTCTTGTTTCAAAAAAAAAAAAACTATGGGCAGGTCACGAGTGTAAACCCTGACGTATCAACTTTTTTTTTCATTTTTTGTTGTTCTTTTATTTGTTTCTTACCTTTGGTGATTTTCATAGTTTGTTGTTTATTTTTGTTTGATGATAGTACTCAAATGAAATAGGGAGAAACTTAGAATAATCTTGTGTTATAATTTCTCAACATAGAAAATAATCCTATTATATGATAATGACATAAACTCCGCCTATGTTTTATAGCCGGTCCCAAGCCCGGATAAAGGAGGAGGGTTGTGTTAGGCCCCGACAACAACAACAACAAAGCCTTATCCCACTAGGTGGGGTCGGCTACATGGATCATACGACGTCATTCCGCTCTATTAGTAACCAAACCTTTCGGTATATTATTCACCAATAAATCTTGCTCTATTAGTTCGCCAAGTGTCCACCTTGGCCTCCCTCTCCCTCTTTTAATCGGACTCCAGATTATTTGATCTACTCTTCTTACTGGTGCATCTAATGGTCTTCTCTGATGTTAGGCCCCGACAGCCAGCGTAAAACCCTGTCGAATCTTATGAACATGGATCAACGAATGGCGTCGTATGATCCATGTAGCCGACCCCACCTAGTGGGATAAGGCTTTGTTGTTGTTGTATATGATAATGACACATGCTTATTGTAATAATCATATATTATATTATTTGTAATAAATGACTTTACATTATGAGGTACTTCCTACACTCCCAGTTATGACTTCTAGATCATATTACTTAAATAGGAAACATATATAATCCAATATATAACTATACAAGTAAAATTTTTGGTGTCAATCTAGTATCCAGAACCCCACTAAACTCAGCAATTTGGTTTGAGATGGAATCCTTAATAAACTTTATCTCCAATAGTGGTTTTGAATCTGATCTTCTTGTGATTTGGGGATAAGGACTCTCTTTCAGTTGAACCAACTATTTGTATACAGTGAATCAGTGATGTTATTAGTAGAAGTCTTTATACAGTATTGTACTTTTTAGGCTTTGAAAGTATATATTGTCAGATGATAAAAATATATTAATTATTTTATAACTGAATTTTCGTAGTACATATGTTCTAGGCTTTTACTCTATAAGTTTATGAGGTTTCAACCAAATCTGCATGTATTCCTGAATTTGGCAACCTTAATATTAAACTTTGTTTGAATTATGTTGCTGCAGAAAACATTTTTCATGTCATAAAAGTGTTGTGTTTGCTTTGAGGAACAAGTGTTGTGTTTGTTCATGTCATAAAAGGCAAAGCTTAAGTGTCAGATCATAATTTATAAAGTGGGAATATATCCACTTAAGTATAACTTCAGTTAATTTGGTTAAAAAATTGGTGTGCATCTAATTCCGCAAATTCAGCATGTGCGATGAATGCTGGTATTTGACGGCTGCAATTTCAGGTATGGGTTGTCCACAAGGAATCCACATGGGTTGGCGCACTTTTCTGGATTTTACTATTGATATGCTTTGGCAGGTATGCATGTTTAAAAATAATTATTGTTTAATATTTTCATATACACTGAGCTAATGACATCTGGTGTAGTGCACATCTCATGTCAGTGAGTTAAATGTTACTTGTTTTATTAGTGATTTTTGCTTTCCTACTTTGTAACCTTTATTACAAACTTCTGTTGTAATACAAGATTTCACTGTAAGGTCCTCTTGCTTTTCTCAGAATTACTACCATGTCGAAAGCGTTTGGTGTTAGATTATATTCTGAATAATGACATCGTACTATGAAAACTTTGTCATGGTTATCAACTAACTGATATTCCCTGTATAACCTAATACCTTGTTCAGTATAGCAGGTGAAAAGAACAAGGCTCACATTCGAAAAAGATAAATATTGATTTTTTTTGTTGTGTTTAACATGGGAGTTATTAATAGAAGGCTAAAAAAATTCATGACTTCGATGTTTTCATGTAGATATTGATAAATATTGATAAAGGAGGAGGGCCGACAGCCAGCGTAAAACCCTGTCGAATCTCATGAACATGAATCAAGTCGTATGATCCATGTAGCCGACCCCATCTTGTGGGATAAGGCTTTATTGTTGTTGGTGATGTTTTCATGTAGAGCACACTGAATGTGCAACATATCATTGTGCTACACGTATGCAATGTGCACTTGAACCATCAATTTTAATTTTGATGAGATTGAATACAACTATAACAAAACATCTAAGGGCTCAAAATTGCTCTTCATATATGCAGCATTTTTTTTTATGCTGTAGGTACAAATTATATATATGTATGAATGTTACTTTTAACTGCATTATACATTGTTTCTAATTTTTTTCCTTTTACTGATTAAGCATCACAACAAGTGCCTACATCGTCATCCAGCTTTGCCGGCTTAGCTCACAAGAACCAATGTACCGAGCATTATTGGGCTCTCATAGCAAGCATGAAAACAGTTCCCCTTCAAAGTAATATCAAAGTGCTTATCTGCAAGGTTACCCTTTGTTCTGTTTTGTTCACTGTTATTTGTTTCATCAGCTTGGTTTATAATTCACATGTTGACATCTGAGGCATATAATTGTTCCTTTGCAGAAAAACGTGATCAAAGAGTTTCGTTTTTAGCCAGCATATCAACGTTATTCAAGTACTGTATATATGCTTTCTTCTCTTTTAAGCATGACCAGCTAAATATTTATAAAGATACATTTTGAATGATATTTTTGTATGGTCTAAAGTGGCAATAAACTTGCAATATTTAATTACTTATGATTTATTTTTTCTTTAAAGTTTCAATTATTTAACATGTGTGATTGATATTTCTATTTGTAGTGGATTTGATACTCGTGTTTGGTTTTCACATACTTATGCTGAAAGTAAAGGAATTTGGGACAAACTAACAACTTCGAAGCTCGGATTACCGAGTCCCATGACCTAAGTTAGATAAAAAGATGTTGGGTTTGAGAAGAATGGTTTAGCTAAGAATTTTGGTGGAGAGGAGTGAAAAAGAAAGACTTATATTCCTTCCAATCGACGAGATTTTTCTTTGGCAAGTTGGTTCACGACGTTCTCCCTTAAAAATTCAAAATAAATTTTCTCCCTTAAAAATTCAAAATAAATTTTCTCCCTTAAAAATTCAACCGATTTAGTTGAAGGCCAAAACTAATAAAAATTAACCTGACGCTGATAGAATTCGTAAAATCCTCCACTACATTTCTGACACTCGCGGTAACAAATTCACTTCATTGCACTTCCAAAAAATAAACAAATCCACAAAATGCGCGTGCTACTTCTTTTCGTGTTATTTTTTTATGGATCCTTTGAATTGTAATTATCTTCTGACACAACTTGAATAATAAAGAAAGTTGAAACCCAGGCCCTTTGAATAGATAAAATATTTATAGATGCCATTTATATTTATATTTGCTTTTGTAAATTTTTAACAGTTTAATAGACAAAACGGTTGGCAAACAGTGAGCTGCATTGGCCATCTCTTCTACAGAGAGGAGATTAGTTGGGGTCCTGGGGAGATTAGTCGGGGACGGCGGCGAGCTGTGAGTTGACAGTTTTTTTTTTCTATTTAATCATATTGCATTATTTTGTTACCTTTAGCTGAGGTATATTTATTTTTATGAGGTGGAATAGAAAGTTATTACATGCTCGTCAGGTGAGCTATCCGAGAAATTGTCATTTATCCGTTACAAAATTTTAAACGAGGAAGCGTATTGCTATAAAAAAACAATTGACATAAAAATAATTTATCTTGAACACAAGAGAGATAATATTGAATGATGTTGCAAATCGTCCATGGAGCATCAATCTTTCGGTAGAAAGATGTCCACAAGATACATGGCCAGATTCCAGCCACATTTTTGCTGCCAGAGCTGAGCGAAGAGACTTCATTATGGTTCAGTTCCTACACAAGTGAAGACATCTATTAAGAGACCGTCCATGGCTCCTCCCTCCCCTCACAATCATTTGTTCAGGCTTTTGATTTCAAAAGGTTTGGGGAAGGTGATTCTCGGTGATCCAGAATTTGGTACTGCTTTTATGTTCATTCAAATTTCTATAATTCATATGTTCGGTTCTCCAATAGTCGGTTTCTAATACACATCCGTGGATGGAATAAATATAACAACGCATTTCTTCCGAAGTTGCCTCCTTCCTCTTCCAATAGCATTACAAATTATAGGCTTTACACTTCAACTTATAACATTATTTTCTTGACCTGAGTTGTCCATGACTTCAAACATTTCACAGAAGTACACAAATAATAGAACTTTATCCATTGTTAATTTTCTAGAAGCAAAATGTTCAACTGGCAGAGCTGAACCACAACAAGCAAACACAGAATATCCAAAATTTTCATATTTCTGAAAGCTGCAATCCCTCATCCAAAAAATTTCTTCACATCTAGGATGCACAAAGATCAAAAGCTCTTTCAAAACAAACAGCTTTGTCATCTCTATTCCATGTTTGGGAAACCTTTTCCAAGGAGCTTGCTTTTTAAGAAAGCAAGCTTTCTTGAGCTGAATCGTTTTCAACTTTCAAAAAGCTTCAAAATGGCTCTGTCAAAGTCATTTTCATAACAAAACAAGCTTCTAATAATTTCACCAAACACCTGGCAATCCAAAAGCAAGTCAACCTTTTGAAAGCGCAATCTAAAAAGCTCCTTCCAAAACCCAGACGGAGGAGGAACTGTAGTTCCTTCAGAAAAAAAAAGGACAATCGTAGAAAAGATAAATGCCACACAAGATAAACCATTAAGAATTCAGGTGCGATCTAAAGCACAAGCATCAAACCATTGCATAATCATGATATCCTGAAGTAATCAGAAGGCTAAAAATCACTATGGATATAGATGGTTCCCAAATGTATACTCAACAAGTGAACCAGCTGGTGAAATATATCATTTTTAAGTCTGTTGAGACAAGTAGAAACTACATGGAACAGAGATGACAAATTCCTTGGTGTAGAGGGCATGGTCAAAATTGTTTCCTCTTGCTTCTGAATATCTTGTCTCTCTTTGCATAAATGTAGAAGAAACCAAATACAAACAATCCGGATACTGAAACTGAAACCCAGGGAAATGGTGGATCCTTAAAACAAACAAGTGAAGCTTCTAACTTTTCTGATGCCCGATAGACTAATGTGTGTATGGCATAAAGATCATGATCTAAGGACCTCAAAAAGTACATGGCTTTCTCAAAATCAAATTGGGAGAGAGCAGAAACGACTTTATTAAGCTTGTGGTTAAGCAAATTCCACCTTTGAACAAATTCATCATGCTTATTCTTCTCCAAAAGCTTCTTATCGCCACCATATGCTGCCATAGATTGCATAACTTCAAGGGCACTTGTAATTGTATAATTCAGTGTCACGAGAAGAATGTTTCTCCGAGCTGCGTCCCTTTGAACAAAGGAAAGAGATGAAGACCCCGAAAATGGTCCAAATGGAGTTTGCCCAATGCTCCAAGTATAATCCACCACAGTAGTATTATGTTGTGGACTCCATGAAAGATGGGTTGGTGATATACCCCACATGCTCTGAAGCACAGATCCAATTATTGGACGGTCAAGGTTCCGAGTTTGGGTGATCACATGCCGGCCATTGCAGCTGTAGTCGCTCACGGTTTGTGAGCTTCGAGTCCTCACTGCAATTACCATGTCCCTGAAAGCAACTGCCTGATGATACCTATCCAGCAAGAGGAGCTTGTCATAATCCAAATCAAAAACATAAATTGGAAGAACCTTTCCGTATTTCTCTTCAGGGATTGTGGCTGCTTGGTGCATTTCATCAGCTGAATCCGTTAGTATCTGATGCAGGCGCTTCGAGTCCAAATACTCGCTCACAATCAGTGTATAATTCTCGAAAAGGAAGCGGGAAGTGTAAGAGTTCATCGCACGAGTTATCGCATAAGAACAAATTGAACAATCTGAGTACTTCACATCATAAGATTTGAAAACCAAATTTTGATCTTTATAGATGAGATCATTCCCTTCAAGTGTCTGTTTAATGGAATTCCAGTCAAGACCAGTGGGATCAAACTCAGATCCATGGATATGTATGAACTGAATGAGGAGGGAATTCTCAAAGTACATTGGAGTTCTCAGCGACGGCACCAGAAGAGACTGATAAGCACTGAGGACCATGGAAGCAAGGTCGGAAAGTAGCGCCCTTTCAGACTTTGGCCGGCCTTGTAGAGAAGCCATAGGATGGAATTCTCCTCGAGGGATTAAGCCATCGCCAGAGGTCGCCGGCCCATAGTCTACTGGACCCGCGGCAAGGTCAACCCACAAGTACCGATCCTTCCCCGTCCACACGGTCCCCAAACATTTGGAGTAAGCCGGCGACGCGTCCCCAGAGTCGCTAGAGTACGCATAGGGTTTCTTCTGAGGTCCCAAGCCCAGCAAGTAGATGTAGAACGATGGGGCCGAGATAGCGGCCTCCTTCCGGAAGTCCTCCTGGACGATGCGGTCGACGACGGAGTAGGGCACGGGAGAAAGCAACGATCTGTGGAGCGGCGCCGGCGCGGACTCGAGGTGAGATCGGATGGCTTCGTCGATTCGGGAACCGAGAGAGGAGGAAAGGGACGCGTCCAGGTGGAGGGCATGGGAGACGGCGAGGTTGTGGGAAGATGCGCCGATGACATGGAAGCGGCCCGAGGAGTGGGCAGCTGAGACGAAGGACTGGAGGATGGAAGGGGCAGCCGCGGAAAAGCCGTCGCCCACGAGCTTGACGTGGACGGGAACGGAGATTTGAAGTGATAGGAGTTGGGAGATGAGGGCGGAGGAACCGGATGCTGGGAACGAGGCGCCGGCGAGGAAGCGCTTGATCGCGGGCGGGATAGAAGCGAAGGAGTCTTCGACAGCGGAGGGATCGCGAAGGGCCTCGCCGGAGAGGAACGAGTCCAGGCCGATCGCCGGGGACGTCGCCGCCGCCGTCGAGATCAGGAGGAGAAAGAGAACGGCGGCGAGGGCTTTGGACATCGCCGGAGATGGAGGGTGACCGGAAAAGGCACCGATGGTTGATTAGGCTTTGGATCGGGAGCCCGGCGTATCAGCCGCATTCGCGTTAGAGAAGATCGTTAAAAATGGGACGAGGTGAATCGGATGAGTTGAGCGAGTCGACTCAAGCGAGTCAGATCTGTGTCGTTGTCTGAATACGTACTCAGGGGTGCAAACGCGACTCAGCCGAAGAAAATCGGGTTTTATTAAAATATTTTTAATATTATATATAGCAATTTTGAATACATATCACAACTAATATATTACATCTTATAATAATAAACTACTAGTATCATAAGTTGATATTAATTTATTATTTATTAGTTATTTATAAAGTTAAGCTAGCCAAAGATTATTTTTTATTTATATAAATATTGATGAGGTTATATTAATTTATCTAAATTTGTTTTACTTTTATTAAAACTTATAGTCTTATTTACTTTCTTTTATTCTCATATCATTTTTTAGAGATCGTTTGGTACGAGGTAATATAGATATATTATCGATTATTTTATTTAAAATTCTCAAAACCTATCACATTATCTCATTTGACTGTAATTGATTAGATTACTAATTATTTTATTTAACTTTCTTACGGCACACCACAATATCTCGTTTACTACGATCGATTATCGATAATTTTAATTACACTATTAATTTTAATTACCACCTCACTAATAATCTAGATAGCAGACAGGAGAGATAGACTTTTTAGATTATAAGATACTTGACATGTATTTTGATAAAAATATTCATTCAATCAAAATTTTTAATTTTAAATATTTTATTAATGAATAAATATCATTCAATCTCATCTTCTCTATTTTTTTTACAAATAACTCTCAATTTTACCTCATCTTATTTTACTATATTCATTTTTTCTATTTTTACTTTGTTTATTTTATAATACTATATGATGAAAATCTAAAATAATTTTTAAGAGTATTTTAATAATTTGTTCTCTAGCTATTTTAATTATAACTTATATTATCAATAGTTGCCAAACTCTATAATATGATATTATCGATAATTTAAATAGTGGCAATATATCTAAGTGGTGTTCTAAATTACTGATTAATTAAATCGATAATGCGCCAAACAGCCCTGAGGGACATTTCTTTACGAGTAATCTTTATAGATTATCTCATATTAAATTATTTGGGTCCACTATATTACTCTACTCACTTGTAATAGAAAATGAGTAATCTGACAATATGGATTGACTATGAGAGGGATATGCCGATTCACCACTTGAATTGTAATATTTTTAATTTCACTTTCACATTTGTCCTTTTGAAATTTTATTTAAGTAATACATAATTAAATAAATTATAAAATTAATCAAATAAATCTTGATTAATTACTATGAATATATTATTATCATATTTTAAAAATATATTAATTATTTTATAATTTTAATTTTATTGTTGAAAATCTATGTTTGTGATTTAAGTTTACGAAATTCAAAATAAATTATATATATAATTATTTTGATTAGGGATATATTGGTAAAAATAATATATTAACTTATAAATAACTAATATAGACTGTCGTATAAATTATTTAAACTTATTGAACAAAATAATGTACATTATTGATAATTTAATAAGTTACAATCTTTTTAAAAGGTGATCCATTGGATGACAATGCAATATCCATGATTTCCCTTTATTCTTCTTATCATTCATCCTCCCATTTATGTGTTTCTTCTATTTTCAGTTGTGTCCATTATTTCTCTCGGGGGACCTAGGACCCTAAGAAGAATGCGTGCAAATTATTTTTTTAATAATTAAAAATTTTGATGGATTGAACAATATATTTCATGTTCTAAAATTTTCAAAGCATATATTTAGATTGTAAACAAAAACTATTATTATAAGAAAATTTGATAAAGTTAATTAAATAAGATTAAAATAATTTAATGGCACGTTTAAAGATATAAAAATGCCAAAAGTCTACTAGTTTTATACTGCACGAGTATAAGTGTTACATCTGTTTTGTTGAAACAAATTTTTATTTTTTTAAAACAAATATTTTCCTCCTTTTAAATGTGTAAAATAAGCTAGACGATACTATTTTAGTGGTCATTCTGATATTTATTTTTTCGAGAGCTATTAATTTCTACCTTATTTAATTCAAAGGTAAAATCTTTATTTTTTAACATCAACAAAATTTTATGCGGTTTTTTTAGATTTAAAAGAAGAATTGTATTCCAAGACCCAATAAAGTCCTGTATAATTAAAATTTTACGAAATGCGAATTTTTGTTATATTTTCCAAACGGTTTTAGTGTGTGCAATAAAAGACTTTCACACCAAAAGACTATCCACAAGACTATCCAATATCCACAGGAGATCGATAACATTGTTAACATTTGAAGGGGGCAAAAACAAAGGATGATATATGTAGAGACATCCAAGACGTAAAAATTTCACACCTAAAACCCTACAGTTTGATATTTTCTAATTCCAAATTTGCATTCATTAGTCGAACCATTGATATGTTTCCACTCGCGAATAAAAGTTTAATGCTCAACCAACGAATATTTAGTATCAAGTCATGAAGCTTTCTTATGCAAAATAAAGGAAATTACTTCATATATGACAAAATGTAGAACCTAGGAAGTCATTCCAGCTTCATCAAATTTCTATCTGGAAAACATTTTCTATTAACCCGCATCTACTTTATTGGCACAATAAAGCACTAAGCTGGTGTATACTAATACAGAAAACAAAGGGTGTGGTTAATTAATTTTACAATTCTTTTCACTCTCCACAACACATATGAAGCCATGAAGCATTCACCAATTGGCGGAAATAGGCAAAAAGCTAGATCATATACAGCAACACAAACTTTCGGCGCTACTGCCAAAAGTTCTCCACAAGCCATGTATAGCAAGGAATAAATGGTATACATATTCAGTTGTGTGATTTTGTTTATGAGCCGAGAATGAGGATATTTCTCCAGAGGACACCCCCATCAGCCATCCAGGGAATTGCCCCTAACAACATCATATAGAGAATGAACATGAGAAGAAACAACAGACCTAATATATTATAAGAATAAACAATGCAATCACTTCTACTTGTTATTTATATCGACAGTTTGACACCTTGTAGTATTATCCAGGGGGTTAAATCAGACTTAACTAGCAGACAACAATGTCATCACTGGATCATTCTTGAACTTGGAAATGAAATAAATTTGAACCAAGATAACACAACAAACATATCCTTGCGTGTGAGCTTATGTTGCGGATGAGTGGCTGGGGGAGGTATTATTGTAAGAACAATAATATGGAAAAATTAAAGATATTATTTACAATGACGAAAGGATACATGAATATCAATGATAATGTGATAAAGGAAATGTATGAACCTCTTAAGTATTTTTTTTTTTCAAAAATTCTACAACCCATTCCAAAAGTATTTCCAAGAAAAGATTGCATGGATTTAGAAGAAGGATGTTTTAACAAGGACTATTAGAATAAGCCAACTTCAGAGATTACTGTTTGAAGATTGCTCATTTAGACTTCCACTTATTTGTGTATACACACTCTTTTTTCCTTAGGCAGACGGAAGGAAGAGAACATCTCGAAAAGCATCGTAGCACAGCCTATACACCAAATATAAGCATGATGGTTGAAGAAGAAAAGTACATACCTGGTCAAAGTCTTCAGGTTGCCAGAGGCATCAGAATCATTCATGATGGCTTTGATACTGTCTGATATCTGTTGCAAACCCTGGGAAACAATAAATAATTTTTATGAAAAAAATGAATAACAAGTCAAAATAGGAGATCATGAAAATAATTAAACTCAAAAGCATAAACTATAATGCAAGATTTCTAAAATCCTCTTATATCTATAATCCAGTTGGCATACAACAAATTTTTTCTTTGTTAAATATGTCATGATATAAAGATGTGCAACCATCTAAATAAAATGCTTGAACTCCCATATAGGTAAGACAAACAAGAAGAAGAATGTTTGTCCAAATAAATAGCAAGTAACAAATGAGTTCATGAAAACTGACCTTTGGACCTGTCGACTCTAGAAAACGCTTTCCTGGGGTCTTTGAACCATCCTGTAAAAACAACAGGGGTTAAACTATAACAATTTGGCTTAAAGAATAAATAACCAAAATAAAATCCATCGAGAAACAAGACTTAACTTGAGTCAGGCAGTTAATACAACAAAAAACTGAAAGTTTATTGAGAATTTCAAGAGGGCAAAGCAAAATTAAAAATAGAGAAAGGATCTTTAAAACAATAGCAGATAAATGAAAAAATAGTATATATTCTAAACGTTACTTTAGGCATATATACTTTATAAATTGGCCTTGATTTTTAGAAGGTACAAGTTAGGCTGCTAATGGTAAATGTTCAGTAAGAGAACATAAAGAGGATGGTGCAATGTAATTGCTGATGACTTGTGCACCAAGGACAAACAGTAAAGCCCCCAATATAAAAAGATGATACAACAATTTGAATTTCAACTTTAAAAGTTCATATGACCTTGCAGATTCTTAGACGTGCATAAATATGCACTAGAAATTTTGCATGGGCTAAAAAACAATGAAGATCTTTAAGACTTGAAGCAGAAGATTCCAGATTTCAGAACAAATCAGTATACATATACGATAACAAGAAAGTCTGAACGAAATAGCTAATAAACTATGTGATGTACAACAAGATTAATATTACGGGCCTTTTGACCTTGGATTATTAATCTTTCGTTGTGAGCATTTAGTACAGGCCATTAGTTTAGCTTTTCTTATAGTAGATTTTCTTTCCATTAGTTAGAACAAGATTCATATTATTGCCATTTTGACCTTGGATTATTAATCATTAGTTGTGAGCATTAGTTTAGTTTTTCTTATAGTAGATTTTCTTTTCATTAGTTTTCCTTTTGTTCAGGTTTCTTTACTACTTAGCATAGGGTGTTTAGAATCCTATAAATATTCTAGATGAAATGAATATTATTTTTAGCGCATTTCTCGTAAATGAATAACTTAATTAGGTTGGTTAAGTTAGTACTTAATAGATCTAGATTAGTATGTTGGTTACACTTCAAAATGCAATATGTACAACTTATAATGCTTACTGTGACACTCTTCATATCATTCACAGTTTCACAGAGGTAGTAAACTCCAGCGCATATGAATTTCTGCAAATCAGAAACCAAATAACATCCATTATATCATAACATGTAATGCTACTGAAAGTAGTGACAAATAATTGAAATCAACATGAATCTGCCATGTACAAAGAAAAATAAGAGTAGATTCTATTAGCAGGAATTGAAAAACTGAATGATTACTAATTAAAGTACACAAGACACATCATACCCTGTGAAACTTTCTGTTGATAATAACCAGAACTATTCATATTTAGGCATACAAATAGTTTAGAAAGTTGTTACGCAATCATGAACATCTAAGTTTCTAGAAATTTATTTACATTCCAAAGATTTTTTATACAGAAACGTATAGCTAACTAGCTTTAACCGTCACATTATATTTGAAAAGGTGTGTACCAGTATGTCCAAAACAATCAGTGTAGAATCATAAACAAAGAGAGTTGCTTAACAAGTACCATCCCACCAAAATAAGTCAAGAGCAAAAAGTAAAATTTTCTCTACATGGTATCAAGCAACATGCAAAATGACAGTGTTTAAGATGGTTCTCTACAAACATAAATAAGAGAATACCTGTTTCTCGTCCATTGAAAGACACTTGTCATCCTACAAGAAAAAAAGGATGACATGGATCAAAGTTGATACAAGAAGTATTTCTGTTGTCCCATATAAAAAATAGCAGCTAAAATGGCTACAAAAGAGGATAATGCAAAAATGGGATCTAGATAGATTACCAGACCCATAACGGCTTTGCTAATGAAGTTTAGTGTTGACCGCATTTCGTTAACTTTCCCATGAACTTCACTAACCTGTGCAAAAGCAAAGTTTGAAGAGACCACGCTACATCAATTGAGTTGTTTTGTATGACCAAGCTACATACCACTTGCAGCAAGAAGTTATGAAATTTTATCCCATCATTATGCAAACGTAAGTTTATTATCATAATCCATCTTATGTAAGCAACGCTATCTCAATGCCAAGATAGGACATTAAAGAATTACCTGTGTCTTTGTATCCTTAATTAGTTCATTTTGTTCATCAAGCTTCCAATCCAAATTCTCCATCCTTTGAGTTAAATGTCTCTTAGCTGCCTGCCAAACATAAGGACATTTAATTGTGATCAACGTTGCCATACAACAGGGAAAACTCTATTAGGGTGCATTCTATTAAACAATGAATGAGAGAACAAAAGTATGCACTCTAGAACACATAAAACCACAATGATTTTTTCCAGTGGTTTCAGTTATGAAACTCTGGTTTTCTAGTACAAAGAAGCTCACAGGTCTTACTAAGAATCACTAGTGTGCAAATGCTGAAATTAGTATTCTTATATAACACAAGTTTAGGGTAGTTCTAGATCTGGGCCAAAATTTTTTTGAAACCCTTAAATTCATAATAAAGTAGCTCCGGGCAGGGGGACTACGCCACTAATGGGGGTTGCAATGGCTTTATTTGTAGTATTTCTATTTATTATCTTGGAAATTTATAATTCTTATGCTTTACTGGATGGAATCTCAGTGAGCTAGGTTTATAAGAATTATGAAGTCCAAGTTTTCAATCAAAAAACTGCTTTTTTTAGAGGATACTTTATTTTATTGACGATTCAGATTTCTAAACTCTTCTGGTAGTTCAACCATGGAATTTTTTTTGTTTCAGGATTTCCGGAATATGAGCGTGTGAATTGTTATAAGCACTGAGAGTAGCTCTAGATCTGGGCCAAGAAGCTCCCAGGTCTTACTATGAATCACTAGTAGTGTGCAAATGCTGAAACTAGCATCCTTATATAAGACAAGTTTAGTTCTGAAGGTGCAAGAAAACGTTGAATTAACATAGCATTTCAGGGAACTAATCCACGGCTTGTGAACCCGTTGTCACATCCATAAGCATTATAGTTTAAGTGATGAATGTTTAACTGCAACCTTAAATCTTATCACATGAAGTTTTAAAGATCAACATTCAATAATTAGCATCATATAATATATGATTTAAAGAGCAATGAAAGAAGACATTGCACTAGTTCTAAGCAGTTCGATGGTCTCGTACAAGATATTTTCAGTAACGCTGATTTAATTGAAGTATATCTCACTGTATCCAAAACTAATAATCTGGTTTCATCATCTATTTGAATTGTTGTAATAGACGGACTTCAACCAGAAGAAAGAAAAATGACTATCATATATCAAAGCACTCAAATGATATGAGAAACTTACAGCAAGAGAGTTAGAAAGTTGCTCCAACTGTCCTTTCATGGTGTCAACAGCAGCAGCCAAGTTTTGCTTTGTAACATACATAAGGTCTGAAAATGAGATGCCCTGAAGAATTTGACAAACATAAAAACAAACAATTAAGCCCCTGAGAAGTTTTAAGTTGACTTGTAAAGGAAGTACAGCAGGAATATTACATATAAGAAGGAAACGTAACACGAGGAAAGTTCTAAGGAAGGACTGACATTAGAACATATGTATGCTTTCATTCTGTATTAAGAGAGTCAGGATAACTAATATTTTTTCAGTCATCTATAACCCTAAAAAAGGAGAAAAAATGTCTGCTCAAAGAAAAAAAAACTGACTCAAGAATAACTTTAGAATTCAAAGATAAGTAGACAACTCTTCCAATGCAACTGCAAGTGGAATCTGAAAACCACTATCTGAAAGACAAGACACTCAAATGAATTCAGCAGCAGTAAGAAAACATACTTTCCACCACATGTAGCCATAGCCTAGTGCCCCCACAGCTGCAGCGGGCATTACAAGGGATCCTACACTTCCTGTTAGCCACCAAAATTAATGAAATAAATGAAAAATTCCAACTACCTATTGAAATGAAACTGATAATTCAATGTATTTTGCCATGAATAAATGGAAAATATCCAATACACATGATGCATATTTTGGTGCAAGAAAAACACACCCATCTCACAAGGATTTCAGCATTAAAAATTATAAAGAAACTCCATGACAAGAATATTACAAGAAAAGAAATAATTGAAAAAGAGCAGAGGATGATGATTCCAGACAACCTGAAGGCTATGAGAAAGTTAATTGAATGAGGTTTTGGTCTAAATGTAGACAGATACCTGCTGCACCAGAACCTCCATTCACAACAGTTATTGGTTGACGAGCAGAGGCAAGTTGTCGCACCTCCATGGCCAATCGGCGCACCTAGTATTGCATAAAAAGTAACAGTCATGTGAGCACGAAGGTAGTAAGATTACACAACTACAGCCGGATTAGACACAACTATTCGAGTAACAAATTCACAGGCGTTCCTCAAGATCGGACAGAAGAGCAGAAAGGTGTCCCCAGCACAACTTGATTTCAACTCTACATTTCGTACAAGTTCAGAGTGTTTATGTCTATATTATCCAAGGATTAACGTTCACTACAGAATACTCCGATAATTTTCAGATGGGCGACTTCAGGAAAATTTAAATACAAGAGAATTAAATTATTGAAAACCGAGAAAAGGGCAATAGAGGATGCCTGTGCAGCGACGGCATCAGCATGGTCGGGATCCCCTGCCTTCCCAGCTGATTTCTCCAAGCTCTTCATCATATCCTGTAAACCACGGCACATCACTTCCCTTCGAATCCCAAACAAATCGAATAGAAAAAGAAAATAAGAAACGAACCCTGAAAAGAGCTACCTGGATTTCGGACAAGATATCGCTCAATCTTCCATTCCGCAGTACGATCGGAAGAGTGAACCCTAGAAGGGATCAATCGCCAAGCCCCCGATCAAATAACTGAAGTAAAAAAAACGAAGGGAGCGGAGAAGGGAAAGAGTGCTGCTCACCGGCGCCGACCAAGAGGACGACCTTGGAGAGTCCCATGCCCGCTTGCATCGCCATGGTTTCCGATCACGACCTCTTCTTCGCCGGATTGAAACTGCGGCGGTAGGCAACGGCGAGAGGTACGAGAAAAAGGCGTGCTCTTTTTTTTCTTTATATAGAAAGGGAATGCGTCTTATTTTGGTGGGGGAACAAGCGGCACGAGCGCAAGGTTTCGGGCTCGGGCCGTACGGCGCCGCCGCGAGTGACGCCCATAAATAATTTATTTCACGTTTAGGCATAACTTTTTAAAATTATAATAACTAGACTAGATCAATTGTTTTCGTTAACCGTTTGGTTGATAGAAAACATAGACGAATAGCGGAAAATAGTGTAAGGAAATGTAAAAAAAATAGAGGTGAAATATTAATTTTATTCGGATGTCATGACAAAACAAAAATAATGTGTGAAAGTTAAATAATAGTATTATTTAAATGAATATTGTCTATATTTATATGCTAAATAAATAAGGTTAAAATTAATATATATATGTTATTTGAGCTTCTACTTCCTTCGTATTCATTTAAAGAGGTGGAGTTGTTCCCTTCCATGCGTATATTAGTTTCATTTGCACGAGCATATTTTTTCATGAAATATTATATGTTAAAAAAATTTATTGAAGTGAGTGATAATAATAATAACAATAATCAAGGGACAACTGCTCGAGTACGCTTTATTTGGCATTATCAATAATTTGATAAATAGATATCGGTTTGATAACTTATAGCAATTTAAATAGTGGATATCAAATGGTGATTAGCGTTTAGATTTTATTTAGAATACTAATAAATAAACATTTGATAAATAAATGATAAAATTAGTAGATAAATATAAAATGACATAATTAGATATACAATAAATTATTCAATTCAATTGTTATACAAAGTTTATTATAATTTAATAGGTAAATCATTAATATCTCAAAGAAGTAAACAAATCCACAACTATATTTTTTTAAAATACATAAAAACTTATTTTATATAATGCATACATGATTGAAAATAATTATTAAATTATTTTTTTTTATCCATAGTTAATAAACAAATAAATTGTAATTAATTAAATATGAACAAAAGACATATACTTGAATGGTAATCAAATAAAAATAAGAAAATAATAAGATAAGTTAAGAAATAAATAATACATTTGAATAAGGACAAAATTGGAAAAAAATATAAATATGTAACTTCTAAGGGATAAAGGTTAGTAGAAGTAGCTTTCGATATTTTTCATTCAAAATATTAAACTCTACTTATTTAACCATTAAACGCTAATTCAATCATTTTTCTGGCATTATCAAACAAAACCTTAAGCATAATTGAATATGTGAACACCAAAAGTTTTCATTGAATAGATTTGACCTCGAGCAACCAATGATCTAAGAAAATCGAGCAATAGAAAATAATGACATGAACATCGGAGCGGAAAAAGGGAACAATCAAAAGACGAAGAAAAGGTTGAATTAGTGATAACAATATTTCTCGCCCCTCATTGGTTCCCGCAGAGATCCCCATTTAGGGATCCAAAATTCGAAAAAGTCTAGCCCCATAGAGTTGGGGATGGGGGCCAAACTGCCCCGCCCCTTCTTTTGGGTCCCCAAACCTCATGCCTTATATTTTATATATAATTTATTTTAAAATATCAATTGTCAAATTATATATATTACATCTCAATCGTTCACTCTATTATATATATAAGATAAAAAAATCCTATTCTTTTCTCTTTGTTCATCCCTAACATCAGAATCTCTCTCCTCCAGAACCCATGACTTTCATGTCTTTTCTTTTCATTGCCAATGAAAAGATGACGCTTGTGACGGCGGCTGGACACGGGGGAGGGCGATGAATGCGAGGATGGTCGGGTGGAGGCATAAGTCAATTGACCTTCTTAACACTTGTCCATCACCCTACACAGTGCACAACATAGGTGATTGAATCACCTGATTCATTTTTTTATTTTTTTGCTCTTTCTATTTAATAAAAAATTATTTTTAACATTCTAATTATTTTTTGAAGCAGAAATGGAAGGACAGGATCACCAAAATTTGAAGTTTTATGTTGTGATGTATCAAAATTTGAATTTTATGTTATGGAACTTGTTGCAAAATTTGAAATTTATGTTGTGAAACTAGTGACAATGATTTATTTGTGTTTAGGTAATTTTGTTAAATTGCTCATATTAATAATATATTAATGTTATGGTATAAAAGGCTCATATTGATTTATTAATTTTTAATTTTTTATATTATAGCTATTGCATGAATATTGTACAGATATCATATAAATATTAAATATTTTTCTATTTTTTCACACTTTTTCAGTCAAAAATTTGAGAAATTGAAGTTCCCACAAGGATTAAGATATCGGGGAATCGGGTGGAAAATTAGATTTCCCCCTCACTGGGGATTCGAGGTAAGGGCAATGGCTGATCAATGGGGTTGGGGCGGAGGGAGTGTCCCTCCCAAACAAGGTTGATTGCATCCCTAAGTTGGAGTTCGTGGCTGATTAGAATATTGACCAAGAGTGCCTCATCCCTCCCTCACTTTAGTTGTCTAATTGTCTTAATTCTCAAACTCTTTTTCCATCAAAATAAAGGAAAAGAGAAAAAAAGAGTTTGATGAGCCTATTACTTTTGGTATTTTTATGTCCGTAGAATTGTTCCTTGACTGATTAGTGATTTTTGTATTCATTTTATAAGAACTTTAATTCTTCGTTGACCCTAAGGTATGTTTAGCAGAAAGAGAAAGTTGACCCCAAGATACCTTGGATCTTATGAAATTTTAAAATAAAGTGAGACAAGTAGCAAACAAGCTAACATTGTCCCCTTCATATGTTAGAGTCCGTAATATTTATCATATATTAATGATTCATAAGTACATGTATGACAACTCTATTGTAGTGGTGATTAAAGAACCAATCAACAAATAAAACATCACCTATTAAGAGTATTTTACTAAAATTCTAGAGTATGGCAAGGAATAAGACTGATGAGGGTTACATGAAAATAATTGGAAGAAGAAATGAAAGAACAAATTTAAAACTATTTAGTAAGTGTTCTACGTTAAAATTAAATGTGAACATGATTTTTTTAAGGGGAGAAATATATCACAATCCAAATTTTGAATTAGAGACGATATGGTCATTTGATAAAAACCTCATAACATTCTTTATATAAAATCATAAACCTCTATTTTTTTTCCTTCTCTTTTTATTCATGTGATTGCTAGAACTTGAAGAAGGAGAAAGAGAAAAATAAGGAGTGAGAAGATGACGTGGAAGAAAAATAAGAAGACAAGATTAAAGTATATAAAAGATATTCAAAGCTCTCTCTTCATTTTCAATGGATTGAGAGTAATAGAGACACTCTTTTCCTATTATAAATTTTGATCACTGAATTGCACATGTCTTATCATGATTGAGATGTATATATTTTTCTTAAATTTTATAAAAGATCAATATGATTTATAATTGTAGACCCTTAGATCTCAATGTTCTTAAATGTAGTTTGGGAAAAACTCTTAAATTTTCTTAATGGCATGATTTACATGTTTTAATCATATTATTATGTTTCTTATTTGTCTATAAATCACCTTCAGAAATGTCCTTAATGATATGTATGTTTTCTTCTAAGATTACACTATAATTTCGCATCTAAAAAAATACTTTAGACATTGTCACAAACACGACGAGTTTAGTCACGGTCGTGACAGAATGTAGAAATAATGATGAAAAATGAAGTTTTTACCATGCTCATAAAATGAAGTTTCATGACCATTACAGGGTCAATTCATGACACCCATGCCACTGCCATGATCGAAGGAGGAAAAATCGATATAAAAGAAGGATCTCTGTCATGCACGTGAAAGGAGATTTCATTGTCGTGATTGATGGAAATAATTATATGTATTATTTTAAAAATATTTTTATTGACTATAATTAATATATATTGATGATTGGTGATTGATTGCATTTAAATAAATGTTATGCATACTCCATCATGATTAAATTAAAACATGAAGACCAGAGACGTAAATGATTATTGTTTGCAAAGCATAATATATAAAGAATAATTTCTTATCACCCATCAAAAGCTGGGAATTTTGTTTTTACAATTTTGTGTATGTGTTTCTCATGAAAAAAGTTTTTTCATACTTGCAACATGTATGTATATTCCTAAGTTACCCAAAAGTAAATAGAGCATAGTGGCTTCAAGACCTAGGTGACTTAAGTAATGGCAATGACTTAATTCTTTGACCAAGTTAAGATCAAATATTATCATAAGGTAAACTAGAACCAAAAGTGAATTTTTAGTTTCAAGGTGTCTTATGACAACAACAACAACAAAGTCTTATCCCATTAGGTGGGGTCGGCTACATGGATCATATGACGCCATTCTGCATTCGTTGATCCATGTTCATGCGATTCGACAGGATTTTACGCTGGCTGTCGGGGCCTAACACAACCCTCCTCCTTTATCCGGGCTTGGGACCGGCTATAAAACATAGGCGGAGTTTATAAAACATAGGCGGAGATTATAAAAGCCTTTTCAAAGTGTCTTATGACAAAAAAAAAGAAAGTAATGACCAAATGGCTACAAACAATTATGAGGAAATCATGATGCAAAGATGATTGTTAAGCGTGGTAAGTACTTAATGTGTACTCATGTTTGATAATTGAAGAATGGATGTCATGTCTATTAATATGTATGATACATCAATGTTTTTGTTCACGTAATATTCATGATGAAATATGTGATGATAAGTTGTGCTTGATATATAAAAGCTCACGATTATCTCATGTCATTGATCCATTACTTTTTTTATATAAAAATGTATATGCAAATAATATATATACTATTTACGATCACAGCATGCATGACTTTTACGTATAACTGAAAAATATAATACCCAAAATCCATACAGATAAACAAAAATGAATGATGATGATAGCTCAATTCATGACAAGAAATTGCACATGACATAGGATTAGTTGAGCCTAGTGATTTATGGATGCTAAAGATTGTTAATGAACTCTTATTTTTAGTAGTTTGATTATTTATGTTTAACTTAGATTTTTATGTATCTGATTTTGAACTAAAAGTTTTAATCTTATTATTAAGTTTTTCGTTTAAAGTATGGATTTTTTTACTTAATTAGCTCTTTATTTATCTGACTTTTGAACTAATAATTTTCATTTTATTCTACTTTATGAAGTCTCCCATTGTAATGTATACCAACTTATTATAATGTGTTCATGTGATATAATGCATTTATTTGCTCTCAACTTTTAGGATGGAGTTTCGATGTATGCCTGTTAAATATTTTGTATTATAATGATAAATAATGAAAAATATTTTATGTTTTATCTTATGATAACATGTTACATTTTTTACTAACCATTTCAAAGAGGGTTGGCCATTTTTTAAAAAAAAAATAAACTATTACATGATGTAATAATAAATAAATATTAGAATCTAATTTTTGAATAACGGTAGAGTTTAGAATTTTTGGACATTACCAAAGAAAGTGGCTTGGATCGTTAATGTTTGAAAAATCGAATCGAAAATCAAATTAGTTAGTTAATTGGATCATCGACCAATTTAATTAGGTTCGGTATAATTGAACCTAATTTTTAATAAAATAATATGATTTTTATTTATTATCAAAATACACTACAAATAAAGTAGAAAAAGTAAAAAATAATATAATTAAATCATATTATCATCATTTTAAATTATAAAGTATTAATTAAATGTTTTCAATATCATTATTTATAATAACTTCAATTTTATTTATCTTTTTAAATTTCATTAATAATTTCTCCTTTCTTCAATTTTTATTACTACTTTTTCCACATTTTATTTTTCAAATTCTAATATACTTTTGTAAATATTAGTTTCCTTTTTCAATCATCCTAAAAAAGTATTTTATTAATTATTTCTCTCCTTCCTATTTTCACACATCCTCTAAAGCTAAATTGGATCCATGGGATTCATGGTTTATGGAACCGACCGAGGTCCGATCCCAATTTAAAAACACTGCGGATTGGACCGATTTATAAAAAAATATGAATAAAATGGTGTCCCCCCACTTAGAATGGGGGAACCGTCCCCCATTATCGGGCGCCGTCCGATCGGATCGGACGGGCGCCGATGAAAATATGGATTTTTACCCTTGAATCGGTTTTTTGAGTGCAAAATTGTGTCCCCCGGCCGGTCGGTCCGAATCTCGATCGGACCGTCGTATATATCACACGTTTGCGGTAAAAGTCGGCCTCTTTTTACTGTCTCTCTCTCTCACCTCTCGCGCGGCCACCGCACGACGCGCCTCTCTGCGGGCGATCGGCGCGGCGAACGACGGTCCCCGACGGATCTGCGTGTCCTCGACGATCGGATCTGTGCGATCCACGCGGCCTCGAGCAGATCTGCGCGACTTCAACCGCCGGCCGACCATATCCGCGCCGGCCGACCAGATCCATGCGGCCTCGAGCAGATCTGCGCGACTTCGACCGCCGGGCGACCAGATCCGCGTCGGCCGACCAGATCCGCGCAGATCCACGACGCCGCCGACAGATCTGCACAGATCCGCGATGCTGCCGACCTCCTCGCTCCTGGCCGTCGACAGATCCGCAGACCATTCGACCTCCTCGCTCCTCGCCGCCGATCTCGCGCCCTCCGCAGCCGAGCTCGGGCCCCGCCGTTGCCGCTGACCTCGCCCTCCATCGCCGCTGACCTCGCCCTCCATCGCCGCTCTCGCCCCCCTCCGCCGCTCTTGCTGAGGCCGCAGCCGCTCTCGCCCGCCTCCGCCGCTCCGACGCACGCCGCCGCAGTCTCACCTACCTCGACCACCGCCGAGCTCATGCGCCCAGCCGCCCTCGATCCTCGACCTCGTCTGCCATCGCCGACCTCGCCCTCCGCCGCCGAGCTCGCCCACCCCACCGCCCACGATATGACTCCGCCGCTGACATCGCTCGCTGACTGATCTCGACGTCGCACACCGACGATTTCGTCTGTAATTGATAATTATGTAATATGTAATCGTGTAATCTTGGAGTTGTTTTCGACTTATAATGTAATGTTTTTCAATTTGAGTTTGTAATGTTTTTCAATTTGAGTTTGTAATATTACTTACGATATGATTGCCACAAGTCTAATGGTAATGTTTGTAGAAATTTGTAAAATTTGTTCTTTTTGAGGTAGAATGAAATTGTATTTCAATGAATTTTGTTGTGATTTGTGAATGAAGAATGTTAGTGAAATTGAAATGTTAATTGTGCATTAGAAATGAAATTGGGAAATGCGGTATGAAAGTTGAAATGTTATCGTCTTCGGCGCTACTCAAAAGACAATGCTACTCACGGATGATTAAAATCAATGACTTTTGAAACATCATCTCACTTTTTCATGCTCTCCACTCTAGATTGCAACACAAACATCCTTGCATTACAACTCAAAATTAACAATTACAACATTACAATTCCAAATTGCAATTTACACTCTTATGATTACACAAATTAGACAAAAAAATTAGGGCATCGAGGGTGCTGAGGGTTTCCGGCGGCAGGGATGGCGAGCCGGCGACGACGAGGGGTAGCGGCGGTGGACAGGCGGGGTGTGCAAGGGTCGGCGGCGCTCAGCGGGGTGTGCGAGGGACAGAGACAGGGCGCATGAGCTCGAGGGCGGCGGGCGAGCTCGGTCGGCGGGCGGGGATGACATCGCGAGGGACGAGATCGGCGGCGGAGCTCAGCGACGGAGGGCGAGGTCAGCGACGGAGGGCGAGGTCAGCGGCGGCGGCGGGCGAACTCGGTCGGCGGGCGGGAGGGACGACATTGCGAGGGACGAGATCGGCGGCAGAGCTCGGTGGTAGAGGGCGAGGTCAACGGCGGCGGAGGGCGAGGTCATTGGCGGCGGCGGGGCGCGAGCTCGGCTGCGGAGGGTGCGAGATCGGCAGCGAGGAGGTCGGCGACGAGGAGCGAGGAGGTCGAACGGTCTGCGGATCTGTCGGCGGCCAGGAGCGAGGAGGTCGAACGGTCTGCGGATTTGTCGGCGGCCAGGAGCGAGGAGGTCGGCGGGTGTAGATCTAGTCGGGGGTGCTCGGGGTCGAACAGATCTGGTCGCGGGAGGTCGTCGCGTAGGTCGGTAGCGTCGCGGCGGCGTGCTCGAGGTCGGCGGCGTGCTTGGGGTCGCAGATCTAGTCGGAAGGGATGTTGCCGACGAGAGGCGACGAGATCTGGTCGATGGGGACGTCGCTTGGCGCAAATCGGCGGGGATTATCGGAGAGGAGATGAGAGAAAGAGAGAGGAGGCGGCGCCGAACCTCTGCGCGGAGAGGAGAGGTAGAGAAGAGGAGGCGGCGCGGAGGATAAACGAAGAGGAGAGAAGGAGGAGAGAAAAAATGGCCGTAACTCGAGGGTTTTCATCGTTTTATCCCTTGGACGCGGTCAAACTCGGCCGCGCTTCATCTCACTCAAACATGTGAGATCTACGTCGGCCGTCGGATTCCCCCAACTTATGTGGGGGGATACCCATTTTATCCAAAAAATATTGACAACCATCCTACAACCATTTAAAAGAAATTAATGGATATGTCCCTCATTCTAATTTATTAGATTAAAAAAATATAAATTAGATAAAAAATTTAAAATAAAAAATGAGTTAAATAACAACGATCTTCTAGCCAGTTAGATTTTTCGGATCTCTATTTTCATATGATAAGAATCTTAAAATCAAAATAAAAATTAAACTTTAGTATTATTAATGAGATATAAATATTAACACTATAAATATATTTCAGAATGTAACAGAAGAATAAATCATATAAACTGTTGTATGAGTGATAAAAAAATAATGTCTCATAAATTAATAACATAAAAATATTTAAAAATAAAGACGTTCCTATGAGATTTTTTTGGATGGATTCCAATTTGATCGGATAAATTATGATTTATTAAAAAAATATAGGTTCCTATTTTCATTTTTTTAAAATCGATATTTTAGGATCGATATTGATTTTTTTTTGGATTCGTGGAGCTTTCCTTACACGATTAATTGGGTTATTAGTATTATTCAATTTACTTGTACTTTTAACAGTAATAAGAATAATACATCAATATAATAAAAAAATAATATGATATTAATTATAACTGATAATATAATAGGCAATAAGTAAGTTCTTTAAATAAATAGTCTATATATGACATTGTCTTCGCTAGTTTGTTGAAGAAGTAATAAAGAATAAAAAAAAAACAAATCTGAATTTTGAGTTCAAATATGAGGGTTACAAAAAATAGTGCATTTCTCAGGTCGTCTGTGTAGTTGCCAAATCTAATTATGGAGGACAAATGATGAAGGAGACATGTCTTTCCATGAAATAGTTGCCGGTCTTCACCTAATTGTTCTCATATATTAGAATAAACCAAGCTCATTTCCTAAGCGTTCTTCGGCCGTTAGTGATTTTGGATTCGAGAAATTATTACATTGGTTAAGAAAAAAATTATTATTATTCTATTTTTTAACTCCGAATTAATCGAACACTAATAATCTCAAACATTGAAACTTCTCATAAATTCAGACAGGCATAAAATAATATGAGAATAAAAATTTGAACGTTCAATTTAAATAGATAAAATTAGTTCTAATATTAGCTCACTATACCGGGACTAAAGTTCATTAGTTATAGTTAATAATAACTGTTAGACCAGGTCGAATTTAATAAAAAAATCGATTTGCCGCAAAAGTAAAATTAAGTCTGATAAAAACTCTATCAATTTGGATCATTTTTTAAAATTTTTTTACTAAAACAACATGTGAAACCAGTTTAATAATAAAATAGTCCAAATAATCATAATACGATTAAAGTAGATACTAAGCATACTGTGGATATTGGAAATTAAAATAACAAATACAAATAGTTAATTACCCTTACAAAATTATTATAATTAGACATATTTAATTAGAACTTAATTATGTTATGATTTGTTCTTGACCATCACTAATGCAAAGTTTTACAGTTCAAAAATTTTAAATGACATAAACCAATTCCGTTTAAAGTTTAAATTCAGTACTTCAAGTTTGGATTTACTTCCAAAACCCATCGCGCTTCGCGCAATTAACAAAAGTGTAATAATATTAATTATTTTTCATGAGGAAAATATTAGATAAACGATACATTTATCTCTGGTGATAAAAACAAAAGAAAAAAGAACTTAACCAAATGATCTACTTTTTTTTTATTGGTACCTACAATAACTTTTTAATCTCTTAGAGAAATTCAAAGAGAAATTAAGAAATTATTGGATTAGATTTAATTAATATTATAATTAACTTTAACGATGGGAGTAGAAAATGAAAAATGTTCTAGTTACGTTTTTTAGTGGAGAGAGAATAGAAAGTGCAAAGATTAATGGATTATAATGTTATTTATAGTAGTGGATTGCAATATTAGTTAGTTAATAATATTTATGACATCAAATAGATTAAAGCTAGAAAATGTAACGTTGGAATGCTAAGAGATTTTGAAGCATTAAATGATGGATCATGAACTTTAATTGTTAGTAGACTAATAAAAAACAAAAATAATTCAAAAGATTAAGAAAAAAAGATAAATATATGAATGAAAAGACTATATTAAATTAGATAAAATAATTTTAGAAGGAATAATAAATAAATAATATAATAAATATTTCGGGTGACGTCTCCCTGCCACTCTCGCGCTGTCCACAGCAATCGCTGCAATTGCATGAGTTTGTATGTCTTCGCTCGCTTTTGGAGGGCACAATACACATTGTCTTTTTAATTTATTTTTTCCTCTCTTCTTTTACAATTTCTTTGAGTTATTTGATTTTTTAGTAGCGGAAGCGTTTACTCATAACTTATTTTAGCCTTCATTCATTTATCTCACTTGCATTTTTGGATTACCATAACTTTCCACTTGTAATAATTACAATTTATAAAATAATAATCATAAAGTTAAAAAACACTTTGGCGTTTAAAAACATAGAAGGAAATTGAACCTTTTATTTTAAAGCATTTTGTAAACTTTTTTCCATGATACTAATGATAATAACAAAATAAAAAATAAAAGTACATGTAGTATTCCATACAACATAAAAACCAACAATTGAATCAATGTTTTATTTATAATTATTACTCATATTTGTACATTCAATTAAAAAAGAATTAATAAACTCGATAGGAATATCTCAATTGGTCACTTGCTATTATGCATGAGAAATTAATATTATATTTCCCCGTCGTCAGGCCTACTTCTTGTTCAATATTGTCACGCCGTCCACACCAGCGATGTTCACCTACATGGCCAGCCCGAGGAACAGGCCATGCTCCACCTCTCGGGCGATCATAAGCATCTGGTTGCTCAACAGCTCGAGATCACCCTCTCTCCCATCTTCGTAGAAGTACAAATCCACTATCTAGTTCCCGTTGTTCGTCACGAACGACTCCGGCTGCCTCACCGCCCCAGCAGCCTGCATGGCACCAGCGCCGCCATTCTTGGTCCTTAGCTTGAGACTGAACCCCAGCGCGCAACCGTCGAAGAGCTCCCTCGGGCGCTGCAACGTGAGTACCAAGTCGAAGGGGATGACCTACACGGCGCAAGCACTGGATTCATAGTGAGAGTTTGTGACTATTTCAGGACAGCAGTGCTCCAAAGCAAGCTGACTTGTTGAAGCAGTGTGGAATATATGGGAGCCCTCTGTACTATAGTTTTCTCACTTAAGTGAATTCTAGACTTCTAGTGATCGAACAAATATGACATTTCAAGTAGGCGGAGAATCTATGACTTTGCACCTTTTTATCCATTTAATCATTCGTTGTTGTTGGAAATGTCTGTCTTCTTCAACTCTGCTGCAGCTCTTCATGTCCAGTATGTATTGCAGAGGATGTAGACATGTACCACTGCTATGTAGTTTAGTATATCGTTTTATGTCTTCTTGTAACAGTTGCATATTAGTATAAATAGACCTCCATTAGTTGTAATCAGTGTAACATTTTTTAATAGAAATTTCCTTCGTTTCTCCCTGTGTGTTTCTCTGCAGTTTTCGCCCCTTTCTTCTTCCTCTCCGATCAGTTCTCCGGCGATCCATGAAGGAGCTCGTTTCTTGACATGGTATCAGAGCCTCGGCTTTGTCGATCCTCCTAAGCTCAACATTTGTTGTCTGCTTCGCTGGTTGTAGCTGCCGGTGCGCCTAAGATGGCTCCTGAAAGTCCAGGTTCATCCATCCTCTTCTTTGTTGTTCTGGATCGATGATCTTCTTCGTCAGCGTTCTTTGATTTTGTTCCATCTCCTCTGGTTCTCAAGTTTGGGTTCTTCAGTTGTCGTCTCCATTTGGGAGCTTCGTCTCCATTTCCTCGGTGACGATCACCGATTCTACTGATGCGATCTTTAGATCATTGGTTTTTTGTTTCTTTGGAGATGGATGGGAGCTTCACCTCCGATCATCCTCTCATTCACGGTGGATATCACCGATGGTTCTTGCTGGATTTTATTGGAGGTTTGTCTCCTATGTTGCCGGCGGGATTCGCTCTTTTTTCCTTCAGGCGTTGTCGCCAATTTCCGAAGCACCAAAGCTCGAGTTGTGGAGTCTCGTCTCCGATTGCCATCGCCGTTGTCGCGTTTGGATTTGTCGACACTTTGGATCGTCGGGAGTATGCTGTTATTGGCTTGTTACTGGCGTTGTCATCAGATTTGTTCGAAGTTTGTCAATGGAGCTTCTTGTTGCGGAGATCGCTGTTATGTGAAGATTTGTCTTCCTCTTTTTCTTCGATGTTGTTGTCATTTTTTGGGAGTTTCCTCCGGCTCCATATCATCTATGTCATTATCGACGATTGGCTGTTTCAAAGATTTGGCCTCTCTTTGCAGTGATCAAAGTCTGTCTTCAGCGATCGACCATTTCTGGAGCTTAACCTCCGTTTCGCCGTCGTCATTGTCGACGATTGAATCTATTTTTTTCTCTATTTTTGCAATCATCTCCGTTGTCTTTCAGATATTTTCTTAGTTCTTAGTTGTCGAGTTAGTGTTTGTTATATTCTTCTTTGCTTTCGTCCATTTCTGGTCTCCACTTAGATCTTCATTTCTTGATCTTGTTTCCATCTCCCGTCGCACAATCGGTTGTCTGTTGTGCATCGTCCTCTCAGCAAGTGTTTGTATCTGGCTTATGCAACATTTGACCTCTTTTACAGTGATGGTTTTCGGCCGTGATCGCACCATCATTTCCAGATGTTGCAAACTGCCGAGCTTCTTCTCTACAGGAGTTCCTTCTATTTCAAGTGCTACAAAGATTGATATTGCAGCTCTAATGTTCGAAGGAATGCCTGATAAAGATATTATCTCTTGGTCAGTGTGTGTGGTGAATGCACTTCACGTTGAATGAGTTGTTTGTTGAGATGTAGTTTGCAGAATTCTTCGTTAGAAAATGCTTGCGCATGCAGTTTCTTTTATCAGTGATTGTTGACGTGTTGTCATCATGTCATGCCAAGTTTTTCATGTGTCTTCAGTTCAGCCGCGCGCCAGCATGCTTTTTTCTATGTCCAATTGTTGCCAGCTGCCGATATTTTCTTTATAGGTGTCAACAAATTGCTGATCGGTGCCTCTCAGCATTATCAACTTAGGCACCTGCATGGGAATTAGGGGCGATGAAGATGGTGCACACCAAATTCTCTCTAGCTGTCGTGCTATGTTCTGCTATCATAGTGATGACATCTCTACGGGCACAGTGATGACAGTTTGTTTACTCATGGAGGAAGCAATTAATGTATTTTATGTTTCATTCTGATGATGTACGGTGTTCCCTACCTCTTTCAGAGAGCTAGATTGGTTTGGTTGCTTCTCCAGCGTGCAGTTGATGTGTTCGCTAATATGGTTCTTGGCGTTTTTCATTCTTTGTGCAATGGAAGATTCTGAGGCTTTGATTTTCTTATTGGCTGGAGAATCCTTAGAAGCAATAGCATCACCAGGACATTTTCGTATAGCTTCAGGAGAAGACCTCATGTCATTGGCCTCTTCCTTCTTGATAGAACCATTAGGCTTCATCTTTGAGCCACAATTTATTGCAGACCCACTGCCAGAAGCCCTCAGGCTAAATCTAGAAGCAAGTGGTTTCTCAGGCGTTTTTCAGCGGCTCTGCCCTCTTCTTCGCAGTCTTGAGCACGACCAGCTGAATCTTCAAGTTGTTGCCGTCCATGTTCGTCCCGGCATCAACTTACGGGGGTGTGTTGGAAATGTCTGTCTTCTTCAACTCTGCTGCAGCTCTTCATGTCCAGTATGTATTGCAAAGGATGTAGACATGTACCACTGCTATGTAGTTTAGTATACCGTTTTATGTCTTCTTGTAACAGTTGCATATTAGTATAAATAGACCTCCATTAGTTGTAATCAGTGTAACATTTTTTTAATAGAAATTTCCTTCGTTTCTTCCTGTGTGTTTCTCTGCAGTTTTCGCCCCTTTCTTCTTCCTCTCCGATCAGTTCTCCAGCGATCCATGAAGGAGCTCGTTTCTTGACAGTTGTAACTTTCTGCCCCTAAAAAATAAAAAATAAAAAAGAAAAGAAAAAGTTTCCACCTCAAGCAAATGTATTGTAGAAAAAAATCATGAAACGACCCCGCCTAGCACACTCGAGCTCCAGCCTTCCGACGTTTGGATGCTGGCCAGATCCTTAGCCATGAGCCTCATGCAACGCAAGTAGAGCTTCGACGCATCACACAGCTTCGCCGTCGTCAGTGCGTCCACAACGTTCTCTGTGCTCACCCGTGCGGCCACCCCGGACTCGCACACCCGATTCAACCACTTGATCCAGTATGCGTGCGCCAACGCCAGCAACGACAATTTGTGCTTCGTCATCGCCATGTCCATCTCCCTGCACAATAACGATGGATAAGCCAAGCGCAATTCAAAATCTTTGCTAAGCAAATACAAGTACATATAAGAACAACCTATTTTACCTGCTGAGGTGAAATGCGAACTCCCAAAAGCTCACTCAGCTCATAAGCTCATCTGATCCTGGAGTGCCAGCTATCACCTACTCATATAAAGTGTAAAAGAATCTAATTCATAATGAAGAACATAATTACATGCATATGGAAAAAGATCAAATGAAAAAAAAGCAAAAAACAAAATTATTTTCAAATTATAGGCCATAAAAAATATTCAGCAACTCATCAAATCTTTGGTCTATGATTGAAAAAGTAAAAAAAGTTAATGATTTATGAACTTTGACCAGGCATAATGGTATGACTTAAAATGGTAAAGTAAACTACCGTAAATAAAATCTTTTGAAAAGGAGAAAAATATCTTACCATTGGTCAAGAACAGATAGGGAATCCTCAGGGCACCTAACACCGAATAGAATGGTTAGTAAAACAATAAAGCAAACAAATAGCAGTTTGTGGATCCAGATTTGTGACATAAGATCCTCGAAGTCAAATCTCGTGTTGCGATAATAACAAATATTTGTTGTAATTGATAACAATCCAGTTGCATTACTTCTTCATACTGTCGGAGTCGTAAAACCGACTGAGAGCCTGTGGAGACCCATCCAGAGGAGTAGTAGAATCATACGAATCTGAAGATGACTTCGTTGAGGACGCCGAGGATGAGATTCGACGAAGAAACTGAGGATTTGAGGAGATAGCAAGGGGAGCATCCCCCAAATGTAGATGGCCTTCGCCGATAGCTAGGGGCGAAAGGGAGATGAGGCGGAGGTGCGCGAGGGTGATGGCGATGAAGATGAGGTAGCCAATAGAGAAAAAATGAAAATGAAAAAAATGGAAGGTACGTAAAGCATCAGAATCACGTCCATCGTTGGAGTCCCTTTTAAAAATGTGGAGAATTCGAAGGGGTCGAATATGAAAGGTTGCACGTTAAAAAAAGTGGTGCATTCCTAATGGATTGGTTGAATGCTGTTGTTGGAAAAAATGAGGAAAATAAATCACTATCTTTTGGAGAAACGCATGCACACGCCTAAAGGATAGAAGAAGTAATGATGCATTTAATGGAATATTGAGAAGAAGAAGGAAAGTACAAAAAATGCAAAAAAATAGCAAAAAGAAAAAATAAGACTGCAGGAAGGATAGAAGTTTGAAATCGTCACTTGGGCATCAGCTTTATATAGATATAAGATATAAGAAGATGAGGTAGTTAATATAAGGTAGTGGAGGGAGTTAAAAGAGAATAAGGTGGTGAGGAAAGAGAGAAGAAAATAATAATAAGATTTAAAATTTTAGTTATGGGGGGAATTTTCATGAAGTTGTGGAGGGAGTTAAAAGAGAATAATTATTGATAGTGGGGTAATTAACATCAGGTTGTGGGAGGTTATATAGATATTAGTAGTTAACATCAGGTTGTGGAAGGTTAGAATAAATAAATATACAACAACAACAACAACAAAGCCTTATCCCACTAGGTGGGGTCGGCTACATGGATCATACGACGCCATTCCGCTCTATTAGTAACCAAACCTTTCGGTATATTATTCACCAATAGATCTTGCTCTATTAGTTCGCCAAGTGTCCGCCTTGACCTCCCTCTCCCTCTTTTAATCGGACTCCAGATTATTTGATCTACTCTTCTTACTGGCGCATCTAATGGTCTTCTCTGAACATGACCAAACCATCTCAAACGATTCTCTACCATTTTCTCACTAATAGGAGCCACTCCGACTCGTTCACGTATATGGTCATTCCTAATCTTATCTAATCTTGTATGATCACACATCCATCTCAACATCCTCATTTCGGCTACCCCCACTTTACATTCATGTTGTCCCTTCATAGCCCAACATTCACTATCATATAACACTGCTGACCTTATAGCAGTACGATAGAATTTTCCTTTAACTTTATTGGGTACTTTTCTATCACAAAGAACTCCAGTGGCTTTCCTCCACTTACACCAACCAGCTTGAATTCTATGATTAACGTCGTCATCAATCTCACCATCTTGTCTTACAATTGATCCTAAATATTTAAACTTTGTCACTTGAGGAATTATATCCTCCCCAACCTAACTTTCAAATCGTCTCTAAGTTGTTTATTTGTGAAATTGCTATGCATATATTCTGTTTTATTCCTACTTAAACGAAAACCCTTTGACTCCAACGTATTTCTCCATATTTCCAATTTTGTATTAATCTCTTCTCTTGAATCCGCTAAAAGTACTATATCATCCGCAAATAGCATGAATAAATAAATATAAATAAATAAAAAAATTAAGAAAAAGATAAATAGCAAAGGAGGAAGGAGAAGAGGTCTGAAGCAAGTCTCAGGATTATATATATATAGATTTGACATTAATTTACCTCTTTTTTTTTTACTCTAATATTTTCAGCTTTACTTTAAATTCAAACTTAAGCTTCACATATAGGTTCTAACATCCCAAATATTCAACCGTAACATGCATCACTGATGAATCTTGGTATGCTACACCTGTATGCCTTGAACATTTAAAATCTTGATAACAATGGAAGATTTTTCAAGCGTATCACAAAAGAAATGTAATTTCTGTATATCTTGGAGTACCACAAACACTCAACAATTTATTTTTCAAGCGTCCTAATTTGTCTCACTATTTGGATTAGGAAATTTTGGCGGAAATAGAAATGAAGAAATGGGTTCCTCAAGTCATTTGCAACTGCGGCTCCATCAGATCCTGTGGAAACGAGGGTGAGGCCTCAAAAGCATATTCCTAACTTCATGCAGTTGTTTGATGACATCTGACGTCATCATTCGATTCCTGGGGTCTTCTTTGGAGCAAGCAAGTCCGATGCGAAGAAGTGAGATAATGGATTCATGTACTGTCGCCATGTGTAGATCTTCTGCACCTAGTTGTGCTTCATTGCCGTCCTCCATCAATAGCATACATTGATTCACAATGCTGTGCACATGTTGCAGGGGTCATCTTCACATAGTTACGAAGGCTTTCCCCATCTTTAAACATGTCATCAGTTGCTCTTCTCCCTGTAAACATTTCTAACAGAAGAATTCCATAACTGTAAATATCTTCGCTGGTAAATATTGTTGGAGTTGGTGAATACTTCAGGGCCCCTGGTTTCTCACACCGGGTTCGCCCACGTGAGCTTAAGAAAATCTAAGTATTACCCAATTGTCTGTGATGTTGGCGTGCGAACAAAAGGGGGGGTTCGGGGGCCCCGCCCCCCGACGGAGGGGGGGGGGGGGGAGGGAGTTCGGGGGCAGCACCTCCGAAACCTAGACGGGTTTTGGACTTTTGTTTAGCCGGCCCGTGTGGTTCGGATTATGTTTTGTCTCTATTTTATTTGGTTTTTAAACCCGGTTTGGAGAGGCTTATATATAGCCTAATTTTAGATGTAATCTACGTGGTGGCTGTAAACCTAAACGATATAGTGGAACCTCTTTGCAGGACGTAATCCTAATCTCAAGGGTGAACCTGCATAATTCATGTGTCTCCTCTATTTTTCTGCAATCTCTTCGCAATTTTCTCTCCCTGTTCTCGAATTTTCCCATCAATTGGTATCAGAGCACAGATTGTTCGAGGAATTAGGGTTTGTTCGATATGTCAGGAGGATCGCGGATTGAGATAGAAAAATTTGATGGAACACAGTTTGATCTCTAGAAGATGAAGATGGAGGATCTCCTCTGTGATCGAGATCTTTGGACGACAATCGAGAAGGAGAGGCCGGGCATGGAAGTGGCGAAGGTTGCGGATGGGGCTTCCTCTAGTCAGGCAAATTCAAAGACGATTGAAGAGTGGGATCGGATTGATAGAAAGGCGAAGAGTTTGATTTTGCTTTGTCTCGCGGATTCAATTCTTACGAATGTGATGAGCGAACCTACAGCCAGAGATCTGTGGAGGAAGTTGGAATCCCTATATCAAAGTAAGTCACTGATTAACAAGTTATTTTTGAGGAAGAAACTGTACAATCTTCGGATGCATGAAGGTGATTCATTCTCTACACATCTTTATAACTTTAACACGATGATCAGTCAACTTGTATCAATCAGTGTTAAGTTTCAAGATGATGATAAGACAATAACATTGCTCTGTTCACTGCCAGATTCATGGGACAATCTGATTGTCGTGATTGGTGGCGGGGATAAAGAACTTTCATATGAAAGTGTGTGTGCTGCCTTGTTATCAAAAGAAACACGAAGAAAGAGATCGACAAGTTCTGGTAAAGAGGCGCTGGCGGCCAGAGGAAGGCAACCGGAAAGGAATCAAAATCAGAGAGGGTCCAGATCCAAATCTCGTGGGCGTTGAAAGAGTAGAGATAAGAAGGTGCAATGCTGGAGATGTCAAAAGTGGGGCCATCTGAAACGAGATTACAAAAATAAGCCGATTCATAAGAAAGAAGCCGAATCAACCTCGGATAAAAAGGAGGTTGAAGCAGGGGATATGTATCTGACTTCTGCATGTATGGCACAGTCAGATAAGGATGTCTGGCTTATCGATACTGGTGCTTCGTACCACATGACACTAGTTTTGTGAATATGAGGAGTATAATGGTGGGGATGTCATGCTCGGAGATGATATTGCGGTTCAGATTGTTGGAAGTGACAGGGTGAAGCTGAGGATGAATGATGGCACGGTGAAGACTCTACCAGATGTGATGCATATATCACTTATGAACAGGAGTTTATTATCTGTTGGTACAATGGCTGATTCAGGTGTTATATTTAGTTGCAACAAGGATTCGTGCAAGATGATCAAAGGATCGATTGTGATTGCACGAGAGGTTCGCTATGGCACATTGTACAAGTTGCTCGGAGAGATAATATCTATGGGCTGCAGATTTATTTTTGAGGAGGCCAAAGAAGATGAAGATAACACATCTATGCTGTGGCATCAGAGATTAGGCCATATCAGTGAGAAATGACTTTCTACCATAGCATCAAGTCAGATGGTAGAAGGAGTTTCGAATTGTTCTGTGAGCTTCGGGTTCTGTGAACATTACCTCCATAGAAAAATAGAATTGAGTCAGTTTTCAACACACAGGTTCAAGAGCAACGAATATTCTCGAACCGATCCATAGTGATGTCTTTGGACCAACTCTGACTCCATCTATTGGAGGGTACATGTACTATGTTTCTTTCATAGATGATTTTTCGAGATACAGTTGGATTTATTTTATAAAAATAAATCAGATGTATTCGATAAGTTTCGAGAATTTAAAGTTTTGATGAAAAACCAATTGAGCAGCAAGATCAAGGTCCTTCGTACAGATAACAGAGACGAATTTTGTTCAGAGAAGTTTGAGCAATTCTGCGTGGACAATGGTATTGCAAGACAGAAGACAACTGTATATACACCTGAGCAAAATGGAGTTGATGAAAGGTTAAATCGATCACTCATAGAGAAGGTCAGATGTATGCTAAGTTGGGTTGGATTGGGGTAAGAATTCTGAACAGAAGCTGTAGCCACAGCGAACTATTTGAAGAATCGCTCAGCGACCTCATCAGTGAAGGATCGGACCCCCCTTATGAGGCAATGTTTGGAAAGAAGCCAAATCTATCTCATATTCGAGTGTTCTGATGTGACGCGTATGTTCATATACCCAAGAAAAAGCGAGTTAAACTTGACAGTAAGTGTGAGAAAAACATATTTGTCGGATACAAGGAAGTGGTCAATGGCTATAAACTGTGGAATCCAAGGACAAGGACTATCGTATACAGCAGGGATGTTGTTTTTTGTGAAATACAATCCCAAGTTGAGGCTCAGAAAAATGATGAACCCAAGAAAATTGTAGTGCTTGAAGAATATTCTGATTCGGAAGAAGATTCTGATTCTGAAGTTGCAGAAGCGGTTGCACAAGATACGTTAGTTGAGTCTGTTCCAGAATTTGATCGGTTAATGAAGTTAAGATGCAGATTCAGATGAAGACCCAGATGTTGGTACCATACCAGTTCTCAGAAGATCGACACGAGAAAGAAGAGCACCTATTAGATACTCTCTTAGTGCTCTGAGTTCGTTTCATGCTTTGAGCATCATCGGAGAAGAACCTAGTTCTGTAAAACATGCAAGGTCTATGGATGATGCAAATCAGTAGGAGCTTGCTATGGCAGATGAGATGCAATCACTGGATAAGAATGAAATATGGAGCTTGTATAAATTGCCTAAGGATAAAAAGGCAATTGGCTGCAAATGGGTGTTCAAGCGAAAGCTGAAACCGGATGAGTCTGTAGAGAAGTAGCGAGACTGGTAGCTAAAGGGTACTCTTAGATTAAGGGAGTTGACTATGACGAGATTTTTTCTCCCGTGACAAAAATGACTTCAATCAGATTTGTTCTATCTCTAGCAGCAGCTTATAATCTTGAGGTAGAACAGATGAATGTGAAGACGGCATTCCTTCATGGGGACTTAGAAGAAGAGATATATATGAAGCAACCAGAAGACTTTGAAGTTCAAGACAAAGAGAATATGTTGTGCAAATTGAAGAAGTCTTTGTATGGATTGAAACAGTCGCCAAGGATGTGGCACCAGAAGTTTGATACATACATGCTAGAGCTCAAGTTTGTATGCTCAGATTCTGATCATTGTGTTTATGTGAAGAGAGTTGACGATCAATTTGTCATTCTTACACTGTATGTGGATGATATGTTACTGATTGGAAACAGTATGAAGATGGTGAATTCAGTGAAGGATTTGTTGGTCAAGAAGTTTGAGATGAAAGACTTGGGGCCAGCGAATTACATTTTGGGTATGCAGATTAGAAGGGATCGTCAGAAGCGAAAGTTGTGGCTAGGACATGAGAAGTATATAAAAGAAGTGTTGAAAAAATTTAACATGTCGGACTGCAAGTCAGTGGGTACTCCTATGTCTCTAGGAACCAAACTTTCTGCAGAGCAATGTCCGAAGACGGATGAAGAAGTCGAAGAGATGGACCGTGTGCCATATGCAAGTGCAGTGGGTAGCTTGATGTATGCCATGGTGTGCACGCGTCCAGATATAGCCCAAGCAGTGGGAGTCTTAAGCCGGTATATGTCTAACCAAAGTAGGGAACATTGGAATGCTATCAAGAGATTTTTCAGTCATGGAACATCAAATTTTTCACTGTGTTTTGAAGGTACGGAGAAAGGAAAGAAGCTTGATATTGTAAGCCATGTAGATGCTGATTGGGGTGGAGACATTGATAGTAGACGATCCATTAGTAAATATATTTTTACATTATTTGGGGTTGCACTGAGTTGGATGAACAAGAGACAGAGCGTGGTAGCACTTTCTTCTACAAAAGCTGAATAGATGACTCTTACTCATGCTGCAAAAGATGCCATATGGCTACGGCGGTTGTGCTTGGAGCTCGATTCTGAGCAAGGTGCCATGGAGGTGAGATGTGATAATCAAGGTGCTATTCAGTTAGTTAAGAATTCTGCATTTCACTCACGCACAAATCATATTGACATCCAATATCATTTCATCCGGAAAAAGGTGGAAAAGAAAGAGGTTCAGCTTGAAAAGGTTGATACAATAGAGAACAGTTCTAATTTTCTGACTAAAGCTGTTACAGGTGCAAAGTTTAAGTGGTGCTCTACTACTGTCGGATTAAAGAAGAATGTTGCTGGTAAGGCTCTCATTGGTGTGAAGTATCCACCAAGTGGGAAAATATTGGAGTTGGTGAATACTTCAGGGCCCCTTATTTCTCACACCGGATTCGCCCATGTGAGCATAGGGAAATCTCAGTATTACCCAATTACCTGCTGGCGTGCGAACAAAAGGAGGGGTTGGGAGGCCCCGCCCCCCGACGGTGGGGGTTCGGGGGCAGCGGCCCCGAAACTTAGACGAGTTTTGAGCTTTTGTTTAGCCGATCCGTGTGGTTCGGATTAGGTTTTCTCTTTGTTTTATTTGGTTTTTAAACCCGGTTTGAAGAGGTTTATATATAGCCTAATTTCAGATGTAATCTGCGTGGTGGCTGTAAATCTAAACGATATAATGGAACCTCTTTGCAGGACGTAGTCCTAATATCAAGGGTGAACCTGGGTAATTCGTGTGTCTCCTCTATTTTTCTGTAATCTCTTCGCGATTTTCTCTCCCTGTTCTCGAATTTTCCCATCAGATATTTGGCCGCCCATTCCATATTCTGTAATAGTTTGCCAATTGTGAAAATTCAATAAAACTGTTCTGTTGAAGTTATCTTCAGTTCTAAAGATCTAAAGATTTAGAAAGGAAAGTGAGAAGGTAAGAAGAGAAACGTGAAAACTTACCTGGAGCAACATATCCAATAGTTCCCCTTATGGCTAAAGATTCTGAGTAGTTGCCACTCATCATTGAGCTTTTCTCTTGAAGAAATCTAGAAATTCCGAAGTCACTTACATGTGCAATCATATCTTCATCAAGTAAAACATTGCTAGGCTTCACATCACAGTGAACAATTGGCACGGGACCATGCTCATGAAGATAATTCAGCACAACAGCCACATCGATGGCTACTCTGAATAAGGCTTAAGATCTTTGTTGCAGTTGTCTCTGGCCCTATTTGATGCAACCAATTCTCGAGACTCCCATTAGGCATGTACTTCAGCACTAAAGCTTTGAAGTCGTTGCCTCTGGAGTCTACACTTGAACATGCGGTGATGATCTGAACAAGATTGCGGTGTCGGGCGCGTCTCAAGACTTCACATTTAGCCATGAAACTCTTTAAAGCTCCAACGCTTTGCATGTCTAAAACCTTCACAGCGACAACACTTCCATTTAAAAATCCCTTATACACCGATCCAAAGCTTCCTTTTCTAATTAGATTGGATGTCGAAAACCCATCAGTAGCTCGTACTAGCTTGCCATAAGATACCCTTATCAATTTTTCAGTAATAGGAGATAAATAAAAAAAATTCTGTTTCAATTTCTTCATTTTGCAGAAACAGATATATACGATGGAGGTTACGATTAGAATCACAGCACCACTGAGAATTGGAATGAGCACCTTGATGACAAAAGAACGATGATTTATTTTAGCTTGCATGTAGCACAAAGGCAAATGAAATGCAGGATTATCCCCACACAGCTTTTTGTTTCCCACGAGATCGACTGCGCTACTGTTTCTGAAAATGCCATCATCTGGTACTTCTCCCTCAAGCGCATTGAACGAGATGTTTAGTTCTTGCAAACCATCCATCGCTGCCAGGGACACCCGAACGCTTCCAGACAAATTGTTATGTGAAACATCAAGCTCCCGAAGAACTTTCAGATTACTTAGCTCGGGAGGAATGGTTCCTTCAAAGATGTTATGCTGCAGATACAGATTCTCCAAGCTCAAACGAAGCAAATGTACTAGGAATTTCACCTGGGAGCTTGTTGTATGAAATATCAAAGACGTTGAGATCTCTCAGGTTGCCAACTTCCATGGGCAAGGATACATTGAAGAGGTTGTACGATAGATTAAGTTCTATGGATAATGAAGGAAGACTTAGGAGCCCCCTGGGAATGGCACCAGTGATCTTATTCTGGGACGCATCCATCGCCTGCAAGCTCTTACAACTCCCGATACTCTCAGGCATGCTTCCAGTGATGTTATTTTCTAAGATTAGAGTAACAAGGTTGGTGAGGTTGCCAATAGAATTTGGAATTGGCCCTGACAGGTTGTTAAATGATAGAGCCAATAAGTTCAGGCCTGTAAGGCGGCCGATGGTGTCAGGGATGACATCACTGAGCTGGTTACGACTCAAGTACAGTCCAGTAAGATTAAAGAGATTTCCCACTCCAGATGGAATAACGCCAGAGATGTGGTTTCCAACCATATCTGAATACTGGAGGACAGATTAGATAGAGGATGGCAGTGAACCTCCAAGCATGTTTCTTCCCAAAGACAAAATCATCAAATTGCTGTAATTTGTCAAAGAGTTGAGGAACTCCCACTCGCTGTCCTTACTGGCTTCGAGTTGGTTGTCGGAGAGAGAGAGAGATACCTGAGAGAAGCCAGATTTCCTAGCTTTGCGGGCACTATCCCACTGAAGAAACACTTGACGATCTCGAAGTAGTGCAGCTTGGATGCATTGGTCAAGGTGGCAGGAATCAACCCATGAAACTGGTTATCAGATAGTACTGCTTCCAGGTTTGGAAGGGTGTCAAACATGCTTGCAGCTAAACTTCCCTCCAAGAAATTGAACGATAATGTTAATTCTCCAAGGGAAGATATATTGAAGAGAGAGGAAGGAATGGTTCCTGTTAACCGGTTGTCATACAACCGGATTCCTGTCAAGTTTGACCGATTACCTATTGAATCAGGTATGCTTCCTTCTAGCTGATTTTTATGGATATAAAGCACCTCAAGGCCTGTCATGTTGCCCAAGGAAGCCGGAATGGTACCAGTGAGGTTGTTCTTGGAAAGAGAGTGCTCGCATCTCACTTAATAAGCCGATATCCTTTGGTATCGCTCCTGTGAGGAGGTTGTCCCTCAGGTTGAGGATCTCGGGCTTGGAACAGTGGGTCATAGCCATAGGCGTAACGCTCCCAAAATTAGTCCTCCTGTCACGTATACAGTCAGATTGATCAAGAAAGCGCTACACTGCCTATTGCTTTCTTGACTTCAGATGATTCATGTAGCAATAGAAATAATAGAGAAATAAATGAAAGAAAGAATTTGCGAAAGAAATTGTTGCAAAATCAAAGATGGACATTTAATAAAATCATTCAAGGGAAAAAGAGAGTTCAGATAATTCAAATAATTCAAACAATTAGTCACATGTGCGATACCAAAAGGGAGAGAGTCACAATATCTCTGGAATACAATAATTCATAATTCGAATAAAGAAACAAAAGAGCGGAAAGTGTTTGGTTTAGGCAAGTCATGTGCGGTTATTCTTGAATTCTGCGCTATCCATCTCCTCCATAAGCAGGGTTCTCACCTGCAAAATCTCAATGCGGGGGCATAGAATATCCGTGAGCTAAACACCCAGTACACATAAATACATAGACGATAAAATGATAATCAGCTTCAGATGAATAATAATAATAATAATAGAACACTTGCTTTTTAACATTGGTCTCAATACCTTAATCACAGTGGGCCATGGACAATACTTATCCATGTATACTTTGTTCATTATCATATCAATACTTTGCTCTGTTATGTATTGTGACAATATTTTATCTTTACTATGCCATGTTCTCTACTTTACTTTAATCATGCTTTGTCTCTACTATACCATGCTCTGTACTTTGCAATAAATTACTTTGACATGATTTACCATACTTTGTAATACAATACTTTACCGTATTATACTTTATTTTACCATACTTTACTATGTTGTACATAGGGATGGTAATATTCACCGCCCCGATTAGGGCCGCGCGGGGAATCCTCGATCGGGGCCCCGAAGTCGGGGAATTTTTTTCCGCGGTGTCGGGGATGAGGGAAAATTGTCCCCGAACCCTCTTTCGGGGATCGGGGCAGGGAGAGTTCTCCCCAACCTGCCATCCCACGGGGCCCCGAAACTTCACACCCAAAGAAAAAGTGAATGTACAATAATAGTCTCACATTGATAGTAGTAGGAAAGTGAGGGTAAATAGACAAGTATAAATGAATGAGGAAACTAATGGGTCAATATTGAATATTTATGGAGAAAGTCCACCTTGGATATTTTTAAATTTATAATAATAATTTTTATCAAATTATCTCTTAGTAAAAAAAGTAATAAAAAATTTTCACTGAACCAAAAAATACGGTTCAACCAGATTTTTTCTGATTTTGACCGATCTTTTATCGGTTCGATTCGGTTTAATCCGATCCAAACTAAAATCGGGCCGCGGGGTTCGGGATCCCCGCAGGGCTCCGAATCCCCACGGTGATCGGGGTGGGGGATAAAATTTCCTCCGGACCGGGGTTTCGGGGCGAAGTCGGGGGCGGGGGCGGATCGTCGGGGTCGGGGTGGGGATGGTCTTCCCCGCCCCGAACAGGGTCGGGTGCCATCCCTAGTTGTACATTACTATGCTTTGCTTTATTCTGTGTGATACTACATCTTTTACATTATTACAAAATTTTTTAAGTTCGTTTTCCTATGCGTGCTCGACTTGATTAAGTTGGAAAGCTAGATGTGCCTCTATGCATCTGTGTAGTCAGGATGCCCATGAAAGGGAATGCATATGCTAAGGCATACCCTTTTCAGAGTACAGGTGGGAGAGGACTTGCAACCCAGGAACAGTGGTCACTAAAGACCAGTAACTTCGGTGTCTCCTCAACTGAGCTCTGGCATTATACTTTGTAGTCCATATATAGCCCCCTGATGCATGCAAAATACAATATATTTTAATTTATTATTTTAATTAATTTTTTTGTAGTTTGATCATGGCATGCATCATTTTAGACTATTTTTAGTCCTAATTCCGGATTTATCGAATTTATTTATTAATTCTCTGAGTATTTTAATTGTGGATGAATTGACTAAATTTTGATAATTATTTTGCAGGAAAAATCGAATATATAATTAACCGATGGATTATACTAAATGAATTATTAAAGTATCGGCCGCACGCCGCAATTCGAATACAAAGATCTTACGGCCGATCAGATGAAGGCGTAAAGGAGTTTATCATTTCATTAGATAAGTTTTACGGATGACATTGTTGGGGGTAAAAACAATGCAACTTGAGATTTTTTGGACGTAACATGGCATGCATAGTTTTAATTTTGGGCATAATGATTAAAAGACTCTTCTTCGTTTTGGCCGAGATTGGGATAAAGGACTTAACGTTTTGGCCGAGATTCGAAGAAGGGGTAAAGATAAGAACTCATCATTTTGGCCGAGATTTGAAGGGGGTAAAGATAAAAGAATGTTATCTTTTTGGGAGTAATGGCAAAAGGACTCTACATTTTGGCCGAGATTAGAAGAGACGTATTTCATCGTTTTGGCCGAGATATGAAGGGGGTAAAGATAAAAAGATGTTATCTTTTTTGGGCGTAATGGAAAGGAAATCATCGTTTTGGCCGAGATTTAAAGAAGTAAAGATAAAAAGAGTTTATCTTTTTGGGTGTAATAGAACTTATGCCGAGACCGTGATCAACTTTTATCCAGTAAATTTAAAGTCGACCGTACGATATTCACACCGTGATCAAATTGAAGTCCGTCTGCACCTATAAATACGTGAAGAAGCCGTCGTCCCAATTGGTGCTCTGAAGTTCAGGTTTCTTCCACAGCGAGTCGTGAGCTCTGCAGGCTTCGACCTAGAAGGAGAGAGGTGCGACGGCTGGAAGTTGATCGCGACTCTGATCAAGTCCGAGAAGCTGCCCAACTGTCTGCCCAGATCTGATGATCCTATTTTATTCTTGGTGTAATTCTTCCAATTATTATTGTTATTTTGTTATTATCTCTCCAGAATTTCTAGGATGAACTCCATATTTCTATTTATTTCATTTTAGGAGATTATTATTGAAGGGAAACTATTTGGACCCTATATTATTTGTTTTAATCTTTTATTATCAATTAGTTAATTGTGCTTAGTGCTTTTGATTTAATTTTTTAGATTTTTGAGTTGAGTAATTACCAGTTTATGGACTATTTGATTTCAGAATTCATTAATTAAATTAATTGATTTTATTTGAAATTAATAATTGACATAAATCTGATAACTAGTGTATGGAGAATCAAATTTGTGTGGTCTGTTAATCTATACCAGTTTGTGGAGTGATTAATAGTCTAGGAAATCTAATTTAATGCGTATTAATTTTAATATGATTTGATGGGATGCCAGTTTGTGGAGACTTCAAGTTTTATTAAATTAAGATAGTTTAATTTACATACTTAGATTGAGGGGATGCCAGTTTGTGGAGACTGTAATTTAATCATGTCAAGTTAATAATTTAGGAGGACTTTAATCCATCATTAAAGATTAAATTTATCTTTTATGGTTCAAATATTTATCCCGATCTATTTTCATCCTAAGGCCTAACTTCAACACCATTATCTTATTTTTATCTTTTTATCTTTATTTTATTTTATAAAACTCATTTTCAAAATCCATGTTTTTCCTCTCTTATTAATTTATAAATTTAGATATTTTATTAATAATATTCCTCGTGGGTTCGACACTCTTTACTCCTTTTTACTATATTACTTGAGCGACTAGTGAACTTGCTAGCTATTTTATTTTGCTACATCATTTTACGCATCAAGTTTTTGGCGCCGTTGCCAGAGACTATTTTATTAATTAATTTTTGATTTTTATGAATTATTAGGAGATGTAAATAAATTGTAAAAAAATTTCTGTAAATATGTACTATTTGTTTTAATTATTTTTATTTCTGTGAATAATCTAATATTTTTTCTTTTGCAGATAAAGGTCACCACATTTTTAAATTTGTCGACTTTCGGCTTAAATTCTGACGCCGATTGAATTTTTTGGATTACACTGTCGACTTATGTTTTTTATGACCGGGATTTATTTTGTCGGCTTTACTGGTTTTACGGCCTCGCAATATCGATTCTGAGTTCTAATCTTCTGTTTTACCGCCGTAATGTTTTATCCCAACGTTTTACGCCATGCGTAGTACAATCTTGATTTGACCTTGTTTTGGCCAATTTATGTATGGTTTAAATTTTTTACGCCCTATTCGAATTAGTTTCGACTTTCATTCTTGGCCAATATGTTTTAATTGTCTGTACGATTTGACTTTGTTTTGGCCAAAGTGATTTATTCTTTCTCGACCGTAATGGATCATTCGACATGAATTTTACTCCTCGGCCGTAACGATTCTTCTATTGACGTACGAATAAGTTTAATTCAATTTTTGTTTCGGCCGAAACCCTATTCTATTTTATGGCCAAAGGTTGTCGACTTCATTTCTTTATGCCCAAGAGTCAATTTAATTCTCTTTCGGCTGTAATGATGAATATTTTTCACGATTTTAATCTCGGATTTCGATTTGGCCCCAATCGTTCTATTTTACGATCATGATTGATTTTGTCTGTTTTATTGGAAGTATGTTAACTTTTATTCTGCGATTAATGATTATCCTAAATCCATTTCATATCAATCGAGAAATATTTTTGTTTTGCGGCCGTAAGATTTTCTATTTTCTGACCGTACAAGTTTGACTTTGTTTCGGCTTTAATGATTTCGAGAAAAGTTTACGTCCACAAAAGTCTCTGCTTATATTTTGCGGCTGGCAAATTTAATCTGAGTTTTACGGCCGAAATTTCCCGTATTCCATAGGATCGAATTGTTTTCTTGCCCAATATATTGATTAAGCATTCGAGTTATAATTTTTGCGGCCGATAATTGTCTAAAACTTAATTTCGGCCGAGATCTCGTGTTATTCTTTTGCGCCTTGGATTTTATCTTTGCATGACGTTTGCTGCCGAGAATTGTTTTCTTCATCTTGTTTGCGGCCGACTTTGATGAATTCGTAATTTGGTTCGGAATGTTAATTCGACTTCATCTCGCCCGTAATTTAACGAGTTCTACGCCTTCACGTTGATTAATCCTTTCGACATTGTTTCATGGTTTTTACGGCCGAACGAGCCTCGGGTTATTCTATTTATCTACTAATTTAATTTCGGCCGAGATATATTTGGCGGTCGACCAATTGTTCATTAACCTCTCTGAAACTATTTTTGTTGATTATTGCTTTTGCTGCCGTAATGTTGACAATATGGTTAAGTTTTCAACCGAACGGGTGCATGATTTTTACGACTATCTAATTGATTTACTTTCGGCCGAGATGTTAATATTTGGAATTTGAATTGGTTTCTTTTGAGCATTCCGATCTATTTCAAGAATGTTTCGAGTTTTACTTTTTGCCGCATTCGATAATCTTCTGTGAAGTTTGGCGGCCGTAATTAGGTTTCTGATAAATTCCTCTCGGAAATTAATTTTAATGATGCATTTTCAATTCTATAAGCCCGAAAGACTTTTATCAATTTAAATCTTATTTCTTCGTGACTTATTATCTGTATTTCTTTTTGTATTTTTTTCTCTTTTTCTTACTGAAAATTAGTTGTTGCAGGTACTATTAAAAATTTACTCACAACTAATCCTGGAATCTTCTGATAGTTCCAGACATCGCACCAGGAGTTCAAATCCAATTTTGAAATTTGATCATGAAATTGAAAGGACTTCTCACCGATTAAGAAGAGATATAAGAAGAATGGCTGAACAAGCACGCAACAATCAGGGATTTGGAGCAACAAAATGAACTAGTTCTGCCACAAAATAATCGGCAAGAAGATGAAGAACTTTCTATGAGAGAGTATGTCTCGGCCAGATATAATGACCGAGAATCATGCATTGTGCTACCTGAAATCAATGCAAATAATTTTGAGAGTAATCCGACAATCGTGAGGATGATACAAGCATCTCAATTTGGAGGAGGATTTCATGAAGATCCTCACGATCACCTTGACAAATTTTTTGCCACTCTTAGCACCTTTAGAAATAATAATGTTTCTACTGAAGTTATTCGTTTATTATTATTTCCACAATCCTTATATGACAAAGCTTCTACGTGGTTCAAAACTTTGCCTACAGGATTAGTTCACTCATGGTTGGAGCTGGTAGAAAAGTTTGTTAGAAAATATTGCCCACCACAAAAAGTAGGCAAATATCGAAGAGAATTAAGGGCATTTGTTCAAGATGATGATGAGACATTATATGAGGCCTGGGAACGATATAAGAAACTGTTAGCCAGAGTTCCTAATAATAGAATTCCAAAGTGGCAAGTGAAGGAAGAATTTTACTATGGATTGTGAGCTGCAGATCAAGATAAGCTCGATCAATCAGCAGGAGGGACAGTACTAGGATCTAAACGTCCTAGTGAGATACAAGATATAATTGAAGCCGTAGCCCTCAAGTCAAGTCAAAAAATGAGACCATCTCGCCGAATTCATGATGTACATGCTGCACAAGGAATACAATCTTCGGAAATAGTGACTCAGTTGGAGTCACTTAATCAAAAATTCGAACAGATGATGTCATTAATGGGAAATTCCAGCAATTATAGCCCTACAGGTAACACTTCAGATTCAAATCAAATTGAAAATGCTAACTTTATTTCCAACCCATTTTTCAGGAGTAACGATTATGGTTGGAGACACAATCCGAAGTTTGCCTATACTCAGAATCAAGGCCAACCTTCTAGTCCATCAAAAGATTATATACTGAAAAGGCAACCTGATGCTCCGCAATATCAATAATCAAATCACATGCAGGAGATGATGGCACAGATCATAGACACCATGTAAGCATTGCAAAAGAATATGAAATCTAGAGCCACGAGTTAGGATGCATCAATTCAAAATTTGGAAAGACAACTAGGTCAGATGGTGACACAACTGATTGGACGTACACTGGGCTCCCTCCCGAGCAACACAAAGAAAAATTCAAGGGGAGAAGAGAAAAATAGGCCTTGATCTTCATCGGGACTAAGTCAAGCTGACGACTATAAATCAGAACTAGATCTTCATCGGGACTAAGTCAAGCTGACGACTATAAATCAGAACTATATTTTCCCTCTTTAAATTAGTCTTTAATTAGTTACTGATTAATATCTTAGTTATCTTAAATTCGTTTGGGTGATTTTTATTTATTTAGTTTTTAGGCATTTTATTCTTTTTATCTTTAATTTTTTTTATGCTTGGAGTCATCTAATTAATATTTCATTTTTGCGCTAGGGAGAAATTCGGACATACCAACGAGACACATGCATGCATCAAAATTCTAGAATCATGCAACTATTACGCCCTGCCAAATGCCACCTTTTCTTCTTACGGCCGAGCCTTTCCTCCTTACGGCCCAGGTCTCATGCCGTCATCGTTGTCTCTTACGCCGGACCGAAGCTGACCCCTTACGCCCTCTTTCACCATTACGCCCCCTGTGCGTTACGCCCGAGCCTCCTTACGACTGAATCTCACCGACGTCTCACTGCCGGTCTTCGTTACGCCTCTCTGCACCGCCACCAGGTTCCTTACGGCCGAGACTCTCAATTATCGGCCGAGATCTTCATCCACAAAACATTGCGGCCAAGCTTTTCTCAGCAGAGACTCTCAACTATTGTAGCCGAGAGCTGGCAATTATCTGCCGAGATCTCCTCTCCACCGATATATAAATTGAGGTCGAGGCCAAGCACTTCGCCACCCCACAAACAGTAAATCCGATTGTATCTTTTTCCTTTTCTTTAGTTTTTCCATTTTATTTGTATCTCTTTCCCTTGTTGGCCTAACACTAAGGATAGTGTTTGGTTCAAGCTTGGGGGAGTTTGCATTTTCATGCATTACATTTTCCCTTATTGTTCTTTTTATTTGCTTATGTTTGCATGTATATTTAAAAAAAAACAAATTTTCCAAAAAAAAATTGAAAAATCCCAAAAATACCATTGCATGCATTTATTTTTGCTACCATATTACAAACTCTTGTCTTACTGTTTTAATTATCTTTAAGTAAAAGTTCAAAAACATATGGACTATGTGCCTATGCTAAGTAGAATTATGAATGACTAGACGACAAAATCATATTCATGCATTTTTATGTATTTCTTTTAAGTCTTGATAGTAGTAGCCTTTTTATTGACCATATTAAGTATTCATTGAGCTTAAAAAAATAGTGAAAAAAAGTTGAATAAAATTATGTGTAGATACAAAAGTGTTATCTGGAACCAAGATGTGTTCGGGTAATTAGATCCATAGGGGTTCATACCTAGCGACCTAAGGGCAACTGCTCTGGGATCCGTTGATCGAAAGCCTGCTACATGGACCATCTTGTGGAATATGGAGAAGCACCGGAGTATTAAATCATGGCTAAGTTCGAAATCTTAATTCAGAACCTTAGTTGTTCGGGCAAGTAAACTCGAGGGGTGTCTTATCACCTGTTGCCTTCAGGCCATCTGGTCTATGAGTCATCAGTCCAAAGCCCGCTACATGGACTTCCTTGTGCAATCCTGCTTGAAGATTAGAAATTTTAAAATGTTTGAAAATAAAGTTGAAAAAAAAGAAAAGAAAAAGAAAAAGTTTTAGCTCAAATTAGTACTTATGTGTTGAATATTAATGCTATTATTTGACAGACAATTTATTTTTCTACAAGGCTGAATTTGAGATTGTTTAAATTTGTGTAGCGTTCAGACCCTCTATGAAACTAAGTGCATGGAATATGATAAGGTGCTGAGTAGTAGGTGTGCAGAAGAACTGTGTGAGAAAATTAGTCAATTGATAATATGAAAGTTATGATGGAATCTTGTTCTTGAGCTTTGTTTTGAATTTTTACTTGAGGACAAGCAAGACTTTAAGCTTGGGAGAATTTGATGCATGCAAAATGCAACATATTTTAATTTATTATTTTAATCGATTTTTATATAGTTTGATCATGGCATGCATTATTTTAGACTATTTTTAGTCCTAATTCCATATTTATCGAATTTATTTATTAATTCTCTAAATATTTTAATTATGGATGGATTGACTAAATTTTGATAATTATTTTGCAGGAAAAATCGAATATATAATTATCCGATGGATTATACTAAATGAATTATTAACGTATCATCCGCACGTCGCAATTCGAATACATAGATCTTACGGCCAAAGATCAGATGAAGGCATAAAGGAGTTTATCATTTCATTAGGTAAGTTTTACGGATGGCATCGTTGGGGGTAAAAACAATGCATCTTGAGATTTTTTGGGCGTAACATGACATGCATAGTTGTAATTTTGGGCGTAATGATTAAAAGACTCTTCTTCATTTTGGCCGAGATTGGGATAAAGGACTTAACATTTTGGCTGAGATTCGAAGAAGGGGTAAAGATAAGAACTCATCATTTTGGCCGAGATTTGAAGGGGGTAAAGATAAAAGGATGTTATCTTTTTGGGCGTAATGGCAAAAGGACTCTACGATTTGGCCGAGATTAGAAGAGACGTATTTCATCATTTTGGCCGAGATATGAAGGGGGTAAAGATAAAAAGATGTTATCTTTTTTGAGCGTAATGGAAAGGAAATCATCGTTTTGGCCAAGATTTAAAGAAGTAAAGATAAAAAGAGTTTATCTTTTTGGGCGTAATAGAACTTATCATTTTGGCCGAGACCGTGATCAACTTTTATCCAGTAAATTTAAAGTCGACCGTACAATATTCACACCGTGATCAAATTGAAGTCCGTCCGCACCTATAAATACGTGAAGAAGCCGTCGTCCCAATTGGTGCTCTGAAGTTCAGGTTTCTTCCACAGCGAGTCGTGAGCTCTGCAGGCTTCGACCGAGAAGGAGAGAGGTGCGACGGCTGGAAGTTGATCGCGACTCTGATCAAGTCCCAGAAGCTGCCCAACTGTCTGCCCAGATCCGAGGATCCTATTTTATTCTTGGTGTAATTCTTCCAATTATTATTGTTATTTTGTTATTATCTCTCCAGAATTTCTAGGATGAACTCCATATTTCTATTTATTTCATTTTAGGAGATTATTATTGAAGGAAACTATTTGGACCCTATATTATTTGTTTTAATCTTTTATGATCAATTAGTTAATTGTGCTTAGGGCTTTTGATTTAATTATTTGGATTTCCGAGTTACCAGTTTGTGGACTATTTGATTTCAAAATTCATTATAAATTAATTGATTTTATTTGAAATTAATAATTGACATAAATTTGATAACTAGTGTATGGAGAATCAAATTTGTGTGGTCTGTTAATCTATACCAGTTTGTGGAGTGATTAATAGTCTAGGGAATCCAATTTAATGCGTCTTAATTTTGCTATGATTTGATGAGATACCAGTTTGTGGAGACTTCAAGTTGTATTAAACTAAGATAGTTTAACTTGCATACTTAGATTGAGGGGATGTCAGTTTGTGGAGATCACAATTTAATCATGTCAAGTTAATAATTTAGGAGGATTATAATCCATCATTAAAGATTAAATTTATCTTTTATGGTTCAAATATTTATCCTGATCTATTTTCATCCTAAGGCCTAACTTCAACACCATTATCTTATTTTATCTTATTTTCTTTATTTTATTTTATAAAACACATTTTCAAAATCCATGTTTTTCCTCTCTTATTAATTTATAAATTCAAATATTTTATTAATAATATTTCTCGTGGGTTCGATACTCTTTACTCTTTTTTACTATATTACTTGAGCGACTAGTGCACTTGCTAGCTATTTTATTTTGCTACATCATTTTATGCATCACCCCCGTAGAGAAGAGTGTGTCAATACATCACCCTTATTCGGATCACAGATGGGAGAGGGCCTGTGATTCAGGAGTAGTGGTCGTTAAGACCAGTAGGTGCACGGTCTCTTCAGTCCAGCTACCTACCCCTTCTTTGTCTATGTGATACCGTCACAGTGGAGCTATTAATACCCATCTCATGACGGTGACCGTGGTGGGACTATTAATACCTTGGCCTCTGTACTCTGTACTTTGGGCGGCACATAGTTATCCCGTTATTTTATCTTTACTTTACTTATCTTCTTTATCATCTGTGGAGTTTGGAACCATGGATCAGAGAAGGGGTAAAGTCATATCCCCTTTATGTGAGAGAGAAACACGTTACATGTCTCACCATATTGGACATGGCCTCAGGTGGGCCAATCGAGATTTGGGCCCAACTATGAGTGTTTGGGCCACAAGGGTATTTCCATCATTTATTTCAGGACTAAAAAATCCTTTCTCTAAACTGGTCGACCGTTCCTAATGGACCAGTCGATCGCTATTGTTGGTCCGATCGACCGATCCAATTGGACCGGTCGATCGATCATAAGTTCGATCGACTATCTTGTTACGCCGAGCTGGTTGATCGTTCATCTTGAATTGGTCGGCCGATCGCTGTGCTTCGGTACATCGTGGGATCGGTCCACCGTTTCATTGGAATCGGTCGATCGATCTTACGCGAAGGTCCTCAACGAATTCCGCCGGATCGGTCGACCGGCCATAAGGTTGACATGAGGTGTCGAAGATCGGTCGACCGATCTTGCGAAATCGGTCTACCGATTCTTTGAGGCAGACAGGGCCGCCGGTGTCTTCCTCATTTCCGGCCAGCTTTCGGCCGTCGGATTACGATGGTTTCAATAGGTCTCAAGGTCATAATGGAATTATAATATGCAACAAATGATCAACCTTTTATCGTCTAGGGGATTTACGATCTAGGGTACCTTTTTCTAATCGTTTGGGTTCGCCGGAGGTGCGTTCGTCCTCTTCTCAACCTCCGGTCGTCCTTGTCCGACGATGTGGTGCGGCGACCTTACTAGTGCGTCAGAAGGGCTGCTGCTCGTGCGAGAGGCTCATTCTCGTTTGCCCCTGTTCTGCTCGGTACGCCTGGGCACTATTCGTCGCTCGCCGGTTCATTCGTCGTTCGTCGGAGATGGGGAAGAAAAGGCAAAGGAGAGGGGGCTGAGTTGAGGCGGCCGAGTGGGGAGTCCCAAGGGGGCGAGAGTCCACTTCCTCCCCCCCTTTTATCTCTACCGCCCCTCTCTCTTAGGGAACAAGTCATGGGGGAATGGGGGGAAGAGGAGGTTACTCCCCCCGATTCTCTCATTTTTCTTTTTTTTTTTCTTTTTGTTTTTAGCCGGTCGTTACAATGGGTATATCGCCGGTGATGTTGTTGAGGCTGAGGTCCAAGTGCCTAAGCCTGGATAACTTGCTGAGCTCCATGGGAATGCGGCCACCAAAGGCGTTGCGACTGAGTACGAGGACATGGAGGAAGGTGAGGTTGGCGATCTGCGGTGGTATCGGCCCCGAAAGGCTGGCAGCGCTCACATACAATGCCCGAACCTTGTCCGGGTGCCTTCAACCGCGACAGGTGACGCCGTCCCACATGCAGTAGTGGTGGGAGTGGTTCCAGGACGACAAAGCGCCATGGGGATCATAGACCATGGACTTGATGGAGAGAAGAATTTCCCCATTAGAAGCTACGGCGGCTGCCGAGCAAAGATGTAATGCGGACATGGCTGCTACTAGGGACACTGACAAGATGAGGGCTTGCACAAGAGAGGAGGAGGGACTCCCCCCTGCGCCTGACCGCAATTTCATTAGTTCGCCGATTAGCATTCTCGAATCGATTAATAATACGCAACAATGTAGGGCTAAATATAACTTGTTAACCGATCACGGGAACCAATAATAATAATAATAATAATAATAATTATTATTATTATTATTACTATTACTATTACTATTACTATTATTATTAAATAGAGGTAAATGCGTGAGAAATCGATACATGATATTGCAACGATCATTTTTAACTTTTAATTGGTGAAAACCAAGAGGAACTGGTTCCTGATGTCAACTGCATGACTTATAAATTTTGTAGTTCTGTGAGAAAATAGAAAGATCTAATAATAAAAGTTCCTTATATAAGGTAACTAGTTTGCTATATATACAAAAATAATTATATATGTAACACCTCCTATTTTTAATCAAGGGTAAATTGGTCATTTGGGTTGAAATCCTAATCTCCCCTATATAAATATCTATGGCTCCATTGTTAACTTTTTTTTCTCCATATGAATAATTGAGAGTTAAGGCTTGAGAAAGGAGGACCTGATGGACAAAGAGGAAGAGATAAAATATTCAAGATCAAAGTACGTAAAGGAGATTCAATCCATCTCTTCCCTCTCAATGTTTGTATGATTGAATTGAAAGATCCATGAACACCTCAATTTTTTTGTAAGAATTTAGATCTGATCGATTGAATCCATATTTTAAATGTATTTGGGGAAGAACCCTAGATCCACATGAATAAAGAAAAATGTGTTTCATATGTTTTTATAATGCCTAAACGTCTAGAAAACATGCATGCAATGTTTTGAATGATTTGTATTATCTCCCCAAAGTTTGGCATAAAATTTGTAAATCTTAGTTGGATGGAGAAATCTTGGACCGCCGGCACGACCGTGCCAATCCTCTAACGTGACCGAGTGGCTAGAAGCCAAATGTGAAGGCATTGTAATGCTCGTGAAGGATTTCGTCACAATCATTACAATCTAGACACAACCATGACACATCAGTCACGATCGTGATTAACATAAGAAAAGTTGTTATAGGATCATGGCCACGGGAGTGTTGAATCCCATATTTTGATGATAACAAATCAAATTGGACATAAAAGGTACTAATCTATGCTCAAGTGATGATATGCAGGTGTAGAATTGATATGATCTCAGTTGCAGGAAAAATCACCAATTAAAATGATAAAAATGCAATTTCAGTATACGACCAGTCGATTGATCGGTCGACCTGTGAAGACCGATCGATCGATATCAAGTAGAAGAAATGTCGAGACTGTACCGGTCGATGATTCGGTCGTTACATTGGTCGACCGAACAACACAGGGACGAATTCAAGCAATGTCGAGACTGTACCGATTGATGTTCCGGTCGTTGCACCAGTCGGCCAAATAGTAAAGGATGAATTCCAGAAAAAGTCAAGACTACACCGGTCGACATTTCGCCCGAAAGACCGATCGACCAGACAGCTTAAAAAGGTAACAAATATTCTACAACGATCGTATTGACCGGTCGACCGAAAAATTAATGCGGTCGATGGGTCATAGTGCCAGATGAACAGTAACGACTATTTTCGAGGAGAAAATCATGGAAAATCATCTGGACGAAATTTTCACCTGTACAAGACTATAAAAGGAGTGCCAAAGCCTGAAGAAAACTTATCCAAGCAAGCAAAACTATTCAAAAGAGTATTTCAAGTTCTTGAGCCCAAATTTGCAAGTTCTTCCCTTTTCTCTTCCAAACTTTGAGTGTGAAAATTTTTGTAAAATAAGAGAGTTAGAGGAAATCTTTATTTTATGATCTAGTAAATATTAAAAGCTCGTTGTAAAAGAGGAGTGCCTTACTTCTTGAGCGGAGAAGAAAACGTGTGGTGTAAAAAGGGTTGTTCTCTCCCTACAAGAAAAGAGAAAGATAGTTGATCTCTGGCGATCTCGAAGTCTCGAAGTCGGAGCGGAGATGTAGGTCAAAGAGTTGGGGCTGAACCTCATCAACATATCATGTCTTACTCTGTTTGCTCTCTTGCTTTCTTTTTATTATTTGCTTGTGATCGTTTTTAGTGATTTTCCAAAAGTGATTTTACAAAAAGATTTTTAAACACCAATTCACTCCCCCTCTTGGTGCTTTCGATCCTACAATTGGTATGAGAGCTGGTTTCTCTTATTTTTTAGATTTAAAAATCTTTAGGACATCAAGTGGATTCAATTTTTCTGAAGGTCAATCGATTAATCGCCCTCCGCTTTTTAATGCATCTAATTTTGCATATTGAAAAATTAGGATGCAAGCATATGTTTGTTCTATTGATATTGACATGTGGGATGCCGTTTAAAAAGGTTTTGATCTACGTGGAAAATCTCCTTTGGAATATACCGAAGGAGAAAGGTTTTTGGTAAAACTTGATTGGAAGGTTAAAAATATTTTTTTATTGTGCTTTGGATTCGACGGAGTTTAGTCGGGTTTCTAGTTGTTCAAGTGCTAATGAAATTTGGAAGAAACTTATTATCACTCATGAAGGAACCGACAAAGTTAAGAAATCTAGATTGAACATTCTAAATCACCAATATGATTCTTTCAAAATGCATGAAAATAAATCTATAAATGATATGGTTGTCCGTTTTAATGATATTATGAATGGCTTAGCCTCTTTGGACGAGCCAAGAATTAACTCACAAAAGGTAAAAATATTTCTCAAGTCCCTCTCCTCTAGATGGCATACAAAGAGGATCATGATTGAAGAGAAAGATTTGAACAAGTTAGATTTTGACAATCTTATAGATTTTGACAATCTTATAGGTACAATCTTATCGGAATCAAGGAGGATGAAGAAGCAAATGCTCAAAAGAGAAAAACTCTGGTGTTGAAAGCAAATAAAGATGAGGAAGACACGAGTGAAGAAGATGAAGATTTTGATGACAAGAAGCTTGCATTATATGCAAAGAAGCTTGACAAATATTTCAAGTTTGCCAAGTAAAAGAAGAGGAATGGCTTCACCAAGAAAAGATCATCATCAAACAAGAATCAAATAACTTGCTTTGAACGTAAAAATATTGGACATTACAAAAATGAATGTCCGAATTTGATCAAAAAGGAAAAAAATATGGAGAATATTCAAGAAGGAAGAAAAAAGCTCTTCAAGCAACTTGGGATGAAAACGAAGATGAAGAAAATGATTCCAACACCTCCTCAAGTGATGATGAAGAAGCTTACATATGTCTAATGGCTAATAGCCATGAGGTATCATCTAACTCATCTAGCTCTAGTGATAGTGAATCTTTCAATGTGCATAATGAGTTTATAATTCTTATCAATAAATATGGATGCCTAAAAAAGAAATATAATAATCTAAAAATAGAGTTTGAAAATATGCAAAAGAAAGATAAAAATTTTTAGAGCATGTGAAAAGTGTAACATATTAAGTGAAGAAAACACTAGTTTAGAATTCTTAATTAAAGAATTGAAAATGGAAAATAGTACACTTAGATCATCATGTGAAAAACAAAATGAAAAATGTGCATGCTTGAACAACGAAATCAAGAATCTAAAAGATGAAATTAAAAAATTCTCTAATGGAAGCAAAATGTTAGATGTCATGTTAGCGGATCTAGAATGCCTTCAAATAAAAAGGGACTTGGTTTTAACTCTTTTGAAAAGAAAAATGACAAAAGAATTTTATTTGTTAAAGCATCACATAGTAATGCAAAATCATATATTACTTATTTTCACCGTGGATATGAAGGACATTATTCATATAATTGCAAAGTTAGAAAAGGAATAAATCAAGGGATGAAAAAAATTTAGATCCCGAAAAGGATTATTTCTAACCAAGATAGACCCAAGCAAAGTTGGGTATCAAAAAATGATATTCTCAATTTCTTTTTGTAGGGAGCCCCAAAGCTTAATGATGGTAAATGGTATTTGGATAGTGGGTGCTCAAGACACATGACCGACAATGCAACAAATTTCATCACCTTCGAAAAGAAAAATGAAGGAAAAATCACTTTTGGAGACAATAGCAAAGGAAGAGTAATAGGCATGGGTAATGTTGGTAAGAATGACAACGTGTATTTGGAAAATGTATGGCTAGTTAAAAATCTAAAACATAAATTAATTAGTATAAGTCAATTATGTGATAAAAACTATTTAGTCAAATTTGAAAAAGACAAATGTTTGATTTTAGATGAAAATAATGAATTTTTACGTATGGGCTTTAGATACAATAATGTGTACAAGATTGATTTTGATAATTTGAAAAATGAAAATGTCTTAGTGCAATGCATGATGATATAAACTTATGGAATAGAAGATTAGGACATGCAAATTATAAATTACAAAATAAATTTTCAAATCATAAATTGGCTAGAGGTTTGCCTAAGGTTAAATTTGAGAAAAATAATGTTTGTGATTCATGCCTTAAAGGAAAACAAACCAAAAGCTCATTTAAATTAAAGTGAGTCATTAGTACACATAAATCTTTGGAACTTTTATATCTTGACTTATTTGGACCAATTGATATAGTAAGTTTAGAAGGAAAAAGATATGTTTTTGTGATTGTTGATGATTTCTCTCGTTTCACTTGGACTATTTTTCTTACTAGTAAAGATGAAACAATAAATATGTTTTCAAAATTTGCAAAAATAATTCAAAATTAATTTGAACAAAAGATTTCAAAAATTAGAAGTGATCATGGAGGAGAACTTGAAAATCATAAATTTGAATTGTTTTGTGAAGAAAATGAAATTATTCATAACTTTTCCACTCCTAGAACACCTCAACAAAATGGAGTAGTAGAAAGGAAAAATAGAAGTATACAAGAAATGGTTAGAACAATTTTAAATAAAAGTAAATTGCTAAAGTATTTTTGGCCCGATGCAGTAAATACATCATGCTATGTTCTTAATAGGATTCTACTTAGGTCTCTTGAGAAGAAAACTTGTTTTGAAGTGTTGTATGGAAAGAAACCAAATATTTTTTATTTTAAAGTTTTTGGTTGCAAATGCTATATTTTGAATATCAAAGACAAATTAACTAGGAAAATTTGATGCAAAATGTGATGATGATATTTTTCTTGGTTATTCAACTCCAAGTAAAGCATATAGAGTGTATAACAAAAGAACGTTAGGGGTCTATTAATGTTAAATTCAATGAGACTAATGAATTTTTGGTGAGCAAGCAAGTACAAGATGATGAGGAAGAAATAGTTGAAGTGTAAAGACAACTTGATGATGTGCAACATGATGACTCAGAAAAAGCTAAAGTTGATACTCCAAATGTGGGAGAAATGGAAGAACCTTGAATTGAGGAGAGCCAAATCATTCCAAGAAAGACCCATTTGATTCTAATGGTGTCATTGTGAGGAACAAGACTAGATTAGTGATCAAGGGTTACTCACAAATTGAAAGGATTGATTTTGATAAAACTTTTGCTCCCGTTGCTAGACTTGAGACAATTCGAATGCTTTTGGCTTTTGCATGTTATAAATGTTTTAAACTTTTTCAAATGGATGTTAAATCGGCCTTCTTGAATGGTTTTATAAATGAGGAAGTTTATGTTGAACAACCTCAAGGTTTTGAAAATTCAAAATTTTCCCATCATGTTTTTAAACTTTCAAAATCTCTTTATGGATTGAAACAAGTCTCTCGAGCTTGGTATGAAAAATTGAGTTCATTTTTAATTAAAAATAGTTTTCAAAAAGGGAAAGTAAACACCACATTGTTTTTAAATCATTTTAAAAATGATATTTTAATAGTTCACATTTATGTTGATGATATTGTTTATGGTGCTACTAATGAATGTCTATGCAAAGAGTTTGAAACTCTTATGCAAAAAGAATTTGAGATGAGTCTTGTAGGAGAGCTTACCTTCTTTCTAGGACTATAAGTGAAATAATCCAAGGGATTTTTCTCAATCAAGAAAAATATACAAGGGAGTTGCTTAAAAGATTCGGGATGAACGAATGCAAGCCGAGCACAATCCCTATGAGCACTATTACAAAATTGGATAAAGATGAAAAAGGTAAGTCTATTGATCGAAAAAGGTACAGAGGTATGATGGGTAGTTTGCTCTACTTAACAGCATTTAGGCCAAATATAATGTTTAGTATATGTTTGCATGTTAGGTTTCAATCCGCCCCCAAAGAATCACATTTAATCGCAGTAAAAAGGATAATGCATTATTTAAAGCATACATGAGAATTAGGCATTTGGTATGATAGAAATTCCTCATTTGAATTGCATGCCTACACCGATGCGGATTTTGCAGGGTGTAAAGTTGATAGAAAAAGCACTAGTGGGATGTGTTATTTTCTTGGTAGCTCCCTTATTTCATGGGCTAGTAAGAAACAAAACTCCATCGCACTTTTTACAGTCGAGACCGAATATATAGCCACCGGTTGTTGTTATGCACAGATACTATGAGTAAAATAACAATTGCTTGACTATGATGTAAATTGTTCCAATGTACCCATGAAGTGCGATAACACAAGTGCTATAGAAATGACCAAAAATCTAATTCAACACTCTAGGACTAAACAAATTGACTTACGATATTATTTCATTAGAGAACATGTGATCCTTAAGGACATTGTCATTGAACATGTGTCCACTGAAATTCAACTTGCAGACATATTTACAAAACCCTTGAGTGAAGAACGATTTTGCATGCTTAGAAGGGAATTAGAAATGATTACTTCTTGAGTGTATATCAATTCTAAGTAAAAGTGTCTTGGTTATGCAAAATTACTTTTGACATGGATTGAAGATTAAAAGTGTTGCACAACACTTACATTTGTATGACATATATCTCTGGAACATGATTTTAATGGTTAAAACCTTGACAAAGGAAGACAAATAAGTAAAAATGGAAAGACCGATCGACCGACTGGAAAAGACCGATCGACCAGTATATAACTGGGTCCGGTTGACATTCATCGACCGATGGATTATTCACTTGTTTAACAACTGTTCGGTCGACCCTAAGTAGGATCGGCCAACCAGTGTATGTCAAAATTGCACCCATATATCAAATTGATAGCCCGATCGGTCGATTCTTTTCCTTATTTCCTCGACCGCTGCCCTAACCCTTCAACCGCCCGCACGTCCGGCGACCTCCCAACCATCACCGTTGGCGTCCTTCTCTCCGGAGCCAATGATCGTCCATTGTCAGCCGAATGCCTCCGCCTCTCGACCGCCACCTCCGTCGACTGCCTCTTGTCTCGACCCTCTCACTCTTCCGGTTACCCTTTTTCTCTCTTCCCCTCACCGTTTGTCTCTATGCTTTTCGTCAATCTCCGTCGGCCGTCCTCTCTCACTCTGTTCTCCTCTCTCTGTCCGGTGGCCATCTCTCTGTCCTCCTTCTCCTTTCACCAGCCGCCTCGACCGGCCACCTCCGTCGGCTGAATCACCAATCGCCTCGACCGCCTCCTCCTTCACCGGCTGCCTCTTCCTTCAACCCCGACCATCTTCTCCGCCGGTTGCCCTCTCTCTCTCCCTCTCTCACCGTCCGTCACTGTCTCTCCGGCCACCTTCCCTCTCTGGTCGACCGCAGAAGCTCGTCGCTCAGCCATCTCTTTGGTTATCACTTCATTGTTGAATCCATGGCTAACGACGACGGAATTCTATGACATCGATTAGTCTTTAGGCATCGTTCTATGGTTCAGGTGGTCTCGCCACTATAATCCCAAATGAGCCTGATCCGACACCAGAACCCGAACCCACACCTGTCCAACATGGACGAGGCTATGGACGAGGACGTTCCTGTGGACGTACTTGCCAGCCATCTACCACTGACCCCACTGATTTCGACAGTCATCTTTTTGTCACCAGGGAAATCTCTGAGAGTTTTGATGTCTTGTACGCCTCTCGTGACGTCTGGCGTGCCTACACCGTTGATTGGGACGCTCTGAACATTCCAGATGTTCAGGAGATATTTGCAACCATCGGTTGGTTGCCACTGCTCTCTTACTGAGTGTGTGTATCCTCGTCTTGTTCGTCATTTCTATGCAAACATGACGATCACTCAAGAGACCATCATCTCCTATGTTCTTGGTGTACCCATTCGTTTTGAGCTTGACCATATTTGTTACATCTTTGGCGTTGCATGCCCATTACCGGATTTCTATGCTTTTGTTACTCATGGTTGACTTTCTGATTATCTTCCGATCGCAGATGAGATTTGTACAGTTTTTGTTGGACATGACGTCCATTATACTATTGAAACGGCCCATCGACATCTTCATCCCACCATGAAAATAGCTCATCATATTCTTAATCGAATGATCACTCCTAGAGCCAGGCACTATACAGAGGTCACTCACTTTGATCTATTCTTTCTTCACTGTCTCTGTATCCGTGATGCCTCATTTCTCCATTTTGGTCATTTTATCTTCTATCAGATGGATTACACCTTCCAGAAGATCTCCTCTGCTACTCGTGGTCAGTATCACTTATATTTTGGTGCCTGGATCACCAAGATTTTACTTCACTTCGGTGTCAAGATCCCTACATGCGAGGAGTACATACAACCCCGATCCGCTGACGTCATCAGTTCCGGGACTTTGCACCGAAAGCATCTTAGATTCGACGAGCCGGCTTCGATAGATTCTGACGATAGAGATGATGCTATGGATGGAGAGCCAGCACCGATGGACACTCAGGACGCACCGGAAGCTGGTCCTAGATTTCCTCCTCCTTCGGCGCCCTCTATGCATATTGGATCTTCCGAGCAACTCTTATGGTGCATATGATTTCATAGCCTTATCATAGTAGGTGGCTGCCATAGATCATCGCATGATCCAGATAGATCGTCGTCTTCAACGGATGGAGCGTGATTCTCATTATCTTGTTGGCTCGCTACAGGCTTACTATGCATCGCAAGGATTCATTCCGCTAGTAGCTCGAGATGATGATAGTCCCGATGAGTTGTAGGTGTCTTGCCTCCCTCTTTGATGATGTCAAAAGGGGGAGAAGTTTTGGTTAGGATGGGACGATGTTTGATTTTTATGTTTATGTTTGATGTTTGTATTGTGTCATGCACCATTTTGTCATGACTGCAATCACACTTATTAATGAACAATCGACTATGGATGTACTGTGTCTTATTTATGCCTTATTTGAATTCCATATCTATGTTGCTTCTTTATTTTGACGCTATAATGTTCATAATGTTATGTATTATTATAACGATATAAAGGCCAACTATTTAGAGGGAGAAAATGTGAAATATGCATGAATGTAGGGGGAGCATGCTCATTACTTACTATCTTAAATTACATTTCATTTCTTTTCTCTCTTTATCGTCCAATTAGTTTGTCATCATAAAAAAAGGGGAAGATTGTTGAATCCCATGTTTTGATGATAACAAATCAAATTGGACATAAAAGGCACTAATATGCAGGTGTAGAATTGATATGATCTCAATTGTAGGAAAAATCGCCAATTAAAACGATAAAAATGCAATTTCAGCATACGACCAGTCGACTGATCGGTCGACCGACTGTGAAGACCGGTCGATCGATATCAAGAAGAAGAAATGTCAAGACTGTACCGGTCGATGATCCGATCGCTACACCGGTCGACCAAACAGCACAGGGACGAATTCAAGAAATGTCGAGACTGTACCGGTTGATGTTCCGGTCGTTGCACCGATCGGCCAAACAGTAAAGGACAAATTCCAAAAAAAGTTGAGACTACACCGATAGACGTTTCGCCCGAAGGACCGGTCGACCGGACAGTTTAAAAATGTAACAAATACGCTGCAACGGTCGTATTTACCAGTCGACCGCCCCATTAATGTGATCGACCGATCATAGTGTCAGATAAATAGTAACAGCTATTTTTCGAGGAGAAAATCATGAAAAACCATCTGGACGAGGTTCTCACCTATACAAGACTACAAAAGGAGTGCCAAAGCCTGAAGAAAACTTATCCAAGCAAGCAAAACTATTCAAAAGAGTATTTCAAGTTCTTGAGCCCAAATTTGCAAGTTCTTCCCTTTTCTCTTTCAAATTTTGAGTGTAAAAAAATTTGTAAAAGAAGAGAGTTAGAGGGAATCTTTATTCTATGATCTAGTAAAGATTGAAAGCTCGTTGTAAAAGAGGAGTGTGTTTCCTCTTGAGCGGAGAAGAAGGCGTGTGGTGTAAAAAGGGGTTGTTCTCTCCCTATAAGAAAAGAGAAAGATAGTGGATCTCCAAGGGTCTCGAGGTCGAGAAGTCGGAGCAGGGACGTAGGCCAAAGAGTTGGGGCCGAACTTCGTCAACATATCGTGTTTTACTGTGTTTGCTCTCTTGCTCCCTTTTTATTATTTGCTTGTGATCATTTTTAGTGATTTTTCAAAATTGATTTTACAAAAAGATTTTTAAACACTAATTCATCCCCCTCTTGGTGCTTTCGATCCTACAGGGAATGACCACCTTATTATAACTCTGATCAACCAATAATGATCCTTATGTTATTTTAAACCTATTTTCAATGTATCTATACTATATAATGATGTTTGATGATTGTATATGACATATAACTATGGAAATGCATGGACAATCATAAGTAGGTTAAAATATGAAGACTAAGATGTAACATTGTTTCATAATTACAAACATAATGAATACAATTAAAGAATATCGTTACTTATCACCCCTCAATTCACTGTCAGGAAAAAATTGTGCCATGCCTCGTGTGTAAGTATTTTCTTCAGGAAATAATTGTGCCATGCATCTTAGTGTAAGTATTTCCTTAAGAAATAATTGTATTTTATTGGTAATGATATGTATATTTCTAATCGCCTTCACGTGATGGAGGCCTTGGCTCCGAGGCTTAGCTAGCCTGACAACGACATGATTTTTCAATTACTATAAGATCAAAGACTATAATTGCCAAGATGGATGTCCACAAAAGTGGAGGCCAATGGGTTATAAAGCAACCTCAATCAAGGATTATAATTGTTTCATAATCACTTAATGTGCCTAAGTTATGATTGACTGATGACTAATGTTTCATACTAAGTTATGATTGATTGATGTCTAATAGTTTCCGCTGTCAACGGGCTAACACTGTCAAATTTTTCTAATTGTCCCAGCTTTTAGAGTGAATTTTAGGATGTTACAAATTCATAATTAAATCTATTTCTTGTTATAAAGATATAAATATAAACGATTTGATGATTATGGTTTAAATAATTATATTTTTTAACATAGAAAATTATGTTATTAATAAATATTTGTATTCTTGTAGATACTACTTTATATTAGAAATACATAGTGCAATAAGAAAAAAAGTAGTATTTTTTATTATTGGAGACTACTTCTCATAAAAACTGTATTAATTCTTTTAAAAATTTATTTTTATATCAAATGAGATTATTTTTAATTCATTATCATAATGTATCTAAAATTCTTTAGTATAATTTTATCATTTTTAGTTTTAGTTAAGAAATCATTAATATAATTTAGTTTAAAATGTACATTTAACAAACTTAACACTGTAAATAATCCTTTAATAATAAATTTATAAAAAATAATAAAATATTTAAATATTTTCATTCGAGAAATATTAACATGTTAATTTCTAATCTGATTGTTTGTCGATATTAGCCATATTCTAAAGTCACTCTTATTTTCTTCTACGTTGCACGTTTCAAATGTTTAAGTTAGTCAAACAATATTAATTCATTATCATATTGCATGCAATAATAAATTCATTATCATTTGCATGCAAGTCATATATTTATCCCCGTCTCAAATATCTCTGACAATTATATTTCTAGCAATAATTAGTTAATTTTTTTTTATCTTCATTGTCATCCTCTTAACAAATATTTAAAATAATAATATTAGTAGTATTTATGTTTTCTCTTTAAAAATTTGTGAGCATATCATCTGACGTTAAATTAGTCTCATTTTATTATAAAATGATAGAGCAATAATAAATCATGATGATGTGGAAGGCCACAACCCAATAAATCTTCCTTATAAATCTTATCTATAAAATAGTTTTTTAAAAAATATTTAATTTATTATATCTTTTTCAAAACGTCATGTTAATAATAAATTGTAAATATAAAAAATTTAGATTTCCTTCAAAGCATGTAGATAACTAAATATTATAATTTATCATAATTTATGATTTTACGATTTTTGTTATTAATTATTAATTACTATTATTTTTAAAGTATGATAATTTTTTTATTAATCATAATTAGCCATGCGATGTTTGACTACCTTAATTTTAATATAATATAAATGGAAATATTTAAATATATATATGTCAAAATTATTTTGTTCACTTATTTATGAACGTATTTGTTGACTTTAATAAAAAAATCAGCACAAATGATATGTAATCATGATTATTGTTAACTTCACTATAGTATTAATTTTATATATTTTAGTTCATTGTGATTATTATCATAATACAATTAAAATATAGACTTAGACTATAAAATCTGCATTTATATAGACAATACATATATGACTAATCAAAATAAATATTTCATTAAAATATATTAAATATTGCTATCAAAAGAGTGGTTGCGAGTCTTTGATATTTTTATTACAGAAGATGATATTGGATTAAATTATATTTGGATGTACAATCTTCGAATAATTTTAGTTATATTAAAAATATAAAAAAAGTTTAATCAAAATGAGTTGTGTTACGCACTGAACTTCAAACTGATATTTGAATATGTTTCATTGATATTTAAAAATTGTGTATAATTTTATTAACTTTTCAAAGAATAAAATCATTCCATTTGTATAACTATGAAAAAACAATTATATAAAAAATACAGGTTTATCAAATTATTAACTAGAGTAAAAATAAAGATTAGTTAGAACACACGTCCATTGCAATAAGTGGACGTTCATAAATTTTATTAAATATTTTTCAACTTTGGCCACTTTTCTAACTCTATACTTCAGCCATTTTGTAACTAGACTTCCCTCCAACTATGAATTTATTTCATTAGTTACCTTTTTTACCTACAATCGTCGGTTCCCGATTGCATAGTTTAAGTGGCATGGTTCTCTCTTCTTCATGCGTGCAAATATGTGATAGGCCCTCCAGTCTGACTTTGGCAGTCGAAACTTCCTCAAGCGCTCCGAGATTGCGTAGAAGAATCTCGAGAAGCTCCGCCAAGAAGAGCAATGCGGCTTTCTCTCCAAGTCCGCATACAAACCCCTCTCCTCTTACTCTTCATTCGCCGCCTCCTCTGATTCATCGCTCCCCTAGCCCTCTCATCCTTGTCATCGTCCAAGAAGCCTCCTCCGACGTCAGTGCTGATGGCTTGAGGGAAAGGCTGAGGGCTGCCCCCTCCTCTCCCTCTGGCCAACTGAGCATCAATCAATATATGGTGAGCATCCCACTAATGGTGCCGACAGACTTCATTGGGCCGGCAACGGAGGTCTGGGCCGGTGCTGATGAGAAAGAGAGCATGCCCTCATCGTTGTTGCTCAGCTTCGACGTTGTGCCCATGGACCTCTTGCTTTTCTTTCCCTCGGCGTCGAGGGAAGCTCTCTGGTGGGGATGGGATGTGAACAGACTAGCAACAATGACAAGGGGAGTAGAGGAGGAATTCTTCTTGTTCTTGACAAAATTTAAGCCGCCTCGGACGTCAGTGCTGATGGCTTGAGGGAAAGGATGAGGGCTGCCCCCTCCTCTCCCTCTGGCCAACTGAGCATCAATCAATATATGGTGAGCATCCCACTAATGGGGCCGACTGACTTCATTGGGCCGGCAACGGAGGTCTGGGCCGGTGCTGATGAGAAAGAGAGCATGCCCTCATCGTTGTTGCTAAGCTTAGACATTGTGCCCATGGACCTCTTGCTTTTCTTTGCCTCGGCATCGACGGAAGCTCTCTAGTGGGGATGGGATGTGAACAAACTAGCAACAATGACAAGGGGAGTAGAGGAGGAATTCTCCTTGCTCTCGACAAAAGTTAAGATTTCACATGAATTCGACTTGAAAATCGAAATCCGTTGGAGTCATTGGAGACGAAGTCCAAGAAATTGAGGTTGTGGGCATTGCACCGCTGTTGTTGAAGATGTTCTGAGTTCAGGCGAAGTGATGGAAGACCCCCAACCCTAACCTCCAGAACCCCATCCAGAAACCCCATCCCAACTCTGTCCCCGGAATCCCTAGCCGGGGGCACCACTCCCTCACCACCTTCCTCCCATTGCTTCTCTCCCCACTTTGTCTATTTATTTCCTTATTGCGATGGCCAAACCTTTTACAATCACCAATCGCTCATGGGCTAACATCGAGGAACTCGCTCGACCCCCTCCCTTTCGATCTTTGCAAGACAACTACGGGAGATCAAGGAACGTATAACTGATGAGATCATTATTCCGGCCGAAGAAACCTTGGACCGGGAGTAGGAGCTGTGCATGTGCTTACTTGGACGCTATGTGGGAGATGTGCAATCGATACGGGAGGTGCTACCAAAACCCATATGCAGGTACTCATCGAGGGACCTTGGGAGTTCAAAGGACACCTCTCGAGTGTCGCTCAAGTCTCGCCTTTCTTCCGACCAGAGGGAGACTATCTGATGGCTATTCCACTCTGGATGTGCTTCCCGGTCTCCCACTCGAGCTTCGTAATCCTTGTTCGTTGCGATGCATCATGGGCTATTGTGGATCTCCGCTACGAATTGAGGATGTTCCCTTGGACACAGTTGGCACCTCTACTGCCCCAAGCCTATGTAGAAGTCTACCTCATAGTGCAGATCAAGCAAGGAACATGGATTCATCTACCCTCTGGTGATAGATACTTCCAACAGGTGAAATATGAGAATCTTCGGCTCTTTTGCTTTCATTCTAGCATTGTAGGTCACAGATTCGAATGCTACCCCTTTGCTCCTGCTACTCCAATCGGTGAAGTTCCTTAGGTGGTGATGCTTTATGGACCCTGGCTGCGTGCAATCAGGAGATGGCGTCACCCGAGTCGGTCGGCCGGTTCCTCAGGAGATGTCGTTCAATCGCCCATCGACCTAAACAGCCGAGGCCGAAAGGGATCACAGATGCACATGGGGGAGCACGTGATTTGCAATGGTCATCTCGGCTCCAGCAACCTAGGCAGATCCAATGGTTAAATCCTGAGACAAAGATTCGATGGTAGTCTTTTGCTCGCACTGACGCGCAGATTGCCACGTCTTCAATCCATGGGAGCTCGTCCACGTGTTGCGATGTTAACCAAGTGATGCACATCGACGGTGGGGATGTAACCCAAACAAACACAAACCCAGATGGTGACCACTTACCATCAACCCATTAGACCATGAGCCATGTGGAAAAAATCTCATCATCGCCTATGAAAGAAAGTAATCCCAGCCGTTCATCCCGCCATCTAAAATTCACAAGCGAGCAGACATATGCCCCTCATCTCTCACACACCACTCTCACCGCCCTCTCACCTCGCTCATTCCGCCGCTCATAGATACCACCCTCTCCCAACCCCTTTCATCTGCGCAAGCCCTTGACCTCATTTCAGCCCTGGCCATCGCCTCCGGCTGAACCACTACCTCTGTCTCAGCAATCGTCCCTAACTCACTCACCTCTAAACTAGTTTTGGCCCCTTAGAGTGCCGTGCTAGACCCCCATGGTGAACTAGTCACCCTGGCTACAAGCATGATAAAGAGTGCGTCTTGTGAATCAGAGGAGGATTCTTCGATAGCTGAGGAGATTGATGCATGCATTATTATATATGTTTACACACATCATCTTAGATTATTTTTTGTAGTTTTTACCATTGCATGCATCTACTTTTTCAATTATTTCTCTAAAATTTGTTAGAGTCCAAAATTACCAACTTTCATTGTATTTTGATCTCAGGAGTGTCAAGTTGGAGGTGCATAGCGATTGTCACGAAAGAGCATGGAAATTGGAGCAGAAAAATGATCCTGAAGAAGAACCCGGGCTAGGTCATCAGTACACCCGAGTCGGATCTTGCGCGACAGAAGAACCTGGGCCGAGTACATTATAACCTGGGCCAGGTTTGCTTATCAGTCAGATATTATCAGACGGCTCGGATTTTTGCCTTGTTGAACACGAAGTTAACATCTCAAAATGGCGTGCAACCCTAGGGGGACGTTCTCCCCTATAAATACTATAGTTTGGAGGCCTTGTACGCAGCCCTTGACTCGTGAATTTGCGTGCCCTAGCCACCCAACTTCCGAGAGAAATTTCTGCAGTGCTGAATTCTGAAGCAACTTAAAGTCGTTCCGGCGAACCCCTGTGATGACCAGACGGCCGAGGCTCGTGACAGAGGCATCACTACGATTCCAGGAAGCATACTTTAGTAATATTTCTGATGAAATTCTTGTTTATCATTATTGATTTGATGTCAAAATAATTCTGTATGGAGTAGTTTTATTGTTAGGAGAAAACTAAGTTGAACCCTATTTATCTCTCAATTTATTTGGATAATTAGACTTCTGTTAAATTACAATTCGTGCATGGTTAATGTTAGAATATTGGATAATCTTCATGTCGTGTTATTCTGCAAGTTTTTGCATGATTAGCCGTTAAATTTTCTTCCAAAATTCAATTTGATTCACGAATTCTGCAATCATAGAACCCGGACTGGGTAGCATCAAACCCGGGCCGTGTTTTGTCTCTGATTGAATCGTTGTTGTTCTTTACGGTGAAGCTTGAACCGAGTTGTTTGTGCTCGGGCCGAGTTGTTCGAAACTCGGGTTACTTCTTCTCTGCTCGGGCCGTGTTGACTGCGCAGCGTAGAAATGAGGGTTTTCTGTCTGAACCCGGGTTGTGTTCGGTAGAATCCGGGCCAGGTCAGTTTGTTTTTTTTGTCGAAACCGAGCTTTATTGTATAGACCCGAGCCGAGTTTTGCATAACCCGGGCCGGGTAGTAAATTGGGGTTTCTAATCTCTATACTTCGGATTTGATTGTTATTTCTTGTAGATTTGGAAGGATTTTTACTCTATGTATTCTGATCGTGGTTATGTGAAATTTGATTGAGTTTTCAACTGGTTGGACTTAATCTTGATTAGAATAGTTAGGTTCTCGAGATTTTGATCCTTTATATTTAACAATCCTTCTTTGTGCATTAATGCATCTCGATGAAAATTTGATTATTATGTTCTGAGTTTTCAGAAGTCATAGTTTTATTTGATCAGAGATAATTAGTTCTCAAATTTTTTAGCACTATATTTATGTGTATGAGTTGCATTTTAAAGCAATTCAGTTCAAAGTGAGATTAGAGTTGATTGATGTTTCAACGGCTTTAATGACACCTTTATCGGATTAATTTGATTCTCAAGTTTTTGAGATCAATATTTATAAGCAACTCCTTTCCATTAGAATTCTAATTGGTGATTTATTGATTATTTGAGAGATAATAGGGGGATACGAAGTTAGACCCTAACTCATCATTATTATTGATTTTTCCTCTACTAAGCATCATTTACATTCGTTTTCTCATTTCCTTTTTCTTAATTGATAAATTGAAAGTTGATTCCTCGATTGATCTTTCACAATGATTTTTAGAGAAAAAAGATTATTAATCTTCAGTCCTCGTGGGTTCGACATCATATTCACTTTTTATTATTTGATACGGTCTAGTATACTTGCTAGTATATTTGCGCTTAATTCTCACGCACCAAGTTTTTGGCGCCGCTGCCGGGGATTGAAAATTTTTACTCTTTTTACTTTATTAGTTATTTTTAGTTTTACTACTTTTTTTGTTTCTCATTGTAATCGTGTAGGGGATTGAAAATTTCGAATAGGTCACGTCCTAGATTCTTCTAACGAGCTTCCCTCTAAAGAAAAATGTTATAATACCAGGAGCTCGAAAGGACCATTGCTTTTTGATCCAGAAATTGAAAAATCATTGCGTCAGTCTAGAAAGGTTCAAAAGAGCGAAGAAATGGCAGATCATCGTCAAAATCAAGAGCTCGTACTGAATCAGCCACCACCATACAGAACGATGCGAGACTATATGCTGGGTTATATTCACGATGAGCCAAATAGCATTATACTTCCTAATGTAGCTGCTAACCATTTCCAGATTCAACATGGTACACTGCAAATGGTACAAAATGATCAGTTTAGTGGTAACAAAGATGAGGACCCCTTTGCTCACGTTCGAAAATTTTTACGATTATGTGCCACCTTTAAATTTCACGATGTTACTGATGATGCCATGAGGCTACGTTTATTTCCTTTTTCTCTCAGGGGTCAAGCGTCTACTACATTACCTCCTGGAATTGTTATCACTTGGGAGGATATGAAACACAAATTTTATAATAAATACTGTCCTCCACAAAAAGCAGGCAGATTGATTGCTGATGTAATATCTTTCTATCAACAGGATGCAGAAACAATGTATGAGGCTTGGGAGCGATTCAAGGAGCTGATAAGCCGAATTCCACATAATCACATGCCATTTTATGAACAGATTCAATACTTTTATAATGGTGCCACTCTACAGGTTAGGGATAAGATTGATACTTCTGCAGGTAGCTCGATGTCGGACAAGTCACCCGAAGACATTTACATGATCGTCGAAAATCTGGGTATCAATAATTGGCAAAACGATAGAGATCAAGCACCGCGACAAGACAATTCTTCATATCTTTCTGAATAGGTAGAAATTCTCAACAAAAAGGTGGAACAACTTCTGATGAATAAGAATAATGCTCCAGTGAAAATAGCTCATAACATTACCAGGTGTGATTTTTGTAGTGAAGGACACCCCAATCATGAATGCCCAACTGGTAACTCTTCATCAACTCAATTTGAGAATGCGAATTATGTTACTAACAATTCTTACAAGGATAATAAGGATCCTTACAAATATGGATTTGGCTTAAAGGTTCAACCCAATTACTCTTGGGTACACAATAGGAGGATGGCTCCTCCTGGTTTCCAACCACGCCACGAAGAAAGACCTCGACCTGAACCTAAATCAAACTTAGAAGATATTCTTGCAAAATTTATTTCTGTTTCTGATTCTAAGTTTAATAACGTTGAGGCATCCATCAAGAATTTGGAAAACCAAGTAGGACAACTGGTTAATATAATTGCAGGTCGTCAGCCAGGTTCACTCCCCAGTGACACAGAGAAGAACCCTCGAGAAGACACAAAGGCAATCACTTTGAGAAGCGGCAAGGAAATGCAAGAACACCAACAACCTCAATTTGAACCAGTGGTTGAAGAGAAAATTGAAGAATCACCGGAAGAGCAACATGAAGCAGTTCCAACACTACCACCACCGAAAGTAGACAAGAAAGTTGGAAAATTTACCACTCCTGCAAAATCAAGAAATCTGCCATACCCCAGAGATATCGACAGGAGCAACTTGATAAGGAATTTTCTCGTTTCCTTGATATTTTTAAGCAGATTCATATTAATATTTCTCTTCCTGAAGCTCTTAAACAGATGCCTACCTATGCAAAGTTCATGAAGGAAATCCTGACCAACAAGAGGAAGACCGAAGAGACTGGTCTGGTTAAGCTTTCTCCACAATGTTATTCGGTGTGCAAGCAAGACATTCCATCAAAAGCATGGGATCCAGGGGGTTTTAATATACCATGTGTTATAGAAGATTTTTATTGTTCTAAGGCTTTATGTGATTTAGGTGCTAGTATCAATTTAATGCCTTATTCTATTTTCCTAAAGCTTGGTTATGGGGAACTCCGTGAAACTACAATTATGTTACAGTTTGCTGGTCAATCTGTGAAAAAACCAAGAGGCATGTTGGAAGACATGCTTGTTAAAGTTGATAAATTTGTTTTTCTACAGATTTTCTCATTCTAGATATGGATTCTGAGCTTGACACTCCAATCATACTAGGCCGACCTTTTCTAGCGACAGACAATGCATTGATTGATGTCCAAAAGGGCTAATTGACTTTGAGAGTCAATAATGAGGAATTGTGCTTTAAAATTTTAGATTCTTTAAAATATCATGTTTCTTCATGTTACTCTATTGACACTTTAGATGATGATACCTCAGATGAGCTTGATGTAGTTATTCCTGAAGTGATGATGAATCCGTATGCTCATGATGAAGATTTGATGGATAATTCCGAAGTGGTCCAAGAACTTGAGGCAGTGGAAAAACTCCCTCTGAAAACTTCCACAGCAGAAGAATTGCAGAACTCTTCATCGCGCCCTGAACTTAAAGCATTACCTTCTCATTTAAAGTATGCATATCGAGACACTGATTCTTTTCCTGTTATTATTTCCACAGATCTCACCGAAGATATGGAAGCCCAACTGCTAGCTGTCCTGAGAAGCACAAGAAAGCCATTGCTCAATTTTTGACATCAAAGAAATCTCGCCCTCTATCTTCACGCACAAGATCCTTATGGAAGAGAACTATAAGCCAACTGCCCAATGTCAATGCCGTCTTAACCCCAACTCAAAGAGGTAGTAAAGGAGGTGATTAAGTTCCTAGATGCATATATTATTTATGCTGTTTTTGATAGTCCTTGGATTAGTCCTGTTCATGTTGTTCCTAAAAAAGGGGGGGGGGGTATTACTGTTATTAAAAATGCAAGCAATGAATTAGTTCCTACTATGACTGTTACTTATTGGCGTGTGTGCATAGATTATCGCAAACTAAACGAAGCTACACGAAAAGATCATTTTTCATTTGCCGTTCATTGACCAAATGCTTGAGCGTGTTGCAGGACATAGTTTCTATTGTTTCTTAGATGGTTATTTAGGATATAACCAAATTGTCGTGGCATCTGAAGACCAGGAAAAGACAACCTTCACATGTCCTTATGAGACATTCGCTTACCGAAGGATGCCTTTTGGCTTGTGCAACGCCCCAGCCACATTTCAACGATGCATGATGGCGATCTTTTCAGACATGAATGAGAAGATTATTGAAATCTTTATGGGATGATGTTACTCTATTTGGAAGTTCTTTTGAAAATTGCTTGACTAATCTTTCTGCCTTATTACAGCGATGCGAGGAGATGAACCTAGTTCTGAAGATGATTTGGTTCTTGCCGCTTCTGATTAAGGATGTCTAGAGGATAGTTGGATTTTTTATTCGGGATGCTCCTATCATATGACTCCAAACAAAGAATGGTTCTCATCTTATCAGAAGACCGATGATGGAAACATCATCATGGGCAATAGTGCATTCATGTCAGATAGTTGGGATCAGTTGACTCATGATAATCTTGTGAGGATGCTGACAGATATCCGCCATATTTCGCAACTGAAGAATAATTTAATATCACTTGGAGTCTTAAACTCTAAAGGGTGTCAGATCAATGCTGCTGGAGGCATCCTCATGATCATGAAGGGTGATGCTACAATTTTGAAAGGAGCCAGATAAAAGTCCTCATATATATTGCAAGGTAAGACAATCTCTGACGTGGCTGAAGTGGCTAGTTCATCCGAATCAGAAAATTTTAGGTTGTGACATATGCGGCTTGGGCATATGATTCAAAATGTGATGAATATTCTCAGCAAGCAAGGTCTTTTGGGAGGACAGAAGATATCTGAAATAAACTTCTGCAAGCACTATGTGTTTGGCGAACAATGAAGGTCTCAGTTTGACAAAGCAGTGCACAGGACGAAGGCAACACTTGACTACATCCACGCTGATTGTTAGGGTCCATCTCATGTTCCATCATTAGGAGGTGCTAGGTACTTTCTATCAATGATTGATTGACTTACTAGAGTATGGCTTGGGTATTCTTGATGAAACACAAGAGTGATGCCTTCAAGACCTTTAAGCAGTGGAAGGTTTTGGTGGAAAATCAAACGTCGAAAAAAGTGAAGCACCTTCGCACTGATAATGGCTTGGAGTTCGTTCTGCTGAATTCGTCCAGTTCTGCAAAGATGAAGGCATTGCTAGACATCGCACAGTTACATATACTCTACAATAGAATGGAGTTGGCAGAATGAATGAACATGACACTTCTGGAGAGGGCAAGGTGCATTTTCTCTAACGCTGTCCTGAATAGGACGTTTTAGACTAAAGCTGTTAATACAGCTTGCTACTTGGTGAATCGAAGGCCAGCGACTATGATTGATCTCAAGAATCCAACTGAGGTATGATCAGGAAATCCTATTGATTATAATAATCTACTTTTTTCTGTTGTCCAGCATACTATCACGTCAGTGAAGGAAAGTTGGAGCCAAGGGCCAAAGAAGAGGTATTTGTGGGATATGGTGCAGGAGTGAAGGATGATAGAATATGATCTCCTTCAGAACACAAAGCCATCCACATCAAAAGCGTGACTTTTGATGAAGCATTAATGCTTCAGTTGCAGGTAGAGGATGAAGAGAGTGTTAGTAAACAGGTGGAAGTTGAAATCACTCCAACTGGGATGACATCAAGAAGCAGAATCAAAACATGAAGAATCTGATGAGAAACCTGAAGAGGAGTCAATTGCTGCCAGACACTCTCGTGGAGAAGTGGGTTCTCCTAGGCGATATGGCTTCAAGGACATGGTTACTTATGCTTTGCAGGTAGCTGGGTGGAGTTCCTAAAGCCGTCCTCTTATAAGGATGCCATCACATGTGTCGAATCTGAAAAATGGATCGCTGCTATGAGTGAGGAGATGGGATCTCTTTACGAGAATCAGACGTGGGAGCTGGTCAAGTTGCCTAAAGACAAAAAAGTCGTTGGCTATAAATGAATCTTCAAGAAGAAAGCTGAAATTCTAGGAGTTGAAGACACAAGATACAAAGTACGATTGATTGCTAAAGGTTATAGTCAGACAATAGGTGTGGACTACAATGAGATATTCTCACATGTTGTCAGACATACTTCTATCAGGGTACTTCTTGCTTTTGTAGCACATCAGAATCTAGACCTCGAGTAACAAGACGTGAAGACTGCTTTCCTCCATGGAGAACTTGAAGAAGATAGTCTTATGAGCCAAATTGATGGATTCTCCATTCTAGGAAAGGGGAATTAAATTTGCAGACTGAAGAAATTTTTGTATGGCCTGAAGCAGTCTTCCAAATAATGGTAAAGAGGTTCGACAGTTTTATGATCTCTATGAGATTCAGCCGAAGTCCCTATGATTGGTTTGTATATCATAAGAAGGTGGATGACGGCTTCACCATCTACCTACTCTTGTATGTTGATGATATGCTTATTGCTGTTAGAGACATGACAGACATTTAGAATTTGAGGAAACTCCTCAGCACAGAATTCGATATGAAGGATCTTGGTGCAGCACAAAAGATTTTGGGATGAAAATTCTCAGAGATCGTGCACAGGGTAAACTCTTCTTATATCAGAAAAGTTATATTTAAAAGATTTTATTCAGGTTTGAAATGTCTGAAGCGAAGCCTTTGAATACTCCATCAGCTACAAATGTTCATTCCTTCGCACCAAAATTAGAAGCAGAGAAGGAGTACATGTCTCGGATTCCATATGCTAGTGTAGTTGGATGTCTGATGTATGCCATGGTTTGCACAAGACCGGACATACTCATGCAGTCAGTGTTGAGCAATCCAAGAAAAGAGCACTGGCAAACAGTGAAGCGAATCTTTCGGTATCTGATAGGAACATTTGATATTGGCCTCATCTACAGAAGTGATAAAGAGTGTTTAGTTGCAAGGTACTCAGATTCAGATTATGTTGGAGATGTTGATGGAAGACATGACAAGCTAGTTGGAAGGCCACACTTCAGTCATCACTTACATTATCTACCATAGAGGCTGAATACATGGCATTGTCAGAAGTTGCCAAAGAAGACATTTGGTTAAAAGGTCTAGTTGGAGATCTCGGATTACTTCAAGTGCAGGCTATAATGCACAGTGACAGACTGAGTGCAATATGTTTAGCCAAGGATCAAAGGCATCATAAAAGAACCAAACACATTGATGCCAGATATCACTTCATCTGCATTGAGAAGATGATCAAGGTGAAGAAGATTGACACTAAAGGCAAATCCTTCTGATATGTTCACCAAATCTATTCCTCATGGCAAATTCCAGCATTGCTTGGACTTGCTCAACATCAATATTTTGTAATAGCCTCAAGGTGGGGCTGAAGGCGGCGTGATATGGTATTGAAGGTTTTTTTATATTCTAAAAATGATTCAAGTCAAGGTGGAGATTTGTTGATAATGTCTTGAATATAAACTTAGTTGTAACCCTTTGTGATTTTTCTATGTAGTCAGACGCTTCAGCAGATTTTTTCTACGGGAGTCTCGCGAGCTTGTGGGGGTCAAGGGGGATCCCCCTTGCGAGAGGTGCAGGGGCGGAGCCCCATGGGCAAAAATTTTGAGTATTATGTATGTGATTCGAAATTGATTTATTTTCTTATCACGATATATGTGTCCTATTTTGGAGATTAATTAAGAGTCTCGATCAGTCTGTAATTCCTATATATGTAAAAGAGAGTGCCTGTATAAACTTCCTAGGGGTTCAAATAGAGACATATCATTGTAATCATCATTATTCCATAACAAAAAGAACCGTCGCTTTCCGAGGATGAAACCCAATTTAGGGTGAATCTTGTAAATCTCTTATTCTTTTGTGTTCGTGCGATCTCTCTTTTTGTAACATGTATTATCATTGTTAAACCAAAGCAACTCCCAGTGGACAACTTTTCACTGCTAAGAACATAGATTTCCACATTTGGGATACACCCTCATTTGCCCATGGGACCTCTCCCTTCTGGCGTAAGATTATGCATTCTATCACATACCATCATTTGGGTTTCCAAAAACAAAATGGCACTGGAATCGCAACTTCTCTCCTTTTTATCCTTGGATTTTTCAAGTCCATATAACCAAAATGCCAACCTACATTAATACTTCCCTATCACTCAACACCCTCCTGGTAAGAGATATGATTGAAAATGAAAAATGGAAAAATAACTTGCTCTCTCCTATTTTTGGACTTGACGTGTGTGCTCTGATTAAACGCAATACATTCCTACTTTGGCCTATGATGATGCATGGGTTTAGGTGACTGATACTCATGGATGTGCTAACGCTAAGTCAGTCTATAGTTTTATTCGCCATCATATTTTTCCAACCACCTCTAGTGGAAGACGTTCTTGGTCCAAATTTCTATGCTCCCAAAGTTCATATATTTATTTCGAAACTCTTCCACAATAAACTACCAACCCTTAACAACATCTACCATTTTGACAGCACTAGTAATCCATCTTGCTCAATATGCGGCAAACAAATGCTCTTTTTTCATTGCACGTTTGCCCAACAACTCTAACACCTCTTTCAGCAACAACTCAATATCCCCTTTCAGTTTGTTGACTCTTCTCACTTAGGATCATGGGTAAGTGAAGGTACTGGATGGACAAATGGTCGCTTCATGTCCTACATTCTCTTTTTTCCTATTGTCTCTGGGAGCTCTGGAATCTAAGGAATGCTACCTATTTTGGATCAAAGCACGCAATCGTGAAGGTGGTCTAGGAAAGAGCATTGGCTGGCTTTCATGACTATTCTTACTCCCATGCAGGCACCACACCCCCAAGACCCTTTACGAGTTTGGTGAGAGGCATCCCCTCTTCTTGGCTGCTCCTGTAGTCAGATGGCTCCCTCCCTACGAGGGGTGTGGGATGGGGGGATACAGATCATTGTTACGCACTCACATAGGAATACTTATTTTTGCAGGGGCATTCTCATTTTTGCTGAGTTTGTGCTAAAAATTGAAGCTCATGACATGCTGACTGGCCTAAAGGAATGCACTCGACGATCACTGACTCATATCTTGGTCTATTCAGATTCATCATCTCTGATCAAAATTATAAAGCGAGAGAAGTACCCACGGAACATGAAAGGAATCATTACAGACATATGGTATCTGCTGAATTAGCTGGAGCCCATGGTCGTCAAGCATTGCTCCAGACACAAGAATCAAACCGTGGACTACCTTGCTTCTTTTGGTCGCATCTGTTGTCGCGACACCTTTTTGATGGATAGTCTCCCTCCGGGTCTATCCCATATTTTGTATCAAGAATCCAACAGAGCAATTATTTAATTGATACATAAAAAATGTTTTTTTAAAATGTTTTGGTTGTTACTGCCGCCACAGTTGTTGAGAAGATTTGATTATGGAGGTTGTTGCTGCTGCTCTGGTGGGCTTGCTGTTGCTCTGATGGGATTGCTGCTGCTGATTTGGAATGAAGAATTGGGAAACCTCCTCTTCCTCCCAGTGGCAGTGAGGGGAAGGTGACAGAGACGAGAGAGGAGGGGCAGGGGAGGGGCTGCCCCCTCCCCATCTCTTCTCCGACGCATAGGCGACTGGAACGAGAGTGCGAGGGAGCATGCCCCTCTCATTTTTAAAAATATTATATTATTATTTTAATATTATCTTAATATTTTACGTTAAGTCTATTTTTAAATAACATACCATGTCGGACACCTATATGTTTGGAAGAGAGAAATAAGCTGCATGAATGTCACGTTGACCACACAATCGAGAAACGAGCGATCGCAAGTAAAAAGGACAGTTGATGAAATAAGTTGATAATTGGAGAGTGGTCTAGTTACAAAATGAAGTTGAAGGATAGAGTTGAAAAAGTGTCAAAGTTGGAGTGCATTTACTAAAATTACCCTTCATTACAATGTTGAAAACTACAAAATGATTAATTTTGAATGCTAATGATTATGGGGTATGTTGGAGGATATAAAAGAGGTCCAAAATATATCAACAAGGAGACAAATTCTGAGTAAATATTGAGAGAATACTTGTGAAGTCCACTTAAGCTACAAATTACAAATCTTATGATCTTTCTCTTTTCTTCTCTCTTGAAATAAAAGGTAAGGAAAAGTTTCCGATAAAAAGAAGTGTCTTACCTCTTGAGGCAAAAAATGCGTGTTAGTGTAACTGACTTCTTCCTTGTCCCATTTAGAACGAAAGAAAAATTAGTGAAATATCTTACAATATCAAGATTGAGAAGTAGGTCAACCAAACCTCATCGATCAATCACCTTGCCTTCTATTCACTTTCTTTATCGTTCTCTTTCCTACTCTATTATGCATGCGATTTGATTAATATTATACTATATTTTAAGCTTAATAGATCAATTTTAAACTTCTAGGATGCATCTTGTGAATTTTTTTTTTCAATTTAATATTAATTCATCTTCCTCTTGGTGTCTTATTACCAAACAACTAAAATTATATAAAACATATACCTTCACAAGTCTGCAAATGCTCTTTACTCTCAAAGCACACATTGAGTATATTAATGAAAAAAATGTCATTTATTTAATTACTGAAAAATAAAATCTGTCATTTATTTACAGCTATAGATATAAAATGTGAATAAATAAAATTAAATATTATTGGGTAATTAACTTTTGAATATCCATTATTACATGTTTGATCATTTTAACAAAAGAATGTTGACATAAATTGTTATTATAATGGTTAATAAATCTATGTTCAACAACCTACACATGCTTTTTATTCTCAAATCAGGCGATGAGTATATTGCTAAAAATTGAAAATATCATCTATTTATAGTTATAAGTATAGAATAGAAAATATAACTAAATGAAATTATATTATTCGATGACTAACTTTGAATATCCATTATTACATGTTTGATCACTTTCACAAAAAAAAATCGACATAAATTGATACTGTAATTATTAATATGGTTTATGTGATTTATTGTTATTTTTTCATATGGAAAGCATGCTACAATGTTTATTGTTGTGATTTAATGAGACACACACATATATGCTGATTCACAAAAATTAATTAACATTACCCAAAATATTGCTAGTATATTATACTGGCTCATGAAATATCACAACACCACAATTTCTACCTCTTCTTATATTTTAATCCATCGTATCTTAATTAATTTAAAAGATTTTGTTGAGAGACATTATGTGGTCCCATTAATACTTTGTTAAATCATTTTTTTAAATTTAGGCAAATACAATGTATTTTGTTAATATTGATAAAATGTTAGAACAATTTATATAAATAATTTATATGAAACTTTCTTATTCAAGTAGGGATTTCAAGCTTTTGGTATGAACTATGAGATATTTGATCATGGTTCACTTAATCCATATGAATGTCTTATAACATTAAAATATTAAATCATATGACTAATTTGCTTTCATAGGACATTTTTCCAATCCAAAATTATGTCACAATTCTTAATGAAGTAAAAGAAGAATTCAGCAAGAAATTTAAAATGGACATGAGATATGCATCTGCGTACTCAAAATTCAAATTGTTTGAAATTAAAGCTCAAGAACATTAAGCTTGACTTAGGATAATTTTTGAATAAGATACTGAAGAGATTTAAGATGCAGAATAACAATTCAGTCTCCATGTCACTTGTGGATGAGAAAAGACTCAGGAGAAGTTAGTGTCCTAATCCTAGATAGAAACCTTTGAGGTTCCATATGCACAGGCGACAAAAAAAGTCTAATGTGTGTCATGTTGTGCACAAGATCCAATTTGACTTTTCTAATAAGCCTAGTCAATGGATTTCAAAGTAATCTCGAAAAGCACATTGTAAAGACATCAAGAGAATACTATGATTTTCGAAAGGCATAATGGACTTGATGTTGACATGTATACACTTGAGCTTGTAGGTATTCGAATATGAACTTGAGTGAGAACATTCATGTCGAAAATTCACAGCAGGTGAGTTATTTATGTTGAATGGTACAATTATTTTTTTGTGAAGTAAATTTCAGACATGGTAATTCAACTTAAGGGTATTCTTAGTATAGCATTCAACTTCACTTTGTAACACCATAGTCATCCAACTTTAGAAATATTTCAACCGCGATCAACGTAACTTGTTATCGTTTGTCAACTGGTGGATCGCTTACATGGCACTGATGTGGATGTTTACGTGATGCTACGTCAATATTTTCTCACTCCTCCATGTCAATTTTAAAAAAAGTAAAAATACCATGTTAGCATTCTTATCTCTTATCTATTCAAACTTAATTTTGTATCTGCATAGTCATTCAACTTTTTAAAATTTTCGGACACGGTCATTCAACTTTTAAAAATCTCAGTCAAGGTCATCATTAAAAACTTAAAATAATAATATAAAAAATAAATAAAAACTAAAAAGCACTTAGATTGAACCAACACGATTTTAGCATGATCGAGTTGGGTCGAACCGTCCAAGTTTTTTATGTGCATTCAATATATAATATTATAATAATTAGTATTATTAAATTATGTAAATAAAAATAGAAAAAAATACATATTGCATTTTTTCCCTAAAATTTGGACTAATAAAAAATTAAAATATTCTAATATATGATATATGATTATTAGATATATAATTAAATATTTTTATATATAAAAATAATTATAATGTAGGATTAAAGATTTAAGTATGTAAAAAAATAAAAACTAGCACAACACCCCGTTAGATGTCGAGCACGGTCCAATACCTAACTAGATGGCCGAGTATGATTTGGCTCATCCCGATGAAATCTCACGCAACATCCGGGTGTTGGGCAAAATTAATTTTATTATATATCTAATAATCTAGTCCAAATTTTGGGGCAAAGTGTAATATTTTATTTTTTAATTTTTTATTCACATAATTTAATAATATAATTTATTATAGTATTATATGTTTAATACACATAAAAAATTGGACGGTCTGACCCGATTGGGTCATGCCCAAATCGTACTGGATCAATCTAAATGTCTTTAATGATGACCATGACTGAAATTTTAGAAAGTTGAATGATTATGTCTGAAAATTTTGAAAAGTTGAATGACCATGCAAATACAAAATTAAGTTTGGATAGATGAGAGAGACATGTTGACGTAACATTTTTTTATTTTTTAAAAGCTCACATGGATGAGAGAGAAAATATTGACTTGGTGCTACGTAAGCATCCATGCTAGCATCATGTCAACGATCCATTGGTTTACTAACGCGATGATCATGGATGAAATATTTTTAAAATTGGATGATCATAGTATTACAAAGTAAAATTGTGTGACTACGTTGGGATAACTCTTAAGTTGGATGATCATGAAATTTACTCCTATTTTTTGAGGTAGCAAAAAATAAGGGTGAGCGGCTAGACAAATACAAGAAACGGAATATATTATATGTAATGATAGCCACTCACAATGTATGGATCAAATATTTTCTTACAAAAGTAGGTTTGATATCATAGGTGTAGCAATGCTAATGTATTATAATAATCAAGCTGCAAGAAGCTTAGATAAGTAATGATGCAAACATGTATGAGAAAATATATTGAAATAAAATATCATTATATTCAAAATATAGTGAAAAGAATAAAAAAAGGGGAATGTTTGAAAAGAAAATAAGTAACATTGATTTATATGTCAATAAGTGATTTGTCAACATCCATTAAACATGAAGTTTCAATGAATAATGAACTTTCAAGATAATATTTCCGAATGACACTGAACAAATTATGTGAGTATTGAAAATAGTGATGGTAGTAGTTAATTGGGTGATACTAATGACATCGCTGAACGTTACAGGGATGCGGGCCACAAGCGATTGCATGACCTTCAAGCATTGTCGGCAAACGTAACTCGCATGAAAGATTGGGTGGGAACGATCATAGGTGGGCTCTATATAACGAGGTCAAGTATCACCGTGTCGGAAGTTCCAATGGCCACCATGATCTCTTTAGCCCTGCTTCAAATTATAATGCTTGGAGAAAATGATGAAGTTTCATAAAATTTAATGGAAATAATTAAGAAACATGTTGGGTAATTTTGTATATTCCTAATGTAACAATATCATATTCTGATCACGGTTCGGCTCACTGTGCATGATGTCATATGGATGTTGTGTACCGTGGAACAAAAACTGATAGATTACTTAAAAATTATGGTGATAATGCAAATCCGATTGTAACCATATAGTTGAACCCTATATTACTCAAGGCGTTAAAGATAGTGGAGAGAGCACAGTCGTCCCCGGATAACGAGTCGAGGGTCTAAGAGAATTCCCTGCAAGGCTTCGGGGGCGGAACCTAAAAAATGTAAATGATTTTAGAGTTTTTATTTTATATTAGAGTTTTTATATAAATTCGACGGTTGAATTATTTTTTATTCTTATAATTATCAATATTTCATAACAAAAAGAATCACCGCCGTATCCTAATTTAGGATGAACCTCGTAAAATCTCGTATGTTCTTTTGTGTTTGAGCGATCTCTCTTTTTTCATAATAAATTATAATTTTGCAAAGGTGATTCATTGTATAAAAAGAAGCAACGACTTTCTTTGTTGTTTTTTTTATAAATAAGCTACACATGTAGAATTAACTTGTTTATTGTTCTACAGTTAGGAGTCTTCGGTCTTCGTTGAAAGATAAAATAATTCGCTCACAATAAAATAAGAGTTTATTTTTTAAATTTGATTTTCTAGGTATGGCTTTGTTGTAGAACAATTAAGTCGCAGTCGATTGTGTTCCCACTTAATGACATTACGAAAGTAGAAGACACTTCAATAAAATCCTATTTTCATCAACAACCTTGAAACTTGGACATTTTCTTCGGGCAGGACAACCGAAGACTTCATGTCATTCAACAGTAGTACACTAGAAATAAAAAAATAACACAAAATTTCAATTAATATTATTTATTATATCTTATAATTTCGTGTATAGTCCATGAACCTTATTTTGCCCACCTCGTGATTCCACTTATACTACGGATGATTTTATTAAATTAGTTGAGTTCGATGATGAACCGACCTTGACCAACGTACTCAATAACATTACGTGGATTGAAGGAGCATCACCGCTTCTTTGATATTGATGAGCCATTTTCTCTATTTCCTCCACACAAAAAAATAATGAAAATATCATATCATTCGATTGTGTGTATATATTCAATCATGTATAAAGAGTACTGTAACAAGTTAGAGATCAACTTCTTTATCAATATAAATCTCTGGCCTATTTGGTGTGGTCAACAAGTCTTCAAATCTTCATGGAGCAAAGAAACAAAAATGGTGCACTAGTCAGCTCCAAACAGGTCAAGTCCGAGCCTTAAATCCAGTGACCTGGGCAGTTGAGGAGAATTGAACAGACTAGGCTAACTTGACTTCTATCGAATATCGATTTTAAATGATAATTCCACTAATTACTTATGGCAACAACTTTATTAATGGAGTCCAACCATACAATCAGTTTCACTCATTTACTTTTCTTTAGATGTTTTAATACAATTGAAGCAAAAATTTTATGCATTTTTTATCAATTAAAAATCGTGCAAATAATTAATAATTGTATTATTTTACAGGACTGATGGTGATCTTACTTCTATTTTTTCAAACGTTCAATCTTTCTTTAATTATTCTCCTTAAGTTCACAAGTTAATATTTTTAATTTTATCGAATTGAATGTATATATACGCAATCATATTATTTGATTTTCCCTTTGCCATTTCCTGGAAGTTGTATTTTCATTTCTTTGTATCAAATTGTAGATCGGCATTAACTCTACTGGAGACAAATACCTTTAAATAATTGGTTAATGGGAAATTGTATAAATGCCTTTAATATTATAATCTTTATATTTATATTTCTGCTTTGATCAATTACAATTTGGTCATGCGTCAATTACAATATGTATTATCAATTACAATATGTATTATTTGCAACGATTCGAGGTGTCTGTAGAAAAATCCGTAAGTAAAAGTTATTTCTAACATATTTAATGTGAGCAGGGTAAAAAATAAATCTGATAGTGGTAGTCCATGGCTGCGTTTCTGGTCCACCATTGGATCACTAATCACAACCAATGTTACAAGGGTTCGACCGATCGGATGGGTCAGGCAATTGGACCAATTGCTAAGACAGTATCACAAACTCAAAAATCAAACTTAATCAAACCAGTCAAGATCGATAAAAAATTAGTCAAAATGATCAAAATTGAGTAGAACAATATCGAACCGTGTTTTTATGAACTAGCCACATTTTTGTTTTAATTTTTTAATAAAAGATAATTTGATAAAATTATTATTTTAAATCTTTTTTAAAAAAAATCAAAAATAAACTTTTTTGGTCCATTAGTCTCCTCCTCTATTAATATCTTTTAACTATAATTTTATTGAGACTATGTTTGTATACTTGTTCTTTTTTTTCGTTTGGTTTAATATTTGTTAAAATTTCACTATAATCTTATTCAAAATGTTTAATACCATATATGCATATTATAGCATAAATTAATTTTATATTTACTATATTATATATAATATTTATTATATTAGGTAACTTTGTTATAATTGAAGGATGCAAACTTTTTCGTCATATGTATAATATACAATAATATTATAATAGTTAATATAGTATAGTTATATATATAAATATACAAATTTTAATTTTCTTTAATTTAGTATGTAATAAGTTGAAATTATATAGTTAAACACTAATTATGTTATATATTTATTTATAAAATATATAATCATAATGTAACTTCTAACATAAAAAAAACAAAGATATGGAATACAAAAAAAAATTAACAAGAAGAAAATTTATATAAAAAAATAAATTTAGTAAGACTTTAATTTATCAAATGTTTAATGATTTTAACATTAAAATTTAAAATTCAGTTCTATAAATTTATGATTTCTTAATTTTGTTTTTTCTTTTATATAATTAATTTGTAAATATAATTAAAACATGATAGTTTAATTTAATATATCATATGAAATATAATATTTGTAGTATTATTTGGTCTGGTCGAACAGTCCGACCAATTCGATCGGTCCGACCTGAAACGAACACGTTTTTGAATCATTGTTTGGTTCAGATAACATTAATCACAACACAAGAATATTACAATTCTAGGACTGGACTGATCCAAAACTTTTCGAAAAAATTTCTGACCTGGTACATAATCGAACCGGGGACCGGTTCTACGTTAGAAAAAACCCGATCGATTTTGGGTCGAGACCGGGTCCATCGCTAAAAAACTTGACCTGATACCGGTCCTCTTAAAATAAAATATAATATAATTATAATAATATATTAAATTTGTCTAATTTTAAATAGCATATTATAATTATAACATGATTTATCTTATTTTAAAACATTCTAATATAATTTACCTAAATCCTGTTCAATTCTAGGTGAAACTCCTGGTTCAATTCTCGATTCATAACTAAAATATAATTATAATAATATATTAACTTATATAAATTCTAATTTAATTTTAGTAATATTAAAATTATTTAATTTTAATTGATTTCAATTCTATTCTCGATTTTATTCCCGATTTCTAGGTCCGACCCGGTCCTGGAATTGGACGGGACCAGGTCCGGTAGATATTCTTATTTTTTCTATTTTCGGGCAAAATTGGGTTGGGACCAAGTCCGGGTGGACCCGGATCCGAACCTGATTTTGCTCTGCCTTATTCTAGGATAATTGATTTGCTTAACATGAAATGTTTTAATCAGAAGATTTTTTTATGAATCTGACATCTCTTAATTTATTTCTATGAAATTAATGTTATGGTCTTGCTTAATTATGAATTTTCAAGGTTTTCAAATTTTTTAAAAATGTCGCATAAGCAAAGAGCAAGTTTAAAAGGAGGGAAACTAAGTTTGGTTGACATAACTTATTAGCAGGATCATGGGAGTTAATAACTTCGGACAGTGATGGAGTTCGGACAAATTCATAAAATTCAGAGTGGGTTCACTATTTGAAAGATATTAAAATATTTCAAAATTTTTTATGTCTTTGAAAATATTATTCTAAGCTTCTAAATCCATTTTTATTATATCAAAATGCCAATATTAACGAGAATCTCTAATCCAAATTATATATATATAAACTTTTATAGCTAATTAAATAAAAATAAAAATACTGATATATATATATATATATATTCAATAAGTCATATCTCATTAGAGACTATGATGGTAACCAAACAACCTCTATTAGATAACTATAATAAAAGGAAAAAATGGGGGTTCCCCCATTTAAAATGGGGGAACATACCCCCATTTTACGGCACCCGTCCGATCTCGATCGGACGGGCATCGTTTTAGATAAAAAAACCGCCACTTGAGATCAACTTGAGATCAAAAAAATCGCCGTGCGTGAACCGGTTCGTTCGTGAACCGGTTGATAAATTGATCCACGCAGTGAAATGTTCGCCCCATTTTTCCTCTCATTTTCTCTCTCCCTCTTTCTCCCCTCCTCGTGCGACGACGACGTCCGGCGACCACCGCCGAAGCGACATGATCCGCTCAACCACGCGCCACCACCACGCCGGCGACCACCACTGCCGACCAGATCCGCGCCACCACCACGCCGCTGACCAGATCCGTGCCACCACGACCAAATCCGCGCCACCACCACGCCGCCGACCAGATCCGCGCCACCACGACCAGATCCGCGCCACCACCGTCGCCGCCGACCAGATCCGCTACCACGATGACCAGATCCGCTCTTGTTCGACCAGATCATCGACCGCCGGCCGACCAGATCCGCGGCGATGACGACACGAGGTACTCTCTGACAGATCCGCTCTTCTTTGGTGTATGTTCCTTTGCCGGTTTTAATCTCGGGCCAACCTGTCTTTGCTGACAGATCCGTCGCCGGCCGCCCTCCCCGCTCGCACGAAGATGCCCTCCCCGCTCGCACGCCGCCGCCCTCCCCGCCCGCACGCCGCCGCCCTCCCCGCTCGCACGAAGATGCCCTCCCCGCTCGCACGCCGCCGCCCTCCCCGCTCGCACGAAGACGCCCTCCCCGCTCGCATGCCGCCGCCCTCCCCGCTCGCACGAAGACGCCCTCCCCGCTCGCACGCCACCGCCCTCCCCGCTCGAAGACGCTTACCTCGGCGAGAGCGGCGGAGGCCTCGGCCACTCTTGCCCCCTCCGCCGCTCTCGCCCCCCTCCGCCGCCTCCGCCGCTCCGACGCACGCCGCCGCAGCTCCCTCCCCCCTGCTGCCGCAGTCTCGCCTACCTCGACCACCGTCGAGCTCATGCGCTCGGCCGCCCTCGATCCTCGACCTCGCCCGCCGCCGCCGACCTCACCCTCCGCCGCCGACCTCGCCCGCCCCACCGCCCACGATATGACTCCGCCGCTGACGTCGTCGCTGACTAATCTCAATGTCGCACGCCGACGATTTCGTCTGTAATTGATAATTGTGTAATCGTGTAATCTTGGAGTTGTTTTCGACTTGTAATGTTTTTCAATTTGAGTTTGTAATATTACTTACGATATCATTGCCATAAGTCTAACGGTAACGTTTGCAGAAATTTGTAAAGTTTATTCCAACCTCAAAGTGTTGAGTCGATCATATGAATTTTTGAGGTAGAATGAAATTGTATTTCAATGAATTTTGTTGTGAATTGTGAATGAAGAATGTTTCATTGTATTTCAATGAATTTTGTTGTGAATTGTGAATGAAGAATGTTAGTGAAATTGATATGTTAATTGTGCATTAGAAATGAAATTGGGAAATGCGGTATGAAAATTGAAATGTCATCGTGAATGAGTTTCAGAATATCAATCCAATACAATATTGTTTACAGAAAGAGCGGTCGACGTCACTCACCCACTCACGGATGATAAAAATCAATGACTTTTGAAACATCCCACTTTTTCATGCTCTCCACTCTAGATTGCAACACAAACATCTCTCCACTCTAGATTGCAACACAAACATCCTTCATTACAACTCAAAAATAACAATTACAACATTACAATTACAAATTGCAATTGACACTTATGATTACACAAATTAGACAAAAATTAGGGCATCGAGGGGTGCTGACGGTTTCCGGCGACAGGGATGACGAGCCGGCGACGACGATGGGTAGCGGTGGGGTGTGCGAGGGTCGCCGGCACTCAGCGGGGTGTGCGAGGGCCAGAGGCAGGGCGCATGAGCTCGGGGGCGGCGCGCGAGCTCTGTCGGCGGGCGGGGACCATCTGTGATCAACTACTTACAATTGAAAGTGATTATTACATAATTATAAGGTCACTACTTGGAAAGGTGATTGTTGCATAATTACAAGGTGATCAATTAAAAAGTGTTTGACTAATTACAGGGCAACCTGGCGGCAGGGCGTCGGTGTCGTGCGATGAAGGGCAGCAGAGGACAAAGGGCGGCGGAGGACAAAGGGCGGCGGAGGCAGTCAGCGGCGATGGTGTGTGCGACGAAGGGCGGCGGAGGATGAAGGGCGACGATCAGCGGCGGGGGCGTGCGACCAAGGGCGGCGCCGTGCGACAAAGGGTGGCGGCGGCAGTGCGTGCGATGAAGGGCGGCGGTCAGCGGCGGTGCGTGCAACGAAGGGCGGCGGCGTGCGTGCGACGAAGGGCGGCGGCGTGCGAGCGGGGAGGTCGGCGGCGTGCGAGCGGGGAGGGCGGCCGGCGGCGGATCTGGTCAGAAAGTACCTCGTCGTCATCATCATTGTCTCGTCGCGCGGATCTGGTCGAAGAAGAGCGGATCTGGTCGTCTCGTCGCGCGGATCTGGTCGAAGAAGAACGGATCTGGTCAGCGGCGGCGGAGGTGGCACGGATCTGGTCGGCGGCGCCCCTTCGGCGCGGATCATGTCGGGGCCGGTCGTGGTCGCGCGCTCTTCGTCGTCGCAGTCGGCGAACATCGTCGTCAAAGTCGCAGGACGCCGTGCCGGTCGTCGTCGCACGAGGAGTGGAGAAAGAGGGAGAGAGAAAATGAGGGGAAAAATGGGGCGAACATTTCACTGCGCGGATCAATTTATCAACCGGTTCACGAACGAACCGGTTCACGCACGACAGTTTTTTTGATCTCAAGTTGATCTCACGTGGCGGTTTTTTTGATCTAAAACGGCGCCCGTCCGATCGAGATCGGACGGGCGCCGTAAAATGGGGGTATGTTCCCCCATTTTAAATGGGGAACCCCCATTTTTTCCATAATAAAAACTAATACTGTTTAATATAAAAAATATGATGATTCTTTTAATAAATTGATCTAGTGAGATTCTCATTTTAAATAACTTTTTGATAATGACATACAACTTTAATAAATAACATAATTATATATAAAATAATAACCTGGATGAAAATATGAATTTAAATTAATGAGATATAAATTTTATAGAATGATGTTAATGAAATTTTCTTTAGTAATTGATTTATAATAGTAAATAATATATTCGATTCTTGTGAAGGATTAAGAGTACCTAACATTGACCCTTTAATACGAGTACACCAAATTATTTTAATTTCTGACAAAATTGAAGAATGAGTTCACATTCTACTAAATTATCTTAATTATCTCAATCACCAAGTATTTAAAGTAATGAGTTCATATTCTACTATATAAATTAACAATGTCAATAAAGCATAATAATCATATGAATTACGCATGTCATGAACTTCTCAAATCCACATTGTTGACAAAGGAACATTTTTCTCATGATTATTCGAGCTCCAAAAGCACAACAATTTATTTTCAATCTTTGCAATATGTCTCGCTAAATGGAGAAATAAGAACGCTTCGGAAATAGAAACATAAAATCGAATTCGTCAATTTGTTTGCAACTGTGGCTCCATCAATTATTTGTGAAAATGGGAGAGAGGCCTAATTAAAAACCATGTTCCTAATTTTATGCAGTTGATTGATGGCATCTGGCATCGTCATTCGATCCCTTGGGTCTTCTTTGGAGCAAACAAGTCCTATGCGAAAAATCGAAATAGTGGATTCCAGAACTGTTGCCATGTATTTGTTTACATCTTCAACACTTAGTTGTGCTTCATTGTCGTCCTGCATCAATAACATTCGCTGATCCACAATGTTGCGCACATGTGTTGGAGGGGTCATCTTAACGTAATTACGAAGGCTTTCCCCATCTTTAAACATGTCATCGGTTGCTTTCTTCCCTGTAAACATTTCTAACAAAAGAATTCCATAGCTATAAACATCTCCAATGGTAGATAATTGTCCACCCATTCCATATTCTGAAATATATTCAAAGAGAATAGTGAGGAAATAACTAACAATTCTAAATCATAACTTGCTAACTGTGAAAATTCAACAAAAGATTTTTTTTTTCAAGTGATCTCACTTTTACATATTAAGAAGGAAAATGATTTATCTGTCGGCAGCATGGTACAAAATAAATATATGACTATGTGGAACACAGAGCAAAATATGAGGACTAACCTGGAGCAACATATCCGATAGTTCCTCTTATGGCTAAAGATTCTGAGTAGTTATCACTCATCATTGAGGTTTTCTCTCGGAGAAACCTTGCAATTCCGAAGTCGCGCAAATGTGCAGTCATGTCTTCATCAAGTAAAACATTGCTAGGCTTCACATCACAATGAACAATTGGCACAGGACCAAGTCCATGAAGATAGTCTAGAGCGAGAGCCACGTCCATTGCTATGTTCAACCTCTGAATAAGGTTTAAGCTCTTTGTTGCAGAGGTCTCAGGTGATGTTTGGTGCAACAAATTCTCCAGATTCCCATTTGACATGTACTTCAATACTAAAGCTTTGAAATCGTTGCCTGTGGAATCTATACTTGAACATGCAGTGATGATCTGAACAAGATTGCGATGTCGAGTGCTTCTCAAGATTTCACATTCAGCCATGAAGCTCTTTGAAGCTCCGTGGCTTTGTAGGTCTAAAACCTTCACAGCAACAGCCGTTCCACTTAAAATTCCCTTATACACTGATCCAAAGCTTCCTTTTCGGATTAGATTAGATGTTGAGAACCCATCGGTTGCTCTTATGAGCTCACCATAAGAGACTCTTACGAATTTATCAGCAATACCGTATGCAGGAGAATAATTTTGTTTCAGTTTCTTCATTCTATACAGAGAAATATATATAATCAAGGCTATAACTAGAATCAATGCACCGCTGAGAATTGGAACAACTACCTTAATGGGAAATAAATGATGATTTCTTTCAGGTTGGATGTAACATAGCCGCAAATGAAACGCTGGACTACCTCCACACAGCTTTTTGTTTCCCTGGAGATCGATTGTTCCAGTATTGTTGAAAATGCCATAACCTGGCACTTCACCCTCGAACTCATTGAACGACAGGTTTAGATTTTGCAAATCATCCATGGTTGCCAGGAACTCTGAAATGCGTCCAGACAAATTGTTATGAGAAACGTCGAGCTTCCGAAGACCTTTCAGATCAATCAGGGCTGGAGGAATGGTGCCATGTAAATTGTTATGTTGAAGATACAGAAACTCCAAGCTCAGACAAGAAGCAAGTGTTCCAAGTATCTCGCCTGAGAGATTGTTATATGAAACATCAAAGGTGTTGAGAGCTCTCAGGTTGCCAACTTCCATGGGTAAGGAGCCATTGAAGAGGTTGTCCGATAGATTATGTTTTACCGACATTGAAGGAAGAATTAGGAGGTCCCTAGGAACCGCACCAGTTATCTTATTCTGGGACACATCCAACACCTGTAAGCTCTTGCAGTTCCCAATACTCTCGGGTATGCTTCCAGTGATGTTGTTGTTTTGTAATAACAAAAGATAAAGTTTGGTAAGGTTGCCGATAGAGTATGGAATTTGACCTGAGATTTTATTACCTAACAATTCCAGTACATTCAGGTTTGAAAGGCCGCCGATGGTATCAGGGATGACACCACTGAGCTGGTTATAACTCATATCTAGTGCCGTAAGATGGAGGAGATTTCCGAGTCCAGAAGGAATGACACCATTGATGTGGTTCCCGCTGAAAGATAATGACTGTAAACTGGAGGTCACATTGGTTATAGAGGTTGGCAATGAGCCTCCAAATTTGTTTCCATCCAAATCCAAGTTTTGCAGATTGGTGCAATTGGTCAGTGAGGGGAGGAAGTCCCAGTCACTGCTCGTGCTGGCTTCAAGTCGGTTATTGGAGAGGGACATGGAAAAGAGACTTGGCAGATTTCCAAGGTTTGAGGGCACTGTCCCACTGAAGAAACAGTTCGAGATCTCGAACAGCTGCAGGTTGGATGCATTGGTCAAGGATGGAGGAAGCATCCCGTGCAAACGATTATTAAACAAAAGTACTTGTTTAATGTTTGGAAGGGTGTCAAACATGTCTGCAGGAAGATTTCCCTCCAAAGAGTTATTCGCGGCTGCCAACCTGATGAGTGAGGATATATTGAAGAGAGAAGAAGGAATGCTGCCTGTTAACCAGTTGTCAGAGAATATAATGCCTTCTAAACTAGACAATTTACCTATTGTCCCCGGTATGCTGCCTGTTAACCTGTTGTTATGCAACAGAATACCTTGTAAACTTGACAGCTTACCTATTGTCTCAGGTATGCTGCCTGTTAACCTGTTGTTTTGGAACAGAATGCCTTGTAACCTTGACAGGTTACCTATTGTACCAGGAATGCTTCCTTCTAGCTGGTTATCATTAAGTAAAATCCCCATGAGACCTGTCATGTTGCCCACGGAAACAGGGATATTACCTGACAGATTGTTCGTGCCAATGTGGAGAATTTCAATCTCGTTTAACAGGCCAATCTCCCTTGGAATCGCTCCAATTGTACCAACCATCCTTGATTCATATACACATATTAAAGAAATACGTGTTTCTAAGAGTGATTACAGGGAGCCCCGCATCAAACCCGCCAGCATGCGGATGGATCAGGGCACACTGTATTATTTTTCCTACGAAAAATAGAAGTGATGTTGCACGAATTTTTCCAGCTTCTCATCTAGAACGCCTTCATATCAACCCCAACTATGCCAATAACCCACTCCCCCAACAACTTTTTCTCAAGCTTTCAAACATTAGCATTGACACACCGCTATGAGTGAAGAATTTAATGTCTTGTTGCGCAATTCCACCTTAACTTTATTCCCTTGCAAAACTTTAATGAACGTGATTACTTGCTGATCACTATATGTTTCTAACTCATTTTAGATGCAATTCATACATATCGAGTCCTATTTTTGCCTATTTTTGGGCCAATTATACTTGGAATGCAAACATTGTGATAACTAGTTGATATTCCTCATTTCATACTTAATTCCATGTGCATAGAAGTTCTGAAATGCCAAAATCCATTAATATTTAAATTCTATGCCAAGTTATCATTTTGAGGATAAGTTATCATTCCTAAGTGTCAAGTTATCATTATTTTGAATGAATTGATTTTCAATGGTTTTCTTGCCCTAAATCCATCATTATCATGTATAAATCATATTTGGATAGTCACATCTCAACTTGTGCAAAGTTTTAAGTCCATTGAAACAAGTTATTATTTTTCAAGTGCCAAGTTATCGTTAAAGGGAAATTTTGTCATTTCGACATGCAAAACCATTAATTCTGCACAGGGACCTTAAGCAATCATCTTGTTATTGTTCTAACTCATTGCTGGTCAAATTTTATTACATTTGGATAACCACAACTCAAGTTATCACAAGTTATCATTTTTAAGTCATATAAGTTATCGTTTTTAGCACCCAAGTTATCACTCCTTTGAAATCTTATTCATATTTGATTTCTGACTGCACTCACTTGTTACCCTAGTCTATTTGATGCTTCTAATGCTTTGAATCGCTTACATTTGGATAATTTCCATGATTTGTGACAAGTTATCATTTCCGGGCCCAAAACCATCAAGTTTTCATATAGATTTCCAATCTTGCATAACACCAATTCTCATATGATGTTTGAGCTAGCTAATATCATTATCCTAGTCTTTATTTGTTAAAATCTCATTTAAGGATCTTGATGCTTGTTGTTCTGGGTTTTGTAGCAAGGAAAACAAGTTGGAAAAAGTTGGAAAAAGGTGGGGGGACCACTCTTTTGCTGTCCTAAATCTGCTGCAGTCAGCTGGCCATTGCAGGGACCATTGGACAGGTGACTGACATCAAGGAGAATAGAACATTCTGATGAGGATCAAAGGGTGGAGAGTAGTCATATAAAAGCTGGATTTTTCTGGAGGAAGAGGGGGGGCTGGACATTGAGGGTTGGGAGGAGGTTTCCTGCTGGGGCCTGGAACTGCTGTTGGCCGAGACATCTTCAAGAACTATGATTTGTATCTGTTTTCCATTTTATTTTATGTCAAGTTCTGTAAATATGAGGAGCTAAACTCCATTTCTTCTAGGATAGGAGGGTAGTCTAGATTAGTTTTGGATGGATATGAATAGAATTTGTAATCCTGCACTTTAATCAAATTTGTTTTTAGATTTCAGAACCATTTTGCATTGATTCATGCCATTGATATATCTTATTTATAATCTATAACTGAGAAGTTATCTTTAGATCTAACTCTTGTTCAGAGATGAATTAGGAATCAATGACATGTTATTGGATTTCATTTTATTGCAATCTGATTTCTGAATTCCAGTTTTCTGATTTTCTGAATCTGATTCTTATTCTGATTTGTATGGTTCTGAATCTGATTCTTGTGACTATTAAATCTGTTCTTCATTTCTAACCTGATTAATTGAGTCATTGGGAAGTTGCTATTGTCCCTATCTTGTTCAGAAATGAATCAAGATTGTTTGGACAATCATTTGACTCAAATAAGATTTTTCCACTGATTTCTGAATGAAAACCAGAATTCTGATTTTTTCTGATTTCCTATTGGAATCTGTTTTACCAATTGAGTCCTCTGAATTCTTCCAATCACTGATAAGTGAACTTTATGGATGTCTTGTAGTCCAAAGATGGGTCAAGAATCAGTTGGTAAATTAGATTTCCATTGATTTAAAATTTTGATTTCTAAAATACTAATTTCCTGGTTTCTGGTTTTCTGAATTTCCTGAACCTAATTTTTTCTGAACTTTTGGATCTGATTATCATTTAGGATTGGATTAATTGAACAGCTGAGAAGCTAATATATGCCCTAATCTTATTCAGAAATGAATCAAGTTGTTTGACAATTCAGGATTCAGAAATCTGTTTCTTTCAAAAATCTGATTTCTGAATTTATTTCTGAAATCTATCCTGATTTTTTTGATTTTGTTTGGAATTTAATTTGCCAATTGTTAATTCCTATTTCATTCAAATCACTGAGAGGTGTACTCTAGGAATCTCTTGCAGTCCAGAGATGGGTCAAGAGGCAATTGGCAAACCTTAATTCCATCAATCTACATTGCTGATTTTCCTGAAATGCTGATTCCTATTTTCTTATTTTAATTAAATTTTGATTTCCATTGTCAACCCTCATTTTAATCCACTACTGAGAGGTAGTCTTAAGGGCTTCCTTGAGATCCAGAGATGGGCCAAGGAGCAATGGAAATTATGAATTTCTGTGGTCATATGTTTTGCATTTTCAATTGAACTTGTGTTTGTGTGGATTTCAATTTACTTTGCAACCGAGAGGTTGATTTTAAATCCTCCTGAAATTCAGAGATGAATCAAGGATCACAAACACCATTATTGAGTATATTTTATCCTGGTTTGGTTGATTGGAATGATTCCATCTTTTTATGATTGCAATTGCAAGTTATCATTCCAAACTTCCTTGAATTGCAAAAATCAGCATTGAACTTTCTTTTGAGCCCAATGATAACTTGATTTTCAGTGAGTACCATCTTTTGATTCAACCTATCTAACAACTCTATAATCATATATTGCTTAGTTAGAGGCCAATTGAGCTGTGGGAACAACCATTTTCAAGTTGAATCAAAAGTTGGACATTTAATGATAACTTGTTCCATTCCATCCTTAATTAATTTAGATGAATCCCAAATCCTAGAAGAACATTCCTCATTGATAGTTGAACCTTTATAGACTTCATTCTAGCATTTATAATTCAGTTTTGATAAATTTTCAAAACCCAAAAATCTGTTATCATTTCACTTTCCATTAAAAATCTGTTTTCACTTCCCTTTGAAAATCTATTTTTAGCCATTAAAATAGAACTAATTTAGATTGTTTTAGGGTGCCTTAGACTTCAAATTCTTGTGGATACGACAACCTGAGTCTACTACAACTTACTTGTGCACTTGCAGCTAGTGAGTTGGGAGACCAAAAATTTAAAAATTGACCCTTTTACTTAATTTCAGCAAGTTATCACTACTCAATCCCAAATATCATTATCAAGTTATTGGCGCCGTTGCCGGGGATTTGAGATCAATTAGGCTAACTTAGATAGTTTAGATTAGTTTTTAGATTATTTGTTAGGCTAATTTTCAATTTTTGCAAGTTATCATTTTTAACTTTTCACTTTTGTCTAGTTTTCATTTCTTTCTTGAATTTGATACTTTTGAATCTCTTTATGCAGGACTTGGACCATCAAGAGGAACATTACCAATCAGATCCTGAGTCTCAAAGAAGATTTCTAAGAAGAAGGAGATTGCAAAGGCTTGAGGCAAGGAGAAGGATATTTGAAGAAGAAGAGGAAGATGCATACAACCCTGAATTTGAAAGAGTTGTGAATCAAAATATGGCAGCTCCTAGAACTCTTAGGGACTGTTATTCACCAAGCAATGCAAGGAATCAACAAGGGGGAGGAGCCTTAGCACCTGTGGCAAACTTTGAAGTTAATCCAGCCTTGATTTCTATGATTAGGCAAAGTCAGTTTTCTGGACTTGGGATTGAAGATTCAGCATCTCATTTGGACAATTTCAAGGAGATATGCAGCACTGTGAACTTCAATAATATCCCCATGAATGCAGTATATATGAGATTATTTCCCTTCTCACTCAAAGACAAAGCCAAGACATGGTTCAAAGGATTGAATCCTGAAGAGGTGGCCACTTGGGAATCAATTGTTCAATTGTTCCTTTCAGAATTCTTTTCTCCTTCAAAAACTGATAACTTCAGGGATCATATAGTCAGATTCTATCAGTTGGACCAAGAAAACATTTGTGAGGCATGGCAAAGGCTTCAAGGATTGTTGAGGGCATGTCCACATTATTGTTTTGAGAAGTGGCAGCTAGTCAACTATTTTCATAAGGGATTGAACTACCCTAGCAAGGTGGCACTGAATACTGCTGCAGGAGGTATCTTTGCATCTAAAAACATTGATGAAGCTTATCAACTCATTGAAAACATAGCCAAGAATCATCACTTCCTTACCCATGATAGAACCAAGAGGCCACCCATGGACAATTCAGTGAATCAATTGTCAACTCAACTTGAAGAGGTGCTGTACAAGACTTTGGAGTGGTTGAACTTGACTCCCAATAGCAATAGGGGCTCTAATCCTGAAACAAGGTGCTGTGTATGTGGTAATCAAGGCCATGTGTCAGAGAATTGCAACTTAATTATGCAGCAAGTGGACCAAAATGTGGATCAAATCAATGCTGTGGGCAATTATGGAATCAAATCTCCTGCTGAATTTTATACTCCAGAAAATAGGAATCATCCATACTTTTCTTACAAGGGCAACAACTATCAAGGAGCTCCTATGCAAAATTCAAATTGGCAGCCTAAAATCCTGCCAAGGAATCAGCCACCACCATCTTATGGAAATCAAGGCCAAAGTGCACCAATTCAAAGAAATCTGTATGAACCACCACCTCAAGTCTAAGCACCACAATTCCAAAATGAAATGAAGGAGATGCTCCAACAGATTCTGAAGAAGCAAGACAGCCAAGGAGAGGAGATATTGAAGATAAATTCAAGATTGGATGCCATGAATGCAAATAAAAAATTATTGGAAAGCCAAATTGCTCAACAGGCCAGTACATCCACTAGACCTACCTTATTCTTTCCTGGACAACCAGAAGTAAATCCAAAGGAGCAAGCAAATGCCATCCAGCTTATAAGTGGAAAAATGGTGGAGGAACCAATGAAGAAAGTGGATGATAATCAAGCCAATTCAGACTCAAGAGTTGCTGAAAAGCCAAGTGAACAACCAAGTGAGGAAATCAGGAATTCAGGCCCTCAAATTGAAGCAAATCCAAGGGTTTTTGACAAAGTACCTTTCCCTCAAAGGTTAATCAAGGCAAGACAAGACCAACAATATAGAAAGTTCTTGGAAATCTTGAAGAAGCTATACATAAATGTTCCTTTTGTTGAAGCCATCCAGAAAATGCCATCCAAGTTCCTAAAGGAAATTCTAACCAAGAAGAGAAGGGTATTGGAGCATGAGACTATAGCATTGACTGAAGAGACTTCTGCAATTATCCAGAATAAGTTGCCTCTAAAGCTCAAGGATCCAGGAAGCTTCTCAATTCCATGTGAGATAGGCAATAGAAAAATTCAAAGAGCCATGTGTGACTTGGGAGCTTCTGTGAGTGTCATACCCTTATCATTGTGCAAGAAACTTGAAGTTGGAAATTTGAAGCTAACAAATATGTCCCTTCAGCTGGCAGACAGATCCATCAAATATCCACATGGGATTATTGAGGACATACCCCTCAAAGTTGGTAAATTCTATATTCCAGTTTATTTTATTATATTGGATATGTATGAATATGTGAATACCCCCATTCTCCTCGGGAGGCCCTTTCTAGCCACTACAGGGGCTGTAATTAATATCAAGGAAGGGAGATTGACCTTCCAAATTGGAGAGAAGAAGATTGAATTTAATTTGGTACAAGTTATCAGTAGGTCAAGTTTTTTAGAGAATGACTTTGAAGATGGACAGCTAGATCAAGTGGTGGAACAAGTTTCAGCTATAATCCCTATTGAAGATCCATTACAAAGGTGTCTAATGTTTGACCATTTGAAGGAATTGGAAAATCCAGAAGCTATGGCATGTAAATTAGTGCTGAACTCTTCAATATCAGTGGAAAATATAGGAATTCAAGGGGAGTTACAACAAGTTATCATTGCTGAAGTCCAAGGCAAATCAGCTCAAGTCAATTCCAATTTGAAACTCAAGCCTCTCCCTAGCAATCTGAAGTATGAATTCTTGGGGGAGAATTCAACTTTTCCTATTATCATTAATGCTAATTTACCCCAGGATCAGGTTGAAGAGCTGCTAAAGAGGTTGAAACTATATAGGGAGGTAATATGCTACTCAATTGAAGACATCAAGGGTATAAATCCCTCCATTTGCATGCATAGGATCCCTATGGAGGACAGCTACAAGCCCTCCATTGAATGTCAAAGGAGACTCAACCCAACCATGAAAGAAGTGGTAAAGAAAGAAGTATTGAAGTTGCTGAATGCATGAATCATATACTCCATTTCAGATAGTGAATGGGTCAGTCCAGTGCACGTGGTGCCAAAGAAGGGAGGAATTACAATGGTGAAGTCAGATTCTGATGAATTGATATCCACAAGAACCATTACAGATTGGAGGATGTGCATTGACTTTAGGAAGTTAAACAAGGCCACAAGAAAGGACCATTTCCCATTGCCATTCATTGATCAGATGTTGGAAAGGTTGGTTAGGCATTCCCATTTCTGTTATCTTGATGGGTACTCAGGTTTCTTGCAAATTCCAATTCACCCCCAAGATCAAAACAAGACTACATTCACTTGTCCATATGGGACTTTTGCCTATAGGAGAATGCCCTTTGGCTTATGCAATGCCCCTGCCACCTTCCAAAGGTGTATGATGTCTATATTTTCAGACTTCATTGAAGAAATTATGGAGGTCTTCATGGATGACTTTTCAGTATATGGAGACTCATTTGATGCTTGCCTAGACAATTTGACAAAGGTGCTACAAAAATGTAAGGAATTCAACTTGATACTCAATTGGGAGAAATGCCATTTTATGGTTCAAGAAGGAGTTGTCTTAGGACATGTGGTCTCAAGTAAAGGCATTGAAGTGGACAAGGCAAAAATTGAAGTGATTGAAAGGCTACCACCACCCACAAGTGTCAAGGCAATTAGGAGTTTTTTGGGGCATACAGGCTTCTATAGGAGGTTTATTAAAAATTTCTCAATGATAACTAGGACTCTCACCAAGTTGCTGGCCAAGGATATTGAGTTTCATTTTGATGAAGAGTGTATAAAGGCATTCAAGAAGTTGAAAGAGGCCCTCACCTCAGCCCCTATAGTGCAGCCACCTGATTGGACTCTCCCTTTTGAGATTATGTGTGATGCTTCTGACCAGGCAATAGGGACTGTGCTGGGGCAAACCAAGGAGAAGAAGCACCATGTCATATGCTATGCAAGCAAGACTCTAGATGAAGCCCAAATCAATTATGCAACTACTGAGAAAGAACTTCTTGCTGTGATGTATGCATTTGACAAATTCAGGCCCTACTTGGTGGGATCCAAAGTCATTATATTCACAGACCACCAAGCTGTGAGGCACTTGATCAACAAAAAGGAATATAAGCAAAGGCTAATCAGGTGGATCTTATTGCTTCAAGAATTTGATGTTGAAATCAAAGACAAAAGGGGTAGTGAAAATCTTGTAACTGACCACCTACCAAGAATGGAAGGAGTACATGAATCATCTACACTTCTTATCAATAATGCATTTCCTGATGATAGTTTGATGGCTGTGGCTATTAATCAAGTTCCCTGGTATGCTGACTTGGTCAATTACCTTGCATGTGGAATTATCCCTCCTGACTACACATATCAGCAAAGAAAGAAATTCTTTCATGACTTGAAAGATTATTATTGGGATGACCCCTTTCTATTCAAAAAATCTCCTGATGGCATGTATAGGAGATGTGTACCCCAATCTGAATTTCAAGAAATCTTGGAGTCATGCCATTCATCCCCTTATGGAGGTCATGGAGCCACACACAAGACTGCTGCCAAAGTCCTCCAATCTAGATTTTATTGGCCAAGTTTATTCAAGGATGCACATATCTTTGTGAAGGGCTGTGATCAATGCCAAAGAGCTGGTTCCATCTCAAGAAGGAATGAAATGCCACAACAAGGAATTCTAGAAGTGGAAATATTTGATGTTTGGGGCATTGACTACATGGGGCTTTTCCCTAATTCATGTGGTTACAAGTTTATTCTTCTAGCTGTGGACTATGTGTCCAAATGGATTGAGGCCATTCCCACCATTGCAGCTGATTCCAGGGCAGTAATCAAGTTGTTCAAGGAAGTTATCTTTTCAAAGATTGGAATTTCTAGAGTGGTCATAAGTGATGGGGGTAGCCACTTTATTGAAAGGTGTTTTGAGAACCTCCTAATTAAGTATGGAGTGAGGCACAAAGTTTCCACTTCATATCACCCTCAAACAAATGGCCAAGCAGAAGTATCAAATAGGGAAGTAAAAGCCATATTGGAGAAAACAGTTTCATTGACAAGAAAAGATTGGAGTTTGAAGTTGAATGAAGCTCTTTGGGCATATAGGACAGCATACAAGACTCCAATTGGTACTTCTCCCTACAAGCTTGTTTATGGAAAAACTTGCCATTTGCCAATTGAGTTGAAGCATAAGGCATATTGGGCAGTCAAGGCACTCAATTATGATATGCATGCATGTGGGGAAAAGAGGCTTCTCCAAATTGATGAACTTGATGAAATTAGGCTAAATGCCTACCATAATTCAGAATTCTACAAGGAAAGGACTAAAAGATGGCATGATGGAAGGATTCTGAAAAGGAATTTCAAGGTTGGAGACCTTGTATTACTCTTCAACTCAAGATTAACGATTTTTCCAAGAAAGTTGAAGTCAAGGTCGAGTGGACCATTCAAAATTCACAAAGTATATCCAATTGGTGCCGTGGACCTTCTGAATGACAATGATGACATATTTAAGGTAAATGGACAGAGGTTAAAGCTTTTCAATCCCACAGCCATGTATTCTGCAAAGGAGGAGCTGATTCTAGTTGATTTGCCACTACAACCTAGCTGATTTCTCCTTATATCAATGTCTAGCCAAAGACATTAAAAAAAGACACTTCTTGGGAGGTAACCCAAGCCATTATCAACCTAATCTTTCTATTTTTGCAAGAATAAGTGGTGAAGAACATGTTCAATTCACAAGTCTCAAATTCAGGGAGTACCCTTACCCCTATTTCTGATTTTTACACTGAAAACTTAATGATAACTGATATTATCTTTCTCATTATGCTTCATTGATCATATCATCATCTGAATTTACACCCATATCAACTATCCAAATTTGCTATAGCCCAATTTCAGTGAATTTCAGAAATTTCCAATGCAATGTTGAATTCTGCATTAAAAAATTTGATTAGTTACAAATCTGTCATTCCACTGATATCCTTTGTTTATATGCATGATTAATTGCTACTAATGAAGATTAGACCACCCAAAGTTTCTGGATGAAGTGCCAAGAGAATTCAAATGCCCAACTTAATGCATTTCAATCTCACCCACCCCTCTCCCTTGCCTTTTATTTTCAACCATGAGGACAGTGTTGAGAATAAGCTTGGGGGAGGAAACATGTTGCTTTTCTAATCTTTACACCATGTTTTCAATTGATTTTAATGTTCATATATCAGTTATCACCAGGTTATTAGTAGCTTTTGCAAGTTATCATTGGTTTTCACAAGTTATCACTAGTTATCACTCGATTTTCAAATTTTTGGACCCAACTCAATTCTGAATTCATTTTAATTCTGAAAATGGGTAGAATACTTCATTTTGACAGTGGGTGCACTCCAATACCAAGTGGCCAACTTGGCCATTAGCCTTCTTACTTTAATTGGCATTATGAATTCAGATGCATTTGAATGAAGTTTTCAGTTGAAAATTTTTCCTTTTTGTGGGTCACACTAGTTGATACTTATGAATTTAATTAGTAATATCAGATGTCTAGAAGGGAGTCAAGGCTCTTGCTGCCATGCTAAATAAGAAAACTTGACTTTTTGGATAAAGGGATCTAAACTATACTTGAGTTTGAACTATTGCTCACTTCATGAACATGATAGAAAAATGAGAAAAAGGAAAAGTAAAAAGTTGTATGCATGCATAGAAAAAAGGAAGAGAGCAAAACTTCCAAAGGAATCTCTTTTCAATGCAAAAAGAAAAAAATTAGGAGAGCAAAACTTCCAAAGAAATCTCTCCTAAAGAAAGCATGAATAAAAATCAGGTGCTAAACCTATTTATATGCATTTCATGAATAAAAGTCAGGTGTTAAACATATTTAATCAATTGAAAATCTGTTCATGAAGAGATTTGTAGTTCAACCCCTTTGTAAAGTTGACAATTTCTACAATTCAAATATGTTATTGTTAGTACTTCTTCTATAGCTTAAATTTGCTTTAGCCTCTGTGATTCTCTAGCTAGAAATTGAGTGTTTGGAAAGAATGAAGTGTTGGCAAAGTGAGAAACTCATTGGATTCAATTCAGTTAATCTTTGCTTCAATTGTGGACTTTTAATTCAAGTTTGTCTTTAATTTCTGAATGTTTTGCTTGAGGACAAGCAAAAGGCTAAGCTTGGGAGAGTTTGATCACTTGCTGATCACTATATGTTTCTAACCCATTTTAGATGCAATTCATACATATCGAGTCCCACTTTTGCCTATTTTTGGGCCAATTATACTTGAAATGCAAACATTGTGATAACTAGTTGATATTCCTCATTTCATACTTAATTCCATGTACATAGAGGTTCTGAAATGCCAAAATTCATTAATATTTAAATTCTATGCCAAGTTATTATTTTGAGGACAAGTTATCATTTCTAAGTGTCAAGTTATCATTATTTTGAATGAACTGATTTTCAATAGTTTTCTTGCCCTAAATCCATCATTATCATGTATAAATCATATTTGGATAGTCACATCTCAACTTGTGCAAAGTTTTAAGTCCATTTGAACAAGTTATCATTTTTCAAGTGCCAAGTTATCATTAAAGGGCAATTTTGTCATTTCGACATGCAAAACCATTAATTCTGCATGGGACCTTAAGCCATCATCTTGTTATTGTTCTAACTCATTGCTGATCAAATTTCATTACATTTGAATAACCACAACTCAAGTTATCACAAGTTATCATTTTTAAGTCATATAAGTTATCGTTTTTTGCACTCAAGTTATCACTCCTTTGAAATCTTATTTATATTTGATTTCTGACTGCACTCACTTGTTACCCTAGTCTATTTGATGCTTCTAATTCTTTTAATCACTTGCATTTGGATATTTTCCATGATTTGTGACAAGTTATCATTTCCGGGCCCAAAACCATCAAGTTTTCATATAGATTTCCAATCTTGCATAACACCAATTCTCATCTGATGTTTGAGCTGGCTAATATCATTATCCTAGTCTTTATTTGTTAAAATCTCATTTAAGGATCTTGATGCTTGCTGTTCTGGGTTTTGTAGCAAGGAAAACAAGTTGGAAAAAGTTGGAAAAAGGTGGGGGGACCACTCTTTTGCTGTCCTAAATCTACTGCAGTCAGCTGGCCATTGCAGGGACCATTGGACAGGTGACTGACATCAAGGAGAATAGAACATTCTGATGAGGATCAAAGGGTGGAGAGTAGTCATATAAAAGCTGGATTTTTCTGGAGGAAGAGGGGGGGCTGGACATTGAGGGTTGGGAGGAGGTTTCCTGCTGGGGGCTGGAGCTGCTGCTGCTAGGAGCTGCTGCTGGCCGAGACATCTTCAAGAACTATGATTTGTATCTGTTTTTTATTCCATTTCATGTCAAGTTTTGTAAATATGAGGAGCTAAACTCCATTTCTTCTAGGATAGGGGAGTTGTCTAGATTAGTTTTGGATGGATATGGATAGAATTTGTAATCCTGCAATTTAATCAAATCTATTTTTAGATTTCAGAACCATTTTGCATTGATTCATGCCATTGATAGATCTTATTTATAATCTATAACTGAGAAGTTATCTTTAGATCTAATTCTTGTTCAGAGATGAATTAGGAATCAATGACATGTTACTGGATTTCATTTTATTGCAATTTGATTTCTGAATTCCAGTTTTCTGATTTTCTGAATCTGATTCTGATTCTGATTTGTATGGTTCTGAATCTGATTCCTGTGACTATTAAATATGTTCTTCATTTTTAACCTGATTAATTGAGTCCTTGGGAAGTTGCTATTGTCCCTATCTTGTTCAGAAATGAATCAAGATTGTTTGGACAATCATTTGACTCAAATCAGATTTTTCCACTGATTTCTGAATGAAAACTAGAATTCTGATTTTTTCTGATTTCCTATTGGAATCTATTTTACCAATTGAGTCCCCTGAATTCTTCCAATCACTGATAAGTGAACTTTAGGGATGTCTTGTAGTCCAGAGATGGGTCAAGAATCAGTTGGTAAATTAGATTTCCATTGATTTAAAATTCTGATTTCTAAAATACTAATTTCCTGGTTTTTGGTTTTCTAAATTTCCTGAACCTGATTTTTTCTGAACTTTTGGATCTGATTATCATTAAGGATTGGATTAATTGAACAGCTGAGAAGCTAATATATGCCCTAATCTTATTCAGAAATGAATCAAGATGTTTGACAATTCAGGATTCAGAAATATGTTTCTTTCAAAAATCTAATTTCTGAATTTATTTCTGAAATCTATCCTGATTTTTCTGATTTTGTTTGGAATTTGATTTGCCAATTGTTAATCCCTATTTCATTCAAATCACTGAGAGGTGTACTCTAGGAATCTCTTGCAGTCCAGAGATGGGTCAAGAGGCAATTGGCAAACCTTAATTCCATCAATCTACATTGCTGATTTTCCTGAAATGCTGATTCCTATTTTCTTATTTTAATTAAATTTTGATTTCTATTGTCAACCCTCATTTTAATCCACTACTGAGAGGTAGTCTTAAGGGCTTCCTTGAGATCCAGAGATGGGCCAAGGAGCAATGGAAATTATGAATTCCTGTGGTCATATGTTTTGCATTTTCAATTGAACTTGTGTTTGTGTGGATTTCAATTTACTTTGCAACCGAGATGTTGATTTTAAATCCTCCTGGAATTCAGAGATGAATCAAGGATCACAAGCACCATTATTGAGTATATTTTATTCTGGTTTGTTTGATTGGAATGATTCCATCTTTTTATGATTACAATTGCAAGTTATCATTCCAAACTTCCTTGAATTGCAAAAATCAGCATTGAACTTTCTTTTGAGCCCAATGATAACTTGATTTTCAGTGAGGACCCTCTTTTGATTCAACCTAGCTAACAACTATATAATCATATATTGCTTAGTTAGAGGCCAACTGAGCTGTGGGAACAACCATTTTCAAGTTGAATCAAAAGTTGGACATTTAATAATAACTTGTTCCATTCCATCCTTAATTAATTTAGATGAGCCCCAAATTCTAGAAGAACTTTCCTCATTGATAGTTGAACCTTTATAGACTTCATTTTAGAATTTATAATTCAGTTTTGATAAATTTCCAAAACTCAAAAATCTGTTATCATTTCACTTTCCATTAAAAATCTGTTTTCACTTCCCTTTGAAAATATGTTTTTAGCCATTAAAGTAGAACTAATTTAGATTGTTTTAGGGTGCCTTAGACTTCAAATTCTTGTGGATACGACAATCTGAGTCTACTACAACTTACCTGTGCACTTGCAGCTAGTGAGTTGGGAGACCAAAAATTTAAAAATTAACCCTTTTACTTAATTTCAGCAAGTTATCACTACTCAATCCCAAATATCACTATCAGAACGCCATCGGTTATCATTGGTTTAAGACCAAATACAATCCCGATGACACCCTCAATCATCACAAAGCTCGGCTCATCTCCAAATCAAACTGAAAGCATTGATTATAATGAGACACTTAGACCTATTATCTAACCCACCTCCATCCGCATTGTCCTCTCCCTCGCTATTTCTCGTAACTGGTCTCCCCGCCAAATTGACATTAGTAATGCCTTTCTCTACGATGACCTCGACGAGTGTGTCTATATGTCCAAACCACCTGGCTTTATTGATCAAAATCGATCCTCGTATGTTTGCAAGTTGAGCAAAGCACTCTATGGCCCTAAACAGTCACCACGAACAAGGTTCCACACCTTATCTCAATCACGTATCAAATTTGTCTTCCTTAGTTCTGCTACAGATACCTCGCTCTTCATTACTCCTCACTCTCTTGCTTATGTACTAATTTACGTTGATGATCTTATAATTACAGGTTCTTCGCAAGCTCATTGACGACATTGTGAATAATCTCAGTGCTCATTTTGTTGTGCATGAACTTGAACCGTTGCGCTACTTCTTGGGCGTGGAACTCCTACGACACTCCGACGGTATCATTCTATTCTAACGAAAATATATGGAGGACCTCCTTCGATGAACTAACATGGACTCTACTCATTAGTCACCCATGGTGCCCAATCCCAAAGCTACATCAATATCCGACCACCACTGGCCAGCCCCACTGTCTACTGTTAAGTTAGGTGCACCCTATAGTATCTCCAACTCACTCGGCCATACGCATGTATGTTAGTTCATGCAAACACCTATGGACCTCCACTAGATGTTTGTCAAAGCTACCTCCTACACACTAAGCACCTTGGTCTTAACATCGCTCACTCCATAGATCTCTACTTTAATTGTTTTCTTATGCTGATTGGGTTGGTTGCCCATTGGATCACAAATCAGTTGCTAGTTTCACTATTTATCTCGGGTGCAACCTCATATCTTGAGCCTCAAGTAAAAAATTGATTTTGATACGTACTTCTACAGAAGCTGAGTATAAAGCTACTACTAAACTAATATGGATCCTCAGCCTCCTATGTGAATTAGGCCTCCAGCCAACTCCTGCACCCATGTTGAGGTCGATTTTCACTTTGTCCACGATGAAGTTGCCCACAAAAGGTTCCTCCTTAGGTTTCTCTCCACAAAAGACCAGATCGTCGGATATCTTAACAAAGCCAATCACTAGCTTCCGGTTCCAATTCCTTAGGGACAAGCTCTTATTAAGGTCATGACCTTCTCGAACTTGCAGGGGCGTCTTAGAGCATCATGTTCTGCTCACACATAAGCTAGCACAAGACTTGTTAAGCAGCTCATAGAAGCCACCACAAGACTCGTTCAACAACACTTAACAAACCAACGTGAGACTCATATTTACTGGGAAAGTAGCAATGCAAGCATGTTCATCTATATGCAGTTAGTTGTTACTACAATCTCGGTTATGAGAATACTATACCTCATGTATAAATATAATGTAATCACTCTCACATAATATTGAGAAACACATATTTCTGTAGTCCTTACCATATGATTTCTCCTTCAACAATTACAACCCTAGCATGATTTGGTATGTGATTATGAGTAGCAAATAATAGCATTATGACCTGACTGCAATGGACTATGGCTAGGTTGTAACGCAGAAGCATAGATCATAGCGCATAAGCTCAAGTCCTGCACAAACAAACCCGAGTCATAATGAACTATACCTAGGTCATAATGGACTATTCCTAGACATAATGCTCCTATTTTATTTCAAAATTTAGAAATAATTATAATTATTCATGTGGATATTTAACTATTTATATTAATTATTCAATTGTTTAGATTTATATTAACTTGATTCCTTATTGTTTACTAAATTATGTTATATTCATGATTATTTATTTAACTATTTCCACTTTTGATAAGTTGTTACATGGATCATGTAAATGTCAGTTGTTCTTATGCATATTATGTTACTATTATGATGATGAGACCATGATTGATGTATTGATATTTGCCTACATATCACATTGTCAATGCTATCTCATAATTAGTTTTAAATGATGAAAATTATATGATACAAATATTTGAGTTATTGATGACTATAATAAAGCGCCCAATCGAAAAAGAATATCTCAACTCATTGTTAAAGTTAAAATGAAAAATTATGTCATTCACCTTTATGATATTTGAAACCTCTCTAAAATTAATCCTTTCACCCACAAGGCTGACCATATTTTCCTAAGATGTTAGCTGATAGGATAGGAGCATAATCGCTTCATGGCTTAGCTAGGCAATATAATGATGTCTCTTTGATTCTTCATAAGATCAATAAAATGTGAAGTCCAAAATGAATTTCAATGAAACATGTGATGACGAAAGAAAGTGAATATATGTTATATAACATGTAACATTTGTGGAGTTATAAAACAACTCAAAACAACTTTTTGACAAAAAAAAAAAAAGAAAAAGGAATGAAATGATAAAATGCATGTTTTTTATCATCATGATGTGTCAACTCATGTTATGCTATCAATGCCTTAGTGAATATGTTGAATGTTATGCGCGAGAGGCACAAACTAAACTTTACCATGCATCAATTTGTTGACCAATGCTTACACTGGTGGAAATCCATATATGATGAAGACTAGGTTCTCTGATAATGATGAAATCTAGTGGAAGAATTTCATTTGGGACATTTGAAAATCATTACTTCCTCATTTCATGTCAAAGAACAAAGGTAAACGTTGGGTGAAAGTTTTAATGCCATATAAAATTATATTTTGATGATACAAACTTCGAAAGATTAAAGTTAAATGTTGAAAAGTTTAAATAAAATGAATAACTTTATGCACTACACTTTGATTAAACAATGGACACTGGTCTTATTAGATTCTGAATGAATCATGAATATCAAAGTTGTAGAAAATCCTGTTAGCTATCCATAAAATTCAATATTATCTAATTTGGATAACGTTATGCTCAAAATAGTACATGTCTGTCAACTTACCGGTCGAAGCAAAGAAGGCCAGTCGACAATACCGGTCGACCAAATGGAGATGCTAGTCGGCCGATCCAAAATCGGTTGATGCCGAGATAATACCGGTCGACTTACCAATCGACAGTCCGATCGACTGATCATGGGCAGAAGCTAAAGAAATGAGCGCAATAGTCATATAGACCGATCGATCGGTCCATAAATGCAGTCGATTGGTCCATTGCTAAAATGAACAGTAACGGCTATATTTCAAGGAGAAAAATGTGAAATAAATTTTGGACGAATTTTTCACATATTATAGCCTATAAAAGGAGTGCCAAAGCCAGAAGCAAAGACATCCATCCAAGCATTGAAGCAAAGCTTCAAGAAATCAAAAGAAGAGCATTTCTATTGAAGTTATCATTTAGAACTTTCTTTCTTTCTTTTTCTGTTTTCTTCTTGTGTGTTCTATTGTAAAAGAGAGAAACTATTTTCAGAAAGATTGTGAGAGTTCCTGTGTAAAATAGGTTCTAAATCTTACCTCTTGAGCGAGAGAAAAGATTATCTTCGTAGGAGGAGAGGTTGTCTTGCCTCTCGAAGTGGAGAAAATGTGGTTATGTAAAGAGTTTTCTTTCTTGTCCCATTTAGAACAAAGGAAGTGCTTAGTAGAATCTCCGACGATCTTGAGATCGAGAAGTCGGAGCGGGGACGTAGGCCAAGGTGTGGTCGAACCTCGTCAACAACCACCCGTGTTCATTGTTTGATTTCTCTCACTCTCTCTTCCTCTCATATTGTGTTTATAATATGAATTGCAAAAGTTTTAATAATCGATTTTAAGCTTCCACGATGATTTTTATAAAATCGATGATATTTTCTGATTGAATACCAATTCATCCCCCCTGTTGGTGTCCTTTGGGATCCTACAGGTAATAGAGGTTTATGTATTTGGAGCAAGGAAGCTTGACTGTGGACGAGTGCCTAGATAAGTTTCTTTTATAATGGAGAGTGCAATCCATTAAAGTATACTGAAAGTGTCAAGTAAGAAAGGTCGTCAAAGGTTTGAAGCCATGCCTAAGGTTGAGGGTTGTGTATGGTAACCCATAAATCATTACTAGGGTTATTGAAGTTGCCTTGAATCTCACAAGGGAGTATGAGAATGAGACATATAAGGGCATTGGGAACTAGGGCTAGAACTTGCCGTACTTCCAAATAAGTTTAACAAAACACATAAAAAAATAGAACCTGTTCCGGTCAAAGGTGCACATGACACCAAATTTCAGAACTTTAGTTCTTGCTTGAATAAAAAACTCATCAAGTTCTTGTTTGAGTCAAGAACCATATTTTTTTTTTAATTTTACCTAGTTTAGTGATATATATTATATATGTATATATAATATTAGTTTAATTATATATATGTATTTATTTATATATTATTATAAAACTGTTAGAAATAAATTTATTTGGATATAATAATTAAAATATTTTATAATTACTTACAATAGTTTGCTTAGTATTATAGTATAATAAAATTATAATAAAATCATATTAATTAACTAAATTAAAGTAAAATATTATGTATAATATTATATTTATTATAATATAATTTTATTAATTAAAATGTTCAATTGTTTTTAGGAAAATTGCAAATAATCTGATTTATATTATGTTTGGATCTTAAGTTATTATTTATGTAAATTATAACATTCATAACATATAAAAAAATAATCAAAATTAATACTAATGTAATACAACACAACTTATTTTTTAATAAATTTTAAATTAATAATTATGTATAATATTTTAATAATCTAGTAATTATTAGTATAAATAGACAAATACATAATAATTTTATTAACTATAATTTTATACTTCATCAAATAATAAATTATATTCTTAATTCTAATTTTTATCTAAACACCCATTAAAATTTATCTATCAAATTAACTTTTAAAATCTCCATCATTATATTTTTTATTCAAACATTAAATTTAGAATATTATGTTGGAATGTCCAGTAGTGAGCATCATTAGCTTCACCACATTGCCAGCCTCGTGGTTCATCTCATTCATCTTCAATTTCGAGTAGTTGCATAGTTAGTTTTATAAGGTAGTTTTGTTTCCTGTAATCAGTTTTATCTTTGCTTTGGAGTCGAGAGCTATGTAATATGTGACTCAATAAAGTGTAATGGTTTCCTACTTTTGAATAGAATATCTTGTCTTTCTCTACACCTCTCGCCTCCTTCCACTTCCATCTTTCAGCTTCTTCATTTCTGCCTCCGACGACTTCCATGCGAACAGGAGCTCTCCGTTTTCCAACATATCTAATCAATTAATTCTCAAAAACTAATAATAACTCAGGACGTCAAGTTTGTCCCATCATAGAAATTTTCACATGGGAGAGTGTCATGTGAAATTTGGAATGTGCATTCGAGACGACAAATTCGGACACTATATCAGAGATTGTCATGCTAGGACAAAGGCAAGGTGAATCATATAAACAAGCAGCTAAAAGGGGTTGGAGCCTAGTTTACACGATCCAAGTTTATGAGGCTGAAAACTCGAATGACAAGACCTATGACAAACTCTTAGTTAAATGTTGTTACAATGTCTTAGTTGCCTCTAATAGAATTTGTTCATTTTTATCACAAACTTGGTTGTGTAGAAAATTTGCTCCCATCTGTTGGAGTAAACATGGTGAAGAAAGACTATTTATCAAGTTTAATGTTACATTCAAAATTTTAGCATGAATTTTTGTTAAAAAGGAAAAGATGTAATATTTCAAATAATTAGTAGTATTTTATAATTTTAACCAAAAGCCAACATTGTAGCGCTAATATAAAATCTCAGTCTCTATCATTTCTTTTTTTTTTTCTTCGTCACCCTGGCTTCTAAAAATTTTAGGGCATCTATTTGACCTAAGGAAGAGAAACAAGGAGGAGAACGATAACAAAGATAAAGAAGTGAGAGAAACACATTCTTAAGAGAAATAAATATGTATAATGAAACTTGTAGTTAGTTAAAATATTGTATTAAACTAAAATTTCAATAAAACTCCAAGTAAAAAAAATTGGATCATATTATAACGAATTTTAATTTTTGATCTAAATGAATAACACGATATTAATTTTAAAATGTTAAATGTTAACAATATATCCACAATCAATGTGTAAAATGTGGTACAACTACGAACATTTTTTTTATAAGATTTCATGTCATGATGAAATCTTTGGATTAAATGTTTGTGTTTCTTCATGTCAGACTATCCTGGCAGGTGCGAGCGGTCAACTCTAACCAAAGTCAAGTCTAACCAGGTCTAGCAAACAAAGGTGCCAGCGCTCAACACTAACGAAAGTCAAGTCTAACAAGGTCAAGCTAGAAAACAAAGGTGTGAGCGGTCAACTCTAACCAGGTCAAGTCCAAACCGTGTGGCCTTTAACTGTCCTGGCAGTTGGCGAGTATGATATTAAGTGCAATTGACTTATTGGCGTCAATGGAAGTTATAGTGTAACGTCCCAGCGCTCCAATATCATTTTTAATGATTTAATTACATAAATATTATAGTGAAAAATATAATAACAATAAAATTCAATAACTTAAAATACAGCAAAAAACTTCATAATTAAATAAAATTCAAAATATATCTCTAGCCCATGTACCATAAGCTCTAACATAAGACTTAATATAGAGTTCATAATACATAAGTGAATTCATATAAAAGTAAATAATTCTAAGACCCATAGAACATACATACTTGACTCTTATAAGAGTTCATCGTGACAACATAAGTAAGATAACTCGGGCCGTGGTCCGACCAACTCATGTGCAATGTCACTTAATGAGGCCCTCGCCACCGAACCTAAGCCTCGTCCATACCTGCACGGATCTATAGAGTGTAGAGAATTTCTCCCGTTAGAGTATGTTAAAGCCTCTGCATGTTATGATCCTATGATATAATCTCTACATGTCATGGCATGTGCATTTCATTATCATCGTACATAAATCATATGCATGCTATGAGCTACTTATGCATACTATATAGCATATGGACATATAATCATGGCAAGATAAAGATAAACATGTAACATTATAATCATTGGGTCAAAGCATATCATAACTTATCATTATGCCAAGGCATATCATCATTTATCTTACTTTACTTTAACATCTTCTTACATAATATCTCATGACAAGGGAACATACATTAGCATTTTTTTTGTGTTTTCATCATCATCTTCATATTTATGTTCTAAGTCATCATTGAAAAATACATACACACAAATAAAACTTTACTTCTTAACCTTTAGTTCCCTTGAAATACATACATGGGTATAAGACTTTACTTTTCAACTTTACATCATCTTTTCATATTCTATTTTTATTAAGATAACTTCTTATCTTGATTATAGGAAAGACCATGTTGATTCACGAGTACTTGACTACCTAGGCCGATATCTTTTTGTTCCATTGGAAGTACAAACCACGATGGGTCAGACTTTACTTCCTCGGAAATACATCACGTAAGCTAACAAGTGAAGACTTTATTCCCCTCCACGATTACAATAAGACACCTTCATACCAATCCATCTTTTATTTACATCCATCAATACATACAACATTCAATACATGTTGCATGCTTTAATCCTATTTAAGGTCATACATACTTCAAATCATGCTAAGTGTGGACATTTCAAACATATACACAACATCTGGAACTGGTCACAACCATGCCTCATGGGGGCACGACCGTGCCTGCACTTGAGCACGAGCATGCCTCAGTTCAGCACAGTCGAACATGGACATTTTCCTATCGGTACTATATTGCACGACCATGCCTATGGATGTCACGACCGTGACAAAAGGGGTCATTTTTCGACCATTCTTGAAATCTCACTAAGGTATGCGACGTTTTAGGTGTCATGGCCGTGCGACCATAAGGTCACGGCCGTGACAAAACGCCCGAATTCCACTCAGGATGTTCTATCGCTAAGGTATGAAATACAATAGGCGTTACGGTCGTGCCTCCAATTGTCACGGCCATGCCCGAATATTCGAATAGAGTTTCCCCTGTTTTATCCATTTTTCACCATTTTTACATATACATGTAAATACCCTTAAGGTGTACACTCATCCAAGCATGAACAATAGCAACTTTACAACTTTACACCAATCATATATGACTAATAAACAAATCCCCACAACATGAATCATATATAGGTAGCATCTAAAGCATTAAGACTAATAGACATGTTCATATATAGAAAATAAGTAAACTACTTATGAGCTAAACATGGATAACAAGTAGCATTAGATTCTAATCATGGTTACAATAGAATGGTAACTTAAAGAAATATGAATCATCAAATGCACATTCCCTAATCATGCATTAATACGACCTAGTTTAGTCTTAAAACTTCTCAATCCATACAAACACACATCATTAAGAGGGTGATTAGAGTTTAGGATCCCCTCAAACATACCTTGATTAGTAAAGCTTAAACCCCTAATCTTCTTCCTCTATTATCATTCTCCTTTCCTCTAGCTTTCCTCCTCTTTCCTAGGTGCTGCCGAGTTCTATAGTGAGAGATAGAGTGAGAGAGGCCAGCTACTATAATAGAAGTGAGAGAGTGAGGAGGGAAACTTACTGTAGCTATAGTAAATTGACTTACTATAGCTCCATGGTGCTCCTTGCTACTGCCGAGAGAGAGTGAGAAAGAGAACTAATGTGTGAAGTGAGAAAGAATGGAGGATTACTGTAGCTTTTGGGGGTTTTTGAGGTGTGGGGGGTGGGTTTCTCGGCTAGGGTAGGTGAAAAGCAACCATGCTTTTACCTTTAGGGCATAGTTTAATGAAGTGGGTTTTTGGACTTCATGTGGGCGTGGGCTTCATTAATTTTTTTTTATTTTACTTTAGAACGTTACAATCTACTCCTCTTAAATAAAAATTCATCTTCGAAGTTTAGTAAATCTTAAATTACTTACAAAAAAAATTCAAAAAACTTCTCTCGCATTTCCTTTTCTAGTTCTCATGTAGCTTCTTGTCCACGGTGATGCTTCCATGCCACTTTGACCATAGGTATGCTCTTATTGTTGAGATGCTTCACTTGATAATCTATAATCTCAATAGGTTATTTCACATATGTCAAATCTTTCTTGATATTCGGCTCCTCAATTCGAATCACATTTGCTTCATCATGAACATATTTTTCGAAGCATTGATATATGAAAAATATTGCGAAGTCTTACATAAGAAGGTGGTAGTGCTAACTTATAAGTCGCTTCACCAACTTTTCTTAGAATTTGGAATCAACTTTCCTTTCTTGCTGAATCTCATAGCACCCTTAGTTGGTGAAACTTTGAGCATGACATGGTCACCAACTTCATAAAGTTTCTCTCTTCTTTTCATATCCACATAACTCTTTTGTCTATTTTGTGCCGCTAACATCCTTTGTTTGATAAGTTCCACATTGTCAACATACATGTGGACCAAATTCGGTCCAAGATATATTTCTTCTCCGGTTTCACTTCAACATGCTGGAGAATGACAAGGCCTTCTATACAAGACTTCGAATGGTGCCATCTTGATGCTAGAGTGATAACTATTGTTATAAGTAAATTATACTAAAGGAATGTGTTCATCCCAATATCCATACTAATCTAAGGCACAAGCTCCTTCAAGAATTTGAATTTTTCTTTCACTTTGGCAGGTTTGGGGATGGAACGACGTGCTAAAATTTAGCGTTGTTCCAAAAGCATTTTGGAGACATTTCCAAAATCTTAAAGTGAACCTCAGATCTCTATCCGAAATAATAAAAGTCAAAATTCTGTGCAAACGAATAATTTCATTCACATATAGCTTTACCATGTTTTCCATGGATTGACTCACTTTCATAGGAATAAAGTGAGCCGACTTCGTCAAACGGTCCACTACTACCCAAATTGCATCATGCCCTTTCCGGGTTCGAGATAGTCCAACTACAAAGTCCATAGAGATACTTTGCCATTTACATTCCTAAATAGATAAGGGTTGTAACTTGCCACAAGGCCTTCGATGTTCAATCTTGACTTATTGGCAAACTATACACTTAACTATATACTTGACCACTTTCTTGTTCATGTCTTTCCACCAAAATTTTCTTTGCAAGTTCTTGAACATCTTGGTACTTCCGGGATGAATGAAGAATTTGGAATTGTGATACTCATTCAAAATCTCTCTTCTTAGTGTCTAATCTCTTGGTACCCATAAACGGTTCTTATATCTAATTGCTCCATCTTCACCATACTTGAAGTGATTCCTTTCCCTTTTGCATACATTAATCATTCCTGCATATTTCGGATCTCTTCTTTGAGCTTCAATAATTCTTCTCACTAAGCTTGATACGATTACATGATGAGCCATACATATGATCCTTTGGCCACAAATGCTTGGGGCACATTGCATTATACTTTTCACAAGATTCCACTTGTGTACACTCAAACATTTGATCCTTCCCACTTGCGGCTTAGTGCATCAGCAATTACAATTGCCTTCCCGGCATGGTACAATATAGCAAACTCATAGTCTTTAAGGAATTCAAGCCATCTTCTTTGTCTCGTGTTCAACTCTTTTTGAGAGAACACATACTTTAAGCTCTTATAATTTGTGTACACTTCAAAATCTTCACCATACAAATAATGGTGTCATATCTTTAATGCAAATACCACTGTCGCTAACTCTAAATCATGAGTAGGATAGTTAACTTCATGCTTCTTCAATTGTCGTGAAGCATATGCAACCACTTTGCCATGTTGCATAAGTACACAACCTAAGCCGGTACCACAAGCATCACTATAAATGACATAGCCTTCACTTCCCGAGGGAATGACTAGGATTGGTTCTGTGGTGAGTCTTCTCTTGAGTTCTTGGAAGCTTGCTTCACATGCTTGTGACCATATAAACTTCTCGCATTTTCTTGTCAACTTTATCATAGGTACGACTATCTTGGAGAAATCTTGGATAAATCTTCTATACTATCCGGCAACTCCTAAGAAACTCCTAATCTCGATCACATTCTTGGACCTATTCCAATTAGTCACCGCTTCAATTTTAGCCGAATCCACGCCCGCTCCATGCCTTGATATAATATGTCCAAGGAACATCATTTCTTCAAGCCAAAATTCACACTTAGAAAATTTGGCATAGAACTTGCTTCTTCTTAAGGTTTTCAACACAATGCGAAGATGATGTTCTTGATGCTCTTCCGGGCTTGATGAGTAGATAATGATGTCATCCATAAATATGATCACAAATTTGTCCAATTATGGACGAAAGACTCTATTCATCAAATCTATGAATGCGGCGGGCACATTCGTTACTCCAAAAGGCATAACAAAAAACTCAGTGTATATACCTTGAATGAAATGCCGTCTTGGGAGCATCTCGCTCGTCTACTCTTAATTGGTGATAGCCACTCCTTAGGTCAATCTTGAAGAAAACCGACGCCGATGACAATTGATCCAAAAGATTATCGATTCTTGGCAAGGGGTACTTGTTCTTTACTGTCACTTAGTTGAGCATTCGGTAATCGATGCACAATCTTAAAGAGACATCCTTCTTCTTGACAAAAAGCACCGATGCGCGGCCAATAAATTTTGGACAAGAACTTTTGGACAAGAATGATAAGTGTCCAAAAGTTCTTGTCCAAGAAATTTTTGACCTAATAAATTTCTTGTCCAAAAGTTCTTACAATTAGGACTTCAATTCGTGCATCTCCGCTGGGGCCATTCGGTAGGGTGGTTTCGAAATGAGCATGGTACCCGGAAGTAGTTCAATATTGAACTCAACTTCCCTTCTTGATGGCAATCCCGCGATGTCTTCCGAAAAGACATCAGGATATTCTTTTATCATATACAAAGATTCAAGTGCCTTGGATTGTGAACCCGTCCTGACGACACTTGCCAAAAATCCTCTTGCCCCTTTCTTGATCATCTTGTTTGCCTTAGTTGTTGAAATTAGCACTTTGACTTTCTTGGAGGAAATTCCTTGAATAATTGTGGGTTTTCCATGATGGTCACTTATAAAACTTTTCTTTTCTTTGCAATACATGCGAGCATCATTATAGGATAACCAATCCATCTCTAAAATGACATCGTAATCTATCATAGGAAGCAATATAAGATCACATGGAAAATTCTTCCTATTTATTTCTATAGATACATTAGGAATATATCTCCTAGTGGCTACCATTCCGGTAGGAGTCACTACTTCTAATTGACAATTAGTAACTAGAAGCCTTATTCTAGCATACTAGCAAATGCATGAGATATGAAGGAATGTGTTGCATCCGAATTGAAAAGAACATTTGCATAGTGTCCGACAATTAGAATATTGATCACATCATTTGCTTGGGTGGCTTCATCAACTTATATGGCAAACACTCTTGCCGGGGCTGTCGGCGGATCCATAATCATCTTCCCTTTATCTCGATTGTCCCCTCGTTTCTTCGGGCAATCCCTTATGTAGTGGCCTATCTTTCCACATTGTAAGCATGTCCCGGCCTTCATGCGACATCGGGATGGTACCTACCACAATGGTGGCATGGACCTTTTCCATGCTCTCCCTTCTTTGGAGAATGATAAGGGGGTTTCCTTGGGCTCTTCCCTTGAGCTTTTCCTTCGTGCTTCTTAATTGCTTTTTCCTTAGCACTCATCCTTTCATTATACTTCCTCTCATGTTCGGCGGCAAGTTCCACTGCATCCTTCATGGTGGTACAATGATAACTCCTAACCATGGTTGTAATTCGGAGTGTAAGTCATTAATGAACCTTTTAGTCCTTCTAAGTTCATTTTCATTAAGCTCACCATACTTTTGTAGTCTCAGATATGTGTTCAAGTATAGATTCACTGGCATATTGCCTTGGACGAGATTGAGAAATTCGTCCCTCTTCTTTTCCTTAACATGATCCGGGAAGAAGCGAGCTTCGAACACTTTCACAAAGCTCTCCCAATCAACCTCCTCCACACTCTCAAAGGTAGTCTTCAAGAGCGACTTCCATCATACTTTAGCTTGGCCGCAAAGGTGGTGCAAAGCATATATCACCTTACCTCTCCGGGGCATCCCATGATCTTGAGGATATCCTTTACTCATTAATCCACAATTCAGTCAACTCTTCTCCATCAAATTTTGGAGGTTGAAGCCTTAAGAACTTCTCAATGGAGTAATTCGGTTCCCTGTTCCTTTGAGCATTTTGCGCCGCTCGAATTAATCCATCAAGAAAAACATTCCTCTTATGTTCCTCATTAACAATTGCCCATCTTGGTGGTATCTACATTCACAATTAAACAAACATAGCAATATCATTAGCATGAGTTAAACATGGAAGAACATGTTCCTTCAAGTTCGATGGCACCTCATGATGATTGCACATCGACTTTACACTTAGACATTTTACATCGACATTTTAGCCAACCAATGACTTTCACATCTTAAGGCCTAATACACATAAGCCAAACTATGACTTTGATATCAATTGTAACGTCTCCAAAAATTCGGCCCCAATTTAGTTGTCAAACCTTAGGCGGCCAACTTTCCATGACCTAATTACATAAACATTGCAGCGGAAAACATAATAATAATAATAAAGTCCAATAACTTAAAACATAGCGAAAGACTTCATAAGTAAATAAAACTCAAGATACATCTCTAGTCCATGTGCCACATAGGCTCTAACATAAGACCTAACATAGAGTTCGTAATACATAAGTGAGTTCATATAAAAGTAAATGACTCTACATACTTGACTCTTATAAGAGTTCATAATTAAGTAAGATAACTTGGGCCGTAGCCCGACCAACTTATGTGCAATGTCATCATCATGAGACTCTCACCGCTGAACCTAAGCCTCGTCTATACCTGCATGGATTCATGGGGTGCATGGGATTTCTCTTATTAGAGTATGTTAAGTCCTATGCATGCTATGATCCAATGACATAATCTCTACATGTCATGGCATATGCATTTCATTATCATCGTACATAAATTATATGCATGCTATGAGCTACTTATACATATTATATGGCATATGGACATATCATCATGGCAAATTAAGATAAGCATATAACATCAAAATCATTGGGTCAAAGCATATCATAACTTATCATTATGCTAAGGCATATAATCACTTATCTTGTTTTACTTTAACATCTTCTTACATAATATGTTATGACAAGGGAACATACATTAGCATCTTTTTTGGTGCTTTCATCATCATCTTCATCTTTATGTCCCAAGTCATCATTGGAAAATACATACACACATATAAGACTTTACTTCTTAGGCTTTAGTCTCCTTGAAGTACATACATGGGTGTAAGACTTTACTATCCAACTTTACATCATCTTTTCATCTTTTATCTTTATTAAGATAGCTTCTTATCTTGATGATTGGGAAGATCATGTTGATTCACGAGTACTTGGCTAACTAGACTGGAATCTTTTTGTCCCATTGGAAGTGCAAACCACGATGGGTCAGACTTTATGTCCACGTAAGCTAGCAAGTGAAGACTTTATTCCCATCCACAATTACAATAAGATACTTTCATACAAATCCATCTTTTATTTACATCAATCAATACATACAATCATTCAATACATGTTGCATTCTTTAATCCTATTTAAAGTCATATATACTTCAAATCATGCTAAGTGTGGACATTTCAAACATATACACAACATCTAGGACTGATCACGGTTGGGCCACATGGGGTCACGGCCGTGCCCGCACTTGAGCACAGGCGTGCCTCAGTTCGGCACGGCCGAACACGAACATTTTCCTGTCGATACTATATTGCACGGCCGTGCCTATGGACGTCACGGTCGTGACAGAAGGATCGTTTCTCGACCATTCTTGAAATTTCACTAAGGCACGGGACGTTTTAGGTGTCACGGTCGTGCGACCATGACAGAACGTACGAATTCCACTTGGGATGTTCTGTCACTAAGGCATGAAATACAATAGGCGTCACGGCCGTGCCTCCACTTGTCATGGACATGCCCGAGTATTTGGACAGAGTTTCCCCTATTTTATTCATTTTTCACCATTTTTACACATACATGTAAAGACCCTTAAGGTGTACACTAATAGCTACTTTACAACTTTGCATTAATCATATATGACTAACAATTTACAACTTTACAACTTTACATTAATCATATATGACTAACAATTTATTAAACAAATCCCCACAATATGAACCATATATAAGTAGCATCTAAAATATTAAGACTAATAGACATGTTCATATATAGAAAATAAGTAAACTACTTACGAGCTAAACATGGATAATAAGCAACATTAGATTCTAATCATGGTTACAATAGAATAGTAACTTAAAGAAATATGAATCATCAAATGCACATTCCCTAATCATGCATTAATAAGATCTAGTTTGGTCTTAAAACCTCTTAATTCATATAAACACACATAATTAAGAGGGTAATTAGGGTTTAGGATTCCCTCAAATATACTTTGATTAGTAAAGCTTAAACCCCTAATCTTCTTCCTCTATTATCTTTCTCCTTTCCTCTAGCTTTCCTCCTCCACTTTCTTAGGTGCTGTCGAGTTCTACAGTGAGGGAGAGAGTGAGAGAGGCCAGCTACTGTAGCATAAGTGAGAGAGTGAGGAGGGAAACTTCCTGTAGCTACAATAAATTGAGTTACTATAGCTCCATGGTGAGAGAGTGAGGGAGAGAGCTAGTGTGTGAGGTGAGAAAGAATGGAGGTTTACTGTAGCTTTTGGGTTTTTTTCTTTTTTATTGGGGGGGGATGGGGGGTTGTCGGCTGGGGTAGGTGAAAAGGAACCATGCTTTTACCTTTAGGGCATAGTTTAATGAAGTGGGCTTTTGGGCTTCATGCCTTGAGATCATAAATTCTGGATTTGACTACCAACATTAGAGTTGATACCATGGAAATAAATTGAGTTCACATCAACATTGAACCCTAGTAATTTTATGCCAAGTGGAACTCTTTAATTTTTTTTAAAAAAAATAATTTTCAAAAGTTTGAATACGCTATAATAATTTCATTCCCGATTTATATTCTTGACCAATTTTATTTTGTTCATGGATAAAATTTATTGTAATATTCTACTAGAAAAAGTTATTAAAATGTAGCATAACTTTGAAGGAGGATTAGTTTGTGTCATGTGGATGACGGTCATGATGATAATAATGATCATCATGAGTTCATATATAAAAATTCAATGTGATTATCGAAAGGCAAAAATATTGAATATAATGCAGACAACTTTGCAGTTAAACATAAGTATTATATATATCTAGAATATTTAGTATTTATTAGATTAACTATTTAGTTGAAACGTAAAAGTGTTAACTAAAAAATATATTTACAAGGAGGGTAAAAGGATATATGGTTTTGCTCCATATATCTATATCAACGTTGGATCACCAATGGTCACTCTGGATGAAGGCGCGGTTCAGATGTGATTGAACCGTATTTTTTAAGTTACTTAACTCTGATTCAGATGTTTGACCGGCTAATTTTAAAACCTAAAAAGTTTTTACAAGTCCTTCCCTCTTCCTCATTCTCTCCATTGATTGCAACGATCTCACCTCCGCGCACAAAAGTTGCGGCCGTTCAATGCAAGTCGGAGGCCTTTTCTTCTCGTCCTGACCGTCTTATTCTGCAAGTTCTCAGTCGTGCATTCATCTGCTAGTTTCTAAGATCTGTAGTCTAGCCTCCACAATGTCGCCGCATCTGCTCTCTATCAACCTTTCATTCTTAGATCCAAAGAGAGTTATAATTTAATGGTTTGCAAAGAAATAGTTCTAAAGGCTTCTCAAACAAAATTCTTGGTTGCATGTTGTTATCATTGAATTCCTGACATTGACATCTCTTGGGCATAATGATGAATAAAAGTCAATCCAAAAAATCAGATTGCTCTTGCGATGTTTCTTGAACAACGTTGAAAACAGAAGCCAAAAGTTTATGAAGCATGGACAACTGAGTCATCCTGGAACCTTGTGTACTTCAGAAGCTATTTTGCCCAAGAATTAATTTCGGAGCAGAATATAGGAATAATTTTGAGGGTAAAGTATCTGGTAATATTCCAAGGTCATCAAGTGGAATCATTGTTCCAACAAAATGAACATTACCCGGATTCAATTAGCATGGAAGAATGTGGAAACAATTTGTAATACCCACCAATTTTTATTAAGGATAATTTGAACTTTTTGTCCAAACCCTCGTGACCTCCCTATATAATGCCCTCTATTCCTATTGTTCACCTTTTTTCTCCACATCTTAATGGTTAGGGCTTGAGGAAGGAGAAAGAGAAGAAGAAGGAAGAAAGGGAGAAGAAGAGGAAGAAAGAAGAGAAGGATCTAAAAGAAAGATATGTAAAGGGGATCCAAATCCCTTTATCCTCTCTCAATGATTTTTCATGATTGAATTAAGAGCAAGAGGACTGCTTATCGGATAAGGGTGTTTATTGTTGAAAGCATTAGATTTATGCATGTATGATTAGATCTGATAGTTAGGATTTATGTTTTTCTTATTGTTCATGATTTAGGGATGAATCCTAAATTTTAGAAATTCATGGATTAATATGTCTTCCATGTTCTTTTATTTCTAGAATGCTTAGGAAATACATATGTTTAATTTCTAATTATTATGTATGGTTTTCCCTAATTTTTGGATAAAAAATCGTGAAAAATCGGACTGGACGACGCAACTTCATAGTTCTCTCACGGTCGTGACATGATGTCATGCCCGTGACAGAACGGCCGGAATGGAGCCAAAAATCGGCTTCTGTCATGCTCGTGACAACATATTCATGGCCGCGACAAAATTGTGGCACAGCCATGACAGGGTGTTGGCATGGCCATGATCGAAGGGTTCATTTTAGAGCTTCTGTCACGGCCGTGACGACCTTTTTCACGGTCGTGACTGATACTGAAATCCTATCAAAATGTTATTTTCAAAGTATTAATAGTATGTATTAATATTTGATCATTGAATATGAACCTAGATACATGTATATCCATATTCCCCACGTAATTAGGTTAAAATACGAAGATTGCACGACGTAAATGATTATTGATTGCAAAGCATAATGAACTCAGTTGTGGATGATGTTACATGTTGCTCCTCTATGGCCATTTATCGGATAATTACCCGGAATGATCATTACACATATCGGTAATTGTGTGTGCATTACGATGTCACCCTCGGGTGAGAGTTCAGAATGATCGTTACATGCATCGGTAATGGTGTGTGCATTCTCATGTCACCTTCAGGTGAGAGGGGAGTATTGTCTCCACAGCTTAGCTAGCATATTGAGAGGGCAACAATATAAATCTCAACTATCGAAAGATATAACCTAATGGAAATGGCCAATAATCGATGGAATGGAATGATGTCCCACGAAAGTGAAAATCCGAAAAGGTTATAAAGTAACCCTGAGGAATGATGGTGGTGGAGATGTTGAGCCCTTTGAACGTCTATCTATTTTTTGTCATCCATGATGACCACTTGGAGGTTATTCAAGAATGACGTCAGATGTCGAGATGGATGTTGCATATATATATATATATTATTAAACACATCCAAGCTTAAGCTTTTTGTTGCGTAAGAATTACTATTTTTTGAGAAATATCATTTATATAATCTATTATTTTTTTATTACTAATAATTATTCATGTAACTATAGGATGTATGATGAATCATTATATCAAATCAATCCAAATATTAGTAATGAGGAGAAAGAGAGATCACATGAGTGTATGTTTGCAAATTGGCTAAAGCAATATGTAAGTAGAAACTATGGAATTTTTGTACTTTTAATATTAACATAAGTATGTCATAATTGTTAATCATTATTCTTTTACAGGTAAATTCGAATGAAGTAGATACTCGAATCGCAGATATAGCACAAGGTTCTTCACATAGAGTGAAATGTTACAAGGGATATTTCTCAAATAGATTCATATGATATTCATCAAGGTCAAGGAAGAAAAACAAAGAATAGTAGTGTGTGTATAAAAGGAAGTGTGTATAATGACTATGAACAAAATTATTATGGGGTATTAGTTGAAATCTTGGAATTAAATTATTTTGGTATGAGAAATTCAATTGCTTTATTTAAATGTGATTGGTTTGACATGGGAAAAGACATGAAAGTTCATCCTCGACATGGTCTAGTTGAAATTTGTCATGCATTTAGATTATCAACAAATGAGCCATTTGTATTTGCAGAACAAGTTCAACAAGTTCATTACATGTCTTACCCATCTACAAATCGAGAAAGGAAAGATTGGTGAGTTGTATGCAAAACAAAGTCAAGAGAAAGAATAGACATTCCTTCATATGATGCAGAATACGAAGACTCAATTCCTACAATTGATGGTTATTATCAGGAAGACGAGATGTCTACTCCTGTACAGTTGAACCAACAATAAATTTGATGAGCCAAATCTCCTTGTTGATGAAAGGCACTTCGATTATGTGAATGAAATAGAAGAGAGCAGTGAAGAGGATAGGAACGAAAATGACGATAAGGATGATGACGCAGATGATGATGAGGCACTGGTGGAAGAGGAGGAGGAGGAGGATTCTGTTTCCTTTAGTGATGACGATGAATAAGTTGATTGTGTATGTCTTGACTTTTTTAAAAAAATTACTAAATTTTATGTGTTCAATTTTTTTAAAATATTACTTGTATAATTAACTTATTTTCTCTTCTTTCTTGTAGGAAAATGGTGAGGGGTGGTGCTTCACGAAGAGGACGAGGGAGAGGTGTTGGTGGTAGAGGCATTGACTCTAGAAGAACTAATGAAATAAATTCTAGTAGTGATTCGACAAGTTCAACTTCTCAAAATGTGTTTGTTCCAACACCATCACAATTAGCTCAAGAACAAGCTATCCAAATCGACAATGAAGATCAAGTAGGAGCTGATTTTGATGATTCCATCTCATCAAGAACGAGGGATGTAAATCATGGCATGGATGCACCTAATAATCAAGCTGAGTGAATGTTTATTACACTGAATTGTGATAGGTTAATTATTCACTATTGTGCTATGTTTTAAAATTTATACTTAAATTTCACATTTGCACATCTAATGATTTATTTTTTTTTTATTGTATCATTTAGTTTTATTCCTAATTCGATTACTCGAACAATTGGTATGATTGTGAAAGATTTTATGCAAACTGCCTGTATATGTTGGGAAAAAGTGTCGCAAGAAATTCGTAAAAGGATGTGGAATGCATTTAAGGTACTATTTAAAAATCAAGGTCAATAATGTGATTTGTGTACAAGAAATTTTTATAATGTTTTAACACTAATTTGATTATTTTCATATAAGATATGTGTGGGAGCAATCAGACATTCTCATTAAGGAAGCATTTATTAAGAAATGTGGTTATCTCTATTCCCCCACACTATATCATGCAAGATGTCATGTGATGAAGAGACATAATAAGATGCATATACGTGAAACCAAAGATTTTGGATCATATGGATGAAAGAAGATGTTTGGAATGGCATGGTTGATTTGTGGATGAAAGATGAGTGGCAACAAAAATCAGAGGCTGCAAAATAAAATAAGCTCACTGAGAAAGAGGGTGAAATCACAAAACATACCATTGGTTCTATACCCATGACACAGCATCGGATAAGACTTGTATGTTAACTACACTATTTGAATATTTAATTTTTTCAAGTTGTGCACTATTTTCTACTCATATGTTTTCTTTTTTTTTTGTAGGCACAAAAGTTAAGCAGACAATCAACTGACTATGAAGTTTTTGAGCATTGTTATAAGCGTCGAGGCAAAGAAGAAAAAACTAATGAATATGTTGATGTAAAATTTAAAAAAGTTTGTGTAAGTTTTTATACAAAAAAAATTATTTTTTCATCCAACTTATATATTCTTTTACTTTTTCTAACATATTATGTTTGTGTTGAATTCAAGAAGATTACAATGCTTCTCTTAACATCAAATATGGCTTAGATGTTAGTTCTCAACCAGGATTTGAGTCTGCTATGTGGATTGATGCGGTAGGAGCTCCAACAAAAGGAAGAGTATATGGATTCGGTGCTGAAAAATATGCTCAAACACTAGTAAATAATTTAAGTTATGGTATATTAAAGCACATAAGTGACTCTTCTTCAAATGTTGCTACTGAGGATGATTTGCAACGTATAAGAGAAGAAGTGCCAGAGGAAGTGAGACAAGAATTGCAACAAGAATTAGATTATCATATTAAAAATGTGAATGCTGAAATGGAAGAACGTGTTCGTGCACTTGTATTACAAATTACTCAACAAAAAAATAGTCAATCATCTTCTGGAGATTATGTTCCACGTTAATAAGGTAATTTATCTTATTTATATATTACTATTTATGATGCTTCATTATTTCAATATTTCTCTATTTAAATCACTAGATCTTAATATTTTATGTATATGTTTGATTACAGGTTTTAACTTTTTATATGGAGAGGCGATCACAATTCATCAAGGGAAAAAGCGGATATGTTGTGTGACTAGAATTTTCTTAAAGTTTCATTATTAAATTTGGATAATCAAAACTTATGCAGTGGATTTATTATTTTGAATATTTTTATGAATGTTTGAACTATATGATCTTTGACATATTTAAAAATGAATATGTTGTATTGTATTATTTTTATTGTATAATTATTTATGTATGATTCATTAAATTATGTAAATTTATCATATTAATTAATTACATAATATTTCGTCACAACTTCGTCAAAATCATTAATAGCGAATCATCACAATTTTTTCACAAAACGTTGACACAAAATTTATCGCAAGTCTATCACAATCATAATCGTCGCAAAATGATCACAACTAATAATCACAAATCTGTCATAAAATTCATCACAATATAAATTCGTCACAAATTAATAGTCAGTAATCCATAAAAAAATCATCACATTTGTGACGGAATACTCATTTTATTAATTATTTTATCAAACTTTTGTGACAAAAATGTTTTAATCTTGTGACGATCGTAACTGTCACAAATATCTTTGTGACGATAATAATCCATCACAATAAAATTTGTGGGTCAAAAATTGGTGACGGATGCATATTGTCACGAGTCCATCACAAACAAGCATTTGTGACCGAATATACTTATGTTGTGACAGAATTATCCGTCACAGATACCTTATTTTCTTGTAGTATTAGATCAAAACTGCACTATTGCATACATCTCTTCTGTGGTTTTTATAGATGAGGTAAATAGAGCGCGAGGAAAATAAAAAAGAATATATCGGTATTGGTACAAAACATTACAAACAATAACCACTGATACGTTATAACCTCCAACGACTAGTTTGAATATTCAGATACACTCCACCTCCATAATCATTAGCAGCATTAATAATAGCTCTCCCTCCATGGCGCCAAGACTAGAGCATCGTCACCTTAATTACTGCCTGAACCTCACGGCACACCCTATTGGTTTTCATCACTGAACGCCGTGAATGCTCCCTACTATACTACTCATCTCCTAAGCTGAAGTCATATCTCTTGGCATTCATCATCAATGGAGGTAGGCTCTTCGCGAACAGCACAGCCTCATCCTTATCTATAACATCGGGTGCAAATTCTTCCCCGAGTTCTTCAAGGATTATTTTCCTCTACCATTGCGTCGTCCAAAACACATCCTCTGTCCTTGGGCCGAGCACACTCCCTCTACAAATTCAGCCACCCATCTCTCTTAAAAGTTGTTTGGTGTGGGGATAAATCGAGGGTCAGCTTGTTCTCAACTATTTAGGATCATCATACCTCTACACTCCGAATTCGTGCAGGTGCATAATGATTTGGATGGATGACGGCTTAGCTCCTGACGAGATATTGCACACTAGTCTAGGATGTTGAGTCATTAGATTATAGAGTTGTTGACTATGTTTTTAGAGAGATGTTTTGATGATGTTTTCCATTCTATAATCATACTTTTGATATTTCATGAAGTTTTTCGCATTTTATTGAAGGATTCGTTTATCCTATTTAATGATTTTATGCTTCCGCTTATTTAATTGAAAGTTATATTATTTTATGATTATGTGATGACGAACGAGCTAACACAGCAGAATGAACAAATTGTCCTTGTCAATTTAGGGATAAAATTCTGGGTGTTACAGTTTGATATCAGAGCATGCTTAAGACTTATGCTAAGTGTGTTATAGAATTGTTAAGAGTCTAAGTCCATGTGCAATCGTCATAAGCAGTCATCCAAAGTTAAGAGTATGTAAGTATTGTGCCATTGATTATATTGTTAAATTGACTAACTTAAGTTGGTTAATAATTGTCATGTAAAAGATGAAACACGGTGGTCCCTCCAATGCTTTGGGAGACCAAAGAGAGCTCATTGAGAGCATGACTCCCATGGCGCAAACAATGGAACGAACTCGGGCCACTCTAGCTGGTCGGGTTCAAGAATCGAGAGGTTCCTGAGGCTGCATCCCCCTACTTTCAATGGGGATAAGAATCTAGACAAGGTTGAAGCTTAGCTGGATATGATCACTGAGAAATTCAGAGCAGTGGATTGCTCTGAAAGGCATAGGGTCAATTTGAACATGCATCAACTCGCTCACAAAGCTCATCATTGATGGAAGTCTGTCATCAGTGCCCGGTTTCATGATGAGGAAGAGATCACTTGGAGGGTGTTCAAGAAGGCCTTCAAGAACCATTACCTTCCCAACATGTACAAGGGAAGAAGACTACTGAATTCATGAATCTACAGCAAGGAAACATGTCTGTCAAAGAGTACTTCAATAAGTTCCTAAAGCTTGAGAGGTACAAACTTCTAAAAGGAGATGAGAAGATCAGGATGGACCACTTCCTGAAGGGGCTGAATCATCGTATGAGAATCAATGTGAATTGTGAGGACCTTGAGACTATGATGAAGGTAATCTCCCTAGTAACTAATCTAGCTCGAGATATTGATGAATATAAGAAGCATGAACAAGACAAGGAGTTCAGGAAGAATCAGAAGAAGGGCAAAAGCAAAAAGTATAAGGACTCCAAGCCCTACTCTAGAGGCGACGGTGGACAAGGATGCAAGACCTGTTCTTTCGGCCACAAGTCCATCCTGGTGAATGCAGAATGAAGTCAGGACATGTCTCAATTGTAGCAAGATGGGCCGCTTTGTTAGGGGCTGCACTGAGAAGAAACCCGAGTACTAAGACAAGGGCAAGGGCAAAGCTAAAGGTCAACAAAGAGCACCTGGACACCTAGAAGCATCTACACTATGTAAGTGGATGAGGTCCAGAAATCTAATGATGTGATCCAAGATAATCTCCTTATCGTCGATCACTATGCCAATGTGTTATTTGATTCTGGTGCTACTCATTCCTTCTTATCGTCTGTATTTGCTGATCTGTTAAATGTTGAGAGTAAATATAAAATGACAGCTGCACATAGGGACTCCACTTGGAAGGATCTCCTCTAGGCAGTACCTCTAGAGACGTCAGTTATAATTGAAGGAGTAAATTACTCTACTGATCTTGTAGTGCTACCTATGGTAGACTACGATATTATTATAGACATGAATTGATTATCTTACCATGATGCCTATTTGAGATGCCGACAGAAGAAGGTACAATAAGATAGGAAAGCTCAAAGTTCTATGATTTTTCGCAGAATTTCATCAAAAGAGAAGAAGATGATGATTTCCTCCATGAAGGCAACTAAGTTGCTAAATAAAGGTTGCCGAGGATTTCTATTATTTTCAAGATATCAATAGTATGTAGTGATGCTTGATGATTGACGCATATATGCATGTTTCCCACGTAACTAAGTTAAAACATGAAGATTGAGCGACGTAAATGATTGTTGATTACAAAGCATAATGAACCAGTTGTGGATTATGTTACATATCATTTCTCTGTGGCCTTTTATCGGATAAGTGTCTAGAATGATCGTTACACATATCGGTGATGGTTTGTGCATTCCGATGTCATCCTCGGATGAGAGTCCATAATGTTCGTTACATGCATCGGCAATTATGTGTGTATTTTGATGTCACCTTCGGTGAGAGGGGAGTATTGTCTCCACGGCTTAGCTAGCCTATTGAGAAGACAACGACATAAATTCCAACTATCGAAAGATATAACTTAATGAAAAGGACCAATGATCGATGTAATTGAATGATGTCCCATGAAAGTGGAAGTCCGAAAGAGTTATAAAGTAACCCTGAGAAAGTTATGGATGCAATGATTATGGTAAGTCTATATCACTTACATGCCTATGGATTGAATGAATGTTATGAATGTCCATACTATAAGTATGATGATGATTACATGTCTTTCATGCTATAGTTTATGAATGCATGATGATAGATTATTATTGATGATTAACATGTGGATCTCATGTATGGTGCATGACATGCATATTGTTACTTCTTTTATATAAAGATTATGCATATAATGTAATATCCTGTTTAGGATCATTACATCGCATAGCATGGCCTTTTACTTCACTCTGAATCTGTGCAGATGCATAATAATTTAAATAGATGGTGGCTCAGCTCATGATGAAATATTGCACACTGGTCTAGGATGTTGAGTCATTAGATTCTAGAGTCTTTTGACTATATTTTTAAAGATATGTTTAAAGACGTTTTCTATTCTATAATTATACTTTTGATGTTTCATGAAGTTTTCTGCATTTTATTGAAGAATTCCTTTATCCTATTTAATGATTTGATGCTTTGACTTATTTAATTGAAAATCATATTATTTTATGATTATGTGATGACGAACGGGTTAACACAGTCGAATGATCAGATTGTTCTTGTCAATTTAGAGATAAAATTCGGGGTGTTGCACAATTAAACTCAGGATTTGCAATGAATAAATTTTAATAACACGAGATGCATATTGACTAAGAGAAAAATGAAATGCACTAAAAGAAATTATCACATAAACATTTTGACTCCAATAGAAGGATAATATTCAGATTCATTTAGCATGGTAAAAAAAATATGGTGATAGCATCAGTGCCAAAGTATTCCCAGAAGAAAAACACCATCTCTTGCACAAGATTCCAATCTTCTATTAACGAAATTTTATAAGGAACATTACAAAATTTGTCATAAGACCATATACCGGCCACAAAAAACAACTTGAGAAATATGTAGTGACTAGGTTCATTTGTTTAGAATTCTTTTCTCCGCATAAGTTAATGTGCAGTGGCGTGGAAATGACGATTTCCGTGCGCCTGGAAAGGACATCTCGCCCATAGTCTCTCGGCAACAACTTTATTTGTTCTTCTCGATGGTTATTGTACTGTGGTGTTTCTTCATCAGCAGAGATGGAGAGAGAATGGGGGAGTGGCCAAGAAAGGAGATCTTGTTGGGTGCTAACGTACTCCTTCGAGCGAGAGAGTGGGAAGGACGATCGCAACAATGTAGAGAATGGGAAGGAGGATCGTGGAGGCTGATTAGTTTTTTTTTTTTTAATTAGACCGGTCGAGCAAGAGTATTCAAACCGGTCTTAAAACTTAAAAAAATTACGGTTCAACAACATCTGAATCGCGCTTTCAGCCGAATGATCATAATTAATGGCACTGCTATCGTAGGCTCAGACTAGTCGCACACACCTTCTCGTAAAATAGTCGTCACAATTCTTTGGTTTGATGTTTCTTTCTTTCTTTCTTTTTTTTTTTTTCAGATCGCTTGGAGAGTGTGAACATTGAGTTGTACTTCTTCGACTTACATAGTATATATGAAGTTGTTTTAACTTTTAAATTACAAGCAAAGCTATATCTTTTCGTTCAAATGGAGAATGCCATTCATCAATATTAAATCATCAAGCTATATATCCGAGATCGTTCACTAAAAATTTCTTCCCATATTTAATCGAATGGCATCTTACAGAAATTTTAACTTTCTTACCGAAAAAAAAAAATAAACTTCGAAGTTTGATCAACTGTTTTCTTTTATTTTAACATCCGAAAATTAAGATAATAATTTCTCCAACTTTTTTCTTCTTTCAAAATAGTCTAAATAAGCATTTTATTTTGAAGAAAAATAAAGTTGAATTAATTGCACGAAACATTTTCTGTCACAAGAGCTAACGAGGCGTGTATCCCAGTCAACCAATGAGCCATTTCGAAATCTCTTCCGAACTATTTATACTTCGACATTTTATTTTGGACCATTATACTTATTTTTTGATATCGATCATTTGAAGAAACTAAGAAATTAACGTTTAACTACTTCAGCTTATGAGAGCCATTCAACCATATTACTGTCGGGGGACTAAAGTATGTAAAGTAGCATGTGTCCACTCGGCAATGGCGACGTGCAAGTTCAAATATCAACACTGCAAAGGCGAGGCTTCACATTAAGACCATAATAATTGGCCGGTAGACGCGCTTGCTTTCTGTTTTCAAATATAAATACATATAAACAGATGATTGAGGTGAAAGAAGGATAATAATTTATCCTAATTGAATTATCACCTCCATTCTCTTTTTGTTTCAAATGACTTTAATTATTTCCTTGAGAAAAATTATGCTCAATGCCATTTTTTCACTTATTTCATCGATTACCCTTTTCACATGCAATCGACCATTTTCGGGTTACTCTATTGGCATTGCGTCCGCACAATATTTTTCTCTTTCCTTCATGCAAGAAACCATTCGACGTGACATTCTTTTCTCCTACGTGACATGATTAAATAATAATATAAAATTAAATATAATTTAATAATTAAAAAGAAGACAAATGGGGCCCCTGCCCCTCCTCTCGACCTCTGACGGCTTATTGGCGCAGGAAGGAGGGGGCCGTGTTGGCGCTGAACACGCGGGTCCCCACCCCCCACCCCCGCCCGCGTCGTCGGCGCGAGCTCGTCGGAGCCTGCAGAAGGGGAGGGGGGGGGCTACCACCCCTCCTTTGCCTTCGCACGCCGGCGACACACGCAAGGAAAAGGGGAGGGCGACCTTCTGCACGTCCGGCGCCGATGAGGCTCCACCAGAGGTAGGTCGAGGGAAGGGGTGGTGCCCCTTCTATCTTGTTTTTAATTATTTTTTTATTTTTTATTATGATTTAATCATACCACGTAGGAGAGAAAAAAATGTTGCATGGATGTCACATCACCAGAGTAATCGAGAAACGAATGATCGCAGGTGAAAAGGATAATCAATGAAATAAGTAAAAAATATGAAGAATAATCTTGTTACAAATTCAAATTTGAGGATAGCGGCGTGAAAGTGCTTAAAGTTGAATGACATTTCATATAATTTATTCCATTTTTTTGTGATATTCAAGCAACTACATGAGCTACAAGTTAAACGGACACCCAATGTATCAATGTGAATCATGGATAGCTGTTCACACATCTCAATGCATATCTTGTGGTACACTGCTAATTTTCTAGATCACACTCTCTCTCTTCACCCGTTAAAACTCATTGATGTGCGATTTATGGATTGATTAGTTCTTTGAAATCCTAATAATAATACGATTCATGGAGGTTTTTCTCTTTTCGAGAAAGTAAAATTTTTAATAGGGAAAAATATTATCAAAATGTGCCATATTTGTGCGGGCAGAGTCACATACAAACTCGAAGAGGCCTACCTCCAAAGTTTTTAAAATATATTAAAATTTAAACCAATCCTCTTAACATTTGTAGTATTAGAATACAAATAATAATATGTCATAATAATTATCACATTTTAAACCTATGAAATAGTTGTGGAATTCAGCATCTCTTTACATTTGTTTTTTTTTTTAAATTGAGTCTCTCGTCACCTATTTTGTTATCCGAAGCCAATCTTTTATTACATATTTTTTTTTGAAAATGATTAGACATTTGAAGAAAATACTATTGGCTCCCAACGTCAAACTTAAGTTGATAAAGGGCATCGAACGTATAATATATGTAGACATTGAGCTATTTGAAGTTTTCCATGCTCTCATCGACATACGTGCATCTATATTATTCATGTCTGAAGTAGCCATAGGCAAGCTAAATCTATCTCAATTATAAGAGAAATTCTCTTAAAGTGAAGATCTAGATCGAAAAGTGCTCAGAAAAGTTTTAACGGGGTGATCGTGCGTAACTACGAAGTGATGGTCATTATCAAATTGATGATACAATGTGATTTATCAAGTTGTACGTATTTTTTCTAAAGATGTACAGAAGAAAACGTGCGTGATAGATGCTTCTTTCGAGTATTTGTGACACACTTTGACATCACTAATGTTTTGGTGATCTTTTACATCGTGATAAATAAAGTATTATAATATTTTCTTGAAAGTTTTGCAATTGTGTACTTTGAAGATATCAATATCTATATTTGCATCTTGAAGCAGCACCAAGCGCATCAAACAAGTGTTTGAGGTGTCATGACATAAAGAAGTTTGCCTTCACTCAACTCAAAATACACTTTTGGAAAAAAAATGAAAAACTAAAAATGGATAGGGAGAATATCCAAATCATTATAGGTGAAACTATAAGAAATTAGGTCATTAGCGAAAAGATATGCAACCGTTAAAAGTTGTCATCTTGTCGTTAATACTTATGACAAAAAAAATTAGTCACGACTCTTCGTTATAGGTCCCGTCACTAAAAAATTTTAACGTCCAATGTGAATAACTGGCCGTTGATTTTTTTTTAAAGATCACTATAATTCTCTTCCTTAAAAATTCAATAGCGACTAGTATGTTGGTCCCCTATATAACTTATAAGGACCACTCACCTAGTCCTAAAGACATCACCGAATTGAATCACATATTGAATGAATCGATTAATTTTTTAAAGTTTTTTTTATGAACAAATATTCTGATAAAAAATATTATTTTAAATTTAAAAAAGATCCAAAGATGGACTTTCTCCATAAAATTCTACATTAGCTCATTAGTCTCCTCCTCTATTAATACTTGTCTCTTTGCTCTCATCATACTACTATAATGAATGTGGGACTATATTTCTATACCTACTTGTTCTTTTCTTCTTTCATATTTTTAACGATAAAATGATGGTCGTTAATTTGAATATTAAGAATTAAATTTTTATTGGTTCTTAGGCCCAAGCGAGCTTTGAATATGTTTTGTTATTTGGCTTAGATGATCTACTACTAATAATATGTTAAGGAATATTCACACGTGACTATTCCTTAACGAGAGATGATACCTACTTTCTAATAGAAATAAATCAATATTAAAAAGTTGGAAATAATATCAATAATAATATTTTAAAATATAATAAATAATATATTTACATTAGTATTTATTTATTATAAATAATATTATTATGATAAAATATGGTTGAATGTGTTTGATTTCGATTAAACCGATAACTGCGACTCTGGCCGTTCGGTCAGATTACCAAAACATTAAAAAACTCCAAGCCTATATTTACAACAAAAATAATTCGCAAATGAAGCAAAAAGAATCATCTTTTTTTTTTTACTTCTCAAATCTAATTAGCCTCCTCACATTGTAATTTGGTTAGCAAAAATATAAGTTAGAATAATCATAAAATCGAATTGAAAGTTAAAAGGATCAGATAGAAAATACATATAAATTTTGAATTATACATATGATGGACCTCTAAAAATGATATTACTGACAAAAGGAAGATTTTTTTCCCATGAGTATGATATGTATGTATATTGGAGTACCAAAAACCACACACACAAAAACTTTACCCAAAGAAAACACCCAATAACTTATTTTTCCATAGATAGAATTTGTTGAGTAGAGAATAAAGAAGCTTCGTAATACAAGCAAAAAAAAAGATTCTCTAATTCGCTTGCAACTTTGATGCTATGAGTTCCTGTGAAAATGAGAATGAGACCTCAGAAGCATATTCCTAATTTTATGTAGTTGTTTGATTACTTGTGACATTGTCATTCGATCCCTCGGCTCCTCCTTGGAGCAGGCAAGTCCAATGTGAAGAACTGAGATAATGGCTTCTTGTATTGCCACCGTGTGTTTGCTTGGATCTTCTGCGTTTAGTTGTCCTTCATTGTCGTCTTCCATCAATAACATACGTTGGTCCACAATGTCTTGCACATGTGTTGGAGGGGTCATCTTCACATAGTTATGAAGGTTTTCTCCATCTTTAAACATGTCATCAGTTGCTCTCCTCCCTGTAAATATTTCTAACAGAAGAATTCCGTAGCTGTAAACATCTCCGCTAGTAGATATTTGACCGCCCATTCCATATTCTGTAATATTTTGATAGATAATTGTATGTTAAAAATGAAAACTCAACATATAAGTGAATTCTTTTTTTAAGTTCCAGTCATAATTGAAGTGACCACTGACATTAAAAAAATTTCAGAAATAAAACAGAATGTACAACTAAACAATGACTAACCTGGCGCAACATATCCAATAGTTCCTCTTATGGCTAAAGATTCCGAGTAATTGCCACTCATCGTTGAGCTTTTCTCTTGAAGAAACCTTGCGATTCCGAAATCACTCACATGAGCATTCATGTCCTCATCAAGTAAAACATTGCTAGGCTTCACATCACAATGAACGATTGGCACGGGACCGTGCCCATGAAGATAATCCAGAGCAAGAGCCACGTCGATTGCTATGTTCAACCGCTGAATAAGGCTTAAGCTCTTTGATGCAGGGCTCTCAGTCACTATTTGATGCAACCATTTCTCCAGACTCCCATTTGGCATGTACTTCAGTATTAATGCTTTGAACTCATGGCCTCTCGAATCTATACTTGAGCATGCAGTGATGATCTGAACGAGATTGCGGTGTCGGGTGCTTCTCAAGACTTCACATTCAGCCATGAAGCTCTTCGAAGCTCCAATTGTTTGATCTAAAACCTTCACAGCAACAATACTCCCGCTTAAAATTCCCTTGTACACCGATCCAAAGCTTCCTTTTCCGATTAGATTAGATGTAGAAAATCCATCAGTAGCTCTTACGAGCTCATGGTAAGAGACTTTTGTGTATTCATCACCAATAGGGGATAAAGAAAATGCATTCTTTTTCAGTTTCTTCATTCTGTACAGGGAAATATATATGGCCGACGTAATTATTAGGAGCACTATACCACCGAGGATTGGAACAAATACCTTGATGGAAAATGAATGATGCTTCCTTCTTTCAGGCTGCATGTAACATGAAGGCAAACGAAATGCAGGACTGCCCCCACACAGGTTTCTATTTCCAACGAGTTCAATTATGCTAGTGTTTCCGAAAAGTCCAACATTTGGCACTTCACCCTCGAAGTCGTTGAAAGACAGATTTAGATTTTGCAGAGCATCCAGCGTTCCCAGGGACTCCGGAATACTTCCGGACAAATTGTTATGTGAAACATCGAGCTCCCGAAGACCTTTCAGATGACTCAGGGCCAGAGGAATGGTGCCATTAAAGATGTTATGGTGTAAGAACAGATACTCCAAGCTCAGACAAGAAGCAAGTGCACTAGGTATCTCGCCTGAGAGCATGTTGTATGAAACATCAAAGTTGTTGAGACCTATCAGGTTACCAACTTCCATGGGTAGGGGTCCATTGAAGAGGTTGTTCGACAGAACAAGTTCTCTGGACAATGAAGAAAGACTTAGGAGGCCCCTGGGAATGGCACCAGTGATCTTATTATCGGACACATCTAACAGCTGCAAGCTCGTGCAATTCCCGATGCTCTCAGGCATTCTTCCAGTGATGTTGTTCCTTTGCAAGAGCAGAAGATAGAGGTTGGTGAGGTTGCCAAAAGCATATGGTATTCCACCCGAGAGGTGGTTACTTTGTAATTCCAAACCGTTCAGGCTTGCAAGGTGGCTGATAGTGTCAGGGATGGCACCACTGAGCTGGTTGTAGCTCAAATCTAGTCCCGTAAGACCGAAGAGATTTCCAATTCCAGATGGAATGGTACCATCGATGTGGTTCCCAAACAAAGATAATATCTGTAAACCGGAGGACATGTTAGATATAGAGGATGGCAGTGAGCCTCCAAGCTTGTTTCCGTCCAAAGACAACACTATCAGATTGGTGCAATTTGTCAACGCGGTGAGGAAATCCCAGTCGCTGCTCTTGCTGGCTTCAAGTTGGTTGTGGTCGAGGGACAGGTAACTGAGACTAGGTAGATTTGCTAGATTTGAGGGCACTGTCCCACTGAAGGAACAGTTCATGATCTCAAAGTACTGCAGCTTGGATGCATTGGTCAAGGATGGAGGAATCGCCCCGTGCAAACGATTATTAGATAAAAGTACTTGTTCAATGTTTGGAAGGGTGTCAAACATATCCGCAGGGAGACTTCCCTCCAGGAAGTTCTGCCCCAGCTCCAATACTGTAAGTGATGATATATTGAAGAGAGAGGAAGGAACGGCACCTGTTATTCTGGTGTTATACAAATGAATTATTTGTAAACTTGATAGCGTACCAAATGTCTCGGGTATGCTTCCTTCTAGTTGGTTATCACGAAGGAAAAGCCTCTCAAGACCTGTCATGTTGCCAATCGAAGCAGGGATGCTACCAGAGAGGTTATTCATGCCAAGGTTGAGAACTAACATCTCCTTTAACAAGCCAATCTCCTGTGGGATCGTACCAGTCAAAAGGTTGGCCCTCAGATCAAGAAACCAGAGCTTCGAACATTGGGACAGAGCGTTGGGTATGCCGCCATGGATATGGTTGGTGCTCAGGTTCAAGACCTCCAGCCTGGACAACTTGCCGAGCTCCGGCGGAATGCGGCCGCCGAAGGAGTTTTCGTGGAGCCTGAGGTCCCGGAGGAAGGTGAGCTTGGCGATCTGCGGTGGTATCTCACCGGATAGGCCGGTGGAGTTCAGGATCAGCCTCTGCACTCTGTCCGGGTGCCTTCGGCCGCCGCAGGTGACGCCATACCAGTTGCAGTAGTGGTGCGAGTGGTTCCAGGACGTCAAGGCACCGAGGGGATCAGAGATCATGGACTTGATGGACAAAAGAGTTTCCTCGTCAGAATTAACATCGGCAGATGCGGAGCTGCTCAGCGACCGGGACGTGGCTGCTGTTAGGAACAGTGAGAGCACGATGAGGGCACGCACATGAGAGGAAGAGGGACTCCATGAAAGAAGCTTCATCTTCTCGTCAATTGGCGTCCCAGGATTCATCAGTACCTAGGAGATATGTAGAAGCTTATATACGATTTCTTCCTATTATAAAAGGAGTTCTCCGTATAAGAAAAATTACATTGGGGAAAAAAAGCTGATATAAATTTATTTTATTTAGTAAATCAATCAACTTCATTTAAATAAAAGCTTATATGTAGATGGAACTGTGTGATTCTATATAAGTCGATCAACTTCTATAAATTGATATATTTAATAATTCAAAATTCCGTATACAATAAATGTTAGTAATTTTCGTATCGAGATAACTAAGTTGACGAAAATAAATAATTATTGCCTCTCGATTTAGCAAAGTGTTTCTTAATCTCAAATTATTCGAATATCGAATTAATAATTAGATGCTAAGTGATCTGAAAAAATTATCTCCCGGAAAAAAAATAATACACATTTGCTACGTTAGTTCACTGTTCACATATCCCGTGAAGGTACTTTACCTACTACTATGTAGTGGAAAATTGATGCTGCATTTGATTGACTGAGTCATCTGAAAAAGAAAATGTGGAAAAATCCACGCCACGATATCTTTCTCTCAAAATACAAGTCTAAAATTGAATAATTCGTTTAGGAATTTTCGATATTTAGTTAAATGATCTCTCATAAAAATATAGTGCCTGAACGTAAATTAAATAATTTACATTTTGTGAGAACTATATGTTTCTTTATTTTTGGAATTATATTTTCTTATATTGAAATACTTGGAAAGCTTAACTGAAAATTTTATGTCGTTTAATTTATTCATTCCTTTGTTTGTTTCGTTTCGGATAAACTATTTAAGTTCAAGGCCTTTATAATTTATGTTAACGAGACTTTCCCATTTGTTTTTCTTTCTTTTTATGAAAGAAAGTCAAAGGGCGAAAAGACAAAAAGTCGTAGGGACTGAGGGCAACGACCGGATCTTCGATCAATCCGGATGGAGTGTGATTCAACTCTTGAAAAGTCAGTGATGCAAAAACTTTAGCTTTGTGATAAAGAGCTATTCAACAAATTTTGAAAGCGTGTTTGAATTGAGCGGAGTCAATTTTGCTCTATCTAAAAAATAACTTTAAATTATATTTCATTCTTAATTTTAAATTTTTTAATTCAGTTTTTTTAGTCGAGTAGGTTTTGCGATTGGGTCGAATTTTTCTTATAAGCAATGGCGGGAAAATAATAAATGCACTTCCTTTTCTTTTACATTTATAGAAAACTTAATAGAGTAGAAAAGAAATATTAACCTTTTTATGTCAAATAATTCAGAAAACATTTACTGTGTCCGGTTCTTTTACTCTCTTTAAAGTATATTCCTAAAATTTTATAGTTACCTAATTAGAGTATGATAATGTGATAAAAAAATATGAAATTATATATAAAACTTATTATAACTATAATAAAAATTTTGATAACTTATGAATTAGTTATATAAATAAAAAATGTGTTCTTCGGGCTTCTATAATTTTCTTCAGATGGGGCTTTAATTTTAGTAGGTGTGCTTTAATCTATTAAAAACTATCTTAAATAGGAGTGTAAGAAAAACTCGACCAACCTGAAAAATATTTAAAAAATAAAAAAAATAAAAATCTGAATATGATTCAAGATAGTTTTTAATATATTAAAATGCACCCGCTAAAATTAGAGCCCCAATCGAAAAAATCATCGGGGTCCATGGAACCCATTTTTTATTTATATAATTAATTCATAAGTTATCAACTTTTTATATTATAGATATAATATTTTTTTGTGTAATTTCATATTTTTCTATCACATTATCGAACTTCCATTTGGTAACTTTAAAAATTTAGTAGTATATTTTATATTTAATATAAAAAATCTTTTAATATAAATTTAATTTATTAAATATTTTTTACAAAATATAACTATATAAAAGTATGTCCAAAAAAAACCGACCTGCTAGTGGGTGTTTTTTATTTTTTAAACGATTTTAGGGTATTTTTTAATTTAAAAAACTAATTAAAAAAATAACGGATAATGTTTTGGACCGAAAACCCTACTCGACTCAGACTATTTCACCCCTAATCCTAAATCATATTTAGACCCTTAATTTTTTATTTTTTATTTGATTTTTTTAACCAAATAAATTTTTCGAATTGATCGATTTTTCTTACACCCATAAATTCCATCAAGAGCGAAAACTTTTTACTTCAATAGTAGCATGCAATACTTTGAGAGTATTTCAACAATCATACAATAAAATTTAATAGTTCTAACATCCGCAATGTCAAGCCAAGGTTTCACATTTTTTTCTAAAATAAAAGATATTATCTATTGAAATGATCATAGTCCAAATACAAAATATGAAGAAGTCCATGAAAATGGTCATGACAATCTTCCCAAAAGTATTCTCCATGTAATTGCCTAGCAACGCTAGCCAAAAAATGCATTGCGAAATTAGCATTTTTGTTGACATGTAGAAACAATACTTCTAATATCTTCTATAATAGCTTTGATACGCCAAGGTGCAATGTGATTCTGGAAAATGAAAGAGACCAGCTCGGTAGAGTTCGATTCCACTTGAATATTTCGAAAGCCAATGAAACGAAGACCTTTGAGCATTGCAAAAGCTTCAGCCTCTAAAGTTGAGCAAAAACGTTTGGAAAGTGACTTTGCAAAAATGAAAGTGATATTAGTAGACCTAAGAATAAAATTTGCACTCCCTACGTTGCGGTACCTTGATGGACAGATGAACCATCGTGTTCAATTTACAATAAGGGCCACATGGAGACTCCCATCAGCACAGTTCTGATTTGATGGGGATTCCCTTTAGGATAGTGGTCAGTGTGTATTTCATGATAGTTAGTCATAATCCTTTCCCATAGCCGTTATTTCTTAGTTAGAACTGAAGTGAGCATCATTCCTAACTCTCTAGACCCCCACATACATAGAGCCAAAAGGGTAAGAATTCTATCACTTGAGGGAGATACAAGAGTCGCCTTCCTTGATCCAGTCCCCATTTGCCCAAGAATGCATATAAGAGAAAGTAAGTTCAAATTTGGCTTGAAGACTGTTCCATGATTGGACAACAAAAGGACATTAAAAAAATATGTGCTTTATAGATTCCTGTGCAAAATTACAAAGAGAGCACAATTAATTTATGACGAGATTAAATCTAGCTAACATATCACCAGTAGGCAAGCGAGAGTGAGAGAGTTTGCACAGGAAGTTTTGTATCTTAGGGGAACCTTAATGAGCCATATTCTTTTCCAACTAAGCCATTAAGCAATTTGTCGATGCCAAAGGGGACTACTAATGAAAACGTATACCAATTTAGCCTTGGGAAGTCCTAAAAATTAGGAACCCAAATCCACTAGTCATCGTAGGGGTTCGCATGCAAATAGACATTCAGAATCCTCAAAATTAAATAGGGGTAAGAAAATAAAGACATTTTATCAATCTCCCACTTAGCATTTACAATAAGATCAGCAACAGTCAAGGACATGCAGACATTATCCAGGTTAACATAAGTAGACATAAATATATTAAAAATCCATGGATCGGTAAAAACATTTGTGCTATTGTCATTACCAATTAGTGTTTTCTAAAACTTGTAGCAATAACCTCTAGCTCTAGGTTGGCTTATAAAGTTGAGAGGTAGGTATAAATTATGGGTGGGGAACCCCATATTTGTTGATGATGATTTTCATGTGAGGATGAGGCAATTGATTCAAAATTGCTAGTATATGTTTTGCAAGTAGAGCAGTTCTGATGTGTTGTAACTTTCTGATACCCAAATTCCCATCCTCTTTAGATAATTGAATAGTTTGCTAGTTCATTAGGTGCAACCCTCTTTTTTTCCCCATTTCGTACGTAAAGAAAGTTCCAAGAAAGTTTTTCTAGCGACTCAATGAAACCAAAGGAGGCATGGACTAATTTGAGTGGGTAACCAGGTATGTTGTTCATGGTAGAGTTTATTAGAGTGGTGCGGCTAGCTTGAGATAAAGTCCTCATTTTCCAACCGGATAATTTTCCAGTTATCTTATTTGTGATATAAGTGACATTTGCCTTAGGGATTTATAGGTGATAGGTACTCCAAGGTAGTTAAAAAAGGCAGGAACCAACATTAATCCCAAGAATATCCTTGACTTTGGATCTCCTTCTGGCATTAATTTTGGGGAGAGATAGACCACAAATTTATTAAGATTTAACTGTTGGTTTATAAGTTCCATGTACTTTTTTAAAGATATCTTTTAACCTTTTGAACTTTGAGGCTATAGCTTCCATGTCATCAACATGAAATAAGTGACTAATGGGAAAATTATTAACTTTGAAAGGTTTGATATTACCCAGATTAACATATTGAGTGATGAGGGATGAGAACACTTGGGATACAATAATAAAAAGATAAATCTGAGAGGAGGTCCCCAAGCAAAATCCCTTTAAAAATTTTAAAATATGGTAAGAGGGTCCCATGGATGTAACATGTAAATGTGGGAGATTGAATACAACACTTAATCCAAAAGATAAATTTATTTGGATAATTCATGATGGTTACAGCCTTAACGCTTGCCTCCCAAGATATCATATCACATACTTTTGCCATATCAGCCTTTAGGGTTACATATTTTTGTCTTAGTGATAGAATGAACTATCTCTCGGACGAGGAAAATGTTATCCTATGTATGTTGGCCACAATTGTGAATTATCAATCATGACTGTGAGTGTTGGCTTTAATATATTGGCAAGGATTTTGGCAATGACTCTTGTAATGAGATATTCCTTTGAGATCAGATTTCTTAGGAATAAAAGTCAAGGCAGTGTCCTCAAGTAATACCCAAGTTTGGAAGAAATGTTTGATTTCCTTGACCACATCAATACCTATTATCTCCCAATAATTATTATAATCACATGTAAACCCATCAAGCCCCGGATTCTTTCCACAGGCTAGAAGCTATTTTTGACACTTATTTGTCTAAGAAAAGTCATGCATTGATTATAGAGTATTCCAAATTGTTTGTGTTCATTATCCGAAATGCTCATCCTTCCATTCTAATGCCCGAATATTTTGCTTTGCAACAAGTGCCCTATTTTCAAGTTTACCCAATTATTCTCATCTAAGGTTTTGTTTTTAACATCCTTTAAGGATTCATGCATTGAGGTTGAAGACCCTTGTTGCCAGACTTTAGCCACAATCTCCTTAGGTTAATGCATGGGTCTAGGTTTATGCCTTTTCTAATTACTACACATGAGAATTGGGGCATGATCCTAGCTAACCCACGTAAGTGTACACTATAAGAAAAATGGCCCGGGTGTATATACATTGTATTATAAAATAATAACTACTACCTTGATTTATAAAAAAAATAAAATGATGCCTTGTACAAGTTAGATTCAGATGAGGAAACTCAAATTTAATTGTCAAAACTATTTTTTTTCTTTTGGATAGAAGAACATTGTTATTCTCCTAAAAAAATCTTGTTTGTAATTAGTCAAACGATATAATTTTGAACATGGAGACCCACTAGTCGAGGTATAAAAAAGGTCCTATGAAAAATCGGAAAATCCCATTTGGTATAGTCTGACTGAGTCTGCACAACTAATGCTGCGGTATCATATCCAACTTCCAACCAAATCTGAATTAATTAGTTCTTTGAATAAGGTCACAAACCCTGAATGGTCCGGTACAACGCATGCACTTCAATGAGGGCAGATTAGAGGTCTCTGGGCAGCAAAGATAGGGAATTAAAGCACAGAAATAATGATCCAAGATGCATCTGTTGGTTTCAAGATCATATTCTAAGTATTTTGATGATAGCAAATAAGGAAGATGGTGTGCTAATTATGCTTGAAGTGTTAGTGTAAACAGGTTTAATATTTTTTGAAGAAAAAAAGTCAAAGTATTTCTCTTAGTAGAAATGGTCGACCGTCAGTATAATGGTCGACCATTATGGAATATAATGGACAACCGAAATTGAAGTTGGAATGACCGATAATTCCAGAGAGGAACGACTTCTAAAAATGGACAACCGATTTATTATCGGTTGACCGTTATGGAATATAATGAACGACCGAAATTGCAGCTAGAACGATCGATAATCACGGAGAGGAATGACTCCTAAAAATGGGTGACCGATTTATTATTGGTCGACCATTATGGGATATAATGGACGACCAAAATTGCAGCTGGAACGATCGCAGATTACGGAAAGCATCGGACTTCTAATCTGGTCGACCGATTTCCTTTCGAGCGACCGTTATGGAAGCAAGAATTATTTAAATGCTATAATTCTTCTACGGACTACGATCAACGAAAAACTGCACAGAAAAGACAAAAACAACGGATATAATTTTTTATTTAATGGACTACCGATTCTGTAATAGGCGACCGTTGAAGATTCGACAAAACAGATAACGACTAGTTACTGTGCAAAATGGACGACCGATATTAAAACGGACGACCGTTTTAGAGCCGACAGCACAAACTTTTTGAATTAATTTACAACGACCATATTTTCAAAAGAAGCCTATAAAAGAGATCCAAAAGATTGAAGGAAGGTTATTCAAGCAAGACAAATCACTCTAGAGCTTCCTTCAAGTCCAAAGCATTTTTCTTAAGCCAAAGTTTGTAAATAATCCCTTCCCTCTTCTAGTTTCTTAGTGAAACATTATTTGTAAGAAGAGTGCATTGGAGGGAATTCTTGTTTAAATAATTTTAAGAGCTCATTGTAAGAAGATGTGTGCCTTACCTCTTGAGCAAAGAAGAAGGCATTGTGGTGTAGAAACGGTTATTCTCTCCCTACAAGAAAAGAGAAGGCTAGTGGATCTCCGACGGTCTCAAAGTTGAAAAGTCGGAGCGAGAACGTAGGCTAAGGAGTTGGGCCGAACCTCATCAACATATCGCGTCATTCTTTTCTCTTGCTCTTCTTACTTATCCTTTACTTGCTTATGATCGCATTTTCTATAAATCGGCTTTAACAACTTTTTCGGTTTTAATTTTTATACACTAATTCACCTCCCCTTAGTGCTTTCGATCCTACAATTGGTATCAGAGCCAAGTTGCTTTTGTTTTTAAAGATTTAAACATCTTTTGAGTTATGGCATCAAATAGTTTTACTTTCGGTGAAGGTCAATCCACAAATCGTTCTCCGCTTTTTAATGCTTCAAATTTTGCCTATTAGAAAATTAGAATGCAAGCTTATGTATGCTCTATTGATATTAATATTTGGAATATTATTGAAAATGGTTTTGATTTGCATGGAAAGTCACCTTTGGAATACACCGAAGATGAAAGATTACTTGTGAAATTAAATTGGAAAGCAAAAATTCATCTTTTTTGTGCTTTAGATGCAACAAAATTTAATCATGTTTTTAATTGTCAAAGTGCTGATGAAATTTGAAGAAAACTTATCATTACACATGAAGATACCGATAAGGCTAAGGAGTCTAGACTTAATATTTTGAATCATCAATATGACTCTTTTAAGATGCATAAAAATGAGTCTATAAATGAAATGGATATGCATTTTAATGCTATTGTGAATGGCTTAGCCATTTGGGCGAGCCATGAGCTAACTCTCAAAAGCTGAAAATTTTTTTTAGGTCTTTTTCCTCCAAGTGGTATACAAAGAGAACAGTGATTAAAGAGAATGACTTGAATAAATTAGATTTTGATGATCTCATAGGATCCCTCTTAACTTATGAGATTGGAATCAAGGAAGATGAAGAAACAAGTATTTCCAAAAGGAAGACTTCAACTTTGAAACCAAAGATGGAGGAAAGTGAAACCAGTGGAGAAGATGGAGATTTAGATAAAAAGAAGCTAACCTTGTATGTCAAAAAGCTTAACAAATATCTTAGATTTGCCAAGCAAAAGAAAAAGTGTGGCTTCTCCAAAAGAAGATCATCAACAAGCAAAAATCAAATGACTTGCTTTGAATGCAAAAATGTTGGACACTACAAGAATGAGTGCCTAAATCTAACTAAGAAAGAAAATGAAGGAAAAAACTTAAAGAAGAAAAAGAAATCTCTTCAAGCTACTTGGGGTGGAAGTGAAGATGAAGAAGACTTCAATACCTCATCAAGTGATGATGAATAAGCCTACATATGTCTAATGGCAAATAGTTATGAGGTATTATCTAACTCATCCGAATCTAGTGATAGTGAATCATTTGATATGAATGATGAGTTTAGAATTCTTATAGATAAATATAGATGCCTTAAAAAGAAGCATGATGATGTGAAAATATAATTTGAAAACTTGAAAAAATGAACATAATTCCAAAGTTTGTGGAAATTGTAATTTACTAGATGATGATAACTCTAGTTTAGAATTTATGATTGAAGTTTTGAAAATGAAAAAAAATACTTTAAAATTGTCTTATGAAAAACAAACTTGTAGTGTTGAAATGTTGAAAAATGAGAATATTATTTTAAAAAGTAAACTTAAAAAATTTGCAAATGATGGAAAAATGCTAGATGCAATGCTATCAACACAAAGAAGACTTTTAATAAAAATGAACTTGATTTTAGCTCATTCGATATTAAAAAAGATAAAATGATTCTATTTGTTAAAACATCACAAAATCTTCATGCACAATCACATATCACTTGTTTTCATTGTGGTTGTGAAGAACATTACTCTTATGAATGTAAAGTTAAAATAGGATTAAATAGTGGTATGAAAAATATTTGGATCTCCAAAAGAATCATCACTAACCAAATTGGACCCAAACAAGTTTGGGTACCAAAACAATAAGAATCTTAATGTCTTTCGTATAGGGAGCTCCAAAGGATAATGAAGGAAAATGGTATTTGGATAGTGGATGCTCAAGACATATGATCGGTGACACATCAAACTTCATTACATTAAAAAAGAAAAATGGAGGAAAAGTCACATTTGAAGATAATAGCAAAGGAAGAGTAATTGGTATAGATAATGTTGGTAAGAATGACAAAGTATACTTGGAAAATGTTTGACTAGTTGAAAATTTAAAGCATAACTTAATTAGTATAAGTCGATTGTGTGATAAAAAACTATTAAGTAAATTTTGAAACTTAGGATAAATGCTTGATTCTAAATGAAAAGAAGTTCTACATATGAGTTTTAGTTATAATAATGTATACAAGATTAATGTTGAAAATTTGAAAAGTGAAAAATGTTTTAGTGTTATGCATGATGATTAGGACATGTAACCTTTAAGTTGTTAAATAAATTTTCATGTCATGAATTAGTTAGAGGTTTACCTAAGATTAGATTTAAGAAAAACTATGCTTGTGATTCATGTCTTAAAAATAAGCAAATAAAAAACTTTTTCAAATTAAAAAATATTATTAATACACATAAGTCTTTAGAGCTTTTACATCTTGACTTATTTGGACCTGTTGATGTAGTAAGTTTAGAGGAAAGAAATATGTATTTGTGATTGTTGATGACTTTTCTCGTTTTACTTGGACTATCTTTCTTACTAGTAAAGATGAAATTATAAACATATTTTCTAAATTTGTAAAAAGAATACAAAATAAACTTGAGTTAAGAATTGCAAAAATTAGAAGTGACCATGGAGGTGAATTTGAAAATTACAAATTTGAGTTGTTTTATGAAGAAAATGGAATTACACACAACTTTTCTACACCTAGGACACCTCAACAAAATGGAATAGTAGAAAGAAAAAATAGAACTATTCAAGAAATGACAAGGGCAAAACTAAATGAAAGTAATTTGCCCAAGTATTTTTGGGCGGAAGCCTTAAACACATCATGTTATGTTTTAAATAGAATTTTATTTAGACCCCTTGAAAAGAAAACATATTTTGAAGTTTTATATGGAAAATGTCAAATATTTCTTATTTCAAAGTGTTTGGGTGTAAATGTTATATCTTGAATATTAAAGATAAATTAGGCAAATTTAATGCAAAATGTGATGATGGTGTGTTTCTTGGATATTCTAGTACAAGTAAAGCATATAGAGTATATAACAAAATAACATTAGTTGTTGAAGAATCTATTAGTGCTAAATTTAATTAAACTAATGATTTTTTAATGAGCAAGCAAGTGAATGATGATGAGGAAGAAATAGTTGAAGTGAAAAAACATCTTGAAGACATGCAAATTCAAAATGAAGACTTGGAAAAAAAGAGAATGGATATTTCAAATGTGAAACAAATAGAAGAATCACAAGTGAAAGATAATCAAATTATTTTAAGGAATTGTAAATATGCATCATCACATCCACTTGATCAAGTTATAGGTAATATAAATGAAGGTATAAAGACTAGAAACTTTTTGAAAAACTTGTGTGCTTTTTCGTCATTTTTTGCACAATTTGAACTTAGTAACATTGATGAAGTTTTGAATGATTCAAATTGGATAAATGTTACGCATGAAAAATTAAATAATTTTGAAAAGAATCAAGTTTGGAATCTTGTATAAAGACCAAAAGAATATTCAATAATTGGTATAAAATGAGTTTTTAGAAACAAACTAGATCAAAATGGCATCATAATAAGAAATAAAGCAAGACTTGTAGCAAAATGTTATTCACAAATAGAAGGAGTTGATTTTGAAGAAATTTTTGCTCCCGTTGTTAGATTTGAAGCTATTAGAATGCTTTTAGCTTTTACTTATTTTAAAGGATTCAAACTTTTTCAAAAGGATGTAAAATCGGCTTTTCTAAATGATTTCATAAATGAGGAAGTCTATGTTGAACAAACTCAAGGTTTTGAAAATCCAAATTTTTCTAATCATGTATTTAGACTTTCTAAAGCTCTTTATGGACTTAAACAAGCTTCTAGAGCTTGGTGTGAAAGACTAAGTACTTTTTTGATTGAAAATAATTTTCAAAAAGAGAAAGTTGATACTACATTATTTTTGAAGTAATTGAAAGATGATATTTTAATAGTTCATATTTATATTGATGACATTGTTTATGGTGCTACTAATGAATGCTTGTGCAAAGAGTTTGAATCTCTTATGCAAAAAGAGTTTGAGATGAGTTTTGTAGGTGAGCTCACATTCTTCTTAGAATTACAAGTCAAGCAAAACAAAGATAAAATTTTTCTAAATCAAGAGGTATACATGGGAGTTGCTAAAGAGATTTGGAATGGATGAATGCAAGCCAAGTTTAACTCCAAAATTAGATAAAGATGAGAATGACAAATCCATTGATCAAAAGAGGTATAGATGTATGATTGGTAGTTTACTTTACTTGACGGCATCTAGGCTGAATATAATGTTTAGTGTATTCTTGTGTGCAAGATTTCAATCCCTACTAAAGAATCACACTTAGTTGCCGTTAAAAAAATATTACGTTATTTGAAACATACTTGTGATTTAGGCATTTTGTATGATAGGAACTCATCTTTTGATTTACATGCCTACACCGATGCGAATTTTGCCAGATGTAAAGTTGATAGGAAAAACACTAGTGGAATGTGTTGCTTCTTTAGTTGCTCTTTTATCTATTGGGCTAGCAAAAAATAAAACTCCATCGCACTCTCTATCATTGAGACCGAATATATTGCAGCCGGTAGTTATTGTGCACAAATATTATGGGTAAAACAACAATTACTTGATTATGGTATAAGTTGCTCAAGTGTACCCATGAAGTGCGATAACACAAGTGCAATAGAAATGACTAAAAATCCAATTCAACATTCTAGAACTAAGCATATTAATTTGCGCTATCATTTTATTAGAGAACATATGATACTCAAGGACATTGCTATTGAACATGTGTCAACCAAAATTTAACTTGCGAATATTTTCACAAAACCCCCAAGTGAGGAGAGATTTTGTATGCTTAGACGTGAACTTGGAGTGTTAGGAACATGATTGCCTCTCAATTCAACTCATGAGTGAGTTGGTTATGCAAGTATTATTTGTGAATCGAATTGAATATAAAATTATGTTGCACAATACAAACATTCAGACCGATCGACCATTATCATAATGGTCGATCGTTATAGGATATAACTGAACGACCATTTAAGTAGCCAAACGACCGATATGCATTTCCAGAATAGTCGCCCGAATGTATTTCGAATGACCGTTAAAAATGAAATGGGTCAACTATAATGTCCAAGTGATAATGGTCGTCCGACATAATATCAGTTGACCATTTTCAACGCGATATAAGAAAATCTTTTTCCCAAATTTCTTTGCCAAAACAAAATCGATCGACCCTTCTCCGCCGCTGCTGTCGGAAAATCCATTTTCTTCCGGCGATTTCTCTCGATGGACACTTCCAACGATCGTCCTTGATCTCTCCGGCGATCCACATCGGAAATCGGTTGGTCGACCACAGCGAAATCAACTTCGACAAAGTCAATTTCAGCGACCCTTATCAGCCGATGACTCTCTCTCCGGTGAATCTCCACGGCTAGATGTCTTCATCATCGTCGACAACCTCTGCTAGGGGGCTCTTCTTCATCTCCGTCGACTCCAGTCGATTCGTCCGGCGAGTCGCACCCTGCCGCCGCCGTCGCTTCCCTCACCGAATGTCAGACACGTCCGCAAGTTGTCAAGCAACTGTGAGCGCTACCTCACCATCTCGTTCGTCGTCGCCACTACCATCGCTTCTCGGACGATACAGCCACTGGACGACCACCACCTTCGACGAATTTGAGTTCGACGATCCCTCACAACCCCCAGCGACCCGACCTGTGCCTGCGAAATGTGACTACATCATGATGGTCTGTCTCTCAAATCTCTCGACCACAATCTAATCATGCTTGTTAGCAAACCTCTTAAATTGTCCATCGTGATATCCTTGTTGTACTATGTAGTGTGAAATCGATTTGTGGAATCGATTGATAGAACGATAACATTTTCTATCTTGGAGAAAAACGGTCGACAGTTTCTCACAGTGGTCGACCATTTTCTCTTTTTCGATTCTATCTTAGTCGATTATCACTTTTATTCTTAAAATCTGATCTTGCACACATGCCACCAAAGAAGAAGTGCGACAGGAAGGAACCAAGGTCCTCTTCTCATCCATCGTCCGACTCTCCACCAACGCAAGAATTCGATTCTTCTTTATTTGCTAATGTGTCCATTGCATCCACCTATGAAAATCTGTATTCTTCTAGAGAAGTAGCACATGGCGTGGGAGTAAATTGAACCTCACTTAACATGAATTTGGTTCATGACTTGTTTGATGGCATAGGTTGGCTTCCTCTTCTTAATGTTAAAGAACCTATTTATCCTAGGTTAGTCCGACTTTTCTATGCCAATATGTCATTCTCCAAATATAAATTTAATGTGACATCTCACATACTTGGGCGTACCATTAAAATTACTGATTCCTTAATTTGTGAGACCTTCAATATCCCCGACCGAGGACTTATGAACATTGTATCTCATGGGTGGTCTACTGATATTTCTATCAATGAAGTCCTTGAAGTTGTCTTTCGTGATGAAGTGGATAACTTTCCCATGAAAGGCCTTCTCAAAAAGTTGACTCCTCCACTTCTTGTTGCACATCGTATAGTCAGTCACATCCTCTTTCCTCAATCTGATCATTACACTGATATGACCTTCTATGATTTACGTCTTCTCTATTATCTTCTTCGACATGATTTTCCTCCAGTTAACTTTGGAGCATATATGATTTATCACTTCATCTTCACCAAAGAGAAGATAGACTCCAAACGCTCGCATAATATGATTCTTCGTTTTGGTTCTTTTCTTACTAGAATCCTTCGTCATAAAAGAATTAATATTCCTGAGTCTGAGCCATCACTTTCTGAGAGATCGACTGATATCATTGAGAAAGTCACATTGAAGCGGAAGGGCCTTGTTCTTGTTAATAATGAATGAGTATTCTCCAAGAAAGACCAAGAGACTCAAGACTCGGACTTTGATGATGGGGCAAGTATCGAGACTCCTATGAGAGATCCTATGGAAGATACCGGATCTTCTTGGGAACACTACATCCGTCCTCCACCTGAGCCGATGAGAGCTTGGGGCACATCCACAATGTCTTCACGTGATGACTAGGATGGGATGATCACGCGCATGGATGGGATGTTTACACGCATGGACGGATTGATCGGCGCTTAGAGCTTGATCATCGTCGCACTCAGGACTGCTTATTTGCATATTTTAGATCTCAGGATTTCGACACTTCTCCTTATGAGCAGGTTGCGCCCCCTCTGCCCGACGACGCTCTGGACATTTAGTCTTTGTTTACTTTCTTTATTTTGTTTTTCTCTGTTTTGATGATGTCAAAAGGAGAGAAGATATGTATGTGACGGAGACTATGTATGTGATATGATAGTAGTGAGACTATGTATGTGACACTATGTATTTTGATTTGTCACTATGACTTTATGGGTTGTTTATGATATGGGTTGTTTATGTGATGGTTATGTATGTCAATATGACTTTATGTGTGACTCAGTGTATGCTTATGTTATTGCACGCTTCTACTTGTATGTGATGGAAACTTGTGAGTATGTGTTAGAAACTATGGTTATGATGTTCACTTTTATTTGTTATTAACCATGTTCTTAACAATGTATCATTATGATTACATCTTATAAAAATAAGTTATGCTTTGATTAAAGGGGAGTAAATAATATCTTTTCATGTCGCAAAATAAGCATAGATTAAGGGGGAGAAATTTACACTTTGTTATTTATTTACCTCCTCGTCACCTTATTTGCCATCATAAAAAATGGGAAGATTGTTGGTCCCAAGACCATATTCTAAATATTTTGATGATAGAAAATAAGTAAGATGATGTGTTAATTATGCTTGAAGTGTTAGTGTGAACATGTTTAATATTTTTCGAAGAAAAAGAGTCGAAGTATTTCTCTATAGTAGAAATGGTCGACAGTCAGTATAATGGTCAACCATTATAGAATATAATGGATGACCGAAATTGAAGCTGGAACGATCGATAATTCCAGAGATGAACGACTTCTAAAAATGAGCGATCGATTTATTATCGGTCGACCATTATGGAATATAATGGACGACCAAAATTGCAGTTGGAACGATCGATAATCACAGAGAGGAATGACTCCTAAAAATGGATGACCGATTTATTATCGATCGATCGTTATGGGATATAATGGATGACCGAAATTACAGTTGGAACGATCGCAGATTATAGAAATCATCGGATTTCTAAATCGGTCGACCGTTTTCCTTTCGGGCGACCGTTATGGAAGCAAAAATTATTTAAACGGCTATAATTCTTCTATGGACTACGATCAACGGAGAACTGCACAGAAAAGACAAAAATAATATATATATATAATTTTTTATTTAACGGACGACCGATTCTGTAATGGACGACCGTTGAAGATTCGACAAAATAGATAACGGCTAGTTACTGTGTAAAACGGACGACCGATATTAAAAAAGGTGACCGTTTCAAAGCTGACAGCACAACCTTTTTGAATTAATTTACAACAGTCATATTTTCAAGAGAAGGCTATAAAAAAAATCCAAAAGATTGAAGGAAGGTTATTCAAGCAAGACAAATCATTCTAAAACTTCTTTCAAGCCCAAAGCATTTTTTTTGAGTCAAAGTTTGCAAATCATCCCTTCCCCTTTTCTAGTTTCTTAGTAAGAACATTATTTGTAAAAAGAGAGCATTGGAGGGAATTTTTGTTTAGATAGTTTTGAGAGCTCCTTATAAGAAGAGGTGTGTCTTACCTGTTGGACGAAAAAGAAGACGTTGTGGTGTAGAAAGTGTTATTCTCTCCCTATAAGAAATGAGAAGACTAGTAGATCTTCGACGGTCTCAAGGTTGAAAAGTCGGAATGGGAGGCTGAATCTCGTCAACATATCGCGTCATTCTTTTCTCTTACTCTTCTTATTTATTCTTTACTTGCTTGTGATCGCATTTTCTATATATCAACCTTAACGTCTTTTTCGATTTTAATTTTTATACACCAATTCACTCCGTCTTGGTGCTTTCGATCCTACAACATCACATTTTATACTTGCAAAATCATGCACAAATATAAGTTAGATTATCACAAAAATCATATAAAGGAAAATATGGTTTGTATTTAAAAAGGGTCGTTGGAAAAGTAAATACTATTTGCAATTTAAAATTATACATGTAATCAACCTCTAAAATCAGCAATGTTGACGAATGGAACATGCTTTCCAAATAGAAGTATGTGTATCGGAGTACCACAAAACACCCAATAATTTATTTTTTAATGAGTATTTCTCACAAAAACGAGAAAATAAGGAAAGTTCGGAAATAAAAACAGGAAACAAATTTTCCTATAAGTTCCGGCGAAAATGGGGGTGAGGCCTACGAAGCACATTCCTGATTTCATGCAACTGCTTGATAACTTCTGACATTCTCATTCGATCCCTCGGATCGTCTTTGGAGCAAGCAAGCCCTATGTCCAAAATCGACATAATGCATTCCTGAATTGTCCCGAGGTATTTGTTTAGATCTTCCGCACTTAGTTGTTGTGCTTCATTGTCATCCTCCATCAATAACAACATATGTGGATCCACAATGTTGTGCACCTCTGCTGGAGGGGTCATCTTAACGTAGTTATGAAGACTCTCACCGTCTTTAAACATGTCATCCGTCGCTTTCCTCCCCGTAAACACTTCTAGCAAAAGAATGCCATAGCTGTAAACATCTCCATTGGTAGAGATTTGACTGCCCATTCCGTATTCTGAAACATATTGACAAACAAAGGCAAACAACTATTTTCTGAATTGTGCGGAAAAATATCGCCAGTTTTGAAGATTCAACAAAGCAGTTCTTTGAACTCATCTTCACTTTTAAAGATGCATAAAGAAAACCATTTATCTATTGCAGCAGGTACCCACATATAGTATGATGACTCACCTGGAGCAACATATCCAATAGTTCCTCTTATAGCTAAAGATTCTGAGCAGTTGCTATTCATCGTTGAGCTTCTCTCTTGAAGAAACCTTGAAATCCCGAAGTCAGTGACATGCGCATTCATGTCTTCATCAAGTAAGACGTTGCCAGGCTTCACATCGCAATGAACAATTGGCACAGGACCATGTTCATGAAGATAATTCAGTGCAAGAGCAACGTCGATTGTGATGTTCAATCTCTGAATAAAGCTTAAGCTCTTAGTTGCAGAGGTCTCCTGCCCTGTTTGATGCAACCAATTCTCCATACTCCCATTAGGCATGTACTTTAGTACTAAAGCTTTGAATTCATCGCCTCTAGAATCTATGCTTGAACATGCAGTGATGATCTGGACAAGATTGCGGTGTCTGAGTGGTTCTCAAAACTTCGCATTCAGCCATGAAGCTCTCGGGAGCTCCAATTTTTTTCAGGTCCAAAACCTTAACAGCAGCAGTATTTCCACTTAAGGTTCCCTTATATACTGACCCAAAGCTTCCTTTCCCAATTAGATTCGATGTAGAAAACCCATCAGTAGCTCTAACGAGCTCGCTGTAAGAGACTCTTACGAATATATCAGCAATAGAGGATGGAAGAAAAGAATTCTGTTTGTGTTTCTTCATTCTGCGCAAACAAATATATATGGTCCAGGCTATGGTTAGGATCATTACAGCACTGAGAATAGGAACGAGTACCTTGATGACATATGAGCGGTGCTGCCGTCTTTTAGGTTGCATGTCACAGGAAGGCAAATGAAAAGTTGAACTACCACCACATAACTTTCTGTTTCCCACGAGATCTATTGCGCTAGCGTTTCTGAAAATCCCATTACTTGGTACTTCACCCTCAAGCTGATTGAACGACAGGTTCAGATTTTGCAAACGGGTCATCGTTATCAGGGACTCCGGAATGCGTCCAGATAAGTTGTTATACGAAATGTCGAGTTCCCGAAGACCTTTCAAATCACTCAGGGCCGGAGGAATCGTTCCTTGGAAGATATTATGTTGTAGATACAGAAACTCCAAGCTCAGGCAAGAAGCAAGTGTGCCAGGTATCTCAACTGAGAGCTTGTTGTATGAAACATCAAATTTGTTGAGTCCTCTCAGGTTGCCAACTTCCATGGGTAAGGATGCGTTGAAAAGGTTGTTCGATAGATTAAGTCCTGTGGACAATGAAGGGAGACTTAGGAGCTCCCTTGGAATAGCACCCGTGATCTTATTCTGAGATACATCCAACTTCTGTAAGCTCTTGCAACTCCCAATACTTACGGGCATGCTTCCATTGATGTTGTTCATGTTTAACAACAGGGAATTAAGGTTGGTGAGGTTGCCAATAGAATATGGAATTGGACCTGAGAGGCTGTTACTTGATAAATCCAATGCGTTCAGGGAGGTAAGATCGCCGATGGTGTCGGGGATGACACCGCTGAGCTGGTTATCATTCAAAGTTAGTTCGGTAAGGTTAAAGAGATTTCCAACACCAGGTGGAATGGCACCAGTGATGCGGTTCCCCTCCAAATGTAAGAACTGTAAATTGGAGGACAGATTAGATATGGATGCTGGCAGTGAGCCTCCAAACATGTTTCTAGCCAAAGATAATCCTTCCAGAATGGTGCAATTTGTCAATGAGGTGAGGAACTCCCAGTCGCTGGCTTCAAGTTGATTGTTGTCGAGGGACAGGTAAAGGAGACGAGGCAGATTTCCTAGATTTGATGGCACTGTCCCACTGAAGAAACAGTTCGCGATCTCAAAGTACTGCAGCTGGGATGCATTGGTCAAGGATGGAGGAATCGTCCCGTGAAAATGGTTATTGAACAAAAGAACTAGTTCCATGTTTGGAAGGGTGTCAAACATGTCCGCAGGGAGACTTCCCTCCAAGAAATTATTCGCCATTGCTAATACTCTAAGTGAAGATATATTGAAGAGAGAGGAAGGAATGATGCCTGTTAATCTGTTGTCATACAACTGAATTGTTCGTAAACTTGACAGCTTACCAAATGTCTCGGGTATGCTTCCTTCTAGTTGGTTTTCACGAAGGATTAGCCCCTTGAGACCTGTCATGTTACCAATCGAAGCAGGGATGCTACCAGAGAGGTTATTCACGGCGAGATTGAGATTTACCATCTCATTTAACAAGCCAATATCCTTTGGAATCACTCCTGTGAGGAGGTTGACCCTCAGATCAAGATACCAGAGCTTGGAACACTGGGTCAGAGCTATGGGTATATCCCCGTGGATTTGGTTGATGCTCAAGTCCAAGACCTCCAGCCTGGACAGCTTGCCGAGCTCCGGCGGAATGCGGCCGCTGAAGTTGTTGTAGCTGAGGCTGAGGACCCGGAGGAAGGCGAGGTTGGCGATCTGAGGCGGTATCGGTCCCGACAGCCCGAAGTCGTCCAGGATCAGCTCCCGCACCATGTCCGGGTGCCTTCGCCCGCCGCAGGTGACGCCGTGCCACTCGCAGTAGTGGCGCGAGTGATTCCAGGACGTCAAGTTACCGAGGGGATCAGAGACCATCGACTTGATGGACAGAAGTGTTTGCCCGTCGGAAGCTACGGCGGCAGCCGAGCAGCACAGCAGAGCGGACGTGGCCACTGCAAGGGACAGAGAGAGAACGAGGGAGTGCACGAGAGAGGAAGAGGGACGCCATGACATCACGTCCATCATCTGGTGCATTGGCGTCCAATGATTTTGATCAGCGCGAAGAAGATATATAAACTATCGAAACAATTTGTTGTTCAGTCAAATGGGCGTGTGGAGATGCCAATTCAGCCAATGAGTCGGAGTCCTTTTCGTGTCAGGAACTTACGGAAAATGTCCATTTCCACTTTATCATTTTACGGAAAGAGTTTTGAAAAAGACTTGGAATTGTCCTTTCCAATTATAACTAATTCCCCCATAAGACAAAAGAAAAAATAAATCTTCTGATTCTTCCATTTCTTTAGTCTAATTTCCCCTATAAGTCACACTGAATCAAACTCTTAATCATAAGAAATATTGTCAAAGATACAAACACTTTCGAGTAGAAACGTAGTCTGCATCAAAAGTATGAAACTCGGACACTTTTCTTGCATGGCAACACGAATGAATGACTTGTGGTACCCGTTCAACAGTCGCAACTAATGACATGATCGTCGCGAGTTCACATGTCACACAACACGAGGCTTCAAAGTTCACATTGATAGGAATTTACAGGTGGCGCACTGTTTATTTTTGTTTATATATTTATTTTTGTTTCTACTTTTTTTCCCCATAGGTTAAAACTCCATCATTCTAGGGAAAGAAAGTTTGATCAGCTGAGAGTATTTACTTTCTAGTTCTCTACACTGTAAATTAAAAATTAATTTTCAATATTCTAATTTAACTCGGGATATTTTTTGGACTTGGATTAAAAATGAAATATGTGCAGATGGCTTCAAGATTATTTCTGTGCATATTCTAAAAATAACGATTATTCCAATTCTCAATTATGTTTGGAACGAAAGAAAATAAAAATATAATATGATATTAAGAGAATAAATAACATTAATTAATGCTAAGTTGCACATGCTTTTAATGATGAATATAAAATCCATTTTACTGCATTTTTGTAATAACATAACTATTATGTTATAAATTTTTTAATTAATTATATAAATAATATTCATGTATGCCTTTACTTTTATAGAATTATCTAAATGTTGAATCATAAATAATTAGTTATCCATCATTACATTAAGAGGATAGGATAACAAACATTTATGATCATGGGAAAAATGAATTAAAGAGAGAAATGAATGGATTATGTGTATTCTAAGGTTTCATAGAAATAAACTTAATCAATGTTATATATCATATAAGATAGTTTCACATATTATAGAGTGATTTTGAAAAAAAATCAGAGCTGTTGATCAATCTAATTTAAATATAATGTGTGTTTGACCATGTTCCAAGGACAACTCTATAATTTAATACTTTGCACTTTTAGTCCAGTCAACATCCATAATAAAATGCATTTTTTCGAGTTTATCATTTTAAGATTAATTGCAAGAAGCATTGGACAAAGAAGTGTGATGCATGCAAAATATAACATATTTTATATTATTATTTTAGTTAATTTTTTTTAATTTAATCATGGCATACATCATTTTAGATCACTTTTAGTTATAATTTCGGATTTATCAATTTTAATTATTAATTCTCTGAATATTTTAATTATGGATGGATTAATTAAATTGTGATAATTATTTTATAGGAAAAGTCGAATACACGATTATCCAAGTGATTATATTTTATCAAATTAAATAAAGTATGGACGTATCGACTGCAATATTTTTATTAGCCACAATTCAGATTATCTTTGGCTCACATTCTATCCATCATTAGGCGATAATAGACTTTGCGGCCGTGATCTTATCAAATTGGGCAAAATATCATCATCAATCAATATTATCGGCCGAGAACTCCAACGCAAAAGATCTATCCTTAAGCAAGGTGTATCTGCTTATAACTCCAACTAATCTTGGGCAAAACATCACTCGTATCAAGAATATCGACCGCAAAAGAGTCCATAAAGTTTTATCCTTAACCAATTTATCAAGCGGCCATTAAGCAATCCTTGGGCGCAAACTATCATTCATGATAGATTTTGTGACCGAGATTTACAAAGGATATCTTGAAGAAGCTTTTATCGTGATCAAGTTTATCGGCCGTAAAACTATATCGTCAAAGTGGATAGGGTCGTAAGCCACTCAAGTTTTATCTCACAAAATTAAATTCGGTTGTACGATGTTATCAACCATGATCAACTTGAAGTCCGTTCGCACTTATAAATAGAGGAGGAAGTCATCATCTCAACTCGTGCTTTGAAGTGTGATTTTGTAATGACCAGGCTCCCGCTCTCTCTTCTCTTTTTAAAATTTAAAATTTAAAAAAAAAACATGTGGGACGAGAGAATCGGCCTCACGACCGATTCTCTCTCCCTCAACCCCACTCCCCCACGACTCTCTCTACAGAGAGAGGAGGAAAGGATATAAGGGGAATGGAATGGACTCCCCCCATTCGTTTCCACTCCCCTCACAGCCATCTCTCTCTCCCCTGCTCCTCTCCCTTCTCCGGCGATCGGCGAACAAAACGACGGATGGACGAACGAGCGATGTGAGCACGGACAATCCAGACCTCCCTCGACGCCTTCGCGAGGACTAAGCGTGCATCCCCGTCGGCCGAGAACGTCCGACGACCCACCAAATCGACGACGATAGCTCCGGCGATCGAAAAATGAACAAATAGAGGTACCGTAGACATAAAATCCCCTAGACGAAGAAATATATATCATTAGTTGCGCATTTTGATTCCATTATGACCTGTATACCCTTAGCGACATTTTTTATATTGTGCTCGTCGGAACCCGATGACCGGAGGTCGGCTGAAATTGAAGACAAAGGCCAGTGACTCTATTTTAACCAGAGAATCGGTCGATCAATTCTGCTAGAACGGTCAACCGATGCACACGGTAAAGCCAGCCGCATTATCGGTCGATCGATTCAACTTGATCGGTCGACCGATCCGATGAGAGACCGCCGAGGTCATTTGCGCAAGGTCGATCGACCGATCCTATGACCTCCCAACATGCAGCGACCGGCCGACCGGCTCACAAAGAACGGTCGATCGGTTCGGCGCGAGGATAATGATCGACCGAAATACGATCGGTCGATCGGTCCAATGATATCGATCGACCGGTCCAATGATATCGGTTGACCGGTCCTACAGGAATGGTCAATCGGTCCGATGATAGGAATAATTTCAGACATTAATGAAAATGACTAAAATGCCCTTGAGTGGCCAGAACCCCTATAATTCGGCCCAAATCTCGATTGGCCCATTTAAGGTCATGTCCAACATGGTAAGACGTGTAATGGGCCTTTTCCACAGGAAGGGGATCTAACTGTATCCCTTCTCTGAACCATGATTCCAAACCCCGCACATGTTAAAGAAGATAAGTAAAGTAAAGATGAAATAACGGGATAGCTATGTATCGCCCACGGTACAGATCAAAGTATGGTATAATGAGGGGCAGGTAGCTATACTGAGGAGACAATGCACCTACTAGTATTAACTATCACTGTTCCTGGACCACAGACCCTCTCCCACTTGTGCTCCGAATAAGAGTGACGTATTGATGTACTCTTCCTCCATGAGGGCAACATATGGATTATAATGCATTTTGACAAAGGGACAGGTAGTTCAGCTGAGGAGTCAGTGAACCTATAGGTCCACAACGACCGTTGTTCCTAGGGTGCAGGTCCTTTCTCATCTGTATTTCAAAAAGGGTATGTCTTAACGTACACTTTCCCTTTCATGGGCATCCTGACAATATATGGTATAGAGACACATCTAGCTTTCCACTTAATTAAGTCGAACTCGTATATGATAACGAACTTCTAGTACCCCACAGTAATGTAAAAGGCGTAGTACCACACAGAGCATAATAAAGTACAATAATGTATAACAGAGTAAAGTACTACACAAATTATGGTATAGTAAAGTATGGTACAGTACATGATAATGTTAAAGTAAAGAATAAAGTACAGATCTACATATGTATGATTCATAGCATACAGAGATCAAGGTAGTGGAACCAATGAATAAAATAACTGATCATTTGATTCTCTTTTAACAGTATTGACTTCATCAGATTATCATTTCATCATTTATGTATCTACGTGTACTGGGCGTTAGCTCATGGGCATTCCATGCCCCTGCATTGAGATTTTGCAGGTGAGAACCCTGCTTAGGGAGGAAGTGAATAATGCAGAGTTTTGGGATGACAACACATGACTTACAACCACCCAACCAGCTTTCCGCCTTTTTATTTCCGCATTTAAATTATCAGACTTTGTATTCCAGCGACATTTGAATTTCTCCTTTTGCCCTTGCTTATGTAGATATTTGCTTAAACTATTTGAATTACTTGCATTTCCTTTTCCTTGAACTATTCCATTAAATGTGACATCTTCTGTTTTCCCAATGATATTTCTTCCGCAATATCCTTTCATTCATTGTTCCTTTATTATTTCTATTGCCACGTGTGTCATATGTTGACAGATCAAAGTCAAAGAAGTAGTAGGCAGTGTAGCGCTTCCTTGGTCAATCTGACTGTCAGCGTGGCAGGAGGACTGATTTTGGGGGCGTTACAGGTTTTCCTCTACATTGAGTCGAGAGTCTGCAGGCTGCGATCAAAAGGAAAGAGGTGCGACGGCTGGAGGTTGATCGCGACTCTGATCAAATCCGAGAGGCTGCCCGACTGTCTGCCCATATTCGAGATCTCTGTTTTGGATGTAATTCTTCCTATTTTTATCATTTATATTTTAATCTCTCCAGAATTTCTAGGATAAACTTCATGTCTTTAAGATTATTATTTTAAGAGATTATTAATTGAAGGAAAATTGTTTGGACCCTATTTTATTTGTTTTAATTTTTTTATCAATTATTAATTGTGCTTAATGCTTTTATATTAGTTAATTGAATTTCTAAATTAGGCTATACTAGTTTGTGGAGTGTTTAATTTCAGAATTCATGATACTAATTTTAATTGATTTTATTTGAATTTAATAATTGACATAAATTTGATAATTAATGTGTGGAGAATCAAGTTTTTGCGGTCTATTAATCTATACCAGTTTGTGGAGTGATTAATAGTCTAGAAAATATAATTTACTGCATCTTAATATTAATATGATTTGATAGAATGCCAGTTGTGGAGACTTCAGTTCTTATTAAATTAAGATAGTTCTGCATGCTTAAGTTGATGGATGCCAGTTGTGGAGACCGCAAGTTAATCATGTTAGATTACTTTAGGGAGACTCTAATTCGTCTTTAAATATTAAATTTATTTTTTATGATTCAAATATTTATCCTGATCTATTTTCATCTTAAGGCCTAACTTCAACACCATTATATTATCTTATTTTCTTTATTTTATTTTATAATTACAAAACCCATTTTCAAAATCTATGTTTTCCTCTCTTATTAATTTATAAATTCAGATATTGAATTAAAAATATTCTTCATAGGTTCGACACCCTTACTCCTATATTTTATATTACTTGAGCGACTAGTACACTTGCTAGCGATTTTATTTTGCTACATCATTTTACGCATCAAAGTGTGACATTATTTTTTTTTAAATTTATCATTTTATTAAGAATATTAAATGTAAGAAGCCCTTGGTCAAAGAAGTATGGCCGTTTGAGAGTATGATTGTCAAAGATTGATGTGTGTAATTTGTTGAAGCAAAATTTTTATGTCATATGTAATTATATTTTAATGATATAAATTTTAAAAGATTAGAGTACTCTTTGTCTTCTTTTTATTTTAATATGCATGTGATATGATTATTATTATGTTAGTTTAAATATTAACGAATCAATTTTAAATTCGTGAAATTGATATTTTTGATTTAAACATGAATTCACCCTTTTGATGCCTTACGTACATAAACCACGTGAATGACATCATCTAACAATTCAGAATTTATACATTCAGAATTTATACTAACTCCTTGGGTTGTACACTTGTACATGCTCCATACAAAGAATCCTAAACAGATCAGAATAATTCATGGATTTGAGAGCCTCTAAGTCTTTTTAACATCTTTCCCTGGAGCCAACTCATAGTCCGAGACTTCGTCGTATGCTTTGATAGTTGATGCCTCAGTCAGGATATATGCTTTTTTTTTACGTACAATTATTATTTCATCCAAAGGCTAACCAAAGATTATTTTATAGACGCTTAAAACATCCTCGAAACTCGAAAAAGAAAGAGAATACTACCATGCCGTTTATAAGATGTTATAACTAGGAGAATCTAGCATTTTTTTTCATAGAGATACATGAGATGAAGTGTGTCCAATAAATATCATCCGTCACGAAATACATAAGTTGTTCAAAATCGATCTGATTATGAATTCGATGGCCAATTGATTTTTTTTATTGAAAGATGGCAAATTGATTTGTTTCAGTTTTATATACTCGAACTAACTTGATTATCCAACGGATCTTTTTTTATGAAGTGAATCAAATTTTACTTAACTTAAAAGTTAAATTATTCAAATTAAATAATCTATATCTATGAAATAACTTAAAATTTGAAAAACCATACATTCTTGAATTTAAATATATATATATATTAATGTTAATTTTATGATTTAAAAAAGAATAAAAAGAATAATTCAATCAGGTATTACCACGACCTAATCCGATTCAAGTCAACCCAATGAAAATAAGGTTGAATTGGATCTCAAAGTTTTTTGTCATCAACTCCAGCCAACCCCAAGTAATTTTAGTTGGGTCAGGTAGAGTTGAATCAAACTCGACTCATGAAGAGTCATAACCCTGTATATGCATGCAACATCAAAATGTAGTTCAAAGACTCCAGAAAAGTCCATTTTTGTCTTGCATCTCTTACGGCCTATTTAAGCTTTTATTATTTTCTTATTAATTTTAAAATATCAGTGCATTTAGAATAATTCCATCGGTTAAGATAATACTGAGAAATTTTTTTTATCCTGAATTATTATATTTGATCCCAATGAATTAAATTTAATTAGTTATCATATTTATGTTTAGGTGATTAATTTGAAATTTTTGTCTTATTGAGTGCGAATGAAAATAATATTGGTAAAACTTATTTTATCTGCTTATCAAATCGAATTAGTCATATTGGATACCTAATTTCTGTAAATATTATTATCTAAAATTTATGCTAAAAAATATCATGCAAAGACACACTATAAGCTATTAAGTGATTATTTAATAGTATTTGTTACTACAAATTTATTTTTGCCCTAAGTACTTCTTTACACAAATATTACTTATAGAATAAATTTTGGCCAACAGTTTACCAACAAATTTAAAAGGATAATCAAAAGTCACGAAACTTTACCTACAAATCATTATCAGTTTTTATTATGCACACTTTGCTTTATCAAGCACTCTACAATTCCATATAACAATTTGAATCATTATGCATTGATTGATGTGCCAGCTGTGGTGTCTAGAATGATATGTGGTAGACAAATCAATGTTAGTTTCAACATTTTGAAAGGTTAGTCCGGTTGGAAACATATTTGGCACATTTCCATATCCTGGAAGATTCAAATATTTCATAGAAATTAGCTCATAATCGTCTTCTACCAAAGCCTGCTATCCAACTTCAATTGGGCTATTAATGTAGTTTTATGGTTGAGACGTTCACTTGTTTTTTTATTTCCCAATTTATCTTTAGATATGGACTCTTTTTCAATTCAAAATTGGATACATCTTTAGTTATATGAGTTCTTAAGCATGTAGCAGCTGGATTAATGAAGGACATAACATCATTACCCCTATTCTTGTTCATTTTCTATTCCTATTTTCTTTAACCCTTTGGGATATATGGGAGATGCACAAAGATCTTTAACCCATTTTCTCGCCGGGCAACCGTATCATGAGTTACATCTAATCCTTTAGAGGGACTTTCCGAATTAATCGCAGCCCCTACCTTGTGTCTGGTTCAAACTGAACACAGATAGCTCCTTTGGAGTAGTAACAAGGTGGGGTGCAGGCTACACTATTAGATCAATTAATATGGAATTTGTTTGTGCAAGTGCTCTAAGGAATCAGTTTCACTCTCTTTGGAAAGTTGAACTCTAGATTATAAATCAGGGTCTTATTCACTGTCATAGGCGGGGAATTGATAGGATTCTTTTGGAGACGAATTCTGCAAATGCAGTTGCAATTATTAACAATAATATGAATTATTAACAGATATACACTTTCTGTGACACATCCATTGCATTGTCAATGATATTTAGACTTCAACTTCTAACTTACCATTTTTTGTATGTAAGCACATTAGACAGAATTTCAATATGGATGCTGATTACTTAGATTCTTTTGCGAGGAGGTGGCAGATCAACCATTTTTGGGAGGATATCCCACCTCCAGGAATCTTGAATTATGTGTACACAAACTCTTCAACAATTACTATTTAATAATATGAATCTTTATTTTAAAAAACACAAATGAGGATGAATAAAGTAATTAATATAACCATATTTTATTCGAAAAACATGAAGACCCGAAATTGAATTTTGCTTAAGAATGAGGAATCGAATGCCAAAATAATAATTCATGATAAATACATCACACTATATTCTTGCAAAATCGTATAACAACAAGACATAAGAAATCTAATTGAAAGTTAAAAGGATCATGTAGCATAATGCATAATTATTACTAAAAAAAGAATAATGTATAACGAATTATACATGTGAAGTTATTCAAAGAGAGGATGCGGCTGCCCAAAGTCGACAAAAGAGCTATGGTGACTTAAAAAGAAGAGAGGTGACTTTTCAAGTTGGTGAGCATGTTCTTTTGAAAACATCACCAACAAAAGGAGTAATGCCACTATAAGAAACTAAGTCATTAGCGACGAGATATGTAGTCATTAAAAGTTATCATATTGATGTTAATACTCATCAATGATAAGAAAAAATTGATCACGGCTCTTCGCTATAGGTCCCGTCACTAAAATGTTTTAGCATTTAGTGTGAATAACCGACCATTGTTTCTTTTTAGGGACCACCATAATTTTCTTCCCTAAAAATTCAATAGCGACTACTATACTTGTCCCCGGTATAACTTATAAGGACCACTCAACTAGTTGTTAAAGATATTATTTATGTATTAGAAGAAACTTTTTAAGGGCCAATTTTCTTGTCACTATTATCATCATCATCATCATCATTATTATTTGGGGACAAATATATAATCGTCAATACATTTTTAAATTTTTAAATTCTATATTTGATAAGATTCAAATACATTCATGTTCAAAACATCAAGTATCAAATCAATTATCCGTACAATATTCAACTCAAATATTCATATGCAACATCCAACATTTTAATTCAAATGTTTACAAAATTCCAAATAACTCTTCTAAAAGAACATGTTCAAAAAAATATAGCAAGACTTCCAAATAACTCCTCCATTCATCTTCCTTCTCAATCCAACGAACATTCATAAAAAATCAATAAAATCAAAATGAGAATTACTATTGACAATAACTAAAAATAACTTTACTTGGAAGCAATTAAGATGGCGTACTCACCAATAAAAAATTCAAATGCGCCAAACATAGTCATTGTTGCTTCCAAAGTGGGTTGTAATTAGGTTAAAAATTTATTAGAATAGAAATCGTATAATAAAATAGCACATAAAACATAAATCAAAGTTTTTATTCTTACCAACCTTATGCTTGAGGTGATTGTTCACAAGATTGTGGTTTTGTTGTGACTATTAGATTGTTGACTATGCATGAACTCCATCAACTATTGCAATTGACCTTCCACACAAGCTACACATTCTTTTAATAATTTGTTTTCTTTAGTTGTCGTACGTAACCTATCCAATAATTCATGCTTCGAAGAACTATTTTCTTTCATTTCTTTTGCCGTAATCCCACAACCAAAACCAATCACATCGCCTCTACAACTTCTATTGTGAGAAGTGTAGGTTCAGCTTGTACAATGTCTTGTATTTCAGCTTACAAGAAAATAAACTCATATTAATACACATTTCATTAAGATTAAATGGAAAAGGTCTATGGTTCGACATGCTTGTTATTTTTCTTGCGTGTCCTAAAAAATATAGTTGCAACATTTGGTGGGCTACCATCTTTACCACCCTTTACATAAATGACAATGAGATATAAAAAAATAAAAAGAAAAGAAAAGAAAAGAATATTAATACCTATTGATAAATGAGTTCTGAAAGACTTGCTACCAATGCGGTGTGGCATAATTAATTTTACTTTATTTCTTCTATTCCTTTCACTTTCATCCTATATTAGCATATAACATACACAATAATGTTATATATAATATAAACATCATAGTAGAAATCATAAACATAATAATTTTAATAAATAATCAAACCTTAAAACTTTTACAATAATGTGACATCTTTGACTTCCATAGGTGAAATGTCTTCAAAAACTCCCAAGCAATACAAAGACCTTATTCCCTGGCCCCTTCCAAAAGCACCTGGTGCAATAAAATTTTCTTCAACACTTTTGAAGTCGATATCATACCTTTTCCAAACTTTGCAAAGGAAGTCATGTTCACCTAAAGCAATAAAAAATAAAAATCAAGTTTAATACATATGCATTAACATAATTACCGTATAATGTGAGACAAGTGCATGCAATCCATCCGTGGACAAGTCATGAAATATATGTAAATAGGCAAAAAATGTTAAAAGAACATGTCCTTGACGTCAGTGCTGAGATAGATGATGACAAGGGTGGCACAACCTTGTCGCATTGGTCCAAAACACTAACGACCGCCTCAGAGGGCGCACGCGAAAGCGCCCCTGACGGCCGCTACGGCGTGAGGAACAGCCGCGGAGGGCAGCGGCCTCCTCTCGCATAGGGGTGGCCATCGGGCATGGAGGCAGCCGCCTCACGCACAGAGGTGGCCGCCTCACGCACAAAGGTGGCACCGACAGCCACCTCTCGTTCAAGGGAGACTTTGACGGTTGCCTCTTGCACAGGGACGACCACCCCTGCACGAGAGGCAACCATCGGGGCTGCCACTGTGCGTGAGGTGGCCATTGGCAGCCGCCTATGCACGTGAGGCGACCATCGGGGCTGCGCCTACATGAGAGACGGCCCTCGATGGCTGCCTCATGTGCAGAGGCGGCCCCGACGACCGCCTCCACGAGAGAGGTGGCCCTCGGTGGCTGCCTCTTGTGTAGAGTCGGTCCCAATGACCTGCTCTCGCACAGAAGCGGCCTTGACGAATGCCTCTGCGCGTGAGGCGGCCGTTGAGGCCACCTTTACGCGAGAGGCAGCCCCGGATGGCCGCCTAGCGACCGTCGTGGCCACTTGTGCCAGCTCTCGTACAGCTCATCGGAGTTTATCAAAGGAAGGAGACGATGGGTCATACCTGTGTCGTCCCTTGCCGATGTGCGAGAGAAGAGATAAAAATTGATCGTACACATAGTAAAAATATTAGGTTAGAATTAGATGATTAATTGTATTTTAATGGTTTTTAACAAAATTATGAAAATATAAGTAATTTTTAGCTTTGATCTTAAAATAATAAATATTTCATATTTATCTTTTCATAAATGTTTTAGGAAATATATATATTAAATTATAGTCAAAGTTAAATAAACTAAAAAGTTAAACATATGTAAAAATAAAAAATGAATAATTAAATATTATTAATTATTATAAGTAAAGAGATATTGACATTCTTAATTCCATTAATACAAATAAATATTAAAAATTAAAAGTGAAGATATTTGTTTATCTTTTATTAATGACATTAAAACTTGAACAATAATATTAAAACATAAAGCATAATTTATTTTTTTATTTTGAATTTTAAAATAATAAATAATAATATTTTTTAGTGAGAAGGAATATAAAAATGAAAAGAAGAAAAATGAAAAGAAATATGTCATCTAAATATAATTTTATGATTCTTTTTGTGACTCATCAATATTTTTAACGACAAGATGATAGCCATTAATTTTAATATTTTAATGTCAATTCCAATATTGTTCCTATAGTTTACTTTTAACGATAAATCATAAAATATTAAGGACCAATTTATTTCTAGTCCGTATTGTTGACAACCAAATTTTTATTTTGTCAATAATAGTGTTTAACGTTCAATATCTTCGTTAATTATGGTCACTAAAAATCATTTTTTTTGTAGTCTGTCTTTCTAAAGAAAACTTAAGTCCAAGATATATTGGTCCTTTTGAAATGTTGCATAAAATTGGTGAAGACGCGTATAAATTGGCGATGCCGCCATTTTATGCAGGCATTCACAATGTTTTTCACATGTCGATGTTGCGCAAGTACAACCATGACTCTTCATGTGTATTGATCGTTGAAGAACCCAACCTTAAATAGGACTTAACATATGAGGAGTACCCGATTGCAGTGCTGGAATTTAGTGAAAAGCATTTGTGCAACAAGGTCATACACATGGTAAAGGTTGCATGACAAATCATCGAGGATGAGAAGCAACTTGGGAACTTGAAAACGAAATGTGAGAGAAGTTCACAAATCTTTTCAGTAAGTGTTACATTCAATTAAATTTGTTGACAAATTTCTTTTAAGGGGGATAGAATGTAACACTTAGAAAAATAAGAAAATTAAAGAGAGATAGTGGGGCAATTGGCAACACCCTATTGGACCCCAAAACCCACTCAGATTTTTGCCTCTTCATATAAAAACCCCACACCAACACTTTTTCTCTCTTTTCCTCATTTCCCCCAACTTATGCCGTAGTTCATGAACCCTAGCAGTCCCACTCCACTACATTTTTTGCATCAAATCAGCAACAAGGATCAAAGGAGTGATTTTGAGAAAGAATAAGGGCTTGCTGGGACCTCTGCTGATCAGTGATCTCGTGATTGATGTTGAGCAAGTGGCTTGTCGACCGCTGACCTCTGAATGGTTGACCACTTGTGTAGAAACCGGTTGAACGCAAAACGGGATCGGCCAGGCCTCTTTTCTTGACCGATCGATCGAAAGTCCTAACCAGTTGACTACTCATGTACATTGATAGATTGTTTATCATTTTTAGTTGATATGATTGATAACATAGATGTTTCCGAAATGCATGAAAAGCTGTAAATATAAATTAATTAATGTATTGATGTATTGATTTACTAAATGAACCCTCGTCGGAGGGATAAAAACTGACGAGCATGTCATATTAGGAGGTAGATGCCTCCATATTGATTGACCCATAAGTGAGTATTTGGGAATAATGGTTTCCCATGATCTAGCTAGCCACATTATTAAGACTAAGGCGAATAAATCATTCAAGTAATGGTAAAGGCTCACATTATTAATTGATAATTAATTGAATTGAAAATTAAAGTTGTTACTTGATGAAAAATCGGGATGGCTATATTAGAACGGATTAAAAGAAATTATGGTGCAAACTTCCACTCATCAAGTGATAATAACCTAAGTTGATTAAGCATGAATATTATTGGACCTTAAGACATATTGGGCATGATAATGTCATATCAATTGCTACATTCATGCTTAAGATTGGTGAGACTAAAGAATTGATGATTGGAATGAATATGGGTTAATGTCTTACCTAGATATTGAATTGAATTTTATAGTTATTGAATCATATTTATTGTTGCTCATGACGAAGAATGGTTGCACATGACATTTTGTTTAGGTTTATGTTATCTTGTTCATGGAAAATTAATAGGCTTAATGCATAATTTTGAACTTAGTTTAGAGTGTTCTAGTATGCTGCCCTTGCTAAGATTTGTTGTAAGATAACAAGGCACCAAGAGGAGGGAGGATCACAAGGCACCAAGAGGAGGGAGGTGAATTAGTGTTAAATTGAAAATATCAATTTTATGAAAATTATCGCGAAAGCTTAAATTTGATTTGTTAATATTTAAACCAACACAATAACAATCAAATTACATACATAATAGAGTAGGAAGTAGAGGGAGAGAGAAAGATAAATGCACGGCGGTAGTTTGTTGACGAGGTTCGGCCAACCTATGCCCTACTCCGAGTTTTAGACCTCAAGATCGCCATAGATTCCACTTACATAATTTCTTCATTCCAAATGGGGCAAGGAAACAAACCATTTACAACTGCAAGGCACACATCTTTCACTCGTAAGTTTTCACCCGTCTTTTCTTCGCTCAAGAAGATACAACCTCTTTTCACTAAAGAACTAAACAACTATTACAATATCATAAGAACACTCCACAATCTCTCTTTTATAATTTTGAACCTCACACAAGAGTAAGAGATAAATAAATGAATATTTGCAAGTTGGAGCTCAAATGGACTTCACAAATGTTCTTCTCACTTTTTTCTGAGAAGTCTTTATCATTCCTACACCTTTGAATCCTCTTTTATAAACTTCTTAATTCCATTTAGCTGTTGAGACTTATTTCCCACTTTTTAGACCAAAACATGATCGTTATAGTGCATTCTACATGCTATCCGATCAACCGACTAGTGCTTTAACCAACTTCACCTTGATTTTTGCATTTTCTAGACTGACCGATCGATTAGTGTGCTTAAGATTCATCATTCATCCAAAATCTAATGAGATCATAGTCAACTATTAATTCAACGTTCAGTACGTAAAGTTGTTCATTTCATAAACTTTTCATACCAATATCCAAATGAAACGATATTTAATTCTATGAAAATATAACAACATTATCTATAACTTTAATATTAATCTCTTGATCTAAATTTCATGATAGAATACTCAAATATTAAGTGCAAGTTTAGCACATAAAAATATTAACTTCAAATTAAACTTTTTGAACTTTACTTGTTTAAACATAACTTTTTATGTGGTTGTCCAAATGAGGTGATTCTTAATTCTCTACATAAATAAGAGAGTTATATTTAACTTTTATATCCACCGACTAATGTAAATCTCATGAAAATATAGACAAATATTAATTGAAAGTTTAATGCATGAAACAACTTATTTCTATTTAAATTTTTCGGCATTTTAAATATAATTCTAATCTTTCGAGGTTTGTATCATCAAAATATAATTATATATGGCATAAAATTTTTGCTCCAACAATTCTCCATTTTTGATGAAGATAGACCGAGAAATATGAAAAGTATATAAGTTGGAAAGGAAAAGAATATTAAAGTTCCTTCCCTTAAAATTAAGCTTTCTTTAGAATAATAGATATATACATAAGTTTAACTGTAAGATACTTTTCATATAGAGTTACATTTATGAGATTCTCATAATAAATCAAGGGTTATATAAAGTTCTCTTATGTTCTTATCATATTTCTTCTATGTTTCTCTCCCTTTTATCTCATCAAAAAGTAGTTTGCATATGAAGTATATAAAAAAGAATATGTAACTCCTCCTTAATCATGTCATCTTCTTAATTTTTTCATTATCCATGTTTTGTCATATAAGAAACAATATATGCAATAGGCAAAAATAATCCCCGTAAGTTCATGATCGGTTCATAAATGTAAAACATCAAATCAAATTGATCAAGGGGTTATGAATAACACAAGTCGCAAAAAAAATTATATAAGGAATTAAAATATCGCATAAAACTTTGAAACAATAGCGATATATCAAACTTAAATTGAATTATATCAAATAATCAAGGATTTAATAATATGGATAAGAAAATCATGTTCAAAGTGAGTGGAGGAAATAATATTTCAAACTTTTGAACAAACTCCCCCTATCACTATGACCACTTTTTTTTTCTTTTTTTTTATCTTCCTTGATTCTTTATACGTTTTTTTTTTCAAAGAAACAATAATAATATAACATTGTGAATGATGGGTCAAAACTTAATTTTCATAATATGAAGATTTTAATCTTAAAAAATTTGTGCTAAGATATGATAATAAAATGATTTTGCAAATCATAAAAATGTAGATCCATGCTCATGTAAGTCAAATAATTGATGTATTTCATGATATGACATAATATCTCAAATGGAAATACATTATTACACAAGTAAAAAAGTCTTATATATATTTTCATTTGTGCAAGAGAGATATCATTTAATTATCATTTTAAATTTTATGGTCAAATGACATACGATATAAGAATACTCAAATAATAACAAGTTATGACTATGTAAATTTATGCACATTAATTTTATAGCACAAGAGTTCATATGTCAATACAAATACAAATGAATCATGTGATTTAAAAAATGTTTTCCAAATTTGGTTAAAGTTTCAAAACTCTGACTTCTTTCAATTACAAACCCACAAAGCATCGAATGCCTAAATGACAAGTAATAAAAGTCCAAATAAATATCCATACTCATAATGCCAAGACAAATAAATAATCATGATAAATAACATAGATATTTTCAAAATTTAACATATCAAAATATGTCCCAAAATTCACTTTTCAACAATTTGCATACACAAATTATGATAACTAATAGATAAGCATAAAACACAAATAATTGTAACACACAAGTATATTCTATTTTTCATTTCTACGTTCAAAATAATACTTAGAAATTTGTGTTTGCACTCTTTCAAATCCATTTTTCTTTTCTTTCTTTGTCACAAGATAATAATAAAAATTGGTGACAAAAAATGAAACTAAAATGATGTTTAAAGTTTAGTCTTTTACATGCTCCATCTTTCTTAAAATGATTGTTTCTATTTCAAATTATGAATGAGAGAAATAATTTTCATGACATGATAATTTGAAATATGAGAGAATAAGATTCATGTCAAAATATTTCACAAAGATGAACTTATAAATTAATTTTGGTAGGAGATAAATATGCAACTTAAAAATGATCTCCTTAGTAATATACTTCATTTAAAAAATGTGTATAAATATAGAGTTTAGCAATTAAATGCCTTATGCAATAATTTTCAAATGGAACACTAATATGATCAATCATTTTATTCCAAATTAATTTGTCAAAAATCATAATGTGCATGTATACCCAAATGATATAGTGTAATAAGTCCAAATTCATAATAAGTTCATGCACATAAAGTTCATAACACAAAAGTTATTAAAAATTATGTCAAACATATTTATTATAAATATGAAGTCTTCTTTATAAATAAACAAAAATATTATTCAAATTTAGAAGACTTAGCATTCATATTTTTATGTGTCTTTTTCTTTTTGCTAAATTCAAAGAATCATGCATGTAAACTTTAGTGTTGATATAAATGCTTTTATTTTGCTAAGTATGATTTACACATTAAACTAGTAAGATAATAAAAAAATGTCAATTTAGCAACATATTCTCGTCAAGCATATTTAGACAAAATGAGTAATATGGTCACTTCCAAATTTAAATGAGCAATATAATTCTAATATGCACAAAAATCATAATCTTTTATCAAATATTATCTTTATGTATATATTACGATAATAAAATGACAAATTCATAACATAAGTATGCATCATATCCCAATGAGTTCAAATTTTCATTTTCATATACCAATGTACTTTTACCACAAATTGTATATCTCTGCCTCATTTCAACTTTATTTTTCTTTTCATATGACACAAACCTACAAGTAAAAAATTATTTGAATTTTGATCTCCAAATTAGCTTGGGTCCAAGGTTGTTAGTCACCTTTTTTCTTTTATCTCATTTCATTTCACCATGATTAATTTCTTCAACTTTGTATAAAGAAATGGTGATCGTGAAATTCACACACATAACAAATAGAATGATATTCAAGCATCATCTTGGACATGTCTAGATTTATAAATTTAAGCATAATATTGTCCAAAATATTTCTTAAACTTGTTATTTTTTATCATATCAAATGATTATGTATTCAACTTAACTTTGCATAAATAATTGTCAAATATTAATAGATAAAAGATTTATCAAAGATGATCGTATATATCATTTTCTTTTGTCTAATCAAAATGACAATCATAATAAATATGGAAAGGGATTAGGATATGCCTATAATTTAATTTATTTGTCATGCGAGAAAAGATATTTTGCAAATATATTATCACAAGTCAAAAGAAATTATAATATAAAAATTTAAAACTCTCTCCAACTTTGTTTTCAAATTTTCAAAAAATGTTTTTATGTCTAAATTTTGAGTTTTTAAGTTCTTTTCAATTTCAACATTATAATGCATGAAATGTCTAAATAAGAGCTAGTAAGAGCAAAATCAAATATATTTGCTCACATTTTCAAGAGTTAAGCATATGTAGGCATAATCATTTTCAAAGTAAAATGATCCTATTACGCAAAAAAATACTTTCTAAAAATCAAAGTCTTACGTAGAAATTATAATAACTAGTGAACAAATTCAAAACGCAAATAATTATGACACAAACTTAAGTTTAAAATATCATTATTATCGTTATGCATTCCCTACAAATATTTGAAAGCATCAAGATAAATTCAAATATCTTAAATCTATATGAGTAAAAGTAAGATCATCTTAATTTTATATACAAGTATTTATCACCAAATAGATATTAAAATGCAACTTCGATAAGATAGATGTTAAAATGCAATTTCCATAAAATATATTTAGTTCAAGTCACAAAATCATATCAAGTGAAAATGCACTTGCACACTTAATCATAGAAAGTATCATTTTTGTCAACTTGAAGATCTCAATATTTTTATGCATTTGAGCTTGTAAATAATCATGATCAAGAATGAACACATCCAAGTCAAATGCACATTTTAAATATGAGATGTCATAATTAAAATCACATGTGCACAAAATAAATTTAAAATTTTGCTTTAACGATACTTTTATCAAAAGAGGTGTGTCTTCACTTTACTTGAATCATTCTTCATTCTTTATGAAGCACACATACAAAGCACATCATATTTTCTTTCGTACCTAAATTTATTTGGGTCCAATATGATTAAATTTGGTTCATTTAAGAATCCACATTAATTTTTTCTCAACATTTATAAATTTTCTAATTTTGCACTCAAATGCACAATGACCATGATCACCACAATAATGATAAGTAATAGATGGTTTACCAAAATGATCATGAGCATATTCAAGTTTCAAAGTATTATTATGATTAACATATAAGCCTTTGACATTAAGAGAGTAATCGTAAGAATGTTTATACTTCAAATGTTGACTATTAATATCATGCTTATGTTTCAATGAATAATATGAATATTTTTACTATCCCTTTGTATTTTTACCATTTTTCTTCAAATTCATTTTCTTTCTATATTCAATATATTTTGCAAAAGTTTTAATAAGTTTTTGAACAATCATATTATGTTACATAGGTATATCAAATTTATCATTAAATTATTTTGTAACGAAGTAAATTTCTTTTTCAAAATCCTACTTTCATTCATACATGCACTATTTTTTTTCAAAAAAATTCATTTTGAACTAAACATGCATTCTTTTCATTTTTCAAAATTTTCAGAATATGAAAATAATTAATCAAAGTTTCATTTTTAACTAGACAAGCATCTCTTTTTTCTTTCAAAGTTTCAAATTAATTTTTCAAAAAAAATATACTCATTCATTAAAAATCTATTTTTCTTTTTAAGAGAATATGCTTTTCAATAAGAGATGAAAATTCTTTATGAACATCAAAAGAAAAATCAAAGTCATCATCACTATCATTAGTAGAGGAATAAGATGAAGTTGAGGTTACCTCATCATCCTCACTTTTTTTTCATTAAGCATAAAACTTCATTCTTGGATGTCGAGGATGTAGAACTATCACTTTCTTCATTATTCACATCTGAAATGCCATTCTTGTCAAAATTGCTACATTCATACATTTTTAACAAAACTTGCCAAATTTCATGAGAAGCAAAACATTTAAAAATAAGATTCATGGTAAGAATCTAAATAGGAATAAAAGATATTTTTAGCATTGTAGTCGAGTTTCTCAATCGACATTTAAAAATTATCATATTCAAAAAAGGAAAAATCAATTAAAACACCATTTAAACTCTTCTTTCGCTTCTCAAATTCATTTTCTATAGCTTTTCACATGGTAAAGTTAATTGAACATAAATACGCTTTCATTCTAATTTTTCAAAAAGCAAAAGAATGGTCTTGAAAACTCGGTGGTTCGAAGATGGAAGATAATTCTTTTAAAAATGGTGTCATGCTCTAAAATTTGATTAAATCTTTATAATAAGAGTATCCTAACTTTGTTACCAATTGTATGATCACAAGGCATCAAGAGGGAGGTGGTGAATTAGTGTTCAATCGAAAATACTGATTTTACGAAAATCATCATGGAAGCTGAAAATTGATTCGTTAATATTTAAACCAACAAAATAGCAATCAAATTACATGCATAATAGAGTAGGAAGGAGAGGGAGAGAGAGATAAATGCACGGGGGTGGTTTGTTGACAAGGTTTGGCCAGCCTACGCCTTGCTCCGACTTCTAGATCTCAAGACGCTCGTAGATTCCACTAACATCATTTCTTTATTTTAAATGGGGAAAGAAAATAAACCCTTTACAACTGCAAGGCACACATCTTTCACTTATAAGCTTTCACCCGTCTTTTTTTCGCTCAAGATGTAAGACACAACATCTTTTCACGCAAGAGCTAAATAACTATTACAGTATCACAAGAACACTCTCCAACATCTCTTTTACAAATTTAAACCTCACACAAGAGTAAGAGAGAAAGAAATGAAATATTTGCAACTAGGAGCTCAAATAAACTTCACAAATGTTCTTCCCACTTTTCATTAGAAGTCTTTATCGTTTCTACACCTTTGGGTTCTTTCTTATAGCTTTCTTGACTCTATTTAGCCGTTGGAACTTGTTTCTCACATTTTGAACCAAAATATGATTGTTATAGTGCATTCTATACGCTTACGGATCGACCAGTCCATATAATCATTGAAAAATATGATCGTTTGTGAATTTTGCACTGGCAGGTCAACCGATGCTTTGATCGATTTCATCTCGACATTCTGTTGACTTGATTTCTGCATTTTCTGGACTGATCTGTCGATCGGTGTTTCAATCGGCATCATCTCGAATCGATCGGTTTGCCTGACCGGTCGATTGATGCTTTCACTGCCAAGTTGAGCGCTCTGCACTATTTTGAGCATAATGTTTGGCACAATTATTCAAATGAGATGATTTGTATTTTATAGAAAGCTAAAAGAATGTTTTACAACTTTCATATTCATCATTCATCTAAAATCTAATGAGATTCAAAGTTCAATATATAAAGTTGTCCATTTCATATAAAACATTTTAGACCTTTACTCTTCTATATATAACTTTTCATACCAATATCTAAATAACATGATATTTGATTCTATGAAAAGCTAACAACATTATTTATAACTTTGATATTAATCTCTTGATCCAAATCTCATGATAGAATACTCAAATATTAAGTAAAAGTTTAGCGCATAAAAATATCAACTTTAAATTAAACTTTTCAAACTTTACTTGTTTAAACACAACTTTTTATGTGGTTATCCAAATGAGATTATTCTTGATTCTCTACAAACATAAGAGAGTTGTCTATCACTTTTATATTACCTATTAATATAAATATCGTGGGAACATAGAAAAATATTAATTAAAAGTTTAGTGTATGAAATAATTTATTTCTATTTAAAATTTCTTTCGAAGTTTGTATCATTAAAATATAATTATATAGAGTATAAAAACTTTGCTCTAACATTTGCAACTTTATGTGGATGGTGAATGTAACTTGAATGTTTAAGTTAGCATTCAGATTATGTATGTCATGTGGATTTTATTATGAACATGAATTTCTTCATGTGTTATCTTTATTGGCCCTATTGTGCATAGCATTGTCATTGAAGCGTGTGACACCATCGGGCGGCTTCGCCACACGTCGAGCTATGATTCGACGATGAGGGAGTTACTGTCACAGGGGTGTTACAGCTTAAAGTTTGTTAGGTAGGATTGTAAGGGAATTCGAGAATCGAGGATCCTAGATAGGATCTTATGATCCTACCTCATGAATAAAAAATATTTTTTTGATATAACATAATTAAAATAATAAATTTATTCATATATACAAGTTGTTGATAATTAATATTTTATTCATATTTTCAAATCTAATATATATTTTTATATCATGTGAAATACAATACTCTACATTATTAAAAAAAGGACCAAAATAAAAATATATGATATTCGATTTTAATGAAGTATAGTATTCATTAAAATGTGCTATAATTCTTAGTATATGTGAAATAATGAAATTTGATTTTGATGAAATACACTATAGGATTAGATTCATAACATAATATCAAATTATTAGAAGATATTAAAATTGATGAAATTGAGAATAACATGTATAATACATAATAATAGAATTTTTAAATCAAATTTTATTATGGTCCTTTATGTTTACTTTTAATTTTTTTATTCGAATAAATTAATTATTACCAATATTGTAAGATAGTATAGACTCGACTATAAATCCGGTATTGGGTGATCTTACTATATGGATTGCCATCCTCACAACCATGCAACAAAACACTGAATGACTCTTTTTTTTTCAATCGCTGCAAATCTGGCTTGCTAAAATGAGAAATAAGGAAACTTGGAAAATAGATACTAGGAAACAAATTTCCCAATTCGTTTTCAAACTAGGGTCTCTCTGTTCTTGTGAAAATGGGGGTGAGGCCTAGCAAGCATATTCCTAATTCCATGCAGCTGTTTGATGACATCTGACATTGTCATTCGATTCCTAGGATCATCTTTGGAGCAAGCAAGCCCTATGTGAAAAATCGAAAGAGTGCATTCCTGTATTGTTTCCATGTAATGGTTTACATCTTCTGCACTCAACTGTTCTTCATTGTCGTCCTCCATCAATAACAGACGTGGATCCACAATGTCGTGCACCTGTGCTGGAGGGGTCATCTTAACATAGTTATTAAGGCTTTCACCATCTTTAAACATGTCATCAGTCGCTTTCCTCCCTGTAAACACTTCTAGCAAAAGAATTCCATAGCTGTAAACATCTCCACTAGTAGAGATTTGACCACCCAGCCCATATTCTGTAATATATCGACAAACAAGAGCAGAAGGAAAAAAGTTATCATAAAGGTTTGTCAGTTGTGAAGATTCAGTAAAACAATTTGTTTGAGTTATCTTCACATTTAAAAATTCAGAAAGAAAATGCTTTCATCTATTTGCAGAAGGTATAAAATGTAAACTATAGAACATAACAAGCAAAATATGATGGCTTACCTGGAGCAACATATCCAATAGTTCCTCTTATAGCTAGAGATTCTGAAAAGTTGCCACTTATTAGTGACCTTTTCTCTCGAAGAAACCGAGAAATTCCGAAGTCGCTTACATGCGCAACCATGTCTTCATCAAGTAAAACATTGCTAGGCTTCACATCGCAATGAACAATTGGAACAGGACCATGTTCATGAAGATAATTCAATGCGAGGGCAACGTCGATTGTGATGTTCAATCTCTGAATAAAGCTTAAGCTCTTTGTTGAAGAAGTCACCTGCCCTGTTTGATACAACCAATTCTCCAGATTCCCATTAGGCATGTACTTCAGTACTAAAGCTTTGAATTCATCGCCTCTGGAATCTATGCTTGAACATGCAGTGATGATCTGAACAAGGTTGCGGTGCCGAGTGGTTCTCAAAACTTCACATTCAGACATGAAGCTCTCTGAAGCTCCAATGCTTTGCAGGTCCAAAACCTTAACGGCAACGAATCTTCCACTTAAGATTCCCTTATATACTGATCCGTTCCAATTAGATTAGATGTGGAAAACCCATCGGTAGCTCCTGCGAGCTCATTGTAAGAGACTCTTACGAATTTATCAGAAATAGGGGATGAAAGAAAAGAATTCTCTTTCTTTTTCTTCATTTTGCGTAGATAAATATATATGCTCCATGTTATGATTAGGATCACTGCACCAATAAGAATAGGAAGGAGTACCTTGATGGCATATGAATGATGCTGCCTTCTTTTAGGTTGGATGTCACATGAAGGCAAATGAAATGCTCGACTACCACCACACAACTTTATGTTTCCCACGAGATCGATTGCACTAGCGTTTCTGAAAATGCCATCACCTGGTACTTCACCCTCAAACTGATTGAACGACAAGTTTAGATTTTGCAAACCGCCCATGTTTGCTAGGAACTCCGGAATGCGTCCAGACAAATTGTTATGTGAAACGTCCAGCTCCCGGAGACCTTTCAGATCACTCAGGGCCGAAGTAATCGGTCCTTGAAAGATGTTATGTTGTAGATACAGATACTCCAAGCTCAGACAAGAAGCAAGTGTGCTAGGTACCTCGCCTGAGAGCTTGTTGTATGACACATCAAAGTAGTCGAGACCTCTCAGGTTGCCAACTTCCACGGGCAAGGATCCATTGAAGAGATTGTCGGATAGAATTAGTGCCCTGGACAATGACGGTAGACTTAGGAGCCCCCTGGGAATAGCACCAGTAATCTTATTCTGGGACACATCCAACGCCTGCAAGCTCTCGCAACTCCCAATGCTCTCAGGCATGCTTCTAGTGATGTTGTTCATGTTTAACAACAGGATGTTAAGGTTGGTGAGGTTGCCGATAGAATATGGAATTGGACCTGAGAGGCTGTTACTTTGTAAATCCAATGCGTTCAGACCTGCAAGGCCGCCGATGGTGTCAGGGATAACACCGCTGAGCTGGTTATTACTCATGACTAGTTCAGAAAGATTTATGAGATTTCCAACTCCAGATGGAATGGTGCCATAGATGTGGTTACTCCCGATATCTAAGTACTGGAAATTGGAGGACATATTAGATATAGTGGCTGGCAGTGAGCCTCCGAGCATGTTGTTTCTCAAAGACAGCGACACCAAATTGCTGCAATTTGACAAAGAGGTGACGAACTCCCAGTCGCTGCTCGTGCTGGCTTCAAGTTGGTTGTCGAAGAGGGACAGGTAACTGAGACTTGGAAGATTTCCTAGATTTGCGGGCACTGTCCCACTGAAGAAGCAAACTGAGATCTCGAAGTACTGCAGCTTGGATGCATTGGTCAAGGTTGGAGGAATCATCCCGTGCAAATGATTATTGAACAAAAGTACTTGTTCCATGTTTGGAAGGGTGTCAAACATGTCCGCAGGAAGACTTCCCTCCAAGAAATTATACCCCATTGCTAATACTCTAAGTGAAGATATATTGAAGAGAGAGGAAGGAATGGTACCTGTTATTGTGTTCTTATACAACTGAATTAATTGTAAATTTGACAGCTTACCAAATGACTCGGGTATGCTTCCTTTTAGTTGGTTTTCACGAAGCAAAAGCGCCGTGAGCCCAGTCATGTTGCCAATAGAAGCAGGGATGGTACCAGATAGGTTATTCATGCCAAGATTGAGAATTACCATCTCCTTTAACAAGCCAATTCCCTTTGGGATCTCACCAGTCAGAAGGTTGACCCTCAGATCAAGAAATCTGAGATTGGAACACCGGGTCAGAGCTATGGGTATATCGCCATGGATGTAGTTGACGCTCAAGTCCATATACCCCAGTCTTGACAGATTGCCGAACTCCGGCGGGATGTGGCCGCCGAAGGTGTTGTTGTGGAGCCTGAGGTCCTCGAGGAAGGTGAGGTTGGCGATCTGCGGTGGTACCTCACCGGATAGGCCGGTGGAGTTGAGGATCAGACTCTGCACCCTGTCCGGGTGCCTTCGGCCGCCGCAGGTGACGCCGTACCACTCGCAGTAGTGGTGCGAGTGGTTCCAGGACGTCAAGGCACCGAGGGGATCAGAGATCATGGACTTGATGGACAGAAGAGTTTGCCCGTCAGAATTAACTGCGGCAGATGCAGAGCTGCTCAGCGGCCGGGACGTGGCTGCTGCTAGGAAGAGTGAGAGGATGATGAGGGCATGCACAAGAGACGAAAAGGGACTCCACGACATCACCTTCATCATCTCGTCAGTTGGCTTCCAAGAATTTCGATCAGCGTGTAGGAGATATATAAAAGTGTATAAAAGGAGTTTTTAGTACAAGAAAAAGATAAATTGAAAAAAGAAAATAAAAGCTCATATAAATTTATTTTTTTAATAATAAAGATGGAACTGTGTGATTCGATATAAATTAATCAACTTCTATAATTTGATATATTTAGTAATTAAAAAAAATGATAAAATAATTATACTGCATGCATAAGCACTACATTATATTGACCTATCATATAAATTTAATTTTGATAAACAATAATATTTAGATCGACCTGCTATAGTCTGTGCACTATATTCAGAACCCTCAATAAAAAAAATATCATAGAATATAATTGCTAGTATTTTTCATCCCGAGATAGCTAAGTTGACGAAAACTAATAATTATAGTGTTTCGATTTAGCAAAGTGTTTTCAATCTCGCTACTATTCAAATATCAAAATATTAATTAGATGCTAATCCTATTCCGAAAAAGATTCACATATCCTATGTGGTTGATAAGTGCACCCAGATTTCGTCAGCTGCACAACGGCAAGATGTGGATGCTATGGAGACTTTACGTGCTGCAATGCAAATGTCGTGGAAAATTGATCCTGCATTTGGCTGACTGGATCATCCAGAAAAACAAAAATTGTGGAAAAACACACGCCACGATATCTTTCCAGATACAAGGCTAAAATTGAATATTTTGTTTACGAATTTCTGATGTTTAATTAAATGATCTCTCACAACTATTTAGTGCCATATGGGAATAAGAACGTAAATTAAAAACTTATATTTTCTAAGAATTATATTTTTTCTTTACGTTTGGCCGGACTCATATTTTCTTATATTAAGTTCTTGGACTAGCTGATTGAAAATGTTATGCCCTTTAATTTACTCGATTCTTTGTTCATTTCGTTTTGGATAAATTATTCAACGTTCACGCCTTTCTAATTTACGTTAACGAGACTTTCCGATTTTTTTTTCCTTTGAACGAAAAGTCAAAGGGCGACTTTTCAAAAAAAGAGTCACAGGGTGGAAAAAACAAAAGTCGTAAAGAGGGCAACGACCGGATCTCCAATCAATCTGGTTGGAAAGTGAAAAATTTCATTTTCGACTACAAGTCAGTGATGCAAGCATTTAGATTTTGTTACAATCAAGCTGTGACATAAACAGATAATAAATTATTCAATTTTAGATATTATATAAAAAAATAACTGTTATTTATGTGGTATATTTTCATCTTAAAAATTAGATATTATTAATAAATTCATCTATTCAATTATTATTCATAATAATATTACATCATATACGTTAAATTATATAAGTAAATTGCAATAGAAATAATGATAACAATGCTTCTAATTTTTTTTTTATCGATATATATATATATAGTGCATATAATTTAATAATACAAGAATAATTTTGAAATAAAAGTTCATTTTCTACTCTCTATTCACTAAATGATGTATTAATAAAATTTGAAAAAATATCTATACAAAGATTTGAAAAAGTGATTTATCTAACTGAAATCATTCTGCACTTATTAGGCTTGGGAATTGCGTAGATTTTTTGTAAAAGATTCTAGGCCTATATGCTATTTTAAGGGGCGGAAAACTCCCATCATTTAACCGGAACAAAGAATTTGGATCAATTAAGCGAGTATTACGTTTTAATGCTCCACACTGAAGACTGCAACTTCATTTTTAGCATTGTAATTATTTAATTGGATAACACTTTTACTTAGAGTTTCAGATCTGAAAACAATTTTGGACTTTCGGAATTTTTTTTAACATATTTTACTATTTTAGTCCACCTTAACATCCGAAAAATAAAAGATACTTTCTACAAACATTTTGGCAGAAAAAAGAATTTCATTTAGGCTCCATCTCGGAGTCGGAACTTATTTTTTCTGTTTTCATCAAAACACTCAATTACTCAATTATTCGGGTGCTAATATAATTTCAGTGAGTATGGTCTTCAATATAGTTTCACTTTAATGAATTATCAGATACTAATAATTTAAGCCAGAGAAAAATATGCACCATATTCGTTGAAATAAAAATTAAAAAGACCTATAACATATAATAACAAAACTAGATCGAATGATTATGAAACTTAATAAACTTAATGTGAAATTATAGTCATTCATCGCTCTCTTCGGGCACAAATAAGTTATCCACTACTTCTTATTTCACGAACACTTAATGAAATAAACTTCTAAAATGACACCACCGACATCTATTGTTCTTAGCACGGATGGAAAATGTAAAAAAAGAACTTTTCACCAAATAGATTTCATCCATGTTGTTAGTGTTTTGAGGACCATGACCATCTATTTATATATAGTAGGTATAAAGGGTTTGAAGTTTCACCCATCATGAAGCCTTCAAATGAACCATTGGATCTCCATATATGCTTTTTTTATATTGATATACTTTTTGATCATGTATATATCATTTTATCATTATACATCTTTTAGTATATGAACACATATACATCCTTATACTTTATACACATTTTGGTATATATACACCTATTAAACTTTTTACATCTTTTGGTATATATATACACCCTTTAACGTTTTGGAATATACATCTTTTGGTCTCTACACATATAATTTTATATTAATAATTATGCCCATAAATACTTTAATCACTTTATTTAAACCATAATATATTTTGACAATTCTTAATTATATAATTATTTTCATATTAAACTCAATGTTGGAATTATGTTCCAACAATCTCCCACTTGGGTTACATATGAAACTTTATAATTATACATACCAAAATGAGCTCAACTTTGTTATCAAAATCATAATGCCTTAAAATAATTTCATTCACTAATTATACTAATAAAGGATCAAAGTAATCTTTATCACATTCGTCGCAACTTGACTAAACAATTGTCATATATCAATATAATCAATAACAAGATCTTGATATGGATGCGTAGCATAAAAGTTACATGCAATGTGATCATAACATGCCTATTTCCAACTGGTCCACTTTACTAAGATCGAACCTAATAAAGAGTGAAACTTAACTGTAGATTTACAGATATTAGCCTTAATATATGAGCTGAACTATATGATAATATGTCTATAGCATGAGTATTTATAATTACAAACTCCCACTCAAACTAAATATCCTGATCTAAAATGACACTCATGTTACCGGTGTACTCGAGAAACACTTTTGGGTGACAATTTTTTAGTAAGTGGATCCACAATAATAGAGTTTGTTCCAATATGCTCAATAGTCATTGGTGTCAATAGTCATTAATCGTTTCTTCACTCTTTTTTAACAATTAAGAACTTAACTTTAGTGTGCCTCAATTTTGCCATGCTCTTGTTGTTATTGAAATATATATAACTGCCACAATATTGTCACAAAAATAATTTTAATGATTTTTTAATACTATCAACTATGTAATTCCGCGACAAAATTTCACAGCCAAATTCCATAATTAGATATCCCATAGCTTGCAATGAATTCTACTTTCATAGTTGAAGAGTACAATAATTAACCATTTGACACTCCTCCATAATATAACACACAATACAAATAAATATAGTCTAATGTAAATTTTATGCTATCTTTGACATCTAACAAATCGGAGTCTGAATATCCAATAATCACAACTTGATTTGTCCTCCAATATGTCCTCTGTCCTTCTTAATCCATTTCTGGATTACTTGAGTATTTGCCTAATATCTCAATAATGTATGTAATATTTGAATGCATAAAACTTGAGCATAAATAAGACTTCTTATTGCTAATGCATAAAAAATCTTCTATATTTTCATTCTCTCAAAGTCATTGTCATGTCTCAGTTGCATTAATATGAAAATCCTAGACTGTTAATCACTCCACAAATTGATATAGATTAAATTTATTCCCATAAACTTGATTAACAGACCACATAAACTTGATTCTTCACACACTAGTTATCAAATTTATATCAATTATTAATTTCACATAAAATCAATTAATTTAATTAATGAATTCTGAAATCAAATAGTCCACAAACTGGTAACTACTCAACTCAGAAATCCAAATAATTAAATCAAAAACACTAAGCACGATTAACTAATTGATCAGAAAAGATTAAAACAAATAATATAGGGTCCAAATACTTTCCCTTCAATAATAATCTCATAAAATAAAATAAATAAAAATATAGAGTTCATCCTAGAAATTCTGGAGAGATAATAATAAAATAACAATAATAATTGGAAGAATTACACCCAAATTAAAAGTAGAGCTCTTGAATTGGGCAGACAGTCGGGCAGCCTCTCGGACTTGATCAGGGTCGCGATCAACTTCCAGCCGTCGCACCTCTCTCCTTTTGGTCGAAGCCTGCGGACTCTCGACTCGCTGTGGAAGAAACCTAAACTTTAGAGCACGAGTTAAAATGACGGTATCTTCCCCTATTTATAGGTGCGGACGGCCTTCAAGCGGATCACAATCGAATTTAATTTCATGGGATAAAACTTGAGTTGATTACGGCCGATAAACTTTTCTCTCTGAATTTTGGCCAAAACTATTAGTTATTTTATCCGTTACGCCCAAAAAGATAGACATTCTTATCTTTACACCCTTCAAATATCAGCCAAAACGAAGATTCTTTTATCTTTACCCCCTTCAAATTTCGGCCAACACGATGACTTCGCCTAAGGATTGAGTTATCGGTCGATAAAATGACATCACTTTCTAAATCTTGGCCACAAAACCCGTTTGCACCCTAGATTTCTCGGCCGATATGATGAGTAACTTCTTATCTCGCCCAAAACGATAACAAATTCGGCCACAAAATTCGTTTGCCCCCCTAACAATTACGGCCGATAGTAATAAAACATTGGATGTTTTACGGCCGATAAACTTGGTATATGATAGGAGTCTCGGCTGATACGGATAGATCTTTGATGATTTATCGGCCAATATGTCCATTCTTGATAAATATAATCCTTGGATAATTATGTATTCGATTTTTCCTGCAAAATTATAATCACAATTTAATTAATCTATCCACAATTAAAATATTCAAAAAATTAACAATTAAATTTGATAAATTCGGAATTATGATTAAAAGTGACTAAAAATGATGCATGCCATGATCAAATTAGAGAAAAATTAACTAAAATAATAATCTAAAATATGTTGTATTTTGCATGCATCAAACTCCCCCAAACTTAAAATCTTGCTTGTCCTCAAGCAAAAATTCAAGGCAAAGCTCAAGAAAGTTCCATCATAGCCTCCACATTATTAACTGACTAATTTTCTCACACAATTCTTCTGCACACCTACTACTTAGTATCTCACCACTTTCCATGCACTTAGCTTCATAGATGTTCTGAATGTTACACAAATTTAAACAGTCTCAAATTCAGCCTTGTAGAAAAATAAATTGTCTATCAAATAATGGTATTAATATTGAATACATAAGTACTAATTGAGCTTAAAACTTTTTCTTTTTCTTTTCACTTTTATTTTCAATCATTTTAAAAGTTCTAATCTTCAAGCAGGATTGCACAAGTAAGTCCATGTAGCAGGCTTTGGACTGATGACTCCCAGACCATATGGCCTTAGGGCACCAGGTGATAAAGCACCCCTCGAGTTTACTTGCCCGAACAACCAAGGTTTTGAATGAAGAGTTCGAACTTAGCCATGATTCAGTACTCATGTGCTTCTCCATATTCCACAAGATGGTCCATGTAGCAGGTTTTCGATCGACAGATCCCAGAGCAGTTGCCCTTAGGTCGCCAGGCATGAACCCCTACGGATCTAATTACCCGAACACACCTTGGTTCCGGATAACACTTTTGTACCTACACATAACTTTATTCTCTTTTTTTTCACTATATATTTTTTTTAGCTCAAGGAGTACTTAATATGGTCAATACAAATGCTATTACTATCAAGACTTAAAAGAAATAAAAAAGGCATGAATATAATTTTGTCGTCTAGTCATTCATAATTCTACTTAGCATAGACACACAGCCCATAAGTTTGATACTAAAATAGTAAGTGATAAGAACGAAAAGCATTCAAATTTCATCAATTAACAATATGTCTTTGAACTTTTACTAAAAGATAATTAAAACAATAAGACAAGAGTTAGTAAGATGGTAGCAAAAATAAATGCATGCAATGGTATTTTTGAGAAAATTTTCAAATTTTCACTTTATTTTTAATTTTCAGAAATACATGCAAACATAGGCAAATAGAAAGAAACATGCAATGCATGAAATGCAAACTCCCCCAAGCTTGAACTAGACACTGTCCTCAGTGTTAGGCCAACAAGAGAAAGTGATACCTACTCAATAAAAAGGGAAAATAAAGAAATGAAAAAAAGGGAAAAGACACAACCGGATTTACTGTCTCTGGGTGGCGATGTGCTTGGGCTCGACCTCAATATATATATCGGTGGAGAGATACTCGACTGATACGAAGACATGTCGATGAAGATGTCAGCCGCAAAAGCTGCAGAGACTCGGCTGAGATTCTTGTGGTGTCAGTGTTATGAACTTCACGACCGCAAATGATGTCGGTGAGAGGAGATCTCGGCCGATAATTGATGGATCTCGGCCGCAAAATTTTGTGGATGAAGATCTCGGCCGATAATTGAGAATCTCGGCCGATAAAAGCTTGGCCGTAATGTGGTGTGGATGAATATCTCAGCCGAGATTTGCTTAAGGCTGGCTTCTCGACCGCAACGGGAAAGTTCTCGATCGGTATTTAAGGAGATGCTACCCGCAATGTTTTGTCGATGAAGATTTCGGCCATGAAGTCTCGGCCGTAAGAAACTGTGCGTGGTGCTTTTGGGCGTAAGGGAGCGGCGATGGGCGTTGGTGAGACATGGGCCGTAAGGAGGAAACGATTGTGAGAACTTTTGGCCGAAATTCCGTGATTTCTCGGCCGCAATTGGAGAAGCTCGGCCGCAATCGTAGGTTGAGGATCAGCAGCTTTGTTTCCGACAAGTCAAATCCATCGGAGTACGGGTGCAAACTTGGTGTCTGACGTTCTCCCATCGCACAGAAATTAATTAGATGACTCCATAAAAAAATAAAATGTCTAATTAAAAATAAAACTATCACCAAAACTAATTCTATCTAACTAAGATATTCGTTAACTAATTAGAAAAATGAAAAGAATAGAAATAATTCTGATTTATAGTCGTCAGCTTGACTTAGTCCCGATGAAAATCAAGGCCTATTTTGCTCTTCCCCCCTTGGATTTTTCTCTGTGTTGCTTGGGAGAGAGTCCGGTGTACGTCCAGTCAGTTGTGCCGCCATTTGGCCCAATTGTCTTTCCAAATTTCAAATTGATGCATCCTGATTAGTGGCTCTAGACTCCATATCCTTTTGCAATGATTGCATAGTGTTTATGATCTGTGCCATCATCTCATGCATGTGATTTGACGATTGATATTGGGGAGCATCAGGTTGCCTTTTCAGTATATAATCCTTTGATGGACCAGAAGGCTGGCCTTGATTCTGATTATAGGCAAACTTCGGATTGTGTCTCCAACCATAATCGTTGCTCCTGAAAAATGGGTTGGAAATAAAGTTGGCATTTTCAATTTGATTTGAATCTGAAGTGTTACCTGTAGGGCTATAATTGTTTGAATTTCCCATCATTGACATCATCTGCTCGAATTTTTAATTAAGTGACTCCAATTGAGCCACTATTTTTGAAGATTGTACTCCCTGTGCAGCATGTACATCTTGAGTTCGGCGAGATGGTCTCCTTTCTCGGCTTGACTTGAGGGCTACAGCTTCAATTATATCATGTATCTCACTAGGGCGTTTAGATCTTAACACTGTCCCTCCTGCTGATTGGTAGAGCTTATCTTGATCTACAGCTCGTAATTCATGATAGAAATCTTCCATCACTTGCCACTTTGAGATTCTATTATCAGGAACTCTGGCCAACAGTTCCTTATATCGTTCCCATGCTTCATATAATGTCTCGTTATCGTCTTGAACAAATGCCCTTAGCTCTCTTCTATATTTGTCTGCTTTTTGTGGTGGGCAATATTTTCCAACAAACTTTTCTACCAGCTACAACCATGAGTGAACTGATCCTATAGGAAAAGTTTTAAACCATGTGGAAGCTTTGTCACATAAAGATTGTGGAAATAATAATAAATGAATAACTTCATTAGAAATATTATTATTTCTAAAAGTGCTAAGAGTGGCATGAAATTTGTCAAGGTGATCGTGAGGATCTTCATGAAATCCTCCTCCAAATTGGGATGCTTGTATCATCCTCACGATTGCCGGATTGATCTCAAAATTATTTACATTGATTTCAGGCAGCACAATGCATGATTCTCGGTCATTATATCTAGCCGAGACATATTCTCTCATAGAGTGTTCTGCTTCATCTTCTCGCCGATTATTTTGTGGCGGAACTAGTTCATTTTGTTGCTCCAGTCTCTGATTGTCGCGTGCTTATTCAGCCATTTTTCTGAGATTTCTTCTTAATCGGCGAGATTTCAAGATCAAATTTCAAAATTGGATTTGAACTCCTTGTTCGCTTATCAGAAGATTCCAGGATTGGTTGTGATTAAATATTCAGTAGTACCTGCAACAACCAAATTTCAATAAGATAAAAGAATAAAATAAAATAAAATAAAAATATATATAAGAAGAAAGAAATATAGATAATAGGTCACGAAGAAATAAGATTTAAAAAAAAATAAAAAAAATCTTTCGACCTGATAGAATTGAAAATTCATCATTAAAATTAATTTTCGAGAGGAACTTTTCAGAAACCTAATTACGGCCGCAAAACGCTCTTCAAACCAATTCAAATGCCAAATAACTCAACCGAAAGTAAATCAGAATAGATAATCGTAAAAATCATGCACTCGTTCGGCCGTACAACTTAACCATGTGTCAACATTACGGCCGTAAAAGCAATAATCAGCAAAAATAGTTTCAGAGAGGTTAATGAGATTGATCGATCGCCAAACATATCTCGGCCGAAATTAAATTAGTTGAGAAATTTAATAACCCGATGTTCGTTCGGCCGTAAAAACCATGAAACAGTGTCGAAAGGGATTAATCAACGTGAAGGCGTAAAACTTGTTGGATTATGGCCGAAACAACGTCGTAAGATGGCGTAAAAATTAACACGGCAATGAATCATCTCGGCCGAAAGAGAATTAAATTAACTCTGGGCGTAAAGAACCGAGGTCGACAACCTTTGGCCGTAAAACAGAATCGGGTTTCGGCTGAAATAAAAATTGAACGAAACGTCGACAAATGATTCATTACGGCCGAGGAAGAGTAAAATTCATATCGGCCGTAAATCGATGAAAATTAAATCGAACGTGATCCTTTTTGACCGAGATAGAAAAATCCATGACTGAAATAAGGTCGTATGAAGCCGTAAAAATAAATGTTCAGAAAATAAAAACATGTCGGCCGCAAGACAAGATTTATTGTTGGCCGCAAAATCATGCATTAGTCGAATACTTCATCAATCCAATGCGCAAGTGAAAGAAATCAATTCGATATCATAAAGTCAACTTTCGTCCGTAAAAATTTTCAGCCGCAAATATACGAATAAAGTTGGTCGAATAAACAAAATATTTTGCGGGCATAAACTTTTTCGAAATCATAAAATCAGAAATCAAGTTGAGAAAAATAGAAAATTTTACGGCCGCAAAACAAAAGTATCAGGATTTCGTCCGAAACAAAATTGTATCAAAAGTGGTATTAATCCAATTCTTACATATAAAGCAAGACCACAAATAAAAATTTTGGTCGAAAACGAAAAATCCAGAAGTCGAAAAGTATCATTACGGCCAAGAAATTCATATCGGGAGTAAAATGGTGGCATAAAACATCTCGGCCGCAAAACTGGATTCAGAGATAATTCTCGGCCGCAAAGTAAATTGTCGCAAAGGGAATTTAGAAAGTTATCGGCCGCAAAAACCATGAGATCAATTTTCGGCCGTAAAACTCGTAAAGCCGACAAAACCATTAGTCCACGTTGAAATCCGAAAGATCCATAAAGCACCAGCCAAATTCAATAATTTTAATCTAAAATGTCGCGACCTTTATCTGCAAAAAAAAGAAAAATATTAATTTTTTACACTAATAACAAAAATAAAGAATGCGTATTTACAAACAAGCAATTAGAGAAAATTATTTATAATTTATTTACATCTTCTAAAAATTCATAAAAATTAGAAATTAATTAATAAAATATTCCCCGGCAACGGCGTCAAAAACTTGATGCGTTGAAATAATGTAGCAAAATAGAATCGCCAGAAAGTGCACTAGTCGCTTAAGTAATATAGTAATAGGAGTAAGAGTGTCGAACCCATGAGGAATATTATTAATTCAATATCTGAATTTATAAATTAACAAGAGAGAAGAAAAACATGGATTTTGGAAATAGATTTTGTAAAAATAAAGAAAATAAGATAAAGATAAGATAATGGTGTTGAAGTTATGCCTTAGGATGAAAATAAATCAGGATAAATATTTGAACCATAAAAGATAAATTTAATTTTTAAAGATGGATTAGAAATTTTCCCAAGTTATTAATTTACAAGATTAACATCACAGAGTCCACAATCTGATAATTCTGCTATTTAATCCGGTAAATCAAACTATCTTAAATTTAATCAAATCTAAAGTTTCACAAACTGGTATTCGTCAGATAAAATTAAAATTAAGATGCATTAATATGAAAATCCTAGACTGTTAATCACTCCACAAACTAGTATAGATTAATAGACCACATAAACTTGATTCTCCACACACTAGTTATCAAATTTATGTCAATTATTAATTTCACATAAAATCAATTAATTTAATTAATGAATTCTGAAATCAAATAGTCCACAAACTAGTAATTACTCAACTCAAAAATTCAAATAATTAAATCAAAAGCACTATGCACAATTAACTAATTGATCAGAAAAGATTAAAACAAATAATATAAGGTCTAAATAGTTTCCCTTCAATAATAATCTCATAAAATAAAATAAATAAAAATATGGAGTTTATCCTAGAAATTCTGGAGAGATAATAACAAAATAACAATAATAATTGGAAGAATTACATCCAAAATAAAAGTAGAGCTCTTGAATTGGGCAGACAGTCGGGCAACCTCTCGAACTTGATCAGGGTCGTGATCAACTTCCAACCGTCGCACCTCTCTCCTTTTGGTCGAAGCCTACAGACTCTCGACTCGCTGTGGAAGAAACCTGAACTTCAGAGCACAAGTTGGAATGACGGTATCTTCCCCTATTTATAGGTGGGACGGCCTTCAAACAGATCACGGTCGATAAAATCATACGGTCGAATTTAATTTCATGGGATAAAACTTGAGTTGATTACGGCCGATAAACTTTCCTCTCTGAATTTTGGCCAAAACTATAAGTTATTTTATCCGTTACGCCCAAAAAGATAGACATTCTTAACTTTACACCCTTCAAATATCGGCCAAAACGAAGATTCTTTTATCTTTATCCCCTTCAAATCTCGGCCAATACGATGACTTTGCCCAAGGATTGAGTTATCGACCGATAAAATGACATCACTTTCTAAATCTCGGCCACAAAACCCGTTTGCACTCTAGATTTCTCGGCCGATACGATGAGTAACTTCTTATCTCGCTCAAAACGATAACAATCCCGGCCACAAAATTCGTTTGCCCCCTAACAATTGGATGTTTTGCGGCCAATAAACTTGATAGATGATAGGAGTCTCGGCCGATACGGATAGATCTTTGATGATTTATCGGTCGATATGTCCATTCTTGAAAAATATAATCCTTGGATAATTATGTATTCGATTTTTCCTGCAAAATTATAATCACAATTTAATTAATCGATCCACAATTAAAATATTCAGAAAATTAACAATTAAATTTGATAAATTCGGAATTATGATTAAAAGTGACTAAAAATGATGCATGCCATGATCAAATTACAGAAAAATTAACTAAAATAATAATCTAAAATATGTTGTATTTTGCATGCATCACTCGACCCGACATATGTCATGCCATTAGTCTAGTCAGTCGATATTAGTCTAATCCATGACACCAACATTGGATGACTGTCAAAAGGATTCTTAGATACTTGAAATGAACTGTTGACTACGCACTATGCTATCAAGGAGGAACTCTAAAGTTAATTAGTGGGATATATAGATGCTGATTGGGCTGGCGATGTTGATGAACACAAGTCCACCTCCGGTTACGTCTTCCTGCTTAGCAATGGCACTGTGACGTGGAGCAGCAAGAAGCAAGATTGCATAGCATTGTCAACAATGGAAGCTGAATTTGTGACATATACCGAAGCTGCAAAAGAAGGCCTTTGGTTAGGCAAATTCCTTCGCCATATGAAAGTAGCTGATGATGCTCAAAGATTAACCTATACTGTGATAATCAAGCTGTCATTTCATATGTCAAAGATGAAAAATATCATTGTAAAGGAAAGCATATCAACACTAAGTACAAATTTGTACGAAATGAAGATGTTCAGAAAAGGATCATGATTCAATATGTGTCTACACATCAGAATGTGGCTGATCCATTTACGAAGTCTATTCCGAGAGATGTATTTATTAGACATATAAAAGTTATAGGATTATGTAATCCTAATTGTACTTAAACACTTATTTTTTAATAAAATTATTTTCATTTCTTTGTTTAAGTTATTATGAGTTGTTATACACAAGTAAAATATATCAATCAGGCATGAGATTATCAAATCACATGGATAATCACCTCTTTAGAGTATAGAAAACGGAGAAGAAATGGTTTAGAATAATAATATTATCTAAAACCGCCCTGATTTGCTCAGAAGGATTTGAATACGAGTTTACTTCAACCCCGTGTGACCTGACAAGGGGAGCCAGATATGAGACCTCATTTAAGGCGCTAAAATTTTTTAGCGACTAATGGGAGGACTTAGGTCAGGCGCCATAGATTGACGACTAGACTTAAGTCTGTGCGGTGTTATTGAACAATGACATACGTTCCTTCAGTGGAAGTCTCCACCGCAATACTTGAATGTTTCACCAAGTATGCTAAGTCGACCCTAAGACGTGATGAATAGTTATCAAGTCTTTGTCACATATGTGAGTCTTTAAGGACTGAACAAGTTCGGAGAATGCCGTTAGACTCTTGACTATATTTCAAAATGATATGTTAGTGTTGCTACTTTAGCGAGGTACTCAAAGGCTAAAATTGTATATAGCCCGTCGAGTCACGTCTAGGAAAGCAGTTGACTTAAAATTGAGAAATATGAGAGCGAGAGAAGATTCACTGGTGCTGCATAAATTTTATATGTTATTGGCCAATTATAAAGTATATATATAAAATTGAGTAACCGTGGAGTTAGACATAAGTCGTCTAAGCTATGCAAGTAAGATGTCTCTAAGGCAAAGCGAATAACATGACTGCTTGAGCGACTATATGAGAATATAGTTTTGACTCGCATATTGATTGAGCGACTTTTATAAGTTTTGGATCTCAAGTTGATTGAGCACTATGTATCCCTAAATATGTCATGATATATGTTCTTAAGTGGTTGAGTAATTGTATATTCTTACGATTATGATATATGCTAGTAAGTGGTTGAGTAATTGTGTATTTGCAAATGTGACAAATAACACATTAAGTGCTAGTGGGAGAGTTAAGAAGTGACGAATTTCCTGTCGCTGCCTTTGCTGGCTTCTAGTTGGTTGTTTCCGAGGTCCAGGTCAAAGAGACGAGGCAGATTTCCTAGATTTGAGGGCACTGTCCCGCTGAAGAAACAGTTCGTAAACTCCAAGTCCCACGTCTTGGATACATTGGACAAGGATGGAGGAATCATTCCATGAAAACGGTTACCATATAAAAGTTCTATTTCAATGTTTGGGAGGGAGTCAAACATATCTGCAGGAAGATTTCCCTCCAAAGAATTATTTCCGAGTAGCAACCATTTGAGTGAAGAATTATTTCAATGTTTGAAGAAAGAGGCAGGAAGACTGCCTGTCAACCTGTTGAAAGACAAGAAAAGTGATTCCAAGCTTGACAGCTTACCAATTGTCTCAGGTATGCCTCCTAGCTGGTTATGAGAAAGGTGAAGCGCCCTCAGGCCTGTGATGTTGCCCACGGACGCCGGAATGCTGCCAATGAGGCTGTTCTGGAGAAGTTCCAGAACCTGCATCTCTTTTAACAGATCAATATCCTTTGGGATCACTCCTGTGAGGTTGTTCCCAAACAGTTGAAGCCAACGTAGTCTTGAACACTGCGTCAGAGCGAGTGGTATGTCCCCATTGAAATTGTTCACGCTCAAGTTCAGGTAATGCAGCCTGGACAGCTTGCCGAACTCCAGCGGAATGCCGCCGCTGAAGGCGTTATCACCGAGGTCGAGTGTCCGGAGGAAGGAGAGGTTGGCTATTTGCGCTGGTATCTCACTGCGACTGGATAGCCCGGCGGACTTCAGGATCAGGCTCCGCACCCTGTCTGGGTGCCTTCGTCCGCCGCAGATGACGCCATACCACTTGCAGTAGTGCTGCGAGATATTCCAAGAGTTCAAGTTACCGAGGGGGTCAGAGATCATTCCCTTGATGGACAGAAGAGTTTGCCCATCGGAAACTGCATGGACAGAAGAGGGCGTGCATGAGAGAGGAAGAGGGACTCCATGGCAGCAGCTTCACTCGTCAATTGGCGTCCATGGATTGATTAATGCGTAGGGGGTATACCAAATATGGAAGCATGGCTGTATGGGAATGTATCTATATACATACATATGCAACTAAACGTTGTAACATCAATATGAATCTGATTGAGATTAAATTTAATAACTTAATATTAAATTTAATAAAGAATGAATCTGATCTGATAATCATGATTTGTTGGTTGCATATTAATTATACAAAAGTTAGTTACATGCTATCTAACCTTGTATAAATATATATAAAAGTGTAATTTAGACGTTATGAAATTGTATAAAGAAAGCTAATTCAAAGTTAAAAGGATCAGATAGAAAAAAAAATACATAGAAAAGTTGGAAATATACATATATATAATAAGCCTGTAAAATTTGGTACCGTTGAGGAGTACCACAAAATACATATGCATAGAAAGTAACACTACAAGAAAATGGCTAATTTGCGATGGACATTTTTCGAATAACACGTATCCTTTGCATTTTTCGACGACAATTGCGATGGATAGGTAAATTCTTTCGAATCATCAAAGGCCAAAATAACTTTTGTTACTACGGACGACAAATTCTCGTTGATACATTACCGACGGGCATAATCTTCGGAATTACCAAAGGATTTAAATCCGTCGATAATTTTGAAGGCTACACTCGTCTGTAATTATATTTATAATAATATATATGTCATATAATATAAGTATATATTCATTATTTTCTTGTTAAATTATTATTTTATTTACAGAAAGATAATGCCTTCGAAATTACTGAAGGATTTAGCATTTGTTGGTAATTTCGAAGGAATTACCCGTCGATAATTAAAATAATATCATTTATTATTATCAATATTTATATTATAGACATTAATAATATATTAATATTTTATTTACTGAAGGATAATGCCTTCAAAATTATCGAAGAATTTAGCATCTGTCGATAATTTCGAAGGAATTATCCGTAGGTAATTCCTTTAATGTAATTTATTATCCATATTTATATATATATATTATATGTAACGAGTGGTCTCAACAACGAGCCTTCGTGGAACAAGGAAACAAGGTGAAGTGATAAACGGCTTCTTCCTGCTTAAGCAGGTCTCGGATTCGAATTTTCGCGAATATAGACGATATGCTTTTTAGCGTCACGCCAATTGAGCCATCCATCCCCTTCCAAATATCGGCCACCTAAAAAAAGGAAAAAGGGGAAACAAACGTCCAATCCATGGGGGAAGAACGCACGATGTTTCTGTCGTGCGTGATTGTTGGGGGTTATGAAGTCTTTTAGGGTGTGTTTGGCAATTGGAACCGGGTGGAACCAACCCTAGGTTCCATCCGGTTCTACCAAACATGCCCTTGGAGTTTTCGTCTGGAACGAGGGTCACATGACTCTCGTTCCAAACTACCGGTTCCACCACGGTAGTGGCACTTTTTTTTGTGTGTTTTCACTTTTTTTATTTGACGTTTCATCTTTTTTTTTCAATTTTTTTCTTTTATCATTTTCTTTTTTAACCTTTCATATATAGCTTAATTTATTTATTATATGTAAAATATAAATAATAAAGGAGTAATATAATATTATTTACTATTTACTATTTCATTATAAATTTTTAATATAAATTAATAGAAAATTGATTTTTTTAATTTTAAATAATATATTTTTTAACAAAAATGTTGACATAATTTTTTAATATATATTATGTATTTTGATTTTTTAATAATTTTATAATCTATATTTATATACATATTTTTTATTTAATCACCCACTAAAATTAATCCGATCACATATACTTTTTCTATCATATCAACTACCTTATTTCTCATCATCAAATTTCACTTCATTCAAACACAACTGAATTAATCTGTCATTTTAACTATTCATGAAAACTTGATGAAACTGCAGGTCCTATTGTCAAACGGTCCCTTAGCGTCCAAACATAAGGCGACCTTTACCAAATGAGGAAGAAAGAGAGCACAAAAGAGAGAGCGCAAGAGAGAGAAGTTGTGTTGATTTCTACATTATTTCTACGTCTGAAGACATGGTGAAATTCACTCTCGATGTGTCCAATTACGTCCACGAAACATTCCAATCAATTTTGATTTCTAATTAGTTTAATTTTGACTAATATAGGCAGGGATGGAACGGAGATGACAATTTAGAAGGGGCCAAAAGGTCTACGAGTGAAAAGAAACATAAAATGCATATACCGCCGTATCTATCTTACACTATAAACGTCCAATCGAACGGCGAAGACTACGCCAGGTCTCTGTCGTAATTGTCGCGGTTTATATTATTATATATGAATGGTAATAAAAGTCTTTGTAGCGTCAAAGGAGAAAGACATTGACCTTGACCAATAGAAGAAGAAAGAGAGCATCCACGGCAGGGACAGGGAGTGCGAGATCAGCAGAAGAAGATTACGTCGATTTGTGCATCATTTGACTTTTAATTGGAGAAGCAGATTTTGATACTCTGAAATACAAGAATTTTGACTAATTTATGACTAATAAAATAATATATATATTAACAGAACAAATATTATTAAAACATAAAAAAAACTTCATACAAAAATATAACTCATGACTTACACAAATAAACTCGAATTAATATAACTCCATGAATATAAGTAATGTAACACACTACAATAAAAGAAAAACAAATCGTAGCCTCCATGTGGCTCTATTCTTTGCATTTTCTACAACATATGCTTGGTGTTGCCTAAAAGGACATATGCTCGGTGTTGCCTAAAAGAACAGAAACAGAACTCAATTAAAAAAACAAGGACTTTCGGGCATCTATCAATTAGAGCAACAAAAAAAACTCTAACTTTAGGATTAGATAGAAAAATTTTGATTTGATGTCTGGATGAAAAGTATAATAATGAAGAATAAAAAAAATTAATGGATAAATAAGTTCTAAAAGATATTTGGATAAAATATTTAGTTCAGAAAGAAAGAAAAATATGTAACCTTCAATATTTTTAATTTCGTATTTATATGCTAAACTTTCTCTATTGTGATTGGAACTAATTAAGTCACGTCCAGTCATATTGTTAGTGAAAGAAATATTATGAAAATACAAACACTTCAATATATAGAATCCTGGTCGCATCCATCAAGTGTGAAACTTGGACATTTTTCTAGATGGGATCATGAAAGACTTCTTTAATAGAGTCGTTCAACGAAGTGATGAAAAAAGCTTCATCGATAGAAAAGTCCAATTTTTTTATATTTATAACAAAAGCCAATTCGCTAATAAAACAAAAGGACTCACCAAGTCTTTTACTTCTTTAACGTAATTAGCCTCGTTAATTACATTGCAATTGGATCGCAAAAGTATAATTTAGAATCGTTATGAAATCGTATAAAAAAAGGCTAATTCAAAGTTAAAAGGATCAGATGAAAAAAAAATACATATAATAAGCCCCTAAAATTTGATATTGTCGAGGAGTACCACAAAACACACCAACTTATTTTTTCCCCTGTTGGAGTTTGTCTGGGCCATAAGGAGGAGGTAAGGAAACTTCCAAATTCCTCTGCAACATTGGTGCCCCATCAGATCCTGCGAAAACGAGAGGGAGGCCTCAGAAGCATATTCCTAACCTCATGCAGTTGTTTGATGACTTTTGACATTGTCGTTCGATCTCTCGGGTCTTCCTTGGAGCAAGCGAGTCCTATGTGAAGAACTGATATAATGGTTTCTTGTACTGTCGCCATGTGTTTGCTTAGATCTTCTGCACTTAGATGTGCTTCATTGCCGTCCTCCATCAATAGCATGCGTTGATCCACAATGCTGTTCACATGTGCTGGAGGGGTCATCTTGACATAGTTACGAAGGTTTTCCTCATCTTTAAACATGTCATCAGTTGCTTTCCTCCCAGTAAACATTTCTAGCAAAAGAACTCCGTAGCTGTAAACATCTCCGCTGGTAGATATTCGACCATCCATTCCATATTCTGTAATGTATTGACAGACAATTATTATAATGTTAAAGTGAAAATTCAACAAAACAGAATGACTAACCTGGAGCAACGTATCCGACAGTTCCTCTTATGGCAATAGATTCCAAGTAATCGCCACTCACCGTTGAGCTTTTCTCTTGAAGAAACCTTGCAATTCCAAAGTCGCTCACATGTGCACTCATGTCCTCATCGAGTAAAACATTGCTAGGCTTGACATCACAATGAACAATTGATACATGACCCCGTCCATGAAGATAATCCAGAGCAAGAGCAACGTCGATTGCTATGTTCAACCTCTGAATTAGGCTTAAGCACTTTGTTGCAGAGATATCAGACTCCGTTTGATGCAACCAATTCTCCAGACTCCCATTTGGCATGTACTTCAGTACTAAAGCTTTGAACTCATGGCCTCTAGAATCTATACTCGAACATGCAGTGATAATCTGAACAAGATTGCGGTGTCGGGTGCTTCTCAAGACTTCACATTCAGCCATGAAACTCTTCGAAGCTCCAATGGTTTGCAAGTCTAAAACCTTCACAGCAACAATACTTCCACTTAAAATTCCCTTGTACACTGATCCAAAGCTTCCTTTACCAATAATATTTGATTTAGAAAACCCTTCAGTAGCTGTTACGAGCTCGTGGTAAGAGACTCTTATGTATTCATGATCACCAATAGGGGATAAAGAAAATGAATTCTTTCGCAGTTTCTTCATTCTGTGCAGAGAAATATATACGGTCGAGGTGATAATTAAGAGCACTATACCAATGAGGATTGGAACAAATACCTTGATGAAAAATGAGTGATGTTGTCTTCTTTCAGTTGGTATATAGCATGACGGCAAATGAAATGCAGGATTGCCCCCACAAAGGTTTTCATTTCCCATGATTTCAATTGCACTTGTGTTTCTAAAAAGTCCATCACCTGGCACTTCTCCCTCGAAGTCGTTGAAAGACAGGTTCAGATTTTGCAAAGCATCCAGCGTTCCTAGGGACTCCGGAATGCGGCCAGACAAATTATTATGTGAAACATCGAGCTCCCAAAGACCTTTCAGATCACTCAGGGCCGGAGGAATGGTGCCATTAAAGAAGTTATGTTGCAGATTCAGATACTCCAAGCTCAGACAAGAAGCAAGTGTGATAGGTATCTCGCCTGAGAGCTTGTTGTATGAAACATCAAATTTGTTGAGACTTCTCAGGTTGCCAACCTCCATGGGCAAGGATCCATTGAAGAGGTTGTACGATAGATCAAGTTCTCTGGACAATGAAGAAAGACTTAGGATGCTCTTGGGTATGGCACCAGTGATCTTATTATGGGACACATCTAAATACTGCAAACTCTTGCAATTCCCGATGTTCTCAGCCATTCTTCCGGTGATGTTGTTACTTAGTAACATTAGAAGACTAAGGTTGGTGAGGTTTCCAAAAGAATATGGAATTCCACCCGAGAGGTGGTTGCTTTGTAATTCCAATACGCTCAGGCTTGCAAGGTGGCCGATGGTTTCAGGGATGACGCCACTGAGCTGGTTATCACTCAAATCTAGTGCGGTAAGACCGAAGAGATTTCCAATTCCAGATGGAATGGTACCACTGATGTGGTTCCCCGACAAAGATAATAACTGTAAACTGGAGGACATGTTAGATATAGATGCTGGTAGTGAGCCTCCAAGCATATTTTGTGACAGAGATAAGCCCTGCAGATTGGTGCAATTTGTCAAAGAAGTGAGGAACTCCCAATCGCTGACTTTGCTGGCTTCAAGTTGGTTTTTTTGGAGGTTCAGATAATAGAGACGAGGCAGATTTCCTAGGTTTGAGGGCACTTTCCCGCTGAGGAAACAGTTCGAGATCTCCAAGTCCAACATCTTGGATGCATTGGACAAGGATGGAGGAATCATTCCCCCGAAACGGTTATCATATAAAAGTGCTAATTCAATGTTTGGAAGGGAGTCGAACATGTCGGCAGGAAGATTTCCCTCCAAATAATTATTCGCGAGTAGCAACCTTTTGAGTGAAGAAATATTGAAGAGAGAGGAAGGAAGACTGCCTGTCAACCTGTTGAAAGACAAGAAAAGTGATTCCAAGCTTGACAGCTTACCAATTGTCTCAGGTATGCCTCCTTCTAGCTGGTTATGAGAAAGGTAAAGCACCTTGAGGCCTGTGATGTTGCCCACGGACGCTGGAATGCTGCCAGTGAGGCTGTTCTGGAGAAGATCGAGAACCTGCATCTCTTTCAACAGATCAATATCCTCTGGGATCACTCCTGTGAGGTTGTTCCCAAACAGTTGAAGAAAACGTAGTCTTGAACACTGTGTCAGAGCGACTGGTATGTCCCCATTGAGATTGTTCACGCTCAAGTTCAGGTAATGCAGCCTGGACAGCTTGCCAAGCTCCGGCGGAATGCCGCCGCCGAAGGCGTTGTCGCCGAGGTCGAGTTTCCGGAGGAAGGATAGGTTGGCGATTTGCGGTGGTATCTCACCGGATATCCCTGCAGAGTTCAGCATCAACCTCCGCACCCTGTCCGGGTGCCTTCGTCCGCCGCAGGTGACGCCGTCCCACTTGCAGTAGTGCTGCGAGTTATTCCAGGAGTTCAAGTTACCGAGGGGGTCAGAGATCATTGCCTTGATGGACAGAAGAGTTTGCCCATCGGAAACTGCGATGGCAGCCGAGCAGCGCAGCAACGTGGACATGACTGCTGCAAGGGACAGCGAGAGGATGAGGGCGTGCACGAGAGAGGAAGAGGGCCTCCATGGCAGCAGCTTCATCGTTCTCTCGTCAATTGGAGTCGATGGATTGATATAATGCGTAGGAGATATACCAAAGATGGAAGTATGTCTGTATTGGAATGTATCTATACACATACATATAAATATATATATATATATAAGTGTAATTTAGAATCGTTATGAAATTGTATAAAGAAAGCTAATTCAAAGTTAAAAGGACCAGATAGAAAAAAATACATAGAAAGTTGGAGATATAATAATAATAATAATAATAATAATAATAATAATAATAATAATAATAAGCCTCTAAAATTCGATACTGTTGAGAAGTACCACAAAACACACAATAACTTATGTTTTTTCCTATTGGAATTCGTCAGATCATAAGGAGAAAGTAAGGAAACTTCGGCAATAGAAACGAAAAACAAAGAAACTTCCAAATTCTTTTGCAACTTTGGTGCCATCACATCTTGTGGAAACGGGACCAATCCATTAATTAGGGGCGTCGTATTGTAATCCAACTTGCACAAAGATATTATTTTCTTTTCCCTTTGCCATTTTTTGAAATTCTCGTTTTCATGCCTTTCTATCAAATTGTAAAGTTTGATTCTTCTACCTGAGACAAATATCTTTAAACTTGCAACGTCGAACTGATGGCAACGCAGATAATAATGGTCTAATTAGTTGATTGGAAATTTGTTTATATGTATCTTTAGATTTCTGTTATGGCCAATTACAATTTGTTATTTTTTGCCATGCGTCGAACTGATGGCAACGTCGAACTGATGGCAACGCAGATAATAACGGTCTTTTCCGGCGGTTGCAACCGTCGAAAATTTCGACGGTTCGAACCGCCGGGAACTTTTTCGGCGGTTGCAACCGTCGGAAAATTTCGACGGGTTGAACCGTCGGGGACTTTTCCGACGGCAAGAACCGTCAATATTTTCGATGAATTTTTTCAATCGTCGCAAATTCGTTTGCGACGAGCATTTTTCCGACGGATCGATTCCGACTGAAAAATCGTCGGTAATTGCGTTATCAATGATTTTCGGGCTGATTACCGACGATCCGGACCGCCGGTAATCAGCGTTTTTCTAGTAGTGAATGTTTTAGCAACACAAGAACATGAAATGTTTTAGCAATATGATTTCCTGTATGAATCTAACGCCTCTTACTTTTTTCCAATTTGCCTTCCTTAATTATGATTTTTCAGGATTTCCCAAATTGAAAAGCATTGTCACATAGGCGCCAAGAGGAAGCATAAAAAGAGAAAAAATGTATAAAAAAACGTCGTAGCAGAGGATTAGAGTACATGTTAAAGAAAATCAATATGAATCGATAAAAAAAATCAGATCTTGAAGTTTTAAAAATCATATATTTTAATGTAATGAAAAATCTAAAAAATATAATAATAATTATTTATTTATTTAATTATGTAAAGACTAAAGTTATCTTTTTCTCTGCTACGAATAAAGTTTCATAAACTTAATGCAAGAAAAGTAAATAATAAAAGTAAAGAGGGACATAGTTACACCGATAAATAGAAATTGAAGGCAAACTATTATTTCCAATTATGTGAAATCATACAACAAACATAATAATACATGTTAAACATATAAGCCAAAACATTAACGTATCATTATTATCAGTTTATTGTTAGCATTAACACGAAATGAAATTATAACTACTTGAAAAGAAAAAAAAATTGTGCACTTAAAAACTGTCGGATAATTACTTACATTTACCATCCTACATTCCTACTCGCTGGATTAAGACAATATCATATTCTGATCTTGGATCCCGGATCAATTTGCACGACGTCATTAATCGTGAACTGGTAAATAAAAAAATGAAAAAAAATTAATTCCGGAAAAGTGATATGTTTTAATACAGAAACAATTGCTTTACTTATTTTTATAAGTTTACTAAGTCGTGTTTAATGATATTCTTAGTTAAAGAAAGATTATAAAATTTTCATCAATAACTATGATGCATGGGCATTTTCCTTCGACAGGAGCATGAAAGACCTCAAAAGGCATTTGACAATCAATAGCCTAATCACAATATACAAATATGCAATCAAATGGCATAACTAGTTAGCAAGATTATGTCACAATGAGTCGGTGAGTTAGTAGTCTCATATTCAATTTCTGAAATTATCACTTTGATAAAAAATTATGAGGCCTAAAGCATAATCAAAATAAAATATTTTAAATATTATTTTAACTTTTAAAATATAAGCCTATTAATTAAAAATAATTAGTTTATAATAGTTTCACTAATTCTTACAGAATGATATTTGCATTCATTACGAGCAAGATTAGTCACAATTTAATGCACAATAAATGGTAGATGATAATGAGTTAATTTAAACTGAGCATCACAACTATAATCATCATTGGTGAATTATTAATGACGATATCAATTTATATATATATTAAGATTTAAGAGGCTCTAATTATGAAGAGGTCTAAAGCACTTGCTTTACTAGCTTTGCTCTTTAGCCGGATTTGATCAGATGCTAATAATTCTACGCATCGAAAATCTATCAAAAAAAGAATATAAAAATTTGCACGCGAGTTCAATCAATACAACTGTATTTATCTTATATATACTATATTATAATGGCGGTCTCAACAGCGAGTCTTCGTGGATCAAGAACACAAACGTCCAATCCACGGGGGAAGATAGCGCGATGTTTCTGTCGTGCGTGATTGCCCCGGGCTTGTGAATGGTAATGAAGTATTTTTAGCGTCCAAACAAAAGGGACCTTTACCAAGCGAGGAAGAAAGAGAGCACGAGAGACAGAGAGAGAGAGAGAGTTATGTTGATTTCTACATTATTTCGACATCTGAAGTCATGGTGGAATTCACTGTCGATATGTCCAATTACAATCAATTTTGATTTCTAATTAGTTTAATTTTGACTAATATACGCAGCGATGGAACGGAGATGATAATTTAGAAGGGGCCAAAAGGTCTAAGAGTGAAAAGAAAAATAAAATGCACATACCGCCGTATCTATCTTACACTACAAACGTCCAATTTATCTTACACTACAAACGTCCAATCGAAGGGCGAAGACTACGCGAGGTCTCGGACTGTCGTAATTGTATTTGTCGCAGCATATGAATGGTAATAAAAGTCTTTGTAGCGTCAAAATAAAAAAAAAAAAACATTCACCTTTTGACCAATGGAAGAAGAAAGAGAGCATTCATGACAAATTGGAAATTGATGTTGCGTAAAAGATATACGCAGTGTTGCTTTAAAGGACAAAAATAGAACTCAGCTTTCTTTTTTTTTTTTATTTAGAACTCAGCTTTCAGAAAACAAAGACTTCGGGTATCATAGAGCAACCAAAAAACTCTTTATTCTAACTTTTTGACCTCGACCGATGGAAGAAGAAAGAGAGCATCAACGACAAATTAGAAATTGGATGTTGCCTAAAAGGTATGCGCAGTGTTGCCTAAAAAGACAAAAACAGAATTCACTTTCAAAAAACAATCAGGCATCCGTTACTTAGAGCAATCAAAAAAATTCTAACTTTATTCTAACTTTTTGACCTTGACCAATGGAAGAAGAAAGAGAGCATCCATGGCAAATTGGAAATTGGATGTTGCCTAAAAGATATGCGCAGTGTTGCTTAAAAGGACAAAAATAGAACTCACTTTTAAAAATAAGGACTTTATTCTAACTTTATTCCAACTTTGACTTTACAGTAATGTTCGATTGGAATGTAATGCCCCAAAATTGAAATATCCTCTAGGTTATTATTTTATTCATTCTTTCTTTGATTTTTTCATTGATCCAAATGGTTAAAAAAAGTGACACATAAATAAAAGACTTAATAAATAAAATAATATAATAATAAAAAAATACGAAAGTCAAATAAATAAAGATATATTCAAATGTCTCAAGCATATAAAAGTCCATACCGTTAATACAACTCTATGGCCCCATTTGGTTCAGGATTTGCTGCTCCTAGATTAAGATGTTATAATACGTTACTTGATCTCATCCTCTTAATCCAACAGGATTATCTTGTTCCTGCGTTGCGAAAGAATTCGGTGATCTCACATTTTTATTACTGAAGCATTTAATGTAGTGGAGGCCACCAGATCATAAAATCACCTGTTTGATTAAAAAGCAAGGAATAAGACCTTAATCCATCTGTTATTCTACAACCAAACAGGGCCTATATGTCTCATTCAAATGAAAATACAACTCGATATGCTGAAAAATAAAGATTTCATCTAGACTTTACGATAACAACGTGCACACGCCACTAAGCTGTAGTCACATCGATGACTTGCAAATCATCATTATCTGTGGTGAGCAAGCTAAATTGTTACCATAAAGCTAAACATGAGTTCGTATAGATCATAAATTAGTTCCATCAAAATAAACATGAAGTAACATGAAAATCAAGTGTACGAGTGAGTCATAATATAAGAGTCGATAAAATGGATCATGGTTCATGCCTTTTCATTTCATTTCTTTTCCATGTTCGTGTTCATGTTCATTTTTCATATTCATCGTTCATATTCATGATTCTTATTCATATTCATATTCATAAGGAGAAAATCCTTTCTTTCATCTTTTGGTCATTCATGTTCTTTCATCTTATTCATAAATTGGAAGAGTTCTCTACTTTTAGGTAATACCATTGTAAACACACAAGTGTGCGCCCGAGTGGGCCAGTGGGGGAGGATGACTTCGTGTAACGCCCCCAAATCGATCCCCGCCACGTGGCGAAGACCAACCTGAAGGCGCTACGACATGCTATGACTTGACCATAATATTGATCATATCTCAGTCAAGAATCGAGACACGTCAGCGGAAAAATAAATTAAGTTTTACATCATTAATTTAGAATGCGGAAGATAAAAGAAAACTAGAAGACACTCTAAAAAGCCTAAGGTTCATGTGTTGTCCTATCGCCAGAGCTTCATCACCACATGCCTACTCCATCACGTCACTGACCTGGTCCTATGAAAATCAGACACAGAGGAGGAGGTCCTCCCGTAAGCTTTACAGCCTAGTAGAGAATCACATGATATACAATGCATGACATAAATATAATAATCAACGGTAAATAATCATACTGAACGTGAACATGAAAGATAACATGTTAGTATCATGGATCATAATAAGAATAAGACCATAGGATATCATGAATCATGAGAGTAACATGATGGTTAATAAACATGAACTTATAGTATACTTGAAAATCATGACAGTAACTTGACTTGAACATGCTTGGTTATTAATTAACAATCAGGGTGACTTTAGGTGCCTTTAATTCTTGGGGTATGCTCAGCAAACGATACGGCCTTGTGCGGGTCAATGGATGATCAAACCATAACCAAGAGAGCGACCCTTATCTTGATGCACTTGGCTTGGACTGGCAACCCATTGTTAATCTTCCATCTGAACTTATTAATCACTTTTAGTAACTTGTCATTCTTTGTATCATGTGATGAGGGTGATAAGATCGATATGAGATGAATCAGGACAAAGAATTCATGTTGGAAACATAAAACAGTCGATAACGTACATATCAAAATAAAGGAAATCTAAAGAGTAGAAATCAAGGGGTGTTTGGTGGTCGGGCACGGCTGTGACAACCTAATGGCACGGCCGTGTCGACCTGAGGATCGGGTTCTACATAGGTGACACGGGCGTGTCCAAGGAGAGCACGACCGTGATGGGGTGAGATCGATCGACCGATTCAAGAATCGGTCAACCGATTTTCCTATGTGCAGCTAGGGTGGACATGGCACGACCGTGCCGGAAGCGCTCGGTCGACCGGCAACGGCCGACCTTTTACTTAGCTTCTATCGAATCATGACATGGGCGTGCCAACAGGGTGGCACGACCATGACAGTAGTTGGCACGGGCGTACCAGGAGATGGCACGGCCGTGACGGTAATTGGCACGAGCGTGCCAGGAGATGGCATGGCCGTGGCGGCGGGTTCCGACCGATTTCAACACAAAAATTTCATGGATCTTCAACATACATTCGCCCTAACCTAATTTCTACATCCTAGCAATCAATAGGACAGAAATAGAACAATCAGAGTTAATTCAAACAATAAGCAAATCAAAAATCAAACAATTCAAACAATTTAATAATCAAACAAGAACCCTAGGAACACTTCTTGATCCTTTTCGTTTCATCATCAATTAGGGCGTGGATTAGGACAATTCAGGGGTCATGCAAGGTGATTTCGATTCACCCACCTGTTATCGCAATTAATCCATTCCTCGATCTAGACCTCGAAATCTATCGATCAAATCCCCTGTTTCTTCCCTGTTCCCCCTCTCGGCCACTCTCTGCAGAAACAACGAAGAGTAATCAGCTACCCCTACAACAGATCTTAATCTTGAGAGATGTGTGCGAGAGGAGGAACAGAGGGATCAATGTGTCCTCTCGACTTCCTTTGCACCTAGAGAAGATGGACAAATCCCTGGCCTCTGCTCACGGACGAAAAGGAACGAATAGGGGAGAGGTTGTGAGGGTTTGAGAGAAAAAGGGTTTAACAAATCCTATTTTTATCTTTTATAATTTTCCTCTCCTAATCTGATTTAATGAGGTCAGATTTTTTCCTAACTTTGATAAGGATATGGATTTTATCCTTTCCAGTCGTGCGGTTCATCACGTTTTATTTTTATTTTTTTATCTGATTGGGCCTGTTATTATATTCTTACCCCCTTAAAAGAAAATTCGTCATCGAATTTTGCACTAAATAGAGGGCTTACCGAAAAGGTGAGAAAATTCTTGGCGCATTTTCGACTCGAGTTCCCATGTTGCATCGTCTCCGCTATGGTGACGCCAAGCTACTCTGACCATGGGGATATTCTTGTTCTTCTGATGTTGCACTTTGCGATCTACTATATGTGTTTGATACTCAGCGAAGGTCAAGTCTGCAGCTATATCTGGCTCCTCTATCCTTAGAATATTTGCAGCATTGTGCTTGTACTTCTTGAGCATGGATACATGAAATACGTTATGCACTCTGCCATAAGATGGGGGTAGAGCCAATCTGCATGCTGCCTCGCCTACCAGCTCGAGTATCTCGAAGGGACCTACATAGCGAGGATTGAGCTTTTCTCGCTTACTGAATCTCATGACTCCTTTCATAGGAGATACCTTCAGAAGAACTTGGTCACCAGCTTGGAAGATCTGCTCTCGTCTGCCTTTGTCAGCATAACTCATTTCCCTTCCTTGAGCAATCTTCATCATTTGCTTAATCAATTCTATCTTTTCAGCATATTCCACTTCTTCTTTTACTTCTTCCTTACTCGTGATCTTTTCCTCGCCTACTTCACTCCAGTGGGCAGGTGAACGGCAAGGTCATCCATACATGGCCTCAAATGGTTCCATACTAGAGTGGTAGCTGTTATTATAAGCAAATTCAATCAGATGAATATGCTCATCCCAGCTACCCTACCAATCTAGTGCGCATACCCTTAACATGTCCTCTAGTGTCTGGATGGTCATCTCAGACTGCCCGTCCGTCTGAGGGTGGAATGCGGTACTAAAATTAAGCCTTGTACCAAAGGCTTCCTGCATACTCCTCCAGAATCTGGCAGTGAATATGGGGTCTCGATTAGACACTATGGACTCTGGGATCCCATGGAGTCTGACTACTTCTCTCACATATAAGTCTAGCAGACTCTCCACTGATTGCTTCCATCGGATTGGAATAAAATGTGCCGCCTTCGTGAAATGATCCACGACTACACATATGACATCATGACCTTTCTTAGTCCTAGGCAAGTTGGACACAAAGTCCATAGTGATCTTATCTCACTTCCACTGTGGAATTTCCAACGGCTTCAACTTGCCATATGGTCGCTGATGCTCAATCTTGACTTGCTGGCATACTAGGCATCAGGATACATATTTTGCTATCTCTCTTTTCATGTCCGGCCACCAGTAGCTGCGCTGGACATCCTTATACATCTTGGTGCTACCGGGGTGGATAGCGAACTCCGACTTGTGACACTCATCCAGTACCTCTCATCGGACATCAGCGTTAGTGGGAATTCACAACCTGTCCTGATATCTAATCCCTCCATCTGCAGAGATCTGAAAATCTGCTGGTTCATTTTGGCACTTTTTCAGAACCTTCTGGTATTCAGGATCTACTTTCTGAGCAGCTATGATCCTGTCATTTAGGCTGGGCTTTATTTGATGCATCATCCATAGTGCTCCATTATTGCCCAGCTTGGGACACCATTGCTAATTCTCATTCAGCATTTCGTACTCGCGTAGCCTCATATAGGCTAGCGAGTCTTCCCACTTCCTGCTCAATGCATCGGCGACTAAATTTGCTTTACCAAGGTGGTAATTGATAGAAAATTCATAATCTTTGAGGAGCTCAAGCCATCGACGTTGTCTCATATTAAGATCCCTCTGCTCAAAAATGTACTTGAGGCTCTTGTGATCAGTAAAGATCTCAAATGTCTCTTCATACAAATAGTGCCTCCAGATCTTTAAGGCAAAGACCACAGCCGCCAATTCTAGATCATGTGTGGGGTAGTTCACCGCATGCTTCTTCAACTGTCGAGAAGCATAGGCCACTACCTTGCGGTGTTGCATCAGTACACAGCCCAATCCTGTCCCACATGCATCACTGTAGACCACGAAACCTCCACTGCCTGTCGATATAGTGAGAATCGGTGCCGAAGTCAGACGGTCCTTCAGAGTCTGAAAACTCTGCTCACACTTGTCTGTCCATATAAACTTTTCTACCTTCTTCGTGAGATTCATGAGGGGTGCAGCAATCTTGAAAAAGTCCCTGATAAATCTTCTATAATAACCCGCTAAATTCAGAAAGCTGCGAATCTCAGAAGCATTCTTCGGTCTTGTCCAATTCGTCACCGCCTCCACTTTTGTGGGGTCTACTATAATGCCCTTCTTGGAGACTATGTGTCCCAAGAACATGATCTCCTTCAACCAGAATTCACATTTTGAAAGCTTGCCATAAAGCTTATGCTGCCTCAGGGTCTCCAATACTATCCTGAGGTGCTCTCGGTGTTGCTCTAGACTGGAAGAATAGATCAGAATGTCATCCACGAACACGATGACAAACTGATCTAAATATGGTCGAAAGACCCTGTTCATTAAGTCCATGAATGCGGCAGGAGCGTTCGTCAGTCCAAATGGCATGACCAAGAACTTGTAGTGGCCATATCATGATCGAAAGATAGTTTTCGGTATGTCCTCTTCGGCCACTATCAGCTGGTGATAGCCACTACGCAGGTCTATCTTAGAGAACACTGATGCTTTTGACAGTTGATCAAAAAGGTCGTCTATCCGATGCAGGAGATACTTATTCTTCACTGTCACTTTATTGAGCATCCTATAGTCGATGCAGGGCTTCATGGAGCCGTCGTTTTTCTTGACAAACAAGACCGCTGCGCCCCAGGGTGAGACGCTCGGTCTGATGAATCCTTTGTCCAATAGCTCCTGTATCTACTTCTTCAGCTCTTGCATCACAGTAGGTGCCATACGGTAAGGTGCTCTAGAGATGGGTGCTGTCCCAGGGAGGAGCTCTATATTAAAGTCAATTTTTCGTTTCGGTGGTAGTCCGGATGTGTCCTCAGGAAACACATCTGAGAACTCCCGCACCACATCTATCTGTTGGAACTCAGTGACAGGTGCATCTGTCTTGACCACACTAGCTAAGTAACCGCAACATCCTTTCTCCAATAACTTCTGTGCCTTGATCGCTGAGACAATGATCTTGTTCTTTGTTGATGGAGTGCCTTTGATTACCGCCTTAGGCTTGCCTTGCGTCCCTATAACGATATTCTTCTGTTTACAGTGCATGGCTGCGTCGTGATATGAAAGCTAGTCCATCCCCAAAATAACATCGTAATCCACCACAGGGATGACTATGAGGTCTGCGGAAAAGTTCTTCTTTTCTACATTGACAGGTACATTGAGAATGTACCTAGCAGCATAGAGAGTACCCATAGGTGTACTCACACGCATAGCATGGGGCATCTGCTTAAGAGGTAAACCAAGGGTTTGGGCACATGACTCCGAAATAAACGAGTGTGTAGCCCCAAAGTCAAATAGAATAGTAGCAGACAAATTGGCGATAGGGAGAGTACCTCTAATGACATCATTGTCATTCTGGGCCGCTTCTGCTTCCAAGTTGTGCACACGACCTTGCACAACGGGATTCACACCTCCTGCTGCCCGATTCTCTCGACCTCCTCTGGCAGCTTGTGGGTAGTTTCGGATAAAGTGCCCGAACTGTCCACACTGAATGCAGGAGCCATTCAGCCTACGACACTCTCCATCATGATGGCGGCCACAATGAGGACATAATGGCTTTTGTGGCACTTGAGGTTGGCGCAGTGGTGGTGGCAGTTGTCTCAGTGGTTGTGCTAGTAGTGGCGCAGGGCGTGGTTGAACTTGAGCCTGTCTTGGAGCTACTCTCTGCTGGTATGGCCTAAAATGACGATCCCGACAGTCGTTCCTCCTAAATGGTCGTTGGTCATCCATTCGAGGCTTGGGCTGCTCTATTGCTTTGGCTGGAGCTTTAGCCTTGCGTTTAGCTTGATCCTTTTCCATGCGTGTGGCCAACCTCACAGCCTTCTCCAGATCCTCACAGTCTCCAGATAGGACTTCAGTCTTCAATGCTTGCTGCAGCCCATTGATGAACTTGTTAGTCCGAATGCGCCCTTCAAATGGCATCGGGCAATACTGCTCTAGCTGGATGAACTGGGTGTGGTAATCCGCCACAGACATGGTTCCCTGCTGCAGTTGTAGGAACTCCTATTGCTTATTGATGCGATCATGCTCGGGAGTGTAGCGAGTTATAAATGCATCCTTGAATTCACCCCAAGCGATATTCTCTTCCTCCAGTACTCTGAACCTGGTGGCCCTTGTAGTCTTCCACCAGCTCATTGCAGTACCAGTAAGCATGTAAGTAGCATACAAGATCTTGCGTCCATCCGCGCATCTCATTAGCTTGAAGATGCGGTCCATGGTTTTAATCCACTCTTCAGTCTTGAAAAAGTCCGCCTTCCTATCATACCGAGGTGGGTGAAGCTTCAGGAAGGCTTGAATGGTGTCCTCAGACGCCTCATGGCGTGCTCCTTGATTGCTGCGTCTAGACGCCGTCGGACTGCCTCCTGCCTACTGCCCTCAGGTGGAGCAAACTCATCCACATGCTCCTCTAATGGCGCTCAAGCTATGCGGCCTCTACCTCTTCCGTGGCCTGGCGCATGGCCTCGGCCACGGCCACATCCGCGACCCGGCTGGGCCTCCATTTCAGGGAGTGAGCCTTTCGATGCCTCATAAAGATTTCGGTCCGCTCTGGCCATCTGCTCTTGAATCCGTTTTAATCGTCGTGACATGCTTTATCCTCTCTAATCATGAAATAAAGTCATGCATCAATAAACAGTAACTTGACATAAACATTAACTTGACTTACAATGCGTTTCGGTGGAGGGTGTCATGACTGCTCGGCGATAGCACATGAACCGATACCATACTCTACGATACACTAGGACGTCAAGAGAGTCCTGACTTTAGGCTCTGATACCATAAATGTAATGCCCACAAATCGACCCCCGCCATGTGGCGAAGACCAACTTGAAGGCGCTATGGCATGCTATGACTTGACCATAATATTGACCATATCTCAGTCAAGAACCGAGACACGTCAACGGAAAAATTATAAAATAACATAAAATAACATAAATATGCGGAAGTCTAAAAGTGGCTATATCATTGCTAAGAATAAAGTAAGTTTTACATCATGAATCTTGAATGCGGAAGATAAAAGAAAACTAGAAGACACTCTAAAAAGCCTAAGGTTCATGTGTTGTCCTATCGCCAGAGCTTCATCACCACACGTCTACTCCATCACGTCACTGACCTGGTCCTGTGGAAATCAGACACAGGGGAGGAGGTCCTTCCGTAAGCTTTACAGCCTGATAATGATATTTGGGATTGAGTAGTGATAACTTGCTGAAATTTAAGAAAATGTCAATTTTTCATTTTTTTGGTCTCCGAACTCACTAGCTGCAAGTGCACAGGTAAGTTGTAGTAGACTCAGGTTGTCGTATCCACAAGAATTTGAAGTCTAAGACACCCTAAAATAATCTAGATTAGTTCTACTTAAGTGGCTAAAAATAGATTTTTAATGAATAGTGAAAACAGATTTTTTTTATAGAAAGTGAAATGATAACTGGTTTTTGGGTTTTGGAAATTTATCAAAACTGAATTATAAATGCTAGAATGAAGTCTAAAAAGGTTTAACTATCTATGAGGAAGGTTCTTCTAGGATTTGAGGTTCATCTAAATTAATTAAGGATGGAATGGAACAAGTTATCACTAAATGTCCAACTTTTGATTCAACTTGAAAATGGTTGTTCCCACAGCTCAATTGGCCTCTAACTAAGCAATATATGATTATATAATTGTTAGCTAGGTTGAATCAAAAGAGGGTCCTCACTGAAAATCAAGTTATCATTGGGATCAAAAGAAAGTTCAATGCTGATTTTTTTGCAATTCAAGGAAGTTTGGAATGATAACTTGCATTTGCAATCATAAGAAGATGGAATCATTCCAATCAACCAAATCAGGATAGAATATACTCAATAATGGTGCTTGTGTTCCATGATTCATTTCTGAATTCAAGGGAGATTCAAAATCAACCTCTCGGTTGCAAAGTAAATTGAAATCCACACGAACACACTCAATTGGAAATGCAAAACATATGGCCACATGAGTTCATAATTCCCATTGCTCCTTGGCCCATCTCTGGATCTCAAGGAAGCCCTTAAGACTACCTCTCAGTAGTGGATTAATATGAGGGTTGACAATGAAAATCAGAAGTTAATTAAATGAGAAAATAGAAATCAGCATTTCAGGAAAATCAGCAATGTTGATTGATGGAATTCAAGTTTGTCAAATGCCCCTTGACCCATCTCTGGACTACAAGGAATTCTTAGAGTACACCTCTCAGTGATTTGAATAAAATAGGGATTAACAATTGGCAATTCAGATTCCAAACAATCAGAAAATAGAATTTGGAATCAAACTAAGAAATCAGATTTTGGAAAAATCAGATTTGAATTCTGAATTGTCAAAGATCTTAATTCATTTCTGAATAAGATAAGGGCATATATTAGCCTTTCAGCTATTCAAATAATCTAATCCTTGATGACAATCAGATTCAAAAGCCCAGGAAATCAGATTTTTAAATTCAGGAAACCAGAAATCAACAACTCATTCAACTCATTCAAATCAGGAAAAACCAAATTAGATTTGAATCATAGGAATGTCAAAGCTTCTCAATTCATTTCTGAACAAGATTGGGATAGATGTTAACCTCTCAGTTGTTCAATTAATTCAATCCCCAATGACAATCAGATTCAAACAGCCCAGGAAAATCAGAAATCAGATTGTTCAAAAATCAGGAAACAGAAAATCAGCAACAATTACAAATTAGAACCATAGGAATGTCATTGCATCTTGATCATTTCTGAACTAGAATGGAACCATAAGATAACCTCTCAGTTGTCAAAACAACTGTGGCTCCACAATGACAAAACAAATTCTAAGAATTCAGAAATCAGGAAGGCATTCAGAATTCATATTTCAGAAAAATTAGATTTCAGAAAGTAGAAATCAGAATTCTAATTGGGTTTGTATCTAGAACTTGGCATTGATTCTTGATTCATTTCTGAACAAGGGTTAGACCAAATGATAACTTCTCAGTTATAAATACAAATAGGGTCTTCAAATGACAAGATCAGATTTATAACACTTTAGATTTCAGAAATGTAAAACCAGAAAATTCAGAATTCTGATTTCTGTTCAGGAATCAGTGGAAAATCTGGTTTGAGTCAAATGACTTCCCAAACAATCTTGATTCATTTCTGAACAAGATAGGGACAATACCAACATCCCAAAGACTCAATTAATCAGGTTAGAAATGAAGAACATATTCAACATTCATAGGAATCAGATTCAGAAATCAGAAATTCAGGAAACTAGGAAATCAGAATTCAGAAATCAAGTTTGCAATAGAATTGAATCTAGAAATCTGATATTATCTCATAAATCATTCCTGAAGGATGTTTAGATCAAATAAGACCACTCAGGCATCAATTACAAATGGGTCTAATGACAACATAGCATAAATCAATATAGGACATTTCTGAAATCTGAAATCTAAAAATCAGGATAGAATTCAGTGCAGGATTATAAAACAGTCCATATCCATCCAAAACTAATCTAAACTACTACCCTATCTTAGAAGAAATGGAGTTTAGCTCCTCATATTTACAAGATTTGACATCAAATAGGATGAGAAACAAATACAATTCATAGATCCTTCAAGCTCCTTCAAGCTCTCGGCAGTAGCTCCTCGGTCCTTTGTAGCCTTGCCTTGCTCCAAACCCTTGAATGACCAGCCTCCTTTCTTCTCCAGAAAAATCCAGCTTTTATATCACTTCTCCCCACCTTTGGATCAGCATCTGAACATTCTTTGTGCTTTGATTGCAGCCATGTGTCCCCTGGTCCTGAAATTCCAGCATTGACAGCTTTTTGGACAGCCAAAAAGCTAGTGGTCCCCCCTCCTTTTTCCACCTTTTGGCCACCTTTTCTTCTTGCTACAAAAACCCAAGCAGCAAGCATCAAAGCTCTTGAGTAGTATTTTGACAAATAAGGATTAGGATAATGCTGGTAACTAGTTCAAATATCATATGGGGTTATGTGTTGTGCAAGAATGAAAACTTATATCGATATGAATGAATTCAAGGGCCCGGAATGATAACTTTATGGAAATCTTGGAAAATGTCCTAATATGGGTGGTTCAAAGCATTTCAGGCATCAAATTGATTAGAGAGACAAGTGAGTGAGGTCAGAAATCAAATATGAATGAGATTCCTAAAAGTGATAACTTGAGTGCCCCAAAAACGATAACTTATATGACTTAAAACGATAACTTGTGATAACTTGAGTTTTGATTATCCAAATGTGATGAAATTTGATCAGCAATGAGTTAGAACAATAATAAGATGATTGCTTAAGGTCCTTGTGCAGAATTAATGGTTTTGCATGTCGAAATGACAGAATTGCCCTTTAACGATAACTTGGCACTTGAAAAATGATAACTTGTTCAAATGGACTTAAAACTTTGCACAAGTTGAGATGTGACTATCCAAATATGATTTATACATGATAATGATGGATTTAGGGTAAGAAAACCATTGAAAATAAGTTCATTCAAAATAATGATAACTTGACACTTAGGAATGATAACTTGTCCTCAAAATGATAACTTGGCATAGAATTTAAATATTAATGGATTTTGGCATTTCAGAACCTCTATGCACATGGAATTAAGTATGAAATGAGGAATATCAACTAGTTATCACAATGTTTGCATTCCAAGTAGAATTGGCCTAAAAATAGGCAAAAGTGGGACTCGATATGTATGAATTTCATCTAAAATGGGTTAAAATCATATAGTCATCAGCAAGTGATCACAACCTAGTGGAGAACCACATGATATACAATGCATGACATAAATATAATAATCAACGGTAAATAATCATACTGAACGTGAACGTGAAAGATAACATGTCAGTATCATGGATCATAATAAGAATAAGAACATAGGATATCATGAATCATGAGAGTAACATGATGGTTAATAAACATGAACTTATAGTATACTTGAAAATCATGACAGTAACTTGACTTGAACATGCTTTTTTATCTTGGTTATTAATTAACAATCAGGGTGACTTTAGGTGCCTTTAATTATTGGGGTATGCCTAGCAAACGATACGGCCTTGTGAGGGTCAATGGGTGATCAAACCATAACCAAGGGAGCGATCCTTATCTTGATGCACTTGGCTTGGACTGGCAACCCATTGTTAATCTTTCATCTGAACTTATTAATCACTTTTAGTAACTTGTCATTCTTTGTATCATGTGATAAGGGTGATAAGATCGATATGAGATGAATCAGGACAAAGAATTCATGTTGGAAACATAAAACAATCGATAACGTACATATCAAAATAAAGGAAATCTAAAGAGTAGAAATCAAGGGGTGTTTGGTGGTCGGGCACGGCCGTGACAACCTAATGGCACAGCCATGTCGACCTGAGGATCGGGTTCTACATAGGTGGCACGAGCGTGTCCAAGGAGAGCACGGCCGTGATGGGGTGAGATAGGTTGATCGATTCAAGAATCGGTCAACCAATTTTTCTACGTGCAGCTAGGGTGGACATGGCACGACCGTGCCGAAAGGGTGGCACGGCCATGACCGGTTGAGTGCTCGGTCGACCGGCAGCGGCCGACCTTTTACTTAGCTTTTGTCGAATCATGACACGGGCGTGCCAACAGGGTGGCACGACCGTGACAATAGTTGGCACGGGCGTACTAGGAGATGGCACGATCATGACGGTAATTGGCATGGGCGTGCCAGGAGATGGCATGGCCGTGACGGCTGTGGGTTCCGACCGATTTCAACACAAAAATTTCATGGATTTTCAACATACATTGGCCTTAACCTAATTTCTATATCCTAGCAATCAATAGGACAGAAATAGAACAATCAGAGTTAATTCAAACAATAAGCAAATAAAAAATCAAACAATTCAAACAATTTAATAATCGAACAAGAACCCTAGGAACACTTCTTGATACTTTTCTTTTCATAATCAATTAAGGCATGGATTAGGACAATTCAGGGATCATGCAAGGTGATTTCGATTCACCCACCTGTTATCGCAATTAATCCATTCCTCGATCTAGACCTCGAAATCTATCGATCAAATCCCCTGTTTCTTCCCTGTTCCCCCTCTCGGCCACTCTCTGCAGAAACAACGAAGAGTAATCAGCTACCCCTACAACAGATCTTAATCTTGAGAGATGTGTGCGAGAGGAGGAACAGAGGGATCAATGTGTCCTCTCGACTTCCTTTGCACCTAGAGAAGATGGACAAATCCCTGGCCTCTGCTCACGGACGAAAAGGAACGAATAGGGGAGAGGTTGTGAGGGTTTGAGAGAAAAAGGGTTTAACAAATCCTATTTTTATCTTTTATAACTTTCCTCTCCTAATCTGATTTAATGAGGTCAGATTTTTTCCTAACTTTGATTACGATATGGATTTTATCCTTTCCAGCCGTGTGGTTCATCACGTTTTATTTTTATTTTTATTTTCATCTGATTAGGCCTGTTATTACACTTCGCACTAGATGTTAATATCCGTAAGGATGGGGATGACCATGCACTAGACGATAACATTCCTTGGTGGAGATGACCTCAAACTAGGTGGCAACATTCGTATGAGTGATGATGACCTCGCACTAGACAGTAACATCCCTTGGTGGAGATGACCTCGCACTAGGCAGCAACATACGTAGGAGGATGACCCCGCATAGACGATAACATTCCTCAGTGGAGCTGACCGCGCACTAGGTGGTAACATCCATAGGAAAGTGCCTCACACAAGACTGTCATAATTAATTTCCCATCTAGATAGGGCAAATGGTAACTCTCCATGATATCTTGTAATTCATGAGCTTGTCTTTTAATCACGTAGATTGATCAAGGCTGTATGGAGCATAGCTCCGGATCATCTTTAGGTTCATTTCATTGAATATCAATCAGGTGAAAGTCGTACTCTTTCTTTCCACATATCGAACGTGAGTGATCGTTCGGTGGAAGTTCATTCAACGATCATCCGAAAGGGGAGCGGACGTCAGTTTATCAATATTCTTCGATTTCAAACATCATCATAATATATTGGATTTCATTACAGTTACAAATGCGGTCATAGGGAATAAATCAGAGGCATAAATAGACACATTATCATTTAAATCAGATTTAGTATGAGTACATAAATCAAGGGTAATTAAACATCAAAATTGTCATATTTCTCTCGAAACTCGAGCCGAGTACAGGGAGGCCGAGTTCATAGAGTAATATTTTATAAAAAAATTGGGTATAACTCGGGCCGGGTCTGGATCATACATGGGCCGGGTTCGGACGAAGACGGGTCGGGGCAACCGTTTCGCCCGATCGTTTTCTCTGATATGAACTCGGGTCGGGTTATTTTCAACCCGGGCTGAATCAAGCCAGTTGAGAACGTCGAGCTCTCGGCAATGAAGAACCTAGATCGAGTTCGACGGAACTCGGTCCGGACTGGTCGTAACCCGGGCCGAGTTTCAATGAACTCGGACCGAGTTCTATCATGCAGAAACAATTATCGATTCGTCTCTCCAATGACTGTCGGTGCAATATGTAAGAGATTTCCACTATAAAGACATGTAACAATGCACCACATAACTATCTAAGTTATGGATTAATAAATCTAACCAATCATCACGAAAATAAATCATTCTTAATACATAGAGCATTCGGTAATAATGTTATCAATATTAACATATGAAAATAGGCATGCTATCATTCGTTTAAGGCATGGAATCGATGTGGAATCAGTGCTGAAACTTCATGAACATCATATAGTGCGGTCTACTTTTTCTAAAACATGCTTGATTCGTCTAGGAATTTAATCTATGAAATAGATCCTGAACAACACACTTTTCAGCCTATGATTTTCGGTTCTTCTCGCGGGGTTCGTCCTCAGTTCCTCCGACGTCTTTTGTGCCTGTGGGCATCGCCGGCGTCGTCTCCCCGCACTCTAGCCATGCACGACGATGAAGGAAAGTAACAAGATGCTAGAATGGAGAGACAAAAACTGAGAGAGAGAGAGGAGTTTTATGGTGGTACTGTTGCCCCTTGATTTCCCTTGCTCGTGAGTGGAGAGGAAATCGGCAGGTGCAATGAGGAGGGGAGAGGAAGACAGAGAGATCGAAGTCTCTCTTCGTTCTCTTCGTTTTCCTTTTTTTTTTTGAAACTGTGAAGCATTACACGAGAAATAAGATTCTTATTATTTTTTGTTCTCGAAAACTAGTCGATTAAATAGAAAAATTTTATTTTAATATTTGGATGAAAAGTGTAATAACGAAGAATAAAAAAGTTGATGGGATAAATAAGTTCTAATAGATATTTGTATAAAAGATTAAAACTAATAATTAATTTATTATTTTAAATTAATTTAAATAATTAAACTATACTATTATTATTTAAAATTTAATGTATAAGTGAATACTATAACAAAAAAAAATATTATCAAAACATGATTAAAAAGAAAAATGAAAAGGTAATTAGGAGATAATATAAATTTAAAATATTCTAAATGTGATATAATTTAAATTATATATAAAACTCTAACTTTAATCTAACTTTGGGACTTTATATAAATCATTAAGAGGTGAACAGTTTGTTGATGTTGAATAAATTTGATAAGGTTATTTTACTCAAATTCACATATTTATATGTGTAACAATTAATTAGCTCAGAAACAAAGAAAAATATGTAACCTTCGATATTTTTAATTTCGTATTTATATGCTAAACTTGCTCTATTGTGATTGGAACTATTAAGTCACGTCCAGTCATATTGTTAGTGAAAGAAATATTATGAAAATACATAAACTTTACTATAATCCTGTTTCCCATCAAGTGTTAAACTTGGACATTTTTTTTGAAGGGAGATTGGGATCATGAAAGACTTCTTAAGAGGTCGTTCAACGAAGTGATGAAAAAGCTTCGTCCATGGAAAAGTTCGATTTTTTATATTTATAACAAAAGCTAATTCGCTAATAAAACAAAACTACTCACCTAGTCTTTTACTTCTTTAACATAATTAGCCTCGTTAATTACAATCCAACTGGTTCGCAAAAGTATAATTTAGAATTGTTATGAAATCATATAAAAAAAGGCTAATTCAAAGTTAAAAGGATCAGGTGAAAAAAAAAATACATATAAATTTGGAAATATACATATAATAAGTCCCTAAAATTTGATATTGTTGAGGAGTACCACAAAACACACTAACTTATTTTTTCCCTGTTGAAGTTTGTCTGGCCATGAGAAAGTAAGGAAACTTCCAAATTCTTCTGCAACATTGGTGCCCATCAGATCCTGCGAAAACGAGAGCGGAAGCATATTCCTAACCTCATGCGGTTGTTTGATGACTTCTGGCATTGTCATTCGATCCCTTGGGTCTTCCTTGGAGCAAGCAAGTCCTATGTGAAGAACTGATATAATGGATTCATGTACTGTCGCCATGCGTTTGCTTAGATCTTCTGCACTTAGTTGTGTTTCATTGCCGTCCTCCATCAATAACATACGTTGATCCACCATGTCTGATGTCTGGCACATGGGTTGAAGGGGTCATCTTAACATAGTTATGAAGGTTTTCCCCATCTTTAAACATGTCATCAGTTGCTTTCCTCCCTGAACATTTCTAACAAAAGAATTCCGTAGCTGCAAACATCTCCGCTGGTAGATAACCATATTATGCAATATGTTGACACACAATTGTAGTGTTAAAGTGAAAATTCAACAAAATAGCTCTTTTGATGTTGCCTGACACTTGCAATTGAAGTTAACAATCACGTTCAAAAATTTAAAAATAAAACAGAATGTACAGCAAAAGATGATGACTAACCTGGAGCAACATATCCAACGGTTCTTCTTATGGCTAAAGATTCGGGGTAATTGCCACTCATGGTTGAGCTTTTCTCTTGAAGAAACCTTGCAATTCTAAAGTCGCTCACATGCGCACTCATGTCCTCATCAAGTAAAACATTCACTACAAGAAAATGGGCTATTAGCGACCCAAGATAAGAGACGCTAGGGAGGCGCTATTACGCCTCCACGGTCAAGAGCGTCTCATTCGCGTCTAGCTAGCGCCACAAAAATGAGACGCTGGATATCGGTGGCTACTAGCATCGCAATGGAGTCAAAGTAAATGAGACACTACTAGCACCACGAGTTGACGCTATCTCGACATTATTAAGATGCGCGGTTTGCGACTGTACGTAGAAGATATGCGTCGCAAAGTAGATGCGCAAGGAGCGCAACTATGAGATGCGATTTTGGCGCCCACGAGTCGCTACTCTAGGCGCTAGGAAGGCGCTGAAGTGACACAATATGATGGTGTACACATCGCCAATGAGATGCGACTATGGCGCTAAGGATGATATATTTAACTCCGCCGATAGTCTTTGCGACGCGAATGGGACGCTATGGAGTCACTATTTACAGGTTTTTTTTTACCCATTCAATCATCATTTTTCCCCTTCCCAGACCATACAATTATATAATGCATATAAAAATGCATTGATATTCATCACAGGGAGTATAAGAGCATCACATGCAATATAAGAGCATCACAAGTAATATAAAAGCATCACAATATTTAACATAAGAATACGAAAAGTAATAAACTCAACTAACAAACTATATGTATATCTAAATCTATAAGTAACAAAAGCATTGTTTGTATTCATGGGTTGATTCTATCCTAGGTTTGGGAGTTATTGTTATCATTCCGGACATTCGACCCAGACGTGCTGGGTTCATGGCCTCGCGGGGATGGATTCTGCATCGGGATCAATCCCTGAATTGCCTGCAATAACGGAGCCATCTGCTGTGACAACTGCTCCGACACCTGCAGTGATATCTGCTCTGATAACTGCTACGATAGCTGCTATGACAGCTGCGTCACATCAGGTGCAGCGAATGAGCTCGCAGCGGATAGACCGTCTGCATATCCTCCGATCCTCCTAGGTATCTGAGTGGCTGTGTCGAGGCCACGGAAGTACTCCCCTCATGTCGTGCCAGCCACCTCCTCCCAAACAGCAGGGTCCTCTACGAAATAGAAAAATCATACAATCATTTAATATATAAATTATATATCAAGAAACACATTTAAAAAAATATGACAAAACCAACGAAGAAACATTACCTGGTGGCTGAGTACTCGGATCATCTCCATACTTTTCAATCATTTTTGCATTATAATCATCCTATAAAATTTAAACATTATGTATTTCAAAAATAGTACACTAACGGCAACAACCAAATGACCATATCATGAGACTTAGCAGAAGCCTACGAGCAATGGGCGTGACTAGGTCATTTGTCTTCCGGTTCTTATGCGTGGCCTCATAGACCACACGAAAGTCTACGGGACCACCTTCTTTCTCCTCCTACAATAAAGTTTCAAATTTGATAACATAAGTATAAGTAAAAAATTTGATAAATTGAATTTATATGTAAATTACCATGCACGGTTGATGCGCGTCAAATCGCATCGATCTCCTTGTGTGGATGTGGGTCTCGGGCTTTGGAAGATGGTTAACTCTTGCCTTTTCCGACTTTCTTTGCCATCACTCATCCGTCCTTTGTGAACATCAAATACTTACGCTTTCAAAAAACTATAATTTCATAAAAATAATGTAAAAGTAAACATACCTACCACTTCCTACAGAGGGACTTCCAAATCGAGCGCTTAATATGTCTTGGGCATCTTCGTATGCCCTGCTCCAAAGTGAGACCGACGGACGTGACGACCTTGCGAAACTTGTATAATTGATTTCGGAGACGTTTCACAACGACCTCCTCAAAAGCTCTCCGGATCGTCCCTAAACTAAGATCCAGATGAAATTGATTTGCCTCCTACAAATAGAACGTTAAAACTTAGTAATTTTAAAATAAATATAAATCAAATTATATAATCCAAATAGAAGATCGTACCGTAAAGGTTCGAAAGATGTCATCTTGCACTTGAATTGGGACATCTTTCTAGGATCTTGCCCCTTCCGACAAGTGGAAAAGAATGAGAGCACTGACATCCCGCATGGTACTAGCGGGTATGAAAGTGGTCTTGCCAATTACAACAACAACAACAAAATTTGGTCCTGCCAATTACAAAGAAGAATTAATTTTCAATGATAATCAAAACTATAACAAAATTTGTACAACTTATTTAACTTACGGTCGAGCAATATTATTCATAATGACTACCTCATTATTGAGTAACCCCTCTTCATCACTCGAAGAAATCATTGTAATATAAATCCTTCTGCACATCATATCTTACTTTCCACTGGTAACATTTGTACTTCCGGCATGGACATAAGATTTCTCCATATGAAGAAGCAACACCTTCATTTCGATATGCCACATCTATGAATTCATCAACACCATCCTTATATTCTTCAATTATGACGCCATGTTTATCTTTCCAACGACGAATGCAATTACGATCTGACTTTATCATTTCTGTAAATGACAACATTAAGCCATATGTAAATAAATTCGTGTATTTGAAACGTGTGATTTTGAACTTACGAAGTCCAAAATCACATGTTTCAAATACTTCATCGTCGGATCATAATCTCATTTTATTATCAAGAATGTGAAAGTACATCCTTAGTAAAATTTATGAGAACATGATGAAAAAGAGGTTCTAGAATTATGAAAAAAAATAGTTTAACTTAACATGCATTAACAGCAAAACAATCAAGTAATTAAGTAATATTTAACTTAATATGCATTAGTTCATAACTTTCAAGTAATTAAGTAGTATTTAACTTAACATGCATTATTAACTAACTTAACAGCAAAACAATCAAGTAATTAACTAATATTTAACTTAACATGCATTAGTTCATAACTTTTAAGTAATTAAGTAGTATTTAACTTCATGCATTAATAATTAACTTAACATACATGGTGGCGGGCTAGTACCTTCTTAACCGGTGAGGGATGGCGGCGGACGACGTTGGAGGAAAGCGGTAGGCGACGGCCGACAGAGGAGCGGTGGCGGAGGGCGGTGGAGAAGGCGGAGGCAGACGTCAGCGCGGTGGCAGAGGGCGGTGGAGGAGGAGGAGGCGGCAGTGGAGGGCGGACGAGGCGGAGGGAGGAGGAGGAGAAGGAGGCGGCGGCGGAGGCAGACGCTGGCACGGTGGAGGAGGAGGAGGCGGCGGTCGAGGGCGGACGAGGCGGAGGGAGGACGAGGAGGAGGAGGCGACGGTGGAGTCAAAGGAGGCGGCGGTGGGGGCAGAGGAGGACGTCGGCGTGATGGCGGAGGGCGGTGGAGGGCGGTGGAGGGCGGCGGACGAGCGTGGTGGAGGAGGCGGTGGAGTAGGCAGAGGGGCGCGGTGGAGGAGGCGGAGGGCAGATGTCGGCGCGATGGAGGAGGCGGCGAAGGCGGATGTCGGCGCTAAGGGGGGAGGAGGAGGAGGTGGCGGCGGTGGAGGCGGAGGCGGATGTCGGCGCGGTGGTGGAGGGTAGTGGAGGAGGCAGAGGCGGCAGTGGAGGACGGTGGAGGGGCGCAGTGGAGGTGGTGGACGGGCGCGGTGGAGGAGGCGGTGGAGTAGGCGGAGGGGTGCGGTGGAGGAGGCAGAGGCGGAGGGCGGACGTCGGAGGAGGAGGCGGTGGGGCAGAGGGCGGCAGAGGGGCACGGTGGAGGAGGCGGAGGGCCGCGGAGGCGGACGTCGGCGCGGTGGAGGAGGCGGGGGAGGAGGTCCGGAGTCGGGCGTCGGGCGTCGGGCGTTGGGCGTCGGAGGTCGGGCGTCGGACAAAGAAAGTAAAATAGTAAAAGTGAAAACGAAGAAGAGGGGTGAGGGATTTAAGTAAATTTTTTAGCGTCTCCAAAGAATGTGACTCTACGTAGAGCGCAATGTAGGCGTCGTTTCTATCAAAATTCGGTTAGTGCGGCGCTATGGAGAAGCTAATGTGTCGCTAAACTAACATAGCAACACTATAGCGCCGTAGGGACGTCTCCATAGTGGTAGTGTCCTAAGGATGCGACGCCATTGAGACGCTCATTAAAAGTCTTTTTCAAATATTTTAGTATGTATGATATTTTATTTATCAATATAGCATCTCATCGCATTGTACCCCACTCAAATTATTTTATTTCCTTCCGACTATCTATCATGTATGTATATAAAATTATAATTCTAAATGTATGTGTCAATAACAAAATTGTGTGTATATATATATAAACCTATAATATATGCGTATGTATATGTCTACATGTGGGAGATTAAGTATTATAAATCTATCATGTATGTATGTCTATATGTATTATAAATATATATGTGTATGTATACGTCTGTACATGTGCGAGTTATATAACATGTATATGTATACGTATTCAAAGTGAATATATATGTGTATAATATGTATATATGTACTTATTATATATAAGTATAAGTATATACGCGTATTTATATGTCTATATGAGCTCGAGACGCAATACAGCTCATGGCATCTATTGCGTCGGCTAGGGACATTTAGCGACCACGTAGCGCCGAACTAACGTCTAAAACCTTATGGCGTCTCAATTTAGCGACGCTACAGAGACGCCAATAGTGTCACCATGGCTTCGACATCACCTGCGGCTCTAGTTAGACGCGAAGGTGACACTATTGAGTCTCAACGGTGACACTAAAATGGGATAATTTGTAGCAAATCACTCTTTTAATTCAACCACCGTAATTTCATGATTAAGTATATATATTTAGTATGTATAAATAACATAAATAATGTAGGTAACAAATTATATATTTAGGAACACTCCTATCATGTAAAAATACATATATATATATAATCGTGTAATACATATATATAATATGGGTAATCATGTACAAATACATATATATGTTGATAATACTAATATAATATTTAATTAATTTATTGATTAACGTATAGTATATATAATATATAGGCCCTTAGGTTTTAAATATAAAACAAATAGCGATATAAATATAGATAACCTAAGAATAGTTGTGAAGTATATAATGACATCCGCGTCTACATAGCGTCACGTAAGCGTGTGACGCCAGATAGCGTCTCTTTAGAGCCGCAAATGGTGAGACGTGAGCATAGCATCACTTGTTGTCGACGCGAGAATGGCGTTAGGTTCTCCCACGCCCTTTCCTTCGCGGCGCACAATAGTAACGTCTACGTAGCATCTCCATTGCGTTATTTATAGCGTCTATTTCTTAAATAGCTAAGAACACGATAATGAGACACTATCGAGAGGCAAATAGCATCTCGTTATTGAGATGCAAGGTAGACGCCATAAAGGCGCTAGTGACGTCTCTATAGCGTCACCAGATATGAGACGCTACTTTGCGTCGCCAATAGCCCATTTTTTGTAGTGATTGCTAGGCTTGACATCACAATGAACAATTGATATAGGACCCGTCCATGAAGATAATCCTGAGTGAGAGCAATGTCGATTGCTATATTCAACCTCTGAATTAGGCTTAAGCATTTTGTTGCAGAGATCTCAGACTCTGTTTGATGCAACCAATTCTCTAGACTCCCATTTGGCATGTACTTAAGTACTAATGATTTGAACTCATGGCCTCCAGAATCTATACTTGAACATGCAGTGATGATCTGAACAAGATTGTGGTGTCGGGTGCTTCTGAAGACTTCACATTCAGCCATGAAACTTTTTGAAGCTCCAATGGTTTGCAGGTCTAAAGCCTTCACAGCAAAAATACTTCCATTCAAAATTCCCTTGTACAAAGATCCAAAGCTTCCTTTTCCGATTAGATTAGATGAAGAAAACCCATTAGTAGCTCTTACGAGCTCATGATAAGAGACTCTTATGTATTCATCACCAATAGGGGATAAAGAAAATGAATTCTTTCTCGGTTTCTTCATTCTGTTTATATACGATCTAGGTGATGAATAAGAGCACAATACCACAGAGGATTGGAACAAATACCTTGATGAGAAATGAATGATGCTGTCTTCTTTCAGTTTGCATATAACATGACGGCAAATGAAATGCAGGATTGCCCCCACAAAGGTTTTCGTTTCCCATGATTTCAATTGTGCTAGTGTTTCTGAAAACTCCATCATCTGGCACTTCTCCATCGAAATCATTGAAAGACAGGTTTAGATTTTGCAAAGCATACAACGTTCCAAGGGACTCCGGAATGCGGCCAGACAAATTATTATGTGAAAAATCGAGTTCCCGAAGACCTTTCAGATCACTTAGGGCCGGAGGAATGGCGCCATTAAAGATGTTATGTTGAAGATACAGATACTCCAAGCTCAGACAAGAAGCAAGTGTGACAGATATCTCGCCTGAGAGCTTGTTGTATGAAACATCAAATTTGTTGAGACTTCTCAGGTTGCCAACCTCCGTGGGCAAGGATCCATTGAAGAGATTGTAGGACAGATCAAGTTCTCTGGACAATGAAGAAAGACTTAGGAGGCTCCTGGGTATGGCTCCAGTGATCTTATTACAGGACACATCCAAATACTACAAGTGCTTGCAATTCTCGATGTTCTCAGGCATTCTTCCGGCGATGTTGTTACTTTGCAACATCAGAAGACTGAGGTTGGTGAGGTTGCCGAAAGAATATGGAATTCCACCCGAGAGGTGGTTGCTTTGTAACTCCAATTCGCCCAGGTTTGCAAGGTGGCCGATGGTGTCAAGGATGACACCACTGAGCTGGTTATAACTCAAATCTAGTCTGGTAAGACCGAAGAGATTTCCAATTCCATATGGAATGATACCACTGATGTGGTTCTCCGCCAAAGTTAATATATGTAAACTGGAGGATTAGAAATGGAGGCGGGCAGTGACCCTCCAAGCATATTTTGAAACAGAGCTAAGGCGTACAGATTGGTGCAATTTGTCAAAGAAGTGAGGAACTCCCAGTCGCTATCTTTGCTGGCTTCTAGTTGGTTCTTGAAGAGTCCCGGTTCATAGAGACGAGGCAGATTTCCTAGGTTTGAGGGCACTGTCCCGCTTAAGAAATAGTTCGAGATATCCAAGGCCGCAATCTTGGATGCATTGGACAAGGATGGAGGAATCATTCCTCGAAAATGGTTACCATATAAAAATGTTGATACAATGTTTGGAAGGGAGTCAAACATGTGGGCAGGAAGATTCTCGATTAGCAACCAATTAAGTGAAGAAATATTGAAGATAGACGATGGAATACTGCCTGTCAACCTGTTGAAAGACAAGTAGAGTTCTTTCAAGCTTGACAGCCTACCAATTGTCTCAGGTATGCCTCCTTCTAGTTGGTTATGAGAAAGGAGAAGCATCTCGAGGCCTATGATGTTGCCTACGGACACCGGAATGCTACGAGGCTATTCTGGAGAAGATCGAGAATTTGCAACTCTTTTAACAGATCAATATTCTTTGGGATTACTCCTGTGAGATTGTTGATATACAGTTGAAGCAAACGTTGTAATGTATCGGCCATTAATAAAAAAATAATAAAAATAAAAGAAATTTGAAACGAGCGGACGGCAGGGGAGGCGTCGCCTCCCCTGGCCTTCCGCCGTTTTGCCTCCGGCCGACCAAGGGTCGGCCGGGGCGTATAAGAGGGGGGGAGGGCCGCACTTGCGCCCTCTTGGAACCCCCGACCTCCTCTCTCTCTCTCTGTCTCATCTCTTCCTCTGACCGACGACCGGCGATTTTGAGCGACAGGAACAGAGGCGACCGACGCACGTCACCGCTCAACATCCGTCGACGCACCTCGACCCTCCATCACGCACGTAGGGACCAGGCGACCCTCTTCAGCAGTAGAGGACTGCCGAAGATCGATCGGATTTCGCGCAGTTCGTCGGCAATCATTTCGAACAAAAAACAAGGTACCCTTAGCATTTTAAATCCCTAGACGATGAAATAGCGATTGTTGAATGCATAGGATAGGTTCAATATGATCCTGAAGTTATTTCCTACATGTTTCATATTCATGTCGACGTCAATTGACGGCCGGAAGGCCGCTAGAATCAATGGAGAAATCCGGCGGCCCTGTTTTATCACAGCGACCGGTCGACCGATCCCATAGACCGGTTGATCACTAGCTGATCACTATAAGTTTCTAACTCATTTTAGATGCATTTCATTCATATCGAGTCCCACTTTTGCCTATTTTTGGCCAATTATACTTGGAATGCATAGATTGTGATAACTAGTTGATATTCCTCATTTTATACTTAATTCCATGTGCATAGAGGTTCTGAAATGTCAAAATTCATAAATATCTAAATTCTATGTCAAGTTATCATTTTTAGGACAAGTTATCATTCTCATATGTCAAGTTATCATTATTTTGAGTAAACTAATTTTCAATGGTTTTCTTGCACTGAATCCACTATTATCATGTATAAATCATATTTGGATGGTCACATCTCAACTTGTGTAAAGTTTTAAGTCCATTTGAACAAGTTATCGTTTTTCATTTGCCAAGTTATCGTTAAAGGGTAATTCTATCATTTCAACATGCAAAACCATTAATTCTACACAAAGGCCTTAAGCAATCATCTTGTTACTGTTTTAACTCATTATTGTTCAAATTTCATCACATTTGGATAACCACAACTCAAGTTATCACAAGTTATCATTTTTAAGGCATATAAGTTATCGTTTTTGGCACCCAAGTTATCACTCCTTTGAAATCTCATTCATATTTGATTTCTGACCTCACTCACTTACCACTCTAATCCATTTGATGCCTGAAATGGTTTGAACCATCCATATTTGGATATTTTCCAAGATATAATTGAAGTTATCATTCCGGGCCCTAAAATCATTAATATCGATATAAGTTTTCATTCCTGCACAACACTCCCATTTGATATTTGAGCTAGCCACCAGCATTATCCTAATTTTTATTTGTCAAAATACCATTCAAGGGCTTTGTTGCTTGCTGTTTTGGGCTTTGTAGCAGGGAGAAAAGGTGACCAAAGAGTGGAAAAAGTAGGGGGGACCATCTACTTTTTCCTGCACAAAAAGGTGTCTGCAGCAGCTGGGAATTCAGACAGTGGACAGGTGGCTGCAATTAGAAAGAAAAGAACATTCTGATGCTGATCAAAGGGTGGAGAGGAATCATATAAAAGCTGGAATTTTTGGAGGAGTAAGGGGGGCTGGACATTCAGGGTTTGGAGCAAGGGTTTCTGCTGGTTTTGGAGCTGCTGCGGCTGGAGCTGCTACTACTGCCGAGACACTTTAAGCAAATAAGATTTGTAAATGTTCTTCATTCCATTTGATGTCAAGCTTTGTAAATATGAGGAGCTAAACTCCATTTCTTCTAGGATAGGATAGTAGTTTAGATTAATTTTGGACGAATGTGGACTGATTTATAATCCTGCACTGAAATCAATTATGGTTTTCAGATTTCAGAACTATTTTATATTGATTTGTGCTATGCTATCATTAGATTCATTGTAACCTATGACTGAGAAGTATTGATTGACCTAATCATCTTTCAGAAATGAATTGAGAGATAATGCTAGATTTCTGGATTCCATTTAATTGCAAATCAGATTTCTGAACTCTGATTTCCTGGTTTCATGAAATTTCTTATTTCTGTGGCTGTTAGAATCTGTTCTTCATTCTCAATCTGATTAATTGAGTCACTGGGATGTTGTTATTGCCCCTATCTTGCTCAGGAATGAATCAAGATGTTAGGCATATTGTTTTTTACTCAAATCAGATTGACCTTCTGATTTCTGAATTGAATTCTTGAATTATGTTTTTCTGATTTCTGGTTGGAATCTGTTTTACCAATTGAATTCCCTGATTTCATTCATTCACTGAGAGGTGAACCTTAGGGATGTCTTGCAGTCCAGAGATGGATCAAGAAGCAATTGGCAAGCCTAATTCCATTGATTTATAATCCTGATTCCCAGAATTGCTGATTTCTATTTTCTGATTTCCATTTGAATTCTGATTTCTAATGTCAAGCCTCATTTTAATCCACTACTAAGAGGTAGTCTTCAGGTCATCCTTGTGAGTCAGAGATGAACCAAGGAGCATTAGATAATTGCAAAATTCCCCATTTTAGATAGGATGTTTCTTAGTCCCAATTAATTGGTATTTGTGTGGATTTCACTTTCTTTTACAACCGAGAGGTTGATTTCAAATCCCCCTGGATTTAGAGATGAATCAAGGAGCACAAACACCATTATTGAATAGATTTCATCCTATCTTGACCAATTGAAATGATTCCATATTTTTTTTATGATTACAATTACAAGTTATCACTTCAGATTTCCTTCAATTTTGAAAATCAGCAATGAACCTTCCATTTGAGCTCAATGATAACTTGATTTTCAGTGAGGATTCTCTTTTGATTCAACCTAGCTAACAACTATATGATAATATGTTGCTTAGTTAAAGGCCAAATGAGCTGTGAGAGCAGCTACATTTCAGGTTGAATCAAAATTGGACAATTAATGATAACTTGATCCAATCTATCCTTAATTAATTTAGATGAACCCCAACTTCTAGAAGAACCTTCCTCATTGATAGTTGAACCTTTTTAGACTTCAATTTAGCATTTATAACTCAGTTTTGATAAATTTCCAAAGCCCAAAAATTTGTTATCATTCTGCATTCTATTAAAAATCTGTTTTCACTTTCCATTAAAAATCTATTTTTAGGCATTTGAATAGAACTAATCTAGATTATTTTAGGGTGTCTTAGACTTCAAATTCTTATGGATACGACAACCTGAGTCTACTATAACTTACTGTGCACTTGCAGCTAGTGAGTTGGGAGACCAAAAATTGACCCTGTACTTAATTTCAGCAAGTTATCACTCAAACGCCCAAATTTCACTTATCAAGTTTTTGGCACCATTGCCGGGGATTTGAAGTCAATTAGGATAACTTAGATAGTTTAGATTAATTTTAGATTAGTTTTTAGTCCATTTGTTAGGCCAATTTTCAGTTTTTGCAAGTTATCATTTTCTATTTTTCACTTTTGTCTAGTTTTCATTTCTTTCTTGAATTTGATACTTCTGAATCTCTTTATGCAGGACTTGGACCATCAAGAGGATATCTATTTATCTGAACCTGAACCAGAGAGGAGATTTAACAGAAGGAGAAGAATCCAAAGAGAAGAGGCTAGAAGAAGGATTTTTGAAGAAGAGGCACACAACCCTGAATTTGAAGAAGTTGTAAATCAGAATATGGCAGCTCCTAGGACTCTTAGGGACTGCTACTCACCAAGCAATGCCAGGAATCAACCAGGGGTAGGAGCCTTAGCACCAGTGGCAAATTTTGAAGTCAATCTAGCCTTGATTTCAATGATAAGGTAGTGTCAATTTTCTGGACTTGGGACTGAGGATCCAGCTTCTCATTTGGACAATTTCAAGGAGATGTGCAGCACAATACACTTCAATAACATTCCTATGAATGCAGTCTACATGAGATTATTTCCCTTCTCATTCAAAGACAAGGCCAAGACATGGTACAAAGGTCTAAATCTTGAAGAGGTGGCCACTTGGGAATCAATTGTCCAATTGTTCCTATCAAAATTTTTCCCTCCTTCCAAAACAGACAATGTCAGGGATCAAATAGTCAGGTTCTATCAATTGGACCAGGAAAATATTTGTGAAGCATGGCAAAGGCTTCAAGGACTATTGAGAGCACGTCACCGCTCGACATCCCTCGATGCACCTCGACCCTCCATCACGCATGCAGGGACCTGGCGACCCTCTTCAGTAGTAGTGGACCGCCAGAGATCGATCGGATTTCGCGCAGTTCGCCGGCAAACTCATTTCGAACGAAAAATAAGGTACCCTTAGCATTTTAAATCCCTAGACGATGAAATAGTGATTGTTAAATGCGTAGGATAGGTTCAATATGATCCTGAAGTTATTTTCTACATGTTTCATATTCATGTCGGCGTCATTTAACGGTCGGAAGGCCGCTGGAATCAATAAAGAAATCCGACAGCCTTGTTTTATCACAGCGACCGATCGACCGATCTCAGAGACCGGTCGACCGATCTCAGAGACCGGTCGACCGGTCTACGCACATAACCCATGCGAACTTTTGTTATCGGTCGATCGGCCCCACCACGGCGATCGACCGATCTATATGTGAACAGATAGATGAAATCTTATGATCGGTTCCAAAAAACGGTCGACCGATCCGATGCACGGTGCGCATCCCCATGACCAAATGAACGGTCGACCGACATCCAGATCGGTCGACCGATCCACCTACACCAAACCAAGAATACAGTCGACCGATTCTAGAGGACCGGTCGACCGGTTCCAAGGAACGATCGACCGGCCACTCGGAAGGTCGACCGATTTATCGATTCGACTGAGGAACGGTCGACCGGTCCAGAGAAAGGTCGACCGATCCCGACAGAGAACCAAATGATGACTTTTAAATCATAATGAAGACTCTGACTGGTTCGCTTATACCGGCAAGGGTCATATTGTACAAAGATCAAAGTCCTATGGAACCCTAAATCATAGATTTCACAATGACTAAAGATAAATAAAGTAAGGACAAAGACATGGGATTGCTATGTGCCGTCCCCAAAGTTAAAGCAGATATCAGAGATTAAAGCAGAGGAGGGACAGATAGTTAGCTGAGGGGACAACGACGCTACTGTCTTAAATGATCACTATTCTTGAGATTTCAGATTTTCTCCCACATGTATCTCGAATGAAGGGTGATGCTAAAGGACATACCCCTTCCCTTAAAAATTAAAGTATTATGCCAGAGGGACAGGTAGCTAACTGAGGAGACAGTGAACTTACAGGTCTTGTAACCGACCACTGTTCTTGGATTGTAGAAATTCTTTCCCCTACCTTCCGAACTGGGTGAGGTATTAACACCCACCCCTTTTCCCTTATGGGCTTTCTGGCATCAGAGAATCAGAAAGACACCTCTGGCTTCCCAACCTAATAAAGTCGAGCTCGCATAGGACAACCAACCCTAAGGATATTCTAGTAATATAAAAGACGTAGTACCACTCACAGTAAAGCAATGCAAAGTAAAGTAAAGTAAAGCAGAGATAATGTAAAGTAAAGTATTGCATAATATAGCAGAGACATTGCAAAGTAAAAGCAGAGAAATGTAAAGACAAAGTATTGTTATAGCAAAGAACAGAGTATTAATAACTAAGGATTTATACATTGAGTTCATGATCGCCATCGATCTTTATTTCACCGTTTATTGCTATTGTACTGGGCATCTTTGCTCATGGGTATTCTATTCCTCTGCATTGGGATTTTATAGGTGAGAATGCCAACTGAGGAGGTGATGGAGAGCACAGAGCTTGGAGAACGCTGCACATGACTGATCTGTCTACTCCGAGCTTTTTATTGCATTTCTGTTTAAAGCATACCTTGTTCAGAACCATTATGTTTTACTTCCGCTCATAGAACATCAGAAAAGTCTTACCATGAACTTCCGCATACTTTATATTATGTGGACATCATAGATTTCCGCATATTTTCTATATATATGAGACGTTATGAACTTCCGCATTTAAGTCATCCATCATGGCATTTCGACTACTCTTCTGCATTTAAAGTCCCCTATCATGTTTATTATTATTTTATTAACGCCACGTAAGCAGTTTTGTTAAATGGTCAAGGTCAGTAGAGCAATAGGCAATGTAGCGCCCCCGGGGTCAAACTGACCGCCTACGTGGCGGGAGGTGCGATCTCGGGGGTGTTACAGTTTGGTATCAAAGCCTAAATTCTTGGCTCCTTCATTGATCATAGTATAGTAGATGTTCATGCATGGCATTCATTGTTCATACTGTACACAGCTCACGGTAAAGTCATGTGTAAGCTTCTCAAGTATCTGCAGCTCCACTCCTCAAGTAAGTATTAAGTACATCCCTATAAGAATCATACTTATATTATTGGGTTTATTGTGTTATAGATGCCTCCACGTCGCATGATCACCAGAATTTTACGTAGGAGAGGTCATATAATTGGGATTAATAGACGCCCACTAGATCCCCCAACCCCTCAATAACCTACTCCAGAGAGACCGGCGTATTCATATTCGGATTTGGAGAGCGTTGAAAGTAACGATCCTAATTTATCCGCCCCACCCATTGGGACATGGGAAGAAGTAATCCCAGGGGAAACTGGAAGATGGAGGGAAGATATATAAATAATCCGATTTATATATCCTTCGATGACGAAGGAGAAGCTCCTGCATCACCACGGGAGCTACAGTTCAGAGACGCGATCCCTATCAGTCAGACCGATCCAGAGGAGTGCTGTGATCTCTACTACATGGGACACACTGATGATGAGTTCCCCTATCATTCTAGACGTAGTGATTAGTGGTTGATGTACCTCGTTGTGAAGGCCTTAGTGCGCCTCAGACATATGTTATGCTTTTGAACCTTATCAAGAGAATAATTTTTGCTTTAATGAATATTGAGCATCTTGGTTTCAAGCTTTATCTAAGATTTTTATTTAGATTAAGAATCTTTAGTTTTATGCGCCTCTCTCAAAGTATTGCTATGGTCCTTTTTATAGATGTCCTATCAAAGAAGAGAGTATGCCTACACCAGTGAGGCAGAGAACGACATTGAAGGGGAAAACTCATATGTTCCCCCACCTCCACTGTACCCACCTCCACCGTACTCACCTCTACCTCCACCAGAGCCACCGGCCTAGCAAGGACGTCAGGTCCCTTCCGTCTGCACATTACAAGATTTCTAGAGGTCAAAACCACCAACGTTCAACGAAGAAGGAGGCCTAGTAATAGCGGAGCAATGGATAGAGGCCATTGAGGACAAGTTCGACATCCTCGATGTGCCCGAGAACAATAAGGTCCTTTTCGCTGGGGACACACTTCAAAAGGATGCCAAGGAATGGTGGAAAGCGAGAAAGACTACAAGTTTCCCTGATGTGAGGATTGTTGCATGGGAGGATTTTCGTCAGGCATTTGAGACGCGATATTTCCTTAGGTTTCAAAGGGATCTGAAGCAGAAGGAGTTCTTGGACTTTGTACAAGGGACCATGACGGTAGAGCAATATATGACGAAGTTCGTCAGGTTGAAGAAGTATTCCAAGTTAACCATGGACGAATTGGATGTGACCAAATGTTTTGTGGACGGGATGAATCCCATCCTGAGGCCTCATACAAGATCTGAGAACTGCAAGACCTTAGAGGATGCCATTATTTTAGCTAATCTGATGGAGAAAGACCAACAGGATCTGCAGAAGGCTCAGAGGGCCCAGCAGAATGTGGGACAGAGTTTCCAGCAGCAGTAGCAGCAGCAATAGTTTCGTGGGAATAACCGACAACACCAATGACGGGATAACCGGTACCACCCATATGCAGCGCCTCAACAGAACCACCGCCCTCAACAACAGCAGCAGTCATACCGTCCACCACAACAAGCTCCTCCCCCACCGCAACAACAGCCACAGCAACAGCAGCGACCTCCTCAGCAGGCGCAGAGGCGCCTAGCTCAACAGCAAAGGCAACAGCCTCCTAGAGCCCCTCAAGCACCACCCGCACAAGGTGAGCGAGTTTTATGCAACACATGTGGCAGGACCCATGCTGGGAATGCCGAATGAAGTCAGGAGCCTGTTACTCTGCGGCGGAATGGGGCATATAGCAGTGAACTGTCCGAGACGCGGACAACAACAGTTGGTACAAGGAAGACTCTTCAATCTGGAAGAGGATGCACCACAGAATGACGCTGATGTCATTCGAGGTATGCTATTCATAGCCGATTTACCTACTAAAATGTTATTTGATTCCGGTGTCACCCATTCCTTTATATTTGAAGAATGTGCCAAAACCTTAGGGTTAGCTATCATGAACTTAGAGCATGAGATGAATATCTTAACCCCACAGGGCACCCTATTTACAACAAAGTATCTTCCCAATGCACCCATAGAAATAGAGAAAAAGAATTATCCTGCCAATCTTATCATTATCCTCATGAAAGATTATGATATAATATTGGGCATGGATTGACTAACCTCACATGATATCTCAATATTGTGCAAGCAAAAGAAAGTAATCATAGGCACACAGATTACAGATAAAGTCATAGTCAGGGGTATTGCACAGAAAGAACCAAGGATTATAGTCTCTGTCATAAAGGCACATAAATTACTTCAGAAAGGATGTAGAGGTTACCTAGCCAGTATAACCAAAATAGAAGAGCCAAAGAAGACTCCTCAAGACATAGAAGTGGTGAGGAAATTTCCTGATGTATTCCCTGAGGATGTTAGTGGTCTACCCCCCAGAAGGGAGATAGACTTTCACATTGAAGTAGCACCCGGAACTGCACTAATTTTCAAAGCTCCGTACCGCATGACTCCAGCAGAGATGAAGGAATTAAAGGACTAGATTCAAGAGCTACTGGACAAAGGTTTCATAAGGCCTAGCGTCTGACCTTGGGGAGCACCAGTTCTTTTTGTCAAAAAGAAGGACGGATCATTGAGGCTTTATATCGACTACTGAACAAAGTCACAATAATGAACAGGTACCCACTACCTCGTATCGACGACCTATTTGATCAGCTGTCCAAGGCAAGGGTGTTCTCAAAATCGATATGAGGAGTGGATACCATCAGTTAAGGGTGGCAGAAGAAGACATCCCAAAGACGGCTTTCCGATCAAGATATGGACATTATGAGTTCATGGTGATGCCGTTTAGATTGACAAATGCCCCGGCAGCATTCATGGACCTCATGAATCGAACTTTCCACGAACACCTGGATAAGTTCGTAATTGTCTTCGTCGACGATATCCTCGTCTATTCGTCGAGCATGGAACAGCATAGAGAGCATCTGAGGACAGTACTGGAAACATTGCGAGCAAAGAAACTATATGCAAGATTTTCAAAATGTGAATTCTGGTTAGAGCAGATCATGTTCCTCGGATATATCATCTCTAAAGACGGAGTTGCAGTGGATCCCGCGAAGGTTGAAGCGGTGTTCAACTGGACCCAACCTAAGAATGTCTCCGAGATTAGGAGTTTCCTCGGTTTAGCCGGCTACTATAGACGTTTTATCAAAGACTTCTCCAGAATAGTATTGCCGCTGACCAAGTTCACAAGGAAAGGAGAAAAGTTCATTTGGTCGCCCAAATGAGAAGAAAGTTTCTAAGAGTTAAAGGGTCGACTAACTTCAACACCAATCCTGACGTTACCATCGGGCAACGGTGGCTACGTGATTTACAGCGATGCTAGTGGTACAGGATTGGGATGCGTATTAATGCAACATGGGAAGGCGGTGACATATGCATCAAGGCAGCTGAAGAAGCATGAGGTTAATTATCCGACGCATGACCTCGAGTTGGCAGCAGTAGTGTTCGCCCTCAAGCTTTGGCGTCACTACTTATATGGAGAAGAATTTGTGGTCTATACAGATCACAAAAGTTTAAAATATGTTTTCACACAGAAGGAGCTGAATATGCGTCAAAGACATTGGATGGAATTCTTGAAAGATTACGAGTTTGCCATTAACTACCAACCCGGCAAGGCAAACTCAGTAGCTGACGCTCTTAGTCAGAAATGGGAAGGATCCTTAGCCTACATGTGCCTATGACGGTTGGAACTCATGGAAGAACTGTTCAAATGAACACCAAAAGTAAGGCACGATGGATCACTGATGATGATGCAGCGCATAGTACCGGATGTGATAGGAAGGATCATAGAAGCACAAGTGGAAGACACAGAGTATCAAAATATGATGATAAAGACAAGCATGGAAACAACGAACTTGAAGGTCTCTTCGGATGGTGGCATCAGGTACCGCAACCGGCTATGGGTACTGAACAATCCGGAACTCCGAAGAGAAGTGCTAGACGAATGCCACAAATCTGAGTTTGTAATCCATCCAGGGAGTACAAAAATGTACAAGGATGTGCAGAGGAGTTACTGGTGGTCAGACATGAAGAAGGAGATACCGGAGTATGTCTCCAAATGCATTGTATGCCAACAGATCAAGATCGAACATCAGAAGCCACAGGGAACCTTGAAGAGTCTGGGCATCCCACAGTGGAAGTGGGAAGAAATATCGATGGATTTTATCACAGGTCTACCTCGGACTTTGAAGGGGCATGACGCCATTTGGATTATAGTGGACCGACTTACTAAATCGGCTCACTTCCTACCCATTAAGGTAAAATAATCTCTTGAAAGCCTCATGGATCTATATGTGCAGGAGATTATTAGGCTTCACGGGATCCCGGCAGCCATTGTATCCGACAGAGATCCCAGGTTCACCTCCAGATTCTGGAAGAGCCTCCAGAATGCTTTTGGGACAAGGCTCCGGTATAGCACAGCATTTCATCCTCAGACGGACGGCCAATCGGAGAGGACAATCCAGACGTTGGAAGACATGTTGAGAGCATGCTCTTTGGATTGGCATGGTAATTGGGATAAACACCTCCCTCTCATAGAGTTTTCCTACAATAACAGTTTTCATGCTAGCATAGAGATGTCTCCCTTTGAAGTACTATACGGTCGCCCATGTTGCTCTCCGGCATGTCGGGGCGAAGTTGGAGAAAGGAAAGTCTTAAGTGCCGAATTACAGAAGCAGACGCAGGAGTATACAGACAGGGTAGAACTAATAAAGAAAAGAATGAAGTCTGCTCAAGACCGTCAGAAGGCCTACGCAGATAAGAAGCACCGAGGACAGAAGTTCAAGGCGGGCGATCAAGTTCTGCTCAAGGTCTCCCCTACTAAAGGAGCAATGTGTTTCAGCAAACAGGGAAAATTGAGCCCAAGGTACGTAGGCCCGTTCGAAATACTCGAAATGGTTGGAGACTCAGCGTGCAGGTTGGCCCTGCCTCCGACGTATTCAAGGGTACACAACGTCTTCCATGTCTCGCTACTCCGGATGTACAAACATGACTACGCCAACGTGATCCAAATTGAGAAACCAAACCTCAAGAAGGATCTGACATATGAGGAACGACCCACGAAAATATTGGAATACCAAGTACATCAACAAGGGAAGAAGATGGTAGCGCTGGTCAAAGTGGCATGGAAGCATCACCAAGGAAAAGAAGCCACTTGGGAAGTCGAATCGGAAATGCGAGAGAAATTTCCTAAGCTTTTCGGTAAGCCTTCACCTTTATCCAAATTCGAGAACGAATTTTTTTTAGAGGATAATAATGTAACGTATCGGCCATAAATAAAAATAAAAATAAAAAAATAAAAAAATTTCAAATGAGCGGACGGCAGGGGAGGCATCGCCTCCCCTAGCCTTCCTTCGTTTCACCTCCAGCCGACCAAGGGTCGGTCGGGGCATATAAGAGGGGGGGAGGGCCGCACTTGCGCCCTCTTGGAACCCTCGACCTCCTCTCTATCTCTCTGTCTCGTCTCTTCCTCCGACCAACGACCGGCGATTTCGAGCGACAGCAACAGAGGCGACCGACGCACGTCACGTCTCGACATCTCTCGACGCACCTCGACCCTCCATCACGCACGCAGGGACCAGGCGACCCTCTTCAGTAGTAGAGGACCGCCGGAGATCGATCGGATTTCGCGCAGTTCGCCGACAAACTCATTTCGAACGAAAAACAAGGTACCCTTAGAATTTTAAATCTCTAGACGATGAAATAGCGATTGTTGAATGCGTAGGATAGGTTCAATGTGATCCTGAAGTTATTTCCTACATGTTTCATATTCATGTCGGCGTCAATTGACGGCCGGAAGGTTGCCAGAATCAATGGAGAAATTCGGCGGCCCTGTTTTATCGCAGCGACCGGTCGACCGATCCCAGAGACCGGTCGACCGGTCTACGCACAGAACGCACGCAAACTTTTTGTTATCGGTCGATCGGACCCACCACGACGGTCGACCGATTTATATGTGGACAGATAGATGAAATCTTATGATCGGTCGACCGGTTCTAGAGAATGGTCGACCGATCCGATGCACGGTGCGCATCCCCATGGCCAAATGAACGGTCGACCGACATCCAGATCGGTCGACCGATCCACCTACACCAAACCAAGAATACAGTCGACCGATCCCAGAGGACCGGTCGACCGGTTCCAAGGAACGGTCGACCGACCACTCGGAAGGTCTATCGATTTATCAATTCGACTGAGGAACGATCGACCGGTCTAGAGAAAGGTCGACAGATCCCGACAGAGAACCAAATGATGACTTTTAAATCATAACAGAGACTCTGACTGGTTCGCTTATACCGACAAGGGTCATATTGTACAAAGATCAAAGTCCTATGGAACCCTAAATCATAGATTTCACAATGACTAAAGATAAATAAAGTAAGGACAAAGACATGGGATTGCTATGTGTCATCCCCAAAGTTAAAGCAGATATCAGAGATTAAAGCAGAGGAGGGATAGATAGTTAGCTGAGGGGACAACAACGCTACTGTCTTAAATGACCACTATTCTTGAGATTTCAGGTTTTCTCCCACCTGTATCTCGAATGAAGGGTGATGCTAAAGGACATACCACTTCCCTTAAAGATTAAAGTATTATGCCAGAGGAACAGGTAGCTAACTGAGGAGACAGTGAACTTACAGGTCTTGTAACCGACCACTGTTCTTGGATTGTAGAAATTCTTCCCCCTACCTTCCGAACTGGGTGAGGTATTAACACCCACCCCTTTTCCCTTATGGGCTTTCTGGCATCAGAGAATCAGAAAGACACCTCTGGCTTCCCAACCTAATAAAGTCGAGCTCGCATAGGACAACCAACCCTAAGGATATTCTAGTAATATAAAAGACGTAGTACCACTCACAGTAAAGCAATGCAAAGTAAAGTAAAGTAAAGCAGAGATAATGTAAAGTAAAGTATTGCATAATATAGCAGAGACATTGCAAAGTAAAAGCAGAGAAATGTAAAGACAAAGTATTGTTATAGCAAAGAACAGAGTATTCATAACTAAGGATTTATACATTGAGTTCATGATCGTCATCGATCTTTATTTCACCGTTTATTGCTATTGTACTGGGCATCTTTGCTCATGGGTATTCTATTCCTCTGCATTGGGATTTTACAGGTGAGAATGCCAACTGAGGAGGTGATGGAGAGCACAGAGCTTGGAGAACGCTGCACATGACTGATCTGTCTACTCCGAGCTTTTTATTGCATTTCTGTTTAAAGCATACCTTGTTCAGAACCATTATGTTTTACTTCCGCTCATAGAACATCAGAAAAGTCTTACCATGAACTTCCGCATACTTTATATTATGTGGACATCATAGATTTCCGCATATTTTCTATATATATGAGACGTTATGAACTTCCGCATTTAAGTCATCCATCATGGCATTTCGACTACTCTTCTGCATTTAAAGTCCCCTATCATGTTTATTATTATTTTATTAACGCCACGTAAGCAGTTTTGTTAAATGGTCAAGGTCAGTAAAGCAATAGGCATTGTAGTGCCCCCGGGGTCAAACTGACCACCTACGTGGTGGGAGGTGCGATCTCGGGGGTTTTACAAACGTAGTCTGGAACAATGCGTCAGAGCGACGGGGATGTCCCCATTGAGATTGTTTACGCTCAAGTTTAGGTAATGCAGCTTGGACAGCTTGCCAAGCTCCGGCGGAATGCCACCGCCGAAGGCGCTATCGCCGACGTCGAGTATCCGGAGGAAGGAGAGGTTGGCGATTTGCGATGGTATCTCACCGGATAGTCCGGCAGAGTTCAGCATCAACCTCCGCACCCTGTCCGGGTGCCTTCGTCCGCCGCAGGTGACGCCGTCTTGCAGTAGTGTTGCGAGTTATTCTAGGAGTTCAAGTTACCGTGGGGGTCAGAGATCATTGCCTTCATAGACAGAAGTGTTTGCCCGTCGGAAACTGCGATGGCGGCCGAGCAGCCCAGCAATGTGGACATGGCTGCTGCAAGGGTTAGCGAGAGGATGAGAGCGTGCACGAGAGTGGAAGGACTCCATGACAGCAGCTTCATCAGCTCGTTTGGTACAAGTATGGCTGCATGGGTATGTACTATGTAGTAATACTGTATAATTTATATTTTTTTTTTCTCGATACAATAATATTGTACACATATGCTGCCAAATGACAGGTAATATGATGAGCTGGATAAAAAATTATACGCCAAAAATATTGAGATAGTTCCAACAGGCATTCACCAATTAAGTAGAGCGATGGAATGAGATGGTGTGGTGCGTGATGGAGTGGGATGGCGTCGTATGTCATTAGAAATTTATATTTGAATAATAAATTATATAATATGTGGAGTGGGGTAACGAAAGTTTTATTTGTATAAAAGTTATTTCTATCTTTCATTATATATATAAAGTATTTATAATTATTAATTAGGGGTGAGCATAAATCGGGACGACCTGGTCGCCCTCGTCCGCACCAGCTCGAATTTTTCAAGTTTTTTCACGATCCGATGAATAATTGGATTAGGACCGGGTCTTATTTCTTTGACACCCGGTCGGATCGAGTCGGGATCGAATCCGAATTTTATGTCCCGACTCGATTGAGTATATTATATTAATATTAAATTATTTTTAATAGTATATTTATGTTTATTTTGAATAAAATTTTATATTTACTAAAAAGTTTATTTAATATAAAATTATAAATAAATATGTATTCATATTAGAAAAGATAATATATCAATGAGAGATAGAGAGGAGAGAGATATACTTGATTTAATTTGGTAAGAAGAAAAACAATTTAATTTGATAATAAAAAAGGAAAAGAGATTACTTTGGTCTAAAATAATTTATCCCTTCTCATTTCATCAATTTGATGGAATGAAAAATATGGAATATTTAAAGAGCTTAACTATTCCACTCCATTCTTATTAACTTAAATAAAAAAAATATAATCAAATATAATTTAATTAATTTTATTTCCTCGTATTTCTCAATTCAAAGAGACAGGTGAGTTTCCAATTCTGGTGCATCCCATCAAGTATGGAAACTGGACGTTGTTTTTTTCTCTTGATGAAGTCATGAAAAACTCCACGTTCAACGTCGAAGTGATGAAAAGATTCGTCCATTCAACGTTGATCCTGTTGATTCTGGTGGAAGAGGGACTTTACGTAATGCGATGTTGTGGAATATTGAATCTGCATTTGACTGACCCCGTCATTCGGAAAAAAAATATTTGAAAAAAAAATCTTCCAATATTTTGTTTAGGCAATTTTCGAATCACAAAATTTAGCGTCATTTGGGAATAAGATCAATGTCACATAACTTGATTCCTAAACTAAAAACTTTAAATTTGTGAGAATTAATTATACGTTTCTTTATTTTTGGACTCATATTTTCTTATATTAAGTTCCTGGAACAGCTAATTGGAAATTTCGTGTCGTTTATTTTGCTCAATTCTTTGTTTATTTCACTTTTGTATAAGTTATTTATTTCGCTTCCGAATTTGTAAAAAAAAGAAAATAGGCAAAGAGTGAAAACAAATACACGGTAATTTGTCCAGAAAGAATCAAATCATTCAATTTTCTTAATGTTAAACTTGTTTTATTGTGATTGGAATTATATATCATGTCACTACCTGTCATATTCTTAGTGAAAGAAATATTATAAAGTTACAAAACTTTTTCTTAGTCAACTGTGAAACTTGGACATTTTTATTGATGGGATCATGAAGGCTTCTAAGAGTCGTTCAACAAGTGATGAACGGCTTCAACGATGGAAAAGTTAAAAAATTTATATTTGTAAGAAAAGCCAATTCGCTCTTAAAACAAAAAAAAGACTTATTTAGTCTTTTTTTTTTCTTTAAGTCGTTACATTGCAATTGGATCGAAAAAAATATAATTTGGGGTCGTTATGAAACTGTATAAAGAAACACTATAAGAAAATGAGCGCTTAGCGACGCAAAGTAGCGTCGTCCAAAGCGGTGACGCTACATAGACGTCATTGGCGCCTTTATAACGTCTACTTTGCGTCACAACAATGAGACCACCCTACTTGCCTCTCGATAGCATCTCATTAGCATATTCTTAGCTATTCAGTAGATAGACGCTAATGCTGGCGCAATCGAGACGCTACGTAGACTCTATTATTTCGCGCCACGAAGTGGAAATGCGCGACAGCACCTAGTGTTATTCTTGCGTCGACGATGTTTGACGTGAATCTAGCATCACAAATTTAGCGGCTCTAAAAAGACGCTATATGGCGTCTCAGTAATAGGCGACGCTATTTGGACGCAACCGTGTTACTCATAACTTATCTACATTTATCTCTCTATTTATTTTATATTTAAACCCTATATATTATATATACTATATGTTAATCAATAAATTAATTAAATATTATATTAGTATTAATTACATGATTATCAATATATTATCAATAGCGTGTTATCAACATATATATGTATTAATTACACGATTATATATATATGTGTATTTTTACATTATAGGAGTGTTCCTAAATATATAATTTGTTACCTACATTATTTAGGTTATCTATACATATAATATATATAATATCTTAATTATACATATATTATTATATACTTAATCATGAAATTACGGTGGTCGATTAAGAGAGTGATTTGCTATCATTTTAGCGTACCGTGGAGACTTAATAGCGTCTACGTCACGTCTAACTAGAGCCGCCGTTAGTGTCGACGTCATGGAGATACTATTGACGTCTCTATAGCGTCGCACAATTGAGATGCGAAAAAGTATTAGATGCTAATTCGGCGCTACGGTGTCGCCTAAGCTGACTTTTTACCCCCTCACTTAATCGGGCATATATAGACATATAAATACGCGAATATATTTATACTTATAAATAATAAGTGCATATATACATATTATTATAACTTAATCTCACACATATAAACATATACACATATATACACTTCGAATACGTACACATATACACGTTATCTATATATATATATGACTCACACATGTATAGACATATACATAAACATATATATATATTTATAATACATATAGATAAACACATTGTTGTAACTTAATCTCCCACACATAGACATATATATACATACGCATATATCACATATGTATATATATACACACACAATTTTGTTATAAATTATACGTATATATTTATAATTTTATATACATACATGAAAGATTGTCGAAAGGAAATAAAACAATTGGAATGGGGCACAAGGCGATGAGACGCTACATTGATAAATAAAATTTCATACATACTAAAAATTTTGAAAAGACTTTTAATGAGCATCTCAATGGCGTCGCATTCTTGGGACGCTAAATCCATGGAGACGCCCATACAACGCTAGTGTCGCTATGTTATCTTAGCGACACATTAGTTTCTCCATAGCACCGCACTAGCCGAATTTTGACAGAGTCGGCGCCTACATTGCATCTACTTAGCGTCGCGTCTTTGGGAGATGCTAAAAAATTTACTTAAATCCCTAATCCCTCTTCTTCGTTTTCACTTTTACTGTTTACCCCTTTTACTATCCGACACCCGACCGTTCGACCTCCGATGCCCGACCTTCGACCTCTGACGCCCGACGTCCGATGCCCGACCTCCGACCACGGACGCCCGCCACCTCCACTGCCCTCCATCGCCACCTCCGCCTCCTCCACCGCCCTCTGCCCACACGCCGACGTCCGCCTCCACCGACGTCTACTCCTCCTTCTCCCTCCGCCTCGTCCGTCCTCCGCCTTCTCCTCCTCCTCCCTCCGCCCACGCGCCGACATCTGCCTCCGCCTCCACTGACACCTCCTCCTCCTCCTCCTCCCTCCACCTCGTCCGTCCTCCACCGCCGCCGACGTCCGCCTCCGCCGCCCTCCGCCTTCGCCTCTACCGGCGCCTCCTCCTCCCTTTGCCTCGTCCGCCCTCCAACGCCGCCGCTGCCCTTCGCCTCCGCCGCCCTCCGCCTCCGCCTCCACCGGCGCCTCCTCCTCCTCCTCCTCCCTCTGCCTCGTCCGCCCTCCGCCTCGTCCACCCTCCACCGCCGACGACATCCGCCTCCGCCGCCCTCCGCCTCCTCCGCCCTTTGCCTCCACCGCTGCCTCGTCCGCCCTTCGCCGCTCTCCGGTTAAGAAGGTACTAGCCCGCCACCATGTATGCTAAGTTAATTATTAATGCACGAAGTTATTAAGTTATGAATTAATGCATGTTATGTTAAGTTAAGTTATGAAATAATGCATGTTAAGTTAAGTATTACTTAATTACTTGATTGTTTTGCTGCATGTTAAGTTATGAACTAATGCATGTTAAGTTAAGTTATGAACTAATGCATGTTAAGTTAAGTATTACTTAATTACATGATTGTTAAGTTAAGTATTACTTAATTACTTGATTGTTAAATACTATTTTTTTCATAATTCTAAAACCTCTTTTTTATCATGTTCTCATTTACTAAGGATGTACTTCCACATTCTTGGTGATAAAATGAGATTATGATTCGACGATGAAGTACTTGAAACATGTGATTTTGGACTTCGTAAGTTCAAAATCACAAGTTTCAAGTACACAAATTTTTTGACATGGCTTAATGTTCTCCGTTACAGAAATGATAAAGCCAAATTATAGTTGGATTCATCGTTGGAAGGATAAACATGGCGTCATAGCTGAAGAATATAAGGATGGTGTTGATGAATTCATTAATGTGGCATATCAAAGTGATCAAAGATCTGCTTCTTCATATGGCGAAATCTTATGTCCATGCCGGAAGTGCAAATGTTATCAATGGAAAGTAAGATATGATGTGCAGAAGAATTTATATTACAACGATTTCTTACTGACATACACCAATTGGTTCTTTCATGGCGAAGAAAGATGGGCTAAAGAAACAAGTAATGTAGATAGCATTGTGGGCGACTCGAGCAATCCGTACAGGGACATGATACGAGATGCAATGTTAGCGAAACATTGATTGAAGAAGACCCGAATCTTTCGACTTCCAAGTTTTATAATCTTTTCGAAAAAGCAGATGAACCTTTATGGGATGGATGCGTGAAGCAAACTACACTTTCTGCAATGGCAAAACTAATGAACTTAAAATTATAATTTAATATGAGCAAAAGTTATTTTGACAGGATGCTTGTCATTATTAAAAGTACGCTTCCAGGTTCAGAGAAATTACTGACATTTCTACAACTGCAAACGGTTGACGAGAGATTTAGGGTTGGAATATCAGAAGATTGATGCATGCCGCAATCATTACATGTTGTATTGCAAGGAAAACAACTTACTTATGAGTTGTTCTATTTGTGGCGAGCCCAGATTCAAGCCGAAAAAGAATTCTCAAAGTTCAAAAAAATGTGGAAAATGCAATATTTAGATACTTTCCGATTATTTCAATATTACAACGACTATTTATTTTTGAAAAAAACTGTATCATTTATGAGGTGACACAGAGAAGGGGCACGTGAAGATCAAAATTTAATTACACATCCTTCGGATGCGTAGGCATGGAGATGATTTGATACACTTCATCTGACTTTTTTTGCATAATCATGCAATATTAGATTAGGACTTTGCACAGATGGCTTCAACCCATTTGGCTCATCAAGTACTGCTTATTCATGTTGGCCAATTTTTGTGACACCTTATAATTTGCCTCCAAGCATGTGTATGAGACGAGAGAATATATTGCTTACCTATATGATCCTGGGTCCTCGATCTCCTAGTAAAAGTTTAGATGTTTACTTAAGACCTTTGATTGATGAACTCAAGATGTTGTGGGAGGATGGCGTGATTACCTATGACAAATCTAAAAAGCAAAATTTCATTACGAGAGCCGCATTAATGCAGACCATGTGATTTTCTGACATATGAAATGTTGAGTGATTGGAGTACAAAAGAAAAACTTGCTTGTCCCATACATGGAAAGAATACGAAATCCTTTTATTTGAAAAATTGTAGGAAAGTTTGCTGATTTGATTGTCATAGGATGTTTTTGCCATTGGAGAATTCGATGCGTCATGATCGAAACTCATTTAAAAAGAATACATCCGAGAACACTTTGTCTCCAACTCATTTGACGGGAAAAGAATTGCTAGAGCAAGTAATCAAGCTTAGTGAAGTTTTTGAAAGTCTAAGTACTTGATGTTCATAAAGGACGGATGAACGATGGCAAATGAAGTCGGAAAAGGCAAGAGTTAATTGTCTTTCGAAGCCCAAGGCACACATCCACACAGGGGGTCGATGCAATTTGACGAGCATCGACGGCGCATGCTAATTTACATATAAATTCAATTTATCAAACCTTTTGACTTATACTTGTGTTATCAAATTTGAAACTTTTTCGTAGGAGGAGAAAGAATTAGGCGGTACCGTAGACTTTCGCATGGTTTATGAGGCCACGTATAAGAGTCGGAAGACAACACCTAATCACGCCCACTTCTCGTAGGCTTCTGGTAAGTCTCATGATATGGTCATTTGGTTCTTGACGTTAGTGCACTATTTTTGAAATACACAATGTTTAAATTTTTTAGGATGAGTATAATTAGAAAATGGCTGAAAAGTATGGAGATGATCCGAGTACTCATCCACCAGGTAATATTTCTTCGTGGGTTTAGTCATGTTTTTAATTTATGTGTTTCTTGATATATAATTTATATATTATATGATTGTATAATTTTTCTATTTCATAGAAGACCCTGCTATTTGAGAGGAGGTGGCCGGCACGACACGAGAGGGATACTTGCGTGGCCTCGGCACAGTCGCTCAGATACCTAGGAGGATCGGATGATATGTAGGAGGTGCATCTGCTCCGAGCTCATCCTCTGCACCTAATATGACGCAACTATCACAGTAGCTATCGTAGCAGTTATCGACGCAGATATCGTAGCAGGTGTCGTAGCAGTTGGCTCCTCTATTGCAGGCGATTCAAGGATTGATCCCGATGCAGAATCCATCCCCGCAAGGTCATGGACTGAGCACGTCTAGGTCGAACGTCCGAAATTATAACAATAACTCCCAAACCTAGGATAAAAAATAGACTATGCATTTGTTACTTATAGACTTAGATATACATATAGTTTGTTAGTTCGGTTTATTACTTTTCGTGTTTGATCACTTGCTGATCACTATATGATTCTAACCCATTTTAGATGAAATTCATACATATGGAGTCCCACTTTTGCCTATTTTTGGGCCAATTATACTTGGAATGCAAACATTGTGATAACTAGTTGATATTCCTCATTTCATACTTAATTCCATGTGCATAGAGGTTCTGAAATTCCAAAATCCATTAATATTTAAATTATATGCCAAGTTATCATTTTGAGGACAAGTTATCATTCCTAAGTGTCAAGTTATCATTATTTTGAATGAACTTATTTTCAATGATTTTCTTGCCCTAAATCCATCATTATCATGTATAAATCATATTTGGATAGTCACATCTCAACTTGTGCAAAGTTTTAAGTCCATTTGAACAAGTTATCATTTTTCAAGTGCCAAGTTATCGTTAAAGGGCAATTCTGTCATTTTGACATGCAAAACCATTAATTCTGCACAAGGACCTTAAGCAATCATCTTGTTATTGTTCTAACTCATTGCTGGTCAAATTTCATCACATTTGGATAACCACAACTCAAGTTATCACAAGTTATCGTTTTTAATTCATATAAGTTATCCTTTTTGGGCACACAAGTTATCACTTCTTAGAAATCTCATTCATATTTGATTTCTGAATGCACTCACTTGTTACTCTAGTCCATTTGATGCTTCTAATGCTTTGAATCACTTGCATTTGGATAATTTCCATGATTTGTGACAAGTTATCATTCCGGACCCCTTAATTCATTAAATTTGATACAAGTTTTCATTCCTGCACAACACCTAATACCATTTGATATCTGAGCTAGCAACCATCATTATCCTAATCCTTATTTGTCAAAACACCATTCAAGGGCTTTGATGCTTGCTGTTTGGGAATTTGTAGCAGGGAGAAAGGTGGCCAAAAAGTGGAAAAAGTAGGGGGGACCATCTACTTTTTCCTGCACAAAAAGCAATCTGCAGCTGGAATTTCAGAGGGGTGGACAGGTGGCTGCAATCAAAGGATAAGGAACATTATGATGCTGATCCAATGGTGGATAGGAGTCATATAAAAGGGGAATTTCTGGAGGAGAGAAAGGAGGCTGGTCATTCAAGGGTTTGAAGCAAGCAAGGAGGTTGCTACTGCTGGAGGAGCTGCTGGCCGAGAAGCTTCAAAGAACTATGAATTGTATCCGTTTCTTATCCTATTTGATGTCAAATCTTGTAATTATGAGGAGCTAAACTCCATTTCTTCTAGGATAGGGTAGTAGTTTAGATTAGTTTTGGATGGATATGGACTGATTTGTAATCCTGCACTGAAATCAATTCTGGTTTTCAGATTTTAGAACTTTTCCGCACTGATTCATGTTATCATTAGATCCATTGTAAACCATGATTGAGATGTGTTATTTGATCTAATCACCCTTCAGAATGCATTAAGAGATAAAGTCAAATTTTTGGATTCCATTTAGTTGCAAATCTGATTTCTGAATTTGGTTTCCTGAAAATCTGATTTCCTGTTTTTTCTGAATCTGATTTTCTGAACTGCAGAATCTGTTTGTCACTCTCAACCTGATTAATTGAGTCTTTGGGATGTTGGTATTGTCCCTATCTTGTTCAGAAATGAATCAAGATTGTTTGGGCAATCATTTGACTCAAACCAGATTTTCCACTGATTCCTGAACAGAAATCAGAATTCTGATTTTTTTGGTTTTACATTTCTGAAATATGAAGTGTTATAAATCTGATCTTGTCATTTGAAGACCCTATTTGTGTTTATAACTGAGAAGTTATCATTTGGTCTAACCCTTGTTCAGAAATGAATCAAGAATCAATGCCAAGTTCTAGATACAAACCCAATTAGAATTCTGATTTCTACTTTCTGAAATCTGATTTTTCTGAAATCTGAATTCTGAATGCCTTCTTGATTTCTGAATTCTTAGAATATGTTTTGTCATTGTGGAGCCACAATTGTTTTGACAACTGAGAGGTTATCTTATGGTTCCATTCTAGTTCAGAAATGATCAAGATGCAATGACATTCCTAAGGTTCTAATTTGTAATTGTTGCTGATTTTTCTGTTTCCTGATTTTTGAACAATCTGATTTCTGATTTTTCTGGGCTGTTTGAATCTGATTGTCATTGGGGATTGAATTAATTGAACAATTGAGAGGTTAACATCTATCCCAATCTTGTTCAGAAATGAATTGAGAAGCTTTGACATTCCTATGATTCAAATCTGATTTGGTTTTTCCTGATTTGAATGAGTTGAATGAGTTGCTGATTTTTGGTTTCCTAAAATTCCTGAAATCTGATTTCCTGGGTTTTTGGATCTGATTGTCATCAAGGATTGGATAATTGAATAGTTGAGAGGCTAATATATGCCCTGATCTTATTCAGAAATGAATCAAGATCATTGACAATTCAGAATTCAAATCTGATTCTTCCAAAATCTGATTTCTTAGTTTGATTCTAAATTCTATTTTCTGATTGTTTGGAATCTGAATTGCCAATTGTTAATCCCTATTTTATTCAAATCACTGAGAGGTGTACTCTAGGAATCCCTTGCAGTCCAGAGATGGGTCAAGGGGCATTTGGCAAACTTGAATTCCATCAATCCACATTGCTGATTTTCCTGAAATGCTGATTTCTGATTTCTCATTTTTCTAACTTCTGATTTCCATTGTCAACCCTCATTTTAATCCACTACTGAGAGGTAGTCTTAAGGGCTTCCTTGAGATCAAGAGATGGGCCAAGGAGCAATGGAAATTGTGAACTCATGTGGCCATATGTTTTGCATTTCCAATTGAGTGTGTTTGTGTGGATTTCAATTTATTTTGCAACCGAGAGGTTGATTTTGAATCTCCCTTGAATTCAGAGATGAATCATGGAACACAAGCACCATTATTGAGTATATTTTATCTTGGTTTGGTTGATTGGAATGATTCCATCTTTTTATGATTGCAAATGCAAGTTATCATTCCAAACTTCCTTGAATTGCAAAAAATCAGCATTGAACCTTTCTTTTGAGCCCAATGATAACTTGATTTTCAGTGAGGACCCTCTTTTGATTCAACCTAGCTAACAATTATATAATCATATATTGCTTAGTTAGAGGCCAATTGAGCGGTGGGAACAGCCATTTTCAAGTTGAATCAAAAGTTGAACATTTAATGATAACTTGTTCCATTCCATCCTTAATTAATTTAGATGAACCCCAAATCCTAGAAGAACTTTCCTCATTGATAGTTGAACCTTTTTAGACTTCATTCTAGCATTTATAATTCAGTTTTGATAAATTTTCAAAACCCAAAAATCTATTATCATTTCACTTTTCATAAAAAATCTGTTTTCACTTCCCTTTGAAAATCTGTTTTTAGCCATTAAAGTAGAACTAATTTAGATTGTTTTAGGGTGCCTTATACTTCAAATTCTTATTGATACGACAACCTGAGTCTACTACAACTTACCTGTGCACTTGCAGCTAGTGAGTTGGGAGACCAAAAAAAATGAAAAATTGACATTTTCTTTAATTTCAGCAAGTTATCACTAGAAAATCCAAATATCACTATCAGTATTCTTATGTTATATATTATGCCTATGATGCTTTTATATTGTCTGTGACATTTTTATATTGCCTGTGATGAATATCAATGCATTTTGATATGCATTATAAATTGTATGGTGTGGGAAGAGAAATAATGAGACTGGGATGGGTAGAAAAAATGTCCAATTAGCGACTCCATAGCATTACATTTGCGTCGCTAAGGATGTCGTCGCTGATTTAAATATATCGTACTTAGCGCCATATTAGCGTCTCATTGGCGACGCGTACAACATGATTTTTGTGTCACTTCAGCGCCTAAACTAGCGCCTAAACTAGCGACTCGTGGGCGCCGGAATAGCGCCTCATATCTAGCACTCCTTCAGCGTCGACTTAGCGATGCACATATTATATGCACAGTCAGAAAATATGCGTCTTAATAACGTCGACATAGCGTCAACACGTGACGCTAGTAGCGTCTCATTTTCTTTGACTCTATTGCGACGCTACTAGTTACCGATTTTCAGCGTCCCTCATTTGCGACGCTAATGAGACGCTCTTCACAACGGACACGTAATAGCGCCTTCGTAGCGTCGCGTTTGTTGGGTCGCTAATCACCAATTTTCTTGTAGTGTAAACTAATTCAAAGTTAAAATGATCAGATAGGAAAAATACATATAAATTTGGAAATATACATATAATAAGCCTCTAAAATTTGATATTTTTTAGGAGTACCCCAAAGCACACAGTAACCTTTTTTTTCATCATTGGAGTTTGTCTCACTAAAGAAAAAATAACGGAACTTCAGCACTAGAAACGGAAAAGAAAGAAGCTTCCAAAATCTTTTGAAGACATTTTTTTAATAAAAAGAGATCATCTATTGATTAAGAAGTCAAAACGGTCCTGATACAAAATATTTGAGAGATCCTGCGGGGGATCAGACTCCCAAAAAAGATCGTAAATAGAAGTTCGATCAAAATTTATCAAAAAATTAGCTGCTCGGTTAGCTTTCCGGAAGTAATGTATAAGGCGCCATGAAGTAAATTGGCTCAGCATAGCCATAATATCTGTTATGATAATTTTTAGACACCAAGGAATAGCAGAAGCTCATTCACGATCTGCACAAGGTTAGCTGAGTCGGACTCTATAATGATAGTTGGTAGTTCCATTTGAAGGCAGCGTCTGATAGCAATGAGCACCCCAGGCCTCCAACACAGAGTCAACATGTCTCTTAACAGCACCTACAAGAAGAAAATGACTAGAGTGAGTACGAATAATGAATTCTGCTCCCACTGCCAGGCCAACACCAGTGAAGGAATCATCTGTGTTAATCTTAACACAGGTTTCTAGGGGGGCTCCCACCTGTCACGCCCTTAAACCCCGCTGTCTGCAAAGCCAAGAATGTGCCGACATGGAACCTTGCTACGCCAAGAACTCCAGCAGCCTTCACGATGTTCGCCCCTGATCTCGGACGCCCACCTGCACGCACAATGAAAACTTCCCAAGATGCACAAGGGAAAGAAGCACTCGGTTGAGAGGAAAAGTGTGAAACTCTTATTCCAAGAGATTGCTCGATTACTGCGCCAATCGATTAGTACACAAGTCGGCCAAAGGCCTCCTTATATAGGGGCCGGCCATAAACAAGTTTAATTGCCACTTCTAATGTTCCTTAAATCAAGGAGACCTACACAACCTCTGATTGTCAAAACTCCCTTTGGGTGTCCTAATTACATTCCTATAATTCCTAACCTACTTGCCAAGTCGAACAACCGAGACAATCGCCTCCGTCGATAGCCCCTTGATCGGCCAAAGGTGAGAAGGCAGAATTCGGCCCTATGGAAAGCTAGGGCCGGCCACCCTTGCTTTCCATCTCTCAACCCTCCTAATTTAGAGATCAGCCTTCCTTCCTTTTGGCCAGACTTCCTTCGCGAAGACTTCTTGATTGCAATGGAAAGTAAGTGCCCAAGCACCTTACTTTCCATTGGCCACCTTTCCTTCTTTGGAGGGAACCGCATGCACCTGAGGTTGCCATCCCTCTAGGGGACGTCCAGGGCTTCAGAAGATGGGCCGGACCCATTAGGGTTCCAGCCGCCGGAGCCGCCATGCCCTGCTGCACCCCTGCCGCACCCATGCCCGCGCCCGATCGCGTCCGCACTCACTGCATTCGCCATCCGCTATCAAAGTGGGCATAATGCCACTTTGGGCAAGGGTCTTCATCCCATGATGCCTCCTCATCTCGTCCTGGGGTTGGTGCGACTTTGACTCCAAGTAGGAGTAGGAGTGCGACTCGCCTCCACGCTCGTCGCCCAACGTCTATTGCATAGATGGGCATAATGACAAAGTGTGCATTATGCCAAAGTGGGCAGGGACCTTCCTGGCCGCCCCGGGAGCCTCCGACCATGGCCTGTCTGGCCCCCCGCACACCCCGACGTCCCGCCTAAGTTGGGGGTGACACACCGGATTCAAATAGGGTCTTGGGGAATGTTGCCTTAGGGATATGGATTCTAGCATAATCGTTATACTGCGCTAATATCTTCTTCGAGACAACCAGCTGCGTTGCACGGATGGAATGAAAATGTGCATCATTCCGACACTGCCAAATACCCCATAAAGCAAAAGAAAAAAGAGAGAGTAGACGAGTTCTGAAAGCCGTATCTAGTGAGCTGCCTTCATTGAGCCACCTTCATTGAGCCAAGCACCCTCAGGCCATGAGTTTATAAAGTCAAAAGTAACTCGCAGTTTAGGTTAAAAAAGTTTCCAAAATCTTATAGAGAAAGAGTAAGAAAAAAATAAATGTGTGACCGTTTCAAGATCATTACAGCAAAAAATAAAAGAGGGATTTAAGTTATGATTAAAACGTGTAATGAAGTCTAAAGCAGGAAGTTTTTTATGAAAAAGTTCCCACAAAAACATATGACATGTGGCATTCTTGTACTGTCACCATGTGTGATATGGTCTTCTGTGTTTAATCATCCGTTGTCGTCCTCCATCAATATAAAAAGCTAATTATATGTAGAGGTTACATAGCATGCAATTAATTTTTGTATAATCAATATACAATCAATAAATTAGGACCATGATCATATAATTGAGATTCAAACTTTATTGAATTTAATATTAGTTTGTGAAAGTTAATCTCAATACGCATATATACATATACATACATACATACATATATATATAAGCTCTTTTTCGTGCAATTTAAAATTATTATAAAATTTATCACTAAATAAATGTGCGTATTTTTAATGAGAAATATGTGAATTATTTTCATATAATTATTTTAGTTATTATATTAAAATTTTGTATATCTTATCTTTTAAGTTAAAAATTAGATAAATTGCATGAGCTATAATTTAATTTCAAATTTTGAATGTTAGAATTAATTTTCACAACTATTAAAAAAATTATTCTAAGATATAATTTTAACGAAGGACACATGAAAAAAGAACTAAAATGTCCACATATAGAAATAATTTTGAAGAATGAAAATATTTGTTTGGTCAATTTTTTTTATTATAATATGGAACAGAAATAATAAAGCACATGTGGATCATCATGCCTTCAATTATAATAATTTGGGAAGCCTTTATTTGAGACAATTCATCAGTCATTTGTGACGGATTAATTTGACAAGGATTCTCCGGACATAATCCATAAAAAAAATTAGTCGACGGATTTGAAGAGATTTAACAGGTATCATAACCTTTTTTTTTTTTTGGTATTGATTCAAATTGCCCGTGGCATGTTCAAATTTCAAAATATTATAACATGTGAAATGAATGTAATAAGTTCTCGAGTCCTTTGACGATAAACATGATTTGTTGAGCATTTGGGAACATTTGTGGTAGATCCGTAGATTTTGATATTTTGTTGGAGTTAGAGGCACCTCACACCTCCGTATTAGGACAATGTTGAATTTTATTATATTATAGATCGGTTTCTTCTTGGAAAAAAAAAAGATTAAAACAGTACAAGTAAACGACTCGAAAGTCAAAATATATAATTTTTTTTTTTGCTTTTTGCTGTGAGCGAATCATCAATAACAACTTAAAAATAAAACTTGGATCAAACAACATAATGTGTGAATTCTGAAGGGACCATAAGCTTTGAAAAAATTTCTGTGCTCGTCTTTCACCAAAATTATTTTTTGCCTCCGGATCTCCAATGATCATAATCAGTGAATCGGCCTGAGAAGAAATACATGTAAATACATACAAGGAAAGATCGAGGAAACTAAGTTGATCCCAGTTCTCCTGATCTCTCTCATCATCATCTTCTTCTTTCTTCCCAAAAGACGAGGATCCACTTTAGCAGGACTTGCCCACTCTGCAGCGGAGGGTTCCGGTGTAGCGCGTGAGCCTGGTCACGTAGCTGCCGGGCTTGTACTTGATGAAGTCCCTCTTGTCGAACGTCCTCCTGTCGGGAGCTCCCGACTCGATGAAGAAGGCCCCGTTGCGGAGCAGGTCGCCGTATGATCTCCATGACCAGTGCTGCCACTGCGCCTGGGTCGCGTAGTTCCTCATGGTCACCTGCAAGCGCGCATGCGTACGCCGTTGGTGTACACGCGATTAGGGTAATTTTTCTTGGCTTGTCTTGATTAATGCATGGTTTGATCAGTTAAGTAATGAACCTGCTTGGCGGCTTGGTTGGGCGGAGCAGTGTAGCGGTTGCCTTGGCTGATGATGGTGGGGTTCTGGCTACCGCCGATGGCATACATCAGCCAGTGGGTGTAGTCGTTGTTGAGTACATGGAAGAATCCCCATCGGCACCTGAAAGATCATGAACATGAAGATCATAATTGAATAGCATTGCACAATGCAGATCGATGTAGTTCTACTTGCCTCGGCATTCTCTGGACGAGGCCTCGTCCAAAGTGGTTGAAGGCCACGGTGACCTGCATCTTGGCGTCCGGTGCGTAACTGTCGCTTGCACCGAACAGCATCACCTGTGAATAGATGTTGTTGTTATTATTGCTTATCAATTTAATCATGTTAATTGCAATGGATAGTTGTATTGTAGGCGTACATCGTTATGGCGTGTGAAGTGACTGTTGGAGACGGTGATGGCGGTCGAGCCCTGGATGGCGTCGATGAGGCCGTCCTCGCAGTTGGACATGGAGACGTGGTCGATCCAGACGTTGGTGGCGGTGAAGACGGAGATGCCGTCGCCGTCGCTCCGGGTCCTGAAGCCGATGTGGTGCTCGGAGTCCCTGATCATGCCGCCGCCGCTGGACTTGATGTCGTGGACGTGGATGTTGTGGATGATGACGTTGTCAACCATCTGGACGGTGAGTCCTGCGCCGTAGGCAATGTGCACGTTGGCCCCGCGCCCGTCGATGGTCTTGTTGCTGTTGATTATGAGCTCCTCCGAGAGGCGGATGATCATGTCCCTGGCGAAGATGATCCAAAGCGGGCGGTCCTGGATCACGCCCCACCGGAGCGTCCCGTACCGTGGCTCGTCGATCCTGTCGTCCGCCGCGTCGGTGACCACGTAGATCTCTCCGTCCTTCCCGCCGGTCGTGTGCCGCCCGAAGCCCTTGGCGCACTTCGCCAGCCGCTTCCGATTCTGCGCCGGCGTCGCCCAGTTCTTCCTGCACCTCCAGCACCTGTCGATCGGGTTCGTCGCCGCGCATGGCCCCATGTGCTTGCGGCCGAGTCCTCTCCTTGTCCCGTTCCTGATCAAGGTCCTGCATTCATGCATACAGCATCACGTACGTGGTTCATTCAGAAATTAACAATATTCTTGAGCGGCAATCCAAATGGCAAATCAAGAAAAATGTAGTAGTACTTACTCGGTGACTTCGTTAGTGAAACTTTGGCTCACCGACTCCGGATCGGGATGGTAAGCGGCGTCTGCGCGCGCGAGGGAATCGGCGGCCCTTTTCTGCCAGTACTCGTCATAGTCGGCGATGTGGGCGCCGGCGAAGGCCGCCGAGGCGATGAAGAGGAGCGACACGACGAAGAACCTGTTGGCCCTGAAGTACTCCATTCTGTCTATCTGCTGTGCGTACAAGCAAAACTTGGACTCCTTTATTGTTTAAAAGAAAAGAAAGGGACCTCTCCCTCCTTTGCTGTTTTCTGATTTTTATTTCTTTTGTTTTCTTTTTTTTTTCTCCGTGTGTTCGCTGTTGTCCGGCGATTTGGAGGTCTGGCTAAATGAGTGTAGTAGCCAAGTGAAGACCACCAGACCTTACCAGACCAGACAGACCGCGCCCTCGGAGATTAGTGCGACAATGTCATGATCCGTCCGGCCTTGAATGGGAAGTGGGAGGATGGACGATGGTTTTATAGCTGCAATGCTTGAGGAAAAGAGAGGTGGAAGTTAATGGTGCGATGGGGGAGAGAGAGAGAGAGAGCGAGAGACGTGGACGTCCGAGAGAAGAGGGCGCATGCATGGATGCAGTCTGTGAGATGGGGCGCTTTGTTCGCTTGCCGGGGCGCTCAGGTCCTCGTGTGTGCTGGAGGTGCGTGTGGAAGAGAAAGCTTCGGGTGACGGTTGACTCGTTAGTTAAGCAGATCTGCCTGCAGTTTTTTGAGGTTGCCGTGATTATTATAGGATACCATAAAAACAAATTTCTTTTATTTAAGAAAAAAAATCATAGATTTGGGCCACTCGATATGTAGTTGAATTATGTATATGTCCAGGGGCGAAGCTACGCTGAGCACTGGCGCGCATGATCTACTGCACAAATAAAAAAACTGCAATCGATTTAATTTTTAGTTTTATTTAGACGGCTTGATTTTAATATTATACACAATATACAATAATATGCATTATATTTGATGGGGTTTAATGGGTGCCCTACCTATTGAGATGGATAGGAGCGTAACCCATGGCCATCGGATCCATGATCAATGGATGATACACAATGCGTGCGGTTCAAATGATAATAGAAAAAAAATTTGGCGGTGGATCGCGGTCTAGTCGAGGTGCCGATCGCCCGTGCCCTAGGCAGTGTCAGGTAAGAGGTTGACATTGACATAACACCTTCGTGGCTGTGAGGTCGACGACGAAGGCAAAATCGTGCGTAATTTGATCGCGTTATGGTGATTGCAGATCTCACGAGCCCTAGGGACGTGGAGTTGGCGGTGGCAGTTGCGAGGTCGACGATGTCAAAACTCCTTCGACGGCTATGAGGTCGATGATGAAGGCAGGGTTGATGATGACATAACTCCTTCGATGACTGTGAGGTCGACGACCAATGCGAAGTCGTGCGATGATTCGATCATGATCTGATGATTGCAGATCATCTCGCGTGCCCTAGGGACATGGAGGCGGTGGCGGCCGCTGCAAAGTCGACGATGACAGAACTCCTCCTTTGGCGGCAGCAAGGTCGACGATGAACGCAAAGTCGTGTGGTGGCTGTGAGGTCGATGACGAGGGTGAAGTCGTTGAGGGCAGCGAAACTAGTGGTTTGTGAAATCTCCCACCTCCGGTCTCTTCTCGGATGTGACATCTAGCTTCTCTCGAACACCGTCGTCGACCACGTTTGCGAGCTCACTGACATCCATCTTCACTACTCGACTGCTGACACTCCATTGACGAGGGTGAGGCTTCGGGTCGTCATCAACGCACCAATGGATGATGAGGGTTTTTTTCAAACTCGTTTGAACTATGTTTTTTTTCTATCATCCGTCGACCATGGATCCGATGACCATGAGCATAGGTAGGACAGTCTTATCCATTTGAATTTGTACAACGTCCATTAAAACCAATGTTAAATGTTAGAAGGAAATAAATACCATAAAGGTACATAAAATACCCTCATGCACTAGAAAATAATGAAGATTTTTCATTTGATTCATAGCTTTTCAATTTAATAAACAAAAAAAGAAAGAACACAATGTCCTACAAAAAGGACTAAAAAAAATAATTCGGCCACCTATTACTACTGCGCTCCATAACCCTAAAATATTCTAACTAATGGGATTATTCATGAGGCTAGAGTGTTAGGGGGCGTTTCTCTTGAGGTAATCTTTGTAGATTATCAGGTAATATTATATTAAATTACATGGGCCCACCACATTACCTTGTTCACTTTGACAGGTAATGAGCAATCTGCATTGCTTAAGACAATCTACATTACCACTTGGGTTGCAATCTTTTAAATTTTACTTTCTCCATTTGTCCTTTCCAGTTTTATTTAAATAAATTCTAAAACACATTGAATAAATTATAATAATAATTAAATAAAGTATAAAATTAATCAAATAAATACTATAATTATTATGACTATATTATTATCATATTTAAAAATATATTAATTATTTTATAAATTTTAATTTTATAGGTGAGAATATATATTTGTGATTTAAGTTTACGAAGTTAAAAATAATTTATATATCTAAACATAATTCTTTTGATTAGGGGTATATTGGTAAAAACTATATATTAACTCATAAATACGTATTTTCTTATACAAAAAACTAATATGTATTGCTAGATAGATTACTTATGCATAGTAAACAAGGTAATGTACATTGCTGGTAATTTAACAAGTGATAATCTTGTTTAGAGATAATCTATATTGTTAGGTAATGTTGAATGGCAATGCAGTGAACGCATGTACCAGAATTATGTTTTAGAATTATGTTAGAGTCTTTAAGAATTATGTTACACTTCATAACTCCAAAATCTAGCCTCTCTAGGCTATGTTATAGTGTTTTAGAATTATATATGGTATATGATAGTTGTCTGATTTTGTTAGAGGTGAATGACACGATCATGTGTGTCTTTAATGGCCCCGATGATTCAAGGGTACTGTGGTTTAATGTCTTCCTTGCTGCTTAGTTTTAGACTTAATCTATTTCACTACAAGGAAATTGTCATTTTACGATGGGCAATTTCTGACGGATAGAAATCCGTATTTCCGACAGATTTTTCACCGGTTACAACCGTCGAAAATGAAAATAATAAATTATATAATTTGTTATATTATTATTTTATTTTTTGACGATTAGGAACGTTGATATTTCCGATGGATATCCATCCGTCACAATTTTCGATGGATTTTCTGACGGGTACAACCGTCGGAAAAGAAAATAATAAATTATGTAATTTATTATATTATTATTTTATTTTTTGACGATTAGGAACGTCGATATTTTTTACGGATATCCATCCGTCGCAATTTTCGACGGATTTTCCGATAGTTAGAACCATCGGATATAAAAATAATAAATTATATAATTTATTATTTTATTATTTTATTTTTTACGATTAGGAATGTCGATATTTTCGTCGGATGTCCATCCGTCACAATTTTTGTCGCAATTTTCGACGGTCATAACTGTCAATAAATGTATTATAATATAATATGAGGAGTATTTTATTAATATAATTAGCGACAGTCCAAATCGTCACAATTTCTGACGGTTCCGACCGTCGGTAATAATTAGCTACAGCTCAAACCGTTGGTAAAATAAAAAATAAATATTATATATAACAAAATATAATATTTTATTTTTATAATTAAATAATTTTTGATGATCACAACCGTCGGTAATTTTAAAAATAATTAACATTTACTTTTTCGACGGTCAGATCGTCGGTAATTAAAATTTTATTATCCCACTTTTTTCCGTTTTTTCCGCTTTCCCATCTTTTCACCTATATATTATAATGTATATATATATATATATATATATATATATATATATATATATATATATATATACCCAACCCTAAACCCTTTATTTCTTTTCCCCTCTCCTCTCTCTCTCCCTCTCTCGCTCTCCCTCTTCCTCTCCCTGTCGTCGACCGGACGTCAAGCGTCGACCGCCGGCGACCCGTCCCACCGGCATCCCTCTTCCCTTCTCTCTCTCTCCTGCCCGGATCTAGCCGCGGCGGCCGGATTTGACCGCTGGTGGCTGGATCAGCCCCCTGGCGACCGGATCCAGCCGTTGGTGCCAGATTCGTCCGTGGGGGCCGGAACCAGCCCCGGGCTGCCGGATCCAGCCGCTGGCGCGCTGCCGGATTTGGCCTCCGACAGCCGCATCCAACCTCCGGCGACCGGATGCAACGGTCAGCCGCTCAGTCGGCTGGCGGCCGGATTCGACCTCGGCCGGCTGGCGGCTGGATCCGGCCGCTCGACCTTCGGTCATTGGCCGCCGGCCGCGGCCAGCTAATTTTTTTATATTAGAAAAAATTTTTGCGACGGTTTTGACCGCCGAAAGTTTCGGCGATCGCGCGACGACCACCAAATTTTTTTACGGTTGGTACTGCCGTAATTTGCGGCGGTCATCGCGACCGTCGAAAGTTTCGACGGTCGAGACCACCGAAGTTTCGACGTTTTCGTCAACCGTCGCAAATATGGGCGATCGTGACTGCTAGACTTTCGTTAAAATTTCCGGCATTTTTTTCCCAATCGTCGAAAATTGATTTGCGACGACCATTTTCGACGGTCGAGACCACCGAAGTTCCGACGTTTTTGTCAACCGTCGCAAATATGGGCGATCGTGACGGCTAGACTTTCGTTAAAATTTCCGGCATTTTTTTCCAACCGTCGAAAATTAATTTGCGACGACCATTTTTCGGATGAATCGATTCCGTCGAAAAAATTGTCAGAAACATCGTTTCATGGTTTCGACCGTCTGAAATTCCCATATTTCTTGTAGTGTTTGATGTGTGGGTGTTCCTGTTTGGATCTTGCAACCAAAAGATTAATGTTACCCATATACCAATGTTATGAATCATGGTGTTCTTATGCCGAAAGTTAGTGTTCAAGATTTATAGAATAACTACTGTGCGCAACTTATAATTTTGGACATAGGTTGAGACTCTAGAAGGAGGTGTTAGCTTGTAACCTTTTATTTTGTTGTGAATCAGATCGAACTTATGCATAATCTTTCTCATATGCAGGTTCTACTTTAACATGTTTGCTAGATTATTTATTGCACTACTATCTTCGATGCCAACTTAGGCAATTCAATTACTCTTACATGAATGTTTCACCTTAGAATAATCTCTTGACTAGGTCTCATCAGCAACTTGAATTGTATGTTTTCAGAACTTGACTTAGGTAATTTTAAACCCTGGACAACTCAAAATTTAATCGAGTTATTCTTCGACTTTTAGAACTTGGCCCAAGTTTTTTAAGACTTGGCTAGGCTCGATTGCTGATCAAGATTGCATATGCTCGACCTACTAAGACTTGGCTCGGTTTCTTACACACCTAGTCCAATATGATACTAATCTAAAGAGTTTCTAAATTCAGTCCGGATTTCATGTTAACTTGGCAAAGGTTCGATCAGTCTGACTGGGGTACTTCCGGATTCGTAATGGGTTTCAACACTAAAAGTTATAGATTATGTTTTCAAATTGTAGTTGTCTCACCCCAAATCCTTGTTGAGTTGAATAATTATTACAAAACTTTATAATGAGTTAAGAAGCCTCCTTCATTGGTTGTTGATTACACATACTCAGGTACATTACAGTGCCATTAGATTAAAGAATTCAAAGATGATTTTTAGGCTTATAAGATCAAAGGTAAAATGAAAGATCCTGATTTTAAGTCGAGTGCAGCATTGTGATTTTTCATTAATAAATTTTCCACCTAAGTGTGTAACTTCCCTTTAAAGCGCGCACTCGTCCCTATAATTAAATAAAGAACTCATCAAATGTTAACAAATTGATGGGGAACTCAAAGGTAATTGATTAAAGTTATGTGTATCGAACAAAGTAAAAATCAATTCAAATGCTTATTATTGTCATTGAATCATTGAATTTTATCGAGCTATAATCACAATTTATCAACTTATTTCCTACTTAAAAATATTTCATTTTATGTTGTTATTGGTCTTTATTGTTACCTGATGAAAATTGTTAACCTTTTTTTATCATGATATACTTGTTTCCTATATTGTAAAGTTTCATATCTTGTTATTGTTTACTCACATCTACACTCCAAAGTTCACGGAAGAATTGTTGCCTTATATCTCATTCTACATAAATATGTCAATAATAGATGGACTAAGGAGCGTATATCAATAATATTCGGGTGTCTGGAATGCTCATAAACTTAGGGACTTTTTTTGTTTTACTTTGTACTTCTTTGAATCTTTGTTGTAATGAGAATGCTACCATTTCATCAAGATTTTTTAGATTTGAGACTTTGTACTAAACTCTTTGACATCCATAGCGTAATATTATTTAATCTCTATTTTCTCTCATTTTATGTTAATTTATTGGCGTCACTGATTTGTCCTAATTTGTCATCAATCTTAATCAATATATATTCAAAATCAAACAATTTTGTAATGACTTCAAGGAAAGTCTTTGTCAGCGCTCCAGCTTTTGACCGGAGCTTGCTCAATATAGAATGTGGTTCTGGTCCATCCTTGGTGATGACACAGTGATAGGGCTGGAAAGTCGCTGAAGTATATAGAGAGCTAATTAGAGAGAGCTAATTAGCCAACTTGGAGTTGAGGTCTCTGACAAAAAAAATCATTAGGTCAACTAGAGATTTTTCCAAATTCGCCAAGCATTTCAGGATGAAGTGTATGACTTGACTTAGACCAGGACCCAATTTCCATGCGTCTGTATATGCAGCCTTGCTTTCTATTTGTAAGGAATGGATTGCCTTTGGGGCATTACATTTATTTAATGTTACAACCCAAAGTTTAAGAACCAAATGCACCAATACATAGGCTCAGATAGAAAAAATATAAAATTGATCATGAGCTTATACGTATCTACCTCTTTAATTAAAATGATTAATATTTTGATTGGTTAAAGGGTCTTACATGAATTACTAGTAAACCTTTTCTCGATTATGAAAGAAGGTCCATGGACCTAATGCAAGGAAATTAAAGATAAAAAATAAGAGAGCACGCGTCCTATTAGTGAAATTTGAACTCGTGATGTATGGATCTCTGAGTGACGGTATGCATCACTATACTACACCTTTGTTCCCATCACTTGTATACTAGTAAACCTTGGTTAAAAAGATAGATGTACCCATGCAACTGCCCTTCCCTATCCCCATCCTAAATCCTAGATATAAAAAAGTTAATTCACCGTCCCCATCCATGGGATCCTCAACTCCTCACAAGAACTTGATTACTAAGGATAACACAAAATGTGGTATACTGGCAAGGAGAATATACATCACAATTACAAATAAAAATAATATTTTTAAGGAAGATAAACAATTTAAATGCGTACTTAAAAATTGCAAGACCTAAACAACCACATAACTTACTCTACATTGAAAGTCCATGTTTTCATCCACAAAAGATCTGCAATTAAAAAAATATTTATAAACACGGAAATTTGGTGTCCATGGGTGGAAAAAATATTCTTCACCTAGATTTTTTTAATTAGATCACAAGGTATTTGTCCCCAATCCCTACCCTAGTGGAGTGACAAAATTTCTCTAGTGACGGACCTAATAAAACATCAAGCTTTGAGCATTATGTAAAAAGTTAGGTTGAATTTTTTACATTAAAATGTATGGATTATTTCGAATAAAGATCATATGAACACATGCTTTGCTTTTATGTTTCCAATAAATGCTAATATATATATATATATATATATATATATATATATATATATATATAGTCTATATGCTGACAATAAAATATGAAACATGCTGCTATTTTCAATTTATAGAGATTTTTTAATATTTCCATAAATATACATATTTATAGGAATTAGTGGAAGTGAATAACCCTCTTGAATAGTTCATTTAAAACCATTCAAAATTGCTAGGTGGCTAAGGAAAATTCATCTTATTGACAAACGTGATAAAATCAAAAAATAATAATGTTAGAAAATTCATTAGCCATATCAAATGATAAAGCAATGAATATAGTGTTGCACCCATGGGAACTAGCCTTGTAAAAAAATAATTAAGAAAAAGAAGAATATTCACTCAAATTAATTTAAACTTAAGAATAAAATTGATGCCAATATGAAAGAATGGCTCATCAAAGAGAAAGTTAGGATAGAACCTTGTATCAAGTTTATATTACTTTGGAGTTATATGTTGGTTTTAGTATGAGGGGCGAAAAAGGTAATTAAAGCATGGCCAAATTAACTAGGTTCTCTCAAACTTATTAAATTTGTGTTTTCATAATGGGATCTGCATCCGGACCAAACTCACTACCAGCTCGCAATTGGATGAGGCCAATCAAATTCGACTGAATTGAATTGAATTTATTAAAATAATATTATTTATAATCATTTTAAAGATATGGTATAATTTATATGATGTTATTGTATTAACAAAATCTTAATGATAAAAATATTAATATAATATAATTTTATTTATTTAAAGCTTTAACAATGAAAATAGTAATTATCAACTTATAAATATTAATATGTTATTACTATTTATTTATTGTTTAATAGTGATAGATGTTGCATTAATTTATTTTATCTTAAATTGCTCTTATTTATTTTTATTTTTTTCTTCCATTTTTATGCCCATTGATAGTTTCCTTTTTCTTTTTAATATTAGTCAATTTTTAATACTTGACTTTTTTATTTCTTTTTCTATTTAGCTTTTATATCTCATTCTTTCCCTCTCTTCAACTTTCCTTTTAAAACATTCACTTTTCTTTTTTAACTTTTCTATTTTATTATTTTCTTTCTTTTTTAAAAAAAATTTAATTCTGAACCGAGTTAAACTGGTGGAACTGATTTGCTAGTTTTCTAGTTTCAACAAGTTTTTTTTTGTTCAAACGTAAATAGGATTCTAACACTAAACCAGATCATCGAACTAGCAAGTGGTTCGTTGTTGAGCTAATTGAACCGGTCGATCTAACTCGATTTTAATGACACTAAGACTGAGTCAAATCCTGGATATGTATAGTCATGATAGCAAAAAAACACCCAACCAAATTAGCAACGACCAAGCGCTTGCTACAAATTTTGGTACCATTGAGCAAACTCATTTTTATCATATAGTAGATTGTATCCAATGTTTTCGTAATAGAATCAGATATTGGAAGGCTAATTGGGTCACGGTCAATTAGATCGGGTTCAATAGAATTGAATCAAATTTTACTAAAATAATATTATTTTCTAATAATCTTAAATAAAAATATCATAAGTAATACAATATAATATATAAATAATAAATTAATGAAAAATACCATTTATTATATATAAAAAACTAAGGCCTAGTCAAAATCACAAAAACAACTATATTATCATTATATTTTTATTAATTATATTATACTAGTAATGTATAATTCACTTTTGAATTTTCTCTTAGTCTACTTTTAATTCTCCTCTCACTAATTATTTCTTAGGGTCTCTTTGGTTCAAAATTTATTAAGGAGAAGGGAAGGTAAAGAATGGGAAGGAAAATGACGAAAAGATAATGTAGGAGAACAAAGGTGAATAGTTACTCCTATTGATTAATATCATTAAAGGGAAGAAAAGGAAATGAATATTAAGTGGTTATTTCATTTAGATAATTTTATCCTTTACATACGTAGTTATATGTTTAATTTATTTGGTCAATGATGAAAACACATATTAAATATGTCTTTTCCCTTCCTTTCATTTTGATTTGGAGGTGAAAGAAATATGAAACATTGGAGGATAATGGAAGAGAAGGAAGAAGACTTTTTCTTTCATTTCCTGCCAACTTAATCAAACGAGGAGAACATATTCTCCTCCTTTTTCTTTTCCTTTAACCCTCCTTTCACCCCAACCAGATAGACCTTTAAAGTTATCTTTTGGTATAAAAAATTAATTACATTTCGTATAAATTTTTAATCTTAATTTTTTATTTTTATTTTAAATTTATAGATGACTGATTTTATTTTTAAAATTTTCTCCTATGCTTCAAAAAAGTAATGCTACACAAAATTAAGGAGACTAAAAGATTGCCATTATTTTATCATTAGAGCTAACTTTCTTATATTTCAACATTGCTTAATTTTCTATGATTTGGGCTCATTTCATTAAATTTTTTCTTTTAATTTTGAATTTTATTTGAATAGTTTTCATTTTTTTATCATTTATTTTCTTTTTTAGTAAAAAAACTAAAAAAACTCGAGTTGAACTAGAATTGTCAGTTCAACTCAATTTTCCCAATTTTTTTTCTATTCTTCAAAACTGAATTTGTATATAAATCCATATCAGACGGATAGTTGGTTCGTGGTTGAACGGGTCGGATCAGTCCGGTTCTAAGAACGTTGATTGTATCTCCACATTGAAAGACTTGGGTTGGCTATTTATGAAGGCTTATGCATTGAATAAATACCAAAAAAGTCATCAAAGCATGAGATTAATATTGGATAAATATTCCATTTCCATCTCAGTATATCCAGTTGTAAGCATTTACAATTACAAAACATGTGTTTCCTTCTTTCTTTTAAAAAAAAATGATTGATCTACAGTATAAATAATGTCTTGAATTTAACTCTCAAGTTTTGCATGATGCTATCGTTTAGCATTTGTGATTCCTTGCAGGTTGCTCCAACTCCATAATCTTCTTCATGAACTGCTTCACACATGGTCTCATCTTCCAACTTCTTCATAAACTTCATGGAAGGTCTCCCTGCTAAGAATTTGCAAATACTATGAGCACACGGGAGGGATTAATGAGTGATCGCACATGCATAGCATCAATCAAAGTAAAAAGGGAAATTGTTCGTAAACAAACTGGAAATCAAACTAGTGAAAAGAAACAACAAAGAACAAAGAAACAATAATCCTAAAAAGAGACATAAACATTATATCTTTCTTTTATTTTGTGTAATAGAATTGCTTACCCCAGAGAATTAGATGGTTGATAAGATCCTCAACCTTGACCATGAAGAAATACTGGGATCAAACTCTAAGCCTCAATGAGATATATATTTACAAGGGTTATCTCCCAACACCTCAACTAAGGAACCCCTCATCAATCCAAATGCTCTAATGATTTTACGGTCACAAGCATCTCACTCATTGAATATATAGTCCGTAAATGGATAACGATGAGTGAAGATATAATAGGTCAGTAAATTTATTCTTTATTACAATAGAAAAAAGTTTGTCTAGATTCATTGTACTGACCGAATTCATGTGAACAAGGCAAATGAACATGTCTTGGGATTATGTGCGTAGACAGAATTTCACACTTAAAAAGGATTATTAAGTGATATAAGGAAATAATGTAATTTCTTCTTTCCTAATCAATTTTTTCAAACTATCCTTTAAGATTTCTTTCATTCCCCTTCACTTGCTCTTTCAAGTACCATTATGGTTAGGATATTTTGTTCATTAATTTTAATGACATATGTACTCTTAATTTATACCAATTATTTATTTTCTTATTGCTTTCTCTATTTGAGCATGTAAAACATTATCCAAGGGCGCCGCTGCCCCCTCCTCTTCCATTATCCTATGTGGATAGGAGAAGCTTAAGAAGACACCCCTCCTATTGTAGACAATGTAGAGGGAGAGCCACCTGGCCTCCTATAATGTTTTTTTGGAACATCAAATATCCCTCTCCTTTTAGACTCTATCACTACAAAAAAATCGGCGCTTAGCGACGCAAAGTAGCGTCTCCAATAGCAGTGACGCTATATAGATGCTACTATCACCTTTATGGCATGTACTTTGCGTCATCATATTGGAACGCTACTTGCCTCTCAATAGCGTCTCATTAGCGTCTTCTTTGCTATTCAGGAGATAGACACTAATACTGGAATAATTGAGATGCTACGTAGACGCTATTATTTCGCGCTACGAAGCGCAAATGCACGGCAGCACCTAGCGCCATTCTCGCGTCGACGTCGTTAGACGCGAATCTAGCGTCGCATGTCTAGCGGCTCTAAAGAGACGCTATATGACGTCTCAGAGATAGGCAACGTTATTTGGACGCTACCTTGTTACTCATAACTTATCTACATTTATCTCGCTACTTGTTTTATATTTAAACCCTATATATTATATATACTATCTGTCAATCAATAAATTCATTAAATATTATATTAGTATTAATTATATGATTATCAACATATTATCAACATATATTAGTATTAATTATGCATATATTATTATATACTTAATCATGAAATTATGATGGTTGATTGAGTGATTTGCTACCATTGTAGCGTCACAGTGGTGACTCAATAGCGTCCACGTAGCGTCTAACTAGAGCCTCCGTTACAGTCGACGCTATGGTGACACTATTGGCGTTACTATAGCGTCTCAGTATTGAGACGCGAAAATGTATTAGACGCTAGTTCGGCGCTACGATGTCGCTAAATGTAACTAGCGACTCAATAGAGTCAAGATTGCGCCTCCTAAGCCGACTTTTTACCCCTCGCTTAATCGGGCAAATATAGACATATAAATACACGTATATGCTTATACTTATATGTAATAAGTGCATATATACATGTTATTATAACTTAATATCACACATATAAACATATACACATATATTCACTTCGAATATGTATACATATACACATTATCTATATATATATATGACTCGCACATGTATAGACATATACATACACATATATATTTATAATACATATAGATAAACACATTGTTGTAACTTAATCTCCCACACGTAGGCATATATATACATACGCATATATTACATATGTATATATATATATACACACACAATTTTGTTATATACACATATACATACATATTTATAATTTTGTATACATACATGATAGATTGCCGGAAGGAAATAAAACAATTGGAATGGGGCACATTGCGAAGAGACGCTACATTGATAAATAAAATTTCATACATACTAAAAAAATTTGAAAAAAACTTTTAATGAGCGTCTCAATGGAGTCGCATTTTTGAGACACTAAACCCATTGAGACGCTCCGACGACGCTATAGTGTCGCTATATTATCTTACAACACATTAGCTTCTCTATAATGCCATGCTAGCCGAATTTTGACAGTGTTGGCGCCTACATGGCGTCTACGTAGCATAGCGTTCTTTGGCGACGCTAAAAAAGTACTTAAATTCCTAACCCCTCTTCTTCGTTTTCAGTTTTACTGTTTACCTTCTTCGACGTCTGCCGCCCGCCCGACACCCGACGCCCGACCTCCGACGCCTGACCTCCGACACTCGACGCCCGACGCCCGCCACCTCCACCGCGCCCCTCCGACGCCCTCCACTGTGCCTCCGCCTTTCGCCCGACGTCCGACGCCCGCCACCTCCACCGTGCTCCTCCGACGCCCGCCCTCCACTGCCGCCGCCGCCCTTCACCTCCGCCGCCCTCCGCATTTGACCGCCGCCCTTCGCCTCCGCCTCCTCCTCCCTCCCTCCCTCCCCGACGCCCGCCCTCCACCTCCTCCTCCTCCTCCCCCCTCCGCCTTGTCCGCCCTCCACCGCCTCCGCCTCCACTGCCGCCTCCTCCTCCTCCTCCTCCCTCCGCCTCCACTGCCATCCACCGCCACCTCATCCGCCCTCCGCCTCCACCGCCGCCCTTCACCTCCACCGCCACCTCGTCCGCCCTCCACCTCGTCCGCCCTCCACCGCCGCCGACGTCCACCTCCGCCGCCACTGCCCTCCGCCTCCACCGCCGTCTCGGCCACCCTCCGGTTAAGAAGGTACTAGCCCGACACCATGTATGTTAAGTTAATTATTAATGCATGAAGTTAAATTAAGTTAATTATTCATGTTAAGTTAAGTATTACTTATTCATGTTATGAATTAATTTAAGTATTACTTAAGTTAAGTATCATCTCTTTGGATCAAGCTAGTCTTCGCGGAAGAACAGAAATTATAATGCATGCAGACTAGGAATATGTTTTTAATTTAGAACTACTCTACATTTACTTCTTTGTTTAGATTTAATTTGATCTTTGAGAGGTCAATTTTCTTTTTCTTGGATTATTTCTTAGGTTCTTTAGTGATTTTATATTGCTCTCAATTTTAATTGACCATTGTTACAAGTACATGCAGACTAGGAATATATTTTTCTTTCTATTTTTAGCTTTTATTCATTTCACCGGACATTGCAAGTTGTCATGAGGCATAACTTTGAATCTTACGAATAATTGCTTTCTGTTATGATTGAATCAACATAATGTTTTATGCATCCCTCATATATAACATGGTTCATGATACATTTGGTCACGACCCGTAACTTTACGCTAAAACTTCATGCATCCACATATCCCTCAATTCATAGCCTTGACTCTTTTATGTTGACCTATAATACAAACATGGTTATCCAATGAGGTAAGCAATGGGCATCTCTTGCATATTTGGTTGTCCTTGATTTTTCATGGGTACTTAATTTTACATCATGTGGCTACTAGAACCCCTCGAAATAGCATCCCAATTTCCACTACAAGAAAACTGATGATTAGCGATGCAAAATAGCATCTCGAAACATGGTGACACTAAATCGACGCCTCTAGCGCCATTATAGCATCCCAGTTGAGTCCCAAGTAGGAGATGCTACTTGCCTCTCAATAGCGTCTCATTAGCATTTTCTTTGCATTTCCAGAAATAGGCGCTAACGAAGGTGCCATAGCGACGCCAGATAGCCTCTATTATTGCGTGCCATGCAGCAAAAGTGTGCGGGAGAACCTAGCACTGTTCTCACGTCGACAGCTTTCTATGCGAACCTAGCGTCGCACCTTCTGAGACGCTATGGAGACGCTAGATGGTGTCACACTAAGATGACGCTATATAGACGCCAATATGTCACTTACATCTCATACCTATGTATGTTAATTAAGAAATAGATAACTGTATATAGGCTATCTATATTTATATCACCATATGTTATCAATTTTGACGCAACCCTAGATATTATCTATACTATACTTTAATCAATAAATTAATTAAATATTGTATATGTACCTTCAACATATATATGTATTCCTATATGATATATGTCTACATCATAAGTGTTCCTAAATATATAATTTGTTACCTATATTATATATGTTATTTATCCATACAATATATATCATATCTTAATTATACATATATTATTTTTATATTCTTAATCATCAAATTATGGTGGTTGAATTAAGAGACATGATTTGGTACAAATTATCCCAATTTAACGTCTCCGTGGAGGTTCAATAGCGTCTACCTAGCGCCACACTAAAGTCGCAACCCTGGTCGATGCCAGGGAGACATTATTGGCATCTTTCCGTGCTGAGACGTTAAAACGAATGAGACGCTGACTTAATCTCTCATGCGCAGACATATACATACGCATATATTAGATATATATATGTGTGTGTACACACAATTTTGTTATATACACATATACATATAGACTTATAATTGTATATACATACATGAATAATTATATATGCATTCCATAATTTTTATATTGTATGAAGGAAACAAAACAACTAGAACGGGGCACAATGCGATGAGATGCTATCTTAGATAAAAAAAAAATTACATACATATAATAGAAAATTTGAATATATAAAAGCACTTAGCGTCGCCCTGGAGTCTCCAAATTGAGACGCTAAGTTGGCGGAGACGCTGCTACAATGCTATTGTATCGCTACATTATCTTAGCGACGCGTTAGCTTCTCTATAGCGCCGCATTAGCCGACTTTTTATTACCCTCACTTAATTGGGCACATATCGACATATAAATATACATATATAACTCGTGCACAAATACATATTATTATCACTTAATTTCGCACATATAATCTTAAATTAGGAAGATAATTCGATATAGCGTCACTACAGCCTCAAAATAGCATCTCGACTCTGGCGCCGCCGTAGCGGCTAAGTAACATCGCGTTGGTTGAGGCGCTAAATACTTAACTTAAATCCCTAACCTCTCTTCTGCATTTTCACTTTTTACTGTTCTTGCTCTCCGATATTCACTGCGATCGACGACGCCTGACACCCGATGCTCCGCCTGCTGCTCTGACACCCGACGCCTGACCCTGCCCTCGCTATCTCTGCCCGCTGCTTCGCCTCCTCCTTCGCCATCCACCTCTGCCTCCTCCGCCACCCATCCGCCTCCTCTGCCGCCATCCGCCTCCGCCGCCCTTCGCCTGCCGTCTGTGCTCCTCCACGGCCCGTCCTCCGCCTCGCCCTCCGTCGCCCGCCGCCTCCTCCGCCGCCCATTAGCCTCCTCCGCCCTACGCCTCCTCCGTCCGCCCACTGTGCTCCTCCGTCAAGTGCCGGCCGTCGCCCACCTCCTTCCTCCACCGCTTACCCTCCTCCATCGCCCGCCATCATCCTTCTCCAGTTAAGAAGGTACGAGCCCGCCACCATCCATGTTAAGTTAATTACTAATGTATGTTAAGTTAATTACTAATGTATGTTAAGTTAATTACTACTTAATTACTTGAACTAGTGCATGTTAAGTTAATTACTTGAAACTAATGCATGTTAATCTAATGCATGTTTAGTTAATTACTTGAAACTAATCTAAGGACTAGTTAATTTGCTATTTTTTAATCTAATATCATGTTAAGTTAGGGTAAATGCATGAGCAGAACAAATTTGTTCCACGACTACGAGTTATTAGAAATCAAATACTGATAGATGTTTTTTTTCATAATTGTAGTACCTTTTTTTTATCATGTTCTCATAAATTTTACTAAGGATGTACATCCACATTCTTGGTAATAAAATGAGATTATGAAACGACAATGAAGTACTTGAAACATGTGATTTTGGATTTCGTAGCTTTAAAATCACATGTTTCAAGTACACAGATTTATTGACATATGGATTAATATTGTCCGTTACAGAAATGACAAAGCCAAATCGTAGTTCAATTCGTTGTTGGAAGGATAAACGTGACGTTATAACTGAAGAATATAAGGATGGTGTTGTTTTAATATGTTATATAATTTAAAGTTAATTGTTGCTATATGATTTCATTAATTGACAACTATAAATTCAGGAAATTCGAAGAATTACAACGAGAAATCAATCCGTTAGTTTTAAACGATGAGTTATTGAAACTACGAGATGAACATTTTGCCAATTGGTTGAGATGTGAAGTGAGAATTCTTTTCACTTGCTCGTAATTATTACTTAAGTTTGTAACTGTTAATAAAGTTTTTAGTTATTTTTCTTATAGGTTATTAATGGCTCAGTCATAGATCTAAAAATACGAGATTTGGGTCATCGCCCGAAGAAATAAGTTCTTAGTTACTGCAGCGTCATAGTCAATGAATATCGATTCCATACAGAAGAATATAGCCGACAATGTTCAACTATTAATAGCGGCATAGGTGTTCTAGGAAGCATGTACGGGGACAACGACTTTGATTACTACGGTGTTAAAGAAGACATCATGGAATTGTCTTATTTAGGAAAATCTAACAAAGTCACGGTACTAAAATACCGTTGGTTCGATCGAGAGAAAGGAGTTCGGATCGATCAAAAGTTTAAATTGGCGGATACTAACCCTCGATCGAGACTTCAGTCATACGATCCATTCGTATTGGCGGAACAAGCGCAACAATTATACTACACTAGTTATCGATCAAAAAGAACCAAGGATGAATGGTGGGCATCATGCAAGGTGAGAAGTAGACTATTCTTAGCAGAACAATGGTAGATGATAATGAAACATCATGCGTATACAACGATGTGCCCATGGATGATTACTATCAAGAAGATAGAGTGAATGAAAGATTGATGTAGCTGATGGAGTTGAGAATATTCAATTGGTCGATGACACTGAGCCAATGGAAGAGTTCAATTCAAATGACCTTTTGGATGTGAACTTTGACAATTTCGTAGATGATGACTCGACCAAGATTATAGTGATGACGAAGAAAATGAAGAAAATGAATCAGAATACGAAACAAGCGAATGAATCCCATAGTTCTTCTAATGACACAAGCTTCTTACTTTTTTTTTAGTTATATATGGTTACCTTTAATAACACAAGCTTCTTACTTTTTTTCAGTCATGGTTACTAGAGGTCGAGTATCTGGATCATCTCGCTCTTCTAGGCGTTCACTCCAGATGAGTCAGCCATCACAATGAGCAAGTATTATATTTATTGTCAAATGCTTATTTATAGTTGATTATAATAGTTAAATTTATTTTTCTATAATGTCAGTTGCTCCGTCATCGACGGGGCATGTAGCCGGATCATCACATAGTAGGTGATCCATTGGCGGGTCCGATCCACGTATCACTCCAGGTATGTGTCACATAGTAGGTGATACATAATAGGAGACAGAGTTTTCTAAATATTTTACTTTTGTGACAGTTGCTCTACCGTCGACGAGACACATAGTCGAGACGTCTCGATCACACGATGATGATCGGCATGTGACACCAGGTTATTTTTTGTATATTCCATAATTTTAAATAGGAGGCAAATTTTATGTATTTTCTTATGATGACAGTTGTTACGACATCGCCACCGCCGAGATTACTGGACGCTTCACCACATTCTAGCATTGGTGAGCGACATTTTACCCCAGGTGATATATTTATTATTATTGATATTATATTTCTCAATTAATTACATTAAACATTTTTTAATAATGTCAGTTGCTACGCTGCCGATAGCACAAGCACCTGGTTCGTCACAATCTGATGAGCGGATTGCCACGGATCATGCAACGGTAGACAACACTCAAGGTGAGAACATTAGTGTACATATATCAATTATCACTATTTTAATTTGGTATGACATTAATGATTTATTTTGTATTAGGGCCCGTAAATGATGTTGGACCTTTTTAGCCTACCCCGGCTGTACCGGATGATGATTCCTCTTCGATGGATGAAGAGGGATTACACGATAATGGGGTGATCACTGTGAATAATATTGCTTGACCGTAAGTTAAATAAGTTGTAGAAATTTTATAATAGTTAATTTGGTTATCATTGAAAATTAATTCTTCTTTGTAATTGGCAGGACCACTTTTATACCCGCTAGTACCATGCGGGATGTCAGTGCTCTCGTTCTATCCCACTTGCCGGAAGGGGCAAGATCCTGAAGAGATGTCCTAATTCAAGTGAGGGATGACATCTTTCAAGCCTTTACGATAAGATCTTTTATTTGTGTTATATAATTTATTTTATATTATTTTAAAATTACTAAGTTTTAACGTATTTTGTAGGAGGCAAATCAGTTTCATCTAGATCTTAGTTTACTGGAGAGGTTTTGTGGAGGTCACTGTGAAATGCCTCCGAAATTGATCGTACAAGTTTCGCAAGGTCGTCACGTCCATCGGGCTCACTTTGGAGCAAGGCATACAAAGATGTCCAAGGCATATTAGGCGCTTGGTTTGGGAGTCCTTAATGTAAAAAGTGGTAAGTATGTTTACTTTTAAATTTTTTTATTAAATTTGTGATTTTTGAAAGTCTAAGTATTTGATGTTCATAAAGGATGGATGAACGATGGCAAAGGAAGTCGGGAAAGGCAAAAGTTAATCGAGTTTTGAAGCTCGAGGCTCACATCCACACAGGGGGTCGATGCGATTTGACAAGCATCGACGGCGCATGGTAATTTACATACAAATTCAATTTATCAAACTTTTGACTTATACTTATTTTATAAAATTTAAAACTTTATTATAGGAGGAGAAAAAAGGCGATCCCGTGGACTTTCGCGTGGTCTACGAGGGCATGCATAAGAGCCAGAAGACAAACGACTTGATCACGCCCACTTCTCGTAGGCTTCTGATAAGTCTCATCACATGTTCATTTGGTTGTCGACGTTAGTGCACTATTTTTGAAATGCACAATGTTTAAATTTTTTAGGATGAGTATAATGCAAAAATGGCTAAAAAGTACGGAGATGATCCGAGTACTCAGCCACCAAGTAATGTTTCTTGGAAGGGATCGATGTCATGTTTTTAATATATGTGTTTTTTGATATATAATTTATATATTATATGATTGTATAATTTTTCGATTTCGTTGACGACCCTGCTGTTTGGGAGGAGGCGGCTGGCACGACACGAGGAGAATACTTGCAGGGCCTCCGCACAGCCGCTTAGGTACCTAAGAGGACCGAAGGATATGCAGACAATCCATCTGCTCTGAGCTCATCCGATGCACCTGATATAATGCAGCTATCGCAACAATTATTGCAGCCGCTATCGCAGCAGGTGTCGTAGCAGTTGTCGCAATAGTTGGCTCCGCTATTGCAGGCGATTCAGGGATTGATCCTGATGCAAAATCCATCCCCGTGAGGCCATGGACCGAGCACGTCTGGATCGAACATCCGGAATGATAACAATAACTCCCAAACCTATGATAGAAACAAACTATGGATAGAAACTATACTTTTGTCACTTATAGACCTATATATATATATGTAGAGTTTGTTAGTTCAGTTTATTACTTTTCATATTCTTATCTTAAATATTGTGCCTGTGATGCTTTCATATTATGCTTGTGATGAATATCAATGCATTTATATGCATTATATAATTGTATGGTGTGGGAAGGGAAAAAATGTGATTGTAATAGGTCAAAAAAATCTATAATTAGTGCCTCCATAGCGTCATCCTAGCGTCACAATAATTTCAACGCTATATTAAATATATCGTTATTAGCGTTACGTTAGCATCATATTGCCGATGGCACAAACGTGATGTTGGCCTCACAGAAGCGCCGAAATAATGTGAACCAACCAAAAATATTAGCGTCTCTTCAACGCCACCATCGTAGCCCCACTTTAGCATCTCCTTCGCGACGACTGTCTATTGCTCCCAGTCAGGCATTACGCTCTTTATAACGTCGATATAGCGTCTACCGTTAGCGCTAGTAGCGTCTCCAAAGATGTTGACTCTATTGCGACACCAATACCCACCGATTATCGGTGTCGCATTTTGGCGGCGCTGACACTATAGCTTCTAGAGACATAATAGCGCCGCATTAGCGTCAAGTTCTTTGGGTCGCTATTCCTCAATTTTCTTGTAGTGTTCACAAGCCATTCTCACATAGTCATGACCTAAGTAGAAAAATATTTTTGATGCATCTTCACAAAATTAGTCATTATTTTGTTGTAACAATACATTGCTTCTTCCAGCTAGCCCAGCACCATTACTCTGATGACCTAGCTAGGTAAAGTTTGTTAAAGTGAATAGATTTTCAAATAATATCATTATTTGCTTGATTCATGGCCCTTCTAGTAATCATGAGGAAGAAATATTCTTATAGTGTTTATAAAAACATGAGTGTTAACACCACTGTTAGGAGTCATTACTTATTAGGTTAAAACATCAATTCGTAAATCATGATGATGACACACATCATGATCTCATAAATTGATACCTCAAACCCTAGAGCCAATTGGCACGCACCACAACTGTAGGCCTATAACTCCACACAAAATCTATACATGTTGCATGAATTCTGAGGCTGAACAAATGATCAAAGATAGTCTACCTAGACAATAATTAACGTCTGATGACTAGTACCTCACTATCTCCTAGGATGAATCTCATGCCTTACGAATAACCTTATTTGATTCCTAAGGCCATGGTTTGATCCATGCATAACTATCATGCTAGCCAAAGGAATTATGGCAATCTAATGGCAAGTATTTTGGAATTCATAAAAGAACTACCTTGTGCAATATGGGGAAGTACAAGAGCATATAAAATCTTTACTGAATTTCCAAACCTTCATTCAAAACCTAGTAATGTTCAGACAAGTGAGCTCAATGGGTATTTCAATACATGTTTCCCTAAGGCCATCTGCTTTGTGAGTCATTGGACAAAACTTGTTACATGACTTCTTTGTGTAACCCTACTTGAAGACTAAAACTCTCTTAAAATATTTACTTGTCTATTGTGAAATAAAAGTATAAGCTCATTTTACACCATGTGTATTGGGATTTGTTTAAATAGGATGTACTTATGGAGCTATACTTGAAGGAATTTAAATATATGTGTTATTAAAAAATTTTAAGAGACTGGATAACTAGAGCAGTGGAGGGATACTTGGCAATAGATGTGTATAAATACTAGCGATATGAAAAAAAGTTGACTGATAGGATGAAAACGATGATTGAACCATTTTTGTTTAAGTTTTAAATTGTGGACAAAAATAGTATTCAATTTAGGGAGATTTTGATGCATGCATGTTTCAACATATGATTAGGCTTACATTTAGATTTGTTTTAGTTAATTTTATCATAACATACATAATTTTAGTTGAAATTTATTTATTTCTTCGAGTATGTAATCTTCCCCATGGTGGTGATATTTTGTAGGAAAATCATTTAGATAAGATGAAGAAACAGTTAGAAGAAATACCATAGGAAAAAACATCAATTTCACTATCCAAGAATGAATTTGTCAATTTTCAATGAGCTATTACATTTTGGTCATGGCCATTATGGGAAAAAAATCATGCATCATTATATGTTGACCATGACCTAAATAAACAAGACATACATGAAGGTTCAAGATGTAGTGGGTCATGACATCATTGGCATGACCATGACATTCTGATTTCACACCTCATTATGCAAACGCTTCACCTAAGTATGTGTAACTTCCTTTTAACAAATTTATGAGGAGCTAAAAAGTAATTGATTAAAGTCATGTGTAACAAACAAAATAGAAATTAATTGGAATGCTTATAATTATCATTGAGATCACAATTTATCAACTTTTTTTCTTACTTAAAAGTATTTCCTTTTATGTTGTTATTGATCCTTATTGTTACCTGATGGAAATTTTTAACACTTTTATCATGATATACTTGTTTCCTCTACTGTAAAGTTTCATATCTTGTTATTGTTTGTTCACATCTACATTGCAAAGTTCATAGACGAATTGTTGCCTTTTATCTGATTCCTACATAAATATGTCAATAATATTTGGACTAAGCAATGTATAAAAATAATATTCAGGTCCTGGAATGCCCATAAACTTAGGGATCTTTTTGTCTTTTACTTTGTACTTCTACGAATCTTTGTACTTCTCATAAACTTAGGCATTACATTTATTTAATGTAATGATCCAAAGTTTAAGAACCAAATGCACCAATACATAGGCTCAGTTAGAGTAAATACAAAATTAATCATGAGCTTATATATATCTACCTCTTTAATTAAAATGAATATTTTGATGGGTTAGAGGGTCTTACATGAAGCATACACAAAAGGTACCTAAATTACTAGTAAACCTTTTTTTATTACAAAAGGAGGTTGGTGGATCTAATGCAAGAAAACTAATGATTGAAAATAAATCAGCACTTACGTTCTACTAGTGACTTGATCTCTCGATCTATGAACGACGGTATGCGCCAATGTGCTACACCTTTATTTCCGTTACTTGTTGTATACTAGTAAACCTTGGTTAAAAAGATAGAGGTACCCATGCAGCATCCCCATTCGGGACAGCTGCGCTTCCATATCCCTATCCTAAATCCTAGGTAGAAAAAAGTTAATTCCTCATCCCCATCCATGGGATCCTCAAATACCTACAAGAACTTGATTAATGAGGTTAACACAAGAATGTGGTACACTTGCATGGAGAATATACATTACAATTACATACAAAATAATATTTGTAAGGAAGATAAACAATTTAAATCCATACTTAAAAAATTGCAAGACCTAAACAACTACATAAATTACTCTGCATTGAACAAGTCCATATTTTCATCCAACAAAAGATCTAACAATTAAAAAATTATTTTATACACATGGAAATTTGATCTCTCATGGGTGGAAAAAAATATTCTCCACCTCAATTTTCAAACTAGGTCACAAGGGATTTGTCCCCTATCGCTACCCTAGTGGAGCAAAAAAAATCTCTAATGACTGACCCTATTAAATTTTATAACTTTTTATTGTCAATCCAAATATGAAAAAATGATTTAACACGGTATAAAAAGTTGAGTAAAATCTTTTACATTAAAATGAATGTATTATTTAGAAAAAAAAAGATCATATGAAAATGTGGTTTGCTTTTATGTTTCCAATAAATGCTAACATATATATATATATATATTGATGACATCAAATAATGAAACATGCTATTATTTTCAATTTACAAAATAAGATGATATTTAACATTTACATAAATATACATATTTGTAGTAATTAATGGAAGTGAATAACCCTCTTGAATAGTTCTTCTAAACCCATTCAAAATTGTTAGGTGGCTAAGTAAAATTCATCCTTATTGATAGATGTGATAATATTGATAAATAATAATGTTAAGAAAATACATTAGCGATATCAAATAATAAAGCAATGAATATAGTGTTGAGTTCATGAGAACTAGACTTTTAAAAATTAATTAAGAAAAAGAAGAACATTCATGCAAATTAATTTTAAAATAAAAATAAAATTGCTGCCAATATGAAAGAAACGTGGCTCATATTGATGAGAGAAAGAGAGAGTTAGGATAGAACCTTGTACCATATTTATATTACTTTGGATTAATATGTTGGTGTTAGTATCATGAGCAAAAAAAGTAATTAGGCCATGGCCAAATTAATTAACTAGCTCTCAGTGTTTTCATAATCTGATCAGCAATCAGACCGAACTCACAACCTATTTCTCAGTGGACTAGTCCAGTAGAATTCAATCGGAATATATTGAATTTATTAAAATAATATTATTTACAATAATTTAAAACATGTACTATAATTTATATGATGTTATCGTACTAATAACCTCTCAATGTTAAAAATATTAATACAATATAATTTTATTTAAAGTTTTAATAATAATAACTAATAATTATCAACTTATAAATATTAATGGTTTATTTTTTATTTTTTTTTTATTTTTTAATAGTGATAGATGTTGTATTAATTTATTTTATCTTAAATTGCTCTTATTTTGTTTGCTTTTTTTTACTTTTTCCTTTCGTGTTTCCATTTTTATGCCCATTGATAGTTTCCTTTTTCTTTTTAATATTGTTCAATTTTTAATACTTGTCTTTTTATTTCTATTTCTATTTAATTTTTATATCTCATTCTTCCCCTCTTCTTCAACTTTTGTTTTTTAAGTTTTAACACATTCCTTTCTCCTTTTTTTCTAACTTTCATTTTTTTTATTTTCTTTGATTTCTTTTAAATTTAATTTTGAACCGGGTTAAACCAATTGAACCAGTTTGATGTTTTCCAGGTTCAACAAGTTTTTTCCTGGTTCAAAGGTAAAAATGATTATGACACTAAACTGGAAAGAACTAGCTAGCAACTGTTTATTGTTGAACTGATTGAACCGATCGATCCAGTCCAGTTAAGAGTCAAATCCTGGGATGTAAAAGAAAAAACCAACCAAATTAGCATTAACCAATGCGCTTGCTACTAATTTAGGCATCATTGAGCAAACTCATTTTTATTGTATAGTAGATGGTATCCCCACATTGAAAGACTTGCATTGGAAATTTATGAAGGCTTATGCATTGAATTAATATCGAAAAAGTGATCAAAGCATGAGATTAATATTGCATAAATGTTCCATTTTGATCTCGGTGTATTTGTATAAATCCAGTTGTAAGCATTTGCAATTGCATAACATGTGTTTCCTTCTTTCTTTTAAGAAAAACGATTGATCTACAATAAAAATAATGTCTTGAATTTAACTCTCAAGTTTTGCATGATGGTATCGTTTAGCATTTGTGATCCCTTGCAGGTTGCTCCAACTCCATAAACTTCTTCATAAATTGCTTGACACATGTTCTCATCTTCCAACTTCTTCATAAACTTCATGGAAGGTCTCCCTGCTAAGAATTTGCAAATACTATGAGCACACGGGAGGGATTAAAGAGTGATCGCACATGCATAGCATCAATCAAAGTAAAAAGGGAAATTGTTCGTAAACAAACTGGAAATCAAACTAGTGAAAAGAAACAACAAAGAACAAAGAAACAATAATCCTAAAAAGAGACATAAACATTATATCTTTCTTTTATTTTGTGTAATAGAATTGCTTACCCTAGAGAATTAGATGGTTGATAAGATCCTCAACCTTGACCATGAAGAAATACTGGGATCAAACTCTAAACCTCAATGAAATATACATTTACAAGGGTTATCTCCCAACACCTCAACTAAGGAAACCCTCATCAATCCAAATGCTCTAATGATTTTATAGTCAAAAGCATATTTCGTACTCACTCATTGAATATATAGTCCGTAAATGGATAACGATGAGTGAAGATATAATAGGTCAGTAAATTTATTCTTTATTAGAATAGAAAAAAGTTTGTCTAGATTCATTGTACTGATCGAATTCATGTGAAAAAGCCAAATGAACATGTTTTGGGATTATGTGCGTAGACAGAATTTCACACTTAAAAAGGATTATTAATTGATATAAGGAAATAATGTAATTTCTTCTTTCCTAATCAATTTTTTCAAAGTATCCTTTAAGATTCCTTTCATTCCTCTTCACTTGCTCTTTCAAGTACCATTACGGTTAGGATATTTTGTTCATTAATTTTAATGACATCTGTACTCGTAATTTATACCAATTAATTATTTTCTTATTTCTTTCTCTATTTGAGCATGTAAATCATTATCCAAGGGCGACGCTGCCCCCTCCTCTTCCATCATCCTATGTGGATAGGAGAAGCTTGAGGAGACACCCCTCCTATTGTAGACAATGTAGAGGTAGAGCCACCTGTCCTCCTATAATTTTTTTTTCGAACATCAAATATCCCTCTCCTTTTAGACTCTATGGAGAAGGGAATCTTAACTTAGAGTGAAACGACCCGACCCTCGAGTCAACGTAAACTTTTTTTTTTGCTTAAGCATTCGATCACTACTTCTTTCGTCTTATCATAGTTGAAACTCGTATAAAATAAAATTTTGCTTTGTATTCTTCACATATAGAAACACTAATAATCATATATTAAATATTGACACTTTAAATATTATTACAAGATAATATATTCAAAAGTTGCATTTGGATTGTGGATTTTAAGTTCTATTAGTTCCTGAGAATTAATTGATTTGATAGAAAAGTTGAGGTGTGATGTTTGGATGAAAAGTATAATAATGAAAATTTGAAAAGTTAATTTGATAGATAAGTTTTAGTAGGTGTTACGATAAAAAGTAAGAACTAAGGATATATTTTTTATTTTATGATTTATAAAATGATTTTAAATTAAAGTATTATTAATTTAGTTAAAATAAGTTTTTTTTTCAAAAAACATTTATATTAATATTATTATTTAAAATAACATTTTCAAAATAATAATAACATTTATTATTTATTTATATTAATATTATAATTTTAAAATATATTTATATTAAGTAAAATAATTTATTTTATAAGCTGAATAATACTATATTAATAAATAAAATATTATAATATATGATTATTTAAGATAATATTAAAAAATATTTAATTGATAAATTAATATTAAATAATAACTAATAATATTTTACTAATTAAATATAATAAAGAATTTAAAAAGGGCAAAAAAAGCAAAAAGAAAAGAGCAAGTTCTCACCTTGATTTCTCCAAAAATGGATAACTGCCATCACGTAATTTCCAATTTTTGGTCATGTATGGCCTTTGGCAAAAAGTATCAGAAGTTGGACCCAAGTTCTGGTATCAAACACTGCCAACGAAAAACTCTCTAGTTCCATGTGCTAGCATTTGTCATCAATGTACCAATAGGATCCAAGTAAAGGAAAATATATGCATTTATATTGTACATAAATATACATATATATGCATAATCTCCATGAGAAAATACTCGCATGTAGGGCCAAAATAATATTTTTTTTTAAAATGCACTAGCTTATAACTTACTCAAAACATGAAGCATTCATCTAATCAAGAATGATAATGGCATGTGAAGAATTTTAAAGATCAATGCAAATTTATCATTTCTTTAAAAACATGAAATGCATATCATATCTTATAAAAAATATATGTTTATGCACTTAAACATTTTTATATAAGTATGATCTATCATTACACGTTATAATAAAATCATATCATATCAAAATCTTTGTTTGTACATCATACAAACCTTGTTACCATTCATATCAAGGCATTTCATATAATTATAAAATATTACAATCAATAATGCATCAAATGACATATGCTATTTAAAGTGGATGGATGCAAGAAGAATGATGCATGAACATGTCATATCATTAATTGGTTAGAGGCGTCCCTTTTGAAATATTTGTCGACCGTACCGGAGAGGTTGTTAGATTTTAGAGGTGGCTCCTATGAATTCAAAAGTAGCTCACATTCCACAATTTGGTTCATATGGCACTTCAACTTAAAATCTCTTTTGGGATATTTATCGTCCTTATAAGATCTTTTTAATTATACAAGAGTAAACGATCACCCGACAGGGATAATGTAAATGCATGATAACGAGATGTAATGCATATGCATGGCCCAAGCATATCATATCATGTCGTATCATGTCATGTTATCTTGTAATATGTCACATCATGTCGTGTCCTTTTTTGTCATCTTTTGGCATGTCATGACATATCATGTCATGTCGCATCACGTATAGTTATCTTAATAACAGTAATAATATAGTGATACTATTATAAATAGCAAAGACACTTCAAAAACACATGTAAGAACTTATTCGTGTCAATATCATATCAATTTATTTTTCATACATTCTTTTACATTCATATAGCAATCTCTTAATGATCACATGAAACAAAAATAAAATGCAGCATAACCTTTGCACAAGTATTCACTTTTAACATTTCTTATGAATTCATGATGATGCATAAAATTTTATATTGCATGTATCATAATCAAAAACTTATAAACGATTAATACAATAAAAGCACATGAATCCACTCTACATACCTCTTCTTTAACTTGCACCATCTAAATTCTTACACCTTAGGCCAATGGATCATCCACCCCCTTTACTTATCTTAATATTCCTTTTTATAACCAAAATGTATGTTCATAATAATATTAAGACATCGAATCAACATAACACCTATCACATGGTACTATAGGAATCATATATTCTCCTTAAGTTGAATGGTATTAGTACATTAACACATTCAATTCCTATAACATAACCCTATTTAGTACGCACATCTTTTCTTTTTGGCAGATTGCATGTTTTGTGGAATAAAAATCATATGTTCAATTATATATGATCAAATCTCATAAATCCAATTTTATACGAACATAGGTGCAACAACCTGGGGTCTATGGATCAAGATGGTCTCATTGAATATTCTCACATGGGCAAACCACATAGGTGGCTATGGACTTATATATATGTAGCAACCTTCTTTACCTATCAAGACGTATTTTAAATTCGTGCGAGCCGAAAGCTCATAGCGAACAATATCTTAATTGGGACGGGGTGTGTTATAGAACGGTATCAGAGCCGACCTCGCGCGCTCGCTTGAGCCATGTGAGAAACACAGGCCATGGGCCAACACATACCCTTCTCAACGAGGACGTTGAGCACTTTATGGGAGGAAGATTGTATGATCTGAGGTCTAAGGATCGAGATGGTCTCGTTGAATAGTTTCACATGGGCAAAATACGAAGGTGGTCATGGACTTATATTTAGTTACTCCCTTTACCAATCAAGACGCATTTTAAATTCGTGCGGACTGAAAGCTCAAAGTGAATAATTTCTTGATTGGGCCAAGGGGGTGTTACATAGGCTTCTAAAAAATTAATCAGTAAAAATTTGAGATAATATTTCCTTATGATTGCTTCACAAGAAAATCAACACTCAACCTATATTTTGTGTTAGTTTTGTCATCTAGAAGAGTGACATTGGTTCTAGAAATTTTATCAATTAGTAAGTGACTCCTATTTCAGTAACCTAAATTTTCTCTAGAAGTAGACATCATAAAGTCTCATTCCCAAAATTCTTAAAGTTTATTTAACATATAATTATTATAATAATTTTGACAAATAGGATCATGTTATCTTCGAAGTTTAATATTGGCAGACACTGTGATGTTCAGTTTAACATTTTATAACTCCTACATACCCATCCTTTTCATGGAATTCTAATTTTACATAAAACTAGACAACATGAGGTATAACTCATAAAAGTTTTATGGTTTATATTATTCTATAATGATCACAATAAATTTTTCAACCGAACTTATGTTTTGATCAATTATTCATCCCAACAAAAAGGGTCATGTACAATGATAAATCAATAACTTTTGGCAAATATAATATTTTCAAAGTTCAATTGTAAACACATTCTAACTTCATTCCCCTCTAGACACTTAAAGATCAAATTATGTGGTTACATGTCCAAATTAATACCTAATTTGAAATTTTATCAAAAAGTATGATAAACTCTTAAATCGGATGGTATAACTTTCATTTCATAACTCCAAGTTACATGATTCCAAAGCGTACATGTTAAATTTCATATTGTTTAAAGAAGAATTAATATGAAAGAACACCTTAGGAAGAAAACCATCAGCCTAGTATTAGAATCTTCACCTTGAGTGATCTTCCTTATCGAATTTCCTTCGAAGTCCATGGAAGGGGTCATGGTCTAAATTTTTTTTTATTTTGTCTAGAGAGAAAGATAAGACATAAAAAATTTTCTAAATTTTTATCACCTGAGTATATCAATTGGAAAAATAGACTAAGCATGAGGTGGCAAGCTGCTAGCTTGCGTGTCATGAGTTAAAATTCTTGTTCAATTAAAATTTGACATTCAAAATCATTAATTTCATCCCTAATTAACTAATTATTATTAAATATACATTAGTATAACATAATCCATGTAATTTATTCACATATTTTATATATTAATTATTGTTATATATATATATTCCCATATGACACATGGCAATATTCGATTGGTCTGTTACGCTTAGTCCAAATGTTAACAAATCACATGCATAGTTAACCATATAGTATACATTTTAACATAATATGATTATTAATCATATTTTAGTACTTTAATTAAATTTTATAAATTCTTATTATATCAATACATGACATTACAATCTATACTACAATACATATATTAAATTGATTGTAGTCATATAATATATAATCCAATATGCAAAGGTAATACTCCCAGTACTATGAAAATTAAAATGTTAATTTCATCTATAATTCCAAGAATCCAATCATGGGGAATTCTTATAATCCAAGTGGGAGGAACCATTCCAAACTTTTAATGGCAAAATTAGGGATAATGGTCCCCTCCATAGTCAAACTATTAATCATTTCAGCCACTACAAGAACAACCAACATTCCAAGAACAAACTCTAGCACTAGCTAAGGTGATAAGATTTTAGTTGGATACATATCAGGTACCCTTCCTAATAACACTAACAAAAATCATAGAGAAAAGACGCCTAACAAACTTTATCACTCACTAAAGGTCAAGTCAAGCTAACAAATATAATTTAGAACTACTCTACATTTACTTCTTAGTTTAGATTTAATTTAATCTTTGAGAGGTCAATTTTCTTTTTTTTTTTGGATTATTTCTTAGGTTCTTTAGTGATTTTCTGTTGCTTTCAATTTTAATTGACCATTGTAACAAGTACATGCAGACTAGGAATATCTTTTTCATGCTATTTTCAGCTTTTAGTCGTTTCACCGGACATTGCAGATTGTCATGAGGCATTACATTTTACGAATAATTGCTTTCTGTTATGATTGAATCAACATAATGCTTTATGAATTCCTCATATGATGGTTCATGATACATTTGGTCATGACTCGTGACTTTACCCTAAAACTTCATGCATCCACATTTCCCTCGATTCATAGCCTTTAATCTTTTATGTTGACCTATAATACAATCATGGTTATCCAATGAGGTAAGCAATGGTCATCTCTTGCACATTTGGTTGTCCTTGAATTTCATGGGTAATTAATTTTACATCATGTGGCTACTAGAACCCCTCGAGTTAGCATCCCAATTTCACCGGCCATGCTCACATAGTCATAACCTAAGCAGAAAAATATTTCTGATGCATCTTCACAAAATGATCATTATTTTGTTGTAACAATGCATTGCTTCTTCCAGCTAACCCATTAGATCCAACACCATTACTCTATCGAGTTGTTCCCTAGCAAGGTAAAGTTTGTTAAAGTGATTAGATTTTCAAACAATATCATTATTTGCTTGATTCATGGCCCTTCAAGAAATCATGAGGCACAAATATTCTTAAAGTGTTCATAAAAACATGAGTAGTAACACCACTGTTAGGAGTCATTACTTATTATGTTAAAACATCAATTCTTAAATCATAATGATGACACAAATCATGATCTCATAAGATGATACCTCAAACCTTAGATCCAACTCTCACGCACCTCAATTGTAGGCCTATCAACTCCACACAAAATCTATACATGTTGCGTGAATTCTAAGGCTGAACAAATGATCAAAGATAGTCTACTTAGACATCAATTCACGTCTGATGACTAGTACCTCACTATCTCCTAGGATGAATAACCTTATTTGCTTCCTAAGGCCATGGTTCGATCCATGCCTAACTATCATGCTAGCCAAAGGCATTATGGCAATCTAATGGCAACTACTTTGGAATTCATAAAAGAACTACCTTGTGCAATATGGGGAAGTACAAGAGCATATAAAATATTTACTGAATTTTGAAACCTTCATTCAAAACCTAGTAATGTTCGGACAAGTGAGCTCAATGGGTATTTCAATATATGTTACCCTAAGGTCATATGCTTTGTGAGTCACGGGACAAAACTTGTTACATGGACTTCTTTGTGTAACCCTACTTGAAGACTAAAACTCTCTTTAAATATTTACTTGTCTATTGTGAAATAAAAGTATAGGCTCATTTTACACCATGTGTATTAGGACTTTATTTAATAGGATGTATTTATTATTACATGGAGCTATACTTGAAGGAATTTAAATATACGCGTCATTAAAAAATTTTAAGAGACTGGATAATTGGAGCAATGGAGGGATACTTGGCAATAGATGTGTCTAAATACTAGCACTATGAAAAAAAGTTGACTGATAGGATGAAAATGATGATTGAACCATTTTTCTTTATGTTTTAAATTGAACATTGCTTGAGGACAAAAAAAATATTCAATTTAGGGGGATTTTGATGCATGCATATTTCAACATATGATTAGGCTTACATTTAGATTTGTTTTAGTTAATTTTATCACAAGATATATAATTTTAGTTGAACTTTATTTATTTCTTCGAGTATGTAATCTGGCCCATGGTGGTGATATTTTGTAGGAAAATCATTTAGATAAGGTGAAGAAACATTTGGATGAAATACCATAGCAAAAAACATCAATTTCGCTATCCAAGAATGAATTTGTTAGTTTTCAATGAGCTATTACATTTTGTTCATGGCCATTATGGGAAAAAATCATGCATCATTATATGTTGACCATGACCTAAATAAAGAAGACATACATGAAGGTTCAAGATATAGTGGGTCATGACATCAAAGGCATGACCATGACATTTTGATTTCATGCCTCATTATGCAAACGCTTCGTGAATATATTGTCAAAATGACAATATTAAAAAAATAAAATAATAATTAAAAAATGCTAAGAAGCAGAAAGAAGGGGTGTGACGCCCTACTACTTCTTTTGACACCACAAGGGGTGAAACCGAAAAAATAATCGTTTAAATTTGAATTCAAAACTTCAACGGAAACTAACGTTTTAAAATAAACTAATTCTACAAATTTCCAAAAATTTCAGCATGACGTATGCGTAAATTCGTCTATACGTCATGTACAACAATTCCTATATATCTTATCATGAACCATTAACTCAAAACTTTAATCATCATAAGCAGTTATAAGGACATTACTAGCAATTCAAAATAATGGGAACACATGCTCCAAAATAACGAGTCACAAGCTCACTCTCAAAATAAAATCACGAGCTAGATGATCGTAAAACATATGACGTGAGCGTCTATCGCTTCACACAATAATTCAACATCTCCAAAATCTTTCAAAACATTCTTCGAGGAACAAATCCATATAAGAATACTCGATGAAATGCAAAGTTAGAAATATGATAATCACGCCTCTCACACATGCTCATTTTCTAGCCCCTTTACATTTCTTATTTCATATTATGCAAGCTTTCATTCATTACCTAAAAAAAAGTAAACAAGAGGAGTGAGCATTAAGAAGTTCAGTGAGTAAAATAACTATCTCAAATATTAAAACAGCGAAAGAAACAACAACCTCTTTATTTTCAGAAATCATTCCAAAGGTTTTTAAATTCTTCAAGGAAGTCCATTTAAATAACTATCATACCAAAATGAATGCCATGAGTGCACATGCATGGTAATAAAAATTACATCATAAAATTTGGGAAAACATCATCAAACACGGATATCCATATCACTCGTCAATCGAGTGCTTCTTTACACACCCCTCGTGTCACTATATCGTCATATGGTGACTATTCTAATTTCGCCCCTTGTGTCACTATATCGTCATAAGACGTTGAACCGCTCCTCATGTCACTATATCAACACAGAGCTTGTTTCTTTTCTTTCTCGATTCCATCCCTCGTGTCATTATATCGTCATAGAATGGTTGTTCTAATTCAACCCTTCGTGTCACTATATGGACGCAAGGTGTTGAACCTGCTCCTCATGTCACTATATCGACACAGAGCAAACCGGACGCTAACCGGTCTACTCGGAGTTGGCCAATAGAGGTGAAAACACTCCGCCTTATGCGGGGTTTTTACATGTAATGCACATGATGCATGAATGCAATTTTCAAATAGAAGTTTAAGATTATAAACCATCATATAAACTTCGACAGATTTCTAAAATTCATAATAAAATGTCACAAGCCATATGATGACACACATATGAAGCATACAAATATATGAATATGCATGAAAAAAACTATCACGAAAATTTATTCCACATCGGGTGGAGCAATGTCATCACTCCGAAGAGTTAAGAAATTCATATCATTTGAAATAAGTTCCCTCACCTTTGATTTCTTAGGTCTCAACTAACTTCCATCCAAATCTGTTCAAAGAGAAGAGATACTTATTACATCCATAAACTTTATCTAGGAACATAACCTTATCAATTAAGACATTTATCATTTCTAGATATCATTTATCTTTTAATTCATTAATCATGACATCTTGGTACCTAGAGTTATCATTTATAATTTTCTTACCTAAGTTCGTAATTAATTAACTATAACTATCATATAAACTAATTTTCATAAATCGAACATTACTATAGATTTTTAGCATGCTTACCGATAGAAGAAAAGAAATCGTGAACTAATAGTGCCCTACTCTAAGCTCATCGGACAACCACCTATCATGTCCGATTAAGCGTATAATAATTCGAATTATACCCTATAACCAATTCTTATCAAGTATGAAATTAAATCTTATAAATAGTTTCGGCCACCAATCATCCTTACCATAATAATGAAACCACCCGCTCTCTAAATCGGAATCACACCCGCCGAACGTCGCTTTCTTCATTAGTAGCATAATAAAATTAATTAAAAATTAGTTTCATATTTGAGATCAAATCTACTATGCATTTTCATTCATTTACCAACACACATTGAGGACGAGTCATCGGAAATATCGCCCGACAATCAAAATCCAAAATTGATGAACTTACAAGTAATTTGTAATTAAATTTTCATACGGACAGCAACTTGATGTATTTCTCCCTGATGTGAGCACCTACCATAATGTCCCCTTGTCGAACTCACTGGAAAAGTCGTCGGAAAGGTCATCGAAAAACTTCAATCTCGGCTATCTACAAGATTAGGAGAAAAAACACAATTACAACCCCTTAAAATGACCCTAATCGACCTGAGGATGATACACAACTCACCGGAAGAAAGATCAGCATGAATCGGAGCCGGAATCAGTCGCCGGAGAAGTTTTCGCCTTTCTCATGTTCGACCCTCACTGCATTGCCTACAGTGGTCCGATCATCTCGTACCATATATCAAAATGTTCGTCTCGTCGTCCTCTTTTCAACTATACCCTATGTGAAAAACGGAGGTCGGATGGGCGAGATCCGATGGCCGGAAGGATGGGCGTTTGGGACGTGCTACAGTGCGTCGGGGGTTGCTGTAGCACGTCGGGGAGAAAGAAGATGCGAAGTTTCTTTTTTTTATGCCCTGCACAATGACCAAAAAGCCCTTTCTTTTAAAAGTATTTACCATTTTTTTAACACAGGGGCATTATAATTATAACATCCATAAAAATAATTCCGTCCTCAAAATTTGTGAGGATTAATTTGATTAGAATTCATAAGTATATATATACACATCTCATTTGCCTTACTCTTCTAATCATCATCTAAAAGAATCAATATTTTATTATTATTATTATTTTGCTAATTGCTATTATTATGCTTGTATTTAAATTTAAAATAACCCTTTTCATTAAAAGTGGAATTTAATTCAAATTCAAATTCAGACTAAATTTTTTATCCCATCAGACTTTGATCAAACTGTCGTATAATTTGAGATAGTAATAGTTTTTTCCTATTTTATATACCACAATGGCTCAAACTTTTTAAAAAGATTGGTTACAATTACAAATCAGAATTCGCCATATTGAATTTGACCTCCATAAATTTTAACATCCTTGAAACTCAATAAACTACCATCTATAGCACCGACATCTTCATATTTACAATGACGATACAAAAACTCCAAATATGAGACTTATCTTTCACTTCCATCGAAATTCATTTTAAGGGATTTTCCTAACTCACAGTTTCCTCTTTTTTTTTGTTGACGAAAATTAAGACTAATGAAACTTTAGATACAACAATGTTATAAAAAATCTACTTTACTCTAAACTAAAAATATGATCTACCCACCACCGAATCATATCTTCATCGGCTAAATCCCACAACTTTAATATAAGAATCTACCCAATTTGATCTTGTTATCCATCAATCTTTAAAGTATTTGAAATTCTCTTCCATTTAAAAATTCTTCCCCCAACCTTCTTTAGAGACTAACGAAGAAAATTCATAATCTTGTATTCTACAATCTTAAATCATAAATTGTCTCCGCTTGAAAATACTACTGAAACAACTTCTCAATCACCAACTATGACACATGAGGTGTTGACTCAAATTTACGATTGAGGATTGAAAGACATCCCACTCCAATCGCTCTCCCAATAAGTTTTTAATCAACACATCGTATATGATGTAATCTATCGCTAAGTTCGAGTTTTTCAACTGATGACTAGAGGGCGTCCCACCCTAATCAATCTTTCAAAAAATTCCAACTCAGCATACTCTAGGTGATAATTAAAGATGTAGATATGATCAATCAATTAACTTAAGACGGATTGAATAGATTGCATGATTATAAAACTCATATCGTTCTCCATTTATTTTCAATTTAGTATCAACCACTACCATCCATCCTCCTCAATGTAATTGTAACTATTTAATTCAACAATTTCTTTCCACATCACTTCTTGTATCTTTTTTTTTCAAAGCTTCAAATACAACATCCATAGAAACATACTTATTTCAAAAAGCGGATAATTTCACTCTAATAAAGGCCTCTATCCATTTAACTTTTCATTCAAGGTTTTGTACACAATCTTAAATTATATTTTCCATAACTAGCCTCATCAAATTCTCCCTTATCAATATAAAATTTCTTCTCATTTTTTTTCACTTTCTCAAAATTCACCAATCCTGAGATGCTTCATCTATCATTCTAAATTATTTCACTGTAAACCATCCAAAATATTTTACTATCACTTCTTAACTTGATTCATCCCAAAAGGATTTGCAACTAGGATGATAACATGCACATCAACATACATTGTACCAACTTTGAAATGATTCATCCATATTAATTATGAAATATTTTATTATATTGACTATCTCCAAAATTTTCAGAAGTCATTTAAGTCATACTTATTAAAATTAAATTTTATACTCAGCTTGATCATTTCTTTATTAAAATAATTTATATCGAGTTTACATTTTATTCCACAAATTCTTCCAACTTTTATCATCATCTATGAAAATTCTGTCATTTGTATGCTTATCGATCTGGATATGAATGAGAGGTTATTATTCTTATGCTTCAATTCCTACATTGAAATGATCAAGAGACCAATAATGTTTTCAAAGATTCCTTTGTTATACAGCCAAATTTTACATTTTTTTTTATTTCCACACTTGATTCCTTTTACGCGTCAGCATGCGGATCCATAATTTTTTTATTACTTTACCCTTAGTATCTAACCATATTTATCAAAACCATCACTATTAACCAGTTCATATATTTCTTTTTATATAATTTTAAATCGTAATGTGTTTTGTTTAGAGTATCCTTGAATTGTACAATAGATCATATGAGATACAACTTGTATTAAAGATTTCATTCTTCGAATGTTTGATCTAGTAAGACAATTCTCGGTATAAATTTGTATACAACAAGATCTACGCCTAGACTCTGAGTCCAACAAATCGGTTAATCCCAGACCTCATCAAGTTTAGCGCCAATGGATTTTAAGTTCCCTCTTTCCTAATAAGATAAATCTTAACAAAATAATCACTTGAACTCTGATCCAACTTTTAATTCTTCTTTCTCTTTTTTTTTTTGTTACCTATTTGCCATGTCTTACTTGAATTTTTCCTCGTCTATACTCTCATATTTATACTCCCTTAAATCCAAAATAATGTCAGTTGATGGGATCTTGGTGTGTCTCTTCTCTCTCTCTCTCTCTTTTTTTTTGGTTGCCCAATTGCCTCCTTTTGAATGCCCACTTGAGCATTCCCTATCATCATACTAACTTTCTTTTAATCTTATTTACACTTATATTTGTCACTATCATTTCCACTAGACCCACTTTGCTAGCAAAACAAAATAACTCTATGACAGACAATATTATCTTAACTACACTCGGCTCATTAACACCGTTCAATATGATGGTAATGTGCAATTGTACCAAATAACAAACTAACCAACTTCATTGTGACTTCGCTCTATGACATAGCCGATATTATTTGATTGTGATTTTTTTTTACATTAACCATGTATATTATCTAACATGCATATATATACCCAACTAAGCACCATGTGTACTATGAACATATATCAACATAAATAATCATGTTGTCATTGTTTTAAAATGTCCAATCAACATTTTCTACATGTCATACATCCTAGATTAAATGTTCTCCAAGTTTGCAACACTAACAATTAATAAATTGTACTCTACCAAATATCATGGCATTATCATATGACAAGGATAATAACAACATATGTGCATTTAAGCACCTAATTGCTTATTTCAATCAATAAGATAAAAATGATTTTTTTTTATTTTTAACCATAGCATTTCAGAGGGAATCAATTAGTATCATGATCGATAAGAGGCATTTAAATATCAAGCAAGTTTGCAATCATTTTACGATGCCCATCAAAATATTTTACGAGACCAATTGCTCAATAACATGCTTCCACCAACTATGCATCTAGCATACCATCACGTATGGATGTAAATATCATTTTTTTTATGCCACATCAGTATAACAAAAAAAATTAATTTTGTATAACCACCATTTAGCTCTTAGGTACTAGTTCATATATATGTACATAGCACTAATTTCAAATTACAATTTCAAAGGAACAATTTCACATCATACAACTACGCATTCCTATCAATACTCGGTGAATTAGATCTTGTCTCTAGGCTCCGATACCATAACTTGTGACATCCCATTACTTATTTTGGCGCCATAAGGGGTGAAACCGAAAAAACAATCATTTAAATTCAAATTCAAAACTTCAACGAAAACCAACGTTTCAAAAATAAACTAACTGAAAATTTCCAAAAATTTTGGCATGACGTATGCATAAATTTGTCTATACGTCATGTAAAACAATTCCTATATATCTCATTATGAACCATTAACTCAAAACGTTAATCATCACATGCAGTTATAAGAACATTACTGGTAATTCAAAAGAGTGGGAACACATGCCCAAAAATAGCGAGTCACAAGCTCACTCTCAAAATAAAATCACGAGTCAGATGCTCATAAACCATATGACGTGAGCGTCTATCGTTTCACACAATAATTTAATATCTCCAAAATTTTTCAAAACATTCTTCGAGGAACAAATCCAAATAAGAATACTCAATGAAATGCAAAGTTAGAAATACGATAATCATGCCTCTCACACATGCTTGTTTTCTAGCCCCTTTACATTTTTTATTTCATGCTATGCATGCTTTCATTCATTACCTGAAAAAAAAAGTAAGAGGAGTGAGCATTAAGAAGCTCAGTGAGTAAAACAACTATCTCAAATATTAAAATAGTGAAAGAAATGCCAACCTCTTTATTTTCATAAATCATTCCAAACCTTTTCAAATTCTTCAATGAAGTCCATTTAAATAACTATCACACCAAAATGAATGCCATGAGTGCACATGCATGATAATAAAAATTACATCATAAAATTTGGGGAAACATCATCAAACACGAATATTCATATCACTCGTCAATCAAGTGCTTCTTTACACACCCCTCGTGTCACTATATTGGCACAGGATTATTATTCTAATTTCGTTCCTCGTGTCACTATATTGTCATAGGACGTTGAACCGCTCATCGTGTCATTATATCGGCACAGAGTTTATTTCTTTTCTTTCTCGATTCCATCCCTCATGTCACTATATCGTCACAGGATGGTTGTTCTAATTTCACCATTCGTGTCACTATATCGACACAAGGTGTTGAACCTGCTCCTCATGTCACTATATCGACACAGAGCAAATCGGACGCTAACTGGTCTACTCGAAGTTGGCCAATCCTCCGAGTTGAAAACACTCCGCCTTATGCGGGTTTTTACATCTAATGCACATGATGCATGAATACAATTTCCAAATAGAAGTTTAGAATTAAAAACCATCATATAAACTTTCCTTTTCAAAGATCAAATATTCCCTAAAATTTCACAATGATAAACTTCGACGGATTTCTAAAATTCATAATAAAATGTCACAACTCATATGATGACACACATATGAAGCATACAAATATATAAATATACATGAAGGAAACTATCACGAAAATCCATTCCACATCAGGTGAAACAATGTCATCACTCCGAAGAGTTAAGAAATTCATATCATTTGAAATAAGTTCCCTCACCTTTGATTTCTTAGGTCTCAACTAACTTCCATCCAAATCTGTTCAAAGAGGAGAGATACTTATTACATCCATAAACTTTATCTAGGAACATAACCTTATCAATTAACACATTTATAATTTCTAGATATCGTTTATCTTTTAGTTCATTAATCACTTCATAATAATCATTTCTAACGACATCTTGGTACCTAGAGTTATAATTTATAATTTTCTTACCTAAGTTCATAATTAATGAATTATAACTATCATATAAACTAATTTTCATAAATCGATCATCACTATATATTTTTAACATGCTTACCGATAGGAGAAAAAAATCTTCAACTAATAGTGCCCTACTCAAAATTCATCGGACAACCACCTATCATGTCCAATTAAGCATATAATAATTCGAATTAGACCTTATAACCAATTCTTATCAAGTATGAAATTAAATCTTATAAATAGTTTCAGTCACCAATCATCCTTACCATAATAATGAAACCACCCGCTCTCTAAATCGGAATCACACCGTCGAACGTCGAACGTCGCCTTCTTCATTAGTAGCATAATAAAATTAATTAAAAATCAGTTTCATATTTGAAATCAAATCTACTGTGCATTTTTATTCGCTTACCAACACACATTAAGGACGAGTCATCGAAAATATCGCCTGACGATCGGAACTCAAAATTGATGAACCTACAAGTAATTTGTAATTAAATTTTCATACGGACAGCAACTTGATGCATTCCTCCCTGATGTGAGCACCTACCATAATGTCGTAGTGAACACGGCCGAAACCCCTTGTCGAACTCGTCGAAAAAGTCATCTGAAAGGTCGTCAGAAAACCCCAATCTCGGCCATCTACAAGATTAGGAGCACAAACACAACCCCTTAAAATGACCTAATCAACCTGAGGATGATACACAACTCATCGAAAAAAAGATTGGCACGAATCAGAGCCGAAATTGGTCACCGGAGAAGTTTTCCCCTTTCTCGCATTCGGCCCTCACTGCGTCACCTACGGTGATCTCAGACCGTATGTCAAAATGTTCGTCTCATCGTCCTCTTTCCAACGATACCTCACACATGAAAAATGAAGGTCGGATGGCTAAGATTTGGTGGCCGAAAGGATGGGCGGTCGGGACGTGCTATAGTGCGTCGGGGGGTTACTGTAGCACATCGGGGAGAGAGAAGATGCAAAGTTCCTTTTTTTTATACCCAGCTGTCCAGTCTGCACAATGACCAAAAAACCCTCTCTTTTAAAAGTATTTACCACTTTTTTTTAAACTCCAGGGCGTTATAAGGGGGGGCTCCCCTTTGCAACCTCCGGCGATCGCCAGAGGAGGGCGAGGACCCCCCCTCCCACATGCATCGACAGAAAAGGTGGTGGGGGATGGCCCCCCTCTGCGAACCCCGTAGAGGGGGGTGACCCCCCTCCCCTCCCCTTCGCACACCGGCGACGCGAAAATGGGAGCCCCCCCCCTTTGTGTCGGTGACGCGAACTCCCCATACCCTCTCTTCACACGGACATGCGACGTGAACCACCCCCCCCCCCTCCCCCTCCGCGTCACGAGGAGGGGGACTCCTCCCCTTTCGCATTGCACGCCCCCGTGCCCCCTCTTCACGCGTTGCCGATGCATGACGCGAGGGGGAGATTCGTGTCACTGACATGCAACACGAAAGGGGGGGCGTCCCCCCTCCCCTCCCCCCTCCCCCCCCCCCCCCCCCCACCCACCCACCCACATCGCGCGCCGACGAAGCGAGAAGGGGGCGACCCCCTCTTCGTGCATCACCGTCACGCGACACAGAGGGGGGTTCACGTCAGCCAGGTGCAACACAAAAAGGAGGGGCGACCCCCCTCCCCCCTCTCCCCGCCCTTTCGCGTTGCCAGCGGCGCCCCCTCCCACTCTACGCGCGCGAGGAGGGGTCACGCCCCCCTTCCCTCTCTCTTCTCCCTTCGGTCTCCGGCTCAGGCAACCTCACCGTCTTGCCGGCGAGGATGTCGATGATCGAAGAGAAGAGGGATTTTCTAATTATTTTAATTATTTTCTTATTTTATATTTTTAATAGTTTTTTATGTGTGGTATGCCAAGTCTTGCCTTTATGGCAGATAAAGGGCAACTGTGCATTTCATGAAATGACTTAAAATTTGGAGCGTAGTTTTATTATAAAGTAAAGTTAAAAAATAACGCTCGAAAAACGTGGGTATTGTATAATTTTTTGCCCGATAGCGGCCACGGAAATACTTTTTGTCAAATAGTTATAACGATTCAGTAGGCTTTTATTAATGCTTATTAACCACCAGAAGTTTTTTTTTGGCACCACCAATTACTTTGGCTGTTAAAATAAATTAATGACAAGAAATTGTTACTTATCGAACATCTTTTATGACCACTTAGTTGGTCCATAAAACACAATAGAGAATCAGATATATACACTTCCATGATTCATGGACATAGAATACATACATTGGTCGAAAGAATATAAATTAAAAATTTGGCTCTAGATAAACTATCTTTCTTCATTTTCTTTTTCCTTGTTGTGTTTGTTTGATGTATATGTAGTCTCCAAAACAAAAAAAAAATCAAGAAAAAAATTTCAGGGTCAAATGGTGGGAAAATCACCAAACATTTTTATGTGAGTTTTGCATGTCTGGCGGTCCCTGCAGACATAATGAAGGACGTGCTTAATTCAATGTGGTGGTGGCACGAGGACGGATGTGCTTCCTGCATCGTTCGAAGATGTTGTCATATAAGAGATCAAACTTCAATCCTGCTCTCTGGCGATCAAATATATAAAGGATGTGATCGCCCTCCGCAATCTTGTAGTACCTTTGATGAAAAAGTAAATTATGTCAGTTTTAGTTATCACGGAGCAAGCTGCAAAAGCTGTCTGGTCTTTTTGGCAATAATGGTGAGAAGAAAATAGAGACATACCAAATGCCCGGTAGCATGGGGTGGCTCTCCGAATCATCCTGGACGATTTGGCTCGGGTGCTCCATCGGTAAGCGAGGATGCGTCATCCAGTTCGTGCTGAGTGCCCCGTCGTTGTCTTCCCAGTCCTCGTCCCTGCAATCTCCATTATCAATCAAAATGCACGATGAAGAATGTACAGCATCACCAGCAGAAATATCAGCGCACCTGTACCACTTGTACGGTGGCGGCGCATCAGAAGGGTGTCGCCACCGGGCCATCTGCAAGACTCGGAGGAAGAACAGTGGATGTATCCCGAAGACAGTGGAGGGAATCGTGAGGCCCATGAACTTCGTCGTCGCCTTGGTTGCGTAGCTGAAGTAGAACGTGTTCGGGAACGTCCGCAGGCTCGAGTTCATCCTGAAGGCGCCCTGAATTGTGAGGTCCGGGAGGATCCAATCGCCAGAAGCGAACGGACCTGAACTCCCCTGCACCGAATCGAGTAGGCCATGCACGCCCGCCTTCTTCCATCCCATCTCGAAGTGATCGAATCCAAAGTTGTAGTAGCTCTTGAGCCATGCGATGTCGAGCCAGTCGTATACGAGCACGGCCAGGCGAAGGATCTGGAGCATAGAGATGGATCTCATGGACATTCCATCATCAGGCCTGAGAGAAAGATAAGATTTTCATATTAATGGACAGAACAAAAGCATCTAAGTTAGTTTGAATTGCATGCGGTTTCGCTCTCGACTTACATCATTCCTTCAAGGTACGTTCTTGTGGTTCCGTTGAGAGCGCCGGCCAGTGCAGTGACACTAAGCACCCAGTCCTCCGAGGTGTCATCGTGACCTTCGAAGGCCTTGTCGTGGAGCATCTGCTGCAGAACTCTGGCGACTTGTGCACCTGCGGAGTGCCCAACTAAGTGGACGGGGTGGTGTTCGTCCCACAGCGGGTAATGCCCTTGGTCATAAACCTTTCCGAACCGCGAATGGCCATAAGTCTCGCTGTGCTCTTCCCCGTAATCCACCTGCCCTCCCTTCAGGTAATAGAACAGCTCTCGAGCTCTGAAACCATGAAGTAAGGAATCCGAGTTGAGTATGGTATCAAAATTAATAGCTACCAGCACATGCATGCATGCAAAAGACTTTTGCTGCAGCCAGGCGTGCTGAATTACCTATCATGCATGCTGGTTAATGAGCCCAAGTCTGGGACAAGGACATGCTCGTCCTTATTCTCAGCACCGCCGAAGTACGAGAGTCTTCCCAGTTTCTGCAACAATAATGAAATAAAATTAAGAAAAAAAGGTAAGAATGCTCCCATATACACAACCATTATTACAGACAGAGTAAGCGGGGTTTTTTCCGCTGCTTCATATAAACAAAAAAAATAAAAATGTCTAGAGTGACACACTGACACCACGCACGCAGTGCCTACCCCTTTGCCAAATCCGAAGAGGCCATGAACGAGCACTATGGGAGGCACCGACCCATCCAGAGGTCTGGACCTGCCGCTGTCTTCGTCCTCCGGTTGCAGAGTCGGGTTCCCCGTCGCACTGCTCTTCTTGAAGCTGTCTAGAATTATTTGTGACAGATCCATCGCGACAGCGGCGCTGAATATGTAGAAGCCGGCAAACAAGTGGATTACGGAGCTCACGCAGAGCTCCATTAGTCCCAGGACTCCCATCGACGGTGTCGAGTACAATAAGAATCCTACGACGGGAGAGAGAAAAAGAGATGGCGCGGATCCGCCTCTGCTGTTTTTGATCCTCTGAGAAGGAGAAGAATGAGAAGAGGAGGAGGAAAGAAACGTAGAGCAAAAACAAGGACTTGGGCTCCTGCTGTTGTTCGTCGTTGAGGCAAGGGTGTGGGGTTTATTAAATGGGAGGCTGGACAAGTCCAAGCGGTTGGCAGGTGCCTGTTATTTCACTATTTTGCCATGACTCCCACATTATTGTCATGCATCGAGTTCGAATGGGTTAATTTAGGTGCCAACCAAGCGTGTTGTTTCACCCCTCCTCCAGTGTACTATCAAACAATTTATCTCCTGACGTAATAATCTACGATTATCTCACGCCTTTTTGGAAGCAACAAAAAATTGACTCAGGAACGAGAATGCTGCAGTCCTACGGTGGTTCCAGTCGTGGAGCGAAAAAACTTTGACTCGTCTTTCAACACGTCTCTCTCCCTCCCTCCCTCCCTCCCTCCCTCTGCCCCTCCCGTCTGCTATTAAATTATTGATCATCTGGCTTATCTTATGCGTAATCATCTACGATTATCTCATGCCTTCTTGTAAGCAATAAAAAATTGGCACAGGAACGAGGATGCTGCAATGGTTTCATCTTGACTTTTCTCATGCATGCGCAATCATCTACGATTATCTCATGCCTTGTTGAAAGCAATAAAAAATTGACACAGGAATGAGGATGCTGCATGCAATCGTTTCATCTGACTTATCTCATGCGTAATCATCTACAATTATCTATCTCGTGCCTTGTTGAAAAAGCAATAAAAAATTGGCACACGAATGAGGATGCTGCTAAAGATGGAAAAATCCCGACACAGCGCCGGCACGGCCGAACACAGCCCGGCCCAGCACGGTTCAGCTCATTCTTTTTTTGCTGAAAGACTTGACCAGATAGACGAGTCCGGACCCTGTTGAACCGCTGCAGTGCACAACCGTCCGTGCAGGACACGATGAAATAGCACAGGCACGCTCACTGCACCGACCCTGCAGAGTCGTATGACTTGCAGTCGTACGCCGGGTCATGCTGTGCCAGCACGACTATGATGACCCTTTCACCATTTTTTTTTACTTCATATCCTCACAAGAGCAGGAGCACCCAACTCTAATTGGAGAATATGGAAGGGGAGAAGATCTAGGGTTTTTAATTTGGGTGAATTCGTACATAACTCCTTTTAATTTTAACTATATGTGAAGTAATAAGGATTTTTTTTTTAATCATGTATGTCCTCTTCATCCAATAATTTTAGTCGTTTGGGGTGAAAAAGCAAACTCATGTCTTTGTGAGAGAATAAACCAAAATCTAAAATAACTTTGAAGCTTCCAACTTAACTAGACTTGTGCATTCCTTTTGATTGTCCAAAAATTATAAATTTTCTATAACTCTCTAAGTCTACTTTAATTGAGCTTTGGAATCAAGTTAATAAAATGTAAAAAGTTTCTTCTTTAAGGTGCTACCATCCTGTCCGTCGAAACTATTAATTGATTTTGTAAATTATCTAGTAAATTTCATATGACATGGAATTATTTGATTATTTAGTACAAGCAAGATGCAGATGTGATATTTCATTTAGAATTGGAATCACCTGATTAGGAGAAGGAAAACATGGTGTCGCTGGGTGTCTCATGGTGATGGCTCAGCTGCACATTGAATAATTCAATCTGAGTTTCACTAATGTAAGAGGAAAGTTAGAAAATTTCGTAACCCAACCTGAGTGTCGAAAGATCCACCCAAGTTTAACAATAAGGTTTTTGTCCCTCAAACCCTATCAAGCCACCCCCAAAATATGGCCAAGATTGGCAGGGTTATTAGTTAAGTGATGTTTCCAATAGGAACTCAACCCGATCGAGTCTTTGGAACTTGGCTTGCATTTTGGTGAAAATCTAGCTCGGTTTTACTGAGAAAATTTGTCGCAAGGGTTTAAGTAAAATTTAGATTGAGTAGCCACATACACATTTCGACCCAAGTTGATTGTACTTGACTAAGTTTTGATTATTTTTACTTGATTGATCTTTTTGTCTATGTACTTGATGTTGTAATGTTGAAAGCCTACAAAGATACATAAATATGTTATCAAATAAAAGTTGTAAAATGTGGATTCACCATGGGTAATGGCGGAGCTACATGTGCTAGTGGGTACACGTGCACCCATTGGATAAGTAAAATAAATGAAATTAAAGCGACACAATTTGTTGTTTGCCCAATTGATTTAGTTACATCATCTTATTTGTCATTGGTTCGACGCTTGGTAACATGAGCCTTTTTTCTTACATTTTCCACATAACAAACTTCTACCTTAATTACATAACACTCATCATTTATTTCTATTATCACATTAGATATTATCATTTTATTAGTTATATAAATATTATTCATCTCATCTATATCAGTGATAAACTGATAAAAGTATTATTTTATATCATGTTGAATAAATGTGTTTATATTTTTCACCATTTATTTTATTGTAATTTTTAATCATGATATTATATGTGTGTGTGTGTTAAATGATACATTTTCATTCATTATTTTATTCCATATTTAAATTACTTTTGTGAAGGTTAATTTTTCCCATCTAATATTTTGACTTATCTTTGCGAAAATATTAAATTTCATATCATCTTAATATAAATCATTTGCATGTTAGATTATACATTTGATAGTTACTATTCTATCTCATAGTTTTAAATATTTTTTCGCTACAAAATAAATTTTTAATATAATTAGTTGTAATGTCAAATAATATCTTGAAAAAATCATCTTCATTTGGATAATACATTTGCAATCGAATTTATACTTTCTCACACTAGTCCATTCTAGAAATATTTATGAACATTTTATAATTATATAATAGTGAATGTTAAAATTAAAAAATTAATTAATGATAACTTCATATTTTATAATAATAATAATTTAAAAATATTATTTGTGAACCCAGTGGCTAAAATGTCTACCTCTGCCACTGAGTATAGATTGTTATTCGTGGAGTAGTCACGCTTGCTTACGTGTTAGTTATAGGTTAAGAAAACAATGTGCTTTGGGATCCATGCATAATCCTTACGTGTTTAACAATACATGAAAATATCATGAACATTCATGATAAAACATTACAAGTTCGCTTAGAACAATAGTTGGTGATTATGATTGCACATGGAACTTAGTCATTAGGGCTCCATATTACTTTTTAGATATTTGGATATTATCATCTATTTACTTGTTAGCTTCTGGAATACATATTTGAAAGGGATTTAATGGGGTCATGGGATCATACGACTGCCCTAATCGGACGGTGGACAATAAGGCATGCTCTCTCCCTCCAGTAGCACTTTCTCCATCTAGTAGCGCTCTCTTCCTCCAACGGCGCTCTTTCTAGCAATGCTCTCTCTCTCTCTCTCTCTCTCTCTCTCTCCCCCCCCCCCTCCCCCTCCCCTCTCACGATCTGGCCGTCCCTCTCCCTCAATCTCCCTCTCCTACCCCCGTGATGTAGCCAGTCGTGCCTTGATTGGCCACCAGGGGACCTGGGCTGGCCGCGACATGATGTGGTTGCTAGACAGCAGATCAGGCCTCGACGGGCAAATCATGGCCATGATCTGGCGATGGCAATGGGCGGGAGAGGCGAGGGCGGCCGACAATGGCGATGAGGTGATGGCAAGGGATATCTCCCCCTTTCTCCCAGAATCGGCAATGGGGACGTCGACGGCGATGAGGCAAGAGCCGCGATCTGGCGATGACAATGGGCGGGAGAGGCAAGGGCGGCCGACGATGGCGAGGGATCTCTCTCCCTTTCTCCCTGATCCGACGATGACGACGTCAACTGCGATGAAGCGAGGGCCACGATCTGGTGATGTTGATGGGCAGGAGAGACAGAGGCGGCCGGCGATGGCAAGAGATCTCTCCCCCTTTCTCCCTATCTGGCGATGGCGACGTCCTTTTCGCCGGTGCGCCGCCGACGTCGGTCGCCGTTCTGCCTCCATGAAAAGAAAAAAGAGTAGCATCCATCGTCAGATTTAGATCTAATGGTGGGCGTTGAAACGTATGGCCACGTACCATGGTCATTAAATCCATTTGAAAGATAGTTATTTGCCTTCCACGCTTCAGTTAATAAAGTTATATTATGTTATTTGACATTGCGTAAGTTGACCCATCAAATCTTAGAAAAAGTATTTGCAGATTGCACCGTCTTAAAATGATGTTAATTCCCACATTATTGTCATGCGTTGAGTTCGAATGGGTTAATTTATGTGTCAACCATGCGTGTTGTTTCACCCAATTACCCCTCGTCCTCCTCCTCCACTGTGCTATCAAACAACTTATCTCATGCGTAATCATCTACGATTATCTCATGCCTCGTTGGAAGCAATAAAAAATTGACACAGGGAATGAGGATGCTGCAGTCGTTTCATCTGACTTAATTATCTCATGCGTGATCATCTACAGAGTTATCTCGTGCCTTGTTGAAATTAGAGCAATAAAAAATTGGCACAGGAATGAGGATGTTTCAGTCGTGCAACAAAAAAAAAACTTTGACCTGTCCTTCAACATCTTTACTTGTCAAACCCAACTGATTAAGCATGAGAGAGAATCATAACTACACAGTTCAACATGTACGTCCGTATGGGCTCCGTAGCACAGACTCCCTCACACGAAGCATTGTACATGGAATAGCTTGACGAGAGGTAAATTATACGAATGATCTCTTAATTTTGAGTCAATTTCCAATTTATCTTCAAATTATATGAATGTTTCTCATCTTTTATTTTCTTGCACGATTAATCTTCTTAACTGGTGATAGTGAATTTTTCGATTGCCTTACATAAGTAGCCGACATGTCAGTCATTTCTCTCTCATCCACGTCATTAAAGTCATCAACGTTATTTAACGCTCCAAATCAGGTAAATTACACGGATCGTTCCCCAATTTTGAATCAATTTCTAAACAGTCCTCCAACTTTAATATTATTGCACGATTCATCCACTTGACTGGTAAGAAATAGTCGTCCGATTATCTTACGACGTGGCATAATAAAATATAACAAAAAAATTTAACTAACTGACATCACACAATAAAAATATTATAAAAATTTAATGACACGGACGAACTGACAGAGGGGGAGTGTCGGCCCCCCTCTCTAAGCTCGCCCTTTGGCGAGTTGGCATAGGGGGCGCCGACCCTCCTCTCCATACTCGTCCACTAGCGAGCTTCACACAAGGGGCACCAATGCCCCTCGCGAGCTCGTCAACGACCCTAAACGACTCAAAGTTAAGAGATTATAAAAAATAAAAATGATAAGAGCGCCGATAACCTCGCGAGAGGGCGTTAGTGCCCCTTGTGCAAAGCTCGCCAGTGGACAAGCTTGGAGAGGGGCCGGCGCCCCCTATGCTAGCTCGCCAAAGGGCGAGCTTGGAGAGGAGGGCCGACACCCCTCCTCTACGAGCTCGTTCGCACCCTAAAATTTTTATAATACTTTTTTATTGTGTGATGTCATATAGTTAAATTTTTTATTATATTTTATTATGCCACGTCGTAAGATAATTGAAACACTGTTTCTTATCGGTCAAATGGATGAATCGTGCAATAATATCAAAGTTGGGGGACTATTAGAAATTGATTCAAAGTTTGGGGATGATCCGTGTAATTTACCTCGTTTGGAGCGTTAAATGACGTAGATGACTTAAATGACGTGGATAAAAGAGAAACAACTGACGTGTTGGCCACGTATGCAAGGCAATCGGGAAATCCACTATCACCGGTCAAGAGTACTAATCGTGCAAGAAAATAAAAGATGAGGGACATTCTAATTACAAATTGTAGTTGGGGGACCAGTTGAAAATCCACTCAAAGTTGAGGGACCATTCGTATAATTTACTTGCTTCATGAGCTTAATTCATCATGTACTTGAGGATGTCGTCCTGTGTATTATGTCCTATTTTCGGAAAATAGATATTATTTAATTAAGTATTTAAATTTGAAATTTTAAGAATTTAAAAGGCACAGTGAAAGTTTGAAAGTAAATAAAATATAGTTAAGTAAGTAATAAAAAATAATTAATGCTTGGAATACAAATTGAGATAAATTAAAATTAGTGATTCAAATTTGAATTCGATTCTTACAAAAAAAATTCATGTTATAAAGAACTCCCAACAATATTTAAATTAAGCTTTTTAAGGTCAAAATGCTCGAGGATTAAAATAGCAATGTGTTATTATCTTTAACAAAAATTAGGAGATAAGAAAATAATGATACTTAATTTCACATACTCAGAAATATTTGCAGGAATAATAAAATTTTAAGAGAGAAAATAAAATGATAAATAGAAAAAAGTAGGAATATAGATTAAAGTAAGATTTAAAGTAAGACTCATAATTAAGTTGATTAAGTTTATAACTTAGATTTCTAATTAGATTAGAATTTGAAAAACTTTTTCCTTATAAATAGAAATCAGAGAGAGCTCTTTCCTCTCATCCTTTCTTCTCCTGTCCACAGTACTTGAGTTCTCTTCCTTCCTACTTGAAGTGCATGCGCAGGTCTTGCCATGTCCAGCCAACAGTGGTGATCATCTGGAGTCGAAGATGTCAGGTTGTACAAGAAAGTGACGCTCAAATCTCAGAGAAAATCATTATAAAGCTGAGGTTTACGATGGAACAAAAGGCAAAGGTGTGTAAGATTTGAAATGCAGGGTTTTTTTTTAATATTTATTAAAGTTAAAGAATGTTAATTATGTCTTTAATGGTGCCTTATCATCCCAAAAGTAGTTCTCTGGGTTCTTGTATTGATTGCACTATATATGTTATAGGTAATTTAGTCATGGCCAAAATGAGGTGATCAATACCGATGAATCTGAGAAGGCAGAACCCAGCTCAAGCTGCATGAACCCACCCAACTCATGAGTTATGTAGGCGTTGCTTGATGCCCAATTATTCGAAACTTGACCTGGATTGTGGATCAGTCAGGCCTAGGTTTGATTGGGAGAAGGAAAACATGGTGTCGTTTGGTATCTCATGATGATGGGTATATAAGCCCGCAGCCGAATAAAATGAATCCAAATGTCATGAGGATGAATTTGAGAGCGCTTAAGCTATCTGGCATCTTCTTCTTGCACGAGTGCTCGGTCCCCCTGCTTCATAATATCCATGTCGTCGATTGGGGATTGCCTTTCCCTTAATTAGTCGCTTCAAGCATGAGGTCAGGTGCCAATCCTGCCTCAAAGCTCATCTGCATCGAGGTCTTCATAGTCGCTTACGATCCCGTTTGGCTTGTACTACTCATGGCCGTAGCTGAGGGCCCTGCCACAGCTCCATCGCTGTGAGTTCCTATATTTTTATTTGAGCACCAAGTCTAAACATCTCTGGTTGTAAGACTAGTTGTAATCCATGGTAGTGGTCCCCATTTCAAATCTGGCCCCCCTTATTTTTATTGATGAATGTTAAGGATGGAGTGGATAACGATGGTAGAGCAGCGATAGAGTTGAGAGAGAAGAATGCAAAATAGTAAATAGGAAAAATGAAAGAGGGGCAAGAGATTTAAGGTAAAATCTTTAGCATCTCCAACAAGTGTGACACTAATTCAAGGGTAAGATGATGGCAAACATGCGATTGCGAGAATGGGAATTTAACATGAAATAGCGTTGGAAGGATGCGACGCTAAAATGATGCTATATATCATGACTCTTAGTGCCGGTAAAACATGTGGCGCTATAGTGAAGCTAAGGTGAAGCCATTTGGTGACATTTTATTGTTGCATCCATTGTCACTCTAAGCTGATGCTAAATATCAATATATTAATTTTTAAACTATAACAATATTTAAATTTTTCTAATTAAAGTATTGAGGTAAATCATATTGCTTCATTCCATGCTTTTATATGATTAAGGAGATAAAAAAAATATTTTATAGATAATGAAGAAATGATATATGTTGTATATACAATTTATTGAACTATGTATATAAATAGATTTAGGTATATAAATTGGATGAAGTATGTTGTACATATATGTGCTATTTATATTTTTTAAAATGTGTATATAAGCTTGCATTGCCTAATTATATCAATATAGGTATAAATACATATATGTATATCTTTGTATCTATATACATATATGATAATTATAATTAAGTTAACATTCTTTCTTTCTGCATATGTATATTGATGTCTAATTTTTTAAATTAAACTACTGAGAAAAATTAGATCGCTTAATTTCATGCTCATAATTACATGATTTAGAAGATAACAAATGATTAATACATCATTAAGATATGATACATGTTGTATATACCACTTATTTAATATATATGTATATGTATATATATGTATATGTATATGTATATGTATATGTATATGTATATGTATATGTATATGTATATGTATATGTATATGTATATGTATATGTATATGTATATATATGTGTGTGTGTATATATATATATTAATTAGACTAATTATGTTATACACACACATATATATGTGTATATATATATATATTAATTAGATTAATTATGTTATACACACATATATATATGCTATACATATATATATGCACATATAGGTCTTTGTATCTATGTAAATCTATGTGTGCATTTGTATTCATATACATATATGATTAAAAGTTAAATTAATATATAATAAATTTATCAATCAAGTTTAGTATTAATAACATATAGATATTTATATTTTTATACACATTGGCACCACATTGAGGAAACAATACTGTGGCACCCAATTTAGCATCACTTTAGAGTTAGCTAGGCATCAACAATTGGGCGGTGCAGAAACTTTAGCGCCATCCCATGTCGACCCCACGGTCGAGCTATATTTTCCCATGTCTAGAGTTGCACCCTAGCATCAGCATGGCGTCATCAAAATCTCGACGCTATTTTAGAAATTTTAATATCGTCCTTTGTCGACATCAATGCTGAGCTATATTTTACTGCACATTTTTTCCCGTGTGCATTAGTAGTGATGCACTAGCATAGAGATGGACCCAAGTTTGGTGTCGATATTTCGAGGCCATTGGGAGGTTTTGTTTGCACTCACTTAGCGACATGCTTTAAATTCGGCGGTAATTCCAAAGTCCAAGGCCGTCGGTAACTTTATTTATAATAGTATATCTAATATAATATAAGTATATTAATATTTTATTATTATAATTACCGACGCCCTAGCCTTCAAAATTATCGACGAATTCAAATCTGTGAGTAATTCCAAAGGCTAGGACTGTCGATAATTATATTTATAAAAATATATATGTACTATCATATAAGTATATGTTTAATATTTTATTTTAATAATTACTGGCAGACCTATCCTTCGAAATTACTATCGAATTTAAATCCGTCGATAATTTCGAAGGCTATACTCATCAATAATTAAATTTAATATTTTATTATTATTGTTTAGTATAATATAATATAATACATATTTCTCTTTCTACATTTACTTAGATTCTTTTCTTGAATAACTTATCATTATTTTTCATTTTCTCATAATATATTAAATAAGTTATCATTTTTTTTTCATTTTTTTCATAACTATCTTTAGTATTTTATCTTTTTACTCATTTTCCTTTTAATATATTTATAGATATAAACTATAGATAAATTTTAATAAAATTAAAATATGTCAACTTTCTATTCAAGATATAACTAGTATTAATCATAATACAACTAATTTTAATCAAAATTTAACTAATTTTAATCATAAGTATAAATTTTAGATTACATCTTGAATTCACAAAAAAATTGTAAAAAGTACATTTAAAAATTGTGAATGATAAATATTTTTTTATCAAGTCAATATTTTTTTCCATTGTAGACCAAATCATTTATCACCTTTAATTATTAAGAAAAATATTTTAAATCATTCTTAAAAATGATAATATCTTTATTTTATAATATTTGTGCATCGCACGGGCTTATCACTAGTTATAAATAAAAAGTAATGAAATATAATATAAAAATATGATAAATAATTTAATATTATTGACCTTCGATAGATCCATCGATAACTATTTTTATAATAATATATAGTATAAAATATATAATATTTAATATTATTATTAGCGACGAGTTTGGCCTTCGATAAATCCATCAGGTACTACCGACCTGTCAATAATATTATTATAATATTAAATATATAACATAATATAATATATATGATAAATTTTTTAATATTATTATTATCGACGGGTCTAGCCTTCGGTATTACCAACGGATGTAGATCGGTACTACCGAAGGGTAGGTCCATCGATAACTATTATTATAATATTATATATATGATATAATATAAAAAATACTATTAATACGTAACAATCTGGGCACTGTCTCGGAGAGAGGCTCGGTGAAATAAACATGTCTGTGAAGATGCGGACTACCTGCACCTGGACAGAAAGATTCTATAAAGCTTTATTGTTCCCTGGGATTGGCTTTGGGCCTTTCCTGCGCAGCTTAGGTGGAGGGCGAAGAAGGCCTCCTTCCGGAGGGGCCCGAGCCATCAGTGAGATACCACTCTGGAAGAGCTAGAATTCTAACCTTGTGCCAGGACCTACGGGCTAAGGGACAGTCTCAGGTAGACAAAATTAATACTGAAACTAATTAATCATAAAGAAATTGGATTGATTTTGTTATGCCATTAAAGAAACACAACAATTTGAGATAGAAATTAATTGAAGAACCCTTCACTAATTAATTCAGAGTAATTATAGTTAATGATAACAATTTTCCCTGAATTGGAACCGAAAATTTATTTTTTCTCTTGAAAAGAGAATAGACAAACAAGAGGAATTTTTAAACAGTGTATGTTTTAAGATATAATCAATCAAAGAGAAAAAAAATCTAAAAACTGGTTGCATAATATTATTATTATCAACGGATCTAGCCTTCGGTATTACCGACGAATGTAGATCCATCGGTATTACCAAAAGATAGACCTGTAACTATTATTATAATATTATATACATAATATATTATAAAATATATTATTATTTTAATAGTATTATTATCAACAGATCTAGCCTTTGGTAGTACCAACGAATCTCAATCTGTCGGTACTATTGAAGGATATACCTATCAAAAACTTTAATTTTTTTTGCCTTCACCCTGCCTAATTTTTCCTCCCTCCCATCTCTCTCTATATATGTCTCTTTCCCCCTCTCCCTCTCTCTCCTACGATATCGACGACAACAACCTCCCACGACTTTGGCAATCCCAACTCTGGCCGCCCTCCCTCTCCCTCTCTCCCTCTCTCTCTACTATGGCCACCAGGAATGAAATCGGCCACTAGGCACCGGATCGCTGTCACCAGCATTGGATCGCCGTCGTCAGGCACTGGGTCGTGGCCGCCAAGTGTCGGAACGCCCGCCTATGCTAGAACTGATAGCCTACGGCCGCATCTGGCCACATGGGGGCCGATTCCACGCCAAGAGGCTGATCTCGCCGCCCGGTGGGTGTGATCCGAGGCATGAAGGCCGGATCTACCAATAGAGGACGATGGGGCCGGTCCTGACACAAGAGATCGATTCCGGTGCAAGCGAGCGGAGCTACCGATGATCCTGGCTCCGGCCGCCCTCCCCCTCTCCCTGTCTCACTACTCTAGCTACCCTCCCCTTCTCCCTCTCCCTCTCTCTCGACTCTAGCCGCCTATGTTGGATCGGCCGCCAAGCGTCGATCCAACCGCAAGAGGCCTAATTTTTTTATATTTTTAAAAAAATGACATATTTATTCATAGGAAGCTTATGTTCCGATCGGAGGTTCCCACGGCAAGAACCTGTTAGAGCCTCCGACAGTGTATTTCCCATCGGAGCTTTCCTGTTGGAGGTTTCGACAGGTGAGACATGCCGAAAGTTTCGATAATATTGCTCCCGTCAGAACTATCGACGGATTCTCTCATCAATACCTCCAACGAGGGACATCCGTGGCGCCTTCTGAGGGGATTTCGCCCTTCGAAATTATCAATAGTTTCGTTCTTCCATCGAAAACTTTTAGCGATGAGGACTTTTTCCATCTTTCACTTTCTGTTGGCAAATTTTTTTCTAACGGATTTCACGTGAGTCCGTCAGAAAATCATTAAACATCTTGTAGTGAAGATTAGAAAAAGAAGTTCGAGTTCTAATTGAATTTCAATCCTACTTATGATCGCATAAGGAATTAAGAATTTGAAAATAATTATGCAGCTCTCTCCTCTCACCCCTCTTCCTCTTCCATCCAGTTTCCTCTTGTCTTTTTGTGCCCTTATTTTTTTCTCCTCCAAGTAGCCCTTTCTATGGCCAGCAACCTAGATTATCACCTTTAGATACGTCAGACCTACGATAAAAATGTCACAGAAAAGTAAAGTTTTAAATTATAATGGTAAATATAAATAATATTTCGAAATTACTTTTAAATATATTTTTTAATAGATTAATCAATAAATAAGTTTAATTATAGAATTAGAAAATCATTTGATACTTAATGATATTTTCAAGGTCTGCGTGTTGAAGGCACTATTCTTTTCAGTTATAAATGAAGGTCCATGAAGTGAGAAGGCACAATTTTTAAGGTCATAAAATCACTGTCAAAGTTTAAAAAAATGATCCGAAATAAAAAATAATTAGCACAATCAGATAACGGATTATATCTTAAAGTCACTAAATGTTAGTAGCTTCAAATTTAATTCTTATATTAATCACTTTCGTCCGAATAGTCGAAAGTTAATAGTCTCAACGCCGGGTCTCGATCCCAAAAAAAAAGGCATACGCTGCCACGAGTCTGCCAGAGTTCTGTAGTAGATTTTCCTGACCATTATAAGCTAAATTCCGATGGTTCTTGATCATTAACGAGGAGAAAATCCGATCGTCCATTGTCATTACAAGTTCCAACTTTAGAGATCAATAAAAATTACAAATAATAATACAGGCTGTCGTCAATGCTGAACAGTGACAATTGAAGGCCATTGAAATGCTTTTCATTAAATAGTTATAATGACGACATGATCAGTTCTTAGAGAACCATTTTTTTCTCACTCGGTGAGTTTTTTGTTAGTTATAATTAATGACATTATCGTCTACAACCGATTACCAATTATTAACGTTCAAAATTTTGGTTATTAATGAATTAATGATAAGAAAATTACTCATCAAGTACCTTTAATTACCACTTAGTTGATCCAAACTCAATAGGTAGATATACACATTTTCATAATATATGGGCATTTGAATAGATACATTTCCATTTGAAATGAACAATGAAGGTCAACATTTTTCTTTCATCGCTCTTTCAAAAGACTCAGAGAATGATGTACATAAAATTTGCATTAAACCAACGGAGAAAATTATCCACAACATTCACATGACAAAAACATATATAATATACATGCTTTAATTGAAAGCATATTAAAAAAAATGCGACACCTGGATAAACCACTTCATTTTTTTTATTGTGTTTGTTTGATGTATATATAGGAACAGAAAAAAATCAACAAAAAGATTTCAGAGTTAAATGGTGGGAAAATCATCAACCAAATAATTTTGCGTGAGTTTTTGCAGGGTTCTTGCAGACATAAGGAAGCGCATGCTTAATTCAATGTGGTGATGGCACGAGGACGTGTATGCTTCCTGCACCGCTCGAAGATGTTGTCATATAAGAGATCAAACTTCAATCCTGCTCTCTGGCGATCAAATATGTAAAGGATGTGATCGCCCTCCACAATCTTGTAGTACCTTTGATGAGAAAGTAAATTATGTCAGTTTTAGTTATCACCGAGCAAGCTACAAAAGTTGTCTGCTCTATTTTGCAATAATGGTGAGAAGACGATAGAGACATACCAAATGCCCGGTAGCATGGGGTGGCACTCCCTATCATCCTGGACGATCTGGCTCGGGTGCTCCATCGGTAAGCGAGGATGCGTCATCCAGTTCGTGCTGAGTGCCCCGTCGTTGTCTTCCCAGTCCTCATCCCTGCATTGCAATCTCCATTATCAATCAAAATGCACGCTGAAGAAAGTACAGCATCACAGCGACCAGCAGGAAAGATCAGCGCACCTGTACCACTTGTACGGTGGCGGCGCATCAGAAGGGTGTCGCCACCGGGCCATCTGCAAGACTCGGAGGAAGAACAGTGGATGTATCCCGAAGACAGTGGAGGGAATCGTGAGGCCCATGAACTTCGTCGTCGCCTTGGTCGCGTAGCTGAAGTAGAACGTGTTCGGGAACGTCCGCAGGCTCGAGTTCATCCTGAAGGCGCCCTGAATTGTGAGGTCCGGGAGGATCCAATCGCCAGAAGCGAACGGACCTGAACTCCCCTGCACCGAATCGAGTAGGCCATGCACGCCCGCCTTCTTCCATCCCATCTCGAAGTGATCGAATCCAAAGTTGTAGTAGCTCTTGAGCCATGCGATGTCGAGCCAGTCGTATACGAGCACGCCCAGGCGAAGGATCTGGAGCATGCAGATGGATCTCATGGACATTCCATCATCAGGCCTGAAAGAAATATAAGACTTTTCACGTTAAGGACAGAAGGAAGCATCTAAGTTCGTTTGCATGTGGTTATCTCACCCGACTTACATCATTCCTTCAAGGTACGTTCTTGTGGTTCCGTTGAGAGCGCCGGCCAGTGCAGTGACACTAAGCACCCAGTCCTCCGAGGTGTCATCGTGACCTTCGAAGGCCTTATCGTGGAGCATCTGCTGCAGAACTCTGACGACTTGTACACCTGCGGAGTGCCCAACGAAGTGGACGGGGTGGTGTTCGTCCCACAGCGGGTAATGCCCTTGGTCATAAACCTTTCCGAACCGCGAATGGCCATAAGTCTCGCTGTGCTCTTCTCCGTAGTCCACCTGCCCTCCCTTCAGGTAATAGAACAGCTCTCGAGCTCTGAAACCACGAAGTAACGAATCCGAGTTCAGTATGGTGTCAAAATTAATAGCTAGCAGCATATGCATGCATATTGCATGCAGAAGGCTCTTGTTGCAGCCAGGCGTGCTGAATTACCTATCATGTATGCTGGTTAATGAGCCCAAGTCGGGGACAAGAATATTCTCATCATTATTCTCAGCGCCGCCGAAGTACGAGAATTTTCCCAGTTTCTGCAACAATAACGAAATAAGATTAAGAAATGCTTCCTTATATAATACAACCATTATTACGGATGGAGCAAGCAGACTTCTTTCTGCTACATCATATAGGCAAAAAGAATAAAAATGTCTTGAGCGACACCACGCACGCAGCGCCTACCCCTTTGCCAAATCCGAAGAGGCCATGAACGAGCACTATGGGAGGCACCGACCCATCCAGAGGTCTCGACCTGCCGCTGTCTTCGTCCTCCGGTTGCAGAGTCGGTTTCCCCGTCGCACTGCTCTTCTTGAAGCTGTCTAGAATTATTTGGGACAGATCCATCGCGACAGCGGCGCTGAATATGTAGAAGCCGGCAAACAAGTGGATGAGGGAGCTCACGCAGAGCTCCATTAGTCCCAGGACTCCCATTTACGACGGGAGAGGGAACGAGAGATGGCGCGGATCCGCCTCTGCTAGCTGTTCCTCCACTGGGGAGGAGAAGAATGAGAAGAGAGGAGGAGAGAAACGAAGAGCACAAACAAGGACTTGGATATTGGATCCTGCTGTTGTCCGTCGTAGAGGCCAGGGCATGGGGTTTATTTAAATGGGAGGCTGGACAAGTCTAACCGGTTGGTCGTTTAGTACTTGCCATGACTCCCACATTATTCTCATGCGTTGAGTTCGAATGGGTTAATTTAGGTGCCAACCATGCGTGTTGTTTCACACCATCACCTCTCTCTCTCTCTCTCTCTCTCTCTCTCTCTCTCTCTCTCTCTCTCTCTCTCTCTCTCTCTCTCTCTCTCTCTCTCTCTCTCTCTCTCTCTCTCTCTCGTGTGTGTGCTATACTGCAATTAATCATCTAACTCTCATGCGTTCTCGTTATTAATCAATAATCATCTATGACTTTTATGCCTTCTTGGCAGCGATAAAAAATTGGCACAGAGAATGAGGATGCTAGAGTGCTTTCACTCGTCCAACAGAAAATGGACGTGTCTTTCAACACCTTTACTCGTCAAACCCAACTCTTAAGCACGAGAGAGAGAGTAGAGTCATAGCTGCACGAGTTCTTAGTATTACTTATGCAATTTTATGTTTTCATCTGTTTTTTTTAGTATTTTTTGATAGCTCGATATTATGTCAATGATTTAATTCATCCGACGTTTACATTGTCTATATATTAAAAATTGATTACTATCGAGTTTAACTAATTCAATATTTGTTACTTGTTCATAATAAAACTATATAAAAATCGACATTTAATAATACCGGAAGACAAAAGGTGGGGAGATGAGTATGTTTGGTTCATAATTGGCAAATCAAACTAGCATATTGTAATATTTGACGGAACAAAGTTAAAAATAAAAAAATGGAAATCACACGTCGATTCCACTTTGTTCCACGATTCGTTCCACCATTTTGGTTTCATTTTGGTAAAACCAAGTTAGTTCCATTTTTGTGACGCGACGTTTACTTTTTTCATTTCATTTTTCATTTTTCTTTTCTTATTTTCCTTTTTCACAGTACTCCTATAAAATAATTTATTTATTAAGTATAAATTAAATTTTTAAAAGATTAATATATTAGTGTTTATTACTTATTATTTCTTTAAAAAATTAGTATCTCATTAAATATAATTTATTTAAATTTTTTATATTTAGACAATATATTTTTAAATATTTTTTTATTAAAAAATTCAATTTCTACTTTATTTTAATTAATTAAAAAATTTATATTTCATATGCATAGAATATATTTTTAATTCAAAATTAATAAAAAAATTAATCAATCATATCTCTTTTTTCTATCATATCAGTATCATCATTACATTCAACTTCATCCAAACGCACGTCAAACTAATATGTCAATCAAACTATTCACTTGAAACTCGATGGAACCGTCCATTGCCAAACCCAACCAAAATATTTTCATTCTTTATATTTTATTTTTTGAAAATTATTCTCATTTCTGGAATTAATCAAGAATTTGGTGACACGTATAAAAAATAACTAAATATTTATTAAATAATATTTAATTGTTATAAATGTATACTTATTCATGTAAGAAATGAGTAAAAATTATGATGGAGGAAAAGCATGCAGTCAGCATGACCGCAAATATATGACATGTATATCTCCTAGGCAAATTCTTCAAATTTATTGTTCTATGGGGAATCCGACAGGAACGCTCAAGAATGTTTATAATGTTTTTCGATTGGAATAAAAAAGCCTATCTTTCGTGTTGGTTTTCATATCCCATTCTATTTTTATTTAAATTTATTAGCAAAAGAATAATATAGAAATATTTGATATTTTTTTTAATCTTCAATTCTAAACAATTTGTAATAAAGCATCTCCTTCATATTTGGGATTGATATTTTGATACAGTGCAGGGTCTTCCAAATTAACCAGCAGAACCCTTTCTGATTTGCTAATGCAAAATATTTGAGACGTACATTTTAATTTGCGTGTACAATCTTGCACACTGGTGTATATATATTCCCTGTATATTTTGTGATTAGTTTAGTTGTATTTTGCATTTATCTTGATGATGGATTAGTTAATGTATCGAAGTTTTATTTGAATTATTGATTTCCCGATATTTTATTTTGAAAAACCTTTAACGCAAAATTGTTTTAGTTGTGTTTGCTCCAAAGCCTATTTTCTCTATGTTAATGATGTAATTTAAAATTTTATTATATTTTAGTTAATCTGGATTGAGATAGGAGCTATTCTTGACCTCTCTGTTACTAATATTAAATCAAACTTGAAACTTCAATATTTTTTCATGACAAAAGCTTCATTTAACGGTAAGCAACCCGAACATTTGCAAACTCAATTATGAGAAAAAAAATTCACGGTTATATGGCAGTTCTAATGCTCGAATTAGGGATGTTCATGGGTCGAGTCAACTCGACTCGTGAATAAATCTGTTAGTCGGGTCGGATCGGATCGGGTCAAGACCCTCGGAGCAGAAAAGCCGGTGGTCGGGTTACCCGACCACCCTTTTTTCTTTTTTTTTAAATTTTTATCTTACTTTTTATATTTATTTTAATATAAAAACTAATTAATAATTATTATAAAATACAAAATATGCTTTTTCAATATTTGAGAATAATTTTAATATTTTAATTTAATATTTTTAAAATTTTAAATCAACTATAGGACTAAAAATAAGTAAATAAGTAAAAAAATTTAAAAAATAATAATAAAAGTCGGATCATCGGCTGGTCGACTCGAGTTGAGATTTTCCAATCCGTACCCGACCTGAACCTCCATCGGATTGGGTTCGGGTCGGATCGGGTCGGGTCAGGTTGTCGGGTTCACCGGGTCGACCCGACCCGGTAAACACCCCTAGCTCGAAGTTAAATGAAATTACACGAAATTAATTATCATTGAAAGGTTGACATTCTTTGTACAAATAGAGTAATTTGATCCACAAAATATTTTTGTTTGTGTTTCATGAAACTCACAAAAGTTTGATTTGCATAAAAGCATTAAGGTACTGCCAAATGTTAGCTACAAACAAATAAATAGTCGGATCGGGTCGGGTCGGGTTGTCGGGTTCACCGGGTCGACCCGACCCGATGAACACCCCTAGCTCAAAGTTAAATGAAATTACACGAAATTAATTATCATTGAAAGGTTGACATTCTTTGTACAAATAGAGTAATTTGATCCACAAAATATTTTTGTTTGTGTTTCATGAAACTCACAAAAGTTTGATTTGCATAAAAGCATTAAGGTACTGCCAAATGTTAGCTACAAACAAATAAATAGTAAAACTTGTATATGTTTCAACAGAATCTTTATTCCTGTTGACAAGCAGCTGAATTATTCACATGAAGGATGTTGTTTCCACATGAAGGATCATGCAAATCAAGCAGCTGAATTATTCACATGAAGGATGTTGTTTCCACATGAAAGATCATGCAAATCAAGCAGCTGAATTAAAACAATTGATCGTAGTAAATCGAAGTTTTGCATATTTTCTACATACAATCAATTGTTTTAAAGATGTTATCGGCGATCGTTGTGGATGATCGTATGAAGAATGCATGTGGATCGATGATGGATAGATACTATCAGTCCGGAGGAGAATTTGAACTTATGCTTTTTTTTATGAATTTGAACTTATGCTTAAATGACTTTCAATCAATTCGACGGACGTTGAACTGAGTTTCCTTCGTGTCTGCGGCACTTACGACAAAGTGTAGCTCTTCTTTGTGATCTTCATGAAACGTGAGCTCCTCTTTGCGATCTTCACAAAACATGAGCTCCTCTTTGTGATAATTAGAGTGCCGACGTTAAGATCCGAGCATCGGCATAGAGTCATCTTGCGAAGAGTTTCAGCAAAGGTGACAATAAATATATTGGTGTTTTACTCTACATCTGATCTAGTGGCGTAGGCCTTTTCCACAAGGAAAAAACTTGTACATATTTATCCTAATATGTCAATTTAAAAAATGATTATGAACATAAACTTAGAAAAAGGAAAATCTTTCTGTCCTCAAATGTCATTATGCATAAACACAATGAAGAAATAGGAAGGAAACTGACAGAGAGATAGATAGGGGGACGAGAGAGGGAGAGAAACAGAGAGAGAAGGGGGTATTAGAAGGAAGGTGTTAGAAGGGGACGAGAGAGGGAGAGTCGATGAGAAAGGGGGTGTTAGAAGGAAGGGAAGGGGACACAGAAAACAAAACTCTTTCACGTGAGTTCCCAAGCAGGTGAAGAAAATGAGGCCTTTTTTTTTGCTCTTTTTCATATCTCTCCATTGATGCAAATCCAACGGTACGAATTAGGAAGCTGTAATTTATAGTACATCATATGACGGATTTGTGACATTTTATGACAGACTGCAAACTTTTGAGGACCCACTACGATATATTAACTGCACAAATTTTCTTATTTGTTTACTACCATAATATTATAGTTACAACTTTTGAATTCTAACCCTTCAGAGTTGCACAAAATAGGGACGGATGGATGATGGAAGCACACATAATTAACTATGCGCTATCAATGATGAGTTATTAGCGGAATCGATGTTGTCAGAATCGAAAATAGGTATTTGTGAATAGTAATAAAATATTACATTTGATACGATATAGTAAATTAAGTTATTGTATTTTGATTATATACTTAGGCGGAATGCTCGATCTCTCGAGACGTTTTGTGAATTGTCACACCACATTTGAAACACAATATTAAATTTTAAAAAAGTTTATCATTTTTATTAAATAAATAGAATGATTATAAATGACTTCATATTTGGTTACCATATAATAGAAATAACATTAGTAATAGCATTAATAATAGCAGCAATAGCAACAATAACAATTATAGTAATAATAGTAGCAACAACAATAACCATAATAGTAATGGCAGTATGAGGAGGAGGAGTAGTAATTATAATAGCAGTGGTAGCACCCAATAGCAGCAAGGATAGCATTTTTATTATTAGTGACTTTTTATGTTGCCATGACCTCAACGTATCTAGAAATTTGATTATTCCTAGTCAAAAGAATTGTAGGTGAAATAAGGTAATGATTAAAAATTATTTAGCAACAAATTAAATTTGAAGAACCGAGCTAAACACTATAGCTGAAATTTACACCACTACCCCACCCCTCTCCCACCATATTCTGTTATCGTTAATTGGATAATAAAAATTAAAGTTATCTTATGTTTTAATCAATATACTATATTAAAATGACAGTAGCATTCGTGAGAAGATGACATTTTGTATGTTAATATGTTTTCATGTGTCCTTAAATTTTTTATAAATGTATTCAAATTGGTAGTTGTACAAATTAATAGCAATCATTAAATTTTGTTATATATTAAAAGGAGAGTAGTATCCATGAGAATATGACATTCGGCGGAACAATATCTTGTCATGTGTCCTTAATTTTTATAAATGTATTTCAAAGTATATCTTATAATTCTAATCATTATGTGAGTAATTAGAAGTGATAACCATACAAATAAATAGCAATAATTAAAATAGTCAAAATCTAATAATAATAGTAATGATTATGTGATATATATGTTTATATATATTGGGTAGTAGATTTATCCAATAATTATTAGACATAATAATATTTAATTATTAATATATATATATATATATATATATATATTTCAAGAAGTAAATAAATACAAAGAATTTAAATATATTTACATATTTTTGTGACCATAATCTATCATCATTATTTTATAACCATTTTTTTGCTCTATAAAATCATTTATTTTAAATTACCAGAATAATTATATTCCTTTTTTATTTCAGAATATTTCCATGACTATTTAATTTCTATTAATTATAAATAATATTTCTTTATTTGTATTTAAACATTATTTATTTCTATAATGATAGTCCTCATTATGAGCTATTTTATTATATTATTGTATTTTTATTTTTTTATGCTTATGATAAATATTTGTTATTTATATTTAAGCAATATCATATTTATTTCTAGCATTTCTTATATCATTTTATTTCTTTTTAAAGTATTATTAGTGTACAAGTGCAAAAAGTTTTGTACTATATTATTTCTTTCTTTAGTGGTGAATTTATGTCTTCTTCTTATATGTCTTTCAACTATCTCTGTCTATAAATAAAAAAGTACATGGAACATCTATTTGAAGCTATTCGTGCATATAACACATGTTTTGTGCAAATACTTATAGATGAGAGTAATGCATATATTTGTAATATGTTTTATTTACTAAATTGTCATGTAGCATGTTCTTTCATGGTGTGGGCACATGCGGCATAATTATTTTTTTTATAATTTAATTATATAATATAAAATATAACATATTTTAAAAAAAATATTGCTAATATTTTATATGTTAATTATACTATTATTCATGCTATGGTGATTGTGGTTTGATCATGTAGCATGAATAATGGTTAGACTCTACCCTTACATCAATATCCAAAAGTTTTATTGGAAAGCATTTTATGTACATACCAAGTTGCATAGTTTTATTACCAAAAAACATATATCATGGCATGCATGATTTGAAAATTCATGCAATATGAACAATCTTAGAAGATATGATTTGTGTATAATACAAAGCTATTTATGATATAATAAACACAAACAGTATATAAGGATTTGACAAAAAAAATAAGGACAACTCAACATTTTCATAAATCTATTGTCAGGTATTAATCGTGTATTTAAAATTTAGCATGTTTCAGATAATTAGCAATGATTGGAAGAAATATAATATATGATTATATTTTTCATGAAATTCAATATAGATAAGAAATAGATTAATAAATTAATATCTCAAACTAAATAAGAATATTATTTTAAGTGAGAAAAATAAATGGGACATAAAGAAAATTAGATAGACTAATAAATTATTTCTCTAATTTATAATGATCATATTCTTTAAGTAATATTAAAATATATCAAATTAATACTTACTTATTTTATAAATATATTATTCATCTAATTTTGCATCATCCGTGTATCACGCGAGCCATCACACTTGTTAGTTGTTTAAATCATAAATTTAACATTTATATAGTTTTATGGTTATAATCAAATATTTCTACTTAACTCATTAATTGATTGTCATGATTTTATCCTTATATAACGCTTTGAATGATCAAGTTAATTTAGTGATTCCAAGGGAAAATATACATGTGTGCTCGATGTCCAATGGGTTTAGAGCTCTATCTTTTATCCAATGATGTCAAATCCGACTCGACCATCAACTCGGATTGATGGCCGGGTCAAGTTGAACGGGTCAAATCGGAAGGTTAGATCGGATCAAGTCGATCAATCGAATTGAATAATATAAGTTAATAAAATAAAATATGTTAAATAATTTTTTTGTATTCTTAATATCTTTGTAAGATGCATAATAAAAAAAATCAGAACATAATAAAGTAAAATAAAATGGTATAATAAGTTAGATAATATAATAAAGTAACTATCAATTAAATAATTATTACCTAAAACATGATAAAATCTTCATAATTATAACTTAAAGAAATATTGGTGATATATTATGTAAAATGAAGAAAAGTTACAGCATGAATTTTAAACAAATATATATACAAGTAATATGTCCTAATTTTTTCAAACTTATTTTTTTATCTTGACCGATCGAATCATTCAAACCTGTCGGATCGGCCAGTTGAATCAAAACGAGCCAGCCTCAAGGGCGGGTTTGAAATGACTCATGGTTAGATATCGGTCCAACCGCTCGGGGGCTAGATTTTATAGCATGGCTTTTATCATTATATCAATTAATAATTATATTATTTCTAGGTAACTAGCGAATAAGATCGTGATCATGACCATCGTGTTATACTTTGAATAATCGAATTGAATAATATAAGTTAATAAAATAAAATATGTTAAATAATTTTTTTTGTATTCTTAATATCTTTGTAAGATGCATAATAAAAAAAATCAAAACATAATAAAGTAAAATAAAATGGTATAATAAGTTAGATAATATAATAAAGTAACTATCAATTAAATAATTATTACCTAAAACATGATAAAATCTTCATAATTATAACTTAAAGAAATATTGGTGATATATTATGTAAAATGAAGAAAAGTTACAACATGAATTTTAAACAAATATATATACAAGTAATATGTCCTAATTTTTTCAAACTTATTTTTTTATCTTGACCGATTGAATCATCCAAACCTGTCGGATCGGCCAGTTGAATCAAAACGAGCCAGCCTCAAGGGCGGGTTTGAAATGACTCATGGTTAGATATCGGTCTGACCGCTCGGGGGCTAGATTTTATTGCATGGCTTTTATCATTATATCAATTAATAATTATATTATTTCTAGGTAACTAGCGAATAAGATCATGATCATGACCATCGTGTTATACTTTTTAACATATTTGATTGATTTCGTGATCATACCTTTTTTAGGGTATTTTCTCAAACCATCCTAAACTATCATGATTTTTTCAAATCTGACATCAAACTATGAACTTCATATTTTGGGTCCTTAAATTATCATGATTTTTCTAATTTAATCCTTCCATCAAATTCTGTCAACTTTTTTATTATCTTTAATTTTTCATATTTATGAAAAGTAAAAAATGCCCATGCATGAAAAAATATCTCTCTCCCTACGCACACGCCGACGCAGGAAGAGAAAGAGAGACTGCTAAAAAAAGGAAGAGAAAGAGAGGAGAGGCATCGGACAAAGGTCGAGAGGGGGGGGGGGGGGGGGGGGGCTCTCCCGATACAGGGAGAGGGGGGGGGGGGTCGCCCCCACGACCTTTGTCCAGCAAGACGAAGGTCGGAGGGGGGGGGGGGGGGGGTGGGGTGCCCGCCCTTCTTTCCTTGCGCGCACACGTCGGCATGTGCGCAGGGAGAGAGAGAGGAGAGGGGGTGACCCCCACCCCCCCCCCCCCCCCCCCCCCACCACCACTCTCTCTCCCCCCCCCTGTGAGAGAGAGAATTTTTTTTGCGTATGGGCACTTTCGACTTTTCACAAATGTGAAAAACCAAGATAATATGAAGTGGACGGAAGGATCAAATTGAAAAAATGTGATAGTTTAAGGTCCTAAAAAATGAAGTTCGTAGTTTGATATTAGATTTGAAAAATTGAGAAAATAACCCTTTTTTTTTCTTGACATAGATTACACGTCCATGATCCATACTAAATAAAAATATTAGATCAAAGTTCTATTCATATTAATTATTTAAAATAGATTTAGAAATACATTTTTTAAATAACTTATGATAATAAATCATAAAAAAGTAGAATTAATACTATTTGTGTAGATATATATCATATCTTCTATATATTATTATGTAATATGACATAAAAAAATTATTATATAGTTATATTTTAAATAAATATTAGGTCACTTTTAGTATGAATTTATGTATAATATATATATATATAGTATGAATTTATGCATAATATATATATATAGTATGAATTTATGTATAATATATATATATATATATATATATATATACACAAATATTGTGTAAGGCATATATTATCTAAACTATTGTATGAATGAAAATGTTAAATTACATTAGTTGAGATAGATAATAATAAATCAATAAATTAACTTATATTCATAATTTTTATGCCTAACAATATCTTGATTAAAGCTAACAACATATTATTTTATTCTAATTTTTTTATTTATATATGCTCAAAATTTATGATATCAATATGAGTAGTTAATATATAAAATAATAATATTTTTTCATATTTGTCATATAACAAAAAAAAGTTGAGATTATTGATTGTTCATTCATCTCTATATTTTTATTAAAGAAAAATCACCTCATTCATTTTCTTATTAATCTAATCTCAACAAACCCCTACACTTCACAACCAAATACAACATTAATGGTGCATTTGATCGAAGATATATAGTATTTACTTAGAATGTAAAGATGTCCAAGAATGTAATTTAAAGAATCACATTTCAAATAAAGTTGAATTCTCATGTTTGTTTTAGTTTAATAAAGTCATCTAGGGCACGGTTGAATTCTAAACGAGTTCTCTCTGTTTCTCTCCCTCTCTCTATCTCTGCAATGAAACCAAGTGACACCGTCGGGATGTGAGAAAGACACATTTATGGTGGTAATGAAATATCAACATTTCATAGGAATGTCACATTCCTTATTACATTGTCAAATGATACATAACCAAACGTTAAAGATGATGCTATAGCTTCAATCCGATTGGTTCTTAACAAATTAATCTAAAAAAATAGAATGAACAAAAATATGCTAAATGCCCTTCAACTTTGGACGTTTTCTCAACTCTACTCTCCAATTTTATTTTGTACACGAATGCCCTCCATCTTATTATTTATTTCACGGAATACCCTTTCGATCGGAAATACTAATTTCCCAATCACTTCGCTAACATGTCGACACTCTCTCTCCTCCACATAAACAAAAAACCGATGTGACATCATTAAAAAAATTTTAAAAAATAAAAGATGCATTGCCCCTGCAAGCTCCGACGAAGGGGGGCGCTCGCCCCCTCCTCCGCGAAGGGGCCTTCACTTGTGATTGAGATCTATTGCCAGTAAGCAGAGACTTGAAAGTCAAAGCACGCTAGGGGGCGGCGAGTCCCCTCTTTATCTTCGGCGGCGCGAGCAAAGGGGGGGCTCGCACACCCCCTTTGCCCATTTGATATTCCTGATCAAAAGGATATTTCGTGAACTAAATTATAAGATGGATGACATTCGTGTTGTATATCTGAGCAAAAGTTAAAATTTGAAGGACGTTTAGTGTAATTTACCTCTAATATTTTAGAATTACATAAAATTCTTAATCCTCCAGTAGAGTTTTGGGATTTATAAGGGTTTGAACCGTTTGGTGTTGCTTAGATATATAATTTACTAATAATTTCGTAATTAAACAAAAATATCAAATTATTCTAAAAGAAATTTTATTATAGGAAAAAAATTGTCATCATTGGACGCATGGAACTCGTAGAATAAGAAAAATAGGATTATGTTTCCACGGTCTTGGAGATAAAAATTCGTAATCCCTGAACCAAATATAGCAAAAGAAGTCATAATTGTTTTTTTTGTCTACTCGTTATATAAATTTCTATAATTTTGTATTGCACTGAATTATATAGAGAGGATGAAATTTTCCGCATGTGACTTATTTTTCTTTAGAAAGAAAACGTCCAACAGTCATTTACAGGGTGTAACCCGCAAAACCTATAAAAAATCGAATTGAAAAAAATAAAAAAATAGATATTTAAATGTGATTTATGAATGATTTTTAATAAATTAAAATCCACCCATTAAAATTAGGGCTCATTCAAAAAAACGTAGAGATCCTGAAGTTCAATTTTTATTTATGATTTTTTATTTATATAATTAATATATATCTTATTAATGCTTTTATTATAGATATAATTTTTTTTATAAAATTTCAAACTTTTCTACCATATTATCAAACTCTAATTTAATAATTTTAAAATTTTAGTAGTATATTTTATATTTGATATAAAATTAAATATTTTTTATATAATTTTAATTTATGATATATTTTTAAAATATAAATATATAAAAATTGGATTTTAAAAAATCACTCGAAAAATCCATCCGCTAGAGGGTGATTTTTATTTTTTCAAAATAATTTTAAGATGAATTTTTTATTTTAAAATTGATTCGAAAAGTAGTGATTATTGTTTTTAGACCGAAAACAATAATCATTTATAGTAAAAACGTTGAGGAAATTTTTTTGGAGACATAAATATTTTGATATTTTAAATAATAATAATAGTATAATAATTAATAAAAATGTTATATATCAAATATGTGTTCAATGACATAGCAAATATATGACATTAGACTGATAACTAGATCTGTTTTTTAGTGGAGCTAACGGATCAATTTCTGTTATTAAAACATTGTTCTAAAATTTAATCGGAGTTTGGATTCGACTTTTTCCTACACCGAGAAGCATAAATAAACTCGTTCCAGAAATAAATAAATCGGGATGCAAACTCGGAAATCGGAACTCGTCGACCGTCAAAGCCCGTCGAGTCCGTGACGGATCGCAGAAACTACTGCCCAAAATCAACCCTAGCGGCCAGAGCCCAGAGGTCACGAGATCGAGATCGAGCTCTCGCCATGGACGAGTCATGGCGGTTCCGGCCGGTCCACGCGCCCGGCCACCTCTGCCCCGTTTGCTCGTTCCCCCACTTCCCCTTCTGCCCCCCTCCCCCTGCCTTCGGCTTCCACGCCGGCGACGACGCCCACCTTCACGGATTCTCCTTCCCGCCGTTCGCTGACAACTACCGCCCACCGCTGCCGCCGCCTCCGATGGCTCCGCCGATGCGGTATCCGCCGGATCCTTGGAGTTTCCATCCGCCGGCCCCGCCCCCGTTTGGCCCGGACGAGATCATAGACAGGAACGGCTCCTATAAAAGGATGCGAGTTGAAGGCCCGGCGCCGGATTTCGGTAATCAACCGGCGCCGAGAGTACCGCCGCTGTTGTCTCACGGACCTTTTGATGCCCCCGCGAGGAGGGCCTGGAACGATGATGAGCGCCGATTAAGTTTGATTAGAGATCATGGGAAGCAGGCGGGCGCACTGTTTCCAGTCGACGGTGAGTATCGCAGGGATGGGTTTGCTAGTGAGGTTACCCAGGTTTCCGAGGTGAGCGCTGGACGTGATCACATGTTCCATGGCGCTGGGGCGGATAGAAATGGACCTGCTTTGGTTCGTAATGGATTGCCCACGAATACTTACGACGAACATGGAAATGTGCTGCGCGAAAGACCAGATTGCAGGAACGTTGGGGCATATAGTACATATCCCGGGGACTATGGAATTGCACCTCGTGAAAGAAGTGATTTCAGTAGAGATCCTGAAATCGCTGAACGCCACAGATATGATGGCAGAAGTAATGCAGTTGCTCCTGGCGCTGATCCTACAAGAAAGCTGAACGAGTATCCTCCTTCAGCAGGACATCGTCATGAGATAAACGAGCATGATTTTGGTTCATCCAATGATTCATCTTATCCTTTGACAAAGCAGCCTCAATATTTGGAAGCAGGCGGATATTCTATGGCAATCGAACCCCAAGCTTCTCTATTAGAACCATCGACTGTCAATGGTGTCGCATTCCATAGAGGTTTCCAGGAACTTCCTAGTAGGATCAGTGGCAATAATGTCGTGCTAAACGAAAAGCTTGGGTTGATGCAGACACCACAAGCATACCATTCTTTGCCACCCAAACTCTTTCCAGCAGGTTATTCTGAGCGGAGTCAAGTTACATCTTCATCGCCAGCAGTCTCCTCAAATTTGTTTCCTGTGCTAACAAGTGTTTCAGGGGACATGTCCACTCCCCCAATTACTCGAACGTACACAGAATCTTATGCCTTGCAACATGCAGCTAAGGGATATGGTGATCCACCTGTGCATGTCTCTTCAGAAATTAATACTGGGGTATGAAATTTCCATTTGTGCTTTTGTCTCTTCTCATTTTTGTCTGCTTCTAACCATGCATAGCAAACGTTTTCTCAGTGTCTATTAAGTTTTTGCTTTCGTACTGCTATGATATAACTACTACCGAAATATGATCTTACAGTTCAGCAACAAAATAGTAGTCCATTGATATTTTTTCGAGGGGAAAGGATGATTACTGAGCATGGTACCCATCCAGATGTATTTATATGATGATTATGGTTGCATTACATAGAAGTTGAGAAACAAGATTTCCACTACCTACATAGTGATTTAGCATGAGAGACTATTCCCAATGTAGAAATGCTCCCTTTTCAATTTTTTATTATTTTGTTGCAACCATAGAGCCCATAGAACAACAACAACAAAGCCTTATCCCACTAAGTGGGGTCAGCTACATGGATCATACGACGCTTCGTTGATTCATGTTCATGAGATTCGACAGGGTTTTACGCTGGCTGTCGGGGCCTAACACAACCCTCCTCCTTTATCCGGGCTTGGGACCGGTTATAAAACATAGGCGGAGTTATAGAGCCCATAGAACAGAGAAGTAAATTGATCTGTCCCCTTTGGATCTGAACATGGAAAGTTGTTCAGAAATACCACCTCCCCTGAAGCTGCCCCAGAAATTTTTCTTATCACTTGCATCTAGGAATGGAAATGATCCCCAAAAAAGGGAATCTCCTATGCAGGGACTCCCTGTGGGGCCGGGGATGGTACAAAAAAATGGCTCTGCTGTCACTTTGAGGATGGGGCTTGGAGCAATGCTCTCACCCCACAGATCTCTGATCCCCGAAATTATTTATAATATATAATAATTTTAATTATAGCCATCAGACCACCCAAGTGTTAAATGGCCATGAGATCTTTTTTAGAGAGAGAATGAGGTAGTGTTTGACTAAGTTTATACGTCAGTCAAAATGACATGTTTTAAAATTTTCTCCCTATTTGGTAACTAAAAAAGAGAGTTGATAAGAACTTATTTTACCTGCGTAGAAGTCAAAAAATAAGTTGGGGAACCTAGCTTATTTCATGGGAGAAAAAAAGTTAATTAGTTTGATAAATAAATAACTATTGTACCCTTAGAATATATATAACTTTTCTTCATATTTCCTCTATTATAATATTAAAGACTTTTCAGTCATCTGACTAAAATAATAACTTATAAGTTTTTTTTCATTACCAAACACATAACTGCTTCAACTTCAATTATTAAACTACTTACTAGCAGGTCAGATAAGCCAAACGAGCCCTTAGTTACTAGATCATTCCTAATCCCCTATTCTCTAACTACATAAAGTTTAAATCCGTGAGGGTTGGGGATGTGGCTTAACTCCCCTCACCTTGGGGTTGGGTACGAGGATGGGGGCAGAGCATCAGGGTGGTGGATCCCCGTCCATGAACAAGATGAGGTGCCAACACTATTTGAATCAGTCCATTTTATGTTCATTGCTGTCCAAATTTCCTTGGCTACAATGCACTTGAAGGAAAGATGGTCCCTTCTGTTGCATGAGTTTACAATACTTATCGTTGGCTCATCTTGCATGATATGTTTCATGTTTTCTTCTGTGTAACCAAGCACAAATTATGACTTTAAGAGGTGTTCTTGTTGCCATATCAAGTGGCAATCCTTCCTTGGATCATAATCAATCATGAGTTTTGAAGGATAGTAAAGAATAAACTTGGCGAACCTTGAGATGGCCTGTGAATCATGAGCAACCTTTAGCTTTTGAGTTATTTGGACAAAGGTTCATAAGTTTTTCTAACAGCAAAGTTAGATCATTGAAACATTGTTCTGACTAGACCAAGGAGAAAAATGATATCCAGGAACGCGAGTAATATCTTCAGGGCCTGGTCACCATTGAGCAATAGAGCTTTTCTTATCAGAGCAATTGTATATACAACAACAACAACAACAAAACCTTATCCCATTAGGTGGGGTCGGCTACATGGATCATACGACGCTATTCGTTGATCCATGTTCATGCGATTCGACAGGGTTTTACGCTGGCTGTCGGGGCCTAACACAACCCTCCTCTTTATCCGGGCTTGAGACCGGCTATAAAACATAGGCGGAGTTTTTGAGCAATTGTATATAATATGATAATTTTTTTTTGAGGAGGTATATGATAAATTTAGATGGTCCCACCTTGTCCAATCATCGCACTGAAAAAGAATGTTGAACTAGTCATAGTGATGCCACTATATGAGGTTGTAATCTAGTTAAAAATTATGGCCACCCTTTTCAAAAGGATGAAATCCCTTGAATTAGATTACATCTAGAGATCCAGATTACATATAGAGTGGTGTGCTGCTGTCATTTTGGTTTCATGGCCTAAAACCACAATGTTTCTGCTGGCCTTTCCTATCAAACATTTTGTGATCCCTCCTAATGTCAATGGAAGTTTTGGATGACTAACATCTTGCTAGTCGTCCTTTCTCGTTTAAAAAAAGATGTCTCTTCTGTAACATGAATAGAAAACGGAGTCCCATAACTATTCATTTTGTACTCATAATACGATAACCTATTTGGCCAATAATGTATCATTCATTGTTCTTTGAGTTGTAGTATCCCTAGCCTTCCATCTGTTTTTGGATGACATATCTCATTCATGTCACTGAGTGCATTTTCCATTCGGTTTGGAATTTTTTCCATAAAAGTCCTTAGCACATCTATTCTTTTTTTTTTTTCTACTTGTCTTGGCATTCCAAAAACTGATATGTTGCAATGCTGATAAGACTATTTGAGAAGTGTCATTCTACCACCTGTGACAGAAGTTTATCTCCCACCCATCCAGCCTGCATTCCGTTCTCCTGAGGATTGGTGCCCACTCTTTGGATTTCACTTAATCCCCTAAAACAAGAAATTCTAGAGAAATTCTTGGTGGCCATCCTTTCTCTCCTCAAAAAAAAAAAAAAAAGAAAGAAAGAAAAGAAATTCTAGAGAAGGAATGGGTAAAAGAACCTATAGCAGTCTTCTACTCAGTGGCACTTCTCTCCTCAGACTCAACCATGAATAAAATCGATTCAGGATAGTCCACAAACAAGCCTGAGCAAAATCTTCAAGTAGCTCCACTAAAATTGCAACTCTTTCGACTGCCTTCCCTGAACATCCAATAAAAGAGGATATCATATGTATATTGGAGTTTTGGGATTATCGATTGTCTGTCCTTGGAGGAAGAAACTAGAAATTATTCCGGCCTGACACGATGAAAAAGCGGCAACCACTGAAGCATCAACAATATATCAAAAAGCATGGTTGCAAGAATGAAGTGGTGGCACGTCTTTTCATCCATGTGATCTGCAACTTTGGAAAGCTCTGATGGTATCAGGATTGCGATGGGAAGTTCCAGTTTAATGAATCTTATGCATTGGAGAAGTCCGCCTTCCATAAGCTGCATGTCCTTTTTATTCTTCTCCAATGTCTTTCATTATACAAGGACCATCTCAAAGCTATCAATTATAGATTGACCCTGGCCCTCACCTCTACATGGGGATTTGGCTACAGGCGAACCACAACTATTCTCAGGGGAGAGCAATGTTATATAGACAAACAACGTGCACTATGTTTCTTTTTTTTATTAATGAGATAAATTTTGGATGGTATTTTTTTTGTACAAGAGCCCACACCTTGTAGGCTTGGATAATGCCTTATTTTTGTTCGTTCTCTTCCTTTTAATTATAAAGTTTATAGTTTTCAAGTTTTAATACATGTGGATGTCTACTAAAATTGTAGCATCCTTTCACTTCTCAGAAAAAAAAAGGTAGATTGACCCTTAACGAAAGCTGATTGTACCCCGAATCGCTAATAAGGAATTCTTGTTTTTCATAATGGAGGATATGGATTCAGTCAACTTATTGTGTAGAGGGTCATTTCTAGACATCTTTTCACCCATGTTGTCAAACTAGTAAATCGAACTTGAAACGAGGTATACATGTAAATCGTGAGATCATAACACGATTCTACCATTTTTTTTATTATGAAACATTTGTATATTTTTTTCCTAGAAAAGGATTATTTTGCTTTGATTAGAAAAAGAAGCTTTAGTTTGCTGTCAGGCATAATGTAACTTCTGTCATGTTGCCATGTCCACTTAATGCAGCATAGCCATAATCGATAACACAATTAGTTACTAGTATCTTAATTGTAACCAACAGGAGTTTGGTCATTTGGTAAAAGAGCTGAGGGTTAGGAGGAGGGAGTTCATAGTCCAAGTTCAAATCTCACCCGGTTGGGAGAGGGGCTAACTTTTAACACTGAACACTTTCATCCGATTAGTTAGGTGCTAGTAGTCTTGAATGTACGCCAAAAAATCATTTTAATTGTACTGAATCATCGCCCATGTCTTATTTTTAATTCTTGATGTCATATTTGCATGAACATGTATGATATTAGTGTTTTTATACATGGATGGTTAGCATAACTTAGTCGTCCTTTTACTTTTCCAAAAAAGAAAATGTATGATATCCATCTACGAAACTTTTTAACTAAACGTAACAAAGTGATTCTAAGTTTACAAGATTTTACATAAAAATCATGCAGGCATCATCAACAAGCCATAGTACCACATCAAAACAATATCCTGATGATGGCTTTTGGAAGGCATCGAGGCATCAAGTTCTTAAGGTCGCACAAACACTTATTGATGCAATCAACTTGTTTAAGAAGCCAGAACGGCTGTCTCGTCCTGATCATTTTGTCATCATTCTCCGTGGTCTTCCAGGTTGTCATTTTTACTCCTGAATTCTGCTGTGAACTTTTCTTGGTCGATTTTTTAAACAAACTTGTCTTTATCAAATTGGTTCTGACAGGAACTCGGTCATTGTCTCTGTGCTTTCTTGTGACAGTTATACATTTTATTCAGTGAATGTACTCTTTAGGATTTGAAGATCTTTCTCCTGAAAAAAAAAAAGGATTTGTAGATCCTCTTCACTTTATGCCGCTAAATTCTTCTACTAACTTTTGCATCAACAAATCTGGATGGTTGCGTCTTCCTTCCCGGATAAAGGAGGAGGGTTGTGTTAGGCCCCAACAGCTAGCGTAAAACCCTGTCGAATCTTATGAACATGGATCAACGAATGGCGTCGTATGATCCATGTAGCCGACCCCACCTAGTGGGATAAGGCTTTGTTGTTGTTGTTGTTTACTTGTAACCTTCAAAGAAAAAAAAAACTGGTTCTTTAATGTCGTGTTCGGTTTTGATAATTAGCATACAATCAAATGCATGCCTTGGCTCTACTAATCTCTTGATTTCTGTAATGCATATTATGAGAACTGTAGAGCAATGAAGTTGTTGCATTATTTTAAAACCTGGTTATAAGGTTAACTTTTTTTTTTTTTTTGAGGAGAGGTTATAAGGTTAACTTGCTTGATATCTTGCTCATTAGTACAGTGTAGTTCCTTTGCATATATGCTAAGAGCTTTTTGCAACTCGTACCTTTTTCTGCAATTATGTACTTTTATGACAGATTCTATTATTTCTTACGACAATTCTATTTTTGTATTGATTTAGGTAGTGGGAAGAGCTATTTGGTGAAAGCATTACGTGATCTTGAGGTCGAAAATGGTGGAAATGCTCCAAGAATCCATGCATTGGATGATTATTTCATGGTTGAAGTTGAAAAGGTGAAGTTACTTCTTTACTGGTTCATGCAGAAATTGTCCTTGTCTTATGTTGACTTAAATTATCACTGAAGCAACTAATCATATGGCTTTTTCTTCTGACTTTAGAATGTTGAAGATAACGATGGTTCCAAGTCCTCTAGTTCATCTACAGTCAAGAAACAACTTACTAAGAAAGTGATAGAGTATTGCTATGAATCTGAAATGGAAGAGGTTGTTGCCTATTCTATCCTCTGCTCTTACATCTGTGTTATGGGTACTCGATGATGTGACATTGAGTTTGCTTTTTTACTTTATTACTTTCTTTCTAAATCTGTTTTTTTAGATATTCTAAATCTGTTAATCAGTTCCAGTACTGTGTTTTGACCTTTGCTGGGGCAGTATGGAAATTTTATAAAGGATTAGTGGGTAGGCTTTAGGATAGATTGATGATAAATTATCAAATGTGCTGCAATTTTACAGCCACCAATTTCCATCAGTTATACCTAATAGCAGATTCAAATATTTACCAGAGGGGCTCCCTTAGGTTGTTAGAGGGCCTGAGTTCAATTCTTGGGATGCCCCTGTATTTTTTGTGTTTTCTCCCTAAAAGAAATATTTCCCAGAGGGTGACCTTAGTTAACTGCCTTTTTTTCTTTCAAGTCCTTGTAGCTTAGTACTTACCAAAGATTTTGGCCGACTCTTACATCTTTATAGGTTGTCTTTCATCTAATGTTGTGCATGTATTTTGTTGTTATTTATTTAGTTATTTGTGTTTATCATAGGGGTGTTCACCGGGTCGGGCCCGGTCGACCTGCCCCGACCCAACTCGGTGGTCGGGTCGACCCGCCCCGAAGGGTCGGGTCGACCCGCCCCGAAGGGTCGGGTCAGGTTCGGGTTGGAAAATTCCAACCCGAGTTGACCCGATGACCCGGTTTTTTTCTTTTCTTTTTTTAATTTTTAATTATTTTTTAGTTAAATGTATAGTTTTATATCATTTAAAATCTAAAAAAATATGAAATAAATTATTTTAAATGTAGAAAAGTAGGGCCGGGCCAGGTCGGGTCGGGTAGGGTTGCAGCCAAAAAAAGAGGGGACCCGACCCGGCCGGGTCGGGTTTGTTCATGGGTCGGGTCAAACCCGACCCGTGAACACCCCTAGTTTATCATGTACTCATCTTGGTCATGTAGAATCGAATAACCAGTTTTCTCAAATAAGGAATAGCCTGCATATTCTAGTTTGTATTCAACACCTAAGTATATAACATTCTTCTATTGTTTTAGGTCAATTATTTTGTTTTTAGTACCGATGCACACTAAATATAGTTTGTTTCCTCCTGTTTATGTATATTTTCTTTGAAATTGGTCATGTAGAATCCGATATAACCAGTTCTCATAATTGAAGAGACACCTGCATAATCTAGTTTGTCTTCAACACCTTTTTTTGAGGAGATTGTCTTCAACACCTAAGTATATATATGTTGTTAAACATTCTGCTATCTTTCAAGCCAATTGTTTTGTTTTAAGTAGTGATGCATACTAAAATGTAGCTTGTTTCCTCCTGTTTATGTATATTTTCTTTTAGATACTTGACAAATCAATTTCTTTCATGAGTATTCTTTGGATATGGGGACTGTGTTGTTCTTAAGTTCTTAATTATTTCTCCTAAAAAAAACTCTTAATTATTTAGTTTTAAAAAAATTCTTAAATTATTTAGTTACTAAACTTTTGAAAGTTGTGTTAAAGGAAGTCTCATCACATTGTAATATGATATCCATTGTACATGAAATGTTCACAAGATTTTATTTTATTTATCTCATTGAACCCATTCTGGTTCCATTAACTTCACTTATCGAGCTTTCATATTACCTTTAGTATTTTCAAACTCCCCTACATCTTGATAGGTATACCGATCAAGCATGTTGAAGGCTTTCAAGAAGACCCTTGATGAGGGAAATTTCAACTTTGTAATTGGTATGGCTTGACACTGGTGAAACATTTTCTATTTATATTGCTAAATCCCCTCAAAAAAGTTTTATTGTTAGTTAAGTAGACATTGAACGTTATTTATCTCATATCTCACAACTATCTCATATCTCACAACTGTTAATGTGATGCCTGTTAAATTGTTTTTACTGCTTATACCACTCAAATGTTTTCATTTTGTACTATGTCTATGTTTGCTTCATTCAGAACTCTTGTCTAGGGTTCTTCTGTGCAATGATATACTGGTTATAAGATTAGCTTTGGCTAGCTACTGGTGTACCATTTGGCCAAGATAAATGACTTTATCACACCTGAATCCATTAGTTATGTCCCTGACCTTGTGTTATTTGTTGAGTATCATGACAGTTGAGTTACCCCTTAAGAGTCTAGAGAGGCTTGCCAAGTATCCTAGGCCTTTGTTGTGTTTAAGTTACTAAAGATTTTGGTTTAGTATTAGATGAAGTGGCTGGGTGCTCTGCATATGCATGGGGCACCCTCATTTTTCACTAACAACTGATGCAGTTCGGCAACTGATTCATCTATTAATGGTATGTTTGCCTCATTTAGTGGATGACCGCAATCTGCGGGTAGCTGATTTTGCTCAATTTTGGGCAATTGCGAAGGTATATTCTCAACTCCTTTTTTGTGTGTATTATGTTTCATTTTTATTGGTTTTGTTTCCTCAAAAAGATCAACTGGTTTTGTGAGTTCTGATGCTAAGAAGGTGCTTTAAACTAAAAAGAAAGTACATTTCATAGCGACACTTATGTCCCAGATCCATCTATCTGATATATCATTTTTGAAAAGTATCTAACTGATGCATCAATTACCAAAATATGCGTTCTTATTTCTTCTTGGTGGCATTCATACTATTTTGAGGCTACCTTCCTTAGTGGGACTGCGTTGCTGCAGCTCGTAGATGTAGGGACAACTGTTGTAGTTATATTAGTCTATTTGGAAATATTGGTGAGACTGTGAGCTGCTTAAAGCTTAGAACTTAAGCATGGAACGTCTTTAATCCTTGAAAAGGAACTTTGAGAGTTGGGTATTGAAGTGATATCCTTTTTTTACTCAAAGATTGTTGCTGCGCTGGATACATTGGACAATGACAATCACTTTCATCCTTTATCATTTGGCAAGTGTTTTATTGTTATGGAAGCTGCATGCTTCATTTTTGTGAAGTGCTCCTTTGTTGACTGTGCACTTAAAGCTTAAGCCTGCTTGAGATGTCAGACAAGATGGTGGGCTTTACCCTTTTTACAAGGGTTTCTGTGATACTAACCTCAAAGCATAAACCATGCAGTCCGTGGAAAGAGTTTATCTTAGTGCCCCTTGTGCATAAAGTCCTATGTTAACACTCTTTACTTTTCTAATCCCAGAAAATATGAGATCTACTTTTTCAAATGATATAAAAATAAATCCATTGTTATGATGGCTTTTCCATTTTGACTTCATCTTTTCCTTTCGTAAAGTTTTTTTCTAAAATTTTCTAGTCTCTATTTTTTTTCTTAAAGCAATTAATGCTCATCTGATTTCAGGTATTGATCTATAAGCATTTAGATATTTATCCTATTTAGCCTGACAACTATATATTCAATTTTGAGATAAATAGTATAATAAATGTTGTGGAAGTGATTTCAAATATTTGCCAAGGTATCATCCTCTGGTGTTGAATGATTGGAAACAATGTCATACTCTATGAAGTTGGCAGTTATCTGTTTCTTTATCCGCTTTTCTCTTTTGAGGGTAAAATGGCAACATGTGAGAAGAAGCTTTGTGCTTCAAATTGTCCCAGATGCTAAATGCCATTGATGAACTGAAATGTATAAGGGAAGATCGACTGATACAAGAAGTAGAAGAACATAGTCTCCATGGTGGGGATGACGTTCGTACCAAATATACTTGGTTTTTAAAAGCATAAGGTGGTTTTAGGAGCATTTTATAGTGCAGCAACAAGACTTTAACCTCTCAAAAGAAAAGGCAAGACTTTAGAAATAATCGTTAACTAATACCATATCACATGGCTGATTGGATGGGTGGTTAAACATAGACATGTAGTTTCGATGGCTCTTCTCATATGCTAGCAATTTGTCACTATTTATTTGTGGATGAGTTTCACTTTGATGCCTAGTTTTTGACATTTTTCTTTTTTTAAAAAAGAAATGTTATTCTATACAGGCCCAAAATTGCCCTTCATTGGAAAGAACTGGATGATTGTATATTTCATAACCTCCAGTATCATGTCATTGCAAAGATCAATAAGCTAGCCTTGTTTTTTTAAAGATGCACTAGTCTTGTTGGGAGTGGCTTCTCTAGTTCTCTTTGCCTTGCTCTTTTGTTGTTCTTTTTTATTCTCAGTAAATCATGCTGATATCCTGAATTCATTTTAATTAAAAAAGTTCGATTAAAAGAGGGAGAGGGAGGCCAAGGCGGACACTTGACGAACTAATAGAGCAAGATCTATTGATGAATAATATACCAAAAGGTTTGGTTACTAATAGAGCGGAATGACGTCATATGATTCATGTAGCCGATCCCACGTAGTGGGATAAGGCTTTGTTGTTGTTGTTGTTGTATTTTAAAACAATTGGAAATTGACCTAGATTTGTCCAATCTTCCCAATATACCTGGTAAAGGGAGCAAGAAAAATGTGAAATTTGGTGTAGGGGAAAAAGAGGAATGAAAGGAGAGAACTGGGTGAAAGTTATTTGATGAGTAGCTAAAATATGGAGAGAACTTCCAAAAAAAATAATGGAGAGAACTTAAAAAAATAATGGAGAGAACCTCAAGCATAAGAAATTGAGGGAGCAGCACACTGCAACCATAGAGGAATGTATTGCTGTGCAACTAGAGGCAAAGATGCCAATGAAGATGACATTAGACTGGAAATAGAGATATACTAATGGAGAGAGGGAAATAACTCAGAAAGGTCAGACAAATGGGACAATAAAACTGAACGCCCATCTGGGTGATCCTAGTTATTGCCTTGCTCTTGACCTGATATACCTGTTCCAAGTTTTCAACTGAGTTGGCAATTTTACTGTGATGAGCTGGACCAGGATGTCCTGGCCAATTCTCACCTGTCATTGCTAATTTATGATGAGGTTGACAGGATAAATTCAATATGCTAATACAGAATAATATTATTGTTCAAGGAAAGTATGATTGGCTATTCTGATGTCTTAAACCAATCTATTCTCTTTTTAACTTCTACTTGCTCAATGAAAGTTTTCACACTTCTACTTGCTGGGTAATCTGAAACTTCAACTTTTGCTCTTCTGTTAATAGTTGCATTTTGGTTTCTTCATCATTTAGTAGCTGTCTGCCAAAAAATTGAAGTACACTGTTGCCTGTTGCAATGTTAAGTAATTATATGTTATCTAAGGCGGATGTTTCTATGTGGATATTACTCATGAAGATTGTGTGGTACTTTTGTGAAGTCTCATCGTGATATACTGATATGCTTTTGTAATATATAATATGTCTGTATGCTTGTCAAGTATGTTTGTACTTGTTAATTTACTCCTACATGCTTCTAACCATTTTTTTTCCTTTTCATAAGCAGAGGTCAGGATATGAGGTGTATTTGCTGGAAGCCCCATACAAAGATCCAATGGTGAGATCATGCTATGTGGTGCATTTATTTGTTGGGTTGAGATATTTTTCTTTGATGTCCATTAAGATGATTGACTCCTTGCCATTTAAAACCTCTCTTTTCCCGAATGTGGCCATTATGCTCACGTACTGGAATTAAGTTTAGTTGCTCAGCAAAGTTATGAAGGAAGAATACTTCTCCTGCCCTTGCTTTTTTTGTAATATCCTTAAGGGCTTGTGATTCACAGCAGGACTTCCCTTTTTTTCTTTTGGAGGCTGGAAAGGATGTGTACCAAGTTTTGTAGACATCCCAATTTATTGATGAAATGTTCGTGAAATTAGCACTACATACAAATTGCAAATCGTATTCCTCCCTATTCTCCTGCACACAGTTTTTTACTGATCTTACAGCATGCAAAATGCTGATTCTTAAGCTCGTAGCAGTTTTTTACTGACCTTACAGCATGTAAAATCCTAGTAAGATATTTATTTAAATATTAATATCTTATTCTATCTTATACCGAAAGGAAGAGGGAGAGGGAGGCCAAGGCGGACACTTGGCGAACTAATAGAGCAAGATCTATTGGTGAATAATATACCGAAAGGTTTGGTTACTAGTAGAGCGGAATGGCGTCGTATGATCCATGTAGCCGACCCCACCTAGTGGGATAAGACTTTGTTGTTGTTGTTGTTGTATTTTATCTTATGCGGTTTAGTATATGAATATGTAAATATTAAATAATTATATTGTTTTCGTGATTATCATTTAGATGGCATACAATTTACCTTTTCATCATTTGTAAATGTTATTTCTTTATTATGACTTGTGAACTATTTGAATTCTGTTTTTTTTTTAACATTTAAAATGTGTTCTTAATGTCTGTTCCTATAATCACCAACCCTGAGAAGCCATGTAATCTTGTATAGGATCCTAATCTTGACAGCCTTGCATTTAAACCACAATAATCATAAAGAAAAGAATAGTATCAGCATAAACATATTTATCTTGCTTTTTGCTTGACATTGCTATACAGAGACTTTATTCTCCATTATAAGAAACACTTACAACCACTTAAGAATATGATCTGTTATTTAAAGTGTTCCATAGAATGATTTGGAAAGTCTTGTGCATAAGGCTGGATTTTATGAACCAAAAATTGATGCATATATGTTTAGACCATTCTTTGTACTAATATATGCACTCTTTTTCCTCCGAAAATTGTGCCTCTGTTAGATGTTTTTGTAGAATTGTATTTACATTGCAACTGTTATTGTTTATGATCTAATTTATACCTGAATATCAGGGGTGCGCTGCTAGAAATGTGCATGGTTTTACTCTTGATGACATACAAAAGATGGCAGCACTATGGGAAGAAGCTCCACCATTATATTTACAGCTTGATGTTCAGGTACGTTTAGTTTTGTTTATTGACAAAATGATTATATTCTATAATCATTTTATATTTTTTTCGTTTTGTATTTAATAGTACTGTGCTGCCTTTCCGTTTCTCATATTCTACTTCATTTGCAGTCATTGTTCCGTGGTGATGATCTGAACCAAGATGATATTCAAGAGGTGAGGAGATGTGATTTCTCTCTGTTTAGTTGTTGCTTTGACATGCCAGATTCTTGTCATGTAGTAAGAATTGTGGATTCCCAAGCAAACAAGCATTCTGAATAGCTGTAATATTTATGATAACTATTGTCTTATGTTGCCTTAGGATGAGGCTGACATAGCTTTGATACCCTGAAAACAACCATTAGGTTTGCTTGCTCTCAATTACCACAAAAAATCATCAGACAAACTTTGACGACGTCATTTTATTATATTTTTTATTTAAAGAAATGGACCTCATATTTTCTGTAGTTATAGACAAACCCATATGTTCAATTAATTTATAATGAATCTTGTTCCTCTAAAAAATAACAATAATAGAATGTATATTGTATTTAGCATCCTTATATTAATTGGACTATTTCGTCTAAACTTGAGTTAGAATATATAGTTAATGAATGTCAATCCCTTAGAAGAAGTTTTTTTTATCATCTTTTACTTTGTGCTTACGACTGAAAAAATATGACACTATTAAATATCTTTTTATCTTAGAAATATGTTCTTTAAATATAAAAATGCTTTATAAATAATTAAGTGCATATGAGCGACATGTAGAGCTGGTGGAGTCGGATTGATGAGGTTTGAAAATCTGTACCCACTCCAAACCATTCCAATTAAGGTTGGGATGATTCAAGAAAGTCGTTGGGTTCACTAGGTCGACCCAACCTAGAGAACACTGTTGACAAAAATTCTTTTATTCATCGGGAACTTTGTAAGGTTCTTGTTTGGACTGATGAGGTATGAAAAACACGAAACCTCTACCTAGTCCAAATCAATCCAATTAAGGCTGGGTCAATTCAAGTCGTTGGGTCCACTAGGTCGACCCAACCTGGAGAACACTGTTATGTGATATTGTGTTGACAAAAATGTTTTTATTCATAAGGAACTAAAACATAAAGTTCTTGTTTTTTCTGGTGGTAGAAATTTTCATATTATTTCCATTCAAATAATTATGTTTTGTTTTAGTCTAAAAGAATTAGGTTATGTTTTTACTTTGTGGTGGATATTTTTTTGCGTCCATTTTTTTGTGATTGAAATGCATACATAGTAATAAACAGTGCATGTTAATTTTTTTAAGGGAGTAGATGCATGGTTCTTGAAATAATGTAGTGTGTTTACTTCGTTGATCGTTTTCCTTATTTACACTATCTTCAGCTTTTTGCATGTTTCTTGGATGCTTGATGTATCTAGGCGTGTCTTCATCTAAAGTATAAAATATTTTTTCTACTTTTGTTGCTCGACATGTTTTTCTCATAGAAATCTGGCAACAATGTATCATAAAATACCATGTGTTTGCGTAACACTTTATTTTATAGATTGATATGGATACCAATGACGCTGAAGGTGAACTGTATAATTCACAAAATGATGGAAGTAAAACACCTGAGGAGCGTCATATACCTGATAAAGGTATGATAAATATTTCCTAGAGTACTAACATAATTGTTTCTTTTTTACACCTCAAAAATTAAGTAATTTTTGTCTTGGATATTCTTCGAATAGCTTTGTTCTAAGTCCTGTTCTTGAGGTTTGTCTTCTTCCCAGCATAATATTTTGAGACATTTTGCCAAATGCAATTGGAAGTTCGCGTCCACTTATCTTGAACCATAAGATCATCAATTCATTCTGGTAGTAAACATCCTTGAATTGATTATCTTTACACATTATTAGATTCACCAAAGTCGGGAGAGAGCTGGCATTCCGAAGAAGTAGAAGAGCAAGAAGAGCTGAGTGAAGTCAAAGGATTAGGGAGCAGTAAATGGTCCAAGGATTTGGATGAAGATTTCAAACATTTAAAAGGTCCTAAAGGTGATTCCTCTGTTCGTTCTGGTTTAGTTCAGGCATATGGCAGAACTGAAAAGTCTGTTCATTGGGGTGATAAGGTAAGAAACATAATTCAAGCTATCATATTTTAGTCATTATTTTATGCTAGGTTAGTCGAACTGATTAATTTGTTTCATTGAGTTTAATGCCATGTTAAGATGTCCTTTTTTGCATTTGGTATTATATAAACCTGTTGTCTCTCAAGTCTCAATTTGTTTATTTTTATTCTACTGCTACTATCATTGTTTTACTTCAAACTTTTTTGGCAATCACGTGATCATTACCATGTATCTATTAAATGCCCACTTTTACAGGGTGGAAAAGTTGGATTCTTAATTGGTGCTGTAAGGAAACGAAGTACATCGTTAATAATTGGTCCTGGTTCGGGTTACAACTTGGTATGTGCTTCAAGTATACATTAATTCATTATCTTCCATCTTAAGTGTTGTCATCCGCCTTAAAGTAAAAAAATTGTCATGTTATATCCAGAATAAAGACTAACGAATTAGTTTTGGATCTTTTAAGCTATCTTTTAAGTTTTGGAGATTTATCTATATCTTTGGAGACATTTAATTTTATCAGGAACATTGATTTGGGTTGAGCAGATGCAGGAAACTATATTCTATATTATAGGGATTTTACTCCTAACTGTTCATTTGTCTTATAAAGCTACATGAGATTGATGCTGGAACCTAGCTGACAACTTAACAGTCTGATGCGCTATAATTGTCATTTAACTAAGCATTTGGGGTTGAAGTAGGCTGTGATGCAACCTTTGATAAAGATTTTAGGTTTATTTCTTTAGACCTCTCCTAAATTATCGTAATTTTCTGCATCTAACTCACCGTAGTGACTTCCTAAATTATTCCGTAATTTCCACTTTAGTCAAATCCGTCTAGTTTTGTTAACTTTGCCATCATTTTCGATTTTTTCAATTTATTAAATGACTAAACTACCCTTCTCTCATCTCTTCTAATATTTAAAATTTTTAAAAAATACAATATAATAAATATAAGGAAAAAAGAAAAAGTAAAAATGTGGCGTCACCGGCATCACCTTTGACTAAACACCACATTTTTTCTTTTTTATATTTATTATATTGTATTATTTCAAATTGAGAAGGGTAGTTTAGTCATTTTATAAATTAAAAAATTGAAAATGATGGGAAAAGTATAGAACTAAATGGACGGACTAAAGTGAAAAACTCGGAATAATTTAGGGAGGCACTACAGCGAGTTCGTATATTAGGGTTAGATGCGGAAAAGCGCAATAGCTTAGGGGAGGTCTAAGGAAATAACCCAACATTTTAATTTTGAAATATTAACTTAGATGATAACATTTGTTTCTTTTCAGATATTGATAAACTAAATATTGATCAATATTCTAATTTTGAAATATTTACAGATTAAGGTATTTAGGGGAAGTTGGTAGCTTTGCAACTGAACTTATATCCTACTTGATTACTTTTTATATGAACAGATTCTCTTCATTCTCACTCTAGCACTAATGATAACGGTTTACCGCTGTCTCATCATTACTGGGCATTTTTGTTGTTCATATTAGATTTTTGAAACATGTATCATTTGAATGTTCAAAGTATGAATTTTATGTTAATGTTGAAAATGTCAATTAACTTCTTTAGGAGGTGCACTTGCAAGAATAACATAATCCATTTGTTTACACATCTATAATTAATATCCATAGGTCTAGCTTTACATACGCTACACATTTTCTCATCTGGGGTGCAAGAGAAATTTGCATATTAATTGGTTGACACATGGCACATATGTTGATAATATTGTGGCTCGCGTTCATGCTCTGCTTAGGGAATTCGCCTCTGCTAGTTGATTATCGTTTTCTTCATTGTCTCCTTTTTTTTCTCTCATTGCAATGTGTTACTTTGTTCTGTTCTGAATTAAATCAATCAGTGAATGTTGGATGAGTAGCAACTTAGGTTAATCACTCTCATGTCATTCAAAAGAAAAGTTTGATCCTACATCCTTGCTAAGGATAGCGGACCTGTTTAAAGTTGAATATTACCATCCTTGCTAAAGGCGAATTCTTTCCATTCAGGCCTCCAATCCATTAGTCGAACTAAATTCTGTTGAAGCAGCGGGACAAAAAGGCAATGGCAGTGATTCAAAGAGGCGATTTAATGATCAACTTCGAGCAGAACGGGAGTCCTTCAGATCTGTTTTCGACAAAAGAAGGCAACGAATCGGAGGCCTTTATAACGCTGAGGATGATTGATTGGTTGGAAACAATTGACCAACATATGGAAAATATTGGAAAACTCGGTCAAATCCGGATTAAACTAGAACCTGAAAGCCATACCAGATTTCTTCTGCGTTCTCATTTACCTTGAAGCAGAGGTGCCAGGTGTAGCTTACCGCCCACATGGATTAAACTAAAATTTATGTAGAAATATATACAATTCTTTTCAATTACCTTCTCTACTATAATTATTGTTTATTACTATAATTAAGTGACAGCTACACTTTTTTGGGGACGTAGACAACCTTCAAATCCAACCCTCAGTTCTTAAGTGGCAGTTATTGTTGTCGACAAAACTTTAAGGAATTGTAAATTGGCAAAAGTCTGTATGAGTTCCTTTCATGCCATGTTTGAAGACTATTCCCAAGTCAATATCATGTGTGTAAAGATAGCTGAACGCATCGATATCTTATGTTGAAGAATTTTTGGAGGAAAAAAGTTTCATCTTCTACTTTGCATTTGATGTGTTCTTGCAAACATCATTTGCTCTAATTGGAATGCTGAATCGATCGTTCTGCATGCTCAACAAAATCTGAAGATACTGACTTTTCAGCCCTGTCGCGTTTACCATTCATGCGCTTGTGCTCCGGAGTTTGTATCATGTCTACTGCTAGTGGGGTGCTCAACTGTGTTCAATTGCCGTTACTTCAAAATCCTTTTGTTTTAATCAAATTTGATTGTCACAGTTAGATAGTAGAAGTATATATTGATGAAAGTTAATATTGTCAAGTTCAATTCCTGGAATCATTTTCATTGGAATATCGAATTAGCTTAGATTGAAAAAAGAACCTTTTACTTAAAATCTCACAGTTGGCATTTAGGGATTTCTATTCTTACTTGGATACGGAGATCAAATGTTGCGTTGCTAAATTTTACTACAGGCGGAAATTTTAATGGGAAAACTAAAAGATGACATATTTGAGACGGGTGATACAAAGTTGACGTCTTTTTTTTTTTGGAAAATGATAAGAGAGAAATATGGTGGTAGAAGTTAAAAACTATTTTGGCGTAAACTAAAATTTCAGAGTTCAATGCTGACAAACGAGGATTGCGAAAGGTGTGTGTTGGCCTCCGTCTTGCCATGGATCATTCGCTTTTTTGGCATGTGAAGCACGCGCCAGAAAAGTAGCAAGCAACATGCACTTCGACGCAATCTCATCTCCCCTTACATGAGAGAGACTCAGAGAGAGAGAGAGAGAGAGAGAGAGAGAGAGAGAGAGAGAGAGGATCGTGTGTGTTACACGTTTGCGAAAACATGACAAAAATAAAACATTAAAAGGACATCAATCAAATCAAATCGACCGCGGCGCCCATCTGTCCACGGATGGATTCGACTGCCCACAGCGAGTCGCATGTACCGAACAGCAACCCACCGCTTATCGTCAAATCATAAAACAAAAATTAGTGCCCTACTCTTGAAAAAAGTTTAAACAAAAATTAGTGCCACTCTTGAAAAAAGTTTAATGCGATTGAGATATAATATATACAAAGCTATCATCATTTTTTATTATTTTACAATTTTTATTACATCTCCTAATTACTAAATTCATAATCTTTTCTAATTAATGGCTTGACTTTTATTCAATGCTACTATTATTAATCAAATTATGATCACTATTTGTATGTATAACTTTTTAATATTAAATGTAATCCATTACCACATTATTAAAGCACCACCTTTACAATTATAAATCATAAATAATTTACGCTCTATCTTTGTTCATCATCAACTACTTTTTTGAATTATTATATTTTTCCTTCTTTGCATATTTTATGATACAATATAATTATCCCATCTCAGGGGAAAAAACAGCTCGATTTTAAGCATGAACCACGACAAAAATTTATTCATATTTTAAATCGAAAATGAATATCAAAGAATAGGGGTCCCATATAAGTTATATAATATATATATATTATTAAATCAGACTAAATTTATTATAAATTAGTCTGAATATTTATTGAATTCGGTTTTATGGGATCATCCACTAACATTTTTTCACCAATAAGGTTTTACAAAACTCTCTTACACCCGAATTTGGATTGTTTTGAAGCCGAACCATTTTTTTTTCTTTCCATGCCCTTCCTCGTAATTGATGTCTCTCTTATTTTTAATAATTTTAATTTCTCTGTCAATCATTAGATTATTGGCTTGCTTATGCTTGATAAATTATTATTTGATCTATGATTTTTTTTTTTACGAAAAAAAGTTATTGCATTTAGAGACGATACAGAATGTTCAAATATTCCCTTCCAGTTTTCCGGAAATATTCATTATTTTCGTAGTCACAAAAGATATTTCTGTCAAAAAATTTTGTATTGTAGTTAGGGAACAGAGGAGTTCAGATCAGATTTTCGATTTTAAAAAATTATTCATTATTTTTTGAATCGATCTTTTAATTAAAAAAATCATCTTAAAATTATTTTAAAAAAATAAAAACTATCTCTAGCGGGGCATTTTTTTGGGTGATTTTTTCGGAGCCTACTTTTGTATAATTATATTTTAAAAATACATATAACAAATTAAACTTGATATAAAATATTTAATTATATATTAAATATTAAATATAATACTAATATCTTAAAGTTACCGAATTAAAGTTTGATAATGTGATAGAAAAGTACAAAATTTTATAAAAAGTATTATATCTATAATAAAAAATGATAATTTATGAGTTAATTTTATAAATTAAAAATTATAAATAAAAATGGACTCCATTGGTTCCTACGATTTTTTTCGGGTGAGATCCTAATTTTAGCGGGTGAATTTTACTTTATCAAAATTCATCTTAAATTATATTCGAACAGTTTTTTCGAAGATCTTTCGGATTGATCGGATTTTTCTTACACCCATAATTGTAATCTCGAATTTCATGTTTATGAGTTTTTTATATATAGTCTTGTATGGAATAAATTTTGACCAATTAATGTATTAAAAAAAGAAAAAAAATGAAGGGCATAATGTTTCTTACAAACAAACTCCATTTTTGTAAATCTTCATCATTACAGTTCTTTTTCCAATCAAATTATCAAATCACTATTATCCAGGAAAGCTAACTTTTCACTTGCCAAATGGAGCAATATGAACTATCTAATTATCTTCAACTTATCGTGTCATACCACCAGAGAGAGAGAGAGAGATATGTTATCGAAGAATCAGGCACGCTTAAAAGAAACACTTTCACTTTAAATTAGATTATATTTTTCAGCGACCATAAAAATTTTTTTATGTGGAATATCGGATAGGATTTAGAGACTTTAATATAAAATAGGAAATAGAATCTAATTAGATTGGTACAAATTTTGAGAGTTTCACCTCGGCAGGGATTCTCTTCTAGACTCCTCCCATCTCCTCATACTCGCTTTTTCAACAGCGAGATCCTCGTATTCGTCATCGTCTTGTATAACATAGGTAGAATTTACGACGAGATCAAGATTCAAAATATCATCAACAAAAAATATTATAAAAAATTATCAAGAGATAAGCAATTCTAAGCATTTATTAATTGTCACACAGCAATTCTAAGCATTTATTAATGCTAAGATCTTAGCATTTAACATAAGCTAAGCCAAGTTGCAGTTTGGCTTACGAGCTAAAAGGTCGAGTTTGATTTTTTTTTGACTTATAAATTTAGTAAAAGTTTTCCAATAGTTAAGTTTTAACTTTTAATAGCTCTAGTCGTCGGTGAGTATGGACCAAAAAACGTGAACAGTGTGCTGCGGAGGAAGTAAAAAAAATTAAAAAAAAAGTGGCACATTTAGCGTTATCATATTTCAATTTTCAAAGCTTAAACTGACGTACATGTCCAAACACTAAATCATAATTAATCGATCTTTGCATCACACACTAAAACATTCACATTTTTTCTTTTAATTCTTGTTTGATCCTGTAACCAGGAGCTGTAGTAAATCTTCCGGTTAATTAAATTTGATGGTTCTATCAATTGATTGACTTCATCAACTTATAATTAGCCGACTGCAATCAGCATTAACATTTTTTTCTAGACTGATTGGAATCTCTTATTTAAAGTTCGAATTAAGAACGTAAAAATTTTGAACCATCATAATTTTTAGAAGAATAAATTTTATATTATTAACACTCATTCTCATGTGTAAACTATTGACAACTTTTAGTTTAGTCAAAATTCAATACGTGGATAACTAGGGAAGGAAAATACTTTCATAATAAGAACTTGACGAGATTTGAACTCAAAATCTTTTGACTATGATATCATGTTAAATTTAACGTGCTAATCAGTTTTCTTAAAAGTTTAGATTTTATATTATTAACAATAAGTCTCTATTTCTATTTTCTACTAGAAGTAGACACTAGCAAAGAGACCCGGTGTCAAATTATTTTAACACAAATTCAATTGCTTACTGGAAGAGGTAATCCAGAAATGAAAAGTGGGGATCGGATCGAGTGGACAAGATATAAAACAAATATATTGATTGTAAAAGGGGCACCCAATATATTTCATGAATTATAATAAATATTAAAATTACATTTATATATGACACGTAGATCAATCTATCATTTTAATTATGCCGTATATAACATATTGCGGTATATAAACTTACTATTTTTTCACCGTAAAAATGTAACAAATGGAAAATCACTTATGTCAAACCATAAACCTATACTAAGATAATATATATGTAAAAAAGAAAAAAGAGAGACAGATGTGAATGCATTCATTTCTTGGAAGTAAATATTAAAAACGTTTGGACCCAAAGAAATATGTCCTTGTTTTGTCGGAGAACAAAGAAAAATGTTTTGGCCATATCGACCATTTCCAGATATTCTCATCGATCGATTCTTGGGTGTAATTTATGAATCATATGTAATTGACTTTTCAAATTTATTAAATCCACTGCAATATTCTTTTTTTTTAAAAAAAGAAAATTATTAATTAGAAGGCTAAAGATAGTTCATAATTGTTGCAAGAATGGAGCCTAACAATAGTAGTCCAATCTAATAGCTTTGTGTAGCTTGCATCAGTCCCTTTCATTAGGATTAATGTTGAATTAATTACTCATGATTATCACATGGAAAGTAATAATCCACTGTTGATCAGATCAGTGACAAGATGCAGCTGGTCCACTCAATTAGCTTCTGGGGTTTGGATCCCCTCAAAGCAAAGTAGAGGCTGTCTCTAGCTAAGAAATGTTTTGTCTTTATGTCACAATGTTACAAAAATGTAAGGAAACCTTCTCATTGTTTCATAATGATTATTATATTTGACTGATCAATTACTATGCCAATCTGATTGGGTTATCGCTGTCCCAAGACTTTGGCTTCTATTAATCATCTGCTAATATTATTTTTCCTTTTTTCCCACATTATTTCTTCATCCTAATAATTAGTTAATTATAATAGTTATAATAGTTTGTCTTTGGCTCGAGTAATTAAAATTATGGTACACCATCTTTTCGGTACTACTTTTTGCAAGTACAATTAGTGGAAGCACTTGGCCATCAACTCGCCATTAATACACGTCACCTTTATATATATACTACTAGAACATATTAATATACTTCGCATGCGTATTAATATATTGTGGGTGGCACGACTCTTTATTATTTCTGTATTTTTAGCGTGGATATATTCGATTAATAGAATGTAGAGGAAAAAAATAGGGATACGACTGGTTTCCAAAAGTAAACTTAATTGATTAATTATTATACATCACAATTAATGTACATACATCATATCCTCTACGTCATAAATAAAATTTTATTAGTCACTCCATCCATCTTTCCTTGAGAGGAAAGGAAGAATAGCGACTTTGAAGTTATAATATATATATATATATATATATATATATATATTATATATATATATATTAAATTTAACATCAAATGAACCCTGAAGGAAAATTGAACCCTAATAATAAAAATAATAAATCTTTGGGTTCCTGTGTGTGAATTATTCAAACGTTGAGTTAACTCCTAAATGACTCGGACTATTATTTCTATGGTCTCTCAATTCTCGATTTAAAGTCATTAGTCAGTTGAACTTATTGATCTTATAAAAAGGTATTTAAAATAGTGAACAAATTAAGTGTGCCCAAGTCAAAACTCTGCCTAATTAATTGATGTATAAAATTATCTATTCTTTAAGTACAATCGACGGCTTCAATTTTTGAAATAGTTAATACGTTAACCTCATTAATCTTAGTTCTTAATACGCCCTTTGTATATGATGCTTTTGCATGCCTAGTCATGTACAAAATGGTGGGACAATGTTTGAGTTTTATATCATGATATGATAATATTAAGATTGGGCTTCTTTAGTTAAAAAAAGATCCTTATTATGGAATATGATTTTTTTTATTTTTTTTTAAAAAAAGATTCATCTCAAATTCATATAACAATAAGTTATCAACTTTCGTTCGTTAATGTCTTTTGTGTTTATCCACTTAGTTCTAAAAATATTTTTAAATTAATCAGTTAAATTATTTGAGAATAATAAATAATAATCTAATCAAACTATAACTATATATCAAGTAGTGAAAGTGGTATTATCTGAATCATTATTAGTGCAAAATAAAACATCATCCCAATTGACAACTTTGTGATATAAATAATTAATTGATGTAGTCTGTACATATTAAAGAGATAAAAAAATCCTAAACATACTATTCACTTTTGAGTGAATTGTGGATCATCTAATAATAATCTTATCATCAGCAATGCAGAAACGAGGAAAGAAGATTCAGCAGCTTCTTCCTCAATTCCTCAATTAAAGTTTGCACTTCAAACTTCGTTGGCATGACTTGCACTGACTCTGGTTCTCTGAACTTTCATATGAACACCTTTTGGTTTTGCTGCTGCTGCTGCTCTCTCTCCTCTCTCTCTCCTCCTCTCGTCATCTCTTCTGCTTTTTTTCCTTCTTCTTTCTTCACTTTTCCTTCTCGCTCCTTTCCTTAAAGGAAGCTTGAAAGCCTGATTGATTCCACTTTGTTTATTATGCCTTAAATCCAATGCATTCATTCGGAAAATATCAGCTCTCTTTTGTTTTCTCTCTCTCTCTCTCTTTTTTGTTGCTTGCAGATATGGATCCAAAGCCATCTGCGTATCAGAGTTATGGTCCAAAAGTGAGACAGCACCCACAGGGCTGTCAAGATATTGGCATAGTAGCATTCAATTCGCTTAATCAGATATGCTTGCTCTCTTTTTTTATTGTATCTCATTTTATCTTGTCTCACACTAAAATAATATTAATTGTTTAAAATAGAAAAAAGTTCGAATATTTCAATAAGTTATTAACATCCGATTCGTTAGAGAAGTCGCATAATTAAATATTAAGTTGAAGATTCGAAAAGTAGAACTTGATATTAGATTAAGTCCATTATCTATAGTGAGCTAATTTATTTGGTTTTAACTTTGTCACTTTTGTTGTATGCAAAAGTATATAAATCTTGAAGAATAATGTAAATAAGATAACAAATTTGACAGTTGATTTTGTCTAAGACATATATGATGAAACAGATGACAAAGGAAAATATTTTCCTTCTTTCAGAACTGAAATCACTTTTAATCGAAATTTCGAATTAAATGCAAGAAAGTGCGGGTCAAATAACTTTATGGTCAATTGCTTCATGATGCCACATAAAAACAACAATATGTTTAAACAAAAAAAACCATAAAAAAAAGAAAAGAAAATGACGAGAAATACCATGTCAAAAATTTTTTTACAATGTTTTAACATTTCTAAAATATGTTCACATTCTTTCATGCTCTTCTGAATCATGATGACATGTTAAGAGCCGAAAATACATAGAAAAACTCTGTAAATGAATCTAAAGCATTTAAGTCATACAAGTACATGAAAAAGGATTATTATTATTATTATTATTATTATTATTATTATTATTATTATTATTATTATTATTATTATTATTATTATTATTATTATTATTATTATTATTATTATTATTGTTGTTGTTGTTGTTGTTGTTGTTGTTGTTGTTGTTGTTGTTGTTGTTGTTGTAGGATGGAAAATTAGAAACTAGCATCAACAAGTAATTGTGAACATGAATCTAGCATGGAATAATAGTTGGACCAATAAAATTCTCAATTCATTGAGCATTCTTTATCTCTATTATTGGTGTGACCATTATTATTTTTGTGCTATTTTTACACGATATGGAATCTAAAAGTATGTTGCGTGTCCTCTTGTGGTCTGTACTAAGGTAAAATTTAATTATCTGATTGAATAATAATAATAATAATAATAATAATAATAATAATAATAATAATAATAATAATAATAATAATAATAATAATAATAATAATAATATTCAAAATAATAATAATAATAATAATAATAATAATAATAATAATAATAATAATAATAATAATATTCAAAATAACAAAATACTACATCACAATTAAAGTGCACCATGTGATAAAAAAAGCTTTCTCATTTTACCTACACACATCCAACAGATGAGAAATATACTAAACAAAAAAAAAATCAAATCAAATTCACATGTGGTGTTAAAACAGGTCAAAGCAACGAATCTTGAGCAGTCCGATGAGATTTGTTTCCCCTACGGTAAAAATGAGCAGTTCATGAGAAGTGTCGTAGTTGCAAACAACCAAACGAGAACAGGAACAGATATGGCTTTCCTGTCATTTCAGATTACACTGACTCTCTCTCTCTCTCTCTATATATATATATATATAGAAGCAAGTTACACCAATAGTCACCCATCACTAAACGAGCCGAGAAGAAACTTAGAAGTATCACGAAGAGAGAGAGAGAGAGAGAGAGAGAGAGAGAGAGAGAGAGAGAAGGGGGGCAGACTTCTCTGCTTCCATTCTGCTCGATGCTCTGTTTTCCATTGAGCCGTTAGGAGAGAGAATTATGGCGGGAAGACGAGTTGCTCCGAGTTCGGACATGGATGTGCTGCTGCAGGGCCAAGGGATTTGCGATCAGGATGTGGAGGCGCTCTTGACATCCGCTGCTAGCTTTCTTGGTAATTGGCTGCTGCCGCTGCTGCTTTTCTGATCTCTTCCCTCTGTTTTCCTCCACTGTTCTTGTGCAGGGTCTTTCCATCGAGTGATGCAGCTTTTATCCAACTTTTTCCCCTCTGCACTACTTCTGATGAACAAAAGCTTTTCAATTAGTGAAGTTTTTTTCTAGTGCCTACCGATTTGCCTTGTTCATTTTATGATAAATTAGAGTTTACCGGATTTTGATGATGCAGTCTTCCAAAAGGGAAGAAAAGGACATTTTGTTGGCCAATTTCAGATGAGATTTCTTTTACACACCTGATTCTGAAGGCTAAGCATTCAAGAATCTGTCATTTTCCCCGTATCTTGGTGAATTCACATGGAGAGGATGTAGAACAAAACACTGATCTCCAGTTCTTCCAGTGGCATACTCATTCCATCACAAGACAGTGTGCATGAATCCTTCCCGTGCTTTTTCTCATTAGTTGGATCTCCTTTCCTGTTCAGGAGCATCTACGAAGATTAGTTGGTGGATTCCAGTCAAACTACTATTTCCGAACTGTTGTTATCAGCATTATATCTCCTGAAATCTAAATAAGCAGCTGCAGAAAAGTATTGTGCACGTCCTGTAGGTGTAGCAGTACCAATGTAATATTCATTTTATTACATTTGACTTGCAGTTGCTTCTATAAGTGAGCGAAAATTTTCTAGCCCTCTTATTCTAGTCCCAATCCTTCAGAACTGTTCACACTTGAAATGTGATTAAATTCGAGTTCCATGATGTGGTCCTCACTGAAACTGATCTGAATCTCAGGAGTGCAATCCCTGGCAAGCTCTGGAGATCCCGGGAGCAACAGCAGTCTGGGAGAGATGTTCTACGAGCCAGTTCTGAACGTGGAAGAAATCTGCGACGATGCCCTGGAGGAGTGCCTTCAGCAGCCGGAGAAGAAGAGACGGCTGACCTCAGGCCAAGTCCAGTCCCTCGAGAAGACGTTTGAGCTCGAGAACAAACTTGAGCCGGAGAGGAAGGTCCAGCTCGCCAGGGACCTGGGATTGCATCCGAGGCAGGTCGCCATATGGTTCCAGAACCGCCGCGCCCGGTGGAAGACGAAGCAGTTGGAGAAGGACTACGAGGCCCTCAAATCCAGCTTCGATGCTCTCCAGGTGGAGCATGACAAGCTGCTCAGGGAGAAGGAGGAACTTGAGGCTCAGGTAATGCAACATGCTAAGCATCTTCCATCTGTTCTGTTTCAGTCATGAACATTTTGACTACTTACTGCTACTGATGAAATATTCCATTTCCAAATCATTCTCTCTCTTGCTGCAATATTTTGGTAAATTGTGTGGAATTTACTTATTTGCTTGAGAAGTGTCATCAGTCATCAAGTGTGTACACTGATGCGTGTTGCTGATTCACCTCAACAGGTTCTCGCACTGACCAGCAGGATCCTCTCCAAAGACAAGGACATCGAAAGGTTCCAGTTATTCGAGTCGATAGATGTTGATCAGAGCTTGGTGTGTGATCAGTTCAGGAGTACTAATGTGGATGGTAGTGTTAGAATGTGCAACCAACAGCAGCAAGATGTTGGATCTGCAAACTCCGGCATGCTGGACGTTGAAGGTGGAGAACACTCCAAGATGAAGTTGATGATGATGATGGAGCCGACCAGCTGCTCTTCCAACAACACTTTTGAGCCTGATCAGTCGGATCTCTCTCAGGTGGATGCTGAGATCCTGAGCATGGAGCATAATTCGTCGAATTATGAGTTCCAGTTAGGTGATCAAGCCTTCTGGTCTTGGCCTTAACTTAATAAGCTTAGCTTCATATATATAACGTATATATGTATTCACCTTGATCAATAGAGAAGTTATATGTCGGCATATAATGATGCTACCTGTGGAAAGGATGGGTTTTTATAATTCCTCAAAGGTGCAAAAATGAAGATTCAAATATAGTCTCAAAATTACTTCAAAAGATGGAAATGGATTAGCTTTTCGTCCAATTGATTGAGTTGCTTTTTATGGTGCCATTTTCATCTACATTTGTTTAAAATTTTTTTTTTCTTTCATGGAGTGTTCCTAGACTTTTATATTAGCCCTTTACCTCTCATAAACTTTCCAAATCTCCAAATTATTATTTTTTAACTAGACGACTAGAAAATTTGACGACGAGTCATTTGGGATTAAGTTAAAAAATTTGAAAGTTCAGAGGAGATAAATGGTCAGTATTAAAGTTTATAGATCATTTTGGGAAAAAAAGTTCACAGGTTAATGTGAAATTCCCAACTTTTTGGAGTTGTGGTTTATATTATACACAGGGATATATTTTCATTAAAAGAAAAAAAAATATCTCCAGAAAGGTCACAAAATATTGACATGCATGTACACTATACAATTAATGTGTCCCAACTACGGATTGGGAAGAATGTAAAAGCACAACGCATTCTCCATAAGGCAACAAAGAATAAGTAACGTGTTGCACGTGTCCTTTGTATTTAAGCTCGACTTCCTCTTCTCATTTCTTAGATCTTTGGACATGACTCTCTTATAACTATTTTTCCACCTTTTTGCTTTTAACAAAGTAACAACTTTTTAGGATATTAAAAAAAAAGGCATAAAAGAGCTAGAGGGCAAAATGGTATTAAATGGTCCTCACAAGTGTACTCCTCGAGGCATGTGCAACGCGCACCTTCCCACATGTCTAATTTCATATATTATATTACGTCTATCAGCCGGATTGGATGGTGGTGGACTCATTCTCACTAAGTAGAATTTCAAAATTCCATTTTTTTATGAATTAAGAATATTTTCACCTGTCATTATCAGTTAGACATTTTAAGATGAATTTAACCGATTTATTTGAGATCGATGGTGCATAATGTCACCTGATTGAACTGGCCACATCATTTTCCAAACACAAAAGGCTGCCCCAAAAAATATTATATTACGTCTTATAAGATAAAAATTATTTATATGTCATGATAATTTTTATTATTGTAGCATGTAGAGCATTTCCAAACGGATACATTTTAATTAGCATTTTACTCAAACAAACGGAAAATTACAATTAGGGATAAAAAAATGATGGGGCAGAGTGATAAAATGTGTTTCAAATTTGATAATATCATATATGGCTAACACTAGAGATGGAATTACGGACAGATCATACGGCTCGGCACGCTGCCAACCGGCCCGGCACGGACACGGTCCGTGCATGGACAACGGGCCATGTCCATGCCATTCCATGTTAGGTTGAGCATTTGCATTGTGGGCACGACACAGTCCGAGCATAGTGAATACGGATCCAGCATGGCACGATCCGTTTTGACATGAAATTTTTTTCGTGCACCAACACGGACAATGCAAAAACACAAGCCATAATAAAATCACATAGCCCGCGTTACTTATTTGAACGAAACTCACGATTTGACAACACGAACATGGTGATTTAACATGATGAACATGGGCGGTGTTTAAATGAACACGGGTCATATTTAAACCCTATAAGAGCTAGTTGAACCCTCATTTTCTATTCATTCAAGCACCCTTCGTGGCTCCGCCTCACCCCCTCTCCCTCTCTTTAATAATCTCTCTTGTCTGAGTCTCTTACGTTCTCTCTCAATCTCCTCTTCTCTTATTGAGCACTTGATAGATCATTGTAGATTCACAATAATCATTGTAGATTCATTTTGAGTGAAAATGATGCATCGCATTTCAAATGGATCTACACAGGGAAATACAAAAAAAATGATGCTACATTTTCATTCGAAACTTTTTCACATCACATACCCATTTTCACACTTCGCTAATGAAATTCGATAAAAAAAGTAAGTCGAATAAAAAATAATATTTTCAAAATGAAAATATTTTTTATAGAACAACCTTTTTGATATTTCTTTTCCCCTTTTTTTCTTTTTGTGTTGAAATCATCAAACGTTGCAAACTACCAAGTAAAGTTGCATAGTTCTGTTCCTCGTGCCTCGTTCATGTTGGTAGCAGGAGCAACAGAGGCATAGTCTTTCATATTGTAACAATGCAGAGTTATTGTAACAGTGTCGTTTTATTTCCCTTTGTATCAGCTGAGTAGTACTATAAATGCTTGTCAATGTCTTGTAGCGTGTCTTGTAGTCTTTTACTTTTGAATAGAATATTACTTCTGTGTCTTCTTCCTCATGCTTCTGCTTCTTCCTCTTCTCTGCTTCTCCTTGATTTCCTCCCTCCGGCGACTCCTTGTGAACTCCGACAAGCACAAGGGCTCGGTTTCTTAACATTTTGAAATGACAACAATTGTTCTTCAATCTTTTTTATCTTATTTTCTCTCTTTATTTCATATGAAATATTTTTTAATTTCTGTTATTAATTAATTTTGATTTTTTAATTAAATAATATGTATATAGTATTTAATAAAAATTCAATGTACATAATCAAATAAATAAGAAAACTAATGTTTATTTATTATATATAATATATTTACTTAAAAATTAATTTAGTACTATTTATTATCTTATATTTCATCAAATTTCTTCTTGTATTTCTTAAATAGATTTTCTTGTAAATATTATTCATTATATTTCCTTATAAAAGTGATTTAATATAATTTTTAAATTCAAACTCAAATATTTATTAATCAACAAAATTATATTTTACATGTACGGTTCTTATTCAATTACGTTCAAAACACACCGGAATTAACAGATATTGAGGCTATTTTGTTAAAAAGAAACAAAAATCACAAACAACGTCGATATGTCAAAGTTGGCTCGGATACGATTAGCTGCCTTAGGACATGCAAAATAACATTCATAATTTCGATTTGTATAAACTACTAATATTTCGCAATACAAAGTCAGTTTGTAAAGTAGCAAATATTACAATGCCAGAACGTCATTTAATATTATACATAAGTCAAAGGAAAAAAAGTTCACCCTTTGAAGCCAGAAGCAAAACTTGCCAAGAAGTTAAAAGACCTGAGACAAAGATTGAAACAAATCTCAATTACTGAAATATGATATGTATATTGATACATTCACGGGTGCTTGATCCATGCACGTGAAAAAGAATACTAAGCTGTTTTTATGCAGCATATTGTTATATAACAAGGACTTCAGAAACTTTCTGGGAAGAATCATTGTAAAAGAATCAATTTTTTCTATAAAAGTAAAGCAAACAAGTCACACACGGCGAAAGGGCAGCAAATCAACATATTGGCAAGTTCCATATAGGCGTGGACCAAGAACCATTTACAGGAGCTCCCGAGAAGCAATGTTGATCCTGCTAAGTTTGCAACTCCAAATGGAGCACTTTCTTCGTGTAAGATCGGACTCTTAGCAAAACCAAAATCAGACATTAATATTGGCCCTGTTCTTCGTGCCGCCAATTTCTGGCAATGTAGAAGATGTGAACCTGTGAAAACTATAGCTTTCGGATGCTGACACTGGCTGTTGAGGATAGAGAGTCGGGGGTGGAGTCAGATTCCTCTGAGCAGGAAGAGGAGGCAGCACGTTGTACTTGTAAGCTTCACCACTTACGCTGGGAAAAGCAATCAAAATATTACAATAAAACATAATCAAGAGTTTATGGTCTTGAGAACAAACAACCATTATCAAGAAATTAATCAATGTGATGCTAACATGTAGAATCACGACTATAAGAAGCATAGCATCTGTCAAAACCACTCACATGTTAGATGGAATGACAAAAGAAAGATGCAAGCTCAGAATCCGTGTCCTAGCAACTTTTTACACCAAAAAAATTTCAAACTTCATTCACACTTGTCCTTGGTAAGAAAACCCATTTTTCTCGTACTCCTTATAGTTCTTCATGCAAAAATAAACAAGATAGAATAGGCTGGTATTCACATTGCATAGATTTGACAGTAAGAATTTCAATGAAAAGCAATGAAAGCAGGTCACATTGTACCAAACTACCAATACAGTGTTGAAATATGAATGCTGCCCTGCAGTTTTGTGATACTAGTCTGCAGGTGACATCCACAATTCTAACATGTTACATACCAAGCAGCATACGGTGTCCTATGAAGAATAACTGTCATTTGAACAAGGTTTAGAGGTAGATAAAGTCCATGGGAGGAATTCAAGAAAGAAAAAAACATATTAGTGCAGTTGTAATCCATAGTTTTGAAAAAAATTCATAGATCAAGTGTCAAATACATTTAGGAATAGCATTCAGATATAAGGGAAACTAGAACCTCTCAAATATGTAATGCAATCAATAGCTAAAATTTAGAAAGATGATACCTCAGTCTTCTATGAAGTTGATCATCATCACTTGAATTCTCATTTGAACGGGAAACAGAGTTTTGAAGTGGACTGATGGACCAGGGGCTTGGCATTGGCAGTTCATCGGAGATGTACCTTCTCCTGATCAACTAGAAGATGTATTACATGACGGTTAACAACAACGAATATCTGAGGAATATTTAGAAATCAAGATTAAAAAACAGATACAGACCATCCGAAAAAACTTGATGACAGCTTCTTTATCATATCTTGCTTCTTTGGCAGCCTATGCATGACAAAGAGAAATCAGAAATTAAAAAAAATCAAGTTTGAAATGAACATCAACTCATAGTCATATGTTAGACCAAGTAGACTGCAATAATATAATAGTTTCTCAAAATTTAACAAATGTACATTGATAGATCCTGGACATCAGTGGATTGTGTAAGCAACAAAAATAATAATTTGAATCTGTTAGCTTCTCCCTGATATTACCTATAAAAAAACTCTCCTATGTTTTCCAATTTTGTGGTCTAAAAGGAAAATTAGATGGTATGATTACTCTTCCAGGTATGTTGAAATGGACAGTGTAGTGTCAAAAGCTAAAATGGAGATCACATTTAGCATATATTATCCTAAATGAAGTTGATTTATTGAAATTGCAAATGACGCAGATTGACACTTAAGGTTTTTTTTTTGAGAGAGAAGAAAGGATGACAACGAGAATTTTTTATTGGCATCCATGTATATATATAATTATAATGATAAATGTCATGCACAAGTGTAAGCTCTCAAGAAGAGAGCATAAAAAACAGGAAGCGTACAGCAACTAACCAAAACCACACTCCCGGAGGAGAAAGGAAGCATGAAATACAATACTCTCAATCAAAACCCGCTCCCCACAAAAGATTATGACGCTTAATAGTTAAAATGAACACTTGAGAGGATATGGATATTAGAAATCATTAAGAAACTTTGATTGTGGCATGGTGAAAACAAAGATGCAATGTTCAAATGAAGTGAATATGTAGAAATACGAAAGTCAAATCAGATGTAAAAGGAAAATGTGATGTGCCATAAATGCGACTTTTGAGGCATTGGATCTTACAGCTAACAGGGCTGAACTGCCAGGAAAGCTCTCTGTCAGAGGAAGTTCTTCACTAGGAGAAAGTAGGCCTTGTTTCTCAACCCATTGCCGAGCAACATCAACAAGATTACCACTACTAACCCTTGTGCCCTCCTTAGTGGAAATATCTGCTTTGTTAGCAATAACCAGATAAGGAATCGGTAATCCTCCAGGCCCACCAGATCCTAGAGGAGCTGAGAATGTGCCATTTAATGCAATCTCTGAAGCCCATTTCAACAAGTTTGTCTTTGTCCTCCTCTGAGAAAGATCATGGACAAATATGACACCTACAGTATGTGTACAAGCTTAGTAACAATTAACATTGTTTCATGAAGTTCACAATTCCGGTAATCATAAAATGAGATACACATTTTGGACTATAATAATGACACATCAAACAATGTCAAAAGAATTTGCAGACTTGTAGACCCAAGGTTTGCTCCATAAGAAACATGTTACCACATTCTATAGTACAATAAAATAGACAGCACAAACCAAAAACAATAAAATTGCCACAAGAAATCTTAACAATAAAGTGAAAAGGAACTACAGGTAAACGCGACCAATGTTCAGAAGGCACAGAGGATTTTCTTTCGAAAAGCATTGTAGGTTGCAAGTATTTGAATGTCGCACAAGAAAAAGTGTACGTAAATAATTAAATGTGGAACCAATACCAAAAAAGAAGATGAGAAGCAACACAAGTATCATTGAAGTCAAAGAGAGAACTACACAAAGATTATATCAATAAAAACAGTCATTATAACCAAGTTAAAAGCCATAGGCATAGGTAAAAGAAGTTCTCAAGAATTCGACGAAGCCTACCAAAGAAAGATAGTTTACCAAATGAAGAACTGAATAGAATAATGATCTTTGATTCCTGAGATATTCGGGATAAATTACAAAAGAAAACTAATAATATTACCAGCTTTGTCAGATTCATTAACAATTTTCCTTTAAATGATATCACAAAAAAGAGGATGAATATGAACATTTCACCACCAAATCAGGAGAAGCATTAAGAGAAGTTAAAAATATGATCAAGAAAAAGAGCTAGAACACTTGCAATGAAAACAATGAGAATCATTAATTAAAGTAGTAAGGAACAAATGTAGAACAAGATTATGAGATCCTTGTCCAACGGAAGATGTTACTATGTGGAAACTGATAACAAACGAATGGTGCTCAGTGCAACAAATAAAATGGTAACGCGAATGTGTTCATTGAGAACAGCACGGATGACAAGTCTCCTAAAAGAAAATCACACGTATTATAGGTCATTGAAGGACAAAAGATTTACCATTGATCTGTGTATAGAAAAGAGACCGACATTCCTTGTAGCGCTCATGTCCAGAAACATCCCAGAGTTCAACAAAAAAGTCTCTTTGTGAATCACCCTTTAGGCTACTAGAGGAGCTGCTAGGACTTCCATAAGAAATATGCTGAGCACAACAAAACATAAGAACTCTATGAGGATAATGCCTCTACAACATCAACAGCAAGAAACTCACACAGCAATAAGCTGACCTTCGCACCCACTGTACAGCCAACTGTTTGTGGCGGTCGAGTGATAGAAGAACCTTTCAAGATCAAATGCACGAGGGATGTTTTTCCTACGCCTGAAATAAATCAAAGCACAAGTTATAACAGCCTAAGTACATATCAGCAGAAAGGCTATTAAATAACTCATTCCTTTCTCAAAACACCAATTTAGTGAACTTTCCATTTGGATATGAATCAAACTTCTCAAAATAATCAAATGCTCATACTCATACCATCATATTCTCAGTTAATCTTATAGTTTGGGTTTACCAGGGTGTCAAATTTTTTTTTAAACGTATCAAGTGTCAATTTTTGGGGCCAAAGATGTAGAAAATCAAACAAACTAGCAACAGAAACAACATACGAATGCCTAAAAAATGCCATCTTTTCCACTGTGGGTTTATTTCCACTTTAACCACTAAACTAAGAAAATAATCACTTAACTCTCATAAAATATCAATATTTTTCATTTTATCACATTGTCAATTTTCTGTTAACGTCTCTTGTTTAAATGTTTTTTTAGAGTCTCTTGTTTATATGTATAATTATGTTTTTAACCTTACATATAATCATTTGAAAAAAAAAATACAACAAAAAGTTGAATAGAGGGGAAAAAAGAAGGAACATTAAAGAGGATGCCGTGTTATTTTTAAAGTACATTACCATCTTTTTTTTTTTTTAGGAATGACGTCGTATGATCCATGTAGCCGACCCCACCTAGTGGGATAAGGCTTTGTTGTTGTTGTATTATTTATGTTTTTTTATAAATGATAATAAAATATAACAATACAATCACACGAATAGAAGAAAATAAAATTTAATGGAAAAGTTGATGAAAGGCTTTGATGGTTCAAGTGAGGCAAGTGGGTTTGCTTAGTTTAGAGGTTAAAAAAGAAACAAGCTTCCCCAAAAAAAAAAAAGAGAAAACCTTGCAATGAACCCTATGTGATGTACATGAATATGTCGGTAGCTATCAGAAAAGAGGAGCTCAGTAGATGAGGTATCCGTATTTCCCTTCTTTACACACCATTGAATGACAAATTCCCTCCTCCAGATGCCAAAGAAGGAAACTCCCTACAATAATTAGTACATGTACACAATCTGCCCTGAGATCCTCCACTTTACTACGCCGGTAATAAACACAAGAGATCCAACAGAGGGGCAAGCAGATCATGAACAGGAAGGCTACGATATAGTGCACAAAAGAAATGTACCTGAATCGCCAACGACGAGAACACGAACCTGGCCGCAAGGAGGCCCCCCGTTCTGCTCTCTGCTCTCTTTCTCCTTCTCCTTCTGCCACCAAAACATGGCTGATTAAACAGACTCACGAATCCTTCGAGCGCCAGGAGGAATCGGACACCCGGGGATTATCTTCGCTACCTTCCCGTGGATCAGGCGCCCTCGGACGCATCAAAGAAGCAGCTCATTGAGATCAACAACTCGTCGGAAATTCCACGTCAAATCTCATCCACTGGAACGCCACTGCGTGATCCAAAACGAAAGAACGAGCTCAAGAGATCGTGACCGCGATCAAATCGACGAAACATGCAGGAGGACAAGTTGAGATTTCGAGGATTTGAGGGCGAAATCGGAAGCTCGAAGAGAATGCGATCTGATAAAATCGAAGTGGAGATTTCCCCCAAAACGTCTTCCGCCGAGCCGACTGCAACCTTGTCGAAAGAGGAAGGTTCATGAAACGCCTGAAACGAACGCAGCCGTTGTGAAAACGTATCATCCAATATAGCGGGTCGGTGTCCGATACTACGCCTTATATATGTCGTAAAATGTATTTGTCAGGTGATGCATTATTATTATTATTAGTTTAATTAAACAAAAGATCATCTTAATCATGATAAAAGAATTGAATAAGAAACTTTTTTATTTTCAATCTTTACTTTTCGTCCATTAAATCCGAAAAAAACAAAATTGAATCATGTAATGATCCATTCCTATGCTCACAAAATCGATAGTTCAATTGATTGACCATCGAACTAGCACTATTATTATTATTATTATTATTATTATTATTATTATTATTATTATTATTATTATTATTATTATTATTAGAGTCAATTTTGAAATCATAATCATTATTTCATTCGCAATACCAAGTAGGTTTTCTATAGTTTTCTTCCACAAAGTGAATTTTAGCACTTTTGCACTTAAAATGTCATTTTTAACTTTCATGACGTGATGCAAGTAAAATAATGTTTCTTTATAAGAAAACATAAATATGTAAACTCTTGTATGCATGAAATATATCGAAAATTTTGTACTGTGCACAAGAAAAATGAAAAAAAGAACATCGAAACGAATTTTTTTTGTTCTCTTGCATTAATTAATTATATATAGGAGCATGCAATTATGTTGTTCGCCCTCCATATTATTATCCTCCATTAATAAGCATTTCTGGAATTGATATTTGAGAGGGAAAAAAATTGTTGCCAACGAACACAAATTTCATTGCAAATTTCATTAGAATATGACCACGACGGTTATTTTCATAAATCACCCATAAATTATCATAATTTTTCACATCTAATTTCAAATTATGAAATTATTTTTTTAAATTTCTAAATTATCATAATTTTTTCAATTTAAGTCTTCCGTCGACTTATGTCTAATTGTTATGTTAACTTAGCTGTTCTTCATTTATAAAAAAGTCAAAATTATCTACCATCAAAAGGAGCTCGAAGAAGTCTTCGCGTTCGACGGTGACGGAGAATTGACGAGCTCCGACGGGCTTTCCGGGGTCCCTCTTTGTAGAGGGCTCTTTTTCAGCACCGGTTTGTGTCCCTCTCTTTCTTTCCGACGAAGGTCGTAAAGCCCCCCCCCCCCCCCCCCCCCCCCCCCCCTCTTTTCCTACGTCGGCGTGAGCAAGGAAATAGAGGGGAGGGGGGCTCATCCCCCCTCTACGGCCTTCTAATGAGGTCGCAGAGAGGGACCATCCCCCCCTCTCTTTTTTGTGCACGTGTCACGGGACGTTTTCCCGTGATACCAAGCGTGAAGCTTCGCAGCACCAGTGTTGCTCAACTTATAGTTCTCGACCGTTTAGCATCAAAACTTTGGAACACATGCAGCCACCCCGCACTGCGTAATATTGCGGAGTACCAAGTTATCCGCCCTTAGGGTATTTATCTTGTAAGGCCGTCCTTATAAATGACCAAGTAGGTGACGTTCCGTAGGGTACGTCTTTTGCATCTTCAATATGTAATAATACTTCTATGCCTACGGTACACTGGAAGAAGTTCACTAGTGCCTTCTGATGCCCAATTGCATGTTATTTTTCATCATATTTAATACAAGTAAGCTTTCCTTTAATTCTAATGTCATGACCTTGAGTGTGAGGTGGCAACCCACATCGGTGTCCCTTCATGGCATCCCGTGGTCCCTTAGTCATCCCTTCGGACTTTAAGCGTCCAAGCGTCTGCATTGATGCCGCAACGCGTTAATGCCACGGTCCCATGACGAGTAGTCCAACACTCTAATCATGTCCGTGATTGAATGTCTATAAGAGCGACTCTCGGTAAACGCGTTAATGCCACGGTCCCATGACGAGTAGTCCAATACTCTAGTCATGTCCGTGATTGAATGTCTATAAGAGCAACTCTCGGCATAATCGTCTCAACCATAAAACTTCCGCTGCAAATTTAAAATAGGCTTGGCTAGGTGCCTATCCGCCTAGTCACCGCGCGTGATCTAGTGTCCGAGAATGATCCCATGATAAGTGGTATCATAGCAGTTCTTCCTGCTCGGATTACCCAGCGATGATGACTCGCTTGTGTCGTCACAATATGCCCTGGCGTAGGAAATGTGCTTCCGCTCAAAAACTTCATCACGCCCAGGCGCACTGGTACCATGGTCTTTGATCATGGACGCCAACGAGGAATGCATGGCAAGCTTCCTCGTCGCACGCCTAGTCGTGCCCCGCAGCATGTTCCTTATACACCCGTGTCATGTCAAGGAACGTCCGTCATGCATTATGATGACGGACTGATCGTTCCACCTAATCGGAACGGTCATGCGTCACTCACTCGAGTAGATCAACCACCCCAGATATACAGTCGGAAATCTTGAAGTGTCGTGCTGCGTTAAGAGTGACCATATGATCGGCATGATGGTCTTGCGCTACTCATACCATGACGTCGCTTACACGAGCATCGTGTAACTCGGAGGACCCGTGTCACATTCAGGAATTGTCGGTCATGCACTATCGTGATGACCTGGCGCTGCTCGATATTTCGTGACGTCGCATCGCATGCACAGTCATTCAACGTGAAGTGCACAATCGCTTCACGGAAGAAGTTGGCTCAAGTTGTTCATGGTCCCTTTCGGCGAAGGAGTATCATCCTATCGGCTAAGGAGCATCAATCACAAGCATCTTGTCATGCCGCAGCATCGTCTGTCATGCCACGATGACTTTCAGGAATGGAGCAAAGCGTTGATTACTTACAAACACTTTGGAACGAGCTGTCAGCCTTGCCTGTCTCGTCAAGTGTCGTCTTGCAAGCGGCGTGATGTCATCCATCAAGGGTTGGGATGAATCTGCTACATGCCAACGCAAATTGACGCCTCAATTCAATGACCAATTTGGCAAATGGTCTGAGCGTCGAGCATTGGCGAACCTTGGCATGCTGCTGTCAAGCATTCCGCCGCCAACCGAAGGAAGGAGTACCCTTTCCTCTCGGATAATGCCTCGAGTAATCGAAGCGACCTCCAAGGATCGCAATCCAAATGTTTCGAAGGACACACTAGCGATGTCGTCCCTTCGAATGGAGATAGAGGTGATGTTGGGAGCTCATGCCATGAGTTCACCAACCGCAATCCGTTTATCCAAGCGGAGCATCTTCACGAACATCCTCATGGTTCGTTGAAGACCCGAAACAACTATTCTTCCACAAGGGTTAGTCGTCTGGTGGACAAGTATGTCAAAGGCACATGATCCCTGCCGACAAGCACAATGACATTACTTTGTCCAAGTTGCAGACGGATGAGCATCTAGGTGCATCCTCTTCGTGAACGAGCACAACGATCTAGCCCCGTCCATACCCCAAAGGTGTTGCCTAAGCTTCAAAGGAGGTCCCAGTATCGGAAGAAGACATATCCCAAGAACCCTGCAAGATGTGACAAACTCATGATGGCGTTGCCATCGCGACAATGTGGAATGTGGCAAACATGCATCCCATTGAGACATGGGATAGAGGAAGTGGCAGCTCATCAGTTATGCAAGCCCTGACAAGTTGGGACTGGAGGTCAAGGTCGCTTTGTTCATCATCGGCCAGATGGGCATGTTGAAAGAGGACGTGAAAGATATCACCGAGCTCTGCCTACAGTGTTCCTAGGAGGATGAAGACCCATCGTTGGTGTTCTTCAAGCAGAGGGGACAGAGTTGGAACGACAGGATCACCCAACCTCCGCTCGCTAGTCACCGTTGCCAAGGCGTTCATGCCAATACTACTGCCATACCACCAAAGCCCTTGTGTCACGTCCTTATTTTCCACCTAGAAGTAAGGGTGTGCGGCACTGAACTTCTCCTCGACGAGCATGTCCAGTCAGCCTCCAAGAAACACACTGCAGAGAGCATTCGGCTACTCCACAGAATTCATGTACACAAGAACAACATTAGACACACAAGAAGATAAGGGGAAAAGTCTTTTTTATTGAACAACAGTTCTGGCCGCCCAGATGACAGACCCTTGGTTTACAAAATGGCTCTCAACAGCCTACTAAGTTCTGTCCATCCTGGTCGTCCTATACACTCAAACCCACTGCCCCACTGCTGTGCACTACTCTGTCTGCCAAATTGGGTAGTCGTTCGCGCCACCTGCGCGCCATACGTCCCAGTGACAAACCGTTCATCCCAGAATGTTCTCCTGCTCGAGAATCCTCTAGCCGGATAGCCTGCTCGCTATCCCCCATGCCAACCACTCGTTTGGGATAGTAGGATTCATCTTGGGATGGTATGGACACATCTTGCCAAACCGGGCAGTCGTTCGTGCCACCAGCACGCCATACGTCCGAGAGATAATCCTCTCATCCCAAACTCTTGGGGATGGTCTATGCATCTGACCTGCACGCCAGCATGCTTTCCCAGGTGCTTGCTTGCTCTTGGGACGATCCAAACATGTCCTAGGATGGACATGGCCGCCCGACCTGGCGCCCGCCATGTCCCTGCCATGTCATGGGACATCCTGCACAAAATGGGCATGACATTCTCCCACACTTAAACCATTGCCGTCCCGGCAATGTTTGCACTGTGTTGTTGATGTCTGGATCATTATCTCTGAAGAAAGCCTTCAACTTGGACTTGTTCAAGAACCTCCTTGCCCCTGAACATGGCCTCAATACCTCCATGTATTACAAGGCCGCCTGCTGCTCCTTGCCATCCCTTCTAGAACCTGCTTGCCCCAGACTGAGATGCTTTGGAACCTTGCATGAATGTCCACCTTGTTGAGTTGCCTTCATTCTGTTCAGGACGCAGCCTCCTCGCGAGCGTCCTAGGGATGTGGCCTGCGCGCCATGCCCCTGCACTATGCCCTGGACATGGCCGCTGCTCCGGGCCACTGTCAAGACTGCTCCAAGTAGTGAAGATGCCACATCTCACTGTCCAAGACACTCTTGATCAGGTTCCTCTTCAAATTGATCAGTGGGTATTACCCTGCTGTCCGAGGGCAACACCCTGGCCACCATGCACCGATGATCGCTGTGGTCTGCACTGCGCACTGCCGCCAGACCCTGGGACATGGCCTCCTGCCATTGTCCCAAGACAAGATCCTCCCTGATCCGCACTGCACTACAAATACAGGGACATGGTCTCCTGCCATAAGTCCCAAGACAGGACCTGGTCGGTTGTAATCTGCACTCCACTACAGATTTTGGGACATGGCCGCCTACCATGGTCCCAAAACATGCGCCTGCTACGAGCATTCCAAGGACATGGCCGCCTGCCATGACCCCCAGACATGAACATCCTGCAAGAGTCCCAGGGACATGGCCGCCTGCCATAGTCCAAGAACATAGCCGCCTCATCATGTCTGCAGACTTCAGTGATGAACCACACCACATATGCTTGATGAAGATTCTGGGACATGGACTGCACTCCAGCGTCCCAGGGACAAGTCCTCCTGCCTGCGTCCCAGGGTCATGGCCGCCTGCCATAACCTTGACAACTTCTTAGCCGGAGTCTGGGATGATCAGATGTTGTCCCACAACATCCTGTTCGTCCAGCGTCTGCATGTGTCTGAAGTAGATGTGGCCACCACATCCAGGGCATCCGCATGCCCCAGAATTGGCCACTGCGCCTTCTGATTGCTGCATCTCTGCGTCTGGCCACTGAAGTCGAGTGGCCACAGCATTTGGTGGGTCTGCTCCCCCACCAAATCCGCCGCCAAGCACCCCACACCTTGGGATGCCACTGTCGATGCAGACTTCAAGGGAGTGTGCCCCAGGTTCCACCTGAACCAGGGTTGGTTGTGGCTTGCTCCTTCAGCGCCGCGACTTCTGCAAGTGTCCCCTTGAACTCCATTTTCAAGGGACTGGGCTTGAGTCCTGAGACCTGCGCGCCTCAGGGGAAGAACCTCCTGTTCTTCCAGGGTTGTTGAGTGACTTGGACTGCCTTGCCTAGTGCCACGCCCTCCCTGGAGTGGCCACTATCACTGGCCAAGGCATGGCCAAAGCGCTTTCCTTCTTCGTTACAGTGTGTCTGACCTCACTGTTCTGTCGGTGTGCTCCTAGATTCCTGCTCGGACCAGGGCTCTGATACCACTTGTCACGCCCTTATTTTCTACCTAGAAGTAAGGGTGTGCGGCATTGAACTTCTCCTCGATGAGCCTATCCAGTCAGCCTCCAAGAAACACGCTGCAGAGGGCATTCAGCTACTCCACAAAATTCATGCACACAAGAACAACATTAGACACACAAGAAGATAAGGGGAAAAGCCTTTTTATTGAACAACAGTTCTAGCCGCCCAGATGACAGACCCTTGGTTTACAAAATGGCTCTCAACAGCCTACCAAGTTCTGTCCATCCTGGTCGTCCTATATACTCATACCCACTGCTGTGCACCACTCTGCACTGCAAAGGACTTGCTGCCCATTGTACTACACTACAGCCCACTTGCACTCACATGCACTCGTGCATTACTACCCTTCATGCACTCGGTGCACATCCTGATGCACTACACTGCATCAGGCACCTCCTGAATACATCAGACCCCTTCTGAATACATCAGGCACTCCCTGCATACAAATGACTACAACACATGGGTATTTATATACAAGAGGGGTGTGGTAACTACCACCCTAGTAACTGCCACTCCATTTGAATTCAAATGTTCCCTCTACAGCAAAAAACCCCCTGGATGAAGCCTCCACGCCTGGATCTTCTTCCATCCATCTTGGATGTCTCCTGATCACCTCTGATCATCCTTGAAGTATGTGCGTCCCACCTGGCCGCCCGCCATGGTGCCTGGCGGTTACAACCGCCAGCTTGTCGCTTGCCGCCGTCCCAAACTCTCCCTCGCCGGAGAGTTCTCCCAAACCGACGACGTCCTGATGACCTCCTCATCACCTGGCAGTGCACTTGTGCTTGCTTCGCTCTGCAGAGTACCCCAGAACCTTCTGTCCTAGTGCAGTGTGCCTAACTGCCGCTCTGCGCCTCAGAGCGTCCCAGAATTCTCCTCCATGAGAACTCTCCTGGCCGGCGATGTTCTCCTGACTTCCCTCCACCTGAGGGATGCATGTGACGAGGTACTTTGGTCCTGGGATGATACTGCCCCAAAATGCCAAAGTGTGCATTCGGTATGCACCTCCTGCGCACCGAGCAGGCCTCACCATCCCACGATAATTCTGCCCGTCCCATCCCACCTGGATGGTGACGTCAAGCCTTCTGCACGAAGCCTAAACCTCATAATGCTCCTCCTGTGTCCCCTGGACATTCTGCACACGTCCTGGGATGAACATGTACGCCGTGCACTACACCCTCCATATCGGGCGTCCTGCTTGCCAAGTCTTCACGTCCCAAAGTCTTCTTCTCCTCAAGAATACTTTGGCCATATGACTTGCTCGCCATATGATTGTCCAGAGGAAGCTTTTGGGACGATTGGATTTGTCCTGGGACGGTATGGACTCTTCCTGCCAAATCGGGCAATCGTTCGCGCCACCTGTGCGCCATACGTCCCAGCGACAAATCGCTCATCCCAGAAGGTTCTCTTGCTCGAGAATCCTCTGACCGGATAGCCTGCTCGCTATCCCCCGTCCCAACCACTCGTTTGGGATAGTAGGATTCGTCCTGGGACGGTATGGACACATCCTGCCAAACCGGGCAGTCGTTTGTGCCACCTGCACGCCATACGTCCCAGAGACAATCCTCTCGTCCCAAACTCTTGGAGATGGTCTATGTATCTGACCTGCACGCCAGCATGCTTTCCCAGGCGCCTGCCTGCTCCTGGGACGATCCAAACATGTCCTAGGATGGAAATGGCCGCCCGACCTGGCGCCCGCCATGTCCCTGCCATGTCCTGGGACATCCTACACAAAAGGGGCATGACACCTGGGCAAGGGCAATGGTGGGGGAGAGAAGTGCAAGTCGCAAAGAGGAAGCTATGATGCCGAAGAGAAAGACAGTCCATCGAAACAGGAGGATCAAGTTGAACCACAGGAATGCGGGGAGACTCTCGTCGCTCACTGTAGCGACTTAAAGTGGACAAGGTAGAGAATGTCATATCTAAGAACCTTGTTCTACCTCAAACCGTCGAGATATCAGATGACCGCCAAGGGTAAGGTGGCCCCGCACTTCACTCGACGGAGGAAGAACTCTACGTTGCAGTCATATGCAACATGGAGACAATGAGTTGAACCACAAGGGAACGTGAGGAGACTCCCGTCGCTCACCATGGCGACTCAGAATGGACAAGGCATGGATTGTTATATCAAAGAACCTTGCCCCACCTCAAGACTGCCGAAACATCAGGTGATCACCAAGGAAGAGGTGGTCATGTGCTCTTCACTCGGCAGAGGAATGGAAGACTCTATGTTGTAATCATTTGCAATATAAAGACGTTGAGTCAAGCCCACAAAAAGACCTGACGCATCCCGAAGCATCCATGGGAAGACTCTTGTCGCTCATCATAGCGACCTGAAGCACCCGAAGCAAACAAGCTGCAAGCGTCGACATCGAAGAGCTTGTGTTGTTTCAAGCCGTCGAAATTCAAGAACGATCATCAAGGGTAAGATGGTCCCGTACTTCGCATTCGACGGAAGGGAGATCTTATGTTGCGGCCACCCGCAACATAAAGGCATCGAGTCAAGTCATGCAGATCGAATGGCGAGACTCTTCACCGTGTTCTGCATGACCCTGGAGCAACTCTTTTCTGAGCTATTCCTGAAGGCATACAAGAGTTGTTTCACCCCAAAGAAGCCAAACCACACAAGTTGACGCTGCGCAAGTCGAAGAGAAGTGAAGCCAACAGAGACTTGATGAACGGATAGTTGCTTGATGAAGTCAGACCGCACATGGCGGACTCCACTAGCGCTGCACAAGTGATGACCCCGGATTGGACGAAAGATCAGTAAACGAAGCAGGCCTGAGTGAGGAGTCCTCAGTGAGACCCCAAGGAGCGGGCATTCCTGGCGTTGCGTGATGCTGGTGAAGTCGAAGTCAAGACAAAGAAGGCAGAATTGAACGAGACAAGCGAAGTCAAGACTGAAGACGAAGGCTCCGAGGAAGTTTGGACAACGGCGTCGGGGGCGTCGTCGACTTTGGTGGGGGAGAATGTTACGGGGCATTTGCCCGTGACACAAAGTGTGAAGCCTCGCGGCACCAGCTCCGCTCAACTTATAGCTCTCGGCCGCTCAGCGCCGAAACCTTGGAACACATGCAGCCGCCCCGCACTGCGTAATATTGCGGAGTACCAAGTTATCCGTCCTTAGGGCATTTATCTTGTAAGGCCGTCCTTATGAATGGCCAAGTAGGTGACGTTCCCGTAGGGTACGTCTTTTGCATCTTCAATATGTAATAAGACTCATATACCTACGATACACTGAGAGGAGTTCACTAGTGCCTTCCGAGGCCCAATTGTATGTTATGTTTCATCACATTCAATACAAGTAAGTTTTCCTTTAATTCTAGTGTCATGGCCTTGAGCGTGAGGTGACAACCCACATCGGTGTTCCTTCGTGGCGTCTTGTGGTTCTTTAGTCGCCCCTTCGGACTTTAAGTGCCCAAGCGCCTGCATTGGTGTCGCAACGCGCTAATGCCACGGTCCCATGACGAGTAGTCCAACACTCTAGTCGTGTCCGTGATTGAATTCCTATAAGAGCGACTCTCGGCATAATCGTCTTGACCATAAAACTTTCGCTGCAAACTCAAAATAGGCTTGGCTAGGTGCCTATCCGTCTAGTCGCCGCACGTGGTCTAGTGTCCGAGAATGACCCCGTGACACACACAAGTGCAGGAAAAGACTCTTTCCTTTTGCATGTCGACGAAGGTCGTAGAGGCCCCCTTTCTTTCCCTATGCGTGCGTAGGGAAATAGTGTAGTAGATTTTGATTAGATCAAAATCAAGTAACAAGTGATATTTATAATATATATAATTGTGTGTACAAATAACTTAAGAAACTAATTACAAGAAATGTACGCACCAACTCAAAACTCAAGTACACTCTCACACCTTACTCCTCACATATGGACAACTCACAGTACACTCCTCACTTTAACTACACCACACTCTACAAGAGCACTACACACTACACTATCACATCACACAATGCCTTCACTCACAAAGCTACACCACACTCACACACTTGCTACTACTGGATGATAACCAACATACGAACACTCCATCCCTATTTATAGATGTAAAAGGTCGGTGCTTCAAGCTATTTTGTCCACATATTATTATAATATATGTAACTTTCTAGATAAGTAATCTTCTAGATGTTATTGCTGGATACTTCCAAATATGTCGGTGTTGATTTCAACACTCCCCCTCAGCAGCGACATTCTTCTTTCCTTTTATGTTTGTTCTTGATGTTATGCCAAGTTGTTTTCGAAACTCTTCAAACTTGACGTTGTTTAATCCTTTAGTGAGTACATCTGCAACTTGATCTTGTGTCCATACATATATTAATTTGATATCTCCTTGTAATACTTTCTCTCGGAGAAAATGGTAGTGAACTTCGACATGTTTTGTTCGTGCATGAAATACTGGATTTTCAGCCAGGCGAATTGCGGAGTGATTATCACAGTATAATTCTACTATTGAGCCAACTGACTGATATAAATCCTTTAGTAATTGTGCTAGCCATGTGCACTCTTGAGCGGCCATCGCACCTGCTCTATATTCAGCTTCTGTACTTGATAAAGATACAGTAGGCTGCCTTTTATTGCACCATGATATTGCTCCAGATCCGAGGTTGAATATATAGCCAGTAGTAGAACGCCGAGTATCAAGATCTCCAGCGTAATCAGCATCACAGAAGCCACTCAAGGTACATGATATATTCTTTTTATAGAATATTCCACAGTCGATTGTACCCTTAATATATCTTAATTTTCATCGGGCTGCTTCAAGATGAGGCTTCTTCGGCTCTTGCATGAATATGCTAATCACTCCAACAACATGTGTGATATCAGGCCGTGTCAGCGTGAGATATATCAGGCTTCCCACTAGTTTATACATGGTTACATCTCTTAATTCTTTACCCTTGGTAAAGCATAACTTTGCATTTACCTCCATCGGTGTTGAGATAGGCTTGCAATCAAGCATTCCGAATTTTTTGAGTAGATCTTGAGCATTCTTATGTTGACATAAGAACAACCCTTCTTTTGTTGAATCGACTTCAAGACCAAGAAAGTGTTTTAGCTCACCAAGATCCTTCATTTGGAAGCACATGGAGAGATTCTCTCGAATTTGATAGTTCTCCTTGTCATCATCTTCTGTAATAATTAAGTCATCAACATAGACTAGTACGATTGATAACTTGCCTTCTTGAGTCTTCACGAATAGGCTGGAATTAGCTGGCGCCATAGAGTAGCCACATTGCTTCAAGAACTCTGCGATCTTTTCGAACCATGCCCTTGGTGCTTGTTTGAGACCATATAATGCCTTCTTCAATTTACATACATAACTTGGATGATTAATAGACTCAAATCCCTGAGGTTACTCCATATAGATGTCATGATCTAACTCTCCATGCAAGAATGCATTCTTGACATCCATTTGCCATAACTTCCATGATTTGCTTGCAGCTAATGCCAATAAGACATGTACCGTGATGATCTTTGCTACTGGACTGAATGTCTCTTCACAATCGAAGTCATATTTCTAAGAGAATCCTCGAGCTACAAGACGAGCCTTGTACCTTTCAATGGATTCGTCGGGCCTTCTCTTTAGCTTGTAGACCCATTTGCAAGATATAGGTTGTACATTGCTTGGCTTTGGAACTAGATCCCACGTCTCATTCTGATGTAGGGCTTGGATCTCTTCTTCCATTGCTGACCTTCATTTTTGACACTTGGATGCTTCCTCGAATGTGTTAGGCTCCTTCTCTCTGACGTCTTCAATTAATGCTGCATTTGCATATTTTGAATTAGGCCTTCGTTGTCTACTTGATTTCCTTGGGACTGGAGAGTCTTCTTCGATCACCGGATCTTCTATTTGACTTGGCCTTTCTTCTTCAGGAGATCTTTGGTGTTCTCCAGTTTGCCACAGAGTCTTCTTCTTCTTTGAGGCTTCCCTTTCTTCTTGTTCCTCAGTAGAATGAGGTGTTTCTCTTGTTAGCTCGTCGACTTGAACTTAAATATTTTTTTTTTCAATATCACTTGTGTTGGGCAACGTTACATCCTTTGAAGGCCACCAAGATGATGCTTCATCGAACACCACATTTTGAGAGATGTGAAATCGTCCAGTTGTTGGATCACAACATCTCCATCCTTTTCGTTGGTTATCATATCCAATGAATATACAACACATTGCCTTCTTATCGAACTTAGTACGAAGATTATCTATAATGAAGACATAGAAAACACATTCAAAGACACAATCTTCCACAACTTCTCATACGGTGAGACAAATCCAAGCTTTGCTTGAGGAAGTCTATTAATGATATGTGCAGCTGTCTTCATACACTCCACTCAAAATCGTGGAGGTACATTCTTTGCATGCATCATGCTTCTACATATCTTTGTTAGATGACGATTATTCCTCTCGGCCACACCATTTTGTTGTGGTGTGTTAGGACAAGTGAGCTGACGACGTATATGGCATGCTCATAGATATTCAGAGAATTCCTCTAATGTATACTCTCCTCCGTTGTCTGTGCGCAAGCATTGAATTCTTTGATCGAGCTCATTCTCGACCTTCTCTTTAAATTCTTTAAACTTTGGCAGTGCTTCGGATCCCTCCTTCATGAAGTCCACGCAGACGTATCTTGAGAAATCATCAATGAAGGTAATCATGTAGCAAAATTCACGAATAGATGGTTGCTTCACACGACCAAATACATCAGAGTGCACTAGCTCCAATGGTGCCTTGGCTCTGAACTTTGACTCCTCATAAGGTAGTTGATGAGCTTTATCGAATTGACAACCTGCACAGATAATATGTTCTCGGACATCTAGGCTAGGAAGTCCCTTCACCATGGACTTATTCATCATTGCCTTCAGTCTTTTATAGCTAACATGTCCGATCCTTGCATGCCAAAGATCCACTGTCTCATTTTTTCTTGTCTTGTCTATGTATGCTTCTTGAGCAGACATTACTTAGACAGACTCTAATCTTTTTCCTTCCATTATTGTAGCAGTGGACTTCAGACTCTTATAAACTTTGACGTCTTTTGGTCCAAATACTACATAATTGCCGGAAAAAGTAAGTTGAGAAACCGATAATAAGTTTTTAGACATACCCGACACACGGTAGACATGATCCAACTCCACCTCATGTGATCCGAATTGAGGAGCTATTGTTGCTTTGCCGATATGAGTGATTGGCAGTCGAGTGTTGTTTGTCGTCACCACCATACGATCACCTCTATACTCTGACATATTACGGAGCTTCTCTTCATCTCCTGTCATATGGTTCGAACAACCGGAATCAACTATTCAATCATTATGATAGTTAATACCTCTATTGTTCGATGTGATGAGAGCTGCTTCTTTGAAAGGCTCCTCGATACTGGTCATCGCGAGCTCCATTACTTCCTCGGGTTCTCCTTCGTAGCCGGGGGTGATCTCTTCTATTGCAAGTGCAGCTTCGAGATCCCATTCCTCTTCGCTTTCATTATTGTGAGAAGTGACAGCATTTCCTTCCTCACGCTTGTGCCAGCAGTCACATGCATAGTGGCCTTTCTTTCCATAATTATAGCAGCGAACATCTTTCCGATGAGATTTCTTCTCCTCTTGATCTTATTTGCTTGGGCCTCGGTAAGCTCCCCCTCGTTGTGGATCTCTGCCTCGTCCACGTCTCGACCAGCCTTGATGGTGCCCCTTTCGATTTTCTCTGTTGTCGTAATTCCTTACGACTTTATCAAGATGTGAAGGCCTTTTCCTGATGAATAAAGCCTTCTCTTCATATTTTATCGAAATCTTGAATATTTGAGCATCCAGATCTTCTTGGTTGGACAAGATACTCTCCATTTCTGTGAGAGTTGGTTCTTGAGCCCAACCTCTAATAGCAGTGATAAGACTATTATATTTAGGATGCAAACCATAAATGATAATTCTACGCATACTTGTTTCAGTAATAGCATTTTGTAGATCTAACTTAGCAATCTCATCACATATGGATTTAATCTTGGAGAAGTATTGACTCACCGGCATGTCGCCTTGCTTTACGAAAATCAAATCCGTTGCAATTTTGCATCATTCTTCTTTGTGAAGAGTGTGGACAAGGTGTCCCAAGCCTCCTTAGGTGTCTCTTTGTCTCTAATCTTCTGAAGAAATTCATCCTCCACTGAAGTGGCCAGCACGTACATGGCTTTTTCGACTTTGCACTCTCATTTCTTTAGTTCTTCTGGATTTATTGGTGATGTAGTCTCATTTTCGCCAATAATGCTCCATAGATTTCGCCCTTTCAAATAATACTGCATACGAATACTCCAATTATTATAATTATTATGATTGAGTTTCTCGAGGGAGCTTACCGAGGATCCGAAATCTGCCATGATGACTTGGTGAACACTTCTATATCACTCAAGTAAGCGTAGTCCCGGACTAGTAATCTTCACAATCCTAGATTGTGCACCGGCAGAATTTCTCTTTATTATCCTCTTTACCAACTTGTTCTGGCAGAACTTTCTCGTGGCTTCTCTTACACCATCTCGAATCGGCAGAGTCTTCACGTAACTTGCTTTGGCAAAATCTCGAACTGACAGAATCACCCCATGGGCCAACCTGACTCTGATACCACTTGTAGTAGATTTTGATTAGATCAAAATCAAGTAACAAGTGATATTTATAAGGATTTAATGGGGTCCTCCCCCTGGGGGAGGAACCCCCTCCTCCCATCCGCGCCCGTCGGATGGAGATCCGACGGGCGCGGATTTTTTGGACGGTTTAGGTAATAAACCAGATTTTTTTGTCAAAGTTAATTTTTTTCGTCGCGCTCCTCTCTCTTCTCCCTCCCTCTCTCACTCTTTCTTCACCCTCTCCCTCTCTCTTCTCCCTCCCTCTCGCGCTCATCTCTCTTCTCCCTCCCTCTCTCCCTCTCTCTTCTCCCTCCCTCTCTCGCCCGGCGTCGGCGGCTAGATCGGCTCCCTCCCTCTCTCGCTCTCCCTCTCTCTTCTCCCTCCCTCTCACGCTCATCTCTCTTCTCCCTCCCTCTCTCGTCCGGCGTCGACGGTCAGATCTGACTGCGGCCGGCCAGATCTGACCGCTCGACGGCCGGATCTGGCTGCCCACGTCAAATCTGATGAGGGCGGCCGGAACTGGCCGCCCAGCCGCTCTCGCCGAGGCCGCCGCCGCCGTAGTGCTCTCTCGCCCCTTTCCGCCGCCGGTCTCGCCCCGCTGTCGCCGTGCTCTCGCCCACCGCGGCCGCTCTCTCACCCCGCCTCCGCCGCTCTCTCGCCCGCCGCCGCCGTCGCCGCAGTGCTCTCTCGCCCCTTTCCGCTGCCGGTCTCGCCCCGCCGCCACCTCTCTCGCCCCCCTCCGCCGCCGCTCTCGCCCCAGCAGCCGCTTTCTCGCCCCGTCGCCGCCGCTCTCGCCCCATCGCCGCCGCCCTCGCCCGCCCACCGCCGCGCCGTGCTCTCGCCCGCCGCCGCTACGCTCTCTCAGCCTCGCCGCCGCCGCAATTGATTCTGAAATGTGTTCGACATTCGATGTTGATTCATGAAAAATGTAATTTGAGAATGTAATTTGTATGCATTTGTATGTGGTTTGAACTTGAACATGATTGTATTTAATTTCATTTGTCGTCAAAGAATTTGTATGCACTTGCACTTCGATGTGGTTGAAGTGCACTTTGATGTAGTTTCATTGTCGAAAAATTGAATTCTATTTCATTTGTCATTCGATTTTTTCTTGAATAGGAATTGAACATGATCGTCGAAAAGATGAAATTCCATTTCATTTGTCGGCAAAGAATTTGAATACACATGCACTTTGATGTTCAATTTTTATATATGAACATGATTGTCGAAAGGGTGAATTTCATTTCATTTGTCGTCCAAATATGGCACATCAAATTACAACGTTCGTATCACATAATCGAAGCGACGTCCTTCAAAACGACGCTCGTATCTCGGAACAACGTCGAGCTCATACCCACATTTGTATCACATTACAACATTAACATGATAAAATTACATTCCCAAATTACATTTTTCATGAATCAACATTACATCAACAAGAATCAATTACATTCTCAAGTGACATTTTTCATGAATCAACATCGAATGTCGAACACATTTCAGAATCAATTGCGGCGGCGGCGGGGCTGAGAGAGCACGGCGGCGGCGGGCGAGAGAGCACGGCGGCGGCGGGCGAGAGCACAGCGGCGGCGGGCGAGAGCACGGCGGCGACGGGCGAGAGCACGGCGGCGGCGGGCGAGAGCACGGCGGCGGCGGGTGAAAGCATATCGGCGGCGGGGCGAGAGAGGCAGCGGGGGGCGAGAGAGCGACTGCTGGGGCGAGAGCGGCGACGGGCAAGAGCGCGGCGGAGGAGGGGCGAGAGAGCGGCTCGGCGGTGGGGCGAGAGCGGCGGCGGCGGGGCGAGAGAGGCAGCGGGGGGCGAGAGAGCGACTGCTGGGGCGAGAGCGGCGACGGGCAAGAGCGCGGCGGAGGAGGGGCGAGAGAGCGGCCGCGGTGGGCGAGAGCACGGCGGCGACGACGGGCAAGAGCGCGGCGGAGGCGGGGCGAGAGAGCGGCCGTGGTGGGCAAGACCGGCGGCGGCGGCGGCCTCGATGAGAGCGATTGGGCGGCCAGATCCGGCCGCCCGTGCCAGATCGGCCAGATCTGATCGCTCGCAACCAGATCCGGCCGCCGAGGCGGCCGATCAGACGCGTGCAGCCGCTGGGCGGCCAGATCCGGCCACCCGTGCCAAATCAGCCGACGGCGCCCAGATCTGGCCGGCCGCAGTTAGATCCGGCCGACGGCGGCCAGATCTGGCCGCCGACGCCGGACGAGAGAGAGAGGGAGAAGAGAGAGGAAGAGAGGGAGGGAGCCGATCTGGCCGCCGACGCCGAGCGAGAGAGGGAGGGAGAAGAGAGAGGGAGGGAGAAGAGAGATGAGCGCGAGAGGGACGGAGAAGAGAGAGGGAGAGGGTGAAGAGAGAGCGAGAGAGGGAGGGAGAAGAGAGATGGACGCGATGAAAAAAAATTAATTTTGACAAAAATAAATCTAGTTTATTACTTAAACCGTCCAAAAAATCCGCATCAATCGGATCTCCATCCGACGGACGTGGATGGAGGAAGGGGTCCCCCCCCCCCCTTACATGAGGAGGACCCATTAAATTCTATTTATAATATATATAATTGTGTGTACAAATAACTTAAGAAACTAATTACAAAAAAATGTACACACCAACTCAACACTCAAGTACACTCTCACACCTTACTCCTCACGGATGGACAACTCACAGTACACTCCTCACTTTAACTACACCACACTCTACAAGAGCACTACACTACACTATCACATCACACAATGTCTTCACTCACAAAGCTACACCACACTCACACACTTTGCTGCTACTGGATGATAACCAACATACGAACACTCCATCCTTATTGATAGATGTAAAAGGTCGGTGCTTCAAGCTATTTTGTCCACATATTATTATAATATATGTAACTTTCTAGATAAGTAATCTTGTAGATGTTACTGTTCGATACTTCCAAATATGTCGGTGTTGATTTCAACAAAGAGCCCTCTACGTCCTTCGAAAAAGGTCACAGAGAGAGGGGGCGACCCACCCTGAAGCCCGCCCGAGCTCGTCATCTTCTTTGTCATCGTCCGACGTGAAGGCTTCATCATCGATGAGCTCTCTCCGTACTTTTTTATTTTTTATTTGATGTTGAAGGGATAATCTCGACTTTTCATAAATGGGAGAAAACGAAGTTACCATAAAAGTTGATAGAAGTCGCAGAAGGATTATATTGAAAAAACTACGATAATTTAGGGTGGCTTATGAAAAAAATATATATTTCAATTATTTCATAAGTCATGACGTTTAGCTTGTGATACACCCCCTATTATTGTGTATAAATAATTGCAAAAGTGGTATGCCCAGATCCTTTAAAACTTAACCAATATTAGCCAGATCCTCTTATGGGTCTAAAGGGAGGAAAAAAACTAACAATATATAGTTCTGATAACCCAATTTTAATTCGAACTCTAAGGCTAGGTGGATTATGATGATGGAGTATAGGTTATTGAGGTTAAATATGATGAGGATTTATAAAAATCATATTTGAATATGAATTAATTAATGACGAGTTGGATTAATTTACTAAACTTTTTGTTTGAATACAAATTATAATACATGGGTTAGAGAAGACTCAGTTAGGTAAATGTCTTTATTACCTTTATAAAAAAATTTCTATTGAGAAGAAATAAGAGTATAATGAGAATAATATTTTTAATTCCTCCAAAATCACCAATTTGGTGAATTTAATTTTAAGTCATATGATGGACTTACAAGAAAAATCGCTATTTTTGACGGCAAAATCATCGCAAATGTGAGTTTCCCACGGATTTTGAGATAAAAGTGAACCGTAAAAAATTTGATTGTCGTAAACATTTTTCGACGACTCTATCATATCCGTCGAAAGTTCTCACAGCCCAAGCTGTCGGAAATATTTACCGCGGCTTGGGCCGTGAGAAAGCTGTGGGAGCGTTTCGTATGGCCCGGGCCATTGGAAGTTCTCACGGCTCGGGCCGTGGGAAATGAGAAACGCTCCCACGACATGGGCCATGGGAAGTTCCCACGATCTAAAGCGTGGGAAGTTTCCTCACATGGCCTGGGCTGTGGGAAGTTCCCACGACTTGAAGCCTGGGAAGTTTCCCATGGCTTGGCCCGTGGAAACTTTCTTGGAGCCGTTGAAGATACATGATTTTTCGACGGCGGGGGTCGTTGGAAAAAAAATTCAAATATTAAAAGAAAAATCCTGTGCTAGCCAGATCGGCCACCCGCTGACAACTATCGGTCCCTGATGAGCCGCAGGTGACTATTCCTGGCCGCACGCAGCCGGATGAGGCTGCTAGGCAGCCGGATGAGGCTGCTAGGCAGCCGTTCAGGCGGCACACAGCCGGATGAGGCTCCCAGGCGGCTGTTCAAGCCGCACGCGGTCGGATGAGGCTGCCAGGTGGTCGTTCGAGCCCACGCGTGGCCGGATCCGATCGCCTCTCGAGGGATCGCCTCTCGAGGGATCGCCTCGCGATGGATCCGGCCGCGTCACGACGGATTGGCCGCCTCATGGCAGATCCGGCCGCTTGGCGACGGATCGGCCGCCTTGCGAAGGATCGGCCATGAGGCTGCCGATCTGTTGTGACGCGGCCGGATCGGCCCGTCGGACGATTGATCCAGCCGCAATTGAGAGAGAGGGTCACCAGGCACTGGGAGAGAGAGGAGAGGAGGAGAGAGGAGATGGCCGCCTCGAGTCGGGAGAGAGAGGAGAGAGCGAATGAGGTAGAGAGAGGGAGAGGATGAATAAAAAGACTGAAGACACCAAACATTGAAGTTGGTGCAAAAGTCGAGAATGTGTAGTAAGAAAGTTCAAGGGTGATCGGCTCGACTGATAGTGGAGTTGGTGTTAGTAGCCTCATATTCGAATCTTATAATCATCATTTTGATCATCTTGATAAAGGAATAAATCAGCTATATCTTTTCGGCTCCGGATTAATTGAGTGCTAATAGTCTCGAACACAAAAAAAAACTCTCGTAAATTCGAACCGACATCCAAAAAAGTTCAACAAAAGGACACGAATTATGATAAATTTCTTCAAAGTGTGTAAGATTATTTTTGGATACATTTTTTAATAGGTTAACTAAGTTAAAAATAATAATTATGATCCTATAGTCGCCCCCTCTGTGATTTTTTATTATTTATTAATTTTTATAATATATTTTTATGGGAAAAGTATTTGACGTGGATGACTTAAATGATATGGATGAAAGAGAAAAATGATCATGTATGCAAGGTAATCGAGAAATTCATTATCACCGATCATGAGAATTAATCATACGAAAAAATTGAAGATGTGAGACGTTCTGATAACGAGGATTGATTTGAAAATGAGACAATGTTGACATGAAATTTGTTCTGAATTGTTGGGGTAACAGATTGGGTTTCTATTTGCTTAGCTCTCGAACAATCGGTGCCAATTGTGATGGCCCGATCCCATCCCACCACACACCCCAATCCGAGCCATATTGGAATCTGACTTGGGTTTCGAGGGTTAATTATCTAGAAGTCTTCAAATGGAGTCCGGACTGCGTTCATTAACTCAGTCCACATCCCAAGTATATCCGACCTAAGTTTGATCTTGCTCTAGTCGAGTTTCTCTTATTGTTAATGAATTATTTCTGATAAGTTAAATGACCTATTTACCTCTGTACCTGATTATGTAAAACTAAAATTATTGGGTTAAAGGAAACTCGGATTGACGTATAATCCTTACTTGTTGGATTTAAGTACCCCTTATAATTTTAATATGATCCATTATAATCCAAAGACACATGAAAATGTTATGGTGATTCTTAATAAAAGTTGAAATACCCACATAGAACAATGCTCATAAAAGTTTCATAGGCAATTGCATATAATGTAAAAGATGTAATGTAATCCACTAAAAAAAGTAAAGATCAATTATATAATAAGAAATAACTAAAGAAATTATTTCTTATTAGCGTCATTATTAATGAAAAAATAATTTTCCTATGTTTTTCACGAGACTAAATCATTAGGAAATTCTTATTTTATATTTTGACGCAATAGTTTTTTATTGTCAATTAGCTTTTGAAATACTAGTGAAAATAGTTATTTGATTTTTGCATTTTATTTAATGAAGTCAGTTTTTATCATTTATTATCTCGATGTTGAACAGTCAAATTTCTGGAAAGAAATATACAAGGTTATTAAAATCGGACCGGACCGGCCGGTTCAATCGGTTCAACCACGAACCGGTGGCTGGTCCGGTCCAATTTCATGCCAAAATTGGATTGCTTGTTTGACCGGATAAAATTCGATTAAACTAGTAAAATTTGGTTCTATTTAAAAAAGGTGAAAAAAGGTTAAAATCTACTAAAATGGAAATAAAAAGATGGAAAGAGGAAAAGAATAAAACTAATTGAATGCAGAAAAACAAAGTTAACTGGAAAATTAATAAAGAGAGAGAAGAAGAAAGGTAAAATAAGGAAAATGAAATAAATGAAGAGAGAGGAAGAAAGGCAAAATAAGGAAAATAAAATAAATGAAGAGAGAGGAATGAATGGAAAAATGGAAAAAAATAATAATGAGAAGAGTGATTTACGGAAACAATAAAATAATATATTGGTAATAACATTAAATGATAAAGTGAAATGGAGAGAGGAAGAAATGAAAAAATAAAAAGTGAAACTAATGAAGACTGCGCAAAGAAAAAAATTTAATGAAGAAAGAAAGGAAGAAACAAAGAAAAAGAAAGTTAAATAAAAATAAAATATAAGAGTGATTTATGGTAAAAAAAATTAACATATTACTAGTAGCATTTAACGATAAAAAGTAATAATAATCATTATAAGTATTAAAAATTTGGAAGTAATTGGTTATCAATAATAATATCTTAATATATATAATATGTTAGTGTTTTAACTTTAGTAGGTTACTAACTTTTTTATACATAATATAATATTTGTTATATATATTCTTAATATTATTATAAATAATATTATTTTAATAAAATCCGGTTCAATCCCTTCAAACCCGATCGAATCACGATCCAGTTGGACGTCCGATTCGATTATCGGTTCGGTTATAATAACATTGGAAATATATATAGATAGGGTCATTCTAAAAAATGACTAGTGATTAATGTTGTGAGCATTCCGTTATTAGACATAATCCTTAGTGGCAGTAGATTTAATATATTAATCATGAGCATTAATGTAGGGTCACTCTTTGTTAATCAATTGCATAACTATTTTTAGCAACATAATTAGTTATAGTAATCACATTGAGAAAGAAGACAAGTTTACTTGCAACAATGTTGTCAACTTAATGATAGAATACAAAGGCAAGTATAGCTATTCAAAATATGCTGACTAAAGATACAAGTTGCACAAGATACGGATCAAGAAACTCTCATAAATGTAATTTTGAGTCATTAATTATATTTATTTTTCTTGTACATATATTTGAGCACTGATCAAGCTGGAGAATAAAGTATAGTCCGGATGGAGTCCTCCTCCTCTAAAGATTTTAAAATTCAGTAATACATATTAATTTAAAATTAAAATTAATTTAATATATTTAAATATGTATATTGTGATATCAAAACATAAACAATAGTTTATATATATATATATATATATATATATATATATATATATATGAGAAAGATGAATGTATGAAGCGGTTGTCACTTCATACCGTTGAGCGACATTTCAAGTGTTCATATGCGATCGAATGGTTCAGACAGTGACGAAGGCAAAATATTTCTTGAGTGGGTTCACACTTTATTTATTTTCATAGTATTAATTCTAATTGTTAGTTGTAAAAAATAATAATTTATTTGGATTATTAAAACTAATTTTACATTAATTTCAAAAAATTATAAATTTGACAATATTATGATATGATTTCAAGATCAATTAATTATATTTAGGTATTTTAAAATTAAATAAGATAAAATGATAAATAGAAAGAATTTTTTTATCATGTAACTTGATAATTAAAATATTTAATTGTGAATAACTAACATATTTAAATCATGATTTTAAATATAAGCCAGCACAAAGAAAATAAATCAATAATTTTATGTATATGAATAAAAAGAACATTTGTTAAACTGGAGTTAATAAAAAAAGAATGAAAAGTATGATTTCTCTCATATGAGTATCTCATGAAAAAATTACACCAAATGTACTACAACTTTAATATTTGTTCAGCGATGCCCTTCAACTTCACTTTGAAACACGAATACCCTCCATCTGTTAACTCGTTTCACCCGATGCTCTTTTTACCTGCTATAGTCCTTCTTTCGGTTACAAAGCTGACGTGGTGCAAATGTGATGCTGACATGATATATTTTCTTCTCTCCGCACTGATGTGGCAATATTAAAAAATAAAAATATTAATTAAAAAAATAAAAAAATGCCACATTGAACCAGCAAGGTCGCAGGGAGGGGGGAACCCCCTCGCTCCGACCTCGCTGACGGCACGCTGGCGAGGAGGCAGAGGAGGGCGAGGTCCCCCCCCCCCCCCCCTCCTCCTTCCGGGGGGTGTCACCTGCGAGGTTGCAAAGGGGGGCGGGAGCCCCTCGCGCCGGCGAGAAGTGGGGGGGGGGGGGGGGGGGGGGGGGCTCGCCTGCACATGGCAGAGGGGCGAGGTCCCCCCTCCCCGTGACTTGGTTCCATCAACATGGCATTTTTTATTTTTTTTTAAATTAATATTTTTTTAATATTGCTACATCAGCGTGGAGAGAAAAGAATGTCATGTCAACGGGAGGGCATTGCTGAGCAAATGCTAAAGTTGGAGGGTATTTGGTGTAATTTTTTCGTACCTCAGCTCTTACATTAAAAAGAACCGATCAACAACTCTTATATTTTATAAAAAAAAGATACTTGTGTATCGATTCTTGGGTGAATGTATGTAAGATTGAACAACAAACCAGTACAACTACTATGTGGTTATGGCCTAACACTTCATGGAATTTAGTTATCACGTGCAGGCAGGTGAAAGCACCTACCTCCGTCTTTGGGTTCAGATGAAGGGCTTTCAGATACCTCAAGCAAATTCTCGTGAGATGAAGGGCGTTCAGATGAAGGACTTTCCCCTTCTCTCTCCTCCCTCCCTTCTCGGATCTCAGAGCAGCGACATGGGTTGTGATCTTGGAGCCGACGGCCTAGGCACTAGAGCAAAGGATGCCTTCTCCTCTGGGCCTTCTTCACTATGTCGTCGACGTGCTTTTGGAGGTCAACAATGAAGATGTAAGATGTCAGAGACGACATTTTGGGTACGGGAACCAAACTCGATGCTTTGCGCGTGGAGGACTCCCGGGCTCCCAATGAGGAGATGGTGACGAAGTTGCACACGCCCATGCGAAAGAGGAAGTTGGAGCCGGAGCCAGTTGCCAAAGACTAGCTAAGTTGGACGAGCAGCTCCTCCGTGTTCAAAGAAACAGAGAGATTAGATCCAAGAGAGGCACTCGTCGGCGGCGGGTGAGAGAGATCGGTATGAGAGATAGAGGGAGGGACAGAAACGGGGAAAGGGGGCTCAATTTCTCACGACAGCCATTGTATGGACATCCCAGATGTCGAGTGACACGCTGAGCAACAAGGCTTCCTATATTAATTATTCCCACGTATATGTGTGTGTAAAGTGGCCATGAGACTTTTTATTAGGTGAAAATGTGAAATGAGACTTGTTAGTTTGAAGGTTGTCCTTCCCCCACCCACCACACCCTGCATATGGTCATTACCCAACTAAAGCTTTGACTCATTTAGATACTTTTTAATTCAAGAATTCAATTATTCATCCAACGAAAAAAATAAGCTTTTTCTTAGAAAAATTTGATTTAAAATGTGCATAATATATAAATAAGATTTCAATTATGTGTTCAAATTTAAAATACATGCCAAACTTGAACACCAATCAATAATGACGTTTAGTATAGTTGGATAAAATAGTAAGACACATATAGACCATAACAAAATAAACAAATACAAAGCAAACATCAAGGATATCAAAATTTTCATATTATTATTATTATTATTACGTAAAATTGATCACCCAATAAAAGTAGAGAGATATATTGAGGAGGAATAAAAAAAAGTTGCAAAGGGGTAACTTGGATAGGAATATAGGATATCATATAACTTATGAAACCTAAAATACCTTAATTATAGTTTAATTTTGGTTTTGGACGAATTAAACTTTAGTTGATTAATAGAACATATTCAGTGAAACATGGTTAGACTTAACGATCAGTTAATTAGCAAATCAAACTCAAACTAAATAATTCGGTTTAATTGAATGGATAAATATTCGCTGATCGCTAAATACATAAACGGTGGGATTATTTTATTTCGTTTTAAACCGAGTCGTGATATACCAGAAATCTTGTAATTTTTTTAAGGATAGAAAAAATCCAAATCGCAGTCATGGCACCAATAAATGGGCAAACCCAGGAAAGTAAGAGATGCTCCCCATCGAGGCGCCGATGTTGAACGACCGCCGAACCAAAGTCCTACGGTCAAAAGTTGGTAAGTTAAATTATCAGTGGACGAAATCTTTCCAAACCTACTATTAATAAAGATAAAAGAAAGCTTTAAATATCCAATAACAAATCTCATTAAAAGAATATTCTTTGTTACAGTAGTGAATAGCTGTGTCAATTGTTATATATAATTAGGCACGTACAGGATATGTGGGGTACACTTTTTATATAAAATGCTTGAATGTTGACTGATTCCTGCTAAAGTATTCGAGCTTTATTTTTATATCAAAATAAGTTTGAGTTGCATGCGTTAATAGAAGGGTAAATTACATAAAAAAAGTTTAACTTTTGTTTTGTTCTTAAATTTAGTCTAATTTTTTTACTTTTATGCAAAAAATCATAAATTTTTAATTGGTTACGAACATAGTTTATTATTATGTTTTTATTGAAGAATATTGATTTAAGATCACCACATAAATAAGTGAATGACTTTGCAAAATTTAAATTTATAAAATGCTTAAATTTGATATTCTATCATATGATTAAATAAGTGGATGGCATATGGCAAACTTCATAAAATAATAAAATATTAATATTTTTAAGTTTGAGATACTTCATCCACTTATTTATGTGGAGATCGATACTTGAATTAATATTTTTTAATAAATAACTAAAGGTGTTCTATTTATAACCAATTTTAAAGTTTGTGGCTTTTACGAAAAATAAAAAGTATAGGCTAAATTTGAAAACAAAATAAAAGTTCTAGTTTTTTTTATTCAATGTATCCTTAATAAAATGCAAATATTGCAGTGAGAAAAAAATGCAAAAAACACGGATTACTTGAAGTTTAAACCATGGAATGGAGAATTGGAGATGACGCACCACCGTAGATGCATGCACGTTCCTCATATTATTTTAATTATTACTACTTCATTCATGTTTCGAAGTTAAAAGTTGACTACATGATAGACCTGTAATTTCCCTTCAAGGTCAAGATATATTTATTTCGTAATTAATATGCATGCATTGATGGATGGATAAGATCTCCCAAACTCATGCTGGTTTTTTTTAATCCATTGAATTGAGAGGTAGCCAAACGATGTTTTTATTGCATATGTATGATGATGTATATGCTTTAACAAATTTGATTAGTCCAAGTCTTGTTCAGTTGTTGAGAAATAATTGATCATTTAACATCCACACACACACACACAAAAAAAAAAAACTCCGTTGACAAAATAGATATTGGGAAAAATGAAGGAAAGATATCGATGCATGCATGCAATTCACCTTTGCTGGATTCGTATGTATCTTGACTCCGACGATCCGCTGGAGGAAGATACCCTTTAGGACACCGCACGTCCAGAAGGCCATGAATTTGAGGGAAGCTCCATGGATCGCGGCATTAATGAAGGAGTCTATTAAGGAGTCCAACAAGGTGATCGCCACTGTCAGCAAAGCTCTTCTTTCCACGCTCTCCGGTGGTCGATTATCTCTGATCTCATTCTTAGGCTCGGGCGGCTCTACCGCCAGGGCGCCGCCCACCGCCCCGGCAACCTGAAAAGCAACCGTGCATGCGCGCGCAGAGCTTATAAGGGCCATTCATGCATGCGTGTATGCATGCATCAAGGAGGAGGTTACAGCTACAGGAAGGAAGGATGGATCAGTGCCTCAGTGGTCACCTGTGCGACGGAGCGCAGGGTCATCAACAGGAGGCCGCTACTATCCGATCCGGCGGCGTACCTGGTCAACATGGAGATGGGATTGTTGTTGTACTTTCCCTGGAAGACGGTGTGGAGGGCGCCCATGAGGGTGTTGGTGGAGAACTGCACGAAGAGAACGTTGCCTTCGTCTTCTTTGTCGTCCGAGGTTTGTTTGAGGGCGAACACAATCCCGGCGCAGAACGTGAACAAGGCGTCGCCGGCGATGGTCTCGATAGCGCTCGGCGTCCTCCGCCGCATATTTTTTTACTCTCTCTCTCTCTCTCTCTCTCTCTCCCCTTATGGTTTTGATCATTTAATTCCTCCGCTCCCCCTTCTCTTCCTTCGGGAGTAGTTTGATTAATGGAAGCCGCTGCACAATCTTTATCAGTTGCATAAAATAATAATAATATAAAAAAGAAATTAATCCTCGACAACGAAAACAGCGCTGTCCATGCAGCACATGCAATTCTAAATTTCAACGTTGCAGCTATTTTTATTGAGGTGATGTGTGGGGGTTCACTCTCAAAAGCTTCCAAAATATTAATATATTATATCACATTGACTTTAACCTTTTCTTTTTTCTTTTTGGTTGCAGTTGTATGATGATGCCTAATACAGGCCACGTCAGAATTAATCTTGATCTTCAACTAATCATTAGCTGACAAGTTAGTTGAATCCAAACGCAACAGGTCTTAACTTCAAACTTAATTCGAGATTAGTCCTTTAATTATATTTATTATCTGAGAGTGATGAAAAGACACTCTAAAATGGATCAACTTTGCTTTCGGAATATTGCTCCTCAAATTTGTGGCCAAGGCCCACTTTATCAAGATTAGGTTGGTTTCTTTCAACTTTCTATGTCATCCTTAATTTGTAGTTGTTCCAATCTTTTGTGCTAAAAAGAGCCATATATATTTATGTCAAAAGTTGGAAGCTCATGCCACGAGTTTGCCAATCACAATTCGCTTGTTTAAGCGGAACGTCTTCACAAGCATCCTCAGGGATCAGTGAAGACCCGGAATGGCTATTCTTTCACAAAGATTAGCTGTCCGGTGGACAAGTATGTCCAAGGCGCATGATCCTTATCGATAAGCGCAATAACCTTACTTCGTCCAGATTGCGTAGGGATGAGTATCGAAGATGCATCCTCTTCACGAATGAGCACAATGATCTCACCTTGTGTCTATACTCAAAAGTGTTGTCGAAGCTTCAAAGGAGGTCCCATGATCGGAATAATCCATATCCCAAGAACCCTGCAAGATGTGGTGAACTCAATATAACGTTGTCATCGCGACGATGTGAAATGTGGCAAACATGGATCCCATTGAGACATGAGACAGAGACGAAAGGCAGCTCATCAATTATGCAAGCTCTGACAAATCGAGACTGAAAGTCAAGATTGCTTTGTTCAGCATCGGCCAAATGGACATGTTGAAGGAGGACGTGAAAGATATCACCGAGTTCTGCCTATACTATTCTCAAGTGGATGGACCTAATGTTGGTGCTTTTCAAGCAGAGGGATTGAAATTTTGGACTAAGACGAAGTTGGAACGACAGGTTCGTCCAACCTCCGCTCGCTAATCGTCGTTGTCATGGCGTATGCCAAGACAAGTGTCATTCAACCAAAGCCCTTGGACAAGGGCAATGGTGGGGGAGAGTAGATTGAGTCGCAAAAAGGAAGCTGAAATGCCAAAGACAAAGATCAAGCCCATCGAAGCAGGAGAATCGGGTTGAACCATAGGAATGTGGGGAGACTCCCGTCGCTCACCATAGTGACATAAAGTGGACAAGATAGATGGTGTCATATCAGAGAACCTTGCTCCACCTCAAATCGTCGTGATATTAAATGACCACCAAGGGTAAGGTCATCCCGCACTCGGCACTCGACGAACGAAGAACTGTACGTTGCAGTCATCTGCAACATGGAGACAGTGAGTTGAACCACAATGGAACGTGGGGAGACTTTCGTCGCTCACCATAGCGACTTGGAACAGACAAGGTACATAGTGCTATATCAAGAAACCTTGTTCCGTTCCAAGGCCGTCGAAACATTAAGTGATCATCGAGGATGAGGTGGTCATGTGCTCTTCATTGGATGGAAGGATGAATCTATGTTGCAATCTCTTGCGACATGGAGACATCGAGTCGAGCCCACAAAGCGTCCCAAAGCACCCGTGGGAAGACTCTTGTCGCTCATCATAGCGACCCGAAACACCTGAAGTAGACAAGTTACAAAGGTCATCATCGAAGAGCTTGTGATGTTTCAAGTCGTCAAAATTTCAGAATGATCATCAAGGGTGAGATGATCCTGTACTTCGATTCTTGGGTGAATGTATGTAAGATTGAACAACAAACCAGTACAACTACTATGTGATTATGGCCTAACACTTCATGGAATTTAGTTATCACGTGCAGGCAGGTGAAAGCACCTACCTCCGTCTTTGGGTTCAGATGAAGGGCTTTCAGATACCTCAAGCAAATTCTCGTGAGATGAAGGGTGTTCAGATGAAGGGCTTTCGCCTTCTCTCTCCTCCCTCCCTTCTCGGATCTCAGAGCGGGGACATGGGGTGTGATCTTGGAGCCAACGGCCTAGGCACTAGAGCGAAGGATGCCTTCTCCTCTGGGCCTTCTTCACTATAAGTCGCCGACGTGCTTTTGGAGGTCAACGATAAAGATGTAAGATGTCAAGGATGACATTTTGGGTACGGAAACCAAACTCGACGCTTTGTGCGTGGAGGACTCCCGGGCTCCCAATGAGGAGATGGTGACGAGGTTGCGTGCCCATGCGAACACTACTAGAAAAACGCGGATTACCGACGGTCCGGACCGTCGATAATCAGCCCGAAAACTGTCGGTAATGCAATTACCGACGGTTTTTCAGTCGGAATCGATCCGTCGAAAAAACGCTCGTCGCAAACGAATTTGCGACGGTTGAAAAAATCCATCAAAAATATCGACGGTTCTGGCCGTCGAAAAAGTCCCCGGTGGTTCGACCCATCGAAATTTTCCGACGGTTGCAACCGCCAGAAAAATCCCGGCGGTTCGAACCGTCGATATTTTCGACGATTGCAACCGCCGAAAAAGGCCGGCGGTTCGAACCGTCGATATTTCCGATGGTTGCAACCGCCGGAAAAGGCCGGCGGTCCGAACCGTCGATATTTCCGACAATTGCAACCGCCGGAAAAGGCCGGCGGTCCGAGCCGTCGCAACTTTTCGACGGTCGCAACTGTCGAAATTTTGGACGGACGTCGCAACCGTCGATCTTTAGACGGTCGCAACCGTCGCGAATAATTTTTTAAATATAAAAAAAAATTAGCGGCCGGATCTGACAGCCGGATCGGCCGCTGGAGGCCAGAACCGACCCGCCTGGCGGCCGATCCGGCCGCCTGAGGCCTGAACAAGCCGTTGGAGGTCGGATCCAGCCGCTTGGCGGCCGGATCCGGCCTCCGGCCGGCCGACAGCAGAGAGAGAGAGAGACGCCGGCGCGGAGCGGGAGAGAGAGATACGCCGGCGCGAGAGAGGGTCGCCGGTGCAGGAGAGGGTCGTCGGCGTCCGGCGTGGGAGGGTCGCCGGCGTCCGACGCGCGGGAGAGGGTGCTCGCGGCCGGGAGAGAGAGAGAGAGGAGAGGAGGGAGAGAGAGAGGAGTGGAGGGAGGAGGGAGAGAGAAGAGGGAGGAGGAATATATAAAGGAAAAAAGTGAAAAGAAAGCGGAAAAAGAAAAAAAAAGCGGGATAACGAAATTTTAATTACCGATGGTTTCGGCCGTAAAAAACGTAAATATTAAATATTTTTATAATTACCGACGATTGTGACCGTCAAAAATATATTTAGTTATATATAATATTTATTTTTTATTTTACCGACGGTTTGAACCGTCGGTAACGATTACCGACGGTCAAAACCGTTGGGACGTCCCACGGGGCCCGTGGGACGTCCCACTGCGCTTGCCCCGTGGGACGTCCCACGGGCGCCGTGGGACGTCCCACGAGCCTCGTGGGACGGAGGCCGTCGCTAGTTATATTAATAAAATACTTTTTATACAATATTATTATATATTTACCGACGGTTACGACCTTCGGAAATTGCGGCGGATTTTGCGACGGATGGATATCCGTCGGAAATATCGACGTTCCTAATCGTCGAAAAATTAAATAATAATATAATTAATTATATAATTAATTTTTTTATTTTCGACGGTCGTTACCGTCGGAAAATCCGTCGAAAAAATTTAATAATAATATAAAAAATACATAATTTAATTTTTTTATTTCCGACGGTCATAACCGTCAGAAAAGTCGTCGGAAGTTGCGACGGATGGATATCCGTCGAAAATATCAACGTTCCTAATCGTCGAAAAATTAAATAATAATATAAATTATTTCTGACGGTCATAACCGTTGAAAAATCCGTCGGAAACGGAACCGTAAAAAAATTCGTCGCAAATTGCGACGGATTTAGAACCGTCGGAAATTATCCGTCGGAAAATCGCGATTTTCTTGTAGTGGAAAGAGGAAGTTGGAGCCCGTTGTCGATATGGAGCCAGCTGCCAAAGACTAGCTGAGTTGGACGAGCAGCTCCTCCGTGTTCAAAGAAACGGAGAGATTAGATCCAAGAGAGGCACTCATCGGCGGCGGGAGAGGGAGATCGGTATGAGAGATAGAGGGAGGGACAGAAATGGGAAAGGGGGCTCAATTTCTCATGATAGCCATTGTATGGACGTCGTGACACGCTGAGGAGCAACAAGTGCTTCCTATATTAATTATTCATACGTATATGTGTGTGTAAAGTGGCCATGAGACTTTTTATTAGGTGAAATGAGACTTGTTAGTTTGAAGGTTGTCCTTCCCCCACCCACCCCACCCTGCATATGGTCATTACCAAACTAAAACTTTGACTCATTTAGATACTTTTTAATTCAAGAATTAAATTATTCATCCAACGAAAAAATAGGCTTTTTCTTAAAAAAATATGATTTAAAATGTGCATATAAAATATATAAATAAGATTTCAATTATGTGTTCAAATTTAAAATACATGCCAAACTTGAACACCAATCAATAATGAGGTTTGGTATAGTTGGATAAAATAGTAAGACACATATAAACCATGACAAAATAAACAAATACAAAGCAAACATCAAGGATATCGAAATTTTCATATTATTATTATTACGTAAAATTGATCACCCAATAAAAGTAGAGAGATATATTGAGGAGGAATAAAAAAAAGATGCAAAGGGGTAACATGGATAGGATATCATACAACTTATGAAACCTAAAATACCTTAATTATAGTTTAATTTTGGTTTTGGACGAATTAAACTTTAGTTGATTAATAGAACATATTCAGTGAAACATGGTTAGACTTAACGATCAGTTAATTAGCAAATCAAACTCAAACTAAATAATTCGGTTTAATTGAATGGGTAAAAATTCGCTAATCGCTAAATAAAATAAACGGTGGGATTATTTTATTTCGTTCTAAACCGAGTCGTGATATACAAAATAAATACCAGAAATCTTGTAATTTTTTTAAGGATAGGAAAGATCCAAATCGCAGTCATGGCACCAATAAAAGGGCAAACCCAGCAAAGTAAGAAATGCTCCCCATCGAGGCGCCGATGTTGAACGAGCGCCGAACCCAATTCCTACAGTCAAAAGTTGGTAAGTTAAATTATCAGTGGACGAAATCTTTCCAAACCTACTATTAATAAAGATTAAAAGAAAACATTAATTATCCAATAAAAAATCTCATTAAAAGAATATTCTTTGTTACAGTAGTGAATAGCTGTGTCAATTGTTATATATAATTAGACATGTACAGGATATGTGGGGTACACTTTTTATATAAAAAGTTTGAATGTTGACTGATTCCTGCTAAAGTATTCGAGCTTTATTTTTGTATCAAAATAAGTTTGAGTTGCAAGCGTTAATAGAAGGGTAAATTGCATAAAAAGTTTAACTTTTGCTTTGTTCTTAAATTTAGTCTAATTTTTTACTTTTATGCAAAAAATCATAAATTTTTAATTGGTTACGAACATAGTTTATTATTATGTTTTTATTGTAGAATATTGATTTAAGATCGCCACATAAATAAGTGAATGACTTTGCAAATTTTAAATTTATAAAATGCTTAAATTTGATATTCTATCATATGATTAAATAAGTGGATGGCATATTGCAAACTAAATAAAATAATAAAATATTAATATTTTTAAGTTTGCGATACTTCATCCACTTATTTATGTGGAGATCGATACTTGAATTAATATTTTTTAATAAATAACTAAAGGTGTTCTATTTATAACCGATTTTAAGGTTTGTGACTTTTACGAAAAATAAAAAGTATAGTCTAAATTTGAAAACAAAATGAAAGTTCTAGTTTTTTTTATTCAATGTATCCTTAATAAAATGCAAATATTGCAGTGAGAAAAAAATGCAAAAAACACGGATTACTTGAAGTTTAAACCATGGAATGGAGAATTGGAGATGACGCACCACCGTAGATGCATGCACGTTCCTCATATTATTTTAATTATTACTACTTCATTCATGTTTCGAAGTTAAAAGTTGACTACATGATAGACCTGTAATTTCCCTTCAAGGTCAAGATATATTTATTTCGTAATTAATATGCATGCATTGATGGATGGATAAGATCTCCCAAACTCATGCTGGTTTTTTTTAATCCATTGAATTGAGAGGTAGCCAAACGATGTTTTTATTGCATATGTATGATGATGTATATGCTTTAACAAATTTGATTAGTCCAAGTCTTGTTCAGTTGTTGAGAAATAATTGATCATTTAACATCCACACACACCCACACCAAAAAAAAAACTCCGTTGACAAAATAGATATTGGGGGAAATGAAGGAAAGATAACGATGCATGCATGCAATTTACCTTTGCCGGATTCATATATGTCTTGGCTCCGACGATCCCCTGGAGGAAGATACCCTTTAGGACACCGTACGTCAAGTAGGCCATGGCTTTGTGGTAAGCTCCATGGATCGCGGCATCAATGGAGGATTCTATCAAGGAGGTGAACAAGGTGATCGCCACTGTCAGCAAAGCTTTTCTCTCCACACTCTCCGGCGGTCGTTTATTTCTGATCTCATTCTTAGGCTCGGGCTGCTCTACCGCCGCGGCGCCGCCCACCGCCCCGGCAACCTGAAAAGCAGCCGTGCACGCGCGCGCAGAGCTTATAATTAAAGGGCCATTCATGCATGCGTGCATGCATGCATCAAGGAGGAGGTTACAGGAAGGATGGATGGATCAGTGGTCACCTGTGCGACGGAGCGCAGGGTCATCAACAGGAGGCCGCTGCTATCCGTTCCGTCGGCGTACCTGGACCACATGGAGATGGGATTGTTGTTGTACTTTCCCTGGAAGACGGCGTGGAGGGCGGTCATGAGGGTGTTGATGATGAAGTGCTTGAGGAGAACGTTGCCTTCGTCGTCTAAGGGCTGCTTGAGGGCGACCACAATCCCGGCGCAGAACGCGAACAAGGCGTCGCCGGCGATGGTCTCGATAGCGCTCGGCGGCGTCCTCCGCCGCATACCTTTTTTACCTCTCTCTCTCTCTCTCTCTCTCTCTCTCTCTCTCTCTCTCTCTCTCTCTCTCTCTCTCTCTCTCTCTCTCTCTCTCTCTCTGCCTTCGTTTCTTATGGTTTTGATCATTTAATTCCTCCGCTCCCCCTTGTCTTCCTTTGGGAGTAGTTTGATTAATGGAAGCCGCTGCACAATCTTTATCAGTTGCATAAAATAATAATAATAATAATATAAAAAAGAAATCCTCGACAACGAAAACAGTGCCGTCCATGCAGCACATGCAATTCTAAATTTCAACGTTGCAGCTATTTTTATTGAGGTGATGTGTGTGTTCACTCTCAAAAGCTTCCAAAATATTAATATATTATATTATATTGACTTTAACCTTTTTTTTCATTTTTGGTTGCAGTTGTATGATGATGCTCCTAATACAGGCCACGTCAGAATTAATCTTGATCTTCAAGTAATCATTAGTTTGTTCAGCTGACAAGTTAGTTGAATTCAAACGCAACAGGTCTTAACTTCAAACTTAACTCGAAATTAGTCCTTTAATTATATTTATTATTATCTGAGAGTGATGAAAAGACACTCTAAAATGGACCTCAAATTTGTGGCCAAGGCCCACTTTATCAAGAATAGGTTGGTTTCTTTCAACTTTCTATGCCATCCTTAATTTGTAGTTTGTTCCAATCTTTTATGCTAAAAAGAGCCATATATATTTTTGTCATTTTTTTTTCTTTTTTCTGCTACAACAACTAAGGTTACGTTTATTAATATGGTACCCACTATATTCTATATCAATATTATAAATCCAATAAATGAGAGTTGGGTTCAAGTGATAATAAGTTTGAATGTTCTTATTGGTCAGTGATATATAGTTGATTCAATTTTTTATTAAATCACTTCGAAAATTATGATGACAATCAATATTGTAAATAATTTTGTAATATACGCCTACCAACATTCACATTTGCACATCTAAAAAACCAAATTTACATGCAACATTGAGTAAAAAAAAGTAGCTAAACTGTTCATCATTTTGCTTTTTATCAATGATACATTCTTGCTTATTCTTCTAACTCACAAGAGTGAAGTAAAGGCAATAAAAATCCCTACATATCTGTGTATAATGATATAAATAAAATAACGATATTTATGTTAAGTAACCAAACAATAAATAATATAGAGTTTCTCTATCTTGGCATTTTTTTTTCTATAATAAAAAAGTATCAACATTCATAATTGTGCAATGCAGGATTTTGGCAATAATAAAGAAAGAATATCACTATATTATATATATATAGTGAGAGATAGAGAAAGAGAGAGATTCAAAAACATACATATTTTGTGTATATACGAATATTGTTATAATTAGGTTATGTGTAAAAAAAATATAATTCAGGATATGTTTAAGAAAATAATCCTATATCCAATTTAACAAAATATTATAATAGAATCGAGAAGTTAAAAATCTCAATTCAACTCTTACTAGCTAGTTTTGTTTCCTTTCCTTTGTTGTTCAAGTAGTGAGCTACTTAGGCTAAAGTTGTTATACAACGGTACGTGAAGATATAAAGTCAAGTAACCTTAGGATTATTGTATGGTGAGGTAGATTCCATATTGACACACTCACAATTGTTATTATTTTATTAAAAAAACTAACCAATGTTGGTAGTTGAATATCATTCATTAATTTGCTTAGTATTCAAGTCGCTAATTTTGTCAAGCATAAACATTTTCAATATAGGGGAAAAGCATGTGTTCACTACAAAAAAATAGCCATAAATCATGCTTTCATAGTAGATTATTATTGGATTTTTTATCAACTTCAAAATCCTTTGATGTAAATATTTTTTATCGACCTTCCTTTGCAAACATTTTAACGATAAAAAATTCCACCACTAGATCCAAACAACATATGATATGATGCAAAAGCGTTGATCAATTGAGATTTTATAAAGTCATATTGAAGTGTGATATTCGGACATACCCAAAGTATATTGATGATATTATATTTAATAAGTCTTATTTATTATTTTACAATGGTTTGTTTTTATTATCAATGTAGTAACCTAAGAACCTCCTAGCACTAAGAGTAACCTTCTCTCTATAAATATGAAGAATGAAATGAAGGAAGACCACATACTTTCAATTGAGTATCCTCCATTTTCGTATGTGTTCATGGTTTCCAATAAAAGCATTAGGCTTGGACAGTGTGAGTGATTCTATGATTAATGATGTTGAGTGGCATCCACTATAACTAATCAAGTGGCATCCTAGGATTGTGTTATTTTCATTTGCAAACCTTTTTTCTTAGGATGCATAGACATATTATAAAAGCGTTTGAAGTTCCTTATTGAAATTTTCTTTTACTCTCAAAAGATGGCTCAATGATGAAGGAAGAATAGCTAAGTTCGCAGAACTACATCGGTGAGACCTTGCGACATATGACAAATGACTCCCTTGAATGTCTCAACACACATGATGATAGAATATTCTATGGATCACTACATGGATAATGGAATGAGCATAATGACTAATCCACAATAGATATTAAATGAGCTCTTAATGGGAGTGATGTAAGTCAAGTTAGTGTTCCTAATTTTAAAAAGTAAATTAAATGATTGGAAGAACTTCTCCAAAAGAATAAAGGTGCAATAGAAGAACTTCTCCAAAATAATAAAGGCGCAATTTGTAGCAATGAGACTAAAATAACGTGCAATATTTGGTGACAACAACATTAAAGAAGTAGATATTAGAGAGGTCTTCCAAGAGTCAATAGTAGGGGTCAAGATGAAGTTGAAGCTTGATAAGAAGTTCTTTGCACTTAACTATTCACAAAATTTATACCAAAGGTTTCATTAAATATTAACAAAGAAGTGATCAATCTATTTTTAAGTACACTATGGATCCATCTCAAATTTAATGAAATTGTTATCCAACTAGTGGGGAGTTATATTGCTAGCTTGAAATTTAATTTGGAAAGTGAAATCATGCCGCATTATTCCCATTATTTTCAAGAAGATTATTAGATGACACCAAAAGATAAGATAAACTAAAGTGAAATTATTCTAGGTGAGTAAAGAGTTCTAAGAACAAGAAAGACAAATGTACACAATCAAGTCATCTTAAGCATCATCATGAGGTATCGAGAAAAGGTTTTGATAAAGGAGTATTTCCATCAACCAAATGTTTGTTGTCATGACCCCAATTTAAACATCGTTTAACCCGCAAGTACAATATAATACAATAGATCAAATTCATATGACTAAAGCATCTTCTAGTGCAAGTAAAAACATGTATAGTGATATCACATCACTGACCACAACTCACAGATCAAATATCTTTTATATCAGAGTAAGGTGTGAAGCACTTTCCGTGTGAAGCGACTTTACATGTACTTTTCTTTATTTTTTTATATCTTTCTTCATCAATAGTTTAGAGGATTATTGATAATAACAAAAATAGTTTTATAACGTCAAAAGTTATAAAAAATGATTATATCTATTATGTAGGATAATAATGTGTATAAGTTCATAAAATTTTAAAAATGATGAATATAATTGTTTTTTATGATTTGAATTTTATTTTTGTCATTATCAATTATCATAAGAAAGATATCGAAAAAATAAAAAAAAAGTATGTGTAAAGCCGCTTCACACCTACATTAAACTTTTTAAAATTATACATTGTACATGGTCCTTATGAATATTTAACTTTTTGTATATAACATTACATAGTAAGAGGAGTCATACATCCTTTCAAAGTGATCATTAGAGACCTAAGTCTTATATCTATCTCTTGTCCAAAAATGCTTTTAATTCAATAAGAAATTTTGAAGCAAAAACATGATTAGTCTACTGATATGAAAATGTGTTGAAACACTCATAATCTATGTATTATCATCTATTCGATTAGGAGAGAACAATTTTATATTTGACAAATTTACGAGAAGCAGCAACATTTCTATTCTCGTAAACAAATACCATATATGGATGATATAATATCAATTCATATCGATAGAAAACAATTTTTATTATATCAAAGCATGTCACATATTTGTTTAATCTCATACACCATTTTCACATAAAGGTGTCATATATCATAGCATTTCAATGCTCACAACATACAAGGACATACAAAGTATCATGGTTCAAAAGGGAGGAGAAGTCATGGTGAATCAAAGGAGCAAAGTATCAAATTCTCTAAAGGTGTTTATTGGATTGGGCAGCCGGGTCCGTCCGTTGCCCGATCCGATAACACATCGGCTTGTCCGTCCAAGTTCAGACCCGAGCCCATCCGATTTCCTAATGGGCTTGGGCCTATATCAGGCTGGACAAGGTTATTCATTCATTTGTCCGGTATCGATAGTCCGATATCCGTCCAATATCCGTCCGATAATTTATAAGTCGTCCGTTAGTCCATTCGTAACCATTAATATATTAAACTTATTAAAATAATATAAATATTATTGTACACATTTATTTTAATTAATTCATGTGATGCCATTATGTTATTTGGCTAATGTTAATTGACTATGCAAAATGCATGATTCTAATTTTTATTCTTTTCTAATGATACGATCATATATTTTACATAATGATATAATTTTTATTCTTCTATAATGTTATTTATGCTTGATGCAAAAGTAAGAATGCAAGATCAATTTATATATGATGAAAATAATGAAGATAGAGAAGACGAATCTTTTACCAGTGTTGCATAATGCATAGTTACCTCTTGGTAGTAATATTTGATTGTTGTAAATTTTATTTTACTTAATATGATAATAAATATGTAATATTTTATTTTTAGCACACTTGATTTTTGAGCTCCTTCAATCGTAGGTGTAGGCTATAAGCCGAACTATGTAAATATTTTGTCTCTCTTATTTATATTTGACAACATAATGAGTAAATATATGATAATAAATTGAGGAATAATATATTATGATGTCCTTTTACTACATATTATACGACAGATAATTTTTGAGATATTATAAAAAATATTAATGGACTAGTCCGACTCGTCTAATTGTCGGCCCGACCGTTAAGGTCCGACGGACCTTAATGGGGCGGACAAGGGTAGACACATAGTGGGTAACCCGATGTCCATCCGATAAGATACCGGGTCAGCCAGATCTGTCCGATATCCGATCAACGTTCGATTGACATAATCTATTAGTAGCCCGTCCGATCCGTTAAGCACCTCTAAAATATTCTATTGAAGATATGATGATGAAATTTATTTTGATGTTCTCCTTATGGATACTTATCATTTCACTACAAGAAATCGTGATTTTCTGACGGATAATTTCCGACGGTTCTAAATCCGTCACAATTTGCGATGAATTTTTCGACGGTTCCGTTTCCGACGGATTTTTCGACGGTTATGACCGTCGGAAATAATTTATATTATTATTTAATTTTTTGACAGTTAGGAACGTCAATATTTTTGACGGATATCCATCCGTCGTAATTTCCGATGACTTTTCCAACGGTCATAAAAAATTAAATTATGTATTTTTTTATATTATTATTAAAATTTTCCGATGGATTTTCTGACGGTCATGGCCGTCGGAAATAAAAAAATAATTATATAATTTATTATATTATTATTTAATTTTTCGACGGTTAGGAACGTCGATATTTTCGACGGATACACATCCGTCGTAATTTCCGACGACTTTTCCGACGGTTATGACCGTCGGAAATAAAAAAATAAATTATGTATTTTTTTTATATTATTATTAATTTTTTCCGACGGATTTTCCGACGGTCACGACCGTCGAAAATAAAAAAATTAATTATATAATTTATTATATTATTATTTAATTTTTCGACGATTAGGAACGTCGATATTTCCGACGGATATCCATCCGTCGCAAAATCCGTCGCAATTTCCGAAGGTCGTAACCGTCAGTAAATGTATAATAATATCGTATAAAGAGTATTTTATTAATATAACTAGCGACGGTCCAAACCGTCGTAATTATTGACGGTTTTGACCGTCGGTAACGATTACCGACGGTTCAAACCGTCGGTAAAATAAAAAATAAATATTACATATAACTAAATATATTTTCGACGGTCACAACCATCGGTAATTATAAAAATATTTAATATTTATGTTTTCGACGACCGAAACCGTCGGTAATTAAAATTTTATTATCCCGCTTTCTTTTCTCTTTTCCCGCTTTCTTTCCACTTTTTTCTTTATATATATTCATCCTCCCTCTTCTCTTTCTCCCTCCTCCCTCCTCCCTCCACTCCTCTCTCTTTCTCTCCCTCCTCTCCTCTCTCTCTCTCCCGGCCGCGAGCACCCCGCGCGTCGGACGCCGGCGACCCTCCCACGTCGAACGCCGGCGACCCTCTCCCGCACCGGCGACCCTCTCCCGCGCCGACGTATCTCTCTCTCTCCCGCTCCGCGCCGGCGTCTCTCTCTCTGCTGTCGGCCGGCCGGAGGCCGGATCCGGCCGTGGCCGTTCGGATCCGGCCTCCAGGCGGTCGGATCCGGCCGTGGCCGTTCGGATCTGGCCTCCAGGCGGCCGGATCCGGCCTCCAGCGGCCGATCCGGCCTCCAGCGGCCGATCCGGCCGCCATGTCGCCGGATCCGGCCTCCAGGCGGCCGGAGCGGCCGCCAGGCGGTCGGTTCCGGCCTCCAGGCGGCCGGAGCGGCCGCCAGGCGGTCGGTTCCGGCCTCCAGCGACCGGTTCTGGCCTCCAGTGGCCGGATCGGCCGCCAGGCGGCCGGTTCTGGCCTCCAGCGGCCGGTTCCGGCCTCCAGTTGCCGGATCCGGCCGCCTGGCGGCGGATCCGGCCTCCAGCGGCCGGATCCGAACGCCTGGCTGCCGGATCCGGCCTCCAGCGGCCGGATCCGAACGTCAGGCGGTCGGATCCGGCCGCTAATTTTTTTATATTTAAAAAATTATTTGCGACGGTTGTGACCGTCTAAAGATTGACGGTTGCGACAACCGTCCAAAGTTTCGACAGTTGTGACCGTCGAAAAGTTGCGACGGCTCGAACTGCCGCCCTTTTCCAACGGTTGCAACCGTCGAAAATTTCGACGGTTCGGACCGCCGGCTTTTTCCGGCGGTTGCAACCGTCAGAAATATCGACGGTTAGAACCGCCGGCCTTTTTCGGCGGTTGGAACCGTCGGAAATATCGACGGTTCGAATCGTCGGGGCCTTTTCCGGCGGTTGGAACCGTTGGAAATATCGACGGTTGCAACCGCCGGGGACTTTTCCGGCGGTTGCAACCGTCGAAAAATTTTGACGGTTCAAACCGTCGGGGACTGTTCCGACGGTCAGAACCGACGATATTTTCGACGAATTTTTTTCAACCGTCGCAAATTCATTTACGTCGAGCGTTTTTCCGACGGATCGATTCCGACTAAAAAACCGTCGGTAATTGCGTTACCGACGGTTTTCGGGCTGATTACCGACGGTTCGGACCGTCGGTAATCCGCGTTTTTCTTGTAGTGTTTATTTCTCAATGGAACATGGCAATTTGATTCAAATGTCCATCATGATTGTCCATAATGGAGAGTTTTTTTTATTTGTAGTCCTTGTAAGGATCACCCACAAGCATGCAATATGAAAATTCTATGAAGACAAAGTTTATATTTTAAACCACCAATAAAATAGAAAGGATATTCCTAAAGAACTTAGAGCTTGTTAAATGCATTAAAAGCATGGCACCTCAAGATCTCCACTCGAATGCAACATAAGAAGCACATTGAATTTAAAAAAAAAAAGTTAAAGTATACTATCCATATGGCTAATTAGAAAATAATTTGATAATTATGTTGTTTACCTCTACTTAACATCAAATAAAGATGGTGCATGAAGGATGTGTATAAATAATAAGGGCATAAAGAAAATTACTATCAAATATAGATTTCCAATTTTGTTTGAAGCGACTATTATCAAGTCAGAATTCATTTTGGAGTGAATGAAAGGCAACATTCAAGATCAAGGATGACATTATGAATAGCTTATTGTGCATATTGTCTTTTCTTGTGTGCTTAGTACTTCCATAAGACTTGTGGAAAATGTATTAAGGGAGTTTGTGGAAAAATTTATCTAGTATACTTTTATGACATCTTAGTATTGAGCAAGGATAAAGTTCAAGAACTTGTGCATTTAATAAAAATGTTCAAAGTTCTACATGATAGTAGATTTTATATTAAATTAAAATCTTTATTTTCTGACCTATGTCTTATTTATACTTCGTAGGTTATGTATGTTGGGGTATTAGAGTTGTCCATATGCAAGAATATCACAAATTGCTTATTTTATATTTTGTTAATATGAACCTGTTATGGGTGATCCATGCTCTAAGGACATAGATAGATGAAAATATATGCTCGCATGTTTAGAAAACGTAGCATACAATCTCCTGGAATGTCTGATTTTGTTTCAACGGACCATATGAATTCGTTCAATTGTTTGTTACTTAGATTTTGAACTTCTTGAAGCCATGCATATGTAGACTACTTTAGTGTAATTTGGACGATTAGAAGATACTTTAGTTTACGTTTACGAACTCAAGATATTGATGTATGATGCCCATGATTGCTAAGAAAATGAAGAAATCAAAATGCAATTTCTGCATAATAAGAATCCGGTCCGGGTTACCCATAACTTGGCACGGGCATACCAACCCAGATTGAGCTCGTCTGTGACTCGGCCCGGATCTGCCATTAACGCGGAGCCCAAGCTCTGCGCATACTAGTCACCCGACCTTGGCTCCACAAGACCCGACTCGAATTTGTGCGAGGTAGATGATCATGCGAGACGATCATTTCGACCCGATCGCACCTCAACTCAGCCCTAGGTATGACCCTGATCCGGCCCGAGTTCATGCTCGTAATTTCTGAGATTGATTTCATCATAAGCTCGCCCCGGGTTTCACCTTACTCGGCCCGGATTCTGACCACCAGAATGATGACCTAATGATTTATGAATCTTGATTTACGTATTTGATATCTGATATGTCCATAAAGTTAATTATGCTTACAGAACCATGTTTACCCTTTCCTTATGATCAAACGTAACCGAAAGAATGTGATGCCAACTTGATTATGATCCTCCATGAATGATGTATAATGATGACCTTTATGAACACACGAAGAACGATGATGAATCATTATGAATTTCTATGAAATGATAAATAGGCGTCCGCTCCCTCTTCGGACGATCGCTGAAAAGAACTAAAGACGGACACCCGCTTGACCTCCGGGCATCTGGTATGTGGACAGAAGGAATTCAACTCTAATCAAAACCTCTGATTTATTGAAATGATAAATGGGTGTTCGCTCCCTCTTCGGACGACCGTTGAAAAGAACTAAAGACGGACGGCCGCTTGACCTCTGGGGCGTCTGATATGTGGACAGAAGGAATTCAACTCTAATCTAACCCTCTAATTTATTAAGCCTCTGTTCACCTAATTTCTTATCAAAATGAAAAGAATTTAAAGATGATTTGAATGTATGCTTTATACGGCCTTGATCGAGACACTTCCTCATGAATTACCATTTGCCATATCTACATAAGAGTCTCTCCCTTTCTATGGATGTTTCCGCCTTGCGCGAGGTCATCCTAGCCTGATGGGGCTGGTCGTAGCACTGATCCCCCACTGACCCATGATGGTCTAGATAGTTGCACTTTGTGTGCTGGCAATGATATTCCCTACAAGAATGAAGAGATTAAGAATTAAAGAATCAAAGAACGAAAGTATGAAAGAATAAATGGCCAAAAGATGAATCATGAATACGAACAAGCTTTAAGAATATGAATGACGAACACGAATGATGAACATGGAATTGAATATGGAAAAGAAAGAAAAGAAAAACATATGAATCATATCTCTCTTTTATGATCCACTCTTACATTTGATTTTACTATCACTTCATGCTTATATTTGATAGAACTGATCTATGATTTATACGAATTGACATTTAGTTTTATTTTAACGGTTGAACTTGCTCCCCTGTGTGACGTGATGATGACTCGTACGTGTTGGTGTGCGCACGGAGACTACGCTTTGGATGGCACGCGCATATGGTTGTGGTTAAGTCCAGTATGAGTTATATTTTCATATGCTATATTAGATGGTATATCTACTTAGATGGGTCATCTTAAGTCATGACTGACCGCAAATGTTTCTATGTTTAGTACTCATACTTTTACTTCTGTTACTTCATAGATGTATCTTTTACTTCCGCAATTTAATGACATATTTTATCTCATTTGCTTTTGCAATTTTTTCTTCTATTGTTGTATTATTTTATTTTATAAGTATTCCGCTTATGTGTATCTTTCCTTGACCGTTGGATTACCAAAAAAGTCAAAGAACACTACAAGAAAAGTGACTTTTAGCGACCATAATTAACGAAGAGATTCAAATATGGTCGTTAAACATCGCTTTTAACAACTAAAAAAATTCTGGCCAGTCAACAATAAGGACCAGAAAAAATTTGGTCCTTAATATTCTTATGACTGGCCATTAAAAGTCAACAATAAGGACCAGAAAAAATTTGGTCCTTAATATTCAAATTAATGACCATCATCTTGTCATTAAAAATATGAAAGAAGAAAAGAACAAGTAGGTATAGAAACATAGTCCCACATTCATTATAATAGTATGATGAGAGCAAAGAGACAAGTATTAATAAAGGAGGAGACTAATGGGCTAATGCAGAGTTTTATGAAGAAGGTACATCTTTGGATCTTTTCTAAATTTAAAATAATATTTTTTATCAGATTATTTGTTCACAAAAACTTTAAAAAATTGGTCTGTTCATCCAAAATGTTATTCAATCCGGTGATGTCTTTAGCGACTAGGTGAGTGGTCCTTATAAGTTATATAGGGGACCATCATACTAGTCGCTATTGAATTTTTAAGGAAGAGAATTACAGTGGTCCTTAAAAAGAATCAACAGACGCTAAAACCTTTTAGCAGCGGGACCTATAGCGAAGAGCCACGACCAGTTTTTTCTTGTTGATGAGTATTAACGGCAAGATGATAATTTTTAACGACTACATATCTTTTCGCTAATGACCTAATTTTTTGTAGTGGAAAGACCGAAGAAAAGTAGCACACGAGAGGAGATCTCGCCACGTGGCGGGATCGAATTTTGGGGCGCTACATGTACAAAGGGTAAAAATATTCTATTGCTAGATTCAATTTGAACAACAAATAATTTATCGACAACTTTGGATGGATAACCATATGAATCAACGTTTTCTGAACCAGACTGGACAACGACCCGGACAAGTGTCCGTTTCAGGTCGGACTGGTCGAACCAATCGAACCGTCCGATCTGACCGGATAATAATAAAATAATATGATATATTAAATTACACTATCATATTAATGAGGTTAAAAATTAATTATACAAAAATAACAATAATAAATCACTAAAAACTAATGTTAAAATCATTACAAATTTAATAAATTAAAATCTTATGAAATTAAATTTTTATATATAAATTTTCTTCTCACTAATTTTTTTGTATTATATATCTTTTTCTTTTATGTTAGAAGTAATATTATGGTTATATATAATATATATATAATATAATTAGTGGTTAACTATTTAATTTGAACTTATTACATACTAAATTAAAGAAAATTAAAATTTGTGTATTTATAATATTATATATAACTATGCTATACGAACGATTATAATATTATTGTATGTTATACATATGACAAAGAAGTTTGTATCCTTCATTTATTACAAATTTACCTATATGATAAATATTATATATAATACAATAATAAAAAATGAATTTATATTATAATATACATATATGATATTAAAATTTTTGAATAAAATCATAATATATAAATTATAGTTAAAAGTATAATAAATACTAACTAAATGAAAGAAGAAAAGAATAAGTATGTATAGAAACATAGTCCTACATTCATTATAGTAGTGAGATGAGAGCAAAAAATAAGTATTAATAGAGGACGAGACTAATGAACCAATATAAAGTTTTATGGAGAAATTTTAAATAATAATTTTATTAGATTATTTTAAATTTTTAGATTTGTAATAGATGTGAGGGCTGATGGACGATCGAACTAGTCTGACTGGTTGGTTCGGTCTGGTCCAGTAAAGTTGTGCATGGATTAATATGGTTCTGCTACTTAAATTTGAAAAACAGAACTATATCCACTACGAACTTCAAAAAATTGCGTCAGCTAATTAGTAGTGTATTTACGGATCAGTAGACATAAAATTGTATGAGATAAACTTGGAATTCTTAGATGGACAGTTGTTATATGGATATTTTAACCTAATGTAATGTAAGAGTGGATTAATTCTTTCAATGTCGAAGTCTAAAAAAAGTATTTCAAACAAAATTAAATTCTTAGGCAAAACTAATTTGAAATTAGTGAGTTATGGGTAGGGTGATTTGCAAATTAATTTTAGAATTAGTGAGGTATTTTGCAATTATTCATTAATATCCCAATATTTCTTTGCATAAGTCGATCTCTTATCTGATGGAAGCGAAATATATAACGAAGCCAATTTTATCATATAAATTATACTTATTTTTATTTTGATGTTAAATAAATGCATTTCTTCTTCTAAAATTTCAGCACAATTAGGGGCGTAAAAAAATCCGACTGAACCAAAGAATCTATCCGATTCGAAAAAAAATCAAAAATTAATAAACCAAATACTATTTAGGATACTTTTTAAATAGAGCAAAATTAACCTCTTTAAATTAGGATCCACCTAAAAAATCGTAAGAGCTCACTTTTATTTATATAACTAATTTAGATATAATTAATTATTTTATTACTGATATAATAATTTTTATATAGCTTAATATATTTCTATCATATTATAAAACTCTAATTTAATAATTATAACACAATATTCTATCCGAACCGCTTTGAGCACAGCACAATTCTTAAAAAAAAACAAAACTTCAAGTCACTTTTTACTACGATCGTAATAATGGATTCGATGAAATACTGCTCATGAAGCGTGACATTCGGGTGTTTACCTTTTGATCTTAATTGAGAGAGAGAGAGAGAGAGGGAAAAAAAAGGGTGGAAAGAGTAGGGGAATAAATACGATTTTATCCGACCAACAAGCAAAATGATGAGGACATGCAGGACCGTTTGATGAATGCACCCCGGACGGATCCACTTATCGGCTCCTACACGATATGTAATCTTTCCAGCACCATCGGACGGTTCATTCCATCTACTCGCTGGGTCCCATCCATACGAGAAACTTTAACCGTTCATACGGAGTCCGGGAGTTCTATCCACCGCAGCAGATCTTGGTGAATGTTTCCCGAGCGAAAGAGCCTTCGCCCTCGATGCGCGAAATGGACGGCTCGAGATGCGTGTGGGAGTGATCCAACGGTTGTCGTCCGCTAAGTAAGTCCCGAAGTGTCGAGGTCCAACGGTAAATTAAGGGATGTACGAGGGTGAAAATAGAAGATAAAAAGGCCTTTTTGAGAGAGCCTTAAATTAAAGACTAAAGAGTCCAAAGGCGGTCAAATAACTTTTAAATTTTTTTGTCTATTTTTTATAGTTTATTAATGCTCTCTTCTGCCCCTTAAAAGGACACTCTTTTGCTTTCGCTTCACTCGCTCGCTTGCACCTCGCTATCTCTATTTTTGTTTCCCTTCCTCTTTCGCTGCGAGCGGAAGAAACGTGAGGGTTTCGGGATCGCGTCGAGCTTAATCTTTGTCCCTTGCCATTTTTCCTTAATCTCGATTGTCTTGGTAAGCTTCGGATCTGCTCGAATTTGCTCCTCTTTTGAGCGGATTTGAGCTGCTTTTAGGCGTTATTTGTGTTCGTTTCATTGTACGTTTCTGGATTGGATTTGGACGCGAGGCATTGCCTATTTCGATCTGGTTTCTGCTATTTCTCACGATTTCTCTGTTAGAGTTTGGGTTTACGGCCTTAGATTTATGGATTTTTTTGGCGATTTAGGGTTTGGATTTTGCATGTTTCAGTTTCTCTACGGTCGTTTGGTTGTTGAAATAAACTATCTTTTTCGTTAATGCCGCTAAGTTTTCAGCGTCGGGATTATTGTTCTTGCCAATGTTGTAACTTTTAGATCTTAATTGTAAGAGTACATTAGCTTTCTGAGCTGCTGTATTCAGTTTGACGGGTTATGAGGAAAAGCGCAAATGAACTATTTTTTGTTGCCGTCACAGCTCCTTTCTATATTCCCAGTGCAGAAAAGAGAAATTCATCCTCAAGTTAGTTAGCGGATGGGGAAGTCTCCTGCAAAGTGGATTAAGTCGGTTCTATTTGGAAATAAATCTTCAAAAGGAAGAGATGCTTTGGTATGCAATCTGAGTAATTTGGTTTTACATTTGATGTTTACTTTTTCTATCAGGGCTTCTGACCGAAGTGCTGGTTTAAAATTTTTTTTAACATTATAAATTGATGGGATTGATGATTTGTTAGATTACTCTCTACAATGTCCTATAATGCTTTGTTTTTTTTAAATGTCTTAAAAGTTATTTGAGCTTTAACGTGTGAAATTGATAAATTGTATTGTATGTATTTTGTTCTAGAACAGTGTACATGAGTTCAATTTCATTACTTATTCACTAGAACCAGCATTACAAATAGCTTTAAAGAAGTCAGGAGTACTGGAGGTTGGTGTGAGGTAGTACTTTTGTCTAAGATGCTACAAAAATCTTTGAGAATTCTCCTAAAAAAAAAATCTTTGAGAATACATACACCATTTCTTATGTATGACTGTATGAGGTCAATTATGATTTATAAACAGTTGCTGTGAATTTCTGTCCAATATGTGGCACTTGTGGGTCTGTGAAACTTGTTATGCTTATTGTTTAACGATTAGTTAATATCGAACATATTTTTTAGTAGTGGTTCTACTGTTACTCCTAGATCCCATATCACCATTCCTTTCTTATTTTTGTCCATTTTAGCTTTTCTTATTAGTTTTCATCAGTCAGAGAAAGAATTGAAACTCCCTAAACTCCCTCCGAAATCCCTCAGCATCCATGCATCATTGTGGCTGGCTGCTGCTTTGTTCACTCTAGTATCTGACCTCAAGCAGCGGGTTGTTGATGCCCCCGTTCTACATTTTCTCTATGTATTCTGTTTTACCAACACTACAACCACCTTTGCAAGAACCATAATTACTAACTGTTATGAGCCCTAATCTTATCTGGTCGATAAAGAAGTTATCAACTGGCTTTTATCTTGCCAAAAAGCTCGAATTCTTTGTGAAGATGCCTGCATTTTGATCCTTTATTTCCCTGGATATATTTTCCCCAATGATAAAGATTTCGTTGGTGTTCCTCTCGAAAAAGGATTTCATTGGTGTCATCATAGTTCTCCTCATTCTTCTTCCTCTTAGGTTAATTCATACGGAATCTACATATAGAAAGAACGGATGGTTTTAAAAAACAAGACATCCACAACAATATGATGGCAGTGAAATGGGTAGTTTGGAAGATACGGCTTGTTGCCATTGATGCTCTAGGAGCTTCTAGAAAAAAAGCATCGCTGTTCCTATTCGAGTAGATCTGCTAAAGCTGAGGGAACAGTTGTGATGAGAATGGTCGGGGTTGGTATTGATAAGTGATACATGAGTGATATATTGAGTGCTGGGGTTGGCATTGTTCTTGTAGGGACTCATCCGGAAGTAGAGAACAAAGGGAGAGGAAGGATGTGTTGAAGTGGACAAGGTAAAAAACATTTCCATCTATCTTCTTCCATAAACATAAGATTAAAATTGTTAAATAAGGCATCATTAATCTTGATCTTTTCTATGATTCAGAGAATTCTATAAAAATCATGGTAGTTTCAAGACGTTATCATTTAAATTATTTATAATAACAATAACAAAGGTCATCAACATCTTTTTGCTTTTTTTGTACCTTAAACATGCTTGTGCAATTTTCACATATTTAAGTTTTAATGTACTTGGATGCCCACCTAAACTTCCAAGGCATCCATCCTTTTCTCAAAAGGAAAATAAGAGAGGCAGAAAAGTTACTCGATTGCTCCAGAAAATCCATGATAAACTGAATGGAGACTGTTAAGTAAACTGTAAGGAATTTTACATTCACTAAGTAAAACATTTTGATTTTTGTGGGCTAACATCTGTTCCTAGATTGGGCGGTGAGCCCTGTTGATAACAATTTTTGGTGGATATGGATCAGCAAGATACAAGTTTGTTCCTCCTATTCCCCACTAACCCCACCCCACAGGTTGATAATGGGTAGACAACAGGCTTACAAAATACCCTCTAAAAATGGGCTTACAAAATATTTCAAGGGTAAGATTTTCCAAAATCTGTGGTGAGTGATAATATATCCAACCATTATTTAATCCTGCCTAAAAACATAATTTAGTTGTCTCCCCAGAGTTTAAAAAATTGGAGTAAAGCCCACTTCAAAAACAAGGAAAAAGAAGAATAAAGTATTAATTTAGTATAGTAGATAATCACACTGAAACTATTTTGTTCCTGATTGATGTTGGCCTAGTGTGGAGTTGGAAACTATCTTCAAATCTCACTTAGTCAAGTACTTTTTGATGATCTAACAAATACATTGTCCATCAACAAAGCATAAAAACGTGGTTATTTTAGCATATACAAACACACTATGATTACACTTGATGCTAGCAAAATGATTGTCATAATTTTCACCTAAAAATAGTCATTTTAAATTAAGTTGATTGATGAACAATCAACCTCATCACACCCTTAAAAAAGATAAAAAGATTGCTGTTGTGGTTTCTGCCCTTTAGATCCCTTAATCGCCACCCACCTTGCATCTCCCGATTCCCACCGACACGTCCTTCCTCTTGCATGATTTGGTGTCGACTTCAAGGGCCACGCACAGATGTCCCCTAATGCCACGAGGAATGGCAGCATTGCCGTTGAGAAGCAGCTGAAGGGGGTTACTCATGTTTGTAGAAGAGGACTTAATTAAAGTTTAGATGAAGAAGGTGCAAGGTTAGCACAAATGACAAAGGAAGGGCGCTTTGTGAAGATGCTCGATGGAGAAAGGGAAAGAAACATAGTTAGGACCTAAGGTTTTTCCAATGGACCCATGAAATTGCCATACTGCCATATTAAATTATTTCCAATATTGAGAATCAAACCAATGAAATTAACATTTTCCTTTGGGTAAAGTAGTATCCAAATGGAGTTTTGTACTTTCCATTTTATCTTTCCTTGTAGTAGGATCACAGGCTTCCCTTGTAACAAAAAATCGGAAAAACAGGATGTACCAAAAAAACATGTTGGAGTAACTGCGTTGAACTTGAAGATGAAGGCTTCTCAATTATTTTGGACTCATATAATAGTTGTTCAGAATGGAAGAAATCATCATGATGAATGGAATTTTAATGTAATAATTCATACCCCAACAACTCTATTCAAAGTTAACAGTTAGTTTACTCAGATGATTGCAAGTGATTTCCACCTTTCTACATAAGTTTAATGCCATTTTTATTTGGATTTTGCATTGTTTTTTTAAGGGCATTGCCCATTTAGTATGTTTTTTCTCTTTCTATTTCATGCTGATTGCTTTTGGGGTTTATATCTTTGTTTAAAACATTGTCTTGGATTATTCTTCCCTTCTTTTACCTCTATTTTGCAAGATTGAGGTTTGGTTAGAAGAAAGTTTTTTTTTTGAGAGGTGGTTAGAAGAAAGTTAGACACAAGTATTGCATGATTTGTTTTAATCCAATATGGTTAGAAGAGATAATACTTATTATTGAGGTTAATCTTTTTGAATGAGTATACAGACTCTTAAGCACACTGCCTTGCCTCTGCCTTTCCTATTTGCATTATGTCTTTATTGTTTATGGTGTTGTTAAGGTAGCCCTGAAACAACTGAAGAGGTCAGCTGGTTCTCCACATTCACTTTTTATGGTGGCAGCATGTGTTTGATGTAATTTTTATAATGGCTAACAAGTCTATGATGCCATGCATTATTCTGTTAGATCTGGGCATCCGATGTTTGTGTTCCTCTTTTTTCTAAAATCAAACATTCATATTTATTAGTAACTTCAAGCTATTTGATAGAGCACTTTGAATATTTACTAGGACACATGAAATGTTTATATGCTTGAATTCTAATGTACTTAATGGATTTTGAATGAGTTCCAAATAATGATCTTTTTTTTTTAAAATGTTATCCCTAAATTTTGGAGCTTTATATCTTATTAAAGTGCAAAAAAATCAATGCTTAAGTTACAATGGTTGGTTTCTCCCTTGTGTTAAATCTGCGATCTTGGTTATCTCTGGCCCTTGAGTTAGATGACATTTTTTTATTTCTCTCCTTGTTATAATATGCAATATTATATAACCAAGAGAAAGTTGATAAGGCATCTATGCATTGCAATATTTTAAATGTTTTGTGTAAGTTGTACCTTTTTCTCTTTAAATGATTGTAAATGCATGTTTCACGACATAGCACATTCCATAGGTACATTTGGTATGTGATTGTTTATTTCCTAAGGTGTGGGGCAGATCAGTAGTTCATGATGAATTTGAACTGCAAATTAGTAGTTCACTTTGTTGGATGGTACACATATATGCTACTTATTTGTAATTGCTTTTCAGGATGTAAATTCACAATTTTCATCGTAGATTAGGATACAGTGATTACTGGTCCAAGATATTTCTACACAAGCTTTTTAGGTCTAAGCTTCATTCATTAACTGATTGGACATCATTTCGTTGTCTTTGTATAAAAGAAAACTTTTATCTTTTGTAGAAATCTACAAGCAAGAAAGGGATTATTGCTGGAAAAGAACAATCTCTTGTGGTTGCGGACTCTCCAGTAATATCTGAACCAATACTTGTCAACAAAAAGGATGGTATTATCTCAGAATCAGCAAATAGGACGCCTTCCAATTCAGCTGTCGAAGCAGTCACATTAGTCACCAATCAAAGTGTCGAGGGCCAAGAAATTGTTGGGCAGAGTGTGTCAAGATATGCGAAAAATGCTAATGAAGAGACGGCTGCGGTGAAGGTGCAAGCAGCTTTCAGGGGTTTTCTGGTAATATTTTCTGGAATTTTGACAATTCTCATAATATGTCAATCTGCTTGCAGATTGTATTCATGATGACTTGCAAAATAGCATGCGGCACTAAGGGGTGTGTTTGGTTGGCAGAATTTGCCCAAGTTCTGCCAAACATCCTATGTGATCAGAACTCACATGACCAACTTCACCAACAAAAAGTTCTTGCTCGAAGCAAGAACCTTTTTTTTTACGTTTTACTCCCTTTTTTTTTCACAAGTCTAAAAGTAGCTCCAAAGGTATTATTTTAGACCTATAACTTATTATTTTAATAATATCATTATATATATTATATTCTTATATATTATATTATATATATTATATACATATATATTATATTTATTTATTATTTATACATTATCATAAATTTATAATTTATTTAGGTATAATAACAAAAAGTACATTTATTATTTATTACAATTTACTTTGTGTTATAATAAAATAAAAATTTCCATTATTATTTATTATGAAAATATACATTTTCTTGTTTAATGTTGACGTAAATATTTTTATTTATTTTACTTATATTATATCATAATAAAAATTAACTAGTATGATATTAGTATAATTATTAATTATGGTATTCAAAATAAGTTATAATTATATAATTATTTTATATAAATATGATGTTAAATGATCTTTTATATTTCATGTTTTAGTTATTAATTAGTTTATCTTAAATTTTTTTCTTCTATCTAATTTTCTAATTATAAATATTTTATTAATTAAGCTATTCAATTAGTTTTTTTAAAAATATATTATATTTGGATCTACGTAAATTATAATATTAATAATATTTAATCAAATAAATAAATGAAATAATACTAATATAATAGTTTATGTACATTATAATATTAATAACATATTTTTATTTACTATAATTTATATTTCATAAAATAATTAATTATATTCTTAGTTCTTACTTTTTATCCAAACACCTACTAAAACTTATCTATCAAATCAACAACAACAAAGCCTTATTCCACTAGGTGGGGTCGACTACATGGATCATACGACGCCATTCCGCATATTCGTTGATCCATGTTCATGAGATTCGACAGGGTTTTACGCTGGCTGTCGGGGTCTAACACAACCCTCCTCCTTTATCCGGGCTTGGGACTGGCTATAAAACATAGGCGGAGTTCTCGAGAACATAGGTGGGCCAAACACCAGCCCAAACCTTTCTATCAAATCGATTAGTTCTCGAGAACTTATGGGAACTTAAAATCCCCAATCCAAACACAGTCAAGAACTTTTAGTGGCTTCATCCATCCTCACCCCCATCCTATCCCTGATGTTGCTCATTCCATCTGTGGAACACTCGAGCCAACATTTGCTCAGGAAAAAACCACAAATAGACATTCATTGATGCATTTTTTTAAGAAAATAATTACTCCTTACACTCACATTTAACCGCCGACTTATATTCATAATCTTTCTTCCATTCAATATACTTATGATCATTCATTCTTTCTGAAGTATATTTTTTATGGTAATTCATGATGAAAAACAACTGCAGGAGCCATTCCTTTCAATTGCAATAATTTTAGTATTTGAGTTGTGCTGTTTCAACTTGCTTACATGTTTCTTGTTCAGTCTCGTAGAGCTTTTCGTGTGTTAAAAGGCATCATAAGGCTGCAAGCCGTAGTTCGTGGACACTTGGTGAGGCGGCAGGCTATTGCAACCCTTTACTGTATGCATGGAATTGTCAAGTTGCAAGCAAATATTCGTGGACGGAGAGTCAGGGTTTCTAACATTAACCATGAAGTCAAATTTAAATATTTGCAAATGAAGGATGTGGTAACTATTGAACTTTGTAGATTTATCAGTTGAATTCCTTCGTATCAATTTAATTTGGAGCATATAGATAAATCATATTGCACTACATGCTAGTTACTGTTTCCAGGGATATTTCTTGCTACTTTTTTTCATCTGTATTTTGATAGTTTGAATCATGCAAATATAGTTGCTTCAATTTTGAGCAAACTTTCAACTTTTGAAAATAGCGCTTGATGTGATTCTATCTGAGGCTTGGGTGAAAAGGATTTGAGAATCTTCATCTAATTTGAAACTGCTTTTTGCAGGACAATAAGCAGTTTTCTAGTTTGAAGGAGAAACTCTCAGCCCGTCCATTCATATATAAGGTAGTTTGAGCTTTAGTCATTTTAAGGCTACAGTAATTCTGACTACATCTATTACTAACATAGGATAAACATGGTTCTTTAAGTTGTAACAGTGCAGTAATGACTGTAATAGTAGTTTCTGTAAGTGAATTTTCTATCTGAGAAATGTGCAACACGTTTACTATTTTGTGCAGCTTTTATCTGCCACAAGTTTTACAGAGCCTCTGAAGATCCATTATGTAGAAGGGGAAGCAAATGCACCAATCAATTGGTTGGAACGCTGGACATTGTCACGTTTCTGGGTACCACTTCCTAAACCTAAGAAGGCTGTCACCTCAAAATCTCGTCCACGGAGTAATGTTGCTCTAGAAGGTGAATCTGGCAGAGGAAAGCGGAATGCTGTCAGCAATCCATTGTCCGCCATCGAGTCTGGCCACAATGGTGTCACAAGTGAACCAGAAAGGCCGAGACACAGTCTCAAGAAATTGCCAAAGCCTCCTGCTGATAGTATGCCTGAAAATCCACAAAATGAGCTTGAAAAGGTCAAAAGAAGTTTGAGAAAGGTGTCTCATTCTGCTGGAGATTCTTGTGAGAAACCATTGGCTGAAACTCAGAAATCAGTCCGCATTACAAGGAAAGTGCTGTCATCTGGTGCTTCAGAACAGGGAACCATTGAACCCATAGAAAAGTTAAAGAAAGAAGTTACAGTAGATGCTGGCACTAAACTTGATGCAGAAAATGCTAAAATACCTGCTGTATCAGACGAATCTAATGATGCACTTGATGCAGGTATTGCAATACAAGTAAATGCATCTGAAAGTTTACAGAGAGAGGACAACATCTCTATGAATGAGGAGTCGATATCTAAAGAACAGACATGCGATGAGAACCATATGAGTAACAGGAAAAGAGCTTCTATCTCATCCAAGGCAGAACAGTTTGGAGATGATGGATTGGAGAGTACTCCAAAGTTACCGAGCTATATGGCAGCTACTGAATCAGCCAAGGCAAAGTTACGAGGACAAGTTTCACCAAGGTTTGGACCTGATACGGCGGAGAGAACTAGCATCACACGTCGTCATTCTTTGCCGTCTTCAGTGAATGGGAAGTTAAGCTCACAGTCACCACGGACACCGAAGTTAATTCAGGCAACCTGTAAAGCTGGAGTTAGAAATGACAGATCTTTGTCATCATCAAGGGATGGTAGTGGTATGATCTCACTCCCTTATGAATATCCATTTCCTCTATTTCAGCACGTAAGTGCAGAAATAGTTTGCACAGAGGTCAAATATTTGTTGTCTATTAGGAATGAAGAGATAAGCCTCCTAACAAATTGTAAATGAGTATTGAGTGTTCCATGCAGGCTTGCCAGTATGTTATATTAAAAGTTCTAGGTCGCTTTGCATTCAAGTTTCAATATGAAAATATGCCATGATCCTTAGTCATTTCTTTTGATTGATATGTGATTGCAGAGAAGGCAATTCAAGTGGCCTGGAGGAGGTAAATGATGAAAGCGTGTGCAACTTTTTACAGGATCACTTTCGGAGCTTGTCTGCGAATTTTCCCTTGTCATTTACTGCATTCAACTGCATCTAATCTCTAAGCAGTTTGAGGTTTAAAGAGGTGTGGTTTGCTTATTCTCATTTTGTCCTTAATCCTCATGTGGTGTTTTGTTCTGTATAGTTACAAATGCTTTCGGATTAAGATTTGACATGATTTCTAGTTTGCATGATTATTGCTATTGTTGGGGCCATTGTGCATGTGCTGCCAACTTTCCATGATATAATTTGAAAAGAATGAGATTTTACTAAATTTGGTGATACAAGAGCGTCTAATCTTTTGTGTTTCTTTTGCTGATAATCAGTAGGAAATGTACTTTGTGATCTTTCTTTCCCATGCAAAGATGTGATTATTTTTTATTGTATTTTTGCTGTCTAGTTGATTTTAAGAACTTATTTATCCCTGTTCTAAAAAAAAGGTCATTTTGCTAAAATGAGATTCTCCCAACTGAAACCTGAAACCATTGCTTGAATAATCTCATGATGATTTAGGTGAACAATTACAAGATATCGAATGGAGAGTCTCCTTTGCTTCATTTTGTTCGACCTGAATTAATTAGTCAATAAAATTATCTCCTAAACATAAGCTCGAATGACTTGATTTAATAATAGTATTAATCTAAAAATTTTAAGTCAAATCACATTTTAAAATTAGGGTCGAGTGTCATCTTACAAGATCACCTTAATAATTAGTATATTTATATTTTTAAAGAAATAATAATAACATGTTTTATTATTAATATTAAATTTATTGATTTAATTAAAAACTGAACTTTATAAGCTAATAAGGTGGTCAGTTGTCAAGTAAATAAGTTTTTTTTTAAAGACTTGAATCCTATGATCCCATTTGGAGGTTGAGATGTACTTGGAAAATACCCTACCGTTGAGAAGGAGAGCCGGGAGGAACATGGCATAGATATGGACGCTTAAGCATATATCAACCAAAGCATTGCATTGAAAATATATAAAAAAATGTGCGATAGTTAGTCCCAATCTAAGTGAAGTTTTTAAGTATTGATGCCGTAATAACAATTCTTGCAACATAATCCCACAAAGCATTATCATACCGTGATAAGAATTATCGCAATATAATCCCACACGGAGTAAAGATCTTGAAGCAATATTATATTGGAGACCAATATTTTACATTTCTCGAGTTTCCAAATCTTTCACCGTCATAGACAACAAGAATCGAAATTTACATGTGTCCATTATTAAATTTCTCATCACAGTGTATCGCGTATCATTGTCTTTTCTCACATCATCTCAATGATAATATCACTTAGTTACACTAGCTGGAATAAGGAAGCTGCTGTGGACAGTGACCGACGGCTATCTTCAACCTCCCTTCTAAGTCGCGATTCGGTTGAGGTAGAGGATGAGATAAATATGGTTCAGTTTGTACAGAGAAACGGTGGCCAAGGGAGAGTGTCGGATTCCTTGGATCCCCATTGGGTGGAGCTGTTCGGAGGTTGACGATGCCGATTTCGATGTCAAAGCTGTCTCGGGGGACGTGGGTGGGAGAAGGGGGCGGGTGGTGGAGAGTGATGGAGGCACGACGCAAGGTGGCGGAGTTCGTCTTTTGGGAAGAAGAGAGGCAAATGACACAGCTCGGTGAATGCGGCTGTGGCTGTGGAGGGGGCCGTGAGTGTGGAGGAGCACTGGTGGAAGTGCGGCAGCGGAAGGGCTGCAATGGAGGACGACGAGCGACAGTGTCCGTGGTGGCGGATGGAGAGGAAGCTGAGGAGGCAGAAGACGGAGACGAAGGCAACGACACAAATGAGGATGATGCCGGCGATGATGATGATGCAAAGAAGAAGACGGCGAAGATGATGGAGGCACAAGATGAAGAATCGGCGGCAGTACTGTGCAGAAAAAGCTGACCACAATTGTGTAGAAGAAATTGATGATGACCATTCAGAAGAAGTTGGCAGAGGTGGCAATGGTGCAAATCGAATTTTTTCTCATCCGGTTATGTAGAGAGAGCCGGACCTGAACTGCGCTGCGCCTTACCTATTTCACATCAAGTTGAAGATAGCCGTCGATCTTGCGAATCGACAACTGTCCATGTGGATCCAAAATGGGTTGACACCTTGGTGTATCCTTAATTAAATAAAGTATCTTAGTGTATCCTTAATTAAATAAAGTATCTTAGTGTATCCTTAATTAAATAAAGAGTTCTTCTTAGGACAATTAACAATAAAGATTATAAAGCTATTAATTGAATATAAAATATATAGTACAATGCATCAAATAGTACTAAATTATAAAGCATTGTATTGAGTATTGAATCAATATTATTGAATTATTGACTATCAAATATGGATATTATTACATTAATTATTGACTATCGACTATTATTATATTGATTACCGAAATTGGCTTGTTGATTATGATTATTGAACATTAGTGATGCATGATTTATTTTATTAGTAATTTCACGTTCATTATTATTATCTTTCATATTTGATGTAAAAGTTCATAGAAGAATTGTCGTTCATTGTATTTGGATCCTATATGTGATTAATCATTTAAGGAGCGTGACATGCACCACGACCAATGCTTGTGATGGTGCACATGAGTTTATACTCTTCTCTTGTACCCTATTCTCTCATAGTCAAATTGTAATAGTCATTGCATTACTCTAAAAAATGATTTTACATTTAGTGAAGTTTAATTTTTTGATTAATTTGATGATCATGGTTCAAATCAAAGTCAATATTATATATGATCAAGTAGATGGCACATCTCTAAAAGTATCAGAGAATGTCTTGTTATAATGGCATAAATCACGAAATGAAAATTCTGTATTGCCCCAGCAATATCGGAGACTTTTAATTTCAACTAAGTTGGCTGTTTTTGCGCACATTAAATTGTGATCAATGAAGTTCCTAATGAAATGTTTTTTTTTATGTAGAGTAGTTAATAAACTGAAACTCATTTTTTGATATATATATATTCATAATGCAACATCACACTAGTCTTGTATCACGAACATATATATACGTGGACTCACATGACAATTGTGTCTAGGATATGATTTTTCTCCGCCTTGATTTTTGTAATGCAGTGAGACAATTTCAAGTGTCACGGGTTGAGTTGGACCAACTTTGTGAATCTAAAATCACGAACTTATATGTGGACTCACATGACAATTGCACCTAAAATTTTTTTCCTTTATTTCTATAGTGGAATAAGGAAAATTTCAAGTAGGGTTGAGTTGGACCCATTCTAATCCGTTCAAATTTGATCTCAGTTGGATTGACTCAGATTAAAAATTTCTTTAGGAAAGACCCAATCCAAACCGATCTGACTTGAGTTCAGTTGGGTCAGGTCGGGTATTTTGATAATTCTAATATAGAAGATATATTTTATATTTTTTAAAATTTGAATACCCAAAATAGAATTTAAAAATATTTATATATTTGTTATGAAAACATTTTATTTTTGTATATTTTAATTTTCAAATGATATAAAATGCTCAAGTTAAATGAAAATAATTTAAAGTAAATAATAAATAAAAAATTTGGGCCATCAGATCGAGTTGGGTCACAAACCTCAACTTGACTCGACTCAACATAGGTTGGGTCGAAGCGAGGCGAGTTCATCTGATTAATCCCACCTGATTAATTCCCCTAAGTTCAAAAGTCATTTATATTTTTTCCCAAAAAAGAAAATAAAGAAACATACGATCAAATGCATCTATCAATTAAATCTCTACGTGGTCATAAGATCCAATGCATCTATCAATTAAGATACAAAACATAAGTTCATTTTACTAAACTGAAGTTTTTTTTCTTTACTATGAGACTGAGAGAGAAGAAAAAAAAAATGTACAATTACATGTTTTTGAAATAATCCTAAACTTTAGTAATAACTGCTTTGGAAAAAAAGCTGATAGTTAAAGCGATGTAAGCGGACTAGAAAACGAGAGAAAGTTAAAGAGAGTTTCACATGGGAGAACTAATCAACTAAAATTGAAACTAATTGCACCACAATTGTATGATGCATGAATGCGACACATCTGGCGAATTAATGCACAAAACTATTACGATGTGAAATAGAGGGGCTCCACAAATACAATCTACATGCATGAATTCCTAACTTAAGAACACACTACTATTCATCACGTTCTTAATTTCTAGTACGCATCTTATAAGATATATATTCCCCACAAACATCTTAATGTTTGTGAGGCGCACAAACATTAATTAACATCAGTTACATATATATATGCTTTTGACATGCCGACAACAGACCAGAAGAAAATTTTTTTTTTTTTTTAAACCACTCATGTGCATTCTGCATGCTGCATGCATGCATGCACACAGCACACGTCTCGCTAATAGCTTTGCCTCTTCCTCACCTTCACCATGAGCGGATTCTTCATCCTCAACAGCACCGAGTTCTTGGGGGCGACGACGTTGTCCTCGAGCACGTCGACCTCGAAGTTCCACATGAGAGCGGCGATGACGGTCTTGATCTGCATCACGGCGATGTCCCTGCCGGGGCATATCCTGGGGCCCGAGTTGAACACCATGAACTTGTGGGAGGGGACGTGCCTCTGCCGGCCGTTCTCTCCGATCCACCTCTCCGGCCGGAACTCCATGCAGTCCTTCCCCCACAGCGACTCCAACCTCCCCATGGCGTACACCGAGAAGAAGACCTTCGTGCCCGGGTACACCCTGTGCCCGCTCGGCAGCACCTCCTCGGTGAGCGCGCTCTTGCACTCGTAGGGCACCGGCGGGAACAACCGCAGGGTCTCCCACACGGCCGCGTGCAGGTACGTCATGCCGCCGAGGTCGTCCAGGTGGAACACCTTGGCGCCCTTCCGCGACTGGTGCTGCCGCAGTTCCTCCAGGATCTTGGCCTCCACCTTGGGATTCTTGGACAGGAGCCAGAAGAACCACGCCATGGTGATGGCGAACCCGTCCCTGCCCGCGATCATCATGGTCAGCATGGTGTCGCGCAGGAACTTGTCAGGATCGCACTTGCCGGCGACGTCTATCTCCGCCATCGCGTGGTTGATGTACGAGGCCAGGAGGTCCGTGGCCATGGACTTGTCGCTGGCCTTGCTGCACTCTTCCCTTCTCTTGGCGGTCTGCTGTGCAATGAACTCGTCGATGACGACCCACGCCTCGGCGAGCCTCCTTTCCTTGCCCACGTTCAGCCACTTGAGGAGCTTCCACCAGGGCTTGGGCCACGTGTGCCGGGAGAGCAGCGCCTCCCAGGAGTCGTCGATCGCCTTCGCGAAAGCGATCGTCGGGAAGTCGGACGAGAGGCAGCGGGGGTCGACGCCGAACACCATCACGCAGGTGACGTCGAAGGAGACCCTCATGAAGACGTCCTGAATGTCCACGGCCATGCCGGTCTCCTCCGCGTGGCCGAGGAACGGCAGGAGCCCGTGCTCCGCCTTGTCGCGGGTGGCCGCCGCCACGAAGTTCCGGAAGGAGCGGTCGCCGATGAAGCCGTGGATGAGCTTCCGCTGCAGCTTCCACGAGTCCCCGTCGGCGTTGAAGAGGCCGTTTCCGAGGATCTCGAAGATCTGGTTAAAGTCCTCGCCCTTGGGGTAGTTCAGGAAGTTGGCGTTGAGGACGTGGTTGGCGTTGGCCGGGTCGCAGCTGACGAGCAGGTCCATGCCCATGAGCCTCGGGCCGCGGAAGATGTAGGTGCAGCCGACCTCCTGCAGGGCGGCCGCGACGTGGTCGTGCAGCTCGTGGATGTGGGCGAAGGCGGCGGGGAGCATGCCGATGATCGGCCAGTCGATGGGCTCCAACCTGTGGCGACGAGGGAAGTAGACCAAAAACACGAAGCAGGCGATGGAGAGGAGCACCTCAGGGTAAGATATGAAGGACAAGGAACGTGGAAGAAGCCATGGGAGCATGGAAGCCATTGTTGGTGCCATATATATGTATATGGAGCTTAATTACTTATTCCTTCATGAGGAGCATGCATGGATGAGAGAGAGCTCTGCATGGGTATCTATTTATATACAGGAGCGCTGAGCTGCTCTGTGGATGGTTCGAAGGAGCAGCAAATTAATAAATGAGGCAGTTGAGGACATAAAAGTCATTAATGAGACGCATCGACCTTCTTAATTACAGTCCTGTCTTTTTTAAGATGAAGTACGAGCATGCATGATGGCAGATTTGTAATTAAGGTACATGCCTTCTCCTTTCATCATCTCTATTTATTTTTTTCCTGATTTTTTGAATTACTTAAATTTTATTTGCATTTTTTTTTGTGTTTAAACATTTGTAGTGACATCGGTTACAACATATAAGTGGCTTCAATCAATTGCGTGGACCCAATCAGTTACTTAAACTTCCATATTAATAATAGGAAAGTTAAACTTCCACATTAATATTAACAATGGATTAATACAAATGTTTTTTGGGAGAAGTTGAAGAGAATAGCTCTGTTGAAACTTGAAAAGGAGGGAGAGAGAGGAGTTCAGAGAGTTCCACCCACCGGGCAAAACAATAGTACCTGCCTTATTTTTCGTCTTCTTTGTCCTCTCTCACCATTGTCGTCCATCCTGGCAGGAGGGAGTCGTTCCCTTTATCCTATGTTGCCTTTGTGATTTGCAGGTGTGACCAGAGGAATGCCGGTGATGGATCACGTGGACAAGGCAGCATCGATCAAATGCCGGTGACCAGGGGGGTGATCGGAATTCGATCAGGACTTGACACAGAATAGGAGAGCAGACACAGGAGTTAGACGGAGAGGCTCCATCCAATTCCACCTGGCGCCCTGACCTTGGAGGCGACATCGGCATCTAGCTCCCTACATCGTCGACAGCGTGCTGGCCGGGGACAGCCGCCACAACACACGCCTTCCTCACTGCACAGGTATTCCTAGAGGATGTCACCTTCACCCGCCCATGTGCGCCTTCGTGACCAAGCGGTTCTTCACCATTGTCAACTGCATCGAGGCGCGAGCATGGGGTGGCCCGGTGGCTGATCGCCAGCCATGCCCTCGCCTCAGCCAACATGGCCTTATCGGGGTTCGATCACTTTGGCTTCTGCTCCCAGTAAACCTCTCGATAGCCTTGAATGGGTACCACCGCCACGGTGATGCTGCCACTACAAGCCAGTACAAGGTCATGCCTCCCAAAAATGAAGGTATGGTACTGACAAGATTTCTGACTGAGGAGCACAAAGATTAGTTGTAATCAAGTATTGTTTAACAATAAGCACTCGAATCATTTTGTGTAAGAAGTAATTATAACATGTTTCTTTTGTAATTGTTTGTTCCTTCCAAATCTATACGTCATTCCTAAATTTCGTGTAAGTGTGGATGGTTCATGTTAGTTGAAGAAACAATAAAGTCAAAAGGGCGATGTGCGCTTTAAGTAAAAATATTAACTGTTTTTTATATTTAAGATAGGATATTGAGATAGAATATAAATGCATGTGTACATATATGTAACATATCTCATGATATCAGTTACTTTCATAACAAACGTGAAAATTTTATTATGAAATCTAGTCATGATATAACATCTAGGATTTAACCGGTGCACTCTCCTCCCAAAATATCCACCATCGGATGATTGATCGACGACTCATAACGCGTGCATGTTTACGATCGTTCGATGGTCTATCGACGGCTCAGATCGACCAATATTTTTACTAAATTTTTTCCTCCCTTTGAATCATAACACACGTGTCACGAGATGTTTTCTCATGACATGAAGTGCGAAGCCTCGCGGCATCAGTGCCACTCAACTTATAGCTCTCGGCTGCTCAGCGTCGAAATCATGGAACACATGTAGCCGTCCCGCACTGCGTAATATTGTGGAGTACCAAATTATCCGCCTTGGTCATTTATCTTATAAGACCATCCTTATGAATGACCAAGTAGGTGGCGTTATCTGTAGGGTACGTCTTTTGCATCTTCAATATCTAATAAGACTTCTATACCTATGATACACTGGGAGGAATTCACTAGTACCTTCTGAGACTCAAATGTATGTTATGTTTCATCATATTCAATATAAGCAAGCTTTCCTTTAATTTCTAGTGTCATGACCTTGAGCGTGGGGTGACAACTCACATCGGTGCCCCTTCATGACATCTCATAATTCCTCAAACTGCCCCTTCGGATTTTATTCGCCTGCATTAATGCTGTAACACGTTAATGCCACGGACCCATGACGAGTAGTCCAATACTTTAGTCATGTCCGTGATCGAATGCCTATAAGAGCGACTCTCGGCATAGTCGTCTCGACCATAAAACTTGTGCTGCAAACTCAAAATAGGCTTGGCTATGTGCCTATCCACCTAGTCGCCGCACGAGGTCTAGTGTCCGAGAATGACCTCGTGACAAGTGGTATTAGAGCAGTTCTTCCTGCTCGGATTACCCAGCGACGTTGACTCGCTTGTGTCGTCACAACGTGCCCTGGCATACGAAAAGTGATTCCGCTCAAAAACTCCACTACGCCCAGGTGCACTGGTACCATAGTCTTTGATTATGGACGCCAACGAGGAATGCATGACAACCTTCCTCGCCGCACGCCCAATCGTGCCCCGCAGCAAGTTTCTTATGCACCCGTGTTGTGTAAAGGAACGTATGTCATGCACTATGATGACGGATTGCCTACTTGGGACGGTCATGCGCCGCTCACTCGAGTAGATCAACCACCCCAGGTATACAGTCAGGAATCTTAAAGTGTCGCGCTGCGTCAAGAGTGGCTAGGGATGGCACCCGATCCTGTTCGGGGCGGGGAACATCACCCCCACCCCGACCCCGACGACCCGCCCCCGCCCCCGCCCCCGCTCTAAATCCCCAATCCGGGGGAAATGTTATCCCCCACCCCGATCCCCGCGGGGCCCCGAATCCCCACGGGGACCTCGAACTCTGCGGCTTGATCCTAGTTTGGACTAAATTAAACCGAATCGAACCAATAAAAAATTGGTCATAATCGGAAAAATCGAGTTGAACCGTATTTTTTTGGTTCAGTCAAAATTTTTTATTAATTTTTTTACTAAGAGATAATTTGATAAAAAATATTATTATAAATTTGGAAAATATCCAAGGTGGACTTTCTCCATAAACATTCAATATTGATTCATTACTCTCCTCATTCATTTATACTTGTCTATTTACCCTAACTTTCCTACTACTATCAATGTGGGACTATTGATGTACACTCACTTTTTCTTTGGGGTGTGATGCATGCAAAATACAACATATTTTAGATTATTATTTTAATTAATTTTTCTGTAATTTGATCATGGCATGCATCATTTTTAGTCACTTTTTATCGTAATTCCGGATTTATTAATTTTAATTATTAATTCTCTGAATATTTTAATTGTGGATGGATTAACTAAATTTTGATAATTATTTTGTAGGAAAAATCGAGATTTAGATGGATTGTGCCGTATCAGCCGAATTTCCGAAGAATTTATCATTACGGCCGAGATTAGGATAAAAGAATTTCGTTTTGGCCGAGATTCAAAGGGGATAAAGATAAAAGGATTTTATATTTTGGGCGAGATTACAAAGAAGATGATCACTTTTTGGCCGAGATTCAAAGGGGGTAACAATTAAATAATTTTATCTTTTGGGCGTAACAAGATTAAATTCTTTATTACGACCGAGATCCATAGGGCGTAAAGATAAAAGAATTTCATTTTGGCCAAGATTAAAAGGGGGTAAAGATAAAAAGATTTATCTTTTGGGTGTAATAGTTAGAAGAATTATCGTTTTTGGCCGAGACTTATCCGTGAATTTAAATTCGGCCGTACATCACGATCAACAGGAAGACCCGTCCGCACCCTATAAATACGTGAAGAATCCGTCGTTTCAATTCGTGCTCTGAAGTTCAGGTTTCTTCCACGACGAGTCGTGAGTCTGCAAGTTACGACCAAGAGGAGAGAGGTGCGACGGCTGGAAGTTGATCGCGACTCTGATCAAGTTCGAGAGGCTGTCCGACTATCTGCCCGTGATCCGAAGCTTCAACTTTTATCTATTTGGGTGTAATTCTTCCAATTATTATTATTTTGTTATTATCTCTCCAGAATTTCTAGGATGAACTCCATATTTTTATTTATTTCATATTAGGAGATTATTATTGAAGGGAAACTATTTTGACCTTATATTATTTATTTTAATCTTTTTTTATCAATTAGTTAATTGTGCTTAATGCTTTTAATTTAATTACTTGGATTTCTGAGTTGAGTAATTACCAGTTTGTGGACTATTTAATTTCAAAATTCATTAATTAAATTAATTGATTTTATGTGAAATTAATAATTGACATAAATTTGATAACTAGTGTGTGGAGAATCAAGTTTATGTGGTCTATTAATCTAAACCAGTTTGTGGAGTGATTAATAGTCTAGGATTTTCATATTAATGCATCTTAATTTTAATCTTATCTGACGAATACCAGTTTGTGGGACTTTAGGTTTGATTAAATTTAAGATAGTTTGATTTACCGGATTAAATAGTAGAATTACCAGTTTGTGGATTCTGTGATGTTAATCTTGTAAATTAATAACTTGGGAAAATTCTTAATTCATCTTTAAAGATTAAATTTATCTTTTATAGTTCAAATATTTATCCTGATCTATTTTCATCCTAAGGCCTAACTTCAACACCACTATCTTATATTTATCTTATTTTATTTCATAAAACCTCTTTCCAAAAATCCATGTTTTCCAATCCAGATATTGAATTAATAATATTCCTCGTGGGTTCGACACTCTTACTCCTATTACTATATTACTTGAGCGACTAGTGCACTTGCTAGCGATTTTATTTTGCTACATCAATTTAACGCATCAAGTTTTTGGCGCCGTTGTCGGGGAATATTTTATTAATTAATTTCTGATTTTTATGAATTATTAGGAGATGTAACTAAATTGTAAATAATTCTTTGTAAATATGTATTAATTGTTTTAATTATTTTTTTGTGAATAAACTGACATTTTTTCTTTTGCAGATAAAGGTCACGATAATTTTTTAAATTGTCGACTTTCGGCTTAAAATTCTGTCGCCTTCTTATGGTTTTACGACCGAAATTTATTTTGTCGACTTTACCAATTACGACCTTACAATATCGATTCTGAGTTCTAATCTTCTGTTTGGCCGTAATGTTTTTATTCGAACGTTGTTTTACGCCATGAGTAATGGATATTGATTTGACCTTGTTTCGCCCGATTTATCCATGGTTTAATTTTTTTTACGCCCCATTCGAATCAGTTTCGACTTTCATTCTCGGCCGTAACGTTTTAATTGTTTGAACTTTTCACATGGATTTGATTTCGTTTTGGCCAAAGTGGTTTGTTCTATTTGATTTGATTTCGTTGTTTTATGGCCGTAAAGAATCGACTTAATTCAGTTTCGGCCGTAATGATTATTTGTCGCCTTAACAGTTGGATTCGTATTTCAATTGCTGTTACGACCGAGACCTGGATAGCTTTTTGTTTTACGGCCAATTGAATCATGTCGATTTCATTTCGACCGTAATGATAATCTTCTGACTCGCTTCGGCTTTAATAGCAATCTTTATCTAAGATTTACGGTCGAGATTTACTTTATCCACATGATCGAATTGATTTCTTTCTTTGCGCATTGAATTAAATAAGAATTCGATTAATGCACGATTTTACGGGCGAAAAATCTCCCGCACATACTTTTTACGCTTTGGATTTTCTTACTGCCAACAATTATTTTCTAAACTACTTCTCAACCGTAATGTTTTCAACTTTGTTTTACGCCACGATTTATTGATTTCAAGTTTTCTTTCTCGGTCGTAAAAAGTTTTCTTTCAAGTTTTCTAAACTACCGTGAAAAAATCCATAAAATGTTTTCAAGTTTATTTATGGATTTTCTTTCTCGGCCGAGAAGGATCACGTTCGACTTAATTTTCATCGATTTACGGCCGATATGAATCTTACTCTTCTTCGGCCGTAAAGGATTAAATCATCGACGTTGCGTTCGATTTTTATTTCGGTCGAACACCCTATTTAGTTTTCTGTCTTACGGCCGAAATTCCACATTAACTAGTTTGTTACGGCCATAATTTAATTGGTTTACGCCTTCACGTTGAATCCTTTTGACACTGTTTCAATGTTTTTACGGCCGAATGAGCCTCGGATTACTAATCTAATTTCGGCCGTAAATCTATTTTTGTATTACGGCCGATTAATCTTATTTTCTCTCTGAAAATAATTTTTGCTAATGTCTGATTATTAACTTTGCGGCCGCAAATTAGTTTTGATTCATTTTGTGCCATTTGTTACATCATCGTTAATTCTTCCAAGTTTTACGGCCAAACGAGCACATGATTTTTATGATCATCTATTCGATTTACTTCTGGTCGAGATGTTATTTTTGGCATTTGAATTGGTTTGAAGAGCGTTTGGCGGTCGTAATTCGATTTCGGATAATTATTCTCTGACCTAATGAATTTTTTTTAATTCGATAATGGCCGAAAGATTTTTAACTTTATCAATTTAAATCTTATTTCTTCGTGACCTATTATCTGTATTTCTTTTTATTTATTTTTGTATATATATATTTTTCTCTTTTATTTTACTGAAAATTAGTTGTTGCAGGTACTATTGAAAATTTAATCACAACTAATCCTAGACTCGTCTGATCGTTCCAGACAGCACATTAGGAGTTCAAATCCAACTTTGGAATTTGATCCTGAAATTGAAAGAACCTATCATCGATTACGAAGAAATATAAGAAAAATGGCGGAACAAGCACGCAACAATGAGCAACGAAATGAATTAGTTCCGCCACAAAATAATCGGCGAGAAGATGAAGCAGAGCTCTCTATGAGAGAATATGTCTCGGCCAGATACAGTGACCGAGAATCATGCATCGTGCTGCCTGATATTAACGCAAATAATTTTGAGATAAATCCCGCAATCGTGAGGATGATACAAGCATCCCAATTTGGAGGAGGATTTCATGAAGATCCTCACGACCACCTTGACAAATTTCTTGCCACTCTGAGCACCTTTAGAAATAATAATGTTTCTACTGAAGTTATTCGTCTTTTATTATTTCCACAATCTTTACGTGACAAAGCTTCCACTTGGTTTAAAACTTTGCCTGCAGGATCGATTCACTCATGGTTGGAGCTGGCAGAAAAATTTGTTGGAAAATATTGTCCACCACAAAAAGCAGGTAAATATCGAAGAGAGCTGAGGGCATTTGTTCAAGACGATAACGAGACGCTATATGAAGCCTGGGAACGATATAAGGAACTGCTGGCCAAAGTTCCTGACAATAGAATTCCAAAGTGGCAAGTGATGGAAGATTTCTACCATGGATTGCGAGCTGCAGATCAAGACAAACTCGACCAATCAGTAGGAGGGACAGTATTGGGATCTAAACGCCCTAGTGAGATATATGATATAATTGAAGCTGTAGTCCTCAAGTCGAGCCAAGAAAGGAGACCATCTCGCCGAACTCATGATGTACATGCTACACAAGGAATACAATCTTCAGAAATAGTGGCTCAGCTGGAGTCACTTAATCAAAAATTCGAGCAGATGATGTCACTAATGGGAAATTCAAGCAATTATAGCCCTACAGGTAACACTTCATATTCAAATCAAATTGAAAATGCTAACTTTATTTCCAACCCATTTTTCAGGAGCAACGATTATGGTTGGAGAGATAATCCGAAGTTTGCCTATAATCAGAATCAAGGTCAACCTTCTGGTCCATCAAAAGATTATATACTGAAAAGGCAACCTGATACTCCCCAATATCAATCATCAAATCACATGCAGGAGATGATGGCACAGATCATAGACACCATGCAAGCGTTGCAAAAGAATATGGAATCTAGAGTCACGAATCAGGATGCATCAATTCGAAATTTAGAAAGACAACTGGGCCAGATGGCGGCACAACTGGCTGGACGTACACCGAGCTCTCTCCCAAGCAACATAGAGAAAAATTCAAGGGGAGAAGAGCAAAATAGGCCTTGATTATCATCAAGACTAAGTCAAGCTGACGACTATAAATCAGAACTATTTTTATCCTTTTTATTATTTCTTTAGATTAGTCTTTCACTAGTTTGTTGATTAATATCTTTAGTTGTGGTAATAGTTTTTATTTTGTTGAGTCATCTGCGGAAGGAGAGAAGTTCGGACATGACAACAAGGCATAAAATTCGACACCTGCGCAAACTTTCCTCTTACGGTCGAAGTATCACGCCGTCTCCGCTGCTCTCTTACGCCCGGACAAGAACTGACGCCGTCATCGCCACTCCCTTATGCCCAAAAACACCACAACACATTACGGCCAGTTCCTTACGGCCGAGATTGCACAGCTGAGATCTTCATCAACAAAATTTTGCGACCAAGCTTTTACGACCGAGACTCTCCATTATCGGCCGAGATCCATCAATTATCGGCCGAGATCTCCTCTCACCGACACCATTTGCGGCCATGAAGTTCATAACACTGACACCACAAGAATCTCGGCCGAGTCTCTTCAGCTTTTGCGGCCGACACCTTCATCGATATATATATTGAGGTCGAGCATCTCTCCACCGACAATAAATTCGGTTGTATCTTTTCCTTTTCTTTATTTTCATTTCTTTAGCTTTTCCATATTATCTTTACTCTTTTCCTTGTGGTCCTAACACTGAGGACAATGTCTGGTTCAAGCTTGGGGGAGTTTGCATTTCATGCATTGCATGTTTCTTTCTTTTTATTTGCTTATGTTTGCATCTATTTGTAAAAAAATCCAAAAAAATTGAAAATTTTGAAAATTTTCTAAAAAATACCATTGCATGCATTTATTTTTGCTACCATCTTACAAACTCTTGTCTTACTATTTTAATTATCTTTTAGTAAAAAGTTCAAAGACATGTCGTTAATTGATGAAATTTGAATACTTTTCTTTCTTATCACTTGCTACTTCAGTATCAAACTTATAAACTGTGTGCCCATGCTAAGTAGAATTATGAATGACTAGACGACAAAATCATATTCATGCCTTTTTTATTTATTTCTTTTAAGTCTTGATTAGTAGTAGCCTTCTTATTGATCATATCAAGTACTTTTTGAGCTTATAAAAAAGAAGGGTTAGTTAAACCCCAACAAATAAAAAAAATGATGAATAAAGTTATGTGTAGGTACAAAAATGTTATCCGAAACCAAGATGTGTTCGGGTAATTAGATCCGTAGGGGTTCATGCCTGGCGACCTAAAGGCAACTGCTCTATGATCCGTCGATCGAAAGTCTGCTACATGGACCATCTTGTGGAATATGGAGAAGCACATGAGTACTGAATCATGGCTAAGTTCGAACTCTTCATTCAGAACCTTGGTTGTTCGGGCAAGTAAACTCGAGGGGTGCTTTATCACCTGTTGCCCTAAGGCCATCTGGTCTGGGAGTCATCAGTCCAAAGCCCGCTACATGGACTTTCTTGTGCAATCCTGTTTGAAGATTAAAATTTTTAAAATGATTGAAAATAAAAATGAAAAAAAAGAAGAAAAAAGTTTTAAGCTCAATTAGTACTTATGTGTTCAATATTAATGCTATTATTTGACAGACAATTTATTTTTCCGCAAGGCTGAATTTGAGATTGTTTAAATTTGTGTAGCATTCAGAACCTCTATGAAGCTAAGTGCATGGAAAATGGTGAGATACTGAGTAGCAGGTGTGCAGAAGAATTGTGTGAGAAAATTAATCAGTTAACAATGTGGCGGCTATGATGGAACTTTCTTGAGCCTTGCCTTGAATTTTTGCTTGAGGACAAGCAAGACTTTAAGCTTGGGGGAGTTTGGTGCATGCAAAATACAACATATTTTAGATTATTATTTTAATTAATTTTTCTGTAATTTGATCATGGCATGCATCATTTTTAGTCACTTTTTATCGTAATTTCGGATTTATCAATTTTAATTATTAATTCTCTGAATATTTTAATTGTGGATGGATTAACTAAATTTTGATAATTATTTTGCAGGAAAAATCGAGATTTAGATGGATTATGCCGTATCGGCCAAAATTCCGAAGAATTTATCATTACGACCGAGATTAGGATAAAAGAATTTCGTTTTGGCCGAGATTCAAAGGGGGTAAAGATAAAAGGATTTTATATTTTGGGCGAGATTACAAAGAAGATGATCACTTTTTGGCCGAGATTCAAAGGGGGTAACAATTAAATGATTTTATCTTTTGGGCGTAACAAGATTAAATTCTTTATTACGACCGAGATCCATAGGGCGTAAAGATAAAAGAATTTCGTTTTGGCCGAGATTAAAAGGGGGTAAAGATAAAAAGATTTATCTTTTGGGTGTAATAGTTAGAAGAATTATCATTTTTGGCCGAGATTTATCCGTGAATTTAAATTCGGCCGTACATCACGATCAACAGGAAGACCTGTCCGCACCCTATAAATACGTGAAGAATCCGTCGTTTCAATTCGTGCTCTGAAGTTCAGGTTTCTTCCACGATGAGTCGTGAGTCTGCAGGATACGACCAAGAGGAGAGAGGTACGACGACTGGAAGTTGATCGCGACCCTGATCAAGTTCGAGAGGCTGCCCGACTGTCTGCCCGTGATCCGAAGCTTCGACTTTTATCTATTTGGGTGTAATTCTTCCAATTATTATTATTTTGTTATTATCTCTCCAGAATTTCTAGGATGAACTCCATATTTTTATTTATTTCATGTTAGGAGATTATTATTGAAGGGAAACTATTTGGACCTTATATTATTTATTTTAATCTTTTTTGATCAATTAGTTAATTGTGCTTAATGCTTTTAATTTAATTACTTGGATTTCTGAGTTGAGTAATTACCAATTTGTGGATTATTTAATTTTAGAATTCATTAATTAAATTAATTGATTTTATGTGAAATTAATAATTGACATAAATTTGATAACTAGTGTGTGGAGAATCAAGTTTATGTGGTTTATTAATCTAAACCAGTTTGTGGAGTGATTAATAGTATAGGATTTTCATATTAATGCATCTTAATTTTAATCTTATCTGACGAATACCAGTTTGTGGGACTTTAGGTTTGATTAAATTTAAGATAGTTTGATTTACCGGATTAAATAGTAAAATTACCAGTTTGTGGACTCTGTCATGTTAATCTTGTAAATGAATAACTTGGGAAAATTCCTAATCCATCTTTAAAGATTAAATTTATCTTTTATAGTTCAAATATTTATCCTGATCTATTTTCATCCTAAGGCCTAACTTCAACACCACTATCTTATATTTATCTTATTTTCTTATTTTATTTCATAAAACCTCTTTCCAAAAATCCATGTTTTCCTCTCTTATTAATTTATAAATCCAGATATTGAATTAATAATATTCCTCATGGGTTCGACACTCTTACTCCTATTACTATATTATTTGAGCGACTAATGCACTTGCTAGCGATTTTATTTTGCTACATCATTTCAACGTATCAAGGTGTGGGGATTCGGGGCCCGCGGGGCGGTGACAACTCCCCCGCCCCGATCCCCGAAAGAGGGTTCGGAGATAATTTTTCTCCATACCCAACCCCGTGGGAAAAAATTTCCCCGAGTTCGAGCCCCGATCGGGGATTCCCCGTGGGGCCCCATAGGGGGCGGGGAATATTGCCATCCTTAAGAGTGTCCATATGCTCCGCATGATGGTTTTGCGCTACCCATATCAAGAGGTTGCTTACACAAATGTCGTGTAACTCGAAGTACCCGTGTCTCATTCAAGGACTATCAGTTATGCACTATCATGACAATATGACACTACTCGATATTTTATGACGTCGCATCACATGCCTAATCATGCAATGTGAAGCGCACAACCGCTTCACGGGAGAAGTTGGCTCAATGATAAGTATCAAGGTTCATGGTCCCTTTCAGCTAAGGAATACCATCCTTTCGGCTACGGAGTATCATTCGCAAGCATTTTGTCGTGTCCCAGCCTCGCTTGCCACGCCAAGATGACTTCCATCGATGGAGCAAAGCGTTGATTACTTGCAAACATTTGGGGACGAGCTGCCAGCCTTGCCTGCCTCGTCAAGTTCATTCCGCAAGCGGCGTGATGTCATCCATCAAGGGTTGGGACGAACCTGCTACATGCCAACACAAATCGATGTCTCAACTCAATGACCAATTTGGCAAATGGACTGAGCGTCGAGCAACGGTGAACCTTGACATGCTGCTGTCAAGCGTTCCTCCGCCAACCGAAGGAAGGAGTACCCCTTTCCTCAAGGCCAACGCATCGAGTAATCGAAGCGGCCTCCAAGGACCGCAATCCAAAAGTTTTGAAGGACACACCGGCGATGTGGAGATGGAGGTGAAGTTGGGAGCTCATACCATGTGTTCACCAATCACAACTCGCTTGCCTAATCAGAGCGTCTTCACGAGCATCCCCTGGGATCGGTGAAGACCCGGAATGACTATTCTTTCACAAGGGTCAGTCGCTCGGTGGACAAGTATGTCAAAGGCGCATGATTCGTGCCGACAAATGCAATGACATTACTTCATCCAGATTGCGAAGGGACGAGTATCGAATGTGCATCCTCTTCACGAACGAACACAGCGATCTCACCTTGTCCATACCCAAAGGTGTTGCCGAAGCTTCAAAGGAGGTCCCAAGATCGAAAGAAGACATATCCCAAGAACCCTATAAGATGTGGCAAACTCTGGATGATGTTGCCCTCGCGACAATGTGGAATGTGGCAAACATGGATCCCATTGAGATATGTGTCAGAGGAAAAAGGTAGTTCATCCATTATGCAAGTTCTGACAAGTCGAAATTGGAGGTCAAGGTCACATTGTTCAGCGTTATCCAGAACGACATGTTAAATGAGGACATGAAAGGTATCACTGAGCTCCATCTACAGTGTTCCCAGGTGAATGAAGAGCCAACATTGGTGCTCTTCAAGTAGAGGGATTGAAGCTTTGGAATAGGACGGAGTTGGAACAACAAGATCGCCCAACCTCCGCTCGCTAGTTGCCGCTGCCATGCGTTCATGCCAAGACAAGTGCCATACCACCAAAGCCCTTGGGCAAGACAATGGTGGGGGAGAGAAGCTCAAGTCGCAAAGAGAAAGCTATTCTGCCAAAGACAAAGATAACCCATCGAAGCAGGAGGATTGAGTTGAACCACAACGAACGTGAGGAGACTCCCGTTGCTCACTATAGCAACTTGAAGTGGACGAGGTAGATAGTGTCATATCTGAGAACCTTGGTCCACCTCAAACCGTCGAGATATCCAATGACCGCCAAGAGTAAGGTGGCCCCGCACTCGACACTCGACGGATGAAGAACTCTATGCTACAGACATCTGCAATACGGAGACAGTGAGTTGAATCATAAAGGAATGTGGGGAGACTCTCGTCGCCCACCATAGCGATTCAGAGCGGACAAGGCATGGAGTGCTATATCAATGAACCTTGTCCTGCCTCAGAACCGCTGAAACATCAAGTGATCACTAAGGGTGAGGTGGTCCTATGCTCTTCGTTCGATGGAGGGATGGAAGACTCTATGTTGTAACCACTTGCAACATAGAGATATTGAGTCAAACCCACAAAGCGATCTAAAGCGTCCCGAAGCATCCGTGGAAAGACTCTTGTCGCTCATCATTGTGACCCAAAACACTCGAAGCAAACAAGTTACAAATGTCGTCATCGAAGAGCTTGTGCTGTTTCAAGCCATCGAAATTCCAGAACGATCATCGAGGGTGAGATGGTCCCATACCTTACATTTGACGAAAGAAGACCTTATGTCGCAGACACCTGCAATATGAGGGCATCGAGTCAAGTCATGCAGGTTGAATGAGGAGACTCTTCATCGTGTTCTGCATGACCTTGAAACAACTCTTTTATCGAGCTATTCCTGAAGGCATACAAGAGTTGTTTCACCTCAAGAAGGCAAACCATACAAGTTGACATTGCGCAAGTTGAGAGAAGCTGAAGCCAACATAGACTTGATGGACAGATAGTTGCTTGATGAAGTCAGACCGCACATGAGGGACTCCACTGGCACTGCACAAGTGATGACCCCGGATCGGACGAATGATCAGTAAGTGAAGCAGGTCTGAGGGAGGAATCCTCAGCGAGACCCCAAGGAGCGGGCATTCCTGGCACTGCTGATGCTGATAAAGTAGAAGTCAAGGCAAAGAAGGTGGATTTGAATGAGACAAGTGAAGTCAAGACGGAAGACAAAGACTTTGAAGAAGCCCGGACAATGGTGTCGAGGGCGTCGCCAACTTTGGTGGGGGAGAATGTCACAGGACATTTTCCCATGACATGAAGTGCGAAGCCTCACGACACTAGTGCCGCTCAACGTCGAAACCATGGAACACATGCAGCCGCCTCGCACTGCATAATATTGCGGAGTACCAAGTTATCCGCCCTTAGGACATTTATCTTGTAAGGCCATCCTTATGGATGATGAAGTAGATGGCGTTACCCGTAGGGTACGTCTTTTGCATCTTCAATATATAATAAAACTCCTATACCTATGGTACACTGGGAGGAGTTCACTAGTACCTTCCGAGACCCAAATGTATGTTATGTTTCATCATATTCAATACAAGCAAGCTTTTCTTTAATTCTAGTGTCATGGCCTTGAGCGTGGGGTGAAAACCCACATCGGTGTCCCTTCGTGACGTCTTGTAGTTCATCGACTACCTCTTCGGACTTTAAGCGCCCAAGCGCCTGCATTAGCGCCCCAACGCGCTAATGCCACGGACTCATGACGAGTAGTCCAACACTTTAGTCATGCCCGTGATCGAATGCCTATAACACTACAAAAAATGGGCTATTGGCAATGCAAAGTAGCGTCGCATATTTGGTGATGCTATAGAGACGTCACTAGCGCCTTTATGGTGTCTGCCTTGCGTCTCAATAATGAGACGTTATTTGCCTCTCGATAGCATCTCATTAGCGTGTTCTTAGCTATTCAAGAAATAGACGCTAAGCATGGCGCAATGGAGACGCTACGTAGACGCTACTATTGCGCGCCCCGGAGCGAAAAAGCGCGGGAGAACCTAACACCATTCTCGCGTCGGCAACAAGCGACGCTATGCTCGCGTCTCACCATTTGCGACTTTAAAGAGACGCTATTTGGCGTCACACGTTTACGTGACGCTATGTAGACGCGAATGTGATTACTTGACAATTATTCTTAGGTTATCTATATTTATATCGCTATTTGTTTTATATTTAAACCCTAAACCCTATATATTATATATATTATATGTTAATCAATAAATTAATTAAATATTATATTAGTATTAATATTATATTAGTATTATCAACATATATATGTATTCGTACATGATTACCCATATTATATATATGTATTTTTACATGATAGGAGTGTTCCTAAATATATAATTTGTTACCTACATTATTTATGTTATCTATACATACTAAATATATATATATTTAATCATGAAATTACGGTGGTTGAATTAAGAGAGTGATTTGCTACAAATTATCCCATTTTAACGTCACGGTGGAGACTCAATAGTGTCATCTTCGCGTCTAACTAGAGCCGCAGGTGATGTCGATGCCATGGTGACACTATTGGCATCTCTATAGCGTCGCCGAATTGAGACGCCACAAGGTTTTAGACGCTAGTTCGGCGCTACGTGGTCGCTAAAAGTACCTAGCGACTCAATAGCATCTGTATTGCGCCTCCTTAGCCGACTTTTTATCCCCCTCGCTTAATCGGGCACATATAGACATATAAATACGCGTATATACTTATACTTATATATAATAAATACATATATACATATTATTATCACTTAATCTCACACATATAAACATATACACATATATTCACTTCGAATACGTATACATATACACGTTATATGACTCGCACATGTATAAACATATACATACACATATATATTTATAATACATATAGACATACATACATGATATATTTATAATACTTAATCTCCCACACGTAGACATATACATACGCATATATTATAGGTATATATATATATATATATACACACACACAATTTTGCTATAGACACATACATTTAGATTTATAATTTTATATACATACATGATAGATTGCCGGAAGGAAATAAAATAATTGGAATGGGGCACAATGCGATGAGATGCTATATTGATAAATAAAATTTCATACATACTAAAAAATTTGAAAAAGACTTTTAATGAGCGTCTTAATGGCGTCACATTTATGGGACGCTACCTCTATGGAGACGCCCCGACAATGCTATAGTGTCGCTACGTTAGCTCAGCGACACATTAGCTCCACCATAGCGCCGCACTAGCCGAATTTTGATAGAAGCGGCGCCTACATTACGTCTACGTAGCGTCGCGTTCTTGGTTGACGTTAAAAAATTTACTTAAATCCCTAACCCCTCTTCTTCGTTTTCACTTTTACTATTTTACTCTTCTTCGTCTGACGCCCGACCTCCGACGCCCGACGCCTGATGCCCGACGCCCGACGCCCGACCTCCGACGCCCTACGCCCGACGCTCGATGCCTGACGCTCGACGCCGATGCCCGACCTCCTCCTCCTCCGCCTCCTCCACCGCGCCGACGTTCGCCTACGCGGCCCTCCGCCTCCACCGCCGCCTCCTCCTCCACCGCGCCCCTCCACCACCCTCCGCCTCCACCGCCTCCTCCTCCGACGTTCGCCCTCCGCCTTCTCCACCGCGCCCCTTCGCCTACTCCACCGACTCCTCCACCGCGCCCGTCCGCCACCTCCATCGTGCCCCTCCGCCGCCTCCGCCTCCTCCACCGCGCCCCTCTGCCTACTCCACCGCCTCCTCCACCGTGCCTGTCCGCCACCTCCATCGTGCCCCTCCGCCTCCTCCACTGCCCTCCGACACCGCGCCGACGTCCGCCTCTGCCTCCACTGTCGCCTCCTCCTCCTCCTCCTCCCCTCTCCGCACTGACGTTTGCCTCCGCCGCCTCCTCCACTGCACCGACGTTTGCCTCTGCCGCCCTCCGCCTCCACCGCCGCCTCCTCCTCCACCGCGCCTCTCCGCCGCCCTCTGCCTCCACCGCCTCCTCCTCCAATGTTCGCCCTCCACCTCCTCCACCGCGCCCCTCCGCCTACTCCGGCGCCTCCACCGCGCCCGTCCGCCACCTCCACCGCGCCCCTTCGCCGCCCTCCACCACCGCCTCCGCCTCCTCCACCGCCCTCCGCCATCGTGTCGACGTCCATCTCTGCCTCCACTGCCGCCTCCTCCTCCTCCTCCCTCCGCCTCGTCCGCCCTCCACCGTCGCCTCCTCCTCCTCCACCGCCCTCCACCACCGCGCCGACGTCCGCCTCCGCCTCCGCCTCCACTACCTCCTCCTCCCTCCACCTCGTCCGCCCTCCACCGCCGCCTCCTCCTCCACCGCCCTCCGCCACTGCGCCGACGTCCGCCTTCGCCTCCTCCTCCACCACCGCCGCCTCCTCCTCCTCCCTCCGCCTCGTCCGCCCGTCGACTGTGCTCCTCTGTGGGCCGTCGCCTACCGTTTTCCTCCACCGCCGTCCGCAGCCATCCCTCACCGGTTAAGAAGGTACTAGTCCGCCACAATGTATGTTAAGTTAATTATTAATGCATGAAGTTTAATACTACTTAATTACTTGAAAGTTATGAACTAATGCATGTTAAGTTAAATATTACTTAATTACTTGATTGTTTTGCTGTTAAGTTAGTTAGTAATGCATGCTAAGTTAAATCTTAGTTTAGGACGACCCGGAGAGCTTTTGAGGAGGTCGCCGCGAAATGCCTCCGAAATTGATTATACAAGTTTCGCAAGGTCGTCACATCCGCCGGTCTTACTTTGGAGCAGGACATACAAAGATGCCCAAGACATATTAGGCGCTCGGTTTGGGAGTCCCTCTGTAGGAAGTGGTAAGTATGTTTACTTTTAAATTATTTTTATGAAAATTATAGTTTTTGAAAGTGTAAGTATTTGATGTTCATAAAGGACGGATGAACGATGGCAAAGGAAGTCAAAAAAGTAAGAGTTAACCATCTTTCGAAGCCCGATGCCCACATCCACACAGGGGGCTCGATGCGATTTGACGAGCATCGACGGCGCATGGTAATTTATATATAAATTCAATTTATCAAACTTTTGACTTATACTTATGTTATCAAATTTAAAACTTTACTGTAGGAGGAGAAAGAAGGCGGTCCCGTAGACTTTCGTGTGGTCTATGAGGTCACACATAAGAGTCGAAAGACAAATGACCTAGTCACGCCTACTGCTCGTAGGCTTCTGGTAAGTCTCATGACATGGTCATTTGGTTATTGCCGTTAGTGCATTATTTTTTAAATACAGAATGTTTAAATTTTATAGGATGATTATAATGCGAAAATGACTGAAAAGTATGGATATGATTCAAGGACTCAGCCACCAGGTAATGTTTCTTTGTTGATTTTGTCATGTTTTTAATTTGTGTTTTTTTGATATATAATTTAAATATTATATGATTGTATGATTTTTCTATTTCGTAGAAGACCCTGCTGTTTGGGAGGAGGTGGCCGGCATGACACGAGGGGGGTACTTGCGTGGTCTCGACACAGCCGCTCAGATACCTAGGAGGATCAGAGGATATGCAGACGGTCCATCTGCCGTGAGCTCATCCATTGCACCTGATGTGACATAGCTATCACAGCAGCTATCGCAGCAGTTATCGAGCGGCAGGTGTCGGAGCAGTTGTCGCAGTAGTTGGCTCCGCTATTGCAGGCGATTCAGGGATTGATCCCGACGCAGAATTCATCCCCGCGAGGTCATGAACCGAGCACATCTGGGTCGAATATTCGGAATGATAACAATAACTCCCAAACTTAGGATAGAAACAACCCATGAATACAAACAATGCTTTTGTTACTTATAGATTTAGATATATATATAGTTTGTTAGTTCGGTTTATTACTTTTCGTATTCTTATGTTAAATATTATGTCTATGATGCTTTTATATTTCTTGTGATGCGCTTATATTGCATGTGATGCTCTTATATTGCCTATGATGCTTTTATATTGCCTGTGATGAATATCAACGCATTTTTATATGCATTATATAATTGTATGGTCTAGGAAGGGGAAAAATGAGGATTGAATGGGTAAAAAAAATCTATAAATAGTGACTCCATAGCGTCCCATTCGCGTCGCAAAGACTGTCGACGTTGAGTTAAATATATCATCCTTAGCGTCATAGTCGCGTCTCGTTGGCGATGCGTACACCATCATATTGCATCACTTCAATGCCTGTCTAGCGCCTAGAGTAGCGTCTCGTGGGCGTCGGAATCGCGTCTCATATCTAGCGCCCCTTGCACGTCGACTTAGCGACGCATGTCTTCTACGCACAGCCGCAAACCGCACGTCTTAATAACGTCGAGATAGCGTCAACTCATGGCGCTAGTAGTGTCTCATTTACTTTGACTCCATTGCGACGCTAGTAGCCATCGATATGCAGCGTCCCATTTTTGTGGCGCTAGCTAGACGCGAATGAGACGCTCTTCACTATGGAGACGTAATAGCGCCACCCTAGGGTCGCTTATCTTGGGTCGCTAATCACCCATTTTCTTGTAGTGTAAGAGCGACTCTCGGCATAGTCATCTTGACCATAAAACTTTCGTTGCAAACTCAAAATAGGTTTGGTTAGGTGCATGCTTATCCATCTAGTCGCCGCACGAGGTCTAGTGTCCGAGAATGACCCGTGACACACGCTCCCCCGCCTCACTTTTCCTCCTCGCGTTCTCTCTCCTCATTGACGCTCGACTTTAGAGACGATCCATGACCTCCTCGTCGACGGCCGACCCTCCGCTCTCGTCCGACGCTCGACCTCCTCGCCCGATGGCCCGATCTCACTCGATGACGTTCTCTCACCCGACAATGCTCTCTCGCCGACGCTTTGAGCTCGTCACAGCCACCACTAAACCACCTCGTCTAGTCATTGCCAATTGCTAATGCCATTGCCGAGAAGAATGTTAAAATGTTCTAAATGTTAATTAAGCAAGAAATTGAGAAATGTTAATTGTGACTTGTAGGCATTATAATGAAATTGTGAAATGTTAATTGAACATTTATCAAGCAGAACGGGTGATACAACGTTTATCATATTCTTTTGTACTATGGAAATGTTGAATGCATCTACACTTGCGCAGAGTAGTAAAGCCAGTCGTTACTTTCTCCACCTTTAACATGTTTCATACATACTCCTATTGTCTCCTTCAAAAAAATCAATAGGTTATACATCAGAAATGATTAGATGAGACGTCAAATTGTCTTAGCCAATTTGGTGTTGTGATCAAAATTGCACAAGTAAAATTTAGAAAACTTAATTACAACCAATTGGATCCCCAATTTAATCGACAATTATAGTTGTCTAATTTGAATTAGAAATTTGAATTTGGATTACAAGTTAATGCTATCACTAATTTGGATTAAAATTTCATTAATCTCAATTACATCAATCCACGACTTGGCCTTCACGAGATACATCCAAATCATTTACTTATGACAGACAAAGGTTGTCGGGCGGCGGGGTTGTCGGGCGGCAGCTACAGTTCTTGGGCAACGGCAAGTGGGTGAGGTGGCAACGGCGAGTGGCCGAGGAGGTCGAGCGTCGAGTGGGTGAGGCGGTGGTGGCAGGTGGGTAAGGAGGTCAAGCGACGAGTGAGCGATTGAGCGAACGGGAGGCTTCAGCGGCGGCGGCAAACAGGAGGCTTCGGCGGCGGTAGTGATGAGATCGGAGCGTCAGGCAAGGAGGTCTAGCATCATGATGCATGCAAAATATAACATATAATTAGACATGCATTTAATCTCATTTCGAATTATTTTCTAGTAGCATGCATAATTTTATGGGCTACATTAATTTTATAAAAATAAAAATATACCCAAATGTTGTATTTTATTGCCTAGGAAGCAAGGAAATTGAATTAAGAAGCTAACGGAGAAAATCACGCTCAAATCGGAGTTCAAATGTAGGTAGAAAGTGAAAAATAGTGAAAGGCTGAAATGACATATTAACGGGCCGTGAAGGGATTTTAATAGGCCGTGACAGGGTTGTGAAACTCATTAACAGGCCGTTAGAAGTCGCCCCGAGTCACGACCATGACCAGGCCTTCACGGGCTGTGAAATCCATATTTTCAACACTGTAAGGGCCGTGAAAACCCTCTCTGAGGTCGTGAAAATCCATTTTCAATCCGATTCGAACTCTGTTTAGGCCGTTAAATCGTCATAACCGCCCGTGATGAAGCCCATATTCAACTTTGAGACAGATTTTTGGAAGAAATTTAAGTCCACAAGGATTCATACTCATATTACATGATCCTAGGACGATTTGGGAACATATTATGGCCCAAATCTCGGAGTTTGACAAGGCCAAAATTTCAAAACAAATTCAACTCCGAATTTTCCCTATTTTGAATAGGAAAAAGTTTTCTTCTCCGATCACATGGAAACTCAAACTCCTATAAATAGAGGCCTTCTACAGCCAGAAGAGATTATGCTAGAGATGCTAGGATCTGCAACTTGTTCTCCAAAGCCAAGAACGTGAGAAGACTCAAAAGGATCGTTGAGAAGATTTCTTCTGGATCGACTCAAGACGAGAATTCAGCGCCAGTTCATCGATGATTCCCGAAGAGTATTATCTGTTCTACTTAATGTTGGGACGATCTTATGCTTAGTTTATACATCTTTCTATCTTCTGTAATCCGGATAATTTAGTTTTCTTTTTATTTAAGACTTGTGTAATAGTTTTAATCGTTAAAGGCAAACTGTTAAACCTTATTTCATAATCGATTATAGTTCAGTTTTCTTTCGAATATGCATGCTATTATTAATGCTTTTCCAGAGATTAATTGTCTTCTTTAGTTAGTTATTATTCTTATAGGAGTAGTTACTTTTGATTGCATGATTTTCTATGGAATGATTCTTGATTTTTAAGACCCAGTATTGCATATCACAATTAATAAGGTCCTTGAAGGAATATTAGTTGTGCGGTCTATTAATCATTACCATGTTATGGGTGATAATAGTTTAGAGACTACACTTTAATGCATCTTAATCTCATGTTTGATTAGATTATGGTCCATGATGGAATAGTCTTAATCTAATTTGAATTAAGATAGGTTGATTGATTCTTTACGGAAATCAATAATCTAAGTATACTCTAATCCGTCGTTAGAAACTAATTTGTAATATTTGGTCAATTCAGTTTGTCTACAACTTCTTTTATCATCCTAAGCCCTATGCATCAGTAGATTAGATTAGTTTAGTTTAGTTTAGTTTTATTTTTCTTTATCTTTATGTTATTTTATTTTCTGCAACTCCTTTTTATCAAAAACCATGTCATCTCTTATTAGCCTCTGAGATTCATTTAGTTAAGTAAGTTAATTCCTCGTGGGTTCGACACTCCACTCTTTCACTTTATTACTTATGCGACTAGTGCACTTGCTAGCATTTAATTGTTATCAATTCTCGTATGAAGTTTTTGGCGCTGTTGCTGGGAAATTATTCTTTACTTACTACGCTTGTTTTCACTTGTTCTTCTAGTTGTGTAAAGTTTTCAGGTTGACATCATTCGTACACGGCTTAACTCTCACACTCATCACAACATCCTAAATGGGAAAGAAGAAAACGTCCACCAATCAACTAATTAAGGAAGATAATACTGCTGTCCAGCAACATAAAGTTCACAACGAGGCAACAACGAGTCATAACAAGCAAATCGATTATGAAGATTTCTTTCTAGATCCAGAAACCATCATCACAAGCAAGTTGAATCCCCTGCTGAAATAACTTTCCAAACAACCATATCAAATTGAAAATCTAGAGAGTAAACTTTTAAAATTGCGGCATCAAAGTAAGGAAACACAAGAGGATGTCACATCACTTCTCAATTCGAAGCCTTCAGCTGAGCCAAAAATTGATCTCGAAGGGATGATGGGTCAACTTATTACAACAATTGAAAGAAAACTACAAGCGCAAGACCTACATATCCAAAACTTGGCAGCACAATTGACTCAAATTCAGAAGCAAATTGAAGTGGACGATTCGATTCGATTATTTGACACGGAGCTCAAGTTCGATGCCTTGGAAACAAAGTTACATGTATTAGAGAGTCGAGTTGCACAATTGACTTCTCTAAATTCTGAAGTACCAAAGCACAATGACGAGAGCCCAATCATCATTATGTGCCCATGCCATCAACATCCATATCAAAGAAGAGGGCATCCAAGACCAAAGGCTTCAGCAAGGACAGCGACTACAAGATGGCATGTAAACGAGACAAGTTTATATGTCATAGATGATGGAAAAGTACGAAGGAGGAACTGGTCTTCAGAGGTCCTTATTACACAAACTTCGTCTCCAACATCGACATCATCATCAACAACACCCCCACAATCAACATCGACAACCACATCTCTACAAATTCAAGAATCACCAAGGAGAGAACGAACATCACCGACATCAATAGAGACCCCTCCGACTAATACACAACAATGGAAAAGCAAAGGAAAACAAAGAAACACATCTCCGACCTCGAACAAACCAACTACATCAGTTCAATGGAGACCTAAGAACCATTTGGGAATTTATGATAATCAGCAGTACAACTTCCAAGTTCAACTTAAGAAAGTTGTTGTACTTGAAGAACCTCCACCACCTAACGATGGCACAAGGGTGGAGACATTGGGCGTCATCCACCACTACTCGTGCTGAGCCTCACCACGTCGAACGTTCATGATCACATCAAATAATCCCAGTGAGATTGTTCCTTAATTCCTTAATTATTTATTTGAGTGATTGATTATCTTATTTTAGTCTCAGCATATGCCATATCATAGGCAAGCTAATGACTTTAAATTAGAACTAATCTCTCACTTTTATCTCATAGTTTGGATTTTATTTTTTTAGTTGATTAGATTAGTTATTTTCTTTATTTAATTTAGTTCCTTAACCTCTTTATTTTATCTTTATTAGTTGTTTCTATTTTTATTTTGAACTGATCATCCAATAGTGCAAGTTCAATTTTTTTTAAAAAAGAGAAAGGAATATCACGGGCCTTTACCACTAATTCATAGTTGTTATCCTCAAACTCACGGGTCGTGCCTGACAATTCACATACACATTAGTGATTTTTTCTCTAATTCCTGGGTCATCACGGGTCATTAACTAGTTATCACGGGTCACATAGTAGGCTAAGACTGCATCTTTTTACCTTTACAAGCCGTTACATGTTCTCCGCAGGGGTCTATAAGCAAGTATTCACTGTTTATCACGGGTCGTTAGAGTCCTCTCATGGGACTCACAGAATGTCCATACACTAACACTTAACTGGTCACAGATCATTATAGGTTTCTCGCGGGTTTCACAGGAGGTTTAGGTTCTCATCTTACAAGTTTCACGACCATTAGCAATGAATCACGGCCCGTAAGTGAATTACCTCATCATCACGCCGTGCATGACCCTGCTGATTTTTACGAGTCATTACACATTTTCACGGGTTGTTAAACACCTATCACGGATCTGCTCTCACAGATTTCATCACGGGCCATTAGACTACAATCACGGATCTCACAGTAAGTTTCACTTGTTATACACATATTTTCACGGGTCATTAAAATTCTTTCACGGGCCATAATGACTTAGTCAGTCTTATAGGTCCCTATTTTACCCGATTCACGACCCTACAATTTTCTCATGAGTCATCACCAGTTTCACGGGGCGTTACAACTTCCTCAACGGGCCGTAAGGAAGTAGGGCACTCCTTCATATGACCACATGGCATCTCATCATTGGCCCGAACCTTTTCACCCGAATCGGGCCATGCGTCGTCCAAATTGAAAACACAATAATGCCTCGTAACTTGTGAGCCGGCAATAATTCTTTAACGGGGCGTTAAATGATCTCAACAGCCCCCATGCATATTGGCTATTTAATGTGTAGATCTGTGACAATGCTTGTCACGCCTGTCTTCATCGCAGTGCCGGCCCTTCGATCATCTCCTCCAACTCCGGCTGGGTAGCACCACCGTCGATTGGCGACTGGGGACTCCAGCGAACTCTAACGACGTCCGCGACATCGACGATTCGACGCCATCACCTGATTTTAACCATTTTGTAGATCATCCTCTCCGCTTGCACCCTAACGGACTCGCCACCTCTTTGGTGATCGCCACGATTATCTGCTCCATCGACGTCCAGTGTCGCCGCCCCTTCGACGAAATACCTTTAGTGGTGCCGCTGCCCTCCCTGCTCAGCATTCAACCATCAACACGTCGTGACAATCGGCGCCCCTTTGCTGACCAATCTGCACCAGCGGCGAACCATCGATATGAATGAAGAAGACAACTGCATCATGAGTGAAGAAATTTGAATGTTAATTTACTGTTTGACATTCTGTGAGGGTCGTTACAACTGACTCACGGCCCGTGAAAGTCTCTTCACGAGCCGTTACCTATTTTCACGGTCGTGAGTTACAAGCTTGCATCATGTCACCCTGCATTATGACCCCAATCGTCGACGTACTGAAGAGTCATATGCTATTGAAGAAGGCGACCAGCAAGCCGTTACTTCATTATCATGACGCGTCAAATCAGAAGAAGCAGAAGCATGATCATCATTCGTTACCATCAATTCAAGAGCCGTTATACGACCTTCGCGACTGCATCATACCTTTGAGCAACGCATCGGCTATTCGACATCGACAACTTCACTATATAATTGACATCTGAACCATACATTGGCTTCTTTTTACGGCTTCCACATCTATCACATTGGGATATATCAAGATGTCTCTTTTCAATTCCTCGCTATTTTTATACTTCCTTTTTCGAATTTGATTTTCAACACTGAGGACAGTGTTGAGTTCAAGCTTGGGGGAGTTTGCATTTTCTGCATCATGCCTATGTTTTTATATTGCAATACATGCATACATTCTTATCATGTTTTATCTATTATTTGCATATTTGATTTACATCATCAAAAAAATCTATAGAAATATAAAATTTTTTATATCATTCTTTCTCTTGACTTAATATTTTCTTATTTTCAAACATTCTTCAAGGACACCCTGCTAATTAACGAAATTCGAAGCACTATTATTTTATCTTTTATCGCCTTAGTATTGGGTATTTGGAAAGTGAATGTTGTTAAGTAGAACTATGAATATTTGGACGACAAATTCTTGTTCATGCTCTTTTCTTTTATTTTTCTTTGGTCTTGATATTAATTGCCTCTTTGTTGAACATGTAAGCGTTTATTGGGCTTATAGTAAAAAGAAAAAAAATATGCAAAAAGTTAAAAGAGGGTTAGTTGAACCCCAATAAAACAAAATAAAGAAGTACAAAAGTGTTATCCGGAACCTTGGTGTGTCCGGGTAATTAGATCCGTAGGGGATTATTGCATGGCGACCTAAGGGCAACTGCTCTGGGATCCGTCGGTCGAAAGTCCGTTACATGGACTACCTTGTACAATATGGAGAAGCACATAAGTACCAAATCAACAAAAGAAAAAAAAGTATGAATGGAAATATCAAAAGTTTTAAAGTGAAGAAGTTTTAAAGCGAAAATACATAAGCTCGATATACACTTATGTTTTCAATATTGAGACTCTTATTTGATAGACTGTATGTTTTCTTGCATGAACTGAACTTGGATGAGTTTAAATATGTCTACTATTAAAAAATTCTACAAGGCTGAGTCATTGGAATGATGGAAAGATACTTTGGCGATCGATGTATAAAATCTAGTACTAAGAAAAAGTAGTTGACTGATAGGGTGGAAGCGATGATTGATCTTCTTGGTTAGAGCTTTGCCTTAACATTACTTGAGGACAAGCAAATATTTAAGCTTGGGGGAGCTTGATGCATGCAAAATATAAGATATAATTAGACATGCATTTAATCTCATTTCGAATTATTTTCTAATAGCATGCATAATTTATGAGCTTATTTACATTAATTTTACAAAAATGAAAATATACACAAATGTTATATTTTATTGACTAGGAAAACACCAATCAAAAGACATGAGACAATCCAAAAAGCACTTGATCATGATCAAATTTTTCTTCGCCCTCCACCTAAGCTGCGCAGGAAAGGCCCAAAGCCAATCTCAGGGACCAGTAAAGCTTCATAGGGTCTTTCTGTCCAGGTGCAGGTAGTCCGCATCTTCACAGACATGTCTATTTCACCGAGCCTCTCTCCGAGACAGTGCCCAGATCGTTACGTCTTTCGTGCGGGTCGGAACTTACCCGACAAGAAATTTCGCTACCTTAGAACCGTTATAGTTACGGCCGCCGTTCACCGGGGCTTCGGTCGCCGGCTCCCCTGTCATCAGGTCACCAACTTCCTTGACCTTCCGGCACTGGGCAGGCGTCAGCCCCCATACATGGTCTTACGACTTTGCGTAGTGGGGATAACATTTCTCTTCTGCATGTCTATGGAGTTTTGAAAAATCCAAACATCTTAGAGATAGATATAGAGGTAGGAATTTGTCGAACGAACTGCACTCCTTCGTATACGTCAGGAGTCCATTGATGAAAAGGGGCTGGGGAAAGCTTGAACCCAATTCCTACAGTGATAGATATAAGCGCAATTGAAATTCCTGGGGAGTTATACATTTGTGTATTGATAAGAATCTTTCCTCTCCTCAGCCATTTATTTTTCGAGTTAAGAAGATGTAAAAGCGCCTTTATCTCTATTTCTCTCTATAAGAACAGTGCGTTCCGAGGTGTGAAGTGAGAGAGAAGAGATGTGATAATTGGGGTTTTGAATAGGATGACCTTTGCATTTTGGATTTTTATCTCTTTCATATTTGAATTACGAAGCCAACGGAGAAATTCGCACTCAAATCGGAGTTCAAACGGAGGCAGAAAGTGAAAAACAGTGAAACAAGGCTGAAATGACATACTAACGGACTGTGAAAGGATTTTAACAAGCCGTGACAGGGTTGTGAAACTCATTAACAGGCCGTTAGAAGTCACCCCGAGTTACGACCGTGACCAGGCCTTCACGGGCCGTGAAATTAGTGTTTTCAACACTGTAAGGGCCGTGAAAACTCTCTCACAGGCCATGAAAACTCATTTTCAATCCGATTCGAACTCTGTTTAGGCCGTTAAATTGTCATGATGAAGCCCATATTCGACTTTGAGATGGATTTTTGAAAGAAATTTAAGTCCACAAGGATTCATACTCATATTACATGATCCTAGAACGATTTGGGAACATATTATGGCCCAAATCTCAGAGTTTGACAAGACCAAAATTTCAAAACAAATTCAACTCCAAATTTTTCTTATTTTGAATAGGAAAAAGTTTCCATTTCTTCTCCAATCACATGGAAATTCAAACCCAGTATAAATAGAGGCCTTCTATAGTCAGAAGAGATTATGCTAGAGATGTTAGGGCCTGCAACTTGTTCTCCAGAGCCAAGAACATGAGAAGACTCAAAAAGATCGTTGAGAAGATTTTTGCTGGATCTACTCAAAATGAGAATTCAGCTGCAGTTCATCGGTGATTTCCGAAGAGTATTATCTGTTCTACTTAATGTTGGGATGATCTTATGCTTAGTTTATACATCTTTCTATCTTCTGTGATCCGGATAATTTAGTTTTTTTTTATTTAAGACTTGTGTAATAGTTTTAATCGTTAAAGGCAAACTGTTAAACCTTATTTCATAATCAATTATAGCTCAGTTTTCTTTCAAATATGCATGCTATTATTAATGCTTTTCCAGAGATTAATTGCTTCTTTAGTTAGCTATTATCCTTATAGGAGTAGTTACTTTTGATTGTATGATTTTTTGTAGAATTGATTCTTAATTTTTAAGTCCCTGTATTGCATATCACAACTAACAAGGTCCTTGAAGGAATATTAGTTGTGCAGTCTATTAATCATTACCATGTTATGAATGATAATAGTTTAGAGACTACACTTTAATGCATATTAATCTCAGGTTTGATTAGATTATGGTCCATGACGGAATAGTCTTATAATCTAATTTGAATTAAGATAGATTGATTGATCCTTTACGGAAATCAATAATCTAAGTAGACTCTAATCCGTCGTTAGAAACTAATTTGTAATATTTAGTCAATTCAGTTTGTCTACAACTTCTTTTATCATCCTAAGCCCTATGCATCAGTAGATTAGATTAGTTTAGTTTAGTTTTATTTTTCTTTATCTTTATGTTATTTTATTTTCTGCAACTGCTTTTTACTAAAAATTACGTCGTCTCTTATTAGCCTCTAGATTCATTTAGTTAAGTTAATTTTTCGTGAGTTCGACACTCTACTCTTTCACTTTATTACTTATGCGACTTGTGCACTTGCTAGCATTTAATTGTTATCAATTTTTGCATCACATTAGGCGAGATCGAGCCGTCGGGCGAGGAGGTTGAGCGTCGAGGTGACGAGATCAGGCCATTGGGCGAGGAGGTCGTGCATCGACGGTGATGAGATTGGGCCGTCGGGCGAGGAGGTCAAGCGTGTCGACTGTCGGCGAGGAGGTCGAGCATCATCTCTGAGGTCGGTGGTGGGGAGGAGAGAGAATGCGAGGAGGAAAAGTGGGGCGGGGGAGCATGCATTAGGGTTCAGAGGGAGGAAGAAAATTGGGAAAGTTATTGGTCGAATATGAGGAGCCGAACGACCGTAAACATGCACATGTTATGAGTCGTTGATCGACCATCCGATGGTGGATATTTGGGAGTTGGGAGTGCCCCCATTAAATCCTGACATCTAATGATTCAAAAGTTCTTTTCATATGCATATACATTTGATTAATTTTTATTTACTCGAAATAAAAATTCCTGATCAGAATTATTTAATTACTCTCACTTGAGTAATCCAGCTAGAGTCTTCTTTCCGTATTCTACTTGGACAATCTTCGATCGTGTTTTTTTTGTGCAAATATAATTTTTTTTCTAGATAACGTTTAGAGAAAGGAAAATTCTCATAGATTAATTAACCCTATATAATGTTCTATGATGAGAATTGCTATACGTCTGTCATCTTCACCGCAATCTTTTTTAATTAGCTTGGGGTTCATGATTTTAACTCTTTTTTTTATTACAGATCAAGGGCTCAAGATTTATTACAAAGAAAGACAAATTTAAATAAAAGACACAACTCTCACAGTAGAATTTGAAATTGAGACTACATAGTTTACAAGTCAAGTGAGTGTTTCACTGCACCACGGTCTCATTCTCATTATATTAACTTTTTAATGCATCATATATATTTTCATCTATCTTGACTTATGTCTCTGCAACTAATTTAATGCATACCTCGGAGAGTAACAACACAAGCTCACCCTGTGTATATATCTCATGACTTATATATGTGCAATAATTTAAGGCATACCTCGCCCTATAACAATACTGAAACGCCCGAGCCCTAATTGGAAAAGAAAAGGAAAAAAAAGAAGATAAAATAAAGACCGAAAAAGTTAAAATCTGGAATCAGATTTTAAGAGGAGTTGGTTTCCAATCAAAACTCAAACTCTTTCTCTATATATATGGGATCAAAACCCACGAATCAGCCCCTTATTTTTCTTGTGAAATCAGCCCTAGATTTCTCCCTCTCGTTCGTGCGCCCTTGTGGTCCTTCTCATCCCTGACGGTTGCTGCCACGTAGGGGATTCGCCGGAAGGAGCAGACGCCATCCGACGCGCACCTGAACCGAGAGGAGCGGGCAAAGGAAGAGGAAGAGGAAGAAGAGGATTTCAGTAACAGTTTTTTGGACAAAAATTTTGAGGTATGGAACTGAGATAGATTCTTCCTAGAATCATGATTTTAGACTTGAAGCATATCCTAATTGATGCATAATTGTAGTATAATGTTCTATGATGATGATTGATGTCGGTCATCGTTGAAAAGTCAAATGGAACTCGAACTATGCGACTGTGCAGTTTTTGCGTAAGAAGAGCTCGGCCCGAGTTCATCAGAACCCGGCTCGGGCAGGTCCTTCGCCGGACCGAGTTCGTAGGAACTCGGTCCGGATTCGCCGTTGTTGCGCTCTTCGAGTTTTGCAATCGGACAAACCCGGCCCGGGTTGAGGACGACCCGGACCGAGTTTCATCCGCGGCGAATAGTCGAGCAAGACGGTTGTCCCAACAAGAAGATGACTCGACCCGGTCCGGGTGTAACTCGAACCTGGCCCGATTTACCCTTGATTTTCTCGAGAATGTCAACTAATGAACTCGGCCCAAGTTCTACCCTACTCGGCCCAGGTTCCAACACGTATTATGTTAATGTTATGATCTTTAGATCCCTGATTTATGTGCTCACTCCAGATCTTAATGACGACGATGATTATGACTTTTATGCCCTAATTTATTCTCCATGATATTATCTTGTTAACCTGATTTAAAGTCCTTATGAATATTAATTAAAAGATGCAAGATAAAAGACGAAAATCATTAAATGGAGAACCTTTTATAATGGACTGGTGATGACAGGTTATGGACTGACTTCGGTCAGTTATGGACTGACTACGTTCAGTTATGGGTTGTCTCTGCTAGTTATGATGATGATGATGTTAGATGTGTTGAGGTAGACTTCACTGTGGGTTGAAATATATTCAAAATAAGTCAAAGATGAAAATTAAGATGATGAAGAAGATAAATACATATGAATAAAGAATAACTTTCTATGATGATCGGCCTTTTTGCCACTCTTCTCATGATGATTTAATTATGATTTTGATCTCTTATTCATATGTCTCTTTACAAGCTTCCATTACTTTATGACGATCATGATTTCTTCTATGTTTTATGATGATATCCTATATGACTCTAGTCTAATATCGTGATCTTATGATTATTTTTATCTTACTTTCATACTGAGTTGTAAAATTCACAAAGAAGTCCTCCCTTACATGTTCTTAAATGCAGGTCAAGATCAAAATGATGAAGGTGGCTAACGGTGACAGATCGAACTCATAGGTGGCTGCACATGATTACTGAGTCATTTAGATGATGAGATAGATTTTTCTTTCTTTTTTATTAGTTTGATATATTAGCCTTTCCTTTGGACTCTTATAAAGTCATTTATTAGTCTTCCGTTATGATTAGTCTTTCGCTTTATATGATCTTTGTTGATCGGTAAAAGTCGTATTTTTTATTAATATGATGTACACGTAAGGATGACCCATATCGTTCTTGAAGCGTATTCTGCCACATGGCGGGGTGCGATTTAGAGCGTTACAAATACAATCTCACATTATATTATATTATACAGGTTAATTGATTAGTTGGTAAGTTTTATATTTTAATAATTCTAAAGAATTGGAAAATTGATGTCCCATTCTAATTCTCGATTGAAAACAAATTAACCTGATTGTGATTATAATAAGGTCGGAAAGGAGATCAATTGCCGTAATGAATTATCATTGGAAACTAACACAAATAAATTTATATAAAAGAGACGATGATTATGCACAATGGATGACAAGGCACACCTCTTTTGAAAACAGAAAATATATATATTCAATGTAATGCATACGTACACTACGAGCTTTCTAGTCTTATAAAAACAATAAATTTTTTTTTTATCATTTACTTGTTGGAAGCCCAGAATAATTAATGTTTAACGTTCCGTATTTTCCTACGACCTGTGTGTGAGCCCCATAATTAATAAGCATTGAACGTACAAGCGAGAGCAATAGCGTAGACGATGTGGTTACTTTTTCATGAATGCCATGAAACCACAGCGTACCTGTCGGTGGATAATCGAGTTTCTAACTATTTCATTTAGAATTTAACGGGCGTCCACCTCATTTTACGCTCCCTCTAATTTTTTATTCCTTAGATGGTGGATCAACGGCTCTAGCGCAACCTCTCATGCATGGTCCAACATCCGGTGCCATGCCCGGTCCAACGTTTTGGGCAAAAGGATAGCAGTAGAAGGTGGTGAGTGACGTCGACAATTCTCGCTGTCAGCAACGTCGACAGTCGAGCCGACAATGTCAATGGCGAGCGAGCGTGGTCGAGGGTGAGCAGATGACTTCGAGTGCGGCGACGCAAGGTCAAGCATGCAGACAGCGGCGAGCGGTTTTGGAGGCGACATAAGTGGGCGAGATCGAGGAGGGCGACAATGAGCGATGTCGGAGATGGCACAAGCGTGCGAGGTCAAGGAAGGCAGCGGCGAGCATGCATGGTCAAGAGGCCGAGATCAAAGCTGGCGTTGTGTGGTTGAGAGGGTGAGTTTGAGTGCGATAACGCACGGGAGAGAGGGCGGTAAAAATAAAAATGATGATAGGAGCGTCGACGAACTCGCGAGGGGGCGTTAGCGCCCCTTTTGTGAAGCTCGCCAGTGGGCGAGCTTGGAGAGGGGGCCGACACCCCCTGTGCCAGCTCGCCAAAGGGCGAGCTTGGAGATGGGGGCCGACATCCGTCCTCTGTCAGCTCATCCGCGTCTTAAAATTTTTATAATATTTTATATTGTATGATGTCAGCTAATTAAAATTTTTTATTATATTTTATTATTCCACGTCGCAAGATATTCGGGAGACTATTTTTTACCGATCAAGTGGATGAATCGCGCAATAATATCAAAGTTGGGGGACTGTTTAGAAATCGACCCAAAGTTGGGAGACGATCCGTGTAATTTACCTAGTTTGGAGCATTAAATGACGTGGATGACTTAAATAACGTGGATGAGAGAGAAAATGCTCACGTGTCGGCCATGTATGCAAGGCAATCGAAAAACTCACTATCACCGGTCAAGAGGACTAATCGTGTAAGAAAATAAAAGATGAAGGTCGTTTTAGTTACAAATTAAAGTTGGAGACCAGTTGAAAATCGACTTAAAGTTGGGGGACTATTCGTGTAATTTACCCCTAGAGAGATCGTGATGAGGAGGTCGATGGTCGATTGTAAAGAGGAGACGAGCGATTTCGGAGGCGGCATGTTCGGGCGACGCCGAGGATGACGCGGGTGGCGGCGAGCGATGTCGTAGACAGCATGTGGGGACGACATTGAAGAGGGCGGCATCAAGCATACGCGAGGGAGAGGGCGGGGATTGTGGAGAGAGTGCACCATTGACGTCGCGCGCTTGTTCGTGGATCCTCGTTGCCTCACTCACGGAAGAGTGGCGCCGACGCAACGAATCACACCTCCTTTGCTACCACTCAAGCCATTTGTATCTTCAAACGTCGAAACGCCATTTAAGTGGGCCATGGATCCAACATCTTCATTGAAACGGAGTGGACACCCATTAAATTCATTTTCAATCGATTGGTTTCTCTATATACTTGCTTCATATAATATTAAAAAATGTGAAAAAATGTAAGAGAAAAAAATATAAATTATAGAACATAGGAAAAAACCTAACTTTCAGAAGTTAGAATTATTTTCTTTGCCTTAATGAACTATTATTTTTCTGCACATTTAATCTAAATTATGAATAATATTTTTATATATCTAAATATAAGCATATAAGCATACATATATATATATATATATATATATATAACATACTATAACATATAAGCACGCAATATAATCATTCTTTTTAATAACATGTGACGTACCGCATGTTCATAAGTGTGAGCTATAACTTGTTTGCAGTACGTACTCCTTAATTAGATGGCGAGGTAGCTCGACCTAATTTATTAATCAATTAACTCTCCAAAGCTCATAATAAAGAGTGAGAGTGGAACCAGCAGCCCACATTTACAAATTTGTGACCATGAATTGTTAGTCCCTTAATTTCGTCACTTATGAGTCAACTAATACTCTCTAATTAATTAATTGCCTGTGTTAATTACGTATATAGGACGCATAAATCAATGGATCAAGCGCTAAAGTAGTTTGCAATAGAAATCAAGATTTGAAAAATTATTCGTGTTAAGAGATGTGACTGTACTTTATTTGTCGGTCTCCAGGTAAACAAATCAGTATCTTTTTTTTTTCAAATTTCCATGTCAAATTTAAATTCAAGTATATAAGATAAGAATAAAGTGTATATATAAGATTATTTTATTTGTATCTCCTTGGCTTCTACTTTTACTTTTAGTTTATTCATAGAGCAATCGTATATAATATATGATTTATTCCTTTTGGGATGTTTAGTAGGAGAATCCAATATTCTTATATTAAGAACATAATGGACGAGAACAAGAACTTGATATTTTTACTTTTTCCTTTTCTCATCTTGTAGACAAAAAATATAAAATAATGATGATGTTTGATAAAAAAATCTTATTTCTTGTAGTGTTTGATTGCTACCATTAGAACAAGTATTTGTTCTCACCATTATTCTCATACAAACACCTCTTTATAGTATTTGGATACAAAACCCTTCTCCTCTTTCCAATTTTGCTGAGCTCTGAAATTATTATTTTTTTTAAAAAATTTGAGAATAATGTAAAAATGAGATCAAGGATAAGAATAACAAAAAAGAAAAAAGATGTTTGAGGGATTTAAAAATTTTCATTATTAATGATGTTTGAGGGAATAGCTAGGCTGAGAACTTATCCACTTACTACAAGTTTTTCCAAGTGAGAACTGTCCTATATGAACCGGTTTCTACTTCGGTATTGAACCAATCTCTAACTCACTGACCAAATTCAGTTAGTAAATCACAGCCACGTAGCCAAAGTCATTCCTTTTGGATGATCAAGTATAATATAAAAGTGGGTGGACCAAAGAAAGGTTAAGTGAGAGTAATTTGCCGATATTGAGATCTTACACGAGATACTAAGAGAGTGATAAGATTGAAGATGGTAAAATCGAATAAAAAATTATAAAATTTTATCTACTAATATATATATAATACTTAATTACTTATTAATAATATTAAAAAGATTATATATATATATATTAGTAAAATGGTTGCACTCAGTTCTAAATTACATCTCATTAATTCATACTTCTACTAACTTTTAAGTTAAACTATATCAAAGCATAATAAGAACAAGAAAATTTATTAAATTTCATCTTAACTGATCATTATTTTCATGAATATATATTTTTTATTTATTAAATAATCATATTAATCATATGAGATAGTATAGAGAGGGATAAAATGGTAAAATCATTTGACAAAAAAATAAATTCTTATTAAAATCTTACATAAAAGCATACTTAAAATGATACCAAAATCGATCAATGTACTAAGATATTAAGATTTTCGAGATCTTGATAATTTTGAGTGATAGTAAGTAAATGCGATAAATATCAAGATGAAGGTGCGATTAACTTAAATATAATTTGATTAGTAATTTTGGTTTACCACAATTTTTATATGTGTCTGTAAATAATTGATGAATTCATGGACGCCTCCGCAAGCTTCTTAGTAACAGACAAGAGATCAGACATTTCACATTTGTGACGAGGTCAAACGATCCTATAAAAATATAAGCATTTTTGCTCTCTGTGTAATATTCTATGCTTGTAAGTTATATAAAATTAAAATCTTTATCTCGTTTATAATTTCTTCAAAATACTTTTTTTTATAAATAATTTCACATAATTAATTTTTCGCATTCCTCTATGTAGTTAAGTATATAATCAGTTTATATTCTCCTCCGTATTCCCACTTGGTTTTCCACTTCATTCTTTATAATTTCTCCACTTTGGAAATCATTTCTCTTTCTTTTTCTTTAAAAAAAATTGAAAGAGAGAAGAGAAGTATTATTGGACAATAAAATTATTCTTCTCTATGACTCTTTAGTCTATACGATGCAAATTATAATTTGTGAATTCTTACATAGTTGCTTAATTAGCTAGTTAGTTAAATTGGGAAAACAATTTATAAATGAATGGAAAAAATGATTAATTTCTGCCTTTCTTAAACTTTCTATAATGTAATTTAATAATATAAAAATGCCAATGGCTCATAATTATTTTATTTCAGTTGTATATTTTTTGGTTATTTATAGTTTAGTTTTGGTGTTATTGTTAAGAAAGAGTAAGTAATTTAGTTCACACTCATCCATTGTAGGGTACTAGGTTAGCTTCTGTCAGATGCACAAGAATAAGAAGAAAATTTGTATGTGCTAAGAATAAAATTAGCGAAAAACTTGTTAACAAGAATAAAATATTTGAATACTAAGAATTTCAAAAGAAGTCTAAACTCACTCCCCTCAATATTTTATAGGCAGTTTAGCTAAAAATATGACAAGTGGTGTGTGTTTTCAAATATTATAATATTTATATAAATTCCACTATAAGACTTTCTAAAAAATAAAGCACAAAAGTGGTTGAAAAAAAAATAGAAAATGGTAAGATGAGGAGGACTCATGACATTCTCAGCCATCTAAACCAACCATATCTTTGATGGCGTTCAAAGTCTTAGATCTTGTGTTTGAATTGCCAAAATATTTCTATGGGATTTCAGCTAACTTTCTTCGGTAGTTAGCTTTACGTTGTACTTGACAAGATCCTCTTTCTCTTGGTCCATGCGTGCAAAGAAATTCATTGATATTTAGTAAACTACTTGCGAGCGGCCAAAGGATTGTAGTCTAAAATCTCATGCTATGAGTCTTCTTCATCTTTGACAAAGGGCTTCAGCACAATGACATGGAAAATTGGGAGATGGAGTGTACAAGAGAGGTCCAACTTGTATTCAGTTTCTCATATTTTTCAAAACTTTGAAAGGAGTTTTGTAGTGAAGAAAAGGCCCTTGTACAAATTCTTTCCACTCAGCTAAAAATGGTTGATCATCTTTACTAGAAAATCCTACTTTGAAGTGAATATCTCATTATGTTTGTGTCGACCCACTTTTTTATGCACTTGGCATCTAGGTGCTGATGGGCTCTAGTAATGTTGCTTCGTTCAATGTTCATTCCCTTACTAGGCAACATGCAACATATATTTTACCTCATTTTAATATAAATATCTAGTTATAAGACACTGTACAACATAGATTTACCTCCTTTTAATATAAAATCTAGTTATAAGACAATGTACAACATATATTTTACCTCCTAATATAAGGCTCTAGAATGATGTTCACTAGCTACATTTGGATATCCATCCTGAGGTGTCCACCATATAGAAATGTAAATTGATGCGTAAAAAGTTGTAGCAAAATAAATCCGCTAACAAGTGTACTATCGCTCAAGTAATATAGTAAATAGAAGTAAAGGGTGTCGAACCCACGATGAACTATCTAAATCAATTTTGTCTTAAAAGTCTACTAAGAGAGAAAAGAGTTGTGTTCTAAAATAGAAATATAAATATTGCATAAGATAAATGATTTGACAATTAAAAGTGAAGTGGTGAAGAGCCCTAAGAATTTTGGATGATCAAAAGTGAGATCAACTCGCATGCAACAGAAAATATTGAACTTTTTAACAAAAAGATTCAAAGTCAATTCATAAGACAGATTAGGATCACACAAGGTAAGGATTCATTCATTGATCAAATCAAACTACTTTAACTCCTGAAACTTAAAAGATTTCTAACGATGAGAAAATCCCTTAATTAGCAGAGAACTAAGATGCATGAAATTGTAAATCTTAGACTAATAATTATTCTCGATGGATATAATTTATTAGACCATAAGTATTGCGCTGAATTACAAGACTTCTGTTATGATTGGGTTAACCTACATGGTAATATTTTATTTACAAAAAAGTATTATGCCTTGAACTTAATCACCCCAAAACTGATTTGTAATCTAAATCCACAACATGATTCTCTTAGAAAATAAGATTAAACATGCCACAATCATAATATAAAAGAACTACCAATTATATTAACCCAATGCTAAATTGATTCATGCAGTTTTCCAGAAAAGATATAAATCTCTATTACAAACTAGAGTATCTAAAACAAAAAGAATGAAGTAATAGGGAATCCAACAATGTGAAGAGAACATAAATTCTTGCTTTAGATGACTTTTGGGATGATCTTGGAGCCCTGGCGCCGAGTTGCTCCTCCTTCTTCTCCAACAATCTTCTTCAACTTGAATTTGTTTCTTCTGTAGTAGGCACAATTCCCAAGGTCTCAAGCATGAATTTTCATGTAGGTCTTCTATTTATAATTCCAAGGGTTCCCGAATAAATTTTGATAAGTTGGAAGTCAAAAAATTATTAAATAATACTCATAATTTATCTTCAATTTCGAACACTTATCATCCAAATTAACTTCTAGATGGCTGAGCACTGCCCTGGCATCTCGATTTGATCAAAATTCGTTCAAGAAATCAATGATCAATAAAAATTAGCACACCTAATGTGTTACGATCAAATGAAGTGTTCACGATCAAATTCAACTCTAATTCAAAGCATGTCTATCGTGTTACGACCCATAACAAGAATGTAATGGTTCGTAACTCGGGCAAATTTGATGTTCAACTTCTGTCTGCTCCGTGATTACCTCCTTACAACTCGTAAGTTACGACCGTTATGATTGGCTTATGTCCCATGATGATTTTAATATAACTTCGATTGCTTCTTTACGGGCATAATTTGCGAAGGTCGTTATGTCCTATGATGTTATGGGTCATTAATACTGCATTACGGCCCGTAATGTTTTGTCAAACTCTTACGACCATTCTATAGGCATCGTGATGGTACTACTACACCCCGTAAAGTAGATGTGCTCAAGTTTCACCCTATTATGTGCAGACTATTAACAGAATGTTACGGCCAGTGATGAAGGAAGTTGAACTCTGATACGGGTCAAAAAATCGAAATGATGACCCGTTATATTCTCCTTCGGCTGAGATCTTCATTCTATGATACCGTGAGAAATGTATTACGACCCATCATATGCTTTAACTTCATTACGAGATGGTTCTGTGAGTGCCATGAAGACATTGTGATGGCCCGTAAACTAATTTCCAATGCACGAGTATATCTCTATGAGATTGATTAGCTGTCCATCACGGTTCATGTCTTCAACAAGCAGGGTCGTTAGAATGCTATTATGGCCAGTGACGAATCATAGCGCGCCTGATATCCTTTCAGTAAGGGCCATGAGAACATTATAATGACCCATGTAATTGACCTTTGAGCCGTGAGCTTGCCGTTATGGCCCGTGAAAAAGGGTACCTTTTGCTTTTAAGGTTGATTTCTTCATCCTTTTTCGCTCAGATATTTTTCTTCAATATTTTCCACCAAATTAAAGGATTTTCCTGCAAAATAATGCACACCTAGATAGTCGGAGAGTTCAAGAATATAAATGTAATAAACAAAGCAAAATTGATGCGTGCTATGGAAAAATTATGAAAATAAACCAAAATGCATCTCAAATTAAATGTTATAAAATGCATGCATCACAAATTGAAGCTCATGATCTTGGATAATCATTCCAAATGCTATAAAAAATACCAATCTTTATCTTTTACAATTCATCATAAAATGCCTTGATATTTTATCATATTTTTAAAGAAAAATTATGCAACTTCAATCGATATATAACTTGTGAGTGGACAAAAAATATGTCATAATTGAAATGTTCAACTAACCCCACCATCATGAAATTCAACAGAGGTTCTAATAACAATCAATCACCATAATGAAATCTAGGTGGAGATTTTAACAACTCAACAACACTTTATTCCATCTATGGAAAATTTTCATATAACCTTCAATGTTTCTCCACTTATCGTGCATAGAATCGCTCTTGGATGAGTCAATGTATGGTGGATTGTTAGATGGCCACTCACCTAGAGTTGTGGCACTTCAGTCTCATCACAAGTGCATTTGGAGAACAAATTAATATACCTTTATGAGAATGAGATCTTCTTCAACCCACAAGTGGCAAGTCTTCCTCCTCAGCTTGTTTTTAGAAGTTTTTCCTAGTAGCAATCAAGGGACCTTTGAGAAATATATGGTAACTGGTTCCACTTTTCAACTGAGGGCATCAACAACAATATTAGTCTTGTCAGACTTGTAAATGAGGACATAATTAAATTTTGTGAGAAGTTTTGCCCACCTAGTTTAATTTGATGAAAGCTTTTTCAACATCTTAAGGTAGCACATCACACCATTGGTCATTCTCACAAAAAGGTATGACCCAAGTAAGTAGTGCCGCTACATCATTCGATAGGAAACAAAGGTGCCCCTCTACATTATGTAATGCCTTCGAGGACTTGGATGTCCATCCCTAATGAAGGGTCCTAGGAGTTTCTTTAGGAGGGCCATCACATGGAAGCACTTCTTAATGAATCGCCTATAGTAATTCATGAGTTTGAGGAATGGCCTCATTTTCGAAACCCACTTGAGAGGCTCTCACTTTGAGATGGTGAAAATCCTCTACTCATCCATCTTCAGCTACCATGCCCAGTGATGTGTTCAAAGACTTTCACCTAAAGTTCCTTGAAGGCACATTTCTCTTGTCTAATGTAAAATTTGTTCTACCTCGACATTCAGAACACTTGATGAATGTGTTTAATGAACGCCTCCATGATGCAATTGTAGATCATTAATGTCATCGAAGTACATCAACACGAAATACCAATCATGGAAGAATTATAAGATCCTATTCATCAAAGTGAAAAAGGTTATAAGATGATTGATGAGGCACAATGACATAACTAAATATTATAAGAGTCATACTATGCCATTGTCTTCAACAATGTGGACTTGTAAGCAATTTGAATAATGTTCCAGCTTGGTAAATCATCTTATTTCATCCGATTAGTAAAAAAATATGCACCACAAATGAAACGTGATACTAATTTTTCACAGTCAACTTGTCAAGGATCAGGTAGTCGATGCATATAAGAAGGAATCTATCATAATTTGTTTTAAAGAGGATGGTGACACCATTTGGCTACTCTGATGGATGCACAATCATGCATTAACAAGCTCAATACATTACTTCTTGAGCTCTGCTAACTCTAAGGACAAGTTGGCACTTCACCCTTCGACGACAAGTGTTGGGAAGTTTTTAGAGCACAACATTGACGAAATCCTCTAGTTTTTGAAGGGCTTAGGATATGCTGGTGGAAAAGGCCTTGGATCTTGTGAAATCAGGGCTGCCAAATATGTGTTTTTGCTGCCACATCCCATTCTCCAATTGTGTTTTGGAAAGGGTTTTCACCTTTGCGTCGATCCCCAACTTCATTGGAAAGTTGTAGGGCTCTTTGAATCTAAAATCGATCACCAAAGGTTTGTGAGAGGGAAGACAACAAGATGCAATGGGCTTTATAAATATCATGCCTAATGTGACATCATAACCATTCATTATTGCTAGTGTCATCAAAACTTCCTAACCATTTTTCAGTGTGGGTCTTTCTAATTGATGTGATTCTAAATGTTATGATTGCTTTGGGTTCATTGTATTGAAAGTCATGGATGCCTTCATGGTAGTATTAAGAGTGTCAGTGGTCATTTCTAACCATAAGAGGCTTGATGCTCCCATGTCCACGAGAGTGTTGAAATCCATTCCATTCAGCTATAGATTAGTATAAATCTTAGCGCTCAAAGGACGTGAGTGGAAGCTTTCATGGCACTAAGGGCATGCATGGATCCAAGAGTTTCCTCTTCTACTTCCCTCTTGTTCAATACCCAAAAATCTTGGCCACTGTTTCATCTCGATATAAATAATGCATTCCTTAATGAAGATCTCTTCGAGGAGGTCTATATGCAGCTACCTCCAGGCTTCTCTTCTCCTTAGGATTGTTCTTCTAACATGGTTTGCAGACTTCGAAAGTCCCTCTATGGCTTAAAATAGGCATCTCGCCAATGGAACCTCAAGCTCACTCATGTTCTTTTATCTGCTGGTTTTAAGCAAAGTTTATTCAATTATTCTTTATTTACTAAATGAACAACTCTTGGCCTTGTTGTTCTTTTGGTTTATGTCGATGACATAATCGTTACTAGCAGTTGTGGCCAACTTATTCAAGAGGCCAAAGAGGTTTTATTCTCTAACTTCAAGCTTAAAGATCTTGGACATTTACGATTTTTTCTGGGTCTGGAGGTTCTCCGTTCGTCTGCTGGCATCATTCTGAATCAACGAAAATATGCTCTTGATTTAATTGCTGATACTGGACTCTCTGTTGCCAAGATTGTCGACATTCCTTTGGAACAGAATGTGAAGTTAACATCTGTCCAATATGATGCTCATTTTCCTCCTCCTGCTTCTGATTCACTTCTTACAGTTCCTGTTGAATATCAGAGGTTCATCGACCGTTTATTATATCTTATAATTACTTGGCCAGATATCTCCTTCTTGATACATCATCTTAGCCAATTTATGCAACAGCCTAAGGCTTCTCATCTGGCCGCAGCTCTTCGTGTTGTTCGATATCTCAAAGGGGATCCTAGTCTTGGGCTTTTCTTTCCTGTTACTGCTTCAAATTCTCTTCAAGGATTTTGTGATGCTGATTGGGCATCTTGCCTTCTCACTCGCCGCTCAGTGACTGGATTTTGTGTTCAATTTAGTTCTAGCCTTGTTTCTTGGAAGTCTAAGAAACAACCCACTGTTTCTCGATCCTCCGCCGAATCTGAATATCACAGTTTGGCTGCCTTAGTTGCTGATATTGTTTGGTTACAGCAGCTCTTTGCTGAACTTGGTGTCAACGTTGCTCTTCCTATTCCTATTGGCTGCGACAATAATGCTGCTCTCCACATCGCTTCAAATCTTGTCTTTCATGAGCGTACGAAGCATATCGAGGTGGATTGTCATTTTGTTCGTGACAGGATTCTCACTGGTTTGATTCGTCTATTTCATCTTGATTCTTCCGAACAATTGGCTGATATTCTTATTAAGGCCCTTGGTAGCAAGCAGTACCATTATTTGCTCTCCAAACTCGGAATGTTATCTGTTCATCATTCCTCGTTTGCGGGGGTGTGTTAGAAGTTGTCTCTGTTTTCTATTTTTGTATTTCTTTTGTATTGCGATTATACGACACTGTACATACAGACAGTTATATTCGTTATACTTAGCTGCGGGTACTGTACATAGTTATGAGAGACATTGCAACGTTTTCATATAAATAGAAAAGCCATGTCTCATTCTTGTGTGTTGAGACATTTTTTGGCCAGATTGTTCTGTGTTCAATTTGTTAACATTCAAGCAAGCTGTAAGGCTGGAGTCAGAATCGACAGATCCTTGTCATCATCAAGGGATGGTAGTGGTATTATCTCACTCCCTTGTCAATATACATTTCCTCTATTTGAGCACCTAAGTGCAGAAATAGTTTGCACAGAGGTCAAATATTTGTTGTCTATTAGGAATAAACAGATAAGCCTCCTAACAAATTGTAAATGAGTCTTGAGTGTTCCATGCAGGCTTGTGAGTATGTTATATTAAAAGTTTTAGGACGCTTTGCATTCAAATTTCAATATGAAAATTTTCCCATGTCATTTACTGCATTCGACTGCATCTAATCTATAAGCAGTTTGAGGTTTAAAGAGGTGTGGTTTGCTTATTCTCATTTTGTCCTTAATCCTCATGTGGTGTTTTGTTCTGTATAGTTACAAATGCTTTCGGATAAAGATTTGACATGATTTCTAGTTTGCATGATTATTGCTGTTGTTGGGGCCATTGTGCATGTGCTGCCAACTTTCCATGATATAATTTGAAAAGAATGAGATTTTACTAAATTTGGTGATAAAAGAGCATCTAATCTTTCATGTTTCTTTTGCTGATAATCAGTCGGAATGTACTTTGTCTTTGATTAGTTTTTGTTGCCTTTTTGCTGTCTACTTGATTTTAATAACTATTTATCCCTGTTCTCGAAAAAAAGGACATGTTCCTAAAATGAGATTCTCCCAACTGAAATCTGAAACCATTACTTGAATAATCTCATGATGATTTAGGTGAACAATTACAAGATATCGGTTGGAGAGTCTCCTTTGATTCATTTTGCTCGACCTGAATTAATTAGTCAATTATTTCTTAAAAATAAGCTCGAATGACTTGTTTTAATAATAGTATTAATCTAAAACATTTAAGTCAAATCATGTTTTAAATGTAGGATCGAATGTTATTTTACAAAATCATCTTAATAATTAGTATAATTTATATTTTTAAAGAAATAACTATATAATATTTTATTATTAAATTTATTGATTTAATTAAAAACTGAACTTTATAAGCTAATAAGATGGTCAGGTGTCAAGTAAATAAGCTTTCATTTTTTGAAGATTTGAATCATATATTTACATTGAACCCGTTTGAAGGTTGAGATGTGCTTGGTAAATATCCTACCGTTGAAAAAAAGAACCGGGAGGACCATGTCACAGATATGGACGCTTAAGCATATATCAACCAAAGCATTGCATTGACAATATACAAAAAAAAAAGGAGCGATAGTTAGTCCCAATCTAAGTGAGGTTAAGTATTAACACGTTAATAAGAATTATTACATCAGAGCAATATAATCCCATTATTAAATTTCTCATCACAGTGTATCACGTATCATTTTCTTTTCTCACATCATCTCAATAGGAGCAAGTTTTTTCACTGATAATGTCACTTAGTTACACTAGCTGGAATAAGGAAACCGCTGTGGACAGTGATTGACGGCTATCTTCAATCCCCTGCTAAGTCGCGATTCGGTTCAGGTAGAGGATGAGATAAATTTGGCTCGGTTCGTCATCCAGTGGCCTTCTTCCACGAAGCAGTTTACGGAGAGCGACGGTGGCCAAGGGAGAGTGCCGGGTTCCTTGGATCCCCTTTGGGAGGGGTTGTTTGGAGGTTGACAATGTCGATCTTGATGTCTAAGCCATCTCGGGTGGCGTGGGTGAGAGAAGGGGGCGGGTGGTGGAGAGTGATGGAGGCGTGGCACAAGGGGAACGATGGAGTACTGTTGCCGGCAACGAGCCCCATTTCTCGATGGAACACATGAGGACAAGCACGGAAGAGGCGGAGTTCATGTTTTCGAGAAGAAGAGAGGCAAATGGCATTGTTCGGTGAAGACATAGGCAGCGGAGAGGGCTTCACAAGAGGTAGCCGTGGCCGTGGACGGGGACGTGACCGTGGAGGAGCGCTGATGGAAGTGCGGCAGCGGAAGGGATGCAATGGAGGACAATGCATGAGCGATAGTGTCGGTGGTGGAGGAGCATGCATTAACAATTAAAAAAAAAATGAAAAATACTAGCCTATCTAGGTGACGATTTAATTACATGAAGGTGCTTCTTATGTCATGATATGGATCGCATAATAAATATTCTTCGTAGAGGAAGCGGAGGAGGCATAAGATGGAGACGAAGGCAACGTCACAAATGAGGATGATGCCGACAATGATGAAGATGGATTGCAAAGAAAAAGACGACGTCGATGATGGGGGAGCAGGATGAACGATGGCGACTGCGCAAAAGAAGTCGGCGGCGACGACTGCGCAGAAGAAGTCGGCAGTGACTGTGCAGAAGAAGATGACCGCGATTGTGTAGAAGAAGCTGACGATGGCTGTGCAGAAGAAGCTGACGGAGGTGGAAATGGTGCAAATCAATTTTTTTTCTCATCCGATTATGTAGAGAGAGGTTCGAACCAAACCTGAACCGAAGCGCGCCTTACCTATTTCAGATCGAGTTGAAGATACTCGTCGATCTTGCAATCGACAGCTGCCCACGTGGACCCAAAATGGGCCCACTCCTTAGTGTATCCTTAGTTAAATAAAGTATCTTAGTGTATCCTTGATTAAATTTTTTGTCGGTGATGAGTGTATCCTTAATTAAATAAAGAGTTCTTAGGACAATTAACAATAAAGATTGTAAAGCTATTGAATATAAAATATATAATACAATGCATCAAATAGTAAAGTAATGCAAATTAAAATATAGTGTTGGTAAAGAATTGTACTGAGTATTGAATTAATATTATTGAATTATTGACTATCAAATATTGATATTGTTAATATATAATTTCAAATATTGACTATCAAATGTTGACTATCAAATATTGATATTGTTAATAATTATTGAATTAAGATTATTGAACAATAGTGGTGCGTGATTTATTTTATTAATAATTTCATGTTCATTATTATTATCTTTCATATTTGATGTAAAAGTTTATAAAAGAATTGTTGTTCATTGTATTTGGATCCTATGTGTGATTAATCGTATAAGTAAGGAGGATGACATGCACGACGACCAATGCTTGCGATGGTGCACATGAGTTTATACTCTTCTCTTGTACCCTATTCTCTCATAGTCAAATTGTTATAGTAATTGCATTAGTCTAAAAAATGATTTTACATTTAGTGAAGTTTAATTTTTTGATTAATTTGATGATCATGGTTCAAATCAAAGACAAAATAATGATCAAGAAGATGGCACATCTCTAAAAGTATCAGAGAATGTCTTGTTATAATGGCATAAATCACAAAATGAAAATTTTGTATTGCCCCAGCAATATCGGAGACTTTTAGTTTCAACTAAGTTGGCTGTTTGCGCACATTAAATTGTGATCAATGAAGTTCCTGTATGTAAAGAAATTAATAAACTGGAAACTCATTTTTGATATATATATATATATTTATTTATTCATAATGCAACACCACCCTCTTGTATCATGAAAATATACATGGACTCACATGACAATTATGTCTAGGATTTTTCTACGCCTTGATTTTTGTAATGCAATGAGACAATTTCAAGAGTGTCACGGGTTGAGTTAGATCAGACCCAATATGACAACTTTATGAATCTAAAATCACGAACCTATATGTGGACTCACATCAATTGTATCTAAAACTTTTCTCCTTTATCTCTATTGTGGAATAAGAACATTCCAAGTAGGGTTGAGTTGGACTCAAAATCCGATCAAATTTAATTCTCAAATCGATCTAATCGGATGGTCGAATCAGTTTTTTATAATTCTAATATAGAAAATATATTTAATATTTTTTAAAAAATTTGAATACCAAAAATATAATTTTAAAATATTTATATATTTGTTATGAAAATATTTTATTTTTTATATTTTAATTTTCAAACAATATAAAAGGCTTAAATTAAATGAAAATAATTTAAAGTAAATAATAAATACAAAAATTGGATCATTAGTTGGGTCATCAAACTGACCATTGTGAGTTCATCGGATTAATCCCATCAAGTGAACACTCCTAAGTTCAAAAGTCATTTATATTTTTTCCTCAAAAAAGAAAATAAAGAAACATAAGATCCAATGCGTCTATCAATTAAATCCCTATGTGGTCATAAGATCCAATGCATCAATTAAGATCCAAAACATAAGTTCACTTTACTAAACTGAAGTTTTTTTTCTTTACTATTATACTGAGAGAGAAGGAAAAAAATGTACAATTACATGTTTTTGAAATAATTCTAAACTTTAGTAATAATTGCTTTGGGAAAAAAACTGATAGGAAATAAAGAGAAAGTTAAAGAGAGTTTCACAAGCTGGAGAACTAAAATTGAAACCAGTGCACCACAAATATTGTACGATGCTGGCGGTCGGACCCTGGGGCCGGCCCTCCACCTCAAGTGCTTACAGATTTCTTAGTAGCAAGGCAACTCCATGGCCTGGGCTTGGTGAACAGTCTTGGACTGAGATATGGCGGTTGCGCGCTTCGCAAAAAATAAATTTTTTATATGGAAATTTTTACACAATCATCTAACTACTCTGGCGTTTCTCTCTCGTTTTAATCCCTCAATTACCCCTTCATGTGTACTCTGCGGTAGCTTCACTGAAACTTTGTCCCATCTTTTTTCGACTGTTCTTTTGCAGAAAACATCTGGCGGCTTTTTTCTTAACGAATTTCTTATACTTTTAAATTCCGTGGCTCTTGGGCCTCTGGTAAATGGATCGAGAAAGGTTTTGATCTCGAGCCTTGCTCAAGGTTGGTCCTGATATCTCTTTTTGTTTATACCCTTTGGAATATTTGGCTTTCTCGCAACGAAGCGTATTTTTAGTCCAAGATTGTTACCGTCTCGATTGTGTGTGAGAGGGCCCTTGTAAGCTATAGTGAATATGCTGATAACAATCGGTTTGAGGCATCCTTCTCTCCCTCCCCCCCTCTCCCCCACCCCCCCTGACCTGTCCTGGGTCCAATGGGAGTCCCTTGCGCCGAGTTGGGTTGCTCTCAACTCGGATGGATCATTCTTTGGTCCTAAGGCATCTGGGGTATCGGTTTCCTCATACGCTCTAATCATGGAAAGCTCATTTTTGCAGGTGCACATTGTGGCTACGGACACTAGAACTCGAAGCGCTGGCTCTTATGGAGGGTCTCAAGCATTGTACGATTAGGGGACTCAAGTATGTGGACTGTGGCGTCGACTCGGAGTTGCTGCTCAACATTATCGTCAAGTCTGCCCCTTGTCCTTGGCGGATTCTGAATATTATCAGGAGCATCTGGCATTACATCTCGCTGTTATCAGACTTCAAATGCAAGCATATCTATCGAGAATGTAATCACGCAACTAATTTTTTGTCTCGTCTGGGCCGATCTCTGGTCACAGATGTTTTTTGGGAGGAATCTCCTCCACCTGAACTGCTTCATATTTTGTATCGAGACTGCCCGCCTTTAATCAGTAATATGTAATTTTACCTTTGCTTAAAAAAAAAATATTGTACATGCATGAATGCGTCGCAACTGGCGAATTAATGCACAAATTATTACGATGTGAAACAGGGGTCTCCACAATCTACATGCATGAATTCAGAACTTAAGAACACACTACTATGCGCCACATTCTAGTAGACATCTTAATTCCCTGGACCTTAGATATGTATGCCCCACAAACATCTTAATGTTTGTGAGGCACACAAATATTAACATCACTTACATATATATATATATATATATATGCATTTGACATGCCGACAACAGACTAGAAGAAAAAAAATAAATTTAAACCACTCACGTGCATTCTGCATGCATGCATGCACATGTCACGGGATCGTTTTTCGCTCGATCGATCTGTGCAGTGTCTAGACGTGCCCAACGTGCAAACTCTTTTGAGCATTTTGCGGAAGCTTGCTTATACCACTTTTCGAATGTCACAGTTTTTGGGACGCTCGCTCCCGAGCGAACGCTTCTTCGGTGGAGGCATTTGTGGACAAACAGACATCTCAGCGTAATGCTCGATCGCTTGAGATGCTTTGGGACGATTTTCTAGGTTGCCACCCCACGCTCGAGGCACGGTGCTAAATTTTTGAAAGCTTAAAATCTTTGTTGAGTAAATAGAAATGATTACAACATTTCGGTGGAGCACTAATGGGTCTTCCCTACTATACCATCGATTCAGGTGGTAGATATGCGATGTGTGATGTGGATGATAAGTCAAGGGGGTGCACTTTTCTGGAGTACAAATTATAAAACTGCCACTATCACACTTGAAAAATAAATTAAGTACAAAAGTGGGTTGAAAAATGACAATACATAGAAGTAAGATAACTCAGCGTGCCCCGGGAAAAGCCTTGGGATATTCTCCCTCACTCATGTCAGCGATATCTCTGGAGCTGCAGCTTGAAAATTTTCAATCTTTTGCTTGAATTGTCACAGTTCTTCAGCTGTCTCCTAACTTGTGTCGGCGGTCTTCCACTCCATCGAATAAGATACTCCTTCTTCCAATTCTTCATGCGGATGACGAGTACTTCTTCAACTTGATCGATGAACTACTGAAGGATGGCCGACGGGGCGCTGTCTGAAACCCCACGCCGAGGGTCTTTAGGATCTTCAACGAAAGGCTTGAGTAGGCTAACATGGAAGACATAGTATTATTGCATCTGCTACGGGAGCTCCAACTTGTAGGTCACCTTGCCTACATTCTTCAAGATCTTAAACAGACCCTCGTAACGCCTAACGAGGCCCTTGTGCAGATTCTTTCCACTTAGCCGAAGATGTTGGACCAGCTTCACCAGGACCAAGTCTCCGACTTCAAAGTTGATGTCCCGTCGGGTGGTGTCCGCCCACTTCTTCATATGCTTCGATGTCCTGTGCAAATATGCTTTAACCATGTCATTCTGCTCATGTTATTCTCTCGCCATGTGGTGAGCGATGGAGTCTTTGCCACCATAAGAAGCGACGATGGCCTAGGGCATGAGAGGTTCCTGCCCCGTCACTATCTCGAATGAACTCCAATTGGTCGACTCGCTTTGTTGCAGGTTGTAGAAGAATTGCGCGATGTCGAGTAGCTTCGCTTAGTCCTTCTGATTGGCACTCACATAGTGCCGCAAGTAGATCTCTAAGATACAATTCACCCTCTCAATTTGGTCGTCCGTTTGAGGATGAAGTGATGTCAAAAAATGCAGGTTGGAGCCCATCATTTTGAACAGTTCCTTCCAAAAGTTGCCAACGAATCGTCCATCCCAATCGCTGATTATGCTTTGCGATAGACCTTAATACTTGACTACATGCTTCATGAATACTCCATGACTTCAGTGGCAGGATAACTTGTGGAGCCGACGGCGAAGATGACATACTTAGAGAACCGATCGACGACCACCATGATGGTACCCGCCCCTTCAGACTTGGGCACACCCGTGATGAAGTCCATGGAGACATCTTTTCATGGACGCTCTGGAATAGGCAGGGTTCCAGAAGTCCATCGGGCGCTTGGTTGATGTTCTTGTCTTGTTGGCAAATAAGGCATGTCTTCACAAAAGCTTCAACATCATTCTCCATCCTTGGCCAGAAGTAATTGTCTTCGATGAGTGCCAAAGTGCGGCAGATGTCCGGATATCCCGCCCACTTTGAGTCGTGACACTCTTGCATGATGGCGCGCCGCAAGTTGTTGAACTTTGGAACGTAGATGCGACATTCCTTGATGAAAATCATCCCATCTTCCACCCAAAAGCGGCGTGTCTTTTCCTCCTTTGCTTGCTCAAATAGGTTCTTCGTAGTGGAATCTGACTCCAATCCCTTCTTGATCCTCTCGATGAGGTCGCCCCGAGAGGAGCTCATGGCCGCTAATTCCACACGGAGGGCATCGGCAATGACATTTGTCTTGCCAGGCTTGTAATCCAGCACATAGTCGAAATCCGCCATAAAATCTTGCCACCTTGCGTGCTTCGACGAGAGCTTCTTCTGCGTCTCGAAGTAACTTGTCACGACATTATCCGTCTTGATGTGAAATCGCGTACCCGAGAAGGTAGTGCCACCATGTTCTAAAGCAATGGATCACCGCGGTCATCTCCTTCTCCTGAACGGTGTAGCGTCGCTCTGTGTCATTGAGTTTGTGACTCTCGAATGCCATGGGATGCTCCTCTTGCATAAGAACTCCTCCGATAGCATAGTCAGAAGCATCTGTACCTTATAGGGCTTGGTGCGATTTGGCAGGACGAGCATTGATTCCTCCGTCATGGCCCTCTTGAGGGTGTCAAACACTTCCTGGCATGTCGGCTTCCACTCTCACTTCATATTCTTCCGGAGGAGATTCGTCAAAGGGGTCGTCACATATGAATACCCCTTGACGAACCGCCTATAGTAGTTCATGAGGCCAAGGAACGAACGCATGTCGGGAATATGCTTGAGTGACTCCCACTCTACAATGGCCCGAATTTTTGAGCCATCCATCTTCAGCTTTCCATTTTTGACGACATGTCCCAAGAAGTGCACTTTCGATTGAGCGAAGGCACATTTCTTCCGCTTGACGTAGAGCTCATTCTACCACAACACCTTGAACACTTGCGAATGTACTCGATATGCTCCTCTAAGGTGCGGTTGTAGATCATAATGTCGTCAAAGTAGACAACCATGAATCTGTCAAGGAATGTTTGCAATACCTTGTTCATGAGGGTGCAGAAGGTCGTCGGGGCATTAGTGAGGCTGAAAGGCATCATGAGGAACTCGTAGGAGCCGTATCTTGTGACGCACTCCATTTTCTACACATCATCTTTCGTGATTCGAACTTGCCAATAGTCCGAACGAAGATCCAACTTGGTAAATCATCTTGCACCGCCAAATTGGTCGAACAAGTCCGCCACCACGAGAATGAGATACTTGTTCTTCATCGTAAACTTGTTGAGCGCCTGATAGTCGATGCACATCCGAAGAAAACCATCATGCTTCTTCTGAAAGAGTACCAGAGCGTCATATGAAGACTTCGAGGGCCGAGCGTATCCTGCATCCAATAGTTTGGTAAGTTGCTTATGGAGTTCTGCGAGTTCTGGAGGGACTAGCCAATAGGGAACTCCATGTGATCTTGGGACCAAATTAATGACATGGTCCACTTCACGCTTCGAAGGCAACCGCTTTAAGAGCTTTTGGGGCATGACATCCGCAAAGTCATCAAGAGCTTCAAGAACTTTGGGAGGTGTTGGAGTGGATGGCCCTGAATCTTTCAAGATGACAATCACCAAGAAGGTGTGCTCTTATTTGCGCAAACCCTTCGCCACTTGCATGACAGAGATGGTCTTCTGCTTCAAAACTCCGTCCGACCTCATGGGAACGTTGTAGGGTCCTTTGGGGTCGAAGATAACCATCAAATTGGTGATCAGGATGACACATGTAGTAATGTGTCACAGAAAAGAGATGCTCACCACCACTTCATAGTCATCCACTGGTGCCATCATCACATCGAAGCTTTCTGATCACTTGTCGATGCGAACCTTCATTCTAGGAGAAATTTCTGTGGTCGAGATAGACTTCGCATTCACCATCTTGAACATGGCGTTAGTCTTCTGTAGTGACAACTTCTAACACAAATAACTCTGATGCCCCCGTGTCAATGAGGGTGTTGAAGACTTGCCCGTTCAACTCAATGTTTGCATAAAGTCGAGCAGCCGATGAAGAACCCTTCGAGGCATTGATGGTGTTGAGGATGTGCATCAAACTGAGACATGCTTCTTCCTTCTCCTTTTCGTCGGGGTAATACATGGTGTTGACTGTCGCCTTTTGCAGACAATCACTAGTCCAATGTGGACCCTTGCAAACGTAACATGGCTTTGACGGCTTTCCATCCCTCTTGAATCGATCATTGTTGGGCCTCCTGCCTTGATGTCCCTTTCCTTTGTCTTGATAGTGCGGCATTCCTTCTTGCAACTTTGGCTTCTCTCCCCCACCATTATTCTTGCCTGAGAGCTTTGGTGGTGGAGCGCTCGTTTTGGCATACTCCACGAGCGACTCGACGACGACTAGCGAGCGGAGGTCGGAGCAATCCCGTCACTCCAACTCCATCCTAGTCCATGGCTTCAAACCCTTTACGAAGACCATCAGCAACGTGTCTTCGTCCACTTGGGAATTCTATAGGCGAAGCTCGGTGAACTCTTTTACGTCCTCCTTCAACGTGCCCTTCTGGCAAATGTTGAACAATGCAATCTTGGCCTTCAATCCTGACTTAGCGGGGCAAAAGTAGTTTATCAACTGTCTCTTGAATTCGTCTCATCTCTCAATGGGCTCGACGTTGCCACATTTCACATCGTCGCAATGACACCACCACCATAAACTCGTCGCATCTTGCAAGTAGAAGGATGCGGTCTTCACCATCCTCACTTTCGAAGTCATGTCCAAGGCCTCCATGCACCTTCGGACGTTCCACAGAAAGTCATTGATCTCTTTTGCTGACTGCTCGCCTTTGTAAGGTCTTGACTTTGGCACATCGATTCTTGCCTCATGCGGGGCGAACGTCTCGAGACGTTGCCCATCTCCATAGCGTCGCTTGAGCTCTTCCCGAATAGTCTTGAACTCTTGCTCCATCTCGAACCGCAAGTTTGAGATACCATTGTCCAAAGTCTCCCGCATGTCCATGATTGTCACATCTATGAACTTCAGTCGCGTATACAATGACGTCATCTCGTCCCGTACCGTTGCGAGATCCACCTTCTTCTCAAACTCCCGCTCGTGCGTTGCGAGTTGGTCTTAAATCTTGTCCACGTCCAATTGAACGGGTCGAGATGTTGCTCGAAGGTGGTCAAGATGTCCTTCGAGTGGGCGCGCCCCCGAGCCTGGCGGCCCTTCTCCAGTGCGACGGGTTCATTCGTCATCTCTGAGATCAACGTCATTTCTTCTTGATCGTCGAACGCCAACTTAAGCGATCTTAGGAAAGTTGCTTTGATATCAACTTGGCACGAGGTCATTTTTCGGTCGATCGACCCGTGCGGCGCTGCGCTTTGCGGAAGCTTGCTTATGTCACTTTTCGAATGCCACAGTTTTTTGGATGCTCGATCCCGACCGGACGCTTCTTCGGTGGAGGCGTTTGTAAATAAACGAACACCTCGACGTAACGCTCGATCGTTTGGGACGCTTTGAAATGCTTTTGTGGATTGCCACCCTACGCTCGAGGCACGGTGTTAAATTTTGGAAAGCTTGAAATCTTTATTGAATAAATAGGAATGATTACAATGCTTCGGAGGAGCACTAGCGGATCTTTCCTACTATATCATCGATATATATGCGACGTGTGATGTTAAGGATAAGAAGAAGATGCACTTTTTTTAAGTGCAAATTACAAAACTACCAAAATAAAAAATATATAGAAATAAGATAAGTAGGCGTGTCCCGAGAGAAACCCCCGCGACACACACAGCACACGTCTCGCTAATAGCTTTGCCTCTTCCTCAGCTTCACCATGAGCGGATTCTTCATCCTCAACAGCACCGAGTTCTTGGGGGCGACCACGTTGTCCTCGAGCACGTCGACCTCGAAGTTCCACATGAGAGCGGCGATGACGGTCTTGATCTGCATCACACCGATGTCCCTGCCGGGGCATATCCTGGGGCCCGAGTTGAACACCATGAATTTGTGGGAGGGGACGTGCCTCAACCGGCCGTTATCGCCGATCCACCTCTCCGGCCGGAACTCCATGCAGTCCTTCCCCCATATCGACTCCAACCTCCCCATGGCGTACACCGAGAAGAAGACCTTCATGCCCGGGTACACTCTGTGCCCGCTCGGCAGCACCTCCTCCGCGAGCGCGCTCTTGCTCTCGTAGGGCACCGGCGGGAACAACCGCAGGGTCTCCCAGACGGCCGCGTGCAGGTACGTCATGCCGCCGAGGTCGTCCAGGTGGAACACCTTGGCGCCCTTCCGCGACTGGTGCTCCCACAGTTCCTCCAGGATCTTGGCCTCCACCTTGGGGTTCTTGGACAGGAGCCAGAAGAACCACGTCATGGTGAGGGCGAACCCGTCCCTGCCCGCGATCAGCATGGTCAGCATGGTGTCGCGCAGGAACTTGTCTTGATCGCACTTGCCGGCGACGTCTATCTCCTCCATCGCGTGGTTGATGTACGAGGCCAGGAGGTCCGTGGCCATGGACTTGTCGCTGGCCTTGCTGCACTCTTCCCTTCTCTTGGCGGTCTGCTGTGCGATGAACTCGTCGATGACGACCCACGCCTCGGCGAGCCTCCTTTCCTTACCCACGTTTAACCGCTTGAGGAGCTTCCACCAGGGCTTGGGCCACGTGTGCCGGGAGAGCAACGCCTCCCAGGAGTCGTCGATCGCCTTCAGGAACGGGATCGTCGGGAAGTCGGACGAGAGGCAGCGGAGGTCGACGCCGAACACCATGAGGCAGGAGAGGTCGAAGGAGACCCTCATGAAGACGTCCTGCAGGTCCACAGCCGTGCCGGCCTCCTCCGCGTGGCCGAGGAGCGGCAGGAGCCCGTGCTCCACCTTGTCGCGGGTGGCCGCCGCCACGAAGTTCCGGAAGGAGCGGTCGCCGATGAAGCCGTGGATGAGCTTCCGCTGCAGCTTCCACGAGTCGCCGTCGGCGTTGAAGAGGCCGTTGCCGAGGATCTCGAAGATCTGGTGAAAGTCCTCGCCCTTGGGGTAGTTCAGGAAGTTGGCGTTGAGGACGTGGTTGGCGTTGGCCGGGTCGCAGCTGATGAGCACGTCCATGCCCGTGAGCCTCGGGCCGCGGAAGATGTAGGTGCAGCCGACCTCCTGCAGGGCGGCCGCGATGTGGTCGTGCATCTCGTGGATGTGGGCGAATGCGGCGGGGAGCATGCCGATGATCGGCCAGTCGATGGGCTCCAACCTGTGGCGACGAGGGAAGTAGACCAAGAACACGAAGCAGGCGATGGAGAGGAGCACCTCAGGGTAAGATATGAAGGACAAGGAACGTGGAAGAAGCCATGGGAGCATGGAAGCCATTGTTAGTGCCATATAATATATATGTATATGGAGCTTAATTACTTATTCCTTCACGAGGAGCATGCATGGATCAGAGAGAGCTCTGCATGGCTATCTATTTATACAGTATCTATTTATACACGGGACATGGTTCCGAGGAGCGGCAAATTAATAAATGAGGCAGTTGAGGACATAAAAGTCATTAATGAGACGCATCGGCCTTCTTAATTACGATCCTTCTCCAACAGTAGCAGTGAATTTGGACGCATGTATTGTGTTAGCAATAACATATCATTTTGTACTAGTTTTTATTAGGATTTTTTCCTCTAATGAATTTTTTTCACGCTTATCAATTGCTTTCAAATTTTTCGCAAACACCATCAACCTTTGTTAACTTTAGGGGTGAGCACTGGTCGGGACGACCCTCCCGGCCCGACCCAAATTTCCCGGGAACTTTTTCGACCGGTTACCAACCGGATCGGGACCGGGTCTCATTTCCTAGAAACCCGGTCGGGACCGGGTCCGGGTTATAATAACTCGGACCCAGTCCTGACCCAGTTAAATATATTATATTAATATTAAATTAATTTTAAATAGAATATTTATGCTTATTTTAATTAAAAATTTATATTTTATTTGGTATATATCCTAACATACATTATATTATATTATCATATATATAATTTAATTAATACTTCTCATATTTATATAATAATATTATTTTTTGCTATTTTATTTATTATTTTATCATTTTTATGGTCAAATTGGGACAACCAGGAATTCTCGATTTTTGTCCCGGTTTGACCGAGACGATCCGATCCCGGACCCGACCGGGACCGGGTCTGGGACCGGGTCTTAATTTTTTAAAACCCAGAGCAATCCGGGTCGGGACAAGGTTAGCCGAGATCTGGTCTCGGACCCGGGTTTGCTCATCCCTAGTTAGCTTTTTCATTATTTTTTTTAATTATAAAATGGCTAAATTGCCCTCTCGAAGTTTATTTTGCCCTGCTCCTGATCGGGACCGGGTCGGCCGAGACCCGGTCCCGGACCCGGGTTTGCTACCCCTAGTTAACTTTTCCATTATTTTTTTAATTATAAAATGGCCAAATTGCCCTCTCGAAGTTTATTTTGCCAGCCAACAAATTTTTTTATATATACTATTATGTATTTTAAGTACACTTATCGAACGGGGATATTTTGATCATTTCATAATTAAAAAATAAAAAATAACAGAGAAATTAACGGACATTGACGAATGGACTTATGTAAGAAAAGCGACATAGTTCATGAAAGATCCACGAAATATTTGAAAGTCGTTGGTAGATGAAAAAAAGTTCATAGTTAAGGAGATGTCAAAGGAAAAAACTTCATAGATTAATTAGTACCCTATATAATGTTCTACAGTGAGTGTTTATTTATTTATTTTCTAATATACATATATATATATTTCATAAAAGAATTGCTATAATTCTTCCGTCATCTTCGTCGTACAGTCTTTTCAATTAGCTAGGGTTTCATGATTTTAATTTTTATTACAGAGGGAGGTTCAAGACTTAATACACAGAAAGATAAATTCAAATAAGAAACACAACTCTCAAAGTAGAGTTTGAAATCGAGACAACATAGCCTACAAGTCAACCTCTCGTTCTCTATATTGACTCACGTCTCTGGAACTAATTTAATGCATACCTCGTAGAGTAACAACGCAAGCTTGCTCTGGCCTCTGTGTATATATATCTCATGACTTATGCATGTGCAATAATTGAAGGCATGACTCGTACTACTATATATAACAACACTAATATCACATTATAAACATTAATTGGTTATTAAATAATTATATTTAGCAATCCTAAATAATTGGAAAATCAATGTCTCATTCTAGTTGTCGATTGAAAACAAATTACCTGATTGCGATTATAATAAAGTCCGAAAGGAGATTAATTAGAACGAGACATCGTTTTATCAACTCTTTAATTAAGAGTTGCTAAAAACATAAAAACTTATGAACTACCCTGGAAAATAAAATTATCATCGTATTCCACTCATACTGGATGTATAATTCTCCGTAATTAATGAATTATCAGTGGAAACTAACACGAAAAAGTTTAAGCGCACACAAATAAATTTATATTACAAAAAAAATACGATGATTATACAATGGATGACAAGACAATAATAAATGGGCACTCAACTCATGCAAAAAAGCAGAAATATATTCAATGGAATGTAACACGTATGCTACGAGGTTTCTACTTTAATAAAACAAATTTAAAAAATAAAAAAATCTCCAACGTTTCGTATTTTCCTACGACCTGCGTGCTGTGCGAGCCCCATAATTAATTAGGTCGTAGCATTGAACGTACAAGCGAGAGCAATAACCTAGACGGTATGCTTTGCCATGAATGAATGTCATAAAACCACAGTGGCACATGGGGTGTGAAAAAAAAGTAAGAGAAAAGAAAGCTACAAATGGTAGAACATATCATAACCAACGTTATAAGATCTGACTTAGTCATCGATTCGAATTGATTAACGGGTCAGGTCGGACCGATTAGATCGAGTCGAATCGAATGATCGAATCGGATAATATAAATTAATAAAAAAATAAAATAAGTTAAAGAGATTATTATAATCTTCTTAATATATAATATCTTATTTAACAAAAATATAATATAATAAAGTAAAATTAAATAATTCAAATTAAGTAATATAATAAAGTAACATAAATTAAGTCATCAACATAAATAAAAAATTCTTGTGGGAGTTATAAATAAAAAATAGTGAAAAATTTTATATATGTGACAAGAGGACATTAAATTAAAATATAACATTCAATATATATATAATATGTTTAAATATTTTAATAATTTTTTTATGTTTCAATTTTTTTTATTTCAGCAATTGACTCGGCCGAGTCGATTAAACGTACCGAGTTGGCCAGTTGAATCCGAGTTTTGACCGGGTCAAATTCTTTCCTGAGTTTCAATCGATTCGCAGACCATTTTAAGTCCTGAACAACGATGGTCCGATCGGTCGGGCCGGGCCGAATTTGACAACATTGATCATAACATGTGACGTATCCCATGTTCACAATTGTGAGCCATGACTCGTTGACAACAATCGAATAAGCGGCTCTTCTCATTTATGCTTAAGTAAAGTATTGAGTTTGAATTTTTATAAATGTAAAAAATTCTTGTTGGAGTTTCATTTGTCACTAGAATAATATAATCTAATTAGTTAAATTCGATGATGAATCTATCTCTAATTTATGAATAATGTTCTTTTGAGGCATCGGTACTACTTTCTAACTGCAGGAGTTGGCTAAAAAAAACTTGTTCGCTATATTCATTAACTCAGATGGGGTGGTAGCTTGACCTAATTCATTAATCAAGTTTTCAAAGCTCATAATGAATAGTGAGCGTGGTGCCAGTCCACATTTATAAATTTGGGACCATGAATTGTTGGTCCCTTAATTTCATCACTCATGAGTCAGCTAATACTATCTAAGTAATTGTCAATGTTAATTACGTATACATGACGTGTAATTCAATAGATCAAGCGCTAAAATAGTTTGCCATAGAGATCAAGATTTGAAAATTTGTTCATATTAAAAGATGTGACTGTGCTTTATTTGTCGGTCTCCAGGTAAACGAATCAGTATCTTCTTTTTTTCTTGATTAATTTGCCATGTCAAATTTAAATTCAAGTCCTGAGAAAAGTTGATAAAAGAACGAGCATCATACACTCTCAATTTAACATATATAATAATACTCATGTGAGATAATTAAACTTGTATCGAACCATTTGCTTTATTTAAGATCTGGTCGAGTGGGAAAGATTATATGATAAGACTAAAGTGTTGGAGTTGGTGAATACTTCAGGGTCTCTTGTTTCTCACACCGGATTCGTCTACGTGAACTTAGGAGAATCTGAGTATTACCCAATTGCTTGTGCTGCTGGCGTGCGAACAAAAGGGAGGGTTCTGGGGGCCCCGCCTCCCGACAGCGGTCCCGTGTGGTTCGGATTAGGTTTTGGACTTTCTAACCTAGACGAGTTTTGAACTTTTGTTTAGCTGGCCCGTATGGTTCGAATTAGATTTTTTCTCTGTTTTGTTCGGATTTTGAACCCGTTTGGGAGAGGCTATTTATAGTTTATTTTTCAGATGTAATCTGTGTAGCGATTGAAAACCTAAACGATTTAGTAGAACCTCTTTGCAGGACGTAACCCTAATCTCAAGGGTGAACCTGGGTAAATTCGTGTGTTTCCTCTAATTTTTTCTGCAATCTTCTCTCTGTTCTCAAATTTTCCCATCATAAAGTATACAAGATTATTTTATTTGTATTTCTTTCACCCATTTCTACTTCTATTTAACTTTACTTATAGAGTAATCGTATATAATATATGATTTATTACTTTTTTAAGTCGGTCGGTGATTCATTGGTGTCGGAATCATTAGCATTCGACTATTCTGATGTCCGGATGAAAGAAAAATGATATACCCTGAGTAACATGGGAATCTGGAGCTACACCAAACATCCTTCATTTATATGATTTATTCTTCATAGTATTTGGATAAAAACCCTTTTCCTCTTTCCGTTCTAATTTTGCTGAACGCCGAAATTATTTTTTAAAAAAATACATTGTTGTTGAAAATTAACCAAAGACGAGAATAATGCAAAAAATGAGATCAAGGATATATAAGAATACAAAACACAAATGATGTTTGAGAGATTTAAAAGTTTTCGTTATTAAAATGCTCCTTTTGCTAACCAACCAAAGTAGTAACGAAGATAAACATTTATGGGATTGAGGGGGGAAAAATAGGCTGAGAATTTATCCACTTACTGCAAGACGTTTTCCACGTGAGACAGGCAGATATACATCTCTATCTACGGATCTATCAATACGAAGGATCGATGTTGAGAGGATGTGGCCATAAAACTAAATGAGACGTTGAGTGGACTAATCGCATCATACTTAGGATTCCTAACATTTGTGTGAGAAAAACAACTCAAGTCCGTTTCTATACACAGAGACGAGAGAACTGCCCTATATGAACAGGTTTCTACTTTGGTACGTGGTGTTGAACCAATCTCCAATTCTGGACCGGCCGACAGTTAATAAATCACAGCCATGTAGCCAAAGTTATTCCTTTTGGATGATCAAGTATAACATAATAGTGGGTGGACCAATGGAAAGTTTAAGTGAGAGTAAGTTTGTCGAGATTGAGATCTTACGCAAGATCCTAAAGAGAGTGATATGATCGAAGATGGTAAAATCGAATAAAAAATTATAAAATTTTATCTATTAATATATATATTGTACTTAATTACTTATTAATAATATATATATATACATTAAAAGATAAAAAAAATATTTTTGTAGTAAAATGGTTGCACTCAATTCTAAATTACATTAATTCATACTTCTATCAATTTTTAAGTTAAATTATATCGAAACATAATAAAAACAAGAAAATATATTAAATTTCATCATTATCATGAATATATATTTTTTAATTTATTAAATAATTATATTAGTCATATGATATGGTATAGAACTGGATAAAATGGTAATATCATTCAACGACAATTAAATTATTTATTAAAATCTTACGTATAAAATCCTAAAAATGATACCAAAATCGATCAATGGTAGTAAGATATTATTAAATTATTATTATATCGTCCTCCTTATTCCCACTTGTTTTCCACCTCATTCTTTATAATTTCTCCACTTTGGAAATAATTTCTCTTTCCTTTTTTATTAAAAGATTGAAAGATAGAAGAGAAGTATTTTTGGACAATAAAATTATTCTTCTCTATGACTCTTTAATCTATATGATGCAAATTATAATTTGTGAATTCTCACATAGTTGCTTAATTAGCTAGTTAGTTAAATTGGGAAAACAATTTATAAATGAATGGGGGAAAAAATTGATTAATTGTTGCCTTTCTTAAACTTTCCATAGTGTAATTTAATAATTTTAAAAGGCCCATGACTCATAATTATTTTCTTTCAAGTGTGTACTTGTTTGGTTATTTATAGTTTAGTTTTGGTATTATTGTTAAGAAAGAGTAACTAATTTTAGTTCACACTCATCCATTGTAGGGTGCTAGTGTCACGGGGCGTTTCCCGTGACACGAAGCGTGAAGCCTCGCGGCACCAGTGCCGCTCAACTTATAGCCCTCGGCCGCTCAGCGCCGAAAGAGAATGACCCCGTGACACTAGGTCAGTCCTAGCTTCTGACAAATGCACAAGAATTAGAAGAAAAAGTTGTATGCACTAAGAATAAAATTAGCGGCAAACTTGTTTGTAACTAGAATAAAATATTTGAATAATAAGAATTTCAAAAGAAGTCTAAACATATTTTATAGGCAGAGAGGAGCTAAAAATACAACAAGTGGTGTGTGTTTTCGAATATTATAATGTGTATATAAATTCCATTAGAAGACTTTCTTGAAAAATAAAGCACAAAAGTGGCTGAAAAAAGTTAGAAAATAGTAAGATGATGAGGACTCATGACATTCTCAGCCATCTAACCGACGATATCTTTGATGGTGAAGCTTCAAACTCTTAAATCTTGTGTTTGAATTGCCAAACCTTTACGTTGCACTTGACAATATCCTCTTTCTTGTGATTTGGTCCAAGAATTCATCTTGACAGTATTCTTCGATCTAATTTAGTAAACTACTTGCGAGTAGCCAAAGGATAGTAGTCTAAAATCTCGTGTTCCGAGTCTTCTTCATCTTCGGCGAAGGGCTTCAACAAGATGGCATGGAAAATTGGGAGATGGAGTGGCAAAGAGAGGTCCAAACTTTATTCAGTTTCTCATATTTTCCAAAGAATTTTAATATTTATTCTCCCTGCTTTGTCCTCCATTCATCTTGCATCATCCATTTATCATCTGACCAATGAAATGAAAAGGCGCCGTTCAATTTGGTATAAGGAGGAAAAATCATTTGGTTCAATCGTCCACCAGTTCATTTGGTTAAATCTTTAATCTCTCGCGATGGAGCTTACCCTAAATGGAACATTGCTTCGCCAACGTAGTGAAGGAGCCCTACAATGATTGAACCATAGTTTCGGTCGCAATTTTCCTTGTAGATGGGCAAGCAGTTGACCACAACAAATCTAGACAAGAAGATCTGTACGAACAACTCACGGTCGAAACCCCTTTCGCTACCATTGCTTTCGTAGCCCCGGCCAAGAAGGAGCTCATGTTAACGACGACCGACACTCCTAGGGGCACAAAGAAAAGAGAATCCTCCACGGTAAAGTCGAACACTCCATTCTCGTATCTCATGTTCTGCTCTTGTTTGATCACCTCGTTCGTCACATGGAAAACGGAGGCAGATACGCCGACTTGGTTAGGTCCAAAGAGGAAGCACATGAGGCCTTTGAGCATGGAGGAAATGATAGATATATTGAGATAAATCCACATCCTTTGATTGCTTCACCACTTTTGGATGGTCTCATCACCATGTAGGATCGAACCTTTTGGATGGCCTTTGATTGCAGAATGTGTCACAGTCCAAGACGAGGGAGAATGAATGAATCGGGCGATAATTGAACTGGACAATTTTCTCCTTATAACAAATCGAACCACACTTTTTTATATCATCCATCCGATGATAAATGGATGGTGCAAAATGAAAGGACAGTCCTCCCTGCTGAAGTAGGGAGGACAAACATTAAATCATTTTTCAAAACTTTGAAAGGACTTTTGTAGTAACGAAAAAGGCTCTTGTACAAATTCTTTCCACACAGTTGAAAATGGTTGATCATCTTGACTAGAACTCAATCCTACTTTGAAGTGAATATCTCTTTTTTTTTTGTCAGGCCACTTTTTTTATGCACTTGGCATCTAGGTGCACATGGGCTCTAGTAATGTTGCTTCGTTCATATCATTCTCTTACTTGGCAATGCACAACATAGATTTTACCTCCTTTGAATATAAATCTCTAGTTACTATGCAATGTACAATATAGATTTACCTCCTAATAGAAATCTCTAGAATGATGTTCACTAAATACATTTGGCTATCCGTCTTGAGGTATGCACCATAGAGAAATGCAATTTGAAGCTCATGATCTTGGATAATCATTCCAAATGCTGTCAAAAAATTCCAACTTGATTTTTGACAATTCTTCTTAAAATGCCTTGATATTTTATCATATTTTTGAAAAACAATTATGCAACTTTAGTGAATGTATAACTTGTGTGCCGACGAAGAATATGTCATAATTGAAATGTTGAACTAACCCCACCATCATGAAATTCACCAGAGGTTCCAATGGAAAATTAGTCATCATAATGAAATTAGGTAGAGATTTTAATATCCCAACAACACTTGATTCAATCTATGGCAAATTTTCATATAAGCTTCGATATTTATCCATTTGTCGCCCATAGAATCCGCTCTTGAATGAGTGTCAATGTATGATGGATTGTTGGATGGCCACTCACCTAGAATTGTAAATGTCTCATCACAAGTAGTATGTTTTGCAAAACAAATTGTTGTTCTTTTTTTAGAATGAGATCATCTTCAAGCCAAAAGTGGTGTCTCTTCCCTCCTCAGCTTGTTCTTAGAAGTTTTTCCTAGTCCAATGAAAAATCAATCGTATATATTGATCATAGCGACCTCTAAGAAATTTATGATAACTGGATCCACTCTTCAAATGAGGGCATCAACAACAATATTGGTCTTGTTAGACTTGTAAATGAGTACATAATTGAATTTTTTTTTGAGAAATTCCACCCACCTAGTTTATTTTGATGAAAGTTTTTCTACATATCAAAGTAGCACATTATACTATTGATTATTCTCATAAAAGATATGGCCCAAGTAAGTAGTGTTGCTACGTCATTCTCACAAAGGTGGTCCTCTGCATTATGTTGAATGCCTTCAAGGACTATGATGCCCATCCCCAATGAATGGCCTTAGGAGTTTCTTTAGGAGGGTCATCACATGGAAGAACTTCTTAATGAATCTCCTATAGTAATTCATAAGTTAAAGGAACACTTGAGAGGCTAGCACTTTGAGATGGTGAAAATCTTATATTCATCCATCTTCAACTACCATGTCCAATGACGTGTTCAAAGACTTTCATCTAAAGTTTCTTGAAGGTACATTTCTCTTGTCTGATGTAAAGTTTGTTCTACCTTGACATTGGGAGATGTATATGTTTAATGCATGCCTCCATGATACATGATGTGTAGAAATTATATATATTTTTCATTCATGTTTAGCATGTACTTATCTTATATTTTGATATGTTTTCATACTCGAACACATGTTTTATTATCAAAATATTTTATGATTTCTCCACACCCATATTCTAAATATCTACATTCCTGGGATATTTGATTATTTTTCTTGTAAAAATCTCAACTGACAATACATGGGGGCATGCATGTGTATGCCCCCACCTACAAATGCATAAGGGCATACAAATATGGGATTAATGCACCTCCAGAGCACCTATGGAGGGATGAAGAGCATATTTCAACCATTGATCCACTGATGAATAGATCTGATCAGAAGTTGATCAGTGGATCAACGACTGAGATACGCTCAGCATCCATCCAGAGTGGAAGGTGCTCTGGAGGTACATTAATCCCTACAAATATATACCTCATACTTCAACACTTAGGCAAATTTGAGACTAGACAACACACTTCAAGAAATCAGCTCGTCCAAAACAATAAATAACTATAGCAAGACATCTTTCCACATTTAGCAGATTCCCTTGTATAAGAGGAATGAAGCTTCCTCTACACTTTATGAGAAGATGTGGACAAAAGAGGTGCTGGAAAAAAGCAGAAGAGTTATTTTCATAATCATCCCTAAACTATTATGATTTTTCACATGTAACTCTAAATTAAGAGCTTATATTTTTTGATCCTTAAACTATCGTGACTTTTTTAATTTAACCCTTCTGTCAACTTCTGTCATGTTTTTCATTAATTTCATTTTTCTCATTTATGAAAAGTCAAAATTACCCTTTAACCATTAAAAACATAATAAAAAATTTAAATAAATATAAAATAAAATAAAAACTCAAGGAGTGACGACCCCTACGATCGTCGGCCCCCTTTTTTTCCTCGCGCATGTCCCCCGATGCGAGTGATGCAAAAATTAATAACAATTAAATGCTAGTAAGTGCACTAGTCACTCAAGTAATAAAGTAATGAGCATAGTGTCAAACTCACAAGAAATTAACTTACTTAATTAAACAAATTTTAGAGACTAATAGGAGACAACATAGTTTGGGTAAAAGATGTGCAGCAAATAAAGAAAAGTAAAGATTAAAACTAAATTAATCTAATCTACTGATGCATAGGGCTTAAGATGATAAAAGAAATTGTAGACAAACTGAATTGACCAAGTAATACAAGTTAGTTTCTAACGACGAATTAGAGTCTACTTAAATTATTGATTTCCATCTAGGATCAATCAACCTATCTTAATTCAAATTAAATTAAGACTACTCCATCAAGGATTATAATCTAATCAAACCTGATATTAAGATGCATTAAAATATAGTTCCTAAACTATTATCACTCATACTATGGTAATGATCAATAGACTACGCAACTAATATTCTTTCAAGGATCATACGAGTTGTGACATGCAATACTTCGACTTAAAAATCAATAATCAATTCCACAAAAATCATGCAATCAAAAGTAACTACTCCTATAAGGATAAATATCTAACTAAAGAAGATAATGTGTAATGTCCGTTAAAAAAGGTGGTATTAGTTTAAAAACTAAGGGCATGTTGGTCATTTTGCAGGAGATGACAGCTGCACAAAAAAAAGAATAAAAGGGATCGTTCGTCTCCCTCTCTTCCGACATGCTACAGTAACCCGTGCGACACCTCCCATCGCCTCCACTTTCGGCCGTCCGATCTCCTCCGTCCGGTCATCATTTTTTGCGTGTGAGGTGTCTTTGGAAAGAGGACGATGAGACGAACATTTTGACATATGGTATGAGATGATCGATCCACTATGCGTGACACAGCAAGGGTAAAATATGAGGAAGATGGAAATTCCGTCGGCGATGATTTCGGCTTTGATTCGTACCGATCCTTCTCCTGGTGAGTTGTACATCATTCTCAGGTCGATTAGGGTAATTTTGAGGGGTTTAATCATGTCTTTGTCCAAATCACATAGGAAGTCGAGATTTGGGGCTTTTCGGTGAACTTTTTCTACGAACTTTTCTACGAACAGACGTCGAACTCCAGTCATCTCGACGTTCCGGTAGGTGCACACGTGAGGAAAGATGAACTGTCCGTATAATAATTAGTTGTTAATCTTTTTTAGGGTCGTAAGTTTCAAAGTTCGATCGTTCTCCGATGACTTTATCGGTGACTCATTCTCGTATCATGATTGGTAAGCGAATAAGAATATGCACTTGATTAGATTTCAGTGATGTGAACAAATTTAAAGTAACTTATTTTATTATGGATGAATAAGGTGTTCGACGTCTTTTCGACATTTTGGCGGGTGCAGTGGTGATTTTGAGAGCGTTGGCTAAGCTGTGGTATGAATGCTCAGATAACTAGCAGTGAATTTTTATAATGTAGCGAAAGTCCTAATTAGAAGTTGTCCTAAAAAAGTGATTTGAACTTCGCTTATAGAGATTGTTAATCGAAGGCGATGGTTCGGTTGTTTAGATTTGATTAGATGATTACTAGACGACATGGCTTTCTTTTCCTTCTCGGTAAGTATTTTAGCAAATTCATAATATGACTTAACTTATAATAAGTACGTTGAATTATTGCGAAGAGCGATTTATCAATTAAATTTTATAATATTAATTTATCAAGTAATAGATGTGATAGATTGTGTTTACTTTTAATTGGATTCGGACGAGGGGATAATTTGGGGACTCGACGAATCTAAGGTGAGGGAACTTATCTCAATTGATATGAATTGCTAAACTCTTTGGAGTGATGATATTGTTCCATCCGATGTGGGATTGATTTTCGTAATAGTTTCCTACATGCATATTCATATATTTGTATGCTTCATATGTGTGTCATCATATGACTTGTGCCATTTTATTATGAATTTTAGAAATCCGTCGAAGTTTATTCTTTGTGAAATTGAAGTGAATATTTGATTTTGAAAGGAAAGTTTATATGATGATTTTAATTCTAAACTTCTATTTGAAAATTTCATTCATGCATCATGTGCATTACATGTAAAAACCCACATAAGGCGGAGTATTTTCACCTCGGAGGATTGGCCAACTCCGAGTAGACTGGTTGGGATTCGGTTTGCTCTATGTCGATATAGTGACACGAGGAGCAAGTTCAACACCTATGTCGATATAGTGACATGAAGTGTGAAATTAGAACAACCATCATGTGGCGATATAGTGATACGAAGGATGGAATGAAGAAAGAAAAAAAACAAGCTCTGTGTCGATATAATGACACGATGAGCGGTTCAACGTCCTGTGACGATATAGTGACACGAGGGATGGAATTAGAACAATCACCATATTGCGATATAGTGACACAAGGGGTGTGTGAAGAAGCACTCGATTGGCGAGTGATATGGATATCCGTGTTTGATGATGTTTCCCTCAAATCTTATTATGTTATTTTATTATCATGTGTGTGCACTCATGGCATTCATTTTGGTATGATAATTATTTAAATGGACTTCCTTGAAGAATTGAAAAAGGTTTGGAATAATTTTTAAAAATAAAAGGTTGATTTTTCCTTCGTTGTTTTAATATTTGAGATAATCGTTTTACTCACTGAGCCTCTTTATGCTCACTCCTCTTGTTTAATTTTTTTTATGTACTGAATGAAAGTCTCACATGCTTGCTTGCTTGGCATAAAATAAGAAATATAAAGGGGCAAGGATTGGTCATGTGTAAAAGGCGTGGTCGATATTTTAGTTACCTTGTATTTCATTTGCCTTCTTATACGAATTGCTAGTTTGAAGAATGTTTGCAAGATTTTGTGAGATGTTTGATTTATGATCTGGGGCGATGGACGCTCACGTTATATATTTTACGAGCATCTAGCTCGTGATTTTGATTTGAGAGTGAACTTATGACTCACTATTTTGGGCATGTGTCCCACCCTTTTTGCTATTCGTTGAATTGCTAGTAATGTCCTTATAACTTTCTGTGAAGAGATATATATGAATTGTTGTACATGACGTATAGACGAATTTACTTGAAAATTTTCAGAGTAAGTTTATTTTTGAAACGTTGGTTTTTCGTTGAATATTTGAATTTGAATTTAAACGATTGATTTTCGGTTTCACCCCTTGTGGCGCCAAAAGAAGTCTTAGGGCATCACACAATGAATCTTTGGAAAAGCATTAACAATAACATGTATATTCGAAAGAAAATTGAACTATAATCAATTATGAAATAAGATTTAACAGTTTGCCTTTATCAATTAAAATTATTACAATTGTCTCAAACGAAAAATAAAACTAAAGGATCCAAATTACTAAAGATATAAAGATATATCAAGTAAGCATGAGATCATCCCAAAATGAAATAGAATAGAGAATACTCACAGGAATGCCTGTTCGGTCCTCTTTTAGAGTCAATCGTGCAGAAATCTTTTCGATGAGCCTTCTAAATTCTCTCACGTTCTTAACTTCAAAATTTTGGTTGCAAGCCCTAGAATCCCTAGCATGCTCTTCTAGGTGGTAGAAAGACTCTATTTATAAGGGTTCAGGTTTTCATGTGATTGGAGAAGAAATAAAAATCTTTTCCTAATTTCAAAATAAGAAAAATTCGGAGTTGATTTAGTTCTAAAATTTTGGCCTTGTCAAACTCCGAACTTTGATCCATAATATATTTCTAAATCATTTTAGGTCATATAGTATGAATAAGAATCCTTGTGCATTTGAAATTCCTCCAAAACTTCATCCAAAACTCGAATCTGTACTTCGTCACGGGCCGTTACTAGCTTAAACAGTGTCTCACTTAGGCATGAGTTTTCACGGCCTATGACTGCTTTTTCACGACCCTTACAGTGTGTAAAGCATGGATTTCACGGCCCGTGAAGGCATGAACACGGTCGTGCCTTGAGCACCTTTCTGGTTGTGAGAAAATGCATTTTAATAGTCTCTCAAAGTGTTTCACAACCATGTTCACGACCCATGACAGCTTAATTTCAACCTTGTGCAGCTTCACTATTTTTCGCTTTTTGACTCCGTTTTAATTCGATTTGAGCGTGATTTTCTTCAATGGCTTCATAATTAAATTTTATTGCTTCCTACACAATAAAATACAATATTTGGAAAGATTTCATTTTTATAAAATTAATGTAAATAAGCTCATAAAATGATGCATGCTATTAGAAAATTATTCGAAATAAGATTAAATGCATAGCTAAATATATGTTGGATTTTGCATGCATCAGCGAGCTCACACAAGGGGTTCCCACCCCCCCACGCGAGTCTTCTTCACGCAGGACGAGGAAGAAAATGGGGGCCCGCCCCGCTGTCCAAGCTCATGTCTTCCTCATATGCGTTGAAGAAGTAAAAGGGGGGTCGACGCACCCTGTGCGAGCTCGAGAAAGGGGGCGCGAGCCCCCCTCTCGAGTCTTCCTCACTCACGACGAGGAAGTAAAAGTGGGGTCGGCGCCCCCTTGTGTGAGCTCGCACACCGATGAGCTCCCAAAGGGAGCGCCGATCCCCTCTTGAGTCTTACTCGCACGTGGCAAGGAAGTAAAAGGGGGGTCGACAGCCCTAGAGCGAGTTCGCACGCCAACAAGCTCGCAAAGGGGGGGACCCTCTCGATTCTTCTTTGTACGCGGCGAGGGTGTAAAAGGAGGGCCGACGCTCCCTTGTGCGAGCTTGCGGGCGGGCGAGCTTGCACAGGGGGTGTCGGCCCCTCACACGAGTCTTTATCACATGCGACGAGGAAGAAAAAGGGGGTTGACACCCCCAGAGCACAAGGGGGTGCCCCCCCCCCTCGAGTCTTCCTCGCGTGCGGAGAGGAAGTAAAAGGGGGCATCGGCCCTCTGCGAGTCTTCATCGTACGCAGCGAGGAAGTAAAAATGGGGTTAGCGTCCCCCTGTGCGAGCTTGCATATCAGCGAGCACGCAAAGAGGGGTGGGCTGGCCCCACTCTCGAGTCTTCCTTGCGCGCGGGGAGGAAGTAAAAGAGGGGGCCAGCGCCCCCCTTGCGCGAGCTCGTAGAGGGGGCGCCGGCCCCCTTCTCGAGTCTTCCTCATGTGGAGAGAGAAAAATGGGGGGCCCGTGGGGGGAGGCTCCCTCTCGATTCTTCCTCATGCACGATGAGGAAGTAAAAGGAGGGTCGGCGCCCCCTGTGCAAGCTCGACACGTGAGCTCGCACAAGGGGGTGTCAGCCCCCCTCACGAGCTTGCCTACATCGATGAGCTCAAGGAGGCGTGCCCCCCCCCCAGCCATCATCGGTGATAGGAGGTGGCATCACCCCTTGCATTTTTTTTTTATTATTATGTATTATTTTAAAGGTTAAGGGAGTAACTTCAACTTTTTATAAATGGGAAAAAATTGAAATTAATGGAAAATATGACAGAAGTCGACGAAAGAATTAAATTGGAAAAGTCACGACAGTTTAGGGATCCAAAAAAATAAGTTCGTAGCTAGAGGTCAAATGTGAAAAATCACGATAGTTTAAGAGTGGTTAATGGAAATAAACCAAAGTTAAAAAAGTGATTGCCAAGATGGAGGCAGCCAAGGAGGGACCACACACAGATTCTTTTTTGCTAGAAAAGATGGCCAAGGAAGGATCACAAAAGCATATTCCTTTGACTAGAAAAGTGGACAAAAGAAGACAATGGAGTTGGTGAAGATATTGGATAGATAGACACATATCCTAAGAGTTATAAAAGGACAAGGAGGTTTCCTATAGAAAGGATTTGAATATGGCTTCGAATATGAATGAAGAGACCATTTCTACAAGCTGAAGGAAGCTGAAGAAGAGGTTGCAACAACAGCCTCCCTTCTCCTTCTCTTTTCTTTTCCCTTTTCTTCTTTTGTTGTTTTCTTGATTTGTAGTTGAAAAGATGTTTATATTCTCTGTTTGCTTTTTGATCTTTCCTTGTTCGAAAGACTGTTTGATTTCTCTATTATTCTTTATGAATCATTCCATGTTTTATCATGTTTGATCTATTATAATGGTTCTGAATGTTGATTCAGCTTAAGAACTTTTCTCAAGTGCAATCCGAGAGGGAAATCTATTCCCCTGTTCAGCTAAATACTGAGAGATCACCAGCTAAACAAAGTTATCATTCTGTAACTTGAACGAGTAATGTTGATGCGATACTTGTGCTTTTGTGATGGTGTTTGCTAATTCCTTTGTTCAGGCAGCGAGTGTTCATTGATTCCCTGCCCAAGAGGGAAGCTTTCCATTGAGATTCTATATGCGTACCGAGAGGTAGGGCAAAGGCTCAATCATCCAAAAAGGAATCACGAACCATGCGTATTGTAGATGAAGTCGATTTGCTCCTTGCTCTACATCATCATCTTTCTTCTATTTTAATCAGGTTTTATTGATTTAATGGCTTCCTACCTGAGTGGGAGCTTTATACTTTGCAATTGTGAAAGATTTGAGAGGGCACATAGTTGCAAAGTCACATTTAGAGATGTTGTCGAGAGCCATGATTTCCATTTCTGGTCAGGATTTTATTCGCCCGAACACTATGGTGTATGCACTCTTTAAGCATAGAAGTTTCTCACCCAAGAGGGCTATCTTCAACAATGAAAGTTCAATACGGGCTGAGACGTTGGTTGGAACTTTCATTATCATCGTAAGAACGGTAAGGCAGAGTTCGTGTAGGTCAAGCTTAGTCCTTATTGAGAGAAATATATTCTTTTACTTGCATTAGTGCACATGAGAGTGTTGCCCGAGCTGGATGGTTGACTCCACAGCATGCGTGAGCTAAGCCACCCACGTACACAAAGTGTCGTCGAATGAGAAAAGTATTATTTATACATGCTCATGGGCATACTGAGGGGCAGTCTATAATCTTAACTTGTAAAGCCCGGGACCAAAAAAATAAAATAAACAATATAATAAAAAATATATATTTTATAATTTAGGTAGTTTAAAAAAATGGAACTAAAATACTCTAAGGGGCAGTGTGGTCTTTTGCAAAACAAGGAAAAAAAATAAAGGAAAATGTAAATACTTTTAAAAGGAGGGGTTTTTCTGGTCTTTCCACATGACTAGAAAAAAAAGGAAAAAAAAGAACGATGTGTATAAAAAGAGGGAGAGAGAGAAAAGGCATCCTCTTCTTCCTTCTCCCCTCTCCACCCGACTGCTACAGTGTCACGCGTGGAGTTCCAGCCGCCACCACTTCCGGCACTTGGTTCTCCATCATCCGGCCATTGGTTTTCGCATATGAGGTACCGTTGGAAAGAGCGTGAAGAGACAAACATTTTGACATGCTATCAATCCACTGTGGACGACGCTGTGAGTGCCGAACGCGAGGAAGGGAGAAAGTTCGCCGGCGACCTGCTTCGGCTTCGGCTCGTGCCGATTTCTGTTGGTGAGTTGGGTATCATCCCCAGGTCCGATTAGGTTCATTTTGAAGGGTTTTGAATGTGTTTTTACTCCCAACTTTATAGGTGATTGAGATTGGAGTTTTTTGACAACATTTCCGGCAGCCATTTCGTGCAATTTCTAATGAGTGTGTCGTCGCCTTAAACAGTTTACGCCACTGCCGTTCCGGTTGTTAGTTTGGATCTTAATCGTTTCTCCGATGAGCATTCTGGCAACCTTGCTGCTGGTTACCTCTTGGGTAGATTGAGGCTGTCAGTTATTAATCAGAAATATTCTTATTATATATTGATTAGAGAATCCAATTTGGGGATGATATGCTTGTTCTACCTTGTCGAAATGATTGATCATCAATGACCTTCGTACCTAAGCTATTATTGGTAAGGAATTAGTAATGCTGGATATTAAGCTAATTTGGTGGGTAATTGGGACTCATGGGACCTTTATGTTGGTATAGGCTTTCACATCATTTCTTAATTGCTATAGTTCATCATCGGACCCTTTGAGGGCAACATTGTTTCATCTTTTGTAATTTGTTATAACTTTGCATAGACTTCTGTGATTAATAGTATTATTAGAACTGAATGAAATTGACCAAGTGATGCAAATGATGGATTATTATATAACAACATTGTTAATTGTTATAATTTGGTCTAATGTGTGCAATAAAATTTGATTAATACCAAGTCTAGTGAATTAGTCATTGTTGAGATCATTTAATTGATTTTATGCATGCTGCTAATTATAACTAAGTATTTAGTGTAATCGTGACTTCCCTTCTATATATTATCAAGTAAAGTTAAATACTTTAGCTAATCTAATTTGGAAGTTTATTATGGTGTTAATGATTCTATATTAATAAGATAACTTGGTCATTAAACAAAAAGGGTAAGATGTTGTACTAGTAATAGTATGGTAATATGATTAGGTGGTGTTTACTTTTGATCGGATTGAGATGGAGGTAGTTGAGACCCGACGTACTCCGAGGTGAGTGGATTTACACAATAACATTAAATAAGCTCCTAGTAGCTATCCATAGTCTTACATTGAGGTAAGACATGTTTTCTGATATGGATTATGATTCATGCGAATGAATTTGCATCATATGAAATGGGTGTTTGTGTGCCATGTGGTTCACTTGCAAATTATTTAACAAATTGTATTATTGATGGATAAGATTGACCTTATGGATTTATGGTGTTTCCAAGGATTTTATGAGCTCTATGTGATTTTATGAAGTTTTCATTGGACATAAATTTTGAATTTATATTAAGCTTATATTCAAATGCATGTTCATTCATACATCATATAGCACTTCATGCAAAAATTGCTTCGTAGCGATATTTATTTCATCGGAGCTTGATCGACTCCGAGTTGGTGCGGCAATGATTAAGACCATTCCATGACGGCAAACATTAAGACCAATGTATATGAATATTTGTACATTATCTATGAGGACAGTGTCAATTTGGCAAAACATTAAGTTCGTAAATGGTGGCAACCTTTTCGTCCGCACTATAACTTACTTAGTAACCAAATGATGTTTTGGCCTAAGTGAGGTTTTCTCTCTTTCAATTACTTCCTTTGTAATCAAAGAGGGCAATTATTTTAATCATGGCATGTCATACATGAATTTTCTTGTGATTTCTATCGAATTGCATGCGGGTTCGGCTTTCATGTTTTGTTATATTTGTGTGCCCTCCACTCACTAAGCTATTAGTGCTCACCCCTCTTGTTCAAATTTTTTTGCAGGTAATAAATGAAGTATGCTTGATATGAAATAAGAAATGAAAATAAAGGGGCTAAGGCATGAATGTGTGTGAGGGACGCCGCGATGTATTTGTGAAATCCTTTTAATTCATTCGAATATGACTATCTAAATTGATATTTCTTAATTTTGTACTCAATGTTTTTTAATTATGCATGGTCAGGAGTTATCGAACCATAGTGAGAGCCATTGTCGCTCATATATGATTATTGAGCATATGGATCATGGATTTAGTTGAAGAGTGAGTTTCTGACTCATTATTTTGGACTTGAGTCCCACTCCTTTACTTCTCTTATGAAGTGTCAGAGATGATCTTTATAATTGCCTGCAATGGTTAAAGTTTTGAAATTTAAATTGGCTGAGATAGATTATATGAACTGTTGTGCATGATGGATGGACGAATTTACGCATACGTCATGTCGAAATTTTTGAAAATTTTCAGAGTTAGTTGATTTTTGGAACATTGGATTTCATTGCATATTTGAATTTGAAATTTAACAATTGGCTTTACGGTTTCACCCCCTTGTGGCGCCTAACGGGGAGTTGGGCATCACATAACTATAGCTTAACGTCCCAAAACGTTAATACCAAGTGAAAACATCCCCATAAGCCTTAGTGTTTTATTTACACTGATCTATGTCTACTTTTGTATTAAAAACTCATAAAAATTAATGTAATTTTATTTGATGTGATTTCTGATTTGTAGCATTTCACTTTCTTACTTTAAACAACACCTATAAACTTAAGCTTTTCTTTCTAAACAGTTTTAATCAAGTGTGAATTTCTTAAGCTTTATCCCTATGGATCAATCCTCAAGAAATATAGTGACTTCCGTATGTTTATGATTCTCATCGTGATTGTGTTGAGGATTTATAAATTTTAAAACTTAAATCTATATTTTCTTGTGAAACAAGGGTAATCATTTGTGTAGGGATAGTTATACGTCTAGGGGTAATTGCTACTAATATGTGACCCTTTTACACGAAACACATTATTTTATGTGACTTTGGGCCCCTCACATCACGTTATATTTTTTGACGAGTTAATACAATTGTAGATCATAATGTCGTTAAGGTACATCACCACAAATCGATTAAGGAAGAATTATAAGATCCTTTTCATCAAAGTGAAAAAGGTTGTAAGATGATTGATGGGGCCTAATGGAATCACTAAATATTATAAGGGTCATTCCGTGTCATTGTCTTCAACAATGTGGATTTGTAAGTAGCATGAAGATTCAACTTGGTAAATCATCTTATTTCATCCAATTAGTAAAAAAAGTGCACCACAAATGAAATGTGATACTTCTTCTTCATGCCCAACTTTGTCAAGGATTATAGTCAATGTGTAATGCCTTGAGATTTTTAGAAAATAAATAAAGGATATTTTATTTATTAAGTAGTGCTGGAAATTATTATTCTATAATTCTAAAATAAAAGGGGGAGTTAAATTGGGATAAGATTTATTATGGAATTATTTAATTAATTTCAGAATTTATTTAAATTAGAATACATCTGAATTAGTTAAAGAGATTAAATAGATGATTAAATTTGAGATGGATTAGATATTATAGTTACAGTGTAATTAGGGATTTAAAAAGCCTATAAATAGACGTTTAGGATCGGCTAACTATCAATCAAATTATTTTCTTCATCCTTCTTGGTGCGTAGAGTTCTTCAACGACAAAGGTATGATGACTTCTCGGACAGGCAAGGCGTGAGGTGTAAAACGACGAAAGGCAGGGTGACACCCATGCAAGGACATAGGGGATCCATGTTTATTATTTACGATAGTGAAATTAATTTGTTGAACAGTCATGGGGTGATTGCGTCATGGCTGGATTACATCAAGGGACGTTTGCGGCCGAAGAAGAAAGGAAAATGAAAATTGAGAGGGATAAATGATAAGATGGTTGGCGTCCAAGGAAAGAAAAAAATTCTTTCGGTAGGAAGAGGAGTCGAGAGAGATAGTGAGAGAGAAGTAAAACCAAGAAAAAAAGAGAGACCAAGGTGTTAGACAAAATAGAGGCGCTAAGTGATGTGGAGAGAGAAAGATGAAAGAGATGACGTTTTGCCGGAATCATAGAGAGAGAAAATTAAAAGAAAAAAACAAGTTTAGCTTTAGCGCCTATAGAAAGAAAATTGGAGAGAATGTCTTATTTCATTTATTAATTTTCCAACAAAGAAATTCATTTTATTGAATTTCTTGGAGCCGAGAAAAAGGATAGGGAAGAAAAAAAACATATACAGAGAAAGGATCGAGAGTTGCATTAGCATTTTATTTATTAGTCAATATTGATTTTATTAATATTATTATTATTTTAATAAAATTTATTGATTGTATTATTATTTGTTGCCTTAATTATAATATTATAATAACTGATCTTATTACTATATTGTCAGACTATTTAGTTTTTGGTCTAGATTTTGTCTAACCTAATTGAAAAATTACCAAAGATAGACACATTAGGCTAAATAAGATAAAAAGCCAAAAAAAATTAAGCCCATGTCTATCGATTGCCATTAAGCCGAGACTAATTGAATTGAAATGAATTTGGCAGATTGTGTAAAAATTATGATTGTTCGTGTATGACCACTAGTCCCCCACCATAAGTGAATTCATTAAACTGAATTAGGCTTGCCATGACACTGATCCCACTAGTGTGCGTGAAAATGACATAGTGTCCATTAATTGACTGAGCACCCCTCATTAACTTGGATAACTTCAAACATTATAAATTGAATGGTATCAAATTGAAATTGAATCGAATTGAAATTGAATTGAATGAAATTGAATCATGGTCATTTGGATATATTGGTATTGAATTGGCAACAATTATTGTTCTATTTAATCAAATTATTATTAGTCAATGACCATTGATTATTGATTTGAAATTTATTAATTGAACATTGATTATTGATCAATAATTGTTAATTGAAAAATTATTATTCATTTATTTTGACCTTTTGACCTCAGTATCATATATTGCTCATTGGTTATATTGTTAATTGATTATTGTATTGCTTGCTCAATTGACTCATCGATCACACCTTATTTACGATTGAGCATATTGATTGTCTATTAGGCTCTACATATTGAGTATTTTTATACTCTTAGATTTTTTCCTGTACTTGAATCTGTGCAGGTGAAAGAGCTATAGAGGATGATTCTGTAGGTAGTTATGGCACTAGATCGATTTCATTTTATCATTTCTGCATTTATTAGAATTGTGAATTTATAGATATTTCAGTTATTTTGAATATTATGGATTATTGTCTATTATTATTGAAAAAAATCTTTTGCATTTATGATCTATATTTTGAAATTTTATTTTATAGAAGATTTCATAGCGTCCCTGGGATGACTCTAAGCATGTGAAAGTCACGTAGATCTCGAGACGTTACATAATGCATATAATAAAAAATCTATTATACTTTTTTTAAAGAGGAAGGTGACACCATTTGGGTACTTTGATGGATGCACAATCATGCATTAACAAGCTCAATACGTTGCTTCTTGAGATCTGCTAATTCTAAGGATAAGTCGGTGCACTTCACCCTTCGACGACAAGTGTTGGAAAGTTTTGAGGGCATAACATTGACAAAAACCTCAAGTCCTTGAAGGACTTAGAAGATGTTGGTGGAAAGGGCCATGGATCTTGTGAAATGAGGGTTGAAAATGTGTTTTCTTGCTGCCACATTCCATTTGCCAATTGTGTTTTGGAAAGGTTTTTCACTTGGCATCGTTCCTCAACTTCATTGGAGAGTTGTAGGACCCTTTGAATCCAAAATCACCAAAGTGTTTGTGAGAAGGAATACAACAAGATGCAATGTGCTTGAGAAATGTCATGCCTAACATGACATCATAATCGTTCACTATTGCTAGTGTCATCAAAGATTCTCACTTGTTAGTGTGGGTCTTTCTGATTGATGTCATTCTAAATGTCATGATTGCTTAGGGTTCTTGGTATTGGAAGTCGTGGATGCCTTCATGGTAGTATTAAGAATCTTGGTGGTCATCTCTAACAAGAAGAGACTTGGTGCTCCTATGTCCATGAGAGTGTTGAAATCCATCCCATTGAGCTCGAGATTGATATAAAGCTTGGCACTCTGGGGGCATGAGTGGAAGCTTTGATAGCCTTGAGGGCATGTATGGATCCAAGAGCGTCCTCCTCTACTTTCGTCTTGTTCCTTACCATCATCCAACGTGTCCCACCATATTTGTAGCAAGGACTTTTGGCTTCTTCCACTTATCTTTGTTCTAGGGTTTTGTCTCTAGACTTTGTCACCTCAAGAAGATTGGGCTTGCCTCCACTAGGCATATTTGGTTTATAGTCTCCACAATTGCTGCCCATGTCCAAGGGCTTTGTTGGCACTTTGGCTCGCTTGAAAGTGAACTCTGCAAGCGCTTCAATAGCAACGAGCAAAAGAATAAAGATTAAGGCAACATTGTCAATCCAAGTTGTACAGATCCACGGCTAGAGATCTTGATGTATTCCTCCCTAAATAATTCTAAAAGTAGAGCTCAACGGAGCATTATTTTCCTATCTAAGTTCAAGTTGGCAAAGTAGAAGAGAGTGTTGTGGGCCACACAAAACTTTGCCAACATTTTGTCTTCACATATGCAATGCCACCAAAAATTTGTTGCATCTTGTAGGAAATCCAAGGCATTCTCCACCATCCTCTCTTCTGATGTAATGACTTGGACCTCTAGGTACCATCGGATATTTCAAAGATATTATTTTTTTATCTTTTTGTTCAACCTCTCCTTTGTTAGGTCATGATATTGGGATGTCGACTGGTCTTTGATCATGGGAAGGACTAGCTCCATGTATATGATCATTCGATGACCAATACTTCAGCAACTTCAAACTCCTTCTATAGGACTTCATTCATGGTGATTATCTTGTCATTTATTGATTATTTAGGTTCATGATCGTTATCTCCATGGTCTCCATTTGGGCTTAGAGCAATGCAACTTCACATTGCACCTATACTCTTCCACTGAGTCATGTAAGCTAACTTGCTCCTGTATCTCGTTCATGCCCATGGCTGGTCTTGTGAGATCAGCTTTAAATACAAGCACCATGTAATTTAATTTTGAGTGCCCCCACTCATAGTTTGTCCTTTTTTAGATTTATAGAGCAATCTCATTAAAACTACCTTAATACCACCTTTGTCATGAGAAAATTTCATCGTTTAGGTCTGATACGTCATCTAGGTAATTTAGGTGAAATCTTAGTCACGTGGTCTATCAAAGGAAACTTGTTCCTAGATCATGAGTCTCAAATACAATAACTCACGGTATAATGACATGAAGTCTAAGGATTAAAATGATCTCATTGAATATTTTCACATGCGCAAAACACGAGGGTGAACATGAACTTATATGTAGTTATCCTTCACCTATCAAAATGTTTTTTAAATTCGTGCAGGTCGAAAGTCCAAAGCGAACAATATCTTGACGGAACTAAGAGAGTATTACAGAATGGTATAAGAGCCAACCTCGCGTGCTCACTTGAGTCATGAGGAAATCATTGACCATGGGCCCCACGGACCCTGTTCAACGAGGATGTTGAATCTTTTACGAGGGAAAAATTATAATAAAAGGATAAAGTTGATTTTATTGAATAATCTCACATGGGCAAACCACGAAAGTGATCATGGATTTATATGTAGCTATCCTCTTCACCTGTCAAGACGTATTTTAAATTCGTGCCGACTGAAAATTTAAAGCGAATAATATTTTAATTGGCTACAACGTGTTTCTCTCGTGATTGTAGGACTTCAAAATGTCATTTTTGTGGGTTGCTTTCCCGCACTTGAAATAAATATGCTAAAATTAGACAAAGCTTAGTCTATAATAAAATATTTGAGCACAAAGGTTTTCATGGAAGGATTAAGATATGTGCAATTTCTAATAATGTAAGATTTACATGATTGCCATGAGAAGGCTCTAAGTACAAATGCATTGTAAAAGGAAAATTTCTATGAAAATCTCAAGAAAATGGAATTCTTGATGTGTAGGGTATGAATATTAATTCGCATATACTATGTGCATGTTAGACAAAATATTAAAGAAAAAATCGTTGCAAATTGCTTTCACGATAAAACTTGCTAACAATTTTTGTCGTAATGTAATGATGAATAATATTTTGAATTAATTACATGTAGACAATTTTTGCGAGAAAACTTGTGTATGTGTGAAATCGCTAGTCAGGATGTATTTTGGTCTCATGATTTCTCCTAACCTATCGGACACGTAACTGATACTAATAAATTAATTAGTAACATGTTTGGGAATATTTTTTTATGGAAAATGACCCTTTTATTTTGATGATTGATTTTATTACAACAAATTGATATTTTGCAGTCTACGGATTTATCATGAATATAGTCATAAAATTGTGTAGAGGACAAAATTTTAGAGCACTTTAAAGTATTTCTTCAAAAAAAATTTAATGTTATTACCATTATAACAAGTAATTATTATATAAGCAAAATACAAATATATAAAGAAATTTAACTAAATTTAATTATAACATTATTATATTGAGATATATATAATTAAAGTTTTAATTTCTGTGCTCGTGCACATAATCATTTTCAATTCTGATGCAATCTGGAACAGTGATGCCTTGTGACACCTTTTTGCAATTAACCAGATTAATTATTTCAAAATAGTTGATGGGGTTTAATCATATATATATATATATAATTGAAGTTGAATCCAACTGAAAGATGAAGAAGTTAAATACCTCTTGAGTTCGAGTTGCAGACCGTACATTAATAAATTTTCGATCCAAAAATTTCTTTTCTTTTTTTTTTGAATAAACTGATCTTAATAGCAAAAAGAATAAGCATCAAACACACTTGAATCCGTTGTTTGTTTGATAACATAAAAAAAAAGTTAGGCAAATAGAAAATTATATACGAAGGTGCAAATCATATCACCATTCTTTCCCATGTTTATTGCATGTAGCTGCAGGAAGTCCCACAAAGACCACCATAATTATTGCATGTAGCAAGGCCCATGTTTCGTACAACTAATAATTAAATTATGTCGGTTGAACGAATGAAATAAACAAAATTACTTGGCAAATGCAGCGTATGAATTAGTTTTTTTTATCTTGGTGTCACTCCACGAAGTGACGTCGATCATTTAACTCAGTTGGCATTAAAAATTATACGCATTGATCACAAGTTGAAGTCTCGGCTCACCATCAAGTCCGACTATTCTGATGTCGTCTCGAGGCTTCCAGTAGAAATTTTCTATATGCGCAAAGATTAGAACTCAAGATCTTTGCTTAAACGATGAGGAACTACTATTCAATTCATCCCAATTCTTATTGGTAGCATATGAATTAGTTGATGAATGTAAAAAGACTCAAAGGACAGCTAGTAGTTCAAACTATTTTATTACATTATGCAGGTTAACTATTTGTACTATCAAAGTTTATCTATTTTAAGAATAATGAATCTTATAATAAGTAACATTTTAGCCAAAATATTTTTCAAAATTGAATATTATAATTAATTTAAAAAGTAAATAATAAGGTTGCGACATCTATTGTAAATAATAAGTCTATCATACACATAATAATTAATACTGAAAGTTTCTTAGGGGCGAATTCAAAAATAAAATTTTATGTGAGACGTATTATTGTTTATTTATAGTCACAAAATACACAAATTTGAAGCGTTTTTTTCTTAAAACTTGGCAGAAGATTATTTTGAGAGATACCAAATAGTGTGTTAAGCTATAGCTGATTCACTAGACATGAACTTGAGCTATTAGGCATGGAACCAATATTGTCATATCCTACCCGATCCGACTCAATGGGTCGGTCGATCCGATCGAATTGGTGTTCGGAACTTAAAACGATCTATAAGTCGATTGAAACTCGAGAAAATATTTGATTAATTTTGACTCGGTCAAATTTGGTAAAACTCAAGTTCAACAAGTCAACCGGATTAAAACAAAAATATAAAAAAATAAACCTTCTGAATCAAACTTTAAAATTTTAGTTTTTGAATTTCATACGTAAGCTATTTGATGATATAATTTGTTTCATTCGTGTGTTTTTTTAAAAAATAAAAAATGTGTACTTTTAGTTTGAAATATATTTAAGAGATAAGTAATTAAATTCTATTTTCCCACTTTCTATTTGATTATTCATTCTAATTTTTCAATTCAAAGTTGAACCCAATCTTTAATACACTGTTATGAATAAACATATCACTATTTATTAATTTAATTATTTTATATTAATTTATTTTTATCCGATTTAATCTAGTCAGACCTGACCCAATGACCAATGCGAATGGTCGAATCTTACAAACATTGCGTGAAACAATAAAAAAATATGAACAAAAATGCCATTCTAACTAAGATAATTCTCAATTCTTCAAAATGTCTTATGACTGTCCAAGAAATTTTCGGCATTTCATTGTCCATTGCCTATCACTATTTACTTATCCTGATTTTTTTATATTATATTTTAAGGCACATATATTGTGAGAGAATTAAATTCAGAACCTAAGATGATCCGGAAAGTTCTTTTTAAGAATCACAATATTTTTCTAAGATTTTTTAAGAATTAAGTTCTGAACCATATTTTGCTAAGGTGTAAATTATACCACATTTCTTGCCAATAGTTGCAGTAAGTCCCACAAAGACAGCCATATCTATTGCCTTAAGATCCACTACACCAAAAAAGTTACATTAGTTCTTTATATTTTTTGGGACTAAAATTTCTTAATTCTCCATGGTCCCTAAAAGTTGGTCACTAAAAATATATAGGGACCAAAATTTTTTTATTAGTTCTAAAAAAATTACCTGCTAATGATCACAAGTGAAATTTTGATTTTAAATAATTATTGTGATTACTATCACATTAACCTTCAATACTAAGAATTAAATATAATTAGTCCCTAAAAGATTAGTCCCTCGATCATAGTGAGATCCATATCTTATACACCGCTCCTACTCCTCCGTCTGGCCTGTTTGTCCTAATGATGATGAGCCATTAGATTTTTTCGCATTGTGATTAAATTGTGATGGTTGAACAATTGAAATAAACAAAAACATTTGGCAAATGCAGCGTATAAATTAGTTGATAATTGTAGAATGACTTAAAAGACATAAATAATAGTTTAAACTATTTTAGGCGTTCTACACTGTAACAATTTATTTATATATAGAGAGAGAGAAGAAAGTTATCGATTCTAAGAATAATAAATATTATGATACGGACGAATCTAATTTATTAAAACTAAATAATTATAAATAACAGAGGAATAATAAATGACAAGGTGTGTTGGCATCCATTTTATTATTAATGAAAATTTCTTCAGGGCATATAAAATTATTAGTGCTGCCAATTTTAAGAGATATCAAATACATTAAGCCATCTAATTTTCTAGACATTAATGTAGCACAACTTTTTTTCTTTTTTTATTTGTTTTTCTTTTATATGGCATCTTCATCTGCAAACATTTGTCCATTTGCTGATTCAAAGCATCTCTACATGGCTCATAAAAATGGGGTGGTAAAGCATCTCTACATGGCTCATAAAAATGGGGTGGAAAGCAGACAAATTGATCGAGCTAAATTAAGGACCACTTGTAACCCCCCTAAGGTTCGTCAAGATATTGTTCGTTTTGAATCAAAAATTCGTACAAATTTAAAATACATCTTGATAAGTAAAATAAAATAATACTAAACTCATTATCATCATTCTGTTTTATTCATGTGAGACTAAGAAACAGTTTGCAATATGTGTTTATGGACATTTTAATGGAGGACGGTTCATGAACTAGGTTGGCTCCATGATCACCCACAACGAATCTCTGTAATTAATTTTGTCCTATCAGAACCATGAAATGAAAATAGAGCTTGAAGACGTACACTGTGGAGATCATTAAGATGTGAATAGCTAAACCATTTCTGACTTATTTGAACAGCAGAAAGAAGCAGAAAAGAAATCTCGCTTGTTTAAGATTTGAAAATTCAATCTTGCCGAGTTAGAAATTTTACTTTTTTTTGTCAATAAAGTATTTTACTATTGTAGAAAATCTGGTGCTATCAAATATGTATATTTTTTTCTTTTGGACTGCCATAAAACTTGCATATTATTTCCTTGTCTTCATGTACTCAAGATCAGAATAGCATATTTCCCTTTTCAATGACAATCCTTGTGACATTGAGAGATAAAATCATGTATTTTCGACATAGGAGGTTTAACTTTATTCTACTCTTATCCTCGAACAAACATTGCCCCAAGTTATTATTTCTGTTACGCACTACAGACAGTCATCTGATACACAGTACTAAAGAAAAATTTAAAGAACATTGATGGGAGACTGTTCATGGCCCCTGCCTACATTGTAATTGGATGGACAGAGTAAATTTAAGGATCACAAATACTCTTGCAATCTTGTACAATGACAAGATCCAACTCCAACAGGGTTCTATTAATTTGCCTGCTTCCTCCACAACTTGCGTATCCATTTAATAATCCATGAAGAACTGGGAAAAAATGTACCCCAAATTGGTCCAACTTGCTGTTCAACTGCAAGAACAACTTGCTAGGAGGAAGGCAAGTGGATCAACTCGCATTCCAGAACATGCCTTAAGAAACCTGATACAAATAGATAAATCACTTTTTTTTTTCAGAACTAGCATTTATGTATATCTTTTATCATGCTGTATGATCTTTTTCCCCAAAAAAATCATAAATTAATAGTAACATTAGAAGGGTAGTACCTAAACGTCAAGAATTGCATAAACCTCATCTCATCTATTTTGAGTTGAGAAGTTTTTCTTTTAAGATTTCCAGTGCTTCTCGCAAGCCGTCCTTCAAATAACAAAACAAAGTCTGTAAGGTTAGTAAACTTTTAGCCCACAGTTAGCTTACTGGGATATTAGTTCCATCCCCATTTTAATCAAGAATAGCATACCTCCGAAGAAATCCACTTGGAAATCTTTAATGCTTGCGCTCTCATGGCCGGGGACAGTGATAGTTTTATGGCTCTTGACAATGCATCAGCTGCTTGGTCAATGCACATAGGATCATCATTATCTGGAAGTAGATCGTGCTTCTGTAGTGGCTCTGGGCTAACTCCTAACCAATAAAGCCTTTCTGCCCAGTAAAACTGGTCGAGTATGAAGGGACATATTATCTGCTTTAAACAAAAAGGTTTCATGTATCAACTTCTATCGAAGAAATTTCAGCAGGGACCTTGTTCCAATTCAAGCATATACGTAGCCAACTTACATATCCAACCACAGAATTCATGAAGCACAAATTTTCTTAACGTGGACAAGTTAGCTTAAAATGTCTTCTCGTTTATCAAACTTGATCAATAGCTTCAAGCAAATTGATCCTGATGCCTCAAAACATGATATTCGGAGAGGCCAAAGATGAGCGGACTACTTAAATGTAGTGATAGTAAAATATTAGAAAATTAAAATTTTATGTTTCCATAGGAGACGACCTCAAGTTTGGTACTTCATGAATGTCATTCTATTGCCAGAGTTATTTCTTGTAGGTATTGTGGAAACATGTTCCTGACAATAAACCAGAGGACTACAGTAACTTCACTGATCTACAGCACAGTTTTCATTCCTTTTTTAAAGTTTAAATGTGCTCTATTATTGACCTGAAGTTATTAACAAGTATTTATTTATTAAGTTATCTTCTTCACACTGATTTTCCATTTAGTTTTTACGAAAAGAAGCTCATCAAAGGAATATCCATACGATTAATTTGTGAAATTAATAGCTTTCTTAAAATTATACTTCAATCTAGATCTCTGTCAAAATGACAAGAAAAAAAAGATTGGTAGTACTGCATGAATAACCTGAGGGATCCCAGTATACAGCGCTGCAGCAGTTGATCCACTGGACGATAAAGAAGATATCAAGGTCCGCAGAGGATAAAAGATAGAAGGAATGATGTTAGTTTCCAGTAACAGCTGTGAAATACCTGCCCCCATGATGAATTGCAGCAGCACATCTGGAGAAAAGCCAGTTGTAGGGTACAGAACTGGTCATTCGAACAAGGATAGATCAGTAAAATCTAAAATAAAACAAGAACGAAAGAAAGGAATGCAAGAAAAGTATACCCAGAAAAACAATAAAGGTGGTCATTAAAGAGGAGAACCCCATCTGTGGCAGTGTTCCCTGAATCAGATAATATCAGTGATGCATCAGCATAACTCTTGATGATTACCTCTAATGGTTCATATCCAGCAGAAAAGAGGATGAACCTATAATTTGTTCTCTCGGTAACAGCTTTAAGCACCTTAATAAATGAATGAGGTTTCCTAAGAAATCCCATGCTGCACAATGCACAAGTTATTTTAGTTTTTGAGCAATAAGTGAGGATTACTTGCACCCAGACAAGGCAATACATCAAAACAACATGAAATATCAGATGAAAACAGAATGCAACATACCAAAAATAGGTGACATATGATACAAAATGAATTCAACACAAAAATGTTAGGCTTTTCTGTCACATTCTATAAAGAATTCTTGTTACTTGTTAAGGAGGATATTCTTGGTGTCTTCAAGGAGTTCTATGAAGGCAATCATGGCTTCAACAGGCTCAATCGTTCTCTTGTTCCTCATCCCAAAAACTCATCTACTAAGGAACTCTCCAACTACCAGCCCATTGCGCTGTCTAATGCAATCTACTTACTGATCCCCAAAGTGTTGGCCAACAGGTTGCGCTTGGTAATCTCCCACCTGATCTCACCTATCCAATCTGCTTTCATTCATGACAGATCCCTTTCGGACTAGTCGCCAGTCCTATGTAAAATGGAGAGACAGCTAAATGGTTGGAAGGGCAGATCGCTCTCACGCGGTGGCCGCTTGATCCTTCTGAATTCAGTCCTCATGGCACTTCCTATGTATTATATGTCTATCCTTCTCCCTCCTAAGGAAATTTAACTTCGCCTGGACAAGATATGGCATGCATTCTTCTGGCATGGTCCCAAGACGGGTGGTCGGGGCTTCCACTTGGTGGATTGGTCAAGTGTTTGCAAGCCTAAGGCTGAGGGAGGTCATGGTGTACTTCTCTCAGAACATTCAATGATGCTCCGCTTTCCAAATGGGTTCTTCGCATCTCTCCTGGTCGTGATTTCTTCAGCCAAACTATTTCTGCATGTCATGGCTACTCCTTGACGTGGGACTCATAAACTATTCAGCTGCAGGGTGCCTCTTCCTTTTGGGTAAGTGTTTCTCGTACACTTCATTGAATTAGGCCCCTATTTTCCCCTATCCTTGGTTCGGGAAATCGGTTCTCTTTCCAGCATGATGATTGGCAGTCTGTAGGAACATTAGCTGCCCTATTTCCTCAGCAAAGGAACATCAGCTGCCCTATTTGTCCTTGCCCAAGAGGATTCTGCCATGCCTCTACAGCAGGATCCTCACCAACTTATGAAGAATGATGAAATTCAAAAAAAAAAACTGAATATACAGTTTAGGCAGTGTTTCAAAATATCAATTTATTTGTTTAGTATTTAGGCAGCTGATGGTTAAGAATTTACCTTCCGATGGAGCTTAGCCCTACAAATATTGGTGGATATGGAGTAGAGTTCATGAGGAAATGCTGCATATCAACATGATCCAAACATAGTCCATTCCTCTGAACCACAGAAGCATCACAATTTAAAGACAGTGTTTGCCTACACTTGTCACAGGAAAACTGCCACTCCAAAGGCAGAAACCAGAAACCACAAACATGGATATTTGGTGGCCAGTAGCCTGTGATATTTTATGTAAATCAAATTAGCCTGAGTACAGAAGTCGGATAAACCATTTAATCATCAGTCTGACCGAATCAATAAAGTAAAAACTTATTCTAGAGGAACAACTACTAAAACCAGTGTGGTTCAATAATTTAAAGTCAAGTGAGTTGAAAATAATTCCTATGTTTCAGATGAGCTATAACATAAAGGACATTATGGTGAAATTTCTTATGACTTCGATAATATCTAAGATGATTCTTGGATAAGCTAGGGATGGTAGGTGCTTAAAAGAAAAATATGAACGAATGAACTTTATTCAACAACATGGAACTTAATTATACATCACACTCCACAAGCACATATAATCACCCTAATGAAGTGCCATGTATGGAAGGAATTGCCCATTTTTTTTGAGAAATTGAAGGAATTACCTGGGCACTCCACGATTTCTTTGCTGAACCCATATCTGTATAATGAAAAACAAGAAGCAAAAGGTAAGGTATAATTGTACCCAAAAGAAAAAAAGAACAGATATAACGACCGAAGGTGATATGAATGTCCATAAAAAAAGATGAGAAGTTTCAATCATTAAAAAAATTCGTGTAATATTCTTGAACTTTACATTCTTATCTTAGGTGACGAAATACAATGAAATTTGATTTCTAACCAACTGGATCATAAGTGACCATAGAGACAAAAATATGAACTGTATCTTTCTTAATTGTAATTCATAAACAAAACCTCAAATATAGTTTTCTTTACTTCTCTAAATGTCAAGGTGCCTTACAGTAACAATGGCGATTTTTCCCTTATATGCCACATTGGAAGACCTGTAATCGGATCCTGTATAACAACAAAGCAAGTTAAATGTCCAAGAGTGACGACAATGACAACTTAATATTTACAAATTAGGTTAATGAATATGTATAGCACCCCGCTCTACACCTTAGTGTGGAGCGTTTATTTCTTATCATTAATTAATTTAACAATTATAATTCACAATTAAATTAATCATATACTACTTAGATGAAGTAATATAGATTTATTGGACTAATTTGATAATAAAAAAGTATCATTTAAGGCTAAATAAATTGTAACCGTTGAATTAGCCATATTTACTAAAATGACTTGATTATGACCATCAAATAATCTGATGACCTTGATCTTGAACAAATTCGCTATCTAACTAATAAATAAATTAATATATAATTATTTTATTAATCTAATAAGTGAAATTAGTGTTCTACTCCCATTCTACATCAAATGCTCTACATGTACAATTTTTCTCTTTACAAATATGAAAGTTATAGGATAAAAAATGAGACATAAAGAAAGCTTCAAGTAGGTACTCACAGTAAAAGGCAAAGGACTAAGGTTTAGGGTCTCACTTCTCCATGATCCCCAGTCATCCATGAAGAGTGGCCACATCCAGTGCATAACATCGATCCAGCTTACCTATTAGGGACCAACGTAAGTTGCTTCAAGAATCAGATCATTCAGTTAAGGGCAAAAACTATCCAATAACAAAATGATGTAACAAGAAATATTATATGCAACCAGTATAAGATGAAACCAATTAACTAATAGTTGCTGCCAAAAAGATGATACCTTGTGCAAAAAGTATAAAATGATGATGCAAACAAGGTTGTGTATGCTAGGATGATAACTAATAAGTGACATTGTAAAGGCATTATAAGCTTCTGTCTAATAAAATATGCATTAGATGCTTCAAGAAGAATCTAACAACATTTTTGTATAAAACTTTTTCTAGAAAATAAATAGCTAACAGACCTTTGAAATGATTAAAATGCAAAACTTCTTCTAAGATGTTACTTTGAGAACATTGTATACCATATCTCTTTTCAGTTAATGAATCAAGAGTTGGATGGCATCTTGTTGGGTCACTTGGTACCAAGGAGGGTGAATTGATACAATAAAACCTTTTCGATAAACCAAAAACCTGATCGTTTAAACGCAAAACAATAAAAAGACTCAGTTCAACCAACATGAGAGAGAGAGACAAGAGAACGCAAGCACAAGGTTGTTGACAAGTTTTGGCGCAACTCTTTAGCCTACATCCCCATTCCAACTTCTTAGCCCTTGGTACTATTAGAGTTGCACTATCAACCACCTTACTTTGAGTTCAGGAGAAGGTAACTTTTTACACCAAAGCCTAAGAGGTAAGGTGAGACTTCCAACAAATGAGCTCAAAGATGTAACGAGACCAAGCTTTTACTCTCTTGTTTACAATAAATGCTCACAAATACAAAGAAGAGAGAACAAATATGCAATTTATGATTCAAGTGTGCTCCAAAGACTTCTAAATGCTCAAGAAGGACTTACTATCAAAACTAGTTGCGTCAAAGGCCTTAGTGTTTTTCACTGTTCCCCAAATTTTAGCAAAAAACTAGCTATTACAGTTCAGTTTTACTTTACGGTCGAACATCCTTGACCAATCAAACTAACTGCTAGAAAAATGCGCATTGGCACTTCATCCAGTCGCACTTGACTTTGGCTCTTGCACTTGTTGAGAAATATGTTTTCACTTCTTATTCACCAAACACTAGTGCCTCCTTATTTATAATAAAGGTAGGCAATACAAGAAAGGAGAATATGCTAGAATATTACTCCAAAACAGGGATATTATCTCAAAATATTTGGAATATTATTCCAAAAACTCTGGGATACTAATCCTGAACAATATTACAAAGATATGCAAAGATATGAAAAGATATGCAAATCATATCTCAACACTCCCCCTCAAGCTGGAGCATAGATATCAATCATGCCTAGCTTGTCGCATATCAATCATGCTTAACTTAGTAGCTAGAAAGTTGATGACGCCGACCATTCTATATTCCAACACGCCCCCACAAGTCGACGCTGGGAAGAGACTGAACGGCGGCGACTTGAAGGACACACCGCGGAGAAATCATACAACAACTGTAGTGTAACCAATCGTCGAACACCTGCTGGGCGACCTGTGCTGAAGACGATGACCAAGACCAGGCTTCAAACAGCAGAGACAATTTGACAAACACCTAAAGGACAATTGCTGCTGAAAGAACATGACACCAACAATGATTTTGCTAACATGCCCCAACTTTGAAGAGAGCTTGAGCGGCAGTAGCAGAACATCCAATGAGACAAGTAGCGATTTTTCGATGGAAGTAGAGAGGAGCTGGAAACGCAGCTCCCAAATCCGGCAACAATGCCGGTGGAACGTCGATAATGGCAAATGGAGAGGAAACTCCAAAGCGACGACTTGAGGAACGCCAACCACGATCCATCGCCAGAAAGGAAGTAAGGTTCCGATCATCGATAACAACGTCGGCCAAGTCCGGTCGTCAACAACGACGCCAGTATAATTTCAGAGGTTAAGCTCCGATCAATAAAGGTTCAGTAGGACACTCCTTATGGAATGCAGGACGCCTCAAAGGCGTAGAAAGCCCTCAAGGACTTAGGGTTAAAATGTGACAGCAAAGCTGCAGAGATGTCCCTGTGGGGCAGAGAGTTACTAGAAAGCAAAAGATGGAGAAGATGAATAAAGGAGAGAAACCACAAAGGTACAAAATCTCGATGTAGGATCGCTACTTTGATCAATAAAAGCCCGAAGGCAAGTCTAGTGATAACACCAACAAACTAATGAAAGCGAAGGAAACATAGAAGAGGTAAAGAAGTTTCGTTCTGCAATAGTTTCCGAGCTCATGTGCACCGCTAAGATTGACCTTGCAGCAAAAGGAGATGCGAAAATAGTGGAAGAGAGAAATATAGAAGAAAACACAAAGACATAGAAAGAAGAACGTGAACCAAAAATAGAGAGAGAGAAAAGGGGAAAGCAGAAATGTGGATTATCGAGCCATAAACACGAAGATAAAGAACTTCATGCTTACTGGACTTTCAGGAGCCATGGAAGCCGACGAATCGACAGGAGGAGCTCACACAGATCTTTAATCAACTCGCTCTGATCTCTTATTCACCAAACACTAGTGCCTCCTTATTTATAATAAAGGTAGGCAATACAAGAAAGGAGAATATGCTAGAATATTACTCCAGAACAGAGATATTATCCCAAAATATTTGGGATATTATTCCAGAAACTCTGGGATACTAATCCTGAACAATATTACAAAGATATGCAAAGATATGGAAAGATATGCAAATCATATCTCAATAGCACCTATTAGGACTATCTTCCATAATTCTCCACCATCTCTTGGCCGGTTGAACATATTTAATGGTTGATCAGCCAGCCAGTGTGCAGCATTCATGCCCCTTAGTTTTAATCATGGCCGGTTGCAAAATCTCGGCCAGTCTCACAAGGCAATGTCATATTTTTTTTTCCACACAAGCTGGATTGAGATAAAACTTGTTCCTATGGAAAGATTAAACAATTTATTACAACTTTTCTCAATCAAAAACATAAAGTAGAATTAAAAAAAAAAGAATTGAGAGGAAAAAGGATGACCACCAGGTTATGTGGTTGTCATTCGGATATATATAACTATGAAATGGAGATGGTACACAAGTGTGAGCTCTCCAAGAGAGACCACAAAGTAATGGAAAAAGTATATCAACTATCCGAAATCCCACTCCCGAAGAAGAAAGGAAATGTGGTGTACAATCCATTCTGTCGGACATCACTCTCCACACGCTAGAGCCAAATGAACCAGGAACCGGCCAAAAAAGATGTGTACTCTCCGTCTCTGTCTCTGTTGGTCCAAGCCTTGGAGAGACTGCCACCAGGTCTAAGAATCTGAGGGGGGAAGGCCCCCGATGCCAGATACCACGGGCTGTCGGACATGAGAAAAATAGGTGGTCGATGTCCTCTGCCTCACCGCATAAGGCGTAGGATGTGTCTGCATCAGGTGCCCATCTCGCCGTGTATGTCCTGGTGAGAAGTCGGTCCCGCCGTAGAAGTCAAGCAAAGATCTTGACTTTTAGCAAATGAGAGTACAATCCATCCTGAGGTCCTCTGATGCTATCGTATGTGGTAGGAACCGCATGTAGAAGCTGTGTGCTGACCAAGACTCCAATATCCATACCCATTCGTCGGACCTGGTATGATCGGGATGGAAGATGGCAATTGCTGATGAATAATCAAATATTAATAAAAACTTTACTGAATAGGATTATCATTTTCAATTACACCCTTCTGAGTTTGGAAAAGAATTGATCCTAATTATTTGAGTTTTGTATCATCAAAATATAATTAATTAACATATAAAGTATATCTTCCATATCTCTCGTGAGATCCATACTTTCTTGAGTTTTTTCGTTTTGCTTATCTTACTAATGTTGAACAAGAATAAAATTATGGACAACAACAACAACAACAACAAAGCCTTATCCCACTAGGTGGGGTCGGCTACATGGATCATACGACGCCATTCCGCATTCGGCTACAAGAATAAAATTATGGACATTTCCGTTAATTATGGGCTTTAATTATGGGCCTTCTGCACATTAGTTAGAAGCCCATCAGGAGTTTCGTTATATTAGATTTCTTTTTATTTGATCTCCTATTTTTTTGGCATCAGTTGTTTAGAATCCTATAAATACCATGGTTCCTTTGGAATGTGTGCGTTGATGAATGAACATTTACCACTGCTTAATCTAACTTACCTTGTTTGGCTTGCAAGCATTTTGGGTCAAACGCTTGCCTGGTGAGGATTCCATGTCTCACATGGAACGCTGCTGGGTGACATTTTGTCTTGGCCAAACAGGGTTAGTAGATCTCCATCATTTGCTCACTTGTACATTTCAAGATTTAAGTTACTTAATATAAGATTTTTCTGGCAGGGTTGCGGATTTGATCGACGTGGAGTCCATCTTGTTGCATGGAGCAATGCGTGTCGTCCCACCTCCCAAGGAGGCATGGGAGTCCGGGATCTCCGTTGTACCAACTGGGCTCTCCTAACTCGGTGGGTTAGATAAATATGGCATTCGATCTTCTTCAGCTGCTATGAGCGCAACCTATCTTGGGAGTCGAGGATTGTCCTGCCCCACGGGGCCTCATCCTTTTGGTGGGGAGTGGCATCACTGGTCCCAAGAGTGCATCCACTCATGATTCCCTCACTCGGTTCAAGGGTGGATTTCACATTTTGGCAGCATGATTGGTCCCCTGAGGGACCACTTGGCGGAGGCATTCCCCTGCCTCTATGCTTGGCGGATCATCCTGGCGAAATAGTGGCGGATACTTGGTCCAAGGCTGGCAGTCCCAGCTCTGGCTCTTGGGGCCCTCTTTTCAGATTAGCCTGCTCGGATTAGCGCTTCACCGAGCTTCTGGCGCTTCACTAGAGCATTGCCCCCTTCCGCCCTGACCACTCGAGGCCCGACGGATGGGCATGGCTATCTGGTCAGCATGCAGCCCCTACATTTGCTTCCTTCCCGACACTATGAAGTCAAAGGACTTTAGGATAAACTGCATACTCATTTGGCGATCCCACGTATGAAAGTCAAAATCTTTGCTTGGCTTATGTGGCATGACCGGCTTCTCAACAGGAGGTACAGGGCGATATGGGGGCCCCACACAGACACATCCTGCATATTTTGTTACGCGGAGGACATCACCATCTGTTTTTTGCATGTCCGACATCCCGAGGCATCTGGCATGCTCTCCGAGTTTTGGCCCGACAGAGACAAAGGTGAAGAGCGCCACTGGCATCTTTTTTGGACGTTCCAGTATAACTGGATGATTTTTTGTGGGTGGCGATGTCAAACTGAGCGTATTGTACATCACCTCTCCTTTCTTTTTTGGAAGTGGAGTTTTTGTTAGCTTATATATTTTTCCATCTTTTGTTGCTCTCTCAATCTTTTGTTGCTCTCTCTTGAGAGCCCACACTTGTATATGATTCTTATTTCATAGTTATAACCACAAAACCTGGTGGTCATCCATTTTCCTCTTCAAAACCTCAGCTACCTTCTCTTTTTAAGAAAACTGCTTTTTGCAGTTTTGTTTAGTTTGCAGTAGTAGTTGATCATGCTCCTATATTATCAAATGCACCTAGCACATTTTGAAGCATGTTCATTGTCCCTATTCTGCAATTCCTTTTCCTATTTATTTGTTAGGATTTCTGCACGAGGAAAATTATGCAACGCAAAAAAAACCCGAGAAATTTAAGGCAACGAAAAGTTTTATTAGATGGAAGAAACGGAAGAGGATTACAAGGATTACGAATTCAGATTGCTTTCTATTTGGACCCTTAGGGAGTTTATATAGGCACTCCCTTTTACAGACGATAGGAATTACAAACCAACTGGGACTCAGAGTAGCCAATGAGAGACCCCTCTTACCCCCCACAGGCTCGCTGAGTAGACAACGAGAGACCCTCATAGGGGAAATCTGTTAAAGCGCCTGACTAAGAAGGGGGGCCATATAGGGTTACAACTAGGTTTAGATTCAAAGCATCATCAACAATTTTGGCCTTCTCAGAAATTCAAATAAAAAAAAACTGAAACTCACATCCAGTTCTTACATTGGTGGTTGTATTAGTCTAGGTTTGCATACTTTGGCAATCAGAACCTTTTTTATATCACCTCTAATTAAGGTGTGGGATATGGGACTGTATACAGATCATGGATCATGGGCATTTTAACATGAAATGTAAGCTATCATCAATTGTTTGGGTACTATCTTTCCACATTACTTTACGACATCTCGTTTTCATGACTTTTGACATATTTGATATACTTGTGACAAGTCCGTGACATGTGTGTTTTAGCTCTTAAACAGATTCAGCTACTCCATGCTAGTCATTATTTTTTATTGCTATCATAAATTGGACATTAGATATTTCAGGCTTTATTTGTCTTGAAATTGAGTGTGCTTCTTGTGTGTTCATAATTTTTTTATCACCTTTGGTAATTTTATCCTCAATGGGTTCTAGCATATCTCATAATGTCTAACAAAATCTCTCTTTGAGAGCATACACTTGTAAATTTTCCCCTTCATTGTGATATATATACATGGATGACACCCTAATTTGGTGTTCATCCTTTTCCTTCTTAAAAAAATACCCTTAACGAGCTTCAAACCAAAAAAATAAAGGATATCATGCTTAAATGTGATATGCTTAATGACTTGACTCTAGTGCCTCCCAAAACTTTCTCAATACCATTGTTGGGATATGAAACGCCACCACATATTTGTCAATAATGTCCACGTATCATTTAAACCTTACTCCTTTACAAACCGTTATTCCCCTTTATTTTTATAGCTCGGGATTTCTTTATGGAGTGTTTACTGAAGATTTGAACACCCTCTGGGTGTCACAGAAGCCACTTTTGCAATGATCTCTTCGTTTGTATTATCCCATGTTCCCGGAGTAATACAGTGACATGTCACATTGCATCTCCACAATTCCTGTTACACCATGCACTTGACGTCCTTTCCTCTAATGTGACAAAAATCAGTATAGTTATGGTCACCTTTAACCAAACCTTAACCAAACAATTTTTTGGCCACACATTGACACCTATATTTTAAGTTTCCTCCTATCCTAGGACCACTCACGTCATCATCTCTGCCCAGATTTCCGGATCTTTGTCACTCTCCATGGACCTTTTTAAAATTCACAATTCTAGTTTTGCTAAGCAACATTAAATAAGTACAAGGCATCCAATGTTACCAGGTTAAGAACAACAACAACAACAACAAAGCCTTATCCCACTAGGTGGGGTCGGCCGTCCAGGTTAAGAAACAAAGTTTAATAGGTCTCACAGAACAATTGACAAAAATAGGCATAAATGATACTAAACCCAACAAAAACACTACTATATTAATGCAAGAAGTATTTTAGCTTAATTTTTCCTTTTCCTTCTAAATCTTGAACAGAACAAAGAAAGCAAGCATGCACTTTTTGCGCTACCCCAATGGAGGGCATTGACCATCTGTTTTTTTTTTTTTGGATGTAACATTACGGCGGGAGGCAAGATGCTCTTGGGTGAATATGCATTCAATCAATGAATTCTGGCACTCTTTCTGATCTGGAGAGGGACAAGTTTACAACTGCTATGTCTCACGACGTCGGCGTGCTACATCACTAGCTTTCATGTCGGCCATCTGGTGCCAATGCAATAATTGTATCTTTCGGGGCGAACGCTGTTATGTGGATAACATTACAATGCATGCTTACAAGTTGTTGAGGGAGTGGGCATCACTTTGATGCTACCATTGTAATCTCTATTGTAATATATGACTCAATCAATAAATGAAGATGGATGGAGGCATTTGGCTCTCATCCTTCACACTTTCAAAGAAAAAGAAAAAGAAAGCAAGTATAAAAGAAATCACATTCAAAGCAATTACAAATATTGCATACAGTGTTTGCAGGAGCTTCTTGGAAATATTTGTACAGAAGGGGATTTTCTTCCTTGAATTGGCGTTCAAATGATGAAGGTGCGCTGTACGTGCACATCAGGAAAAATTTATAAGATGACCTTATTAAAGAATTAAAGCCAATATTCTACTAGGAATTAAGTTAATACTTGGAAGGCTGCAGAAATATGTAAAGTATCTTAAGTAGCATTGTTCAGGCTGCCTTTATGAAATAGAAAAGATGAAGCATATGCAATCACAAACCACAAGCAACTTAAATAATCTCCACCCATATAGTTGTCCAAGACCTTTACTGCACAATAAGTAGTTAGTCACAAGTTTTGCTGTAAAAGAAATAATTATCAGGAATATGTGTACAAAGTAATAAGAAAATCACTCTTTTAACAAATCCTCCCACTGAATCTAGATAGTCAGGAGAATAATGATGCCTAAGAAGCATTCCAGGCAAAACCTATAACTCATGTGTGCCTAAAGAAGATTTAGAATACAGAAAATTATCAAACGGAACAAACATATGCAGTCAAGGGCAGCCCTTCTGTACATCAATAGATGATCTAGTAAGAAGTTACAAGATTGAAAACTTTATGCAAATGAGGTAAGTCTTAACTTGAGAAGTCGGCAATCACCTATAAGGTACAACATAAGGAGCAGCAACAATACACTGGACTTGAAAGAGTTCTGCAAGATGCCAACCCTCCTGGATCATTAAATAACATTAATCACTAGCAAGATGTGAATCTAGCTGAATGAGAGAACCCCTCAAATTTTCATGGGTGCAATACCAAAGCAAAGAAATTGATCATTATAACATCACCCTCTACAGTTGCATCATCTCCAAAGACACTATGAACTGCAGACAAACATTCCTGTCTGTGTTGTGCCTGAATACGTTTTCTTTGCATATAAAAAGACAACTCATCAGAATCTGGCAAGGCAAAGAGTTCCATCAAGCTTAGAGTTTTTAGAAAAAAATAATGATATTAATGTAGTTGCTTCTTAAAAATCGGACCTGAGTCATGTCCAGCCTGAGGAATTGAAAGCACAGGGAGTGTGGACACTGGAATGTACAAAACTTTCTTAGTTGAAAGATGCACAGCCAAACCCTGCAACACTACCTAGAAACCTCAACAGAACGACAGTGGGATAGCAGAATTGAACAAATCAGGAAAGGATAACCCTCTATGTCAAACCTGATGAGCAAGGTGAGTTATAAACACCACGTGGTACTGGTTTTGGGATGAAGCAAAAGCTGCAGCAATGGACTGCAATTAAAAAAGTATAGATGCTAAGTTAAGTAATGGTTTCTCCAATAGGACACAAAGCAAGATCGGAAGCATAGAGTTATCTTTTCTTTATGAAGGTAAGGATGACTAAGATTTTGAGTCATCTACTTTGTATTAAGATAGCCGACCCCACCTAGTGGGATAAGGCTTTGTTGTTGTTGTTGTTGTTGTACTTTGTATTAAGAAGCCAAAACCATGAAATGTACTAGTGTGGACTTCTCAAGAAAAATGTACAAGTGTGGAGAACGCAAAAAAACCAAAAATTATGATTTGAGGGGCCTAACCATCTTCCCACTTGGCCATCAAAAAGAAAATATAAGATTATCTATTTTGTTTTCATTGGAATTTGATGTTGGGGACCAAGATAATGAACCTAAGTGACATTTACATTATCACTTGATACATTCCTTTAAAGATATCATTTGACACAATTTAGTAAAATTTGACAGTTGGAGATTATCTAACTACAATAGAGAAGAAGGAATCCAACAGCATATAGAGTTGACTCTTCCCAAAGATGTTATATATGCCTTAAGCAATAAGTTAGCAACTCTAAACAGCATGAAAATGCACCATTGGTGAGATCCGTCCTCTCGGTTTCTTTGGTCTCAGGCAATGACCTTTTTAGGGACATGAGTGAGTTTCCTACAGATGTTCTTGCAGAAAATTTGTAGGCTTGGTGCGCTATCTTGTAACAGAGTCAGTTTATTGGCCGGGAGAAGATTTCAAGAGGTTTCTGGGCACCTCAATTTCACCTTTCTCTTGAACCAACGTAAATAAGAGATTCTACTGTTCATGGATAATATCTCTAGCTATCATCCCGACGAACCCAAAAGAAATGGATGAATGTGATTCTCTGGTCAGTTAATTGTATGAAATACTATTTATTGCATTGGAAATCTAGAGACAAGAACATTTTTGGCGTCATCGGTCTTGATGTGAGGGGTCTGCTGTGGGCACCTGGACCCCCCTGTCCAGGTCAGGGCTTTCTAACCAATGGTTCGCAGAGCTGTTGGATCTACACGATAGGATCTCCCAATATTACCTTAATGATGAGGAGGATAGCTGGTCGTGGCTAGCTGGCCACTTTGTGGCACAGAGGAGGATAGCTGTTACCAGAGAGTCGCAGCTGAGCATACAGTCAACAGTTTATCAGCACATATGGAGGTCTCGTGTCCCTCTCAAGTTTCAAGTTTTCCCTTGGCTACTGAGGAGAGGATGGCCCTCAACAGAGTATATAGGGCAGGGTGGGCAGCGCGCTCGGAAACATCATGCGTGCTCTATGAGTCTACAGAGGAGGATACCACTCACCTCTTCTTGGCGGATAAGATGCACAAACATTGATGACTTGATGCCAAAGAGCTTTTGGCCTTCATTACAATCTTTGGTCACATGCGGGGGCCAGGATTGGCGACAGCCTTGGTTCGGGGCTTTTGTGGTTATATGGGCGCTATGGAAGCAGCATAACCATACTATTTTTTATGGAGAATGATGTTACATCGATAATACTGTACATCAGACCACCTTTGTATTAGAGAGTGGGAAGAGTGAGTATCATTTTGTACACCCTCTTGTTTCTATTTTCTTTTGTTCTGTATACACACATGTAATTGTTGGCTCCGTACATCATTGATACAAATTGGATGAGTAACTCAAATTGGTAGTTATCCTTACTTTTCTCAAAAAAAATCTAGAAACAAGAACATGTGCAAGACATGAAATTTCATTTGATGGTTCGTTCACCCTTACTCCATCCTTTTATGTCAAAAAGAAAAGGAAATTCTCAATGGATCAAATGGTTGGTTTTCAACTAACCAGCATGTTGTTAAGGTCTCAAAATCAAACCCCTCAAGTTGTTAGTAAGAGACTTAAGCATTTTTATTCACTGCCTTCACTTGGATTAGTCAAATGCAACCTATTGGATACCAATGTTAACGCCAAAACAAATCAGCAAAGATGAGGATGCACGAATAATATTTTCTGTTGGGAAACAGAGGATGGAAAGCTAAGCTGATGAATGTATGTGATAAACATTAACTAACTAACACTTCTATAATGTGTAACAGTTGAAAATATTCAAGACAAGTGAGATAGGGTCCTAAGTCGATCTATTTAAGAGGATCATCTTCCAATAGGCCAATTCGAGGAGGTCAAACCTCAAAGATAATTAGTCCAAACAAATTATCAAAAAAGTTTAATGGCATGATAATAAGCATTCCAAGTGGTCCCTATTTGTAAAGTAAAGCCCAATAAAATTCATATCAAAACCTAAAAGAAATAAAAACAAAAACAACACTACTAATATTTAAAGATGATCCTATCATTTTCACCTGTTTCAAAGCAGCATTGCCCTCATAGCAAGCAAAAATATATCAGAGAAATTGCTCTTACGATCATATAATAATGAATACAAACTCGAGTAGCATGAAAATTCTCCTTCAGTAAGAAAATTTGAGACTTGATTGTTCTTTCGCAGCATGTATGTAAGTTGGTACATAAGTAAATCTGCATGCAAGAGAGCTTGATGCATGCAGAATTCCTACAAAATGATGCATTTAGTGCACCAAGAGGTCTCGAGTTAGTTTAACATTAGTGGGACTTAAATATCTCTTTTACTTTTCAATTCATCTTTTCTTTCCGTGTTAGGACCATGGACCTCCTTTGTAACTGTAAAGAAAAAAAAAATCAAAATGGGTATACCCCCTCATCTTGTAATAAGCCCGATGCCCACCAAAACTTATGATGAAATAATGTTGATGCGATAGGAATAATAATTCTTCTGAGAATTTAATTTCTTTCGGCTATAAAGAAAAATCACGGGCATGGTGCAAGACAAATGCTTTCACCCATGAGAATGAAACTCAGGAACCCAAGACCTTTTGTCCCACAAGAAACGAAAATTGTCAACACGAAAAGTCATATGGTTTGTGTAAACATTGATTTAGCTTGAGTAAAGTAGCACGAACATTCAGTAATTTCTTTTCTTTTCCCTTCAATTTCATTGGAAATTGATGGTGGAACGCTAAGTTTGATCACAAATATTTGCTTGAATTTTGTCTTTATTCCAAAGATAAATGAAAAATCATCGGCAACACAAGATAATTTTTTAGAAAAACAATAAGTTTTTGAGCTGCCCCAAATGGGTTTGTCTTAAAATCTCAGTCCCCAGCATTTGTGGAACGAGGCAGAAGAGACGAAAACGAAAACACAGGAAGCAAAGAAGGAATCGAATACCGCGATGGGGAAGACGTCGCCTTTGGTCCCGAACGCCATGAACACCGCTCGAGGTCTTCTGCCATCGTGCGGAAGGTCCGCCGCTGCCAACTCCATTCCGCTCGAAAGATTTCACCCTCTTTGCACTGCTGCATATTACGAGCGGCGCTTTTGTCCGGCCCAGATGAGATGTCCAATTAAACTCCGAATAAAATTACTTTATTGAGATGATAATTATAAAGAAATATTACTGTTCCTATCAATTTACATTTTTAAAATTATTATTATTGATAGTATATTTAATTTAAATAAAAAATTAAGATAATACATGTAACAATGCCGACTTTTAAAACGTAACAAGAATTGTGTTTAGTATTCTGATTTATTTATGAAATATTTTAAGAAAACAATATTGTTTGTTTAATTATTTATAACGCTGTTTTAAGAGAAAAAATATTTTAAAAGAATTAATTATTTAAGAAATAGCATTACGAAGTTGGTCCCATGTTTCTTTTTAAAAAATTTAAGAAAAACTATTTATTTAATTTTTTGGGTAATTAGAAAAGATATTGACCAATGAAATTCTTATAATGTTGAAGGAAAAAACAACTTAAAGGGCAGCATTTTCTAATATCACATTATCCGTTGTATAGAAGGATAATATATGAAAATACTTAATTTATGTATTTAAACTTATTTCTCTTATACGCTCAGATAAAAAAAAAAGAGAAAATATGTTGTATTTTTTTCCACTAGTAATTTATTTCAAGCAAAACATAAGCATATTTACTTAAGATACCAATGTATATACTGAATATGGCAAAAATAAAGCTTACTGTTGCATAACAATGATCCATCAAACATTTTTGCAATGATAAACAAAGAATCAAATTGCTCGCGCGAAAAATATTCACATTTACCCAAATAATCGAACTGTAAAAAAAAAGTAGAAGCTCTCTTACCACAAAAAAAAAAAAGAAGAAAAAAATTGCCATGGCATAACAGATCTAAATTGGTACTGGTGTGAAAGTTGACAGAAAAGCCATCTTCTTCAACCTTTCATTCAAAGAGTTCTTCCTACAAACATGGCGAGCTTCACACGTATTCCGTTGAATGCACAAAGACCACCTTTTTTTCTCTCTTACATTCCACCATCATTCATCTTCCAATCCATAGTTGTGCTCCTTGGACGTACGATCGATGACCATGGCTGCCCGCTTAGAGATCATCCTGTGGATCTCTTGCGTCGCCATCGCCGCCGCTCCGTTCTCTGACAGGTTCGCCATGGCCATCGGCGTGAACTGGGGCACCATGATGTCCAACCCGATTCCCCCCGACATCGTGGTCAGGATGCTCAAGGACAACGGGATCACCAAGGTGAAGCTCTTCGACTCGGATTCGTGGACCGTCACGGCCCTCGCCAACTCCGGGATCGAGGTCATGGTGGGCATTCCTAATAACCAGCTGCAGAGGATGAACAGCTACAACGATGCCAGGGACTGGGTGAACGAGAACGTCACTTCCTACATTCACAACAGAGTCGATATCAGGTATGCAAAATTTCTGCATTTTTTTTCCTGTGAATTAAATGTGTTCTGAATGCATGCATGCGTGAGGGTTGACGTACTTTTGTATACTTTATACAATTTGTTACCTCTTTTTGTTGCTCGGTGGATGTTCTAATAAGACGGATGTAGGTGAATTGTAGGTACGTTGCAGTGGGCAACGAGCCCTTTCTGAGTAGCTACAATGGCTCGTTTCTGCACACCACCTTCCCCGCGCTCAAGAACATCCAGAAGGCCCTCAATGACGCCGGCTTCGGAGGCCGTGTCAAGGCCACCGTGCCCTTCAACGCCGACGTCTACTACTCGCCGGACGACAACCTGGTGCCGTCGGCCGGGGACTTCCGCCCCGACATCCGCGATCTCATGGTCGACATGGTCAAGTTCTTGGACGCCAATGGCGCCCCTTTCCTCGTCAACATCTACCCGTTCCTCAGCCTCTTCCAGAACGAGCACTTCCCAATCAATTTCGCCTTCTTCGACGACGGCGGGAACACCGTCAACGATAGGGGGAAGCAGTACAGCAACGCGTTCGAGGCCAACTTCGATACGCTCGTCTGGACACTGAATAAGGCAGGGGCGACCGACACGAAGATCGTGGTCGGGGAAATCGGGTGGCCGACCGACGGCGACAAGAACGCGAACCCGGCGAACGCAAGGAAGTTCTACAACGGGATCCTTAGGAAGCTGGCGCAGAACACCGGCACGCCGATGAGGCCCGGCCACATGGAAGCTTACCTCTTCAGCCTGCTGGACGAGAACATGAAGAGCGTGCTGCCGGGCCACTTCGAGCGGCACTGGGGCATCTTCTCCTACGACGGCAAGCCCAAGTTCCCGATGGACCTCTCCGGCAAGGGATGGGGCGACAAGTACTTGGTCGGCGCCAAGGGTGTGGAGTACATAGCACTGCAGTGGTGCGTGCTCGACGAGGACCAGAAGGACGAGGAGAAGCTCAAGGAGCTGGGGCAGCACATGGAATACGCCTGCTCGCTGGCGGACTGCACGCCGCTGAGCGCGGGGTCGTCGTGCTTCGACCTGGACAGCCACGCCAGGGCGTCGTACGCGTTCAACGTCTACTTCCAGATGCAGCAGCAGGACGTCCGGGCGTGCGACTTCAACGGCCTGGCGAAGATCACGACAAAGAACGCGTCGCGGAACGGGTGCCTGTTCCCGGTGGAGATCGTGAGCGGCGCGCGGAGGGCTGCGGTGGGAAATAACATCGCCATGGTTGTAATGCTTTTTGTTACTGCTGCTGTTGCGTTGTTGACTGCATGAGGGATTGAGGGGTGAGATAGGGAGAGTCGAAGAGTGAGATATACCTCATACAATTGCTGGTTCCATATACCTTGAACCATTCAAAATGTTATAGTACTATTTATTTAGTGGCTTCAGAGGTGACAAATTTTGGCCAAAGGCTGCTATCTTTTCCAATATTCTAATGTTGAGATTACTTGGATCAAATGACGTTGGTTTACCGTTGATGTATTTATCATTTGTAACTACAAAATGAAGTCTACTATTTGATGAAAAATAATTATAGCATCCAGAATATTCTCAATCCAGCAATGTTAAAAGTTACAATACCAAGGAGGATGTTTGATCGAGAAATAAATATAAAAAAGATATCAGAAAGAAAGTTTTAATCTCTTCCGTCCAAGGGGCACATCCTGCGCTAATCCTTGACAGTTGTTAAAGTTGCTTTCCCTACTTCTGTTTTTGCTGTTGTACACCATGAAATCTCCTTCCAGCTTCGACAGCTTCCCTGATGAGACCGACAGAAAGAAATAAGGGAGCAAATTCTCTTAAGTATATATCCCTTGCTATCTTGATTTAAATCCACTTTAATTAATGAGCATTATCCCCCAAAGGAGGCAAGCTGAAAAGTTAACGCATGTGGAACTTTGCAGATGAACAGAAGTTCCAGTTCATTTTAACTCCGCAGGAAGAAAAATTGATGGATGTGGTCTTAACAATTTATACCAAGGTTATTAACAGCTTCTGTCAGATTCACCAGATATAAAGTTTTGTCATTTATCCTAACCAGAATAGATTGAGGGGCATGACTTTCACCATTCAAAGACTTAGATCATGCAACACTAATAGCACATGGTTTATGCATGCAAGCTTTTCGATTTCCACAAGTTTCATCATATTTAATATTTTATCTTTTGTTTTCCTCGATGAACTGTCAAAAATATCAAATGGGCGTTTTTTTCTACTGGAATGATAAGAAAAATAGTAGGAAACACAAAAATGCATGTTTTACCAGTGTAAACCTGGATCAACAGGGTTTTTCTTTTTCTTTTGTCCTCTTTCCTTTTCTTTTTGGGAAAAGGTTCAACAAGGTTCTTTATCCTCGGAAAGCAAACCAACTTCAAAAGAACATACCTGAAAGCACTCACAAGCTCCATATTTTCTGGGTCAAGCATTACTCCTTCATAGAAGGCATTCGCTGCTTCTTCAAATCTCTATATCAAAGAAAGGGTAAGTAACGTTAGAAGAAAATGAGCTGAGCTAAGGTTTGAGAAAAAGGATACACTAAGAAAACCTGTAACAGTTGCAAAGCTGCACCTTCCCTGTAGCAGGCTTTCGCCCAATCCGGTCTCAACACTCTACAAGCCTTTGCATCGGCTAAAGCCTGTTCACCTTGTCCAAGACGTAACCAACAAAGACTTCTATTTGACAGCAAGGTTGCTTCATTAGGATCTAAATCAATTGCCTGCAAACCATTAACATATCTCACAATTGCTAGTGTTACTGAATGAAAAGCAAACAGGCTTTCAGAAACAATTTACTATGATAAAATTAGAACATCAGTCATGAGGTCTTTCCTCAAAGGATAACCACCATTAACATTGAGCCAACCAACTTCTCAAATTTATCTTGCGTAGAGTTGTTATACTTTTATTAGACAGCAAGGACCTCCCAAACTGAAGCAAAATTATCGAGATCAAACAATTGAATACCCCTTGCAGTGTCTGAATCAATAATCTCTCAAACAAGAAAAGGTAAACACCAAAACAAGAACTTTGTTGGAAAAAGGTGAACATCATCTACGACAAATAAGACTCAAAATCTATATTGGCTCGGCAAATAAGACACCATCAACTATCTAAGAGCAGCCCATAAAAAAGACCCCCAAAAGGAAGTAGTCATCAATGTTGTCGTCATCGTTACCACACCACCACAAGTGGATAGCACCTTCAGCATCAAATTATGAAAACCAATGACAATGTTAAAAAACACTAGAAGATTCTTTAAACATGCTCCACAGCTGAAAAGGAAGAACAGACAGAACCAAAGAGGAATGAACTACCAAATATGACAACACATGGTGGAATTTTCACATGGAAAGTTCAGACATGCAAGTTGGTACCTGCGTATAAGCATCTACTGCCATCGCAAACTCTTTACGTCTGAAGGCATCATCACCTCGTGATTTGGCTTCCATAGATCTCTTTTTTGCCTCAGGTGACACCTGCAAAAACCACTGATGCAATTAAGAACGGATTGCTTAATATGCTAGATTCACTACCAGTGGTCAGTCTTAGCACCAGACAATAGAAGATGCACACACCAGACAATCATAGGGGAGCATGTCCAATTTAACATACAAAATATTCTCTTAGTATTTATGTTACTATAAACTATGGTTTCATGTTATAGATTAAACCAATGACATTTTGTGCACCATGAATAACGTAATTTAATGTGAATAACGTAATTTAATGTTATGTACAGAAACTTTTTCCCTTAATTTAATGTGAAGTTGACCCATCAGGGAAAAGATTGAATTGCTGTCAAATATCGGCTGCTGGCTTTCTTGATTGCTCCATGCTGCTTCAATGTGTAAAATAATAAAAGGCAATGTGCTTCACCCAATTTACAGAAAAAGAAAAGAAAAGAAGGATTTTATGGTTTGAACTACATAGACTATGTCGAACCATTTCAGGTCGGCAATTGACAAAAAAACAATCAAGACGTGTTTCAATAAGCCTCCTTTTATGGTTCTAGTTTTCCACTGGAAAGATTCATGTTGGAGGATGAAATCATGTAATACTGGAGAGTTCATCAAAGTAGAGAGAACTTCTCCAAGTTAGAGAGAACTACCCGTAGGTGGAGACCTTATTGGCATATTATATGGACAACGTAGTATAAATTATTGGCATATCAACAACATATATAAAATAGTCAGAAAATTAAATATATAGAAGTACGACATTCACCTCAATAGTTGCTGATTTCACTGTTTTCTGAACCTTTGGTAAGTCTGAATCAGATTCCTTTCTATTAGCCTGCAGTAGAGGTAGGCCTACGTCAGCAAGTCAGCAACCACCAATATGAATTAAATACTTTTATCCACTTCACTGGCCTGGAAATCTCGAAAGTAATGTTAAGGACATGAAGGGTACATGACTGCATCAAGCTTTTTTTAAAAGTTGCATAGGTATCAATTTACCTCTTCGTTTGATTTAGACTGCATGAATTCAGTTATGCCATCTACACTCCAGTTTGAAATTTCAGAAACTGAAGATGTCAATGGGAAAAGAGCTTCAACAACATCCCGGTTACCTCTTAGAGCAGCAACCTGTATTGGCTTTAGCCCATCCTGCAATTATGGACATAAATTGCAATATTTTCAGATTACTATACACAGAGAGAAGTCATTTATCAAGTGTTTGGAATACAGTTGGCATTTCATAGCAGACGCAAGAGATCATTTGAACCATAAGATTCTTGGTTATTGTATATCTAGTTACAAGGTAGTAAAGTAGCAAAAATGAAAATGGGAAAGGAATACCTCAGATCAAGTGCTAAGGAACCTTTAAACCTCTGAAGCAGGAAATATTAGATCACCCAGAGATCTGGTTTAGGTTGTCTGAAGTTTTAGGTCGCCAAAATTGACTATGTTAGCAACAGAATGCTATAAGCCTTGGATTTTTTAGACGCCTTTGAACTCACTCTTATTCCCTCTATTAATAACTGTAGGGGATTGATCCTAGTCCTTTATCTCATTCTTGATCAATGAATCCTTCTATCCACTAGGTTTACAACATCGTACGCATCGAATTTTACAAGGCACAGACATGGGAAGCAACATGAAAGGGTCCTAGGTTAGGCAAAACAGATCTTGAATGCCAAGGCATCAAATCCTAATCTCAAAGGATTACTTATCGATTAGATTTCCAAGGGAGTAAATTTCAGTCATGGTCATCCAACTTATAGGTGTTCCCAATAAGGTCATCTAACTTTACTTTGTATCACCACGATCATCGAACTTTAGAAACGTTTCACCCGTGGACATCGCGACCATTTACAACCAGTCAACCGGTGAACTGCACGTGGATGCTTACGTGGCGCCACATCAGCATTTCTCTCTCTCCTCCACGTCAGATTACAAAAAAAAAATGCCATGTCAGACAATGTCATTCAACTTTTCAATCTCTCTGCTCTGTCCAAACTTAATTTTGTATCTATATGGTCATCCAACTTTTCAAAACTTTCAGACAAGTTCATTCAACTTTTCAAATTTTCAATCGCGGTCATCATTAAAAGCTTAAAATAAAAATAATAATAAATAAATAAATAAATAATTGAAGGCACCTAGACTACCAAATTTTTAATGTGTATTAAATATATAATATTATGATAATTAATAATCTTTAGTTAAGGAAATAAAAAATTAAAATAATAACATACCGATTATATCTTTTTCCCTAAAATTTAAAATAATAAATATTTTTTTATGACAAATATTATGATAAAATCTCTCGCAAAAAAATATATTTATTATTTCAAATTTTAGGGCAAAAAATATAATCGGTATGTTATTATTTTAATTTTTTATTTACTTAACTAAAAATTATTAATTATCATAATATTATATATTTAATACACATTAAAAATTTGGTCAGCTCGATCTAAGTGTGTCGTACTAAAAAATGTACCGAGTTAGTCTAAGTGCCTTCATTTTTTTTAATTTATTATTATTTTTTATTTTAAGCTTTTAATGATGACTGCGATTGAAAATTATTTTTTTAGAGAAAAAGGATAGCCACCAAGATTTGAGGTTGCCATCCATATATATATGACTATGAAAAGATCAAAATGTACAAGTCTGAGCCCTCAAGACGAGAGCGGCAAAAAAAAAAGAGGTGTACATCAGCTACCCAAAACCCCACTCCCGAAGGAGGAAAACAGCATGATGAACAATACTCTCCACCTCACATCGCTCTCCACAAAAAATAGTCTGGTTGAGCTAGAGCCAAATGGCCCAGGTACCGGCCAAGAAGGATGCAAGCAAAATCCGCCAGCTCTGTCGCTGCCTGACCCGGTCACGAAGCAGCTGCCAAAAAGCCTCCGTTGATGCTGGGAAGAGATCCAGAGTAGCCATCTGCATCCAAAACTCGCGAGCCACCATACACTCAAAGAATAAGTGATCAATGTGTTCCTCCGCCTCCTCACGCAGGGGGCAAGAAGAAACAACATGGGGGGCCCATCTCGCCCTGTAAACTCCGGTGAGAATCCTGTAATGCCGCATCAGTCAAGCAAAGATCTTGACTTTCAGCGGTGCCCGAAACCGCCAAATGAGTCGGCAATTGCTCCTAAAAGTAGATGAGAAGGATGTAGGAGGAAGGAATCTGAGATAAAAACTACGAGCTGAGAAAGTCGATGATATCCAAACCCACCCGTCTGCCCGAGACGGGTCCAGCCGAAAAGGGGCCACTCGCTGAAGTAGTGCCAGGAACTCCGAGAGGCGTTGGTCCGAAAGTGGAGATCTGAAAAGGGGGGTCCAAGCACCGGTACCTGAGGTGCCAGACTCCGACAAGGTGTCTGCCACCAACGCACTGCGATTGAAAATTTGAAAAGTTGAATGACCTTGTCTGAAAGTTCTAAAAAGTTGGATGACCATGTAGATACGAAATTAAATTTGGAGTTTGGACAGTGTAGAGAGAAAATGCTAACGTGGCATTTTTATTATTTTTGTAATCTGACGTGGAGGGGGGAGAGAGAGAGAAATGCTAACATGGCGCCTCGTAAGCATCTACGCTAGTGCCACATCAGCTGCCCACCCCACCGGTTGACTACTATAACCGGTCGCGATGACCGCGGGTGAAACGTTTCTAAAGTTCGATGACCATGGTGATACAAAGTCAAGTTGGATGACCTTACTGGGAACACCCCCTAAGTTGGATAACCATGGCTGAAATTTTACTCATTTCCAAGGCCTCGAACGAGAGAAGCATTCTGCTATTTTTCACCAATTCGAACAGACCACTACATGTTGTCATCACCATACATACACAGCCAGTGGCTCTCCAAAGGGAAGTACGTGGACAATGTGAAAGGTAGTGCCACTCAAAGAATGTATGGGATAATATTTCTTTTTTTTTTAAGGAAATGAAGAATGTTTCTATTGCCTTCTCATGTCAAAGCTAAATTATTAAATTTGTCCCATCAAATACCTCTCTTCATTCAATGCAGGTATGCTATGAAAGCTTGTAATTGTTTCAATAAAATAACATGTGATGCCTCATATGATAATTGCATAAATATTGTAAGGCCAGCATCAACCAACTAGTGTTTGGTGCACAAGGAATGACAGGGATTACTGTGGCATGGCCAACCACCATTCATGCTGACTTTAAACATATTTCAAGTTTTCTAATGTTCCATGGACACTAATATCTTTGAAGTGATAAATAAGCAACATCACCAATTAAAGAAACATAAATCAACCTTTCAAGTGCCAAAGAATCAATTTTTGCATCCAACAAAAATTTCTTATTTTGAAAGAGTCATCCAACAAACATATCAGATACAGAAATGCATGTTCCAAATCCAATGGGAGCATTATGTTCAAATATGAGCATTTTATGTATATGATAATTAGTAACTTAAAAGGACCTACATCATCACAAATATTAGGATCACCTCCAGCTCTTATTAAGTGCTCGACAATATCCGTACTTCCAATATCTGCAGCAACATGCAATGGAGTGGCTCCACCGGCTTTAATATTTGGATTAGCACCTCCCTATACAGATGAAAAACAAAAATAAAGAATTTTTCAGTGTAAATCATCATATCACCAGATGGAGGAAGTAAAGATAAAATCTCTCATGTGAAAAGATTATTCATGTTCTTCAGAAAAAGGATCCAACAAAGAACTTGATTACAACTTAAGCATGAACACATCACAAATATTTTTTCATAACTCAATAAATTTTCATTTTTTGCATGTAAAATATTGAACTTTTTTTATGACGGAATCTCTCATATAAGTAATGAAGGTCTCAGATGCATTCCCCTTAAAAATAATAATAATAGCCTTTGATGCCATGATAGAATGCAAAAAGATTATTCATATTGCTCAGAAAACCATATTTTCATCTTTTGAATACAAGTATACAATTAAACTGTGGATCTTCTACTCCCTTAGCTTATCAATCTTACTCTACATCTTTGTCTAAAGTTTTCTCTTCCCCTTCCTTAAGACGTATGGTGAACACCTGTTTTATGAAAATTTATTTCTACTTTAACTTTAGGTGATAGAAGAAGATGAGGATAAAGTGGACAGAATAGTAAATTACCAAGTAGAGTCATCCTAACTGACAAGTACACGCATAAAGCTTAAATTATACGCATTCAATTCATTTTAGACCCAATGGACTGAAATCACAGCAAACAATAAGAGAATAGTTGACAGCTGCGACCTACTTGTCTTCAACTAATAATTCAATTCAACCAAAATTCTGCTTTGTCGCATTACCACTTCACCATTGGTAACAAAATTTTCATAGTAATATAAGTGTCTTATAACCAAGATCTTTTGATAAAAATGCCTATTAATCAAGTGAATGTCACAAGATTACACAAAATCTCAATTGTGCACCATGTTTACCAATATTCCTCAATCAAAAAGAAAAACATTATTTCCTATATATGTGATAGCTGTTGCCAAGTTGACAAATATGCAGAATTACACAAAAAAATGCAATGCAGCTTTCGATTGTGACAATAACAAAGGAGAAGATAACCCCAGGCTTTCTAGTGAGTCCTACATGACATAATTCATGACCAACCATGCATATTGCAAAAGGAAAATTTTCATTAACACAAGTGCTCTCAACTCTTTCCAGATTATTTCAAGCCAGTCAAGCTCCCTCATTATTTATTGTCATGCTCATTAATATTTTGCGATTTTTTTAATATTTTGCAAAATTGACAAGAAAACCTAGAACTAGTTTGTGTTATAATATAATAAGAGTAAGATTGGTAAACATTCTCCTGACATAAATGATGATACAATAACCAAAAATGTTTCTTTGATTCTAAGAGGAACCTGATGCTGAATATCAAAATAGTTGGTCAATTTGGAAATCAAGTTATTCTGGTCAGGCTACATGCAACAATTAGTTTGAGTTTTTTTTGCAGGAATAATTTCCATCCACTTAAAGAATATAATAGATATTCCTTGACAGTGCTTAGTTTCTTGAGAAAATTGATTTCAAACTTCACTTTCTAGAAGTTCCAGCACATGGACTTTATTTCTCTTTTTGTTGCATGTTAGGCAATCTTAAACTTTGTTATCTTATGAGCAATGATAATCTGTGGCTTGATTTTATGTGCTCATAACATGTCAATGGAAGGGAAGTTGGGATCTATATACGGTAGTGTTGAAGTCTTTGATTTATAAATAACTGATAAATTGTTTCTTTTGCTTATGTTTGCTCCTCCTTGATGTAGCAATATTTAGTTTTAAGAAATGTCAATTGTTAGGATTATGAGAGATTTTAGTTTTCTTTTTTCTTAGAAATATTTAGTTGTTATTTTTAGGTTTTTTAATTGGAGTCAAACTCTTTTGCAAAACTTATATAAGAGTTCTTTTGGGACAAATAAAATAAGACTTCAAATATTTTTCACAAATTGAACTTCGGTTTATTTATCATATGCATTCACGTTGCCTTTGATGGATTCCAAAGAACTCTGGTGAATTCCAGAGTGACACTAATGGATTCCAGAGCAATTTTTTTTAATGAAATTGAAGCAGGTGCCGCGCAAACCACCTCGTTGGTGGATTTCAAGGTTCTTGGTGGATTCTAGAATTGTTTGCCCATTTCTTCGCCTCACCTGCAACCATCTTCTGCAACTCCATCGTGTCAATCCTACTCATATTTAACTTGTGCTGTTGATTAAAAAGGCTTCAAGCAACAAATATATTATATATTATATGCCTGCTCATCCCCTTCTGTTTTCTGTTAATTTATGAATGTCTCAAAGTTTATGGAGAGATAGGGAGTGGCAGAAGGGTTGGCTTGATTGGGTTTAGTCAACCCATATTTAGCTAAATTTTAGAAAGAGGATAGTAGCATCTTCAAACCCACTAATCCTGTTATACCTAGTTGCTGGATTATGATAGGTTGAACTTTCCATATTCCTTTTCTCAAATATTCTTAAAATAATAGAGTGTTCTTACTATAATATTGAACCTTTTTTTGGGGAAAGAGGATGTCAATCAAGGTTTGTGATTGACATCCAGGTATATATATAAATCACTGTGAAATGACGAACATGTACGAGGGTAGGCTCTCAGGGGGAGAGCATGAAACAAAAGGAAGATTCACCTAACAAAAACCCCAATCCCGAAGGAGGGAAGAAGAGTGACATACAACAAGCCAATTTGACATCATTCCCCACAAAAGATAATGCGGTCGCGCTGGAGCCAAATGGCTCAGGCACCGGCCAAAAAGGTGGACAACAACACTCTCCACTCATGTCTCCGTCTCTCCCGAGCTCGAAGCGACTGTGTCAAGAAGAAAATAAAAGGACAAAGAAATCATATTTATGTTATGTGCTAGTGTGAGAGTAAAATGTGTTTCCAATAAAAGTATCATTTCTCATTCCTTCTTTCATCCAAACATGACTGGGTTATGCTATCTCAACAACAACAACAACAACAAAGCCTTATCCCACTAGGTGGGGTCGGCTACATGGATCATACGACGTCATTCCGCATTCGTTGATCCATGTTCATGAGATTCGACAGGGTTTTACGCTGGCTGTCGGGGCCTAACACAACCCTCCTCCTTTATCCGGGCTTGGGACCGGCTATAAAACATAGGCGGAGTTTGGGTTATGCTATCTCATTCTGATTATTTTTTTTTTATCCAAACATATGCTTTATTTTCTCTCCGCACCCCTTTGTCTTGATTCCTTCTTATCCATGCTATTCCATCTTCTATCCAAATGCGACTAGGTTATACTATCTCATTCTTATTTTTATTTTATTTTCCCCTTGATTTTTTTTTATTTTTATTTAAACATATGTTATAAGCCCGGATAAAGGAGAAGGGTTGTGTTAGGCCCCGACAGCCAGCGTAAAACTCTGTCGAATCTCATGAACATGGATCAACGAATGGAATGGCGTCGTATGATCCATGTAGCCGACCCCACCTAGTGGGATAAAGCTTTGTTGTTGTTGTTGTTGTATTTAAACATATGTTATACTCCGCCTATGTTTTATAGCCGATCCCAAGCCCGGATAAAGGAGGAGGGTTGTGTTAGGCCCCGACAGCCAGCGTAAAATCCTGTCGAATCTTATGAACATGGATCAACGAATATATTGTGTTGCGGAATGGCGTCGTATGATCCATGTAGCCGACCCCACCTAGTGGGATAAGGCTTTGTTGTTGTTGTTGTTGACAAGAAAACCTAGAGTTGATGCATATACGTTGGCAATAGCAACAACGCCAATAAACTTATCTAAAAATTCTAAACTAATAAAACAGAAAATGTTTTTTTAGGAATAAAAGAATGATTAACCAGAGATGTTAACCATCCAACCAACAAAATAGCAAATGTTCATGATCAGCTACAAGACTTTCTACTACTTAGCATTAAGCCAGAGCTGATATATACATTTATAAATACTGGTTTCATTAAAAAGACAATTGCATTAGAAGAGAACAAGAACTTCATGTAAACTACCCTTTCAAAAAAAAAAACTTTTTATGTAAACTAACAGTTCAGTAAAAAAACTAATAAAAGTACCAATAATTACAACCAACTGAGATGAATATGATGCTAAGGCAAACCTGGAGCAGCAACTCTAAGCATGGAAGCGACCCAGCTGCAACAGCTGATAACAAAGGAGTAATGTTATCGTCTGTTTCAGCATTCACCTGCAGAAATTTTCCAGTAAGCTCGTGCTCATTGTCTTAGATTTTCTTTTACAATAACAGACAAAAAATTAAGCAAGCAACTGAACCATCCATTCATTGTTGTTTGGCCTATATGAACCCAAAGGAATGGGGCCATTTTTTAGGGGATCAGTTCTATATGGTGAACGTTATGCATAACACTTGACCTTAGTAGTTGAAAGCCTTTCGATCCATAACTTTCTTTTGTGATACATCTGGTTTGATAGTCTTGGGAAAGGTTTATGGCGTACTTACACTCAGACTTGAATTTTAAATATTAATAACAGTCATCCTTTTCCTTCAGAAGGGAAATGAAAATCTATCTCAACCTGGTAGCAACCACTGCTTGAGCATAAGTGTATAGAAACAGGATATTAATTTTCAGTCACACTTTAACAAGGTATTTTTTTCCTAAAAGACCTTTATAAGGATTCTTTTTAAGGGATCGTGTGAACCCAATATTGAAACCAACAGTTTGATTACTTCTCCAAAGTGCAAGTCAAAGTTACAACTTATTACCATCTCCAACTATATGAATGAAATGGAACGCCCAATGTCCCAAATGTGCTTGGGTATCGCCTAGTGGTGGAAAATGGATCAAGCCAAACCAAGATGCTCACTTTTTTTCTTTGTCATAGTGTCTTGTGATAGAACAACCAAAATTGGTAAATCAAGTGCAAAATTAGTTGTCTTTAACAAGTTATATCTTACAAGCTCGAGCTAGGTCGATTCAGGTCACCTTTTTGTTTTTCCAAGCTACACTCCCCTTTGCAAGGCTATCAAACAGCACCTTAGAGTAATCCAAATGCTCAAGCGCATGAGAAGCAAATTTCAGCTTACATTAGCACGATGCTCTAACAAGACTTTAACAGCATCTTTCTGCCCATGGCCAGCAGCCCAAACTAATGGTGTACCAGCATCACTTTGTGATTCCAAATCAACTCCTTTTTGAAGTAATAGCGTCAAGAGCTCAATGTTGCCTGCATTTGAATCAATTAAAGATATAAATAATTCTAATTTGAAATGCATCTAGTTCTTTTGCCAACCTGCTCAAATATAGCCAAGATGAAGCCCGATGATACCAATCATGGCAAATGCTTTTTTTCTTCTTACTGAATTATCCATTTCTTTACGCAGGATTGTTGTCTATTTTATAAATAACTTGGATTTAAAGAAAAATTAGAACCTCTGCATATACTTTTAGTGGTATTGACTGTATTACGCATAAGCCATCAGTCATTGACCTGTAATTTTTTTTCCAGTTGAATATGACCTTGTCGTTGCTCCCAAATCATCCCATGGGATTAGGGCTCAAATCAGACAAGAGATCACAAGTTGAACAAAAAAAAGTAGAGAAAATGTGTACCTCAACAACTAGTAAATCCTTTGCAACAACAACAACAACAACAACAACAACAAAGCCTTATCCCACTAGGTGGGGTCGGCTACATGGATCATACGACGTCAATTCGTTGATTCATGCTCATGAGATTCGACAGAGTTTTACGTTGGCTGTCGGGGCCTAACACAACCCTCCTCCTTTATCCGGGCTTGGGACCCGTACCCTCCTCCTCCTTTCAATTCGTAAATCCTTTGCAACAATTGTGGGAAATCACACATGTAAAATGGCCATTAAGTTCTAATAAAATGGATGAGTGTCCAACTTGACACCATATCATTTACCCCTTCAAAAGAAAATTTGACTATATGCGATACTTTGTTAACAATCAGCATTCTTTACACAACATTATGGGCTGATGAAACATATGGATCTTGTTATAATAAGAATCCAATTTGTTTTTGAAATATTGGGGGATCCCTACCAAGATGTAGGCATCCAATTTTATTAAGAGGATAATTTAGAAATTACAGACAATAGAACTTACATACAAAAGGAGCACTAACACCAAGCACCAAATGTGCATCAATCATCCGACCACAACTTTGTCGTGCTCAAAGCATGGGATGTAATATTATATGTATTGCAGCGTTCATCCCTAAAGACAGACATTTCTTTCTAACCAAATTGTCCAGATGACAGCCATTGGTAACAACATTTTACGTCTTGGACCATATGTCATGATTGCTTGATGTCTACCTCCTTGTCTGAATGATTGCCAGAAATGTCTAGCTGAGGATATGTCTAACCCTTGGCATCTTGTAGCTGTCCACGTCTCCCTGTAAAGACACTCAAAAAATAGGTGGCTGATGTCTTCTTCGGCATCTCCACATAAGCATCAGATGTAGGCAACCACCTTTTGCATTTTTTTGGAACCCAATTGAAACTTAGATATTAAGAAATTCAAAGGAAAATTTAAACGTCACATTTTTTGGAAATTTCTCATAACTGAATAAGTTTTGTGAATTCAAGTTAGCAAGTATAGGTCTAATAGTTGTCACATTTGTGCCATGTACTAAAACAAATTCTGTGAATTTATTTATTTTTTAGATCGAAAATCTGTGAATTTATGGGTTCTTCATAAGACGTATTGGGTCTTTCTTGAGGTGAGAAGGCATAAGAAGAGAAAAAAGACAGGAGAAATGAATTTGTTCCAAGCAATCATGCATAAACATGAAAACACAGAGAATAAATTTTCTTGAACTTGTTTATGCTTGATATGTTATTCAAGCCATAACCATTCCTATAAGACAGAAACTGACCCCGACACGATATGGAATTGTTAAACTCGAAGATGGAACAAACCTATTCCAGCAGCATGATGCAGAGAAGTCGCTCCTAAATTACTGAAAGCAGAAGGATCTGCTCCTTGTTCTAACAAATATTTTGAAGTGAGATAGTGTCCTTGTCGTGAACTGTGAATAAGAGGAGTCTCCCCTGTAAGAAAAATTGGGCATACACTTAGCAAAGGTAATATTATAACATGAATGCAGTTCGTCAAACAAGTTTATAAGCTTTTTTAGATTATGTAAGCATTTAGTAAACTTTTGAGACTTTTAGGAAAGTTCTGCAACTAGAAAATCAAAATGTATACCATAAAATCATATGTATAATAAATTACACAATTACAATGCTAAAGTATTTTTCTTCCCCAAATATAATATATTTGAATTTAACTTTGTCTTAAATTTACAAAAACATTGCCAATCAGCCCTTTTTTTTTAACTTAACACACAAGGTTAAGACATTTTATCCAAATATATAGTTAGTTATTTTAAAATTAGAATCATCTTTTTAAATTAAGCCAAATAAGCCCTTACATTTCACCAGAGTATCTTAGTGAGGCATATGACAAACAGATTTAAGACATAATTTAACTGCCTGCTGTTGCCAGTTTGCAAAACTTTGAATTACAGATAAAATATTTTAAACCTTGCCATTTCTTTTTAACTCATTATTTGTGATGCATTTTCTTTCAAAGATACACCACTCTGTCAGAACTAATCAGAACTTGCAAGTTGCAACAATTGTTTTTGAGTGGTATGTAATAAAATTATTGTTCATTTATCATCAAATGCATCCAATAACAGGCTAGCATCCTCTCGAAATAAAATAAAATAACATGCTAGCAAGTCACAACAAGATGAATTACTATTGCTTTTGACAGAACAACGAATTACTATTGTTGAGATAACATCTTATATTGTAAGTTTTTTTTAATTTATTACCTCTAAATTTCAGGATAGAATTCAACATTGTGAAAACAGTCAACCTTTTCAAACGAAATCATTGACCCTTTACTAATCGCATAACATTTAAACTTCACAAACAATACCATGGAAGACGAAATTATGAACTAAAAGTTTGTTAATATTTGACTAAAATGAAGCAAAACCGAGAAACTACATTGTTTTAAAGAGTTTTCTTTTCCTTGAAGATGTTTTTCTTCTTTACACATGATATATGTGTAACAAACAAAAAAACTCCCAAAAATGTAACGAATAGGAAAGAACATAAACATTAATTATCATAATTGGGAAAGGTAACAATTTACGTTTTTTATTGGCCTCCTGATGATGTGCTGTTGCTTAATAGTTAATACTCTTATCAAATGCATTTTAAAGTCCATACCATCATCGTCCCTGACATCCACATCAAGCTTCAATTCCTCCAGCAAGTACCTGCAGACATCAATCTTCCCATCCCTCGCAGCGAAGTGCAGCGCCGTCCTATTGTTTGCGTCCTTCACGTCGGCAACCGTCCTAGCCAGCCCTTTCCCATCATCCAGCTGCATTGCAAGCTCTAACAACAGCACCAGACAAGAAGGGAAAAAAGGATAAGCAAAATATTAGGGGAAAATGAAGAATTGAAACACGAACAAATCGATCAAGAAACCAACTTTTGAAGAGATCAAGTTTCCCAGACCGAGCGGCATCGAGAAATTTCTGAACTTTGTCCCTCACTGCATAGAGAACAAGTGATCACGTGAGGAAGAACCGACAGAAAGGGAAAAAAAATCAAGAAGAATATGTATGTTGCTGACTGATGCGGAAAATTCTCGGTACCTGCGAGGGCTACCGAAGGATTGGAGGCCATCGACGGAAGGCGTGAGGTTACTTTTGTGGGCAAGGCGAAGGGAAAACGAAGGGGTTTTGGTGGAAAGAGAGCGACTTTGTGGAGACTTCGTGTTGTTTGGGGGTAGCAATAGGAAGAAGAAGCAGAACTTTGTGACAACTAATATTTTGACAGCCGCTGGATGAGAAAAGAACGGACATGATCTTGGGCTCACATTGATAATCACTCTTCGCTGGGTTTTAGGGTTCAAATTAGGTGCTTGGTTCCCAGCCGTTAAGGTTCGCATTGATATATATAAGAGTTTTCATTTTCTAAATTAATTCAATATACCATATTAGTGCTGAATGTAAATATTTTAATACTTTTGGTTGAAACAACTCGATATTGATATGGGCTAAATATATTGCAACAATTGTGTATATGATGTTTTAGCACCACCTAGATGGATTACCGTATATTTTGTGAAAGAAATACTCTATGTAATCATCGATAGCTGAAATGTTATTAACGTTTCGTTTCAATGTTGTCATACTCAAAGAGCATTGAGATCATAGCGCCACATGTTTGATTCTACCAAAGTTACAGTTTTTAGTGATATGTATATATATATATATATTTGTAAAAAAATGAAATATTTGCAAAACATATCAACAATGATCGGGCAGAGGCACATAGATGCACCTATGGTAATGGTTTGAATTCGATCGTTGATTTGGATTTGTTTCTCAAATACTTTTGCTCTTAATTTATATGTTTGATAATAAATATATTTATCTTAATTATCTTAATTTGTATACTACCATTTATTTTTATTACAATAGATAATATGGGTTACATGTTATTCATATAATAAATGTTGATTACTTTTCAAAATCATACATTTTTGGTTATTAGTGATAAATCTATTTTAGTTTGCATAGCTTGATCAAATTATGGATTCCGCCATTTATTTTATTCTTCGCTCAAATATAAAAGATCTTTTATTTCACAATGAATTATATATGAGATATATTAGGGTGCACCCTGCAATGTCACAATCTTTTTGGTTGGGAACAAAACTCGTTATTCCCAAATGCAACGCGTGACAGAAATTTTAAAAGTTTTCGTCACGTGACCTTCGGTCGGAACATTTAGTCAAAAGTTCTTGTTCTTGCTGAAGGCAGGATGTTTGTTTTTTTTTCAACTTCATGTCTTTTCAGCCGCATTCTTTGACTTTTTTAAAATTTTATTTATTTTTTAATTATTTTATAATGTATGTATATATAATTTAGAATATATTAATATATTATTAGGGATATTATGAAATAATTTATTAAATGTTATTAATTAAAAATTAAAATAATTAGTTCTAATAATTAATAAATATTTTATTAATTAAACTATTCAATTATTTTTAAAATATTTGAATCTTATTGTAATATTAATAATATTTAAAAGATTTAATCAAAACAAATAAAAATAATATAATGATTTACGTAAATTATAATATTAATAATATATTCTTATTTATTATAATTTTATACCTCATAAAATAATAAATTATATTCTTAGTTCTTATTTTTTATCCAAACACCCACTAAAACTTATCCATCATATTAATTTTTTAAATCATTATCATTACACTTTTTCATTCAAACATTAACCTAAAATTTTCTATCCAATCAATTAGTTCTCGAGAATTAATATTCTCTCCAAATTTCCCTACCAAATACAGCCTATGAGATCAGCTTGCTTGGGCGACCGAGATTTAATCAATTAAAAGGCTATGGTTTAAAGTAGGTTCAGTAGCTTATGGTCCGGTTTAGCTTCAAAAAAAAATTTGTCCGAGTGGTTCATATAGGCAGAGAAATTGAGGGGAAAATGTTGTGTTCCACATCATGTTTCTCGTGTTTGCTTCGTCTCCACATTGCAAACGCCGCCATGACCGTCTTTCCGCTGCAAGCACCTCTTTCCTCTCTACTCACTCAAGCTCCTCTTAGCTCTCTCGTAATCTCTATGAGCAAGTTATCTCTCACTCCCTCTCCGTCCTCTCTCTCTTTCCTCTCTGCTTGTAACTGTGGAGATTCAAGTGCATAAGTACATGTTGCTAATATAATTTATAGAGTATGATCTAGAGAGCGAGGCATTGGATTCAAATTGCCAAGATAACTTTGGGAAGTTGAGGTGGATACAAGGGCGGAGGCAAGTGCACGCACTGAAAACATATAATAAAGTTAGCATGGTGGCCCAGTGTTTAGATCCGTCTCCATGGGGTCGCGGGTTCGATTCCCTCTATTGGCATATTTGTTTTTCTTCCATAGTAATTTATATTTTGCCATGCAAATTTTCTTTATTTCTTCTTTTTTTTACTTGCTACATTTGCAGATTATTATATATTATTTTATTCCCAACTTATTATTATATATGATTTTATAACAAAATTTCTTATTCTCATGACATTTTATTCTTGGTGCTTGATATCATGTTCTTTCTTTTATTATATTTTAGATTTCTTTAAATATATTTTATTAAATTTAAATTTTAGATGAGAATTTCATTAACATCATTCTATAAAACTTATATTTAATTTATCTTCATATTTTCTATCTGGATAAAATATTTTATTATTATTATTGTAGCATTTATTAAAATTAATTAAAATGAAAGCCTCACCGAGTCAATTTGTTAAAAAGAATCATCACATTTTTTATATTAAAATATCATTAGTTTTTATTATAGTTATTTAATATGAGATTGCTTGGTTATCATCAAAGTTTCTAATGAGATATGACTTATTGTATACACATTATTTTTTAAAAATGCTATTTATATTTTTTAGTTTAATTAATTAATTTAATTAGTTATAAAAAATTTATATATAGAGTTTGGATAAAAGATTCTTGTTATTTTTTTATTTTGCTAAAATAAAAATGAATTTAGAAGCATAGAATAATATTTTGAAAAATATAATTTTTAAAAATATTTTATTATCTAATAATTGATGAACTCATTGCAAATTAGTCTTGGCTCCGCCACTGGGTGGATAGCAGCATTGAGTTCCATGGAATGGAGACCATTTTGGCGAGCTACATCATCACGAGATGTGCCTCCTTCCATATGACAGATTTAAGGCAATGCTAGTGATGTGGCCATCTCCTTTGGCATCACTCATTCACAGCACACGATTAATAGTAGTATTATTGTATACTTAAAAGTGAATGTAATAGAGTTTGTTTTTGTAACGATCCCAACGGCGCAGTTTGCAACACAGCTTTTGCTGCCTTATCTTGTCTCGATGCCTGTAGCACAGCATTCTGGAGGAGAGGGGCCATCGCTCACAAAGTGAGGAACTCACAAGCGACCTAACACAAACATCTTGGGGGAACGAGGAAGGAGCGAGCAGCTGGCAAACATTCCAATGCTCCCTAGCGTTTGACTCTATTTGATCGACAAAGAATGAGAGAGTTGTGGAAATGCTAACTTGTCTGACCTAGAATGAATCAACCCAAGAATTAAGTTGTTTAGTTGAACCGGAGTATCCACGGACGAAGCAAAATTTAAATCGCGCCTTTACAAATGAGTTGATCTCAGTCATCTGTCATGATCTGACAGCTAAGATCATGGGATCGCAGTGTCTATGCACCCTAATATACCTCATTATATATGTACTAAACTATTAAGTATTAAGCTATTTTAGTTACATAGCTTTGTTATTTTATTTCATACTTAGATTATTTTTGTGACGTTTAACCCATTTCCTATGAATTTAGTTTTGCTAAAATGGTGACTTCCATACCATTATAATATATATCATATATAAGTTAAATTATGTAATTAATAATTATTTAACAGAATAATGTTTCAAAAATTTATGTAACATAATCATGCAATTAGTAATTATGTTAACCATTGTTTGAAATAAATAATCTTTATTAAGAGAATATATTTAATAAATTATATAAAATTCAAATAAATATCACTTAATTCAATTATTGAAGGAATATATTTCTTGACCATGCACTTGAATTTCTTTTTTTTAACGACATTTCTTACTTAAAATTTTTGGACATATTTAAAATTTTATAATTTATGTTACTTCATATTTTAGATCAATAATAATTTTAAAATATTATTTTTTTTAACCCACTAAACAAATGTTTGCCTTCTCATATAATGCTCTACGGTTAAAATTAACTTAAAAAGAAAAAAAGGAGAAGGTAAAAAATAAAATAATTAGTTATGATATAATCTTCTAACCATCGAGACATCATATAAATAATTCTACAAACCCTAAAATGTGATGGTTACTTTTCTCATCACGCTCTTATGATGCCAACAAAAGATTGACAGAAGTAGATTGGGACTATGAATGATTAATTGCACCAAAAAGTTTTTTTTTTGTGAATTCATATCTCTTTTTCTTTTGGATTTATGTGTTTGATTGCATTCAGAATTTTCTATAATGTGATAAGAAATTTTTTGTAGGAAAATCTTTTTACTCTTTCCATCTATATTTCATAGTAAAAGTTATTAAATATTTGAATAAGATTAGGTCATCCCAAAATTCTATGATGATAGATCTTAAATTCCATATAATGAAGAATCATACCAATCAAAGTTATGAATCAAAATTTATTAATGAAATATTGACATACTATCAAGCTATCATGGGCAGTAGCAAAACGAATTTATAAATTATTAAAATAATATTGATATGATGAAAATCTAACAATTTAAGAGTTGGTAGAAGAATTGTTAGTCCCAGTTGGAATCTTTGAAAAAGAATCTTTCTAAATTGATTTATAATTTTTGTAAGTCTCATTTAAAGACACCAAAATAGAATAGGATTAAGCTTATTGTAAAATATTTTTAGGACAATTGACAAAGAATTAAAACATGAAACTTTCATATATAAGACCTATAATTGCTTACTTTCAAGGAAAAAACTGAAAAAAATGATAAATGTCAAAAAATAAAATTACGATTTACTTGGTGACTATCTATCAAATATGTTCTCATGTGTCTAATATTATATTATTCATTATTATTGATCATTTCATCATTCTTATTTCTCGATCATATGTTATTAATTAATAATAACTCGGATGATCATTCTTATTTATTTGATCTCTTAATTATCGTAGTTCATATATTGAGTTGATAGTGGTTGCAAATGAAATCATGAGTGAAGTCAGAGGAGTTCCCCAATCTAAATATAGTGTGGATCCAAAGCTGATTCGACATATCTGTAAACATAAATATGCTTTCATAATGGCACTTGACACTTTGGTACAAATATTTTAAACTCATGATGTTCCATTCAAATTACATAAACCGATAAATTTTCGAACCCAACCACACTTCTCTGGCTACAAGCATAGCTATCTTCGTAGTACGTATCGAGGTCGAACCATAGGGAAAGAGTATGTATTTTATCTTTAGTCTTAACTCTCAATAAAATGAATTGAGTTTACTAAAACGAAAATAGTATTGAGGAAAATAAACAAATGAAAATGGGTTAATACCACAATTTGAGATTTTTTATTTTACATTTTTTTATAAGTTTTGGTTTGTATTGCTATAAAATGGCTAATGATAAAACTAAAGGATAGTATCTTGGGGAATGAAATCAATGTAAAGAGTTAAAGCTAGAGGATTATCATCGGGATGAACTCTGGGCCGATTTTTATAGTAGTGATTAAGTTTAAGCGAATGCTACAAATCAGCAACATTGAGTAAAAATCCTAGTCACTCTCATGCCAACATGTCTCGGTTTCTCCGCTCTCGCTTCGAAATCATAGGTTCAAGCTTTCAAAATGAGATCAAGAGCCACCCTCCATGAGTTCCACCTCTCGATATTTCTCAATGTTGGAATGATGCATTAACTGATTTCCGGACATAACCAGCTAGACTCTCGACTCCTTACTGGATGATAAACAACATGTACTCCCTCTCGAGAAATCGTTGCATGAGGGAAAATCAGCTATAATCACTACAAAATCTAGAAAACAACATTACTAATATAGGTTAAGCAAAGAAGCATCCAATTAGGGGTCTTTTGGCGCATTACCGATTTAAGTAACCGATAATTTAGATCACCGCTTAGATGGATTACCGCTATTTAAATTACCGATAACATAACATTATAGTGTTTAGTAAGTACAAGTAATATAAGTAATAGTCAAAACGGATAGTGACAAAATTATCAAAATACTCTTAAAAATTATAATAACATATTATTATAAATAAACAAAGAAAAATAGAACAGTGAATATATATAAAAAAAGATGAGACAAAACTAAAAGTTATTTGTAAAATATTTCAAATAATAAAAAAGATGAAGTTAAATGATATTTATTTATTAATAAAATATTTGAAATAAAAAAATTAATTGAAGGGATATTTTCGTCAAAATCTATTCCCACCGGCTGATAATATGGAAAGACACTTCCCCTACATGTTATCTAGATTACCAGCGATGTGGTAATCAAGATTACTAGAGCAATTAAAATTATTGATAATTAATCACATCCAAGCGAGGTAATGTGGTGGCCTTGGGAAATTTAAATAGATTACCTCATACCAAACGATTATTAAGTAGCATAACCAGACTAAAGAGTTCAAATCCCCTTCGAAACATCCCCTTGGTTGGTTAGCTAAACACGTTTAAGGTAAACATTACACTAAAGAACATAAGACTAACATTAACCATTGTTTTTCTCAAATCAGTTCACCGGAAAAACAAACTTAAAGCAGAGAACAAAATTTTAGAAAACCAACTCCTCCCCTCTCGGTTCGGTAACTTCGTCTATTCCCCATGTCAAAAGTGTTCTCCCCCTCCCTCATTCTATTAGCTTCACCTTGTTCCTTTTATAATCCTTCCTTCCTCTACTCTCCTCCCGATTCTCGACAGTTGTCCTTGTACGGTTCAAACCACCCAATGCTCGACACCTGTCCATTATAGTACATCACCATGATTCCCTTCTTTCTTTTTGCTGCACATATTGATTGTTGACACATGTCCTGTTTGTGCAAGGTCATTTCGTTGTGGCAGGGTTGGTTCTAAGTCCTAGCTCAACTTTTTGTCAATGTGATTTTCCCTTAAGCAATAGGCACTCTAGATGTAGGTTCCCCCAAGTTAATGTCCATGTACTATTATTTAAGCACATGTGCACCTGTTTTAGCACAAGAGTTATCAGATCGAATGTGTGTAGTATGTGTCTCACCGACCAGAAGGATTATATGGCATTGTATCTCAAAAGGTTGCAAATGCATGACTTGTGCACCATGAATGCAACTTAAATAGATTGGTTTATGCCTTAATTCCAACTAAAGAGAGCTGAGAATACATTAAGTTATCACATATTTATCTATGACACTATATTTTTTAATCTACGTAGGGTTATAATTGAATGATGATTATGTACACCTTCCATCATGATCTAATTTTTCATGATTATTTATATGATTTTATCGTGACCTTAACACAATTAATCATATTATTACATGAATTTTGATTATTGAACTCCAAAGATAGTACAACTTAAATAAGACAAAAGATGAAAATATTAAAATAAAAAGCTCTTATGATTGATTGATGATTATATGACAAAATGTCCTAGAAGTTATAAATAAATTATATGGGTTGTGACACCATTGATATGAGCCATGATATAGGATTCTAAAATGACTTGGTGATTGTTGCACAATGTTAGGGACATCTAAGATGCCTTGATCTTGAATATTGATATCTTTTATATTTGGTTAGTTTAAATGTTGAATATTTTTCTTGTCTTATTACAACTCAAATTTTCTACTAGAATCAAATGAATAACATTCATATAAGTACTTTTATTTCATGTCATATATTACTAAAATTTAAAATAAATACACTATCATAGATCCAAGAGACAATGCAGGAGAAGTTATCAAATGCCACAACATGTGACACTTCAGAGCCAAGCAATTATTATGTCACTACAACTTTGGCGCCCTCTTATAAGACATCAACCGAGCCATTTAATATCATTTTCTTATTTTATTTTGTTTCTATGAAATTTCACTAAAATAATTATGTTTAAAATGTATAATTTTAGCATATTTGAAATGTGATCCCTATTCAAAGGGCACCCTACTATTCTGCAAAGGAGGAGTCAATTTGATGAGAAAAAAAAGGAAACCCAGGTAATCTATTTTTTCTCTTTACACTTATTTGCTTCTTAACTTTAGGTTGGAAGAGGGTGGAGAAAATTGTTATGGCTCTGCAAGTCTTTTTCTTGGAGTTTTAGTATATGGAGCACCTCCTTATTCCACTTGGAGAAAACTTGTCCTCCTAATTCTTCGGTAGTAAACAATTTGAAATTTTAGCACAATTATATCGAGAAAGACACATGAGGTGCAACCCTACATGTAGGAACCTACAAAAAAGCATAAGGGAGGAGGAACCCAAGTCTTTTTATAACGCTCCCAAATCGCATTCCTCAACGTGGCAGAATACGTTTTGAAGACACTACGGATCATCCTTACATGTACATATTGACAAAAAATAAGACTTTAACTAATCAACTCAACATCATATAAAGCAGAAGACTAATCATCATTAAATAATACTAAAAAGAATCTAACATCATAATATGTGGAAGACTAATAAAGAACTTCATATGAGTCCAAAGAGAACTAATACATCAATCTAATATGCAGAAAAGGAAATTTATCTCATAATTTAAATGACTCAAGACACTCATGTGCAGCCACCTACGAGCTTGATCGGTCACTGTTGACGACCTTCATAATTCTGACATGATCTTGCATTTAAGAACATGCAGAGGAGAAACCTCCTTATGAGTTTTGCAACTCAGTATGGAAGTAAGGTAATGACAATCACTAGACAAAAATCATAAAAATATCACCATCATATAAAAGAAAAGTAATCATGATCATCATAAGAGTAAGGAGATGAGGTAATATGACATATGAATAAGAGATCAAGAAGATCATAATAAAATTCTCATAAAAGTGGCAAAAGTCAATCATCATAAGAAAATTTTTTTATTTATATGTTTTCATCTTCTTTATCAACTTATTATTCATCTTTCAATTATCGTGGGGTATATTTCAACCCACGTGTCATGCCCCATTCTTCGGCCATGTCCAAGAACGAGCGTGGGACGGTGTGTAGGCAAAGCTGAGACGCGGGTGGCACCCACTTTTGCAGAATGCACAATTTGCCATTCTGCGTACTTTGGCAGGACGCCTAGTTTGGCAGAATACTCGGTTTGACAACGAGAGAGGCAATATCATCTCGAGCAAAATTGGCTATCCCAAAGTGTCTGGAAGGTCAGCAAAAGTTAGGTAGGACAGTTGGCCGCGAGGAATCAACGTTGGTTACTCGCCAACAACCTTGTTGGCAACCGAACGATATGGTGAGGTGCACCATATCCGCGAAGATCATACAGGATCAACCCAGCCACCTAAATCAGAAGGATCTTCCTAGCTAAAGATCTTGCCAACAACCTAGTGAGCAGTTCAGAGGGATCTCGCGGATATCAAGGAGGATAACTGAAGAGATCTCGGAAGGATCCCAAGGATCATTTCAAGCGCATGCTGGTGAGAAGATCAGAAGAGACTTGAAGAGAAGATCTCGCGCCAACCAGAGAGTTTGCGGATCGAGGGAATCATGGAGGATATCTCGACGAGATCAACTAGAGAATCGAGAAGGAGATTCCATGATAACAATAGAGAGAATCAAGGAGGATGATCTCAAGATATCAAAGGGAGATCGAGAAGGGTTCCTAGAATCTCAGCCATATCAAGAGGAAGTTATTGTGATATCTCTCATCATACTTGTATAGATAGGCTTCTAGAGTCGGCCATTGTACATAGATCATTCATTCCACATTTAGCATCCTGTCGAGTGTAGTCGATCGAGTTGTTTGGAATCGAATAGATCTGCTTCCCCTCACAACCTCGAGTGTTCTTTTCCCTTGTGCTTTGTCTCATCTTTTTTTCTCTTCCGTTGCGTGTTAGTGCGATCATCGTGAGGACGTCCGGTCAGGCTGCTTGGATCCTCGTGCAAAGAGGTTTTCAAGGCTAATTTTTCGAGGAGCCTTAAAAACCTCTTTACACGAGGATCCAAACAGCCTGACCGGGAGTCCTCACGACGACCACACTAACACGCAGCGAAAGAGAAAATAAGATGAGACAATGCACAAGGGAAAAGAACACTCGAGGTTGTGGGGGAAAGCGGATCTATTCAATTCCAAACAACTCAATCGACTACACTTGACATGATGCTAAATGCGGAATGAATGATCTATGTACAATGGCCGATTCTAGGGGCCTATTTATAGAGGTATGAGGAGAGCTATCACAATAACTTCCTCTTGATATGGCCGAAATTCTATGAACCCTTCTCGATGTCCCTTTGATATCCTGAGATCATCCTCCTTGATTCTATCCGTTGTTATCATGGGATTTCCTCCTCGATTCTCTAGTTGATCTCATCGGGATATCCTCCATGATTCCCTCGACCCGCAAAACCCCTGGTTGGCGTGAGATCTTCTCTTCAAGTCTCTTCTGATCTTCTCACTAGAATGCACCTAGAATGATCCTTGTGATCCTTCCGAGATCTCTTCAGTTTTCCTCCTTGATATCCACGAGATCCTCCTGATCTGCTCACCAGGTTGTTGGTTGGAATAGTCCTCACGATATGTCCTGATCTTCTCCTCAAGATCTTTAGCTAGAAAGATCCTCCTGATCTTCCTGGTTTGTTGGGATAAGGTGGCTGGCCGGATCTTGTATGATCTTCGCGGATATGGTGCGCCTCATCATATCGTTCGGTTGTCAATTTCCTCGGCGAGTAACCAACGCTGATTCCTCACGGTCAGCTATCCTACCTGACTTCTGCCGACTTTCTGGACACTTTGGAATGAGCCAATTTTGCTCGAGATGATATCACCCCTCCCGCTGTCAAACCGAGTGTTCTGCCAAATTGGGCGTCCTGCCAAAAGTGCGTAGAATGTCAAACTGTGCATTCTGCCAAAGTGGGCGTCGCCTGCATCCCAGCTTTGCCTGTGCACCATCCCACACTCGTCATGAGACGTGGCTGAAGAATGGAGCGTGACACACGGAAAGCCTGTCTCAATCTGTCCATCATCATAACTAGCAAAGTCAGCTCATAACTGACCGTAGTCAATCCATAACTGATCGAAGTCAGTCCATACCTGGCCATCGTTAGTCCATCATAAAAAGAACTCTCCATTTAAAGTTTTTCACCTTTTATCTTGTGACTTTTAATTATTCTTTATTAAGACTTGAATCAAAACTATAAGATAGGATTATGGAGAATAAATCAGGAGCATTAGCGACATAATTACCATCATCATCAAGATCTGGAATAAGTACGTGAATTATCATAAAATCAACACAATCATATCGGAACCCGGGTCGAGTATGGCCAGAACTCGGGCTGAGTTCATTGGATCTGTTCAAGGGAAAAACATGGTTAAACTGGGGCCGAGACAGGTCATCGTCAAGTCGGCGCGACCATCGCGCCCGACCGCTTCGTCATGGGTGGAACTTGGGCCAAGTCATCTTCAACCTGGGCCGGGTGCATCTAGTTACAGAGCTCGGAAGCATCGACAATGAAGGATCCGGACAGAGTTCATAGAACTCGGTCTGGGCATATCATCGTCCGGGCCGAGTAATAAGGAACCCGGGCCGAGTTCATCTTGCGAAAAAAGACTACGTCGCACAGTACAATTTTAAATCGTCTTTTCAACGAGTGCTAGTCACGAGTAACATTGTAATCGACATAATATCATTAAGGCTAAACCCAAAAACATAAATAACATGCTTTAAGTATAAGATCAAAATTCTACGATGAATCTACCCTTATTCCATACCTCGAAGTTTCTGTCCAAAAACTAATTTGCTCGTCGTCTTCTTCCTCTTCTTCCGACCGCTCCTCTCGGTTCAGATGCGTGTTCGTCGGCATCCAAACCCTTCGGTGGTCCGACATGAGGGGAAAACAAGGTGTGTGTGAGGGAAGAAGCAAAAGAGACACGACTTGTAATTGATCCCATATTTATAGAGAAAAAGATGTTTAGTTTGGCTTGGATTTTTGTTATCTTTTCCTTTAGATCGTTTTGATTTTTTGTCCCTTTATCTGTATTCTGTTTTCATATTCGCCTTGAAACTTTATCTTCTTCTTTTATCTTTTTTTTTTCTATTTCATTCTCGGGTGTTACATTTTTTCAGCGAGTCAAAGAAAGCTTTGAGTTAGAAGGAAGAGACACAACTAAGGGGCAAGAAAATATCCCATGAAAATAGAGAGCTCAAAAGTGTGATCACATGTAGGTGCATAGATAAGGAAATACATACATATGCAGAGCTTTGATCATGTGGCTAAATATAAGGTTTGAATGGAAGTAGAATATGCATGACATAGACATGTCCATTGTGACCCTAGATCATGTGGCGTCATCCTAATGGACTTTCTTCTAGGGAAGGAAACCATTTCAATTTATCTTTGGTCAAGCAAATTTGACCGGGTTGGAAATCTCACGATGCTCTCCATGGTGATTAAGGTCATGTGTGCTACATGTGACTCGCCACTATCTTTTTTTTGTTGGAAGCAGACACCATTGAGGATATTGCATCTCATCCAATTTTCATAGATAAATAGTTCAATAAGATTTCTTATAATCGATTACATTTCCTCCCTTTCTTCCAATTTTTGCTTCGAAAAGAATGATATTGCTGACCTTACCACAATAAGACAAAAGTACAACAAATTATCATATATATTAATTTATAGAATCTTGTACTTTGATATGTTTTTAGAGGTCCAACTCAACCAAGACTCTTGCATACCAGTTTGCTCCTTCTTTGATGGTATTAAACACACAAAAAAGAGTTCCAAAATTACTGTGATGCAAATAACAGTAGCCTTGTTGGAGAGCTTTAAAGAGAGACCATGAAATTTTATCCATACCTAGAAAGAGTTGATATCTATGTTGCATAGGTATGGTACATACAAGTATTAGTACGTGTACGGGGTATGACATTTTTTTAAAAAACTAGATTACGGGTACAACAATATATATCAATTTAAAAATATATAATATGTTAAAATTTCATTACATAAAATATTATAATCAATAGCAAAATTGTGACTCAACACAATTTTAAAAGTTTTAGCATATTAGCTTCTCAAAATGATCATCATAGTCACTAGCTCCTTCTCCATCATAGGTGAGTATAACTTTCAAGTGTTCCAAGTCCAACACCATCGCTAGTTTATACATTTTAATAAAATCAAATTATTACTGATTATCATTATTATTGATTGGTAATGTCGATTTAAAAAGAACCTAATGATCACTTGGCATGATGATAAAAATTGGAACGTTAACTAGAGTAAACTTTGAATGACAAATGAGAGGAGGTGCAGGGCCAAAGGGACGTGAGAGAGGTGTAGGAAAAAAAAAAGGGGGGGGGGGGGGGGAGGCATGACTAATTGAGAAAGATACTTAGGTTCAATCGAATTTTATTAAATTAATATTATTTAAAATAATTATATATAAAATAAATATTATATAATGCTTATAATTCATAATAAAATATAATAAACAAATATTTAATTAAATATTAATATTCATAAAAAGAGTTTGAATTTTTATTATTAATATAGTGTATTAATTCTTTTATTTTATTCTTCAATACTATTTTAGGGTGATAATATATTAATTAATTGACACATGTCACTCTCATGTTTATTTTTTTCTTTACTTTCATTTTAATATTTTTATTTTTTTCTATTTCCATTAATTCCTCTCTCCCCATTAATTCCCATATTTATTAATTTTTTATAATAAAAAGATATTAGAATTTTTAATATTCATAAATAACTTTAAGTTATTATTTTGATATACTATATTAATTCTTTTATTTTATTCTTTGATACTATTTTGTGATGATAATAAATTAATTTGATTTTCCATACATCACACTTACTTCCTTTTATTTTTTTATTTATTTTCATTTTAATACTTTTCTTTTTTATTTCCATTAATTCCTCTCCCATATTGATTTCTCACATTTATTTTTTTAAATTTTTTTTAATTTTTAATTCAAATACTTTCTCATTTTTTACCTTCCTTTTTAACTTTTTATTTCCTATTTTCACTTTTATTTTATAATTTTTTTCACTTTAAATATTGAATCGAGTTTTTTTCGTAGTTGAACCGGTTTTTATCAGTTGAATCAATTTTTTATCGGTTCAACTTAAAATCTATTTTTTAAATTAATTTAGATTAGCAGCCGCTTTGTGATTGAACCGATTGAATCGATCGGGTTGTAATAATCATGAAGTTGAGAACACGGAATGCAATGGCTGACACTTTTTTTTTTCTAACATTAAACTCGTGGAGCTCTTCAATCCATTTTTTTTCTCATGTTGTCCGTAAACTAAATATGATAGATTGCCATGCATGCAATGTTTATCTCGAGAAGCAACATTCTACATGTTATAATGAGAAAGATATAGAATAATTAATACTTAAATAATATTTTATAACCACCATATATTTAATTCATATATCTATCTATCTATCTATAAGGTAAATAGTGAAATGCCACGTGGCATGCTCACAATTTTTAAGAAAAAATAATTTTAAAAATCTATGAATGAGTGTAACCAAATAATAAATCCACACATAAACAAAGTGAGATGTAATCCTCCTCATTCTGTTTCAATTCTATGTACCTATTATTATTATAAAGTTTAATTTAATTGGATGCTACTCACCGGAAACGGTGCATGCGCCAAAAATCTAGTTATCTGCTCTTCCGAGTTTAGGGTTTGGTCTTTAATCATTTTATTTTCTTTCCCTTCCCCCTTCACCGCCAAAATTGAGCTCCATCAATGGCTACGTTAACTGCTTCTCTTGCGCTGTTCCCGGCCATCTCTCCCTCTCCTTCCCCGTCCCTCCCCTTTCCATGGACGCGCATGGGAGCCGGATTCCCACCTCGTAGACGCAGTGTTGGGGGCGGTCGATGGAGGGCAATGGTTCAGCCGCAGCAGCAGGCCTCCCAGGGCCCGTCTTCGGCCTACGCAAGGGAGATGGAGCGGCTCTCCGCCAAGGAATCGCTTCTCCTCGCTGTGAGTCTTCTGTTGCCATTTTCGCTCTGTGTTCCAAGGAATGCCAAAGGAGGTGTGGTAGGGAAGCAGTTTAAGTTGTTTTGCTACAGCAGATAAGGTTTCCTCTGTTGTTGTTTCTTTTCCAAAAGAACTGATCTTTCTTTTAAACTAATCTATGAAATTTATAAAAGAAAAGTTGTAGCAAGGTTATAGGGCATAGGGTTCGTAGAACTTCATACAGTCGATATGGTTTACTCTTGTGCTCTTCCCCCATCCCCTCTGTTTTCTGAAAAGAGGTGAATGTTGTGACTTATTGGGGAAGAAAAAAGTTTGAATTATTGTGATACGAATATTTGAATCCTTGATCTCAAGCCTTTAAAAAGTCTGATATACAAATGAAAATACGTCTATCTCCTTGAAGTTGATTTCTCTTTACTTTTCTATATTGTGCGAGCTCTATTAGCTGCTGAACCGTAAGTATATATTTCTATTCTTGCAGTTTAGGGACGCAGGGGGCTTCGAGTCCTTGGTTAGTGGGAGGACCACGGAGATACAACGAATTGATGTCAATGAGAGAATTGTTAGTCTTGAAAGGCTCAATCCCACTACGCGTCCTACGACGTATGTTTATACATCAAGGATGTAGCCGTTGTAAGAATCGTTTAAGAAAAAAGCATCCATTTTGTAGTTGAAAATGGACGGAAATTGTCACTTTATCTTTTCAAAATACTGAAAACTACTCGGGAGAACATTTTTTTTCTACTATTGACCATGCCAGTTGCCTGCTTTCTTGTTCTTGGAATCCCAACTTAAATATCCATATGTTATCACTGATTATAGATAAACATGCAGGTCACCCTTTCTAGAAGGCCGATGGAATTTTGAGTGGTTTAGTGCTGGTAGTCCTGGCTCATTGACTGCAAAAGTTCTGTTTGAGTAGGTGTCTCATTGTTTTTCTTATTGTTACTGTTACATTGGATCTAGTGGTTAATTAACTTTATAAGTTTCTCTTATTTTTCACTAGACCTTAATTATTCTAATTGCGCAAATAACATGCTTGGTCTCAGGAGGTCACCTGCAACTTTAGCAAATTTGTTAAAATTGGATGTGCTGATAAAGGATGGCTACTCAAAGATCACAGCAAATATCAAGTTCTTGAACTCAGTAAGCTGAAATTAACACAGTATAATTATTCTTCTATTACAAAGTATCATTTATTGTATTGCAATTAGTCATATTTGCTCATAAGAGTGTACATTTTTTATTTTTGCGGATAACTTTTTGCATGTCTCCTTGCAACAACAACAATAAAATCTTATCCCACTAGGTGGGGTCGGCTACATGAATCATACGACGTCTATTCGGTGATCCATGTTCATGAGATTCGACAGGGTTTTACGCTGACTGTCGAGGCCTAACACAACCCTCCTCCTTTATCCGGGCTTGGGACCGTCTTTCCACAGCACGAACAAAAAAAATGACGAGGAAATGGAACCAATGATCTCATTATATAGAAAGTTGGGGGCAATTACAATAGAGGACTGAAATAATGAAACTAGGTTTTAGAAAAAAAAGTAGCAAAACCTCTTCGTATCCCACTTATATCAAGTTGGGGGCATGTCTCCTTGCATTTGGCAATATTTCTTTTAATATGCAGTAGTTCATTTTTATAACTCCGCCTATGTTTTATAGCCGGTCCCAAGTCCGGATAAAGGAGGAGGGTTGTGTTAGGCCCCGACCGCCAGCGTAAAATCCTGTCGAATCTCATGAACATGGATCAACGAATTGGCGTCGTAAGATCCATGTAGCTGACCCCACCTAGTGGGATAAGGCTTTGTTGTTGTTGTTGTTGTATGCAGTAGTTCATTTTTATCATTATCAATTAATGGCATCAAGTTTTGACTGCAAATTCTGTTTTAGTGACTTTGAATCTAAGTTTCTTGTTCATGTTGTTTTCTTTTTGTTTATGTTCTGTGGCTCAGTTATCTTTTTAGTCCATTCTAATCAAGTTGCTTTATTTTCCAGCAAAGCAAATTCAAAGTAATTGATTATTTACATGCTAGGACATGTCATATACGTTTCTCCCTTTAGTCATCATACTTCTGTTCTGCCTACTGCCTAGGATAGTTCATTAATTTATAGAGTTTTACCGCAATCTCTTCTAAGAAAAAGCTAACACCTAAAATTCATCAAAGAACCGGTCATAATATAAAGTTACCGATTATATCAAAGAAATTATCATGAATTTAAGTATGGGGAATTTGGATGCTTTCTAGTTTGGGATTTTTCTCGAGATTTTGAATGAAAACTGTAAATGATTTATTTATAGTCACTTAAGTGTTTATGTGTGACCTCTTTCTTTGTCACCTTCATTTATCTGATCTCAGTTTTCATTTAAGGTTTGTCTTTCCATGTAGATAGAAAGTAAGTTTCTTATAACAACAAAGTTGTCAGTCGAAGGTCCTATGAGGATAAAGGAAGAGTATGTTGAAGGCACTTTGGAAACGCCCACTGTTAGTGAGGAGTCTATACCTGAACAAATTAAGGGTGCTATCGGGCAGGCTGCTGGTTCTCTGCAACAACTACCTGTTCCACTAAGGGATACCTTTGCCAATGGTCTCAAGCTTCCACTAAGTAAGAATATTGTTGCGACCTTGCACGTTGCAAATGTAGTGTCAAGCGTTTCTTACTGTTGCGGGCTATGTTTTCTGAGTTATTACTGCAGCAATTCTTTTTGCGAATACCAAAAAACATTCACTTACACCTTTCATTGTCACTGTGTTGGCTGCAAACAATCTGAAACGGGTATGTGTTGATACATACATGGATTTTGTTTGATGAGTCATGCTTATTCTGTTCATCAAGAGAACTAGCTTTGAAGATAAAGTAACATGTTGAGCGTGAGTCATGCTTATTCTGTTCATCAAGAGAACTAGCGTTGAAGATAAAGTAACATGTTGAGCGAGGCTCATGCAGATGTAGGATCTACGGACAATCAGATTCCAATGAGTTTGATCATGCAGGACACAGTTATAATTGCATGGGGTAACTTTTTATTTTTAATCTCAAACTAGTTTGTGCTAGTTCCTACAACCTGTTTCTAGCCTAGCATCCCATTACTGCATGGTGGCAGTAAGGAGAAAGGGAAAGCAATCAAACTAGTTTGTGCTAGTTCCTACAACTGTTTCTAGCGTAGTACCCCATTACTGTATGGTGGCAGCAATGAGAAAAGGAAAACAAAAATTTACATACCTGTTTATTCAGTTTTATTTGTTGGTATATCCTATATTTTGAAATTTATTGAAGGCTATATTATTATGGCATAAAGTTAAAATTTCTCCATTTTGAAAATGGGATTTGTTTCATGGCTTTCTTTATGAATATTATATCAATATTTGGACTTAACTTTCTCTTGTACTATTACAGATCTCTTTGTCCTTGTCACTTATAATTCAATTCTAATGTCTCTTTCAGTTTTATCTTTTTCTCAAAAAAGGAAAATGTGTTCATTTATTTTTCATTCCCTTTTCTGAAGGTTTGAATATTTAGTCTTCCAATCCTAATCTAAAATCGAATTTCTTGCATTTACCAGGTGGAAGTTTCCAGAGAATGTTCATGATTTCTTACTTGGATGAAGAAATACTTGTAAGACAACTAAGTATACTGTTTAACATGCCAAGTCTTACTGAATTGATTTTTGTGATATGTGACCAATCTCAATCTACTGGAGCAAGTACATGTATTCAATGACCGTTAATTCAATGCATATGTAGGTTGATTGTGATTTACATGTCTTGCATGATAAGTGCTTTGGCATCCTTTTTTTTTTTTTTGAGGAGAGTGCGTTGACATCTTTATTTATGCTGAATATTTAAGTAATTCCATATTTATGTACCATCTTATCAATTCCAAAGTCGCAAGAGAAATTATGATAGATAATGTCATTCTCAACCATACAGTCAAATGCCACATTAAGGAACAAACTGGATATTTTTTATAATACCAAACTGCTGAAAACATTGAGTCAAAAAGTTTATGTTGGTTTAATAGCATACTTTGATGATTGTATGAATTGACATTTGTATTCAGATAATACGGGATTCCTCTGGAGCTCCAGATGTTCTTACAAGACTGGAAGAGCCTCAGAACTCATCTATCACGGACCCTGTAATCACAGAGTATGAAAGCTAGGTGACCTTTCAGAGATATTTGAATTTTGTTTCAATTTCCCCTGTCCCACAGGTTGCTCACTTCCTTTTCATGTATTATTTATATATGAACAGACCCCTTCAGATACATATATATATTGTGTTCATTACCACTTTATCTCTGGTATTTAACTTTGTGTTCTCTTTTTGTTGGTTGATGTTGTTGCGTGGCTAAACACCTATTTTTCCTTTCCTTTCTGATATATTGTTTGTCAAGTTGGACAAATTCGGAATTAGGTGCATCAAAGATTCAGAAAGAAACGTCATATAAACAACTGTTTGTGTGACATGTCCATGATTCAAGCTGGGCTAGCATTAGTGAACAAAATATTATATTAGTTATTTTTCTTTAATATCACTTCCCTGCTCTTTCTCCATTTGATAGAGTTCAGCTTTTGAGTCGCTTAAGAATCTTTTACACACTGTTTCATATTGCTTTTTCTATTTTTGTTTCTACATCAAATAACATGTTTCTGTCATAGGTTATTAGCTCCCATATATTGATTTGGTGATTCATAGGGATGCTCTACAGTCTACACATTTTTTCGATAGAGGTCACTCTGACACATTGTGACTGCTATTTATAGTAATCACTGATCAGACCTTGTTTTATAATATCGGACGAAAAATTGAATCCTTTTGTTAAACTCCTTAATTACGCCGGATGAATACAAGAAGTAGAGAACAAATGTAGATAGCTACAACTGGTTCTTGGTGTGGAACAAGAAGTAATGTCACACTTCCCATGTGTTAGCTTGGCACCGAGTCATGGATGACGTATATATATATATATATATATATATAGTTCCAAATGATCTATTCTCCCAATATGGATCATTAGCTTCTAAGCGAGAAAGGGAATAAACTAAATGAATGTTTCTTTTTTTGGTGTTCATGAAATTAACATGTAGATAATATTTTGTTAACTAAAAATATGCCTTTGGAATAAAAGTTTTATACTGAGCGGTTAAATTTCTTGTAAGATTCAAAGCACTCAATATCTGCAGAGTCAATCTGAATAACAATTTCACAAGCAAGGAAAAAGAACATGTCTGTAAGGGTAACTATGTAGTCACTGCGTTTTAGAACAGAGATCTTTTTTTGTGTCCTCTTGAATGTATCAAAAGAACTTGCAATAAATAAAATTTAAAAATAACAGAACGATTAAGACATGAAAAGATAATAACTATAAACTAGGATGATAAAACATACGAATTGAGGGGGTCAAATTTGAACGGATTTTAGTTATCTCAGGTAACTGAGAGGTTCATTGGGCCATTAAAAAATATTGAATAATGAAAAAAAAACATTTTGGAAGTAGTAAAATCATAAAAACGGGCATGGAAAATTGGATCATGGCTAGGAGATTGAAAAAAAAAAAGGTATATGCATTTTTAAATTACTCAAATGGTGCATCAGGAGACAATATTATATAACATGGTAAAAGGCGAATTGCGAAATATGCTATTTACGGAAAATGTTGCTAATTATCACTGGCTGCTTTCCAGCTCAATTCAATTAATTGATTGATTTAATTTATTTTCTAAACATTTATTTTAGTAACGGATAAAATTTGTTGTCTTCAAAGTTCATTTCAAAATTCAAATACGATTCTCTTAAACGGACTCGTCATCTTATATGCATGTTAATTTCTCTTGTCACCAAAGGAAAACCCATTTCCAGAATTATTAAAAAAAAATAAATGTACTAATAATAATTTAGAGGATACTTTAATAATTTATATTAACTCATATATAGTTATTTATTTATTTATTATTCAATCATTAACCCACCTTAGTACGAGACGAGCAACAAACCTTTCCAAATTTGGCATGTTAAAATTTTCACAATGGACCATCATTGGGACAATTGCTACAAAAAAAAAGTATGAAAATGATTTGATACTTTAGGAAGAATTATTTATCATCTTACGAGGACCTAATTAGCCATGCCAATATGAAAAATAAAGAACAGAAATTGAACTCGAGAGATATTTGTATGTCAACATTTAATAATTATGTGATTAAATTATCAAATTACTTTTGAAGTTATTTTAAAATTTTATTTATCTTTTATCTTCATAATAAACATGAAAACTTGAATTAGAAATTTATGTCACTAAAATTTTATATACTACCATATTATTCAGTTAATTTAAAATGATGCATTCAATGGCCAGCTAACTATGCAGCAAAAAGGTGGAATAAAAATCAAATGTTATATGGAAAGAAAATATTCCTCAAATTGGGAGGAAACTATATACCATTTATTTTCTCATTAAAGAAGGAATATCACTTGGAATTTATTTCTTTATTTTCCATTTTCGTAAAATCTCGTGCAGAATTTTGGGTGCTCGCATCTTCTGGCGGAAAAACGTTTGTGAAAAAGAATAAATAAATTATTCAAATTTCACACGTATACAAATTTGACTATTTCAGGACAATTTTGCCTCATTTATAACAAATTATATATATTATAACTTAAATTATATTATTTTTTAAATAGCCAGAGCCGTTATATATATATATATATATATATTCTTTTGTCCTCGGACTCGCCAAATCATATATACACATTGTGCCCTCTCTCTCTCTCCACTGACATGTAGTTGGAAGAGCGCCGGCACAACAAGCGAGTCGTCGTCGTCCTCCTCTCGGTAACACTGTAACAGAGACAATTTAGTGAACAAGTAGCAGTAGGAAGTAAGGAATCAGTGATGGCACCAACACGCCGGTTGTCCCTGGGGACGGCGGCGTCCTTCGCGGCCGTGCTGCTGGCGTCCTTGTTGTCTCCGTCCGCCGCTGGTGATCCCTTCGCCTACTACGACTGGGACGTCACCTACATGACCGCCTCACCTCTCGGCGTCCCGCAGCAGGTAAGATTGTGGTGCAACGACGGGTGCGATGCTGTGATTTAAGGTTCATGCGTGTCGCAGTGGCGTCGTCCTGACGGCGGTGTAATTGTTCGCGTAGGTGATAGCGGTGGACAAGCAGTTCCCGGGCCCCTTGATGAACATCACCACCAATTGGAACGTCGTCGTCAACGTGCTCAACAGCTTGGACGAACCGCTGCTCTTCACATGGTAAGGTTTCGAGTACTTGCCCATGAAGATTGATGCAGAGTTCGGATGGCGATTGTTGTTTTTGTTTGTTAACTCTGGACGCCTGCGCTGCAACTGCGTCCGTTTGCAGGGATGGGATACAACAACGGAGGAACTGCTGGGCGGACGGAGTATTGGGAACTAATTGTCCGATCCCGGTGGGGTGGAACTGGACCTACCAGTTCCAGGTCAAGGACCAGATCGGGAGCTTCTTCTACTTCCCCTCGCTTGGCCTCCAGCGCGCCGCCGGAGGCTTCGGCGGGATAACAGTCAACAACCGCGACGTCGTCCCCGTGCCCTTCGGCCAGCCCGATGGCGATGTCACCCTCTTCATCGGCGACTGGTACATCAAGAACCATACGGTCAGTGATCGTGCAGTTTCTGTCACGGCCTTGCATCGCGTTGCATTTGGCGCACCCTAAATTTTTCTGAACTTTTGCGCGTGTGCACACTGTGCAGGACTTGAGGAAGGCCCTTGATGAAGGGAACGAACTTGGGATACCTGATGGCGTTCTGATGAACGGGAAGGGGCCTTACCAGTACAATGCCACTATTGTCCCCAGTGGCATTGACTACGAGACCATCAACGTAGAACCAGGTATGATGATGACGGTTCAATACATTGAATATTTTAGTTTTCTGTGGAATTGTTTAAAGGAGCAAATATGTATCAATGTTTGTGCGTTACGCATGCATGGTTTAAGTCTTCCAAGGGATTAGTTTTTATTTTTCTGGATTGAATCTGAAACCCTCTATTGTACATTTTGCTTATGTCCTTGCGATTACTGATTGATGCCAGGAAAAGAACAACGTCCAATGTGCTCAGTGTAATTTTGTTCTATGAAAACCAATTCCTCACATCCTGTTTTCCATCTAATCCCCTTTGTAACATATTGGACATGACTTACCAGTAGATCAATGACAAACTGTAATTGACATGGGTTCATCATTTGTGGATCATCATTGAAATTTATACTATGACAATTGACACGGGCTCATCATTTGTGGATCATCATTGAAATCTATACTGTGTACGATGATGCGAAAAGGGGCAGCTCGTAAATGTGTCATTGGGTACTAGAATCGAGAATGCATCAGTGAACAGGGGAATGATCACTGATGGAAGTTCTATCAAATAAAGAAAATTTTCCGCCTATGGTCGGCATCTAATAAATTCAATTGTTAGCTTTCTATGTGCTTAAGAATTTGAGACACGAAATCTTTTTGCTAATAGAAAATGTCATCTCATTACATCATATTTTGTTTCTTGCAAATGGTTATTAATTTTCTTGCACCTTATCATTCTCTATTTCTTATGAGACTTTTCCTTGAAATATTTCTTCTCAGTTTGACATGTACCTTGATGCGTGTTTCTTGATCTATCTGCTGAATCCTTCACTATATTGTCCCGTTTTCATCTTAATAATTTCTTATTTCCAAATATCCATCTTGAAATAATACTCTAAGCTTTTCTGAGTCTACCTCAAACAGGAAAAACTTATCGTTTCCGAATTCACAATGTTGGTGTCTCTACAAGCTTGAACTTTCGAATCCAAAATCATAACTTGCTTCTTGCTGAGACGGAAGGAACATACACTGTGCAACAGAATTACACGAGCCTTGATATTCATGTGGGTCAATCATTTTCGTTTCTGGTTACCATGGATCAGAATGCTACTACCGACTACTACATTGTTGCAAGTGCTAGATTTGTAAATGATTCACTTTGGACTAGAGTCACTGGTGTTGCCATTTTACACTATTCAAATTCCCAAGGGAAGGCATCTGGTCCTCTGCCTGATCCTCCAAATGATTTCTATGACAAGACATTTTCGATGAACCAAGCAAAACAAATCAGGTTTGTGCATAATCCATACAAATCTATCAATTCATTGTCATTTCATAAAAATCAAGGATTGCTTTCATGTTTTCTTAACAAGTTCATGGCAATTGACTTTGGGTGGCCATCCTTCCCCTTAGAAAAAGATTGAACAAATAGGATTACATACAACAACAACAACAACAAAGCCTTATCCCACTAGGTGGGGTCGGCTACATGGATCATACGACGTCATTTTCATGTTCATGAGATTCGACAGGATTTTACGCTGGCTGTCGGGGCCTAACACAACCCTCCTCCTTTATCCGGGCTTGGGACCGGCTATAAAACATAGGCGGAGTTGCTGAACAGATGGTCATCCAAAAAAAATAGGTCAAGAATAGGCAATAGCAGAAGTTCCAAAAGAACAGGTAAGGTAAATAAAAAACTAGTAGACAAGTGAAATGAACAAACCATCCCGTGCTTAGAATCTTTTTCTTCATTGACTTTCATCCGCAAATCCAAATTTACTAAATCGAATAATGCTTGATATTCATCCTGAGACCAGTTTCCTTTCTTAAAATTAAACCCAAGAATCGGGACATATTTCATAAGACCAACCATGGATCTTGTCAGAAATAGCAAAAAACTCCTTTAAGAATAGTCAAAAGACTATTATACATAGGATAGCTACAACCTTGGTAGCTATCCTTTCACTTCTCAAAAAAAAAAGACTATTATACGTGGAAAACTGGAATGCCAATGGTAAAATTTGGTAGCACAGGTATCAACTCTTGTACAAAATGCAAACCCAGTCATTTGATGGTTTCCACAACACCATAGTCCTAGTGCCAAAGCTGACAGTAACAATGATCAACAACTGTAACCTCTTGATGTAACTTTCATCCTTTACCCCCTCAAAAAACAGTGATCAACAACAGAACACCCTTTCTTTTTTTGTCATCTGAACCAATGACAGAGCACAGTTGTGAATGCAAGAAGTAGCCTTATTTTTAAATTCAAGTTAAGAAATGGTTGAAGTTTCAATGCAAGTTTTTTAATGTGATTTCAAAACTTAAATTATGGATAAATAAACAGCTATTTTTTTATCACAAGGCTAAGAGGGAGTCATACATTCAACTTCCTGAACTCATTCTCTTTATTGCTAAGACAGAAATTCTTTGCTGTTGTAGAAAGGTGTTCCAGAATGTTGCAAAACGTATAGGAAATGAAACACTCAATCAACTCCAGCGTTAATTTATATTTATTATCATTAGTATATTCTAAAACACAATCAAACAGAGAAAAGTAGAGTACTTTCTCCAAAGCACATTTACCAAATTAATTTCTGAAACTTCCTTTTCTCTTTTTTTTTAACTTCCTTTTCTGAGACACAGATGGAGCGTAGGAGTGACAATTCATTAGAAGTAGAAGGCTCCAGATGTGGGCGTATAAATCAACATGAGTGATGGGTGTTTATGTTCACTGCAGCCTATACAGTGAAGGGCACAAGGATACCTCATTTGTTTTTTGACTGACAAGCCGATAGGGTTGTGTCGTAGTTGTAAAACCAAGACCGGACTGGAACCGGTCAAACCCAGGGTTCAACCGTCAAACCAGATGGATTTCCATGGACCGGCCAGCTGAACAACTCCCCACATCTACAAATATTAATAATTTGTTGACATTGAGGCTTGAACCATCGACCACTAGATGTATAAGATTTTATGGGGCACACCTGCCACTCGACTCTTGCATATGTTGTGCAAATATATGAAACTAAAATTACTTTATTGTTTCTTATTTTATAGAAAGTTATATTTTTTATCATCTTTGAATGTTGAAATAAAAAATTATCCTCTAAACAATAAAAAGTGGGAAATTTTATTTTTTTATTTAGATTTTTATTATTTTATCTTAAATAATATTAATAATTAAATCCATGAGAACGTACAAGCATGTATAGGCCTCTAGTCAAACATAGTTTTCTTGGTATCCAAAATTACCTTTTTTTTAGAAGGGTAATGTTTTACTATGACACCAACCATATAGTTAAAACGAAATTTATCAAATTTGTTTTTGCATATTGTTCTTCTTTCTAAATGATATGCTATGGTTCTATGCATGTATTAACTGTTGATGAGAAGTTAGTACATGTTGACATTTGAATCCCAATCTCTATCAGATGAGTCCTAGCAGAAAGAAAACATGAAGATAAAATAAAGTATACACATTAACTTCAATTGATTATAGGCACTCAATGATTCTGTACCTCACAATTATGTAGTTATTGACTTAAAAAAACTTAGTTATGCAACAAAATCTGGATGATGTCTTCTATTTAATATAAAGACAACTTCTATACCTCACTTATATATAGGAAAGTTTTTAAAGAGTATAAGCATATATACCTTTCCCTCCTCGGCAAGTTCTGGACTGGTAAACCAGGTTTCATCAACTACGACATCGGGAGTTCTCGGTCTCTCATTGTATGCAACAGCAGCCATTGACGATGTTACAACTACCCTTTTAATAGAAAATTTCTTGCAAGAGGACAAAACATTAAGGGTTCCCTTGACTGCTGGTTCCAGTAATTCAGCCTGAGGATCTGTAACTGATTTAAAAAAAAAAAAACACAAAGCTGATTTAAAATCAATATGTAATCCTATTTGAACAAATAGGATTACATATTGATTTTAAATCAGCTTTGTGTTTTTTTTCGTCTCCGTCTCAGACATTTGTTTTCTGGTTATACATGTTCATTTTTCTTACTTATTACATATATACACTATATAGATACCTAGACTTTCCTACGCCTAAAAATTGTTGTTATTTAATATTTGAATGTCAAGTTTGCTCTTCCGTTTTAGATGAGTTTTGTAGGTTTCAATAAAATATGGTGTATATGTTTTGAATAGATCTTCAAGAATATTTTTGGTACTACTTAAATTCTTGTTGTTTATTCCTTAACTATTGTGTATATTTTTAGGACTAATTTAAGTGCTGGTGCTGCCCGCCCCAACCCCCAGGGATCTTTCAAATATGGTTCAATTAATGTGACCCAATCTTATCTTTTGAAAAATATGCCACCAGTGATTATCAATGGAAAACGGCGAACTACACTTAATAGCATCTCATATGTGCCTCCTGATACTCCATTGAGACTTGCAGATGAGTTTGATCAGGCGGGGGTGTACACACTTGATTTTCCCACCAAACCACTTGATAGACCTCCGCAGCTAGGAACCTCTGTGATCAATGGAACATACAAAGGCTTTATGGAAGTTATATTCCAGAACAATGCCACTACAGTTCAAAGCTATCATATAGATGGACATTCATTTTATGTTGTTGGGTAAGAAGAAGATTTCAATTATATTTTCAGTTGCAACTTATATGACACTGCTCTTTCTTATTGTTATAATTTTTTTTATAGATCTCATATTTTGTTATTATTAATGGCAGAATGGATTATGGGGAATGGACTGAGAATAGTAGAGGCTCATACAATAAGTGGGATGCTGTTTCTCGCTGTACAGTGCAGGTATATCTTCTCCTTTTTATTACCTTTAATAATGTATCATGTGATTTTCACGTAAGTTTACTATCATGCTTTGGTTCAATGTGTTATACTTTCAAATGTCTTTACTTGATACCGTCTAATATATGTGAACTGTTTGTGCCTTTAAATTTATCATTGTTTGTTTGTGCAGAAATGTGAAGGCTTTGCTTTTTATAGTTTTCTTTACTTTCCAGAGATTAGTAATGCACCTCTATCTTCTTTTATCCCTGTATTAATTCTGTTTTAGCAACTTGATAAGCTATTGAAATAACATTACTCAATTAATTTTTAGATTTTTGGATTGGAAAAACTTTTGCCTCTTAACAAATTTTAAGATTCTTTGCAATGTTTTTAAACAAGATCTTTCTTTCTTTTGTTTGGATTCTTGTGGATGTAGACAGAACTATACCCTTTTTGGTATAAAAGGATGCAGACCAATAAATTTCACGACCAAAAGGCAGTGTATTTTTCTTAAGACAAAGGAGTATTACTTAACAACCTTTTAAATCCGTTCAAAAGAATTCAGGCAAAAAAGAATGAAGATAAAAGTGATAAGTCTTTGTAAACCCAGTTGTTCATGTTTCTGAATGTAGTCAAGAAACTTGATGCTTTCAGCTAATTTCTTAGTTTTAGACTTTATTTTGATAACTCTTGTTCAAGTGGATTGAAAGAACTATAGTTGTTTTCATCTAAAAATGTATGCAACTCATAAAAACTGTATTGCCAAAAAGTAATGTCGCTTTCCTACAACAGAGAACAAAAGTGCTTATATATTATCTTTTCACAATTGATATAACTAAGTAGATGCTGCAACATTTGCCATGCTTGTAACTAAAAAAAATGGATTTCAGAAGCTGAAAAACCTGAAAATAGTGAATGTTGTGAAATAGGGACTCAATATTTCCGATGCAATTTTATGTTACTTTGATTGCAAAGTGATATATGGTTCTTCACTCCGTTGTTTCTCAAATAATTCATTTTTTATGCTGCTAATGAAATCCATGGAGAACCATGTTATGAAATAGGTGCTACTATTTCCGAATGAATTGTATGTTACTTTGATTGCAACGTAATATATGGTTCATTTTTTGCTTTTCATGCTACTAATAAAATTCATGGAGATCGATTTTCTCGTTTTATTTGAATCCAAATCAAAGGCAAATATAATCTGTTTAAACTACTCCAAATTGTATTTCTGTCTGGTGCAGATTTGATTTTAGCATGGTTACGCTTCAATATATCTGTTATACTACTGCTTATTCCATCAATTAAACTGCTTCGGTTTGGAAAACACTGGGGATCCTTTTTGTATTATTCAGTAAATGTATTCCAGTTTTGCTTACCAGACAGCAGATAATTGCTTTCTTGGATCCATCCTACTAATTTCTTCATACAGCTGACATCTATTCACATGTTATAAGCACCACCTGTTACAAAACATCGTGGAATTTGCTGAATCTTTGCATGACTTATCATGTCTCGACATTTGAAACCCTTTGATGAATCATAACTTACATATAAAATATTTTGTTCAACCTTTGTGTGTCCATTTTCATTTCTTCCCTTTGTGCTTTCTTTTTTCTTTTTGTTTGATTTCCTCGGCGCACTACGAATATTTAGACTTTAATCTTGCTCCATCGTACATGTCCTCTTCCTCTGATAAGAACACTTGAAGTTTCTGTCGGTTGTAGTAGACTAGTAGTTTTAGTATCTTATTCTAGTGTCAACTTATTGGTTCATGATGCTAATAGCCTTAGTCATTTGCTTGAAGCCGCTCGCTCTCAGTTTGTTAAATTATAACCGGCGCTATTATTGATGCGCGTTGGATTAATATTAACATCTTTCTCACCTGCTTTCTTTCAGGTTTTCCCTGGAGCGTGGACTGCTGTATATGTTTCGCTCGATAATGTTGGCGTTTGGAATGTGCGCGCAGAAAATCTTGACACATGGTATCTCGGTCAGGAGACGTACCTAAGACTCGTCAACCCTGAAGTCACTAACAAGACTGAGTTGGCGATGCCAGATAATGTCCTCTATTGCGGCCTTCTCAAAGACAAACAAACGTATGCTACAACTATTTTGTGTTGCCTTTTCAATTTGTAAATGCATATTCTTCTAATCTTATTGTTTTATTTGGCTGCTTATTTCAATCCTTGGAATTTGATTGGGTTCTATTTTTGTAAAATCTCCAGGCCGCAGAAACCTCCTAGTTCCAATTCATCAACATTTTCGATGGCTCATAATGGAAGCCGGCTGCTGAAGTTGTTCTTGCTCCTTGCTTCAATTGCCTTCCTTCTATAGTTTTTACTGAAATGAGATACAAAGAGTGACTGACAAGGCCCCTTTTTCCGTGCATAGTTCAGAAAAGATGTGTGCCTGACCGGGTTTTAGTTTGGAGATTTGTTCTTTTTCTTTCATTCAATAGGAATTTAGTTGTCATATTTAGCCATTCAGATCACAGGAAGTTGTTAGTGTATCGATTATTTGTCAAACAACATTATAAAATCATCTAATTTGAAGACTTTGGCCATGCCGAATCTTTATTCTGTGAGCGAAGTAGGTGAATTGCGTTATGTCTTTATATCACTGGGGAGTTTTGGTCAAGGTCTAGAGAAAGTAATAAAGTAGAGAAAAATAATGAGGCAAAGCATTTCGAAAATTTAATTCTGAAAGCTTTTGTTATGAGACCTTAAACCTTTAGGTTGTCCATTATAATTTACCTTTTAATTACCGAATTACCCTCTAACAACTCTTTTCCATTTGCCACATTATTATTATTATTATTATTATTATTATTATTATTATAATAATAATATTGGTCTTGCTTTTTCTTTTGTTAATGGGTCGTCAGGAGTTTTCTTTGGCTTTGTCCATTAAATCGTTAAAATATATAATTATTTTTAGGATTTATATTTTCAAAGTTGGATGATGTCAACTTATATTTTTTTGCTTTCCTTGTTTCTTTTATGCACCGATTAAATTGAAAATACCGAATGTGGACGTGCGTTCATAAAACATTCTAGAGGAATATAGTGCTGTTTATTAATTAGTTCTTGGTCGTACCATCGTCTGAAAAATTCACCGAAGAAATTGATTAATTAATTGTCTTCTCTCAAAAGAAAAATTACGATAGAACCAAGGATTATTTACCTAAATCTCTTCTAAACTATCATCATTTATTACATTTAATCCTAAATTATAATTTTTTATATTCTTAAACTATCATAATTTTTTAGTTTCTCTTTCGTATAATTCTGTTATATTTTTCGGTATTTTTATTTTTTTTTATTTATGAAAAGATTATATTATCTCTTTTTTCATGAAAATATGAAATAACAAATATAAAATTTTTAGAAGAATTAAAGTGATAAAAAATTATCATTTATGAAAAAAATAAATTATCCTCTCTCAATTTATTTTTTATTTTTATTATTTGATACATAATAAAAAACATAATAAATGGAACGACTAAATTGAAATAATTTAGGAATAAAAAAAATAAGTTCGTATTTTAAAATTAAATGTTAAGTCATGATATTTTAGAAGAGTTTTACGAAAATAACACTACAATCAATCTGACAGTTCCAAGCGAGTCCGTACAATACATTTCAACGGATGCGATCTGGAAGGATAAGTGCCATACGAATCTTTCATATATCATCCATATGACCTGGTCGGAATCATGCAATGCTCATGCTGACGTCAGATGAACATTTCATATATTTAGAGATGGAAGAGTGACCGAGAACTCTTCTGACTAAACAAAAAAATTCAGAAAAGAAAAAAATAGAATCAAGTTATTTTTTTTTGGAAAATAATAGAATAAAACATTCCCTTTTCTGTCTTCAAATTATGGCCCATTATTCAGTTATAAGACGAAACACTTTATTATTTTCCTTTTTTTTTCTCTATACAATGTTTCATTTTGTGGTCACATAGCATTAAAAAGCTTATTAGAGACTAATTCGTTTTGATCTTGCACACATAGAAATATGGACAAAATAGAAGTGCTCCTCTTTTAAAGAAGAGATATTCTTTTGTCTTTTTAATTTTCAGGCTAAAAATTTTTAGTTTGACTCACATTTTTTTATAAATATAAGAGACACGTATCCCTTCTTTTTTTTTCTAAAAAAAAGGTCATTAAGTACTATAAACATTATGTAGTTTCAAATTTGAAAATTCTACTCAAGCAAAATTATGTTTCAACAAATCTCGCTCGTTAAAATTTTCACTTTCAGATAATTAAAGGTTAATTAAACCCGTAATCACACATACGCATAATTTTTTAATAAAGAAAATGGCTTTTTTTTCCTTGCTCAAATATTACATATTCTCAAATTTGAGATTTTGCTTAAGCAAAATTATATTTCTCAACCAATCTCGTTGGATAACATTTTTAATTTAAGATAATTAGAGTTTAAACCCCCTAATTGCACGTACACATAAATAACACAAAATGGCTTTTTTCCCCCTTGCTCAACCTCCATTACACAGGATTTAGTTGCATAAATGTGTTAGTCAACATGCAATAAAATATATAACACCACTAAAACGCTCTCTCTATTTTTTAATTCTCATAAAAAAATGATTATTATGATGCTATGCTAAATTAAGTAACCGATTGATTCATGTAACCAAAAAAGAGACACACTATTGACTATTTCAGGGTCAAACGCAATAGTTTTATCAACTTGGACAGGCAGCATAAATGTTCTAACATCATCTCATCATCCGACATAAAAAAAAAAGAAGATGCACGTTCTTCTACGATATATCCATTCAGGTTGACTTTTTTGTTCCCTCCATCAAGATCGAGGACTCATTTTATCAAACTACTACGACTTGATCACGTCGAAAATTCATAGCCATTAATGTTTATCTCTATTTACTTCATACTAGAAATCCTTTAAGTTTCGTCACCAATATTGAGGCATATTTTTATATTTTACTTTAAGGGTGTCTTAAGAATGGATCTCATAAATATTCGTATACATTTTGTCGATAGATCCTGAAACATCCAATGTCAAAGTCGCTGAATGAGTAAGTCATCAATCTGCTTTCTCGAGACCTCCGAGAAAAGTATGAAAAATATAAATGACATTTGGGATCTTTGATATATGTTGATTGACATTTAAACCTACTCGGAATGTTGGCTTATGTTTCGATTCTCACGAGTTGTTGGAGGAAAAGGCAATGTATCATATCATGTTGTAAGAGAATGCTTGATGTAGCGTTAAACAAATTAAGTCTACTCGACATGAAACCTCTCTACATATTTTTTTTGTATTTATTTTATGTTTTTTAATCCTACCAAGTTATTCCTTGGATTAATAAACTGTTTATATCCTTTTTATACTGCCTTTGATTATCACTATAATTTTTAAAAATAAAACAGCAAAAAAATACAATTATGTATATATATATATGTTACTTAGAAAAATTAATTTCATTGTTCATCATTTTTATGATATCCAAATTTATTAATACTTTTCGATAATTATGAAATTTAATCATTCATACATTGGATCAATAATAAAGGCCAATTAACAAACCAAATTTTCAAACGTTTCCTTGGAACCGTTGACACTTCCCCGCCGTCAACGTCCGTTCTCTCCATGTTTTTCATAGACCACGCGAGCAATAAACGGCGATACCTTCCAACCAAGTGATAGTGAGAGGAGCCGGAAGAGGAGGAGGAGTTTTTGTCGGACCATGGCAGCAACAGCAGGCGCGGACTTGCTACCATACCAAGATGACCAACGACAGCAGCAACAGGAGCAGCAGGAACAGGATTCCACTGGTGGCAGCAGCAGGGGGGCATGGCAGCACGCCGCCTTTCATGTGGCCACGACCATCGCCACGCCTGCGGCCTACGCTCCTTTGCCTTTCGCCCTGGCCTCCCTCGGATGGTCTCTCGGTATGTTCCTTCCACTTCCTCGTCAGAGCAGGTGACCCTCGAAAAGTGTTTGCTTTTAGTTGCTTCTTGTGGATGGATCCTAGTAATGCAAAGCTGCAACCACCGTAACGAAGCGTTCTACTCTCTTGATTAATTAAAATTTCCTAGATTTTGTTGTTCATGGATGACTTTGTTGCACTTTGCATCGAAAATTTTGACATTCCAAGCTTTGTCTTAGGTGTTTGCAGCTTGGTTAGTGGAACACTGGCGACTTGGTATTCCAGCTTGCTAATTGCCTCACTTTGGGAATGGGATGGAAGAAAGCACAGCAGCTACCGCCTTCTTGCGAAGAGCATCTTTGGTGAGTTCTTGCTCAGTAGATGTTACCAGAACTATTGATTCAAATGCATCCTCGTGCTACTGGCTTCAGCTTCTAATTATTTCTAGGATCAGCTCTGTTAAGAGAAAGGCAGTGTTAATCATCTTAAGATGGGGAGCTTCTTTTCTTCTATTTGACTTAGTTCTACACAGAGAACATGAGCTGAAGCATGCACTACCACGTTTGCTCTTTGGTTTATCTTTTGGACTAGTTTCTTTTGCTTCGATTTGATGGCTGTTCTCCGTAGGCCACATATCTTTCACTAGATCAGCAAAGGGCTTTATGTTATGATGAAGGGAATCTTAATCAGGTTAATTTACACTTGTTTACAATCCTTTTTTAATACATTATGTCAAAGAGGGAGGATGATCATCCTGTGTTTTTTTTTTCCTTTTAGACATTGGATCTTCTTCTGTCTATTTATTATGTATGTATCTTGAAACTGAGTTCCTCACTTTGCATTGAACAGTGTCTATTTGACTTGTTGCCTAACAACATCATGCTGTGAAAACTCTTCCCATATGCCACATCATTTACATATAAGAGAAAGAAATTGAAGCACGAACAATGGATATAAATGACCACCAACTCCTTTCTGACATAGCGGACTTAGTAAGAAATAGAAATATATTTTTTAGGGCAAAAACTTAACTGATAAGGCCACCATAAGAACCAAGAAAAAAATGTCAGAAGGAATAATTAAAGATGAGGCAAGGAAAATGGAGAAATAATGTAATCATCACAGGGTTTTATATTCTTAAAAACAATTAGAGGAATTTAATTGGTATAAGCTAAAGTCAACTTTTCTTATCTGCTGTTTGAGGTTTGCTATTACCTTTATGCTTATTCTTCTTTCTAGTACTACACAACTATATATTTTATTCATATATGACATTATTTTGCTTTGAACTTCAACTCTTGTTTCATATTACTATACAAATATGTGTTAGGGATTCCTGTTTTTATACTCTATGTTCCAAAAGTTGAACACTTGGTATGTTGAGCATTTAATTGATTATCCATAAAATACTAATCTTAGGATTCCGAAACTTAGGTATAGAATTTTCAATTGACAAGAGCAAAAGAAGTAAATGATTATATAATCGGATGTCTAGAGACTTGTCTTAGCTGACAATGGGAGTAAGAGAGAACACATGAATGATCTCCTTTAATAAGCTAAAGTCGTTTCAAAAATTAATATAGAACTTGTTCATTTATCTTCCTTCAATCTTCTTATCTGATCTTCACCTGTCTTCTGATCTGCAAGGACCTCGGGGTTATTGGTTCATAACAGTTTTTCAGCAAGTTGCATCTCTGGGTAACAATATTGCCATCCAGATAGCTGCTGGAAGCAGTCTTAAGGTTAAGTATCCAAACACTACATTCATTCTTTATTATTTTGAGTATCTAGTGTGATGTTAATACTATTTCTAATATATGGGCAGGCTGTTTACAAGTATTATCACAAGGATGGCACCTTAACATTGCAGGAATTCATAATATTTTTTGGGGTATTTGAACTGATTTTGTCCCAGCTGCCAGATATTCATTCATTGAGATGGGTGAATGGCTTATGCACTTTAAGTACCATAGGATTTGCTGGAACAACCATTGCCATGACAATATATAATGGTAATATTCTAACAACTCCGCATTTGATTTATCAACATATGCACTCTCATTTACCTCTGAGAAAGTACAATTGCATTTAATTGTCTAGCACTTGTGAAGAACAATAAAATATATATAACAAGCAAAATTTAAACCTAATGTGAAACATAGTATTGCAAAGTTTTACCATTGTGACGTTATATTTTGACGAGCTGGTCAGATGTATTTAGCCATATTTCTACTGTCAACTGTTCTTAGAGATTGAACGACAGCTCCTGATTTGGACATATTTCTCATGGAACAATATTTGTGCATCCCCTAAACCCATCTGGACACAATTAACCTATAAATTGAGCAATCTCTCTCTCTCTCTCCCCCCAAAGAATTCTGCATGATAAAACAAAGAACTCCATGAGGTAAATGCATAAAAGAACATAAACCCCAAACTCTTGGATTTAGGTGAAAAAGAACATGAATTTAAGAATTAACAATAAGAAAGGATCCAGCACATAACTGAGGTTCTGAAACACAGAAGAACATGAAAGGATATGTTCAAATGAATATAGTCTTCAAGTCCCATGAAAGGATGCAACTTTTCATTACTCAACTCTTTGTGAGGTTAACGTAACATTTTGTTTGACTTTTTATTTGTCCTATCCAAAGAAATGTGTCATTATCAAAAACATACTCAACTAACCTGATAATTGAGACACACTGCACTTAGCTGACGACTGTCGAAGACAATATGGTTGAGATGTCTTTACTGTTATCCAATATCTGTATTCTTTTTAACTTTCAACCTTCTTACTCAATATTCTCCGAGAATTTTCATTCCTTGTTAAACATTGACACTAAACCATTTATTAGTTTTTCAATATGGCATGCAATAGGTTTTTAATATTTCACAATAAATTCAGCAAGAAATAAGTGCCTTGGTCACCAATGTGCCTTTGCTGCAGGTAAACATATTGAGAGGAATACTGTTAGTTATGGATTTGAAGGTAGTTATCCTTCCAGGATTTTTAAAGCTTTTAACGCTTTGGGCACAATAGCTTTCTCTTTTGGAGATGCTATGCTTCCAGAAATACAGGTACAGTCCTATTATTTTTTGAACAAATTAGCATTCGATTATTTGGAGATTCTGTCAGAATTCTCCTACTTTACTATATACTGACTATATGAGGCAAATATAGTGGACATAATTATATACTCTAAAGAATGAGCCATATGAAATTAACATTAAAATCAGTAAGATGGAACTTAATAAGGGTAAATGATGAAAAATTACCTCACTTCATGCATGTTACTCTTCTTCGGAAGAACAAAATTTAGTCTATTTAAAACACAATGTTGGGTCAACATGTGGAAAATTGAAGTGGGTGTCCAATATCTGTTCTGATACATACATATAGACGTGTGTGTACATATGTGTATATGTGTGTGTTTGTTACCTGTGCTTGCACTTGAAGTAAACTGTTTTTTTTTTATGTCTGATTGATCATGCAGATTTCTCTTATATGGTGACTATACAGGATGTGTGACTGTATATAAAATATGTGTAATCCCATCCATTTAAACATGTATATGTGCATTATTATACATGCATTTACAGTTAGAAACGTGCATGTAAAATGAACTTTTAACAGCATTAACTAATGCATAATTGTGTATAGGTGAAAAAAATCTCTAAATAACAAAGGCATCAATTACCACAGGTATGATGCTGGTTTCAGATTGGATGACTAATTGTGTATATAATAAAAGTATGAAATATTTTTAATGTTAGTTGTCATGGACACATGCAATGCAAATTGTTTCTCGAGGCTTATATGTTGTGTTTGTGATCACCTTTGTCCTTTGTAGCTGCTTCATATTGAATTAATGTGTTTAGGACTTCCTGTGATGATACAGAGTAGCATAAGAGAGCCGGTAAAAAAGAACATGTATAAAGGCGTATCATCTGCATATGGCATCATTATTCTCAGTTACTGGCAACTAGCCTTCAGTGGCTATTGGGCATTCGGATCTCAAGTTCAGCCTTATATATTGTCCTCTCTTTCTTCTCCAGAATGGGCAATAGTCATGGCCAACATATTTGCCATCATTCAGATATCAGGATGCTTTCAGGTACATCTAATCATCCACCGACCTTTTACCATATCAAAAGTTGCACCAGAAGATGTCCAAAGCATTGTTTTCTGTTAAATACACCAATTGCTGATCATGCTGCTTAATCAATTGTCTTTATTTTCTTTAGAAAACTATATTTGCATGTGTTTTAGCATCAGCTCCTTTTTCAGATATATTGCAGACCGACATACTCTTACTTTGAGGGGAAAATGCTACCTAAATCTTCAAAATACATTGATCGTGTCAAGAGATCCTTTTGGAGATTTGTTCTTACTTCAATTTACATGGTCACTATTAGTCTTGTTGCTGCTGCAATACCATTCTTCGGAGATTTTGTTTCCATCTGCGGAGCTATCGGTTTCACCCCTCTGGATTTCATCTTCCCGGCTTTAGCATTTGTAAAAGCTGGGCGACTGCCAAAGAATCGAAGATTGAGTTTCGCGGTGAAGGTCATAAACCTTGCTATTGCTGCTTGGTTTTCTTTGGTTGCAGTTTTTGGCTGCATTGGTTCAGTGAGGGCCATAGTGTTGGATATAAAGACCTACAAGTTCTTCCACGACATGTGATCTTCATCATTGGCCTCACTAGCTGATACATATGTGAAGTGAGGTGTTGATTGATGTTTAATCAACTGAATGTGTGGTTGATTTGCCTCTTGGGAAACATCCCATAAACTTTAAAACAGAATAATATGATTTGGTATCTCATCAAAGAAGAAACGTGAACAAACTTGGATTGAAATTCAGATTCAGTGCTATTTGATAAATTATTTCATTGTCTTCTTAGAATTTCTGATCAGTAAGATTTAGTTGGGAGAATATATATCATTAAACTTTGGATCAATCATTTCATCTTACCTTTGTTTTTAATTTGTAGATGGATGGCAAATGTGGATCCTTGCAGTTGCAATATCGATGCCCTAAATACAGAATTGGCATCAGGATACAACAAAAATAAATGCACCATGCCCAAGTATGAACCCCTGCTGTAAACCAAATGCAGACAGTGCAAATACTGAATATGTAGACAGAGATATAAATTATTTTATATTAATTCATCAGCATTGTTTGTTTACGAAATAAAGAATGAAATATAATAACAATACAAGTTTTCATCAAATAGAACCAACAAGAATTAAGAACATCAAATATACACATCGATCCTGGAAGCGAAAGAAATCAAATGAATAAAAAAGCCACCTGAACTTTGTAGACCAATAATATATTAAATACAACTCCGAGAAGGAACAATAAAGAAGCTGTCAATACCCTTCTCTATCAATAGATAACATGAGGTGGATAGACCTTCTCAGAAAAAACACGAGGTGGATAGTGCATGGATATGTAACAACCCCTTGAGCATACCAAGAGAATCGTCAATTAATAGGCAAAGCACCATACACCAAAACTTTGAAATATTTACGAAAGGAACTTGAATCAATCAAGAAATTGCAGATTTTTTTATATGCAGCGTGCATCAACCACTCTCAAATAGTATTGGGATAGTAATGTGTTTAATCATGCTTCAGAAGCAACCACCAAGGGAGGCCTGGATGCACCACATGCATTGTGCAATCTGGAAGCCTCCACTTTTGCTTGGACCTCGGCGATAAGAAGTTTAGTTAGCAGGAGCCCAGCCACAAGTTCTGCAAACATCAGCATGGAAAATACCCCACTCCAACTCACAGCTGAAATGTACCCAGTAAGCAATGGCCCAACAGCTGCACCAACTGAACCAGTTCCATCAATGATTGCAGTAACTGTAGCAAGTGCCCTCGAGTTTCCTCTCAGAGAGCTGTGCGTACCAAGGTCAGCAGATACAGCAGTTGTTATCAAAGCATAAGGGCCATTTACAAACATGCCAGCAATGAACATGAGTGTAATATTCCAAAAGAGTGAGATGCTCCCATATATGTGGTAGAACATGAGAGCAGGGATTGCACAGTACATGAAACTGGCAGCTGTAACAGCTCGAGCATCAAGGTGGTCGGAGATGTGACCAGCAAGGATGCCACCAACAATTCCTCCGACATCAAAAAGTGTTGACAGAAATCCTGCTCCTGAATCTGATAGATATCGGCCATCTATAGCTGCACTATTAAGAAGACATTAGAGGCCAGCTTCTGATACAGACTGCAGGGTGATTCATAAGTGATATATCTTAAGTATGAAAACAAACATCATTTCTCTGTAGCAGCATTTACTACCAAAAAAACTAAGAATTAAGTAACCTTCTATGAGTGGGGAGAAAATAAGAGGTTGGTATTTCCACTATGTTGCAACAAGTTGAATATTTAAAAAAATGCAATGCGTTGAGAGTGAGTTTCTTATTAGAATTTATTTGATTTATTGTCCTCATTAACAAAGTGGACATATTTTGGTGAGCCAATTCTTCTTAATGTTCATTCAGAACTTGGTATCCGACATCTAAAGAAAAGTAATTACCACTAGGGAAGCTGATTTTGTAGTGCTTATCAAGGAATATGTAAATAACAGCTAAAGACGATTTCTAAAGTAAGATTTAGTATTCTTAAAAAAAACTAAGATCAAATAAACATTAATATCAAATTAAATCACCTTGAGAAAAGAAAGGTAGATACAAAAGGACATCACTAGAAAAATTAAATGATGCATTGAAGGGATAAAGTCTCCACGAGATGCGATACCTGTGTGGCTTATGTAAAATGGTAACCAATAAAGAAATGTATACGCAACCAACTTGCAGAAGAAAAGGCAAAGTGCAAATGGTGCCACACCAGGAATCCTCCATGCTTCCAAGAAGCCTACTGCATGCCCTCTTCCATGTTCTGTTTCTTCACATAGTAGAGGCACATTGGCTTCACTCTTCTCAAGAGGCTTTGGATTGAGATTTCTCTTTACTGCTCCCACAACCTGAGGATTAACTGGTAAAAGTAGAAACACTGTTAACCCAAAAAGAGCCATAAGAATGCCAGGAACAGCAAATGACCAGCCCCATCCATATTTTAGCAAAACTGCAGCAAGCAATGACCCATAGATATTCCCAACTGAGGTATGTGCATTCCATATCCCCATTATCAATCCCCTCTTTCTCTTACCAAACCAATTACCGACGACTGCCACCACTGATGGCCACCCCGTTGATTGAAATAAACCAGCAAACATCTGAATCAATAAGAAGTAATAGAAATTGTGAATATTTAGCCAATAGCCAACACCGAAGAGGGTGGTGAATAAAGCTGTTCCAACCATCCCTATAGTCAATAGAATTCTCAAATCCAAACGATCACCAAGATGTCCAGCGAAGTACGTTCCAAAGGAGTAAACAGAAAGAAAGGCCAAATCAATTACTCCAAGAAGAGAATTCCCATCTGGAACGTTAAATGGAGCCCAACCACTTGTTCCCACTGGCTTTCCAAGTCCAAAACCAAATGTTGCCGGAAAGTATAACTTTCCCCGTGGAGAGGAATTCAATTCTGACGTATTTGGATCAAGGACACTTTTAACTATACTAGTGGTTTTCCTAGTTGCATGATAACTAGCATATGCAAGAAATGTTAAGACCAACACCATAGCCTTGTATTGCTTGCGAGAAAGAGAAATGCCCACCACATGTTCTAAGAACAAAGTACCCAAAGGCTTCTTGCTTTGTGCAAATTGAGACATTCCTATTTGACTTGAATGCCACAACTTATTGAGATTGCAACGCAGTATTGTGGGTCCAAATTAATTTTGGTTCTTCTACCAATGAGATGTATTATCTGGAAACAGAAAAGAAAATACATAGTTAGTGACTAAACGACTAGAAAGTACTATCAATGAGATCCCAAAGTGACAAATGGCTTAATCCATGTTCACATTTTGGCTTAGCATGCAACCAGTCCAATTATTTGTATGATAAGTTCAATGAATTACCATTTTTTTTATTTTTAGCATGGTATTGACTATTACTTAATTCTAAACTTGCAAAGGTAGGATATATCCAAGTTATGGACATAACAGAACTTGGAAAGAGCAAATATTTAGCAACTCAACTCAGAAACACATTATCATGTGATGGTCATATGGTATTATGGTAAAATATAAATGGATCCAACAGAAAAACAAGAAGAGTACTATAAGAAAAAACGAATATGAAAATAATATAAGGAAATATGAAATACATCAACGCAACAGATAGAACAAGACACACAGCAAGGCCAACTATGAATAACCAGAGATATTTCATTTCAAATGCTAAACTTGCACAGAACTACTAGAATCATTGGATTAGACACACTTTAAAAGATAAATAATCTAAATATGCTGCACATGAGCAAATGAATCCATATGTTCATGAAAATTGAACAAGGATCAGTTACTGGCAAAATAAATCAAGTCTTAGAAGGAACTTTTTACTTTCCAATCCACAAATATATTGTCCTTATATTTCCACATTGCTGTTGGAATTTATGCAAACAAAGTCACAAACAAGAACTTCAAAGAGAACGCAAGAAACATTTCTTCCTATGAAAATTCCTGCCAAATAAAGGAAAAGCCCAAAGAAAAGAAAGGTAAACAAAAGACCTGTACATTGCAAATGCCAAAAAGCTCGTCCCAACTTTCAAACAGATACCCAAATGAAAGGAGAATTTCGATATATATCTCCACTGTCAAGATTTAAATAACAGCAAATCTTAATTGACCATCTAATTGTCAACCCAGAACCAGCACTAAAATATTGGAAAAAATATAACAGCAAGGATTGTGAAACAGTCTCAAACTCTTCATTCAATTCTCTAAAACTCATTTTTTAAGATTGCCAGTTTATGAACTAATAAGGCCAAGATGGAAACTATCAACTGTTCAATGCTGACCAATCATCAATAATTAAAAAAAAAATCAAACTTTAGCATGACAACTGGAGCATTTATCTTCGCAGAACTGTTTCTCAATTAACTGTTACAAAAAAAAAAAAAAAACACAAGGGAAACTGGCCAAAATTCAGCATTTCGTGTTTTTTTAGGATAAACAACAAGAACCTTAATGTCCTCTGTTGATAAAGAAAACGCTTTAAATCATGCGATCTAACATTGAACCTTCGCTCAGTCAACTAAGGCTAAACTGGTTTTGCCTTTTCCCTGATCACGCAACGAACAGCGGGAAGCTCTCCCATTTGACAGCCGCTACAGATGGCGTATGGATTTGGCACAGTTTTAAACACCTTAAAGAAGAGTAGGAGGCTGCACTGGAATCGGATGCATGAAGAGTTACCTGAATGAACGAGATAAAAATTGGATTTTTGGGTCCCTTCTGGCTCCTCTTCCCGCTTGGTTTGCCCCATGCGTGAGGGAGAACAGTAGAGAAAGATTACCGAAGAGAGAAGTAATCCAGAAAAAAAAAAGTAAAAAAAAAACCCAAAAATGAAAAAAAAAACAGAGGACGTTTGAACTTTGAAGACAGTCAAAAGTGTCGCTGCTCTGCTTTCGAATAATAACCTAATTGCTGATTTGCCATTGCAACTCCTTCCACAGACGTTGTGCATCTTCTCATAATTTCGAAAGGAAAAAAAAAGTGTGAAAATGGTTAAAAGTTATTTCTTGAACTAAATATTTATGAATATGCGAACGGCAGCCATGTAATTTAAAAGGGACGTGCGTTGGAGTTTCGCGTTTCCTTGTCAAATTTTCTATTTATATTTATTTATGCAAATGTTAACCTGCGAAAGCAACATTTCATGAATCTTTTCATTTGAGCCACAAAAACTTTTCCATGAAACCAAGAGAGTGCCAAAATTAATAGAGTCTATATTTTTGAGGCATAATTAATCTATATATATATATATATAATTTTTTTATGAAATATAATATTTTATTCACTGTAAATAAAATAAAAATAGTGATCATATTATCCTGAAAAAAGTGATATGATGTTGTGAATTCTAATATTAACCATCCGATTTAAGATTTATTATTCTAAGTATTATGCTCGATTTAAGTAATATGTAAAGTAACTAAATTTATTCAAGTTGTAGCTGATTCCCCTTTTTTAAAGAAAAATGTGAACCTAATATACTGCAAAATCGATTCATCATGGCAGAAGGGAAATTTTTTAAGGGATAAGATTAAGATTCACAAGTGTCAGGACAGGAAATTGTGAACTCACAAAAAAAATTAATAGACTAAAAAAAAATTAATATTGATTTATCTGGATACCAATAGCCACTCAATATTTATGGTGAAACCATCGTCTTGTCCATGAGATGTCAGAGTTGACAAATATAAAATAAAGAAATTAAGAATTTGATTATGTCTACTTTTTTTTTACCATTTCATATGTGACAACGATGTAATACAAATAAAAGATTGCTGTCTTATAGTCGATATTCATAGCAAATCTTACGTATCAATTCAAGAGACAAAGAAATCTCATGTGAAGATTCGTTTCATTTTCTCTTGGATGGTCGATCATTAATCTTACATGGGTGGAAAAAGGCTAGTGGGATTTAATTTTCCATAAATTTTTTAAGTTCATAAAAAGAGGGTCTAAAGATTTTGATCTCAAAATAGCTCCATATTTACCATCATAAACTATTTCCTTTCTCTTTTTTCTTTGCCCTATGAATTAAATCTTTTTTTTTACATGGGATTAATGGAGGTGTATAAATTTGTGTAACACATCGTCCAACAGTCCAGATGCAACCTCCTAATCAAATCGGTGATAGTAGATGATGAGGACGATCAACGACTGGGAAGATGGGGAGAGGCAGGGCGGGGAAGATTGGGGCGGAGAGGGAGGCGACGGTCGTAGATGAGAGGGGATGCCGGAGCAGGAATGGAGGCGGCCAAAGTCGAGGATTGCCGATTGGCGCTCGACGCCAAGATCCGATTAGGACGCTAGATCGTCCATCAAGGAAGAGGCGAAAGGGATATCAGGAGGGAGAGGGGAGGTTGCAAGGGACTTGGGGGTGCTCTCGTAGGACGGTGAAGAGAGAGGAGGTTGGCGACGGTCGGAGGCGATGCTCGGAGGAGAAGAGCTCTTAGGGAGGAGGAGGGTGATCGTGTCCCGGGGGCTTCTCCCCGGGGCACGTCGAGTTATCTTACTATATATTTTCCTTTTCAACTCACTTTTGTACTTACTTTATTTTTCAAGTGTGGTGGTGGCAGTTTTGTAATTTGCACTTCAAAAAATGTGCACCCCCGGAGATGGTCTTCACACCACACGTCGCAAACCTACCACCCGAAACGGTGGTATAGTAGGGGAGATCCACTAGTGCTTCCCCGAAGCATTGTAATCATTCCTATTTACTCAACAAAGATTTTAAGCTTTCCTAAATCTAACACCGTGCCTCAAGCGTGGGGTGGCAACCCACAAAAGAGCGTCCCAAGCGATCGAGCATTACGCCGAGATGCCCGTTTGCAAACAAACGCCTCCACCGAAGAAGCGTCCGCTTGGGACTATGCGTCCCAAAAGTTGTGGCATACAAAAAGTGGCATAAGCAAGCTTCCGCAAAGCGCACAAAAGAGCTTGCGTAGACGTTGGGCACGTCTAGACGCCACACGGGTCGGTCGAGCGAAAAATGATCCCGTGTCAAGTTTGTATCAGAGCAGCGTTTCTGGGACTGCTCAAGTTGGCATTCGGCGATCAAGGTGAAATGACGTCAAACTCGGAGATAACGAATAAACCCGTCGCACCGGAGAAGGGCCGCTAGGATCGAGGGCGCGCCCGCTCGAAGGACACAATGTCCGCCTTCGAGCAACGCCTCAGCCAATTCCAATTGAACGTAGGCGAGATGCAAGACCAACTCACAACGCACGAGTGGGAGTTGGAGAAAGACCGTGGATCTTGCCACGGTGCGGGAAGAGATGACGCCGTTGTATACGCGGCTCGAGTCCATGGAGGCGACAATCATGGACATGCGAGAGATCTTGGACAATGGTCTCTCAAACATGCGATTCGAGATGGAGCAAGAGTTCCAGACCTTCCGGGAGGAGCTCAAGCGACGCTATGGAGATGGGCGGCGTCCCGAGGTGCCCGCCTCGCATGAGGCAACGATTGATGTGCCAAAGCCGAGGCCCTACAAAGGCGAGCGGTCGACAAGGGAGATCTAAGACTTCCTATGGAACGTCCGAATATACATGGAGGCCTTGGACGTGACGTCCGAAGTGAGGATGGTGAAGACCGCATCCTTTTACTTGCAAGATGCGTCGAGTCTATGGTGACGGTGCCATTACGACGACGTGGAGCGTGGCATTGAATCCCATTGAGAGGTGGGATGACTTCAAGAGGCAGCTTACCAACTACTTCTGCCCTGCCAAGTCGGGACTGGAGGCCAAGATTGCATTGTTCAACATTTGCCAGAAGGGCACGTTGAAGGAGTACGTGAAAGAGTTCACCGAGCTCCGCCTGCAGAATTCCCAAGTGGACGAAGACACGTTGCTGACGGTTTTCGTGAAGGGTTTGAAGCCATGGGCTAGGACGAAGTTGGAGCGACGAGATTGCCCCAACCTCCGCTCGCTAGTCGCCGCTGCTGAGTCGCTCGTGGAGTATGCCAAAGCGAGCACTCCACCACCAAAGCCCTCGGGCAAGGGCAATGGTGGGGGAGAGAAGTCCAAGTCATAAGGAAGCAAGTTACACTATCAAGACAAAGGCAAGGGACACCAAGACGAGAAGCCCAACAATGGAAGATTCAACAGGGACGGGAAGCCACTAAAACCTTGCTACATTTGCAAGGGTCCACATTGGACGAGCGATTGTCTGTAGAAGGTGACAGTCAACGCAATGTATTGTCCCGACGAGAAGGAAAAAGAGAAGGAGGAGGTGTGTCTCAGCTCGATGTACGTCCTCAGTGCCATCAACGCCTCGAAGGTCCTTCATCGGTTGCGCGACTTTATGCGGATATCGAGTTGAACGGGCAAGTCTTCAACTCCCTCATCGACACAGGAGCATCGGAGTTGTTCGTGTCAGAAGTGGCCGCCAAGAAGCTAAATGTGCCTCTCCAGAAGACTAACGTCACGTTCAAGATGGTGAACGCGAAGTTTATCTCGACCACATGAATTTCTCCTAGAGTGAAGGTTCACATCGGCAAATGGTCGGGAAGCTTCGACGTGATGGTGGCAGCAGTGGATGACTACAAAGTGGTGGCGGGCATATCTTTTCTGCGACACATTGCTGCATGTGTCATCCCGCTCACCAATTCGATGATCATCTTCGATCCCAAGGGACCCTACAACGTCCTCGTGAGGTCAGGCGGAGACATCAAATAGAAGACCCTCTTCGTCATGCAAGTGGCAAAGGGGTTGCGCAAACAGGAACACACCTTCCTGGCGACCGCCATCTTGAAAGGTCCGAGGCCCTCAACTCCAACACCTCTCAAAGTCCTTGAAACCCTTGAGGATTTTGCGGACGTCATGCTCCCGGAACTCCCAAAGCGGTTGCCTCTGAAGCTTGAAGTGGACCATGTCATCGACTTGGTCCCAGGATCAAAAGCCCCACATGGAGTCCCCTATCGGCTCGCCCCTCCGGAACTCGCAAAACTTCGTAAGCAACTTACCGAACTATTGGATGCAGGATATGTTTGGCCCTCGAAGTCTCCATATGACGTCCCGGTTCTCTTCCAGAAGAAGCATGACAGTTCCCTCCGGATGTGCATCGACTATCGGGCGCTCAACAAGCTTACGGTGAAGAACAAGTACCCCAACCCCTTGGTGACGGACTTGTTTGACCAACTTGGCGGTGCAAGATGGTTTACCAAGTTGGATCTTCGTTCGAGCTATTGACAAGTCCGGATCATGGAGGATGATGTGCAGAAGACGGCGTGCATCACAAGATACGGCTCCTACGAGTTCCTCGTAATGCCTTTCGGCCTCACCAACGCCCCGGCGACCTTCTGCACTCTTATGAATAAGGTATTGCAACCATTCCTTGACAGGTTCATGGTTGTGTACCTCGACGACATCATGATCTACAGCCGCACCTTGGAGGAGCATATTGAGCACATTCGGCAAGTGTTCGAGGTGTTGCGGCAGAACGAGCTCTACGTCAAGCGGGAGAAGTGTGCCTTCGCCCAACCGGAAGTGCACTTCTTAGGACATGTCGTCGGAAGTGGAAAGCTGAAGATGGATGGCGCGAAGATTCGGGCCATCATGGAGTGGGAGCCGCCCAAGCGGGTTCCCGACATGGGTTCGTTCCTTGGCTTGACGAACTACTATAGGCGGTTCGTCAAGGGGTATTTACATGTGACGACCCCTTTGACGAATCTCCTCAGGAAGAATGTGAGGTGGGAGTGGACGCTGACATGCCAGGAAGCGTTCGACACCCTCAAAAGGACCATGATAGAGGAACTGGTGCTCGTCCTGCCAGACTACACCAAGCCATATGAGGTACAGACAGATGCTTCTGATTATGCCATTGGAGGAATTTTTATGCAGGAGGGGCATCCCGTGGCGTTCGAGAGTCGCAAACTCAACGACACGGAGCAGCGCTACGCCGTTCAGGAGAAGGAGATGACCGCGATGATTCACTGTCTTAGAACATGGCGGCACTACCTCCTCGGGTTGCGATTTCACATCAAGACGAACAATGTCGCGACAAGTTACTTCAAGACACAGAAGAAGCTCTCGCCGAAGCAAGCAAGATGGCAAGATTTTATGGCGGAATTTGACTATGTCCTGGAGTACAAGTCGGACAAGACAAATGTCGTTGCCGACGCCCTCAGCCGACGCACGGAATTGGTGGCCATGAGCTCCTCTCAGGCCGAGCTAATTGAGAGGATCAAGAAGGGATTGGAGTCAGATCCCACGGCGAAGAACTTGTTCGAGCAAGCGAAGGAGGGCAAGACACGCCGCTTTTGAGTGGAAGATTGACTGATCTTCACCAAGGAACGTCGCATCTACGTTCCACTCTTTGACAATTTGCGGCGCACTATTATACAAGAGTGTCATGACTCCAAGTGGGCGAGACATCCGGGCATCCGCCGCACTTTGACACTCATCGAAGACAACTACTTCTGGCCAAGGATGGAGGACGACATTGAAGCTTTCGTGAAGATCTGCCTTATTTGCCAGCAAGACAAGAACCTTAATCAAGCGCCCGACGGACTTCTGGAACCCCTGCCTATCCCAGAGCGTCCATGGAAAGATGTCTTCATGGACTTCATCACGGGCATGTCCAAGTCTGAAGGGGCGGGTACCATCATGGTGGTCGTCGATCGATTCTCCAAGTATGTCATCTTCGCCGCTGGCTCCGCAAGTTGTCCTGTTACTGAAGCTGCGAAGTTATTCATGAAGCATATAGTGAAGTATTGGGGCCTACCACAAAGTATCGTCAGCGATCGGGATGGGAGATTCGTTGGCAACTTCTTGAAGGAATTGTTCAAGATGATGGGCTCCAACCTGTATTTCTCGACATTAATTCATCCTCAAATCGACGGCCAAACTGAGATGGTGAATTGTATCCTGGAGATCTACTTGCGGCACTATGTGAGTGCCAATAAAAGGACTGGGTGAAGCTACTTGACGTCGCGCAATTCTCCTATAACCTGCAATGAAGCGAGTCGACCAATCGGAGTCCCTTCGAGATAGTGACGGGGCAGCAACCTATGACGCCCCAGGCCGTCGTCACTTCTTATGGTGGCAAAGTGCCCGCCGCTCACCGCATGGCGAGAGAATGACATGAGCAGAACGACATGGCAAGAGTATATTTGCACAAGACATCGAAGTGCATGGAGAAGTGGGCGAACACCGTCCGACGGGATGTCAACTTTGAAGTCGGAGACTTGGTCCTGGTGAAGCTGGTCCAGCATCTTCGGCTAAGTGGGAAAAATCTGCACAAGGGCCTCGTTAGGCGTTACGAGGGCCCCTTCAAGATCCTGAAGAAGGTAGACAAGGTGGCCTACAAGTTGGAGCTCCCGTCTCAGATGCAACAACACCCCGTCTTCCATGTCAGTCTGCTCAAGCCTTTCGTTGAAGACACTGAAGATCTCGGGCGTGGGGATTCAGACCGCGCCCCGCCGGCCATCCGTCAATAGTTTACTGATCAAGTTCAAGAAGTACTCGCCGTCCGCACGAATAATCGGAAGAAGGAGTATCTTGTTCGATGGAGCGGAAGACCGGACGCTGACATAAGTTGGGAGACAGCCGAAGACCTATGGCAGTTCAAGCAGAAGATTGAAGAATTCCAAGCTGTAGCTCTAGGGACGTCGCTGACTTGAGTGGGGGAGAATATCCCGGGGGCTTCTCCCCGGGGCACGTCGAGTTATCTTACCATGTATTTTCCTTTTCAACCCACTTTTGTACTTAGTTTATTTTTCAAGTGTGGTGGTGACAGTTTTGTAATTTGCACTCCAAAAAAAGTGCACCTCCGGAGATGGTCCTCCACACCATACGTCGCAAATCTACCACTCGAAACGGTGGTACAGTAGGGGAGACCCACTAGTGCTCTCCCGAAGCGTTGTAATCATTCCTATTTACTCAACAAAGATTTTAAGCCTTCCTAAATTTAGCACCGTGCCTCAAGCATGTAGTGGCAACCCATAAAAGAGCGTCCCAAAGCGTTTTAAGCGATCGAGCATTACGCCAAGGTGCCCGTTTGCTCACAATCGCCTCCATTGAAGAAGCGTCCGTTCGGAATCGTGCGTCCCAAAAATTGTGACATACAAAAAGTGGCATAAGCAAGCTTTCGCAAAGCGCACAAAAGAGATTGCCTAGACGTTGGGCACGTCTAGACGCCGCACGGGTCGGTCGAGCAAAAAACGCTCCCGTGACAATCGCCGGTAGCAAGATGATATAGAGAGAGGAGAGATTGCACAGAGAGAAGAAAGAGAAAATATTAAAATAATCGACTCGTAGATTGGAAATGAACAGCTCAGTTAAGGCATTACTTTCACTCAAAAGGTGTTAAAGTGTTGATAAATAATTTAATAGTTGAAGTTAATTTTAAACAGTTAAGTGTTTAATAATTAAAAAATTTATAAGTTATTATTTTAGTCAAATGATAAAAAAGTTTTAAATATTATAATAGAAAAATATGTGAAGAAAAATTATATATATTCTAAAGAAAAAATAATACGTTCATTAATTAAACTAATCAACTTTTTTTCACACTTTTTTCCTGATTTATAAGTAGATAAAATAAGTATTTTTTTTCAATTACCAAACAAAAAGAAAATTTTAAAACTAATTATAAATTATTTTGACTATCTTATAAACGTACGTAGACAAGCACCCCATACTCCATCATAATATTATCCTACAGTTCCGGTGGCCGACGTGCAAATCATGTCACAACTGGATTCTTATTTTCTTCTTTGTTTTTCTTTGTCCCACTGCTGTTAATAATTAAGAAGTTGAAAGATTAAGGTCCACCAAACTTGGACAACGTGGAGGGGGTCATCCAATTCACGCCCTTCCTCTTCTTGGCAATTGGCATATTCCCCAAATTCTACTCTCGGCTCTTGAAGAATAAACCACTGCCTTTGCCTCTTTGATAATAGTAGCATAAAATATTAATTCAATTTGTTAACTAATCATATTGCAGAAAAGGAAAGAGATTTTGGTAACTTCGATATTTACTCAGTAGTTATAACTTCGAAGATGGTCGCTGCATGCTGAGTTATTAGCAATAACATATTAATTCAATTTGTTAGTTTGAGTAAAGAATAAGTCTTAGATACATCTAATTGTATGTAGGGGCTACCGGTGAAACCGATGAGGGTCAGTGGTTAGGTTGGATCCGACCGACCCGAACTCAATTCGACTGGGGTTCGGGTCAGGTACGGGTTGAGATTTTTCAACCCGAGTTCATCCGACCTAATGACCCAAATATTTATTTATTTATTTTTACTTTTTAATTAGTTTTAGTTCTAAAATTTGATTTAAAATCTTAAAAATCAAAATACATCATTTTAACAACATAATAATATTTCAATATTCAAAAAAAGTATTTTTTTCTTAAAATTAATATTAAATAATATTTTTTACATTAAATAATATAAAAAGTGAGGGAAATTATTTAAAAAAAAGAAAAAAAAATTGGATCGGATTTTCTACCCCTTATAAGGACGTAACTCGATCCGACCCGACCAAATTTGATCGAGTCGAATTTGTTCACGGGTCGGGTTCAACCCGACTCGTGAACACCCTTAATTGCATGGAAGAAGTAAGATATATAAAAATTATTTTAAACTTTGTTGTGTCTCATGGCTAATGTTATTTTCTAATTCTGATCCTTCTCAGACTTAACATACAAAATATAAAACGTAACATAATACATCTTTTATTATTTTCTGAATTTTATTAATAAATTAAATAAAACAATCTTATAATAAAAGCTATGTTACAGTAACCCTAAATATAAAATAATATTAAATCCTAAAAAATTGAATTTAATATAATTTACACCAACATATTTCAAATATTATATTTCAATATGATTCAAATGATGCAATTTATTATTTTATACGGAGTCAATATTTTTTCTTAAAGTAGATTGATTCATCCGTCACCTTTACTTAAAGATTAGTTTGAATAATTCTTAAAAATCATAATATCATGGATTAGTGAAACATAATTTTCATAATTATAATATCATCGATTATATAATAATTAACTTTAGGAAAGTTAAATCAATTTTAGCAAAGCAGAAGTTTTTAGTTGAATTAAATCTGAAAAAGTTTTTTAAAAACAGGGAACTTGATATTAAATTTGATTAAAAAGTATTATTAAATTTGAGTTTTAAAATATTAATATTAATAAAATTTTATGTTACTAAAATAAGAAAATTTTATCAAACTCTTAGTTAATTTTGTCTCCAGAGTTGGAAGGTAATATGAATAATTATTAATATTTGTTAACTTTGTATACTAAACATAAGTAATCAGAGGTAAAAGAATGTGTGGCATGTGACATTATGCCATGATAACAACATGTCATCTAATAAAAAATTAGTATTATTTATAAAACAACTATCAAACCATTAGTTAACTTTGTCATCAAAGTTGGAACGTATATAAAGAATTCGTGTTCATAACTAATCACAATCAACGTACACACTGGTAACATATGTATGCAATTCCAAACCTATTTCAAATTCTAATAATAAAAATAATCCTAATATATAAGTATATACTATCTTATTACATTTCAGATATATAAAATTATGTTAAACTAATCCTAATTTTTCTTTAATCCTAAAAGAACAAAATTAGTATTATTTAAAATAATTTTTTATTCAACTCCTAGTGGAGTTTTTATATATCCAAAATTGGAAGTTATATAAAGAAATATATTACGAAACAATTTTTTCATCTGGAAAAAAAAAAACGTTTTGTAGTCTCATACTCTCTCTCATATTTGTCATAAACAATTTTCATATATTTTAATTGTTTTTTTCAGATATTTAAAAACTAATTTTTTCATATAATGAACATGAAAAAAAAAATCCTTCTAGGGCGCATTGTTTGAATCGTTTATTTTTATTATGATTTACTTTCATCGAAATTAGCACCACCTAAAGCTTTATGTCGTCTCATGATCAAAATAGAAGTGAAGTTTAGTTTGAATCATAATTAACACATTCGGTCACTTGGATCTTGTTGAGGAATATAATCTAGTCGAAAAATATCGAAAATTATTAGCAGTTTTTGTTTTTTTAAAAAATGAGTGTTCACTCTTGATTACTTTTGGGATATTTGAAATTCAACATTAAGCTCGTAGATATATATTTATGAATCCATTTTTATGTTCATGCTTGGCTCCTTGCAAAGGGTAAAATATGATTGGGCCATGTTACAGTTATGCAACTTTACTTTATTTCATGAGTTGCAATTTCATGCAAGTTTTTTTTTTCTAGAGAGAGATATAGAGCCTAAAAAAACTACAAAAATATTCAATGGAAAATTCATTCTCTTAACCCACAGGGAAAAAAAACTCACCGAAAGAACATTCATTCTGGTAAGAAAAAACTACAATAATTAAGCATTCAATGGAAACAAAAATAACTAAAACGTGCTCCGTTTCTTAAATGAAAAAAATAATAGGAGCATGCAGAATCATGCAACGTGCATGGTCTTCAAGTCAACGAGAACGTCTAGACTAAGTTGTCTACGGACTTCGAAGTCTCCGGTTCTTCCCGTCGAAGGTTACGGCGGCGCCGGTAAATCATGCACCCAGTAACCACCAGAGCGAGCACAGCTGCCAGCCCGATGCCGAGCCCCAGACCCAACGCCAACCTCGTCCCTCTCGACATTGTCGGCGTCGAAGTCGACGTCGACGCTCTGGCAACAAGTGGGGAGATCTGAAACTTCCACTCCTCCACGACGTGCATCGCCGCCCCCCTGCCATTGGAGGCCGAGAAGCCGACGAACATGTTGTTGTGCAGGAGCCCGGACAGGTCGACCTTGGTACTGATCAGTGGCACGGGAGGTCGTCCTTGGCCGTAGCTGAGCCATATCCGCAGCTCCTCGCTGTCTCCATCGTACTCCACCCAGGCCCTCATCTTGTTCCCCGACGTGAGCACGACGCCGGCACTGTTGGCGTCCGCGGAAACCACGGATGACATGTTGCCAACTTTAAGGTTGACGTGGTTTCCGTTGATGTCGTCGTTGCTGTGGTTGGTGTCGAACTCCACTGCTATGGTGGCGATGCCCGTGCCGGCCTGGTTGTCGGAACTCTTGTCGTCGTGGGAGGTGCCCATGTAGTCGCGGGACACGTCCGGCGTGACCAAGAAGGCGAAACCGTCGCCGAAGGTGCCGTCGTGGGATGTTATGGAGAAGGTGAAATTGGAGGAGAAGGAGAGTGCGCGGTTGGTGCATGGGTCGCGGAGGCGGACGGGATGAGAGTGGAGGGCGCGCCCTACGCCGAAACAGTTGCGATCGCCGCAGGTGAGGCTGATGGAGCCGTTCTTTATGGAAGCATCGCCGTGGAGCGTGACCTTCGGCCCGTGAACGCCGGCAGCCTCTCCTGCGGTGGCGACGAAGGAGAGAACGAAGAAGAGCAGAGAAAGAGAGCAGCGCGACGTGATTTCCGATGCCATGAGGATTGAAACTTGAAACTTGAAGAAAGAGTGCTCGGTCTCGAGACGTCAGAGAGAGAGAGAAAGAGAGAGTTCACAGAAGCAATTTGTCTTGTGTGTCTTTGCATGCACGTCGCGGTGCAGCAATTTATAGAGCTCTGTCGATCCCCCAATTGCAGACAAAAGCCTACTGCGAGTGGGTCTAAAATCCAGGCAATTCTATTTCTGCAGATCGATCCTGAGAATTCTTTTTCCGAATTGGGTGTGAAAGACAGTCGCATGCTTTTCCTCCAAAAGCATGTTCCGATTGTCAGAAAATCTACTAATTAATAATAAGATAAATATAACTTAAAATTATGTTATTTTTTTTTATGGATGACAGTAGACAAACAGTCAAAGGCCGAATAGGATTGGCACCTAATAGTAATTACAAGTTCACGAGAAACGTTGGTGTATAGTAGTAGTGTAGTAGTACCCACGTGGCTTTTTCCTATATGCCGCTTATACCAATTTGTTGAGAATTTAAGGTGAAAAAGGTATTACACCATATTTGTTGGATGGTCGATCATTAATCTTACATGGGAGGAAAAAGGCTAGTGGGATTTAATTTTCCATTAATTTTTTTTAAGTTCATCAAAAGAGGGACTAAAGATTTTTTATCTCAAAATAACTCCATATTTACCATCATAAACTATGTCCTTTGCCCGATGAAATAAAATCTTTTTTTTATGTCTGACGACTAATATCTTGCTAATATATATAATGATAGCTTAGATATATTTATATGACAATTTAATCTGTTCATCAAGTCAACCAAATGGTTAGGTCCCTTTGATCTATACCTTGATAAGTAGTTTGATAATTGAAATTTGTTTTTAAAAATTAACAGTTATGTATTTGGTAACAAAAAAAAAAAGTTATTTATTTTAGTCAAATGATCAAAATGCTCTTAATACAATAATAGAAAAAATATGTAAGAAAAAAATATATTCTAAGAACAAAATGATACATTAATAAATCAAAATACACTACAAGAAAATGGCTAATTTGCCATAGACATTTTTAGAAGGGCATAAATTATTCGTATTTTTTTTACGACAATTGCGATAGATAGAAATTTTTTTTCGAATTACGAAGGTCAAAAAATCCTTCGTTACTATGGATTTAAATCTGTCGGCAATTCCGAAAACTAGACCTATCAATAATTATATTTATAATAATATATATAATATAATATAATATAAATATATATTCAGTATTTTATTATTAAATTATTATTTTATTTACTGAAGGATAGTGCCTTCAAAATTATCGAAGAATTTAGCATTCGTCAGTAATTTCGAAGGACATTACCTGTCAGTAATTAAGATAATATCATTTATTATCAATATTTTTATATATAATATTATTAGTAAACATTAGTAATATTATATGTAGTGATATTAATTATACGTATTAATATATATGATAATAAACATTAGTAACATAATATTATATTATAACTTTTTTAAGTAAATGGAAGAAAGATATGTATTATATTATAGAAATTAATAATATATTATTATTTTATTTACAAAAGGATAGTGCTTTCGAAATTATCGAAGGATCTAGCATCCGTCGATAATTTAAAAGTCCTTTACCCGTCGGTAATTAAAATAGTATAATTTATTATCAATATTTTTATATATAATAATATTATTAAACATTAATAATATTATATGTATTGATATTAATTATACATATTAATATATATGATAATAAACATTAGTAATATAATATAAAATTATAAATATTTAAGTAAATGGAATAGAGATATGTATTATATTATAGGCATTAATAATATATTATTATTTTATTTACCGAAGGATAGTGCCTTTGAAATTACTAAAGAATTTAGCATCCGTGAATAATTTCGAAGAATATTACCCGTCGGTAATTAAAGTAATATCATTTATTATTGTTAAACATTAATAATATTATATGTATTGATATTAATTATACGTATTAATATATATGACAATAAACATTAGTAATATAATATCATATTTTAAGTAAATGGAAGAGAGATAAGTATTATATTATAGACATTAATAATATATTATTATTTTATTCACCGAATGATGATGCCTTCAAAATTATCGACGAAGGATTTAGCGTCCATCAGTAATTTTGAAGGACATTATCCATCAGTAATTAAAATAATATCATTGATTATCAATGTTTATGTATATAATATCATTATTAAACATTAATAATATTATATGTATTGATATTAATTATACATATTAATATATATCATAATAAACATTCGTAATATAATATTATATTATAAATCTTTTAAGTAAATGGAAGAGAGATATGTATTATGTTATAGACATTAATAATATATTATTATTTTATTTACCAAAGGATAGTGTCTTCGAAATTATCGAAGAATTTAACATCCATCGGTAATTTTGAAGTACATTACCCGTCGATAATTAAAATAGTATAATTTATTATCAATGTTTTTTATATATAATATTATCATTAAACACTAATAATATTATATGTATTGATATTAATTATACGTATTAATATATATGATAATAAACATTAGTAATATAATATTATATTATAAATATTTTAAGTAAATGGAAAAGAGATATGTATTATATTATATACATTAATGATAAATTATTATTTTAATTACCAAGAGGTCTAGTGATTGTCAGTGAAATAATTTCTCAAGTGAACATCAACTTTTTTATAGCAAAAACCATAGTCATCCAACTTTAACTTCGAAATATTACTGTAACGCCCCCAAATCGACCACCGTCACGTGACGAAAACTAACCTGAAGATGCTACGCATACTATGATTTTGATCATAATGTTGATCGTATCTCAGTCAAGAACAGAGACACGTCAGCGGAAGAAAGAATAATAAAGAAATAAAGAAAAATGATAACTTTAATTGCGGAAGTCTAAAAGTGACTATACCATCTTTAGGAAATAAAATGAAGTTCTACATCATGAATCTATAAATGTGGAAGGAAAATGAAATCTAATAAGGAATCTAATAAGCCCTGTAGTTCATGTGTTTTCTTGCCGTCAGAGCTTTGTCACCACACACCTAATCCATCTCGTCACTGACCTGGTCCTGTGTAAATCAGACACAGGGGAGGAGGTCCTCCCGTAAGCTTTACAGCCTAGCGGAGAACCACATGATGTATAATGTATGACATGAATAGAATAATCAAAGGTAAATAATCATGCTTAACTTGAACGTGAAAAGAATAACTGGCAGTATCATGAATCATAATAAGAATAAGAGGATATCATAAATCATGAGAATCAAATGATGCTTAGTAAACTTGAAATCATGGCATACTTAGAAATCATGACGATAACTTGACTTGACTTAATCATGCTTCTTGATCTTGATTTATTATTAGAATCAGGGTGACTTTAGGTATTTTTAATTCTTGTGATATGTCGAGCAAACGATACAGTCTTGTGCGGATTAATGGGTCATCAACTCATGACCAAGGGAGCGACCCTTATCTTAAGACACTTGGCTTGGACTGGCAATCCGTTATTCATCTTCTATCTGAACTTATTAATGACTTTGAAATCTTGTTATTCGTATTCAATCATGACATGGGAATGGAAAGGATCAATGGTAGAATCGATCATCTCGTGAATTCATACCTTGAATCATGGATAGATCATAAATCAATCATATAGCATTAATTTAGTCATTATTATAATAAATCAGATGAGAATAGGCAAGATTCAAATCAGGATCAAGAATTGTTGATAAATGTGATAAAAAGGAATCACTAGAAATCGGTCGACCAGTTCTAGAGATCGATCGACCAGTGGACTTTGGGTCGGTCGACCGATTTGCTTGGATCGGTCGATCGGTGGGTTTAACAAATCTAACTCTAGGTCGGACAGATCGATCGATCCGTTCCATTGAACGGTCGACCGGTCAGATCATGATATAGGAAGATCGGTCATCCGGTCGATGTATGATGAAAACAACTATGAGATTCAATAAATCGGTCGACCGATTTCTAGCAATGCATGCAGGTCGGTCGACCAATTGGCATTCTGATGGATTCCAGAACTCGAAAATTCTCTGAAAGCCCTAACATAATTACATCCTGAATTAATCCCTACATCCTAACAATCAAAAAGTAACAGAACAACAATAACTCAAAACACATATGCAAATTAATTTAAACAATCAAGAATCACGAAATCAAACAATCAAGCAAGAACTTCTTCTTCTTGTCTTCTTCTTTATAGAATCAATAGGGCAGAATCAAATATATTCAAGGGTCATGCAAGGTGATTTCAATTCACCCACCTCGGTTCGCGATTAATCCTTACCTTGATTCGTTAAAAATCCTATTGAACACGCCCCCTATTTTCCCTCTGTTCTTCCTCTCGGTCTTCGCCTCTTGGGTGTTAGTCGACGTTCTAGTAGCGTCCAATAGGGGAAGACGAAGCAGGAGGGAGAAAAGATTCGTGTGTTGAAAAGAAAAAAAAAGAACTAAGACTTTAGTTGTTTTTATAGCATAGGATTCCTAATATGGTAAATATGTTTTATCTCTAACTAAGCTTTACTCCAATTGGGATTTGATTTTTAACTTTATGTTTCTCTATCTCCTGCCGGCCGTTCCTAATCCAAATTTGATTTCATTTCTTTTTTTTATCTTTTCTTTTTATCGGTTGTTACATTCTTACCCCCTTAAAAGAAAATTCATCCTCGAATTTTGCACTAGGTAGAGGGCTTACCGAAAAGATGAGAGAATTCTTGGCGCATTTCCGATTTGAGTTCCCACATTGCATCATCACTACGATAGAAGCGGCAAGCTACCCAGACCATGGGTACATCCTTATTATTTTGACGTTGCACTTTATGCTCCACTATATGTGTTGGATACTCAGCGAAGGCCAGGTCTGTAGCTAGATCTGGCTCCTCTATCCTTAGAACATTTGCAGCATTGTGCTTGTACTTCTTGAGCATGGATACATGAAATACATTATGCACTCTCTCATAAGATGTGGGTAGAGCCATGCTGCCTCGCCTACCAGTTTGAGTATTTCGAAAGAGCCTACATAGCAAGGACTGAGCTTTTCTCGCTTGCTGAATCTCATGATCCCTTTTTCATAGGAAATACTTTCAACAGAACTTGATATCCTAATCTTGTCTGCCCCTATCTATATACTCTTCTATCTATCGTGTACAGTCGATAACATATTCTAGATCCTCCCAATATTATTTGAGTACTTCATTATTTCTTTCACTTTCTCTATGTTCATGATCCTTTCTTCATCCACTTCACCCAATGAGTAGGTGAGCGACAGTTTCACTCATACAAAGTTCTAATTGGTGTCTTGCCGGTGGTCGAACGATAACGATCATTACAAAAATTTGATCCAACATAACGGATCATCTCTATTAACATGTATTTTCTTGTTCTACTATCCCCCAAGTGTATAACATTATAATTTTCCGAACCAATAACCTCCTTAAAAGGGGTGTTCGTGGACATTCTTGAGCAAGCACTATATTTACTCTTCTAAATTCACATTTAATATAATCTTCAACATCACATGCACTTATTATCTTTTCTTTTATTTATTTATTTATTTTTTTCACTCTAACCCTAGCCTACGATAATTATACTATAGATATAAATAATTAGTTGCTCTTTGTTGTCATCTTGGGCCCTTATACTTACCATTATTTAACTTTTAAATATTTCATTTCTTCTTATGGAATCTTTATAAAGTTTATCACTATTTCATAACTTCGTAAGTTTTAAGGATTACCGTACATGTGAGTTTAAATTACAATATAACCACTAAGTCGATATACATTTGTCCTCCATAGCTACCTCTGATATTCACGACATTCAATGTCAGTAATCCATTTGTATTCAATGAAAAATCAATGTTTATCATCGTCTAATGTCAATGATTTATTGATGCAATACAATGATAATCATTTAGAGATATGATCACTTTACCTTCGGTTTAGATCAAATAACCAAGTACTAGGATAGATAATCGTCAATTGGAATCAATCAAGAGTCTTACAAATCATTTGAGGGTGAATCGTTCTTGGTATAATTACACCACTTGAAATAAAGTGGTTCGTTAATCAATGTCATTTGATATCCTTCCTATGTCTCGATTACTTGTATCAATACTTTATTCGATAATTTGATTATGGGGGTTTCTTTCAACTTTAACTTCTTGATTTACCTTACTTTGCCCTTATTGATCTTTTCGTTGCAACTTTTATGTCACATAACTCCATAGAAGGCTAGTGATTACACATTACCACTCCGAGTTCTTTTCTTCTGGACTGGAATACCTTTCATCTCCATGCATAAGGAAATACATTGGTATAATAATCATGGGGAAGCGGAAAAACACTCCTAATTAATGTTAAGATCGAACGATATCTACGCTGAAGAGTCGCTACATAGTATGATTTAATCCATAATGAACATAATCATTTATGCACACTACATAACATAAGTCCTTAGTCAAACATCATGAATGCAAGTGAACACATGAAATGAGTTCGAACAATAAGATAGGAAAATAACACAATTAACAAAATAGAAGACAAACAATCATCCTTCTTCTTTACACATCATTTTATTATCCTTTTTATTAATGATATCTTGTAACACATGAGAGAGGATCGGGATAACTTTAAGGTTGAAAAGGGAAAACCAATCCATATATAAAACTTATGATCAAATCATGAATGGTCCACTTGATCAAGACAAAATCTTGAAAGTTACTCCATTACCATTTGCCTTAACGATGTTATTCATTACTTTGAAGTTGATAAGGAGCTTCATCCATATAAAACTTATAGTTAGGATCTTAATTTGATCCATTTGGTCTAGACAAAAACTAAGAAAATTATTCATCATGTGGATATGAAGATATCTTGGGAAACATTCTAGACACGATAGGATTTCATTTGATCCTTTCTTTAACCTATCACTGTATGAATCTCATTTGCATCCCCTAATGACTTACATATTTACAAATCTTTTTTTCTATTCAAATTATCAATCATTAATATATAGTTAATTATCCTATACAATGGGACATTATTATGAAAACTATAAATATATCAATAACCAAGATAAATCAATTAAAACTTACATAATCATCCCTTTCGGGTGCATAACTTGCTTCTCCAAAAATCTTGTAGGGGACTTATAAAATTCTCATACTTTACCTTAATCCTCCATACTTTTTAAAATTTTCTCACTTGATGTTTTGATCTTTTAATACTTAATGGTTGGGGGCTCATATCCTCCTTAAGTATATCTTAGTTAAGAGACTTTAAATCTTTTCAAAACTTCTCACATTCATTTAACCCTTTCATGCATTGCTTGTTCTTATATAATTCTTTTATCATCCATATTAGTCTATTTTGGAAATATATATACATTACGATGATAGAAAATTCATTCTTTAATAATGGTTATATAAAAATATACTTCATATTAATAAAATTTCAAATCTACTCTATACTAAACTAAGTTAATTAAATCTATTTATTTATTTATTTATCTTTATATATTAATAAGTATACTATGTTATATGTACATATGTGTGTGAGTATGCTAGATCTAAATATTCGATTAACTCAACAGTCACTTATTGAAAATTTCTCCTAACATTTATTCAAGCCAATGTGACTTCTAAACCCTTGAAGCTTCTATATTTGTCCATCCATACCTTATACATGATTCTTGGACAGCTCACTAATTCTTTAAACTCTTGTACACAGATATTACATAACTTGAACATAATTAATAATTTTAATTCTTATTTTGACACATAAAGTAGTTCAACTAAGAACTTCATATAACTAGTTTAGATTTGCTTAGGGCCTTTATCAACATAATATAAGGGGGTCATATGATGTCTAAGGCACAAAGAGCATGATGGGTCCATACTTATCAATATAAACATATAAGATAATTTATTAAAGCCCCATGTTGGTAGACCAATGGAACCACATAAATCATAATGATAAATCATAATTTAGACATGCTTGATTCCACTTCTACTATTTGAAATCACCTCACACCTACGTGTTGTGTGAGTCGAATCCTTTAATTACTCTTATAATTCCCTCTTTTCTTTCATAAATCTACATCTCTTTGCAATTAATATGCCTACTCATTTTCCTCTTCATACTGATGTAGTCAGCAGAAGAAGTCCGTGAATAGGGCAATCATGAAAGAGATGAAAAACATGAATTATAAGAAATATAATCGTTTCTTATATTTTATTTTTTAAATATTTGTAAGACTCATTCTTCATGTAGGTATATTTATCCACATGCTTGTTACTTATTCTTTTCCAATTTGTTCGTAACCTTTATAACCCTTTTTGTCTAATCACTAATAACATTTAGGTCGATTCCTACCATACAGAATAATCTTCTTAGGAATCAACCACTCATATGAAATATACATCAATATATCAATAAAGAATAACTCAAAGCAAAAAAAAATCTTACTTATACTTCACGGTGGAGGGTGTGGCGACTGCTCATCGATAGCACATGAACCAATATCATACTATTCTATACACTAGGTCGTTAAGAGAGTCCTGACTTTAGACTCTGATACTATAACTGTAATGCCCCCAAATCGACTCTTGCCACGTGACGAAGATCAACATGGAGACGCTACGACATACTATGATTTTGACCATAATGTTGACCATATCTCAGTCAAGAACCGAGACACGTCAGCAGAAGAAAGAATAATAAAGAAATAAAGAAAAATGATAACTTTAATTGCGGAAGTCTAAAAGTGACTATATCATCTTTAGGAAATAAAATGAAGTTCTACATCATGAATCTATACATGCGGAAGGAAAAAGAAATCTAATAAGGAATTTAATAAGTCTTGTGGTTCATGTGCTTTCTTATCGCCAGAGCCTTGTCACCACACACCTAATCCACCTCGTCACTGACCTGGTCCTGTGTAAATCAGACACAACGGAGGAGGTCCTCTCATAAGCTTTACAGCCTAGTGGAAATTCACATAATGTACAATGCATTACATGAATAGAATAATCAGAGGTAAATAATCATGCTTAACTTGAACGTGAAAAGGATAACATGACAGTATCATGGATCATAATAAGAATAAGAGGATATCATAAATCATGAGAATCAAATGATGCTTAATAAACTTGAAATCTTGGCATACTTAGAAATCATGACGATAACTTGACTTGACTTAATCATGCTTCTTGATATTAGTTTATTATTAGAATCAGGATGACTTTAGGTGACTTTAGTTCTTGGGGTATGCCGAGCAAACGATATAGCCTTGTACGAATCAATGGATTATCAACCCATGACCAAGAGAGCGACCCTTATCTTGAGACACTTGGCTTGGACTGGCAATCCGTTATTCATCTTCTATCTGAACTTATTAATGACTTTAAAATCTTGTTATTCGTGTTCAATCATGACATGGGAACGGAAAGGATCAATGGTAGGATCGATCATCTCGTGAATTCATACCTTGAATCATGGATAGATCCTAAATAAATCATATAGCATTAATTTAGTCATTATTATAATAAATCAGATGAGAATAGGCAAGATTCAAATCAGGAACAAGAATTATTGATAGATGTGATAAAAAGGAATCACTGGAAATCAGTCGATCGATTCTGGAGATTGATCGACCGGTGGGCTTTGGGTCGGTCGACCGGTTTGCTCGGATCGCTCGACCGGTGTGCTTAACAAATCTAACTCTAGGTCGAATGGATCGATCGATCTGTTCCATTGAACGGTCGATCGGTCGGCTAGTGGGGCTCAGGGATCGGTCGATCGGTCAGGTCATGATATAGAAAGATCGATCGACTGGTCGATGTATAATGAAATCAGCTGTGGGATTCAATAAATCGGTCGATTGGTTTCTAGCAATGCATGCAGGTCGACCAGTCGGCATTCTGATGGTTTCCAGAACTCGAAAATTCTCTTAAAACCCTAACATAATTACATCCTAAACTAATCCCTACATCCTAGCAATCAATCAAACAATAACTCAAAACACATATGCAAATTAATTTAAACAATCAAGAATCACGAAATCAAACAATCAAGCAAGAACTTCTTCTTCTTATCTTCTTCTTTACAGAATCGATAGGGCAGAATCAAATATATTCAAGGGTCATGCAAGGTGATTTCAATTCACCCACCTCGGTTCGCAATTAATCCTTTCCTTGATTCGTTAAAAATCCTATTGAATACGCCCCCTATTTTCCCTCTGTTCTTCCTCTCGGTATCCGCCTCCTGGGTGTTGGTCGACGTTCCAGCAGCGTTCGACAGGGGAAGACGAAGCAAGAGGGAGAAAAGATTCGTGAGTTGAAAAAAAAAGAATTAAGGCTTTAGTTGTTTTTATAGCATAGGACTCCTAATATGGTAAATACATTTTATCTCTAACTTACCTTTACTCCAATTGGAATTTGATTTTTAACATTTTGTTTCTCATTTCTTGCCGGCCGTTCCTAATCCAAATCTAATTTCATTTCTTTTTTTATCTTTTCTTTTTGTCGATTGTTACAGTTGCGGTCACCAAACTTAAATTATTATAACAATAAGATCATCCAACTTAAGCTTCTAGAGTCCATGGTCATCTAATGTAGGTTGTCGTAACTTTAAGATTCAAAACTGAGACAATCATCCAACTTTATTCTTATAACTACAAAGTCATCTAACTTTATTTTAGAAATAATATAATCATCCATTTACATTGTTCAATTGACAAGAGGTCATCTAACTGAGAGGTCACCATATTTCATTCATCGACATTGTAATTTTGCATATGTTTTGCGATGCTCACCTATTTTAATATTTATAATTAAAGACAATTATGAGAAAATAAAAATTAATGATAAGTAATTTTTATCATGTCTTTAACACATTTTATACACATATTGATTAACATTAGTATTATATATAAGCTAACATTACCAAATTAGTTAAATTTGCACTGTAATTATAAATGTATAAATTTTAAGTCTTTCAATTAATTTTATTCAAAATTCTATTAATTTACTTCTTATTAGTTTTATAATATGTCTTTTATATTTTTAAAGAGTCATATTGTGATTTATAAAAAAATCATTATGTTAAAATTTTAGTCCACATTAATTAATGATGCATTTATATGTAATAATTTATTGTTATAAATAAAAATTAGTGATTAATAATTTAAGAATATGATTAATATTTTAATATTAGTAATGATTAATTTCTTATATTAACATTGATAAAAATAATATTATTTTATTTACCGAGGGATACTACTTCGGACGGATGCCAAATCCTTTGGTAATTTCGAAGGATATACCCGTCGTTAAGTCTAGTATTTTTCTGCCCAATTTTTTACCCTCCATCTTCTCGTCTCGCGTCCCTCTCTCCTTATATTTTCTTCCTTTCCCAATATTCTGCCCTCTTTCTCCATTTACATCTCTCCTCCTCTCCCTCTCCACGGCAGCGGCGGCCACTTCGGCGATCCCGACCACCTCTCATGACTATGCCAACCGCCCTCCCTCACTCCCTCTCCTTGTCTCTCTCTCGACTCCGGCAGCCGCTGCAGCCGGATTCGGCGCATAGGTCGCCGGATCCGGCCACAGTATCCGATCTCATGCGGCCAGAGGTGTCAGATCCGATGCACAGGCGGCCGATCCGATGCACAAGCAGTCGGATTTCGCAGGCGGCCGGATCCATCGCCGCTCGTCGAATCCGGCCTCTTGTGTGCCGGGTCAGTCGTCTGTGCTTCGGATCCGGCGCCTTTGGCCCGATCCGACCGTTTGTGCTTCAGATCCGGCGCCTATGGTCGGATCCGACCTCATGTGCTGCGGCTGGATCTGGCTGCATGTGCACCGGATGGCCGCCTCCCCATCCCTCTCTCCCTCCCTCTCTATCTTGATTCCAGCCGCCTGCTCCCGATCGGCTGCCAGTGTCTAACAGCAGGCAGCCTATTTTTTTAATACTTTTAAAAAATTTTCGACGGATGTATCCGTCGCACTCTACCAATGCTTGCGACGGGTGTCGTCCGCCAAAGGCACACCCGTCTAAGGTTTCGACGGGAGAGCGCCTGTCGAAGCGTTCGATGGGTGCCTCCGGTCGAAACTCGACGAAAGGGCCAACACTTTCTCATCCGATTCCAGTGGCGCGATTAGGAGCTTCCGATCGTAAAATCCGTCTAAAGTTTCGAAGGACGACATTTCTTTCAGAATTTTTGACGGATTCTATTTGTCAAAAATTTTGAAAGCAAGTAATCCGTCACAAAACATTCGTCAAAAGTTTTGAAGGGACATTTCAGGACTGTCGATAATTCTTTCTAAAGGTATAATTTTCAACAAACTGCTATCTGTCGAAAAATCCATCGTAAAGGCATATTTGTAACGGATTTTGAAGATTTTGCGATTGTGAAATTCTTGTAGTGAATAAATAAAATAAATATTTAGCAACTCTCTTTTTTCAGTCCCCCTTACTTCATCATAATAGTACAATCATATCATTCCCGTGGCCGACGTGCAAATCATGTCAAAACTCGATCCCACAAGAATTTGGGGGGTGGGTGTTGAGAAGAGGTGGCAATAGCTGCTGTATTAAGGTCCACTAAACTTGGACAACGTGGAGGGAGTCATCCAATTCACGCCCTTCCTCTTCTTGGCAATTGGCATATTCCCTTAATTCTCCTCTCGGTTCTTGAATTGAATAAATCACTGCCTTTGCCTCTTTGATAGTAATAGCATATGTAAAATATTAATTCAATTTGTTAGCTATTCATATTGCAGAAAGAAAAAGAAAAGAGGTTTAAGTAACTTCGATATTAGCTTCGATATTTACTCAGTACTTATAACTTCAAAGGTGGTTGCTGCATGCTGAGTTATTAGCTTGATAGTAATAGCATATGATTCAATTTGTTAATTTGAGTAAAGTATAAGTCTTAGATACATCTAATTTCTTGGAAGAAATAAGATATATAAAAGATTATTTTAAACTTTGCTGTGTCTCGTCATGACTCATGTTATTTTCTAATTTTGATCCTTCTCAGACTAGCTTAATATACAAAATATAAAATGTAACATAATACATCTTTTATTATTTTCTTAAATTTCTTAATAAATACAAAAATATTACAATAAAAGTTATGTTGCATAACCCTAAATATAAAATAATATTAAATCCTAAAAAATAAATTTAATTTAATAGGTTTACACCAATATATTTCAATATATTTCTATTTTTTTAATTCTGACTTCGATGTATGTATTAATTGTTTTAGATATCAGAGAGTCCGCATGGATGTCCAAGAAAAATCAGAGGTAAAAGAATGTGCGACGTGTGACATCATGCCATGATAACAACATATCATCTAATAAAAATTTAGTATTATTTATAAAAAAAATATGAAACCATTAGTTAACTTTTTCATCAAAGTTGGAATGTATATCACTACAAGAAAAATGTCTTTTTCTGACGGTCTTAGCCATCACAAAATGAGGAAAATTTGTCGGAAAATATACTTTGCGATGAGTTTTCTGACGGGAACGATCCGTCGTAAAAATGCTTATCACAAAAATTTGCCATGGCCGTGAGAAAAAAATTTCTACGGCCAGAGCCATGGAAACGTTCCTACAGCTCTGAGCCGTGGGAACTTCTCATGATTGGAGCCATGGAAATACTTTCCCACGTCCGGAGCCGCAAAAATTTCCTACGACTCCGACCATTGCAAGTTGGTTTTCTAAAATAAAAAAGTTTGGTCGTGCACGGCCGAAAATGGCCCGCACGGCCGGATCTGCACGTGTGCAGCCGAATCGCCGAATCTGACCTGCGCATAGCCGGATCGGCCTGCTCAGGTGAGATCCAGCTTGCGCGCGGTGGATACGGCCATGTGCAGGCTGCTCGCGTCGCCTGCGAGAGAGAGGGAAGGAGGGAGGCCAGTCGTCGCCAGAGGTCGTCACGCCGGTTGCTTGGAAGGAGCGCGCCGGTCATCTGGAAGGAGCACGCTGGTGAGGGAGAGAGAGGAGAGTGCGAATGAGATAGAGAGAGAGAGGAGAGAGGAAGGAAGTGGGAATAAAAAGAAAAGAAAAAAGAGAAGTGGGAATAAAAAGAGAAGCGGGAAAAGAAAAAACAAGTGGGAGAATTTGACAGGATTTTTGACTTTCTGACAGTTTAAGCTGCGGAAAATATTTTTCACAATTGAAACCGTGGAAAATTTTCTCGATCGAAGTCGTGGAAGATGTTCAAGCCGTGGAAAAAGTTTCTCACAGCCCAAGCCATGAGAATTTTCCACGATTTGAGTCTTCGGAAATATTTCCCACGGCCTGAGCCGTGAGAAACCTAAGCGTGAGAATTTTCTACGGCTCGAGCCGTGGAAAAAGTTTCCTACGATTTGAATCGTGAAAAATTCTCATAGAAAATAATCCGTCGAAAAATTCGTTGTAAATTGTGGGAAAAAGTCTTTTTTCATGTAGTGTATAAAGAACGAAATAAACACCACCTAATGCTTTATGTCGTCTCCTTATCAAAATAGATGTAAAGTTTAATTTGAATGATAGTTAACACATTCGACACTTGGATCATGGTTGAGGAATATAATCTTGTGGAAAAATATTGAAAATTATTAGCAGTTTTTGTTTTTTTTAAAAAATGAATGTTCACTCTTGATTACTTTTGGGATGTTTAAAAGTCTACATTAAGCTCGTAGATATATATTTACGGATCCATTTTTCTGTTCATGCTTGGCTCCTTGCAAAGGGTAAAATATGATTGGGCCGTGTTATAGTTATGCAACTTACTTTATTTCATGAGTTGCAATTTCATGCAATTTTTTTTTTCTAGAGAGAGATCTACAGCATAAAAAAACTACAATATTCAATGGAAAATTCATTCTCTTAACCCCCAGGGAAAAAAAACTCACCGAAATAATTCATTCTGGTAAGAAAAAAACTACAATAATTGAGCATTCAGTGGAAAAAAATAATATGAGCATGCAAAATCATGCAACGTGCATGATCTTCAAGTCAACGTGAATGTCTAGACTAAGTTGTCTACGGACTTCTCCGGCTCTTCCCGTCGAAGGTTACGGCGGCGCCGGTAAATCATGCACCCAGTAACCACCAGAGCGAGCACAGCTGCCACCCCGATGCCAAGCCCCAGACCCAACGCCAACCTCGTCCCTCTCGACATTGACGTCGGCGTCGAAGTCGACGTCGACGCTCTGGCAACAAGTGGGGAGATCTGAAACTTCCACTCCTCCACGACGTGCATCGCCGCCCCCCTGCCATTGGAGGCCGAGAAGCCGACGAACATGTTGTTGTGCAGGAGCCCTGACAGGTCGACCTTGGTACTGATCAGTGGCACGGGAGGTCGTCCTTGGCCGTAGCTGAGCCATATCCGCAGCTCCTCGCTGTCTCCATCGTACTCCACCCAGGCCCTCATCTTGTTCCCCGACGCGAGCACGACGCCGGCACTGTTGGCGTCCGCGGAAACCACGGATGACATGTTGCCAACTTTAAGGTTGACGTGGTTTCCGTTGATGTCGTCGTTGTTGTGGTTGGTGTCGAACTCCACTGCTATGGTGGCGATGCCCGTGCCGGCCTGGTTGTCGGAACTCTTGTCGTCGTGGGAGATGCCCATGTAGTCGCGGGACACGTCCGGCGTGACCAAGAAGGCGAAACCGTCGCCGAAGGTGCTGTCGAGGGATGTTATGGAGAAGGTGAAGTTGGAGGAGAAGGAGAGGGCGCGGTTGGTGCATGGGGCGCGGAGGCGGACGGGATGGGAGTGGAGGGCGCGCCCTACGCCGAAACAGTTGGGATCGCCGCAGGTGAGGCTGATGGAGCCGTTCTTTATTGAAGCATCGCCGTGGAGCGTGACCTTCGGCCCGTGAACGCGGGCAGCCTCTCCTGCGGTGGCGACGAAGAAGAGGACGAAGAAGAGCAGAGAAAGAGAGCACCGCGACGAGATTTCCGATGCCATGAGGGTTGAAAGAAAGAGTGCTCGGTCTCGAGACGTCAGAGAGAGAGAGAGAGAGAGAGAGAGAGAGAGAGAGAGAGAGAGAGAGAGAGAGAGAGAGAGAGAGAGACTTCACAGAGGCAATTCCGCTTATGTGCCTTTGCATGCACTGCAATTTATAGAGCTCCGTTGATCCCCCAATTGCAGACAAAAGCCTACTGCGAGTGGGTTTAAGATCTAGGCGATTCTACTTCTACAGATCCTGATATTTTTTTCCCGAATTGGGTGTGAAAAACAGTTGCATGCTTTTCCTCCAAAAGCATGTTCCTATTCAGTATATCATAAGATAAATATAAATTAAAACTATGTTATTTTTTTATGAATGAAAATAGACAAACAGTCAAAGGCCGAATAGGATTGGCACCTAATAATAATCACAAGTTCACGAGAATCGTTGGTGTATAGTAGTAGTAGCAGCAGTACCCACGTGGCCTTTTCCGATCTGCCACTTATACCAGGGCGGGCCTAGGACCCAAGAGTTAATAGGTGCAAAATATAACTTTTTACATAAAATTTATAATAACATAAAAATAAATTATATATTAAAGTAATTAATTGTTTGATAAATTAGATATTAATAATGAAACTTATTTCATAAAGATGAAAATAACATAAGAAATAACAAAGAAATTTTTTTAAAAAAAATGATTAATTTTTTATGATCCTAAAATGATTTTCCTCTTATGTTACAGTCTTTTTTTCTACCAACGGAAACTAGACCAAAGAGTTTAAGGAAATGAGAGATGACAAAAGAAAAATTAAAGTTAAAAAATAGTAAAAATATATGAGAAAGAAAGAGATGTTATCTTATGGATCATTGGAGAAGTTTGAATAAAGAAGATGAAGTATTAAAAAAATAAAAGTAATAGAAGAGGAAGGTGTGTTTGGAGGAAATTTAAGAGCAAGTAACAAGACAAGTTTGTATTGGAAGAAAAAATGTATATTGAAAAAAATTGTTATATAAAAGTATTCTATAAGATATACTTTTTAAAATTAAACATATATATATATATATATATATATATATAGCCTAAAATCTAACGGGTCAATTGACCCCATTGTGAACAATGTAGGTCTGCCACTGACTTATACCAATTTGTTGAGATTTTTTTTAGAAAAGAAATTTTACTATTAAGTGATTACTCCAAAAGCATCACGGTACAAAAATATTGAGAAGACTCGGCGGGAGGTCATTCTCCCAAAAAATGTCTGAGACCAAAGTTCTTCCAGACGAGCCAAAAAATCAGCAGCCTGATTATAATTGTGATATATATGTTTACATTTGAAGTCCTCTAATAATTGGCAGTGATATCTAATGTTGCGGACAGTATTCGGAATGCGCCACGCACAAGGAGAAGAGCAGTTGATCACCCGCGCAACGAGCTCCGAGTCCATACCACACTCCACCCGGTTGTAGCCGCGATGCAAGCACAACTTGATTCACTTCAGTAAGGCTGCTTCCACTTCTAAAGTTGAGTTTCCTGATTGACGAGAAGCACTTGCAAAAAGAAGATGGCCGTCAGATGAACGGATGATGAAACCAGCACCCCCCGAGTTCGTGGGTTCCACAAAGGAACCGTCAGAGTTAAAGCAGACCCAACTCTGTACGGGGGGCTCCCATTGGACCCGGGTAGGGTCGTGGGAGAGAGAGGGGGGGGGGGGAGATGATGCCGCGTGCCTCAGATCAGGTAGCGTTAACATATTCATTATGAATGCCCCACAAGGGCCCTCTCCCACACAACCCTGGCGCTAGCAGACTTGGACTGAAAATGAAAGTCATTGCGCGAAATCCAGATGTTCCAAAAAACAAAAGCGAGAAGCGATCTTAAGATGGCTCTCAAGCAGGGCATAAGGTCCTCACTTTCCTCAAGCTAGCGGCCAGAAGGCCAAGAGTCATAAAATTTAAAAACATACTTTACGTTCTGAGAAAAATAGTGCCAAACATTCCTCACAAAAAAAACATTCAAAAAGTAGGTGTTTAATAGTTTAACAGTACTTCCACAAAAAAATGCAAGCAGGGTTGATTGCGTTATTAAAACGCGTAAGAACATCTAAAGTAGGCAGGCGATTGTGTAATAACTTCCAAAGAAAAAATTTAGTTTTCTGCGGAACAATGAGTTTCCAAATCACAGTCCAAGTCTGCTCTCCAGGACCGGGTTGTGGAGTTGCCCGTTTGCATAAAAATCTATAAATGCTCGCAATGGAAGTCTGACCCATAGGGTGCGGGCACCAAATCCACCAGTCATCATCGGCGGAAAGGGGACACCTTAACTTAATAATGTGAGAGATCAATTATGTGGAGATTCCAGTTTTGATTTAAAATAAGATCCGAGACCGAAAGGTTCTTCATATTAGCATTGACATTAATGTACATGGGCATTAGATTGAAAGGCATCGCAAAAACCCAAGGATCGTGCATAATAGAAGTGGTGTGCCCATTACCTACATGACGCAAATGCCCGAACGAATAATAGAAGTACATTTTAGTACAGCCTTCCAACACCGAGCAAGGTGTGGAGGGGTCAACGTGTCCCAAGGGTGCAGTGTACCATATTTGTTGTGAATGAGATTCGACCATAAAGAATCAGCATTGTTTAAAATATCGAAAACTTTTTTAGCCATAAGAAAGGTTTGCACAGAAGACATATTACGAATATCAAGATCGCCCAAATGAAATGGTAATTGCACCGTGTCCCAGGCAATAAGATGACACCCTTTAGCATTTTGAAGAGAAGACCACAAAAATTTTTGCGATAATTTTTCAAGCAACGCCACAGTAGAGCCAATAATGTACGTGGAGGCAAAAATGTGAATAGGTAATGTCTGAAGAACAACCTTAATCAAAGTAATCCTACCAGCCTGATTTAAGAGCTTACCTTTCCAACTAGCTAGTTTGATTGTTATCTTATCAATGAGCCGATGCTGCTTCCCGGTGACCTGCTTATAAGAGATAGGAACTCCAAGATAAACAAAAGGAAAAGAACCCATATTTATACCCAGGGCAGTGGTGATCCTCTGGCGCCTACGAGTACTCATACATGGGGGGAGAAAAACATGTGATTTATCTGGATTAATACACTGATTAGTAATATGATAGTAAAGCGTGAGAGTGTTGATAACATTGGTGCAATTCTTGATATTATCCGCGATGAGAATAAGCAGGTCATCAGCAAAAAGTAAGTGACTGGCCGTGAAATTGGTTATTCTAAAGGGTTGAATTTTTCCGATGCTACACTGGTGATTGAGCAAGGAAGATAAAGTCTGTGTTATAAGAACGAAAAGATAAGGCGAGAGCGGGTCGCCTTGCCGGACCCTCTTGTAGCTGTGGAAGGAATGTGACATCTTGCCATTGATAATACAGGGGATTTGACACAAGACATAATCCAACTTACAAATAATGGTGGGAAATTCATGTGAGTGAGAACGTGATGGATTGCTTAGAGTGAGCTATCTCCTGAACCATAAGGATATTGTCATGGATAGATCGACCAGTGATAAAGGCATTTTGCGAAGGGTCAATGAGTTACTGAAGGGTAGGCTTGAGTCTGGCAGCAAGGAGTTTTGCGATCACACGGTAAAGAACATTACAAAGAGTAATAGACCTGAAATCCGTAATCTTAAGTGCAGGTTTAGTCTTAGGAATGAATATCAGGGATGTCTCAACCAAGCATTGGGGAGAGAGCCGATGTCAAAGAACTGCAGAATCTCTACAGTGATCGCATCACCAATGATATCCCAGTAAGTACGGTAGAATTCAATGGTATAGCCATCCGGCCCGGGGGCCTTGCTACTAGGCAAATTCCAAAAGGTATTCTTAATCTCTAAAGGTGTGACAGGGTTTATGAGACACTGATGCCAATTGGCAGGTAGCTGAGGAAGGGCAGGCCAGGCGGAAGAGGGGAAAGTAGGAGACCCCGAGGGTTCCCACAACGTGGTATAGTGATTAGCAAAAGCTTGGATAATAAGATCTTCCCTCGAAATATAGGAATCATTGCAATTGGGGTTACTAATTTTAGTAATGGCATTATGTCTACTCCGAGTGATGGTGGACATATGAAAGAATTTGGAATTTGTGTCCCCTACTGGAGCCACGAAACACGAGATTTGCTCCACCACTTCAGATTTATCTGATGGAGCAAAGCCGAATGCAAATGATAGAGGGATCTAAGTCTAATGATAGAGGAGTTATCCAGACCTAAAGGCTCATCACGATGCTCCAGAAAATTGATTTCAGACTTGGTGTGTTCAAGGTGTGTTTCGAGGTTACCTAATTTGTCACGATTCCATTTGAGTATTCTACCTTTGATTTGATTTAACAAAGTAGTGGTACTAGTGCCCTGAGCGCGGGAGTCCCCGGCCTGTGAGATGATTTTTCGTGGTTCTTCGTGTTCAAGCCAGAAATGTTCGAATTTAAACAAGCGCTTATGCATCTTGGTATGATTAGTATCAAAAAGGATAGGAGAGTGGTCAGAATAGCACCTAATAAGGTAATTAAGAGACATATTGGGATAAGTAAAGAACCAGTGAGGGCTAACAAGGACGCGGTTGAGCCGGCACATGATCCGAGCACCGTCCTGACGATTGTTGCACCAGGTGAACCGCTAAGTCTGGCACTCCACATCCAGCAGGCCCTGAGCAGAAATGAAACTATTACGATTTCAGGTGGATTTTGTGTAGGAGAAATGTTTATCCCCCATCTTGTGAGAGGGCGAAGAGATAGAATTGAAGTTCCCGACAACAAGCCAGGGAATGTCATCCAAAATCGGGGTAGAAAGATTGTTCCAAAGCTCAGAGCGTGCCGAAGGCATAGTACTGGCATATACACAAGTGAGTAAAAAAGAGAGGTGGTCAATAGATACAACAGCATTAATCAATTGCGGGCCTTCAGTAGCCGGGTTACGCCAAGCGAGGAGGATACCTCTAGCATGACCAGTACTTGGCTCGAAAATGTCACTCCAGTTGGAGCCTAACCGTTTAATGACCTGCAAAGAGCGAGGGGAAGGGGAATGTGTTTCTAGGAGTACCAGGAAGTCTGAATGGTCCTTCTTGATAATGTCTGAAAGGCGCTCGTGGACCCTACTGCGAAAAGCGCCATGGCAGTTCCAACAAATGAGCTTCATGTGTTGAGATCCAGGCCAGCAGAGCACACCGACGGACCCGATCTACGAATCTGTGGAAAGGATAAGTTAGTGGTACTATTCTTATGATTTAGAAGTTTTTTACCTTTTGAAGGAGCTTGGCGCTGACGAAGCATCGGGGGTTCTAGGGGAGCCGTCGCACGGTGAGCGCCAGATCTCTTGGGTTTCGACCGGGGAGGAGGAGGCTCCACTACAAGGTCCTCATCGACATCTTCATCCTCGGACTCGAAGATGGTCTGAGCTATCCCAGCAGCGGAGAAGCGCGCCAGAACCGTCTCCATAAGGGTGTCATGTACCAAACCAACACCGGCCCATAATGAACTCAAGTTCCACATAGTAGGAGATTGAATTTTGAAGACAAAGTCTTAGATTAAAACTAGTTGGTATAAAGTAGCCAAAATATTAGGCCTTCCTTAGGTTAAAATTAATTGAAGATCCATGTGAAAAGTATCATGAAGAGTTGTCACAGCATCCAAAGTTAGTAAAAAAAAAGCTTTATTTGAGACATATTGTCTTAGTAAAAGTGTATTGTGTACCTTGTAGATGATTCCTATGCAAGGTGAACAATTGAATGAAGTAGACATGCTCAAGGAGATAATTTCGGTAGTGGTCAACAATTTGGTTAATTGTAGATATACCAAGGAAGGGTCAACCAATGGAGTGATTATAATAATGTGATGTAGATCCTGTTGAGAAGAAAAGAGAGAATTCTGCTGTTGTCCAAAATTCTAGTGGTCATCAACTTAGTTTGATTCAGATTTGATGAATCTGTTAGGAGTCCTAATGCCGATAAAATTATTATTTCCTTTTTAGTTTATTTTTTTTAGGAGTATCAACATAACAAACAACTAACTTTATAACTAGAGATGAACTTTCGAATTGTGTCAAGTCATGTTCGAACATGTCAACCCAAGTTTTTTCGTGCCTCCAACTATGTCAATGACAGTCTTGCATGACTCAAAATAGCCATGTCAGGAGGCACTTGGGCCAATCTGATATGATTTGGGCATGACTATCGTGCACCCATTTTTTTATGTAGCTAGTTACATATATATATATGTTGTGTGTTTGTGTATTATATTTTTGCTATAAAAATTAGAGGCATAATATATAATATTAAAATAAATTTTATTAATAATATAGTATTATAATAATAAAATAATTACTAAATTTAAAAATAAAATTATGTCCCGTAGGGCTAGATTGAGTTGAACTAGTGTTGTGCTAGGTCCAAGATTTTGGTGGGAGGCCTAGTCAATTTGACACGGGCTGGGTTGGGTGGCCCACCCGAATTCCCATATCTACTTATAACATGGAGTGTAGAAGTGGAGAAACCTTCTAACTTTCTTAAATAAAATACGAAAATGAATTAACTTGCTACCTTTTACTTCTTGCTAGTCCTCCAAAATGATTCGATTCCCATGTGCCACTACATCAATGCTTGCTTATCGATTTAGCTACTTATGGGATTCAAACACGCAAAAGTAAAATTTCTATTAACAATGATGTTCGGTACAGATATATAATGAAAATCAATATAAATTCATAATAAAAAGGATTCAAATTTCATCATGGATCAATAATAGGATAACTGACAATGATCATATGCTTCAAATGATAAATGACCAATGCATTCTTCTTCTTCTTCTTCTTCTTCTTCTATTATTATTATTATTATTATTATTATTATTATTATTATTATTATTATTATTATTATTATTATTATTATTATTATTATTATTATTATTATTATTATTATTATTATTATTATTATTATTATTATTATTATTAACAAATGGTTTTTTGGTATTGTTGTACTACATATTTTATTTTACATACAAGTTCCTAGAGACTTCTATGTGTGTTATCGTATATGATATTTCAACATTTATTTAGAGTACTCGTGGTAATTTTGTATGATTCTTGGGTACTTTTGTCCCATCATGAGTTCTTGTAGGAGTTCTTTTACACAATCTTGGTACATTAGGAGATTTTTTTATACAATCCTATGTGTTCTTATAATGATTATACGTCAACCTTGACATGGTGTGTTTTAGATCCAAACTTGTATTTTTGGGCAATCGATACACATAACTTCCCACATATCAAAACTTTTATTTTATTAACTAATTATCTATCTTTGGATATTTTAGTTCAACGAATTCATAACACAAATAAAAAAAAGTCATGTAACATGAAACCAAACATATAGCAATGATCTTCGATAACAATAAATGAAACATGGGCCGAGTTAGATGTAACTTGGGCCGATGACAATAGAACTCAGGCTGGGCTACTTAGTGCTCTATCCGGACTTCATTTATTACATAATCTTCCAAACAATCCGAGTCGAGTCCTCAGTGTCGATTTCAGAGATAATCGAACATTTTACTCATGCAAATTCTGGTCGGGTGTCGGCACACATTGTCGGATCGTCGAGACAAACACCAAGCATATTTCCACTCTAACCTCAAATTTATAACATACATTTAGATATAAATTCCCAATCTAACTTTAATCTCCACACCTAATTCAGTTAGGACATTATATTCTTTTATTAATCTTTTTTTGTCTTCTTTAAACTTTATTATTCCTGAATTTTTAGAATTAAATAAATAATTCTTATATCTTAATTTTTGGATTTAAAGTAATTTATTATTGCTTTATTTTATGACTATTTTAACTTAAAACTCTTAATTTAAATCATAATGGAAATCTTTTATATCCTAAACATGTAGCCATATTAAAAAAAATAATCTAATCTTAACTCCTAATCCAATTAGCAGTTATATTTCCTTCTTTTCCTATTTACTTCTAACTGCACTTTTATTTTTTTTCCAAATTATACATTAATTTTTCATAAGATTTTAATTAATTTTCAAATTTTTATTTAATTATAAAATTATTTTTTTATTTTTTTGCTATTTTTTTGGGTGTTGTACCCGAGAGAGTCAGGTAAGGAAAATATATGAAAATTAATTAAGAAAGATTGGAGTTATAGAATTGGTGGTTAGTTATAACCCTTTATATACAAATTATGAAATTAGATGTGCTATGGTTCTTTTTTAAAACTTAAGCAGTTAAAAATAGCATTTTTATTTTTATGATCTTAATACAAATAATGAAAATAATAATAAAGTATAGATTGAAAACTTGAAATAACTAAAAAACAATCATATTTTAAAATGTAACATACAATATTAAAATAATATATAAATGTGATTATTATAAAAGATATAAACGGTTGTTAAATTGATATTTTATAATAATAATAATAATATCTAATAGCAAACATATTTATTAATAATATATTGACAAGGAAGAATATAATTACATACTAAAACAAAATATATAATGAACCAAATGCAATTGTTCAAGTCAATTAGCTAGTATATATTTAAGATTAAGTATGCACGTGAGAATAGTCTATTGTGATTAATCACTTCCAATATATTTCTAACTCCAACCATATATAGTAATTTAATTTTCAAAATTGTACGTCCAAATATTCGCCTCGTTTGGGGGTAAATTACACGAATGGTCCCCCAACTTTGAGTTCATTTTCAATTGATCCCCTAACTTCAATTTGTAATAAGAACGTCTCTCATTATTTATTTTTTTGCACGATTAGTTATCTTGATCGGTGATAGTGAATTTCTCGGTTGTCTTGCATACATGGCCGATACGTGAATTGTTTCTCTCTCATCCACGTCATTTAAGTCATCTACGTCATTCAACGCTCCAAATAAGGTAAATTACACGGATCGCCCACAACTTTGAGTCGATTTCTAAACGGTCCCCAAACTTTTTTATAATTGCATGATTCATCCACTTGACTGGTAAGAAATAGTCTCCCGATTATCTTACGACGTGACATAATAAAATATAATAAAATTTTTTAACTAACTGACATCACATAATAAAAATATTACAAAAATTTCAGGACGCGGATGAGCTGGCAGAGGATGAGTGTCGACCCCTCTCCAAGCTCGCCCTTTGGCGAACTGGCATAGGGCGCGCCGGCCCCCCTCTCCAAACTCGTCCACTGGCGAGCTTCGCACAAGGGGTGCTAACGCCACCTCGTGAGTTCGTCGAGGTTCCTATCATTTTTATTTTTTATAGTCTCTTAACTTTAAGTCATTTAGGATCGTCGATAAGCTCGTGAGGAGGCGTTGACGCCCCTTGTGCGAAGCTCGCCAGTTGACGAACTTGAAGAGGGGGGTCGGCGCCCCCTATGCCAACTTGCCAAAGGGTGAGCTTGGAGAGGGGGGCGACACCCCCCTCTGCCATTTCGTTTGCATTCTCAAATTTTTATAATATTTTTTATTATGTGATGTCAGTTAGTTAAAAATTTTTATTATATTTTATTATGCCACATCGTAAGATAATCGAGAGATTGTTGTTTATCGGTCAAGTGGATGAATCGTACAATAATATCAAAGTTGGAGGACTGTTTAAAAATTAACTCAAAGTTGGAAGACGATCCGTATAATTTACCTGATTTGGAGCGTTAAATGACGTGCAAGAAAATAAAAGATGAGAGACGTTTTGATTACAAATTAAAGTTGGGGGACAAGTTAAAAATCGACTCAAAGTTGAGAGATCATTCATATAATTTTTTCTAATCCTATTTAATGCAAAAGGAAAAAAAAATGGAAGCAACAAGTTCTCATACTGATAGACATGGAATAAATGCACATATTCTATCATATTAGTTATTTTTTAAGGTTGAACCGAGAATAATTTATATTCTACCATTTCAAAAGTTCATTATTTGCAAGTTTAATTTTTTTTAAAAGTGAAAAGTTTGCTTTTGTACTTTTATGAAAGAAATCATGTGTTTACTTATATTTTGATAAATATCTTATCTATCCTGTCACTTAACCTTCTGGATCAAGAGCTTGGGAGCAACTCATTGAATACGAAATCCTATTCTTACCGGCATCCATCAATTCTACTTGTTTGGACATTTAAAAGTAAAATACATTTCACCCTATGGAATAAACATAAACAGTACAGAAATTTGAAAAGGGAGAACAGATTAAGATATATCTTCTAATGGAGATTATTTTTTCTTACATTCTTTCTTAACCCCGTTATTTATATTAAAAACATATTTTGTAACAGAGAAATATGTTCAACTGTGAAATAAAATAATATATAAGAATGTATAAAACTATATAAACAAGTATTGGGTGTAGGGGTGTTCACGGGTCGGGTTGGACCCGACTCGTGAATAAATCTGACCCGATCCGACCAAATCAGATTTGGTCGGGTCGGGTGGTCGGGTTATCCGACCATCAAATTTTTTTTATATTTTTATTATTTTTATATTTATTTAATATAAAATAATATTATTTAATATTTATTTTAAATCACAAAATAAGTTTTTTAACTATTTAAATATTTTAAATATTTTATTTCATTTTTTTAAAAAAATTAAAGTAAATATAGGCCTATGTTTAAATAGAAATAGAAATCAATTAAAAATTTAAAAATTAGATCATCGGGTCAGGACGGATCAACTCGGGTTGAAAAATTTTAACCCGTACCCGACCTGATCCATGGTCAGGTTGAGTTCGAGTCGGATCGGATCCAACTCGATCCGGTGAACACCCCTAATTGGGTGCCCTTAATGCCACTTCTCATATCTTAATTCCACTCCTTTTAGGCTATTATTACAATTTATTATTTAATATTATGATTCTACTTTATAGATTATTATATTTATTATTTACAGAATCAAAAATTCAAAGGAGACGTGTGATAAGTTAGTAGCTACAGACCATTTTTTTACTTTAAATTTTAGGGGATAAGGATTACGTGGGAAAATATTTGGCCCACATATATGGTCTCTCGTCGGATCCCAATCTAATAACTAGAAATGATGTTGCTCGTGAGCCGCTATTTTCTTGGTTCAGCACGCGGTTTGGTATGCCTAAAAGCAATCGTGAACGCACTCTCTCCCGTGCGAAGGCTTTGCTCGCAGGCTCTGTCCGCTGTCAGCCTCGCCTCACAGTCCTCCGAGTTCTGCTGCCTCATCCCTGCCGACCATGCCTAACTGCTTCCTTGATGTTGCTGGCCTTGTAATATTCCAAATTTAATTCACATATAAACTTATATATGACTGATAAGCAAAAATGGTATATGCACTAAGGCATGAAAGTATGTTTTTTGAAAATGTTAAAATTAAGAAAATTAAAGTCTCGATAATTATTCTTATATATCAAAGAAATTTAAAAGTGATTTTTAATAATTTTTAGGAGGTATATGAGTTAAGTAAAATGTGGACGCAAAATTGAAAAATATATGAAATCGCGATTTTTATTCTTTGGACAAAAACTTAAATTTTGATATCTTGATTATTTATTTTTATAAATATTTTATTTGAATCCAAATAGGACATGTAATGTCTTAAGTAAATGAATAAATAAACAAATATATGAAAAATACAAAATCATTTACTTAAATGGCATTACATGTAAATAAGCTCAATACCAAGGGCACTTTCTTATTGTGTATACCCATGCCTTATCTTTCATCCTCTATATGTTCTACCACATCTTTTCACCTTCTCACCTTTCCCATCTGAAATTCATGTGAAAGAGGAGACCATGTTCTACTAGTGAAGGTATTTGAAAAAAAGAGAAGGGGAATTACGATTTTGGCATGTGGTGAGTTCATACTTCATTTTCTTTTGATTTTAATTACATAATTTTCTAATTAGGATTTCTCTGAACCTCTTCCATTTCATTCACTCTCGGATTTTAGCTAATCATGGGACAGAATTCATGTTCTTCATGAGCAAAATTAACCCTAGCCATGTTCAATTGGTTTCTGTATCTTTAGCTACATAATTCCATACCTTAAGGTGGTCCTAAAATTATGAAATTTCTTGTGATTGATCCTCTACGAGTCTAATTTCATCGAACTTTAGAATCAAGTTAATATGAGTTCTGTAGAGAAAGTTATGCTCTTATTTTTAAGGTACTATCACTCTGTCTGTTGAAATTGTTACCCGAATTTATAAATTAGGTATTAAATCCAATATGTCATATATGATAATTTAGGGAGTTATAAAAATTGATGTTAGGTTTTATTGACAATTGGAATCACTCTAAAATTATATGTGTAGCGAAAGTTATAAATATTTTACTGAGCTTACTCAGTCTGTCAGAACTTATGGCAGATTATGCTAGTATTGGTTAAATTTATTGTGCTCAGTGCAAATAGATATAAATTTAAGTAATTTTATGAATTGCACCCTAGAATGTCTACTATTTGGAAAAATTAAAATTACCAGAAAGGGAATGATTATTATTTTATATAAATCATTAAAGTAAGATCACTCAATCACTAAGTGCTACATGCGATGGAAGCCACCTCTAGAATCCGTAGATGCCACCTCTAGAATTCACCTATAACTATATGTTCCTCGAAAAAGGATGAGATAGAATAAAGCTAAGTGATACATCGCTGATCGTGATGGAAGTCATCTCTAAAACTCAACCTATCGTTATATAATTGTTCCCCGAAAGGGATGAGGTAGAATGAAGCTAAGTGCTACATCGTCGATCACGATGGGAGCCACTTCTAAAATTCACCTATCGACCACTGACCAGTTGGTGATCCGTACATACGTACAAGAGTGTTGCATTGCATACACATGTTTGATGTGTTTAAATAACAATGATTATAAATTGAGTGTGATGAGAATGATTTGATTGTTATATATGTATTTATTAAATGTATGAAAATATTGATTTTGATATTATGATTAATGCTTGTGTTTTAGCTCACTCTGTTATTTTCAATATTTTTTAGATAATTCTTGGAAATCATACAATGATAGGATTTGAAGGGTTCGTGGTAAGATGGAAAGATTTGAATTCGTCGTATCATTTTATTAGGATGTCGAGAGGTTTGGTTATGCGTAATGGATATGTAATATTTATATGTTGTAAAAAGGTAAAATTATTTTATGAAATGTAAAATTTAGTCATAAATTATGTAATTTATTTTATGATATCTTCATTCTTATGTATGTTATAAAAGACAAATTTACATAACGTTTCCGTAATCTTTTCTAATTTTATGTGATCTTTCATAATGAGTCACGACCTTTGGATTAAACTAAAATTTAATTCAGAGTCGTGACAGATCTCGTCGAGGAAGCCATCGACATCACCTGATCGCATACACAAACCGATTCTTAAACATTGGGTACCATGTCTCTTTTGTCCATGATTTATTATTTTCTCTCATTTTGCCTGAGCATTTTGTATTCTTAACTAGATATCGGGTAATCTCAAGTATGAACATCAATTGTATGTTGCCTTGGGTAAGTACCCTCGGAACAAAAGTAAAAGATCATTATGCCCTGGTGCGCCACTTGCAATGACATGGAGCAATTGGCATGCCTGCTCCCGCTGATCAGATGGGGAGGTGGATTTGCATGTATAGAAGAATTTTAAGTGTAGTCAAAATTTTTATTTTGAGATTTTCAGACGAAGGATATAATCATAGATACAATATTATCTTTATTTTCTTTTTCTCTTCACCTTGTACTATTTTCAAGAATGTGTTCTACTTCATGAAAAAAAAACTTTTACATGGAGAAAATTGTTCAAAAATTTCTTCAGTGATCTGTGGCAACCTTTCTTATTAATAAATCTATGAGTACGTGCTATTTGATCCGCCATATAATATAATATGTGCCACTTCACCATTTCCACAAGAGTGAATTTATTTAGCAAAGTGGAAAACTCTGTAAGAGATAAATTTCATGTAGAAGGACATATTTCTTGATCCCCATAGAGGCAGCCTTCTATCCACAACTACATTTAACGGAAAAATTTCCGATACAATCCCGGCAAAAATTTTGGGAAGAAAACCTTTTTTGCTCAGTTTTTGAAAAATTGAAAAAAAAACCCTTCAACTGTAAAGATCTGCATTTGTGGAAGAAAGTGACAACCTTGATCCGCGGCAACTTCTTTGGTGAGGCAAGTAGCTTCCTCGATCAAGCTGGCAGCAAAACTTCAAGGAGGCAGCGGAAAAAAAAGAGGTCAAGGATGACGAGAGAGGGAAGAGGCAACGGAAAATATGAGGCTTTACTTGTGGGGTGAGTGGCAACTTTTTGGACAAGGCCAAAATCAAAACATGGAGGAGATGATGAGGTGAGGTCGGTGGGGACAAGGTCGATGGAGTGCGTTCGCGATTGCTTCTAGATTTGAGCAAGGTCCGAGTCGATCCGGACCGCACCGACTCAAAAAATCGGATAAAAAACTCGGCCCGGACAAGATCCGGTCCGGGCCCGAGTCTAATGGATGAAAACTCATCGAGTTTTGAGTCAGGACTGGGTCTGCAGTGCAGATATCCGTTCCGAACCCAACCCGATTTATTATTCACTATAAAAATCTCACTCCCATCTAATTCTTTCATTTCACACCTCGCTTTCTCTCTCCCATCTCTCTCACGCCTTGTCCGACGCCCTCTCCCTCTCTCTCACGACGGCGACTTCGACGAACTTCTCTCCTCCAGCCGTCCTCTCCTCTCTTGACTCCTTCTCTCTCTCCTTCAGTCGCCTGGCGACCAAATCCGGAGCCTGACTACCACATCCGACGATTGACAGTCGATCCGGCCGCCTGGCAATCGGATCAGTAACTGACGGCCAGATCCGATGTCTGGCTGACGGCCGATCTGGCCGCCTGGCAGCCGGATCGACCACATGCAGCCAGCAGTCAGATCGGCCACTGGCGATCGACCCGACCGTCAGGCGCTCGGATCAGCCGCCAGGCGCCCGATCCGGACGCCGAGCATGGTGAGCCGATCCGGGCGCCAAGCGTTGTGAGCTGATCCATTCCCAATCGCAAACTCGGTGACTTTCCCGGATTGCCGGATCTACCCCCGGAACCAAATTCGGCCGGATTTCGATACCAATTTTTGACCTGGCATAATTCAGATCGAAACCGAGTCTGGACCTGATCCCGAGTTTGCTCAACCCCAAGAATAAAGCATAGTTCTACTTACCAAACCACCTGCCACTTCGAATAGTCTGCTCAACCAAGAAAAAATAGTGGTTCATGAGCAAATGAACCACACGTAACTTCCCATCGTGCGATTTAGATCTCACCATATACCATATATGTGGGGGCAAATATTGCCCCAATAATCTTTATCCCCTAAATTTTATTGTGTTAATGACAAGATATATTTTACATGGGTAAAGAATAAGGCTATATATTTTTGTTTTTATTTCACTAGGAAAATATGTATTGACTGATTTCCTAAATACATTAATCAAAATAATAAAAAATATTTGAGAAAATTATAATTTTTCATTTTTATTATTATATCTTTAAAAATGTTAACAGTCTTTATTAATTCTATTCTATTGGCTATAATGGCGAAACTGTTTTAAAGGATAATCCAAATTTAACGATCGCTATAAACTTATTAAATGATTTAATCTAAATCTCGATAATTAGGAGCCATTTATATTTTGATTAAATAATACCTACAAACTATCATTACATTTAAAGCAATTTTCAGAAATATTTGATATGGTAAACAGCAAAGTAAAATTACTAAAGATTGTTAAAGGATTTTGAATTTATAACGATTTATAATAGAGAATAAGGATTGTGTGTCATAAAAACTTATCCATATATATAGACGTCTATATAAAGATCTTAATGTTGTTCATCGCGCCTATTTATAGGTTAATAATAGATAAAAATACCACGAAAAAAGATAGTTAGCTTTTAAGAGGAGAGCCGCCGGAATGGATATAATAAGTATATTTATATAACATGTACTATTTTTTTTCATAAATATGAACAGTAAGGGAGCCGCCGGTGTCGCTTTTCTCCACGCTCCACTGTGTTCTTTTCTTTTTGCGCCCGCCCCGCCCCCGGCGGCATCTTTCCCCGAAGCCATCCCCATCACCAGAAGGACCCCGACTACGCTTGGACGATCGCAGTCAGTGTTTTCTTCGTGAACGGAGCGCGAATTCCGGCGATCCTCTGTAACGCCTCTCCTGCCTGTGCGAAACAACTCTCGCGACGGCTGCTCCGCGAGAACCCGAATTGACGTCACCAGAACCTTCCTGCGAACACTCGGCAGCCTTCTTGCTCCCGCCGGTGAACACCTCCTCCCCTTATCTGCGCGAGACGCTTCGGGCTCCCACCATCCTCACAGACCGTCGATTGCATCTCTGACGGACCCCGCTTGCAATTGCCTCCGCCCCTGGTCGCCTCCTTCGGTGAACGGTACGCGTCCTCAGGATTCAGGAAAATGACATTTAGCATTTTCTTGAAACCATTAGATTTTATTTTGTGATTGCATTTGATCCAGCATCATCGCTTGATATGTGCTTATTGATTTATTAGAGATGGCATTGCATGCTTAATTTAAGGCTATGTTTGTCAAATCTAATGGTTTAATAGCGGGTAATGTTTTGATCAAGAAAGACCTCTATATAATTCTTTCTATGTATAGTAGAGTATTGTATTATCATATAAATATATCTTGATATAAAGTTGTATTGTATCTAACTAAAGCCTATATCTAGATTAAATATATATCTATATAGTACATTCAACATAATATTCCAATTTTTTTTTTGCTACATCCACTTGTATTTGTATGGATCTCGGTCCACTCCAAAACCGAAGACTTAAAATGACATAAATAAACATAAGGTAATAAACTATTCAAGTTTAGATATTATATAAAAATAACTTTTATTTGTAGCGTAAATATATTTTTTATCTTAAAAATTAAAGATAAAGCATAACAATGTTTTAACTTAAAATCGTACTATCCATTTTGCATTTATTAATAATTATTCAAATAATAATAAAATATATGTAACATGTAATCGAATAATTACTTTACATTATAAAAGTAATAGAATAATTATTATAAGGCCTCTAATTTGTAAATTATAATATGTAATGCATACAATTTGAATTGTAAATTATTTTTTAGAGAAGTCCATCCTCTACCCTCTAAACGTCAATGAGATTATCTTATTCAAAATATCTAGTTAACCGTCAAACGTAAGGACTAAATTTAGTTTACCAAATAACTCTATTTTTTTGTTTGCCAAACAAAGCCTAAGTGTACATTCTCGAATATCACATCAAGATCGAATATCACCATCAATTTTATTCTTAGTGTTGTTTAACATTGTCGTTTGGTAATGTTTTATTTGCTATTTTGGATATTGGTACTTTGCTATCTTGTTAATTTTTGCTTATGTTTCTTCCCTATAAATTAATATTCATATATGGGAAAAAAAGAATGTGTTGTGCATTTGTGTGTAATACAATATGTAACACACAAAATTATCTTACTATATAAAAATATATTTTTAAAATTAAAATAATTTATTTACTAATGAGCCTTTGGATTTCATTTGGTGGTGTAAAAGTTGATTATTTTATTTCTATTTCATCATTACTTTATTAACAGTTCAAATGTTAACAAGAATAAAAATTTTATGTGGTAAGCTAATAAATAAGATTCGGACCACTCCTGCGTTCAGAATATTAATTCACTAAACAATTGTTATTGGGAACCCATCAGACAAAATTTGAAGATCCAATTTTGCTAATCTGGTGGAAACGCCTCGTTGGGTTATTTATGTGGCCATTCTTTGTCAAGTCCATTTTAAATGTTTGACAGCATTCACTATAATAATCTTGATCCTAAACATTACTGCATGTCTGCTTTCCTGTGCCCATGGCATCCAAGTGCTTGATCAAATGACAAACAAAATTGTAAACTTTATACTGGTTGTTAATATTTTGGATGGGACAAGGTATGCGTTGACAGCGTCTTCTAATGAAATTCAGAGAACAGTGTTGGCCAGTTAACCTTTCTTAATTTTTTTACATAATTGTATTGTTATTGTTCATTTATTTTCCCTATTGAAGTGTGGGCTATTTAAATGTTTCTCTTAATCCTTGTTAACTTCCTTGACCAAGGAATCAAATTTCCCAGTGGTAAAAAACAATCTTCTTTAACCGAAAGAGGCAATCTTCTAAACTGAACCTTCAACTAAGTACTTGTTCTTTTTCTTTTACACTTCAGTTCTCTTAAGCGGCAGCAACCTTGCAAGGATGGATGATATCCCTCTCACAACTCACAAACTCACCTTGCCTTCTAAAGAGGCATCTGCAAATTTCAGGTCTGCATATAGTTATTCCTTTATTAGTTTTTGTAGAGGGATGTTCAGTTGTGCAGCTGATACTTTCATTCATTTTCCATTTATAAGCCTTCTTTTCAACGAATAAAACATGCATGAAAGTAGGTTTGCTGAAGTCCAAAAGACGATGATAGGAAAGAAAACCAACATTATGGATAGTTCTATCTTGATAACTTTTCTCATTCATATATGTGGAGATATCCATAGTTTGTGCTCAGTCCTTTTCTTCGTCAGCTTTAATGTTTTTTCAACTTTCCCATGACAACCATAGCAAGGTTGCATATATCATTGCAAACTCCATAGAGGGAACATGGAATTACACATAAAAGCATAAAGTAAAGTAATAACAATAGATAGTGAGAGACCAGCAAAGATTGAGATTTTTTACTCTTTGCCCCTTTTTCGGTTGGAGCTTTAGAACCTAGGTCGAGTACATGTTGCGCTTAAACCTTTTGTCCTTAACATGATAATCAGCGCAACTAGAAAGGTTCTGGGACTGCACGCTCCATTGATAATGTCATTTCGAAATTTTTTATGGAGCAAATTGCCCAGGGCTTTTGAAGATAGGAAAAGTACCAATCGTTACCCTATGATAAATTACAAGGTATGTAGACTGTCTCAGGGTTCAGTGTCCACAATCCACATCATTGAATATCAAGGAACACTTTGTGGTGACATCTTTGGCTCGTTAAGTTATCTGCATTTCTGTCTTTTGTGGAGATTTTGTCCAAACTGAAATTTTGCACTTCAATTCCATCAGAGCTCAATTTTATCCATTCTTGACAATTACAAATGAAGTGTTTCAAACTATATTTTCTTAGATTCTATTTCTTTTAGGGAGCAAATATATGTTGCTTTGTTATTAGCAGGAAGTTTCAATCCCCCAACATTTATGCACCTTCGCATGTTTGGTGAGTTTTGCTACCTGATGTTTAAATGGCTTCATAATATTTGAAGTATATCCAATTAGATATGAGCTGTGAATCATGACGAATTCTTGGTTAAAAAATGTGAGTCACATCAGAGCTTGCAAAAGATGCACTGAAGGCACGAGGCTATGTGGTTATTGGAGGCTACATATCACCTGTTAATGATGCATACAAGAAAAAGGTATATGCTGCAAGCAAAAACTTCCCAAATTGCTTGAAATCATAGAAGAATTGGCTCATGTGTGAATGGTTATGCATTACTTCGTGCCGGCAACAAAAAACTTTTGTTATAAATAAAATGAGCATAAAGATGAATAAAGAAGGAAGCATTTAAATTTGACTAAATATTCACTGGCACTTACGTCCACTTGTTGAACATTTCAACTTTACTATACTTCATGGATATTTACCAAAGAAACACATGAGTTAGATTTCATGTTATTCAAATTGAATCTGATTACTTTCTGGGAAGTATAATTCCAAAATGTTGTTTCGCTGAAACCAGCCATATCTTGACTTGCCATTGTAAGACTTTGCAGAAACATGTGGGCATCTTGGAAGTTGAGAACCTCTTCAAAATATCTTGTAATTTGGGTCAAATAAATTAATCTGACTTTACATGGACAACTATAGCATTTTCCATAGCATAGAAAAAGGTGTCTTATATTCCTTCCCAAAAATGTACAATGTTTCATCCTTTTTTATCATATGATTAATATATGTTTTACATCTATTTGGAAATAAATGAGCATTTTATATAGCTTGAGATAATAATATAAAAGATTGACTGAAATTGATTAATGGAATGAATAGCTGGCAACTCAAAAAGTATGTGTCATGTGTGAAACATTGATTTCGTTGTAGTTGTCTATAGGACCCTAGAGAAGGGTGGAGCTCAAAAATTATCTTGTACCTAAATAATATTAAAACTCAACTGTTTCTTGTTAAAATTTTTGTTGTATATATTCTGAGCAGATGTAAGCAGATTACCATTGCATAAGTTAGGTAAATGATTTAATTTTGTGACAGTACAAAGTATAATTTTCCTATCAGTTAAGCATCCTTTGAATGAGCAGCTACCATGACTCATTTTTGTTCTTTAATATACATTTAAAATTAAATTCTGACAGTTTGGACTCGTAAAATGACTTCTTCGGAATTCTCTCTAGGGCCTTTTATTGGCTAAACATCGCATTCAAATGTGTGAGCTTGCATGCAAAACTTCGTCATTTGTCATGGTAGATCCATGGGAGGTAAGTTAAAACATTTGTCAGTGTGTCTGGATAGCTTTTGGCTATTCTTTTCTTTATTGATTTTGGATTGCCTTTTTATGTTGTGTTATGCAAATCTCACTTCAATCACAAATAACTTGTTAAGAGGAGGGTTTCTAATTGTGATTAAAGTCTTATTGTTTTCTAACTTTTTCTTAAGGGTTTGTTTGGTTGGAGGTGAAAGGAGGACAAAGGAGGGGAATATATTCTTCTTGTTTGGTTGAGTTTAAGTTAGGAGAATGGTGGGGAAAGTCTTCTCCTTTCCTCTCCATTATCCTTCAACATCCCTTTTTCTTTCAACCCAAAACGAGTTGGAAAGGAGAGTAAAAAATTAATCACCACACATTTTCTATTTTAACCATATCTAATAAAATTGTAACTTTATATATGGAAACATATTTGTCCAAATAAAATTATTACTTAAAACTTTTATTCTCTTCTTTTTCCCTTCATGCAAACTAGGAATGGATCATAAACGTCAGTGTCATGTTGTTGATTCCTTGAAGATTGGCCTAACATGTAAATTACCAAATTCTAGATGTACCATATTTCAACTTGTAATCTACATAGTCTGAAATCTTAATTTGATCACTTTTTTCCCTTAACCATGGATGACCATCTTAGAAGTATCTGGTTGATATCTTGAGTGTATTAGTATTGATTTCATTTCTCATCTACTGAATTACATATTTGCTTTGTTCAAATTTACTTTTCATTCACTTGTTACTATTATTCTTCTATGCACTTGGTTTTTTCTTAGTTGCTACTTGTTTACTAATATGCATGTTTTTAAAACTTTTCATTATTTTTTTTTGTTGTAGGCAAAACAAACTAGCTATCAGAGAAGTCTAACTGTTTTGTCAAGGATAGAGAGTTCTATATTGCAAAGTGGCTTGATTAGAAAAGGTAAATAGTGTACTCATAGTTCATATTGTACTTTGAAATCCTTAACCATTATTTTCAATAACCAGACATTTTATGTTCTTTAATGGCTTATCTGAAAAAAAATAGCTTATCTGTTGTTGGAATCTTTAACCATTCTTTTCTATAGTCAGACATTTTATGTTCTTTAATGGCTTATGTGTTGTTGAGTAGTTTTGGCCTTCATTTTGTGTGAATTAGAGCATTTTATGATAAGAATGGAAAAGCGCCATATTTGTATCAAATCATTTTTATGAATCAGCCTTTTTGACGTCGATAGCTGTTTTCAGAAGAAAATCTCCTATTTTATGTGAAATCAAGTACATAGTAATTTCAAATTTATTTGATCAACCTTTTCAACAGAAAGTTGTTGGATTATTTGTTCAAAACATTAATTCTTCTTTATGCATTACATGCCATTTTACCATTTTCCTTCTGTGGGAAACCTGAACAACTTAACCTTTTTCTTCTGTAGAATCACTCAAAGTGATGCTTTTATGCGGTTCTGATCTTCTTGAGTCTTTTGGCATTCCTGGGGTATGGATACCTGACCAGGTACATCTCTTTCATGGACTTGTATCTTAATCTTTGTTTAAAAAGGAATGACATCAAGTAATATAATAATCAGATCTTGTTCGTGGTTGCAATTTGATTGTGAGGTCAAATTTAGGATCTTAGTTGTTCACGCTTGTAGCTGACTGCTACATATTCTGTTTTTGTTGTGCACATTTTTAAGTTATTATGAAAGAAATAATAATGTAGAGTTCCAAATTATGATAATTGATAATGTAGAGTTATTTCGAAAGGTTGGAAACAGGTCGAGTGAATTTCACCCAGAGGTTAGGAGGGTGAGGCGTGAGGGATCTTATATCTATGAAGAATTCATGCCTACTGGTGGAACAGATGTGAAGGTTATTATAGTTTCTGTAAAATTTTATCATATGATTTCTTGCACTTTCATTCAAGTTCTTGTTTGAGAGAATTTGTCTTATTTCTTATATTTATATTTTATTAGACCAGAAATATATAACCATTGTAATGTCTCCATTAACTCCGCCTATATTTTATAGCCGGTCCCAAGCCCGGATAAAGGAGGAGGGTTGTGTTAGGCCCCGACAGCCAGCATAAAATCTTGTCGAATCTTATGAATATGGATCAACGAATATATTGTGTTCTAATAGAGCGGAATGACGTCGTATGATCCATGTAGCCGACCCCACCTAGTGGGATAAGGCTTTGTTGTTGTTGTTGTTGTTGATATGCAACATTGGTTATGAACTTGTGATAAAATATGGTATCACGAGTGGGGACAAAGCTATGAAATTGCCATTTATGTCTCACTGCAAATTGTAGCATGAAGCATATCTCTTGACTGCCATTCTAGTTGCTTTTGATGTCATATAATGACTATATTTTATATTTTTTATGGCTACTATGTTAATTCTTTTGCTCAAATGTTTCTAAAACTTGAAATTAGAACCCTCTATAAAAATCTTCTGACTAATTTCCACCAACTCTTAAGTTACTTTCCTCACAGCCTAAGTTTTTTTTTGTTTTGAAGGCAAGAAAAGGATGGTCAATAATGTGTCGTTCACCCACTTTATAATACTTTGAACTTTTACTTATCATATACAAGAATTGATATGAATTCATGGAATTCTCCATCACTCTATAATAAAGTTTCTCCCCATAGTAGCACTATTTTCCACATAAGCTCCCGTGTTCCTGAATATGCATTCATTATCTTGCCTCTACATGATCCATAATAAACAAATAGATCATCCATAATAAACAGATTGACCCTGTGTGTCTCCTGGATGATGCATACATGCCAACACCTTGTGCATTGCTACCACCTCTGAAAGATCTCCATACTTCTATTTCGAATCTCATGTCACGCATGCTTCCAGCCATTGGCAACCACACTCTCCTAGCCAACATGCAATCAAAGAACAAATTTTCACATGTTCAGTATTGTCCACACAAACACAAGAGGTAACAGATTGAGGTGCCCATCGCATCCTATAAACTCTAGTGAGCAATATTTGTCTTCGATGAAGCCAAGCTAATTAAAACATTGTTAAATTATTTGTGCTACCAATTTTTCTAAAAGTTAAAGCGTTAGGAAGAACAACATTTTGTATATTATTATCTTAACACTTTCACTCATGTGTGAGTTATTGATAACTTTGATTTAGTCTAGTCCACTATGCAGACTTTTGAGGTAGAAAATATTTTATTTTTTGTATAGCTTCAACGAGGTTTAAACTTAGAACCTCTTGCTCTGATACCATGTTAAATTAGATATGCGACCAACTTTCATAAAATGTTAAGTCATTAGGAAGAGAAAAATCTTTATATTTATCATCTTAACCAGTATTTTTAAATCATCTTAACCAGTATTGTTAAACCCGGGCCGGATCGGTTGAACTGGTCCGATGGTGATCCAGGCACCAAACCAGTCTATGTGTTAGGTCAAACCGGGCCACCCTTTTGAACTGATTTGGCCCGGTCAAGAACCAGGTTGGACCGACTGACCGGGGCTTAGTGAAACGACGGGGGTGTTTTTTTTTGTCTTCAATAAAAAAAATAAGTTAGAAATGACATGGGGATGCAGTTTTGAACCCTTGACCTCTTAGAGATATTTACTGTGCAGTAATCAGTGTATATTTTATTATATAAATATATTTTTGAGTTATTGTTTTAAGACAATATTAATTATAGTTTATATTTATTAAAATATAAAAAAGACACTCATTGAAATTAAAAAATAGATAATATCCCCAACTTTCTAGTTTAAGATGACAATGATAATTAAATTTGAAATACATGAATTTATAACTTTTAATTGTATATATGAAAATTAAATAAAATTTATTTATATTGGATCTATTATTTCTAATTAAAACTTTTAATCATATTATTGTACTTTGATATTTAAATATATTTGTTAGTGATAAAATGGTATTAATAATTATCATGATTTATATTTATTTTATCATCAACCGATCCGACCTTCCGAGTTAACCGGTCTGACCGGTCCGACCTGATCCAAAGACCCATCTGAATCGACGTCCAGTCCGAGTTTTACAATATTGATCTTAACGCACTTTCAGTGGGATCTGCAATCACCATACAATCGGTAATCAGTTCACAAGTCAACATTTGTTGCATATCATACGCCCCAAGAAGTGAGTGTATTCGTCAAACACTAAATTGTCCCGCCAAACACCCATTGCATCTTGTGCGAACGGGAGCAAAGGTCCTAACCTATCAAGAAGGCTAAGTGGATGAGAGAACCTGACTCTCATCCTTTACCGTCTAAAAAAAAAGCCAAGTAACTCAGCAGAACTTTCTTTGACAGAGGAGACCAGAATGGTGGCATTCAAGATCCTTCAGTAAACTTGTCGCCACCATTGTACGAGCAATCCACAAATGAGATGTGCCGATCACTAGGTAGCACATATAGTGTCATGTAGTCTGACAATAATGTGTCATTCGTTGTCCAATCGTCCTCCCAAAATTGATCACAGTCAGGTCCCAGATAAACTACGAAGAATGGCTTGAGTTTGTGCATAATTCTAGATATGCCCCAACAAAATATGAGATTACAGGGCATGTAATCATTCTAGATTCCCACGATAGTACCCGTCCTTGGCAATCAAAGAAAACAGAACACCATAAATTTAACTCATTATCATAATTTGATAGACCCACTTAGATAGAAGGACAATATTCATCCAGCATAAAACAGGAATCTGAGTCCACTTAGATAGAGCGGCACACATCCTCCCACGCCACCATACCCACACCTCTTCTCTCAGTTTCAGATTGCTTCCAGAAAAATTGCCTCCTATGTTGATCAATTCACTTTCCACGTGCTTAGGTACCCATAAAACATACATGTAGTACACAACTAATGTGGTAAATTTTACAAGAAGAAGTCTGAGAAAGGCAAACCTAGGTAGGCAAATTACATTGAAGACTTTGTTGTCCGAAGAGCTTCTTCACGGTCTATAAACTCAAGCTGCATCATTTCCAAACAGTATGAATGAAGATTTTGAATAATTAATTATCAGGCTAGAGAAAGCACCAAAAATATAGACTAGCATATCCTCTCTTCTGGCCACTTCCATTGCACCTTTGATAAAAAAATAGCATATCTTCACAGGGATAAAGTCTTGTGTCTCTATGTTGGAGAGAATCCTACTCTAGCTCAACATGCCGAAAAGTTACATCAGGCCCAGAGGGCGTCTTCCTAATAAAACACTGGTTGGACGACCTAAAGCTTTGGGATCATAAATTAGAACAACAACAACAAAGCCTTATCCCACTAGGTGGGGTCGGCTACATGGATCATACAACGCCATTCCGTTTTATTAGTAACCAAACCTTTCGGTATATTATTCACCAATAGATCTTGCTCTATTAGTTCGCCAAGTGTCCGCCTTGGCCTTCCTCTCCCTCTTTTAATCGGACTCCAAAATAAAGGAGGAGGGTTGTGTTAGGTCCCGATTGCCAGCATAAAATCCTGTCGAATCTTATAAATTAGAACAATGATAAAAAAATTGGAAAACAAATCTAAATATACATATTGTTTCTCGTAAAAAAAGTCTATTGTTTATTGTGCCATTTGATAGTTGATGATCTCAGTGGTGACCCTAATAACATTATTATTGTGAATATTTATATCATTGTGCAAAAGACGCATCTAGTTTCGCTCCTTTTAAGCACAATGCTGAAAAGCAAAGAAGATCCCCTCACACAAAACTAAGAAAAAAAATCAATGAACTTATTTCAGCAAAAGCTAGAGAATAGCTTGACTCAGGGTTCCACAATGAGGAAGGAGCCATGGATATTAAATAGTGTATACCTGTCCTTGGAATTCTGAAAATAGTGTAAACTGTAAAAAGGACCAGGTAACTGGCCCCAAGTATCTAACATTTGCAGGTTTATCATCGGCATGGTGATTATTCTATTTACTTCTTTTTCTATATTGAAGGACATTATCTTCTTGTTATGACGTTTGCACCAGGGAAATATGTCATAACAACTTTTTCTCGAAAGGACGCCATAAAAAATTTGATTTGTGTAACCTCTTACTTAGCATGTATTTTGATGTAATTGATGAACCAGAGTAGGAAATACTTATAAAGTATGCACTTGTAACTATTTTTCAGATAAGAACAATATGTAAAGACTTTGGCATCGTCTGTATACGCAGAGAAGGGAAAGATATAGAGAAAATAATATCCAGTAGTGAGATATTGCTTGAATTCAAGGTAAACTTTTCCTTTGATCTATATAGATAGTTGTTACTGTTTTGTGAAAAAGCTCTAATTTTTGTTAATATACCTACTGAATATCCAGTATAATGCTTCTTTCAGAATAATATAGTCTCCGTGGATGAGATAGTGCCAAATCAAATTAGTTCTACAAAAGTGAGGTAATAATAATATTCTATTTCATCGTGTTCTCTGTCATGCACACTAGATTTGCGCCTTTCATTTCACATGTTAACGAATTTAGTGGTTGTCTTTTATAGCTACGAAATCTTTCACCGCATCAGATGATTCATTATATGGTTCCATCTTTTATTAATTAAGATGTTAATTGGTTGGTTAAGAAAAGAATGGGTACTTGCATACCACAATGTCCCATTAATTCATATATTTTATTATTAGCATTGTTATATTTGTAGGTAACTATCATTTCATATTTTGAATACATTGACAGGTTTTAAATTTGTGGGCAGCCTTCGAAAAGTTTGATTATTAATCTTATAATTAAAGTTTTGTCCACCCATTTTTGCTATTTTTGATATACTGTCCCATTTTTGCCACTCTCTTTCCGAATCACACACTTGTACATGTCTCCGTTTTTATATATATACCTGAATGACAATCACACATTTTTCTCTTCAAAAAAAAAGTTTCGTCCACCCATAAAGACTATTTTACTATAGAGATTTATTCTTTTAAGAAAACAAATTAATAGTTGAGATTGTGTCCAAAACTTTTGCAACTTAACCGTTAATAACATTTATCTTATTTCATTTTCCTAGTAATCTTTTCACTTATTTTTATGGTCCTATCAGTAACACCCCAAGTTATTATGTAGCTAAATCACAATGTAGTTAATGTAATTGTGCATGCATCAGTGGTGTGGGTAGCATCAATTGCACCTTTGATGCAAGATTGTGCAGCAGGGTTGGTGGAGGGTGACATAATGTGAGGATAACAGGAAGGAGAAAAGTGTACAGCAACCAGGACAGAGAAAGAACAGGAGTGTGTGCCTGGAAGCAGTGGTTGGCAGAGGTGAAGGAGAAATCGGAGGTGGTGACTAAGCCAGAGGGAAAGGCAAGTGGGCCGTGGTAGCAGCATGAAGGGGGGGAAATGGAGGGGAAAGTAACATGGAAGCAAGAGGAGGTAAAGAAAAAGAGGGTGACAGCAGTGGAAGTGGTGTGTTGCAGGAGCATCTTGTAACCAAATAACCACCTCTGCCTCTATCAGATGCATGCATCAATGGGTACAGAAGTTGTTGCGACAGAGTAAAGTGCACCCTTTTTTCATTGGATGTTGCCATTGGTGTGAGGCAACATACGTATGACTTGCATTCGGTGAATATTATTAATGCCTGAAGCCATTTCCAGCGGTTTCACCCAGTACTCTTGTGTAATATTTGCTGAGATTAGCTCAGATAGAAGTCTACTAGCAGAAACACGCAAAAGTAAAGGATTTCATGCACATAAATTGAGACCTGATGTATCAAGAGAAATACTTTGAGAAGGAACATGAACATAAAGATGTAAAGACTTGAGGTTAATGTTTATAAAAGAAGTTCTAAAATGAAATTTGTAATCCCCTGTTTCCATTGCAGTTGTAATTTGTATTTTTATGAACATGAGGCCCACCTATATAAGACTGAAACCTTTTGATTTTTCCTTGTATTTCAGGGACTGCATTGCACAAGGGCTTTCTGTTAAGTATTTAATTGCAGATGAAATCATTGATTACATTGAGGATCAAAAGCTCTACTTGAACTCAAAAGATGGTTGAAGCTCTTCGATCTAAGTTCAGTAAGCAATTGGGTGGAAGTGGAACAGATCTGCGACACCTCCTCATTTGACAAGATGATCAATAAAGGCCACATGCCTGAACCCTATTTATTGACTTAAAGTGCTCCTTTGTGTCACAAAAACTTGAATTAAGCATATCTTCTGGTGTTTTATGTACTGATCATGATAATATTATAGTAGCCAAAGAGCTCATATCTTTGCTTGAAATTTAAGCTTTAACTCTTTCCGAGTTCATAATGTTTTCTTTGCCAATACTTCTTTTTGCTGTAGAATTTGCTTGCGCATGTTTCTTGAATAGCAAATCTATTGTACCTTTATGGTTTCACTGATTACTGCCAAGTGATGTCTATTTAACAGTAATCAAAATTGTTTATGCAGATTGCAGAAGTAAATGCTGGATTGATCACAAACTTTTGATTATACAGGGAAAATATTCTAGGGAGATAAAAAAATTTTGTCGATATTTTTTTTATTGATGATATTTTTTTATTGTGTCACAGGAGCCTTTTTTGTCGAATTAATCTAATTTATTTAATTTTAACCATGATACATATGCATTCTTGTATACGCCTAAAATTGAACTGTGTAACCTGTCTGAGTTGATAGTGATGAATGACTTTGATGGGACAATATCCAACACTTGGCAAATTTATAAAAATAAATAAATGTGCTGCTAAAAATGTTGCATGCATGTAAAAATAAAACAACACGGATCACCTAAAAAGCGCCAATCCAATGATGGCCCACCAAATACCTCGAAAGAAAAGTAAAATAAAGCATAGTCGTTCGCTTTGTTTAATCACAAGTTTCCCTGTTATTTTCTTCTATTTAGTTATATCTTAGCTTGTACCATCTTATCAGGATAACAAATAAAATATAAGGAAATGTAGATTTAAAGTTTGATGATGGGCGTAAAAAAGTAGTTGCATACTTGCACTGTTATTTCTTCAATTTAATACATATGAAATTAAAACCGAACATAATTATACTTTTGTTGATGAGATAAATAAAAGGATCTGCTTATTGTCATTATTTAAATGATTTATCGACATTTTAATTATATATATAGAATAACATAGGAATAAAATAATATAAAAATTTACATTAAAGATTTTATAAATGATGTAAGAGGATTCTAAACAAAATTAATAACAAAAGAAAGGAAATCGTAAACAAATATGTGGCACTAATATTTTTGAAAAGAAAGCGAGAAATGATTACAATTAGATGCACTAAATCTAATGGACTCCTTCTGACAAATGTAACAAGATTAGATGCGACTTTGCCTCGAGACAAAAAGTGATGTCGAGGTCATCGTTCGCGTTTCCTGTATTCGAGTCGGAACGCCCTGACGTTTCCCGTCATAAACGCGTTTCACATGCCTTTGAACGTTGTACTTCTGCAAAAAAAAAAAAAAAATAGAAATCTAAGACGACGATGAGACCCCACCCCCCCCCCCCCCCCCCCCCAACCCAAATTTGGTGATTTCAGTCCTCAGCGGCCATCGATCTCGCAATCTCCTCCTCTTCCTCTCAACTTTTGCTGCACTGATCAGGTGAATCAGTTCTCTCGCTGCTATCAATTCCTCCAGTTTTGACCTGAGAATCTTCTTCTGCATCTGTTCTAAGAAAGGAAAGGAGAAGGTATTTGAAAAACTCGAGATCTTTCTATAAGTAACTGGTCGATTAATGTGCTAAAAGGAGGTCTCTGCTTTCCAAATTTCCATTAGCAGTCTCTTTTTCCTCCAATTTGTTGGCATGATTTCCATGTTCTGAATCAGCACTTAATACTCGGGTCCTGTAATTTTTAGCTTCATCTTTTTTGTACTCTTTTTTTTTTCTTTGGGGGTTTCCTTGTGTTACAATCCACCGGAGAGTTAGTTTTACAGATGAATGAGTTGTCCAGTTGTTATTCGTGGTGATGATCCACCTTCCCCGTGGCAAGATTATCAGTTTTGAATTGATCCCCTGCTTGTGATTCCTGAAAACTGTAACCTTTTCAGTTCTGCTTCATGGATTCCGGACCTGTTGTAATTGATATAAGCTCGGATGAGGAAGCTTGCGATTCAAATAGGTCTAGTGATGTGTCCTTTAGTTGGTCTAGCGAGTTGAGTGAGTATGGTGACAGAGCAATGCGGCCAGGCAGAAGTGTCGCCCATGGCGCTTCTGAGATCTCCCCCGCCCGGGATTCTGCTTCGTCGAAGATGCAAAAGGTGGAATCTTCAGATAGCTTGGACGATGATTGCATTATTTTGGAAAGTAAACCTGATGAACAAGTAGCATTGGCTAGGGACAGTTGCTGGGGAGATGAATCAGATGAGATCCTAATTGTTCAAGAAAAGGGCGAGGTGCGTGTTCTTTCCATACCCAATTTCTCGATTGCTTCCTTCTACTAGCATAGGAGCATAATTCACTGCAGTTTCTATTGGGTTCACTCACTTGGTGAACATCTACAATGGAAAGACCACTTATTATGACTCACTGCAATCATGGTTAGGACCAATGGCCCTTGGTATTCTCCCCCCAGATGCCTGTTATACTACAGCTGAAGTCAATTAATTATGAATATCAGATATTGGATTGTAACAAAAAGAAAATCAGATATAACCAACTGGCTTGATTTGGTTTTTCTGGCATGCTATATTCTGGCTTTTTATTTTTGTAGAAGTTCTTACTAGTTATTGCCCATTAATTTTTGTTGTCATTGCATAAAAATGCTGCTTCCAGCTTCCAGTTTGTTAGAATCGTAAAGTCAATGTTGAAGAAATTCCAGATACTTCAAAGTCTGACTGAAAGTGATTTATATCTTCCTCAAATGATACATCTTGATTTCTTTCCACAACACTAATCCTGGAAGAATAAACAGAGAAACTATCCATACTATCTTGGGAACTAAAAGATGGAGCAATGCCATGTTTGCGCATTGCCTGTGATGTCTAAAACCACTATTTCCCTGTGATAACTTCACATGGTTAAATGAGAGTATTGAAACATGGGATTAAAGCACATTTTGTACCTATTGTCACCTGCCAGTGTCGCTCAATGGATGATTTCAGGAAGTTATGTTAAGTGTATGAGGGGTTCCAGTCTAATATGTCCAATATAATGATTAACCTTTTACACCAATTTTCAACAGCATGCCCAATATGCAATGACACACTTAAACCTGTTTTATTTTTTGAGTTTTCTGTTGCTAATACAAACAGTGTAAGGATCTAAGGTCAAGAATATTACCACATAAACAAAATACAAAAATGATGATGAGCTTATATGTGGCAACAAGATCTTAATGAATCGGATGTGTTATAGACTGATAATTGATGGAAACACTAATAGTAAACTGACAAATTTGTGGAAAAAAGAACTAAGACACGCAAAATTCTCGTTTCTATGGAGTGGATAACTCTCCCATGTTCTTAAATTACAGGCTCAGTTAGCAATAAAAAGATTCTAGACAATATTTACACTTGCAAATACATAAAAAAAAATATTTGAAATCAGGAGACCACAGGCTTATTGTAGGAATACTGTGATAATTGCAACCATCAGCTGGAAATTTGATAGGTTAAACTAAGTCACGCATTCACCCAACTCATTTACCCGTCATGAATACAAAGAGAATGAAGCCAATGTAACAAACTTTGATACAAACACGAGGACAGTAGCCAGGTATAACTTCTTGTAATCGTAACACTTCATTTTGCCCATGCCCTTCTTTCTCTTATACTTCCCTTGCCTGAAATGGCTCTTGTGCTTGATCATGTACCAATTTTCTTGTCACATAGTTATGGTCTTTTACTCTTTTTCCTTCTTTTCCTTTCCAGTTCTTAAGTTTTGGACCAAAGTTCTCTTAGTGCTTGATTTAGTCACAAGCCTATACTGGGACCCCTGCAATGTGAGGTTTTAATCTTCTAGATTGATGGTGGGGTAGCACCCTTGAAGACTTTAATGTCGTCATCATGGGTGAGGTTGACATTCAAATATTCTAGCAGATTTTTATTTTTTGAGAGGAATGCTCCCAGTTATTTGGGGCTGAATGATGAGTTGGAACCCTATCACTCATCAGAGAGTGTGCTCCAACTGACCTGAACTCTTTGATCATGATAGACATCACCCTGAGATGCTACATGGAAATATGATCAGAGTGTTTTCTGTAAGTTTCCAACTTAAATTGTCAGTTGTCTCAACCTTACATCAAGAGGAGGGCAAACTGGATTCTCGAAGGGATTAAAGTAAAGTTTTTATAGAACAACTAAATTCCATTGGTAATGTTATATAGGAATTTGATCATGATAGGGCATTTTTGTCAAACATGCATGGAGGAAATGAACACATTGATAACATAAGTGGTTTAATACGGAATCCACATCTTTCAATATATCCGTTTTTCTTCAAGGCATGAACATCGATAATGGGGTCTTTACTTTCTGTAGCTAAGATATTAAATAAAAATTTTGGTGTAAAATATGTGTCAAAATATCCTATTATTTCAATATCAAGAATAAAAAGTAGTGGCCGGGGGTGAATCAATTCAAGATGCAATAGAGTCTGAAATGTGCGTGGATTAGTGTTGTTGGATGAAAAGGTTCTCTGTTACATAAAGGTAATCTTTAATTAATTACATTTGGGTTCTCTGAGAAGATTACCTCTTTTGCTGCTTTGGACTTGAAATGTTGCATGACATACTTTTTTATATTATTTAGGAAGCACTCTAACTACATGGTGAATTTTCGACAATTTATATAAAAAATTATACTTTATTAAAAGGACCGAATTCAATTGTTTAAAAAAAATGTTCAAATCATTTGCACATAAGGATCATTAATTGTTTTAATTAGCCCTTTAATGTTTTGTAGTGTATACTTCTTTTAAACTTTTATCAAGTCATATGTTGGAGGAAAATAATTAGACTTTGTTGGTAGACTTGCATAATGGAAGCAATTTATGCTTTCTGACCTGCTATTACTTATGTTTGTTAAGAACAAGTACCTAACAGAAAACATAGACATGCATTCTAGTTCTTAAGTTCTACCTTATTCGAATAATAAATCATATTTTTTCTTTATGCCGGTCCCAAGCCCGGATAAAGGAGGAGGGTTGTGTTAGGCTCCGACAGCCAGCGTAAAACCCTGTCGAATCTTATGAACATGGATCAACGAAGCGTCGTATGATCCATGTAGCCGACCCCACCTAGTGGGATAAGGTTTTGTTGTTGTTGTTGTAAATCATATTTTTTCTGTAACATGCATGAAATTTGACATCAAACATTTATTTGTATGAACTACTTGAATTAACTATGATGCTTCATAGATACCTATCTGTTTATATTCACCTATTATCTGTCCTCTTTTTCAGTTGGCTTGCAGAGATTATCCTCATCCTCGACATTTATGCGCTACATTCCCTTTTAGCACCACTCCTCATCAGAAGCACTGTCTAATGGTCTGTTCTATTTCTTTTGTTTTGTTGACCTGTTATTGGACTTGTGTGATTACTTGCACTTTTTCTCTCTGTGTTCCAATTGTTATTTCCTTGAGTGCGTTTACAATTTGTAGTGGATAATCTGCATTTTAATTTGTTGGTCTTTACTGAATAAAAATGCAGTGCCACTGTTACGTTTGCGATTCTCCTGCACCTTGTGCTTACTGGAACATTGGTTCTTCAAGCAGTGGCCACTGCCATGCCACAAATAAAGAGAAAATTTGGAGTGCTGAAAGAGAATCATTCAAAGCAAGGATGAGAATGACGCAAGACTTGCGCTGTGATGTTACCTGGTCCAAAACTGAACCTACTAGCACCTCAAGTTCTGGTAGTCGATCAAGAATTCTCCATTGCGATTCTACTAATAAAAGGAAAAGTTGGATTGATGAAAGAGCATCCTTCAAGGCAAGGATTGGAATGACACCAAATTCGCACCATCATTCACGTGTTAGAAGCTCAAGTTCTGGTGGCCCATCAAGCATTGGCTATTGCCATGGTAAAAATAAAGAGAGAGCGTCCTTCAGGATGATGAGGCCAATGATACCGGATTGGGGTCATGATGCTTATGGATCCAAGAATGCTTCTGGTAGCAGCTCATGTTCTGGTGTCCCGTCAAGCTTTGGTCATTGCCATGCTACAAATGAGGAAAGGCAAAGACTGAAAGAGAAAATCCACAACGAGGTACCATTTGCTATCTCATCCTGTCGATTGGTACCGCACCATCCAGCTCAACAGGCTGAAAAGAAAGGAGAGCTGCTGCCCCGTGATGTGCAAGATGTTCAAAAGACTGAACATGGTGGTAGCTCTTGGGCTTCTTTTGATATTCAAGGCCATCCAAGATGGAAGAGATCTCAACCGTACAGAGGCAACTCGGTGAGAATAAGGAGAAACCAGAGTTGATATATACTCTCCTGATTTTGGTACTGTAAATCACTGATCTAAAGTGTACCAGTTCATGCTCCACAGTTCTGACTTGTAAAAAGTTGCCAGGGTATTTTTTTGTTCGATTACCCGGGACTAGTTCTGATCAAGCTTGAAGCGAGTTGTCACTTCCAGACCAAGTTACCAAGGGGCTTGGGTGCTTTGCTGTCTGACAGCAAAGTTTTATGTAGGTTAAACCTTTTTACTAAAATGTGTAAACTATGATGACAAGGCTTCACCTGGCTTCTAACATGCACCTCCCAGGTGTTCCGACAGTTGCATTGATGTTATGATCGATCTCAACTGGTTCACTTCGTGAATATTTCTGCAGGCACATGAAATTACTTTAGTAAACTTGCAGTTGGTTTACGTAGGAAATTTACTTGTTATCTTCATTTCTTTTTATGTAATGCTTTTTTATTTTATGAACAGATGTGGGTTCTTTTATTTGGAAACAAGATGAAACAATTGGATTGTGGCATCATACCTTTCAAGTTCTTGTTGATAAATTTGTTGAGCTTTCTACTATTTCAAGAACATTTTTACAACATTTTATTGCTCAGAAATTGACTTTTTTACTTCATTTGAGAGTCCTAAGAAGATAAAAATAGCAATGCAAAAAATCGTTTATGAAAAAGAAAACATAACAATAATAATTTTCAAAATTGGGAAAAAGTGTTAATATGCAATTGAATGCTAGTAAATTATTGGTTCAAGTAATGAAGGTGAATTGAATCAGTCTAATTAGGGACATACCACTTGGGTAACAGGAGTTCAATGTGATAACTACCCCGTTAGTTTCGGGCATAAAATATTATTTTATGGATAATAAATGTGGGAGAAATTACCTTTAACTTCTTGTTTTACTGGAAATATGGATTAACATGATCCTGCTGGTTGAGTTGTTTTGTTTTCCGTTAATAAACACAATTATAGCTCTTTTTAATTGGTAATAGAATTTTACACGACATATATACATACCTAACATGAGGAGTATTTTTTTTTCTCCAAAAGATTAATGATTTAGATATGACATTAAACAAATAAATCCTTAAAAGATAATTTTATATATATATCTCATTATTTTTATGTTAAGAACAAAAATATTCTATTAATATACAAAGCAAGAAATGTTTCACCTAATTGTTAACACCTTCAATTAAATGTGTAAAAAAAATAAAAAGTATAGCAATGCCATTAGTTCTTAACTAATTGCGCGGTCAAAATCTGCCCCTTCCGGGCCGGTGCCAACCCTACGTCAATGGACGAGGCAACGACGGCGACCCCGACAAGGCGGTAGATCCACAAAATGACTTGGTCTGCCCCCCGTCGAAGTCACTACCACCGTCAATGTGATAGGTTACTAGTCTAAGTAGGATCTTAGTTTGATCATTTCGAGCGGATTAAGTCTTTAGTAAATCACTTTGAGGGGGTCAATGAATTTAAGATATTTGCTCTAAATAATTATCAAAGAATTTTAATTTTCATATGCATGATTAAAAATATTTCAATGTTCATATTTATAGGATAAACTCAAACAAGTTCTAATCGAAGAAGAAATAAAAGAAAAAAGAGTTATAATCAAACTAAGACATAAGCAACTAATCCTAATTAAAGAAAATAAACTACTCATTTTATTATTATTAGAAAATAGGAATTTTCTCCCTCTTCAAAATATCATTGTCCTTAAGACTATGCAAAAATATGTAAGAGAACTTTTTTTATGACGATGTCTCTTATAACTTGAACAAAATAAGAAAGTAGCTTTGACTATGCATTAATAGCATTTGTACATATTTACATCAACTAAAGAAAGAGAATTTGAAGTTAACCAAATTCTTTTTATATGAATAAATTTGTCTCATGATTTTTTTAGCATCGCAATCTTCAATTTTTCTTTTAAGTTGAATTAATTGTCGTAAACATGAATAAGTCCTTATTAATATCCTAAAAAATAAATGATTCTTCAATATGCGACGATTGCATGATAATAATGTATTTTGTAATAGATTCTTCAGAAATTATTTGCTTATTTAATGGTAGAATTATAAATGTCTCATCTTTTAAAAAAAATTCAGTAGATGAATTCGAAGATTAAATTTCAATAGAATTGTCTTCAGTATCATTCACTTCTTGTTGAGATAAACTTCTAGCAAAGATTTTAGAAGAAAATGGAATATTAGACTCTTTTACTTTTGATCAAGATACTATTGCACTTGTGCTTCTCAATGATTTGTTCAATTTTTTACTTGATATTTTTCTTTCCTTCGGACAAAAAAAATAGCAACAACTATAATAATGTGCCATTGAGCTTTCACTTCCCGTCGAAGATCAAGGAGGAGGTTTTCTACAAAAGTTTCCACCAATTGATGTTCGCTCCAATTTTTAATATGACGTGATAATAATTCAAAATGAATTTCATACTCCACGATTGCACTTAATTGTTGAATATTTGCTAGATCTTATTCTATATGGCCTTCTTTCTTTACTCATTGACCTTTATTTACATTATTGAATAATTGTAAAAGTCGTTAAAATTGCTCTTCGATTTGAGTAAAATGATCATTAAAAACTCTGAAGTAGATAATCTTTTGAAGTCATAAATTTTACCTGCACTTTGATATATTAAGAATATAAATTATTAATAAAATATATAATGAGTTGATGATAGAGGTTGGTTGATAGTAGTAAGCAATGGTGATGACGATGTGATGATAGCAGTGGATCAAGTGAGATGACAATGGAATACGAAGATAACTAAGTTATTAGTCCAACAAAAAATTTGAGATATCATGGTTATCTGATGAAAATCGAATAGCTCTAATATCAATTGATGATTCCTAGTCCAAATAGGATTTTACTTTGATCACCTGAAGTGGATCAAACCTCCAATTGGCCATTTCGATGAGGTCGAGCCTTCAAGATATATACTTGCTCTAAGCAATTATTATAAAGATTAATTTTCATATGCATGATTAAAAAGATTCCAATAAAGGATACACTCAAACAAATTCTAGTCCAAGTGAAAATAAAAGAAAAATAAGTTATAATCAAATTAAATATAAGAAACTAACCCTAATTAAACAAACTACTACTACTATTATTAGAAGATATGATCCTATCATAGTGTAAATGAAAGGCGCCCCTCCATGAGAGTGGCTAGATCTGCCCACTAATTGGTAGAGCAGATCTGCCCCTTAATGTTGCCATGATCATAAGTGGAAGAGGAGGGAGACTTGCCATAAGAGGAGAACACTAGCACACCAGAGGAAGAGATTATCATTGGAGGAGGAGATCGCAAGTGAGGTCGGACAAAGAGATAGTCGTCGGAGTTCGAAGTGCAAAGAAGCCAAAGTTGCAAGTCAAAGTTCGCCGGAGAAAGCACAGCAAGATGTTGCTAGAGCAAGATCAACAAGATTGCTAAAGTTTGAAGTTCGCCGAAGAGAGAGCAGGAGTGGAGAGAGAGAGTGAGGACGAAAGTCGACCGAAAGAGGTGGGGGAAAAATATTATGTTCCTAACTTATATACTACAAATTATTATTATAGTATTATATTATGAATTTTGACGAACGACACCTTCAAAACTTTTGGGTTATATTTGGCTAACAGAACTTGGTCAGAACTTGGTTTTTGCCAAACATAGTAACAAGAACTTAAAAGTTCTAGTCGTGAGGTGGACTTGGCCTTTTTCTTTTAATTATTTATTATTTTTAATTAATAAAATATTATTAATTACTATTTAATCTTAATATTATTCATTAAACTAATTTTACATTATCTTAAATAACAATTAATTATAATATTTATTTATTAATATATTATCGTTTAATTTATAAAATAAATTCTTTAACTTAATATAAATATTTTTCGTAAATTTTAATATTAATAACATATGAAAATAATAAAATATATTATTATTATTTGTAAATGATAAATTATAATATTAATGTAAATATTTTCTTAAATTATTATTTTAACTAAATAAAAACATAATATTTTAATTTACTATAATCGTATACCTTATAAAATAATAAATTATATTCTTAGTTCACTACTTTTTGTTCAAACACTTACTAAAACTTATCTATCAAATCAACTTTTTTAAATTCTCATATTACATTTTTCATCCAGACATTAAATCTAAACTTTTCTATCAAATTAATTAGTTCTCAAGAACTAACGACAACTAAAAAATTCCCATGTCAAACACTGCCTTGATGAAAACTCTATCCATCAAAAGTTTCAGAGTCTATCGGAATGTTTAATATTAAAATAATAATAAATGTTACTCTAATATTATAATAATTAAAATATTATATATTGTCTTTTGAATTTCGATGGTTGTTGTCGTCGGAACTTTCCATGGAACCAATAGAAAGTTCGGCGACGATGGTGCCCATTGGAACATTTAACATTATAATATTAATTAATAAAATATGTTACTTTATTATTACAATAATATTATTATATTTTGAATTTTGACTGGCTATTTTAATATTATATCATAACCTGTCAATAATTATAATTTAAATTATTATCAATAGATGTAATTATATCAATATAGTAATATACAATAATACATATTATATTTGTGTTCCGACAACAGTGTTGAGTGTTCTCACTCGTCCAAAGAGCCGTAGGAAGTTTGGTTCCTTTCCCATCGCAACTATAGAAGAAAAAATAAAAGGGCGGTAAATTATTTTGAACGGACGTAATTGCTGGCGCTATTTTTTTTAAAAATCTTTCTTAAATTAACCATTTTCTTGTATTGGAACCTACTTGATAAACATGTCATTAATTTTTTAAAAACATGATTAACAGCTATCATATATACATATATACATCCATGAGTTTTTTTTATAGGAAATATTATTATAGTAGTTAATTAATTCGCGATGGAGCACTAATTACATTTAACTAAGTAGTTAATGAGGATGCCATTAAATCAATCAATATTAATTATCTTGCCAGCATGCAGCCATATATACACACTGCAAGAACACACATACATACATACAATACAATACGTATAGATCTTAGAAGTTAGAAACAAGTAGTGGCCGTGATGACGAGCAACCCTCCGACCTTGGTCTTCCTCGTCCTCTCCGTGGCGACGGCGATGCTGCTGTCGCCGGAGGTCGCCGCGGACGTGCCGGCGATCGTGACGGTGAACGTGAACAACGCCCTGGGCGCGAACGTGCCGCTGGCCATCCACTGCTGGGCGAAAGGGGACGACCAGCAGGAGGTCGGGCTGCAGTACTCCGAGTCCGTGCAGTGGCAGGTGATGCCGAGCCCGGACCAGAGCGGCCTGTATTCGTGCCGCATGAGGTGGAAGAGCAGGACGGGGTGGATGGGCAGCACGGTCGAGGTGTACAACGAGAAGCAGGACCAGCAGACCTGCGCGACGACGTGCCTGTGGCGCGCCAAGTACGACGGTCTCCACCGCTTCGACGAGGCCCAGAGCAAATACGTCCTCGCCCACTGGTGGGAGCCCATCAAATAATTGATTTGATGCAAGTTAAATACTAAAAGTAGTAATAATAGTAATAACGAAGGGCCACGGCGCAGTGATTCGCCCGTCCCGTCGTCTCATGAACCAGTCAAGAATTCTTAATTCCGAGTTCGATTGTATGATCTCAGTGGATGTCCACTCTTTTTGTTTTCGTTGCGTTTCATCATTCATATATAATATAATAATATGGAGATGATGTTATGTGCAACTCAATATTATAAAAAAAAACATATATCGTTGTCACACGCGCATCCATTTTTACTTAATAATATATATAGTTATGAAATTCAAACAAAGAAAAAAAAATTCAACTTTCATGAGTAATGACGTAAAGATATTACATATGAAATTTTCTTTAACCCAACAGGTAACACATAAAGATATACACTAATTCCGAGGCGAATCTTTCAACCCAACAAAGTTTTAACTTTGACTTAGACAATCAATACAACTCGCATTTTACGACTTTTATCTAGTGACATAATGATCTATCTTTGTATCTATTTTAGTTATCACATCAGCAAATACAAGGAGAAATTGACCATTTAATCATTTAATTAATATGATAAAAATATTTTTGATAATTTACATAAGTCGGCCTCGGCACAATCAACTCGGGTCGGATGATTTTAGAACTCAAAGCTGGGTATCACTATAGGAAAAATCATCATTTGCGATGGATAATTTTTGACAAATAAAAGTTCTCAGTTTCTGACGACATTTCGGATTAAAAAATCTTTTGAAATGTCCAAGGCCAAAAAATTCTTGGCTACTATGGACGTCAAATTTTCGTCAGTAAATTATCAATGTGTTTAGCCTTTGAAATTACCAACGAATTTAGATCCGTCAGTAATTTCGAAGGTTGGACCCACCTGTAATTATTTTTTATAATAATATATATGTGATATATGCTTAATATTTTATTATTTTGATTATCGACGGATCTAATCTTCAGAATTATCGACGGATCTAAATTCGTTAGTAATTTTGAAGATTAAGCCTATCGATAATTAAAATAATAATTTATTATTAATATTTATAATATAATATAATATAATATAATGCATATTTCTCTTTTTACATTTACTTTTATTCTTTTCTTGTTGAATTAATAAAATAATATATTAAATAAATTATCATTATTTTTCATTTTATCATAATTGTCTTTATATTTTATCTTTTTACTGATTTCGAAGATATAATTAATTTTAATCATCATAATATAACTACTTTTCATAATATAAATTAGTTTTAATCATAAGTGTAAATTTGGTCTAGATTGTAACTAATAATTTATCAACAATTTTTCAAACCCGAGTGGGGTACCCAGGTGACCAATGACTATTAGCTAGGGTTGGCCCAAGGTCCAAACTAAGTGAAGCCCTTTCTCGAAACTCCAACTTAAATAAGGTCTCCCAGTAGCTATTACTATATACACATATTATTAACCTATGTTATTTCCCTTTTATAAAAAGTTCTGCAAATAATTAATTGTGAAAGCCAATAACTATTCCGTTGATGCCTCACAGTAAATACCAATTCCAATTGTTGTCATTAATCTAAATCATAACTGATTCCTTATTTATTTATTCTACATTCCATAAACATTTCATTTATATTTGCCATCCAAAATTGATTGCACAATATTTTCTCATTAGTAATATCTATTATCCAATCCACTGTCCCCAGTCAAACTGCTATTTTCTTGCCCTTCTATTCTAGAAATCATTTCCTTATTTATTTAAAAGAGAGTTTAATTTTTTTCCTATTTTGACTTTAATTTCTTCCAATTTTTTAAAGCATTCATGATGTCCTTTTGAGAAAGTACGGCACACTCATATATTTTGAAATTTTTAAGATCAACAATGTTAAAAATAAAGACAAATGTTAGAATTAAATTAATAAGTTTATATTTTAAAAAATAAAGAACTTTTATTTATATTCAAAAGCCTCACAATACCATCTCTTTAGGCCCTTGAAACCCTTGGGCCGGCCCTGACTATAGCAGTAAATTTATCGGCCCATGCTCAATAATTCCTAATTTTGGTGTTGTAAAATCACTGATCTAAAATTTATAGTTCAACTAACAAGAGTTGGGGTAAAGTAGTAAGCGGCTCCTCCCCGCTTAAGTAACGTCTCGAGTTCGAATTTTATGAATGCAAAAAACTCTTGTTGGGAGCCTGCTACTGTCAGACACGCGACCCGGGATGACCAACCTCCAACCTTCGAATAGTACGCTCCTTAACGTCGTGCAAATTAGACTGTCGGCTCCGCTTCCCAGATATCGAAAGTTGACTATCCAAATATATATATATATATATATATATATATATATATATATATATATATATATATATATATATATCAGCTCAATAATTCCGACTTGTAAATTGTTGCCAATGTCATTGATTAATTGATGCATTTTTATGCTTGGGTCATTGGGTGCTTTGCTGTCTGACAGCAAAGTCTTATGTATATAGGTTAAACCTTCTTTATTTTTTTTTTAAAAACAAATGTGAAAACTGTGATCACTATGCTTCACCAGGCCTCTAACATGTACCTCCCAGTTGTTCCAACAGTTGCATTGATGTTCTGATCGATCTCAGCTGGTTTCACTTCGCCCATATTTCGTAAACTTGCAGTGAATTTAAGTAGGAACTTTACCTATTATCTTCATTTGTTTTTTTTGTAATGTTTTTTCTTGTTTTATTTTTATGACAAGTACTTGTTGTGGATTCTTTTATTTGGAGAAGTAGTGGCAGCATATCTTTAATTTATTGTTGATAAATCTGTTGAGTATACGACATCAAGTGCATTTTTACGTTGCAATGTTCAGAAATTGACTATCTTCATTTGAGAGTTGGAAGAAGATAATAATAGTAATGCAAACAATCATTTCTGAGAAAGAAAATTTGACAAAACTAACTAAATAATTGGAAAAAATGTTAATACTTAAATGAATGCTAGTAAATTATTGATTCAAATAATGAAGGTGAATTGAATCAGTCTAATTAATGACTTGGGTAACAAGACTTTAATGTGATGCCTACGATGTTAGTTTGGAGGACAGGTTAAAATATTAACCTATGGATTATAAATGTGGGAGAAATTACCTTTAATTTCGTATTTTGCTAGAAATATGGATTAACATGATCCTACTATTTTTAGAAAAACATTACTTTCATTAAGTTGAAAGCATGCATCTTTCTGGTTCCAAGAATCCTATTAATTAGCGGGTAACCGATGTTTTTAGTTAATAGAGTTATTTTATTTTCCAGTAATAAACATAATTATAACTCTTTTTAAGTGGTAATAGATACCTAATTCTTTTTTTAGGAAGGTAATTTTTCATTTAACTGTTAACAAAAGCACCGGAAACATCGGTGCAGAGAAAATGGAGGAGCGCCGGAGGCGAGAAGTTCTCCCAAAAAACATCATAAGGTGAAGTACGGCCAAAGCATGCCAGGTGGTCAACCACAAAATTTGCTTGTTGCTTGTCGATAGTAGTGCGTACATTTGAAAGAAGTGAAAGAAGATACAATAAAATTGATTTCATCCATAATGTTCCATAGGCGCCAGGGGAATCAGAATGGTGATTCATTATTCGCACCAAGTTGTTGGAATCAAACTCGAGCCAAACATGTGTGAAACTCAAATAATGAGCTCGCGAAGGCCACCAAGAGCGCCCCATGCTTCAACACCCAAAACTAAGGAATTCGAAATCCTGAGCGCATCTACAAATAAAAAAAACCACCTTTAGGACAATGAATAATGAACCCCGCACCAGAAACATCATCGGATCAAGAGAATGATCTGTCTGAGTTAATTTTAACCTAGAGAGGAGGGGGGGCTCCCACCGGACCCAAAGGTCGTGGGGGCAAGGCGCCTCAAATAAGTGGAGATCTGCATATTCCGTGTGACTCTCCATAACTTGGGAATGGTTGACCTTCTATTATTGAAATGAATATCATTACAACACTATCAAATCCCCCAGAGAGCAAAGGCAAATAGGAAGCAAAAAGTGGTCCTATGCTCATGGGGTAAGCTCATGCCCTCTTTGATCCATGAGCTTGCCGACCATGAGCTTACAGAGCTACCAAATTCCAAGTCCGCAAGTCAAGCCAAATTTCGATCCATAATGAAATCTGCCATAGTCATCAAAGAGATATCCATACACACATTCACATAAGTGGGCATGTAATTTAAAGGAATGGAAAGATCCATGGGTCTAGGTAAACATTTGTGTGAGTGTCAGTTAATGTGCTTTCTAAGACTAGTGCGAATGGTAGTTCTAGGAAGAGAGATTGCTGCAGGTGGAGTGTCAGGGATGAGACTGGCCATATTTCTCAACGAGAATTTGGGTCCAGGGCGCTGGAGAGTTATTTAACATAGCCAATACCCAATGGGATAGCAATGACGTACGAATGAAATGAATGTTCAAATGCTCAGGACACTAAACCAACAACATCCTAGCTTAAGACGTGAATACCATGGCGTGTACCATCACCAGACCAGAGAAAAGTACTAGACAACTTCTCAAGGAAAGCAATGAGACCCCTAAAGATGAAGACATTTGCAAGCATGTGAGAAGAGGCAGATAATATGACAGATTTGATCAACATAATTTTATCAGATTGGTTAAGGAGTTTGTCTTTCCACCTAAAGATACATATACGATTTGATATTTTGTCCACAAGAGCTTGCTGGTGAGAGGAAGGGATGTATTTAGTAGAAATGGAGATACTAATGCATGCAAAATATAACATATTTTAGTTTATTATTTTAATTATTTTTTCTATAATTTGATCATGGCATGCATCATTTTAGTCACTTTTAGTTGTAATTCCGGATTTATTAATTTTAATTATTAATTCTCTGAATATTTTAATTGTGGATGGATTAAGTAAATTTTGATAATTATTTTGCAGAAAAAATCAAATATATGATTATTCGAAAATTATATTTGATCAAGATTGGACGTATCGGCGGAGAACTTCAACCCCAAAGATTGTATCAGCCGAGATTCAGATGGAGGTGACGTATCGGCCGAAATTTCGAAAAATTTATCTTTACAGCCGAGATCTCCAATTCAAATATGTTTATCACCCGAGAACTCCAACACCGATTCAAAAGAGGTGTTACGACCGATAACTCAAATGAAATCATCATTTTGGCCGAGATTAGAGAGAAAATTTGTGTTTTTGGCCGAGATATGAAGGGGTAAAGATAAATGATCTTAATTTTTTGGGAAGATTAAATTCTCCTTACGGTCGAGATTTGGAGGGGGTAATGATAAGAAGTCTTCCTTACGGCCGAGATTCGAAGGGAGTAAAAGGATTTATCTTTGGGCGTAAAGATAAAAGAATTTCGTTTTGTCCGAGATTCAAAAGGGGTAAAGATAAAAGGATTTATCTTTTGGGAGTAATATTCAGAGAGAAAAGTTTATCGGCCGTAATCAACTCAAGTTTTATCTCACAAATTTAAAGTCAACCGTAAGATGTTAAGACCGTGATCAAATTGAAGGCCGTTCGCACCTACAAATACGTGAAGAAGCCGTCATCCCAATTGGTGCTCTGAAGTTCAGGTTTCTTCCACAGCGAGTCGTGAGTCTGCAGGCTTCGACCAAAAGGAGAGAGGTGCGACGGCTGAAAGTTGATCGCGACCCTGATCAAGTCCGAGAGACTGCCCGACTGTCTGCCCAATTCGAGAGCTCTACTTCTATTTTGGGTGTAATTCTTCCTATTATTATCGTTATTTTGTTATTATCTCTTCAGAATTTCTAGGATGAACTCCATATTTTTATATCTTTCATTTTAGGAGATTATTATTGAAGGGAGACCATTTGGACCCTATATTATTTGTTTTAATCTTTTCTGATCAATTAGTTAATTGTGCTTAGTGCTTTTGATTTAATTATTTGAATTTCTGAGTTGAGTAATTACTAGTTTGTGGACTATTTGATTTCAGAATTCATTAATTAAATCAATTGATTTATTTGAAATTAATAATTGACATAAATTTGATAACTAGTGTGTGGAGAATTAAATTTGTGTGGTCTCTTAATCTATATCAGTTTGTGGAGTGATTAATAGTCTAGGGAATCCAATTTAATGCATCTTAATTTTAATATGATTTGATGGGATGCCAGTTTGTGGAGACTTCAAGTTTTATTAAATTAAGATAGTTTAATTTGCATACTTAGATTGAGGGGATGCTAGTTTGTGAAGACCGTAATTTAATTATGTCAAGTTAATAATTTGGGGAGACTCTAATCCATCATTAAAGATTAAATTTATCTTTTATGGTTCAAATATTTATCCTGATCTATTTTCATCCTAAGGCCTAACTTCAACACAATTATCTTATCTCTTTATTTTATTTTACAAAACCCTTTTTCCAAAATCCATGTTTTCCTCTCTTATTAATTTATAAATTCAGATATTGAATTAATAATATTCCTCGTGGGTTCGACACTCTTTACTCCTTTTTACTATATTACTTGAGCGACTAGTGCACTTACTAGCGATTTTATTTTGCTACATCATTTTACGCATCAGATATCGAAGTAAACAAAAGGAAAGTGACCCAGTTTAATGTCTAATAGCATTTTTCCTTCTGCCATTAATTTTTTTCTAGGAAAGAAAATCTCATATTTAATTTGTCCTTGTTCATACATTGATTTGTCAGCCCTTTATAGATGGTAAGAATTTTGACCAATGCCTTACAATTTTTCATAACAACATGTATACACAAAAGCAAGTTGCCAGCAAAGAGTAAATGATTGGTGTTAATGGTCCTATATGTGAATGGTGTAAAGGATTTAGAAATGATAGTTTGGTTTAGTAGTGAGGTGAGCACTTGGGTGATAAGAATAAATAAGTACGGAGACAGAGGGTCTCCATGCGTGATACCTATGTGCCCAAAGAAGTATACCCATATGCCCAAAGAAGTAGGCTGACTGAAGTCCATTGATTTGACAAGTGAATTGGGGTGATCGAATACCAACAAAGATCCAAGATATTAAGGTTTGGGAAAGTGCATTTTGGTCAGGAATAAATAATAGCATCCTATGAGACTATCAAAAGCTTTTGTCATATCAACTTTTTAAAGAATATGCTTCTTTCTGTCCTTATTTATGGAGTGAGCAAGTTCTTGTGCTAGGGTGATATTGTCAAAAATAGCTTGAGAAACATCAATAAGTGAAGGGAGGGTAAGGCGGATGTAGTTTGCAAGGATTTTGGCTAAAACTCTATAGATGAAGATCATAGTAGTTTTGCCCCACTCAGAGGGGATTCTAAAGGTGAGAAAGAAGTCTTGGATGACTTTAAAGATGTCCGGGGCAATATTGTCTCAGTAGTGCTTATAAAATTCAGGAGTGCATCCATAAGGAGCTTAGGACATGGACCAAAAGGTATCATTAATTTCCTGTTGGGTGACAAGAGCAATAAGCAGGGAATGCCAAGAAACATGAAGGGTGGGAAAAATAGGTCAGGCTTGAAAGGTAATTGGTTGGGGTTTGGGGGTTTCCAAAGGTCCTCGTAAAAAGTGACAAAGGTTCTTAGTGTCTCCTTGTCATTTGTGGTATTTGTACCATTTGTGGTGGTGATGTTATTTATTTGGGTTTTCCTGTGTCTAATGAGAGTTTATATGTGAAAAAATTTAGTGTTATTGTCCCCATCAGTTACCCATTTAATCCTAAATTTACTTCATCACTTCAGGTGGAGTAGGGATTTCGACGGTGGGGCACCGCCAATAAAGTGCCCCAAAAGGCTATGTTGCAGATCTGCCGAGCGTGACGTTGTCTCCTCAACAGGGATGGAGATTTCCTTGGAGATGGCATTTTTTAAGGAGCGAAGGATATAGACATTTGCCACAAAATTCGAAGGATTTATTATGATGGAAATTTTTCGTCAAAAATCCCCCTAACTTTCTTGTAGTGTACTAAAACGAACCTCCTTGATAAACATGTCATTAATTTCTTAAAACATGATTAATCACTATAACGTATACTCATGATTTTTATAAGAGGTTATTACTATGGTAATTAATTCATGAAAGAGCATTAATTATAATTAATTAAGAGTATGTTTGAGGGGGGGGGGGGGGGGGGGGGGGATAGAATACCAAGGAATGAGATTAGATAAATTATATTTGGTTAAATTTTTTTATTTTGGTTAAGAGAGGTGAAGTGTATTGGCTAAAGCCTCCAAACACTATATCTTTTTCATCAAATTGGTAGAACGAGAAAAAATAAATAATTATATACCAAGTTAATCCTTATCAAATTAAATCATATCTCTTCATTTATCAAATTAAACCACATCTCTCTCTTACATTGGTAAATTATATTTTTATCTAATATGAATATTACATTGATAAAATAATTTTTATTTATGATTATTCTTTTATAAATATTTATCTCACTTTTTTTACTTTTTTAAATATATGAATAAAATAGTTATGAGAAAATTTAAGAATATAATAAAAAATATAAAATAGGCATAATAAAATTTAAAAAATTTAAAAATAAATTAAGTGTTAAAGAAATAAATATTTATTAGTTGTTAGATATTATATAGTATATATATAATAAAGGATAAAAATAACTTTTTAGTAAATAAAAATTAATAATTTATATATACTTTTTATATAATAGTTTATATATAATTATTATTTTATAAATCGTTCGAGAAATGCTCATCACAAAGTAATTTTCGATGGATTTCTAAGTCCATCGCAACTCGCAAGTTTTGACGAATAGAACTGTCATCCCAAGTTTCAAAGCATGACTTCCTTTGGAAATACTGAAGGTCAAAGGAACACTCGGAAGTTCTAATGGTAGTATCTATAAAAAAATTGAAGGGAGACATGTCCTTCGGAAGGTTTATCCTTTACAATTTTTGAAAGATATATATGTCGGAACTTCCAAAGGGACGATCATTCGTCAGAAATAGAAATATTTTATTTATAAACAATTATTACAAATAAATTATAATAGATTAAAAAAATAGTTAAAGTATAGTAAATAGTAATATATTCTACAATTTTTTACAAGTATTCTACAAAATCGCATCCTTCTCATCATCTTCTTAGCTATGCATCATTTGTCACATCATCGTTTTCATTTGTATTTGTTGTGCTTTTAGCATCCATTGTTGTTGTTGAAGTTGCTCTTGTATTTATTTTTGTTTTTCTTGTTACATCTATAGCCGAATGTTTCATTGAAAGTTCATAAAATGTTTTTCTCACATATTATCTCTTCCATCCAAAAGTCGTTATCTTGACTCAGATAGTCGGAGACCATACACACGACTCATCTTCACATCGACATGATCTACCTAAGGTTATCAAGTACTCATCGACATCACTTCTCCCTACATACCCTATGTAATATGCTCGTCTTATTTAGTTCTAGATTCTTACTAAAATTTTAAACATGCAATTTGTTAATAACAATAAAATATTGAATTGAAACAAATAAATTAAATGTTTTAAGCATATTTTCTTATGTATATCTTCCAAACAACAACAACAACAAAGTCTTATCTCACTAGGTGGGGTCGGCTACATGGATCATACGACGTCATTACACTCTATTAGTAACCAAACCTTTCGGTATATTATTCATCAATAGATCTTGCTCTATTAGTTTACCAAGTGTCTGCCTTAGCCTCCCTCTCCCTCTTTTAATCGGACTTCAGATTATTTGATCTACTCTTCTTACTGGCACATTTAATGATCTTCTCTGAATATGACCAAACCATCTCAAACGATTCTCTACCATTTTCTCACTAATAAGAGCCACTTCGACTCGTTCACGTATATGGTCATTCCTAATCTTATTTAATCTTGTATGACCACACATCCATCTCAACATCCTTATTTCGGCTACTCCCACTTTACGTTCATGTTGTCCCTTCATAGCCCAACATTTACTACCATATAACACTGCCGATCTTATAACAGTACGATAGAACTTTCCTTTAACTTTATTGGGTACTTTTCTATCACAAAGAACTCAAGTGACTTTCCTCCACTTACACCAACCAGCTTGAATTCTATGATTAACATCGTCATCAATCTCACCATCTTGTCTTACAATTGATCCTAGATATTTAAACTTTATCACTTGAGGGATTATATCCTCCCTTAGCCTAACTTCCAAATCGTCTCTAAGTTGTTTATTTGTGAAATTGCAATGCAGATATTCTGTTTTATTCCTACTTAAACGAAAACTCTTTGACTCCAACGTATTTCTCCATATTTTTAATTTTGTATTAATATCTTCTCTTGAATCCGCTAAAAGTACTATATCATCCGCAAATAGCATGCACTTAGGTACATCCTCTGTGATACTTTCGGTTATAGCATCGATAACTAAGTTAAATAGATACGAACTTAAAGCTGATCCTTGATGTAGGTCAATTCCTATAGGAAATTCATTTGTCAAACAAATGATGAAATTCATTCTTTATTTTCATTTTGACTAGTTTTTAAGAAAATTTCATCCTGAGTTAATTCTTTATCCAATTTTTTTTTCTAAAATTGAATTTCACATATCAAAATATAGTAAAAAATATAATAAAATTGATAAAATAAAATTATAATATAACAATCAAGGAAAGAAAATATAACATACCATTTTTTGCAATAGTTAATCATCGACATGTAGACAAGCTCTTTGATTGGATCCTTGATTTGCATTTGCCTTTTTGCATTTTGATTCATATTCCTCAATGGACACTTCGATAGTAATTCGATCCATATAGCTTCACATATCCAATTGGATTGTCATCTTGTAGTTCAAAAACAACTTTTTAACACCTAGAATTAAATGTTTTCCATTTTTGTTCTATGTTCTTAGCGTCCCACCAGACATTAGCCTTTAAACATAAATTTAGTATTAGTTGCACAATTGTTTGAAACCAAAATTAAATTAGACAAAAAAATGGCATCATATACAAACTTGAAATTCTCAAAATCACATTTGCCTCATGGCATGAGGAATTTCTCTCCGTGTAAGTCATGATTGATCAAAATTACTTTAGTAAAGTGATTGCAATCAATTTTGATGGCACATGCCTATAAATTAAAGTAACAAATTGATTTAATTTTTGTATTGTTGACTTTATTCTAAAGCTATACAGTTATAATTACTCATAATGACCATATGATTATAAGAATACTTTAAACTAATGTCTCGATGTAGAAGCATTAGTAGCAACTTCAGATCAACTATGTCTTCATGTCAATAGTGGAGTGACCTCTACAGAATCATCATCGAAAGAAATAACATTGAGTATAGTTGGTCTCTCCACAATATGACTGACAATAGGTATAGAAATCTCTCTCTCTCTCTCTCTCTCTCTCTCTCTCTCTCTCTCTCTCTCTCTATATATATATATATATATATATATATATATATATATCTATCTATCTATCTATCTATCTATCTCTCTCTCTCTATATATATATATATATATATATGCATATATATATAGAAGAACGGGCCTTTTCTTTCATCCTACATTTTCTCTCATAAAATAAAACATATTTTTTCTTGTATTTTTTCTTATGATAATAAAGGAATATTTGCATCACAATGTAGTATTTTTAATTAATAACCTAAAATTTAGCCACCCCTTGTGTCACATTTTCTTGAATTGAATGATATACATAATCAAGAATCAATTCCTAATATCTAGAGCCTCTTATGAAAAATGAAAACTTAATACTAAATTTACGAATGCCATTACCAATAAGAAAACACTCACGATAATTTAAAGAGATCAGATATAAATTACTCTCATGATCCTGTGAAAATAATTGTAAATGAAAATATATACTCATGGAATATGTATATGAAAATGAAGCAATTGTTTTCTTACCATGTCGGATGACAACTATAGGTCTGACAGAGATAATGTGTGGATGCATCGCAACTATATTTGTAAACATAATTGTTATCATAAATTGCTTACTCAATAATAGTGAATCATGGAATATGTAATATTCTTAAAATATCTATAATATAACGTTAATGATGAAAAATTTTCGTTATTTTTTAAGGATTTTCTCCTCGATCGAAAAAACTTTCTTAAATAGTGAAACTTTCTCCATCAAAAAACAATCATTTTCTTATAATGAGTGAACAGAGAGAACCAAATTGCCATGGTTAGTTACATAAATAAACTTCACAAAATCTTGTAACCATGGGTGACTTCTAGAAAAAAAATGGTGGGTGACTAACACTACGTAGGTGTAATTATTTATCATATGCAACTACTCACAGTTAATTTGTACACACAACTCAGTTGCTGAAGCTATATAGAAGTAATAGTTTTTTTTTACATTGGAAAACAAATAATTGAGATCTCATTACCACTCCATCCATCAACTTTATAGCACGTTTTTATTATTTCTGACACTAATTTCAGTATTTTTGTTCCATCAAACAAGTCAATCATGGACAAGAATGCCCCGAATAGGCGAGAGGGATCTAAGTAGGGGTGAAAGTAGTTCGGGTCGGATTGAATTTTCGGTCAAAAAAATTAATCGTTATTTTTTGGGTCGACTTTTAAAATTAAAAAAATCATCCTAAAATCATTTTAAAAAAATAAAAATCACCTTCTAGTGGGTCAATTTTTTCGGATGATTTTTCCAAGGTCTACTTTTATATAATTAAATTTTAAAAATATATAACATAAACTAAAAGTAATATAAAAAATATTTGATTTTATATTTAATATAAAAGATACTACTAAAATTTTAAAGTTATTAAATTAGAGTTTGATAATGTAATAGAAAAGTAAGAAAGTTTATACAAAAAAATATTCTATTTATAATAAAAGAATATATAATATATGCATTAATTATATAAAAAAAGGGTTGCACGGTCTCCTATGGTTTTTTCGGATGGAACCTAATTTTAGCGGATGAATTTTAATTTAAAAAAATTATCCTAAATTATATTCAGCCCCCTAATTAATTTTAGATTTTTTCAGGTTGGATACAGGTTTTTCTTACACCCCTAAATTCAAGGACCATTTGTACCTTGGTGCTAATTAAGGACCAAAGAATCAAACAATTAAGGTTGGGATGGACTTAGTTCTCTATTTGTACCTTGGTGCTAATTAATAACGCATGGCAAGAAGGTAATTACAGTCTGAGACTAATTCGTGCAGAAATAAATAAAATGATTGCTTGGTCATAAAAGACTGCATCTCCACCTCTAATTTCTTAGAAGGGACGTTTTTATATTAAAAAGAATGCTATCAGTTGAGAGAGAGGAGAGCTTATGAAAATAAAATACACATGTAGTAGTTATGAAACTTGAACTTGATAGAAAACTGAATTCATGTCGACTGTTCAAACTATATGACTTGGTTGATCCTTCATTTGGACCTTTACCTCGCAAAAAAAAAAAAAGAGGCTTAGTTATGACTTTATTTTTTCCTTGCAGATACACACTTCGTGTGTAATAACTTTTTGGCAATCTCTTCAAGTTGAGAGTTCCGTTGGTCGTTTTGGTACCGATCAAGTTGAACATCTCGTCCGGTAAATGGAGATTACAAAAAAAAAAGTCATAGCGGGATTAACATGATTAGTTAGAATGGTAAACAAGGTGAGAGATGTAGCAATTAAATGATCAATTTATGTATGTTAACAAATTGATCTATGATCACGATATCATAATAAAAATTATCAAACTGGTCACTAGATGTCCTGCGGCTCCTTCCCTACAAAGAGAATATGTTTGTGGTGGAAGCTGTGTTGCATGAATTGGACACTTCGATTCTACATATTACCTAAGTGCCTCTATAAACAACATATATATGATTGATCTTGACTTATAATCCTGTAACACGAGAAGGAAAAAAAAAAAAGAAATGTCACTTTCGATGGAGGAATCCAATGAAGGGGTTAATAATTACAAGAGGTCCACCACCTGCTCTTCAAGTATTTATCTACAATTTAAACCAAAGCAAGAGTTAACTGATGAATCTGATCAGAGGCAAAATGGTGAGGGCAGACTCATGCACCCTTCGTGGTCTACATAATGCAGAGTGGGGGCCTCACGAGGATCTACTCCTACCTTTGCTACACCAATCAATCCAAAGAGAGAGAGGGAGAGAGGGAGGCTTTGAAACAAAAGACTGGTAAAATTTTCTCCCTAGAGGAGCGTGGTACAATGTATGCCACAGCTTCCGAGGATTTAACAGTCTTGCAGAATGCTGCGGGATTGTCCTGCAAAATAAAATTCTTAAAAGTTTCATCGTTTTTGGACGAGTCCTTATTCACCCTGCCCATGGCTTGCATCAGCATGCTGTTCCTGTCTGTTGACTGTTCCAATTATGGGTTTTGCATATGTTTTTTATGGCTTTGATGCTCTCCGTCTGTGTTTTCACTTTGCCTAATGGTCGATCCATCATGTTCAGCACTGTTGTCGGTTTCAGCAGCTGCTAACTTAATTATTATTAGCATTGTACAGATTCTTTTGTTACTTGTTCTCACTCGTTTGTTGCTGGGTTCAGATTAATTTGTCAGAGAGAACAAACCGACCCAATGTGAGACACAAAACCCTAGTACAATTTTTCAGGTGAATCCCAGTATAACATTTCTCAAGTGTTCCAAACCTTGTGAAAAATGACAGATACTTGTATTAGGTGTATTTAACAACACATGACCTTCAACATCCTCTTTCAAGCTAAATGACATTATATAGATCCATGGTGTGGCTCGTTTCTTCATATCATGATTTCTTCATGACATCATCTTTTTCATATATGGGTTGGGATTCTACTGCACCTGTTGACATGCATGACAATTATTATCTCCCATCCACTTGCAAAAGTGCATGCAGTAATTAATTAAAGTGGGAAAAAATGCAGACTTTCAACTGGTACGTGATTGACAAAATTATATTCCAAAAGCTCGCTTCCTTCCGGGCACCATGTCCAATCCCTGTTGAGTGCTATTGGAATGCGACCCTTCACGCCCCTTGTCACCCTCCCTCTGCCACACGTATTTTTATCGCCAAACCCCGTCCTGCGCATGGCCGAGCTCCATTAATAATAAAGGCCGGGGGGGAGGAGGTCACGCAGCATGCAGGCAGCAATGCATGGCAAGTACCCAACACATTTCAGGGCATGTGCACCCATCCCCATGCACTTTTATTTTAGTCCTCATCTCCCACATTCGTTACCATGCCAAATATATAGGAATTAGCTGAACACCACCCACGCACACATACACAGCACACAGACGAGGGTGGAGAGAGAGAGAGAGTGGCTTCTCTCCATTACCAACTAGCTATCTGCTGCGTGGCGATTGGTGGCGCCTGTTCTTTCAATGGGCAGCGTACCGAGCAAGTGCAAATGGTGCTGTTACGCCGCCAGGTGTCACGAGAACGCCAAGAAGGGAAGAGCGAGAGTCCGGGCGCTGGAGGAGGAGGTGGACGAGCTGCGGCGGACGAGGGAGAGCGAGGCGCGAGCCCGGGAGCGCATCGCGTCGGCCTTCGCCTCGAAGGAGGAGGAGTGGAGGAGGGAGAGCACGAGGCACCGGGAGGAGGTGGCCGGATTGAGGAGGAAGCTGCAGGAGGAGGAGCGGAGGAGGCGCTTGGAGGAGGAACAGGCGGCGGGGGCTGCGGGCGGGTCATCAGGAGACGAGGAGAAGAATGTTAGGGAACGGCAGCGGCGACGAACGGGCAGGGACTACCTGCTGGAGCAGATGAAGGAGGAGCAGGCGCGGAGGGAGGAGGCGGTGGAGAAGTGGAAGCAGCTGTACCTCGCCATCAAGACGGAGCTCGACGACCTCATCCAGAGGACTTGGCAAGGTACGTACCTACGTACGCACAATTACTAATTGCTTGCTCTATGAAGCTGCAATGCAAACTGAAGTGATCATATACAATTGACCAAGGTTGCCTTGCATTACCACGCATGGGAGATCATCCGATCGAGTCTGATCCCTCGCATCTTGCACCAAAAGCCTAACCAACACACACACACACAGGGGGGGGGGGGGGGGGGGGAGGGGGGGGGGGGGGGGGGGGGGGGGGGAGAGAGATCTGAAAAATACATCAAATACGTACGAAGCCAAGAGCGTACAGCTCGAGTTCGTAGTTATTAATTAGTACGTACGTCGTAGCTGGTTGTGTTTTAGCATGCGATCTTCTTGGGATTGTGATAGGACGAGCATTTCTATGTAGAGGTAGAGAAGAACACTGTTGTGCCATGCATTAATCCGATATATATCCTGTCCATTTCTATCAAAAGATTATTTGCAAACTTAATTGAAAATAATTAAAGGATGATGCACAAACGGGAGTTCCCTATCGACTGCATGTGAATAGAACAAAAATCTAACACGAAGAGATGTGTCGGCCACCAATATATACTTCGTTGTTTGAAATTTATAACATACATTTTGTGTAGAGCGTCTTGGCCTTTCGAAACAATGCTAAACCTATAATTACCCACGATCATAATTACCTCGAGTTACTTTTTTTTCAAGTATCCTTGAAATAAAACATCTAATTAAACGCAAGCTCATCAAGTGCCCGAAAACACTACAGGTAGATAGTAGTAGACACACCTAAAATCCATCAAAGCTTTATTCCTGTATATTCTCTTTGTTACGTGTCTAGGACACTGCCCTATCTTATTATTCCAAAATTATAAGGAAAAGGTGTTGCCCTCTCTAGGCAGAGCAAGTCATTTCAGTCCTTATCCAGGCACCTGTAGTGCTACAGAACTTGCAGGAGATATGGCAAATAAATTTCGTCCATAGATTTTCATCATATTATTTGATTTTGGTATCACGATGCAGTGTGCAGTACACAATCAATGAATAGGTTGAGATGATGTCTAGTTTCTGTCGCCTTCTCGGCATTTATTATTCTTAGGGTTGTTTCTGTGTTGTTGATATAGGACCACATAGAATTGAAGATGCCATTTTTAATTGCTTTTACCCTTCCTAGCTACTTGCATGTACCCACCCTTCTATGTGTTTTTTTTTTCTTTTTTATGAGCATAAAGAAGGATTTCCCTTATTGTCAAACTTCTTTTTAGATCATTTTACTCTTATGTCAAATAAAATAATTTCACATACCGTAAAATGTTTATAGTCTAAGTCAAAAAGTAAATTATCGCTAGAAACAATGACATTGAAATTTTAAAAAGAGTGTCAATAAAAAAAATCCTACAAAGAATAGTCCATTCATCAAAGATATGGGACAAGGTTGAAATAACTTCTGAGCAATAATAAATGCTGGTTGTTTTTACCATCATTTATGTAAATAAACTTCTGCATCATGCTTTCTTTCTTTTCTTGTTTTTGTTTCAATTTTCGTCATATGACTGTTTATCAAACAAATTGCTAATAATTGATAGATGTTTTTTTTTCTCGAGGCTTTTAATTCGATCATCTTTATTACTGCAATGAAAAATCTTGCATTCAATCATCATTTTTTATGACCGGAATTAATATTCGACTTCTGAGATACAAGCTTGTGAGATGTAGAATCTTAAGGAGGCATACTGATTATGGACATATGACACTAACTGCATTGTCCACATTATAGGAGAGAGACTCTTTTGGGGAACTGAAGAAGCCACGGCGGAGAAGCTGCAAAAGGAGTCGAAAGCAAAGGACGAGACAATTGAGGCATTGAGAACAAGGATAGCAATCATGGAAAAGGAAGGAGCCAGGCGAGACAGAGAGATTGACATATTGAGGCAAAGCCTAAGAATTCTGAGCAACAAAAAGAAGACCCGCTTGAGGCAGAAGAGGGTATGAAGAAAACTTCATTGGTTTGCAAATGGTGGGAACTGGTCACAAAAAATGGAAATCCCTGTACAAAATTGAGCAAAACCTTCGTTCCGAAATCCATGTGAAACTCATATATATATATATATATATATAGTAGCAGCAAAACAATTACATAATGGATATTTTATCTATGTTTGGGATTTACTTTGGAGTCAATAATGAGAACACAACACTCAAATAAATGTAACAATGTTGGGATACTTTAATGCGAATGCAGGGCTTTATTGTGCCCCCAAATTGCAGGGGTACATCCCTGTCATTTTGTCTGTTCTTTTTTTTTTTTCAGTGTCATGCTAATGCTGAAAGATAAACAACAACAACAACAACAAAGTCTTATCCCACTAGGTGGGGTCGGCTACATGGATCATACGACGTCATTCCGCTCTATTAGTAATCAAACATTTTGGTATATTATTCACCAATAGATTTTGTTCTATTAGTTCGTCAAGTGTCCGCCTTGGCCTCCCTCTCCCTCTTTTAATCGGACTCCAGATTATTTGATCTACTTTTCTTACTGGCGCATCTAATAGTCTTCTCTGAACATGACCAAATCATATCAAACGATTCTCTACCATTTTCTCACTAATAGGAGCCACTCCGACTCGTTCACGTATATGGTCATTCATAATCTTATCTAATCTTATATGACCACACATTCATCTCAACATCCTCATTTCGGCTACCCCCACTTTACGTTCATGTTGTCCCTTCATAGCCCAACATTCACTACCATATAACACTGCTGGCCTTATAGCAGTACGATAAAATTTTCCTTTAACTTTATTGGGTACTTTTCTATCACAAAGAACTCCAGTGGCTTTCCTCCACTTACACCAACCAGCTTGAATTCTATCATCATCAATCTCACCATCTTGTCTTACAATTGATCCTAAATATTTAAACTTTATCACTTGAAAAATTATATCCTCCCCTAGCCTAACTTTCAAATTCGTCTCTAAGTTAAAAGATAAATGAACATATTAATCCTAAAAATTTTTCTACATAGAGACTTATCAAGAAAAGGAAGCAACTTATATCAAAGAATCTTTTGAAGGAAACATTTTTTCTTTGAAACTGAAAAGACTTCGATATCTGCCAAATTGGGTGTTACCTTACGAAAATCTTTGCGAGGACTTGAAAGACAGAAGTACTGGAACTGCTCAGGTAATCTGAATCTGAAATACTGAAGCAATCAGAAGAGGAGCAGAACCCATGCAATCAGAAGAGGAGCAGAACCCATGCAAAAATACTAGAGCTCGAAGCATTGGATCAATCATGTCAGCATGCCTGAAGGGAACATTCACACTGATTAGATATATGAATAGAATTTGTTGTGGTCTAAGGTGGAAAACACTTCTTCCAGCAGCCATTGCCAGTTTGAATCTCAGCCAGTTTTCATCTTATTGCTTTATATCTTTACCATCTCTCACAAGTACGCAGTATGTGCATTGTGTATGTGGTAGACATAAAAAGTAAACAGTTTTATTCTGCAGGATTTTCACACTATTGCTAGTCCAAGCTGAATATCCGATTGTGCTCTAATTTCATCTGCCATGAACCAAATTTCATTTGAACATTAAATAGAGCAATAATACAATGAATAGAGAAAAATTGTTGGAAATTGATAAATATTCGCACAACTGACTGTGAAGGAAACAGAGATTGATTCTACACCGTATTAGATTCACAAGAAATGAATCACAATCATGAAAATCAGAGAACACTGACTACACATTAAAATATGGAGAGCCAAAGAGGCCCCAAATATTATGAAATGGCATATAACTTGACGATCTTTCTGAGACTGTACATCAGGGTAGGAAAAGTTGCTGGCCAATTCATATCACAAACTCGAGCCAGCATGCCCATATCTTGAAAGTTGTTCATGATCGCTAACGCTACCTCTCAATCTATAAAACGCACTATTCTTTTTGGTTCGTAAAGGTCCAGAGCTATTGTGCCAATTTATCACCTCCATCTGAGATATGGACTGAGGTCTCTGCATCTCATCCATTGGATCTGAACTACACTCCATTGTCATGAAAGGAGAGTTGCACCCATAAGCTGAATGTGGTGAATCTCTATGCCTCCAACAGCTATTTTCAGCATCAAACTCTCCTCTGTATTCATAGTCTACAGCAGAGGATGACTCTTTTTGACTATGGGAATCATCACAAACTCCATCCATGTCATTATAAACCAGCTTCAGAGCTTGTACAACTTCCCCCATGAATGGCCTTTGAGATGGTTCAGTATGAACACACAATGAGGCTATGGCTGCAACCTTGACTACATCATCCATGTCGCACTTTCCACTCAGGGATGGATCAATTAACTGTTCAACCCCCTCCCTGCTAGACAAAAGAGGCCGTGCCCATGTTACAAGATTCTCTGGTCCCCCAGATCGTGACATGTAAACAGGTTTCCGACCAGATAAAAGCTCCAAGAGCACAACTCCATAGCTGTAAACGTCACTCTTAACAAGTAAGTGTCCGGTCATTGCATATTCTGGTGCAACGTACCTGAAACATAAAGTAGGTTTGTGCTTATACATGAACAAACAAGAAATTCCAAAGATCTCAAATGGGTTGGTCAAAGTCAACAATAGAAGAAAATGAAAAAGATTTTATTTGAAGGGACGACTTTTTTATATGATGCATAACTGGTTCTTAAAACTCTGAGCAAACTTAACATTTCATGAAGCCATAACCATTTAACTGTCAATAACCTTGCCAAATGTTTAATTTCTGGATGATGCATAACATAGAGGAGTCCAACTAAAAGCAAGACCCACAAACATGAGAGCAAGGCTGCCTTGACTATATCTGCAACTGAGTCTGCTTGACATCAATAACGATGTTAAAGGTGTGTATATAATGCATAGTTCTAAACAAAGAACTGCGAGAATACTTATCAAGTTTGTCGAATGTGTTTTTTTTTCATTTTTTACTGGGGTGGGGGGAGGGGGGTCACTTGTGTTGCCAGAAGCCTACTGTGAGGTACAAGTAATTCTACATCAGTATGATGTAGTAGGTTGTTTCAGAAAACTCCCTCCAGATGTGTCTGGTGCAGGCCCAAACCAGTTGGCAATTGTTTTTATTCCTTTTTGTATGTTTGGCCAGAATATTCAATGGTGTGTCTACCTAGTACAAGGAACAATACTTTCTTCAACACATACATGAAAACTGAGAGTGAAATCTTTATCTTAGCTCTAATTATATGATCCTGGTATCACTACGATGGAGATTGGCAGCTCAGGTAAAAGTTATGCGACTCCTCTGGAATGGAAAATGAATATTACCCAAACGTTCCCATAACTCGAGTAGAAATGTGACGATCCCCTTCTGATGCTTCTCTTGCAAGCCCAAAATCAGTGACCTTGGGAGTGAAATCTTTCTCCAGGAGCACATTGCTGGCCTTAAAATCCCGGTGTATGACATGAGGATTAGAATCTTCATGCAGGTAAGCCAATCCTCTAGCTGAACCAAGTGCAATCCTCATCCGAGCATCCCAATCTAGAGGACCATCATTCTTATCAGCACCTGAGAAATAAAGCAATGAGGCATTATGTGTGGTCTGGTGTTAGGAGAACAAATTGTTTGTGAGCAAAGAAAAAGAACAACCTTTATTTTAACAGAAGGGAAAAGTAGGACTGTTGTAATAAAATCTAATATAAGCATGTCAAATAATAAAAACCGATGAATGCAATTTATGTTAGCATCTTCTAAAAAAAAATGTTAGCATTCACTTCTATGATTGTCTTTCTCAAAATATATATATATATGCATGTCTTTCTCAAAAAAGAAATCTATGGATGGTTTTCTACTTTTATTGTGTTGGGCTCCATGACTTTAAATGGGGAATAGGACACTATTATTTTGTTATAGGAAGCTGAATTTGTATAATCATCCTTTTAATAGATTTAACCCTAGCTAGTCTTCCAGTTGGAACTTCCTGAATTGGGTCCACTTCATGCTGATGGCAAAGAATATACCCCGTTATCCAAGTACCAACCACAAAGTTCTCCTTGCTGGCAGTGTGGCATGAAAGATGATGAACTTAGGAGATCCTACTTCCTCCTCCTTTCTCCACTTTTTTACATGTTTCCTCTATCAAATTCTAATCTTTGACTGCAGTTGATTTAGACTGCATCATCCACTCTCTCCCATTCTTCTCCCCCTTCTTCTCCTCTATTTAAGATAATACCAATGACAAAAAAGTTATGATCCATTGGGGTGAATGGCAGACATATTGATGTAGATCCTGTTGACAAGAAAAGAGAGAATTCTGTTGCTGTACAGAATTCTAATGGTCAACAACTTAGTTTGATTCAGATTTGAAAAATCTGTTAGGAGTCCTAACGCTGATAGGATTGTTATTTCTTTTTTAGTTTATTTTTCTTAGGAGTCCTAATGCTATTAGGATTGATATATCCTATTAGTTTATTTCCGTTAGGATATAAGAGTCCTAATGCTAGTGGGATTGTGTTTTCCTTTTGCTATAGAAGTCCTAGTGCTAATAGTATTACTAGTTGGGAATCCCTATATATTGGCCTGACTTGTAAGAGTTAAAAACATTATTATCTCTTTAATTAAAGTTCTAGTTCAGATTTTTTTGAATTCCTAAGTTCGTGTGCGCACGATCTTGACCATGGATTTCTTCTAAGGTGTTGGTGGATTCCTGCCAATTTATTTGTTGATTATCATCCGCTTGAACCGGCGACATCGACGTTTGTTTTCTGCAGATCTTTCAAGCGTAACATAGGCATACTTGCACAGTGTAATAGAACACCATTCATCGGGCCTAGGGTTTGCTCTTGGCTGTATTTAAATTTCTATACCGAATTCCTTACCGCTGCGTCAAGTGGTAACAGAGCAAGGAAGAGATCATGGCTGATATTCCAACTAGAAAAGAGTTTGAAGGATTAAAAGCAAAGGTAGATCTCCCCATTGAAAAATTGCTTATGAATCAAGGTCCTATTCAAACACATGTCCAACCTGAAGCAACCCAAGAAACTCGACGACAACGAACAGCCACTTCTTCGGTGGACAATGATAGTGAAGAAGAGTTAGTTGTTGAACCAAGAAGAAATTTTGCACATGGACAAACTGATTTTAGGATGAAGATGGAATTGCCCCACTTCAATGGTCATCTACCAATTGAAGACTTTTTGGATTGGATTTCGGAGGTCGAAGTACATGGAAATCCCAGAACATAAGCAAGCAAAATTGGTGGCATATCGTTTAAAAGGAGGAGCATCTGCATGGTGGGAGCAAATTCAATCTTTGCGAGTGCAGAAAATAAACAACCAATACGGAGTTGGAGGAAAATGAAGCAAATGTTGTGGGATCGATATCTTCCAACAAACTATCAACAGATTCTATATCAGCAGTTATAGAATTGCAGGCAGGACGGAAGGCTAGTGCGGGACTATACAGCGGAATTCGATCGTCTAACATCTCGCAACAACTTGGTTGAACTAGAAACACAAGTGGCTCGATACTTAAATGATTTGAGGTCTAACATCAGAGACAAAGTAGAGATGTAGTCTCCTAGCATCATGGCTACTGCAATCACCTTGGCAAAAACTACTGAACGTCAACTAGAACGAAGAGCCAAGGCACAATTTCATTCTGTTGAGACTAGTAAGATGGCAAGTGCATGCAATTCATCTAAACTTCCTGCAATTGAAGAGGTTGGAAGTGATGACAAAAGCTTACCAGCCAACTCTAAATCAAAACCTGCGAGTGCTGATAATGCTAAGAGGACTTCTAACTCATATGGGAAGTCCAATTTTATTGTTTGCAATCGTTGTAGACAATTAGGTCACCGATTCAATGAGTGCCCACAACGTCCAGCACTCCATTCAGCACGAATAATAGAGGATGAAGAAGAAACTGATGATCAAGAGGCTAATGATGAATATGATATTGAAGAAGAAACCTGGGCTGATGAAGATGGAGAACATTCTCGAGTGTCGTGCAACGCCTATTATTAATGCCTAGAAAAGAAGAGGACCCTCAGCGACATGAAATATTCCGAACCCATTGTAAAGTGAAAGATAAACTTTGTAAAGTCATTATTGATTGTGGGAGCTCTGAAAACATAGTTTCAAAAAAAATGGACACATTGGAATTGAAAACAGAACATCATCCTTCACCATATAGAGTTAGTTGGATTAGTAAAGGCACTAACAAAGAAGTTACACAATTGTGTAAGGTATCTTTATCAATTGACAAGAGTTATAAGGATGTGGTCACATATGATGTATTGGATATGGATGCAAGCCACATCATCTTGGATCGTCCTTGGCAATTTGATGTTAATGCAACTCATCTAGGGCGAGACAACATTTACAAGTTTTCTAAAGACGGAAAACACATCTCTTTATTACCATTACAGCATGATTCAATACAACAACAACAACAACAACAAAGCCTTATCCCACTAGGTGGGGTCGGCTACATGGATCATACGACGCCATTCCGCTCTATTAGTAACCAAACCTTTCGGTATATTATTCACCAATAGATCTTGCTCTATTAGTTCGCCAAGTGTCCGCCTTGGCCTTCCTCTCCCTCTTTTAATCGGACTCCAGATTATTTGATCTACTCTTCTTACTGGCGCATCTAATGGTCTTCTCTGAACATGACCAAACCATCTCAAACGATTCTCTACCATTTTCTCACTAATAGGAGCCACTCCGACTCGTTCACGTATATGGTCATTCCTAATCTTATCTAATCTTGTATGACCACACATCCATCTCAACATCCTCATTTCGGCTACCCCCACTTTACGTTCATGTTGTCCCTTCATAGCCCAACATTCACTACCATATAACACTGCTGGCCTTATAGCGGTACGATAGAATTTTCCTTTAACTTTATTGGGTACTTTTCTATCACAAAGAACTCCAGTGGCTTTCCTCCACTTACACCAACCAGCTTGAATTCTATGATTAACATCGTCATCAATCTCGTTGATCCATGTTCATAAGATTCGACATGATTTTATGTTGGCTGTCGGGGCCTAACACAACCCTCCTCCTTTATCCGGGCTTGGGACCGGCTATAAAATATAGGCGGAGTTTACAGCATGATTCAATAATTAAAGAAAATATCTTGAAAAATGTCTACTTGATTGAACGGGCAGATGAGTTCATTTCTGAAGTAAAAGACAGTGCAAAGGCTTATGCCCTTGTGTGCATAGGGGAGGTTCCTCCGGATAAAGAACACACTACAGAGACAATCCAAAATTTAATTTCATAATTCAAAGACATCACTCCTGAAGAATTACCTGATGGATTACCTCCCATGCGAGACATTCGACATCATATTGATCTAATACCAGGTTCAAGTCTTCCAAACCTTCCCCACTACCGATTAAGTCCAAAAGAAAATCAGATTATACAAGATCAAGTGGATGAATTAATAAAGAAAGGATTTGTTCGAGAAAGCATGAGTCCATGCGTAGTACCAACACTCCTTGTACCAAAAAAGGATAGCACATGGAGAATGTGTGTTGATAGTAGAGCTATAAACAAGTTAACAATCAAGTATAGATTTCCAATTCCTAGACATGTTGAGTGGGTCTCAAATTTTTTCCAAATTAAACCTCCGAAGTGGTTACCATCAGATTCGAATGGAGCCCGGAGATGAGTGGAAGACAGCTTTTAAAACTAAAGATGGCCTTTTTGAATGGCTGGTGATGCCTTTTGGGCTCTCAAATGCCCTAAGCACATTCATGAGACTAATGAACCACATACTCAAATCTCTCATTGGGAAATCAGTAGTTGTCTACTTTGACGATATCCTGGTCTATAACAAATCTGAAGCTGAACACCTTGTTCATCTTAGAGAGGTTTTGACTATTTTGCACCAATATCAACTCTATGTTAATCTCAATAAATGTTCATTTGCTACTGATCAGTTACTTTTCCTTCGATTTATTATTAGCTCTCAAGATATTCAAGTGGATCCTCAAAAAGTGCAGGCAATCGTTTCATGGCCTATTCCAAAAAATGTCACAGAAGTTCGTAGCTTTCATGGATAAGCCTCGTTCTATTGCAGGTTCATCTGTGATTTTAGCAGTATAATGACACCAATAACGTCTTGCTTAAAGAAAGGAAAGTTCCAATGGGGAGATGCAGCTGACAAAAGTTTCGCAATCATCAAACAAAAATTGACAAGTTCTCCCGTTTTGGCATTGCCCGACTTCGAGAAGGTATTTGAAGTGAATAGTGATGCTTCTATTCATGGTATTGGTGCTGTGCTCTCACAAGAGGGCCATCCTGTTTCCTTTTTATAGTGAAAAACTTAATGATGCAAGACAAAAATGGGCAACTTCTTAGTTGGAATTATAAGCACTTATAGACTCAAGCCATGATCAGCCGAATGCATGGTAGGTGGGTACAATTCATGCAACGATTCACTTATGTTATCAAACATAAGAGTGGAAAACTAAACAAGGTGATTGATGCGCTTAGCCGACGTGCAGAGTTACTTGCTATGCTTCAAGTTGAAGTAATTGGATTTGAATCTTTGAAAGATTTATATGAATTTGTTGAAGATTTTAGTACTAGATGGAAAACCTATTTGCACCACCAACCGGCTAAGGGTTTTCATATTCAGGCTTTTTGTTTAGAGGGAATCAACTTTGTATCCCTCGAACCTCTTTGCGAGACAAGATCATTCAAGATTTATATGCTGGTGGTTTAGGCGATCATTTTGGCAGGGATAAAACAGTGGCAGCTGTGGAACATCGTTACTTTTGGCCTCAACTTAAACGTGATGTTGATAAATTTGTGAGGCGATGTCGACTTTGTCAAGTTTCCAAGGGGCAATCACAAAATACTGGATTATATTCCCCACTGCCTATTCCAAAAGTTCCTTGGGAAGACCTTTCAATGGATTTCGTCTTGGGTCTTCCTCGCACACAAAGAGGCTCAGATTCTGACTTTGTGGTGGTTGACCGTTTTTAAAAAATGGCACACTTCATCCCATGCAAAAAAAACTACTGACCCGAGTCACGTAGCAAGTCTTTTCTTCAGGGAGGTCGTTAGACTTCACGAGGGTCCCTAAATCAATCACATCTGATAGAGATTCAAAGTTTATATCTTATTTCTAGAAGTCATTATGGAAACGATTTGATACAACCTTGAACTTTAGTAGTACATGCCACCCTCAAACTGATGGCCAAACAGAAATGGTTAACCAGACACTTGGCAACTTGATTCGGGCTTTATCAGGTGACAAACCAAAACAATGGAATACGACACTTTCACAAGCAGAATTTGCATTTAATAGTATGGTGAACGGAAGTACTGGGAAGGTACTGTTTGAAATTGTTTATGGTAAAATGCCTCGCCAAGTTGTAGACCTCATCAATTTACCTGAAACTTCACGCAAAAGTATTATTGTTGACAACATGGCTGAGCGTATCCAACATATCCATGAAGAAACCAAGAAGTTTGAAGAATCTAATGCTAAGTATAAGGAGCGTGCTGACAAGGGTAAACGGAAATTAGTTTTCAAAGAAGATAATCTTGTTATGGTGTTCTTATGAAAGGAAAGATTTCCTGTTGGTTCTTATCATAAATTAATGAACAAGAAATTTGGTCCTTGCAAAGTTTTGAAGCATATCAATGATAATACTTATATCATCGACAGCAGACTTGGGAATTTCATCTACCTTCAATGTTTCATATCTCTTTATGTATCATCCGCCAGGTTTGCTATTACCAAGGTCGGGGTGGTGGAGCTCTTTTCAAGCAGGGGAGCCTGATGTAGATCTTGTTGACAAGAAAAGAGAGAATTCTGCTGCTGTACAGAATTCTAGTGGTCAACAACTTAGTTTGATTCAGATTTGAAAAATCTGTTAGGAGTCCTGATGCTGATAGGATTGTTATTTCCTTTTTAGTTTATTTTTCTTAGGATTCCTAATGCTATTAGGAATGTTATTTCCTATTAGTTTATTTTCTATTAGTTTATTTCTGTTAGGTTATAAGAGTCCTAATGCTGGTAGGATTGTGTTTTCCTTTTGCTATAGGAGTCCTAGTGCTAATAGTATTGCTAATTGGAAATCCCTATATATTGGCCTGACTTGTAAGAGTTAAAAACATTATTATCTCTTTAATTAAAGTTCTAGTTCAGAATTTTCTGAATTCCTGAGTTCGTGTGCGCACAATCTTGACCTTGGATTTCTTCTAAGGTGCTGGTGGATTCCTGCTGGTTTATTTGTCGATATCGTCCGCTTGAACCGGCGACATCGACGTTTGTTTTCTGCAGATCTTTCAAGTGTAACAGAGAGTATGGTGTAATAAAACATCATTCATCGGGCCTAGGGTTTGCTCTTGGCTGTATTTAAATTTCTATACCGAATTCCTTACCGCTGCGTCACATATGTTGTCATCTTAGTGCCACCCATTGAATGAGTCATCAATATAAAGGGTTTACCCTCCAACATCTAGTCATGACATGATTGTGGGCAAGCATAGAAAATCTTGTCCTCTTCCAGCAACATTGATTGCCAATGTTGAGAAATCACACTCGCCAATTAGCTTCTAAGCCCTTTATCATGGAAATCGCAAGCCTAAGATACATGCAAAGCATTTACTTCTGTCAACCCAAACGGAAAAAGCAATTATCCACCTTTGATCATAATTTCTTTTAGATTATCTTAGTTTAGTTTTAACATCCATAGTCAAAAAATGGGAAAATCCTTGATTTACTAGTTATTGGGGGCATACTTCGTTATATCCATCTTCTATGCACAAGGAATTACTTTCAGCATAAAAAAGAAATAAACTAACTTCTGCTTTTTTCCTAAGAAGAGAGTAATGTGTGTTTCAGTCAGGAATATTAAAAGGTAAGGATATTCCCCAAAAGAACTTACCATGCAGATGAGATTCAACACTCCCATTCCGGACAAGTTCATAAATCAGGCATCTTTTGTTTCCTTCAATGCACACACCAATGAGTTTGACGAGATTGCGATGATGAAGTCGACTAAGCATTTCAATTTCCGCAATGAACTCACGTTCACCATTTTGATTTCGTTTTGTCAACAACTTAACAGCAACTTCACTTCCATCCTCCAATAAACCATGATAAACACAACCAAAACCACCTTTTCCCAAAATATTTTTTGGGCTGAACTGATCTGTGGCCTTCTCAAGCTCCGATAGAGAAAATGTTTTCACACTAGGAGGGCAAGTAGCCATTGTCGAGATGAAGGATGCAGAAGTTGAGCTTGCCATACTATAGGACATAATGGACCTAAAACCTGCAAAATGAACCTCATGTTACAATTATTTTGGTATTTCTTGTTGAGAAATTGGCATATAATTTTGATCAAACAAATTATAAAGAAATAAGTTTGCATATACGAAAAGCCTTAAGAAAACACAATGATGAACAGTCAAACAAATTCTCCAGGGTTTCATTGATTAGAATAGTCACAACACAAAAAAATGAAGTGGATAGTTGTTATTTGCCAAGAAATTTCACGTGCATATATGTTTAGGTGTTGCATGAACATATGCATTTGATATGAAGGTATGTAAATAATATTCAGTGAAAACAGTCAACTCCTTATGCACCAGAGTCATTTGCATGACTCTTTTGACATGGAAAATGTCCTAACATCACGGAGGTGTTCTGTTTTCATATTATAAGTTAATTTCCAATATGTACATTTTTATATCCTTTTTTTAGAGGGAAAAAGATGACTACCAGGGATTGTGGTTGTCATCCATGTATATATATCACTACAACTTTATATCTAGGTATTTATGAACCCAGGTCAAGGCCTTCATGCTAGAAGATAAACAATCAACTCTGATGTGTATCAGGAAGAGAGATAATTTGACATATGATGAGGCTCCTGCACCATAGATTGAACTTCATATGCATCTATCTCAGTGATGTCAATACCTACAAGTGTATCTAACACAAAACAGTTACTCTGCTCACCTCTCCATTCAAATGGATAAAGGAATATATGACTTGGTTTTTCTTAGGGGAAAAGGAGGAAACACATTAAAGTTGGATAACAAGAAGAAACCAGATTAGCCATGATAAAGAGACTAATGAGCATAATCTTTTAAGCATATTGACGAGTAAGATAATTGCAAGCCTCAAGAATGTGTAGATGATAGAATAAAAAATTGTCGTGGTTTTACCAGATCTTTTAGGTCTTGATGGTGTGACCGCAGGGCCCAGAGAAATGTGTGGTTCACTAAGTTTTCTCCATTTCAATACAAAAAAGATTATGCCAACACATGCCAATATAAGGGTGAATGATGAAAATCCAATGACAATAATGACTCCAGTATTCAGTTTCTTAGTCTTGCCAATGGGGACATCTGCTGTAAAAGGGAATTGGTGATTTCCTGATGCAATAGGGCCAGACCTTGTATCACCACCAGAAGTGGATGGTGGTGAAGACGGAAGTCCTGCAATAGTGTTGAGTTTGTAAGACTGACTGATGGGTACTTGGTTCAGACTAACAAACAGCAGACGCAACTCACCTGGATATTGAATATCTACAACATCATAATCACCAAATATGGCCATTTGTATTGGAACCCTTTTCTGCCAAAACCTCTCATATATAAGTAAAGATGTCATGTTATCAAACTTCTCACCAAGGGGTACCAAATATATAGTAACTCTTGTCTTCTCAGGATCTTGGAGACTAGAAACAGCAGCCATGATTTTTATCTGGCTTTGTTTTAAAAAAGTGCCAACAGCAACCTCTACTTCAAATTCTGCTATATGAGTAAATAATAGATATGGAGCTACCCCTAGATCAACAACTACTTTTAAAGGCAATACACAACCACATGGTGAACCAATTGGAGAGGGAGTAAGAAGTTCAGAACAAATGACTCCATCACAATCTGCCAAATAGTAAAAAGATTATTCATCAGTCATAAAGATAAGTTGTAACAAATATGATAGCAATAGAAACCAGGATAATATATAAAGATTATGTAATGAAAAAGGACAAATATGAAGTTGGTGAAAATCACAAACCTGGGACTTGTGGGGAAATGGAAGGTGCATGTGGTATCTTTCTATGATGTTTCCGTGCAGGTCTTCCAGTCGAGCCTAGCAGTAGTTTTGGTTAGATATTAAACAGTATTTTTAAAGTTGACAAGGCTCATCACATTACATACCATGATGTGGTGAGGATAATGGACTAGGTCTTGGTCCCAAAGATGGCAAGGACCGCTTTTCAGGTGGTTTGGCAGGGCTTAGTGCTGGAGTTGACATACTAATTTCTGCAAAATTGCATAATAAATATATAATGATGACAAGAAGAGAGAAAAAGTTAAAATGTCAAATTTTAATAAGCTCAAATGTATGATTTGTTTTTGTTTTCTTTTTTTTTTTTTTTTTTGACAGGGGGATGTGGTATGACTTCATACTGATGTGAAGAAAAATGTATTTAAGAGCTGTGTTTACATAAATAAAGGGCACATAATCTAGCATATGCCATTTGAATATGTAGACGAAAAACTGTATGGAAACATTTTTTAAGGTTAAATGGACTCTAATAAAATGGTAGCATCCAGTTCTACATTGAAAAGGACATATTAATACACTGTTCATGTTAACAGTAAAAAGGATATCCATGGTTACATCAAACATACTCCCGATTCTCAAGAAAGATTCATAACATGATACTGAAATGGTCTGCATGTAGCAACACTATCAACCAAAAATATTGTTGTTTTGTTGTATCCATATCCATATGACCCCCATGCTTGGATCGGGTGAGGATTTCTCATTTTGACGACATGGGTGGCTTCCCAGCGGTCCTCTTGCACTATTATTGGATCGTGGTCAGAGGTTGGTGATCTGGGCATAGGTTCGTGGACCCCCATTTTCCTTTTTTCTTTTTCTTTTTTTTTCGTAGGAGATGGTTGTCATCCAAGTATATATATATATCTGAAGGAAAGGAAGACATGTACAAGTGTGCGCTCTCAAAAAGAGAAAGGCAAAAATGGAAAAAGTATATCAGCTAACCAAAACCCCACTCCCGAAGCAAAAAGGAAATGTGGTGTACAATATGCTCTATCTGACCTCGCTCTCCACAAAAAATCACTCTGTTCCTTTGAAGCCAAATGGCCCAGGAACCCAGCAAAAAGGTCGCCAATGATGCTCGCCATCTATGTCCCTACCGGGCCAAACCTCGAAGAGTCTGCCACAAAGTCATAGGATCATAAGGAAAAGGGCCCCCAAAGGGCGTCCGCTGCCAGATAGTTCGTGATGTTGCACATGCAAAAAATAAGTGGTCAATGTCCTCCTCTGCCTCACCACAAAGGACACATGACGTCACTATGTCATGTGCCCATCTTGCCCTATATGTCCTAGTGAGAAGTCGGTCCTACCGCATGAGCCAAGCAAAAATCTTGACTTTCAACGGTACCCGAGATCGCCGGATAGGTTTGCAATCTACATTGAAGTCCTCCGGGGTTGACATGTCAAGAAGGAAATGGATGTAGAGATTGCGTGCCGACCAAGCCTCCGATAGCCAAACCCATCCATCACGACTAGACTTGTCAGGGCGGAAAGGAGCAATCCTCTGGTGGAGTGCCAGAAGCTCAACGAAGCGCTAGCCTGAGAGAGCTGATCTGAAAGCCAGGGTCCACGAGCCCAGGCCCCCGAGCCCAGACCACGTCTCCGCCATGGTCCCATCAGGATGCGCCGCCAAGGCATACACTCAGGGAAAAGCCTCCGCCAGTGGGTCCCCAGGGGACCAACCATGCCGCCAAAAAGAGAAATCCACTCCGGAGCCAAGTGAAGAAGTGGACGCACCCTCGGAATCAGTGCCGCCACACCCCGCCAGAATGATGAAGCCCCACTGGGCAGCATGATCCTCGTGTCCCAAGAGAGGTCTCGCCCATAATAGATGAAGAAAATTGACTACCATAAACCATCCTCGGGCCCCATGATCTACCTGACCCACCGAGCTAGTAGAGTCTAGTTGGTGCAGTGGAGGTCCCGAACCTCCGCTCCCGAACCCCAGACCGCCCTGAGAGGTGGGGCGGCAAACACTGCTCCATGTAACAAGATGAACTTCACGTCGATCAAAGCCGCCACCTGCCGAAAGAATCTGCTCCTTAAAGAGTCCATAGGCCTAAGAATCTGGGCTGGTGCTCGAAGAACCATCATATAATATGTCGGGAGGGCCGAGAGAACAGAGCGGAGGACAAGACGACCACCTCGAGATAAGAGACATGAACTCCAACCCCGAAGCCTCTTCTCCATGCGCTCTATGATTGGAGTCGATCCACGGAATGTAATGTATAGGTCAGAGAGAGAGGTAGACCTAGGTATGTGATCGGCAATGTACCGATCAGTGTGCGAAGCTCGGCGACGCATCGGGTTGCATCCTCGGAAACCATGCCAAAAGGGATGAAGGAGGACTTGGCATGGTTTATCTAAAGACCCATCATGGCGCCGAACAGCTCAACGAGGATGGCCACACGCCAATTCCTCCTCTGAGCCCTTAATGAACAACATCGTGTCATCAGCATACCGAAGGAGAGGAACCAAGCCACCGGCGAAGCCAATGAAAAGGCCCACCGCACAAGACATCTGGGTGCATCTAGCAAGGGCGTCGACCTCCAAGACGAAGAACATGGGGGCTAGTGGGCAGCCCCGACGGACTCCGCGCTGGGGCTGAATCCAATCACTTGAAATCGCCTTGTTGACGAGGACCGAGAAAGAAGCTAATACATCGCTTCATCCAAGCGATCCAAGTCTTTGGAAAACCTCTGACCTGCAAACAATGCCAAAGAAAGGATCATGCGACAATGTCATACGCTTTGGAAAAGTGAACCTTCCATAGGAAGACCTGGCGGCTGATCCTCCAATGAGCTATGATCTCTGAGGTCATGGTGTAGTTGTCAGTGATGGCCCGCTCCTGAATAAAGGATCAAATTTGGCAAGACCTCCCAAAGCCGATTGTGTCTCCAATTAAAGGATCTCTGAGTTATTATCTCTACGTCCAAGGATTGCCCCCTTTCGGCCAGATCCTTCCAGGACAGATGGTTGGATGTGGATCTCGGCCTCCTCGACTCGCAACCTCTACCTCCATTTTCTACCGGATCTCCATAACTCGGATGACCCCAGAGCTAATTGCAAACTTATATGTCGCTCCAGGATACCGCTGAAGGTCAAGATCTTTGCTTGGATTATGCAACATGGGCGGATCCTCACAAGAGCCACTGGGTTAGATGGGCGCATCTTTCTAACATATCTTGCATACTCTACAGAGAGGCAAAGAAGAATGTTGCTCACCTATTTTTTGGATGCCCAATATCTCGACAGGTGTGGTCGCAGATGAGCTTTTTTTTAGGAGAGAAAGGATGATTTGTCATCCAGATGTATGGCTATGGTCGCGGACGAGCTTCTTGGGCAGATTTTCGTCATTGTTGAAGGCATTTTGGCAGCCCTTTCGGATTCCTAGGAGTGGCAGCACTAGAGACTCTCCTTGGCAGTGTTCTTGGCCGATGCCTGGGCCATTTGGCTCTAGTGTAATCGGATCATTTTTAGGAGGGGGGATATCAGGCAGATAGCATCGTACACCACACTTCATTTCTTCTTCGATAGTGGGGTTTTGGATAACATTTCCCCTACATTTTGCCACTCTCCTCTAGAGAGTGTTTTACTTGTACATGTTGATCTCTTATATTGATAGATATATATATATATATATATATATATATATATACATATATATACCTGGATGACAACCCTAACCTCTGGTTGTCATCCTTTGCCTTCTCAAAAAAAAAATGAAGACATTTACGCAAGAGAATCTGAATCAACATTTTAGTCTGGTAATACCCAAGTTTGGTTTAATTTTTTTAAGTAAAAGTTTGGTTTACTTTCTAGCTTCTCTGGAGATATGGTAATAAATTGTTTATCTAAAAAAGTTTAATGAAACAGTTAGCAAGTTCAAAGAAAAAGTCTTTGATGTTGTCCCTAAACCCATATCCAAGGTTACGAATAGGAATGACACTAACAAAACATAAGAAGATGCAGTTGGATGCTACCTGCAGATTGATTTCATCAGGAGCTGCTTCTTCTAACAAGGATGTGGCGTCGAGAAGTGGGGAGACCACTTAGTGGCCTGGAATGATGTTTGCTGCCTATCTCATTTGGTGGTCATCTCCACCGGACCAACAAAGCACTTTTGGTTCAATGGGTTGAACGAATCATAAAGCCAAAGGACTTACAGGACATAGTTTTCACACATTATGACAGAGACCTCTCTTGGGACTCCCACATCTTATCCCCGATGATCACACTTTTCACAAGGCATTGCCAGGATTGTCAATCTAGTACAATTCCTACTCACCCTCTCTTGGTTCTGGAGTGGCCTGTTGTTTCTAGAGGCATGAGGGGACAACAAGACGGCACACTTGCAGAGGCATTCCCTAGACTGACAGAACTCCCAACAGACACAGCCACATCAGTTTTGTACTGGGTACAGAGATGCTTGCACTTTTGGAGAGGATTGAGGGATTCCATCCAGAAAGAACCAGGGCGGATGGCTGGTTTAGGGTGTGGCCATCTAGACACTACTTTGCACATTGGATCTAGATGCATTCGTTGCCAGTGGACACATCATCGATGGAGTTCAAAGCAAATTGTCGGCTTATATGAAGGTCACGATTGTCCCTCAAGGTCAAGATCTTCATTGGACTTATGAGACGTGGCAGGATCCTCACACAATCTTACAGAACAATCCCCCACCACAGCCATCATATGCGTACTATGTGAATCTTCAGCTGAGGATATAGGCCACCTTTTCTGAAGTTGCACTATCGCTTTAGAAGTGTGGGCTACTCGTGTGCCGAGAGACCAGGGACTGATGATATATGCCACATTGACGCTTCAGACATAGATGCAATTTGGAGGCCTCTTTGGGCTACTTGTGTGCCGAGAGACCAGGGATGGAGGCGGCCATGGATCTCTGCTATGGATATTTCCTGCAGTATATTTAAACTACCAGACCATGATGGTACATCATGATTAAACCATGCTTAATCAGGCTTTTTTTAAGGTCGAAAAAAATGATGTTGAAATCTGACAAGTCTTTCTGAAAGGAAAAAAAACACTTGCACATTACATTTCTGACATTGGAGGTCTAAACTATATGTCAAGTATAAATGATAGGAATTGGATTACTTCAAATTTGGAACCAATGTGCTAAAAGATCCTGTACTTAAATAAATCAACATATATTAGTCAATGTACATAACCAAAAGAGGATAGAAATGAGTTAGGTAATGAATTCCATCTCACTATGTCAATACTGTCAAAGAATCACATCCTAATCAGAGCATTGCACTCATTGTGTGTAATGACCCATCCCCTGTCGTGGGTCAAAGTAGGTAATACAAGTTTCTCCTAGTCTTTACTGCACTAAAGTAAAAATTGGTTTTTACTGAACTAAAGTGTAACACCCGGCTATCCATGAGATATATATATATATATATATATTAAAACCAAATCAGAATCAAAACAAATTAAAATAAAACAAATCCTGGTGGGAGTTAAAAACTTACCTTATCTAAAGGTTGTAACTAACTCCCTCTATGTAAACCTCTCCTCCATCCCTCATAACAAAATTTAGCCCTAGCCGTCGCCTCCCTCACGTCTTCCCACGTGTACCCATGTCCAAGAACCCAGGAGCGCGCTGCCGGACACCGGAGAGATCGCCGGAGACGATCCCGAGCGAACCAAGGTGAACAACCACCATTATTGGCCTTTTCTCTTAAACTGTTTTCTCTCATTTTTCTCCATCAAACCGTGCGACTAGGGAGCGAACGGGAAGAGGGGAGGACGACCTTCGAGATTGGGGGACCATCCGGGGCTGCCAGCGACGAGGACGAACGAAACAAGCCCTGAAAAGTAGAGGGAAAACCACAAAAAAGCGAACAGAGGTAGGTGGATCGTTGGATCAACCTTTGGATCGATTTTAACAAAGATTCGCATGTTTAAGGACCCACTTAGAGCCCTAACATTGTCTTCTATCTACCCTGCATCGATCTATGTATTTACTTTATTTTTAAGAGGTTTATTCCGACAGAACTGAGCGGAAGAACATGCAGTTGCGACCACGATTTCGCCGGAATCACAAAACCTGGCCCGGGTTTCATAGCACCTGGCTCGGGTTTCACTGAACCCGGCCTGAGTTCCGTCAGGGCGTGCCCAGTATTCGACCCTGACCGAGTCCGGTTTATACTCAGCCCGGATTGGGCTGAGTCACCGAGCACTGAAGAACCCGGCCCGGGTCAGACCCAACCTGGCCCGGCTACCGAGACGATTTAATATGATGTGCTTTTATTTTATTATTATTTTAATGCTGGTTCATTTTAGTTGTTATGTCTGATTCATTTGAGATATCGATTTATAGCATAGTATTGCATTGCATGATCGGAAGTCCCACTTTGGGCGAAGACGATAACTTAATTAATTAACGAAGATAAAAGCTCAGGTGTCCATGTTACTAATTGATGGGAACTCATGGCATTGTTTCATCGCATTGTTAGGGCATTGGCTCGGCCTTGTCCTCGTTCACGATTTCTCCTCATCATGTGACGAAAGAGGATACCCTCCTCTATAACGAGGATGACTTGCCGTGATGTGCACAATCACTGGCATCACGAAATACATGACACCTCATTGTAACCAAAACGCTCATATTATTGCATAGATGACATTGATCCAGAGCATTGATTCGCCTTCCATTGCACATTGACCTTACTCAAAGCATTGTATTGATTTATCTTATCCAACACATAGCATTGATTCTGATATAGCATGGCATTAATTATATTCCCATTTGTTTATCCTATTGCTTCTTATGCCTACTTGTTCCATGCTTATATATTGTTAATGTTTATCCATTGGTTTATTATCCACCTATTGGGCTGCGAAGCTCACGGGTTATTGTTTCCTGATCCTATACGTAATGATAATCAAGGATGAGTTGTGGCCGACAACGTTGGTATGGTCCAGTGCACATGTGGTGTCTTAGTGTTATCTCTATTCCGTTGTTTTAGATACTTTGAGTCCATATTATTAGGCTTATGCACTATTTTGATATTCAGGGATGTCATAGCTATTTTTGAATTATATTAAAGACTATTATTTGGATATCTATTTTTATTGTTGTTTTATTGATGTCATTTTTAAGTCTTCCGCTTTTATTTTATTCTGGTCAAAGGACCAGTTAGGTTTTGGTCGAGTTATAGCATTGTTAGTAGCGACCGTTGGATCTTGTCACTTGGCAAGGGCGATTTGTGGGCGTTACATAAAGTAGCAGTCATCTTCAACCTAGTCCTTTTTCTATGGATATCTTATCTTTTTTTTTCTCTGGGTATCTTATCTGACATGGACAATCTTATGCAACAAGGTTCCACTGAGTGAAGTAAGATTGCTTAAATAAGTTCATGTATGCCCATTGTATTGATAGTTAAAACTTATTCCAAACAGCGGAGCAAGAAAATGTTTGCTCTACATGTCCACAAAACGAAATTTTGGCGACGAAATCAGTGTCGGTTCCTTGAGTGCAAGGAAAAGTCAAAGAGGCCGACATCACACGAGCGTGGGCATTCGCCTCCCCAACCAAAAATCTATGTACCAAACTCGCCAAGTCGTTTAGTGCCCGTCAGATCATGTCCCGAACTCTAATTACTACATCCAAAATTCTCCAAACAAAACACTACAAGAATGCGCTGCAATAAGCAAAGTCTAACAGTGGCACGAGAACAAAGGGATCCGAGAGGATTTACCGGAACTAAGAGAAACCAGATGGAGGCAGAGCGCAAGCACCAACCCCCTTCGCATCTTCTCCGACCGCTCCGGCGCGAACAGTCACCAAGAGAAGCGGCGATCGAGGTCACTTCTCGCCGAGAGATCCGAGGAACGGGCCGGATTCGACCTTGCCCCCGGCCACATTGCCGGCTCCGGAGGAGTAGGACGTGGCCTGCGGAGCACCGGCGACGAAAACCCTAGCCGGAGGGCCGAAGACGATCCGCTTCCCCTCCTCTCGCTCCCTCGCTCTGCTCGCTCGGGTGGCCGGAGCAAAATAATATAATAATAACGACAAAAAGAACGCAAAATAAGCAGAAGGTTTACGTGGGATCTATTTATATAAACCGAAATAATTACTCATCTTATTATAACTTAATGATGATTAAGAGGCGGGTATCAAGTTGAGCGCCAGGAACTCGGGAAGGTTTTAGTTTAAATCGCTGGTGACGTAGAGGGAATCGCGTTTCCCCGTCGCTCGTGACGGTGACCGTCGGATGTTTTCGAGTCGTCATGACGGCGTTTCCGGATGCGTTTGACGCTGTCGCGTTTCCCCAGTCGAGCTGTAGAAAGTTGGGGGGTGTGTGGAAGAACAAATTTATTGCCCCACGTTTTTGTGTAGCTGTCAGCAGCCAGCCAGCATGCGACACTTAACTTGCCAAGCAAAAAATCAAACCAAGCACAAAAATCAAACTCCGGATGGTAAATAAAAAAGGGGGACAAAATATATTTATGCACTAAAGTTAATTTATATACCAATTGCATATTTTTTATATATATCTACTTATCGGACTCTAATAAAAGAGGAAATGTTATAAGTGAGAAGGAAAAAATCATGATATCCTCTTGGTTATTAATATGGATATAACAAAGCTTGGTTAGCACAGTTTGTAGTGTTCTACTCTAACAAAGATTGCGGGTGCTAATTCCATCAAAATGGTGGAATCGAAGGAAAAAAGTCACGTTTTTTTTCTGAATTAAATTTCACGTTCGATTCCATCAAACAAAATTAGCGTCTGCTCCAGTTACCAAACTAAAATTCCAATTTTGAATTGGCGATAGTGGCACTAAATACGGAAGTATATATATATGGGATAAATGAATATGTATGCATATATATGGGTTTAATGATTGTGTAACACCCATTTGGTGGAGCATTGTGTAACACCTAATCTAACTGTCGAGATGAAATCTCGTTGGTCGCATCGAATAGCCGTGAGCGCTCGCCTCTCTTTCCAATTGCCTACTGATGTCGACCTACCCATCGATGGTCGCTGATCACTGCGACCTCCCCATCCGGCGACCACCGGCGATGATCCTTTCTCGCCTGTGAACACCGCCCCATGTCCCCTCCCCTTTGTCCGATGACCGTCATACCCATGAGCTCCCCTCCTCTTTCTCTCGTCTTTCCCTCCATTGTCATCGTCGATCCCACGTCGACGCATCGCCGATCCAAATCCGCGTTGTTGACAATCGAGAGAGAGAGAGAGAAGAGAGAGGTCGCCGATCGTTCTTCCCCTCTGTCGTCACCGTCGAGCCCTACGAGAATCGTTGTTGAGCCCAGCGAGTGTTACGGGGTCATTCTCGGATACTAGACCACGTGCGGCGACTAGGCGGATAGGCACCTAGCCAAGTCTGTTTTGAGTTTACAGCGAAAGTTTCATGTTCGAGACGACTATGCCGAGAGTTGCTCTTATAGGCATTCAATCACGGACATGATTAGAGTGTTGGACTACTCGTCATGGGATTATGGTATTAGCGCGTTATGGCACCAATGCAGACATTTGGGCGCTTAAAGTCCGAAGGGGCAGCCGAGGTACCACGAGACTCCACGAAGGGACACCGATGTGGATTGTCACTCCACGCTCAAGGCACACTAGAATTAAAGGAAAACTTACTTGTATTAAATATAATGAAACATAACATACAATTGAGCCTCAGAAGGCACTAGTGAACTCCTCACAATGTACCATAGGTATAGGAGTCTTATTACATATTGAAAATGCAAAAGACGTACCCTACGGGAACGTCACTTACTTGGCCATTCATAAGGACGGCCTTACAAGATAAATGCCCTAAGGGCAGATAACTTGCTACTCCGTAATATTATACAGTGCGGGACGACTGCATGTGTTCCATGGTTTCGGCGCTGAGCGGTCGAGAGCTATAAGTTGAGCGGCACTGGTGCCGTGAGGCTTCACGCATCGTGTCACGGGAAAATGCCCCATGACATTCTCCCCCACCAAAGTCGACGACGCCCCCGACGCCATTGTTTGGGCTTTCTCGTGGCCTTCATCTTCAGTCTTGATTTCGTTTGTCTTGTTCAATTCTACCTTCTTTGCCTTGACTTCGACTTCACCAGTATCGCGCAACGCCAGGAATGTCCGCTCCTTGGGGTCTCACCGAGGACTCCTCCCTCAGCCTGCTTCACTTGCTGATCCTTCGTCCAATCCGGGGTCATCACTTGTGCAGCGCAGTGGAGTCCGCCATGAGCGGTCTGACTTCATCAAGCAACTATCTGTCCATTAAGTCTCTGTTGGCTTCACTTCTCTTCGACTTGCGCAGCGTCAACTTGTGTGGTTTGTCTTTTTTGGGGATGAAACAACTCTTGTATGCCTTCAGGAATAGCTCGGAGAAGAGTTATCTTAGGGTCGTGCAGAACATGATGAAGAGTCTCGCCATTCGACCTACATGACTTGACTCGATGCCTTTATGTTGCGGGTGGCCGCAACATAAGGTCTCCCTTCCGTCGAATGCGGGGTGTGGGACCATCTCACCCTCGATGCTCGTTCTGAAATTTCGACGGCTTGAAACAGCACAAGCTCTTCGATGTCGACGCTTGCAGCTTCAGGTGCTTCGGGTCGCTGTGATGAGCGACAAAAGTCTTCCCACTGATGCTTTGGGACGCTTTCAAGTCTCTTTGTGGGCTTAACTCAACGTCTCTATGTTGCAAATGGTTGTAACGTAGAGTCTTCCATTCATCTCCCGAGTGAAGAGCGCAGGACCACCTCCTCCTTAGTGATCTTGATGTTTCGACGGGCTTGAGGTGAGATAAGGTTTTTTTATGTAACAATCCATGTCTTGTCCATTCCAATTCGTCATAGTGGGCGACAAGAGTCTCCCCACGTTTCCTTGTGGTTCAACTCACTATCTCCAAATTACAGATGGCTGCAACGTGGAGTCCTTTATCCGTCGAGTGTCGAGTGCGGGACCACCTTACCCTTGGCAGTCGTCTAATGTTTCAACGGTTTAAAGTAGAACAAGGTTCTCGGATATGACATTCTCTACCTTGTCCACTTCAAATTGCTATAGTGAGCGACGGGAGTCTCCCCACATTCTTGTGGTTCAACTCTATCATCTTGCTTCGATGGACTGTCTTTGTCTTTGGCATGATAGCTTCCTCTGTGCGACTTGCACTTCTCTCCCCTACCATTGCCCTTACCCAAGGGCTTTGGTGGTATGGCACTTGTCTTGGCATGAACGCCTTGGTAGCGACGACTAGCGAGCGGAGGTTGGGCGATCCTATCGTTTCAACTCCGTCCTAGTCCAAAGCTTCAACCATTCTGCTTGAAGAACACCAACGTTGGGTTCTCATCCTCCTAGAAACACTGTAGGCGGAGCTCGGTGATATCTTTCACGTCCTCCTTCAATATGCCCATCTGGCTGATACTGAACAAAACGACCTTGACCTCCAGTCCCAATTTGTCAAGGCTTGCATAATTGATAAGCTGTCACTTCCTCTGTCCCATTTCTCAATGGGATGCATGTTTGCCACATTCCACATTATCGTAATGGCAACGTCATCTTGAGTCTGCCACATCTTACAGGATTCTTGGGATATGCCTTCTTCCGATCCTGAGACCTCCTTTGAAGCTTAGGCAACACCTTTGAGTATGAACGGGGCGAGATTGTTATGCTCGTTCACGAAGAGGATGCACTTGGGATACTCGTTCGTCCGCAACTTGGACGAAGTAATGCCATTGCGCTTGTCGGCAGGGATCATTCGCCTTTGACATACTTATCCTCCGAGCCCCTGACCCTAGTGAAAGAACAGCCATCTCGAGTCTTCAACGAACCATAGGGATGTTCGCGAAGACGCTCCGCTTGGGTGAGCGGATTGTGGTTGATGAACTCATGGCATGAGCTTCCAACATCACCTCCATCTCCATTCGAAGAGACAACATCGTTAGTGTGTCCTTCGAAACTTTTGGATTGCGATTCTTGGAGGCCGCTTCAATTACTCGAGGCGCTGTCCGAGAGGAAAGGACACTCCTTCCTTCGGTTGGCAGCGGAATGCTTGACAGTAGTATGCCAAGGTTCGCCGATGCTCGACGTTCAGACCATTTGCCAAATTGATCGTTGAATTGAGGCATCAATTTGCGTTGTCATGTAGCAGATTCATCCCAACCCTTGATGGATGACAACACGCCGCTTGCGGGGCGACACTTAACAAGGCTGGCAAGGCTGGCAGCTCGTCCACGAGTGTTTGCAAGTAATCAACGCTTTGCTCCATTCTTGAAAGTCATCGTGGCATGGCAGGCGATGCTGTGACACGACAAGATGCTTGTGATTGATACTCCTTAGCCGATAGGATGTATTCCTTCACCGAAAGGGACCATGAACCTTGATGCTTAAACTTGAGCCAACTTCTCTCGTGAAGCGATTGTGCACTTCATGTTGCATAACTGAACATGTGATGCGACATCACGAAATACCGAGCAACGCCAGGTCGTCACGATAATGCATGACCGACAGTCCCTGAATGTGACACGGGTCCTCTGAGTTACACAATACTTGTGTAAGCGATCTCATGGTATGACTAGCGGAAGACCATCATGTGGAGCATATGGCCACTCTTGACGCAGCGCGACACTTCAAGATTCTCGACTGTATACCTAAGGTGGTTGATCTACTCAAGTGAGCGACGCATGATCGTCCCGATTAGGCGGGACGATCGATCCGCCATCATGATGCATGACGAACGTTCCTTGACATGACACGGGTGTATGAGGAACATGCCGCGGGGCACGACTGGGCATGTGGCGAGAAAGCTTGCCACGCATTCCTCGTTGGCGTCCATGATCAAAGACCATGGTACCAGTGCACCTGGGCGTGATGGAGTTTTCAAGCGGAAGTACTTTTCTTACGTCATGGCACGTTGCGACGACACAAGTGAGTCATCGTCTCCGGGTAATCCGAGCAGGAAGAACAACTCTGATACCACTTGTCACGGGGTCATTCTCGGACACTAGACCATGTGCGGTGACTAGGCGGATAGGCACCTAGCTAAGCCTGTTTTGAGTTTGCAGCGGAAGTTTTATGTTCGAGACGACTATGCCGAGAGTCGCTCTTATAGGTATTCAATTACGGACATGACTAGAGTGTTGGACTACTCATCATGGGACTATGGCATTAGCGCGTTGCGGCACCAATGCAGGCATTTGGACGCTTAAATTCGAAGGGACAGCCGAGGTACCACGAGACGCTACAAAGGGACACCGATGTGAGTTGCCACCACACGCTCAATGCCATGATATTAGAATTAAAGGAAAGCTTAGTTGTATTAAATATGATACAATTGGACCTCGGAAGGCACTAGTGAATTCCTCCTAGTGTACCGTAAGTATATGAGTCTTATTACATATTGAAGATGCAAAAGACGTACCCTACAGAAACGTCACCTACTTGGCCATTCATAAGGGCGACCTTATAAGATAAATGCCCTAAGGACGGATAACTTGGTACTCCGCCAATATTACGCAGTGTGGGACGGTTGCATGTGTTCTATGGTTTTGACGTTAAGCCGCCGAGAGTTATAAGTTGAGTGGCACTGGTGCCGCGAGGCTTCACGCTTCGTGTCACGGGAAAATGCCCCGTGACACGAGCATCGTCGGCGTCGTCCAGATCCTGCGAGCGTCGCATGCGTCGTCGATCAGAGCTCGTTGTCGTCGATCACCGTCATCGATTAGAGCTCCGACATCCTCCATCGGTGCGGCGTGAGTGCCCCCTTCTCTCAAGTGAAACACCTCTCTCCTTTATCTCTCTCTCTCTCGACGATCAACGACGTCGACTTCTCCCTTCCTCTCAGACGCTGGCGCTTGCGGGTGGGGGACGATGGGGGGCGCCGATGCTCACAGGGACGATGGGGGGAGGGCGCTGACGCTCGCTAGGGGCGAGTTGTCGCCCAGCGCTCGCGAGATCCGTTTAGGGCGTTGGATGGGAAGACACGGGGACGTCGCGCAGGGCTGGGGACGATGGATTTCCGCCAGCCCTCACTGGGGCAAGGACGATGGGGGCTTTCGTCTGGCACCCACGGGATTCGAGGGCGGCGAATGTAGAGGTCGGGAGCTCCGGCGCATTTGCAGGATCCCGCCGCCATCAACCGGGAGAGGCGCTTCCATCGCATGATATCTATGCCGTCGAAATAAAAGAACGTCTGCGATTTAAGCGTTGCGCAGCGTTTCACCATTTGAGCGTTGCACGCCCATTGAACCCTCTCTCTCTCTCTCTATATATATATATATATTAGTTTATAGACCCGTGTTGTGGTACCGTGCACCAAGTGATTAAATAAAATTTTGATTTGATTTTTGAAGACGAATTAATTTAATATACATTTTCAACATTAAATCTCACATTTTTTTCCTCAGTTTGTTTTTTCACATTAAGTTTCAATTGCCAAGTTAAAACAAATGGTATCAAAAAAATTATTTTATATTATTTATATTTATTTATCTCTTTATTTTATAAAATATAAATTAATAACCTCAGTTATTGTAAATAAAATTATTTAGTGTGCATACACTATAAATAATAATAATAATAATAATAATAATAATAATTATTATTATTATTATTATTATAACATGTCAACAAATGTTCTTAAATGTATATAGTTAGCTTTCAATCAAACTATTTTTCACAATTATTTTAATTATATATACACACTATCAATATCCAAACACACTGAATGTCATCTTCTAACTCTAATAATAATATAGATACATATAACATACAAATGTAAATATAAAATAGATAGAAACGGAGATAATAAATATTGAATACTTAAACATAAATATGGTATAATTGATTTACACTAATTTATGAATATATTCGATTTTATTCATTAACTTAAATAAAATAGGTATTAATAAAATAATTATATGCTAATTATTAATATTACTACACTATTTATTTTTTTATGAATATTGGTTCATATGGTTGTTATTGTAAAAATATAATTAAAAAAGTGATTATACTTGTATTATTCATCAATAGATATTATCATTAAATTAAGGAATTTAAGCCTTTGACACGATCTTGATATTTTTAATCTCTCCTTATACAATATATATGTTATAATATTTAATAATTTTATGAAAAAAATAAATTATATTTAAGTAATTTTTAATACGCACACAGTGCCGATTATGTTACTGAAACTGGAAACACCAATTATTATACTATTTCAAAATATAGATATCATGTAGTAAGTGTTATTGAACGTGATAGCTACATGTTATGATAGCAATATAACTTTTTGATAGAAATATTTGTTTCAGAAAAATATTATATGAATAATTTAGTTTATCGAATTCGATTTTAAGTACATAACATACTTTTGTGTGTCTGTATTCTTATTCACCTAATCTATTTTGTTATTATATCACACGTCACAAATTCGTCTCTTAATGAATATTATAATTTAAATATTATTTTGCTATTAATTACTTTTAATTAATTATAACAAGTTATGATTATTTTTAAATTTCAAAAGTCACATATCTTATATCTATTTAATTGCATTAACTATTGCAACACCCTGACTTTTTCAAATTAAATATTAATTTTCATAATTAAAATAAATTCAAATTTTAGGATTTGTTAAAGAAAGATAAAATTTAAAAAAAAATAAGGTATAGTTAGAGGAAGGATAAGATAAGATAAGATAAAAAAATTGAATTAGAATAAAAGTATTATTAGATAAGAAATAGGAAAAGATAATTCTTAATTAGATTATGAGTCGAAATTATAATGAGATTAGGGATTCAAAATTAAATTTGAGTCTAACTATAATTATAGGGTATAAAAGACATCTAATGAGAGTTAAGACAAAAGTTTTATATTCAAAAATATTTAGAAGATCAAATAATATTATTTTGTTATTTTATTTCAAAAATTAAAAGATAATAATTAATATTTATTTATTTAATTTTGAAATTCAGGAATAATTATATTTATGAGAAATAAAATAAAGAAAAGATAGTCAGAACAGGATTAGAGATAATGCTTGTTAAAGGATCGAATTAGAATTCTTAATGAGGTTGAAATTATGAATTTTCAGGATAAAAATATTAAGAAAATAAAATAATAATAAATTATTAATTTAATTCCAAAAATAAATAAATAGTATTATTAATTATTTATTTAAATTTAAAATTTTGTGAAAATGAATTATGAATATGATGTATGAATAAGAGTCCTAATTAGATTAGTACTTGGGAGATTTTATCCTATAAATAGGATACCAAAGAGTCTCCTTCGTCATATCTTTCTATCTTTCTCTACTTGTGTTTTTCCTTCATTTTTTAGTTACATTTTCTTCTCCTTCGGTGCGCGTACGTGAGAGTTACGATCGGCCATCAAATCTCAAATTTACCATTGTCCAAGGACGTCAGCGTTGGGATTAGTCGTCACCGGATAACGTCAAGAAACACACTCAAAGTCTCAAATTTCAGGTAGTTTGAAATAGTAAAAGTACGTAATATTTCATATTTTTTTATATGATTTCTTAATAAAATAGTTAAGATGATGGATGAGTTAGGATTGATATGTGTTCTCCTATTATTCATGAGTAGTTTCATATAATTTTTGTGCGGAAAGAAGTGTTGTATCGAAAGTTATGAGAGGCCAAAGTCCCGAGAAACATCACTGGAGTTCCAGCAGTCGGAACCCGACACGTGTAATGATGAATCTCGCCCAGATTCATCTATAAAGTCGAAACTCAACGCGGCTCCCTTCCGAACCCCACCCGGATTCGGAGGGGACCCGACCTACATTTGGTTTCAGCTTGACCCAAGCTCTACCACGATCGACTTTGAACGTTCGGATCTCTTTTTCGATGATTCAACCCGAGTTGGATTTACACCCGGCCCAGGTAGTCTCATCTAATCAACATGTATGATGGCGTCAGCGAACCCAGCCCGAGCTACCTCGAACCGGCCCGAGTTCTGTTAAGAAAAATAGAAGAACAAGACAGTAAGAACTCGGCCCGAGTCTCGATGAATGCGGACCAAGTCCAGCCACAACTCGGCCTGAGTTTGATGGCACCCAACTCGGATTCATAGAACAAGAAAGTAGTTATTTTATTTTTAATTGTTATGATATGCAATGACTATTCTACCCTTGTATAATAATGCTTAATAGAGAACAATAAGGATGTTGTCAATAGATAAAAGATGTAAAAGTGAATTGAACTATATAGAAAAAGTGAATGTGAGTATTAATAGCCCCACCAACCTAATCGTTATCGTTGGTAAATAAAAGCCTCACACATTTTTATAGGGTTAGTCATTGTTCTACTTTTGATCTTTGTTTGATCCACTTTTGCCTTGCATGAAGTGTCATGAATGTTCATAATAAAATAAGTCGAGCTCGCGTTAGGACAATAGATATAGATGTCTTAGGAATTGTTTAAAGTAAAAGATGTAGAAAAAGAATAGAAAGAATCAAATAGGAAAGCATCAAATGGAATCAAACTAAACCGAAAAGAGGCAAGAACCGAAAGGAATAGAAAGAAGCGAACTGAATTGATAGCATAATTTTCTCATACCGAAAGTTTGCCTATTTGCATTAAGTCTTATTATCCATTTGTATTATCTTATGTACTGAGTATTTCATATTCATGAAAATTATATTTTTCTGTGTTTGAATCTCACATATAATTTAAGGTTGGAGGCGTGTGCACTGTGCAACTAGAGATATTCGTGACGATGCAGTTGCACATGAGATAGATGCTTAGTTTTTTTTTTGTTATTTTATTTTCTTTTAGTTGCTTCTCTGATACAATAAAATGGATAGGAGGACCACTTGAGACAATAGATATGTTAACTTTCGAACTTTTATATGATTTGTTAATGATAATTTATTTTGTTATTACTTTATGGATTATGTGAAAGCCTAATGGATAGATATAAATAGTAGATAATGTCGACCTAAATGACACGTGGCAGGAGAGTAAAATTTTGGGGCGTTACAACTAATTTTTGGTAATATGAATATCATGATTTTTTTAATTTGAAATATCACATATATTAACCATATGAACTTTAATTATTATTTATAATAGAATATTAAACTTTTATTTTTGGTCTTTATTTGTTTTCTCTAATTTTTTGAAATATTATTTTTTCACTTCATACATAAATTATTTAATGAGAAATTATGATAACTTAAATATATTAATTACTTTTATCTTATATATATATATATATATATCCATATATATCCATAGATCAACACCTCTATCCTATATTCATTCTTCATTTTCTTTGTTCTTCATTTTTTAATAATTTAACTTCATACATTATGATAACTTCAGTTTATATTACTTTAATTATGATAAGCCATCATTATTTTTTTAATTTAAAAGTCACATATATTATATCTACTTAACTCTTTTTTGTTAATACGAAGAGTTAATAAATTTTGAATTTGAAAGATCACATATGTTAATAATGTAATTTTAATTATTATTTAGAGTACGGTATTAATTTTTTGCTTTCCATTCTTTATGTTATCTTTTATAGTTTTAAATTATTTAATTTTTTCTTTCCTTCATGCATAAATTATTTAACAAGAAATTATTATAAGTTATTAATTACCTTTATCGTGTATATATATATATTATATATATATAATTCCATATATCAACCACATTTATCCTTCCTCTATTCTTCATTTGTTTCTCTTTTATATTTTGAATAATATTAATACTTCTCTATTACTTCATCCATTATGATGACTTAATAGTTAATGATGATAAGTCATAATTATTTTTAAATTTTAAAAGTCACATATCTTATATCTACTTAACTCCATTAATTGTATTTTAATCAATAATAAGAACCATATTTTTAAATTTGAAAGAACACATATGTTAACCATATTATTTTTATATGTTAATCATACAATCTTTAATTATTATTTAATGTATGATATTAAATTTTTTTTCCTTTATTGATTTTGTGTTTTTTATTTTCTTTTAATTATTTCAATGTTTTTCTCTTTGTCTTCATGCATAAATCATTTCATGGAAATGCATGTCAATGTCCTTAGCAACAACATGCGTCGACCTCCATGGCAACCGTAGATACACAACCAAGTGAATGCTTCGCATTTTGCCTTTTATTTAAATTTTCCACTTCTTAATCATTGTACTAATGTCGACCTAGTGTGGACAATGAGGACATGTGAATGATGTTTGGCAACCTTGCCATTGTCGATGGTGACCAGAGCTTGGTGATGATGAAGGCCCCTACAGCGGTTACCTTGTTCACATCCATTTTCACTTACAAGGAAAGTTTTCGCTGTTGACTCCACTCTAAAGCCACCAACGATTCAAACCTCATCACCAAAGCTGTCGTCCTTTTCCTTTCGCCATTGTGAGCACCCTCATCCTGCCCTTTTTCAGTAACATTGATCACCTTGTTCACATCCATTTTCATAGATGAGGAGAGCCTTTGCTGTTGACTCTGCCTGCCACTGAATCCTCCACTCACGAGAGCAAATTCATCGACATGACTTCAGATCCCATCACCTAGGTCATTTTCTTATTCCCTTCCCGACATCCCTACGAGGAGCTTGACCTGCTCGTCTGTAGAGTCCATGCTCTGCATGAGTATTGCTTCCATCACTGCGACGAGGGGTGGGCACTGGTCTACGCGCGTTGACATGAGAAAAGGGTTTGAAAAAAGAGGGATTTGGCTTCGAGATCATTAATGAATTTGAGGTGGAGTTTGACGAGGAGACTCCTCTCTAAGGAAAGCGAGGGCTCATCGATGCCTCCAGTTGCATCGAAATGGTGACCTTGTGCTCATGACCTATGCAAGACGTGAAGCACCGACACAAAAGGTGAGAGGACGACGTCGGAGGGCGGACTTGAGAGATCAAATCGTGAAGGTCCTCATGGAATGAAGAAGGTGAGATGGATAACAACCTTGCGCTTGGGGCTAGTGCTGGATGCGAAGCTCGAACAAAGGAGGAAAGGGAGGAGTCGGTGTTGCATCGCCGAAGGACGGACTTGAGAGGTCCAATTGCAAAGGCAAGTTATATTGTACATGCCTCCAACGACATCAAGGACAAGGACATTGCGCTCGGGGGTCAAGAATTAGTGCATAAAAAATATAAATTATTTTATTATAAAATAATCAAATAATATATTTTAAAATAATATAATATTCTTAAAATATTTTTTTTATAAACTTATCTTATTGAAATATTTACAAATTAATTAAAATTGCACGAAGCCCAAAAGGTGTTCCTAGTCTTCTAACAATATTAAGAAAATTTTAATGTACAGATTAGTATCAATCAAGTGTCCTTTATTTCTATGTACGATCGGATATAAATTTTTTTAACATGTATTTCCCTAAAGTTTTGCATTCGATAAAAGCATTCAAAGTATGAAAACATAATATAATTTTTGCATAATTTAATTATGTAGGTCTTCATGGGGTGATTTTTAAAATCTGAATTTTATGTCGGATCGTGTAAGATTTATATTTATACGTTTTTATCAATAAATATATGACGTTAAGTATCTTTTTATGAAATAATATATAACAAAATATTGTTCGAATATATATAGTTAAAAAAATTTCACTTAGGCAGGAAAACTGGACCTTCCAGAAGGTATAGGCAGCCTATCTTTTTGAAAAGTGGGCTTGATCACTACGGGCCCATTAATGCAAAGCCATTCGGCCTACTATTGGGAATATACAGATTGGGCTTGTGGGCGCCAACAAAATAAGAAATGGCTCATATCGAATTAACTTTGCTGGAGGAATATTTTTTTTAAAAAAATCATCCATTATCAAATGAGAAAAAAAAATATAATTCGAGCTCGTTTAAAATTAAAGTAATTCGTAATTTTGAGGGAAAAAAACTTTGAAGATAAAGCAAAAGCTTATATTTAATTATTATGCGTAGGAGTCATTGCACAACCATATTGTATTCGCTAGTTGAGACTACAAAAATAATGTCCAAGATTTAAATTTTCAGTCAAAATAAATTAGAACTAATCTGAGCAAACAATTTTTGAGACAATGTAAACTTTTAATTATGAAATTATATTTCTAAAAATGAAAAATCTAAAGAGACAAATAAAATGTTTCCATTCGTGCATATATGTGTGTGTGTGATTAAACTTTCATGAAAATAATCTTAGGAAGGAAAACATTAGAGTTGGCTGAAGGGATAAAATTTATACACTAATGATGCACTCGACGGAATATTTGATTCGTAAAAGAAAATGTCATAATGCAAAAAGAATGAAGCGTTCTAGTGTGCATTTTTATTAACCTCTCTTTAAATATAATACTTTTTACATCAACTCTAAAATATAAATTTATAATCCTTAATATTTACATTTGTTCAAATTTGACGCTTAAATCTTTTCAATAAGCTTCATAAAAAAGTTTATCATTTTTTAATAATTATGAAATATCATTTTTACCCTGACTTGCTTATCAAAATAATACATTTTAAAAAAATAATAAATATGGGTAAAAATACTATTTTGGTATTTTATGCAATAACTCTCATGGTAATATTTTGTTCTTCATAGTTTTTTTTATGTTAGTAAGGGCAAGATTGATATTTCATAGATAATAATAATAAAGTAACAAAATTTTGGATGAAACTTGACAAAAGGACTTGAGCGTTAAATCATGATGGTCTAAAATTTATAATTCTGGACGACAGGGTGTTAAAGAAGATAATCTTAAAATATATTATATTTAAAAAATGGAATATGAAATTACTAGCGTAAACTCTTAAGCAAGATTGACTTCAAGATTAAAGTCAATTCTTTTCATGTTAATTTTCTTAGTACTCATACGACTTAAACTAATTAGCTTGTGGACAACAAAACAAAAAGTTGTTATATTATCTATATAATTAAGTTTCTTATAAGGATAAAATCATCATTACCATATATTTCTCCTGTTTTTTTTATATTTGTATATCCTACTTCTCTATATATTATATGACATTAAGAATTCTTTTGTTACAATAATATCTCTAGTTTGATTTAAATATATAGGCATAATTTATTTTTGTCGAGAACTTGAACCGTCATAATTAGACATGCGATTCAAGACGATTTAAAATGACAATTAGACATGCGATTGAAAACGATTTAAAATGATACGGCAATATAAACAAAATTTTAAATGGGTCTTTGGATGTATAACTGATTGCCTTCGTAAATGATAAGGTTGGGATCTACACACCTACCCGCCTCTCCTGCCAATCGAAGGTGAAAGGTACCAATACATTAAGATCAGCATTCACTCTAGTGGCGTTGCTATTTAATTCAGGTTGTTGGCACTCCTTCCAATTCAAACAATCCTATCTTTCTCTTCTGCACATTTGACCTTGACATCTCATTGTTTGTACCTTGGAGATACATAATGCATCTACAATACAATACAATTCAATACCAGTAGCATTATATGTGTTATATACACAAAATTAAGTGAGTTGGATCCAAATGTCTGATACTTACTGCATTTGTTTAACGTTGATTGAACAAACAGTTATTACATCATCCACCACAACAATGAATTAAGAAACGGTGGGGCATTGCTATTCTCCTGGCTAGCTACCCCAGTTGTCCAAGTTGTGCCAGCTAGTGAAGGCTGCTTGTTAATTAATTTGAAGTGGTCAAAGGACCTCACAATGCTGCATATGGAATTGTAAGAGAGGTGTTTCCAAACTAACATGGAAGGGTTCTCTTTTGGATCATATGGCATTCATGCATGCATCTGGGTTGCATATATGGTGGTGTCCTTTCACATATACATTTATGTTTTTTTTTTTGCATTTATTTTGATTGGTCAACCTGTGGATTGGAGAGATCTGCAACTTTGGCTTTGGTTGAGATATTCCTGAATCCAAAGAAGTGGTATATGGATGCTTGCAAGAGATCTAGAAACACATGGAACCATGAAAACATACACCCAAGTTCACCAAGTATTTGGTGCACATGTATTATTCTTTTCTTTTTTGTTCATATAAACAATTACATGAACTTAGTATATAAGGAGTATGATAAGTTATATCACTGTGTGAAAGATTCTGGTAATCGGATGTATTAAAATTATAAGGTAATATGTGACCTTCAGCATGTTTAGCACCTTATTTTCTCTCATGTAAAAATATAAAATGACAAAATACCGATGTACGTCATACACAAAATTGGAAAGGTGCTTAACATTGATTTGTGTTTTCTGTGTTTCAGAAAAGAATGCTTCATAATTCTTATTATTTGTTGTGTTTAATAATTAATTAATAAGAGTTTGATCCAACTAACATTTATGTTGACAAAAAACAACATAAAGTGTTAAAGAAATCGCTTTTCAAAACGGAAAATATTTCCCAGAAAACACTATTGTATGTTAACAAAGCAAGTAAACAAATAATGTATACTTAATTTCTTAACCCTTTTTTCAAGTTATAAGTCAATGAAATTTTGAATTTTGTACTACAATAAGCTTTAATTAGGTCCCATTAGTTTGCCAAATTAAAGTATTTATTAGTGTTTGAATTTGTTTTGTGAAAGAAACTGGGGCACAACTTATACAGGTGTCATCAAAACACACACAGTTTACAATTTTGAAATGAATAATTATTATCCTAATTAATTGTGATCGATCATCCCAATTTCTTAAGTTAATTTGAAGCTAATTGAGTTAAATACATGTGCCATTTCTAGGGCTCAGAGCTCCATGAATCCACTAGTGGACAACTGGACAAGGCTACTATTGGCCTGCAATTTTATATCCCGGTGAAAACTGAAAAAAGAAGATCAAACAAGCTAATTAATGTATTTGTCTTGGGCAAAATCTCTTGAGCAAATGCTAAACGAACAAACAATAAAATGATAAAATTAAGAAACAGCATCCCAGTTGAAATTGAATGCCTGTAGTGTCCTTTGTCATTTGTGTTACCAAATTCTATGTACATTAATGCATTACTTGGTTAGCACACTGGCCGTGAATTAAACGAGCACTGCCAAAATTACGACTAATTTTGACGTCAACGTAAAATATATACATGCATGTTATATGCATGTACATGAGTATATAAAGTTAATCGAGTCTTGGCTTTGTAATAACCTTTGAAAACAAAAGGAAGGCAAAAAATACATGTTATATACGAAGCACTCATCCTCAAGCTACAACCAAAACGGGAGCACATGCAAAACGTTTGCCCAGCTTCCCACCCCCTTCTTTTTAGGGTGCAAAAATAATGGAACAGGCTTGATACTTTTGACCTAACAATGATACATATATATTATATATATGATCAAATTAGTGGACATTGTGTGTGGTGGGTGAGGCTTTGAAAACCATGCGTACCGAAGGCATCAAGGCTTCTAGCTCATGGCCAGTAATTAACCAAAAGAATAAATGCAAAGGAGAGGGGGGCCACAAGGTCCTATATATATAATTTAATTTTTAAGGGCACTGGGGGCTGCTGCCGGGGCCACCGTAGTAGAAGTAGGACCCCCAGTGCTCGTCGTAGGAGCTCTTGATGTTGTAGCAGTTGGTGTTCTCGGCCAAGGTGGCTATGGACTCGGGCGCGGTCAGGCTGTTGTCCGCGTCCACTATTTCCAGATTCCTGATGTAGCTGGCCCGGCCGAACCCGTCGTCGGCGAAGTGGCCCGAACCCATCTGCGTCTTCGTGTGCTCGCCGTCAGGCCGCATGTTCACGATCTCCCCGCCCCATTCGACCATGGTAGCGTGGTCCGACAGGTGCGTGAACAGCTCGGCCGGCCAGTAGCCGACGAGGTGGTCGTCGCCGAAGCTCATCCACCAATTCCCAAGTTTAGGATCCTGAAATCACAATGTATATAGATACACTCAGTTTTATATGTGCTAATTAATTAACTAATTAATGTTGGGATGGGTAGTAAGTATGTACCTACCTTCCATATGAGGATGGAGATGTCATACTGGTTGCCGCTGAAGGATGAGACTGGTGAGATTGCCGCTCCAATGGCTATTTTGTTGCTGGTTTGTATGAATCCTGGGCACTGGATGTTGTAGCAACCAGTAGCTTGATATGCATCACTCTGCATGCAGTTTCATGGCCACATGCATGAGCTGATATAAAACTCAAACATGTATATGTGATTACAAAGTTCTACTGTTTTTACTTAATTAAAGGACTGAGTAGTAATGTTGATCATGTGGTCATGAATATAATATATTTTCCATTAAGCACATGCATATATATAGATCTAACGGAATGTGCATAGTGGAGTCTCAGTACTTTTTAAGTCACTTTTGGAGAAATGAAGGATTGACATTACTCACCGTCCAGTAGGTGAACAGCCTGGGTTTGCTGTCCCCATAAAGCTCAGGGCTGACCTGACTAGGAAAAAAGTATAAAGCTTCAGATGACCATTCACTCGTTACAAAAACAAATTAATACATCCAATAGGACTGTATAAAACGTACATATTATATGATCATTCAATCCAATTCTAACTGCAAGCTTGGTTACACATGGGAAAATGACATTGTCGAGATAATATGTAGTGTGTATATATATATATATATATATATAGTACATATGCATATGCATCAAACAATAAAGTAGGTGAGCAATCATTTTTATGCCTTATCTCACGCATGCATGGACCATGCCCCTCGATGATGAATGGGTACTTCTAACTGGTATACCTTTTTATTGCTCTTTATGACTCTTCCGACAAGTTGTTTCGGTGGCAGCAAAAACTTTAAGTTGTCATAAATTGGGTGGTCCTGAAGCCAAGGGGGATACCAAGGAAGCTGCTTACTGGTGGGACTCATTTCCTGTGTGTGTAATTTTCCTATTGTTGTTGATCTTGTGGTAATGCATTTTCGATGTATCTCAACTTTGCACTGATACAAAATACCATGCTATATGGTGGAGTTCATGTATCATTAACTGTCTATGTGTGTAGCCTATATTGTCGGATGGTGAGATATCATTATCAGATGAGAGGAATGCTTGATGCATGTATGCATGGTGAAAGCATCCTTCTTGATATATATATATATATATATATATATATATATATATATATATATATATATAATATATATATGCATGGTGAAAGCGTCCTTCTTGATATATATATATATATATATGACAGACATTGGGCTAACACTGACTTTTTTCATACAATAGAGAAACATTAATCAATGATGAGTTTCCACCTTGCTGATCATAAGAACTCTTCAAGCTAAGAGATTGGCTTGGTGTTATAGTCCTTACACAGAGAAGATTACAAAGTAGAACTTTTTGAACCCTTATGAATTGACAGGATAAAGCAATGAGGCAAGATATTGGATGTTTATTTGACCCTATCAACAGGACACACAAGTTGCTGGTGACCACATGCCTTCTTTCTTTTACTTTATTAGATAGTTCGCTGGCCTACTTAATTATATGTATACATGCATATATAGCTCATATATATGTTTTAAAACTCCATAGTTATATCTGCAAGAATGCCAAATTGTCAAGGCCTTGGATCCCACTCCATTCTTGACTTCTATTTACAAATATCTTCAGATTCTTAACTGAGACATGATATAACTTCAACCCCAAGTTACTGATCAGATGTGAATTAAGTAGGCTTTGGTATTAGAGCTATGGAAATTAGTGAAGGTTATTAATGCACATCTTGACACACATGAACAAGGCATTGACATTTAATTTTATGAAGCTTAAGATCTCAAGAAAAAATCATTGAAAAAGAAGTACCTGCCAGCCAGCTTCAATGCTGTTGAGATCTGCGCCTTCGAACGAGCCTGAGAGAATCCAAACTTGGGAGAGGCTGAACTCGTTAGCCTCTTGGATGGAGGGATCCCAAACATTTATTGTGGCCTTGGCCCCATAGATCTCTTGACTACCATTTGTGTAAGCTATTGCATGCTGCACTTCCAAGCAAGGACTGTGGCTTATATATTGTATAAGATAATATATATTAAGTTATTAACTACTGTTATTGATTAATGGCTAGAGACATGACAAGTTACATCATTTTTTTCTGTAGGAACAGTAATTAAATACTGAATGAACTTTCCCTAAACCTAGGGAGTGCAGTATATAATGGAAGTGAATACAAGAAAGCACTTCAAGCCACTCAACAAGCTTTTTTCTTTTTTTTTTTCATGGGTTTCCTTAAGGTGGACTCCTCTTGAATATTCTAATCATTGAGTTCCCCAGTCCCACTTTCCCATTGCAATATTTTTGTACGCAATACATCAAACATACCCAAGTAAAGATAATATCATGAATACAATAAAAGTAGCAACTCATGATATCCTTCCACAGCTCCTAATAAATGCATTGAATCATCCATGGCATGCCCTGCTAATCTTTCCTCCTTTACACAACTCCTTGTAAGAGAAGAAATAAAGAAAGAAAAAAGAAAGAAGAGTCTGAGCTACCATTACGTAAAAGATACACAAAACAGTAGTATTCCTTTGTCCATCTTGAGCACAATGAATTGAACACAACAAACACCATTTATTGCTCTTCTTTCTTTCTTCCCACCTTCCCATCCAACCCACATCTTAAATAATGGCTTTGTGCAGAAAAAGAGAAGCTAAAGTTAAAGCAAGTGCTTGGTTGATGGTTACTTCTTATATAAGGTCCTGAATCAATTCCTGCTATATCCTATTCATATATAGATACATTTGTTTATATATATATATATATATATATATATATTAGAGGCCATGCATGCATTACTTATTTTTGTCGGCTTCAAAGAAAAGTTTGCGTTTAAAAATAAATATAAATAATATTGTACCTCATGGCCATTGCCGCTGACCACATCAGGAGCGTCAACTCGCCGAGCGAGGGCCGGCGCCGGCGCCGATCTGACCTGCTTCTTGCCGAAGTCGAACAAGGATTTGGATCTCAAAACATCGTCTACTGAGACCCTTCTAATGGGAACTGTCCCCCTGGGGCAGTGACCTACATGGTGCCATGCCTGGAAGGTTCCTCTTGCTGCGTTGCTGGCGCTGTAGTTGACCACACGCCTCTCGCCCATGAATCTTGGCCTCTCAGGCAGCACGGTCTAATCAACATCCAACATAAAAAAAGATGATCAGAAACAATGAGCATTAGATGTAATTGACACAAGATATGATCTTGAAATCGGTATGTGTATGTGCATCATGTTTATGAGATCCAGCTAGGCAGATACCTGTATCTTATGATCCTTCAGAAATGGGTGATCAAGAGCTGGCTGCTTGTGCCGGGGCACGCAATCGATGATGTCGCCGTCGGGACTCTGCGTGAGTGCTTTCCACGTTGATCAAACAGAAAACATCTCAGACTTACATTATAACCAATTTTACTTTTTTTTACCTCTATTGATCTCACTGAAGGCTTGTTGAGCGTTTTCAGATGTCTCTGAATTCTGTCTAGCTTAAGCGTGGTGACTGGTTGTCCACCGGCGAAGCTCAAAGCCGAGACACAGAGGAACCCATCGCCGAGGAGGAGCGCGAGGAGGAGGAGGAGGAGAAGAACAGATGGCCGGAGAAGAGAAGAGGACATGATCATAGAGCACGGGCAGCCGGAGGGAGTCCCTCTGATCTCTTCTTTGCCTCTTCTCTTCGACCTCCCTCCTGCAGCAGCCTCCTCCATATCTTTCAGTGCCCAAGGGAGACAGTTGAGGAGGTCCCGGCCTTTATAGTCACTGCTGCGGCCGCTAACAAGTAACAACAATGACAACCACATAGACCTCAGAACTCCATCTTTAACGCCACCACCACAAGGCAAGAAAATGACACGAAATGGATCCTTACCCTTTATATATATAATCCTTCCTTGCAATTGCGTGATCTCTAACTTTGTTCCCTTGTAAGAATATATACCTGAACACAGGTAGCCACCATCTTTATCAAGTGTCAACCTTGCTCTTCTCTCTCTCTCTCTCTCTCTCTCTCTCTCTCTCTCTCACCCCTCTGTCTAGCTGGTAAAGTGGTAATAGTTGCAGTTGCAGCAGTAGCTGTAAAATGAGAGGAAGGAGCGGATGTGTTTGAAGGTGCAGTATAAATACGCGACCTACCAAACACTACGGACCTTAATGGCAGACATTAATGGAGATACCACGGCTGCAAGCCTCACAAATGAAGGCCTTAAATAACGAGCACATTTGAGGCCATGCAAGGGCAAGTATGATGCCTATTGTCACAGTGGTATACCAGGGCATGGCTTGTTTTTTCTTTTCCGGAGTGATGGATAGATTGTTAATGCGTTCCTAGATGTTTTGGGAGTTCGGGATCGATGGAGGGAAAGCGTGGAAAGCAAAGCTTTGAATTGTTAAATTTGTCACAGTGGCGAAGTCATCATCATGTGCAACAGGAGGAGAGAGAGAGCGAGGGGTTAAAGAGAGGCTTCTATTCCATTCTCTCTTGCCGTGGCACGATATATATATATATATATATATATATATATATGTATATATATATATATATAGAGAGAGAGAGAGGTGTTCAATTGTTTGCGCTGCTGGGGCCAAGATGTTCCTCCGTGTGTGCCACACATGCAATTGCAGACATTACTTAGGGTCTTCTCACTTCTGGCTCAGATACGACAGCCCTTAAATTGCATGGGTGCCAGCAAACCACACCATGAATGCGGCACACCTAGACATTATAATGAACAAAGGCTTGTATTTGTAGCAAGGTTTGCTCTTGATGACAGTTGCATGCACTCTGTGCTGCCTCCATAGAGTATGTATGTATAATTGCAGGCCAGCAGCTGAATGATGACACACAATGGCTGGCTGTCGTGTACATGAAAAATTCATTCATGCATGCTTTTAGGATCTGCTTAGCACAAAGCTTGATGAATCTGTGCATGTCATTACAGTGGAAAAGCAAATAAAACATAAAGGTCTAGCCAACGATACTGTATATGAAAGACAAACAAAATCTAGGGAGTAGATGATGTCCAGAAAAAAACAAGCTGTTCAAACCAAGAAATCAAAAAGCTTTAGTTTTAGCAGATACCTGAAACCAAGAAGCTATTATAAAGAGTAAAATTATAGCCTTATCGAAGTTGATGTTGTTGTCTAATGAACGTTTTGCAAAGTCGCTTCGACGGCAAGAAAGAAAAAAAACACAAACACACACGCCGCGACTCATGGGTCGAGGTCACCCAATTTACTGAAAGATCCCTGTTTTTGTTCAGACGATGGTATTTACTGCAGGGGCATCATGGTAACACTGTTGACTGGTTAATCCTTGGAACAAGATACGACTATGATGCTAGACGGCTAAGTGAAGCAATGAGTTCGTGTTAACAAAGAAGACCTACCTGCAAGTTGTTTGGATAGATGGCGGGTGGACAGAATTTACTGACTTTGAGTTTGGTTCCTGAATTCTTAATTTGGTTTAGAAGTTGAGTCATCGAACTAGTTATCGAAAAATATCAAGGAGTACTATAGTTATTATTATTTATGAGTAACAAGCTAACACAATGGCCAAAACAGAGGTCCACATATAAAAAGTAAAAACTTGTGAGAAGTGCGTTTTCTTTCGAGAGGTGTGCCAACTTGCAACTCAGGTCTCCTTTTGTAATTGATCTTAGATAACATCAAGCTGCATAAAGCCCTTGCACCAAGATCATAATTAGGATGCCTAATTATGTGTCCTAGTTGTTTTTAATTCGCCTTTAATATATATATCAGATATACTACCTAAACTAAAACTACACATTATTTCTTTGGTGATACAAACGTACAGTAATTTATTAATGCTCCTTTAGTAAAGTAGCTGTTGTTGGCCATTTCCAGAGCTATTCACCATCAATTGCATATGGTGCGGGGGGAGAGAGAAAGAGAGAGAAAGACATTCATGGAGCACATTCAGACCAACATACTTATTAATTATTACTAGTACCAGCAGTAAATTCACTTTACCACCTCAACTGTAGTTTTCAAAATGGTGTTGGAGTGAATTCGTCTGGGAAACAAGAATTTATTTCAGGTCGCGTCATGATTAATTTTTTCTCAAAGAAAAGGGGGCATCATAATGTAACATGGCAACTCTGAATTTTTAATGGTTGATTCATCTTTTCTTGCAAAAGGTCATTTGTAATCTGCGATTGCATGAAGTATCAGCTCAATTCATATGTACTGAAGATGGGTCTGTTTTAACTCTTTTGAAACAAATTTCAATCAGCTAATTGCAATCTTACAGGGTGTTAGTTTGGCTATTATGTGTAATCAATATTAATGTTCTTGAATAGCATGCACTATAACGGAAAGAGAAAAAAAATCTCATACATATATGATCATGCATCTGGTTTAGAGCTTGCAGGTTTCATTAATAATTGATAGCAACAAAACCTACTAAATCTGACATTTCCTGACATTGAATGTTATCATGCATCGTTAGCATTCAGGAATCAATCAAAGTGGTAGGAAGAGACAAAAAAAAGAATACCAGGTGTACATACATATTATATATGGTTTCTAAAACACTAAGAGGAGGATATGTAGGGAAAGGCCATTTATTTCATTATGGTGGCCAATGTGACGAGTCACCAGATTTCAGATTCCACCTTGACTTTGGAATTAGGCACAAATTATTCTCTGATGAATTGCTCGAAGCAGCTACATAGTGGGTTCTTGACTTCCACTGATCAGCTTCTTAATTTGATGGATACCACTGAGCAGGGGCCACCTCTGCATAGAGAAAATTAGACAGTCTTATTAATAAAAACAGGTCATCAAGGAAGACTCAGATCTTTCATGTGTTCACCTCCTACTAGCAGTTAGTTGTATAATTATATTATTAGATGATACATAGAGATATATATGACCATACATTAAGTCGGCAGCATTTTCATTTCTGTAACATTTATTAAACATTAGCACTGATACCTTATAAACAAGTGTTTCTAGAGCATCACTGTAACATTAAAGTTACAGTAAAATTCCTGTTCTTCATCTTGTTGGAATCTGAAGTGAAACACACAGGACATAGCAGCAATAAATTTTGTAGTGATTTTCGTTCTGACAATGATCTTGGAGAAAATATTTTCTTTTTCCATCTTTGCTGCAGTGGTATCAAATTTCATGGTCCTGATTTCTGAAGGTCAATGCGGTTCACAGGATGTGTCTAAAGGCTGAAGAAGGATCAAAGTTCTTTCTAATTTCCTTTTGAGCATTACAAAAGATGCTAAGCCTAATATTACCTTACCACTATACATCATATGTAGCATGGAAGATAATAAAGCAGGGACAGGCCTACTACTGGAGTAAATTATTGTTGTTGCTGCAAGGTTCTCGACTTCTCGTAGGCCCACAACCATTTGGGTTCGAGCCTATTCAATAAAAACTATCCCCTGTGCACCTAATTGGCGAGCATTTAATTCCTCTCCTTAGTTATCTGATTCTGACAGTGTATGTAAGCTTAATGGCTTTCCACTTCTCGTTTGATCAAAATGTTTCAGCTGGTCGGTCTACTCTTTAAAAACTCGCTTCCTTCCTTCTCTCCTCTCGAATTTATCCTTTTGTAATTTTTCTTCAGATGTCGTGTCAGAAGCAATCGATAAGAATTGGATACGTTAATCGGAAAGATACGTAAGTGCGAAACTGCACCAGCTGATGGGATCAGCATTCAAACTGCATGCAAGCCTGAAAAAATGACTAAATGCTTGATACTGCTAGCCAGCATTTTCCATATAAAATATATATAACTCCGTATGAAACTGATGAATATATTAATGAATTGATCAGACTTAATTCTCATATTGATTTAAGGAATGGAAGAAACCAACAAAAACAAGGCTCAGAACGTCAACACACACCGAGAACGAGAATCAGCAAGTACACAACTCACACAGGAGCCTAGAAAAAAAAATCAAATTTTGCTAGCATTATTTGCAATGACGCTCGCAAATTGAGCATCACTCTAAAAAGGGAAAAAAAATCCTGCAAACAGTGGATCAAGTGCATGCGCCGCCGCCCATATATATATATTATAACGTGCATGTGTTTGGTTCAGCGCTTGGTGGTGGTGGTGGTAGTGGTGGTGCTGCTGGTGTTGCTTCCCATGCCTACTGCATTCTTCACAGCGTCTGCTGCACCTTGAGCCATGTTCATCACTTGCTCCCCTGTCTAAATTATTCCGAATAGTAAAAAAAAGAGATGAGATTAGCTGGTACGTATGAGTGAGAGAGAGAGAGAGAGATAGAGAGAGAGAGAAAGAGAGAGTATGCAGTATAAGGATGCATGCAGTGGCAGTACGTGGTACGTACCTGCTGGAGGAAGCCTGCGGGCTGCTCCTTGTTCTCGCGGGCGGACTGGGCGGAATCGGACATCTTATCGATGGCTGAGTTGGCCGTGTCCTTGGCCGACTGCACCCACTGTTCGGCCTTCTCCTGCATGCATGCATGCATTAATATATATGTAGAATATTAAGATCTTGTTATATGTCTATGATGTCCGTAAACCGTAAAATCGTATTACTGTTGGGCCAGTCGTAATCATACACACTGTGAGTGAGTGTGAGAGAGAGAGAGAGAGAGAGAGAGAGAGAGAGAGAGAGAGAGAGAGAGAGAGAGAGAGAGAGAGAGAGAGAGAGAGGTTGCATATTTGCATGTGGGGGGGAGCCGAGATGAGACGAAGTTGCGTACCTGGCCCTCGCCGTGGGCTTTGCCGGCCTTGAACATCTGCTGACTGTTAGACATGTCGTCTGTACGTAATTAACTCGATCGGGATCGGAAGGAAGAATCGAATGCAACAGAGAATGGTGATCGTTTAATTATTGTTTCGTGTGTTTTTTGTTGCTCAACGGAGGAGTTTATATAGACATCGATCGATCGGCCACTTAGTTTAGTAAGCCGCACGTGGCGGATGCACGATTGGATGTAAGCGCTCGGCACGTGTGAGGGCTTCCCAAAAATTTTGGGACGACTAAGTTTGCTATTGACCCGGTGCATGCATCATTAAGAAGTCTGTTACTTAATTTAACCAATCAATTAGAAGAACAAGTCGAATACGCATCATGGAATAAACTTATCTATATGTATGAGTTTAATTAGCTTAATTAAACTCGCCATATTTTAGACTTTTATTATTATTTTTGTATGCCCATTTACTGTGAACATAATTGACGTGCTTGTATAATTCACATTTTATTCTGCCTTCTTTCTCTTTTCTTTGCTTCCTTTGTCGTTTTGTCGCTCCTTCCCCTCTTTTTTTAATCATTTTATTTTATTTCTTGCAGGGAAAAAATTAATAATTGTGCGTTCTATATTTTCTAGGCTTTTTAAGGGGCCGTTAATATATAAGATATAAATATGAGAAATGACTAGCATGCTACTAGTCTTAATATACTGGCGTATTCACCAGGTTAATTTTTTAGGTATATACGGTTATGATTGTTGAAAGAAAAAAGACAGCAGTGATTAAATAAGAGACACATTTGAGTAACATTTTTATCCTTGCATCGTCTTGTTGCGATGTCTCCCTTTACCAGGACATAGATGACCAAGAACCTAAATGTACGATGTAACTATTAGATTGACATAAATTAATCATGGGAAACAAATTGTTATCTTGCCAACTTTTGTCAGCTTTGATTAACGAAGCATCATATTTTTTATTTGTGACATTTTTTTTCTATGCTCGCAGCAGTAAGTTGCTTCTACAAAGTTTCAAGTTTCGATTCCACTTGTACCGAAAAGTTCACCAACATCTTTTACGATGAGCAACAACATACAAATGTAGTTCACAACAAAGACTTTGCGAAACAAACACATTATACAACAGCGCAATTTATTGCCTTGTAACAAGTTGAAGGTAGAGACAATAATTGGGAATTAATGGAGATATGGCATTATTCACTTGCATTGTGAATGTGCACGCTTGCAACTTGTTACTCGGGCGTGCTCTCTTTTTTGTGCATCAAGCCTCGAGCATTTCTAAGACATGGCATGCCATTTTTGGCCTTAGGTTAGGATTATAATAGATACATAAATGTTGTATGGATCTATGGAGCACATGACCATATCAAATGAAAACATGTTAAGGTTGCGCCACTAGGTCAAAATGGGTTTGCAGAATTGAATGCACTTGCGTAAGTGACGACACTGTGAAATCCGGCTTTAGATGATCAGCAAAAGAATCAGGGGGGCCATACCTCCCAGTTTCATCAAGCAGGCATGTGAACGCTCCTGCTCTCTTCCCACACACTACCTGAACAAAAAAAATGCCATGAAATAAGACATTGGCAATCCTTCTGAGTAGAAGCGAAAATTCGGGGAGGTACATGATATCTGTAATTATCAGAAATTCGAATTTTCTTTCACACACCTATGTTCCCTTCTTCACTGCACAAAAGAGTGTATGAAAGTTCCAAATTCGATCTTGTTTGGACATGAGAGAAATAAAGTGCATTCTCAGATCCATATACTAATTGTTTTGTTCCTATATCTTCATGCTTGAATGGTTGGAATCATAATGAGCCAACAAGAACAGGGAATTGTTACCATCAAATCATTAATCTCCATTTTCCAAAAATAATATTTTGATCCCTTTCTTATATAGGAATATTTTGGCTCTTGAATGTAAAACATGACATCAAAGTCATTAAAATTTTATGAGTTCTCTCATTTAATGAAACATGTTAACAGTTAATAATAGGCCGAATACCAAAACTCAACTTTGAAACTAGTGTTATCATGACTTCTTGAATAACAACATTTATTATCTACTATCAAAAGGTAATCACATTATTAATTATGTTAACCGGAGAACATAAGCGCTCACCATTTTTTATATAAACAATGGGTAAATAGGGGAAATGGTTAAGTTTTTTAACTTCACATTTGCCATGACAATTATTTTTTCTCCAAAGTTTGGCTTTCCAAGAAAAGTATGACAATTTGTAGTTGTCTAATTAACTTCTCAAAATTCTGTTCCCACTGGCATGCCAATATTGGTTGCCCTTCAAACAAACTCTATCCCCGCTGGCATGACAATCTTGGTTCTCCTTCAAACAAACTCCATTCACATTCCAGGTTAAGACGTGTTTGTAAGGCCACTATTTTGACACCTTGTTGTAATGTACAGTGCTACTGCAAATCTGAGTGCCGCATGAAATCCAAAATATGCATGAAGCAGAAAAGTTCTAAATTGACAAATATTGCGGAGTTGTCATGACATAGGCTGTTACGAAAAAGGGGAGAGAGGGATCGCACGAAATACAGAAGAACACGAAGAGGAAAAAAACGGCGGCGGCTCTTTGTTATGGAATAATGATGATTACAAGGATAGGTCTCGGTCTAGACCCCTAGGGAGTTTATATAGGCACTCCCTTTGACAGATGATAGGAATTACATACGGACTGGGACTCTAAATAAATCCCCTGAAAATAGGACACCTATCTCGTGATAAGGAAACAAATCAAATCCGAATCACAAACAGAATACCCCTAAAAAATTTTCGCTCAGGGGGCTCTGCCCCCTTGCAACCCCCGCAGGGGGGATCCCCCTGGATCCCTCCCTTGACCCCCCACAGGCTCGCTGACCGGGCAGCGAGACCCCCGTAGGGGAATTCTGCTGAAGCGCCTGACTATGTAGGGGGACCAATTGGGTTCAGATTCAAGGCATTATTAACATAGGCTCTCAGTGGTTACACTAAACTAATAGTCATTGTTAATTCTCCTTGCAATACCTCCTGTGGAGAAAGTGGAGCACAAGCATATCCTATCAAGACAGCTTTTTCCACCAAAAAAAATCAATAGAAAAAACTTCAAAATCTATATACATTTCAAACTGAAACTAAATTCATATGACACACGTACAATAACCTTGGTGATTATACAGTATCCAAAGAAAGTGAAATCATTCAATTGTCACCATTTGAAGTCCAGGGTAAGGGATATTGCTTTTATGGAAAGTGATATATATTTCTTTTAGAGGGATAAAAAAGACATATGACAAAGAACAACTATGGCATGTGCAACCATAGAGTTGCATTATCAGATGATGACTGGAAAAAAACAAAAAGCACTTACATCATCTTTGAGACTGTCACCAATCATCATTACTTCATTTGGAGGGATGCCCCAAACTGAACATATGTGTAGCAGTGGAGCTGGATCAGGCTTATATGGACGGAATTCCCTACTTAATGCAGGGGAAAACTCCACCTATGAAAATGGGAGGATCAGACTGAATGCCGAAAGGAATTGCAGTTTCTGCTAATTAAACACCTAAAGAAAAATAAATTTTTATATAAAAGAGCTGTAACAAATAGCATATTTCTAAACAATTACCAAAGGCAAACCATTTCTGCTAAATGTGTAATGATACTGCACAAAATAAAATACTTCAAGACAAACCATTTCTAACCATCCAATTTGCAACCGTCAAACTATAGTAGAACGAGGACCTAAATGATGAAAACAAGTACTATCACTAAAAACAACATGCTAGGAAAGTATCTGATCAATTTCTTTCATGGAAACTTTTATGAACAGCACATTCCAGTTTCAACTAAATTTATTTGACAAACATAGCATTGTGATGATGTAAAGTAAATAACTAGCTCTTTAAATTTTAGCTCATAAATATTGATAAAGATATCTTTTTAAGGGAATTGATCAAGGTTTCCCAGATAGGCACATGAAAATTTGACCATCCATGGATTCAAAAATTATAATTTAAGTAGACTTTAGAAACACTGTAATTCGAGAAAACTTCTTGGTCTAACCCAAAAGCTTGACAGTAAAAACAGTACAAAACCAGTATATTACTAAAATTGCACAATAACTGATAAAATATTCAAGCAATAAATGAAATAATACTACTTGACAAAGCACATGGTTACACTTTCGTTTTGAACACATCTTTTATTTCTACTTTCCAATTTCTATGAACCTACGTATTTTTTAGAGTATGATATTTAGTGTGTCAACAATAAAACTGGGAGGCATATGATAATGTAATTTAAAAAATGAATTCCCAAAAAATATTTCCTGTGACAGTAATTTCTTTTACTACACATAAAAAATAACTTGAAATTTCTAAGATAGGAGAGAGAGATAAGGAAAATAATTTTCCCTCTTCTCAAGGAGACAATGGTTTCTGTAAAATCGAATATAACTCGTTTATACCCACAGAAAATATATTCATTGACTGAGGTTTCCTAACTATTCAAACACAAGAACTGGAAAATGACTCCTTGGAAAATATTCTTTTTCTCCAAAGACATTACCAATTAAACTATATTTGATATGATTGCTTTACTTGATAACCACATTTGATAATTGGAACAATGCCATTCAGTTAGTCAACCAGGGCACTCCTAAAAAAAGGTCAACCAGGGCACCATTTTAAAGAAGGGGAATTTGCGACCAAAACCATGATATTTAGGCGGAAGAAAAAACAAAGGAAACACTACAATTTTACCATAAAATGTTCAGTCCAGTTTTTTTCTTTTTTTGTGAAAAGAGAGGACGACTAGCAAGGTGGTAGTCATCCAGAGATTTCATTGATGAAATACACAATTACAATCAAACATTAAGAAAAGCAAAAGCTGTTACATTACAAATATTTTCTCCACTCCCCATAAATTGTTTTTGCATGGTGTCCTACATTCTCCACATAAGCGTTTGCAGCGAAATGGCCCAAATGTATGCCAGGGGGCGCACCCTCTGTCTCCCTATAATATTCACTGCAGTTGCTAACCCACCTTGCTATTGTCATAAATATTTAAAATTTCATCAAATAAAATTTCAGTATTTCAATTTTCATTTCTAATGAAATCCTATAGTTTTCAGTCATCTTCTTGGTATTTCTATTTTCTTGGGAGATAAATTGCACGGTCATAGTACTAGATAGCATTGAGCATTTGGCTACATGCAAGCAAGGTTATCAAGTGTTGACAAAATCATACAGAGGAAATTGTTTGATGTATTTAGCTAGATACGAGTAGGTGGGTTCCCTATAACTTGACTCAGATTTATATTTTTGGCGAAATCTTGGGTTTGGTTTTAGTCATGGAGCATTCTAGGTGATCCTACAACCAAAATTGACTACAGAAACAGTTACAGAGAGTGAAATCTACATCTAAACTGATGACCTTGCGACACATCTGTGATGTGGCCCACAAGTCATATCGTATTGGATTTACACTAACTTACCTTGCAACAGGCAATACACTTGCAAGTGAACTCCTAATGGAACTTGTATAAGTTGACATATGAGTAATCATACCTTTATGCAGTGATTCAAGTTATTTAGAAACTAGGACCTCCAGTTTATTATGATTAATATTCTGATACTACTACCATATTGGCAATATTATAACATTTTTATTTGTTAATAATGCCTTGAATCCTACTTCAACTGAACCTGTTTGGATCCAAACTCCAAAATAAAAGGAAACTTGTATATTTCCTTGTCATGAGATTGTTAAGGAATTGATTTGTTTCCGGGAGAATCGGGCCGTAGGGTTGGTAACAACCGCAGAGAAGGCAAACCCTAAAAAGGGTAAGACGAAGAAGAAGAACGTCAATACGAAGGACATCTGCAACTATTGTAAAGAACCAGGTCATTGAAAGAAGGATTGCCCCAAGAAGAGGAAGGACACGATTGCTGCAGTAGCACACCATATTAGCGAATCTGATGATGATGATTTGACTCATGTTATTTGATATGTTTGGAGGAGAGTTGGGTTCTGGATTCAGGATGCTCTTATCATATGATTCAACTTATCAGAATATTGATGGCGAAAACGTCATCTGGCCGATGATGCAGCCTGTAAAATAGTTGGAATCGGTTCAATTCAGATCAGAACTTATGACAATGGGGTAAGAACATTGATAGAGGTCCGTCATTTTCCGCAACTAAAGAAAAATTTGATATCGTTAGGAGTTTTGGACTCCAAAGGATATCAAATGGATGCTGCAGAAGGTGTTCTCATGGTCACCAAGGGTGATGTTGAAGTCATGAGAGAAGTCAGACAAAAGTCCTTGAACATACTATAATGCACAATAATTTCTAACGTGGCTGCAGTAGGTAGTTCATCCAAATTAGAATCAGAAACATCCAAGTTGTGGCACATGCAACTTGAACATATGAGTCAGAAAGGGATGAAAATTCTCAGTAAGCGCAATCTTCTGGATGGTCAGGAGATATCTGAAATTGGATTTTGCAAGCAATGTGTTTTTGGAAAGCAAAATCGACATCAATTGAGCAAAGCCGTGCACAAGACGAAGGCAACACTCAGATTGCATCCACGTTGGCTGTTGGAGCCCCTCTCGTGTTCCATCTCTAGGATGTTCTAGATACTTCCCATCTGTGATAGATGATTACTCAAGGATGACATGGGTATTCATGATGAAGCACAAGAGCGAGGCATTTGAAGCTTTCAAACAGTGGAAGGCTCTGGTGGAGAACCAGACATCGAAAAAGATGAAACACTTTCGTACTGATAACGGTTTAAAATTTTGTTCATTTGAATTTGATCAGTCCTACAAGGATGATGGCATTGCGAGACATTGCGAGAGATACACCGCAGCAGAATGGTGTAGCAGAACGCATGAACAAAACTCTTCTAGAGATGGCACGGTGCATGCTCTCTAATTTTGATAAGAGGTTGTTAGCACAGGATGCTACCTTGTCAATCGGAGTCCTGCAATCGCGATCGATCTAAAGACTCCTATTGAGGTATGGTCAAAAAATCCTGCTGATTATACTAATATGAAAGTTTTTTATTGTCCAACATATTATCATGTCAGCGAAGGAAAGCTGGAACCAAGGGCCAAAGAAGGAGTCTTTGTTGAATATGGTGCGGGTGTAAAAGGCTTCAGAATATGATCTCCTTCAGAGCACAAGGCTATTTGCAACAAAAATATATTTTTTGATGAGATGTCAATGCTCAAGCAGAAATCAGATGTTGTTGACTCAATAGAGGAGGGTGTCAACAAACACATGGAATTTGGATTAACTCCAATTCAGAATGGGGCAAAAGAATCTCATCAAGTTGAACAACCAGAACCTGAAGAGCAAGCAGAAAAAATAAGGCTAGACGTGCACGCAGGCAAGTAGATCCTCCTAAGCATTATGGCTTTGAGGACATACTTGCATATGCATTCCAAGTAGCTAAAGAGGTGGAGCCGCTAGAGCCATCGAACTACAAGGATGCTATCACATGTGTAGAATATGAACTGACAGCAAAGTGTCGGATATCTGATTGGAGGATTAAATTCAAGGTGAAGATTTGTTAATAATGACTTGAATCCTACTTCAACTGAAACATGCTTGGATACAAACTCCAAAATAAATGAAAACCTGTATGACATATTATGTATATTTCCTTATCATGAGATTGTTAAGGAATTGATTTGTTTTCTTATCACAAGATAGGTGTCCTATTTTTTGGATTAATATAGAATCTCAGTAGATCCGTAATTCCTATCATCTGTAAAAGGGAGTATCTATATAAACTCCCTAGTCCCTAGGGGTCCAAAGAGAAAGCAATATGATCTTATAATCCTCTTCTGTTTCTTCCATCTAATAAAATTCTGCGTCGCTTTAAATTTCTCGAGTTTTCTTGTGTTGCATAATTTCTCTCGTGCAGAAATCCTAACATTATTCTCATTTAAGCTTTCTACGTATATCTTTGGTAAATGTTCTAAATTCCAAAATTAAGAATGACAAAGGACATAGGGTATTACCCCAAATCTTTGATGAAATATGTCTACAGCAGCCTTCACATTGCGGGTTATTAGGCCTCTTCTGCAAAAGTACAAGTTTTAATAAATCAAATTTCTTATCAAAAGCAATTCAATAATAGAAGGAATACTTTCAAAAAAAATAATATAAGGAATAGTCCAAATAGAATATTCATGCAAACTTTGCTTCTTCTTATCCATGTAGAATTTTATGTCAGGAAAAAAACCTTTCACATTTCTCTCAAATCCTTGTAATATTGCCAATGAAGCACAAAAAATCAGAAAATGGAATCTGAGTGACAAACATAAGATTGAATACAAGAAGTATAGTAGCAATTGGCAGGTCAGAATTTATCCACTGTTACAATGTAGAGACTAGAGAGTAAAGCATCACCATGCAACCTCCAATATGAGGGCTAACAATACAACACAAACTCATTGCAATGATTAATTATTTTCAGAGTGTGTAATGGCCACTAACATGCATAAGAGAAAGCAAATGTGGATATTACTCAGTGATCATTTTAGTAAATGGGACGCCACATCTAAATACATATGGTAATATTTTTTTGAGAAGGAAATATATAGGATAATACTTACCTTAAATTCCTAGAATCAAGGTACCCACAAAGCTCCAAAGTGCCTGAAAAATAATGTTTCATCAGACTGCAGCTTTAGAAACTCATGAAAGAGAGACAACATTGCAATACATCACAAAAATGACTTGAAAAATCAATACCTAAAACTGAGTAAAAGCACCTTTTCTCATTTGACAATATTAAATGTCATAAAACAACACTTCACTGCAAAATAAATTTTCTCATTGCAAAGACATCTTATTGCTTGCCTCTATAGAAAAAAATTGCTCGAACAGAAAAAATATGCTTACAAGCACTCGAAGCAGGAGGGCAAATTGTAACAAGATACATTATACAGGGTGAACCATCTAACAATATCAGAACAGACTTCTGGAGCTCGAACAGAAGTAAACATAAAAACTTCAAGCAGAAATTTACAGTCAAGTTGAAGAACAAAATGAAAATTACAGTCACCTGACTCACTTCCCTCGAATCTAAGGTCAAAGAAGTGTCAAATACTGTTTGTTAAGTTGACTAACAGATATGGGATGCCATCACAAATCCATTGACGCAATCTTCTTTCATGTCAATCTAAGATAAAGAGACCCGTGAGACAGTGATTTATCAGTTGTCTCGGCGATTAGGAGCCCCATCAAATACTTGTTGTTCAGTCGAATAATATATATGGAAATCACAGAACACTGGCTTTTGAGTTGACTCTCACATTTAGATTTCTACCAAACACCGAATGTCTATTAAATGATGAACATTGATTCTTGTCACCGAAACGCTCGACGCTTCCGTGCAGTTTCGGGAAACAAAAACTCAGCCACAAAGATTGCCCATTTCTAATTCTACACCGACGGTTCCTGTAGAGATATATAAAAAGAACGATGAATGTAGAAAGATGGAGAAAGATGTGGAACCCGGCATGATTTGGAGGCGGTCGAGGCCCAGGCGCTCGAAGTGCGCGATGATCTCGTAAGCTCTCTGCTGTTGGGGCGGCGAAAGGGTCTCGATGTGGTGGAGGATGTCGACGCTCCCGCCGGCGTCGCGGAGGGCGGCGTAACCATCCTCCCCCAGCACCGCCCGGTACATTGCGGGGAAGTCGATCACCGGAACCGTGAGCGTGCCGTCCATGTCGAACACAATCCCCCGCAGTCGCCCCATCTTCTTCGACCCCTCCGCGCCGCCTCCGACGGGCGTGATTTCAGGCGCCACGACGGACATCATCGGCGAGCGGCGGAGCCGGAGGCAGCGGGGCGAAGGAGCGGTCGGCGACAGGAGCGAGAAGGCGGAGGCGGCGACGAGGCGCTTGAGCATTTGTCGGGGCGTTTTGTGGCCGTCGTCGTCTCGTCGGAGTCCGAGATTTTTGTCGAATCGGACGGTCGTACGGATGGAGGCCCAACAGAGCATTTGCCGATCCATGCGGCCATCAAATGGATGTTTTTGTTTATTATTATTTTATTTCGATAAAAAAGAGTGGATCGCATGTTGTTGATTTATTGGGCTGCTAAATAATCTAAATTACTTCTTTAATTGGCTAGACCCACTTAAGTTTGAGAAAAAAAATTGATTCAAAATAAATAATAATATTGATTTTTTCCGAGTTGAAGATTTTTGAACGAATGGATTTATATAATAAGATTAAGATCCAGTATTCGACAATAATAGCTGATGAGTTTATACAATTATTTATGAGTTTAATGGGGTGTTCCCAACTTTCCTCTCCCAATTATCTGGATCTCCTTCCGGCGGTCCAAATTTTGCGAGGCTAATGTTGGGGAGAGGGAGGGGCGGCCGTAGCGGAGTTGGGTTCGGCGAACTCTCCATGACTTAGGAGTAGCATCCGATCCTATTCAGGACGGAGGACATTGCCTCCGCCCCGATCAAGTCGATTGGCCCGCGCTTCTGACCCCGACTCGAATCTCCGGTTCGGGAGAAATTTTATCCTCCGTTCCAATCCCGCGGGGACCCCGATTCTTCGAATCCCATGACCCTCTTCTAGTAACCCTCATATAATAAGAACCATTGCTGCCCTCCTCAACAAGGGCCGCTGTCTTAAGCTCAAAAGTCAGACCCCAAATTGGACCGAATTAAATCGAATCGATCCGATAAAAAATCGATCAAAATTGGTTAAAATCGGGCAAAATCGAGTTGAACCTTATTTTTTGGTTCAACCAAAATTTTTTATTAATTTTTTTACTAAGAGATAATTTGATAAAACATATTATTATAAATTTGAAAAATATTCAAAGATGAATTTTCTTCATAAATATTCATATTGATCTATTAGTCTCCTCATTCATTTATACTTGTCTATTTACTCTCACTTTACTACTACCATTCATGTGAGACTATTTTTGTACACTCACTTGTTCTTTAGGGTGCGAGAATTTGGGGCCCCCAAAATAGAGAGAACTCCCCCATCCTTGAAAGAGGATTCAGGGATAATTTTTCCCCATCCCCGATCTCATGGGGGAAAAATTCTCTGAGTTCGGGGTCCCGATCGGAGATTTCCCACGGAGTCCCGCAGGGGCAGGGGATATTGTCATCCCTACCATCACCTCCGAGTAAGACCCTCCGCCGTTGTCCGTGCTCACTCGATCACTGCCCATCTCTAGATCCACTCCGCCGGAGACCCTTTTCGGTAGTTCGGCGGCGCGACGGAGAGGTGCTCGTCTGAAGGACAGAGAGAGTGCAAGAGAGAGGGCAGAGAGAGATTGAAAATGAGAGAGGGAGGAGAAAGAGCTAAGAGGGCGAGGGAGGGGGGACTTGGTTCCGCATGTCACCGTCGTTTTCGCTAGTCGCTGCCGCCTTCGTAGCCCCGCAAGACCTCGCCACCACCTTCATAGGTCGCCGCCCGAGCAAGATCTCGGCACCGCATTCCGCACCTCGCCGCCACCTTCTCCGCGAGCTGCCCTCGCCGCGTCTATTCCTCCGTCGGACGAGATCTGACCCTGCCTCCATGACCTCTCCCTGCACCTCTTCCTCTAACGCGACACCAACTCTCATCGCCAGACCCAACTCCGCTGCGGCCGCCTCCCCCTGTCTTCCTCCAACTCCCCCACCCTCTCCCTCTCCCCGACATCAGTCTGGCGAAATTTGGACCGTAGCACCCCATTAGACCCATGATTTATTTTACTCTAGACCTATGAGACTTTCGACAACAAAAAAAAATATTGATCTAATTTAGCTAAGAGAAATTCAAAATTTTGGTTTGGTCCAATTCATTTAATTTTGTGGGGGATTGATGGGCCCTTTTTTGGTTTTTGGACTTTTATGTACTTTAAGAATCACTTATAAATGAGATAAATATAATTATAATTCGAATAAATGGAAATATATAATGGTAGAAAAATAAAAATATTTAGTATTTTTTACTTTTAACTAGTAATTTTTTATTTTCATCGCAACTCAATAATTTCAAATGATTCTCATGAAATTTTAGATTATCAAGTTACAAGCCGATTACATTCAATATTATAATCAAATTCAAATCAAATCGATTTGAGTTTGAGTCGACCGACTAATACAATTTGACTGGATCGGACCCATTAGTACCCACCTTGTAGTCACTTGGGACATTCTCTGTAATTTTCCGTTAATATAATTTTTATTTAGTAATTCTTTCTGGACCAATCTCAACATATAAAATGACAGAAATTAATATGAATATGAAGTTTGACATGTTATTATCAATTCTTTGAAAAAAAAATTGTATTCTCTTTTCCACTAAGAGAAATAATTTTGGTCAACAATGCACTATAATACGTGTAGCAAATAATTATATATACCATTATTATTTTTGTTTATTTGTTTATGTTGTTGAAGGCATCCAATTTTTTTTGCATGGCCATGCATGTGTGTGAAAAAAATTATTTAAATAAAAAGTTGTTAAATTCTAACATTTTTACTTCTTAGTTTTTTTTCTACATCATATATTTTTTTTTAAAAATTAACCATAATAATAAGGAAAATCTTAAAATTAACTACATAATATTACATAATTCAATGTATTAAAAATTTAAATAGTTTTCTTCAACAATGCAAAATCATCTTATGACACATAACAAATTAGCAATGCCATTACTAATTTCGCTTGTCCTCATAAATCTTCTTGCTCTTATTTCATCATTTGAGGAAGTAATTATTAGCTATAAAAAATGACAGATAATCTAGTGAATGAATTCAAGTATAATTATGTAAAGGAAATTTGGCCAATATAATCTTTATTTGTGATTCCACTTGGAATTGCGACATTTGATGAAATATTTTTCATCTTCTTTTCAAGATTTAAAAGGAAAATTCTATCGTACTGCTATAAGGCCAGCAGTGTTATATGGTAGTGAATGTTGGGCTATGAAGGGACAACATGAACGTAAAGTGGGGGTAGCCGAAATGAGGATGTTGAGATGGATGTGTGATCATACAAGATTAGATAAGATTAGGAATGATCATATACGTGAACGAGTCGGAGTGGCTCCTATTAGTGAGAAAATGGTAGAGAATCGTTTGAGATGGTTTGGTCATGTTCAGAGAAGACCATTAGATGCGCCAGTAAGAAGAGTAGATCAAATAATCTGGAGTCCGATTAAAAGAGGGAGAGGGAGGCCAAGGCGGACACTTGGCGAACTAATAGAGTAAGATCTATTGGTGAATAATATACCGAAAGGTTTGGTTACTAATAGAGCGAAATGGCGTCGTATGATCCATGTAGCCGACCCCACCTAGTGGGATAAGGCTTTATTGTTGTTGTTGTTGTTGTTGTTGTTGTTTTCAAGATTTAAAAGATCTTTCAATACAAATTATAAGAGATGAATGTGCACCATTAAATTTTCCTTGAGTTGTTTTTTTTTCAATTTTTCGTTGATTTTGTATTTTTGGATACAACACAAAGTATCATTTTTTATCCCCATATCTTTTATCCACCAAATATATTTACCTATTGGAAACTAAAATTAGTAAGATTTATTTATATAAACTTGTTATGCCAAGTCAAAAAATTCATAGCATGAGTATTAATTACATATAGAAAAACATGTGTGAAGTGTGCTGATAACACATATCAAAATCATATTGAATGTGGGAATACCTTTTCTTCCAATATAACATAGTTGATATGTTTATGGAATACAATCCTAAAAATACATATTAGAATATATAAATAAGTAAAATTTGTATAAAATAACATAAATGATATCTTAAAATAGATGTGTAAGGTGTTGTAGTTTTGAAGTGTAGATTCCTAGATTTTATGATATCCCATGCCAAACCTTTTTTTTATCACATATTGCATCTAATACCTCATGAAGTGCTCTATTAATAGTTTTGCCAGAACGTTAAAAACATTAGCCAACAACTCTATTAGAGAGTCCTTTAACAAGTGTGTACATAAATATATCAAATTTTTTTATACATGATATTTGATTACTCAATTTTAGCTCATATTTCGATGATGAACTTAAGTAAAATATTTGATTCCATTCTAAAAGCATTTACACATCGAATATAATTTCCATTTAATTTTTTATTTCTTCCAAAGTTTTTGGAATGAATGACGTCATACATGATCCCTTATCAATGTATTTGTAATAGTATGTAGGAATAGAAATAGTTGAACTATCAACTGAGGTCCAAGCATAATCCAACATGTCCTCATTTTTCACAATTCTAGTTTAAAAAATAAAGCAATATCTAAAAAATAATAACAAAAGAAGAATAAATACAACATAAAAAAAGAGCCATTCTATTGACTAATTTATTACCAAAAATTAAAATATCCAATTATAAAATAAATTTACATGATAAAACTAAAATATAAAGTCCTGTGAATTTTTTTCATTATCATAGTAAACATAAATTTTAAGATTATTTCCTTAAACCCCTCGTAAACTATAGTAATTTTTTAGGTCTAATCTTGAACTATGAATTTAATATATGACGTCTCTAAATTTTACCATGATATATAAATATTATATTTAAAATAATATAATAATAAATAAATATATTATATTTTAAATAAATAATTATGTACTATTTAATAAATACATTATATTTTATTGGAGTCCATGTCATATAAACTAAAACTTGCTATTACAAGTTAAGGGTCTATTATGTTACAATTTTATCAAAATAAAATTAGGGAACTAAAATGAAATCAAAACAAAGTTGAAAAACTAATAGTGAAAATTACTCGAGAAAAGGATATTTTTAATATTCATCATGTGTGACTTTTGGTTGGCCCGCCTTTGTTTTCTTGTATTCCTTTCATTTATTTTTTTTCCATATTTAACTTCTAGCTTTTGGCATCGTATGATCCATGTAGCCGACCCCACCTAGTGGGATAAGGCTTTGTTGTTGTTGTATTTAACTTCTAACTTTCCATATATATTTTTTTAAACTCTATGAAATTACCTAAATATGTCATGTTATCTCTCTCTCTATATATATACAATGTTTATTTATCTTTGTTTGAGCTCGTACTTCACATGACAAGACATCACGAAAAATGATGGATATAAATGTGAATGTTTCGTGCATTTAAAAAAAATATGCAAGACTATGTGCATCCAAATCATACAATATTTCACCATTTATATATAAAATAATATTAGAACGACCTATGTCTTCTCGTAATATAATATTAGAGCCACTTATTTGTGTGAGTTATGAACTTATGATGGACCAAATGTCACAAAAAGTTGTTGAACTCGTGGTTTATGGAAACTCATCATTGACATATCTATGAGAGACGTCTTTAACGTAAAGTTACATAGGCCAACATGGACAACATGTTAGAGAAAAACTATAGCTTGTGACTTCTCAAATTCTATACCATGTTTTTTGAAAAATATTTTTTTTTAAAAAAATAACTAGAAGATTTTTTAGAAACTAGTTTTAAAAAGGGGTAAAATTTTCCTTTATGAACTATGGTAAAATTAGAATACCTTTCAAAATCTGTTATACTTCCTCTTGTGCTACTAGGTATTAATCGGATCTATCTTAGACCTGAAGGTCATTAACAAAAGGGAAAACTCATACCAAAAGCCCCATGTGCGGACTTATCTTCTTTAAACCTTGGTGACACCCCTTGGCTCCTAATGGGCAACCTGAATAACATTATTCGGACAGAGGATAAGCAAGGCGACTTGCCATTCCAACTCACCCCCTCAGCCACAAAGCTTAATTCCTTAATCATGAATCATGACTTTGTCGACTTGTATCTCCCAGTCTTGGATTGACTTGGTGTAACAATAGAATTTTATGTAAATTAGACAGAGCTTTTGCTTGCACCAGTTGGCTTTCAACTTACCCTAATGCTTATTGCAACTAAAACATTTAAATTGAGCACTTTTGATTAGAATACAATAAACCTAGGGAGATTGTTAGGGAGACGTCACCCAATACACACATCCATAACTCTCAATATTATAAAATAACATACTCTTCACTGGAACAGGCATGGACTAAGGAGACTGGAGGTTTGGGCACATAAGACTCTCTCTAAAATTCAATTGCTAGAAGCTTGGGATGAGAACCTTGACCTCACTAATGCAAAAATTCTCAGATTGAGATCTCTCTATCACCTCCATGCTTCTCTCTTGAAATAAATTGCCCTAAAATGGTGGAGTAAGTCTAGGGTGAATTGGATTAGGGAGTGGGATAATAATACTAAATTCTTTTAATTTGTCTACAATGATTAGACATAGACGCAATCTCATCTCCTCAATCTTGGACAATAATGCACAACCTACTACTAATACACCTAAGATCCTTAACACCTTTATCAATCATTACCAATCGCTTTGAGCACCTATCAACCACCCCACCCCTAATATCTCAAGTTGGCCTAAGCTTCCGAAAATGCCAAACTCAGAACATGACTCCCTAATTGCCGCCCTTCACCCCCTTAGATGTTAAGAAAACAATTTGGATCATGCCATTGGGGAAGGGTCCAGGACCATATGATTTCACCTTAGAGTTTTATAAGAAATATTGGGATATCATTGGGACAAATGTGTCCTCTGTCATCCTTAACTTCTCAACACTGAGCATCTCCCTCTTTTGATTGGGGTAACACCGACTTAATATTCATCCCTAAAACAGACAATCCATCTAGGGTATATGATTGTTGACTTATTTCCCTATATAACGTCATTTATTGAATTGTGGCAAAAATGTTGGCTAATAAAATTAAAAAACCTCTCTTACTATCATTGCCCCAAACCAATATGCATTTATCAAAGGCCACCCAATCCATGATTCTATCATCCTAGGTTGCACAGGAAGTAGCACACTCGCTCACCTAGGGTAGATATAAATACTTAATGATAAAAGTTGACGTGGCAAAGACATTTGCTAGGATCTTTTGGGTGGTCATCGTCACTGCTCTTGGCCTCATGAACTACCCCCACACCTTTATAAATTGGATCAAAGCTTTGCATTCAATCCCTACATTTTTCAAGTAATATTAGTGGAGTCCAATCTACCTTCTTCACCTCATTTTTCAAAACCTAGCAAGGGGACCCACTTTCACCATACTTGTTTACCATCATCACACAAACTCTATCTTCCTTGCTTCAATTAGCTAGCTGAGATAAATGGCTCGTTGTCCCCTTTTAAAGTGCAGACTTTTCATATAACACATATTTTTTTTGTTAATGATCTACTTCTTTTTTAGCTGCTAACTCAAAAAATTGCAAAACTCTTACTAACATCCTCCAGCTCTATAATGCTCTCACCAATGAGAGCATCAACATGGACAAATCAAAAGTCTATCTCCCAAAAAAATTGACTTGGCAAAGGAGGGAAGCCATTATGTGGGCAATGGGCATTAAACAGGGGAAGTTTCCTTTTCAATATCTAGAAGTTCTTGTATATGATTGTTTCATTCCTTCCTCACAGCAACAAGCTTTGTTGGAGAAAACCAATCACCGACTCACAAGGTGGAAAGGGAGGCTTCTAATATGGCGGGCATATCGATCTTAATTAAATATGTAGTCCATTATATTGCTCTTAGTATTGTGTATATTACAAGTGGTCACACTGACTCATTGGTAAGATCTCCAGAGCCAATTGGTTGAAATATTGTCCATCTCCCAATAGCAACTGGTGGTCTAGGACTCTAGGTATCATGAAACTTAGGAATGTTCGTACATCTTTACTTGCTAAGCGGTTACTGCTATGTTAAATAACTCAAATGACCTATGGTCTCAGCTTATCATTAAAAAATATGCTCCTCAAAACCTCTAGAGTACTAACCCTTACAGGAAATCATCTTGGAGCTAGCATATGATCTGTTTTGCGATGAATGATATTAGATTTGGCCTACAAAATTTATTAGTAATGGATCTGGCACAAATATCTTGTTAGATATTTGGCTCTTTAGCATCCCCTACTTTCATGCCTATATTTATTAATGTTGAGATTCCATTATACTCTGTGCTTGTCGACAAGTTGATTTGTTTTGGCAGTTGGGATCAAGCCTTTTTGCTCTGATATTTTGGATATATCTTGATTGAGAAAATTTGTTCTATTATTTTACCTACTCCTTCCTCTTTAGCCGATGAGGACTGGCCATCCTTCTAGTGATGTGATCATTAGTTTAGTCTATCTCTCTATCAGTTGTCAGTCCTAAATCAACCTAATTTTTGGATGATCAGATTAGAGTTCCTTGTGGTCCATTTGTGTACCCCAAAAAATTAGATCCTTTTTGTGGAAGATTAAACATAAAAGACTTCTCACATCGATAATGTCTGCCCGTCTCTATCTTGAGACAATTGATCACTTATTTTTTGAGTGTCAGTTTGCTTTCATGTTTTCCTAGGCTCAAGGAGGTTGGGTTAGAGAGGGAGTGTGCCTTGACTATGCATTCTCTTCTATACGATCTATTAGCATTTTGTTTATGGGAAATATGGGTACACATAAACAACATCCACTTTCGATCCAAGTCGACAACCACTCTTGTGCTATGGTTTAGGGCTCTAGCAGGTTCTTTAAAATTTTTACATTACCACCTTCCTAAGGCACCAACTATCCTCAAGATTCACTTTGAATACGGTGGGAGCCCTCGTGCCCCTTGTGGGTGAAGCTTAATAACGATGGCTCGTTCACGTCACCCAATGAGGCAGGGGACGTAGGGTATATTATCTACAACACTGATGGAACATGTTTGGTTGCATACATTCTTCATCGTTCTAGCGACTCGACACTGATTGCTGAGGCTTGAGGGGCTTTAGAGGGACTTCATCGCTGCAAGGACCTGCAATACACAATGATTGGCTTGAAGTGGATTCCAATGTCTGCAAATAATCGAGACTGCATGCCACCTTGGAAGCTCTAGAACCTCATGAAAGGAATTTGTCATTGTACTTCTACTCTTACATATTTCAAATGTACTCATTGCTATAGAGAAGTCGATGTTGTTGCCGACTGTTTACTTAACTGTGGCCGTCATACACTTTTTGATAGTTTGTGTGATGATGGCTTGTCCTCCGAAATTCATCTGTCTTTTGAATTTTGATGTATTGAAGGCTTCTTGCAATAAATAATTCTCTTTAAAAAAAGAAAGAAAGAGACTTTTCTTGTAAGTACCTTGTTTTCTGATTTTTTATTTTTAAAATTTATTTTTTAATGAAGAAATAAATAAGTGAAAATACTTGAAAAGTCCTTAGAAAATAAATAGTGACTCAATTAGAATTTAGATAGTACTTAAAAAAGTCTTATAGTTTAGAAAAGGTAGATACAAATTTGTTTTAATGAAAAATAAGAAATCAAACCAATTATAGTCAATGATTATTTCTTGAGTTTAGCACTCTCTATTTTAGGAATAAACTCCTTCTGAGTACTATGAATCGTGATGAAAAAGATTATTATTTGCAGAAGATTTATGATTAAGAAATCTGTTAGGAAGAAAGTGTAATATCCCAAATTTAATTCACATGTAATCACATGGATTAATATTATATCATATTATTGATAAGAAAATTGATATATGTGTTAATGCACGAGTTATAGCTCATAGTGTTTGATCGTTGAAATATGACGAAAATTTGTCCAAGGCATGAAAACATGATCTTCGAAAATATTAGAATTAAGAAAATTAAGGTCCCGGTAATTGTTCCTATATATCAAAGTATTATATATGTGATTTTTAACAATTTTTAGGAGATGTTTTACTTAGGTAAAACATAGATGCAAAATCACAAAATCTGTGAAATCGCGATTTTTGCTCTTCGGACAAAAATTTAGATTTCGATTCCTTAATTTTTTATTTTTATAAATATTTTATTTGAATCCAAATGGGGGTAGTTCCTTATTTACATGTAATGTCTTAAGTAAATGAATAAATAAATAAATAAATGAAAAAGGCAAAACCATTACATGTAAATACCTTCAATACTAAGGTCATTTCCTTATTGTGTTTGGCCGACTTAAGGTCGGTTGAACCTTGCCTTATCTTTCTTCCTCTACATGTTCTACCACATCTTCTCACTTCCTCACCTGCCCCATACAAAAATCCAAGTGAAAGGGGACCATGTTCTACTAGTGAAGCTATTTGATGGGGAATTAGGGTTTTGTCATATGGTGAGTTCATACTTCACTTTATTTTAATTTCAACTACATAAATTTCTAATTAGGGTTTCTCTGAACCTCATCCATCTCATTCACTCTCAGATTTTAGCTAATCATGGGATAAAATTCATGTTCTTCATGAGCAAAATTAACCCTAGCCATGTTCAATTAGTTCCCAAATTTTTAGCTACATAATTACATACCTTCGGGTGGTCCCAAAATTATGAAATTTCTTCTGATAGATCCTCTATGAGTCTAATTTCATTGAGCTTTGGAATCAAGTTAATAGGATTTCTATAGATAAAGTTATGCTCTTATCTTTATGGTACTATCACTCTGTCCGCCGAAATTGTTACCCGTATTTGTAAATTATGTTTTAAATCTTATATGTCATGTAATTATTTGATATTTTATGATGCTATAGAAATTGATGTTAGGTTTCATTGACAATTGGAATCACTAGGAAATGATATGTTTAGAGGAAGTTATAAATAATTTACCGAGCCTTACTCAGTCTGTCAAGAGAGAACTTAGGGCAAATTATGCTAGTATTGATTAAATTTATTGTGCTCAACAAATAGATATAAATTCAAATAATTTTATGAGTTGCACCTTAGGATGTCTACTATGTGGGAAAATTAAAAGAATCAGAATAGGGAATGTTTATTATTTTATATAAATCATAAAAGTAAGGTTACTCAGTCTGTCAGGATATAGAAATAACATAAAAGTTAGGTTGAATGTTGATTTTCATGAGAGCAAACCATAATGAAGTAGGAAATGAAACTTTTACAAATTAATGTCTATGTAATATGAAAGTAAAGAAAATTGGAATAATGTCATTTGATTATGCATACCAGAAGATATGAATTTTCTTTGCTATGTGTGCAATCTGTTATAATATTAGGTCAATCTTTATGTTTAATAGTGACTTGAGTTATAAGAGTAAATATTTAAGGTTCATATACCATTTCAATTAATTATATTTCATATGTGATAGGCTTGTGTTCATATCATAGTAGTAATGCATTTCTTATTATTATTGTTATAGGAGTAGAAGAGTAAAGTAGTGAAAAGAGAAAGGAAAACATTTTGTTAGCCTTTATAGGTAAGTTATTTTCTCCTACTCTATGTTTTCACCTCTTTTGAATTCGGTGTGACATCGATTAGTATATGTATTGAATATGCTTTGGATATACTATGAATTGATTTCAAAAAATGCAATGATTAAAAGTATATCTGAATGATTGTATAATTGCACATTTGAAAAACATATGATATGAATGGATTAGTGCAATCTTATCCCGTTTGAAATGGTATTTGATATGATTCATCTTCTGATATTTGAGATACAATCGTTATATGTATTAAATTCATATATTGTCAAGTTTATATGAAAATTATGTTTTGAATGATTGATCAATTGATGGTTCATTGGTAAAATATATGTGAAATGTTATGGAGTCATCTTATGGGATATAATTCTATTCCGTTTGAATGAGTTTGATTCATCTTTTGATATTCGAGATATGATCGTTATGTGATGCATCATGCATCTGCATATGCCTGCATTGCATGTATGATGGTTGGAGCTAAGTGCTACATCGCTGATCACGATGGGAGCCACCTCTAGAATCTAATTCATCATTTTGTTCCCCAGAAATGGGATGAGATAGGCTGGAGCTAAGTGTCATGCGGAGCTAAGTGCCACATCGTGAGTAGTCATGATGGAGGCTACCTCTAGAATTCGTAGGGGCCACCTTTAGAGTCCACCTATCGCTACATGATTTGTTCTCTAAAAGGGATGAGGTAGAATGGAGCTAAGTGCTACATCGCTGATCACGATGGGAGCCACCTCTAGAGTCCACCTACCGACCACTGGCCAGTTGGTGATCCATGCATTCATATGAGAGTGTTGTATTTGCATACATATGTTTGATATGATTTATATGATATTGATTGCAAGTTGAGTGTAATGTTTCTGATTAGTATGTTTATATGTAATTATCAAATATATAAAAAAATGGCTATTTCGCTATTATGATTATTGCATGCTTTTCTATGTCTCTCCAAATTGATTAATTGGTAAACATATGCCATGAGTTATCAACTTACTGAACTATTTTAGTTCACTATGTTGTTTCTAATATTTTTTAGATAATTCTTGAGAATCATGCGAGATGATATTATTTGAAGGGTTCGTGGTAAGATGGAAAGATTTGAGTCCTTCGTATCCTTCTATTAGGATGTCAAGGGGTTTAGTTATGTACAATTCATATGTATTATTTTGTAAGAAGGCAAAAGCATTTTGTGGAATGTAAAACTTAAGGATTAGTGGTTTGCTCTGAAGGATCATCATAAATTGTGTAGTTTATTTTATGATATTTTCATTCTTATGTATGTTATTAAAAAAAAAGATAAATTACATCATGTTTCCACAATCTTTCCCAATTTTATTTGATCATTCGTAATGAGTCGCGAACTCCGGTTTAAACTAAGGTTTAAATCGGGGACGTGACAAAAAGTCTGTGGAAAACTTGGACAGATGAGTTTGAAACATGATAAATTACACCAAATGCCCTCCAACTTTCACTTTTGCTCAGTCATGCCCTCCAACTTCACTTTGTAATAACGATGCCCTCCATCTTTTAATTTATTTCACCCGATGCCCTATTTACCTGAGATAGGCGTTTTTCCGGTCGTCGAGCTGACGTGGCACACACGTGACGCTGACAGGACATTTTTTCTTCTCTACGCGCTGACATGATAATATTAAAAAAATAAAAATATTAATTAAAAAATAAAAAAATTGCCACGCGTGAGGTGAGGGTTCCCACCCCTCAAACTTTGCCGGCGTCTCGTGCGAGACGCCGACAAGGAGGTAGCGGCGAGAGAAGGGGGGCCTCGACCCCCCTCCGCGACCTCGCTGGTCGCCGACGAGGTTGCAGAGGGGGGAGAGGCCCCCCTTCTTCTTGCGCTCCGACGACGGGAGAAGGGGGCCTCGACCCCCCTTCTTCTCGCGCGCCAGTGGGCGAGAGAGAGGGGGGGAGGGGGGCTTGACCCCCCTCTGCGACCTCGTCGGCGACCAGCGAGATCGCGGACGGGGGGTCGAGGCCCCCCTTCTCCCGCCGCTGCCTCCTTGTCGGCGTGTCGTGCGAGACGTCGGCGAGGTTGGAGGGGTGGGAACCCTCACTTCAAGCGTGGCAATTTTTTTATTTTTTAATTAATATTTTTATTTTTTTAATATTACCACGTCAGCGTGTAGAGAAGAAAAAATGTTCTATCAGTGTCACGTGTGTGCCACGTCAGCTCGACGATCAGGAATCCGCCTATCTCAGGTAAAGAGGGCATCAGATGAAATGAATTAAAAGATGGAGGACATCGCTATTACAAAGTGAAGTTAGAGAATATGACTGAATAAAAGTAAAAATTTGAGGGCATTTGGTGTAATTTACCCGCTTGAAACAAGATGCTACGAAGGGGTGGTGCTATAAAGAAAATAAAAAAATCAATTGCTGAAAAAAGTTGGCTGGCTCTGTCCACTGTGCAGTCTCAGGGATGGCACAGTTGTCTCATCTTGTAATGCAGCAGTGATGAGCAGTAGTCGTATGACAGGGCAAAACTAAGAACAGTCACTTCAGTAGACCGAGTTGTCCTGCTTAAAGCTCAGGGCCTCGTGAACTACTCACAGTTTTCATGGAGGCAACAATGAACTGCCACAGTGGCCACCAACACCATTTTGTTGATGTACGCAACTGCAGCTCAGAGAAAGGAACACTCAGAGTCTTCATGGAAAAAATGCAGTGCCAACCACCATTATTGCAGCATTTGTTAATATGCAAAGTTCTCCCTCCTCCCCACCCCCATCCCCCACCCCACCCCACCCCCAGGCTCAAGACATGCATGTACTTTCTCACTGTGCTCAGAAATGGCTGGTGGATCATTTAATGCAAGTTGTGGTCCAGAACCATCTCCAGCTTTGTCTTCCTGCATCTCTCACTGGGACAAAGAAAACAAGCACAAGTAGGCAAAAAACAATATGGACTGCTCGGGGCTTAAAGAGATGCTTTTGCGTGCTGGCATAATTGCACTATAATTCACGTGCCACTGGACCAGATTAAATAAATGCCAGAACATGACAACTCTTCTGTTGCAATCGCAGAATCTTATCCCCAGAAGAGGTAGAATCCCAGAGCATGGATGAACGTAGGTTAACAAATATTTAATCTGGATGGATGAGGGAGTTAATTACTAATTAGCATCACAAGCAATCAATGAATCAAACAACAAAAGGATGGCTTCTACTCAGGCTTAAAAGCTCTTTTTGTACTGATTCAGAAGAATGTCAACTTGGGGTCTATGGTATTCTTCCCAGTTCACCTCAAAATTTGCATTTTTTAAACTAAGAAAAGATGAACAGTTTCCAAATCTCTGACAGTTGTCTTATTATCAAGGACCATCTGCCCAGTTGACAGCCACATTATACAATGGGCATTGGAGTTTCAAGGAAGGGTGTAGCACATGCCTCTTGACTCAGTTGTGACAAACACCATTAAAGCTGAGCGAATGGGCACTGTGTATTATGCAGCACACTGTTTACATGGAAGCCAAAACTCATACTGTAAAGATGAGACAGGTTACCAAACTACGGGACCGGAGGATGAGAGAAGATAACAGCACACAGAGTAACAAAAGCATCTATATACCCTTCATTTGCAAGTAAAAAAATTGTCAAAAGTAGAAGATACATTACAAGTTGGATGTGTAGGCTGCAGATTCTGATGGCCGTGAGTATCACAAAAAGGATACTAGCAACTTAATTAAAAGGGCCACAAAAGAATAAAACAAAAAGAAAGGAAGCAGAAAAGGAAAAAAAGATCAGCATCATTGCCCATTAATGAATTCTGACAATGCATCTTCAACCAACTCTTCCAACAGCTTCCAACTAATCTCCTTGCTGAACTCATACTTTTCCAGCCACATGGATTCAGACCATTTCCTTCCTGTCAACTCTTTCTTGACCATTATCTCCAGACTGATGTTGCTGTATTCACCAGGCAGCAAGTTTTCACCAGAAGACCAACTTCTGATGATTCCCCATACTTTCTCAGTCAATGACGCATCAGACAGGCTATCGCTAGAAGCCCCACCACCTGCTTTGCGGCCCCATGGGTATGCAGCTAGCGTTGCCTTCAGACTGATATCTAACAAAGCTGCATTGGTGCAATCGAACATTAATCTGCTGTTCAATCGCCTTTCCCCGCAATTGACCTCCTCGGCCTTCGAGTATACATGCTCATCTAATAGCAGGGGATTCAAAGGAATTTCTAGGGAATACCATTTTGTAAAGATGAAACTAGACATATTGCTACTGTATCCTGCAGATGAAATCAGCTTTTCAACAATCGTATACTGCTCCTGCTCTTCATCAACCTTGGATAAAACCCTAGAAGTCTTCAAAGAATATAAAGATGCTGTTTCTAAGTAGGGGCCGACCCGGGACAAAGACCGAGCAACTGACTCAATTGGTGGAGACCTGGATAAAGCTTCTGAACAGCAGGGTAAAAGTTATTAGCTACTGCATGAGTATAAAACTACAGAAGTGAGAACAGTAAACTTACGTGGATGTCCTAGGATGATATTTCCAGAGGACAGGCGTGAACAGCTTCTGATATCATCCTTAAATGGCGCTTCGAGGACAGAAATGGGGCTGGGTTCATCCTGGTTCTGAGTGCAGTTTTCACAGGTGCTGAGTTTCTCAAGAAAAAGGGTTTCCTGCAAGTATCCAAATTCTAATTCTAATAACAAAGTTCAATACAAAAAGAAACATAAAATACGAGATTTTTTTTAGAAACAATATAAAGTAGGAGAATGCGTATATAATACTGAGAAGGAGAATAGATAATCCAACAGATCTAAGATATGAGTAAAAACAAAGCTAACATCAAAATGTTTTGCTAAAGAACATATAATACGTTCAACGAATGGATTGATAAACCGTAGAAAAAACAAATGTATAATAGGAGATATTGCCATGTGAGCCACCTGATCTGCACCATCATGTGTCACAGTAGAGCAGGAAGCCCCTTTATCTGGATTCATAGATTCAATTTCCTTTGAGTAACTACCATCAATGTGATTTGACTCTTCATCCACTTTAAAGCGTGGTGTTCCATGGCCAGATTGGAATATAACATCACAATTTTGTGCAGATGATGTGGCAATATCCTCTCTATCTTGCCTTTTACCTTTAGAGAAGAAAAAACTAGACAATTTGCCTGTGAAAGATGATTTCACATTCTTTGTCTTTGAAACATCATTTTGAATTATGGGTTCACTGATCGAAGGATTAGAGGTGCCAACACATGATTCAATGGCATCGTTTCCAAAAGAAGAAACTGGAACAGATTTTGATCTTGCCAAATTTCTAGAAGAATTTTCGAAATTACACCCATCCTTCATAAAAACTGGAGTTAACAACCTAGAGTCTACTCCAAGGTCAGGATGAATTTCTTCATCGGCCAGTCTGATACTTGAATCACTATAACTTTCTTCTTTTCTTGTCTCTGGAATTGCTAGCATCTCTCCCAGAGTTATAGAATTTTTCCTTTCTATTCTTTCATATTTGACATCTACAGTTGTTGCAACCAGAGCCAACCTCTCAGAAAGTCGTTTCTTAGCCTCTGCCACCACTGTTGATTCAGGAGAATGAGATGCCCGGCTTAAAGATGAGACTGACTGAGGACTGGCAATTCTATTTAGGAAATCCCAAGAATGTCGCGAGGTTGGGCTTCCAATATCTGAATCACTTCGACTATCGACTTCTTCCTCTATACATTCACTCTCTGTCTTGTTGAATGAGCTGTCATCCCCAATATATCCATTAGATAAGAATGATGACAGAAGATCTCCATCCCTTATTTGTCCACTCAGACTTTCTCGCATTCGACGAGTGATCTCCTTGGCCAATTCCCTGGAATTTATGGCTTCTTTAGTATGCAAACTTCCATAAGGTCCATGCCCATCGATTGGTTTTGGTGCAACTGATGGGGCAATACTTGCCTCGGCATCATTAAGTTTTCCAGGACTCGGTTTTAGAACCACTATTCTAGTCGGTTGAGAGAGTTCCTGAAGTCTTGCCCCAGGAAAGCTAGAGCTCCGGTGGTGTTGACTTGGTTTTGATACGACTGTCTCAGATACTTCATGCAGTTGCTTTTCTCTTGCCTTCTCACTTCTTACATCAATGGTATTTGCTGGCTTCAAGACAGTTATCCGTTTCGTCTGAGAAGGAGACACACTCCTATGCTCAAATTGATGCTTTGAAAATAGTGAATTTGGTTCTTCCAGAAATTTAAGGAATAGATCTCTGTTTGAACTCAGAACCTCAATGGCATCTTGAAACTCCTTAGATTTAAGAAGCTTCTCATCCTTTGCCAAACGCTTGGCTTCAATGAACTTCTGTCGCACCAGCGTCATTCTCCTTTGGTATGCATTATCATCATATATTTCCTTCTGTGTAGAATGATCTCTACTTTGATTTGTCCCTGAAGGTCGCTGCCAGATCTCTTGTACATCCTTATATTCTTTCTTCCCAGAGAACAAAGCTACTTGGTTGTTGAAGCTTGCATCATGACAAGTTCTAACTGCCCTTGCTGAACCATTATAAGAATAGCCCACTTCCACATTTTGCCTATCATTTGGCATTGACTGCTGAACTGGCAAGGTATCAAGACCCATTAGCCTAGCAACAACAGTTGGAGACTTCTGTCTTTGTTTAGCTTCTTTCCTCATCTCCTCTGCCATGAGCTTCTTCACTGGGGTGCCACTCGTTTTCTTGTTGGAGAGACTTCTCTGATCATTCATTAACTGTACCAAGATCTTCATTAGACTATAAATCACATCCATAGAACATAATAAAGAGTCCAACTTTGTACAAAGGGTTAAAGCTAGCACTCAAGGATGCTTACTTGCTTGTCCACTGTTTGATTTACAACACAGGGCGGTTTCTTCAACAATTCAGGATGATTCCTTACTGTAGTGGACCGTGCTGGCAAATTATTATCATGTCAAAAAAATAAAAACTAGACAATGAAATTCAGATATTAATCAATTAGAATTACTAGATTTGTAAGAAGATATAACATTAGATAAAAAGAAAAAACTAAAAAAAAGTCAAAATAATACACCAATAAAGCATCTTTTTTAAGGGGAAGCAAAGAATCTTCTTCGGGGGAGGTGGGGTGGTAACAAAGCATCTTATAAGGCAACAACCAAACTACAATTAATAAATCCTCCTGAATTTTTTTTGGAAAATTTATATAGAAGAAAAATAATCAATATAAAAAAATGGAAACTCAATCTCATTTGTCATCATAAGTTTTTAGAAAGCATTAAATCAATAAACACAAAATACCACAACAATACAAACAAAGAATGATCTCAATGAAGTCATATTTATCAAAAACCGTTAGTAGCCCACTGAAAAACCGGAGCTTCAATTTAAGTTCGTAAAGTTAAAAGAAACCAGAACAATCAATAGTGTAACAAAATTAAGATTAAATATGATGCTAAAGACAAAAGAAAAGGGACACTTTAATCCAAATTCCAGAAGAAGAAAAACAACTACCATCTGAGTGTGGTATCTCAGTGAGCATCTTGGTTCCAGCCATGCCCGCACTCAAGTCAAAGATATTAATCATGCTTCCCATGCATCCTGGAAATGGCTTCTGGACATTCCGCTCGCTCCTATTCATGAAACCACTCATTTTGCTACCTGTGAAGAAAAGAAAGTTGAACCGGTCAGACCAATGTTCACACAATCCAGTGCCAAGATCTAAGACCACCAATCATGATTATGCAGAAACATGAATTAAGGCGAGACAAGAAAAAACCATTCTTTTTCCTGCCTTACAGAAGGGATAACGGAAAAAAAAATTAAGACGAGCAAAATAAGTGAAAAAGATTAGACAAAAGTAACAGCAATATACCATAGTTCCAGAAATGGAAGCCATAATTTTCACTCATCTCCAGAGATTATCATGACAAGATAAATGAGAAAAAGAACGGAAGAAACATAAAGGCGATTCCTTTCCTTAGACAATAGGTGTCATGAGCTTAGGAATTAACTGGGAACGTGTGTTTGAACAACATAGGAATTAAATCCGAGGGTTTAAAGCGAAAGAACAACAGCAATGGTAGACTAGAAATGCAGGAAGCAGGCAACTAAGTTTCTGGAAAGGAGGTAAACTATTCAGAAAAAGAAGGCATAATTGCACGACAAGAGGTAGGAGAAAGCGAAAGGAACAAGAAAAGAAGTACTGAACGCAGAAATAGCGAACCAAATAACACAAATACCCAGGCGAATAATGTGAAGGAGTCCTGCATTAGGAATCTCACAGTAAAAAAAAGCTGCAATTTTTTTCTCTGAAAAGATGCTTAAAAAAGGCGGGGGCGCATCAGAGCAGCGCAGTCATCAGCCAAAATCCATCATTACCCACTCCAAACCAAACTGAATCTTAAAAGAGCTCCCACTTTTTCCAACAGAAGTAAGCCAAGACAACGCATTTATGCCGAAAACTCACAGCAAGGGCACCATTTTTGCCTCTAAAACTGAGCGAAAGCTCATGAAAAGACCCAAACTTTAATCCACACAATGCATTGAGTCAACCAATCCGACCATAAATGAGAGAAAAACTTGACGCGGAAAAATTAGAAAAGCCCTCACTTTGAACGGATTTAACGAATCCGGGCCCTCAAAAGCCCACCGAAAAATTGCCGCCTTTCACGCACGGAAAGCGATCTCTCGAGCTCCGGAATCGAGATCGTGGGCAAAGCGAGAGAGACAACACGGAAGAAGAGGTGTCCGGAGCGAGGAATCCAGAACGGAAAAAAGAAAATGCGAACACCGATGGGCGTCGGAGCACCTACCGGACACGCTACACTCGACCAGGACTTCTCATCGCGCGCGTGCCAGGACGGCACCGGTGCAGTGCCGGATCTCTGGTAACACCTTTGCCGGAGGAGATCGTCGCCGGCGGAGGCCGGAACGAGGGGGAGTCGCCGAGTGCGTTGTGCTCGCTTTGCTCACCTGCGCCACTTGGTCTGGACTCTGGGGAGAGTCATAGAGAGAGAGAGGGGGGAGAGAGAGAGAGAGAGAGAGAGAGAGAGAGAGAGGACGGACACCAAGAATATATTCGTTTTGGTTTTTTTATGGTAGATTTCAATTACGAGCAGAGGTACAAATAACAGGCGCATATTTTGCCTTTACCGAATTGCTCACGCACAAATAAGTTTTATTTATTAGTTTCTGAAATATTATTTTTTGTTATGCATTTATTCATTTGAAATAGTTTCCAATAGGAAAGGCATTATGAAATGCAAGGGTGTAAGAAAAATCACCACCATCCCCCATAAATTTAATGGATTCGAAAATATGAAATTAAGAAAACTTAAAATTTAAATATAATTTAGAATAATTTTTAATAGCACAAAATCCCTTAAATTATAGCTCTATAGGAAAAGATCATAGATATTCTTAATTTTATAAATAATTCTTTTACCGTTGAAATTTAACTCTGTCGCATAGCAAAATCTCATCATATGCGCTACTTTCATTAGTATATTTTTTAGTCTTTCGTTGATCCACATGATAAAAAGAAGATTTAAGAAATAACACATAAGTGAAAGATTTAAAAATAAAATATTACAATAAACAATGATAAGAATGTAAAAACTAAATAAATAAAAAATACATCAAGTCCATCATTTCATAAGGCATATAAAGTCTCTGTCATGTACAATTTAATAGATTCATAATAATTCTAAATATAATTTGATAAAATAAAAGACTCAAAATGACTAGATAATTATGCGCACACATCACTCGAGTTGTAGTCGTCGCACACACATTAATTTGGTCCGCAAAATCATCATGTACTCGTGGGGATCATACAAAGAAGAAAACTCAATCGTTAACATATAGTCAAGTGTGAATTTATTTAGATCAAAAGAAAGTTCCATCAAAATAAGCATGAAACAATCATAAAAGAAAAGACACAATGATAAATGATAAGAGATCTAGATTCCATATCTTTTTCATTTTATTTCTTTTCATGTTTATTATTCATATTCATATTTATAAGGACAAAGCTCTTCCTTTCATCTTTAATCATTCATAATATTTCATTTTATTCATGGGTTGAAAAAGCTCTTCACTTTTAGGAAATATCATTGTGAACACACAAGTGTATAGCTAGTGGGTCAGTGGGGATCAGTGTCATGGTAGGTGCCCCGTTGGACAAGATGACTTCGTACAATGTGGAAGCATATATAGGTGGAGAATGTCTACAGAAAAAACTCTCATCGAGATAGGCAATGATAAATCCTTATTTTTTATCTTATCAATCATGAGTCTCTATTTCGATCACTTGGATTAATCAAGATTGTAGGGAGTAAAGGTGGCTCCGAATTATTTCGAAGTTCATATTAAATGGTACCTGGACATAAACTTATTAAATCATGTGATTTAAATTAAGGTCGTATTCTTTCTATCCACATATCGGACACCCGAAAGGTCGAGCGATCGTCCATTTGTTGAGCATTCAACGGTCGTCCGAAAGAGGTTTGAACACTTGTTTTGTTTGTATTCATCGGTCAATAAAAAATTGTCTAGTTGTCCATTTCGGAGTTCATCTTCCAATCATTCAAATGTCGTATGAGAATTAGTCTACCGAAAGGTGTTCGGTCGTCCATTATAACCTAAGGAAGTTCTCAAACTTTTGTTCGAGAGTTTTAGACAATCAAAATTGGACCGATCGCCCGTTGGAACTAGTTCCATCTTTCTCAATTCATCAACCGTCGGAAGCTTTTCTGACGTGAATAGTTCAAATTGGTTGTCTGAAAGGGACTTCGGTTGATCGATTGGTTATTGCCATCATTGACAAGTCTCAACATTTTTTCCCAATTCGATCATTAGAAAGGGTTTCGGACTTTCATTTTGGTCTAGATCGGTCCCGATCTAATTTCGGACATCCGATTTGGTAGTCGTTATACTCGACCGAGGTTTCATATCGATAGAATCGCAGGTCGTTGCGGAGTTCTTAGATTTTCAATCAATTTTCAACACAACAAATAAACTAACACTATGTGGAATGCTTGGCAAGCTTCATCATTGCACACTCAGTTGTTCTCCGCAGTAAGTTTCTCGTACATCTGTATCCTATCAAGGAATCTCTGTCATGCCTAATCGGGACGATCATACATAACTCACTCTAGCATATCACCAACATAGAGGTTGGAAACCTTAAAGTGTCGCGCTGCGTCGAGAAGAGTGTCCTCATGCCCGTCCATAATGATCTTGCGCTACCCATACCACGAGGTCGCATTACACAACTCGTCATGTAACTCGAAGTACACTTGTAACATTTGGGGACTATCGTCATGTACAATCATGATAATCTGGCGCTGCTCGGTATTTGATAACGTTGTATCGCATGCTCAGTCATGCAACGTGAAGCGCACAACCGCTCCACTACAAAAGTTGACCCAATGTTAAGCATTAAGGTCCATTGTTCCTTTTGACTACGGAGCATCATTCACAAGTATCTTGTTGTGACGCTAGCCCAGCTTGCTATGCCAAGATTACTTCTATAAGTGGGGCAAATGATTACTTGCAAACACTCTAAATGAGCTGTCAGTCTTGCTTGCCTCGTCAAATGTCCGTTTGCAAGTGACGTAATGTCACCCATCAAGAATTGGGACGAGCATGCCACATGCCAACACAAATCGACGCCTCAACCCCGTCAACCAATTTGGCAAATGGTCTGAGCATCGGGCTTTTGACGAATCTTGACATACTATTGTCAAGTATTCCGCTGCCAACCGAAGAAAGACATGCCTTTTCTCTCAGCCAACACCTCGAGTAATCAAAGCGGTCTCCAAAGATCAAAGTCTAAGGGTTTGAAAGGCACACTAACGATGTTGCCCTGTTCAATAGAGATGGAGGTGAACTTGGGAGCTCGTGTCATGAATTCTCCAACTCCAATCAGCTTGCTCAAACGAAGCATCTTCATGAGCATCATCATGGTTCTATGAAGACCCGAATGTCCTAAGAGAGTCAGTCGCCCGATGAACAAGTGTGTCTAAGGTACATGATATTCGTCGACAAGTACAACAACATCACTTTATCCGAACTGCAGATGAACGAGTATCAAAGATGCATCATCATCGTGAACGAGACATGCTATTGTCAAGTATTCCATTGCCAACCGAAGAAAGGCATGGCTTTTCTCTCAGCCAACGCCTCGAGTAACCGAAGCGGCCTCCAAAGATCAAAGTCTAAGGTTTGAAAGGCACACTAACGATGTTGCCCTGTTGAACAGAGATGGAGGTGAACTTGGGAGCTCGTGTCATGAATTCTCCAACTCCAATCAGCTTGCTCAAACGAAGCATCTTCATGAGCATCCTCATGGTTCTATGAAGACCCGAATGTCCTAAGAGAGTCAGTCGCCCGATGAACAAGTGTGTCTAAGGTACATGATATTCGTCGACAAGTTCAACAACATCACTTTATCCGAACTACAGATGGACGAGTATCAAAGATGCATCATCATCGTGAACGAGACATGCTATTGTCAAGTATTCCATTGCTAACCGAAGAAAGGCATGGCTTTTCTCTCAGCCAATGCCTCGAGTAATCGAAGCGGCCTCCAAAGATCAATGTCTAAGGGTTTGAAAGGCACACTAACGATGTTGCCCTGTTGAACAGACATGGAGGTGAACTTGGGAGCTTGTTTCATGAGTTCTCCAACACCAATCAGCTTGCTCAAATGGAGCATCTTCACGAGCATCCTTATGGTTCTATGAAGACCCGAATGTCCTAAAAGAGTCAGTCGCCCAATCAACAAGTGTGTCTAAGGTACATGATATTTGTCGACAAGTACAACAACATCACTTTATCCGAACTGCAGATGGACGAGTATCAAAGATGCATCATCATCGTGAACGAGCTTAATGATATCACCTCATCCATACCCAAATGTGTTGTCAAAGCTTCAAAAGAGATCTCAACATCAGAAGAAGGCATATCCTAAGAATCCTGCAAGATGTGGCGAACTATGATAGCGATGTCGTTGCGATAAAGTGGAATGTGGCAATTGAGACATGGGACGAGCCGGACGGTAGTTCTTCAACTATGTATGCCATGTCAAATTAGGACTGGAGGCCAAGAGTGTATTGTTCAACATTAGTCATAGGGGCATGTTGAATGAGGATGTGAAATGTATTAGCGAGCTCTGCCCACATAGTTCTCATGTGAATTAAGACACTACGTTGACAATCTTCATCAAAAGATTGAAGCCCTGGACTAGGCCGAAGTTGGGACGACGGGATTGCTTCAACTTCCGCTCGCTCGTCATTGTTACCGAATCACTCATATCAAAACAAGTGCCATACCACCAAAATCCTCGAGTAAGGGCAATGGTGGGAAAGAGAATTTCAAGTCGCAAGGAGTAAGTCACACTATCGAGACAAACACAAAGCCCATCAAGATAGGAGGATTGAGTAGTCCACAACGAACGTAGCGAGACTCGTCGCTCACTATAGTGGCTTGAAGCGGACAATGTATAGAGTGTCATATAAAAAAACCTCATTCCGCCTCAAATCGTCGAAATCTCGAAAATGACCATCAAGGATGAGGTGATCCTATACACTGCATTCGACGAAAGGGGGAATTCATGTCGCAGCCATCTGCGACATGGAGACATTGAGTCAAGTCATGCATGTCAAATGACAATACTCTCAAAATGTTCTATTGTAATTGTGAAGCAACTCTTTCTCCGAGTTAGAAGTCATTAAAGAGTTGTTTAACTTCAAGAAGCCAAACCAAATAAGTTGACACTGTGCAAATCTAAAGAAGCCGAAGCCCATAGAAACTTGATGGCCGGATAGTTACTTGATGAAATCAGACTGCACAGATAGCAAACTCCGCCGGCACTGCACAAGAACGCCTTCGGATTGGACGAAGAATCAGTAAGCGAAGCAGGCCTGAGGTAGGAGTCCTCAGCGAGTCCCGAAATGGCGTAGACATTCCTAGTGTTACATGACGCTGATGAAATAGAAGTCAAGGCAAAGAAGGTAAATTCCAAACAAAACATGAGAAGTCAAGATCAAATACAAAAACCTTGAAAAAGTTAGGACAACAACATCTGAGACGTCACCAACTTTGGTGGGGGAGAATGTCCCAATGCCATTCAACTTAAAGCTTTTGGCCGCTCAACGCCGAACTTTGGAATACATACAGCCGCCCCGCACTACATAATATTGCTAAGTAATAAGTTATCTGCCCTTAGGACATTATTTTGTAAAGTCATCCTTATGAATGACTAAGTTACCTGTAGGGTATGGCATTTACATTTTTAATTTTGTATTAAGACTCCTCTACTTACGATACATCAGGGAGGAATTCACTAGTGTCCTCTTGGCCCAGTTGTATGTTATGTTTCATCATATATAATACAAACAAGTTTTTCTTAATTATAGTGTGCGGCCTTGACAATGAGGTGACAACTTACATTAGTGGGCCCTTCTCGGTGCCCCGTAGTATCTTGACTGCCCTTTCGGACATTAAGCACTTAAGTGCTCGTATTAGTTCCGCAACGCACTAATGCCACATACCCATGACGAATAGTCCAACACTTTAGTCATGTCCGTGATCGAATGTATATAAGAGTGACTCTCGGCATAGTCGTCTCGATCATAAATATTTTGTTACAAATTCAAAATAGGCTTGGTTAGGATCCCTTCGCCTAGTCGCCGTACGTTGTCTTGTGTCCGAGAATGATCCCGTGATACACGCAGACTGAGCAACTAGTAAACAAGCTATCGTAAGTAAAAAAGATCATTGTTGAAATAAGTTAAAAGTTGAAGGACAATTTTATTAGAAAAGTTTGAGGAAGATAGGAAAGAAAATAAAGTTGGGTTTAATTATTGAAATTTATTCAATGTAAAATTAAAATTTGTACTTTTTAGCTTTGGATAAGTGGAATTGTAACTTTTGTATTTGGATGAAATAAAATGGGAATGTAAAATTTAATTTGGTAGACTGATTTTGGTATGTGTATGGATGAAATATAAGAATCATAAAGTTAACACACATGCACACATATATATATCTACACACACACATATATATGGATTTAATGGGTGTCCCCCAAGTTAGATGGGGGGAATTTCCACCCATTAAATCCAGCCCGTCCGGACCGGAGAAAAGAAGCAAAAAGCGGATATAAAATCTTTGGTTCGATGGATGCGTGCAACGGTTCGGCGGAAGAAGCAAACCGGCTGCGGTTCGACAAAGGACCGGATTTAAAACCTTCGATGGTATTTTTTTTTCATCCTTTCGCCGACCGTTCTCTCTCTCACCCGCTGTCGCGACCGTCGTCTTTCGCCTTGCTTCTTCCCCTTCCCCGGCGCCGTCAACCGCAGATCGCCGTCGACATCCGCCCACCAGATCCGCGTCCCGGCCTGCTCCGCGTCGCCGCCCGGCCAGATCCGACGCCGCCTTGCTTCTCCCCCTTTCCCGGCGCCATCGGCCATAGATCGCCGTCAAGATCCGCCCCAAGTTCCGCCCGCCTGCCAGTTCCGCCCACCCGCTGCCCTCTCGCGCTCTCCCCCTTCATTGACGCCGTCCAGATCCGCCCTCCGACCAGATCCGCCCTCCGACCGCCGCCGCAGGGATCCACCCGACCACCCCGCCGCCGCCCAGATCCACCCAATCGCCGCCGCCGAGATCCACCCGACTGCCAGATCCGCGTCCAGAGCCGTCTGCCGGCCAGATCCGAGCCCAGAGCCATCCGCCGTCATCGTAGGTGTGTTACCCTCTATTATGCTTTACTTATATTTTTCCCACTCTTCTATTCATCGACCCTCGTCATCACATCCAGGAAACCCGGTGACTCTCGTCGCACGCCGTCGGTGACTCTCGTCGCACTCCGTCGCCCCCGGTGACTCTCGTCGCACGCCGCCGGTGACTCTCGTCGCACTCCGCCGCGTCGCCCCCGGCGACTCTCGTCGCACTAAGCCGTCGCCGCCGCCACCAAGATCCACCCAACCGCCGCCGCCGAGATCCACTGACCAACCCCGCCGTGTAATTAGATAAACACCGTGTTATTATTAGTTTATTACCGTGTAAAACGCAGTGTTACCGTGTAAAACACTGTGAATACCATGTAATTAATTAACACTATTTTGTTAACGGATGCGTGCAACGGTTCGGCGGAAGAAGCAAACCGGCTGCGGTTCGACAAAGGACCGGATTTAAAACCTTCAATGGTATTTTTTTTCATCCTTTTGCCGACCGTTCTCTCTCTCACCCGTTGTCGCGACCGTCGTCTTTCGCCTTGCTTCTTCCCCTTCCCCGGCGCCGTCGACCGCAGATCACCGTCGACATTCGCCCAACAGATCCGCGTCCCGGCCAGCTCCGCGTTGCCCCCAGTCAGATCCGACGCCGCCTTGCTTCTCCCCCTTCCCCGGCGCCGTCGACCGCAGATCGCCGTCGACATTCGCCTTGTAAATTAGGGCACGGTTAGAATATAATGAATTAGGGTTTGGAATTTTGATATGATTAATTAGACAATCTAAGGGTTTGGTGAGAAGTGGAATCATATATTTGGACTTGTATATGTGGAGAAATGAATTTTTGATTTCATAGTGATTCTTCTATCAGATTCCAGGACATAAATAGAACATGATGTGAATTGATTAATTTTGTTATAAGGGCATTCAAGGAGTTAAATTCTATAATTTTTATGCCTAAACAATAATGAAGTCTAGTTTATAGGAAAATTAGGATCCCTTCAAACACAGTCTGTCAGAACACAAATCCTAAGTCAGATTGCCTTGGATTTTATGACTTGATCACTTGGAATTTGGTGAATGAAATTTGGATGCTGAAAACCTTAGTAAGTGTAATTTCTAATTTATCCAGAATCATAAGATTTCTCATGTGGTTAAAAAATAATAAATTATGTATTGAGAGTCACTCAGTCTGAAATCCTAAGACAGCACCTAATTAAGCTTTAGAAGATTTGATAGTAATAAGTAGTTGAAGTGTTTAATAGCCTATGTACATAAACACCTGAGATTGAACAATGAATACTTAGAAGAAATTATATGCATTCTAAGGTGTATAATTATTCATGCATCACGAGCATGCATTGCATAATATTTTTACTAGTGATGGAAAACTAAAAAGACATTATTGTTTGTAGGAAACCAACAAGTTACAAGTGAAAAAAAGGAAAATTTAGTAAACCTCCTTGAAAACATAAAGTACAAGATAAGTTGGTAATTTACAACATAGCAAAATGTTATATGTTAATTCTTTTATTTATGGTATTACGTCAAGCAAAGATTATTATTGTTATTATTGAAACATATCTTGAGCTATGAAAAATATTTATGATATATTTTAAGGATTTCATATGAGATGGAGTAACCTCTTATATAAAAAATATTTTCAGAAAAAATGCTTATGAAGTGAAAATAAAATTTTCTTGATAATGATATGTGATTATGACATGTATATTTTGATATTATTAAACTACATATGTTCATTATCCATACGAGTTGAAAAAGGTCTTTGGGATCGCATTCGATATACATGAAGCCTTTGGGGACAATATCAAGTGTTTTTGCCCTTTGGGGCTACTCTGCGGGCACGTATTGACCCATGATATGCTCTATGTATTCCAGATGGAGAAATACATATTGACCCATGATATGCCTTGCGTATTTCCGATGGAAGAATATGTATTGACCATGGTATGCTCTGCGTAGTGCTTCTCCCCCTATCCCGGTGCGTCGGCCATAGATCGCCATCGAGATCCGCCCCAAGTTCCGCCCGCCGGCCAGATCCGCCCACCCGCTGCCCTCTCGCGCTCTCCCCCTTCATTGACGCCGTCCAGATCCGCCCTCCGACCAGATCCGCCGGCCAGATCCGCCCTCCGATCGCCGTCGCAGGGATCCACCCGACCGCCCTGCCGCCACCCAGATCCACCCGATCGCCGCCGTCGAGATCCACCCGACCGCCAGATCCGCGTCCAGAGCCGTCCGCCGGCCAGATCCACGCCCAGAGCCGTCCGCCGTCATCGTAGGTGCGTTACCCTCTATTATGCTTTACTTATATTTTTCCCACTCTTCTATTCATCGACCCTCGTCATCACATTCAGGAAACCCGGTGACTCTCGTCGCACGTCGTCGGTGACTCTCGTCGCACTCCGCCCCCCCCCCGATGACTCTCGTCGCACTAAGCCGCCACCAAGATCCACCCAACCGCCGCCGCCGAGATCCGCTGACCGACCCCATTGTATAATTAGATAAACATCGTGTTATTATTAGTTTATTACCGTGTAAAACACAGTGTTACCGTGTAAAACACCGTGAATACCGTGTAATTAGTTAACACTATTTTGTTAATTGTAAGTAGTTGGTCACCTTATAAGTAGTTGATCATCTTAATCACCGTGAATACCGTGTAATGGAAGTACTTAATCATATTGTAATTAGTCAAATACGTTATAATTACTAAATTGATGTGAGTTATAATCTTAAGACAGAAAATATTGTGAATCGATGAAACAGTGTGTAATATTGTGCATAATTATCGTTCCTTATTTGTAATTTCTAATGAGATTATGTTCGTATTTTTTAGGGTGTTCAGTAATTTCTAATGAGATTTTGTTTGTACATTTTAGGTTGTTCATAATTTTCAATATTCGACGATCAAGACAATGGATGGTGAGAATAGTGTTAATAATATGGCAGAATTGACAGAAGAATGGGTGAACAAAGACTATGTTGAACATGACAAATTTGAAGAAGACAATGCTAATTTTGTAAGAGGATATGAGTTACCAAAACCTTATGTTGGAATGTTATTCGACACAGATGAAGAAGCTTACAAGTATTATAACATGTATGCTAAATTAGTGGAGTTTTCTGTGAGAAAACAAACTTCACATAAGCACAAGATCATAGGGAAGGTAATCAATGTGAAGTACGTTTCTTCTAAGGAAGGGCACAAGAGAAATAGACAAGGACAGACACAAGCTTTTACACATAGAAGAGAAGTTAGAGATGATTGTCATGCTCATTTATATATTGTTCTAAGGCAAGATGAAAAATGGGAGGTGAGAAAATTTCAAGAAGAGCACAGTCATTGCCTGACAACTCCTTCTAAGGTAACGTTTTTAAGATCACATAATCATATCAGCGCAACTTCCAAAGAAGCTATTGGTCATGTACATGCTTTCGGTATGGGTCCGTCTAAGATTGCTAGAGCTCTTAATATGTTTGGAGAACCTCTTATAACAGCTCAAAATTGTATTGATCATCTGAGAACCATAAGAAAAACTACTTTCTCTGTCGAGTGCTTGCAAATTATATCTTATTTTCAAAAAAGAGTATGCACTGATCCGAGTTTTTTTCATAGTTGGGAGCTCGATGCTGATGGCACAGTTTTAAATTTTTTTTTGGGCTGATGGGAGGTCAAGGGATAGTTATTTGACTTTTGGTGATGTGGTTGCATTTGATACAACATATCGAACCAATAATCTGAGAATGCCATTCGCACCATTCACAGGGATTAATCACCATTGGAGATCTTGTTTATTTGGGTATGCTTTACTTGCAGATGAGACAAAGGAGACGTTCACATGGTTGTTTGAACAATGGTCTGAATGCATGTTTGGAAAAGATCATGAATGTATTATTACAAATCAAGATATCGCGATGGGGAATGCAATATGTAAGGCTTTCCCACACACGAAGCACATCTTTTGTACATGGCATATTGCTAGAAATGCAATGACTCATTTACAAGATCTATATGCACAACCGACATTTAAAGAGGAGTATAATAAGTGGCTATATTATTCATCAAACACAGATGAGTTTGAAGAGGGTTGGCTCTATTTGAAATAAAAGTTTGATATTCGAAATGGGCATTGGTTAGAAGTAATGTACAACAAGCGTGAACAGTGGATTTCTTTATATTATAAAGATGTCTTTACTATAGGTATGCGAACCACTCAGAGGGCAGAAAGTATTAATTCTTTTTTTGATGGTTATGTCAATGCGCACACTTCGCTTTCACACTTTGTAGAACAATATGAAAAAGCTGTCCAGACTCATCGTGGACGTGAAGAACGAGAAGACTTTCAAACAATGAACTCACAACCTGCATACATTTATAACAGTCCTTTGGAGGAACATGCATGTAAGATCTATACACATGCTTCATTTTGTAAGTTCCAAACAGAATTTGCACAGTCACTCAGCTTCACATCGCATAAGATTTACAAGGACACAGATAGATCTTACTATTCAGTCTTTAATGTGAGAGGCATTGACGAGGGAAAAAATGTGGTGGAATTTAGTCAATCTGAAAAAAATATTGCAAAATGTTCATGCAAAAAGTTTGAACAAGAAGGAATACTTTACTGTCATGTTCTTTGTATTTTGTATAAGAAAGGTGTGAATTACTTGCCTGAAGATTATGTGCTTCATCGTTGGACAATAAATGCTAGATACACAAAAGCGCATGCCATTTCTGAATTCACTTCCGGTGATAGCATATCACCCATTCAAGCCTTATCTTGGCAAAGTAATGTTTGGAAAGTGCAAATGATGGGTCACATTTCACAAACACATTTACAATGCGGGGCGCCGACTATAGATGATCTCATATTAAAAATGAGTGCAACTCATGTGCTGAATGAATCTATAGATGCAAGTGGAGCAAGCACAAGCCAAATTCAAACAACGCAATTTAGCACTACTGATCTATCACTTAGCCAACCAAGTTCCATAAACTTGCACGAGTTACAATTTACGATACGTGACCCCCTTAGTGTGAAGTCTAAGGGGAGGCCTAAGAATGTTGCAAGGATTAAATCTGGTGTGGAAGTTTCAATGTCACAAAATGATTCCAGAAGGAGGAGTTGCGGAAATTGTGAGAAGCAATGACATGACAAACGAAAGTGTCCATTATTGCAGGTTCGTAATTTAGTCTTTTTCTATGTATATTAATCGAACTTGGTCCATTATAGTTGATTTAAATTTTATTCACTTACTTCACAGGGTTCTGGGAATGAAGGTCATTCATATGGTTGAACACTTATGGATGTAGGACGATGTTGCTGATGTGCCAAATGTGTTGGACTTATGGTTCTATGTTGATGAATGTTGTCATTTTATTGTATCTTCTATGTTGCTGGATGTTGTATGTTATCATTTTATGGTGCTTATGGTTCTATGTTGCTGAATGTTGTTAGCAAGACTTATGGTTCTATGTTGCTGGATGTTGTCATTTTATTGTATCTTCCATGTTGCTGAATGTTGTATGTTACCATTTTATGGTGCTTATGGTTCTATGTTGTTAGCAAGACTTATGGTTCTTGCTGGATGTTGTCATTTTATTGTATCTTCTATGTTGTTGGATGTTGTATGTTATCATAGGATTGCATTGTGTAGTAGTGTTGGAATAGTTGGATTACCTTGCTTATGGAGAATTCCTACCTGTATTGCAGGAGAGAATATTAGATAAACCTTGGATATTGTTCTGATTACTGAACATCTACATGATTGTTCTTTATGAAATGGAACCCCATGTCAATACAACAATCACCACAAAACAGCCTTGGATAATCGTCACTGTTAAGCAATTTAGAGAGCATATAGCAACATTTGCAGGAGCAATGTCCACTTTTAGGATGATTCCTTTGTTTAATGATTTGAGTAAAATTGGGGTATCACTATTTCTAGTTGTTTAATGATTCGAATGGTGTAGGCAGTAAACTAAAAGTTGAAAATCTCGCTGCAACTTTTCTCAGTTTCTGGTGAACAAGCTGCAGAACAAACACATTTCCACTATTCTCATACAACATTCCAATACACTATTTTCATACAACATTCCCAACATATTTTCATACAACATTCCAATAACTTCCAATAATTCCCAACAGATTTTCATACAACATTCAAATAACTAAGTACACTATTTTCATGTCCAATACGAATACAAACGTTGGAACTAAAGAACATTCATTTTAACTAATCCAAATGATATTATCATTCCAATAACTAAGTACACTATTTTATCTCTTCTCGCCACATTTTCATATGCCACAATTTTGTCGAGCAATCCTATTAAAATGACTGTATTTATCTAATTTGCGTCTTTGAGCTTTTTCATCTTCATTGAACAACCTCCTTAAAATATTTCGGTGTTGGTCATCCAGGGTTGGATCGAACCACCGAAAAAAATCACAAACTTCGGTCGGACGTCTACCCTGTAAGAATAGCATCTGATCAGTCAACCGACTTCGACAAATGAACAAGCTACATTATTATTTACCCGACAAATGAAGAACAAGCTACATTATTATTTACCCGATAATGAGGGCAACCCCAAAATCGTCTACTGAGATTATTGTTTGTCTATGAGGTCTGTAACATTGCTTTATCTTCACATGCGCAATAAGGACTATCTAATTCATTTGAAGGACATGAAGTAAAAGATGACATGCCTACGATAAATTTACAGGGCCTGCCAAACAAAATGATAAACGCATGCATCATCAAACATGAATGAAGTATGTACTCATCATGTAGTAAATTGCTTAATTATGTGATTAATAGAAATAATAGATTACTAGTTACTTAATAGATTGCTTAATAGATTAACAAAAATCAATTTACTAATGGATCTCGGTGGCGGCGGGGCGGGGCGGTCGGGTGGATGTCTGCGGCAGCGATCGGGTGGATCTTGGCGGCGGTGGGGCGGTCGGGTGGATGTCTGCGGCGACGGTCGGGTGGATCTGGGCGGCGACGAAGTGGTCGGGTGGATCTCGGCGGCGATCTGCGGTCGACGGCGTCGGGGAAGGGGGAGAAGCAAGGCGGCGTCGGATTTGACCGGGCGGCGACGCGGAGCTGGCTGGGACACGGATCTGGTGGGCGGATGTCGACGGCGATCTGCGGTCGACGGCGCCGGGGAAGGGGGAGAAGCAAGGCGGCATCGGATCTGGCCGGGCGGCGACGCGGAGCTGGCCGGGACGTGGATCTGGTGGGCAGATGTCGACGGTGATCTGCGGTCGACGGCGCCGGGGAAGGGGAAGAAGCAAGGCTAAAGACGACGGTCGCGGCAGCGGGTGAGAGAGAGAACGGTCGGCGAAAGGATGAAAAAAAAATACCATTGAAGGTTTTATATCCGGTCCTTTGTCGAACCACAGCCGGTTTGCTTCTTCCGCCGAACCGTTGCACGCATCCGCCGAACCGAAGATTTTATATCCGCTTTTTGCTTCTTTTCTCCGGTCCGGACGAGCGCCCGTCCGATTCCGATCGGACGGACCGAATTTAATGGGTGGAAATTCCCCCCATCTAACTTGGGGGGACACCCATTAAATCCTATACATATATATATACATATATATATATATATTAAAAGAAATAAATGTTAAGTTAAATGAAAATATATTTTATATTGTAAACAATTCATAAAAAAGTCATAAGATAATAATAATATTAACTTAATTTACCCATAATAAGTAACATAATGACTATTAATTTAATAAGAGAGCGTACGTGATAGAGGAAGGTCTAAACCTAGATTATGTTTTATTAAGAATGTATAGTGCGACTGAGTAAAATCTAAGGTAAGAGTGTTTAAATAATTATAATAAATTAATATTAAAATATATATACAACGAATGAATATGGAAAACTTTATTATACAAATAAATATGTAAATCAATCTTACAATTATAATATTTAACTAAATTTATTAATTTATGTATAATACCTAATTAATTAGTAGGTAATTAATATATTTTTGTGATGAAATTCACATTTTATTAAGTAAATTAAATATGCTATATTTCAATATTATAATTTATAAATCAAAGTAAGAAATGAAATTAAAAAAATAAAAAGTATAAAATTAAAAAAAACAATAACATGAAATTAAGGTCATATGCACCGAGTAAATGGATCAATCTAACAGTAACATGAATTGGATCATGCTACACACACAAGAATTGTCTGTTCATCAAGACATACTAACATGAATTGGATCATTTTATATATGCATCTTTCCCATGTGTTCATCGCAAAATGATCTTAAATGTCTCCACCACAATTGTGTGATATATACATTTCTTGACCTCTACATATGACAAATTCGTTTTGGTTACATGATTAAAATTCTACTAGTTAGCCCCTTGAGAAAAATGTCACTAGAAGATAATTTAGTGTCCTTTATACTTCAGCAGTTGCCCTCCAAAGTTGTCTCCCATGAATAATTCAATCTGTGAAAATTGAGATCACGTAACTCTCAATTTTGTTTCTCCGATTCTACCTCAAAATTTGTCAACGATGAACCGTTTATTAGAATTAAGAGATTATGATTCCAACCTAATTTCATATTCAAACCCTGTCAAAAGTATACACACACACACATATATATATATATATATATATATATATATATATATATATATCGGCTTCTCATATATTATATATACGAAATAATGGGTACCAAACAATTTTAACTCTTTCAAAATGTTGACAAATTATGTTTATATTTTAAAGATTTTTAACGAGAAGAATTTTTGTTAAATTTTCTCTATGTCATAATTAAAAGTTGGTGGAAGATGAAAAGAACATTCATTTTTCATTGTTATAATCACTATATAACCTTATGAAAAGGAAGTAAGTATGTTGGTTGGCTTCTGTCTCTTCAATTCATCTTCACAACCACGATTCAAGTTATCAAAATGGTTAAGGCGACACTTCATGTTTTTCAAGGAAAAAGACCTTCAATGCAAGAATATGAAAGGAGAAAGGAAAGGGTAAGCACCATAAATGGTATGAACTCTATGGCAATGATTGCTACTATCAAAGTAATCTTGCCATATCCATAAATATTACATCTTCCACATATGCAAGAACGACTGCCAAGACTTGGCGAAATCAAGACGATTTGATGGACTTGGAGTTGATGCATTAGGTTTTCTTGGCACAAGAAATAATTTGGTTGGAGAAATGAAATCTTTTGTTGAATGGTTTGGAATGCTCGAAATGAAGAATTCGGCTCTTTGTGCTTATGTCCGCGACAATCTACCCCAACGAAGGATGACAGGTCATGAGTATCGTATGAAAAGGAATAACCTCCATGTATTCTATATAGGTTGTTACCATGTGTACTTCATCACAAATGATCTTAAATGTCTCAACAGTAATCGAGTGATATATACGTTTTTTGACCTGTACATATGACAATTGCATGCATTTTGTTTACATAATTTAAAATTCTATTAGTTAGCCCTTTGAGCAAAATGTCACGACTCACGAGAAGATAATTTAATGTCTTTATATTTCAGCAGTTGCCCTCCTCAGTAACTGCTCCAGTAGAACTTGGCAATGCCTGGACCACAAGTAGCTTGGACAAGGAGGAGCTGCCTGATTCGACATGATTGTATTGTAAACGTTTCTACTGATTGCCGGGGAGTTCAAGTGACTGCTGACTTGTGACCTGTGAGTGCTGCAGGAAGCCCTGCATCACCAACAGCTTGGACAGCTACAAGCAACAAGAGATGGCGACAGAACAGCAAAAGGGAACAGCTTGGAGTGACCAAAATCTGTTTTCTGAGACTGTACTGGTGGCGCCACGGGAAAGTTGTCAATGGCCAGTGGCCGATGAAGTCCCAGATTGCTGGAGTGGCTTCCGGCAGAGGGCATATTCTTGCAAGAGCAAGTGATGGTGGTTTATGGTGGAAGTGGCATGGTGCTTCTTGGTGTTGTCCATATTGGCTGCCAGCCACTTTATCTGTTTGGCTGTGGCATGAAAGCTGAAACAAAAGGAGATTATTGGTGAACGTTGATTGGGATCATAGCAACTGAGATCTTTGAGCTATCAGCTGCTCAGTACTGTGTCTGAAAAAGATGTTCTCTGAATTGATTCCCTCTGTTTTGTTATGATGCATGCCAACAATGGGAATTATTAGCCTTGTCATGACTTCAAGATGCAGTCGTTGCCTCCGTGCTAATATTACTTTGCGTACAAGGATTCCCCACTTGCATGTTCTTTGAGCTAATTGAGCTCATTGTTTAATCTCTCGTCCTAGAAACAAACAGACAATAATAGTATTATGTTAAGCAAGTAAATTGCAGAACTTAATACTTTACATGACTTTTGGGTTATGTTTGGATGGAAACTAACAGTCAGAACTAGCGTTGATTCTGCCAAACATACACCTAAGTTCTCATGAGGCCTACAAGGATTTCAGTTGCAGAACTTAATACTTTACGTGTTTTGGGCTATGTTTGGATGGAAACTAACAGTCAGAACTAGCATTGATTCTGCCAAACGTATACCTAAGTTCTCGTGAGTCCTACAAGGATTTCAGTTGCAGAACTTAATACTTTACATGATTTTTGGGCTGTGTTTGGATGGAAACTAACAGTCAGAACTAGCGCCAAACATACACCTAAGTTCTCGTGAATCCTACAAGGATTTCAGTTATGTGTGCCAGAATTTTAAGCAGATGGATCTTTAATTAGATGATTAAAGTTGCTAATTAAATGACAACCATACATGCAATAAGAGAAATCAGAGAAGAGAAGAAAAAGGAAATGTAATTACTTATCATCTACTGCAAACGCAGAAAATGATTGAACAGAGCCAATGCATGTGGATGTTTAAGGTCATTAACTGTCATTTTTATGCCGGTATATTTTATACTATTAAATATGATAAAACGTGTCTTTTTTCTCTCCAAACAAATAAATCAATAATACAGTCGTGGTCACATCAGTTTGTCTGCATCAAACTTATTCGGCGAATATATTTATATAGGGTGATGTTATATCCTCCTAAATTAGGAGGATTAGCTTCTAGCATTGAGTATAATTTTATCAATTTTATTGGGCAGTTTAAGAATGTGAGTATTAGAAGGATTTTTAGGTTAAACTTAGTTTATTTTGTTTGATTAATTTTTAATGTCTAATTAGAGAGTATCACAGAGGAGGTACCTAAGTGCATGCTATTTGCGGATGATATAGTACTTTTAGCGGATTCAAGAGAAGAGATTAATACAAAATTGGAAATATGGAGAAATACGTTGGAGTCAAAGGGTTTTCGTTTAAGTAGGAATAAAACAGAATATATGCATAGCAATTTCACAAATAAATAACTTAGAGACGATTTGAAAGTTAGGCTAGGAGAGGATATAACTCCTCAAGTGACAAAGTTTAAATATTTAGGATCAATTGTAAGACAAGATGGTGAGATTGATGACGATGTTAATCATAGAATTCAAGCTGGTTGGTGTAAGTGGAGGAAAGCCACTGGAGTTCTTTGTGATAGAAAAGTACCCAATAAAGTTAAAGGAAAATTCTATCGTACTGCTATAAGGCCAGCAGTGTTATATGGTAGTGAATGTTGGGCTATGAAGGGACAACATGAACGTAAAGTGGGGGTAGCCGAAATAAGGATGTTGAGATGGATGTGTGGTCATATAAGATTAGGAATGACCATATACGTGAACGAGTCGGAGTGGCTCCTATTAGTGAGAAAATGGTAGAGAATCGTTTGACATGGTTTGGTCATGTTCAGAGAAGACCATTAGATGCGCCAGTAAGAAGAGTAGATCAAATAATCTGGAGTCCGATTAAAAGAGGGAGAGGGAGGCCAAGGCGGACACTTGGCGAACTAATAGAGCAAGATCTATTGATAAATAATATACCGAAAGGTTTGGTTATTAATAGAGCGGAATGGCGTCGTATGATCCATGTAGCCGACCCCACCTAGTGGGATAAGGCTTTGTTGTTGTTGTTGTAATTAAGCTTATTAGACAATTATGTTTATTTGTACCATATAATAGATTAGATATGATAAATCTTATTTATTAAATAAACAATAAATATGAACAAAATAAAATAGACACAACTAATTTATTTTTTTTAAAGAGATAACAAAGAAATAGTAGCATTGAGCTTAAAATTAGAGATTTAAAATATGAAGATGAAGAAGAAGATATATTTTTATTCTGATTTAAATTCCATATAAAAATTTTGACCTGATAAATTATAAGGTCAAAGGCTAAGCCTCTTTTAAAAATAAGTTTTTAAAAATTGTTTAGCAAGATTTATTTTAATAATAAATCAAATTGAGCTAGGTCAAAAATAGATAAATCACGAGTGACTCTACTTATTTTCAACCCTACCTTGCCATGAAAAGATGTGCAAAGAAGTTAAATATATTTCGGTGTTTTTATTTGCTCCGTTTAAAAAGTAGACAAATTTTCGACGATTAAGTTTAGGTATATCTCAAACTGGACCCCAAGCCAAATTCCCTTAGACTTAATTGAGGTAAAATATTCAGCAATCCAAAATAATGATATACTTGTTTTTTGCACAAATAATAAATAAACAACACAAAGAAATGCGTAACAAGAATGATATCAATGATATCTCAAGTAAGCAAATAGCAAATCTTTGTAGAAAAAATTGTCATTGAGTAATGTGGAGGCCTTTCGCTCTACAAGTTACTTCCAAGAACGTTTCACTAGAACACTGTTGGCAACTTTTTTACTTTATATGAGCCAAAGTACAAAATTTCATATGCAGTTGAAATTTATGATACAAAAATCCATAAGTTTTTATTACTAAAAATTACAAGTGAGAGAAATCACTGATCTAAGGGAACACGGCGAATCTTGCACACGAGATGAGCAGTGGGAAGGTCAAGCTGGTTTCCCCCATCTGATTTCAGCAAATCTCTAAGCTGGTCTTTCGGAGTTGAAAGGCATGTATTGTACGTGGCGAGGAATGGCGGGATGGGCATGGAGAGTGCCGAGAGGACATTACTCAAATACTCGATGTCAGCCGAGAGCTGCTGGGCACCTCGGTCGGTGATATATTGAATTCCTCGCAGCTGCTCCATGAAAAGAGCAGTTGCACCCTCAGCAACCTGCATGACATGAAAAGCATAAGAACATATGAATTATAAGATGGATGAGCTTTAAGGTGCTGCAACTCTCCTGATGTTCTAAAGTGAGATTGGTTAATTCACATACTGAGAAAAAACTGCTTGCTTTTCGATCAAGAAATGGAACCAGGAGGAAGCAAATAAAACTTACCTTAAATACCCATTCTGTAGCAAAAAATTGGGCTTCCTCAGAACCAGCTTCACTGCTAGAAATGCCTTCAGCCAGTGGTTCCAATTGTTGTGGTAAAGTGAGAAGATACTCACTGACACTTGTAATATAGGATTGTGGATAAGCACTGAAGCTAGGGAGAGGAAGAGAACTTTGTTCCTCCGCTGATGTCCATATTGGAAGGCGTGCTACATCACTTAACCGTTGCCTAACCTTTGATATCAGAACGTCATACACAAGCTCATTGACTGTATCAGAGAATGCTGCAACTCGTTGAGATGTGAGCGGAAGTGCATGAAAACGTGGATCTTTGGACTACATATTGCCAAAAAGATGAGTTAATGCTATTAAAAGAATCTTTTCTTGGAAAAGAGAACGAACAAACTTATGTGAGATAAAAAAAACTGATGAAAGGAAGGAAGAAACTGTCTCTCAGGGAAAAAAGATGAAAACTACAAACAGAATTTATAAGATAAATATGACATATCAAACATAGATATGAAGGGGCCACAATACACAAGCCATATCGCAGCTTAAATGAATGGTTTTCTTGAACAATTTTAGACTACCATGTTATGAAATCATAACACTCCAAATAAAAAAGGACGAGAGGATTTGAGCATAACTGCACGTCAGCTTTAAGTTTGGCAATACTAATAGATTATTTGCTCCTCTTTTCCTGCTGGGATAGCTTAATGATAATTTTTTTTAGGAGAAACTTAATCAGAATTTTAATGAAAGAATTCAGTTAAAAAGAAAAGAAAAAAATAAAACGCAAAAGTTCAAAAAAAAAAAAAAATGTTAAACATGCAATACTAACTGAATAGATACAGACAGGTTTGATTTACCATGTTAAAATATCATCATGCCAATATAGCATGTTGCCATTACAGTGAGGGTAAACCCAGAAAGAGACAATAAAATGAACAAAAGTAAATAATAGTTAACCTCAGGTATTAAGGTCCCACAGAAAGTATGACTTTTTTTTTTTTGAAGGGGGTTGGAATCGATCCCTGGCCAAATAAACATTTGTCCAAAGCACAAGTCCACTATGACAACACCTATGTACACAGACAGTATAACTATTTGTCGGGAGAAGAAAATGATACATATCCAATAATTAACCTTCCAATCTTCCAACATATTATTGCTAACATACTAAAACCTGGAGAATACATTATCGCCTGCCTGGTACATAGAAGGATGGAGAACAAGCCGCTTAAACTGAGGCCTTCTGGGGTCGCAAGTTGAGCTCAATCTGAAATGGGCAAGGACTCCAATCTCAAGATGGTCACAAGTTGAGCTTCATTCAAACAGCCCAAATTGTGTTTTTTTAGATTTTTTTTTATATACATATTTTTACTTAGACTAATAAATTGGTCTTTTGGAGAGAAAAGGTGATTTGGCTGTTTAGGGGGTTGGCAAAATAGTTTCCTCCCAACTAAAAAGAAAATAGTCATTAGATCCCATGGAGCCAGACAAAACATTTACTGTGGTCCAAACTGGCTGTAGTAAATGCACCAAAATACCGTTGCTTTTGTGTGTCTTAATTTTTGTCCCAATCTTTGTTGTAGTTTAAATATTTTGCAGTATGGTAAACTCAAATTTAGTGAAAACATCCATTGCTCCCTTCCAACCATGACTTATCCCCTTATGCAATTTTTATATGTGAGAATTGAGATATTATTTTATAATGTGCAATAATATTGAACTATGCAGCCTGGTTCTGGCTAGACTCAAGGCTCAGTAAGACATATAGCCAGATCTAGGCTTGCCTACCCTTTCTAAAACCAAGTATAAGCTTGACTTCTGTCCAGGCTGAGCAGCCATCAACAAATCCACTTTGATTAAATGGAACTTGCTCTGACCCAAATTCCACTTCTAGGCGCACATGAGAATGCATTAGCAATTATAGATGTAGTTAAATCATTTCTTTTCCATTTTTAATGGGAAAAAAACTGACAAGAAGTTGTTCAGTCATCCAATTACATTAACTTGTAAAGTGATGTAAACTGTGAAATATCCTCGCGGCAGCCACATCACCACACTCGAAAGTTAGATGATTACATTACATTCAAACTGGTAAAAAATTGGACATAACTCCTCTCAAAGAAAAGGAAGACTTCTTTTGAGGACAAAAGATGTAACTAAAACAATAAAATAACCTTATAAGTAACGGAAGCTAGATGACAATCAATTACACAAAATAAGTGACAGAAAAGTATGTCATGGATTACTTTTGGATAACATTTTGGTTTGTTTCTCCACAGGAAGTAAAATCAAGCTCATTAGCTTATTATCCCATGTTGGAACAAGTTAATTGAATGAAACTCAGGTGTACTAAGAGACAGGAATATCGCAATAATACATAGAATTATAGGAGGAAAATTTTTAAAGAGGTGTGCCTAGAGAGACAATGCATAAGTTTTTAGCACTTCCAAAAAAATGTTTTAGCACTTCACTTATATTTGCTATTCGGAGATATCTTGTGGAATAGTTTTGCGCACTTTCAATTTCAAAAGGAGTCCTAAGTTGTCATGTACCTAAACTTTTTTTTTGAGAACATGCCATGTACCTAAACTTCCAAACCAAAAATTTGAGATGTTGTATACTTAAGTGAGGTTATATGGTCAATTGTGATGCAAATACATGAGTTAAAATAAATACTTTTGTCCTACTTAACTCAACTAAAAGAGTAGACTCTTCAGTTAATAATGTGTTTCCAACCCCCATATCAGTTACAAGCTCACGAAGATTACAACATGGTAGGTCTCAAAAAGATGAAAATCTTAGCATGGTGAAAGATGCTTGATTTGTGTTCAGGAAGAAACTTGATAGAAGTAATACCAATTGAAATTCTATCAAACCCAAAGCAAAGAAAAATCCAACTAGAAAATAATGGTCATGTGAGATACTGACAAAAAGCAACTTTGGTTAAAGGTTGAAGCTTTCAGAAGCTCTACTGAAACAAGCATGTCACCTCATTTGTCATATATAGTCATTAACATCCTCTTAACTTCCGAACTTTCATTTGCTCTAGAAGGCAAGAAAAAGATATGAAATTATTACATTTGGCGACAACATTTTCTTGCGTTTACAAAAATCCATGTTATTCAAGCACTAAGAGAAGACTTTGTGGTTTCAAGCTAGAGAAGTTCTTTTTAGTTATTATACTTATTTTAAGTTTGTGACTCGAGAAGAGCTAAGTGGACTCCAATGGAATCTTACAATTTCATTGGGGATTGACTTGAAGAGTTCTTTATGAAGTAGCTCAAAATATGAGGCATCTGTATTCTCCTTTTTTTCTTCTTTGAGTTGCTGAAAGACAATCAGGGCTACTATCACCAAACTAACCTGACAAAGCTGTTCTATAGGTTAACCTCTCTCCAAACAGTGTCTTTGGGATTTGAACTTAGGGTTACTGCCTCCTCCATTCCATTAGCTCAGCTCACATACCAACTGGGCCAACTCGCATTGGTTTTATTCTAAATGCATGAAATTTTTGGTTTGTTCTTTTCAAAAACAAAACAAAAACAACTCAAGTTATCTATTTATAAGCAACTCAAACAATATTAAACTACCAGTGATGTCATAAGTGAACTAATCTGTGAAACAACACCAGCAAAAACAAATGATTTGTGCACGATGACTCTGTTCCATGATAAACATGACCTGACTATCATTCTATCACTGAAAATTGCCTAATTAATTCTTTCTTTCTTTAAGAAGGAAAAAGATGATTTCGGAGTGATGGTCATCCCGGTTTATAAAAGAGAGAAATGAGCAGGAACAAGAAACAAAAAAATGCCTTGTTAGTTATGTTTGATGAGTGAAACCATGCAGTCCATATCAAGAAGCACCCTCACTGCCTATGGAAATCCATTACTGAAAGTATTCATAGGATGACAACTTCAAGTCAAGGCTAAACTAGGTTGCCAAGTGGAGAAAAGTTCAGAATAATAAAAGTGCAAAGAGTTTAAAAGAACTGTTAATGGTACCTGTTCTAGAAGATTAAAAAGTTTCCTGGCTTTATCAGGTGCATCAGTCAGGCGAAGACCTGCAACATCCAGGCCAGATCTACCAGCAACAGATACCTCCATGTTCTGGTAATTGGAGGCTGCATGAGGTTGGTTCAGATTTACACCAAACGTGGAGAGAGACAAAGATGTGCCAATTCTAGCAAGAGTGGCCCGCAAAGAAGCTTCAAAAACAGATGTTCTGCTGGTTAGGCAATCTGCAACAGTAAGAATCTGCAAGGCCCCTTGAACAATAGACCACTCCTCCTCTTCAGAGACCATATCAACTAAGCGTGCAGCTCCTTCCTTCTTTGACCCATCACTTTGTGAAGCATTATCAACACCACAAACAGATCTGAGCGATTTAAGGGTGTCTTGCAAATTTGAAATATACTGCAACATGACATCATCGAGGGCCAACACAAGCTCATCAGCTTCAGAACCACTTGTAAAATTAATGCATCTCTCAACAGCTGCTTCAAGAAGCAGAATAACATGTGGGATAGACTCCTCCATCCTCCTAACAGTTTCACTGAGTTCTATACCCTGTGCTCCAACACCACGGGCAACTGCACCGCGAATGTCTATTGCAGCAACCTCAGAAGAAAGGATTGCACGCTCCATTTGTCCATACCTATAAAACTCCATGTTTTTGTTCCAGTAAATTTTTCCACCAATTATTCATTTACTAGGTATATAGTGACACAAATGCTAGAAAACAAAAACAAATTGCTAAAAGTACGCACTTCACTTTAAACGCTTCATAAGGAGAATAGACAGCCTTCAGTGTCTTCACTAAAACTTGAATACCAGATTCAGAGAACAAATGCTGAATGTTTCTTGCAAAAGCTCCAGTCATGTTATGCAATTCAATCAGAGCTTCAAGGTGCTTATTTGTTACTTTTGTTCCTTTTGGCATGTCGCCAGACAAGATATCCAATATACCTGCATTAATAGAAAAGGGGTCTCTTTTTTATACACAAACACTAAACATCATATCATGATCAACATTTTTAAGTAATCACCCAAGCTTAAAACACTGAGGTAATATGTCTAAATGAAAGCTAGCTGATAAACTAAAGCAAATCAAAATGATAAAATAACTTTATGTGACCAGTGAATGAAAAACCAACACAGAATGGCTGCAAAAATATACTTTTCTACATATGCAATTTGCATCTCTGGATGCTGTTTAAATGTAAGGGATTTAAGAATGTGAGGAACACAGCTTTTTTTCTCTGAGATGCACATCTTTTTCTTCTTCTCCAGCATCTTCAACCAGTTGTAACCATTGAAGGTCCTTATACCAAAAACTGGTGTTGCAAATCATGAATGATAGTTATAGCTGTCATTTTGAAGTTCTAAAAAGTTAGATATAAAAAGCTTTCATGGTTGGCATCATCGTCAGTGGTTTTCCATACTGGAGCATCGGTTCTTGGACATCGTTGATAACCTCTGGGATTGTAACTGATGGAAGATACTGAAGAAGAGGTAGACAACGGCACACAGAACTCCCTTCACATGGTGTCACACATACGTTAATCCCTTAGGGGGCATTTTTCTACAGGTTGTACATTACCAGGTAATGTTGTGTTAAATTACCAGGCCTACCACATTACCTTGTTCACTTGTGACAGGTAATGGGTAATCTCGATTGCCCACACATTGCCTATGAAATGGCAATGTAGATTGCCTTTGAGAGGGAAGGCAATCCACGTTACCACCTGAGTTGTAATCTTTTTAATTTCACTATCCCCATGTGTCTTTTACAGTTTTATTAAATAAATTATAAAACTCATTAAATAATATACAAAACTAATTAAATAAATTATAAAATTAATCAAATAAATATTAGTTAATTCCTATGAATATATTATTATCATATTTAAAATATATATTAATTATTTTATAAATTTTCATTTTATGGGTGAGAATATATATTTATAATTTAAGTTTACGAAGTTAAAAATTTATATATGTATATATAATTCTTTTTTTTCAAATATTTAGGATCAATTGTAAGGCAAGATGGTGAGATTGATGACGATGTTAATCATAGAATTCAAGCTGGTTGGTGTAAGTGGAGGAAAGCTACTGGAGTTCTTTGTGATAGAAAAGTACCCAATAAAGTTAAAGAAAAATTTTATCGTACTGCTATAAGATCAGCAGTGTTATATGGTAGCGAATGTTGAGCTATGAAGGGACAACATGAACGTAAAGTGGGGGTAGCCGAAATGAGAATGTTGAGATGGATGTGTGGTCATACAAGATTAGATAAGATTAGGAATGACCATATACGTGAACGAGTCGGAGTGGCTCCTATTAGTGAGAAAATAGTAGAGAATCGTTTGAGATGATTTGGTCATGTTCAGAGAAGACCATTAGATGCGCCAGTAAGAAGAGTAGATCAAATAATCTGGAGTCCGATTAAAAGAGGGAGAGGGAGGCCAAGGCGGACACTTGGCGAACTAATAGAGCAAGATCTATTGGTGAATAATATACCGAAAGGTTTGGTTACTAATAGAGCGGAATGGAGCCGTATGATCCATGTAGCCGACCCCACCTAGTGGGATAAGGCTTTGTTGTTGTTGTTGTTGTATATATAATTCTTTTGATTAGGAGTATATTGGTAAAAATTGCATATTTTTAAATGAGTTAAAAATTGTATATTAACTCATAATTTTTTTATTTTCTTATAAATAACTAATATGGATTGCCAAATAGATTACTTATGCATACTAAACAAGGTAATGCACATTGCTGCCAATTTAACAAGTGGTAATATTTCTGAGAGACAATGGCAATGTAGTGAACGCACCCTTAATATACATATATATATATATATAGGTATATTTCTATCCATTTTTGACAAGATAAACTTTACCAAAATGAAGTTACTAATCAACATATGTTTCAATCCAAAATTGTATAAATTCAATCCAATGGACTTTCTAATGGGTCCTTGCATATTGCACATTTCTCTCCGTCTCAAGTAAGAAATAAGTTGTGTTTACTAAACTAGCTAACTTGTTGCAACAGTGACCCATACCATAAAATTAGATCCAACAAGTAACATGATAAAGAATAGAAACAATATTCTAAAAAAAAAACTGGTAGCTGAATACTTGATTAACTAATAGAAACAGATGAAAAGTAACTGTGTAAGTAACAGAACATTGATATTGCTGTGGCAACTCATCTAACCTTTAGTAAATGTCTTGGTGTCAGGAACAACATCTCCAGTTGCAAGATTGATACGAGTAACAAAACTTGAACCCAGTTCAGACATTGTTTCAATAAGCAGTTTGGGAACCAAAGTCATATAATCCTCAGGCAATGCATTCATGCACCTGTAAAATGCTATGGTTAGTCTGCAATTTCAAAATATGAGTTAATGCCACTCCTACATTCCATAAAAATGAAGAACGGAATAAATCTGACTTCACATGCACAAAGTTCAATGAATCATGACACAATTTAAACATCTTAAATTTGTTTTGTTTAATATCTGAAAAGAATTGCAATGAAAATGGAAGGATTCTACAAAAAGTAGTATTACAATGTGATATTTTCAAGCAATAGCTAATACATTGTAGGTGAATTACTGAAAAACAACATAGAATTGATAATGCATAGAGAAAATTAGTGGAACACAGCTTTAAAATGCATTCAGGTATGCATCTAGAGTAGAAGAAATGGTGCAATAGCATAGGATTCCTTTCTCTAAAGAAACAGCTTATAGTAAATAAAGATGGATACATGTCCGAAGTACATATAAGAATATAACATGTAAATACAAGAAATTATTCTTTCTATATCCTCAAACTAAGACTACAAGTAAAAAAAAACATTAACTCCAGCTTTCTGAAACATAGAAATCTTTTAACAAATAATCGAATTTCGATATATAATTCAACTAAGATTGGAGTTATCAAATAGGCAAATGGATAAATGCTAAATGACATTGAAATACATGCAAGTTTCATTGAAACAAAATGTGACTGAGGACATAAACTCTTTTGGAGGCCAGATTAGTTGTTTCCTCTCAACTCCTGTTCTTAGAATTAGACTCACAACAATAACAGAAAGTCCAAGTAGTTATTCAACCAAGTATACCAATTAGACTTGTGAAAAAATAAAAGATACAGAAAATGAACACACCATTTCCATTCCTGTTCAAGATAGAGTAGAACTTCATCATAAAAATTCGGTAACCAGCTAGAGAAGGCAATAGACTTCATATTTTCTCCACGCTTTTCAGCCTCGAGCTTGCTAATTCGCTGTCTAGATTCAAAATCGTCCCACAGCTTTTTTAAGGTCTTAATTTGCATTCTAGTATATTGCAGCTCCAACGACTTGAACCTTTCAATACGGATAAGTATTCTTCTAAAATCTTGAACAGCTTCAACCTTCGATAACATATGCATAGGTAGTTTCAAGACTCTGGTATCGTAACATAAAAAGAAAGCTTAAAGATCATATGGACCAACTATAAAGGACTGAATAAAAACCTTGCGATTTGAAAGAGCATCTGTAAGACGAGGTTGGACCATTTCATCCAATCTGTCTTCAAGAACTTCAAGTTGCTTCCTTACATTAGCAAATTCTGCAACCTGTATTAGCATTTCTATTAGTAGAAGTATGGCAGCTTAAAGAATGATCAAGATCCATGGTGGTAACCAAAGTATGTTTCAGCCTTGTTAAAACATCAAGACATCAAAATAAACTGTTGGACTCTCACCTCACCAACAGCAGATAAGCAATGCCTCATGTTAGCTAATGTTTCAGCAGCTCGTGGAAGATCCCCACTAGCAAAAACATCCTCAACGCTTGCACTCAACTGGGTCAATCCAGCTGCATCCTGTTCGTCCAGAGAGAAATTTGGTAAATTCACCACTCTGCACTCTTCAACTTCAGACCATACAAGCAAACTTTAACAACAAAGAATTTGTAAACCATGCCTGCAATGTTTCATATGCTGCTTCCATTCTTTGCTTGACTGTGTCAATTTTAGCAAGTGCTGCAATAGACTCTGCTGATGTTCCTTCAGCCTGGCATAAGAGATATCAATTTATCACATATTTATTCCATGCAAAAATAATAGACAAGAAAAGAAAATCCAGGACCGGAAAACTACTTTTGTACAAAGGAGGCGCCTAGATCTTTAGCTCAATACCCCCAGTCGACTAGACAATGGACTGTAAGGAACTATTCAAAATCTCGGGATAGATGCAATGTTGCAGATTTCCAAGAATTGAAACGAATCCTTTTCAAGTTAAAAAGATTGACATTGTCAATTTCCAACCAACAATTATCCAAATCTCTGCGGAATTTACCTTTGCCACCTAATATACAGAAAGATCCACATCCAGCATGAATCCGCAGACATCACATGTTGGTCAAAGTTACATAGATCAGACAAATGTAGAGGAAAATCTACAAACTCAGAAGAGTCAGGACATACACTGTTTTCTTCTTCGTTATTTTTTCAAACGAGTCATGCAATTTAACTACGAAATTGAGTCAAAACGAGGAAATCCATTGAGGAAACATTGGAACATTAAACCTTTGGACACGAAATGGATCGGAAAGATGGATCAAGCATTCATCAGATAGACTAATGAACTAATTCTACGGAGGAAAAAGAAGAAAAAAAATTGGGATCCGCAGAAGGAATGGCGTAAGCGCTCCTCCGGCGGCGGTCAAGGGATCAGAATTGGCGCAAAGAAGTTCGAACCTTTCGCAGCGTCAGGAGGATGGAAGACACGGCGGAACGGAGGGCGAGGGCGTCGTCGCGGAGGCGGAGGACGTCGCGGCAGGCGAGAGGCACGCGGCGGAGGGCGTCGGATGACTCCCGCTCGAGAGCGTCGGCGATGGTCTCGGCGGAGGAGCGCAGCTGCTCCTCGAGATCCGAGAGGAAATGATCGAGGGGGTCTTGCGGATGACGCGACTCGAGCGTCGTGTTGATCCACCGCTTCGCCTCGAATCCCTCATCGGCAAACTCCCCGACGTCCACCACCACCATTGCTACTGCTGCTGCTTGCACTACGCCGTCGGCGTCGTCGTCTCAAATCTCAAAAAGGGAAGCCAAAGCATTCAAGCGACGGTGGCAGCAGCAACATTAGATGCACTGTCCAGCGTCGTAATTTGCCTAACATTTTACATTTAACTTTTTTTCTAATTATCGAAAAATTCTCAATCACGTACCTTTTTTTCTTCAGAAAAAAATGCATCTGGATTTTTTTTTCAAAAAAGTGGTTTCTCATTGCATGGTGTATGGAAGTAAGCTTTTGTTAGTGGAATGACCTCCAATTTCAATTTTTATTTTATAATAAATTATTTTTTCAATTTATAAGAATTACTTTAATTCAAGCCGTGAAAAAACTAATCCAACCTCATCAAATTTAGGATAAAAAATTTGTTCGGGTTGAATTGAATCGAATGTCCAATGGTGATCATTTTTTCTCCTTTTTTTTAATTTTTTACTTTTTATATTATTTAAATATAAAATTATTATTTCATATTTATTATAAAATATGTTTTATCAATATTTGAATATTATGTTCATAATTAAAATGTTTTATTTTATTTTTAAAAAAAAATAAATCAAGTATAAGATTAAAATTAAATAAAAAATTTGAGTCTATCCGGTCAAATCGAGTCGATTAAAAATGTCAACTTCCAACCATCATTCGATTGGGGGTTCGGTCGAGTTTAACTTGACCACCATTTGGTTCACCGAATCTATTTATAAAATATATAATTAATTATGTTAAAATGGAGTGGTAATTAGTTTATCATTATTTAAGCATATCTCAAATTAGTGTAGCTGATCTTGCAAAAAGAAAAAAGAAAAAAATCCTTACCAACACAAGAGTGAACATATGAAAATAATAATAAATAATAGAATAAAAAAAGAAAGAGGCTAATTGAGGGGTTTGTTTGGCAATTAACTAATGAAGGGTGAGATGAAGTGGTATAGTGACTAGTGAGAAATGGAGTGGTAGAGTGCAGTGTGTCTCATGTTTTGATAGTAAGTTGTAAAAAAAGTATAAGGAATGGAAGTTTTATTTACTAAAAAGTCATTTTTATCATTTATTATATATAAACAATTTATAATATTTAATTAGTAATAAATATTTATTACTTTACCATTTAATTTATTTTTCTCTTTTATTTTTGTTTTACCTATTTTTCTATTTTTATTAGATTATTTATTTTTTGAACTATTTTGAAAGGTGAAAATAATAGATATATATTCATATAGGAGGAAAAGATAATTTATCAATGTGTGTGAGAGATGATTTAATCTAATAACAAGAGAAATGATTTTATTTGGTAATAAAATAGGAGTTAGGAGTTAATTTGGCTAAAATTGTTTATACCTTCTCGGATTAACTATTTCATCACATCCTCCTAACTTAAATAAAAAATATAACTAAATATGATTTAACTAATTACATTCCTCCATATTTCACCCACTATCTGTTTGGCAATTAACTAATGGCGGAGTGGAATGTGGTGATGTAATATAATGAGAGATGGGGTGGTAGAGTGCAATGTGCCGTTAGAAAGATGTTTAGATAGTAAGTTAAAAAATGATGGTATGAGGAATAACAATTTTATTTATTAAAAAGTCATTTTTACCATATTATTATATATGAATGATTTATAATATTTAATGAGTAATAAATATATATAATTTACCACTTAATTTATTTTTCCCTTTTTTTGCCTATTTTTCTATTGTTATTATGTTATTTATTTTTTGAACTATTTTATTCATCTATTTTTAAAAGTAAAAAATAATAGATATATATTCATATAAGAGGAAAAGATAATCTATCAATGTGTGTTTGGGGGGGAGGGGGGGGGGGGGGGGGGGGGAGGTTAGGGGTTAATGTTGGTCTAAAATTGTTTATTTCTTCTCATTCCATAAATTTAATGAAATTTGAAGGGTTTAGCTATTCCACTCCACCTTTCTTAATTTTAATAAAAAATATAACCAAACATTATTTAACTAATTTCACTCCTTCATATTTCACCCCACCTCTCCAAATTTCTCAATCCAAACATAGCCCAATTGGTTGGATTAAATTAGTGTTTGGCTATGTGAGTTAGAGTTTTGGGTTGTTCTCTAGCTCCCGTATTTCACAAATTCTTTATTTTGTGTTTGATTAATTTGTAGTGACAGTGAAGATGCTTTTTGTTAAGCCATAGCTAGACATCTTGGTTGATTTTTTTTAACATGTTTGTTAGAAATAGTGAGAATTGGGTCAGTTCTAATTCTAGTTAATGTAATCAAAATTACTTTTCAAGGACAAGCAGCTTATTTTTTTTCTTTTAAGTGAGGTCATAAGTTAAATTTTCATGAGTATGATAAAGTTTCAGTTGGGGTCGCAACAACAATAGTTTTAAAATGTAAGTGGATAGTGAAAATGTTGATATGACATCATAATTAGCTTTAAAAATTAAATAATTTAAAAGCTGAATGCTTATAATTTTTTATTTTTTCATTTAATCCCTTTTTATTAATAATATTTTTAGTGGTGATCCCTCGATTAAGTTTCATCATCCGAAACAATGATATAGTTGAGCTCATTAAAAAGGGGGGGCACCTCTATGCGAGCTCATCGGCAAAAAAAAAAGTGTGTGTGTGTGTGGGGTGGGGGGGGGGGGAGAAAAAGGAAGGGTCGACGCCCTTTGTGCGAGCTCTCACTGGTGGGGTGCTGGCCCCTTCGGGATGCGCCAATGAGTTCGATTATCGGTCGCCACTTTTTTATTTTTATAATATTTTCTATTAATTTATAATACTTTATTATTTTTTATTGTGTCACATCAGTAATATAATCGAAAAACCAATTATTACTAAGAAAAATAAAGTTCGGGATAATCTAATTACAAATGAAAGTTAGGGACTGTTAAGATATTGATCTAAAGTTGGGGATGATTCGTGTAATTTATCCAAAAAATGTGCTACCTTTTTTAAAAGGTAGTAACATCATATATACATTTATCAATCATCATTCTATTCATACATTTATTAATCATCATCAATTCATGATGAACGACAAATCAAAAAAATTGTCCAATTAGTCCATTTCAAATTGAATGATGATTAATGCAAATATTAAACCTTTTTATAAACTATAGTTTTGAAAATCTTATTTGATTACATTAATCCTATAGGATTTCACATGATTAATATAATTATTTAAATAATAAAATGAATTATTCATTTTGTAAGGGTGAAAATGATTTGGTCGCTACTTTTTGGATCGATTTTTAAATTACAAAAGTCATCTTAAAATTAGTTTAAAAAACATTGTTGATTTTTTTTATGATTATTTCATACCTCTATTTTAGTAGAATGATATTTTAAAAATATATAATAATTTTAAAATAATATATATTTAATTTTATAATTAAATATAGGATATAGTACTATAATTATTAAATTAGAATATCATAATGTGATAGAAATATATTAAATCATATAAAAAATTATTATAATAATAAAAAAAATTGATTACTTATGAATTATATGAATAAATATTAATAAATAGAAATAGGCTCCACAGGCCCTATAGCCTTTTCGGTTGGAGACCTAATTTGAGTGAGTCGATTTCGTTCTATTAAAAATTGTCGTAAATCATATTCGATCTCCTAGTTTTTTTATTTTTTTCATGTCGAATAGGTTTCTGGAGTCGGTTGGATTTTTTTTACATCCTTAAAATTTTTATTTTTTTTGTTATATGTTGATGTAATTTGACCTAAATATTAATAGAAGAATAACTTACTAGTGTAATTATAAGTAAAATTTTATGATCATCAATAGGGTTGTTCACGGGTCGGGTTGGACCCGACCCGTGAGCAAATCCGACCCGACCCGACCAATGGGGACAGAAAATCCGACCCAGTTGGATCGGGTCGGGTGGTCGGGTCAACCGACCACCCTTTTTTCTTTTTTTTTTTAATTTTTTTCTTACATTTTTATATTTATTTTAATATAAAAAATAATTAATAATTATTATAAAATATAAAATATGCTTTTTTGAATATTTGAGCATTATTTTCGTAATTAAAATATTTTATTTTAATATTTTTTTCCATTTTAAATCAACTATAGGATTAAAAATAAGTAAAAAAGGTAAAAAATTAAAAAATAATAATAAAAGTCGGGTCATCGGGTCGGGTCGAGTCGACTTGGGTTGGGATTTCTCAACCCGTACCCGACCCGAACCCTCATCGGATTGGGTTCGGGTCGGGTCGGGTCCAAGACTCGGCCCGACCCGGTGAACACCCCTAATCATCAACCCCATCTATGATCCTTATCATCTTATGTAAGATTTTTATGTTGACAACCTTGCTTAACACAAAATATTAAATTGATTAAAATATAATAAAGAAAATATTGATGTAGAATTGGATAAAATTTTACAACTATCAAATTGGAAACTGCGTCATGGGATGCAATTCATCCGCTTAACCCCACCCTCATGATTTACAATACATTTATTATGTATTATTTCTTTTATTAATTGAAAGAAGTGCGTAATTTATTAGATAATGTGGTAGTTGGTAAATTTTTAGGACTGTTTGGTTAAAAAACTTCCTATACTTATATTAAGAATACAATAAACTAGGACAAAATTGTTCTTCCTATGTTCTTGCTATAGGTGAGAACTCAAATGTTTCTTAATTTTCATCTTTCACTTTCTCGAAAAAAGAACATAAATGCAATGATGATGTTTGACTAAGAAAACCTAAATCTAAAAGTGTTTGACAGTTGGAACAAGCCCTTGCTCCTAGTGTTATCCTTATACCAAATGCCCCTTTAGTGTGGTCATCCAACTATTACTCCTATCCCAATTTGACCATTGAATTATTTAATTATAATGCAAAAATCATCCATCTATTAAATCATTGCAAGAAAGATCATCTTGATGATGCAAGATAGCTAAGGGTATGAGTTAGTGAACACAAAAATGGGATGAATGTTTTCAAGCAAAATTTAAAATTCTTAGCTCTCACAAATCTACAACTGCACAAATTGTGTAGTGCCATACCTCTAAGATATGAAATTCTAAAAATGACTTTACAAATTGTCTAATTGAATATTATAAAATTAAAATGTATCAAAACAATATTAAGTTTACTTAAAAAATGAGATTTAAAGACACTAAAACTGAACAATTAGCAAAATTTATAAAAGATTATTGGCTTTCTAACAAAACATATGAATTAAGGTATTTTTAATATTCTAACTTGAGTACAGTAAAAGAACTTTGCACAAAAAAATAAAAGAAAGTAATTGGAAAAGATTTTTCAGGAATGAAAGATTTTTTTAGATTCTTTATATGACTTACTTGAACAATGCGAAGAGAAGAGCAATAAGAATGTTAATAGATGGGTTTATGATCCAAATTAGAAAGCATATAATGGGTTTATGATCCAAATTAGAAGGCATATAATATAGTTTCTTTGTTATATATTGGAAACAAAATTCTATAATTTAGAGAGTGATAGTTAATTGCTACTTCTCAAATTATAATTCAACATAAAAGAATCTCTCAATGTGTTCATTTGTTATACAATAACTCATTTATTCAGACAACTTCAACACAAAATTGATGCGAGACCATTTCTTCTTCAAATATGGTCATCAAGAGAAGAAGACAATGATAGCATATATGTATAAATAGTTCTAAACTCAATCATCATTTCAACATTCTAAAACTAAAGTGAATTTATATTACATTAAAAATAATATTTCAATATCATATCAAAATAAATCATTAAATCACAACTATTCCTAATGAACAAAATAAATTAGCCACACATGCTAGATTCAACATTACACACAAATGGAAAGAAGAGTGCTCCACAAAAGCTACAAGATTTAAATAAAAATAAGATATGTAGAAAATAACGAATGCAAACTTTCACAACTACACTCTTCCTCATTTCTTCTTGGATACGTCTAACCCCTAAACGCTGTTCAAAAAATGTCCAACCTCCCCTTTTAGCAGCCTCCTTCATTTTCTTTTTAATTGGTCACAACTATCTTTATCTTTCGTCCATTTCATTCCTGGACCATGATGGAAAAAGTCATCATCAATGGTCAATAACATTTCCTTATTCCATTCTCTTTTCATTTTCTTTCATGTTCATATTCATATTCATGTTCATATGGACATAGTCCATTCATTTATCTTTCTTCTTATCCTTGGGTTGAAAGAGCTCCCCACTTCTTTAGGATATGTCATGCATATACAAGGTGCAGTTACCTAGATAACATGGGAGAAATCAGTGTCACGACAGTGCCCCTAAAGGGGATGGGTGACCTCGTTAAGGCAACACTCATATGAATGACCTTGCTCAAGGCAAAAACATTCGTATGAACGATCTCGCCCCAAGGGAGAAATATTTGTAGATAGTACGAGAACAGGGCCTTATTCAAGGATAGGGGGCCTTCTCAAGGTAAGTACAACAAACAATACATTTTCTGTTTAGATAAGTATGACATTCATCCATTTCATTTTTTATCTTTATTAACCTATTGACGTGTCTTTTGATCATAAGGATCAATCAAGGCTTTTGGAGAACAAGGTTGGCTCTAGGTTAATGTTCATAATCATGGGATGTGAGAACAATCAAGTGAATATGAGTAAATCATCATATTATCTTGTGTTAAAGGTCATTTGTTCTCTGTCCACTTCCAGACGTCCGAAAGTTGAGCAGTCATCCGGTCCATAGGTTTATTGGGCGTCCAATAGTCGAGTGATCGCCCAATCATAACATGTCTCTTGGTCGTTCCAAGGCTAGACACAAATCGGACATCCAAAAGATCGAGGGTTGTCTGATCCTTCCTTGAGTAAAATTGTGAGTTCTCGGTCTGTACTTTCGGTCGCTCGAAAGTTCATCATCCGTCCATTTTTACTCAAGTCACATAACAGTCATGAATCGATCGATCAATTGAGTCATTAGGTCGACCGATAACAATATCAAAGCGGACTTCCGAAAGGAATTCGATCGTCCATTTCAATAGTCTGCTAGCTTTTGCCGAGTTGATAACGTGCGCCCGATCCAAAATCGATCAACCGCTCCTACTGGGCAGAACCACAACTCATTGCGGGGTCCTTAATAGTTTCTGTAACACAGCATTCTATAATCAATCTAAGCTACATCTAATATTAACTAACACAATAGAAAGCATGTGGGCATGATCCATAGTTCATAATTCGTCCTAAGCATCTTAATAAACATGAAGCATCATAATCATTCTTATTTCCATAATATGCATTCATACTTTTCATTTGATCATACTTTAACATTTCAGCCACTAAAATAAACATTTCCATCACTATCAATTCATAAGAAATGATAAAGTAAGCCATTCATATCGATCCCATATTGCAAAGAATGAATGCTATCAACCCCTGAACATAATCATTCCTAAAAATATTATCATTATGATCCGCAAATCTGAACACCCTAAGCATGCATGACATGAAGTGCCAAAAATCATCTCATAATATTCATCATTTCCATTCATGGCAGCAATCATCTCGGCATACAAATATCGAATTTAAACAGCATAACTTGTAACTTGACATGCATATCAACATAGCCATCTAAAGCATTAAACTACCATCTTCCTAGCATGATTCTAAGCCTAAAAGATCCTTAAAACAACATGCTAAACTTTTTGAAAAACCCTTATAATCCAGACTCCGTTAACACAATAAGTTTTTGGTGGATCAATCGCTAGTCCTTCCTCCCTTGTCCTCCTTCATGATTAGCGTTTGCATATCCCTGTCCAATGGCTTCTGCCCGAGCCCAAGCAATGGAGCACACACAAGAAGAATGGTGGAAGAGAAAAGAGTGAGAAATGAAATTAAAATGTGCAAATGAGATATGTGGATTTATAAAAGAGATGAAGAATGGAGCTTTGTGCCCCCACAATCGAAGAGCCATGAACATGAAGGGGTTGCAGGAGCCTCCAAATATTGTATATGGAAAGAGAAGTCAAAGTTTGATTTGACTTCATACTTAGAAATCTGGCGGCTACGCACCAGGCGTCCGAAAGTGTTCCAGTCTACCGCTGAGCTGATGCATTTAATGTTTTAAATTTCAAATAATTTTTATGTAAATTCTGATGTTACAAAAAAATATCGAAATTATAGTTGCTTAGCATTCATTAAAATCTTTTTGAAATTATTATTATTATTATTATTATTACAAGTGGCATATAATTGATTTCAACTAATAATTTTAGTTAATATAATTCAAGTCCTGTTCCAAATATATATTTTACATAATATTGCTCCGTATCCTAATATGTATTGTATATTGTATCCTAATATTTAGAATGAAATAAAATTATAAACGTAAGCATATACAAATATTAACAGTAATAAGATTAAAATGTTTGATTACATGATAACTTGACACGGTTTCTACTTATAACTTGTGATTATTATTAGATACGAATTAATACCCTGTTCAGCCTTGACTGTTTGTCTATTTTAATCCACCCAAGAAAATTAACATATGATAAGTTAATTATATTTGACGTATGATTAATTAGTAAGTTATTCTGCCAATCGGAACGTGCTTTTGGAGGAAAATCATACGACTTTCTCTCACACCCCAATTCGGGAAATTTTCTCAGGATTTGTGAAAATAGAATTGCCTACATCTTAGACACACTCGCAGTAGGCTTTTGTCTGCAATTGGGAGATCGACCGAGCTCTATAAATTGCAGTCCATGCAAATTGCAAAGGCACACAAGCGGAATTGCCCTGTGAACTCTCTCTCTCTCTCTCTCTCTCTCTGTGACGTCTTGAGTAAGTTGCCCGCTCTCCGAAGTAGATCGAGGAGACCGAGCACTCTTTCTTTCAACACTCATGGCATCGAAACTCTCGTCGCGCTGCTCGCTTTCTCTGTTCTTCTCCGTCCTCCTCTTCGTCGCCACCGCCGGAGCGGCTGCCGGCGCTCCCGGGCCGAAGGTCACGCTCCTCGACGATGCTTCCATAAAGAACGGCTCCATCAGCCTCACCTGCGGCGATCGCAACTGTCTCGGCGCAGGGCGCGCCCTCCACTCTCATCCCGTCCGCCTCCGCGACCCATGCACCAATCGCGCCCTCTCCTTCTCCTCCAACTTCACCTTCTCCATAACCCCCATCGACGGCACCTTCGGCGACGGTTTCGCCTTCTTGGTCACGCCGGACGCGTCCCACGACAACATGGGCATCTTGCACAACCACAGGAGTCCCAACAACCAGGCCGGCACGGGCATCGCCACTGTAGCGGTGGAGTTCGACGTCAACAGCAACCACGTCACCCTTAACGTCGGCAACACGTCATCCGTGGTTTCTGCGGACGCCAGTAGCACCGGCGTCGTACTCACGTCGCTGAACAAGATGAGGGCCTGGGTGGAGTACGATGGAGATAGCGAGGAGCTGCGGATGTGGCTCAACTACGGCCATGGACGACCCCCCGTGCCGCTGATCAGTACCAAGGTCGACCTGTCCGGTCTCCTGCACGACAACATGTTCATCGGCTTCTCGGCCTCCAATGGCAGGGGGGCTGCGATGCACATCGTGGAGTGGAAGTTTCAGACCTCGCCACTCGTTGCCAGAGCGTTGACGTCGACGTCGACGTCAATGTCGAGAGGCACAAGGGTGGCACTGGGTCTGGGGCTCGGCATCGGGTTGGCAGCTGTGCTCGCTGTGGTGGTGACCGGGTGCATGATTTACCGGCGCCGCCGTAACATTCGTCGCGAAGAGCCGGAGAAGTCCGTAGATAACTTAGTCTAGACGTTCACGATGATTTGAATATCATGCATGTTGCATGATTCTGCCTGGTCATTTTTTTTTTCATTAAGAAACGAAACTTTTTTTTTGTTCTTTTTTCCATTGTATATTATTGCAGTTTTTTTTACCAGAATGAATTTTCTTTGGGTGAAAGTTTTTTTTTCGGTTACTGCAATGTGTGGTCGATCTGCCTTTAGAAAAGCTTGCATGAGATTGAACTCGTGAAATAAAGTAAGTTGCAAGACTAATATGGTCCAATCATGTTTTATGGTCCAATCATGTTTTACTGTATGTATATTACTATATGTTGGCACCCCAAGAAATCCGTCCTTCCGCGGTCTCTCATTGCAAGGAGCCAAGCATGGACATGAAATTGGATCCACAAATATAAACATAAAAGAGTATTAAATACATATCCCAAAAGTGTTGAAACTGAACATTGATTTTTCTTTGAACAACAGTTATAAGTTCCAATATTTTCCCGCAGGATTATTATACATTATAAGAAAATTATGCATTTCCCACGTGGATAATGTTTAACGGACTAATATTCTTCATATTTTTCTACGACATTAGAAACAACCTTTCGAAATATCGGCAAAAAAATACCTGACTGCAAAAGCGGCCGATAATTTATAATTACCGACGGATAGGATCATTCACTACAAGAAAATTATCATTTTCCGACGGACAATTTTCGACGGATAGAAATCCGTCGCAATTTGCGATGGATTTTACGATGGAAATGTTTCCGACGAATTTTCCGATGGTTGTAACCGTCGAAAATAAAAATAATAAATTATGTAATTTATTATATTATTATTTTATTTTTTGACGATTAGAAATGTTGATATTTCCGACGGATTTTCCGACGGTTACGATCGTCGAAAATAAAAAAATAAATTATTTTATTTGTTATATTATTATTTTATTTTTTGACGATTAGGAACGTCAATATTTCCGACGGATATCCATCCGTCACAATTTTTGACGGATTTTTCGACGGTTATGACCGTCGGAAATAAAAAATAAATTATTTTATTTGTTACATTATTATTTTATTTTTCGACGATTAGGAACGTTGATATTTCCGACGGATATGCATCCGTCGTAAATTTTGCCGTAATTTTCAACGGTTACAACTGTTGAAAATGAAAATAATAAATTATGTAAAGACTTATATTATTATTTTATTTTTCGACAATTAGGAACGTCGATATTTTCGAAGGTCGTAACCGTCAAAAAATCCGTCGGTAATAATTAGCGACAGTTCAAACCGTCAATAAAATAAAAAAATAAATATTATATAAATATTTTATTTTTATAATTAAATATTTTTTGACGATTTTGATCGTCGGTAACTTTAAAAATAATATAGTATAAGTAAAAATAATAATATAACATATTATTGACGGTTCGGACCGTCGGTAAGCTAAAAAATAGCATTATATATATGTAAGTAAACATTATGTAATAATATAACATATTACCGACGGTTTTGATCATCGGTAACTTTAAAAATAATATGATATAAGTAAAAATAATAATATAACATATTACTGATGGTTGTAACCATCGGTAAACTAAAAAATAAACGTTATATAATAATATAACATATTACCGACGGTTAAAAATACTCCTCCCCATTTTTTTCGTTTTCCCGCTTCCCAACTCTCTCCCATATATATAAATTATTTTCATTCTCCATTCTCCACTTCTTTCCCTCTCTCCTCTCTCCCTCCCTCCTATTTTGCCGACCGACCCGGCGACGACCTCTCCCGGCCGGCGACCCTCTCCCTATTGGACGATGACCCGCCGGCGACCTCTCCCGCTCTCTCTCTCCCCCCCTCCGCGGCCGGATCAGCCTCCCCGCGGCCGGGATCTGGCCGCGGGCGGCCGGATCAGCCTCCCCGTGGTCGGATCGGCCGCCTGCGGCCGAGATCTGGCCACGAGCGGCCGGATCGGCCGCCTGCGGTCGGATCGGCCGCCTGCGGCCCGGATCTAGCTGCGGGTGGCCGAGATCTTGCCGCGAGCGGCCGAGATCGGCCTCCCCATGGCCGGATCTGGCCGCAGGCGGCCGGATCGGCCTCCCCGTGGCCGGATCTGGCCGTAGGCGGTCGGATCTAGCCGCAGGCGGTCGGATTCGACCGCTAATTTTTTTATTTTTAAAAATTTCTTTGCGACGGTTGCGACTGCCGAAAGATCGACGGTTGCAACGACCGTCGAAAGTTTCGACGGGTTGTGACCATCGAAAGTTTCGACAGGTTGCGATGACCGTCGAAAGTTTTGACAGTTGCGGCCATCGAAAACTTTCGACGGTTGGAACCGCCGGGACATTTCGGACGGTTGGAACCGTCGGCCTGGACTTTTTGGACAGTTGTAATCATCGGTATTTCCGATGAATTTTTTACAACCTTCGCAAATCAATTTGCGACGACCATTTTTCGGATGGATCGATTCCGTCTGAAAAACCATCGGTAATCGTATTACCGACGGTTTTTGGGCTAGTAATCAGCGTTTTTCTAGTAGTGATTGATACCGAAGGATATATCTGTAATGTTATTTATAATAAAATATATAATATAATATCAGCATACAAAATATTAATATTTTTGACAGATTTAGCCTTCAAAATTACTGATAGATAAAAATTAGTCAGCAATTCCAAAGGGTATACTCGTCAAGATTTTTATTTATAATATATATATATATAATATAAGCATACAATTAATATGTTAATATAAATTTTTTCAACGGGTCTAGCATTCAGAATTATCGAGAGACAGAAATTCGTTGGTAGCGGTTGGATATAGTTGCCTATGCCGGATCTGCCACTTTGCGCTCATATTGATCTCCCGCCTACTCCCAGACGCAGCTGTCTGATAGTCAGATCCGGCCATTTGTGATCGGATTTGCCGTCTGCATCCATATTTGATCGCCTGCTCCTAGATCCGGTCGATTGTGTAAGCTCAACTGGCCAGATCCAACAGATTGAGGCAAGATAGACTGCCTGTCAGTTGGATCCGATTTCCACGTCGTGTCAGTCAGATTTAGGCTGCCTGCAGTCGGAAGTGGGCTGCCTACAAACATAATTGGGGTACTTGCAGATCTGGCCCTAGGCGGTCGATTTTTTTTTATATTTTTAAAAAATTGATGGATTTATCCGTCGGGAAGTTCTAAAACCTTTGGAAGTTCTGACAGATAGCACCCGTCGAAATGACTAACGAAAACCCTTGTTGGAACTTCCGATGACAGTGTCCGTCAGAAATTTCGATGGAAAACCATCGTCGAAACTTCCGAAGGATGTTTCGTGTCGAAACTTTTGACATGAGCTGCCCATTAGAACTTCCAACAAGAAACCCTCGTTGAAACTTTGGAAGGTGCCTGCCCTTCGTCAACTCGTATTTTTGTTGTTAATATATGGCAATCACGCAATGCATTTCCCTAGTTTGTGTAGAATTTTTTTAGTCTTAACATTGAACTGGATCTCCTTCGTTTATTATTTTCTCAATGAAAATGAAGCAATTTCATACAATAGTTTGTCAATTTCATTGTTAATCGTGTATTTATGTTTGCTCTCTTCCCTAGCTCTACAATTCCTTTTTGTTATGAAGCTTTGACCGGATCTCCTTCATCTACTATTTTCTCGGCGAAAACAAAATAATTTCAAAGAATCATTTGTTATTTTTGTTGTTAATCGTGTTTGTTCTCTTCCCTATTTGTGCAGAATTTTTTGCCACAAATCACCTCGACCTATTTTTTTCTTGATGTTTTGGAGGCTCCATCTTCGACATTGTTAACTTTCTTTTCATTATGGATCATTGTAACATGTATTTTATGCAATGTTTTCTCTGATTTCCTACCTAAATGATTCATGTTAACTATAAGCATTTGAATTGATATTTTTGTCATTAGTAGTATTGTGGTGACTGAGGAAGATCAGTGGAATAATGTTTCTTTCGGAAGACAGATTGATAAAATCTAAGGTCACAAAATGTTGATTTTCATTCCGAAACATTGATTTCACTTCATTGGTTAACTAGGAAAGAATCTCGATGAAATGAGCACTTTTTTTAAGTTCATAGTGAGGTTGTATCCAACTTCTTCATGACATTGACTTTATGTGATTATTATATCCTGAATGATATCACTACTATGGGATTTGATGAGTAAAGATCATAATGGGTTATTTGATAACTATAACAGGTTGTGATCCGTCATGTATTCATATATTTTTTTATGAACTTCATTTGTTTGTATTTTTTGCATTCACATGTATGGTGGAATATGAGGTTTGATCATTTTATTTTTGCAATATTCTTGTAAATGATGTTGGAAAGCCACTCGATCATCTTTCCCGAATGAAAATTCCAAATACAAGCACTGATCAAGCTACCATGATTTTTTTTGTTGTCAAAATTATGGGGTATGCGTAGCGTAATTCTTTTTTATGTTTTTATATGAAATGTGTGGTTCCAATTTTGTATTTTTTTCTAACACATTTTTTATCTTTACTTCTTTGCATATTTAGCAAATAGAGCATGCAATTATCCCCATTGGATAGATTCACCAAATTCAAAACATTAAAATATGTAATTGATGACTTGTTAAAGAAACTTGATGATTTCAAAGTCCACCTTGTAATGGAGAATATGAGACTTACACTACTAGAAAAATATAATTTTGCAACGAACATATCCGTCACAAATAAAGAAAAAATTGTCACAAAAATAATATTTGTAATAGATTTGTGACAAATGAATTATTGCCACAAAAGCTTGGTTGCAAATGTTTTGAGACAAAAAAAAAATTGTCACTAATTTTTAGCCACGAATTAGACATTACAAAATAAGTCACAAATTTTTAGAGCCGCTAATCAAATTTGCCACAAATTAGTGACAAATATTTCTATTCATCACTAATTATTGTGAAAAAATTCTTATAACTAATTAGAGATGAATGTTTATTTATCACTAATTAGTGATAGATAATTCTATGTCACTAATTTCTAACAATAAAATCTTATCACTAATTAGAGACGAATGTATACTTATTACTAATTAATTTGTCACTAAAATGATGAATGATTTTATCACTATTTTATGCTAAATGGCCCATTTTCATAATTAAATAACATTCACAATAAAAGTATTATAAATTTAATTGTCAAAAAATTTAAACAATTAATTGTATCATACACATTTACCATCAAATATAGGAAAACAATAGCAACACTAAGAGCTTAAAGAGTAACAATAACAATGCAATATATCAAATATAAAAAAAACAAATTGGTTCACCATCCATATGATAATTGTCTCAGTTTTTCCACCAACAAGAATGGTCTCGCTTTTTCAGTAGCAACACTTTTTATAGTATAACAAAACTAAAGCTAATGTATGTCAATTAATTCCATCAATAAACAACAAATAGTCGTAAAATGGAAGATGGATATTATGCCTGCACAAAAAAAAGTAAATTTATGAGACAATTAAGAGTGACATTTTCTGAAATAAAAGTGCAAAAAAATGAATTTACATTTCATACCCCTATTGCTGCCCACTTCAAGAAAATTGAGCGAAGAAGTTGGTTAAGAAGATACGTAGAATTGCTCCCCTTCTTGAAAAGATTGTTAGCTTTGAATCTATCATTATTATTCTAAAAAAATGTCACATTGTTAGCTTTCAATTAAGATCAATTCTATGTCACTATTTTATGCTAAATTCATATCAGTAACCTCAATCAATTTGAAAATTGAAATTTTCATAAATACGAAGAAACACAATTCAAATCATTTACCTTCCCAATGTTCATAATATCATCATCCCATCTAATCATCCACATCATCTTCATAATCTTCAACATCTTGATCATTTAGTTCTTGATTGGAGAAGGATTCGAAATGCTTCATCATCGTAGTCATCATTTTGCTTTCTTGTTGGTGTTGTTGTCTTTGGAAGTAGCGTCTCATGTCCTCCCTTTCTTTGTTAATATCATATCGCATTTGTTCTCTTTCTTTTTGAAGTCATTCTTCAAATTCCTCTACGAATTCAGACCTTAGTTCACCACGCAATTGCTCTCTCATCTCATTCATAACATTTTCTGACTTTTGATATGTTGCTGCCTTAGATGATGCCAAACTCCGAGATGCTGTAGAACCAAGACCATAAATATGGCTATTCTTCATTCCACCAACCATTTCAATCTAAAGTTTCGTTGCATCAAGGGAATGGGAGTTCCATCTTCATTTATGCGTTGTGATAATTCAGCTTCCTTAGCCTTATATTCTTCCTAAAAAAAGTAAAAAAATAATTAGCTATTATAAACAATATTATTTTTAGACAGCCTAAAAGAAACTTACATATGTTTGTTTGGATTTTTCATTAATCCAATATGTACTTCCATCATTTCCTTTTCTCTTATGAACCCGTATAAAAACCTTATCTTTTCTACGAATTCTGCCTAATTCCTTTTCTTGCAGTAATGAAAAAATATTAATAACAAAAGAAAACTAAGAATGCTTGGATAAATTTACCAATTTTTGTGCATGAGCTCCGATGGAAATTGAACCATTTGTGTGCATACATGAAGCAAGTGTCAGAAGCTCGATTTCGCTTAGCTATTTGACACTTCTATTGATAGGAAGGAGTAGACCAGTGTTTGCATAAATCTTTCCAGACAACATCTCCAATCCATAAAGGCTTCTGTTGTGGTGTACTTTGGCCAACATTGACGACAATTGTTTTGAACAGCGAGAATTAAATGCTTTTTGCATGTGAGAATGATGTTGAGGCAACCAGCAGACATACACAAACCAATCACTTATTCAAATAAGCAAGTATATAAAAGCAACATTTTGAGCAAAAACTATTTCAAACACCATAAATTTAAAATATCTTTAGCAACAATTCTGAAAATTTTCTTATCTTAAAAAACCTTTAATAATATTTAATAAATGATATATACTTGAAATTCTTTAAACATCATTTCTTTTGTATCTTGGGGAATTTCACACCAAGAAGCCTAAGGTTGAATATATCTTGAGCGAATAACTTTTGTTATCGCTGATGCAGTAGGTTTGGATGTTAAAAATCTACAATATATTTGTTTTAAAAAATAAAAATGTTAGTTAACAAATTTGAATATACACCTAAAATTAATGACTAAATATTTTTAACTTGCCCAAATTCACCATCTGGTTCGACAAATTTTTTATTTGGTGCATTTGTGATTTCTTCAGGGGTGTTGTGATATGTTGAACTTGGAGCATTAGTTGAATCAGAGGTAGCTGGTGCAAACTGGCATTGACGTTGATCTTGCTGGGAATTTGACTCAAAAAATTTACTTTTCAGCATCGTAGCTATCTTCGAAGGAGAAGATAACAATAAATTTTTGCCACTTGATGGCAATTGATTTGGAGGAGATGATTGCGGTGGTTGACTCCAAAAATCAAATGTAAGCCGTCGAGATCCCTTCTCCTTGTCTTTTACTTTATGGCATGAGTGTGATGATCCTGCCATTTGCACAGTGTAAAAACATAGAACATTGTAGATTAAAGATATTATTAGAATAAATAGAATGTATATTAAGCATCCACTTTATTAACCACTAAATATAATGTATATTAAGCATCCACTTTTTTAATAGAACAAAATAATTGATTCTATGTGGCCATATTAATGAGTGTGATGTTATTCATGCATTCTGTTAATATGCATATTAACAAAATAAAAGTGACACACACTAACAGAATACATATTAACAGAACAAAAAGCGAAAGAGAATTCATTAACAGAACAAATTAATTGAACAATATTACCTTTGTATTTGAGTCTACTAGTATCTCAATTTTGAGTATTGAAAATGTTCTCTAAGTTAACAATGTGACTGTGATTCGTCTTCATCACTATTTGATTCATATTCATTAATCGAATTAAAAATTTCATCATCGTCATCATCATTCATTCTATCCTTATCATCAAATTCTCGATGCCTGCTTGTACTTACATCTTCACCATCCTCAAAAATCTCATTGTTGTCACATAAATCTTCAATAAGGTCCACATCAACAATGGGATTAACAAAAGATGTCCCATCATTTTGAAAAGCGATGTCCAAACCACCTTCAACCTCAATTCCATTTCTAACCTTTGTTTTTTTTACTATCCACCAATGGATCTTATCCTTTATTTTGTCGGGATATGAAACATAATAAACTTGTTCGCTGAGGAAGCAAAAATGAATGGATCATACTTCTCATATCGCCTATTGTGTCTTATCTCCATTATTTTTAAATCTTTATGGATTCTTGTACCTCGATTAATCTTAGGATCAAACCTTTCACATTTAAAAACAGTAACTCTATTTCCTGGTTCCCAGCATATTCTAATTCAATCACATCTTTTAGTATCCCATAATAATCATTTTCTCCTTCGCCATTAGTTGAACCTTTGACATATCCACCACTATTAATTGTCTTCTTGCCATGTGACCAAGTATATGTATGAAATTTATATCCATTTACAAAATATTTTGACCAAGATGTCACTAGTCTTCTAGGCCCCCATGCTAGATCATGCAAGTAAGAATTGTTCACCATATTGGGTGGATAATGAACCTAAAAAAAAAATAAATGTGTTAATATTAACCTACTTTGTAGTAACTTATATTTTTTGAATTTCTTTTTTCAATTAAATTCTAATTGTCAATTTTTTGACGAAAATAATTTATCACTAATAATAGAGGCAAATGGTTCATCTGTCACTGATATAAGAATTAATGACAAAAAATCATTCATCTTTAATATTAGTGATGAATAAAATATTTGTCTGTAATATTAGAGATGAATGAAACAATTGTCACTAATATTATTGAGTTAGCGACAAAGAGAGCATACATCACTATTATTAGTGACGAACATTATACTGTCTCTAATATTAGTGACAAATTAATTATTCGTTGCAAATTTGTGACGAATCATTCATCACAAATAATTATTTAATATAAAACATTATTTTATTAGTATTTAAATCTATTTATGATTATTCTTCGTCAAAAAAATTATCACAAAAATAATTTGTCACAAAGTCCATCACTATTTAGTGGTAAATCACTTTCGTCACAAATAATCCATCACTAATAATGACTTTTCTTGTAGTGTTAATCAAGGGAGCATGTAAAATGATGATATTATGCACCATTTTGTTGTAGTAATCTTTTGTAGGTTTTAATTATATTGTGGTGATTAAAATATGTAATGTTTAGTACTATGTTGCATGGCCATGTGGTAGAACATATGTAATGGAGGTGGTGTTGTAGGTCATGTTAGTGTGTATTCGCCATATGGTGGAACTATATATATATATATATATATATATATATATATATATATATATATATATATATATATATATATATGCATTGCCCTTCCATTTTGTTGTACTTTTCCTAACTACTATACATCAAGGATAAAAGGATGAATCTATTTTTTTTAATGGTTGCTTGTCATTGGAGGTGTCAAACTGAGATGAATTCATAGATCACTACTAGAAAAATGCGGATTACTGATGGTCCGACCCGTCGGTAATCAGCCCGAAAATCGTCGGTAACGCAATTACTGACGGTTTTTCAGTCGGAATCGATCCGTCGAAAAAACGCTCGTCGCAAATGGATTTGCGACGGTTGAAAAAAAATCGTCGAAAATATCGACGGTTCTTGCCGTCGGAACAGTCCCCGGCGGTTCGACCCGTCAAAATTTTCCGACGATTGCAACCGCCGGAAAAGTCCCCGACAGTTCGAACCGTCGATATTTCCGACGGTTGCAACCGCCGGAAAAGGTCGGCGGTCCGAACCGTCGATATTTCTGACGGTCGCAACCGCCGGAAAAGGCCGGCGGTCCGAGCCGTCGAAATTTTCGATGGTTGCAACCGCCGGAAAAGGCCGGCGATCCGAGCCGTCGCAACTTTTCGACGGTCCCAACTGTCGAAACTTTAGACGACCGTCGCAACCGTCGATCTTTTGACGATCGCAACCGTAGCAAATAAATTTTTAAATATAAAAAAAATTAGCGGCCGGATCCGGCCGCCTGGCGTTCGGGATCCGGCGCCAGGAGGCCGGATCCGGCCCGCCTGGCGGCCGATCCGGCGCCAGGCGGCCGGATCCGACTCCAGGAGGCCGGATCCGGCCCGCCTGGCGGCCGATCCGACACCAGGCGGCCGGATCCGGGCACTGGAGGCCGAAACCGGCCCGCCTGGCGGCCGCTGGAGGCCGGATCCGGCCGCTGGGCAGCCTGGCGGCCGGATCCGAACGGCCACGGCCGAATCTGGCTGACAGCAGAGAGAGAGATGTCGGCGCGGAGCGGGAGAGAGAGAGATACGCCGGCGCGGGAGAGGGTCGCCGGTGCGGGAGAGGGTCGCCGGCGTCCGGCGTGGGAGGGTCGCCGGCATCCGGCGCAGGGAGAGGCCGATCCGGTGCTCGCGGCCGGGAGAGGGAGAGAGGAGAGGAGGGAGAGAGAGAGGAGTGGAGGGAGGAGGGAAAATATATAAAGGAAAAAAGTGGAAAGAAAGCGGGAAAAGGAAAAAAAAGCGGGATAACGAAATTTTAATTACCGACGGTTTCGGCCGTCGAAAATATGAATAATAAAAATTTTTATTTTATTTAGTTATATATAAAATTTATTTTTTATTTTACCGACGATTTGAACCGTCGGTAATCTTTACCGATGGTCAAAACCGTCGGTAATTGCGACGGTTTGGACCGTCGCTAGTTATATTAATAAAATACTCTTATATATGATATTATTATACATTTACCGACGGTTACGACCTTCAGAAATTGCGGTGGATTTTACGAGAAATTAAATAATAATATAATAAATTATATAATTAATTTTTTTATTTCCGACGGTCACAACCGTCGGAAAATCCGTCGAAAAAATTTAATAATAATATTAAAAATATATAATTTAATTTTTTTATTTCCGACGGTCCTAACCGTCGGAAATTGCGACGGATGGTATCCGTCGAAAATATCGACGTTCCTAATCGTCGAAAAATTAAATAATAATATAATAAATTATATAATTAATTTTTTAATTTCCGATGGTCGTGACCGTCAGAAAATCCATCGAAAAAATTTAATAATAATATTAAAAATATATAATTTAATTTTTTTATTTCCGACGGCCGTAACCGTCGAAAAAGTCGTCGGAAATTACGACAGATGGATATCCGTCGAAAATATCGACATTCCTAATCGTCGAAAAATTAAATAATAATATAAATTATTTCCGACGGTCATAACCGTCGAAAAATCCATCGGAAACGGAACCGTCGAAAAATCCGTCGCAAATAGCGACGGATTTAGAACCGTCGAAAATTATCCGTCGAAAAATCGCGATTTTCTTGTAGTGGATGGCTATGGTGGTTATCAGCCTCAAAGACCACAACATCTGGATTGGTTCTCAAAATAATTTGTTTGTACATTGAACATTAAATATAAGTTGTCTGTGTACATAAATCCTCTGCCACCATCTCATGTCAATATCTCAATGATGTCGAGGTTCCCCTTTGAGTCCTTGAAACATTAAACATTCAGAGCTCTGTCCATCATGAAAACACTACCAGAAATCAGGTTAGCAATATTGACATCATACTTCGAAGGGAATATTAATCATGCATAGATTTAGTTAATATTGAAACAGGATTAATCCAACTATTCACGAGCTCTTGCCAATGACCCGACATGTAGCCCCCACACCCTTGCAATTGTCTGAACAAAAAATGAGCAGGAGGAAAAGGAAAAAGACAATTCCATCATATGGATTTAGTTAAAATAAATACATGTACAATAAATATTAGTTACTTCTGCAAAATTAAACATTACCGTGGATTCGTGATAAGTTTTCACTTTTCAAAAAATAATGTGAAATATTCTTCTTTATGGTAAGTGTCAGTTTCTCTTCTTTCATGAACAAAAATAATCAAGATGTTTCTACATGTTTTTTGAACTTCAACTATAAATAATTGATAATTCATTGATATTGCTTTTTACCTTAAACCATGACTAGGGCCACAAAATGTTTCAAGGAATATTGTGGTCAAACTGTGAAGAAATATTTCAAGGAAAAGTCTCATAAGAAATAGAGAATGATAAGGTGCAAGAAAATTAATAACCATTTGCAAGAAAACAACAATTTTACTTATTAATTAGTAAATAATTAATTATTATTTTATTAATTAAATAGTGAATTTGATCAAAATCATCTAAAGGCCTATTTGGATGAGAGTTAAAATAAGATGGGGTTAAAATATATATTCCATCGAATTAGACGGTTTTTGAATTTTGCGTCCGATTAAGTGTATTCCACATTTTATAAAGAATACGATAACTCACAGATTTTCACTATTTATAAGGTTAATTTTTTTTAAAAATTGTAAGATTGTCCTTTGTACTTTTTGCATAATAAAGCACGCATTTGGCGATAACCCAAAGAATATTCATATATTCTCTTAGTTAACCTCCGACCAAACGTCATCTAAGTGATCATTTTAACAAATATGATTAATTCATGTCACAATTTACTTAACCATGTATGATACTTTTTTATTATCAAATTATAACTTAATAAATATATTATTTCAGCTAAGAAGTATATAATTAATATAATAATAATTAGATTAATTAAATAATAATAAAATAAGTTTTTATATTAAGATGAAGAATAAGTGCTTTATGTGTTCATTAACCTTTACTCATAATCACATAATTCGATTACTTGAACTCTTATACGTGGATAATATTTTGTATAGACTTTGAGTTGGTATACTCACGGAAGAATTGTTAAAATTGTCGATAAAGAAATAACATATGGTATTTGTCTGCATCTTGGAAGTTCTGCACTAAAGTTATAACCAGTGACAAAATATCCAATTTATAGTTGCTTCACATTCATTAAAATCTTTTCTACGATACATGCATGCATATATATATATACATACATATATATATATATGCATGCATGTATCGTAGAAAAGATTTTAATGAATGTGTGAGAGAGAAAGATATATATAGAGAGAGAAAGATTAAGTAGGATGCAACCAAAGAAATTGGTTATAAGTTGCAACCATGCAATCCGAGATGTTGGATCTCCCACTTCACCGATGAAGGGCTGAGATGAAGGCGTACATGAACCGGCTGTTTCGATTTTTGTTTTGGTTCGCCCCCTCACTCCCTTCCTCCAAATCCAACAATCCCTCCATTTGCCTCCCAAAAAACAAATTCCCGCTCGAGCGAAATCCCTCCATGCTGCTGCTCAACGAACTCCGACGTCGCTGCTACACCTCTGATGACTCCCATCTCGAACGACGGTGCCGCTGCTGTTCCCTCGTACCTACGACGTCCCTCGCGAATTGCTACTGCTCCTGCATGACTCCTCCGACCTCCAGCGCCGCCGCTGCTCCCTCTCAAACAAGGGCGCCACCGCTGCTAGAGGTTTTTGAACCGACTATTTTTTTTGGGCTGGTTTGGCCTCCCTCCACACCCAAATCCCTTGCCTCAAATCATCTCCCTCTGCTCCTCCCTCAAAAAATAAATAAATTCCCCAAATCTGTTGCAATCTTCTGTAGCTCGACGAACTCTGGTGTCTCTACTGCATCTGCGATGACTGCCCTCTCGAATGACGGCGTCGCTGCTGCGATTTACTGCTGCTCCTCCGACGACCCCTCCTCTCAAACCCCTCTGCTACAATCTGCTACTCCACCTCCGACGAACCCCACCCCCTCTAACGATGACACCTTGTTGCGATCTGCTGCTGAGCCATTGCAGCTCCCTCTTGAACGAGGGTGCCGCTATTGCTTCTTTGCACCTCTGACGACCCCCTCGCAAATGGCTAATGCTCATGTGCTCTGCTCCCTCTTGAATGAAGGTGCCATTGTTGCTTCCTCACACATATGGCGACCCCTTGGCAAACTGCTGCTGCTCCTGTGCAACCCCGACCACCTCCAACATCGCTACTGTTCCCTCTCGAACTCAGGCGCTGTTTCTACTCCCTGGCCTGCACGACTCCGGCGATGCTGTTGCTCCCACGTGACTCTGGCAACCTCCGACATTGCTGCTGCTCTGTCTCTTCCAGGCTGTCCCGTAGGAGAACTCCAGCGACGAAGTGATTCCGGTGGCTGACATTAGATTCAATGTTTGGCTGACAGTAGATTCAATTTTTTCATTGTAATATTTTCATTTTGAAATTGCAAACATTATATTCAATATTTTGTCACAATTTTTTTTGTCACTGAGCAGAACATGATCAATCGTATCGTCATAATGTAGAACTTTAATGCCAACACTGAAAAATTAATTGTGTGTGTTGGGGTGTAGAATGCGAGCTATATAGTTCCTCATAGCATGCCAAGTGAAGGTGCAGCCATGTGGCTTTGTTCCTTCCTATGAAATTGGTATTTGTTGAACTCTGAGAGAAAATGTCTTAATTCCTTCATCAAAATCTCTTGGTAGGCACAAGATCCAAAACTCTAAAAAATGTTCCACATGTCACCACTCTGAACTCCTTCCACATGGTTAAATTTCTTTCCTGGAACATGTTCATAAGGAAGCCAAATCAGAATGAAGTTGTGGCTTGTTTGCTCGGGGAGTCTGATTGAAGCATCTGTCCTTGCCACACATCTTCTTTAGTACCATATTTAAAACTTGTCATATGATGAAAACAAAACAAAATTTTGTTGCAGAAGAAATTTTAAAATTTTAATTTGGTTATAACTCAAAAAGTTGATCTCATAAGCAATTGACGTATATTTCATTTCAGTTATGAAGTAGATTACTCAAACATAATAGATGTAAAGAGATGTTGATGATACACGAAAAATCCTGAAAATCAAACTTAAAATTTATTGATCAGTGGTGAGTCATGTAACAACTGAGTTATGATTCTTCTCAAAAAAAAAAAAAAAAAACTGAGTTATGATGCAAAGATTAACAAGATAGGACAACAATGAACCATATGCCTATGGTTCAATAAGATGGCTGGAATCTCTTCGTCAATCATTGGAATCACTTCGTTGTCAGAGTTCCCCTAAGCGACAGTTGGCAGAGACAGAACAACAGCAGCGGCAGAGGTCGTCGGTGTAATGCCCGGTTTGTTGGAAAAAAAGAGATAAAATAAAAGATTGAAATCCAATAGAAGAGAGAGAGAAAAGAAAGAAAAAGATTTAAAACTAATTAGGAAAAGATAAAGATGGAAACAAAGATTTAAAATCACCTATAGAGAAACAAATCAAATATTTTAAAGTCTCAATTGGTTTCAACCTTCTCTTCCCTGTAAATATGCGATTAAAACGAATTAAATAGCCATTTTCTCCCTGCAAGCCGGCCCTAGCATTGTCCCTCATTTTCATACGCCTTTTTGTTGCCCTCTCACGTCAAGTTGCCGCCTGACGATAGGAGGGGAAACAAGGGGCGTGGATGATGCGCCTGGACAGAAGAGAACGGCTGAAATAAAGAGAAAAAGGAAGAGGAAGAAGAGGAGGAAGAGGAAGAAGAGGAAGAACACGAAGAAGAAGAGAAAGGATGTGAGGTTTCAACGGAAACTTCACGAGGTATGGAATTAGGATAGATTCGTGATAGAATCCTGATTTTGGACTTGAAGCATGTTCTAGATAGTTCTTGATTATTGCATGATGTCCTATGATATTGATTTGTGCCGGCCATCGCCATAAAAGATGAATAGAACGTGCGGCTGCGCCATTTTTACGTAAGAAGAACATGGCCCAGGTTCAATCGAACCCGGCCCGGGCTGGTCCTTCACCGGACCGAGTTCGTAGGAACTTGGCCCGGATCCGCCATTGCCGCGCTCGCCGAGCTCTATAACGGAACGAACTCGGCCCGTGTTGAAGACGACCCGACCCGGCCTGGTGTAATCCGAACCCAGCCCGGGTTTAACTTGATTTTCTCGAAGATGATGACTAATGAACTCGGCCCGAGTTTTTTCCATTCGGCCCGGGTTCCGACATAGATTAAGTCAATTTTACGATGCTTAAATCCTTGATTTATATTCCTATTCTAGATCCTAATGATGCCCATGATTATACTATTAATGCTCCTGATTCATGTACTTAATCTTGATCTAAGTCATGATGATGATTATGTCTATTATGACCTTATGATGACTTAATTTAGATCCAATCATATCTATGACAACATTGATCCATATTCATCGATCTTGATCTACCATATGACGATGATGATTATGATGTTCATATATTTCTGATTTCTCTCCATGATCCTATCTTGTAGCTCTGATTAAGTTTCATATAATGATGATGATTAGGACCCTTGATCAGTATGATTCAGTGATCCTTTCTTATTATGACTCTTTATGATATCTTATTCATATGTCCCTTTACATGCTCCTATCATTCTATTTATGATCATGATTCATTCTCCTTTTATATGATGATGTTACTTTTGTGATTCATGTCTAGTATAATGATCTTATGATGATATTTATTTTACTTCTATACTGAGTTGTAAAACTCATAGGAATGTTTTCCCCTGCATATTCTTAAATGCATGCCAAGGTCTGAATGATGATGGTGGCCAACGGTGACAGATCGAGCTCGTTGTTGACTATACATGGTTATCGAGTCCTTTAGATGATTGATAGCTCTTTCCTTTCTTTTTCTTATTTGATGTACTAGCTTTCCTTTGGTGTCTTCCGCATACTAAGATGTCATACTCTTTTTATTATTAATGATGATAAAGTCTTCTATTTTTATCGATGTTGAGTTGACCAGTCAAAGTCTTCTTTTTTGTTAAGGATGACCCCTAGCATTCCTGAAGCGTATTCTGCCATGCGGCGGGGTGCAATTTGGGAGCATTACAGTTAGGTATCATAGCCTAAAGTTAGGGCACTCTCATGTCCTAATCTATGATGTCATGGTTCATGTGCAAAGTGCCACGAGCAGTCACCACGCCACTTGATGTAAATCCAAGTAAGCTACATCTTCCACTTAGAAGCTAAATGATTATGATAACGACTCATGCTTATATAGGATCTTAATTATCCTTGGGATTCTTTTTTATATGATCTAAATTTATGATGAAGTACTCTATGAATATAGAATGATCTTAGAATGTGACAATTTATATGTCTCATATGGCCTCTTCATGTCTTTTCCACACCACACTTACATTGTCCATCCTGTCAAGATGATGAAGTATTGATTCAATGATTTGATCAAATACTTATCCTTGATCTAATATGCGATCCCCTTTGTTATATGATTGATCTGATTATCAATCAAAAAAGTATTCTTTTAATGATGATATTTAGGGAAGGGTCACATCAAATATAGGTCATAGTGAAAGTTATTGATTTAGATTGATCTTATAAAAATGATGATAGACATGATCCCATTATCAATCTTATCAAATCATATGTTGTCATTATGTACGATGATGGACAATACTCTTAGTGAGCTTATTGATCATTATATGACATAAGCTAATTTTAAGGATGATGACTCTATGGAAATAATTTTATATTATAAAGTATGTCTAAGGGTACCAATGATGATTGAAGATAAGATATTTTCTTCACATCGAGTAGAAATTCTTAGGAGGATTATGATGGGATTCTTATTGCCAATTGATTTTTCTCCTAAGATGTATAAGTATTATTTAAGAAGGTAATTACCAGTATCCAAGTGAATTGAAAGTTATAGCTAGAAGTTGAGTGCCATATCGACCTCCTTTTAAGCATGATTCTAATTTCAAATGTCCCATAACACATGAACTGACATGACAAATTTAGTAACTTTAAGACAAGGGGTTTATGAGACCAAGGGTCTCATTTTTAGATGTTTCACTTCTTTTGTAAAGAAGAATGATGACTCTATGAATTTAGAGATTGATTAACAAGTTGTTAAATAAAATAATCATCAAGACATAAGAATCCATTTCCATGTATAGATGACATATTTAAGGCCAGGATGTTTTCAAAAGTTGACCTATGAAGTGACTACTAGTAGCTTCGAATTGCTGAATAAGATATGATTAAAATAATTTTTATGTCGATGTATAATCACTATGAATTTAGTGATGCCACTGGATTAATGAACACCCTCAACTTATATGGACCTAAAAAACATGGTGTTCGAACTATCCCCGTAGCAATATAAGGAACATATGTGAATTGGTACTGATGGTACCAAGATAGCATGAGGTGAATTATGACTGAAGAAGTATTGAAACAACCAAACTAGGAACTCATATGAGTTGTGTTATTATCTTTAAGGATTCCGAAAGGATTTTGATGTTGTAACATTACCCTCGAATGAAACACCACTTATATGATGTTCTTAAAAGATTTTGAGTTCCTCATAAATTACCACCATGATAAGACATATCCTATTCTACATGCACTCAAACACAAAAAGGAAGGCTCGTTAGGCTTCAATGAGACTGCGTGAATATGAAATGATGAAGGGACTAAGCATGGGGAACCCAAATGATGAAGTCCTAAAAAGAGCAATACTTGATGAATAACATAAGCCTAGGTTGCGATCCATTTGGGAATAAGTATTATAAGAAGAAGTATTAGATGAATGTTATAAATTTGGATTATGATCCATTTGGAAAGTATAAAGAAATATAAGGATGTAACCATGAGCCTAGGTTGTGATCCATTTGAAAAGCACAAAGATGTATAATGATGAATAAATAGCAATGACATGAAACATGGAGATACAAAAGTATGTTCTAAGTACCTAGTTGTCAATATGAAAAAGATAGATCACCAAAAACCTTATGAAAAGATGATGCACGACATTAATAATTTTATATAAGGATGGCATTTTCTAAGATGACACTTTTATCTATTGATGTCAATGCTAATCTTAATGATTCTTATGATCATGTATAAATTATATGTTTTATGATCAATTTTATATCCCTTAAAGATGATGACTATCAATGATGATGGATTATGTCCGATGACACTATTGAATCTTCTATGGCGATCATCAATTTTGTAAATCGATGTACCTTATGACACTACTGACCTTAATCACCCTCATGATAATTTTCTCCCACCATGTTAGGCTATGTCATTGTTGATCATGATGATCCACATGATGACGACCCTATAATAAAGGAGTCATCCTAAGACGATGATAATCTATCTTTAGATGTCAGATAATCTTCTTAATTTTCCCATGATGTACCATGATTGTATAATCAATCATACTAAATGCTACCTTGATGACCCTTCATCTTAAGATCGACGATGATTATGTCATATGCTCATGATTATGATGATCATTTTTATGGAAATTAATCATGAGATAAAGTTTTATTTTCCACCCATCGATGCTTATCGATTCTATGTCATTGTTCATGATGACTTATATTGTTAAGGATGATTACGTCATTTGTAAGATTTCCATCTAGACCTTGTATAGGATACCATACTGCTTACCTACATGTAGGAAGGAGGAAGGTGAAAAGAAACTTTTAAGTGCCAAAGAGCTGAGATAGACAAAATGAACATGCCAAGAAAGTTGAATTGATATAAAAAGGATGAAGACAACTCAACCATGATAAAATTTTATGCCAAGAAAGATTGATGTAGATGGATTTTTAAACCTAATAATAAAGTTGCATGAAACGCATCTCCAACCAAGTTCCTCCTACTAAGAAGGTATTTGACCCATATCACTCATTTGATCGAAAATTGAAATATGTCCAAATGATGTCATGTCATGACATTCTCAAGTTTCTCATGATGATTAAAGCTGATTTTGCTTCTAAAAGTTTTAATTGGTCTCTTGTGACCAAAAGTTAGAATGTTAGGTTAAGGAAGATACACAATGAAAAGAGGATTGTCATAACTTATGTAAAGACTCGTATGAGGGAATTCTCTATTTGACATATGGATGATTTAGATGACAACACATTATAGTGTTGACTGAAGTAGTTTTTATTTCCCAATTATACTAAGGACAAAAATGAAAAGATGAACCATATGATGAAAGAAAAGATGAAAGAAATGTTATATGATCAAAGGCCTTTGCCATAAGGTATATTGTGATACAAGGATCATGTCCTTAAGATGATGAAGATGGAACGATGATAAATAAATGCTTTCTAAGTATGAAATGTACAATCGCACTAATGAACAAGAAGTCTCCTTGTTAGTAAGCTCCTACCCGAAAACTAAATTCGAGGACGAATTTTATTTTAAGGGGTTTATAATGTAATGCCCGGTTTGTTGAAAAAAAAGACAAAATAAAATATTGAAACCGTATAGAAGAGAGAGAGAGAAAAGAAAGAAAAAGGAAAAATATTTAAACTAATTAGGAAAAGATAAAGATGGAAACAAAGATTTAAAATCACCTATAGAGAAACAAATCAGATCTTTTAAAGTCCCAATGGGTTTCAATCTCTTCTTCCATATAAATATGTGATTAAAACAAATTAAACAACCCTTTTCTCCCTGGAAGCCGGCCCTAGCATTGTCCCTCATTTTCGTACGCCTTTTCGTTGCCCTCTCACATCAAGTTGCTGCCTGACGATAGGAGGGGAAACAGAGGGCGTGGATGACGCGCTTGGACAGAAGAGAACGGTCGAAATAAAGAGAAAAAGGAAGAGGAAAAAGAGAAGGAAGAGGAAGGAGAGGAAGAACACGAAGAAGAAGAGAAAGGATGCGAGGTATCAACGAAAACTTCACGAGGTATGGAATTAGGCTAGATTCATGATAGAATCCTGATTTTGGACTTGAAGCATGTTCTAGGTAGTTCATAGTTATTGCATGATGTCCTATGATGTTGATTTGTGCCGACCATCATCGGAAAAGATGAACAGAACGTGAACTGCGCGGCTGCACAGTTTTTGCGTAAGAAGAACACGGCCCGGGTTCACCCGAACCCGGCCCGGGCTGGTCCTTCGTCAGACCGAGTTCGTAGGAACTTGGCTCGGATCCGCCATTGCCGCGCTCGCCGAGCTCTGCAATGAAATGAATCCGGTCTGGGTTGAAGATGACCCGGATTGAGTTCTGTGTACCTAGAATAGTCGGGCGCGATAGTCGCCCCGACTCGATGACGACCCGACGCGGCCTGGTGTAATCTTAACCCAGCTCGGGTTTAACCTAATTTTCTCGAAGATGATGACTGATGAACTCGGCCCGAGTTTTTTCCACTCGGCCCGGGTTCCGACATAGATTAAGTCAATTTTACGATGCTTAAATCCTTGATTTATGTTCCTATTCCAGATCCTAATGATGCCCATGATTATGCTATTAATGCTCCTGATTCATGTACTTAATCCTGATCTAAGTCATGATGATGATTACGTCTATTATGACCTTATGATGACTTAATTTAGATCCAATCATATCTATGACAACACTGATCCATATCCATCGATCTTGATCTACCTTATGACGACGATGATGATGATTATGATGTTCATATATTTCTGATTTCTCTTCATGATCCTATCTTGTAACTCTGATTAAGTTTTATATAATAATGATGATGATTAAGACCCTTGATCAGTATGATTCATTGATCCTTTCTTATTATGACTCTTTATGATCTCTTATTCATATGTCCTTTTACATGTTCCTATCATTCTATTTATGATAATGATTCATTCTCCTTTTGTATGATGATGTTACTTTTATTATTCATGTCTAGTATAATGATCTTATGACGATATTTATCTTACTTCCATACTGAGTTATAAAACTCATAGGGAGGTTCTTCCGTGCATGTTCTTAAATGCAGGCCAAGGTCTGAATGATGATGGTAGCCAACAGTGACAGATTGAGCTTGTTGGTGTCTGTACATGGTTATCGAGTCCTTTAGATGATGGATTGCTCTTTCCTTTCTCTTTATTATTTGATATACTAGCTTTCTTTGGACTCATATGAAGTTCTTTATCAGTCTTCCGCATACTAAGATGTCATACTCTTATTATTATTAATGATGATTAATTCTTCCGCTTTTATCAATGTTGAGTTAACCAGTCAAAGTCTTCTTTTTAGTCAATATGACGTACATGTAAGGATTATCCATAGCGTTCTCGAAGCGTATTCTGCCACGTGACAGGGTGCGATTTGGGGGCGTTACAGTCGGAGTCGCATGGGAGTAGCAGCAACACTAGAGGTCATCAGAGTCGTGCAGGAGCAGCAATAGTTCGCGAGGGGGCAGTAGCTGCGTCGAAGTTCACTACAAGAAAATGGGCGATTAACGATCGAAGATAAGCAACGCTAAAGTGGCACTATTACGTCTCCGTCGTGAAGAGCGTCTCATTCGACCCAGACGTGCTCGGTCCATGGCCTCGCGGGAATGGATTCTACGTCAGAATCAATTCCTGAATCGCCTGCAATAGCGGAGCCAACTGCTGCGACAACTGCTCTGACACCTACCGCGATATCTGCTCTGGTAACTGCTGCAAAAGCTGCTGTGATAGCTATGTCACATCAGGTGCAGCGAATGAGCTCGCAGCAGATGGACCACCTGCATATCCTCCAATCCTCCTAGGTATCTGAGCGGTTGTGCTGAGGTCACGCAAGTACCCCCTCGTGTCGTGTCGGCCACTTCCTCCAAAATAGCAGGGTCCTCTACGAAATAGAAAAATCATACAATCATATAATATATAAATTATATATCAAAAAACACAAATTAAAAACATGACAAAACCAACGAAGAAACATTATCCGGTGGTTGAGTACTTGGATCATCTCCATACTTTTCAACCAACGAAGAAACATTACCTGGTGGCTGAGTACTCGGATCATCTCCATACTTTTCAGCTATTTTCGCATTATAATTATCCTATAAAATTTAAACATTCTGTATTTCAAAAATAGTGCACTAACGGCAACAACCAAATGACCATGTCATGAGACTTACCAGAAGCCTACGAGCAGTGGGCGCGACTAGGTCATTTGTCTTCCGGCTCTTATGCGTGGCCTCATAGGCCACAGGAAAGTCTATGGGACCACCTTCTTTCTCCTCCTACAATAAAGTTTCAAATTTGATAACATAAGAATAAGTCAAAAGTTTGATAAATGAAATTTATATGTAAATTACCATGCGCCGTCGATGCTCGTCAAATCACATCGACCCCTTTGTGTGGTTGTGGGCCTCGGGCTTTGAAAGACAGTTAACTCTTGTTTTTTTCGACTTCCTTTGCCATCGTTCATCCGTCCTTTGTGAAAATCAAATACTTACACTTTCAAAAACAATAATTTTAATAAAAATAATTTAAAAGTAAGCATACTTACCACTTCCTTCATAGGAACTCCCAAATCGAGCACCTAATATGCCTTGGGCATCTTTGTATGCCCTGCTCCAAAGTGAGGTCGGCGAACGTGACGACCTTGCGAAACTTGTATAATCGATTTCTGAAGCGTTTTGCAGCGACCTCCTCAAAAGCTCTCCGGATCGTCCCTAAACTAAGATCCGAATGAAACTGATTTGTCTCCTACAAATAGAACGTTAAAGCTTAGTAATTTTAAAATAACATAAATCAAATTATGTAACCCAAATAGAAGATTGTACCGTAAAGGCTCGAAACTTGTCATCCCGCACTTGAATTGGGTCATCTTTCTAGGATCATGCCCCTTCCGACAAGTGGGAAAGAATGAGAGCACTGACATCCCCACTAGCGGATATGAAAGTGGTCCTGCCAATTACAAAGAAAAATTAATTTTCAATGATAACCAAAACTATAACAAAATTTATACAACTTATTTAACTTACGATCGAACAATATTATTCACAATGACCACCCATTATCGTGTAACCCTTCTTCATCACTCGAAGAGGAATCATCATCCCGTATAGCTGGGGTAGGCTGTGAAGGTCCGACATCATCTACGGGCCTTAATACATAATAAATTGTTAGTGTCATACGAAATTAAAGTTGTGATAATTCATAGATGTACAATAATGTTCTCACCTCGATTGATGTGTACCGTAGCATGATCAGCGGTAGTCCACTCGTCTGAATGTATTAAGCCAGCTGCTTGTGCTATCGGCGGCGTAGCAACTGACATTATTAAAAAATAATTAATATAATTAATTTAGAAATGTCAATAACAATAAATATATCACCTGGCGTAAGATGTCGCTCGCCAACGCTAGAATGTGGTGAAGCGTCTGGTATTCTCGTCGGTGGCGGTGGAGTAGCAACTGTCATCATAAGAAAATACATAAAATTTGGCTCCTATTTAAAATTGTATATCGCCTACAATGTGTCACATACCTGGAGTGATACACGGAGCAGACCCACCAATGAATCGCCTACTATGTGACGATCCGGCTACGTGCCTCGTCGACGACGGAGGAACTAATATTATTAAAAAATGAAATTAACTATTATAATCAACTATAAATAAGGAGCTGACAAGAGCAAGATGTCTGACTCATCTGGAGTGAACGCCTGGAAGAGCAAGATGATCCAGATGCTTGACCCCTCATTTTATGACTGAAAAAAAGAAAGAAGCTTCTCTTATTATTGGTAACCATATATAACCTAAAAAAGAAGTAAAAAGCTTATGTCATTAGAATAACTATGGGATTCATTCGATTGTTTCGTATTTTGATTCATTTTTATCATCTTCATCATCGTCGCTATAATCTTGGTTCGAGTCATCGTCAACGAAATTATCAAAGTTCGCATCCAAGAGGTCATTTGTATTAAACTCTTCCATTGGTTCAGCGTCATCGACCAATTGAAAATTCTCAACTCCATCGGCCACATCAATCGTCTCATTCAGTCTATCTTCTTGATGGTAATCGTTCATGTGCACATCGTTGCATACGGATGATGTTTCATTGTCATCTACCATTGTTTCTGCTAAGAATAGTCTACTCCTCACCTTGCATGACGTCCACCATTCATCCTTGGTTCTTTTCGATGGATACTTAGTGTAGTACACTTGTTGTGCTTGTTCCACCAATACGAATGGATCGTATGATTGAAGTCTCGACCGATGGTTATATCCACCAATTTAAACTTTTGATTGATCCGAACTCCTTTCTCTGGATCGAACCAATGACATTTTAGCACCATGACTTTGTTAGATTTTCCCAAATAAGACAATTCTAGGATGTCTTCTATAACACCGTAATAATCAAAGTCGTTGCCCCCGTACATGCTTGCCAGAACACATATGCCGCTATTAATAGTTGAACGTTGTCCGCTATATTCTTCTGTATGGAAATGATATCCATTAACTATGACGCCGCAGTAGCTAAGAACTTATTTCTTCGGGCCATGATCGAGATCTCATATTTTGTTCTTTTTGACTGAGCCATTAATAACCTTCACCAAAATTAACTAAAAACTTTAGTAAAAGTTATGAACTTATAACAATTAAGAACAAGCTAAAAGATTTCTCACTTCACATCTCAACCACTCGGTAAAATGTTCGTCTCGTAGTTTCAATAACTCATCATTTAAAACTAACGGATTGATTTCTCGCTGTAATTCTTCGAATTTCCTGAATTCATAATTTTCATATAATAAAATCGTATAGCAACAATTAACTTTAAATTATATAACAAATTAGAACAAATTGTCGTACTCGAGATACGATGACACTTCGCTACAATTTGCAAGAACATAATTCTCAACGGCGGTGAGATCTCTGTCATTCAAGATAACTTTGCGTCCTGCACCAAGAAGTCGGCATGGGTACTTGAAGATGGATAGAATATTCATGTCAACTTCTCTTTCACCACCATCATCGTTTCTTGGAATTTGGGTGTGTCGTGATTGTATGTGTGGCTCAAAGTATTTTGAAGTGAAGTTTGGCACCTCCTCAATGAAATATGTTTCACATATGGAGCCTTCAATTTTTGCCTTATTCTTCGCCTTCCTTTTCAAATATAGCATGCACCTTTCGAATGGATACATCCATCGATAGTGAATCAGACCCGCAATATTTGTTTCATATGGTAGATGTATAATCAAATGTTCCATCACATCAAAAAAAGGTGGAAATATCTTCTCATCCTTGCACACGGTAATCACAATAGAAGCCTCTAACCGAGAGATGTCTTCTTTCCGAATGATGGATGCACGAAGCTCTTTAAAGAACATAGACAATTTTACCAAAACCTCCCAGATAGCCTTTGACAAAAGTTCTTTAAAGACAATTGGAAGCAACCTTTGCATAAAAATATGACAGTCAGGACTCTTCATCTCATGTATCTTCCCATTGTCCAAGTTAAAACAACGAGATATGTTTGATACATATCCATCAGGGAATTTAAATTGCTTTACCCATTCAAAAACCACTTTTCTTTGATAATTTCTCAAGACATAAGTAGCTTTTGGCTTTTTGCATTTACCATTTTGAAGATGAATGATATCTAACTCTGGTCTTTTGCATATTAATTTCATGTCTTCGCGAGCCTGTATGCTATCTTTTGTTCTTCCTTTAACATTCATAATAGTGTTGAAGATGTTGTCAAATACGTTCTCTCCACATGCATGACGTCCAAGTTATGACGTACCAAGTTTGAAGACCAGTAAGACAACTCCCAAAAAATACTTCTTTTCTCCCAATTATGTATATGTTCACTTCCAAACCCAATGTGCTTGTAACTACCGGCCTTCAGTCCGAATGAGACTTTACTAAGCTTGTTTACTTGCTCTAGCAATTCTTGTCCCGTCAAATGAGTTGGAGACAAAGTGTTCTCGGATGTATTCTTTTTAAATGAGTTTCGATCATGACACATCGAATTCTTCAATGGCAAAAACATCCTATGACAATCAAACCAGCAAACTTTCATACAATTTTTCAAATAAAATGATTTCGTATTCTTTTCACATATGGGACAAGCAAGTTCTTCTTTTGTGCTCCAACCACTCAACATTCCATATGTCGAAAAATTACTTATGGTCCACATTAATGTGGATCTCATAATGAAATTTTGCTTTTTAGATTTGTCATAGGTAATCATGATATCCTCCCACAACATCTTGAGTTCATCAATCAAATGTCTTAATAAACTTCTAAACTTTTACCAGGAGATCGAGAACCCGGGATCATACAGGAAAGCAATATATTCTCTCGTCTCATACACATGTTTGGAGGCAAATTATAAGGTGTCACAAAAACTGGCCAACATGAATAAGCAGTACTTGATGAGCCAAATGGGTTGAAGCTATCGGTGCAAAGTCCAAATCTAACATTACGTGATTCTGCAAAAAAAGTCGGATGAAGTGCATCAAATCATCTTCATGCCTCTGCATCCGAAGGATGTGTAATTGAATTTTGATCTTCACGTGCCCCTTCTCTGTGCCACCTCATAAATGATGTAGTTTTTTCAAAAAGAAATAGTTGTTATAATCTTGGAATAATTGGAAAGTATCTAAATATTCCATTTGCCACATGTTTTCCGAACTTTGAAAATTCTTTTTCGACTTGAATATGAGCTCGCCACAAATAGAATAACTCATAAGTGAGTTGTTTTCCTTGTAGTACAACATGCAATGATTGCGGCATGCATCAATCTTCTGATATTCCAATCCTAAATCTGTCATCAACCGTTTGCACTTGTAAAAATATCTCGGTAATTTCTTTGAAGCTGGAAGCATGCTCTTAATAATGACAAGCATTCAGTCAAAACAACTTTCGTTCATATTAAATTCTAATTTTAAGTTCATTAGTTGTGCCACTGCAGAAAGTATAGTTTGCTTCACGCATCCATCCCATAAAGGTTCATCTGCTTCTTCGAGAAGATTATAAAACTTAGAAGCCAAAGGATTCGAGTCTTCTTCAATCAATGTTTCGCCAACATTTTCTCCTAACATTGCATCTTGCATCATGTCCATGTACGGATTGCTCGAGTCGCCCACAACGGTATCTACATTAGTTATTTCTTTAGCCCATCTTTCTTCGCTATGAAAGAACCAATTTGTGTATGTCAGTAAGAAACCGTTATAATGTAAATCCTTCTGCACATCATATCTTACTTTCCACTAATAACATTTGCACTTCCAGCATGGACATAAGATTTCGCCTTATGAAGAAGCAACATCTTCATTTTGATATGCCACATTAATGAATTCATCAACGCCATCCTTATATTCTTCAGTTATGATGTCATGTTTATCCTCCCAACGACGAATCCAACTACGATATGGCTTTATCATTTTTGTAACGAACAACATTAAGCCATATGACAATAAATTTGTGTACTTGAAATGTGTGATTTTGAACTTACGAAGTCCAAAATCACATATTTCAAGTACTTCATCGTCGAATCATAATCTTATTTTATCACCAAGAATGTCGAAGTACATCCTTAGTAAAATTTATGAGAACATGATAAAAAAGAGGTTCTAGAATTATGAAAAAAAATTATCCAGAAGAGGTTCTTGTATTTAAGTTAACCTACACTAGTAACTAACTTAACAACAATAGTTTCAAGTAATTAAGTAGTATTTAACTTAATATGCATTACTAACTAACTTAACAGGAAAACAATCATGTAATTAAGTAGTATTTAACTTAACATGCATTAGTTACTAATTATCAAGTAATTAAGTAGTATTTAACTTCATGCATTAATAATTAACTTAACATGGTGGCGGGCTCCTACCTTCTTAAGCGGTGAGGGATGGCGGCGGGCGGCATTGGAGGAAAGCGATGACCGACAAAGGAGCAGGAGGGAGACCGAGGAGGAGGAGCACAATTGGCGGGCGGACATAGCGGAGGGGGGAGGAGGAGGCGGCGGTGGTGGAGGTGGAGGGCGGCGGTGGTGGAGGTGGAGGGCGGCGGAGGCGAACGTCGGCGCGGTGGAGGAGGCAGCGGAGGAGGCGGATGACAGTGGAGGAGGAGAGGGCGACGAAGGAGGAGGAGGAAGAGGAGACAGTGGAAGGGCGGAGGCGGCGGTGGGCGGTGGAGGGTGGCAGAGGGGCACGATGGAGGTGGCGGAGGAGGGAGGACGTCGGAGGAGGAGGCGGTGGAGGCAGAGGGCAGTGGAGAGGCACGGTGGAGGCAGAGGCGGAGGGCGGACGTCGGAGGAGGAGGTAAACGGCGGCGGAGGGGCGCGGTGGAGGAGGAGGCGGACGTCGGCGCGGTGGAGGAGGCGGAGAAGCGATGATGCGTTGAAATGATGTAGCAAAATAGAATCGCTAGCAAGTGCACTAGTCGCTCAAGTAATATAGAAAATAGGAGTAAGAGTGTCGAACCCACGAGGAATATTATTAATTCAATATCTGAATCTTTAAATTAATAAGAGAGGAAAAACATGGATTTTGAAAATGAGCTTTATAAAATAAAATAAATAAAATAAAATAAAGATAAGATAGTGGTGTTGAAGTTAGGCCTTAGGATGAAAATAGATCAGGGTAAATATTTGAATTATAAAAGATAAATTTAATCTTTAAAGATGGATTAAGAATTTTTCCAAGTTATTAATTTACAAGATTAACATCACAGAGTCCACAAACTGGTAATTCTACTATTTAATCCGGTAAATCAAACTATCTTAAATTTAATCAAACCTAAAGTCCCACAAACTAGTATTCGTCAGATAAAATTAAAATTAAGATGCATTAATATGAAAATCCTAGACTATTAATCACTCCACAAACTGGTATAGATTAATAGTCCACATAAACTTGATTCTCCACACACTAGTTATCAAATTTATGTCAATTATTAATTTCACATAAAATCAATTAATTTAATTAATGAATTCTGAAATCGTCCACAAACTGGTAAGTACTCAACTCAGAAATCCAAATAATTAAATCAAAAGCACTAGCACAATTAACTAATTGATCAGAAAAGATTAAAATAAATAATATAGGGTCCAAATAGTTTCCCTTCAATAATAATCTCCTAAAATAATAATCATAAAAATATGGAGTTCATCCTAGAAATTCTGGAGAGATAATAAAACAATAATAAAAATTGGAAGAATTACACCCAAAATAAAAGTAGAGATCTCGAATTGGGCAGACAGTCAGGCAGCCTTTCGGACTTGATCAGGGTCGCGATCAACTTCCAGCCGTCGCACCTCTCTCCTCTTGGTCGTAGCCTGTGGACTCACAACTCGTCGTGGAAGAAAACCTGAACTTCAGAGCACCCCTTGGGACGATGGTTTCCTCACATATTTATAGGGTGCGAACGGCCTTCAATTTGATCCTGGCCGTAACATCGTACGGTTGACTTTAAAATTATGAGATAAACTCGGCCAACACGATAAATCCTTTTTATCATTACGCCCAAAGATAAATCCTTCTTATCTTTACTCCTTTCGAATCTCGGCCGTAATAAAGAAGAGTCATTATCATTACCCCCTCCAAATATCGACCGTAAGGAAAGAATTTAATCTTGTTACGCCCAAAAGATAAAATCATTTAATTGTTACCCCCTTTGAATCTCGGCCAAAACCAACATTTCCTTGCCATTACGCCCTCCAAATCTCGGCCAAAATGAAGAAGAGTCCTTCATTATTACGCCCTTTGAATCTCGGCCAAAATGATGAAATCTGATCTCGTTACGCCCAAAATTCAAGTTGCATTCGTTTTTACCCCCAACGAAGTAAAATGTAATTTATTCAACCATGAGATCATCTCGATCGAAATATAATTCTTTACGGCCGATTTATTTTTCCTGCAAAATAATTATAAAAATTACCTAAATTCCTCTTTAGTTAAAATATTCAAAACATTAATAATTAAAATTGATAAATCCGGAATTACGACTAAAAGTGACTAAAAATGATGCATGTCATGAACAAATTATAGAAAAATTAATTAAAATAATAATCTAAAATATGTTGTATTTTGCATGCATCAAGCGCTGTGGAGGACGTGGTGGAGCACGGTGGAGGAGGCGGAGGCGGAGGCAGCAGAGGTAGAGGCGTCGATGGCGGAGGGCGGCAAAGGCGTCGGGCGTCGGAGTTGATCGTTGACGTCAGGCGTCAGGTGTCGGGGCACGTCGAGCGGGTAAATGTAAAATAGTAATAGTGGAAACAAAGAAGAGGGGTTAGGGATTTAAGTAAATTTTTTAGCGTCTCCCAAAGACATGACGCTACATAGACGCAATGTAGGCGCCGATCGTATCGAAATTCGGCTAATGTGGCACTATGGAGAAGCTAATGTGTCGCTAGCTTACTATAGCGACACCATTGCGTCGTAGGGGCATCGATGTCGATTTAGTGTCCCCAATTTATGATGCCAGAGAGACGCTAATTATTTTTATATTTCAAATTTTCTATTATGTATGTAATTTTATTTATCAATATAGCATCTCATCGCATTGTGCCCCATTCCAGTTGTTTTATTTCCTTCAAACAATCTATCATGTATGTATATAAAATTATAAATCTATATGTATATGTGTCTATAACAAAATTGTGTGCGTGTATATATATATACGTGTGTAATGTATGCGTATGTATATGTCTACGTGTGGGAGATTAAGTCACAACAATGCGTTTATCTATATGTATTTTAAATATATATGTGTATGTATATATCTATACATGTGCGAGTCATATATAGAGAACATGTATGTGAATATATGTGCATATGTTTATATGTGTGAGATTAAGTAATAATAATATGTATATATGTACTTATTATATATAAGTATAATCTACGTGTATTTATATGTTTATATGTGCCAATTAAACGAGTGGGATAAAAAGTCGGCTAAGGCAGTGCAATACAGACGCTATTGAGTCGCTAAAGAAATTTAGCGACCCCGTAGCGCCAAATTAGCATCTACGACTTGTTCGCGTCCCAAGTTGGCGACGCTATAGAGACGTCAATAGTGTCACCATAGCTTCGACATTGCTGACGGCTCCAGTTAGACACAAAGTTGACGCTATTGAGTTTTCAAGGTGACGCAAAAATGGGATAATTTGTAGCAAACCACTCTCTTAATTCAACAAACATAATTTCATGATTAAGAATATAAAAATAATATACGCATAATTAAGATATGATATATATTGTATGTATAGCTAACATAAATAATATAGGTAACAAATTATATATTTAGGAACACTCCTATCATGTAAAAATACATATATATGTAATCGTGTAGTACATATATATAATATGGGTAATCATGTAGGAATATATATATGTTGATAATACTAATATAATATTTAATTAATTTATTGATTGAATAGTATATATAATATATGGGGTTTAGGGTTTAAATATAAAACAAATAGCGATATAAATGTAGATAACCTAAGAATAGTTGTCAAGTAATCACATTCGCGTATACATAGCGTCTCCTAAGCGTGTGACGCTAGATAGCGTCTCTTTAGAGCCGCAAATTGTGAGACGCGAGCATAGCGTCGTGTGTTGTTGATGCGAGAACAGCGTTAGGTTCTCCCGCACTTTTCGCTCTGCGACGCGCAATAGAAGTGTCTACGTAGCGTCTCCATTGCGCCATCGTTAGCGTCTATTTCACGAATAGCTAAGAACACGCTAATGTGACGCTATCGAGAGGCAAATAGCGTCTCATTATTGGGACGCAAAGTGGACGCCATAAAGGCGCTAGTGTCATCTATATAGCGTCACCACTATATGCGATGCTACTTTGCATCGCCAAGAGCCCATTTTCTTGTAGTGGTTCGAGAGGGAGTAGCAGTGACGTCGGAGGTCTTCGAAGGAGCAGCAGTGCCGACGGGGGTTCATGAGGGAGCAGTGGCGACGCCGGAGATCGCCAAAGTCACACAAGAGCAGCAACAGTTCATGAGGGGATCATTGGAGCTGTGAGGGAGCAACAACTACGCTCTCGTTTGAAATGGAGCAGAGTGATGTCGGAAGTCGCCAGAATTGTGTAGGAACAACAACGAGGGGGTCGTCGGACGTGCAAGGGAGCAGCGGTGGCGCCCTTGTTCAAGAGGGAGCAGCACCGATATTGGAGTTCGGGGGAGTCATGCACAAGCGGCAGCAATTTGCGAGGGGCGTCAAAGGTGCGAGGGAACAGCAGTGGTGCCATCGTTCGAGATGGGGTCGTCGGAGGTGTAGTAGCGACGCTGGAGTTCGTCATATCAGAGGGGTTTCACTCGAGTAGGAATTTGCTTTTTGGGAGGCAGATGGAAGGATTGTTGGATTTGGAAGAAGGGAGAGAGGGGGCAGACCAGGAAAAAAAATCAAAACAGCCGGTTCATGAGCGCCTTCATCTTAGCCCTTCATCAGTGAAGTGGGAGATCCAACGTCTTAGATTGCATGGTTGCAATTTACAACCAATTTTTTGGTTGCAGCCTACTTAATCTCATATATATATATATATATATATATATATATATATATATATATATATATATATTATAAGTGCATGATGTCACATATCATCTAATAACAATTATATTTAAACTAATAATTTTAATTAATCTATTCAAATCCTGATCCAAATATATATTATATATAATATCCGTATCCTAAAATGTATTGATCGTTGTATCCTAATATTTAGTATGATATAAAATAAAATAAATAAACGACTGTCTTTCATACCCAATTAATTATTCTGCCAATCGGAACATGCTTTTGGAGGGAAATCATACGACTTTCTCTCACACCCCAATTCGGGAAAATTTCTCAGGATTTTCAAAAATAAAATTGCCTAGATATTAGACACACTCGCAGGAGGCTTTTGTCTGCAATTGGGAGATCGACCGAACTCTATAAAGTGCAGTGCATGCAAAGGCACATAAGAGTATAAGACGAATTGCCTCTGTGAACTCTCTCTCTCTCTCTCTCTCTCTGACGTCTTGAGACCGATCACTCTTCTTTCAACCCTCATGGCATCGGAAATCTCAGCTTTGAAGAAATCTGGCTTGCCCTCAAACTGAGGCGGATTTAGCCTCAGAAATGCCTCTAAAGTATCCTCAGAAATTTCCTGTCGGGGTCCCCGCGTGCGACATCGGATCGTGGGTTGGTCACCCCCGGTTTGATTGCCCTCCAGTGGGTCAGTCTCATTAATGAGTTCGTCCTGCGACTGTGCCCTCGCATTGCGGCCCCGTCCTCGGCCACAGTTGGGAGTGCGGCCTCGACCATGGCCTCGTCCCCGACCCTGCTGGGCTAAAGTCTGGGACTCAGTAATTGGACTCTCTTGGCCTTCTGGCGCTTCAGGAGCAATATAGGCCGACCCGGCCCCCCGCTCTTGGATCCTCTCTGATCGTCTAGAATAATACATTAGAACCAATACCATATCATGAACATGAATTTGACTTACAGTTTTCTTTTGGTGGAGAGTGTGGCGACAGCTCGGCGATAGCACATGAACCTCTCTTATACCATACTATACGATAAGACATCAAAAGAGTCCGAACAGCGGCTCTGATACCATAAATGTAACTCTCCCAAATCGACCAACGCCACGTGGCGAGGATCTCTCCGAAGGCGCTACGAAAACACTATAACATGGACTATGAATTGACCAAAATTTCATTAAAACGATAACAGCTCAGCAATAGTAATAATAGGAATAAAGAAGGAAAGATAAAAATATCATAAAAACGGAAGTCTCAAAATGTTATAAAATCTCCATGATAGTCATAATATCTGAATTACATCAAAGCTCATAATGCGAAAAATAAAGATAAAGATAACTAGGCCCTCTGTCGGTTCATGTGCTTTGACATCGCTCGAGCTGGTCGCGGCACACGATCTCAACACCATCACTGACCTGGCCCTATGAAAATCAACACAGGGGAGGAGGTCCTCCCGTAAGCTATACAGCCTAATGGGGATCCATAAAGTACTCAATGCATAATAATAAATAGCAATAGACAGAATTAATAATCACTTGTAGCAAGATCAAATTTGAGAGCATAAGATCATTCGATTGAGATGTCAATAAATGAAAGAGATAGAGATCATGAGTCAATCTTATAATCATGAAAGTTTTCAGTAATCATACTGGATCAATAATCATACTTCATTCATCATGTTCATGTTACTTGTCCATACTCTTTGTACTCTTACTTTCTCTTAGCATTGGGTGCCTTTAACATTTGAGGCATTTACACCGAGCGACCGATACAGTCTTGTGCAGTCAATGGGTGATCAAACCATGGCTAAGGGAGCGACCCTTCATGATAAGCACTTAGCATAAGCTGGCCATCACTCCCATTTATATTTCCATCTTTCATACTTAATCACTTTATCCATTTATCATTCTTGCATACTATAAGAGGATTGGATCACTAGATAGATCAATACAATATCAAGGATTCAGGCACATAACGTTGAAATCAGCAGGAAGTAGCACATCACACTCATAGAAAGAATCTAGATCAAATCAGCAACCAATATGCATTCTGGTCAGGGTTCGGTCGACCGGTCCTCACTGGTCGGTCGACCGACTTCAGAGCACCGGTCGACCGATATCTCTGGATTGGTCGACCGGTTGGTCTTAATGCAGTACAACAAGTCTTAAGCATCGTCGACGGATATCTCTGGATCAGTCGACCGATAACACTTAGTCTGAAAATGAACTTCGGTCGGCCGATTGGCCGACCTACAAAAGGCTCGGAAGGAATGATCGGTCGACCGGTCTCCATCGATCGGTCGACCAATTTTCCTATCACCGATCGACCGATATTCAGGGTCGGTTGACCGGTCATCATGAAAATAAAATCGGACAGAATCATATTAATAGCGATTTTCAATCCAGAAATGAAATCCAGACATACAATCAGTCATCTAAGCATGGAGGACTAATACAGAACACATCTATAATCATAAGAATCACAAACATGAATCAAACACAAGAAAACACAATCAATCATTTCTTTTTCATTCCTTCTCATCAATCAAGAACACATCTCATAATAAGAACCCTAATTCTATTCTATTGCTAATCAAGTTATGTAGGAGGATTTCGGATTCACGCACCTCCTTCTGGAGTGATTCTTGCTTGAAGCCTTTCCGATCACCGATAATCATTTCCCCTTATCGTTCTCCACCTAAGAAGCATTCCAATGGGGAGAAGAAGTGAGGGATGGACATAGAAATCAAGGGATGCAAAAATGAAGATGAACCTTGAAGACCACCTTGCTGGAGCACCCCTTTCTTTTGCTGGATTAGAGTGTGCTTGGGGAGGAAGAGAGAGAACTGAGGGAGAGGAAATGAGTGGATAAGAGAGAACTTTAGGGTGTTAATGCTTTTATAGATTAGGTTGTGGGCTTAACATGCTAATTGGCTCAATAATGGGTTTGGGTAATTGGCTTTGCAATTTGGTTTCATTTTTTTATTTTATTTTATTTATTTATTTTTAAAGCTAGGTATTACATTCGTGATTTTCACGGACGCCAAAAGCGCCGGCGTCGTGCTCACGTCGGGGAACAAGATGAGGGCCTGGGTGGAGTACGATGGAGAAAGCGAGGAGTTGCGGATGTGGCTAGGCTACGGCCAAGGACGACCCCCCGTGCCGCTGATCAGTACCAAGGTCGACCTGTCCGGGCTCCTGCACGACAACATGTTCGTCGGCTTCTCGGCCTCCAATGGCAGGGGGCGGCGATGCTCGTCGTGGAGGAGTGGAAGTTTCAGACCTCCCCACTTGTTGCCAGAGCGTCGACATCGACGTCAATGTCGAGAATGACGGGGTTGGTGGAGGCTTTGGAGCTCGGCATCGGGATAGTAGTTGTGTTGTGTCTGCTACGTTAAGAATATAAAATTATCGACGTTGTGATTTATAGAGGTTTAAAATTTTAAAAAGATTGGTTAAAATATTAATTTCAATATGGCAAAAGCCAAAAGAGTTCAAATCTCATATTTTTTCATTTAAAAAACCGAGCCATTTTAGTGGAATATTATTCTAGACTTTTCTTTTTAGAGACTGAATTTTCTTTCGATTAAAGTTTTTTTTGTGGGTTACTGCAATGTGTTGTAGAACACAAAAATGGACCCGTATTAACGTAGAATTTTAAATATCCCAAAATTCATGAAGAGTGAACATTCATTTTTTTTAACAAAATCTGCTGATAATTTTCATTATTTTCCCACGAAATAGATTATATTGCTCAGCCATGGTCGAATGGGGGGAATAAAAAGATAATTAAAAGATATAAAAGACAATAAATAAACCTACAATTAGATAAAAAAAGAAAGATGATTGGTTTTCTAACAAAATGTATGAATTCAAATATTTCTGGTATTATAATTTGAGAATAAGAACTATGAACAAAAAATTGGAAAAGAGTTTTTCGGAAATGGAAATTTTTTTAGAATCCTTATATGACATGATTTCTTAGGCCTACAACCAACTCGGTTCCCAATTACTAATGTTACGCCCCAGAAAGTTGGGCAAAGGAAAAAAAAAGAAAGATAAGAAGATAAAAAGTTTGAAATCGTATGGATTAAAATAAATAGGAAGATAAAAATCAAATAGAGGAAAAAATAAATAGAAAATAAAGTTTTAAAATTTGAGGGAATTAAATTAAATCTTGAAGTTCCAATTGTTCCCAAATTCCTCTCCTATAAATATGAGGTTAATCCAACAAATCAGCCCCTTTTTGTTTCTCACAAGTCGGCCATAGACATTTTCTCCTATTTCGTGTGCTTTTTATTCCTTTCGCACTTGACGGCCGCCGCCCACACAAGAGGACAATTAGAGGATGCGGACGACGATGAACAAGCGCCTGGACTGAGGGGAGCGGTCGGAAGAAGAGGAAAAGGAAGAAAAAGAGGAACATGAGGTTTTAACGAAAACTTTACAAAGGTATGAAACTATGGTAGAATCTTTCTAGAATTATGGTTTAGGCTCGAAGCATGTCTTAGTTTATGCCTAGTCTTAGTCCTTTGATTTACGATGACTCTGAATGATGGCCGTCGTCAGAAAAGTCGAACATAACACGAATCGCGCGCCTGCGCAAGTTCTGCGTAAGAGGAACCTGGCGCGAGTTCCCTAGAACCGTGTTCGATGGAACTCGGTCGAGTCCGCCATTGTCGCGAGCGCCAAGTTCTGCAATGAAGAAGAACTCGGCCCGGGCTGATGATGACTCGGCCCGGGTTGATGATGACCAGGCTCGGACAGTTCCACGATGAAGTCGTGCTCGGTCGTGACTTCTGTTAAGCAGTCGACCGATTCGTCGAATCGGCTGACCGAGCTGGTAAGTATGAACCCGGCCCGGGTCATGTCTTGATTTCCTCCGATGATATCCTTACGAACTCAGCCCGAGTTTCGCCCCTACTCAACCCGAGTTCTGAAGCGATTAAGTTAATTTTTATAATCCTTTGATCCATGATTACGTATTTAATTCAGATCTTGATGACGATTATAATTATGCTATTAATGCTCTTGATTCATGTACTTAATCCTAATTTAAGTCATTATGATGATTATGCCTATTATGACCTTATGATGATTTAATTTAAATCTAATCATATCTATGACACTGATCCGTATCCATCAATATTGATCTACCTTATGACGATGATGATGATTATGATATTCATATACTTCTGATTTCTCTCCATGATTTTGTGATGTAGCTCTGATTAAGTCATATATATAATGATGATGATTAGAACTTTTGATCAGTACGATTCGTTGATACTTTCTTATTATGATTAAATCTTGATCACGACCCTTATATCCTAATAAAGATAAAGTAAACACTACAAGATAAAAGATGAAAAATATTAAATGGAGAGCTCTTTTTATGATGGACTGATGACGAACAGGTATGGGCTGACACTAGTCAGTTATGGGCTGACTTTGGTTAGTTATGGGCTGACTATGATCATATATGGGCTGCCTTTGTTAGCTATGATGATGATGATGGACGAGTTGAGCCAGGCCTCCCTATGGGTTAAAATATACTCCATTATAAGTAAAAAATGAATAATAAGATGATGAAGAAGATGAAGCATATTCATAATGGATTTTCCTTATGATGATTAGTGGCTCTTGTCATACCTAAAATGATCTTTTCACGATCTCTTGATCTATTATTAATATGATATAAAGAAGATGATACAATTCATAATTTTCTATCTTCATCCAATTATCTCTCCTAAATTTTTATATGATGATGACCTTATAATCATGATGATCGACTTTTGTCATTCTATGATGATTTATTTTGATCTATCCTGAATCTTAATCTTATGATCTCAAGAAGATGACGTGATCTATGAATTTCTTATGATCTTAGTGATCTCCTATTCATATGATATGTTACAAGAATCCTTTTATTTATACCATGATGATGCCTATTTTGTTTCTATATGATGATGATAATGTCCTTATGATTCTTGTCTAGTATCATGATCTTATGATTATTTTAATCTTACTTCCATACTGAGTTACAAAACTCATAAGGAGGTTTCTCCCCTGCATGTTCTTAAATGCAGAACCAGATCTTAATGATAAAGATGGCCAACGGTGACAGATCGAGTTCGTGAGTGGCTGAACATGGGTGTCACAGACGTGCTCCACAACGATCATTTAGCATAATCATGATTTTAATTGGCATATTAAATTGGTCTAGATGCTTATATAGTCATGTTTGTGAGTAGTAATTAACATTTGGATTAAAGCATAATGATAATTACATTATTGATAAGCATTATAAAGAAATTATATAAGATTATTAGGAATAAATTTCAATATTTGTAAATATTATAATAAACATGTTTAACTATGATTAAGTAAGGTTAATTAGAGGTTTAACACTAATTTTTAACAAAATAATATGATTGGACATTTATTTCAACCAATAGGGTTTTAAGTAGCTTAAGTAGGTAGCTCACCGGCTGCTTAGAAAAATATTTTTTCAAACTGTAATATGACGTATTAAAATTTTGAAAAAAAATATAAAAATTAAAACATCTTACCCTCGGAGAGGAGAAAAATTGGCAGAGGCAAATACCTAGCAGAACCGCCTGAGCAAATTCGCCAAGGTCGCTTGGTTAAGGTAGGGTTTTTGATCCGAAATTAACCTTCGTCTTCATATGATCATCTCTTCGTAAATAGTTCTTCATAAATCCCAAAATGTTGCATGATTCATCCTCTCAAAGTTAGCTTTCCATGACCCAAGAATCATATAAAAAGAACTTTTGTAGAGAAACTTATGAACCCAGAACCGTAGGTCGCTTACTCTGTCCCGAATCAAAGATCCTTCGGTAATTCAAGGAATTTCCCGTCGGTAATTAAATAATAATTTTTTAAACAAATGTTTATAATATAATACATATCTATCATCAATTTATTTATAAAATAATGTTATATTATTAATGTTTTTAGACATATATATTGATACATATAATATTATTAATGTTTAATAATAAGATTTTATATACAAACATTGATAAAAATAATATTATTTAAATTATCGATGGATATATCTTTCAGAATTATCGACAAATTTTAAATCTTTTGATAATTCCAGAATTATCGAAGGTAATTAAATAATACTTTCCTTTATAAATGTTTATAATATTATACATATCTATCTTCAATTTATTTATAATATTTCATATAATATTGATACATAAAATATTATTAATTTTAATTATAAAATTTTATATACAATCATTGATAAAAAAGTATATTATTTTAATTACTGATGAGTATATCCTTCAAAATTATCGACGAATTTCAAATCCTTCGATAATTCCAAAGGAATATCCGTCGATAATTAAATAATATTTTTTTATAAATGTTTATAATATAATAGATATCTATCTTCCATTTATCGACAGATTTACCCTTCGAACCACCATCGGTAATACAAAAGGATGTACCCATCGCTAACTAATATTTTCACCCCCAGTGTTCCCTCCCTCTCCCTCCTCGTTCTCGGTCCCCCTCTCTCCCTATATATCTCCTCACTCGTTCCCCCTTTCACACTTGCTATCTCTATCTCTCCTCCTCTCCCTCTCCCTCCAATAGCGGCGGCGACTCACATGGCTCCGGCGACCACTCACGACTCCGGCGATCCCGTTCGCCTTCCCTCTCTTCCTCTCTCTCGACTCCGATCGCCCTCCCCCACTCCCTCTCCTTCTCGCTCGACTCCGGCAGCCAAGTGATCAGATCTGGCACACAGGCTGGCGGATTAACTGCATGACCGCTAGATCCAACACACAAGCGACCGGATCGATCACATGAATACCGGATTCGGCGCACAAGTGGTCAGATCAGCCGCATGACTGCCGAATTGGTTGCATGGCTGTCGGTTCCGGCCACATGTGACCGATCCGGTGCACAGGCAGTCGAAACACAAGTGGCCGGATCCAGTGCACCGGTGGCCGGATCCAGTGCACCGGTGGCCGAATCTGACACATGGCTATCGGATCCGGCCGCATGAGGCCGAGCCGGCGCATAAGCGGCTCGGTCGGCCGCACATGGCTACCGGATCCGATGCAGGTAGCCAAATCGCTCGGATCCACCTACTGGTAGCAGCCTCTCTCTCTCCCACTTCTCTTCTATCTTGATTGACCTGTACTGTAAGATCAAGCCACATGGCGGCCGATCCGACCGTAGGTTCGATTTTTTATATTTTAAAATAAGTTTACGATGAGTTCCTCCCGTCAAAACCTCTGATGGTAAAGCACTTCATCGGAACCTATAGCGGGTGTATCCCTCTGGAGGTTACGATGGGGGTACCCGCCGAAAGTTTCGACGGTAGGTTTCTGTCGAAAGCTTCATCGGGTGAGTGCCCTCGAAAATTTTGACAGTATGCTTCCGTTGAAAGTTTGACCTCGGAAGTTCTGACGGGAAGTTTCCGCTAGAGATTCAGATGGGAAAGTCTTGTGATGGTTGTCCGTTGGAAGGTCCTTCGAAACCTCCGACATATTTTGTTACCCGTTGGAAATTTCTTACCAACGAGCTATTTTTTGACAATAGTCTTCCTGTCAGAAAATCCGTAGGAAAGGCTATTTTTCGACGAATTTCTCAAGATTTTTGACATATTTCACCGTCGAAAATCACGAAAATTCTTGTAGTGTTTTAATCATATGGATCAATCAAGGTTGTAGAGAACAATAAGGTTCCATATTATCATGAAATGTTATTAGGGAAAGGGAGAATCATGTGAACAGAGATAAATCAATTCATAGTTGTTAATTAGAGTTATGTTTATTCTCTGTTCATAAATCAGACGTCTGAAAGTCGAATGATCGTTCATTCTAGTATGTACCAATTGCCCAAAGGAAGTCAGATGCTCGTTCTGTAACTGAGTAGCGGTCGATCCTTTCGATTATGATCGTTCATCCAATGGGTGATCGTCCGTAAGTGTGTCAAACGTCCAATTTGAGTTCATCTTTCGGCTGCTCAAAAGTCGTGTACAGATCAGATGTCCGATAGATTTTTTATCGTTCGATATCACACAGGTGGAATCCGTGAACTTTCGGTCGAGATTTGACCAATCATCTAGTGGAACTAAAGCCATGATCCTCGGTCTACCAAAATGTTTTTTCATCGACCGTCAAATCATTTTTCGGCATGAACAATTCAGATCGATCGGCCAATCAAGGTTCAGTTGCTCGATCTAAAAATCATTACCGATTTCATCTCTCCACATGTCCAGTTCATATGCCCAATCCATGGATGGATCTTTGGCAATCACTATTCTCTGTCGAGGATGATTGGGATTCCCGTTTCAATCGATAGAGCCGCAAGTCATTGCAAAAATCCTTAAGTTTTCACACAAAAACTTAGATCTAACATACATAAACTTATTCCTATCCTAATGATTCAAAAGATAAATCTTATTATCATCATATACATTTACTTGAATAGTGGTTGAAAATCCTATCCTTACTCATACATTATAATAAGGAAACTTTCAAGAATGATATCATGATCTTTTACAGAAACAATTCTCATATTAGAACATACATGAATCCATCTACAAACCACCTAAAAACATACATTAATAACCTTATTCATCATCAAGCAAAACATGGTATATTTCCACCTTACAACATTCGTCCATAATCAAAAAATCAAAGAAAAATCAGATTGTGTGTCTCCATAACTAATAAGACATTATCTCTACCACTATTAGCATAAATTTTAGCCTTAAATCCACCCCTACAACATGCAATTTCTTCTGGAAACCTACTAATCTAGTTTCTGAAAACACATCTTTTTTGGATGAGTCTCGATTCTTCCTTCACTGGTTCGGTTCGGGTTCCTTACCTTCGTCCTCCCGCATCACCTACGCCTGATGGACCAAGGAGAGAGCACATGAAAATGAGAGAGAGAGAAGAATGAGAGATGAAAAAAGAGAAGTGAGAGTTAATGGATTTATAAAGTGGGGGGTTCATATTTTGATCTTCAGATATCATGGGTGGGGGAGTTACACGAAATCTCCACTTAATGTAGATAATGAGCATTCGTTTGTTTCTGCCCGTTGTGCTTTCGAATGCTCGAAAGAATTTTGATCGAACGTCTACAGAGCTCATCCGTCACGATAACAAGCATCCAAAAATTCGATGTCACTAATTATAAAAAGTTTAACTTTTATAGAAGTTTTGGTGTGTTAGAGATGACATGTTATAATTCTCTTATGAATTCTTTCATTTAGTGACTTCTATCACTATCCAAGGACTTAGCTCAATTAAGAAGAATTTTCGTAGACTATTTTCATGTTTTTTTGTGTGTGTAATACCTTTTTCACCTTAAATTCTCAACAAATTAAGAAAATTTACATAAACATTCCTGCATCTAATGCCAGCGGCAAGAAAAGGTTTTGAGGTGGTTTATCAACTGCAGCTATGGACGATGGAGAGATGCGCTCGTCTGGCGGAAGCTCTCGTTCCCTGATGCCCTAGCGTTCCCCTCCCCCGCCTCCCTCGGGGGCGGCACCGCCCCCCCCCCCTCCCTCCCTTCCCTCCTCATCCTCCCCCAACACTCTCATGGCAACCAAAGCTTCTTCCCCACTCCCTCCCCCCAGCTCTTCAAACACGTCCTTTCCTCCCTTACCAACAACAAACAACCCCAACGCCTCGATCCTTCCCTCCCCCCAACCTCCAAACCCCAACCCTCGTCCAGCCCGAGGAAAATGGTCAGATATTGTTATGCAGCAGCAGCGTACGAAGCAGATTTCCCCACGACAATGGCGACAACTTTAGGCGTCGATCACAGAGACGGTGGACATCCCACTGGTGGACGTTGAGGATCAACTAGCCATAGCTGAGCGCAGTCTAGTCGGGCGTTTCCTGGGCGGCAAGGATGAACTCGCGGCCCTTTCTGCTGCCTTACCCCAAATTTGGAACATCTCGCATCCTTTGGCTATTCGGGAAATCGGTAATGCTTATCTCATCTGCACCTTTTCGAATTCTGACGATTGCTTGCAGGTCCTTACTCAACCACCGGTTTCCTTTCGCTGACATCTCCTGGTGATCAGCAAGTACAAGCCGTTCTTCCGCCCTTGCGAGGAGCATCCCAGCACATTACCGATATGGATCCAACTGCCTGGGCTCACTTTTGAGTTGTGTTCCTTTGCCGTTGTTCAGCGTATCGCGACGCATTTTGGTACTCCTCTGCGGATCGACATCCTGTCGGAGAATGTCGCTGATAGGATTGTTATTTCCTTTTTAGTTTATTTCTGTTAGGTTATAAGAGTCTTAATGCTAATGGGATTGTGTTTTCCTTTTGCTATAGGAGTCCTAGTACTAATAGTATTGCAAGTTGTGAGTCCTTATATATTGGTCTGACTTGTAAGAGTTAAAAACATCTTTATCTCTTTAATTAAAGTTCCAGTTCAGAGGTTTCTGAATTTCTGAGTTCGTGTGCGCACGATCTTGACCTTAGATTTCTTCTAAGGTGCTGGTGGATTCCTACTAGTTTATTTGTCGATTATCGTCCGCCTGAATCGGCGACATCGACGTTTGTTTTCTACAGATCTTTCAAGCATATCATAGGCATACTTGCACGGTGCAATAGAACACCGTTCATCGAGCCTAGGATTTGCTCTTGGCTGTATTTAAATTTTTATACCGAATTCATTCTTAACGCTGCGTCATAATGTATCTCAATAAAATGAGACTATTATGAAGAAAAGCTCGAACCAGCAATCCTTGCTTATGCTGCTTGCAACTCCCAAGTTTCTAATTGACGTTATCCAACAGTATTTTAAGCTCAAACCATCCCCGTTTAATGGAAGTTATGACTTCAACAATACTCAATGATGGACTAAAGCCATTGAGAAAACTTTTGGATTAATGGATTGTGCACAAGAGAAGAATGTTATTTTTGCCACGAATCGCTTGACAGATGATGCAAAGGATTGACGAAAGACCATGAAAGATATTAAATTTCTTACTATGTATATGATTTCCTTGACAACATTTTTGGAGTTTCTAAAATACAAAAAGAACTTAAAGCAACAAGAGTGCATACAACTAAAGCAGTATAAAAGTATTCCACTCTATAGAGCATGTATATAATTGAGGACTCAATCAAGTTCTTTTGGTTAGAAAAGTATTCCACTCTGTGCCCACCATGAGCAAACATGCACTGACCATTTCATCCAAGGTTTTAAGTTTGGCGTTTCTTGAAAATTGTCAGACATTGAACGTTGTTGCTCATCCGGCATCGCTAATGGAATGAAACATGCAAAGTAGCAACAAGAACGTAAGAATAAGACAATGACACAAGAATTTGGAAAATAACTAATTTATGAAGGAAGGTGTGTGATCATCACTAAAGATGGAAAGACTACCAACATACTAGGTTAGTACCTTATAATTCACCTCTGCAATAGCAAAATCCACTGAGGTAAGAGTTAGCACCAGAACTAGCTCAACAAGCCACTCACTCAAGGTCTCATAAAAATTATTGTGAATGTTAGCATTATACCGAGAGCCGAATAAAGAAAGGGACCTTCCTTCACTACGGATAAGTAGGTCATCACATCAAAGACTGTGAAATGCAACCCAACAAAATCAAGTAAGTGTAGGAGGCATCGAAATGGTTGGTCCGGTAAGAGTTTACATCGATAGAAGTTGACACCTAGTAGAACAATGCTCAACATGATTAGATGTTTTATTACATTTATTAGAATTTGGATTCATTATTAGCAAAACTAGTAGTTAAAAGAGAAGATTTGAATAAAGTATATAGTAACAGAAACATTATAAATTTATCAAATTTTTGGGTAAATTTTACGTGGAACAAAATTTGAGAATGAATTTCTTTTAAGGAGTTAATAATGTAACACCCTTAGATTTTTCAAAAATAAAAATTAATTTTTATAATTAAATAAATCTAAAGTAAAGTTTGAAAGTAAATAAAAATATAATTATATAAGAAATATAAGAGGAGAAAAGATAATACCTAATTAAATTAGGAGTTAAGATTAGATCGAATTTGAATATAATCACAAGTTTAGGGTATAAAATATTTCCAATTATACAAAAAATTAAGTAAAAATATTCAGAAAATAAAATAATAATACATTACTATTAAATCCAAAAATTAAAATGCAGGAATAATAATTAATTATTAATTTTGAAATTTTTAGGAGAGTAAAGTTTAATAAAAATAAAGAAGATAGTACTAGTTGAATTAGAAGTAGATATTAGAGCTACATTAAGAATTTAAATTACAATTTAAATCTAAGATAAAGTTGTATATTTGATATTAGAGTGAAGATATATCCGGTGTTTATCCAAACGACTCGGCCCACATGTCGACACCCCTGATCCATATTTGCGTTAAGTATAAAATAGAATTGTTTATTACACACACTTGGTTTGTGCATGCCAATGAGGATCTAACCTGGGTCGTTTGAAGATTATGTAAGAAATGACTGAGCACTAGTAGCCCGATGCGAGTTCCGATGTCACTTGGCTCTAGTTGGACCTCATCTGACCCTTGTTTCCTTAAATTTTATGAAGATGATTGTTATATTTTGTCTCATGTTAAATGGCCTTTTCTTCTACCATTGTTATGAATAAAAAAATAAAGATCTCACCTAGAACAACACACATATAAATCTTTAGGCACATGTATGTAGAGTAAAAGATGCATTGCAACATGCCAAACACTTTTTAACAAGAGTAAGAATAAGAATAAACTAAGAACAAAACAAGAATAATATGGAGAGAAAGAAAAAGAAAGCATTTGTTATTTGTCATTAGAAGCAATAACAATAGAAAAATCCACCTGACCAATTTTGAATAGACAAGAACTCATGATGGGTCAAAAGCACTCTTTGGTGTTGTCTTAATTCACCATAATCCCAAGAACCACATGAAAATAACATGTTTACTCTTAATAAAAATTGAAGAGCTAGCTTTCAAAGGACAACACATAGAGAAGTCTTTAAGCACATGTATGTAGAGTAAAAGATGTATTGCAACAAAAAAAAACACTTATTAACAAGAATAAGATCAAGAACAAGAAGAAGAATAAGATATTAGTATTTGTCATGTGTATTATAGTTTTTTCATGATTAAGTTTGATTCATTTTATTATGAATGAATTTATATTCATATGTATTATCTCACGAATTGAGAGTCATTGCTCTCGAAAATTTTATTTCACTATGTACGAATATCCAAATAGTTGAACTAATAATGTCAAATGGAGACATGCAATGGCGATATTTGTGAAGATAGAATTGCATATGAAGACTAAGTCATTAAAATGTATGTAAAGTTAATTAACTTTTGAAGTACTAGTAAGAAAATAAAATTTGCAAGTTAATTCACTTTTACATTCTATTTAAGAAAGTTAGAAAGTTGTTCTACTTAGAAGAAGCGTTTATAGGTAATGTCGGTCTAAAATGAGCTCAATTATCATATGGTAGAAGGGTAAATTTTGGAAACGTTAGAGTCAGTGAAGGAGGAAGAAGAAGAGAAGGTTGAACATGAGGATCCATGTCGGCAACACGAAAGGTAGGTAAATTGTCATATTCTTCAATGATTTCTTGACAATAAAATTGCATGTTAATAGGATTAAAATAGAGCAATATTATTGTTCAAGATCTTCAAGAGTATGATGGCTAAGGGAGATTTATTTTGAAAAATCTCTAAAAATTGAGTGATTTTCATCTCAACGATGCAAAAAGTAACGTAACTTGGGTATACATCATTGGTACCAAACAATATCAGGACTAGGCTGCATTTTGTGATCTGGCTCACATCCTCTCCCCACCCCCCCCCCCCCCCCCCCCCCCCCCCCCCCCCCCCACACACACACACACGAAACGTAGAATTAGGATCAGGCTTCCACCGATCTGGGTCACATTCTTTAGGGCCAACTCGACTAATACAAACCCTAGTCAAGTCCCATCAAATTATTCATGCATCCCTATAAGAAGATAGAATTAATTAGAAATTGGTGCGAGCTCAATCATACTAGCCAAGTTCTATTCATCCGAAACATAGTCCGACTCACATAACATGCAACTTCTATTAGTTTATCAATAATTATGATTTATGATATGAAACTTATTGATGTCTACTATTCAATGACACTATTAGTATCTGCTATCTCTCATTATGTGAATTTAATATGAGGACTAACCTTCTTGACTTCATCGATCAAATGACATATTAGGAGCATTGAATAATATCGCATGGACGGGGCATGGGTTCATATGCGATAAAAAAAATTAGAAACATTGAGTTATAATGGCAGGTTAACTATATCAACAAAAATAGCTTTTAAGAAAAGCAAAATATATATTTTTCGATGTTTTTTAATTTATTTGTTTAGTTATATGTGGGTAAAATAATAAGTCACCTTTTTGAATATTTGATGACTTGCCTTGATTACAAACCTTGCTTTTAAACACAAAGCACAGTAGCAACTAGGTATATAGGGCAGTTGCCAAATTCCAAAGATTTATATTAAAAAAAAGAAAACATTATTCGAACTGCCAAGATTTGAGTAGGGCCAAAGAACAAATTAATATTCTCAACAATTCTGTTCCTGTCCGCTAATTAAGTGCATCAGTTCAAAGTTCAAGCATCCGTTTCTTTTGACCTACATAACGTTTTGGTCAGAAAGAAGAGAGCATGTGAGTTCACAGTTCTCGGTCAATTGCATTAACAAACCCGTTAACAACATTCTTTAAAAACAATGTCAAAGATTTGGCATATTAAAAGTGTGCCATAAAAGACCCCTTTTTATCTTATCAAACTTTGCATGATGTGAAGTATGACGCTCTCTTTCTTTCAGGCAGCTGACAGGGCTTCCTTTTGAAGGACGAATGGGCTCAAGGAATTGTTACTTGATGAATAAGTACGCATTAGCTCAAAAAGCACTACATAAAATGATGGCAAGCATGGGAACGATGCTCCTCAGAGACAAAGAGGAATCAGACATCATTCTTCACTCTTCATTCAGCCATAAACTTTTGGGTGTTATCCCAAATGTAATTATCCAGAACGCAAAAGATGCTTTTGCTTTTCCTTCTGACTTATCCAAGAATGACGAGGCCATGAATCATGAACCATGATGAGCAGGGAGGCAGTGCCTTTCAGATAATGTCATTGCATGCAGCAAATTAAGGCCGCCTTTAAGCCTGTCTGTCTATAAGTATATGCACTCCAGTAAGACCAAGGAACATACGTCCTTGAGCTCTGAGGAACAAGAAATTAGGGAGGTTGGTGCCGGCCATGACTCGGGCAAAGAAATGCAGGAGAGGGGACACTTTGAGTACAAGACTAGTGGATCATGCTCAGCTGAGTGCAGAACCTGCAGGTTGCTGGAGACAGCCCAAGGCCATAAGGAGAATTCTGCTGAAGCTGAGGTCGCGGTGGAGGAACGTCTTTCGACCTTCCAAATCGAGTGGAATGACGTTTGCTTATGATTTGTACAGTTATTGTCAGAACTTTGATGATGGGCGTTTGTAAAAAAAATAGAAAGAAAAGAAAGCCATCATCTCATGCTCCATGTGTAGCTCTTGTTTGTTCAGGTAGATCTTCCTCTCCTCCATGGAGAGGTGCAATTTTGTTTAGGTGCAGCTTTTGCTCAGCTTTAGAGCATCAAAGTGTAGAATTTGGCACAGTTTAATGTGAATTGTGTTGATTGGAGAGTACATGAAGGCCATCTGAAGAATCAGAAGTTTTCAAGGTTGTAAATTGAGAATCAGGATCTGGATGCTGAATGAATTCTGCATCTCATCCCGTGAAATTCATAAGACTGAGAGATCTAAACTAAAAAACGAAAAAAAAAAGAACACAGTTAATTATTTTCAGAAACAGAATTTCGGAAATGAGAGTACCATTAGTGTTACCAAAAATATTAAAGGATAAAATAATTTTCAAAGCCAAACAAGCTCAGTCGAAGCCTCGTCTTCTATTTTTTTTTTCTTTTTTTCGATCAAGGAGCAGGAAACTTTTACAGAAACAGAGAGATACAAACAAATGAGAAACACGTAGAGATTCCTGTTTAAGGCAAACATGACAAGATCAGTTCGTCGTCTCCTTTGTCGGCCTCTTTTTTTTTTTTTACTGCGTTTCACGTGGGGAATCTCAGAAAGCACACCTGCCATGGTGATTAAAATGTTTTTTCTTCCCTCGACGCCTCGGTTGATATTGGCTCTGAGTTCAAACTTTAAAGATATTATTGGAGAAGTGGATGAAGTTTGATCGGATTTATCGATTCCCCTGTTCTTCCGATATCGAATTTAAAAAAGTTGGTGGGTGCTGGTACAGTAATTTATTTCTAACATGATGCACGCTCATGGATTTGTTGTTGTAGCTGGTTGGCATTGTGATCAGTGGGTTATCACAAGTATGGGTACTCCATTATTGCAGTTTTTGCAACTGGAGCATAAGAAGATTTGAGGGTGAGAAAAAAGAGGGGAGAGAGAGAGAACAAGAGAGGAGAGGGGACAATTAAAAATAGGGCTTCAAGGAGACTATGATTAGATAGTTTGAGAATAGAATTAAGAAGGATAATGAGTTAGAATATAGAATCTTGCATATTTTGAAAATAAGATAGTTTTTGCTTAGACTGAAGAAGTGAACGAAGATTAAAAGGATATAATAATTGAGAATAAATAATTTTAAGTTTATCAATATATATATATATATATATATGTCTAACAATAATTGGTATTTTATTTTAACAAATAAAATTCGTTCTAATAATGTTTTTAGTGATTAATGATTCTTTGATTAACTTATTAGTGAAATTAACTATAAATAATTAATGGTTGACCATTATCACTACAAGAAATCTGCACGTATATTAGCAACTCAATGAGAGTGCCACTACCGGGACGCCAATAGCGACGCCTTTGGGCCCAAAAAAAGTGATGCTAAGTGCTTAGCGTCGCATTAGCATTAGAAAACTTCGGTGCTAACTATGACATCATAATGACACTATTTCGACACTATTATCATGCGTCAAAATTGAAAAATGCATGATAAATTCTAGCATTTAATTGACGTCAATAATATGAGATGCTAAGTTATAAGAGTCACCAAATTTGTGACGTTAATTCAATGCGAATTCAAGAGACGATGTTGGCGTATGTGTTGTGTGCTGCACTAATGTCAACGTCTTGTGATGTTAAATTAGTGTCACCTAATTGTGGCACTACTGTGTTGCCGAAGTGACGCTACGAAATTTCGTCGCTACTGCATCGATAATGTGACATGATATATGTTTGAGTAGAAATTCATATATATATATATATATATAGAGAGAGAGAGAGAGAGAGAGAGAGATTTGTTAAGTAGACATTGTTAATGTATTATATATGTGACCTACATATGTATTCCTAAATATACATAAAAACAAATACACTTGTATGTACATAGATATAAATATACATATATAGTAATTATAGATGTATTGATGTATATAAATATAAAATACATATATGTGTGTGTGCGCGCGTGCGCGCGCGCATACCTAGATACAAATATGTATATTTGTATCTAGGTATGCGCATATGTATGTATGTATATATGTATGTATATATGTATGTATGTATGTATGTATCTATCTATCTATCTATCTATCTATGTATGACATGGCACATTTAATGTATATACATACATGTCAATATATTCTACATACAATATATATGAAAAAAAATGATTGTGCTACTCTTTTTAAGGGTTAGCATCATCATACCTCTATTAATCATCGTCCATTTCATGATAGATGGTGGATCAAAAAATTATTCAATTAATCAAGTCACCATTCATTATGAATCAGATGGTGATTAATAGGGGTATGATAGTGCTACCCCTTTAAAGTGGTAGCACAAATATTAAACCATATATATATATATATATAGTATCTTAATCATAGATAAAATATTTTTATATTCTTAATAATGGAATTATGATAGTTGAATTATTTGTCATGATTTTATTGCAAAAATTGAAATCTACTTATATAGTAAAAATTAATTCAATTTAGCGTCACTCTAGGGACGCGATGAAGTTGCAATGGCGTCAAGTTAGCGTCGACAGGACACTCGATGCTATATCGGAGCAATTTGACGTCTCTTTAATGCCACAATATAAGTCGACACTACTTTAGAGCCACAATAGTGTCGCTTTAGCGCCGCGGCATGCTGACGCTAACTCGACATCTCAAAAGTGTGGTGTCGTATCTATGCTAAGGGTATGTTTGTATTCAGGAATTTGAAAGGGTGGTTGGAATATGATGGAATGAAATTAGTTAAATAATGTTTGATTACCTTTTTATTTAAATTAAGAGGAATGTGGTGGAATAGTTAAGCCCTTCAAATACTACATTTTTCATTCCATCAAATTGGTGGAATGAAAAGGAATAAATAATTTTAGATCAAATTAATCCCTCTTTTATTATTAAATAAAATTATTTCTCTTGTTACCAAATTAAACCATCTCCTACATTGATGATGTGACATGATATATGTTTGAGTAGAAATTCATATATATATATATATATATATATATATATATATATAATACATATATATATATGTATATATATATATATATGTGCATACCTAGATACAAATATAAATATATGTATGTGTGTATGTATGTGTCTATGTATGTATGCATGCATGCATGTATGTATGTATGTATGTATGTATGTATGTATGTATGTATGTATGTATGTATGACATGGCACATTTAATGTATATACATGTCAATATATTATACATACAATATATATATATATATATATATATATATATATATCATATCTTAATCATAGATAAAATAGTTTTATACTCTTAATAATGGAATTATGAAAGTTGAATTATTTGTCATGATTTTATTACAAAAATTGAAATCTACTTATAGTAAAAAATCAATTCAATTTAGCGTCACTCTAGGGATGCAATGGAGTCGCAATGGCGTCAAGTTAGCGTCGACAGTACACTTGATGCTATATCAGCGCAATTTAAAGTCTCTTTAGCGCCACAATATAAGTCAACACTACTTTAGTCACAATAGTGTCGCTTTAGCGTCGTGCCATGCTGACGCTAACTTGACATCTCAAAAGCATGGCGTTGTATCTATGCTAAGGGTTTGTTTGCATTCAGGAATTTGAAAGGGCGAGATGGAATATGAAGAAATAAAATTAGTTAAATCATGTTTGATTATCTTTTTATTTAAATTAAGCGAAATGGGGTGGAATAGTTAAGCCTTTCAAACACTACATTTTTTATTCCACCAAATTGGTGGAATGAGAAAGAATAAATAATTTTAGACCAAATTAACCCCTATTTTATTACCAAATAAAATTATTTCTTTTGTTATCAAATTAAACCATCTCTCTCTTTCTCTCTCACACACGTTGATAAATTATCTTTTCCTCTCATATAAATATATGTATATTATTTTTTACTTTTTAAAATAGATGAATAAAATAGTTCAAGAAAATAAATAATATAATATAAATAGAAAAATAAGCAAACAAAAAATAAGATTGAAAAATAAATTAAGTGGTAAAGTAATAAAAACTCATTAGATATTATAAATAGTTTATATATAATAAAGGATAAAAATGACTTTTTAGTAAATAAAATTTTCATTTCCCATACCATCTTTTTTTACACCTTAGTATCCACACATGATCTTTGTGATGACACACTACACTCTCCCACCCATTTCTCACTACACCACTTCATATCATCCCTCCATTGGTTTACCACCCCATCTCTCACTACACCATTCCATCTCATTCCTCCATAGGTTTACCACCTCATCTTTCACTACACTCCATCTCATCCATCCATTGGTTAATTGTCAAACAAATCCTAAAGCATTATAGTTAAATAGCAACGCCTCCTTGAGTGACTATTTGACAGATTTCTTGTAGTGTATGTTAAATAGTACAAAAATATAACAACATATTAAAAAAAGCATGTAATTGACAAGGAGAAAAAAGTGCAATAGTTGGTGTCCTTGAGGTTAAAATGTGGCATTTTTGTGATTTCTCAATAGTTTTAAAAAAATATTTAATTATATTCTAATTCATGCTTAATTATATTCTTGAAATAATAATAATAATAATTTGATCATTCTTAGGTGTCCAAAAGCTTTGTTTTCGATTAACTTAATTCATTCAGAATTAATATTGCATATTGATGTTAGTACAATGAAAGCTATACCATAAAAATATGTTAAAGCTATTTTTAAAATCGGACCGGTGATTGAACTGGTTGGCCAATGATTGATTCAACCAGTTTCGATCGGATTGAACCAGATTTTTATTAAAATAATATTATTTATATTACTTCAAAATATTATAACTTTAAATATAAAAGATAATAAATAATAAAATAAAAATTATATTAGTCATCATTTTAAATTAATCAAACAGTAATAAATTAATTTTATATTTTAAAATATATATATTATTTGTAATTTAATTTTATTATTTAACAATTTCATGAATAACTTTATTTTCATTTAAGTGTTTCTTTATTACTATTTTCCCATGTTTTATTACATAATTTCAAAATTTTCTTCATATTATCTATTTCCTTTTTCATGTTCATCCTATAAAATTTATTATATTACGTTTTAATTTTTAATATAAATTATTTATAATTATTTAAATTTTATCATCTTATTTAAGTTGATGTTAATTTTTCTTTTATTTAAATTTGAATTTATTATTACCTTCTTACCTTTTATTTACAAATTTAATTTTCTTATTACTAATATCCTTTTATTTACATTCATTATAATGATGTGGATGACTTAATCTCTCTCATATTTCTTGCTATATAAAATTTAATCTCTCTCATCCACGTCAGTTTAAGTCATCCATGTTATTATAAAAATATTAAAAAATAAAAAAATATGAGGCCATCCACATCATTATAAAAATTTTAAAAAATAAAAAAATGAACAATATAATTAAATTAAGCTCTTATATGATGTCAAAAATTTAAGCAACAGTCTTTTTGAACGGCAATTGCATAATATAAAGGCAGATGTAACTTTTAATTAACAAGCACATTTTGTGGGTATCTTTTCCATAATTAGATTTAAATTTCAAATTAGAATGCTCCACAAATTTATTTTATGATACGTGTCAATTCTCTAATCTCAACAAATAATTTAATATGAATCCAATGGAAAAATAAACATCAATAAAAGCTCATCACAATAAAAATGACAATGGAAGATAAAATAAAATGTAAGATAAATATAAATGTGGGAGATCCAATATGATAATCAAACACAAAGTCATAGAAGTACATCAAACTTAAAATTCACGATTGGTATATAATTGGTAGATAAAATTTGTGGCATGTGTGATTGTTGGACCGCAAGGGACCAAGCAGAGGATGAATTGGCATTTAAATTGATAAAGTAATTTAATGTGAATATCATGAAAGTTTAAAATCAATTTTTTTAAACTTTAAATCAAACATAGAAGCAATTAAATCACATGCATAATAGAGCAAAAATGAGAGTATAAGAAAGCAACATAAGAGAGCAAGGTCATTTGTTGATGATATTCAATCAAATCTTGACCTACATCTCTACTTTGACTTTTCAATCTTAAAATCGTCAGATATTTCATTAAACCTTCATTAATTTCAAATGGGGTATGGAAGAGTTTCGTTACAACTCTTCTTTTCTTTGCTTCGAGAGAGATAAAACACATCTTTCCTCCTGAAATTTTTTCACTTATTTTTTCTCCACTCAAGAGGTAAGAAAAACATCTTATCGCTCAAAAGCTCAATCAACTATATGAAACCCTTACAACACACTCTCTAATTTCTTTTTTACAATTCAAGCTCACACAAGAGAGGAAGATTATATTGTATGCAAGTTTTGACTCAAACTTTTTTCACAAATATTCTCCAAATTTGCTCAGAAGTCTTAGCCTCATTAAAATTTTTGTGAAACTCTTTTATAACATCCAATCTATTTCATACCATTGACACTCAAAATTAGTCATTTATTTGTACTTTCTAGCATTGGAGCAGATGTCCACTCCTTCTAGCAGTCGTATATTATGACTAGCTATTGCACCTCTTCTCAGAGTGGTCATCCACTACTCCTATTGCCAACTTAATATATATGCACTCTTTTATATATAATTTTTTGTACAATTATCAGAATGAGGTAATTTTTTATTTGTTGGTATCAATAGTTTTCATATTCAAGTGTTGATTCAAATATGAATAAAATATATTCAAATATTAACTTCAAGTTCGATGTATAAAATAATTTATTCATACTTAAACTTTTTCATAAATATAACTCTAGTTAACCGAAATTTGTATCATCGAAATATAATTTCTCATATCATAAAATTTTGTTCCGACAATGACTTGATATCACGACTATGAAAATGGTCTCGAAACATTTCTTAACAGAGGATTTACCTATGAATGACCCCATAATGCATTCGTTATGGGCCTCCTAACAAATTTCACAATCGTGACTCATATGTCCAAATAGGTTAATATCTTTCCTAACTTCTTCTATTCATTATATGTCATCGTTCTATCCTTATTCTATCATATATAGGATTTATGTAACTTTTTTCTTAGGCATTATAGTTACAATTTATTCTATCACATTGCACTATGAAAGCATTCAATCATAATGAAATGGGGGATTCTCAAACCGAAAACTATGGATGAACATAAAAACTTGAAATTTTAAATCAACACATCATAAGTTTTTAACCTAGTTTTGATTTCATTATATGGTCATACCATAACTTCCAAACTCATGCGATCATTCAAGTCTGAGTTGAGAGGAAAAAAAGTTCACCATATAATATATCTTAATCTCTAGAATTTTAGATATTTATCCTAATCTTTTTTGTTCCTCATCCTTTACAATTAATTTCCTCTCCTTGCTTGTCCGCCTTCTTCCTATTTTTTTTCTTCTTCCTCCTCAATGAGCACATAGTACATGAATGGGGATTTTAGGGAAAGAATGATGATGCCCTATTTCAAGAGGGAAAATGGTAGGGGAAATAGAGTTTGAGTTTAAATACTTCCTTTTTGTCAAATGATCATTTTTGCCCCTCTATTCAAGGACATTTTTTATACATTCATACTTATACACAAATAGTTTCTCAGAAGAAAATATTTTTAAGAAATCATCTATTATAGTTGTTTGAAGAAGAGGGTTTGAAAATGTAAACTGATTCTAATTTTCATATTATCAGAGGTGAGACAATGTAGAATAAGAAATATTTTCTCGCTGTCAAATTGTATACAGGTTTTGGGTGAACGGAGAAATTGATAACAGTTTTTTTTTGTCAATTATACAAGAAAGAAATTTCCAAACGAATATTTCTTTTTTTTTCTAAATTAAAGTAACAATATAACCTCTTAGTTTTTAAAGTGATAATTTTTTCAGCTATATTTTCCCGAGTTGTTTTTGTTGTGCTGCACATGATCGACTTCCAAGGTTGCCCCCCTAGCATCAATTAAGCTTATTTATAGGTCATCATCTTAATAATAGAATATTAAAGTAAGAGTTATACAAATCATTGTTATAAGTGAATTCTCCCTCAATCCTTTTGCCAATAATTGATGACCTCCGATTTCAAATAGTACACGTTTTATAAAGAATATTCTAATTATACAATTTCTTTGACGAAGAAGTGTCTTCATGATAGCGTCTTTTTTGTTTTCTCTTCTCTTTGATGACTTCTGTTTTTTTTAAAAAAAATAAAAATAAAATTGGATTTATTTCTGATCATGTATATATGCCTCTACTATTCTTGATATATACATGAAAATTACATGTATGCATGCATATTGCTACTGGTAAAGGTCATAAATTTATATTAAAATATGACTCTCTCTCTCTCTCTCTCACACACACATGTACACACACTAAAATTTTATTTTATTATTATAGTAAAGCATTCTTCACATGTCTAATGTGTACGCCTTATTGATCTATTGACATTAGGGGAAAAGAAACAAAAAAAATATGATTTCATTGATGATTCCCACACAAAAATAAAAGTCATTCTTGCATTTGTCTCTTTTCCATCAATGATGAGCTTTCGAAGCTCAATTTATTTTGAATTTTTTACTTTCAGCGTTATCAAACTAGTTCTGGAATATATAGTTAGTAAATAATAAATAGCATTCGTATGCCAATAAATCCTTTGAGCTTCCATTAAAGAATTTTAAAAAAAAAATCAACAACTTTCCATCGAGTCCAAGGGACATTTCTGAACAAATTATTATTATTAAATTCGTCGACGAAGTAGGTCGAACGGCGTCAAGTGCCAACGTTCATATATTTATAGATTATAAATATATATATGACAAGTATACCAATCAAAATGCAATGCCTGTGACTGTGGATGAAGCGAAACAAAGGCAGGAAGCTCCATAATAAATAATGTCACGATGGGAACAAAAGATGTGGCCCAATGATATCATTCAAAGATTAAAAGGATAATATCATCTATAAAAGAATGTATCATATGTCGATTTATTTTAAGAGATAATTCTATTGATTTATTGTGCATGTTATTGTTTATAAAAAAATGTATTTATATAATAAATCGATCGATGTACTATTTTACGTAGTATATTCTTTTTTTTCTTATTCTTAGTCTTTTTTTTTTTCTTTGCATCGCAATTTCTAACCAAGGACTCCATCGATCCGGAATTGGTCTCAAACTCTTCCACGAATACTAATAACTTCGGAATTAATAAATCATCACTTTCATCAGCAAAAATATATTTGATTCTTTCGAATAAGAATATCATAAGTCTTTCGTAAAAGAAAATAAATAAATAAAGCCTCAATTCTTGTCACGTCTCATAATCAATAAGTATTCTGCAGAAAAATGAAGGTGGACTGGATTCGTTGATGGATTAAATCCGAATCTTTTGACCGATGCACGTTTTTTTCGTGGTTAATTAATCTCAACGTTGTTGTCACAACTAAGCATCGTTTTTTTTAACTCAAGTTTGTGGAGCTCCACTTAAACAGGAACGATATTATTATTATTATTATTATTATTATTATTATTATTATTATTATTATTATTATTATTATTATTATTATTATTATTATTATTATTATTATTATTATTATTATTATTATTATTATTATCATCATCATCATCATCATCATCATCATCATCATCATCATCATCATCATCATCATCATCATCATCATCATCATCATCATCATCATCATCATCATCATCATCATCATCATCATCATCATCATCATCATCATCATCATCATCATCATCATCCCAGACGACTCTTGCACCAATTCAAACAATTCCCCGTTGAACACTGCACCAAGAAGTTGGAGAGGACAAACGAAATTATATCAAGGTTTTAGTCAGGAATCTGTTCAAAATCCGTATTAATTGATACAGCAAATTGATCATAAATTAGTAATCTCGATTAATTTGATGTCGGAACGAAAAAAATTGATAAATTCTGATTAAATTATTGATATAAATTTCCGATAATTATTTAGCTAATGATATTAAGAAAAAAAAAAAGAGATAACAAATTGAAACCAAGTGGCGTATTACGTGGGTGGGGGGGTCCTTTGTGCCTCACCAAAAGCCAAATGAAGCAATGTCGATCTGATCACAAGTCTGCCAAACACATGGATCGGTTCAGATCTATCATCTACTCCGGGTGGGGACACCATGACAGATTTCAGATCTTTACCGAGTTATCTATGATCAGTTCAAAATACACTATTTGCTCTCATGCGTGCCTGATAAAAGAAAAAAAAAATAGTATTCGAGCATCGACGAAAGCATGACATTAATTAAATTTTGACAAGGATTTTTTTTTTCTTGGAAAAGTATATATTACTATTATCCTTTATAAGAGGAAAAACAAAGTGTACATTTTCATATAGCATCACAGTTCTTCTTTTGTTGCATTTGGTTAATTCAGAGTCGAAATAAAATAGTAGAACTATATTTTTTTTAATCAAAATCTGAGCTTACAGTTCTGTTAATTAATTGTACCGACCTTAATTGGTAGCATTACAGTTTATCCTCCACTTACAATTATATCTTATTTACTTGGTACATGGCAAATTGATACATGGTCAATAAAAAACAATAAATTGAATAATGTTATGTATTCCAACTCTTTTTTTTTTCATAATTTAAAAGGAAAACGAAAAACTTAAACGCTGTCATCTACACAACGTTCACAAGGTCAGGGCATGTGACAGCCATAAATTAACGGGAAGATATTATTATATATAATAATATATATTATTTATTATATATATAATGAATAAGAATATTAATGCATTTTATATCAAAGTTTCCAACGGCTCCTCCTCTCAAGCTTTCAACACGTCCTGACAGATCACATCCTCTTCACTAGATATATATATATATAAATAGATAGACCTGCAGCGAGCTGCAGAAGCAGCAGCAGCTAGTGGCGTAGTCATCGTCTCATTCGACAGATCAGGTGCACAGGCCCGGCGGTCGCCATGGGAGGAGGAAGAGGAGCTAATGCTACTGTTGCCGCTGCGAACCTCCTGTTGCTCTCGATCCTTGGCCTCTCCTGCTGCGTCGGCACCGCGGCCGGGGACTGGAACATCCTGAACTACATAACGAGGAAGGACGGCGCCGTCGGGAGCAACGGCGGCGGCGGCTTCGGGTACAGCATCACGCACTACTGCGAGAGCTGGCGGATCAACGTGGAGATGCACAACATCCGGGGCTTCGAGGTCATCCCGGGCGAGTGCGTGGGCTACATCGGCAACTACATGACCTCGACGCAGTACGGCGTGGACATCCAGCGCGCCGCAGAGGAGTGCATCCTCTTCCTCACCAACGAGTACAGCGTCACCGGTGACGGCAAGGACGCCTGGATCTTCGACATCGACGACGTCCTCCTCTCCACCGTCCCCTACTACAAGAAGCACCAGTTCGGGTATCTTTCTCGACCGATCAGAACGCCAAATCCATGAATGCATAACATTATTCATCATATATACGATCAAATGATGATCCATGTGTTTCGGGAATTAAGGAATGGTTTGGGGTGCAGTGGGAGCGTGACGAACAAGACGAGCCTGGAGGCGTGGATGGGCACGGGCGCCGCCCCTGCGCTGGAGCACATGGTGGCGCTCTTCCAGCTGATCAGGGCCAGAGGCCTCAAGGTCATCATCCTCTCCTCCCGGCCTGAGTACCTCAGGGAAGCCACCGTCGCCAACCTCGTCAACGTCGGCTACCATGGCTGGACAGAACTCGTCTTGAGGTAATTAACCAACAGTCAGTAATTTAGGAGACATATATCTACTTTGATCACAGATTCCCAGGAGAGAGAAAGAGACTGATGTATTAGCAAGAATGTTCCGACATGCTATTTAAGCTTAGGCTACAGAGATTTGACTAGGAAGAAACGGAACACACCATTAAGAAATAAATAAAAAAATGACAACTTGCAGGTTAAATATAAATTTTCTAGTGCACAGAACAGCAATCATGCATGCATGTTGGAGCCCCTGGCTGCTTTGCTCCTCTTTAGACATGACCATTTTTGTCTCAAGTCAGCAATACATAATTAATGATGTCCAACTATAATAATTGTGGTGATCTCATTGGGGTGTGAATGGTCCACGCCATGTTTATATGCTGCAGATGCAATGAACAGTTGAACGAGAAGGCAGAGTACTACAAGGCAGAGGAGAGGAGGAAGTTGGAGAAGAAAGGCTACCGGATTTGGGGCATCTTAGGGAGCCAATGGAGCAGCCTCGGCGGATACACCACTGCGAGGAGAATCTTCAAGCTCCCAAATCCCATGTACTATGAGTACTAATTTGATCGATTAAGATGTTAATGTCCCGTTGCATGCCCTCTCTCCTAGCTAGTTTTCCTCGGGTTTATGTCGATGAATAATATTTACCACGGCCGCTTTCCCTTCTCTGGGGAAAGGAAGAACACTACTGCATATATATGAATGTAGGGAGAGAGAGAGAAGATGGTCCAAGGTTTTTGTATCTAGTCTTAATTTCCTTGTAATTGCTTGTGATGCTGTTTATTTGATCAATTCATGGCACGTAACGGGAGGCTTGTGATTCATGTTGTGTTCTTTATGAATGAGATGAGACTTCAAGAAGTCATCTGCAAAAAGAACAAAGGAGTGGACAAACAAAAAGCTGTAAGATTTGTGAAAATTTCGCCACCGGTGATTAAGGTTTGTGGTTCATGTATATCTTCAGATAATCTTGGATGTGAATTATTGATTTTTATCTGAATTAACTTGTGCGGATATCAAGCATAACGCCTACCCAACCATCTGCATCACATAACATTTGGATATATAAGTTAAGTGACAATAATAAAAACAACTAGTAGTTCACACTAGACATCTTATCGACTTCCAGTAGTTCACATTAGACAACCAAACCCTGAAGGGGGCACAAAATGAAGACAGTCAGCTAGGAGAACCCAATCCAGCAGATATCCAGGGATTGGAACCAAAACCAGCTGATGAGGCAGCAGCTGACGATATGAACGATAATAAAACAACTATGCCCAGCCCAATGACGTATACATAGTTGATGCACTTGAAACTATTATGCTCAGGGAAACTGAAACCAGTTGACACACTTGTTGGTGCTCTCTGTGGAACTGAGTCCTTGGGTTTCAATATGTTGTCGCCGCAAATCATTCTCATCCCTGAGAATCAGATCTAGTCCTCTTCCTAGTGGACGTGCGAGCATCAGATAAGTAATCTTCCCAAAATGCAGGAGACGATGAAGTTGAGCTTTTCTGACTTAAGTTCATCACATCTAAATGAATTTCTTTGATGTCATCGTCAGAATTGTCCTCATCAGATGCTATGGGAGACATGACTGTTGTATGTGCCCGTTCACCTCCGGTTGGTTTCTCGAAAAATAAAAAGATCATGTCATCATATATAGAGAAGGACTTGTCCTTTATCTTGGCATAATCCTTGTTCACCTGTTAAATATCAAAGATGAATTTGGTAAGGAAACATACAAAAGAACAAAAAAGGTTGTGTTTATAGTTAGAACTCACAGTGATGACCTTCTCCCACATTGCAGAATCTCTAGGTCTAGGGATATTATTTTGATGATCCCAGCGCCATCCACTTCGGTTGATAAGACTTTGATATAGATTGAAATACATCTTTAAGAAATCCAGCCTAGTTTTCACCTGCACCACATTAAAGTCCTTTCGGGTGCTCTGGTTGAATTTAGTAGTTATTCTTTGCCATGTTTCACGTGTGCAGAATCTGCTGTAAAAATTTCCCTCCATATGCTCTTCCTTTAGGATGCCAACCAGGATTACATCCATGGTATCAGTCCAACTGTCTGTCCTTTTATTTCCAGAACCACCTTTCTTTTGACGCACTGACCCAGGGTTCATCATTAATGTTTTTCTACATATCAGAAAACAAATTGATACAAAGAAAGTCTTAACATTTTTTTTTGAAACAACTTTAACATAATTTTTTGAAAGAAAAGTCCTACTATAAATTGAAATAAAATTTAAGGGATGAGCAAACGAACACAATGTATTTCTAGTATTATTCATCCACAGGCAATTGTTTTAATTACATTTGCACCACGCGAAATGATAACATTAGAAACACGAAAACAACATAATATTCTTCCAAAGAGATTGCATCAATGGTATCAGTCCTACTGTCTGGCCCCTTATGTTGCATGAGTACAGGTAATGTATCGGTACCCGGTACGGGTTAGGGGTATGCCATTTTGTAAAATATTAGGGTACGGGTACACGTATATATATAATATATAAATCTTTAGTAATACATATAATGCACTATAATTTATAAATAAAATTTAATCATTATTAGACAAGAAAAGATAAAAACAATAATTAAAAAAAAAGTATAATAATTTGAAAGATAATTTAAGGGTAGTGTTAGATGAGCCCAGCAAAGCCCATTTGTGGATATTCTCCTTGTTTTAGATGGGCATGTTATGCAGCTTAGGGTTTCTTTTAAGAATGGTTTTGTTATCACCCAAAAAGGAGGCTGAAATGGAAGCCCATTGCGAAGTTGGAGAAAACAACCAAGCACTGTCGAAATGCCTCACTGTGATAATGATGAGGAGCATCACCTGTAGCAAGCTGTCCAAATTTTGGAGATCAAACATGCCCGACACTGTTGAGATGCAAGGGGCCAAAAAATGTTTTATAGGTTGGCTGTCAGCTGTTTTCTTCCTCTTTTGTGGATGACGTTCTCAGCTTTTTTCTTCATCTTATATGGACAAAGTATCCATACGTACCAACTTCCGAATGTACCCATCTCGTACCCATGTATTAAAAAAATATTTCCGAATATGAATGTACCCACACATACCCCAAGCGTGCCCAAGTGTACCCGTACCGGGTACGTACCCAGTACGGGTACTTCAGCCTTGCCGGCGTACCCATGCATCAGAACTGCCCTCGTTTTGTGACATGTAACACCTTTCCTTTGATGCAGACACCAGCGACACCTTACAAGTAAATGCCTTCTGGAGTGGTCTTCTGATGAAAAAAAAAACTGATGCATTTACTTTTCATAAGGAGATGCTGCTACACCAGCGACTCCTTACAAGTAAATGTGCAAGCCGGCACGCTGCTAATGATGCCTGGAGGGTGGCCACTTTACACGACATTGCTCTGGTCCTCTGCATTGTCTCCAGTGCAGGGGCAAAAGCCACCACGGTCGTTCTGTTCTCGTATTGAGAAGCAAGCACGGTTGCCTGCGTCACCTGCTAGACTGCCGAACAACTCCATGACTGCCCCGGTGACTTCCAGGCTCACCGTCCCGTGGTCACCTAAGGTCCAGCGGGGAGTCGACCTCCTCAACGACTGCTTTGTCGACAAGGTCAGAGGCGCTCTCCAAGACCTGGCGTTTCTTCGCTCAGCGGTCATCGTTGTGGTGTGCCGTTCCAACTTCCATCTGAGCCGGGTGTCACCGGCACTTTGGCTGCCGGTTCTGGAGTCTGCACAGTTGTGTGAGGCCCTCCTTGCAACTCCGACAAGCCTATTGCCGCATTCCAAGGTCGTATGGCGACAGTAGAAGATCGATGACGGTGCGAGTGCAATGACGGTGTCGCCTGGGATACGCCGTTCAGTCGACATCCTCGGCCTGCCTCTCCGGAAATTGCCATGGCAGTGGTGCAGCACATCAGCAAATCCATCTTACCTGCACTTGGGTCGTCGGATCTGTCACGCACCTTTGTCGAGGTTGAACTCCAACAAGACCGTACCGATGTTGGTGATCCTCTGCGCAGGCACCGGCAATTTCGTGCTCTGGCTACAGTCTTCCCCGAGATCTGCCTCGTGGGCAGAGGTGGTCGCCGGCCAAGGATCCTCACGGTCGCAGTCGTCGAAGGCGTCAGCAAGGTAGACGCCTGCAGGCCTGGCGCGATCGCAGCTGTCAGCAGATCGGTTGCCCGCTGGCCAGCCTGTGGCAGACTGGACAGCACGTGAGAGCTGTATGCTCATTCAAAAAACTGCCTTCCCGCAACTGATCCCCACTTCAACCCTAATCACCGCCCATAGACCCAATCCCCACCCACAGACCAAACCAACTGAACCCGAATACCCCCAACACCCAAGTCAGCCCATCACCGTGCCCGATCTGCGCCGCCGATGTGTTTGTGGGACCCAGGTCGAACCCCTCCCTCTTTTTCCTCTCCGGTGGGCCTTGCGTCCGGGAACCCACTGATCCTTCGATGGCCGACTTCCACCCTTTCCTCCACTATCGCCTCAACCCACCGACCGATGGACACCGCCCAGCTCGCCCCATGCACGGCTCTCACAGACTGTCCATGTCGGCATTGGTGACGCCCAGGAGCCCCCCGGTACCGGTGAGCGGTGTTCTACCTCTCTCCGCCGATACCAGCGACGCCGACGCGTCACAGCTACTGTTTTGTCGCCGCCAATGGATCATCTATCGCCAGAGCCGACAGCCCTTCAGGTGGAGGGGCGGGATGTGCTGGCTGGCACCCCTGTTCAGCCACTCCGTCCTGGTGACAGTACGAACAGCGGGCTCCTAGCTGGGAGGGCCGACGTGGAGGTCCGCCTAGTGGTGGATGCTGCTGAGTGGCACCATATGCACCGGTCGGAGGTGGTGAGAGGCCTGGCCACCCAGTCCCTGCTGAAGGTCCTCACGTGGAATGTGCGAGGCCTGGGCGACCTCAAAGACGTCGGATCCTTGGTTGTTATCTCAGGGAATGGGAGGTTGTTATTCTTCAAGAGATCAAGTTGGCCGACTGCAGCTTGGGGTTGTGGGCTCAAATTGGGAGCCCGCGCATGTCAGAGCGTCTTTCTCTCCACGCGGTAGGCTAATCGGGAGGCTGTATTATTGCTTGGAAGGCAGACCTCTTCTCTCTTGTGGACTCCTGGACAGCCAGATTTTTTTATGACAGCTCATCTGCAGGGTCATGTGGATGGCAGTGATTATCTTGTTCGGCGTCATTACGCAGCATTCTATGGGAGAGCTCAGCAATACGCGCATCACCTTCCAAACGCCCGACGGTTGATTGGCGGGGACTTCAATGTTACTTTTGACATGGAAGATCACCCCATCAAATGACGAGGGAGGATGTCGATGCAGATGGAATCGAGGGAAGATCGCCCCATAAATGATGATGGTTGATTGAGTGCAGAGACTTCATTAACTCACAATCGTTGGTCAATTTCCCAGCCTCCAACTGTCGATTCACATAGAGTACAACTGCATCGTCCACCAGATCCAGAATCAACCACTTCCTTAGATCGTTGGAGCTTGTGTAGGCTCACCAATTGGCAGATGTTTAGGTGTTGGACTGACTGTTCTCGGACCACACCCCACTCGCATGGTGGTCCAATGATGGTCAGACCCATCGCTCACTTTTTCGCTTCGAACGTTCTTGGCCACTGACAGTTGGTGAACGGGCACTGGCGACTCTACAGCCAAGATGCTGGCATCCCACCTTGATAGCATGTGTCTTTCCTTTGTCAATACAAGCGTCAGATTCGAGAGGCCCAATCAGGGCATCGATCAGATGCCTTGGAGCTGATTGACCGTTTGAAGGACTCCCATCACCTCATAGACAAAGATGGGCGAACGCAGACGAGCCCAGGACAACCAGTGGGAGAACCGAATAGTGTGGTCGGGTGACTGGGATCAGCTACAGCATGGAGTCAGCCAGGGCTGCCAGCTGGCTCCCATGCTCTTCGTCCTAGAAGTTGACGCTCTCACTAAATGAACCTAGGCATCTCGCATGGTGGGCCTTTTCAGTGGCTTCGCCGGGGGCCTAGTTCCTCTCCTGTAGTATGCGGACAATACAATGTTTTTCATAGAGGGCTCCGAGCAGGAGACTCAACAAGTGGATATCCTTGTAGACCTATTTGACGCGACAATGGTCTCAAGATCAACCATGCCAAGTCCTCCTTCATCCCCTTTGGCATGGACCCTGAGCATGCAGCCCAATGCGTGGCCGAGCTCCGCACTTCGATCGACACCCTTGTCGATCACCTACTTGGGCCTCCCTCTCTCCGACCACATCAGCGCCCACGGGTGGACTCCAATTATAGAGCGCATGGAGAAAGGCTCTAGGGCTGGAGCTCACGACTGCTATCGCATGGTGGCTGGTTCATCCTCCTTCACTCTCTCCTCTTGGAATTTTCGACATACTATATGACGGTCATTCGAACACCAACTCAAGTTCTCACGCGCATGGACTCATTGAGGAGCAGATTTTTCTGCCAAGGTTGCAAATTTGATCGACAAGGAGTCCATCTTGTTGCATGGAGCAGTATTTGAAGTCCCACCTCCTAGGGAGGATTGGGTTTAAGATCTCTATTGTACCAACTCGCGCTTCTAGCCTGGCGGGTCAGGCAGATCTTATGGCATTCAGACCTATTATAGGCGCGACCTATCTTAGGAGTTGAGGCTCATCCTTATGGAGGGGAGTGGCAAGTGCGTCCACTCATGATTCCCACACTAGGATCTAGGGAGGATTTCTCATTTTGGCAGCATAGCTGGTCTCCGGAGGACCCACTTGAGGAGGCATTTCTCCAGTTGTATACCTTGGTGGTGGCGCATCTTGACGTGACAGTGACGGAGACTTGGTTTGAGACCGATGACCCTCACTTTGGCCTCTTTTCACATCAACCCTCATGGATCCACCAGAGGAACGCCCCCCTTCCTCCCCAACCATTCCAAGTCTAATGGATGGGCATGACTATCAGAGGTATGTAGTCTCTACATCCGTTTCTTTTCGGACACGACAGCGCCAAAGGACTTCAAGACGGATACCGCTGAAAGTCAAGATCTTTGTTTGGCTTATACGACAATGTCACCTTCTCACCAGAAAGTACAGGGTGAGACGGGCACCTCACATGGACAAATTCTGCATCTTATGTGGCGAGGCAACGGAGGACATGGTCCATGTTTTGCGTGTTCGATAGCACGAGGCATTTGGCAGCAAACGACCATTGGCGGTCTCTCTGAGTTTTGGCCCAACAAAGACAAAGATGGAGAGTGTCACTGGTGTCTTTTTTGACTGATCCCTAGGCCATTTGACTCCACCGTAATCGGGTGATTTTTTTATGAGGAACGATGTAAAGACATACATCTCCTTTCTTCTTTTAGAGCAGGGATTTGGTTAGCTGAAACTTTTTCATTCTTTTGTTGCTCTCTTTGAGAGCCCATACTTGTATATGTTCACCGTTTTATAGTTATATATATTGTTGAAGACCAGCAAGTCGTCGTCTTCATGTCCGTTGTTGTGCATGTTGTTGTTGCAGTATTGAGTTGAAGAGTGACGCAGAGATGTCACAGTTTATTTCCTATCTTGCAGCAGTGTTGTGCATCAGTTCTAATACCGTTTTAGTTTCTTTGTAACAGGTTGTAGATTAGTATAAAAGTAGTGCAGTGTGTGTTGTCGTGGTGAACTTTACCCTTGAACAGAAATTTCTTCCTCTGCTTTTCTTCCCCAAATTTCTCCTCCTACGTTTCCGGTGAGTGTTCGGCGAGGCATCCGAGAGCTCAGATTCTTGACATATATATATATACACCTAGATGACAACCACATAACCTGGTGATCATCCTTTTTCCTCTAAAAAAAAACTTCAGTCTATGTCTCCGCTTCGACTTCATGACCTTGAGACAATTGCTAACCACTTGAACAAAAAAGTTGTCATAACTTTTTCCAATTTGATACTTTACAATACTTTCGGTATAGCTCTCTGCACAGATACCCATATGAGTTGATTCTTAATTCATTAAAAAAACTAATAAAATTATCTATATTTCATTTATTCATATTCCAACCCAAATCTAGCGATAAAGTCTTCAAATATTTTGTTGAAATTTAATCAGCTGAAAGCTAGCGGTTATAATTTTTTCAGTTTGTTACTTCTATCCTCTTTTAGTCATAACTTTTAAAACATATATTGTTAATTATTTTAAGTCTATGGAAAGTTGATAAGATTATTTATATTTCATCTATTCACGCTGCAATTTTGATTTAATGAAAATATAATCAAATAGAGTTCAATATATAATTTGACTATAAATTTGGCAAACATTCACTATGAGATCGTTTTTTATTTTATAAAAAATTAACAAAAATGTTTACAAGCTATATATTTGTTTCAACCCAGATTTAGTGGAAACATAGTCCAATGTTGAGTTAAAGTTCCAATAATGTTTATTTGACTTTTCTCATTACACATGTATTTTGACTATAAGTTCTTCTGTTATAATCTCATTGAGAAAATATTTATTTCATGGAAAGATAACATGACATGCTACAATGTTTCTATACATACTTCAATTTACAATATAATTAAAATATTCAAATATTAATGTAAATTTTAATACACACGTTATCCTTTTTTAATTTAAACCTTTTTGGCATTTCAAATATATATAACTTTAACCATTCAATGTTTGAACCATCAAAATATAGTTGATTAAGACATAAAGCCTATTTCCAACAATATAGGAAATAGAATATTGTGTTTTAAATTGGTAGTTTGACAAGTCTTTCATATCAAAACAGATATTGATTGTATTCCTAATTTTTGCATGATGTCCAAAATTTTTAAAAAGTGTTTTCACAATGTATATACAAGAATTAACATACAAATTGCCTTTATCCAATGTCATGGTGTGTATTTTCAAGATGTGTATGCGAAAATTATCATAGACCATATAAAAACACATCCACATAGTTAGATGAGAAATAAGAAATTCCATGAGTACTAATATGTCAACGGGATTGCGTTATTGACCTCATTTGATTTGATGACATAAAATGGATTTTACAGGCACATCTTTTCTAAGCAAGCCTTCAAAACTATTTAAAGCATTTTGAATTCACCAATTAGATTTTTTTTTTGAGACCACAACTAATTACATATAAAGGCAAGAGGTTAAGTGGGTTCCTGTCTGATGCTATAAAAAAAGTTATTTTATCTTATCTCCCTTGTATTATAATGTATTTTTTGTTAACCTTGAATTAAAAAAATGGCAACTGCCCCCCAAACTTCATTGTGTTTTCACTTTACTCTTTTCATTCAAGTCCATCTTTTTTTCGTTAAAATATTTTTTTATTTAAAAGTTAAAGAAGATCAAAATGATGGGTCCAACCCTCCTCGTCCACCAACATAGGAGGCAGCCTAAATGTGAAAGGGTTATCAATCTACCCCATGTAAGGAAGAAATTTTCATTTCATAACAATTTGAATGTGAACACGGAAAGAACATTTAGGAGGTGATTGTCACTTTTTCAATTTGGAGTGGTAAAAGGATAACCCTGATAAAAATTCACACCCCATCTCAAATTACTCTAAAATTGACATTTTGTTTTCATCAAAGAGTTAATTTACATCTTATTGCTTATCTTAAATGAGTTTCTAGGATAACATTCCCAGGGGGATGTGTATTAAGACTCCCAAAAGTAGGGGTGTTCAGCTTACGCTGCTCATATCATGAGATCGCTTACACGAGCGTCGTGTAACTCGGAGGACCCGTGTCACATTCAGGGACTGTCAGTCATGCACTATCACGGCGACCTGGCGCTGCTCGGTATTTTGTGACGTCGCATCGCATGCCCAGTCATACAACGTGAAGTGCACAACCGCTTCACGAGAGAAGTTGGCTTAAAGACAAATATCAAGATTCATGGTCCCTTTTTGGCCAAAGAATATCATCCTTTCGGCCAAGGAGCATCAATCACAAGCATCTTATCGTGTCGCAGCATCGTCTGTCACGCCACGATGACTTTCAGGAATGGAGCAAAACGTTGATTATTTGCAAACACTCGCGGACGAGCTGTCAGCCTTGCCTGCCTCGTCAAGTGTCGCCCCGCAAGCGGCGCGATGTCATCCATCGAGGAGTGGGACAAACCTGATACATGCCAACGCAAATCGACGCCTCAACTCAGTGACCAATTTGGCAAATGATCTGAGCGTCAAGCATCGGCGAACCTTGACATGCTGCTGTCAAGCCGCCAACCGAAGGAAGGAGTGCCCTTTCCTTTCGGACATCGCCTCGTGTAATCGAAGCGGCCTCCAAGGATCACAATGCGAAGGTTTTGAAGGACACATTGGCGATGTCGTCCCTTCGAATGGAGATGGAGGTAATGTTGGGAGCTCATGCCACGAGTTTACCAATCGCAGTCCGCTTATCTAAGCGGAGCGTCTTCACAAGCATCCACGCGGATCAGTGAAGGTCCGGAACGGCTACTCTTTCACAAGGGTCGAGCCGCCCCGTGGACGAGTATGTCAAAGGTGTATGATCTAGGATGACAGGCACAGTGGCATTACTTTGTCCAAGGTGCGGACGGACGAGCATCTAAGGTGCATCCTCTTCGTGAACGAGCACAACGATCTCGCCCCGTCCAACCCTAAAGGGATTGTCAAAGCTTCAAAGGAGGTCCCAGGATCGGAAGAAGGCATATCCCAAGAACCCTACAAGATGTGGCAAACTCAGGATGGCGTTGCCATCGCGACAACGTAGAATGTGGCAAACATGCATCCCAGACATGAGACAGAAGAAGTGGCAGTTCATCAATTATGCAAGCCCTGACAAGTTGGGACTGGAGGTCAAGATCGCATTGTTCAACATCGGCCAGATGGGCATGTTGAAGGAGGAAGTGAAAGGAATCACCGAGCTCCGCCTATAGTGTTCCCAGGAGGATGAAGACCTAGTGTTGGTGCTCTTCAAGCAGAGGGGTTAGAAGCTTTGGACTAGGAAGGAGTTAGAACGACCGGATCGTCCAACCTCCGCTCACTAGTCGACGCTGCCAAGTCAATCGGGACAAGTGCCATACCACCAAAGCCCTTGGGCAAGGGCAATGGTGGGGGAGAGAAGCTCAAGTCGCAAGGAGGAAGCTACTTATGCCGAAGACAAAGATTGCCCATCGAAGCAGGAGAAGCGAGTCGAACCACAGGCACATGTGGGGAGACCCTCATCGTCGCTCACTATAGCGACTGGGAGTGGACAAGGTGCGGAATGTTATACCAAAGAACCTTCCTCAAACCGTCGAGATATCTCTTGTCCACCAAGGGTAAGGTGGAGCTGTTCTCAATGCTCAGCGGACGAAGGACTCAACGTTGCAGCCATCTGCAACTTGGAGATAGCGAGTTGAACCACAAGGAAACGTGGGGAGACTCTCGTCGCCCACTATGGCGACTTGGATGGACAAGGCATGGATTGTTAGATCAAAGAACCTTGTCCCGCCTCAAGACTGCCGAAACATCAGGTGATCACCAAGGAGGAGGTGATCCTGCGCTTTTCGTTCGGCAGAGAGATGGAAGACTCTACGTTGCAATCATTTGCAACATAGAGACGTTGAGTCAAGCCCACAAAGAGACCTAAAGCGTCCCAAAGTATCTGTGGGAAGACTCTCGTCGCTCATCATAGAGACTCCAGGCACTCGAAGCAGACAAGCTACAATAATCGACATCGGAGAGCTTGTGCTGTTTCAAGTCGTCGAAATTCAAGAATGATCATCGAGGGTGAGATGGTCCCGTACTTCGCATTCGACGGAAGGGAGACCTTATGCTGCAGCCATCCGCAACATGAAGGCATCGAGTCAAGTCATGCAGGTCGAATGGCGAGACTCTTCATCGTGTTCTACACGACCCTGAGACAACTCTTCTCCGCGCTATTCCTGAAGGCATACAAGAGTTGTTTCACCTCCAAAGAAGCCAAACCACAAAAGTTGACGCTGCGCAAGTCGAAAAGAAGTGAAGCCAACAGAGACTTGATGGACGGATAGTTGCTTGATGAAGTCAGACCGCACATGGCGGACTCCACTGGCGCTGCACAAGTGATGACCCCGGATTGGACGAAGGGTCAGCGAGCGAAGCAGGCCTGAGGGAGGAGTCCTCAGCGAGACCCCAAGGAGCGGGCATTCCTGGCGCTGCGTGATGCTGGTGAAGTCGAAGTCAAGGCAAAGAAGGCAGAATTGAACGAGACAAGCACAATCAAGACTCAAGACGAAGGCCCCGAGGAAGCCCGGACAGCGGCGTCGGGGGCGTCGCCGACTTTGGTGGGGGAGAATGTCACGGGGCGTTTCCCGTGACACGAAGCGTGAAGCCTTGCGGCACCAGTGCCGCTCAACTTATAGCCCTCGGCCGCTTAATGCCGAAAACATGGAACACATGCAGCCGTCCCGCACTGCGTAATATTGCGGAGTACCAGGTTATCCGCCCTTAGGGCATTTATCTTGTAAGGCCGTCCTTATGAATGGCCAAGTAGGTGACGTTCCCGTAGGGTACGTCTTTTGCATCTTCAATATGTAACAAGACTCCTATACCTACGGTACACTGGGAGGAGTTCACTAGTGCCTTCTGAGGCCCAATTGTATGTTATGTTTCATCATATTTAATACAAGTAAGCTTTCCTTTAATTCTAGTGTCATGGCCTTGAGCGTGGGGTGGCAACCCACATCGGTGTCCCTTCGTGGCGTCCCGTGGTCCCTTCGTCGCCCCTTCGGACTTTAAGCGCCCAAGCGCCTGCATTAGTGCCGCAACGCGCTAATGCCACGGTCTCGTGACGAGTAGTCCAACACTCTAGTCATGTCCGTGATTGAATGCCTATAAGAGCGACTCTTGGCATAGTCGTCTCGACCATAAAACTTCCGCTGCAAACTCAAAACAGGCTTGGCTAGGTGCCTATCCGCCTAGTCGTCGCACGTGATCTAGTGTCCGAGAATGACCCCGTGACACGAACCCGATGACCCGACCCGACTAGTTTGGGTCGGATCGGTGGTCGGGTCAGGAACTCGACCCGATCATGGGTCGGGTCGGGTACGGTTGGATTTTTCCAACCCGAGGTGACCCGAATGACCCGATTTTTTATTTTTTTTCTTCTTTTATTTAAACTCAAGCTTATATTTGATTTAAAAAATTAAAATAAAATATTTTAAGTACAGAAATAAAATTAAATGGTTTAAAACTTTATTTTATGATTTAAAATAAATATAAAATAATATTTTTAATATTAAATAAACATAAAACAGTAAGAAAAAAATTAAAAAAAAAAAGAAAATTGGGACCCGACCACCCGACCCGAACTGAACCGGGAAGGGTTGGGTCGGATTTGGCCCCCGAGGGTCCAACCCGACCCGTGAACACCCCTACTCAAAAGGTTCCCAGTTTGAAAAAACGAGTACCTTACCCCATTTAACTAGAGACAACATGCATGGTGCAACATGCATTCATGTTTTAAAGTGAGGAGTTGCAACTCCAAGAATCCTACTTGAAAAAATATTATTACGTGATAAAACTAGAATGCTTGGAGTAGCATGCTCACCATCTATATTCAATACTTAAGTTAAGTTCCATGCATGCTTTTCTCCATGTCCCTTTTATTTGTTGGGCACAATGTACCACCATTTAATTTAACATTCAACCTGAGGCATCAGTTTTCAAATTTTGCAAAATTAGCAGTTCCTTTGTTACATATTTGTTGTCGATGCACAAAATAATGGTGCAGTAAAACCAGAAAATTGAACTGCCCTTAGCTAAATGATGGACCTAATGTGTGTATCAAATATGAATTCTATTCAAAGGGTGGTAGGGTGTAATATCTTTGACCTAACTATCCATAACCTAATTAGCTTAATTATAATAATTAACTAAATTACATTTTTCCTTAGTTGCCTAACCTAGTTAATTGTCTCCCAGAAGTGCTCCCACCAACTTTGATCATCTCAAGACATTAGGGCTGGAAATAAGCCAAGCCGTTCGTGAGCCACTCGGCCTATTTTTGGCCTAGCTCGGCTTGGCCTATTATTAAAATAAGCCAGGCTGAAAAAATAAAAAAAAGCCTATGTTCTTAAAGAAGCTTAGCCTCTTAATAATTGGCCTAGCCTTATAGCTTATCAGGCCAAAATTTATTAATATATTATATGTTATATATAATCTTGAAAAAAAAATAAAAATATTTTTTATTTTTAAATCTTCAATTTTGAATTCAATATTGCTATTTTTATTATATGTTCAAAAAAAGTAAATTAGTGATGCCTCTTTTATTTAGTTCATATTTATTATTTTTTAATAAATATGATTTATTATATTTAATCTAGAATATCATCGGCTTGACAGGCTAATAAGCTAGGCCAGGCATTAAAAATCCAACAAGCCAGGTTAAGCTTATGTTCGCTATAGGCCAGGCTTAAATATTTTTATTTTGTAGCAGGCTTGACCTATTTAGGTGGAAGCCTAGCTCGGTCTAGCTCTTGTCCAACCCTACAAGACATGCATATGTTTGGGTTTTTGGCTTTCTGCATTGTCGCATTGTAGCTGAGCTGTCTCAGATTTGAAATTGGGAATGCAATGGTTCCTTAAACTTCAACTAATGTTTTAATGTATACTTACCAATGATGGCGCATGTTGTCTGTGAAATCCACATTTATTGGAAGCTAATGATAAGAATCATAAACATCTTTAGACATGAAATTGATTTCCTAAGCATATGTTTCAATAGTAAGCAAGATCTCTAGATCGCCTGTCATGCCATTCTAGAATGGAATTACCTCAAATTACTTCAAAGATGGTTTTTCGAAAGAACAAATGAACGAAGATTCACGCAAAATGCCGAACTTTACTATAACTTTCAGAACTCTTGGGGCATCATTCCCCAAATTCTTGAACTGCACAAGGCGTCTTTGCATACTTACCAACGATGAGCAAGTTGCCAGTGAAATCCACATTTTTATTGGAAGCTAATAATAAGAATCATAAACATCTTTAAGACATGAAAATGATTTACCAAGCATATGTTTCAATAGTAAGCAAAATCACTAGATCGTCCGTGGTTCCATTCTAGAATGGAATTACCTCAATTTACTTCAAAGATGGTTCTTCGAAAAGAACAAAGTGAAAGTGAACGTACATTCAAGCAAAACGTTGAACTTTACCATGACTTTCAGAACTCTTGGGGCATCATTCTCCAATTTTTTGAACTGCACAACACAGTGGAAAATAAAGTTAATTGCAGAACTCAAATTTTAAGAAGCGGAAAATTTCAAACAGCAATTTGTTAAAAAAAAACCGAAGTTGCGACTTATATCGAGGAGAATAAATGTCGCTCGTAGAATAAACAAATCAAGCTCGACATTAGTCTCCACAGAATCATACCAACACAGACCAATGTCGGAGAACAACTGCAGAGCCTACTCCTTTCAAACAAGAAATCAAATACCTAAAACCCCCAAAAGAATGAACCTAAAAAACGACTGCAAACATTCCCAAACGAATAGAGATCAAGCAGGCGGACCCGACAGAATCGCCCTTCAGTGACACGAAAGGCAGACCCACCTGTCGGAAGAGACCGGCGACTTCGTCGAGGGCAGGAATGAGACGAGGGAAAAGGCCAAGGGCAAGATTTTTTTCCGGTAAGAAAAGGCAAGGCCTGTTAGAATTTAGAAAAGTAAATTAAAGAGTAAATAAGTTATTGATCAAATTTGATTTTTAAAATAAGTAATTATACATTTGAATAAAATAATTAAAATTTACACTAAGTAATAATTTATTGATTAAAATTGATTTTTAAACAAATAGTTAGTAATGACTAAACTCACTGACTTATTTTCTCTAAAAAATATAAATAAATTTAATATCTCTTAATTAGTCATGTCAAACACTTATTTATAAGCTTGACATGGGTACATTAATTTTAGCTTTTTTTTTCGAGTCCTCTTTATATATTATCATGTAATGTTGTATTAAATCACGTATGTACATGACTTGTGATAGAGAATGGACAATCTGAATTATCTCTGCAAATTGTCAACAAGAGGAAAAACAATTCATATTGTTATTTAAGTGGTAATGTTTTTAGTTTCACTTTTTCACGTTCCTCTTTTGAAGTTTTTTTTAAATAAATTATAAAATTAATATAATCGTTATGAATATATTATTATCAATTTTAAAAATACATGTTAATTATTTTTATAATATTTTTAAAATACTTATTAATTATTTTTAAAATACATATTAATTATTTATTAGTGAAAAATATGTGTTTGTGATTTAAGTTTATGGAGTTCAAAAAATCATATATATATATAACATAATTATTTCAATTAGAGGCATATTGATAAAAAAATTGTATATTAACTCATAAATAGTTATGTTATTATAAATAGCTAATGTGAATTGTCACATAAATGACAACTTAATAGGTAATAAAGAGGTAATTCACTTAATCGTAAATAATCTTAATTTTGGCAATGCATGCCTACTTGGGAAGAGCATGAACCACGTTAAACTTTGTGCGCACGAATTTGCATCTTTATTGACGTGTTTGAAAATTTTTTTTTTTTTTTGCGTCCCAAAGTTTACGAGAGGTATCTAGTGTCCATAAAACACCTGACTAATTTGAAGACGGGAGTGAAAGAATAATAAATATGCATTTCTTTAAGCAAAGTGATGTTAAAAATAGAGTACGAAAGAATCCGACGAATCACTTGGAACACACACTCCCCTAATGTCAACCAACCTTGCTTTACCGATGTGTTCGAACTTAACTTCCCAAACTTTGCTGATCGTAGGACGAATGTCCATTACTAAATGCCTGATGTGGAGGTTGACATGTGAGTTGTTATTTAGGATGGTGAGGAATCTGATTCCACTAGGGTAAATTATACCCAATGCCCTTCAATTTTGATGTTTGCTCAGCGATACCTTCCAACTTCACTTAGTATCACGAATGCCCTCCATCTTTTTCACCCGATGCCCTCCTTATCTATAATCGACGATTTTCGGTCACAGCGCTGATGTCGCGTCTCTGCCTCTCCACGTTCGCGCTATTAAAAAATAAATAAAAAATAAAAAATGTCATGTGGAATAAACAAGCGGCAGTCGCTCGACCTCCGACGAGGCCTCAGGCTGCGCTCGTCGACGCGCGCAGGTGGGGGGTCGACCCCCTCCCTGCGACCTCGTCGGATGTCGCAGGCAAGGGGCGACCCCCCCACCTCCCCTGCGCTCGTCGACGAGTGCGACCTCACCGGAGGTCGCAAGGAAGGGGGCGATCCCCGACCTCCCTTGCGCGTCGACATCAGCGCCACGTCAGCGTTGTGATCGAGAAATCGTCGATTATAGGTAAGGAGGGCATCGAGTGAAACAAATTAAAAGATGGAGGGCATTCGTGTTGCAAAATGAAGTTGGAGGACATCACTGAGCAAACGTTAAAGTTGGAGGACATTGGATGTAATTTACCCACAATGAGCTGCTTATATTGGTGTTCTCAGGCAACAACGTGATGAAGAAAGAAAAAATTCAGGTGAAGAAGGAAGAGAAAATCAAGTGCGAAGAAGATCAACACCAACATATATCTGATAGATTATGAAATATCATAAAGAAAAGAAAACAACATAATTAAGAGTTGTAAGAAATGTTCAATGTTTTGATGTAATAGAATCAGAAATAGAGTAATAAAAACACGTGAGGAGAAAAGGCGTAAAGAACTTTTGGAAGGTACAAAAGGAGGCATAAAGGGGTCATATGGGAGCATCTGAACCAGGTGCGGAGCTCGAACACCACACTTCTCACTCTTTCTTGCAAATATCATGTGCATTTCCCTCTCCTTTCTCAGTAACTTTTGGCATTTCATCCTAAAGCTTTGTCGTCTGAGGCGCTTGTCCACTGCTAAAGCTTGGATTGAGTTGGGCTATGAGCTAGGCCTGACAATTTGATGCTTTCATCGGTCTGGATTCAAGATTGTTGGCGTCCTCCATGGCTGAAGGCACAAGATAGTCAAGAATAGAAGAACACAATGGGTAAATTGCAATCTTTTATGGAAAAACAAGTTCAAGTTGTCAATGCTACAATGAATATATTTAACATGAAGTATGGTGATCTAAATAAAAAAAATTAATGCGTCTGCTCAGAATGTTTATTTTGCTTCTGTTCCCATGAACCTAGAAGTCCATCCATGTCTGGTACTCCTCTTGATACACAAGTAATTTTATCAGAGATATCAATTTTTTGTGTAAATCATTCTTTAGATTGAATTTTCAAGGCCAAACAATTCTTAAACTTTTATAACATTTCATAAACAAGCAAGAAGGACGCACAAAAATAAAAAAAATTAGTTCATGGATCACCAATTTAACAAGGATTTAAAAGTCAGATTCGATCCTTCTTAATTTGAGGATCACCAAGATGGCTCAGTCTCAATTTGGAGCATTGTCAAATTGTGTTCATAAGTTATCTAAATCAATTTTATTATATTGTTTCGTATATGACCTTAAACTTCAAATTCACAAAGAGGTATTAGATTTTCAACTTTTAAGTCCCATGTATCTAAACTAAACGGCCTACTCTAGTTTTGCCTATTAATTAATACGAGGTTATTTGATTTATGAATAAAGAGTTGAATATCCTTATATGTCTAAAGGGGGAAGGGACTCTCTTATAAATTATAAAGAAGTTTCAAAAGGTCACAAATGTAAGTCAAAATTTCTACTATTATTAGATATGGAAGTAGAGTCCGACGAATTAGATGAGTATAAAGAAGGGGATAAGGACTATATGGGGACATATAAGTAGTCATCGAATTGTCATCTGACTATTCATAAATAAATATTATCAAGATGTTTAAAAAAAATATCTATTTATGAATCGTCATATCATAATCTAAGAATGATCTATATATATGAATAATCCACACAATCCTTATTCCTCTTAAAAAAAATTACATAGCTCTTTAAAAATCAATCTGACTACTTTTTATTGATGACCTTTTAATTACAATTTTAATTGATATAATTCATGAACCTCAATATCCATTCTCTTTATATTTTCCTAATCTCTTTTTTTAAAAAAACATTTTTTCTCAAATGTTATTTTCCTTATATCTTATGTTTAGACGCCACATCACTGCATTAAAACTTGTAAATGGAGTATATAATAATAATAATAATAATAGGAATTTTTCTTTTAAAAAAATTCCTATATATATTTATACTGGAACCACCGAGGCCCCCAATTTATTGCCGAATCGCTCACGCTGGGCTGATAACAAAAGAGCAACAGGGCAGCCACAAGGCAAACATTCCAATGGCTGCCGCTCTCACCACTTCGTCTACTTTCCATCGGATTTCACCTCTTTCCCGACGTCTGCTTCCTCCCATGCACATCGCCTCTTCGCGTACCCTGTCCTCTCAGACCGGTCTCTTCCCCACTTCTCGGCAAAACATTAGGCCGAAGCCAACAAAATTCCAGGTCCGAGCCGCAAGGACCGAGTCCGCCACCGTCTCTTTAGGCGCCAGAGCTCCCTACTTCGAGGTCCTCCTACGCCCTTTTCACCATCTTCCATATGATGTGGTTGCTCTCTGTGTTTTTTTTTTCTTCTCATCTTGATGCATGCTTGTTATTGTTGGTCTCTGATATTGCTGTCAACCCGTGTCAAATGGTGTGCAGCTGCCGGAGCCCTTAACAGGAAAGGTGTGGACACTGGATGATTTCGAATCCTGCCCGGGCCTGTTGGTGAGTGGCCCTATCTTCAAATTATTCGGTACTTGTCCACTTCATGACAGTATCTTGGCTGATGATGTAGCAATTTTTTTTATAGAGAAAAAAAGGATGAGTAACAATCCAGAATTTTCATTAAAGATAACTTAGCACACGGAAAGCAATAGAAATGGGAATAAGAACAGTCACCACTTGCAACCCAAAAGCTAGTCGTTCCAGTCTCACAATAGCATTTGTTAAACAGGCGTAGTCTGATGCTGATTGGATTAGTGTGCACGCGATTGAGTCTGCCTACTGCCGCATGTGAATGAAGACCAAAATGCCAGACCGCGCAGGCGATGATATAGTCAAGAAACAAGTGCAAAAGCTTCATTTGCATTGTCATTGTTGCATAGGTAGCAACTCAGATCAGTGCCTGAAGCTCACCTGGCTCATGCTCTTGTTAGGATTCTTCTTCTTGTTAATAACAATCTGAAAATTTGATATTTAAAGGAGCCTTTGCTTTCCATATTATTCTGCAATCCAGTTTAAAATTTTCCATCTCTACTCGAACCCAGTCGTGTAACACTTGTTAGCCCATCAAGACTACCAATCAGCGTTTTAAGTTCCAATGAGCAATTCACTGCAGTCTCTGTGCTCATCACAGAGGGAATAAAACTGGGCATTCCATAGTTGATACAGGGGTCCGATACATCGCAAAAATTGCAGCAATGATGGCCACCTGCCTGACTGAAGTCATTGCTTGTCAATAAAGAAGAGGATGTCATCAGTCGTCACCATATTTAGTATTCGGACCAAATACTGTATTTGTAGGATAGCTGAAACCAGAGATGAAACCATCATGACATGTTGTAAGGTCCAAGCAAGAGCATCAGCAGTGATAGTAAATTGCATGGGCGCCAGCGGACAGCCTTGCCAGACACCATGCTGAGGCTGAATTCTACCACTTGAGGCCCTTTGTTAAACTAAAACTGAAAATGAGGCAATGGTGAATGGTGATGCATCTCCATATCAAAGATATCCAGCTTTCCAGAAAACCACGTCATCACAAAGCAGCCCAGAGGAACAGACAATAGAATCATAAGCCTTAGGAATGTCGACCATCCATACCAGTCATTCCGACATTGGTACCTGGAGATCATCTCAGTAGTCATCATGAAACTGTCACCAATAGATTGGCCAGTCATGCTCTGGACAGGGTGAATAATGTCTGGCAGAGTGTGGTGCCTATTACATCGTACCATGACTACAATGAGATAAATTCCGTTAGAATGAGCAGTCAGCCTGAATCATCAATGCAATATGCCTCGGTCTTCTTAGGGATGAGGAAGAGATAGAACTGATTAAGTCACTCAATAGCCTAATTGTTGGGAGGAAAGAAGAGATTAATAGCCGGAAATATGAGGTTATGTACCTTATTGTTTCAAAGCGCTGATTAAATTCCTTATGACATAGCAGGATTGAGAAAGATGGACGTCAGCAAGGTGAACAACGAACAAGCAATCCCGAAATCCAATGGGAACCTTGGAATCCACCAGCGATGTCTATCTGCAAGTCATTTGCTTCAATTTGATAAGAAAAATAATCGCTTTGAAAGCCACCATAGTTCTTCGGAATCCACCAAACACATCATGAATCCACATGATAAAGAACACGAGATTCAATTTGAGGAAAATATTCAAAGCCTTATTTTATCCATACCAACCGAACTCTTATGTAGAGTTTTCAAAGGAGTTTGACTCGAACTAAAACAACTAACATGATAAATTTATTTTTCTAAGGTGAAAAGGAAACTAAAATCTCTCATAATCCTCACTATCAAGATTTTTTATGAAACCCTGGACAACTACCATCTTGTTTGTCGTCCTTTCTCGTTTAAAAAAAAAACTATCGAGATTTTATTTCAAAATTAACACATTTTTCCTACAGTCTGTAGCATACTTAGATGTTCCAGTGGATGGAGCTTAATCTTTAAGTTTGCTGTGTTCATCAACTGGGTCATGATTTTTCATGATGTTAATTCTCCAAATTTCAAGCATCATTAACAATTTTGCATTCAGGTTCTCAATGGTTCAATATCTTACCATTAAATTTATGAGTTAATGTCTATCCCTAAATCTAAAGGAGAAGAAACTTGTAAACTTTAAACATGTTTTGCACAATACTGTTTCATAGTTTTAATTGTTTTCATTTTTCTTTCCATAGAGAAGGAAGCTTAATTCCTCATGTATAGAGTAAGGGTGGACAACTCATGAAACTTTTTAACAACACTTTTACGATTGAGATGGAGGGTTCCCGATCAAAGAGAAAGTCTGTAGATTTGGTTTTAAAACAAAAGGTTTAATTCTTATAATTTGACCAAGATGGTTATCTACTTAACTGAAATTTTGTCAAAGAATGGACTAAAAGAATTGTTGGGATTGCAAAATTTAGCATATAAAGCTTAGATGTTTTATCAAGATATGGAATGCATTTTAAAGGCTTTTCCTTGATTTCTGTCTGGTACAATGGTTTCTTTTAACAAGGGAAAAGAGAGGTACTAACTTTTTTTATACTTACAATTATAAGGGCATTTCCTTAATTTCTATCACCATTAATATTAAAATCATTCCAACTTTTTATATCCTGATCTACAAATGTTAATGAGTGTGTACATTTTCAGGTGATGTTCATTTGCAACCATTGCCCATTTGTTAAACATCTGAAGAAAGACATAGCCAAACTTACAACATTCTACATTGAGGTAAAAAGTTAGGATGTTGCATTCATTTTACCCACTAACTTTGTAAATAGTCTATTTATTTTTTAATTGTTGAATGGCTACAGAAGGGACTGGGTGTTGTTGCCATCGCTTCAAATTCTACTGTCACTCATCCACAGGTTATGTTGACTAATATAAACTGATTATACAAGATTTATTCTCTAACTGATTTTCTTTATATGCAATAGGAATTGGCACATGTGCATACAAATATATTGTTCAACACCAAGTTATTCAAAGCCACTCATGATAATAATTGTAACAAGGAGTTCTGTGATGAGGAAATGTGTCATATTCAGAAACTTTTATGTACAGAGCTACAACTTCTTAGCGTACATATCATTACTGAATATTTTACTGCGTTAATGGTTAACATATCTCAACCATAATATTGGTGGCTAATAATTATTTATTTTGCCTCCTTTCTGTATGTTTTGGTACTTAAGAAGCTTTTATCTATGGAGTATTAAGGGTAGTACAAGTTGCATTCTTTATAATCCTGAAGTATCACTTTTTCTGTTCATAATCTAATAGCTAATTTAATTTGCAGGATGGACCTCAATTTATTGCCGAAGAAGCAAAGTTGTTTAATTATTCTTTCCCTTATCTCTTTGATGAGGTATGCTTATTATTTGGTGTTGACTATCTTCTGTTTTCACTCACCTCACACTATCAGGTATGTGAAAAATCTCCAATTATTCCTTCGCGTCCTCTCAAATTTGGTGAACAATAAGGTCAACAAAGACTTCAACAAAATTAGTCAGTACGCTGTAAATCATCATTTTAACATAAATTTAGCAATGAATTAACATCTGAGATGCATTTTAATAGGGTCATATTTCTTAGTGTCTGAAAATGATTCTGCAGATGACCCCTAGTAATAAAAAGCATGTCTCTAGGCATTCTTCATCTAAATCTCATTCCTAGTGAAACATGGGCTGAAAGTCGGGTCTTATGTAATATGATTGATCTCATTGGAAAAGAAAAAAACTTAAGCCTTAAGACAGAATAACTGCTGATTAGAAAGGATCAATTTTGTGCCATCTTAATCGATGTATTTTGCTATCTGTGTAAGTGTAGTGGACATTAGGTGCTCCATCCACTAGAATGCTGCCATCCTTTTGTTAAGAGTACATGAACAGTGTGCTAAACTGTCAATGAACATTCAAGAAACAAACACTAAGGTCATCGAATTGGTTGTACTTTTTTCTGGGTCATTGTTTATCCAATCACACTGTTTTCACTTTTCAAAAAACTATTGTTTTCCTCCAAAGAAATTATAGGAAAACTTTCTTGAAAATCTGTACTTATTAAGAATATTCTTGCAGTCACAAGATGTTGCACGAGCTTTTGGTGCTTCATGCACACCAGAGTTTTATCTCTACAAGAAGGTGACTTACTGACCCTTGTTGAGCATGCATGACAGGCAAATCACATTAGGAATTAGAATGAGACTTTTCAGCTGGTCAGCTCATCTTCACCTACTATTAAAACCATACATGATTTCCTTTATTTATGGCTGTATCGTCCTTCAATAGTTAATTTTATTAGTTTGGCTTTATTATATCCTGTTTGTAATTTGACTTTAGATACTTCAAGCTAAGGAAAAGTATGTTAGCAAACTGAGAGATGTTACGTGATCTTATGCAACAGGATGGACGAAGACCATTTGAGTTGGTCTATCATGGGCAGTTTGATGATTCACGACCTAGTAATAATGTGCCCGTGACTGGGAGGTAGTGTATTTTCAAGGTGGCAGAAATTTCTTTTCCTAAAGAATTGTCCTTGACCATAGTCATAATAATCTTGTCAGGGACTTGAGTCGGGCAATTGACTGTGTTCTTAGTGGCCAACGGTTGAATTCTATTCAAAAGCCGAGGTAGTTTCTCCATGTCTCTTAGGCATTAATTAATTACTTTGTGTTGCTTCACTCTTCACCTAACATCAACATCTTTCCCTGATTTTCTAGTGTGGGATGCAGCATAAAATGGCACCCGGGGAAGACTCGGTAGTCCTTCAAGGTTGTACATTCAGTCGTTTTACTTCTTGTATATTACAAGAAACGTAAAGTAGTGATATCACGGTATATAATAAAATAATTCAAATGCTACGTGCATTTTTTTTGTTATTATTACTAATGCTAGTGTCAGTTGACCGACCGATGGGTGCATGGGGCCTCAACTCTTTTATGTGCTTTATTGTATATGTATGTAAGTACATCTTCAAATGTAAGCATTTACTTCAAATAAATACATATTAAATATAAATAACTAGTTAGAACAATATTTTATTATGTTAGTGTAATAATGTTTTCTTGGTTAGCAAGAAATGGTAGTGTCTCTCTAGTTGGAGCTTCTCTCTCTAGGGATCCCTTCTGCTTCCACGCCCTTTACCACCTACGGCACCCTTGCCGGCGGTGGTACACTACCCAAGACCCTCTTCCCTCCCTACCCCCTCTCCTTCCCATCCCACCAAATCAACAGCAACTTCTCGTCGTCTCCAAGCGGTCGAGATCATTGATTGTACTGTAGATCTACAAAAATCGCTCATGAGTCGCCTCATAGTCTGTGATATTCCTTTGGAAACGTTACAAGCTGATTTATCGTCCCTCTGGTCGATTGCTCTAGTGGACCTAGGGAACGGCTTCATCCTCTTCAAGTTCAACTCGCTGCCAGATCAATTGCAGGTACTCACTCGTAGTCCTTGGGCATATAAAGATAATGTGCTTCATTTATCGCAGGAAAAAGCTTTCTTTCGCCCACAAGAAGAACAATTGTCGTCTGCGCCAGCGTGTCTCCAACTTCCGGGACTGGCGTATGAACTCGGAGACTCGAAAACTATTATGCGAATTGCAAGGGTCTTTGGAAAACCACTCAAACTGGATCAGCATACTGTAAAAGGTGAACATCTCCATGTTGTGCGCGTTTGTGTAGAGCTTGATCTCGCAGCTCCAGTGAAACGAGGCACCTGAATCTCTCTGTCGGACGGCTCCTGATATTTTCAATTGGTAACCTACGAAAATCTTCTCTTTTGCTTCAATTGCGGTCACGTTGGTCATGCTTTGGATTCTTGTCCAATTAGGTAGGGGATCAAGGTCTTCTCCCGACCGGTAAGGATGGTATGTTATTCTACGGGACTTGGATGCGATCTTCGGCATCGCGTCGCCAGCGTCCGGCGTTGACCTCCTTCGGGATTGGTCGATTCGGGCACCGGCGCGATTCAGACCGCCCACTGTCTTCGAGTCTCCGCCATTCTGCGGTTCAGCTCCCTGAACTGGCCCTAGGACGCACGCCCTAGCCACGACTGATCCCAATCCTCCACGTGGCAATCTCCACTCCGCATCTCAAAACTTCTCTTCTGATGTGCCTCATGCGCCTCGCGTGCCCAAGTTTTCCACATTAACATCACACGTGACTAGTGAAGCTCCCCCGCCCCCACGTGTCCAACCTCCCAATATCTCGGCTTCTCCTCCGCATATGCCCTCTTCTCAAATCCTAACTCTCCTCCCTCAAGTTACTTCACCGGGAATTAAAACCCTGGTCCGTGGCGCCTAGGATATGCCTTCCTCTTCTATGCAGGGTCATGAAGGTTTGGTTGCTCATGTGTTGGAAAGATTCCAATCCCCCCGGTGGGAGGCAATGCTCGACTTCTCGAATGATGGCTCAGAGGAGCTCGACGAGGAGATCCAGGTCGAAACCATCCCCGATCCGCATCGGCGTCGGAAGGCGACCTGTCGTTTCTCCCCCTCCCCCCATGCAAGATCTAACTCCTTACCCTCCTTAGTGTAGTGCTCATAGGAGCCCCCCCCCCAAACCCCCAAAAAAAATGTGTATCCTTTCTTGGAACTGTCATGGTGTGCTTAGGAGTCGGGCTCGTGATCGCCTCCGTAATCTCATCCATGAACAAAGTTCGGACATTATCATTTTTCTTGAGACACACACCTATGGTAAGTCCTCTGAACTAGTAATCAAACGTTTGGGTAGCATGGTTGCTATTTCGAAGGTACAAGGACATCTGGTGGTATCATAATTGCTTGGCGATTAGGCTACACTACTGTCTCGGCGGTAAATTCTTCTCATCAATATATAAATGGGTCACTACTGATGATTTTTCTTTTCTTTTGTTTGCTATATATGCTAGTACATGCCCATCTATTAGAAATGAGCTTTGGTATTCTCTTAGGTCTCTTGATTTTGATGACTTGCCTTGGCTATTAATGGAAGACATGAATATCATTACCTCAGTAGGAGAAAAATAGGGAGGTGTCCCATTCTCACTCAAAAAATTCATATATCTTTTATGTAATTTTTTGCAAAAATAGGTCTAACTGATATTCCATTAACTGGTTGTCAATATACCTAGTGTAACAACCGGTCACAACAGGCTAGAATACTATGTAAACTAAATCGTGCTCTTATAAATTATCATTGGTTTATAATATTTCTTTGAAAGCTTTAACAAGGGGAACCTCACACCACTCACCCATTTTGTTGGACACAAATAATAAGTCCCATAGATCTAGAAGTTTTAAATATGAACATTTTTTGTTTGAGTATAAAAAATCTAGAGACATAGTTAGAGATGTGTGGACTAAAAGGAACAACTCCACTTCTATCCAAAAATCCTTAAAGGACATTAGGACTTTGACTACTAAATGGAATAGATCCAACTTAGGGAAACTCGAAATAGGGCAGCGCAGGTTTAGCAAGAAATCACACAGCTAAAATATAAAGATGAGAGGCAGGCCTTTCAGACTATGAACTTCAAATCCTAAGATCCAAATACAATCAACATGCCGCTTTTCTCAAGAAAATTAGCATTAAATGATGGTCCAAATAAAGAGTAAATTGGATTAAGGATGAAGATAAAAATACTAAAATTTTTCATCTGATTATCATTATTAGACATAGGAGAAACAATATCATTCATTTAAAAGATGATGCTAGAAATTTATTAACAAGGAACCTGACATTCAATCCTATTTTGTTAATCATTACTCTCAACTATGGGCCTCAAATTCCCTCCCTCCCCCTAGAATCAGTGGCCGGCCACCTTTGCCTATGCTTGACTTCTCTTGGCATTCTAAGCTCACAGATCAAAACACAAATAGGGATATAAAAGATTGATTTTGGCAACTTGCCCATGGTAAAGCCTCAGGTTTTGATGGCTTTACTGTCGAATTTTTCAGAAACTATTGTGATATAATAGGACAAGATATCTACAATGAAATTCGTTATTTCTTCACTCACAACAGGCTGCCAACTGAATTAGATCTCACAGCTATTACTTTTATTCCAAAAAAATCAAATCCATCTAAGGTAATTGACTCAGACCCATTTCCTTATGCTCAATCATTTATAGGGTCATTGCAAAGCTCCTGGCAAATAAATTTTGATAAGTCACATGCTGCTTTTGTTCATAGTAGATCTATTCAAGATAATCTATTCTTAGTACATGAGATTTCCTACTCTGACTAGGGGTAGGAAAAAGCATTTAATCATAAAGGCAGATATGAAGAAAGCTTTTGATAGGGTGTTTTGGAATATATGGTCTTAAGCCTAATGTCATTTCCTCTCAAATTTATCACATGGATCATGGTATGCATACAATCTCCCACATTCATCTATAATATAAATGAGACCTTATCCCCACCATTTAAGAGCCACAAGCCCCAAGGGACCCCTGTCATTCTTATGTCTCAAGTATTCTCTTCCCTTCTAAATCACTTGATATTTAGGGGAGCTATTCGTCCATTTAAAATTGGTACCCTATCTGGTAGTCATTTTCTTCATGCAGATGATCTCATTGTATGACTGTACAGCTAGAAACTGCAACAAACTAACAAGGCTTTTCAACCATTAGAAGCTACTAACAAATCAAATTATTAACCTGGACAAGTCAACCGTCTACCTACCCCCAAAGCTTAATATTGGAAGGAAAAATAGAATCAAAAGTATCCTTAACATACCCATTGGTCCCTTCCCCTTTACCTACTTAGGGGCTCCTATTTCCTATAAGAGGTTGCATAAGAATGCCTATAACCACATTATTTCTAAGACAGTCCAAATTGTTAGGTTGAAAGATGAAAACACTATCTCAGGCAGAAAAAATTACTCTTATCAAAGTCACTCTTTTCTCGATCCCAAATTATTCACTTGGATTAATTTACACATCTACTGGCCTGCTGGAATCCTTAGAGCGACTATCCATATCCTTTCTTTGGTCATCCTCTGGTAATAGACAGGGAATTCATATAATTAATTGACGTACCACTCAATTGCATCGATTTGAGGGGGGTTTAGGCATTAAAACTTTAGCCCATATGAGAACTACACTGCTTGCAAAACGTGCCCTATCCCTTCTAAACCATTCAAATGACCTTTGCACTTCCTTTATGATTAAAAAATATGGTGTTCCTCGCCCTTGGCATGCTCACACTGACTCTACAAGTGACAAGTATAAACCTGCATGGAGCTAGAAAATTCTTATGCTGACACTTGACAAAATTAAGCTTGGCTTAAGTAAACATATTGGCGATGATTCCACTACACATGCTTATTATGATCCATGGGTGTTGAATCTACCTTTTAGTCATATGCCTCCATATGTAAATGTTGAGTCTCCTTTAGTTAGTCTTGCCATTGCTGATCTGATATCTGTTTCAAATTGGAATTTAAGCCTCCTTGCTGACTACTTTGCTTCATGCTTACTATTATTTTGCCTGCTATTCCTTGTGATGATAACGGGTGTGGACCTGATAATCTTCTGATATCCCTATTGCAAAATCAATATACAAAATGATTAGCACGGCACATGTGCCGCCACTCTTCCTGGATGGTCTGGCTGGAATACGATATGAAAGCTCAAGGTCCCCCTCAAGATCCAGCTTTTTTGTGGAAACTGGCCCACAACATATTACCAACCTTACATATGTTAATGAAGTTCCACTCATTTATTAACCCATGCTGTCCTTTATGTGGTTCTGCCGTTGAGACAAATATCCATCTCTTTTTTTAATGTAGTACTGCCTTTCTATTTTGGAACATCTTTCAATTGTACACCAACTAGTGGGGGGTTGGACAGTGGGTTCTGAAAGGTCACGACCTTCCGGACTTGAGGTCTTGTTCCCATATTCAAACTTTGTTTGCCTACCTTATGGGGATCTAGAAATTACGTAATGATTGGGGTGGCTTGGTCGTGAATTTTGGCCCTCTATCATGAATTGAATTCTCACCATAACTCTGAGGGAACTTCCCCATTGAATCATACACCCCCACCCGCGTCCTACTTCAAACTGAATGCAGACGGCTCATTTTTGAGGTCCGAGGTGGGGGCAGCAGGCTATGTGGTTAGAGACTTATCCTCTTTCTTTGTTTGTGCAGGTACTTCGTCATCACATTTCTCATCCGCGCAGTCAACAGAGCTTTGGGCAAGTAGATGTGGGATTCTCCATTGCATTCGACGAAATATACCAAGCCTCATGGTCGAGACTGATTCTTCTGTAGCAGTTGCTATCATCAACAACAATGTTTTATGCCCGTGAAAATTGAAGAACATGTTTAGTGACATTAAAGCTGCAATAGATAGTTTTCTTTACTTTAAATGTACTCACATCAGCCGCAATGCTAATTCGGAGGCGGATTACTTAGCTAAATTTGATCGTAGATCGCAAGGCGATCTCTTTTGGGAGGACAACCCACCCCCGAGATCCTCAGCATTTTGTATCCAGATGATATTCTCTATAATAGTTAATCGCAGCTCCTTTCATTTAAAAAAGAAAGAAATGGTAGTGTAGTGTTACACAAATATTGTAAATACATTTTAAACCCTTTATCATCTGAAATCACAAACTAAGAGGAGAAAAGTTTATTAGTTCTCCACGTGTTTGATACGGAATGTTATATCGGAATGATAAACTTGTAAAAAAAGAAAGGAAACTTAAATATATATACCTATAGTTTAAGGAGGGCAGAATGTAGGCGGTCAAACAAAGTAATCAAACTTTTATGACATTAAATTATTAAATATTTGCACTTTTCATTCTGCTAGTTCTGCCACAGCTCTTGTATCGTTTTCCTTATGTTATTTAAAAAAGGATTTAATTGGGGTCCTTCCCCCTTATGTTATTTAAAAAAGGATTTCGTGCGCGGTTCATGAGGTTAAAAAAACCCGCCCGAAGCCCTTCCAAGTTGAACCCCTATCGTTCGGCTCCCTCTCCGTCTTCGTCGACTCCCTCTCTGTTCTCTTCGACGACGTTCTTTTCCAATGGCCGACAATCTCTTCCTATGGCGTCCGGCTCCTCTTCGTCAACTCCCTCTCTGACCCCTCCCTCTCTCGCGATATATTCCCCCGGCGACCGATCTGACCTCGGTTGGCCGGATCTAGCCGTCAGCAGCCGAACTGACTGCGGGCAGTCAGATCGATCGCACGGTTGGCCGGATCTAGCCGTCCGCGACCGATCTGGCTGCAGGCGGCCAGATCAGCTGTCCGGACAGCCGGATCTGGCCACCCACGACCGATTCGGCTACAGGTCGGTCAGATCGGCCGCTCGCGGCCGATCCAACTGCGGGGCGGTCAGATCGGCAGCCCGGGCGGCCGGATCTGGCTGTCCGCAGCCAATCTGTCTGCGGGCGGCGGCCAAATCTAGCCGCCCACGATCCGATTGTGGGGCGGCCTGATCTGGGCGCCCGCGGCCGATCCGGCTGTAGGGCGGCCCGACCTGGCCACCCACGGCCAATCTGGCTGCGGGCAGCTAGAATCAGCCAACCGCAGCTAGAGCGGCCATCGCGGCCGATCTGGCTGTGGGCGGCTAGATCCGGCCAACCGCGGCTAGAGCGCCCGTCGGGCGGTTAGATCCGGTCGCCCGCGGCCAAATCGGTCGATTTGGCTGCGGGCGGATCTGGCTGCGGGCGGCTAAATTTGACCTACTGCGGCCGACGATCCCTCTTCGATCCGTTGCTGGGCCGAGATCGGCCACTAGTCGCGCCGAGGTTTTGCGGTCATCGACGCACCGTCTTCGTTGTTTTCGTCTTCTTCGATTTTTTGTGTTGAACCGCGCACATTTTTTCGTCGATGAACTGAACCGTTCATTTAACCTCATGAATCACGTACAGAATCCGCGCCCGTCGGATTGGGGAGGGGGTTCCTCCCCCCTTAGTTAAATCCTTTAAAAAATAACCTAGAGCCTTATAGATAAAGAAGGATACATAGTTACGAGGGAAGTTTTAGATATGAAAATAACGTAGGGATTCAAATATCTCTCTCCTTGTAATGGTTCGAATGATTGTATCAAGAAATTTAGGACATTTTAGTTTTATTAGGAATTGTGATTGAGAATTGCATTAATATTATTTTTTAGAACTACGGATTCATGAAAAGTTTGTGGAAAATCTCTAAAGCATGTAAATAGTTTATGATTGTTACGTTGAATGCCAATGATTCTTTCATGCCTAAATACTTGACATCGATCATCTGCTATAAGAATCGTAATAAATTTTCATGGCATGAATTATTGAGTTACGATCATAGGCGAGCATATAGATGACATTTTGCACGCACTCACGATCATGAAGTCATTTTCATGGCCGTGACATAGTCACCTCATGAGTGTGAACCATTTGGTTATGCCTATGAGCAAGTTGATGCGAAACTGGAGGGAAAGACTATCATGCTCACAATAGTGAGTCTTTTTCATGATTGTGAAAAAAAACTTCAAAGCAAAACAATGTCTCACTTACGGTCGTGAAAATCAATTTTACGACCCTAACACAAGCCCTTCATGGTCAAATCATTCATGTCATGATCATGAGCAAAGCGATGGCAAAATTATTGTGTTGGTTCTGGCTCACAAAGTCACACTGTGAAGAAGCTCTTTCACAATCATGACGAGGATGATTGATGTATAGAGATGGCCATATATGAGTTTAGCAAGGTATTTTCTTAAGTAGAAATATTTTATAATTTTATTTGTTGAAATTTACACATCTAGATAATCTTATACATGCTCAACCTGAAATATAAGAGACGTTAATGTTTGAAAAATATAATGTATCAATTGATGGATATGCTTTTGTTATCCATTAAAGTTAATAATTTTTTCGAATTAAATCTTTTATAGCAATACTCATGGACATATAGCGTAGCGTCTCTTAAGTTTAGCTAGCCTAGAATCCTAGATGATGGACTAAATTTCAATGATGGTCATTCAACTTAGGGTGCATTTTCAGTAAGGTTATCTAACTTCATTTTGTAACACGATGGTATGATCCAACTTTAGAATTATTCCAGCCTTAAGTCATCGCGATCGGTTACAGCCAGTAAAGTAGTATATCGATGATGTGATGCTGACGTGGATGTTTACGTGACCACGTTAGCATTTTATCTCCTCCAAGTCAAATTAAAAAAAATAAAAATTACCACGTCATCATTTCTTTCTTTGCTCCATTCGAACTTTTCTTTTGTATCTACATGATCATCTAACTTTTCAAAACTTTCAGATAAGGTCATTTAACTTTTCAAAATTTCAATCGCGACCGTCATTAAAAATTTAAAATAATAAATAATAAATATAAAAAATTAAAAATTAAAAATTAAAAACACTTAGACTGACTCAGTACATTTTTTGGCAAGACCCATTCATATCGAGCCACCCAAACTTTTTATGTGTATTAAATATATAATATTATGATAATTAATTTTTTAGTTAAGGAAATAAAAAAATTAAAAAATAATGCACCGTTTATTTTTTTGCACTAAAATTTAAAATAATAAAAGATATTATAATTAAAAATAAATATACTTTTTTCGTGCGATATTTCATCGGGATCGAGTCAAATCGTAATGGCTCCTCTAGCGGAGTGTTGGGCACGACCCGACTTTCAACGGATTGTTGAGCCAAATTATTAATTATCATAATATTAAAAATCAAAATTATTAGTTATCATAATATTATATAAAAAAATCGTGTTTGACCCAGCAACCTACTGGATGTTGAGTCGTGCTTGGCACCCCACTGGATGAGCCATTACGATTTAACTCGGTATTATAAAAAATATAATAATATAAAATAAAGATATAATTGGTATGCTATTTTTCTAATTTTTATTTCCATAATTAAAAAAGTATTAATTATTATAATACTATATATTTAATACACGTAAAAAGTTTGGATGACTCTATCCGAATGGGTCGTGCAAAAAAAATGTTCCGTGTCAGTCTAAGTGTCTTCAATTTTTTATTTTTTTATGTTTATTATTATTTTTTATTTTAAGTTTTTAATGATGATCGCGATTAAAAATTTGAAAAGTTGAATGACCTTGTCTGAAGTTTTTGAAAAGTTGGATGACCATGTAGATACAAAAGAAAAGTTTTTTATGGAGCATAGAGGAAAATGCTGACATGATAATTTTTATTTTTTTTAATCTGATGTGGAGGAGAGAGAAAATGCTGACGGGATGTCACGTAAGCATCCACGTCAACACTACGTCAGCGATTTACTAGTTTACTGACTATAATAGGTCGCGATGATCTTGGCTAAAATGATTCTAAAGTTGGATGACCGTCGTGCTACGAAATGAAGTTAGATGACTTTACTGAAAATCTCCCTAAATTGAATGATCATCACTGAAATTTACTACAAGATGATGGTAATGAATTAGTTCTCATCTAAGTTAAAGATAACATATTTCAAAGTGAAGTATAAAATTTCAAAGCGTCTTAGAATAAAGAAAAAAATGATGACGCCGAAAAAAGTAATGTCAAAGAATCATAAAGTAATTAAATGTACGATGATGTGATGATTATTATTGTTTTATCATGTTGTTAATATATGGCATGATTTAATTGACATAGATGACCACCCTTAATTTGTGATAATCAAGACTAAAAGTCGACACAACTTATGGTGGTGCAATTGCATATACTTAGAAATAGTCTTAAATGCATGGACTATTGATGTTTATGATTTTTATGAAACTTCCAATATCATTATTCATTATCAAAGAGAAATGTTGATTCAAAAGAGTGCGTTTGACAAACAAGATGAAAATTTTGGTCGGGTCTCAATAAATTTTGAGAAACACTAGGCCATCAATATCATCACCATCACATGAGCTAACTTTGCTATTATTCAACTTATACACTATGAAAGATAGAATGGTTATTTACAACGAATATTGTTTCAATTCTAGATTTTAATGTTATTGAAACACCAACTGGAATCTCATTCTTTTTTATTTTATTTTTTATGTTCTACTTCACCCAAACATCCATTGGAATCAGATTAAAATTTTAACAGAACCTAGTGGAACATAATTACTTCTATCTTATTCAAGAAAAAAAAAGGGCACATTCGGATATTCAAATTTTGCGACCCTCATGTAATTTCCTGATACAAATTTTTTTATTTGCCTAATAATATATATTCAAGAATAAATTACCAATTTGCTTGTATAATCATTTTAGCAGAACTTGAAGATACACAAATACATCTTGGAACTTTGTCTCTTCAAGGAAAACCGCAAGAACAAAATCATACCTTACATGACCTACAATATATGAACAAAGAAAGACCCTCTTCGTTCCATTTATAATTAGCAAAGAATTCAATTAATAAGTATGATGTGTGCATGGAATTAAGCTCATGCAAGGAAACCCAACTTTTCTCCATTCTTCTTGGCCAAGCGGATCAAACCCTGCCTCTGCTTGTTGTCGGCCCCTATGGTCTTGCAGAATTCATTGATCACCTGCGTGCATGTGCAAATCAACATGAACTTTGTTGTATTGATATGCATGATATACATATTTTGTTTTTATCATATTGTTTAGAAATATTTGGAATTAAAATTAATGTCAGTCATATGATTTCTTACTATTCTATGTATGCTAACTGCTGGAAAGGGCCAAAGGGGTACCTGCGAGTGGAGAGCTATGGCTTTGCCCCTCAGCTGGTTGAACCGCTTCTTGCCGACGATGTTACGGGTGACGACGACCAGGGGCGCAAAGATCCCTTTGCCTTCGTTGACGTTCCCCATCCTCGGCGCCGACCGCAGCGGCCTGATCGCTCGGACCATTGCCGGCGGACATCTCAGGAGCGCCGCCCGGTCTTCTCCCCCCGCGAAGGAGGACGCCCAGCACCCGTGCAGCGCGTTGGTCGACAAGGATGCAGCAGCTGCCATGATCGAAAGTCGTGAGGTGATGACCCGTGGGATGATCGATCGAGATTCGAGAAGGAACCAAGTGCTGCAAATATTGTGAGACTGCAGGATCGAAGGAGAGGGAGGAGGGGGCTTCTTGTAGCCGGTAGAGCAGGCGAGCGAGAGTACAGACGCATGTGCATACGCGTGATGTGTGCATATGTACATAAACATGTGCAAGAAGGGAGGGGTGTGGCGGGCGGAGGCGTGGGCGACTGTGGATCTTTTGTTCAGGTGGAGCGTTCGAAGCCACACGGCGGAGATCCCCCTCATGGACCTACTCTTGTTTGTGTGGTGCTCGGTGGCCGGCCTTTGGAGACGTGTTTTGACTGCATGCATGCACGCACGTGTCACGGAGTCATTCTCACTAGATCATGTGCGGCGACTAGGCGGATAGGCACCTAGCCAAGCCTGTTTTGAGTTTTCAGTAGAAGTTTTATGGTCGAGACGACTTTGCCGAGAGTCGCTCTTATAGACATTCAAACACGGACATGACTAGAGTGTTGGACTACTCGTCACGAGACCGTGGCATTAGCGCGTTGTGGCACTAATGTAGGCGCTTGGGCGCTTAAAGTCCGAAGGAGCGACGAAGGGACCACGGGACGCCACGAAGGGACACCGATGTGGGTTGCCACCTCACGTTCAAGGCCATGACACTAGAATTAAAGGAAAGCTTACTTGTATTAAATATGATGAAACATAACATACAATTGGGCCTCGGAAGGCACTAGTGAACTCCTCCCAGTGTACCGTAGGTATAGGAGTCTTGTTACATATTGAAGATGCAAAAGACGTACCCTACGGGAACGTCACCTACTTGGCCATTCATAAGGACGGCCTTACAAGATAAATGCCCTAAGGGCGGATAACCTGGTACTCCGCAATATTACGCAGTGCGGGACGGCTGCATGTGTTCCATGTTTTCGGCATTAAGCGGCCGAGGGCTATAAGTTGAGCGGCACTGGTGCCGCAAGGCTTCACGCTTCGTGTCACGGGAAACGCCCCGTGACATTCTCCCCCACCAAAGTCGGCGACGCCCCCGACGCCGCTGTCCGGGCTTCCTCGGGGCCTTCGTCTTGAGTCTTGATTGTGCTTGTCTCGTTCAATTCTGCCTTCTTTGCCTTGACTTCGACTTCACCAGCATCACGCAGCGCCAGGAATGCCCGCTCCTTGGGGTTTCGCTGAGGACTCCTCCCTCAGGCCTGCTTCGCTCGCTGACCCTTCGTCCAATCCGGGGTCATCACTTGTGCAGCGCCAGTGGAGTCCGCCATGTGCGGTCTGACTTCATCAAGCAACTATCCGTCCATCAAGTCTCTGTTGGCTTCACTTCTTTTCGACTTGCGCAGCGTCAACTTTTGTGGTTTGGCTTCTTTGGAGGTGAAACAACTCTTGTATGCCTTCAGGAATAGCGCGGAGAAGAGTTGTCTCAGGGTCGTGTAGAACACGATGAAGAGTCTCGCCATTCGACCTGCATGACTTGACTCGATGCCTTCATGTTGCGGATGGCTGCAGCATAAGGTCTCCCTTCCGTCGAATGCGAAGTACGGGACCATCTCACCCTCGATGATCATTCTTGAATTTCGACGGCTTGAAACAGCACAAGCTCTCCGATGTCGATGCTTGTAGCTTGTCTGCTTCGAGTGCCTGGGGTCGCTATGATGAGCGACAAGAGTCTTCCCACGGATACTCTGGGATGCCTCAGGTCTCTTTGTGGGCTTGACTCAATGTCTCTATGTTGCAAATGATTGCAACGTAGAGTCTTCCATACCTCTGCCGAACGAAAAGCGCAGAACCACCTCCTCCTTGGTGATCACCTGATGTTTCGGCAGTCTTAAGGCGAGACAAGGTTCTTTGATATGACAATCCATGCCTTGTCCATCCAAGTCGCCATAGTGGGCGACGAGAGTCTCCCCACGTTTTTTTGTGGTTCAACTCGCTGTCCCCAAGTTGCAGATGGCTGCAACGTTGAGTCCTTCGTCCGCCGAGCCTTGAAAACAGTTTCACCTTCCCCTTGGTGGACAAGAGATATCTCGACGGTTTGAGGTGGAGCAAGGTTCTTTGGTATAACATTACGCACCTTGTCCACTCTCAGTCGCTATAGTGAGCGACAATGAGGGTCTCCCCACATGTGCCTGTGGTTCGACTCTCTTCTCCTGCTTTGATGGGCGATCTTTATCTTCGGCATAAGTAGCTTCCTCCTTGCGACTTGAGCTTCTCTCCCCCACCATTGCCCTTGCCCAAGGACTTTGGTGGTATGACACTTGTTCCGATTGACTTGGCAGCGTCGACTAGTGAACAGAGGTTGAACGATCCGGTCGTTCCAACTCCTTCCTAGTCCAAAGCTTCTAACCCCTCTGCTTGAAGAGCACCAACACTGGGTCTTCATCATCCTGGGAACACTGTAGGCGGAGCTCGGTGATTCCTTTCACTTCCTCCTTCAACATGCCCATCTGGCCGATGCTGAACAATGCGATCTTGACCTCCAGTCCCAACTTGTCAGGGCTTGCATAATTGATGGACTGCCACTTCTTTTGTTTGCCACATTCTACATTGTCGCGATGACAATGCCATCATGTGTTTGCCACATCTTGCAGGGTTCTTGGATATGCCTTCTTCCGATCCTGGGACCTCCTTTGAAGTTTTGACAATCCCTTTGGGGTATGGACGGGGCGAGATCGTTGTGCTTGTTCATGAAGAGGATGCACCTTCGATGCTCATCCGTCCGCGTCTTGGACAAAGTAATGCCACTGTGCTTGTCATCCTAGATCATACACCTTTGACATACTCGTCCACCGGGCGGCTTGACCCTTGCGAAAGAGTAGCCATTCCGGACCTTCACTGATCCGGGCGGATGCTTGTGAAGACGCTCCGCTTAGATAAGCGGACTGCGGTTGGTGAACTCGTGGCATGAGCTCCCAACATTACCTCCATCTCCATTCGAAGGGACGACATCGCCAATGTGTCCTTCGAAACTTTCGCATTACGATCTTTAGAGGCCGCTTCGATTACTCGAGGCGATGTCCGAAAGGAAAGGGCACTCCTTCCTTCGGTTGGCGGCAGAACGCTTGACAGCAGCATGCCAAGGTTCGCCGATGCTCGACGCTCAGACCATTTGCCAAATTGGTCGCTGAGTTGAGGCGTCGATTTGCGTTGGCATGTATCAGGTTCGTCTCACTCCTTGATGGATGACATCGCGCCGCTTGCGGGGCGACACTTGACGAGGCAGGCAAGGCTGACGGCTCGTCCGCGAGTGTTTGCAAGTGATCAACGCTTTGCTCCATTCTCGAAAGTCATCGTGGCGTGACAGGCGATGCTGCGGCACGACAAGATGCTTGTGATTGATGCTCCTTGGCCGAAGGGATGATATTCTTTGGCCGAAAAGGGACTATGAACCTTGATATTTGTCTTTAAGCCAACTTCTCTCGTGAAGCGGTTGTGCACTTCACGTTGCATGACTGGGCATGCGATGCGACGTCACGAAATACCGAGCAGCGCAGGTCGTCATGATAGTGCATGACCGACAGTTCCTGAACGTGACACGGGTCCTCTGAGTTACACGACGCTCGTGTAAGCGATCTCATGATATGAGCAGCGCAAGACCATCATGCAGAGCATATGGCCACTCTTTGACGCAGCGCGACACTTCAGGATTCCCGACTATATACTTGGGGTGGTTGATCTGCTCGAGTGAGCGACGCATGACCGTCCCGATTAGGCGGGGCGATCAATCCGCCATCATGATGCATAACGGACGTTCCTTGACACGATACGGGTGTATGAGGAACATGCTGCGGGGCACGACTGGGCGTGCGGCGAGGAAGCTTGCCATGCATTCCTCGTTGGCGTCCACGATCAAAGACCATGGTATCAGTGCGCCTGGGCGTGATGGAGTATTTGATCGGAAGCACATTTCCTACGCCAGGGCACGTTGCGACGACACAAGCGAGGCATCGTCGCTGGGTAATCCGAGCAGGAAGAACTGCTCTGATACCACTTGTCACGGGGTCATTCTCGGACACTAGACCACGTGCGGCGACTAGGCGGATAGACACCTAGCCAAGCCTGTTTTGAGTTTTCAGCGGAAGTTTTATGGTCAAGACGACTTTGCCGAGAGTCGCTCTTATAGGCATTCAAACACGGACATGACTAGAGTGTTGGACTACTCGTCACGAGACCGTGGCATTAGCGCGTTGCGGCACTAATGTAGGCGCTTGGGCACTTAAAGTCCGAAGGGGCGACGAAGGGACCACGGGACGTCACGAAGGGACACCGATGTGGGTTGCCATCCCACGCTCAAGGTCATGACACTAGAATTAAAGGAAAGCTTACTTGTATTAAATATGATGAAACATAACATACAATTGGGCCTCGGAAGGCACTAGTGAACTCCTCCCAGTGTACCGTAGGTATAGGAGTCTTGTTACATATTGAAGATGCAAAAGACGTACCCTACGGGAACGTCACCTACTTGGCCATTCATAAGGACGGCCTTACAAGATAAATGCCCTAAGGGCGGATAACTTGGTACTCCGCAATATTACGCAGTGCGGGGCGGCTGCATGTGTTCCATGTTTTTGGCGCTGAGCGGCCGAGGGCTATAAGTTGAGCGGCATTAGTGCCGCGAGGCTTCGCGCTTCGTGTCACGAGAAACGCCCCGTGACACACGCACGGCTGCCCGTGTTCATGCGTGCGGGCGTGTGTGAGTAATGTGTGAACTAAATCGATCAACCTCGACGACCTACGACCGAACTCTCAAGAGGAATGGGAGATGCATGCACCTGCGAGGGACGTTCCCTGCCCACCGCAAGAACACAATTAATTCATGATTTATGTAAATTGAGCTGCCCTTTTTTCTGGTCTTCTTTTTTCTCTTCCCTTTCTGAGTACGGGAAGGGAACTTTCGAGAACATTTCTACTTCGATCATCAAGGTTCATTGAATCAGTCATCGTACGTGCATCGTGTATGAACTTTCGAATACTTTACGTATCCATTTTACTAGGCGAAATATTACTCCTACTTTACTTTTTGTAATATTATGTATATTATTGACAAAACAAAATGCGAGTATAGTACCGAGTCCAATGCGTGGTCCACTCACTCGAGGCCCCAAGCAAAGCCCAGGCCTTGTGGGCTAAGCTGTCAAGCCCATGAGACCGCGGGTTTATTTAATTTTCCGACGCGAACAATTAGCACCTCACGTGCGGGGACGACACGCCTTTCTCCACACTCTCACTGAACTGGCAACCCTACTTCCGATCCCCACCGTCCGATGCCCATCTCTCACCTTTCCCTTTGTTTCCATCAGATATTTTTTCTCTGCCTCGATTCGGCGCCGCTTTACTGACCTTTTTTTGTTCTCCTCCGCCGATTCACCGCTGCGGGGAGAGGACGAGTTGCCGGAGAAAAAAATCGGCGGCGAAGGCGATGGATTCCGACCAGGGGAAGCTCTTCATCGGAGGGATATCGTGGGAGACGACGGAGGAAAGGCTCAAGGATTACTTCGCCTCCTACGGCGACGTCCTTAACGCCGTCATCATGCGCGACAAGGTAACCGGACGCCCGCGCGGCTTCGGCTTCGTCGTCTTCGCCGAGCCCTCCGTCCTCGACCGCGTCCTCCAGGACAAGCACTCCATCGACGGCCGCACAGTTAGTACTCCCTTTTCCCCCTTCTCTTCCTCTGTCTGTTTCGAAAAGGCTGATATCGCACGTGCGATGTGTTTTCATGTGCGATTGGTTCGTCGGATCCGTCGATTAGTTTTTTGTTTACCTATTCCACCTTCTTTCTTATTTGATTATTTGGTTCTATTTTCGTAAGTTGTTTGTAGGGTTTTCATTCGCAGATGTTCTTCTTTTAGCTCAATTATTGTATTGATTTATCTTCATCAACTTCTTGGTCGTCAGTTGAAACTCAATGGTTTGCATAGTTTACAGAACTTGTTAAGCAACTTTTCATCGCACTTTGTAAGATATTAATTACTAGTGACAATTTTTATTAAGTATTCTTGTTATAATTCTTATGACTTCCAGAGTTACCTGGAATTGGTAAAGGACTATACAGTTTGATAGATGCTGGGAGTTTGTGCAGTAACAATACAAAATTTTGCTTGATATTTTCTATGTTATATCTTAAGTTACATTTTCGTAGTTATTTGGTATAAATTTTTAATTTTTGATTTAAAAAAAATGTTGATTTCAAGTATTGGCATGTAGAACAATCTGTTTGATTCACGTTGCCTATCACATTTTGATGTAAATCTTGGTTTCTTTTTTCATGTTCCATATTGAGTCTTTGGATAGTATGATTTTAATTTGGGGACCTGCAGAAAACTGACAGTTTCTCTCTGGTTTCCCGCTTCACATGTACTGGTGAATGTTACTAATCTCATTGATTTGACTAGTTCTAAACTTGCCGACTCTGCATCCAGCTTACTGCAAGTTTGATGGGAGTGTTCCCTGGTCTTCGATGCGAAAAGAAAAAAAAATGGAAAATCCAAAGTGTCAAGATGAATGTTGAATTTACACTGAATCCATACAGTTGCAGTTGTCTTGTGACATTTTGTTTGCTTACCTTTTTCAAACTTTTGTATCTTGAGTTTTCTAAATATTCACCATGCTTTAACTTTTCTGGTGTTCAGGTGGAAGCTAAGAAAGCGCTCTCAAGGGAAGAACAACAAACTACAGCAGGATCTGGGAATCCATCATCTGGGAGATCAGTTGGTGGGTCTGGTGGTGCAAACATCAGGACCAAGAAAATATTCGTTGGAGGTTTGCCATCCAATATAACTGAGGATGGATTTCGTCAGTATTTTGAGTCATATGGCACTGTAACTGATGTCGTTGTGATGTATGATCCGAATACGCATCGGCCTCGAGGCTTTGGTTTCATCACTTTTGAGTCTGAAGATATTGTTGATCAAGTGCTTCACAAGACATTTCATGATCTCGGTGGTAAACAAGTGGAAGTCAAACGAGCACTCCCAAAAGATGCGAACCCAAACACTGGAGGTGGTCGATCATCTGGTGCAGGATCCTATCAATCATATTCTGGTGCAAATGCGAATGCTGGTCCTTATGATGGTAGGATGGATGGTAATAGATATATGCAACCTCAAACAAGTGGTGGTGGTTATCCACCTTATGGTTCGTCTGGCTATGGTACACCTGGATATGGATATGGGGCTGCAAACAATGGCATCGGTTATGGAGGCTATGGTGTCGGGGGTTATGGAAATGCTGCTGCCGGATATAGTGGGCCTGCTGGGGCTTATGGTAATCCAAATGCTCCTGGGGCTGGTTATGTTAGTGGCCCCCCTGGTGGTCCAAGGAGCCCATGGGGTGCGCAAGCTCCAACTGGCTATGGATCTTCTGGATATGGTGCAAATGCTGGTTATGGAGCAGGTTCGTCATGGAACCTTTCAGCAGGAAGTGGAGGATCTAGTGGACCGCCAACTGGACAGTCTCCTAATGGAGCTGCTGCATATGGGAATCAAGGATATGGTTATGGCAGTTATGGTGGATCTGAAGGGCCATATGGCAATCAAGGTGGATATGGGTCTGTGAGTGGAAGAGGGGGTGGCGGTGTTGGCAACAATCCTGGAGCCTCAAGTGAACAAGGAGTTGGCTCTGGTTACATGGGTGGCGGCTATGGTGATGCTAGTGCAAATACAGAATACCCAAATTCTTGGAGGTCCGATCCTTCTCAAGGGCCTTATGGTGCTTCTCAAATGAACGGTCCTCCCGGTGGTCCAACTAGCTATGGCGGTGGTTATGGTGGCCCACAGGGTAGGCAAGCACAACAGCAGCAATGATCGGGTTGCTTTCACTGGGATATATGTTGATGGGCATTGCATTCTCTTTGCTGATGGTTACTTTTGCTTCTGACCCATTGGAGGCTGGCGCTGTCAAAGTGAAGCAAATCTTATGTCGGGTTGGACGTCTTGAAATCCCAGTAGCTTATCTGCAGTTCTCTACTTTTCCTAGTATAAAATAACTAGTTGTTATGAGGAATGGTAGATACCTCATATTTATGTTTCATTAAAGCTTTAGCTCTTAAGTTTGGTGTGTTTTCCTGCTATATCGTTCGACTTAAATTCCTAGTGTTGCCTCTAGTTACAAGCTAGAGTAGCCTAATGAACTCTTATATTTGTGTCGGTTACTGTAGTTAAGAAATCTATGGTATTTGGCATTAGTTTTATGCTATGAAGTTCCATAGAGGTACTGGAAAGCTGTGTTTTACCTATTCAAAGTGTCTGCTACAACTTTTGCTCCGATATTCAGCTGGTAGATGTATACATGCTTGTGCAGTTCTGACAGTTGCTGTAGAGTAATATAGCTCTATTGTAAGGTGTAGTACTGATGCAGAGTAATGGAGGTTACTTGTAAGGATGGAGTAAACTGTACAGTAGGGAGCATGACAAAGTAGTGATTCAGATGTTTGTCCATGACGTAATTGTTTCTTCCCTTTGTATACATTTTCTACAGGCCGTGCACATTTGTGGTTTCCTTCTACTGCTACTTCACAGGGAAGATTTTAGAGGAAGAGGTGCCAAAGGATTGAGGAACCTTGATTACATGCTCGATTGAGGTTCAGCTGGAGATCCCGACTTCTCAGATCGATCTTCATAATTCGTTATCGCCCCCACAAACTGCGTGGCTTGATTTTGCCTATGGTTATGTGGATGAGATGAATGTGGTATGTTTTGATCCAATCTTTTGGCCCAAGATGGCTTCAGTTTATTTATACACATATGTTAGACAACTTTAGGGATTCATTTCTATGAGCATTACTCGTTGAAAAGTGTTCATGACCAATTTTTTTAGTTCACGTAAATATGTAGGGAACCCCTAATACTGCTGCGTTTCTAATCCTTTCATGTTTCTTTAGAACTTGAATAGGATCCCCCTGCCTAGTTATAAATGTCAATCGCTAATGTTACTACCTTTTTCTCCGACTAGTATTCTTTTTTTACTTTTGTACTCATCCATTAGACGTTTTAAGACTTGAAGTTTCTTTTGGTGGACACCTGCTCTTGTGAAATATTCCTCAGAGCTAGTTTCTGCTGATGCATTCTCGGTGGGCTACTCTTTTTGTACGTGTCTAGCGAATAGGAAACTAAGAATTACTTTGTGGTGGTGTTGCCCGTGAGCTTTTGGAATGTGGCATATATATTCAGGATCAGCCTTTCATATCAAAGCGAACCAGACGTAGTCGAAGGTTAAAAATTGCGTCTTCTTCCACATATATTCTACATAGCGGCAGCTGGAAATAAATAAACGTCTGTACCGCATCTTGAGGACAAAAAAAAAAGCATTCCTTTTTTCACCCAAAAGAAAAAGGCCTTCCTTACACTAAAAAGTGGTTCCTATGATCTAAGGTATATTGAAAAAATATCATAGGACTATTTTTGGGAGTTCGTTTGCGAATCTTTGTAGAAATATTTGTTTTAAAGTGAACGTAAAATTACTTCCAGGCATTTTTTTAGACTTCGTGTCTTACGTTTTACTGGAATAGGGGATGTTCATTAACTATTGTCAAGGAATCAGAGGTGTGATAGAACTCAACGTGGTCTTTGTGCCTCAAACCATTTAACTAAAAAAACTTCAACAAATTGATTGGCTAGAAGGGAAATATCTCAAATGAATTAGTTCCACAAATGATTAGATATGTAGCAGATAGTTACGTTAACAAATCAGGTGTGCACATTTTCATATGTTTTTTTTTTGTAAAAAGCTCAATTATGCAATAAACGTTAGTTCAACATATTAAGTATTTAACAATGTTAATATCATTAATATAAGAGTTCGGTGTTGTGGATTAGTTATTAGTTGAAAAGTTTGATTTTAGTTGTTAGATTTAAGCATGTAATCATGATATATTAGCAAAATGTTGCATTGCCGTTCATATATGAAGTTGTATATACGGTAGTACAATTATGAATTTAAAATTTGATAGTTAATACATATTTGATTTAGAATTTAATAGTTATTAGAAATTCAAGTAATGATATCTTGATATATATATATATATATATATATATATATATATATATCTTACCTGAAAAAAGCGTTTTCTCCTCATTCCATATATATATATATATGGAATGAGGAGAAAACGCTTTTTTCAGGTAAGCTTTCCTATTTGTACATGCTCCTTTTTTCCTTTCTACTTGCTTCGGCTCCGAATATTAAATGAGTAAGTCGCAATTATCCTCGGTGTATGACCGCAAAATCCATTCTGAATTTGGAGAATAGGTGGTGGATGGCTTAGGGACTCTTTTCTTTCTTGTGAACTATAAAAAAGTGCACATGGATGTTCCAAATAAATGTTCATAATCATTAATTTCAAACCAAAGCAAAATGGATAAATCATCACAAGGCTTAGAACCTTGGTCATCAAATTCAAAATTATTAATTCTTATCGGAATCTCTCATTATCCAAACAAAATTAATCATCCATCCGTAGAGAACAAAAGTGATCATCGCACCTTCTGATCGCCGTAAAAAATGGTTTAATAATCGTGTCAGAAACGTAATCTCTCGTATATCAAAATAAAACCTACAAGTATACATGTATAATAAGAAAATAAAACGGGGGAGAGAGAGAGTTGACTTGCACCCACCCTGAGAACGAACAATGAACGCTGATATATACGAGACGCCCGCATCGCTATCATTCGTGTTTTGTTATATCATTAATGATCCATTAAAAGCTCCATTTGCGAACAGTGCATCGCTAATTAAACTGTTTCAAACGGCTACACCGCGACACTTTTTCAATCAATTCCTCCTCGGCATGTCGAACGTCCTCTTCAGGAACCTGTTGGCGGTGTCGTCGTTCCGGTGGCACAACACCCTGAGCATCGTGTTCGGATCAGAGCGGCCCCACTTCCCCGTCGTCGGCGGCATCGGCACCCTCTCCAGCGACCTCCCGAGTCCGTTGGCCTCGCACGCCGCGAAGCTGAACTCCTGCACCAGCTTCTCCGTCGGCAGGCTCATGAGAGACAGCACGCCCGTCACGGCGCTCGCCTCTTTCTCTACCACCTCCTCCGACACCAACCCCTCCCCGCTCGTGCAGAACAGGCGCTTCAGAGACGTGAAGTCCTCGGTCACCATGTCGTGGTCGCTCCTGACGAACGCCCGGGAGCTCCCCCCGGCCAGCAGCACCAGCGTGAAGCATTCGAAGGACGCCTTCATCAGCTCCCGCACCACCAGCGCCTGCGCCTGGTCGGTGACCAGAGACGACAGAAGCGACAGGTTCTGTTTGAGTATCCGGAGCGTCGGCCGTATGCGACCTTCGGCTACGCTCCTCAGGTACAAGGCGTCGTAGAAGGACTGGGCGGAGTCGTGGAAGATGAGCCGGTAGGCGGCCACCTCGGCGACGTGAATGATGGACGCGTGGACTGAGGAGCGGGTGAGGTCGAACTGGGCGGCCGGAAGCACGCGGCGGTGGCCGGGGTTGGCCCCGCGAGGCGAGGGCGACGGGCCGGATCGAGCGAAGAAGGAGAGCGACTTCTCGATGGAGTGGAGGAAGGAGAGGACGTAGTGCAGGGTGTTGAGCCGCACGTAGAGACGCTGGGTGCCTCGGCTGGCCGTGGGGCGGGGGTGGTAAGTGGCGTCGCCTGCTCCCCCGGGCCTGCGAACCGGCATGATGCTGGGATCCATGCCATACTTACATGGCGTGGCAGCTTTCTTCCAGAGCTGGAGCATCTTTGAGTCCTGGTTGCATCTTGTGAGTGGTGGGAGTTTGGGGAGATATGCCTGCTTAGATCCTGCAACACCAACAGAATCCAAGTATCAAAATCGTGGATAAGCATTTTAAGTTAACATTAACATTGAACGAGATTTTGTGCAGCGATTGTGAGTTACCGCATGATGCAACAAAGGATGTGTAGTCTTGAACCAAAGAATCCAAACCATCAAGGAGGTCTTGAACCATTTCTTCTCTTGCTGCCACCTTGATCTCTAAGAACTTATCTATGGATCCCTTGGCCAGTTTCATCAGATCGACTGCGGATTGTGCATATGGTTCTGATTTGGATTTTGGGTTCCAACTCTGTTGCAGTAGTCAATGAATGCCAAACTAGGAATTATAACACTTTAACATCGTGCACCTTTAATGTTTGCATGATGAAATGCTTGTGATAAACGAAACCTACCTCTGTATCTTTAGCTCTGTTAACAAATTCCCTCCCCATTCTTAGTGTCGCATTTATCCAACTCTTCAAGAGGTTCATGATAATGGATTCCACCTCAAAGGGGATCATTTCTTTGATGATGGACTTCCCACCATCGTCACAATCAGCTGATTCCTCTAGAGCCACTTTAACCAGCATTTTCTCCAGCTTCCCCACAGTTTGCAGGACTCGGACCAGCTGATTTGTAAGGCCTGAAATCCTGGTAATATGTTTCTTCAGCACTACGGCGAAACAATTGTGGAGGGTCAACACTGCGATGGCAGTGGGAGCTGAATGCCATCTCTTCAGAATTGAGCTGTAAGTCTCCCTCTCTAGCACAGCCAAATTTTCTGTCTCCTTCGCCAGATGCATCAGGTTATCACAGGGATCTTCATCCACTTCCACGATCATGCTATCGATCTGCCCATTGCCGCTGCCATTCTCAAATACCTGATGTTATGAATGTTAGCCCATGTTAGATCTAAACCTTACTGACAATGAAGTCATGAATAGTAGACGGTTGCAGCTTTCACATTGGAAGTGGATTGTTCAAAAAACACAGCAAACATATCTCATCTGAAAGCTAAACTACTGAATGATTAATTAAGTTCGTGGAATATTATGAATTGGATACTACTAACCTTGGTAAATGCACTTTTCACAGAGGATCTAATGTAATGATCCACACAGTTCTGAGACAAGAAGATGCCGGATACATTGTGATTGTAATCCAGTAGCAACCCCATGTTTCCGTTGGTAGATGCATCTTCAGTAATGATCTTTGCAGTCGATAGAGCCAAGCAGAGCACATTCTCCATCATCCCTACTGAACCTTTGTCGAACCACTCATGATAGTCCAACAATTTCTTCTCCGCCCAGCCCTGCATCGAAGTCAATGCCGCCGACAGAACCCTGACGTATCCCGGCTCCCTGTCGGGGCTCTTGGCATCGCTGGCCACCTCGAGCAGCATTGTCAATGTCGCATTGATCAAATCAGGCTCCACTTGGCCTGTGACTATGTATTGGTCGAATAGAATCCAATTGAAGCACACATTGTGGATCATCCTATTGATTCCCAAAATGTTCCATGTCCTCTTAATGAGCTCAAGCAGTTCGTCCACCTCATCCAATACCACTGTCTCATCCCTGACATCGAAGATGGAGTGCAGGAGGGTCAGATAGAGGTGTATGTTGAGCGGGTAGCCGTCGGCCCAGTGACACGAATCCATGGGAGCTCCAGAGTGGCTGGTCCAGGCCAACGCCATGACATAATGGGCGAGCGCACGCATTGCCTCGGAGTTCTTCGTCGTGTCAATAGGCTTGTGCTCGCTCGCCAGCATGATGTCGTTGAAGCCAATCTTTGCTGAATTGAGCCTGTCCAGTGGCACCGAAGGGTGCAAGAGGAGCCCTGCTTCTAATATCTTGAGCTGTCGCCGCTGCCACTGGTGGTATTCGTGCGCGTCCCCGAAGTCGGATGGCTTTACATGGCGCAGGAGCTCCAACGGGAGGATGATGGTCTCCACCCTCTTACTCATCTGATCACAAAAGTGAAAAAATGTTTTTGTTCTTGTTTCGATCACGTCGACATCAACAATGTCGGCCGAACAATGATACGGTCACATTTCAATGCATGCGGATTGGGAATGCGAATGCAAATAAATGCAGATACGTAAAAGAAATGCAAATGGCTTACCTGACCGACGAGACTGCGCACGAGGGTCTTGCGAAGACGGGCGTCGCTTTGTTCGGTCACGCCCATCTGCCGCCGCATTATCTCCGCGGACGTCATCGGCCGCTTCGGCTTCGACGACGAGCCTCCCCCTCCACCGCCTCCGGCCGCCACCGATACCAGCGGCGAGCCGAGCTGGCTGCTCATGGGGCGCGTTGGTGCGGACCGTCGCGTTCGCAGCCCCAGCGCGCGCTTCACCCTGCTGTTCACGGTCATCATGCCCGTGCCTCCCCCGGGGCCGGGTTTGCCATCGCCGGAGGCGGAGGAAGCGGAGGATTCGGGGACGTGGTGACGCTGTTGTTGGTGGGGGCCGGGCGGGCGAGGGGACGCAGCGGCGGCGGCGAAGCCGGGGGAGGAGCGGCAGGAGGCGAAGAAGATCTCGTACGCGGTCTCGCGGAACTCGTCGCGGTCGAGGCCGTCGATTCGGCCGAAGGGCCAGTCGGGCTCGTCGGCGGTGATGTCGTCGTCGAGCAAGGACGAGTGACTGACGGCGTGGTGCCGCCCATGGCCCATGTCCGACGACGACGACGACGACCGCGACTGCGACGACGGCGGCGGCGGCTAAGATGGGGCGCGGGAAGGGGCGGAGGAGGAGGGAGGGGAATGGAGAGGCTCCATTTTTAGGAGGGGAAGCGAAAGATTTGGAGGTTGCGAAGAGGAGGAAGAGGAGCACGGCAACTGACGACAGCATTTTATGACGTTGAGGCGCGACACATCAATCCATGCCACGTCTGTCTGTCTGTCTGTCTCTCTCTATCTCTCTCTTTCTCTCTTTGCGAATGAAATAAATTAAGATCACATTTGGTTATAGTTGTGTTATCGAATTTGTGTCTTAACATGTGCGTATATATTTAAATAAATAGATATAGTTGATGAGAAAATTTGAGAACAATAGCAGAAGATAGTAAAAAAGTTATGAAAAAATTAGAGGAGAGACACAAGATTTATCCAGGTTTACCCTTGAGATTAGGACTACGTCCTGCAAAGAAGTTCCACTATATCTTTTAGTTATAATCGTACCAAATTACATTTGAAAAATGAGATATAAATATGTTTCTCCAAACGAGTTCAAAACTTGAACAAAATACAAAAATCTTAATCCGCACCACACGAGTCGATTAAACAAAAGTTCAAACCCGTCGGGATTACCGTCGAAGGACGGTGTCCCCCCGAACCCCCCATTTTGTTAATACGCTAGCAGTACAAGTAATTGAGTAATACCCAGACTCTCCTAAGCTCATGTCAACGAATTCGATGTGAGAAATAAGTGATCCTGAAGTATTCACCAACTCCAACATTCTCTCATTTGGTAAATACTTCACACCAATGAAAACCTACCAACAACATTCTTCTTCAATCCGAAATAGAGCACCACTCAAACACTTGTAACTGTTTTAGTCGAAAGTCAGAACTATTCTATGTTATATTAACCTTTTCAAGTTGAACCTCTTTCTTTTCTACCTTTTCTCGGATGAAATGATATTGGATATCAATATGCTTTATGCGTGAGTGAAATGCAAAATTTTTAGCTAACTGAATAGCACCTTGATTATCACATCTCACCACTATGGCACCTTGCTCAAATCCGAGCTCCAAGCACAACCGTCGTAGTCATATGACCTCTTTTTTAGCATGAGTAAGAGCCATATATTCAGCTTCTGTAGAAGAAAGTGCTACAACGTTTTGTCTCTTGCTCAATCTAACTTAGTGCAGTCCCAAATAATGTAAAAATATATTCGCCAGTGGACCATCTACTATCAATGTCTCCATGACAATCAGCATCTACATGGTCTACAATATCATGCCTCTTTCCTTTTCCTGTACCTTCAAAACACAAAGAAAAATATGAAGTTCCACGAAGATACCTTAAACTCTCTTGATAGCATTCCAATGTTCTCTGCCTAGGTTAGACATATATCGACTCAAGACTTTCACTGTTTGAGCTATATCTAGACACGTGCACACCATGGCATACATCAAGCTACCCACTGCACTTGCATATGGCACCCAGTCGATCTCTTCGACTTCTTCATCCGTCTTCGGGCATTACTCTACAGAAAGTTTGGTTCGTAGAGACATAGGAGTATCAATTGACTTGCAGTCCAACATGTTAAATTTTTTTAACATTTCTTTTATATACTTCTCTTGTCCTAGCCACAACTTTCATTTCTGACGATCCCTCATAATCTGCATACCCAAAATAAAATTCGTCGGCCTCAAGTCTTTCATCTCAAACTTCTTGGCCAACAAACTCTTCACTAAATTCACCATCTTCATGCTGTTTTCAATCAATAACATATCATCCACATACAGTATAAGAATGATAAATTGATCGTCAACTCTTTTCACATAAACACAATGATCAGAATCTGAACGTACAAACTTGAGTTGGAGCATGTACGTATCAAACTTCTAGTACAACATCCTTGACGACTGCTTCAATCCATACAAAGACTTCTTTAATTTGCACACCAGATTATCTTTACATTGAACTTCAAAACCTTCTGGTTGCCTTATATATATTTCTTCCTCCAACTCTCATGAAGGAATGCCTTCTTCACATCCATCTGCTCTATCTTAAGATTGTATGCTGCTGCTAGAGATAGAATAAATCTGATTGAAGTCATTTTTGCCATGGGAGAAAAATCTCATCATAGTCAACTCCCTCAATCTTAGGTATCAGTCTCGCCTTGTACTTCTCTATAGTCCCATTCGGTTTCAGCTTTTGCTTGAACATCCATTTGCAACCAATTGTCATTTTATCCTTGGGCAATTTATACAAGCTTCATGTTTCATTCTTATTCAGTGACTGCATCTCATCTTCCATAGCAAGCTCTCATTGATTTGCATCATCCCATCTTTTACAGAACTAAGTTCTTCTCCGATGATGCTCAAAGCATGAAACGTACTCAGAACAGTAAGAGAGTATCTAAGAGGTGCTATTCTTTCTCGTGTCGATCTCTTGAGAACTGATATGGTATCAATATCTGGATCTTCATCTGAATATGCATCTTCAACTTCATTAATCGAGTCCTCTTGATTCAATTCTGGAACAGACTGAACTGAAATATCTTGTGCAACCACCTTTGCAGCTTTAGAATCAAAATCTTCTTCAAGTACTACAACTTTCTTGGGTTCATCATTTTTCTAAGCCTCAACTTGGGATCGTGATTCACGAAAAATAACATCCCTGCTGTATATAATAGTCCTTGACTTTGAATTCCATAGTTTATAGTCCTTGACCCCTTTCTTGTATCTGACAAATATGTTCTTCTCAGACTTACTATCAAGTTTACCCTACTTTTTCTTGATATATATGAACGTATGCGTCATATCCGAACACTCGAACATGAGACAAATTCGACTTCTTCCTAAAAATTGCCTCATAAGGCGTCCTATCCTTCACTGATGAGGTCGGTGAGCAATTCTTCAGATAGTTTGTTGTGGCTACAGCTTTCGTCCGAAATTCTTGCCCCAATCCAGTTCAACTCAACATACATCTGACCTTTTTTATGAATGACCGATTTAATCTTTCGGCTACTCCATCTGCTCAGGTGTATATGGAGTTGTCTTCTGCCTTGCAATACAATTGTCCACGCAGAACTGTTCAAATTTATCTGAACAAAATTCACCTCCGTTATTTGTACGAAGGACCTTGATCTTGCTGCTCAATTGGTTTTTCACCAAAACTTTAAATTCTCGAATCTTATCGAATACATCTGAATCTCAAAAAATCATCTATGAATGAGGCATAGTACCTGGACCATCCAATAGATGGAGTCAGACTTGGTCCAAAAATATCACTATGAATTAGTTCAAGAATCTTCGTTGCTCTTGTACTTGTGTGTTAAAAATTGATTCGATTCTATTTTCCATGGAGACAATGTTCACAGAACTCGAAGCCCACAGAATAATCTGGAACTCCTTCTACTATCTGACTTGATGCTATGGTAGAAAGTCCTTTCTCACTGATATGGCCTAATTTTTTATGTCACAACATAGATGTGTTGTATTCATCTTCTTTGACCTCTTCAGAAATAAATCTGTAACCCACAGATATTGTCTCTTCGAGTAACTTGTACAATGTGTCATAACGAACCCCTCGTGCAATCACAATAGACCATCTGATCATCTTGCATGAATCCTTGTCACAATTGAAGATAACACTCAAATCAGTCATTGTACCAACAGATAACAAACTCCTCCTCATAAGTGATATATGCATCACATCTAGTAGAGTCCTCACCGTGTCATCACTCATCATCAACTTCACCCTGCCACATCCAACAATTTGAACCGCAGTATCATCTCCGGGCATGACATCCCACCATTCCTCATATTCATAAAACCAATGTCTATGAGGTGTCATGTGGTAGAAGCACCAGTATCGATGAGTTAGACATCCTGATCTGATTGTGTCATATATGCAGCAGCCAAATACATATCCCCTGCATCAGTCTCCTTTTTGTCTAAGGATGACTCAGCTTTTTTATTATGAATCGGCTTATTTTTGCAATCCCACTTCAGATGGCCCCACTCTTGACATATCCAGCATTCCACCTCTTATCTCTACTCTTCGAACACCCACGAGATTTGGATCTAGACCCTCTCTGATTTTGAGTCATTTATGGTTGCCCTCCTCTAGCTGCCAATGCCTCTTTACCAGAATTTGCTGATCGCTTTCTTTGTGTTTCCTTTGATAACAAGGCAGCATATACACTTTCATACGATAGTTCTTTATCCCCATCACCAATCACGACAATCAGATTGTCCCATGAATTCGGCAGCGAACAGAGCAATGTTATTTCCTTATCATCATCTTGAAACTTAACACCGATTGATACAAGTTGACTGATCAACGTGTTAAAGTTATAAAGATGTGTAGAGAACGAGTCACCCTCATGCATTCGAAGATTGTACAGTTTCTTTCTCAGAAATAACTTGTTAACTAATAACTTACTTTGATATAGGGATTCCAACTTCTTCCACAGATCTATGGCTATAGATTTGCTCATCAAATTCGTAAGAATTGAATCCGCGAGACAAAGCCGAATCAAATCCTTCGTCTTTCTATCAATCCGATTCGACTCTTCGACCGCCTTTGAATATGCATGATTGGAGGAAGCCGCATCTGAATCCTTCGCCGCTTCCTTGCCTGGCCTTTTCTTCTCGATTGCCGTCCAAAGATCTCGATCACAGAGGAGATCCTCCATCTTCATCTTTCAGAGATCAAATCGCGTTCCATCAAACTTTTCTATCTCAATTCGTGATCTTCCTAACATCTCGAATAAACCTTAACTCTTCGAACAACATGTACTCTGATATTAATTGATGGAAAAATTCGAGAATAAGAGTAGAAGATCACAAAGAAATCACAGAAAAATTAGAGGAGACGCACAAGATTTATCCAGGTGCATCCTTGAGATTAGGACTACGTCCTGCAAAGAAGTTCCACTATATTTTTTTGTTACAACCGTACGAGATTACATCTGAAAAATGAGATATAAATATGTCTCTCCAAATGAGTTCAAAATCCGAACAAAATAGAGAAATTCTTAATCCGCACCACATGGGATGGCTAAACAAAAGCCCAAACCCATTTAGGTTTCGAGGGCGCTGCCCTCGAACCCCCGCCCGCTCACCGACGAACGGGACAGCCGTCGGGGGGTGATGCCCCTCAAGTCCCCTTTGTCAGTACGCCAGCAGCACAGATAATTGAGTAATACTTAAATTTTTTTAAGCTCACGTGGACGAACCCGATGTGCGAAACAAGAGGTCCTGAAGTATTCACCAACTCCAACAATAATTCACTCTATAATATATAGTTAAAAAATATGATGAACTTTGTGTTTCGAAACATCTCAGTTTGATCATTGATTCATCAACGACGCCCGTGTTTTGAATTTTGATTTTTTTGGTATGACTAATTTAAAGTATAGAGTGAAAGAATAAATGACCTTTCTCTGATCAACATGGCCCTCTAGACAGTGTGAGATGTTTCGAGGAAGAGGTTGCACGATTTTGTTAGAATGCATCAATCTTAATTAAGATCATATAAAAGTACTTAACACTTTTTTCATGATTTATGCATAAGAGATTAATTCAAAACATACTTTTTATACAAAGTTATCAAATCGAGAGTCTAATTAAATTCCTTTTGCGTCCTCATAAAATTGTAGAGCTTATATTTCAAATATATTTAATTTAAAAAATAAGTATAGTATTGTTGTCAGTAGCATTACTATATTTACATTTATGATATATAACAGTGAGTCATGATGAACATGTTAAATTTATTTATTAAAATGCTTATAGGATTATTGTCCAAGTGGATGACAGTGATAATATAATAAAAAAATGACAATCAATACATTTTAATAACTTCAATTGTATGTTCTATTATAAAATATGTGATCTTAGTGAAGTAGATGATAATAATTATGTTTTGAAAATAAAATCTATTTGAGTTAGTAAATGAGTAAAGTTTGTATCACAAAGATATATGTTGAATATCCTAAATTGTGGATCTATCTTTAAAAAAATAATAAGTTGGATTGTTATGAAGACAAAGTAAATGTAAAAGAGAAAAAAGGTCTAAGAATGATGATTCAAAATACCTGATGTGAGATTTATGAAAATAAAGTAATATAAAAAGGAGAAAGTTCGATCATGAGATTACCGAGGGCAAGCTCTTGGCAATGAGCTAATGATGATCATGAGGATAAATTAATATAAGGAGCAATGGTAATGTTGAACTAATTGTAGTGAGACAAAGGTTGAAGCAATTATGAGAGGTTGAACTAGTTGTGATGAAATCAATTTCTTGAGAGAAACAATATTCTTTTGTGATTGGAGGAATGAAAAGCTTCAATGAATAGGATAGGAATATTATTTTCACGAGAGAAGTAATCATACTCATCTTTATCAATTAGTACATTTAAATCCAATTATTTCATCATTTTTACATCTACAACATATACTTTAAGGTTCTACTAGTAGAGTAGTAAAAATTCAATCGGGTTTAACAAGTTTAAAGAGTTGATTCATGAATTTGTCCGAGTTGATTCAATCATACTCATCTTCCGATGTTGAGTGATCTCACCATACATGATGCATGCAAAATCCACATCAATATATAGAGGCTCATGTGGAGTGACTCTAATATGAAATGTAACATTTCAACCAACATGTGAACTCTGATAGCAAATGTAGTATTTCAATCAGCGTATCACATCATCTGCTCTAGGCCTTGGACCACACGATTTTATTGAAGTGCGTCACGTTTGATCAAAGCGATGTTCCTATATATATTTAGTTTCTCTTACGTGATTTATGCATGTGAGAGTAATTCAAGGCATGCTCCTAAGGTTATTAACACTCGTGCTAATCGATTACACCAACATACATTGGTTGGATTTTATTTTATTCATCCTTCGGAGATGATGACGACGATGATGATGACGATGATGACGACAACCATGATGATGACGATGATGATGATGTTGATGATCACAACGATGAAGATACAATGACGATGATGACGACAACGACGATGATTGATTGAATTTTATTTTATGATGATCTTATCAACAAAATCATAATTAAATCATTTGATGTACTCAGAGGAGCATAAATGAAGGGCATGTTTTTCACATTTTGACCTTTGGCATGGTCCCAGAAGTGTTTTTGGACATGTTCATCTTTTGGCGCCTTATTAATTACTTGTTGCTCAATTACATCAACTTCCACTAGTGCAAGCATGTAGAAATTGTCCTCGTACAACTCAATGCAACAAATAAGTCCACATATAGGGATGGCTTTGCTGTAGATGCACACATACCTCACTCTTGACAATGATGACACTTATCATGGATGATCAACAAGGTGAATCACACATTGAAGAAGGAACTGAACTTTTTGTTAGTTCTTTCTACAATCTTTCTTGTTACTCATAATTTGTTGCAATTCATTAATAAGAATCCTCTAGGTATCCAAATAAGTGAGAAACTAGTTCTTTGGGCTTCTCAAGTCATTTTTTTATATGCTTCTTAAAAAATTAACAAGCTAGTGAAAAAAAATTAAGAATGACAAAACTGCCATAGAACAGTTGACAAAAGGCAAATAACATTGAAATGAGACTTCTGAAAAATTGTCAAATTGAAAATCTTAGCAATTACTAGAGAGTTCATCGTCCATTATTAACTAGGATGTAAGAACCATGACAAGTAGGAAACCTGAAGAAATTAAAATCGATAGAAGCGGAAACAAAAAATGCAGAAATGACAACATACCACCCTTCTAGGCACAACATTAAAAAATGCATCATGAAATTAAAGAAGATGTTGCGTCACAAATCATAATCAAACCATCTCATGTCTTCAGAGGAGCATACTAAATCACATTGAAATGAGACTTCTGACAATGTCAAACTGAGAAGCCTAGCAAATATTACATAGTTCATTGTCCATTATCAAGTAGAACGAAAAACTAGGACAAACAAGAAACCTGAAGAAACTAAAATCGTTGAAAAATTACAACATACCCTTTTAGGCACAACATCCAAAAAATGCATCCCACAATAATGGATGATGATAATGATGATCTTATCCACACAAATCATAATCAAATCATCTCATGTACTCAGGGAGCATAAATGAATGGTATGTTTTCCACATTGCTGACTTTTTTACAACTTCACTTCTATCATATTTTTGAGGCTTTGTTAGATACTTATTGCTCAACCCCATCGACTTCCACTAGTGCAAGCATGTAGAAATTGTCCTCGTAGAACTCAACTCAACAAATAAGTCCATAGATGGGGTAGCTTTGCCTACATACCTCACTCTTGACAACAAGGACACTTATCGTCGATCAACAAGGTGAAGCACATTCGTTTGGTTGCCATCTCAAGCATTGAAGGAGTTGAGCCTTTGGTTGGTTCTTATGCAATCTTTCTTATTACTCATAATTTGTTGCAAGTCATTAACAAGAGACCTCTAGTATTCAAATAATTGAGAAACTAGTGCTTTGGATTACTCAATTGTTTTTTATATACTTCTTAAAAATTTAACAAGCTAGTGAAAACAAATTAAGAATAAAAAAACTATCACAAATAGTTGACAAAAACCAAACCATATTGAAATGAGGCTTCTGCATACTATCAAACTGACAAGCCTAGCAAATATTAGAGAGTTCACCATCCATTAGTAATGTGTAAAATGATGTAGCAAAATAAAATCGCTTGCAAGTGCACTAGTCGCTCAAGTAATATAGAAAATAGGAGTAAGAGTGTCGAATCCACGAAGAATATTATTAATTTAATATCTGAATTTATAAATTAATAAGAGAGGAAAAACATGGATTTTTGGAAATAGGTTTTGTAAAAATAAAATAAAATAAAGAAAATAAGATAATGTAGTGGTGTTGAAGTTAGGCCTTAGGATGAAAATAAATCACGATAAATATTTGAACCATAAAAGATAAATTTAATATTTAACGATGGATTAGAGTCTCCCTAAAGTAATCTAACACGATTAACTTGTGGTCTCCACGACTGGCATCCCTCAACCTAATCATATAGAACTATCTTAATTTAATAAAAATTAAAATCTCCACGACTGGTACCCTCAAATCATATTAAAATTAAGATGCATTAAATTGGATTCCCTAGACTATTAATCACTCCACAAGCTGGTATAAATTAATAGACCACACAAAGTTGATTCTCCACACACTAGTTATCAAATTTATGTCAATTATTAATTTCAAATAAAATCAATTATAATTAGTATCATGAATTTTGAAATTAAACACTCCACAAACTGATATAGCCTAATTTAGAAATCTAATTAACTAATATAAAAGCATTAAGCACAATTAATAATTGATCAGAAAAGATTAAAACAAATAAAATAGGGTCCAAACATTTTCCTTCAATTAATAATCTCCTAAAATAAAAGATATAAAAATATTGAGTTCATCTTAGAAATTCTGGAGAGATAATAAAATACATATGATAAAAATGGGAAGAATTACACCCAAAATAGATAAAAGTCGAAGCTTCGGATCATGGACAGATAGTCGGGCAGCCTTTCGAACTTTCAGCCATCACACCTCTCTCTTCTCGGTCATAGCCTGCCACTACAAGAAAACATAGCTTCTGTGACGATTTTTTTTATGACGAAATAATTCTATCACAATATATGATAATCTTGTGAGAACTTTGTGACTGATATGAATTTGATATTTTAGTGACTGATGTGTGACGATAGTATTTGTCACAAGATTATTTGTGAGAAATCCGTCATAATTTTGTGACGATTTTGTGATCACTAACTTAACTAAAATATTAGTGACGCAAAAGTGATAAATATAAAAGCGTCACAATATATTTGTCATATTATGGTCACATTTATTTTTTTATTTTATCTATGGTTACAAAATTATCACAAACATATATTTTCTCTTTAATGCATTACATATTTATGTTATAATATAAAAAAATAAAGAACCCATCCAACCTTACCAAGGACAAACAAAAGTACTTTTCATCTCTCCAAGTAATTTTTGTATTCTTCCTCTCTTACTTTTCCCTTTTGGATGTTCTCTTATTTCAATTTCTTTCGTTCTCAATCTTTTTTTACTTCATTCAAAAAGAGTATTATAGCCTTGACGGCCGCATAGCCGCCAAGGCTGCAATAATTTTGACACAGATGCAGGGTTGCTGCACGTCGTCTTGCGTAAGGCTGCAGACGCAACAGCCCTAATGCAGGACTGCAAACCCTGCGTCTGGGCTATAGACGTCTGCAGCCCTAAGGCAGGATTGGAGCATTAAAAATAGAATAATATAATAACTAATCTAGATTCTTCTTTATTGTGAAAATTATTTCTTATTTAATTTTAGTAAGTTTTTACTTAAATGATAAGTCATTTGTTAATTGTTACAAATTTTATGTTTTAATATTATTCTTCAAGTTTAATATCATTAATAAAGGATAAATAAATATCTTTACTTTTAGTATTTAATATTTATTTTTGTTAATGTAATTAAGAATGCCAACATTTTTTTACTTATAATAATTTAATAATATTTAACTATTCAATTTTTATTTTTATGTTCGTTTACCTTTTTTTCATTATTTAACTTTGATTGGGATTATATATATATCCTAAAAAATTTTGAAAACATAAATGAAAAATATTTATTATTTTAAAATCAAAGCTAAAACAATTGCTTTACCACCATAAGTTAATAGCTATTAGGATATAACTAAACATTTAACCTTAACCTAATTTTCTTAATCCGCATGTTCCTGTCCAACTCGTCGTCTTCCTGGCAACGGACGACGCGATTAGCAAAATCCTCTTCCCTCGCACATCGGTAGCAGTCGGCACTGGACAATCAAATTCCTCTTCCTCACACCACCAGCAGATGGAAGTACAAGCCCCTTGCGCGACTTTGTCTCCTTCGTTTCTTCGTACCTCGCACACACCATAAACCGATCCCTGAGGCGGATGCCGGCGTTTCTGTGCCGGCCGATGCTCTCCGCATTGAAGGTTACGACGGCATCGGTAAACCATGCACCCTGTCACCACAAGAGCAAGCACTACCAACCCGATGCCGATTCCCAAACCCAGCGCCAATCTTGTCCGAGTTGTCCCTCTCGACATTGACATGAAGTTTACACATTTTTTTCCTTTGCGCCCACATATTTCTCTGCTTCGACATTTTTTTCCGAGGGTTCGGCCGACATTTGAAGTTTTCTTCATGGATCGCAGGGATTTCTCCACAGGTTGTTCGGCCGGCATTTGAATAGGAGATTTTTGCTAATATTGCTTTTCATTTGTAAGTTGTGCCCTGTTCCTGAGCAGCACATAGCAGGTAAGTGTTGCTATGATTTCAATGCGTACCAGCATATTTATCAAGCTGTTGTTTAATCTGAATAACAATAATGTTATAAGCACATCTGAATAACAATAATGTTACCAGAACATTTATCAATTTGTTGTTTAATCTGAAAGCCGACGTCGACTTTGTGATTATTAAATCTGATGATAAAGTACTACAGGAAAGAATTTATGAAGTCACGGGAGGCTGCAGTGTATAACAAGGTTAGCAATTATTTGATTTTCTAAATCAAAATGATTTACTACTTGAATAACTGGTAATGGATGCCTTACGCAAATTATTGTATTTGGAATTGTATCTTATGCTACTTTGTTTACCCAACACAAATAAATGTTGGAATTCATGCACGTCTTTAAGGTTTTTCCTTGCTTATAAATAAAGATAATAATGCTCTTGAAAAATTAACATCACAAATACAATATAACTCATGATTAAAAATAATCACATTGACGACCATGAAATTTTATTTTATAATGCCCAAAGATTCTTATAAATTGTAAATAACAAAATTTAATTATTATCAGTAATTTTAATGATATCATGCTTTCATTAATCTCATAAAATACTTTTTATATGTTTCACCTTGGATTCAGTGGCAACTTACATTGCAAAATTTGAAAAAGGATGACTTGGGTGACCCTTCCTTCAAATGTTGCTAGTGAGAATGATTTGCAACGTATAAAAGAATAAGTGTGTCAAGAAGTGTGACAAGAATTGCAATAAGAATTAGATGATCGCATAAAAAAAGTGAATGCAGAAATGGAAGAACGTGTTCGTGCACTCGTATTGCAAATTACTCAACATGGGAGTAGTCAATCATCTTCTCGAGATTCCACTCCACCTTAGTAAGGTAATTTATCTTATTTATATATCACTTTCTTATGAAGCTTTATTATTTTAATATTTTTTTATTTAAATCACTAAATTTTAATATTTTATGTATATGTTTGATTACAGGTTTCAACTTTTTATATGAAAAGGTGATCACAATTCATCAAGGGAAAAAGTGGTGGATATGTTGTGTGGAGAATTTTTGTTATGTGATTACAATTTACTGAAAGTTCATTGTTAAATTTGAATAATCAAAACTCGTGTAGTGGATTTAGTATTTTGAATACTTTAACTACAAATGTTTGAACTATATGATATTTGGTATGTTTAGAAATGGAATTTTTAGTATCTTGCATTATATGATTTTTATTGTATAATTATTTATGTATAATAGCATATTTAGAAAATAAATTGTCACAATGTTTCATAAAAATGGTCTATAATTAAAATATTACACTAATTAATTGCATAAAGTTCTATCACAAATTCATCAAAATAATTAATAATGAATCATCACAATTTTGTCACAAAATGTCGATGGAAACTTTGTCACTAATTAATAATGCATGCAAAGCTCACGACTCAACTGTGGAAGAAACCTGAACTTCAGAGCATGAGTTGAATTGATGGTTTCGTCCTCTATTTATATATGCAAAAGAGTACTTCATGTTGATTACGGTAAATCGTACGGTTGGAATTAAATTCACCGGATAAAAGTTAATTACGGTCTCTTCGAATTTTGGCCAAAATATAACTCTTCTATAATCGTTACTCCCAAAACGATAGACTCTTTTTACCTATACCCCCTTCTTGAAATCTTGGCCAAAATGATAAACAATTCTTATCTTTACTCATTTTCTTCTAATTTTGGCCAAAACGATGAGTGCTTGAGCCAAGGGGACTTGGACTGAGTTTTCCTATACTAAAAAGTTGTATTTTATTGATAGATTATTTGACAAGTAATGAATTTTCACTATTGATAATGTAATTTTTGAGAACTTCCAAAATTGGTTAAATAGATCTATTAGATCAAAATTATAAAATCCTACTTGTCGTGTGTACTTATTTTCACTTGTCATTTGTTTATTTGTTGGGTCAAAGAAAATTCTATGTCAAAGTTTAAGATATTTCCCTATCCTGCTAATGAGACTTTGGACATGACTTGATTTTTCGTTAACCCTTTGCATGGAAGCACTATAGCATCCTACGAAACCATCCCTCTTTCTCTTTGCATACATTATTTACATGTGTAATTGTACTTATAAGTAAACAATGTAATATAATACATCTAAGACGATTTTCATAGGGTCATATCAGTGATGGTGTTGAGATCGTGTCCTATGACCGAGCTCAAGCGACGATATAGCACATGAACTAAAAGGCCTAGTTATTGATTTCTTTTCTTTCCGCATTCATGAATCTTGATGTAATTCATATGTTACATTTGTTTTAGAGACTTTGCATTATTTCTAGACTTCCGCTATTATGATATCTCCATTCTCCCTTTTTATTTCCATTGCTGACATGTCATTATTTTTTAGTGAGTCAAGTAATGGTCAAAGCTATAGTATTTGTCGCGCCTTCAAATTGATCCTCGCCACATGGCGTTGGTCAATTTGGGGGCATTATAGAAGAGTTATGCTGATAAAGGCAGACGAGAGCAGATTGGTGATCAAGTGTTACTGAAGGTCTCCTCTATGAAAGGGGTCATGAGATTCAACAAGCGAGAAAAGCTCAATCCTCTCTATGTGGGTCTTTTTGAGATACTGAAGTTAGTAGGTGAGGCAGCTTGTAGATTGGGTCTGCCCCCTTCTTATGGGCGAGTACATAATGTGTTTCACGTATCCTTGCTCAAGAAGTACAAGCATGACACCGCCAATATTTTACGAATCGAGGAGTCAGATCTAGCTGCGGACTTGACCTTCGCCGAGTACCCGACACATATTGTAGAACGTAAGGTGCAACGCCAGAGGAATAAAGACGTACCCATGGTTAGAGTAGCTTGGTGTTTCCATCATGACAATGAAGCGACATGGGAGCTCGAATCAGAGATGCGCCAAGAGTTTCCACACCTTTTCAGAAAGTCCTATACTTAGTGCAAAATTCGATGATGAATTTTCTTTTAAGAGGGTAATAATGTAATAACCGCTAAAAAAATTTATAAATTTCAAAACATAACAGCAACAACTAGCTGGAGGTAGAGGTCAAAAGATTCTGACAACATGCAAGTAAAGGGTGATTATATCCATTAAAGGTGAGAGAAATAGGGATCTGGAAAAGTTAAGAGAGGAATAATTATTAAAGAGGTTCTCACTTCCCGCAACAGTAGAAAGGTCGATTGCCATTTGTTTCATCTGGCCTACCATTCTTGTGCATTGCATCTCACGCAGGAATTAGAAGGACACCAACACTATGTAACACCATTAGTAAGAAGGAATAGAACACGCCCCCTCTTTTTTTCCTCTCTCCCTCACCCTCATGCATTCTTGGATTTAAATATCATCTCCTTACATCCCTCTTCAACACGGGCTGCCTCGCAGGTAGAGATCGACAGAGGGAAGGAGATCTCCCACCATCACAACAGAGAGGACGCGGATGGTAATTCGAACCAATCATCATGAAAGGATCCAACACTATTAGAGGTGGGTGAATCGAAATCACCCTTCATAACTATGAATAGGATTTGATTAGAATGATGCTATGATTGATTCTGTAAAATGATTCATGATCGAATAAATGAAGGTAATGAATTAATTGTTTTCCCTCTGATTCGAAATTTGATGTTGATTGCTTATATAAATGTGTTCTATTTACCATCGTCTTGTTCTGATGATTGCACTGATGTAGTGACACACTTAGGATAGAAATCTATGAAATTCTATTTTGTATATTGTATGATACTGAAAATCCAATTTACTGATCAAAAGGGATTGGTCGACCGACGTCTTGTTTACGTTCGTCCACGAAGTACACAGATCGGTCGACTGATCGATGGAGACCGATTGACCGACGTTTTGCTTGTGTTCGTCCATGTATATAGATCGGTCGATGACCTATGAAAATCAGTCGACTGACCCTTGTCCATAAAGTGTACAGATCGACCAACTGACCCATGAAAATCAGTCGACCGACCCTCGAGCCTATCGGCCGACCCCCAACTGTGACTCAGTTCCTTTATTATTAAATCTAGATTTTTATCTGATTATTACTTGATTTCCCTTATGATTAATTATTATTATTATGATTGAATCCAAAGACGACTTCATTGAGATCCATTCCCATTGGACTGACTTACCCCTTCGATTGATACAATCACTTTTGTAATGTGAAGAACAATATGACGGTAAAGTGACCGATAATGTAAAGGTGAAAGATAAATGATGGGATGCCAGCCAATGCCAAGTGCCTAAAGATGATGATCGCTCCCTTGGTCATGGCTTGATCAACTATTGACTTGCACAAGGCTGTATTGTATTGCTCGGCATAAATTCTAAAAAGCTAAAGGCATATAAAGTCATTTGATTTATAAATAAAAGTTCAAGATAAAGAAGAATGTTCAAGTGATATGAGTATGCTATTAAGATAAGTATTGTTATGAATCCTTTATGATAAATTAGTTCCTCTTGATTCCAAATTTACTATGTGTTATTATGATATTATTGTTCCTCATCATCCATTGATAACTATTGTTCTAATGATTTATGCTCAACATCTGATCAAGATAGATTATTCACGGATTCTGACTTATCCTATTTGATAGTTATGCATTGTATATTTGTATTGACTCCTCACTAGGCTGTAAAGCTTATGGGAGGAACCCCACTCCTGTGTTTGATTTTCATAGGGTCAAGTCAGTGATGGTGTTGAAATCGTATGCTGCGATCAAGCTCAGACGACGATATAGCACATGAACTAAATAGTCTAGTTATTGATTTCTTTTCTTTCCGCGTTCATGAATCTTAATTATATATACTTGAATACATTTGTTAAAGATATTTTCACTTGTTGTTTATTTATCCACTTGACCATATGATACTTGTTATATTAGAAATTGATAATTGATCATTTGTTAAGCATGACACATGATCTCCCTTGTACGAAATAGTTAATCTTGCTATTTTGATCATTCCTCATTGTTCTATATATGAATCATGTCCTGGAGTGAGATTGAACCATTTGTTTTCTATCTCCCATGCTTGTTATCTCAATTTGTTGCAATGTCGTTGTTACTACTTCATCTCACTTTAGTGATTTGCGAAAAGAATTGTTATCTTTTAGACAAGTTTGCACAATGTAATTATATGTTGAGCTTTCAACAAAGCTTATGCCCTAATGTTGTATAGTATCTTAACAAGATTGTGTTGACGCACCTTTGCATCTTCCATGTCCAAGATATTATTTACTGTTTAGCTACAACTATAAGGTAAATTGTTGAATTGTAAGTGGGAGGGAGAGATCAATCAATAGTGAAAGAGGGAGGGTTTCGTAGCGAGATATCTAGAGGAGAGCTAGGGAGGGTATGTAGATATTGATCAAGAGAGAGGGAGAATTTGCATGTGAGAGGAGGACAACTCAATTCTTAAACTAGTTTTTTTCTTTTAATGAACTGATTCATCCAAGAGACCAAAATTTATTTGGATGGAGCAATATAATGCATCAAATCAACACTCTAACCCATTATAACAACAAAAAGTTGAAGGATTTAAAGAACCTTTTTGATATCACTCTAATTTATATTATATTGCATATTCTATCTCCATCAAAGTTTATATTGCTTCTATTAAATTATATCTAGGTCATAGTTGTTTGCGTTTGGATAAGATGAGATATATAAGAAAGCCACCAATATTTTTTCATACAAAATAAAATTTCCTCCAACTTTATTTTTTTTTTCAACTTTATCCTTCAATTTTATCCACCAGGTATCACTAGTTTGTTTGGTTATCTTCCTACGTGGCACATAAATAAAATGTGAAATTAATAAAAAATAATAAACTATTAGTAAAATAATATAAACTTTTAAAAAAAATAAAAAGGGGGGACCGCCCTCTCCTCCTCTAGTGGCCTAGTTGGCAATAGTAGGAGAGGATGCGGGCGGCACACCCTTCACTGGTCGTGGCTAGAGGGAGAGGGGGATTCTGCTCCCTTTCTTATTAGCAATGATGTAGAGAAGGAGGAGGAGGAGGGCGGGGTTCGTCCCTACTCGCGTCGGCGACGGATCGCGACCCGACCTTGCACAATGAGGGCAATCCCCCCTAGTTGCCTATAGAGGGGGATGTCACTCTGCATGTCATTTGTCGCCTACCCCATCCGAGAGGCGTTGGTAAGTCCACGCTGCTAGACATACTACACGCCACCAACAGTCGACTTCGTCCTCCTCAACTCATCCCTACTCCAACCCTCCTCCTTCTATCGCCTATCTGCACATGTCCCCCAACACGATGCTTGCCTCCCTCTCCTCATCATCATCGAGATGTTTGCCTTTGCCGCTTGACTTCTCCTATTCGTCGATGTTGATGCACATGCTATCTTGGACTCCATGCTCCTCGCCAAACTCTGCTTCTTCCATCACGCACACACCTGATTCTCCGACAATCTAGGGGGTGACACCCCCTACATCGTCACCGGAGAGAGAGGGTGTGGCACTCCCTCTCTTTTCGCCCATCGGCCATGCCACCCCCTCGCCGACGAGGCCATCAGAAGGGGAGGGGGCAGTCGCCTCTTTTTTTATTTTTTATATTATATTTGTTATGAAAAGAGAGAGAGAATCGCACAAACATAGGAAAATACATACATTTACGAGATTCACTTTAAACCATACTATGTTTTCGAATGACGATGACTCTCTTTATTATGAAATATTGATAATTACAAGTATGTGAAATAATTTAGCCATCATAAATGGGAAATAAAAATTCTAAACCCAAACGATGAGACCCTTCTAAAGAATGGATGATTTCGCCACCCCCTTTGTTTAAGCGCCTGACATAAGGGTCATATAGGGTTACAACTATGTTAAGTTTCAAGGCATTATCAACAAATCTTCACCTTGACTTGAATCATTTTCAAAATATAAATATCTGCAGTGCCAATACTGCTGCCAACCCCCTTTGGTGCTATTACTAGGTGTTGATGTTTAGCAATCCGTAATATGGATTTCACAACCAGTAACACTAATTTCACGACCCTCATAGTGTTCAAATCGAAGTAGAAGTGGTTTTAATGTCCCATAATATATTGGTTACGGCTCGCTATTCGAGCAAGTTTTTTGACAAATCTAAGCATTTTAATAGGCCGTTACAACTATTTCACGGCCCTGATATTATGACCATTACGATTTTCTCACGGTCCGTTATATTCATTTCAGCCTTGACAACATCCACTAATTTTCACTTTCTGCTCCGTTTTAACTCCGATTTGAGCGTGATTTTCTCCAGTGATTTCGTAATTCAATTTTCTTATTTTTTTGCAATAAAATATAGAATTTATGTAGTTTTTTATTTTTTATAAAATTAAATCAAATAAAGACATAAATCAATGCATGCTATATGAAAATGAATCTAAATGTTATTAAATGCATGATTAATTATCTATTATATTTTGCATGCATCAGTCGTCTCTCAATATCTTCATCCCAAAAATTTTTTTTGTTGCATCAAGGTCTTTCACGTCGAATTCTGCATCAAGGAGCTTCTTCAGATTCTGAATGTTTAACATGTCTCTAGCAGCAATAAGCATATCATTAACATACAAGAGTAGATAATGTTCTTATAATATACACAACAATCATAAGGACTTCTGCTAAATCCCTTGCTGAACATAAAGCTATCAAACCTATCTACTTCAAGGCATATAAAGATTTTTTTCAGTTTACAAATTTGAACTCCCTTGCCTATAATGAAGAACCTCCCTAGCTGACTCATAAGAATGTCTTCTTCAAATTCTTCGTGAAGGAAGGCAATCTTCATATGTAGTTGCTCAAGCTTTAAATTCTTATTTGTTACAAGGGCAAACAACATCCTAATAGAAGTGAGAATATCTCATTTTGGTCTACTCATTCTTTTTTACTATAAGTTTTAGCAACCAATCATATTTTGTATCTTGTGCCTTCAAGTTTTAAAATTTCAATCTTCTTCTTAAAGATCAACTTTTAGCCAATAACCTTTCTGTCTTTAAGTAATTTGACCAACTCTCATGTCTAATTATTGTGAAGATACTCCATCTCCTCACCCATAGCAATAATCCATTGCTCAGATTCAACACATGTGATGACATTCCTATAAGAAGATGACTCTAAGGACTCCACATCTTCAGCTACCTGCAAAGCATAAGCAACAATGCCTTCAAATCCATATCGCTTAGCAAGACTCACTTGTCTACGAGGACGTCTCGCAACAATTGATTCCTATTTTATCTGGTCATCCTCCTCAATTGGAGTGACTTCAATCTCCACCTACTTATTGACACTCTTTTTTGTTGTGTCAATGGTCTCCACCTTCAGCTAAAATATTGATGTTTCATCAAGGTCACATTTCTGTTGTGAATGACTTTATGTTATGAAGGAGATCATATCTTGTAGGCTTTCACTCTTATATCATATCCCACAAGCACTTCTTTTGCTCTTGATTCCAACTTTCCTACACTAATATGATAGCATGCTGGACAAATAAAAACTTTTAAATTAGTATAACAACATTTCTTGACCATACTTCAGTAAGAGTCTTGAGATCAATTACAGTCGTTGTAATCTTACTTCTTCCAGACGTATAGTTTCCTTTTCGATAATCATAGATTGAATAAAATTCTCATATGATGGAAGAAGGAAAACTAACAAAAGTAGGACAACATTCTCAACCTTAATCTTTATATCAATATTTCTCAATTCCGTCAACAAATAATTTAACTATCAAAATTCTCCCGCATCTTGATCTGACACAATTCGAAACTATTTTCTATCTGATGAACTTCTTCATCTTCATGTTGTGTAATGTCATTTCTCTGCTTAACCGAGAATCGTTGATGAACCATAAGACTCTGATGCCCATTTGTTATAGAAAAAGGGAGAGAGAATCTTACAAACATAAAGATTTACGAGGTTCACTTTAAACTAGCTTGCATTCTTGGACGGCGACGACTCTTTTTATTATGAAATATTGATGATTACAATGATGCAAAATAACACGGCCATTATAAAATTTATATAGGGACTCCAATACACAATAGGAAATAGAAACCTTAAATTCGGACAATGAGACTCCTGCAAGGGACGATTGACTTTCCTTTGTTTAAACGTCTGAATTACATAAAGGGTCGTATAAGTTACAACTACGTTAATATTCAAGACATTATCAACACTATCATTATTAGTTTGATATTATTTTATTAAATTCATATTTTAACACGTGAGCAAAATAATCGAAAAACTAGTCATACCCGATAAGAGCAGTTATTAAAATAAGTCTGAAATTTACCTCTTTTATGCACCATACATCTACTAACGTAATGTGGGACTCCACCTCATAATTGTCACTTAATCTCATCTGTTTTTTTATAAGATGAGCTGTAAACGAAAGTTACTATGTTCGATGTTTATTTCCAACATTCTCATCTTAAACTTGATTAATTATGACCCATTAAGCTTTTACATATGGTGTTAACACTGGAAAACAAAAACTGAGATTTGTAAATGTATCCTGATCTACTACACACAGAGAACATGACACTGTAAGATCTGTCGCCATAAATCAAAGTACAACTTCTATATGAAGACATGACATATCTCAAGCACTCATTATCGATAGAACTGGATGCAGTCTGAGAATTAGGACCGTACTACATAACTTTCAGGTAGCCACACAACTAAAGCAGCTCACAATAAATTGTGATTCAGCTCTCACTCGTAATATTAGAAAAAAATGAAAAAATGCTACTCCCCAAATATGAAGCAAACTGGAAACGTTTCGTCTTCAGTTTACTGAAATGGATAATTTAATTTTTGTTGAAATGTGAAGCTATGCTTTGAACGGGGAGAAGCCATGGTGAAGGGCAGCATGCCATGCTTTCTCACTGCTGGTCACGGCATCACCACATTCATGTGTGCTCCATCCTTCCAGTGCATGGATTATTCCAGCTACGCGCCATGCACTGAACACCCTCCTTGGCAACCAATTCTGCAACAATTAACAGATGTAAAATTATTCTTCAGAGAGATCTTAAAACTGAAACATGAGCTCCACAAATAGCCGAGGAAACAGAAGCTAAAAATCAAATATTATCTTCCATCACTACAATTTATCTTATACACGGTTTTGGTGGTATGTTATGAAGGGTGGAGTGCTTCATATATGTCATTGTCCGTGCATGTATTGATCTTATTGAGTTCATGTGTTCTGATGTCAAACAGACAGAGATACTTGATGAAATAATGCATTATGTATGCACATTTGTTGGCTTAGATATATCTATGTACCTCGCATGTGTGTAGATTCTCATAGGCTTTGGGGACAACCATTGCAGGAGTGGAAAGATAGCTGCAATCTTTGCGCACAGTTTTGGGAGGGAACTGAGAGAAAGGGACAAACGAGATGCCCTTCTTGGCTTTCCTTTGCTCATTGTCACTCACTCCATCTCCTATCAGCCAAACCTGCACATTTTTAATGTAGTAGTAAATCAGCTGAATTTTACTTAGAATTGACCACATAATATATAGTGCGCCAGGACAATACATGCATCGTATAAAGATTTCTGTTTCCATTTCAGAACAAAGTCTGCAGAAAGTTAATTTAAGTACAAGGACAATTTTTGTTGTTATATCTCTCTTTCGTTTAACCACAAAAAAGAAAAAAAAAACTCTCAAGAGCAAGAAATCAATACGAAAGAGAGTGAAATGTATAAGGCTCGCCTTGCTTTCGTATCTGTCAGAGAATACCAAATTATGCTTTATTTCTGCTGGCAATTTTAGCTTCAAGATCTTGTACTGATCTTGCTGGACCAGTTCTACCTGTTTGAAAGATTAACCACATCAATAATTAATATTTCTCTCAGACAAAGAAAAGACAACGAGTGGGATCCCTCTGGAGGCAATTAATTTACCATTGTGATACTGGATTTATTACAGCATCACAGAATGTTTACCTTGACATCTTTCAGACACAGGGCCAAGCACAAATTGAAAGCCATCTTGGAGAGCTTTCCCATCAGGAGAACACTCCGGGCTTCCTTAGGAACAAAGTTGAGGACCACTGCAACTGCTAATCCTGTTCCATCCACTAGAGCTGTTTTGAGCGTTGGATTCCTTTTGACGTAAATCATTCCGTACCCATTCAGCTTGTCACCCTGCATATTAATTCCAATCCAGAATTCACCCTCAATGATTTATGAAGTCATGCACATTTTGATGCTAAATCTGTTGTCTTACTTGGTTCAGGAGGCCCAGGCTCACGACTTTAGAACCCCTTGCATCAGCTTCCAGTATTGCCTTCTCTATCAGGACATTTATTTTCTCCCTGTCACATGATTTATACTGCACAACATACCAAAAATATCAATTCATGCCAATATCAAAGTTTCCCAATGCAGCGATCTTACTCAGTACTATTTTGTATTTTATGTATACATACGTACGTATGTACCTGGGAGGTGTATCTTGGTATGGCCCATGTTTCCATCTGGTGCTTCTTCAACCTGCTCCTCTCCAGAACAACAAAACTGGTTCCAAGCAGAGATGTAAGGAGGGCTGATGCGCATGTGAATGGCCACATGAGCCAGAGGTACCACATTGAGGTGTATGGCTTGGAGGAGAGCGAGGCGAGGCCCAGCCTCGTATGGAAGACGGAGTGCAGGGTGGTCAAATGAGTGAGGTGGACGACATGGAGCTCCTCGCCGTCGCCGCCCTGCTGCTTCGACCCCTCGATGGATCTCTCATACAACTCGTCCGAGCACTGATCAACCGTGCCGTACACGTAGTCGTAGAGCGGCATGAACAGGCAGTAATTGGTCCTGAACTGCGTGTGGTGAAGAGAATGGAACCTGTTGATGATTAAGACATCATCAAAATATTTTCTCTTTTGCCTAATATTCAGATTGAGATTGATTTCATCCATAAGGGCATTGATTCTTTTTTTTTTCTTTTCTTTCTTTTACTTACGATGGAGTGTACATGAGATACTTCAGAGGGGGGAAGGTGCTGAAGAGGCATGCCGGGACGAGCTCAAAGTTGCAGTGGCCCATGTAGTTCATGAAATCGATATAGGTGAGGTAGCCGACCACCGCTCCAATGGATGACACCCCGAGCGCTGCGATGGTTAGAAGAGGTATGGCGAAGAGCAAAAAGTAGGCGACTTCTTCAGCAAACGGGTGAATCACAGCTGCATGCATGCATGTCAGATGCCAGAAAACAAGTGGATTATGGAAAGATACTTAATCTAAAAATTAAGATTATGCAGTGATTAATTAAAAACCTGAACTATGTTGCTAACTTGTGGGATTGAAAACAGATTCATTGAAAAAATAATCAAAATTTCTTATACCCTTCCAAATTCATTTTACAGCTGCTGAAGTGTAAGGTACCGAATAAAAAATGCAGAAATTGGGTACACAATAAGTGAGTGAGAGAGAGAGCTTACAGGTGATTGGCTCGGTGACGATGGACGAATGGTGATGGGAATGATAGCGGGAATAGAGGAAATGATGGTGCAGAGCTCGATGGAGCCAGTAGTAGATGAACTCCACAGGGCCCGAGTGGAGAGCAATGGTGATGGCGACTCCCTTGGCGTTCCACCACGGCATATGAGCAGCTCCAGGGATCACCACGTTGGCCACGTAGAGCACCAGAGCCGTCAAAATGATCTGGTCGTCCCTGCAAAAATATATTACCATGCATCAAGCTTTCACTGTGTCAGGTGTCAATATTTTTGCTTTGCAAGCTGCTCATCTCATAACATTTTCTTTCTCTTCAACACTTAGCATACATATTGAAGCCTTGCTGCTCGTCAAATGTCATCATCGAAATAAAAGAAAAAACAAGATACAAGCAAACTTAGTTAAAATACTAGTAAAAAGTTAATATTACCAGTTCCTCTCCCTGTCGACTTGCTCGAACTCTAGGCTTTTGTCTACTATCCTTCTCTTGCTTCTGGTGGTCTGGAAGCGAGACAGCGTGATCCAGAGCTGTCCGTGAAGCAGCCTCAGCAGCAGAGTGGGCAATATGACCAGGTTGGACATGTCCCTCTCTCCCTCCATGAACTTGTGCAGGCTATGCACAGCCCAAGGCACCAAGACGACGTACTACACAACATTTGCATCATGATCACGAAAGACATCCACATAAGCATATGTGAAGGACTAAATACGTAGTCGTCCATGCAATGCAGCTCATTATTAGAGATGGTCATATCATACCTTCATGTTCCCAAGCTTCTGCCATGGCCAGTGGGTGAGAGGACCAGGTCGGGAGGCCATTTTTTTCCTTCCCTTGCTCTTCTTATTTTCTTCTTCTTCTTGTGAGTCCGAGGTCCCTGCACTGCACTGCAGGCTTTGTGACTGATGGGAGTGTTGGTTCAAGCTCCTATATATGCAAGTCGTCTTTATTGCTTGTGCTGTTGATGGATCTGTCATGTTCTCGGCATTAATCAATTAACTGCAGACTGAGAGCTGTTAATTGTGTGAAAAGTGTTTTGCATGCATAACGTTAAAGAAAATGGAGGCCTCTAATCTAATGCCACTCCCGCCGCTCCAAAATAAAATGACTATTTTACCTTTGGTCTTCGCATAATTTTACATGAAAAAGTCTCTTTCCATTATATAATTATATATATATATATGTATATATATATTCCATTAAAAGTCGAAGTAACATAAGGCTAAACAAACTTCTATAATTAATTTATAATGTTACAATAAAACTAATAGTTTACAGTTGTGACGATAAACTTATGCAGCTCCATTACTTTAATTATAAAAAGAATATTTTGCTTTCTTTTATCTCGTTACTGTAATAACTACTTAGATAAATTAATTATAAAAATAATATTTGGAAATAAAACAGAATATTATACAGTGTACAATGTTTATAAATAATTTTTTACCTCAATCTTTAATTGAGTTGCATATATATTATCTTTTCATGTTGACCTCATGCACCCTAAATATTTTTAGAAAGAACAAAGTTATTTAGATGATATTTTTTGGAAAAACAATTTTAGTTTTTTATATTTTGGTTTCTCTTGGAAAAAAAATCTTGTGTCACAAAAGTTTAACCCCATAAAATAAACTTTAAACTATTAAATAATTAATTTTCTAAACTTATGATTTTATCTTTTAGTTTAGTCATGATTGGGATTCCTCAAGTTTTTTTTAAACTGTTCATAGGATGATTCATCATAAAAAAGTAATTAAATTGTAGAATACAGTACTTTTATCTGATTATATTATATAAATGAAATATAAATAACTTCTACCTCCATTGGTAAGTAAGAAGTATAAAATGAAATATAAATAGTGAAGTCTCCTACAGCAGAGAGGAAAGGGTACAATAGTAAAATGGAAATTTTTTTGGAGTGACAGTAAGCGTATTGGGAGTGACATTAGAAGCTCCCAAATTAAATTGATGCAGATCTATCGGTGTACTGGACAGGAGGCGTGATTCAGACTTCTGGCAGAGGATCCCAGCGAAGTTTTTTCTTTTTTTGCTTGAGTTGACGTGTTGACCTTTTTTTTTATAATTTTGTTTATTATTTTTTTTCTTTATTTTCTCTCTCACACATATGTATTTTATAAAATAATTTATTTATTAAATATAAATTATTTATTATAACATATTAATATAATGTTATTTTTTTACTTGTTCTTTCGTTAAATTTTTTTAATATTTTACTACATATAATTTATTAAAAATATGATTTCTTTGATATTTAAATAATATTTTTTTACAAAAAATTTTTGAACAATATTTTTAATTTTTACTTTTGTTTTTATTTATTAATAATATTTTTATTTTATATTTATAAGATTAATTTTTATTTCAAAATCCATCAAAAATTAATTCATCACATATACTTTTTTCTATAACATCATCAAATTTCACTATATTCAAACACAATTAAAATTATGAAAACTTAATGAAACTCCAATTTTCGTTACCAAACGACCCCTAAATGTCTCCAACTTCTTCCATGAGATTGACCCATGGATTCGGCATCGCTTTAATTTTTTTTAAAGCATCTCTTTAATTTTTTCTTTTAGTGGAGATCAATAGATGATTATTAACACTCGACTAATTAGATATTTGAACTAGAGCGATATGAATAAATTATAATTAAAATAATAATTTTTTAGAATCGAATATAAGATTATTAACACCTAATTAAGCATCTCTTTTGTTTAACAATGGTTTAATATGTCTCTGCAACAAGATGCACATTTGCTGATGGTGTGACTCCTAATTCCTTTTGTGAGATACTCTGGCATTGTATGCATATATTTATACACCTGTTTATCTACTTTTAGCTTAATACTAAATTTTTCACTAGGAAAAAAACTTCTAACAGCAGATGTTTAAACATTATGGCTGTGCTTGTTCTGGACTTAAGCTAAAACTTAACCCAAGTTTTAGAACTTTTGCCAAACAACTTTTACGACGGCGGAAACTTTTGGCTAAAAATTCTCGTCGTAAATTTTTGTAATTAGTAAGAACTTGAAAAGTTCTTGCTAATTACAAGAACAATCATATTTTTTTAATTTTTTCCATAGGTCTAAAAATAGATAGAACTACTTTTATATCTATAACCTATATTTTAATAATATCATTATATGCATATATTATATACATATATATTATATTTATTTATTATTTATACATTATCATAAATTTATAGTTTATTTAGGTATAATAACAAAAAAGTACATTTATTATTTATTACAATTTACTTAGTGTTATAATAAAATAAAAATTTCTATTATTATTTATTATGAAAATGTTTATTTTCTTGTTTAAATATTGACATAAATACTTTTATTTATTTTACTTATCATATATCATAATAAAAATTAACTAGTATGATATTAGTATAATTATTAATTATGGTATTCAAAATAAGTGATAATTATATAATTATTTTATATAAACATGATGTTAAATTTTCTTTTTATTTCATTTTTAGTTATTAATTAGTTTATCTTAATTTTTTTCTTCTATCTAATTTGCTAATTATAAAAATATTGTGTAACTAATAATATAAAATTAATCTTATAAAATAATAATATATATATTTACCTCTTACTTTTTATCTAAACACTTATTAAAATTTATCTATCAAATTAACTTTTTAAATTTCTATCACTATATTTTTTCATCCAAACACTAACTTAAACTTTTCTATTTAATTCAGGAACTAATTTTTTTTCTAAAATTCTCGTAGGTTGTGTTTGGTGTGGAGAATTTGATCAGAACTTGGCTAAGTTCTGCCAAACACAACATGTGACTAGAACTTTGACGTGCTGCTATGTTTTCGTTGGAAGCGAGAACGTGGCTTTTCTTTTTTTTTTTGTTTTGCTTTTTTCACTACTTTATTATATTTTAATTAGTAAAATATTATTAATTATATTTAATATTATTTATTAAACCATTTTTATATTATTTTAAATAATAATCAATTTTAATATTTTATTTATTAAAATATTATCATTTAGCTTATAAAATAAAATTTTAATTTAATATAAATATTTTTCATAAATTATAATATTAATGAACTATGAAAATAATAAATTATAATATTATTTTATTCCATAGATTATAAATTTTAATAAATTTCATAAATTATTAAATATAATATTAAAGTAATTATTTTAACTAAATAAATAATATTTTAATTTACTATAATTTTATACTTCTTAAAAAGATAAATTATATTATTATTCTTACTTTTTATCTAAACATCTACTAAAACTTATCTATCAAATTAACCTTTCAAATTTTCATCATTACACTTTTTCATCTAAACACCATATGTAAACTTATCTATCAAATTAATTAGTTATCGGGAACTTAAAATTCTCATGCCAAACATAGCCGTACCAAACATGACATACGACGGGAACTTAGGCCAGAACTTTTATCAAACAATCTTTATGACGAGAACTTATACACATGACGTACGGCGGAAACTTTTGCCAAAAGTTCCCATCCTAAGTTCTTGCAATTAATAAGAACTTGATCTAAAAATAGGTGGAGCTGCTTTTAAACCTATAACATATTATGAAAAGAAATATTAAATCATTACACTTGTGAACGGCCTTTTACGAAAAAAAGGCAGCACAGGGTATGAGCTCTGAACAGTGTCTATGCATGGGAGTGGATCATGGAGGTGCCCGTGCACTACTACTAGCAGCTACAAACGTAGGGCAAGAAGACACTGCCAAGGGCATTAAATACGTTTACTATCTCAAGAAGACACTGCCAAGGGAAGGAAGATCGAACAAAGTGGATGCTGTGGGCGCCTGTTTAATTTTTTGCTCATTTATTTGTTTTTTTTTACTTCTTTCGTATTTGAGGAGTTTTTCTTCCCTCTTTTGTCATTTGCGTAGAAAATTTGTATTATATATAGATTAAATGTTCTTATGATGTAGTTGAGCGATTAGTCTTGTACCTAAAATTGGTACTGGGATAATGCTATTGATCAATACATTTATACTCTGTTCTTCTTTGTAATATCCTTCAGCCCTCTTTCATGAGACACGAATTAATAGCACTAGATTTAAGCAAAATACGGTTCATAGTTCCGAAGTTGCTGTCAGAAAAAGTTGGGGTTTCATAATTTGAGTTCCTTCAGAAATCAGAACCAACTAAGCATGCAATTTAGAAAGGTGCCTAGGGACCCATTGTTTATGTGTGGGGAACGGCGAAAAGGCTGCCTGCACTTGTGGCATAACCTAATTAATGAGAAGCTAAAAGGTTCAGAACAACGTACAGTAGATATCGACTTGTAGACGTCTCCCTGTCACAGGGTTGTGCGCAGATAGTTTTTATAGAGGCCAAGTTGTAAAATGGAGGGGTTTGGTGAGCATAATGAATGAATTCTTATTAATGGCCATGGAGTGAGTTATGAAGTCTGCAAAGCCTTTCATTCTTCTGGTAACTGTGGCCATCTTTCAAAAGTGTGATGGCCCCAGGAAAATGTCATGGGTCAGGGACAACATTGAACAGGCGGATACAAAGACTGAGTGACAACCCCAAATATAGAGAATCAATGCAAGCATGTAGAAGAATAAAACCAAGAGCACCGCCTCCACATCAATGTTATGACAAAATGATCTTGTTTATCATGTTCTGCTTTTGGTCCTGGATCAAGGTGTTGCAGTGCCAGACTTGAAAGAAAATGGAAATGACATTGATCAAACATGCTATGTAGCACACGATGAACTCTGTGATTCCTTGGTTCACAAACAATCATGGCACCTCCCAGCCATTAAATTAAAATAAGAATAATAACATATCTTTTTCTTTAAGGTAATATTTCTCTTTTTTTGTCCTGCAAATGACATTCCTGTGAAAATTATCACACTTCACAAGCTCATTTTATCAAATAATATACACCCAAAAATCATGAAGACATTCTTTTATGACAAATGTCCAACCAAAAAAGCACTTGAATTCTCTAAGTAAATAATTACAAGATCCTTTAATCTAAAGAATATACTCACAAGATCCTAAAGAATCGAGTACACAATATCATCCTATGACCTTCGGTTTAATTGTTTGCAATATAAAGAATATGATAGTAACAACACTAACACAAATCATCAACAATGGATCTCAGTCATAGTAACCAGCGTATGTTATTTTTTCTGTCTACTTCAAGAAATCTCAAGCCAGAACTCAATGGTACATCCAGAATACCTATTGAAAATAATGCCAATGTCAGAGAAACTTTAGTGTTGTGAAAACGGTACTTGTGTCAACGAATTTTAAGATTGTGATGAACCTTCAATTTGAGACATTGTAAAGTGCGAACCTTAAGAAGTATCTTCATGTCCGAGATCTTTGGTTACACGGACAACAGCACATAAAGTGCATGCAACGAGTGATGACCTGCTCCCATATTGAAATCTCATGGCTCAAGCTGTGACAACGAGTTGACAATTGTGAGAATAACCGTGTTTGTGGGCATCTACATTAAGCTTACAAAAAACAAGAATGCCCATACTCTTCGTCAGAGTCGCTTGAGTCGCTGCACAAGAAAAGGCAAATGAAAAAAAGTTGTTCAGAACAGATATTTCAAACATAACTTTATTTACCAACAAAAAGACAGTTTGCAACTAATTTTTAATATCAGAGAATACATGAATTGATTTTTTTTATGGAAGACTAGGAATAAAAAAAAAAGGAGGAGGGTTGTGTTAGGCCCCGACAGCCAGCGTAAAACCCTGTCGAATCTCATGAACATGAATCAACGAATATGGCGTCGTATGATCCATGTAGCCGACCCCACCTAGTGGGATAAGACTTTATTGTTGTTGTTGGAAGACTAGGAATTATGATTACTACAAACTGCAACATTGTGAAAGCAATATTTTAGGAACACAGAGCAAATCTTTCTCAAATTAAAATGGAGGAAGAATATCAGATAGTTGTTGTCTACTTGATTTAACTAAAATCATTTTGATACATACTATCATAAGATGAACATACCTATCTTTCAGGAAGTTGTAGCAATACATATTTCATGCAGAACCATGATTCTGGATAATGCATAATTAATTATGCATGACATGCTACCATAGATGACGAACATATGACTTTAATTCATTACTTTAGATCTTTCTAGTCATTAGTAACAGCAATAATGTTCAACAGAAACATGATATAACCCTGCAAAGGAATTTAAAGGATGGATCCATTTTATTTTAGAGGTGAAAAGCATATGATTCCTGTATATTCTTCATATTTTAGTTTAAACACCATCATCAACAACAGTATAGTATTCAGCTTACTCCAAAATGAAAAATAAAAAAAAACATAATTCAATGTCATTTAAGAAGTAGTAGCTTTATTCTCAATAGTGTACTTAAACTAGCACAATTCCATCTAAAAACATTCACAGTCAAATGAATTGCATGCAAAGGATCCAACAGTCAAGCCAGGAAGTATAAATATTAATATGATTGGTTACTGTCAATCTCATGTGAATATGCACTTTGCCTTGTTTTTCCCTCCTCTAAATTGGCATGTCTGTAATCACATGAAGGATTTCCCTAAAAGGATCCAACACTCTAGAGGTCAATTACAAGCATTAGTCCCAATGATAATGGTCAGTTACATGCAAACATGGAACAGCCACTAGAAACATAATGAGAAAAGTAAAGAGCCTAGATGTGCATGTGGAAAAACCATTTTTATGCACATCAATACATTGTTTATAAGATGGAGGCCTCTTAATTCCTATAGTAACATAATAAGATCTCATTGGTATGTGCATGTACTCTCTTTCTTGCAAGAGAAGAAAGATTACCATCTGAATAGTTGCTATTTTCTTGCATGAACTTCTTGTATGAGGACAAAGATAAGCTATCTTATCAACAATGCAGACATAAGCATCTGAACTATTCAAGATATAGCTTCATGAACAGAAAGAATACCTCAACTGAAGTATTCAAGATGTAACTTCCTCAACTTAAGTATTCAAGATGTAACTTCATAAATAGAGAGAATACCTCAACCGTGAGGTGACTAAAAAGAGGCTTTGATTTCAAGGATTTCATCATTTTAATAATCAAATTTTCTCCAGACAACTCAAGTTCAAATCTCAACAATGGAACTTAATTGATAGGACAAAGCCCTCTCACCTAGAGTTTCTCATCTTCAAGAGAGAGATCTTGCATGAGATAAACAAAACTTAAAATAAACAATTTATTCGTTAACAAAAAAGTTAAAGAAAAACTGTTTAAGACATGGATTCATCTGCATTATGTAATCGGGGTCCTCATCTATAGATTAAAATCTCCAAATACATGTAGGCTAATGGTTAAAATAGTTCTAGTGTATATTGAAAGCTAAAATTAAACCATAATTAATGGCCTCAATCAATATTAATGAAGAACACTGTACTGAACTTATAGAAGCTATGCCCTACTTAAGTTGGGAATTTGCACCACAACATTATCACTTTTTAAATAAATGAAGAAATCATAACAAATGCAATCTAAATCATAAATTTAGTCAATTGTTGTGTAGTGATGTCATACGATGCAATTAACTACTGGCCAGAAAACATATTCTAAAGGTCAAACCATTTGTGTATGACAACAACAAACAACAACAAAGCCTTATCCCACTAGGTGGGGTCGGCTACATGGATCATACGACGCCATTTCGTTGATCCATGTTCATGAGATTCGACAGAGTTTTACGCTGGCCATCGGGGCCTAACACAACCCTCCTCCTTTATCCGGGCTTGGGACCGGCTATAAAAAGATGCTAGTTTCTGAAACAAAAACTTTTTGATACACAAAGAAATAAGTTTCTTTCACAAGTCTTGGAGAGGAACAAGATCTGCCGCCTTCATATATGAATTTGATATAAGAGGACAAAGATCAAACTACTGTGTGCTAGTCAGCTTGTTCATCACTTTGTGGAGTACTAGAATTTTTAATGATAACTTCCTAAAAACTTCCAAGGGGAACAACAAATTCATTGTGATGGTTTTGATGTCAATCAGGTGCACAGAAAGCATGAAACATTCTGGCTATCCTGATTGCTAAAATTTTGTCATTTCAGTAGTTCAAACTATAGATTCGTTCAAATTTTCAAACAGAATGACAGATTCACATTCTTGTTCAGCTATTCAAATCTGAAAGCAGTCTTATTGAACACCAATCTGAACCTCGGATGACCTTTGGAGAAATTACAGGCCTATGAGCAATTAGTCAATGTATTTTGGATGCCATATATAAGATCTACAACATCTGGGACTTCACATGGTTCTCATAACTTCTAATTTATATTGGCATCCAAATGACAGTCAGTGAGAAACCTGACTGAATCCACACTGATTTTTTTTTTATTTTTTATTTTTGAGAAGGAAAAGGATGACCACCAGAATTGTGGTTGTCATCCACAATGATAATTTTAAGTAATTTTGAATAACTAATACAAAAGATGCATATCAATGTCCATATTAGATGTTGAAAAGAAGTTTTGAGCATCCAAACTGATGAAAGTTTTCATATCCTGTATGATACGAGAAGGACATGTTTTCAAGAGGAGTCACTAGAGTTATTACAAAGTTTACATGTCCATATGGTTTTATTATCAAAGACAATGTTTTTTTAATTCTAAAATCCTAAAAAAAATCCTCAATCAAATAAGTAAAGATTAGGTGCTGTTTAACAAAAAATGTGACATATTTTTAGTATGGGTGGTATGCTTTTATTTCGCAGTAGTTCCATCAAATCCTACAGGCTATGAGAAATGGCTAGTTCTACTAACTCAAAAACTCTTTCACATTGACTTCAACTAATCTGTCAACACTTGATTCACTGGAGGGTAAAACACAGACTGAAACTTATGCGTATGATCAAGTTTATCAAGAAAGTTAAGAACATAAAAGGTAAAAGGGGATTTCAGAAATGATCAGGTCTTCTAGTACATCAATCAAGTAACAAACTAACCTCGGATCGAACTCCATCACTTCCACGAGATTGTCTCCGTTGCAGTCATTCCACTGAACTCTCCTTTTCCCGTTCTTCGACCTCTTCTTCCCTGCCAAGCATCCATTCGTGGCCTTCGTTGTCAAGAGGGCATTTGTCTCCCCATCCTCTTCCTCCTCCTCTGCTTCTTCTTTATCCAATCCCACGACCTTCGAACCCAGATAAACTGAATGCTTCTCCCCATTGCAGGCACTCGGCTCCACTTCTTCCCGATCCATCTAAGAACCTGACACCAGACCGAGAATTTTTAGGGCCTCGATCCGCCCATCAACAGAGCGCGACCCTGGAAAACTTCAATTCGGCGCGTAACAGATTCAAGGACCAATGCGGGAAGATAGAAAACAAAGGGAAAACAATCCAATCTTTCATTCAGTATTGCTGACTAAAACCCAAGAGATCGCCTCAATAGTTAAAAAAAAAAAACAAATCTCAGGAAATTTACCTAAACGATCTGGCATCAGATATCTCCTCCTCCTCCTCCTCTTTTACTGAAAACTCAAAAGCCCATAAACATATTACTGAACCGAAGTGAATTGGATTGAAGTCAAACATTAAAAACGAAAAAAAAAGACGGCAGAAAGAAAAAAAAAATCGAACATTTTGTGTGCGGAAGCGACTTGACCACCAAAAGATTGGAAAAAAAGATGAGAAATTTGGAGGAGAAAAAGAGGGAGGAAAAGATCGGAAATGGCACAACTAAAGGAATGGGGTTAAATACCGAGAAAAAGGAATCGAATTTATGGGTCTTAGTTGGATCAACCTCGAGAGGGAAAAGAGAGAAGAAAAAAAAAGAAGGGGGAATTAGAGACAGTAAAAAAAGAGACGAGGAGGAAGAAGTCGCACGTTGTGCTGTTTCGATAGTTTTATAATAATAAAATGTTATATTTGTTTTTGGCGAAGCAAAATCCACCGCCCACCAACCAATGAACCGGCTTTTGGGTTCGTTGGCAACCGAATCTTATTTGTATTGGATTTTGCTAAAGTGCGCCACACGCTTGTCGGATTTTTTTCCCGCTACACATGGAGGCGCATGGTAAAAAAAGACGAGATTTTTCTCCTGCACTGGAATGAAACATTCTTCAGCTCATTTCTAGTAATTTTATTTTAAAAAAAAATTACACCAAATACTCTCTAATTTTAAAATTAATTGAGCAATATCTTCAAACTTTATTTTATATCACAAATGTCCTTCATCTTTTAACGCATTTCACCCGATGCCCTCTTTATCTGGGACAATCGATTTTTCGTCGATATGGCGTCCACGTGGTCATTTCCTTTCTTCTCTACGCAAATAGTCGTCCGACGTGGCATGCTCCGACGTGGTAGATAAAATTATATCAATGCCCTTCGACTTTAAAGTTTACTCAGCGATATCCTCCAACTTCACTTTGTAACACAAATGCCATTCATCTTTTAATACATTTCACTCGATGTTCTTTACATGTGACAATCGATTTTCCGATTTTTCATCGACGTGGCATCTACGTGACCATCTCCTCTCTCCTCCATGCAAATAATCGTCCGACGTGATACCACATATTGAACCACCGTATTATCGTAAGTTGACTCGCTCATTGTTAAATTATTTTCTTATTTTTCTCTTTGTCATCATTCCCGTGAATCCTCCTTCGCCGTTCGCACTCCTTCGCCGTTCGCTTTCCTTCGTCGTTCGCCTCCTTCATCGTTCACCTTTCGCGTTCGTCGGTCATCGTCTTTGTTCAAATTGGTGTAATTTTAATAGCATTTAATGAGCAAATTTTAAAGTTGGAGGATATTTAGTATAATTTTATGTGTCACGCCGGAGCATACACGTCGAAGACTATTTGCGTGGAGGAGAGAGGAGATGGCCACATGAACGTCACGTCAACGAAAAATCGAGAAACCGATTGTCCCAGGTAAAAAGGGCATCGGGCGAAATGTATTAAAAGATGAAGAATATTTGTGTTACAAAGTAAAGTTGGAGGGTATAATTAAACAAACATTAAATTTGAAGGGCATTGGTGTAACTTTATGCGTCACGTCGGAGCATGCCACGACGGACGACTATTTGCGTGGAGGAGAGAGGAGATGGTCATGTGGATGTTACATTAACGAAAAACTGGAAAACCGACTATCCTAGGTAAAGAGGGCATCGAGTGAAACGCGTTAAAAGATGAAAAATATTTGTGTTATAAAGTAAAGTTGAAGGGTATGCTGACCAAATCTTAAAGTTGGAGGGCATTTGGTGTAATTTTTCCTTTTATTTCATAGTTATATTTTAGACGGAAATGTGTATAAATTATATATATATATATATATATAGCATTCCACGTAAAACCAGTGGAGAAAATTAATTTTATTTATTAAATTAATAAATAATTGATATTAGCTTATTTCATTAATTAAATTATAATTTTAATTAAAATTAAGATCATTCAATTATTCAATAAACATAAATTATTTTAACAAATATTACTAATTTAACAGTCACAATTGTTTAGACTTTTATTATTAAAATAATCTAATATATTTATATACGGTTGCATCTAAGAAAATATATAACTAATTTAATAATAAATTATGCTAAAAATAATAAAAAATAAACGTTTTACGTGAGGTGATGAACATAGTCATTAATTATTATGATGATTCGCTCCATGAGGGATGATATATAATTAAACAAATCTTTTAACTATAACATAAGAAAATATTACTTTTGATATGTTTAATTATTGTTAAAAATAATTTAGAATTTAAAATGTAAATTATCTAGATCCAATAATCTATCTTCTTAAAAGCTTATTCATAAGTGAACATGATAAACTAAATTTATTTAAAATTATTTTATAAATACTCTTACATTATCTTTCATTTTCTAATTATTCTTTGCTCAATCTTCTCCTCCCTTTTACCTTTATTATTATTTTTTTAACATCCATTACTTAAATATTTTTTCTTATTGATGCTAATTTACTTCTCCTTCTAGGCTATATATATTTTTTAATATAATATAGATAACAGTTGTTAAATACTTTATTTTTAGTAATATCATTATCTTATAATTAACTGAATATATATAATTTTGTAAACCTATTATGATTAAAAATATTAGTTCAACTTATATTTCATTGTTTTATTTTTTCTCCCACTCATACTCATTAGATTAGGTATGTTATTGACTTAAATTATTATGACATGGTTGAACTTCAATATCATCATTTTTATTAATTTATTTTAATGAAGTTTAATATAATTTTAATTAAAATATCACTAACATAATGTGATAATATGTTATTTTGATATATTTATATTGAAAAATATAATTTAGAGTTAAAATTAAAACATCTAAAATGATATAATTTAATTATAAACATATTTTTAAAATATTATTATTTTAAACTAGGGCTCCGATGCAAAAATTGACACCGCCCAGGTCAATAAAAAGTGGTGAGAAAATAGAAAAAGAAAAAGAATCAGAAAAGGAAGTATAAAGGAAAAAGATGAGTAGTTAAAAAGTTTTATTAAAAAAAATAGTGTAAATTGTGATGAAATAAAATATATTTTTTTTATTTTAAAAAATTCGATTCGTTTTAGTTAAACCCAACTAGCCGTTGGTTCTCTTCCGGTTACGAGACCATTCGTAATAATCAGAACTTGGGCCTTGTCCGAGGGCCTCGTGCGCCTTACCCTTCACTCTCACTCCGCTCGTAGAGAAAAGTTGTTGCAAACGCGAAATGGCGGCAGCACAACCCCTCGCCGGCCGCTCGACGCTCTGCCTCCGCCCCTCGTATGCGTCTCCTGCTTCTTCTTCTTCTTCCGTCGCTTCGCCGCGTGCCGTATTGGTCTCGTTGGCGAAGAGGGGTGGCGGCAGCTCCCCGTCGGCGCTGGGGTTCGCGAAGTCCCAGGTGGCTGGCCTCCAGCTCCTCCGCGTAGGCAGCTCCGCCTCCTCTTCGTCCTCTCTGGTGCCTCCTTCCCGCGACCCGGCCTTCCAACCCATCGTCGCCCGTAAGGCTCTCCGGTTCCCGTTTCCATCTCTCCCCTCTCGGTCTCTTTATCTTTGATTGCTGTGCTCTCGATTGCTGAGGAAGTGCCGAAGAAGGCCAGGAAAAGATGGAAATTTTGGATCTTATAGTTTTCTAAGATAAAAACTATGTTGCGTGCACTTAGGTGAATCGTTTTTTCTTCTAAGAGTAACAATGTGGACCTAAGTAATCCAGAAGCTTTATTAATGGAATGTGAAAATATATATTTTAGGACATGATCTTATAAAGATGACCTTTTATTCTCTTTCAATTGTTTTGTACATGTACTATGACGACATATCTGTTGCTTATCTTAGGCAACCAGAAAACGTCAGCTGTTTTCTGATGTTTGCTCTTTTGTAAACTATAGAGATTGGTTAGTTAGAGGAGAAATGCAGGATTTTCTAACTTGTTTGGACTATTCGGTATCAACCTTCCTAATACTAATGAAAATGATGATTTCTAATTACAACTTCAATGGAAATAAAATATATGAAGTTTGTGCTAGAAATAAAGCAAATTCATCATCATGCTTATTTGCGTTTTGTTTCCTAAACTTACAAAGCCTCAAGGATAGCAATGCATATTTGTTGAGGCAATAGCTATGCATATTCAATTGTCCCACTATGTAGCCTATGATCGTATCATTGTTATCTGATTACAATGCTCATTTTTGTTTAAAGTATTCTAGAACAAGTTGAATGGTCAATCAGAAGATTTTCTTCAGCATTCTCTTTCCGAGAGACACCAGGCAGAACTCATGTCCAATGACTGTTCAACTCTAATATGAATTTGAAATTTGGGTATAATTTTCCCCCTTTTTTTTTTGACTAGTTGATTTAGGTGACAAAGGGTTCACCATTTGCTGTCCTTTTGATACTTCACTTCTGTTATTTATTGCAAGGAGTTAGGATCCCATTCAAATTATCAAACTTAAGTAGCTTAGCAACATGTTAAACATCAATTTATGTGTTTTGATCTTGTTAAAAAAATGTGGTTTGATCTTGTACGGTAGCATTCCATTTTTTAGAGATTCTTGTATTCTGAATTCTGATTATGTACTTCTGATGACTGAAGAGAAGGACAAAAACACATATTTACTTGGCTCACAGCATCAGATGTGTTAATTATCCGTATTGCAAAAACTTGTGCGTACTTCTCCTGGCCCCAGCACTTTCGTGACTCTTCTAACCATTCCCACATAGACATCAGGTGGAAAAGTTAGTTTCTACTTCTGTCTCCCTTTTAGCTTTGAAATGCCATAGCCTTTGAATACAACAACAACAACAACAAAGCCTTATCCCACTAGGTGGGGTCGGCTACATTGATCATACGACGTCATTCCGTATATTCGTTGATCCATAGCCTTTGAATAATGAACTATAAATTTTTCCATGACACAAGCAAATCACCCCATAAACAAAACTTTTAAGGGTTTCTGATTTTGATTTATATTTTCTAGAAATTTATCCAATCTGTCTTAGATGAACTTGTTATTTTTACATGGAAAACTTGAATGTCTTTTGAAGATATTTAGTTACTTGAGGGCTTATGTAAGAATGTTGTGCATTCAGGTCGTGTCTGTCCTTTCACTCTTAAGAAGGCAAACAAGGCTAACAAGGTGACATTCTCAAACCACAAGACGAAGAAGTTGCAGTTCGTAAATTTACAATACAAGAGAGTCTGGTGGGAGGCAGGGAAGTGCTATCTGAAGCTCCGTTTGTCAACTAAGGCACTCAAAACGATAGAGAAGAATGGCTTGGATGCTGTGGCTAAGAAGGTAGGGATTGATCTGCGGAAAAAATGATCTCATCATTCTCAGACCTTGTCCAGATCTTTCGTTTTATGGTTGGACAAATGTATCTTTTTGTCAAGCAGTCCACTGTTTGAATTGAGCATTGTTTTCTTAATATACATACTTCTCAATGATTAAGAAAGCAGCTTCAGATATCAGCATATAATCCTTTCACTGCCTTCTGTGCCTCTTCAATCCTTTACAGGGATTTTGCCTGTCCTCGTCTAGTTCTAATGGCATAGTCCAAATTGAGTCTCTTCACCGGGATTGGAAGCACTTAGTGGGTTAATAACAATATATTGTGCATATTAAATAATAAACCTAAGGGTTTGTTTGGATTGAAGAATAAAAGGGGATGGGGTGGAAAATGAGGGGGTGAATTTTTTAAAATCTTATTTGGTAAAATTTATTTTAAAAATTATGAGGGGTTTGATGGCATGAGTTATACCTCTACATTTCAATTTTTTCATTCCACCAAATTGATGGAATAAGGAGGGTTAATAATTTTTTAGACAAAATTATCCATGATTAAAATTATTTTTCTTTTTCATCATCTCTTGAACTCTCACTATATGCTACGTCGTCCTTGCCGACAACAATTTGCAAATTCTCGATGGCAAATAATTTTCGAGATTTGCTCTCTCTCTCCTCTCCTCTCTCTCTCATTGATTTTTTGGTTTCGTAGGTAACAATTAAAACTCTCGATAGCAGACAATTTTTTAGATTTGCCCTCTCTCTCCTCTCTCTTTCTCTCTCATCTCTCTATCTCGATCCTTGATTTCAAAATTGTTGCAAAATCAAGAATCAAGGATCGAGAGAGAGAGGAGAGAGAAAGATAGAGGAGAGAGAGGGCAAATCTAAAAAATTGTCTGCCGCGGAGAGTTTTAATTGTTATCTACAAAACCAAGAAATCAAAGAGAGAGATGAGAGGAGAGAGAGAGCAAATCTCGAAAATTATTTGCCACCGAGAATTTGCAAATTGTTGTCGGCAAGGACGACGTAGCATATAGTGAGAGTTCAGAAGATGATGCAAAAGAAAAATAATCTTAATCATGAGTAATTTTTTTCTAAAAAAGTATTAACCCTCCTTATTCCACCAATTTGGTGGAATGAAAAAATTGAAATGTAGAGATATAACTCATGCCATCAAACCCCTCATAATTTTTAAAATAAATTTTACTAAACAAGATTTTAGAGAATTCACCCCCTCATTTCCCACCCCATTCCCTTTTATTCTTCAATCCAAACAAACCCTAAGTGTTTAGAAATTGCAGGAAGAGCGCTACGTTTTGATCTAGTAAATTTTGAATATTTCCCAAGAGGTGCATGTAGGAGGTGACTTGTCAGTAGGATGGATGATCAACATGATTAGAGGGGCGTGTTTTTACTTTGAAGCACTTGGAAAACGAAATCCGATAATTTTTTCATGTTACAATGTGAATTCCTATGCCTGTTTGGATAAGAGGTAAGTAAATAGATGATAAGAGAGAGGTGTAAATAGATGATGGCTATCTCCAATGGCAAGGAATCCAAACATCATTTTCATGTGCTCACACAAGTGAGAAATTGTACAGTTGAAAAGGAAAAGAACATGCTCTTGGAACAACACCTTACCCCTCGTAAAATTTCCCATTTTCACATCCTCTAATATTTGATTCACGTTATCAATATTTACTCCAAATTCATTACCCAAAGTAGTATCATCATCGGTGCGATCATCAACTTCTACATATTCTTCTTCATGAAATAATATTTTTTTCTTGGAAATATACATTCAAATAATATCGACATGAACAATGAATATTGCACTCAATTTTCAATTGAAAATCTACAAACCTTATAAAAGAGTCAACACCAAAAGAAGTATTCAATAGAAAATCTATCATGAAAGTTCATCCAACTTTTATTGATATTATTGATCATGTTATTCACTTTAAATTATTGACATAATAAAAAAGGAACTAAGTTCAAGAAATAAATTTAAATATACTAAAAAATAAAGACAAACTTATAAAAAATAGAAAATGTTAAGTAAGTACACATGTCCTAAAATTAAAGTTTGATTTTAAATAATTTTTAAACAAAAAAATATTAGGAAAAGTATCCTTACCTAAATTAGATAAAAAAATAACATTGTAATATCAATTCAATTATGCATGATACACCATCTAAGACTGTAATAATTGCAACAAGAATATAGTTGTCCCTTAAAATATCCTCAATCCTTTTTTGTGTTTTGAGAATATGTGAATATGGCATCCTAAGAAAAATTCACAAGAAAATGTATAAAAATTGAATGATAAAGAACGATTCCCAGATTAAATGACTTTTAGGTGACAAAAGTAATATTTTAAATCTTTGTTAAAAATAAATACAAGATTATAACAAATTTGAAATGGTATGTACTTGTACACCTGACCAAAATCTAAAATTTGATTTTAAAATAATTTTTGAGCAAAAAAATTAGGAAAAGTATTTTTGCCTAAATTAGACGAAAAACATGAATGCAATACCAATTCGATTATGCATGGTACACCATTTAAGCAACAACAATGTCATTGTCCCTAAAACTATCCTCAAACTCTTTTGTGTTTTGAGATTATGTGAGTATGACATTAAAACAAATAACAAGAAAATGCATAAAAAAATGAATGGATAAGAATGTTTCTCTAATTAAATGACACAAATACACCAAAGTTCAAGCACCATTTTGAACTAACCTTCACATATTTGAACAACATATTTCTAGGAAGTGAACATGCATTAAATGAAGAAAATACGTTCTCTTGCTTCATGGAACAAACATCTTGTTGTTTGATGTTTATCGAGGCTCCTTAGTTTAACTTTAGTCATTGATAAATAATGTGTTGTGATGTTTTTCTAGGAAGAGCAAAAAGCAACGTCGTCCTCTTGGTAAATGTGCACAAGTACACATAATAACAAGTTCAGCATATCTTGCTAGAAAAAACTATCATGATTCATACAAATTGACTGTTCATAGAAGAAGAAAAGAGTAGAAGCAAGCAAATAATCTAAATGCTTGATTTGCATACATTTGCTTGCATATGAAACCAAATAAATTTAATAAAAAATATGCCACAAAATTGTATGATGCATAGCAAATAAGGAGAATAATGATAGTGGATAATCCAAAAGGAGATGATATCACATAAAAGCAACAAATTGGATGGATATCCATGGATGAACATTGAAGTAGCAATCAATGGGATTTTTGCATAGGAGCAAACACCAATATGAAGTGACAACACATTATTCGTTCACATTAGTTGTGCCTTTTACCTTTATATGCAGAGGATTGATTCATAAATCCAAATCGAGGTGCTACTTGAATAGAAAATCAAAACAATAGATAAAAAAGGTATTAACTCCATATTAGAAATAATAGATTAAAAATCTTTAGACAATTGAACAAATGTAATGAAAAAATAAAAAAAACATACAAATAGATAAAAAAATCAAGACTGAAATCTAAAATCAAAATAATAAATCACCACAAAATAAGATAATGTAGATCAAACGGGAGTGATAGCACACAATGAAGAGAATAGGTACCCAACGAAGAGTTGACTTAGAAATAGAAGATACTACACAAATTGCGATGGTTTTGAAGAACATGTAACGGGATTTCTACAAGGAAGAGATGCAGCAAGGGAAAAGTTCACGATAGAGACCAATGTACTCTTTCGTCATTCAAATATGAAATATTAGAGACTAAGCCTTATTAGTCACTAATAATTATTTTAGGGACCTTTAATACCTTAGCAGGTAAAACATTGACACTAAATGATCTTTTTGTTGTAACGTGATATGCTTACTTGATGAAGCGCCTCCTCATGCCAACACTAAATATACGATTACTGTTGCACTATGCATTACAAATTTAATGTTAAGTTGGCTAGTGAGAGCCATTAGCGACTAGGATGAAGATCCTACATAGTGATAATAATGTCTTTAACATAAATGTTATATGCTACTGTTGTTACGATTGGTGAAAGTACGAGTCGGTTGAAGGATTATGGAAATACAATGCATCAAGAACAATAGTCAACATATGAAAGCAATCAATGGGTGCCAGTTTAAGTCTACAAAGAGTTTATCTTTTGTTTGTTAAGTTTAAAAATCTTTCTAATGGTGCGACTTGGAGATGTGGGGAATTGGTGATACATGAACTTTATTTTAAGGTCTTATTCTTCTCTATAAATGTTAATTAATGAAAGGATATCTTAGCCTATATTAATCTTGCATCATTGCATTCATACATTATGTATCCAAGTTATTGGAGCATTTGATATGCTTTAAGATTTTTATTTAGGAGACCAACAAACTACAATTATTGTATTTTCATTAGAAGGGAAAGTAACATGCTCATAACTGTTTCACTTTTGAAGTCACTAATATCGCAAAACTGTATCTAATAGTATTTTCATTTGTGGTTCTGATGGCTATTCACTACATCTAAGGTTTTGACTAGATTAGAAGGACAACTAATAGTATTAATTTAGAATAAGAAATATGTGTATTTGCAAATTGATTGGTTCCAGTAAACTTTGTATTTCTATGTGAAAAGTAAGTAAAAATTTATACAACCAACCAAAGAGCATAAAAAGGATAAAAAATTAGAACATAGATAGCAAATTGACACATGTTTTGTCATTAAAGTTTCTTCTTTGAAGTTGTGCATCAAAATTGACTCAAAAAAAATTCAAACAATTAATTATTGTTTGATGGTAACAAACCGACAATATTTATAGATCTTGAAGCTATATGGAAGTTGCACAAAGCATCGATTTCATCCATAATTGTTGCAGTATGTGTGAAGTTTTTTTGCATCAACATATTAATTGTTTGATGGTAACAAACTGACAATATATATAGATCTTGAAGCCATATGGAAGTTGCACAAAGCATCGATTTCATCCGTAATTGTTGCAGTATGTGTAAATTTTTTTTGCATCAACATATTAATTATTTGATGGTAACAAACTAACAATATATATAGACCTTGAAGCCGTATGGAAGTTGCACAAAGCATCGATTTCATCCGTAATTATTGCAGTATGTGTGAAGTTTTTTTTACATCAACATAGATATGTTCTAGTGGATACTACAAGTGTAATGTAGAATGCAATTGTCCTTAGTTGTGTGAGAATTTAAACCACTACATGCTACATGTCTATCAGTATATCAACAAGTTCAAACATTCGAACATAAAATTTGGACATCCAAAATTGAATGACATAGAGCATTTTGGTCAAAAATGAGTTTTCGAGTCTAAATTTTGGATGTTCAAATATTTTTTAACATAAACAACTAATAAATGACAAGTTAGTTCGACCGTTCAAAAAAGGTTTGAACATCTAAAACATTTAAGAAAAATGAAAAACCATTAGTTTTCAGTGACAATGACTAAGGAGAATGTTTTAAGATTAGAAAAAAAAAGATACAAGACACTTCAAAGAGCTAATATTTTTGAGAAAAAAGTAGACTAAACACTTAATTGAGCTCAAAGTTGTTGATCTTTTTTTCTTTTTTTATTCTCTTGTGTGAGATTCAAAATTGTAAAAGAGAGACTGAGATTATGTTGTAATATTTTTGCAATAAATGGCTAAGTTCCTTAGTGATAAGAGGTTGCGTATTACTTCTTGAAACAAAAAAGGATGTGGGTGAAATTTTCTTCCCTTTCGAAGTGGAGAAGAAGGTAATGTCAATGATTTATTTTTTGCCTTATTTGGAATCAATGAAACACTACAAGACATTTGCCTAATAGCCACACAAATTAATGCTAAATCATCATCAATAGTGACGTAACAACGATAGAGTCGACAGGTAGATGACATTAATTGCCTCATGTTTGCCTCGACCTAGCATCGCCTTGGCGTCACAATATGTTGACGCCAACTTCAGCATTTTCTCAATGCTACGGTGACACTACTAGTGCATGCACAAACACCAATCTGTGTGGTAAATCATAGTGCTACAGGTGTCAATGAGTTACGATACTTAATTGACTTCAATAGAGTCACCATTATTCCGTCGCCAAGTTGACGTTATTGTTTCTCTAAATGCGCATCAAATTCAGCATTCTAGTGGTGTATGCCACAGCTACTTGTGATTCCATTAGACACTAAAGTGGTGCTATGGTCATTGTGTCGCTTGTGATGCCAAGATTTTTAATTAATAAATTAACTGAATATTAGTTATAATTGTATTTATAGAACTGTATGAATAGGATAAATATACATGTATGTATGTAGATACAAATGTACACATATTTGTACATATATAAATATATATATATATATTTAAGTAGGTAATTAATGTGAATTTGACACACACACACACACACACATATATATATACATACATACATACAAAATGCGCACGCACACGCATATACATATATTGATGTAATTAGGTAATTTGAATTTATATACACATCTATTAATATAAATAGTATATGGGTATAATGTATATGTGAAGCACCTTTTGCTTCACACCCTGTGAAGCGCAATCTCAACCGTTCAAATTTGATCTCATGGCTCAGATTAAATTTGATCAGATATCGTTAAAATTTGATCCATCGGTTGTGATTTATCTCATGAGATACTCACCGGCCCTCCCTCCTTCTCCCTCTCTCTGGTCCTGCATTCAACGTCTGCCACGGCGGCTGCCGTTGCCGCCACATGCCACCGTCCACCCACCCTCCCTCCATTTCTTTCTCTCATATTATGAGAGCCTTTGACGCGATCGTCGTATGCCTCCGTGGCCATCACGACTGCCGCCGTCATGGCCTGAACCATCAGAGCTCTCGACCGCCTGGACGTCGGCCGCCTCGACGCCGGCAGCCTGGATCGAGAGAACCTTTGACGTGGCCGTCGTCTACCTCCATGGCCGCTGTGATCACCGCCGCTTGGATCGCCTGAATCATCGGAGCCCTCGATCGCCTGAACCGTTGGAGCCCTCGACCGCCTGGATCGCCTGAATCGTTGGAGCCCTCGACCGCCGACCACTTGGATCGAGAGAGCCTTCAACGTGGCCGTTGTTTGCCTCCGTGGCCGCCGCGACCGCCGCCACTTGGATCGCCTGAACCGTCAGAACCCTCGATCGCCTGGAATGCCAGCCACCGGAGCTATCGATCGGGCGGATCGCCGGCCACCTGGATCGAGAGAGAGCGCCAGATCGAGAAAGGGAGAGAAGGGGGAGAGAGATGGAGGCGGATCGCAGGACAACCACCGGAGCTCCCACTTGAATGCCAGCCATCGATGCTGTCCACCGTCTGGTCCGTTGGCCGGCTAGATCGAGAGAGGGCGCAGATCGAGAGGGAGAGAGAAAGGGGAGAGAGAGGGAGGTAGAAGATATCGTGAGATGTAAGCAAAATCTTAGGAGAAATAGGTAAAATCTCACGTGCATTTGAATCAACCATCGGATCAGAGGGTGTGAAGATCGTGCTTCACAGGGTGTGAAGCAAGCAGTGCTTCACATATACATTATACCCATAGTATATATATTATGTATAACATAGTACATTCAACTTATATACCTACATGTATATATAAACACATTTTCAATATATTGTACATATAATATATATAATATCACAATTATTTTAATTACATATAAATTATTTTTATATTCTTAATCATGCAATTATGAGCGTGGAATTAAGTGACATGATTTTCCTCAATAGTGTAATTACAAAAAAAATGAAATATAGGTATATTTAAAAAGTAATATTAAAATTTAACGTCGCCATAGCAACACAATGTAGACAACAATAAGAGGCTGCATTTTGGTGTCACCTTAATGTCACTCTAGCTCCATCAACTACTCGTCGCTAAGGTAGTGTCGTCCTTTAGCGTCACTTTAGCATCACCCGATCCTTCGATGCTAATTGAGAGTCAACACAATGCCTAGTTAGTATCGCCACTTTTGACATTATGTGTTGATGCTCAGCGCCAACTTAGCCTCGACGTCGTGACTTATAAAGACACTAAAGATTTTATCTTAAATCCCTAACCTCTCTTTTTATTTTAACATTTTATTTTGTTACGTGATTTTACTATTCGTTGGTCGTTCATCATTCGCCAAATAGTGCCATGGTGGCATCACCATGGCACCACGATGTTTAGTGCCACCTTCGCGCCACCGCTTAGGAAGCTAAAAGAGTTTCCCCAGGCGACAACAAGTGTCACGCTAACAACATCGACAAGTTGTTGGTGCGATGGCGACACTATTGGCGCCAAAATCTGGTGTCACGTTGCTTATGGCACGTCTGATGCTAATGTGTCGCTAGACGTTTTAGCATCTATTTAGCGCCACTTTAGAGACAACTATTTCTTGTAGCGAAGAGAGATAGTAAAATTTCTAGTAGTCTCAAAATCGAGAAATTAGAATAGGGCATAAGTTAAAGTGTGATCAAATCTAGTCAATAATGCATTCTTTATTTCCCTTCTTTTTACTCTCTCTTCCTCTTATTATCATTCTATAATTTACTATCATGTTTGGTACTAATTTTTTTTATTTTGTTTGTGCCGTGATATGATAAATCATTTTATTGGTTTAAACATCAATTCACCATCTGCCTTCTAATACAACATTGCCTCCTTGGTATCATGCTTTCTTCACTCCCTTTCGCCACTTCACACTTATATCCAAAAAGTAAAGTAAAAATGTAGAAAAGTATACATTAAAATAAGTATATTAGAATTTTCTTACTTCATTTGTGCAATAAGAGAAATAAATTAAAAAGAGTGGAAAAAAGAGAAAAAAGAGGATTCATTTAGTTACAAACGAAGGGAGTGTTGTGTATCCTTTGTCATTGCCCACCATTTGTATCCACTAGCCAACCTACTTTTGAGGCTGGATAACTTCTTTCATCATTGTTCACTTTGCTTTCTTTCTTATGACATATTCAATACACTCATGAGTGTTATATTATTGATTTGTTTTCTTCCTTGTGAGTGTTGTATATCATTGTTCTCATACATGCATCATCACATTGCATTCAATTTTTTTATTGTTCAATTTCAAAATTAGTTCTATTTTACTATTAACCCTATAAATTTTTTATTATTTTCTCATTTTCATATTAAATATGGTGACCAATAGTCTTGGTTCTCACATTAGTCATAATCCTCACTTTTTGTAGTAGTAGCTATTCTCCTTCTGACTCATCTTTTAATACTTGTGATGTAATTTGAGATATCTCTCCTCAGTGTTATATCCTTGGACATCGAATAAAATCTTTGCATAAAAACATTATTGTCCATCCATTCATCACAGGTGAATTACAATTTTTACATGATTCTTGCCAACATTTTTTACCTATTCATGATTTACTTTTTCATGATCATCATCCATCATAGGTTGATGTTCCTTGTGCAATTATAGATGCACTGCCCTTTAAAACACTTGATGTCATGACATTTCTTGATTGATTAAATAATTAAAAAAATATTTTGATCAATATGATTTGTTTGACATAAATTGTATTCATTTCACCAAACTAAAACTTGAAGATTGAGAAAAATGTTACTGACTAAATGTTCGACATGACAGACAATGTCTAACTTACCATCCCATTTATTTGTTGTTTGAAATGAAACATGCCATAAATAAAGTATACTTTTATTCAAAATATTAATTATCAGATTGATTAACTTTGCGACATGGTTCTTTGACCATCAAAGAATATGTAACATTATTTACGAGGGCTAAGTTCTTAATGATAACTTTCGTCTCCTAAAGTTCGAGGAGCCATCTTTCATTGGTCATTTTGATCCTCAATTTCCTTTGATGCTAATCAGGGTTAATCTTCCTTTTACTAATCTGGTAGTTTTGCATTCTCTTGGCATTTCTCTTTTTTGGATGGAATGCTCTTTCTCATACAAAATCTAATAATGGAGTTGAGAACATTGATTATTTGTCAAATTTTTTTTTACATATCAATAGGCCTTCATCCACGGGTTCTCTTTGTTGTGAAAGTTGCACACATGTTAATCCACCATCACTTTCTTTACTTGATGGTATTATTGAAATCTATCATTCTTCTGCGCAGGATATTTCTAATATTCAAACAAAGATTCATGAACAATTAATGTTTTCGAATAATAATTATAAGCCTAAGGTTGACAAGTATAATCAATTAGTGGACAAACATGTGAATGCATGTCAAGGTTGCATCTTGAAATTTAGACCCCTATTACAATATTGAACAAGTTTCCTAAGAATCATAGTCCGAAACTCTATACTCACCACAAGAAAACTGTCATATAGAGACACAAGACACTATTGCGGCACTAATGTATGACTGAAAATAATAACGTCGCTTTAGCATCGACATAGGGCCGATAATATAAGACACCTGGAATCTGTAGCTATTAGTATCACAATAGCACCAAATCCAAAGGCGACGCAACTAGCATCAACAGTCGACGCTAACTCGACGTTAAGATGATGCGAAAAGTGAGCAGTTGAGTTACATTGCTAAAGCGACGCTAAAGTGGAACAGAAAGATGCGATGCTATTCCGACGCTCATGTGACGCTACGTTATACTCAAGTCGACGTTAGTTCAACGCTATTGTGAGTCTCGACAGTGATGCTAATGAGACGCTAAGTGCGTCAATGTTAATGTGACGCTAACGATGATATATTTAAAATAGCATTGATGATGCATGCGCCGCCGTTGAGATGCTACAGATGCGCTAATTGTATACAATTTTGCCCCATTACAGCCATATTTCCTTACTTCTCACACCATACAATTATACAATGCATGTAAATCCATTCATCATTTATCACAAATATGAAAAGTAATAAACTGAACCAACAAAAGTATAACTATTATGCATATATCTAATAATAAATATATAACTAATAATTTGAACTAACAAAAGTATATCTAATATCATGCAAAAGTTTCTATCCTAAGTTTGGGAGTCGTTATTATCATTTCGGACGTTCGATACTGACGTGCTCGGTCTTTGACCTCGTGGGGATTGATTATACGACTTGCAAGAAAGGTGCCAAATGCTGGGATATCTCTTGTGATATCACTGCTACAATAGCTATAGTGATAGTTACGTGACATCAGGTACAGCTCGGAGCAGATGGGCCGTCTGCATATCCTCCGCTCCTTCTAGGTATCTGAGCGGCTGTGTTTAGGTCACATAGGTATCCTCCTCGTGTCGTGCTAGTCACATCCTCCCAAACAACATTCACTACGAAATAGAAAAATTATACAATCATATAAACATTATAGATTATATAAATTATATAACATTAAAAACACATAAATATATAAGGTGGTCTATAAATTAAAAACATGAATAGTTTTTTAGATATGTTACCTAGTGGCTGAGTAATCGGTTCATTAGCCATCTTATCATTATATGCATCCTAAAAAATTTAAACATTGTGCATTTAAAAAATCATTTGCAGTAATGTCACCAACCAAGTGAACATGTGATGAGACTTACCAAAAGCCTACGAGTAGTGAGCGTGACCAACTCATTGGTCTTCAGACACTTATGCATGGCCTCGTAAACCACGTGAAAGTTTACGGGACCACCTTGGTACTCCTCCTATAATAAAGTTTTGAAATTTATAAAATAAGTATAAGATAAAAATTTGATTATTCAATTTTGTATCTACAGTACCATGCGCCGTCAATGCTCATCAAATAGCATCGATCCGCCTATGTGGATGTGGGCCTCGAGCTTTGAAAATTAGTTCACTCTTGCCTTTTCCGACTTTCATTGCCATTATTCATCCATCTTGTATGAACATAAAATACTTAGACTTTGAAAAATTATAAATTTAATAAAACTAATTAAAATGTAAACTTACTTACACTTCCTATGTAATGACTCTCAAACTGGGCACCTAATATGCCTTGAGCATCTTTGTATGTCCTACTCTAAATTGAGGCCGGCGGACGTGACGACCTTGTAAAACTTATACAATCGATTTTGAAGGTGTTTCATAACCACCTTCTCAAAAGCTCTTCAGATCATTCCCAAACTAAGATCAGGATGAAACTGATTTACCTCTTAAACATTTTTATAAAAGTTAGCAATTTAAAAATAATATAAAACAAATTATATAACTAAAAAAGAAGATCATACCGTAAACGCTCGAAAGATGTCATCCCACATAAAAATTGGCACATCTTTTCATGATCCTGCCCCGTCCAGCAAGTGGGAAAGAACAAGAGCACTGACATTCCACATGGTACGAAAGTGGTCATGCACTTTACAAAGAAGAATTAATTTTCAATGATAAATAAAAGAATAATAAAATTATTAATGTAATTAAATGAGAAAAATAAATTTAATAATATAAATATATCACTTGGGGTAATATGTCGCTCGCCAATGTTGGAATGTGGTAAGGTGTTTGGTATTCTCGATGGTGACGTAGCAATTGTCATCATAAAAAAATACTTAAAATACTTGTATGTACTTAAATTTATTGAATATATAGAAAATAACTTGGTGTGACATGTCGATCAACGTCGTGCGATCGAGACGTCCCGACTATGTGCTCCATCGACGGCGAAGCAACTGTCACAATAAATTCTTATACTTAACATGTGATTTTGGAGTTATGAAGTTCAAAATCATTTGACGTACAAGATCGGAAAGAATTCATAATCGTCCTTTCTTTTTAATTTTGATTCTTTTTTTTAAAATTGCCTTTATTCTTAGCATAAGGATTAATTATTTTTTAAATATCATTTCTCTAGTAGACAATTAGTTAATCATCTTTCATAGGCTAGCATTAAATCATATGTCATATGGATCGTATTATTTAACATAAGAATTAATTACTACAAAAAAGATTAATTCCTAGAAAATTAACTAACCTATGCATAAGCACTTACAATGATATCAAAAGCATAAAAAGTATACATGATAGAACATGAAGAATATCAAGTTACATGTATGACATGAATGTTTATGCATTTAACATGACGAAAAAGCAACTAACTAGCAATACTACAAATGTTTATGCATGGGATGAATGTTTATGCAAAATATGATCAACCACATTAATACTACGTCCTAATTTACATCTCTCGGGGTCATTCAACATGAATCCAACATAATGCATATAAGAAGCAACCTAATTTCGTATTTACATCTCTTAGGCATTACAACAACCTAATTTTGTATCATTCAACCTAATTTACATCTCTTATGCATTACATCAATCATAGCAATACTAACTGAAAACCAACTTAAGGGGGCAGGCGGTGGGCTCCTACCTTCTTGTAGGGTGGCAGCGGTTGGAGCAGTAGGGCAGTAGAGCTATTGCAGGGCAGTGTTGGCGTTAGAGCAGTAGTGTGTCGGCGTAGTCAGGGAGGAGGAGGAGGAGTCGGTCGTATAAAATTGATAGCAAACGCTAGCAAGTGCACTAGTCGCTCAAGTAATAAAGTGAATGAGTAGAGTTATCATTCCCACAAGGACGGTTAATAACTTAGTTAATTGAGAAATTAAAAAAAAATATATGATTTCAGATGTGAATAAAAACAAAATAATAAAAATAAAGAAAATGATCACTTGAAGAAATAATGATTTGATGATTAATGCATCTAAATATCACCACTAAAATGTAATGAAATTTCTCAACTTAGAATTGATTGAATCAATAACAAAGTGAATTCCCAAAATTAGTTAACCAATATTTCAGGCTTTAACTACTATCATATGAATAATTAGTATAAATCAATCCTTACGATTTTTAACTTATTTAATTAATCATAAGATGCATTAAAACGGAATTAATATTAAGGATTTTCTCAAGTCACCTTAATAACTACACAAATTAGGTCTATTTCGATTTCCCTAATTGTGGCATGCAATAATTAAGATTAATCCCTAAAGACTATTATGAAATTAATCACTTCTTCTCATATAGCAATCAAATCATAAATTATTGAATCAAAGGAAAGCATTAAATATGAAATTGCAATGCTATTAAATATTCAAATCAAACTAATATTAAGAAAGACTCCAAAACATAAATATGGTTCAACTAGAATGATCTTAATGAAGGAATAAATCTAAGAATAAAAACATCAAATCTAATGAAAAAGATTGAGAAAAGAAAACGAAGAACTCTGGTAGACACTGTGCACATGCTCTCGGGAGTTTCTGATAGAGCTTCGCTATTGTTCTCGATTTTCTTCTCTTTGTAGGCTTCAAATCTATGTTCTAGAAATGCTTTTCCAGATCCCCTTATGACTCCTTTTATAGGTTTTCTCATCCCCCAAAAGGTCGAAAGTCTATCCAAAAAGTGGATAAAATTTGCTTTAAAAATGCCCAACCGACCGTCGTCATGACCGTAAAAGGCTCTGACATGACCATGACAAAAGGCTGTCAAGGCTGAAAAGTATTTAGAAACTTTTCTGCTGGAAAATCTTTCTGTCACGACTGTGACAGAAACTATCACAGCCGTGACACTGACTTAGCCAATATTCTGATTGCAATATTTTTTTGTCACGGCCATAAAAAGAATTGTCAGGGCCGTGACAATTTTTTGAGCTATTTTAGGGCCTTTTCTTATCTTGATTTCGACGTTTTCTCATATCCTATCATGAATAATTTACAGACTTAGGTAGAAAACAAATCTAAAGGAAATTGTATAAAAATAAATCAAAACTCCCCTCTTCTAAACATAAAAATATTCTAAAGTGCTAATTAAATGGCTTAAACTAATGCATGAATTTCTGTGCATCAGTCGGACAGGAGGAGGCATCAAGATCAGGTAGTTGAGCAGAGGAGGCCAGTGTAGGGCATACGAGGGTGTCGGAGGAGGTAGGGAGGGCGAGGTCGAAGGACGAGGGTGGACAATGGCGTCGGAGGAGGCGGGATCGGAGGAGGGCGGACGAGGGCATAGACGGGTGGACGAAGGCGTCGGAGGAGGCGGGGGTCGCAGGAAGGCAGCGGAGGAGGCGGACGAGGGCGCCGTCCGGAAGTGCATCGGAGCACGGCATCGAAGGAGGGCGACGTAGCGATCGCAGTTGATCATCGGCATCGGGATGGCACGGTCTCGGACACACGATGGCACGATCGCGCAGTAAACACACAGTAAACAGTAAGGAAAGAAGTTAGCGATTTAAGGTAACTTTTTAGAGCTGCAAATAAATGTGACGCTACTTCTACACTAACGCAGATCAAAGAAATAAATTAAAAGATATAAACTTAAATGTGATGCTACCTCGACATCCAAGTGACTCTATTAGCAACAAATAACTCTCTCGATGCTTAGTATACTTGATTTTTAACTTACATTCAAATAGGTTAATATTATTTTGTTCATATTATATTATAAGTTTATATTCCAATAGGTTTTCTATATTCTAATTTTCTATTATATGTATGTAATTGTGTGTGTGTATATATATATATATATATATATATATATAAAGTATATAAATATATATATTTAGGTCTATATGGATATGCATATAAAACTATAAGTCTATACGTATACGTATATGTATATGTGTGTGTGTGTCTTATTAAGTGGGGAAAAAATAAAAGGAAGTTGGCCAACTAAATTGGCCACACACGTCCGCGTCGCTGTTTCGGCACTTTGTCGTGGCTAATAAATCTAACATCCGGTTAGCGCCGAAATGACGTCTCGTGTTCACAACGCTAAACAAACGTGGCGCTAAATCGATGCAATGGTGGCTCTATTTAGTGATGAAATATATTACATCGCTAATGTGACACTACCGTGGGATATTGCAACATTATTTCAACGCCATTGCGTCTATATATAGTGTGGCGCTGTCATGTTACTTAAATAATTTCATGATTATAAATATATATATATATATATGTAACATATGATATAGGAATAGGTAATACATATAATTTAGCTAACATATAGTAATATATGCATATTGGAACAATATATCAACGCCATTGCTAGATCATGTCACCTAATTCAACCCTCATAAAATCCATGATTAAGACTATAAAAATAACTTATCTATGATACATATATGTAACATATGATATAGGAATTTAATTATATATGATAGCTAATACATATAATGTAACTAACCTATACAATACGAACATATACGTAACGCATGTAATATAAGAATACATGTGTAGATAAGCATACGAATACATATGTAAGTAGCATATATGTTTAATTAGGAATATATAATATGAATAGCGTCAACTTAGAATCTAAGTAGCGTCGCAAAGTAGTGACACCAAGTAGCGTTGCATTTTTTGGTGCCAAAACAATGCAATACACCGACGCCCATAACGATTTTGTCATTAGAGTCGACATAGCATCGCAAGTGATGTGACACTAACTTAGTGTCGAGGCCTGTCGACACTACTACAATGCTATGATCTGCCGCGCATTTCTCCTTTCTCGCGCGCAATAGCGACGAAGTAGCATCTCCATGGCGTCGATATTTTGTAAACGCTAATGTGATGCTATTGGGAGGCAGTTAGCGTCGCATTTCTGTGACTCAACGTCGATGCTATATTGACGCTCATGGCGTCAATTTAGCATCACCAGCATTTGCAACGTTAATGGGCGTCGCTATTCGTCAGTTTTCTTGTAGTGACTTATATACTAAATTTGTCACCTGATTTTGACATAATATGTTGAAAGTTGTCTCTCCTACAATGATTTATGAGGTCTCCTACTAGAGTTGTTTCTTTTAAGAGTTGTTCTATCATTTTGTTGATTCCTATGTTTAATTGTAAACTTTTCACATGAGTCTCATTGGTGCTTCGTTTGATGGGTTGATCATCTACGTGCTATAGTTTAATGAAGATGTTTAGACATCTTGATGGTGTGCTTAGGCATATATGTCATCTTGAAACTTGTGAGAGTTCTCTTAATCGAGGAGAATTTTTATAAGACACTAATAGAATTGTGGGCCTTTGCCTTAAAAGTTTGTTTTTTTAGTTTTGACATTTTAGTATAGCTCGTTACTTTAGTCTTCCTTATATTTAAATTTTCTTTAATTAATTATAAATTTATCTTTTATTCAAGTTTTCTTATATTTAAATTTTCTTTAATTAAGGCAGAAAAGTTGTAACTTCTCCCCCCTACTTGACACGTTATTTTCATAACTTTTCTACGATACATTTGCTTGAGGTGGAAATTTTTTTTTTGTTTTTGTTTTTTATGGGCTTCAAGGTGGATTCATTGGCATCTCTTACAGTGAGCAAACTATAGTATACATAGGTCCAATATAGTCCACGAGTGCTCTTCCAACTCCCATTAACTACTGCTTCAACACGTCCCACCATTTTTGGAGCATTGCTGTGCGCCGGGGGTTCAGTCACAAGCTAAGGACCAAGAACGGGGGCGCTGGCGCCATGGAGGCTGCTAAGGTAGGGAGGGAGCAGAGCCGTTCGGTTATATATCCCTTCTCTCTAACGCTTTCAAAATTCAGCTCCAATATAGTTGTCGAAGTCTGAACGGCGTTACTTTTACTTGATCTAATTTCATAAAACTTTGCAGCGGAAACATAGTATAATAAACTTAAGACAATAATATCATAAACAGCAGAAGACTTCATGAATAAATAAAATAAACCCAAGATAACATACTGGCTCATGGTCCTAATAGGCTCTAACATATACCCAACAAAGGATTCTCTCAACATAATGAGTTCAAATAAAGTTCATGACTCCATAAGGCCCATAAGTCATACATAAATGACTCTTACAAGAGTTCATCATAATGATATAATATAAGTAAGATAACTTGGGCCGTAGCCCGACTCGCCCATGTGCAATGTCTTCGTCAAGAGCTCCTCACCGCCGAACCTAAGTATCATCCATACCTGCACGGATCCATGGGGTGCAGGGGATTTCACCCATTATAATATGTTGAGGCCCATGTATGTTATGACTTTATAACATAATCTCTACATGTCATGGCATATGCATATCATCATCATAGAACATAAGTCATATGCATGCTATGAGCTACTTATGCATACTACATGGCATGTGAGCATATCATCATGGCAAGATAAGATAACATGTAACATCATAATCTTAAAGTCAAGCATATCATAATTTATCATTATGCTAATGCATATCATGATCTTATCTTACTTTACTTTATTATCTTTCATCAAGTCATGATATAATGTGACAAGTGGACATTCATATTACATCCTCATAGGTGCGTACTTCTTCGTACTTCTTTAACATCTTTAACTTTATGTCCCAAGTCATTCATCATTCATCTTTTCGTCTTTCATCTTTACTTAAATATTTTCTTATCTTGTTGATTGGGAAGACCATGTTGAATTCATAGGAAAATGGCTAGCTAGGCCATAATTGGGTTCGTGGGAGGCCAATAGAGACGTCACACTCAAGGGTGAAACTCGCCTCCTGGTTCCACATAGGCCCAATAGAGATGCCACACTCAAGGGTAGAACTCATCTCAACTTATGAAAACGCCACACTCAAGGGTGGGACTCGTTTTCCTAAGAAATGCCACACTCAAGGGTGGAACTCATTTACACTCATCGATTACAATAAGTCACCTTCATGACAATCCGTCTTTTATTGCTTTCATCAATACATACAATCATTCAATACATGTTGCATGTTTTAACCCTATTTAAGGTCATACATACTTCAAATCATACTATGTGTGGACCTTCAATCATAGCCAATCAGCTTTCAGAACGGGCGACCGTTTTGGGCAACGGTCGACCATTGGAAGGGTATCGGACAACCGGTCGAGTCATCGGTCGACCGTTATGGTCCTTTCGAACGATCGAAATCAGACTTCGGTTCGTTCATTAATCATAGAATGTGACACTCTTCTAAACTGGACGACCGCTGGAATAATGGTCGACCGCTATAGGTCTTTCGGACGTCCGAAATGAGCTTCGAATCATTCGCTAATCACATAATGTAACTGCTACTCAAATCGGACGACCGCTGAGATTTCAGTCGACCGATACTTGGCCTTCGGATGATCGAAACAAGTTGCTCGGACATCCGCTAATCACAGAATGTGTCGAAAGTTTCGACTGCACATATTGAATGACCGTTGGCATAGCGGTCGACCTTTACATTGCTATCGAACGATCGAAATAGGGTGTTTGGTCGCCCGCTAATTACAGAATATTCGCTCCTTCCAAAATGGACGATCATTATAGAATCGGTCGACCGTCGGACAGAGTGCGATACTACAAATGGTCTCCAAAACGGTCGACCGATACATTATCGGTCGCCCGTTCTGTGCCGACAAAAACTTGATTTTTACAAGATTTCTTTTCAAATCTTACATACATCAACATTGTAAACACATATTGACTTTCAAACATCATATGAGGTATTCCATAACATTCTTAGCACTCTAATCATGAACCATATGGGATTTTCACATGAAGACATTTAACATGCTAATCAATATCATAATGTACATGAGCTTTAAACATTATTATAATAAACCCACATAGCAACAATGAACATTCTAATACTAAGCATAATGAGCAATTAGAGCATGAAGCTATGAAACACATGACATTCTAGTCATGGATAGCAATAGAATAGTAATTTAGAGAAGCATGAAGCATTATATGCATATTCGTCAAATCTTCATCTAAGAACAAAGGATTTATTCTTTAATCCCTAATCTACACATTAAAACATCATTAGAGAAAGATTTAGATTCTGGATCCCCTCAAACATACCTTGATTAGCTAAGCTTAACTCTAATCTTCTTCCTCTAGCTTCAATCCCCTCTTTCTCTCTCCTAGATACTAATCACGAGTTGCTACAATGAAAAGACATAAGAGAGAGAGAGAGAGTGAGTGAGAGAGAGCAGGAGAGAGGGAATGGGTGAAGGAGCTTACTGTTCGTGTGAAGCTTGGATGGGGAGAAAAGAGGGTGGTTTACTATAGCTAATAGGGCACTGTAGCTTGGGGTTTACCTCCTTGGAGGATGCTTTCGGCCGAGTGATACACATGGGTGGAAGAAAAAGATTAGGGCATTGGGGCATGCTTTTATACATTGGGTAAAAGAGTGAATGGGCTGGGCTTTGGGGGCTGTGCTGCAGTCTTCTTTTCTTTTCTTTTAACTAGCCGGATGTTACAATCTACCCCCCCCCCCCCTCTTAAATAAAAATTCGTCCTCGAATTTTAGTGAATCTTATATTTACGTACCGAAAAGTTTCGAAAACTTCTCTCGCATTTCCTCTTCGAGCTCCCATGTTGCTTCTTGTCTTCGATGGTGCTTCCATGCCACTTTGATCATGGATATCGTCTTGTTCTTGAGATGCTTCACTTGATAATCTATGATTTCTATAGGTTGCTCCACATATGTTAAGTCTTCTTTTATATTTGTCTCCTTAATCCAAATCACATTTGTCTTATCATGAACATACTTTTGGAGCATTGATAAATGGAAAATATTGTGAAGCCTAGCACATGAGGGTGGTAATGCTAACTTATAGACTGCTTCACCAACTTTCTCTAGGATCTCAAATGATTCAATATATCTTGGTGTTAACTTTCCTTTCTCGCTAAATCTCATAACACCATTGGTTGGTGAAACTTTGAGTATCACATGATCACCAACTTCATAGAGTTGTTCTCTTCTTCTCACATTCGCATAACTCTTTTGCCTACTTTGCGCCGCTAACATTCTCTGCTTGATGAGCTCCACTTTATCAATATACATGTGAACCAAATCTAGTCCGAGATATCTTTCTTCACCGGTTTCACTCCAACATGCCGGAGAACGACAAGGCCTTCCATACAAGGCTTCAAATGGAGACATCTTAATACTTGAGTGATAACTATTATTATAGGTAAATTCCACCAAAGGAAGGTGGTCATCCCAATTTTCATGCCAATCTAAGGCACAAGCTCTAAGCATATCCTCAAGTGTTTGAATTGTTCTTTCGCTTTGACCATCGGTTTGAGGATGAAATGTTGTGCTAAAATTCAATATTGTTCCAAAGGCATTTTGGAGACCTTTCCAAAATCTTGATGTGAACCTCGGATCTCTATCCGAAATAATAGAAGCTAGGATTCCGTACAAACGGATAATCTCATTCACATATAACTCTACCATGCTCTCCATAGATTGACTCACTTTCATGAGAATAAAGTGAGTCGACTTCGTCAAGCGATCAACTACAACCCATATGGCATCATGTCCTTTTCGGGTTCGAGGTAGTCCTACTACAAAGTCCATAAATATACTTTGCCATTTCCATTCAGGAATAGGTAAAGGTTGTAATTTGTCACAAGACCTTCGGTGCTTAATCTTGACTTGTTGACATACTATGCACTTTGCTACATACTTGGCTATTTTCTTCTTCATGTCTTCCCACCAAAAATTCATTTGCAAGTTTTTGAACATTTTGGTGCTTCCGGGATGAATGGAGAATTCGGACTTGTGATATTCATCCAAAATTTCTCTTCTTAGTGCCTTGTCCTTCGGAACCCATAGCCGGTTCTTGTACTTAATTGCTCCACCTTCTCCATATTCGAAGTGATTTCTTTTCCTTTTGCACACGTTGATCATTCTCGCATATCCCGGATCCCTCCTTTGAGCTTCAACTATTCTTCTCACTAAGCTTGATTCGATCACATGATGAGTCATACACATAATCCTTCGGCTACAAATGCTTGGGGTCCATTGCACTATGCTTTCCATAAGGTTTCACTTGTGTACTCTCAAGCATCCAAGTGATCCTTCTCACTTGCGGCTTAGTGCATCGACAACTATATTTGTCTTTCCGGGGTGGTACAATATTGCGAACTCATAGTCCTTAAGGAACTCAAGCCATCTTCTTTGCCTCATATTCAAATCTTTTTGAGAAAACACATACTTTAGGCTCTTGTGATTCGTATACACCTCGAAATCTTCACCATACAAGTAGTGGCACCATATCTTCAATGCAAATACAACCGCTGTCAACTCTAGATCATGAGTTGGATAGTTGACTTCGTGCTTTTTCAATTGTCTTGAAGCGTATGCAAGCACTTTGCCATATTGCATAAGTACACATCCTAACCCGGTACCACATGCATCACTATAAATAACATAGTCTTCACTTCCCGTGGGAATGACTAAGATGGGTGCCGTTGTAAGTCTTCTTTTTAACTCTTGAAAGCTTGCTTCACATGCTTGTGTCCATATGAACTTCTCGCCCTTCCTTGTCAACTTTGTCATAGGAGCAGCAATCTTGGAAAAGTCTTGGATAAACCTTCTGTAAATATCCAGCAAGTCCCAAGAAACTTCGAATCACGGTTACATTCTTGGGCCTACTCCAATTCATCATCGCTTCAACCTTTGCTCGTCCATGGCCACTCCATGTCTTGACACAATATGTCCAAGAAACATCACTTTTCAAGCCAAAATTCACATTTGGAAAACTTGGCGTAAAGATTGTTCCTCCTCAAAGTTTTTAACACAATGCGAAGGTGTTCTTTATGCTCTTCCGGTCTTGATGAGTAAATGAGGATGTCATCCACAAATACGATCACAAATTTGTCCAAGTGTGGACGGAAGACCCTATTCATCAAATCCGTAAATGCGGCAGGCGCATTCGTTAGTCCAAAAGGCATAACAAAAAATTCGTAATGTACATACCTTGAACAAAATGTCATTTTGGGAACATCTTGTTTGACTACCCTTAATTGGTGATAGCCATTCCTTAGGTCGATCTTGGAGAAAACCGACGCCAATGATAATTGATCAAAAAGATCATCTATCCTTAGTAAGGGGTACTTGTTCTTCACTGTCACCTTGTTGAGCATTCGGTAGTCGATGCACAATCTTAATGAGCCATCCTTCTTCTTGACAAATAGTACCGGTGCGCCCCATGGTGGGACGCTTGGCCTAATGAATCCATTATCCAAAAGTTTTTGCAGTTGTGTCTTCAGTTCATGCATCTCCGCCGGAGCTATTCGGTAGGGCGGCTTCAAGATGGGAGTGGTCCCCGAAAGTAGTTCAATGTTGAACTCAACTTCCCTTCTTAGTGGTAATCCCGCAATGTCTTCCGGAAAGACATCGAGATATTCTCTTATCACATCCAAGGATTCAAGTGCCTTGGGTTGTGAATCCGTCTTGACGACGCTTGCCAAAAATCATCTTGCTCATTTCTTAATCATCTTGCTTGCCTTAGTTGCTGAAATTAGCACATTGACTTCTTTGGAGGAAATTCTCCTAATCATTGTAGGCTTTCCATGATGGTCACCTATAAAAACTTTCTTTTCTTTACAATACATGTGAGCATCATTGTAAGATAACCAATCCATTCCTAAAATTACATCATACTCTATCATAAGAAGCAATATGAGGTCACTTGGAAAATTCTTTCCATCTATTTCTATGGATACATTGGGGATATATCTCCTAGTGCCTACCATTCCGGTATGAGTCACCACTTCTAGTTGACAATTAGTAACTAAAGGCTTTACTTTTAGCATACTTGCAAATGCATGAGAGATAAAAGAATGGGTTGCACCCGAATCGAATAAAACATTTGCATAGCGACCGGCAATTATGATATTACCTTGGATCACATCATTTTCTAGAGTTGCCTCATCCATTTCCATGGTGAAACCTCTTGCCGGAACTGTTGGTGGATTTGGCACCATTTTTCCTTTGTCCCGATTGTCCCCTTACTTTTCTGGACAATCCCATATGCAGTGGCCCTCCTTGTCACATTGGAGACATGTTCCGGCCTTCATGCAACATTCACCAAAATGGGTCCTTCCACAATGTGGGCATGTGGGCCTAGTTTGTTCCACCTTCTTTGGAGAGTAGTATGGTGCCTTTCTTGGACTATTCCCTTGGGCCTTCCCCTCGTGCTTCTTAATGACCTTTTCCTTGGCATCCTTCCTTTCTTGATACTTCCTTTCGTGTTCAGCAACGAGCTCCACCGCATCCTTCATAATGGTGCAGCGATCACTCCTAACCCATGGTTGCAGTCCGGGATTCAGCCCATTGATGAACCATTTGTCCTTCGGAGCTCATTCTCATTGAGTTCTCCATACTTTTCCAGCCTTAGGAACGTGTTCACATACTCACCCACAGCCATACTTCCTTGGACGAGATTGAGGAACTCGTCCCTCTTCTTTTCCTTCACATGGTCAATGAAAAAATGAGCCTCGAACGCCTCTACGAAGCTTTTCCATTCGACCTCTTCTTCATACTCTAGGATAGTCTTCAGCGGGACTTCCACTAGGCCTTAGCTTGGCCACAAAGGCGATGCGCTGCATACATCACCTTGCGGTCTCCAGGGCATCCCATGACCTTGAGGATATCCCCTACTTCTTCAATCCATGATTCAGCTAGCTCGGGATCTCCTACTTCGTCAAACTTCAGAGGTTGCAGCCTTAAGAACCTTTCAATGGAATAATCTGGTTCATTGGTTCTTTGGACATTTTGTGCCACCCGGATTAATCCATCGAGGAATGCATTCCTCTCATAATCTTCATCAACGATTGTCCGTCTTGGCATCTACATTCATAATCAACAAATATAGAAATATCATTAGCATAAGCTAATCATACATAACATTTACATTTAGGTTCGGTGGCACCTCATGACGATTGCACATGGACTTCATACTTAGACATTACACTTGGACATTTTAGCCAACCTATGACTTACACATCCTAAAACCTATAAATACGAGCCAAACTATGGCTCTGATACTATCTGTAACGCCCCCAATCCGGCCTCAATATAGTTGTCGAACCCTGGACGGAGTTACTTTTACTTGACCTAATTTCATAAAACTTTGCAGTGGAAACATAATATAATAAACTTAAGACAATAACATGATAAACAGCGGAAGACTTCATGGATAAATAAAATAAACCCAAGATAACATACTGGCACATGGGCCTAATAGGCTCTAACATATACCCAACAAAGGGTTCTTACAACATAATGAGTTCAAGTAAAATACATGACTCCATAAGGTCCATAACTCATACATAAATGACTCTTACAAGAGTTCATCATAATGACATAATATAAGTAAGATAACTTGAGTCGTAGCCCGACTTGCCCATGTGCAATGTCTTCGTCAAGAGGCCCTCACCGCCGAACCTAAGCCTCATCCATACCTGCACGGATCCATGGGGTGTAGGAGATTTCTCCCGTTAGAGTATGTTGAGGCCCATGCATGCTATGACTTTATAACATAGTCTCTACATGTCATGACATATGCATATTATCATCATGGAACATAAATCATATGCATGCTATGAGATACTTATGCATACTACATGGCGTGTGAGCATATCATCATAGCAAAATAAAATAACATGTAACATCATAATATTTAAGTCAAGCATATCATAATTTATCATTATGCTAATGCATATCATGATCTTATCTTACTTTACTTTATTATCTTTCATCAAGTCATGATATGATGTGACAAGTGGACATTCATATTACATCCTCATAGGTGCATACTTCTTCATACTTCTTTAACATCTTTAACTTTATGTCCCAAGTCATTCATCATTCATCTTTTCGTCTTTCATCTTTACTTAGATACTTTCTTATCTTGTTGATTGAGAAGACCATATTGAGATCGTGGGAAAATGGCTAGTTAGGCCATAATTGTGTTCATGGGAGGCCAATAGAGATGCCACACTCAAGGGTGGAACTCGCCTCCTGGTTCTACGTAGGCCCAATAGAGATGTCACACTCAAGGGTGGAACTCATCTCAACTTATGGAAATGCTACACTCAAGGGTGGAACTCGTTTCCCTGAGAAATGTCACACTCAAGAGTGGAACTCATTTCCCCTCCTCGATTACAACATGTCACATTCACGCCAATCCATCTTTTACTTGCTTTCATCAATACATACAATCATTCAATACATGTTGCATGTTTTAAACTTATTTAAGGTCATACATACTTTAAATCATACTATATGTGGACCTTCAATCATAGCCAATCAGCTTCCAGAATGGGCGACCATTTTGGGTAACGGTCGACCATTGGAAGGGTATCGGACGACCGGTCCGATCATCGGTCGACCGTTATGGTCCTTTCGGACGATCAAAATTAGACTTCAGTTCGTCCGCTAATCACAGAATGTGACACTCTTCTAAACCGAACGACCGCTGGAATAACGGTCGACCGCTATAGGTCTTTCGGACGTCCAAAATGAGCTTCGAATCATCCGCTAATCACAAAATGTAACTGCTACTCAAATCGGACGACCGCTGAGATATCGGTCGACCGATACTTGGACTTCGGACGATCGAAATAAGTTGCTCGGACATCCGCTAATCACAGAATGTGTCGAATGTTTCGACTACACATATCGGACGATCATTGGTATAGCGGTCGATCTTTACATTGCTATCGAACGATCGAAACAGGGTGTTTGGTCGCCCGCTAATCACAGAATGTTCGCCCCTTCCAAAATGGACGACCATTATAGAATCGATCGACCGTCGGACAGAGTGCGAGACTACAAATGATCTCCAAAATGGTCGACCGATACATTATCAGTCGTCCGTTCTGTGCCAAACTCGATTTTTACAAGATTTCTTTTCAAATCTTACATACATCAACATTGTGAACACATATTGACTTTCAAACATCATATGAGGCATTCCATAACATTCTTAGCACTTTAATCATGAACCATATGGGATTTTCACATGAAGACATTTAACATGCTAATCAATATCATAATGTACATGAGCTTTAAACATTTTTACAACAATGAACATTCTAATACTAAGCATAATGAGCAATTAGAGCATGAAGCTATGAAACACATGGCATTCTAATCATGGATAGCAATAGAATAGTAATCTAGAGAAGCATGAAGCATTATATGCATATTCGTCAAATCTTCATATAAGAATAAAGGATTTGTTCTTCAATCCCTAATCTACACATTAAAACATCATTAGAGAAAGATTTGAATTCTGGATCCCCTCAAACATATCTTGATTAGCTAAGTTTAACTCTAATCTTCTTCCTCTAGCTTCAATCCCCTCTTTCTCTCTCCTAGATACTAATCACGAGTTGTTACAGTGAAAAGACATAAGAGAGAGAGAGAGAGTGAGTGAGAGAGAGCGGGAGAGAGGGAATGGGTGAAGGAGCTTACTGTTCGTGTGAAGCTTGGAGCGGGAGAAAAGAGGGTGGTTTACTATAGCTAATAGGGCACTGTAGCTTGGGGTTTAGCTCCTTGGAGGATGCTTTCGGCCGAGTGATACACATGGGTGGAAGAAAGAGATTAGGGCATTGGGGCATGCTTTTATACATTGGGTAAAAGAGTGAATGGGCTGGGCTTTGGGGGCTGTGCTGCAGTCTTCTTTTCTTTTCTTTTCTTTTTTTTTTAACTAGCTAGATGTTACACTTGTATCTCAAGACAAGGCTGTTGTAGTTCTTTGAGAAATACCAAATTTTCAATTTTTGAAGTCTAGCTGAAATGAGTTCTCTCTCATTGGTGGTTGCCAGCTTATTTTTCTAGGAAGGCGGGGTTATTCTTAGCATTCTTCACAATATTTTTTTTGACAAGATTCAATTTGGATCAATACTGAGTCTAACCTGTAGGTATCGTCCTACTTTTTGGATCTTATTGCAGTGGTCTGTTGTGGTTTTGGTGTATTATTTTGCTTTTCCAATGAGTAGTGGTTTGTTGTGGTTTTGGTAGTATATATTGGTGGGAGAGTTTTTTGTGTTGTTAGATGGGCTCATCATTGTATCAAAATTTCAACATTTGAGAGTTGTACTTTCAATGATTCTACATTTTTTTTTTCAAAAATGAAATTGGCTGAAATGCTCCTTTGTGAAAGAAGGCAACTCTGAAGTCATATAACTTGGCATGGTTACAATCAGCAGTTTTTCCTTACAAAAAACAATCAACACAAAGTTGACTAGACTCATTTGAAATTTCACTGTAAGAAATAGGGAAATTACAGGCGGTTTGAACCGATTGGTGATCGTTGCAAACCAATTTTCGACGATTGGGAAAGAACCGTAAAAAATTTCGACAGATTTTCGACGATCATGACCCCCGATATTTGCGATGGTCGATGGCAAAATTTGGCGATCGGTGGTAAAATTCGGCGGTCGTGACCGCTGATATTTGCGACGGTTGACGAAACCGTCGAAACTTCGGCGGTAAAGAAGGCAACTCTGAAGTCATATAATTTGGCATGGTTACAATCAACAGTTTTTCCTTAAAAAAAATAATCAACACAAAGTTGAGTAGACTCATTTGAAATTTTACTACAAGAAATAGGGGAATTATAAGCGGTTTGAACCGATTGGTGATTGTCACAAATCAATTTCTGACGGTAAAATTTGGTGGTCACGACCGCCGAAGTTTTCGACGGTTTCATCGACTGCCGCAAATATCGGCTAATGCTGTCGCAAAAAAATTCGGCGGTTGAAACCTTTGCTAAGAATTTTTATAATATAGAAAAATTAGCCGGCTGACGGCCAGATTCGGCCGCCAGTAGGCAATCGGAGGACCAACGGCCGAGATCCGGTCGCCACCGCCGCCCGCGGCTGGATTTGGCCGCCGGCGGCCGCATCCCGTCGCCCGCGGCTGGATCTGGCCGCCAGGCGGTCGATCCGGTCGCCAGGCGGCCGATCCAATCGCCAGGCGGTCGAATCCAGCAGCCTGACGGCCGAATCCAGTCGCAGGCGACTGGATCCGGTTGCCAAGCGATCGATCCGATTTCAGCGGCCGAATCCGGCTGCCCACGACTAGATCCGGCAGCCAGGCGGCCGATCCGACAGTCAGGCAGCCGATCCGGCCGCATGGCGGTCCAGGCCAGAGAGAGAGACGCCGGCGACCGATCCAGAGAGATGCCGGCGGGAGAGGGTCGCCGACGGTCGATACTTGACGTCCGATCATGGCTTGCCGGCCGGGAGAGGGAGAGGGAGAGGGAGAGAGAGGGGGGGGGGGGGGAGAGAGGAGAGGAGGGTAAAAAATGGGTATATATATATATATATATATATATATATATAGGTGGAAATATGAGAAAGCGGGAAAATGAAAAAAAAGCGAGATAACGAAATTTTAATTACCGACGGCTTTGGCCGTCGGAAAAGTAAATATTAATTATTTTTAAAGTTATCGAAGATTTTGACTGTCGAAAATTATTTAATTATAAAAATAAAATACTATATTTAGTTATATATAATATTTATTTTTTATTTTATCGACGATTTGAACAATCGCTAATTATTACCGACGGACAGAACCGTCGAAAATTGTGACGATTTGAACTGTCGCTAATTATATTAATAAAATACTCTTCATATTATATTATTATACAGTTACCGACGGTTACGACCGTCGGAAATTATGACGGATTTTACGAGGATGGATATCCATCGGAAATATAGATGTTCCTAATCGTTGAAAAATTAAATAATAATATAAAAAATTACATAATTTATTTTTTTATTTCTGACGGTCGTAACCGTCGGCAAAATCTATCGAAAATTACGACAGATAGATATTCGTCGGAAATATCGACATTCCTAATCGTCAAAAAATAAAATAATAATATAATAAATTATATAATTTATTATTTTCATTTTCGACGGTTACAACCGTCGGAAAATCCGTCGTAAAATCCATCGTAAATTGCGACGGATTTCTATCCATCGAAAATTGCCCGTCGGAAAATGACAATTTTCTAGTAGTATTTGTTCATAATTTTAAAATTCTAAATCTTTCCTAATTTATTTCATTTCCTTTAACCACTAAGATCTTTTTATGATATTTTTTCTTCTATTTCATTTTCCATGTTCCTTCTCCTTATTCATTCTTTTATGTTATTTATTCTTTGTTCTTTTTTTCCTTCCTTTGGGTAAACAATTGTTCATTTATTTGATTATATGATTCCAATTTTGCCATATCACTATTATATTCCATCATCTTATATTTTGGTTGCAACAAATAAACTTAACACAACTAAAACTTCAATTCATTTATTTATATAATAAATGATCATATATGTGTATATATATATATATATATTACTGCAAAATATATAAAAAATAAAGAAAAACAAATTACCAATTTGTAACCGCTCCAACTTATTATTCTCCCTCTCCTCGCCACTTCATGTGATAACTTCCTATATTTTTATCACCCATCTCTTTTGTAACGTCCATCTTATTATTCTATCACCACCCATCTCTTTTTGTAACCTCAACCTCTTCAATAAAGTTGATGTTTAGACGGTAGTTTAAAATTTTATTTTATTTTCTTTATTATTTTTAAATTTTATAACATTATTTCTTTCTACTGTTATTTAGAGTATTCTCTCTCCTATTAATCACCACACTTTCTCTCTACTATTATTTTAATTTTTTTATTTATTTGTTAGTGTATATGTTCTCTGAATAATTAATTAGACTATTCTTCTTCTACCCTTGCATTCCTTTTTTATTGTTTAATATCAATCCCTTTTTCTTAGCACATCTGAATTTAATTCCTTTAGGGTATGTTTGGTTCAAATTTTATTAAAGAGAAGGAAAGGGAAAAAATGGAAAGGAAAAAGATGAGAAGAAAATGCAGGAGAATGAGAGTGAATAATTACTCTTATTTGGTTCACGTCATTAAAGGAAAGGAAAGAGAATAATGTTAAGTGATAATTTTATTTAGACGATTATATCTTTTATATATATAATTATATATTTAATTTATATGATTAAAAATGAAAATACATGTTAAATGTGTCTTTCTCCTCCTTTCTACCCCGATTTGATGGTGAAAAAATTGGAGGAGAATGAAGGGGAAAGGAGGGAACTTTCTCCTCCATTCTCCTCTAACTTAATTCAAACAAACAAGGGGAATCGATTCCCCTTCTTTTTCTTCTAATCGATTTCCCTCCTTTTATATGCATATATATTATATTATATTATATATATATATATATATATATATATATATATAAGTACATCTACACTTTGAAAGTTCTAATGACCAACCATTCCATATATATATAAAGGTACATCTACACTTTGAAAGTTCTAATGACCAACCATTCCATAAGTTATATTAAGTACACATTTAAAGGGCATATAAAAAGATAACATTATATATCATTAAGTGTGACAAATTACTTTTCCTATTCTATTGTTCAATGTGTAATTGGGAGTTTGGTCACTTCATCTACATGTAACTTTACTTTTTGGGGGAAAATTGAAATTAATTGATCACAAATAAAATTTCAATTTATTTGTATAAAAAGTGGGAAACAAAAAATGTAATAAAAATAAATGGAAATATAATTTTAGTAAATTATTACATCTCAGTATGATTAAAAGCTAAGGCTCATCGCAATACTTTTTAATAAAAATAATAGTATTTAAATTACATTTCTATTATAATATATACCTCAATAGTTGGAGCAACATCCTATTTAATCTTAACGTTTTTATTTTGTTCATATACTATGATGACAAAATAGGATTATTTATTATTATTATTTATTTACATAGACTAATCTCATTCTTAACAAGTAAAACAATTTGTAATTACGTCCATTAGTTATAAATTTAAATATAGCTTAAATTTGATGAGATTGAATTATAAAAAAAATAGTATTTTCTTTGCGCGAAGCGCCAGAGTTTTCACTAGTTGCAATGTTTGCAATATACGGAAAATGATTGAGCCTATATATGTTACAGCTTGGAAAGAGTTCGTTGCAATGTTTAATATGTTACAGCTTGGAAAGAGTTTGTTGCAATGTTTTCAATAGCTTTTAAGGTGTTATGAATAGATACTGCAATCAAATTTATTGCTACATGTCGCACGTATTTATAATATATTTAGCTCTGTTGTAAATTTACTGAGACAACACGAAGCCAAGTATTGCACGTCCATGGATTGGAGCCCACGTACCTTTTGAAACCCTAAATGCTCTGGGTTGAGGAGCTTAATTAATTAGTTACGTGGTCACATGAGACCATATTAATGATGCAAAAAATTGGCCTCTTAAATTGAGATCTTAAATTGAGAGTACGTTTTAGAGTAAATTTTAGCCCAGGTCATTTAATTTAGGGATATTTCCAATGTGATCATCAACTTCACTTTATAAAATCACAATCAACAAACATTTCAGTCACAATTATCATTTTTGTTAGTGACGTGATGCTGACTTGAATGCTTATGTAGCACATCGGTATATTCTATCTCCTTTATGTCAAATTTAAAAATAAAAAAGTACCACTTCAATATTTTCCCTATCCTCTAGTCAAATTTAATTTTGTATCTCCATGTTCATTCAACTTTTTAAAACTTTCAAACATAGTAATTTAACTTTTCAAAATTTACATCGTTCAACTTTTCACAATATTAATCATGATCATTCTTAAAAACTTAAAGTAAAAAAATAAAAAAATTAAAACACTTGGACTGACTTGGCACGACGTGGGCATTACTCATTCGAATCACACCGTCCAATTTTTTATGTGTATTAAATATATAATATTATAATAATTATTAATTATTAAAATAGGGAAATAAAAATTAGAAAAAAATATCGATTATATTCTTTTGTCCTAAACTTTGAATTAATAAAAAATATTATAGAAGAAAATAGTTTATATAGCTACATTTTCGTGTCAAATCTGCAGTTTTTCTTTACTGCTTTGCACATTCATGGGGTATAAATAAAAGAACAGAATTTGTAAGTAATTTGACAGTTATTAGAATGTGTGTCAACACATCTGTTACGAAAAGAGGGAGAGAGGGATCGCACGAAATACAAAAGAACACGAAGAGGAAAAACGGCAGCGGCTCTTTGTAATCCGAAAAGAGCGAGACCCCCGTAGGGGAATGCTGTTACGAAAAGAGCGAGACCCCCGTAGGGAAATTCTGCTGAAGCGCCTGATTATATAGGGGGACCAACTGGGTTCAGATTCAAGGCATTATTAACAAATCTCCACCTTGACTTGAATCATCTTCAGAGCACAAAAGCACGCCACGCCGCCGCCAGTCCCATCTTGAAGCTATTACCAAGTATTTATGTTAAGCAAGTCCAAACAATGTTGGAACTTGTCATAAGGAACAGATTTGGTGAACATATCAGCTGGATTGTCTTCAGTGTCAATCTTCTTCACCTTGATCCTCTTCTCAGTGCGGATGAAGTGATATCTGACATCAATGTGTTTGATTCTTTCATGATGTACTTGATCATTGGCTAAACATATTGCACTCAGACTGTCACAGTGCACTATAGCTTGCTCCTGATGTAATCCGAGATCTCCAACTAAGCCTTTTAACCAGATGCCTTCATTGGCAGCTTCCGTCAGTGCCATGTATTCAGCCTCTGTGGTAGACAATGTAACTGATGGCTGAAGTGTAGCCTTCCAATTAATAACTGAACTGTCCAAAGTGAAGACATAGCCTGTCATAGATCGTCTTCCATCAACATCTCCAGCATAATCTGAATCTGAGTACCCTGCAACCAAACACTCTTTATCACTTCTGTAAATGAGGCCAATATCAGATGTTCCTCTCAGATACCGAAAAATTCGCTTCTTGCCAGTGCTCCTTTCCTGGATCGCTCATGAACCTGCTGACAACACTGACTGCATGAGCAATGTCTAGTCTTGTGCAAACCATGACATACATCAGACTTCCAACTGCACTAGCATATGGAACCCGAGACATGTACTCCTTTTCTGCATCTGACTTTGGTGCGAAGGCAACAAAAAGATGAACATTTGCAGCTGATGGAGTATTCAAAGGCTTCGCTCCAAACATTCCAAACCTGAATAAAATCTTCTCAATATAACTTTTCTGAGATAAGAAGAATTTATCATGTGCGCGATCCCTTAGAATTTCCATCCCCAGAATCTTCTGTGCTGCACCAAGATCTTTCATGTCAAATTCTGCACTGAGGAGCTTCTTCAGATTTTGAATGTCTGCCATGTCTCTGACAGCAATAAGTATATCATCAACATACAAGAGCAGATAGATGGTAGAGCCGTCCTTCACCTTCTTATGATATACACAGCAATCATAGGGACTTCGACTGAATCCCTTACTGATCATGAAGCTGTCGAACCTCTTGTACCATTGTCTGGGAGACTGCTTCAAGCCATACAGAGATTTCTTCAGACTGCAAACTTGATTCTCCTTTCCAAGAATGGAGAATCCCTCTGGTTGGCTCATAAGAATATCTTCTTCAAGTTCTCCATGGAGGAAAGCAGTCTTCACATCTAGTTGCTCGAGCTCTAGATTCTGATGTGCTACAAGAACAAGTAGCACCCTGATAGAAGTATGTCTGACAATAGGTGAGAATATCTCATTGTAGTCCACACCTTCTTTCTGACTATAACCTTTAGCAACCAGTCGTGCTTTATGTCTCGTGCCTTCAACTTTTGGAATTCCTGCTTTCTTCTTGAAGATCCATTTACAACCAACAGTCTTCCTGCCTTTAGGCAACTTGACCAGCTCCCACGTCTGATTCTTGTGAAGAGATTCCATCTCCTCACCCATAGCAGCGATCCACTGTTCAGATTCGACACATGTGATGGCATCCCTATAAGAGGACGGCTCTAGAGACTCCACGTCTTCAACTACCTGTAGTGCATAAGCAACCATGTCCTCGAAACCATATCGCTTAGGAGGACCCACTTCTCTGCGAGGACGTCTAGCAGCAATTGACTCCTCTTCAGGTTGCTCATCAGATTCTTTACATTCTGGTTCTGCTTCTTTATGTGATCCTTCAGCATCATCCTCAATTTGAGTGATTTCAACCTCTACCTGTTTACTGACACTCTCTTCAGCCTCCACCTTCAACTGAAGCATTGATGCTTCATCAAAGGTTACGATTCTGCTGTGGATGATTTTGTGTTCTGAAGGAGACCAGATTCTGTAGCCCTTCACTCCTGCACCATATCCCATGAACACCCCTTCTTTGGCCTTTGGCTCCAACTTTCCTTCATTGACGTGATAGTATGCTGGACAACCAAAAACTTTCAGACAAGTATAATCAACAGGATTTTCTGAACATACCTCAGTTGGAGTCTTGAGATCAATTGCAGTCGCCGGACTTCGATTCACCAAGTAACAAGCTGTGTTAACAGCTTTAGCCCAGAATGTCCTATTCAGGCCAGCGTTAGAGAGCATGCACATTGCCCTCTCCAGAAGTGTCCTGTTCATTCGTTCTGCAACTCCATTCTGTTGTGGAGTATCTCTGACTGTGCGATGTCTGGCAATGCCTTCATCTTTGCAGAACTGATCAAATTCAGCAGAACAGAACTCTAAACCATTGTCAGTGCGAAGACGCTTCACTTTCTTCGATGTCTGATTTTCCACCAGAACCTTCCACTGCTTGAAGGCCTTGAAGGACTCACTCTTGTGTTTCATCATGAATACCCAAGTCATCCTCGAATAGTCATCAATAACAGATAGGAAGTACCACGCACCTCCTAATGATGGAACACGAGAGGGACCCCAACAATCGGCGTGGATGTAGTCAAGTGTCGCCTTCGTCTTGTGCACTGCCTTGCCAAATTGAGACCTTCGCTGTTTGCCGAATACGCAGTGTTTGCAGAAGTTTATTTCAGATATCTTCTTCTCCCCTAGAAGACCTCATTTGCTGAGGATATTCATCCCGTTCTGACTCATATGCCCAAGCCGCATGTGCCACAGCCTGGACCTATCTGATTCGAATGAACTAGTCACTGCAGCAACGTCAGAGACTGTCTTGCCTTGTAATACATACAAGGAGTTCTGTCTGACTCCCTTCAGAACCGTAGCATCACCTTTCATGACCGTGAGGATGCCTCCAGCAGCATTGATCTGACACCCTTTAGAATCGATGACTCCAAGTGATATCAAATTCTTTTTCAGTTGCGAAACATGGCAGACATCTGTCAGCGTCCTCACAAGATTATCATGAGTTCTGATCTGCACAGAACCGATCCCAACTATCTGACAGGCTGCATCGTTGCCCATGATGACGTTTCCATCATCAATCTTCTGATAAGTTGAGAATCACTCTTTATTCGGAGTCATATGACAGGAACACCCCAAATCCAAAACCCAACTATCCGCCAGACATCCTTGATCAGAAGCAGCCAGAACCAAATCATCTTCGGAATTTCCTGTTTCATGTGCCACCGCAGCGACAGGGGCCTTCTTCTTCTTCGGACAATCCTTCTTCCAATGATCTGGTTCCTTGCAGTAATTACAGATGTCTTTCGCAGTGATTTTCTTCTTCTTCGACTTGGATTTCTTTGAATTCGAGACTGTCCCTTCTCTGCGGTTGATATCAAATCCGCGGCCTGAGTTTCTACAGAATTTCCAGATGCCCTATGCCGAAGTTCACGAGTATGGAGACTCGATTTTACTTCTTTCAGACTTATAGTTTCCTTTCCGATAATCATAGACTGAACGAAATTTTCATATGATGGAGAAAGCAAAACTAACAGAATTAGGGCAACATCTTCATCCTCGATCTTAACATCGATATTTCTGAGTTCCATCAACAAAGAATTTAACTGATCAAGATGTTCCTTCAGAGGGGTACCTTCCTGCATGCAGAGAGAGAACAGACGTTGCTTCAACAGCAACTTGTTGGTGAGAGACTTCATCATATATAGACTCTCGAGTCTCAACCACAGACCGGCCGCTTTTTCTTCATCTGCGACCTCGATTATCACCTCATCCGCCAGACACAACAGGATCATCGAGTGCACCTTCTCCTCCTATGCCGCCAAAGTTGCGAGGTCGATCTCCTTTTCTTTGCCTTTCGAGTCTTCCTCCTTTGGCTTATTCTTCGACACGTTTGAGAGCGGCGTCCAGACTCCTTGTTGCTTCAAAAGTGCCCGCATCTTGATTTGTCACAATCCGAAACTGTTTCTGCCGTTGAACTTCTCCACGCTCACGTTGTGCGACGTCATCTCCCTGCTGATCGAGAATCGTTGACAAATCCTAAGGCTCTGATACCAGTTTGTTACGAAAAGAGGGAGAGAGGGATCGCACGAAATATAAAAGAACACGAAGAGGAAAAACGGCGGCGGCTCTTTGTTATGGAATAATGATGATTACAAGGATAGGTCTCGGTCTAGACCCCTAGGGAGTTTATATAGGCACTCCCATTGACAGATGATAGGAATTACATACGGACTGAGACTCTAAATAAATCCACTGAAAACAGATGAGCGAGACCCCCGTAGAGGAATTCTGCTGAAGCGCCTGACTATGTAGGGGGATTAACTGGATTCAGATTCAAGGCATTATTAACAACATCAATTCATCGAAAATTAAGAATATAGATGCTAATTCTTTTAATAATTTAAACTTCTCTAGAAAGGTGATTAGCTCATTTGAAAAAGATATTTTTTTCATCAATAATTCATGTACATGATGAGTTTGGTTAATTCAAAGTTGTCACTGAGAAAAAATCAAATATTAAACATGATGCTAGTATTAATGTTTCGGGACAGTTAGTAGATCTAATTTTACAAGGATTTTATTTTTTTTCTAAACTCAAATATCAGATATAAATCACATACCAGCAGTCGACTGAACTGGATAAAAGTTTTCAGATCAAATCTGTGTAAACAAAATTGTTTTGTTTCATCCACCTTGGGCACTTAATTAGTTAACATCAGAAGAGATGGCATATACGTACTCCGTGAAGAATTGTTGGTTCAACGCAACTAATAGTCTTATCAATTAGTTATCATAGATATGTTTGACACCGAAAAAGAATTAATGGTACTATATCTTAAGAATATATATATATATATATATATATATATATATGGTATTTAACATATATACATATTTTTAATGTACCTTGCATGCACACAACATAAAGAATATGAGGGACCATGTAGCTAACTTTAAAATATGGACCATCTTGTTCTCTTTTTAGATCATGTTATTTTATTCTTATGTTTAATAATATTTTTATATGTCACTAAAATACTAATCATGAAATTCAAGGAATAATATTATTCTAAAGAAAGAGCCATTAAGATTTTATGAGATAAAAGAATCCCAAAATATAAGATCTTATTTGTTATATATCTAAATCTAAAATTCAACACAAGTTCTTTTTTTGTATGCACCTCAATATATATTAATATTAGTGCATCACAACTACAGACACATTTTATAGATCATGAAGCATTTTCCTTCCAAATTATATCTGATTATTATCCCTTATGAAAAAAAAACATTCTTCTGATTATGAACTACACAATCAAGATTAGTTCAAACCAAAGTTATGAGATTCAAATTACACCGATAAATAACATTATATGACAATTTCAAATATCCCTTCTTTTTTTACCTTTGTATTCCTTTCCGGCTAATCCAAGCTTTCTACATACAATTAAAAGTTCTTGTACTTCACGACAACAAAGTTGTATTTCACTGACCTGGCAATCCTGAATTCTATTCTCACAATGAAAGTTATGTAGGAGCCTCCTTTGTAAACGGGAAAACCAACAACTTTCCTATTTCACTTCTTTGTGTTACTCCAAGCTTCAAATAGGTTTACATGAGAATGACATGAACCAGACATGCTTTCCTTGGCCCCCTTTTTCGCCCAACAAAAAGTTTATATTACTATCTTTCCAAAGGAAAAACAGATAGCCAAGAACCTATTGGAAAATTTCAAATACAAACTGGTACACTTCCCCCTGCAGCAACATCTTCAATCACATATTGGCAATCACATGTAAAAGCTTTTAGTGCACACATTTATGGTAGCAAAGAAGGGAACATTTTATGACCTATTATTTGAATCCTTGTTACAATTCAATAAGAATAAAATCGAGAAACTGAAAAACAAAGAAAGCAAGAACAAAAGGAAAAAAAAAAAAAGAAAAGAAAGCAAAGAAAAGGAAAGAAAAGAAATGGGTACATTAATACATGCAAATGACATATCACTTTATCTAATTAAAAATGCATCTCATAAATGGAATATCAATTAGAACTTGATCACCTTGGTTTTAAAATGAGGCCCTTCCTTCCCCACTGTTCTCTTTCCTTTCTTCTCTTTTTCTTGCTTGATCTTTAATCTTGATGAGCGGTCACTCGTTATTGACCCATCCATACTTCTCCAAGTATGGGTTCACAAGGGTCTGCGGAGGGTAGTCATGGATGCAGTCCGCCCACACATCTCCATCCTCCATATCCCTCGTCACCTCCCACATGCAGCTGTTGCACTTGAACCCTCCCCCGAAGCTTATCATCAGCACCCTGTCCCCCCTCATCAGCCTCCCCTTCGCCTCCATGTATCCGAGCACGTACCACAGGCTGCTGGCCGACGTGTTCCCCCACCGGTGCAGCGTCATCCTCGCCGGCTCGATGTCGTACTTCGACAGCCCCAGGCTCCTTCCCACGGCGTCGATCACCGCCGCCCCTCCAGGGTGCAGACAGAAGTGATCGACTCCGGCCTTAAAGTTCACCCTGACCGCCGATGCCTCCGCCTTCACGTCTTTCAAGCTCCTGAACTTTTGGAGCAGCCACCGGGTGGTGTACATCACGAGTTCCCTCGCCGGGAGAACCAGCGGGGCCAAACGCTGCAGGTTCTCCGTGAACGCCCGCACGGCGGCTTTCGGCAGGTCCTTGCTTAGGTGGAACCCGACGAGGCCGTCGTCGTCCTCCTTCTGCATAGCGCAGTTGTAGGCGATGTCGTTGGCGCCAATGTGGGTGCGTACGAGGCACTTTAGGGTCATCTTCGCCCGATGCTTGAGCAGTGGGTTGTTGGTCAGCACCATGGAACAGCCGCCCGAGCGGAATAGGCAGTTGCCGAGCATCATCGACTTGTCGCTGCCGGAGTACCAGTTTGGGCCTATGGACTCCGACGTGACGACGACGGCGAGGACGTCTCGGCGCGTCTGGAAGATGCTGTTGACGAGATCGACAGAAATGAGGCTCGCGCTGCAGCCCATCCCGGACAGGTTGAAGACCTGCACGTCCTCCCGCATTTTGTAGCGGTTCACAACCCGCGCAGAAAGCGAGGGCGCGGGGGCGCACATGGAGATGTTGACGACTAGCACGTCGACGTCTGCCGGGGAAAATTCGGTCTTCCGGAAGAGCTCGTCGAGGGTTCCGAACATGGCTTCATCCATCTCTGACACTCCGTCCGCCAAGGTGGGGGATTCCTCGCGGCCTTCGACGATGTTCCTAGGGCCGTAGGTGTGTTCACCGATGCCGGAGTTGACGATGACCTTGAGAAGGAACTTATATTCCGGCATGGCAAGGCGCTTGTTCCGCTGGATAATGTCGCCGCTGAACTCCGTCGAGATCTTGCGGTCGTCAGACGGCTTGAAGCAGACGTAGTCCAGTAGGTAACAGTTCCGGTTGCGCCAACGGTCGACCACATTGTGAAGAACTTTGAAGAAGGAGTAGAAGAGGAGGAGGGTGGAGATGGTGATAAACACTTCCATGAGAACTCCAAGAATGGTAGATCGATAGCTCAGTTGGTTCTTTCTATGATCCTCTGCGTGTGTGTGTCTGTTTGTGTGTGAGAGAGAGAGAGAGGTATGTCCTTTCGTGAGATCAACAAGAGGACATGTAGCGAGTTATGTTTGGCCGGGTGCAATTGATATGAGAGAGAGAAGTATTTGTAGTCACTAGCTCGTGAAGGCCTGCTTTTAATGCAATCACATCCCCTTCCAACTCCCCAACCAATCAACTTTTTAGCTTCTGTGTATCTTAGCCATGGGAAAGGTTGGATTACTAGGGTTAACTCTGGCCATCTCCTCTTTAGATTTTTGGTCACCGGGTGGCTCTGTGCTGATCATTCTACATGCCATTAACGCAGTGGACCGACAGTTTAATCGTGGCCTTTATGTCATGCAAGCTGTGAGGCTGTGAGACGAGGCTCAATTAGGGCTGGCGCATAGCTAAGCTAACTCTTGAGCTGATTCACCTGACTTGGTGATATTTTCACTTGGCCCCAACACCCAACCACCAACTTTGCTTCTTGGACCAGCATCTTCTCTTTCCAACTGGCATCTCTCTCTTATATATATATATATATATATATATATATATATATAATATTCTCCACTTTCTCTCTCAGTGTTTGTGTATTTGCAGCCTAAGCAGATATAGATAGGGCACCAATCAATAGTTTGACTTGCACAGTGAAAAGAGCCATCCACCTCCATTTACTAACTCAGAAAAATGATGGGAGGGAGACCAAAGAAGAGAAGTTAAAAGAGACGTGTTTTGTCGATGTTGGCTCAAACGTCAAAGTTGATGCATCACAATATCCACTTGCAAGGCACGAGTCTTGTGACATGTACTTGCCGCTTGCGGTCCATATTACAATTGGCATGCCATTACGGTATACAATACATACACAAATACTCTGCATCTGTTAAGAACAATCCCGCCAGCTGCATACACAAATAAGTAGAAGACTATGCATTTGATCTGTGGAGAAAAAAAACGTATATGCGAAATTGTGTGCTTCTTCAATGACAGATAAAAAAAATGCTTATTTGCAACGCCATATTTTAGGAGCTGAGCTTTTAAGTATGCAAAAAGAATGCAAGGCTTGGTACGAAAAAAAATGCAATGTTGCTAAATGTACGACTCATATATGCACATGCATGTTGCGTTGTTTGCATCTTATAGATGTACATGGCCATGGATAGGTTTGTTGAATCACATACAAATAAGATGTTCAAATAAAATTGATGACAAACAGACACCAGTAACACTGGGCCAAGTGACAATAAATGAATAAAAAATAGAGCTAAAAGTTCCACAAGAACTTTATACGTTTGTTTGTATTAATAGATAACGAAGTTTCCGTTAGTGAAAACAACTATAAACAAAGTTTCACGAAGTTAGAACAACATTCCATGTACATTGCCAGGTAGAGGAGTGGTCAATGAAACGTGATCTAGAACCGTTGTATGCGAGCTTAGAAAGCTAATGGACATTAACATTTGGTGTTATATATAATGCTAAAATTTCATTTTCCTTGCTAGTTCCAAATTAGTTTCCACTGTATCAATAAGTTGTGTGTTAGACTGTCACTCATTAATTTTTGCCATGTGATGTGAATCAGAGGACAAAGCCTGCCACAGCCCACACCACACCAACCCAATTGTAATTGCCCTGATCCCCTTTTGGACTTGAGTAGATGAGATTTTGACAACAGAGTAGATCTAATAAAAGAAAGTAGTCTTCTAGATTTTCGTTTGAAAAAAAAAAGAGAGAAAGAAAAGATCTTACAAAAAAAAAGTAGTCTTCTAGAGGAAAAGAACGATCTAATGAAAGAAAGTAAGCTTCTATATAAAAAAAATGAGAAAAAAAAAGAAAGGTCAAGGAAAATGAGCGGGCGCATTTTTCTAGTATACGACATGGAAATGTGTACACCTTCTGTATTAGATTTATAAATTTTAAGAAAACTATACGAATTAATATTAAATATATGAAAAGTATATATTTTTCATATATTTTGAACCTAATTTTTTTTTAAAATTTGTTTTTGAAAACAAAATCAGACATCAGCTAGGTTGTATGAAAATCTTTCTCCCTAAATTGTATATAGCATTTTTGTCAACCAAGAATTTTCACCGTCAAAATTTTTCGGAATGTCCAAAAACATCTGAATTTTTTTTCTAAACAATAATAAATAGTATATTATATCAAACTTAAAATATAAAGTCTCCCACAAAAGTATAATGGTGTACTATTTCAATTTTTCGCAATAAATATGAACTCAATCGCCTACAATAAGACATCATATACAAGTACGTTTACTAGCTATAAAAATGTGAAAAGTAAGACAAGTTAAAGAAGAATAAGAAGATTTACGAACGAACCGATGTTTTTTTTCTTTTAACACATGAAAACATAAAATTTTAATCGGTCTTCTAACTTTTAGTTTCTTTATTTCGTTTTAATAAAACAAAATTTTAGTCATTTTCGATAGTTTCTTATAGTGAGGAGGGGGCTAAGAAATTTTAATGTACTATTACCATAATCGTTGTCATTTTATGTATGTTCTCAGCTTGTGAAAACGTTCTTTCACCCTGCACAGGTTTACCCCGGTGGAATATTGTTAAAGTTATTTTGGCCTTACGGTTTCCAACTAAAAAATAAAGTCAGAATTAATTAATCCATATGCGAGGAATTGCTAAAGAACGGAAAGACAAAACGTGTTAGAAGAGCTGTCCTTCTGCTGCCCGACATATTGCACTGCTGCATCTTCTACAAAAATGGGTCATGCTGATGCGACCAAAGGCAGCGGTTCATATCATTTGGCAGATTTTACTGTACATGTGCAGGCAGAGTGCATGATCAATTTCTTTTTTTTTCTTTAAGATTATTTTTTTAAACCTCTGGTAAACTATCATGGTAGGTTATTTTACGATATTCCTAAACTTTATTCCATTTTTCATTTTAGTCCTTCCGTATAATTCTGTTAATTTTTTTTGTTAGTTTTGTTTTTTTTTCATTTATAAAAAATTAAAATATCCTTCCACGAATTTTTCTTATTTCTAATATTAAAAAATATTATAAAAAATTAAAATATATAGAAACTTTTGTCGGAGAGAAGATATTAATATACAATAATAAATTAGAAAATTTTATATATTTTTCAATTTTTATCATTTTTTAACATTAAAATATAGAAGAGCTTATGGAAGCGCATTTTAGTCTTTACACAAATGAAAAAAAATAAAAAAATTAATAAAATCAGATGAAAAGATTAAAGTAAAAATTACTGTAAAGTTTAGGATATCAGAATGCAAATTTATACTTTGAAGTTAGATGTAAAAAATCATGATAATTTATGAAAAAATTAAGAAAATAATCCATTTTTAATATATATATATATATATATATATATATATATATATATATATATATATATATATCTTGATTGTGATTCTGAATGATTGACCTTTTTTTTGGTACAAAAAATCTAAGCTCATTTTGTCTTTGTTCTTATTTTAGCTTTTTCTTCACTCAATTAACTTTTAAAATCAGGTTAAAACCTAGCAGAATATGCATGATGGAACTTAAGTTCTATTTCCCAAATACACTTCCAACGATATCTTTCAGCCAGTTTAATTCCGGGCCTGAGAGGACAGGGAAAGGATGGAAGGTCATCAGTGGATTTTTCTAAAATGCATTTGAAGAAATGATAAGTGACATGAATTATTGGAGTATGGCTGTTTATTTTTAATGCTTACAAGAACATAAGGTTAAAAATTAAAATACAACTATGATGACTTTTTCTAATACAACAGCAAAACGGTAAGGAGATCTTGAGTTTACGTCGACAAAATTCTTATTAAAAAATTGTCCCTCAGGGAACAAGGACGTATGTGTTCTTTTATTTTTAATCTTTAATTTACTTACATTACCCTTTGTAATCGAAAAAGATGTTCCTTAATTATTTGCACAACTCAAATAATAGGAGTTGATATTGTGAATAATTATTATGGTCTTCTTAACGGATTACACCATTAAGATTTTTAATAGCTAGTAGTTTAATTGTAAGACAAGAAAAGTTTTACATATAATTTACATTTTATTAAATCACTTTAGAGAAGAAAATGTTGCATTTTGTTCAGAACCATTTTTGCCCAAAAAATCAGAATTAACTGAGTTAAACAAAAACATAACTGAACCAAAAAGACAATTTAATCATTTTTTTCAAAATAAAAAAGAAAATGCATAATATATAAAAATAATGGAAAAAATAAGGAAAGTATATTTTAATAAGGAAGGTGGGAGATAAATAGGAGAGGAAAATAAGTAACAAAACAGATTTTGAAGGGTGAATTTAGAAAAAAGAAATAAATAATAAGGAAAGTGCATTTAAATTTGAAAAATAAAATACACGAAAGTAGTAATAAGAAAATTTAAAGAAAAGAGAAAAACTATTCAAAATATCTTAAAGAAGAGCATGATAAAATTAAAATTAGTATAAATAATATATATAAGAAAATATTTTATTAACATTTGATTATTTTGAAATTATGATTAATATGATTTCATTTCATTACTTTTCATCTTTTTACTTCCATTTTTTATATTTATCAGAAGTAACAAAAATAATATTATTTTAATAAAAATGATTTAATCTAGTTGGATTTGGATGAACCAATCAAATCACCATCCAACGATTGGTTCAATTGCCGATATAATTTTAAAACATTGTTGTAACTAATGTTTCATATGAACAAGATGCTTGTGTACACTACAAGAAAAACGCGGATTACCAACGGTCCGAACCGTCGGTAATCAGCCCGAAAATCGTCGGTAACGTAATTACCGACGGTTTTTTCAGTCGGAATCGATCCATCGGAAAAACGCTCGTCGCAAACGGATTTGCGACGGTTTAAAAAAATTCGTTGAAAATATCGACGGTTCTGGCCATCGGAACAGTCCCCGGCGGTTCGATCCGTCGAAATTTTCCGACGGTTGCAATCGTCGAAAAAGTCCCCGGCGGTTCGAACCGTCGATATTTCCGACGGTTGCAACCGCCGGAAAAGGCCGGCGGTCCAAGCCGTCGATATTTCCGACGGTTGCAACCGCCGAAAAAGGTCGGCGGTCCGAGCCATCGAAATTTCCGATGGTTGCAACCGCCGGAAAAGGCCGGCGGTCCGAGCCATCGCAACTTTTCGACGGTCCCAACTGTCAAAACTTTAGACGGTTGTCGCAACCGTCGATCTTTTGACGGTCGCAACCGTCGCAAATAATTTTTTAAATATAAAAAAATTAGCGGCCGGATCCGGCCACCTGGCGTTCGGATCCGGCCGCCTGGCGTTCGGATCCGGCTGCTGGAGGCCGGATGGCGCCGGATCCGGCCGCCTAGTGGCCGATCCGACCGACAGCAGAGAGAGATGCCGGCGCGGAGCGGGAGAGAGAGATACGCCGGCGCGGGAGAGGGTCGCCGCCGTCCGGCGTGGGAGGGTCGTCGGCGTCCGGCGCGCGGGAGAGGCCGATCCGGTGCTCGCGGCCGGGAGAGGGAGAGAGAGAGGAGTGGAGGGAGGAGGGAGAGAGAAGAGGGAGGAGGGAAAATATATAAAGGAAAAAAGTGGAAAGAAAGCGGGAAAAGAGAAAAAAAGCGGGATAACAAAATTTTAATTACCGACGGTTTTGGCCGTCGAAAACATAAATAATAAAAAATTTTATTTTATTTAGTTATATATAATATTTATTTTTTATTTTACCGACGGTTTGAACTGACGGTAATCTTTACCGACGGTCAAAACTGTCGGTAATTGCGACGGTTTGGACCGTCGCTAGTTATATTAATAAAATACTCTTATATATAATATTATTATACATTTACCGACGGTTACGACCTTCGGAAATTGCGGCAGATTTTGCGATGGATGGATATCCGTCCGAAATATCGACGTTCCTAACCGTCGAAAAATTAAATAATAATATAATTAATTATATAATTAATTTTTTATTTTCGACGGTCACAATCGTCAGAAAATCCGTTGAAAAAATTTAATAATAATATTAAAAATATATAATTTAATTTTGTTATTTCCGACGGTCCTAACCGTCGGAAAAGACGTCGGAAATTACGACGGATGGATATCCGTCGAAAATATCGACGTTCCTAATCGTCGAAAAATTAAATAATAATATAATAAATTATATAATTAATTTTTTAATTTCTGATGGTCGTGACCGTCGGAAAATCCATCAAAAAAATTTAATAATATTATTAAAAATATATAATTTAATTTTTTTATTTCTGACGGTCGTAATCGTCGAAAAAGTCATCGGAAATTACGACGGATGGATATCCGTCGAAAATATCGACGTTCCTAATCGTCGAAAAATTAAATAATAATATAAATTATTTTCGACGGTCATAACTGTCAAAAAATCCGTCGAAAACGGAACCGTCGAAAAATCCGTCGCAAATAGCGACGGATTTAGAACCGTCGAAAATTATCCGTCGGAAAATCGCGATTTTCTTGTAGTGGTATTTGGATAGTTCGAAGGAGCTATTTTGAAAAGTGAATGGAATGTATATTCATTCTCTACAAGATGAGATGGATTCATGTAGTCAGGGAGCTCTCCTAGTAGCAAATATTATTAAAATTTACGTGGGAGCAAATTTTGTTATCTTACTAGTTTGCCAATTTTAGATGAACTCAAAGATTTGTAGCACAACAGAGTGGATCTAAGTGAATCCTTCCATAAAGCTAGGTCATAAATTTTATTAATGAGCTTGGTTCCTGACATTAATCAAGCCTATGCTTTGATAATAGAAGAGGAGCATAGGAAAAATAAGATTGTTGCTTCAACTATTCTTATCAATATATTTATAATTTATTTTCCTTGCCTAAGAATAAATTAGTTATCAACATTATATTCATACTTAATTTCTACCATACAAAAGATTTTCCTATCAAATCCAAGGATTTCAAATTTGGTGGTATTTTTTATAATAATCTTATATTATGCTATTGACTATCTAACTATACATAAATTTTCATCTCTAATACCAATTTATGGAATAGTGATGTCAAACTAGAATAACTAATGCGGGGTAACAACAACGATCAAATTTGTAATAGTTTGTAACGTAATAGCGTAGCAAGAAAAGTAAATTGCATAAGAAAAAGTAATATACGCAAGATTTATTTCGGTTTGGTGCTTAGGATATTGGTGAGGTTTCCCTTTATATTTCTGAGTCAACATCAAAGAAATAAATTAAAAAATACAAGAGAGAAATGAATGATCCCAAAAAGGATTGTAAAACCTTCTCTCTCTCTCTCTCTCTCTCTCTCTCTCTCTCCAGCCATTCTTTTCTCTTCATGTGGACAGGATAAACTCCAAAATGAATCCATAAGCCACCTCAAGTGCCCATGAATTTATATTATAAGAAATATAAGGTTTATATGAATCCATTATTTCAATAAGACTAGGGAAACTTGTCTAACTCCAATAATTAATATGAGTTTCATTCTTGTACATCATCCCTAAATATCCATTTAATTGTGTAGGATCATTTATTCATTTAGATTTTTTTTGTTTATTGCATTTAGATTATATTATTCTTCGGTCAGTGAGTGTGATAGGTTTTAAGTAAAATGAGATAGGGATTAAAATTAACTAGATTATTGTAAATAATTGTACAAAGTTATTTGTAGACTGCGTATCATAGTTAGCTAATTATCACATTAGTGATTAGTGAGCAGGTTTCTAGAAGAACTTTGTAATTGTCCTTGACTTCAAAATTGTTATCATTTTCTGCATATAAATACAAGACTCGGTAACTCATTTAAGCTGATACATCTCATTTAATCAAACCTTGTCTTCTTCCTCTATACAATTCTTTAGCCTCCTATTAAATGTAAGGTTTCATTCAATAGCTGCATAGTTTTACATGCTATTCTTTCATGAAAAAGGGAGAAATGAATCAGAGCAATGAAATATCAATATTGTTGTTTGGAGTTGCAAAACAAGCTACCAAAATGTAGAAACTGAAATATAATGTTTAGTTAAGGAATTCAAAACTGATGTATGTTTCTTTCAAAAGATTATTCAAACATGTTCACTGGTCAAGAAGATACATAGCTCTAAAAGTGATTATGAAGGAAACTATTTCTACTCATTAGTAAAAGTTGGAGAATGTAGTACATTTGTTTATTTCCTTGTAGCTTCTTGTTTAAACTAGGAATGGTGGGTCCTAGTTGGGCTCTTGATTTATTTGGTATCTATAGAACTTAATTCAAAAGGAATTCTTCTTTTGGGATCTTTTTTATCAAACTTAGCAGAAAAAAGTTGTCCTCTTTTTGGTTTAACTAAGGAGGTTTAATCTTTAGAACTAATTCTGCTACCAAAACCAAGAGAAGAACTTTCATTTCTATATGTTGAACATCAGATTTTTGTTTGGGTTGCTTCATATATATTGTGCATTTCATCTACATGACAATTTTTATATGTTACGGAGTTGTTTCAATGACCAAGAGAAAGATAGTTTCTACTGTTCTATTGCATTGAAAGTATAAAGAGAGAAAGAGAGTAAGGGCGTAGCGGTAATCTCTACCGCAAATTATACACAAAACCATCCTCAAATTATACATAATTATTCAGTCATCTAACTTCAATTTATAATCAGTCTGTTCTCAAAGTTTTAATTTCTCATGTGTTGTCCTCTTGATCGCCGATAGTGAATTTTCTGGTTGTGCTATTGACATAGTGCAACAAAAAATAATAAAATAATCTAAATAGATAATCAAATAATATAAAATTTTAATAAATTAATAAAAAAAAGATGCCACCCCTCGTCGAAGATAGAGGAGGGGAGGGGTGCCCCTTCCCCCTCTCCCCTTTGACGGAATGAGTCGAAACCAAAGTCACAATAATAGTTGTAGTCGTTTAGAAATCTATTTCTCATACGGAGCCAACCATGGAGAAGTTGGTAATTGAGGATATGCAATGATCGAAGCATTCGAGAAATCAATTCCAACTATCGCGCAAGCCAAGGAATTGCCGTCTGTGGAGCCACCACCGTTGCTCAAGGCTGAAACCAAAGATGCAACTGTAGAAGCAACAACAAAATTGAATCTAAAGTCCTAGCTACAATTCCAATCACCATGAAGTTGAGTGTTAAATGGCCAAGACAACAAAGAAGATGGCACGGTTAAATCTAAACATGTTGTCGTTGTAGCTCTAGACTGCTGCAAGTCGACTTCTATGGCAGTAGCATAAAAAAAAGGAGGAAAAGGTTTGATTCAATGTTGTCCGGACCGGATCGGACAACGAGCCGGATAGATGTCCGTTTCAGGTCAAATCGATCGAAGTAGATAGTAATAAAATATTACATTAATATTTAGTTCTACAAAAAAATATTAATAATAAATCATAAATTTTAATTTTAAGATTTGATGTTAAAATTATTACACACTTAATAAATGAAAATGTTATTGAATTTGCTTATTATATATAAAGTGTTTATTCTTTAAACTTTTTTCATATCTTTGTTTTTTTATATTGGAAGAAACAAATAAATAATTTTTCCAAAATATTACGACAAAATTATATATTCTATAAATAAATATATAGTATAATTAGTGGGTTGTTAAATTTGAACTTAATAAATAAATTAAAAAGTAAAATTTGTGTATATATATTATTATATATAATACTATATAATACTAATTATGTTATAGTATTGTTGTATATTATACATATAAGAAGTTTACACCATTCATCCCTAACTAATTTATCTAATACAATAAATATTATAAATAATATAATAAATATATAATTAACTTATATTATAATATACATTTATGATGTTAAAAAATTTGAATAAAATCATAATACATAAGGTAAAGTTCAAAGTTTAATAAATTCTAGACTAAACGAAGAAAAAAAAAGAAACATAGTCCCACATTACTAATAGTAGCAACATGAGAGTAAAGGGATAAGTATAAATAAAGGAGGAGATTAGTGGGTCAATGAGATTGTGTATGGAAAAAGTTCATCTTTGAATATTTTTAATTTTATAATAAAAACTTTTATTAAATTGTCTCTTAAAAAAATTGGCTGATAAAAAAAATGCGATTCAACTCGATTTTGATCGATTTTGATCCGATTCAACCCAGTTCGAATAGATGTTCAAGTTTAGGACATCAAGTAGACCGTAATGGTGATCGGTCAACGGTTGGATCGGTCCGGCCTTGACAACACTGGTTAGATTTAGAGCTATAATGACAGATCTCAAAAGTTGGAACAAGTGTTTCGATAGAGTCTATAACCAAGGAATCTAGTGCAAGGTCTACAACTATTACTGCTGCTAGTAGACCATGATAGTTTTAGAAAGGAAGACGAATTGTTGAAGGGAGGAGCATAGAGGGGAAGGGGATGACCGCCACCTTCCTCTGTCTCCAATGAGGGGCGCCAGCCACAAGGTTGTCGTCTCTTTTTTATTTTATATTAGTTTATTATTTTATATTAGTTTATTATCTATTTATTATTTATATTATTTTTTATTGCACCAGTGTCGGTAGCGCAATAAAAAAATCAACTATTGTCGCACGCAAAAAACTAAAACTTAGAATAGTCTAGTTACAAATCGTAAGATAATATAGATATTGAATAAAAATTGGAGGACGATTGTGTAATTTGCTCTAAATGTTGAGTATGGATTGATTGAAGGATATGTTGAAAATATAGTGTCTCATAATTTTGAGAACAAGAGTGTAATGCGCACTATTACTAAAAAATGGAGAGGTTAAATTTCACTAGTGGAACATATATGCCTTTTTTATTTTCAATCTTTACTTTTCTTGCATCATGGACCTCCCTTTGTAAACGAAAAAAAATGTCTCACAATTTTTAATTGAGTTCCATGTATGTGTGTGAAATAGTCTTGTTTCATGTAAATGCTAATTAATGCTTCCATATGTCAATGTATGTGTGGTACATAGCTAAGTTTTTGTGGCATAAAAGAAAGGAATGGACCACATGTTCCAGATCATTTCCATTGAACCATAACGAAATTTATTAAATTGGATAACAGTACATGGAAGGGGACCAAGAGCATGTTATATCGTGTTTTTGTTTCTTCCAGCTCAACTGATAAGAACCCAACATTGGTCATGCCTGTACAAATTAATTTTTGGATACCTTATTGTGGGGGTGTAGCTTAGATCAATCTCGTATTTATGCCCATCATTTGCAATATTATTTTTGCATACTAATGGCCACATTAATTATTATGATCAATAATGTAGACATAGGGAATGCGGCTTTATCATGCGGGACCTACGCTACATCACCTAGTAAAAATAACATGAATTTAGCACATGGTTTTGTTCAAAGTAATTATTTTTATAATGCATGTTATGATATAAGATATCCACTTAATGCATGTAAAGAAGTAAGTTTTATTTGATAAATGTGGAGGAAAATAGTGCTAACAAAAATTTTGAGAGCATAATGGTGAAACTCGATCTATTAACAAATAAGAGAGAACATATAAAGTTGCATTCGTAGAGAAATAATTTAATCTGCAAAAAAAGAAGGGGGAAAAAAAAACAAGATCATGCACGTGATTTTCATAATAAAACTTCATATGCTATTCTTTATTTTAATTTCTTTGAATGTATTAGATCCAACGACGTCCTATGTACGTACGTATGCAAACCTAAAGAAAAAAAGGAAATATTAATTAGTAAAACTTATCATGATATTCAATTAAACATGATCCTGGTCACTAATTGCATTCAAATTAGTTTTTTTATTAGATTCTCTGTGTCATTCATACGTACAAAAAAAAATCTAATACATATATCCACCTTGTCCTCAAATATATTGGGATATAACAAAACCATCACAAAGAAAGAGCCATCAAGCATCAGTGGTGAATTTATAGTTGTACATTTAATATAGGCATCCACACACATTACATATATCAATCAATTACATCCTTCTCGTTATAACTAATAAGTAAACATTATTACGTACAATAATATACGTTTATGACGTAATCACTAACCCTGTTGTAATTTATTCTCGATCCGGTATGACATTTTCACAGATGTCATGATGACGGCTGACGGATATTCTCAGTATTAAATTTAATATTTATATATAAATTCGCTAAGATTTGAAGTTTTTTAATAAGTTATATGGTATCATGTTTATTTTCTTATCGTAAAAATAAAATAATAGAAAACGACGTAACAATATGTATGTCCAATATGGTTTATGACGATCGTATACCTTGTAAGATCACATGCATGATTATTAAATATAACACAGAAAGGAGGTGACATATGCATGGAAGAGACCAGCATCGGTGCAACATATATATGCCGTCATTCACATGATACTATTATTATATTTAATTTCTCGCTTCTACGAGCACAAATACGACTCCTCCAATTTAAATGCATTCAATTCAATCAGATCACTAGTTTTATACTCTCTTTATCACATCAGATCGATGCAATGCATGATTTATTGAGTTCAAGGGGACCAGGGCAGCCATGGCATCTCGTGGAGATCTCGTCTCCTATTGGTGAGCTGTTTGATATCGACTCAAAAGTCAAGTTGCACTCACAGGCGTACTTGATATAGAGACGTGTCAAATTTTGTCTCCATTAGAATTTCAACTAATTTGGAGAGAGGGACAGAGACAGAGAGAGAGCTTTGAGTTTGAGTTCTAACTTCTAAAGACATCGTTGACAAAAGAGTTGGTGTTTAAAACTATACACAATTTTCTCTCTGTTCACGAAATAGATGGATAATCCTCATACATTCCAAGAAAAAGGATCGAGACCTGTTTCTTTTATAAGTTTATGTGTGAGCAATATAATGTCAGTTTCTGTATATTAACATGTGTAAGATGGCTCCAAATATTAAAGTTCAAATAGGATGAATAGCTATATATATAGGCGATTCTTCTCCTAATTAATTATAAGCATGCAAAACTCTCACAATGGACTACTTTTACAAATTCATATATTTGATTATTTGTATATTCATATATTTTGTCCATGAAAATATATGAATATGTTATTCAAATAAAGTAGAGTACAAAACGGAAATATAGGAACTAATCAAACAAATAGAGAATTTCAAGTATATATTTGAAAGAGTAAAAGAAAATGAATGGTCATGCATGACACAAGGTAACACAATCGATAATCAAATTACACTATGTTTGCATCTTTTTTATGAATAGTTGAAACATTAGTCATGTTAGGATTTCTGCAAAAGAGAAATTATGCATCGCGAGAAAATTCGAGATATTTAAGGCGACGTAGAATTTTATTAGATGAAAGAAAGAGAAAAAAAATTACAAGATCAAATTAATTTTCTCTTTGAACTCTAAGGAGTTTATATAGGTACTCTCTTTAACAGATGATAGGAATTACACCCCGATTGAAATTTTAAATTAATCTCCAACAAAAAGGATACTTATCTCGTGATAAGAAAATAAATTAAATTTGAATCACATATAGAATATCCCTAAAAATTTTCGTTCAGAGAGTCTCATAGAAAAAATGAAATGCCTGATTACGTAGGGAGACCACATAGGGAACACTTGTTCAGATTCAAGGCATTATTAATAAGTCTTGTGGTTGTCTTTTTTTTCTCTTTCCTATAACATTCGAGATGAAAATATATATGGAAGAAGAATAGGCAAAGAAATTTGGATATTCTATACAATTGGATGCACTACTCATCTATCAAAACTTTGTGGAGATATTAATTTCTATCTTTATATTGTTAATAATTATATTGTGCGAATATAACTAATGCTTTTTTTTAATTTAATCCAACACATCACGTGAACCATTTGCGAGAATAAGAACCATTTGCGAGAATACGTTTATTTCTAATAACAACTTCATCAAAGTTTGAACTGGAAATAGCTCTTATATGTTTAATACAAATGAACAGACAACTCATCTATTTCAAAACCTATAGACCAGAACGTTGTAATCCATTTTGCTCTTCTTCTTCTTCCTCGTGTACCGACAATTTACTTAATTTCACAGTTAAGAAATCAAGATCTGTAGTAGTTCATTTCTTAAATTCATTATTTAGATCTTGCTTTGAATATCACTTCTTAATTATTTGGATCATATAAAAGGCACTTTACTAGACCTCTCATTCCTAACATAATATAATCATATGGCAGCTAGGTGGGGATCGAGCGAAGATACTGGATGAGTGGGCATCTGAGGTTGACATGTTGATCTGCCTCCCTCAGACGCCATTCAATACTTCACTTCTTTAGCATTAATCATATTCCGTTTCTTCTTTAATAGTTGAGTCATCATAGTAGTTAGCTATCATAAATGAGGGCAGGCAGCATTGATCCACTCGCAACGAAGGCATTATCAGACCTCGCTAGCTCTCCAAAAACGGGAAGACTGGGATTAAGCATCGAAACCAAAAGTGAAAGCGATCTATGATCTATCCAGTCAAGTAGCAATCCAAATTGGGCTGGTTACTTGTACTGTTATCATCCATACAGCATGCATGATCTGCTAATTTAGTTCCTGGACTTAATTAATTGCCTGCCACCTAATCCATGATGCGTTCCCTAATTGACTAATTATAACTTGCGGTAAGAAAGAGTACTTCATGATATGACAACCACTTTTTCTTTGGTGTCTTAACTGTAAGACCTTATATATATATATATTATGAGAAATAAAACAGACTGCAGCTTGGCCAAGAGGGGGGGGGGGGGGAGGGAGAAAGAGAGAACAAAAAATATAAAATTGACTGGTTGGCGTTTGAACGTGCAGATGATGAAGTCTCCAGTTAGATGGAGTACGGTTCTGCGTTCCATAATTCGCTGCATCAAGTGCTGCATGTGATCGATACGTACCCCATATACAAATGGAGAGCAAGTAGATCGGAGAATTTAATGTGAAGTATTTCGATATATATGTTTTAGCAAACTTCGATCGACTATTTTTTTCTCCCTCGAGAATCCTGTGATTTGCAGCATTTACGTACGTTCTGCTTCAGAGGAGTCGGTTTAATTTGGCCATGCAGGGAGAAGAAGACGTAAAGTTTGTTAAATATAGGAGAGAGGAAGAAAGAAGAAATGGTTTTTTTTTTTTTTTACATTGTATGGGCTGTTCGATTAAAAATATATATTTCTTACTTAGTTAACTGGTCACTTTACTAAGTTAAAAATATATATACTCACTCCATTCATGCACAACGACAAGTGCATGCCCCCAACCAACAGCATCACGATATCACTAGTTGTGAACAGTCAACACCGATGTGCTTCATCATATATTAATTGATGTCGTTGCTGGAAAGAAAGATGCAGTTGAAAGCATTTAATCTGTTACAGATGGCCTTTGGAAGGTCACTAAACTTTGACTTAGCCGGCGAAGAACGTAAAAAAAAATTTAAATGTCGATCAAGCATGTTAAATTTCAAATCTTATTAGTTTTCTTTTTTAAAAAAATAACGACAATGTATGCAAGCATTATTTTGCTACGAATCTAGCTAAAATTCCACGGAATTAATAGAGACGGAGTTAAAAATATTTTGAGTGAATTCACATTCAAGTTAAAAGTGAATTCACACTCAAGTTAAAAGTTTGCCTCCTTCATTTCATAAATTTATTATTATTATTATTATTATTAGAATTCAAAATTAATTAAAATGTTTATATTGTGATATTAAAATATAATAATTTGCAATATTATTTATAACACTATAATTAAAAAGAGATCATGTGTACAATGTTAAAAAGATATCATGGATATAATTTCTCTTGATTTATTTAAAAATAACTTTAACACTAATTAGTAAATGTAATATAAGATAACAAACATAAATATTTAATTATACTAATATATTAACAAAAAATATTTCATTATTATTTATTTATATCAATTACATGTAATAAATATAAATCAAATGAGCATACATAATATCATAATTACCTAATTATACAATGATTAAAGGTAATAAATAAATAAGAATAATTAAAAGTATTTAAAGAATATAAAATAGTAAGGCATAATTTTTAAATAGAAAGAATGAGTTGATTGGATGAAAATAGAGGGGAAAATATTATAAAATTTGGAAGATCAACTATAAAAATAAGTGGTAAAAAATGTACTTGGACCATTTAATTAAGAAAATTAATTTATTAAAGGTAATATATAAATAAAAATCAATTAAAAATATTAAATATGTCTAGGAGAGAAAGAATGAATTGATTGGATAAAAATAAAAGGTAAAAATATTATAAGACAAGTTTGGAAGATTATGTTAATAATTAGATATCAAATCATATATAATGATTTTAAAAAACCTATGTAAAAGAACAGGGTGGTGGAAGGGAGATTCGATATCAGCGCTGCTAACCAAGGAGGGAACAACTGAGTACGCGAATAATTAGAGAATTAATTATACTAATAAAAGATTCCAGTGCCTGCCCTTGAGTACTAATTAAAAAGAGGACTATAAATTGGATGCTCTCTGGCTCTCTCTTTCTCTCTCTCTCTCTCCGAGGACCACAATACAAGATTTAATAAGAGAAAGCACCCAAGGTGGTCGGGCTCCTATCCCGGTCTTGCCCTTGTCACCACCCAGGCACCCCGCAGGTACATAGCTCTATTCAAGGTATGTAACCTTTAATTTGTAAAACTAAGCATTAAATGTATAATTTGATTTGTGAATTCAAAAAGAAAATTTTGTTTTGCTAAATTCTCCATGGCCACTATTTTTCATTTATCTTTGCATATATGAGTTTGTGTGGGTGCATGTGCCATGTGGGAGAAATTGGTGTAAATAAACTTCCACAAAGTCAGTTTTTTTTTTCAGTGTGCGTATAGGGAAAATAACGATGGAAGAATGTGAAGAGACATAGAGAGGAACTGGGCCTCTCAAATTTCTTTCTTCTTTTACATGTTTTAAAAAATAAATTGAAAATTTTCTGATGTATAACTCTGCCGCTTCTATGATTTTACCACTATTTTTTTTTTGAGTGGTGGACCAAAGAAATGGGCCTTGAAATTGGACTAAAAGCAATGCCCGGTAAAAATATTAACTTTGACATTTTGAGGCTATTTGGTTAAGTTTATAAATAACTTATAAGTAGTTTTGAAGATATCTTTTTATTTGTTAATTAATAAAAAGAGCTGATAAACACTTATTTAATTAATTATAAGTAAAATAAATAAATCGAGAAATCCCAACTTATTTCGTATGAGAAAAAAAAGTTGTTCAGTTTGATAAATGAATGTATTATTTTGCTCTTATAATATACATAATTTTTTTATATATTTCATTTATTATAATATTAAAGACTTTTTTTATCATTTGACTAAAATAATAATTTATAAGTTTTTTTATTAATATTTTTTTTTTAAATTAACTTCAGTTATTGAATTACTTATTAGCACTTCAGATTTCAGCTATTAAATTACATATCATTTGTCCAGTGATCAACTTTTACCTGCATATAATAGGGGTGGGTCATGTCGCATCCCAATTTGAATGGAGATAATACCCAGAACATCCTATTTTTCTTTATGAAAAAGTACAGATTTTAAATAACAAATAATAGTTATATGCAATTAAGAAAAATATTTTTGAAATTATATATATATATATATATATATATATATATATATATGAATTAACTATCTGTATAGTAATAGAACAATCAATGAATTGAATGTTACATTAATATATGAATAATACTATAATTTAAATTGATTTAACAAATGCTATAAGGACTTCTTCTATAGAACGATCAAAAACCAAAAAATAATCTAGGTCTTAAGAATTAAGATTAAAAGATGTGTGTGTTATGACCATCCATTTTTTGTGTGTTTGTTTCGGTTGTTTGTAATCCTTGGATATAATGTAAGTGGAACAATGATAAGCACTCAAAACATCAGGGGTGGCGCAGTTGGCTAGCGCGTAGGTCTCATAGCTTAGAGTTATCCTGAGGTCGAGAGTTCGAGCCTCTCTCACCCCATAAGGCTTTTTTTAAAAAACTTAATTTCTTGATGACTTAATTGACTCAGTGAAATATTATGATTTTTCTTAATATATGTATGTAAAAGATGAAGCCATTTTAATGGAAATTTAAGCTTTATCCTAATAATTGATAATGATATGTGGAGTGCTAATATTTATTAGAAATTTTTAGTAAAATGGTCCAATGATTATTTTAAAAGATTAAGATTACTTCTCAGCTTTCTTTTTTACTCGTAGAACAATTGAATGTACAATATTTCATAGTGTTTTTTAATTAAACTTTATTTCTTGATCATTTATAAGACAAAATCTTATAAAATTACTTCCCAACTTTGATTTCCCAGTGTACAGTATTACGTACATTACATTTCTTCTGTGTGCATTAGCTAAAAAAATGTTAGAGGAGACATAAAAGAAAATAACGTGATATGTGGGCTTATTTCTTAGAACGAAAGAGAATTTTAGAAAACTCTCATTTTCCATAATTCCAGAATTCTATCGTCAACCTAAGTTCTCAGACATGGCACTCTTTTTTAACCATCTATACTTATATCAATTTATCGTAAATTTATAGTTTCCAGACCCAGTAGTAATTATTATTTATTTGTGATCTAAATAATATATAGATAAAATTAATAATTTTAACAGATCTTACTTCTGGAATTCTCAAAGTCTCACTTAATTAGTTTAATTATTAGCTATACTGAAATATGAAATCAATGTTATCAAAATTAAATCGGACTCGATCGGACCAGACAGTAATCTGGTCCAATTATTTGTCAAAATTGATTTTGATATTGAATCGAAAAAATTTCGATTCAATCGGAAAAATCAGCCAACCTGCTTAAATTTTAAAGAAAAATAAAAGAAAATGATAAAAATAGGAAAATTAGAAAAACAAAATAGAGAGGAACATAAGGAAGGATCGATAAAGAGAAGGAAACAAAATTATATGTATAAAATTAAATATGAATTAAAATAAAAAGGATAAGTATTTAAAATTGAATAATATTAAAATGAAAAGTTATCAAAAGGCATAAATAAATTAAATAAAAAGGAAAGTGTAAAAATAAATTTTATTAATATAGCATCTATCATCATTCAATAATATATACTAAATTATTTATATTTATGTGTTAACAATTATTATTTATCATTATTAAAATTTTTAATAAATACTTTTATAATATATAACTTTTTAATATTATTAATAAGTTATTAGTACAATATTCATGTACTATATCATATAACTTGTATTATATCTTTAGAATTATTATAGATAATATTATTTTAATAAAATTTAGTTTAGTTCAGTCGAGTCCGACCGATCCAATCATAATCCAATAATGAATCTAGTCCGATCATTGGTCCAATTCTAAAAATATTGTCCGAAACTATAAGACGCTGATTTCTTTTGTTAATCAGTTATGCTATTTTAAAGTTAAAATATTTGTTTAAATTTCGATATCATAATAAATTATAGTTTTTTTTATTTTATGGAGTCTAAGAAGAGTCAAAAAAATAATATCCTTAATAATTATATATTAGCTCTCTCTATGAATTCAGTGATGAATTCACCTTGCATGACAACAAAATCTACTTTCACGAGTCAGCAAAAGCTGATTCTGTAACTCCTTCTCTCTCCTATATAATTAAGAGAATAAAAGCACAATATTCTCAGCACAAAATGTTAATCAAGTAAAGTGCGAAGTTCTTCACGAGGCATTTGCAATTTTATGTGCCCACTGACCTCAACCTTACAAAGTAAGGAACATGATTCACTTATCCCTAGGGTTCTTTCTTTTTTCTGGTGTAACACACACTTGTCGACGTTCTACACATACATTTGCACGCGCGCGCGTGCGCAGAGAGAGAGAAAGAGAGAGCGAGCGAGCGAGCGAGAGAGAGAGAGAGAGAGAGAGAGAGAGAGAGAGAGAGAGAGAGAGAGAGAGAGAGAGAGAGAGAGAGAGAGAGAGAGAGAGAGAGAGAGAGAGAGATCGGCGTAAGTTATAATCCAAAATCCAATCAGGAGGGAAGAATATAAAACGATGTCCAAGATTTCACTTGAGTTATCACGAACTTAAGATATGCATGGATCGATATAATCATATAAATCTATTAGCAAGATAGTCAATTTTAATTCATTATCAGCGGCCTACTTCGTTTCCTTTGGTCTGATCTCAATTCCATAGACGACGAGCCCAGTCTTCCACTGGCCCCCTCGCACTTCCGTCAAGCTCATATCAATCTCCCCGTCGTCCCCATGGTCACTGCGGAATTCACCGAGCTCCATCTCCATCCAGCCGTCTCTCCGGCCGACCGGTCCTCGCCATTTGGCCATGGCCGACTCAGAGGCCTGCCGAGCTCGTCGTGCCACGAGGAGAGACAAGTGGCCGTAGCGGGAGAACCTGCGCGGCAGGCATACCTCCTTGCTGTAATGCGGGTTCAAGCAGACGTTGCGGGTGGACAGATGGTTTCCGACAGACACCGAAGCTTCTTGTGCCGGATAAGTGAGGCCATCGGTGTCGTCGGTTAGTTTAAAGACGAGGTATGCAGCATAAGTTGTCCTTGGAGAGAGGGCCTTGCTGTCAATCTTGCCATGAATATCCAACCAACACACGTTCAAGAGTTCAGCAGCCTCTGGGAATCTTCAAAACAGCAGGGAATTCTATCAATGCATGAAACTGAAGCAAGTACTGACATAGACTTTTTTTTACTGTACAAATATGAGCCCCATTACTTGATTAGTACTGTGACATTACGCACAGTTTCATGCATTTGCCATATAGAGTTATAGTGCTGCCTGTTCCTTTTATAGTCAAAGTTGCTATACGAAAGAGCCAGCTAAAAAAGGGCCGGGGTAAAGAAAGCTGCATCAGAAAGCAACCAAAACGTCTAAAGACAGGCCTATTTGGCTTTTGCATTTCATTAAGTTAACTTTATACTTGTGCCGGCACGAGGAACAGGAGCAATCTATATATTATCAGCAAAATCAGGAAGGGACATAATATTATTTAAATATGCATCACTTTATATACTTGGTAAAGGATAATGAATCGAAGTTGAACTAGAATTTTAATGTCAATAAGTTTGACATCTTAACTAAGAAAACAAAAGAAGTGGCGTGGTCGATGTCAATACTAGAAATCATAAGGGTACTTGTTCCACTTACATTGACGTACTTGAATGAGGCACCGGAATCCACCTCCAATACTCGGGACAATCTCCCCATGCAATCGTCAGCGCTCGGGCGGACAGCATGTAGCACTTGGCGCCGCTCGATTTCTCCAGTGCAAAGCTCTGCAGATTCAAGAGATCAAAGAAACTAATCACAAACATCGCACGACGAGTATTGATAATAGGCACCTGATCAATCTCACAGCAGCAAGCAAGTAGGGGAACACTAATCGATCGCCATATCAATAATTATTCCTGTTTTCTTCTCATATTAAAAGTGCGATCATTGATTTAGAAAAAAAAAACGATCTTTCTACCGATCCCGGATTAAAAAAGGCGATATTTCTTCGAATTCGAGATAGAACATAGTAAAAAATAATTCCACATTTCTTGCGCATCCAATCGAAACTGAACCGATTTAATTCGTTCGATCTCCAGATGAGAAGCCACGTCAGAAATCAGAACAAGGGAAGGAATGCAAAAGGAGAATGCCAGTAATCGATGTAACAGGATGCATTTACCATCCTCCCGCTGTCGAGGAGGAGCGGCTGGTCGCAGAGGCGGAAGTAGAGTTCACGCTTCGAGGCGCACTCGACCGGGCCAACAGCCCGCGCGAGGATGCGCTCGTAGTCCGGCGGCAGGAACTGCTCCCACACGCCGTCGGAGACCGCAGCGGAGCGAAAGGTCGTGGAGACCGCCGCCGAGCGGCAGGCATCCCGTGGGCCCGTCAGCACGATCACGTGCGATATGCAATCTTCTGGCAATCTTTGGATGTCCATCTCCATTTCCATCTCCATCTCCATCTCTCTCTCTCCCCCCTTTTTCCCTTCCTTGCTTGTTCTATAATGATTTGGGGACGGATATAAGCAAATGACGGTATAAATAGAAAGAAGAGGAATTGAAAGCAAAAATGAAAAGATTTGGTTAGAGAAAAAATGCTTAGCCTCTAAGCAAATGAGCGTGCATGCATGCAATCTCATTCACGCAGGGCTAGTAACGGACGTGTGTTGTGTGTGTCTGTGCGTGTGTAGAGAGAGAGAGAGAGAGAGAGAGAGGGGGGGGGGGGGGGGGGGGGGGGGGGGGGGGATGGATGGTGGGCGTTTGCTGTTGCAGCATGTGGGAGTCGTGTCCACACTTTCTGACTCACTCGACCAACTTTCCCAACAACAGAGCATTACCAAAAGTTGCACTGCACCACCCACAGGAAGCGCTCCATTCGTTCGTCGCCAACAACGAGTTAGTTTCGACTAAATAGGTGTTTTAACAAGAATATTTAAAACATCAAAACTTCTCAAGAGTATATTTTGATCTATATATACATAGAGAGAGAGAGAGGGATAAAATGGAGTGTTCGTATATCTTTTTATTCATATATAATGGGGACAATTGTCTTAATTTAAATTTCTCTCATATTTCACAAACTATACTCTTCTTATATATTTGTATTCTTTTATCAACATCTTATATCTTTTCTCTCATCATAACGCTATTTTCTGATTAATAGTGTTTCCAATCTTGACGCACTAAATTAATTTTCTATTTAGTAAAAAAGTAATGAATATTTAAAATATATTGTCAATATTTTAACTTTATAATTCTCATTTTTTTATCCCTTCCATCCAAACCCGCATTATAAGATGACAATAAAAGAAAGAATTTAAATTTATTATAATTGTCATTTAAAGAATGATTACAACTACGAGTGTATTCATTAATTTGCGAACTACTACATATATTCCTTTTAATAATAATTAGTATATACCCACGTGATGCGCGGACGTTACAAGATAAAATTTATCATATAATTATGGAAACAATGGAGGTGGAGCGGCCATCAAGGCTGCATTTGGTTGGGAACAAAATGCGAGAACAACGTGTTTTATTTTCAAACGCATCGTATGACGGGAACTTTGATTGTTCTCTTCACGTGACTTTCGGTCGAAATATTTGACCAAATGTTCCGGCCAAAAGTTTTCGCTTTCGAATGTTTGTTTTTTTTTTCAACTTCATGTCTTTCCGACCAAATGTTTGTTTTTATTAAAACTTCATTCTTTGACTTTTTTTTAAATTTCATCTATTTTTTAATTATTTTATAATGTATGTATATATAATTTAGAATATATTAATACATTATTAGGGACATTATAAAATGATTTATTAAATATTATTAATTAAAAATTATAAAATAATTAGTTTTAATAATTAATAAATATTTTATTAATTAAACTATTCAATTATTTTTTTAAAAAATATATTATATTTGGATCTTAAAGTGTACGTAAATTATAATATTAATAAGATTTAAAAGATTTAATCAAAATAAATAATAATAATATAATGATTTATGTAAATTATAATATTAATAATATATTCTTATTTACTATAATTTTATACCTCATAAAATAATAAATTATATTCTTAGTTCTCATTTTTTATCCAAACACCCACTAAAATTTATCCTATCACATCAACTTTTTAAATCCTCATCATTACACTTTTTCATCCAAACACCAACCCAAACTTTTCTATCAAGTCAATTAGTTCTTGAGAACTAACGTTCTCTCCAAATTCTCTACCAAATGCAGCCTATACTATAAGAAAATTGACGATTAGTGACGCCATGTAGCGCCTCAAAATTGTGTGACGCTATAAAGACGCCACTAGAGCCTCCATTGCGCTTCTTTAGCGTCACCCGAATCAGACGCCACTTGCCTCTCAATAGCGTCTCATTAGCGTCTTCCTAGCTGCTCAGAGAGTTGACGTTAAAAGTAGCGCAATAGAGACGCTACGTAGACGTTATTATTTGCCGTCAGGAACTGCAAATGCGCGGCAGTACCTAGCGTCGTTATGGCGTCGACAACGTTAGACGGGAAACTAGCGTCGCATGTATGAAGACTCTAAAGTGACGCTACATGGCGTTTCAATCGAAAGAGACGTTAATGAGATGCTACAGTATTTATTTAAACACTATATTATATATACTATATGTCAATCAATAAATTCATTAAATATTATATTAGTATTAATTACATGATTATCAACATATTGTCAATAGCATAATATCAACATATAGATGTATTAATTACATGATTATATATATATATATATACATATATATATATATATGTATGTATATGTATTTTTACATGATAAGAGTGTTCCTAAATATATAATTTTTTTCCTATATTATCTATGTTATCTATACATATAATATATATAATATCTTTATTATGCATATATCTTAATTATGCGTCTTCTTAACTATTCAGCGGGTTGATGTTAACTCTCTAGCGCTGCAATCGAGACGCTATACGTAGACGCTATTATTTCGCGCCACTATTCTTAATGCGCGGCAGCACCTAGCGACGTTTTATCGTCGACCACTTTAGACGCAACACTAGCGTCTCATGTCTGAAGACTGTGAAGCGACGCTATATGGCGTCTCAAACAAAGGAGAAGCTAATGAGACACTACTGTATATATTTAAACACTATATTATATATACTACATGTCAATCAATAAATTCATTAAATATTATATTAGCATTAAGTACACGATTATAAACATACTATCAATAGCATAATATCAACATATATATGTATTAACTACACGATTATATATATATATATATATATATTTTTACATGATAAGAGTGTTCCTAAATATATAATTTTTTACCTATATTATTTATGTTATGTATACATATAATATATATAATATCTTAGTTATGCATATATTATTATTATATACTTAATCATGGAATTACGATGGTTGATTAAGTGGGTGATATGTTAACGTTACAGTAGACTCACAATAACATCCACCTAGTGTTTAACGAGCGTCGAAGTTATTGTCGACGCTATGATGACACCATGGGCGTCTCTCTAGCGTCGCATGTTCGAGACGCCATATTATTTTAGACGCTAGTTCGGCACTACGGAGTTGCTAAATGAATCTAGCGACTCAATGGCGTCTGTATTACGCATCCTAAGCCGACTTTTTACCCCTCGCTCAATCGGGCACATATAAACATATAAATATGTGTATATGCTGATACCTATATATAATAAGTGCATATATACATATTATTATAACCTACGCTGACACATATAAACAAATACACACACACATATATATATTCACTTCGAATACGTATACATATATATGTTATATATATATATATATGACTCGCACATGTGTAGACATATACATACACATATATATTTATAATACATATAGACGAAACACATTGTTGTAACTTAATCTCTTACACGTAGACATATATATGCGTACGCATATATGACATATGTATATATATACACACACAATTGTGTTATATACACATATACATACATATTTATAATTTTGTATACATACATGATAGATTATCGGAAGAAAATAAAACAATTGGAACGGAGCATAATGCGATGAGACGTTACATTGATACATAAAATTACATACATACTAAAAAAATTTGAAAAAACTTTTATTGAGCGCCTCAATGGCGACGCGATATTGAGACGCTACGCAATTGCGACGCCCCGACCACGCGATGGTGTTGCTACGTTGTCTTAGAGACATATTAGCTTCTCTATAGCGCCGCGCTAGCCGAATTGTGACAGTTTCGGCACCTACATGGCGTCTACGTAGCGTCTCTTTATTTTGCGACGCTAAAAATTACTTAAATCCCTAATCCCTCTTCTTCGTTTTCACTTTTATTGTTTAACATTTACCATCGCCCGACCTCCGACGCGCCCCGACGTCCGACCTCCGACTCTTGTCGCCCAACGCCCGACCTTCGATGCCCGACCTCCGACGCCCTCCACTGCTGCCTCCGGCATTCGCCCGACGTTTGACGCCCGACGTTTGACGCCCGACGACCGCCCTCCACCGCCGCCGCCGCCGCCCTTCGCCTCTGCCGCCCTCCACCGCCGCCCTTCGCCGCCTCCTCCTCCTCCTTCGCCCTCCTCGACGTTTCGCCTCCACCGCGGTCTGCCCTCCCCGATGGTTCGCCGCCTCCTCCTCCACCGCTGTCCGTCGCGTCCTCCACTGCCTCGTCCGCCCTCCGCCTCCACCGCCGCCCGTCGCGTCCACTGCCGCCCGTCGCGTCCACTGCCGCCTCATTCGCCCTCCGTCACGTCCTCCCTCCACCGCCGATGATGTCCTCCACCGCCGACGACGTCCTCCACCACCGCCGACGTCCTCCTCCTCCCTCCCCAACGGTTCACCTCCGACGGTCCATCCTCCCCGACGATTCGCTGCCTCCTCCTCCACCGTCGTCCATCGCGTCCTCCGTCGCCTCGTCCGCCCTCCGCTCTTCGCCTCTGCCGCCCTCCGCCTCCACCGCCGCCCATCGCGTCCATCGCCGCCTCGTCCGCCCTCCGCTGCGTCCTCCCTCCACCGCCGCCGACGTCCTCCACCGCCGCCTCGTCCGCCCTCCGTCGCGTCCTCCCTCCACCGCCGCCGACGTCCTCCGCCGCCACTGCCCACCGCCTCCACTGCCGTCTCGGCCGCCATCCGCCCTTCGCCCTCTACTGCTAGTACCGTGCGGGATGCCAGTGCTCTCGTTCTTTCCCACTTGTCGGAAGGAGCAGGATCCTGAAAAGATGTTCCAATTCAAGTGCGAGATGACATCTTTCGAGCCTTTACAGTACGATCTTCTATTTGGGTTACATAATTCGATTTATATTTATTTTAAAATTACTAAGTTTTAATGTTCTATTTGTAGGAGGCAAATCAGTTTCATCCAGATCTTAGTTTAGGGACGATCCGGAGAGCTTTTAATGAGGTCATTGCGAAACGCCTCCGAAATCGATTATACAAGTTTCACAAGGTCGTCACGTCCGCCGGCCTCACTTTGGAGCAGGGCATACAAAGATGCCCAAGACATATTAGGTGCTCGGTTTGGGAATCCCTCTGTAGGAAGTGGTAAGTATGTATACTTTTACATTATTTTTATAAAAATTATAGTTTTTTGAAAGTCTAAGTATTTGATGTTCACAAAGGACGGATGAACGATGGCAAAGGAAGTCGGAAAAGGCAAGAGTTAACAATCTTTCGAAGCCCGAGGCCCAGATCCACACATGGGGATCGATGCGATTTGACGAGCATCGACGGTGCATGGTAATTTACATATAAATTCCATTAATCAAACTTTTGACTTATACTTATGTTATCAAATTTGAAACTTTATTGTAGGAGGAGAAAGAAGGCGGTCCCGTAGACTTTCGTGTGGTCTATGAGGCCACTCATAAGAGCCGGAAGACAAATGACTTAGTCACGCCCACTGCTCGTGAGCTTCTGGTAAGTCTCATGATATGGTCATTTGGTTGTTGCCGTTAGTGCAATATTTTGAAATACACAACGTTTAAATTTTTTAGGATGAGTATAATGCAAAAATGGCTGAAAAGTATGAAGATGATCCGAGTACTCAGCCACCAAGTAATGTTTTCTTCGTTGGTTTAGTCATGTTTTTAATTTACGTGATTCTTGATATATAATTTATATATTATATGATTTTATAATTTTTCTATTTTGTAGAGGACCCTACTGTTTGGGAAGAGGTGGCCGGCACGACACGTGAGGGATACTTGCATGGCCTCGGCACAGTCGCTCAGATACCTAGGAGGATCGGAGGATATGCAGAAGGTGCATCTGCTCCGAGCTCATCCGCTGCACTTGATCAGACGCAGCTATCACAGCAGCTATCGCAGCAATTATCGGAGCAGATATCGCAGTAGGTGTCGCAGTAGGTGTCGCAGCAGTTGTCGCAGCAGGTAGCAGTTGTCGCAGCAGTTGGGTCCTCTATTGTAGGCGATTCAGGGATTGATCGCGATGCAGAATCCATCCCCGCGAGACCATGGACCGAGCACGTCTGGGTCGAACATCCGGAATGATAACAATAACTCCCAAACCTAGGATAGAAAATAAACTATGCATTTGTTACTTATAGACTTAAACATACATATAGTTTGTTAGTTCGATTTAGTAGTTTTCGTATTCTTATGTTATATATTATGCCTGTGATCATTTTTTATTGCCTGTGATAGTTTTATATTGTCTGTGATGTTTTTATATTGCCTGTGATGAATATCAATGCATTTTGAGATGCATTATAAATTGTATGACGTGGGAAGGAAAAAAATGAGGCTGGGGCGGGTAAAAAAAAAGTGCATGTAGCGACACCATAGCGTCTCATTGGCGTCTAAACGCATGTCGACGCTAATTTAGATATATCACACTTAGCGCCATCTTAGCGTCTCATTGGCGACAAATGCATGATCATATTTGCATCAATCTAGTGCCTTACTAGCGCCTAAGTTAACCACACGTGGGCGCCGAAAGAGCATCTCACGTTTACCGCCCCTGCGCGTCGACTTAGCGACGCGGTCCTACTTCGCGCAGCCCCAAACATCGCGTCTTAATACTGTCGATATAGCGTCAATATGTGGCGCTAGTTGCGTCTCAACATCTTTGACTCTAGTGCGACGCCACTAGTCACCGAGTTCTAGCGTCTCAATTTTGCGACGCTAGTTAGACGCGAAGGAGACGCTCTTGACAACAGAGACGTAATAGCGCCTCCCTAGCGTCTTCGACCGTGAGTCGCTAATTGCCAATTTTCTTGTAGTGCTAAGTGAAGCGACATGCAATGCTCTAATCACATTCGTCCATTTCCCTTGAACGGTGTAGATCAAAACCAGCAAAAAGAAAGGAAAATGCCATTATACCCAAAATGCCCAAACTCATTTGCGGCAAGACACCGACACCTCCACGAGCAGTGTTGGTTGCCCTGGCGGTGGCCATTGCTGGAGCAACGACTGAAGGAGAAGGTTGACATCCGCATCGACATCGGTGCGGGTGAGAAGCCGTGAAGTTCGCATTGGAAGGGGAGGACATTATGAAGTGAACAAGGTCGCTGCGAATTTGTGATCGCTTGTCAGATCAAAAAGGGACATTGGACCTCTTCCACTACAAGATTTTTTCAATTTTATGACAGATATATCCATTGGAAATACCATGAAATTCATCAAAAAATTAATTTTTTGACGAATTTTTTGACGAAAATAGGGGTGCCGAAAAATTGTCTGTTGGTAACGAGGCTGTCGGAGTTACCGTCGGTAGATCCTCCAATGGAACATCCGACAACGACGACCCATCAAAAAGTTTCATCGGGTTTCTATCATTGAAACATTCGACGGACGACTCCCGTCAAACGTTTCCCATTGGACCTTCGGGCGGGAGTCGTCCCTGTCGAGGTTTGCGAGAGTAATGTCCGTCGGAAACTTTTGTTTTAAATATAAAAAATTGGATGTCAGCGGCTAGATCCGATGGTTGGATCCTGTCGCTGACAGCCGTGTTGCTGAAGAGAAGGACTGGTCGCTAGAGCCGGATGGGTCGTCGGATCGGTGGGACGTCCAGATCCAATCGCCTAGTACCGGATTCGATTGTTGTGCCAGATCCGACAACCATGAAGCCGAGCCGATCCAGCACACTGCCGACCGATTTGACGAGCCGTTCCAGCACACTGCCCGGTCGGATTCAGCAGCCTATATGCCAGTGCGGGACCCGACCGCAAGAGTCAAATTCGATAGTCATGTGGCCGATCCGACAGCCTGTGCACCGGTTCCGGCCACTTGATGATCGTAATCAAGAGAGAGGGAGAGTGAGGGGGAGGGCGGCCGGAGCTGGGATATTCGAAGTCATGGAAGGTCACTAGAGCCATGGAAGTCACCGCCGTCGTGGGAGAGAGGATATAAGGTGAGAGAGATAGCGGTGTGAGAGAAGGGGGAACAAGTGAGATAGATATAAGGAGAGAGGAGGACGGGGGAATGAGTAGGGAGAGGGAGAGAAGATTGGGCGGGAAATATAATATTAACATATTAATCATATATTTTATCTTATATTATATATATAATATTGACTTTATCTTATAATATATTATTATTAAACATTAATTATATTATATCTATTAATATTAATTATATGTATTAATATATATGATTATATATATTAATAATATCATATTATATTATAAATAGTTTAAGCAAACGGAAGAGAGATATTTATTATGTTATAAACATTAATAATAAATTATTATTTTATTTATGAAGGATAATTTCTTCAAAATTATCGAAAGATTTGATATACGTCAGTAATTAAAATAATATCATTTATTATCAATATATATAAAATAATATTATTAAACATTAATAATGTTATATGTATTAATATTAAGTATATGTATTAATATATATGATTATATGCATTAATAATATTATATTATATTATATTATAAATAGTTTAAGTAAGTGCAAGAGAGATATGTATTATATTATAAATATTAATAATAAACTATTATTTTATTTTGTTGCAGAAGGATTTGATTTCTTTCGATAATTTTGAAGGAATTATTCGTCAGTAATTAAAATAATATCATTTATTATTAATATTTATATAATACAATATGTATTAATATTAATTATATATAATAATATCATATTATATTATAAATATTTTAAGTAAACAGAAGAGAGATGCCTATTATATTATAAATATTAATAATAAATTATTATTGTAATTACCAAAGGATTATTTCTTCAAAAATGTTTACAGATTTAATATCATTTATTATCAACGTTTACATATTTTGTTATCTTATATTATATATATAATATTAAAATATCGTTTATAGACACTTTCAATCACATGTGACAACTTGTTTTTCTGGTAGGTAGGATTGACTACTTCCTGTGGTAGCAAGTTCAAATCATTGTTAGACTAAATTTTTTTCATTTTTTCTTTACTCATTCATAGATATAAATATATACAAATAAATTTTTCTATACTCATTCATAGATATAAATATATACAAATAATTTTTTCTTTGCTCATTCATAGATATAAATATATATAAATAAATTTCATATTAGATCTAAACCAAGTTATTCAAGATATTTTATTTTTTATGTATTTATAAAAAATATGTGTTTTGAAATTAATCATTATTAAATTAATATTATATCTAAATGACTAATATTAAAATATTAATCATATTCTTATATTATAATTCACTATTTTTTATTTATAACAATAAATAATTATATATATAATGCATCTTTAATTAATTTGGACTAAAATTTTAATATAATGATTATTTTTTTTCATAAATCATAATATAACTCTTTAAAAATACAAATGACATAATGGTTTTTATTTTTAATAAATATTTCTTGTATTACGTGTCGTAATTAATAAGAAGTAAATTTATAGAATTTTGAATAAAATTAATTGAAAGAAATAAAAATTATAAATTTATAATTACGGTGGAAATTTAACTAATTTTATAGTGTTAATGTACATATCGTACTAATGTTAATCATTATGTGTATAAAATTTGTTGAAGACTTATGACTAAAATTAGTTATATTATGATTAAAATTACTTATATCTTGGATAGGAAGTTAATATATTTTAATTTTATTAAATTTTATTTATTGGATGTTCTAAATTTATTTATAATCTATATTCTATATGTATAAATATATTAAAAGAAAACGAGTAACCTTGTAAAATAGTAAAGACAATTATGAGAAATAAAGATAACTTATTTAATATATTATTTTATTAATGAATCAAGAATAGAATATAGGTAAAGGTAGAGAGAGAAATATGTATTACATTTTATTATAAATAGTAGTAATAAAATATTAAATTAAATTATCGATGGTCCTAGCCTTCGGAATTATCGAGAAATCGAAATCCATCGGTAATTCTGAAGGCTAGACCCATCGGTACATTTAATAATAAAATGTTAAATGTATACTTATATTATATTACATATATATTGTTATAAATATAATTACCGACGGGTCTAGCCTTTGGAATTATCGACGGATTAAGATCCCGTGGTAATTCCAAAGGCTAGGTCATTGATAAATTTAATAATAAAATAATGAATATATACTTATATTATATTACATATATATTATTATAAATATAATTACATATCTATCTTTCTAAATTACTGACGAATTTAAATTTTTTGATAATTCCGAAGGCTATACTGGTCAGTAATTTACCAACGCAGATTTGCCGTCCATAGTAACGAAGGTCTTTTTGGCCGATGTCACCCCCTCTCTCGCATTGTCGGAGGAGCATTCCCTCCTCTGCGCATCGCTGGCAGGAGAGCGGCAACGGCACTCGTGAGGGAGGGGGAAATCATCGATGTCGTCTATCACACCTAACTTGATGACTAAATTTTAATTTCAATTATTGCATCCCTTAATTATGTTATTTGTCAATACATACAATAAATGCATATATACTCATCAAAGTTTACTCAAGAGATATAAAACATAATGTTCACATATTGTTACTATTGTTTCACAAACAATCTCACATATAACACCCCACAAGATCAAGTTTTATACAACTTTACAAAAAATTCTAATAAACTCCATTACAACTCTCAAGTTTATTTATTACATGCATACTTTTAAAAATAAAAGTGAAGCAGAAAATAAAAGTGCTCCAGTGGTACGACATTTGTTGTATGCAACAAAATTATATCATGGGTAACAATCATTTGCTCAGTGAGTGGAATAAAAATACAATATATGAGAACAATACAAGTGCGTATAACATTTAAATTAAATAATCAAATTCACCATATGAGAAAATATTTAAAAGCATAACGCATTTAACATAAGTTGTCAAATCATTAAACTTTTACGTAAATAAAAGTAATCTAAGATTTCATTATATTCACAATTAAATCTACACATTATCATTGCACATACTCATAATGGGTCAATACGTATCCCTTCATGATCATGTGTCATACAATTAAGTTGAACTTCATAATCATAGTCTTGGATATGCAGAGCGTACCATACGTCAATACGTATCATTCCATGATTGTGTGTCATACAGTTAAGCAGAGCTTCACAATCACAACTCTCAGATACGCAGAGTATGTCATGGGTCAATATGTATCGCTCTATTGTGTGTCATACAATTAACTTGAGCTTCAGAATCATGACTTTTGGATACGCAAAATATATCATGGGTCAATACGTGCACGCAGAGCAACCCCAAAGATCAAAGACACCCAATATACACTCCAAAGACTTCATGTATATCGAATGCAGTCTCAAAAATATTGTTCAACTAGCATGGCTAATGAACATATGGAGTTTAACAATATCAATATACACATGTCATAATCACATATCATTATTAAGTAAAATTTATTTTAACTTCACAAGCATTCTTCCCTGAAAATAATCTCATGTAAAAGGTTATTCCATCTCACGTGAAATCCTTGATATATATTATAAATACTTTTCATAACTCAAGATATGTTTCAACAACAACAACAACAACGACGATGACGACGACGACGACGACGACGACGACAACAACAACAACGACAATAATAATAATAATAATAATAATAATAATAATAATAATAATAATAATAATAATAATAATAATAATAATAATAATAATAATTTTTCTTGAGATAATATCATAAATAAAAAAACTAACATATATCATTTTTATATGTTGCAAATCTACACACTCACCTTGTACTTTATCTCTTCAAGGAGGTTTATTAGATTTCCTCATTTTCACTTGTACCTTGATGTTTTTCTACAAGTATTAATGCCTTTTTACTTCCTAATTACAATAAAATAGTATGCAATGCATGCTCATGATGCATGAATGATTATGAACCCTAAAATGCATATAATCTCCTCTAACACTAATTTATAATTTTAGGTATTTATATTTATAGGCTTTGGCAATTCTCAATCCTCCATAGCTCAACTAGGTGTTCTCTCAATATTCCAAGCTGAGCTTTGTCAATGAATAATTCATAACTTCTTAACTATATATATGAGCAAATCATATGATTATGGATGGATTAGAAACTAGACTTACTAAAATTCCAATCCCAAATATCATTAACCAATTTCAAGTAAGTCATAAAATTCAAGGCAATCGGACCTAGAGTTTGTGTTCTCACATGCTGTGTCATTGAAAGATTAATATATATATTTATTCATACTTATAACGAGATAATAATTTTTCTAAAAATTAAACTTCCTTATTATTTAGCCATAAAAATTAGAGAATTTAAATTCTTGTATAACCTTATAACAAAAATAGTCAATTCGGGTCGTGATATGTCAATGTCGTCAGAAGAATCATTATGAAATGAAAAATTCATTTCTTCACATATACTGATCCAAATTGAATGATTCTACCTTTCACCAAACCATTGTAAAGTATAATTAATCATATCTAAATGTTTTAAACCTAACTCACACTATTATAATCGTTCCCTAATTTACAAATTGAACATGTATCTGACTCGGAATAGGACGAGTAACTAGAGAAGCTAAGTTCATAAATTTCTCTATAAAAATCCTTTTTAGGTGATTCTAGAGGTATGGAAAGCTAACTTCGAATGTATTAACCATACAAAATTTCATAATTTATAGTTGGATAACCACGAAGGAATGATTCTCTAAATCACATGGATAATTTCGAATCAAGAACTCACCTTGAACAATTTCCAAATTTTCCTAGTCCGTAGCTCGGGTTTTAACTTGGTAATTTTTCGGCCGTGAAAGGATAAAAATAGACTGCTTATATATTTTTTTTTTCAAAATTTGCTAATGTCATATGGTGGTTCAAAAAACTATGTCATCAAGCAGTTGTTCACCTGTCTGCTTCAGCTGCTTGAAACTTAAGTGACGGTAAATTTTAAATAAAAGTAGTTCTTTATTTATACTCACACAAAAATATATAATTATTAACTTTTGTGCTAAGACTTCTTTACTTCTAATGTCCGTAAATATTGTTAGCAATATATTGTTATTGTTCATTTCATTCAATGATTCCACAATAATATATGTTTTATTACAACAATATACTATTAGAGTTAGTTCTTTATATGACTATAAAATATAATATTATTAATATAAATATTTATATATTCTGAAATATTTTTTTGATCTCAAGATAATGCAATTGGATATTGATAATAAATTCTAGTTTCTTTAGATAACAATGAATTATTCAATGACAAAATGATATTTTTTTTAAAAAATCATACATCGACTTTTTAACAAAGTTAAAGTACTATTTTTAATAAGTAAAAATAATAATTTTCTATTCATCAAAATATTTTTGTTTGGAGTTTCTTTCATCCCGTTTTGTTGTATAAGTGAGAAAAAAACTATTTTTTTTATCATAGTAGTCGAAAAAACCTTTATGTTGTGATTATATTAAAGATCTTATGCAAAGATGATTGAAAATTAAATAAACTACTTGATGTGTATATCTTTCTGCTATTAAACAAACAATCCATATATCACTTGTCATTGTTTTCTTAATTATTATCCTATTTCTAAGTATATATAGATATAGTTAAATATATCGGACAATAAATTTTTATATATAATTCATCTTAATTTCTATGTTTATTTCTTATTGTTTATTTAAAGTCTTGTTTATCATAATTGTATGGATATAGAAATGTATAGTTATTATAACCGTATGGACAATAAAATTATATGATTATTATATTATCATTTTTATAATCATAATTGATATTTTTAATTTAATTAATATTCCAAGGACACTTGTCAACATATAACTATGTCAAGTGTCAACTCCTCCTTTCATACTACTCTCTTTTTAATATAGTATAGATTATGTGAATTAACTACTTATAAATTGTGACAACATATATATGTCTAATATATAACATAATTTTCATATATGCACATGTTCTTTTATAAAGAAAATAATTTCTTATTATATAGTCCAATGCACATAATGAACTAATGATGTGCATATTTTAATTATCATGCAAATTTATATAGGCGTTACATTTAAAACACTTTAATAAATACAAATAATTATGAGTGTGAATACTAACTTCATATGCAAATTTAATTTAAGTGAGACATATTACACTTAAAACATATGTATCATGTAATAATAGATGTCAATGAATTTACTCTAACTTCATAATAACATATAATATGATAATTAACATGCCACCTTCATGTAAATAACAAATATGTATAATAACGTTAATATGCGTAAATCATATGTCATACAATTTTCAACTTGATTCTAAAAGAATTTCTTATTAACATCACATGATCATTTTTTTCAAAAGAATTTCCAGTTTCATATTAATTCATCAGCTAAATTTAAAAAAAAACAAAAAATATCATAATCAATCATAATATTATTATTTTGTATCGAAACTAACTAAGTACATACAACTCATACTTAGAATTAAATGTGACATGATAACATAACATACATATTAAATAATATGAAAATCACATAATTATTTCATCATAAATTTTGATATTTTCATATAACTACACAAAATATTTAATATGGATAATAAAAAATTCTGAAACTTGGATAAAAAACATTCAGAGTTTTTATAAAATTCATATTAATATACATAATATAATTAGTCTATAATAATATGCATAAACTTGGATAAAAACATAATAATATGCATATATTAGAATTAGTCTAATTTCTCGTATATATATATTTATCATGACATAATAACTAATATAAAATTCATAATTTATGTCACATATATTTTTACATAAAAAACTTTTAAATTTTTTTGGTCCAAAACGACAATATCTATTTCAATTTTCTACTATTTTCCCGAGTTTGTTTTCTAAATTACTCTAAAATTATATAGGCTGTTCAATTGGCCCCAGACGGCCCAAAATTCGGCGCTGCGGGCCTCCACTTGTGCTCCTTTGTGCATGACGCGCAGCAGCGGGCTGCAGGCTCTGCAACTGCTCACGACATAATTGGGCCAGCCATTGTCGCCGATACGTCCAACATCTATAAACACGAGCTTCGTATATACTGTTTACTTGTTTGTCGTCAAATTCAAGCAACCACGGTGGTTGACACAATGAATTAGCGGGTCTATCTAATGTGCGATTATATCCATTAAAGATGAGATAAATATGGATCTGGAAAAGTTAAAGAGAGGAATAAATATTAAACAATTTCTCTCACCTCCCGCAAGAGCATAAAGGTCGATTGCCTTTTGTTTCATCTGGTCTACCATCCTTGTGCATTGCATCTCATGTAGGAATTAGAAGGAAACCAACACCAACACCCTGTAACACCATTAGTAAGAAGAAATAGAATACGCCTCCTCTTTTTTTTCTCTCTCCCTCACCCCATGCATTCTTGGATTTAGATATCATCTGCTTACATCCCTCTCCAACTCAGGCTGCCTCGCAGGTGGAGATCGGCAGAGGGAAGGAGATCTCTCACATTGCAGCAGAGAGGACGTGTATGGTAACTCGAACCGATCATCAGGAAAGGATCCAACACTGTTAGAGGTGGGTGAATCGAAATCACCCTACATTATTATGAATAGGATTTGATTATAATGTTGCTGTTATTGATTCTGCAAAATGATTCATGATTGAATAAATGAAGGTAATGAATGAATTGTTTTCCCTCTGATTCGAAATTTGGTGTTGATTGCTTATATAAATGTGTTCTATTTACCGTTGTCTTGTTTTGATGATTGCTCTAATGTAGTGATACACTTAGGATAGAAATCTATGAAATTCTGTATGTTCTGTATATTGTATGATACCAAAAATTTGATCGACCAATCAAAAGGGATCGGTTGACCGACGTCTTGTTTACGTTCATCCACGAAGTACACAGATTGGTCGAAGGCATTTTGCCTGCATTCGTCCATGTATACAGATCGGTCAACCGACCTATGAAAATCGGTCGACCATCCCTTGTCCATGAAATGTACAAATCGGCCGAGCGACCTATGGAAATCGGTCGACCGATCCTCAAGCCTATCGACCGACCTATGAAAATCGATCGATCAACCCCCAACTGTGACTCTTAATTCCTTTATTATTAAATCTGGATTTTTATATGATTACTTGATTTTCCTTCTGATTAATTATTATTATTATTATTATTATTATTATTATTATTATTATTATTATTATTATTATTGAATCCAAAGACGATTTCATTGAGATCCATTCCCATTGGACTGACTTACCTCTTCGATTGATACAATCACTTATGTAATGTGAAGAACAATATGACTGCAAAGTGACTGATAATGTAAAGGTGAAAAATAAATGATGGATGCCAACCTAGGCCAAGTGCCTAAAGATGAGGGTCGATCCCTTGATCATGACTTGATTAACTATTATTGTATTGCTCGGCATAAATCTCAAAAATTTAAAGGCATATAAAGTCTTATAAATAAAGCTTAAGGTAAAGAAGAATGTTCAAGTGATATGAGTATGCTATCAAGATAAGTATTGTTATGAATCATGTATGATAAATCAGTTCCTCTTGATTCCAAATTTACTATGTGTTATCATGATATTACTGTTCCTCATCATCCATTGATCACTATTGTTCTAATGATTTATGCTCAACATCTGATCAAAATAGATTATTCACGGATTTTGACTTATTCTATTTGATAGTTATGCATTGTATATTTATATTGACTCTCGACTAGGCTGTAAAACTTATGTGAGAACCCCCTCTCTTGTGTTTGATTTTCACATGGTCAAGTCAGTGATGGTGTTGAAATCGTGTCCTTTGACCGAGCTCAAGCGACGATATAGCACATGAACTAAAAGGCCTAGTTATTGATTTCTTTTCTTTCCGCATTCATGAATCTTGATGTAATTCATATGTTACATTTGTTTTAGAGACTTTGCATTATTTCTAGACTTCCGCTATTATGATATCTCCATTCTCCCCTTTTATTTCCATTGCTGACATGTCATTGTTTTTTAGTGAGTCAAGTAATGGTCAAAGCTATAGTATTTGTCGTGCCTTCAAATTGATCCTCGCCACATGGCGTTGGTCAATTTGGGAGCGTTACAGAAGAGTTATACTGATAAAGGCAGACGAGAGCATATTGGTGATTAAGTGTTACTGAAGGTCTCCCCTATGAAAGGGGTCATGAGATTCAACAAGCGAGAAAAGCTCAATCCTCTCTATGTGGGTCCTTTTGAGATACTGAAGTTAGTATGTGAGGCAGCTTGTAGATTGGGTCTGCCCCCTTCTTATGGGCGAGTACATAATGTGTTTCACGTATCCTTGCTCAAGAAGTACAAGCATGACACCGCCAATATTTTACGAATTGAGGAGTCAGATCTAGCTGCGGACTTGACCTTCGCCGAGTACCCGACACATATTGTAGAACGTAAGGTGCAACGCTAGAGGAATAAAGATGTACCCATAGTTAGAGTAGCTTGGTGTTTCCATCACGACAATGAAGCCACATGGGAGCTCGAATCAGAGATGCGTCAAGAGTTTCCACACCTTTTCGGAAAGTCCTCTACTTAGTGCAAAATTCGAGGATGAATTTTCTTTTAAGAGGGTAATAATGTAATAACTGCTAAAAAAATTTATAAATTTCAAAACATAACAGCAACTAGCTGGAGGTAGAGATCAAAAGATTCTGACAACATGCAAGTAAAGGGTGATTATATCCATTAAAGGTGAGAGAAATATGGATCTGGAAAAGTTGAGAGGAATAATTATTAAAGAGTTTCTCACTTCCCGCAACAGTAGAAAGGTCGATTGTCGTTTGTTTCATCTGGCCTACCATTCTTGTGCATTGCATCTCACGCAGGAATTAGAAGGACACCAACACTATGTAACACCATTAGTAAGAAGGAATAGAACACGCCCCCTCTTTTTTTCCTCTCTCCCTCACCCTCATGCATTCTTGGATTTAAATATCATCTCCTTACACCCCTCTCCAACACGGGCTGCCTCACAGGTGGAGATCGGCAGAGGGAAGGAGATCTCTCACCATCACAACAGAGAGGACGCGGATGGTAATTCGAACCAATCATCATGAAAGGATCCAACACTATTAGAGGTGGGTGAATCGAAATCACCCTTTATAACCATGAATAGGATTTGATTAGAATGTTGCTATGATTGATTCTGCAAAATGATTCATGATCGAATAAATGAAGGTAATGAATTAATTGTTTTCCCTCTGATTCGAAATTTGATGTTGATTGCTTATATAAATGTGTTCTATTTACCATCGTCTTGTTCTGATGATTGCACTGATGTAGTGACACACTTAGGATAGAAATCTATGAAACTCTATTTTGTATATTGTATGATACTGAAAATCCAGTTGACTGATCAAAAGGGACTGGTCGACTGACGTCTTGTTTACGTTCGTCCACGAAGTACACAGATCGGTCGACTGACTGATGGAGACCGATTGACCGACATTTTGCTTGTGTTCGTCCATGTATATAGATCGGTCGATGGCCTATGAAAATCAATCGACCGACCCTTGTCCATAAAGTGTACAGATCGACCAACTGACCCATGAAAATCAGTTGACCGATCCTCGAGCCTATCGACCGACCCCCAACTGTGACTCTTAGTTCCTTTATTATTAAATCTAGATTTTTATCTGATTATTACTTGATTTCCCTTATGATTAATTATTATTATTATGATTGAATCCAAAGACGACTTCATTGATATCCATTCGCATTGGACTGACTTACCCCTTCGATTGATACAATCACTTCTGTAATGTGAAGAACAATATGACGGTAAAGTGACCGATAATGTAAAGGAGAAAGATAAATGATGGGATGTCAGCCAATGCCAAGTGCCTAAAGATGATGATCGCTCCCTTAGTCATGGCTTGATCAACTATTGACTTGCACAATGCTGTATTGTATTGCTCGGCATAAATTCTAAAAAGTTAAAGGCATATAAAGTCATTTGATTTATAAATAAAAGTTCAAGATAAAGAATATTCAAGTGATATGAGTATGCTATTAAGATAAGTATTGTTATGAATCCTTTATGATAAATTAGTTCCTCTTGATTCCAAATTTACTATGTGTTATTATGATATTATTGTTCCTCATCATCCATTGATAACTATTGTTCTAATGATTTATGCTCAACATCTGATCAAGATAGATTATTCACGGATTCTGACTTATCCTATTTGATAGTTTTGCATTGTATATTTGTATTGACTCCTCACTAGGCTATAAAGCTTATGGGAGGAACCCCACTCCTGTGTTTGATTTTCATAGGACCAAGTCAGTGATGGTGTTGAAATCGTATGCTGCGATCAAGCTCAGGCGACGATATAGCACATGAACTAAATAGTCTAGTTATTGATTTTTTCTTTCCACATTCATGAATCTTGATGTAATTCGTATGTTACATTTGTTTTAGAGACTTTGTATTATTTTTAGACTTATGCTATTATGATATTTTCATTCTTCCCTTTTATTTCCGACATGTCATTATTTTTTACTGTACCTTGATCAAGTAATGATCAAAGTTGTAGTGTTGTAGCACCTTCAGATTGATTATCGCCATGTGGCATTGGTCAATTTGAGAGTACGTGTTACACTAATAGCTTCAGTGGATTACTAACCATGATCCAAAAAAAAATTCAAGTCATTGTTGGCTGTTCATACTTCAAATTGTTGTTCGTTTGTGAGGTTTTTTATTGGGTAAAAGAGTAAAACGCATCATATAAAAGACTATTTTGCTTTATTGCTATGCTGGCATGTCTAATATTGCCGAGGACAAATTAATTGTGTCATGCTGAAACTATTAGGATGAAAATTAGAAATGGAGGAGCACGAGAAGTCCCACAATGAGTAAGTCGTCTACCAACATACTTGTGGTCATTTTTCTTTCTTCTTTGTTAATTAGATCTCTTTCTCCTTCTCTCTCTAAACTCACCCATCTTCCTCCATTTTCCACCCATTATTATCCATAACAAACTATTCACAAATCATTAGCAATTGCCAGCATCGCTTCGGGAATGTTTCGTCTGGTTGAAATTTTATTAATTTTGAGGAATCAATATTTTATAGTTTAGAATTTGAAGGGTTTCTTAATATCATAAAGATTTGTGCATGCTCGTGCACCTCATAAAACAAAATGGAGTGTAACGTCACATTCTTATTTTACATTACTACCAGAGTCTGATTGAAAATGTTATAAGGGCCGTTTGGTATCATATAATCTAGATAAATTATTAATTATTTTATTTAAAATTTTTATTGTACCACATGATTTCGTTTAACTGTAATTGATTATCGATAATTTTAATTGTTCTAATAATCTTAAGTACCACATAGTTGACATTTTAGATAGTAGACATGATTTTCAAATTACGAGCTGCTTGACATACATTTTGATAAAAATATTTATTCTGTCAAATTTTTTAATTTTAATATTTTATCAATAAATAAATATCATTTAGTTGCATCTTCTTTATTATTTGATATCTTTTACAAATAAATCTTAATTTTATCTCATCTTATTTTATCTATATTCACTTTTCTATTTTTTTCTGCTTTGTTTATTTACAATACTATATGATAAACATGTAAATAATTTTTAAAAATATTTTGATAATTTATTTTTGAAAATATTTTATTCATTTTTTATATTATCGATACTTGTCAAACACTATAATGTGAAATTATCAATAATTTAAATAGTGATAATCTATTTAAATGATGATATAAATTATTAATTAATTAGATCGATAACGCACCAACGCTTGGCTTGTACAGTAATCTCATGTGTTTCCAGATTTGAAGACAAAGGAGGTGAGTACCTCTGAACTCTTGTAAAGTTCAGGTATTTCAGATGGGATGCAATTTGTCTTGTCTTATATGTTCCTCTGTTTGGTTGGATGTTCAAGGAAAATTTGAAAGCAAATTGCTTTACTGGAAGATGACTTATATGGAGCTTATAAGTCATCTTCAAGATAGCAGAAAAGGCATATGGTCTCACTATAAGAAAAAATTATATTTTTGACAGTTTCTACCATCGTAAATTGTGAAAAATCCTTCAAAAAAATAAAGTTTATGATAAATTTTTCGACGGACGAGACCCGTGATAAAATGGTTCGTCGTAAATATTTTTCACGGCTAAATCTTAACCGTTGAAACCATCCGCGGCTCGAGCCGTGAGAATCTCACGGCTCGGCCCATGGGAACTTCCGGAAACATCTCCCACGGCTCCAACGGCGAAAACTTCTGACGATAGATACCGTCAAACTTTCGACGGGTATATGCTTTTTTGACGACCTCAGACCGTTGGAAAGATTTTTTTAAATATTAAAGAAATGTCTGCAGGGAGCATGAAGAGTTAGATGGATTGATTTTTCAGCTGTCTAGAAACATTATAAACTTGAAGACACCTCCTCAGTGTTTCATGGGTCAGCATGAAGAGTTGATGGATCCTATCCGCAGGGAGATGGATGCAAACATTAAAACCTCTCGTCTACCGGCGATGATGAGGGAGATGATGGAAAGGTGGAATTAGTCTGATGGAAATGAATAATGAAGGAAATTGGAAGAGCTCTCATCAATGGATTTGAGATGAGGCGAAAGAAAGAAGACTAATGGATGTTCATAGACATTTTTTGAACTCTTCTCATCTTCTTCATTTTCCTTTTCGCTTGTATATCCCCAAATGGCAAGAATCTTGTGCTGTCGAATAACTTCCTTGTGTATTTATGCGACATGCTTTTACTAATGAATTAATTATTGCACTTATTCCAACTTTCCATCTCTGCTACACGAATACATAAATTTAGGCTTCTTTTTCCTCTCATCCTTTCACATTTTTTTTTGTTGTTGTGGGGCGTCCACGATTCATGAGCAAATCTTGGTTCGAAAATGGTACTTCTGCTGAATTGACGTGATGCTTGTCCACTAACTTTTGTATCCGCTGCATCAATAGAATATAAGCTTCATTCTACCCTTGATTTTTCCTGATATTCACAGTTGGTTCTGAGGTAAGGAATCATGCTTTTCAGATTACATTATCAGACTTTTATTTTTTTTAGCCAGACCTTTTATATGATGGCAAATTTCGGAACTAAGAATCCCATGGCTACTCTGTTAAGCATCCAATGCATAACACTTGAAACATGGGTATACAACAATTCATTCATCATTATTGATTATATATACATATATTTCATGTGACTGGCATGTTATATACTGTCCAAGATGGGCATGGGTGAAAAAAGTTGGCCTCAGGTTGGATTTGAAGTTATTTAGTTCAATACTGTCACATTGAGCTAGAAATCTTTTTCATAATGGCATCAATAGCAATGAGAATGACAATTAGGAGAAGGATGATGGCAGAATGCATGTATTTTCCTCGAGTTTTCCTGCACCTTCCTTGTTTCTTGAATGGCATCTCTTACCTTTTCGACATGATCAACTGATTTGTTGGCCTAAGATGTGGAAATTATCATCATCAGGTATAAACACAACAAGACCCCTTTATGTCTCTCTCTCTCCCTCTCTCTTTCTCTCTCTCTTTTCCCCTCTTGTGCAGGTTCCCACACTGCTCCATCACCAGTCTTTGCCTTCACAATCGTCGTGCGTTGGATTGTCTCAGAGAGAGAGAGAGAGAGAGAGAGAGAGAGAGAGAGGGTGAATGGAGCATCCTAGATATGGAGATGGATGGTGCTCCAACTCCAACAGGCTTTGCATCCCCGAATTTTGAATAACTCGTAACGTTTAATTTCAACGTCATCCAGCAAATCTCCTTGGGCATGGTACTGACATGTCCAAGAACATCTGAAATCAAAATAGTCCAAGAAGATATCGAAATCTTTAAAACTAGAAGACTATATAAGTTGATATAACTCAAGAAACGGGCTAACTCCTGACGACTGGTAAAGTGCAGATGATCTCTGCATACTTGCTGCAAATCTACGAGTTTCTTCTCCAGCTCCAAGGAACAGTCATGTCTCTCTTGTATCTTTGCTACTGTGTCCATTATCTGCAGGATTGCTGTCGTTTTCTTCTCTACAAGTTTTGAAAATACAAAACTAGCAAGGATTTGAATTTTGAAATATGCGACTTCTCTTCGACCGTGGCCTTGAATTTTGAATTGCTCTGAAAAATCTGCTCTCAGTGTCCCGTTTCCATCAAGTTCTCTACCATCTCATTTTACATTGGCATTGCACTAGTTGATGATCATGTAATGTAATGGATGCGCAAGAATATGCTAAGAGCTAGCTGAGCTGGGAATTAAAAGCACATGAAATTGCATCATTCTCTCTTTACGTACATAAATATTTAAATGTGTCAATTTCGTTTGGAAGTCTTTTATTGTCGATTATACTTATGAATAGTATATGGATTTTTTTCACTTCTTTCAAAAATTTAATTTTCTGTATAACTTCATATTTCATCCTACAACTTATGTCCAATATGTTTTTCTAAAGTCAACTTTAATATTGGAAAAAATTATCACCGTTTAATTTATATTAATTTTCTTTTCCTGAAAGATTACATCACTATTATTGTTTAGACATTTTTATTTATAAAAAAATATACTCCAACAAACCTGCTGGCGTTTCCAATACTTAATCAAAAGCTGTCTGGCCTAGTGGCGGAGCACAATAATTTCTGAATATATTTAATAAAAATAGTATAAACCACTATTTTAGATGAAAACATAAATAAGAAAATAAGAGAAAAAAATAAGTAAACGAAGCAGATAGAAAAAATGACAATAAAATGTGTGGAAGAGGAGTTGACGTAGACTTGCTCAGTCATTTGTGGTACCGATACTTTAGCCAACTTTTTTTTTGGTCTAAACTTAGTAGGCAACCCTGTTTCTATGATTACAAATGGAAATGATCCCATGATAATTGTAACGTATCCAATTTTCACGTAAAGAAAGAAATTCAAAAATCAAAGAAAACGGTTCCAATAGGAATTTAGTTGCCATTAATGGATGGAATTCAAATCGAATTCGGATTCAAAAAAAAAAGGGGGGAAAGGGAGAAAGAGGAAACACGCCCCATGGTCGGCCGACCCTCTGACCGGCCGATGCTATAAAAGGGGTGAGGGGGAGCGCCCTCGCACCCCTTCGACACCCTAACCAACCGCCGCATCTTTTTCCTCCTCTGCTCCGGCGACCGACGAACGACACAGCGACGTGCGAGACAGAGCCCGACGACGACCGCAACGACCAACGGCTCTTCGACATGCGACGACTCTCCCGTGGCGTACATGGAATCCAGGCGAACTCCCCTCACTGAACAGGAACGATCGGCGACCGCAAGATCAACGTACGACTCGCCGGTAAACTCGAATCGTCTAAAATAGAGGTACCTTAGATTTAAATTCCCTAGACGAAGAAATATAGATCTAATGTTGCGCATAAATATGTCATAGTGATCATGGATGCCATAGATTTATTTTTCATATTGTGATCTACTCGATTCGATAGCCGGAGGATCGCCGGAGATGGAGAAGACGATCGGCACAGTTTCTGCGCGATAGAACCCGGTCCACATCATTCATGACCCATCCCTGGTCATACCTAAACGCGGTCCGAGTCTACATATACTCGGACCGAGCCATCTCGTCGTCAATATCGCGAGAGCACGGCCACAAAACTCGATCGGGTCGAATATCAACCCGGTCGGGGTCTTACCGGGTCAGATCGAGTGCGAATCCGACTCGATATCGATCAATGCATTGTCAACGACCCAGCCCGAGTCGGACCTCAACTCGGATCGGGTCATGCGCACCAATTTCCCGACAGAGACTCGGCCCGAGTTCTCCTCAACCCGACTCGGGTTCTGTCGGTCAGAAAAGCGGACTTTTTTGTTGAGTCCAATCCTTCGAAAGTTAGGTTCAATTTTTCATCAGAATCACTTGAAGTCTTATCTAAGACTCTAAAGACCACAATGAACCTTACCTTGTCCAAGGAGAAACCAACCCTTTTGAAAAAAGGGAATTTCTTCCTCTTCTGATTCTGAACTTCATCAAAGATAATTAAAGATAAGCAAAGTAAAGATGAAAATATGGGATTGTTATGTGCCGCCCCAATGTATGGAACAAAGATCATGATAATGTATAGAGATGGGCAGGTAGTTAGCTGAGGAAATAGCGAACCTATTGGTCTTCAATGACCATTGTTCCTGAGACTTCAGGTTCTCTCCCACCCGTGTCTCGAAGAAGGGTGATGCATTGGTCACACTCCTTCCCCCAAAGGATATAGTATTGAACCAGAGGGACATGTAGCTAGCTGAGGAGACAGTGAATGTATAAGTTCTTAAATGACCATTGTTCCTGGGGTGTAGGTCTTCTCCCACCTACATTCCGAATCGAGTGACGCATTGTCGCACCCCTTTCCCTTTATGGGCTTACTGACTTTACAGATTCATAGAGGTACCTCTGACATCTCAACTTAATAAAGTCGAGCTCGCATAGGACAACTAACTTTAAGGATATCATAGTAATATAAAAGATGTAATGCAACTCATATCAAAGCAAATGCAAAGTAAAGTATTGTATAGTATAGCATAGAATATGATATAGTAAAGTATGAAACATGGTATGACAAAGATAATGCAGAGTATTGTAAAGAGAAAGTATAGTTATAGCAAAGAACAGAGTACAGATATTGGTAATGTTAAAGTATGATGTGTGACTCTTTATAGTCAATGTATAGAAGCATATAATTATTCATCACTGATATATTATTTCTATAATCATCATTGATTATTATTTCATCGTCTATGTTTCTATTGTACTGGACATCTTTGCTCATGGGTATTTGATTCCTCTGCATTGAAATTTTGCAGGTGAAAACTCAAATTGATGAGGTGATGGAGGGCGTAGAGCTTGGAGAACGTTGCACATGACACCAACTATTGTTACAAGCTCTTGAAATATGCATTTACGTTTCAGCATGTTTCTTTTCTACTGAGAGACATCATGTTCTTTCGCATATTGAACTTTTTTTCTGATGAACTCGTTAAAGTTGTGATTTGCTCCGCTTTATTATTGATTGCATTAAATATCGATGTCTCTTGACATCTCAATGTTTAAACTTCCGCATTAAAGTCTTTGCTTATATTTGATATTATATTTGTTGGACATTTGCGCCCTATATGGGCCTCACGTGCATAATTGCAATGGGCCTCACGTGCATAATTGCATGAATGCAGTTAGCAATCACATGCTATAACTGCATGTATGCACTATAAAAGAAGATGACGTTCTTCTTTGTATTGGTCTCGTGTGCTTCATGTGTGGTGCAGTCAGACATTCACATAGTAAGAGTGATTCCAACATGTTCAAGGTTCTTGGATTGTGAAATAATGTACTCTTTCCGACGTGATCGAGTTCCCGACAATGATGCTGAAATAACGTAGAAAAATCTTCGATGATCCGTCTTTCGCTGCGAGGTACCCTTTATTTATTTGTACTAATTCCTTCAATTGTATCGTCAAAATAACGAATTTTTTGCTTGGTTCTTTTTCCCTTTGGCACTGGTGTGCGAATTGGGCCAATAAAAATTTGCATGTTTCATTTTTTTACTGTTAATGCATCCTCTGCGAGTTGACAATATATGAAAGTTCTGAAACTATGCAATTGTTTGCAACTGTTGACTTGAAGTGCCGTGGAGGCGCGTCCTTTGCTTGACGATGACCCATACATGCAAATGTTCCATGCAAAAAGAAAGTGCACTGCTGGCCGCTCACATGTGTTGGACGTGCTTGTTATTTAAAGCATTTTTTTTGGTTGTGCCATGCTATCTCTCTCCAAACTCTTACGTGATATTGTTCTTGGCGCGGCTGTGGCATGTGCGGGCCTGCAGTACGCTGCCGCTGTGCGAACACTGCTGCCATGCATGCACGCAAGCGGGTCTGCCCGCTGATGCTGTCACTACAAGAAAATCGTAATTTTTCGAAAGATAATTTTTCACGGTTCGAAATCCATCGTAATTTACGACGGATTTTTCGACGGTTTCATTTCCGACGGATTTTTCGACGGTTATGACCGTCGAAAATGATTTATATTATTATTTAATTTTTCGACGATTAGGAACGTCGATATTTTCGACGGATATCCATTCGTCGCAATTTCCAACGGCTTTTCCGACGGTTACGACCATCGGAAATGAAAAAAATTAAATTATGTATTTTTTATGTTATTATTTAATTTTTCCGACAGATTTTTCGACGATCACGACCGTCGGAAATAAAAAATAAATTATGTAATTTATTATATTATTATTTAATTTTTCCGACGGATTTTCCGACGATTATGACCGTCGGAAATGAAAAATTAAATTATGTATTTTTTATATTATTATTTAATTTTTCGATGATTAGGAACGTCGGTATTTCCGCCGGATATCCATCCGTCGCAAAATTCGCCGCAATTTTCGAAGGTCGTAACCGTCGGTAAATGTATAATAATATCATATAAAGAGTATTTTATTAATATAACTAGCGACGGCTCAAACCGTCGTAAACCATCGATAAAATAAAAAATAAACATTATATATAACTAAATATATTTTCGACGGTCACAACCATCGGTAATCATAAAAATAATTAATATTTACGTTTTTTACGGACGAAGTCGTCGATAATTAAAATTTCGTTATCCCACTTTTTTTCGCTTTTTCCGTTTTCTCTCATCTTTTCCCCTTATATATAATTCTTCCTCCCTCCTCTCCTCACTCCCTCCCTCATCTCCTCTTTCTCTCCCGGCCCGCGAGCACCGGTCGTCCCTCTCCCGCGCCGGATGCCGGCGACCCTCCCGCGCCGGCCTCCCTCTCCCGCACCGGACGCCGGCGACCCTCCCGTGCCGGCGACCCTCTCCCGCACGGTCGACCCTCTCCCGCGCCGGCCAAGAAGGAGATTGCGTCGGCGTCTGCTTCTTCCTCTCCTTCTTCCTCTCCCTAGCGGCCGGATCCGACCTCGGCCGGATCGGGCGTCGGGCGTTCGGATCTGGCTGCCTGGCGGTGGATCCGGCCTCCAGCGGCGGGATCCGGCCTCCAGCGGCCGGATCGGCCACCGGGCGTTCGGATCCGGCCTCCTAACAATGGATCTGGCCTCCAGCGGTCGGATTCGGCCCCCAGCGGCCGGATCGGCCACCGGGCATTCGGATCCGGTCTTCTAACGATAGATCTGGCCTCCAGCGGTCGGATTCGGCCCCCAGCGGCCAGATCGACCGGCTTGCGACCGGATTTGGCCGCGGCCCGATCCGGCCGCTAATTTTTTTATATTTTGCGACGGTTGCGACCGTCGAAAGATCGACGCTTGCGACCACCGTCAAAAATTTTGACAGTTGCGACCGTCGAAAAGTTGCGACGGTTCGAACCGCCAGCCTTTTTCGGCAGTTGCAACCATCGGAAATTTTGACGGTTCGAATCGCCGGGGACTTTTCCGACGGTCAGAACCGTCGATATTTTCGATGAATTTTTTTCAACCGTCGCAAATCGATTTGCGATGAGTGTTTTTCCAACAGATCGATTCCGACTAAAAAACCGTCGGTAATTACGTTATCGATAGTTTTCGGACTGATTACCGACGGTCCGGACCGTCAGTAATCAGCGTTTTTCTAGTAGTGTGTTGCACGTTGTGCGCATACGACGTCGTTTCACCCCCGTGCGCACGGGCGCAACACAACGTGCGAGTGGGCAACAGCCCGCAGCGCGACACCGCAGGGCGCAAGGCGCGCGCGAGCGACGGTCCGCTGCACGTAATGCACATACGTACGAGGGTGCGGGCGAGGCGCTCCGACGCAGCGCGCGGTCGTTGGCCTCTGGCCTCTGGCCTGTCGCTGGCGTAGTGCGCCACTTGTGAGCGAACGCGGGCGCAGGCCAGAAAGACCTCAGGCCCGTTTTTTGGGCTGCAAGAGAGCCCAATTGAAATATTACCCTATTTTTTTGTTTTTTTGAAAAAACAGTTTTTAAAAAAAACCGGGAAAATAATAGAAATATTAGAAAAATATTTTTCTAGATTCAGATAATTATGAAATTTTTTTTAATAATGTGTGGATTATTTTTGACATACATATTTGCATTTTTTTGTTATAATGCATTCTATATGAGTATGTTATGTCATGATAATCATATTACGATAAATTAAAATATTTATCATTTCTGCACATTATTTTATTAGAAAAGTATGAATAATTTTCTGAAAGTTCCAGACTATTTAATATGCATATTTTGTATTTATGCATATGTGATTTTGCATATTATGTCATGTTATTATTATGTGCAATTGTAACTTATGGAAATTAACATGTAATTTAAATTAGAAAATTGATTGGATAAATTTTCTAAAATTTGTATGGCATATAATTTTATGCATATTAGTGTAAGCATTACATATGATTATGAATTTAAGTAAAATTCTTTCATATGTGCCATTACATGATATGTTTTAAGTGTAGTATGTCACACTTAAATTAAATTTACATATGAATTAGATATTCATGCACATAATTATGTTATATTTACTTAAAGTGTATTTAAGTGTGACACTTAGGTAAATTGACATGATAATTGAAATTTGCACATTATTAGTTCATTATGTGAATTGGACTATATCATAAGAATTTATATTCTTAATGATGGAACATGTGCATATATGAAATTATGTTACATATTAGACATAATGTGTGTTATGTGAATTTATACATAGTTAATTCACATAGTTATATTAAGTTATGCATAAACTATTTTTGTCACATTTTTCATGTGAAATATGCACATTAATTATGAGAGATTATATTTCTTTATGAATAGAAATATGTGCATATATGTTTCTTTTATTACACATGAAATATATTGCATGATTTTTTATGATAAAAACTTATGCAATAATTTTTAATTAACGAAACATGTATGATATGAATTTATGTACATGATTGAACCTTATGTGACATGAATGTAAAACTAAACATGTAATAATATTTGTGTAATTATTTGTATGTCTACTATCATGCTTATGCTAATTATATGAGTGTGACAAATAATATTCATTTATATGTAAATGAATTGTATGATTATTTGCGTGCATAATATACATTCATATATGTGATTTATGCAATGTTTACTTTGAATGCATAAATATTTGTGAATTATGAATGTCACATGTTTCATAAAACTTAGGGTGAAATATAGGTTTTGACATTATGAAACATAGGTAGTCCAAATAGGACTAAGGCATCTAATTTGTATGATGGTCATGTTAATAATTTTTGTTGAATGGTGTGCGACATGTGCATGTCTAGGAAAGTACTAAAAATAGATTGTTAGTGGAAAATTTAGTACACTCTTTCTCTGTGAACTTACTTGGTGTACTGTTAACGCAGTCTCCAAAAATTATTATGTTTACATGGCGAAATGATAACATTTTTTCAATTATTGTGGTGACAAGGCGAAGGGGTGATGGTTTTCTAATTGGCACCTTACAAATGTAAAGAAGTGCTCCAATCACAGAACTCTTATTGTCCTAGTCACATTTTTTGAAAATGATATGTTAATCATATCATATATTTTTTAGATGATTTTGGATGTTTGTATTCCAAAATGATTAGAATAGTATACCATGGCACAACATATTATTTTTAATGAATGATAATTATTTTTTCAGATAGTGGGAGATGAGTGGGAGCATAACGATCATCTCGATGTCATTGTCTTAAAAATATTATTATGTCATTATTTATGAATATATGCGACAAGAAGACATGCAAAAACTAACTCATTTCCCATATGTAATTTTTTGACCATAAATAAATGATACAAAAAAAGAATCTTTGCAATATGACAAAGTCAAAAGGAATATGTAAAAAGTGACCCATAGCAAAATATGATATTTGTTGAGCATGATCACTGTCATGATTTTCATGATCTTGATGTAACAAAATCATCAAGGAAATAATAACTTTTACATAAGTTTTTCTTTAACAGATATGTTCTATATCTGTATGTGATGATAAACTTGATGATTGAGTTAGAGAATCTTGGCCATATTTTTTGACCACGTGATAGTTACTTATTTTAATAAGTACAGTAAGCTTGCGCACATAATTGATGTTTAGTGAAAATATCAAATATTTTGACATTTATTTGAAGAATGTTTGTCATATTCAACTACGACATATGTTATTCATGTCAAAATAAGAAAATTGCTGCGAGTTTTCGACAGAAATTGTAGTCCAGTGAATAATGTATTGATACTAAGAAGGGCTAACACTACTCGCATCGATGTGAGAAGCATGATGGCAAAGTTGATATAAACAAAACAAAGTGCTACGCTTGTGGCAAATACAATAATTTTCGCTCGCGATTGCATTGAGTCGAAAAATATTGATAAAATCGTATGATAGTTTTGTTTAATGATAATATTATTTCGTTGTTGAAACTCGTCCTTTTTTGTGGACTGAGATTATTGAAACAAATTATCATGCAATGAAAGAATAATGAATTCTTTATATGACAACCTGCAAGCCAAAGGACATAGTTGGAAACAACATGAAAGTGGGAGTTAAAAAGGTTATGACTTGCAAAATTTTCTTTTGCAATAAATGGATCTTTTTTCTCTTATTGTCCTACTATACCACTATTTTAAAGTGGATATGTATATAGTATCTACATTTGTTATTTGGACAAACATAGCTGTGTATTCACATTTATCATTAAATTTCGTATTTAATGAAATTCCTTTACGAGAATTTTTTGAAAATGATTTTCTATATCTTGATTACTTTAAGTATTCAAGTTGAATATTTATGTCATATGTGACATAAATAAGTATGCCAAAAATTTTGGCTAGTCAATTCTTGACGTTTTCTTAAGGCACTATAAATATAGACTAGCTTGAGATTTTTTTCTCGCTAATGTTATTTTGCCTACTTTTGTGACAATGTCTGATTGACGAGAAAATACGAAAATCATTTATGAGCAGAAAATTATAATAATCCATTTGTATTGAATGTCTAAGGTTTTATATGGTTTTTTCTTTCATCATATTTTCGCATTATAAATCATACATATGATTTATTTAAGTTGGTAACATGAATCATTTTCTACAAATTCATGAACTTAGATGGAAATTCAATTATATCGCAAGATTAATGCCTTGTTGACTAAATTGATAATGAGAAATAGTTGAGACTTATTCAAATAGTCTAGTGATGAAAATGATATAGTTATGTGACTAACTATATTTCGCAATTATAAGTGTTGCGGATACAATGAAATCATAATCTACTTGAATGTGTGGCGCAAATAAAATTCTAATTTCGTATTTGGAATGTTATTATTAATGTTGCCTAAATGTTATTGAAATATCAAGTAGAGATATGACATTCATGCATATATTTTCTTGGCTGAATGAGATTAAGTAACATCTTCACTTTAGAAGTTGAAAAAGATTCAGAGTTGACAATGTATGCGGATTGATTTGTGGTTTATCAATATTCTCTTACCACATCTCACTTCGAGTAGGAGTAATTCACAGTCAACTTATGAATAATGTTCATTTACTGAAACATATATGTTGTGTTTTATTTTGTCAATGTTGAATGACTATATGAACTGAACATGAGTGTTCTCTCGTGCCTAGATAAAGAAAATTGATTAATGCAAAGAGTCAGAATCTAAAGAAGAAACTCAAGTCAATGACTTGTTAAATCATCTGTCTTGTAAGCGTTCGAAATAAGTCGATATGGATGATAAGAGATTTAAAAGTGACGAAAAGTAATTGTCGCAAAAGGAGTGCTGACTATAGAGAAATTATTATGATTTTTCTCTCGTTCGTCAAAACTCTAGCTATTGTTTCACTATTAGATGAAAATTACATAAAGCTATTCGAATGCTTAAATGTAAAAGTATTGAACGCAATATATAATTTGTGACGGTCCAATTATGGATTTAGTATTCATCTAAATAATGATATAAATATCATTATGTGTATGCCCATTTTCATGGATAAATATGTCATCATGACATTGTAGGTGAAACAATATTTTGTATAGCTAGAAGTAATAAGGGATTCCTTTTATTAATGAAGAATTTAATGTCTTTCTATAGAAATGACATGGGTGACACAACTATTCACACCGGGTGTGAAAATTAAATAAGAATTGTTCAAGTAAATTTATTGCTTTATAGCAAAAGTCGTCTATTATGAAGATGAATTGAACATTCTACGAAAGACTATACACTCACCGGTACCTTTATTACAAAAGATAATTTTGAATCTCATATTTTTCTCTATGGCTCTATAAGTAATAAAATGGAATGTCCTTTTGTGAACATGGTCAATGATCAGACATGCATAATAAGTTGAGCAGTCTGATATTTGTGTCATTAGTCAAATGAAAAATTACATATTAATGCAGGGCGCTTATGTTGGATGGCGATTAAAAGAATAATATGATACCTTATGAGAATGTTGACTCTCGTTTTGCACTATAATGGAGATCAAGTTATATTAGCTTATAAAATAGACGCCTCTTAGGATGGCGATATTAGTAAGCAAAAATCTATCTCCAATTATGTCTTCATGTTATAGAATGACATTGGTGCAAAGTTAAAGTAAAACTATATAAAAATAGTCAACTATGAAAATTGAGTTTGTGTTATACTCAATGATGATATGAAAGCCCTCTGGTTAAGTAACTTTTTTTTTACTCCTGTGTTGACAATGGTCAAGTATGCCCTTTGTTGCAATATGTATGTCACTATTGCTTGATAACAGGATGGACCATTATAGGGAAAACTACATTAATGTCTAGTATGTCTTGACAGTGTTAAGAAGATACCGTTGATGAATACGCGTGTAAGTATGTTTGATTGACGCATTAACATGCACAAAGGTTACGCGATGATGTATTCTACATCTTCTTGTGATGAATAAAATTATGTTAAAATTTTATTCTAGAATTAGTTAATGTTTTTTATAATGCATGTAGAGTATGTCAAATCAGGCACGAGATTATCAGTCACATGGATAATCGCCTCGGCGCTTAGTGTATAGCGAGCAGAGATGAAATGATTTAGATCCAAGTATATGATCTAAGATCGCCCTGATATGTTCGGGAGGATGACACGAGTTTATATATAACTCTGTGTAGCCTGATAAGAGTAGCCAGATGTGAGACCTCGTGGCGCCAATTTTTGGACGACTAGTGGGAGGACTCAGGTCAGACGTCATGGATAGACATTTGGACTCTAATCTGTGCGGTATTACGAGTTTATGACATACGCTCCTTCAGTGGAAGTCTCCACTGCAGTACTTGATTATGAACCTAGTATGCTAAAATCGACCTTAAGACTTGATGAATATTTTATAATTTTTCGTCAGAGTGTGAGTCTTTAAGGACTAAACAAGTCGGAGATTGCCTTTAGACTCTTGACTATATTTCAAAGTAATGTGTTAGTGTTGCTACTTTAGCGAGGTACTCAAAGACTAAAATTGTATGCGGCCCGTCGAGCCACGACTAGAAAAGCAACTGACTTAGAATTGAGAAATATGAGGACGAGAGAAAGATTCACTGGTGCTGCATAGTATTTGTGATGCAATTGGCTAAATACGTAAGCATACAAATACGAATTAATTGAAATCATGCATGATAAGACATGTGTCGTCTAGAGTGTGCAAGCAAGATGTTTCTAAGGCAAAGCGAGTAACACGAATGTTTGAGCGACTATGTACTATTGATAAATCATAGTATTGGCTCACATTATAGCTGAGTACCTATACCACGATAACACGTTATAGCATGCACTCATATGTTGATTAAGCAGTTATGTGGTCATAACTCTGGCTCTCAAATTGATCGAGCAACTATATATCACTAACAGGTCATAGTATAGGCTCTCAAATGGTTGAGTGACTATGTATTCCTAACAAGTCATAGTTCTCCGTAAGTTGTGAATGTACTCGTGGATCGCACGATTCATTTATCATAACGGACATTTACTGGAATCAAATATGGGTAATGGCCCATAAGTGCGAGTGAGAGATTATTGGACATTTGCGCCCTATATGGGCCTCACGTGCATAACTGCATGAATGCAGTTAGCAATCACATGCTATAACTGCATGTATGCACTATAAAAGAAGATGACGTTCTTCTTTGTGTTGGTCTCGTGTGCTTCATGTGTGGTGCAGTCCGACATTCACGTCGTAAGAGTGATTCCAACATGTTCAAGGTTCTTGGATTGTGAAACAGTGTACTCTTTCCGACGTAATCGAGTTCTCGACAACGATACTGAAACAACGTAAAAAAGTCTTCGGTGATTCATCTTCCGCTGCGAGGTATTCCGATAATACACTTTATTTATTTATACCAATTCCTTCAATATTGATGTCACGTATATCATTTTGTTGAATGATCATGGTCAATAGAGTAGTAGGCAGTGTAACGCTCTCGGGGTCAACCTGATTGCCTCGTGACAGGAGGGGCGATTTTGGGAGTGTTACAATAATAATATCAAAGAGGCGCAAATTGGCCATGTTATACTAATAAGCTTAATCGTCAGATTAACAAGTGATTAATTCCTATTAACCCCCGTGAGAAGAAGAATCTACATATCAATGGTGTTCATGTTAATTGCTCATTGGATCATCAAATTTGCCAGGAGTACTTCTTTCATTCGGATTTCATTCGAGGTTTCAACGTTAATTGCATGCAATATTCTAATGATAAGATCAAATCCACACTGCAAAGCATACATCATTACAGGACCATGGACATATATATACTATGGACATAGTGCGCATATCCATTATTTAAGCTAACCAGAAAGAGAGAGACATATATATCACCCATCTGTGCTCGCACTTGACGTACTTATAAATGATGCATCACAAAGCCCTGTAGGGATTTTTCGGATTTAACTAGCGTTGACTCGGATCTTCATGCCTGCTTGGCAATGGCCAGGAATGCTGCAAATGAAGTAGTTGACTCCTCTTTTGAGAGCGAACTTGTCATTTCCTGTGTTAGCTGCCTGTGATGGATCTCCAGCTGCTTTGCAGCTTCTGTATCCTGCTGCGTTTACTGGCACAACATTGTGCAGACCAGCCTGGTAGTTGAAGACTGCACGTAATAAAGAATATAATTTAACTTTCACATATAACATAATTATAGTGACTCTTATGGAAAAAAACATAATTATAGTGACTACTGAAATAATAATAGACTAGAGAGAGAGAGAGAGAGAGAGAGAGAGAGAGAGAGAGAGAGAGAGAGACCAAGGGTATCCCCTGCAGCAAAGCTCCTTTTATTGGTCCAATCAGCGTAGGACATGGAAAAACCCCATCCCTGTGAGTCCCCAACAACATGGGTTTCAGCCATAGTTTGTGATGTGCAGATGATCAGTAGTAGCAAGGCAAAGAGGAGAGAAGCCACATTGCAACTGCCTCTTCCCATGGCCGTAATTCCAGCTATGTAACGACTGGAAAACAATTCTTCAGATAGTAGCTTATGATAGCACTTCTTGTGCGACTGGTTTGAGACACTTCACCACTCCCTGACCTCTATTTATAGCGAGTTCGATTTTAAGTGACGCCACTGTTTCATGTAGTGCCAGCTACACATTCTTTTTAATATGTGATGATGCTTAGGTGAGATTTAGTGGACAGCTTTTCCAATGATTCATGGCATTGCAAAGATATCATAGTGACCATTATGTTAGGAGTGTGATAACGTTGTTTAATGTGAAGGCATTGCTAATGGTCAGCCAGTGATCAGCTTTTGAACATGATACCAAACAAATGATTTGTGTGCATTAGTAAATTTCACTAAATGCTCTCTAGCTGTAGTCACTTTTTCGATCGATTCTATTCTCCAATTTTTTTTTGTTACTAGATTATCCTTCAATTATGAACTTATTTCACCAATTGTCATTTTTACTTATGACCGATGATTCCTGAATTGTGCGATCTATGAGACATCTTTCTCTCTCCTCTAATATTTGACGTGGCATGTTAATATACTATCAAAATAATAATATAAAAACATAGAATTTTTAAAAAATAAAAATCTCTCACTTTCTCTCCTACCGGCTGACACTCGAGCAGCCAAAAGAAGAAGAGGAGGCGGCAGTCGCTCCTTCCTCTGCGCGCGCATGAGGAGGGCCCCACCCCTTTCCCCCTCTCTTCTTCAACGCGGAGAAGCGATCTTTAGAATCCTCCGCTGCTTCCTACTCAATTTCTCTCAACGTCCCTTGTCCTCCTCCTCGGGCGTGCTCTTTTGGTGCCTGCTTCACGTCATCTGCTACGTCCTTTTTGCCATCCTCAGCTTCCGCTGCTCCCGCTTCATCTTCCAACTCTTCTTGGCCACTTCCACTTACAACCTCAACCTCGGTCAACATCTGCAATGCCGGTCCGAGCTGTCCACCGTTACCCCCTTCCTCCATTGTCTCCCCCATCGCCGCCATCACCATCACCTTCACCGCTTGTCACGAGCCATAGATGACATGGAATTCTCGTTCGTCTGAGATCCCACCCGGACCCGGTGGAGGTCGTGCATGCTCACTGCATCCTGGCCCATGCACGTCCAAGAGCAGCGCCTCCTGTACAGCGGCATCAGGAACCCTCACCCACTTTTCCTTCCTCCTCAGTGCGTTATTTGCGCGAATGGGGAGGGGCCCAACTATATTCCCCTCTCCTCTCCAACGTCGGAGAAGAGAGAGGGAAGGGTGCAGGCCCCCTCCCCGTGCGCGCAGATCACACATAGAGGAGGAGGCGGGCAGCCGACGTCCCCCTCCCCTTTGAGGAAAGGATGGGGGTGGCTGTCGGCAGGCTGGAGGGAGAGTGGAAAGGAGCAGACCCTCTCTTCTTTATTTTAAAAAAGTTTTTATATTATTATTTTAACATATCACGTCGGACACATGCACGTGTGAAAAGAGAAACATGCCACGTAAATCACGGAAAACTACCGATCGTAAGTAAAAAGAGTAGTCGGTGAAATAATTTCATAGTTAAACACTACAAGAATGTCATTTAGCGATGCAAAATTTTGACGCAAAACCATGCGACGCTAATTCGTCGCTACTAGCGTCTAAATAGTGATGACATTGGGTTGACAAGATGGGATGTTAATTGCCTCCCAGTAGCATCGACTCATCATCGCATTCACGTTACAAAAAGTCGACGCTAAACCCGGTGCCATCACGATGCTATTATGACGCGCCACGACTAGAAATTGCATGATAAATTATAGCGTTGTATTAGTGTCAACAAGACACAACACAAGTTAGCGTCAACAACAGTGCGGCGCTAAATCGACACAAGTTCAGGAGGCGATTTTGTCGTCCGTAACTTGCATTGTATTGACGTCGACTAGGTGTGGCGCTAATTAGCGTCGCTAAGTTGACGTTAGATTTTGTGCTACGCTAATGTGATGTTGAATACTTTGCAACGCTAATGTGAAGCTAATGTGATGTCAACATTAGAATTTTTAGAATATACAAGTATTTATATAAGTAATGTTAATTATTATTCATATTTAGGTAATCTATATATGTTATTTATACTCAATACAAACATATATATGCTACCTATATTAATAATACATATATATACATATACATATACATATACACACATACATTTACATACATATACATATACATATGCAATAGTCATCGCAACGCTACTTCGCATACATATACATATACATACTATACAATACTATATACTATACTTAACTATAATATACTATATTATATACCACAGTATACTATATTATTCTATTATATAATATACAAAAATTAATATATCATGCTATACATACATTATACTCTAATTCTCAAATTCCAAAATTAGGAGAATAGTGCTTCTTCATTTTTCATGGGATTCAAATGGTGATTATCGAAGATCTGATCGTCGAATCATCATTAAATTTGTACCTATTGTAGATCACGGAAACACAGATTTTTTAGTATTTTTTGACAATTTTAGGAAGTTGGATGGCACAGTTAAGAACCTAGGAAAAGAAAGGCTTTCGACGGTCGCCAACGTGATTCAGGTGGGAATCAGTCAATATAAAAATTACAGACTCATAGAGATCGACGCAAGCTCTCTAGACGCATAAGAATCGTCGCGATTGGAGGTCGGAAGAAATTTAATAAAATGAGCAAAGTTTTAGAATACAAACAGTCGGTTCTCCGTGGTCCTCGCTCGGATTGCCAAAAAAATAGGCATTTTGAAGGGCTCGGGAAGTTTGGAAAACCTTTCATGTTTTACGTCTTTTTTGTTTCCTCCGATTCTCAAAATACCTATTTTTTGTAATTATAAAAATTCCTCAAAGCTTCTGACCTACCTAAGAAAACTAAAAATGTGTGTTCTAAAAAAGTGGACCTTTCGAGAGTGCTCGAACGGTCCCATTTAATTGACATAGAGTTTTCAAAAAAATTTTAAGAAATGCTAATTTTCTTAGAATTTTTTTTGTATCTATATGACTTTCAAATTTTTTAGACAACGGTATACATATATACATATACATATACACATACACATATATACATACATATATACATATACATACATATGCATATACATATACCTATACATATATACATATACACATACAAACACACACACACACACACATATATATATATATATATATTACATATATACATATATCGCATATATACATACATATATACATGTTTAATAATTTTATAGTACTTTAGCGCCACCTTTGTGACGCATTAGCGCCGAATAGCAGTAGCGACACAATGGCTTCGTAATAGCATCGATAGTTCTATCGTTACTCCATTTTAGTGTCAGAATAGCGTCACCATTTTGTGACGCTAATTTAATGTCTCATGCTATCGACGTCAATGCGACACTATATTCCAGCTTAGCGTCGCAATATCTGGGTCGCTAATCTACGATGCTATTTGACATATTTTAGAATTAATTATCTATCTAAATTGAATTAACATGGCGCCACATTAGCGACGCTAAATTGCGATCCATGTGCTCGCCGAAGAACAAATCCAAATTGTCCTTTCATTTAATCCGATGGTTCCGTCTGCCAGGACGTCGCCTTCCCCCCTTTTAACCATTCAGCCTGCCCGGATCCTCGCCTCCTCCTCCTCCTCCTCCTCCTCCAACAATTGTTGTTTGCCCAGATACTATAAGAAAATTGGCAATTAGCGACCCAAGATTGGCGATGCTAGGAAGGCGCTATTATGTCTCCGTGCTGAAGAGCGTCTCATTCGCATCCAACTAGTACCACAAAAGTGGGACGCTGGATATCGGTGGCTACTGGCATCGCAATAGAGTCAAAGAAAATGAGACGCTACTAGCGCCACGTGTTGATGCTATCTCGACGTTATTAAGATGTGTGATTTGCGGTTGTGCGTAGAAAAAATGCGTCGCTAAGTCGACGCGCAAGGGGCGCCTATTCTGGCGCCCACAAGTCGCTATTGTAGGTCCTAGGAAGGCGCTGAAGTGACGCAAATATAATGGTGTACGCGTCGCCAATGATACGCAAATATGACGCTAAGGACGATATATTTAACTCAGCGTCGGCAGCATTTGCGACACGAATGAGACGCTATGGAGTCGCTACTTGCAGATTTTTTTTACTCATACAATCTTCATTTTTCCCCTTCCCATACCATACAATTATATAATGCATATAAAAATGCATTGATATTCATCACATGCAATATAAAAGCATCACAGGCATAATATTTAACATAAGAATACGAAAAGTAATAAACCGAACTAACAAACTATATGTATATCTAAATCTATAAGTAATAAAAGCATATCTTGTATTCATGGGTTGTTTCTATCCTAGGTTTGGGAGTTATTGTTATTATTCCGGACATTCGACCCAGACGTGCTCGGTTCATGGCCTCGTGGGGATGGATTCTATTCGGGATCAATCCCTGAATCGTTTGCAATAGCGGAGCCAACTGTTGTGACAACTGCTCCGACCTGCCGCGATATCTGCTCCGATAATTGCTACGATAGTTGCTATGATAGTTGCATCATATCAGGTGCAGCGGATGAGCTCGTTGCAGATGGACCGCCAGCATATCCTCCGATCCTCCTAGGTATCTGAGCGGCTGTGCCGAGGCCACGCAAGTATCCTCCGGCCACCTCCTCCCAAACAACAGGATCCTCTACGAAATAAAAAATCATACAATCATATAATATATAAATTATATATCAAGAAACACAAATTAAAAACATGACAAAACCAACGAAGAAACATTACATGGTGGCTGAGTACTCGGATCATCTCCATACTTTTCAGCCATTTTCGCATTATAATCATCCTAAAAAATTTAAACATTTTGTATTTTAAAAATAGTGCACTAACATCAACAACCAAATGATCATGTCATGAGACTTACCAGAAGCCTACGAGCAGTGGGCATGATTAGGTCGTTTGTCTTTCGGCTCTTATGCATGACCTTATAAACCACACGAAAGTCTACGGGACCGCATTCTTTCTCCTCATACAATAAAGTTTCAAATTTGATAACATAAGTATAAGTTAAAAGTTTGATAAATCGAATTTATATGTAAATTACCATGCGCCGTCGATGCTCGTCAAATCGCATCGACCCCCCTGTATGGATGTGGGCCTCGAGCTTTGAAAGACGGTTAACTCTTGCCTTTTCTGACTTCCTTTATCATCATTCATTCGTCCTTTGTGAACATCAAATACTTACACTTTCAAAAACTATAATTTTAATAAAAATAATTTTAACATGCATTAGTTACTAACTTTCAAGTAATTAAGTAGTATTTAACTTCATGCATTAATAATTAACTCAACATGATGGCGGGCTCGTACCTTCTTAACCGGTGAGAGATGGTGGCGGGCGGCGATGGAGGAAGGCGGTGGGCGACGGCCAACAGAGGAGCAGGAGGGCAGCTGAGGAGGTTGGAGGAGGAGGAGGCGGTGGTGGAGGTTGAGGGCAGCGGAGGCGGACGTCGGCATGGTGGAGGAGGCGGAGGAGGCATAGGAGGAGAAGGGCGGCGGAGGAGGAGGAGGGCGACGGAGGAGGAGGAGGCGGAGGAGGGGGAGGAGGCAGTGGAAGGCTGGCGGAGGAGTAGGAGGCAAAGGAGGCGGAGGGCGCGGTGGAGGAGACGGTGGAGTAGGCGGAGGCGGAGGGGAGGGCAGATGTCGGAGGAGGAGGCAGTGGAGGCGGAGGGCGACAGAGGGGCGCAGTGGAGGAGGAGGCAGCGGTGGAGGGGGAGGGCAGTGGAGGCGGAGGGCGACAGAGGGGCGCAGTGGAGGAGGAGGCAGCGGTGGAGGTGGAGGGCAGTGGAGGCGGAGGCGGACGTCGGCGTGGTGGAGGAGGCGGCGAAGGAGGCAGAGGGCGGCGGAGGAGGAGGCGGAGGAGGCGGTGGAAGGCCGGCGGAGGAGTAGGAGGCGGCAGAGGGGCACGGTGGAGGAGGCAGAGGGGCGTGACGGAGGAGGCGATGGAGCGCTGTGGAGGAGGCGGAGGCTGCAGAGGCAGAAGCAGAGGCGGCGGAGGGCGGCGGAGGCGTCGGGCGTCGCAGGAGTCGATCGTCGACGTCGAGCATCGGGCGTCGAGCGTCGGGCGTCGGGCATCGGGTGGGTAAAGGTAAAATAGTAATAGTGAAAACAAAGAAGAGGAGTTAGGGATTTAAGTAAATTTTTTAGCGTCTCCCCAAGAAGCGACGCTACGTAGACGCAATGTAGGCGCCGCTTGTATCAAAATTTGGCTTAATGCATCGTTATGGAGAAGTTAATGTATCGCTAAGTTACTATAGCGACACCATAGCATTGTAGGGGCATCGATGTAGATTTAGCGTCCCTTAATTGTGATGCCAGAGAGACGCAAATTATTTTTCTATTTGAAATTTTCTATTATATATATAATTTTATTTATCAATATAGCATCTCATCGCATTGTGCCCGTTCCAGTTATTTTATTTCCTTCCGACAATCTATCATGTATGTATATAAAATTATAAATTTATATGTATATGTGTCTATAACAAAATTGTTTGTGTGTGTGTGTATATATAGATATATATATATACATATGTAATATATGCGTATGTATATGTCTACGTGTGGGAGATTAAGTCACAACAATCTGTTTATCTATATGTATTATAAATATATATATGTGTGTATATGTCTATTCATGTACGAGTCATATATAGATAATGTGTATCTGTATACGTATTCAAATTGAATATATGTGTATATGTTTATATGTGTGAGATTAAATGATAATAAATGTATATATGTACTTATTATATATAAGTATAAGTATATACGCATATTAATATGTCTATATGTGCCCGATTAAGAGAGTGGGATAAAAAGTCGGCTAAGGCGGCGCAATACAGACGCTATTGAGTCGTATTAATACAGCGCCGAAGTAGTGTCTAAAACTTATTCGCGTCTCAAGTTGGCGAAGACGCCAATAGTGTCACCATGGCTTCGACAATGTCGGTGGCTCTAGTTGGACGCTAAGTTGACGCTATTGAGTCTCCACGGTGACGTTAAAATAGGATAATTTGTAGCAAATTACTCTCTTAATTCAACCATCATAATTATATGATTAAGAATATAAAAATAATATATGCATAATTAAGATATTATATATACTGTATGTATAGATAACATAAATAATATAGGTAACAAATTATATATTTAGGAACACTCCTATCATGTAAAAATACATATATATGTAATCGTGTAGTACATATATATAATTATGGGTAATCATGTAGGAATACATATATATGTTGATAATACTAATATAATATTTAATTAATTTTTTATTAACATATAGTATATATAATATATAGGGTTTAGGGTTTAAATATAAAATAAAAAGTGATATAAATATAGATAACCTAAGAATAGTTGCCAAATAATCACATTCGCGTCTACATTGCGTCGCCTAAGCATGTGATGACAAATAGCGTCTCTTTAGAGCCGCAAAGTGTGCGACACGAGATTTGCGTCGAGAGTTGTCGACGCGAGAACGGTGCTAGGTTTTCCGACGCATTTTTGCTCTGTGACGCACGATAATAGCATCTACGTAGCGTCTCCATTGCCCCATCGTTAGCGTTTATTTCATGAATAGCTAAGAACACGATAATGAGACGCTATCCAAAGGCAAATAGCGTCGAATTATTGTGATGCAAAGTGGATGCCATGAAGATGCTAGTGGCGTCTTTGTAGCATCACTACTTATACAACACTACTTTGTGTCGCTAAGCGCCCATTTTCTTGTAGTGGGACGCCACCGCCGCCTCCTCCTCCGTTGTTGTCTAGATGTCATCGCCTCCTCCCCCTGTTGCTGCTGCACCAAAGCCACCCAAGCACCTCCTCTTCTTCATTTCTCCAACGACCACCACTGCTCCAATGCCACCAGATCCGGTGCCTCTCCATCGACGATGCGTCGGTGGCCCCGTCTTCTCCACACTCTACTCCCACGGCCACTGGGGCGGTGACGCGATGATGACACCAGGAGCTCCAATGACTCATTGTGCTACGACTCTAATCCTCTCAGTGCGGAGGGGATCAGCTCGACGGGCCGCTTCTTCGTGTCGCCCAACACGTCCAACTCGCTGCTGGAGGACACGCGGCCAAGCGAGGAGTCATCTTCGCTACCTTCTTCTTCTACACCATCGTCGTTGTCCAACTCAGCCGTTGGGGCGGAGCGGAGGAATGTAAAGTTAAGATTAAGATGTGAATTGATGTAAAATCGTTTGAAATGTAAAAAAAATCGAATGTGAATTGAATGTAAAATCGTTTGAAATGCGCAAGGAGGATGCCGAGAACGTAAACGATGTGAATTTGAATGATGACTACGATGTGAATTTTGTTCTTAGCATCACTTTATCGCGACGATCGGAGTTCGAACATATTGTTCTTTACGTCTCTTTAGCGTCGCAATGGCGTCTCAATATTTAGTACCACGTTAGCGTCACAATAGCGACGCAAGAAAACTGAGTTATAGTGCCATATTAGCATTAGATGAGCATCGTAGCCTTGCACCAACACGGCGTCGGATGAGCGTCGACAATTTCAGCGTCGCTTTAGAGTCGGAGTAGCGACCATATTGACGCTTTACGATGACACCTTTTGCATCATTATAGTATTGCATTAGCGTCATCGTTCGACGGTAATAGCGTTGACAAATCTGTGGGCACAAAGTCGACGCTATTAGCATCGGAGTAATGGCGTCGTCAAGCCTATGATGCGAAGTCGACGCTAATGCGTCGCTATTGACTTCAGTGCCGAGTTAGCGACACATTAGAATCTATATTGCCGCGTCACTAATTGATAATTTTCTTGTAGTGAAATTAATTACAAAATAAAGTTAGAAGATAAAATTAAGGAAGTGATAAAGTTAAAAGTTATTTAGTGAAATTTATATAATATATGTGTCCATGAGAGAATTTTTTTTTTGAAGGCACTCGTAATTGACGGGGATCGCTAGTGAAATTTTACAATATCTGTGTCCGTGAGTAATAACATGATTGCTTCCTATGGGGGAAAAAATGATGATGCAAATACTAAACAACAACTAGTTCAAATCTGCGTGGCCACTGAAATAAAAGTGAGTGCATGCTTTTTCAAGTCACGAGTAGGCTTTTTCAATGGCTTTGGCATGCTTCAAAAGAAGCGCCATCCTTTTATCACATAATTGATAACTCCCCCGTCTTCTGTGACCACTTCGAACAAAAGTTTAGCAGCATTCTTTTTTTGCCGTTGTCAAGTTAAAATAGCATAATGCTACGTGAAGTTTAAGTCATAGTCATATGTATAAAAATTTAATCTCTATGCTGATAAAACAATTATTTTATGGTAGATTGTGATGTCAGAATTTTCAAAAATTATAAAAGGTATTTAATTATTTTATTATAGGAAACAACATTGTTAATATGTTATTAATTATGTCACTTCTTTTTCCCTTTAGTTAAGGCATACATATTTTTTTTGAATATTCTGTCCCTTTTGTCTCATAAAAAAATGACTCTTTAAAGAACACATTTTTTATTCATTCTCCTCATTTGTTTTATGTTTCTTCAATCTTTCTTCTTCTTTTGTCAAATAAAAAAGAAGACAAGGGTTACACTCCCCTTAAATCCCTTCATGTTTTAGTACTATATACGTCTTCACTCGGTTGCTTCTTTTAACTTATTATATTACAAAAAATTGCAATTAATACGTTATAGACGACATATACTTTTCTAAATTCATGCATAGTTTCTCAAAGAATTAGAGACATAAATGTCCTTAGATGTATTAGACTTAAAAAAAAACAAATGTAAACATCTACTAAAATAAAGCGCCGATTGATACAAGATTTGAAGTAAATCCAGAGGAGGATCTCTCTCCCAATATATTAGACTTAAGAGAATATATGACAACCTCCCTGTTGGTTAAAAGAATAAACCTCATTGTTGAGAAGGATTTCGGACTCTGGTTTAGCTAGGTTGGTCACTAATAAATATTGGATTCCCCACCCTTGGTCCAGTCCCCTCTCAATCAACAAAGTGGCTTAGGTATGAAAAAATTCAATGGCACTGGCAACTGAACAAAAATTGTGGATGACCCAATGAATTTTTTTGTAAGATCTCGAGTTCGAGTCTTATGAATAGAGAAAATTCTTATCGGAAGTCTCATCTGTCACTGTCAGGTACGCGACCAAGAATAACCTAACCAAATTAGTTGGGCTCGATGGTGGGTTGACCTCCAACTTATGGACAGGGCGCTCTTTAGCGTCGCGAGGGTTAGGTCATCGGCATCGCTTCCCAGATATCGAGGACTGGCTAAAAAAAATATGGATGACTCAATGGATTTTTTTGCACTCCTTGCCTAACTTGAATATTAATGTTTCTCTACAAAATTTTGCATCTTTCACTTAATGACATAATACCTAGAATGCTCATCTCATTGTGGATCATTGGATCTCAACTAGCTCAAAAAAATTTATTAATCATTTTGTTTGCAAGTCCTCAGGATGATATACGGGTTTGGGCCTGCAATGCACATGGAACAACAGATGAGCAAAATTTGGGTATAATTTCTTGAGTAGGTCAGTCAATCAAACTAGAGATGATAGTTGGCCGAGCAATCAAAATTCCAAAACTTGGAAAGTGGTACATACACGCGTACCCACCAAATGCATGTTCCAAACATTTGACTGCATATTCTACGTGGACTCCAGCATCAAATTGTACATCATCCTTTTTAACTACTCTGTTAGCCATAACTTATTGTCACTTGTTCAATCCAAGCTCAATTACCCAATTTCTTTACTGGTCAAGCTAGGACAATGGTGGGTGGGTTTGTGAAGGCAACAATCTGCACTCTTACTCCCAAAAAATATTCTTGTCGATCATTGCATACAATCTTTGAGGTTTATGGAACATGTGGAATGATATATAACAACCCCGCCACTATCATCTGAATTTTGCAGTGGTCCTTGGCTAGTTCAAGAGAATATGTTGACACCACAACTCTGAAGGGCCTTCCCCCTGAATGAAGACTCAGTTACAGATCCACAAGACGCAGGGGGTGCATAATTCACTATCCGCATTGACATTGGTGCTTTCATTGCTGCAGGAGCAATCCACAGGGCCATGTTTGCTCGACACCAATGAGGTCCCTGGAGCGGCATTATCTACATCCTCCTAACCGCATCAAGCATCTTTGGATTGAAGGCGACTTCAAACCTCGTTTGGATCATTACAAAGGAAACACACTGCCAGTGACGTTTCTGCAGCATCGTATCAGATTGTAGGAATGCCTTGTTATATTTTTGAGCTGTTTGTAATCAAACACATTTATAGGTGAGGCAAATAGCGTCTCAGGCTATCTTGCTAGATTGATCGGTTCTGAGAGGAGGCACTTTATCCCGGTGCATGTCCTCGAATTTTATGTATTTGGACTCTTCACCATATTACGCTGATCGATAACTTTTTTTTAAAAAAAAAACTATTTAAGAAATTCAAATTATATTATGAAGTCTTCCGTTGTCGTGTTATTATCATATTGCTTTTAAACGGAAGGCGAGTGTGCATGACACCTCAATGTCCTCACTTGTCAGTTGGGTTGGACTGAATTTTCCACATGTTACAGAACCTGTCGTTTGTTTTACTGGAATCTTGATGTATATAGAAAAGAACTTTGATCAGGATTTTGCACAATCTGAGCCCAATTTCCAGACTTAAATTTCAGGAGGCCTTGTTCTGAAGCCGTCAGAATCTTGCTTATTTAGACATAGTTTGAAGCCAGGTCTAGTTGTATCCATTTTAATTTAACAGGTTCCAGCATGCGAGCTTGGATGCTTTTTCAGTCTGATTTCGATTTGTGTGTAATTTATTAGTTATATTTAAGTGGGTTCTTTTGTTCTTTTCATCAAAAGCGAATTCAGATAACGTCATTTTGGAGTATCAAGTTACACATAATTGAGTAGCTAATATATATGCATTTCCAACAATTTCAGTCTATTAGATGGAATAAATCCTTCCACCAATCAGTTTGAACCCCTCACAGCAATCAGAAAGGTTCAACATCACGTGGCACTCTACAATCTGATAAATCGCAACAAGTCGCTAAGCACTTGCCCTTGTTCTGCTGCTTAAAACACTTGCAGCATTGTGACTAATTGGACCTCTCTTTGGAATTCTTCCTCAATCATTTAATTGATCTGCCTGCATGCATGTTATATAACTCAACCCTTGGAGATTGGATAATGAATTAGCATCCCTTTTATTCGAACAAACCAGCAGATTTATTGCTCGCAATTGGCAGACTTCATTGCCCCCGGGGAGTTCAAACAGCTGATGACAAACATGATCCATGGGTACCCGTGTGATCCTGCATGCATCTATACTATACATGACCATTCAATCATCTGAATCCAACTCGCGGAAGGGCAAAGGAACAGTCTTCACAGCTCTGAACTTTCCAACATTGTTAAGGTGCTCATTCTCCAATCTGTGTGCACAACAAAATAGAAGCGGTGCAGATAACTTCTGTTAACTAAATCTCCATAAAGATCTCTAATTGTGATCATATTGCTAAACAATTACCTGTAGAAGTTCCAGTGCCCACGTCGTATGATCTCCAATGAAGCCAACAAGAAATCCACCAGCCGGTGCTCGACCCTGCCCAAGGTCAAGTGCATCACGCTCTCGATCCATGCAAGTCGAAGCACAAAGTTCAAAGCCTGCAGCAAACCAACACATAGAGAATATTACTACCATTTGTCCAGGATTCAAGAAATAAAGGACTAGCATGCAGATGTCTGAGATGGTAATCCTGCTCACAATGGAGACATAGTAGGTGCACTTGTTCTTGAGGATGAGCTCATCCCTGAGACCCCGATTCTTGGACTTCATGTCCAGGAGACCCCAGTCCTTGACAAAGTCCCAGTAGAGCTGGTAGAACGTGGCGCCTGTACATGTTATAATTGTGATGGCTTGCCACATGGGTGTCGGTTCCACTGCATACTTCATCCTCGTTGCAGCTGCCAACATTGCAGATATGTACTTGCCGGCATTGGCGAGGTGGTTCATATCGTTGCCCTCTTCGATGTATCGCCTGACACACTTGGAACCGTAGGTGCGATGCAAGTGTCAGCTAATATATATGCCTGACTAGTTGGGGGCCAAAGTATAGCTAAAATAATTAAATATACGTATACTACCTGCATGGCTCGCCAGTAGTAAGGAAGGAAGGAGATGATGTAAGCCATTAGCTTGTAATGCTGGCTACGAGTGCAAGTCTCATAAGGGTGAGTTTTGAAGCCAGCGGCCATGAAGTAACATGCTGTGAGCTCAATGTGCCTTAACAATGGGATCTGGTAGATTAATCAATAACATCTATAAGAAAACACGATACAATTTGACATTGAATGCGCAAAATTGTCATAGACTTAATTGTTAAGTTTATTTAGGCTCAAGGCTTGCAAGATTAAGAAGGTCACCTGACTTGTGAGCTGGTCAGCCATAAAGAAATCCACCATTAGGACCTGAAGTAATTAACTTATGTGCTTCAATATTTGATCAAGGCATACGGTTTCTTATCACAAAATATATAGAGAGAGCATGTATGATCTTACTTTGTATAATGGTGACAAAGCAATGTTGCGCATCACTCGCAGAAAACAGTAGCGAGTCGAGCGGTAGAATATGTTGAATGGACAAATAAGTACACCTATGAAAAGCTGGAACAAAAGGCAATCCATAACTTATTAGCAAACAGTATTTGAACTACTAGTTTTCAATGTCACAATGAGTTGTGTTCATATAACTACAATATATGTGATTAAATGAAATGAGATGTGGACATATAATTACCAGCAAGAGGATTCCTGGTATGGCATCAACGTGATCAGGGAAGACTGCGGCAGACCGAAGCAAGAGGTGTAAGACCATGGCACCGACAATCGCCGTCATGAATGAGGCACAGATGAGGAAGGCATCCCTGTGCTTGAGAGCTGTGTTGGGCGAGAATTCAAATATGAAGTTGTGGTTTATTCTGGTGCTCTTCCACATGATTAGATTGCATCCATACAGAAATATATGCAGACTTAGAAGGGCGAACATGCTGCACGAACATCCGACATCAACTTATGTTAATAACAACAATTCTTTGGCACATATGAGTGATCATGGGATTGTTTTGAGAGTAAATTACATACGTCGCTTTTATGAGCAAAATATTGTTGAATTGCAATCTTAGCATGCAATTGATACTTCAGAAACGCATATCATGAGCATGCAAAGAGAATTAACCTCTACATGTTTACTTATATCGTATATGTTTGAAAAAAGAGCAAGAAAATGGGATCAAATGCAGAAAATTAAAACCAGAAAAATATTATTATTAGTAGTAGTAGTAGTATTGTCGTCGTCGTCTAGTATTTAATTAATTCATATCTCCAAGAGTTCAAATTCTAGACTACCAACACTTTCTTCCGAAATTGTGATCCGCTACCATATCAACCTACTCTCTTTTATCTAATGCATGATGTGGTGGTGAATGGCACATACCCCAGTATTTTATAGAATTTATATCCTGCTGATAGTGGGCGTTCACGATAACAATGTGATTGGGTTTGTTGTGAATCGTGGCAGATGAAACAGCGACTCGTTGATGCAAACTGTCGAAATATTTAATAGCTAGTGGATGATACTATTTAGAAATTTAGAATTATATGCCCATATACTCACACTGCGTCTGGTGCTTGTGAATGCTGCAAATGGACTAAAATAAGCCGCCACCTTTTCGGGTTTCTTTAGCGCAAACTGACTAGGCATCTTTTCGAGAAACAAAATAAATATATACTGCAATATAAGAATATATATATTTTTAAGGTCACAGTCGGTGACCCATGGATATATTTAATTAATTTGATGTTCGACAGAATGGTATATCCTCACGAACATAAAGATTTTAGAAATTAAATTTGATGTTCCTAGCACCCAACAATTCCAACACATAGTCTTGCTAATTAATTGTGTCAATCATCGTTGGTGCAAGATATTTTGTTCGCCGTGAAACCGCACAATTCTTTGAAAAAGTTCATAATCTGTTTATCAAGCCACAGACGCGAGTGACAAATATTTAATTCTGGATGTATTTTACTATCACAAATATATATATATATATATATATATATATATATATATATCATGACATAATTAATTCATGGTCGCTGTTTGCTTTCGACGTACGTTGAGCATGGATTTCTTTCTTTATCAAGGCCTCAGTTTGTGGGATAACACCTGTCTCTATCCATGGTGAAGGGCCTCAAACCATTAATTCGTCATAAGTTTCTTGGTATTAAAAATTGCTAGTGGCAAGCATGCATGATCTCTTGTTAAACGAATAAGACTGAAAGCTAGTGGCAAATACGTACGAATGTGGCCTGTATGGGGTCCAAAAGATGTGAGTAATATAGTACCTGAAGACAGGATAAACAGTTTCCATGTAGCCAGGTTGTGTTGTGGATGAAAAGATGCCGCATAAATGGGCCAAGATGGCATACACAATGAACAGAGTTACGAAGCTTCCTGTGAAGAGCCCTGTGGCATAAAAAATATGCAAGAGTTTTCAGATATTGTGGAATAAAATGCACAGGAAGATTTAGATGCATGGCCAAAAAGTACTACAATTAATCCTTTTCGTTTCATGATAAATCTCGTCGATGTTCTCATATTTAATTATGGAATTCTATTATTCAAATCGTGAAGGCGTCAAGCCGTCAACTTGTTTGATCATTGGCAATTGCTACGTCACTTTTTTGTTTTCATTTCTTTTCGGTCTATTTTGCCCTGAAGCAGGACGCATCATTTTCCTCCAATTTAATCTGGAAGCCTGCAAGTTGAGGTATGTGGTGCAGTAGTGGCCTAGTGGGTGCATGAGTCCATCATGTAAACCTATGCATGTCGTGCATCATTTCTGGATTACCTGCCTTGATAGGATTTCTCTGGAATCTTCGCAGTTTCAAACTCAACATCACCAGTTTGGCTTGGATCCAAAGATGTGACATGAAAAGTGTGTGAAGAGTTGGAGGTGCATGTCGACAGAACCCCCTCCATGATTCCATATGTAGACACTCTTCACCAATATATACTATATTTCACTTTCAATCATGATCTCTACTAATTGGTCGCGCACCATGTCCTATGGAAGGTTAGCTCATGTCCACACAACATGAAATGTTGCATCACATTGAGGGCTACACCGCCATCCTTTGGTTGACAACAGGATGACCACTAGGAGCACTTCCTTCTCATTCCAAACTACATATTACATATGACACTGTTGTGATGTCACTATGAGGCAGAGTTGGTGCATGCTTCCTTACAGCAGTGGCAACTGAAGCAGATATTGTCCAATTATTCCTTCAATATATGGTAGAATAGTTGGTTCCAATTGCAGAAATTAATTAATTCTGATTTCCACGAAAAAAAAACAATGCATGGTTGACTTGCGTGTGCATGCATCACACGCATTTAGGACAGGTATACGCCAAGTAAAACTAACAGTGCTGCCATGAACTCATGATATATGCACCGGTTTACATGTCGGACAAACATGCATTAACTATGTTCATAATTTCTTGACATTATTGACTCCTTTAATTCATGATTAAGTTGTGAAATATTAGAATATTTTAAACATGAACAGGAATCACGTGTTTACATCCATTATATATATGTAATTGATGATAACGTACGTACCCATGAAGAAGGTGATCATGTGGGACTCCTTGGGCTGTCGTGGGCGCAGAAATTTCATGGCCTTTTTCCTGTCATTACTGGCAAAGTGCTTGGTGAAGATGGATTCCACCTCGTCTGCCAACTTTAGCACCTGTTTCCAAGTATAAGGTTGTGTCTTATTAATCAGTTTAGCTACACCAAGCAAGCAAGCAATGTTTTTAGTGGGATCACAGTAAGCCATAAATAGGACATCCACAATAAAAATACATATATAGAACTCATCCCTCCATTAACCCACTACTTCATGTCTAAATCTTGAGGAAATGGAAGCTGACAGCCCCACTAATATTTCTCATGGCCAAGATTAATTTGAATGTGGAAACAATTAGCCTTGGATGATACTCCATACCATTCCCCATCAATTGTTTCCTTCATGCCAAGGATCTTTAGTATCTTTTAACATTTGCTGTGTTCTACTAGTTATAGTTCATTATAAATGTGACCTGAAATGGCACTTGACCGTGTCACGCCAGTTTTGTGACTTCCAGGTTTTTCTTCATTAACTGGGAATATATGTGGTGTATTCCATGCTACAAAGCTTGCACTTTTTTCCTAAATAACTGAGATCATTCATCCCAATGTTAGGTTTTCTTCCAAATTGGCAAAGTCGAAGTGCTTCACATTCAATTCCCGTAAAGACGGTGGTGGTGCACGCCACTATATAAAACTTAGCAGACAAGACGAGTTAATTAATGTCAGTTTAGTTTCACGTAAGACCATGAGGACTAATTGGAGATCTAAGCTTGGATTGGAGAATCCTTTGCATATGCAATGCATATAATGTACCAACGAACTTTTAACAACGGAGTCACTAAGAAGCAACACGTGAATTCATATATTTTTATAGACCCTTTATAACCAAAATTTTGATTCGAAATTATGAAGCCATAAACTAATTAAAACTCTTAACTAAACTGAGACTCGTAGCACATCTACTTGAATTGTAAACACTATATATAAAAACTTATGAGACAGCCAAATTATTTGATATTCTTGAACTTTAATACGGTTGTAAGCAATTCTGAAATTGTCTACCGCAGATTGAATCTTAATCGATAATTGGTATTCATCTGATAAGTGACAAGTTCAATGCAAAATTGATTGTCATAATTTAATTTATTTCAATTCAGCGGACAATTCATGACGTGAGCATAAGACTATACGTATATTTTTATTATCGCCGAGGTCCCACCTCATAAATTTTGCATTCATGTATTTTTCGTTTTCTTTTTGCGTTTCGATCCGCAAGAGATATATAACACCCGAAAAGAACAAGGCCATAAAATATATAGGAATATAATTAAAAGTGGCAATTATGGCATTATAAAAATGAATGCAAGGTACCTTGTCGGAGCTAATAAAGTGAGACCCCTTCACCTTCTTTAGGAACGCTGCTGAACCATATTCCTCACTGGAAACCTTCGCATCAAAATATATAGGAATAATTATTATAGAAATATCATAATAATGTTATGGCCACAAGGTAAACCAATTAGGAAACCTGCTATTACTTTGGCTATGTTTAAATACATAAAAGAAAAGAAACATCATAAAAGAAATTTCTACGAGTTCTGAGGACCTCTTGCATGACCATGTCCTGGAGGCTGGTATTATGTTAAATTTAAAAAAAAAAATTAGCAAGATTTGTTACGTACGAAAAAATATATCTCCTGACGAAATTTTAAAGCAATCGGACTAATTAACTTAGTTTATTTTAAACTTGCATATCCTTTTAATTACTATCTTTTATTCTTCAGTTAGATTTTTTTGGCATCCTTCTTGGCCTTTAATTGATTGAATAATATAATCCATTTTGGTGTCAGTCTTTTAATTAAGTGGGCGCATGCTTCTCATGTGAATGGATTGACAGGAGTCGTCCACTCACCACCCACCTCGCCTTGCTTTCGCCCTCGCCTTAATTAATCTTTAGTTTTTAAGTAAATTAATTATGATAATGTAATTAGCATTAAACACAGTTCTTTTTTTTTTGTTTAATCAGCATCTCATCCCCCATGCATGTTCCATTCCCTGTCACTAAGCGCTCACCCCAAGATTGCTTGTGAAATAACATTCTTAATTCGATATGCAAATGATTAATCTTGTCAATATTAATACCGGATAATTCATATAATATTGGATAATTTTTTTATGATATCATAATTAGATTTTTATCATATTGAAAACAAAAGTTGTGGCATCAATCTTGTAGTCCAGTTATTGGAATAAAATTTGCCCCTTAATTTGGCGGGCATGACACTAATTATATAAACTTTGTCTCACCTTGTCAAATTTCTTGATTATTTTCCTGAAGGCCACCATGTTCAAGGAGCTGCAACGAATTGATTGCCACAGTTAATATGTAAGCAACACGAAAAAATAAAATTAAAGTAAACCCAAAACACATATGGTAGGACGTCCATGCACGTCATATATATATATATATATATATATATATATATATATATATATATTTATATATTTATATATATTCGTAATATACATGTAGGACCTAAATGACTATTCTACCACCATGCACGTAGCCTTCTCATGCATTAACAGTACTTATCAGGCATCACCTTCGAGTAGCTACGGGATTGCAAGGGGAGAGCGTACTAACCTGTAGGTTCTCAGCAGACCAAGCCCTCGGTAGAGCTCCACAAATGCTGCTCTAATGGCCTTCTCGGCGTGCTGGATCTTCTTGTTCGTCAGGTGCTCGCCGTTTCCCCCCGCGCCCTCCTTCCTGAATCCGTTCGCGATATCCTCGAAGATGGCAAGGATCGTCCGCGACGGCGTCGTCGCCGGGATTTCGATCCTTAGTGACGTGACTCGCGGCTTCGCTCCCTTCTTCGCCTTCGCTCTGCCGGCGATGACGCTGAGGCCGTTCCTTTCGAGCGTCGCGATCACTTCCTCCGCCATCGACGGCGTCCCGTCGATCGGCGACTCCTCTATCCCTCCTACGCTCTCTGTCATTGGTGCACACAACACAGCTCGACCTTTATGACAGTCTCTATGATTATTCAAGCTTTAATGATGCGTGATGGAGTTAGCGGACCTGAGAAAGAGGAGGTGTCGCTGAGGCGAGAGGAGGTGCTGTCCTCATCGGCAGTGCCATGGGAGGGAAGTGACCTCACCGAGTCGGAGGCGCTGCGGTTGAGGCGCCGGCGCCGACGGTATTCTCGGAGGATTTGCTTCAAGTCGAGGAGAATATGGAGCTGCTTCACTAGTGCCTCTCCGCGCTCTAAGAACTCCGTCTCCTTGGAGGTGTAGAAGCAGTTCACCTTCTCGAGCTCGTCGTCCAATTTCTCCATGAACTCCTCCACCTGCGCATGCACCAAAAGTTTTCCATGATCGATTTCAATATATCCTGTTAGATATGGTTCTCATATTACGCAGGCAGAAGCGAGCACCTCATCTTCTCTTGATTGGACGAGCTCCATCTCGTACATATTGTCCTCATCTGTCTGAAGACAAAAGAAAATATGCAAATCACAATCAGAAAATAGTAAGCTATTTTAGAAGATGAAAATATACTCGAGTTATGTGAACCCATATTTTCCTGTAGGAATCCGATTCCTTAAACGAGATTTATTCTGTACAAACACGATTCTTGTGGTCACGTCCGACAGGAATTGGATGGCCCAAATTATGCCAAAAAATTCATCCTTGCATGCATTGACAAACGCAAAGAAACAAAAAAATTGGTAACGTAAAAGTTGCTACTAATTTTTCAGGTGTTTCAAGATACATGCAGATATTAGAAGAGAAAATATATGTATACGTTAGCAGCATGATAGTTTCGTGACGGAAACAAACTCAAATAGCATCATGTATGCAGTATGCATGCATATACATATATTATATTGTGGCGGTTACCGAAGGTATCAAGGAATGCTAGATCTAGCTCCATGGTAATGACAAAAAAATAATTTGATATATGTATAGTAACAAAATTAATTCATATATCCACGGGCATATAGTATTAACGCCAAAGAGATTATAATTATGTTGTGATCACAGGTACCGTGGCAAAATGGTCATGGCGGTTGGGGAGGAACCGGGCGGCGACAGCGCGGAAAGGATGGAGGAGGGAGGCGCCGCATCGCCTGCCAGCGGAGGCGACGTCGGCGGACGAAGCATGGCTGGATCGGAGGAAGGAGATTTTTATCTTCTTAACGTGCTTCTTGAGCTGCCGATAGCTAACGAATGCCTCCTTCCATTCTGGAATCAGCTGTGCCTCCAACTCCCTGGAAAACTTCACCATTTTTCCTTCTCCCTCCTCTTCTCTCCAAAACCAGTACAGTCAACAACTAGGCGATGTATGTGGTGTTATATAGAGTTAGAGGAGGAATGAGGTGTACTCCTGTTGCAGGGCTCAAGAGAGAATGGAGGAGTATTATATAGGCGGAAACACAAAGCAAAAAGTTGAGTGAGTTGAACATATATGGAATTTGAATGGAAGAAGATTGAGATGGAAAAACACAAAAACAGTCGTAAAAGGGGACTCGATGCAACAAAAGGAAAGATGAAGATAGAAAGAATGCATTATCTCGATTATTTAAACGTTTTTGTTTCTGAATGGCAAAGAATTATTAATAGGGTTGATTTTATTATATGCATTTTTTCGTTTCGTTTTTTTTTCTGCCAGATTTTTGGGGGAATGGCTCACGTGACGTATCGGGGGTTATTATACGGAGGGCATGGAACTTTTGTTTGGTATTGTATGTGCTTTGCCCGATAGAGCGATGGATTCCCCTGCTTTTAAAATCGGACCGTCCGTTCCACGGATAAATTACACCAATCCCCTTCAATTTTAAGGTTTGCTCAGCGATACCCTCCAACTTTATTTTATAACACAAATACCCTTCATCTTTTAATATGTTTCACCTGATACCCTCTTTGCCTGGGACAAACGGTTTCTCAATTTTTCATCGACGTAGCTAGCACGTGATCATCTCATCTCTCCTCCACGCAAATAATCGTCCGACGTGGTATGCTCCAACATGACATATAAACTTACATCAAATGTCCTCCAACTTTAAACTTTGCTCACCAAATGCACATAAAATTACACCAATGTGGGCAAAGATGACGGTCGACGAGCGCGAAAGGTGAACGATGAAGGAGGCAAACGACAAAGGAGAGCGATCGACGAAAGAGTGCGAACGACGAAGGAGGTTTCACGTGAACGATGATAAAGAGGAAAATAAGAAAATAATTTAATAGTGAATTGGTCAATTTACGATAAGTAAGATGGTTTAATATGTGGTGCCACGTCGGAGTATGTCACGTCGGACGACTATTTGCGTTGAGAAGAAATGAGATGGCCACGTGGACGTCACATCGACGAAAAATTGAATTTCTCAGGTAAAGAGGGCATCGGGTGAAACGTATTGAAAAATGAAGGGTATTTGTGTTACAAAGTAAAGTTGGAGGGTATCTCTGAGCAAACCTTAAAGTTGGAGGGCATTGGTGTAATTTTATATGCCACGTCGGAGCATGTCACGTCGGACGACTATTTGCGTGGAGGAGAGAGGAGATGGCCACGTGAACGCCACGTCGACGAAAAACCAAAAAACTGGCTATCCTAGGTAAAGAGGGCATCGGGTGAAACGCGTTAAAATATTAAGGACATTTATGTTACAAAGTGAAATTGGAGAATATCGCTGAGCAAAACTTAAAGTTGGAGGGTATTTGGTGTAATTTACCCTCCGCTCCACTGGTTTAATCGTGAATTGATCATTAGTTCAATTTGGTTTGCTAAAAAATTTGTTTTTTACAAAAAATCAAGTTGAACGGGAAAATAAATTGGGAAAAATGAAAGTTGATTTTGATAAGGATTTGCGAGAATATGAAATAGAGAACCAATTAATAAAAAAATATTTTTTGATAATTTAATAAAATATATTTTAGGGGATGATTCATTGATTCTAGGAAAGTAAACTTAAATTTTAAAAATAAAAAGTGAAAACATGGTAATAAAAAATTCAAAAAATGAGAAAATTATTATAAAATTGAAAATATTATAAATAATGATATTGAAAAATAAAATTTATTTTAAAATGATGATTAATATGATTTAATTCTATTACTTATTTATCTTTTCATTTTTATTTTTAGTATATTTTAATAAATAATAAAAATAATATTATTTTATTTAAAATATGATTCAATTCGGCCGGTTGAACTTTGATCCAGCGGATTGATCGGTTCGATCTTCGGTCCGATCTAAAAAACATTGATGGATACATTATGTGTGTTATTTTCTTTTTGTTCACTCTATCTTGAAGGGCAAAATTATATTTTCAAATCAATTCATTAATCCGATCAAAAATATTTTTAATCACAACAAACCTCTTTTAAATGAACAAAAGGATATTAAAGGTAATTTTTATAAAGTATTTTATATTATGTATACAGGGAATTTTAAGTGAGTTCCACCACGAGACTACTGTACTTGGCTCCTGTGTCAGGAATGACCTTTAAAAATCTATGAGGTGCAAAAAGGAAAGAGCATCATCCAAGCAGGCCGAGATAGCTCAGAGTGAGGTGGAGATCACTATGACATTTTTTTTCCCATGTTTGTATTGGAGTCTTGCTCAAGCTCAAGCAGGAAGTGGTAGGCGATTGGGATCACTGGACGAGAGAAATGCACACTCCAATTTTTATTTTTCATCTGCCTGGCTAGGCATCAACTTTTGTCTCAATGGCGAAAGATAAGGGAGGGGATTTAATGGCAAGTTGGCCGGCAATACAAGGGGCTTCCCTGGTGCTGCTGCATCCGAATTTTTTTCTTTTTCTTCTTCTCTTTGCTTTGTTCGTCATATGGTACACATTCTGTGTTAGAATGCACTACACATTGTTCATGCTGTTGCTGATATTGGGCCATCATGGCGAGCACCCAATTAGTATGCCATATGCAGGTGCAAAAGCATCTTTTGCTTGTAGAGGAACGAATTGGAGCGGTCCAAATAAAGATAATAATTAAGCAAATTGCTGATCACCCCTTCTCTAAGCTGTTAAAAATTAAAATGGGTGGAGCTTAACTAAGTTTGATTATGTGGGGTGGATAACATGCTTGAGTTTGACTGAAGGCTAGTAGTTCTCTAGGGTTCAATTTTTAAAGTTTTAATTTGTTCATGATCTGTTTTTTCACCATCCACCAAATATTAATAATTAATCAATAATCCTGGTAACCCTTAACCAATGATCTATACAGACTATACTCAACTTTTTTTAAAAAAAAAAGGAAAAGTACTGTCGTTTGCCTAAATGCAGTTCATACATCCTACCTTGCTTAACATTTTTTTAATGAATTAAAAATAAATTATATTTCATTCGACTTTTATAAGTCGAGTCGAAGTTCCAGTCATTGATCCCTTAACTTAATATATAACCAAAATGATTTGATAGATGAGAAAGACTAAAAGTGAGGTAAGATATATAATTAGATTTGTCTTAAAAATATGACAATGTGCATTTTAGGTGACTAGAGGATTGGGATGATATATGGGGAAAAGAACAAAGGACATGAGTAAGTCAATGGCAAAAATTGAACAGCCAATCTCATGATCTACAGATGAAGATATATGTCGCTATCTCATATACATCGGATCTTTTTTCGGTCTCAACTTTTCTTTAGTACAGGAAATTTGACAGATTGATATACATAAAATACCAATTAGGAGGACCGAACTTTAGGAATTTCATTATTAACAAACAACAAAAGTTTATGTAGGAGAGGATGAAATCATAGTTGTGGAGCCAAATAATTTTATCAATCCGGAGTCCTCATTTGTTTAGCTCATTATTGTCTGCGGTACAAGAAAAATGATATTTTCCCACGATTACAGCCGTAAGAAAATATGGCAAAACCGTCACAAACGAGTTTTTCCAGCAATTATTCCGACGGGAGATAACCGTCAAAAAATTGCCCATCGCAAACATTCTCCCACGATTTTTTCAGAGCCGTGGAAAGTTCCCGCGATTGAAACCGTGATAAACTTTTCTCACAGTTCAAACTATGGAAACATTCCCACGGTTTCGACCGCATGAACATCCTTCCCATGGTTGGAGCCATGACAAATTCCCACGGTTGCAGCCGTGTGAACTCTTGCTATGGTTCCAACCATGGGTACTTTCCACTGTTGCAACCATAGGAAAGGGTTCTCATGGCTCTAACCATGGAAACTTTTCCACAGCGGCAGCCGCAGAAAAATCGTTCACACGGCTGCAGCCTTAGGAACAACTTTCCACGGTTGTAGCCGTAGGAAAATATTCCTGCAGCCCCAGTCGTGGGAAGGTTCCGATGGCTGAGACCGCTGGAAGAAATTTTCTTCTCACGGCCTTAGCCGTCAAAATGTTTATTTTAATTTTTAAAAAACATTGGTCGCGGCCGGAACAATCGTCTACACGGCCGTAACGATCGTTCGCACGGCCGTAACGGTCGTCCGCATGGCCATAACGGTCGTCCGCACGGCGGTTTTCTATCACACGGGGCACCCGATGAGATCAGACACGATCTTCGCCGAGCGGCCAGATGTGACCTCCGTCCGGTTGGATTTGGCGCCGAGCAACTCGATCCTGCCAGTCATAGGCGAATCCACCGCCGGACGGTCCGATCGTGCTGCCCGCAAGGCGGATCGACCACCAGGGGGCCCAATCATGCTGCTCGTAGCTGGATCGACCGTTGGGCAGCCAGATCCGGCCACGTGCAGGTGGATCGACTGGCGGCCTGCCACATCCGGCCGTGGGAGGCCAGATCCGGCCGCCTCCAGCCCGATTAGCTGTCAGATCCAGCCGCAGTCGAGTCAGCCGACGAGAGCTGCAAACGATGAGAGGGCGAGAGGGAGAGGGAGCCACCACTGGAGGGAGATGCCGTCCGAGGAAGAAGACATCGTCAAATGGTCGAAGAGGAAGCCATCATCGAGTCGTGCCACTATTGTCGTCGGAGAGTAAGCCGGAGCCGCCACCGGAGAGGAAGAATTCACGATTGCAAGAATGGATCGAGATGGACAGATATATATCGTCGGCCATGAAAAAGCCGGGCGAAAAGTTGAGGCGCGAAATGAAAAATAGAATTTCCCATGGCCGGAGCCGTGGGAAAGGTTAATGCGGCTCTGGTCGTGGGAAAGGTTCATGCGGCTTCAGCCGCAAGAACTCCCCATGGCTCGAGCCGTGGGAAAGATTCCAATGGCTTCAGACGTCGGAACTTCCCATGATGCGAGCCGTGGGAAATTAATTTTTCATGTAAAAAAAATCAGAAATGACAAAGATAAAGGTCCAAATTCATTAAAACACCAGCGAAGTGTGCATCCCGTTAAATAATCATAAAATAAATACAAGTACGATAATAGTAAGGTGGAAATTCATGTCCAAGTATGTTAACAGTCTTACAAATAAATACATCCAACAACTAATCTTCTTCTTCATCTTCGTCATCATCATCTTCGCTCACGAATCAGACTCCTCATCTCCTTTCATTGTCGTGCTTCAAAAGCTTGTTGTCGTTCTTCAAATTCTTGGTGCACCTCTTGACAGACCTCTTCGCAAATTTTCTGTCGGACTTTCATTAATCGTTGATCCCACCTCTCATTGAATAGTCATCGCGTGTCCTCACCGGGGACACCGAATATTGATTTTCGCTCATAACCAATATCCGTACTACAACGGACAACCGAAGATCGTATATCTGACCCCTATTGATCACTCCAAGTCCATAATTGTCGACAGGTCAATGGAGTCGTCAACCCCTGTCTGACCTGCGAACGATGCTTGGCTTCTTTTGCTTTGAAGGACTCCCATAAGTTAATAGAGTGACATTATGAGAGTAAAAAATAACGAAAGTTATATTACGAAAGGGACTAACTTACATATGTCTCCCGAGCATGGGGTGAAATCCATTCTACATTCTTTTTCTGATGAGTTTTTAAAAAAAATCTCATCAAGGTTAGCAGATGTTGCAATTTAGATTTGAAGTAATATAGAAAACCTAGTATCAGTAATACAGATTGGCAATGGTTGACGTCAAAACACAACCACCCAAGACTCACGATTCGTCTTCTCTTTTTGGCACTCCGATTTATATGTCTCAATGGACCAACTTCGCCAATAGCTCGATCCAAATTGACTCGCCAATCTAATTGGGACGCTCTCTGTAGCCTGTGCATCCGACAACATCGATGACGACCGTCTGGAGCACCTGGAATTGAATGCCTTCAACATCTGCCCCATGTGCTTGGGATCCCACCATACATCGACCTACAAATAAGTAGCATTGTCAATTACATCAGCCGCACTGAAAATTCATATTATGATGACATTTTGGTACATTACCTAAAACTCCCGAAACATCATCTGCCATGTAGCATACGGAATATCTCTCCAGGTGAGCCATGATTCTGTATATTTTTTGCGAATGACTTTTGTGCACGCAGCCGCTGTAGGTTTTGACAGGTAAAACCTACAATTTTGAAAGAAAGTTCGAATTCTTCAAAATAAGTCACAAATATTTCCTCCGAAAAAAGTTCATATACAACTACTTAAAGAATAACTTACCCGTAATTACCATCCAGTTGCAAATATTTTTTATACAGATTTTGCGATGAACCGACATCACTGCATGACTCCGACATTTGTGTCTCCATATCTGCAATGCCGGGTACCAATATAATCATGTCCTCCGCGATGTCATCGTTCGAAGGTGAGTCTTGCACTGGAATGCTCTACAATATGAATCCCTGTAGCTCTAAGCATAATGGGTTGGTGGCCACGCATTGCCTCACCACCGAATTTTTTAGGAGTGGCCTTCTTCTTACCCTTACCCTTCTCCTTCTCCTCCTTCTTCTTCTTCCCTTTACCTTTTCCTCACCGAAACGAAACATTTACAACTGGTATAGATCAATCAGTCATAATTTCCCTAGTTCATTTTGCGTACTTTTAATCAATCACTTTCAATATATTTTTCAGAAGTTTCTCACGCGCGTCGGTTTGCAAGTTTTGTTCTGTAGATATTGGCCTTAATTTGGTGGGTCGCAGTCGCAGCTCCTCTAATGCTTAATTGCTCTCAAGCAGCAAATCAGAACAATATTAATCAATGATATTTCTAGCACACGCATGAAAGCATCATATTCATAATTACAGCGTCAGTGAGATTATACCGTTATAGTACCCATGCAATGGAGAATATTAATGTCAATTTCTTTTCCCAACCCAGATGGAATTAATTAGACTTGCATGAGAAGTTCGAGCCTCTCCAACTCCAAGGCTGTTGGAAATTAAAAAAAAAAGGATTTTGGATGAGAAGGCTCACTTTCTTATATATTATGTTAAACCTATATATACACACATATTATATGTTTTACATAAAGAAAGCGAGCTTTACGTGCTATTATTTTCTTATGGCCCATGATCTTCGAAACGGAATCGAACAAGTTCAATAATTGATCACAGTACAAATTAATTACTGAAAAAAAGGTTCAGTAGTTCATACCATTGGCTGTCAGTAGTTTTGCTAGGAAAATCGAGGTGATCTCTAATAAGTTATAACTTCTGTAGAGAAATTAAACTTCACTCTCTCCCAACTCAACAGGAATTTAAACAGCCACAAGAGATGCTCAGGAATTAGCTATGTACGAGAAAAAAGATAAATTTATCGATCCACTAATTTAGATACTATGATCTTGTTATAAAAATGTCTTATATATATATTCGATGTTCTAAACAATGCTTGATATATATTCACAGTCATCTAGTTAACTTTCCTATATCTGCTTCTGGAATATGCGTGCATGGACTAGTCACCTCTAGTAAATGCACACTTAAATCTTGTGCTAAGCAGCTAGCTAGTAGCAGCCATCCACATTGTCATCAATGGTTGGCTGGCAGGACCAATGAACGTCAAAAGGTTAACACAGTGTTGCAGCACCAAGGGGTCTTTTCTAGTGACCTAACATGCATGCTCAATATTAGCTAATTATATATTGTATAATACATTATGGCTAAATAGAATTGACAAAAATATATGTTTATATTTCATGTCAATAATTTGAGGTTATAAGTCGAGGGAGATAAAAAAATAAATAAATGAAATTAAGCATATATACATACTAATAATTAACAATGGTTAACACCTTACCCAGAGGCCAGAATATGTTGATATATCATGCATATGTTGTAATCTATTTCAAGATAAAAAATTTGTAGACACTGGACAGTCATGAATGTCCACCTTACCTAAAAGGCCAATTGCAAAAAGCAGATTGCGGGAAAAGAGGCCAATCGGGATAAATAGTTTTCTTAAACTAAGTTTTGTCCTTTACCAAACATCGCACGAATTGGCTTACCTTTAATTTGTTTTGAAGTTTGAGGAATTTATTTATATTACGGCCTGCACTGCACATCTAAAGAAAGCTTGCTCTTTTTTCTTGTATGTATCTCTCTCCTCATTGGCTGTTACTTTATGTAAAAGGGGTCAACCTTACTATTTATCTTCCAACCATGGGACCGCGTGCATTCTGTAAGAAAAACTGGTCACCTGCAGACTGGCTTTTTTCTTTAACCGGTCGTGATCCTACAAGAAATTAATCACATATTGTGTAAATCAGTCTTATGTTGAAATGATTAAAATAAAATATATTAATAATTTTGAATATTATAATGCTCGATAGTACTGTAGCAATTAAAATTGAACTAAAATTTTTAACAAATATTTTGTCTTGGGTGAGATGTTTATCGAACAAATTTCAGTACCAACCATTCAATTTTAAGGGTCATTCTACTTCGCATTCTAACATTATAATCATAGAACTTCAAAAAAAATTTCAATCATGGTCATCGCAACCCACCATCGTTCATCTTTCGATGTATTACCTATGTGGATGTCAAGTTGGCCGACTTATCACGTGGACATCCCACTCAAGTTAAAAGAAATAATAATTTCTCTCCTACATTTCGCCATTTTTTGTACTTTTTTCGCATTTCATCACATGTCTAAACCCTAGTTCCTATTTTGACGACCCCCATTTCATCCTTCCATCATTGGTCGTCGGTTGCTTAGGGATGAAATGTTTAAACCCCCCTTTCATTTTGAAGTGTAAAAAATTCTATTGCCTTATTGTATGATACATTGATCTAATATGATAAGTTGATGTTTATTTGATTAAATTATGATTTAAATTTGCTAATTATTACAAGTTTTCTATATTTATTATTTTTATTTTTTAAAATTTTTTTTACCCGGTTCCATTCCCGATTTTCCCGAACTGACTCAGAGGTACCAATCGGGACTAGGTTCGGTACCGGGTCCAAAAAATTTGGACCTGACAAAAATTGGGTCGGGACCAAGTCAAGCCGAATTCGAGTTTGCTCTCCCTTAGGTCGCTCTCTCTTGCACACACTATTCAGCTTTAGCTTCGCATCCGTCTCCACCCTCCAATATTAGTGATTTCTCTCCAAATGCTTCAGCTTCTCACCCATCTTCGCGATCATCGGTGGTTCGTGACTTCATTCTTCAATCTTCCTCGCCTTCATCGATGGCCCATCATCTTTGCTCTTCGATGTGCCTCCTCACCCTCATTGATATGCACTCGTGTATCACTCTTCGCTATCTTCTTTGTGCTGGTAGGTATTGCCCTAACCTCTTATTTGTTGCACTTTCTTAAGGGCTCTTTTGTCCATTAGTGTCATTAAAATATAGCAGGTGCGAGTGTGGAGAACTACAACTTGCATAGTGTCACTTATGCCAAAGTTCAAGTGTGAAAAGAAGGGATAATTAAAACTTCGTGGATAGAAAACAACCCAATGCATTTGCTTCATGGTTGACAGATTTTCAGAGTGAGTTAAATGCATTCATTGAGTTCAGTTTAAAATTTGTGTTTGTTTTTATTTCTGTATGTTTCTAGTACTATTTCAAGCTATATCAAGGTTGAATCAATAAGTAAGATGGTGATTAATATATTATTACACAAGATGTATACATTGGACATCAAAGTTCGTGCTAAAAAGGAAAGGAACCAAATGTTGGAGGCATAAATCAAAACCAAAAGAAAACATGTTAAGAAATTAAAATTGAAATTGAAGAAGAGAGGAAAATCATATGCATGTTTGTTTGTTTTGTTAAGCATGGACTTGTTCTACAAGATCAACAATTAATGTAGCTTGTTTAGCCAAATTTGTTTGTTCTCCATCACTATTATGTTCTCCCTGATTGTCGTGTTCTTTTCTCCATTATTGTTGTGTTCTCCATGATAGATGGAAATGATATTTTTGCTTGTGGGAGCTGCTTAGTTAAAGTTTTTGCTGAAGAATTGCATAGTCATCTAACTTTAGGCCTTCAAAAGTCATGGTCATTGATCTTTATTTTAAAAAAAAGCACATTTATCCAATTTAATATTCGAAACAATCAACCAACTTAATTTTTAAAATAATATTGTCATCTAAATTAATAGTCAAAGTTTAAAGTCACCGATCTTTTACAATGTCATCTAACTTTATTTTCTAAATAATATGGCCATCCTTTATTTTCTAAATAATATGGCCATCCATGTACTAGTCTTGTTGTAGGAAGGTCATCGTAGTTTCCTTGGCGAACATAGATGAAAATTTTGTATCACTTAGCATAAAAAAAAGAGGGGATCAATATCAATATTTTGTTGACAAAGTTTATGGCCAACATCCCTATTATGACTTCGAGATTGTCATAATTCCACTACCTAATCCTTCCTTTGAATCCACGAGAAGGTAACCCTTAAACTAATACACTTTATTTAACTCAAGAGGTAAGGTGACAATCTCTTCTACAATGAGCTTATCCACACTCTTTTCTTTATTCAAGAGGTACGGTGATAATCTCTTTACAATAAGCTCTTAATCTCCAAAGAGACAAGAAATTTTTTTTTCAACAGTCTCTTTTATAATACTCACACAAGCACAATAGAGAAGAGAAGATTTATGAATTTAAGTATAAGAAATTTCAAAAGTGACTATATCCTAAATAGCTTCATGTTTTGCAGGAAGTTCCACTTCATTTTGGATTCTTTGGAAGTTTTTTTATAACTTTCAAAGTTTAATATGGCCACTTCTAACCATTTAGACAAAAAAAACTATTTTTTATAATTTTTAATAACTAACATATGTCAAAATGACTTGATTTTTGACTTGATTTTTTATGCTCAAGGAAGATCTGCAAATATTATCAACATTTTATCTACTCATAGCTCGAATTCAGATCTAGAAAAAGGTCTTTAAAAATATTCAGGTTGCTAAAATATAGTAGTTACAACTTTTTCAGTTTGATACTAAAGCAACATTTTTGTCATAATTTTCTACATACATGTCCAAATAAATCGATTTTTTATTCTCTGGAAAGATAATAAATTATTTACATTTTATCTCTTTATATATTGACCCAAATCTAATTAAAAGGTTTTCAAATATTTCGTCAAAGTTTAGCAGCTAAAATTAATGGTTATGATTTTTCATCTTGATAAACATGTATTCATTTAGAGATAACTTCTTGTATAATTATCCAAATAAGGTGATTTTAAATTTTATGAAAAATGTAAACAATATCTAAAGGATATTCACTTTGTATTTTAATACAATGAATACATAGATAAATAATAGCTGAAAGTTAAGTGCATAATGTTATTCATTCTAAGTCAAACATTTTCAATATGTCAAATTGATAATCATAAACACTCAATATTTAAATCATCAAAATATAATCAATTGAGGCATAAAGCGTATGTTTTAACTGATGGTCACTGTAGTTTGCTCAAATGTTTTGTGATGGTCATATAACTTGTAAGATTGAAGCATTTGAAAGTTTTCACATGAATGGTAAAAGATTTTATCTCAATTGAAAGTTTTCACATGAATGGTAAAAGATTGCTCAGAAATCACAAAGAAATTCAATGTGCACTACAAATGAAATTTTTTCAACACCTTGGTAGAGTGTGCTTTCACTGCAAGGACTTAATAGTCCAAGTTGTATCACTTGTGTCCTTCATATATTTGGAGATATTGTCGGTCTCCATTGACACTTTTGATAACAAATTACTAACGCCTTTCTATTGTCATTCTATGTGGAATAGACTTTGTTGTTAAAGTTTACTAGTGTAAGGGTCTGTGCAATGTACGAGAGCATAACAAATTGATCATATAAAAAATTTAAAATTGATATTAATGACACAAAAAAGTCATGCAAATATAAGTGAAAAACATAATAAATAAAGAAAAATATTATAATGTCTTAATATAAATTCCAAAATTTTTTGTATAATATAGTTATGATCTCACTTGTTATTTGTCTATTATGACAAAACTTTAAGATATTTTTTATTTGTCACCTGTGAAATAATTTATTGTCCATGTGTAAATATATGTTTTTTTAAAAATAATCTCACATGAGATAATGAACACGACCTCCTTGCAAAATGAAAAAATAAATTAATCTAAAATTTATAGATTTTAAAATGTACTTTTCTATTTTTAATATCATAATATATTTCTAGTGATACATTTTTATTTTTTAATATCATTTCGATGGTACGATATCGAGAACATTGTACAATTTAATCACACAAACTTTGATATTTCATTATATTCAAATTTGCTGTAAAATATTTTTTCATGGCATAATATTAAATGAATATAGTGTTAATAAACTGATAGAACATTTTTTTATATAAGTATACAAGCAAAATTTTTAATGTTAAATTGAAAAAAGAGATGACAAGTTGCTACATTGATTTCACCATATGATATGATACTTTTTATTGATAGCACATAAGTTGTATATGATTTAAAATTATTTAATAACTTAGATACCTTTTCCAATGTTTTTTTATGTAGCATGATATGATACTTTTTAATAAAATAGACATTATTTATATCCTATCTTTATTTACTGACAATTGTTATCAATGAATAAAAATGAAAAAAACCTCTACTAACAAAACAATCATTAAAAAATTCATAAATAACTCATTAGGAAATGCTCGCTTGATATTCAAATATAAAAAATTGTGACTAAAGTTGTAAAAACGTAATTGAAAATAATAATTACTTATGAGAGCAATGTCAAAAATATGATTTCAAATAAAACGTGAAAAAATTATCGATAACTATTTTTCAATAAAAAAGATAAAGATGTATAAATTAAGTAAAAAATACTAACATATATGACAATATTTATTTCTATTCTCTTTATGGTCATGTCTTTTCTTTGTTAGAGCTAATAACAATTATTAAGGATTTTATATATCACTTAAATAATGATAGATTTTTTTCATTTATAGTAGTTGAGAAATTTATTTAAAAAAATTTCATTTGTAGTAGTTAAATAATTTATTATTAGTTATTATAATATCTTAATTAATAAACAAAATGTTAATAAAAATAACAAAATGTTTAAGTTTTGTTGAATACTTTGTTATTAATTGAATACATATCATATATAAATTTATAACAAACTATCTAATAATAATAAAATTATTATGAAACCTAATTATTCGATATTCTAAAATGATTGATATATTAAGTCTTCTATTTTTTTATAGAATAACAACAAAAAATAACTATATACAATTAAAAATTGTTATCATAGATAATATATGGTTATAAATATTATTAGAATTAAAATATATCATTTATTTCATATATTATTGATCATCATATTTCTGGTTACTAAAAAATCTTTTATTTATAGTAATTAAATTTTTTTGTTGTTAGCTTCTTATATAATAAAAGATTATGAGTCTTAATTGTTTGATATTATAAAATTGTTGATATACATGAGTCTTTTATCTTCTTAATTTTTACAGAATAACAACTTGATAACAATACAAAATAACTATACACAACAAAAAATTCTTACCATAAATAATATATGATTATAAATAATATTAGCACAAATGTATCATTTATTTCATATATTATTGAGTAACATATTATTGTTTATAGAAAAAACCTTTCATTTATAGCAATTGAAATTTTTGTTATTACTTCATTAGAATAACTTAATCAATTAACAAACTATTAATGATAAAATAATGAGTAAGTTTGCCAGTTTGGCCGAATATTTTGTTATTAATTTATTACATATCTTATATTGGTTTATAACGAAATATCCAATAACAATAAAGTGATTATGAATTTAACTTGTTTAATATTTTAAAATGATTCGTGTACTTAGGTCTTCTATCACCCAACAAAATATAATCATATACAATTAAAAATTTTTAGCACAAATAATATATTGTTATAAATATTATTAGCACAAATTATATCATCTACTTCAATACTATTGGTTACATAAAAAAACTTTATTTATACTAATCGAATAATTTGTTTAACTTATACTTATATATATATATATATATATAAACATAGGTATAAATGTATAATAATAAATTAACAAAATGCTAACAATAATAAAAAATGATTAAATTTGATTGATTATTTTGTTATTAGCTGATTAATCCTATATCGATTTATAATGAATTATAACATATAGATATACATATAATAATAAATTAATAATTTGTTAATAACAATAAAATAATTAAGTTTTGTTGATTATTTTGTTATTAGGTGATTAGGTTAACTGTATCGGATATAAAGAAGTATTCAATAATTATAAATCCTAGTTGTTTTGATATTATAAAATGATTAATATACGTAAGCCTTCTATCTTATTGATAGATAACAACATGATAGTAACAAAAAATAACTATATAAACTAAAAATTGTTAGTATACATAATATATTAATATAAATATTAGCACAAAAGGTCCTTCATTTATTTCATATATTATTTATTACATAGAAAATATTTCATTTATATTAGTTGAATAATTCGTTTAACATCTTACTTATATATATAGTTATGCATATATAGATAAATAGGTTGTAGATAGATACATGTTATCATAATATTATATTTAAAAATTTTATGATACTTATATTAGTCATTAATAAATATTATAATTAGAGTATGAAATGCATGCCTTTAGCTCGAAGTAATGATCATAACATATTTTTTTTATTTTTTCCTTATATATAAAAATTATAATACTTAATATTTTGTATTCAAAAAAATTTATATATAAGTATTTTTTTATCATACACAAATCAATATTTGATATTTTGTAGATCACATGTACTCTTTGTCTTCAAAGAGGACATGGAGTATGTAAATAAAAATTGAAAGCCCCTTATAATATTTAATGTTTTTATTAGATGGAGAGAAGTATTTTTCCTCATAAAATTTAATATTTTTATTAAATAAAAAAATTATATATAAATATTTTTTATCACGTACAAATCTATATTTGTAAGTTCACACATACTTTTTATTTTCGAAGAGAGCGTGGAGTATGCAAATGAAAACCGAAAGCACCTTTATTTATAGTTACAAATATGATATTTAAAGGTATACATAAATAAAGTTATATATACTTAAAAACTAACTTTCATAAATTATGGAATTTAAAAACATGAATAAATGAAATTATATATACTTAATAACTAACTTAAAATATGCAAATGAAAACTAAAAATCTCTCTATTTATAGTTACAAACGTAGAATTTAAAATATAAATAATTAGAATTATATAATTATAGTAATTAATTTTTTAGTGTCTATACTTATATAATTAAAAGATTATCATTGTACATTCAATTTATAAGACTTCGACACTGGTATTTTCTACCTCTGCTTTTATATAGATATAGATATACGCAAATACTACCAAGAGGAATAGGTCAAACTAAATAATAAACCGGGAGAAGAATATCGAACCCACAAGTATTGTTCTAACTTTATGCTTTATTTTAAATTAGTTAATGAAAACAATATATAAGATTTATTTTAAAAGAGAACAAAATAAGATAAAAATTTATCCATTCCAAAATCAAAATAAATAAATAAATAAGAGATTTTTATATGAGATAAAGTTAAGATGTGAATAACTATCTCTTTTAAGATAAGATCCAAAATAAATATGAATTGTTTAATGGAAAAGAACACTTAAAGATAAAGGTTTCAATCCATATGACCTAACTACCTTTTGTAAAGATCAGATAGATATATTTGAATCAAGTCAATCTCAACTAACTTTAAATAAGATGTTTTAATGATGCAATTATATTTCAAAAACACCTCAATCTACTGAGTTAATATTGCACAAATCTCTAAATATCAATTGAACCCGTAGAGATGGGATATGAAATGCTTATTAAAAAAGAATGAAAAATCAATCAATAGAGAGTGTCCATAAAAGCCATTTTAAATAGTACTAATCGATTAAAATCAAGTAGTGAGAAGAAATAAATAAACTAAGCATTCATATTCGAAAAAATAGAATAATAAATCTTATTAAAAAATCTAACAAACTTCAAGAAATATCCTAACTAGAATTATACTACATAGATGGGAAGAAATACATAATTACAATAGAGAGATAAAATAATAGTTTAAAAATACAAAAAAAAAAGTAAAAGCCAACTCTTAAAGAATGTGAACTCTCTAAGTGAATATCCACCCAATGCTGAATAGACGACTAGAGGCTCTCTCCCCACCTGAATGGATTTTGAACTCTAAATTTAGATGATTCAAATGGTGTAATATGGACCCCTTTTATAGTTGAAAATGTGTTTATCTACGTGGGTCACAGGTAGTGTCATTAATGGCACAAAGCATGTTAATTACACTGCAAATAATCAAATCATGATATCTGTAAAAATTATGAACATAGAGTGTCATTAAGAATGCATACCATTTTATTTAAGACAGCTGATGTCTTATCTCCCGATAATTCTAGAGTATCATTGTCTTGTTGGACCACACATTACATGTTTAATAACACAAACCATTTTAGACACATATTGTGTTAGCCGACACTAACCATGTTGATTTGTTGTGGACCTCTTCCACCTCGCCACGATCATATATCCTTAGATAATATTGATTTTATATTTTTTGAACTATTTGTACTTTAATATAACAAGCATTTGATTTTCTCTAATTCCATGAAAATTCTAACTAAAAGACACAAAGTTGATGCATGTTATATTCAAAGTTATAATAATTAAATTATTAAAATATAGAAATGTGTATAATTAAGCATGCATCAGACTTTATATTTATTTATTTTTTATCCCATGATTTTTTAAAGCCTCAATGAACTCTTGCTTGTTATTGAAGCTTATACCAACTTCAAAATCTGGATCAATCATATCTCTACCAGCATTAAAATTGGTTCAATCACTCTTCTCTCCTCAAAAGTTGTTTATAACAATTCATCCAATTGTTCATACTCAAATTCTAGCCGCTCATCTTATGTTCCTACTTGGGAGTCGAAATGGTATTAAGATCATGTGCTATCCCTATTTCTATGGGTTGCCTCATTGTCTACTTAATTTTGTGTCCTTAGAAACATGCTAGTTTGTTTGCTTTCTTGACTTGTATTCTCAAACTCCACATGCCCCTCTTTTGTCTCCTCCTTAACTTGTTCTACTTTTGGCTCTTGCAATAAGTCTTGTTTCTTCTCAACTTGTTATGTTTCTGCTTCATAATTGACATTTTGTGTTGACACCTCAGCTAACTAATGGGCTATTTCTTGATCTTGTAATTGTGATCCATTAATTGCCTCATCAATGATTTTGTTTCTTTTGGCCAAGCAAATTGTTTCTTCTAAGTCATCATCATTTTCAACAAAGTTCTAGTCTTCATCATGGATTGAGTCTTAATCCTCATCATCAATGCCAAGATCAGTGATCTCATTTCTTAGCAATTGAGTTATATTCCTCTTTTGAATCATTCATCCCTATAGAGTTGGGAATCAACAATATGTTTTTTTTTCTTTCTCTACCCCTATTTCTATGAGGACAACTCCATGCTTCTGATGTGGACTCAAGATTTGTTCAATTCCTCTTCTCTCGAGATGCTACACAAATATTCATCCGACCAAGTTTTCTTCCTTCTACAAACATTCTAAAACAACCACATCAATGTCCAAGTATTGTAGCCTAAATGTCAATTCATTCCAACTAAACCCAATTATAGGGCACATAGCTTTTCGCACCAATAACTCTCACAAAATGGTCAACCTCTATCAATAACATCACATCTCGATCAGCGTTTATAATGATCTCCTAAAATTCATATATACACATAAGATATGTTTGCCAACACAATTCATATCAAAATGTTTTACATGAATATATGTGCCATTAGAGACCTTAAAAGATAATTATTCCATATTTTATCTTTTATATTGAAATTAATAGATTTCTTAATTTTAGTGCACAAATTACATATTCTTCCACCCTAATTAAATATGAAAATATAATTAATATTCATGTTGGGGTAAAATATTATTTATGTGTAACTAAATAATGATTCCATATTATTTGTATAACTAGAAAATTATAAATTCATAATCAAATATGTTGTGACTATCTTTAGGGATGAGCAAACTAAAATTTGGACCCGAAAGAGGTAATCTCGATTTCCTAATTTGAATCGGGTTTTAGAACATTATCCCGATCCTAGTCCCGATAGACGACTTGAATAAACTGAGACAAAAATTGCATTCATCCTGATTGTTCTAGTCCATCTCTAATACACTAAAAAATAAATATCATAACAAAAAAATTAATGATATGAAATAGATGTAATAACTATCAATTAATTTACAATATAATAATATAATCAATATTTAAAATATATGATATGGTATAATATTTTAATTAATATAAACATAAATATAATATATTTAGATAATATAATATATTAGTATAATATATATATAACCAAGTTGGAACATAGTCCAAGTTTTTATGACTTGAATCCGGTCCTGATCGATCTCAAAATATGAGACACGATCCTAACCTAATTACATCTCGGGCTAGGACAAAAATAAAAATTTTTTGGTCAGTGCGGGCTAGGACACTTCAGCCTATGCTCACCTCAACTACCCTTTCTTTATTCAAATATGTCAATCACTTGTAATAAATGTCGTCTTGAATTAAAACTTAATTTATGATGTAAATGTTATCTTAACTATCAAATAACTTGATATTTGGTCTAAATAAATTTTCTTTGCAGACCATCAACAAACCAAGCCAAATATTGCTACAATTATTATGGCCCTAGTTAGATAAAGAAATTATATGCATAAGTCCAAAATGAAATATAAATATGCAAAGTTTAAAGTTTAGCAAAATCATGTAAGAATCACGAAAATCCAAACAACAAGATCATGAAAAGAATAATATATTATAGACATGCATATATATATGGGTAAAATGGGCATGTGAAGCGCCCGCTACTTCACACCGTGTGAAGTGAAATCCCAACCATCTAGACAATATTCAATGGCTGACACAAAGGCATGCTATTGGAACCATCTAGATGTGATCCACTAGCACCCTCAGAGTAATGGGCGCTAGCATACTCACTACTACACGCCAAATCTTCCCCTAGGACTATCAAGACTATGGTTGACGGGGAGTTAAAAGGTTTGATTATCATACTGAACAGGTTTTCAAGGACAACTCAAAAGAAAATTGGTGGTTGATAGACTTTTCATCAAAATATGGAGATGGTTTCATAACAAACTCACGAGGTTCTACATTTTCACCCTTTTTCATCTGCATTCTCTCTCTTGTGTTTTTGCCCTTTTCGTACATGCAAAGATGATGATGATGGCCTTTAGCAAGTATAGGTCCACATTTCACAAAGCCATGGCATCGCACCATGGAGGGGATGTCCATGTTCTGCATGATCTCCACTGCTCGGTGGATGTGGTGAAGGACTTCATCGTCGTGGTGGTCATGGATGTGCTTGAGATAATAGATACGATCACTAACAAGGTGCTTGACATCCACACCATGTTGCCGCTCCTGCTATTATGCCAAATGCACTCCAGGCCTGTGATTGCCGACGATGGGGTCAGGGGTCTTGGGAGGCTTTCATCGCCGACGGCATTGCCAACGCTGATGGAGAGGGAAGAGGGAGGGGGTAGAGGCACAATGAGGAGGAGGGGTCCCGACAGAGGAAAAGAGGGTGTGGTCGGGGCGGAGGCGGCCCAACGGCCTAGTGCGGCTAAATGAATTGATGTGCTCATGGCATCAATCAAATTCTTATGAGATGTACGTTGGCCGGTGGATCGCATTTTGACAGCCATCATGCATGATGATTAGGGCTGAGTAAATCCGGGACCAGATCCGAGTCTAAGAGGACTTGGTTTCGACCCAAATTATGCTGGGTTGAAAAATTTTTGACCCGGTACCGGACCCGGCCGGGTCTGGGACCGGGTCAGACCTCGACAATTTGGGAATTTGACCGGATTTACAATCGGGAATCACTAGCTGTCGAGGTTGGAGTCAAGAGACAGGGGAGGGGAAGGGGGAGGGCAACGAAGCCGAGACCGCCGCCGTTCGCCTACGTCGTAATCATCCGCCACCAGATCGCAGCCTCTAGGCGTCGGATAGCAGCTGCCAAGCAAGATCGATTTCGGGAAATACAGCCGTTCTGATGATTGGCGCCCGCGATCCGATGCCGATGTCCATGATGCGGTGCCTAGTGGTAGGATCGGCTCACTTGGCAGCCACAATCCGATGCTTGGCGGCCACGATCCGATGCTTGACAGTCAGATCTGGTCACTAGCGGCCGCGATCCGACTATGGCAACTGATTCGACCCTCAGCGAAGTAGAGAGAGAGAGGGAGAGGGGGAGGGTAGGGCCAGATTGGCTCACCTGGTGGCCGATCTAACACCTAACATCTAGATCGGCCGTCAGCTGCCATGATCCGACGCCTGGCAGTCGGATCGGCCGCCAGCTGCCACGATCCGGCTCTGGCAGTCGATTCGACGCTTCGTGGCCGGAGTCGAGAGAGAGAGAGGGGGAGGTGGCCGGAGTCGGGATCACATGGGAGTCGCAGTCATCATGGAAGCGAGAGGGAGAGGGCGAGAGAGAGAGAGAGATGAGAAAGAGAAGGAAGATGGGGACCGGTGAGAATCGTGAGATGGAAAGAGAGGGAGAGAGAAGGGTTAGTGGGTTACTTATATATTAATAACCCGGGTCGGGTATTTATATTGCAAACCTAGTTTTGACCCGGACCCGACGGGTTTTTCGCTAAGTGGACCTGGTTCCGGTCCGAATCTAAATCGGGCCAGGTTATTTACCTAGTTTGTCAGGTCGGTGCGGTCCGGGTACGATGATCTCAACCATCGAATCTCATCTAGATGGTTGGGATCGCGCTTCACATGATGTGAACAACAGATGCTTCACACGTCCATTTCACCACACACACATATCCTCATAATACATACTTTCTTCCTATGACAAACTTCGTACTTTTGGTATATGCAAAATAATATGATTATGAAAAGAACAATGTTTAACTCCATTATCCAAACTTTCTTCTAAATGAAAAATATTCATGTAATCATATATATGAGAAAATTCACACTTTTCATAAATGAAAAATAAATGCTTCTAGGAAAGAATTTTTTTAGGAATGTTCACGGATTGTGTTGAACTCAATCCAACCAATTTTGGTCGAGCTAGTCGAGTCACAATTGGGGATGGCAAAAATCTTCCAGTGTCGCGAGTCCCCACGGGGAATTCCCAATCAGGACACTATTTGCGGGGACTTTTCTCCTTGTGTAGACGGGGGCAAAGGCAAAAGTGGCACCGTGAGTCACTTCGGGGATCGAGCGGGATACATGCTCCGCTAGGTAGGGCCCTAAGCCTCGAAATTAGCATCATTTTCAAAATTTTCTTTTGTATTATTTTTATTTAATTATATCTGATTGGTTATATATAATTTTATTATTTTAAGGTAATTATTTTCCCATTTTATTATAATAATTAATTATTTTATAAATAAAATGATGGGAATTTAAATAATCGGGGACCCAAGAATGGTAGTGGTGGGGTGTGGCATGGGAAGGGATGAATACCACCCCTAGTCATTTTTTTGGAAGGTTTGAACTAAATCCAATTCGGGTTTGGTTAGTTCAAACTAGATGGTCGGATTACCCAACTATCATTTTTTATTTTTAATCATTTAATATAAAACTATTATATAATACTTGTTAAGTATAAAATAATTTATCAAATATTTAAATATTATTTCCATATATAAAGTATTTTATTTTAATATATTTTAAAAATTATAAATAAGATCTAGGTATAAGAAATTCCAATCTATAGTCAGAGGTGTCAAGGTTGGTTCATCATCTTCACAGGATCAATCTTCCTGATGAACACCCTAATTGTATTATACTCTATATAATAAAATATTGTATCCAATATGATACTAATTACAAGTATCACATATCAATCACATAAAACCGTCATAAAATATGACAGTTTAATTTATCATAAATGAAACAAACAAGAGTCATAATTATCATAATTTCAAAATATAGATACGATATTTTTCAAAAAAAAAATTTTTGCAAATCATGCAAATATGATCAAAATCACAATTTTGATATATGCAAAATAATATGCTTCTAAAAAGATGTTAAATTTTGTTCATATAAAATGGCAGTATAGGAACAATATTTTCTAAATAAAAAATTGAAATATAAAAGAATTTATGTTAAATCATACTTTTGATAAGTGCAAAATGATATGCGTGTAAGAAGTTGTAATAGCTAGTCCAGACAATAAATGTTAAGCAATAAGGTTAATATGAAAGTATAAATACTTTTAAACAAAATTTCTCAAAAGTCCCATTTTTTGTCATTTATAAAAGAAATCACATTTTATTGTAGCATGCACTATATATGCGTACATAATACAAAATACAAGATAAGCAATAAATGATAAGCAAAGGCATAGTGCATCAAATTGTGTTAGAACAATATTTATCTTCAATAAATGATAAGCAAAGGCATAGTGCCTCAAATACTGTGTTAGTACAATATTGATCTCCGCATAAGATCATATAATATAATTACAAAGCGTATAAATAAAATAACCACATAAATCTTTAGCCATAGCCTAAACACAGAATGTGTTTGTAGAAAAATGTTCTAGTTTAATAACTACATGTGATGGAAAATTCTTAGTAGGAAAGTTTCCTTATGTAGTTAATATAACTATTACTTTTAGTAGCCATAAGAACTACCTAATAACACTTAAATTAGTATAATTTATATTAATAAAATTGTATTTTAAAAATGATATTTAAATTCCAACATAGAGGAATTATACTCCTTATTTTTCTCCTAGTTTTCGATATCCAGAAGACTACTTAATCAATATAGTTACAAGAAAAGAAATAATATATATAAATATTTGCAATTAATGGTGAATACAAAATATATTTCTGACCTTCATGCTAAATTTTGGTTTGGGATCAATATTTAAATGTCAGGAAAGTCCTAGTATATGTCAATCAAGTGCAGAAAGTAGTCAGATGTCTTTTAATGAGAAATAAGTTGCTTCATAAGTAATCTTGAATTGCACTAGGGATCTTTCTCCTTTATTTATTTTTCTTTTGTGTGTGTGTTTGTGTTTATGAAACAAAGTTGGTGGTACATGCATGCATTATACTTTATATATATGACCCTTTTTTTAATTTAATTTTCTATGTATCAATCTCATGAACTGACAAAAGGAGAACCTGGCAATGACAAAATTATTTAAACCTTGATGGAAGTTAAAAGAGAATCACAAAAGATACACTCTAAAGTTGACTTAGTGCGAGACTCATTTAACCAACCATTCCCTGTCAGCATCCATCACATTCATTTGATTTTCTGGTCATGGAAAGAGAAAAGCCGGGATCTACAAGATTTACTTATGATAGCACGAAAAGGACACATTAGCCCAATTTGTATTAGATAGATCATAATTTGCATCTGATCATTAAAACTAAATTAACGAACCAATGCTCATTGAGCTTTCGGGTATGGCACCAGATAGAAAAAGATGTAGCTTCAATTTTTTAAAAGATCTCCTTTTCCTTTGCAGTGCTATGAAACCATTAGCCGGACCTGTATTTGGACTGTTCAACCTTTATATCCAAACACTGATTAAGTCAGAATAAAAACCAATTCATCCTCTTGATAGAATTTGTCAGAACCCTAACCACAATCAAGCTAGGGATCGAGTTCAGAAAACAGCAGAATGCAAATATGCAATGCTGGAGAGAAACCATCTGCCTCCTATTCACATAGTTGTTGTTTGAGACAGGAGTTCCCGCGCATACAGCGCAGAGGAAGCAACCACCAGAATGCTACTTTGTTCAATGGGAATTGGGAATTCTCCATGCATGCAATGGATGTCTACATATTACGAAGGGATGGATGCAAAATTCTAGAAAAGAGTCATGTCATTTTTCTCATGCATGTCATTCTTTATGTCAGTGTTCCATGAACAATTAGTTAGTTAATCCCAAAAAGCTGCCTTTCTTAATGAATGGCTAGTAATTAATTAAAGGCTGTCATCAAAGTCTTCGCATACCATCTAAAGTTAAGCACTCGATCCATGAGCTGTTAGTGCATTTCCTTGTGCCTATCAAAGTGAATGGTCACTAACGTATGTAGATATAAAGTAGTGAAGAAAATCTGCAAATTGAGTTAAAAAGATATAAGCAAGAATGATCACTTCAATATTGCAGAATAAAATTTATTACACTAAGTGCGAATAGGTATATAGATTAATCTGAAGAATAACCAGCAACTAAGGGATTAGAAATGCCATACAAACAGCGCCGACCGATATGAGACTGGACTCTACGTTCAGATCTGTATCTGGTACTTGACTAGTTGACGTAATGAAAGCCTTCTGTCTCACCCGGATTGGAAACTTAATCCAGAAAGTCTTAGTAATTGAGTCTGACGAAGTAGTAATGTGCATTCTGGAAACTTAGACTTCTTCTTAGCTAGAGATGACAATGTAATTAAACACCAAATCCAATCCAATTCCTACTACTGTTTTTCGTGATCTACGAGTATTAGATAATTAAACAATATCGCAATATGTAATGTGCATCCATCGACATGTAACGTGATACGTATTTGCATTTTGCAGTGCGGAGATCAAGTACTAATCATCAAAAGTTTGCAAAGCAAAAACCTTTGGAATGAAATCCACATGACACAAGTAATACTTCCGAGGCAAATAGTCCAAGGGTTTAGGGCATTTTCGAGAAGAAAAATCTGTTGGGAAAAGCCCAAAACCCAACGGGTCGTTGGAAACGTGAACTAGAGTTTTCTTGTTCCTATTGTTTTTTTGTTAGAATGAAATTTGATAATGAGAAATAAAATAGTTAATGTGACAGAAAAAAAATAGATGTCATAAATTAATTTTAATAAATGATTGAATTAAAAATATGCATTATAAATATAGACTATAATATTGTTAAAAAAAATAAAATACATAATATAAATTAAAAAAATATGCCAAAAATTTTGTCAAAAAATATATTATTTAAATATAAAATTTTAATTTTTTAATAATTTATATTTAATGAAATAATAAATAATATCATATTAATATTTTAATATTTATATTTTATATATAATAAAATAAATTAACTTATATAAGAAGAGTTATAAAAGAAATTGATAAAGAAAAAAGTTTGAAAAAAAAAGCCAAAACGTCATTTAAAAAAAAAAAAAACAACCGCCGATGTTTGGGGTCACCTGACCCTAATTCCAAACGGGGTTGTTTGATTAGAGGATATGTTTTAAAGAATAATAAATTTTATTTTAGAGAATATATTATTCTAATTATATTCTTATTCTACTTCTTGTTTGATTGAAAAAGAATAAATTTTATATTTTTATAATAAAAATATTTTATTATAAATAGTTTACATTTATTATTGTTATTATTATAAAAATTATAATATAATAATGTATATAAATAATAAAAAGTAAAAAAATAAAGGAAAAGATGAAAAAACAGAAGAATATCTTTAGCAGAATACATATATTTTGTTAGAGGAGTTAAAAATGATGGTTTCACATTCTTCAAGCCAGTTATTTAAAAAATAAATTTTGACCAAGTTATACTTACTCTTCTCGTATTTGATCATATTCTCGATATTATTGAGATATTCCGACTAATAACCCAGAATCAAATGGCCCATACCAGTACATTGAAAACAAAAAATTAATTCGTCGGCGAAATTCGTCAGAAATTCCACTAAATTAATCAAAAAATGTAATTTTCATTGACTTTTTAGATGGGACAGCACCGTTCGAAAAAAGCTCATCAAAAATTATTTTTTATGGACACAAAAAAAAACCCTCAACTTTCGACGGGTGACGGGTGTTGTCATTGCCAAAGCACCATTGGAAAGTTTCAACGAGTGTCGTCCATGGAAGTACCAAAAAAGGGTGCCTTTTAAAATAAAAATAGGGAAATATAAAAAAAATTATCATCACAAAATTGATTAAAATTTTATTAAATAATTTAAATTTGATTAAAATTATTACAAAATTAATTGATAAAAATAAAATAATAAATTTCAAACATGGGATAAAATTTGCTATTAAAGTTATAAAGTTCATACAAATATTCATAAATAAAAATATTTTACATCCTGTTGGCCATGCATCATTTATCTCATCATGATCTTAATTTTTTCTAAATTTAAAGTATCTTTTGTTATTATTGCTTAAATTATTGTTGTGTCTCTTATGGTATTTCATCTAGATTAGCAAATGATCCTCACAAGTGCTAAGTACCTAAAATCATCCATTAGTTGTAGACCTTATTAACTTCTTACTACCAGAAATTTTCTTGCTATTAGCTTTCGTTGCATTCATTCTCTTCATTGGCATGACAAAAAATAGTCTGATGTTATATCGAAAAAAAAAATTCAATTTCATCTTTCAAGTTTCACCATTCACTGATGAAATCAAAATACAATACCATTCTTATTTTGATATTTGAGAAAGCAAAAAAATTTATTATTCTTAAAATCATTTTAATGGAAATTGAAAGGAAAAAAAACTCAGGATTGACTTAGATCAATGAGGGTTTCTCCTTAAATATACCTTCGCTAGAATGAAATGAATTGTATCAAACAAGAATCAATTAAGTCAATTTAAATGTTTATTTAATTAATATTTCATACTTTGTCCACTATCTTTGATTTTTTAAAGAAAAACGCATTTCATTTCATGCTAAAATGTTAAAAGAGTAAGAAGTTGTTATAGAAATTGGAGGAGAGTGTGCTAAGAAACGGATCTTGAGTTCTGATGATGTTTACTAGCCGAAAAAGGAGGAGGAAAAGAAAAATAATTAAGATGCAGGTCGCAGGAGGTTGAGGAAGAAGATGAAAACTTTTCTATTCAATATGAAACGCAACTATAGAACCCCCAGACGCAACACACACTACACTATTTATACTAATTATCACTAGATGAGATTAAAAAGATAAGAAAGTAACTACGTTACAATAGCAATAGAGACAATGTTTTTGCATTCTTTTAGTTCAATTTGATATCGAGAAGACACCAAATGGCGACAACTTGAAGGAATGAAGGCATCGGAGGAACATCAGCTAGTAGGAACATTTCGTTGAGCAACTGTAATGTAATTTGTCAAAATGAAGCACCTATAAAGAGAGTGCATGATGGCTTGCGGTAATTGACGACGTGCGGCAACTCGAGGCAGTTGATCGATGTTAAGAAGAAGCCAAATGCTGTCCATTGATGCTGAAAGTGATATGCTAGAGATGCTGACCGAAATATTATGAAGATTGAAAGAAAATGAGCTCTGAACAAGCTGCGAGTGGATCAAAATGAATAAGAGGAGCAATGAATAGAAAGATCTATGACGAGAACCAGAGAAAACCAGAGGGGAAATTCGTCAAACACCTTGCTTGGTGGTAGAACACCTAACCAGGCAAGCGGAGAACCAAAGAGGAAATAGAACAAGGAAGAGGGAACAAGAAGAAGAAACAAGCAGAGATGATGAACGAAAGATGAAATAGACATAAACAGAGAAGCGAACTCTTGTCCATCGGTCTCTTGCTTGCCGGAGTAGGAGAAGAACATAACTAGAAATGAGGACTTCGAGATGGAAGAATCTTAAGGTATCAGAGGACGATCGGAGGCACGACATCTCCCGACCTCAACAACCCAAGAGAAAAACAATGAACATATGATGAAGTATCAATCCTCTCAAGAAGTCGAAAAACCATCGATGAACCGAGGAAACCTGATCGTTGAAAACAACGTTGGTAAAACTCCAATAATGGCAACACTGAGATGAAATTCCTATAGATCTGACAATAACATCAGGAAATCAATCGGTGATCGCCACTAGGAAATGGAGAATGAAGACCCGAAGAACAAATTTGGGGAAGAAGATTTGAAAGAAGAAACACAAAATTGTTGACCGATGAACATTCGTAGCTCCAAGAACTAGAAGAATAAATGGAACAAGGAAACATAGAGGAAGAATTAAAGAAGAACGCAGGAAGAAACTGTGATCATTAGTAGAGAACGAAGGACGTCGGTGAATGAAAAAATAGAGACTAGAGAGAAACAAGAAACAAGATGAAAAACAAAGAAGAATTGAAGGGCTAACATCTAATTGATGGAGAATAGACAAGTTCAATCGCGATCTGCATCATTGACGGGGATCTTGATGTCACATGGGCTCATAGGCGCCATATGTAGCTTCGGATCACCCGATGATGATTTGGTTCGAAGTCATAGGTAAGCTTGTAGCAGCACAAATGAGCAGGCAAGGAAGGAGCTCAAACGGATCGATGAAGCCTAAGCTCTGATATCATGTTAAGAAATGGATGTTTACTAGCTGGAGGTCGCAGGAGCTTGAGGAAGAAGATGAAAACTTTTCTATTCAATATGAAAATCAACTACATAACCACTATTTATACTAATCACTACCTAATACATATGAGATTAAAATGTAAGAAAGTAACTACGTTACAATAGCAATAGAGACAATGTTTCTGCATTCTTTCAGTTCAACAAAGCATCCGGAGCTGAAGCTTGAGACACATGATGACGATGATGCCTAAATTCCAACAGATAGTGACATGATTTCTTCTCCCACAAAAGTGTGATATCTGAGTGACCTTCCAATTCACCAAAAGATCTGTTGCCTGTGCACTAATCATAGGATGTGTGTCATTTCGAATTGCTCAAAAGATTTGAGTATTAGCCAAATATCTAGGATGTTCTTCATGCACCATGGACAACATGAGCACTTTCGAACGATGTCGATGAAAGTGGCCGAGTAACTTTGGATCCCGTTTTGTGTGATTCCTCATTTTTGGCGTTCGACAATGCCAACACTACAAGAAAAATGCGATTTTGCGACGGATTTATCCGTCGCAAAACCTTCGAAATCCGTCGCAAATATGTCTTTGCGACGGATTTCTCGACGGATACAATGAGTTGAAAAATTTCTCGTTGCAAAACATTCTCGACGATCCTCAAATAATCCTTCAAAAGTTTTGATGGACGCTTCCGACAGAAAACTCGCCTTCACAATTTTTTACAGATAAAATCTGTCAGAACTTTTGAAGGAAAGGATATCCTTTGGAATTTTCGCTGGCAAAATCCGTCGGAAGTTCCTAATCCGACTGCTGCGCCAGAGGCAGGAGTGTTCCCCCCTTCCCAAGTTGGGACCGACTTCGACGGATTGTCCGTCGAAAGTTCCGACGGGAGGACTCCCGTTGAAACCATCGACGGGTTTGACCCGTCAAAACCTTCGGCGAGTGAGGACCCGCCAAAGGCTTCGACGGGTTCAACCCGTCAAAACCTTTGGCGGGAAACACTCGTCGAAGGCTTCGACGGGCGGTTCGCGCACGCACCGGCGGAGTGCGACGGAGACGTCCATCGAAAAATTTTTACAAATATAAAAAAATAGGCCGCCTGCTACAGGATCGGCGCTGGTGGCCGGTCAGGAGCAAGCGGCCGGAGGAGATGCGAAGGAGGCCTAGGACATCAATAATATTTTTTAGTCAAATATCAATAATAATAATAATAATAATATATTATTATAAATATTATTAATGTTTAATAATAATATTATATATATTGATAATAAATTATATTATTTTAATTATCGAAGGATAATGACTTAGAAATTACCGATGGATGCAAATCCTTCGATAATTTCGAAAACATTTTCCTTCAGTAATTACTGACGAGTAATGACCTTCGAAATTACCGACGGGTAACATCCTTCATAATTACCGACGGGTGATGTCCTTAGAAATTATCGACGAATGCTAAATCCTTTGGTAATTTCGAAGGCACCATCCTTCGGTAGATAAAATAGTATATTATTAATGTTTATAATATAACACATCTTTTTATTCCATTTTTATAAATATTTACAATATAACATAATATTATTAATGATTGTAATTATATATATTAATATATATAATTAATATCAATACATATACTATTATTGATGTTTAATAATAATATTATTATATATATTGCCGAAGGATAATGCCTTCGAATCCTTCGATAATTTCGAAGGCATTTTCCTTCGATAATTACTTATAGATAATATCTTTCGAAATTACTGACGAATTTCAAATCCTTCGGTAATTACGAAGACACCACCCTTCGGTAAACAAAATAGTATATTATTAATGTTTATAATATAACACATCTCTTTATTCCATTTTCATAAAATATTTATAATATAACATATAATTAATTTAGAAGGATATATATAATTAATATCAATACATATACTATTATTAATGTTTAATAATAATATTATTATATACATTATCGAAGGATAATGTCTTCGAAATTATCGATGAATGCAAATTCTTCGGTAATTTCGAAGGCATTTTCCTTTGGTAATTATCGATGGGTAATATCCTTCGAAATTATCGACGAATATCAAATCCTTCAGTAATTTCGAAGGTACTATCATTCAGTAAATAAAATAATAATTTGATAATAGAATACTGAATATATATTTATATTATATATATATTGTTATAAATACAATTACCGACGAGTATTTCCGAAGGTTATACCCGTCGATAATTTATCGACGTGCATTTTCTATCCGTAATAATGAAGGACGTTTTGGCCTTCGATAATTCGGAAGAAATTTTATATCCGTCGCAACTGCCGTCAATAAATGAGAAGGATTCATTTCCTTCAAAAAATATCCGTCGCAAATTCGTCATTTTCCTGTAGTGCAAAATGCAGGTCCCAAATTGCCAAATGAACTTCATAGTTCAACTTGTGCCAACTTAGATAAGGGGGGCTCCTAACTCTTCCGAGGTAAGGAGAATGTGTGTTAATCATTTACATACGTTTGGTACATTATCATTTAATTAATAGATAATTTAGATCATCACTTAAATAATTTATCATTTTTTAAATTATCGATAATATTATATTATAACGTTTGACATTATTGATAATATAAATAATGAATAAAATATCTATATAATAATTATCATAATACCCCTATAAATTATTTTATGTTTTTCTCACATAGTATTATAAATAAACAAAGAATAATATAAAATAAAATAAAATAAGATGAGGTAAAATAAAAAATATATATTTGTAAATAATTTGAAATAATAAAGAAGATGAAATTAAATGATAATAAAATATTTAAAATTAAAAAAATGATTGAATTGATATTTTTGTCAAATTTTGTCAAGTAGGTAATTAAAATTATCATAGCAATTAATTTACTTACGTATAAATATGTTTGTGCATAAAACAAATATATCATTTACATCCTCCAAAGTCCCCCGCAAACTAGGTATGAAAGATCTTGACGTTGATTGGAAAAACGCAAAGATGGGATCTACTGCACATTCCATCGAGGAAGAGCTCGATTGCTTTGTGGAGGCCGGAGCAAAGAAGATGAGGAGGACGAGGATGCTCTTCTTCGAAAGGATCCCAACTTTGATCAGATCGTTTTCTTTACGTCTTTTTATTAAATTTAATGTGTTGACCAATATTTTTAAAAATTTAAATTCTCTCACGTATGGATTGCTGATAATTTTAATTTAACTTAATCCACCACGTGAATAAAAAATATATATTTTTTTTTTTAATAAGAACTTAAATCTTTAACTCTAATATCATATGCTGACGAATTTTCTTAAAAAGTTAAGTTGTGAGGAAGAAAACATGGTTTATATTCTTAACACTTTTGCCTCGCCGTCTACTTGGTTTTTGGTCGGAGAGAATAAGACTTTTCTTGGTTTGGGGTTGGAAAGAAAAGCTACCAAAACGTGTCCATATTTCACGTTAATTACAATGAAACCACTACGTTTTCCAGTGGGCTTCCGGGTCCTGCCGTCTTTTTCTATATTTTTCCTAAATTTTTATTATATGTATAAATAAAGGTCGGACAACTAAATTTTATTATTGCCTGAGCAATGAATACTAATTGGTTTGATCTATGATTTCAATTAAATAAAATCCCTCATAATTAAATATTCGTGAGAAAATAAATTGGAAGGAGACAAAAGTCAATTTAAACTATTGATTTTTTTAAATATGAAAATTAATTGAAGAGACTTTCGCATAAAAATTAACAGATTCTAAAATTTCGTCGCGAAATTTCTGGTAGAAGGTTTTTCATTTGAAATTAATTTCTCCCATGGGCTTGTGTTCCTTCCTTTTTCTCTTCTTCAATGTTCTACCTTCCAATGGTGTTAATTACGAAAGGATCGACAAGCGCATTTTTGGTGAAACATCGTAGATAAACATTTCGAGTAATTTCCTTACAAAATAGTATATATAGCTTTTAAAAGTTGAGGGAGCATAAATTTAAGTAAGAAATGGTGAAACAAAAAAAAACGAGTGGAACAGTCAGATATCACTACTTGGTTTGATCCTCTAATTGAACTAGAAAATTTATTAGATACCAAGATCAATGGATAAAATGCTTTTATATTTAAATTTAAAATACATATTAATCATTTTGATATATACAACTAGATTTTCCCTGAAGAACACTGCTAAGAACTTGTCTAAACAGTAAAAAAGACCTGTTTCCTTCTCTCTTCTTTTTGTGCATCATGAGCTGCATAGTGCACCTAGACGACGAGTCATATGGCACATGACCCTGGCATTATATAAGCCTTTGTAGCACCAGAACCAAGTATACAAAAAAAAAAGGACTGATACGATCATATTAACGCCATGAATTATGTTTCATCATAAATAGCAGCTTCTTTTTCCTTGGGCAACATTGCATTGATACAACAATGGGGATAGCGTCCCCACACACAAAAAAAGGAGGAAGAAATAAGAAGGAAAAAAACTAAGCTGATGGCATCTTTCCACGAGCACAACAAGAATCTTGGAATCTCAAATGAGCCAACTAAGGATACGGTACAACTCTCACAAAAAAAAAATAAACACGAACATGTGCTCTCAGCTACATCAATCCTGTGCTAAGGAGGGCCCTAGGATGGTAAATAATTCGGAAGCTCGCTACTCAAAACCGTCCATTAGTTGCTGATCTGAACTTCTTGAAGATTGCTTCTTACTGCTTGTACCTTTCTTGCTCTTGGCTTTCTTTGCCTTCAATCGGCGCTTCTTTTCTTTGACATCAACCCAAGAATAATCTGACGGTATATTGAAAGGGTCAACTTCGTCTTTCCCACTTCGAACTTCACTGCTATCAGCAGTAGACTGGGCAGCTGTATTTCCTCTCATCCATGAGTACCATGAACCTGACGCTTCTGATTCTTTGGCCTTGCTATCCTGCAAATGTGTGGGACTGGAGGGTGGTGTTGCAAATTCATCCACTGGTTGGAGCTCTTCAAATTTTGTAAATGTAATGATGACTCGAATTGTAGGAACAATGGGGATGGCCAGCTGAAACAAATGGGGAAGAACAAAAGGTTCAAGTCTTGTCATGCTCTCAAAATAAGAATTAACAACAGAAACTGCCAGATGGCAATGTATACACGTTAATGAATAACGAAAGTGTTAATTGTCTTAGATAAATCTTTCAAAAGAAAAGGGAAGAGAAAACTATCCTTCTGTTCTTTAAATCCCCTAAAATACTATCCTTAAAGAATTTTTTTTTCAGAACAATCCTTAATGCAATCTTAATAATCCCTAGATCTGTTTGACAGAAGTCCAAATCAATCAGATTCTGTGAACTTTACTAGAAGTTGATCAGATATTGCACAACATAAAGAGGTAGATTCTACAATTTAAATAAACCTGGAGCTTGATCTAAGCAAAAAAGAAATAAACAAATGATACAGATGCAGGTAAAGAAGGTAAAAGTTTTCAGCTTACAAGAGGGCATGAAACCAAACAAGAATGTTTTCAGATTAAAAGAGCACATAAGGTACTAGCCCTCCCAATTAAAGTGAGAACAACAACAACAACAACAAAACCTTATCCCACTAGGTGGGGTCGGCAACATGGATCATACGACGTCATTCCGCTCTATTAGTAACCAAACCTTTCGGTATATTATTCACCAATAGATCCTGCTCTATTAGTTCGCCAAGTGTCCGCCTTGGCCTCCCTCTCCCTCTTTTAATCGGACTCCAGATTATTTGATCCAATTAAAGTGAGAAGTTGATCTAAAATATCCCAATTTGTTGATTCAACTCATTTCATCAATAATGTGTTAAAGTTGAAGGAATTAATAATTGTGCTGAAAAGTGTAAATACTACTTCTCCAAAGAGAAGCTCAAATAGCAACAGAAGGATAAACAATAGAGGAAGACCTCTTTTTTTCTTGAGTCATTATACACACATACACGTGTGAAATGCGCCACAAAACATTGTTGGTAAGTCAAATTTTGTTATGAAATAAAGAATCAACATAATGAGCTATAAATGAAAGATGAAGTACCTTGACAGGAAAGGTCCCTTGAGGTAGCTTAGTTGTCAGAAGTTCCCTTAATCTCCTCACGGCCTTCACTTTATTAGCTAGAACATCAAGTAAAGGAAGGAGTTCATCTGTTTTCAAAGGGAAATCTGGAGTCAACCACAAAACTGGGCGAAGTCCTTTCTTATATTCACTTTCATGTTTATTGGACTCTCCTTTAACACCATTTTTCTTCTTCTTATTTCCTTTATCTTTTCCCTTCTTAGTATTATCTCCCAAATCCTCCTTTGTTGAATCAGCTTTATGATTTCCATCCTCCGGGGGCAATTTTGAGGACTTCTTGGGATCTTCAATGATATCACCTCCAGTATTCTTGGGTCCTTTCTTGTTACTCAAGCCAAACCAGCTTTTCTTCTCCTTTGTCAAGCCATTAGCTTCAGAATGTTCAACACTTTCAATAACACCACCATTTGCATCATATTCATCAAATGCCTCTGCATTGCTCATTTGAAGAGCTGAATCTAACTGCATCCTCTCTTCACGTGTCAATATATCATCCAATTCACCATTAGGATCGTCGCCATTGGCCACCCTTTCTTCTTTGTCAATAGCAAATAGCTCCTCGTCAGTCATAGCACCAGGAACTCTTCTTGATTTCACACTCACCATCACGTGATGCATATCATAAACTTTTGCCTTCCAGTTTCCAATCATTTCTGTCCTCTCCTGCCGGCGCCAGTTCAAATGGGGGATGAGCTCTGCTTGAGTGACATCTATACCAGGCCTATACATGTTAGTCTGAGACATTAGAGCAACCTCATGTGCTACCTCTGACTCTGTGGGTTTGGATCCTGCTCCTTCAAGTGCATTTGTGATCTCCTTCTCTTTATGAGCAAGCACAATCAAAGATCCTGGAGGCAATGGTGGATGCCCATCCTCACCTGAGGAACCTTCACCAAGGAAGAGAAATGTCTGATCCGAACGCTGGATCCTAAAGCCATCAAAACCAGCTAAAGTCATGTCAGCCCTGAGGTTTGGGCCTCGTTTCCATATGCGGTAAGTATCAGAAGGTGCAATCCTCCCTATAAATGGAATCACCGAGCTCTCAAAATGGAAGGTGATCTCCATGTAAAAATCCTGTATCCGCTTAATTGATGACACAATGCGGGGAAGCCTTCTGCACCACTTGGCCCAAGCAAGTGGTTGGTAATGGCGGGCGATGATCATTGCTATATTGTCCTCCCGGGTGCAAACAGCCTCCTGGAGTGCAGACCAGCCGTGCTCATTCTGGAGCGACCAATCAGCCCCTGCTGACATGAGTATATCCGCAGAAACAGGGTCCCGGAGCTTAACAGCTAGATGCAGTGGTGTCTCGCGGAGGGGGACATCACGGCAATCAATGACAGCGGACACAGCATCAGCAACAGCCTCACCAGCGATGGATTCCTCCTCGGTAGTGACCTCCCCTGCTTCAGGCAGACGGGGAAGCGCAGCAACAATCCGCCGGAGGCCCACATGATCTCGCCGAGCCACTGCAAGATGTGCTGGACTGTGGGCGTACTTTGAGGAATCTTCCATTCCAAAATTCTATCTCTCCCCCTCTCCCTCTCTCCTCTAATCCTCAATCTACTTATCCAACGGAACTAATCTAATCTTCAAATCAACAACAAAATACTGCGAAGACTTCGCAAAATCCGACAAAATTCACTACCTCCCTCTCCCAAAGGATAGGAAAGCCCTAGATTCGCGGCGACAACTCATAGAAAACTTCGAATACGGCGGCAATCGATCCAATAACGAGATATTTCACTCAAATGCACAAATTGATAATAGAAGCGAGGAGGAAATCGAGGGTATCAAACCTAGATCCCTTCGGGGGCTCCGATCTAACGCAATTTGGAGCTCCAGATGTGCAGATTTCGATTGGAACACAAGTGAGCTTCCGGATCTATTGCGCATTCCATCAAAAGATGAGCTCGATCGCCGGGACACTCCGAGATTGGGAAGAAGCGAAAGAAGAGGGAAGAAGGGGAGAAAGGAGTCGGACTTCTCTTTCCTCTTTGGCTCTCTCGTGACCTCGTCCTCCCTTTGGTTGGTTGGAGGGCTCGGGGAAAAAAGAAGGAGAAAAGGGTCCGGATTCCAAGTTAATTACTACAGAGCCACTGCGCTTTTTCCTGCTTCCCCGGGTCCCATGCTTCGTTAGCAGATAAATTTATATGAGCAGATAAATTTTTTATTATCAAATTATATCGTAAGATTAATACATAACTTTTAGTTAAATAGGACAGTAAAAAATCTCTTCGTATATTATCTAGAGAGCATTGTGCTTTAAAAAATTTAAAAATGATGTAAATTTTTTTCTACGCGTCTGTATTTCTGAATTGTTGAGGACAAATAAATAATGAGTTCGATCTTTTCCGAAAAAAATAAAGTGAAAAAAGATTAGTAATTCAAATTCAGAAAAGGTAAAAAAAAAGGAAATAATGTCCTGTAGCCATCTGGCGTCAATAATTATCTTTTAAATTTACTTTCTTTCCTAAGTGTTTTGTAAGATGTTAATTTATAATTAGGAAGTTGTCATCATCGAAAATTTTGGGAAAATTGTCCCGGACTATCAAGTCTGATTTGATAAACTGTGCCTATTCCGCGTTGGAAAAAAAATTGGACAGTTTTTTTTTATGAAAAATAATATGTACTATAAATTCTGCATTAAATGTATGACGCATAGAAGGATCTTATTACAAATCTATAATGAAAAGACAGATTTACATTAGTTCCAGATAGTATTTATGATTTCTCTTATTCAAAGGGATTCGAATAATAGAATAAATTAATTGAAATAAACGGATAATTATTTGGTAAAATTAAAATTAGTGTTTAATGATTCAAACATTAATTCTTTTATTTGGTAAATGATAAAAATAAATAACATTTAACGCTTCATATGAAAAAATAAAAAAAAAATATTTCTACTAATTTTTAACATTTAAAGATTAATGTTTTATAATTTTTTCTAATATTATCATTATTCAAATATAGTTTGATTTTGGAAAAATCAGATTGGGATTCCGAGTTTGATCAAAATTAGGTTGGGATCCCGAGTTTGATTTTGTTTGGGTATTTATAATTCTTAGGATATAGTGCCTCAAATGGGCATATAAAGAATATAATAATATATAATATTGTTAATCAATTCAATTCGATCACTTTGCAAAAGCACTAAGCAATTTAATATATTTTGTGGAATAAATTATTCGAATATTTACTATTTATTAATTTTTTTAAAATCATCAATGTTATTTCTATGAACATTTTGGCGAATGTTTTTTGGGGCGCGGCGGGATGAAACATGGGAAATGGGATTATTTAAATTTTAGATAATTGGAGGGTGGAATGGAATTCTCTAAATATCACATTTTTATTTCACGATGGAGTGAGAAAAGATAAATAATTTGAAATCAAATTCATCTCTTCTCAATAATTTATATATATAGTAAATTTATATTTATCTCTAATTCTTTATTATTTTTCTTCATATTAATATTATATTGGTAAAATAACTTTTTTTATATTTTCTTTTACTTTATAATTATCTATATTTTATTTCTTAAAATCTATTTCTCTAATTCCAATATTACATTAATAAGATAATTTTTATTCAATATTATTCGCTTGTTTTTTTTAAAAAATAGATGAATAAAATAGTTATGAGAGAAAATAAAGAATAGAACAAAAAATAGAAAAAAAATTGGCAAAGTAAAATAGAAGAGAAAAATAAAATAAAAAAATCTATATGATATCATTATATGCCTCATTATTTATTACTAGTATGATGATTCGCGCGATGCACGGAGTACACAAAATTAAACACAAATTTTGATTATAAAATAAGAAGTTTTATTTTGATATAAATTTTATAGATTATATAATCATTTTCTCACCTTAGAAACTTTTATATGTAAATATGTTCTAATAAACTAAATTTATTTGAAATTATTTTTAAAATCTCTTACATTTTTTTGTTATATTTTACTCTATCTTTTCCCCCTTAACTTTGTTACTTTGTTAACATCTATATTTAAAATTTTTTTATTTTATTAAAGTTAATTTACATATGACAATGTAGAAACACCATGACTTCTCCTTTCAAAATATATATCTTTTTAATTTCGATATAATATGAGTATAAATAACAATTGACATCTATATTTTTTAAAATAATATCATGTCTGAGAATTAAGTAAATACTATTTATTTTAGTATTTTTAACAATGTCTATTATATGTTATTTTATCTATTTCATTTTTTCTATGTGACAATGTAAAAATGTCATCTTTACATGCTATATGTATGTAAAGATATATATCATAAATAAATCAAATTATTATATATCATACTAAAATAACTGTTAAAATTATTTAAATATTTTAAGCATTATATGTGACTTAATGAAATAGTGCCATAGGTCAATTATACCTTTCCATTTAATTATATATGCTATATTTATATGGAGAGATTGATGATGAAGTGACAAAGATGATAATTATATGTAAATTCTTTTATTACTTATATTTTTTTATAACTTATAGCAAATTATATTTTGTTGTGTATTTTTTAAAAAATGTCCACCACAATGCATTCACTTCTTAATTAAGTATATTTTTATAATAATTTATTTTAAAATATATACTTAATTGTTATAACTTTCTTCCAACAATATATATATATATAATTATATTTTTCCATTCTTAAAAATTAATTAATGTTATTTTATCGTACACGATCTCACTTTAAGAATTCAATTATCTAAATCATATTACATGGCTTCATGATATGGTTATATCCAACTTTTAACTCTCTTTAATGTGTGTGTATATATGCATGTTATGTATGTATTAAATATAAATAATGATTGAAGTTAAATATTTTATCTAATATAACTAAAAGTTTATATCTGGCATTGACAACATTTATTTTAATAAGAAATATAAGTAATATTTTTTTAATATTATTATTTGAGTATAGGTGTCAAATTTTTAAGATGATCATAAGTTGATTCCATGCAAATCCACACTTTGGTTATACTTTTATATATATTTTTTACTTAGTGTTTGATAATATTTACATGAGGAACTAAAAAATATATGATATATTATATAAATAATATTTAGTTTATTCATGTTGTCATTATAGATATACATAATATATTATTTAAAAGTAAATTTAAAAAGATTATTTTGTGTGTCAAGTAGCATTTATCCCTTCCACCTGTCAAATATAATGTGCATTATTATTAATACATAATTTTTTATTCCTCGTTTGGGTTGTCCTCAATGGAACAATAGGAATATATTTTTATTCTTTATAATACAATATAGATATGAAATATGATTGTTATATTTATCTTCTATATAACTTAACATTAGAATTTATTTCTATTTTTTTATTTGATTATGTGTCACATGCTTCTGCCTTCAAGTCTTAAAAATCATTGATAGATTGACTTAGTCCGAAAAGATAGCTATAAAGTTTGTGAATTCTTCCTATTTTATAGTTTATCTTATATATTTCATATTATAAACTTCAAAGTGGAATTAAATTACATAGTTGAATATGATTCCATTTTCATTTATATTTGAAAACCTTTGAATGTGAGACTAAAAACATATTTGATAGATATATATAAAAAAAATACTAATTTTATTGTATATGATCAATTCTCGTTCATAATAGTTTGTTTAAAAAATATATAATTATTTAATATAATTTTATTTCATATGTGGAATCATAAGAATTTTATTTCATATGTGGCATCATATAATTATTATACATAGATATGTGTGAATATAAATATATAACTATATTTTTTATAATATTTTATTTTTTATTATAAAGGAAATATAATCTTAAAATTATAATTTTATATTATATAGGGAACATAGATATTTACTCAATATTAATCAATATCTTCATGATATATATTAATTATGAATATAAATTATTTTATTTATTATTATAACATAACTAACATACTTTATAAACTTTCATTTAAAAAATAATTTTAACAATACACTGCTTAATGAAATAATGATACTTAGCATCTTCTATCTTTTCTTTTATATAAATAAATAAATATGGATATAAATGTGTAAATTTCAATAACCAACAAAAAACATTTTTAGCACTAAATTATTTGATACTCATTGATATTATTAAGTTTACCATAGTAATAATTTTATGAATATTAATTCATTAGGATTATTATCATAATAATAAAAAATAATTATGCTTTTTTATTAATAATAAATGTAATTATTATTATAAGATAAAAGATGCAAGTTTTTGACTTAAATATCTTCATATGCATACAATATTTTGTTAGCATATAGGGACATACACTTAGAGATCTGCATATGGTATTCTATATCATAAAGGATGTCTAAGTATACTACTATTTTGGAAGCATCATCTATTCATAGTTATAAATATTGAATTTAAAAATATGAATAAAGATATATATATATTTCATAATGAACTTTTGAATATCATGATGATATTATAATAAAATATTTTTTATCACGCACATGTATATATTAGTATGCCCGCACATATTCTTTGTTTTTAAAGAGTGAGTCGAATATGTAAATAAAAATTGAGAGCCCCATTATTTGTACATGGTGTACAATACACAATTTGTATATATAATTTATAAAAAAAAATTCTTATTCTTGAGAGAAAATATGCACACATAATAGAATGTATAACTTGCTTTTGCAATATGCACCATAGCATCATATACATCACATGTAGATAATATATAAGAAATAATAATTAAATTAGAAGCCACTCAATAATAAACTTTTATAGATATTATACTATATCTTATTTACAATATAAAATTTTATCATATGTAATGTATTTAAATAATAATTTAAATAATAACTAACTTTATTATAGGTGATTAAGTATCTTATATTGGTTTATAACTAACTATTCAATAATAATCAAATGATTATTTTGTTTCATATTCTAAAATGATTGATATGAATAAATCTTCTATCTTGATAAAATAAAAATAATAAAATGATTAAATTTGGTTGATTTTTTTTTTGTATTAGCTGATTACGTATCGTGCATTTGTTTATAATGAACTATGACATGTGGATATCCGATATACATATAATAATAATTTTAAAACTATTAATAATATTAAAATAATGATTAAGTCTAGCTAATTATTTTATTATTAGCATATTATGTATCCTATATTAGTTTATAACAAATTATTCAATAATAACAAAATAATCACAAATCTTAGTTGTTTGATATTCTAAAATAATTGATGTACGTAAATCTTCTATCTCCTTTATAGAATACCAACCTCGTAACAATAAAAAATAACTATATATGACTAAAATTATTAATAGAAATAATATAGGATTATAAATATTATTAACACAAAAATATATGAATTATTTCACATATTAATTATACTAATAAAATGTTTAAATTTAGTTGATTATTTTATTATTAACTAATTATGTATCCTATATTGGTTTATAAATATTATTAGCACAAAATTATATCAATTATTTCATATATTATTGTTTACATAAAAAACTCTAATTTATAGTAGTTGCATAATTTGTTTAACCCCTCTCTCTCTCTCTCTATATATATATATATATATAGATAAATATATAATAATAAATAAGATTACTTTGTTATTAGTTGATTACGTATCCTATATTAGTTTATAGCGAATCCTAGCAGTTGAATAATTTGTTTACAGTCTATATATGTGTGTGGTTATATATATACACACATATACAAATAAAATAAATATATAAGATGTAAATACATATTATCATAATAGAAATGGAAAGCTCCTCTATTTATAGTTGCAAATATAGAATTTAAAAATATAAATAAATAAAATTATATATTTTTAACAACTAACTTGTAAATATCCATAAATATATAACTACAATATTATTATTTTATGCATTCAATTTATGATGGCTCGACACGTGACACTTTTGACCTCTGCTTATACACACACATATATATATATATAATATTTTATTAGACAAAAAAGAATTATATATAAATAACTTTTTGTCACGCACAAACTTATATTTGTAGGTTCGCACATACTCTTCGTCTTCAAAGAGTGCATGAAGTATGCAAATGAAAATTGGAAATCCCACAATTTATAATTGCAAATATGGAATTTAAAAACATAAATAAATAAAATTATACATATTTAATAACTAACTTTGAGAAAGTGGAAGCCCCTTTATTTATAATTACAAATATGGAATTTAATATGAATAAATAAGATTTTATATACTTAACAACTAATTTAAAATATGAAAATGAAAACTAAAAATATCTTTATTTATAGTTACAAATATAGAATTTAAAAGTATAAATAAATAAAATCATATATTTTTTAATAACTAACTCTTGAGTATCCATGATTATATAAACATAATATTATCACTTTATACATTCAATTTATGAGAGCTTGACACGTGACACTTTAAACCTCCGCTTTTATATATACTACTATAATGATGACTCGCGCGATGCGCGGTGGATACAAAATTAAACACAAATTTTGATTATAAAATAAGAAATTTAATTTTGATATAAAATTTATAGATTATATAACCATTTTCTTGTCTTAGAAACTTATATATGTAAATATGTTATAATAAATTAAATTTATTTGGAATTATTTTTTAAATTTATTACATTCTCTTTCATTTTTAATTATGTTTTACTCTATGTTTTACCCCCTTAACTTTATTACTTTGTTAACATCTATTATTTAAAATTTTTAATTTTATTGATGTTAATTTACATATGACAATATAGAAACACTGTGACTTCTCTTTTCAAACTATATATCTTTTTAATTTCGATATAATATAAGTATAAATAACAATTGATATCTATATTTTCTAAAATAATATCATGTCTTAGAATTAAGTAAATATATTTATTTTATTGTTTTTAATCATGTATATTATTTTTTATTTTATCTATTTAATTTTTTATGTGACAACGTAAAAATGTCATATTTGACATGCTATATGTATGTAAAGATATATAACATAAATAAATTAAATTATTATATATCATACTAAAATGATTGTTAAAATTATTTAAATATTTTAAGCATTATATGTGACTTAATGAAACAGCGTCATATGTCAACTTCTGCCTTTCCATTTAATTATATATGCTATATTTATATGGAGAGATTGATGATGAAATGACAAAGATGATAATTATATGTAAATTATTTTATTACTTATATTTTGTTATAATTTGTAGCTAATTATATTTTGTTATCTATTTTTTAAAAAATGTCCACCACAATGCATTCACTTCTTAATTAAGTATATTTTAATAATAATTTATTTTAAAATATATACTCAATTGTTATAACTTTCTTCCAACAATCTATATAAATAATTATATTTTTTTCCATTCTTCAAAACTAATTAATGTTATTTTTATCGTACACGATCTAACTTTAAAAATTCAATTATCTTGATCATATTACATGGCTTCATGATAGGGTTACATTCAACTTTTAACTCTTTTTAAGATGTGTGTATATATGCATGATATGTATGTATTAAATATAAATAATGGTTGAAGTTAAATATTTTATCTGATATAATTAAAAGTTTATATCTGGTATTGACAATATTTATTTTAATAATAAATATAAGTAATATTTGTTAATATTATTTGAGTATAAGTGTCAAATTTTTAAGCTGATCATAAGTTAATTTCATACAAATCCTCGCATTGGTTATACTATATATATATATATATATATATATATATATATATATATATATATATACTACTTCTTAGTATTTGATAATATTTACATGAGAAACTAAAAATTATATAATATATTTATATAAATAATATTTAGTTTATTTATGTTGTCATTATAGATATACATGATATATTATTTAAAAGTAAATTTAAAAATATTATTGTGTGTGTGCCATGTAGCATTTATCCCTTCCACCTGTCAAATATAATATGCATTATTATTAATACATATTTTTTTATTCGTCATTTGGGTTGCTCTCAATGGAACAATATGAATATATTTTATTCTTTATAATACAATATAGATATGAAATATGATTGTTATATTTATCTTCTATATAACTTAACATTATAATTTATTTATATTTTTTATGTGATTATGTTTCACATGTTTCTACACTCAAGTCTTAAAAAATTATTGATAGATTGACTTAATTCGAAAAGATAGCTATAAAATTTGTGAATTCTTCCTATTTTATAGTCCATCTTATCTATTTCATATTATAAATTTCAAATGTGGGATTAAATTACATAGTTGAATATGATTCCATTTTCATTTATATTTGGAAACCTTTGAATGTGGGACTAAAAGCATATTTGATAGATAGATACAAAAAATACTAATTTTATTATATATGATCAATTATCATTCATAATAATTTTTTTTTAAAAATATATATTATATAGATACGTGTGAATATAAATATATAACATATTTTTTTATAATAATTTAATCTTTTATTATAAATGAAATATAATTTTAAAATTATAATTATATTATATAGGGAACATAGATATTTACTCAATATTAATCAATATTATAAAGAAATAATAAAAATTTTATAGATATTATACTATAAATTAGAAACCACTCGATAATAAACTTTTATATATATTATACTATATCTTATTTACAATATAAAACTGTATCATAAGTTATAGGGATTAAGTATCTTATATTGGTTTGTAACTAACTATCCAATAATAATAAAATGATTATTTTGTTTGATATTCTAAAATGTTTGATATGTATAAATCTTATATCTTAATAAAAATAATAATAATAAAATGATTAAATTTGGTTGATTTTTTTGTTATTAGCTGATTACGTATCATGCGTTTGTTTATAATAAACTATGACATATGGATATACATATGATAATAAATTTTAAAACTATTAATAATATTAAAATAATGAAAGTCTAACTAATTATTTTATTATTAGCATATTATGTATCCTATATTATTTATAACAAATTAGTCAATAATAACAAAATGATCACAAATCTTAGTTGTTTGATATTCTAAAATAATTGATGTACGTAAATCTTCTATCTCCTTTATAGAACACCAACCTCTTAACAATAAAAAATAACTATATACGACTAAAAAATATTAATAGAAATAATATAGGATTATAAATATTATTAACACAAAAATATATGAATTATTTCATAAATTAATTATACTAACAAAATGATTAAGTTTAGTTTATTATTTTATTATTAACTAATTATGTATTATATATTGGTTTATAACAAACTATCCGATAATAACAATATAATTACAAATCTTAGTTATTTGATATTCTAAAATGATTGATATATGTAAATATTTTATCGCCTTCATAGCATAACAACTTGATAATAATGAAAATTACTATATACAATTCATAATTATCAGTATAAATAATATATGAGAATAAATATTATTAACACAAAAATATATGATTTACTTCATATATCATTGGCTATAGAAGATGTATATATAGATAAGGAGAAGTATAAGACGTAGATACATATCTACTTATATTTATTTGTATATATAAAATGTAGATATATATCTTCACACATAGCTATTTATATGTATCATATATATTGAAAATTTTGATTATACTTATATTAATCATCGATAGATATCATCATTAGAGTATGAAATGCATATATGTAACTCGAACTTTATAAAATTTGTCTTTCCTTATATAAAAAATATAATAATTAATTTTTATTAGGCAAAGAGAAATTATATAAAAATATTTTTTTATCATGCACAAACTTATATTTGTGGGTCCTTACATACTCTTTGCCTTAAAGATTGAAAAGTATAACATTTAATATTTTTATTAAAGGAGAGAAATTATATATAAATATTTTTTTATCATGCATAGACCTATATATGTAGGTCTGCACGAACTTTTTCCTTCAAAAGAAGGCATGAAGTATGCAAATGAAACTGGAAGTTCCTATATTTATAGTTACGAATATATAATTTAAAAATATAAATAAATAAAATTATATATATTTTTAATAACTAACTTTTGAATTTTCATGATTATATAATTAAAATATTATTCTTTTATACATTCAATTTATGAGAGATCGACATGTGGCACTTTTAATATATATATATATAGATATTTTTTAATAACTAACGTTTGAGTATCCATAATTATATAATTATAAATTATCAATTTATATATTCAATTTATGAGAGTTTGACACGTGTCACTTTCTACCTCTGCTTATATATATATATAAATAACTAATATATAATTAATTTATAAAAATAATGTTTATATAAATAAAATTTTCGTTCTCTCAAACTCAAACGGCAATTTAATACCCAAGCAAACTCTACCACTCCATAAAAGAAAATTATTACTCTACATTTTTGTCCATCTACCAAACACTTAATAATAATTTCTAACTAAAACTAAAAAAAACAATATAAACAAAATTTGATTATATGTTTTGTTTTCTCTTATAAAATTCCTGAGCCTTAACTTAAAAATAAATAAATGCGAAAGTTGAGCCCAAATTATGCAATCTCCCTGCAGTTCTCAAATGGAAATTGATAGAGTGTTCACGGTCAAGTCAATTCGTTTAAAGATATAGAGTCTAATTTTCACCTATTAAAAATAACGCATTTCTTTCTTTATCTAATGTTGTCACGTTAAAATATTCTGTACACAACAGAGCAAATTTATCGAATTAATTGGACTCGATAATAAATCGGTCTCTAATATATGAATAATGTATATAATAATTAACATTGTATGAATTGAATCGTCGACAACACTTCCTAAAAATCGAGGTTGACAATCCAAAAAAAGAATATGATTATTATTATGTAACTAATAAACCAAATAATAAAATTGAGCGTGTGGCTATTACATATATAATAATTTGTTAAGTCATATCTTAAATAAAACTCACAAAATTCATTTTATGGCTAAAAGGTAGAATTAGCAAATCCTGCCTCACATATTATTTTTTAATTTCTTTTTTTATTCTTCTTTCATTACTTCGTCAGCAAGAAAATCATAATTGATGGCCATGCCTAAAAATTTGCACACGAAAAAATATTTCTGATAAATATTATGTGTTGATATCCGAGAATTGAATTTTGAAAAAATATAAAGCTAAAATAAAAGAGAAAAAAATGACGCACTGTGCGAATTGCAGTGTAGATCTATATCATGGGCTTTTCTTCTAACAAACTGACAAGTTTGTCTTTCACATGACTCATCTGAAAAGCGAAAGAAACCTTCACCATTTTTATCTGTTTAAATAGAGAGCATTTTAATCGATTTGATCCCTGGCATTCCCATTAATAACAGTTCGACTACATTTTGCTCTCCTCCCCCTCCCCGCGGCTCGCCACCGACCCAGCGCGACTGCTCTGCCGGCCGCACTCTGTTCCCTCTCCCCTCTTCTCCTCCTTCGTAAACCCCAATCCGCCTCCCTTTTATCCCCCATCGATTCGCTTCTAGGGTTCCTCTCCTCGATTCCCCAAACTCGGATCCGAAATCCCTCCGCCTCCTCCTCCTCCTCTTTCCCCTCAATCGTCTAGTGTACTTTGTCGAATGAGCTCCATGTCGCGGCGCGAGAGGCTGGGGGAGAGGCTGCGGGAGATTGCGCGGGAGGAAGCACGAAGGATGCACAATGATCGGGATAAGGAATCAGAGCTCGGCGGCGGCGGCGGCACGTCCTTCGACCGGAAGAGGCTCAACGGCGCGCTGGACAAGCACCTCGAGCGGTCGTCCCCATCCGCGTCCCGCGCGGGAGGCCACGGCGGCAAGGAGAGGGACCGAGTCGGCGCGCCGTTCGTTCCCGCGGCTGCCAGCACCGGGAAGCAGACCGATCGTCGCCAGTGGGACCAGCGACGCTCCGGCTCGTCGTTCTCCAAGGCGCAGATTTCCGATGGTCAGTCCATCTCCGTGTCAATTTTTTCTGCGTATTTTTGCATTGCTTTCTCTGTTTACGCAATTTCGCGCAGATTGCTGAATTTAATCGCTACGTAAATTCAATGTTTCTTTATTAGATAGACGCATCCCACAAATGAGAGCGATACACATAATTTCGCTTTTAGTGATGTTCTTGGGATGATTCCACAGAATAACACAACATGATTTGCTGAACTCTATACGTTTGATAAATATCCATGGTGTAGGAGATTAGGAAACATTTTCAATATTTAGGAAACAAAATTATAGTTGGAGATTTGATATTGCATAGAGGAATTTCGATGGGCTGGCATTTCTTTTTGCATAAGATGATTGTGAAGACTAGGGAGTAAGTAGTATAATTGTTATGATACTTCATGTAGTTATAGCAGGAAAATAGACAATACATTTACCTGATGTCCTGTTGAAGTATTTCGTGAAATCAAGGTGGAAAGGTTTAGGTAATAGATTCATTTTGGCTTAGTTGATTGGAACTTCAGTGATTCAGTGACATTAATATATGCAATTCATATTAAGAGACCTTTGGATCAATATATGTTTGGGCGAAGGAAGGATGACTAGTTATCTGTGAGTTCTAGCAAAATGTGCTAAAAAAACATGTGGTTCAGTGAGATGCACATAGATTTGTGAATAGATGGTTTTGGAGGCTCGTCTAACTAAGTCCTTACTCATTTTGGGGTTTCGAACTTCAATAAATGTCTTGATGCGCTCATGATGGATGGCGAGGTTATCAAAACAACTTCCTTAGTGGTATAATTTTTCAATATTGCTTACTCTGTGTATAGCCGACCCCACCTAGTGGGATAAGGCTTTGTTGTTGTTGTTGTTGCTTACTCTGTGTATAGAGATTTGTGCCCATTGTACTGTTTATTCTGTCGTTTATTTTTTCTCTTCCTATTTCTGTAAATTATAGCAATAGAGATAAGCGCGTATAACTGGATCATGGTACTGTTTTCTGATTTCACTACCTTCTCTATAATATGGTGTATTAATTTGTTCTTCTAAGGTAGGTATATTAAAAATGCTGTTTGGACATTTTTGTTTTTCTTGGTACTGCATCTCATATTCATCTCTTGTCACTGCACATATTGTACAGAAGAATCTGAACTAGACAGTGAAGAGTCAGATGTTAGTGGTTCTGTCGATGAGGACACATCTTGGATATCATGGTTCTGCAACCTTAGAGGAAATGAGTTCTTTTGTGAAGTTGATGAGGATTACATTCAAGATGACTTCAACCTTTGTGGATTAAGCAGCCAAGTTCCATTGTATGACCATGCTCTGGATCTGATTTTGGATGTTGACTCCTCAAATAGTAAGTGAGATATTGCTTTTCCCTAGTAATTATCTAATTCACACCGGGCCACATTGTGTTATAGGAATACAATTAGTGTTAGAATAATTAAATTGACTTATTTATTTGTTTTCTCATTTCGCTAATGACAATAAGTTTTCGCTTTGTATATATTGTTATTGATATGACAATAATGATTTCTCAGATCTAGATAAATACACATTGATTCAAGTTTCTTATTTTTATTTAAATTCCTTTTCAAAATTGAAGAATGATTTCCTCGAAAGAAAAAAAGGAGATGAATACAACAACAACAACAAAGCCTTATCCCACTAGGTGGGGTCGGCTACATGGATCATACGACGCCATTCCGCTCATTCGTTGATCCATGTTCATAAGATTCGACAGGATTTTATGCTGGCTGTCGGGGCCTAACACAACCCTCCTCCTTTATCCGAGCTTGGGACCGGCTATAAAATATAGGCGGAGTTAAAAAAAAAGGAGATGAATAGCTCTAAAGAAAATAAATGATGAATAAAAAAAGTGTTTCAAATAGTTTATGCATGTATATCATTGATACACCCCTTCCAAAAATATCCTTGATACGCTAATATAAACATGACAATGTTAAAATATCAGTGTGTGTAAAGAAGCATGATGCAAAGCCAACTCAATGCATAAAGCAGAAAGGTGGGCATGGGGATCTTTATCATAGTGATTTAAGATTGAAAACATATATTCTATCCTTTTTCTGTGCAACATGGTCTGTCATCGTCGAAAGAAATTGGGAAAACACTATTATGGTGAATTCTTACAAATGGCAACGAGGAATGAATTCAAATTAGTCTTTCTCAATTGTCACTTATGCGTACTGAATCGGTAGATCTAATCACAACACTCAAAATTAACACCTAAACCTAGGTGCCAATTTAGAAGCTGAAAATATGCAATCCTGGACAAGTACTGGTGATATTTGTAGATCCTGAGGTTTGTGTGCACGCTTTAAGTATCGATACATATCCATCCATTGGATTTTGATTTAGTAAAGCAACATTATTATTGTTTTTTAATCTAATAGTTGATCCACATGTATGAACCTTTAAAAGCTCTGCACGAGTCTTTTTTTTTTGAAATGAACACGAGTCTTTTTTTCCTTTCAAATAAATTGGTTATGGCCCTTAAAAAGAATGGTTGTGGAGACAACCATGGTTTGTGACGTTGGCATCAGTTACCTAGGCCATTTGACTACAACTTAACCACACTATCTTTGGAGAAAAGAGATGTACATCACATCTTTATTTTGCAGAGTGGAGTGATAGCATCTTATTATAGAGGTATTCATACCAACTCGATTTTTGTTGCTTTTTGGTTTAGCCTCTTCATATACACTTGTGAAGTTTTGGCTTTTTGGTTTTAATATGAAATAGATGATTACTCGAGCTCATAAGAGTCCTTTCCTCATCAAAAAAATTAACTGAACTATGCATTCACTTCTTTCTTCCCTTTTTTTTGAGAGAGGGGAAAAGGATGATTAACCAGATTGTTAATCACCCAAAACCAGCATTCACTTCTTTCTATTCTCTAATCTAATGCTCTAATCAGTTTCAGTCTTTATTATATGTGATAACCATCTGCAGAAGTATCTTCCTTTTTCATATTTCTTTCCTTGACAATTTCCTTTGTGGTGCTATTACCAGAACTATACAACAACAACAACAAAGCCTTATCCCACTAGGTGGGGTCGGCTACATGGATCATACGACGCCATTCCGTTCTATTAGTAACCAAACCTTTCGGTATATTATTCACCAATAGATCTTGCTCTATTAGTTCGCCAAGTGTCCGCCTTGGCCTCCCTCTCCCTCTTTTAATCGGACTCCAGATTATTTGATCTATTCTTCTTACTGGCGCATCTAATGGTCTTCTCTGAACAGGACCAAACTATCTCAAACGATCTCTACCATTTTCTCACTATTAGGAGCCACTCCGACTCGTTCACGTATATGGTCATTCCTAATCTTGTATGATCACACATTCATCTCAACATCCTCATTTCGGCTACCCCCACTTTACGTTCATGTTGTCCCTTCATAACCCAACATTCACTACCATATAACACTGCCGGCCTTATAGCAGTACGATAAAATTTTCCTTTAACTTTATTGGGTACTTTTCTATCACAAAGAACTCCAGTGGCTTTCCTCCACTTACACCAACTAGCTTGAATTCTATGATTAACATCGTCATCAATCTCACCATCTTGTCTTACAATTGATCCTAATTATTTAAACTGTCACTTGAGGAATTATATCCTCCCCTAGTCTAACTTTCAAATCGTCTCTAAGTTGTTTATTTGTGAAATTGCTATGCATATATTCTGTTTTATTCCTATTTAAACGAAAACCCTTTGACTCCAACGTATTTCTCCATATTTCCAATTTTGTATTAATCTCTTCTCTTGAATCCGCTAAAAGTACTATATCATCCGCAAATAGCATGCACTTAGGTACCTCCTCTGTGATACTCTCGGTTATAGCATCGATAACTAAGTTAAATAGATACGGGCTTAAAGCTGATCCTTGATGTAGGCCAATTCCTATAGGAAATTCATTTGTCTCACCTCCGGGTGTCCTAACCCTAGTCAATGCCCCATCGTACATATATTGTATTACCTTAATGTAGGCAACACTCACCCTCTTCTTTTGCAAGGCTTTCCAAAGTACATCCCTTGGTACCCGATCATACGCCTTCTCTAAGTCAATGAAAGTCATATGTAAGTCTCTTCTCCTACTTCGATACTTCTCCATCATCCCCCTTAGTAAATAAATCGCCTCTGTAGTGGATCTTCCTGGCATGAACCCAAATTGTCTCTCAGAAATACTAGTCTCCATTCTCAATCTATGCTCAATCACTTTTTCCCATAATTTCATTGTGTGACTCATAAGTTTAATCCCTCAATAATTTGCACAATTTTGAATATCCCCTTTATTTTTGTAAATAGGAACTAATGTACTTAATCTCCAATCATCAGGCATCTTTTTCGACCGTAAAATCTCATTAAATAGTTTACATAACCACAACACACCTTTTTCTCCTAAACATTTCCAAACTTCAATCGGTATACCATTCGGTCCAAGGGCTTTACCATTCTCCATTTTCTTAAGAGCTTCGCTAACCTCCGAGACTCTAATTCTACGATAAAATGACCTATTAAGCTCACATTCGCTAACTGTCAAGTCTTCCAAATCACAACGGGAACCTTCACATCCATCATTAAATAGCTTATAGAAATACTCTTCCCATCTGTTCTTAATATCTCCTTCAGTAACTAAAACCTTGCCAAGTTCATTTTTTATGCATCTTACTTGATCCAAATCTCTCGACTCCTCTTTATTCCTTGCAATCTTGTAAATCCTTTGTTCACCAGCCTTTGTCCCTAACTTCTTATAAAACCCCTCATATGCTTTAGCACGAGCATCACTTACTGCCTTCTTAGCCTCCCTTTTCGCCAAACGATACTTTTCCCAATTGTCAGAACTATTGTCCAAGTGTATCGCCTTGAAACAATTCTTCTTATTACGCACCTTTTCTTGGACCTCCTCATTCCACCACCAAGTCTCCTTATCTCGTGGTCCAAAACTTTTTGATTCTCCTAAAATGACTTTAGCAATCATTTCAACTTTTTTTGCCACATTCTCCCACATGATACTAGCATCTCCTTCTAACTCCCACACACTTTCCTCTAATAACTTCTAAAAGTCTCTCGCTTCTCCCCCTTTAACTGCCACCACTTGATCTTTCGATAAAAAACTGTTCGAGATTTTGGTTTTATACATTTCATTTGCATATCAAGAACTAACAATCTATGTTGTGTAGTCACTCCATGCCCAGGAATTACTTTGCAATTAGTACAACGTCTTTTATTAGTATTTCTTGTCAAGAAAAAATCGATTTGAGACCTATGAGTTCCACTTTTGTATGTGATTAAATGTTCCTCTCTCTTCCTAAAACAAGTGTTGATAATCTTAAGGTCGTATGCTAAAGAAAAATCAATAATAGTTTGTCCTTCCTCATTCAACTCCCCAAAATCAAAACCACCATGAACCCTTGCATGTGGTCCTGTCTCTTTACCAACATGTCCATTAAGGTCTCCCCCAATATAAACTTTCTCGATTGTTGGTATACTTTCAATCAAACCCTTCATATCTGCCCAAAACTTCTCCTTGAGATGTGATTCTGCTCCTACTTGGGGTGCATATGCACTAATAATGTTCATAGCCTCCTTTCCAACAATTACTTTCACGGATATGATTCGATCCTCAATCCTTTTAACTTCCACAACATTCTTCCTCCATTCTGCATCCGTGATAATACCAACACCATTCCTTCCATTTACCTTACCTGTGTACCAAAGTTTGGAACCATTTATCATAATCTCTTTACTTCCCTCTCCTACTCATCTAGTTTCTTGCAAGCATAAGATACTAATCTTACGCTGGTCCATTACTTGTACCACCTCGAGGTGCTTCCCATTCAACGTCCCAATGTTCCAAGAACCTAATCTGACCTTAGTCTCATGAACTAACTTTTTTAACCGCCTCCGTCCATTAGAGTGCGGTAGCCCTTGCTCATTTAACACTGCATTCAGGCGAGGATGCAGCGGCTCTTGCTCTTTTATCACTGTACCCGAGCTGTACAGCGCGTTACTTACGGGTAACGACCTAGCATTAACACAATATATTCGTTGATCCATGTTCATAAGATTCGACATGATTTTATGCTGGCTGTCGGGGCCTAACACAACCCTCCTCCTTTATCCGGGCTTGGGACCGGCTATAAAATATAGGCGGAGTTTATTACCAGAACTATAATTTACACTAAATCAACAACAACAACAACAAAGCCTTATCCCACTAGGTGAGGTCGGCTACATGGATCATACGACGCCCGATCCATGTTCATGAGATTCGACAGGGTTTTACGCTAGCTGTCGGGGCCTAACACAACCCTCCTCTTTTATCCGGGCTTGGGACCGGCTATAAAACATAGGCGGAGTTTATAATTTACACTAAATCCTTTAAAAAAAAATAATTTACACTAAATGAATTAGAAGGATACACTTTAGAAATTATCCGATTTCATATAAATTTGAACTGATATTAACATTCATGAACAGATAATAGCTGTTTCACATTTATGACTATGTTGCTCTACATTGTTCCATGAAATATGAGCGAACAAAACAGTTTGCCATTCTTCTCTTCTCAGCGACTCAAGGAAATGTTCCTGGCAAACGAGATGCACAGTAATTGTCATCTATTTGCATTATGCATTTGCACATAAACAAGGTTTTGAAGCCCAAAATTTGTGATACTTTTTTTGAACTTGTGATGAACGATGCAGTATTTTGCTAAATTTATGGCCTTTTAAAAAATAGTTTACTACATTTAGTTATGTATTTTCTTTTCCAAATACCAGGTGACATGTTCACTGAGGAGGACAATGAAATGGTTGAATCTGCAGCAGAGATGCTGTACGGCCTAATTCATGTTCGATACATCTTAACTAGCAAGGGTATGGCAGCTATGGTAAGATTTGTTTTCATTTGCTTTAGTGCTATTTTAGTTTTATTTACTATAAATGAAGCATATTGTAGTATGTGAGAAATGACTTCTTTGATTGGCAAAATGCTACAGTTGGAGAAGTACAAAAACTATGATTTTGGAAGATGCCCAAGAGTTAACTGTTCTGGGCAGCCTTGCCTTCCGGTTGGACAATCAGATATTCCTCGTTCAAGTACTGTGAAGATCTACTGTCCCAAGTGCGAAGATGTATACTACCCAAGATCCAAGTACCAGGGCAGTATCCTTTTGATTAGATTTCTTGTTAACTGCTCGCATCCTTTATTTGTTGGGAAGTGGAAATCCTAGTTTGCATATATGATCACCTTTTGAAACTGATGGATGACTCTTAAACATTTATGACTTTACCACTAGTTATCATTAGTCACTTCACCTCTTGTCCCTTCAGGGGCATGTTCAAATGCCAAAGGAGATAGATAGTATGTTGTTAACTTTTATGATGATTTTGCCATACATGTGCATAGGATCACTTCATGGTGTAACGGTGATGATAGCGCTGATTAAAAGATGGACATGCAGTGAGTTTTTCAATTGTTCATACTAGCTCCATGTTACTCAATGGCATATCCGATGTTTGTGCAGTGGCAAATTTACTGAGATAGCATTTCCATGAAGATCACAGCAAAAATTTGTGTGTTTCATCCATTCAAATTATGACTAAATACTCAAAATATGACAGTTCATGATAGTTTTGATACCAACTTTAAAAGTAGAGTGAAGCTTATGATTGGTTAATACCCTTGTGACTTCCTGAACATTAGTTGCCATTGGTACTGTTTCTTAACTTTTTGTAGACATTGATGGAGCTTACTTTGGCACCACATTTCCTCATTTGTTTCTAATGTCATATGGACATCTGAAACCACAGAAGTCGTCTCAACAATACGTGCCGCGTGTTTTTGGCTTTAAAATTCACAAAACATGATACCAGGAGTATTTCATCGTGTATCTGCTTGTGAGCTCCTCCATCTTATTTCAGTGGTCAATGCCATCTTGCGAAGAGTCTTGGAGATTCGGAAGTAAACCAAAAAAAGTGGATCATCTGTACGCTTACATAAGGATTGTCTAAAGTATCTTTAATTTATTCTTCAAAATGAAATTAGGATTGCTTGTACTTTAAACTATGTTCCCTCTTCAGTTGATGTTGAATTGTTATTAATCTTCACGGATTACTTTGTTATTTAATGTATCTTTAATCTATTACTCTTTTCTTCAAACTAGTCTCTAATTCAGCACTCAACAATCTTGTGGTATTTTCTTTTGCTCCATTCGATGATCAAATTAGTATAAACCAAGCGTCGATATCATACCAGTCTGTCTGCCTGCGTCTATAAATTTCTTCATCATTAAATTTGAAATGTGAACTGCTGCCACTATCAATCTTCTTTTTCTGGGAGCATTCACTTATTAAAGTATGGGTTTTAAATATATAGGTTTTGACCACCTTCGAAATCTGGTAACATGGTTCCAGTTGTCGCATTTTACGTAGACGTTAACGATATCTTAATGTGCCGTCAAATTGGATCTTGCACTAGTGATTGATAAGTTGGCTGAGTAATCCTCCTAGTGAAGGAACACCTTACACCACCTAAGTTTGAATTTGAAAGCGTCAGTACGAGAGATGGGCAATGCTCTATTTCTTCATTTGAATTATTCATCCATTGGTTGAAAAAATGGTTAAAAAGACTTATTAACCGGACTTCTCTTTTCTGAAGCTTATTAACTTGTATATTTTGTGGATCAAATTTTCAAAGCAAAACTCACTCTTCCAAGTTCCAACTTCGATAAATTATGCTTCCTCAATAATATTATGGATGGTGTGCAACACCAGTCCAAACTTTTTTAGGTGGAATTTTCAGTGATTCCCTATTAAGTTTATCCTCTCATATAATTGAGAATACATGAAGTGTAATATTTTTAAATTTTGACCGTCGTCACACTATGAAGTTTCCTCCCAAGAGAACTTAGATCTTAACATTTTCTTGGCCAAAAGGAATCTTGGAAGGTGACAAAAAGACTTAATAAGACTTGATTAATATGACAGCATAATTCAACTTACATGATATTGGAGAAAATTGTAATGCATTCACCATATTGTCATTCAAAATTATGCAATGTGGATTACCTTTCAAAAAAAAATTGTCGCTTCTTAAATTGTGAGATTGCTTTATTTAATATGCTAAGTAATATATCTGATAATCCATATTTAATTATTTAAAAGAAAATAAAGATTTATGAATTAATATATTATTTTTTTTATTGATATACCTTAATCAAAATAATTATGTTTTAATATGTATAATTTATTTTGAACTCCATAAACTTAAATCACAAACACATATTTTCACCCATAAAATAAAATGTATAAAGTAATTAAAATATTTTTTAAAATGTGACAATAATATATTCATAATAATTAACTAATATTTGTTTGATTGATTTTATAATTTATTTTATTAAGTTTAAGCCTTGATTAATTCTTAGGATGATACCTATGTGATTACTTATATGGAAGCTTTGATTTTATTATTTTGATGCCCATCTTGATGTATTTGTTGTGAGATAAACTTAAATGATGATTCATTTGGTAATTAATGAAATGGAAATAGAATGATAAATGAAAATGAACTTATTATGGATTTATGGGAAATGAAGTGATTTGTTCAAAATGTCCTTTTTATCATACTATATGTTAGATGGATGGTTATCATGTTTAGAATAATCGTTTGAGGAAAATTAAATGAAACTTATGGATCCCTTGTTAGAATTTTTTAACAACAGATTTGAAGTTTTAGATGTCTGAAACTTTCAATCGAGATAGATTTTAGTATTTTGGGTGATAGGATTCTTAGATCATACGTTTGAAATCTCTTAGATTGAACGACCAAGTGATGAACCATTGTATCCTAAAGATCGGTTTGAAATCTTCGAACCTGACATTCGAAATCTTCGAACCAAATGTTCTAAGGGTTGGATGGAATCAAACCCTAAGAAGCTTAAAACAATTTAACTAGTTGGGTCAGATGTCCAAATATATGAATTGATTGGACACTTCTGAATCTTAATAATTCGGATGGTTTACCATTAAGTTTAGATATCTAAAATTTTCTAAATCTTGAGAGCTTATTTCTGATCAAATGATTTGATGTTCAATTCATACATCTAAAATCTCCACCAGTTTGGAATGTCCTCAAACATTGACAATAATTGATCGAGACATCCAATCAAATATCATGGTCTCCAATCTTGACTCTTGGATGTTTGAAACAAAGAAAAAGAAGATGCATGCACGTTTCATTTTATGAATACAGATTTAACCAATCCTTCATGATCATCCTCGGCTACCCTAAATAATTCTTGCTATTAATTTGGAGACGCTTTTGTTAATTTGATTGAGTTTATTTGACTAAAAGATACTAATTAAGCTACAAAAAGTAAAAGATAAAAAGGTGAGTTTTCATTGTCTATACTTATGTAAGAGAAGAATTAAAATGATGATGTTTAACGGAGGAACATATAGTGTAATTGAAGACAAAATAGTGAAATTACATATTTCGGTGAAGACAAAATATTGTGAGTCATTGTTATTGTTGTCTAGGTTTGCTCCATCGTAAACCACAAAAAAGATTTCACTTTAAGGGTGACACATCCTCCCTAAAAATAGAGCTTTTATTGTGATATTGATCCCCATAGATCATACTACTTCACATAACGTGCTCTTAACAAATGAAGAGCTCTTTCAATTAATAATGAAAAGATAATAATGGTGATGATGAAAGAACTTTATTCATACGGTGACAAACATGATTCTCTAAGTCAAAAGATGAACCATCACATTATCAAATCAAAATATGACCTTCACTTTTGGTCAATGATTGACCTTATCACTTCTCATTCATGTATTTACATGAAGCCTTCATTATGATTTATCACTTATCTATATCCTTTGCATATGAACATTTATGATTAAAGACTACTGTTATTTAAATAAATGCCCATGCTCATTAGAATTGTTCCATAATCTATTGAAAAATAAGCTTTATATTTAGAGGAGAATTCTCTTCTATGTTAATTCTTGTAGGTACATTATCATCTTCTATAGCTGCTTGTAGTGTGTGCGACAATATGGCTAGGGTGACGACTGCAAATGGATAATGCTTTATATTGTTAGTTGTGTCCTTAATCCTTATGTCGTGTATTATGTCATTCTATTAAAGCACCAAATTTGGATGTTATGTGATATATGTTGTGCCTAAATTATGATAATATATATATATATATATATATATATATATATATATATATATATATATATATATATATAACATTTTTCGTTGATGAGTCACCATTTTTTATCACCTTTGATTAATGAAGGATCAAAATGTATGCCCACTAACTTCTACGAAAGAAGATTTTCAACAAATGAGATGGTTGAATTTTGAAGCATTATACATATTCTTTTTAGAGCATAGGAGAAAATCCAATCTTCAGATGATCTCATGGGACAACCTTTCAATTATGTGAATAAAAAAACATGTGAAACTTCCATACATGTAGAACATTATTGAAGTTAATATCAATTATTATGGTTTTACATAAAAGATATTTTTTCTTAATTAAAAGGTTGATCTATATCTTAAAAAAGTTGAACTGCATTCATGTTACGTGAAAACAAGAAATATTTCATACAATTTCTATCTCCTTGGATGTAGTGTTGTAAAATTCAGACTAGATCGTCGAACTGGCCGGACCGATATCTAGGTCTTAAATAGTTTATAGGTAAAGCTTAAACCTACATAGCATTTAATTTAGATTGGACCGATCAAATTCGGGGTTGAACTCTTGAATCCACGGTTTTGTCAAGGATTTATTCTTGAACAAATAGTTTTGTCAAACCAGCTCCAAATCTAAAAAATTGAATAATAACAGCTTCCCTAGGTTCTGAACTTGGTACCTCTTTATGCACAATGTACCATCCCCTCAACTACAATACAACATGCAATGCTAAACTTATTTTATTTAGTTTACCTAGTTATTGTCAATACCATATTGAATAAAAAAGTAAGTCATCCTATAATAAAACAAAATGTCAGATAATAATTTATTTTGTTTATATTTTATATTTTTTTCATTTGTCCTAAATAAATATTGGTAGTTAAGTGCATAAATTATGAGTTTATATATTATTTTATATATTTAAGATCAAAGTAAAAAAAAAGATATTTGAACAATTATCTTGTTTCTGTGTTTATTAAAGTTTGTTAATATTATTATACTTTGATATGTATAACTTGTATTAATTATTGATGAATAATATTCATTAGTATTTAGTTGTATAAATTTTTTATAATATTTATTATCATCTGATCATCTGAACTAATCGACATGTCTCATTACAGTTTAACAACATTACTTCAATGATCTATGTATCTTTACGAAAATGGGGTACCACTATCATTGAAGTGTGGGTCTTCGAGAGCCATTTATGAACGCATAAATGCTCATAGTTTTGTGCTGTCAACATTATTATTATTATTATTATTATTATTATTATTATTATTATTATTATTATTATTATTATTTCGATATGAAGACTTCAGCGAGGAGAAGGTTCTACGATGGTCACGTCTAAAAATACCATTCACGACACAACCTCCAAAGGGACAGCGTAAAGATTCTAAAATGCTTAAACAACATATAATAATAATAACAATAATAATAATAATAATAATAATAATAATAATAATATGTTCACAGATTAAACTCTTCCGGCGGATTAAGATACCAAGCAGCTCTCCAACGGTCAATGTCAACTCCATTTTTTCGAATACTTCATTCTTCTTCTTCCTCCTCATCACCTTCGCTGTCAATAATTCCCCACACCACTGCGACACCTCCAAATCCAATTCATCGTCTTACTCCCAAGAGATCTCTCTCCATATCCCCGTCTCGTGATAGCCTTCTCCTTCGCCTCCGATGTTTATGCTCATAGACTGCTCCCGCTGCCGCACGCCGCTGCGGCTGCCGCCGGGGGCCGCGTCCATCCGTTGCGCCGTCTGCGGGGCAATCACCTTCGTCGCGGAGCCGCGCGGCGTCCCATCGGTCGTGCCTCCGCCTCCGCCGCAGCCGATTTATCCCGGGCACAACTACCCCCCGCCGGGGCCCTGGGGCCCGACGCCGCCGCCCCCCATGGGCGGCTCCGGCGGCCGGAAGAAGGCGGTCATCTGCGGGATATCGTACCGGAACACCTCTTACGAGTTGGGCGGGTGCCTGAACGACGCCAAGTGCATGCGGTACCTCCTCGTGAACCGATTCCGCTTCCCCGAGTCCAACATTGTTATGCTTACAGGTGCGGCGCCAAGTAACACCTGTAATTTCGTTTCATCACGCTGTAGTGGACTCGCCACCGATTTTGCTTTTTCTTTTTTGTACTTTAACACTTCTAATCGATAATCGAGCTTGATACAATCAATAAATAACCATCATTTAACGGGGATCATTATTTCTTCATATCAATTATCAACATTGCTCAAATCAACTGGGTCTCCAAAGCTGGGAGTGCTATGCAACCAAGTATGTGTCAGTAACCTAATTTTTCCTTAGTTAATTCTGGATTTGGCTAAAACTTGCCCCTAATGTATCCCTTATTGATGGCTTACATCAACAGCTTGCTACCATGATGGGACTTTTTTTTACTTGTCATTGTGGGAATTAAATCACATATCTTGCTCTCTTATTTCTGTTAAAGTCTATGTCAATGAATTGCCTCAATACTTCAATATCATGCGGCCACATCAAAGAGCCAAAAAATGAAAAACTCTTGTATTTTAGTAACTTCCTTGTCATAGAATCATGGTTTATTATTACCTATTTATTTAAAATGTGTACTTTTTAATTTTCACACCATTAGATAAAAATATCCCGTCTCCTGTGAAAATGCTTTCTGTTTCAAATAGTTTTATTTTTTTATAACACTTTAGAGTATATATGCAGCATCTCTGCTGGCATTTCATTTTGAGTTGATCTTTGGTCTCTTAGTCAGTTCCTCTTTCGCCAAATCTAACCTTATCACTTGATGCTGGCTTGCAGAAGAGGAAAAAGATCCATATAAGATTCCAACTAGACATAACATATTGATGGCACTTTATTGGCTCATACAAGGCTGTCAACCTGGAGATTCTTTGGTCTTTCATTACTCTGGTCATGGTTCACAAAAACCAAACTACTCTGGAGATGAAGTAGATGGCATGGATGAGACCATCTGCCCTCTGGATTTTGAAACACAAGGGATGATCATTGATGATGAGATTAATGCAGCCATTGTCAAACCACTTCCTCGAGGCGTCAAGCTTCATGCAATTATTGATGCTTGCCATAGTGGCACAGTTCTAGATCTGCCTTATCTTTGTAGAATGGATAGGTAAGCATTCTCTTTATTTCTCTTAGTGGATTTTATACTGTTGGTCAAAACATGAAAAGTTACTTATCTCATTATTGCAGTTAAGAAAATGAGTTGCTTTCTTAAGTATAGTTACAAGCTTAATTAGGACCAGAGATGGTGCCTACAGAGTTTTGGTATTTTTAGATTCTTGTACAGTTATCATTTCTAAATTTCTTATTAAGTAAAAGATAGAGACTTTATGATCAAAACTGATTTTGTTTATTGAAAGACCCATGGTGGTAAGAATTTGATTTTGCTTTATATGTCACTATGGAAATTTGTGTTTTCATCCTTGTTGTTTTCTCTTTATTGGCTCTCTTATCCATTTCCATCTCTAGAGCAACATATTTCCTTTAGATAGACCCTAATGTAAACCCGCTGGGATTGCTTTTCTCTTAGATTCTGAGCTTTCACATTTAAAAGAAAAATCCAAGATGGATGCAAGTTTGATTCTAAAAGCATTGACTTTGCAACACATGTTACAAATATGAGATGGAAAAGAAGAATCATAAACTAAGAATGCATAAATATTTACAAAATTCACCCTTAATTGAGTATATCCTTAGGCGTAACCAATTCTTTGTTGAGAAGAAGAGAGTAAGTAGATGCAAAATAATCCAGATACTAAGTTTATATATGGATTCCGAATATAAAGTAAAAAACAAAATCTTAACAACTCTAAAGTTTTGGGAGCTTCCCCTCCTTGCCCCTCCCCCTCATTATCGTTATATGAACAATGATATCCTCATGTGGGACAGATGGTTTCACCATTCCAGATGTATGAGAGGTCATATTGCTTCAAGGATCAAATGGGTAACTTGATTAAGATTTCAGACATTATGAACACCACATTTATGGATTGTTTATATCTTTATTGGGTTCTGTCTATACTCTGTACTCATTGTCTGCATACAGTGGTTGTTCGGTATTGGCCTACCAGTCCTCCACAAAAACTGAGAATGAAAGAAGAAAAAAGGATACATCCTTCTGTATCATAGATGCTAAAGGAGTAATCTCCTCTTGCCGTAGTAGTGAATGATCTAATGAACAGGCTCAGCAAAATGCAATTAGCGAAAACATATAGAGCAATCATTCTATCTCACCAAGTTTGCTTTTCTTTTCTTGAAAATAATAAAAAAACATCTTAGTTTTCTCAGTCGTCTTATTCCCCTTACATCAAGTACATCCATTAAAAGACATCTTTCCCAGTTATGTAAAAATGAAACCTATTTATTTTGGATAATCATCTTAGTACTAGGCCTTCTAATTCCTTTTCTTGATCTGGAAGATGTTTTGTTTCAGCCATTTAATCATTGGTACCACATCCTTGATTTTTCAGTTATGTAAATGTGAAATCAGGTTAATATGGGCTAGATTGGAGGAGAAACCAAAAGTATGTTGACTTAATGGACCCTGAAATAGGGAAAAATGACGGTGAATATTAGAATAAGGACCGATACTAATTATCACTTGATAACTGATTCTTTTATGTCAACATGGGTTCTTAAATCATTGTCAAATATATGTGAACTTTGAAACTGGATATGGCACCTTTTAATAATGTTGCAGAAGTGTGGAAACTGATATATGATTGGTTTCTTTTTTACATAGGAGTGGGTGCTATGCATGGGAGGATCACCGCCCACCTAATGGTGCCTGGAAGGGTACTAATGGTGGTGAAGTTATTTCCTTTAGTGGTTGTGATGACCATCAAACGTCTGCAGATACCTCAGTAATTCCCTTATATTCAATGTCAATATGCTACCATGTATATAGTTGAGTTGTCAGTCAAACTACAAACTCAAAATACTTATACAACTCTCTAAGGCATGAAATTGCTATCTTTTCATTTTTTTTGAGAAAGTTATCTTTTCTATTTTTTTCTCCTTTCTCTCTCTCTATTTTTCTATGCATTGCTACTTACTTTCCACTATAATTTATAATATTCTATGATGCCTGCTACCATCTTATCCAAGACATAATTTGCCATATTAATTCATATCACCAATCAAATAACTTGGGTAGCAGGTAACGCGTTTCTTTCAGCCTTATGAACTATCTAAATTACTGAAGAATTTATTCTTATATATTAAGATTATAATTATAATGATGCTGCTTCTTATAAGCTTAAATTTTTAGCAAAAAAAATGATTAGCACATCTAATTTCATATGATATTGCAACTTAGGAGTGTTAAAATTATAATTATAATGATGCTGCTCTTCTTATTGACTTATTTTTAGAAAAAAATTATTAGCACATCTAATTTCACATGATCAATATTGGATGATTCGAGTTGCGTAGTTCTGAGAATCAAGTAGCATTTACCAAAAGCTGCATATGACCATCGCAATACAGAATTTGGGTAACCTCATTTTCTATCCAGAGCTTACCCTTTAACTGCTTTCATGCATGAAATTTTTTATATGGTTCAGGTACATTAACTAACATTACATTTTTGTTCTTTTACTTGTATCATTTTTGTGAAAAACTATTTGGACTGATGCTTAACTTGTTATGGCATATGTAAAGGCTCTGTCAAAGGTCACCTCAACTGGTGCGATGACTTATTGTTTTATCCAAGCTATTGAGAGAGGGCAGGGTACAACATATGGAAGCATATTGAACTCCATGAGATCAACGATCAGAAACACCAATAGCAACTCAATTGCTGAAAACCCTGTTACAACGTTAATCGGTATGCTGTTAACTGGAGGAAGTTCACTTGGGACATTCAGACAAGTAAGTTAATAGATCGACTTGTCAGTTTGGCAACTTATCTTGCTTTATTTTTCCTTTCGTGCGTGTAGAATTGTATCGCTTGTTTAGCATTATAATCTCTTTCTTTCTGTCGTGCCAACTTTTCAGGAGCCACAACTGACATCCAATGAAATGTTTGATGTGTATAACAAGCCGTTTTCACTGTAACTCTGTTTATTCATCCTCTGTCGTGGTGCATATCATTCATTTTGTCTTCGATTGAATGACGTGGTTGTGGTAACTGGTAAGGTTTTAGGTACTTTTTATTTCAGAGCCGGAGAAGACCTATTACAATTCTTACAGTGTACCTGTGACCCAAGGAAAAAAAAATCATCTTTGATTATCCATATTTTATGGACCAACTTAACTTGTATGAGATGTTATATTCAAACACAAGACACGCTGAGACTTAATACATAATGTGGTTTTTGGATAACGTGCAACACTTTATTTTAGGTCTAAGGATACCCTTTGAAATTGTACCCTGTTACTGCAAACAAAAATTGGGAAGACATGTTCATTGCATTATAGCAATACGTAGATTGTTTTTCAAAAAGATTATCACTTATTAAATTATTAGCAATGTATATTACCTTATTTAGTATTTATAAGAAAATAAAAATTTATAAGTTAATATAGAGTTTTTATCAATATACTCATAATCAAAAGAATTATGTTCATATATATAAATTACTTTCATAAATTTAAATCACAGATATATATTCTAACTCATAAAATTAAAATTTATAAAATAATAATATATTTTTAAAAATATGATAATAATATATTCATAATAATTAATTAATATTTATTTGATTAAATTTATAATTTATTTAATTATTATAATTTATTTAATAAGTTTTAATATTTATTTAAATAAAATTGTGAAGGACAAATGCCAAAAGTGAAATTGAAAAATTCAAATGGTAATGTGTATTGCTTTTCTTCCCGTAGATAATTCGTATTGTCACTTTATAGACAATGTGAATTGTGTGAGCAATGCAAATTACTCATTATATATCATGAATAAAATAATATGGTGAGCCAAAATAATTTAATATAATATTATATGATAATCTAAAAAGATTACTTCAAACAAAAATTATGTTTACAAGAGGACCAAGTTATATTGAGTCGGAGAATCATGTTGCACCAATGCACACCACTGTTCACTTATTTGATTTGGATACAAAGCCCTAGAAAAAAAATACTAAATCGAGTGATAAAAAAATTCGGAGTATATTAAAGCATCTTCTATTCACACGTTCTTCTTTTATTTATTTTTTCTCTGAAGCAACATCACGTTGGATGAGCGAAATATTAAGGGTTAATTCCTCTGATACCCCCTCCCCTCCCAACTATCATTTTTTTTCACATCTAACCTTAAACTATAGATTTACCAAATAAGATCCCTAAACTAATGCAAAATTATCAACTAAATCCTTCAGCCAAACTCAGTTAAGTTTTCCATTATCTTCTATTGTTCTTATGTATTAAATGTCCATTATACTCTTATGTTGATTTTATAAATAAAAAGAATGACTTTCACTCTTTCAATGGATGTTCTTCTCACTTCGAACAGAAGAAACAGAACTTCAATGTTCGTCAAAATTCAATGCGTTGATATGGATTTCTCTAATGTTCCACTCCACATGACAATTTTTTTTATTTACTTATTTCACTATATGTTTTTTTCTCATTTGATGTTTTCATCGTGGCTGGTCATTTAAGCATAATTAATCATTCATCACACTAAGCTTGATGTCCTATATGTCAAAAATGAAGTCACATTGTTCGTAATCAAAGAGAAATGACATATCAAAGTGTTATCTTGAACTAATGCTAAATATTTACTTTGGACAATTACTAAAATTCATTGATTTCATAATTATAAAGAACAACATTTTAGATTCAGGTAATTCATTACATTTATTATAACAAAAAGAGTGAGTGATCAACATTAGACAATTAACCCTATGTAGATTATGCCAATGCATATACAAAAAAATAGTCCTGCAAAGGCCTCCAAAAGATGAAGATGACTTAGTCCATTAGTCAACTCAACATACATGATTACAACTTCATTCTGAGCTTTTGTTTGTAATATTGTCACTTGACTGAGCTTTACTATTGGACATTTGACTAAAAATAACATTTTCATATGTCGTTGCGTGCTTCAAAATGCTAGAATTCCTTTGATATAAGCCACTTGAAGATGAAGTCACAATTTTCAAATAACTAAAATTTTGTCCTTTTCTCATTATTACCTGTAACACCAACAAAAAAATTGCAACAATATCAATTTCATATTAAGCTATATTTTTAATATTAAACACTAAGTTATGAAAACATTCAAGAAGCTATAGTTTTGCATACTTCATTTTCAGCTGCAACTTCTTTTCCCTTTTCTAAAATAGTTTCAATGATAGAGCTTTTCTTTTCGAGCATTGGATACTTCAAAAGATTTCTCCTTCTCCTTCCTTTTATTTCTTGTATTAGATGTATCCTGACCTATAGGCAATTATGATTATCTCAACTGAATCAAATGAGGAACGAGAACAAGCAAATTAATATATAAGTCATGACAACAAATAATATGTGGTAAAGTTCAAAAGAAATTTTGCACCTTTGTTCCTGGAATATTTGTTTTCTTAGGCTGCTTGCATGTTTGAATATTATGGTCACTCTCTCCGTAGTTCCCACAATTAAGAATTGTAAGAGACCTTCTCACAATTCCTATAGTCCTCCTAGGTTCATCTTTGCTCTTTTTTTTTTTGTTTCTTAGGTCGGCCAAGTCTTTTTACAATAATTGGTGGTTGCATGGATTCTTGTTTAATGTGTTCCAATTGTGTTTCATTAGGAATATGGTGTATAATTTCTGAATATGTCATCTTATATTTCTCAATTGAGTAAAATGAATTTACAAAATCTTCACAACATCTCCGATCAGTAGTAATGGATGCACATACATGTTCACATGGGATTCGATCCCATACTTTGCAAGAACAACTTTGTCTCCAGAAGTGGACAATAAAGTTGTGTTTTCCGGTAAGCACCTCAAATTTTCCCTCTCCGGCAATTAATACATCATAACACATTTCTTTTTTCTTATTTCTCTCAAGTATACTCATAATATTTGGACATATTTGAGTATGTACAGTTTTGACCCATTCTCTTTTTTCATTATGCCTAGTCACTAATTGTCGACTTTCAATTCTAACATTGTGAAAATAGGTTTTCTCGTGCTTCCTTCACAAACTGATTAAATGATTCTGAAATATTATTACATATCAAATCACATTTAGAACTTACCCCAAAATGCGATCTTGCCCAACATTCATGTGGCTCCTTTATCAAGTAATCATGAGCCTTAGAATCTAGGATCTTAAGAGTGTCCATTGCTATTTTTCAGTCCTCTTTAGTATAAGCACCAGCAACACGCCATAACCAAACCTTCAACTCTTCCCTTTTAAACTTTAGATTCATAGAATAAAATAATCATATAATGCAAAATTTAAATTATAAAATACTACACACTGCAAAAAGAGAAAAATTGAAAAGAAAAAATTGCACACTGCACAACCAGATGACGATAGTGTCAAGGACACTATAAGATCAAAGCAAAACATAATAATATATGTACAACCAGACAACAATAGTGTTAGGAACACATAAGCAAACAAAAAATAGTGTTATTACCAACTAGGCACAAAAAAGTGAAACTAAGAGAACGTGAGGAAGGACACATGGAACATCAACTGAAAAAATATTTACCTTGAATAATGATGGCTAGAGCTTGAACGCATGGGCACTTGCTAGCTCTTTGACCATTTTGGTTTAGTTTAGGGATTTTATTTGGTAATTGTTGATAATGCTTTGAATCTGAACCCAATATTCCCTTATGCAATCAGGCGCTTTAGCAAATTTCCTCTACGGAATAGGTGTCTTATTTTTTAAGATTAATTTATAGTCTCAGTTGGTCTGTAATTCCTATCATCTATTAAAGGGAGTGCCTATTTAAACTCCCTAGGGGGTCCGAAGAAAAAAAATTGATCTTGTAATCCTCTTCTATTTCTTCCATCTAATACAATTCTACGTCGCCTTAAATTTCTCGGGTTTTCTCGCAGTGCATAATTTCTTTCGTACAGAAATCCTAACAGTAACTCTATAATTTAGAGTTAGATGTGAAAAAATGATAGTTTAGGGGGTGTTAAAGGAATTAACCCAAATATTAATAGTGGTGTACACCTTTATTGAAAGATCGAGCTCGAATTCTATCGTTCATCGTAAATTCAACGATGATAAATGAAAGGTCAAATGATCTTTTAAAAGCAATAACATAAAGATTAGGGTTATTTTCTCTAACCACCCCTAAAACTATCGCGATTTTCCACATCTAATCCCAAACTACGAACTTCATTTTTTGATTACCCAAACTATCACGTGGCAGAAGCTCACCCGCCACGTCTGGCGCTGTCGCCGGAGCCTCCTACCATCCTGGCGCGTTGAGTTCCTACAGCTCAACCGCACGGGCTGCAACTTCCGGTACCGACTCTCCTACCGCATGTTGAGTAGCAGGCCACCGCCATTGGACCAGGCTCCGACATATCGATCACCAGCGGCCATCACGCTTCTGGCACCTGACATCCTCTCTCTAAAGCTGTACATGTACTCGCCGGTGACGGCATCCCAAACCCTATTGACCTACCTCGCGCACACCATGGCGAAACCCCAGATCATGCAACCCGCCACCGCTGTCCCTCCATGTTGCAGTAGCAGCTGCTCACCGCCTTCAGCTGTCGCGGTGAAGCGGCACACCTCCTCCAGCGTCGGCACGCTACGAACCTCGGTCACCCCACCCAAGTCGACGACCACCACCCGGCCATCGCACGCGTCAGCGGTATTCACCAGCGCACCCCCGCCGGAGGTCCATTTCACTGAGGACGGACCCGATGTCGGCATCGGCGTCCCCACCATGATCCCCGGCGCGGCGATCCTCACGCGTCCCACAGCTTGAGCGTCCGAGGCAACCAACGCGCGCCATCCGAGCACGGCGTCCGGGTCTGTTCAGGAGCCGCCAACGTATACGAGCTCCTCTGTCGCGCATCCCACACGCGCCATGACCTGTTGGGTGCACCCGCGAACAGGCCAACCCACCACCTGTCGTCGGCAGCGAAGTCGACCATCATGCCGTCCTCCACGAGGCTCCCAACGCGAGCCCTTCGTGAAGGACCAGAGACTGGGCCATCGTCTAGCAACGCGACGTAGATGTCGCCGTCTTGGGATGAGTAGACCAGGCAGGCGGGATCAAGGAGGAGGGCGAGGCCGGAGATGGATTGGGAGAAATGGCCGAGGCGATCACGACGTGGGTCTGACCCGTATATGGCCAACGAGCGGCGGCCAGAGGGGAGGTGGAAGAGGCAGACGGATCCGTCGAGGAGGCCGACGGTGAGGTGGTCATCAGAAATGGCGAGATGACAGCACGCGAGAGCTGAAGGGGATGGGGGAAGCAGTTGGGAGCTAAGGGAGCGCTGGTACCAGAAGTTGCAACTCGTGCGGTGGAGTTGCAGGAACTCAACGCGCCGGGACAGTAGGAGGGTACGCGAGAACACATGTTTTTTCTTTTTTTTTAAGAGTTATTTCCTCTAACCACCCCTAAACTATCACGATTTACCACATCTAACCCTAGACTATGAACTTAATTTTTTGGGTACCTAAACTATCGTGATTTTTTTAGTTTGATCCTTCCGTCCAATTCCGTCGACGTCTCCATTATTTTTATTTTTCGCATTTGTGAAAAGTCCATTATATCCCTGCGTTAGTTCACTCTTACATAAAAAATATAATAATAAATATAAAAATAATTTAAAAAAAAGAAAAAAACAAGACAACAAGGGGGGGGGGGGGGGGCACTCCCTCTTTCCCGGTGCGGGGAAAGAGAGGGGGGGGGGGGGGGGGGCACTCCCTCTTTCCCGGCGCGGGGAAAGAGAGGGGGGGTGGGGCGCCCTCCCAACATTGGGAAAGAGAAGGGGGTGGGGGGGGGGGGGGGGGGGGGGGGTCGGCGACACCCCCATCTCTTCGACGCCGGGAAAGAGTTGATGATGACACAGAGGGGAGGGCGGTGACCCCCCTCTCTCTTTCCCTCTGTCGACGTCGACGACGATGCAGAGGGGAGGGCGGTGACCCCCCTCTCTCCGGTGTCGGGAGCGTTGGAGAGAGGGGGGGGGGGGGGGGGTCGCAGCCCCCCTCTCTTTCCCGGCACCGGGAAAGAGGGCGCCCCCCTTTCGTCGACGACGACGAAGGGGGCGGCGACCCCCCTCTCTTGTTTTTTCTTTTTTTTTTTTTAAATTATTTTTATATTTATTATTATATTTTTTAATGTAAAAGTGGAGTAACGTATGGGTATAATGGACTTTTCACAAATGCAAAGAATGAAAAATAACGGAGAAGTCGACGGAATTGGACGGAATGACCAAACTAAAAAAAAAATCTCGATAGTTTAGGTACTCAAAAAATGAAGTTCATAATTTGAAGTTAGATGTGGTAAATCGCAATAATTTAGAGGTGGTCAAAGAAAATAACTCTTTTTTTTATTTTTATATTTATTATTATATATTATTTTATGTAAAAATGGACTAACACTTAAAGTAGGGGTATAATGGACTTTTCACAAATACAAAAAATAAAAAAATAACGGAGAAGTTGACGAAATTGGATGGAAGGATCAAATTGAAAAAATTGCGATAGTTTAGGTATAAAAAAATGAAGTTTATAGTTTGAAGTTAGATGTGAAAAATTACGATAGTTTAGGAGTGATTAGAGGAAATAATTCTAAATATTAAACCCTTTCAATTTGAAAAAAGAAGATTGTAAGGAGTAGCACCTTCAAATGAATGATTAACTGAGAAATATTTAATAAATAAATCTATTAACATCTATTACAAATTCAACAATGATAAATAAAAATTTAATGATGCTATCTCTTAAAAGGGGTAACATAAATATTAAAAGTCTATGAACCTCCCTTTAGCTTAAAAAAAAGTGATGTGAGATGAGGTTTTAAAATTTCAACCATGTTTGAGATAACCTTTCCAAAGTTTTAGTTTTTTTTTGTATTAGCTTGGAATTGATGATTTTTGTTATTATGCTCTTGCAAAGATCTTGTGAGCTAAAACAACTATATTTCTCACTTGAATTGTGAAGAAAGGCAGAATGCATAAAAGCGCACTTCAAAATGCAAAACTACTAATTGGATCTAAACTATCGTTTTATAAAAAAGAATTTAAACCCTAATCTAAACTACTAATTGGTCGGCGACACCCCCATCTCTCCGACGCCGGGAAAGAGTTGATGATGACACAGAGGGGAGGGCGGTGACCCCCCTCTCTCTTTCCCTCTGTCGACGTCGACGACGATGCAGAGGGGAGGGCGGTGACCCCCCTCTCTCCGGTGTCGGGAGCGTTGGAGAGAGGGGGGGGGGGGGGGTCGCAGCCCCCCTCTCTTTCCCGGCACCGGGAAAGAGGGCGCCCCCCTTTCGTCGACGACGACGAAGGGGGCGGCGACCCCCCTCTCTTGTTTTTTTCTTTTTTTTTTTAAATTATTTTTATATTTATTATTATATTTTTTAATGTAAAAGTGGAGTAACGTATGGGTATAATGGACTTTTCACAAATGCAAAGAATGAAAAATAACGGAGAAGTCGACGGAATTGGACGGAATGACCAAACTAAAAAAAAATCTCGATAGTTTAGGTACTCAAAAAATGAAGTTCATAATTTGAAGTTAGATGTGGTAAATCGCAATAATTTAGAGGTGGTCAAAGAAAATAACTCTTTTTTTTTATTTTTATATTTATTATTATATATTATTTTATGTAAAAATGGACTAACACTTAAAGTAGGGGTATAATGGACTTTTCACAAATACAAAAAAATAAAAAAATAACGGAGAAGTTGACGAAATTGGATGGAAGGATCAAATTGAAAAAATTGCGATAGTTTAGGTATAAAAAAATGAAGTTTATAGTTTGAAGTTAGATGTGAAAAATTACGATAGTTTAGGAGTGATTAGAGGAAATAATTCTAAATATTAAACCCTTTCAATTTGAAAAAAGAAGATTGTAAGGAGTAGCACCTTCAAATGAATGATTAACTGAGAAATATTTAATAAATAAATCTATTAACATCTATTACAAATTCAACAATGATAAATAAAAATTTAATGATGCTATCTCTTAAAAGGGGTAACATAAATATTAAAAGTCTATGAACCTCCCTTTAGCTTAAAAAAAGTGATGTGAGATGAGGTTTTAAAATTTCAACCACGTTTGAGATAACCTTTCCAAAGTTTTAGTTTTTTTTTGTATTAGCTTGGAATTGATGATTTTTGTTATTATGCTCTTGCAAAGATCTTGTGAGCTAAAACAACTATATTTCTCACTTGAATTGTGAAGAAAGGCAGAATGCATAAAAGCGCACTTCAAAATGCAAAACTACTAATTGGATCTAAACTATCGTTTTATAAAAAAGAATTTAAACCCTAATTATTAACTTTTTGTTCAAGTATAAAGTTGCTTTTCTCATTAATCTTTTGCTTCGTCTTGTTTCTGATTGATGCTCGTGTGGGTCCTCGCAACAATACTTTTTCGCCTTTTTTGCCCCGAGGTGTAAATCGCATTACAAGGTACAATTCCTTCGGTGAAAAGCAAAAGATATCGAATCCCCGCCGTCCATTTGGAGATCAACGGTTGTGTTATCCGCTAATCGTCCGCGATAAACGAAAGATCCCCACTCTGGTTCTTGTGAAAAAGAGAAATCGCTCTCCACCTCACCAAGTGACCGGAGTAAAAGAAGAGGAGGCGGCGAAAGAGATGGCAGCGGAGTACGGCGGCGACGACGAAGAAACCGCGGCCGCCGCGGCGTTCGTGCGCGACTACGATGCGGCGGAGCTGGCGATCGCCAGCGAGTTCCTCACCAATTGGCTCCCCTTCCTCTCGCGTGGCCTCTGCTCCGCCTGCTCCTCCGTCCTCCGCGACCGCGTCCTCTCCCTCCGCGACCACAACGAGGATCCTCCAGGTCTTCTCCTGTCCCTTGAGAAACCTTTTTTTTTGTGCCTTTCTACGCGTTTCCTTCGCATAACTCTTCAGATCCCGGGGGTTTCTTGCAGCGCCGAGCTCGATCCCCGCTGATGCCGAGGTCCCGGCCTCGTCCAGTACCGCGGAAGACCCGTCGACATCCATCTTAACAGGCGTATATGACGATATCGAACCTAGTGGGTGGGACGATGAGGAGCCGACGCCAGAGTCAGCTGCGGCCTCGGTAGTGCCGCTGCCGGTGGAGTCGCCCAGGGCCAGGATGTCGTGGGCGGACATGGCTCAGGAGGACGAGCTCGCGGAGGAGGAGGAGAGGGAGAGGGCTCTGGACTCCTCCCCGAGTGCGGCGAAGGGGGAAGATGAAACGGGCAAGAAGAAGATGGAGCTGACGAGGGAGCAGAGGGAGATGATACGGTTCAGGAGCGTCGGCAGAAAGAAGGACTTCATATGCCTGGAGAGGGTTAAAGGCAAGATTGTGAATATTTTGGATGGTTTGGAGCTCCATACCGGAGTGTTCAGCGCAGCAGAGCAGAAGAGGATTGTGGATTTTGTGTATGAACTTCAGGAGAAGGGGCGGAACCACCAGCTTGGAGGTGAACTGCAATTGATAATTAATGTTTACTGGTTTCTTCATTTGTATATGTGCTCGTTTTAAGTTCTTTTATTGGTGTTTAGTTAAGATAACACCTGGTTTTGAATTCACATTTGAGTGATGTGTAAGTGGGGAACTAAGGTTTCAGAACATTAGGTCGGCTGGTTTCTTATTGCTAAGAAAGGGAATAATGTTGAGTTTGGACAATATAATTTGTTTAAATCTAATGTTCAATCCCTCTCTCAAAAAAAAAAAAAAAAAATCTAGTGTTCAAACTCTTATCAGTTCTTAACTTCTGGAAGCAACCAAGCATGGTTATTCTTCAGAAAATAGTGCTTTTTGACAAATCTGGAGTTTAAGTTAGAATCTTAGCAACAAATACTATGAATAAAAAGAAACTCAGCAACAGATTCTTTTTTCCCTGTCCTCCCTCATTCTTGATAAATTTGATGCAACAAATACATGAACTCAGAGGTTCAATTAATCCACTTTTTTTTAGGAGGTCAATTAATCCACTTTCTGGTTTAGTAAAAAAACCATTGTCCACTCTTGAAAGTTCTCAAACTAATTGTCTTGGAAAAATAAATGAATATGATCTTTAAAACTTACGACATTGGTTGCTAATAGTGTGCGCAAACATGATAACTCATTACTTCTTGGCTGTTATGCTGCATCTTATAGAAGAAGAATCTTCTAATAAGTTGTTTCTCTTGGTCCTCTAATAATGAAAGCATGAAGAGAACATTGTACAACACATAATTCTTTATGAGAGTGTGAAGAGATGGATAGTTTTCTTTTGCAGAATCCACATCTATTGGACTTACTCTTTTATTTTCTTCCGATTTATCGTGCACACATATAAATTGCTGTCCTTTTCTACTTAATATATTGTGGATTAGTGTCTAAGCGCGAAGTCATCCTTGAAAAAAAGGTAACAAAAGCATGATTTGTTTGGTATCCTGGCTCTGCATAGGCATTTTTTTACAGTTAGAAAATTTAGCATGTTTTAGCTCTCATTCAGTAATTTGGTTAGTATAATGGCATAACTGAATTGATATTTTCACGGGAGAGAATAATTATTTTCTTGAAACTATGAATCTTCTTCCGTAGGTGAATATAATCATGTTCCATAACCTAGTTGATTTTAAAGGTAATATCATCAGTGCATCCCCAGAAATGGAGGGTAAGGAGTAATATGGTAGATTTTGCATGTATAGTAAGGAGTGACAACTATAATATCATATTAACTGCCTACAATTGAAGTCTTCATTATAAAAGATATATTTTTATACTTATCTACAAATGCAGAAGTTTCGTATTTGTCATCCAACACATCAACATCAGCATATTCTTTACAGATCTAAGAAAATAGTGTCCATGTCATTAAAGATGCCAAACGCGTCTATCCTTTCGCATAGTTCTAGCAACAGAAGCATAGTCTTTTATGTGCAAACCTGAAAATCATTGCACAGATTCCAATCCAATGGCCCATGTGATGTCAAGAGCAAACAAATGATTTTATGTGCATACATTAGCATCACCTGTGATTCCAGTGTTGCTCACACACCTTTACTTCAGAGTCGTATTGGAACAACCTCCACCTTTCAGTCATTGGTCAATATGATGGTGCGCCTGCTGCCAAAATTGTAACCATCTCATCTTCCTAGAAAGATATTGCTCTCATTGAATCCTGTCCAGTGCAAGAGTTTCCCATCGATCTCCTTGAATCTTCCAAGTTCTCGGCTTCATCAAGTAGAACAGGGTTTCATTACTCATTTCAGCAGCAGTTGCCCTCACTATGTTACAAGTTAACATTGACTTGATCTGGCTGTGCAACTTGGCCTTTATCTTTAACTACTTCCATATGCTTGTATTGTTTTCTCACTATGTACAATTGGCTTGTTGAATGTTTAATTTCCACTGCTCTAAGTAACCTTACCAACTGTCTGTCTCAACAACACTAATATGCCATAACCTACATGGTGTACTTATTAGGAAATAATTTACAATAGATAAAAACTAAATTCATGAAAGAAATACTTATTTAGAATTGTAGGTAATGAATTGAATATTTAAAATATAAAAGTAAATTAGATAGGTGAAAATCAATAAAATGAAAAAAAATATAGGCAAGATATAAAAATATTTAACTTATAGAAGCATTACATGTTGGGATATAAAAATTATTTCTAAATATTATGACTAAGTTCATAAATATATCAAAACAAATAAATATTGACTAAAAGTTTTAGTTAGGGGCGGAGACAAACTTGGATGGGTCTTTGGCGGTTACATGGGCCATCTGACTATAATATCACCGAACTATTTTTGGAGTTGAGAGATGCCTTTTTTTGTTAGGAAGTAGGTGGATAATTTTGTTTCGAGGGCATTCACACCACACACATTGCCCCCCATGTCTCATTTTTTTTGTTTGGATTAGATATTTATGTGAATCAGTTGTTTATGACATCTTGTGAAACTTAATGTTAATAATTTGATCTTAAATTATTAACATAATTTAAGATTCATGATTTGATCGTAAAACCCTGCCTATGTTTTATAGCCGGTCCCAAGCCCGGATAAAGGAGGAGGGTTGTGTTAGGCCTCGACAGCCAGCGTAAAACCCTGTCGAATCTCATGAATATGGATCAACGAATATGGCGTCGTATGATCCATATAGCCGACCCCACCTAGTGGGATAAGGCTTTGTTGTTGTTGTTGTTGATTTGATCGTAAAAAAAATCATTATTTAACATTAAATACTTCTAAAAAAATGTTAATAATTTGATCTTAAATATGTGGTTGTGATTCATGATTATAATTATTCATTTATATAAGAAATTACAACATCGATAATATAAACTATCCATATATGAATAGTTGTAATCATGAATCACAACCACAAATTTAAGTTCTAATGGTTATAATAATTAATCTTCACACAGTATCAACAAGTATTTGATTCACACAAAAACTGAGCTTGCACACTTTCTCTGGCTTAGAACTATAAAACAAAAACCCTTAAAAGAATAAGTATGATACAAATGATGACTACCTAATCTTTAGTAGTCATCCTTTTTCCTTTAGAAAAAGTCAATAAAAGTTTACAAATAAAATAATATTTGAAAAGCATTAACTATTGTCAAATCAATCATTTATATTTACCCAAATACAGTCATCACACATCAACTCTCATTTAGCTATCCAAGCATGGGGATTCGACCTTCAGGGGTTGGGGTTTGGCTAGAGGTCCTACATTTTTCCATTTCTTTTGTCGCTCTTTTTTAAAAGCATACACTTGTACATGTGATTTTTTTTAGTAATACATATACGGATACACCACATCTCCTTTTGTCTTCGAGAGTGGGGTTTTGGGTAGCCGCCATACATTTTCTCCCTTTTTGCCGCTCTCTCTTCGAGAGCCCACACTTGTACATGACATTCATTTCACAGTGATAGATACAACCACGACTTTGGTAGTCATCCTTTTTCTCATATATATATATAACATACTTATAGATGACAACATCAATTTTTTCTGTCTACCTTTTTCCCCTCAAAAAACACCATAGCTACATGTCTAACTTATCTTGTACCAAACGTGATCATCTCCTGCACAACTAGTTCAATATCATTTGACAAGGGATAATATACACCTTACATTTCCATCAACAAAAAAGGGATCGTCTTCAATACATTCTGAATTAAATTATCATCTGAGTTTATGTTTTATTTTCTTTGAGGCAAGATCAACTAAGCTCATGTTAAGTTTGGCATTGACATTTTCATCTTTTATATATATTATGTACCATCATCTAACATAGCTTTTTCTGCATGAAATGTGAAGTGAAAGTTATTACAGTGTTTTAAGCTCTAGCCCCTAGATTAAATATCTTTTTTGTCATGTTGAAAGGACAGGTTGTACATTTTACTTGTTTCACATGTAAAAGACTTCAGTGGTTGCCCATTTTTTCTTGAGATAAACAAGTGTCTAGAGCATGTCGTTCAATACATGTTGTATAGGACTTCTGTTATCCTATTTGATTATTCAGATGATCATGCATCATGATCAAACTCATCATCTAACTCGTGAGATGAATTAATATATGCTCATTAGACTAAGCTGACAACCCAATAAAAACATATAAGGGTAAATAAACATCACCGTTGGGTAAATGAAATAACTAAGATGGCTTGATCCTCATTAAGTAATCTGCTGACCACAATCACAATCAGATTCGCTACTTTATTAATAAAATAAATTAACAAAAAATTGTCGAATCAATGGAATTGAGAATTGTTTGATACACAAGGTGTAGGGAGAGATGCTCTAAATTTTCATTTTATCTTTGAATTGGTCAGCAAAATATGTAAAATATTAATTTTTCATGCAGTACATTTGTCCATTGGTGTTTGTCATCTCAACTGATCATCACAAACAATTGAGCAGTTGGATCCTCTGCCATATCGATTTTATCAAACTTTTAATGGAAGTGCCCAGTATGGTTCTTATAACTAATTTTTAGACCTTTGGAAATCTGGGTCACACTGTAAGCCATTTGAATGGATGATAATGTTGCACTGGATTGCATATGATCCAACTCTTTCTTGTCCCTGTATTTGATGAGGTATTCATTTTCAATCTCTTCTCTTCTCATGGAGCTATTAAAATCCTGTAGGTATAGTCAAGTCTCTTCTTTCAAGTGATGGAAATTGTATGAACCTAGTGGCCATATTTGTTCTAAACTTGCTAATTGTATTTTCAGCATTCTATGTGCTTTGTACTCTTGGTTTTCTCCAGTAATGTTTATAATTTTTTACTTTAACCATTATTGAGTTTTTGACACAATTTCTGAATGATGTGTCTTATGGTTATATCTTACTCTCAGAGCACACTTACTCAGAGCCAGTGAAGTGGATGAAGGGCAAAGGAAGGGTGACATTGCAGTTTGGATGTTGCTATAACTATGCAACGGTATTGAGAATTTGATTTACATTTTACATTCTGAAAAATAACTGAAAATGATCAAGGGCATATGTTAATAAATTAAAGGCATTATGAATCACATTTTATGTTATAGAAATGACAGCACTTAATCTCTCAGGATAAAGATGGAAATCCGCCAGGCATCCTCAAAAATGTTGTTGCCGATCCAATACCTCCACTTTTCAAGGTGATAATTAAGAGGCTGGTTCGCTGGCGTGTGCTGCCAACTTCATGCATTCCAGATAGTTGCATTGTGAATATCTATGAACAGGGGGACTGCATACCACCACATATTGATAGTCATGACTTTACTCGGCCATTTTGTACTGTCTCATTTCTTAGTGAGTGCAGTATTGTCTTTGGAACCAATCTTAAGATTGCAGGGGCCGGTGAATTTACTGGTTCAAGTGCAATTTCTTTGCCTGTTGGGTATGTGAGTTCAATTCATGAATGTTATGATTTTTATTATTGCTATGGATGTAGTCGGACTGCTCCATCCTAACATGTTTGTGCATGTGAAATGTCAATCATGCCTAAAATATAATTTTCTCAGTTATGATTGATAATGCAGCACTCTTTTATCTACAAATTGAGCTCTTTGAATCAAATAATATAGTTCCTTTTTTCATCCAATATTGTCAACTGAAAGGGAATAGACATATAACATTGGGATTTCTGTCTAATCCTTTGTAGTAGATAGAAATGTATTTCTTATTCTAAAGTATTCATTTGATCTAAAATTTTCATATAGCTGGTGGATTTATGTATTCTTTAGGTCGGTACTTGTGTTGAATGGTAATGGAGCTGATACGGCAAAGCATTGTGTGCCCTCAGTCCCAACTAAAAGGTATTGATTACCCCGTACTTCATACAGTTATATTCTGAGCAATGATCTAATGTGTTACTTTTGTTTGCCTGATACTTGCAGAATGTCAATCACCTTCCGCAAGATGGATGAGACCAAATGGCCAATTGGCTTTACACCTGAACCAGATTTGAAGAACATACAACCACTAACATACAGCTTGGGTTTACACCAAGAGAAAAACTTACATCATGAAGCAGAGAGTAGAAATTTCAGAAGAGGAAGGAGAAGTAAAGGAAGGAGAGCAGGAATGATGGCTGAATCTGATTTCCAGGAGAGTTGGGCTTTTTCAAATGATCAATCTGCAACTAATAGCAGTATGGACAGAGGAAGTGATTCTTTCCAGAAGACATTTACATCTAAATCTCATTCACGCTCACAAGCCACCCAGTCACGTCAAGATGATGTCGAGGATCATGCCAACAGCTCATTGCATGACAGACAGCATGAAGAAGAAAGTAGTAGCATTGGTAGTAACAGGGAACCTAGTAGGAGGCGAATAAGAATGGAGCACAGGAGGATCCTTATAAGCCGCAACCTGGAGGAAGAAGAAACAAATCCTCGGGGAAGTGGAACATCGCCCAATATTTCTCGGTTGCAAGTAGAGGCTGGAAGTAATGGGCGACGGCGGGTAAGGCTGAGCCCATCTGATGAATAATAACAAACGTGTAAGGCTGAGCCCATCTGCTGAATAATAACAAAAATGCTCGATGCACAAGTGGGAGGCTACGAATTGAATTGCAGGCTTTGATGCCTCAGTGAGTGAGATTTTCACATAAATTGGTCTGTTAGAGAAGAGTTTGAGTTGCATGGTTACATTTTTTTGTGTACATGTAATGTGCATGATATATATGTACTTATGTTAGCTGATAATTATTGCACTTTGCTTTATTTCAATTCTTTTTTTTCTTGTTTCCTCGACTGGGAACTTAAGATTGCCCGTTGGGTTTGATTTGTAAGTTGTGTTGTTCCTGGAAGGTTCAATATAAGTTGTTTCATTCTGTAAGGGAAATGTCATGACTTGCATGGTTTTATCTATTGTCCAAATTTTGTACTTGAAGAAGGGCGTGCTCGCCTGAACTTAAGGCCTCATCTTCAAATGAGCGATCAGGTTAAAGCTGGGTTCTCCAAGGGTGCTGTCCGAGAAAGATGACTTGCGAATGTTGCTTGCTTTTTTTGGCGGAAACCAGTCACCCCAAGTGCTCCTGCAGATGAAAGCAACCATGCTTCCTGCAACGAAGCCTAAGTGCCGTCCTTTATGAGAGGCCAGGTGGCTTGGAATAGATAGAGATCTTGGCGTGCACGCATGACCACAAAGAATGCAAACAGCCCAGAGCAAGGCAGACATCCTCATTAAGAGTTGCTTTTAAAGTTCTTTTCGTTTGCCTCCCACGAGTTTAGAACAAAGGGAAAAAAGTCATAAAATTAGAAAGTAAAGTTTCACTTATAAGTCAGCTCGCCGTTGGAGAGAGCAATAACCCAATGGCGTTTGAAAAAAAAAAAATCCTCCACATCCAAATAAAAAAAATCTGATACACCATAAAAGATGTCACCAAGCATCTTATTCGAATGCATTTGCCAGTGCTTGCACGATCTTTTTATAATTTTTTTTGCAGCTTAAGCACAAGCTGGAAAAGACATGCAATTAAATATCAAGGAATCACAACGTGGGAGTGAGCTCCTCAAGTTTGCTGAAGGTATATAAGCATTTACCCAAGTTGAGCAATGGAGAAAATGGTAGCCACCTCGAGTGTAATCTTTGGCAGTGTGGAGGAACCCTTATACAAAAACATGAAGACCAACTCAATGGCCCAAACCACTTGGTTTTAGCATTTAACAAAAATTAAACAAAGCAAAAATTCTTCCATTTAATGATGACCCTTTGCCTCGGCCTTCTTGTGGGATTTTGCTTTGGCCTGGAAGACAAAAAAAAAGTTGTTAGCTCGTATGAAAAGAGTACACCGACCTGATAGATGTATGAACACAGCATTATAACGAAATTAGGAGCCTCAAATCCTAAAGGTCACATGATAACAAAAAACAACATATGAGGGATCATAAATGAGAATGCTGGCAAATATCTGCGATTCTACTTAAGAAATAATAGAAAAAACATTACTTATTCATAAATATAGTGTACTTGATATTGATAAAAATCATGAGAAAATATTTTTTTGAGAGGGATCATGAAAAAATATTACTTGACAGATTAGCAAACACAAAATGAGGGTGATCTGAATGAGTTTGATTGGCACAACTGTGCTACAGGGTCAACGGGAGTTAGTGGTCTCACATTCGATTTCTAGAATCACCACTTGTTTAGGGGAATATCGATCTTTAATCCAACTCTGGATTAATCAGGTGTGTTAATAGTCCTAAATGCTGAGGCCCAAGTGGGTATAAAAAAAAGAAATGGATTGGGCAAAAAGGCCCAGAAAGGAGAGATAAGCCCACGAAATGAACTCAGCATGCAATGTTGTATCCTCCGGAGTGAAAGATATTATAATGAAAAGAAATGCAGCATTTTAGGGTCACAATTATGCAGATTGCACAATCCTTTATTTAATTTTTTTTTGGCACAATCCTTTATTAAGGATTGACCTGAAAATAGGTAACTCTTCATAGCACCCGTGATCAACATTTGTTTGTAAATAGTACAAAATCCCTGAATTGCTCCAACAATTTAGCAGTCATCCTTTTAAATCTCTACATTTTTTCCTTTTGAAAGGAATTCTATACAAAAAACATCTAAATATTTTTTCCACTTTTGTTGACACTGACGATTCATTGATAAAGGCTTACATGACCTGGACCGCTTTCATTTACTCGCTTCTTCTCAACTTTACGCATTCCTATTAATTAAAGAAAACATACACACGCAGGGGATGAAAATGGGGAATACTAGCATAATTGAAACATTTGGATTGAGATTGGGTGGGAGGGTGACATGATCGTCGCAGTCCTTTTTTCACATTTTCTGTACACATGTAAGGTATGCAGAACTGGCAACTGTCCTTCGCTCTCTCCAAAAAAAAAAGGAAGGAAATAGCATAACTTAGGACAATCTTTCAAAAGGTAATGAAATTAGCAAGTTTCATATATTTCAATAGTGATGAAGGCAACAACATCAAGAAATGTCAAAGTAATCAGTTAGAGAATCACACAGATATAGACTAATGCATTTTGTTGATAGGAATATGAATGGCAGGCAGATCACTAAATTATGTAGGGGTGTTCACCGGGTCGGGCCGACCCAGTGAACCCGAGAATCCGACCCAGCCCATATTGGGTCGGGTCGGGTTCAGGTTGGAAAATCAAATCCAACTTGACCTGACCTGATGACCCAGGTTTTTTTATGTTTTTTAATTTTCAATGAATTTGTACTTAATCTAAGTATTTATATCATTTAAAATTCTGAAAATCATAAAGTAAAGTATTTTAAATGTAGAAAAATATATAGATATTTTTTAAAAATATTTTTTATATTTAAAGCAAGATTAAATGCATATTTTATATTAAAATATACAAAATAACCCGACCCGATCTAGCCCGGGTTGGGTCAGTTCATGCCTAAAAAAAATTTGAAACCTGACACAACCCGACCAAACTTGGTTGTGTTGGGTTAGGTTTGACCCGACCCGTGAACACCCCTAAAAATATAATAGATTACATTTGGAAAACTCTAGATGAATTCACTTGCTAAATCTCCTCATAGTTCATGGATCATTCAATGATTTTATCACTAGAAAGACCAATAATCATTCATTGAAGCTCAACAATAACTATGTTGTTCTCCTCAAAAAACAATAACTATGTTGCAGGCGCAAGATCTTATAAAGTATCTAGAAAATTCTTGAAGTGGAAAGTCATCTAGATATAACTACCACCACATTCTAGGACGTAACATCCAGTGAATCATCCAGGAGAACTAGTGTCGTTGCTGGCCTAAAATTGATGTCATTAAAAAATACTTACAGATTGGAAAGCCTGTCCTATATTATTTTAAGAGCAATTATTCTTGATGTTTGTTATGCTAAAAGTTTCCACGAAACTCCATATACAGAAGCTTTCAATAGTAAGACAATTAGAAACATGCCTCTGATATAGTTTCACAATGCAAGGAACCATATAACTTGAAATGACTCAGCTTTAATAATTAATCTGAGGCCAGGTAGTGATTAAAGCTATACTCTTGAAAATTAGTTCAGGATTGAAGCTATCATACTCTTGAAATTTTTTTTTTCTATGCATGTTCGTAACCCCCTTTGTCTAAGAAATTTCTCATAGATTAGGGTTGAATAATCAATTCCGATCAACAAAATGATTCCTTCGTTAGCGATGTTCAAGTTGGACACAAGGATACATAAACACGCATGCATGAATCCACATTTTAAGTCAAGATCTGAAGATAACGGATGCCACCAAAGCAATACATCACATTCTTCCTTGGGATACCTTGAGGTAGGAGAGCTTCATGGTACCATAAACGACGCCGAAGCTGAAGAGCGAAGCGCGAGCAACCTGTCAAGACCACAACCATCGACATCGACATCAAAGCAAAAATGCGGAGGCAGGCGAAATCAGGAGAAGGATGAGATGGAAAGAGGGGCACGTACGAAGGCGAGGGTGCTGACGCCGGAGTAAGGGCCGGGAATCGCCATCCCAACGGAACGGATCGAAGCGTTGAACGACGACGACGACGACGACGACGAGAAAGGAGAAGAGATCGATCGATCGATTCGATCGAGAGGGTGGACTTTTGTGCTTGGAGAGGAAATCGTCAAAACCCTACCACTGCAACAGGACTCGGAGCGTTGATCAGTTGATGTGAGCCACGTCCCAACCCAACTCACAAGTGACCAAGTTTTTGAGCCATATATGCATTTTAAATGTTTTATTACTATTTATCCACATTTTATTTTTCAAATTCAAGTTTACTTTTCTAAATATTAGTTCTCTTTTTTACTGTCCTCTAAAATCTCCTTTATCGCTTATTTACCTCTCCTTGTTGCATCCTTACTAAAGTATACTTTTTTTTTCTTTTTTTTTTCTATTTTTTCTATCTATTTCTTCATCTTTTAATGTTTTTGAAAAACAAAATCAGATTGAACCATTTTTTGGTTCTAGGCGGTCGTGACGGGTCAACAAGTTCAATCCATTTTTTTGTTGCTTGTGATTACATGAACTTACTGATGTACCGATTAAAAACTACTAGTGTGATGTCCCGCACGATGCGCGAAAAATATAAAATTATATGAATCATATGTTTATAAAATAAGTAGATATTATTTTGATATATTTTAATATTACTAAAAAATATAATGATTATAACTTAGTGATATAACTTATTAGTACATATAATTTCTTTTACATTCAATTTATTTTTCTCTCTTATTAAAAAATAATATTCTCTTATATATGTGAGGTATTAATTTATTAATCTATTTCGTATGATTTCTTGATATATATAATCATGTATTATATTTGTTTCGATCACTACTCTAATTATTTAAAAGTATGCCAAATTTTATATTTTATTTAAATAATAATATGTTTACAAAATAGTTAAAAGTTTCTTAAAATTACATAATTCTTATTTCTGATCTATTTCGTTTAAAAAATGTCACATAGAATAAAGACTTCAATGTCCAATACCAAATACAAAATGAGAATAAGTCACTATATAAAAATAATAAATAAATAAATAAATAAATAAATAAATATATATATATATATTCTAAAATGATAATGTTTATCCCTAAATATATATTTTTTCAATCAAATGTCCATTTTAGATATTTACTTTAAGGGTCCTTTATTATTATCATCATTATTATAAAGCCAATTCAGATAAGCAGTGTAAACAAAAAGAGAACAATTTTAAAGGCATTACCAACTACATAATTTTAGTTTTCAAAATAAATAAAATGCATGATTAAACTTTATAGACTTAATTTAACATGCACATTTATTTATTTAATATTTAATAAAATAAAAAATATCGCAATGAATTTTAGGACCTTTCAATATAAAGTAATAGATTAAACGAAATTTTCAAACATATCCCATGTGCACTTTGAATTTAAATATAAAGTAATAGATTAAATTAAATTTTCAAACATATCCCATGTGCACGATGAATAAATTAGATAAATTAATACCACATAACTAACTAATATAAATATACATATCATCACACCGGCATTTCAAAACTACGGGCACAATGTGTGGAGGATGAAAAAAATAATATACAATGATCTAATAATATATTAAACATATAAAATTAATATAGCTATAGATGTTCGTTAATAATTGATTATTTAATAAAAAAATTAAAAAATCACTTTTAAATTATAAATTTTTTTATTTAAAATCATTATAACACAAAATATGAAAACCTTTGGCACAAGAGAAAAATTGTTGAATACATTTCATATCAATTTTGAGTTTTTGGTTTGATTAGAAGTAGAGGGGCCGTTTGAGGGTAAGAAGAAATAATTCATTAATCATATATTTAATTTCGAAATTAATTATTATATTTTTATTTAAATTTAATTGCATTTTAACGTCTAGAATTTTTTAATATATAATATATTTTATAAAATTAGTTTTGTATTTCAAAATACTCATTGCTGTATTTAAAAAGGAAATACTATATTTTACTACAATTATTTTACATGTATTTTAGAATATAATCATATTTTTACTTGTTTCTTTTGCATGCTTCTCTAAGTACCATCTATTCCATCATTTTTATCATCACTTAGTAATGTGACACAAAAATCTAACAAATATTAACTCCATTCCTATTTATATTTTTAACTATGCATTTATAAAAGTTAATGATAATTATATATTCCATATCCATTATATATCTATGATTATTTTTTATCATAAATATAATCTATAAATATTTTCCAAAATACTAATATTGGACATATATCACATCTATATATATTAATACATATCTTGAAAAGCAAAATTTTTATTTCAACTTTATAATTTATTATCTTAAAATATTTTATTTGCTATAAACTTACATCTTTATAAGAACTAAAGAATATAATGGCCAGCACGATGTGGGAAGAATAATTAAATAAATATTTTAATTACAAAAATAATAAAAAATTTATTTCAATATATTTAATAATATTTAAAATGATAATAAAAAATTAAAATTATTAATTTTCTACAATATTTACTAATCTCTTTCTTTAGAAACTTATGTAAGTAAACATATCATAATAAATTAAATTTATTTAAAAAAACTATTTCATTTTTTAAATTATTCTTTACTCTATCTTGCCCCCTTTATCTTTTTTTAAGATCCAATACTATTTTTTTTTATTTTAAAAGATCATCCCATATTTTGGTTGATTTTTAAAATTAAAGAAACTTCTTAATTTATATTTTATACATTTTATGTTTATAAAGTTAATGATAAATGAAAAAGTGTTTTATTTCATAAATTGACATTAATCACCTATTATAATACTATTATTTTGATTTATGTAAATTTTCTATATATATAATGGGATAATGTTTATTGAATAATTTTATATATTCTATAAGTATTTAAAATATGTTATATATTATAACTAAAAAGCACATAATCTCCTTGCATTTTAGAAAATCTAAAAAACAATATCTTAGGTTTTCAGATTTTAGGTTATTTGTTTACACCCTTAGATGTTATCTAATATTTTTTATATTTAATTGGCAGTGTTTGTATATTGATCTAAATAATAAAAAATTTAAATTATTGATTGGACAATTAAAAAGATTACATCACGATATATATGAAAATTATAAACAAATTTGGTCATATATAAATAATTGGCCTTCCCACGCCACATAAACATATTAATGTAATTTTATTCCTATATAAAACTTATATTATAACTATACAATTAAAGAAAATAATTATTTTTTTAAAATATGCATTACAAAGTTGAGAGTTGTTAAATAACATATCATATGCGTGTGAGAAAGAAAACCACATGATCAAATCTTGCTCGTGAGAATTGCAAGCCTGCATGGAAAATATATTGCTCATGATAATATTGCATGGAAAATATCTTATAGACATAGCCATTGCCGACACGCCTGTGTCGTCACCCACACGACCATGCCATCCCTTAGGCACGCCTATGCCGTTATCCAGACGAATGAAATTTGAGTACTTTAAACTCGGTCGACCGATTCCACTCAACCGGTCAACCGCTCTTACACCCTGGCACGCCCGTGCCATCGCTTGGCCGTGTGTATGCGGCTAACTAAAAATTGGTCGACCGACGTCATGCCTAGACACGCCTGTGACATTTCATTACCGGCACGGCCGTGCCACTTCACTGATCGGCCGACCAATTTATGGAATCGATCGACCGACCCCTGAATGTGATTCTTTAAATTGTTGATTATTAGACCTTGATTTTGATCCAAATATTGCTTGTTGTCCCTCCTGATTGATTATTAATATGGCTGGATGTAAAGACATGATTTCATTGAGATCCACTCCCACTCTGCGATATGATTCTTTTTACTAATTTACCCTCCGTTCAATTACCTCTATAGTATGAAGAATGACAAGATGGTAAAGTGATTAATAAGTAAAGGTGAAATATAAATGATGGGTTGCCAGTCCATGCCAAGTGTCTCAAGATAAGGGTCATTCCCTTGGACATGGCTTGATCACCCATGGACCCGCACAAGACTTCATTGTTTTGCTCGGCGTAAACTCCAAAAGTTAAAGACACCTAAAGTCATCTGAGTTATAAGTAAAGTTTAAGGTAAGGAAGAATGTTCAAGTAATGCAAGCACGATGTAAAGTAGATTAATGAGTTTCCTCTTGATTTTAACTTTACTATGTATTCTCATGATATTAATGATTATCATTATTACTGATTTCTCTATTCAAGTTATGCATTGTATACGTATATAGTCCCCACTATGTTGTGAAGCTTACGAGATGACCCCCTTCCCTGTGTTTGATTGTCACAGGTTCAAGTCAGTATTGATGTTGAGTTGGTGTACTGCAACGATGCTCAGGCGATAAGAAAGCACATGAATTACAGGCCTATTTAATTATTTATTTTCTTTTGCATTTATGAACTTATGATGTAAACATTATTATATTCATTTAAAGATTAAGTAGCCATACAGAACTTTCGCAACTTACATTATCATCATTTATTTTATTCTGTTCTTCCGCTGACATGTCTCGGTTCTTGATAGAGACTTAGTCAACAAGATGGTCAAATCCACAGTGTCCATAGCGTTCCAGGTTGATCTTCGCCACGTGACGTTGGTCGATTTGGGGGCGTTAGAATACATGACACTAGGAACATAGTTACTTTTCATTTTTCAACAAAATTAAAAATTTCATCATTTATTTGATCGTAATATGTGTGTATGTGTATGTGTGCATGAGAACAATTATTCATTGACACTACGTAAGTGTTTGTGTGTGCGCGCGTGTGCATGCAATCTTTTAGCTCACGTATTGTCAATATACATACATACACGCACAATATATATATATATATAGAGAGAGAGAGAGAGAGAGAAAGAAAGAGAGATTAATGTACCTTCAGAGCACCTTCTGCTCTAGAGGGATGTTGAGCGCAATTATCTCAACCGTTGATAAATGGTTAAGATGCGCACAACATTCCTATAGAGCATAAGGTGCTCTGGGGGTACATTAATTATATATATATATCAATGAATAATTGTTCGCTCTCATGCGCGCATGTACTATATATATATATGTAAGTGCATGTGTGCATGCGCGCGTATGAATAGTTATTCATTGACACTACATGAAATATAATACTAACCATTAGATTTTAAATATATGTTTGTGGGTAATATGTTAAGTAAATTCCATAGGTCAAAGTTTGTAAAGCAAATATTTTGTTAGGTTTTGTTTAGATAAATTTTAATAAGGGAAATGAAAGAGAAAGAGGGTCGAAAGAGAATGGGAGGGTAAAACATTAACTTTGTTAGGGGAGGGAGAAGAAAGAGAAAGGATAGAAAAAAGTTATTAAATAAATGAATGGGTAATTATAACTTTTATTATATTTTTAATGTTTTTAACAGGGAAATAAGTAATTTAGCACATATAATTTCTTTCCCATTCTCTCCCCTCCCTTTTGGAGCTAAAAAATTGGAGGATAATTCACCCACCATTTTCTTCCATTTCCTCTCAAAACAACCAGTCAAACAAGGGGAAAGTTTTTACTTTCCCTTCCCCCCTTTTAACCCCCTTCTCTTCAATCCAAACATGGGCTTAAATTACAATAATAATGAGTTTAATGCCTATGCATAGTTTAATAACAAATGAGTAGTAATAAATCATTGCCATTCATTAAGATTTTAAAATATTAAGAATTAGTCCAATATCCAATATGTATTGAGCTGACTTAAAATTTTATTAGTTCCATGTTGTATGTATAATGAAATTGTTATTAATTCTCAATATTCATTTTAATAAGAAAAATAATTATATCCGATGTGAAAAAGATAAACCTTAGGAAGAAAGTAAAATAAAATCCATTTCTATTGAAGAAAAAATAGATATATAATAAATATTTTAAATTGTATTTTTTGTCTCCCCCTAAGTTGTAATTTTGTCTCCATCCATACTACGTAAAGTAAATATAAACATGATATTAAATTAGGGATCACCTTGATGCATGCTTTATTCTACTCGATGGAGAACACTTGGTCTATTTTTCAATGTTTTCATGATCAGATCGGTGATCGAATTAGATGACTAACTGAGTCATGGTTGGATCAGTTCAACCAATCAGTTTCGATCGGATTCAATCGAATTTTATTATAATAATATTATCTATAATAAGTTTAAACGTACATATATAACAAATATTATATTATGTATAAAAAATAGTAACATACTAAAATTAAAACTCTAACACACACATATATTATTAATAAGAAAATAAGTTCCAAATTTTTAATACTTAATAGTGATTGATTATTATTAATTTTTTTATTTATCATTAAAAGCTACTAATATGTTAAATTCTTTTTGTCATAAATCACACATGTTTTAATTTTATTGAACTTTTTTTTTCATTTCTTCCTTTCTCTCTTCATTTATTTTTTTTTCATTTCTTCATCTCTCTTCATTAATTCTCGCTGTTTTATCATTTAATGCTATTAATAGTATATTAATTTATTATTGTCGTAACTCACTCTTTCATAAAATCTCTCATTCTTGTTTTATTTTCATGTTTCCATCCTTCCTCCCTCTTCATTATTTTACCTTTCTTCCTCTGTCTTCATTGATTCTCCAGCTAAGTAAGTTTTTTTCTTGATTGTTCATTCCTATTATTTTTTTGTCTTTCCATCTTTTTCTTTCCATTTTAGTGATTTTTGTTTTTTTCTCAATTGTTTAGTTAATTGGGTTCATCTCATGGATTTATATTGGTTCAACGGCATTTTGTCCAGCCAAATTAACATTCTGAGTTTGATTAGAAATCAAAGTAGACCAGCCTTCCATTCATGGTTGAACTAGTCAAACCGATCGATCCGGTTTGATTTTAATAACATTGGTATTTTCATGTATCTCTATCCCCCTTCCGCATACCTTTTATTGGTTATAGATTAGCAATCCAAAATATTGTGCTTGTTTGCTTAACCAGGTTGTACTTGTGATAATGACCACAATGGTAACTCACTCGATTGTTGAGGAGGTTATTATATTTGATACTTTCATTATACCGAAAATGCTATATCAAACTTCAGCATTGTGAGATTTCATCTTGATTTAATTATTTTAAGTTTAGTTAAATAAATAATTATATAAACTATGAAGTTTTGTTCATGAAATTTTCACCCACTCAATTAACTTTGGGCCTCATTAAATTAATTTGTTTAACTTAGATGATGTTCATTACTCATGAAATTTTGTCTAGATTGAAATATTTTTTAGCTCCACTAAACCAATTGTTTAATGAATATTTTGATGAAATTAACTTTTCAAGAGAAGCAACAAACATATTACTTCTATACAATAAATCACATCGCCCTTTTCTTTTAATATTGATGCCGATGAGGATGATAATAAGTATTAATTTTGATGTGCATAATAACTATTTTAAGAAAATTTTTCTTTGATTCAAAAGTATATCTCTCCTAAATTAAAGAAAGCAATACTAATAAATTATATGAAAAAATAATTTTGATATAGAATGACAATACATAATGAGAAATGAGAACTTAAGAAATGAAATTAATTCCCTCTTTTTTATTCTTTGAAATGTGGAAATGCATGTACAAATTTAGTTGAAGATTAATACTAGTGATGTTAAAATTTCTATTCATTATATAAAATTTCTTACAAAGTTTACTATTTATGCATCCAGTAAGAAAATTAGTTCGAAGAAGAACCTCAAAAAAATCACATGATCATTATATGAAATACTCGAATGCTTGGCAGTTAATATATTCTTATGGCCATTATGCTAAATTTTTTAAAATAAGATGATAATTGTTCTAAAGTTAAATCCTCTTGTGACAATTTTTGAAGAGCTAAATCTTCTTATCACAAATTCTTTAAATAGATTCCACTTGTTAAGGGGCATGACATTTTGCATAATAAACAAGAAAGTTCATATATAAAACTATCAACAATTATTCTCTCCTTTTATTCAGGGAGGAAAAGTGTATTGTTCATATGTAGAACCCATAACAATATTACCACCAACTATGCCGGAGTTCATTTTTGCCGGTGTCCTGGTTATAGACCCATGCTCCATCAGTTTGGATGCTCCATAGGCACTCGTCGGGGCATGTGTATGAGTCTATGCTCTGGCGATACACATCGAAGCTTCCCTCCACCCATCCGGTGGCACTCTTCCACCAAACTGCCATCTGGAATATTCATGAAAAGCCAGAAGATGAAAGCCAAGATCATTATCTTTGGATTGGCAATGAATGGACAATGGAATGTTGCTGCCCAAGTTGTTGGTAATTTGCATGTGGACAGTGTCATAGCAATTGGCCAGTGGAACATGACTCCAGAGGATAAGCAAAGAAGAAAATAGCATGAGCACAAGAAAGTAGAAAATGTTGTTAGTAAAAAGTGCCATTGTTTTTTTATGGTTTCAGAAAAGATAAAAAAAAGAAAGAAACAAAGAACTTGCAAATTTGAGTTACAGTGAAAAATAGCCACGGTAAATATAACATTGGAGCTCAACCATATCACTTGTATCGAGACGTTATCACTGTGCCGTATTTAGACAAGATATTGTACTACATATAAAGCCAATCTGCAAATTAATGATTGCCAAAACTTCTTTCACAATGCCTCTTTTAACTATTCAAATTGAATTAGCATGAGAAATAACAATTTGAGCAATAATTGATGCAATTATTCAACATGCTACAATTAATTTCATTAAATTACGGATTTTTTGCTGAATTGCTTTAAGTAGCATACATTCTACCTTCTACACAAAATCAGTTGGTTTCCCCACTAATGTAAGCAACACTAAATGCTGCTAATTATGACTAATTATTGCTAGCCATACATACATACATACATACATACATACATACATACATGCATGCATGCATGCATGCATGCATACATACATACATACATACATACATACATACATACATACATATGTATAATATGTTCATAAATCTTATATATATAAGCTAAATTTTAATCTCATAATGCTCTTATCCTTTGAGAATCCTTGTCTTGCTATTCTTCTTGTGGTTCTTTTGAGTTTATTATTATTTTTATTATTCTCCCACTACTTTCCAATATTTCACAATAAGGCAATTCCATAGAAAAGAATTATATTTTAAAATATTATTGTTCTTAATATTTTAAAATATGAAAATGATGACATGAATTTTTTGTTTATCTCTGTTAGGTAGAAGTGTAAATTTCTAAATCTTTGATTGTATTTTCATAACATAAAATGTGTTTTTGACTTTTATCTATTTTTTTTGTATTCATGCCATTTTAATTTTTATTTGCAAACTTCATAACAAACTTATGAAATTTCAGAAAATGCCTAGATGTGAATAAGAATCTATTCACATTGGAGTATCTGATAACTACTCCCAAAAAGAAGCTCTCAATGGAGGTACCTCACGCCTCTAACAAATACTGGCTAGCTTTTGTGGCATGGATTGTTAATTAAAACTAGTGTTTTTAAAATCGGACCTGATCGGTCGGTTCGACCGGTTCAGTCGCAACCGACCATCGTGAGAATTGCAAGTAGGACTGAACATGGTCCGGGTCGACCCAGACCGCACTGACTCGGTCCGGAATAGATTCGGACTGGGACCAGGTCTAGTTGGTGGAAAACTTGTCGGGTTTTGGGTTAGGACCGGGGTTTGTAGTGTGGATACTCGACTCCGACTCGGCTCGGGTTTTGGCTAGATCCTGCTGTCAACTGCCAGATTGTAGCAGCTGGCGCTCGATCTGACTGCTAGGCGTCAGATCACCAAGCATTGGATTGGCCACCAGGTGAGCCAATCCGGCGCCAGGTGCCGGATCGTGGCAGCTAGCGACCGATCCAGCAGCTTGGGTCATGGCCGCCAAAAAAGATCCGATACTGGATCATGGCAGTTGGCAGCCGATCCGGATGCCAGGCGCTGGATCGTCGCCGCCAAGCGCCGGATCTGCCACCAGTGAGCTGATGTGACCACCAGGCGCCGCATTGTGGCTGCCAGCGTCGATCACGGGCACCAGTCCTAGAATGGCTGCCTTTCCCAAAATCGATCGTATCTCGCTTGGCAGTCACTATCCGACGCCTAGCTATCGCGATCCGGTGCCTGATGGTGGGATCTATAGCTAGAGGATGATGACGGACGATTCCAGTGCAAGTGAACAACAGTGATCCCAGCTTCGTCTGCCCACCCCTCCCCCTCCCCTATCTCTCGACCCGGTCGCTACGCCAGATTAGTCACCATAGTGATTCTCTGTCGCAAACCGGTCGAATTTTCGGATTGTCGGGTTTGACCCGATACCGGGTCGAAAAAGTTTTGACCCGGCATAATTCTGGTCGGGACTGGGTCCACTTAGACCTGGACCCCGTCCCGGGTTTGCTCAGGCCTATTTGCAAGCCTACCTGGGAAATATAATGCTCATGATAATATTGCATGGAAAATATCTTATAGACATAGCAATGAAATCTTAAATATTAAAAAGATGACAATCTACGTACATGAGCTACGAAAGAGGCTTATAAAATAATGACATCTAAGTATAAGAAAAAAGTAATCTATGAGATAATATTATTAAGAGAGTTTAATAATGAAGAAAGAAAAAAATGAATAGATCCTATGATCCAAAAATTGTTAGTTAAATTTTGTCATGAAAGTTTAATACACATTCAATGATTTACTAAATAAACAAAGTCCAAGAAACTTGTCAACATTTGAAAGCATGTAAGAAGACAACAAGCATATTACAAATCTACATACAAATGCTATAACTCATGAAGAAAAAATTGTAGTGCATAATTTTTATCTACGAAGCATAAAAAATTGCATGATGACAAACTGGCTAAATAATCATAGAAAGTTATCTACTTTCGATCCACGAAATCCTGCTGGGCAGTCGCTCTTTTGCAATAAAGGACAAACAAAATAAGAAAAATGAGAGAACCCGAAGGAGTTAGCTAGAAGAAGACATACAAACAGGGACGAAACCAGACCTTTTTTGGGCCTTGGCCCCCTCTAAATTTTTGACATGCCTATATAATATGTATTACATATGAGTAAAAATATGAAGATATGTATTAAAGTATATATAGTTGCTCCCCCTGAATTTGGAGCTTGATTCCGTTACTACGTAGAAAGTTATATTGCAACATGCCATGACTTAGAGCATGAATCGACTTTTTCTTGCTATTTATAATGTGTGATATAGAGCGGTTACTAATTAACAATTAAAATTATTAAATCAATTCAAAAGGATATGATAAAATAATCCATATTTTAATTAATTATAAATTGCTAGAGCGCATCGGTTGCCAATTAACCGATTCAAATTAAGTATAACCAAATCAAAACAATTTATGTTTAATTATTCATCCAGTTATGGTTAACATTATCCACTACTCTAACAAAATTATATAATTATAATTTTTTTGGATTTATCTAATATGATAATTTATTATTAAAAAGTTTATCTTACAAAGTTTCATATATAAAAACTGTCAATGTATTAGTGTTACTATTGTTTTTATTATACTATTATGATAATAGAAAATTTAAAATATAACTATATATATATTAAATATTTAGTGAGAATGCGCGACCAATATCTCACACTACCATTACTATTTTCTTAACTATTTTTATGGCGCCACTATTTTCTTAGTTATTTCATATTACTAATATTTCATATTTACATTTTAGGAGCTAAATATTTATTTAATTAATAATTAAAAACTATTATGTTCAATCGTTATGGATAAATGATCCACTACTCCACCAAAATTATCTTTAACAATTAAATAATGTGCAACCATTAATTAATGAATCTCGTAACTAACACATTGTTAATCATTAATGAATATAGTTCATTGATTTAAATTAAATTAAAATGCTATTATATAATTATCACATAATATAAACATAACTGATCAATAAAATTTTCAGTTAATAAACATAAAAATGAGTGACAAATAATATTTTCATCAATAATTAGGCTGTTAATAATTTACATGTATCAATAATATCTATCTCTTCTCTATATATATAAAAGCAGAGGTAGAAGGTGTCACGTGTCGAGCTCTCATAAATTGAATGTATAAAAGAATAATAATTTTATTATATAATCATAAATACTCAAAAGTTAGTTATTAAAAATATATATAATTTTATTTATTTATATTTTTAAATTCTATATTTGTAACTACAAATAGAGGGACTTTCAGTTTTATTTGCATACTGATGCTTTTGCTTGAAGGAAAAAAGTTCGTGCGGACCTGCAAATATAGGTCTATGCATGATAAAAAAAAATATTTCTCTACATTAATAAAATATTAATGTTGCACAGAACTTTTAATTTACATTTGTATACTCTGCGCCTTCTTTTAAGGCAATCAACACCTTCTTTTAAGGCAAAGAGTATGTGCGAACTCACAAATATAAATTTGTGCACGATAAAAGAATACTTTTATATAATTTCTCTTCATATAATAAAAATTAAATATTATAATTTATATATTAGGAAAGACTAAAATGTTATAAAGTTCGAATTAAAGACATGCATTTCGTACTCTAATGATGATAATTATTGATGATTAATATAAGTGTCATCAAACTTTTCAATATATAGAATAGAGATAAGCAAATATGTTTACATATATATATATATATATTGCAATGAAAGATTTTTTTTCTATATCCAATAATATAAATCATATTTTTTTGTTAATAATATACATATATTATTTATACTAATAATTATTAATTGTATATATTATTTGTTTATTGTTATCAGATTGTTATGCTATAAAGGAGATAGAAGATTTACATATATCAATCATTTAGAATATCAAACAAAGATTGTAATCATGTTATTATTATCATTAGTTTGTTATAAACCAATATAGTATGTGAATAATCCATATATTTTTGTGTTAATAATATTTATAATCATATATTATTTCTATTAATAATTTTTAGTTGTATATAGTTATTTTTTATTGTTATGAGCTTGGTGTTTTATGTAAGAGAGAAGATTTACCTGTATCAATTATTTTAGAATATTGAACAACTAAGATTTGTGATCATTTCGTTATTATTGAATAATTTGTTATAAACCAATAGGATACGGAATATGCTAATAATAAAATAATCAGCTAAATTTAATGATTATGTTAGTATTATTAATAGTTTTTATATTTATTATATATATATGTCATAGTTCGTTATAAACGAATGCATGATACATAATCTACTAATAAAAAAAACTAAATTTAATCATTTTGTTATTGTTATTAACTTGTTATTATATGTAATCATATGTTATTTTTACTAATAAATTTTAGATGTATATAGTTTTTTCTTTGTTTATTAAGTTGTTATTCTATCAAGGAGATAGAAGAGTTAAATATAAAAAAAATTTAACAAGTAGGATTCGTAATTATTTTGTTTTTATTGGATACTTTGTTATAAACCGATATAGGATAAGCAATAAACTAATAAAAAAATAATAAAGCAAACATAATCATTTTGTTATTATTAATATATTGTTATTTGATTAATATATTCTAATTAACAAATGACAAATTATTTAACTACTATAAATGAATTTTTTTCTATAAGTAATAATTTGATAACCAACAATATATTAAATAAATGATATATTTTTGTTCAAATAACATTTATAACCATGTACCATTGATGCTAATAATTTGTAATTATATATAGTTATTTTTTTGTTATCTGATTATTATTCTATCGAGGAGATATAAGGCATAGTACATCAATTATTTTATGATATCAAATAACTAGGTTTTGGTAATCGCTTTAGTATTATTGGATATTTTGTTATAAACTGATATAGGATACCTAATCAATTAATAATAAAATATTCAACTAAACTTACTAATAGTTTGTTAATGATTAAGATATTGTAATAAAATAATAATAAATTATTCAACTACTATAAATAAAAAAATTCTTGCCATTATCTACCATAGCTTAACAAAGAGAAGACAAGACTGAAAGAACAATAAAAGGAATATTATCATTATATGTTATTACTATGGTAAACTTAATAGTATCAATGGGTATCACATTATTTAATGTTAAAAACTTTTTTTTTGTTATTGAAGTTGACACATTTATATCCATACTTATACGTTTATATAAAAGAAAAGATAGAAGATGCTAAGTATCATTATCTCATTAAGCTATGTACCATTAATTAGGCGATTGCTGCTATTCGAACTTGGTTCAAACGCTTGAAAAATGCCGGTTTAGAACGCCACTAGGATCCATCGTGCATTATCCATCCAATGATTCTCGTTAAGGTACCAGACGCTGCTACCAGTCAAGGGCATAGCATGTCCATTATGTAATCTCATTTAAATTTATAAGAAAAGGTATTGAATACATTTACCATCAAATGATATTGATTTAATTCATTTCTTCTCATCATACTTTTGCATATTCGTCCCAAATGATTCTTTCTTATTGAAGCATATATCATATACAACTTAAAATTCATATCCAAACTTCTCGTCTATGAAAATCATAGTAACCTATAAACATATAGAACTTGAAAAAAAACTTTAGCTAGAAAATTAAATAATATGTCTTCTGATATATGCAAAATCATATCCAAACTAATAAGCTCTCCATTTTTTTAATTAATGGCCTCACATTTTTTACATATCTTAAAACTAATGACCCAATCATATCTAGCATTGCTCAATTAAAGAAGAAGATAATATGACATTTTAATCAACAAAGTTGAAAAATCCTAGCACACAATCTCATCATGGAAGAAAATTCTCTTTTTTATTTATAGGGAGGAAATAGAGAAGACTTCAAGTATCCAGATAAGGTGGTGGAGCGAGGAAATGGATAAAAGGTTATGAAAAATTGATGAGTTAGTAGGCTAGTTATGATAAAGTAATCATGGTACAATAATAATTTAGTGGGCTGATTATACTGACAAAATTTTTTGGAGAGAGTAAAAAAAGTGAAATAAATTGGGATTAAGTCCCGAATATTATATTTTAATTATTACATTATAATTTTATTAACATAATTTCAAACAAATAATTAAAATGTAATTAAAGACATTCCATGTGTGTGCGCGCATATATACTCATGAAATAGTGAAATAATACTAGTCACATGTATATTCCCGTTTCCACATAAATTAGTGGAGAAAGAAATGGGTAAAGTTTATGGGAGAATTAATTTTAAAATTAATACGTGGGGACTAATTATAATGTAATAATGACCAAATGTTGTGGGGAGGGTACAAAATGTGCAATAAATTGGAGCTACATAACAATTATATTCTCAATCATTATATTATAATTTTATTAACATTCTTCTAAAATAAATAATTAAAATTGGATGGTTACATTAACAATTGATCTCATGCAATAATTAAATTATATAATAAATTTTAATGAACAATAGTTGTTGCCATAATTGTCATGCAATATGTTATCCTCACATGTATATTCTCTTTCCCTATAAGTTGGTGAGGAGAGGAATGGACGAAAGTTGTTGGATAATTCATTTTAAAATCAATAGGCTATTGAACTAATTATAATAAAATAACAATGGAATAATATTAATACATACTTAGTGGCCTGATTAAAATGGCAAAAAATTGTGTGGAGGGTACAAAAGGAGAAATAAATTGGAGTCAAGTTTAAAAACCATATGCTCAACTATTATGTTATAACTAGTGAAAACCATCGCGCAGATTAAAAATAATATTAATATTTTTTATAATTAAATTTTGATAAAAATGCTCGTAGGTCACTTTAAAAAATAAGAATATTTTAAAATTATAGAATTTAATTATAAATAAAATTATTACAAAATTTTGTCTTTTATATAATTATATGCATATGTATCTAATGATTATTCATCATTAAAATTTTCAAAGCCTCTTAAATTTTCTTTTTGTCGGGTATTAAAAAAATATATCTACCATTGATTAAATGGAAACATTGTGTAATGCCCCGAGACCTACGTGATTTTCACGTGCTCAGAGTCGTCTCAGATGCGCTACTCAATTTTCTATAAAACATTTTTATGGAATAAAAATAATAAATGCGGAAGATTTTTCAATAATAATAATTAAAATTGATGGGAAAATTCGAGAACAAGGAGAGAAGATTGCAGAGAGATTGCAGAAAAATAGAGGAGACACACGAATTTACCCAGGTTCACCCTTGAGATAAGGGTTACGTCCTGCAAAGAGGTTCCACTATATCGTTTAGGTTTACAGTCGCCACACAGATTACATCAGAAATTATGCTATTAATAGCCTCTCCAAACCGAGTTTAAAACTCAAACAAACAGAGAAAAAATCTAATCCGAACCACACGGACCGGCTAAACAAAAGCCCAAAATTCTTCTAGGTTTCGGGGGCGCTGCCCCCGAACCCCCGCCCGCTCACCGGCGAGCGAGACCGCCGTCGGGGGGCGGGACCCCCCGAACCCCCTTTCATTCGTACGCCAGTAATATTGTTAATTGGGTAATACTCAGATTCTCCTAAGCTCACGTGGACGAACCCGATGTGAAAAACAAGGGGCCCTGAAGTATTCACCAACTTCAATAAAAATAGGAGGTAATTAAAACTAAAGATTGAAATCACCCGCTCATCACCTCGATGTTATGAAGGGACTGTTGGGTCATCTCTTTTGGCTCCATCCCTCCTGGAACAGAGGTTGCGCAAAAATTTGCAAGTTTTTTTTATATTAATCAAGAAAGATTATGACATTAGGTGGATGCAGTCATGTCATGATCGAGAGTATTCAGAACGAAGATAAAAAAAAATCGTCTCATATTTTTTTTTTCAAAACTACTTAAAAGATGCTGGTCAGTCTTGTTCCATGAAACCATATATGCATATGAATTGGAGGTCCCAGTAAGTGGACAATTTAAAATCCTGCATGAGTTTCAGGAAAATTGCTGATCGATTGAACAGATGTGCGATTTGCATTTTTTTTTTTTTTTGCAGACGTTGATCTTATTAGGTTCCGAAAGTTGTTTGGCATTAGAATACCTGGTCAACATTGTGTATGCGTTGATATGATGGCCGTCGTGATGATGTAGTCGATGGCTGCTCTTAGGAGATATGGTTCCACAACACTTATATTACATTGGTTGCTTCCTGATGCATGAGATATATTTGTATAATAGGATAGAGATCGATAATAAGAGATAGCATATGTTACTATATGAGTTCATGATTGACTCATATATATGCAAGAAATAAGTAAGATCTGACATGTAGCTATAGCTAGTTTCTTTTGCCATGAATGTGCTCGGCGAATCCGTAGCAGTCCACGAGGAGGCTCGAGCACGCCAGAGATAAGGGAGAAAGCATAGTGTGAGCCACCCAGCCAAACTGAGCGAGGGACCATGCAAGAGACAACACTCTTACCCGATAACAGTGGTGATGACATGGGAGCTCACCGTGCATTAAGCAAATTTGACAACACATGGTGCATTTTCGCACATATATGCAGGAGGTTACATGCACGTACGCGATGTTGGCGCTTGCTGATCTCATGCAACACACGAAACAAAAAGTATAACGCCCCCAAATCGACTCATGCTACATGGCGAAGATCAATATGAGGACACTACAAATGCTATGACATTAACTATCATATTCACTAAGTCTCAGTCAAGAACTAAGACACGTCAACGAAAAAAAGAATAAAAATAGAAAAAAATAAAGAAAAGAATGATATTAATTGCGGAAGTCTAGAAAAATGAGTACATCAACTCTAAGGGATTTCATATGGTTCTACATCATAAGTTCATAAATGCAGAAGAAAAATTAAAACTAAATAGGCCCTATAATTCATGTGCTTTCTTGTCGTCAGAGCTTCGTCGTGGCACACCTACTCAATACCATCACTGATGTGTCTCTGTGAAAATCAAACACAGGAGAGGCAGTGGGGAACTAATAAAAGTATACGATGCATAACTTGAATAGCTTAAATCGTGAGACTGATTACTTGAAGGAAGGGTGAGCATGAGATCATCATAAAACATAATAGGCAAGTAAATCGATGTCATAAATCAATAGAACAGATGATCTTGATAAACATAAAATCAGTAACATGCTTGATAATCATTATATTAGTAATTTGACTTGATGTTCACGCTTGCATGTCTTGTTCATTCTTCTTAATTTTGGGTCATGCTTAGAAATCAGGATGACTTTAATTCTTGGGGTATGCCGAGCAAACGGTATAGCCTTGTGCGGATGAATGAATGATCAAATCACGACCAAAGGAGCGACTCTTATCTTGAGGCACTTGGCTTATACTGACAACCCATTATTCATCTTCCATCTTAACTTATTAATCACTTTAGAAACTTGTTATTCTTTGTTCTTCATACAATGGAGGCAATAAGATTAATAGAAAAGTAAATTAGTAAAATGATTCATGTCTTAATCTGGTATGGATCTCAATGAGGACATGACATTAAAATCAGTCATAATCATGATTAATCATAAGGCAAACTGATAACATTCAAACTAGGGTCAAAAGAATTGTATGAATGAAATAGGGGTTGTTCTGTAGCTTAGCACGACGGTGACAGCATAGTGGCACAGTCGTGCCGATGGGAATGGCACTGTTGGGTCCATAGTGGTACAGGCGTGATAGAAGTGAGTACGCAGGTGGATGACACGGGCGTGCCATAAGAGGGCACGACCGTGCCGAAGTGTGAGGGCCACTACAAGAAAATGGGCGCTTAGCGATGCAAAGTAGAGTTGTAAAAGCTGTGACGCTATATAGATGCCACTAGCATCTTTAAAACGTCTACTTCGCGTCACGATAATGAGACGCTACTTGCCTCTCGATAGCGTCTCATTAGAATCTTCTTAGCTATTCATTGAATGGATGCTAATTATGACGCAATCGAGATGCTACGTAGACGCTATTATTTCGCGCCATGAAGCGGAAATGCGCGACAGCACCTAGTGCCGTTCTCGCATCGACGTCGTTAGATGCGAATCTAGCATCGCATGTCTGGCGGCTCTAAAGAGACGCTATATGGCATTTCAGAGATAGGCGACGCTATTTGGATGCTACCGTATTACTCATAACTTATCTACATTTATCTCGCTATTTATTTTATATTTAAACTCTATATATTATATATACTATCTGTCAATCAATAATAAATATTATATTAGTATTAATTATACGATTATCAACATATTATCAATAGCGTATTATCAACATATATATATGTATTAATTACACGATTATATATATATATATTTTTACATGATAGGAGTGTTCCTAAATATATAATTTGTTACCTATATTATTTATATTATCTATACATATAATATATATAATATTTTAATTATGCATATATTATTATTATTATATACTTAATCATGAAATTACGATGGTTGATTGAGTGATTTGCTACCATTGTATCGTCACAGTGGCGACTCAATAGTGTCCACGTAGCGTATAACTAGAGCCGCCGTTACAGTCGACGCTATGGTGCGTCGTAGAATTGAGACGCGAAAATGTATTAGACGCTAGTTTGGCGTTACGGTGTCGCTAAATGTAACTAGCGACTCAATAGCGTCCGTATTGCGCCTCCTAAGCCAACTTTTTACCCCTCTCTTAATCGGGCACATATAGACATATAAATACGCGTATATGCTTATACTTATATATAATAAGTACATATATACATATTATTATAACTTAATATCACACATATATTCACTTCGAATACGTATACATATACACGTTATCTATATATATATATATATATGACTCGCACATGTATAGACATATGCATACACATATATATTTATAATACATATAGATAAACACATTGTTGTAATTTAGTCTCCCACACGTAGACATATATATACATATGAATATATTACATATGTATATATATACACACACAATTTTGTTATATACACATATACATACATATTTATAATTTTGTATACATACATGATAGATTGTCAAAAGGAAATAAAACAATTGGAACGGGGCACATTGCGATGAGACGCTATATTTATAAATAAAATTTCATAAATACTAAAAAAAATTTAATTTTTTTTAATGAGCGTCTCAATGGCATCGCATTCTTGAGACACTGAACCCATTGAGACGCCCCGACGACGCTATAGTGTCGCTACGTTATCTTAGCGACATATTAGCTTTTCTATAGCGTCGCGCTAGCTGAATTTTGACAGTGTCGGTGCCTACATGGCGTCTACGTAGCATCGTGTTCTGTGGCGACGCTAAAAAATTACTTAAATCCCTAACCCCTCTTCTTCATTTTCACTTTTACTATTTACCTTCTTCGACGTCCGCCGCCCGCCTGACGCCCGACGCCTGACCTCCGATGCCCAACGCCCGACGCCCGGGCCAGCCACCTCCACCGCTCCCCTCCGACGCCCTCCACTGCTGCCTCCGCCCTTCGCCCGACGTCCGACGTCCGCCACCTCCACCGCGCCCCAACGACGCCCGACGCCCGCCCTCCACCGCCGCCGCCGCCCTTCGCCTCCGCTGCCCTCCGCATTCGACCGCCGCCCTTCGCCTCCACCTCCCTCCTCGACGCCCGCCCTCCACCGCCACCGCCGCCCTTCGCCTCCGCCACCCTCCGCATTCGACCGCCGCCCTCCGCATTCGACTGTCGCACTTCGCCTCCTCCTCCTCCTCTCCCTCCGCCTCGTCCGCCCTCCACCGTCGCCTCTGCCCTCCGCCTCCACTAGCGCCCGCCGCCTCCGCCTCCACCGGCGCCTCCTCCTCCTCCTCCCCCTCCGCCTCCACTGCCCTCCACCGCCGCCTCCGCCGCCCTTCGCCTCCACCGCCGCCTCATCTGTCCTCCACCGCCGCTGATGTCCGCCTCCACCGCCACTGCCCTCTGCCTCCACCGTCATCTCGGCCGCCCTCCACCCTTCGCTGCCCTCCGGTTAAGAAGGTACTAGCCCGCTACCATGTATGTTAAGTTAATTATTAATGCATGAAGTTAAATTAAGTTAATTATTCATGTTAAGTTAAGTATTACTTATTCATGTTATGAATTAAGTCAAGTATTACTTAAGTTAAGTATAATCTCTTTGGATCAAGCTAGTCTTCGCGGAAGAACAGAAATTATAATGCATGCAGTAATTGCTCGATATTCTTTCTTGTTGAAGTTGCATAATTTAATGTTGTATGATATAGCAACGATTTGAAAGTTTTCAAATGCGTCAGTGATTACGAATCACATCTTGCTAGTTTTAATAGTTACACATTTTGATAAAAGTTTTAATCGCTCAGATCTTAGGTCGATCTCATCGCCACGCAAAAAATGGCATTCGAATACTTTTTATTACTTAAATTAAGTTAAGTTAACTTATGAACTAATTCATGTACTTCCACATTCTTGGTGATAAAATGAGATTATGATTCGACAATGAAGTACTTGAAACATGTGATTTTGGATTTCGTAAGTTCAAAATCACACGTTTCAAGTACACGAATTTGATTACTTGGTTTAATGTTCTCTGTTACAGAAATGATAAAGCTAGATCGTAGTTGAATTCGTCGTTGGAAGGATAAATATGGCATCATAACTGAAGAATATAAGAATGATGTTGATGAATTCATTAATGTGACATATCAAAATGAAGGTGTTGCTTCTTCGTATGACGAAATCTTATGTCCACGCCGGAAGTGCAAATGTTATCAGTGAAAAGTAAGATATGATGTGCAGAATGATTTATATTACAACGGTTTCTTACTTACATACACCAATTGATTCTATCATGGCGAAGAAAGATGGGTTAAAGAAACAAGTAATGTAGATACCGTTGTGGGCGACTCGAGCAATCCGTATAGGGGCATGATACGAGATACAATGTTAGGAGAAAATGTTGGCGAAACATTGATTGAAGAAGACCCGAATCCTTCGACTTCTAAGTTTTATAATCTTCTCGAAGAAGCAGATGAACCTTTATGGGATGGATGCGTGAAGCAAACTACACTTTCTGCAGTGGCACAACTAATGAACTTAAAATCAAAATTTAATATGAGCGAAAGTTGTTTTGACCGGATGCTTGCCATTATTAAGAGTATGCTTCCAGCTTTAGAGAAATTACCGGGACATTTTTACAAGTGCAAACGGTTGATGAGAGATTTAGGGTTGAAATATCAGAAGATTGATGCATGCCGCAATCATTGCATGTTGTACTACAAGAAAAACAACTCACTTATGTGTTGTTCTATTTGTGGCGAGTCCAGAATCAAGCCGAAAAAGAATTCTCAAAGTTCAAAACAAAAATGTGGCAAATGCAATATTTAGATACTTTCCGATTGTTCCAAGATTACAACGACTATTTTTTTCTAAAAAAACTACATCATTTATGAGATGGCACAGAGAAGGGGCACGTGAAGATCAAAATTCAATTACACATCCTTCGGATGTGGAGGCATGGAGACGATTTGATGCACTTCATCCGGCTTTTTCTGCAAATCACGCAATGTTAGATTAGGATTTTGCACCGATGACTTCAACTCATTCGGCTCGTCAAGTACTGTTTATTCATGTTGGCCAATTTTTGTGACACCTTATAATTTGCCTCCAAGCATGTGTATGAGACGAGAGAATATATTTCTTACATGTATGATCCTGGGTCCTCGATCTCCTGGTAAAAGTTTAGATGTTTACTTAAGACATTTGATTGATGAACTCAAGATGTTGTGGGAGGATGGCGTGATTACCTATGACAAATTTAAAAAGAAAAATTTCATTATGAGAGTCGCATTAATGTGGACCATAAGTGATTTTTCGGAATATGGAATGTTGAGTGGTTGGAGTACAGAAGGAAAACTTGCTTGTCCCATATGTGGAAAGAATACGAAATCCTTTTATTTGAAAAATTGTAGGAAAGTTTGCTGGTTTGATTGTCCTAGAATGTTTTTGCCATTGGAAAATTTGATGCGCCGTGATTGAAACTCATTTAAAAAGAATACATCCGAGAACACTTTGTGTCCAACTCATTTGACGGGAAAAGAATTGCTAGAGCAAGTAAACAAGCCTAGCGAAGTCTCATTCGGACTGAAGGCCGATAGTTATAAGCAAATTGAGTTTGGAAGTGAACATAATTGGGAGAAAAGAAGTATTTTTTGGGAGTTGCCTTATTGATCTCCAAACTTGGTACGTCATAATTTGGACGTCATGCATGTGGAGAAGAACGTATTTGACAACATCTTTAACACTATTATGGATGTTAAAGGAAGAACAAAAGATAGCATACAAGCTCGCGAAGACATGAAATTAATATGCAAAAGACGAGAGTTATATATCATTCATCTTCAAAATGGTAAATGCAAAAAGCCAAAAGCTACTTATGTCTTGAGCAATGGTAAAAAAAAAGTGATTTTTGAATGGGTAAAGCAATTGAAATTCCCCGACGGATATGTATCAAATATATCTCGTTGTTTTAACTTGGACAATGGGAAGATACACGGGATGAAGAGTCATGATTGTCATATTTTTATGCAAAGGCTGCTTCCAATTGCCTTTAAAGAACTTTTGCCAAAGACAGCTGGGAGGTTTTAACAGAATTGTCTATGTTCTTTAAAGAGCTTTGTGCATCCATAATTCGAAAAGAAGTCATATCTCGGTTAGAGATTTTTATTGTGATTACCGTGTGCAAGGCTGAGAAGATATTTCCACCTTCTTTCTTTGATGTGATGGAACATTTGATTGTACATCTTCCATATGAAACAAAAATTGCTAGTCCAGTTCAGTATCGATGGATGTATCCTTTCGAAATGTGCATGTTATATTTGAAAAGGAAGGTGAAGAATAAGGCAAAAATTGAAGGCTCCATATGTGAAGCATATTTCATTGAGGAGGTGTCAAATTTCACTTCAAAATACTTTGAGCCACACATACAATCACGACACACCCAAGTTCCAAGAAACGATGATGGCAGTGAAGGAGAAGTTGACTTGAATATTCTATCCATTTTCAAGTACCCATGTCGACTTCTTGGTGCAGGGCGCAAAGTTATCTTGAATGATAGAGATCTCACCGTCGTTGAGAATTATGTTCTTACAAATTGTCGTGAAGTGATGCCATATCTCGAGTAAGGCAATTTGTTCTAATTTGTTATATAATTTAAAGTTAATTGTTGCTATATGATTGTATTAATTGAAAACTATGAATTCAGGAAATTCGAAGAATTATAGCGAGAAATCAATCCGTTAGTTTCAAACGATGAGTTATTGAAACTATGAGACGAACATTTTGCCGATTGGTTGAGATGTGAAGTGAGAAATCTTTCCGCTTGTTCTTAATTATTATAAGTTCGTAATTTTTAATAAGATTTTTAGTTATTTTTCTTGTAGGTTATTAATGGCTCAGTCATAGAGAACAAAATACGAGATCTCAGTCATGGCCCGAAGAAACAAGTTCTTAGATACTGCAGCGTCATAGTAAATGGATATCGGTTCCATACAGAAGAATATAGCCGACAACGTTCAACTATTAATAGCGGCATATGTGTTCTAGGAAGCATGTACGGGGACGACGACTTTGATTACTACGGTGTTATAGAAGACATCTTAGAATTGTCTTATTTGAAAAAATCTAACAAAGTCGTGGTGCTAAAATACCATTGGTTCGATCCAGAGAAAGTTCGGATCGATCAAAAGTTTAAATTAGTGGATATTAACCCTCGGTCGAGACTTCAGTCATACGATTCATTCGTATTGGCGGAACAAGCACAACAAGTGTACTACACTAAGTATCCATCGAAAAGAACCAAGGATGAATGGTCATGCAAGGTGAGGAGTAGACTATTCTTAGCAGAAACAATGGTAGATGACAATGAAACATCATCCGTACACAACGATGTGCCCATGGACGATTACTATCAAGAAGATAGAGTGAATGAGACGATTGATGTGGCCGATGGAGTTGAGAATTTTTAATTGGTCGATGACGTTGAGCTAATGGAAGAGTTCAATTCAAATGACCTCTTGGATGTGAACTTCGATAATTTCATTGATGATGACTCGAATCAAGATTATAGCGAGGATGATGAAGATGATGAAAATGAATCAGAATATGAAACAAGCGAATGAATCCCGTAATTATTCTAATGACATAAGCTTTTTACTTTTTTTAAGTTATATATGGTTATCGATAATAAGAGAAGTTTCTTTCTTTTTTTCAGTCATGGTTACTAGGGGTCGAGCATTTGGGTCATCTCGCTCTTCCAGACGTTCATTCCAGATGAGTCAGCCATCACAACCATCAGGTAATATATTTATTGTGAGCTACTTATTTATAGTTGATTATAATAGTTAAATTCTTTTTCTAATAATATCAGTTGCTCCACTGTCGACGAGGAACATAGTTGGTACGTCTCGATCGCACGACGACGATCGTCATGTCACACCAGGTTATTTTTTGTATATTATATAATTTTATATAGGAACCAAATTTTATGTATTTTCTTATGATGACAGTTGCTACCCCACCGCCACCGCCGAGAATACCAGACGCTTCATCACATTCTAGCGTTGGCGAGCGACATCTTACGCCAAATGATATATTTATTATTATTGATATTTCTCAATTAATTATATTAATTATTTTTTAATAATGTCAGTTTCTACGGCGCCGATAGCACAAGCACCTGGCTCAATTCATTCAGACGAGCGAACTGCCACTGCTCATGCGGTACACATCAATCGAGGTGGGAACATTACTGTACATCTATTAATTATCATAATTTTAATTGATTTATTATGTATTAGGGCCCGTAGCTGATGTCGGACCTTCACAGCCTACCCCAACTGTATCAGATGATGATTCCTCTTCGAGTGATGAAGAGGGGTTACACGATAATGGGGTGGTCACTGTGAATAATATTGCTCGACCGTAAGTTAAAGAAGTTGTACAAATTTTGTTATAGTTTTGGTTATCATTAAAATTAATTTTTCTTTGTAATTGGCAGGACCACTTTCATACCCGCTAGTACCGTGCGGGATGTCAGTGCTCTTGTTCTTTCTCACTTGCCGGAAGGGGCAGGATCCTGAAAAGATGTCCCAATTCAAGTGCGGGATAACATCTTTCGAGCCTTTACGGTACGATCTTCTATTTGGGTTACATAATTCGATTTATATTTATTTTAAAATTACTAAGTTTTAACGTTCTATTTGTAGGAGGCAAATCAATTTCATCCGTATCTTAGTTTAGAGACGATCCGGAGAGCTTTTGAGGAGGTCACTGCGAAACGCCTTCGAAATCGATTATACATGTTTCGCAAGGTCGTCACATCCGCCGGCCCCACTTTGGAGCAGGGCATACAAAGATGCCCAAGACATATTAGGCACTCGGTTTGGGAGTCCCTCTGTAGGAAGTGGTAAGTATGTATACTTTTACATTATTTTTATGAAAATTATAGTTTTTTGAAAGTGTAAGTATTTGATATTCACAAAGGACGGATGAACGATGGCAAAAGAAGTCAGAAAAGGCAAGAGTTAACCATCTTTCAAAGCCCGAGGCCCACATCCACACAGGGGGATCGATGCGATTTGACGAGCATCGACGACGCATGGTAATTTACATATAAATTCAATTTATCAAACTTTTGACTTATACTTATGTTATCAAATTTGAAACTTTATTGTAGGAGGAGAAAGAAGGCGGTCTCGTAGACTTTCGTGGGGTCTATGAATCCATGCATAAGAGCCGAAAGACAAACAACCTAGTCACGTCCACTGCTCGTAGGCTTTTGGTAAGTCTCATGATATGGTCAATTGGTTGTTGTCGTTAGTGCACTATTTTTGAAATACATAATGTTTAAATTTTATAGGATGAGTATAATGCGAAAATGGCTGAAAAGTATGAAGATGATCCGAGTACTCAACCACCAGGTAATGTTTCTTCGTTGGTTTTGTCATGTTTTTAATTTGTGTTTCTTGATATATAATTTATATATTAAATGATTGTATGATTTTTCTATTTCGTAGAGGATCCTGCTATTTGGGAGGAGGTGGCCGGCACGACACGAGGGGGTACTTGCGTGGCCTCGGCACAGCCGCTCAGATACCTAGGAGGATCGGAGGATATGTGGCTCATCCACTGCACCTGATGTGACGCAGCTATCATAGCAGTTATCGGAGCAGATATCGCAGCAGGTGTCGGAGCAGTTTTCACAGCAGTTGACTCCGCTATTATAGGCGATTCAGGGATTGATCCCGACACAGAATCCATCCCCGCGAGGCCATGGACCGAGCACGTCTGGGTCGAATATCCGGAATGTTAATAATAACTCCCAAACCTAGGATAGAATTAACCCATGAATACAAAAAATGCTTTTGCTACTTATAGATTTAGATGTATATATAGTTTGTTAGTTTGGTTTATTACTTTTCGTATTCTTAAGTTCAATATTATGCCTGTGATGCTTTTATATTGCCTGTGATGCTCTTATATTGCATGTGATGCTTTTATACTGCCTGTGATGTTTTTCTATTGCCTGTGATGAATATCAATGCATTTTTATATGCATTATATAATTGTATGATTTGGGAAGGGGAAAAATGAGGATTGAATGGGTAAAAAAAAATTTGTAAATGGCGTCTCCATGGCGTCCCATTCGCGTTGCAAAGGCTGTCGACGCTAAGTTAAATATATCGTCCTTAGCGCCATAGTCGCGTCTCATTGGCGACACATACACCATTATATTGCGTCACCTCAACGGCTTCCTAGCGTCTAGAGTAGCGACACGTGGGGGCCGAAATAGCGTCTCATAGCTTGCGCCCCTTGCGCGTCGACTTAGCGACGCCTATCTTCTACGCACAACTGCAAACCTCGCGTCTTAATAACGTCAAGATAGCGTCAAGTAGTGGCGCTAGTAGCGTCCCATTTTCTTTGACTCTATTGCGACGCTAGTAGCCACCGATATGCAGCTCCCATTTTTGTGGCGCTAGATAGACGTCAATGAGACGCTCTTCACAACGGAGACGTAATAGCGCCATCCTAGCATCGCATATCTTGGGTCGCTAATCTTCCATTTTCTTTGTAGTGGGCAGTCGACCGGTTCAAATGGGTTGGTTATAGGTTTTGAAGTTAGCGGCTTGTGTGACTAATCGGTTATGGCACGGGCATGTCGAAGGGGTGGCACGACCGTGACGGTTTGAGAGCTCGATCGATCGAGGCTGACTAATCTTTACTTGGGTTTGGTTGAGCGATGGCACGGGCATGCCAATAGGATGGCACAACCGTGACGGTGGTGGCACGGGCATGCCAAGAGGTGGCACGACCGTGGCGGCGAGAGTTCCAACCGATTTCAACACGAAAGTTTCTTCAATCATTAATAGAACTCAGTATAGATTAATTTCTACATCCTAACAATCATTCAAATAGATCAACAACAATAGTAATAAGTTTCCTACAAAAACAAATCAAGCAATTATACAATCAAGCAAAAATAGAGTCATAAAACCTTCATAACTTTTCCTTCGTTTAACATGATCCGCCCTTGGCAAAAAAGATATGATCTATCCAAACTTATGCAAGGTGATTTCCAGTTATGCCCACCTCTATTTGATTCGTTGAAATCTTTATCGATCGCATCCCCCTTTCTCTCTGCGCCCTTTCCTCCCCTGATGGATTGCTGCCTACGATATGTCCGTGTGAAAAGGGTGTGAGAGGTTGCAGTTGTCAAGAAGCACGATAGGGGAAAAAATAAAAAGGTTCTGATATCCCTTGCTATTGGAAATGACCGGGAGAAGAATCTCTCTGTTCAGGCACACACAAGAGTAGAAACGTAGCAAGAAGGGAGGGGATCATGAGGTTGAAGGGAAGAGGGGTTAATGCCAAGTTTGTTTTATCTATTAGAACTCCTAAATCTAATATGATTGATGTGATAAATTTATCCCCTTATTTTGTGGATGCTATCAAATCTCTTGAGTCCTTATTTCCATTGGGATATGGATTATCTCCCACGGTGTCCTGGTGAGCCTTTCTTTATGTCTTGAAATTTTTTTTGACGGTTGTTACAAAAAGGGCATGCAAGTTTTACCGATTCACTTGGGGCAGCCGTGGTCGTCGAATTCATCGCTTGCTGATGGTGGGCTGCGTTTGGTGAGTAAAGCGGCTTCATCATATTTCCTCTCGCTCTGTCTCTCCCATGGCTCTTCAATAGAAAATTATATACAACATACAATTATTGTTTCAGTTGTTATAACTTCTTCAATGATGCAGGGAGAGGAAGCATCATAGTTTTTTAAAAAATGGGCACATTAGTTGAATGGGAGTTAAAAGGAAAAAGACATGGAGTGGAAAGACGAAAGTTACGTGAAAGGGAAAATAAATTGAAGAAGAAGATTAATGGAGTTTACACAATAAATAAAAGAGATAAAATATAAACCTTTAGAAAAAAAAGATAAAATCAAATGCAATGTGAACCTCTCCAATGCATCAAGTTTATATATATATATTATATTTTTTTAAAAAATAATTAAAATTTTGTTATTACATTATCGTTGGTTCTCATGTAATAATTAAATTATGTAATAAATTTTAATGACCAATAGTTGTTGGGTTAATATTAGATTTTCCCATGCAACATGTCATTCACTTCTCGTTTATTACACTATAAGAAAAAAGCCAATTTCCGACAGTTTTGATCGTCTGTAATTAGTCGACAACAATCAGAAATGCTGCTTTTCGATGGTTTTTCGACTGATAGCATCCGCGCGAAGACTACGCGTCGCAAACTATTTTTGACGATTATCTCACAATCGTCGAAATCTTTGATGGTCAAGTTGGTGGGCTGAGCTGTCGAACAATGGAGAGTTAAGACGGTTTTAGCCGTCGATATATATCGACGGTTTGAGCTATTGATACTATCAACAGTAATCGTCGATAGTGCATCGATGATTTGAGACATCGATAACACCGTTGAGTTTCAATGGCTCAAATCGTCGTTAGGTTTCGATGGTTAAAACCGTAGATATTTATCGACGGGTCCGACCATTTATACAATTTGACAGTTCAAACCGTCTAAGGTTATCGACGGTTCAAACCATCGAATATGATACTATCGACGGTTTGAGCTATCAGAACATATTTAAATTTTTTTTGACACGAATGTAAATCATTTGAGTAAATGATTTAATAAAAGCTATTTAATGGAATAATCATTTGAGTAATTAATTTAATAAAAAAAGCAAAATAAATAAATAATTTATGTCCAAATGACCAAACGTAACGCAATTGAAATTGAATGTCAAATGTCAATACAACATCGTCAAATGTCAAATGTCCAAATGTCAAATACAACACAAAGAAACTACAGTACTACATCGTCGTCATCGTCGTTGAACTCGCCACGCATCATTTCACAAATCATTTTTTTCATCTCTTTCTTTTGAGCTAATAAATTGCGACGCTCACATTCTTCGAACTCTTTTATGAGTTACTACGTAACCTCCTGCCTGCCTGATCTCTTGTCGGACATCGGATAAACGTTGCTCCCACATATTGTCAAACATTTGTTGCATACATTGACTCAGGGAATCTAATACCGATTTATGACCATATCCAATATCTGCACTACTTACAGATGATCTGAGGCCGTAAATGCGACCCTTCTTGACGTTGACGTGGTATGTCCAAAGTTGTCGATGTCTCCTGCGTGGCTTGTGCTCGACTTCTCTTGCGTAATGTTTGGTCGACACGTCATAAGCGATGACATCGTCCCACAATTTTTTTAAAGTCGTCAATTACAGGCTGTAAATATACGTCTATCTTCTACTTAGGACTGTGAGGACCAAGAATAATGCATATAAAAAACATATAAGATGCGGACATACAAATTCCAGGAGCCAAATTATACGGTGTTATTATGATCGTCCAACATGAATAAGGAACTGAAGTCTGACTGTATGGTATAAAATCATCCGCGCATAATTCGAGCCTTATGCTTCTTTCTTAACTAGCAAAATCTGGATGCATACGATCAAAATATTTCCACGCTTCCAGTCCGATGGGTGAAGCATGACACCTTCAGAAGTATTATACTGTGCATGCCACTTCATTTGCGACGCTGACCCTAGAAACGAGTATAGTCTTGTAAGTCTTGGAATAAGAGGCAAATAATGCATTCTCTTCATAGCTACTTGAGTCTTGTTAGTCACTCTACATCGTTCGGCCCACAAAATTTGCATTCTTGACGTCGTCACCATAATATAATATACAACCATTACGACAACAATCTATTTTATTTGAACCGAGATAAAGTTTAGAAACAAGTCTTTTTGTCCTATAATAATTTTCAGGAATGCGAGCCCCCGACGGTGTGACCTCTTTTAAAATATCTATAAACGCATCAAAACATGCTTGTGAAATATTGTGATATGCTTTCAAATTCAACATTCTAACAGCAAATATTCATAATGACCTTCACACCCGGGCCACAAGGGTTGGGTTGAAGCGTTTAGCAACTCAAAGAAAATCATTTGCTCCTGAATTTGGTGTCTCCTCAGCCTGGCCAAATCCTATGTTACCATACTCAGTTGTTGCAACGTCATAAACTAATTGTTCGTATTGCGAAGTCAATCCTTCATGAGGATCGACAAAATAGCTTGCAGGATTTGGCATGCTCATTGATGGTGTTCCTTCACCTAAGTCATCCCATTGCCAATAATTTGGGTTAAATCCCTTTCTATACAAATGAACCTTAACTATCTCTAATGTTTGTAATTTTGTGCTATTACATTTTAATCAGGGACACCTAATTGTTCCTTCCTGTTGAAATTGCAAAGATTGACAAGCCACATTAGTGTAATATTCGACGTCATCTATGAATTCTTCACTACAAGAAAACATACCTTCTGTGACGAAATAATTCTATCATAATATTTAATAGATTTGTGAGAATTTTGTGACCGATACGAATTTAATAGTTTAGTGACCGATATGTGACGATAATATTTGTCACAAGATCGTTCATAAAAAATCCGTCACATTTTTGTGACCACTATTTTAATTAAAATATTGTGACTCAAAAGTGAAAAATATAAAATCGTCACAATATATTTGTCACATTGTGGTCACATTTTTTTATTTATTTTATCTTTGGTCACAATATTATCACAAATCTTTTTAATTCACCAAATCATTTTATTACTATATAAAAGAAATAAAGAATTACCTAATCATCTAGGGCAAATAACTCTTCATCTCAGGTACTTTTTTTTTCTCCTTTTCATCTCCCGATGGCCGACGCAAGCGCAGGTGCGTCCCTGCGTCGCGCAGGACTGCTATGCAGCCGTCAGGCACTGCGCGTCAGTCAGGCGCTGCCTGACACGCAGCGCGTCAGGCACTGACCGAGGTGGCGCCTGACGCCATGCGAGCGTCAGGCAGCGCCTGGCGCTGCCTGACGCCTGTCAGGTGCTGCTTGCAGCGCCTGACGTAGGAGACTGGCGTCAGGGGCACCCTGACGCCAGGGACATTGCATTGATATTTTATTTTTTTATAAATTTTTAATAAAAAAATAATAAACTAATTTATTTGAATGTATATTTTTCAGGAAAAGAATTCAAGATTGGTGTTATTTCGATATAGGTACGTGTTACTTCTTCTTGCTTATTTAATTATAGAAAACTTTTATTTAAATTATAAATCATCTCTTAATTATTATTTTTTAAATATATCTGAAAATTGTATAATTTTGTTGAAATGTATTTATGGTTTGAATGGGAAATGAAATAATAATAATTTGTTATTATATATGTTTTATTTGTTTAATAACTTTTTGCATGATATATTTCTTTACATTTTTAAGTAACAATGTTGTGGTTTATATTACTTTATATATTTGTTTAATAATTGCTAGCACATATTTCATGTTTATATCATTATTTAAAAGTTATATGCTAACATATGTAATTATGCATTTTTTTATTCATCTTGGACAATTGCAATGATATATATGAAATAATTACATGCTAACATATGTAATTATGCATTTTTATCATAGATTATAAACTACAATATTGTGTGAATTTATATCATGTTTATTATATTTAATTTTTGTTTGATATTATCTTTCACATTTTTTGTTAGTAATTTGGATTACTAATATTGAAATGTATATCATTTATATGAAATTTTTATCACAGACCATGTCAGGTGATCGTAATTGGATGCATAATCGGTTAGACAGAAATGGATATATAAGTGATGAATTCAAAGCAGGCGTGCAAAGTTTTATTAAACTTTGCATTTTCTCAACCTAGAATTTCTTATGGAGGAAAAATTAGATGCCCTTGTTTAAAGTGCAAGAATTTTTTATTTCATGATAGGGATACAATATTCATTCACCTTTGCATGAAAGGATTCAAAAAGGACTATTTAATTTGGGATGCTCATGGAGAACAAGTTGAATCTGCAACATTTAATATGGATGATGTTGAGCATTTTAATTCATTTAGAAGCATGGTAATGGATGTTGCAGGTCCTAATTTCAATCAATTTACTGATGGAGATGAAATAGTAAATGAATCCCCAAATTTAGAAGCTTCAAAGTTTTATTCATTACTAAATGATGCTGATGAGCAACTTTGGGAAGGTTGTGAAAAGCATACAAAATTATCTGCATTGTCGCGTATATTAAACATTAAGTCAGAGTTCAACATGAGTGAGAAGTGCTATGATCGCATTGCTTCCTTGATAAAAGAAATGCTGCCAGAGGACGAGAAGCTTGCACCTAATTTCTATAAGTCAAAGAAGAAGATATCAAAACTTGGCCTAGGCTATCAGAAGATAGATGTTTGTATTAAAAATTGCATCTTATATTACAAGGAGAATGCAGATAAATTATTTTGTCATGTTTGTGGGCATTCTCGATATAAACCGAGAACAATGCGCCATAATAGACAGAAGGATGTGTCTCATAAGGTGTTGTGATACTTGCCTTTATCACCTAGACTTCAAAGATTATTTATGTCTGAGAAAACATCAGAGCATATGACATGGCATGCTTCTAATAAATGTCAAGAAGGATTTATGGCGCATCCTGCTGATGGTGAAGCTTGGAAGCATTTTGATCGAACTCATCCTTCTTTCTCTTCAGATCCACGAAATGTGCGAATTGGACTTTGCACTGATGATTTTAATCCTTTTGGACAGTTTGGTACTCCTTATTCTTGTTGGCCAGTAATCATTTCTGTGTATAATTTGCCTCCAGGCATGTGCAACAAAAGTCCATACATGTTTCTGACTTTGGTCATCCCTCGCCCTAAAAGTCCTAGAAAACATATAGATGTATTCTTAAGGCCACTAGTTGATGAGTTAAAGGAATTGTGGACTGTTGGGGTCAACACTTATGAAACAAAACTTTCAAATGAAAGTAGCACTCATGTGGACAATTAGTGACTTTCCAGCTTATGCCATGTTGTCTGGTTGGAGTACTCATGGTAGATTAGCATGCCCATATTGCATGGAGCGCACAAAGTCATTTCACCTTGATAGTGAAAGGAAGATTTCTTTTTTTGATTGTCATAGACAATTCCTACCTCAGAATCATCCTTATAGGAAACAAAGGGATAAGTTTTAAAAAGGAATTATTGAGAAAGACTTACCTCATCCACGACTGTCTGGATAGGAGATGCTTTCTCGAATTTCTAAACTCCCTAATGTCACTTTTGGAACAAAAGCTGGCAATAAAAAGATAAATGGATTTGGTGTGCAATACAATTGGGTCAAAAGAAGTATATTTTGGGAATTGCCTTATTGGCACACCAATTTAATTCGTCATAATCTTGATGTGATGCATGTTGAGAAGAATGTATTTAAAAATATATTTTTCACGGTGATGGATGTTAAGAATAAAACAAAAGATAATATTAAAGTTCGAGAAGATTTGGCTAAATATTGCAAGCAATCTGAGTTGGAATTAATACATTCAAATGGGAGGGTTGTAAAACCTAAAGCTTCCTTCACACTAAGTCAAGAACAACAAATAGATGTTCGTATTTGGCTTAAAAAGTTAAAACTACCTGATGGCTATGCTTCAAATATATCTCGATGCGTGAGTGCTGATGATAATAGGTTTTTTGGTTTAAAAAGTCATGATTGTCATATACTTATCGAAAGGTTACTTCCTGTTGCTTTTCGTGATTTCTTGCCTGTTCCTATATGGGATGCATGAACGGAGGTGAGCCATTTCTTTAGAGATGTTTGCTCGACAGTTTTAAGAGTTGATCACATGCAGATGCTTGAGAAAAATATTGTAGAAATACTATGCAAATTGGAGAAAGTCTTTCCACCAGAATTTTTTGATTCGATGGAATATTTATTAATCCATCTAGCTTATGAGGCCAAAGTCGGAGGACCAGTTCAATATCGTTGGATGTATCCATTTAAGTCGTAAGTATTTTTTATCTTAATACATTAATTAAATTATAAACACAAAATATCATTGCATTAATATTGTATTACTTTTGTCGGTTTTAGGTATATGCACCAGACAAAGAAAAAGTGAAGAATAAAGCATGTGTTGAAGGATCTATTTGTGAGGCATATATCATACAAGAAATTTCAACATTTTGCTCATTTTATTTTGAACCAAGTGTTCAAATAAAGTTAACACAAATTCTGAGGAACGATGATGGTGGAGATGTTGAGCCCTTTGGACGTCTATCTATTTTTTGTCATCCAGGACGACCACTTGGAGGTTATTCAAGAAGAATGATGTCGGATATTGAGATGGATGCTGCACATATATATATTTTATTAAACACACCTGAGCTTAAGCCTTTTATTGAGTAAGAATTACTATTTTTTGAGAAATATAATTTATATAATTTTACATGATTTTTTATTACTAACAAATATTCATGTAACTATAGGATGTATGATGAAGCATTATATGAAATCAATCCAAATATTAGTGACGAGGAGAAAGAGAGATCACATGAGAGTATGTTTGCAAATTGGCTAAAGCAATATGTAAGTAGAAACTATGAAATTTATGTACTTTTAATAATAACATAACTATGCCATAATTGTTAATCAATATTCTTTTACAAGTAAATTCGAATGAAGTAGATACTCGAATCACAGATATAGCACAAGGTCCTTCACGTAGAGTGAAATGTTACAAGGGATATTTCTCAAATGGATTCATATTTGATATTCATCAAGGTCAAGAAAGAAAAACAAAGAATAGTGATGTGTGTATAAAAGGAAGTGTGTAAAATGACTACGAACAAGATTATTATGGGGTATTAGTTGAAATCTTGGAATTAAATTATCTTGGTTTGAGAAATTCAATTGCTTTATTTAAATGTGATTGGTTTGACACGGCAAAAGGCTTAGCCTCCTTCTCAAAAGTTCTTCTCCTAGCCTCTTCTCTTTGCAATCTCCTTCTCCTATTGAATCTTCTTTCAGTTGAGGATCAGATAGGTAGAGGTCTCCTTGAAGTTCCAAATCTGCATAAAATCAATTCAGAAGTATCAATTTCATAAAAAGAAAGAAATCTGTACAGAATTGAAAAGAAAAAAAAAGAAAGAAAAAAAATTCAGAATGATAACTTGCAAAAACTAAAAATTGGCCTAACAAATAAACTAAAAACTAAACTAAAAACTAATCTAAACTATCTAAGTTAGCCTAATTGACTTCAAATCCCCGGCAACGGCGCCAAAAACTTGATAGTGATATTTGGGTTTTCTAGTGATAACTTGCTAAATTAAAGAAAAGGTCAATTTTTCATTTTTTTTTGGTCCCTCAACTCACTAGCTGCAAGTGCACAGGTAAGTTGTAGTAGACTCAGGTTGTCGTATCCACAAGAATTTGAAGTCTAAGACACCCTAAAACAATCTAGATTAGTTCTACTTAAGTGGCTAAAAATAGATTTTTAATGAATAGTGAAAACAGATTTTTTTATGGAAAGTGAAATGATAACAGATTTTTGGGTTTTGGAAATTTATCAAAACTGAATTATAAATGCTAGAATGAAGTCTAAAAAGGTTTAACTATCTATGAGGAAGGTTCTTCTAGGATTTGGGGTTCATCTAAATTAATTAAGGATGGAATGGAACAAGTTATCACTAAATGTCCAACTTTTGATTCAACTTGAAAATGGCTGTTCCCACAGCTCAATTGGCTTCTAACTAAGCAATATATGATTATATAATTGTTAGCTAGGTTGAATCAAAAGAGGGTCCTCACTGAAAATCAAGTTATCATTGGGCTCAAAAGAAAGATTCAATGCTGATTTTTTGCAATTCAAGGAAGTTTGGAATGATAACTTGCATTTGCAATCGTAAAAAGATGGAATCATTCCAATCAACCAAACCAGAATAAAATATACTCAATAATGGTGCTTGTGTTCCATGATTCATCTCTGAATTCAAGGGGAATTCAAAGTCAACCTCTCGGTTGCAAAATAAATTGGAATCCACACAAACACACTCAATTGGAAATGCAAACATATGGCCACATGAGTTCATAATTCCCATTGCTCCTTGGCCCATCTCTGGATCTCAAAGAAGCCCTTAAGACTACCTCTCAGTAGTGGATTAAAATGAGGGTTGACAATGAAAATCAGAAGTTAGAAAAATGAGAAAACAGAAATCAGCATTTCAGGAAAATCAGCAATGTGGATTGATGGGATTCAAGTTTGCCAAATGCCCCTTGACCCATCTCTGGACTGCAAGGGATTCCTAGAGTACACCTCTCAGTGATTTGAATAAAATAGGGATTAACAATTGGCAATTCAGATTCCAAACAATCAAAAAATAGAATTTAGAATCAAACTAAGAAATCAGATTTTGGAAAAATCAGATTTGAATTCTGAATTGTCAATGATCTTGATTCATTTCTGAATAAGATCATGGCATATATTAGCCTCTCAACTATTCAATTATCCAATCCTTGATGACAATCAGATCCCAAGCCCAGGAAATCAAATTTCAAGAATTTTGGGAAACCAGAAATCAGCAATTCATTCAACTCATTCAAATCAGGAAAAACCAAATCAGATTTGAATCATAGGAATGTCAAAGCTTCTCAATTCATTTCTGAACAAGATTGGGATAGATGTTAACCTCTCAGTTGTTCAATTAATTCAATCCCCAATGACAATCAGATTCAAACAGCCCAAGAAAATCAGAATTCAGATTTCAGAAAAAAATCAGATTTCAGAAAGTAGAAATCAGAATTCTAATTGGGTTTGTATCTAGAACTTGGCATTGATTCTTGATTCATTTCTGAACAAGGGTTAGACCAAATGATAACTTCTCAATTATAAATACAAATAGGGTCTTCAAATGACAAGATCATATTTATAACAAATCAGATTTCAGAAATGTAAAACCAGAAAAATCAGATTTCTGATTTCTGTTCAGGAATCAGTGGAAAATCTGGTTTGAGTCAAATGATTGCCCAAACAATCTTGATTCATTTCTGAACAAGATAGAGACAATACCAACATCCCAAAGACTCAATTAATTAGGTTAGAAATGAAGAACAGATTCAGAAAAATAGGAAATCAGATTTTCAGGAAACCAAATTCAGAAATCAGATTTGCAACTAAATGGAATCCATAAATCTGACTTTATCTCTTAATGCATTCTGAAGGGTGATTAGATCAAATAACACATCCCAATCATGGTTTACAATGGATCTAATGATAACATGAATCAGTGCAGAAAAGTTCTAAAATCTGAAAACCAGAATTGATTTCAGTGCAGGATTACAAATCAGTCCATATCCATCCAAAACTAATCTAAACTACTACCCTATCCTAGAAGAAATGGAGTTTAGCTCCTCATAATTACAAGATTTGACATGAAATGGGATAAGAAACATATACAATTCATGGTTCCTTCAAGCTCTCGGCAGTAGCTCCCAAAATCCAGCAGCCCCCTTCCTTGCCTTGCTCCAAACCCTTGAATGACCAGCCTCCCTTCTCCTCCAGAAAAATCCAGCTTATATATCACTCCTTTCCACCCTTTGATCAGCATCTAAATGTCCTAATCCTCCTGATTAAGCCACCTGTCCATCTGCAGAAATTCCAGCAGTGACAGCTTCCCTTTTGTGCAGGAAAAGTAGTGGTCCCCCCTACTTTTTCCACCTTTTGGCCACCTTTTCTTCTTGCTACAAAAAACCCAAACAGCAAGCATCAAAGCTCTTGAGTAGTATTTTGACAAATAAGGATTAGGATAATGCTGGTAACTAGTTCAATTATCAGATGGGTTTATGTGTTGTGCAAGAATGAAAACTTATATCGATATGAATGAATTCAAGGGCCCGTAATGATAACTTTATGGAAATCTTAGAAAATGTCCTAATATGGATGGTTCAAAGCATTTCAGACATCAAATTGATTAGAGTGACAAGTGAGTGAGGTCAGAAATCAAATATGAATGAGATTCCTAAAAGTGATAACTTGAGTGCCCCAAAAACGATAACTTATATGACTTAAAAACGATAATTTGTCATAACTTGAGTTTTGATTATCCAAATGTGATGAAATTTGACCAGCAATGAGTTAGAACAATAATAAGATGATTGCTTAAGGTCCTTGTGCAGAATTAATGGTTTTGCATGTCGAAATGACTGAATTGCCCTTTAACGATAACTTGGCGCTTGAAAAATGATAACTTGTTCAAATGGACTTAAAACTTTGCACAAGTTGAGATGTGACTATCCAAATATGATTTATACATGATAATGATGGATTTAGGGCAAGAAAACCATTGAAAATAAGTTCATTCAAAATAATGATAACTTGGCACTTAGGAATGATAACTTGTCCTCAAAATGATAACTTGGCATAGAATTTAAATATTAATGGATTTTGGCATTTCAGAACCTCTATGCACATGGAATTAAGTATGAAATGAGGAATATCAACTAGTTATCACAATGTTTGCATTCCAAGTATAATTGGCCCAAAAATAGGTAAAAGTGAGACTCCATATGTATGAATTTCATCTAAAATGGGTTAGAATCATATAGTGATCAGCAAGTGATCAAACTCCCCCAAGCTTAGCCTTTTGCTTGTCCTCAAGCAAAACATTCAGAAATTAAGGACAAACTTGAATTAAAAGTCCACAAATGAAGTAAAGTCTAGCTGAATTTGAATCCAATGAGTTTCCCACTTTGCCAACACTTCACTCTTTCCAAAAACTCAATTTCTAGCTAGGGAATCACAGAGGCTAAAGCAAATTTAAGCCATGGAAGAAGTACTAGCAATAACATGTTTGAATTATAGGAATTGTCAACTTTACAAAGGGGTTGAACTACAAATCTCTTCATGAACAGGTTTTCAATTGATTAAACAGGTTTAACACCTGACTTTTATTCATGAAATGCATATAAACAGGTTTAGCACCTGATTTTTATTCATGCTTTCTTTAGGAGAGATTCCTTGGGAAGTTTTGCTCTCCTAAATTTTTTTTTTCTTTTTGTATTGAAGAGAGATTCCTTTGGAAGTTTTGCTCTCTTCCTTTTTTCCTATGCATTTATATGACTTTTTACTTTTCCTTTTCTCATTTTTCTATCCTGTTCATGAAGTGAGCAATAGTTCAAACTCAAGTATAGTTTAGATCCCTTTATCCAAAAAGTCAAGTTTTCCTATTTAGCATGGCAGCAAGAGCCTTGACTCCCTTCTAGACATCTGATATTACTAATTCAATCCATAAGTATCAACTAGTGTGACCCACAAAAAGGAAAAAATTTCAGCTGAAAACTTCATTCAAATGCATCTGAATTCATAATGCCAATTAAAGAAAGAAGGCTAATGGCCAAGTTGGCCACTTGGTATTGGAGTGCACCAACTATTAAAATAAAGTATTCTACCCATTTCAGAGTTAAAATAAATTCAGAATTGAGTTGGGTCCAAAAATTGATAACCGAGTGATAACTAGTGATAACTTGTGAAAACCAATGATAACCTGTTATGAATTATGATATGGTCATTAAAATCAATTGAAAACATGGTGTAAAGGTTAGAAAAGCACCAGGTTTCCTCCCCCAAGCTTATTCTCAACACTGTCCTCAGGGTTGAAAAATAAAGGCAAGGGAGAGGGGTGGGTGGGATTGAAATGCATTAAATTGGGCATTTGAATTCTTCTTGGCACTTCAACCAGAAGCTTTGGGTGATCTAATCTTCATTAGTTGCAACTGATCCTGCAGAGAAACAAATGATATCAGTGGAATAGTAGATTTGCAACTAATCAGATTTTTGAGTGCAAATTTCAACATTGCGTTGAGAATTTATGAAATTCACTGAAATTAAGCTATAATAGATTGGGATAACTGAAATGAATGTTAATTCAAATGATGATATGATCAATATATCATAATGAAAAAGATATTATCAGTTATCATTGAGTTTTCAGTGGAAAAATGAAAAATAGGGGTAAGGGTACTCCCTGAATTTGAGACTTGTGAATTGAACATGTTCCTCATCTCTTATTCCTTCAAAAACAGAAAGATTAAGTGTAAAGTGGCTTGGGTTACCTCCCAAGAAGTGCCTTTCTTTAATGTCTTTAGCTAGACATTGTTACAACTCTTGATGTCAAGGAGGTTTAAATAGTGTGATATGATCAAGTAGAGATCTCAATCTGTGGACAGCTTCACTAATCAAGTATGGATCTCTTGGTTTGCCAATGATTGACCTTTGTTTTTCAGTTTGATTCCCACCTCCATTGTACTAGAAATCTACCAACTTCTCATTCCAAAATTTCTCATCTATGACATCTGAATCTCCTGGATCACCATCTTGTTTAAGCAACCATTTCTTCAATGGCCTCTTTAAATGCAACATTGTTGGAAGATCTTTGAGCTCTTGGTTCCATCTTTCAGTAGGCAAGCAATGATCTTCCTTCATTGAATGTTCAATTCCTTCTACAAATCTGAATTCTGCTATAGCCTCTATTTGGAAAGAAATTTCTTCTACTTTTGTATCATCCTTGGCCATTTCAATCTCATCATGTGGCTTTACTGGCATAACATGTTGCCCAATGAAAAATGAGATGGGTGAGACTTTGGAACTTTGAATGACTTCAAATGAATTAGTGCTTGCTTCAAGTTCAGGCCACTTCTTTTTTGATGTTTCTTCATCTTTGACCCTAAGATGTTGACATTCTTCAACTGATCCATGATGGTTTGTGGAGCAAATTGCTTCAAGTAGAACTTTTGGACAGTTGGATGCAGGAGGTGACTCATCTTTAGGGATAGACAATAAGTGAATTGAGTTGCAGCCCTCATCACAAAGGTGTGTATATGATAGTTTCTCCAAAGAATCAAAATCAGAGTCTTCTAGAATTAATTCTTCATTGGATGGGAACCTTATGAGTGGGTCTTCAATGTGATTCATTGCTGGTATCATTGGAGTAGCTTTTTCAATAACTTCAATAACTTCATCTTGTTTCTTGGCCTGTTCTATAAGTGTGATAGACTCCTTTTCAATTTCAGCCTCCATGACTACTTCTTTTTCTTCATTCATCTCTTTCTCAATTTCCATCTTCATTTCCTGAATTTCTTCTTTCAGAAGGGCAGATTGGATTTGTGGGGCTTCTTGACTGGACTGCAAACAAAGCTTGGCCTCCAAGGCTTGATATCCAGCTCCAAGAACATCTACTTTCATACATATTTTTTCCAAGTTTGCAAGTTGCTCGTCCTGCCGCCTCATGAAGTTCTCCAACATAATCTTCATTTCTGACTCTATGGATTGATTAAGTGATTGCTGATTTTCTGAAATATCCATGGTAGCAACCTGAAAATTTGACTCTTGACCTTGATTGTGATGGTAATACAAATGATTTTGTGAGTCATAAACATAAGGATTGCTGCTTGAGAAGTCTTGCTCAGGATTCCAATAATTTGAAATATAATGACTACTAGTTGAGAAACCTTCCTCTTGATTCCAGTAATTAGAACTTTCATGACCATATGAGGCATACATGTAAGCATCAGAGGGCTGTTGAAATTGTGGTGATCCTTGATTGCAATGAACTTGTGATGATTCTTCAACTATAGAATCCAATTCCTCCTGGCTCAAGGGTGTTTCACATGATTGGTAATAGTCATAGGACCATGTTTGCCAACTCATATCCATCTTTTCTTCTTTCTCTCTCAGAAATCAAATTCATAATTTTCTGCAATTGCTGGGTGAATAACGATCCCTAAATGTCCTAGGAGTAGCCTTGTTTTGATTGGTAGCCTCCTTCTCAAAAGTTCTTCTCCTAGCCTCTTCTCTTTGCAATCTCCTTCTCCTATTGAATCTTCTTTCAGTTGAGGATCAGATAGGTAGAGGTCTCCTTGAAGTTCCAAATCTGCATAAAATCAATTCAGAAGTATCAATTTCATAAAAAGAAAGAAATCTGTACAGAATTGAAAAGAAAAAAAAAGAAAGAAAAAAAATTCAGAATGATAACTTGCAAAAACTAAAAATTGGCCTAACAAATAAACTAAAAACTAAACTAAAAACTAATCTAAACTATCTAAGTTAGCCTAATTGACTTCAAATCCCCGGCAACGGCGCCAAAAACTTGATAGTGATATTTGGGTTTTCTAGTGATAACTTGCTAAATTAAAGAAAAGGTCAATTTTTCATTTTTTTTTGGTCCCTCAACTCACTAGCTGCAAGTGCACAGGTAAGTTGTAGTAGACTCAGGTTGTCGTATCCACAAGAATTTGAAGTCTAAGACACCCTAAAACAATCTAGATTAGTTCTACTTAAGTGGCTAAAAATAGATTTTTAATGAATAGTGAAAACAGATTTTTTTATGGAAAGTGAAATGATAACAGATTTTTGGGTTTTGGAAATTTATCAAAACTGAATTATAAATGCTAGAATGAAGTCTAAAAAGGTTTAACTATCTATGAGGAAGGTTCTTCTAGGATTTGGGGTTCATCTAAATTAATTAAGGATGGAATGGAACAAGTTATCACTAAATGTCCAACTTTTGATTCAACTTGAAAATGGCTGTTCCCACAGCTCAATTGGCTTCTAACTAAGCAATATATGATTATATAATTGTTAGCTAGGTTGAATCAAAAGAGGGTCCTCACTGAAAATCAAGTTATCATTGGGCTCAAAAGAAAGATTCAATGCTGATTTTTTGCAATTCAAGGAAGTTTGGAATGATAACTTGCATTTGCAATCGTAAAAAGATGGAATCATTCCAATCAACCAAACCAGAATAAAATATACTCAATAATGGTGCTTGTGTTCCATGATTCATCTCTGAATTCAAGGGGAATTCAAAGTCAACCTCTCGGTTGCAAAATAAATTGGAATCCACACAAACACACTCAATTGGAAATGCAAACATATGGCCACATGAGTTCATAATTCCCATTGCTCCTTGGCCCATCTCTGGATCTCAAAGAAGCCCTTAAGACTACCTCTCAGTAGTGGATTAAAATGAGGGTTGACAATGAAAATCAGAAGTTAGAAAAATGAGAAAACAGAAATCAGCATTTCAGGAAAATCAGCAATGTGGATTGATGGGATTCAAGTTTGCCAAATGCCCCTTGACCCATCTCTGGACTGCAAGGGATTCCTAGAGTACACCTCTCAGTGATTTGAATAAAATAGGGATTAACAATTGGCAATTCAGATTCCAAACAATCAAAAAATAGAATTTAGAATCAAACTAAGAAATCAGATTTTGGAAAAATCAGATTTGAATTCTGAATTGTCAATGATCTTGATTCATTTCTGAATAAGATCATGGCATATATTAGCCTCTCAACTATTCAATTATCCAATCCTTGATGACAATCAGATCCCAAGCCCAGGAAATCAAATTTCAAGAATTTTGGGAAACCAGAAATCAGCAATTCATTCAACTCATTCAAATCAGGAAAAACCAAATCAGATTTGAATCATAGGAATGTCAAAGCTTCTCAATTCATTTCTGAACAAGATTGGGATAGATGTTAACCTCTCAGTTGTTCAATTAATTCAATCCCCAATGACAATCAGATTCAAACAGCCCAAGAAAATCAGAATTCAGATTTCAGAAAAAAATCAGATTTCAGAAAGTAGAAATCAGAATTCTAATTGGGTTTGTATCTAGAACTTGGCATTGATTCTTGATTCATTTCTGAACAAGGGTTAGACCAAATGATAACTTCTCAGTTATAAATACAAATAGGGTCTTCAAATGACAAGATCAGATTTATAACAAATCAGATTTCAGAAATGTAAAACCAGAAAAATCAGATTTCTGATTTCTGTTCAGGAATCAGTGGAAAATCTGGTTTGAGTCAAATGATTGCCCAAACAATCTTGATTCATTTCTGAACAAGATAGAGACAATACCAACATCCCAAAGACTCAATTAATTAGGTTAGAAATGAAGAACAGATTCAGAAAAATAGGAAATCAGATTTTCAGGAAACCAAATTCAGAAATCAGATTTGCAACTAAATGGAATCCAGAAATCTGACTTTATCTCTTAATGCATTCTGAAGGGTGATTAGATCAAATAACACATCCCAATCATGGTTTACAATGGATCTAATGATAACATGAATCAGTGCAGAAAAGTTCTAAAATCTGAAAACCAGAATTGATTTCAGTGCAGGATTACAAATCAGTCCATATCCATCCAAAACTAATCTAAACTACTACCCTATCCTAGAAGAAATGGAGTTTATCTCCTCATAATTACAAGATTTGACATGAAATGGGATAAGAAACATATACAATTCATGGTTCCTTCAAGCTCTCGGCAGTAGCTCCCAAAATCCAGCAGCCCCCTTCCTTGCCTTGCTCCAAACCTTTGAATGACCAGCCTCCCTTCTCCTCCAGAAAAATCCAGCTTATATATCACTCCTTTCCACCCTTTGATCAGCATCTAAATGTCCTAATCCTCCTGATTAAGCCACCTGTCCATCTGCAGAAATTCCAGCAGTGACAGCTTCCCTTTTGTGCAGGAAAAGTAGTGGTCCCCCCTACTTTTTCCACCTTTTGGCCACCTTTTCTTCTTGCTACAAAAAACCCAAACAGCAAGCATCAAAGCTCTTGAGTAGTATTTTGACAAATAAGGATTAGGATAATGCTGGTAACTAGTTCAATTATCAGATGGGTTTATGTGTTGTGCAAGAATGAAAACTTATATCGATATGAATGAATTCAAGGGCCCGTAATGATAACTTTATGGAAATCTTAGAAAATGTCCTAATATGGGTGGTTCAAAGCATTTCAGACATCAAATTGATTAGAGTGACAAGTGAGTGAGGTCAGAAATCAAATATGAATGAGATTCCTAAAAGTGATAACTTGAGTGCCCCAAAAACGATAACTTATATGACTTAAAAACGATAATTTGTCATAACTTGAGTTTTGATTATCCAAATGTGATGAAATTTGACCAGCAATGAGTTAGAACAATAATAAGATGATTGCTTAAGGTCCTTGTGCAGAATTAATGGTTTTGCATGTCGAAATGACTGAATTGCCCTTTAACGATAACTTGGCGCTTGAAAAATGATAACTTGTTCAAATGGACTTAAAACTTTGCACAAGTTGAGATGTGACTATCCAAATATGATTTATACATGATAATGATGGATTTAGGGCAAGAAAACCATTGAAAATAAGTTCATTCAAAATAATGATAACTTGGCACTTAGGAATGATAACTTGTCCTCAAAATGATAACTTGGCATAGAATTTAAATATTAATGGATTTTGGCATTTCAGAACCTCTATGCACATGGAATTAAGTATGAAATGAGGAATATCAACTAGTTATCACAATGTTTGCATTCCAAGTATAATTGGCCCAAAAATAGGTAAAAGTGGGACTCCATATGTATGAATTTCATCTAAAATGTGTTAGAATCATATAGTGATCAGCAAGTGATCAAAAGTTCATCCTTGACATGGTCTAGTTGAAATTCGTCATGCATATAGATTATCCACAAATGAGCCATTTATATTTGCAGAACAAGCTCAACAAGTTTATTATATGTCTTACCCATCTACAAATCGAGAAAGGAAAGATTGGTGGGTTGTATGCAAAACAAAGTCAAGAGGAAGAATAGACATTCCTTCATATGATGCAGAATATGAAGACTCAATTCCTACAATTGATGGTTATTATCAGGAAGATGAGATGTCTACTCCTATTTTTGTTGAACCAACAATCGAACTTGATGAACCAAATCTTCTTGTTGATGGAAGGCACTTCGATTATGTGAATGAAGTAGAAGAGAGAAGTGAAGAGGATAAGAACGAAAATGAGATGATGACGCAGATGATGATAAGGCACTAGTGGAAGAAGAGGAAGAGGAGGAGGAGGAGGATTTTGTTTCCTTTAGTGATGATGATGATGAATAAGTTAGTTTTGTATGTTTTCACTTTTTTTAAAAAAACCTTATTAAATTTTATATGTGCAGTTTTTTATTCATATTTTGATATAATTAACTTATTTTCTCTTCTTTTTTGTAGGAAAATGGTGAGGGGTGGAGCTTCACGAAGAGGACGAGGGAGAGGTGTTGGTGATAGAGGCATTGACTCCAGAAGAACTAATGAAATAAATTCTTGCAAGGATTCGACAAGTTCGACTTCTCAAAATGTGGTTGCTCCAACACCATCACAATTAGCTCAAGAACAAGCTATCCAAATTGACAATGAAGATCAAGTAGGAGTTGATTTTGATGATTCCATGTCATTAAGAACGAGGGGTGTAAATCATGGCATGGATGCACCTAATAATCAAGCTGATCGAATGTTTATAACACTAAATTGTGATAGGTTAATTTTTTACTATTGTGCTATTTTTTAAAGTTTATGCATATCTTTCACATTTGTACATCTAATGATTTTTTTATTGTATCATGTAGTTTCATTCCTAATTCGATTACTCGGACAATTGGTATGATAGTGAAAGATTCTATGCAAACTGCCTGTGTTGGAAAAAAGTGTTGCAAGAAACTCGTGAAAGGATGTGGAATGCATTTAAGGTATTATTTAACAATCAAGGTCAATAATGTGATTTGCATGTAAGAAATTTTTGTAATGTTTTAACATTAATTTGATTATTTTTCAAGCAAGATATGTGTGGGAGCAATCAGATATTCTCATTAAGGAAACATTTATTAAGAAGTGTGGTGATCTCTACTCTCCCACACTGTATCATGCAAGACATCATGTGATGAAGAAGCATAATTAGATGCATATAAGTGAAACCAAAGGATTTGGACCATCATGGATGAGAGGAGATGTTTGGAATGGCATGGTTGATATGTGGATGGAAGATGAGTGGCAACAAAAATCAGAGGCTGCAAAACATAATAGGCTCACTGAGAAAGAGGGTGGAATCACAAAGCATACCACTAGTTCCATACCTATGACAGAGCATCGGATAAGACTTATATATTAACTACACTATTTGAATATTTAATTTTTTTCTAAGTTGTGCACTATTTTCTAGTCATATGCTTTATTTTTTTTGTAGCTGATCACTAGCTGATCACTATATGTTTCTAGCCCATTTTAGATGCAATTCATACACATCGAGTCCCACTTTTGCCTATTTTTGGGCCAATTATACTTGGAATGCATACATTGTGATAACTAGTTGATATTCCTCATTTTATACTTAATTTCATGTGCATAGAGGTTCTGAAATGCCAAAATTCATTAATATCTAAATTCTATGCCAAGTTATCATTTTGAGGACAAGTTATCATTCTCATATGTCAAGTTATCATTATTTTTTGAATGAACTGATTTTCAATGGTTTTCTTGCCCTAAATCCATCATTATCATGTATAAATCATATTTGGATAGTCACATCTCAACTTGTGCAAAGTTTTAAGTCCATTTGAACAAGTTATCATTTTTCCTTTGCCAAGTTATCGTTAAAGGGCAATTATGTCATTTTGACATGCAAAATCATTAATTCTGCACAGGGACCTTAAGCAATCATCTTATTATTGTTCTAACTCATTGCTGGTCAAATTGCATTACATTTGGATAGCCACAACTCAAGTTATCACAAGTTATCTAAGTCATATAAGTTATCATTTTTGGGAACCCAAGTTATCACTTTTTAGAAATCTCATTCATATTTGATTTCTGACTGCACTCACTTGTTACCCTAGTCCATTTGATGCTTCTAATGCTTTGAATCACTTGCATTTGGATAATTTCCATAATTTGTGACAAGTTATCATTTCCGGGCCCAAAACCATCAAATTTTTATATAGATTTCCAATCCTGCACAACATAAAATTCCTTTTGATCACTGAGCTGAGCCTACTTGTGGTTATTACCCTTATTTATCTATTTCTTATTAGAAGACATTGATACTTGTTGTTATGTGCCTTCTAGCAGGTGGAATGGGACTGGAAAAGGGAGAAAAAGAAGAGGGGACCACTTGCTTTTTGGCTGTCCAAAAAGCTGTCACTGCAGATTCTTCCAGGACCAGGACACATGGTTGCAATCAAAGGATAAAGAACATTCTGATGCTGATCCAAGGGTGGATAGGAGTCATATAAAAGGGGAATTTCTGGAGGAGAGAAAGGGGGCTGGACATTGAGGGTTTGGAGAGGGGTTGCTGCATGAAGGAAGGAAGTGTTTGAAGCTGGATTACAGGGCTGCTGGAGTTCTGGCAGAGAAGCTTCAAACCAGGATGTTTTGTACCTGTTCTTCAATCCATTTTGTTTCAAATTTTGTAATTATGAGGAGCTAAACTCCATGTCTCCTAGGATAGGGCAATAGTCTAGGTTAATTTGGATGGATATGGACAGAAATTAATCCCAAACTGTTATCAATTTTGATTTTTAGATTTTTGCATTGAAATGAATCTGTTCTTATCATTGTTAGGTCCTACTTGTATCTACAACTGAGAAGTTGTCATTTGATCTAACCTTTGTTCAGATATGAATTAAGAACCAGTGATAAGTTTCTGGATTCCATTTCTGAAATTTGATTTCTGCATTCTAATTTCCTACACTGAACTCAATCCTGAAATTTCTGATTCTGCAATGTTATGGGTCTGTTCTTGCCATTGTTAGATCCCACTTGTAATATATAACTGAGAAGTTATCATTTGATCTAGCCCATATTCAGAAATGAATTAGGAATCAATGCCAAGTTACTGGATTCCACTTTGATTGAAAATCTGATTTCTGAACTTCCTGAATCTGATTTTTTGATTTCTGTGAACTGTTTGAATCTGATTTTCCATTGGGAATTTGATTAATTGAGCAAATGAGAGGTTGATATTGGTCCAAGTCTTGTTCAGAAATGAATCAAGATAGTTTGGCATTTTATGATTCAAACCTGTCCTCCAATTCTGATTTCTAAAATTACATTCCTGAAATCTGTTTTCTAAAATTTATTGGAATCTGATTTGCTAATTGAATCTCCAATTTCATTCAATCACTAAAAGGTGAACCTTAAGAATTTCTTGTTGTCCGGAGATGGGTCAATAAGCACTTAGCAAATTCAGAATTCCAATGAGAAGCATTGCTGATTTCCTTGTTGTTTTCCCAATTTGATTTCTGAAATAGTTTTTGCTGAATTCTGATTTCTGATTTCTTGGGAATCTGATTGCCATTGTTAAGTCCTGCTTAATCCACCATTGAGAGATGGTTTTTAGGCCTTCTTTGAGATTCAGAGATGAGCCAAGGAGCAAAGACAATTTCTGATTTCCCAAACTTGTATTAGGTGCTGATTTCTATCCAATTCATTAATGGAAATGTGGATTTCATTTGAATTTGCAGCTGAGAAGCTGATTTTAAATCCACTTGTAGTTTATAAATAAACCAAGGTGCATTTGCATTAATATTGGATTGATTTCATCCCTGTTTAGTTGATTGAAACATTCCTTTCATTTTCAAGGTGCAATCTAGAAGTTATCATTTCAGATTTTATTGAAGTTGCCCAAAAATCAGCAAGTGCATTGAGTGAACCCAATGATAACTTGATTTTCAGTGGGGATCCTCTTCTAATTCAACTTGTCTAACAATTATATGATAATATATTGTTTAGTTCTGGTCTAATTGAGCTGTGAAAACAGCCATATTAAAAGTTGAATTAGATTTGACTAAAAAGTGATAACTTGTCCATTTCCATCCATAATTAATTTAGATGAACCTCAACTCCTAGGAGAACCTTCCTCATTGATAGTTGAACCTTTTTAGACTTCATTCTAGCATTTATAACTCAGTTTTGATAAATTTACAAAACCCAAAAATCTGTTATCATTTCACTTTCCATTAAAAATCTGTTTTCACTTCTCTTTGAAAATCTGTTTTTAGCCATTAAAGTAAAACTAATTTAGATTGTTTTAGGGTGCCTTAGACTTCAAATTCTTGTGGATACAATAACCTGAGTCTACTACAACTTATCTGTGCACTTGCAGCTAGTGAGTTGGGAGACCAAAATTAAAAAAAATTGACCCTTTTACTTAATTTCAGCAAGTTATCACTATAAAACCCAAATATCACTATCAGTAGGCACAAAAGTTAGGCAGACAACCAACTGACTATGAAGTTTGTGAGCATTGTCATAAGCGTCGAGGCAAAGAAAAAACTGGTGAATATGTTGATGGAAAATCAAAAAAAGTTTGTGTAAGTTTTTATATAAAAAAATATTTATTCATCCACCTTATATATTGTGTTACTTTTTCTAACATACTTTGTTTGTGCTGAATTTAGGAAGATTACAATGCATCTCTTAACACCAAATATGGTTCAGATGTTAGCTCTCAACCAGGATTTGATGCTGCTATGTGGATTGATGCGGTAGGAGCTCCAACAAAAGGAAGAGTATATGGATTTGGTGCTGAAAAATATGCTCAATCACTAGTAAATAATTTGAGTCATGACGTATCAATGCACATGGGTGACTCTTCTTCAAATGTTGCTACTGAGGATGATTTGCAACGTATAAGAGAAGAAGTGCGTGAAGAAGTGCGACAAGAATTGCAATAAGAATTAGATGACCGCATTAAAAAAGTGAATGCTGAAATGGAAGAACGTGTTTGTGCACTTGTATTACAAATTACTCAATAAGCAAGTAGTCAATCACCTTCTGGAGATTCTGTTCCACGTCAGTAAGGTAATTTATCTTATTTATATATTACTATTTTATGATTCTTCATTATTTTAATCTTTCTCTATTTAAATCACTAGATTTTAATATTTTATGTATATATTTGATTACAGGTTCCAACATTTTATATGGAGAGGAGATCACAATTCATCAAGGAAAAAAGTGAATATGTTGTGTGACTATAATTTGCTTAAAGTTTCATTCTTAAATTTGGATAATCAAAACTTATGTAGTGAATTTAATATTTTGAATATTTTAATTGCAAATGTTTGAATTTTTGGCATGTTTAGAAATGAATATCTTGCATTTTATTATTTTTATTATATAATTATTTATGTGTAGTAGTACATTCGAAAAATGAATTGTCACATAATTATTGATTCACTAAAAAATATGTAAATTTATTATATTAAATAATTACATAAAATTCCGTCACAATTTCATCAAGATAATTAATAACGAATCATCACAATTTTGTCACAAAACATCGACGTGAAATTTGTCACAAGTCTATCACAATCATAATCGTCACAAAATGATCACAAATAATCATCACAAATCTGTCATAAATATTGTCACAACATATATCCGTCACAAATTAATAGTCAGTAATCCGTCAAAAAATCATCATATTTGTGACGGAATACACATTTTATTAATTATTTTATCAAACATTTGTGACAAAAATATTTTAATTTTGTGACGATTGTAGCCATCACAATTTTTTTTGTAACGAATTATTTTCGTCACAACACAATTTGTGGGTAAAAAATCAGTGACGGATACATATTATCACAAGTTTATCACAGAAGAGCATCTGTGACGGAATACACTTATCCTGTGACGAAATTATCCGTCACAGATACTTTGTTTTTTTGTAGTGCTTGTGTCAAACCTCTATGACCAAAATTATTTCTATTGTACATCCATCGACGATCATTCGGTGGAGATATAATTTTTGCATCATTGGTAGGTTAGACTAATTAATTTTTACAATCTTCGAATAAGGGCCATATCAGTATATAATCTTTTCACTATACAAATGTTTTAATGTGGTCATACGAAGAATGGGGATTCCGGTGTAAACAAACATGAATAAAGAATCGCTACAAATCTTTCAAGGTTCTAAACATGTATACCCATCACAATATTAAAATTAAACATATTAAATATCGCTAATTAGCAACTAAACATCATACCCACATACTAATAAAATAGCATTCTATAAAAAATGTTCTAAATAAAATAGCAACTAAACATCATACCCACGTACTAATCATATTTGCATTCTAAAATTAACAAAAATTACAATAGACAATCTAAAATATTTCATAGAATCATAGAAATAATAATGACATAAAAATAAATAACTTACATCTTTTGGAGTAACAGTCGACGATAAAAGAATTCCAATAATATGCATATAAATAGAACATAAGAAAACAAAAAAAAAAACAATCTGTATATAAATATAACTCAATTAGCATTCTTACAATTTTGAACTTGTCCAAAGGAGAAACACAATGCTTGTCAAATAGAGAACAAAATCCTGAACGTCAAATGCAAGTACATCAATATCACTGAAAAAAATAAACTACACAAATCATAGAAAAATAAATAAATGACCTGGCCGGCTGGTGCGGCCGGATTTGGCTGGCCAGCATGGCCAGATCTGGCCGGCGTGGCCGCGAGCGCCCGACAGTGGCTATCACAGCTGCGAACGGCTAGATCTGGTCTCCGCCGGCCGGATTCGGCCGCTGCGGCCACGAACGTACAGATCTGACCGCCACAGCAGGCTAGATCTTTCTGAGGCGGCCGGATCTAGCTGCCGCATTTGCGACTAGCCGAAAGTGGTCAGATATGGCCAGAGATGGCCAGATCTGACTGCCGCGGCCGATCGGAAGCGGCCGGATATGGCCAGATCGGACGCCAACGTCAGGAAGGGCGAAGGAGAGCGGGCAGAGAATCGAAGAATCAGGAAGGTCGATCGTACTTGCGGTGGCCGGCGAAGTTGCAGCGGCGGCGTGGCGCACAGGCGGCGGCGCGGAGATCGGATCGCCGGCGAAGTTTGACGTACGTGCGCAGGGGACGGCTGCTCGATCGGGAAGAAGGAGTTCAGCTACTTATAGGAGGGTTCTACTTTCGACAGTCCGGACCGTCGAAATTTAAAAAATACTATAAAATATAAATTCAAATATCCACGGCCAGAACTGCTAAAAGTTTCGATGGTTCAATGAACCGTCGAAAGTTGGTGGTTCTAGCTGCCGAAACATATATATTATGTTAGAGGTATAACTTACGTTTCCACGGACAGAACCATCAAAAAATCCATATATCGTACACAACACATCAATTGGAATTCAGACAATTCTAATCGCTGAAAGTTTCGACGGTTACCTGTTGCAGCTTCAGACAGTCCAAAACATCGGTAAATGAAAAAAAATATATTAACAAGTAATCTTACCGTTGCATATATAAATTATATATAAGTAATATTCCGACGGTTAGAACCGTCAAAATTTTCGAGGGGTGGGGAAACTTAAAAAATTTGGATGGTCTAAGCTCGAAACATGCCATGGAAAACTAAACACGCTCATTGACATATTTCGACAGTTACGAGCATCGAAACTTTCGACGAAAGGTTTCGTCGGTTTAAAAACCGTCGAAAAACATTTCGTCTCTAATTACGACGGAGTTGTAAACCCGTCGAAAATGTCTTCGGTAGTTTAGACCGATTTCTGCCCGTCGATAACTATCCGTCGGAAAATGACCATTTTCTTGTAGTGTTAATCATTCTTTAATGCGGGCACTATTATTTTTAATTCATATATGCAAAACATTTTTGTAAAGGAATTATATTACATAAATATATGTATACCCCTACACAGACATATGTATAAATGGTACATACATGGATGCATGATTTTTTATATGGATAGTTTTAATAATGGATTATAATTGACACTTAAAATTTGATATATATATATATATATATATATATATATATATATATATATATCATTTTAGTAAAGGATACACATGTACATGGATAAATGTAAAAAATACTAAAGAAGATATCATGAGTACCTTCATATCCATATCTATACATTATTAAAAAGAGAAGTAGAAAACACTTTGTGATGCTTTCTCATTAACCCACATAATATATTTAAAATAATTAATATTTTAAAAATTAGATATTGATAAGAAATAATAAATCGAGCAAACACTGTCCATCACTAGAATATTCTTTTAGCGATAAATATTTAAGGATATAGTTATCTAATGTATAATATGATATGTTTTTACAAATTTGTCATTTTTACCAATATACGATTAATACTTTTCATTATCTATGTCTGCAGCTATAAATGTGAGACCATAAAGTGTGTAATGTTACAAGAAGGAACAGTTTCTGTTACAGGAAAAAAATATATTTTCCTTACATATATACATAGTATCAAAATGAAATAATGAAGACATGAACAATTAATTAATTATAATATGGTGAAATAAGAATGATAAAAAGATAAGTTTTATCAATTAAGTTTGAAAATATATCAGTCTAATTTGAACAAAAACTCTTGACTCGATGTAAGGAAAAATAAATTGGACTATTTGAATATGATTGCAAGGAAAAATTTTGAAACTTAACCAAAATAAATTATATTACAATCAGTTCAGAAAATTATATAAATAACTATTATTATCCAATAAGTTTTAAATTAATAATTTAATTTCAGATTATTTTGTTTCTATAAAAATGATTAAAATCTTTCTATTAAGTACTATTTCTTAAAATTAAATGTGCATGTGCTATGTCTGTTATTATTAGATTTAATGATAAATATTACTGATATAATCAACATTCAAGTTCTTAGAATAAAATTTGTAAATGATTTTTATACCACATTTATAATCTCATTCATTACGTTTCCATATATTAAAAGCATTTCCAAATTGTTCGTGAATAAAATAAATTCTTATAGATAAACACGAGATAGTCCTTAGCTTTTATTGATAGTCATATTGATACATACATAGTCATATTCATACATACATACATACATACATACATACATACATACATACATACATACATACATACATACATACATACATACATACATATATATATATACATACATACATATATATATTACTTGTAATTTTTAAATATTATTTTGATAGAATACTTAAAATGTTACTTAAGAATTTTCACACTCTTCTCATAATATGCATAAATAATATTTTAAAATATATTTCAATTTTATATTTGAATAGGGGTCACAACCCATCCAAATAAGTATTTTCAAACATTCCATGTGATTCATTTTTTATATTCTTTTCCTTTTCTTGCATTCCATAAATTTCAAATATTGGACTGAAGTAAGTAATATATTATCAATGATAATGTTATTGTCATACATGTAACAACCAAAAAGAAAAATGAAATGATGAAACGGTCACAAACGTTGTATGACACGACCTGAAGTGGGGGAGTAAATGTTGGCAATAATTAAGGAGAATAAATGGGATTAGGAGTAATGAAAAATTAAAAGGTAACGAAGTCCCAAAGTTGTCCACTATTTCCCTAAAGTCACGAGCAGTCTTCCACCGGCGGCCATAGCAAGGATTAGAGCAACCGGAAATAGACTATTTTCCTCTGCCATTGCTTAGTAGACGCCCCTTTTCTATAGCAACTCCGTGCGACCAGATTTCTCAACATCCTATGAGGTGACCGGCTAGAGGACGGGCGCAAAGAGGACACGGAGGACATAGACGATGCAGATCTCAGCACAGCAAGCGAGGACAGACACGAAATTCAGGTGGATGAATTGAAATCATCTTGCATAATTATGATTAGATCTGATTACTGTCCTGCCTTGATCTGATAATGTTATCGAATTGAAAATGTGGAAAAGAGATGATGAACAAAATGTATGGACCGATCTGTTCCTTTCCTATTGTGTAATTACATGACGGATTTCTTGTTTAAATTATAATTATTCTTGTTATTTATCTGCCCTGACGATTGATAAGATGTAGTATGTGAATTATGTCAAATACTTGTACTGATCTCATCGATTTTCGTATTAAAATTGTCGGAGGAACCCCCGCCGTCATGCCCGTGACCTTCCCTTCACGGTCGTGCCATTGCCGACACGCCTGTGTTGTCTGACCCACACGACCGTGCCATCCCTTAGGCACGCCCGTGCCGTTATCCAGCCGAATGAAATTTGACTACTTTAAACTCGGTCGACTGATTCCACTCAACCGGTCAACCGCTCTTACACCTTGGCACGCCCGTGCCATCGCTTGGCCGTGTGTATGCGGCTAACTAAAAATCGGTCGACCGACATCATGCCTAGACACGCTTGTGACATTTCATGACCGGCACGGCTGTGCCACTTCACTGATCGGCCGACCGATCTATGGAATCGATTGACCGACACCCGAATGTGATTCTTTAAATTGTTGACTATTAGACCTTGATTTTGATCCAAATATTGCTTGTTGTCCCTTCTGATTGATTATTAATATGACTGGATGTAAAGACATGATTTCATTAAGATCCACTCCCACTCTAGGATATGATTCTTTTTACTGATTTACCCTCCATTCAATTACCTCTATAGTATGAAGAATGACAAGATGGTAAAGTGATTAATAAGTAAAGGTGAAATATAAATGATGGGTTGCTAGTCCATGCCAAGTGCCTAAAGATAAGGATCACTCCCTTGGACATGGCTTGATCACCCATGGACCCACACAAGACTTCATTGTTTTGCTCGACGTAAACTCCAAAAGTTAAAGACACCTAAAGTCATCTGAGTTATAAGTAAAGTTCAAGGTAAGGAAGAATGTTCAAGTAATGCAAGCAAGATGTAAAGTAATGATTTCTATTACGATTAATGAGTTTCATCTTGATTTTAACTTTACTATGTATTCTCATGATATTAATTATTATCATTATTACTGAATTCTCTATTCAAGTTATGCATTGTATACTTATATGGTTCCCCACTAGGCTGTGAAGCTTACGGGAGGACCCCCTTCCCTGTGTTTGATTGTCACAGGTCCAAGTCAGTATTGATGTTGAGTTGGTGTACTACGACGATGCTCAGGCGATAAGAAAGCACATGAATTACAGGCCTATTTAATTATTTATTTTCTTTTGCATTTATGAACTTATGATGTAAACATTATGATATTCATTTAAAGATTAAGTAGCCATACAGAACTTTCGCAACTTATATTATCATCCTTTATTTTATTCTGTTCTTCCGCTAACATGTCTCAGTTCTTCATAGAGACTTAGTCAACAAGATGGTCAAATCCATGGTGTCCATAGCGTTCCAGGTTGATCTTCGCCACGTGACGTTGGTCGATTTGGGAGCGTTAGAATACATGACACTATGAACATAGTTACTTTTCATTTTTCAACAAAATTAAAAGTTTCATCATTTATTTGATCGTAATATGTGTGTGTATGTGTATGTGTGCATGAGAACAATTATTCATTGACACTACTTAAGTGTTTGTGTGTGCGCGCGTGTGCATGCAATCTTTTAGCTCACGTATTGTCAATATACATACATACACACAATATATATATATATACATATATATATATATATATATATATATATATATATATATAGAGAGAGAGAGAGAGAGAGATTAATGTACCTTATGCTAGAGGGATGTTGAGCACAATTATCTCAACCGTTGATAAATGGTTGAGATGCGCACAGCATCTCTATAGAGCATAAGGTGCTCTGAAGGTACATTAATCATATATATATATATATATATATATATATATATATATATTACACGCGCGCATGAGAGCGAACAATTATTCATTGACACTACGTAAGTGCATGTGTGCACGCGCGCGTATGAATAGTTATTCATTGACACTATGTGAAATATAATACTAACCATTAGATTTTAAATATATGTTTGTGGGTAATATGTTAAGTAAGTTCCATAGGTCAAAGTTTGTAAAGCAAATATTTTGTTAGATTTTGTTTAGAAAAATTTTAATAAGGGAAATGAAAGAGAAAGAGGGTCGAAAGAGAATGGGAGGGAGGGTAAAACATTAACTTTGTTAGGGGAGGGAGAAGAAAGAGAAAGGATAGAAAAAAAGTTATTAAATAAATGAATGGGTAATTATAACTTTTATTATATTTTTAATGTTTTTAACAGGGAAATAAGTAATTTAGCACATATAATTTCTTTCCCATTCTCTCCCCTCCCTTTTGGAGCTTGAAAAATGGAAGATAATTCACCCACCATTTTCTTCCATTTCCTCTCAAAACAACCAGTCAAACAAGGGGGAAGTTTTTACTTTCCCTTCCCCCCTTTTAACCCCCTTCTTTTCAATCCAAACATGGGCTTAAATTACAATAATAATGAGTTTAATGCCTATGTATAGTTTAATAACAAATGAGTTTAGTAATAAATCAATGCCATTCATTAAGATTTTAAAATATTAAGAATTAGTCCAATATCCAATATGTATTGAGCTGACTTAAAATTTTATTAGTTCCATGTTGTATGTATAATGAAATTGTTATTAATTCTCAATATTCATTTCAATAAGAAAAACAATTATATCCGATGTGAAAAAGATAAACCTTAGGAAGAAAGTAAAATAAAATCCATTTCTATTGAAGAAAAAAATAGATATATAATAAATATTTTAAATTGTATTTTTTGTCTCCCCCTAAGTTGTAATTTTGTCTCCATCCATACTACGTAAAGTAAATATAAACATGATATTAAATTAGGGATCACCTTGATGCATGCTTTATTCTACTCGATGGAGAACACTTGGTCTATTTTTCAATGTTTTCATGATCGGATCGGTGATCGAATTAGATGACTAACTGAGTCGTGATTGGATCAGTTCAACCAATCAGTTTCGATCGGATTCAATCAAATTTTATTAAAATAATATTATATATAATAAGTTTAAATGTACATATATAACAAATATTATATTATGTATAAAAAATAATAACATACTAAAATTAAAATTCTAACACACACACATATATTATTAATAGGAAAATAAGTTCCAAATTTTTAATACTTAATAGTGATTGATTATTATTAATTTTTTATTTATCATTAAAAGCTACTAATATGTTAAATTATTTTTGTCGTAAATCACACTTATGTTTTAATTTTATTGAACTTTTTTTTTCATTTCTTCCTTTCTCTCTTCATTTATTTATTTTTTCATTACTTCATCTCTCTTCATTAATTCTCTCTGTTTTATCATTTAATGCTATTAATAGTATATTAATTTATTATTGTAGTAACTCACTCTCTTTCATAAATCTCTCATTCTTGTTTTATTTTCATGTTTTCATCCTTCCTCTCTCTTCATTATTTTACCTTTCTTCCTCTGTCTTCATTGATTCTCCAGCTAGTAAGTTTTTTTTCTTGATTGTTCATTCCTATTATTTTTTTGTCTTTCCATCTTTTTCTTTCCATTTTAGTGATTTTTGTTTTTTTCTCAATTTTTTTGTTGATCGGGTTCATCTCATGGGTTTATATTGGTTCAACGGCATTTTGTCCAGCCAAATTAACATTCTGACTTTGATTAGAAATCAAAGTAGACCAGCCGTCCGTTCATGGTTGAACCAGTCGAACCGATCGAACCGACCAATCCGGTTTGATTTTATTAACATTGGTATTTTCATATATCTCTGTCCCCCTTCCACATACCTTTTACAGATTAGCAGTCCAAAATATTGTGCTTGTTTGCTTAATCAGGTTGTACCTGTGATAATGACCACAATGGTAACTCACTCTATTGTTGAGGAGGTTATTATATTTGATACTTTCATTATACCGAAAATGCTATATCAAACTTCAGCATTGTGAGATTTCATCTTGATTTAATTATTTTAAGTTTAGTTAAATAAATAATTATATAAACTATGAAGTTTTGTTCATGAAATTTTCACCCACTCAATTAACTTTGGACCTCATTAAATTAATTTGTTTATCTTAGATGATGTTCATTACTCATGAAATTTTGTCTAGATTGAAATATTTTTTAGCTCCACTAAACCAATTGTTTAATGAATATTTTGATGAAATTAACTTTTTAAGAGAATCAACAAACATATTACTTCTATATAATAAATCACATCGCCCTTTTTCTTTTAATATTGATGCCGATGAGGATGATAATAAGTATTAATTTTGATGTGCATAATAACTATGTTAAGAAAATTTTTCTTTGATTCAAAATTATATCTCTCCTAAATTAAAGAAAGAAATACTAATAAATTATATGAAAAAATAATTTTGATATAGAATGACAATACATAATGAGAAATGAGAACTTAAGAAATGAAATTAATTCCCTCTTTTTTTATTCTTTGAAATGTGGAAATGCATGTACAAATTTAGTTGAAGATTAATACTAGTGATGTTAAAATTTCTATTCATTATATAAAATTTCTTACAAAGTTTACTATTTATGCATCCATTAAGAAAATTAGTTCGAAGAAGAACCTCAAAAAAAATCACATGATCATTATATGAAATACTTGAATGCTTGGCAGTTAATATATTCTTATGGCCATTATGCGAAATTTTTTAAAATAAGATGATAATTGTTCTAAAGCTAAATCCTCTTGTGACAATTTTTGAAGAGCTAAATCTTCTTATCACAAATTCTTTAAATAGATTCCACTTGTTAAGGGGCATGACATTTTGCATAATAAACAAGAAAGTTCATATATAAAACTCTCAACAATTATTCTCTCCTTTTATTCAGGGAGGAATAGTGTATTGTTCATATGTAGAACCCATAACAGTATTACCACCAACTATGCCGGAGTTCATTTTTGCCGGTGTCCTGGTTATAGACCCACGCTCCATCAGTTTGGATGCTCCATAGGCACTCGTCGGGGCATGTGTATGAGTCTATACTCTGGCGATACACATCGAAGCTTCCCTCCACCCATCCGGTGGCACTCTTCCACCTCATCTTGCACCAGAACAGTGTATTCTCGGTGATGTAGTTGGGACCAAACTGCCATCTGGAATATTCATGAAAAGCCAAAAGATGAAAGCCAAGATCATTATCTTTGGATTGGCAATGAATGGACAATGGAATGTTGCTGCCCAAGTTGTTGGTAATTTGCATGTGGACAGTGTCATAGCAATTGGCCAGTGGAACATGACTCCAGAGGATAAGCAAAGAAGAAAACAGCATGAGCACAAGAAAGTAGAAAATGTTGTTAGTAAAAAGTGCCATTGTTCTTCTTATGATTTCAGAAAAGAAAAAAAAAAGAAAGAAACAAAGAACTTGCAAATTTGAGTTACAGTGAAAAATTGCCACGGTAAATATAACATTGGAGCTCAACCATATCACTTGTATCGAGACATTATCACTGTGCCGTATTTAGACAAGATATTGTACTACATATAAAGCCAATCTGCAAATTAATGATTGCCAAAACTTCTTTCACAATGCCTCTTTTAACTATTCAAATTGAATTAGCATGGGAAATAACAATTTGAGCAATAATTGATGCAATTATTCAACATGCTACAATTAATTTCATTAAATTATGGATTTTTTGCTGAATTGCTTTAAGTAGCATACATTCTACCTTCTACACAAAATCAGTTGGTTTCCCCACTAATGTAAGCAACACTAAATGCTGCTAATTATGACTAATTATTGCTAGCCATCCATCCATCCATCCATCCATCCATCCATCCATACATACATATGTATAATATGTGCATAAATCTTATATATATAAGCTAAATTTTAATCTCATAATGCTCTTATCCTTTGAGAATCCTTGTCGTGCTATTCTTCTTGTGGTTCTTTTGAGTTTATTATTATTTTTATTATTCTACCACTACTTTCCAATATTTCACAATAAGGCAATTCCATAGAAAAGAATTATATTTTAAAATATTATTGTTCTTAATATTTTAAAATATGAAAATGATGACATGAATTTGTTGTTTATCTCTGTTAGGTAGAGGTGTAAATTTCTAAATCTTTGATTGTATTTTCATAACATAAAATGTGTTTTTGTCTTTTATCTATTTTTTGTGTATTCATGTCATTTTAATTTTTATTTGCAAACTTCATAACAAACTTATGAAATTTCAGAAAATGCCTAGATGTGAACAAGAATCTATTCACATTGGAGTATCTGATAGCTACTCCGAAAAAGAAGCTCTCAATGGAGGTACCTCACGCCTCTAACAAATACTGGCTAGCTTTTGTGGCATGGACTGCTAATTAAAACTAGTATTTTTAAAATCGGACCTGATCGGTCGGTTCGACCGGTTCAGTCGCAACCGACCATCGTGAGAATTGCAAGTAGGGCTGAACATGGTCTGGGTCGACCCGGACCACACCGACTCGGTCCGGAATAGATCCGGACTGGGACCAGGTCTAGTTGGTGGAAAACCTGTCGCGTTTTGGGTTAGGACCGGGGTTTGCAGTGTGGATACTCGACTCCGACTCGGCCCGGGTTCTGGCTAGATCCTGCTGCCAAGTGCCAGATTGTAGCAGTTGGCGCTCGATCCGACTGCCAGGCGTCGGATCTTGGCCGCCAAGCATTGGATTGGCCACAAGGTGAGCCAATCCAGCCGCCAGGTGCCGGATCGTGACAGCTAGCGACTGATCCAGCAGCTTGGATCATGGCCGCCAAAAAAGATCCGATTGCCAGTTACTGGATCATGGCAGTTGGCAGCCGATCCGGATGCCAGGCGCTGGATCGTCGCCGCCAAGCACCGGATCCACCACCAGTGAGCTGATATGGCTGCTAGGTGCCTCATTGTGGCCGTCAGCGTCGATCACGAGCGCCAGTCCTCGTAACATTTGCCTTTCTCAAAATCGATCGGATCTCACTTGGTAGTCACTATCCGATGCCTAGCTATCGCGATCCGATGCCTGATGGTGGGATATATAGCTAGAGAATGATGGCGGACGATTCCAGCGCAAGCGAACGGCGATCCCGGCTTGGTCCGCCCTCCCCTCCCCCTCTCCTATCTCTCGATCCCGGCCGCTACGCCGGATTAGTCACCATAGTGATTCTTTGTCGCAAACCGGTCGAATTCTCGGATTGTCGGGTCTGACCCGATATCGGGTCGAAAAAGTTTTGACCCGACATAATTTTGGTCGGGACCGGGTCCACTTAGACCTGGACCAGTCCCGGGTTTGCTCAGGCCTAATTGCAAGCCTACCTGGGAAATATAATGCTCATGATAATATTGCGTGGAAAATATCTTATAGACATAGCAATGAAATCTTAAATATTAAAAAGATGACAATCTACGTACATGAGTTGCCAAAGAGGCTTATAAAATAATGACATCTAAGTATAAGAAAAAAGTAATCTATGAGATAATATTATTAAGAGAGTTTAATAATGAAGAAAGAAAAAATAAATAGATCCTATGATCCAAAAATTGTTAGTTAAATTTTGTCATGAAAGTTTAATACACATTCAATGATTTACTAAATAAACAAAGTCCAAGAAACTTGTCAACATTTGAAAGCATGTAAGAAGACAACAAGCATATTACAAATCTACATACAAATGCTATAACTCATGAAGAAAACATTGTAGTGCATAATTTTTATCTACGAAGCATAAAAAAATTGCATGATGACAAACTGGTTAAATAATCATAGAAAGTTATCTACTTTCGATCCACGAAATCCTGCTGGACAATCGCTCTTTTGCAATAAAGGACAAACAAAATAAGGAAAATGAGAGAATCCGAAGGAGTTAGCTAGAAGAAGACATACAAACAGGGACGGAACCATACCTTTTTTGGGCCTTGGCCCCCTCTAAATTTTTGACATGCCTATATAATATGTATTACATATGAGTAAAAATATGAAGATATGTATTAAAGTATATATAGTTGCTCCCCTTGAATTTGGAGCCTGATTTCGTTACTGCGTAGAAAGTTATATTGCAACATGCCATGACTTAGAGCATGAATCGACTTTTTCTTGCTATTTATAATGTGTGATATATAGCGGTTACTAATTAACAATTAAAATTATTAAATCAATTCAAAAGGATATGATAAAATAATCCATATTTTAATTAATTATAAATTGCTAGAGCACATCGGTTGCCAATTAACCGATTCAAATTAAGTATAACCAAATCAAAACAATTTATGTTTAATTATTCATCCAGTTATGGTTAACATTATCCACTACTCTAACAAAATTATATAATTATAATTTTTTTGGATTTATCTAATATGATAATTTATTATTAAAAAGTTTATCATACAAAGTTTCAGATATAAAAACTGTAGATGTATTAGTGTTACTATTATTTTTATTATACTATTATGATCATAGAAAAATTTAAATATAACTATATACATATATATATATATATTAAATATTTAGTGAGAATGCGCGACCAATATCTCAAACTACCATTATTATTTTCTTAAATATTTTTATGGCTCCACAATTTTCTTAGTTATTTCATATCACTACCATGACTTAGAGCATGAATCGACTTTTTCTTGCTATTTATAATGTGTGATATATAGCGGTTACTAATTAACAATTAAAATTATTAAATCAATTCAAAAGGATATGATAAAATAATCCATATTTTAATTAATTATAAATTGCTAGAGCACATCGGTTGCCAATTAACCGATTCAAATTAAGTATAACCAAATCAAAACAATTTATGTTTAATTATTCATCCAGTTATGGTTAACATTATCCACTACTCTAACAAAATTATATAATTATAATTTTTTTGGATTTATCTAATATGATAATTTATTATTAAAAAGTTTATCATACAAAGTTTCAGATATAAAAACTGTAGATGTATTAGTGTTACTATTATTTTTATTATACTATTATGATCATAGAAAAATTTAAATATAACTATATACATATATATATATATATTAAATATTTAGTGAGAATGCGCGACCAATATCTCAAACTACCATTATTATTTTCTTAAATATTTTTATGGCTCCACAATTTTCTTAGTTATTTCATATCACTAATATTTCATATTAACATTTTAGGAGCTAAATTATTTATTTAATTAATAATTAAAAATTATTATGTTCAATCATTGTGGATAAGTGATCCACTACTCCACCAAAATTATCTTTAACAATTAAATAATGTGCAACCGTTAATTAATGAATCTCGTAACTAACACATTGTTAATTATTAATGAATATAGTTCATTGATTTAAATTAAATTAAAATGCTATTATATAATTATCACATAATATAAACATAACTGATCAATAACATTTTCAGTTAATAAACATAAAAAATGAGTGACAAATAATATTTTCATTAATAATTAGGCTGTTAATAATTTACATGTATCAATAATATCTATCTCTTCTCTCTATATATAAAAGCAGAGGTAGAAGGTGTCACGTGTCGAGCTCTCATAAATTGAATGTATAAAAGAATAATAATTTTATTATATAATCATAAATACTCAAAAGTTAGTTATTAAAAAAATATATAATTTTATTTATTTATATTTTTAAATTCTATATTTGTAATTATAAATAGAGGAACTTTCAGTTTCATTTGCATACTAATGCTTTCGCTTGAAAGAAAAAAGTTCGTGCGGACCTGTAGGTCTGTGCATGATAAATAAAATATTTATATATATTTCTCTCCATTAATAAAATATTAATGTTACACAGAACTTTTAATTTACATTTGTATACTCTGCGCCTTCTTTTAATGCAATCAACACCTTCAGCAAAGAGTATGTGCGAACTCACAAATATAAGTTTGTGCACGATAAAAGAATACTTTTATATAATTTATCTTCATGTAATAAAAATTAAATATTATAATTTATATATTAGGAACGACTAAAATCTTATAAAGTTCGAATTAAAGACATGCATTCATACTCTAATGATGATAATTAATATAAGTGTCATCAAACTTTTTAATATATAGAATAGAGATAAGCAAATATGTTTACAGATTGATATCTACAAATTATATATATACAAATACAGATAAGCAGATATGTATTTACATCTTATACATCACCTTATATATATATATATATATATATATATATATATATATTGTAAAATGAAATATTTTTTTTCTATATCCAATAATATAAATCATATTTTTTTGTTAATAATATACATATATTATTTATAATAATAATTATTAATTGTATATATTATTTATTTATTGTTATCAGATTGTTATGCTATAAAGGAGATAGAAGATTTACATATATCAATCATTTAGAATATCAAACAAAGATTGTAATCATGTTATTATTATCATTAGTTTGTATAAACCAATATAGTATGTGAATAATTCATATATTTTTGTGTTAATAATATTTATAATCATATATTATTTCTATTAATAATTTTTAGTTGTATATAATTATTTTTTATTGTTATGAGCTTGGTGTTTGTATAAGAGAGAAGATTTACGTGTATCAATTATTTTGGAATATCGAACAACTAAGATTTGTGATCATTTCGTTATTATTGAATAATTTGTTATAAACCAATAGGATACAGAATATGCTAATAATAAAATAATCAGCTAAATTTAATCATTATGTTAGTATTATTAATAGTTTTTATATTTATTATATATATGTCATAGTTCGTTATAAACGAATGCATGATACATAATCTGCTAATTACAAAAAAATAAACTAAATTTAATCATTTTGTTATTGTTATTAATTTGTTATTATATGTTATTTTTACTAATAAATTTTAGATGTATATAGTTTTTTCTTTGTTTATTAAGTTGTTATTCTATCAGGGAGATAGAAGAGTTAAATATAAAAAGAATTTAACAAGTAGGATTCGTAATTATTTTGTTTTTATTGGATACTTTGTTATAAACCGATATAGGATAAGCAATAAACTAATAAAAAAATAATAAAGCAAACATAATCATTCTGTTATTATTAATATATTGTTATTTGATTAATATATTCTAATTAACAAATGACAAATTATTTAACTACTATAAATGAATTTTTTTCTATAAGTAATAATTTGATAACCAACAATATATTAAATAAATGATATATTTTTGTTCAAATAACATTTATAACCATGTACCATTGATGCTAATAATTTGTAATTATATATAGTTATTTTTTGTTATCTGATTATTATTCTATAGAGGAGATATAAGGCATAGTACATCAATTATTTTATGATATCAAATAACTAGGTTTTGGTAATCGCGTTAGTATTATTGGATATTTTGTTATAAACTGATATAGGATACCTAATCAATTAATAACAAAATATTCAACTAAACTTACTAATAGTTTGTTAATGATTAAGATATTTTAATAAAATAATAATAAATTATTCAACTACTATAAATAAAAAAATTCCTGCCATTATCTACCATAGCTTAACAAAGAGAAGACAAGACTGAAAGAACAATAAAAGGAATATTATCATTATATGTTATTACTATGGTAAACTTAATAGTATCAATGGGTATCATTATTTAATGTTAAAAACTTTTTTTTGTTATTGAAGTTGACACATTTATATCCATACTTATACGTCTATATAAAAGAAAAGATAGAAGATGCTAAGTATCATTATCTCATTAAGCTATGTACCATTAATTAGGCGATTGCTGCTATTCGAACTTGGTTCAAACGCTTGAAAAATGCCAGTTCAGAACGCCACTAGGATCCATCGTGCATTATCCATCCAATGATTCTCGTTAAGGTACCAGACGCTGCTACCAGTCAAGGGCATAGCATGTCCATTATATAATCTCATTTAAATTTATAAGAAAAAGGTATTGAATACATTTACCATCAAATGATATTGATTTAATTCATTTCTTCTCATCATACTTTTGCATATTCTTCCCAAATGATTCTTTCTTATTGAAGCATATATCATACACAACTTAAAATTCATATCCAAACTTCTCGTCTATGAAAATCATAGTAACCTATAAACATATAGAACTTGAAAAAAAACTTTAGCTAGAAAATTAAATAATATGTCTTCTGATATATGCAAAATCATATCCAAACTAATAAGCTCTCCATTTTTTTAATTAATGGCCTCACATTTTTTACATATCTTAAAACTAATGACCCAATCATATCTAGCATTGCTCAATTAAAGAAGAAGATAATATGACATTTTAATCAACAAAGTTGAAAAATCCTAGCACACAATCTCATCATGGAAGAAAATTCTCTTTTTTATTTATAGGGAGGAAATAGAGAAGACTTCAAGTATCCAGATAAGGTGGTGGAGCGAGGAAATGGATAAAAGGTTATGAAAAATTGATGAGTTAGTAGGCTAGTTATGATAAAGTAATCATGGTACAATAATAATTTAGTGGGCTGATTATACTGACAAAAATTTTTGGAGAGAGTAAAAAAAGTGAAATAAATTGGGATTAAGTCCCGAATATTATATTTTAATTATTACATTATAATTTTATTAACATAATTTCAAAAAAATAATTAAAATGTAATTAAAGACATTCCATGTGTGTGCGCGCATATATACTCATGAAATAGTGAAATAATACTAGTCACATGTATATTCCCATTTCCACATAAATTAGTGGAGAAAGAAATGGGTAAAGTTTATGGGAGAATTAATTTTAAAATTAATACGTGGGGACTAATTATAATGTAATAATGACCAAATGTTGTGGGGAGGGTACAAAATGTGCAATAAATTGGAGCTACATAACAATTATATTCTCAATCATTATATTATAATTTTATTAACATTCTTCTAAAATAAATAATTAAAATTGGATTGTTACATTAACATTGGATCTCATGCAATAATTAAATTATATAATAAATTTTAATGAACAATAGTTGTTGGCATAATTGTCATGCAATATGTTATCCTCACATGTATATTCTCTTTCCCTAGAAGTTGGTGAGGAGAGAATGGACGAAAGTTGTGAGATAATTCATTTTAAAATCAATAAGCTATTGAACTAATTATAATAAAATAACAATCGAATAATATTAATACATACTTAGTGGCCTGATTAAAATGGCAAAAAATTGTGTGGAGGGTACAAAAGGAGAAATAAATTGGAGTCAAGTTTAAAAACGATATGCTCAACTATTATGTTATAACTAGTGAAAACCATCGCGTAGATTAAAAATAATATTAATATTTTTTGTAATTAAATTTTGATAAAAATGCTCGTAGGTCACTTTAAAAAATAAAAATATTTTAAAATTATAGAATTTAATTATAAATAAAATTATTACAAAATTTTGTCTTTTATATAATTATATGCATATGTATCTAATGATTATTCATCATTAAAATTTTCAAAGCCTCTTAAATTTTCTTTTTGTCGGGTATTAAGAAAATATATCTACCATTGATTAAATGGAAACATTGTGTAATGCCCCGAGACCCACGTGATTTTCACGCGCTCAGAGTCATCCAAGAGGCGCTACTCAATTTTCTATAAAACATTTTTGCGGAATAAAAATAATAAATGCGGAAGACTTTTCAATAATAATAATTAATAATTAATAATATTCAAGATAACTAAAATATCAATAAGTTCACAATTCTAGTAAATGCGGAAATAATAAAAATTAGACAACTCGATTTAAAACATGTGCAACATATGTCTGTCACTGAGCATAGCCACTTACAGAATCATCCTCTATCAAAGCACTCTCATCTGCACGGATCCAGGTACAGGAAAATATTCATGAGTATAAAAATACTCAGTACATAGGGTTTAAAAGACAATCAATATGCTCAATCGAAAATAAGGTAAAATCAATAATGAATCAATTGAGCAGTCAATACAATAACCAATTACCAATTTATCAATATGAACAATATATCAGGCTATGGCCAAAAGACCAATGTAAATTAATAACAATTTTTTAATTAACAATTATCAATTGCCTGATTAATAGATCAATATTCAATTAACAATTTCCAATTCAATAATCAATGGTCATTGGCCAATAACAATTCAATTCAATAGGGCAATAATCCAAATGACCATGATTTAATTCCGTTCAATTCAATTCTAATTCGATTCAACTCCAATTTCAATTCTATTTAATTCAGTTTATAATGTTCGGAGTTATCCAATTCAATGAGTGCTCAGTTAATTAAGGGACACCATGCCACTTTCATGCAGGCCAGTGGTGGATCAGTGCCACGGCAAGCCCGATATAATTCAATGAATTCGTGTATGGTGGGGGACAAGTGATCATACACGGGACAGTCATAGCTTTTACACTATCTGTCACATTCAATTCAATTCAATTGGTCCCGGCTTAGTGGCAATCAATAGACATGGGCCCAGTAGCTTTCGGCTTTTATCTTTTTTACCTAAAATGTCTATCTTTGATAAATCATCAATTAGATTAGACAAGACATGGACCAAAAACTAAATAGACCAACAATACAATCATCAACAAGATTAATAATATAATCGATGCAATCAATAATAATACAATTAGTAACAATAGCAATAACCTAAAGGTAAATTCGTTCTCGGAAAAATAAAGAAATAAAATTAGAAAGTTTTCCTTTTTTTCTTGATTGGTCGAGAGAATTTTCTTGTCAAAAAAATACAAATAATTAAAGTATAAAAAATATCTCTTCTCTCTCTATAATGCCAACCTATTTTTTTAATTCTCTCCAAATCTTCTCCTATCCTTTACGGCCGTAAACTCCATACTTCTTATTATTATTTTTTTAACCTTTCTTACTCTACTTCTCTCTATTCCATTACGCCCGTAAATCCTAAACTCTTCCTTTTTTCTCTTACTGTTTTCTCCTTTCTCTCTCTAATTCTCTCTCTCCTAACTTCTCGGCCATAAACACTCTCTCCCTTTTTTATTTTATTTATTTCACTCTATTCTTCTCCTCTCTACCCCTTTTCTCGGCCATAAAACCTTCTTCTCCAACTTTTCTTTTTTTTCTTTTATTTCTTTACGGCCAATCTGTTTTCCCCTCTCATTCTTTTTTTTCTTGCTTTTAGTCCTTTCCATCTCTATGTGAATCTCGCCTTCTCGTTAGACCCCCCTTTTTTTTCTCTGCGGGCGTCAACTCTCTTTCTCTTTCTACCTCCTTTACTATCATAAAACTCTTCCCTCCTTTTTCTCTCTCGACAGCCGGGAACATCATGTCACAATATCGAACAAAAAATTACCACCAGAAAATTACGGCCGTAATAAATCTAATTTAAAACTAAATTGCGTCGTAAAACATCACGGCACAACAGCAAACAGAATTCCCCCTACGTACCTCATCTTACGCCCACCATTCGACGTCGAATTAACCTTACGCCTAGCCGTTCGACATCGAATCCGCCTTGCCGTCACCTAGACGTCATGCCTTTGCCGCCGAACACCGAGAACCAAAGAAAAAAAATTCCTTTGACGACTAGCCTTAAAGATTTATTTATAGGGCTCTTAGATCCTTCATTTCTAATCTATCTATAACTACCAATCTCACTCAAACTTAATCTTTTAATTAATCTCCTTTAACAATCCTGATTTATTTTCAATAATTAAATAATTTCGAATTTAATTAAATATCCCATAATACATTTTTATCCTTAATTAAATTCCTCCCCTATTTTCCTTTTATTTTCGAAATTATTTATTATAATAATATTAATGACCATATTTCTCAAAATAAAACATAACAAAATATTCTTTTCCCAACTCTAAAAAATTGGGGTCGTTACACATTGAGTTGATTTCTTATTTAAACGTAAGCCATATATAAAATTATAAAGCAGAAGAAAGAGAAATCAAATTGTCGCATGTAGCAATACATTGATTCCTCTTCCTCAAATAAGAAATTGCGTGATCACCTAAAAAGAATATCATCATGATATAGTGGGGTATATGAGTTAGTATGTAATAATAGTATGCAAGTAAGATCAATTATATGGGAATAATATTTTCAAAAGTGAGAATAAAAGATAAAAAAAAGAATCAGAACTAACAACAACAACAACAAAGCCTTATCCCACTACAATCAGTCATTATCATGATTAATCATAAGGCAAACCGATAACATTCAAACTAGGGTCAAGAGAAATGTATGAATGAAATAGGGGTTGTTATGTAGCTTGGCACGACCGTGACAACATAGTGGCACGACAGTGCCGATGGGAATGGTACGGTCAGGTCCATAGTGGCACAAGCGTGCTGGAAGTGAGTATGCAGGGGATGGCATGGGCGTGCCATAAGAGGGCACGGCCATGACGAAGTGTGAGAGCGGTCGACTGATTCAAACCTATAGGTTTTGAAGTTAGCGGCTTGAGTGACTATTCGGTTATGGCACGGGCGTGCCAGAGGGGTGGCACGACCGTGACGGTTTGGGAGCCTGGTCGATCGAGGCTGACCGATCTTTACTTGGGTTTAGTCGAGCGATGGCACGGGCATGCCAATAGGATGGCACGGCCGTGACGGTGGTGGCACGGGCATGCCAGGAGGTGGCATGACCGTAACGGCAAGGGTTCCAACTGATTTTAACACGAAAGTTTCTTCAATCGTTAACAGAACTTCAGCATAGATTAATTTCTACATCCTAACAATCATTCAAACAAATCAACAACGATAGTAATCAGTTTCCTACAAAATAAATCAAGCAATTATACAATCAAGCAAAAATAGAGTCATAAAACCTTCATAACTTTTCCTTCGTTTAACATGGTCCGCTCTTAGCAAGAAACAAGGTTGTCAGGATTGCTTTCCGAGATAGGATTGGAAGAGGTCTGAAGGATCGAGGATCGTAGGATCAGATCGAGGATCGTAAGATCCTACTCCTAAGAATACAAAAATATTTTCTTAAAATAGTATATATTTCACAAGTCACAAAGTTGGAGAACAAACATATTACTCCATCATTTTCATGTAAAGTTGTAAACTAAATTTGAAACATCACATTTTTAATAACTATAACACATCACATTCATATGAAGTTATGAAGTATGAACATTTCAAACATGACACATCACATCTATATAAACTAAATACTAAATAGTAAATACAACACAATTATACTCAAATTTTAGTCTGCAAAGCAATGGTGATAAGAGTTAAAACCAATGCACAAGTTCATTAAGGCTTAATATTTTACTTCTGCATAGAAGAAATTAATAAAAGAAATGGACTACCCTTAGGGATGAGCTTAATATGTACCTGGAGCCTAAGACTGAACATTCTCATTAAGGATGAGTTGCTTAATTGCTTATAATTAATCCAGAATTTTACGAAAACCTATGGACAATTACTTTTTCAACACAATTGCTCAAATACTAAAGAAATGTTAGACAATTTTTTCATACCTTTCTTGAGCTTGTTGCCTTTTGTTATTCCTGTGATGCAAAATTTATTGCCTTCCAGTGTGATAACTGACAAGTGACAACTTCCAAATACATCAGAATCATATACCTACTAGCCCGTAAAGTAAAAAAAAAAAGGTGTCACCCAACAACTCTCAATTCCAAAAATTGACTAAGCCATGGATACTATAGTTTCCTATAAGGAAATGCAATCAATAGACCACAAAAATTAGGTATATTAGTTTTTGCATTTACACCGACTAGCAAAGCAATGAAATCAGATGGTAGGAATTGCTCACCTTCTAAAACTTGTACAGGTGTGGTTCAGGAATTGAACATAGGACTTAAAGGCTTAAAGCTACAAGGCAACATTCATAGGAATTCAATAAGTCAAGATGATCACATTCAGTGTCTTCAGGAAGCTCCAAATCGTCGACTGAGGCAATAACATTCTCCACATTTTCATCACCTATAGCAATAGCTTCATCTTCATCATCATGATGATTTCCACCTTGAAGAACACTAAGATTCATATTAGATCTAGGAGAACCTTCACTTTCCTCTTCTATAAGCCATTCATCATCTGAAGAGACATCATCAACATGGAGATCGACTTACTTCCTAACTTTCCTGTTCTTTAACTTTAAGTTGTAGATTACAAAAACCAAGTCATTCATCTTTTTTGTAGCAATCGATTTCTTCTCTTTGTGTGCCCCTGAGGAGTAATTCAAATATCGAGTTAAAATGTTTGATTGATATTTAAAATTATAAAGAAAATGATGCAATTTTTTTTTTAAAAATATACCATCCCAAAAGCACTCCAATAACGTTCACATCCTGAAGAACTATAAGTTAAGCTTAAAATCCTTACAACAAATCATTGTAATTCTAGTGTATCAGCACCATAGGATATCCACTGGTGTCTTCTTTTGCCTCACTTAGCAGCTGTGAATCCAAACAACCCTCTTTCATGCTTGAATTCCTCAAGTTGCGTATCAATAGTATCCCTTTCTTCATCAGTTAACATCCTATCCATAACTTTATATAAACCACGAAGGACTTCTTGATCAACTTTAAAGTCAGGAGAGTAACAAAATTGAGAATTAAGATAATAAGCAGCTGCATGTAAAGGTCTATGGAGTTGAACCTCCCATCTATCATCAATAACTCTCCAAATAGCTTCATTACTACAAAAAAAAAATGGATGAACATTATAAGACTAAAAAGAAGATTGAATATCCAAGTTGTCATAATTTAAAGCAATATAATAAGACTTTAAAATATAGTTAGTAACTTAGTTAATTACCTTTTCTTATCAGCTTTGAAGTTAACTTTTATTTTCTCGTTAACCCTGTCCATGTCATCAAAGATAAAGCCCATAGCTGGCTTTTCATCTGAATCTACCATGCAAAGTATTTTAATAAGAGGATATGTTGCCTTTAAACAATTATTAACATTAGTCCAAAATCTGCTATCCATTACAATGTGCTCAACATTTTTCCCTTCTTTCATTCTGCATATCGGCTGCCTTTCCATTGATTAGATACAAACATAGTCCTAAATGCATTCTTGTTATCAAACAAGCATCCTAAAGTCAAATGGGAAGTGGCAAAGCGAGTCACAGCTGGCATTATCAAATCTTTTCCTTTAGTGAAGTGCTTTAGCATACTAACAAGAAGTGTTATTTTTGCCCCTTTTTATTGTCACCTCATGAAGATTAATTTTCTTCTCAAAATCCTCAAGCATTAAGTCTATGCAATGAGCTGCACAAGAAGTCCAAAATAGCTTCTTTCATTTTTGCATCAACATTTCACCAGCAACTTGTAAGCAGCAGCGTTATCAGTGATAACTTGTACAACATTTTCCTCGTCAACTTGCTCCACTATCTCATCCAACATATAAAAAACTTTATCTGCAGTCTTTGAGATGTCTGATGTATCAAGTGAAGTTAAAAAAATTGTACCCTTGGGGCTATTAACAAGAAAATTGCATATGGTCCTCCTCTTTTTATTGGTCCAACCATATGACATGATAGAACATCCCAATTTTCTCCATTCAGCTTTATGCTCCTCAAGTATTGACATGGTATTATCAACTTCTTTTTTCAGGTACTTTTATCTTATCTCATGGTAAGAGGGTGGCTTCAACCCAATTCTAAATTTGCCAATCAACTGACACATCTTCTCAAATTCAAGATTCTTTACACAGTTAAAGGAATGACACTAGTATAGAAAAAACAAGCAATTTGCATGCAAACTTCCTCCCTCAATTCTTTCCTCAAAGATTGATTAATTGTTTGTTGCTTGCTTGGAATGTTTCTAGTTCATTTTTTGAGAAAATTAGAAATCCCTCCAATCACTTCTTTTCCTTTCCTCTTAGCATTTGAATCTGCCTCTGCATCTTCCATGCTAACATCATCATCATTTTCCACTTCGCAAGTATTGCTTTGATTCTTCTTTGCTGCAATTTCTTCTAAATTTGTTAAAATGGCCAATATATGTTTCTTCTCATCATCAGGAACAGCACCACAAGGTGCAACATTGATCTTAGTACAAACCAAATGATGTTTAAACCGATATACTCCTCCAGTTACTATCTTATCACAATATTTGCATTTAACCTTTCTTCCTTCTCCTGGAACTTCAAAGCCATGAGACCATCCTGCATCACTTCTATTTCCTGCAGAATTTTTTCTAAACCTAGTCTTAGCTGCTCCACTAGTGTTAGCTGATCTAGTTTCTGTTCCAGTGCCACCAGGTGCATTACTACCTATACCAGTACCACTTCCACTTCCAGAGGCCATGGCTAATAAGGGATATGAGCTTAGAGCTACATCAAATGAGCAAGGCATTGTGTATCATAATTCACAAATCAAATCAATTAACAAATCAAAATTCAGTGTTACAATTCATATTTAGAGCTACAACAAATATAGTTAATTAGCACAAATCAATTCAGTTCACATTTAACAAATAAGATCTACAATTTTCAGCATTAGGCAATAGGCATCATAATTCACAAATCAAGTTCACTTAGAATTCATGAAGAAACAAATGACAGGTTCACATTCATTGAACTTGAACACATAATTATCATCGACATGTCAATGGAAATTATTGAACAAATCACGAGGCAAATTTGTAGAGCATCAACATATCATGAAGTTGACTAGATTCCTATCCCAAAGCATCAGCAGAACACATGGTTTGATGTCAAATTTTCATAGCCTAAGTCTCTAAGATCCTAAGATCAGTTGACGAGAGAGAGAGAGAGAGAGAGAGAGAGAGAGAGACTTACATCGATAAGAGCCTACTGCCTGCTGCCTATCAGCCTGGAGGTCCGACTTTAGCGGGCGTGGAGTAGAGGGTGTTGACTATTGATCGCCGAGCGGGGAGGGGTGAGCAGAGACAGAGGAACAATGAGATGTAAAAGTGGACTGACCGTCGGGCTGCCGGCGAGTGTGGAGTTACCAGAGGCAAATGATGATCTTCGAGCATTACAAGAGAGAAGTCGAATGGTGAGTGCCTGAATGCCCTGAACAATGGCGCCATGAGCGGCTGCGTCGACTTCGGTGCTCCTGCCACTTCAGTAGAAATTGAACAGGCATCCGGCGTTCGGCGTCCCGACTCTCGTCCCGATTCTCGTCCGGCGTCCCGACTCCTATCTATCGGCGATCAACATTTAGTGAGGATTCGAGAATTGAGACTGCAAAAATCTTAGGGCAGCCGGCAGCAAGCGTTTAGGAATTGGGAGAAGTCGAACGGGCTTTTGCAAGATGTCATTTTTTTTGTTTTTTATAAATAATTTAGAAAATGAAAAAAATATATGTGGGATCGGTCGGATCGCACCAATCCGACCAATCCTACGAGTCGACGATCGATCCAGTACTGATCCTAAGTTTTTGATCTCCATCATGGGATTGAGATCGGTTGTCGAATTTTGGATCGTAGGATCGTACGATCCGGAAAGCAATCTTGATAACATTGGCAAGAAAGATATGATCTATCCAAACTTATGCAAGGTGATTTCCAGTTACACCCATCTCTATTCATGATTCATCATTGCTTCTATTCGTTGAAATCTTTATCAATCGCGTCCCCCCTTTCTCTTTGTGCCCTTTCCTCTCCTGATGGATCGCTGCCCACAATACGTCCGTGTGAAAAGGGCATGAGAGGTTGCAGCGGTCAAGAAGCACGATAGGGGAAAAAAATAAAAAGGTTCTTATACCCTTTGCTATTGGAAACGACCGGGAGAAGAATCTCTCTGTTCATGCGTGCACAGGAGCAAGAAGGGAGGGGATCGTGAGGTTGGAGGGAAGAGGGGGTTAACACCAAGTTTGTTTTATCTATTAGAACTTCTAAATCTAATATGATTGATGTGATAAAGTTTATCCCTTAGATTTTGTGGATACTATCAAATCTCTTGAGTCCTTATTTCGATTGGGATATGGATTATCTCCCACGGTGTCCTGCTGAGCCTTTCTTTATGTTTTGAATTTTTTTTGACGGTTGTTACAAAAAAGGCATGCAAGTTTTACCGATTCACTTGGGGCAGCCATCGTCGTCGAATTCATCGCTTGCCGATGGTGGGCTGCGTTTGGTGAGCTCAAGAGCCTTCATCATATTTCCTCTCGCTCTGTCTCTCGCATGACTCTTCAATAGAAAATTATATACAGGATACAATTATTGTTTCAGTTGTTATAACTTCTTCAACGTTGCAGGGAGAGGAAGCATCATAGTTTTTTAAAAAATGGGTACATTAGTTGGATGGGAGATAAAAAGAAAAAGACATTGAGTGGAAAATAAATTACGTGAAAGGGAAAATAAATTGAAGAAGATTAATGGAGGGATGGAGGTTACACAATAAATAAAAAAAGATAAAATATAAACCTTAAAAAAAAGATAAAATCAAATGCAATGTGAACCTCTCCAATGCATCAGCTTTGTATATATATAATCATTTTTTAAAAATACTTAAAATTCAGTTATTACATTATCATTGGTTCTCATGTAATAATTAAATTATATAATAAATTTTAATGACCAATAGTTGTTGGGTTAATATTAGATTTTCCCATGCAACATGTCATTCACTTCTCATTTATTAATCATTCTTTAATGCGAGCACTATTATTTTTAATTCATTCTGCAAAACATTTTTGTAAAGGAATTATATTACATAAATATATGTATACCCCTATACACACATATGTATAAATGGTACACATATGGATGCATGATTTTTCTTAAAATAATATATAATAATAATATAAAAAAAATTAAAAAAAGTCTGTGGGGGGCGTCGCCCCCCTAATCTCCCTCGCCACGCACGAGGGAGAAGGGGGGCTGGCACCCTCCTGCCGGCGAGCTCGCTCAGGGGGGTGCCGGCCCCCCTCCTTTCTCCCTCGTCGCACACGAGGAAGAAACGAGGGAGAAAGGCCCTACCCCCGCAGTCTTTTTTTAATTATTTTATATTATTATTATTATATATTATTTTAAGAAAAGTAAAGTAACACTAATATCAAGGGTATAATAGACTTTTTACAAATGCAAAAAATAAAAAATAATAGAGAAGTCGACGAAATTGGATGGAAAGATCAAATTAGAAAAATCACGATAGTTTAGGTACGCAAAAAATGAAGTTCGTAATTTGGGATTAGATGTAGAAAATTGCGATAATTTAGGGGTGGTTAGAGGAAATAATCCAAGAAGATATCATGAGTACTTTCATATCATATGATAGATGAGTAAATACATCCCTCCTGATTTAGAAGATGTAAGTGAAATAACTATATCCATATCTATACATTATTAAAAAGAGAAGTAGAAAATACTTTGTGATGCTTTCTCATTAACCCACATAATATATTTAAAATAATTAATATTTTAAAAATTAGATATTGATAAGAAATAATAAATCGAGCAAACACTATCAATCACTAGAATATTATTTTAGCGATAAATATTTAAGGATATTGTTATTATATATAATATGATATTGTTTTTACAAGTTTGTCATTTTTACCAATATACGATTAATACTTTTCATTATCTATGTCTGCAGCTATAATGTGAGACCATAAAGTGTGTAATGTTACAAGAAGGAACAGTTTCTTTTACAGGAAAACATATATTTTCCTTACATATATGCATAGTATCCAAATGAAATAATGAAGACCTGAACAATTAAGTAATTATAATATGGTGGAATAAGGATGATAAAAAGATAAGTTTTATCAATTAAGTATGAAAATATATCAGTCTAATTTGAACAAAAACTCTTGACTCGATGTAAGGAAAAATAAATTGGACTATTTGAATATGATGCAAGGGAAAATTTTGAAACTTAACCAAGTAAATTATATTACAATCAGTTCAGAAAATTATATAAATATCTCCAATAAGTTTTAAATTAATAAGTTCATTTCATATTATTTTGTTTCTATAAAAATGATTAAAATCTTTCTATTAACTACTATTTCTAAATAATAAATGGGCATGCGCTATGTGTGTTATTATTAGATTTAATGATAAATATACTACTGTTATAATCAACATTCAAGTTCTTAGAATAAAATTTGTAAATGATTTTTTTACCACATTTATAATCTCATTCATTACGTTTCCATATATTAAAAGAATTTCCAAATTGTTCGTGAATAAAATAAATTCTTATAGATAAACACGAGATAGTCCTTAGCTTTTATTGTGTGTATATATATATTACTTGTAATTTTTAAATATTATTTTGTTAATTATTTTGATAAAATACTTAAAAAGTTACTTAAAAAAATTTCATACTCTTCTCATAATATGCATAAATAATATTTTAAAATATATTTCAATTTTATATTTGAATAGGGGTCACAACCCATCCAAATAAGTATTTTCAAACATTCCATGTGATTCATCTTATATATTCTTTTCCTTTTCTTGCATTCCATAAATTTCAAATATGGGACTAAAGTAAGTAATATATTATCAATGATAATGTTATTGTCATACATGTAACAACAACAAAAAAAAAAGAAAGGATGGAACGGTCACAAACGTGGCATGACACGACCTGGAGTGGGGGAGTAAATGTCGGCAATAATTAAGGGGAATAAATGGGATTAGGAGTAATGAAAAATTAAAAGGTAATGAAGTCCCAAAGTTGTCCACTATTTCCCTAAGTCACGAGCAGTCTTCCACCGGCGGCCATAGCAAGGATTAGAGCAACCGGAAACAGACTATTTTCCTCTGCCATCGCCATCGCTTAGTACATGCCTCTTTTCTATAGCAACTCGGTGCGACCAAATTTCTCAACATCTTACGAGGTGACCGGCTAGAGGATGGGGCGCAAAGAGGACACAGAGGACACAGACAATGGAGATCTCGGCACAACAAGTGAGGACAAACATGAAAATCAGGTGGGTGAACTGAAATCTCCTTGCATAATTATGATTAGATTTGATTAATGTCCTGCCTCGATCTAATATTGTTATCGAATTGAAAATGTGGAAAAAAGATGACGAATGAAATCTATGGACCGATCTCTTCCTTTCCTATTGTGTAATTACATGACTGATTTGTTGTTTAAATTCCTATTGTGCAATGTATGGACCGATATTGTTGTTGATTCTTGTGTAAACCCCAAAAATTAAAGACACCTAAAGTCATCCGAGTTATAAGTAAAGTTCAAGGTAAGGGAAAATGTTCAAGTAATGCTAGTACGATATCTAGGAATCTAAAGGCACTGTTCAAGGTAAAGAAGAATGTTCAAGTAATGCAAGCAAGATGTCAAATCATGATTTCTATCACGATTAATGAGTTTGCTCTTGATTCCAAGTTTACTATGTATTCTCATGATATTAATGATTATCATTGTTACTGATTTCTCTATTCAAGTTATGCATTATATACTTATATGTTCCCCACTAGACTGTGAAGCTTACGGGAGGACTCCCTCCCCTGTGTTTGATTTTCACAAGTCCAAGTCAGTGTTGATGTTGAGTTGGTGTATTGAGTTGGTGTGTTGCGACGATGCTCAGGCGACAAGAAAGCACATGAATTATATGCCTATTTAGTTATTTATTTTCTTCCGCATTTACGAACTTATGATGTAAACATTATGGTATTCATTTAGAGATTAAGTAGCCATCCAGTACTTCCGCAACTTATATTATCATGCTTTATTTTATTCTATTTTTCCGTTGACGTGTCTCGGTTCTTGACAGAGACTTAGTCAACAAGATGGTCAAATCCATAGTGTCCGTAGCATTCCCAGATTGATCTTCGCCACGTGGCATTGGTCGATTTTGGAGGCATTACAATACATGACACTCGAAACGTAGTTACTTTTCATTTTTCAACAAAATTAAAAGTTTCATCATTTATTTGATCGTAACATGTGTGTGTATGTGTATGTGTGCATGAGAACAATTATTCATTGACACTACGTAAGTGTTTGTGTGTGCGCGCGTGTGCATGCTATCTTTTAGCTCTCGTATTGTCAATATACATACATACAAACACATATATACATACATATATATATATATATATAGAGAGAGAGAGAGAGAAATTAATGCATCTTTGCTTTGGATGAATGTTGAGCGCATCTCAAGATCCACTAATCAATGTATATAATCAGAAGTGATTAAACCCCATAATTAAAAATATCAATTATCTCATTCGTTGATGTTGAGATGCGCTTAGCATCCCTTATATATATATATATATATATATATATATATATGCGTATGTACACGCGTGCATGAGAGTGAATAGTTATTCATTGACACTACCTGAAATATAATACTAACCATTACATTTTAATTATATGTTTGTGGGTAATATGTTAAGTAAATTCCATAGGTCAAAGTTTGTAAAGCAAATATTTTGTTTAGATAAATTTTAATAAGGGAAAGGGAAGAGAAAGAGGGCGAAAGAGAATGGGAAGGAGGGTAAAACATTAACTTTGTTAGGGGAGGGAGAAGAAAGAGAGAGGATAGAAAAAAATTATTAAATAAATGAATGGGCAATTATAACTTTTATTATATTTTTAATGTTTTCAATAGGGAAATAAGTAATTTAGCACATATAATTTCTTTCCCCTTCTCTCCCCTCCCTTTTGGAGTTAGAAAAATGGAGGATAACTCACCCACCATTTTCTTCCATTTCCTCTCAAAACAACCAGTCAAACAAGGGGAAAATTTTTTACTTTCCCTTCACCTCTTTTAACCCCCTTCTCTTCAATCCAAACATGGGCTTAAATTACAATAATAATGAGTTTAATGCCTATGTATAGTTTAATAACAAATGAGTTCAGTAATAAATCATTGCCATTCATTAAGATTTTAAAATATTTAGAATTAGTCCAATATCCGATGTGTATTGAGCTGACTTAAAATTTTATTAGTTCCATGATGTATGTATAATGAAATTGTTATTAATTCTCAATATTCATTTTAATAAGAAAAACAATTATATCCGATGTGAAAAAGATAAACCTTAGGAAGAAAGTAAAATAAAATCCATTTCTATTGAAGGAAAAAAAATTAGATATATAAAAAACAAGGTTACATTTTTTTGGTAAGATATGAAGTTATTATATACTTGCAATTTGAATTACCATAGTTGTGCAGAATACATATTATATTTTTCATTAAAATATAAAATAATTATAAATAATTTTTAGTAAATATTTTAAATTGTATTTTTTTGTCTCCCCCTAGGTTTTAATTTTGTCTCCATCCATACTATGTAAAGTAAATATAAACATGATATTAAATTAGGGATCACCTTGATGCATGCTTTATTCTACTCGATGGAGAACACTTGGTGTGTTTTTCAATATTTTCATAATCGGATCGGTGATCGAATTAGACGACTAACTGAGTCGTGGGTGGATCAGTTCAACCAATCAGGTTCAATTGGATTCAATCGATTTTTATTAAAATAATATTATCTATAATAAGTTTAAACATACATATATGACAAATATTATATTATGTATAAAAAATAGTAACATACTAAAATTAAAATTCAACGCGCACGCACACATACATATATTATTAATAAGAAAATAAGTTCCAAATTTTTAATACTTAATAGAGATTGATTATTATTAATTTTTTTATTTATCGTTAAATGCTACTAATATGTTAAATTCTTTTTGTCATAAATCATGCTTGTGTTTTAATTTTATTGAACTTTCTTTTTTTTTTCATTTCTTCCTTTCTCCCTTCATTTATTTTTTTAATTTCTTCATCTCTCTTCATTAATTCTCTCTGTTTTATCATTTAATGCTATTAATAGTATATTAATTTATTATTGTCGTAACTCACTCTCTTTCATAAATTTTCTCATTCTTGTTTTATTTTCATGTTTCCATCCTTCCTCTCTCTTCATTATTTTACCTTTCTTCCTCTGTCTTCATTGATTCTCCAGCTAAGTAAGTTTTTTTTCTTGATTGTTCATTCCTTTTATTTTTTTTCTCTTTCCATCTTTTTCTTTCCATTTTAGTGATTTTTGTTTTTTTCTCAAATTTTTAGTTGACCGGGTTCATCTCCTGGGTTTATATTGGTTCAATGGCATTTGTCCAGCCAAACTAACATTCTCAGTTTGATTAGAAATCGAACCAGACTAGCAATTGGTTCATGGTTGAACCGGTCAAACCGATCGAATGATTTTAGTAACATTGGTATTTTCATGTATCTCTGTCCCCCCTCCACGTACCTTTTATCGGTTATAGATTAGCAGTCCAAAATATTGTGCTTGTTTGCTTAACCAGGTTGTACCCTGTGATAATGACCACAATTGTCACTCACTTGATTGTTGAGGAGGTCATGATATTTGACACCTTCATTATACCGAAAATGCTATATCAAACTTTAGCATTGTGAGATTTCATCTTGATTTCATTATTTTAAGTTTAGTTAAATAAATAATTATATAAACTATGAAGTTTTGTTCATGAAATTTTCACCCACTCAAATAACTTTGGGCCTCATTAAATTAATTTGTTTAACTTAAATGATGTTCATTACTGATGCATGCAAAATATAACATATTTTAGTTTATTATTTTAATTAATTTTTCTATTATTCAATCTTGGCATGCATAGTTTTAGATTGTCTTTAGTCGTATTCCAGATTTATCGATTCTAATTATTAATCCTTTGGATATTTTAATTGTGGGTAGATTAATTAAACTTTGATAACTATTTTGCAGGAAAAAGCTGAGTATATAATTATTCGGGGATTATCACCTACATCAACTGATTTTATTGGCCGCAATTTAGATTATCTTTTGTTGCAAAACTCATATTCTCTCCTCATTAAGAGAAAATAATCCTTACAGATTTTGTGGTGATCAACTTGAAGTTCGTCCGCACTTATAAATAGAGAAGGAAGCCATCGTCCCAACTCATGCTTTGAAGTCTGATTCTCTTCTACGGTGAGTCGTGAGCTCTCAGGCTACGATCAAGAGGAGAGAGGTGCGATGGCTAGAGATTGATCGTGACTCTGATCGAGTCCGAGAGGCTGCCCGATTGTTTGCCTGTGATTCCAAGCTTCGATCATTTTATCTCTTTGGGTGTAATTCTTTCGATTTTCTGTATTATTTTTATTATCTCTCCAATATTTATAGGATGAACTCCACACTTTTAGGATTATTATTTTAGGAGATTATTAATTTAAGAGAAACTATTTGGACCCTATATTATTTGTTTTAATCTTTTCTAATTAATTATTAATTGTGCTTAATGCTTTTATGTTAGTTAATTGAATTTTTGAATTAGGATATACCAATTTGTGGAGTGTTTAATTTTAGAATTCATGATACTAATTTTAATTAATTTTATATGAAATTAATAATTGACATAAATTTGATAGCTAGTGTGTGGAGAATCAAGTTTATGTGGTTTGTTAATCTATATAAGTTTGTGGAGTGATTAATAGTGTAGGGAATCTAATTTAATGCATCTTAATTTTAATATGATTTGATGGGATGCTAGTTGTGGAGACTTCAATTCTTATTAAATTAAGATAGTTCTACGTGCTTAAGTTGAGGGATTCCAGTCGTGAAGACCGTAAGTTAATCATGTTAAATTACTTTAGAGAGACTCTAATCCATTTTTAAAGATTAAATATATCTTCAAATATTTTTCCTGATCTATTTTCATCCTAAGGCCTAACTTCAACACACTTATCTTATCTTATTATTATTTTATTTTTTTATTTTATAATACAAAATTTATTTTCAAAAAAATCCATTTTTTTGTCTTATTAATTTATAAAATTAGATATTAAATTAATAATATTCCTCGTGGGTTCGACACTCTTACTCCTTTTTACTATATTACTTGAGTGACTAGTGCACTTGTTAGCGATTTTATTTTGCTACATCATTTTACGCATCAAGTTTTTGGCGCCGTTGCCGGGGAGTACTTTATTAATTGATTTATGATTCTTATAAATTATTAGGAGATGTAAAGGAAATATGTAAATAGTTTTCCTATAAATAATTTTCTTGTAATTAAATTTTCTGTAATTTCTTCTTTTCTGTAAATACGTATTACTGTACTCTTTATTTTAATTATTTGTGTAAATAATCTTCTTTTTTGTAAATAATGATCACGGGATTATAAATTAGTTTCGGATTAATATTTGTTGACTTTTGGCCAATACTCTATTCTAATATAAAATTTTGATGCCGAGTGAATTTTTCTGATTAATTGGATTTTTTTACTTGTGGATTTACAACCGTGATTAATTTTGTCGGCTTTACTAGAGATATCATCGTATGATTTGTGCCTCGCAATGTCATTATCAATTCTGAGTTCTAAACTTTCAATTTTGCGACCATAATATTTAACTTTTGTTTTGCGCTTTGGGATTAATGATCTTATTTGATTTCAAATCTATTTGATTTAATTATTGGCCGTGAAGTACATTTCTATTTTGTGGCCGTAAAATTTTAATATTCTGAATGTATTCATGCGCAAAGTTTGATTTGACCTCGTTTCGGCTTTAATGACTTTGAAAAAGAGTTTGTGCCTGCAAATATTCTGATAATTATCGGACAAATATTTATCCTTTTTATTTTGCGTCTGACATTTTTATCTGAGTTTTATGGCCGCAATTTCCCTTTATCCATGATTTGAGCCATGAGTATCCAAGCTGATCGAATTGATCTTTTTTTCATCTCTTTTGCGCCTTGGATTGTTTTATTTCTAACTAATCTAATTTCTTCCTATATGTCGATAGCTTCTGTTTGACGGCCGAGCAAATCAATGTTCATTGACCTCTCTAGAAATATTTTTTTGCTAATGCCTGATTATTGGTTTTGCGTCCGTAATTAGGTTCCTGATTCATTTTGTGCCTGCATGTTGACATCACGTTTAATTTTTCCCAGTTTTATGGCAGAACGAGTGCAATGATTTTTATGACCATCTTTTCTAATTCTTTTCTGGCCGTGATATTAGTATTTGGCGTTTGAATTGGTTTCTTCGGTTATTGAAAATTTATAATTTTTTACGCCTTTCGATCTGATAAGAATATTTGAAGATTTTGTTTCTCCGAGTTTTCATTTACGCCGCATTTAGTTTTGAATCTAGTTTTGAATCTCTCGTAAACTTCTTTGAAGTTTGGGGCCAATAAGTTTCTGATAATTACTCTCGATAATTGTCGGATTCGATTTTAATGATCTGATGGATTTTCAACATTATTCGACAATTGAATTTGAAACATAACATGCTCGAAATTATTGAAGTATTTTGGCATCGTAGATAATGCCCAAAAGATTTTTTATTTTTATCGATGCAAATATCGAACTCATCTTCTTTAATCAGTCGTTGCCAACAAATCATTTATTTTTTTAAACTTATTTACACTAATTCATCGTGACCTTTTATCTATATTTTTTTTATTTATTTTGTATATCATTTTTTCTTTTATCTTACTGAAAATTGGTTGTTGCATGTACTACTGAAATTTAACCACAACCAATCCTGGAATCTTCTGATAAGTGCACTAGGAGCTCAAATCCACTTTTGGAATTTGATCCTGAAATTGAAAAAACTGCTCGTCGATTAAGAAATAATATCAAAAAAATGGCTGAACAAGCATGTAACAATCAGAGACAGGAGCAACAAAATGAACTAGTTCCGCCACAAAATGATCGTCATGAAGAAGATGAAGCAAAACTTTCTATGAGAGAATATGTCTGTGCTAGATACAGTGATCGAGAATCGTGCATCGTACTGCCGGATAGTAATACAAATAATTTTGAGATCAATCCGGCAATCGTGAGGATGATACATGTATCTCAATTTGGAGGGGGATTTCATGAAGACCATCACAATCACCTTGACAAATTTCTTGATACTTTGAGCACCTTTAGAAATAATAACATTCTTCTGAAGTTATTTGTCTATTATTATTTCCATAATCTTTACGTGACAAAGCTTCTGCATGGTTTAAAACTTTGCATGTAGGATCGATTCACTCATAATTGGAGCTGGTAGAAAAGTTTGTTGGAAAATATTGCCCACCACAAAAAGCAGACAAATATAGAAGAGAGCTAAGGGCATTTGTTCAAGATGATAATGAGACATTATATGAGGCATGGGAACGATATAAGGAACTGTTAGATAGAATTTCTGATAATAGGATTCCAAAGTGTTAAGTCATGGAAGATTTCTACCATGAATTGCGAGTTGCAAATCAAGATAAGCTCGACCAATCAGTAGGAGGGACAGTGCTAGGATCTAAACGCCCCAGTAGGATACAAGATATTATTGAAGTTGTAGCCCTCAAGTCAAGCCAAGAAAGGAGACCATCTCGCCGAACTCATGATGTACATGCTGCACAAGGAGTACAATCTTCAGAAGTAGTGGCTCAGTTGGAGTCACTTAATCAGAAATTCGAGCAGATGATGTCATTAATGAGAAATTCAAGCAATTATTGCTCTACAGGTAACACTTCGTATTCAAATCAAATTGAAAATGCTAACTTTATTTTGAACATATTTTTCAGGAGCAACGATTATGGTTGGAGACATTGCCTATAATCAGAATCAGGGCCAACCTTCTGGTCCATCAAAAGATTATATACTAAAAAGACATCCTGATGCTCTCCAATGTCAATCATCAAACCACATGCAGGAGATAATGGCACAGACCATAGACACCATGCAATCGTTGCAAAAGAATATTGAGTATAGAGCTATGAGTCGGGATGCATCAACTCAAAATTTGGAAAGACATACATCGGGCTCTCTTCCAAGCAACACAGCGAAAAATCCAAGAGGAGAAGAGCAAAATGAGCCTTGATCATCAGGACTAAGTCAAGCTAACGATTATAAATCAGAACTATTTTTACCCTTTTTCTTTAGATTAATATCTAATTAGTCGCCAATTAATATTTGTACATAGAATTAGTTTGGGTAATATTTTATTTTATGTATTTATTTATTATTTTTTTTCTCTCTCTTTCTTTAGGTATTTATTCTTTATTTATGGAGCATCTAATTTTAATTAATGCAAGGAGAGAAATCTGAATAATTATCTTTTCAAATATAGGAAGAATACAAACATGGGCGCTTGATCAATTGCATGAAATTTACATTGGAACCTGGCAACCTGCTACCTGATGACACTTCTCGAACATGATACCTGATGACACTTCTCGAACATGATCTATCACGGGCGCAAACGATGAATCACTGACATGACCTGACCTGATGTACAACACAGGCGCCAAATCAATGACAACATGAGCAGGGTTGATGGCCGACAACTCACCTGGATTCACGTGCAAATAAGGACATGACATTACGGGCAATACAGGAGCCTCTTTGACCATGACCGAGTAGCATCATTCAAGAGCCATGCATGCATCTTATCGAACACGTGTATACTTTGCGCCCGGATTCCCAATCGACATGACCGATCAGTTCAGGTAAGTTGGCGCCCATTGTTGACTATATATACTTAACCTTGCAGATGAACACGCAACACGCAGCCGATCTCCAACCTCCGTTTGCGCCCGGTTCGTTCTTCCTTCCTTTGCGTCGGACATGCCATATTGGCCGCCAACCTTTCCTCTTTCATCAATTGCAGCCGAGAGCTGGACGCTGCCCTGAAGCAGTTCGACGTTCCTTTCATGGCTGAGATCCCACCGAGGTTCTTCATCTTCATATTGACCGAGTCTCTCTTTCATTTGCGGCCGAGAACCTTCATCGACTGCCGGTCTTCACCAACAACTATTACGGTCGAGAAGCCACCGAACTTCGGCCGAAGCTTTTCATAGACATTTCTTCGTACCAGCCGCAAGCTCCATCATCGATAGCACTGCAACCAACCCAATCACGGCCGGAGTCTCTTCATCGACGTTTCTTCATACCGGCCGCCAACTTCACCACAGAGCACAAGCTGATTGCCAAACACTTTGCGCCCTTTCTTCTCCTTTGCGCTAGACACTCCATGATGGCTGCCAATCACTGACGTCCTTCTCCCTTGCATACTAATCGGTCGAGACTCCACTATCACTGAACTGTGGCCGGAGTTTCTTTATTGACATTGCTTCCTACCGGCCAAATCTCTCTCTTCACCGACATAATATTACGGCCGAGCACTTACCACCCTGAGCTGCATCCCTTCTTCCAAGATTTATTTTTTAGATTCAAATGAGGCGTTTTGCTAATATATGGAGGGGGCATCACGATCGACGACATCCGGACGCCCAGCCCGCATCACAATCTTCACAGTTAATTTCATATCTGGGAGATTATTACTGGACCAAGTTTGCCTACCAAGATCATTTTGAAAGAATGACGGCTGTACGAGTCTAACGTCACCAGATTTTCAGACACCGAGATACTCAGGGAGTACAATTTATTTGCCGATATACATTTATTATTTTCTTAGATTGGCCTTTCAGATTTTGTTCAACAGTGATGGCCGACTTATGAAGTCCTTACTATGGAATTTTTATAATCTCTCGAGGTCTTCAATTTGGATGGCAGACAATATGATCAGCCCCACATTTCTTTTCAGCTATACGGGCAACCTTTCACACTGACTCTGGAAGATTTTAACAATATTTATGGATTTTCCAACTATGGGGCTCCTTCTATTCCTACTGACTTTCATGCTGAAGATTTCTGGAAACAATAACCGAAGAAGATAGATTGGTCTGGAGCACAGCTAAGGAAAGCACAATTCAAAATGCTGTCCTGCGCTTCATCCATCGCATGCTCAGCAACACCCTTAGCGGACGAGGTGACATTGATGGAGCCGTCTCAGATGGGGAATTATTCTTGATCCACAGTATGCTCCATAGGACACCGGTGCCTTCTTCATTCGTCGTTTCCAATGCCGTATCACCGTTCGGAGTGGTAGCATCAGTATGGGCGCCCTTATCACGCCGATAGCTCAACACTTCAGACTTGACTCGGATGATCTTCAAGCTATCCCAGGAATTGCCCACCTTAACCGACGAACCATTCTGGTCATGGGCCTTGCCAAGACCAACAATGTAGGAGTCAAAGTTTTTATTTTTAAAGAGAGTGATCTGGAGGTGCCCTGCAGTGATCGAAATGCATTTACATCAATTAATCCTGATAGTTGGCTATTTTTTAAGCAGGTGACTACTCCACTAATTCCATCTGCAGGACCGTCTACCTCTGTCGGTCAGCCACACCAGGATGAAACATTCTCCTGGATTGATTTTATTGATTATGTGGCAGCCCAATATTACTTTCAGCAGCCACGAGTCTTCCAGACTGCATTATCGGCAGCTTCTCGACATGAGGCATCTACCCTTTCACCTTATATGCTGGTGCCTTCTTCGATTCCGTCTCCAACACATGATAGCTCTTCTGATTCCTTGTTCATACTAGCCACTCCTTATGAGGAACGAGATCAGATGGAAGTGTCTGCCGACATATTACACACCCCCTCCGCATCCTCAACTGCCGCAACCTGTGTGGAATTACTTTCTAGCACCAGAGCCCACTTTTACTTCACCCTCGGAGCAGCCTTACTATTCACCTCCGCCACCTCAGCCTAACTATGCTTCCGTGCAAAATCTATGTGAATCTATGTATGATGAGCAGCTTCGCCAAGCAGGGGAGTTACACGCTATTATAGAAGAGCAACACCGATAGGCCCAAGAGTTGACCACCATTCGAGTAGACTTCACAGATATGTAGGAGCGTCAGGGCTGCTTCGAATCTCTCCAGAATTAGGTTCGCATGACGAGACACATCCATGACTATCATATGTGCCATGGACATTTCGGCTACCACCCACCTTCGCCACCACACAGACGATAAATCCGATTGTGTCTTTTCCCTTTTCTTTATTTTTCATTTCTTTATTTTTCCTTTTTATTGAGTTTGTATCTCTTTCCCTTGTTGGCCTAACACTGAGGACATTGTCTGGTTCAAGCTCGGAGGAGTTTACATTTCATACATTGCATTCTACTTTAGTTTTCTTTTTATTTTCCTATGTATGCATTTATAAAAAAATGAAAAAATTGAAAAATTTCTCAAAAATACCATTGCATGCATTTATTTTTGCTACCATCTTACTAACTTTCGTCTTATTATTTTAATTATCTTTTAGTAAAAGTTCAGTCATGTCATTAACTAATCAAATTTGAATTATTTTCTTTCTTATCACTTCTATTTCAGCATTGAACTTATGGACTATGTGCCTATGCTAATTAGAACTATCAATGTCTAGACCATAAAATCATGTTCATGCCTTTTTATTTATTTTTGTTAAGTCTTATTAGTAGTTGCCTTTTTATTGACCATATTAAGTACTCCTTGAGCCCATTATATATATATATATATATATATATATATATATATGTATAGTGAATTTGTTTTAATAAAGTTATGTGTAGGTACAAAAGTATTATTCGGAACCAAGGTGTGGTCGGATAATTAGATCCGTAGGGGTTCATGCCTGACGATCTATGGGCAACTGCTTTGCGATCCTTCGATCGAAAACCTGCTATATGGAGAAGCACATGAGTACTGAATAGTTCGAAATCTTCATTCAGAATCTTGGTTGTTCGGGCAAGTAAATTCGAGGGGTGCCTTATCCCCTGTTGCCCTAAGGCGATCCGGTCTGGGAGTCATCAGTCCAAAGCCCGTTACATGGACTTTCTTGTGCAATCCTTCTTGAAAATTATAACTTTTAAAATGATTGAAAAAAAGAGAAAGAAAAAAGAAAAGTTTTAAGCTCAATGAGTACTTAAGTGTTCAATATTAATGCTATTATTTGACAGAGTATTTATTTCTCTACAAGGTTGAATTTGAGATTGTTTAAATTTGGGTAGCATTCAGAACCTCTATGAAGCTAAGTGCATGGAAAATAGTGAGATGCTGAGTAGTAAGTGTACAGAAGAATTGTGTGAGAAAATTAGTCAGTTAATAATGTGGAAGCTATGATGGAACTTTCTTGAGCCTTGCTTCCAAATTTTTGCTTGAGGATAAGAAAGACATTAAGCTTAGGAGAGTTTGATGCATGCAAAAAAATTATTTTAATTAAATTTTCTATTATTCGATCTTGGCATGCATAATTTTAGATCGTCTTTAGTCGTAATTTCAGATTTATCGATTCCAATTATTAATCCTCTGAATATTTTAATTGTAGGCGGATTAATTAAATTTTGATAACTATTTTGCAGAAAAAGTTGAGTATATAATTATTCGGGGATTATCACCTACATCAACTGATTTTATCGGCCGCAATTCAAATTATCTTTGTTCGCAAAACTCATATTTATCCATCATTAGGAGAAAATAATCCTTACGGATTTTGCGGCTGTGACCCTATCAAGAAGAGTTGCGGCTGCACCCAAGGATTTGTTAATGGCCGTTTGATAGATGTTGGTTAAGGATAAAACTTCATGGGATTTTTGCGACCGATATTCTTGATTTGATGATGGTGTTTTGCCACCAAGATTACTTGGAGTTCTCGGCCGATACACCTTGGTTAAGGATAAAACTATCATTAATGATAGATTTTGTGGCCAAGATTCAAACAGGATTAACATCAGACGCAAAACTGATAAGTTTTTATCGTTAATGATCAAGCTTATCGGCCGTCAAACTATATCGTCAAAGTGGATAACTCAAGTTTTATCTCGTGAAATCAAATTCGGCCGTACGATGTTCATGACCATGATCAACTTGAAGTCCGTCTGCACCTATAAATAGAGGAGGAAGCCATCGTCCCAACTCGTGCGTTGAAGTGTGATTTTTTTCTACGGTGAGTCGTGAGCTCTGCAGGCTATGATCAAGAGGAGAGAAATGCGACGGTTGGAGGTTGATCGCGACTTTTATAGAGTCCGAGAGGCTGCCCGATTGTCTGCCCGTGATTCCAAGCTTCGACCATTTTATCTCTTTGGGTGTAATTCTTCCGATTTTCTATATTATTTTTATTATCTCTCCAATATTTTTAGGATGAACTCCATGTTTTTAGGATTATTATTTTAGGAGATTATTAATTGAAGGGAAACTATTTGGACCATATATTAATTGTTTTAATCTTTTTTGATCAATTATTAATTGTGCTTAATGCTTTTATGTTAGTTAATTGAATTTCTGAATTAGGCTATACCAGTTCGTGGAGTGTTTAATTTCAGAATTCATAATACTAATTTTAATTAATTTTATATGAAATTAATAATTAACATAAATTTGATACCTAATATGTGGAGAATCAAGTTTGTGTGATCTGTTAATCTATACCAGTTTGTGGAGTGATTAATAGTCTAGGGAATCCAATTTGATGCATTTTATTTTAATATGATTTGATGGGATGTCGGTTGTGGAGACTTCAATTCTAATTAAATTAAGATAGTTCTATATGCTTAGGTTGAGGGATGCTAATCGTGGAGACCGCAAATTAATTATGTTAGATTATTTTAGAAAGACTCTAATCCATCTTTAAATATTAAATTTATCTTTTATGGTTCAAATATTTATCCTGATCTATTTTCATCCTACGGCTTAGCTTCAAAACCATTATCTTATCTTATTATTATCTTATTTTCTTTATATTATTTTATAATTACAAAAATTATTTTAAAAAACCATGTTTTTTCTCTCTTATTAATTTATAAACTACATATTAAATTAATAATATTCCTCATGGGTTCGACACTCTTACTCTTTTTTATTATATTACTTAAGCGACTAGTGCACTTGCTAGCGATTTTATTTTGCTACATCATTTTACACATCAATTACTCATGAAATTTTGTCTAGATTGAAATATTTTTTAGCTCCACTAAACCAATTGTTTAATGAATATTTTGATGAAATTAACTTTTTAAGAGAATCAACAAACATATTACTTCTATACAATAAATCACATCGCCCTTTTTTCTTTTAATATTGATGCCGATGAAGATGATAATAAGTATTAATTTTGATGTGCATAATAACTATTTTAAGAAAATTTTGCTTTGATTCAAAAGTATACCTCTCCTACATTAAAGAATGAAATACTTATAAATTATACGAAAAATAATTTTGAAAGAGAATGATAATACATAATGAAAAATGAGAACTTGAGAAATGAAATTAATTCCCTCCTTTTTTATTCTTTGAAAAGTGAAAAATGCACGCACAAATTTAGTTGAAGATGAATACTAGTGATGTTAAAATTTCTATTCATGATATAAAATTTCTTACAAATATTTATGCATCTGGTAAGAAAATTAATTCGAAGAAGAACCTCAAAAAAATCACATCATCGTTATATGAAATACTCGAATGCTTGGAAGTTAATATATTCTTATGGCCATTATGCAAAATTTAAAAAAAAAGATGATAATTGTTCTAAAGTTAAATCCTCTTGTGACAATTTTTGAAGAGCTAAATATTCTTATCACAAACTCTTTAAATAGATTCCACTTGTTAAGAGGCATGACATTTAAATAGATTCATATATAAAACTCAACAATTATTTTCTCCTTTTATTCAGGGAGGAAAAGTGTATAGTTCATATGTAGAACACATAACAGTATTACCACCAACTATGCCGGAGTTCATTTTCGCCGGTGTCTTGGTTATAGACCCATGCTTCATCAGTTTGGATGCTCAATAGGCACTCGTTGGGTCATGTGTATGAGTCTATACTTTGGCAATACATATCGAAGCTTCCCTCCACCCATCCGGTCACACTCTTCAACCTCATCTTGCACCAGAACAATGTGTTGGGACCAAACTGCCATCTGGAATATTCATGAAAAGCCAGAAGATGAAAGCCAAGATCATTATCTTTGGATTGGCAATGAATGGACTGGAATGTTGCTGCCCAAGTTGTTGGTAATTTGCATGTGGACAGTGTCATAGCAATTGGCCAGTGGAACATGACTCAAGAGGATAAGCAAAGAAGAAAACAGCATGAGCACAAGAAAGTAGGAAATGTTGTTAGTAAAAAGAGCCATTGTTCTTCTTATGATTTCAGAAAAGAAAAAAAAAAGAATCAAAGAACTTGCAGATTTGAGTTTCAGTGAAAAATAGCCACGATAAATATAACATTGGAGCTCGACGATATCACTTGTATCGAGACGTTATCACTGTACCGTATTTAGACAAGATATTGTACCACATATAAAGCCAATCTGCAAATTAATGATTGTCAAAACTTCTTTCACAATGCCTCTTTTAACTATTCAAATGGAATTAGCCTGGGAAATAACAATTTGAGCAATAATTGATGCAAATATTCAACATGCTACAATTAATTTCATTAAATTACGGATTTTTTGCTGAATTGCTTTAAGCAGCATACATTCTACCTTCTGCACAAAATCAAGTTGGTTTCCCCACTAACGTAAGCAACACTAAATGCTGCTAATTATGACTAATTATTCTTAGCCATACATACATACATACATACATACATACATACATACATACATACATACATACATACATACATACATACATACATACATACATACATACATACATATACATATATATATATATATATATATATATAATATGTGCATATATCTTATATATATATTTGAATCTCATAATGCTCTTATCCTTTGAGAATCCTTGTCTTGATATTCTTCTTGTGGTTCTTTTGAGTTTATTATTATTTTTATTATTCTCCCACTACTTTCCAATATTTCACAATAAGACAATTCCATAGAAAAGAATTATATTTTAAAATAGTATTGTTCTTAATATTTTAAAATATGAAAATGATGATATGAATTTGTTGTTTATCACTGGTAGGTAGAAGTATAAATTTCTAAATCTTTGATTGTATTTTCATGACATAAAATGTGTTTTTGTCTTTTATCTCTTTTTTCATATTCATGTCATTTTAATTTTTATTTGCAAACTTCATAACAAACTTATGAAATTTTAGAAAATACCCACATGTGAACAAGTATCTGTCACGACACCGATTTAAACCGTGATTTAAACCAGAGCTCGCGATTGATTTGAGATGATCAAATATTTTTTTTCCAAAAAATTATACATAACTTCTCTAGAAAATACAAGAAAGTGATAACATACATAATCAAACCGCGCAGTTTATATTGATCAATAACCCTAGGGTACACACAGCCACGTAGTCATAAAATTTTTTTATTTTACAAGATACAAAAAAAGTACTTTCATATAGTCATCACATATAAAACTCTCTCAATACCCCAATAGAGGGATATGAGAGTTACAAGTCTTCTATCTAGCACGCTGGTGGGGCATATGGCTTCTCAATACCTTAGCAGCAAAAGAGATTCACACCCTGTCTCTCGCGATCCCAAAAATTCTACAGATATGAAAAAGTATACAACAAGACTGTGAGCAAATAATAGCTCAGTAAGCTGATAACTCATAAGCTATGTGGTACCGACTAATAAATCCGGGGAGACATAAACATACATGCATTAATCATAAAATTAAAATCAATATCTTCATACATTTACTAAATACATATATAACATCCCAATCAAAATCATTACACTCAATTACATTCATTGTCACTTAAACATATCAAACATGTGTATGCAATGCAACACTCTCATATGTATGCACGGATCATCAACTGGCCGATAATCAATAGGTGGATTCTAGAGGTGGCTCCCATCGTGATCAACGATGTAGTACTTAGTGTTGGGTCAAAGTTTTAATGACATATAAAATTATATTTTGATGAAACAAACCTCGAAAGATTAAAGTTGAAATGCTAAAAAAGTTTAAAGAAAAATGGATAACTTTATGCACACTACACGTTAATTAAATAATTGTCACTGATATCATTAGTTTGGAAGAATGTGGAGCATCAAAGTTGTAGAGAATTCTGTTAGCTTTCCATAGACTCCAAGATTATTGGATTTGGATAACCGTGCAGAAAGTTATGATCAAAATAGTGCAGATCGGTCAACCTCCCGGTCGACGCAAAGAAGGCCGGCCGAGACGTACCAGTCGACCGAATAGAAGATGCCGGTGGACCGATCACTACTGAGCCTGCTCCGAATGATGTCGATACTATACCGGTCGACAGTCCGGTCGACCGATCAAGCGCAAAAGTTGAAGAAAACGCACAACGATCACATAGTCGACCGATCCAGAAGTGCGATCAACCGGCCTCCGAGTCAAATGAACAGTAACGATCAAATTTGAAGGAGAAATTTGTGGAACAATTTCTATACGAATTTTTTTCCACACATTGAAGGCTATAAAAGGAGTGCCAAAGCCAGAGACAAAGACACCCATTCACTCATTGAAGAAAAACTTCAAGTTGTCAAAAATAGATCATTTCTTGAAGTTTTCATTTTTATAGCTTTATCATTCTTTTCTCTTCTTCTCTTGTGAGCTTAGCTTTGTAAAAGAGAGAAACACTTTTGTTAAAAAACTGAGAGAGCTCCTGTGTGAAAGAGGTTCAAAGTTTTACCTCTTGAGTGAGAGAATTAGACTAGCTTCTTAGGAGAAGAGGTTGTCTTGCCTCTCGAAGCGGAGAAAAGGTGGTTGATGTAAAGGGCTTTCTTCCTTGCCCCATTTGGAAAAGGAAGTGACTAGTGGAATCTCTGACGATCTCGAGATCAAGAAGTCGGAGCGGGGACGTACGCCAAGGTGTGATTGAACCTCGTCAACAACCACCGAGCCTTTGTGTTTGATTTTCTCTCTCTCTCTCCCGTTCATATTGTGTTTATAATCTAAATTGCAAAGGTTTTAAGAATCGGTTTTGTGCTTCCGCTACGAATTTCGTAAAGTTGATATTTTTGGTTAAACACCAATTCATCCCCCCTCTTGGTGCCCTTTGGGATCCTACACAGTTCCATTTAATACATAATTTACAATTTCACATAGTAATTTCGGCAGATAGAGTGATAATACCTTAAAGATAGGAGCATAATGTTTTATACGGAAATCATATTAACTTGATTCCAAAGCTCAATGAAAGTAGATTTAGAGGAGATCAATCAAAATAAATGTCATAATTTTTGGATCACTCGAAGGTATGGAATTATGTAGATAAAAATTGGGAACCAATTGAACATGGTTAGGGTTAATCTTACCTATGAACAACATGAGTTTTGCCCGATGTTCAAGTAAAATCCGAAAATGAATAGATGAGAAAGGTTCAGAGTCACCCTAATTAAGAATTATGTAGTTAAAATCCAAAGAAAATGAAATAGGAACTTACCAAAATCTAAAACTCTAGTTGCCTTTCTCTTCCTCCAATTTCTTTAACAAGTATAGATATTTTTGCTCTCGCCTTAAGTGTTCGGCCAAAGTGGTAAAAATGGTAGAGAAAGATAGTAACATGTAAAAGGATAAGTATTAGAAGGGAGGGAGATACCGACTTTCAGCTAGTGCATGTGATTCTTCTCAAAATGCCCTTGAAGTATCACTTATTCACGTCTTTTGCATTTCTCCATTTATTTATTCATTTACTTTGGACATTACATGTAAATAACAAACTACCCTCATTTGGATTCAAATAAAATATTTAGAAAAATAAATAACCAAGGAATCAAAATCTAAATTTTTGTTTGAAGAACAAAAATCGCGTTTTCACAGATTTTCTAATTTTGTGTCTACATTTTACCTAACTCATACACCTCCTAAAAATTATTAAAAATCACTTTTAAAATTCTTTCATATACAGGAATAATTACCGGGACAATTCACATCCATCTATCATCATACAATAACTATGCATCAATGTCTAACTTTACACAATTAAAGTAAAACACATACGTTTAGACTTTAATTTTCCAAATTTTCACTTTTTTGAAAATCACATTTTCATTTCTTAAGTAAATTTTCATCGCTTTCGCACTCCAATAGTTGACATTGAAGTGTAAGTCTTAACATCACATTCAAAGAACTTATATATAGCATCACATTCGTATATCTAATCATGCAAGGTTAACTTAGGGATATTACAGTATCTATTCACATTGGAGTATCCGATAGCTACTCCGAAAAAGAAGCTCTGAATGGAGGTACCTCACGCCTCTAACAAATGCTCGGCTAGATTTTTTTGGCATGGACTGCCAATTAAAGCTAGTGTTTTTAAAATTGGACCTGACCAGTCGGTTCGATTAGTTAAATCGTGAATCGACCATCATGAGAATTGCAAGTAGGGCTGAGCACGGTCCGGGTACCGACCAGTTCGGAATAGATCTGGACCGGGACTGGGTCTAGTTGGGGAAAAGCTCGTCGGGTTCTGGGTCAGGACCGAGATTGCAGTGGAGATACTCGACGCAGACTCGACCTTGGTTATTAATAAATCCGATCTCACCATCTCCCTCTTTCCGTTTCACCATCTCCCTTTCTTTCTCCCGTCTCTCTCTCATCTTCTCCTTCTCTCTCCCATGGCGGCGATGGTGACTCCCACGACTCTTGACTTCGGCTACCCTCCCCCTCTCCTGACTCCCTCTCTCTTTACTCCGGCCGTCAAGCGTCGCCAGAGCCGAAGCGCAGTCGCCAATTGCCAGATCCGGCTGCCAAGTGCCAGAAGCTGGCACCCGATTCGACTGCAGGCACCAGATCATGGTCGCCAAGCATCGGATTGGCCACCAGGTGAGCCAATCCGACAGTGCCAAGCGCCAGATCGTGGTTGCCAAGTGCCGGATCAAGGACCAGGTGAGCCGATCCGGTCGCCAGTGGTCAGATCCGACTGCCAATTATCGAATCATGGCAGTTGGCGGCCGATCCAGCTGCGAAGCAAGCTGCGAAGCATTGGATCGTGGCCGCCAAGCGCCGGATCTAGCACTTGGCAGCCGAATCTCATCACCAGGCACCGGATTATGGCTGCCAAGCGATGGATCGACCACCAGGTGCCACATCGTGGCTGCCAGCATCGATCGTGGGCGCCAATCCCCGGAATGGCTGCCTTTAGATCTCGCCTGGCGATCACTATCCGACGCCTAGCTGTCGCGATCTAGTGCCTGATGGTGGGATCTATAGCTGGAGGATGAAGGCGAACGATTCTGGTGTAGGTGAACAATGACGATCCTGGCTTCGTCCGCCCTCCCCCTCTCCTATCTCTCGACTCCGGCCGTTGTGCTGGATTAGTCGCCATAGTGATTCTCTATCGCAAACCCTATCGAATTCTCAAATTGTCGGGTCTGACCCGGTATCGGCCCGGGTCCTTATCCGATACTGGGTCGAAAATTTTTTGACCCGACATAATTCGGGTCGGGACCGGGTCCGCTTAGACCTGGACCCAGTCCTAGGTTTGCTCAGGCCTAATTGCAAGCCTACCTGGAAAATATATTGCTCATGATAATATTGCATGGAAAAGATCTTATAGACATAGCAATGAAATCTTAAATATTAAAAAGACGACAATCTACGTACATGAACTCCCGAAGAGGCTTATAAAATAATGACATCTAAGTATAAGAAAAAGTAATCTATGAAATTATATTATAAAGAGAGTTTAATAATGAAGAAAGAAAAAATAAATAGATCTTATGATCCAAAAATTGATAGTTAAATTTTGTCATAAAAGTTTAATACACATTCAATGATTTACTAATAAACAAAGTCCAAGAAACTCGTCAACATTTGAAAGCATGTAAGAAGAGAATAAGCATATTACAAATCTACATACAAATGCTATAACTCATGAAGAAAAAATTTAGTGCATAAATTTTATCTATGAAGCATAAAAAAATTGCATGATGACAAACTGGTTAAATAATCATAGAAAGTTATCTACTTTCGATCCACAAAATCCTGTTGGGCAGTCGCTCTTTTGCAATAAAGGACAAACAAAATAAGAAAATGAGAGAACCCGAAGGAGTTAGCCAGAAGAAGACGTACAAAGTTACATCGCAACGTGCCATGACTTAAAGTATGAATCCACTTTTCCTTGTTATTTATAATGTGTGATATAGAGCGGTTATCAATTAACAATTAAAATCATTACATCAATTCAAGAGGACATGATAAATTAATCCATATTTTAATTGATTATAAATTGCTAGAGCACATCAGTTGCCAATTAACCGATTCAGATTAAGTATAACCAATTCAAAAACATTTATGTTTAATTATTTCATGCAGTTATGGCTAACATTATCCACTACTCTAATAAAATTATATAATTATAATTTTTTTGGATTTATCTAATATGATAATGTGTTTATTATTAAAAAATATCTTAAAAAACTGTTAATGTATTAGTGTTACTATTATTTTTATTATATTATTATGATCATAGGAAGTTTAAAATATAACCATATATATATATATATATATATTAAATATGTAGTGAGAATGTGCGACCTATATCTCACACTACCATTATTATTTTCTTAACTATTTTTATGCTGCCACTATTTTCTAAGTTATTTCATATCACTAATATTTCATATTTACATTTTTGGAGCTAAATATTTACTTCATTAATAATAAAAAACTATTATGTTCAATCGATATGGATAAGTGATCCACTACACCAAAATTATCTTTAACAATTAAATAATGTGCAACCGTTAATTAATGAATCTCGTAACTTACACATTGTTAATTATTAATGAAAATGCTATTATATAATTATCATATAATATACACATAACTGATCAATAACATTTTCAGTTAATAAACATAAAAAATGTGTGACAAATAATACTTTCATCAATAATTAGGCTATTAATAATCTGCATGTATCAATAATATTCTAATTCATTATAATTCTTAAGGACTCTCGTCACTTTTTACTTTGCCAAATGTCAAGCTCTCCTTACAAACTTGTTTGCTTTTAATATAGTATAGATAGATTATATACTAATTAACTGAAGGGTTAATAAATTATATAATATTTTAATTAATTATATACTTAGAGGGCACATGTCATTATAATAAAGTGTCAAATGTCATCTTCTCATCAAAAGTACTCTCATTTTAATATAGTATAGACTATTGTTTAATGAAAGCGAACAATGCATATGTAAGTATATTATTCACCAAAATAATTGAAAAAAGTTACAATTTTCCATTAAGTTTGATCCCTTTATTGTTTGCAATATTAGTTCGATTTTCAATGTAACTTTATGTGTAAAATAAATTTTGGAGAAATTAATTCATTTTTTGTATTTGATTCTATGTTAACAAGCATTTTTATATAATTTTTCAATCATATGAAATAAAAGATTCTCATATTTGTATGCGATTTTTTTTAGTAAAGTGCATATCAAAATTTCTAATCAATTTATGTGTATACATGTATGTAGCACATGAAAGTTTAATCAATGTCTAACATATTTTTAAATTTGTGGCTGTGATTCATGATAAAAAATTTCATATAACGAATTTGCACCATTCATATATGGATAGTTCTTATCATCAATTACAATTGTATATTTAGTAATTATAAGAAGTTTTCAAAGGATGTCTGCCATAAAATTCTACCATCCGCTGACGGAACTTCCTCTTGCGGTGTTATGATGTTGTGCATATTGATACTTATATGTTGTTGACCAAAGCGATCAAGAAGGGTGCCAAGTTAACGAAACACTAATAAAATAGCATATTACGTATTAACGATAAACATATACAGCTAGAAAACTAAATAATATGTCTTCTGATATTTGAAAAATCATATCCAAACTAATAAGCACTCCATTTTTTTTAATTAATGGCCTCACATTTTTTTACATATCTTAAAACTAATGACCCAATCATATTTAGCATTGCTCAATTAACTAAGAAGATAATATGACATTTTAATTAATCAACAAAGTTGAAAAATCCTAGCACACAATCTCATCATGGAAGAAAATTCTCTTTTTTATTTATAGGGAGGAAATAGAGAAGACTTGAATTATCTAGATAAGGTGGTGGAGCGAGGAAATGGATAAAAAGTTATGAAAAATTGATGAGTTAGTAGGCTAATTATGATAAAGTAATCATGGTACAATAATAATTTAGTGGGCTGATTATATTGACAAAACAATTTGGGGAGAGTAAAAAAAAGTGAAATAAATTGGGATTAAGTCCCAAATATTATATTTTAATTATTACATTATAATTTTATGACATAATTTCACATCAATAATTAAAATGTACTTAAAGACATTCCATGTGTGTGTGCGCATATATACTCATGAAATATTGAAATAATACTAATCACATCTATATTCCCATTTCCACATAAATTAGTGGAGAAAGAAATGGGTAAAGTTTGTGGGAGAATTAATTTTAAAATTAACGAGTGGGGACTAATTATAATGTAATAATGACCAAATATTTTGTGGGGAGGGTACAAAATGTGCAATAAATTGGAGCTACATAATAATTATATTCTCAATTACTATATTATAATTTTATTAACATTCTTCTAAAATCAATAATTAAAATTGGATTGTTACATTATCATTGGATCTCATACAATAATTAAATTATATAATAAATTTTAATGAACAATAGTTATTGGCATAATTGTCATGCAATATGTTATATTAATACATACTTAGTGGCCTGATTAAAATGGCAAACAATTGTGTGGAGGGTACAAAAGGAGAATTAAATTGGAGTTAAGTTTAAAAACGAGATGCTCAACTATTATGTTATACTTTTATTATCATTTTAAAAAAAAATAATTAAAATTCAGTTATTACATTATCATTGGTTCTCATATAATCATTAAATTATATAATAACTTTTAGTGATCAATAGTTGTTGGGTTAATATTAGATTTTCCCATGCAACATGTCATTCTTATTAATCATTCTTTAATGCAAGCACTTTTATTTTTAATTCATATCTGCAAAATATATGTATACCCCTACACACACATATGTATAAATGGTACATACATGGATGTATGATTTTTTATATGGATTGTTTTAATAATGGATTATAACTGAGACTTAAATTTCAATAATTCTAAATTATATATTTCTACACACACATATTATTTTAGCGATGAATATTTAAGGATATAGTAATCTAATGTATAATATGATTACTACTTTTCCGTCTGCAGCTATAAATGCGAGACCATAAAGTATGTAATGTTACAAGAAGGAACAGTTTCTCTTACAGGAAAAAATATATTTTCCTTACATATATACACAGTATCCAAATGAAATAATGAAGACATGAACAATTAAGTAATTATAATATGGTGAAATAAGAATGATAAAAAGATAAGTTTTATCAATTAAGTATAAAAATATATCAGTCTAATTTGAACAAACACTCGACTCGATGTAAGGAAAAATAAATTGGACTATTTGAATATGATTGCAAGGAAAAATTTTTAAACTTAACCAAAGTAAATTATATTACAATCAGTTCAGAAAATTATATAAATATATATTATTATCCAATAAGTTTTAAATTAATAAGTTAATTTTATATTATTTTGTTTCTATAACAATGATTAAAATCTTTCTATTAAGTACTATTTCTAAATAATAAATGTGCATGCGCGCGCTATATATGTTTGTTATTATTAGATTTAATGATAAATATTACTGATATAATCAACATTCAAGTTCTTAGAATAAAATTTGTAAATGATTTTTGTATCACATTTATAATCTCATTCAATATGTTTCCATATATTAAAAGCATTTCCAAATTGTTCGTGAATAAAATAAATTCTTATAGATAAACACGAGATAGTCCTTAGCTTTTATTGATACTCATATTCATACGTACATACATATATATATTACTTGTAATTTTAAAATATCATTTTGTTAATTATTTTGATAAAATACTTAAAAAGTTACTTAAAAATTTTCACACTCTTCTCATAATATGCATAAATAATATTTTAAAATATATTTCAATTTTATGTTTGAATAGGGGTCACAAACCCATCCAAATAAGTATTTTCAAACATTCCATGTGATTCATTTTTTATATTCTTTTCCTTTTCTTGCATTTCATAAATTTCAAATATGGGACTAAAGTAAGTAATATATTAAGACTAAGAACGTAGTTACTTTTCATTTTTCAACAAAATTAAAAGTTTCATCATTTATTTGATCATATTATGTAGTGAAGATACATACATACATATATGTGTGCGCGTATATATACATAGTATCCAAATGAAATAATGAATACATGAACAATTAAGTAATTATAATATGGTGAAATAAGAATGATAAAAAGATAAGTTTTATCAATTAAGTATGAAAATATATCAGTCTAATTTGAGAAAAAAACTCTTGACTCGATGTAAGGAAAAATAAATTGGACTATTTGAATATGATTGCAAGGAAAAATTTTGACACTATGTATGTATGTGTATGTGTATGTGTTATAAAAATAATTGACACTACGTAAGCGTATGTGTATGCGCGTGTGTGCATGCTATCTTTTAGCTCTCATATATATATATATATATATATATATATATATTAATGTACCTTCATAGTATCTTCTGGAGGGATGTTGAGCGCATATCAATGGATCTAATCAGAAGTGATTAAATCCCATCAATAAAAAATATCAATAGTTGTGATGTGTTCAGCATTCCTCCAAGGCATAAGGGACTCTGGAGGTACATTAATCATATGTGTGTATGTGCGCGCACGCGCATGAGAGCGAATGCATGTGTGTGCGCACGCGCATGTGTGAATAGTTATTCATTGACACTATGTGAAATATAATATTAATCATTAGATTTTAAATATATGATTGTGGGTGATATGTTAAGTAAATTCCATAGGTCAAAGTTTGTAAAGCAAATATTTTGTTAGGTTTTGTTTAGATAAATTTTAATACGGGAAGAGGAGGAGAAAGAGGGCCGAAAGAGAATGGGAGGGGAAATTTCCTCTTAAAACAACCAGTTAAACAAGGGGAAATTTCCTCTTTTAACCCTCTTTCTCTTTAATCCAAACATGGGCTTAAATTACAACAATAATGAGTTTAATGCCTATGTATAGTTTAATAACAAATGAGTTTAGTAATAAATCATTGCAATTCATTAAGATTTTAAAATATTAAGAATTGGTCTGATATCCAATATGTATTGAGCCGACTTAAAATTTTATTAGTTCCATGTCATATGTATAATGAAATTGTTATTAATTCTCAATATTCATTTTAATAAGAAAAACAATTATATCCAATGGGAAAAAGATAAACCTTAGGAAGAAAGTAGAATAAAATCCATTTCTATTGAGGAAAAAATTTAGATATGTATAAAATAAGGTTACTTATTTTTGGTAAGATATGAAGTTATTATATACTTGCAATTTGAATTACCATAGTTGTGCACAATATATATTATATTTTTCATTAAAATATAAAATAATTATAAATAAATTTTAATATATATTTTAAATTGTATTTTTTGTCTCCCCCTAAGTTTTAATTTTGTCTCCATCCATACTACGTAAAGTAAATATAAATATGATACTAAATTAGGGATCACCTTGATCCACGCTTTATTATACTCGATGGAGGACACTTGGTGTATTTTTCAATGTTTTCATAATCGGATTAGTGATCGAATTATATGACTAACTGAGTCGTGGTTGTTTCAGTTCAATCAATATTGGATTCAATCGAATTTTGTTGAAATAATATTATCTAGAATCATATAAAAAAATATTATATTATGTATAAAAAATAGTAACATACTAAAATTAAAATTCTAACACACACACACATATATTATTAATAAGAAAAATGAGTTCCAAATTTTTTATACCTAATAGTGATTGATTATTATTAATTTTTTTATTTATCATTAAATGCTACTAATATGTTAAATTCTTTTTTCATAAATCACACTTATGTTTTAATTTTATTGAAATTTCTCTTTTTTCATTTCTTCCTTTCTCTCATCATTTATTTATTTTTCATTTCTTCATCTCTCTTCATTAATTCTCTCTGCTTTATCATTTAATGCTATTATTAATTTATTATTGTCGTAACTCACTCTCTTTCATAAATTTTCTCATTCTCTATTTATTTTCATGTTTCTATCCTTCCTCTCTCTTCATTATTTTACCTTTCTTCCTATGTCTTCATTGATTCTCCAGCTAAGTTTTTTTTCTTGATTGTTCATTCCTTTTATTTTTTTCCCTTTCCATCTTTTTCTTTCCATTTTAGTGATTTTTGTTTTTTCTGAATTTTTTAGTTCACCGGGTTCATCTCATGGGTTTATATTGGTTCAACGGCATTTTGTCCGGCCAAACTAACATTCTGAGTTTGATTAGAAATCGGACCACACCAGCCGCCCATTCATGATTGAACTGATCGAACCAACCGATCCGGTCCGATTTTAATAACATTGGTATTTTCATGTATCTCTATCCCCCTTCCACATACCTTTTATTGGTTATAAATTACCAGCCAAAAGATTGTGCTTGTTTGCTTAACCGGGTTATACCCTATGATAATGGTCACACAACTAATATCTCTCACTCCATTGTTGAGGAGGTCATGATATTCGACACTTTCATTATATCAAAAATGCTATATCAAACTACAACATAGTGAGATTTCATCTTGATTTAATTATTTTAAATTTAGTTAAATAAATAATTATATCAACTATGAAGTTTTGTTCATGAAATTTTCACCAACTCAAATAACTTTGGGCCTTATTAAATTAATTTGTTTAACTTAAATGATGTTCATTACTCATGAAATTTTGTCTAGATTGAAATATTGTTTTAGCTCCACTAAACTAATTGTTTAATGAATATTTTGATGAAATTGACTTTTCAAGAGAATCAACAAACATATTACTTCTATACAATAAATCACATCACCCTTTTTTTTCTTTTAATATTGATGCCGATGAGGATGATAATAAATATTAATTTTGATGTGCATAATAACTTTTTTAAGAAAAATTTTCTTTGATTCAAAAGTATATCTCTCCTAAATTAAAGAATGAAATACTATTAAATTATACAAAAATAATTTGAAAGAGAATGATAATACATAATGAAAAATGAGAACTTGAGAAATGAAATTAATTCCCTATTTTTTTTATTCTTTGAAATGTGAAAAATGCACGCACAAATTTAGTTGAAGATTAATACTAGTGACGTTAAAATTTCTATTCATGATATAAAATTTCTTACGAAGTTTACTATTTATGCATCCGGTAAGAAAATTAGTTTGAAGAAGAACCTCAAAAAAATCACATGATCATTATATGAAATACTCGAATGCTTGGCCGTTAATATATTCTTATGGCCATTATGCAATTTTTTTTAAAAAAGATGATAATTGTTCTAAAGTTAAATCCTCTTGTGAAAATTTTTGAACAGCTAAATCTTCTTATGACAAATTCTTTATATAGATTCCACTTGTTAAGGGGCATGACATTTAGTGATAATAAACAAGAAAGTTCATATATAAAACTCAACAATTATTTTCTCCTTTTATTCAGGGAGGAAAAGTGTATAGTTCATATGTAGAACCCATAACAGTATTACCACCAACTATGCCGCAGTTTATTTTTGCCGGTGTCCTGGTTATAGACCCACGCTCCATCAGTTTGGATGCTCCATAGGCACTCGTCGGGACATGTGTATGAGTCTATACTCTGGCGATACATATCGAAGCTTCCCTCAACCCATCTGGTCGCACTCTTCCACCTCATCTTGCACCAGAACAATGTGTTCTTGGTGACATAGTTGGGACCAAACTGCCATCTGGAATATTCATGAAAAGCCAAAAGATGAAAGCCAATATCATTATCTTTGGATTGGCAATGAATGGACAATGGAATGTTGCTGCCCAAGTTGTTGGTAATTTGCATGTGGATGGTGTCATAGCAATTGGCCAGTGGAACATGACTCAAGAGGATAAGCAAAGAAGAAAACAGCATGAGCACAAGAAAGTAGGAAATGCTATTAGTAAAAACAGTCAGTGTTCTTCTTACAATTTCAGCAAAGAAAAAAAGAAAGAAACAGAGAACTTGCAAATTTGAGTTTCACTGAAAAATAGCAACAGTAAATATAACATTGGAGCGCAACGATATCACTTGTATCGAGACATTATCATTGTACAGTATTTAGACAAGGTATTGTACCACATACAAAGCCAATATGCAAATTAATGATTGCCAAAACTTCTTTTACAATGCCTCTTTTAACTATTCAAATGAAATTAGCATGGGAAAAAACAATTTGAGCAATAATTGATGCAATTATTCAACATGCTACAGTTAATTTCATTAAATTATGGATTTTTTTGCTGAATTGCTTTAAGTAGCATACATTCTACCTTCTGCACAAAATCAAGTTGGTTTCCGCAATAACGTAAGCAACACTAAATGCTGCTAACTACGACTAATTATTGCCAGCCATACACACACATATTATATATATATATATATATGTAAGCTAAATTTTAATCTCATAATGCTCTTATCGTTTGAGAATCCTTGTCTTGCTATTCTTTTTGTGGTTCTTTTGAGTTTATTATTATTTTTATTATTCTCCCAATACTTTCTAATATTTCACAATTAGACTGCATGTCCACAAAATCATGATTGGATATGTGACACTGACAATTCAATAGAAAAGAATTATATTTTAAAATAGTATTGTTTTTAATATTTTTAAATATAAAAATGATGACATGAATTTCTTGTTTATCACTATTAGGCAGAAGCGTAATTTTCTAAATCTTTGATTGTATTTTCATAACATAAAATGTGTTTTTTGTGTTTTATTTGGTTTTTTTATATTGATATGTCATTTCAATTTTTATTTGCAAACTTCATAGCAAACATATGAAATTTCAAAAAAATGCCCACTTGTGAACAATTATCTATTCACATTGGAGTATCTGATAGCTGCTCCAAAAAAAAAAAAGCTCTGAATGGAGGTACCTCACGCCTCTGACAAGTACTTGCTAGCTTTTGTGGCATGGACTGCTAATTAAAAGTTAAAGCTGATGTTCAACAAAAAATAAAGGCACTTCATATCATGAATAGGTGGAAAAAATCAATCAGGTCGGATGAAAAAGGAAAGAACAAGATTCCTCCATTTTCATCCCGCCCAATTCCTCCTTTTCCTTGCCCTAACATCTACTCAACCCCTTATGATCGCTCGAGCTGGCCCCCATTGATCACCTTTGCCACCTCCGTCATCTCTGCTCAAGACGTCGAGATTTCCCCCCAATCGCCTCAGCTCAAGACGTCGTAGACACCTGATAGAAACGTAGTTCCTAATATTAGTAGGAATAGTTATTTTTTCTTTGATTACGATTAGCTATTTACTTCCTAATTTAATTAGCACTCTTTTTCTTTTATTTCTAGTTCTATTAGGACTTATTTGGGTTTACCCTATAAATAGAAACCCTTGGAATTCCTTTTAATTATATATGAGAATATACGCTTACTAAAAATATTTTGAAGGCTTGGCCCCCTCGAAGTGGTCTACTGAAGGTTTGATCCCCTGAAGCGATCTAATTAGGATTTAGACTAGGAACCTATCAATTAATTTCAGAGCAGTTCGATCTTCATCGTAGAGTTGTGATATCTCAAGTTTTTTGTTAGACCAATAACCTACTTATCTTCGCCTTCCGCTTCCATCTATTACATGTTGGGTCAAAGTTTTAATGCCATATAAAATTATGTTTTGACGATACAAATATCGAATGATTAAAGTTAAAATGCTGAAGAAGTTTAAAGAAAAATGGATAACTTTATGCGCTACACTTTGATTAAATAATTGGTACTTATCTCATTATTTTTTGATAAATATTGAACATTAAAGTTGTAGAGAATTATGTTAACTTTTCATAGACTCCAAGATCATCTAATTTAGATATCTGTGCAAAAGTTTATGCTCAAAATAATGCAGGGCGGTCAAGATAGTTCGGACGACCGATCAGAGATACTGATCAATGCATAAACTGCCCAAATCCATGTTGAGACTACACCGATCTATAGACCGGTCGATGCACCGGCCGACCGATCAACTCAATGGGCAAAAATCAAAACTGTGAGACTATGTCGGTCGACTGACCGATCCATAGTCCGATCAACCGACCAGCCGCAACAACTGAAGAAATTAGTGCAACAGTAATATAGACCGATCGATCGGTCCATAAATGTGATCGACTGGTCCCTAGTAGAATGAACAGTAACAACTACATTTGAAGGACAAAATTGTGGAACAAATTCTGAACAAATTTTCTGTTGGATCTAAGTTTTAATGACGTATAAAATTATATTTTGATGATACAGACCTCGAAAGATTAAAGTTAAAATGCTGAAAAAGTTTAAAGAAAAAGGGATAACTTTATGCACTACAACTTGATTAAATAATTAACTATGATCCTATTAGATTTTGGATTAGTCATAAATATCAAAGTTGTACAAAATTCTGTTAGCTTTCCATAGAATAAAAAATCATCTCATTTGGATAACTGTGCAAAAAGTTATGCTTAAAATAGTGCAGAGCGATCGAGCTGCCGGCTGGAAAATAGGTCGACCGACCAGGAACACAGGTCGACCAGTCCAAAATATCGATCGACCGGTCCATAACACAGGTTCACCGGTCAGTGCAGAAAATGCCCAATTTCAAATAGCAGAATATCGAGACTGTACCGGTCGAGATACCGATTGACCGGTCCAAAACACAGGTCGATCGGACAGTGCAGAATTTGTCAATGGTCACATTTTTCATAAAAGAAAGTGTACCGGTCGACTGGCCTCCGAGTCAAATGAACAGTAACCATTAAATTTGAAGGAGAAAATTGTGGAATAATTTTTGGACGACTTTCTCACTTGTAGAAGCTTATAAAAGGAGTGTCAAAGCCAGAAGGAAGAGCAATCATCCAAGCCTTGAAAAAAAAACTTCAAGTTATCAAAAGAAAGCATTCTTCTTGAAGTTTTCATTTTTAGTTGCCCTTCTTTCTCTCTTCCACTCTTGTGAGCATAGAATTGTAAAAGAGAAACATTCTTGTTCAGAAAAATAGAGAGAGCTCCTGTGTAAAAGATGTTCTAAATCTTACCTCTTGAGCGAGAGAAATAGATTAGCTTCTTAGGAGAAGATGTTGTCTTGCCTCTCGAAGTGGAGAAAAATGTGGTTGTGTAAAGGGCTTTCTTCCTTGCCCATTTGGAACAAAAGAAGGGATTAATGAAATCTCCGACGGTCTCAAGGTCGAGAAGTCAGAGCGGGGACGTAGGCCAAGGTGTGGCCGAACCTCATCAACAACCACCACGTCTATTTGTGTTTGATTTCTCTCACTCTCTCTCCCTCTAATATTGTGTTAATAATCTAAATTGCAAATGTTTTAAGAATTGGTATTGTGCTTCCATGAAGAATTTCGTGAAATCGATATTTTCGGTTAAACACCAATTCACACCCCCTCTTGGTGCCCTTTGGGATCCTACATTTTTCACATTCTAAAGCCTATAAAATGAGTGCCAAAGTCAGAAGCAAAGGCACCCACATCCAAGTATTGAAGTAAAACTTCAAGAAATCAAAAGAAGATCATTTCTCTTGAAGTTATCATTTAGAGTTTTATTTCTTTCTCTCTTCTCTTCTTGTGAGTGTTCTATTGTAAAAGAAAGAAACTATTTTTCAGAAAGATTGTGAGAGCTCCTGTGTAATAAAGGTTCTAAATCTTACCTCTTGAGTGAGAGAAAAGATTAGCTTCCTAAGAGAAGAGGTTGTCTTGCCTCTCGAAGCGGAGAAAAGGTGGTTGTATAAAGGACTTTCTTTCTTGTCCCATTTGGAACAAAGGAAGTGCTAGTGAAATCTCCAATGGTCTCGAGGTCGAGAAGTCAGAGCGGGGACTTAGGCCAAGGTGTGACCGAATCTCGTCAACAACCACTCGTGTTCATTGTGTTTGATTTCTCTCACTCTTTCCCCCTCTAATATTATGTTTATGATCTGAATTGCTTTGATTTTAAAAGCGTTAATGAATCGATTTTAAGCTTCCGTGATGATTTTCATAAGATCGGTATTTTCGGATAAACACCATTTCACTCCCCTCTTGTTGCCCTTTGGGATCCTACATTACATCCACTTCTACTGCCGCCATCATCGTTGCTGACTACTATTAACCACCCTCTATCATAACTTATTAATACTTTATATCTATAATATAATATTTCAAATGTGTAGAAAAAAATTTATGGTTTCACAAGATTTATCGACTTCAGAGATTTTAACACTAGCTAATCGTCTTACTCGAATCGAAAAATGATTTCAACAAAATTTACAAGTATTCAGTGATGAAAATAAAGATCAACAAGTAAAAAAGGAATGTTATATAGAAGAAGATCTAGAAAATATTCAACAATTAAGTAAAGTTGAGGAATATCACACTCGTTTTGAATTATTATTAAGTCATATTAAAAATTGGAGCGAGCGTCGATTGGTGGAAACTTTTGTTGAAGGACTTCTCCCCGGTCTTCGACGGGAAGTGGAAGCTCGATGGCTCATTACTATAGTTGCTACCATTTCTTTTCCCCGATGGGAAGAAGAATGTTTAAATGAAGAGAGACTTAAATCAAATCGACACTTGAACAAATTATTCATAAGCACAAGTTCAATAATATTTTCATCAAAAGCAAAAGAGTCCAACACTTTGGTTTCTTTAGAAATCTTTACTAAAACTTTATCTCAACAGGAAGCAATGAATATCGAAGACAATTCAGTTGAAGTTCAAGCTTCAGATTCATCTTCTGAGACATCTTTTAAAGATGAAATATCTATAATTCTACCATCAAATTGAAGAATCTAGTGCAAAATGCATTATTATCACGCAATCATCCCGTATTGAAGAATCATATATTAATAAGGACTTATTCATTCTTATGACGGTTAACTCAGCCTCAAGAAAATTTGAAGATTTCGATACTCAAAAGGCTCAAGGTCAATTTTATTCATGCGAAAAGAATTTGATCAATTTCAAATTCTCTTTCTTTAGCGAATGCAAGCTTGTTCCAATGCTACCAATGCATAGTCAAAGCTACTTTCTGAAGATGGATCTTTATTTTATTCAAGTTATCATGAGACATCGTCGCATCAAACATAGAAAAGAAAAGTTCTGTCATTGCATAGCCTTGAGGACAAGACTATTTTGAAGAGGGCGGGAATGATAGGAATCTGGTTCCTAATATTAGTAGGAATAGTTAATTTTTCTTTTATGAGGATTAACTATTTACTTTCTAGTTTGATTAGCACTCTTTTCCTTTTCGATAGTTATATTAGGACTTATTTGGATTTACCTTATAAATAGGGACCCTTGGAACTCCTTTTAGTCATATATGTGAATATAATCTTCTTTGATAATTGCTTAGAGCAAGTATCTTGGAGGCTTAACCCCCTTGAAGTGATCTACTAGAGGTTTGATTCCCTAGAAGCGATCTAATTAGGATCCTAGTTGGACTAGGAACCTATCAACACCATTGCCTGTCGCCTTTGCTCAAGATGCCACGGGATCCGTGGACGCACCGCATGGGATGTGAGATCATCGTCTCTCTCTCCTCTCTCTAGTTTTGACCCCGACAGCCTCTGCTCAAGACATCGTGGATACCTCTCTCGCTCTTGACACCTTCACTCTTCATGAGATATAAGATGTGAGATCTAATGATGGGTCGCCCGGTGATGCGAGATTTGTATGCGTAAAATACTTGCAAATATACTAGATCGAATCAAGTAATAAAGAGTAAGAAACAATTGTCGATCCCACGAGGACTAATGACTAATTATCTTCTAACCTTAATTAATTAATTGGAAGAAAATAGATTCATGATTTTAAAATAAAATAGAATTAAAGATGATGACAATCTCAAATATTGGAACCCTTAAGTAAAGAGAAAGAAAATTAAAATGCACATCTTTAGTCACACCTTATCTCTTAATTACTAATAAAATCTTTTGTAGAATTTAGGTGATGGAAAGATCGATAAAAGTACAGGTTTCGATTAGAATAACCTAACTACCCTAAATTAAGAATAGATAAAAGAAGCTAAACAAGTCAACTTCGACCTAACTTAATTAGGATGCTTTCAAATGCAAATCTATGTTATTAATTACTAAGCAAGTTAATTAATAATACACAATTAACGGCCTCAAATAGATGACTCAAAACCGACTACAACATAGCCAAATCTAGCCCGGGTTCTGCCTTGTTTTCTTCGTGTAGGTGAACTCCGCTCAGGTCCGCAAGGCACGGCTCGAGTTGATCGGACTTGGCTTGGGTTTAATATAAAATGAATCTTACGAGTTTTTAATCAATTATCATGCATAAGATTCACACATAATTACTGCTAAACCGTTAATAATAAACACGCAAATCTATCCAACTATGATAAAAGCATTAAGAAAAGGCTATACTTTAGTTCACAGGACTCTAAATCATAAAATAAACTAAGATAAATAGAAAGTTCAAGATCGGTCTTCCCGAAATAATGAAATTACTTTGTAAACAATTGATTTGACACTAAAATTGAGAAGAAAATATAATAAAATGATTAGAAATATTAAATCAAACTCCCAAGTAGTAGAGACGCCTCTGGAATGAGCCTTGGCCGAGACTACATCGAAAACGATCGCCGAAAACCTTGGATTCTTCAATTCTTGATTGATTTATAGTGGTGCATAGTAGAAACTGTTCTCTCGTTTCCCATGCGAACATGGCTTCAAACTCTGAGATTGCATGCTTCGAGGTACATCCATATTTATAGGGGTGGCGACCTTCTAAGGTTTCAAGTTGAAATCACGACTCAAATCCAAGTTAAACTCGGCCAAAAAACTACGCAATCTGGTAGTTTGGCTGATTGTATAACTCGGATTGGGTTTGTTCTAACTCGAGCCGGGTTTTGTTCAAATTTATTTTTGTCAAAAATTGATTCAGAATTAATTTTTAACATCAACTCGGTCCGGGTATGGCCTTATTCATATGCCTTCCTTTCGCTCTATGTTTCGTGCTTTTTCAATCCGATCGCTTTGCACCTCCAAAATAATGATTATGAGAATAAAATAAAACACAAATGTGTAGCTTTGCGCTCAAAATAATTTAAGAAAATAAATAAGAAAATAGATGCATGTAATATTAAAAACTACGAAAAATAATATAAATGATGCATGTAAAATATGTATAAAATGCATGCATCACCCAGGATGTGAGATCACCGCTTTTCTCTCTCTCTCTCTCGTTTTAACTTCAAAGGACACTGCCGCCCTGTCCCCCTTGCTCGTTTTGATCCCGACAGCCTCTGTGCAAGACCTGGAGGACACTACTACTGGCGCGCCATGCCATGCCCTGTCTCTCTCTCACTCTCGCTTTGCCGACGATTTTGTTTTGGTGAGAAAATTTTGATATAGTTATGCTGTTGTATAATTGTCCTGGAATATGTTGTAAATTGTAATATGAATAGTTGAATATGCTGTTGTAAATTGTTATGAATAAGTCAAATATGTATATGGTTATACTATTGTATATGTCCTGGAATGAATGGGAGTGAATTACACTAGAAGAGCAATATGTGGATGATAATACTTTTTATGCATTGCAAAGAACACGATTCATACATTCAGCAGTGTTATGATTTTTTGAATTTGGTTATCATTTGGAATCATTTGGAAACTTTCAACACCGCAAGAAGACTGACTTTGATTCTCTGTATTATTTAGATGCAACAGTTCGCAATATCACATGTGTTTTGTGTAATAATGCTGTCAAAGATATTAAACACTTGTCTTTGGAGTGTGAGGTGGCAATAAAGGTATGGACAATTATCAAAAGTCAATGGCTTAATGTATCATCGTTAGAAGCATTTTGGAGCTCCTTTCGGAGTGGTAATGTGATGGGAAACCTGCAAAGATATGTCTCGAGGCGGATCATAGTACTAACCCTATCTACTCTATGGGCACTCTGGTCACAAAGGAATGTAGTCATCTTCAGAAACAGGCGATGCTACTTGGATAATATTGCCATGCAGGCCGTAGAGTTATGTAATGGTAGTGCAAGTAGTGGTGGATGGAGAATTCAGCATTTCTTAAATTAAAATTAGAATGAGAAAAAATAAGTCAAAGGAAGCTATTTCGAATCTAACAACATATTGTTTTCAAAAGTAGCAAGTAGTGAAATCACTATGTCCACAACAAAATACATGGAGACAAATGTTCGGAAGCCAAAAGAAAAATCTGTGCGAAAGCAGTTCCAAATGTAGTTTAATTTAAAATAGGTACCCCTCTCAATGCATGACAACCATCTCTTGATGCCGAAACGTTTACTACTGATTAATTGCTTGATGAAAAAAGAAAGGTTGCTATAATGCAAAAGAGGAACATTTGCTGTCATCCAAAGGATTTTACCAAACAAATAATGAATGTGATATTTTCTTGTAGAAAGAAAAATGGAATTTACATGGAAAATTGCCAAATGAATGTTTGCACAAACCATCTTACAGAAAAAAGAAATTGACAGAAGAAAGATCTCCTTAAGTAATTCAGAATTCGACACAAGAAAGAATGTAAATTACTAATGCAACATCTGACCGACATCGATGCTTAACAAAACTTGCTTAGATGTTTAGAGTGTTACGTGGCAAAGAAAAACTGATCAAGTTCGTTCATGACCCAAGAGAGCAGGGGCAACGCCACAGCAGGGAGACAGTTCAAGATCCGGTGAGAAGGATGGTCAAACAACTCTTCCTTCGCCAATCACAACCTGCAATAATCCCTTTCAGCAATGAAGAGATAGAAGCGCAAGGTAGAAATGGATTTTCAATTTCTCGTCTCCTATATGGGTTTTTAATTTCTCGCCTTCACTTGCAGGATTACTTTTCATGTACAGCCATCAATTTCAACACCAACCGCCTGGATATGCCTTGCATGCCTACGTGAAAAGAGCTGCTCCGTACGAGCATTAAACCCATATATATATATGTATATGTATAATTGGACGTGCGGGAATTCGGGGATCCCGCAGGGCCGATCTCTGAAAGAGGGTTTGGGGGTGATTTGCCACCATCCCCCACTTCGTAGGGGAAAAATTCTCCAAATGTGCGGTCGGATCGAAGATTTCCTGTAGGGGGCAGCAAATATTGCCATCCCTAGCCGTGTCGGTCTACTCATGTTTGACCGTGCTGCGGCCATGTCGTGCCGACACGGCCAGTTTTCAAAACGGGCCCTGTCGTGTCACACGGTCCGTTTTGACCCCGACATGATCCAGGCCCGGCCCGGGTCGTGCCGAGTCGGACGGCCCACTTTTCTTTTCTTTTATCCTTTCAATTTGAACATTTCCAAATTTTAATTTACTTATTAAATTATTATTATATAATATAGTTAGTATTATTAATTATTCTATAATATACGACTTATAATACTTATATATTTAAAATATCAAATACATTAAGTCCTTAATTCATAATTATTAAGTAAATAAATTTGCAAAATGAATAATTGAGTAATAACTAATATGTTATAAGTTGTAACCTTATACATAAAATTAATTGGTAAGAATTTAATAAATTATTAGTAGTATAGTAATAGTATAGATAGTTAAGTACTAATTTACTATATACTAAGATATACTAAGTAAATTAGTATTTAACTATATTATAACTAAGTTACTATATAGTATATACTGTTATAACTAAACTAAGTTATACTAAGTAAATTAGTACTTAATTATCTTATAACTAAGTTACTATATAGTATATACTAAGTTATAACTAAACTAAGTTACAACAACAACAACAACAAAGCCTTATCCCACTATGTGGGGTCGGCTACATGGATCATACGACGTCATTCCGCATTCATTGATCCATGTTCATGAGATTCGACAGGGTTTTATGCTGGCTGTCGGGGCCTAACACAACCATCCTCCTTTATCCGGGCTTGGGACCGGCTATAAAACATAGGCGGAGTTATAACTAAACTAAGTTATACTAAGTAAATTAGCACTTAACTATTTTATAACTTAGTTATAACTTATATACTAATTTACTATATACTAATTACCAAGTTATAACCAATTAATAAGTACTAATTATAAGACTATAATATTAGTAGTATAATAGTATAGACACTTAGACAATTAAGTACTAACTTACTATGTTCTAAATTATAAGATGGATTCCTGACCTTGTGTTCGAGTATCTGCAATAAACTAAGTTTTAAGATCCTATAATGAAATTAGGATTTTCAAACTCTCATTTAGCAAATGTGACAACATTCTCACAACAACCTCTCTTTAAACCCATTTTGAGTGAAAAGGCGGCATCACTCGAAGTGGGTCTAAAGTGACTGCTGTGAGAATGTTATCTCAATTACTTAATGAGAGGAGAGGAGATTGTGAGAGAGAGAGTTATGAGGGGGAAAAAGAGTGAGAGTGAGAGAAGGGAGGGAGTTCGGACATGTTTTATGGCGGCGGAGTGGAATACAAAAAACCAGAGATGACCCGCATCATTTTAAACACGGCCCGTGTTGTACTCTTTTAACGCGATCGGGTCTGTGACACAATGTACGCCCGTGAATCACCCATATTCATGTTGTCAAATCGAAAAACATGGGCTGTGTGTTTTCAGCGCGGGCCGTGTTGGTGCGCAGTGTGTGGTCCGCGTTGGTGCATGAAAAAATAACCCATGCCAAAATGGGCCGTGTCGTGCTGGGTCCGTGTTCACTGTGCCCGGGCCGTGTCGTACCTATAGTGTTGATGGCCGACCCGGGACGGAATGGCATGACACGACCCATTTATTTGTGCGCAGGCCGTGTTCGTGCTGGGCCAGCGGTGTGACGCACCATGCGGCCCGTCCGAAGTTTCATCCTTAGTTGCACGCAATGTCATGCTACAAGAACCTTGAATTGGCCACTAAAAGACACTTTTTCTTTTAAGAATATAAATCTACGGATTATGATCCCGTTCATTGCAGGAAAAAAAGGAGATGCTTTCCAAATTTTAGAAGTGAGAAATGTGTAATGGAAGTGATGGTGGTCTTTGGTTGGACACACATTACACATCATAAATGCATACATAGTTCGCACCAGTCTCTAGCTGTCAAATCATTATGGTTCACATCGTTTTTTTTTACAGTGTTCAAACATTGAGCGAAGCCAACTATCTCTTGTCCTTTGTTAGCTAGAATCATATATATATGCCAATGGTAAATCTTTGATAGCAATAATCCAAACCCCACAAACAAATTATCTTGTCATATAATTACAAGTGTGCATTTCCAAACGTTACGAAAAGAGAGATCACACGAACACAGAAGAACACACAAGATTTACGAGGTTCATCTTAAATCTTACTACATCCTCGAACGGTGATGACTCTCTTTATTATGGAATAATGATGATTATGATGCAAAATAACCTAGCCGTCATAGAGTTTATATAGGGATCTCAAATACAAAATAGGAAATAGAAATCCTAAAACTATCTAGCTTTCACGGGCTCCGCCCTTGAGCCCTCGGACGGGGGCGGGCAGCCGCCCCCATTACTTAAGCGCCCGACTACATAGGGGCCCACTAGAGTTAAAACTAGATTCAAATTCAAGGCATTATCAACACCGGATGATAAAGAATACATAAAAACTCAACATCTAAACTTGAGATCTTGTTTAAATGACACTTAATTGTTTGTCTGAGAACGCTTCCATTGTAAAGACTCATAAGGATCCTGCGGGAAGAAGAAAACTAATAATAGTGCCCCTTACTGGAGGTAGTGCAGGAGGCATCCATTTGCCTATGCTTTCAAGAAATCCTCTACAATCACCTATAGCAAACACATCCTGCACAGAAGGAACTCGTAACCACTCATCAACTCCAATCGTGTAAAACAAGTCTTAAATTAGATAACATGATAGGTGAACTGAAAGCTTAATGTATGGAAAGAAATAAGATACATCAAAACGAGAGAGGTGTCCTCCAGCGTCTTGAGCAAAGGCTGCCGAGATCAAAATGAGAGAGAGGAGAGAGAGAGAGAGACGGTGATCTCACATCCCATGTGGCGCGTCCTCAGATCCCGCGGCATCTTGAGCAAAGGAGACAGGTGGCATTGTCCTCAACGTCTTAACTAGAGGCGACGGGGGCGGCAACCTTGGTGTCTTGAGCAGAGGCGATGGGCAGCAGTGTTCTCGCGTCTTCAGTAGAGGCGATGGGGGTGGCAACCTCGACGTTTTTAGCAGAGACAACAGAGGTGGCACAAGTGATCAATGGGACTGGCTCGAGCGATTGACGGGGGGCGACTCCAACTTTTTGTTTAATTGAAATCCTGTCGTCAATCGTTCGATTGAGACAACACCAATGGACCCTAAAAAGGGTCCACAGGTTCTTCAAACCCTATTATTAATGATAATTTTATTGTTATACATGATAATGTTATTTATTTCATCATATTATGTAGTAAGACAACACATGCTATCTTAAGTGTTGAATTTGTAACAATAAATTTATTAGCAAGTGCACAAGTCGTATCAAGTAATAAAGTAGAGAGTAGAGTATTGAACTCACGAGGAACTAGCTGAATCTAATCTATCTCAATAATCTACTAAGAGAAGGAAAAAGGGTTTTGTGGTAAAAATAGAAAATTAAAGGTGCAGCAAATAAATGATAAACAAATAAAATAAATTGGTGTTGAGCCTTGGGATTTATGAATGATTAATTTAAAGGTAAACTTGTACGAACCAATATTATAGTTGACTTATAATCACAAAATAATAGCTTTGATTCTTATGACGAATTATGAGTATTTAAAGTATTGACCTCTCAAGATGAGTAAATCAAATTATCTTAACTTCTAATAAAACTAATAACCGCAAATGATGAGTCAATTAATAATTTTATTGAGAGTTAAAATACATGAGTATGCATCTCCTATATTATTATTCACCCACAAATCTGGACAGAAAAATAGAATGCATGAAATCTGCACAAGCATCGAGTTACCGAACAAGCATAATGTATACTTCAATTTAAAGGTAAAAGATTAATTATCAAAGCAATAATAATTCCTGAAACTAATCGCTCCTCTTACATATTTTAATCTCAGAAATCAAATCACTTATCAAAAGGCAATGAACTCAACATACATAATCAAAAGAAACAGAAAAGTTTAATTAACTCAACTAATAATAATGTTCAAAGAATATAAAATCTTTATTACAGAACTAATAAACTATAAGAACTAGGTAAAAGAGGATCCAAACATATGATAAAAGAATAATTTGCAGCCTTTAGAACCTCTGGATGATCGCACAACCCAATCGACAAGTTGCTAGACGATCTTTCTCCTTTGGGTGATCTTCGGGCTTCAAAACTTTTCTCTGCAATAAGACAGGAATTCCCAAGTCTCAAGCACCCAAGAACCACCAAGAACACATTTTTCTATCTCCTAGGGCTTCTATTTATAGCCTCTAGGCGTCTCAAAGATTTTAGTAAAGTTTCGATTTAATTGGTAGTCTTTTTATGTCAAAATAATAAAATTTCGAAATAGACTTTGATTAAATATGTTTCCTAATGATCGCTAGTACTTAGGATAAAGTTTGAAATTAATTTGCAATTGAAATCCCTAAGAAAAGTTGAAGAAATCCTAAAATCAGCCTTGGTAACGCCCCATAGCAGCTCCGTAACGACTTGAATATGGCTTCTCACATCTCGCAACACTGATTTCATGGCCTTACAGTGTCTAAATCAGAGTAAAAGTTATGTTTTCACAGTCCGTAACATCCTGGTCATGGTCCGTAACTCGAAAAAGTTCCTGGAACAATCTAGGTATTTTAGCAGGTCGTTACAGCTTTGTAACTCCCCTATTGTTACTACTGTTAGGCTCATTATATTCATTTCAGTCTTCGCAGCCTCCACTAATTTTTAATATCTGACTCCATTTTAATTTCGATTCGAGTGTCATTTTTTCAGGTGGCTTCCTAACTCGTTTCTCTTGCTTTTTCTACAATAAAATAAAGAATTTGGATAGATTTCCATTTTTATAAAATTAAAAAAAATAAGATCAAAAAATGATGAATGCTAGTGATTCATTGACACTACTTGAAATATAATACTAACCATTAGATTTTAAATATATGATTGCGGGTGATATCTTAAGTAAATTCCATAGGTCAAAGTTTGTAAAGCAATATTTTGTTAGGTTTTGTTTAGATAAATTTTAATAAGGAAAAGGGAAGAGAAAGAGGCCCGAAAGAGAATGGGATGGAGGGTAAAACATTCACTTCGTTAGGTAAGGAGAAGAAAGAGAAATGATAGAAAAAAGTTATTAAATAAATGAATGGTTAATTATAACTTTTATTATATTTTTAATGTTTTGTAATGGGGAAATAAGTAATTTAGCACATATAATTTCTTTCCCCTCCTCTACCCCTTTGTATTGGAGTTTTTAAAAAAATGAGGAGAATTAATTCACCCACCATTTTCTTTCTTTTCCACTCAAAAGAACCAGCCAAACAAGGGGAAATTTTTACTTTCCCTTCCCCTCTTTTAAGACCCTTCTCTTCAATCCAAACATGGGCTTAAATTACAATAATAATGAGTTTAATGACTATGTATTGTTGTTTAATAACAAATGAGTTTAGTAATAAATCATTGCCATTCATTAAAATTATAAAATATTAATAATTAGTCCAATATCCAATATGTATTGAGCGGACTAAAAATTTTATTAGTTTCATATTGTATGTATAATGAAATTGTTATTGATTCTCACTATCCATTTGAATAAGAAAAACAATTATATCCGATGTGAAAAAGATAAACCTTAGGAAGAAAGTAAAATAAAATTCATTTCTATTGAGGAAAAAAATTAGATATATTTAATATAAGGTTACATTTTTTGGTAAGATATGAAGTTATTATTTACTTGCAATTTGAATTACAATAGTCGTGCAAAATTTATTCTATATTTTTCATTAAAATATAAAATATTTATAAATAATTTTTAATAAATATTTTAAATTGTATTTTCTACCTCCCAATAAGTTTTAATTTTGCCTCCATCCATAAAGTAAATAGAAACATGATATTAAATTAGGGATCACCTTGATGCATGGTTTATTCTACTCGATGTAGAACATTTGGTGTATTTTTCAATATGTTTTCATAATCGGATCAGTGATCAAATCTGACAACTAACTGAATCATGGTTGGATCGATTCAATCGAGTGCGACAGGATTGAATCAAATTTCATTAAAATAATATTACCTATAATATATTTAAACATACATATATAAAAAAAATTATATTATGTAGAAAAAATAGTAACATACTAAAATTAAAATTCTAACATACATATATTTATATTTATTATTAATAAGAAAATGAGTCCCAAATTTTTAATTCTCAGTAGTGATTGATTATTGCTAAATTTTTTATTTATCATTAAATGCTACTATTAATGTGTTAAATTCTTTTTGCCACAAATCACTCTTATGTTTAAATTTTATTGAACTTTCTTTTTTTATTTCTTCATTTCTCTCTTTATTTTATTTTATTTTATTTTATTTTCTTCATCTCTCTTCATCAATTCTCTTTGCTTTATCATTTAATGTTATTAATAGTATATTCATTTATTATTGTTGTAAATCCCTCCCGTTCATTAATTTTCTGATTCTTGTTCTATTTTCATGTTTTCATCCTTCCTCTCTCTTCATATTTTATTTTCCTTATCTTACCTCTCTTCCTCTCTTTCTTCATTGATTCTCCAGCTAAGTAAGTCTTTCCTGATTGTTCACTCCTTTTATTTTTTTCCTTCCCATCTTTTTCTTTCCATTTTAGTGATTTTTGTTTTTTTCTCACTTTTTTAGTTGACCGGGTTCATCCTGTATCACCGGCCCATGGGTTTATTCCAGTTCAACTGCATTTTGTCCGACCAAATTAACATTCCGAGTTGTATTAGAAATCATACTGAATTAAGTCACTGACTGATTCATGGACGAGTCGAACTGGCTATTGATTCTATTATAATAACATTGGTATTTTGATGTACCTCTATCACCCTTCCACCATTCCTTTTATTGGTTATACCAAAAGATTGTGCTTGTTTACTTAACCAAGTTGTACCCCATGATAATGGTCAGTCCCACAACTAATATCTCTCACTTGATTGTTGAGGAGGTCATGATATTCGACACTTTCATTATTCAGGGAGGAAAAGTGTAAAGTTCATATGTAGAACCCATAACAGTGTTACCACCAACTATGTCGGAGTTCATTTTTGCCAGTGTCCTGGTTATAGACATGCTCCACATGCACTCATTGGGGCATGTGTACGAGTCTATAGTCTGGCGATACACATCAAAGCTTCCGATCGCACTGTTCCACCTCATCTAGCACCACCTCGAATATTCATGAAAAGCCAGAAAATGAGAGCCAAGGTCATCATCTTTGGATTGGAAATGGATGGACAATGGAATGTTATCGCCCAAGTTGTTGGTAATTTGCATATGGACAATGTCATAACAATTGGCCAGTGGAACATGACTCGATAGGATAATAAGCAAAGAAGAAAACAACATGAGCACAAGGAAGTAGGATATTCTGTTAGTAAAATGAACCATTCTTCTTCTTACAATTTCAGAAAAGAAAAAAAAGAAACAAGGAAACAAAGAACTTACAAATTTGAGTTTCAGTGAAAAATAGCCACGGTAAATAAAAACATTGGAGCTCGACAATTTCACTTGTATCGAGACATTATCATTGTACCTGAGACAAACTCCATTGTATTTAGACAAGGTATTGTTCCACATACAAAGCCAATATGCAAATTAATGATTGCCAAAACTTTTTTTTTAAGAAAAAGAAGATAGATCATGCATTAATATGCCAATGAATGTTGTCCTGTACAATGTATGGTGGATCGCCAAATGGGGGAGGTGCTCCCAAAAAACGTCGTTGCTCGAATGACGACCAAAAAGTGCTAAGTTATGAACTACAATATTAGAAGTTCTGTTACAATGTAAGATTTTGTATTCTTCAAAAAGAGCTAGAAGAGCCAAGATATCATTGATCAACTTCAAAGGATGCCAAGGAGACAAAGATTTGCGGCTCAGGATATTGGCCAGTTGCAGTAAATCGGTTTCGAAAATCAGCTGTTAGATACCAAGCTTAACCCCCCATCTACAGTGGAGATCACAACCATTATTGTCTTCCCCACCAGCTCTCTCTCTCCTCTCTCTCCACTCCGCCGCTCTCTCTCCTCTCTGATCATCGCTGCCGCCTCCTCCTCTCCGCCCTCTCTCTTCTCTCCTTCGATCTCCGCCCTCATCCCCAATCTGTGCCGCTGCCGCCTCCCCTCCCCTCTCCTCTCTTCTTTCTTTTGATCGCCACATGTCGCTCCCCGATCTGCGCCACCACCTCCCCTCCCCTCCGATCCCTCTCTTCTCTCCTCCTATCACCACCCCTGTCCCCCATTTGCGCCGCCTCCCCTTTGTTCTCTTTCTTCTCTCCTCTAGTCACTTCCCCTTGTCCCTGATCTATGCCATCACCGTCGATCCAGATCTGTGCCACCGCCATCGATCCAGATCCATGCCACCGTCGATCCAGACTCGCGTTGCCGATCTCTTGCTTGCATTCGTCGCCGATCTGTCACGTGTTATTGTCGGCGCCGCCCGATCATCTCTTCCTTTAGCAATAGAGGGTTTAGGGCAACTTTGTTGGGGACACCCGGCATCATTTTGCCGATGATGGTGCAGACCGACGACGAGCCTTGTGATGTCGGAGATGATGATGTTGCAGGTTGTCGTGGCTGGTGCAGACAAGTCTGGAGCTTCGCGACCCCGCAGATGAGGATGCCGCAGCAGTGAAGTTCGGTGGCCAGGGTTGATGACGACGACATCCGCCGGCCGACGATTTTCACGGTGGGGTGAGGTGGTTTGGAGGGAGGGGAGGTGGTTTTTTGGTTTTGGGTTAGTTTTAATTTGAGTCTTAGATTTGAAATGGACGAACTACGTTGAGGCATTTCACGAGCTCCACCAATATAGTGTTACACGACCATTAAACCTATACATACATACATACATATGTATATGTATATAAACTAAATTTTAATCTCATAATGGTCTTATCCTTTGAGAAACCTTGTCCTGCTATTCTTCTTGTGATTCTTTTGAGTTTATTATTATTTTTATTATTCTTTCACTACTTTCCAATATTTCACAATCAGACTGCATGTCCATGAAATCATGATTGGATATGTGATACTGACAATTCAATAGAAAAGAATTATATTTTAAAATAGTATTGATATTAATATTTAAAATATGAAATGATGACATGAATTTCTTGTTTATCACTATTAGGTAGAAGTGTAATTTTCTAAATCTTTAATTGTATTTTCATAACATAAAATGTGTTTTTGTCTTTTATCTGTTTTTTTCTATTCATATGTCATTTTAATTTTTATTGCAAACTTCACAACAAACTTATGAAATTTCAGAAAATGCCCACATGTGAACAAGTATCTATTCACATTGGAGTATCCAATAGCTACTCCAAAAAAGAATCTCTGAATGGAGGTACCTCACGCCTCTGACATTTTGTGGCATGGACTGCTAATTAAAATTGATTTTGCACAAAAAATAAAGGCACTTCATATAATGAATAGGTGGAAAAAATCAATCAGGTTGGATGAGAAGGAAAGAACACGATCCCTCCATTTTCATCCGCCCGATTCCTCCTTTTCCTTGCCCTAGCAACTGCTCAATCCCTTACGATCGCTCGAGCCGAACTCCATTGATCACCTTTGCCACCACCGTCATCTCTGCTCAAGATGCCAAGGTTGCCACCGCCACGCCTCTGCTGAAGACGTGAAGAAACTGCTGCCCGTCGCCTCTGCTCAAGATGCCGAGGTTGCTGCCCCGATTGCCTCTGCTCAAGATGCCATGGACACCATCGCCTATCGCCTTTGCTAAAGATGCTGCTGGATCCGAGGATGCGCCGCATGGGATGTGAGATCACTGCCTCTCTCTTTCCCCTCTCTCGTTTTGATCCCGATAGCCTCTGAGACGCCGAGGATACCTCTCGACCCCGGCGCCTTCGCACTTCGTGAGATCTGAGGACGTGCCGCCTGGGATGTGAGATCACTGTTTCTCTCTCTCTCTCTCTCTCTCTCTCTCTCTCTCTCTCTCTCTCTCTCTCTCTCTCTCTCGTTTTGATCCCAACAACCTCTGCTCAAGACGTCGAGGATACTGCAGCCCTCTCCCCCTTGCTCGTTTTGATCCTGACAGCCTCTGAGCAAGATGTGGAGGACACTACTGCCCCGCCATGCCATGCCCTCACTCTCTATCTCACTTCGCCGACAATTTTGTTTTGGTGAGAAAGTTTTGATATAGTTATGCTGTTGTATAATTGTCCAGGAATATGTTGTAAATTGTAATATGAATAGTTGAATATGCTGTTGTAAATTGTTATGAACAAGTCGAATATGTATATGGTTATACTATTGTATAAGTGTCCTGGAATGAATGGGAGTACAACAGACAAGCAATATGTTGATGATAATACTTGTTATGCATTGCAAAGAACTAGATTCATACATACAGCGGTGTTATGATCTTTTTATATTTGATTATCATTTGGAAAGTTTCAACACTAAGAAGATTGACATTGATTCTCTGTATTAGATGCAACAGTTCTGCAATTGAGCAGACACTACTATATATTAGATATGTTGTATTAGATGCAGCAATTCTGCAAATGAGCTAGTATGGCAAGAGCTAAAGTTGTAAAAAGATGCTGAGATTATTGTTAGCTCACAATATCACATGTTTTCTAACTCGCGACATAATGATGCAAAAGGTTATTGAAAGGGTACTATAATTGATAAGATTTTAATGTTCCACATGGAGTACTTACGATTGTAATCTCATATCTGTTTACTGGAAGGGGGACATTGTGGGAAGAAATATAGCATGCCAGATAAAATTGTAGGATGAATAACATAGAAGGCAGCCCATCTGCCCCATGCATCTTGAAAAACATCTTGAAATTAAGATACCAGAGTTACGGCTGGAAAACATCTTGAGATATAACTTAGTAATTGGAGCCATGAGTTACAAAGCCAATCACAATATACAACATGGATGAAATACATTGATTACAATCATTTGAAAATAGTCACAATAATAAGTCTGCTTGGGAAAAATATTACATGGACAAAATACATCATGGCCGCTTGACATCATTCTTCAATCCCTAATGTATGCGTGTGGAACAACAGGTAAATCAAATTCATCCTTATCCTGGAAAACATGAAAGAAGTTATAAAACACTGCGCCAGTATGAAAAAAATATTTTATTAAATTAAAATTAGAATGAAAAAAAATAAGTCAAAGGCAGCTATTTATCATCTAACAACATATTGTTTTCAAAAGTGGCATCATTATAGTGAAATCACTATGTCCACAACAAAAGACATGGAGACAAATGTCCGGAAGCCAAAAGAAAAATCTGTGCGAAAACAGTTCCAAATGTAGTTTAATTTAAAATAGGTAAGTATGCCTCTCAATGCATGACAACCATCTCTTGATAAGTGGGATGCACGTAGAGATGGAAAAATGTGTCGTGTCTAAGATTGGCACCCGACCCTATTCGCGAACACTCCCCCGACCCCGACCCCATTGATCGGCCCCCGCCTCTGACCCCATCCCGAATCCCCGGTGCGGAGGGAGTGTAAAGTTCATATGTAGAACCATAATGCCCCATCAATTTGGATGCTCCACAGGCACTCGTTGGGGCACGTGTACGAGTCTATACTCTGGCGTTACACATCGAAGCTTCCCTCCACCCATCCGGTCGCACTGTTCCACCTCATCTTGCACCATAATAATGTGCATTGTTCTCGGTGATGTAGTTGGGCTCAAACTGTCACTTGGAATATTCATGAAAAGCCAGAAGATGAAAGCCAAGGTCATCATCTTTGGATTGGCAATGGATGGACAATGGAATGTTGCCGCCCAAGTTATTGGTAATTTGCATGTGGACAGGGTCATAACAATTGGCAAACTGAACATGACTTGAGAGGATAAGCAAAGAAGAAAACAACATGAGCACAAGAAAGAGGAAGTGAAGTTAGTAAAAAGAGCCATTTTCTTCTTACAATTTCAGAAAAGAAAAAAAAAAGAAAAAACTAAAGAACTTTCAAATTTGAGTTTCAGTGAAAAATTGTCACAGTAAATATAACATTGGAGATCGACGATATCACTTGTGTTGAGACATTATCACTGTACCGAGACAAACTCCATTGTATTTAGACAAGGTATTGTACCACATACAAAGCCAATATGCAAATTAATGATTGCCAAAACTTCTTTCACAATGCCTCTTTTAATTATTCAAATGAAATTAGCATGAGAAATAACAAATTGAGCAATAATTGATGCAATTATTCAACATCCTACAATTAATTTCATTAAATTACGGATTTTTTTGCTGAATTGCTTTAAGTAGCATACATTCTACCTTCTGCACAAAATCAAGTTGGATTCCCAATAACGTAAGCAACACAAAATGCTGCTAATTATGAGTAATTATTCCTAGCCATATATATATATATATATATATATATATATGTATATATAATATGTGCATATATCGTGTATATATATATACACATATATATAAACTAAATTTTAATCTCATAATGCTCTTATCCTTTGAGAATCTTTGTCTTGCTATTATTCTTGTGGTTCTTTTGAATTTATTATTATTTTTATTATTCTCCCATTATTATTATTATTTTTATTATTCTCCCACTACTTTCCAATATTTCACAATGAGACTGCATGACCATGAAATCATGATTGGATATGGGACACTGACAATTCAATAGAAAATAATTATATTTTAAAATGGTATTGTTATAAATATTTTAAAATATGAAATGATGGCGTGAATTTCTTATTTATCTCTATTAGGTAGAAGTGTAATTTTCTAAATATTTGATTGCATTTTCATAACATAAAATGTGTTTTTGTCTTTTATCTGTTTTTATAGAATTCTTATGCCATTTTAGTTTTTATTGCAAACTTATTAATAAACTTATGAAATTTAAAAAAATGCCCACATGGAAACAAATATCTATTCACATGGAAGTATTGCTCCGAATGGAGGTACCTAGCTTTTGGCATGGACTGAGAATCAAAACTGATTTTCCACAAAAAAATAAAGGCACTGCATATCATGAATAGGTGGCAAGAATAAATCCGTGGGATGAAAAAGGAAAGAGAATCAAAAGAACAATAAAAAGAAAAATGTGTTGTACAAGAGGCATGCATCCAAATCAAACGGTAAGATGGAAGAGGACTATGAAAAGAAAAAAAAAAGATGCATAAGGGAGAGCTAGCCATTAGTGTTGGAGACGTCATTTTAGGATAGAAGACAAGCTACTTTTGGTAAGAGGAAAGACCAAATAAACCGAAAGAAGCTGGTTGGAGCTCTGTTTTTTTCTACTACTGCTTTCTATGCTCTTTTAGTCTCTTTTTTACTACTTTTCCCTTCGTATTTTATGTTGAATAATATTTAATAGGAAGATGATGATACTTTCACTATAATCTTTCTAGTTGTGTAGCTAAATCAGCCATTAGAGCTTGAGACTTTGATGGGATTTAAACTTTTATTTCCTATGTTTACGGATGTCTTTAATCAATTCGTATTATTCAACATTTTGTGTATCTTGTTGAACTTTTGTTTCTCAATGGATTATCACGTTTTAATTGTTGAATACATTGAGCACTAATATATCATTCTTCCTCCTTAATTCTGATTACCTTTGATCTAAGAAGGGCTTATCTTGCAAGGCAGGCAGCCAGCCAGTGATGAACCCAGATGTTAGTTGGCTGTTAAACATAAGAAGTCTAGGCTCATCCACATTTAATGATTGTTTTGACTGAATGGTGTTAATTGGGTATATTCTCTAATCATCTCTAATTATCTCGAGATATGATGAAATAGATTTCATATCCTTATTCACGTTGAAACTTCGAGTCTCAAAATGAGAATGGAGAGATTTGGATGACCTCTATTGATAATTGTTCGACTTTGATATCCAACTATTTTAAATCATTTTAATACATAGCCGTTAGTTGTTTTCCCTACTCCATTTCTAATTATTATCGTCATTTGAAACCTAGTTTTATCTCCCCCTTACCATTCTTTCTTTATTAAATTCCATTATTAAAATAAAATAAAAATATAAAAAAGAAAACAAAAGTTTATAATTCTTGTTTCATTTCTGAAATATCAGTTTTTAATAATTTTATCACCCTATTAGGATTTTTTCCTTTCATAGTCATAAAGCATAAAAGCATATAACCTTTCTCTATCGTTTGACCCAATACTATACTACAAGAAAGGTTGTGCACTTGACATATGCGTTGGGGCTTATAAATTTTTAAAACATCGGAAGAATGGAGGCCATTATACGACTGTGTCACTATTGAGAAGCCGAGTAGCCCTATATATGTGAGTATACATGTTTGAGATTTTTTTGACATAGCATAAAATCAATAATTTATATCGTATTTAATACTTTTTATCACTCTATTCAGATTCTTTTCTTTCATAGTCACAAAGTTTAGAATCAAACAACCTGTCTCTATGGTTTGACCTTATACTATACTACAAGGAAGACTGCTACTACAAGGAAAACTGCACGGTTGTGGTATCGGACTTATAAATTTTTTAAACTTGTAAGAAGAAATAGCTCAAATGGGTAATTATACGTTTAAGTGCCCCTACTGGAATCTGAATACCCCCACAAGAGTATATATGTTTGAGATTTTACCGATTTAGCATAGAATCAATATTGTATATCACATCTCGGATCCCAATCCCAATTCTTTACACATAAAAATAGCTAATCTTTTATTACAAAAAGTTGAAAGAAAACTATTATATTAGGATAAAATGGCAGTCCCCCCAACTTAAGTGGGGGGACGGTGCCCCTTATGTCTATTGTCGTCCCATGCGCATCGGACGGCAATGCAGGTTGCAGCCGGTTCAAGGGGGAATATGCACACGAAGGTTACCGGTTCAAGGGGGAAAAGGAAGCCAATTTGCGTCCATTGAACCGGTTTGCTTCGCCTGGGTTTAAAAATGTGGCGTTCAATCTTCTTCCCTCTTTCCTTTTCTCCTTTTCTCTCTCATCGTGCATGGCGACTCTAGGGTTTCGTTGTCTCCTTTTCTCTCTCATTGTGCATGATGACCTCCATTCTAAGCCTCGCCAACTCAATCTCATCGCACCAGCCTCCTCTTTAGGATCTCGCAACCTGGATCTTTGTGTATGCTGACATCCCCTTCGCCAAGAACGTGGCCACGAGCATGATGCCGAGCATGCCCTACTCTTCGCGTTGTGTCGACGGCCATGAGCACGACGTCGAGCATCCCCTTCGTTAAGCCTCGCTGTCGCCGCTGAGCCCACTGAGCCCACCACCCTCCCTGTTGCCGCTGAGCTCTGCTCCACTTGTTTGCCTCCAGATGTCGCCTCCGATCTCTGTCGCCGAGCGCCGCCAAGCCTGCCTCCCTGTCGTCGGTAAGCTCTGCCCCACTTGCCCGGCTCTGGGTGTCGCCGCCAAGCCTGCTGCCGAGATCCGTCAACGATCTATGCCGCCGAGCACCGCCAACATGTTGAGCAATTCTGGCTATGTTGAGGAAGAGATCTTGGTTGTATTAGAAGTACTTTAATCCTCGCTGTGTTAACAAATCTGTTACATAATTGGAGCACTTACATAATTTGAATTGAATATAGTTTAATTCTAACTTCTAATCTGTTTCAATCTATGAGAAATTATTCTTAGGTTGGACGTAGTTTAATTTAAACTTCTAATTAAGATAACAAGGCACAGTAGTGCCCAGATCTAACATGTGATCTACATGCATAGTTCAAATCCAAAACTAATTATCAAATGTGTTCAGTATGCCTAAAAGTAAGATAAAGATGGAGAGCCACGGGATGAGAATGTAGAGAGAATATGTGACGAGCTTTATAATGAGGGCATGGCGAGGTTGGATACTGCTGCTGTTGTGATATTGTTGGTGGTGGTGAAATGTTGACAAAAAAAATCCCTTTTTTTATTTAGGAAGCTATGACCTATCTGAAAGGCCAACCTAGCCATGCTCGCCGTTCTGGGGGCATTGCATAAATGTGGATGAGAAAATAACCTCAACGATAAGATCATTTGGATGTTTTACACCAACGTCCAACAGTAAGAACATTTTGATGCTTTGCACCGAATGTAAGTAAGAAAAGTTTAACTAATTTACAATATGGATTAACAACAAAAATATTAACAAAAGTGTAACTAATCACAGTGTGGATTAACAAAAGTTTAACTAGTTGACAACATGGATTAACGACAATAAATTTAGGCATGACTTCGTGGAGGTCGGCGAGATGACTTCATGGAGGGAGGTGCACAGGGGTGTCGCCGATGGAGCGATGAGGTCGACGGGCATGCGTGAGAGGCAGATCTAAGCCGCAGCATGCTCGATCTGGTTGGCGGCGGTGCACGAGAGCTGATCTGATCAGCATGGTGCATGGTCGCGGCGCGGAGAGGAGAGAGACAACGCGCGGGGAGGTAGTGCTTGGCGCCAATGCTCATGGTTGTCATGCTCGGCAAAGGGGAAGAGAGAACAGGGGCACACCGTTGCCTGGGAGAGAGAGAATGCAGGTTTCGAAAGAGGTGAAAAATCTAGGGTTTGCTCCTTTTGTACGCTGCGACATCGAATCGGATTGAACTGGCGAGAAACTGAACTGCCTCCACACAAACCAATCTCAGACCGCTTGTTCTTCCCCATTAATCCACCGCATCCATGCCATGCATTGGACGGCCGACGCAGTAGGGGGACCGTGATACACACACACGCAAAGTAGGTGGATGACCATTTTATCCATTATATTAACTTATTTAATAAAGAATAAGTGATAAAAGTTACTAATGTTTATAAATATTATCATTGAAAAATACTTTTATTTTTTTATCAAAATTCAAAGAAAGTATAATTAACCACTTTTATTTATATTTCATTTCTCCTTTACACTTGGTTGTTGATTGTTTCTCTTTCTATTGTCTAACAACTCAAAGTCTTTTAATAAAATCTTGTACATTCCATTTTTACTTCTTTGTCTTTTCTTATATTTTTACCTATTTTCATTTTCATTTCTTCATATTTTTAATTGGAATTTCCATATTTACTTGTTGAAATGCATACTATTAATTGCATGCATAAATGCATTAACTTACCTTCATGATTAGTTGGCGTATTAAAATTTCGTTCATGCATGCCTTGTTTTTTTTAACATTTTATGTTGGACTGATTATATATTTACCACTTCACCGATTCATCGGTCTTCCATGATTCTTTCCAGTTCGTTGGAGTCGTGTCACTTTCGACAACAAACTGAATTGGAACACCAGTGGTTTCATAGTTGAACCAATCGAACCGAGTCCAATATTGCCATTTTCTCTCTCCAAATCTAATAACTATTTAATCAAATTAACTTAAAAGCATTTAAGTGTAATCAATTAGTCTTTAGAAAAGACACTTATTCAGTTGCGCAGGTTATTTTTTTAAGAAGGAAAAATCCAAATGCGAAAATGAATCAAACCACTGATAGCTCAAGAGGATCAATAGGATAAAACACTTGAATAAATTAGAGAGAAGAACATCCGGGTTTTAATGGAGAGGGGTCCAAAGGTTGAGGACCTCTGCGTTACAACAAAGGGCGAGAGAAATAATTGCTTACAAAAATTTACCGATTTCGCTTTAGTTGTATTTATGTCTCTCGATAGCTGAGATTTTCTCTCTTATTGCGTAAGAAAATAAAATGATATTATACATATAGAATAATTCAAACTGTATTGAAATTTATTTATGACCTCCTAATACAAAATGACAATAAAAATTGATTTTCAAGGCTCCACTATCGAACTCTCACGAAAGATCTTCTATGCAAGATCACATCTATCCAATGTCCTCGTAACAGGTACAGTGGCCAGACTAGATCATAGTTGGATTCAGTTCAAATGAATTTTATTAGATTAGAATTATGTAGAATAATTTTAAAGATAGTAACATACTAATAATTTAATATTAATGTAAATAGATTGTTTATTTGATTTTAAAATATGATTATTGATAAAAAAATATTCCCAACTTGTTAATATTGATTAATTAATATTAAACATTTATTTATCATGTAATACATTTAATAATATCTTAATTTATCTTCCATAAATCACTCTTAATTCTTTTTATTTTATTTTCTTTTTTAACACTTTCTATTTTTTTTATGTTTTGCTCACTCTTCATTAATACTTAATTTTGTTTTTTGCTCACTAGTATTTCCAATCATCCATCGCTTGTTCTAACTCTAATATTGATGCCGATGAGGATGATAATAAATATTAATTTTGATTTGAATATTAAAATTTTTATTCATGATATCAAATTTCTTACAAAGTTTACTATTTATTCATCGAGTAAGAAAATTAGTTTGAAGAAGAACCTCAAAAAAATCACATGATCGTTATATGAAATACTCGAATTCTTGGAAGTTAATATATTCCTATATATACATACATACATTTGTATATAGATATAAATGGACATTGGACATTTTTTTTATTTTCATATTATGACTTTACATACTATGAATACTCATATAGAAGCGAAAGCATCCCATTGACAAAGAAACAAAGGAAGTCTGTTTTTTGAAAAGAGACTTCCATTGAAATTTTTTCTATTTTACCAAACCAGCCATGCCATAGTCAACATGAAATGAACGCATATATAAATCCACTGAGTTAATTACGCCAAATGCTTTCCAACTTTGATGGTTGCTCAACCATACCCTCCAACTTCACTTTGTAACATGAATACCTTCCATCTTATAATTTGTTTCATGGAATGCCATTTCGATCGGGAATTATCCAATTTTCTGGTCATTCGACTAACGTGGCATTTAATTTTTTTAAAAATAATATATGAAATATAAAATTATATTAAAAAATATAAAAAAAGGACACTTCCCTTCCCTCCGGCGATCAGCCCTCTCCGACAACAAAGAGGTGCCTAGAGGAGGGGAGGGCCGCCTCCCCCTCCCTCTCTCTTCTCATCGAAGAAGAGAGGGGGAGGGGGGGGGGGGGGGGGGAGGGCTGCCTCCCCCTCCCTCTCTCTTCTCATCGAAGAAGAGAGGGGGAGGGGGGGGAGGCTCCGACGCTGATGAGGCCACCTCCCTCAGACGCCGACAAGGCCGTCGGAGGTCGAGGGGAGGGTCTGTTGTCACGCCCTTGCGCTTTTGTCTTAAAATTTCAGACATGCATCTCGGGCAAACCTTACTCGATCGTCGATCAGCCCTCCTTTGGACATGCCTACCTGGATGCGCAATGAAACATCCACTCAGGAAGAAGAGAGAGAGGCTCTGAGTTAAGAGAAAAAATTAGAGAATATTATTGAGCAAATCTCATATGCATTTACAAGCCTGGATTACATGTCATTTTATAGGGTCAAGGAGCAACAACTCTTACTCTAACTATTGACCTAATCATACTAGGCGTGCAAGCCCTTCTCTAGAAAAACCTCCTGAGAATAGGAGTGAAAAATCTGGCCATCTGAAGTCTGAAGATGTCTCAGCTAGTCAAGTTCCTACTTGAACTCGGACTGGTCAGACGCTCGCCTGGCACACGCCGTGCCTGCGCCACGCCCGGGGCGCGCCCGAGTGGATTGTCCGAGTTCTACTCGGATTCCACCATGCACCCAGCCGTTATCCTAGCTCCACTCGACCCAGGACTCCAACTCCAAGTACATCTCAGCTCAAAGGAGGAGCTCGGCCATCAGGAGACTTGCCCATGTCCTACTCGCCATAAAAGGGAATCGCCTACTCGCGTGCATGCCAGGGACGTCCACGCTCGCTCCCGGGCAGCGTCTCCCTCGTTCAGAGTGACAATCCTCCCCCACCGAAGTCATTGCCTCCCCGGCAACTCTTGTCCGCCTCAAAAATTTGTCGGTGAGCTCATGTCATTCACTGATCCTTGTGTCTCCACCTCACGCGAAGAATCTTCTGCACCCTCGTAGAATCTCTTCAGCATACTCACGTGGAACACGGGATGGATTTGTCATAGTTGTTTGGGAAGATCCACCTTATAGGCCACCTTGCCTACTTGCTTGGTGATGATGAAGGGACCCTCGTACCTTCGCAGCAACCCTTGGTGTAGGTTCCTAAGTACTTTGAACTGACGAGTTCGTAACTTCACAAGAACTCTGTCTCCTACCCGAAAATTGACATGCCTCTGCTTCTGATGAGTGAACTTCTTCATCTTGTGCATTAACTTGCTCAAGATAGCCCTCGACGTCTCGAAGTTGTCTTGCCATCCTCGGGCCACATGGTACGCCGTCAGACACTTCCCCGCGTACCTGGCCGCAAGTCCAGCAAGGAGTCACAGGCTGCCTCCATATGATGATCTCGAACGTGTTTTGTTGCGTCGCCTCGCTCTATTGCATGTTGTACGAGAACTGTGCAATGTCCAAGAGCTTGGCCCAATCCTTCGTATTGGCCGCGACAAAGTGTCTCAGGTAGATTTTCATAAGATGATTGGCTTGCTCCGTTTGGCCATCCATCTGGGGATAGAAAGCTATCGAGAAACGCAGCTCGATCCCTAGGAGCCTGAAGATCTCCCTCCAGAAGTGTCCCATGAACCTCAGACCACAGTCGCTGACGATAATCTCATATACGCTCTGGTACTTCACTACATGCTTGACAAACAAGCGGACGACCTCTTCCGCTGAGCAATGTTAAGGAGCCGAGATGAAGGTTCCATACTTGAAAAACTTGTCAGATAAGTCGAAGCAACTCCATATCCTTAGGATCCTGCTTCAATTCCTGTTCTCTTTACGGCCGAAGCTCGGACATGACAAGACGAGCTGCTGGTTCCACATTACGCCCTGCCACCATAGCCGTTCCCATTACCGCCACCTCACCTCGGACATGACAAGGCGAAACAGACGAATCACCTTGAAAATCGGCCAAGCTCACGACATGACCCTTCACTGCGCGCCATCACGTGGGAACATGTCAGATTACGCCCGAAGTTTTATCTATAAAATCTTACATCTCGCGTTTTGCAGATCAAGCACTGCCTCCATTTCATCCGCATTCCTTACGGCCGAGGTGCCTCCGCTATCCTTACGCCCTTTCTTCGTTACGATCGAGCCTCAACACCGCGCGCCGCCCTCTGTGCATTACGGCCAAGCCTCTACGGCCGAAGTCTCAACACCGTCACCGCTGCTCCCTTACGCCCAAAGTGCCACGCCTTTACTTCTTACGGCCGAGCTTCATAAACTACGGCCAAAGTTCTTCATCAATTACGGCCGAAGTGGCTCTTACGGCCGAAGTTCCGAGTCTCACCGTCGATCCTTACGCCCAAAAGCGCCGCGCCAGTTCTTTACGGTCGAAGTCTCATCGCCGGTTCCACCTGTTCCTTACAGCCGAGCCACCGCGCACCGAGACTTCTTTACGGTCGAAGTCACACCGCCGCTCTCTTACGCCCAAACTCCAATCTCCGGCCGAGCTTTACTTCTTACGGCCGAGGTTCTTCATCGACTTACGAACGAACGAGAAGCCAAAGTGCCCTCTACTTATTATGGTCGAAGTTCTTCATCAACCAGTTCCTTACGGCCGAGTCACCTCCAACCTTCAGCTCTTCATCGAATACTACGGTCGAAACCTCAACCGCCTCCATCGAGCCGGCACCTTTTCTTTGTTGATTTTTGTCCAGATCAAGATGAGGCGATTTGCTAATATATGGAGGGGACGTCACGAACGACGACATCCGAATGCTCAGTCGGCCCCACAGCCCTCAAAATTAATCTCCTACCTCGGAGATTATTATTGGACTAAGCCGGAGTATCAAGCTCGATATGAACTGATGTGTGAGATTCGAATTCATGCCACCAGATTTTCAGATACTGAATTACTGAGGGAGTATAATTTACTTGCAGATATTCATCTATTATTTTCTCAAATTGGACTATCTGACTTTGTGCATTCTTGGTGGCCAACTTACGAAGTACTAATTATGGAATTTCTCTCATCCCTGGAAGTCTTTAATTTAGATGACAGGAACTATGATCAGCCTCGCATTTCATTCCAACTTTATGGGCGGCCATTTACTCTCACTCTAGGAGAGATTAATAATATCTATGGATTCCCCAATCATGGATCTCTTTCTGTACCTGCTGACTTTGATGCTGAAACTTTTTGGAAACAGATAACAGAAGAAGACCGATTGGTTTGGAACACCGCTAAAGATAGCTCAATTCAGAATCCTATTCTGCGCTACGTCCATCGCATGCTAAGCAACACCATAAGTGGGCGCAATGATAATGATGGTGCTGTCTCAGAGGGAGAGTTATATCTCATCCACAGCATGCTTCATAGAACTCCTGTTAATGTGGGTGCCTTCCTCATTCGTCGATTCCAGCGCCGCACTACTCATCGTGGCGGTAGCATTAATATGGGTGCCCTTCTCACACCTATCGCTCAGCACCTACAACTTGACTTGGATGATCTCGAAGTTGTGCCAGGAAACACTCACCTCACTCGTAGGACCATTCAGGCTATGGGTCTCGTGAAGACCAACAACTCAGGGATCAAAGTTTTTATTTTTAAAGGCCACAATTAGGAGGTGCCCTGCTCAGATCGAGATGTTTTTACGCCGATTAATCCAAATAATTGGCTCCTTTTTAGGCAGGTCATAGCTCCAGTAATCCCACCTGCAGGACCATCTACCTCTGTCGGACAGCTACACCAGAATGAACCTTTCTCCTGATTTGATTCTACTGATTATGCGGCAGCCCAACCCTACCTTCAACAGTCACAAGGATTCCAGGCTGCATCACCGGTAGCTTCCCAATATGCCACATCCGTCCATTCACCTTATATGCCGGTGCCTTCTCCAATTCCATCTCCAGCACAAGAGAGCTCTTCTGATTCCTCATTCATACCTTCTACTCCTTATGAGGAATGCGATTCGATGGAAGTATCTGCCCCTTTACAAGAACCTGTGCAGAATCGCTATATAGCACCGGAGCACACTTTTACTTCGGCCCCAGAGCAGACTTACTATCCACCTCCGCCACCTCAGCCTGACTATGCTTCCATGCAAAACTTATGGGAATCAATGTATGATGAACAACTTCGTCAAGCAGGGGAGTTTCACACTTTTCAAGAAGAGCAACTTCGTCAGTCAGAGCAGTTGCACGCTATTCAGGAAGAGCAACTTCGACAAGCACAAGAGTTGACCAACATTTGAGCTAATTTTAGAAATATGGATGATCGTCAGGGTCGCTTCGAATCCCTTCAGAATCAGCATGCACGCATGACGAGGCGCATCCATGAGTATCATATGTGCCAAGGAAATCTCGGCTACCATCCACCATTGCCACCCCGCAGACAGTAAATCCGGTTGTGTCTTTTCCCTTTTCTTTATTTTCATTTCTTTAATTTTTCTTTTTATTGCGTATGTATCGCTTTCCCTTGCTGGCTTAACACTGAGGATAGTGTCTAGTTCAAGCTTGGGGGAGTTTACATTTCATGCGTTGCATGTTTCTTTCTTTTTATTTGCTTATGTTTGCATCTATTTGTAAAAAAATACAAAAAAAATGAAAAATTTAAAAATTTTCTAAAAAAATACCATTGCATGCATTTATTTTTGCTACCATCTTACAAACTCTTGTCTTACTGTTTTAATTATCTTTTAGTAAAAAGTTCAAAGACATGTCGTTAATTGATGAAATTTGAATACTTTTCTTTCTTATCACTTGCTATTTTAGTATCAAACTTATGGACTATGTGCCTATGCTAAGTAGAATTATGAATGACTAGACGATAAAATCATATTCATGCATTTTATTAATTTCTTTTAAGTCTTGATTAGTAGTAGCCTTCTTATTGACCATATCAAGTACTTTTTGAGCTTATAAAAAAGAAGGGTTAGTTAAACCCCAACAAATAAATAAAAAAAATGAATAAAGTTATGTGTAGGTACAAAAGTGTTATCCGGAACCAAGATGTGTTCGGGTAATTAGATCCGTAGGGATTCATGCCTGGCGACCTAAGGGCAACTACTCTAGGATCCGTCGATCGAAAGCCTGCTACATGGACCATCTTGTGGAATATGGAGAAGCACATGAGTACTGAATCATGGCTAAGTTCGAACTCTTCATTCAGAACCTTGGTGGTTCGGGCAAGTAAACTCGAGGGGTGCTTTATCACCTGTTGCCCTAAGGCCATCTGGTCTGGGAGTCATCAGTCCAAAGCCCGCTACATGGACTTCCTTGTGCAATCCTACTTGAAGATTAGAACTTTTAAAATGATTGAAAATAAAGTTGAAAAATGAAAAGAAAAAGAAAAAGTTTTAAGCTCAATTAGTACTTATGTGTTCAATATTAATGCTATTATTTGATAGACAATTTATTTTTTCGCAAGGCTGAATTTGAGATTGTTTAAATTTGTGTAGCATTCAGAACCTCTATAAAGCTAAGTGCATGGAAAATGGTGAGATACTGAGTAATAGGTGTGCAGAAGAACTGTATGAGAAAATTAGTCAGTTGACAATGTGGAGACTACGATGGAACTTTCTTGAGCCTTGCTTTGAATTTTTGCTTGAGGACAAGCAAGACTTTAAGCTTGGGGGAGTTTGATGCATGCAAAATATAACATATTTTAGATTATTATTTTAGTTAATTTTTCTGTAATTTGTTCATGGCATGCATCATTTTTAGTCACTTTTAATTGTAATTTCGGATTTATTAATTTTAATTATTAATTCTCTGAATATTTTAATTGTGGATGGATTAATTAAATTTGAATAATTATTTTGCAGGAAAATTCAAAACACGGTCGAAATTCAAAGAAAATAGTTCCTTACGGCCGAGATTTTCAGGGGGTAATGATATGAAATCTTCTTTGTTACGGCTAAGATTTGAAGGGGTAAAGATAAAAGGATTTTATCTTTTGGGTGTAATGGCATGAAGATGATCACTTTTTGGCCGAGATTTTAAAAGGAGTAACAATTAAATGATTTTATCTTTTGGGCGTAACAAGATTTAATTCTTTATTACGGCCGAGATTTATAGGGCATAAAGATAAAAGAATTTCATTTTGGCCGAGATTAAAAGGGAGTAAAGATAAGAAGGAATTATCTTTGGGCGTAATGATAAAAAAAATTATCGTGTTGGCCGAGTTTATCTCATAATTTTAAAAGTCAACCGTACGATGTTACGGCCGAGATCAAATTGAAGGTCGTCCGCACCCTATAAATACGTGAAGAATCCATCGTTTCAATTCGTGCTCTGAAGTTCAGGTTTCTTCCACGGCGAGTCGTGAGCTCTGCATGCTACGACCAAGAGGAGAGAGGTGCGACGATTGGAGGTTGATCGCGACCCTGATCAAGTTCGAGAGGCTGCCTGACTGTTTGTCCAATTCGAGATCTCTATTTTGGGTGTAATTCTTTCAATTTTTATGATTTATATTTTATTATCTCTCCGAAATTTCTAGGATGAACTCCATGTTTTTAGGATTATTATTTTAGGAGATTATTAATTGAAGGGAAATGTTTGGATCCTATTTTATTTGCTTTAATCTTTCTGATCAATTATTAATTGTGCTTAATGCTTTTATATTAGTTAATTAAATTTCTGAATTAGGCTATACCAGTTTGTGGAGTGTTTAATTTCAGAATTCATTTTACTAATTATAATTGATTTTATCTGAAATTAATAATTGACATAAATTTGATAACTAGTGTGTGGAGAATCAAGTTTGTGTGGTCTATTAATCTATACCAGTTTGTGGAGTGGTTAATAGTCTAGAGAATTTAATTTAATGCATCTTAATTTTAATATGATTTTGGAGGTACCAGTCGTGGAGACTTCAATTCTTATTAAATTAAGATAGTTCTATATGATTAGATTGAGGGATGCCAGTCGTAGAGACCACAAGTTAATCATGTTAGATTACTTTAGGGAGACTCTAATCCATCTTTAAAGATTAAATTTATCTTTTATGGTTCAAATATTTATCCTGATCTATTTTCATCCTAAGGCCTAACTTCAACACCACTATCTTATCTTTATTTTATTTTCTTTATTTTATTTTATAAAACTCATTTTTAAAATCCATATTTTTTCTCTCTTATTAATTTATAAATTCAGATATTGAATTAATAATATTCCTCGTGGGTTCGACACTCTTACTCCTATTTATTATATTACTTGAGCGACTAGTGCACTTGGTAGTAAATTTTATTGTTACAATTTCATCGCATCACTCCTCCATGATCCCGAGCATTTCCAACATAAGCGGCTAGAACTTTTCCACATATTTCTTGATGGAACCTGTTTGCTTGAGAGAGGTCAACTTGTTAATAGCCACTTCTTGTGCGTTGCGGGGGTAGAATTGCTTCTTCAACTCTGCTTTCAAGTCCGCACAAGACTCTATCGTAACCCCGTCATCTTCCTCCATCTGACACCACCACAAGAGTACTCCATCCATCAGATAGTGCACGGCCATGTCGATCTGGTCCTTCTCGACCACGATCTTACTCGTCTTGAATCCCTTTTCAAGATACCACAGAAAATCGCCAATGGTCATCGCCTCTTGCGCACTATCATATTTCTTCGGTTACGGTCCCAAGAACTTGGGCACCGAGGTCCTAGATCGCAGCCATCCTGTGTCGAAGAGTAGGTCTTTGAGCAGCAACAGATCTATCTCACAAGCCTTTAGTCGTGCCTCCATACCTTCTCCTGTGGCCGAAATGCGGTCGACCAGCTCCTAGTGCATGGCTGCTCCTTGCTCCAAGGCCAAGATGTGTTCGTGCGCCACTACTTCTGGGCTATGGACTTCCTCGTTCGCTTCCTGAAGACTTTGGCCCAACGTCTCCACATTCTTCTCAATGTGGCCGCCAGGGTCATTGGACTTTGCTCGAGTATTCTTCTTTTTGTCCCCACTCACCTTGGACTCAACCTCGCATCGTGTCCTCGGCCTCCCACGGATGGTTCTTACTCGATGTGCCTTTTCCTTCTCTTGACATAGTCGAAACTCAAGCTTTGATATCACGTTGTTACGCCCTTACGCTACGTGCAGCTCGGCCAAACCCTACTCGGTTGCCGATCAGCCCTCCTTTGGACCTGCCCTGGACACGACTTGGATGCACAATGAAGCACCCACCCAAAAGAAGAGAGAGAGGCTCTGAGTTAAGAGGAAAATTAGAGAATATTATTAAGCAAATCTCATATGTGTTTACAAGCTTGGATTACATATCCTTTTATATGATCAAGGAGCAACAATACATACTCTAACAATGGATCTAATCTAACTAGGCATGCAAACCCTTCTCTAGAAAACCTCCAGAGAATAGAAGTGGAAAATCCGGCCCTCTAACATTTGAAGGTGTCTTAGCTAGTCCAGATTCCTAATTGAACTCAGACTGGTCAGACGCCAACCTAGCGGCCGCCGTGCCCACGCTACGCCCATGGCGTGCTCAGGTGGATAGTCCGAGTCCTACTCGGATTCCTCCATGCGCCTAGTTATTCTCCTAACTCCACTTGACCCAGGACTCCAACACTACAAGAAATATGAGGATTACAGACGATCGAAATCATCTATAATTTCCCCAAAACCATCGAAAATGATGTTTCCGACGATTTTTTCGACGGAATCGGGACGTCTGAAAAATGATCATCGCAATTCAATTTCCGACGGTTAGGAAAGAAACACCAAAAATTTCGATGGATTTTCGACAGTTGTGACTTCCGATATTTGCAGCTGTCGATGAAATCGTCAAAAATTCGGCGGTCGTGATCGTCGATATTTGCAGCGGTCACCAAAATTGTTAAAAACTCGACGGTCATGACCGCCGAAGTTTTTGACGGTTTCGTCAACCGCCGCAACTATCGGCGGTTGCTACCATCGAAAATTTCGGCGGTCGTCGGGCGATCGTCGAAGTTTCGACGGTGAAAACCGTCACGAAGAATTTTTATAATATAAAAAAAATTAGTCGGCCGGCGGCCAACGCCAGCGGTCGAGCGGCCGGATCCAGCCGCCAGCAAGCCAAGGTCGGATCCGGCCGCCAGCCGGCCGATCCATCCGCTGGGGGCTGGATTCGGCCTCTGGTGGGGTGGTCGATTCGGCCGGATCCGATCGCCAGCGGCGAGATCCGGAGAGAGCGAGACGTCGGTGGGAGAGGGTCATCGACGGTTGACGCTGACGTCCGGTAAGAGGCTCGTCGGTCGAGAAAGGGAGAGAGAGAGGAGAGGATGGAGAGAGGAGGGGTATTATATATGTATATATATATATATATAGGTGGAAAGTTGAGAAAGCGGGAAAACAAAAAAAAAGCGAGATAACAAAATTTTAATTACCGACGGTTGCGATCGTTGAAAATTATTTAATTGTAAAAATAAAATACTATATTTAGTTATATATAATATTTATTTTTTATTTTACCAATGATTTAAACAATCGCTAATTATTACCGACGGTCGTAACCATAAAAAATTGTGACGATTTGGATTGTCGCAAATTATATTAATAAAATACTCCTCATATTATATTATTATAAATTTATCGATGGTTACGACCGTCGAAAATTATGACGGATTTTGCGACGGATGGATATCCGTCGAAAATATCGACGTTCCTAATCATCTAAAAATAAAATAATTATATAATAAATTACATAATTTATTATTTTTATTTCCGACGATCATAGCCGTCGAAAAATCCGTCGAAAATTACGACGGATGAATATCTATCGGAAATATCAACGTTCCTAATTGTCGAAAAATAAAATAATAACATAATAAATTACATAATTTATATTTTCATTTCCGACGGTCGTAACCATCGAAAAATCCGTCGAAAATTGCGACGGATGGATATCCATTGAAAATATCAATGTTCTTAAATGTCAAAAAATAAAATAATAATATAATAAATTACTTAATCTATTATTTTTATTTTCGACGGTTGTAACTGTTGAAAATTCCATCGAAAATAATTTCGTCGCAAATTATGACGGATTTCTATCCGTCGAAAATTGCCCGTCGGAAAATGGCAATTTTCTTGTAGTGCAACTCCAAGTGCATCTCGGCTCAAAGGAGGAGCTTGGCCATCAAGAGACTCGCCCATGTCCTACTCGCCATAGAAGGGAATCCAGCCATGTTCCTATTACGAGTAGGAATCCTTTTGCCCTTGCACCAACATCCGCGCTTGTCCTCCCTTTCGCAATAGGAGTCCAAGTCCTCCATCCCTGAAGTCCTCCCTACTCCTCGGTCTTCAAGAGAGTGCACGTCCATGTCCATGTCCTAGTAGGACTCGGACTTGTCCAGGCCGCGCCCCGCCTACTTGGTTGCGTGCCCGGGACATCCATGCCCGCTCCCGGGTCCGTCCTCTCGGTCAGGGGTGACACGGTGCCCCTTCTCTTTTTTTTACTTATTATATTATTATAATTTAATCTTGTCATGTAGAAAGAAATGTTATGTTGGATGGCTTCTTGCGTGGAAGAGAGAGAATGTTATGTCGATGGGACAACCGGGAGATGGTCGATCACAGATAAAAAGAGCATCGGGTGGAACGAGTTAAAAGATGAAAGACAATTTTATTACAAAGTGACGTTAGAGGTTATCGCTAAAAAATTGTCAAAATTAAAAAGTATTTGACGTAATTTATTCTAAATCCACGAGATCAATTATTACTTTTTTTTATTTTGACGGCCTTACAAATCTCCACGTAATGAGTTTGTCCGTAGCCTTGTGAGTGATCGTTTGGAATTTGTGTGCACAGGCATCAGATCCCGGGCCGAACCAACAGAACGAGGGGACAACGAGAAAAAAAAAAAAGAAAAGTGGAGTGCATATGTTGTCGGGTGGCCAGACAAACATATAATTGGGAGATATCTTAAACATTTTGGTGGGTTATATTTTCTTTCTCCTGCTTTGACCATCCCAACAAGCGTTACATAGAGTTGTCGACACTTGGATAGGCACAGGCTCTTTTAATAAAGAAAAAGTTATAAATAACTGAGAAATCATATGAACGTATTGATACTTCTATATAGTCTCCACATGTAATCTCTCTCTCTCCCCACTTCAACGTATACTCGTCGTCGAAAGGCGGCCAGTTTTGAAAATGAATTCCAGCTACTTGTCGTGTGTCGTATAATACCGATCGATCCATCTCCTCCTTCCCCGCATAAATTATCCCTTGCTGTCCATGTATCTGTCATCCTGGATGGATGCTATAACACGCATCGCCCTCCATCCAATATTCCAATCTACATGTACATCGCAAGGCGCTAGACTACGAACGTAGATTCTGAAGAGGATGGACACACCCGCTCTCAAGCCTATTGTATGCAAAGGTCTTATTCATCGCTTCCTCTCTCTCCCTCCCCCTCTATCTCTCTCTCTTTCCTCTTGAATTGATCATAAAGACGATTTACCGAAATGGATTGCATGCTTTGGCAACAGCCGCCGTCAGCCGCTTCCCCGGCCAGCCGCTCCAAATCGAGGAGGTGGTGGTGTCTCCTCCGAAGGCCCATGAAGCCCGCATCAAGATCATCTGCACATCCCTCTGTCACACCGATCTCACCGTCTGGAGAATGAAGGTACACATATATATACAACTTTGCAATACATGTATGCAATTAACCATGTAAGATATAACAGGGCTCTGTTGATGTACTATTGCCCACCAATATGAATTAATTACTTCCCAATTCATCATCTCTTTACAGGAATTCCCAGGAGTGTTCCCCAGAATCTTGGGCCACGAAACCGTCGGGTACTTGAAGAGTTTTATTCCGACACCTCTAGTTACATTTCATCTGCCAATTTAATTAACCATGCGGTGTTCGACTCCATGTTTATATATATATATATATATATATATATATATATATATATATATATATATATATATGCAGGGTGGTGGAGAGCGTCGGCGACGGAGTGGTGGAGGTGTCGGTGGGGGACACCGTGCTGCCGGTGTTCATGCCGCACTGCCAGGAGTGCGCCAACTGCCGGTCGCCAAAGGGCAACTTCTGCACGACGTTGCCGTTCACCGCGAAGCCGGGGATGCCGAGGGACGGCACCAGCCGGTTCACGTCGGCGGCGACCGGCGAGGTGCTGCACAACTTTCTCAACGTCTCCAGCTTTACCGAGTACACGGTCGTTGACGTTGCCCACCTCGTGAAGGTGGAGCCCGGAATGCCGCCAGAGAAGGCGTGCCTGCTCAGCTGCGGCATCTCCACAGGTGAATCCAAATTCACACTCAGATTGCATGCAGTCCCATAAAAGTAGATGATTAGCCTTTAAGGATCTCATTTCCCAACTTAATTTCATGGGACATAGCAAGATTGTGAATGCGAAATGAAAGAGACCCCAAGAAATCGATTAGTTAGCGGAATTCCGAATTCGATTTTTAGAATTTCCATCTTCATTATATCTCTGAACATCAAAAATCTCTCGTAAACTCGTGGCATCGTAAAAAAAACAGTTATATATATGACTAGTGTTCAGATTTTACGAATTAATTAAACTCCTTTGACTATATATAATAAGGCTATTCCGAGATGAGATCGAAGACCGTCATATTAATAGGACAGAGGGGAAAGAGTAAAGAAGTTATGCACATGTACTGAATTTAATTGCCTCTAACAACTTGCCAAAAGTTTGGCATTTAATTAATGTGACAATGACCGCAGATCAAGTGTACCTAATTAGTCTGAAACCTCATGGTTGGAATATGAATATCACCTCTAATCAAGTGAGAGTGATCTGTCTTTGTTTGATTGGTTCGCTATAACATCAATTGTCTTGGCTTGGCTAGCTAGCATGTTAGACCCAACCTATTCTGCCCCCCACTACTTCCACTACTATATCAGAAAATAATTCATTAAAAAAATCACGGACAAAGATATAAAATTATGTTTATTTCACCAAATGACATTGGAATCAATGTTGTCGGAGTCGGACCGGACCGACTGGTCCAATCGTTGACCGATGACAATTACGACCCAACTAAAGTCTAAAAATTGGACCATATTTTGAACCGGATCAAATCGGTTAACACCGAGTTGAATCGCGTTTCAACTCGGTTTTTTGGTTTTATAAATAAAAATACTTTTACTAAGAGATAATTTGATAAAAATTATTATTATAAATTTAAAAAATATTCAAAGATGAACTTTTTCCATAAACATACATATTGACTCATTAATCTCCACCTTCATTTATACTTGTCCATTTATTCTCACTTCACTACTATGAGGCTATTTTTTACACTCACTCACTTATTTTTTTTCCTTCATTTAGTCTTGAACTTATTAAACTTTGAGTTTTAACTATGGATTATAATCTTATTCAATTTTTTTAATATCATAAATGTTTATTATAATATAAATTAATTATATATTTATTATTATATTAATATAATATTTATCATATTAGATAAATTAGTTATGAATGAATGGTGCAAACTATAATATGCTTAGTATAATATACTAATATATATACACAAGTTTAAATTTCTTTAATTCCGTGTGTAATAAGTCAAATTAAATAGTTAATAATTATACTATATATTTATTTATAAAATATATAATCTTGTCATGATATTTTATAGATAAATATGTATTTGTTGCTTCTAACATAAAAAAATAAAGATATGAAATACAAAAGAAATTAACCAATAGAAAATTTGTATATAATAATCAAATTCAATAATTTTAATTTATTAAGTGTATAATAATTTTAATATCAAATCTTAAAATTAATTATATATTTATAATTATTATTTTTGTTTAATTACATTTTGACATCATTATATATTTATACAATTAAAATATCATAGTTTGATTTACTATATCATAATAAATATAATATTTTATTATTACTGGTCCGACCGATTTAATCTGAAACGGACGTTTTTTCGAGTCGTCATCTGGTCCGGTCCTAACAATATTGATTGGAACTAATGATATATATGTTGTCAAAATATTCTAATACCAGCCTCTCTTTATGATTTTTTTTGAAAAAAAATAACATATTAATATTAGCTCATATGCACAGGAATAGGAGCAGCATGGAAGGCAGCCGCTATGGAGAAAGGCTCCACGGTAGTTGTATTTGGACTCGGAGCTGTCGGATTATCGGTAAATATAAATACAAATATGTGTATATATAATATTTATTTACTTATTTATGTTATGCCATGGCACACATCACGTTTGACCTGTTTGATTATTTTTCATAAATATGTGGGGCATATTAATTAATTAATTGTATGATAGTGACGTGACTTATATGCATTTGTTTATTATTATGCATCATGTGGAGTTGATAGTAAGGACGTTCAATAGTCAAAGGTTACTTCGATTTTTGAATGGTCATGCAAAAAAGAAAAAAAAAGGCATGCTACTTAGATATCAAATAGGCATTTCAGTAGTGTAGAAGACAATGCGAACGATTTGCATACGAGTTTGCAAGAGATCATTTTGTGTTAAAATAGAAAAAAAAAAAGCAATGGCAAATTATTCTAGTGAAAACTAGTTTTGAACAGTCTGAATATGTTTTTTTTTTCCGATAAGAGTCTAAATATGTTAGTGCTAGCTTTACACACACACACTGAACTCTCTCTCTCTCCCATACTGAACGTGGCACCACAAATTCTTTTATTTGATGGATTCAGATCTTTCCTTTCATAAAAAAATATTCATAACAATATCTATCTAATTTAGATTATTGGGGTTAGATTGCTAGAAGGATTCCGAGTCCTTGGAGTTAAAATATTATGCTGCAAGGTTCACAGGAAACAAATGCATTTAACAAATACCATAAGACAACTCATGCCTGCTTATGTAATTTGCAGGTTGTCCAAGGGGCGAAAATTCGTGGGGCTAGGAAGATTATAGGAGTAGATATAAACTCCGAAAAAATTGAAATAGGTGAGTTTTTCTTCTTTTTCTGTTGTTTCCCCCTTCTTTGATACACCTATTGTAAATGGGTTAAAATAAATAAAAATGGAAAAATAACTTTCATATAATCAAGCCCCTATATCTGATCCGGATTTAGGATTCTTGCATGATGAACCAAACCAACTCCAAGTTTCCAATGTGCAATTAATATATCGATCTTGAAACTTATAACATCCTAAGAAAATGGAATAAGTTACTTCATCCGAGATAAATGTATTAACTACGTAACACCATGCATATATATATATATATATATATGTATATATATATATATATATATATATATATATATATATATATATATATATATATATATATATAAGGGTGGCATCCGACTCTATCACGAATGACCAAGGCGCCAAAAGGAGATATAAATTAGTGTTAGAAAATATATTGCGATCTCTTTAAAATTATTGCAAAAGTTAAAATCAATTTAACATATTAATTTTGAAAAGCCTCAAAATTTATGACACTACAAGAAAAAAATGAAAGACATACAACACTACAAAAAAATTTGCCATTTTCCGACGGGCAATTTCCGACGGATAGAATTCCATCGTAATTTGCGACGGATTTTGCGACGGAAGAGTTTGCGACGAATTTTTCGACGGTTACGACTGTTGGAAATAAAAATAATAAATTATATAATTTATTATATTATTATTTTATTTTTTGATGATTAGGAACGTTTTTTGACAGATATCCATCCGTCGTAATTTCCGACGGATTTTCCGACAATTACGACCGTTGGAAATAAAAAATTTTAAATTATGTAATTTGTTATATTATTATTTAATTTTTTGACGATTAGGACCGTCGATATTTCCGACGGATATCCATCCTTGTCAAAATCCGCCGCACTTTCCGACAGTCGGAACCGTCGATAAATGTGTAATAATATCATATGAGGAGTATTTTATTAATATAATTAGCAACGGTCCAAACTGTCACAATTACTGATGGTTTCGACCGTCGGTAATAATTACCGACTGTTCAAACCGTCGGTAAAATAAAAAATAAATATTATATATAACTAAATATTTTTTTAATGATCACAACCATCGGTAACTTTTCGTCGATAATTAAAATTTTGTTATCCCACTTTTTTTTTTCATTTTTCCTCTTTCTCTCATCTTCCCACTTATATATATATAATATCCCAATTTTCTTTCCTCCTCTCCTCTCTCTCTCCCTCTCCCTCTCCCAGCCGGCGAGCCTCTGGTCGGATGTCAAGCGTCGACCGCCGGCGACCCTCTCCTGCCGGCGTCTCTCTCTCTTCGCCGGCGTCTCTCTCTCTTTCTCTTTCTCTTTCTCTCTCTTTCTCTCTGGCCGCTGGCGGCCGGATCCAGCCGCTGGGGGTCGGATCCGGCCGCCAGGCAGCCTACGCCCGCGGCCGGATCTAGTCACGGCCCGATCCCGCCGCTAACTTTTTTTATTTTTAAAAAATTCTTTGCAACGGTTGCGACCGCCGAAAGATTGACGATTGCGACAACCGTCGAAAGTTTCGATAGTTGCGACCATCGAAAACATTCGACGGTTGGAACCGCCGGGACTTTTCCGATGGTTAGAACAGTCAGCCGGAATTTTTCGAACGGTTAGAATCATCGATATTTTCGACGAATTTTTTTCAATCGTCGCAAATCGATTTGCGACGATTGTTTTTTCGACGGATCGATTCCGTCTGAAAAACAGTCGGTAATTGTATTATCAACGGTTTTTGGGCTGATTACTGACGGTTTTTGGGCTGATTACTGAACCGTCAGTAATTAGCGTTTTTCTTGTAGTGCAAATTCAAGAGACAAAGAGTTGCTGAGAAACTTTGGCCAACATTTTTAGACTAAGCTTCTCAGCTTTGAAAATTTTAAAAATCCATAAGTATATATTTTTTTTAATTTCAAATAAGACAAAAAATTCTTTAAGTTAACATGAGAGATTATGTATCGCTAATAAATCATAAATTTTCCTTAGCTATGAATGTACTTATGAGTTCACGATCCATTTACCATAAGGAACATTTAATAAAATTAAATATGGGTAAGAAAAATTATTTGACCAGACGCCCACATCGGCCTTTCCTCATTTCATGCAATATAGTTGTGCTTGGGCAGTTAGTATAAACCACTACTAGAAAAACGCGGATTACCGACAGTCCAGACCGTCGGTAATCAGCCCGAAAACCATCGGTAACGTAATTACCGACGGTTTTTCAGTCAGAATCAATCCGTCGAAAAAACGCTCGTCGCAAACGGATTTGCGACGGTTGAAAAAATTTGCCGAAAATATTGACGGTTCTGGCCGTCGGAACAGTCCCGGGCGGTTCGACCCGTCGAAATTTTCCGACGTTTGCAACCGCCGGAAAAGTCCCCGGCGGTTCGAACCGTCGATATTTTCGACGATTGCAACCGCCGAAAAAGACCGACGGTCCGAACTGTCGATATTTCCAACGGTTGCAACCGCCGGAAAAGGCCGGCGGTTCGAGCCGTCGCAACTTTTCGACGGTCGCAACAGTCGAAACTTTGGACGGGCGTCGCAACCGTCGATCTTTTGACGGTCGCAACCGTCGCAAATAATTTTTTAAATATAAAAAAAATTAGCGGCCGGATCCGGCCGTCTGGCGTCGAATCCGGCAGCTAGAGAGGAGCGGGAGAGAGAGATACGCCGGCGCGGAGCGGGAGAGAGAGATACGCCGGCGCGGGAGAGGGTCGCCGGTGCGGGAGAGGGTCGCCGGCGTCCGGCGTAGGAGGGTCGCCGGCGTCCGGCGTGGGAGGGTCGCCGACGTCCGGCGCGCGGGAGAGGGTGCTCGTGGCCGGAAGAGAGAGAGAGGAGAGGAGGGAGAGAGAGAGAGGAGTGGAGGGAGAAGGGAGAGAGAAGAGGGAGGAGGAATATATATAAAAGGAAAAAGTGGAAAGAAAGCGGGAAACGGAAAAAAAAAGCGGGATAACGAAATTTTAATTATCGACGGTTTCGACCGTCGAAAACGTAAATATTAAATATTTTTATAATTACCGACGATTGTGGCCGTCGAAAATATATTTAGTTATATATAATATTTATTTTTTTATTTTACCGACGGTTGGAACCGTCGTAATCGTTACTGACGGTCAAAACCGTCGGTAATTACGACGGTTTGGACCGTCGCTAGTTATATTAATAAAATACTCTTTATGTGATATTATTATACATTTACCGACGGTTACGACCTTCGAAAATTGCGGCGGATTTTGCGACGGATGGATATCCGTCGGAAATATCGACGTTCCTAATCGTCAAAAAATTAAATAATAATATAATTAATTTTTTTATTTCCAATGGTCGTGACCGTCAGAAAATCCATCGAAAAAATTTAATAATAATATAAAAAATACATAATTTAATTTTTTTATTTCCGACGATCGTAACCGTCGGAAAAGTCGTCGGAAATTGCGACGGATGGATATCCGTCGAAAATATCGACGTTCCTAATCGTCGAAAAATTAAATAATAATATAAATTATTTCCGACGGTCATAACCATCGAAAAATCCGTCGAAAACGGAACCGTCGAAAAATTCGTCGCAAATTGCGACGGATTTAGAACCGTAAAAAATTATCCGTCGGAAAATCGTGATTTTCTTGTAGTGAACGGAAATAAACGGAAAGTTCGTGCTTCTCTTTTTTGTAAGAACAATCCAAGGACAATGCTGAGAGGCATTCAAACTCCAACGTGATTCCAACAATATGCCTAAATACTTTGAACTATAGATATAGTGTTTTCGTTCCTTATAATCGAGTTCTCATAATGAGTCCCAATTAATAGAAAACTCTCCGGGATCCATTCTTTTCCTAGAGCTATAACAATAATAGTTTTATTATTATTGTACGAGATGACTTTTCTCATTTTAATTTTTTAGACCGCTCAATTTTTACTTCTTCAATTAAAGAAACTTAATATTTAACTATGATTTTTTAGATGTGTTCAGTACAATCTAGTTATATCTTTTGGAAATCGGTTATATTTTGTATTTAGTATCCTAATTTGAATCCTTCATATGTTAGGGAAGAAGTTTGGGCTTACTGACTTTATTAACCCAAAGGAGATTGGAGAACGTCCAGTTCATGAGGTCTCTCTCTCTCTCTTTGTGTTCGCTGTTCGCCTGCCTGCTTTTTATATTCATTCAAGAATGAGTAGAAGGATTCTAACTGTAATATAAATGCATATACAGGTTATTCAGGAGATGACTGGTATTGGTGCAGATTATTGCTTCGAGTGCATTGGATTGGCATCATTAATGACTACAGCATTCCAAAGCTGTCGACCAGTACCCCTCTTCTTTCACCCCTCATTTTAATTTTACCTCTTCTTGCTATGTTAATGTTTTGCAAAACAAGACAATACGGCTTTTGAAATTGAAATCCCTCAAACTAGGTTTTGGATGAAATGATATTTTTGTTGTGATGATGTCTACATGCCTTCTTTTAATTATAATTTTCTTCACTTTTATAACAAACTTTTCTTTTACTATATTCATAGATTATGTTTTTATCTTTTATTATCAATTGAAAAGTATAGATTCACCAAGAAAAACAAATACATGTCATTTACTATGAAGCTTGCGTTCTTTTTTATGTTGCTAAATTCTAACGAGCAATAAAATAAATGATTATGTTAATAAATTTCATGATAGTATAAAAATGATAGAATAGTTTGTAAATGATTATTCTTTTTAGTTTAAAAATAGACATTGAATATATTTTCTGAAGATTTCTTTGAGATACATATAATCATCCATAAGCATATTTTTTAGCATTACGGAAGTTTTGGTCTTGCACTCAAAATATAACATATTAATTATTTGTTTCTTAAATACAGGGAGGGGGTAAGACCACCATCCTCGGTGTTGAGATGCATGGTTCTCCGATCACCATCAATTCATCAGAAATCTTGTTAGGGAAATCCATTGAGGGATCACTGTTCGGAGGAATCAAAGCCAAGGTGGACATTCCAATACTCATGAAACAATACCTAAAAAAGGTTGGTACTTTGTACCCCCTCAAATCACCATCATCAAGTTTCACATTTTTTTTTTTCTTTTGCACAATGTTTCAACACTAGGAAAGGTGTTGAATTGTTGAATGATTTATGATTTTCTTCTGTAGGAGCTTCTCTTGGACGAGTTCATCACACATGAGGTTGTATTCCAAGACATAAACAAGGCTTTCGATTTGCTCATTGAAGGGAAGAGCCTTAGATGCACTATATGGATGGACAAGTAAAACCAACATGTCAAATGAGATTTATCTTCATTTATCATGCTAAATAATAAGAGGAGCAGTCATGTTGTTATAATTGATGCTTTTCTAAATAATAATGAGTTGTTTGTGATCACAAATATTGAAGATTCAAGATAACGTTTCATAAATATTTAGTTTGTATCGTTGGTACAAAATAGTCTATTGTATGATTATGGCTATGATTACCTTAATTAAAAGCATTACGTATGATTCACATGAGCGCGGAAGCATTCGATTATGAAAATTTCTCCAGCATTATCTTAAATAATGTGCTTTAATATGAAATTGTTTCCACCATCTGTCTTAAATGATAAATTTTCTTGACTTTACTCAAAACTATTACGAGTTGCGCATTTGGGATCCACGTTTCGGTTGTTCCCTTTGATACAATTTTCTTCAGCCAAAATAATGTACTTGCATAAATTGTTACTTGTGGCCAACAAATGACTCGAGAAACAAATATAAATTGGGAGTTTTTTTTTTCTTTAGAACCCATGTGGTTCTCACGTATCTGTGCGATTTGAGAAGAGATTTGTGCATCGCTTCACATTTTATTTTCCATATTTGTATCTTCTTTATTACACTTTTTGCCATGACAGTTAGGAAAGAGATTTATGGCTTTTTAATGTTCCTCTATGCTTTATGCCTACTTTCGTAAATGTTTTCTCTCATGTTTCTCTTTAACTGTTGTTGATCTTATTCACAGTTCTTCTTGAAATTCTAAGCTGATAAATCACTGCTTTGCTCCCTATTTGTCAAACAAAATATTTTTTGTGATTTTGCCTACTACTTCCTATGATGATAAATGGATAGTCATCCACGGCACAATCAATCTATACCTTTATTAGCATGCCCCTAGAACCACTGCTGATTGCAAGATGGTTTGGTTGGAGGGTAATTTGGGGAGTCAAGATCCCCTTTAAAATTTAGATTTTCTTATGGAAACTTGCTCACAATAGCCTTCCTGCAAACCTTATGCTTTCCAAGTTTAATTTGGCTATTGCCCCTTTGTGTCCCCTATGCCGCTCTACTGAGTCATGTGCTCACCTATTTTTAGAATGTTCTTTTGCGTATCATCTATGGCATCGTTTTGAATCTGAAACAAACTACTCATTGTGGCTCGTGATCTAATGGCGATTGGATTCATGAAGGGTCTTCCAACTCTAACCCAGATTTTCGTGTTATCTTTCGCAAACTTTTTGCCTTTACTTTATGAGGGATCTGACGTTGTCGAAATGACACTTAATTTAACTCCACCATGATAATTACCTCTATGGTGTGGTCTCGGATTATGGTGAACTATCATGAGTTAAAATCCATCCTATCTGCGGGGATTTCCCTAGCACCTAACCTCTTAGGGTGCTGAGAGCCCCCACCTCCTTCACGAGATGCATGGAGGTGGGGGAGGCTATATTATTCGGTCTGCTAATGCAAATTTTGTTTGTGCATGTGCTTTACACAAATTATTTGACTCTATTATGACAGTTGAATGTTGGACGATACTCCAAGGGATCACTCGTTATCATCAAATAGGCATAGACAATCAGATGGCAGTTAACTTCATCACATAATGCACTCCTCAACATTGGTGGCTCCAAAATTTCATGAACAACATTATTCACTCATTTACTTACTTTAAATGTAATCACATTTCTCGGACATCAAATTTTGAGGCTGACAGTCTAGCTCTCTTGAGTCGTAGATCACAAGTTAATCATTTTTGAGTGGATCTTCCCCCTCCGGGACTCCCCACTCTTTTGTACGAGGACAATAATTCTACTACTTAATATATAGTCATCATTTTTCCTTTAAAAAAAGGATCTGAACAAATAGCGGCCATGATAGTTAGTATCTTAATAGGATTTTATGGGCGCCCTACCAAGTTATCTTGGTAGGAATGTCCTCCCAATATGATCAGCCATTGGATTCATGATCTACGGTGATGGAAGAAGAGCATTCACGTGCGGATGCCGGTTTAGTGACTAATGTGTGGTTCATCCGGTTCGTTACAACCTCCAAGCCGCTTTGCCCTAGCCAATGGGCATCTTCCCATCGCGTGTGGTCATCCCACGCCGGCAAACTCGTCCTGTGTGTCGCGCGAAATCGCATCTTCATCGTTGCCGGTTGAGGAGGTAGGATTGTCGAAGCGAAGTTGTCATCTCCCCATCGCCTGCCCTAGAGAATTTGTATCCTCGCACGTGTCGGCGAACTCCCGTCGTCACTGGTACAAGATCGTCTCGTTGTCGTCACCGATTGAGGAGGTCGGACGCGCGAGTTTGTCTCCAAGTCGCTTTGTCCTATACTTAGTTTGACTTACTGCAAATTATTATTCATCGTATGATCTAAGATTGCTATGAATCATGTTTGATTTATTGCAAGCACTATTAATCTCTACGCTGAAGTAATCTTGTCGTGGCCTTGTATGAGATTAATCTTCTTCCGAAAGTGCATGATCTCCGAAACTCGCCGTGGGGTGCAGCCCCTTCTCCTCTCTTGCCGCGACGATTTCTTTTTTCCTGAGTTTGTTCACTAGGTTGTTGCGACGAACTGGATGAACTGCACGTCACTCACTAAACCGGCGCCCGCGAACCGCTCTTCTTCCATCACCGTACATGATGAATCCAACGACTGACAATATCGGGAGGACATTCCTACCAAGACAACGTGGTAGGACATCCATAAAATCCATCTTTATATCTCTTTCTAATAATTAATTAATTTTTTTTATCTAAAATAATATATTTTTTCATTGGAATCTAAAATAACAATGTTAATATTTATCATGCCATACACATTTCAACTCTCCTTTTAATAGTATAAAAATATATATATAAATAATAAATTAATGAAATACTTAATTAGAGGTCATGAACCTTTGACTTGGTCGATCTCATTCGTGCCCATGTACATTCTCTCTTTTAAAACCGCACTCAATTCTTTCATGTCAAAATCTTCAAATGTAATAAAAATTAGTAAATCTTTATTATTATGTAATTATTTTTTATCTAAATACTTTTGAAAATAACATTAGTATTTTTATCAAGGGTGTTCATCGGGTTTGACCCGACCCGTAAACAAAATCCGACCCAACCCGATCGAGTCTTGTTGGGTTTGAATTTTTTTGGGACATGATCCGACCCAACTCGACCCGGCCCAAATCGGATTGGATGGTCGAGTTATCCGACCATATTTTTCTTTTATTTTTAATTTAATTTTAATTTTTAATATAAAAAAGTATTTACTATGTTATTTTAAATAAAAATATAGTATTTTTAGGCATAAAAATATCATTTTAAATATCTACATATTATTATCTATTTAAAACACATTATTATATATATTAATTTTAGATGATATAAAACACTTAAATTAAATAATAAATTATTTAAAATTAAAAATAAAAATAAAAAAAGTCGGATTGGCGGGCCGGGTCGGGTCAAATCATGTTGGAAAAATTCAATCCGAATTCGTCGGGTCGGGGTCGGGTCGGGTCAGGTTGGACATTCGGGTTCGATTTGGTGAACACCCCTACTTTTTATGATATTATAAAAAGACTAATGTTATTTTCAAAAGTATTTCTCTATTCTCCATATATATATATATATATATACTTCTAATACTTTCTTTTTATTATTTAAATATAATGTAATACTCCTAAGAATTCGGTAAGGCTATTCTACACCTCCACCAAAGATCCTAGCATTGACAATAAATAAAGGACAAATCACTACAAGAAAAATGGTGTTTTCCAACGGTTTGATCCGTCATGGGTTTGCTGACAGAATAGATCCGTCGAAAAAGAGGGCGTGGCAAAATGATTTTCGTCGGAAGTTCCGATGGTTGTAACCGTCGAAAAATTTCGACAGCTATAGTTGTCGTATAAAGTTTTTAAAATCTTGTGATGATTGTAACCCTCACAAGATTTTTTTAAAATATAAAAAAACTTTGCCCACCATGCCAAGCGGCCAATCCGGCTGCCCGTGGAAAGATCAGGCGGTCGATCCAGAGAGGGAGATCGAGAGCGAGGGAGACAGTGTCAGAGAGGAAGAGAGAGACGGTGCCAGAGCTGGAGAGGGAGACTGAGTGAGTCGAAGAGGGAGACGGAGCTTGAGAGGGAGATGACAAGATGAGACGGAGAAATATATAAGGATGCGGGAGAAAAATTGGCGAAAAAGGGTAGGCGGGAAGCAAATTAGAATTACCCACTGTCCAGAGTTCCGATGGTCAAAACAATTAGTAATTTAAAATAATAAATATAGGATTTAATGGGGGTCCTCCCCCCTTAGAGGGGGGAGGACCCCCTCCCCCCATCTGCGCCCGTCGGATGGAGATCCGATGGGCACGATTTTCTTTCCGGTTTAACGAACCGATTTGCATTCATGATGAAAGAAGAAGCAGCTCGGTGTGGGATGGGAAAAAATCGAAGAGGGGGAGCAGCGGAAAGCACGGCGGCGGGCAGAGGCAGCTGCGTCGTTAGCGAGCAGCGGCAGCGGCCGGTGGCAGCAACGTCGGTAGCAGCAGTGGCGTCGTCAACGAGCAGTGGCAGCAGCAGCCAGCGGGCGACGAGCAGCGGCGGTGGTCATATGGCCGCTCGGCTCCGATCTAGCGCGGGCGGGCTCCCAGATCTGGCTGCCCGATAGCCGATCTAGCACGGGCGGTCGGATCTCTCCCAACGGCGATGATCTCTTCCTACGACGTCCGGCTCCCTCTTCGTCGACTCCCTCTCCGTTCCCCCTCCCTCTCTCACGATATATCCGCCCGACGGCCAATCTGGCCGCAGTTGGCCAGATCTAGCCGCCGGCAGCGGATTTGACTGCAGGCGGCCAGATCGGCCGCACGGTTGGTCATGGTCAATCCTTTCTCCGATCCGTTGTTGGTTCGAGATCGGCGCTCGTCGTGCCGAGGATTCACAACCGTCGACGCACGGTCTTCGCCGCTGGTTCGCCGTCATTGTCTTCGTCACTGCACCATCTTCTTCGATTTTTTGTGTTGAACCGTGCACAGTCGATGAACCGAACCGCTCACTTTCATCTTAAACCGCATAAGAAATCTGCGCCAATCGGATCTCCGTCCGACATATGCGGATGGGGGGAGGAACCTCCTCCCCCCTCTAAGGGGGGAGGACCCCCACTAAATCCATAAATATATTATATATTATATGATATTATATATTACATAATATTTAATAAATATTATAATTTCTAAAGGTTTTGACCATCAGAACTTTCGAATAATAAATATATTATATACTATATGAAATTATATATTACATAATATTTAATTATTATTTCAATTTTTGACTGTCCTGATTGTCAAAAGTTCCGATGGTTGCTTATCCGTCAAAACTTTCGACGATCGAGACAGTCAGTAATTAAAATAATAAAATAATAGATATATTATATATTTTATGATATTAATATTACATAATATTTTATTATTATTTTAATTTTCTACGATTTTGACCGTCCGAAGTTTTGAGGGTTACTTATCCGTCGAAACTTCCGATGATCCAAATCGTCAAAAATTAAAATAATAGTATAATAGATTTAATATTTTATTTTTTAATTTCCGACGGCTCTTATCGTCGAAAATTTTGACGGATAGGTATCCATCACAAAATTCGGTGTAAATTATGAAGAAATTGTGCCCCTCGGAAATTATCCGTCGGAAAATCTCCTTTTTTCTTGTAGTGAATCCTCCTTTCTTATTATTCCTTATCAATGACTAAGTGATCTAGAGTTTGAGAAAAAAAGGAGGACGAGGAGGATAGAAATAGGAAGAAAGAAGGAAATGAGAACAATAACTGGAAAAAAGGCAAAAGATCTTTTGGTTTAAAACCTCAAAAGTATACAAAAGAGACTCAATTGTCTCTTCTTATTCAATGTGTTTGATCTATTTTGATGGAATATTTTAAGAACATGCTCCTGTGATGGAGTAGTTAAAATTTTGTAATCACCTAAAAATGACAAGTCTACAGAAATTTACACGCATTAACCTCAATTTTGCTTGATTTTTTATAGGCCTCACGACTTAAGTTCATGATCAAAAGGTAATCGAACATTATGCATTTTTTATTAGAGGTCCTCTGTGACGACTTTGCTTTAACATGCAATATAAAAAAAATATGTGTTTAAAATAAAAGATTAATTTTCACATAAGGTCTTTTGATCGATTTCCATTTTGATCCTCCAACTTAAGTTCATAATTCATAACTACAAAATAACCGAACTTCACACAATTTTCACTAGAAGTCTTATTTACTTAAGATTATCATTTTTCAATTTCATTTGACCATTGACAAACAAAATTGATATAGTCACACAAGTGTCTCCAATATTGTTAAACTCTCGAATCAATCTCTTAAACTCGTAGGTATTCAAAAGTTTATGTGAGTAAAATGAATTAAATCGACGCAAACTTTTAAATAACATAGACTACTAGATTTTATATAAATATTAATTTAAAAATTTTCATTGAATCTTACAGAATTTTATAGAGCATATATGTCTACATGAGTTTATACGACTCGTAGAGCATATATGTCTACATGAGTTTATACGACTCTATACGATTGCATATAATTATTTATTTTGTACAATAAAAAGTTTATAAAATCTTAAATATTTTATTTAATTGATGTATTTATGATTGAGAATGAAATTAGTATCATGATTAGAAATTTTAGTGCAACCATTTTACTATTATTTATTAATTTTTCTATCTTAGTAATCATAACTTTGATAGTTAATTAGAATTTATTAGTTGTATGTGATAGTACTTACTTTGATTACTTTGACATTTATTTTATATTAATAACATTATTAGCTATTTATAAATCATAAATATGTGTTTGGAAGTGTTGTAGGATCACAAGGGGGGATTTGTGATATAAAATTTTATTTGTAAATCACAAAACCAATTTCGTCAAAAAATCGATAAAATGATTACAAGCAAGTACGTAATAATTAAGTTCAAATAAGATAGAAAGCGCAAACACAAGCAGCACAATGTATTACCGAGATTCGGTCCAACTCCTCGGCCTACGTCCCTTCTCTGACTTTTCATCCTTGAGACCGTTAGAGATCTACTAGCTTTCTCTTTTTTTTGTAAGATGAGAATGACGTTTTTTACACCACTCGCCTTCTTCTTCGCTCGTGAGGCAAGACACATCTCTTCTTAAAGCTCAAAATATGGATTTGAACTTGAAAGAAGCTTCGGAGTGATTTCACTTGCTTGTATAACATTTTTTCAACCTTTGACACTCCTCCTTTTATAGGGTTCTATACGTGTTGAATATGTCCAAAAACTTTTACGAAAGGTATACATTAAAATATAGTCATTACTGTTCATTTCGAACTCATATCGATCGACCGCTAGCTGCTTCTAGTCGGTCGACCAGTCAATATAATCATTGCCCTCTTTTTTACTTCGTCTCTTCTGACCGGTCAACCGATCCTTCGACCATCATATTCACGTCATGCTTCGAATTATTCATTTTCATTGGGCGTTCAACCGGTGACATGCCCGATTCTTCGACCATCATTTTCATGACATGGCTTGAATTTCAATTTTCAACTGATCGGTCAAGACCATCGATTGTCATAATTGCGACATTAACTCTGAATTTCATTTTCTTCTGATCAGTGGACCAGTTCTTCGATCGGCATATACCCGTTATTTTTTTATCTCAATATCATTCGGCCATTTCATATGGCCGATCGATCGGTTAGTACAAAAAAAAATATTTTTAATGTTTTTAATTTTACAATTTCTTCTATACATATACTCCTTTTGATCTACCACGGGCACAGTCATTACTCAAGCATAGATTAGTAACTTTTACGTCCAATTGATTTTTTTATCTTCAAAACTCGAAGGAAAACATAAGATTCAACAAGTGTATATTGATTACTTAAATAATTAATCTTATTTGATACATAAACTCTATGAATTCATGATTCGATTCTATGATACAAATTTATGAGAAAAAAATGAGAATACTTAAACTTTGAACTTGACAACATTGAGTGTCCCATAAAAAAACAAGTGCACGATTCAACCAAAAAATGAACATCTAATGATTGTGCCCTAAACAATTCAATTCTCAGTTTGAAAAGACCCTGGACTGATCCCTTATGTGAAATCCTTCATCCAACCTTTCTTTCTCCCATCCTTTCAATGCCTCCCTTTGTTGCCCTTGACTTCGGCAAGGTCTAACATTTGATCCACCCCATTTTCGTATCATCGAAACTAGCATGAGTTTTTCGTTTTCCAAGTTCTTTTCCTTTCTTGGCATATTTGTCTCATTGAAAAAATGTTGTTCTTAAAGCGGAAAAATAAAAAGAAAGTAATAAGCAAGGTTGTCAAGATCGAGATGTTATATAAGATCGGAAGGGGATCATAAGATTATATCGAAAATCGTAAGATCCTATCTATCAATGAAAAAATGTATCTTCAAAATAATAAATATATTTTTAATAAAATTTTCACACTTAAATCTTAAATTACAACTCACTAAGTCATTTTTTATTGAATCTTAAGTTAAGTTACATAAAAACATATTTAAAATGAACAAAATATATTAATTTTCATCTAAATGAATTATTATTATTATTTTAAATATAATTTGATGAATATTTAAATGATTATAATAACCATATGACATTATTTAGGATCGAATAATATCGTAAGATCGTGTAGTAAGATCTTATAGATAAGATGCTGAAGGTAAGGTCAAGATCAGTAATGGGTATGATGCATGCAAAATATAACATATAATTAGTTATGCATTTAATCACATTTTGATTTCTTTTCATATAGCATGAATCAATTTATGGCCTTATTTGCTTTAATTTTATAAAAAATGGAAATCTATCCAAATTATATGTTTTATTGCAAAAAAAGCAAGAGAATTGAGTCAGGAATCCACAGAAATAAATGGCACTCAAATCGGAGTTAAAACGGAACCAGAAAGTGCAAATTAGTGAAGGCTGCCAATGCTGAGTTGAATATAACATGTCATTAATGAATTTATTGATTGACATATAGTATATAGTATTTAAATATATACAGTAGCGTCTTAATAGCATCTCCTTTGTTTGAGACGTCATATAGCATCGCTTTAGAGCCTTCAGACATGAGACGCTAGTGTCGCGTCTAAAGTCGTCGACGCCATAGCGGCGCTAGGTGCTACCACGCATTTGTAGTTTGTGGCGTGAAATAATAGCATCTACGTAACATCTCTATTGCGCTAGAGTTAACGTCAACCTGTTGAATAGCTAAGAAGACGCGAATGAGACGCTATCGAGAGGCACGTAGCGTCTGATTGGCATGACGCGAAGTAGACTCTATGGAGGCGCTAGTGGCATCTATATAGCGTCACGGTTTTTGGCAGCGCTACCTTATGTCGCTAAGCGTCCATTTTCTTGTAGTGATAAGCCCCCACGCTTTCGTTTCCAAGACTGAGCCTGCATCCCTCCTTAGAGCCCCTATAGAAATAAAGGTACCAAGTGGTCTCAGGGTCGTTCTGGATTGGCGGTCCAGGTCATCCCCTTCCTGGATCCAATCATCGGATTGCCACGATGGGTGGTCCCGGAAAGAATAACAAATAAAATTCAGGAAATGGTTTCAAATGGCGTTTGCAATTGAGCATTCGAAAAATAAATGGTTTATAGTTTCAGAAGCCAAGCCACATAAAGCAAAAGCAGGAGAAACTTTTGAATTAAAATGCATAATAAAAACTATAGTAGGTAGCCTATTGTGCTTAAGTTTCCACAAAAAAAACTTCAGCTTATGCAGAACACACACAGACCAGATATCAATCCAAGTAGACTGTCGGAGATCTAGTGACGGAGTTGTTTGGTAGCATAAGTGAGGGTGGTGTGTCCACAACCATGTATCCTCATTGGCGACGGGGGACAAGCAAATGGAGGAAATAGCCGACAGAAGAGTATGGCCAAAGTAAAGTTCAAGCAGAGGGAGGTTCGACATACCATTTGAGATAAAAAAGGAGACCTTTGTCGTAGGTAGAAAATAATCAATAGTAATATATGTAGGGATGCAATATAGGGGGTCGTGAAGACCCAAGAATCAGAAATAGTATTTGTGGTGTTACCGTTGCTGCCTTTTAATACCATCTCTGATGTCGTTTGCACAGTGCAGAATGGAGCGCCAGGGCCAAGTGACCTGCAAGAGTTACTAACAGACCATAGATGTAGGGGCTGTATTTGTTAATCACTATATTTATCCAAAAGCTCGTGGAGCCATTAAGTACATCCATGACTTTTTTAGCAAGTAAGGAAGTGCGCATGAGATGCAGATTCCTAATGCTGAGACCACCCGATGAAAAGGGTAACTGCACAGTATGCCAACTAAGAAGATGGGAGCCTTTAGTGCCATGAGAGAATCACAAGAAGGTTCTATTCAATTTTTTTCAAGCAACGCAATAGTAGATTTATAGACGTAAGTAGAAGCAAATATATGAGAGGGGAAAGAATTCAACACAAATTTAATGAGAGTTAGCCTGACAGCCTGATTTAAGAGTTTACCTTTCCATCCAAATAATCGACCAAAGTCGTTTTCAATGAGAGCATGATGCTGCCTTTTCGTAACACAATTAATAGATATAGGTACTCCCAAATAAACAAAAGGAAAGGTGCCTAGTTTAATACCCAGGGTAGAGATAATGGCCTGCTTCCTCTTAGCTGATATGTGGGGTGGTAAATAGACATAAGATTTATCTAAGTTAATTAGTTGATTTGTGAGTAGATAATAGAAATGTACGACTTTCTTGATGTTTCTGCAATTTTTAACATTAGCCTCAACACATATGAGGAGATCATCAGCATAAAGTAATGACCCATGGAAGTTGTTCCTAACACTACAAGAATTTTATCGATTAGCTACGGAGCAATCTGTAGCAAATCCGTAGGTAATACAGTCGCAAAACGTATCAGCGTCAAGTTTGTTACAGATTTGAGACAAGGTACATCTGTCGCTAATAACTCGTCGCTAATAGTGACTGAAATGTCTGTCCCTATTTCAGTAGCTAACTATGTTTTCTTTCGTCGCTAATCCATCCTTATTCTGTGGCAACTGTCAATTATTAGAACTCAAAATCGGTAGCTTATATGTCACTAATTTGTAACTATAATGTTGTCAAACAATTACAACTTTTGTGTGGTTATTTTGTCCTTATGTCGTAGCTAAATTCAGTGAATCCCCATAGTTTATGATTTATCACAAAACTATCCCAAATTGATCACAAATTAGGAATTATTTTTTCACAATAATATCTATTTATATAATCAATTATACAATAGTATAAATGACACATATACAATACACAATATAGTGAAAATCTCTATATATCATAATCAATCCTATTTTTGCTCATCTTATTGAAACATAAATTTGCTACAACAGAAATGTACATATTAAGAAACCTTAAACATTGTACAAATAATGAATGGAACATCTCAACATTATCAAATACATAATAAAAATAAATTACAAAGACATTTGCCCTCAATGCTCATGCAACCTCCAAGCCTCCAATTTGTTTTCATCAGTGTTGTCTTTGAAAGTCAAGCATCCGTATGCACTTCAGTAGTGCTACTTGTAAAGGGAAAACCTAAGATTAATTCCCAACATAAATATAAAAGTGGTAATAGGTAGCAAAAACACTGACATAAATTGAAAGCAATAGGTTCTCAAAGGGTTCTTTGCACAACATACTCTATTCAACTCATGGGAATAAAGTTTTTTCCCCACTTTTAGGTCTAGTTCTCAATGAACAACTGTTGTCCCTCTATGGAACTTTAATACCATAAATCATATTCCATGATTGTATAACTAAAAGAATGTTTTTTTTTTGTACTGCATCACCATATTTCTTGTAGTGCAGGAGGAAAGTAAAATGGCTCCAATGATCAGGTTTCAACACATGAGAGCACCAAGAGGTAACTGGTAGCTGATGTTTCAAAATGAATAATCCATATGGTATATATAGTTAAAGTGAACAATAGTAAGGTATCAGCCCAAGCTACAAGTCTCTGGAGGAAAAAAAAAATCTGAACAACAACTACAAATGGGTATTCAAATGATCAAAAGAAACCATCAAACAAGATCATGAATGAAACAATAGAAGGTCAGAAAAGTCCTCTACATGATGAAATTTGCATTTTTCTGTGAAATCAGAGTTCTAACTCCCTGGTACATAGAAGAGCCTTTCTTAAAATTTTGGCATAAAAAGAAATTTACTACAACAATGAAACCTGAAAGTATGACAAATAAATGTACATGACTGATATCCACAACAAATATATAAATGCTCCTTCAAAAAAATGTTAATCATGCACGAACCTCATAAGTTTTTGTTTGTAATCCATGTAGCTTTAGTTGATCCTTCATATTTTTGCTATCCGAAAGAAGCTAGGAAACAATATTGACAATCTTCTCATAGGTCTTGATAAAAGCTCAGAATAAACATTGAAGCAAACATAAAAAGGTGCAGCATCTCTCATTAATTGATGAGAAAGAAAGATACAAAAGATCTTGGTGCATGCAACCACTTTTACCTTGATATTCTAATTAGTCATAGTCTAATATTAGTGAAACAACATTGATATGATCCCACTCTCATGTTAAGAAGTATAACATAAAATATGGACTGATTAGTTTAACACAAATTATTAATTGGAAAAAGAAAACAAATGAAGAACCTATTGACTACACACCTTTTCAAAAGCAAATGGAATTCCCCACTTGAAAGAAATGTAAATAAGTTTGACCATAATCAAACATCCTATAGATGCTTTCATCTACCAGATTAAAGCCTTTGCAATTGTGCTTTGATGGGAACTAGCACCATTCTCTCCTGTGGGTGAAACAAGACATTTGCTCATCTTCCCTCCTATGTTGCTCTAAGGTATCACTATTCTTCCTGGACATCTCTGATGAACATCTCATCTTCTTAGAAATCTAGCAGACCTGTTAAGCAAATCAGAAAATTGAATAATGCTAAAAGCTTTCTATACATGGTTCTTTATCACATTAGTTATTGTTGGATGAATTTTTTAAGCATGCTATTATATGCAAAATATTAATGATCGAGCTGAATAAGTGCCTCCAATCAGTCTTGCTGCATATAAAGATATATCTAATGAAAATAATCAGTGCATATTCCACTTATGAAGGATCCAATAGATAGAGAATAGGTAACAGTGAAAAATTCACTGCTCGTCCTGTCTTCTATGGCAGCATAAATTCTGCAACACACTACTCCAAGCTACATAGAAGTTCAAATAGTTCGATCCATAAATAAATAGAGCTAGAGACTCTAAACAAACTCAATACAAAGCAAGAGTCAAGTAGCCAATACCTCCATCCTCAAACCAGAGCTTCTAAAGAAGAGATAATAAAAAAAGTAATTAGTCTAAGGCCCTTTCTCAATATCTTTTTCCTCTTGCACCAACTTTCTCAAGAAATTAATACTAAGAAAGTTCAAATAGGCTTTCCTTTGAAATAATCTGTGTAAATAAACATTACAGTTACATATCCTCTTGATTATCTGATTAGGAGAAACTCAGCAATCCAATAAAAAATGCATTATGTCCATCATCATATGATTGGTACCTGCAGATAAACAATTGGCAATTGTATGGAGCAAATTTTCTAAGAAAAATACTATACGTTACAGGGATTGGATGAGGGCTCGGGAAAATAATTAATACATTATAATTATTTACATACCTAATAGTTGAAGTGGCAATATGATAAAAATCAAGGACTAATTAATACATTATACAACTTAAAATAAAAAAATGCATATTAAAAAATAAATTGAAAAGTTGATATAAAAGATGCACCTGCTCGCGAACGATGTCCACTATAGATCAATTGATGACGAAGAAAAGTAAAAAACTTTAGAAAAAAATTGAGGATAGCAAAAAAAGGGAAACATGGTAGATGCAGACCAATGGAGAGACACTTGTTCCCTGGTCGAAGGTAATCATCGAGGGATGAGACCGGGAGGTTGACGGCCAGCGGTGAGGCCAAGAGGTCGCTGGCCGGGGATTGCGAGCCATAAATCGTATTAGAGAGGAACACACACACAGAGAGAGAGAGAGAGGAAGTGAAGTCACCTATTCGCCGAGCGGTGAGACCGGGAGATTGCTAGGCGGAGATCAATCGGCAGCCATTGCAGATAAAAGGGGAGGAAATCAAGAGAAAAAAAAGGGAGGGAATAGAGTGAAAGGAAAAAAAGGGGAGGGAACGAAACTTTTTTTGGGGCCTCTGTTGGGTGAACCAAAAACTTATTAAAATGGGTTTTTTGGACATACTAAAACCCCATTGAACCAAAAACTTATTAAAATGGGTTTTTTGGTTCAATGGGGTTTCATCAATGTTGCGATCAGTTCATGGTGTGGTAGTAGTCTGCTAGGGATCATTTTGGTAGCATAGTACTTATTCGCATATAATTATTTAGATTAAATAAAGGGTTACCCCACAAATAATATGGCACTGATTTTTTTAGAAAATGTAATATTTGGCCATTATGATATAGTTTTTTATAATAAACATAAGGTTTTACTCCTCTGAATGTCGTAGTTGCTTAATGCTAGAGTAGAAACATGAAAAGGGAAAAAAATTAGAAAAAATGCAGAAAAATTTAATGAAAAAAGGTAGGAAACAAATGAAAAAATGCACCTAATGAATCATTTTGTTGATAGTTGCTTGATGCTAGAGCAGAAACAAGAACAAGAAAATTTTCAGAAAAATGCAAAAAACAAATGAAAACTATAGGAAACAAATGAAAATTTTCACATGAGGATTCACCGGGGTTCAACATTGATAGTTGTTGGATGCTGAAGCAGAAACGGGAAAATTTTTCTAAACGCCAGAATTCCCCTTGTGCTTCATTGGACCAGTTGAGCATGTCCTTGTCATCTTCAGCGCAGATGGCATGGCTGTCAGCTCCATACTTCGATTCAATGACTGTCTTCGTAGTTGTGGATCATATGGTAGAATGCACGACCACTAGCTACTAGGGATTTAAGATTGCAAGTTGGTCGTCACTATTGCGCTTTGATCCAATGAGTGTCGCACACACAATTGTGGATGTCCGATTGAATGGTGAAAATATGCTCCGCATGCATGCTTGAGATGCCTACAATGTAGGCGCATTTTCCCCATATATATATTAATTCTTTTAGTTTCCATTTATTTATATTACTATAATTCTTTTTTATGAAATTGTAAATTTATTTGTCAACCCAATGAAAGTCCTAAACCCATTTATACATATATAGAAATATATAAATAAAGTTGAAAATTAAAATAATAATATATTATCATAAGTAGCAAGAAATAGAATATAAATTTATGCTTTAAACAATCTTACAAGCATCCATTGATTATCATGTACAAACATATATAAAACAATTTCAATATGAAATTTTACATAGATATACACAAATTTATAGAATTAAAATTTCTACTATAAGTTTTACACTATTAAAAATCTAGAGAGTCATTTCAAATTATCAAATAAGAAAATAAAATTATTCCACTTTTGACGATCGATTCCAAAATGATATTGTACAAGGGTATAGTCATTATAAGCAAAAGAAATTATAATTAATGCAGATAGTGTAAATAGTTGTAAAAAAATGATCACAAATGAGTAGTAAATTTGTAACTATTAGCGACAAAACTTGAGACAGATTAGTGTCGTAATTTAGGGACAGATTATTTACAGATTTATTACAATATATTAATTGATATTAGTGACCATAATTTCTGTAGTTAATGTGGTCACAACGTTGACACTATATTATTAATTAAGTTTGTCGAGATGGTACACTAAACATGTCCCTAATATGTAGTAAATTTGTAACTATTAGCAACAAATTTGAGACAGATTAGGGACAATTTAGTGTCAACATTTAGGGACCGATTATTTATAAATTTGTTACAATATACCAATTAATATTAGTGACCGTAATTTTTGTAGCTAATGTAGTCACAACTTTGTCACTATATTGTCAATTAGGTTTGTAGAGATGGTGCACTAAATGTGTTCCAAATCTGTCACTAATCTGTCCTTAACTGTGACAATATTGCTACAAAATATAGAGTCGCTACAATCAGTAGCTAATGGATCAAATTCTTGTAGTGTAAATTAAATGGAAGGATATCTTTGTTTACCATAGTTTGATTTAAGAGGGAGGACAAAGTTTGTGTAACAATAATAAAAAGATATGGCGAGAAGAGGTCCCCTTGCCGAATACCCTTTGAGCTAGAAAAAGGAGTAGAAGGAGTGCCATTAATTAAACAATGAAATATGGGTGATTTGACACATAGCATGATCTAGGTGATGAACCTGAGTGGAAAGTTCATGATTATAAGTCTTATGCATAGCATCCCAAGAGATTCTATCGAAAGCCATAGCCATATCAGCTTTATCATATATTTTTTCCTTCCCTTTTTCATAGAGTATGCGATCTCTTGAATGATGTGAATGTTATCATTTATGGATCTGTCAAATTGGAAGGAGGGCTAGGATTTTGGAGGTAATACAATATAATACATTACAAAGGGCAATAGGTCAATAATCAGTAATCGCTTTGAGCGGTTGAGATTTGGGAATGAATATTAAGTTCGTTGATGACCAACTTTGGAGCATGTGACCTGTTTCAAAAAAGATTAAGATTTCTTTGGTAATGTCTGAACCTGTAATGTCCCAATAGTTTTTAAAGAATTTCAAGGTAAAATCAGGGGCCTTGTCGGGGAGCATATGCCAGATAGCTTCATGATTTCAGTTGGGGAGATAGGTGCAGTGAGAAGAGTATGCCAGGAAGAAGATAAAGAAGGCAAATCGGGTCAATTCTCGATAGGTATAATAGAGATTGTTGTAGGTTTCCAAAGACTAGTGTAAAATTTTACAAATTTCTCAATAATTAAACTCTCCACAGTTATGGGGACGTTTGGGTTGTCAACATCAATGTGATTGATCTTGTTTTTTTTTTGGTTTAGTAATGGTGGTGAGGTAAAAAAATTTGGAGTTCTTGTCACCGTGTTCAACCCATTTAACACGAGACTTACGCCACCATTTCAAGATGATCTGGCGGAGGCAAGCCGAGTGGAGAAGGTAAAGTGATCTAAGTTTTCTAATGTCCTGGTCATCTAATCCCACCCTATCATCTTTTATTTTCGAAAGGAGGATGTCCTGTCTCACAGTAGCAAGCCGACAGTTCAGAAAATCTAAAGTTTCTTTATTCAATTTTATAATTTTTATTTTGATCTCTCGAAAAGAATAATACATATCAAAATTTGGTTGACGGTTAGACTTTGAATGATATTCTTTTGGTTCCTCATAATCAAATCAGAAGTGTTCAAATTTAAAGAATTTAGATTTTCTAGGAAACAGTAAAGGAGAACTTTTACGACCAGGTGCTCTCTCCTCTCCTGCTGCATGACCTTTTGTGTGTGGAAAGGAAGTAAGATGAGGCTCTGCATTTTGAGTCCCAGGGAAGAGAGAGAGTATAGGTTCAGAGAAGAGGAAGAGGGACAGGTGTGCGTGAGAAAGGGATAGAGTTATTGCATATGGATGTATTACTCGATTACTCAGTGTTGATCAAGAATTATCCAATAAAAAAAACTTGGTGCTAAATTGTTTATTTTTTTTACTATTCATCTTTCTCCTTTGATAACTTGAAGTACAGCCCCAAGAAATTATTGAGAAAATAAAGTGCAATTTATTCAGATATAAACGTCATAATAATTAATATTACCACCAACTATAATCCAGGACATATTTCTTTAATTCTTGATCATAGAATCATGCTCCAGTAACCTGAATAAGCCATGAGCAATCTGAGGCGCACCTCTTTGAATCCCTCGTTTCACGGTAGACATCAAACGTTGCATCGACCCACCCTCTTTCGTCACTCTCCCATTTCATGGAGCACCAAAACACGGTGGTTTTGGAGTGAGGCTGGGCCTGAACTCCCAAGTGATGTTTTCGCCAAACTTTAGGACCGGGTGTCCGAAATCATCTGTCTTTGGATTGGTAATGGATGTCGAGTGGCATCCCATCCCCCAATAAGTTGGTAATCTTCACGTGGTTCATGGGGACGCTGTCCGGCTGATACCCATGTGGGACACGACATGAGAAGAAAGGCAGACAAGAAATCAATATGACTAAGAGAAGAAGATAGAAGTTAGTGTTCCTCGAAAGAGTCATTGTTTGTCTTAAGAGAGAAAAAGAAGATCCTACAAATGTGAGTTTCTCCGAAGAAATCATCCTTTATATATAACAATGAAATCATGTGTGCAATAAGTTCACGAGATTTCATTATTTTATTTTTTTGCCAATTATAGTTGCTGTATTATTAGTGTTGATGTGTCTTGAATTATGTACCATGTACCCAAAATTATGAAAGAAAAAAAATGAAAAAGGAGGAAAAATGAGAATCTGTGACGGAAGCGAAGGGCTTGGGCCGTTATATATGAGGGTTAGGGTTTTATATAATGTACATTTTCTTTTGGCTCATAGAAAAAATTTATGGCGGCGACCTCCTTTGCCCGTGGATGTTTCTCTCTTATTCACATTGATCAAGAGAGTTTTACCACGTTAAATATCTGTGTTCATCTTTTCTTTCTTTCGTTATTTTGATTATTCATCGATTCTCGGTGTTCTATTCACAACAAATTGGTATCAGAGCTGAGTTTCTTTCCGCGAAGATGACTACAACGAAGTTCGACGTCGAGAAGTTCGACGGGAGCACAAATTTCAGTTTGTGGCAGGTTCGGATGCATGCCATCCTGAATCAGAATGGGTTGAAGAAGGCGTTGTCGGGTCAAAAGTCTGACGCCATGGAGGCGTCCGCCTGGGAGGATCTCGACGAGAAGGTCATGTCTGCGATTCAGTTGTGCCTGACGAACGATGTTCTTCAAGAAGTTCTCGCAGAGAAGACGACGGCCGGTCTTTGGACGAAGTTGAAAACTCTGTATCTGATAAAAACCCTAGCGAATCGACTTGTGTTGAAGCAGCGGTTGTACACCTTTCGTATGGCTGAAGGTACGTCGATCAAATCACATATCAGTGAGTTCATTGCCCTAATCAACGATTTGAAGAACGTAGATGCAAAGGTTGATGATGAAGATCAGGCCCTATTACTTCTTTGTTCTCTGCCATCTTCATATAAAACCTTTAAGGAGACGATGATCTACGGTAGGGACAAACTAACGTTTGAAGATGTTAAGGGCAGACTGCTGAGCAAAGAAATAATGAATTAGGATCAAGCAACAAATCCGATGATCAAGCCTCAGGTCTGATCGCAAGAGGCAGACGTCAAACGAGAAATCAAAATCAAGATAGATTCAGATCCAAGTCGAAGAACAGAGATAAAGTCTGCAATTATTGCAAGAAGAAGGGTCATATCAAAGCAAAGTGTTACAAATTACAGAATAAGAATAAAAAGGATTAACGATGACAACGAGAAGGGAAATCAGAAGGCTGAAGTTGCAGATGCCGGTGTAGCAGAAAGTGAGAATGAAGATGTTCTGTTGGTAACGACATCAAACAAATCCAGATCATCAAGTGAATGGATTCTTGATTCTAGATGCTCATACCATATGTGTCCCAATCGAGATTGGTTCTCCACGTACAAATCTGTTGAAGGTGGAGTCGTTCTTATGGGCAATAATACTGCTTGTAAGACTGTTGGTATTGGGTCCATCCAGATTAAGATGCATGATGGGATTATTAGGACATTATCAGAAGTCAGACATGTTCCTGATATGAAGAAGAATCTTATCTCTCTCTGTGTCTTAGACTTAAATGGTTGCAAAGTTGTTATTGAGTCTAATGAAATGAAAATTTCCCGTTGTGCTCTTGTGTTGATGAAAGGCCTCAAAATTGGTAGTTTGTATGTTCTCCAAGGTTCGACGGTGATAAGTTCAGTAGCAGTCTCATCTACCTCAGAGGAAGCACAAAGTTATGGCACATACGTTTGGGCCATATGAGTGAGAAGGGCATGCAAGTTCTCAGTAACAGAGGTCTTCTTTCTAGTGCAAAAGTTGGAAAGTTAGAGCTGTGTGAGCATTGTATCTTCGAAAAGCAGAAGAGAGTTAGTTTCGGCTCAGCCATTCATAAGACGAAGGGAACCCTTGATTACATCCATTTAGATTTATGGGGTCCTTCTCAGGTTCCTTCGAAAGGAGGAAATAGGTATTTGCTGACATTTATTTACGATTTCTCTAGAAAAATTTGGGTCTATTTTCTAAAGCATAAAGATGATGTATTCGAAACATTCAAATCATGGAAGACTTTGCTAGAGAAGCAATCTGGAAAAGTTGTGAAGAGGCTGAGGACTGATAATGGACTAGAATTCTATAATTCTAAGTTCAATGAATTCTGTGACAAAGAAGGTATTGCAAGGCATCACACAATTGTGAGAACTCCACAGCAGAATGGAGTCGCAGAAAGAATGAACAGAACTCTATTAGAAAGAGCACGATGTATGCTGTCAAATGCAGAACTTGGCAAGGAGTTTTGGACAGAGGCTGTTAACCTGGCATGTCACTTAGTGAATCGGTCTCCTCACCGATCCTTAGACTTAAAAATTCCTGAAGAAGTGTGGTCAGGTAATTCTCCTAATTACTCACATTTAAGAGTTTTTGGTTGTCCTGCATATGCACATGTTAATGATGGAAAGCTTGAACCTAGAGCTAGGAAGTGCATATTTCTTGGTTATAAATCTGGTGTTAAAGGTTATAGATTATGGTGTCCTGAAATTAATAAATTTATTATCAGTAGAGATGTTACTTTTGATGAATCTGTGATGCTTCACTCGAAAAAAGATTTGTCTATTATTGGTGATACAAAAAAGCAGAAAACTTTGGAGAATGTGGAGTTAGAACTGTCAAGTTCTTCTGATGAAAAGAATGATACTCCTGATGCTCCTGAAGTTCATACATCACCTCAAGTTCAACAGTAATACATGTTAGCTCGTGATAGACCGATGAGAGAAATAAAAGCACCTCAAAGGCTCGGATTTGAAGAACTGATCGCTTATGCATTAAGTGTTGCTGAAGATATTGAGTTACCTAATCCTTCCTCCTATTTTGAAGCAATTCGAAGTCCTGATTGTAATAAGTGGTTAATAGCAATGTAGGAGGAGATGAAATCTCTACAGAAGAATGACACTTGGGATCTTATAAAACAACCCGTGAATAAGAAGATTGTTGGCTGCAAATGGGTGTTCAAGAAGAAAGAAGGAATTAATAATGAAGAGACAAAGTACAAAGCAAGATTGGTGGCAAAAGGGTATAGTCAAGTGGAGGGTGCTGATTTTTATAATGTGTTTTCTCCAGTTGTGAAACATACTTCTATTCGTACTTTGCTTGCTATTGTTGCTTTGCAGGATCTTGAACTTGAGCAATTAGATGTTAAGACTGCATTCTTACATGACGATCTAGAAGAAGATATATATGGAGCAGCCAGAGGGTTTTCATGTTGAAGGTAGAGAAGATCAAGTTTGCCATCTGAAAAAGTCCTTGTATGGACTTAAACAATCCCCTCGGCAGTGGTATAAAAAGTTTGATTCATTCATATTGAATATTAGTTTTGCTAGAAGCAAATATGATAGTTGTGTTTATTTGAATCAACTTGCCGATGGTTCATTCATCTATTTGTTGCTCTATGTTGATGATATGTTAATTGCAGCGAAATATATATCTGAAATTAATATTTTGAAAAATAAGTTAAGTTCTGAATTTGAGATGAAGGATCTTGGAGCAGCAAAGAAGATTTTGGGAATGGAAATTTCTAGAGATAAAAGTTCAGGAAGACTATTTCTGTCTCAGTAGAAATATATTGAAAAAGTTTTGGAGCGTTTTGAAATGCAGAATGCTAAGGCTGTCAGTACACCGATTGCAGCACACTTTAAACTTTCAGCTTCATGTTCACCTCAATCTGATGAAGACAAAAAGTATATGTCAAAAGTTCCTTACTGTAGTGCAGTTGGTAGCATTATGTATGCAATGGTTTGCACTCGTCTAGATATATCTCATGCTGTTAGTGTTGTTAGTAGACATATGTCTAATCCAGGAAAGAAGCACTGGGAAGCTATTAAGTTGATACTGAGATATTTAAGAGGTACTTCTTATGTATGCTTGGAATTTGGTAGAAATTCAGCTGGATTGGTTGGCTATGTTGATTCAGATTTTGCAGGATATCTTGATAGAAGAATGTCCGGTTATGTCTTTACTATTATTGATTGTGCTGTGAGTTGGAAAGCTATTTTGCAGGATACAATAGCATTATCCACTACTGAAGCTGAATACATGGCCATCACTGAAACTGTGAAAGAAGCTATCTGGTTGAGAGGATTAGTTGGAGAGCTCACTATGAAAGAGGAAGCTACTGTCATATATTGTGATAGTCAGAGTGTAATACATCTTACAAAAGATCAAATGCATCATGAAAGAACAAAACATATAGATGTGAGATATCATTTTGTTCGAGATATTGTAGAAAAGCAAGATGTTCAAGTTCAGAAGATTAGCACACATGACAATTCAACAAATATGATGACAAAGAACTTACCTGTTGCCAAGTTCGATTATTGTTCAGACTTGACGGGCGTTACGCAAAGATCAAGCTAGGCCCTCGTGGGCCACTCGGCAAAGGAGAACATGTTGAGCATTTTATTTTTGAGAGTTTTATGAAATTAAAGTCAAGGTAGAGATTTGTTGATGTGCCTTGAATTATGTACCATGTAAGAAAAAAAATTATGAAAGAAAAAAAATGAAAAAGGAGGAAAAATAAGAATTTGTGACAGAAGCGGAGGGCTTGGGCCGTTATATATGAGGGTTAGGGTTTTATATGATGTACATTTTCTTTTGGCTCATAGAAAAAATTTCTGGCGGCGGTCTCCTTTGCCCGTGAATGTTTCTCTCTTGTTCACATTGATCAAGAGAGTTTTACCACGTTAAATCTCTGTGTTCATCTTCTTTTTCTTTCGTTATTTTGTTTATTCATCGATTCTTGGTGTTCTATTCACAACAAATTGGAATCAAAGCCAAGTTTCTTTCCGCGAAGATGACTACAATGAAGTTCGACATCGAGAAGTTCGACGGGAGCACAAATTTCAGTTTGTGGCAGGTTCGGATGCATGCCATCCTGGTTCAGAATGGGTTGAAGAAGACGCTGTCGGGTCAAAAGCCTGACGTCATGGAGGCGTCCGCCTGGGAGGATCTCGACGAGAAGGCCATGTCTGCAATTCAGTTGTGCCTGACGAACGATGTTCTTCAAGAAGTTCTCACAGAGAAGACGATGACCGGTCTTTGGACGAAGTTGGAAACTTTGTATCTGACAAAAACCCTAACGAATCGACTTGTGTTGAAGCAGCGGTTGTACACCTTTCGTATGGCCGAAGGTGCGTCGATCAAATCACATATCAGTGAGTTCATTGCCCTAATCAATGATTTGAAGAATGTAGATGCAAAGGTTGATGATGAAGATCAGGCCCTATTACTTCTTTGTTCCCTGCCATTTTCATATAAAACCTTTAAGGAGACGATGATTTACGGTAGGGACAAACTCACGTTTGAAGATATTAAGGACAGACTGCTGAGCAAAGAAAAGTTGGATAATGAATTGGGATCAAGCAGCAAATCTGATGATCAAGCCTCAGGTCTTCTCGTGGGGGTGCGGGGAGCGAAGCCCCCCGCGGTATGGATCTTTATATACGAGGGTTAGGGTTTTATATGATGTACATTTTCTTTTGGCTTATAGAAAAAATTTCTGGCGGCGGCCTTCTTTATCCGTGGATGTTTCTCTCTTGTTCATATTGATCAAGAGAATTTTACCACGTTAAATCTCTATATTCATTTTCTCTTTCTTTCGTTGTTTTGATTATTCATCGATTCTCGGTGTTCTATTCATAACAATTAGTGATTGTTGTCAATTTAGGAAACTATTGCACACCGCATTAACTTACCACATGCCATTTCTTGAAAACGAGTATATACACGAGTGATTTGCAATTGATTGAGACATGTGAGCGCAATACATAATTATTCGATGGCACATGACGGTTTAAGTGTAATAATAATAATAATAATAATAATAATAATAATAATAATAATAATAATAATAATAATAATAATAATAATAATAATAATAATAATAATAACTCTTCTTATTATTAATTAAGTACTAGCAATTTTTAATTATTTCATACCACTAATATCTCATTTTTTTCCTTCTTCAATGTGGAATCCTTAAGAAAATATATTATATAGACTAAAAAAATAATCTTCAATGATATATTAATATGTATATATCTGGTGTGGGTGTCTGATAGGTGGGTGATAAGTCTCAAGAAAATTGTGGAGACAAATTAGTTTGTCATTGACATTTATAAGATGATATTATATCTTAAGAATGATAAAAGAAAATCTTGCTAAATAAGATAACAACTAAGGCTTAACTCTTGCTACGTCCAATAAAAAATTATACTATATTAATATTTTAATTAGTTATATCATATTGTTAACTAATTTTAATTCTAATTATAAAGAAGAATGATAATTATAATATCTCCACGTGTTAGTGATTTCTAATTTTCTTAAAAATGAAATCATTTGGATAATCAGATTTATAAGTAATTAAATAAAATGCTATATTTTGTTTATTAAATTTAGAATAAACATTTACCTTGTTTAATAGCTTGCATACTAATAAAACTGCAATAAAATAGTTTATTGATATAAATACTGTTCTACTTTAATATAATTAATATATGTAATTATTGTTATTGCATGCTGGCTATTTTGTATGTTATCACCTTTAATTATTATACATATATGCTTTAAAAATATTTGTAAAAAATTTAAAAACACATGCAACATATTATCATGCCAAATGTCATCTTTTCATGAAAGGTACTCTTTTTTTAATATAGTATAGAAGATTTTAGAGTCATCGTAACAAAGTGTCAAATGTCATTCTATCATGATAGTACTATCCTTTTAATAGAGTATAGAATTGCTATTCTTCAGGGATAAAAAATTCAAATAATTAGTAAATTAAATAAATATATTTATAAAAAAACAATATATTTTAAACAAAAAATAAATTATTGTATATTTTTTATATATGAATATTCATAATAATTATTATAACCAATAATAATATTATATTTGTGAGTATAATAATTATATTAATTATATAATATAAATAATAATTCAATATAGTTTGTCACTTCACACTACTAGAAAAAAAATTTTCAGTCGGAATCGATTCGTCGAAAAAACGCTCGTCGCAAACGGATTTGCGACGGTTGAAAAAATTCGTCAAAAATATCGACGGTTCTGGCCGTCGGAACAGTCCCCGGCAGTTCGACCCGTCGAAATTTTTCGACGGTTGCAACCGCCGGAAAAGTCCCCGGCGGTTCGAACCATCGATATTTCCGACGGTTGCAACCGCCAGAAAAGGCCGGCGGTCCGAACCGTCGAAATTTCCGACGGTTGCAACCGCCGAAAAAGGCCGACGGTCCGAACCGTCGCAACTTTTCGACGGTCGCAACTGTCACAACTTTTCGGCGTCGCAACCGTCGATCTTTTGACGGTCGCAACCGTCGCAAATAATTTTTTAAATATAAAAAAATTAGCGCCGGATCCGGCCGCCTGGCGTTCGGATCCAGCGCCAGGCGGTCGGATCCGGGCGCAGGCCAAAATCGGCCCGCCTGGCGGCCGATCCAGCCGTTGGAGGCTGGAACCGGCCGCCTGGCGGCCGTAACCGGCCGCTGGAGGCCGTAACCGGCCGCTGGAGGCCGGATCCGATAGCCTGGCGGCCGATCCGGCCGCCAGTCGACCGATCGGCCACTGGGGCCGGATCCGAACGGCCACGGTCGGATCCGGTCGACAGCAGGGAGAGAGAGAGATACGTCGTCGCGGGAGAGGGTCGCCGGTGCGGGAGAGGGTCGTCGGCGTCCGGCGTGGGAGGGTCGCCGACGTCCGACGCGCGGGAGAGGGTGCTCGCGGCCGGGAGAGAGAGAGAGGAGAGGAGGGAGAGAGAGAGGAGTGGAGGGAGGAGAGAGAGAGAAGAGGGAGGAGGAATATATATAAAGGGAAAAAGTGGAAAGAAAGCGGGAAAAGAAAAAAAAAAGCGGGATCACGAAATTTTAATTACCGACAGTTTCGACCGTCGAAAATATAAATATTAAATATTTTTATAATTACCGACGGTTGTGACCGTCGAAAATATATTTAGTTATATATAATATTTATTTTTTATTTTACCGACGATTTGAACCGTCGGTAATCGTTACCGACGGTCAAAATCGTCGGTAATTACGACGGTTTGGACCGTTGCTAGTTATATTAATAAAATACTCTTATATATGATATTATTATACATTTACCGACGGTTACGACCTTCGAAAATTGCGGCGGATTTTGCGACGGATGGATATCGGAAATATCGACGTTCCAAATCGTCGAAAAATTAAATAATAATATAATAAATTATATAATTATTTTTTTTATTTCCGACAGTCATGACCGTCGGAAAATCCGTCGAAAAAATTTAATAATAATATTAAAAATATATAATTTAATTTTTTTATTTTCGATGGTCGTAACCGTCAGAAAAGTTTACGACGGATGGATATCCGTCGAAAATATCGATGTTCCTAATCGTCAAAAATTAAATAATAATATAATAAATTATATAATTAATTTTTTTATTTTTGACGGCAGAAAATCCGTCGAAAAATTTAATAATAATATTAAAAATATATAATTATTTTTCTTATTTTCGTAACCGTCGGAAAAGTCGTCGGAAATTGCGACAGATGGATATCCGTCGAAAATATCGACGTTCCTAATCGTCATAAATTAAATAATAATATAAATTATTTCCGACGGTCATAACAGTCGAAAAATCCGTCGGAAATGGAACCGTCGAAAAATTCGTCGCAAATTGCGACGGATTTAGAACCGTCGAAAATTATCCGTCGAAAAATCGCGATTTTCTTGTAGTGTCATACGTAATCTAAATTAGTTATTGTTTATGACAAATGAACAATATAATCTGGAGGGTTCAAATAACTTAATATAATATTATCTGAAGTACGTTTCCTGATAAGAAATTACGTCTTAAGCGTGATGTTTTTTTTCCTTTTTCTTTTTGTATTTGGAACTAATTCTTTTCTCATACTAATGTATAAGAAAAAAAATGCTATTATGACCCCACTCCTCCCCACCACCACCCCCCCCCCCCCCCCCCCCACCCACCCACCCACCCACCCCGATTAATTATGTTCTTATGCTAATAGTTTATTCTTAATTACATAACAAATTTTCTTCTGCTTAGTTAATATTTTTACATAAACCATCAAACTTTTGTCTTCTACCATCTTCAATCTTAGCTGTTTCTTATTAAGATATCGAACAACCACTTCTTTCTCTTTCTTCCTGGTTCTCACTTCTCACAAAAGAAAAGTTCTTTTATTGATGAGGGAAAAATTTAACTATTTTCTCACATACAATCCTTAAAATATTTAATTATTCAAAATATAAAAGCACTTGAAATTGCATAAAGATACACTTCTTTGGTTGTTATGGTTCAGTGCTTATGGAAACAATCCCTTTGTTAGTCTTCTGTTATGGCCAGCGCAATAACCAATGGCACTAGCAGACGCATAGGCTTAGAGGGGCATGGGGGTGGAAAAAGAAAAAAGAGGGGTGGATTTTTCTCACTTTCGACATAGTAGGCCTCCCACTGGGAATTCAGAATTGTTCTTGACAAGTGATCAATTCAAAGAGCTCGAGACTAGTAAATGCTACTGGAGAAGAGGAGGCTTCTTTCCCTAGTTGATGCATAAATAAATATATCAATTAGTAGTGATTGACTTAATATTTAATTAATTTTAAATTAAATAACATAATTAACGTATTTATACTTTTTGATCAAAATTAACCAAAATAATTTATTACAAAATTGAGTGATATCAATGAAAATAAATAAATATACTATATCTAACTTATAATGTTGTTTTTATAATTCTGAATATCTTCATTTAACGTATTTAAGCTATGATAAATTGATACTAGCATTTTTTCTTCAGCCGATATGTTTATGTCCCGTAGGCTTATAATAGTTTTATTTGATAAAACACTGAGTAAACTTTTCATGATAAATAAATTTGATAAAATATGATTATTATCTTTACATGGATATATTATAGTAAAATATAATAGTGTGCCAAATTGTATCTATTACATAAAAATTAAAATGTGAACATGTCCGACATATAGTTTGCAACGAGATAGTATAAATTTTAAAAAAATTATGAGCCATTAGCTTTTTCATTGACAAATTTTGGATTTAATTTCTAGCTTTTGCAAGGGCTTATTTTTTCAATGATATTAGACACTATAGCAGCATATATGAGAACAATATTATTACAATTATAGTTGGATGATTATATTTTATTTCAAAAATAGAACATAGGGTTGTGAAGCTAAAAAATGTTTATTATAATTATTGTTCTTAAGTGTGGACCTACCATTGTTTCATCAATGGTGAACGTTGATGAACATTTTTTAAGATAAATTTATCATAAATTTATATCCACCATTAATCTATACATCAATGGTAATTCACATATGGACCTCATTAGGGCCCATACAATCTTCAATCTCTTATATTATATTCATATAAAAGATTTTATTTTTTTAATATACTTCAAATTTCTTTTCATAATAGTACCATATAGTATCACTTTTCTATATGATAAGATCCATTAATTACCTGATTTGATCTTAAAAAATAATGAATTAGTTACTATCTTGTTTAATCTTAAAAATAATTAAATATTTGTTTAATAATTAAATATTTTAAGAGTGTTGTTGTTATAGTATGGGTGACGTGACTACCATCACATCTCATATGATATAAAAGGGTAATTTCGTCCAAAAATTATTTTTGGAAGTGACAACAATATGAGAGATATCTTAAACATTTGAGTGAGTTAATTATTTTCTTTCTCCTGCTGTGACCATCTCAACAAGCGGTAGATACAGTTGTCGACACTTGGACAGGCACAGGCTCTTTTAATAAAGAAAAAGTTATAAATAATTGAGAAATCATATGGGCGTATTGATACTTCTATATAGTCTCCACATGTAATCTCTCTCTCTCTCTCTCTCTCTGCTTCAACGTATACTCGTCGTCGAAAGGCGGCCAGTTTTGAAAATGAATTCCAGCCACCTACTTGTCGTGTGTCGTATAATATCGTTCCATGTCCTCCTCCCCCCCACATAAATTATCCCTAGTTATCCATGCATCTGTCATCTTGGATGGATGCTATGACACGCATCGCCCTCCATCCAATCTACATGTACATCACAAGGCGTTAGAGAACGAACGTAGATTCTGAAGAGGATGGACACACCCGCTCCCAAGCCTATTGTATGCAAAGGTCTCATTCATCGCTTCCTCTCTCTCCGTCCCCCTCTATCTCCCTCTCACAACACACACACACAGATACGGTTGTACCCTAGAATTTCCTGTTGAATTGATCATAAAGACGATTTACCGAAATGGATTGCATGCTTTGGCAACAGCCGCCGTCAGCCGCGCCCCCGGCCAGCCGCTCCAAATCGAGGAGGTGGTGGTGTCTCCTCCGAAGGCCCATGAAGCCCGCATCAAGATCATCTGCACATCCCTCTGTCACACCGATCTCACCGTCTGGAGAATGAAGGTACATATATATACAACTTTGCAATACATGTATGCAATTAACCATGTAAGATATAACAGGGCTCTGTTGATGTACTATTGCCCACCAATATGAATTAATTACTTCCCAATTCATCATCTCCTTACAGGAATTCCCAGGAGTGTTCCCCAGAATCTTGGGCCACGAAACCGTCGGGTACTCGAAGAGTTTTATTCCGACACCTCTAGTTACATTTCATCTGCCAATTTAATTAACCATGTGGTGTTCGACTCCATGTTTATATATATGCAGGGTGGTGGAGAGCGTCGGCGACGGAGTGGAGGAGGTGTCGGTGGGGGACACCGTGCTGCCGGTGTTCATGCCGCACTGCCAGGAGTGCACCAACTGCCGGTCGCCAAAGGGTAACTTCTGCACGACGTTGCCGTTCACCGCGAAGCCGGGGATGCCGAGGGACGGCACCAGCCGGTTCACGTCGGCGGCGACCGGCGAGGTGCTGCACAACTTTATCAACGTCTCCAGCTTCACCGAGTACACGGTCGTTGACGTCGCCCACCTCGTGAAGGTGGAGCCCGGAATGCCGCCAGAGAAGGCGTGCCTTCTCAGCTGCGGCATCTCCACAGGTGAATCCAAATTCACACTCAGATTGCGTGCAGTCCCATAAAAGTAGATGATTAGCCTTTAAGGATCTCATTTCCCAACTTGATTTCATGGGACATAGCTGTGAATGCGAAATCAAAGAGACCCCAAGAAATCGATTAGTTAGCGGAATTCCGAATTCGATTTTTAGAATTTCCATCTTGATTATATCTCTAAACATCGAAAACATTTCGTAAACTCGTGTCAGCGTAAAAAAAACAGTTATATATGATTAGTGTTCAGATTTTAAGAATTAATTAAACTCCTCTGACTATATATGATAAGACTATTTGTTCTCCAAGATGAGATCGAAGACCGTCATATTAATAGGTGGGAAAGAGTAAAGAAGATATGTACTGAATTTAATTGCCTTTAACAACTTGGCAAAAGTTTGGCATTTAATTAATGTGACAATGACCGCCCGGAGATCAAGTGCTTGATTAGTTTGAAACCTCATGGTTGGAATATCACTTCCAATCAAGTGAGAGTGATCTGTCTTTGTTTGATTGGTCGGCTGTAACATCAATCGCGTTGGCTATATATACATCATGTAACAATGGCGAAGTATGCGTACAGTGGGTGCACGTGCATTCACCGGTTAAATCTATATTTAATAGTAATTTATACAAGTATGTGTGTTTGCCTTAGTGGTTAAATGCTTCAATTATTGGATTGAAGGTTCTAGGATCTATGCTCCGTCTTGCAAAATATTAGGTTTTTTTCACTTGCATTAGGTTTTCTATCAAATACAATTTATTTTATTGTAAAAAGAAGCATAATAGATTAATTATTATGAGAAATATTTTTTCTCTTAAATTATATATTTCTTTTTATTATACTTTTTATAGAGTATTATAGTATTGCATAGTTAAATAAAATAATATATTTCTTATTTTTTTATCTCAATTAGCTTAAATTATATAATTTCATATATAAAAAGTATCATTAATATTTCATGATCTTATTAATTGCATATGCTAACACATCATTTTTCTTACTTTTTATTTGATAATAAATATTATTTATTTTTATTATCATCATAAAAATATGTGGAACACATTATACCAATTAACATGAAAAATATACTTCTTTTTTAATTATACATTTGTCCTTATTATATTTTTTATAACATTACTATATTGCATAGAAAATAGAATAATATTTTTAATAATTATATATAGTCCCAATTAACTTAAATTGTATAATTACATGATAAAATATAATTTATTTGTACAATTTATATCACTAATAATTTTTTGATCATATGATTTTATACATAATTTTTCGTATTTAAATATAAAGTTGATATGATTTTAGTAATTAAAATTAAAAATTTTATGCATTATAATTGAAAATATTATGAAAATTTTACAATTTATATCAATAATAATTTGAAATTTGTTAAAGTTACTTGTGAACCAGCTACAAATTAACTCTGGCTCCGCCACTAATCATGTTAGACCAACCTATTCTGACCCACCACTATTGTGCCAGAAAATAATTCATTAAAAAATCACGGGCAAAGATATAAAATTATATTTATTTGACCAAATGACATTGGAACTAATGGTATATATGTTGTTTGTCAAAATATTTTAATATGAGCCATCTCTTTATGATTTTTTTTCAAAAATAAAATATTAATATTATATCATATACACAGGAGTAGGAGCAGCATGGAAGGCAGCCGCTGTGGAGGAAAACTCGACAGTGGTCGTATTTGGACTCGGAGCTGTGGGATTAGCGGTAAATATAAATACAAATATGTATATATATGATATTTATTTACTTATTTATGTTATGTCATCGCATAATCACGCTTGACCTATTTGATTAATTTTCATGAATACGTGGGGCATATAATTAATTGTATGATAGTTACGTAGACTTTTATGCATTTATTTATTATTATGCATCTTGTGGAGTTGATAGTAAGGACGTTCAATAGTCAAAGGTTACTTCGATTTTTGAATAGTCCTGCAAAAAAAAAGACAACTAAATAGGGAAAAATACAAATATAACTTATTTTCGAATAATTGAAACAAATATCAGGGGTCAAATATCTCATGCTACTTAGATATCAAATAGGCATTTCAGTAATGTAGAAGAAAAAGCGAACGATTTGCATACGAGTTTGCATGAGATCATGTCGTGTTGAAATAGAAAAAAAAAATCAATGACTTGGTATACTTATATCACGCTTGGAAAAAAAATTATTCTAGTGAAAACTAGTTTTGAACAGTCAGTATGTTTTTTTTCGATAAGAGTCTATATATATATATGTTAGTACTAGCTTTACACATTCACACACTGCTCTCTCTCTCTCTCTCTCTCTCTTTCTCCTCTCACATACTGGATGTAGCACCACGAATTCTTTTATTAGATGGATTCAGATCTTTCCACATACTGAATGTGGCACCACAAATTCTTTTTATTGGATGGATTCAGATCTTTCCTTTCATCACAAAATATTCATAACAATATCTCTCTTATTTAGATTATTAGGTTTAGGTTGCTAGAAGGATTCCGAGTCCTTGGAGTAAAAATATTGTGCTGCAAGGTTCACAGAAACAAATGCAATTAACAAATACCATAAGACAACTCATGGCTGTTTATGTAATTTGCAGGTTGTCCAAGGGGCGAAAATTCGTGGGGCTAGGAAGATTATAGGAGTAGATATAAACTCCGAAAAATTTGAAATAGGTGAGTTTTTCTTACTTTTCTCCCTTCTTTGATACCATGTAATGCATTGGAGCTTAGTTATATACACCTATTGTAAATGGGTGAAAATAAAAAACAATGGGAAAATAACTTTCATATAATCAAGCCCCTTGATCTGATCCGGATTTAGGATTCTTGCCTGCTGAACCAAACCAACTCCAAGCTTCCAATGTGCAATATATCTATCTTGAAGCTTATACTTGTAACATATCGTAAGAAAATGGAATAATTTACTTCATCCGAGATAAATGTATACCTATGTAACACCATATATATAAGGGTGGCATCCGACTCTATCACGAATGGTAAGGCGCCAAAAGGACAGGTAAAGTAGTGTTAGAAAAAAAAAATTATTGTGATCTCTTTACAATTAAAGTTAAAATCAATTTAACATGTTGATTTTGGAAAGCCTCAAAAGTTATGAGATTGATAAAGTAATTGCAGTAGTATAAAAGGAAAAAATGTAAGACATACAAAGAGACAAAGAGTTGCTGAGAAACTTTGGCCAACATTTTTAGACTACATTCTCATACTGGCTTCTCAACTTTGAAAATTTTAAAAATCCATATGTTAATATCACATTTTCCTCCTCTTCAAAAGGAAAATCAATTTCAAATAGTATGTCATACTATTTATCACTAATTAAGGAGCTCACTCATCTATTATAAGGATATATAATTTTCTTTCTACCTCTGTTTTACTGTATGGCGCACTAAAGTATTTTAAAGAGAGAGATTTGCAAATTAAGGCTCCAAATGCTCATGTATACTATAGAATGATTTTTCTTTCACATTTATATCTTCTATGGCTTGGGCAGCTCTTCTACAGATCTTATATGACTATTGCTTCACTTTCCCAAAGGTTTAATATTCGACAATTAGCTATTAATCATATCCCAACCATTGGTCGACTTGTAGGATCACAAAGTACCAAGAGGGGGAGGGGGGTGAATTGGTGATAAACCCAAAAATACCGATTTCACGAAAATCGTTGCGGAAGCTTAAAATTGATTCGTTAATATTTAAACCAACACAACAGTAATCAAATCATATGAATAATGAAGTAGGAAGGAGAGCGAGAGAAAAAGACAAACACATGAATGCAAGGCAATTTGTTGATGAGGTTTGGCCACACCTTGGCCTACGTCCCCGCTCCGACTTCTCTACCTCGAGACCGTCAAAGATTCCACTAATACCCTTCCTTCATTTCAAATGGGGCAAGGAAGAAACCCTTTACAACTCTTGCCTTTTCTTTTTTTCAAAAGGTAAGGCACACCTCCTTCACTCCTACGCTTTCACTTGTCTTTTCTTCACTCAAGAGGTAAGACACAACTTTTTTCACTCAGGAGCTAAACAACTATTAAAATATCACATGAACACTCAACAATCTCTCTTTTACAATTTAGAACCTCACACAAGAGTAAGAGAGAAAGAATTGAAGGATTTGCAACTTAGAGCTCAAATGGACTTTTGAAATATTTTTCCCACTTTTCCTTGGAAGTCTTCATCATTCCTACACCTTTGAGTTCTCTTTTATAACCTTTTTATCTCCATTTAGCAGTTGGGGCTTGTTTCCTAATTTTGAGGCCAAAATGTGACCGTTATATTGCATTCTGCACACTGACTAGTCGATCGTCCTACACTATTTTAAGCATAACTTTTTGCACAATTATCCAAATGGGATGATCTTTGATTCTATGGAAAGCTAACAGAATTCTCTACAATTTTAATATTCGTAGTTCATCCAAAGTCTAATGATATCATAATCAAATATTGATTCAAAATTCAGTATATAAAATTGTCTATTTCAAATAAAATATTTTAAACTTTTACTATTTTATACATAACTTTTCATACCAATTTCCAAATGAGATGATATTTAATTCTCCATAAAGATAAGATAATTATCTATAACTTTTATATTCACCCATTAATATAAAACTCGTGAGAACATAAAAAAATATTAATCAAAAGATTAATGCATGAAACAACTCATTTCTATTTAAACTATTTCGGCATTTCAAATATAACTCTAATATTTCGAGGTTTGTATCATTAAAACATAATTATATAAGAACTTTGCTCCAACAATTTCCCCCCTTTTTTATGAATACAAACCAAGAAATATGAAAAGTATATGAGTTGGGAAGTAAAAAAATATTAAAGTCAATTTTACTTCCTCTAAAACAAAACTTTCCTTACAATTATGAATATACACATAAGTCTTAATTGTAAGGCACTTTTCATGTAGAGTTATATTCACGAGGTCCATGTAATAAATAAGCGGTTATATATATTTCTCATATATAATTTTCTCTTATGTTTTAATCATATTTCTCCTATATTTCTCCCCCTTTTGTTTCATCAAAAAGTAGTTTGCACATGAAGCATATAAGAAACAATATTAGATACAATATGTAACTCCCCTTTAATCATGTCGTCTTCCAAAATTTGTATTCTCTCCTCTTTTGTCATGTAAGATACGATATGTTAAATATCATGAGAGATAAAACAAATTCTTTTATCACATCTATAAGAATTGTTTCATGTATAATATATGCGATAAGAAAAAATAACTCCTCCTAAGGTCATGAATAATTCATAATAGCAAAACATAAAATCAAATCAATAACACGTCTAAAAAAGGAATCAAAACATTGCATGAAACTTTGAGACAATAGTGATGTATGAAATTTAAATTAAATAATATCAACTAACCAAAGATTTGACAATAAGGGTAACAAGTGAATGGAAGAAATGATATTTCAAACTTTTGAACAAGCTCCCCCTATCATTGTGACCAATTTTTGTTATCTTTCTATCTTTCTTTAGTTCTTTATATGTTTCTTTTTCTTTCAAAGAACCAATAACACTATAATATTATGAGTGAGAAGTCAAAGCTTGATTTCCGTAACACGAAGATTTCAAGCCTAAAGCATAAGGGTCATGTCAAAATATGATAAAATAGTTTTGTAAATTATGAGAATGTAGATTCATGCACAAAAAATTAGATAATTAATATATTTTATGCTATCACATAAATATCTCAAATGTAAATACATATGTAAATTTTCATTTGTGCAAGAGAGATATCATTTAAGCATCATTTCAAATTTGATGGTCAAATGTCATACGATATAGGAATATTCAAATGATAACAAGTTATGACCACATAAGTTTATGCACATTAATCTCATAGCATAAGAGTCCACATAAGTTAAAATAAATAAATAAGCATCATAAATAGCATAGACATTTCCAAAATTTAATATATCAAAATATGTTGATTTTTTCAATAATTATAAGTTTATGCACAAATTATGATAACTGATAGACAAGTATAAATGCTCAAATAATTGTGACATACAAGTATATCCAATTTTTCATTTCTATGTTCAAAATAATAAATTTGTGTTGCTATGCAAATCCATTTTTACTTTTCCTTCTTTGTCACAAGATGATAATAAAAAAATTGGTGACAAGAAATGAAATTAAAAAAGTATTCAAAGTTTAGCCTTTTACACTTTCTCAAAATGTTATAAGCTATTTCAAAATATGGATAAGAGAAATAACTCTCATAAAATACCATGATAATTTGAAATATGAAAGAATAAGATTCAGTCAAAATATTTCACAAAGATGAACATAGAAATCAATTTTGATAGAAGATGTATATAGAAAGTTAAAAATGATCTCTTTAAGGATATGGTTTATTTCAAACATATGCATATGCATAGAGTTAGATGTATTATGCAATAATTTTCAAATGGTACATCAATATGACCAATCATCTTATTCCAAATCATAATGTGCATGCGTGTACAAATGATATAGTGTAATAAGTCAAAATTCATAACAAGTTCATACACTAAGGCTCATAACATAAGAGTCATATAAATCTTGTACCAAACATATTTATTATAAATATGAAGTCTTATTTATAGATAAACAAGAATTATTTAAATTTAGAAGACCTAGCATTCATATTTTCGTGTGTCTTTTTTTTTGTCAAATGTAAAAATAGACATATATTTTCCTTTCTTTGGCATATGATCAAGATAGATTTTGCAAGTATATTATCACAAATCAAAATAAGATATTATGTATTAATTTCAAAATTCTCCATAGATTTACATTTCGAAATATTCATCATTTCTTATACCAAGATCTTAGAAGATCGCGTCATCAACAAAAAATATATGAGAATCAAATTTCAATCAAACAAAGTCATTTATTATTTTTCACTTTCTTTTATACTTTAAAATCATTGATATCATATAATCACATTGAATCACAAATATCAAGATGCAAAATAGTACACAATATTCATATAAATCAATTACACATGCTTAATGTCAAAATCAACATATTTTAAGTGTCAAGAATCATGCATGCAAAACTTTAGTATTGATATGAGTGTCCTTATTTTTCATAAATATGATTTTCACATTGAATTAGTAAGATAGTCCAAAAATGTCAATTTATCAATCATTATGCATGTGACATATCCCCATCAAACATATTTAGGCAACATGAGTAATATAGATACTTTCAAAATTAAATATGCAACATAATTCTAATATGCATAAGAATCATAATCGAATATTATCTTTATGCATATATCATGATAATAAATGGACAAATTCAAGACATAAATATGCATCGTATTAAAATGAGTTCAAATTTTCATTTCCATATATCAAAATACTTTTACCGCAAACTTTTATGCCTCCAACTCATTTCAACTTCATTGTTGTTTTTTTTTATGTCACACAAATCACAAAGTGTGTGCCCTCATTTTACTTGAAACATTCTTCTTCATTCTTTGTGAAGCACACCTACAAACAAAAATCATTTGAATTTTGGTACCTAAACTTGTTTGGGTTCAACATGATTAATTTTGGTTCCTTTAGGAACCCACAACAATTTCATGCTCATATTGATAGATTTTTTAATTTGACATTCGAATGAATAATGATAATGAGAATTACAATAATGACAAATAGTAGATGGTCTAATAGAGTGATTATGATGATATCCAAACTTCAAAGTATCATTATGAGAGACATCAAAATTTTTAGCACAAAGATAACTATCGTAAAAGGGTTTATTTTTCAAATGATAATCATGAGAATGCTTGGGTTTCAAACAATAAGAATATTTCAAATAATATCCATTTGTGTTTTTAAAATTTTTGTTTGAATCATTTTTCTTTTGTGGTACATGAGAAATATTCTTTATAGGAGTTTTGACAACATGAATAGGCTTTTTAACATTATTAATATTTTTTCCAAGAACTAATAATTTTTTTAGCTAAGAATTTTTGTAAAGAAATATTTTTCTTTTGGAACTCATCATGTAATACAATTAATTTTGAATTCTCAACTCTTAAAGATTCATAAGATGCACAATATAATGAAATAGAATCATTTGTCCTTTTTAAAGTATCTATTTGAATTAAGAATGCATCATTTTCCTTTTTGAGAGAATCATGCAATACAATTAATTTTGAATTTTCAAGCCTTAAAGATTCATAAGATGCACAAGATAATGAAAGAGAATCATTTTTTTAAGGTATCTATTTGAATTAAGCATGCATCATATTATTTTTTGAGAGAATCATAGTTATTTTTCATGATATGAAAATTATTTATTAAGGTTTCCTTTTTCTTTTTGAGAGAAAGATGCTTTTGAATAAGAGAAGCAAATTATTTATGAACATTAAAAGTGATATCAACATCATCATTGCTAGTAGATGTAGAACAATAAGAGGAGTTTGATGTTATCTCATTTTTCTCACTTTTGTCATTAAACATAGATCAGAATCTTGATCGGATGTTCACTATAAGAAAATTGAGCTACTGTGGCGGAAATTTCTGTCACAAAATAGTGAAAATCCACAATTGTAATAAGATCGATTGATCACAATTGATTAAGCCACAATTTTTTTTTGTGATAGAATTATGACAGATCAAACATTTTGTGACCATATTTCCATCACAAATTTGACATTCACATTTCAAAAAGTTTGATTCCTCACAATTATGTCACTATTTTATCATGTTTTGTGATGAATTTTTTCCGTCACAATTTTTCGTCACTTAAAGTCATATTTTCTTGTAGTGGTTGTTAATGTAGAATTGACAATTTTTTCTTCACCTTCATTCGATATGCCAATTTTTTCTTCATCTTGTAGTGATTCCTCACAATAATAACTTTAGCCAAATCTCATGAGAAGTAGAACATTTAGGAACGAGATTTAAGCTTTCCTTATCTAAAACACAATAAAATATATTTCGAGCTTTAAAATCAATTTTGGCAAGTGAAATTTGAAAATCATTATATTCAAAGTAGGAAAGATTAATGGAAACACCATTCAAAATTTTCTTTGGCTTTTCAAAGTCATTTTCTATAATTTCCCACATATCAAAATCAATTGAACATAAATATATTTTCATTCTAATTTTTCAGGAGGAAAAAGAATAATCATTAAAATTCGATGGGTCAAAAATGGAAGATCCTTCTTCAAAAAACTGGTGCCATGCTTTAAAAGATGGTTAAATCTTAAAAAAAATGAGAGCAACCTTGCTCTGATACCAATTGAAGGATCACAAAGCACCAAGAGGAGGGAGGGTGAATTGGTGCTAAACCCGAAAATACCGATTTCACGAAAATTATTGCGGAAGCTTAAAATTAATTCATTAATATTTAAACCAACACAACAGTAATCAAATCACATGAATAATGAAGTAGGAAGGAGAGCGAGAGAAAAATACAAACACATGAATGCAAGGCAATTTGTTAATGAAGTTCGACCACACCTTGACATTCATCCCCGCTCCGACTTCTCTACTTCGAAACTGTCAGAGATTCCACTAATACATTTCCTTCGTTCGAAATGGGGCAAGAAAGAAATCCTTTAAACTCTTGTCTTTTCTCATTTTCAAAAGATAAGGCACACCTCCTTCATTCCTAAGCTTTCACTTGTCTTTTCTTCACTCAAGAGATAAGACATAACCTCTTTTCACTCAAGAGTTAAACAACTATTAAAATATCGTATGAACACTCAACAATCTCTCTTTTAATTTAGAACCTCACACAAGAGTAAGAGAGAAAGAATTGAAGGATTTGCAACTTGGAACTCAAATGGACTTTTGAAATGTTTTTCCCACTTTTCCTTGGAAGTCTTCATCATTCCTACACCTTTGAGTTCTCTTTTATAGTCTTCTTAACTTCATTTAGTCGTTGGGGCTTGTTTCCTAATTTTGAGGCCAAAATGTGATCGTTATAGTGCATTTTGCACGCTGACTGGTCTACCGTCCTGTACTATTTTAAGCATAATTTTTTGCACAGTTATCCAAATGGGATGATCTTTGATTTTATGGAAAGCTAACAGAATTATCACAATTTTGATATTCATAATTCATCCAAAATCTAATGATATCATAATCAAATATTGATTGAAAGTTCAGTATATAAAATTGTCTAATTCAAATAAAATATTTTAAACCTTTACTATTTTATACATAACTTTTCATACTAGTTTTGAAATGAGATGATATTTGATTCTCCATAAAGATAAAAGAATTATCTATAATTTTTATATTCACCCATTTATGTAAATCTCATGAGAACATAAAAAATATTAATCAAAAGATTAATATATGAAGCAACTCATTTCTATTTAAACTATTTCGACATTTTAAATATAACTCTAATCTTTCGAGATTTGTATCATTAAAATATAATTATATAGAGCATAAAAACTTTGCTCCAGCATGACTGACTACTACAATCACTAAAGATTTTTTCTACATTACTTCGGACTAAAACACTATATTCACAATCCAAAATACCCGGACATAATGTCATAATCTCATTGGAGTTTGAATGCCTCTTGGCATTGTCCTTGGACTGTGTTTGTCAAAGGAGCACAAACTTTCTGTTACGAAAAGAGGGAGAGAGAGATCACATGAATACAGAAGAATACGAAGATTTACGAGGTTCACCCTCGGAAAATAATGGCTCTCTTTGTTATGGAATAACGATGATTACAAGGATGTGTGTATGGACTCCTAGGGAGTTTATATAGACACTCTCTTTAATAGATGATAAAAATTACAGACCGACTGGAACTTTGAATTAATTCCCAAAATAAGACACCTATCTCGTGATAAGAAAATAAATTAAATTCGAATTAAATATCTCTAAAAATTTTCACTCAGAGAGCTCCGCCCCCTTGCAACTCCCGCAGGGGGAACTTCCTCCAAGCTCGCTGATCGATCAGAGACCCCCCGTAGGAGAATTCTACTGAAGCGTCTGACTATATAGAGGGATTAGATTCAAGGCATTATTAACGTTTTCCTTTTATAATGAACTTATGATGGTTATAATATCTGCCCGTAGTCTACGTTACTACTATGCACTTTATAAAACTTCATTTATGGGCCAGGAAATGAGGGAAGGCCCGTATAATCGAGATCCCCTTACACATATTTTTATTATTTTTCCAATTTTTCAAAAAAAAAAGAAGTATGCGTGCGTGCTACGGCTCGCTGCGGTGGAGCGAACAATGGGGCGCACGGGCTGGTTGCCCGCTGCGTAGCCTGGGCGACAAGAATGCACGACCCTGCGGCCCGCTGCATAGTTTGGCCCAGTTGAACAGTTGAGTTTTTAAAAAGATAGAAACAGTTTTAAAAGAGGTTAATGTGGTATATCGAGCACCCCCCCTCTACATCTTCATGTAGAGCACTTATTTCTTATCATTTAATTAATTTAATTATTATAATTTATTATCAAATTGATAATATACTTCTTAGACAAAATAATATACATTTATTTGAGTAATTGGATAATAAAAATTCTAAAAAACCCAAAATTCTTAAGAATTTTTCAAGTCGATAAAAAAATTTCCATTGGAATCCACTGGTGTTTATTGTCACTCTAAGACAACATTCCTCTGTGATAATTTCTTCTTAAGTGTTATGATGATTGTTGATAATTAGTCTAAAATCATTAATCTAATATTGACTAAAAGTTGGATAGTCTTGCTGACTAGTGACCTCTGGTTTCTTGCTGTTAATTCTTTTATTCATCCCCAAAGTCTATAAGTTTTGTACACTAACATAAAAAAAAATGGTAGATTGAAATGTAACATCGAAGAATATAGATGACAGGTTATATTCTGTATTTGATATCCTAATTTGAATCCTTCATATGTTAGGGAAGAAGCTTGGGCTTACTGACTTTATTAACCCAAAGGAGATTGGAGAACGTCCAGTTCATGAGGTCTCCCCGTCCCCTCCCAGCCTCTCTTTTTCTCTCTCTCTCTCTCTCTCTCTGCCTGCCTGCTTTCTATATTCATTCAAGAATGAATACAAGGATTCTAACTGCATGCAATATAAATACATATTCAGGTTATTCAGGAGATGACAGGTCTTGGTGCAGATTATTGCTTCGAGTGCATTGGTTTGGCATCATTAATGACTACAGCATTCCAAAGCTGTCGACCAGTACCCCTCTCTTCTTTCACCCCTCATTTTAATTTTACCTCTTCTTGCTATGTTAAGGTTTTGCAAAACAAGAAAATACGGCTTTTCAAATTGAAATCCCTCAAACTAGGTTTTGGATGAAAATTATACTTTTGTTGTGATGAAATGTCTACGTGTCTTCTTTTAATTATAATTTTCTTCACTTTTACAACAAACTTTTCTTTTACTGTAATCATCCATAAGCATTTCTTTTAGCATTACGGAATTTTTGGTCTTGCACTCAAAATATAACATATTAATTATTTCTTTCTTTAATATAGGGAGGGGGTAAGACCATCATCCTCGGTGTTGAGATGCATGGTTCTCCGATCACCATCAATTCATCAGAAATTTTGTTAGGGAAATCCATTGAGGGATCAATGTTCGGAGGAATCAAAGCCAAGGTGGACATTCCAATACTAATGAAACAATACCTAAAAAAGGTTGGTACTTGGTATATATCCTCTCAAATCACCATCAAGTTTCACATTTTCTTTTGCACAATGTTTCAACACTAGGAAAAGTGTTGAATTGATGAATGATTTATCATTTTCTTTTGTAGGAGCTTCTCTTGGATGAGTTCATCACACATGAGGTTGCATTCCAAGACATAAACAAGGCTTTTGATTTGCTCATTGAAGGGAAGAGCCTTAGATGCACCATATGGATGGACAACCAGAACCAACATGTCAAATGAGATTAATCTTCATTTATTACATTGAATAATAAGACGAGCAGTCTTGCTGTTATATTTGATGCCTTTGTTGAGTTGTTTGTTATCTCAAATGTTGAAGATTCAAGACAATATTATTTCATATTTAGTTTGTATCACTGAAACAAAATATTTTATTGTATAATTATGGCTATAATTAATTAATTTAATTAAAAGCATTTACGTAGGATTCACATGAGTGTGGAAGCTTAATATCTTAAAATTTGCTTTTGAATGAAGCTTCCCCGATTGAACCATACCATTGACTTATATATGTCTTGCTTGTGTCATGATTGTCTGTTGATTCGCCTTATTTTGATACGCTGAAGCACCTGGTCATTTTTTTAAGTTGTCACATTTAGGTGATCTGCCGATCTTTAAATTCTTAGAATAATAAGGTTCCACCGATTCTATATTATTGTTTCAATATATTATTTTTTAAAATTTTTTAAAACTTACTATTGATGCATATTAAAAGTTATTATATAATGCTACACCTATTATTGCCAATTTTTGTTTATAATTCAGATTACCAAGAATATGCAATATATACATATGCCGTTTGCAGGAAGTGAAGTTATATTAATATTATTTAAAATTTAAACTAATATAAATTTATATATTAAAATAATATTTTAATATTGATAAGATCTTAGGATATTTAACCTTTTTTTCGATATTATGTAAGATTTTAATATTGACTATCTTGGAATGTGCGCGCATAAAAATACCTAGTAATTTTTTTTTGTTGTTCCGCCTTAAAAACTTCACACGTTTTACCAAATTTTTATTCTTCGCCATGAATTATTTCCTAACTAATTAGCGATTCTTAACAATTCAGAAAACCATTTGCATACCCTATTAATTTATCTTCCGTAGACTATTTTTGCGAAAACCGGCAGGATTTGCTGATAATTGACATATATTTAAATGGAATAAATATTTTTTTGAGCCCTTAATCATAATCAACAATTTTCTATCCTACAATGCCATATTAAATTAAATATTTTATTCCAAAAATATTTAGATATTAGGGAATTGTCCATTTTAATTATTTTCAAATATTATTGCCTGCAGGTTATTCTTAAAAATTCATACGTAAACTTCAAATTGATTTAGAAACTTCGACACATGCCATATCTGTTTAGTGTGAGATAATTTTTAGTTTTAAATATGGCAAAAAAAATGGAATATGTTGCTCGATTGTTGTGCTGTAGCTTGGTGATTAAGAATTATCCTCTGAAAAGAAAAAAAAATACTTGGTGATAAAAACATTTCTTTCCACAATCAAAGAAAGTTTATTAATGTTCACCTTCCCTGTGATAACTTGAAGCACAACCAAAAAGTTACCGAAGCAACTTAATTTATTAAGATGCAAACCTAATAATAACATTACCACCAACTATAATCCATGACATATTTCTGTAATTCTTGATCATAGATCCACGCTCCAGTAACCTGAATAAGCCATGAGCAGCACCTCTTTGAATCTCTCGTTTCACGGTAGACATCAAAAGTTGCATCGACCCACCCTCTTTTTTTCAGTCTGCCATTTCATGGAGCACCAAAACACAGTGGTTTTGGAGATGAGGCTTGGCCTGAACTCCCAAGTGATGGATTCGAGATAATTTAGGACCGGGTGCCCAAAATCGTCGTCTTTCGATTGGCAATGGATGTCCAATGGCATCCCCTCCCCCAAGAAGTTGGTAATGTTCATGTGGTTCATGGGGATGCTGTCCGGTTGATACCCATGTGGGACATGGCATGAGAAGAAAGGCAGACAAGAAAGCAGTATGACTAGGAGGAGAAGGTAGAAGTTACTGCTGGTCCTCGAAAGAGCCAATGTTGGTTGTAAGAGAGAGAGAGAAAAAAAGATCCTACAAATGTGAGTTTCTCCGAAGAAATCATCATGTATATATATATAACAATGAAATCATATGTGCAATAAGTTCAGGAGATTTCATTCTTTTTATTTCTTCGCCAATTATAGTTGTTGTATTATCTAGTGATTGTTGTCAATTTAGGAAACTATTGCACGCCGCATTAACTTACCACATGCCTTTTCTTGAAAACGAGTATACACACGAGTGATTTGCAATTGATTGAGGCATGTGACGGCAATAAATAATCAAGATATTATTCATTTTGAAAAATTAATTCACGAATTTAAAGTGCGTTTTAATATGCGAAGGGAGTAGATACATGTAATTCATGTTTTGCCCATCTCAGATTATTCAATGAGACTATGTAGATCTTTAGACCTCAGGGTGTTACATCGATATTAGTCATTAATTAATTATGGTATATTTGATGGCACATGACGGTTTACGGAAGTACGATGACGATAATAATAATAATAATAATAATAATAATAATAATAATAATAATAATAATAATAATAATAATAATAATAATAATAATAATAATAATAATAATAACTATTATTATTAATTAAGTACCACTATTTTTATTTCATAACACTAATATCTCATTTTTCCTTCTTCAAAGTCGAATCTTTAAAGATAATATATAGATAGATTAAAAAAAATAATCCTAGATATATTAATTTGCAATATGTATATATCTGGTGTGGATGTCAGAGAGATGTGTGATAAGGGGAAAAAAATCTTAAGATGATATTATATCTTAAGAATAATGAAGAAAATCTTGCTAAATAAGATATATCTATGACGTAACTCTTGCTACGTCCAATAAACAAATAATACTATATTAATATTTTAATTAGTTATATATTATGTTAATTAATTTTAATTCTAATTATCTAGAAGAATGATAATTATAACATGTCCATGCTTTAGTGATTTCTAATTTTCTTAAAAATGACATCAATCAGATTTATAAGTAATTAAATAAAATACTATAATTTGTTCGTTAATTTAGAATAAACATTTATCTTGTTTAATAGCTTGCATACTAATAAAACTGAAATAAATTAATTTATTGATATGGATACTATTCTATTATAATATAATTAATATATGTAATTATTTTTATTAGATGTTGGTTATTTTAACAATAATTAATTACTAGTACGTTATCACATTTAATTATTATACATATATGTTTTAAAAATATTTGTCAAAAAATTTAAGAATACATGTAATATATTATCATGCCAAATGTCATCTTTTAATTAAAAGTACAGAGTCATCATAACAAAGTGTCAAATGTCATTCTCTTATGGATAGTACTTAGTAGCATCCTTGGATCATACTATCCTATATAGTTTTGTCATTCTTTAGGGATGAAAAATTCAAATAATTAGTAAATTAAATAAATATATTTATAAAAAATATATTTAAAATAAAAAAATAAATTATTGTATAATGTTAATATATGAATATTCATAATAATTATTATAACCAACAATAATATTGTATTTGTGAGTATAATAATTATATTAATAATATAATATAAATAATAATTCAATATAGTTTGTCACTTCATATGTAATCTATATTTGTGAGATAATTTTTAGTTTTAATTTTAAATATGGCAAAAAAAAAATGGAATATGTTGCTCGATTGTTGTGCTGTAGCTTGGTGATCAAGAATTATCCTCTGAAAAGAAAAAAAAATACTTGGTGATAAAAACATTTCCTTCCACAATCAAAGAAAGTTTATTAATGTTCACCTTCCCTGTGATAACTTGAAGCACAACCAAAAAGTTAACGAAGCAACTTAATTTATTAAGATGCAAACCTAATAATAACATTACCACCAACTATAATCCATGACATAGTTCTGTAATTCTTGATCATAGATCCACGCTCCAGTAACCTGAATAAGCCATGAGCAATCCGTGGCGCACCTCTTTGAATCTCTCGTTTCACGGTAGACATCAAAAGTTGCATCGACCCACCCTCTTTTTTTCAGTCTGCCATTTCATGGAGCACCAAAACACAGTGGTTTTGGAGATGAGGCTTGGCCTGAACTCCCAAGTGATAGATTCGAGATAATTTAGGACCGGGTGCCCAAAATCGTCGTCTTTCGATTGGCAATGGATGTCCAATGGCATCCCCTCCCCCAAGAAGTTGGTAATGTTCATGTGGTTCATGGGGATGCTGTCCGGTTGATACCCATGTGGGACATGGCATGAGAAGAAAGGCAGACAAGAAAGCAGTATGACTAGGAGGAGAAGGTAGAAGTTACTGCTGGTCCTCGAAAGAGCCAATGTTGGTTGTAAGAGAGAGAGAGAAAAAAAGATCCTACAAATGTGAGTTTCTCCGAAGAAATCATCATGTATATATATATAACAATGAAATCATATGTGCAATAAGTTCAGGAGATTTCATTCTTTTTATTTCTTCGCCAATTATAGTTGTTGTATTATTTAGTGATTGTTGTCAATTTAGGAAACTATTGCACGCCGCATTATCTTACCACATGTCTTTTCTTGAAAACGAGCATACACACGAGTGATTTGCAATTGATTGAGGCATGTGACGGCAATAAATAATTGTTGAACATAACACCTCCAACTCAATCTTTTGGATAATTGATACACACGAATTTAAAACGCGTCTAAGGAGATAGCTACATATAAGCTCACGATTATTTTCATATTTTGCTCATGTAAAATTATTCAATAAGACTATGTTGATTTTTAAACCTCAGGGTGTTATACTAGTCATTAATTAATTATGGTATATTTGATGGCACATGACGGTTTAAAGAAGTACGACGAGAACGACGACGATGATGATGATGATGATGATAATAATAATAATAATAATAATAATAATAATAATAATAATAATAACTATTATTATTAATTAAGTATCACTATTTTTATTTCATAACACTCATCTCATTTTTCCTTCTTCAAAGTCGAATCCTTAAAGATAATATATAGATAGATTAAAAAAATAATCCTCAATGATATATTAATTTGCAATATGTATATATCTAGTGTGGATGTCAGAGAGAGGTGTGATAAGGGGAAAAGTCTTAAGATGATATTATCTATGACGTAACTCTTGCTATGTCCAATAAACAAATAAAAGAAAATCTTGCTAAATAAGATACATCTATGACGTAACTCTTGCTACGTCCAATAAACAAATAATACTATATTAATATTTTAATTAGTTATATGTCATGTTAATTAATTTTAATTCTAATTATCTAGAAGAATGATAATTATAACATGTCCACGCTTTAGTGATTTCTAATTTTCTTAAAAATGACATCATTTGGATAATCAGATTTATAAGTAATTAAATAAAATATTATAAATTGTTTGTTAATTTAGAATAAATATTTATCTTGTTTAATAGCTTGCATACTAATAAAACTGAAATAAATTAATTTATTGATATGAATACTGTTGTATTCTAATATAATTAATATATGTAATTATTTTTATTAGATGTTGACTATTTTAACAATAATTAGTTACTAGTACGTTATCACATTTAATTATTATACATATATGCTTAAAAAATATTTGTAAAAAAATTTAAAAACACATGCAATATATTATCATGCCAAATGTCATCTTTTCATGAAAAATACTATCTTTTTAATATGATATATAAAAGATTATAGAGTCATCATAACAAAGTGTCAAATGACATTCTCTTATGGATAGTACTTAGTACTATCCTGTATAGATTTGTCATTCTTTAGGGATCGAAAATTCAAATAATTAGTAAATTAAATAAATATATTTAAAACAAAAATAAATTATTGTATAATGTTAATATATGAATATTCATAATAATTATTAGAACCAACAATAATATTGTATTTGTGAGTATAATAATTATATTAATAATATAATATAAATAATAATTCAATATAGTTTGTCACTTCATACGTAATCTATATTAGTTATTGTTTATAACAAATGAACGATATAATCTGGAGGGTCGAAATAACTTAAATAATATTATCTGAAGTACGTTTCCTGATAAGAAAATTTTCTTTTGTGTTTTTCTCTTTTGTATTTGAAACTAATTCTTTGCTCATACTAATGTATAAGAAAAAAAAATGCTATTATAGTATAAACCTTCCCCCCTCATTAATTTTGTTCTTATGCTATAGTTGACTCTTAATTACGTAACAAATTTCTACAATCTTCTCTGCTTAGTTAATATTTTTACATGCACCATCAAACTTTTGTCTTGTACAATCTTCAATCCTAGCGATTTCTTCTTAAGATATCGAACAACCACTTCTTTCTCTTTCTCTTTCTTCCTTGTTCTCACACAAGAAAAGTTCTTTTTATTGATGACGGAAATATAACGAAATCAGATACAATATCATCATCGCCAGCTATAGCCAAGGACATACTGTTGGAGTTGTTGATCGTAGATCCATGCCCCGTCGACTTGGATCCTCCACTGGCACGTCGCCCCGCACCTCTCTGAATCCCTCCGTTCGCGATAAACGTCGAAAGTCGCGTCGACCCACCCAGTCGCGCTCTTCCATCGCATGCGGCACCAGAACAGCGTCGTCTTGGAGATGAAGCTGGGCCTGAACTCCCATGTCATCTGCTGATGAAATTTTAGGATCTTACCGCCAAAGTCTTCGTTCCTGGAGCGGCAGTGGATGTCCAGTGGAATCGCCAACCCTAAAAGGTTGGTAATTATCATGTCGTTCATGGGGACATGGATATCGTCCAACTTATTCCCATGCGGAACATGACACGAGAGGGAAGGCAAAGAAGAAAATAGTATAACTACCAAAACGTAGAAGTTGCCGGACGTCAAAGAAGCCATTCTCCTTCTCACAAATCTGAAAAAAAAAAAGACGCAAAAATCATATCCTTCATATATAACAATGAAAATGGACGTACAATAGGCAAACATTTGATGACGGTCGACCATTCTTTCGAATATAAGATTTTTTTTTACTGGAATCAAAAGCGCCCCCGTAAATTATTCATACTATTTAGTTAGCCTGATCCAGCTTTATGCTAAACTAGTTAACTTTCTCGTGTTTAAAATATTTCATTAAGATAACTTTTTTTATTAAATAATAATAATAATAATAATAATAATAATAATAATAATAATAATAATAATAATAATAATAATAATAATAATAATAATAATAATAATAATAATAATAATAATAATAATAATAATAATAATAATAATAATAATAATAATAATAATAATAATAATAATAATAATCGTTAGAGCATGATTCTTCAATCTTTTTCTATACAATTACTTTGTTATTGACAATAGTTTTAAACAGACTAAAACATTATTTATCATAGATCTGACAAATAATGTTATATATTAGCGTTATCGTACTTACAGTTTATTTATCTCTCAGTTTTGCCTAGAGACGAAATTACCATAAATCGATATCGAGCCGATAAAAATCTCACGAATAATTCCATAATAGGGTTCTTCTAGTTTTTTTAGAAGGATATAAAAAAAGATCCCTTATAAATAAAGAAACGTACCTATATTAATGGCTTTAAATATTTGTTAATTAGGGAAGAATGGTGTGAAGATTTAAATAAAAACTAATTCTAAAAAAATCTAAACGGTATACATTATGTGGCAATTATATAACCCTTCATCTTACCATTTAAACGAAGTAATAAAAAAATAGATTAATTATTTGTAGAAGTGTAGACGCTAATATATTGTGAGGCAATAAATGGGTTATTTACTAATCGATTAATTAGTAGAATGTTATTTGCTTAAAATTTTTGTTAATTAGTATACATTTTAATGTCAACATGAAATCAAGTTTATTTTCCCAATCAATGTAAGCAAAACTAGTGCCGCTAATTACGGCTAGTTATTGGTAGTTAGTTTTTATTCTAATAACATTATTCTACTTTTCTGGCGTTCATTCGTATCGAATATGTTATCTATTGATAAAGCAAGCTGATGAGTTCCGCATATTTACTAGAATATGTTACAGGTCAACAAAATTAATTATAACTAATTAGATGCTATCAGTTTGTAATTTGAATTTGAATTAAAGCTATCAGTTATAATTAATTAATCATTGTTATTTTTTTGGAATTTCTGTATTTCCAAGAATATTGCATATATCAGTTATAACTAAGTAGAGCTCATCCTTACTAGTCTACGGCTCCATAGTGGATGGTAGTTAAATAGCAGATAGAGAATAAGGGATGATAACTAGAGGTTCATGTAAGATGTTAACAAGTAATTATTTAGTAAACTTGATTTTAAAATTAACTGATGAATATAAAATAATATAATCGAACAAATGACAAATTTTATTAGAATGTAATAAATAAAATATTAACATCTCAATAAAATAAAATATCATAACACATTTATTTATTAGATTATATAGAAATTTATATTTACAATAAGTTTTATATAGTGCATACGTCATATGAAAATATTAATTATTAATTATTTTTCTTAATAAATAATTTGTAATTAATTAAGCATAAATATAAAAAATATAGTTAAATACTGATAAATAAAAATAAAAAATAATAAAATTAGTTTAGAAAGAAATAATAAGGGTAAAATTAAAAAAAATATAAATCATTGACCTCTAACATTTAAATACTAATAGACATTTTCATATGAAAAACTCTATTATTTTTTTACGTATACCACATAAAAAAATAGTGTTTCAACCGCTAAATGGAAAACGCTAGTTTTGATATTATCAAAAAAGCCTAAATATATTTCTAATTAGATGCTAGCAAATTTTAGGGTTATTGTTAGGCAAATTTGTAACGACCGGAAATTTCAAACATGGAAACAACAAAGAAAGAAAAATTACAATGTGAAAGAAAACAAAAAGGGAAAGAATTCGAATTTGAATTCAAAGCAGAATAAAAGAAAGGAAAGGATTTAAATGCAAATTAAATTCAGGACTAGGAAAGATCAAAAGAGGAAGGGAATTCAAAATTTAATCAAATCAAAAGAATCAAAATTTGGAAGGATCCAAATAGGAAAGGGATTCGAATTCAAATACGAATCGTGTAACGTCTGGCAGGAATCAACACAAACATGGAAAGAATTTAAATGCAAAATCAAATTCAGATCATAGGAGGAGCAATAAAGGAAAGAGATTTGAAATAAAAAGGAAGAAGGAAACGATAAACAATAAATCGGGAGAGAGATTCGTCCCCCGATTCGCTCCCCCGATGCCTTCTCAAACTCGGCCGATGCTGGGTTATAAAAGAGCGAGGAGAGAAGCCTTTGCACCTCTCTTAGCTCTCCTACGAACGGCCGCCACCACCGCTTGTTTTCCCCTCCGGCGGACTGCACGCTAATGTAGGGCAACAGAGACGATCCAGCAGAGATCCGATGCACAACGGCCCTCCCTCGACGTGCTCAAAGGTCAGCCACACCCTCCTCGCCGGCCAAGATGGATCAGCACCGGAAAAGGCGACGCAGGCATCGCCGGCGAACGAAAAATGATCGAAAAAGATACCTTAGATGTTTAATCCTCATAGGCGATGAATCATTGATCATATAATGCGTATGATGTGTTCATATTAATCTAGAGACCATGAACTACACTTTTTATATTGTAACCATCACGATCTGACGGCCGGAGGTCGGCCGAAAAGGAAGAAATTGACCGGCGGCTCTATTTCCAGCCATAGGGTCGGTCGACTAACCGCAGGATCGATCCACTAGCCCCATGAGAACAAGCGACCAAATAGAAGAACGGTCGACCGGTTCAACAAGAACGATCGAGTGGCTCCGTAAGGTATAGGCGTGCCGTCGGGAACGGTCGACTGATTTAAGAAGATCGATCAATCGATCCGGTAGCGCACATTGTCAAGAGGGCGGTCGACCGGTCAGAGGAATGGTCAACATTTCCATCGTGGATGATCGACCGACTCTGTGCAAGAGAACGGTCGATCGACCAATGGGAGTGCTCAACCGGTCTAAAGGGAGCGGTGGACCGGTCCAGTAAGAACAGTCGACCGGTCCAAGTATAAAGAGAATTACAAATCGATTTCAAAGTACGAATACTGATCCAGCCCGAGTTGAACCCCAACTTGGCCCGAGTCACGTATATGGATCCTAAAAAAAAGACCTGAACCAAATTTCCCTTTCCTAGTCTGGGCTCAATTACAAAAGATGTAAATGCCCTTTCTGGACCTGAATTCATAGTTGGGTCCCACTTTTTGTTAAGCCCACTTGAGGCTATGTTGAATGTAGTAAAGAGTGTAATGGGTCTTTCTTCCTCAGAAAAAAGGATTTGACTTTACCCTTTTCTCTGATCCATGATTTCTAAATCTCATAAATGATTAACAAGATAAGTAAAGCAAAGATGAAATTACGGAATTGTTATGTGCCGCCCCAAAGTATAGATTACAGAGGTCAACATGTGGGTATTAATAGCCCCACCACGGTCTAACGTCATGAGGTGGGTATTAATAGCCCCATTGTGATGGTATTATAGCATTGCATAGAGAGGGATAAGTAGCTAAGCTGAGGAGACAACAAACCTACTAGTCTTTAATGACCACTCTCTCACATGTGGTTCGAAGAAGGGTGATGCATTGACACACTCCTTCCCCAAAGAAGTACAATTTCATAGTACCAACCCAGAAGGACAGGTAGTTAGCTGAGGAGACATTGGACCTACAAGTTCTTAAATGACCATTGTTCCTGGAATACAAGTCCTCTCCTACCTGTGTTCTGAAAAGGGTGATGTATTGACACACCTCTTCCCCAAAGTGGGCACACTAGCTTCACAAATTCAGAGAGACACCTCTGGCATCCCAACTTAATAAAGTCAAGCTTGCATAGGACAACGAACTTCAAGGACTGCATAGTAATGTAAAAGATGTAGTACAAGTCGTGCTAAAGTAAATCACTATAAAGTATGATATGATAAAGTATAGTAAAGCATGATAAAGTAAAGTACAATATAGCATGATGAAGTAAAGCATAGCAAAGTATTGCATTGCAAAAGTATAGCAAAATATGGCAAAATAATATATGACAAAGTATAGCAAAGTATGACAAAGTAATGTATAGCAAAGTACAAAGTATGGCATAGTAAAGACAAAGCAAAGTACAGAAGAAATAGAGTATGAACATGGTAAAGAATAAAGTATAGACATGATGATTTATTGCCTTGTACAATCAAAACATTGATTATAATGAGAAAAGAGAAGACTATTTGCTCGTAGTAGAGTATGTCATTGCTTATCCATTATTGATTCAAGCATGTCTTGATTATTAATTTATAGCTTATGATTCTATTGTACTACACATTTTCGCTCACGGATATTTGATACCCCTGCATTTGGAATTTTGCAGGTCAGAATCCTGCCTAAAGAGGAGTGATGGAGGATGCAGTGCCCAAGGATTTGCTGCACATGACTTATTAAGCCCTATAACATCTTTCTTTTATCTGTATTACGTGAATTCATCATGGTAACATCAGAAGGATATCATGGTCTTTTTCGTTGTAATCATTTATGGGGTTATTGTTGAGATTTATTGGATATTATTCTCATTTCCTTTCTCCGTATGATAGCATTAGATGTTAGTGTCTTTTGATATACGGACGTACTCTTCCGCAATAAAGTATGTTTCCGCCTTCCGCAATGAAGTCCTTACTTATTTTATTATTATATTCGTTGCAACGTATTACATTTATTGAATGGTCAAGGTCATAATATGGTCAATAGTGTAATAAGCATTGTAGTGCTCCCGGAGTCAACCTGACTACTTACATGGCAGGAGGGCCAATTTTGGGGGTGTTACAGTTTGGTATCAGAGCCTAAGTTCTTGGCTCCTCATTAATCATAGTAGAGTATAGGTCAATGCATGGTCATTTATTGTTCATAATATTCCATGGTCAAAGTAAAGTCATGTGCAAGCTTATTGAGCAATTGCGACTCCACTCCTCAAGTAAGTATTAAATGAATTTCATATATAAACTTTTCTTTTTCATTTGTTCACATTGTTTCTATAGATGCCTCATCGAGGTATTATTTCACGATTCGTACGAGGACAGATGATCTTTTATGTAATGGAAATGAATGATCCAGCCCCAACTCCCTAAGAATTGAAGTGGGGGCGAGCGCACGGCCAAGGTCGTGGTCGAGGTCGCGAACGTAACGTACTACCTCCCGCGATACAAGAAGAACTGGAACACTCTATCCAGGAAAGTGTTGGTAGTAACCAACCAAGGCTGTCTCCACCGCCAATAGAGCCTTCTAAAGATATCATCCAAGAATATGCGAAACTACGAGACCTAGAGCCAGAGAGTTCGCTGCCTTGCAAACACTGCCGCTACTTGTCCTTAGAAGAACATGATTACTATACCCGTTGTAAACAGATCGGGCATGAACGCTGGCAGTGCCTTCTCCAGATGCTAAAGAATGTAGAGGGCACCTCAAAGAAGAACGAAGGAGAGGCTTCTCAACACAAATAAGTAGCACATGACACAATAGAATTAAAAATGTTAAAATCATCTAGTCCTAGTCTTAGTTGAATGTTTACTTCTTACAATAAGAAACTTATTATAGTAATGGGTTTTTGTATGGTATTGGCGAATATTATTGTCTAAGAGGCTTGATTAATAAACGATTGATTGCATTTTGATTTAGGAATACTATTCTTTGCAACTTATTATAATTATAAAATTTTTCATAGATGCCTCTCCGTAGGAGAATGCATGTATCAAATGATGAGTGTGATGGTTATATTGAGGAGGATATTCACAATATACCTCCCCAGTAATAACAAGGAGGGCGACAACCTCCTCTCCCATGCACGATCCAAGACTTCTAGAGGTCAAAACCTCCTACCTATAATGGCGAAGGAGGCATCAATATAGCGGAGCAATGGATAAAGACTATAGAGGATAAGTTCAAAATCTTGGATGTTGTCGAGAACAAGAAGGTATTGTTCGCCGCTGATACCCTCAATAAAGATGCTAAAGACTGGTGGAAGACGATGACAGCAACTGAATTTTCGGAAGTCAAGATTATTGCCTGGGGGGACTTCCGCAAACTATTTGAGGCACACTATTTCCCTACCTTCTAAAGGGTTTAAAGCAAAAAGAATTTTTGAATCTGCAACAAGGGACGATGACAGTGTCCTAATATCTGATCAAATTTGTTGTTTAAAGAAATATTCAAAGCTGACTATGGACGAGCTAGATAAGACCAACTGCTTCGTGGAAGGGTTGAACTCGAACTTGAGGACTCAAACATGGCCCGACAACTGCAAAACTCTGAACGAGACAGTTCTCTTAGCACCATGATGGAAAGAGACCATCAAGAGTTGCAAAAGGACAGAAGATGACAGTTGGATGTGGGACAAGGCTCACAATAACATTTTCGTAGGAATGATTGTCACCAACAATGACGGGACAACCGGCCCCGTCCGTACCAAGCACCACAACAACTTGACCGTCCCGTTACGAGCGATTGCCCCGACAGCCATCGCCTGCACTCGGTGAACATGTCTTGTGCAACTTTTGTGACAAGACACACGCAGGCGAATGTCGCTTGAAGATAAGAGCATGTTTCCAATGTGAAGAAATTGACCACATAGCAGTGAATTATCCACGGGGTGAACAACTAATTCAATTAAGACTTTTTAACCTGGAAGAAGACACTCCACAGAATGACGCTAAAGTCATTCGAGGTACGCTCCTTGTAGCCTAGCTGTCCATAATTGTTTAATTTGATTCTGAAACCACTCACACATTTATACCAAAAGAATGTGCTATTACCTAATGACTAAATGCCACGAACGTAGACATCATATGACTATCCTCACACCACAAGGAATCCTACACACTACAAGGTAGTTACCTGATGTCTCAATAAAGATAAGGATAATGAATTCCTCATAAATTCAATCATAATACCTATGATGGATTATGATGTAATATTAGAAATGTACTGGTTAACCATCCATGACGCTTCTATATTGTGCAAGTAAAAGAAGGTTGTCATAGGGACCCATGGTAAAGACAAAGTCATAGTCAAAGGTATAGCTCGAAAAGAACAAAAAATCATGGTGTCCGCTATCAAAGCGCACAAACCTCTTCGGCAAGGATGCCAGGAATAACTGAAAAGTGTTATCAATATCGAAGGACCTACTAAGACATTACAAGATATAGAAATCGTGAGGAAATTCCCTGATGTATTACCGGAAGATATTAGTGGACTAACACCCATAAGGGGGAAAGATTGTCATATTGACTTAGTACTCAGTACAGCCCCCAATTTTCAAAACTCCATACCGCATGGCTCCGACAAAAATGAAAGCGTTAAAGAATTAGATTAAGGAGTTATTGGACAAGGGTTTCATTCGACCCAACGTCTCACCTTCGGGCGCTTCGGTCCTCTTCGTCAAGACGACAGACGACTCGCTTAAGGCTTTGCATAGACCATTCCCCTAGTGAAGAAAAGGATGAAATCAACCTAGGATCGTCAGAAGGCTTATGTAAACTTGGGGCGACGAGAACACACTTTCAAGACTGACGATTCAAGCCCCATTGACTAAAGGAGTAATGCAATTTAACAAAAAACGAAAGTTGAGCCCAAGTATGTGGACCCTTTCAAAATTTTAAATATAGTTAGAGACTTAACGTACAGGCTGGCTATACCTCCGGCATATGTCAGAGTACACAATGTTTTCTATATCTTATTGCTCTGGAAAGATAGGCATGATTACGCCAACATGATCCAAATTGAGGAACCAAACTTCAAGGAGGATCTAACATATGAGGAGTAGTTCACAGAAATCTTAGAGTATCAAGAATGCCAGCAAGAGAAGAAGAAGATATAATTAGGAAAGGTGGCATGGAAGCATCACTATGGAAAAGAAGCAACATGAAAAGTTTTCTCGGACTGTTCGGTAAGTCTAACCTTAGTCAAAATTCAAGGACGAATTTTCTTTTAAGGGGTAGTAATGTAACGATAAAAAAATTGAAATAATGGAAACAACAAAGAAAGAAAAATTAGAATGTGAAAGAAAACAAAAAGGGAAAGAATTCGAATTTGAATTCAAAACTGAATAAAAATGGAAAGGAATTGAATGCAAATGCAAATTAAATTCAGGACAAGGAAAGATCAAAAGAGGAAGGAAATTCAAAATTTAATCAAATCAAAAGAATCAAAACGTGGAATGATTCAAATAGGAAAGGGATTCGAATTCAAATACGAATCGTGTAACGTCTGACAAGAATCAACACAAACATGGAAAGAATTTAAATGCAAAATCAAATTCAGATCATGGGAGGAGCAATAAAGGAAAGAGATTTGAAATAAAAAGGAAGAAGGAAACGATGAAGCGAGGAGAGAAGCCTTTGCGCCTCTCTTAGGTCTCCTACAAATGGCCGCCGCCACCGCTTATTTCCCCTCCATTCTTCCTCCCCTGCTCCGATAGACTGTGCGCGAATGTAGGGCGACAGAGATGATCCAGCGGATATCCGATTCACAGCGGCCCACTCTCGACGTGCTCGAAGGTCAGCCACACCCTCCTCACCGGCTAGGATGGATCAGCACCGGAAAAGGTGACGTAGGGATCACCGACGAATGGAAAATGACCGAAAAGGTACCTTAGAGGTTTAATCCCCATAGGCGATAAATCATTGATCATATAATGCGTGTGATGTGTTCATATTAATCTAGAGACCATGAACTACACTTTTTGTATTGTAACCATCGCGATCCGACGGCCAAAGGTCGGTCGGAAAGGAAGAAATCGACCGGTGGCTCTATTTTCAGCCACAGGATCGGTCGATCCTGCAGTCGACCGGCCCCATGAGAACAAGCGACCGAATAGAAGAACGATCGATCGGTTCAACAAGAGCAGTCGACCGGCTCTGTAAGGCACAGGCGTGCCGTCGAGAACGGTCGATCGATTCAAGAAGATCGGTCGACCGATCCGGTAGCACACATTGTCAAGAGGGCGGTCGACCGGTCGAATGTGAACGATCGACCGGTCAGAGGAATGGTCGATCGGTCCATCGTGGATGATCGACCGACTCTGTGCAATAGAACGGTTGACCAACCAATAGGAGCGGTCGACCGGTCCATAAGAATGGTCGACCGGTCCAAGGATAGAGAGAATTAGAACCCCAACTCGGCCCGAGTTGAACCCCGACTCGGCCCGAGTCACGTACATGGATCCTAAACAAAACACCTGAATCAGATTTCCCTTACCCGATTTAGGCTCAATTACAAAAGATGTAAATGCCCTTTTTGAATCCGAACTTCATAGTTGGGTCCCACTTTTTGTTAGGCCCACTTGAGGCCATATCCAATGTAGTAAAGAGTGTAATGAGCCTTTCTCCCTCAGAAAAAGGGATCTGAGTTTACCCATTTCTCTGATCCATAATTTCTAAATTTCATAGATGATTAACAAGATAAGTAAAGCAAAGATGAAATTACGGGATTGCCATGTGCCGCCCCAAAGTACATATTATAGAGGCTATCAGGTGGGTATTAATTGCCCCACCACGGCCAACGTTATGAGGTGGGTATTAATAGCCCCACTGTGACGGTATTATAGCATTGCATAGAGAGGGACAAGTAACTAAGGTGAGGAGACAGCAAAACTAATGGTCTTTGATGACCACTGATCCTGAGAAACATGGCCTCTCCCACTTGTAGTTCGAAGAAAGGTGATGCATTGACACACTCCTTCCCCAAAGAAGTATAATTTCATAGTACCAAGCCAGAGGAACATGTAGCTAGTTGAGGAGACGGTGAACACTGTTCTTAAATGACCACTGTTCTTGAAATATAGATCTTCTCCCATCTGTGTTCCGAAAAGGGTGATGTATTGACACACCTCTTTCCCAAAGTGGGCACACTGGCTTCACAGATTCAGAGAGGCACATTTGGTATCTCAACCTAATAAAGTCGAGCTCGCATAGGACAACAAACTTCAAGGACTATATAGTAATATAAAAGATGTAGTACAACTCATGCTAAAGTAATGCACTGTAAAGTATGATATGGTAAAGTACAGTAAAGCATGACAAAGTAAAGTACAATATAGCATGATGAAGTAAAGCATATCAAAGTATTGCATTGCAAAAGTATAGCAAAATATGGCGAAATAATATATGGCAAAGTATAGCAAAGTATGACAAAGTAATGTATAGCAAAGTACAAATTATGGCATATTAAAGACAAAGCAAAAGTACAGAAGAGAATAGACTATGAACATGGTAAAGAATAAAGTATAGACATGATGATTTATTGCTTTGTACAACTAAAACATTGATTATAATGAGAAAAGAGAAGACTATTTGCTCGTAGTAGAGTATGTCATTGTTTATCCGTTATTGATTCAATCATGTGTTGATTATTAATTTATAGCTTATGATTCTATTGTACTGGGCATTTTCGCTCACGGATATTCGATACCCCTGCATTTGGAATTTTGCAGGTCAGAATCCTGCCTAGAGAGGAGTGATGGAGGATGCGGTGCCCAAGGATTTGCTACACATGACTCATTAAGCACTATAACATCTTTCTTTTATTTGCATTAGTTGAATTCATCATCGTAACATCATAAGGATATCATGGTCTTTTCCGTTGTAATCATTTATGGGGTTATTGTTGAGATTTATTGGATATTATTGTCATTTCCTTCCTCCGTATGATAGCATTAGATGTTAGTGTATTTTGATATACGGACGTTCACTCTTCCGCAATAAAGTATATTTCCACCTTCCGCAATAAAGTCCTTACTTATTTTATTATTATATTCGTTGCAATGTATTACATTTGTTGAATGGTCAAGGTCATAATATGGTCAATAGTGTAATAGGCAGTGTAGCGTTTCCGGGGTCAACCTGACTGCCTACGTGGCAGGAGGGTCGATTTTGGGGGCGTTACAAAATTCGTATTGATTGAACTTCTCTTGATAAGTAATGTTCCCAATGTTTATTTTAAGAAATTGTCATATGTCTTGAAATTATTTTTCAACACTCATTTTTACCTTGAAAGCATATAAAATCCAAGTAATTTTTCCTTATTTGTTCTGCTTTAAAAAAACTCCTACACTATTAAATTTTTTTTTTATCATTGTCATGAATTTAGGATATTTCACTTTTTATTTTGTTTCTAAATACATTGAAAATTCATTTTGTCTATGTGATTTCAAGTAGGAGTGAGCATATGGAATATAGTGTCACAATCTCCAAGTTTGCCTCTTGAAATTGTGTGACACTTAGACCTCCTTCCCCGATGCTAAGTCCGTGACAACAGGCATATTACTCACTTTACTTAGAGGAATATTGGCTCACAGAACTTCATCAAAATATGCCATAGATTTTCTAAATATTGGCCTTATATAACATATAGGATGGTGGTTTCTATAACTCACAATGAGTTGATAGAAGTCCCAAACTGCCTATACCTGTTATGACGGTTCAAAGGGGTGTCTAACAACTCCAAAAATTTATGTAACTCTCTCAAACTACAAGGAACTACTCTCCCTCTCATCCAATTTGAATTGAGCTTGAAAGTGCCACCTTTCAGCCCGTTTATTCCTAAAGACATCCTTTATACTATGCACTCTTTGCCAGATGCACTCTTTCATTCTCATCTCGAATTGGATTGCCAACAACCAGGGAAGTCTCCCTTAATTAGGTCCATCTTTAGCCAAACAAGGCCTCACATGATAGCTAGAGAACGGACATAACCACTCGACAAATAACTGTCGCTGAGCATGGGAACATACATTTGTAGTGAGCCTCATTGCACGTTATGTTGCCTTAATGTTAGACTTCCTGATTTGGGCATGTGAGCAAGGTAAGAGCGTTACAACCAATGTTGTAAGACCCGACCCGGTCATCGATCCGGATTGTCTAACGGATCAGATTGGATCGATTGGACCGGGTCGAACCGAATGGTCGGACCGGATAATACAAATTAATAAAAAAATAAAATAAGTTAAAGTGACTATTCTAATATTATTAATATGTAATATATTATTTAGCAAAAATATAATGTAATATAATAAAATAATTAAGATCAAATAAAATATAATAAAGTAAGCATAAATTAAATCATCAATTGAATAATTGAATATTTTATAAATAAAAAATCTTCTGAGTAATTATAAAAAAATTAAATATATCAATGAACTTTTACATATGTGATAAAGGAGAATGTTGAAACCTAAGTTTCAAGTACATATATATATATATGATATTCTAAAAAATTTAATATTTTTGCACATTTTATCTTTTTTACATTTTACAACTTGACCTAGTCGGGTCGGCCAGTTGAACCCAAGTTTTGACCGGGTCAAAGCGGGTCAACTCCATGACCGAGTTTTGAACGACTCATGAGACATTTTAGTGCCCGCACACTGGTCTGACCGGTCCATCCGGCCGGGCCGAGCTAGGTCTTACAACATTGGTTACAACATTCCTCTCCTTCAAATCGTTGTCGTCCTCGATAACTTCTCAAATTAGAACCAACTTCAGTCCATGCCTCAAATCATGCGCCTATCCATATGTTTTCCATACTTGACGAACTTCACATACTTATATTTTATTTCCTCAATCAGAATAACTAAGCCTCTAAACCACAAACACTGTTGCATTCAAAGGCGACCTTTCGAAGGTCCCAAGTTAGCCAACAAGTCTCAAACTATCTTGCCCAACCTAGAACATAAAGTTTCCTTCAAAAGTTTTGCCAACTCTTCGGATACAATTTCCCCAACTTGTACCCCATACATTTGTTTGTCTACATAGTTTTCGTCTATGTGAGCCATCCTACCAAAGTATATTTTAGTTAGTCTGCTTTCGAACACTAACCCAAATTTCCTACGAACATTTTCATGTTGCACTAGCATAAGTATCCTTCGAATCCCTCAAAGATACTTGGGTATGACTATGCTTCATACCTTCGTAAATACAAGAATCTACAAATTGACTTTTCCGTAATCCTCTTGGTTTGCTCTTTGTCATCTAATAGTTTTCGCACTGATTAAGGATACACCTTCATGCGTTGTCATCCTAACAACGTCCCATGACACCATTGTACAAGTAATTAGTGTTGGATCTAAGTTTTAGAGATATATAAAATTATATTTTGATGATACAAACCTCGAAAAATTAAAGTTAAAATGCTAAAAAAGTTTAAAGAAAAAGGAATAACTTTATGCACTACACTTTGATTAAATAGTTAACTATGATCATATTAGATTCATAAATATCAAAGTTGTAGATAATTCTGTTAGCTTTCCATAGAATAAAAAATTATCTCATTTGGATAACTGTGCAAAAAGTTATGCTTAAAATAGTGCAGGACGATCGAGCTGCCGGTTGGAAAACTAGCACACTTCTTCAAATACTAAAAGTTCATAATAAATAAATTCGTGTAAGGAAAAATGAAAGTCATTATTCTTTCATATGAAAGAACGAACTTGAATCAAGAATTAGAAGAGTCTGTTTCGAATTATCCACCATATACAATGAACAATTGTTATAGGGAAGAATTTTGTATATTTAAATAATCACGGACCCCTTTCCAAAAATTCTTTTCGCTTAAACAATAGCCTTTTTATTTAATATTGAAGTACAACTGAAGTACAACAAAAAATAACAATATTATGAAAAAAATATCATATATACATATATATTTCGGTCTAGAATATCGGTCGACCAATCCAGAACACATGTCGACCGGTCAGTGCAGAAAATGCCCAATTTCAACCAGCATAATGTCCAAACTGTACCGATCGAAGTACCGGTCGACCGGTCCAAGACACAGGTCGATCGGACAATGCAGAATTTGCCAACGGTCACATATTTCATAAAAGAAAGTGTACCGATCGACCGATCCATATGTGTGGTCGATCGGCTTTCGAGTCAAATGAATAGTAACGGTCAAATTTGAAGGAAAAAATTGTGGAATGATTTTTGGACGACTTTTGTACTTGCAGAAGCCTATAAAAGGAGTGTCAAAGCCAGAAGAAAGTGCAATCATCCAAGCCTTGAAGAAAAATTTCAAGTTATAAAAAGAAGATATTCTTTTTGAAGTTTTCATTTTTAGTTTTCTCTTTTTCTCTCTTATTCTCTTGTGAGCTTAGTTTTGTAAAAGAGAGAAACATTTTATTTAGAAAAATACTGAGAGAGCTTCTATGTAAAAGATGTTCAAAATCTTACCTCTTGAGCGAGATAAAAGATTAGCTTTTTAGGAGGAGAGGTTGCCTTGCCTCTCGAAGCGGAGAAAAGGTGGTTGATGTAAATGGCGTTCTTCTTTGCCCCATTTGGAATTAAGGAAGAGTCTTAGTGGAATCTCCGATGATCTCGAGGTCGAGAAGTCGGAGCGGAGACGTAGGTCAAGGTGTGACCGAACCTCGTCAACAACCATCGTGTGTTTGCGTTTGATTTTCTCTCTCCCTCTCCCTCTAATATTGAAATTATGATCTGAATTGTAAAGGATTTAAGAATCGATTTTATGATTCCATGATGGTTTTTGTGAAATCAACATTTTCGAATTAAACACCAATTCACTCCTCCTCTTAGTGCCATTTGGGATCCTACAATTGGTATCAGAGCGGGTTGCTCTTGTTTTGATATTTTGAATATTCTCATTTTTAGATCTAATCATTCTTAAGATTCAATAATTTTTTTAAGATTTAACAATCTTAAGAGCTATGACATCAAGTGGATTTGTTTTCGCCGAAGGATAATCAATTAGCCGTCCTCCCCTTTTAAATGCATCAAATTTTTAATATTGGAAAATTAGAATTCAAGCATACATTTATTCTATTGATATTAATATGTGGAATATCGTTGAAAAATGTTATTATCTTCATGAATAATTACCTACTGAATATGACGAAAGACAAAAAAAAAATTGAAATTGGATTGGAAAGCAAAGAATATTTTTTTATTGTGCTTTAGATTCAACGGATTTCAATTGGATTTCTAATTGTGAAAGTGCAACTGAAATTTGGAAGAAACTCATTATTAGCTACTTATGAAGGAACAGATAAAGTTAAAGAATCTAGATTAAATATTTTGAATCATCAATATGATTCGTTCAAGATGTATGAAAATAAATCCATTAATGAAATGATTGCTCGGTTTAATGATATTGTGAATGGCTTAGCCCCTTTGGACGAGCCGAGAACTAACCCCCCAAAAGTGAAAAAGATTATCATGTCTCTCTCCTCCCAATGGCATACAAAAATGATGGTGATCGAAGAAAATGATCTGAACAAATTGGATTTTGATGATCTTATTGGCTCATTTTTAACATATGAGATCGGAATCCAAGAAGAAGAAGAATCAAATGCTCACAAAAAGAAGACGTTGACTTTAAAAGTAAGCGAAAATGTAGATAACTCAAGTGAAGAAGAAGTGAACGAAAAGAAGCTCGCCCGCTATACAAGAAAACTTGACAAATATCACAAGCTGGTGAAATCTAAAGAAAAGAGTGAGAAGCCGAAAAGAGAATTTTGTAAACATCACTCAAAAGACAAAAATGAGACATCTCAAAAGGTGAAGAAGAAGAAATATAAAGAGCCAAGTGATGATGAATCAAATGACTCATCAAGTTCTTTTAGTGAGGATGCATACTTGTGCCTAATGGTACACAACGATGAGGTAACTTCAAACTCTTCAATTTCAAATAATGACTCATCGGGATTTTTCGAAGAAAATGTTTCTTTAGATGTAAATGAAGAACTCTCCTCTCTCATAAAAAAATATTTTTCAACTAAAGAGGAAAATGAAAAATTACTATATGAGATTGAAAAACTCAAAAATTAAAATTGAAGTTTTGGAAATTACACATGCATGTGAAATTGTAAAATTAGCATGTTCTTTATCTTTAGAAAAGGTAAAGAAGAAAAATGACCTTTTGAAAAACTCACAAAATAAGACTATTTCTCATATAACGATAAATAATCTTAGGAATTATTTTGGACATGAAAATTCATATTGAAAATCCAATCATCTATATGGTAGAAAATCACATCTCAAGTATTTTACATGTGGATTTTATGGTCATTATGCATACCAATGCAAAATAAGAAAATCTCCACAACATGGATTGATATGGGTTTCGAAAGGAACATTATCTAATAAAATCGGATCCAATGAAATTTGGATACCAAAAGTTACTTGATTATTTTTCAAATATACCTCACATGCAAAGGACATATGGAATTAAAAATGTGAAGGCACAAAGGTTATGGTAAAAGTATCATCTATTTTTTAATCAAAAAATCAAAATTACTATTTCTTTGAAAATAGAGAACATATAAAATTGGTAATAGTGATAGGGGGAGCATGCTAAATTTTATTTTGACATATCATAGATATCATTGTTGTATCAAAGTTTTATGCCATATTTTGATTATTAATATATATATATATATATATATATATATATATATATATATATAAATATATATATATAAATAGTTTTGGCCTTCATCAAATTGTTTCCATTTCGCGATTATAAAATAATCATAAATTTAGGGGGAATTATTTCTTACATACTAACTCTTTATGATGCAATATTTTACATATTTCTAATATGAAAAAAGGGGAAAATATATTTTTTTTAAAAGATGGCATGATTAAGGGGGAGTTACATATGATTTCCTATATGCTTCATACACAAATTATTCTTTTTGATGAAACAAAAAGGGGAGAAATACAGGAGAAATATGATTTGAATATCACATTATATTAAGAGTTACTTACAATTTATACTTATGTGAATATCTATCATTGTAAGGAAAGTTGAGTGTTAGGGGGAGTAAAATTGATTTTACAACTTATTTTATAACTTTTTCACAACTTCTACAATTTTTCATATTTTTCGATTTGTCTTCATAAAAAAGGCAGAGATTGTTGGATCTAAGTTTTAGAGATATATAAAATTATATTTTGATGATATAAACTTCGAAAGATTAAAGTTAAAATGCTGAAAAAGTTTAAAGAAAAAGGAATAACTTTATGTACTACACTTTGATTAAATAATTAACTAAGATCATATTAGATTTTGGATTCATAAATATCAAAGTTGTAGATAATTCTGTTAGCTTTTTATAGAATAAAATATCATATCTTTTGGATAACTGTGCAAAAAGTTATGCTTAAAATAGTGCAGGGCGGTCGAGCTGCCGGCTGGAAAACTGGTCGATCGGTCAGGAAGACAGGTCGACCGATCCAAAATATCGGTCGACCGGTCCAGAACATAGGTCGATCGGTCCGTGCAAAAAATATCCAATTTCAACCAGTAGAATGTTGAGACTATACTGGTCGATCGGTCCAATACACAGGTAGACTAGATAGTGCAGAATTCGCCAACGGTCACATTTTTCATAAGAGAAAGTGTACCGGTCGACCGGTCCATATGTGCGGTCGACCGGCCTCTGAGTCAAATGAATAGTAATGATCAAATTTGAAGAAAAAAATTATGAAATGATTTTTGGACGACTTTCTCACTTGCAGAAGCCTATAAAAGGAGTGTCAAAGCCAGAAGAAAGTGCAATCATCCAAGCCTTGAAGAACCAGTTCATAACACCACTTTCACATCCTCCCAAGATTTTAAAGAATGGGGTATCCCCCAACATTCGTTTGGCAATCCTTGACCATCCATTGACCATCTCACTCGAATGTCCCCAATTATCCTTGTGTCGCACCACCCATTCCTTGCCCAGGATGAGCTAGGCAAAAGTTTTTGCCTAACTGGACCATCTAAGATGAGTACCCATCTCTTCTTTATGGCATGAATCTTTGTCTTGGTCGTCTGCATGTCTCTTACCATCTGACCCTTAGAGTGTGCCCCCACTATATTAACTTCTTGACCCAAGACTTAAACGAATCTCATAGGTTATCATGATCTATTCAACGTTTCCCTCATCTCTCATCTTTATCGGGACGTACAAGATCACTAAGATGCTTATAAAATCATCCTATCAATGAAAGTCTTCCGCATGTATGTTGAATTTCTTGGAGTACTCGTGAGCAAGATGCCTACCAATAGCATTCTCGATGAATGTTCCTCACCTGAACGACGATTCAAGCATGACATCACAACTCAATCCTTAGGACGTCCATCACCAATGCCCCAGCATATGGCCCAGCCTACTTAGCATCTCCATTGGAATGTTCATCAATAACATTCTAGAGCATCATCCCAAGTGCTCTTTTTACTCGTAGTGCTTCTTGTCCATATTTCATGCCTCGAATGTCGTTAAGACAATATTCAACCGAACATGTGATTTTATCTTTGTATCTATTTTCTTTGTGAAGTTTACCCATAACTTCACTGGACAACTATTCCGAATGTTCGTGTCATCCTTATAACATACTCAAGCATGTCCCAATACTTGTTAATTCGGAACATATGTGCACCATGTTCACATTTTGGTTGTGTTCACTAACAACGTCACTTTGTAAGGTCATCATTGGAATCAGAAGTCCTGCGCCCCCCTCCTCGTCGTCCCTGCTGTTGTGGTTCACCCGAAAGATCTCCACCTGCGAACCGACCAATGAAGCCAGGGAAACGGGAGGAGAAGGAACCCGATCACGTAGATGCATGGTGAAAAGAAAGATGCCTAGATGATTCTTACGAAATGTGTGGCAGTAGTGTGACGCCCCTTGGAGATATGCGTGGACTATTTTCTCAGATCTGATGAGATTATGGGGAGATATCGGTGGCCATGCCTACCAATATCTCATATTAGAATTTAATTCCCAATATTCCTCTCTCCTCGTAACCGTTGCCAGTTGTGCATTCGTTGAATTTTGGGATTGTGGCATTTGAATTCTCGGTGGTTGTTTCACCTTAATTCATTTTTCTTTTTTTTGTTACATTTAATTTTGAACAAAAAGTTAGTGAATTTTAAAATACTCAATGACGATAAAATAAAACGTACGTATATTGAATTTACATGGACATATATAATTATATAAAGTGAAAACTTTGTCATTTTTTATAACCAAACTTTATAACTTAAACATGTTTCCTATTTTTCAAATTAAGCAATGAGTATTATTTGAAATTAAAGTTGTTAGTGAGTAAAATATTTTTTAATGACTACTTCCATTAAGTCAAATTTATAACTCTAACTTTGAAAAGATTTTATTATTAGCAAACAATGACCTTCACTAGTTTATATTTAAACACCCACTATCAAGTTAAATCTACCCAAAAGTATTTTATTATTACAAAACGTCAGGAATTTATTGTTATTACAAAAAAATCATTTAATGCAATAAGATTTTTTTACCCTCGGTTAAGTATTATAACCAGCACATGCATTTTGTAACGTATGCAAAATTTCATATAAGAAAAAAGGATTCAAAATTGAAATTTAATGAAATTAATTAAAGAAATCAAAATGTGAAATCAATGAATTTAATGGAGGAATCAATTGAAAATCAATTGAAATCAATACCATTAATGGGGGATTCAAATTGAAAATTAATTAAAATCAACTCTTAAAGAAGGAAACGAATTCAAAAATAAGAAAACGTTCAAATTGCAAATCAATTGCAATTAATGAGAGTAAATCAAGAATCAAACGTAAATTGTAATTATGGAAAGGATTCAAATGCAAATTAAATTCAGGACAAGGAAAGATCAAAAGAGGAAGGGAATTTGAATTTATTTCAGAATTAAATCAAAAGAATCAAAACGTAGAAGGATCCAAATAGGAAAGGGATTTGAATTCGAGTACACATAGTGTAACGTCTGTCAAGAATCAACACAAACATGAAAAGAATTAAATGCTAAATCGAATTCAGATCATGGGAGGAATAAGAAAGGAAAGAGATTTGAAATAAAAAGGAAGAAGAAACGATGAACAATAAATGGAGAGAGAGATTTCCTTCCCGACTGGTCCCGATTCCTCCTTTGATTCGGCCAGAGGAAGGCTATAAGAGGAGGAGAGGATTCCCCATGCTCCCCTCTTGGATCTCTTCGGACCGGCCACCACAATAAGCCCTCTATTCTTCCTCTGCTCCGGCGGACTGTGCGCGCACGCAGGGACGACGGGTCGATCCGGTGGACGTCAGCACACAGCAGTCCTCCACCAGCGCACTCATGAAGGTCGGCCGTACCCTCCTTGCCAGCCAAGAACCATCGGAGCTAGAGATTATAGACTACACTTTTTGTATTGTAACCATCATGATCTGACGGTCGGAAGTCAGTCGAAAAAGGAGAAATCGACCGACGGCTTTGTTCTGGCCGCAAAATCGGTCGATCGATTCTTTACGATCGGTCGACCGGTCAGAGGAAACACAGTGTGCCTATCTGGAGTGATTGATCGATCCGATGAGGACGGTCGACCGATGATGAAGGACAAGTATGCCGCTAAGAGCGGTCGACCGGTCCAAGAAGATCGATTGACCGGCTCAACAAGGTACATGCATGATCGTCAGGAGCGGTCGACCGGTCCAGGGTGGACAGTTGACCGACTCGGTGCAAGAGAACAATCAACCAGCCAATGGAAGCGGTCGACCGATCCAAAGGAAACGGTTGATCGGTCTAATAAGAACGGTCGATCGATCCAAGGACAGAGAGAATTCCAAATCGATTTCAAAGTATAGATTACAGAGGCCAACAGGTGGGTATTAATAGCCTCAACCACGGCCAATGTCATGAGGTGGATATTAATAGCCGCACTGTGACAGTATCATAGCATTGCATAGAGAGGGCAGGTAGCTAAGCTGAGGAGACAGAGAACCTACTGATCTTCGATGACCACTGTTCCTGAGACTACATGTCCTCTCCCACCTGTATATCGAAGAAGGGTGATGCAATGGTCACACTCCTTTCCAAAAAAAAACATAGTATTGAGCCAGAGGGACAGGTAGCTAACTAAGGAGACAGTGAACCTACAGGTTCTTAAATGACTATTGTTCCTGGGGTGTAGGTCCTCTCACACCTACATTTCAAATTGGATGATGCATTGTTACACCCCTTTCCCTTTATGGGCTTACTGACTTTACAGATTCAGAGAGACACCTTTGGCATCCCAACCTAATAAAGTCGAGCTCGCATAGGACAACGAACTTCAAGGACTGCATAGTAATGTAAAAGATGTAGTACAACTCATGTAAAATAAAGTAAAGTATAGTAAAGCGTGGTCAAGTAAAGCACAATAAAACATGGTAAATCAATGTATAGCACTGTAAAGTATGATATGGTAAAGTATAGTAAAGCAAGGTAAAGTAAAGTAAAGTAAAGCCTGACAAAGTAAAGTATAGTACAGTATGGTAAAGTAAAGCATGACAAAATAAAGTATAGTACAGTATGGTAAAGCAAAGTATAGTACAGTATGGTAAAGTAAAGCATGGCAAAACATGGTAAAGTAAAGCATAGTACAACATTATAAAGTAAAGTATAGTATAGTAAAGTATGGAAAAAGTAAAGTACAGTATAACTTGATGAAGTATAGCAAAGCATGGAAAAATAATGTATTGGAAAGTATAGCAAAGTATGTCAAAGTAATGTATAGCAAAATACAGAGTTTGATATAGTAAAGACAAAGCAAAATTACAAAAGAGAGTAGAGCATGAACATAGTAAAGAATGAAATATAGTTATTCATTGTCTTGTGCAACCAAAGTATTGATTATAATGAGAAAAGAAGAGATTATTTGTCCATAGCAAAGTATGTCATTGCTTATCTGTATTCAAGTGTTTTGATTATTAATTTATAGCCTATGATTCTATTGTACTGGACGTTTTCGCTCATGGATATTCGATGTCCCTGCAATTGGAATTTTGCAGGTGAGAATCCTGCCTAGAGAGGAGTGATGGAGAATGCAGTGCTCAAGGGTTACTGCACATGACTCATTGCACTCAATAATGACGTTCGTTTGTAATTGCATTATTTGAATAATTAATCTCTACATCAGAAGGTTGTTATGGTCTTTTTCTACTGTAATCAAATATGTTACCATTGTCGAGATTTTATTGGATATTATTGTCATTGCCTACTTTCTTATGTACGGCATTAAGTGCTTAGTGTCCTTTGATATTCCAACTCTTCCGCAATAAAGTATATTTTCACCTTTCGCAATAAAGTCCGTACTTATTTTATTATTACATTTGTTGTCACGTATATAAATTATTGAATGATCAAGGTCATAGTATGGTCAATAGTGTAGTAGGCAGTGTAACGCTACCAAGGTCAACCTGACTACTTACGTGACAGGAGGGACGATTTTGGGGGCGTTAGACATTTTCTCCGCATCATATCTAAATGCAGTAAAAAAATGATGAAACGGTTCTCCAAATGCAAGATACTTTAACTGTACGTAGTGCTTGCTTTTTATGTGCTCGGTCAGTTTATCTAATGTAGTGCTTGTTTTGATGTTATTTTACCTCATCCAATTAATTATTTTACAGATCTTTAAAACGTTTTTTTTAATCACAGGAATCAGTAATTTCATTGGCGGTTACCAAAACAGCTTTGTAGTAACTGTGATTTACTTATAAATACCTAAGCATGCCTCGGAAACACTTGAACAATTCATATGATTAGATACATTTTTGCATGAAATATGGTATATTTAGTTGCGAAATTCTGATCCTTCGATGTTGGAATTAGAGCAAGATATTATGTTCTTTAAACCGCCTAAAGCATGCATCAGAGTCTTACTTAAGTTAGGAAGTGAGAATTGATGTTTGTATAGAACAAGAGGTCTCGCTTTAGTTCCGGTGTCAAAAGATTTGGATTTTGCATTCAATCCATGTACATGTCGTCAGTAGCATCCTTTTACATGTCACTAGCATCTTTCTAGTTGAGAATTTCTGATCATTTGATGTTGGAATTAGAGCAAGGTCTCATGTTCTTTCAGAAGCTTAATATACACCGAATCCTTACTATAAATTAAGATATGATATTTGCACATAAATAATTGTGAGAACAAAAGGTCTTGCTTTAATTTCAATATCTCCAAGACTACAAGTACATCTCGATGATAACCTCTCAGTTAAAGGATAGTCATCCTGCAAGAAAATGATGTATCTGGATTTATATTGCATTATCTCGAATCCTTCTGGATCTTCATTTTGCCCTATTTGCTATATTGTTTTGTTGTTTATATACAGGAGAGATTTATGAGAACGTTAACTACTTGCTCCTTCAAAATGCTTCTTCAAATAACTAAATCGAAAATTGGGTAGAAAGAAGTGAAATTGTCTCAACTTCTATTAAAAAAGAAGAAAATTTTACTTCCTTAACTAATTAATTGAAATCAGCTAATTAATTGAAGCACTTACTTCGTTAACTAATTACTAGCATGAGCTAATTAATTGGAGTTACTGGAATAATTACTTCTTTTGGTATAAATAAAGTAATTATTTCGTTAATATTTCAGTCGTTGGTGAAATTAAGTCAAATAATGAATCCACGTTTGACATTCACAAAACACATGATAAGTTGTATACAACGAACACGGATCCTGTAGTATGTTATTATAACAATGTTATATTGATTAAGAAAAAAAATCGAAAAATAAAGAAAAGATCGTCCCATCAAGATAGTTTACGATTGTAAAAAAGTTGTAGGATTTCGTTGCAAGTATGCATGAAAAAAAAATTTTTTTTTGATAAAAAGTGATATCATCTGATTAGCAATATATCTGAAATATCCTGATACAAATACCAGAGAAGACTCGGAGGTGGATCGTTCTCCCAAAAGGTGTCGATCGCGCAAGATCATCCAAAATTTGCAAGGTAATCAACAACTTGATTTACCTCACGATAATAATGTCTAATCTCCCAATAATAAAAGTAATTAAGGTTTAATACAATATCTGCAATGTAATGTTTTATGCGCCAAGGGCAGCTGGCCTTGCGTAGGATGATGTGTACCAAAATTTGAGAATCTGTCACCAGCTTATGTACCAATTGACGAGCCATGATCATACCCTCCAAAAGCCCAAGCGTCTCCAGTTCCAAGATGAAAGATGAATCTCTCCTAAGTGCCTCTGAAGCCAAGAAGTAGCCATTAGAAGATCTAAGCAGAATTCTGCTCCCCCTTATCACCGGCTGCGATATACGAGCCATCCGAGTTCATTTTAACTCGGGGGTGAGGAGGAGGCTCCCACTTAACCCGAATAGGATGGCAGAGGATATGAGCCTCAGGCATGTGGTGTGCAACATAATCATTATACCCAACAAGAGCCTTCTCCCAGATGACGGAGATGGTTGCTCGATTGAAATTGAACATAATATCATTACGCATTGTCCACAACCCCCATAAATAGAAAGCAAGAAGGGATAGTAATTTTAATTTAGAGCTACCCAATAGGTGTTGTCCCTCAAGGAGCCAACCACCAGTGAGCCAATAATCGAATAACATAAAGGTAAAATTAAGTTGTTGCTGGAAAGTTAACCACAACCGGGCAGCAATAGAACAAGTAAAGAAAAGGTGAGAGATATTTTCAACCTGAATGCCACAGAGTTTACATAAATGATTGAGAGAAGTATAGAATCTGGAGATAACATCCAAAGTAGGCAATATGTTGTGTGCCAATTTTCAAAGAAATATATGGATCTTAGGGGGAAGGGGAATGTTTCATATCAACTTCCAATCCAGCCGTCCAATCTTAGGTGTCGGCAAGGACTTGTGGCACATGAATCTGTAGAAACTCTTTGCATGAGCGATTCCATGAGAATCAGAGGGCCAGAGCCACATGTTATCACAGGCAAAAGCAAGAAGATGAATAGCTAAAATTTTGGAAGATAAATGATCATCAAATAAGTTTCGAATGAGATCCACGTTCCACAATTGATCAATAATTAAATCAGCAACCATTTACGAGTCAAAGCTTGCAGCATCAAAACATGACATATTAATATAAGTAGGCATCATGGCAAGAGGAGTACTAAAAAGCCATGGATCATGAAAAGCCTTAGTTGAAGAACCATTACAAATCTGGATCTGTAAACCCAGCCGAATTTCCTGCAAAGTATTGATAATATTTCTCCAACACCAGGAGGATGAATTACTAGAAGAAGTATATAAGTGCCAGGGATGAGGCATGCATTATTTGTTTTTCACAAGATTCACTCAAGGAGTATCCAGCCCATTCAAAAGATTAATAATACGCTTTTCCATCAAGGAGGGCCTAAGTAAAATTAAATTCTTCAAGACGAGTAACTGCATCGTTTCCCAATTTATAAGATGGACAGCTCTCCTACCTCCCCCAGGATCCCATAAGAAATTTTTGGACAGCCGATTCAATGGATTCAAGAAGGCCAGCAGAGATGAAAGTTGAGCTAAGAACATGTATAGGCATAGAGCATAACACAAAGTTAATTAAGACCCCTTTATCTGCCTAGATTATAAGTTTCTGTTTCCATCCCACTACCCTATTTGTGACCCTATCAGTGAGGCTGGATTGCTGCCTGATCGAGATATACTTGTATTAAATTGGGGCCCCAGATAGTTAAACGGAAAGTTACCTTCCCTAATTCTCAAGTTGTTTAAAATAATTGACTTTCTTCGAGAATTAAACTTTGGATGAAAGTAGATATTTGATTTTAAATAGTTAACTTGCTGATTTGTAATGGCTTTATATTGAGCAAAGAGATGCATAAGGTTCTTGCAGTTAGCCTTGGTAGCAGCAAGGCACAATCAAATCGTCAGCATAAGATAAATGTGTAATAGTAAAATTTCCAATAGTAAAAGTTATGATCTTTCTGTTGATCAAGTACTCATGCATTAGTGAAGATAAAACTTGAGAAATTAATATGAATAAGTAAGGGGACAATGGGTCCCCTTCCCTAATACCTCTATAACTAGTGAATTGTCTAGAAGCTACCCCATTTATGACACACTGGAAACAGGAGAGTGCATGCAAGCCGAGATCCACCTGATGAACATTGGAGGAAATTGCATACGTTCTAAAACTTCAATGATTGCACTCCATGATACAAGGTCAAATGCTTTATCCATATCGATTTTAATTAACATATGTTTTATTCTCCCCCTAGGAAGAGAGTGGGCTAGTTCCTGGACAAGCATGATGTTATCATGAATGGAGCGGTTGGCCACAAAAACATATCAATAAGATGCTTAAGAGTTGGCTTGAGCCTATTAGATAGAATTTTCGCAACTAGCTTATACACAGAGGGAGATATGTCTATAATTAGTAATTTTCTTAGGGCACTTAGTTTTGAGAATGAAAATGAGTGAGGTTTGTGACCAGGCCGCCGGCATGGCGGCAGTGTGAAAGAAATTAACAATTTCCTTAGAAATATCACCACCAATTATATCTTAGTAATTTCTATAAAAGTCTACAGTAAATCCATTTGAACCCGAAGCCTTATCAGGGCTCATCATCCACAGACAATCTTTAATTTCCTCATATGTCACCGGTGCCGTGAGAGTTTGGGCAAGGGAAGGCTCAAGAAAAGGAAGGGTAGGCCAAATAAAAGTAGTATAGTCACGCATAGGAAGATTGGGCCCCTAGAGCATGGAATAGTGATTAACAAAGAGATCCCTGATATCTCCCTCTTTGGTGATAATATTACCATTGGTGTCCTGAATCTTAGTGATTAGGTTTTTATTATACCTACACATTGCTGATGTATGAAAGAACTTAATATTTTTGTCCCCTGATTGTAGCCGGTTAATTCTTGATTTACTCCATCAGCGAATGCTAATTTGCCTTAAGTATGCAGCATGCAGATGAGAAGCTGCCTAAGTACACCAGACTCATGATCACTTAGTCCATGCTGCTCATCCTTCATCTCAAGAGCCTTAATTTTTGTTTGAATTTCCTCAGCCTTTACCTTGAGGTTCCCAGGGTGTGCTTGTTGAACCGGTGAGTTCTCTTCATGCATAAATTATAACAATATTAAGTGTTTAGTAATTTCATACATATAGAAATTATTGGTAATGTAAGATATTAGTTGTTGTTGTACATATATGATAACTCACCGGTTCAACAAATTCAACCGGTCATAGTATTTTTTACTCTGCTAATGAATATTATATCACATTATCATATTTACAACCTTATAATTATTACATTTAAGTACAGTTATTTATATATTCTTGGAATAAGCTAAAAATGCAATGATTGAATTTCAACTTGATATCAATTTGATTAAAAGCATGGCGACATCAACATATGTGACATGATTGCATTGTCATGTCTCCTCTTACTTGATATAACTAATTAGAAAATTAATCAACATATCATTGGATACTTAATTAATAACTATAAATGATAAGTTAATAAATTATGAGAAATAGTTACAAGATATCATTTACATCTATATATAATGGCAATAGATTTGTTGGTTGCTTATTTTTTTTTAGCTATCGTAAGAATTAAATATCTATATTTATATATAATGCTAAAATGAGAGTAGTCTTATAACTAATTTCCAAAGAAAATTTAGTATAGATGTTCTTTTCACTTAGAACTGTTAAAGTATATAAAAAATACAATACATTGAATAAATAAAAATAATTATTTAAGAATATACAATAAAATCCTAATTATCATATATATATATATATATAAGAAATAAAAACTATCAATCTAACTATTTTGACATGGTTATTTCAATAATTAATTTTAACGTGTTCATTTTTTATCTTGATTAATTACTTTTTAACAAGCATGTCACAAAGTAATGTTAAATCACTATTTCAAATGATAACTAAGCATTAATTGTGTTAGAGTCATAACTACTCAATAGTCTATAGTATATAAATACATACATAAGCACAACACACACATATACACCATATTAAAATAAAAGCAGCCTCACGCCCCGATGCCCTCAATTTTAACTAATTTTTTTAAACATAAATAACTGTTTTTTAAGTTAACAAATATTTATTAATACTATAGAAATAAATTATCAAATCCAAATATTTTAATTATCTTTACCAAAATAAAGAATTATATATATATATATATATATATGTTAAAGAGGATAATAATCAAAGGGAAGTTGACACGGCGTCAAAATGTAATTAAATTGCCATGTCTTTAAAATTTTCGAAAAGTAAACATATTGGGAAGCATAAATTACAAATATTGATTAATATAGATAGTAATTTTGATGTGGTAGAGCATACATAATCGTTCAAATAACCGACATCAATAGTTACTTCATAACCGAGACAAATTACATGTTTGATATATTAGAAACAAGTTTAACATATATATACTATATACTATGCATATTGACTTATTGTTCACATATTTGTGCAATTTTTTTTGTTGGTAGGTATTTTATGGAAAAAAAATTGAACAAGACAGTTACAAAATATATCGTATCTCTCTATATATAGACAGTTACAAAATGTATCAATTTAATTTACTGTAAGGTTTTTTTCTTGTTTATCACCGGAACCAGTAAATTCATTAGCGGTTACCAAAACTGTTTCGTAGTAACTGTGATTTACTTATAAATACCTATGCATGCCTCGGAAACATTTGAACATTTAATATGGTTGTGTACATTTTGCTTGGAATATGGAACACTCTAGTTGTGAATTTCTGATCCTTTGATGTTGGAATTAGAGCAATATCTTCTTTTAGCAGCCTAAAACTCGCATCAGAGTCGTACTGTCTGTTAAGAAGTAAGAACAGGAGGTCTCGCTTTAATTCCGGTGTCAAAAGATTTGGACTTTGCATTCACCCCGTGTACATTCCAGTAGCATCCTTTTAATTGTGAATTTCTGATCCTTCCTGTTAGAATTAGCACAATGTCTCATTTTATTTCGGCCACCTAAAAGCTGCACCGAAGTTGTACTATAAGTTAAAAACTGATAGAGAACAAGAGGTCTGGATTTAATTTCAATGTCAAAAGTATTTGGATTTTGCAATTACACAATATATACTTAGTAAGCTCGATGTTACATAATAGTCATCCTTCAAGAAAATGATTTGATTAGCTATACTGTTTTGTTGTTTATATAACATATAGTAGGCCTTCCTTGATTAGTACCCAAGGAATTTGAGAGAATGCTGGTTCTATATTTACGCTACCACTTTTAAAGAATAGCACATCTAAGATTTATTAATTGAAAACTTTTTTGATCAATCATTCATCATAATTCGAACGATGATAAGTAGACATTTGATAGTACTATCCTTTTTTTACAACCATTATTTCCTTAACCAAATGGCTTCTTCAAACAATTAAATAGAAAGAAGCGAATTAATTTGTTTTTTTAGTTCTGGTATAATAGAAGAAAATATTAGATAGCAAGATCAGCAATTAGAATTTTTCGGAGGAAGAAAAACAATGGTAAATAATGATAGGGTTAGGGTTAAATGTTGTTTACTTTTTACGCATGTCCATAATTTCTAACTAATTAGTTTTTCTTTCTAATTAGTTTGTTAATATTATTGCGACATCGTCAGAAAATATGTATTCAAGTTCCAGCCGTTGATGAAATTAAATCAAATAATGAATTCATGTGACATTCCTAAAACACGATATAAGTTGTATTTTTCGCACCGGTACCCTGTTGAATTTTATTGTAACAATGTTATATTGATTAAGCAAGATGATCGTAACCAAAAAAATAGATCGTCTCAGAAAAAAATAGTCTCGATTGCAAAAGGGTCAAATGACTTCGATGAAAAACTACATAATTAAAAATATATAATTTATGACTTTTACCTATGAAGATTAATAGATTAGTGCTTAGCAATTTCTTATATATAGATAATTACCTGAATTTTTTTTCCAAAACAATCGAGTATCAATTTTCTTAAACGCACGGCTTCACTACACTTGAATAATAATTTTACGTTTTAATTAAAAGTTATTGCAACGTTAAAAAATTAATATGCTTCTATAACAAGATTGGAATGGAGAGCTTTGAACGTTTCAATAAGATATATCCATTATTAAAACTACAAAATTACAAATGCATACGTTCTTTGTCATCAACCACATCTTTTGAAATAGCTTAATCTGTTGCTGCACAAATAGAAGACCAAAAAGTTCTATGTGAATTCTTGTCATAATTAAGTGCCCATGTTGCAATTGGATCACCAATCCCATTGCTCGTTGAACATCTAACAAGCTCCGGATCTTATGTGTTACGCACGTAAGCTTTTACAGAGTCATGTCATGGTTCATGACCAGATATAAGCTATAATAATTTGTTATGTGAAGAAAGAAAAAAAAAAGGGGGAGAAATAGTTGGCCAAAAGAAATAGTTGACCATCTCTCCCAAGTTCCTCCCATTTTGGCGAACATCTCTCTCTCTCTCGCCATTCTCATCAACTCCACGCCATCCTCCGGTCACATATATGCGATTATCAATGCGATATAATTCGACAAATAAGATATCACTGTGTGGTCATCAATGAGATGAATCATTGATCCTTGTTTGAACGAATAGCCAGAAATTTAGACGAAAAGGAAAGAAAGGAAAGTATCGTGAAGGGCATTCCAAGAGTCCAAAGTTTTAGACGAAAAAAAGAAAGAACAAAACGAAAAGAACGGGACATTTTTGTATCGCCAAAAATCATGTGCATTAGGCGATCATACAAGGATTCCGATGAATAGATCATGGATTTTCTATTTGAATTAAGGGTAAAAGGAACCTGCATACCACTTATTTTTCTGCATAGATACGGAGCATATCTTAACTGTCAATTATGAAATCAACGGAACAGACTTAAATATATGCTATTGGCATTTGGCACACTAAAGAACACAGACTCTGCCGCTTCCCTATCATCAGAGCTGAACTGGTGAGGGACACGACGCTGGAGGAGATGTCTAGGCGCCATTGCCAAGGAAGATGAAAGTGATGCTTGCTACAATCGTGGGTAGATGCTTGCTACAACTGTGGGTAGCCTAAGCAGCTTGAACAAACTCTTGAGGGCATAGCAGAGAGAGGATGGGAATCGGTGGGTGAAGAACAAGACTGGGATTGGAATTGGAGGAATGACAGAGAGACATTACAGCGAGTACAAGGAATAGGGAGATGGCAGGGAGAAATAAGAAGAACAGAAGAAGGGGGCAAGTAGGTGGAAGCTCTTCTGTCATGAAGAAGCCATCCACTGTGAGTGTTTAAATAGTTGTTGGCCAGATTTGCCATTGCCGGAATAGCTTCAGAGAGGGAGAACTGAAGGAACAACTAGAGCCAGGGTAAAAAAAAGTTAACGGAGGAAGAAAGTTTTGGGAAAGGGGAGATGATGAGAACTAAGCCACTAACTTCAGACATTTCCGTGGATGAGTAAAGGACGCCCGAAAATAATAGAAATGAAGATAAGAACGCACCGTGGATTTTGTCACGAACGCTTAAGATACGCTCTGTATAATGTATATATACAAAAGAAGGTGCCCCGTAGGTTCCTTTTACCCTTGTATTTAATGCCTATTTTGGATTTTTAACAACTATTTAACGCTTTAACTCTATTGTTTCGTTAAACTTTTGATTCCATGTAGTCGCCATGATAAATCTTTCACCATATTAATGAAATCAAATTTGAATTGTTAATATGGATCCTAACTTATCTACGCTCCTTTTACCCCAATTTACTATCAATTATGGATGTAAGTTCCATGTTAATCCGACCTAAAATCATGTAATTTCCTTGAACTGAAGTTCTAGATCCTAATCTGATCACTTTGGTTGTAGATTTCCTGTTGTGTTTTAGTATAATTTTGATTAGTTTTTTGTAACGCCCCCAAATCGATCTCCGCCACGTGGCGAAGATCAATATGGAATAGTTACGGACGCTATGGCTTTGACCATTATGTTGATCATATCTCAATCAAGAATCGAGACACGTCAGTAGAAAAAAGAATAATAGGGGAATTAAATAAAAGAATAACTTTAATTGTGAAAGTCTAAAAAGTGGTTACATCGTCTCTAAGAAATAAAATAAAATTTTACATCATGAATCTATAAATGCGGAAAGAAAAAAAATCTAATAAGCCTTATGGTTCATGTGCTTTCTTGTCGTCAGAGCCTTATCGCAATACACCTACTCCACCTCGTCACTAACATAGTCCAGTGGAAGTTAGACATAGGAGAGGAGGTCCTCCCGTAAGCTTTACAGCCTAGTGGGGAACCACATGACACATAATACATAACTTGAATAGAGAAATCAACGATAAGATAAAACACGTATTTTGAATAAAAAGGATAACATGACAACATCATAAAATCTTGATAAGAGATGAATAAAAAGATATCATAAATCACTAGAATCAAATGATGCTTAATAACTTGGAATCATGAACATGCTTAATCTTGGTTCATATTTAAAAATCAGGGTGACTTTAGGTGCCTTTAATTCTTGGGTTATGCCGAGCAAACAATACAGCCTTGTGCGGGTCAATGGGTGATCAAATAATGACCAATGGAGCGATCCTTATCATGAAATACTTAGTTTGGACTGGCAACCCATTTATTATCTTTCATCTTAATTTATTAATCACTTTTAGTAACTTGTCATTCTTTGTTCTTCCTATGATGGAGGCGGTAAGATCAGTAGGAGGTAAATCCGGAAAAGGAATTCATGTTGAAATCATAAGGCAATCGACAATGCTCGTATCAAAGTAAGGGAAAACTGATGGTGGAATCAACAGCTCTTTTGTGGCCTGGTATGGCCATGACAACATAGAGGCACGGCCGTGCTGACCTGGATGGCTCGGTCGGGTTCTACATAGGAGGTGGCATGGGTGTGCCATAAGAGGGCACGCCGTGACAGAGGGTGATGGCGGTCGACCGATTCAAAGGAGTCGATCGACCGATTTTATCCTGGTCGTGCGGCTGGATACTTGGTCATAGCACGGCTGTGCCGGAAGGATAGCACGGCCATGACCAGTCGGGCACTCGATCAACCGGTGATAGTGATATTTGGGATTGAGTAGTGATAACTTGTTGAAATTTAAGAAAATATCAATTTTTTTCATTTTTTTGGTCTCCCAACTCACTAGCTGCAAGTGCACAAATAAGTTGTAGTAGACTCAGGTTGTCGTATCCATAAGAATTTGAAGTCTAAGACACCCTAAAACAATCTAGATTAGTTCTACTTAAGTGGCTAAAAATAGATTTTTAATGAATAGTGAAAACAGATTTTTTTATGGAAATTGAAATGATAACTGGTTTTTGGGTTTTGGAAATTCTTGCAAAACAGAATTATAAATGCTAAATTGAAGTCTAAAAAGATTTAACTATCTATGAGGAAGGTTCTTCTAGGATTTGGGGTTCATCTAAATTAATTAAGGATGGAATGGAACAAGTTATCATTAAATGTCCAACTTTTGATTCAACTTGAAAATGACTGTTCCCACAGCTCAATTGGCCTCTAACTAACTAATATATGATTATATAATTGTTAGCTAGGTTGAATCAAAAGAGGGTCCTCACTGAAAATCAAGTTATCATTGGGCTCAAAAGGAAGATTCAATGCTGATTTTTTGTAATTCAAAGAAGTTTGGAATGATAACTTGCATTTGCAATCATAAAAAGATGGAATCACTCCAATCAACCAAACAAGGATAAAATATACTCAATAATGGTGCTTGTGTTCCATGATTCAACTCTGAATTCAAGGGAGATTCAAAATCAACCTCTCGGTTGCAAAGTAAATTGAAATCCACACAAACACACTCAATTGGAAATGCAAAACATATGGCCACATGAGTTCACAATTTCCATTGCTCCTTGGTCCATCTCTAGATCTCAAGGAAGCCCTTAAGACTACCTCTCAGTAGTGGATTAAAATGAGGGTTGACAATGGAAATCAGAAGTTAGAAAAATGAGAAAACAGAAATCAACATTTAAGGAAAATCAGCAATGTGGATTGATGGAATTCAAGTTTGCCAAATGCCCCTTGACCCATCTCTGTACTGCAAGGAATTCCTAGAGTACACCTCTCAGTGATTTGAATAAAATAGGGATTAACAATTGGCAAATCAGATTCCAAACAATCAGAAAATAGAATTTAAAATCAAACTAAGAAATCAGATTTTGGAAAAATCAAATTTGAATTCTGAATTGTCAAAGATCTTGATTCATTTCTGAATAAGATCATGGCATATATTAGCCTCTCAACTATTCAATTAATCCAATCCTTGATGACAATCAGATCCAAAAGCCCAGAAAATCAGATTTGGAATTCAAGAAACCAAAAAAAATATGAAATCAGTAATTTAGAAATCAGAACTTTAAACCAATGGAAATCTGACTTACCAATTGATTCTTGACCCATCTCTGGACTACAAGACATCCCTAAAGTTCACTTATCAGTGAAGGGAATGATTCAGGGGACTCAATTGGTAAAATCAGATTCCAATGAGGAATCAGAAAAATTAGAATTCTGATTTCTATTCAGGAATCAATGGAAAATCTGATTTGAGTCAAATGATTGCCCAAACAATCTTGATTCATTTCTGAATAAGATATGGACAATACCAACATCCCAAGGACTCAATTAACCAGGTTAGAAATGAAGAACAGATTCTGATATCCACAAAAATTAGAAAATTCAGGAATCAGGAAATCAGAATTCAATTTTTAAAAATCAGATTATGAACAATGAACAGATTTGAATCATAAAGAATGCCAAACAATCTTGATTCATTTCTGATCAAGATTTGGGACAATATCAACCTTCTAGTTGCTCTATTAATCAGATCCACAATGGCAAACAGATTGTTCAGGAATTCAGGTTCAGGAAATTTAGAAAAACAGAAACCATAAATCTAAATTTCAGAAATCAGAACTTCAATTAAATTGGAATTCAGAACTTGACATTGATTTCTAATCCATTTCTGAACTAGGGATAAATCAAATGATAACTTCTCAGCTATAGATTACAATAGGATCCAACAATGGCAAGAACTAACATTAGAAAATTCTGAAATCTGAAAATCAGCAAATGATTCAGTGCAGGAGTTATAAAACAGTCCATATCCATCCAAAACTAATCTAAACTACTACCCTATCCTAGAAGAAATGGAGTTTAGCTCCTCATATTTACAAGATTTGACATCAAATAGGATAAGAAACAGATACAAATCATGAATCCTTCAAGCTCTCGGCCAGCAGCAGCAAAATCCAGCAGCAACCTTGCCTTGCCTTGCTCCAAACCCTTGAATGACCAGCCTCCCTCTTCCTCCAGAAAAATCCAGCTTTTATATCACTTCTCTCCACCCTTTGATCAGCATCTGAACATTATTTATGCTTTGATTGCAGTCATGTGTCCTCTGCATAATTTCCAGCTGCAGATTCCCTTTTGTGCAGAAAAAAGTAGTGGTCCCCCCTACTTTTTCCACCTTTTGGCCACCTTTTCTTCTTGCTACAAAAATCCAAACAGCAAGCATCAAAGCTCTTGAGTAGTATTTTGATAAATAAGGATTAGGATAATACTGGTAACTAGTTCAATTATCAGATGGGATTATGTGCTGTGCAAGAATGAAAACTTATATCGATATGAATGAATTTAAGGGCCCCGGAATGATAACTTTATGGAAATTTTGGAAAATGTCCTAATATGGGTGGTTCAAAGCATTTCATGCATCAAATTGATTAGATGACAAGTGAGTGAGGTCAGAAATCAAATATGAATGAGATTCCTAAAAATGATAACTTGAGTGCCCCAAAAATGATAACTTATATGACTTAAAAACGATAACTTGTCATAACTTGAGTTTTGATTATCCAAATGTGATGAAATTTGACCAGTAATGAGTTAGAACAATAATAAGATGATTGCTTAAGGTCCTTGTGCAGAATTAATGATTTTGCATGTCGAAATGATAGAATTGCCCTTTAATGATAACTTGGCACTTGAAAAATGATAACTTATTCAAATGGACTTAAAACTTTGCACAAGTTGAGATGTGACTATTCAAATATGATTTATACATGATAATGATGGATTTAGGGCAAGAAAACCATTGTAAATAAGTTCATTCAAAATAATGATAACTTGACACTTAGGAATGATAACTTGTCCTCAAAATGATAACTTGGCATATAATTTAAATATTAATGGATTTTGGCATTTCAGAACCTCTATGCACATGGAATTAAGTATGAAATGAGGAATATCAACTAGTTATCACAATGTTTGCATTCCAAGTATAATTGGCCCAAAAATAGGCAAAAGTGGGACTCCATAAGTATGAATTTCATCTAAAATGGGTTAGAATCATATAGTGATCAGCAAGTGATCAACTGGCACCGGCCGACCTTTTACTTAGATTCTGTCGAGTCATGACACGGGCGTGCCGACAGGATAGCACGACCGTGACGGTAGTGGCACGGGCATGCCAGGAGGTAGCACGACCATGACGGCGGCGGATTCCAACCGATTTCAATACGAAAATCGCATGAATCTTTAACATACTTTTGTTCTGACCTAATTTCTACACCCTAGCAATTAATCAAACAGAAGCATAACAACTAGAATCAATTCCTATCATCAATAAATCTAATAATAAAAAAATCAATAATCAAATAGGGCAAAACAGGGCATGCATCGTTTCTTGATTCTAACTTTCATCTATCGACATGTTCAAATCATGACAGGGAGAGGGTTCGATCTAATCCGAGTTGTGCAATGTGATTTTCCACCTCTGTTCGCGATTAATCCTAGCTTCGATCTGATGGATCCTATCGATTGCTTCCCTTGTCTTCTCCCTGCTCTCCCTCTCGATCTCTGCCTACAACACGTCGTTCGGTGCAGAGGACGTGAGGAGACGTTAGAGAAAGTAGGTTTGGAAGAAGAGAATATCGCCTATCCTTGTACTTGAAGATGATAGGAGAAATTCCCTTACTGATTAAGGATGAGGTGACAGAAAGAATATGAGGAAGAAAGGGGTTTCGTGAGGTTGAGGGAGGTTTAACTTTGGTTTGGTTTATCTAATAAATTCCCTCTCCTAATCTAAGTCTAACCTAATTAATGAGATAAAGTTTTATCTCCCTAGTATTTGTGGACTCAATCAAATCTCTTGAGTCCTAATTCAATTAGACTTTGGGTTATTATTTATCATGTGTTCGGCCGAGACTTACTTCATGTCTTTTTTTTATCTCTTTGTGTCGATTGTTACAGTTTTTGTTAGCACAAAATTAACAAATTCATATGGAATGATCTTAGTGAAATTTAGTTTTAAAGAAATTAAATTGTGTAGATCAAAGATTTTTAGAAAATGTTGTGAATGAAGAAAGGTAGTATATGTCCTGCTGTTAGGATAACTATGGGTCTAAATTAATAATTATGCCATAATTCATATAGAATAGATATGATATTGATATGATTGATTATTTTTGTACTATCAATGATTTCAAACTAATTGGAATCATATTAATAGGTATTGCTTACATCAAGCGATAGGATAAATTACGTCAAATACTTTCCAACTTTAGGCATAGTCCCAACGTTATCTTTAAACTTTATTTTGTAACAACATTGTCCTTCATCTTTTCACTTGTTTCACCGACTATCGTCGGCCAGTCCAAGTACCCCTCCCCCTCTCTTCTCTAACACCGGGGAAGCGAGAGGAGGGGTGGTGGGAGGGCTTCCACGTCGCGTACCAAGGATGCGAGAGGGCGGCATCCCCCCTCTTTCGCACGTCGCTGGCGAAGAAAGAGCCCCCCCATGAGGCGAGTGAAAAAGGGGGGGCATCAACCCTTCCCCACCCCTTCGTCAGCGACCCCACTTATTTGCTAGTGATCGGAGAGAGAGGAGGGGATATTTTTTTAAAAAATTTATTATTTTGTATTTATTTTATTTTTTTGATAATTTACAAACGTGAAGGACAGTTTGTATGGCGGTGCCACGTCAGACGAGTGCCTACGTGGAGGAGAGAGAACGTCACCACGTCAGTTATGCGATCAAAAAACATATGGTCGACGATGAAAAGGGCATTCGGTGAAAGGAGTCAAAGATAGAGGGCATTCTTGTTACAAATTAAAGTAGGAGGATAACGCTGAGTAAATCACTACTAGAAAAACGCTGATTACCGATGGTTCGGACCGTCAGTAATCAGCTCGAAAATCATCGGTAACGCAATTACCGACGGTTTTTCAGTCGAAATCGATCCGTCGAAAAAATGCTCGTCGCAAATTGGTCAAAAAAAATCGTCTTAAATATTGATGGTCCGAACCGTCGGAAAAAGTCCCAGCGGTTCGAACTGTCGCAAGTTCCGATGGTTGCAACCGTCGGAAAAGGCCGACGGTTCGAATCGTCGCAACTTTTCGACGATCGGAACTGTCGAAACTTTCGACGGTCGTCGCAATCGTCGATCTTTTGGCGGTCGCAACCGTCGCAAAGAATTTTTAAATATAAAAAAAATTAGCCGCCGGATCGGGCCGCGGTGAGCTTCGGCCGCAGCCAAATCCGGCCGCCCGTGGCCAATCCGGCCGCTGGGGGCCAGATCCGGGCCGCCAGGCGTCGGATCTGGCCTCCCGACGGCCGATCCTGCCGCGAGAGGCCAGATCCGCTGCGAACGCCCGACGGCCGAGGCCGGATCTGGCCGCCAGGCGGCCGATCGGTCGCTGGGGGCCGGATTCGAATGCTCACGGCCGGATCCGGCCGCCAGCGGCGAGATCTAGCCCACAGCGGCCTCTTGCCGGAGAGAGAGACGCCGGCGCGGGAGAGGAAGACGCAGACGCCGGCGTAATCTACTTCTTGGCCGGCGCGGGAGAGGGTCGCCGGTGCGGGAGAGGGTCGCCGGCGCGGGAGGGTCGCCGCCATCTGGTGCGGGAGAGGAGGCTAGCGCGGGAGGGTCACGGGCGTCCGGTGCGGGAGAGGGAGAGAGAGAGAGGAGAGGAGGGAGGAGAAATTATATATATAAGGGGAAAAGATGAGAGAAAGCGGGAAAAGAAAAAAAAATGGGATAACGAAATTTTAATTACCGACGGCTTTGGCCGTCGAAAACGTAAATATTAATTATTTTTAGAATTACCGATGGTTTGAACCATCGGTAATCGTTACCGACGGTCAAAACCGTCGGTAATTACGACGATTTGGGTCGTCGCTAGTTATATTAATAAAATACTCTTTATATTATATTATTATACATTTACTGACGGTCGTGTGCGATGGATTTTGCGACGAATTGATATCCGTCGGAAATATCGACGTTCCTAATCGTCGAAAAATTAAATAATATAAAAAATACATAATTTAATTTTTCATTTCCGTCGATCGTAATCGTCAGAAAATCTGTCGGAAAAGTTAAATAATAATATAACAAATTACATAATTTATTTTTTTATTTCCGACGGTCGTGACCGTCGGAAAATCCGTCAGAAAAATTAAATAATAATATAATAAATTACATAATTTATTTTTTCATTTCCGACGGTCGTGACCATCGAAAAATCCGTCGAAAATTGCGACGGATGGATATCTGTCAGAAATATCGACGTTTCTAACCGTCAAAAAATTAAATAATAATATAAATCATTTCCGACGGTCATAATCATCGAAAAATCCGTTAGAAATGAAACCGTTGAAAAATCCGTCGCAAATTGCGATGGATTTCGAACCGTCGAAAATTATCCGTCGGAAAATCACGATTTTCTTGTAGTGAATGTCAAAGTTGAAAGGTATTTGGTATAATTTTTCCTCAAGTTATATATAGGTATTGATAATGAGGATTATGTTGACTTATTTATAAATATAATTGTTGTAAACCTACCTCATACCTAAACTTTGGGCAAAATTACCGATTGTTAAGCTTAGAATATGGTAACTCTGCCGTCCTTGTCTTTAGGGAATAATCAAGAACTATCACATTAGCATTAATTACACTCATGCACATAGGAATGACATCCGATCTTGTTCGGAGCGGGGGCGGAGGATACTCCCTCTTCCCCGACCCCATTGACAGGCCTCCATCCCGTCCCCGCTTCGAATTCCTAATGCAGGGGACTTTAATTCCCTGTCCCGATCTCCATATTTTAAAACATCTTTGCGACGGTTGCGACCGTCGAAAGTTTCGATGGTTTGTGACTGCCGAAAGTTTCGGCGGGTTGCGACGACCGCCGAAACTTTCGACGGTTTTGACCGTCGAAAGTTTCGGCGGTCAAAATCATCGATACTTTCGACGAATTTTCTCCGACCGCCGAAAAATAATATGCGACGACCATTTTTCGACGGATCAGTTTCGTCGATAAATCCGTCTGTAATCTCATTACAGACGATTTTGGTTTGACCGTATGTAAACAGCCTTTTTCTTGTAGTGGTTGGATACTCCCATGTGAATAGATACTTGTTCACATGTGGGCATTTTCTAAAATTTCATAAGTTTATTATGAAGTTTGCAATAAAAACTAAAATGACATATGAATATAAAAATAGATAAAAGCCAAAAACACATTTTATGTTATGAAAATACAATCAAAGATTTAGAAAATTACACTTCTACCTAATAGAGATAAACAAGAAATTCATGTCACCATTTTTATATTTTAAAATATTAAAAACAATACTATTTTAAAATATAATTCTTTTTTATTGAATTGTGATTGGCATGCATCCAATCATGATTACATGGACATGCAATCTTATTGTGAAATATTGGAAAGTAGTGGGAGAATAATAAAAATAATAATAAACTCAAAAGAACCACAAGAAGAATAGCAAGACAAGGATTCTCAAGGTTAAGAGCATTATGAGATTAATATTTAGTTTATATATATATATATATATATAAATATAATATATGGGAAAAATGAGCTTGTGAAGCGCTTTCCGTGTGAAGCGCGTGTGAAGCAGCTTTAGACATATTTTTCTTCATTTTTTTCGATATTTTTATTTACTAATAGCTTAAATGATCATTCATGAGAACAAAAAATAGTTTTATAAGATTAGAAGTTACATAAAATGATTATATCCATTATGACGGATAATAATGTGCAGAAGTTCGTCAAAATTAAAAAATGATGAAAAAATTTATTGTTAATGATTTGAATCATATATTTGTTATTCCTAGGGACCCTCTAAACTATCGATGAAGAAAAAATGTCGAAAAAAATAAACATAAGTATGTCTAAAACCGCTTCACACGCGCTTCTCACGAAAGTCGCTTCACACGCTCATTAAACCCTACATATATATATATATATATATATATATACATACATATATATATATATATGCATATATTATATATAGGGAAAAATGAGCATGTGAAGTGCTTTCCGTGTGAAGCAGCTTTAGACATTTTTTTTATTTTTTATTTTTTTGCATCTTTCTTTACTAATAGTTTAAAGGATCATTCATGATAACAAAAAGTAGTTTTATAAGATTAGAAGTTATGTAAAATGATTATATCCATTATGACCGATAATAATGTGCAGAAGTTCATCAAAATTAAAAAATGCTGAAAAAAATATTGTTAATGAATTGAATCATATATTTGTTATCCCCAATCACCATCTAAACTATTGAAGAAAGATGTCAAAAAAATAAACATAAATATATCTAAAGCCGCTTCACACACGCTTCATACCGAAGGCACTTCACACGCTCATTAAAGCAATAATCAGTCATAATTTGCAGCATTTTGTGTTGCTTACGTTATTGGGGAAACAAACTTGATTTTGTGCATAACGTAGAATGTATGCTAGTTAAAGCAATTCAGCAAAAAAATTCATAATTTAATGAAATTAATTGTAGCATGTTGAATAATTGCATTAATTATCACTCAAATTGTTATTTCCCATGCTAATTTCATTTGAATAGTTAAAAGAGGCATTGTGAAAGAAGTTTTGGCAATCATTAATTTGCATATTGGCTTTGTATGTGGTACAATACCTTGTCTAAATACAATGGAGTTTGTCTCGGTACAGCGATAATGTATCAACTCAAGTGATATCATCGAGCTCCAATGTTATAATTATCGTGACCATTTTTCACTGAAACTCAAATTTGCAAGTTCTTTGTCTCTTTCTTTTTTTCTTTTCTGAAACTGTGACAAGAAGAATGGCTCTTTTTACTAACAGTGTTTCCTACTTTCTTGTGTTCATGCTGTTTTCTTCTGTGCTTATCCTCTCAAGTCATGTTCCTCTGGTCAATTGCTATGACACTGTCCACATGCAAATTACCAACAACTTGAGCAGCAACATTCCATTGTCAATCCATTGCCAATCCAAAGATAATGATCTTGGCTTTCATCTTCTAGCTTTTCATGAATATTCCAGATGGCAGTTTGGTCCCAACTACATCACCGAGAACACACTGTTCTGGTGCAAGATGAGCTGGAAGAGTGCGACTGGATGGGTGGAGGGAAGCTTCGATGTGTATCGCCAGAGTATAGACTCATACACATGCCCCGACGAGTGCCTGTGGAGCATCCAAATTGATGGGGCATGGGTCTATAACCAGGACAGCGGCCAATATGAGCTTCGGCATAGTTGGTGGTAACATTGTTATGGGTTCTATATATGAACTTACACTTTTCATCCCTGAATAAAAGGAGAAAATAATTTATGTGAGTTTTATATATAAGCTTTCTTGTTTGTTATCACTTAAGGCCATATCCCTTAACAGGTGGAATCTATTTAAAGAATTTGTCATAAGAATATTTAGCTCTTGAAAAATTGTCACAGGAGGATTTAACTTTAGGACAATTATCATTTTTTTTATTTTGTATAATGGGCATTAGAATATATTAACTTCCAAGCATTCGAGTATTTCATATAACGATCATGGGATTTTTTGAGGTTCTCCTTCAAACTAATTTTCTTACTCGATGCATAAATAGTAAACTTTGTAAGAAATTTGATATGGTGAATAGAAATTTTAACATCACTAGTATTAAATCTTGAACTAAACTTGTACAAGCGTTTTCATATTTCAAAGAATAGAAAAGGGGGAATTAATTCCATTTCTCAAGTTCTCATTTTCCACTATGTATTATCATTCTCTTTCAAAATTATTTTTCATATAATTTATCAATATTGCATTCTTTAATCTAGGAGAGATATACTTTTGAATCAAAGAAAAAATTTATGCATCGATATTTATTATCATCCTCATCTGCATCAATATTAAAAGGTGATTCTCTTAAAAAGTTAATTTCATCAAAATATTCATTAAACAATTATTTTAATGGAGCTAAAAATATTTGAATCAAGACAAAATTTCACGAGTAATGAACATCATTTAAGTTAAACAAAATAATTTAATAAGACCCAAAGTTATTTGAGTTGATGAAAATTTCATGAACAAAACTTCATAATCTATATAATTGTTTATTTAAGTACACTTAAAATAATTAAATCAAGATTAAATCTCACAATGTTGAAGTTTGAGATAGAATTTTTTGGATAATGAAAAATGTCAAATATCATGACCTCAACAATCAAGTGAGAGATATTAGTTGTGTGACCATTGTGGTCATCAGAGCTACAATCTGGTTAAGCAAACAAGCACAATCTTTTGGGTTGCTATTTGGTAACCAATAAAAGGATGGCGGAAGGGGTATAGACAATGGAGGTAAAAATTTAAAAAATAGATGCTTTCATTTTAAAAAATGGAAGTAAAAATTGTTAGTTTGATTGCCATAGACAATTTCTGGCGAAAAATCATCCATGTCGAAGTAATAGAAATGCCTTTCGTAGGAGAAAAACAAAGCATGACATGCCTCCTGTCAGGTTATTAAGAGATGAATTATTTGACATCGTATGTCTACATAGGGTTATTGACAATCCAAATGTCAGATATAATAGATATGTTCACACAACTGGATGAAATGTAGTATAGTTTGGGATCTATTGTATAGAAAATATCAATTCAGTTCTTTCAAAAAATGGGTCTGTCCGTCGAGCCTTTCCTTTAGTGGTTTGGGGTTTTTTCGGAAAACTCCATCTATTCTGGGCAGGCAGGCCTATATTTCCGTCGACACGTGTGTTTTAATGCATGGCTTTCTTTGTCTTTGTTTGATTTGTCATAATTTGAATGTCATGCACGTTGAGAAAAATGTATTTGATAATGTCTTTAACACAGTTATCAACATTAAGGGAAAGACGAAAGACAATATTAAAGCAAGATTGGATTTGAAGGAATATTGTCGACGACCTTAGTTACACCTTGTTACCTTGCCCAACAGTGGATTGTCTAACCCCAAAGTTCGTTACACACTCACGAAAGATGAAAAGATGAAGATGTGGATGGGTTTGTGAGCGTAGAATGCTGCTTCAAATCTGACAAGATGCGTGGATATGAACAATTTGCGTTTGTTCGGCACAAAGAGTCACAACTGCCATGACTTTATGTAGTCTTTGCTTCCTATTGCATTTTCACAATAGCTGGAAAAGATATGGAAGCTGATTACTGACCTGAGCCAATTTTTTAGGGATTTATGTTCGACAACACTCACCGTAGAAAATATGTTACAATTGGAACTTAATATTACAATCATTTTATGTAAGCTTGAAGAATATTTCTACCATGATTTTTTAATCGATAGAACATCCATACGAAGCAAAAGTAGGTGGACTAGTTCAATATAGGTGGATGTATTCGTTTGAGAGATATTCACAAAAATTAAAAGAATTGTAAAAAATAAGCATGTGTAGAAGGTTCCATTTGTGAGGCGTGCATGATTCAAAAGATCTCGTATTTTTGTCCATATTACTTTGAATCTCATGTCAAGTGCGTCAGAACTATAGTTCATTGAAACGATGAAATTCCTGAAGGAAGGTGTCCAATGCACAAAAGTTGATAAATTTTAATCAACTAGGTAGACACTATGACAAGTCAAAAATTAGATGGTTGAATGATGCAAAATTGAAGTCGACAATGAATCATGTCCTCTTAAATATACAGGAGGACATGAGCTCCAACCAGCTCATGTCTCTTAACTATATTTGCAGAGACAGAGCTGCAACCAGCTTCTTTCGATATAGCTGGCCTTTCATCTTTCCAAAAGCAGCTTGTCTTCTATCATGGTCTCCAATCCTAATGGCCAGCTCTCCCACATGCATCTTCTTTCTTTTTCTTTTTATAGTTCTTCTCCTCTTCCATCCCATCGTACTGTTTGATTTTGGATGCATGTCTCTTGCACAACACATTTTTCTCTTTCTCTAATCCAGTGTGGCACCTCTCCGTTAAGTAGAGCATCTTTTTTCTCTTCTAATTCTCGTGCCTTTTTCATCTGACCAATTGATTCTTGCCACCTAATCATGATATGAAGTGCTCTTATTTTTTTGTTGAAAATCAATTTAATTCTCAATCCATGCCAAAAGCTAGCCGGCATTTGTTTTTTCCGCTAGAGGCGCGAGGTGCTTCCATTCAGAGCTTCTTTTTCAGAGCAGCTATCGGATACTCCCATGTGAATAGATACTTGTTCACATGTGGCCATTTTCTATAATTTTAAAAGTTTATTATGAAGTGTGCAATAAAAACTAAAATGACATATGATTATAAAAAAAACTGATAAAAGACAAAAACACATTTTATGTTATGAAAATACAATCAAAGATTTAGAAAATTACACTTCTACCTAATAGAGATAAACAAGAAATTCATGTCATCATTTTTATATTTTAAAATATTAAAAACAATACTATTTTAAAATATTAAAAACAATACTATTTTAAAATATAATTCTTTTCTATTGAATTGTGAGTGTCACATATCCAATTAAGATTTCATGGGCATGCAGTCTGATTGTGAAATATTGGAAAGTAGTGGGAGAATAATAAAAATGATAATAAACTCAAAAAAACCACAAGAAGAGCAGTAAGACAAGGATTCTCAAGGTTAAGAGCATTATAAAGCCGCTTCACATGGAAGGCGCTTCACACGCTCATTAAAATAATAATCAATCATAATTTGCAGCATTTATGGTTGCTTACGTTATTGGGGAAACAAACTTGATTTTGTGCAGAACGTAGAATGTATGTCTAGTTAAAGCAATTCAGAAAAAAAAAACCATAATTTAATGAAATTAATTGTAGCATGTTGAATAACTGCATTAATTATCACTCAAATTGTTATTTCCTATGATAATTTCATTTGAATAGTTAAAAGAGACATTTTGAAAGAAGTTTTGCAGACATTAATTTGCATATTGGCTTTGTATGTGGTACAATACCTTGTCTAAATACGAAGGAGTTTGCCTCGGTACAGTGATAATGTCTTGTTACAAGTGATATTGTCGAGCTCCAATGTTATATTTACTGTGGCTAGTTTTCACTAAAACTCAAATTTGCAAGTTCTTCGTTTCTTTCTTTTTTTTCTCTTCTGAAACTGTAAGAAGAACAATGGCTCTTTTTACTAACAATGTTTCCTACTTTCTTGTGCTCATGCTGTTTTCTTCTTTGCTTATCCTCTCAAGTCATGTTCCTCTGGTCAATTGCTATGACACTGTCCACATGCAAATTACCAACAACTTGAGCAGCAACATTCCATTGTCAATCCAAAGATAATGATCTTGGCTTTCATCTTCTGGCTTTTCATGAATATTCCAGATGGCAGTTTGGTCCCAACTACATCACCGAGAACACACTGTTCTGGTGCAAGATGAGCTGAAAGAGTGCGACTGGATGGGTGGAGGGAAGCTTCGATGTGTATCGCCAGAGTATAGACTCATACACATGCCCCAAAGAGTGCCTGTGGAGCATCCAAATTGATGGGGCATGGGTCTATAACCAGGACAGCGGCCAATATGAGCTTCGGCATAGTTGGTGGTAACATTGTTATGGGTTCTATATATGAACTTACACTTTTCATCCCTAAATAAAAGGAGAAAATAATTTATGCGAGTTTTATATATAAGCTTTCTTGTTTGTTATCACTTAAGGCCATATCCCTTAACATGTGAAATCTATTTAAAGAATTTTTCATAAGAATATTTAGCTCATGAAAAATTGTCACAAGAGGATTTAACTTTAGAACAATTATCATATGTTTTTTTTAATTTTACATAATGGATGTAAGAATATATTAACTTCCAAGCATTCGAGTATTTCATATAACGATCATGTGATTTTTTGAGGTTCTCCTTCAAACTAATTTTCTTACTCGATGCATAAATAGTAAACTTTGTAAGAAATTTGATATGATGAATAGAAATTTTAACATCACTAGTATTAAATCTTGAACTAAACTTGTAGATGCATTTCATATTTTAAAGAATAAAAAAGGGGGAATTAATTCCATTTCTCGAGTTCTCATTTTCCACTATGTATTATCATCCTCTTTCAAAATTATTTTTCATATAAGTTATCAATATTGCAATCTTTAATTTAGGAGAGATATACTTTTGAATCAAAGAAAAAATTTCTTAAAGAAAGTTCTTATGCACATCAAAATTAATATTTGCAATCATCATCAGCGGCATCAATATTAGAGCTAGAAAAAAATACATTTTATGCATCAAAATTTGTTATCATCCTCATCCGCATCAATATTAAAAGAAAAAAGGTGATGCCATTTGTTGTATAGAAGTAATATGTTTGTTGACTCGCTTAAAAAGTTAATTTCATCAAAATATTCATTAAAAAATTGTTTTAATGGAGCTTAAAAATATTCGAATCGAGACAAAATTTCATGAGTAATGAACATCATTTAAGTTAAACAAATTAATTTAATAAGACCCAAGGTTATTTGAGTTGATGAAAATTTCATGAACAAAACTTCATAGTCTATATAATTATTTATTTAAGTACACTAAAAATAATTAAATCAAGATGAAATCTCACATTGCTGAAGTTTGAGATAGCATTTTTTGAATAATGAAAATGTCAAATATCATGACTTCAACAATCAAGTGAGAGATATTAGTTGTCATAAGAGCTACAATCTGGTTAAGCAAACAAGCACAATTTTTGGGCTGCTAGTTGACAACCAATAAAATGATGGTGCAAAGGGTATAGAGGTACATAAAAATACACATAGCGTTCTCCATCAAGTAGAATAAAACATGCATCGAGGTGATCCCTAATTTAATATCATGTTTATATTTAGTTTATGTAGTATGGATGGAGACAAAATTTAAAATTTAAAGAGGGAGATAGAAAATACAATTGAAAATATTTATTTAAAAATTATTCATAGTTATTTTATATTTTAATGAAAAATATAATATATATTTTGCACAAATATGGTAATTCAAATTGCAAATGTATAATAACTTCATATCTTACCAAAAAATGCTACTTTATTTTATACATATCTATTTTTTTCCTCAGTAGCAATGGATTTTATTTTACTTTCCTCTTAAGGTTTATCTTCTTCACATTTGGATATAATTGTTTTTTTTATTAAAATGAAGTATTGGATTCCCCCTTTTCAAATCGGACGTGAGGGTTTCCTCTCATCCGGCTCAAGTAGTTATACCAAAAAAGGATTCTTTCTTTTTTTTTGAAGTTTGTTCGAAAAAATCATACAAAGAGCTACTCCTTACTCAAGTTCTTACCAAGGACCGACGATTCATTCTTTTTTTAGTATTTGAATTACTTATGAAAGAATTTGAAAAAAAAATGGAATTGAAATGTTAAATTTTTTAGTAGTCTACTTCCCTTGAAATGACGAATCTCCTTAACTTAAAATAAAAAGAATACTTTGGTTTGGGACTCGTAAGGGATTTCCTTGTCTGTCTATATTTCATTTTGTTTGAACTTTTAGGTCTCTACTCACCTCGATGATTATGCCATGATGCTCCTTGAAGCATATATGCGATAAATAGACTCCTATAACCATGTTCTATTTGTTTGCTTAAATAGAATTAACAATTTCATTATACATGCAACATGAAACTAATAATTTTTTTAGTCAGCTCAATACATATTGGATATTGGACTAATTCTTAATATTTTAAAAATTTTAATGAATGGCAATGATTTATTATTAAACTCATTTGTTATTAAACTATACATGGGCATTAAACTCATAAATATTGTAATTTAATCCCATGTTTGGATTGAAGACAAGGGGGTTAAAAGAGGGCAAGGGAAAGTAAAAATTTCCCCTTGTTTGGCTGACTGCTTTGAGAGGAAATGGAAGAAAATGGTGGGCAAGTTCTCCTCCATTTTTTTAACTCCAAAAGGGAGGGGAGAGAAGGGGAAAGAAATTTGATGTGCTAAATTATGTATTTCCCTCTTAAAGAACATTAAAAATATAATGAAAAAAATATAATTACCCATGAAATTATTTAATAACTTTTTTCTATCCTTTCTCTTTCTTCTCCCTCCCCTAACGAAGTGAGTGTATTACCTCCCTCCCATTCTTTTTCCCCCTTTTTCTCCTCCCTTTCCCTTATTAAAATTTATCTAAACAAAACCTAACAAAATATTTGCTTTACAAACTTTGACCTATGGAATTTACTTAACATATCACCTGCAATCATAGATCTAAAATCTAATTGTTAGTATTATATTTTACCTAGTGTAATAACTATTTGCACACGCACGTGCGCATGAGAACAAACACTTACCTTGTAACACCCCAAGATTTCAATAAGGGAAATAAAATAATTTGACACAAGTTCAATTGTTAAAGAAAAATTAAGTCCTACTTAGAGTAGGAATTATAATTAGATTATGATTAGGAATTTCAATTTGATTTGAGATCCAAAATAATATTTAATGGACATAGGACTCCCACATAGAAGATGATTGAGAGTTTTATGGTTTAGAAATATTTTAGCCATTAAAATCTAAAAATTAGATGATAAAATATTATGGAATTAAATAATTGCAAAAAAATTAGAGAAAAGAAGAAAATAAAAGGAAAAGGTGAAAATAGAGTTTGATTGAAAAAGGTTTTGGAAAGAGATAAAAAAAGAATTTGAGTAGAGATAGATTTTTGATAAGTATGTCTATGGAATAATTAAAGAAATTTAGATTAAATCTGAATATTTGATATAAGGTAATTAACATGGATGATTTGGAGAATTAGGCTAAGACCCAATAGGAGTAAAAAATCCTAAGGCCTAAAGGGTAGCTAGAAAGAATGATTTTTGTCTTTTTTTCTAGGAGTGATCTTCTCTTTTCCCTTCTCTTTCCCCTTACCTTTTCCTTTGCCAAAACGAAACATCTAAAAAAAAATAATATGTGCATAATAAATTTAACTCATCACTGTACAATAAAGTATACTCACATCACATCCTCCGTCGCATCTTTAGAAATTGAATCGTATGTATAACTCGAGAACCAAATTCTAATATCCGATTGCACTTCTGAAAAAAAAAATCAGCTAGATTCATGTTAAATGCTAAATTTGTTGAATAAAATAGAGGCACTCATGAAAAGGTAAAGAATACATATGTGATTCACTCTTGTCAGACAAACGTCGGTCCGATGATTTGTGTGGAGACATCGTGCTCTCTATTTGCAAAAAATTGAAAAGCATAAATCATAATTAAACGAATAAAAAGTCATATAAGTTATATGAGTGATATCTTGCATATAAATCAAAGTACAAGAATTTTGATTCTGATTAATGATTTACTCATCATTATCAAAATAGTTACATCATTCAAATTCATCTTTCTCTTCTGAAAATGACGCACTTTCGTAATCATCTTCTTGAGGTTCATCATCACTTTTTACTTCATCATTGCATTTAACATTGTCGAATTCATCGAATAAGTGTTCTTCATCCCGTAGATCTTCAACCAGTTGTGTGTCTACAATTGGTCCAACATGTGCCACTGAATCATCTCAATATACAACTTGTAATACACCTTGAAGCTCAATCCGGCTTCTTGCTTTCGTTCGAATGATGCCCCACCCATTAGGTTTTATCTCTTGTCCTTTTCGGATAATTCATATAATACACTTGTCTTGTAGAAGACAAAATGATAAATGGATCAAATCATTCATAATGTCTACTATGTCATACTTCAATGATTTTGAAGTATGAATTCATATCTTCCTTTTTTCATTTGGATCAAACCTCATACACTCAAATAAGGTGACCTTATTACCTTCAGTATATTCTATCTCAATGATATCTTTAAGGAATCATAATACTCACGTTCATTTTCCTTTGACACATACACCATTGTTAATTGTTTTCTTACCTGTGACCAACTTTTTGTTTGAAATTTGAATTCATTCATGAAACACACAGGACAACTTGTCACATGTCGACTAGGCCCCCATGCTAAATCATTAAAGTTTAACATACTAGAAGTTTGACCACTAAGAACCTATACATGTATTCAATAAAATTTAATTAAAGTCATCAACAAAGATAATGGTGATATTGCACTAAGAAATTTGAGTGAGATTTACGTGATCCTTAAACCATTGTGCGAAATCATTCTCGATTCTTAGTTGTGTTTGATCTTCGGAGATATTGTTATATTGCAAGAAAGCACCACAAAAGTAAGACGATAAATTAAAATAAGTGAGAATTCATGAGTATACAAAATCATCGGACAAAATAATTAGCTTACGTAATATACCAATATTGCACCTCCTGTATATTTAAGAGGACATGATTCATTGTCGACATCAATTCTGCATCATTCAACCATCTACTTTTTTACTTGTCATAGTGTCTACCCAGTTGATTAAAACTTGTCAACTTTTGTGCGTTGGACACCTTCCTTCAGGAATTTCATCGTTTCAATGAACTATAGTTCTGACGCACTTGACATGAGATTCGAAGTAATATGGACAAAAATACGAGATCTCTTGAATCATGCACGCCTCACAAATGGAACCTTCTACACGTGCTTATTTTTTACAATTTTTTTAATTTTGTTGAATATCTCTCAAACGGATACATCCACCTATATTGAACTAGTCCACCTACTTTTGCTTCGTATGGATGTTCTATCGATTAAAAAATCATGGTAGAAATATTCTTTCAAACTTACATAAAATGATTGTAATATTAAGTTCCAATTGTAACATATTTTCTACGGTGAGTGTTGTCGAACATAAATCCCTAAAAAATTGGCTCAGGTCAGTAATCAGCTTCCATATCTTTTCCGGCTATTGTGAAAATGTAATAGGAAGCAAAGACTACATAAAGACATGGCAGTTGTGACTCTTTGTGCCGAACAAACGCAAATTGTTCATATCCACGCATCTTGTCAGATTTGAAGCAGCATTCTACGCTCACAAACCCATCCACATCTTCATCTTTTCATCTTTCGTGAGTGTGTAACGAACTTTGGGGTTAGACAATCCACTGTTGGGCAAGGTAATAAGGTGTAACTAAGGTCGTCGACAATATTCCTTCAAATCCAATCTTGCTTTAATATTGTCTTCCGTCTTTCCCTTAATGTTGATAACTGTGTTAAAGACATTATCAAATACATTTTTCTCAACGTGCATGACATTCAAATTATGACAAATCAATTGATCTTTTCTATACGATAGATCCCAAACTATACTACGTTTCATCCAGTTGTGTGAACATATCTATTATATCTGACATTTGGATTGTCAATAACCCTATGTAGACATACGATGTCAAATAATTCATCTCCTAATAACCTGACAGGAGGCATGTCATGCTTTGTTTTTCTCCTACGAAAGGCATTTCTATTACTTCAACATGGATGATTTTTCTCCAGAAATTTTCTATGACAATCAAACTAACAATTTTTACCTCCAGTTTTTAAAGTGAAAGCATCTATTTTTTAAATTTTTACCTCCATTGTCTATACCCCCATCCTTTTATTGGTTACCAATTAGCAACCCAAAAGATTGTGCTTGTTTGCTTAACCAGATTGTAGCTCTAATGACCATAATGGTCACACAACTAATATCTCTCACCTGATTGTTGAGGTCATGATATTTGACATTTTTCATTATCCAAAAAATTCTATCTCAAACTTCAACATTGTGAGATTTAATCTTGATTTAATTATCTTAAGTGTACTTAAATAAACAATTATATAGACTATGAAGTTTTGTTCATGAAATTTTCATCAACTCAAATAACTTTGGGTCTTATTAAATTATTTTGTTTAACTTAAATGATGTTCATTACTCATGAAATTTTGTCTTGATTCGAATATTTTTAGCTCCATTAAAACAATTGTTTAATGAATATTTTGATGAAATTAACTTTTTAAGAGAATCACCTTTTTTTCTTTTAATATTGATGCGGATGAGGATGATAATAAATATTGATGCATAAAATGCACTTTTTTCTAGCTCTAATATTGATGCCGATGATGATAACAACAAATATTAATTTTGATGTGCATAAGAACTTTCTTTAAGAAATTTTTTCTTTGATTCAAAAGTATATCTCTCCTAAATTAAAGAATACAATATTGATAAATTATATGAAAAATAATTTTGAAAGAGAATGATAATACATAGTGGAAAATGAGAACTCGAGAAATGGAATTAATTCCCCCTTTTCTATTCTTTGAAATATGAAAATGCATGTACAAGTTTAGTTCAAGATTTAATACTAGTGATGTTAAAATTTCTATTCACCATATCAAATTTCTTACAAAGTTTACTATTTATGCATCGAGTAAGAAAATTAGTTTGAAGGAGAACCTCAAAAAATCCCATGATCATTATATGAAATACTTAAATGCTTGGAAGTTAATATATTCTTATGCCCATTATGCAAAAATTAAAAAAAATGATAATTGTCCTAAAGTTAAATCCTCCTGTGACAATTTTTCAAGAGCTAAATATTCTTATGACAAATTCTTTAAATAGATTCCACCTGTTAAGGGATATGGCCTTAAGTGATAACAAACAATAAAGCTTATATATAAAACTCACATAAATTATTTTCTCCTTTTATTCAGGGATGAAAAGTGTAAGTTCATATATAGAACCCATAACAATGTTACCACCAACTATGCCGAAGCTCATATTGGCCGCTGTCCTGGTTATAGACCCATGCCCCATCAATTTGGATGCTCCACAGGCACTCGTCGGGGCATGTGTATGAGTCTATACTCTGGCGATACACATCGAAGCTTCCCTCCACCCATCCAGTCGCACTCTTCCAGCTCATCTTGCACCAGAACAGTGTGTTCTCGGTGATGTAGTTGGGACCAAACTGCCATCTGGAATATTCATGAAAAGCTAGAAGATGAAAGCCAAGATCATTATCTTTGGATTGGCAATGGATTGACAATGGAATATTGCTGCTCAAGTTGTTGGTAATTTGCATGTGGACAGTGTCATAGCAATTGACCAGAGGAACATGACTTGAGAGGATAAGCACAGAAGAAAACAGCATGAACACAAGAAAGTAGGAAACACTGTTAGTAAAAAGAGCCATTCTTCTTGTCACAGTTTCAGAAAAGAAAAAAAGAAAGAGACAAAGAACTTGCAAATTTGAGTTTCAGTGAAAAATGGTCACGATAATTATAACATTGGAGCTCGATGATATCACTTGAGTTGATACATTATCGCTGTACCGAGACAAACTCCATTGTATTTAGACAAGGTATTGTACCACATACAAAGCCAATATGCAAATTAATGATTGCCAAAACTTCTTTCACAATGCCTCTTTTAACTATTCAAATGAAATTAGCATAGGAAATAACAATTTGAGTGATAATTAATGCAATTATTAAACATGCTACAATTAATTTCATTAAATTATGATTTTTTTTTTGCTGAATTACTTTAACTAGCATACATTCAACGTTATGCACAAAATCAAGTTTGTTTCCCCAATAACGTAAGCAACACAAAATGCTACAAATTATGACTGATTATTGTTTTAATGAGCGTGTGAAGCACCTTCGGTATGAAGCGTGTGTGAAGCGGCTTTAGACATATTTATGTTTATTTTTTTGACATCTTTCTTCGATAGTTTAAAGGGTGATTGGGGATAACAAATATATGATTCAATTCATTAACAATAATTTTTTTTAGCATTTTTGAATTTTGACGAACTTCTGCACATTATTATCAGTTATAATGGATATAATCATTTTATATAACTTCTAATCTTATAAAACTACTTTTTATTGTCATGAATGATCCTTTAAACTATTAGTAAAGAAAGATATAAAAAAATGAAGAAAAATATGTTTAAAGCTGCTTCACATGCTCATTTTTTCCCTATATATAATATGTGCATATATATATATATATATATATATATATATAGGGTTTAATGAGCGTGTGAAGCGACTTCTGTGAGAAGCGCGTGTGAAGCAGTTTTAGACATATTTATGTTTATTTTTTTTTGACATTTTTCTTCATCGATAGTTTAGAGGGTCCCTAGGAGTAATAAATATATGATTCAAATCATTAACAATAATTTTTTTCATCATTTTTGAATTTTGACGAACTTTTGCACATTATTATCCATCATAATGGATATAAGCATTTTATATAACTTCTAATCTTATAAAACTATTTTTTTATTCTCATGAATGATCATTTAAGCTATTAGTAAATAAAAATATCGAAAAAAATGAAGAAAAATATGTCTAAGGCTGCTTCACACGCGCTTTACACGAAAAGCGCTTCACACGCTCATTTTTCCCATATATATATGTGTATATAAACTAAATATTAATCTCATAATGCTCTTATCCTTGAGAATCCTTGTTTTGGTATTCTTCTTGTGGTTCTTTTGAGTTTATTATTTTTTTATTATTCTCCCACTACTTTCGAATATTTCACAATAAGACTGCACGTCCATGTAATCATGATTGGATGCGTGACACTCACAATTCAATAGAAAAGAATTATATTTTAAAATAGTATTGCTTTTAATATTTTAAAATATAAAAATGGTGACATGAATTTCTTGTTTATTTATCTCTATTAGGTAGAAGTGTAATTTTCTAAATTTTTGATTGTATTTTCATAACATAAAATGTGTTTTTGGCTTTTATCTGTTTTTATATTCATATGTCATTTTAGTTTTTATTGCAAACTTCATAATAAACTTATGAAATTTTAGAAAATGGCCACATGTGAACAAGTATCTATTCACATGGGAGTATCCAACCACTACAAGAAAAAGGCTGATTACATACGGTCAAACCAAAATCGTCTACAGACTGATTACAGACGGTTTTGACCGTCTATAATGATATTACAGACGGATTTATCGACGGAACTGATCCGTCGAAAAAATAGTCGTTGCAAATCATTTTTGGGCGGTCGGAGAAAATTCATCGAAAGTATCGACGGTTTTGACCGCGGCAAAACCGCCGAAAGTTTCGGCGGTCGTCGCAACATGCCGAAACTTTCGGCGGTCACAAACCGTTGAAACTTTCGGCGGTCATCACAATCGTCGAACTTTCGGCGGTCGCAACCGTCGCAAAGATGTTGTAAAATATAAAAAAAATTATCTGGCCGCCCGGCAGCCAGATCCTGCCGCCCGTGGCCAGATCAGGCTGCTAGGCGGCCACATCCCGCCGCCCATGGCAAGATCCGGCTGCCCACGGCAATATCCGCCTGGCGGCCACATTTTGGAGAGAGATAGAGAGATAGAGAGAGGCGCATGAGGGTCACCGGCGATCGTCGTCTGGGAGGGAGAGGTCGTCGAGGGAGAGAGAGAGGAGAGAGGGAGAGAGAAGTAGATTGGGAAGATTATATATATGTATTATATATATATATATATAGGTGGAAAGATGAGAAAGCGAAAACGAAAAAAAGGCGGGATAGTGAAATTTTAATTATCCACGGCTCTGACGGTCGGAAAATTAAATACTAATTATTTTTAAAGTTACCAATGGTTGTGACCGTCGAAAATTATTTAATTATAAAAATAAAATACTATATTTAGTTATATATAATATTTATTTTTTATTTTATCGACGGTTTGAACTGTCGCTATTTATTACCGACGGTTGGAACCATCGAAAATTGTGACATCTCGGACTGTCGCTAATTATATTAATAAAATACTCCTCATATTATATTATTACACATTTACCGATGGTTACGATTGTTGGAAATTGCGGCGGATAAATATCCGTCGGAAATATCGACGTTCCTAATCGTCGAAAAATAAAAAAAATAATATAATAAATTACATAATTTATTATTTTCATTTTCGACGATTGTATCCGTCGGAAAATCCGTCAAAAATTACGACAGATGGATATCCATCGAAAATATCGACATTCCTTATCGTCTAAAAATAAAATAATAATATAGCAAATTATATAATTTAATAATATAACAAATAAAACTTTCGGAAAATGATAATTTTCTTGTAGTGAACTCGGAATAGAGGTACCTCGCGCCTTTGACAGAAAAAGCAAATACTAGCTAGCTTTTGGCATGGATTGAAAATTAAAATTGCTTTTCCACAAACAAAAAATAAAGGCACTTCATATCATGAATAGGTGGCAAGAATCTATTGGTAGGATGAAAAAGGAAAGAGAATTAGAAGAGAAAAAGATGCTCTACTGAACGGAGAGGTGCCACGCTGGATTAAAAAAAGAGAAAAAATGTGTTGTACAAGAGACATGCATCCAAAATCAAAATCAAACAGTAGGATAGGATGGAAGAGGAGAAGGACTATAAAAAGAAAAAAGAAGATGCATGTGGGAGAGCTAGCCATTAGGGTTGGAGACCATGATAGAAGACAAGCTGCTTTTGTAAAGAGGAAAGACCAGCTAAACGGAAAGAAGCTGGTTGGAGCTTTGTCTCTGCTACTGCTGCTTTCTATGCCCTTTTCTGCTCTTTTAGTCTCTTTTTTACTACTTTTCCCTTCATAATTTCTGTTGAATAATGTTTAGTAGGAAGATGATGATACTTTTGATTGTAATCTTTCTAGTTATGTGTATCTAAATCAGTCATTAGTTCTGGAGACTTTGATGGGATTTAAACTTTTATTTCCTATGTTTGCCTTTATGTTGGATGTCTTTAATCAATTTGTACTGTTCAACATTTTGTGTATCTTGTTTAACTTTTGTTTATCAATGGATTATGATGTTTTTATTGTTGAATACATTGAGCACTAATCTCTCATTCTTCCTCCTTAATTCTGATTACCTTTTCCTACAATCAAGATCATGAGAAGGGCTTATCTTGCATGGCAGGCAGCCAGCCACTGATGAACCAAGATGTTAGCTGGCTGTTAAACAGAAGAAGACTAGGCTTATCCACATTTAATGATTGTTTTGGTTGAATGGTGTTAATTGGGTAGATTTTCTAATTATCTTAAAAGATGATGAAATAGATTTTTTATCCTTATTCGGGTTGAAATTTAGAATTTCAAAATGAGAATGGAGAGATTTGATTGACCTCTAACATGAGAGTGAAATGATCCTCTATTAGTAATTGTATGATATTGATATCCAACTATTTTAAACCGTTTTAATACATAGCCGTTAGTTGTTTTTCCTAAAAAGAGTTTCCATGTCCTAATTATTATCTTTGTTTGTAGCCTAGTTTTATTTCCCCATTATCATTCTTGCTTTATTAAATTCCATTATTAAAAATAAAAGAAAAAGATAAAAAAAGAAAACAAATGTTTTAAATTCTTGTTTCATTTATGAAATATTAATTTTTAATAATTTTGAGCTTAATAATTTTATCACTATAGTAGTATTTTTTTCCTTTCGTACTCGTAAAGTTTAAAAGCTTATAACCTCTCTCTAGACCCAATACTATACTACAAGAAAGGTTGTGCACTTGCGGTATGGGCTGGGACTTATAAATTTTTAAAATGTTGAAAGAAGTAGCTCGAGTGGGTCCATCATACAATGTCACTATTGAGAAGTCGAGTACCCCACATGTGAATATACATGTTCGAGATTTTTTTGACTTAGCATAAAATCTGATACTTTATGTCATACTTAATCATTTTTATCACTTTATTCATATTGTTTTATTTCACAGCCATAAAGTTTAGAAGAAAACAATCTCTCTCTATGGTTTGATCGCATACTATAATACAAGGAAGACTATGCGGTTGTAGTTTGGAACATACACATTGGGACTTATAAATTATTAGAACTTGTCGGAAGCAATAGCTCAAATAGGTAAATGTAATTATATGTTTAAGTGCCCCTATTGGGAATCCGAGTACCCCCACAATAGTATATATGTTTGAGATTTTGCTGAGTTAGCATAGAATCAATATTGTATATCACATTTTGCGTCCCAATCCCAATTCTTTAAACATAAAAATGGCTAATATTTTATTACAAAAAGATGAAAGAAAACTATTATACTAACTTATTAATAAACAATTAGTGATAAAAGTTACTAATGTTTATAAATATTAGCATTGAAAAATAATTTAATTTTGTTTTATCAAAATTCAAAGCAAGAAAAGAGAAGGAAGTAAAAATGGAATGTACAATATTTTATTAAAAGACTTAAGTTGTTAGAAAATTCATTCATATTTCATTTCTCCTTTACACTCAGTTTTTCATTGTTTCTCTTTCTATTTTCTAACAACTTAAGTCTTTTAATAAAATATTGTACATTCCATTTTTATTTCTTTCTCTTTTCTTATATTTTACCTATTTTCATTTTCATTTCTTCATATTTTTAGTTCTCTGTATTTAAATTCCCTTTTACTTCTTTTTGGTTTCATTTCCCCTCTTCTAATTGGAATTTCCATATTTACTTGTTGAAGTTCATACTATTAATTGCATGCATAAATGCATTAACTTACCTTCATGAATAGTTGACGTATTAAAATTTCGTTCATGCATCCCTTGGTTTTTTTTACTTTTTATGATGGGCTCATTATTTTACCAGTTCACCAATTCATCAGTTTTTCATGATTCTTTCCGGTTCGTTGGAGTCTGATGTCACTTTCGACAAACAAACTGAATTGGAACACCAATGGTTTCGTGGTTGAACTCTTCGAACCGAGTTCGGTATTAATAATATTGCCATTTTTTCTCTCCAAATCTAATCACAATTAGCATATATATTATATATTAAATTAAACTGACTTTAAATCATTTAAGTATATATCAATTAGTCTTTACAAAGACACTTATTCAGTTGCCCAAGTTAATTTTTTGAAGAAGGAAAAATCCAGATACTAAAATGAAGCAAAACACTGATAGCTCGAGACGAACAATAGGAAAAAACACTTGAATAAATTAGAGAGAAGAACATCCGGGTTTCAATGGAGAGAGGTCCAAAGGTTGAAAACCTCTGCGTTACAAGAAAGGACGAGAGAAATAATTGCTTACAAAAATTTACCAATTTCACTTTTAATTGTATTATGTCTCTCAATAGCTGAGATTTTCTCAATTATTGCTTAAGAAAATAAAACATTATTATACATACAGAATAATCTAAACTTTATGAAATTTCTATATGACCTCCTAATACAAAATGAAAATAAAAATCTTCAAAAAACATTTTAGATTTTCAAGGCTCCACCGTCGAACCCTCACTAAGGATCTTCTATGACAAGACCACATATATCCAATGTTCTCATAACCGGATCGGTGACCAGAGTAGATGACCAACTAGATCATGATTGGAACCGTTCAAAAGGTTTTTATTAGATTAAAATTATCCAGAATAATTTTAAAGATTAGTAACATACTAATAATTAAACATTAATCCAAATATATTCTTTATTTGATTTTAAAATATTATTATTGATAAAAAATTATTCCCAACTTGTTAATTTTGATTGATTAATATTAAATTTATATTTATCATTTAATGCAGTTAATAATATGTTCATTTATTTTTCCTCAAATCACTCTTATTTCTTTTTATTTTTATTTCTTTTTTAACACTTTTCTATTTTTATTTTCATTTTTTCCTCACTCTTCATTAATACTTAATTTCCCCCCTTAATGTTATTATGAATATGATTCAAATACATTCCTTATTTACTTTCACTTTCTCTTGGTTTCTGTTTTTTTTTTTTCAAAATTTTTCTTGAAGTAGGTCTTTTCTGTCACTTTTTTTTCTCTTTAATTTTGAATGTGATTCCAACTAAGTTCCTTATTTAATATCCTTTTATCTTTCCTTTCCTTTTGATTTCTTTTGACATTTTTGGCTTCAATGGTTTTTTACCTGATTCATTGTTCATCAATGTTTGCTGGTTCGATCACTTTTTATTTGGCCCAAATGTAATCGGACCAAGCTTCGATTCGTAGTTGATCTGACTGGATATGTCCAGTTCCGACAACACCACATGTATCACATTGAGGTCAAACATATTGACAACTGGGTTAAAATTATACTAAGGACACTTTGTATTGCACCATCCCGAGATCACAAAAACCATAGGATTTTTTATTTCTAATTTTATTATATATCTTAAAGAATAAAGATGTTATATTTTGGTCCTTGTGAACCCCTTTTTATAATTCTCAGCTAAATTCCTTTTCTTGAGGAAGTGTAATCACGGGATGATTGTTTGTCAATCAGACTTCTTTCGATTTTTTTAATTAAATGCCACTTGGATCATTTTTATATTATACTATTATCTATGATGTTTTTGCTAACTTTGTATTATTTCAAACAAACTACAGGGTTGGTTTCGAAGACTAGTTGCAATGAGCTGTAAAGTTAGCAATGTCTTGTATGTGAATGCTAATAGTTAGACTCTATAGATTCATAGATAGAAAAAAAAAAACTAATAGATACATGTGACTATCACTAGTTAGACTCTATAGATTCATAGATAGAAAAAAAAACTAATAAATACATGTGACTATCACTTACTTAAAGTTTTCTCAGTAATGCTACACAATTTTATTAGTATTATTTAAAATATAAATCATAAAATGTGAAAGTCTTTTCAATAATAATAACTAATTCATAATATTCAAAATAACTAAGTATCCATGAGTTCACAATTCTAATGGTTGGAAAATATAAAACTAAACCACTAAGATTCAACACTAATGTGCAACACCAAGACAGTTAAGTTCGAGAGTTCAAGTAAATTCGGTCGAGCGTTCATGGATTTGAAATTTAGTTTTAACTTGTAAAATCATAAAATTAGTGTAGAACTCAATTTTATCCATAAAACATTTGATATATATAAAATAAATATCAAATGACAGAAAGTACATGTCAACTATAGTAATAACCTATGAAACATCAATTATCTAGAAGTCTATTTTAAATGTTAATAATTAATTAATTAATTGTTCTATAAAATCAAATTTAATTTATGCATGATCTGAACAAAAAATTTCAAACAAAGTAAAATAATCCAGCCATCTCAATTTTCAACAATCGAGTAAAATATATATTATCCATATCAGAAATTAAATAAAATAGACCATAAAATAAATGTTAACTATATTCCAATAAATTTAAATTATAAATAACAACTATTACTATTTTTATAAGTTTTGTTATTGCATTAAAAATAAGAATGATTAAATGGTTTAAATAAAAGAAAATATTTAAAACAATGTCTCGCCTCCAAGAACATATTTATTTGTTCTCATAATGACTCCCACATTGACGATCTTGCCACAATCAACATAACAATTAATATTACACTTAAATTCTTCTTATTTCAAGTGCTTCTTAATCTTCTTTTAAACTCAAATTTTACCTTACATACTATACATTCGAAAATGAAGAAGTTGCTTCTCCTTAATATCCTATATGGAGTGTCCTCACAATTTTCTAAGTCATATAATAGGAAAATACCAAGTGAAATAAATTCGTCGAATCTACAAATTTAGCAATACGATTCTATCGAATCAACGAGTATAATACCCTAAGATTTCAATAGGGGCAATAAAGTAATTTGGCCTAAGTCCAATTGTTAAAGAAATATTAAGTCCTACTTGAAGTAGTAATTAAAATTAGAGTGGGGTTAGGAATTTTAATTTGATTTGAGGTTCAAAAGAATGTTTAATGGCCATAAGACTCCCACCTATATATAAGAGGATTGATAATTTTATGGCTTAAAAATATTACAGTCATCAAAATAATATTTATTATTATTTTAATAAAACAATTTGATGATAAAATACTATGGAATTAAATAATTCCAAAAATTAGAGAAAAGAAATAATAAAAAGGAAAAGATGAAAGTAGAGTTTGATTGAAACAAGTTATGAAAGAGATAAAAAGGAATTTGAGTAGAGATAGATTTTTTATAAGTATGTGAAATAATTAGTGAAATTCGGATTTAATTAAATTTCTATATTTAACAGATGATAATTAATGATGGATGGTTGTGATTGATAGAGAAAAAGCCCAAGGCCCAATAGGAATCAAAACCCTTAATTGAGAACTATAAAGAGGTCTAAAGGATGACTATAAAGTATGATTTACCTTCATAGAATTTTTGCACGATAGCTCGTCTTTCTCCTTCATTTTCTCACGAACTAAGGCACCTAAGGACATGAACCTAAGAGCATGAACGATATATGATTTTGAAGTTGTAACAGAGAAGAATAAGACCCAAGTGGTAGCCGAAGGTTTTTGGACATCTATAGGTAACAATCGTCGGCCAAAGTCGCGACGTCTTTGTAGTCCATAGGCAACAGGAACATAGTTAATTTTTCAACCAACTTAAGATACGTAGGGAATTCTCATGACGTCAATTTTCCACGACATGGATCATTGTCCTAAGTATTGACTATTTTGTGGATGAATTATGGATTGAGTTGCATGGATAATCACATAAAAATTAGGGCCAAAAGTTGTGCTGAAAAGATGACTTCCCGACGGAGATAGAACCCGAGCCGGGTTCTGTTCTGCTCGGCCTGAATTCCTTGAAATCCGAGTGGTAATCGAATTGATCTGGACCGAGTTTGTAGGAACTCGGCCCGGTTGCAAAGTGCACAGCTCGGATTCTATTACTCGAGTACGACAAGAAGAGATTGTTATGAATCCGACCCGAGTTTTGACTTGCTCGGCCCAGGTTCCATCAATGGATAAACAAAAGTTGAATAGGTCCTGACCGAGTTTCGGATAGTCAGGCCTAGGTTCCATGATGAACATAAGATTAGATCAAGGAATCAAATTGAATCGGCCCGAGTTATGTTAGACGCAATGCGGGTTCTCATGACATGGAATTGGTTTGAAAAATTAGAGGCCGATCCGGCCCGAGTTTCATCCCACGCAGTCCGGGTTCTGTTGATAGAATTGGAATTAGTGTGAAAATTGGATTGAACCGGCCCGAGTTCCACCCCACTCATTCTGGGTTCTATAGAAAGATGAGTATGATGGATTATCGAGGAACCGACCTGGGTTCCATCCCATCCGACTCAAGTTTTAAAGTTCAAAAAAGGAGTTTTTAAGTTATTAAAGTATGTTTAATTGTGATGATTGTGTTACTATTTATATCTAATCATAATATTATGATATCAATCTCATTGTGATGATATTGATCCTACGAATATGATTTATTTATTGATGTCTCGTTAGAGGCCGATCCGGCCCGAGTTCCACCCCACTCATTCTGGGTTCTATAGAAAGATGAGTATGATGGATTATCGAGGAACCGACCTGGGTTCCATCCCATCCGACTCAAGTTTTAAAGTTCAAAAAAGGAGTTTTTAAGTTATTAAAGTATGTTTAATTGTGATGATTGTGTTACTATTTATATCTAATCATAATATTATGATATCAATCTCATTGTGATGATATTGATCCTACGAATATGATTTATTTATTGATGTCTCGTGCATTCAAGATTGGAAATAAAGTTTAAATGAAAGCAAAGATAGACGTCATAAGTTAATCAAGATAAAAGATGCAAGGTACTTAAAATTGGGAGAGCTCTCAAAGCAGCCTATTTTGTTGAAGCGACCCTTGTGGTTGAAGGATAACTCCAAATATAAGAATAAGTGATACACAACCCTTGTGGTTGAAGCACCGATCATGGTTGAAGTTAATTGTTAAAAGTTAAAGAATAAGTGATACGCAGCACTCGTGGTTGAAGCAGCACTCGTGGTTGAAGTATTGAACAACCTTTGTGGTTGAAGCAGTCCTCGTGGTTGAAGTATTGAATAGTCTTTATAGTTGAAGCAGCCTTTGTGATTGAAGCAACCCTTATGGTTGAAATATTGAACAATTTTTATAGTTGAAACAGTCTTTGTAGTTGAAGTAGCCCTCGCGATTAAAGCATTGATCAACTCTTGTGGTTGAAATATTGTGCAGTCGTTATGGTTGAAGCTAAAGTAAAATTGATCGATGAGATATTAAATTATGACCTTTATGGTTGAAGTATAAGAAATATTAACTGATTGTTAAAGATAAAAGATAATTGCAGCCTTTATGGTTGAAGAATAAGAATGGATAATTAATTGATATTGAATTATTGATGTTAATATTAATTGAACCAAAATTGTAGCCTAATTTTGTAGAAGTATAGAGAGATAATTGATAGAAAGGAATAATTGAATTGCAGCCTTTGTAGTTGATGTACAACAAAAGATTATTGAATTATTGCCTTTATGATTAAAGTAAAGTAAAGAAAAGATTGATTGATTGTTAAAATAATTTATTACATCTCATATAGTTGATGTTATTATTAATGGAATTATTATTGTCAGTCTTTATGATTGATGATAAAGGGTGATACAATTATTGATTCCGATCAATTGAACCTTATAGCGGATGGATAATGCGTATTAATAATTAATATTGCATTGATATGATAATATTGATATTATTTATCATTATGCATATATGATTATTGTCATCGTCATGGTTCATATTGTTTATTATTATGGGTGATCATACGTACTGAGTTAAATCATTGGGCTTTGCCCTTGTACTTGGATTCGTACATATGATCGTAATGACGATGGAGAGACGGCTCGTGGTTCCTCTGACGGTTGACATGCACATGGATATATGGTCCATTATTGTATAAATGTGAATCCTAACCCACATGTTATTGGATGTTGTAAAGATGGCTTTAACATATTGTATAAATTATTGTAAATTAAGTCTTCCACTATTGTAGATTAGTTTAAGTTATAGAATTGAGTGGCGTCGCCGAGATAGCCTTCTGGATAGGCAAAAGAAAAAAATCTCGGGACGTTACAATGAGTTTATTGATTCTAGTCACAAGTTTACCAAGTTTAATCTACATTGCGACTCCAGCCCGATTTTGTGTGCTACTTAGCCATGAACTCTTAAACTCATACGAGTTTATGAGTTAATTCATGAGTTCAACAACCTTGTGCAACACCCTCTGTCATTGAGCCAAGTCACCTGCAAAATCATTCTCTATTATTTTATTTCACCCACATGAATTAAGATATAGAAAAAAAATCATGAGTAGTCTTAATAACAATCAATATGCTCAATTGAAAGTAAGGTGACTCTAATAAAAACTCATTCGAAAAATCAATACAATAAATCAATGAATAATATAGCAATTTATCAATATAGGATCAGGCAATTGATCACTTTATATCAATTTAACAATTATCATTTTATCAATAGCCTAATCAATAAGCAATTATTAATTTAATGTGACTCAAAAGCAATTGCTAATGTTAATTTATCCAATGATGAGGATCAATCCAATTTGAATTCAAATTCAATTCATTTCCAATTTAATATTGGATCTATACAATTTAATGACAAGGATCTATACAATCCAATTTACTGTTCGATCTATACGATTCAATGAGGGACGCCATGATAAATTCATTCAAAACAAGTCAATTAGGAGTGTTCACCGAGTCGGGTCGACTCATGAACCTGATGATCGGCCCATACCCGAACCGGTTTGGGTTAGATAGGGTCGTGCTCAGGTCGGACCCAATCGACCCCATATTTTTTTTTTATTTTTTATTTAAATTAAAATTTTTTTATTTATTTTAGAGGCTTTATATGATTAAAAATTTTAAAAATATGAAAATAAATCCTTTAAAATATAAAAAATCATAAACCAATATTTTTTTTATTTTTATGATTTAAAATAAATTATTAATATATATATGTTAAAAAATTATAATAAAGAAGAAAAATAAAAAGAAAAAATGATAACCCGACCTCCCAACCCTATTCGAGACAGGTTGGGTCTACTACCCAAGAAACCATCAATTCGATCCGACAAAAATTGGTTAGGCTGGGTTGGGTTTGGGGTCGGGGCAGGTTGGACCCGACCCATGAACACCCCTAAAGCCAATCAATAACAATAATAATATATTCATGAATGGCAAGAGACTAGGGCTAAATATAGGACAATTATAATTTTCTTTAAAGGTTGACGTATCAAATTCCTAGGTACATTATTTGCTCAATTCAATTTAATTCAATAATGATAGTCCCAAGTTTGAAGTCAATTAGTAGACTTAGGACCAATAACTTTCGATTTTTATTTTGTTTACCTAAAATGTTTACCTTTATTAATTTTTAATTAGGTTAGACAAGATCGAGATCAAAATCTAAATAAGCCAACAATACAATCATCATATGATCAAAATTATTATAGTATAATTAGGAAAATCAATAATAATATAATCAACAAATTAGATTAAAATAATAACACTAGCAAGATAATAAATATAAACTAATAAATAAATTTTCTAATAAATAAAAAGTAACTCTCGATTCCCTCTCTATTTCTTTTTCTTCTCTTGGTTGGCCGGGAAAATAAAAAGGATAATTGGTTGTGGAAAAAATCAAAAAGAAGAAATTCATGGAAAATCCAAAGTGTGGCTGAAAAATCTTTTTTTCTAAATCATCGAGCTGTAATTCTATAACGCCCAGAAATCCACGTTGATTTCATGTGCTCATAGTCGTCCTAAAAGACATTACTGAATCTTCTATAAAACATTTTTACGGAATATAAATAATAAATGCGGAAGACTTTTCAATAATAGTAGTTAATAATTCATAATATTAAAAATAATTAAAATATCAATAAGTTTATAATTCTAAAATGCGAAAATAATAAAATTAGATAACTCAACTTAATGCCATGTGCAACATTTGTTTGTCATTGAGCATAGCCACCAGTAGAATCATCCTCTATTAAAGCTCTCTCACCTGCACGGATCCAAGTACAAGGAAATATCCATAAGTATAAAAATACTCAGTACATAAGCTATACTAAATAATCAATATGCTCAATCTAAAATAAGATATGATCAATGATGAGTCAATTGAGCAATCAATACAATAATCAATTAACAATATGATGATTTATCAATATGAGCAATTATATCATGCTATAGTCAAAAGACCAATTAATAGCGATAACAATTAACAATTGCCTCATCAATATGACATTGTTTAATTAACAGTAGAGCATTGGATCGATGATTCAATATAACAATAAGACAATAAAGTCATAGATCAATAGGAAGGTTCAGGAATAGATCAAATGACCAATCAATATTGATTTAATAATTAACAAGATCAATGATGTAACGCCCCCAAATTGACTCTCGCCACGTGACGAAGACCAATCTAAAAATGCTACGAACACTATGTCTTTGACCATCTTATTGACGAAGTATAAGTCAAGAATCAAGACACGTCAGTGGAAGAAAGAATAAAGATAAAGAAAACAAAGAAATGAATGACATTATTTGTGGAAGTCTAGAAAAATGGCTAAATCATCTCTAACGAATATCATATAATTTTTACATCATGAATTCATAATTGCGAAAGGAAAATACGCAACTAAATAAGCTCTATTGTTCATGTGCTTTCTAGTCGCTTGAGCATCATCATACCTCACCAACTCAACACCATCTCTAACATTGCCCTATGGAAATCAAACACAGGGGAGGAGGTCCTCCCATAACCTTTACAGCTTAGTGGGGAACCATAAAATATACAATGCATAACTTTAAATAACATAAATCAGAGATTAAATGATGTACTTATCTTGAGTAGAAGATGGAACATGGAAATCATCATGAGTCACAATATGAGGTATCAATAAATGCCAATAATCAATAGACTCAGATGATACATAGTAAGCTTAAATCAATAGCATGCTTGAAAGTCATGACATAGGTAATAACAATAACTTGACTTGATATTCATGCTTGCTTTACTAATCCAAATTCTTAACCTTGAATTATGCTTGCTTTACTAATCCAAATTCTTAACCTTGAATTATGCTCAATAACTTGACTTGATATTCATGCTTGCTTTACTAATCCAAATTCTTAACCTTGAATTATGCTTGCTTTACTTATCCATACTTCTTAATCTTGTATCACACTTAATAATTAAGGTGACTTTAGGTGCCCTTAAATTCTTGGGGTATGCGGAGCAAATGATACAACCATGTGTGGGTCAATGGCGATCAAACCATGACAAAGAGAGCGACCCTTATCTTGAGATACTTCGCATGGACTGACAACCCATTATTCATCTCCATCTTAACTTATTAATCACTTTCGAAACTTGTTATTCTTTATTCTTCATGGAGACAATAAGATCAATAGGAAAATAAATTAGTAAAAAGGATTCATATCTCAAAGAAGTATGTATCTTAGTTAGGCCATGACATTAAATCAGTCGTAACAACAATATTCAGATCAAGATAAAAGAGTAAGGACGAACAAAATCAGAAGGCACGTGTGTGTGGCCTGGCACGATCGTGCCAGTCTGATGGCACGGCCGTGCCAGTCTGATGGCACGGTCATGCCGAAAAGGACATGTGCCGAGAAAGGGAACGGGCGTTCTAGAAAAGAGGCATGAACGTGACTAAACTTGAGGACGGTCGACCGATTCAGCGGAGTGGTCGATCGTTCCATGGGCTTCTACAGCTAGGTTATGGAACAGGCATGTCAGAGGGGTGGCACGGGCATGCCTGATCATGAGGGCGGTCGACCGATTTAATAGGTAGGTCGATAGGTTTTATACTTGGTGGCTTAGTCAATAGTTTGGTCATGGCACGGGCGTGCCAGAGGTGTGGCACAGTCGTGACGGAGGTGGCACGGGCATGACAGCTGATTTCAACCCGAAAATCACACAATTCATTAATAGGATTTCACTATAGATTTGTTTCTACATCCTAGCAATCATTAAGGTAGAACAATAATAATAAGAATCAAATCTTACAAGCAAATAGGTCAAACAATTATACAAATAAGAAGAAAATAGGGCAATCAATTTCATTTCATGAAACTTTCGTAATCTTTCATTCGTTTAACTTGAATCTCCTATAACAAAGGGAATTGGTTCTATTCAATATGCAAAGTAATTTCAATTCACCTACCTCTATTCGATGTTGTCCCCTCTTTGATTTGTTTAGATCAGTAGTGGTCGCGTCCTCTTCATCCTCTCTGTGTAGAGATCTCTTCCCTTGGCCGATCACCACTTGCAGGATGGAGTTCCTTACTGAAACGTGCGTGAGAAGAGGGCCAAAGAGATGAGAGATCAAGAGAAAAACAAAAGGCTATCGGCAGAAAAATCTAGCATTAATCCCATGATCTTCCCATTAGTTAGTGTGATCCGAAATTTCTGCCCTTATCTCCTCGAAAGCTGGCCATTATCTCATAATGAGATTCCCATCTGTTATCTTTTTTATTGGTCGTCTATTTGGTTTTGATATATTTTTTTTGGTTGTTACAAATGATTCCTGATCACCATGGGCACTATTCAATTTAATAATTTTCAATTCAATATCAATGGTCATTGGTCAATAACAATTCCATTTGATTCAATGGGTGGAGGCAATTCCAATCAATACCAATATCCAAATGACCATGATTTCAACCAACTCAAATCGATTCGATTTTTAATTTAATTCAATTCAATATACAATGTTCGAAGTTATCCAATTCAATGATAAGCACTCGATCAATTAAGAAAAAGTCCATATCTTTTTCATATAAGCCAATAGGGGATCAATCCACGGTAAGCCATTCAACAATATAGCGCTAACAATGATTCGTGAATGACGGGGGACTATGATCAAACACAGGATAACCATAGCTTCTCTAAACAATGATGACGAATCAAATCTTTAGGTCCACTAACTGTCTCATTCAATTCAATAACAATATGGCCCAGGCTCTTGGAGACGAAAGAGCATGAAAATCGAGCAGCTTTAAGTTTTTATCTTGTTTACCTAAAATGTTTATCTTTAATAATTTAATTTAAGTGAAACAAGACTCAATCAAAAAGATTACTAGATCGAAATCATAATATAAGATTGAATATAATAACAAATAAGATGATAATATGATTTGATAAGATGACATTATATGGAGATATGATAATCAGGTATGATAACCATAAGATCAGAACCAATCAATAATCATACAAAGAAATTCAATAAACGAATTTCTTTTTGGTTTTCTCTCAAAGTAAAAATAAAGAAAATAACATTTTCTATCAATTTTTACTCTCGATGTCTCACATTTTTTTTTGTTTTCTCTCTGCATAACTTCTTCGGCAAAACATTGTCTCATTTTTTTTTCTTCGTTAAATCAATTTGCATATGAGAAAAAAATTAATTTCCCCTTTTGTCTCTCACGTTTCTCTCTCCACGTCACCCTGCACACACGTTTTGTTTTCTTTTTGCCGTAATCCCTTCTCTCCCTTTACAATACTTTTCTCTCTCTTTTTTGCTTAATCATTTTCTCCCTCTAAATTTGGCACATCCGTCTCCAACATATCAATTCTCTTCTTGCATGCCATCTTCTCTCTCTTCTTCTTTTCTAATACTTCGTGTCCGTAATCTTAATTTTATTTTTCTTCATTTTTTTCCTCTTCCCTCAATCTCTTTCTCTCTCTTGATTTTGTGCCCGACCAACCTTTGCATTTTTTTCTTTTCTCTTTCACCGCCAAACGCTGCATGACATTTTTTTTCCTTTCTTCTTGATTTTGTTTCCTGCACAATTTTTTCTTCTCGATTTTTTTTCCTTTCACACCATAATTTGCGGCTGAAAAAAAAAAAGACCTCCCCTAGCTGACACCAACATATTCTTTTGCGCTAAATATAATCTAATAAATAATCTTACGGATCCTCTCTTATGTACCTCGTTCCACGTCTTAAAGATTTGACACCGAATCACGGCTTATTATCACCATGAGTCACACCTCCCTTTCTTCTTGTCGCCGAAATGCCGTTGTCGTCAAACACCGAGAACCAAAGAAAAAAAAATTCCTTTAATGACCGACACTAAGAATTTATTTATAGGACTTTTAGATTCTTGATTTCCAATTCATTATAACTTTCAATCCCAATCAAATTCAACCTCTTAGTTAAATCTCCTTTAACAAATTCTAATTTATTCCAATAATTAAATAATTTTGAATTTAATTAAATAATCTCATAATACATCTTATCCTTAATTAAACTCCTTCCCTATTTTCCTTTATTTTCGAAATTATTAATTATAATAATATTAATGACCATATTTTTTTAAAAAATCAAATTAATAAAATATTATTTTTTCAACTCTAAAAAAATTGGGATCCTTACATCTTTATTCCCCCTTTTTTGCATTTCTATGCCCTAATTTATTCCTTTTTTCAGCAGGATAAATGAGGGCAATGAAAATCTTCACTGACGTAATATTCCGGTAACTATTACAATTGGTCAGAACTATCCAGCCGATTCCACAACTAAATTGCATTGTGAAACATCCACATCACAATAGCAAATAGGATCCCCCTACACAGGGACGGAGCGAGACCCTTTTTAATTGAATGAAAGGTAATATAAAGAATGAAGTATTAAATATTATTGGGGTAAAATTTTAATGAACTATATAATTATTTGATGATACAACTTTGAAATATTAGAGTTGTATGTCAAAAAAGTTTAAATAGAAAGTGACAACTTTATACACTAAATTTTGCTTGAATATTTGACTATGATCTTATTAGATTTTGAATGAATAATGAGTATCAAAGTTATAGATAATTATATTAGCTTTTCATAAAATTTAAGATTATATAATTGAGATAATATCATGCAAAAAATTATGCTTAAAAATAATGTGGGACGATCAACTTGTCTGTCAAAATAACGAAGGCCGGTCGGGGCACCGGTATATAACTTGTATTACAAATAAGTAAAAAAAATAAAGATATAAATTATGCGTATATGGTTGCCCCTTGATTCTGTCTCCGTTACTGCCCTACATAGCGTTGTCGAACGGTCATCGCGCCTTGCATATTCTGCCAAATCTTCGCTCCTTAGTTTTGTATTGCTGTTGCGCCTTACTGTCGTCAGGAGAGAACACCATGTGTACAACAAGAATGAGAGAGGAAAAACATTTTCGTGCAGACGAAGAAGCAATTGGCCCTATATCTTCTAATCTCAATCAATTTAATCTTCTAATTATTCTAACGTATCATTGTTTAGTTAATTCTGAATTTAAATAATAATCTCACAATAAATCTTATTTCCAATCTAACTCCCTATCATTTTCCTCTATTTTTGGAATTGTTAAATATAATAATATTAACAACCATATTTCCTAGAATAAAAATAATATAATTTCCTTTTATTTATTATCCAAAAATCGAGGTCATTACATATGGGATGTTATACGCCTATAACCACTTTGTATTTGAAAGAATCAAATGTTTAATTGGAGAGACTAATCGACTTCATAAACAAGAATGATTAGAACACTTGGCTAAGTACCGCAATAAATTATCTCACTATAAATAGGATACAAAAGTGTTGAGTTTCTCCCCACATACCAAGGCCAATTATTTGAACAAAGTTCACTCTTTCTCTCTTTATTTTTACAATGGTCCATACGAAGCTTCGACATAAGAGATTATTGTTCGAGTGATTTGCATGGTTTCGAGATGACATCACGAAGAAATAGGCAAACAAAGTTCATCGTTTGTGTAGAAAGTTGAATATTCATAGTTGATTTTTCAACCAACTTGTGATACATAAAGTGATCCCTATACTGATGATTTCCAGAGAACATTTCAAGACTACCTTCATGGTGGGAGATCGACTTTCGCATCGACCTGACGCTTGGCATGATACTCATATCGAAGGCACCCTACAAAATGACTCTAGTTGAGATGCTAGAATTGAATAGCTAAATTCAAGAGCCATTGGATAAGAGTTTCATCGGACTAAACTCTCCCCACATCTCCCCATGGGCACTCCAATGTTATTCCTAAAAAAAGGATGGGTCCGCGTCTATGCATAGAATTATGGATGTTGAACAAGGTCACAATCAAGAACATGTTCCCATTGCCAGGAATTGATGACCTATTGGCGAAGGTGTTCCTAAAAATTGATTCGAGAAGTGTTGGATAGCTAACAACATGTTCTGAAGACTTTCTTTCATAATACGATATTTGATTTACGAATTCCTAGTGATGCCTTTCATGCTGACCAATGCATTGGCAATACATGGACAAGTTCATTATTGTATTCATCAACAAAATCCTCATCTACTCATGGAGCCTAGAGGAACATGAGGATCAAGGAGTCATATTACATACCCTGAGGGAGAACAAGTTATATACCAAATTTTTTAAGTGTGATTTTTTGACTGAAGGAGATCATGTTCTTTGGGCATATGATCAGTGAGAATGGGATATTAGTTGATCTTGCCAAGGCGAAAGCAATAGCCAATTGAGCACAACTAAAGAATGTGTATCAAAAGTTTCCTTGACTTGTAGGATGCTATATGAGGTTTATAAAAAAACTTCTCCAAAATCTCATTGCCACTATAGAACCTCTAACATCCCGTGATTTTATCAAGGGTAATATTGTACTTTTATAATTCAATTAAGGCATTTGATGGATTGAAGGAAAATTAAGTCCTATTAGGAGTAGGAATTATAATTAGATTGAGGTTAGGAATTTCAATTGGATTTGAATCAAAAAGAAAGTCTAATGGGAATAGGACTCCTAAATAGGAAAAGATTGAGAGTTTTATGACTTTGAAATATTTTAGTCATTAAGATAATTATTATTATTATTTTAATCCAAAAATTAGATGATAAAATATTATGGAATTAAATCATTCCAAAAATTAGAGAAAAGGAAGAAATAAAAGGAAAAGGTAAAAGTAGAGTTTGATTGAAAGACGTTATGAAAGAGATAAAAAGGAATCTGAGTAGAGATGGATTTTTTATAAGTATGATTATGGAATAATCAGTGAATTCAGATTTAATTAAATCTGAATATTTGAGATATGATAACTAATTATGGATGGTCATGATTGATGGAGAAATAGCCCAAGGTCCAATATGAGTAAAAAACCTTAGTTGAGAGCTATAAATAGGACATAAAAGGTGGCTAGAAAGTATTATTTGCCTCCACAGAATTTCTGCACGAGAGCTCATATTTCTCCTTCGTGTTCTCACAAACCGAGGCACTTGAAAGAGATATACCATTTCGAAACCCCGACAAAGGAGAAAAAGATTCAAGTGATAGCCCAATATTTCCGAACATCAATAGAGAGGAATATTCGGCCAAAGTTACGATGTCCGTGTAGTCCACGGACAATAGGAACATTGTTGGTTTTCAACCAACTTAAGGTACATAGGAGGATCCCCATGGCGTCAATTTTTCCGCGGCATAGGCCCTTGGATTTTTCTCTGTTATACAGAGATTACATTGATATATTGTTTTAGTCGATTGGATATTGTATGGCATAAATAGGATAACCAAAAGTAGTGTTGGAAACACAATTTCACGATGCCGACAGGACCTAGCCCGGATTCTATTCAACACAGCTCGTTCCGTTTGACATAGCCCGGGCAATGCATGATACGAATCGAGTTCTGTAGAACTGGATTAAAACAGACCGTATTCAACGAACACGGCCCGAGTTTTCGGCAACATAGCCCGTGTGCCATTGAACACGGCTCGTGTTGACCATGCGCACGAACAGACACATGAATATGTCAACTCGACCCAGGTTTGCAGCACACCTGGCCCGAGTTCTGCTTGACCGAGGTGGAAATTATGGATTGGGAACACGGCCTGTGTTCACACAGACCATTTTACGAGGTCAAGAAACATATTTTCAGTTGTGATTGATTGTTCTTCACCATGTATCGTTATGTATTGGCCCTCTTATTGATTATGCTTGTCATATGGATTGATGCTAATCAATAATTGAGAAGCGATAGATGATAATTGATTATGGATTAACGGCCTTCTGTAGTTGACATAAGTTGATAGATTGAATGATTGAGATTAATTATGCATCATCCAAGTGATTGTATGGAAAATTTGCTCGGCCGAGGTTTGGACGTTGAACAACATAGCACTCGACCCAGATTTCATCCCACCAGCCCGGGTTGATCAAAATGGAGTCGGTTTGTGTATCGAACAAACCATCCTGAGTTTTACCCCACCTATTCCGGGTTTAGATCAGAAAAATAATGTTAATGAGTTATAGATTATAGTTTAATTAAGATAAAAGTTATATTGATGATTCCTGAACCTAATATCATCATAATTTACCATCGATTATTGATTATTGATGAAGTTATTGATATGATAATAATTTATCATAAACTGATATATAGATTGATTGTTAAATGGCTATTGATAATTGACTTATCGATAGGATTAAATTATGGGCATGATGACACTTCATCACATATTGTTTATCGAAAATTGATAATGGAGAATTAGAATTAATGAAAATCGGTTATGGATGATATGTGTATGGATTTATCGATTGACACCTACCTGAGATCACATAGTCGAGCTGATCCCATGATGGAACCCCAAATTGAAAATGCACCTAAATTGACAAAGATAGATGTGGGCCCTAACCCACAGGTTAGATATGGTATAAATAGCTTTCGCATATTATAATAAAATGTTGTAAATTAGTCTTCCGCAAAGTCAGTTTGTTGACTGATCAAAGTCAATGTATAGATTGAGTGACGTCGCCGGGATAGCCTTTTGGGCAGGCAAAAGAACAAAAAAATTCGAGGCGTTACAGAACCTCACGAAGAAAGGTGCCAAATATGAATAGTCATAGAAGTGTGAAGATAACTTCCAAGAGTTAAAGAAGAAATTGACGATGATGCCCATTCTGATGATACCTTCATGCTCATCAGGTTATGTCATCTATAGCGATGCTTCGACACTACTTTCGAGTGCGTCTTGATGCAACATGGGAAAGTGATACATCGAGATAATTGAAGAAGCATGAATAGAATTATCCAACGCATGGCTTGAAATTGACAATTGTGATATTCGCCCTCAAGATTTGGTGACACTATTTATATGGTGAAGAATTCGAGATATTTGCATACCATTAAAGCCTGAAGTACATGTTATCACAAAGAGACCCAAATATATGTCAAAGAAGATGGATCGAATTCGTGAAGGATTACGAGGAAAGACAAACTCAGTTGTCGATGCATTGAATAGAAAATGGGAAGGATCACTTGCTTGCCCGAGAATGAGTTGCTAGAACATGATTGTCTGTATCATCCAAATTAGTCTAGTAACTAGCAGTGATGATGTATGGTTTATGACACACCTTAGCATGCATCGCGATTGACAAAGCACACCCAAATGATGATGAGTGCAATCACCTACTCAAGTTGTGTGAAAAGATACTTACAGAATTTTTAGTCAAGGATGGGGTGATCAGATATAAAGGACATTTGTTGTTGGTCCCTAAAAATGTAGCATTGAGAAGACATGTGTTGTATGAATGCTATAAGTCAAAATTCACCATTCATTTCTGAAACACGAAAATGTACAAGAATTTGCAACAGACCTTCCAATGAAACAACATGAAGAAGGATGTGTCTGAATATATTGCAAGGCGCCTGTATATCAACAGGTGAAGGTGGAGCATAGAGATCATATGGTGCATTGCAGGAGCCTGGAATCCCTCAATGGCAATGGGAGAATATAACTATAGACTTCGTTAGGGAACTTCAAAAAACTCAGTATGGGTATGATGTTAAATGGGTAGTGGTGGATTGATTAGCAAAGCAATCCATTTCATAAAGTTTGATGGACATTTATATTAAAGAGGTTATATGACATAGTCTTCGTTGTGTCGGATAGAGATCCACAATTCACATCATGATTCTGGTGGAGCATCTGTAGACCGTTGGAGATGCGATTGAACTTCAACACCAATTTCCATCCATAGACCAATGGGTAGTCTCAACGAACAATTTGGACTCTAGAAGATATGCTTCGTGCTTGTGCATTGGACTTGAGTGATAGTTGGGTCACTCATCTCCCACTGATAGGGTTCGCATACAACAAATAGCTACCATTCTAACATACACAGGTCGCCCTTCATAGCCATGTATGGAAGGACACGTCGCTCTATTGGAGTGAGGTCGGTGGTCGACAGTTCTTGTCGGAGGAAGAGATGAAGCAAATTATAGAAGATGCCGACAAGGTCCATCTTATCAGGAAAAATTGAAGGCAACCTTTACAAGACAGAAGACTATATTGACAAGTAGCGGAGTGAACTGATTTTTAAGGCAGGAGATCGAGTGACGCTAAAGGTCTCTTCGATAAAAGGAATGATGAAATTCAATAAGAAAGGTAAGCTGAGCCCTAAGTATATCGGACCCTTCGAAATACTTGCCTTGGTTGGAGATGTAGCTTGCAGGTTAGCCCTATCGCCATCACGACACGTGCACAATGTCTTTCACATGTCAATGCTGCACAACTATTAGCATGATGATGCCAATGTAGTAAACATGGAAGAACCAAATAAATAAAGATATAACGTTTGCAGAACAATCAATTGAGATATTGGAGTACCAGGCTAAACAATTGAAGAATAAAATAGTACCCACAGTGAAGTTGACCTAGATACATCATAGAGATGCAACTTGGGAATTGGAAGAAGAGATGAGAAGGGATTTTTCAAAGTTGTTTAGATAGATAATGTAATTTCCTTTTGTGCAAAATTTGAGAACGAATTTATTTTTAAAGGGGTTATGATGTAACGACATGAATTTTTTATAAATAAATAAAAGATATTTTATTTATTAAATAGATCTAGAAAATCATCATTCTATTTATTGGAATTATTTAATTCCAAAGTTAAAGGAAAATTAGAGGAAGAATTGTTATGAGTATGGTTATATGATTGTTAATTAAATTTTGATTTAACTAATCTTGGGTGATCATGAGGTGATTGGTTAATATTGGATGGCCTTGATTAACCCAAGATTAACCCAAGGCCCAATGGAAGTAAAAAACTTAGGTAGACACTATAAATAGTGCTTATGGGATGGCTGGCAAGGGTTAGCAACCGAATTGAGTTTCTGCATTGTGAGACCTACTTTTCTCCATTGTACACAAAGTGAGGCAATCCAAAGTGCAAGCAGTGGAGAGTTTCAAAGCCCTCATATAGAAGATTGACATCCAAGTGCTAGCCGAGGGTTTCCGGACGTTCATAGAGGGCAATCCTCAACCAAAGATCCAATGTTCGTCTGTAGTCAACAAGATCCCAATTAGTTTTTTAGCCTTTAGGTACATAGACTTTCGGATCCCATGCAATTAATTTTCTGCGGCATTTCCTAGATTCTTCTCCCTCGTACCAAGACTATGTTGATATTGTTTTTGCATTAATTGGAATAGAATTTAGATGGTTAGAATGGCCGAAAATTCGTATTGCTACCATGGCTTCCTGAAGATGACAAAACTTGGCTCGGGTCCTGCAATACATGGCTCAGGTTTTGCATTGTCTGGTTCAGAGTCAATGGAACTGGGTGCGAGTCAGAGTCTCCAAACCAAGTTCCTATAAAACCCGACCTGGGTTATCAATAGCGCGACCCAGGTTCTATGACACAAGGCCGAATAAAAGACAGTCAGCATCAATCCGGCTCAATTCTCTTTGCACCCACCCCATAGTCACCTTATACGCAGCCTCAACTTCCCTTGGCCGAGGCAGTATTGCTATTTTAGTATGTGGCCCAGGTTTCAATTGACGCTTGATCGGGTTCCGGGGGTAGAAAATATATTTTTATATAGATAACTATAGTTAATTGAATTATTGTTGCTATTAATTTTTCCTAGTCATATGATTATCATACCTGATTTTACAGTCATCATATCTGACCAATATTGACATCATATGTGATCATATTGTTACATCATCAAGTCTTATCATTGATCCTAGTATTGATCAAGTAGCCTTCTTATTGTGTCTTGTTCAATCTAAACCAAATAATTAAAGATAGACATCTTAAATAAATAAGATAAAAGTTAAAATCTACCGAATTTCTCGAGTTGCCTCTAAGCCTGGGTCATATTCTTATTAAATTGAATTGAATGTGACAGATAATGTACTTAGAGGTTTGAGACGTCATCCTGTGGAGAAGTTATGATTGTTTTGTTTAACCATGAACCCCTACCATTCACGAAGTATATATTGTTACTAATATTATTATCGTTGGCTTACCGTAGCATTGATCCCCTAGCATGAAAGAGGCATAGAGTTTTCCTTAATTAATCGAACGCTCCCTATTGTATTGGATAAGATCGACCACTAAATTGAATTGAATTTCATCAAATCAAATTGTATATATTATAGTCATTTGGATATTGACATTGAATTGGCAATCATTATTTCCCTATTGATTATGGAATTGTTATTGACAAATGACCATTAATTATTATGACATTGTATTATTTTATCCGTTCAATTGCTCTACTAATTTTATCCTTGAACATTATTAATTATTGTTTATTGATATTAAGTAGTTTTATACTCATAGGTTTTTTCCGGGATCCATGCAAGTGACAGGGTTATAAAGGATAGTGATGCATGTGGCTTCTCTCATTAATAGGAATGTTGCACATAGTTACAGATTGAGACTGCGTGTTATCCAATTTTTCTATTCCACACTTTTAGTATTTGGATGTTACAAATGTTCTAGCTAGAATATTTTGGAATATTAGTTATTATTATTGAAAAATCTTTCGCATTTATAATTTATATTTCCAAAAAAAATATTTTAACAAAAATTGTGTAGTGTCCTCGAATGACTCTCAGCATGTGTTTATCACGTGGATCTCGGGGCATTACAAGTCTACTTTGAACAAACATTCTTGACACGATGTAAAGAAACATAAATTTGATTGACTATTTCAATATATATATATATGTGTGTGTGATTGCAATAAGTTCAACAAATTATATAAATATTTATTATTATCCAATAAGTTTTAAATTAATAAGTTAATTTCCCTATTTTTATATAAAATGATTAAAATCTACTAGTCAACAACAATACTATTTCTAAATAATAAATGTGTATGTGCTACATGTATTATTAAGAGATATATAAATATTATTTCTATAAATTATATTAAACATTCAAACTCTTATAATAAAATTTGTAAATAATATTTATATTAAACATGCTGGATCTGGCCGCCAGTGGCTGTATCCGACCGCCTAACGGTCCGGACTGGAGAGAGAGAGAGAGAGAGAAGGAGGAGGAGAGGGACGCCGGTGGGAGAGGGTCGCCAGCGGTCGCTGCTTGACGTCCGGTCGGAATCGGGAGAGGCTCGCCGACAGGGAGAGGGAGAGAGAGAGGAGAGGGGGAAAGAAAGAATTGGGGAAAGATTAATATATATATAGATATATATATATATATATATTATATAATATGTGGAAAGATGAAAAAGCGGGGAAAAGGAAAAAAAAAAGTAGGATAGTGAAATTTTAATACCGACGGCTCTGACCGTCGAAAAAGCAAATATTAATTATTTTTAAAGTTACCGACGATTGTGACCGTCAAAAATTATTTAATTATAAAAATGAAATACTATATTTAGTTATATATATTATTTATTTTTTATTTTACCGACGGTTTGAACTGTCGCTAATTATTATCGACGGTCAAAATCGTTGAAAATTGTGACAGTTTGGACTATCGTTAATTATATTAATAAAATACTTCTTATATTATATTACTTTTTATTTATCGATGGTCGAAACTGTCGGAAATTATGACGTTTAAACTGTCGCTAATTATATTAGTAAAATACTCCTTATATTATATTATTATATATTTACCGACGGTCACGACCATCGAAAATTGTGGTGGATAGATATCCGTCAGAAATATTGACGTTCCTAATGGTCAAAAAATAAAATAATAATATAACAAATTCCATAATTTATTATTTTCATTTTTGACGATCGTAACCGTCGGAAATTCCGTTGGAAATTACGGCGGATAGATATCCGTCAGAAATACGATGTTCCTAATTATTGAAAAATAAAATAATAATATAACAAATTACATAATTTATTATTTTCATTTTTGACGGTCGTAACCGTCAGAAATTCCATCGGAAATTGTGGCGTCCGTCGGAAATATCGACGTTCCTAATCGTCAAAAAATAAAATAATAATATAATAAATTACATAATTTATATTATTTTCATTTTCGACGGTTGCAACCGTCGAAAATTTCGTCGGAAATATTTCCGTCGCAAAATCCATCCCAAATTGCGACAGATTTCGATCCGTCGGAAAGTGTCTGTCGGAAAATGACAATTTTCTTGTAGTGTGAGAATATTGTTTGTTCCATATGTGTATTAATCTTATAACCATATGAGTGCAAGAATTTATCTAGAGTGGTCCACTAATCATATTGAGCCCAAGTTTGATAAAGGACAAAAATGCTAAGATATATATCATGAGAGTGGCTGCCATTGTATTGCCAATGTATTTAGCTTGTTTTTTGTGTGTCTAGTCTCACATTTTTTATTTGTGCAATTATAAGAAATACCTGCATCACCTAGCATTTAATTTTTTGAGGGTGCGCCACATAGAATTAATAGTTGATTGTCATCAAAATTCACATTCAAATAGCCTATAGCTAATTTAAAATGTATGAGATTATATAATGTACTTTGTAATTTTAGAAAATGCAAAATACACCTAATGAATTTCCATTATATCATTATTCTATGATTATTTTAAAATCTGTTAATTAGGTTCACTGTATACGAAAAATTAGGCCTTGTATGTAATATTGCATACATCAATCGTCCATCACTTGTTTTAGCCGGTGATGATGATAATATTAATTTGTGCATAAGAAAACTTTTTAAGAAATATTTTTCTTTTATTCAAAAGTATATATCTCCTAAATGAAAGAATGAAATATTGATGAATTATACAAAAAATAATTTTGAAATCTTGTAAAAAGAGAATGATAATACATAATGGAAAATGAGAGCTTGAGAAATGGAATTAATTCCCATTTTTTTATTCTTTGAAATGTGTGAATGCAAATACAAATTTAGTTCAAGATTTAGAAATTGAAAATGAAAGAGAGAGCTAATTCTTTCAATTTAATTTGTTGATCACATGACATTTTGTAATTTGAAAATTCAAAATTGATTATATAACATGATGAGTTATTAAAGAAATTTTTTTACAAAAGTCTTAAGATGACAACCTTTGTTGTTCTTTGAAAATGCACTAGTGATGTTAAAAATTCTATTCACGTTAAAAATTGAGTAAGGAAATTCATTCGAAGAAGAACCTAAAAAATCACATTGATTTATATGAGATACTCTAATTCTTGTAAGTTAATATATTCTTATGGTCATTATGCAAAAAGAAATTAAAAAAATTTATGAAAAAGTTAATCCTCTCATGACAATTTCTTGAAGGGCAAAATCTTCTTAGCATAAATTCTTTAAATAGATTCCACCTGTTAAGGGATATGACTAAGTGATAAAAAACAAAAAAGCTCATATATAAAACTCACAACAATTGTTTCCTCTTTTTATTCAGGGAGGACAAAAATGTAACGTTCATGTATAGAACCTGTAGCAATATTATTACCACCAACTATGCCGAAGCTCATATTGGCCACTCTCCTGGTTGTAGACCCATGCCCCATTAATTTGAATGCTCCACAGGCACTCGTTGGGGCATGTGTATGAGTCTCTACTCTTGGCAATACACGTCGAAGCTTCCATCCTCGCACTCTTTCGCCTCATCTTGCACCAGAACAGTGTGTTCTCGATAATGTAGTCGGGCCCAAACTACCATATGAAATATTCATGAAAAGCCAGATGATGAAAGTCAACATCATTATCTTTGAATTGGCAATGGATGGACAATATAATATTCCCACCCAAGTTGTTGGTTACAGTGTCATCACAATTGGCAAATGGAACATGACTTGAGAGGATAATAAGCAAAGAAGAAAACAGCATGAGCACAAAAAAACTAGAAAATGCTGTTAGCAAAAAGAGCCATTGTTTGTTTTTTTCAAATTGAGAAAAGAAAAAAAGAAACAAAGAACTTGCAAATGTGAGTTTCAGTGAAAGATAACCCGGTAAATATAGCACTGGAACTCCACAATATCAGTTGTATCGAGACAATATCATTTTACGGAGACAAACTCCATTGTATTGTACCACCTTACAAAGCCAATATGCAAATTAACGATTGCCAAAAGTTCTTTCAAAATGCCACTTTTAACTATTCAAATGAGATAAGCATGGGAAATAATAATTTGAGGAATAATTAATGCATTTAATCAATATGCTACAGTTAATTTCGCGAAATTATAGAATTTTATTTCTGACTTGCTTTATAACTAGTATACATTAATTCTGTCTTCTGCATGAAATTAACTTTGTTTGCCTAATAACATGAGAAACACTAAATTCTAATCTGATGATGGTCTTAAACTTTGAAAATTCTTGCCATTCTTTTTGTTATTCTTTTGAGTTTATTATTATTTTTATTATTCTCCCACTGTTTTTCATTATTTTCACAATCAGACCGGCATGTCTAACCTATCATGGTTGGATCAGATATTTTAAAATAGTATTATGTTCAATATTTTAAAATAAAAAATTGCTAAAATTTTATTATGAAAGGTAAACAATATATACTAAGTTACTAACCTATAAAAGTTACTAATGTTTATAAAATACTAGCATTGAAAAAATACTTTTATTTTATTTTATCAAAATTCAAACTAAGTATAATTAACCATTTAAATTTCTATTCCATTTTTCCTTTACATGTCGTTTCCTATTATTTTCTTTTTTTCTATTTTTTAAAACTTTTTCATTTATTAATTATTTTAATAAAATATTGTGCATTCCATTTTTTTATGTCTTTCTTTTTTCTTACTGATCCCGTCTTTATTTTCTCCTTTTTGCATTTTTCCATTTTCTTATCTTCCTTTTAGGTCCTCTATATTTAAATTTCCGTTTAATTCATTCCATTTTCATTTTCTCCCCCTCCTCATTGGAATTTCCATCTTTCTATTTAACTTTTGAATTGAATACCATTAATTGTTTGTTGCTTGCTTTATTTAATTGTTAATTACATGCATTCAATTGTTAACTGCATGCATAAGTGTACTTACGTTCACGTGAATTTTTCTTTGTTTTTAAAATTTTTCATGTTGAGTCGGTTATTACTTGTTCACTAACAGAATTTACAAATGATGAAAGAAATATAATTACCAGGAATTTAAGCTCCAAATGGCGTGACCTCTTTTAATATAACATTCTAACTCCTAGTCATAATTCCGAATGATTTTCACAATCAAGCCATAAGGGTTCACTTGAGACTTTTAGTAAGTTGAAAAAAATTAGCGGCTTCAGAATGTGGTGACTCGCCTCGCTCTCTTCTTCAAATCTTATATCGCCGTATTCGGTTATAGCAGCATCATAAATCAAATTTTGATATCTTGAAATAAAATCATCCTCGAGATTAGTAGGATGAAATTATGCAGGATATGTTCAATGATGGTTCTATCTCACCAAGATCACTCTAATACCCATAATTTAGTTTGAAACTCTTTCTATATAAATGAACTTTGACCGTCTCCAAAGTTTATAATTTTGTGCTTTGACATTTTAAACAAGGACACTTAATAGTTCCTTCTTGTTTAAACTGTATTGTCTGACATGCTATTGTTATATAGTATTGAAATCCATCTATAAATTCTTGTGTCAATCCTACACGACCAGGATTTGTTCTATTGTACATCCATCGACGATGCTCCAGAGGAAAGATAATTTCTCCGTATGTTACTATGTTAACTCATTACCCTAACAATGCGCATACATTAAATTAATAATAACAAATAATTGACATTAGACAAGTAATAACAATTTAAATTAACATGAAGTAGGAACACAAGTGAAAAATTATTTACAATTACAATTAAAGTTAATTACAAGTACAAAATTACTTAAAGAAGAACCATCAACATATAATATGAACAAGTAATTAACGAGTAATAACAAAGGTAACATATGAATTACAATTATTATTAATTTGTGACACGCGGATCGGGCTGTTAATGGCCATGATAGTGGGATCTATCTGTTCAAGGCTATGACAGTCGTACACGGTCGGATCTGGCAATGTGTGGACCAAGATCTGGCCATCATGGCCGGGCACATGGGCGTGACCTGCCACATCTGATCATGATGGTCGTGAACGATGTGATGTAACCGTTCATGGTCGTGACGGCCAGGTCTGGGCATCAATGGTCGGGTCTAGGCATTCATGGCCGTCATGGCCATGAGCAGTCGGATCAGGCCGTTCAGGGCAGCGACGGACCACTCAGTGATCGTACGCCCATGGATGTCACCGTCGAGCAGCACTAGCGCCCAGATCCGCCCAGCACCGAGGCGGAGGCCGCAAAATGCTGGATCGAGCTCCCGGTGGCGAGGGGCAGCCGCTGCAAGCACAAACAGCCTCGTAGTGGAACGCCTTCTCCAGCCGTTGCAGCTATAGTCCTGACTGGGCTTGCAGCAAAAGGCAGAGGCTGCAGTAAGCCAGATCAGGCTCGCAGCGGCGACGACGATTGCAGAAAGCTCGATCGGACTTCCTGCGATAGCTATGGCCACAGAAATCTGGATCCAGCTTGCAGTGGCATCACCCACCACATCCCGCGACCTGACGATTTCTCGATTTGAGTATTCTCTTTCCTCTCTTACTTGTTTTGCTAGCAAAGTAAATTGCTGTGATTAGCATTCCAAGAAGTAGGAATCCTGGACTTTCAATATCCCCATCTATCCATCTCTTAGTTCCTCTGCCTTTCTTCGGTCATTGGGAATCCTACCTTTTCAATTAATCTGTCGTAGGGGCTCATAAAGACGGTTTCATAAAAACTCTCACTGTACCTGGCATGGCTCATAGAAGCTTCTTATAGGCATAGATCGCTTCTCTCCTTCACTTTCCGCATCATAGGAAGATCTCTATTGCCACCTGTGCCCCATAATGCATCTCGCCTTGCCACTCTATCTATAGCGGATGCTTATTCGTCCCATCCAAGCGCTCGAAAGCCGGAGCACGCTTTCCGTTTTCTCGCTTCATGTCATTTCTTACAGTCCGCTAGTATTATCTAAGCTGTTCAAAGAGCTCTGTGAGAAGAAGGGGGCTCCTATTCTAATCCCCCAACCAATACTGACACCCTTTAGGGATATAGAATAACTAAACTGAGACCCTATAGGGATAAAGGAAATAATTGGGGCATGTCATGCACTACAAGAAAAACGCGGATTACCGACAGTCCGAACCGTCGGTAATCAGCCCGAAAACCGTCGGTAACGCAATTATCGACGGTTTTTCAGTCGGAATCGATCCGTCCGAAAAATGCTCGTCGCAAACGGTTTGCGACGGTTAAAAAAAATTCGTCGAAAATATCGACGATTCTGGCCGTCGGAACAGTCTTTTTCGGCGGTCCGAGCCGTCGATATTTCCGACGGTCGCAACTGCCGGAAAAGGCCGGCGGTCCGAGCCGTCGATATTTCCGACGGTTGCAACCGCCGAAAAAGTCCGGCGGTCCGAGCCGTCGATATTTCCGACGGTTGCAACCGCCGGAAAAGTCGGGTGGTCCGAGCGGTCGATATTTCCGACGGTTGCAACCGTTGGAAAAGGCGCCGGCGGTCCGAGCCGTCGCAACTTTTCGACGGTCCGTCGATCTTTTAACGGTCGCAACCGTCGCAAATAATTTTTTAAATATAAAAAAAATTAGCGGTCGGATCCGGCGCCGAGAGGCCGGATCCGGCCCGCCTGGCGGCCGATCCGACGCCGGGAGGCCGGATCCGGCCCGCCTGGCGGCCGATCCGACGCCGGGAGGCCGGATCCGGCCCGCCTGGCGGCCGATCCGGCGCCGGGAGGCCGGATCCGGCCCGCCTGGCGGCCGATCCGGCGCCAGGAGGCCGGATCCGGCGCCGGGAGGCCGGATCCGACCCGCCTGGCGGACGATCCGGCGCTAGGAGGCCGGATCCGACGCCGGGACGCCGGATCCGGCGCCGGGACGCCGGATCCGGCCGCTGGAGAGAGAGAGAGCAGAGAGAGAGATGTCGGCGTCGTGCGGGAGAGAGAGATACGCCGGTGCGGGAGAGGGTCACCGGCGTCCGGGAGGGTCGCCGGCGTCCGGCGCGCGGGGGAGGCCGATCTCGCGGCGTAACCGGCGTCCGGCGTCCGTGCTCGCGGCCGGGAGAGGGAGAGAGGAGAGGAGGGAGAGAGAGAGGAGTGGAGGGAGGAGGAAGAGAGAAGAGGGAGGAGGGAAAATATATAAAGAAAAAAATTTGGAAAGAAAGCGGGAAAAGGGAAAAAAAGCGCGGGATAACGAAATTTTAATTACCGACGGTTTTGACCGTCGAAAATATAATAATAAAAAATTTTATTTTATTTAGTTATATATAATATTAATTTTTTATTTTATCGACGGTTTTAATCGACGGTAATATTTACCGACGGTCAAAATCGTCGGTAATTGCGACGGTTTGGATATCTGTCAGAAATTGCGGCGGATTTACCGACGGTTATGACCTTCGGAAATTGCGGCGGATTTTGCGACGGATGGATATCCGTCGAAAATATCGACGTTCCTAACCGTCGAAAAATTAAATAATAATATAACCAATTATATAATTAATTTTTTATTTCCGACGGTCAAAACCGTCGGTAATTGCGACGGTTTGGGTATCCGTCGGAAATTGCGGCGGATTTACCGACGGTCCTGACCTTCGGAAATTGCGGCGGATTTTGCGACGGATGGATATCCGTCGAAAATATCAACGTTCCTAACCGTCGAAAAATTAAATAATAATATAACCAATTATATAATTAATTTTTTTATTTCCGGCGGTCAAAACTGTCAAAAAATCCGTCAAAAAAATTTAATAATAATATTAAAAATACATAATTTAATTTTTTTATTTCCGACGGTCATAACCGTCGGAAAAGTCGTCGGAAATTACGACAGATGGTTATCCGTCGAAAATATCGACGTTCCTAATCGTCGAAAAATTAAATAATAATATAAATTATTTCCGACGGTCATAACCGTCGAAAAATCCGTCGGAAACGGAACCGTCGAAAAATCCGTCGCAAATAGCGACGGATTTAGAACCGTCGAAAATTATCCGTCGAAAAATCGTGATTTTCTTGTAGTGATGCTGCAGCAGAAATACCTGATGGGCAACGCTGGCAAGGGTATTGTAAGCTGTGAAGAATGAAAAATCCTGAGGGAAAAATCAAGGGTTTTAGATTTCTTAATCCCCCAAACATCCAGTGATCCTTTAGGGGCTGATTGGATGCTAAAGCTTTGTCCTCGAACAATTTTCTTTTGACCCATGACTGCCCCTTAATTTTGTTCCAGTAGGAGCAAGGTGGTTCTCGGCTTCATTAAGAACAAGTTTGCCCCCATCTTTTTGCTATTCATGGTCATTATTAAGTGTGGGCCCGCAGGTAACAAAAAAGACTTTTTGGGTGAATGTTCCGGAACAAGACTCCTATTCTTGATTTATTCGGATACCAAACGGGCCCTTAGGGAATCAGAAATAATGAGATAGGGATAAGGACAGTCATGCTTGAAACCAGAAGGGCAGTACTAGCGTTGGTTGAATTCAAGTTGTGATAATGACCTAAAACCCACTAAAAGACTTCGAAGACCTCTTTTAGGAACCCGACAAAAAGACTTCGAAGACCCTTTTAGGTCTCCTATAAAAGCAACAAGACCCTACCCTTTTAGGAAGAAATAAAGAGTTCTGGAGATAGGACGGTCATGTAATGCTTCATACCAGATGGGCAATGCTTGCAATGGTTTTTTGAAGCTGTGAGAAAAGACCTAGAAATACCCCGACTACAAATACCACGAACATAAATGAAACCCTTTAGGTAAAAGAAATTATGGCATCTCAGGCTTTAAACCTGGTGGCTAAAATGGGGTTTCAAGCTTAGCTCAAAAATCATAAATACCTGACGTTATTAGTTTATGATAAATAACGAGTAGGATTAACCTGAGTGAATATTTAATTCTGTGATATTTCTCCCTTTTTCCCCCAAAAAATGTTAACGTTTGACCATGAACATGAACACTCTTAAGGACAAGAGTCCACCATCAGCAGATGGTTTAAATTCAATATCTTATTGGAGTAAATGTAGAAGTTCTATTGAGAGAGCCAACTTTAAAGCTAGTTATCCTGGTAATATTTATGTTTATATTGATTTTAGGGATAAATATCCTCTGATTACTCTGTAATAACGTTAGCCTTTATTCAATTTCTAGTGATGCGTGTAGAATTGATAGCAAACGTTAGCAAGTGCTGTAACGCTCCGAGACTCACGTGACTATCACGTGCTCAGAGTCGTCCCGAAGACGTTACACAATTCTATGTAAATAATTTTTACGGAAAATAAACTCTATAAAATGCGGAAATAATAGTAAGATCGTCTAACAATATATATTGGCAAGGAGCTGAAAATGTCCATGACTCCACCATACTAAATATGCGGAAAATAAAAGCTAATCCAATAATCTATTAGGACTAAATCCTACACCATGTGCAACATCTCTATCACTGAGTCTGACCACCTGCATCACCATCTTCTATCATCTCACCTACATGAATTCAAATGCAGGAAAAAATCCATGAGTATAAAAATACTCAATACGTATATTCTAACCATAACAATAAATAAAAGATCATGGTGCTCAAATATCAATAATCAATAAGATGCAATAAACAATAGAGCACATGATAGAACAATATAAGAGAGCTCAATAATCAATAAGACCATGAATCAATGATGGGGATTAGGTAGAAGAACAATGGACCAATCGATAACAATTACCAACTATGCCTGATCACGATGGCACCTATCCAATTTACCAATTTTTCTATTATCTATATATAAGGTCATCAGCCAATACCAATTTCTATTCAATTCAATAGGCGGAGGCAAAGCCAATCAATGCCAAAATCCAAATGACCAAGGTTCAATTCAATTCAATTCAATTCTATTCTATTCAGTTTCAATTCAATAATGAGCGCTCAATCAATTAAGGGGAACTTCATGTCTCTTTCATGTAAGCCAGTGGAAGATCAAATCACGGCAAGCCGCCCTCTAATAGTAGCGCTAACAATAGCTTCATGATGGCGGGGGACCATGGCCATCATAGGACAGTCATAGCTTCCCTAAAGGATGACCTCTCAAACCTCTAGGTACACTCTGTCCCATACAATACGATAACAATAATGGCCCAAGGGACTTAAAGACAATCGAAGAACATGGAGACTCAATAGTTTCCATCTTTTATCTTGTTTAATCTAAAGACCTACCTTTAACAATTCACTTTAGGCTAGACAAGGACCCAATCAGGGGAAAACTACTGGATTGACATCATAAGGGATCACACGATATGACAGGATAACAAAGACACAATCTCAAATCAAATCTGAAAGATATGATGAGGTCATATATGTGTGTGACATGATCAGGGACGATCAGGAACAATAAAACTACAGTAACTATTCAATTATCTATAACAAATTATCCAAAATTAAAATTTATGTCCCCAGAATTCGACCCGCGTCGGGTGAAACCCGGCTCGTACTCGGAAATGATCAATATCACCTCGGCCAGGGCAAACCCGAGCCGGGTGTATGGTGAACCCGGGCCAGCCTGGCCGGTTCACCTCCAAGACAATCGTGCCGAGTTCGAGTCGAGCCAAAGTCGAATCCGGATCGGTCCAATAGGAATTCGGGGTGGGTTGGACAACCTGATCCGGTTTTAAATCTGACTCGATCCAGATTCAACGAAATTCGGGCTGGATACAACAGAACCCGGGCCGGGTACAGCAGAACTCGGGCCGAGTTCTTCCGCCAACGGAGAAGTGCATTCCGACGCGACTTTCCGACCATCATAACTATGCCCTATGATATTCAAACTATGCACACGATACATCAATAGATTTTCAGTATGAAGGAGAAGAGAATATGGTTTCATGTCCCGAAAAATCGACGACATAGGGATTTCCTCTACGTACCTAAAGTTGGCGGAAAAACCAACTAGATTCCCTTCTCTGAAAATCTGCATGAATGCCACACTTTGACTGGCGATTGCTCCTTGTCTTCGCTCCGAAACTTGCAACCACCACCTAGAACTTCTTCTCCTATGTGCTAACTTCGAAACCAGCTACCACACATTCTCATGGGTGCCTCGGTTTGCGTGCAAATGAGAGGAAAAGAGGGTCTTGTGGGTAGAATTCTGTTTGACAGAAAAAGGGATTTCCAGTCACCCTTCAATGCCTATTTATAGGTGCATATTTGAGATATCAATTTTCTTAGGCCTTGGACTCCTTTAGAATCAATCTTGGCCATCCATCAATAACTAATCACTTCTTAATTATTCAGATTTATTTAAATCCAAATTTACTTCATAAATCCATGATTATCTCCATAACAATTTTATCTTTATTCAAATTCTATCCTCTTTCTCCATCTTATCTCATAATTTTCATCAATTTCAGAATTATTTAATTCCATAATATTAACATAGAGATTTTCATATCCATTAAATAAAATAAATATCATTTATTTATTTTCTAAAAATTTGGGTCGTTACATCATAACCTCCTTAAAAATAAATTCGTCCTCAAATTTGCTTAAGGGAAAATTACATCAACTACTTAAACAATTCTGAAAAATCCTTCCTCATTTTATCTTCCAATTTCCATGTAGCGTCTTCATCTCTATGATGTGTCCATGCCACTTTCACCATAGGTACCATCTTATTCTTCAAATGCTTAGTCTAGTACTCCAATATCTCTATAAGTTGTTCCGCATATGTTAGGTCCACATTCAAGTTTGGTTCTTCCATATTCATTATACTCGCATCATCATGCTAATACTTGCGTAACATTGACACGTGGAAGACATTATGCACATGTCCATATGATGGTGGTAGTGCCAACCTGCAGGAAGCATCTTCAATCAATGCAAGTATCTCGAATGGACCAACATATCTAGGGCTCAGCTTGCCCTTCTTGTTGAACCTCATTACTCCCTTCATTGGAGAGACTTTCAGCATCACATGATCTCCAACCATAAAAATATGTTCTCTTCATTTCTTATCAGCATAGGTCTTCAGTCTGGTGAATACTGCTTTCAGTCTTTGTCTAATGAGACGAACCTTTTCAGCATCCTCCATAGTTTGCTCTAACATCTCCTCTGACAAGAACTGTCGTCCTCCCACCTCGCTCCAACAGATGGGGGAGCGGCATGGTTTTCCATACATGGCTGCAAAGGGTGCCATGGCAATGCTAAAATAGTGGCTGTTGTTATATGCAAATTCAATTAGTGGAAGATGAGTGTCCCAATGTCACTCCACTCTAGTGCACATGCTTAGAGTATATCTTCCAATGTTTATATAGTCAGACTATCCGTCTGTCTGAGGGTATGATGCGTAAAATGATGTAGCAAAATAAAATCGCTAGCAAGTGCACTAGTCGCTCAAGTAATATAGTAATAGGAGTAAAGAGTGTCGAACACACGAGGAATATTATTAATTCAATATCTGAATTTATAAATTAATAAAAGAGAAGAAAAACATGGATTTTGAAAATAGGTTCTGTAGAAATAAAGAAAATAAGATAAAGATAAGATAATGGTGTTGAAGTTAGGCCTTAGGATGAAAATAGATCAGGATAAATATTTGAACCATAAAAGATAAATTTAATCTTTAATGATAGATTAGAGTCCCCCTAAATTATGAACTTGACATGATTAAATTACGGTCTCCACAAACTGGCATCCCCTCAATCTAAGTATGCAAATTAAACTATCTTAATTTAATAAGAATTGAAGTCTCCATAAACTGACATCCCATCAAATTATATTAAAATTAAGATACATTAAATTGGATTCCCTAGACTTGTAGTCACTCCACAAACTGGTACAGATTAACAGACCACACAAATTTGTTTCTCCACACACTAGTTATCAAATTTATGTCAATTATTAATTTCAAATAAAATCAATTAATTTAATTAATAAATTCTGAAATCAAATAGTCCACAAACTGGTAATTACTCAACTCAGAAATCCAAATAATTAAATCAAAAGCACTAAGCACAATTAACTAATTGATCAGAAAAAATTAAAACAAATAATATTGGGTCCAAATAGTTTTCCTTCAATAATAATCTCCTAAAATGAAATAAAGAGAAATATGAGTTCATCCTAGAAATTCTGGAGAAATAATAACAATAATAACAATAATAATTGGAAGAATTACACCAAGAATAAAATAGGATCATCAGATCTTGGGCAACCTCTCGGACTTGCTCAGAGTCGCGATCAACCTCCAGCCATGGCAGCTCTCTCCTCTTGGTCGAAGCCTGCAGAGCTCACAACTCAACTGTGAAAGAAACTTGAACTTCCGAGCACCCATTGGGACGACGGATTCTTCACATATTTATAGGGTGCGAACGGCCTTCAATTTAATCATGGTCGTGATATCGTACGGTCAAATTTAATTTTGAGATAAAATTTGAGTTGATTACGGCTGATAAACTTTGTATTTCTCTCTAAATCTCTGCCACAAATGATGAATTGATTTAATCATTACGCTCAAAAAGATAAACTCTTTTTATCTTTACTCCCTTCTTCAAATCTTGGCCAAAATCTAAATCCTCTTTGTAATCTCGACCGAAACGAAGACTTCTTGTTGTAATCTAGGCCGAAACGAAGAGTCTTTGATCGTTACGCCTAAGGAAGTTTAACTAACGAAGGTGATAATCACATCTCGGCCAAAATGTCTTGGGGGTAAAGCCAAAATATTCTTTTATGTGGATCTCGGACGATTCTCTGTCGATTGGAGTTCTCGGCTGTAAGGATAAAATTCTTCTGAATTTTGGCCGATACGTCACCTCCATCTGAATCTCGGCCGATACAGATAGATCTTTGATGATTTACCGGCCGATATGATCTTTGGGGTTGCAGTTCTCGACCGAAACGTCCATTCTTGATCAAATATAATCTTTGGATAATCATATATTCAATTGTTTCTGCAAAATAATTATCAAAATTTAGTTAATTCATCCACAATTAAAATATTCAGAGAATTAATAAATAAATTCGATAAATTTGGAATTAGGACTAAAAATGGTCTAAAATGATGCATGCCATGATTAAATTACAGAAAAATTAACTAAAATAATAAACTAAAATATGTTATATTTTGCATGCATCAAACTCCCCCAAGCTTAAAGTCTTGTTTGTCCTCAAGCAAGGCTCAAGAAAGTTCTATCGTAGCCTCCACATTGTCAAGTGACTAATTCTCTCACACAATTCTTCTGTACATTTGCTACTCAGCATCTCACCATTTTCCATGCACTTAGCTTCATAGAGGTTCTGAATGCTACACAAATTTAAACAATGTCAAATTCAGCCTTGTAGAAAAAAATTGTCTGTCAAATACTAGCATTAATATTGAACACATAAGTACTAATTGAGCTTAAAACTTTTTCTTTTTCTTTTTTTTATTTTCAATCATTTTAAAAGTTCTAATCTTCAAGCAGGATTGCACAATGAAGTCCATGGAGCGGGCTTTGAACTGATGACTCCGAGACCAGATGGCCTTAGGGCAACAGGTGATAAGGCACCCCTCGAGTTTACTTGCCCGAACAACCAAGCTTCTGAATGAAGAGTTCGAACTTAGCCATGATTCAGTACTATGTGCTTCTCCATATTCCACAAGATGGTCCATGTAGCAAGTTTTCGATCGACGGATCCCAGAGCAGTTGCCCTTAGGTCGCCAGGCATGAACCCCTACGGATCTAATCACCCGAACACACCTTGGTTCCGGATAACACTTTTGTACCTACACATAACTTTATTCTTTTTTTTTCATTTGTTGGGGTTTAACTAACCCTTCTTTTTATTCTCTCTTCTTTTTTATAAGCTCAAAAAGTACTTGATATGGTCAATAAGAAGGCTACTACTATCGAGACTTAAAAGAAATAAATAAAAATGCATGAATATGATTTTGTCGTCTAGTCATTGATAATTCTATTTAGCATATGCACACAGTCCATAAGTTTGATACTAAAATAGCAAGTGATAAGAAAGAAAAGCATTCAAATTTCATCGGTTAACGATATGTCTTTGAATTTTTACTAAAAGAAAATTAAAACAGTAAGACAAGAGTTTGTAAGATGGTAGCAAAACTAAATGCATGCAATGATATTTTTAGGAAATTTTCAATTTTTCAAAATTTTTTTAAATGCATATATAGGTAAATAAGAAGAAAAATAACGAAGAATGCAATGCATGAAATGCACACTCTCCCAAGCTTGAACTGTCCTCAGTGTTAGGCCAACAAGGGAAAGAGTACAGATAATATGGAAAAATTAAAAAAATGAAAATAAAGAAAAAAGGGGAAAGATACAATCGTATTTATTGTCGATAGGGTGGTGAAGTACTTGGCCTCGGACTCAATATATATGTCGGTGGAGAGATGCTCGGCCGATACGAAGACATGTCGATGAAGGTGTCGGCCGCCAAAGCTGAAGAAACTCGGCCGAGAGTCTTGTGGTGGCAGTGTTAAGAACGTCTCGGCCGCAAATGGTGTCGGTGGTCTCGGCCGATAATTGTGGAGAGTCTCGGCCGATAAAAGCTTGGCCGCAAAATTTTGTGGATGAAGATCTCGGCCGATAGTTGAGAGTCTCGGCCGATGAAAGCTTGGTCATAATGTGGTGTGGATGAATATCTCGGCCGAGATTTGCTTAAGGCTGGTTTCTCAGCCGCAATGGGAGAGAGAGGGCCGCAATCGTAGGTTGGGAATCAGCAGCTTTGGTCAAATCCATTGGAGTGCGGGCGCAAACTCGGTGTCCGACGTTCTTCCCTCGCACATAAATTAATTAGATGACTCCATAAAAAATAAAATAAAATGTCTAATTAAAATTAAAAAATAAAACTATCACCAAGACTAATTCCATTAAAATATTAATCAGCAACTAATTAAACTAATCTAAAGAATAGAGAAAAAAATAAATAAAAAAGGATAGAAATAGTTCTGATTTATAGTCATCAGCTTGACTTAGTCCTGATGAAGATCAAGGCCTATATTGCTTTTCTCCCCTTGGATTTTTCTTTGTGTTGCTTGAGAGAGAGCCCGGTGTATGTCTAGTCAGTTGTGCCGCCATCTGGCCCAGTTGTCTTTCCAAATTTCAAATTGATGCATCCTGACTCGTGGCTCTAGACTCCATATTCTTTTGCAACGATTGCATGGTGTCTATGATTTGTGCCATCATCTTCTGCATATGATTTGATGATATTGATATTGGGAGCGTCAGGTTGCCTTTTCAGTATATAATCTTTTGATAGACCAGAAGGTTGGCCTTGATTTTGATTATAGGCAAACTTCGGATTATGTCTCCAACCATAATCATTGCTCTTGAAAAATGGGTTGGAAATAAAGTTAGCATTTTCAATTTGATTTGAATCTGAAGTGTTACCTGTAGGGCTATAATTGCTTGAATTTCCCATTAGTGACATCATCTGTTCAAAGTTTTGATTAAGGGACTCCAACTGAGCCACTATTTCTGAAGATTGTATTCCTTATGCAGCATTACATCATGAGTTCGGCGAGATTGTCTCCTTTCTTGACTTGAGTTGAGGGCTACAGCTTCAATTATATCATGTATCTCACTAGGAGGTTTAGATCCTAGCACTGTCCCTCCTGCTGATTGATCGAACTTATCTTGATCTGCAGCTTGCAATCCATGGTAAAAATCTTCCATCACTTGCCACTTTGAAATTCTATTGTCAGGAACTCTGGCTAATAGTTCCTTATATCGTTCTCAGGCCTCATATAATGTCTCATTGTCATCTTGAACAAATGCCCTTAATTCTCTTCGATATTTGCCTGCTTTTTGTGGTGGGCAATATTTTCCAACAAACTTTTCTACTAGCTCCAACCATGAGTGAACTGATCTTGCAGGCAAAGTTTTGAACCATGTAGACGCTTTGTCACGTAAGGATTGTGGAAATAATAATAAAAGAATAACTTCAGTAGAAACATTATTATTTCTAAAAGTGCTAAGAGTGGCAAGAAATTTGTCAAGGTGATCGTGAGGATCTTCATGAAATCCTCCTCTAAATTGAGATACTTGTATCATCCTCACGATTGCCGGATTAATCTCAAAATTATTTACATTGATTTCAGGCAGCACATTGCATGATTCTCGATCATTATACTGGCCGAGACATATTCTCTCATAGAGAGTTCTGCTTCATCTTCTCGTCGATTATTTTGTGGCGGAACTAGTTCATTTTGTTGCTCCAGTCTTTGATTGTTGCGTGCTTGTTCAGCCATTCTTCTTATATTTCTTCTTAATCAGCGAGAAGTTCTTTCAATTTCAGGATCAAATTCCAAAAGCGATTTTGAACTCCTGGTACAATGTCTGGAACTATTAGAAGATTCCAGGATTAGTTATGATTAAATTTTCAATAGTACCTGCAACAACTAATTTGCAGTCAGATAAAAGAAAAGAAAAGAATATATAAAAATACAAATAATAGGTCACGAAGAAATAAGATTTAAATCGATAAAAGTCTTTCGAGCTTATAGAATTGAAAATTCATCATTAAAATTAATTTTTGAGAGAAATTTATCAGAAACCTAATTACGACCGCCAAAATTCATAGAAAATTATCGAATATGACGAAAAATAAAAACTCAAAAACCAATTCAAATGCCAAATATTAATATCGACCGAAAGTAAATCAATTAGATGGTCGTAAAAATCAAGCACTCGTTCGGCCGTAAAGCTTGCAACACAAAATCAATAACCAAATTTGCGGCCGCAAAGCCAATAATCAGACATTAGGAAAAATTATTTTCAGAGAGGAAATAAGATTGATCGGCCGCAATACAAAAATAGATTTACGGCCAAAATTAGATTAGTAATCCGAGGGTCGTTCGGCCGCAAAAACCATGAAACAATGTCGAGAGGATTAATCAACATGAAGGCATAAAACTCGTTAAATTATGGCTGAAACAAAATCATCAAAGTAGGCCGCAATACAAGATGAAAAAAAAATTCATCATTATGGATAAAGTGGAATTTCAGCCGTAAAACTCATGCGCTAATGGATTAGCAAATCCAAGGCGTAAAAGAATAAATGAAAGATTTTTGCAAGGAAAATTTCAATTTTACGGCCTAAATGAAGTCGACAACCGGATTTAATTGGTCGTAAAACAGAACAGAGTTTCAGCCAAAATAAATCATGTATTACTCTTACGTCGACAAATGAATTATTATGGTCGAGAAAGAATAGATTCGTATGGGGCATAAATCGGACATTAATCAATGAAAATTAAGTCGAAACGTGATCCAAATTTGATAACACACAACCACATATAAACCGGCCGAAATAAGGTCAAATCAGCATGGTGGCATAAAACGAATGTTCAGGAAATATCGGCCGTAAAATAGAGATCAATTCTTGGCAGCAAAAACATGAGCTAATGGGTTATAGAGATTTAAATTGTCGACCGCAAAATCATGCATTGATCGAATTCTTAATCAATTTAATTCGCAAAGATATAATTCAATTCGATATCACGGATAAAGTCAAGTTCGGCCGTAAAAATTGCCAGCCGCAAATATACGAATAAAGTTGGTCGGATAAACAAAATATTTTGCGGGCGTAAGCTCTTTTTTTAATCATAAAATCAGAAACTAAGTCAAAATTTTATGTTCAGAACTCAATAATTCGATGAGGCGTAAATAAAATTCTGTAGAACGATTGGGGCCAAATCGAAATCCGAGATTAAAACGGCAAATGAAATCCAAGATTAGAACGGCAAAAAAAGAAAAATATTAATCATTACGGTCGAGAACTTATAAACCACCGTAAGATGGCGTAAAAACAAATGTTCAAAAAATACAGACATGTCGACTGCAAAATAGAAGATTATTGTCGACCGCGAAAATCATGCACGACTGGATTAACGAGATGAAAAGCCAAGGGGAAAAATGACTAACATGAGATATTTGCGGGAGATATGTCGCAAAGAGACTTCAAAAAATTATCAGCCGCGAAACTTCTTAATCAATCCAATGCGCATAAAAAGAAATCAATTTGATCATTTAAAAGAAATATTTTTTCTATTGCAGGTGCAAACTCTTTTTGAATTAATGAAAGATGAAACGAGGTTAACATTCTTCGGCCATAAAACCAAATAAAATGTACTTCTCGGTCGATAACTAAATCAAACAGAATTGAAATCAGTGTTGCGGCCGCAAAATTGAAAGTTTAGAGGTCAGAATCGATACATATCGAGGCCGTAAAATCAGTAAAGCTGACAAAACTAATCACGGTAATTACAGTCGCAAAAACATAAGTCGACGGTAATCCGAAAAATCCGTAAAGCACTAGTAAAAGTCAACAATTTTAATCTAAAATGTCGTGACCTTTATCTGCAAAAGAAAAATATTAAATTATATACACAAATAGTTAAAAACAATAAAAAAATATTTACAGGGAACTTATTTACAAAAAATTATTTACAATTTATTTACATCTCCTAATAATTCATAAAAATCAGAAATTAATTAATAAAATATTCTCCGGCAACGGTGCTAAAAACTTGATGCGTAAAATGATGTAGCAAAATAAAATCGCTAGCAAGTGCACTAGTCGCTCAAGTAATATAGTAATAGGAGTAAAGAGTGTCGAACTCATGAGGAATATTATTAATTCAATATCTGAATTTATAAATTAATAAAAGAGAAGAAAAACATGGATTTTGAAAATATGTTTTGTAGAAATAAAGAAAATAAGATAAAGATAAGATAGTGGTGTTGAAATTAGGCCTTAGGATGAAAATAGATCAGGATAAATATTTGAACTATAAAAGATAAATTTAATCTTTAATGATGAATTAGATCTCCCTAAATTATCAACTTGATATGATTAAATTGCGTCTCCACAAACTGGCATCCCCTCAATCTAAGTATGCAAATTAAACTATCTTAATTTAATAAAAATTGAAGTCTCCACAAATTGGCATCCCATCAAATCATATTAAAATTAAGACGCATTAAATTGGATTCCCTAGACTATTAATAATTCAACAAACTGGTATAGATTAACAGATCACACAAATTTGATTCTTGGCACACACTAGTTATCAAATTTATGTTAATTATTAATTTCAAATAAAATCAATTAATTTAATTAATGAATTATGAAATCAAATAGTCCACAAACTAGTAATTACTCAACTCAGAAATCCAAATAATTAAATCAAAAGCACTAAGCACAATTAACTAATTAATCAGAAAAAAATTAAAACAAATAATATAAGGTCCAAATAGTTTCCATTCAATAATAAACTCCTAAAATGAAATAAATAGAAATATGGAGTTCATCCTAGAAATTCTAGAGAGATAATAACAATAATAACAATAATAATTGGAAGAATTACATCAAGAATAAAATAGGATCCTCAGATCTGGGCAGACAGTCGGGCAGCCTCTCGGACTTAATCAGAGTCGCGATCAACCTCCAGCAGTCTCACCTCTCTCCTCTTGGTCGAAGCCTGCAGAGCTCACGACTCAACTGTGAAAGAAACCTGAACTTCGAGCACCCATTGGGACGACGGATTCTTCACGTATTTATAAGGTGCGAACGGCCTTCAATTTGATCATGGTCGTGATATCGTACGGTCAAATTTAATCTTGAGATAAAATTTGAGTTGATTACGATAGATAAACTTTGTATTTCTCTCTAAATCTCTGCCACAAACGATGAATTGATTTAATGATTACGCCCAAAAAGATAAATTCTTTTTTATCTTTACTCCCTTCTTCAAATCTCAGCCAAAATCTAAATCCTCTTTGTAATCTCGACCGAAACGAAGAGTCTTTGATCGTTACGCCCAAGGAAGTTTAACTAACGAAGGTGATAATCACATCTCGGCCAAAATGTCTTGGGGGTAAAGCCAAAATCTTCTTTTATGTGGATCTCCGTCGATTCTCTACCGATTGGAGTTCTCAGCCATAAGGATAAAATTCTTCTAAATTTTGGCCGATACGTCACCTCCATCTGAATCTCGGCCGATACGGATAGATCTTTGATGATTTACCGGCCGATATGATCTTTGGGGTTGCAGTTCTCGGCCGAAACGTCCATTCTTGATCAAATATAATCCTTGGATAATCATATATTCAATTTTTCCTGCAAAATAATTATCAAAATTTAGTTAATTCATTCACAATTAAAATATTCAAAGAATTAATAAATAAATTTGATAAATTCAGAATTAGGACTAAAAATGGTCTAAAATGATGCATGCCATGATAAAATTATAGAAAAATTAACTAAAATAATAAACTAAAATATGTTGTATTTTGAATGCATCAGGGTAGAATGTTGTGCTAAAATTTAATTTCGTTCCACAGGTACTCTAGATGCTCCGCCAAAATTTTGTCGTAAAGCATGGATCTCTATCCGACACAATGGAGACTGGCACTCCATGTAGTCGGATAACCTCCTTAATATAAATGTCCGCTTCCATTTAATGGGAATGAAGTGGGCTGCTTTGCTGAATCGGTCCACAACTACCCATATCGCATCGTGGTCCTGCTGGGTTCTTGGAAGCCCTATGACAAAATCCATCGTTATCTTTTTTCCATTTCCATTGTGGGATTCCAATTTCCTGCAATACTCCATATGACCTTTGATGCTCAACCTTCACTTGCTAGCATACTATGCACTTTGCAACATATTCTGCTATGTCCTTCTTCATATTGTTCCACCAGAAGGTCCGTTGCAAATTCTTATACATTTTTATGCTTCCGGGATGAATGGCAAACTCTGATTTGTGGCATTCATCGAGCACTTGTCTCCTTAATCCATCATGGTCAGGGACCCACAAACATTCCATGTATCTGACGACTCCATCTGAGACTGAAAAGTTGGCAAGAATCTTTTCTAACAACTTGAGTAGGTGGTCGTACTCATTGTCATTCAGTTGTGCCTTTCCAATCTTCAACATCAATTCGGGTTGCATGCTGAGGTGTGCCATAATTTGTATGCTGGTTACTGGACTGATCTATATGATACAGTCAATCATATTCCAGTGACTCACTCTCAAGCATGCGAGTGATCCTACCCACTTTCTGCTGAGTGCGTCAACAATCGAGTTTGCCTTTCCCGGAGAGTAGTTGATAACAAATTCTTAATCCTTTAGAAATTTCATCCATCTCCTCTTGCGCATGTTCAGATCACATTGAGAAAAGATGTACTTCAGACTTTTGTGATCTGTGAAAATCTCGAACTCTTCGTCATAGAGGTAGTGCCTCCAAATCTTGAGGGCGAAGACTACCGCTGCTAATTCAAGATCGTGCGCCGAGTAGTTCTTCTCGTGTTTCTTCAACTGCCTTGATGTGTAGGCTATGACTTTTCCATGCTATATCAAGACGCACCCCAAGTCGATGCCACATGCGTTGTTGTATATCACATAACCTTCTTGACCTGAAGGTATGGTCAGAATAGGCGTCGTCGTCAATCTTTTCTTTAACTCTTGAAAATTATCTTCACACATTCCTGACCACTCATATTTGACGCCTTGTTTTGTGAGATTTGTCAATGGCGACGTGATCTTGGAGAAGTCTTATATAAATTTTCGATAGTATCATGCCAGTCCGAGGAAGCTCCTAATATCCGATGCATTCATTGGTTGCTCTCGGTTGGCAACTGCTTCCACTTTGGTAGGATCCACTGATATTCCATCCTTGCCGATGATATGCCTGAGGAACATTATCTCTTCCAGTCAAAATTCATACTTAAAAAATTTGGCGTACAGATTGTGCTCTCGGAGGGTCTGTAGCACAACTGGTATATGCTCCTCGTGTTCTTCTGAACTCGACGAATAAATCAAGATAGCGTTGACGAAAATGATCACGAACTTATCCAGATATGACCTGAACACTCGGTTCATCAAATCCATAAAGGCTGTTGGGGCATTAGTCAGCCCAAATGGCATCACCAGAAACTCGTAGTGGCCATATCTTGTCCTGAATGTTGTCTTCGGCACATCATCATCAGTAATCCTAAGCTGATGGTAACCACTTCTCAAGTTGATCTTCGAGAACACGTTTGTCGAAGACAATTGATCGAACAGGTCATCAATTCTTGGTAGTGGATTCTTATTCTTTATTGTGACCTTATTCAACATCCGATAGTCTATGCACAGTCGCATAGATCCGTCCTTCTTCTTCACGAATAGTACTGGAGCGCTCCATGAGGAGACACTCGGTCAGATGAATCTCTTATCCAACAGCTCTTGAATTTGGGTCTTCAATTCCAGCATTTCTGCTGGAGCCATCCTATATGGTGCCTTCAAGATGGGTGCACTACCCAGCACCAAATCGATGCGGAAGTCGATCTCTCGCCGTGATGGTAGTCCTGAGACATCATCCGAAAAAATGTCCGGAAATTTCTTCACCACCTCAATGATATCTCGGTCTATCTCAGTCTGGTCTGTCTTAATTATGTTTACCAAGAATCCTCGGCGTACTTTCTTCAGTAGCTTCTGGGCTTTGATGGCTGACACTAGGACCTTACCCTACTCTGAGGTCCTCCTGGTGTTCCGATCATGATCTTCTTTGCTCGGCAGTGTAGGTAGGCGTCGTGATAGGACAATCAGTACATGCCCAACATCACGTCGTAATCCCTGATCGGGATGACGATTAGATCTGTCAAGAAGTTCTTGCCTTCCGCATCGACTGACACCTGAGGAATGTACTTTTGGGTGACGATGACCCCAAAGGTGTGCCGATGCCGAGTGAGAATCCCGTTGCTTGTGGCTTCATACTCAATAGTGGAGCAAATTGTTCCGACATAAAGGAGTGTGTAGTTTCTGAATCAAACAATATGTTAGTATGAACGTCATCAATTTTAAGTGTACCTTGGATGGTGTTGTTCGTTCTCTGCTCGTCAGTAGGCCGCACGTTATAGACTCAGCCTTGCACCATCTTCGGTGGCCCATCATTGCGCTGAGGAGGTGGTGCAGCGCGCCTTGGTTCCTTACACTACCTTACCACAATTCAAACACGCACCCATCTTCTGGTAGCACTCACCGGGATGGAATCGGTGGCAGAAGTCACAGGCCATCTGCTGCTCCCTCCTCTCGGGATAGGGTCTGCCCCTATTCTGATCATTGCGACGATAGTTGTTATGTCAGTCCTGCGATCCTTATTGCGGTTCTGGTGCTGCGGCTGATTTGCAGGTGTTGTTGTTGAGCTCTTGTCTAGTCGCCATCTTCCATATATATAGCGAACTCTTCAGTAAATTAGAGGGTCTGACAATTCCCTCCTTTTACTCTTTCCCTGAGGCTGGGCTTCAGGCCATCCACCCAACGCTTTACGCGATCTGATTCCATCTATTGCAGGGTAGAGTACCTTTTCAAGTTCAGGAATTTGGTCAGGTACTGCTTTATAATCAGTTTGCCCTGCTCCCCTCTCATAGGCAGGGATAAATTTATATCTGAAGGCCTTCTTAAAGAAGAAAATAATAAAAAATAAAGAAAATGATCACCTGAAGAAATAATGATTTGATGATTAAGGCACCTAATTATCGCTACTAAATGTAATGAATTTCTCAACTTAGAATTAATTGAATCAATAATAAAGTGAATTCCCAAAATCAGTTAACTAATGTTTCAGCAACTACTATCTTATGAATAATTAAAATAAATTAATCCTTTCAATTTTTAATTTACTTAATTAAATCATAAGATGCATTAAAATAGAATTAATATTAAGGGCTTTCTCAAGTCACCTTAATAACTACACAGATTATGTCTCTTTCGATTTCCCTAATTGTGATATGCAATAAATAAGATCAATCCTAGAAACTATTATGAAAATCGTCACTTCTTTTCAGATAGAAATCAAATCACAAATCATGGAATCAAAGGAAAGCATTAAACATGAAATTGCAATGCTATTAAATATTCAAATTAAACTAATATTAAGAAGAATCCAATACATAAATAGGGTTCAACTAGGATGACCCTAATAAAAGAATAAATCTGAGAATAATAACATCAAATCTAATATAAAAGATTGGAAAAAGAAAACGATAACTCTAGCATAGACTATGTGCGTCCTCTCTCGAGTTTTCAGGAGAGCTCCGCTATTGTTCTCGCGCTTCTTCTCTTTTTAGGCTTCAAAACTATGCTCCATGATGTTGTTCCAAGCCCTCTTCTACCTCCTTTTATAGGTTTTCTCCTCACCCAAGGAAAGAAAACTAAAAATATATCCAAAAAGTAGATAAAAATGGCTTTAAAATGACCTAACCGACCGTCGTCACGGTCGTGAAACACTACAAGAAAATGGGAGATTAGCGACCCAAGATATGCGACGCTAGGGTGGCGCTATTACGTCTCCATTGTCAAGAGCATCTCATTGGCGTCTATCTAGCGCCACAAAAATGGGACACTGCATACCGGTTGCTACTAGCATCGCAATGGAGTCAAAGAAAATGGGATGCTACTAGCGCCACTACTTGACGCTATCTCGACGTTATTAAGACGTGAGGTTTGCGGCTGTGCGTAGAAGATAGGCATCGCTATGTCGACGCGCAAGGGGCGCAAGCTATGAGACGCTATTTCGACGCCCACGTGTCGCTACTCTGAACGCTAGGAAGTCGTTGAGGTGACGCAATATAATAGTGTACGCGTGGCCAATGAGATGCGACTATGGCACTAAGGACAATATATTTAACTTAGCGTCGATAGCCTTTGCGACGCGAATGGAACGCTATGGAGACGCCATTTACAGATTTTTTTTACCCATTCAATCCTCATTTTTCCCCTTCCCAAATCATACAATTATATAATCCATATAATGCATTGATATTCATCATAGGCAATATAAAAGCATCGCAGGCAGTATAAGAGCATCACATGCAATATAAGAGCATCACAGGTAATATAAAAGCATCACAGGCATAATATTGAACATAAGAATATGAAAAGTAATAAACCGAACTAACAAACTATACGTATATCTAAATCTATAAGTAGCAAAATCATTTTTTGTATTCATGGGTTGTTTCTATCCTAGGTTTGGGAGTTATTGTTATCATTCCGGACATTTGATCCAGACATGCTCGGTCCATGGCCTCACGAGGATGGATTCTGTGTCGGGATCAATCCCTGAATCGCCTGCAATAGCGGAGCCAACTGCTGCGATAACTGCTCCGACACCTGCCGTGATATCTGCTCCGATAACTACAGCGATAGCTGCTGTGACAGTTGCGTCACATTAGGTGCAGCAGACCGCCTGCATATCCTCCGATCCTCCTAGGTATCTGAGCGACTGTGCCGAGGCCACGCAACTACCCCCCTCGTGTCATGTCGGCCACCTCCTCCCAAACAGCAGGACCTTCTACGAAATAGAAAAATCATACAATCATTTAATATATAAATTATATATCAAGAAACACAAATTAAAAATATGACAAAACCAACGAAGAAACATTACCTAGTGGCTATGTACTTGGATTATCTCTATACTTTTCAGTTATTTTCGCATTATACTCATCCTATAAAATTTAAACATTATGTCAAAAATAGTGCACTAACGGCAACAACCAAATGACCATATCATGAGACTTACAAGAAACCTATGAGCAGTGGACGTGACTCAGTCGTTTGTCTTCCGGCTCTTATGTGTGGCCTCATAGACCACACGAAAGTCTACGGGACCGCCTTCTTTCTCCTCCTACAATAAAGTTTCAAATTTGATAACATAAGTATAAGTCAAAAGTTTGATAAATTGAATTTATAATGCGTCGTCGATGCTCGTCAAATCGCATCAATCCCCCTGTGTGGATGTGGACCTCGGGCTTCGAAAGACGGTTAACTCTTGCCTTTTCCAACTTCCTTTGCCATCGTTCATCAGTCCTTTGTGAACATCAAATACTTACACTTTCAAAAAACTATAATTTTCATAAAAATAATGTAAAAGTATACATACTTACCACTTCCTACAGAAGGACTCCCAAACCGAGCGCCTAATATCTCTTGGGCATCTTTGTATGCCCTACTCCAAAGTGAGGCCGGCGGATGTGACGACCTTGCGAAACTTGTATAATCGATTTTGGAGACGTTTCATAGCGACATCCTCAAAAGCTCTCCGGATCGTCCCTAAACTAAGATCCGGATGAAACTGATTTGCCTCCTACAAATAGAACGTTAAAACTTAGTAATTTTAAAATAAATATAAATCGAATTATGTAACCCAAATAAAAGATCGTACCATAAAAGCTCGAAAGATGTCATCCCCGCACTTGAATTGGGACATTTTTCCAGGATCCTGTCCCTTCTGGCAAGTGGAAAAGAATGAGAGCATTGACATCCCGCACGGTACTAGCGGGTATGAAGTGGTCCTACCAATTACAAAGAAGAATTAATTTTCAATGATAACCAAAACTATAACAAATTTTGTACAACTTATTTAACTTACGGTCGAGCAATATTATTCACAGTGATCACCCCATTATCGTGTAACCCCTCTTCATCACTCGAAGAGGAATCATCATCCGGTACAGCTGGGATAGGCTGTGAAGGTCTGACATCAGCTACGGGCCCTAATACATAATAAATCATTAATGTCATACCAAATTAAAATTGTGATAATTGATAGATGTACAGTAATGTTCTCACATTGATTGATGTATACCGCATGATCAGTGGTAGTCCGCTCGTCTGAATGAATTGAGTCAGGTGCTTGTGCTATCGGCAGCGTAGCAACTGACATTATTAAAAAATAATTAATACAATTAATTGAGAAATGTCAATAATAATAAATATAAAACCTGGCGTAAGATGTCGCTCGCCAATGCTAGATTGTGATGAAGCGTCTGGTATTCTCGGCGGTGGCAATGGGGTAGCAACTGTCATCATAAGAAAATACATAAAATTTGACTCCTATATAAAATTATAATATACAAAAAATAACCTAGTGTGACATGATGATCGTCATCGTGTGATCGAGACGTACCGACTATGTTCCCCGTCGACGGTGGAGCAACTGTCACAAAAGCAAAATATTTAAAAAACTCTATCTCCTATTGTCTATTGCCTACAATGTATCACGTATATGGAGTGATACGCTGAGCAGACCCACCAATGGATCGCCTACTATGTGACGATCCGGCTATGTGCCTCGTCGGCGGTGGAGGAACTGATATTATTAAAAAATGAATTTAACTATTATAATCAACTATAAATAAGCAGCTCACAATAAATATATTACATGGTGGTTGTGATGGCTGACTCATCTGGAGTGAACGCTTGGAAGAGCGAGATGACCTAGATGCTCGACCCCTAGTAACCATGACTGAAAAAAAAAAGAAACTTCTCTTATTATCGGTAACCATATATAACTTAAAAAAAGTAAAAAGCTTATGTCATTAGAATAACTATGGGATTCATTCGCTTGTTTCGTATTCTGATTCATTTTCATCATCTTCATCATCGTCGCTATAATCTTGGTTTGAGTCATCATTAATGAAATTATCGAAGTTCACATCCAAGAGGTCATTTGAATTGAACTCTTCCATTGGCTCAGCGTCATCGACCAATTGAAAATTCTCAACTCCATCGACCACATCAATCATCTCATTCACTCTATCTTCTTGATAGTAATCGTCCATGAGCACATCGTTGTGTACGAATGATGTTTCATTGTCATCTACCATTGTTTCTACTAAGAATAGTCTACTCCTCACCTTGCATGACGCCCTCCATTCATCCTTAGTTCTTTTCGATGGATACTTAGTGTAGTACACTTGTTGTGCTTGTTCCGTCAATACGAATGGATCGTATGACTGAAGTCTCGACCGAGGGTTAATATCCACCAATTTAAACTTTTGATCGATCCGAACTCCTTTCTCTGTATCGAACCAACGGCATTTTAGCACCACGACTTTGTTAGATTTTCCCAAGTAAGACAATTCTAGGATGTCTTCTATAACACCGTAGTAATCAAAGTCGTCCCCATACATGCTTCTTAGAACACATATGCCGCTATTAATAGTTGAACGTTGTCGGCTATATTCTTCTGTATGGAACCGATATCCATTGACTATGATGCCGCAGTAGCTAAGAACTTGTTTCTTCGGGCCATGACTGAGATTTCGTATTTTGTTCTCTATGACTGAGCCATTAATAACCTACAAGAAAAATAACTAAAACTTTATTAAAAGTTACAAACTTATAACAATTAAGAACAAGCGGAAAGATTTCTCACTTCACATCTCAACCAATCGGCAAAATGTTCGTCTCGTAGTTTCAATAACTCATCGTTTGAAACTAACAGATTGATTTCTCGCTGTAATTCTTCAAATTTCCTGAATTCATAGTTTTCAATTAATACAATCATATAACAACAATTAACTTGAAATTATATAATAAATTAGAGCAAATTGCCTTACTCGAGATATGGCGTCACTTTGAGACAATTTGCAAGAACATAATTCTCAACGGCGGTGAGATCTCTGTCATTCAAGATAACTTTGGGCCCTGCACCAAGAAGTCGACATGGGTACTTGAAGATGGATAGAATATTCATGTCAACTTCTCCTTCACCACCATCATCGTTTCTTGAAACTTGGGTGTGTCGTGATTGTATGTGTGGCTCAAAGTATTTGAAGTGAAGTTTGACACCTCCTCAATGATATATGCTTCACATATGGAGCCTTCAATTTTTGCCTTATTCTTCGCCTTCCTTTTCAAATATAACATGCACCTTTCGAAAGGATACATCTATCGATACTAAATTGGACCCGCAATTTTTGTTTCATATGGAAGATGTACAATCAAATGTTTCATCACATCAAAGAAAGAAGGTGGAAATATCTTCTCAGCCTTGCACACGGTAAGCACAATAGAAACCTCTAACCAAGAGATGTCTTCTTTTCGAACGATGGATGCACGAAGCTCTTTAAAGAACATAGACAATTCTATTAAAACCTCCCAGATGGCCTTTGGCAAAAGTTTTTTAAAAGTAATTGGAAGCAGCTTTTGCATAAAAATATGACAGTCATGACTCTTCATCCCATGTATCTTCCCATTGTCCAAGTTAAAACAACGAGATATGTTTGATACATATCCATCTGGAAATTTCAATTGCTTTACCCATTCGAAAACTACTTTTCTTTTATCATTGCTCAAGACATAAGTAGCTTTTGGCTTTTTGCATTTACCATTTTGAAGATGAATGATATCTAACTCTAGTCTTTTGCATATTAATTTCATGTCTTCGCGAGCATGTATGCTATCTTTTGTTATTCCTTTAACATCCATAATAGTGTTGAAGATGTTGTCAAATACGTTCTTCTCCACATGCATGACGTCCAAGTTATGACGTACCAAATTTGAAGACTAGTAAGGCAACTCCCAAAAAATACTTTTTTCTCCTAATTAAGTTCACATCCAAACACAATTTGCTTGTAACTACCGGCCTTCAGTCTGAATGAGACTTCACTAAACTTGTTTACTTGCTCTAGCAATTCTTGTCCTCTCAAATGAGTTGGAGACAAAGTGTTCTCGGATGTATTCTTTTTAAATGAGTTTCGATCACGACGCATCGAATTATCCAATGACAAAAATATCCTATGACAATCAAACCAGCAAACTTTTCTACAGTTTTTCAAATAAAATGATTTCGTATTCTTTTCACATATGGGACAAGCAAGTTTTTCTTTTGTGTTCCAACCACTCAACATTATATATGCCGAAAAATTAGTTATGGTCCACATTAATGCGGCTCTCATAATGAAATTTTGCTTTTTAGATTTGTCATAGGTAATCACGTCATCCTCTCACAACATCTTGAGTTCATCAATCAAAGGTCTTAAGTAAACATCTAAACTTTTACCAGGAGATCGAGGACCCGGGATCATACAGGTAAGCAATATATTCTCTCGTCTCATACATATGCTTGGAGGCAAATTATAAGGTGTCACAAAAACTGGCCAACATGAATAAGCAGTACTTGATGAGCCAAATAGGTTGAAGCCATCGGTGCAAAGTCCTAATCTAACATTGCGTGATTCTACAGAAAAAGCCGGATGAAATGTATCAAATCATCTCCATGCCTTCGCATCCGAAGGATGTGTAATTGAATTTTGATCTTCACGTGCCCCTTCTCTGTGCCACCTCATAAATGATGCAGTTTTTTTCAGAAAGAAATAGTCGTTGTAATCTTGAAACAATCGGAAAGTATCTAAATATTGCATTTGCCATATTTTTTTTGAACTTTGAGAATTCTTTTTCGGCTTGAATCTGGGCTCGCCACAAATAGAACAACACATAAATGAGTTGTTTTCCTTATAGTACAACATGCAATAATTGCGACATGCATGAATCTTCTAATATTCCAACCCTAAATCTCTCAACAACCGTTTGCACTTGTAAAAATGTCCAGATAATTTCTCTGAAGCTGGAAGCATACTCTTAATAATGGCAAGCATCCGGTCAAAATAACTTTCGCTCATATTAAATTCTGATTTTAAGTTCATTAGTTGTGTCACTGTTGAAAGTGTAGTTTGCTTCACGCATCCATCCCATAAAGGTTCATCTGCTTCTTCGAGAAAATTATAAAACTTAGAAGTCAAAGGATTCGGGTCTTCTTCAATCAATGTTTCGCCAACATTTTCTCCTAACATTGCATCTCGTATCATGTCCCTGTACGGATTGCTCGAGTCGCCCCAACGGTATCTACATTACTTGTTTCTTTAGCCCATCTTTCTTCGCTATGAAAGAACCAATTGGTGTATGTAAGTAAGAAATCGTTGTAATATAAATCCTTCTGCACATCATATCTTACTTTCCACTGATAACATTTGCACTTCCGGCATGGACATAAGATTTCGTCATATGAAGAAGCAACACCTTCATTTGATATGCCACATTAATGAATTCATCAACACCATCCTTATATTCTTCAGTTATGATGTCATGTTTATCCTTCCAACGACAAATCCAACTACGATCTGGCTTTATCATTTCTGTAATGGAGAACATTAAGCCAAGTAATCAAATTTGTATACTTAAAATGTGTAATTTTGAACTTACGAAGTCCAAAATCACATGTTTTAAGTACTTCATCGTCGAATCATAATCTCATTTTATCACCAAGAATGTGGAAGTACATGAATTAGTTCATAAGTTAACTTAACTTAACTTAACTTAACTTAAGTAATAAAAAATATTCGAATGCCATTTTTTTTGCGTGGCGATTATGTATATAACAATTGGCTTGAGATCGACCTAAGATCTGAGCGATTAAAACTTTTATTGAAATATGTAACTATTCAAGATGTGATTCGTAATCACTGACGCATTTGAAAACTTTCAAATCGTTGATATATCATACAACATTAAATTATGCAACTTCAGCAAGAAATAATATCGAGCAATTACTGCATGCATTATAATTTATGTTCTTCCGCGAAGACTAGATTGATCCAAAGAGATGATACTTAACTTAAGTAATACTTAACTTAATTCATAACATGAATAAGTAATACTTAACTTAACATGAATAATTAACTTAATTTAACTTCATGCATTAATAATTAACTTAACATACATGGTAGCGGGCTTGTACCTTCTTAACCGGAGGGCGGCGAAGGGCGGAGGGCGGCCGAGACGGCGGTGGAGGCGGACGAGGCGGCGGTGGAGGGCGGACGAGGCGGAGGGCGGATGAGGCGGCGGTGGAGGCGAAGGGCGGCGGTGGAGGCGGAGGGCGGACGAGGCGGCGGCGGAGGCGAAGGACGGCGGAGGCGGGCGACGGCGGTGGTGGAGGGCAGTGGAGGCAGAGGGAGGAGGAGGAGGAGGCGCCGGTGGAGGCGGAGGCGGCAGTGGAGGCGGAGGGCAGAGGCGGTGGCGGTGGAGGGCGGACGAGGCGGAGGGGGGAGGAGGAGGAGGAGGCGAAGGATGACGGTCGAATGCGGAGGGCGGCAGTCGAATGCAGAGGGCGGCGAAGGCGAAGGGCGGTGACGGCTGTGGAGGGTGGGAGTCGGGGAGGGAGGAGGAGGAGGAGGTGAAGGGCGGCGGTCGAATGCGGAGGGCGGCGGTCGAATGCGGAAGGCAGCAGAGGATAAGGGCGGTGGCGGCGGTGGAGGGCGGGCGTCGGGCGTCGAGCGTCGGAGGGGCGCGGTGGAGGTGGCGGGCGTCGGACATCAGGCGAAGGGCAGAGGTGGCAGTGTAGGGCGTCGGAGGGGCGCGGTGGAGGTGGCGGGCGTCGGGCATCGGAGGTCGGGCGTCGGGCGGGCGACGGACGTCGAAGAAGGTAAACAGTAAAAGTGAAAACGAAGAAGAGGGTTAGGGATTTAAGTAATTTTTTAGCATCGCCATAGAATGCGACGCTACGTAGACGCCATGTAGGCGCCGACACTGTCAAAATTCGGCTAGTGCAGCGCTATAGAGAAGCTAACGTGTCGCTAAGATAACGTAGCGACACTATAGCGTCGTCAGGGCGTCTCAATGGCTTTAGCGTCTCAAGAATGCGACGCCAATGAGACACTCAGTAAAAGTTTTTTTCAAATTTTTTTAGTATGTATGAAATTTTATTTATCAATATAGCATCTCATCGCAATTTGCCCCGTTCCAATTGTTTTATTTCCTTCCGACAATCTATCATGTATGTATACAAAATTATAAATATGTATGTATATGTGTATATAACAAAATTGTGTGTGTATATATATACATATGTAATATTTGCGTATGTATATATATGTCTAATGTGGGAGATTAAGTTACAACAATGTGTTTATCTATAAGTATTATAAATATACATATGTGTATGTATATGTATATACACGTGCGAGTCATATATATATAGATAACGTGTATATGTATACGTATTCGAAGTGAATATATGTGTATATGTTTATATGTGTGATATTAAGTTATAATAATATATATATATATATGCACTTATTATATATAAGTATAAGCATATACGCGTATTTATATGTCTATATGTGCCCAATTAAGCGAGGGGTAACAAGTCGGCTTAGGAGGCGCAATACCGACGCTATTGAGTCGCTAGTTACATTTAGCGACACCGTAGCGCCGAACTAGCATCTAATACATTTTTGTGTCTCAACTCTGCGACGCTACAGTGACGCCAATAGTGTCACCATAGCGTCGACTGTAACAACGTCTCTAGTTAGACGCTACGTGGATGCTATTGAGTCGCCACTGTGACGCTACAATGGTAGCAAATCACTCAATCAACCATCATAATTTCATGATTAAGTATATAATAATAATATATGCATAATTAAGATATTATATATATTATATGTATAGATAACATAAATAATATAGGTAACAAATTATATATTTAGGAACACTCCTATCATGTAAAAATACATATATATATATATATATATATATATATATAATCGTGTAATTAATACATATATATGTTGATAATACGCCATTGATAATATGTTGATAATCATGTAATTAATACTAATATAATATGTAATGAATTTATTGATTGAAAGATAGTATATATAATATATAGGGTTTAAATATAAAACAAATAGCGAGATAAATGTAGATAAGTTATGAGTAACACGGTAGCGTCCAAATAGCGTCGCCTATCTCTGAGACGCCATATAGCGTCTCTTTAGAGCCGCCAAACATGCGACGCTAGATTCGCGTCTAACGACGTCGACGCGAGAACGACGTTAGGTGCTGCCGCGCATTTCCGTTTTGTGGCATGAAATAATAGCGTCTATGTAGCGTCTCGATTGCGCCAGAATTAGCATCCAATCACTGAATAGCTAAGAAGACGCTAATGAGACGCTATCGAGAGGCAAGTAGCATCTCATTATCGTGATGCGAAGTAGACGTTATAAAGGCGCTAGTGGCGTCTATATAGCGTCACAGCTTTCGTGACGCTACTTTACATCGCTAAGCGCCCATTTTCTTGTACTGAAAGACTTTGTCACGGTCGTGACAAAAGACTGTCGAGGCTGAAAAATACTTAGCCAATTTTTTGTTGGAAATCTCTGTCACGGCCATGACAGAAATTGTCACGCCCATGACAGTAACTTAGCCAATTTTCTGAGTGCAATATCTTTCTGTCATGCGACGTTTTCTCATATCCTGCCATGAATAATTTTCAGACTTAGGTAGAAATCAAATCTAAATGAAATTATATGAAAACAAATCAAAACTCCTCTTTTTTAAACATAAAAATAGTCTAAAGTGTTAATCAAAACTCCTCTTTTCTAAACATAAAAATATCTTAAAGTATTAATCAAATGGCCTAAACTAATGCATGATTTTTCGTGCATCAACTAGAACAGTATGCTTATACTATTAAGTCTGATTATTGTAAATTTACCATGGTTTATACAATGAATTTTTATTCATCTTATGATGTTTCATACACTTTAGGTCGTGCTATTTCGTTTTGTGATTCTTTAGCGGCCGGAGCTCCAGTGCCAGGGTTGAGAGGGGGAGGCCAAAATTAGAAGATGGGAAAGCTCGATCGGACTTCTTGCGATAGCTACGGTCACAGCAAGCTGGATCCAGCTTGTAGTGGCGTCACCCGCCACATCCCGCGGCCCGACGCGGCCGGAGCTCGGGTGTGAGGGTTGAGAGGGGGAGGCCAAAATCAGAAGATGGAAAGGCACGGGCGTACAATAGAGGAGGGGTTCGAACATCTTCCGAGGGGTTTGCCGGAGCGGGAGCAGGATTGTTGGCGATGTGAGCATGTCATTCGAAGGGGGATCATCGGAGCGGGAGCAGGATCCACGGAGCGTGATCAGCAGCGGCTTGCCCAGAGCTTGACTGGTACCATGGATCGCCGGAGCTCGGTTGCTGGTCACGCCAGAGTCCATAGAGGCTGCGAGGAATCACGCCGGGGGAGAAATGAATGGGAGAAGATGGGGCCGGGTTATTTATTGGGAGACTTTTGACCGATTTACCGCGTCTATACCCATCGGATATATAAAAATGTATATTTAGTAATGTTACGTTCTCCGTAATATAAAATATATTTTTTTATTCCCACGGCTTGACCCATGGGAACTTCCAATGGGTGGCAAACCCATCAGAAATTCCCACAGCATGAGAGCCGTGGGAAATCCCTCGAGGGATTTCCAGGGCTCGAGTATCCTCCATAGATACTTATTATTATGTAATATAAAATATATTTTTTAATTCACACGGCTAGAGCCATGAAAACTATCGACGGCTACAAACTGTCGAAAGTTTCGATTGTCCTAGCCATCGTAAAGGCCATGTAATAATATACTATAAAGTATTGCACTCAAGCCTATGTAATATAAAAATTATATCATGTTTTCCATGGCTCGCCATGGGAAATTGCGGTTCTGGCATTGGGAAGTTCCGTCGGTCGTAGCTGCCGAAACTTGCGACGATTTTTGTGCTGTCAAAAATTGTGGCGGTTCAAGTCGTGGGAAATGTTTGTGTCTCTATCTCCAAAGGATGACATTAACCGTCGCAAAATCCTTCAGAAATTGCGAGGGATGTGCGACCATCAAAAAATTTCGTTGAAAATATTCATTTTTCTTATAGTGATAAATGTACAATGTAAAAGAGATTAATAATACGTATTATAATTAGTAAAATGTGACCAATATTTCTTATTATAATAATGTAAATAGTGGTATTTCTATAAATATAATTTAATTGAGATAACATTGTGCATTAACAAATACAAAAGATAATGTAGAAATAAGAATAAGAAAAATGGATGACTAGGAGAATGTGTACAACCTCTCATTCCATAATGTCAAACTGCCTGGGCAAATTATTAAAAACTAGGATTATTTTCATAAACCTCCCCTAAACTATCATGATTTTTCGCATCTAATCTTAAACTATGAACTTATTTTTTTCCCCTAAACTATCATGATTTTTTCACTTTAGACTTCCCTCTACTTCTGTTACATTTTTCATTACTTTTGATTTTTTTCATTTATGAAAAGACTAAATTACCCCTCCCTCCGTGATATCAAATAATAAATATAAAAAAGAAAAAAATCAGGGGGAAGATAATTTTTCATAAATGACAATTTTTTTACCACTTTAATCCTTCCAACAATTTTTTTATTTATTATATTTGTTATTTTATATTTTTCTGGAGGGAGGAGTAATTTAGTCTTTTCATAAATGGGAAAAAAGTAAAACTAACGGAAGACGTAATGTAAGTGATGGGAGGACTAAAGTGAAAAAGTCATGATAGTTGAAAGATCTAAAAAAATAAATTCATAGTTTGATGTTAGATGTGAAAAATCATAATAGTTTAGGAAAAATTTATGAAAATACCCTAAAAACTACTATCAAATTATGCACGTGCACCCATAGAAAGTCATGTCACTCCGACACTCAATGTCACAACAATAGAACTTCAATCTCATTAATTCTTTTTGTTGTATCTCATCCAATTTCTACATTTTTTCTTGATATATTTTTTCTTAAGGCTAGGTTTGAAAACGTAATTATAGTTCCTCATAAGTTTTCGGTAAATAGTTAAATTGACAGATTAGTTCAAGATGTGTTCGGATAGAGTAGAACGTAATGACGAGAAACCATAGAGTTGATGTGATGGATGATTTTTTGATGGATTTTGGATTAAAAATGATTATTGTTATTACAAAGTATAATTTTATTATTAATAAAACAAAAATAAAAATTTATTATGGAAAAAATTTCTAAAAAATATAGTATTCAAATAAAAAATCATTTTTAAAAATTAATTATAATTAATGAAATATTAATTTTTTAATAAATAATATTATATTAGTCCTTTATTTTAATATTTTATAAATAATAAATAAATTATTTTATAAGAGAAATGTGTGAGAGAAATAAAATGAGAAAAGAAAAGAAAAAATGAAAATGAAATTAAAATAAAAAGTGACATCAAAGAAAAAAAAACTCGCGATTCCGTTGTAGTGCTCAGGTTCCATGAAAAAGGTGAATTCAGAGCGCTGTAATCGGAGTCACATGCGCTCTGATTCCAGCTTGTTGCTCCACCTTGGCTAGCGGAATCAAGGCGCGGTTGTCAAATGGGGTCTAAAGTGTTATTTCAATTATGATCTATTATTAACAAGCCCCTTGATCATCTTCTTCTATCCTTATATTTATTCTATATGACAAGATCTTGTACAGTATACCCAATGTATTCTTTCTTATTTCTTCTTTGAATAAATAATATTTAGCCTTAACGTGAAACAACACTATTATGATCAAAATTATTCAGTACTATCACCAAGATTTTCTAAGAATGTTAAAAAGAACTTAGCAACATTAATTCGTGCATCTCATCATTAAGAATTATTTTCATTTACTAATTCTAGAAATTCACTCAAGCATTAAGCAATAAAATTTTTATTTTTATAAATTTAATTTAACGAGATATCAAATATACATATATATTTTAACTTCAAACTTTGTCAAAATTCGAAATTTAGTTGTCCACGTGATGGGTGCTAGATTAGATTTGGGAGAATTTACTTTATAAATTGTTTGAGATCGGTTGGGTTGAAAATATGTTTAATACCCTCATTGAGTATATGCTTGAAAGAATTGAAAAAGAGTTAGTTTAGAGTGCACCAATTCAATCTCTCTCGTTCACTACGAGAAATATGAGAATTACAGACGGTCGAAACCGTATGTAATTTCCCCGAAAACCGTCGGAAACGTCCTTTCCGACGGTTTTTTCGACGGAATCGATTCGTCCGAAAAATGATCATCGCAAATCAATTTTCAATAGTTGGGAAAGAAATGCCGAAAATTTAGACGGAAGTTCGACGGTCACGACCACCGATATTTGTGGCGGTCAATGAAACCGTCAAAAATTCGGCAGTCGTGACCGCCGCAAATATCGGTGGTTGCTACCGTTGAAAATTTTGACGGCTATAATATAAAAAAATTAGCCGGCCGGCAGCTGCCGACGGCTAGATTCGAGATCTGAAGACCAATCCGAAGGCCAACGGCTAGCGGCCGAGATCTAGCCGCCAGCGGTCCAGCGGCTGGATCCGGCCGCCAACCGGCCGAGCGGCTGGTCGGCCGTCTGCGACCGGATCAGAGAGAGAGAGAAGGGGAGAGGGACGCCGGCGGGATGGGTTGCCAGTGGTCGACGCGTCGAGAGGCTCACGGGTAGGGAGAGGGAGAGGGAGAGAGAGAGGAGAGGGGGAAAGAAATAAAGGGTTTAGGGTTGGGTATATATAGATATATATATTATATAATATATAGGTGGAAAGATGGGAAAGCGAGAAAATGGAAAAAAAAGTGCGATAATAAAATTTTAATATCGACGGTTGTTTTTAATTATTTTTAAAATTACCGACGGTTGTGACCATCGAAAATTATTTAATTATAAAAATAAAATACTATATTTAGTTATATATAATATTTTTTACCGATGATTTGAACTGTCGCTAATTATTATCGATGGTCAGGACCATCGGAAATTGCGACGGATAGAAATCCATCAGAAATATCAACGTTTTTAATCGTCAAAAAATAAAATAATAATATAATAAATTATATAATTTATTATTTTTATTTCCGACGGTTGTGACCGTCGGAAATTGTGACGGATGGATATCCGTCGGAAATATCGACATTCCTAATCGTCAAAAAATAAAATAATAATATAATAAATTACATAATTTATTATTTTTATTTTTTACGGTTATAACCAAATTGTGACGAATGGATATCCGTCGAAAATATTGACGTTTCTAATCGTCGAAAAATAAAATAATAATATAATAAATTACATAATTTATTATTTTTATTTCCGACGATTATAACCATCGAAAATATTTTCGTCGCAAAATCTATCGCAAATTGCGACGGATTTCTATCCGTCGGAAAATGATAATTTTCTTGTAGTGATTATGCCATAAACATGGCAACAGCAATTATACGATGGAAAAAAATATAACTATAAACAATTCTATTACATATTTTGTTGCACATTTTATGCATATTCGCACAAGAAAATATCTTTTATTGGAGGAAAATGTAACTAAGTTGATACATAACTCATAACATTACTGCCACCACCTATAGCCAAGGAAGTATTGTCCACGTTTTTGGTGGTAATACCATGCTCCATCAACTCTGATACTCCACAAGCATTCATTATGGCATCTTTTACTCCTCCTATCTCTAGATTCACGGTAAACATCAAAGCTTCCACTGACCCATCCTGTCGCACTCTTCCAACTCATGTAGCACCAGAACAATGTGTTTTCGAAGACATGGTTGGGTACAAACTTCCAAGTGGTGCTTGCATGATAATCCAGTAAATGAAAGCCAAGATCATCGTCTTTGGATTTACAATGTATACTCAATGGAATGTTTCCCCCCAAGTCATTGGTAATGTTCATGTAGACCGCGGGGAAAACATCTGGACCCCCATTTGGAACATAACAAGAGATGATAGAAAGAGAAGAAAGTAGTGCAATTAGTAAAAAATAGAAGTTGCTAGTGGTAAGAAGAGTCATTGTTCTTCTTGCAAAAAGTGAATTTCATATGAAATTCATCCTTAATATAGAACAATGAAATCAAAAACACATATTAATAGTTACTAGTTATAATGTGATCATATTACTTATCCTGATCCACTACTTTATTCTACATTTTGGGGCGTTCACTTGCATGAAATGAATGTCATTTGCATTTACAGTTAAGGCAAACAATTAATAGCGCCAACTGACAATAATAGCTGTGCTGCAGTTATTTATTGTTAATCATCATAGTTTAGAAATTTGAAATTGGCAATGACAGGAAATTAATGCCATTATCTGCTTCATTAGTGCTTACTAATAGCATATTTAAATATTTACAGGAAATTTGTTGCCATATCTGACAATTAATGCTTCATTAGTGCATTTACAGGAAATTTGTTGCCATATTTGTTTGGATTTAATTATTTACATTCAAGTTTATCCCACATTGTAATTACTTGTGTAGCATTATATATTGGATTAAATGAACCCACGGTTTAATCATGCATGGTTTAATTTAATACATATTAATGTAGGTATGGAAGAATTATTCATTGATATCATGTGAAGAAAATCATAATGATCAGATCTTGAATTTATTATTATGATTCATAATTATGCATATAATTAATGGTATCATCCATATATAAATGAATCCAAATATGGATAATGAAATTTGACGATTATGATTATATCTCAAGTGGTCGCAATAAAAAGTTTGGTCTCACAAACGTTGAGCTCATTGTGGCAATAAAAATTATGCATACGATATATCACCTCAGGGAAAAAGGAGTGGTCGTCCAATCATGAGGGGGGGTTGGATAACTCAAAGTTCACCGTCAGCATAGTAGGAGAAAGCCAACTAGATATTTTTCTTCCTTCTTAAACCACCAATGAAAATTACCAACTTATTTCTGAATTTTAGCCTTTTTTTTATTCCTCATATTCTCTCTTCCTCCTATTTTTTTTCTTTCCCCCTCGTCCTTTTGGTTTTCCCTCTCACTTGACCCTCCTCTGCATTTGCCCATTGCTCGTGCACGAATTTTAGGTTAGGAGAAGGAGACGATCTGGGAGAGGTTTTGGAGCCAGAAGACAATAAGAGAAAAGAGGAGATGACAAAAACTAGTTGAAATATGAAGGAATGAACCACACGCCAACAAGATGTGAATAACGAGATCTATATCATGGATGTATTTTCTTGCGAATTGCAGAACGTTTAACGCTCCATTATTGTAACAACCAAAAAAGAAGAAAAAAAAGAAATGAATTGAATTAAAACGGCCAGATAAGATTTGTTTATCACAAATCTTGTTATGGAAAAATATACTGGCCGCAAATTATGGAGGAAGGAATAAAGGAAATATGGAAACGTCATTTTGAATAATAGAGAAAGATAATGAAAATTAAAAAGGGGAATAAAGTGTCAGATCTGTCCATTTACTCCCTAAAACAATCAAAACAACCTCTCATCTCCGGCTAGAATAGAATCAAGAAAAATCTGAAGAACATACGCCTCCCTCCTCCATTGTTTAACCACACGTCCATTACCTATAGCACCGCTGTGCGATCAGGTTTCTCTCCTCCTCACGAACCCTGTTGGTTTCGATCTTGTTTCTCACATGCATCACAACGCTTCCAAGTGATGATCGACCAGAGGGGAAGTGCGAGCACAGGACCAACGGAGAGGGGGACAGTGCCACTGATTATTGGAATAACAAGGAGACAACTTTGAAAATAGGTGGGTGAAATCTGAAATCACCTTGCATAATTTTAAATAGATTTAATATATCTCCAATCAAGATTTAATCACATCTAGAGCATGAAGAACATGAAGAAGAAGATATGAAGATAGATATGTCGTTAGTTTTGATTTCAGTTGCATTATGTTTGATTTGTTTGATTAGAATTGATTGTACATAGGAAATATGATTGTCTCTTAGTGTAAATCATAATTTCTACATCTGTGTTACTCTCTATTAGATTCGTATCTTATATATGTTCCTGGGTGTAATGGCCATTTGTTGTAAAAGCACTCGATATGTTAGATCATATAGGGACTCGGCAAGGATTCTGATGAAATCGGCCCGGTTTCATGCTAAAAATCGGCCTAGTTTCACGCTGAAAGTCGTGAAAACCTCCTTCACGCCCGTGCCCATTTCCCTTGCACGCTCGTGCTACCCTGATGTCACGCTCATGCTATACTTCTGTCACACCCCACTCTGTGACTAAGTTCTAATCCCAAATATTACATTCCTTAATTATGTTTAGCAATTCTATAAATAAAATTAACAAAATCTCACCACTTACTTATCTTGTGTTATTTTCCAATACATACAATAGATGCATATATGTACCCATCAAAGTTTAATAAAAAGGTTATAAGACTACATTCACACATTATCATTATTGTTTCACAAACCATTTCACATATAACACCCCACAGGATTAAGTTTTATACAATCTTACAAAAGTTTCTCACAACCTTAACTACAACATCTAGAATTATCAATTACATGCATGCCTTTTAAAAATGAAAGTGGAGAGAAAGTAAAAGTGCTCCAACGGCTCGACCTCTTCTATATGCATCAAAGGCAAGCTTCGAGTTGACGTAACTCGAGAACTTGTAGTTATTTGAAAAATTCAATAAGGGTAATGTGAGCAACAATTGTTTGCTCAGTGAATGAAATAAAAGTACAATATAGGGGAACAGTACGAGTGCATATAATATTTAAATAATCATATTTCTTTCATATGAGAAAACGTTTAAAGCATACCTACTATGAAATAACTTTTCAAATCATATGAACTTTTACATAAATACAAATTATTCAAGATATCATCATATTCATAGTTAAACTCCACACATGTGTCATTGCACATAATCATCATGGGTCAATACATATCCCTCTATGATCATGTGTCATACAGTTAAGCAGAGCTTCATAATCAAGAGTATCAGATGCGCAGAGTAAATCATGAGTCAATATGTATCCCTCTATATTTGTGTGTCATACAGTTAAGCAGAGCTTCACAATCAAGAGTCTCAAATACGCAGAGCAAATCATGGGTCAATAGGAATCTCAATCATAATTTTGTGTCACCCCAATCATGATTCTCAGATACACAGAACAATCATGTGTCAATACGTGCACGCAGAGCAGTCCCCAAAGGGCAAAGACACCCGATATACGCCACAAATACTTCATGTATATCGAAGGCGGTCCCAAAGACCTTTTTCAAATAGCATGGCTAATGAACACATAGAGTTTAAAATATCAAAATACACATCATAATCTATAAAACTTATTTTCACTTCACAAGCATTGTTCCCTGAAAATATTTTTGTATAGGATGTTATTCCATCTCATATGAAATTTTTAAAACATATCATAAATACTTTTCATAGCTCAAGATATGTTTCAATAATAGCAATAATAATCTTTGCTTGAGGTAATACCATAAATAAAAGAACTAAGATATAACATTTTGCTATGTTGTAAATTTACCCACTCAACTTGTACTTTATCCTTTCAAGGAGGTTTACTAGATTTTCTTCATTTCACTTGTTGCTTGTTGGTTTCCTACAAGCAATGATGCTATTTCACTTTTCAATTACTAATAATAACAATATGCAATGCATGCTCACGCATGAACACTTATTCACCTTAAAATGCATATAATTCCTTCTAATACTAATGTTTAATTTCAGATGTTTATGTTCATATGCTACTTCACACTCCCAACTATTCAATTTTTCAAAATTTAAGTAGGTGTTGTCTTAGGATTTCAGATTGAGTACTTGTCAGTGAATAATTCATAACTTCTTAATCACAAAGAAAAATCTCATGATTTTAGATAAATTAGAAACTGCACTTACTAAAGTTTCCATCCCCCAAATATCATTAACTAAATCCAAGTGAGTAATTCAAAACATCCCAGGAAATCTGACCTAGGGTTTATGTCCTGACAGACTGTGTGTCACTGAATGATTAATTTATATCTTTAACAATTCTTATTCATTTGAGAATATAATAATTTTCTTAGAATCTAGACATCAGTAGTGTTTAGGCATAAAAATTGTAGAATTTAACTCCTTGTATGGCCTTATAATAAAAATATTTAATTAGGGTCATAATCTGTCCGTGTCCTGGAATCTCACAAAAGCCCCACTATGAAATAAAAAATTCATTTCTCTGCCTCTACACATCTAAATTGGATGATTCTACTTCTTATCGAACCCTTGTGAAGTATGATTTAACAGGTATAAATTTCAAACCCTAATTCTATTTATCCTAATCATACCCTAAACTACAAGGCGGACCTCTTTCTGACTCAGGACAAAGTGAGCGACCTATGGTGCTTGGTTGATAACTTTCTTTATGGAAGTCCTTTTTACATGATTCTTCTGGTCATGGAAAACTAACATCGAGAGGATGAACCATGAACCATGAAAAGTGTCAGAATTTATTAAGAACTACTTACGAAGGTATGATCATATGAAGTTGAAGGTCGGTTTCGAATCTGCAGATTCACCCTAACCCAGCAAACTTGTCGAATTTTCTCAGGCTGTTCAGCGCTGGATCTGATCTTGGAAATTTTTCAGCTTGCATATAATACTAATAAATGATTTTTTTCAGAATTTTAATACATCATATGATGGTTTGGAAAAATAGTTTTCTAAGCAGCTGGTGAGCTGCCTAGTTCAGCTGCTTGAAACCCTATTAGTTGAATGGAGGTCCAATCATATTATTTGGTTAAAAATTAATGTTAAACTTATAATTAACATTATTTAATCATAATTAAATATGTTTATTATAATATTTATAAATATTATAATTTATTCCTAATAACCTTATATAATTTCTTTATAACGCTTGTCGATAATTTAATTTTGATTATACTTTAATCTAAGGGTTAGTTGCTACATGCAATCATGACTATATAAGCATTTAAACTTACTTAAAATGATAATTAAAAATAAGGTTATGTTAAAATTATATTTGTGGAGTACGTCCATGATAATTCTCCCATCCTTAAAAAAAATTCGTCGCCGAAATTTAGATATATGTTTTGGAGGATAAGAATGAATACTTCCTTCTTATTTGGTCATTCTCACTAATGATTTTTTTCCGTATCACACTAACATTAAGGAAATTTTTCTTTTCCAAAATTCATTTCCCTTGACCCTTATACTTTATACTATATTTTCTTCTCGAGACAAATATTCTTATACTAGAATAGATTGAGTTTCTCTTTATATGCAGAAGGCTGCTCTTCAATTTATTGATGGTGCAATCTTTGATTCTATATGAGCAGAAGGTAATTGTATGTATTATTCTCTGTTGATATTCTGCTCTCTTTGGTTCTCTATTGATGTACCGCTCCTTTTGGTTTTTGCTTTAAGACATAGCACACAAAAATATCATATCTCAAAAGAGATAAGAAAATTTTATTATTGCATTAACCTAGATAAATTAGCATCCATTGTATGTGGACATAATAACAAGGCTTTGAAAAGCAATGGAGGACTAGATGGAAAAGTAAGGAAGATCTCTATTTCACTTGATTCTGGCAAAGCATAATATCTTTTTTCAACAAGTATGTCAAAAAATCACCAAGAAGCTTCTAGATGTTTGTTTAGGTTGCTTTACAAGATTTGACATTGATCATTTTTATGATTTACACTTTGATATCTATAGTTGTTGAACTTCTATCTAAAGATAGCCAAAGGGTACATACGATGGTTTAAGAATCTTAGTATATTTTTTATCATCATAGTTATAGCATCCAGTGACTCATTGCAATTTAGAAACTTTAAATGAGGAAAGGAAAAAGATCTTGATCCAGTTGCCCAGAGATGAACATAAACAAAAACTTTTGTTGATGACTTGTTGATTGATGAGCTTGTCTACAAAGGATTTGATCAATATCATTGAACATAGAAACATTGGAGATATTGTAAATACATAGTATCTTTGATGGTGGAACTTAACAAATAAATAGTTCACTCAATACATGTTAAAATCTCATATGGTACTATGTATCTTGGACATTACTTTCCTTCATTTTTTTAGAAGTAATGTGTCCTTGTAAATTCACTATTGTGATCACTTTTTATTTGTCTTGATATTTCACAATAATCCTGCATATATCACATTCTTTTGTCTATAACATTTTCCTAATGTGCATAGTTAAAATTCCATAAGATAATTAATTCTTTCATCTAGTCTTGTTACCATGGTTAATTTTATACAAAGTTCTCATAAAGATAAGTACCAAAGTTATGAGTGGAAAACTAATTGCAAGGAAATTTTCAAATATTTGGCAAACTTTATGGATAACAAGAACAATGGGTAATACTTCAACAATTATATGAGTCTATCATGACAAGCAAAAGAAGATGACACATTGGATAAAGGGAACGACAGAATAACCATCGATTATTATGTGTCCATAAGTCAAATATGATCACTATTATTCGTAAGAATGATGGTCAGAGTATAAGCAACAATGAGTTTTGTGAATAAGACTTTCCCTCTCTAATTGATTTACAATAACGAAATGCCAATTCGAGTTCACGATCGAGGATCAGAAAGGCGTCCCCCTTCAATCGCTCATTCGTTAAACTTCAAAATAGCATTTCGTGAGTCAATTTGAGTTTGCGATCGAGGATCAGAGAGGCGTCCCCCTCCAATCACTCATTCATGAAACTTTCGAAATTGATGGACGTACTAAAGTCCTAAATGGCAAATCATTTATCATCCATAAAAAGTGACAATGGTGATTTAATCAATCACCCTATATGAGATGTGATAGATAAGGATGAGTAAAAATTCACTTCCCAAATATGAGGAATTATAATCGATAACAACTAATAAAAAATCACCAATGATCCAGAATGTATAATGATGAATGTTGTTTGACAACTATAGGTTGAAAGTTGACAATAATTCTGATATCAATAATAGCAATTCAAGGTTTGATAGTGATTTCAAAATCAGAGATAATAATTCACATTAAACATTACTTTAATGATCATCATATAATTTGAATTCTATCAAATAGGTATCAGTTCCCAACACTAAACGGATTTGACGATTGGTTTTCCAATCTTTATGCGTAGTTTAATATTATTATCCATTTCTATAAAATGTTTATCATTTCTTATGAATATAGACGTCTCATAATGTCTTCATAAGATTACAAGCATCTATTCTCTTACTGATTGTCCTTAGAACCTTCAATATCTCGTATAATCTTGTTAAGATTTGATGTTATCAAACCCGAAGAACAAAACTCATACTTACCATCTACACACAAGTAATTTCAAATTTCATAATAAGGATCATTCATATATATATCTATAAAGTTTTTATGATCATATTCATATTTCACTTATGTTATTTATAACACATTTTGCAAATTGATTTTGGCTATTCAAAACAACATAACTATACTTTATTCTTTTTTTTATCTTTCTATCAACATGTTTTATTTGGATCAATTCCAATCTTGTAGAATTAAGCTTCAAAGTCAATTTATATATAGGTTATTCAAAATTTTGGATAACCATAATCACTTGAAAATCGAACAATTATAGTGTTCAAATTCAAAGAGTTTTTTCTTCTTTGAATATCCATGTTGTAACACATAACTATTATCTGATTCTCATACATATAAGTAATACAATGTATGTTAAATACAAAATTATGAATGGTGGCTTTTAAGTATCCTTTCATCATACTTTTGCAAGGTTCAAATGTATTTATTTCAAAACACAATGTCTCATTGCAAAACTTTTATAACACAATATCTTAGTATGTGACTTTTCTTATCTTTTGCATTTCTTTATTCATATTCAGTCATATGTAAATGATTAGTTCATATTTCGTTAGATTGGGTACAAGAGAACACATCATACTTCCTTTCTATATTAGGAAGAAATGTTGCATGATAAATAATTGATTAAAGACATTCAGATATATCAGATGATCATACATACCAAGGACATGATTTGTTTTTCTTAAAATTGACATGATCTAATATTATGAGGTTAACCCAAAACTCACGCATAAGTTGGCTCTTAGTTTTATTTTCCCATAATAATTTTATGAAATAGTGTTTAAATATTTCTCATGATGTGCATGACTTTCGAAATTGAGAGATCATAAGGTTGTGAGTGGTTTGATGGAAAAAAATTCACAATGATCATATCGAGTTCCATGTATATAGATGTTGAGATATACCATTTTTTAACTTTAGCTAATGGTATCCATCTCTTAAAGTCATTTTTGATAATCGAGTGGTACTTGTAGTTCATCAAGCAAGTAACTCATTCTTGATAAACTATTATTCACAATCACTTAGTCTAGACGTCTATAATTGATGCCCAACTAAAGAATATATCTTTCTTCTTGAAGAGTAAGTCCGAAATTCAAAGTTCTGATTTGAATACAAGCCTCATCGGAATGCTCCTATAGTTCTTTTAATCTTATAGGTGTTATACAATAAGGAGCCTTAGAAATAGAAATAGTTCCATGGACTAAATCTATAAAGAATTCCCTCTATCTCCTCGGTCACACTTTAGGAAGATTTTAACATTTTAACAAATTCAGGTATGATTAGAATATCTTCCAATCGTGATCCCTTTTACCTTTATCTCGATGACAAAAGCAAAATAAGCTTATCATCCCTTTCTAATTAACTTCTCTATCATTATTATATAAATAATGCAAAAGAAGAAAATTCTAACATTTATCAGAAAATGTAACTCTTAATATTCCTAATAACTCAAAGTAAACTTCTTCCTTAAAACAATGTGAGGTGACATGTTGACGAACTAATCAATCACCTTTGGGTAAGACATTACAGTCTTAGATATTTAAAGAAATGAAATATGTCATCATTTCCCACTTAACTACCTTCACACCATATTCATTTATTTCTTTTGCATGAAATTAACTATGATAGTTTGATTCCTAACATTGTCATCATGAAATATTATTGATAGACCCATTATGATCACGTCATCACATAGGGAGGATCATTATTGACATCAAATGCGACACCATGTACTGATGCATAATGCACGAGATGAAAATGAACTCCTAATAGGTCGACCATGGAGCAAATTTACAAAGGCCAATAATATCAAATTAGCCCTCACCACATTACTCATGTGGTGATATCATTACCCCTTCAAAATAAAATAAGAAAAGTAATCAAAAGCATGCACTATTAATCTAATGCATATAATGTCACATAACCTTAAACTTAAGTCATATTGTCTACAGAATCTTATAACCTAAGCTCTGATACCAAACTCTGTCACACCCCACTCCGTGACTAAGTTCTAATCCCAAATATTACATTCCTTAATTATGTTTAGCAATTCTATAAATAAAATTAACAAAATCTCATCCCTTACTTATCTTGTGTTATTTTTCAATACATACAATAGATGCATATATGTACCCATCAAAGTTTAATAAAAAGGTTATAAGACTACATTCGCACATTATCATTATTGTTTCACAAACCATTTCACATATAACACCCCACAGGATTAAGTTTTATACAATCTTACAAAAGTTTCTCACAACCTTAACTACAACATCTAGAATTATCAATTACATGCATGCCTTTTAAAAATGAAAGTGGAGAGAAAGTAAAAGTGCTCCAACGGCTCGACCTCTTCTATATGCATCAAAGGCAAGCTTCGAGTTGACGTAACTCGAGAACTTGTAGTTATTTGAAAAATTCAATAAGGGTAATGTGAGCAACAATTGTTTGCTCAGTGAATGAAATAAAAGTACAATATAGGGGAACAGTACGAGTGCATATAATATTTAAATAATCATATTTCTTTCATATGAGAAAACGTTTAAAGCATACCTACTATGAAATAACTTTTCAAATCATATGAACTTTTACATAAATACAAATTATTCAAGATATCATCATATTCATAGTTAAACTCCACACATGTGTCATTGCACATAATCATCATGGGTCAATACGTATCCCTCTATGATCATGTGTCATACAGTTAAGCAGAGCTTCATAATCAAGAGTATCAGATACGCAGAGAAAATCATGGGTCAATATATATCCCTCTATGATTGTGTGTCATACAGTTAAGTAGAGCTTCACAATCAAGAGTCTCAAATACGTAGAGCAAATCATGGGTCAATACGTATCCCAATCATGATTGTGTGTCACCCCAATCATGATTCTCAGATACGCAAAGCAATCATGGGTCAATACGTGCACACAGAACAGACCCCAAAGGGCAAAGACACCCGATATACGCCCCAAATGCTTCATGTATATCGAATGCGGTCCCAAAGACCTTTTTCAAACTGCATGGCTAATGAACACATGGAGTTTAAAAATATCAAAATACATGTCATAATCTCATATCATTATCAAGTAAAACTTATTTTCAATTCACAAGCATTGTTCCCTGAAAATATTTTTGTATAGGATGTTACTTCATCTCATATGAAATTTTTAAAACATATCATAAATACTTTTCATAGCTCAAGATATGTTTCAATAATAGCAATAATAATCTTTGCTTGAGGTAATACCATAAATAAAAGAACTAAGATATAACATTTTGCTATGTTGTAAATTTACCCACTCAACTTGTACTTTATCCTTTCAAGGAGGTTTACTAGATTTTCTTCATTTCACTTGTTGCTTGTTGGTTTCCTACAAGCAATGATGCTATTTCACTTTTCAATTACTAATAATAATAATATGCAATGCATGCTCACGCATGAACACTTATTCACCTTAAAATGCATATAATTCCTTCTAATACTAATGTTTAATTTCATATGTTTATGTTCATATGCTACTTCACACTCCCAACTATTCAATTTTTCAAAATTTAAGTAGGTGTTGTCTTAGGATTTCAGATTGAGTACTTGTCAGTGAATAATTCATAACTTCTTAATCACAAAGAAAAATCTCATGATTCTAGATAAATTAGAAACTGCACTTATTAAAGTTTCCATCCCCCAAATATCATTAACTAAATCCAAGTGAGTAATTCAAAACATCCCAGGAAATTTGACCTAGGGTTTATGTCCTGACAGACTGTGTGTCACTGAATGATTAATTTATATCTTTAACAATTCTTATTCATTTGAGAATATAATAATTTTCTTAGAATCTAGACATCAGTAGTGTTTAGGCATAAAAATTGTAGAATTTAACTCCTTGTATGGCCTTATAATAAAAATATTTAATTAGGGTCATAATCTGTCCGTGTCCTGGAATCTCACAAAAGCCCCACTATGAAATAAAAAATTCATTTCTCTGCCTCTACACATCTAAATTGGATGATTCTACTTCTTATCGAACCCTTGTGAAGTATGATTTAACAGGTATAAATTTCAAACCCTAATTCTATTTATCCTAATCATACCCTAAACTACAAGGCGGACCTCTTTCTGACTCAGGACAAAGTGAGCGACCTATGGTGCTTGGTTGATAACTTTCTTTATGGAAGTCCTTTTCACATGATTCTTCTGGTCATGGAAAACTAACATCGAGCATGAAAAGTGTCAGGATTTATTAAGAATTACTTACGAAGATATGATCATATGAAGTTGAAGGTCAGTTTCGGATCTACAGATTCACCCTAACCCAGCAAACTTGTCGAATTTCCTTAGGCTGTTCGAAAATGGATCTGATCTTGGAAATTTTTGGCTTGCAGATAATACCAATAAATGATTTATATATTTTTTCAGAATTTTAACACGTCATATGATGATTTGGAAAAATAGTTTTCTAAGTAGTTGGCGAGCTGCCTAGTTCAGCTGCTTGAAACCCTATTGGTTGAAATGAATGTCCAATCATATTATTTGGTTATAAATTAATATTAACCTTCTAATTAACATTATTTAATCATAATTAAATATGTTTATTATAATATTTACAAATATTAGAATTTATTCCTAATAACCTTATATAATTTCTTTATAACGCTTATTGATAATTTAATTTTGATCATGCTTTAATCCAAGGGTTAGTTGCTACACGCAACCATGACTATATAAGCATTTAAACTTACTTAAAATAATAATTAAAAGTAAAGTTATGTTAAAATTATATTTGTGGAGTACGTCCGTGACAACTTCGTCGAATGAACTCTATAGTAACCATAGACCGTCAACCGATCCACTGAATCGGTCGACCACCCTCACCGCATGCCACCTTACAGGCACCCCCGTGCCATTCCCTCTGCACGCCCGTGTCACATTACTGTCACGCTCATGCTTTCCCTCTGCACGCCCGTGTCACATTACTGTCACGCTCATGCTTTTCCCTCTGCATGCCCGTGTCACACTACTGTCATGCTTGTGCTACTCAACTATCACGCCCGAGCCAGTAGATAGTTGGGCAAACTCAGTTGGTTAAGCCATAAACCGGTCGATCGAGTGATTGAACTAGTCAACCGCTCTAAGTTACGGACAGATCGACCGCTCAACAGAGCCGATCGATCGATACTAAAAACTCGACCTGCGTTCATAGCTCGACCGGTTGACCGTTCACCAGAACCGATCGATCGTTCGCTAGAACCGATCGATCGACTCCCGAGTTATATCAATCTAAGACTACTCACGATGTTTCCTACTTATCTTTGATTCTTATCTGACTACTATCAGTTACTATGTTGATTAAGTACGATTATGACCATAGTTATGACACATGTTATCACCCTGATCCACTCCTGATTTTAGGGCTGAGCAAACCCGGTATCGGGTTTGGATCTAAGCAGACCCGGTCCCGACCCGGATTATGCAGGGTCAAAAAATTTTTGACCTGGTCCCAGATCCGAACCCGGCCTGATCCGATTCCGGGTCAGACCCGACAATCCGAGAATGTCACCCGGTTTGTTGCTGGGAATCGTCGAGAAACGGTGGCCACCAAAGATCTGTTCACTTGGGGGCCAATCTGACGCCGGATCCAACTACCAGGGGCCAAATCCGGCCGCCTGGCATCCGATCCGACCGCCAAGCGTCGGATTCGGCCGCCAGGTTCCACAATCCGTCGCCTGACGGTCAGATCGGGTGCTGGATCGTGACGCTCCTGACGACCGAGTAGAGAGAGAGAGGGAGTGAGGTGAGGGAGGTTGGACGGAGTCATCATCATTGCGCTACTACCGTCGCCTGAGAGAGAAAGGGAGAGGGCGAGAGACGAAGAGAGAGATGGGAGGGAGAGGGCGAGAGAGACGGAGAGAGATGGGAGAGAGAAAGTGAGAGGATGAAATGAGAAAAAATCGTGGAATGGGGATTATATATTAAACAAGTAACCCGGGTCGGGTATTGGGATGGCAAACCCGGTCCTGACCCGAAACCCGCCGGGTTTTCTAACTTTTGAACCCGGTTCCGGCCCGGATTTGATCCGGGCTGAGTTATTTTCCTATTTTTCGGGTCGGTGCAGGCCAGGTCGACCCCGTGCTCAGCCCTACCTGATTTAAGACATTGACCTTGATATTGATTCCCTCTATTATTGACCTATTATGATGAATAACGCATAACAAGATTGTAAAGTGATTAATAAGTGAAGATGAAAGATGAATAATGGGTTGTCATCCTATGACAAGTGTCTCAAGATAAGGGTCGCTCCCTTATGATGGTTTGATCACCCATTTACCCGCACAAGATCGTATCGTTTCGCTCGGCTTACCTAAAAAATTTAAAATCACCTGATTTATAAGCATGATTCAATATTAAGATGGATAAGCAAAGCAAGCATGATTCAAGATTAAGAAAAATAAAGCAAGGATGAACATCAAGTCAAGTTATCATCATTATTTATGTCATGATTATCAAGCATACCATAGATGCCAAATTTATCATGAATCATATGATCTTACTGATTATTGATATGTGTTGGCTCTTCTTATTCATGATCTATGATGACTCCATGCCCATTTTCTATCCAAGATAAGTATTTGTCATCGTTTCTGATTTAAGCTATTTAAAGTTATGCATTGTATATCCTTATTGGTTCTCCACTAGACTGTAATGCTTATGGGGGACCTCCTCCCCTGTGTTTAATTTTCACAGGGTCAGGTCAGTGATGGTGTTGAGTTAGTGTGCTGCAACGATGCTCAAGCGACGATAAAGCACATGAACCAAAGAGCCTAACTATTTATTTTATGTTTCTTCCGCATTTTAAACTAATATATTCATTATGGTATCATTAATCCAAGACCATGAAGTGACTCTTTGATTTCCATAGTTATTTATCACCTTCCGCTTTTCTTTATTATTTTTATCTTTTCTTTTGCTGACATGACATGATTCTTGATTGAGTCTTGGTCAATATGATGGTCAAAGCCATAGCATTTATAGCGTCTTTGGGTTCTTCGTCACGTGGCGTTGGTCGATTTGAGGGCATTATAATTATACCTTGTTTAAGGCTAGTAATTAAGTGTATTTGAATGCCTAAAATGATTATTGATAAGAGTTATGATTGTGATTGTGTTATTTGCATGATTCTTGCCTATGAATGTCTATAACGACCCTTCATGGTGGTATATATACTTTAATGTGTTTTAAAGAAGTTTTGTCCGTTATCTCGATGCTATTAGTTTCAGCTTTTGATGGTAATTACTTTGAACAAGAGGTCCATATGATGCTTAATTAAAATTGGATAAATGCTAAATGAGGCATAAAACCATAGAGTTGTGTTAAAATGTATTATTATGATGTTTGTCCCAATATGTATTTTATAAGGATAAACTTATTTCAAGTTTTAAGTTTGTGGAACATGAAAACTCGATTGAAAATATAAGATTTCACAAAGATATTTGAGTATGTTAAAATGTTCGAATTATTGGACTATGGTGTTGGGTGGTCCCCTCCACGTGGGAACCTCACCTATGTACATTGGTAGCTTTTAGTGTTTTGTGTGCGAGCTTATGTAGCTGAATACAAGAGACAAAAAGGGAAAGTGCAAAGGGAATGGATGGTTCCATTCATGTCACGGACATGCCCTAGAAACATCATTTATGCATATCATACATTTAATTAATATACTAAGTTAGTTTGGATGTCCATTTAGTGATATTTGTGTATAGTAATCAATATTCTGATTAGAGCATAATGATTACTTAATCGTCGATAAATTTTACAAAGTAATCACAAGGTTATTAGGAATAAATTGTAAAATTTCTAAATATTATAATATATATAAATAGATTAAGTAAGCTTAATTAGGGTTAAAACACTTAGTTATGACAAATAAATATGATTAGTCATCACTTAAGTTCCAAGGAAAACAGACAGGTGACTTAAAGGGATATTTTTTCCAAACCATCTTATGTCATCCAAAAATTTTGAAAAAAAATATATAAGCCACATAACATTATCCTTTCACCGTGGAAACATTCCCAGAGGAAGAACTCGAGCAAAACGACCTAGGGAAGATCGGGAACATAGACTGTTCAAGGTGAGTTTTTGTTCTGAAAATTATTCATCTGATTGAGAGAAACCTTCCTTCATGATTACTTAACCATAAATTATGAAATTTTGTATGGTTAATTCAATCGACGTTAGCTTTACATGCCCCAGGAATCACATAAAAAGGAGTTTTCTAGAGGAAGTTATGAACTTATCTTATCCGGTCACTCATCCTGTCCCGAGTCTGATACAGGTTCAATTTGTAAATAAGGTCATGATCAAAATAGAGTGAATTAGGATTTGAAATTTGGATATGCTTAAATAGACATACCAAGAGTTCGGTGAAAAGTCGAATCATCTTATTTAGACATGTATCGTGGGAGAAATGAATTTTTCATTTCATAGTGGTTATTTTGTCAGATTCTAGGATATGGACAGATGATGACCCGAATTAACTATTTTTGTTATAAGGCTTTACAATGAGTTAAATTCTATACTTTTTATGACTAAGGAAGTTTGCCAAGGCACATATAAATTATGATCTAGTTATGAACTAGTTAAATAGACAAGTATAAAGCAACATATAAATCAATCTTTCAGTGACACACAATCTGTCAGGCACAAATCTTGTGTCAGATTGCCTGGAATGTTATGACTTAATCACTTGAAATTTGATAATTATATTTTGGGGTTGGAAATCTTAGTACGTATAGTTTCTAATTAATTTAGAATCATAATATTTTCCTATGTGGCTAAGTTATGAATTATTAATTGAATCTGAAACAACACCTAGTTAAGTTATGGAGGATTGAGAAGTTTCAATTGTGAAATAGCCTATGAACAAAAATACCTGAAGTTAGAAATTGATATTAGAAAGGATTATATGCATTTTAGGGTGCATAAGTATTCAGGTATCATGAGCATGCATTGCATATTATTTTGTTGTAATTGGGAAGTAAAAAGACATTATTATTTGTAGGAAAACATTAAGGTACAAGTAAAAGGAATGAAATCTAATAAATCTTCTTGAAATGATAAAGTATAAGGTGAGTAGGTAAATTTACAACATAAGAAAAATGATATATGTTACTTCTTTTATTTATGATATTATTTCAAGCAAAGATTATTATTAGTATTGTTATTGAAACATACATTGAGTTAAGAAAGATATTTATGATATGTCTCAAAAGATTTCATATGAGATGGAGTATCCTCTTACATCAAAATATTTTCAAGGAATAATGCTTGTGAACTTAAAATAAGTTTACTTGATATTGATATATGATGGTGATATGTTATTTTGCTATTATAAAACTCCATGTATACATTGATCATGCTGAATGAAAAAGGTCTTTGGGATCGCATTCGATATACATGAAGTCTTTGGAGTATATCGAGTGTCTTTGCCCTTTGGGGGCTGCTCTACGTGCACGTATTGACCCATGTTATGCTCTACATACCCGAGAGTCAGAATTGTGAAACTCGAATATGTATTGACCCAGGATTTACTCTGCGTATATGAAAATCCATAATCGTGATGCTCTGCTAATTGTATGACACATAATCATGAAAGGATACATATTGACCCATGATTTGCTCTGTGTATTTGAGAATTCATGATTGTAAAGCTCTATTTAACTGTATGACACACAATCATGGAGGGATACGTATTGACCCATGATGAGTGTGTGAGATGACACATGTGTGGAGTTTAATTATGAAAATGATGGCATATTGAGTTACTTTTACTTATGTGAAAGTTCATATGATTTGACAATTTATGTTAATATATGATGATTTAAATATTTTATCATATGGAAAATGTGGTTATTTAATATTATATGCACTCGTATTGTTTCCGTATGTTGTAATTTTATTTCACTCACTGAGCAAAATGATTGTTGTTCACAATACTCATTTTAAATTTTTCAGATACTCGTAAGTTCTCGAGTTGAGTCGACTCGAAGCTTATTTTGCGGTCGAGCCGTTGGAGCACTTTAACCCCCCCCCCCCCCCCTTCACTTTTGTTTTTTTTAAAGCATGCATGTAATAGATAATCTTAAATATTATAACTAAGTTTGAGGAGAACTTTTTGTAAGGTCGTATATAATGAAATGGTGTGTGGAACGATAATGATACTATGTGAATTTGATGTCTTATAACTTTTATTTAAACTTTGATGAATATATATATATGCATCTTTTGTATGTATTAGCAAATAACACAAGAAAGTAAGGGAGGGAGGTTTTGTCAATTTATTTTTAGAATTGTTAAACATAATTAGGAGATGCAATAATTGATATTAGAACTTAGCCACGGAGTTGGATGTGACAATTCATATGGGAGGGGCAGAAGTGTTGTGCCCTTTGTTGCTACCATTTTGTCTTTCCCAACAGAAAAATAAGTTCTTCACAACCTTTTGAGCTGCTATTGTTAGTTGGACAAGGAAGGATTCTTGCTCTTGCTATTTGATTGTTCTTGGTGGAGAAGAAGACAGAAGACTTTGTGTGCCTTCAAGATCTCGTTTTCAATCTCCAAAGAACTTTGTTGGCACTCTATTATGGTGATTTATCTTCCACAATTTGAATATCATCTTGTTACTTGATGTAGATGAAAAGAGCTTGTTGCAAAGTTTGTTTGTAAAAGAACATTATTCGTACAATGGAGATTTTGGATTGATCTCAACCTCGTGTTTTTTACTCTTGATTTGAGGGTTTTTTCCACGTAAAATTACTTGTTCATCTGTGGTGTTAGATGTATTGTCGTTTGGTGCCATTTATAACTATCCATCTTATTACAGCATAGTGTACGCCTAGACCTTATTTAGATTTCAGTAGTATATAGTGTACACCTAAAGTATAGTCATTTTTAGACTGTGCAAGGAGTACGCCTAAATTATAGTCAGTTTGGAGTTCTGAAAGTTCTACACTTAGATCTTGATCTTCCGCATTTGTGCTTTGGGCCCAACAATTCTAGTATCAGAGCAGTTAGTTATGGCTGAAAATATGAATTTTGGCACAAGCAGGATGATTAGTTTGAATGGGGCTAATTACAACCTTTGGAGAACAAGATGAAAGATTTGCTCTTTATGAAGGCAATGCATCTTCCAATGTTTACAATACAGAAACCAAATGCTAAATCAGATGAAGAATGGGAATTTGAGCATGAGCATGTATGTGGATTATTAGACAGTTTGTTGATGAGAATGTCTATAATTACATACATAATGAAAATCATGCAATGACACTTTGGAGAAAGCTTGGAAATCTGTATAAAGACTGGGAACAATAAATTATTTTTGCTAAGGCAGTTGATGTCGTAGCTCAGTTGCAGACCATTTGAATGATTTTCAAGGCATTATCAGTCAGTTGTCGGACATGGGTGTAAAGTTTGAAAATGAGGTATTGGGTCTTTTGTTTCTTGCCACTCTACAGACAATTGTGAGACTTTCAGGGTATCTCTTGCCAACTCTGCACATAATGGGGTTATTTCTTTGAAGACAATTAAGGCAGTCGTGTTTAATGAAAAGATGAGGAGAAAGTCTCAAGGTTCTCCTTCACAATCAGATATTGTGATTACATAAAACAAGGGGAGGAACGAAAACAGAGGTAAAAAGATAAAGATAAAAGTAAAAGCAAATCAAGATCCATATACAAGAATATGAAATGTCACTATGGAAAGAAGAGTCACATTAAGAAGTATTTTCAGCTGAAGAGGGCAAACAAGAATGTGGAGAAGCAGGAGAAGGATGGTGCAAAAGATGTTGTTGCAGTTGCTCAGCTTCTCATTGTTTGTGATAGTGACCAAGTGAATGTTGCATAGGATGAGACATCCTAGTTGGTTGACAATGGTTCTACTCTTCATGTCACTTCTCACAAGTAGTTTTTTAGTTTTTATATGCTTGGTGACTTTGGCACTTTGAAGATGGGAAATGAATCTATTTCTCATGTTGTGGGCATGATCAATGTTATTTTGCAAAGTGAAAATGGAACTCTCCTTACACTTAAAGATGTGAAGCATGCTTCTGATATGCATTTGATGAAAAATGGAACTCTGCTGGATAGTGAAGGATACTGCAATATTCAGTGATGAAAAATGAAAGCTTATCAAAGGTTCCCTAGTAATGGCCCGTGATAAGAAATATGACGGTTATGCAGGCATCAATATCCAGGGATGCAATGCATGTGGCAAAAGAAGAAAAGACCATAGAGTTGTAGCACAAGAGGCTCGGCCACATGAGTATGTGGACCTTCTATTAGAATTGATCCATTATGATGTATGTGGACCTTTGAAGACTAGTTCCTTGGGTAGTGCTCTCTACTTTTTCATTGATGATTGCTCTAGGAAGTTGTGAGTGTATAGTTTGAAGAGGAAGGATCAAGTTCTTGGTGTCTTTAAGGAGTTTCATGCATTGTAGAGAGGCAAACTGGTAAGAAATTGAAGTGTGTCTACAGTGATAATGGAGGTGAGTACATTAATCCTTTTGATCAATATTGCAGGGCTAATGGAATCAGGCATCAGAAGACACCTCTTAAGACTCCTCAGTTGAATGGTGTGGGACATTGATTGAGAGGGTTGTTTATATACAACTACCCATGTAGTGAACTTGTCTCCATATGTCATCTTGGATGGTAATGTTCTAGACAGTATTTGGTTTGGAAAAGATGTTTCCTATGACCATTTGTCTGTGTTTAGCTGCAAAGCTTATGTCCATATTCCTAAGGATGAGAGGTCAAAGCTAGAATCAAGAAACAGATAGTGTGTTTTTTTCTTGGATATGGCTTTGATGAGTTAGGCTACACGTTGTATGATCCAGTTGTGAAGAAGCTTGTATGGAGTAGGGATGTGTTCTTTGTTGAAGATCAGAACATTGAGGATATCCAAAAAGATTAGTCTCACAAGGATGTGGATCATGTACCTTTGTAGCATCGTTCAGATGTGGTTCTTGATGACACACAAGTTGGCTCACCAGGTCAAGGAAAAGAGGAAGTTACAGCTGACCCCTCTACTGATGATAGTAATGATGATGCTCAACGCAGGTCCACGAGGGAGAGGCATCCCTCTACCATGTATCTTATACATGATTATGTTTTGTTGACTAATAGTGGTGAACCTGGATGTCTGGCAGAAGCCCTGGAGGATAGACAGAAGAATAAGTGGGTTGAAGCTATGGAGGATGAGATGCAATCTCTCTATGACAACCAAACTTTTGAGGGCATATGAACTTACCTAAAGGAAAAATGGCTTTGAGGAATAGGTGGGTTTTTAGAGTTAAGCATTGTGAGAACTCTTCTAACCCAAGGTACAAAGCTAGGTTGGTTGTGAAGGGTTATAGGCAGAGAAAGGGGATTGATTATGATGAAATTTTCTCCCCTGTGGTAAAGATATCTTCTATCAGAGTGGTTCTTGGTTTAGTTACTAGCTTGGACTTGGAAGTTGAGCAGATGGATGTGAAGACAACCTTCTTGCATGGTGATCTTGATATCTATGAAGCAGAAGGTTTTATGGCCAAGGGAAAAGAAGATAATGTTTGCAGATTGCAGAAGAGCTTGTATGACCTAAAACAAGTTCCTAGGCGGTGGTACATGAAGTTGAAGTCATTATGTTGGTGCGGGGCTACACTATGACTGCTTCAGATCATTGTGTTTTTGTGAGGAGATTCTATCATTCTTCTTATCTATGTTGATGATATTGATAGTTGGCAGGAACACCATGAGAATTTCAAATTTGAAGGAAGAGTTGAACAAATCTTTTTCTACGAAGGATTTGGGGCATGCAAAAGATATTTTGGGCATGAGAATCTCATGAGACAGGAAAGTAAGGAAGTTGTGGCTATCTCAAGAAAAGTATATAAAGAAGGTGCTTGAGAGATTTAACTTGGAGAATGCCAAATCTGTGAGTACACCCCTTAGACCACACCACAAGTTAAGCAATAACCAATGCCCAAAATCATCAAAGAACAAGAAGGACATGGAAATGTTCCATTTGCATCAGCAGGGAAGCCTCATGTATGCTATGGTATGTACTAGGGCAGATATTGCTCATTCCATTGGAGTTAGCATATTTTTTTGTAATCCAAGAAAGGAGCATTGGAATGTTGTGAAGTGAATTTTGAGGTATCTCCATGGTACAAGTGATTGATGTATTTGTTTTGGTGCTAAAAAATCAGAATTGTTTGGCTATACAGATTCTGATATGGCAGGTGATGTGGACAGCATAATGTTCATTTCATGGCAATCTAGGCTTGAGAAGTGTGTGGTTTTGTCAACTATTGAAGCTGAATTCATTGCTGCTACAAAGACAAGTAAGGCGTTGTTGTGGATGAAGAAGTTCATGCAGGAACTTAGCATCATGCAGAATAAGTATGTTTTACATTGTGACAGTCAGAATGTAATACATCTTGCAAAGAATTCTACTTCCCATGCAAGATCAAGCACATTTATGTGAGGTATCATTGGATTCGTGATGCATTGAAGGCAAATAAGTTTGCACTTAAGAAGGTTCACACCAATTATAGTGGCGTTGATATGATGACAAAGACATTGCCACGAGTGAAGTTAGAGATCTACTGCTCCATTGCAGGCTTGGAGCAATTCCCACATCGTCAGTGAGGGAGAGATTTGTTAGATGGTCCCCTCCATGTGGAAACCTCACCTATGTACATTGGTGGCTTTTGATGTTTTGTGTGTGAGCTTGTGTAGCTGAACACAAGAGACAAAAGGGGAAAGTGAAAAGGAAATGGATGGTGCCATTCGTATGGGAGGAGCAGAAGTGTTGTTATTTTTGTTGCTACCATTTTGTCTTTCCTAGCAAAAAAATAAGTTCATCTCCTTTTGAGTTGATTTCCAAAGTCATTATTTCTCTGATAATTGTCTTTGGACCATTGTGAGTATCGATGAGGATTTTCTCTGTTTATGTTATACCAACGCATTAGTAAGTACTTACCAAGGATGACGTTGTAATCCATCATGGGAGTTACAATAAAATCAACTGAGAAATTTTTTTCCATCCCACAACTGGTACCTTGGAAAGGTACTTTACATGGAGGGTCTTCATTGGTGTCGTTACATTCATCCTATGCATCATTTCTTAATGGGCACATCAAGTGTAGATGCACATGCCTCATAAACAAAAAGAGTGTGAAATACCTTAATCAAATAGCACTACCATAAGGAGTCCTGAGAGAGTACCTTGGAACATCGTTATCCTATTGGATCGTATCATCTTGGACGTTATATAGACATCCTAGTACTCCATTGACGCCTCTTGTGTCCCTTTGACTCTTCCTCGGGTAGTCCCTCACAAAGTGTCCAACCTTGCCGCATCCAATACATGTATCGTTCTTCACCCGACACTCTCCTCGGTGTGGCTTGCCACAGTAAGCGCAGTTTGACTCTCCTTGCTGTTGAGATGCACTGTTGACATGGTGGTAGTAGTAGAGCCAAGGCCTGTCTCTGTGGCTATAAATTTTTACATCATGAATATTAGATTCATATTCATAAACTTTAGTCATATTATTAAATCTCTTTAATTACTTCACTTGTTATTGACGGAGAGTTGGCTGGGGCTGACGTGGAGCCTCGTGCTACTAGTAAGGATGATAGTGATGGACACTATGAGCATCCCTCCGTCATCCTGTGTCAGCTTGACTGGATCTGGCCGCACCAGGTCCTTGGTCTTCAGCTCTTTACGCCACTTCCAGATCTCTCTCTTGATTTGCCCCGTCTAGGTTCAGAACAGATTTGAGATAACTCTCTATGGTATGGTGGAGTGCAACCCATCGATGAACTACTCAGCCCGATCCATCTCGTACATGTACTAAGTACTATAGCACTATAGTTGGACAAACTTTGTGTGATACTCAAGTATGTACATACATGTTGCCCTGATGCAGGTTCTAAAGCTCTTTTTTTTCTCTTTTCTCTCGTAAGGCGGTGTGTAGCGAGTCTAAAACACCTCTTTGAAGCTTGACCATGGTACCATCTCTAGGTCTTGGAACTTTGTGGCTTGCATAGTCTCTCACCAGTCCATAAACTTTGTCAACATGTGAGAAAGCATAGAGGACTTTGCCATCCTCAGAACACTATAACAACTTGAACATGTGCACCATGGAGCTGATCCGATGCACTACCTTATAAAAATCTACTGCCCTTCAAACTTTGGCTATTGTAGCTTCAGGAAGGCATAAATAGTGTCTTTCCTGTTATCGGTCCCAATGGTGGAGGTTGGTGTGACGGTTGTTATGATGGGTGCATATGGATCATACTTATACCTATACTTAGATCTATAGATAGGACATTAAGATAGTCCTAATGTTTGATTGTGATACCATAAATATAACACCCCGAAATTCGACTGCACCACATGGTGAAATCTCTTCTTAGCATGATATAAATATTACAGTTCTTCCATACATCTTGACTCTTTCGTTGTCCCAATTGGACAACAAGGGTGACACATGACACATAGGTAGAAGACTTTAAGATATAAATATTACAACAATATAAAAATTCAAAAGCAAAATGATAAATGAATTAAAAGAGTAGAGAAGTCTGGCAACATAAGGTACATCATATATGTCTAGCATTTAAAAGTTCATGCCCTTGTACATAAGACCCCCATACAACTTGATAATATAAAAAGACTAGACATGAACTCTAAGAAAATCATGTGCATATGCCACTTGAGCAAAAGTCGCCGCACACATATCAACCATGTCGCATAAATAAATCGAGTACTTACGATATCAATAAGAGGGGAATCCTTCCATTAGCATAAAGCTAATTGTACAATCAAAATAGGTCATAAGGACATTCCATAAGAATAAGCACGAAAGAAAACATAATACATATACAACATGATTCATGGAAGCATAATGTATCTATTTCTTTAATAGTCAAATATTTTACATACCACACATACCTTTGACTCTTGTAGTCCTTTGCCTCAGCAGTTCATTCTTATGATGCATATCAAAGCTCTTCTTTGTTTTTATATTCGAACAAGTATTACCACCAACAAGTATTTTGTGTATCGGCACAAGAAAATTTCTTTTATTGAGGGTGAAAAATGTAACATAATCAGATACACAAATTTTACCACCAACTGTAACCACGGTACCATATTCTACGTTTTTCATGCAAATACCACGCTCCATCAACTTTGATATGCCATACGCAACTTATATAGCACCTTTTACTTCTTGTGTCTTTATGTTCATTGTAAACCTCGAAGCTCCCAGTGACCCATCCAGTTGCACTCTTCCAACTCATGCGGCAACAGAAGAGTGTGTTGTCGAAGATGTAGTTGGGCGTGAACCTCCAAATAGTGGAGGTGTTATACTGCAGGACCTTGAAGCCAAGATCGTCGTCTTTGGATTTGCAATGGATGCTCAGTGGGATGTTCCCTCCCAGACGATTGGTGACTGTCATCTGGATTACGGGGTGTTCGCGCGGACCAGAATGTGGACCATAACATGACAGAATAGGCAGAGAAGAAAGTAGTGCAATCATGAAGAAATAGCAGTTGGTGCTGGTAAAAGGAATCATTGTTCTTCTTTAGGAATGTGAGAAGAACGATCTTTCAAATGTGAGCTTCAACCGAAAATTATCCTTTTAAAACAATGAAGTCAGGCAGTTGACAAGCCAACCCTTGTCATTATGCAAATTAATGATGGCCAGATCTTTTTCCAAATATGATATCTATACTTATCTTAATGAATTTAATAAGAAGCATCCACAGTAATTAATTGCGAGTTTTCTGGCATTCATTGACATGAAACAAATATCATCTGCCTTCTCTATTAGACTAGTTAAATAATAACGCCAATTTATAATAATGAGCACATTGCTATCAGTTAAAAATAAATTATCATTTAATTGCCTAGAATATTGAAATTTTCTATTACTGCACGAAATTTATAGCATTATACGGTTAAAATGCAATCATTAATTACTCCAGGTTTGTTTGGAGTTAATTTTTTTACATTTGAATTATCCCAAGTTGTTACGGAGATTCTTAAGTTCGGGAAATTAGTGTCTAAATGATTGACTGGTAATGTGTTATGATATCTCAATTTCCTTTCTTTCTCCTTTTGTTGGTCAATAATTTTTTTTTCTAATAGCATTATATTCTTCGTTAGCGCTTGTTTGGATTTGATTATTTACATTCAAGTTTATCCCAAATTGTAATTCCAGGTGTAGGATTATCTATTGAAGTAAATGAACCCACAGTTTAATCATGCTTTGTAAATAAAACAAATATGTGTTGGTCTAATTTAATACGGATTACATGTAAGTGTTAAAGAATTATTTATTGATATCATGCGAATCCTAACTACAAGGAGTCATGAAGCCTAGGCAAAGTAAAACGTTTATTAAACTCCCCTCAATCTTCTAAGGACAAAGATGATCAATCTTGTTGTGGAGACCAAAGAGGGGCCAAGAACGTAACTGCTGCAATTCTTGTGGAGACCAAAGCAAATTTAGGGTACACGAACACCATGACCTTGTTTGGTTGGAAAATAAATTCAAACCACGGTCTATTCCAATCTAGTTCTCCAAACATGGTAAAAAAATTCATGGTTTCAATGGAATCGCGAGCTAAAATTGAGGCATCACATGATTCCGATTTCAACATTTCGGTTCCATCTTTTTTGTGAAATCGGAGCACCATAGCGGAAACTAAGTTTTGACTTTTTTGTATTTGGTTTTTTTCTTTTTTTTATTTTCTCTCTCTCTCCTCACCCTTATAAAATAATTTATTTATTATATATAAATATTTATAATAAGTAATTAATATAATATTATTTATTACTTATTATTTTATTAAAAAATTAATACTTTTAATTATAATTAATTTTAAAAATGATTTTATATTTGAATACTATATTTTGTAATAAAATTTATTCCATAAAAAATTAAATTTAAATTTTATTAATAATAAAATTCTACTTTATAATTATAATAATTATTTTTAAATTAAAAATCTATGAAAATTTTATTCATCACATTCCATGCAAATACATTTCGAACTAATATGTTAATTCTACTATTTACTGAGAACTTAAAAGAAACTACTGCAATCGTGGAGAACAACTTCAAACCAGTTGATCCCTGAAAAAACAAAGGACATGATCAAAATGAACTGCTGACAGCCAAACTCAGCACGAGAAGCTCCGGCGGCCGCCTAGGCGCGGAGCTGGAATAGGGTTTGGACATTACTCGACGGTTGAAAGTTCAGCCATCAGCAAGCTATAAGAGGGAGAAAAACCGATTGGCATTTTGTTAGCCACTCTTGCAGCAAACGTTTTTTACATAAAGATGGAGTCGAGTTGTAGTAGTAAAGCATTAATCAGTTACTGTCGTTTTCTCCTCTTTCTTGATAGCTGTAACTGTCAGAGTTGTAGCACACTGTATATCGTTTTTTTCTATATGTCTTCCGTTATATAGTTAATATAAAAGACGATATACTACATACATCAGTTGAATTGTTTGGTCGACACATTCTCCTAATTATAAGAGTTCCTCAGCGCTCCTTTGTGGCGACTTACTCCTCCAATTTTGTGTCCTTGTGCATTCTTTGAATCGTGACACATTTTTCTTCCTCCTTGAGCCACCAATATATTACTAAGATTAAATAAATGTTAATGAGGCCTAAAGTACTAGAGTTATGCTCAAATGAATGATTATGATGTTTGACCTATTAGAAATAGTCCAAGGCGTGTATTTTATCAAGTGTCTACCCTACTTTACTTTTTTTAGTTTGTGGAACTCGAAATTTAATTGAAAACCCAGGATTTCATGATGACCAATCGAACGTCTAAATTTTGTCAACTGAAAAAAATCTAGTAAAATAAAATAAACGTCATTTGTGCTGTTATTTTCAATTTGTCTTTTTTTTTATGTTTGCGAGTAAGCTAAATTATAAGAGAAAGAGTGTTTGATAGTACTCTTGTATTGTAAGAAAAAGGAATTGCAAATGTGAGTTTCACCCAAAATTTATTCTTTTATATAAAACAATGAAATTAGGAAATAGACAAGCCAACCTGGTCATTATGCAAATTAATGGTGTCCAAATCTTCTTTCCAATATGATATGAGTAGTTATAACTTGACGAATTTATAAACAAAAACAACCACAATAATTAAATGTGCATTTTCTGGCATTTATTGACCTGAAATTGGTATCACTTTTGTTCCTACTTAAACTAAGTAAATTACAACGACAGTTCATTATCGCTGTGATAAAGCACATGTATGTTTTTATAAAACTTCATTCTTGCTATTACATTATGCATATGTTCTATTTATACATGAAAGACATGTGTACAACAAACAGAGTGCCACATATGCAAAACTTTAGGAAGATGTGCAGAGCAGTTCTTCAGCCTAAGTCATGGGATGGTGGAAGGTATGGAACAAGTGTTCAGCAATATTGTTGAGGTTGTTGGAGCTGGTCTAACATGCCCCCGCAAGCTTCGTGATCGCGAGAACAAAGTCGAAGCTTGTCTCGCAGGAAATAGAATCGAGTACCAGTTAATGGTTTATTGAATATATGCGCAATTTGATCATGGGTGAAAATGAACTGAATCTGAAGTTATTTTTCAACAACCTCCTGACGGACAAAATAAAAGTCGATTTCAATGTGTTTGGTTCTTGCCTTAAAAATAGGATTGGTAGCTAAAAACAGAGCTCCAAGATTATCACACCAAAGAATTGGGGGTAAGGGTAAATGAAAATGAAGTTCCTGAAGAAGAGAATGAAGTCATTTAACTTCAACAGTTGCATTTGCTAAAGCTTTATGCTCGGACTCCGTAGAGGATCGTGAAATAGAGCATTGCTTCTTCGCTGACCATGAGATTAAGTTCTGTCCATGATAAATGGCATAACCCCCAAAGGATTTTCTATCGTCAACTGATCCCCTCAATCTGCATCAGAGTAAGCTTGTAGTAAAGGTCTACGAGCTGCAGTGATTAGAAGTCCAAGCTTATCACTACCATGAAGATAACAAAGAATTCATTTAACTAGCTGCCAATGTGTGTCCGTTGGGGCATGCATAAACTAAGACACGCTGTTTACTGCAAAGGCTAGATCTGGTCGGGTGAATGTCAGGTATTGCAATGCTCCCACAACTTGTCTATATAATTGTGATTGAGCAAATGGTGTTCAGCAGCAGTTAGTTTTGCAGAGGTTGGAAGCGGTGCCTGTACTGGTTTGGCATTGGACATATTCACACGAGCAAGAATGTCTTGAATGTACTTTTGTTGAGACAGTAAAAACCCATTCTTGTGTTGGAGAAGCTCAACACCAAGAAAATAATGTGAAAAACCAAGATCCCTAAGATTGAAGCAATGTTGCATATGACAAATGACTTTTTGCACCACTTTATCAGAAGGTACTGTAATAAGAATGTCATCTACATAAACAAGTAGATAAGCTTTTCCCACACTAGTAGTATAGATGAATAGGCTTGTGTCATTCCTTGATGAGATGAAGCCAATGGAGTGCTGCCTGGAATGTATTGAACCACATGCGAGGTGCTTGCTTCAAACCATAAATGAATTTGTGAAGTAAGCAAACATGATGTGGCTTGTTTTTGTCAACAAAGCCTGGTGGCTGAGACATGTAAACAACTTCGTCAAGATCACCTTGGAGAAATGCATTGCTGACATCCAATTGACACAGTGGCCAGTTCTTGCTAAGTGCAATCAAGAGAAGGAGTCTTATTATTGTGGGCTTGACCTCAAGGCTGAAAGTTCTGTGATAGTCAATGTCTTCTTGTTGATGATAGCCTTTTTGCCATGAACCTGGCTTTGTACCTTCTTTTGAGTGTATGATACATGTATTTCTAATTTTATGATTGCTTCACTAGGATTTTTTTTTGGCTAAACATATTGGCACAAACAATATATGAACGTTGTTTGCAAAAGATAATATAAAACCTTGCTTGGGTATGGTCTTTGATACTGGAAAAACAAGCATACAAATTCTACAATCGTTATGCCAAAGATGTTGGACTTTCTGTACGAAAATCATTTACTGAAAAGAACAAGAAGACAAAAGAAATCGTTAGTAGATTGCTTGTATGCTCAAAATAAGGGTACAAGGAAATTACTAAGAAGAACATTGAAAAGCAGGTGTAAAGGAGAAGAGATGCTCATTTTGGTTGTCAAGCTCACCTACAAATTGCAATGAGAACAGATGGAATGTGGGAGTTTAAAAAAATTAAAGAAAAGCACACTCATCTTCTTGCTACACCAACAAAGGTTGGAAGGCTACGCTCACACAACACAATTGTGGATTCTTCTAAGGGAGTAATGACAACCTTACATGATATTGGAATGGGGCCAAGTAAAATTGCTGAAGTCCTCAATTATTCTGGGGAATCATCAATTACTACTTATAATGTAATTGATCATTTGAAGAAGATACGAAAGAATAATGTCGGCGAATGATGTTTGGGCGTCATTAGATATTTTCAAAGTAAAATGATCGACGATGAATGATTTATTTTTGAATGGGAAGTGAATAAAAATAGTATGACAAGGAGTGTCTTTTGGACGAACTCAAGGTCAAGAGATAGTTACTGCACATTTGAAGATGTTGTAAGTTCGATACAACTTATAGAACGAACAAATTGTGCATGTCGTTCGCCACCTTTTATAGGCATAAATCATCATAGACAATCAATTTTATTTGGTTGTGCCCTATTAGCGGATGAAACTGAAGACACATTCATTTGATTATTTGAAACATGGTTAAAATGCATATTTGGAAAACACCTCATCTATATCATCACAAACCAAGACATTGTTATGGACAATGCAATTCAAAAATTTTTCCAAACGCACACCTCATGTATTGCATATGGAATATTAAAAAAAATGCCATGATAAATCTTCATAATTTATATGCTCAAGATGACTTTGAAGCAGATTATAAGAAGTGGATTCATGGCTCTTCTAGTATTGAAGAATTTGATGAAACTAAGTTGTGCTTGAAGCAAAAATATGATATTAAAAAATATCATTGGTTTTCTATTATGTATGCAAAGCGTCATCATTGGACATCAACTTATTTGAAGGATATATTTACAGTAGGCATACTCACATCTCAGAGATCTGAAAGCTTTTTTGATGAGTATGTGAATTCTAATACATCCTTAACTAATTTTATACAATAATATGATAAGGAAATTTGTTCTCGTCATGAGGCAAAAGAATGAGAGGACTTCAAGTATATGAATAGACAGGCTGCTGTAATTACATCACATTTTCTATCTCCTAGGACCTCTATTTATAGTCTCCAAGAGTTTTTGTAGAGTTTCAGTATGATTCAAAATTTTTATGTTAAAATAAGTAAATTCGGAATAGATTTTAAAACCATCCACAATTCCTTCAAATCTGAGTAAATATATTTCCTAATCATCTTTGAGCCTTAGGATAAGGTTTGAGTTCGATCTGGATTTAAAATTCTCAAGAAAAATTTAAGAAAATATCGAAAATAGCCTTCGTAACAGCCCATAACATCCGTGTAACGGCCCTAGCAGTGCTTTTCACGACCCGTAACACTGATTTCATGATCCTAACAGTGTTCAAATCGGAGTAAAAGTGCGATCTTAATGTCTCGTAACATTCTGATCACAGTCCGTAACTAGGGCAAGCTTTTTTAGGTGAAACTGATATTTAACGGGCTGTTACGGCCCATTTTATTCATTTCAGCTTTGACCGCCTCCACTACTTTTTACTTTTTGATTCATTTTAACTCCGATTTGAGCATCATTTATTTCTATGACTTTCTGACATCTCTTGTTTTTTCTTCAATAAAACATATAATTTGGGTAAATTTCTATTTTAAAAAAAAATAAAGCAAATAAGGTCAAAAAAATTAATAATTTGGGTAAATTTCTAATTATATGTTGTATTTTGCATGCATCAATTGTGCGCCTCATCTGCGTTGTGGATCTTCATATCCATGGCGGTCCACATTGTGGACCCTTAAAAGGATCCGCGGGATCATATATATATATATATATATATGATTGTACATCCTAATTTCCATTGTTTACAAAATAGCGTTCAATAGTTGAACAGTGGGCTTATGAGTGTTCACTGGATCAGGTCCATCTGTGAATCCGTGATTCAATTTAAATCGCATCGAATCGATCCTAGGTAGAATTCGACCCGACCACAACTCGAAGAGTGTTCAAGTGAGGCATGGGTTGGAATTCCCTAAGCCCAGTCGACCGATTCAACCTTATGACATGATTATTCGATATTTTTTGTAATTTCTTTTACTTTTTTATTTGAATTTTGTAAGTATGAAAATAATATTTAAATATTTAGAAAACTAATGATCAAATATTTCGACCATCGATTGGACTCAACTCGATTCGAGCAAGATTGGATTGTGCCTGAGGTTTAGTTCCGGTCCAATACAATTTGACTAAATTTGTTCACTGTTAACAAAGATAGATATATTAAGAAAGATGAGCAGGCTAAGTTTGGGAGATGGGCAGTCGAACGATGGGGGGTTTTAAAAATGAGCCCATTTTTTTGTACGGATCGATTTATTTGTCCTCACGATCAAATGTAATATCAAAGCAAGTCAAGAAAGGTTGATCGGAGTGGCAAATTTGAATTTTTTCTATCATTTCTAACCCCAACAAAAAACCAAGATTATCGAATAACATAAAACAAAGTTTTGTGCAATACTTTTTTTATCTTTAATTAATTTTAAAAGTGAATTTTCATAAATAAATCACTTTTAATTAGAACTGATATGCAGTCAAAGTCCAATCACCTAATTCTTTTCTAAGTGTACAAAATCATTCTTCACTAAGGCTTTTACAAATGTATTGAATTTCATTAGTGTCATATACAATTTTAATATTATTTTGTCTCACATTATTAAAGTGATATATATGATCAGTATGTTTAGTCCTAAAACGTGGAACCAATTTTAGCCCTAAAATGTTGAACCGAGTTTTTAATTATTTTCTATAGAACTAGTGTTATCACACTTCACGAGTACATTTCAAACAAATAATTTTATAATCAAGAAATTATTATTTGATTCATAATATTTGTACACAATAACTACCGATGACAATATATTTGTCCCTGACGATAGAAAATGCAATGATATTTTACTTTTTACTAGCCCACGACATAAGAGAGCTACTAAGAAAGCATTACTAATGATTTTTCTATCAACTTTGCATCCGACAATGTTCGCATCAACATAAGCATACAAGTCAAAAGTTCTATCATACCAAATGGTTAACTGATCGGAAAGCGGGAGAAGGTAAGTCTCACTTGATTTTCTCAAATTGATATTTTCTCAAATTGATTTTAGGTAAGTCAGTTTTAAATAATTTAAAATTTACATGACCAAAATCTTCTACCACTTTAAACTTTTCATTTCTAAATCATCAAAATCAATTATTTACATATTATGTCTACAAATAACATGTAAAAGATTATTATTTTCGTCAAGAATTAAACAACCATCCTTTTCAAAATTTTCCAAAATTTTTTTATCACAAAATTAATTAATACTAATCAAATTATATTTTAAGTTATCTACAAGTTAAACATTTTTAAGAAAGAATTTATTATATTTATCAATGTCACATATAGTAATAAAATTTTCTTTTGCATTATGTTAAAAAATAACGATTCTACTCAAACGTAAAAAAAGATATTTCTTTATGTCTTCAAACGAAATAAGAAAGATAATAATTCCTTCCATTCTACTCAACTCTCGTAGAAAAATAAATAAATAAGTGATTATTTTGTAATTGTTGTATTTGTGGTAATAAAGTCCTCTTAAAAATAAAAAAGAACAATTTGAAAGTGTTGGGAGACATGGAAAAGTAGCGTTGGCGGCCTTCCAATCTGCGAACCCGGCTCTTCTCCCTCTATGTGGAGCCAACCGTTGAGCCTTCGAACCAAACCGCACGCCCCTCCTCCCTCTACTCAGATCTCGTCGGAGAATCGAAGTCGAAGGACGTCGACGCCATTGCCCTCCTCCTCCTCTTCCTCATCATAATTGCTACCTTCTCCGATCAGATCCGGCGATGTCGTTGACACCGCCGACGTCGCCGTCGCGGATCTTCGAGTACTTCGTGGTGTGCGGGATCGGGCCGGAGATCGTCTCCGTCGATGGTAACAAGGGCTTCCAGGGGGTGGGCGTCATGTACATGCCCTCCCTCCTCGACCAGTTCCCCCCTTCCAACCAGTCGCTCTACCCTCCCCCGCCGCCCCAGCTGTCCACGGTGAGCCGCCGTCTCCTCCACCCTCAATTCCTCGTGCTCCATCTTTGTCGACTCTTGAATTCGATCATGGACTCTGCATTTTGGATCCATTTATTTTATCTGTGGACTTGTAATTACATAATCGTATGCTGTTAGAATTACCGTATAAAAGAGGTGGGGATGTTGCGCCATGTCAACTGCAGTTTGTATCTTTGAGCAATAGGAAGGAGGATTGACCTTTTTTTACTGACCCTTTAGCTTGTTCAAGATAAGTTGCGATGTTACAACCTGGAGATCCTTTTGAGCAAACCATCTGAAAAGCTGGCGAACACCCAAAAGATTGAGATGTGAAGAAAATTTAACATGATTGTTCTGACCATTTTCTTCGAGAGCTTGACCTTCTGGCTGGCGTATAGATTAATTGAAAATTTTCAACTTAGTCATGCATTTGGGCTTACTACTTGAATAACTGCTAAACTCTCATGGTTTTGAACTTATGAGCTGATTACATTGATAAGAAAGAATCTTTTTCTTGAGTTAGTGAGGCTGTTGGATTCCATAATTTTATTTTGGGTCATACCTAAGAAAAGTACTGAAACATAATTTAGCTGAACACCTTTAGTGGATAAACTTTATTCCCTGCAACAATTTTAGACCGTTAATTAAATCCAACAACTATTGACCAACTCTTTTATGGTTGCTCAGGTTTAGAAACAAGCTTGTGTCATATTTTTTCTTTAGAAAGGGGGAAGCATGACAATTTGCATTGAGTTGTGAGAATGTGCATTTATGTATCCAAACTCAAAAAAATAATATGGTGAAAAACGGAAAAAAAATGCCATATCCCATCTATCTCTCACGTAGTAGTCAAAGATGAGCTATGTTGTAGAATATTCTCCGAATGACTTCCTCCACAAAAACTGATGCAGTTGCACCAAAGTCATATCACCCATATATGATTGCCAGGGGTTGGCATATACTTCCCCTGGGTACTAGAAGAGGAAATCTGTGACATGCCTGGCAGCCTTCTCAAATGTCGATGACTGAGTATCCCAAACGTCCATATTGAGAGAGACTCTCCCTTGTTGATCAGAATTCTAGCACAGGATCCAACTGCCCATGGATACTTAAGAAACATTATTCTCTAGATATGCTTGTAGATTTAGAAACATTATTCACTAGATACGTTTGTCTCTTTTCAGATAATCACATTCCCAGAACTCAAAATTTCCTACTGATTACCTTGCGGTTCTAGAACGCCAATCAGTTTCTGATTTTTGTGGGAGAAGGTTCCACCTCAAGGCCTTCTCCAACTTTTATCGGGACCTTAACATTATGCTTAATTAATCATCTTTCTTTAAAAAAATTGCCCTACTCCTGGCACACTCCACATGCTCTGTGTTGAATGGACAAAGCCCTCCTCTTAGGAGAGATCCACAAAGACGCATCTCCTTTTCCTCTGAGCCTCACCAATGATGGGGCATGTGAAAAATGTGTGATGAATGCCTTCATTGGCCCTGCAAAGTCTGCTCTTCCTCTATTTCTAAAGATAGTATCGAAATTTGCTCTCTCTTTCTCTCGACACCCCTGCATGATCTTGTTGGAATGAGAGAAATAGCAGTTTCCGAGACGTCTTTAGAAGTAAAGAGATAAAAGTAGCAAACACGTGAGCCGTGGATTAAAAATTCAATGGCATCCTATTGCTCCGTATGGATGCTGAGAATTGGCAATCATCACATACATTAAATCCGTTTATGCTAAGAAATAGCAATCCGAGCTTTAAAGAAAACTACAGAAATCTGTAGTTTAATGGAGAAAGATAAAACAATATTATTGGAACTGTGTTTTGCATCCTTAAGAATAAGGATTACAAGATTAAGGGTTAATCTCAGATCTTCATCAAGTTACCTTTAATCCTAAAACTTTGAACGAAATTAAGAGTCACATAATTTCTCATCACATGACACCTAATAAAAATTATAAAATAAAACATAGGCTGTATGTGAAATAATTTGGAAAAGGATTTTGTATCATGGTTACATCCCATTTCTCTTCAACCATGCCATGGGTGCTGTAGTGGGTCTTGATTTGATTCTTTAGAGGAGTTTTAGAGACATCTCAGCAACGTAAGACTTAGATTTCGTTTGTATATTCACATCAGAGGGCCATGTGATTGGCCTATTGGCATATAATTGGGCTACTTGGGTTTAACATTATTTTCTTTTCTTTGATGAGACCTTATATTATATAGAGAATATGGTAAGCCATCCAGAGCTATTTTTTTCAGTAATGCAGATAAAACTTTGTAAAGTTGGTTGTTTTCTTGTCTTTTTGTGTTTTTGACTATAGATCTTAGATGAGCAAGTACAAATTACATAGTCTAGTTCCCCCTGGCATTATCTGCTATACACTCCATTTGATGTGCTAATAAGACATGTCCACATACATACCCAACATTCCCACTATGCTTTGTTATACGAGTTTTGTTTAAAGTACTCAGTTGCATATGCTCCGTGGCTCTTAGGAACTCAGCTTTCTTTGTATAGAGTCATTTAGTAATAATTTTCAGAAAAAAATATATGAGAATCGGAAACCTATAGCCTTTTCTGAAAACCTTTGTATTTTATTATAATTCTTAACATAATACTTAGTATAGAATCATCTGAGGACGTTTGGGTATTGCGCAACTTGTGCAGTGTGTTCTACCGGCTGGCGTGGAATTCTATTCTTCAGGATTTGATGCTGAAGATGTGGCAACATACCCACGCAGTTACCCGATAGTTTTAACAGGTATTCTTTGTGCTCTTATTAAACTTGACAGAATTCTTCTAGAATATGTGTTATGCTGTTATTGGATTTTCAGTATCTTTCCTTCTTGTCTATATGGAACAGAGTTAACGTATACATATATTTTGAGGGTATAAATATATATATATATTTACTTTATAAAAGAAATTGTATTTTTTGAGGGGGATCTTCTTAAATATTTATTTTATTAATAGTTAAGATCTTACTATCCTTATTCTGGTCTTATGATTTGATCTGATGACCCAAAAATGATCTAATGTAACGTGACAATTTTGCATGATTCAATATGATTCATGAAGCCTTCAATGATAGATTAACTGGGTCACAAGGGTTTGTCTTGTAATGAGATTTGTTTTTTGAAAGAAAGATTTTTTGTTGAGGAAAAGGATGACCACGAAAGTTGTGGTTGTCATATATATGTGAAATGAATGTCATGTACAAAAAGGGGCTCTCAAGAAGATAAGCGACAAAAAAAGGAGAGATGTACCATGTCTAGCCAAAAACCAACTCTCGAAGAAAAGAGTTGTGGTGTACAATACTCTCAACGTGACATCGCTCCCTCAAAAAATGATTCGGTTACGCTTGAGTCAGATGGCCCAGGAACGGCCAAGAAGGTCATTAATGTCGCACGCCAGCCTTGTTGCTGTCAGATGGAGTTGTGGTTGCCAAAATGTCTCCAGGGTGGATGGGAAGATGCTTGCCATGCTCGACAGTCGCCAGACCTCACGGGATATTGGACACTCAAAAAATAGGCGGGCGATGTCCTCCACCTCGCCACGTAGGACATAGGATGTCTCGATGTGGGGTGCCCATCTTGCCATGTATAGCCTGGTGAGGAGTCTATCTCACTGCATAAGCCAAGTAAAAATCTTGACAGCGGCGGTGCCAAATGAATTTGCAATCTGTCCTGAACTCTGCAGAACCTGAGATGACTAGAAGAAGATGAAGGTAGATGCTGTGAGTAGAGGACTCTGAAAGCCAAGTCCACCTGTTTGACCTAGAGGGTTCCGGGCAGAAGGGGACAATCCTTTAGTGTAGTGTCATGAGATCTGAAATGCACTGATCGGAAAGTGGGGTTGCAAAGAGAGGAGTCCATGAGCCAGAACAGTTGTTGCTTTTCTTTCTGTTACTTCGAATGGTCATTAACTGAGATTCCCAACTTCTAAAATAAGGGGCAGAAGGGCCGGTGGCCTCAGACCAATACTCCACCACCGAAACACCTGAGTGAGCTGTGAGGGCCCACAATCGCTGAAATGCCGCCGCCAACGTGCCCCAACTAACCAGTCCTACTGCCAGAATGAGAACACCTTCCTAGATCCAAGCGAGGGAACTATGAATGGATGGACCCATGGGGCTAGAGGTGCCTAGTTGGTGTAGCAAAGATAACGTACCCCCAATCCTCCCAGCTAAGTAGGTCGTCAGATGCTGACCCAAACAACCAAGTGAACACCTTGTTCTCTGCACCCTTGCCAGAAAAATCTGCTTCTCAAGGAGTCCAAACGTCTATAAACCTAGGCGGGCATTCGAAGGATTGACATGTAATAGATCGGGAGTGCTGAAAGGATTGATCTGAGTAGTATGAACCGGTCTCCACGTGACAACAAGCATGAGATCCACCCGAGGAGTTTGTGCTCTAATCCCTCGATAACCGGGGTCCACCCCTGAAAGCTGATGTGTCGGTCGGATAGCGGAAGGTCCAAGTAAGTAATCGGTAGAGTCAAAGTGTGGAGCTCAGCTGCCAGGTGGCAACCTCAACCATGCCAAAAGGGATGAAGGAGGACTTGGTTGCTGCGCCGATAAGCTCTACAAGGATGGCCACCCACCTAGCCTCCTGGTCAGAGCCCTCAATGAGAAATACTGTGTCATCAACATACTATTGGAGGAGAGGGACCAGCTCTCCAGCAAGTCCTCAAATAAGCCGGCTGCACAAGACGCCCGGGTACATCGTGCAAGAACATCCGTCGTCGAGACAAAAAGCATAGGGGCCAATGGGCAGCCCTGTCGCACCCCCTTTGCAGCTGCACGCAGCTTCCTGACATTGCAATAATAATACAATGCTTCATCCAAGTGATCCAAGTCACTAGGAAGCCTCTGACCTATAGCGAATGTCAAAGAAAAGACCATGAGACTATATCATAAGCTCTACAAAAATCCACCTTCCATAGGAAGGCCTTCCGACTCGTCCTCTGGCATTGGGTAATGATCTCCATGGCGATAGTGTAGAACTCGGTGATGGCCCCGTCCTAGATGAAAGCCGTGCTAGGTGGATGAAATCAGAAAGCACATCTTGAAGTCGATTAGTCAGTACCCTAGCCACCATGAAGTAGATGACATTGAATAAGGCAATTGACCGATAATCCTCCACATGTTTTGTTGGGGTGCGCTTCAGCAGCATGAACAACAGGAAGCGGTTGAGGCACTCGAAACCCCGATTCCTATTGGTGAACTCCTGTATGATTGCCAGCACGTCCTCGTGTACTACCGTCCAGAACTCCATATAAAAGAAGGCTAGAAAGCTATCAGGGTCTGGTGAGGTCTCGCTGTTCAGGTCCCGGAGAGCCTGGAGAACCTCATCATAAAAAATGGCCTGCATCAACAAAGAAGACCGAGCGTTAATGAGTCGGGGAATGTCCCCTAGGACCATCTCCATGGGCTCGGGGGCTACCGCCAAGATGCCTTTCGGTAGTAAGAGGCGATGACCATCCCGATGCTATGCTGACCGGTGACCCATTGGCCCTGCACCTCAGTCTGGTCAATCCGGTTTGCCCTCCCGTGTGAACTCACGTAGAGGTGGAAAAATCGGGTGTTGGCATCTCCCTCCAAGAGGCAGTTTTGCTAGGAGCATTGCCTCCACTTGATCTTCACCCTTCTGTCCTCCATCTGGATGTCTCTTGGGCCCCTCTGTGCTTAACAACCTCAGCATCCGAGAGATGTCGAGAATTCTCCACATGGTCCATCTGAGCAATGACTCCTAGTGCCGCCACCCGGCGGCGTGCCCAGTCTTCTCGAACCAGAGGCTGTCCAGTTGGGTGGTCAGCGTCTTGACAACAGTGATCGATGCTGCAATACCCTGCGCCGCCACAAGTTGTTGAAAATCATCCTCCAACAGCCACGACAGCTCAAAGTGGAAGAGAGAGCGATGGGATGAACAGTCATTGAACCACCACATGTGGGGTGTGTGGTCGATCCAAGGGTGTCCATGGCTACTTCTGTTTAACTAATATAGTGTTTGGGAGGAAGATAAATTCTAGACACATACTTCAAGTTCGAGCGGGCATGGCTTCATGACCCGGGCTTCATGAAGGTGGTCGAGTCTTGCTGGTGGAGTGTTCCTCCCTCCACCTCTGCAACGCGTACCATTGTCCTCGAATTGCCTTCGTTCCTATCAACGATCATTCATGGATGGAGTCCTTAGGTGCAGAACTGAAACCCTTTCTGCGGTTGGAGCCCTGGATCGGATTGAGGACAGCCACGCCCTCACTGACCCGGCATTGACGGAGAGGGCGGAGCTTCTTAAGACAGTCGAGGCCGAGGACCTCAGGATTCAGACCCGCTGGAGACAGCGATCAAGGCAACGATGGCTCAAGGAGGGGGATGCAAACACAAAAATTTTTCACCTATGTGCCAGCAGTCGTAGAAGGATAAACCAAACCATATTGATCAGCTGCTGGTCAATAATGAGAACAAATATGGCTGTGAACAAATCGGTAGGGCTGCTGCTCAATAGTTTCACGAAGCAACGAGGCACGACCCCCCTAGTAATTGGCAGTGGACTGGCCATCGGGTCCATTCACTCAGCAATGATCAAGCCAATTCTTTGTGTGCCCCTTTTACTGAACTGGAGATCTGCTCAACGTTGAAGGAACCGAAGGGAGATGGTTCGCCGGGTCATGAAGGCTTTTCTATCGCATTCTATTAAGAATTCTGGTCACCTGTTAAAGAGGATATTCTTGATATCATCAAGGAGTTCTATGGAGGCAATCGTGGCTTCAATAAGCTCAATCGTTTTCTCCTCTTCCTCATCCCAAAAAACTCATCTCCAGAGGAACTCTCCGACTATTGACCCATTGCATTGTCTAATGCAATCTACTTACTGATCTCCAAAGTGTTGGCTAATAGGTTGCACTCAGTAATCTCCCACCTGATCTCGTCCATCCACTCTGCTTTCATTCGTGGCAGATCCCTCTCGGATAGCTACGTGATGGCCTCAGAATTCATCTCAGCTTGGAAACGCAACAAACAAAAAAATTTTCTATGGAAAGTTGATTTCACCAAAGCTTTTGATTCGCTAAACTAGAAATTTATCTGGCAATCCCTTAGCCGACGTGGTTTTCCCGAGCTATGGATCTCTTGGATGAAGAGGTGTATCACTGTCTCTTCCTTTTCAGTTCTTATAAATGGTACTCTGCATGGTGGTTGGATTTAGCCACAACAAGGGGTGCGTCAGGGATGTCCTTTGGCTCCGTTTCTCTTTAACCTTGCTGTTGATTCGCTGGTGGTTGCAGCTTTTTCCCTTTGCGAATCTGGTTTGGTAGCTGGATTTTCTGATTATGAAAATCGCAGCTTGCTGATCCCTCTCTTGCAATACGTCGATGACACCTCTCTTGCATTCTGTAACTTTTGTGCCTTAAATTGGCCTTCAAATATATGGTTTTGGATGATTAACATTCTGGTTAATCATCCTTTTTCCCCTCAAATAAAAATAATTTTTCTAGTCAAGTTAGAATACAGAAGTTGAACTCGGGGTTATTAGCTCTTTGAACCTTTCAACTTGACTCAGTTCCATGTTGTCATTTTAAAATGTGGTTAACAAGGAGCAATAGTTTGATATCTCTTTTGCTTTGGAATAAAAGCATTTGAAGACCTGCTTTGCAGTAATTGAAGCTTCCTTTTTTGTTGAACTCTATAGCGATTATTTCCATGTTATACTAGGTTGTGTTGAATTTTATTCTCAAACTTGTCACTTGGTCTTCATCTGCAAGTGTCATTTCGTGAATTATTATCTTAGATGTATTGCATGTGTTTTAACTCACGGATTAATTGCAGAGGGAGATGGTTCAAAGATATATGTTTCATGCATAGCTTTCCGTGATCCAGTCTGTAAAGATATCTCTAAAGCATATCAAATTCCAGCTAATTCCTTTGCTGATAAATGCATCTGTCTTGTGTCACGCTCTCCTAGCTTCCAAGTCCTTAAGGATGCTTTGGAAGAACTGTTCATTCTCTGTTTTTCCCCTGCTGGCTGCAGGTAATATGTGTTTCTGAGCATAAAGGATTTATATGTCTATTTTGAGTTGTAAAGGTCTATGGTGCCCTACTAATTGGTTTAAAATAATCTCTCTTTATCATTAATTAGTATATGAATTTTTCGTGCCAATGCTTCTGCCTTGCATTTAAAATATTTGCTGTCTTTTGTGTCCATTTGCTTGATTTGATTTTTCTTTTACAGCTTGTAGGATGCATAATCAACTTCAGCAACATGTTTATTGTGTGTAGATTAATAAACATTTTACTTCTTTACCAATAGGACTTGCCACTTTCTTTTGACAAAAAGGGACTTTAGACTTCATTTTCAGCCTCAATAATGAGTTTTTACCTTTAAAAAATCAGTATCTCCTGAAAAAAAAAAGTTAATAGGCTTTATACTTGTTATTGCATTAAATTTAATTGCTATAACCTTTTTTTATTTGTTGTGTATGCACTATAAAGTTTAGTAGACAGATAAAATCGATGATACCTTTGATAAACAAACAGGAGAATCATGGATACTATGATCATGTCCTCACTTTTCATGTGATTATCTTTTCCAAGATTTGTGCATGCACAAATTTGTACAGTGCACCCTAATTTATGCTCACCATTTTTCTTTTCTGTGACTTATCTTAGTTCAGGTAAGATATTTAGAATCATTTCAAAATATGTCCCACTTCCTTAATTATCTCTCACCTTCATTTTGTAAGAAAATAATCCTCCAAGCTTAAGGGAGATACTATGCTTAGAGAACAATTCCTGAAATTTGCCAATCGGTTTGACGTATTACACTATTTTAGTTCAATGAGATTATAGGTTATGTTTACCAGAAAACTAGGAGAAATCCCATTATTGACTGGTTGTTGTAGATTTGCATTAGCTTTTATGCTCTTCAACAATGTCCAAACAAAATTCGTTCCATTTCAACCTTTTTGGATTCTGATTATAAATTTATTCTTTTCCTAATTTCTCTGAACAGAGGCTGGTGACCTTAAGATAACAATGCAATACCATTGAACATTAAATAATATCTTTTTCTTACCTTCATTGTACTTGCTCCTAAAGTTTATCCAAATACCCACTTACTTTTTTTTGACAAGAAATACCCAATTACTTCTCCTAAAGTATTTAAACTTTTTCTCTTTATCCTATCGTTAACTTTTATTTTTGTAATTTATCCAATTACATCGATAGCCTATCTTATCATATTTAATGTAAGTGCACTTTTTTTTGAGAAGAAAAAGGACCTTCAGCAATATACGAGTGCGCCAAATAAGTCTGCAGACAGTTGTGAAATGATGCAACTTTTGGTCATTTAAGTTTTATTTATATTTATAAACTTTTTATATATTTTCTAAATGTTAATAATCTGGAAAGTGTGTAGAATCCGTGTGTGAAGTTCACTGTTGATGCTCATGGATTTAACTGCATTTGCATCAGAATTGTAATCTAGTGGAACAGGTGGGTAACCTAGAAACCAAAATTTTGGTTTGGCTTTCAAATCAACATATTTTTTGAGAAAGGGAAGAATGATTACGATATGTGGCCATAATCCACTTGTATTCAAATGAAATTTAGAATGTTTGCGGCTGAGATATAGGAAACAGTCTCTTAAAAGAAAGACTAAAAGGTTATCCAAAACTACAATTTCTTGGACAAAAGGATGCATGATGTACACTGTTCGTTAGATAGCCTCTCCCCCTTCACCCCCACCCTCTCCACAAAGATTGTGCTTTTACGTTGCAGACATACCTTCCATATGGTGCATTAGACTACAATGCAACTGCACCATTTTTCGTGGAGAAAGACGTTATGCTGACAACATTTTATAGCATGCCTTTTTTCTTAAAAAAGATGGGTGGTCACATAGCTATAGTTGATGGTTTCTCTTTTCCATCTATTTCTGTTTTTGGTTTCCACGTGTACATTTTCACTTGGAAACTTAATAAAATCTGAGTGACTACCCAAGTTTAGTGGTCAGCCTCACTTTCTTCCATAAAAAAAATCAATCTCATCTCAATTTGTCATGTGTATCAAGTGCCCACAAGGATTCAAATCAGTGTATTGCAAAGGTCTTGGGATTCCATGAAAGGATCTCATGGTACTATCCATATACCTCTAAGGCAGATGCTTGGACATGACTTTTTGGGCACTTATCTGTGAGGAGTGTGTACATACATCCCCTCGCAGAGACAATAACGTCGAACTCTCTTAGGTTGTATCGTCATTGTATATAGTGTCTTGATATTCCTCAAAACTAAGGTTTTTGCATGGTTTCTGAGGTATGGTAGGATTCTCACAAGATGACACCCAACATGTGTACATCTAATGCACTATCCGGACTGTGGATCACAGGAGGACCTCAACCACCTGTTTTTCGAGTGTCCAATAACTATTAAGGTTTTGCGACGTTTGTGCGTCATGGATATTGATCCTTCTGCAGTGGATGCCTTATGGAACTCCCTTCGATTGGTAGGGGTGCAAGGGAGAGCTGGGGATGGGGACAAGCACTGTCAGAATCTTTGTCAGTCACTTGGACTACTTAACTTCGATACAATGTTGGAGAGAAAGGTGTTACAAAGAAAATATGTTATGCATCACATCTCTTTCTTGATGCGAGAGTAGGGGTGAATAATATTGTCATTATCATTGCATTTGTCTATCTCTACACGTGGCTGAGGTACATGAAGAATTGCCTTTTTGTCCCTTTCATCCAGTGAGTATTTTTTTGCCATCAAGCTTTGTTACACTTAGGATGATTATCTAAACTTAGTACTCATCCTTTCTTTGGTGAAAATCGTGTGTGGATAACTAAATAAAAGTTAACATAGAAGTTGCAGTGGGACACACCGTAAAAAAGTTGAATAGTTTAGGGAGGTAAGTGGGTGGGTGTTCATAGTCAAGGGCAAACACACAATATTCATAGTTCAAGGAAGCCAAATAGAATTAACTCTCTTGAACGTGCCATAAGTGGAAATTCATCAAGAATATAACTAATTTATACTTTAGTAATGAATTTATTAAAGGTCAAAATGGTTTTGACTTCTTTGAAGAAATTCTATTTTACCTTTTGATTATATTAGAAGTCATATGTTCTACTCCAACATCAGTGCTTTATTTCTTGTATTTCAGCAAACCATTATGGGAAATAATATCGTATATGGTGTCCAATGTTCCTTTACCTACACCCGGAAAGGATCGGGTCTTGTTCGCTATTGAGAATAATCTTCTGTCTGTGGACATTCCACCAAAGGAAGGACTTCCTCATGCTGATGTACCATCACTGCTCGCCTAGTTTGCATAACCATTTTTTATCGATGCTTCTTTTAAATTTTCATTATCTTCTCATGGCCTTTGGGCTGAGTTAACTATTATTAACTTCATGCTGTGCAGATTTCATTTCAGCCACTGGTGCAGTGCCTTGATGTGGATAACTTGATTCGATTTTTTACTGCAGTGTTGCTTGAGAGAAGAATTTTACTTCGATCAAATAAGTTATTTTCACTCTTGAGCTTTCCTTATTGCAACAAAGTCCTCTCCGTGAGCTAATTCATATATTACCATAAATAATAAATCTATTAGTTGCAAATGCAATTTTAAAAGACAATATATGTGAAATACAATGTCTGAAATTTTAGTTTATTATTATTTTGTTTTTTTTTTTTAACTCCGCCTATGTTTTATAGCCGGTCCCAAGCCCGGATAAAGGAGGAGGGTTTGTGTTAGGCCCCGACAGCCAGCGTAAAACCCTGTCGAATCTTATGAACATGGATCAACGAATTGGCGTCGTATGATCCATGTAGCCGACCCCACTTAGTGGGATAAGGCTTTGTTGTTGTTGTTGTATTATTTTGTTTTTTTCTCTCAGTTGTCCAAGGTATTTTTACTAGTTTCTAATTGATCTCTATATTTGTTGATTGTGCTTATTCTCCAACTTAATTTGGGTCTTTTTGATTGGTTTAATTTGACAGATATTAAGTGACAAAATTGTTTACTATTACACAGATACTCCCTGTTAACCCTTGTATCGGAGGCCGTATGCCATTTAATATACCCTTTCAGATGGCAGGTAAGTGCTGTACAATTTACTGCATTACTTTGTATGTTTTCCTTATATATGAGCCATTGTTTTCCTAATGGAAATGTAGAAAAGGATGCTATTTCTTATCTTCATGTTATCAATATTCTCTTTGGCTTTTCTACTTTCATCTACTTCTACTCCCAACAGTTAAAAGATATTACACGTTATGTTGTTTTTATATGCTCATGTATGAGTATCTTAATCATTTTGAGGTCTATCTCAGTTATACATTTCTTCTTACCCAGCATGTGTATATTCCACTACTATTCTTTAGTGGAGTGGACTACATTGATGCTCCTACACCCTACATGATGGGACTTCATTCTGATGTTGACACATCTCTTCTCTCGATGGATGGTGTAAGCTCAACACATTTATTTTGATTTACTAAATAAGAATTTTACCATTTTCTTTCAGTTTGCAGATTACTTCATAATTTCCATCCATATTTTATCTTCTGACAATTATCATAAGTTCTTTTTGTTAGATAGTAATGTTCTTTTTTCTACTGATGCAAAGAATTTTGCATGCCTTCAATGTACTGTTTCATAACATGGTTTTTTCTGTTTCTTCTGATATACATTTTTTTGAGAAAATCTTCTGATATCTATAGAAGAAAAAATTTAGTATTAAATGATACCATCATTTTCTAGTTCTGCTATAGTGATCTGAGAGGTACTTCCATTAAGAAATATTCTTATTGTGGATAATATGGTTGTCTCTAAACTTAAACTTGATATTTTTTTGCAAAGCAAATGATGACCATTGAGATTTGGTGATTGTCCACTTTTAAAACCATAAAACTGTCAGCTTTTTGTCATCCAAGAACTTGTTCGGAAAGACCATAATGAAAGGAACATAGGAGTTTGTCGCTAGGTATTTGACCAGATAGGATCGTCCAGTTCCTATAGAACCTATCACTAAAATACCCCTAGAAGGGGATAGGGCTAAGCGGAGCAAAAAGGGTTTTCCATAAGATGGGAAATGAAAACTATTAGCCCCACACGAGGTTTGTGAATAATTGATTGTCTGATAATGAGTAAGGAATATATATCCGTTTTTCTGCTAAACAAGATCTATTGAACTCATAATTCAACAACAACAACAACAGCAACAGAGCCTTATCCCACTAGGTGGGGTCGGCTATTGAACTCATAATTCATTAGATTCCTTTTATGAATGTCAACTAAGTATCGTAAGTAAATTGATCCCGGTTGTTCAATCATTTGATAACCAGAGTTCATTCTTTAATAAATGATCACTGTGAGTCAGACTCAATAGAATTTGATCAATCCTTTTTTTTTTGTCATTAAGGTGGAGAACTAACTCCGCCTATGTTTTATAGCCGGTCCCAAGCCCGGATAAAGGAGGGTTGTGTTAGGCCTCGACAGCCAGCGTAAAACCCTGTCGAATCACATGAACATGGATCAACGAATATGAATGACGTCGTATGATCCATGTAGCCGACCCCACCTAGTGGGATAAGGCTTGGTTGTTGTTGTTGTTATTAAGGTGGAGAACTGAACCAAGAATTCTCTTTCTTCATCATCAATCGAATCACTATTCAGAAAAAAAAGATAAGAAAGACAACAAAGTTATACTCTCTCTCTTTCTCCACTTTTTATACAAAATGAGTTATGATGCGAGTAATTTTCAAAATGACCATCCAACTATAATCTCATTCCCACTTTGGTCACCTAACTTTGTTAAAATGGTCATCCAACTAATTCGTTGCAATTTCAATCACCAGATTTTGTTTTGTAACTTAAGGTCATCAAACTTTATAACTTTGTAGTCGTGGTCCTTCCAATGCATGATATAAGGTTTACTGGTTAAAATATTGATGCGACATCCATGCCAATATTTTTTCTCTATGTCAAAATCTTCTTTTGAAGTAAAAAAGGATGGCTAGGTAATGCTAGTCATCCAGGTACATATATATCAATGATTAGAAAATGTAGGCGTGTGATCACAAAAAGTGTGAGAGACCAAAATGGAAAAAACAAAAGAAAGAGGGGTGGTATGTGACTTCAACCATCTACCCTCCCACTCTCTCACAAAGTGTGTGCTTGTGCGGAAGCCATATAGTTCACATGACTGCAAATGCTGTGGTCCATCCATGGTCTCATCTGACGGGGGTAGCATGTAAAGACCTCCAAAGTGTATGCATATCCGAAGCATCAATGGTAGTCGCCACATCTCTGAAGCTATAAGGTAGACGCAAAAAAGGTGACCAAAGTCCTCAGGTGATGATCCACATAGCACACATGCAAGGATAGAAGTGCGGCGATCTCCTCTTAACCTGAGTTGGCCATCTGTTGGCAGCTCATATACTTGTGGAAAAGGGCGCGCCCGTTGGCATACATTTGGGCCATTTGGCTGTGGAGGAATGCAACTATCTTTCAAGGCGGCGGTGCTTATGCAGAGAATGTGGAACATCATGCAAAAGCCTACGGGGAGTGGAGGAAATATGTAACAGAATTTTGTGTACTGGTGGAACCATTAACCTATCTTTTGTTTTTGATGTTCAACTGTAATCACATATTACATCAATGAAACCTCTGGACGACTACCACCTTGCTAGTCGTCCTCTCTCCTCTAAAAAAAAAAATACTTGTGGAAAAATCTCGTGTTGGCATCCCCCTCTCAAAGCCACGTCTGGAGGGATCGTTGCCTCAATTGGATTTCCACCTTCCTGTCCTCCACTCAGTATCACCTCCTAGTATGACCTCTCCGCTGCCTCCTCTGTGGCCAGATTTCGCTTGTCCTTCACCTGGTCGAGTTGTGATATGGCCGCCAAAGAGCCTGAATTTTTCTTTTGTGCATCCGTAGGAATGCCTGAAGGGCGAAAAGCCTTTGAGGCGAGAGTTTGGCATGCTGGTCCAAATGCTGGGATGCTAGGCCAGTGATCTTTCACTAGTTGTCTGAAACCTTCCTTGAGAAGTTATGAGCGCTCAAAGTGAAATATGGAGCCCGTGGGCTGCCCCTCGTTGAACCGCCACATGAGAGGTGTATGGTCCCAAAAGGGGCACTCTAGGGCCTGCACATCTGCTAACTCGTGAGCTTCTGCAAGCTCGATGGACCTGAGAAAGCGTTCCAGACATGATTTTGGTGATGGTGTTGCCGTACTCCACCAGGTGAAGCAACAATTCGTTGCTGGAAAGTCCATCAATGAAAGTGAAGTGATGAAATTCCGGAAATCCTTTGCTCTGGCATCCCTACTCAGTCACGCCACCAAGCGGTCATTAATGACAAGTGTGACATTAAAATCACCCCCAATGAGCCATCGTGTTTTTGGCAAGTGGGACCTAGTACCCTAAAGCTCCTTCCACATTGCGTCCGGCAACAATGTTGTATGAGGTCCATAAACACAGGAGATGAGGTACTGCTGGACATCTGCGCGATGGTGCAACGTACGGAGATGGCGCAATGCTCGCAATGTGCCCTCACTATGTCAAAACAGTCAGCTCGTCACCCAATAATGCAGCTGCCCGAGAGTCCGAACGCCGGGAGCACCATGTGACTTGTGAGCCATGTCCCCCGATCTAACTCCACATCGATGAGCTGCACACTGCCAACTTCATCTCCTGAAGAAGGACGATGTTTGAGCTCCAACCCCGCAGATACCAGCCCAAAGTCCTGCGTCGCTTGGCCTCCCCAAGACTGTGCACATTCCATGAGATGACCTTCACTGGGGGGTGATGTTGACCCCCCTGTCATGGAGTGAGTACGCACTCCAAGGCGGCTCGTACTCGGGTCACTACCTCCTCCGTGCACCTGAAGTGCAGCAGCTATGGCAACTGTGATAACCTCCTCCTCATCGGGGCCAGGTAGAAGGACCGAGAGGCCTGGCGAGTTCGACGGGGCAGGGGGCAGCTCCATTCTGCTGCCAACGATGGTGCCGCTGGCATAATCTGCTCTGGCATGGTCAGCAAACTGTTGAATGTGCCAGAGTTGCAAGTAGAGCCCTCATGGATCTGGTTTGGCATTGGGTTGGGTGGTTCCAGTCCATGACAGGCTAGGGCTGGATGAAGAGGTGGGGAGATGGCTGAGTGTGGTTTTGCAGGTGGCTGTCATTTGCTGGTAGTTCAGTTTCATGGTTCCTCCTGGGGGCCAGCAGCCTGCCATGGCTGTCTCCGCCACATCATAAGCACCGTTATGGGGAAATGCAGTTCGAGACGACATGGCCAGAGTGCTGGCACCTGAAACAGCATTTCTGCTTGGTCGCCGACTGACCACCTCAATCCAGCCATCATCAGCAGAGAGTGGCCATGTACACATAATGCCAGCTGATGACTTCTAATCCGTGTGCTGAGGGTAGGAGTGGAATGGCATGGCAGATGATTGCCTGGAGCGTGAGAGTGTAGCAACTGACAACTGAGGGGAGGAGTTGAGCAGGAGGATGGAATGTGATGGAGGTGGAGGGAGGCACTGGTGAGCAGTAGTGGACATGGCAAAAACGTAGCAGATGATGGAAGCAGAGGCAGCAGTGGCGGTGGGGGGGGGGCAGGGATGATCGCCTGGGCGAGAGGACGTGGCGATGGAGTGAAGGAGATGATCACCTAGGCGAGAGGGCATGGTGACTGAGGGGTGGGGGGGGGGAAGCTGGGCAGCAGAATAGAGGTGATGGAATGTAGGAGATGGAGTTGAAGATGGCTGGAGTGCGGCAGGTGGCACAGTGAAGAAAAACGTGGGAGGCGGTGAGTGCAGCAAGTAGAGACAGCAGAAGAAAACAAGGAACAGAATCATTGTTGGTACCGCTGCCGGTGATGGCATTGTGATTCATATTCAACTTGTTCTTTTTCTTGTTCTGCCACTGCTTTGTGCTCACAGAGCAGATTTTGCTTGTTCGTGTGTTAGTTTGATACGTTGCATCATATCATGTTGCTCCGGAAATTCGTAGATTTATTCTACTGCTGCTTCTGCATCAAGTGGTATCAGGTTGCTCCGGCAACTCGTAGATTTATTCTACTGCTGCTGTGTGCTCTCTCTGGAATGAAACCAAAGCAATAGGATTCTGCATTACCACAAGCTGATGTTAGTAGCACGGGGTGGGAGTGGGGGGTGGAGGCCCTAGGGGTTGGTGGCCTTGCGGGTTAAAGTGGGTCGCAGGTGCCTTAGGGTACTATACTGCACTGTAGCACTATTCCGTGATGTTAGAAACTAATAGCAAGAAACACAAAACTCAATCCTCCATGTCACATTTAAAATAATGAGCATAAAAAGTCAAAAAAGGGCAAGAAAGGGGCTACTGCCCCTCGTCGATGACTGAGGGGAGCAGCGCCCCCCTCCCCCATCTTGCGAGGAGACGGAGAGAGAGAGAGAGGATGTACTTGTGAGGAGAGAAATGAGAAGAGTTGTTTCTAATTTCTACAATTTTTATTATGTTATTAATTTTTAATTTGACATGCAGGAAAGAGAAAATGCTCCTCCACGACTACAAGATTATAAAAGTTGGATGATATTTGAGTTCCAAAACAAAGTTCGGTGACCAAATTGAAAATGAGACCATAGTTGGATAACCATTTTGAAATTTATTCATGATGCATATGCTAAAGATAACAACTCTTTCCTGCAAAAGTAATGTGATTGTGTTGTAGCCAAGTATCCCAATTGACTGTCAATGACACGAGACATGGTTGTCCCCACTCTCGGCCACACTGCGTGGGTAAGACTTTAGCGAACTCCAAAAAGTGTAGACACCTGTTTTTTGAGTGCACGGGGGCTAGGGAGGACGTGGCTCACTTGTTTTTTGAGTGCCCAATGGCCCAGGAGGTGTAGGCACGTTTTGGTACCATGGGCATCTCCTGTCAGGCGTCGGAGACATTTTGGCAGTTGCTCAAGGCCCTTGGCAGTCAGTCCCACTCCTGGAGAGCACCACTTGTGACATTCTTGGCCGGTTCCAGTGTGACCAAGTAATTTTTTGTGGGGAGAGTTGTCATATCGAGAACATTGTAAATCACATCTCTTTTCTTCTTCGGGAGTGGGGTTTTGGGTAGTATTTGTACATCTCCCTTTTTCTACTGCTCTCCTCTTAAGAGCCTACGTTGGTACATGATTCTATATATATACACTTGGATGGACAACCACAACCCTGGTGGCCATCCTTTTTCTCTTCAATAAAATTAGGGGTTCTAAAAAAAAGTTAGGGAACAAATTCTGAGAAAATAGTGCTAAACATATTACTTGTTCCAAGTTTGTTATTAGCTAATAGCTTACTTGTTGCTAACATTTTTGTTTACTGGATCTTCAAACAAATCTTTGGGATACATTATTGTGTTTTGACAATAAATTTATGTTTCAATAAATAAAACTCATTTGATGAAGGTTTTACTATTGTTGTGTAGGTGGTTGTGGTGGATCTTGAGTATAATCGCATTACTACCTCCGAAGAAATACCTCCCATACCAGAGCCTGAACAAAGTTTCTTGCGCACTGAGATATTGAAGCTACTCCACCCAAATGTTATTGGAATTGATCATATCAAAATGCATCTTAGCAGTATGTCTGAGCAATATATTAAATGTGGCCCACGTTCCTGGGGACAGGAACATGATTTTCAGCTTAGGTGATGTCTCTTGCTCATATGCATATTTATAGTTTCACTTATTATATGCTAAAATAGTCTTGTGAGTATATGGTAAACATTGTAACATAAGTATTAATAAAGCCATAACCTTATCATTTATTATGTGCCCTTTGTTCTCTACACTCTGATCAAATCACAGAATGGAATGTACCAAAATGGAAAACAAACAAGAAGAAAAAACTAAGGAGATGTATAAAAGTTAATAAAAATCCTCAGGTTTGAAAAATTTAAAAAATATCTTTTCGATATGACAATATTTTCAAAATTATTAACAATAAATAATACGACAAAAAACCATCTTTTGCCTTCAGTTTTTCCTTTTGGTTTAGGTTTTTTGCCTTTAGTTTTGCACGTGTACATTTTTTTAATGCTTAATACAAGCCATGATGTCTACCCTGAGCTTAATAGTCATTTTTCCTTCATAGGAGAAAAATGCGTGTTATCCAAATATTGGAAACTCCTAAAACAAAACAGAAGCGAATAATTAGCATATATTGTGGAAGCAGAGATTAAGTATTGGTATCATTTTGTATTGCATGATATGGTACAATGGAATATCTAATTTTCAAAATTGTCTTATATGGTGTTTTTTTTTTCACCAGAACTGTATGACACTGTTTTTCTTAAAGTTAAATGATATGCTAGCCTTTCATCTATATGTTGTGATATTCCATGAGGTTTTTATGTGTTTAAGGCTATGCTATACTTGATATGATTTTACTTTAATTGTAGTGGCCATAAAATAATTTAAGATTATTGCGTCCCAAACGAGCAAAAACATGAGAGCGATATTGGTATATAATTGAGCATATTTTAGAATCCAAAGACTCATTTAAAAATCTGCAGGCCAAAGAGGCTAAAGTAGACAATATGATTTAGGTCTATGATATTACATTGCAACCTTGAATGTTTGTGGGGGAAAACTCACAACATTGAACCTTAAAAAAAGGTGCAAGCATACACTCAGGTAGATCCTACTACTTGTTTATCATGAACTAAGATGTAAATTATCTTGCTTTATATCCTTATTTAATTTTGTTGTTAAATTGCACTCTTTGTTTGGTTCATAATTCTTTTTGCTCTTCGTCTGCAGATTGATATTTTTAAGATTTCTAGCTCAACTCTTGAGTGGTTACCGCAACTTCATGGTAACCTATCTCTAATTCTAATTTTCTGCTACTCTATTTTTTTTCTTTTATTTTATGTTTCGGTGGAAGTTTTTTCTCTTATTTAGCTATGGCCTGTTCTTTTAGGAACCAACTTCCAATGTTTTTAATTCTCAAGCATTTATGAAGAAGAGATCTCGCTCCACTGGTGAACCTGTTGAGTCCATGTTGATGGTATACAACTTATCATACATAGTTATTTTACTTTTGAATCGATTCTCTCTACATATTATGTATTTGCTAGTATATGTCTTTTAGGGGTAAATTTCAGTGTCCCCAACTTTATCCTCTTTCCCAACTCTCTCATCCAACTTTATTTTGTAATTAAACTGTCCTCCAACTATCAACTTATTTCATGAACTATCCTTTTGACCGGGTATAACAGATTTACTGGTTTTTTTTGTCTACGTGGCATATAGTTAAAATATAAAATTAATAAAAAACAATGAAATAATAAGCTAATAATCAAATAATATAAAAAAATAGAAAAATAGAGGGGGCGGCCTTGCCAACAATGGCAGGAGGGGTGGGGGCTGGTGTTCCCTTCACTGCCTGACGCTCGGAGGGAGATGGGGGTGCTGCCCCTTCTATCACCAGCGTTGCTGCCCTTCAGGGGGCTAACCTCCCTCTACCGTCGTCAGCGACGGACGTGTCACCATCGGAGGGGAGGTGAGGCCCCCTTTCTCCATCGTCGTCCGCACGTCTGCCATCGCTGACCATCTGTCACGTGAGGTCCAGAGTGGGGCGCCACCCACTCGAAGCAGCCAAAGGCGCAGCCTCCAGCTCCTGCCGGCCTTCCTTGCGGTAGCCGAAGGTGGATGCCGGAGGACTCCCTGCCGATGAAGCCCCAGCCATGTAGAGAACGCAGATGACAGCAGAGAGAGAGAGAGAGAGAGAGAGAGAGAGAGAGCAGTGCCTCGAGCTTGGCTGCCGAGCTCCACATCACCGGAGACGTCCAGTTCTACACAGCCCCCTTTGGACCTCACTCGGCGGAGGATCGGCGCTGTCAGGCGCGTGGATGACGGTGGAGAGGGGGGGCGTCACCTTCCCTCCGCTGGCGACATGCCCGTTGGCAGCGGCAACAGAGGGAGTTTTGCCTTCGCTGCGTGTAATGGTAGAGGGAAATTCGCCCTCGCGCGCTCACTGCAGTGCCCCCCTCTCCCTCCGGCCGTTGGCCAGTGAGGGAGGCACAGGCCCGCACCCCTCCTGCCCTCGCTGGCAAGGCCACTGAAGGGGGATGGGAGGCCCCCTCTATTGTTTTAAATTTTATATTATTTGATTATTAAGCTACTATTATTTTATTGTTTTTTATTAGTTTTATATTCTAGTTATATGCCAGGTAGACAAAAAAATCCATAAACCTTTTATATCCGGAAGTAAAGTTGGAGGACATTATTGGGAAGGAGTAAAAGTTGGATGGCATTTATTGAAATTTATCCGGTCATTTAGAGGGTATCTTCTATAAAATTATGGCTCTATTTCTCACTTTGATCACTAAGGTAGGATAATTCTTACCTTTTAAAAAATAAAAAAAGATGGTATATCTTGATCTAAAAATTGCAAGGAAGTTTATGCAATTAATTCAGTAAACACAAAAGAAGCTTCCATAAACTAAGAAACAACAAGAGGTCATGTGTTGTTTGGAAGTATTATAGGAATTTTACATTTTAAGACCTGATGTTAGGAAAATGTTATATTTTCATGCACCATATGCCCATACACCCACATTTAAATAAGAGCTTTTTTAACACCCTTTCATTTTAATTCGATTATGATGAATGATGACAGATCACATTTCGTTGCTACTCCACTTTTTACTTAAAGATTCATTGTCTCGTTTCTTATGTTTTTTTCTTCAACTGTTGTATGATTTCCTTAGTAGCCTTCTAGTATACTAGGGAATTGGAAGTCCTTGTATTTGATTTCATTATTTCTCGTTTCTTTCGATTAAAGTGCCCTTTGTCTGTTTTCAGATTACACAGTTTTTAGAGTCTCAAGGATTTATGGATTATTTGGAGAGATGCATAATGTCTGATGAAAGCACCAATAATCTTCTTGATAAATTACAAGATGCAACAGGACGTGGTCAAAATCCTATTACTATCTTTCCCTCTCAGTCAGTAGAACCAGAGATCATTACCATAGCAGAGCCTGATGCTGGAACAGCAGGTGTTCATTTCAATTCTGCATTGTTTCTCATAAATTCCTGTTCCCTTTTATAATCGATTGACTTTAATATCTTACTGTATGTATCATGTCGAACTCTGTGATGAACTTTTTTTATATACAAAATATGACTTTGTTTTCCCCAAAAATGTCTTTTTCTTGGGCCTTCCAGAACCAGGTTCTAGGCACTGCTACAATCAGTTTCCTGCTGCTGCTAGAACAGAAGAGCAGGAAGAAAAGCGTCGATCTATTCTGGCATCTGCCTCTGGAGCCCATTCTGGAAGGTTCCCTAGGTAGAGACAAATCTATATCATTTATATAAGCTATGAGTTCAACAATGTATTTTCTTAATATTTGTGCAGAAAAATTATAAAATCAGCTGCCAATTATTAGACTTTCCTTCTTTGTTTTTCGTGTTACTAAACTTTCATGTTTCAGTTCACTGTCTGTGGTGGTCAATTCGGATTCGAAAGCAGAAAGTTTGAGTTCAGAGGAAAGAGCTGTGAGTTCTATGGCCCTTGCAATTTGGTATATGGCAAGATTAACAAGCTTTGAACTTCTATTATGATCTTTCTAAATCAATTGTCATATGCAGGCTGAACGAGAGAGGATGGTCTTGGATATAAAAGTAAAGTTGCAGGTAACCTCTTGATCTACTGTGTTATGTATTTGAAATTTCTTAGATGTATGGATGCTATGCTTCCTGGATTCTTTGAATTATGAGAGGCCTACAGCTTCATGCTCTATTGCAAAGATTTACTAAACTGAACAAATTTCTGTTTTAATTTTATGAATTCTATTTATAATGCTGAACTTCTACTAGTTTGCTTTGGATATTTTCCAAATTTTCTCTGAAATAAGTCACTGGAACTCGTTGGTTTCATATTTGTGTTCATATGTTTATTAGTTTCTCTACATCTGAAATAAGTTTTTTCTGCTTTTTGTTTGTGTCACATGTATTGAATAACTTTTTTTGGTAGTGAACATAACTCTTTAGCACAATGATATCTTAGGGGTGTCTAAAGGCTTGTTTTTTTGCATTTTTTGATTTTTTGAGTAATTTCAATGTCATTGTAATTTTGGAGTAAATTTCACATACGGTCATCCAACTCGGAGGCATTTACAAAATAGTCATCCAATATCATTTTGTAACTACATGATCATCAAACTTTCAAAATGTGACGTGGGTCGTGGCATCTGCGTCAGCGTTTTCTCCTTCCTCCGCATCTTATTAAAAATAATGAAAAAAGAAAAAGAAAGAAAAAGCCCTCCACCTCATATTTACAAAGAAAAAGTTCACCTTGCATTAACTTATTGAAGTAGTTACTTGAAATCAATATGCACTTGACTTTCTTTTGAATGAGTCATTTGGTAGTTGCATAATGGTCGTTGTGGTAATAGTTTGGATTCTGCTAATGGTCTTAGGCAAGTGTTTGTAAGATGTACTGATCTAATTGTTGCACCTCTTCTGGTTAGGGTTTGTGGCTTCGTCTCCTAAGGCTTGGCGCAACCGAGGATCCTCTTTCATCATTTGAATATGGCACAATTCTTGGTATGCATGGAAATTATACTTCATCATTTTGGAGTGGTCGGATATATCTATAATCCTGTTAAGTTAGAAATTTATGATGATTGCATGGAGGACAAAATTCTTGCAGATATTTCTTTTTTCTTTCATGGGCATGTGGAATATAACAAAGATCTCTAAGCAAACTATTTGAAACTAAAACAAACAAAATTGCTGGAGATAGGAAGATAATTTTTGGACGACATTTGGAAAGGTATTGAATAAATGAAATTGCTTGACGATTAACGATCGTTTTCCTCTCAAAAAGAGAAAACAACTTGATAAATTGGACATTAGTACATGCTGGTTCCTTTTTTTTACCTTCCGAGGAATACATATTTGTTATTATGGATGAGTTTGATATCCTTGCTTCCATATCTTTCCATCTAGTCCTGAAATGTTATTTTATTTTACTTTTGCAGCTTTAATCGAATCTGATGCTGAGGGGATTGGAGGTAGTGGGTTTGTTGAATGTATAAGGGAACACATTCATTCGGTAAACTCAAATAAGAAAATTTAATGGTGTTTTGTTGAATATTTTGTTTTTCTTATATTAATAATGAGTTACTTTCAGGGATGGCAATGCCGTTTAACCGACGAACAATTTATTGCTGTGAAAGAGCTGGTGAGTTGATGGATCAATTCAATGCATTTTTTTCTGCTAAATTCACTCTGTTAGCATCATTTGGTATAAAGCATGGATAGCTTTGTTTCATTACTTTAGTTAACTACTAATGCCTGTTGGTAGTAATTTTCTTTATTATTGCTCCATTTTGACAATTTGCGAAGAAATTTATTTCTCCTCCTCAAAAAAGAAAAAAAAAACTATTTCTGAATAGGAGAGTAATTTTCATTGGTAGTTCCCTAACTTTAACTTAATCCCATTTTTGTTCTCCAATTTTGTTTTGTAATCAATTGATCCCCTATCTTATAATTTATAACAAACAGTCCCCTTAACTTACAATTCATTCCAGGTTACTTTTCTGACATGGCTCCACATAAGCTGGCACCCAAAAGTTTAGATATAATATTAAGACAGACAATATATAACTGGTAATTTTAAGATAATAGAATTCAAGAAAAGGTAAAGTGAAGGGGGTGGATGTCCCCTCGCCTCTGTGTCTTCTCCGACCAGCGGATAGAACGAGGAGAGGTGCACAGCGGGCCCTCACTTTCCACCTCTTTCCTGTAGGGAGGCTGCCTTTCTCGCTGGAGATAGGTGGAAGGGGACGGGGCTCTGCGCCTCCTCCCCTTGCTCTCTCTCCTCTGATGGAGTGGGGAGCTGCTCCCTTCTCTTTCTTTGTTTTTTCATTTTAAAATTATAAGTTCATATTATTTTAATATATTTAAAATTTTCAGTTCCAGCTTAAGGTTACCTGGAATCCTTAGATTGCAGTTTGATGGGATTATTTTTTATAAATTATAAGTTGGGGGACTAAAATGAGATCAAGGCAAAGTTGGAGGACTACTGATGAAAATTACTCCTGAATAAGACATTAGAACTTTCTGGGGTTCTTGTTCAAACCATATATTTGTATATTACTGAAAATTACAGTCTTATTGCAAGATCTTTTAAACTTACGTTTTCTGCAGCTTAAAACAGCAGTGAACCTTGCCACTTCTCGCAATGACATTGCAACCATCAGAGATGCACTTGAAGTTTCTGCAGAAATGTATAGGAAGGATGCTAACAATGTTCCAGATTATGTTCAACGCCATCTTCTATCGTTATCCATTTGGGACGAACTACGGTACAATCTCATTACAGCAGACTTTATATTTGTATCCATAAGCATCTCTAATGGAAAGAAATGCAAGATTGAGTTACTTGGTTGCTGGGAACTTGTCCTGATTACCCTACCACAATTGTCACTGGAATTCCACCCCAATAACTCTACCAATATCGGGACATAAAAGTGATTAAGCTATGTTGCATAGTGGTAGGGGTACTACACTGGTCTGGGTACATAATATATATTTATACATTATGTTACAATAAAAAATAAGATTTTATACGGTAAAACATTGTAATCAATAATATAAGCAATTTTTCGAATTAATAATATAACTACGGTAACTTAAACTATATAAATGATTTGAAATGAGATAAATATCATAAGAACTATAAACAAAATAAACAATCATTTCAAATCTAAGTCCCTAATATTTTGACAAATAATAATTTAACAAATAATGCATCTCCCTATTAAAAGTTAAATCGCTGGAAACAGTTGTCAAAATTTCAAAACTTTTCTTTAAACTGAGGTGAGCTGTCTCTGTTGAATTGGTTAATCTCACATCATGTTCCCCATTCCCTTTTTTACCAAAAGCAGAAACGTTCGTTCCAAGCTGGAAGTAAAGGTCCCTTCTCCAGCAGAAGTAATGATGTTTTTATTCTTTATCTTTTCCCACTCAATCCACCACCAGCTTGGATGCTGGTACTTCCCTTGGCACCTATGGTTGCTACTTGCTTCTGTTGCCATCATCCCTAGCCAATACGGTCTCTCATCATCGCTGGTTGTTCTCTAGTCACCATAGTCGCCTGCATTTTGATTGCGGGAATAACTTTATGCTGCATACCCAAGATCGTACCCCAACGGTATCTGACAATATGCCTAGTTATAAAAGGAACCTTTTTTGAGGGGAAAAAAAACCTTTTTAAATTATCGGGTACGTATTTGTATGTACTTTGGGGCGAAAAAAGAACCTTTTTAAATTATCGGGTACGTATTTGTATGTACCAAGGGCGTACCCCAAAGTACATATCATATATACATACCTGGTAAGTACCCATGCAACATAGTAATTAAGAGAGTGCCATGACAGCTTTCTAATGTATGAATGATCCATTAATTTCCATTGTGCGGAATGAAAAGCTCCGAGCCTTGATGACAACTAGATGGTTGGTCATCCTTTTTCTCCTCAAAAAAAAAAAAAAAGCTCTGAGCCTAAGAAAACAAATATATGCTTTCATTCTATGGGAAAAAATTATTTGGTCAGGTTTAACCATTTTTTTCTTCTGATGTGAAACTTGATATTGAAAATCAAAGTGGCCTCTGATGAGGGTGTGTGAGTGATGGAATGATCAGATTTCTTCTCATGCGAGTGGGACATATGAAATGTAGTTGATATGAAGTGACATGTTCTCAAGTAACTTCTAACTCTTATCTTTCACAAATCTACAGCTGCATAATTCTTGTAGTGCCCCATGGTATCATATCCTCAGATTTAAAACCTAGTCTAATGAAACTTACTGGTTCTAAAAAAAGAAGTAACATCAGCAAAATGACAATTAAACCATGAGCTGGAAATACAACAGTATCAATTAAACTAAACAATGAAATGAAATAAAAAAAAGGATAATCTAACTATCATGCAAGAAGAGATTAATTTGATTGAGATAAGGTTACTCCAATCCTATGTCGATGTAAAATGTAAGCCAAGAACAAAGGAGTATTTTATATTTTGAATGACAACATGAAATTTTACTAGTAAAAGCCGTGAACAAGGTATAAGCCAAGGTGATATATCTCTTAGGACTCAGGTTCACTTAGGAATTTTATGCTGTGAACTTATGAAAGAACATGTTGATGAACTTGGGGACACCACTTAAAGCTACTAAAGTCAGTTTCACTCAAAGCCTTTCTATGCAGTGATGAATTAGGAATTGTAATCACTTCCACTCATTATAAATAAAAACTTTGCTTCAATCTTTCGGTCTATCAGCAGGGGTTGGGCAGTTTAACAACTTTCTTGCATTTGAATCTCATTACAATGTTGCCTCTTGTTCATGAAATCAAGATTCTAAGAAAAAAAGATGGATCTGAGAGTGAACTGATGATCATTGTTTAATCTCCCGATTTAAATAGAAACATGAATGAGAGCCTTTCAACTTCTAACTAGAAATAGTACTGACAACTCAGTTCAGTCTTGATCAGAAGAAAAGATAAGATAACTTATACATGACATCCACTTCATAGATATATATATATATATATACCTGGATGACAACCACAACTTTGGTGTGTCATCCTTTTTCTCCTCAAAAAAAAAAAAAAAAAAAAAAAACTTATACTAATAAGTGTACTAAAGAATAACTCCACTATCTTAGTTTTCTGACCTATTGGCAAGAGTACATAATGAGTCTTTCAACCATACTGATAAAACTTAACTCAAGAAATTGTCCTGGAACAAATCAGTTAGAGAACCCACAAGTCAGACATAAATTCATCATAAAACAAATCCCTTTCAGAAAAGAAAACAGCCTTAGAATGAGAGCTATATCTGTTACTGTAATCTTTCAATCTGCAGTAGAGGCACAAAAAAGAGCCTTTCAGTAATAATGCATACCATCAAACTGCAAATCAGATTTAGATCTTCTAACAATTAGCTCATTGAGAAGACAACATAGATTTTCTTTTAAAACTATAGGAACGACATTACACCATGTAAAAATGAATTGTCTCAAAAGGAAACACAACATTAGATCTTAAACTGTTTCCAGCCTTAAGAGATACAATAATTCAGCCACGTATTGTCTTAAAATCCAAAATGGCAACCAAGTTTAACAGCTTCATCGAGAAGATTACAGAGTAAGAAAACAATACAAAAATGGCTGGGAAATCAGATTCAGTAGCAACTGGATGAAGTTGTAACTCCTTTTTCCTGATAGGTTTCTTCTCCTTGCTCAGTCTTCAAATGTGTGTAGCTCCCCTCATCAAAGCTAGTGTCTCCCCTTTTATATTCTTCCTTGAAGCATTGTGATGGGATTAAAAATTTCTGATTCTTTAAGTGGTTGCCACCTATCCTACACTTTCTTAGAGTCTAAATGGGTGTCTTTTATTTTGTTTCTTCATACAAGACAAATCCTGTGCATGTGTCATTTTGTATAGAAAGCTCTTACAATCTTTGCATCATTTTTTATTGCATCACAATCTCTTTTATATTCTTGCAGCTTTTGGGACTCATATTTTGAATATTTGATGGAGCAGTCTTCGAACAAGTGGGTTATTTCCTTACCTTTAGATTTATATACTTCATTTGTTGATTTATAAGATACAAAAGGAATGGACTTCGAAATGTCTCAATAACAAAGAATTTGGTTAATGCTTAGGCTGTGTTTGTTCAATTGAAAATAATTTGTAGGGAAAATGTTGCTTAGGAGAGAGCATTTCTTGGAAAATATTTTCGGGGAAAAAATTTTCTGATGTTTTGTTATATAACAAAAATCAAATTCAAAATTATAAGCTAATTACTTTTTCAAAAAGGGAGATTTTCTTTGACCCAAATTTTCCTAGTTACCGAACATTGGAAAACCAGGAAAATATTTTATTCCATCCAAACATAGATCATATCAAGTCCATCATAGAAGTTGTGTCTAACTAGACTGCTGCATGATTGTTGAAAGTAACTTTCGAAATAGAGTGACCTAGACCAAAAACTGAATTAGTCAGTGTCTAGTAGCTCTAAACACCAGTGGGCCTAGACCGAAAAAAAGTACCTTTCTAGATAACTAACATTATTAGAATACCAACAATTGAAGATTTTTATCCATTGGACTTCACATTTTCCTAATTGTGTTATTATGAGAAATGCTCTTCCCCCAAGTTTACAACAACAACAACAACAAAGCCTTATCCCACTAGGTGGGGTCGGCTACATGGATCATACGACGCCTGATCCATGTTCATGAGATTCGACAGGGTTTTACGCTGGCTGTCGGGGCCTAACACAACCCTCCTCCTTTATCCGGGCTTGGGACCTGCTATAAAACATAGGCGGAGTTGCTTGTTTAAATAAAGCAATAAAATAAAATTCCAGAAGACCCTTATCTTGGCATGTCAATTCTGCCACTGGAAGTAAACTACTTTCTGCTCTTAACAAGGTTTTTTACAGAAAGTTCGTTGAAGAATATCCTTTCACTAATCCTAGTCGTCTACACCAGAAATGTTTTTAACTTTTGAAGAAATGGATTTAATCTGCCCCTATGGTTTCTTCTGTTTTATGGATGTGATTATTTTCTGTGGACTTTCATTTTCCCAGTGATTCCACTAAGGCTTGAACTTTTCATTGAACGATTATGGTTTCCATTTCCACTGTACATCACATGGTAACTCGTGCAAAGAGGTCACGAGAACAAGAAAAAAAAAAGGATCAAGAGGATCCCTTCGATGCAGGGTCTGGAAGGATCAAATTAACACATCCAACATGAGTAGAAGGATAAAATCAACCACTAAAAAAATATTTCCATACATTTCAAATAGTAATCAAAATAACCATACAAGTCAGGAAAGGATGCCTCTCTAATATACTTTATTAATTTCAATAGAGATTTATGCTCAAAGAGAAAATAAAAGGAAAACTTGGACCATTCTTATTTTTAAAATCAGATGACTATCAGAACTTCGTAATTATCCTTTTGCCTAGTAAAAAAAGAAAGGAAAACTCACAAAGATCTCAAAAGAGATTATGCCCTCAAAAAATTCTCAAAAGAGAATAGACACTGGCAACTATTTCCAAAATTCTCATGATAAGATAGCAACAAAAGGATGCAAAAAAGCAACATCTCGGATTTACATTTTACTAAACTATGCTAAAATAGCATACTTTACCTTGACTGGGAGGTTGTCATTGTACGGATTCCTGAGATGATGAGTTTTATTGAAGGACAATTCACAAAGCTTTAACCATTTGACATGTATTTGAGCTAGTGAGCATAGAGCTTTTTCGAATACCTGCCTCCTGATAAATGAGATGAGATCGAATTTTGTTGAGTTGATAGATAGCTCAAAAAACTCTGCTAGTATCTTTGATCATTGGTATCAAGGAGCTCTAGAGAAGTAGAATACGATTATTAGAAATATATCTTTCCATATAAAGAAAGATTCTACTACTATATGCATAGAGCAGACATATATGGTATGTATGATCAATCTTTCATATATAATAGAAGAGGAACCCTGAGATGTAGGAAGGGAGAAAATTCTTCTATCAATCTCTCTCTAATTTTCACATGGTATCAGAGCCACAAAAAAAACCTAGCTTTTGCTGCAGCAATTCTGCAGCCTCCTTCAGTGCACCAGCAGTTCTTACAAGGAATTCCATACTTCTAGTGCAGATCTGTGTATTCTATAGTGCAGATATTCTGTGCAAGTGCAGATATTATGTGCAGGCTTGTCTGAATTTTTTTTGTGCAAGGAAACGTAAGATCAGTCGCTCTTGTTTCATGGCATCCTAGCAGATCTTCCTTATTGTTTGATATTCTTGTGCAAGGAACCCTTGCATAGATCATCTTCCTTCTAATTTGCAAGGAACCCTATTGCGATTTTCTGTGCAGATCTTTCTGATGCTCTACTGCAGATATCTTGTGCAGGCTACTTGCTTTAGAGTGCATTTCGTAGTTCTGCATTTTTTTGTCTGCAACATAGACTTTTGGATTGCAGAACTCGATCAGTTCCTTTCTTTTTCATATCTGGGACATCCTCAATTATTTTACCATCAGCCATGTCTCATGCCAACGTATCATATATTTCTGAAAACCAATTTATTACAACAGTCAAACTGAATGGAAAGAATTTTTCTGATTGGAGTGCCACTGTTGAAGCTTGGTTTATGGGAGTAGGACAAGAAGAACATCTTATCAAGACTATTTCAGAGATCAAGGATTCTGAACAAGTCAGTTGGAGGAAGACAGATGCTTAGTCTCTTGTGGCAAGCAATTGAACCCTCTTTAATGGTAATGTTTCGTCCCTATCGCTCTTGTAGAGAGGTGTGGGTTCGTACTCATGAGCAAGGTTGTTAAAAACTAGTTTTAATACTTAAAAACTTACGACTTTTCGTTTCTAGGGTTAAAAAATGAGTTGAGTCGGGTTAAAAACGTAGAATGGATTAAAATCGGATATACTTACGTTTTAACACGGTAAAATCGTATGAATACGTGCATACGAACGATTAAGTAGTTAATACTTCGTCTTTAATCACATATATACTTTAGCTTGCTTGGGAGGCATGATGATCACATTACAGGAGGATGCAGGTTCGAACCTCAATGCCAAGCTTCCACAAAGCTTTTTTTCACAACATTTGTTAGTTTACTATACATATAAATATACATAAATTCTGTATTTATTATTTTTTCGCTATTATTTTATAATCACACTAAATTTATTTGAAATTTTATAGTAAATTAAAATTAAGAGAAAATCGGATAAAAATATATAATTTAGTATAAATAATTCCAATGAATTATGTTTATTATTTCATTCCTTGTACCATAATATTTAAATGAAAATTAAATCATACAATGAAAAATTTATATCGTGATTATGATAATAATGAAAAGAAAATAATACTATTTTAGACAAAAAATTTAGACTATATTAATTTTCCTATACATTTATCTGTTTGTATATAAATTTATTAATTTCATTATATGAATTTTTGATACTTCAATTGAATATATATTTATATTTATACTTATCTTGATAATTTTAAAATAGATTGTTGTACAAGTTTATAATTTGTGAAATTTCATTCTCTAATTATTCATGTTATTTTAAAATTTTATGTATTTATTAATATATTTTTATGTGGTTTAAAAAATAAAAATATTAAATTAATATTATATCTAAATACTACGTATTTACGTATCGAATTTACGATACGAGTTCACCCCCCTAAACCGAACTTAGGTAGAAACTCGAACTTGACAACCTTGCTCATGAGTTGTATACGAGTGATGTTACCAGAATATATGATGTTTTATCTCGTTTATTTCAATTGAAGCAAATCGACACAGATATGCAGAAACATTTGGGCCATTTACAAGCTTTATTCACTGAATTTAATGAATTGATGCCCTTCACCGAAGATTTGAAGAAGCAACAAGAACAATGTGATAAGATGTTTGCAGTCATTTGTTTACAAAGTGTTTGCCCTGAATATGTGAGCCAGTACGAACTCAAATATTGGGCAGCGCTTTTGTTCCTCCTCTCACAGATATTTTCTCACGACTGATACGTGTATCATCCACATCCATTATCTCATACCATGGGCATATAGGAGAGAGGTCTGCTCTTTAACCCATGTTGACTCTCCTAGCTTTCTTCCTGGTGGTTGTGGAAACAATCATGGTGGACGAGGTGGTAAAGTCAGTGGCAGAGGAGGACATGGAAATGTTCCTAGATGTGATTATTGTAACAAGCGAGGGCACACATGTGATACTTGTTACGCTCTACACGGTTTTCCTTCAAACCCCAGAGTAGCCAACGCAGCTCAAACACAACCAGATGGGTTTCGTGTTGTTGATGGCATATCTCTTCCTTTCACTTCTCTTGCACAATCAGGTCAATCCATGGCGTGCCTTAATCATCCTCATTGGGACCTTGGGTTCTTGACTTGGGTGCTTCATATCATATTTCCGGTATCCCTACTTTGTTTTCTTAGCTTACTAATACTCATATCCTACCATCTGTCACTTTAGCCAACGGGTTCTCTGCTTGTGTACAAGGCATTGGAACAATATTACCTACCACATTTTTATCTTTGTCCTCAGTTTTATATCTTCCCAAATTCCCATTTTACTTGATCTCTATTAGCCAACTTACTAAGAAACTTAATTGTAGTGTGGCTTTTTCTTTTGATTTTGTTGTTATCGAGGACTCGAGGATAGGAGGAATGATTGGCAAGGGATATGAGTCCGGTGGTCTTTATTACTTGTCAGTTGCTTCGTTTCCACCCAAGTTACCAACTTCTTGCATGGTTGTTGCATCTCCAGTTCAGATCCATAGTCGACTTGGTCATCCATCATTGTCTAGTTTAAAGAAAATGGTTTCTAACTTGTCTCATGTAAATGAGTTAGAGTGTCAGTCTTGTCAACTTGGAAAACATTCCAGAATTTCATGTCCAATTAGGGTCAACAAACAAGCTAGTGCTCCTTTTGCACTTGTTTACTCAGAAGTATGGGGTCCTTGTCATGTCAACTCAAAACAAGGTTATCGTTATTTTGTTACTTTTATTGATGATCATTCTGGGATGACATGGATTTATTTAATGAAGAATCATACTGAATCATTCTCTATCTTTGTATCTTTTTGTGCTGAAGTTCAAAATCAGTTTGGTGTAGCTATTCATACTCTTTGTAGTGACAATGGTAGAGAATATTTTTCTATAGATTTTAAGTCCTTTATGTCATCTCATGGCATGATACATCAATCTTCTTGTGTGTATGCTCCTCAACAAAATGGAGTAGCAGAAAGAAAAAATAGGCATGTGGTTGAAACGGCACGTACACTTTTGTTCCATATGAATGTCCCACTCCAATTTTGGGATGATGCAGTTTTTACAACTTGTTATTTAATTAATAGGATGCCATCTAGTGTTCTGCATGATCAAATCCCATTCTCAATTTTGTTTCCATGTCATCTATTCATTGTCTCCACGAATCTTTGGATGTGTATGTTTTGTTCATAATTTATCAACGGATAGGTCGAAATTGTCTCCTCGTTCAATTCGTTGTGTATTTCTTGGATACTCTCGTACTCAAAAAGGGTACATGTGTTACTCTCCTGAACTTCAACGATATTTTGTTTGTGCGGGTGTCACATTCTTTGAGTCTACTCCATTTTTCTCTGATTCTACTGAGTCCATATCTGAGTCACTACCTCTCCCTATTCCACCCTCATATGTTTCTCCTCCTCTAAGAACATCTGAACTTGAGAATGTTGGTCATAAGGATATTGTTACGTATCAACGACAAAAGAAAAGACCCCTGACACTTGAAGAAGGGACACATGAGACAATTTCTCAAGAAGGACATGCAATTCCTTCTCTTCCATCTATTCCTCCATCCTCGAATCCATCACCTACAACAGAATCAAATTTGCCTATTGCTCAAAGAAAAGGTACACACAGTACTGCCAATCCACATCCTATTTATTCGTTTTTGTGCTATAGTTACTTATCTCCTTCGTATGCTGCATTTATTTCCTCTTTGGAATTTGTTTCAATTCCTAAAATTGTTGTGGAGGCCATGAACCATCCTGGTTGGCGCACAGCTATGATGGAAGAGATGTTTGCTTTGCATGCTAGTGGTACTTTGGAACTTGTACCTCTACTTTGCAGTAAAACTACAGTACGCTGGGTATTCAATGTGAAAGTATCACCTGATGGTCAAGTTGATCGTTTAAAAGTTCGTTTGGTTGCAAGGGTTATACTCAATTCCTGGCTTAGATTGTGGTGAAACTTTTTCACCAGTTGCTAAAATCACTTCTATCCGCCTCCTTATGGGCAAGTTGGTTGACATGTTACTAATGCTTTTCGAGGCCCTCGGGTTCTCTATATTTGTGGCAAGTTGGGCATGTATGATATATATGCTCCAACTTGAGGGGGAGTATTAGGAATATATAAAGAAAGATTCTATTAGGGATATTTCCATGTAATGCTAATTATATGCATAGAACAGACATATATGGTATGACATATATGATATGTATGATCAGCCTTTCATATATAATAGAAGAGATGCAGGAAGGGAAAATTCTTCTATCAATCTCTCTTTAATTTTCTCAACGATGATGCAGTATGTGTGATGTTCAATATGCACTATTTGATAAAAAGAATATTCATAGTGCCGCATTTCTACTGCTCTTGTGCCGTGAAACTAGGTTCCGAACAGTCATTGATTTGATTGTAAACTTCCGCGACAAAATTTCCCTTTAGCATTATGGATGCATGACAACTTTCTCCATTTTGATTACATGGTGTTTCTTGGTTTCTGTGGCATATCATTAACTTATCTTGCTTTCTTTATGTCTTGATGAACACTTATCAGTTTAAATGTTACAAACTACCTAATTTTCACTTCATATCATGCTGAAAAATATTGTTTCTTTTACATTATTTGTTTCAAATTTGGCTAATTATTGAGATAATTTTCCAGGTCGGCGAATTATGTAACTCTTGTGACTGCCCAACTCATTATAATGGCAACACATATGGTATCTGTTATGTTATAGTTCATCTGACAAAAGAAATGGGGGTTTAATAGTTCTTCTCTCAGACATAACTCTTCCTTTTTATTTGATATGAAGGATGGACTAGGATTTCTTGATTCTGATTCTTGGAATATGATAGAGAAAATTGCAGAGAAAAATAACCTAGGATACAAGCAACTTGTAAGTGTTGTCTTCTGTATTATCACATATTAGGTATGCATTTACCGAAACTAAGTCAGCTGTCTTCTGTACTTTTAGATAAAGCTCAGGGCACTATTATCACATATCCAACAACTTAGGATTGGTTATTGGGGAGCATCAACTGGGAAAGGCCACGCTATGTCACCATATGGTTTGCCATCTCCACTTTCACAAGATGCATCAGACGAGGGTCAAATACCAGCTGAGGCCTCTGGGGTAGGACGTAGTTGGGTCCACCATATGTTTAGCAGAGATAGGAGTATAAGAGCCAAGTCCTTCAGTCGAGTTCGTAAGTTTGCTGACAATTTTTAGATTCTTGTCAGATTGGACAAATCTTTCTTTCCCATAGAGCAACGAGATGCTGTTGCATCTTTGTTTCTTTTATTCATGTAGCTTCTTTTCTCGAATTGTGACCTTTCTTTTGTTATTCCTCAGTTTCAAATCCAGGAAAGGGAGAGCTTCCTTCTGGGCAGAAAAAAATTCAATCCAATATGCGTACATTAAAGGGTCATACTGGTGCTATTACTGCTCTTCACTGCGTGACAAGAAAAGAGGTTTGGGATCTTGTTGGTGATCGTGAAGATGCTGGCCTTTTCATCAGTGGAAGCACAGATTGCTCGGTCAGTTATGAAGCATTTTTCATCCTTCATTTTTTCAGCTATACAAGCATCTGATCTTTAAATATTGTATTTTTTCTCCTAAAGAGAACTTGTATCATTCTCATTTGTCCATATGATTGCCAGTTGTCCCAGTATAGTATTTTTCTCGATTATGATACATATATGAACTTCGTTGCATTCCGTGACATTGCTAAAAACTTCTTAGGAACTCTGTAGAACTTTGATGCTGTTATTTCACCAACTATGTTGTTAATCATTTGGATCAAGTTGAAGACTTCAGCTTTGAAGCTTGGCAAGACGTTTAGTATGCAGTCTTTCCATTATTCTGAGATGTAGCTATAGTGGTTAAATGACTGTTTAGATTAGGGATGAAAGTAACATGTGTTGTCAACTGGTACCGTGACTGCCAATATCAATTGATAATTGTCAAACTGTGTTAAACATTGAAAAGAACAGCGAAAAACAGAGAAGGAATCTAGTGTTTGTTAGTATAAGGCATACAGTCAAGAAACAAGTTTTATACTAGAAGTGAAGCTGTTAGCTGCTGAAAAATTAGCGAGTCTCCGTACCAGAAAATCTACAATGCACTATTTCACTGGAAGATTCAGTTGTCACGAATTGTGTTTTCACCCCAAAAATCATGATGTACATCAGATGTTCAATTTCTCTTTCCACCTTGTAGGTCATCCTAGTTTTGTCTTTTTCTTTTGGGTGGGGGAGGGGTGTGGAATGGGCGCATGAATATGTTATTTTTATTAAACTTCAAATGAGAATGTTTGTACAAGGGGTAATGTAGGACAATAAGAAAATATTGGCCTTCTTTCTTAAGAGTTCATTATGGTTTTCCTTATCTTAGATTTCCTTTTAATTAATTTTAGTCTTATTTAAGCTTCCTTGCTATTTGGTATTAGGGTGTTCAGAATCCTATATCAGTTTGTATTAGAAGGGAATACTTGATTAATGAATATTTGCTATTAGCCTATATATCCCTAATCAGATTCAAGTCTCGGGTGATCAGGGGGAATTTGGGCGAATGGTACCACCACCAATTATATGGCCTACTAAAGCATACATACAATGTGCTGATCCTTATATTTCACCTAAACATTTGAATAAACAGTTTGTTCAGTACATCGTGTGTATCCTAGTGAAGCCTTGCATCTTTTGTTATGTAAATAGATGATCTGGGGCCTCCAATCATATGACCATGCTGGTTCCTGTGACTTCTTGAATGAAGTTTGTGATTTCTTTCATAGAACTGCAACAACAACAACAACAAAGCCTTATCCCACTAGGTGGGGTCGGCTAAATTCATAGAACTGCATTCTTACTTTTTTGTTAACTCATTTAGATTCTTTGACCAGGTTTTCGACCTGGGTGGTATCGAACCTGATTTTATCATGGAGAGAAAATTGGTCTAGATCTTGAGTTCTAACAACACTTATTATGTGCAGTAAAGTGACCTAGTGCAATCAACAAAGTATAATTATTAGGGTTATTTCCTCTATTCTCTCCAGAATTATTATTTATTAACCATTAACTATAAGTCTATCCTCTTCTTATCTCTATAATATCATCGATTCCACAGCCAGCCCTTCATAAGATCCTGTCAAGTTTTCTGTTATTTTTTTAATTTGTTAACTGATTACTATCCTTTAACTTATAAACATATGAAAAAAATCTTATAAAGTTCACTCAAAAGTCAAAACTATTTGTCCTTTTAACTACTTAAGAAACTTAAATCAAGTCTACCAAAATGGTAGTCATCCTTTCTGTTCTCAAAAAAAGAAACTTAAATCAATCTTGTTAATTTGGACCTTCGTTTCAGAAAACTTCACAAATTTGATTTTCGCATGAGTATAAGTTCAAAGGGTCCATATGCCATTAAATAAATTAAAATAGCAAAAAGTTACAAAATCTTATGAAAGGGGATAAATATCAAATTGGAGGAAGGATGGCTAGGGGGAAAAGTGGATAGTTTCATACCTTAGGATTACATGTAAAAAATAATTATAATATATATTTATTAACCATACTGGCAGGTTAAAGTCCGGGTCTTTCAGTTTTAGACCCGGAGACCCAACCTTGTTTGGACTGGATTCTTATGAATGATACATAGTCTTGGCCTGTGTACGATTTAGGCAAGGACAAAAAAATTCAGTTTTCCAGGTCAGGCCGAGATGGTCAAGATGTCCCACTATGCTCATCCTAGTTTAGTATCCTATTTGTGTTTGTTTTTTATGAACTTGAAGAAGAGGTTTCACCAATGTTTCCTAATAATTTTGCATATTTCTTGATGAATGTATTTGGTTTCTGACAGGTTAGAATTTGGGATCCCAGTTTGCGTGGTTCAGAACTAAGAGCTACACTCAAAGGGCATACAAGGTGACTAGATGCATGCAATGCTATGTATATTTTTACTAAACATTAATTATAACCAATCATCATCCTCTTAATTTTATTCCTCCAACAGTCGTATTGAACTTGGTGAAAATTTAATAAACATAATAAGAAAATTTTTTTAAAATATTGGAATGATATTGTAGGATAGTAAGATCCTACGATTTAGATCTTGACACTAATATGATCTTGCAAAATTGATCCAGATTTGAGATCAAGATCACAGATTTTCAATAAGATCATAAGATTTTATGATACTATGATTGCGATTCACTCTTGATCATATTGAATCACGGTGTTTCAGTGGTATTCTGTACGATGTTGATCTCCATGATTCTACAAACTCAACATTTTGTTTATGGAAAGATACGGAAAACTATACTTATGGTTCCATGTGTTACATTTTACCTATTTGTGGTTTAAGCTTGTGGAATGCAGAAGGTTTACAAGTTGTCCTTATAGTTTTGCTTGTATTAGTAATAATGAATGGTTTGGATTTTGACAGCATTTAAAATATGGAATGCAGACATATTTAAAAATTGCTTGATGCATAACTTGCTTGTGGAGGGTTATTTTGAAGTATTTTTTTAAGGAGAAAAAGGATGACCACCAAGGTTAGGGTTGTCATCCATCTATATAACTGTAGAATGAAAGTCAGTTATTTTGAAGTATATATCTGAAACTCATAAGTCATGATTGGTTTTCATTCAAGCATGTTTTTCTAATTTGTGAAACCTCAAAAAGATACTACCTAAACTCATTTTCCTTTCCAGTTTATCCAGAACTTAAGTCATATATTATTTAACTTTGAGTTTCTTTATCTATATTCCAAAGGAAACTTCAGACTTTCGATTTGGCCTTAATCTTTAGGAACACAAATTATGATGTTTCAATGGAATCTTCATGTTTTACCATCTAAATATTCTTTCTTACAGGCCTATTCGTGCAATTAACTCTGACCGCAGTAAAGTTGTATCAGGATCCGATGATCATTCTGTATTGGTATGGGATAAGCACACATCCCAGCTTCTGGAAGAATTGAAGGGCCACGAAGGACCTGTAAGATGAACATTCTCTTACATTTTTCTATTTCATTGCTTGTTATGGCAAGGAAACTGATGAAGTCATATTAGTCATTCCTCTATGCATGTGACTTGCTGGTTGTTTTTTGAACCAATAAGAAAACTATACTATAGAATATCTCCTTTTCTTTCTCCAATGAAACTCCGCCTATATTTTATAGCCGGTCCCAAGCCCGGATAAAGGAGGAGGGTTGTGTTAGGCCCCGACAGCCAACATAAAATCATGTCGAATCTTATGAACATGGATCAACGAATATATTGTGTTAATGCTAGGTCGTTACCCGTAAGTAACGCGCTGTACAGCTCGGGTACAGTGATAAGAGAGCAAGAGCCGCTGCATCCTCGCCTGAATGCAGTGTTAAATGAGCAAGGGCTACCGCACTCTAATGGACGGAGGCGGTTAAAGAAGCTAGTTCATGAGACTAAGGTCAGATTAGGTTCTTGGAACATTGGGACGTTGAATGGGAAGCGCCTCGAGGTGGCACAAGTAATGGACCAGCGTAAGATTAGTATCTTATGCTTGCAAGAAACTAGATGGGTAGGAGAGGGAAGTAAAGAGATTAGGTTAAATGGTTCCAAACTTTGGTACACAGGTAAGGTAAATGGAAGGAATGGTGTTGGTATTATCGCGGATGCAGAATGGAGGAAGAATGTTGTGGAAGTTAAAAGGATTGAGGATCGAATTATATCCGTGAAAGTAATTGTTGGAAAGGAGACTATGAACATTATTAGTGCATATACACCCCAAGTAGGAGCAGAATCACATCTCAAGGAGAAGTTTTGGGCAGATATGGAGGGTTTGATTGAAAGTATACCAACAACCGAGAAAGTTTATATTGGGGGAGACCTTAATGGACATGTTGGTAAAGAGGCAGGACCACATGCAAGGGTTCATGGTGGTTTTGGTTTTGGGGAGTTGAATGAGGAAGGACAAACTATTATTGATTTTTCTTTAGCATACGACCTTAAGATTATCAACACTTGTTTTAGGAAGAGAGAGGAACATTTAATCACATACAAAAGTGAAACTCATAGGTCTCAAATCGATTTTTTCTTGATAAGAAATACTGATAAAAGACGTTGCACTAATTGCAAAGTAATTCCTGGGCATGGGGTGACTACACAACATAGATTGTTAGTTCTTGATATGCAAATAAAATGTATAAAACCAAAATCCCGAACAGTTTTTGATCGAAAGATCAAGTGGTGGCAGTTAAAGGGGGAGAAGCGAGAGACTTTTAGAAGTAAGTTATTAGAGGAAAGTGTGTGGGAGTTAGAAGGAGATGCTAGTATCATGTGGAAGAATGTGGCAAAAAAGGTTGAAATGGTTGCTAAAGCCATTTTAGGAGAATCAAAAGGTTTTGGACCACGAGATAAGGAGACTTGGTGGTGGAATGAGGAGGTCCAAGAAAAGGTGCGTAATAAGAAGAATTGTTTCAAGGCGATACACTTGGACAATAGTTCTGACAATTGGGAAAAGTATCGTTTGGCGAAAAGGGAGGCTAAGAAGGCAGTTAGTGATGCTCGTGCTAAAGCATATGAGGGGTTTTATAAGGAGTTAGGGACAAAGGTGGGTGAACAAAGGATTTACAAGATTGCAAGGAACAAAGAGAAGGAGTCGAGAGATTTGGATCAAGTAAGATGCATAAAAAATGAAGTTGGCAAGGTTTTAGTTACCGAAGGAGATATTAAGAACAGATGGGAAGAGTATTTCTATAAGCTATTTAATGATGGATGTGAAGGTTCGCGTTGTGATTTGGAGGACTTGACAGTTAGCGAATGTGAGCTTAATAGGTCATTTTATCGTAGAATTAGAGCCTCGGAGGTTTGCGAAGCTCTTAAGAAAATGGAGAATGGTAAAGCCGTTGGACCGGATGGTATACCGATTGAAGTTTGGAAATGTTTAGGAGAAAAATGTGTGTTGTGGTTATGTAAACTATTTAATGAGATTTTACGGTCGAAAAAGATGCCTGATGATTGGAGATTAAGTACATTAGTTCCTATTTACAAAAATAAAGGGGATATTCAGAATTGTGCAAATTATAGAGGGATTAAACTTATGAGTCACACTATGAAATTATGGGAAAAAGTGATTGAGCATAGATTGAGAATGGAGACTAGTATTTCTGAGAGACAATTTGGGTTCATGCCAGGAAGATCCACTACAGAGGCGATTTATTTACTAAGGGGGATGATGGAGAAGTATCGAAGTAGGAGAAGAGACTTACATATGGCTTTCATTGACTTAGAGAAGGCGTATGATCGGGTACCAAGGGATGTACTTTGGAAAGCCTTGCAAAAGAAGAGGGTGAATGTTGCCTACATTAAGGTAATACAAGATATGTACGATGGGGCATTGACTAGGGTTAGGACACCCGGAGGTGAGACAAATGAATTTCCTATAGGAATTGGCCTACATCAAGGATCAGCTTTAAGCCCGTATCTATTTAACTTAGTTTTCGATGCTATAACCGAGAGTATCACAGAGGAGGTACCTAAGTGCATGCTATTTGCGGATGATATAGTACTTTTAGCGGATTCAAGAGAAGATATTAATACAAAATTGGAAATATGGAGAAATACGTTGGAGTCAAAGGGTTTTCGTTTAAGTAGGAATAAAACAGAATATATGCATAGCAATTTCACAAATAAACAACTTAGAGACGATTTGAAAGTTAGGTTAGGGGAGGATATAATTCCTCAAGTGACAAAGTTTAAATATTTAGGATCAATTGTAAGACAAGATGGTGAGATTGATGACGATGTTAATCATAGAATTCAAGCTGGTTGGTGTAAGTGGAGGAAAGCCACTGGAGTTCTTTGTGATAGAAAAGTACCCAATAAAGTTAAAGGAAAATTCTATCGTACTGCTATAAGGCCAGCAGTGTTATATGGTAGTGAATGTTGGGCTATGAAGGGACAACATGAACGTAAAGTGGGGGTAGCCGAAATGAGGATGTTGAGATGGATGTGTGGTCATACAAGATTAGATAAGATTAGGAATGACCATATACGTGAACGAGTCGGAGTGGCTCCTATTAGTGAGAAAATGGTAGAGAATCGTTTGAGATGGTTTGGTCATGTTCAGAGAAGACCATTAGATGCGCCAGTAAGAAGAGTAGATCAAATAATCTGGAGTCCGATTAAAAGAGGGAGAGGGAGGCCTAGGCGGACACTTGGCGAACTAATAGAGCAAGATCTATTGATGAATAATATACCGAAAGGTTTGGTTACTAATAGAGCGGAATGGCGTCGTATGATCCATGTAGCCGACCCCACCTAGTGGGATAAGGCTTTGTTGTTGTTGTTGTTGTTGTTGTTGTTTCTCCAATGAAACACTTTTCCGTAGGCCACAAATATTTACAGACATATGCTTTTGTCTGCATATTATATTTTGTCCTCATGTCTAATTGTTCTATTAAATCATATAATAAAGATATATGATGGATTTTCTTGATGCTCTGATATGATAGTTCAAGCTAGAAATTGGTTAGGTTACCTTTTTTTATGCAACTATCAATGATTGTATTTAATGCATGACGAATGGGTAAATTTTAGTAACCACTCTTGAACTTTACCTTCTTTCCCAACTTTGTCATCAAACTTTGTAACGCGACTGTCCTCCAACTATTAACTTATTCACCAATTATCCTTTTGATCATCCATAATCGGTTTACTGCGCTGATATTTTCTTTTGAGCAGAAAAAGGATGACCATCAGAGTTGTGGTTGTCATCCAGCAATGTATAAAACTATGGAGAAATGTACAGGTGTGGGCTCTCTCAGAGAGCGGCAAAAAGGTGACCGAGGTCACAACAGAAAAAGCTAGCCAAAAACCCACTCTCTAGTAAGAAATGAGATGTGGTGTACAACACGCTTAGGCTGACATCACTCCCCACAAAAAATGATCCGGTTGCACTGTAGTCAAATGGTCCAGGTACCGGCCAAAAAGGTCATCAATGGCACACAACATGCTCTTGGAGGTCTGCCACATGGACTCTAGATCTGACAAAGAAGTGGTCGCAATGGTAGTCTGCTGCCATATGCCTCGAGATGTGGGGCAATCGAAGAAGAGGTGGGTGATGTCCTCGGCTGACTCGCGGCAAAACATACATGAAGTGTCACTGGGTGGTGCCCATCTAGGTCTTGGTAAGAAGTCTTCTGCGCCGTAAAAGTCAAGCAAAGATTTTGACTTTTAGCGATACTCGGGTACGCCAGATGAGTCTACAATCCGTGTTGAAATCCTCTAGTAGCGTAAAGGTGGAAAGAAAGCGAATGTAGAGGCTGCGCGCCGAGAACGACTCTGATAGCCAAATCCAACCATCTGACCTGGACTGATCCGGGCGTATCCTGACCAATCGCTGGTGAAGGGCTAGTAACTTTGTGAAATGCTGATCTACAGATGTGCTCTGAAACGGGGAAACCAAGTACCAGAACCCGACTCCCACTCCACGGACCAGGTGTCCGCAACCGTCGCCTCGGGGAAATCCGAGAGGGCCCATAGTCGGGGAAATGCCTTTGCCAGTGAGCCACTAGCTGTCCAGGCGTGCCGCCAGAAGGAAAAATCCGTCCCCGAGCCAAGGGTCGGAACCATAAGGGTGTGAACTCGCGGCGCCATGGCCGCTACACCCCGTAAAAAAGATGATGCCTCTCGGGGTAAAATGAATCTCGACTCCCATGACAGATCCCGACCATAGGCATTGAACACTGAACGCCAAAACTATCCTCTGGCCCCATAATCCGCCTAAGCCAACAGGCTAGAAGAGTCCAATTGGCGTACCGTAGATCTCGAACCCCAGGCCCCCCTGAGAGGTAGGACAGAAAATGCTCGACCAAGTGGACGCCGCGATGATCGGGGCCACGATCCTGCCAGAAAAAAACTGCTCCTGAGTGAGTCTAATCGTCTGAGAATCCGATGATGTGGCAACATGTTAAATACAAACAACAACAACAAAGCCTTATCCCACTAGGTGGGGTCGGCTAAATATTGAACAATAATAAAAAAAACTAATAACATAATATAAAAATTATTAAAATAAAAAAAGGCGGGCTGGCACCCTTCCCCTTCTTGTAGAGGGTATGCAAGAATCTTAAACACAATTACTATTAATAACTTGTCAATTTGAGATGACAAATCTCCATAATAAATAGTCCGTATGGAGTGGACCAAACTCCTATCACATAATTGATTAACACATTTCAAAAGGCTCTCTTAAATCTAAAACCCATGTATATATTTGTAACATGCAAAGGTAGTTACCATAACTATAACAAAACTACAAATATAACTAACTACTCACTACTTTCTTAACCAGCCACTAACTAATGCAAAGTGGTATCTTCTAACTACCCACTACTTAATTAACTTGCCACTAACTACTATAAAGTAGTATATTATCAATATCTCCCTCCTAAAATTTCGTCTTGGTCTCAAGGCGGCGAAAAGGGAATTAATAAAAATATTCTGTAGGTGCAGTTGAATCCTCCAAACTTGATTAACTCCAACTTTGGGCCAAGAGAAAAAAATTTGAACCAATATGAACTTTCAACTTTTCTGCTTATGAAATGAGCTTTCACTTGTAATACACAAAATTGTTTTCTCCTGAATGAATGTTGCATCCTTGTGCTCTACTATTAGGATCTGATACCAATTGATACAAACTAAAAATACAACATATATGACTAAAGATAAAAATAGGGTAACTATTATTAGTATTAAAGGTGCAAGAATCTTAAACACAATTATTACTAATAACCTGTCAATTCGAGATGACAAATCTACATAAGTCCATATGGAGTGGACCAAACTCCTATTACCTAATTGATCAACACATTTCAAATGGCTCTCCTAAATCTAAAACCCATGCATATATTTATAACATGCAAAGGTAGTTACCATATCTATAATAAAACTACAAATATAACTAACTACTCACTACTTTCTTAATCAGCCACTAACTAATACAAAATGATCTCTTCTAACTACCCACTAACCACTAAATAATACAAAGTGGTAACTAATTGACTGCTGAGAACAGAGGAAGCTTTCCCTCCGGCAAGAATCTGGAGCATGATGCCGGTCCGGGAAGCAGGAAGTGAGAGCCTGGCTTGGTGGCCAGGCTAATGGGTTTGGAGTCAATACCGATTTCTACTCCTGAAATGGCTGACGACGTCATGGTGGAGCTGAGACCTCCGAAGTTGCAAAAGACTGGGGAGGGGCTCCTGTAGCAACAGATGGTTGAGAAGAGGGAAGGCAGACCACTCCTTTTGGCAAAAATGCAACCATGAAATCCCGGGCGGGTAACAAGCATCATAAGTTGGCATCACCAGGTGCAAAAAGCCCCAGGCTGCTTAGGGGAAGGCCAAGAGCTCGGCCGATTCGGCGTCGGCAATATGCTGAGGATGGCAGTGATGAGAAGGGGGGTGCCACCCCACCCACCCACCCACCCACCCACCCCTCTCCTCCTCCTCCTCCTCCTCCCACCACCACCACCAAACCCACCCCCACCCCTTTTTTCCCCCTCTCCCTTCTGTCCGCTGGCCTCTGTCGACCTTTTTTTATTATTTTATCATTTAATAAATTTTATATTATTTTATTATTTAACATGCTGCCACGTCATCAGTGTAAACGGTAAACTGGTTATAAATGGTCAAAAGGATAATATGTGAAATAAGTTAATAGTTGGAGGATGGTCTCGTTACAAAGTAAAGTTTGAAGACAGAGTTAAAGAGTCAGAGTTGGAAGATGGTTTCGTTAATAATTTGTACTGCCTTCTTAGGGTTGGTCAAAGAATCTGGCCAACCATTTCTTTCTTTCTAATTCTCTAATGGTGCAGTGAACTAGTAGTTTTATTTATGTTGTTTCAAGAAATACATCGTCTGATAGCATGTGATTACTGTGGACATGAATAAGAGAGTTAATACTACTGTCATATTCAAATAAAAATACTATTTGAATGTGGTAGCTCATCTGTGTTTGACTTAAGGTTTTAGGAAAGTTATTTAGCACATCTAACACCACATGATATTGGAGTCAAAAGTTCTGAGTTCAAACTTCGTTTTGTTCACGTGATGAGCCCTGAGCCAAATTAAAGTTGTCAACAACCCACATGTGAAAGAGAGTGTAAAGATTGTAAATATATAAAAAAAATTGTTGTTCTTCCTACTAGTTTAAGCTTTTAGAAAAATTGGCAATACATTAATATTACAAACATATTGAATGAACCATATTTGAATGTAATAAGAGGGAGTGAACCTAGTTTTTCCAGGACAGTAACTGAGAAAATTGGGGTGTGTTATATTTGTTCTTGAGATTGTGCTCAAGTTAGCTCAGGTCTTGGTGTCACTTTAGTTGCTTTGAAGTAAATGCTGTTCTGAGGGCAAATGTGAACTAGAATGAGTCATTAATCTACCTTTTTCTGTCCTGTTACCCTTGAGAACCTTTAAATGAATATGACAGAATGTGAAAGTGTGGCTAGAGGGTTATTTTTATGCCCAAACTTTCTTTTTCCATTTTGACTAATGCACAAATGAACATATCATGAGTAACTCTTTGAGTTAAGTCTTATTTTAATATGCTGCTTCCTTTACAGGTAAGCTGTGTTCGGATGCTTTCAGGGGAACGTGTTCTTAGTGCAGCTCATGATGGTACTGTGAAAATGTGGGATGTGCGGACTGATACCTGTGTAGCAACAGTTGGTCGGTGTTCAAATGCAGTTTTATGCATGGAATATGATGATTCTACAGGAATCTTGGCAGCTGCTGGAAGAGATGTGTATGTATCCAACATAGATTTATTAGACTGGAGTTATGATAATACCTATGCTATATATATAGGTTGGACAGGTACCTTCATGATACAATCTGCTTTTACAGGGTGGTGAATATTTGGGATATTCGAGCTGGTAGACCAATGCACAAACTTCAAGGTCACACAAAATGGATTAGGTTAGCTAAATAGCAGAATACATCATAATTCATTTATGTCTATATACTTTGTAAACTGAAGCTTCATATCAGGTCCTTGAGAATGGTTGGAGACACCATACTTACAGGGAGTGATGATTGGACTGCTAGAGTATGGTCTGTTCCTCGAGGAACTTGTGATGCTGTTTTAGCATGCCATGCTGGACCTGTTCACTGTGTGGAGTATTCGCCATCTGACAAAGGCGTTATCACTGGTTTGTCATCCAAATACTTGACCAAGTATTTAAATCATGAATTGTCATGATGTTTACACAAAAGCCAAATTTTTAATAGCATTTTATTCATTTTGTGTCGTCTCCTTTGACAAGCTTTAATCTTTATCATTATGCATGAATCAGGTTCCACTGATGGGCTTGTGAAATTTTGGGAAACTGAAGAAGGTAGAAGCATGAAACTCTCTGAACACTATATAAATGGACTTTATCTCATATATGTTACGTTCATCAAGTTCCACTTTCAATTCTGTACTTGCATCTGCAACTTATTTCACTTTTTTCCCTGAGACCTAAGTTCTATTATTTTTTCCCCAACGCCAATGGACCTAGTACTTAGGAAAGTAAAAGGGCCATGGGAGTTCCTGTGGTAGAATCGAACTTAGGACCTCTTTATCTACCAGCAAATTGTCTGTCATTATACAATAACCTTGGTTCTCTCAGCGCTTCACCGACTTATTGGCCCTTCACCAGCGATTAGCCGAGATACGTCCGGACCAGTCTAAGTCAGATGGTTGGGTTTGGCTATCGGAGTCCTTCTCGGTGCGCAGTCTTTATATTCGCTTTCTTCCCGCCTCTACACTACCAGAGGATTTCAGGACGGATTGCAGGCTCATTTGGCGTACTCAGGTGCCGCTTAAAGTCAAGATCTTTGCTTGGCTTTTACGGCGTGGACGGCTTCTTACCAGGACCTACAGGGCGCATTGGGCTCCGCACAGCGATATTTCTTGCGTCCTTTGCAGTGAGTCGGCCGAGGACATCATTCACCTCTTTTTCGACTGCCCCACATCTCGGGGCATATGGCACTTCCATTGCGGCATTTTCTCTGTCAGATCCAGAGTCTATATGGCAGACCTTCCGGAGCATGTTGCATTAGAGACAGAGTTGGCGATCGCCATTGATGACCTTCTTGGCCGGTGCCTGGGCCATTTGGCTTCAGCGCAACCGGATTATCTTTTGTGGGGAGCGATGTCAGCTTGAGCGTGTTGTACACCACATCTCATTTCTTATCAGAGAGTGGGGTTTTGGCTAGCTTTCCTATTGTGACCTTAGTCAACTTTTGCTGCTCTCTCCGAGAGCTCTCACCTGTACATCTTCTCATACTTTCATATATATACATTGCTGGATGACAACCACAACTCTGGTAGTCATCCTTTTTCTGCTAAAAAAAAAAGTCTGTACATGTTGAAATTTAAACGCATACCATTTTTGTGTCTGCTGTATGTGCAACCTAAAATGTCAAGTTCTTGTGTTAAAATTAATATTCTAATAATTGAGTCCTATGTCGAACTTTTTCCTTGCCGACCTGCACTGGTGGTGCTCTAGAGTGTTGGTACATAGTTTTAGCTCCCATCAAGTTAAGTTTCGCAGAACCATTGACATAGCCATATGTGTCAATGAATGCATTTGAAAATTCTCAGCATTTCTTTCACAAGGATCTACACTTTGCAAATCCAAAACTGAGCAAAGAAATTGAATGTCTCATATTGTTAATCTATACAGATTTTCGGGTTTACAAATGTAGATCATTGAAAGTACAATTTTCCAACAAGGATACTACCTAAATAAAATTTTTATATGAGACTTCTATATGATGACAGACCTCAGTCCAATCCATATAGAACCTTGCCAATGACAAGTGGTATCAAAATCCTTTGAGAACTTCTGACAAAGGATCGTTCTTGATGAAGTTTGTTTAAATGAGATATTAGTGTGAAATGATTTTTGGAAACTTTTCAACTATAAAGTTGGTATGTTGTCTGGAATGATTTTTAGAAGCTTTTCAACTATAAAGTTGGTATGTTGTCTGCTTCTGAGTTGGGCTTTGTTCTCTGCCAACAATATTTATACTTATACTGTTTATGTACTTGAACTGCACCAATCTGGATATCCAATAATGTGCATTTCTCATATTCACTGTTTCCACTTCTAGGGTCAATGAAATGTGTTAAGAATGTTACAATTCATTCATCTGACATACTGTCTATCAATGCGGGAGAACACTGGCTGGGAATTGGTGCGGCAGACAATTCCATGTCTCTTTTCCACAGGCCTCAAGAAAGACTTGGTGGGTTTTCTGGTGCCGGAGGAAAACCAGGTGGATGGCAACTATACAGAACCCCTCAAAAGTCTGTTGCTATGGTAAATGATTCATCACTGACCATGCTACGTTTTTGCTTTATGTATGAACTTGCTATATGATTTGATTATTGAAAATCTGCTTATTCCACAACAATGACCAAGATACTCTGAAGTGGTACATAGTCCAAATTGGTTTTCTTGGATTAGCAACCAGTGGCAAAGAGTTGAAAGGAAAACAAAAAAGTGTGCTCCCTTTTAAGTTTGGAGATTTAGCTACCCTTTACAGAACTCGTGTGGCTTCTCATTTTCAATAATTATACCATTAATGTTCTTTTTTCCTTTCACCTTCAATCATGGATGGTGCATTCATCCAGAACCAGACGAATAATTGGCCAATTCTTGCCAAACCAATGGCTTGGTGTACTGATTTTTAAGTACCTTTTTCAATCTGATTGCATCCGCACCGACAAGTTAACCCCTGTTCCCCCTATCTTGACCTCTCGATTACTATAGTGGGAGCAGCAACCCCCACTCACCCCTCCAAGTTATCGGCCACGGTCATTGGTAAAGACAATTAATGAGCAGTGGCGACATGTAGTCCAAGCCTCCCAATGCTGAAAATATCTGGAGATTCACCTATGTTTTTTTCCTCTATTTTACTTAACTGAAACAAAAAATGTAATAATATTTTAAATATTTTCTTCAGACTGGTTTGATTAGTGAACCTGGACTGAACCTGCAGTGGATTTTTTCACCCAGTACAATCATGAGTTAAAACATTAGTGGGGTCTGTGTGGAACTTATTTCAAAATTGGGTGATGGATATAGTCAATTTGTAGGTTTCAGCTAGATTTATATTGATAAGGATGACATTTCAATTATCATGTTATAGTGATTATATTGATAAGGATGACATTTCAGTGATCATGTTATAGTGATTATATTAATAAGGATGACATTTCAATATCTTATATTGATAAGGATGACATTCAATGATCATGTTATAGTGATTATATAACAACTGAGTGATGACTTTTATGCACGAATTCTCAGCTTTTCCAGAATTAAGAGGTCTACTTTATGATTGTTAAGTTGAAATCACAAAATGTTTAGATCTCAAGGATAAGATATTATGTGATTTTAAATCTTAAAAACACTCTAGGGAAATTAGAATTTAAAAGGCAACATTTTAAATACCTTTAGTACCCAGTTCTGCCTATGAGCTATGTTACTATGTCACAGACAATGGCCGTGGAATGAAGGCCATCCACAAAAGTAGCAAGGGGGGAGGGCATGTAGTGCTTACTCCAAATTGTCATTTCTCCTCACACTGCAATAAGTGGATATGTCATCTTCACTTTAGCTAGAACAAAAATGAAAAAAGTTGAGGTAGAAAGTTGGTTTGGGTTATCTATTTGATTTATTAATGGATATTAAAGTTGGTCAGATCATATTGTATTAAATATCAGTTTATCCAAAGATGTCTAATATCTGTTGCAAAAAGATATTTAGTACCAAATCCTAAACCCTAAACTCATATCAGAAGATACGGGTTGATTAGGGGCTTCCGTTGATTTGCATGAAAAGTATGAATTGCCCCTTTACTGTTCATTTATTTTTCACATTTTACAGCTGGTCAAAGAATCTTGCTGTTTCTAGTGAGACTTCTTTGTTGCCAGTCTTCCTTTAATATTTATCCTTTGAGAATAGAATACTAAGCTGAGACATTTGTGGGGAGAGATGTCGGACGGACGATATTGTACACCATTGTTCTTTCCTTCTTCGGGAGTGGGGTCTCGGATAGTGGTTGTACTTTTTCACCTTTTTTTGCCGCTCTCTTTGTGAGAGCTTACACTTGTACATCTTTCGTAGCATAGTGATATATATCTATAGATGACACCCTAATCTGGTGCTCATCCTTCTCCTCAAAAAAAAAATTTGTGGATATTTCAATTGTATCCTCAACAATCATCACTGTCAAAAACTATTGAGGGATGTGTTACACAGCACATCTTCTGCATAAAATTTCTCAGTTCAACTGATTATAGATACCATGAGTACATTCATGTCTTTCTCACATCTTTCGTTCTACTCCTCCTCATGTATCAGGTACGCTGCATATCTTCAGACCTGGACAGAAAAAGAATATGCAGTGGTGGACGCAATGGATTACTTCGTCTTTGGGAAGCTACCATCAACATATAATGGCCCATGTCAACAGAAATGTGCTTTGTAAATTGGTGTGAAAATTTTGTTACGAGATAGAATATGTTGTATACTGTTGTAAGTTACGAAAATTAATGATCATAATAAATATGTAAATGAATCTAATGTGATTCTGTAGGGACAGTTTATCAATGTAATATTTGTGTGATGCAAAAGCATCACGCGAGATGGAGATTTTTATGAATGAGATAGATGAAACGCGTCAAATTTAAACAAGTTCTACTAGCAAATCTTGCAAGTTCTTGTTACTGCATGAATCCGCAGATATGAATGTATTAGTATGTAATATAAATTGTAATTGAATTTCATGGAGGAAAATAAAATTGTGAGTCGTTAGAAGTGTTGATTGATTCAAAGAAAGTTTGCTATAGAGCTCCTTGAGGAGGGAAGGGGAGCTTATTTCTTTATTATGGATATCAGTGTTGGCATGTCCAGGAGACAAGTGCCTTCCAGAAGCCTACACGTCAAGTTACACAGTGTTGTACTATCCTCCAAGTATCTCACATGGGAGTCCTAGATTCTCTTGGAGTAGGAATAAGAGTCGTTGCTAGATCTTATTTGTAACAAGAGCAGGAGTCCTAGTTCTAGTTGGTATATTTTTCCAGTTCATAGTTTAATTGCCTTTTTATTGTTGTCCAATCCGAATAGAATTCTTCTTTCGGGTATGTCTCTAGCGTACAAGTAAAGGCTGCTGTCTCATTGATTATGACACAATTCTGAACTTAAAAATCAACTGTAGTTTAGAAAATTATTCTCCACTTCTTTTTAAAATTGCTTAATGGATTCCAAAACTAGCAATGCAGACTCCTCTCGCGTCAGCCAATTAGGTCCCTTTGGTCGAGCCATATGTGCCTCCTAGCATATCTTTTTCCTCTCCGGTCTGGTTTTTTGCATGCTTATTTTATAAGGTTCTGCATTGGTTGGTATCATGTAGCATACACGATGAGTCTACGATGGTGCCTCATTGTCATCTTAAAAAAATGTTTGGTTTTGATTATGACGATGAATATTTTCCGAAGGACTAAAAAATTGTCCCAATATTATGCCTTTTCAATTGGATTTTGATACTTTTGACACCATTAGAAAAGAATCGCTTATTGCATTGTCTAGCACATGGTTTCTCGCAGCAGACCAGCTCTATATACGTACGTACCTCCTACATCATATTGGGAACGAATTTTACACGACCTAGACGTTGGAATGATAGTTTCGGACGTGATAAATCCACTGTACTATTGAAAAAAAAATGTCTGCACTTTTTGTGACACTGTAAAATTTGCCAAGTTTCAACTAAAAAAAACATCTTGAAATTATACCTTCCATCGTCAGTTTCTATTCTCCACGGGAGGATCTTACAATGATTTTAGTCGTTGGACTTCCACTTTTATACACAAGAAGACTTGGATTCTACTTTTGTGATGGATTCTCCAAGGTGCCTCATTTTTTTTTCGATAGTTAACTGTCAGTATGTGAGAGGCGGTGTGCTGATTGTTCAACTCACGCGACGTTAGAGCGCATTGACCATAAGTTGAAAGGAAAGGCCGATCCACCGTCGAGCTCAACTAATCTGGGAGATTCCAACAGCCTCATTTTCTTCCTCGTAAAATGCATGTTTGATGTCGTTAATATATTCTTTCAGGACGAAGTGAGACTTGATGGCATTCGAAAGTTTCTATGCCACTTCTAATTTTTACGGGAGGTGATTTATACCACTCTCAATTTAGGTACTACTTGTCATCCAAGAATGTATGAACGAAATTCTGGATCTAGCTGTCCTGCAGGTTGAATTTGCCTGCAATAGCATGGAAAAATTGCACATTGGCGAAGCTCCTGACTACCACGTCAAGTCCACATTTAAAATGTTGTAGATTTTATATCCAAACTAAAGCTTAAATGTAGAATTGGAATTCTAAATATAGTCTTGCAACCCCATGAATAGACTAGATCTTAGTGAATATCTCCTAAATTATTATGCTTCTCACTTGGAACTAAGCTTAACACTGTCTTAAAAAACACATTGTTTGGTGCTCTATGCAATGGAAGAGTGCGAGATGGTGGATCCATCCATGGAAGTTTTGACGTCTCTAACCAGAGAAGAGATGAAGATCAATGTGCAAAAAATTGCGAGTTGCAACCTATGTTTTTTATAGTCTTTACATATCTAAGTATCAGTGGCACTTCTAGTTCTTTTCTATTCTATGTATGAACATACTCTATTGTGGCACGCAAATAAACAAATGCTTGAAATTTCATCTACTTGTACTAGGTAGCATTTGGTTAAAGAATAAAATGTAAAAAGAAGCATTTTTGTTTCGATGAACTCTACTCTTTTCCTTCTCAGAAGAAAAAATGGATATGGTGGTATGGAATGGAGACGTCATGGGTTTTCAAAATTTCTGAATCTCACTTTTTTTTTCTTTTTTTTTTACTTTTATGATGATGATGATGTATATTGTAATTCGTATACAAAAAAAAAACACAAATTTTATGTTGACGTAAAAGACTGCAAGCCTGTTAAGATGTTCAACCTGCTATCACTTGGGTCCACCAATGAACAAATTGTGGTAGAAAACGCAACTCTTAGCCAAACATGAAATAAGAAAAAAAAATTAATGTACAACAATTTATTTATGCCAAAAATAAACATTTTCTATAATCAAACATTAAATGTACGTATAACAAATGAAAGACACGTTCATTTTCCAAATTATAAACTTTTAAAATTTCCCATAAGATGTCCTATTGTAAGCGGGAAAAAAAAATCCCCAATTACAAAAGAAACAAAACATTTCGATACGAATCTGCACGCTGCAAAATCAACGGAAAAAAATTTCATAAAGCGTCAAAGATTTTATCTCTTTGTGAACTGTAGTATTTGTTTCATCCGTCTCAAATCATCTTTTCAGTTGGACAAACATGAAAGTATTTGGCGTAGAATCACAAATTGTGTGGATGCATAATCCATGATCCTTGTTCACAAAACTGAGGCAGTAGTATCATGGCATTCATGTGTTCAGCAGGAACATATCCAGCCAAAAGTAACATGGCATTTGCAGCTTACGTACTGCTTCCTGTTCTGCTCTTGTTCAAACTACAAGACAGAAAAAAATCTTCGTCATGCAAAAGAGGTTTGATTTGCGGCGAGTTCAACTGAAATTTTCTATGTATTTTCCATCCTACACTTGCAGAAACTAGGAGCAGACAGAGCTGCTGGTAGTTTCAGAATCTTTTTCTCCCATACATATGGCTGCTTGCATGGTCACAGTTCACAAATGCATTATCTGGAGCCTGTTAACTTGGATACTATTTGCAGTCCATATGGTTTGGATATCAGTAAAAATTTAACACCAACAGTTGATTCACTGAACTAAACACTGGCTTTTAGGGAAAATTGCGACGGAACTGGCAAACCATGCATCATTGCAGAGAGTGTGCCATTTGATTAATTAGCAGCAAAAGTATGGTACTAATTGGCTCAATTGTGCCTTCCAAGCAATCATGCACAAAGAGTACTATAATTCAACTTTTTTTTTCTTTGATTAATACTGGTTCTTATACAATGATTTTGGAATTGAGCCCTGATTACTGGTGTAAGTGGGGGCTAAAGAATGATAACAATTATGAGATTATGGTGCAGTCCAGCAGATACCAATCTCAGGCTTGCAATTAACAAATTGAAGGGGAGAGTGCGCAAGTGTCCAAGCACCAGAAATCTTTTGCAGAGAAGAAATTAAAATATTTCTACAGCTACTTCCAACTCACATCCTGCTCGCATTAAGAAAATGCAAGGATGTAAAGGTAATAATTTCTATATGCCAACCATGCGGCAACAAAAGAGTACATAGGATTGGGAATATTATTGTAGTGATGAATCACAAAAAAAAACTACAGAAGATGCTTAGATCATAAATATAACTTTGGAGACTAAACTGAGGCCCCCTCTCATAACTTTGAAGAAGCATAACTTGCTATATATTGCAAAACAAGAAAAGGGGACATGTCTTTTATTTCTGTCAAGCAAGAACAATTGCAACTTTGTCATCTGTAGGTCTTCATGATTGAAACAAACTTCTTTCCAATATAAAGGAAAGTTCAGGAAAACTAATACTTCATCAATTTCCTAGATTTTTAAGCAACGTATAATACATTCTGCATTTTTTTTCATGATTAATTAGCACATGAAATTTATATTCAACGCCAGCTTTCCAGATATCAGGATTGGCAGCCAAAAGAAAGTTAAATTCAAACATCAGATATCACTTAAATTAGAATTGTTTAAGAAGCATTTGAACGTACTGTTACCTTTTTTTCAATGCAGATGCCTACAAGCCATTACAACTGCCGTATGAGTAGGCCACCAATAGTAGTACCACTAGCAAATCCATACAACTGATGAATGATATAAAAATGCATATTTTGCAAAAAAGACAAGTGATACACACGTATTATACTAATCGTACAAATATGTGATGTAATGGAACAAGAACAGATGGAGTGTTTCAGCTCGAATGTGGACATCAACTCATCCCCAAAAGAGATTCCTTTGAATTTTTTGATTTATTTTTATATATGATCTTAGACCGTCGGACGCGGTGTACTTATTTAATTAAACATTTTAAGATCTTTTGGTGCCGCTACGATTCATCGTTTATTGTAAAAAAATAATTTATGAGGAATCTTGAGGTCTTTTTTTTTTGTTTATTTTCTGTACAAGGTAACAAAAAACAGCTTCGAAGAATTACGGATCTAACGGTGTGTTGTTGTGGTTCAAATTTAGATCACATGTAATGACCCTAATATACAGCAAGAAGAAAAGGTTTCTGTAAACTCTGACCTCGGCCGCGTTATTGAATCTTTAGGATGACGAGCAGTAGATTAGTACATCTTATAATATCAACTAATTATTCAATTAACAATCAGTCATTTAAGATGGGGAGAGAGAGAGAGAGAGCTTTCTTTACAGCGAGGAAACGAGGGGAAGATGGTACGTCGTGGCTTGTCCTGAGCAGCGTCAGCAAGGCCACGGGCGCTGCTACGGCCCGCATGTCCTTTTGCACGGCCACATGAGCCCCACCGGCACCACCATGCACCGTGCATCATGTCGTCACGCCTCCCCCCCGAGCCCCCACCATATGATGCCTCTTCCCCACACCCCCATCCATCTCTCTCTCTCTCTCAGCTCTCCCCTCTCTCGCTCGCTCGCTCTCTCGCTCTCCTCCTCCACCACCGCCATGAAGCAATAAATACCACTGACCCCTCCTCTCCTCTCCATTGTTCCTCTTCCTCCTCCTCAGTCCTCTGTCCACGATATAAGCTGCTCTACCCGCCTAGTTAGCTTCAATATAGGCACCCTTGGAGGGACACTCGCGTGAGAACTTAATGGCGGTGCTGAAGCAGATCCTGAAGCGGTGCTCGAGCCTGGGGAAGGAGGAAGGGCCGCCCGTGGACGTTCCCAAGGGCCACTTCGTCGTCTACGTGGGCGAGAACCGGACGCGGTACATCGTGCCCATCTCCTACCTCGCCCACCCCGAGTTCCAGAGGCTGCTGCGCCGGGCCGAGGAGGAGTTCGGCTTCAAGCACGGCATGGGCCTCACCATCCCCTGCGAGGAGGTCGCCTTCCGCGAGCTCACCTCCGCCCTCGACATCAACGACCGAGAGTTCTGCCTCTGATCGTGCATGCGTGAACCTGCTGCAACAAAGCATATATATATGCATGCAGATGCAGTCTTTCATTCTCTCTCTCTCCTCCCCGTCGTCCCTCCTGTTAGATATGATCAAGAAGGGCTCGAGCTGGCAGCAGAGGAGGCATTACATGATTCTTACATTGTTCTTCTAACTCGTGATTTGGCTTAACTTGGAGGGAGATTTATATATCTCGCCATTTTTTTCACACTGTACGTAATTGGAGATCATATGCGCAGGAGGAGTGAGTTCTGTAAATATTAAGGCCGTATTGTACTTTACTCGGATGTCGAACTTAAACTAAGTTTCGATCGAGTTCGGTTGCAAGTGAGTTAATTGCTCAATTAATGTACTCAAAATATTGGCGCTTCATTGGCGCCCGGTGGGGGGAAATTAATTGATCCACTTGTTCATATAAATTCATGGCCTCTTTGTTGCCTTAATTGCAATGTTTCTTTACTTTGTTGCCTTCACTTGTTCCACTGGTCGGGTGCTTTTATTATTATCCATTCGATCTGCATGTGCACATTAATATGAGAGTGAGAGACTGATCGCCTACTTAATTATTTGTAGACTTGAAAACAATTAAGAACATATACATGTGGGCTGTGTGGTTAATTAACTGTGAGGTGGATTTTACAGAACTTGGTCGTCTGTGATCTGAATAGAACATCTGGTCAGAAGACAAGAGCCAACATCGAAAGAGACAAAAGGGACGAGCAATTGGGTGGTTGCCATTAGCAAGGAACTTGAAGATAGCTCAAGATAGTTTGTGAAACAGAGAGAGAGAGAGAGAGAGAGAGAGAGAGAGAGATGGATTTTGTACATTAAAGCGGTTGATTTTCAAAATGTACGTCCAAAGGTATATATGGTCATGAGGTTGGACTTGGACAGGAAAAGGAAAAATAAATAAATTTCAGAGCCGTTACTATAAAAAAAAAACAAATTTCTACGATCATCTTGACTTAATTAACTAGTCAATGGTTACTAACCTCTTGGGTACCGCATGACACTTAAATGTGTAATTAATTATTTAGTTGAAGAAAAATAGCTAATAAACCTTATGTGTAAAAAGTAACGACTTTTAGCCTTATAAATATGGCGCCCTATTTAAAAAAAAAGAGTGTAAAATATAATGAAAAAACATCATAAATATCGTGGCCTACCCTTCTGTATACAAAAGTTAAATATTCAATATAGATCATTTCCTTCAAAGAACAAAAATGGCGTACACACATCCGACCTATGAAATCCTACCTACGGTTAAAGATAATGCATTTGGCTCACTTAAGATTAATTAATTAATTTATCTTTACTTGACCGTAATAATGTAGTAATTTACACCACTTCTTAATTATAATAAAGATGATCTAGCACATATATTTGTCCTTAGAAGTACAATCATGCACGAGTTCAAACAGAAGAGATGTAATAAAGGTAATTTCTTTTTTCTTTACTTGATCAGTTATTGTATCGAAAAAGAAAACATCGCTGCATCATTCTTTTTCTCTATTTTAACGTCGTTCTACTCATCAAAGTGTTAAAAGATATGACTATAAAACTAAAAGTTTAAACATATATAATTATAGCTAGATAATTTTAGAATAGGGCTGAGAGGTCTTCAAACTTCCATATAGCTCTTATTAAAAATATTTTTTCCGCCTTAAACAGTCCATGTGGGGAACCAGACGGGATGCTAAAGTTATATGTATAATTAAGAATAATATTCCTCCTAGCTAGCTAGTTAAGAAGCTTTTATGATTATTAGAAGCTCATATAATATAATATAGAGAAGATTCGTCTCTAAATTTCATCAAATTTTGATGTTCACATTGTCTTTCTTTCTTTCCATTAATGATACTGTTTTGTCTCTTCTATTTGTACATGTGGATATCCTTTGAGTATAGGCTGTACAGTACATATATATCCAGTTTAATATGTAGCATTTGGAATGTAACAAATTGGCATATATATATATATATATATATATATATATATACTCACACACACACACATATACATACATATATATATATATATATCTATATCTATATCTGCGCCTCTCTTTTTGCAGAATTATAAACTTAGATATAACATAACTAAACAACATTCCTTTGTTGCTTTCATTGGCATGAGGAATGTTATTGATGGCGCTTCGTGGTGGGTCTAAAGGATTATTTATTTATGCGTCTTTTTTAATATTGTTATTGTTATAATCAATAATGGTAGAAATTTTAACCTTTACTAGTTACTTATTATTATATTTGAAACAATGCCAAAATACCATCCTCACAAATGGAACCAAATTGAAAGTGCAAGTTGAACCACATGCGACATCAATCTATGAAGGAATCAATGAGTTCAATGAAGCAATACGTTGAACATGGGCACACAAATTGTGCTAACGGAGTCCTAGTTTTGGTCATCAAGAAAAACACATCCTTGCTGCCAAACCAAACGACTTTTATACACGCCACTACTTTAAAGGAGAATAGAATTCATATTTTATATATAATCAGTTAGTAAATACTTAAATATTAGAAATCACATCTTATCTTATAGGAAATTAAAAAAAAAGTCAATATAGGACAATGAATAGAAGGAATTAAGATTGTCAAATTAATATCTCGAGCAAGATTTGAACCCTCGTCGTGGAGATCCACTCTAGAAACAACACTTGGTGTAAAGATCAACTACTGCACATGTAGGGATAAAACTTAATATTGCATATATACATATATGTGTGTGTGAAAAGAAAATGAGAGGGACACTAATGAAAGAGCCAAAGGGAGTTGGCTGCAGGCTCATTTGGTCCCCTTAATGTCGCGAGTTGAGCTGCTGGGTCATGTACGTAGCCCTCGTCCCTCCGGCATGCACATGACATGCTTCTCACAAGTACCTTTCGTGTCATAAAAACCCTATATGTGCACACTATATTGCAACCTTTAAGTTGAGATCTTACATGCACATATTATATTTTTTTTTATATGATACATACAATGTTAGGTGAGATGTTGCTATTTACAGCTATACTATGTTCGACTTCTCGATCGGCCTCTTTCTTTCTCCATCCTCCCACAACAAGTATGAAAGAATTGAGAATTAATTAGTTGGCCTTGGGTCCTTAATTGGTGAATAATTCTGTGCATTTGTTATGATTAGGTCATATCACGAATGAGCTCATTGCATACGAAAGTTGTTTTTTTTCCAGCATTTATTTTATTTTATCCTTATTTGATTAGACTGACAATCAAGACAATGTGTATAGTCTTCATTTTAAGCTCCGTCAAAGCCTCAAAGGCATATGCGAACACACTACTACCCATCCAAATCGATCGAAAAAATGGGAAGTCATGTCCCTTTAACTATATATATAATATGAGATTGAGTAAAGTATCGTTACAAAGTTGTCTTTATTAGATGATGAAGAGGTGGTGGTGGGGGGTTTGCCTGAGTTATAGTCATGTGTCCATGTTTAGAAGTTATCTTATAACTGTGATGAGCCTTGCGTTCTATATATGCACATGCAGCGCATACACAATTCTTCGTGCATCTCTATACACGCTCCATAAATCTCTCTCAAAAAGAAAAAAAAAAAACTGTATCCTTTTATTCTTCATAAGGGATATATATCATGATCATCCAAGCTCAAGAAATTACTGTCCTGGCTAGCAGTTTGGGTTCATAGAATATGCAGCATGCCTTCTTTTTCTGTAAACTGTTCCAGCGAAAGTAAAACAATAAATTCAAGCTAAATTGCTAATTCGAGACTATTAGGTAACTGTATCTTAGAACACGGATACCTAACCTTTTTTTTGTAAGCATATCAAATTGGTTAATTAAATTGAATGGAATTCACTCCCTATTTTTATTTAAAAATTAGATATGAAATAACTAAAAGGACAATATCATACCATTTCCAAGTTAATTTGATGGGTTTCTGATCTGAAATTTGGTTCATGACGAGTTCTTTGTGTTCGCCCACATGAATGAATTTCGTAACTCATGAAACTTTCATATTCTTTTCGAGTGTCCTTGACATAGCTGTGACTTAATTTCATGTCATATGAAGCATCCTTGGTTGATTCTAAATGTCTCTCATGCACATAAGCATTTTTCACGTACGGCATTTTTGTCCAAGTTCTGTCAAATACGATTGGAAACTTTAGTTCTATCAACGAAAATTTCACCAAATTCCCACACGCAAGTTCTCATCAACGGCCAGAACTTTGCAAATTCTCGCTCGACGCTGATGCCCAGGCATCAAATCAGTAGGCAAAGTTCTCATTAGTTGGAACTTTCATCCAAAGACAAAGTAATAACAAAAATATCAAATCCCAAAATTCTCAGAATTTATCCGAACTAAAGTTCTACTTTCCAAACACTATCTTAGGGTGCGTTTGGACGAGAACTTTCGTGCAGAACTTTGTCAAGTTCTGCCAAATGCATGATTGAGTTCTGATGGGTCCTGCCAGTCAATGCACGAAGTTCGTCCAAGTTCTGACTTTAGTTGCGAGAACTTGAAAGTTCTCATCGTCGACCCGAACTGACATCTTCTTTATTTTTTTACTTTTACATATACGCCTATATGTTATATATATAATATTATTTACTCTAATAATATATACTTATTTCTTAATTTATTCAAGTCTAATAATAAAAAAGTGTATTAATTATATATCACAATTTACTTTTACATATACTTATTTCCTTTTTTATTTATTATTTTCCTTAAATTTTTTTTCTTCTATCTAATTTACTAATTATAAAAATACTATATAATAAAATAATAAAATATATCTTTAATTCTTATTTTTTATCCAAACATCCACTAAAACTTATCCGTCTAATCAAATTTTTAACTCAACATCATTACACTTTTCATCCAAACATTAAATATTATTTTTTCTATCTAATCGATTAGTTTTGAAGAACTAATAAGAACTTAAGTTCTCATATCCAAGGCAATGTTTGGTATCAAAATTTGGCCAAGTTCCGTCAAACACTCTTAAAAAATTTGCAATGATGACCAAAATTTAAGTTTTGATAAACATGCAAGTTCCGATTATTAAGTGCTTAAGTTTTTGCTTGTAGAAAGAACATGGAAAAAAATTATTAAACAAAATTAATTAATAATTGCGCCACACTTCTTTTTAACAAAATTCAAAAGTTTTATCCAATTATAATATATTTTTATTTATATAATTTTTAATCTCATAAAATAATAAATTATATTCTTAATTCTTACTTTTATCCAAACACCTATTAAAATTTATCTATCAAATCAACTTTTTAAAATTTTCATCGTTATATTTTTTATTCAAACACCAAACCTAAACTTTTCTATCTAATCGATTAATTCTCGAGAACTAATGAAAACTTAAACTCACGCATTCAAACACATTGTTTGGAATCGGGAAGCAATCCGTAAGTCCCAAAAATCATTTAATAGTATATTCTTTTGAAGAAATTTTGAATGATTTTAAAGTCAAACAAGAATCTAATACAATTTTTTCTTGCTTTGATATGGAAGAATTTTGAATTAGTCCGAAATTATACAGAAACCCTTGGAATCCTTGGAGACTATAAAGAGAGGCCCAGAAGGAAGAGAATTTGGGCTGCTGTTGATAATGAATTTTGAGGCTTGATGGTCACCCAAAGAAGAATACTATATAGTAGCTCATTGTTTGTATTGTGTAATGGTCCAAAGGTCTCGAAAGCTATAAGTTATACTTCTATATTTTACTTAGATGCTCTTATATCTTCTATGTTGTTATAATGGAGATTTTATATTTTATTAAAGAAAAAATAGCATGAACCCTATGTTTAGTTGAGTTGATTGAACTTTTCGATTTCTTTTATTATGCAGTCTAAGTTTAATGTCTTTTGATGGGTGATTTAATTTTTTTATATTAAATTACAAACCTGCAAGAAGGGTGTTTAATTTTAATAATTAATATTACTCTAATAATTAATCTTTTAATTTTAAGTTGAACACATGTTCGTTAATTTTATGCCAAATTTTGTCTTTCATGCCAAATTTTGTGCGATCTATTTTTTTGTCCAATATTGTAAGTGAATAATAGTTTAGTAAATACATATTAATACACCTAAATTCTATGTAAAACTGATAGTTGACTCGTCATTTGCGGTTGTTAATTTTATTATAAGTTAAGGTAATTTGGTTACCATGTATTGGAGAGGTCAATACATTAGATACTCATAATCCATCGTAAGAATCGAATCCACTGTTTATTGTTATAACTCAACTATTACAAAGAGATCATACATGTTTCTCTTTACATCAATCAACCACTATCCCAAAGCTCAACACCAACAAATTTTTGTCATTTATTTTCCACAAATTTAATTTCCCATTTTGAACATTGGAAAAACATTTTCTTCTCTTAGTATATTATTGAGATATATTAGATTTAACTAGTTTCTCGTGGGATCAACACTTTATTCTACACTTCATTAATTATTTAATATGACTAGTGCATTTGCTAGTTTCTCTTTTTTATTTATTACAAATTTACCGTATCAAGGCACAATTGGCAAAAATGGATGTAGGTCAGTGATCTAACCACTTTAATCTTTGTATCTTGTATTTTTGTTAATTTATTTTCTAATGCAGTGCTCCTAAAATTCGCCTCATAACACATGTCGTGAGTGGGTCCTGAGCAGTGACATGTACACAATTCAATTGGCAATATATTCAATGATAAAGCATTGGAAAACATGTTCAAATCATCGATGAAGACCCATCAACATAAACATGATCGTAGAAGCATATAATTAATAAAACTCAACATAAAATGATATAATTAAAAGTTCAATACAACATCCAATTGTGATAATATAAGAATAATGGAACAAATGTACGATATCAAACAAGGCCTAATAACACAAGATAATATCAATAGTAGCATAATTAAAAAAAGACGCATAGAGAAAACATAATATCACAACATAAAATTATGGCGGGAGGCCCAACAATCACAAAATATAGCTCGATATCCAATGACAATATAATTCCTGGATTCCTAATCAATAACCCATCATACAACAGCGAAAGTATAACTATGTTGAGATAAAATCCATAAAATTCAATATAGCATTAATATGCAATATAATATGATAAACTTAATGTCCACAAGACTCTATATAACGGAATGTGTAATAAACTACACAACTTGAGAAAACATTACATCTTTCATGGTCGTGTCTGCAATGTCACGGCCTGTGATAGGTTAGAAGACTCGCAAAATAGCTTGATTCCAACGTTTTCTTATTAGAACTCATTTTGTTACATTCACATATTCATATACATAGGATTCTGCACTAAAGCAGTCCCCACATTCCATGTTTGTGCACCATATAAACATTCTAGTCCTATGATTACACATGGTGAGCTAAGATGGAAAAACTTGATCCATATGTAATGAAACTCTAACCAAGAACGAGCACACATTAAAAGAATTAGAAGCAATAATCCATTCTATAAACCTCATTCATAAGGACATTCAACTATAAAACAATCCATTTTATGCAACATTCATTCGATGAATAAGCTAGAGCTTCCAATCCATGGTTTAGATTGATTGAAAAGAGTTCATCCCTTACATATCTATTTTCGGTAGTGGACATATTTGACATCATGCTGATCAAGAATTCATAACTCACTATACCAATAATTAAATTTAGTGATTCCAATTTTCTCACACATTAAACTTCTAAGGAAATAACATATAAAATTCTTAGAGTTTATCCTCTTACATTCACACTCATAAATTCTTATATAACCATAAGCTACACACATTAAGCAATTTGACAACTGAGCACTAAGACATTAATTACATTCTATAAACACATTATTTTTAAATGAGACCAAGTCATATAAAAAGTTAATCCCTTATCTACTTCATAAATTTCATGCTCATATTAGATAAATAATAATTTTGGTGTACTTTACAAATCTGTCATGCTACTACTCGAGGCAACTTGACAATGGGTTCATTCTTTGACTATAATTTTCTATACACAGCTCCAATTGAACTAAAATAAAATCCTACTAAACTAAACTTTAAGGCATATCCATCCAAATATTATACATAATTAAGTTTTGGACAATAAAGAACTGCTCAAAAGCTCATTGGAACATGATGTATGAATTTAATTAGAATAAGAATGGACATGTTTCTAATCTTTAGACACATCATACATCAATTAATATTAAGAGACTTTGTTCCACATGCATCATTCATTTAAAATATATAATTTCATAACAATGAAAAGTAAAATCATAAGAAACATTCAAGCCCTCATGTAACTAGAATTAAATGGGTTTACCCACTACATACCTAGGAGTTTTTTTATCAAAAACCTTGTTAAATTAATTCTTCATGTTCTTTTTCATCATCTTGAAATCCCTAGACCTTCTTTTCCATGTTATTGTAGCCATTGACCTCTTCTTCCAAGTTTCTTTGATGAGCTCCCATCATGAATAAAGAATCAAGTCTCAAGTCTTAATAATTGTGGAAGAAGATGAGGAGAGAGAAGAGAGTCTGATGGATGGTTTGGGGGAGAAGGCAATGAGAAAATGATGGGTGATTTTAGGGTTTAAGAATTTATATAGTCCTCCTTTTCCAAATGATCAGGTTTGCCCCCTCTTCCCAAGGACATTTTCGTTTATTTTATTTTATTAGATTTTATATGTGGCTGCGTTTGAAAATGAAATCGTGATTCCTCCTAAGTTCTTGGTGAATAGTTGAATTGACAGATTAATTCGAGAAATGTTTGGATGAAGTGAAACATAATGATGAGAATTGATGTGATAGAAAAAAATTGATGTGATGAATAAATTTTTTATGGGTTTTGAATTAAAAATAATTATTATAATTATAAAGAAGAATTTTATTATTAATAAAAATAAAAAATTTTGGGAAAGATTTGTTAAAATATATTATTTAAATATAAAAAATCATTTTTTGAGTTAATTATATTTAATGAACTATTAAAAAATTTAATGAAATAATAAGTAATAAATAATATTATATTAATCATTTATTAAAATTATTTATATTTATTAAATAATTTATTTTATAAGAGCAATGTGTGAGAGAAAAGAAAAAGAGAAAAAAAATGAAATTAGAAAAAAAAGTGGCGCTTTAAGGAAAAAAAGTAAAATTGCTACGGTGGCGACTTAAAACCAAGGTCACGTGACCCTAATCGGGCCACGCCTTAGTGTTTGGAGAACCAGACTAGAACCGGGGCTTAGTTCCAGGCTGACTCCCAATTCAAACGCTATCGTAGTGTCTCAGTATCATTAAGGTTAGAATCTAATAATAGATAGCATAATAAAGTGTCAGGAAATTTATTTCATCATTTAGACAAAACAAATAGGTTACTTTTTTACCCTTGATTCTTTTCATTATACTCTCTCTCCATATATATACAGATATATAAAGATATTCCAAATTGTGGTATTTATTTAGATGTCAAAGGACACGTTTGAAGTATATGATATTGATTTGTTTAGTTTATTAACGTAATTAGTAACGTAAAAGATATAAGACCTCAAGTGCGAGTATATCCAGACCAATTTTTGTTTTATATACTCTGATAACCAGGGCCCAGGAAAGGGTCTAAATTTGACACCATATATTTAAACCTTTTATGATAATTGCATCACTGTTGTTTATTTATTTTTGGCAGTTCTTGCATAGAACTATTATGATCAAACAATAAAATCAACCATAATACCCCCCGTATTTTCTAAACGACAAACCTTCCGACACAATTCTACAAAAATAGTCTATCAATCGTTTCAACTTTCCACTGAACCCTTTTTAGGTAGGCACTTTCGTGTGAACTTGAATGACACAAAAGAAGCAGCTAATAAGAAATATAATGCATACATAAAATTTGAATTTGAACGTAAGTGAACTAATGTTAATTAATTCCATTTCAGATAGTATAAAATTCATATTTAACACAAGTGTTAATAATGCTTTGAATGAAATCCATTTGGACCCAAACTTCAAAATAAAAGAAAATTTGTCTGACATATTTTGTATATTTTTTTATTATGAGATTGTTAAAGAATTAATTTATTTTTTTATCATAAGATAGGTGCTCTAATTTTGGAGGATTAATTTTGAGTTTTCTGTAATTTCTATCATCTTTAGAAGGAAGTGCCTATATAAAATTCCTAGGGGTCCAAACAAAAAGTAATATGATCTTGTAAATCTCTTATGTTTTTTCCATGGAATAAAATTCTGCGTCGCTTTTAATTTCTCGAGTTTTCTTGCGGTACATAATTTCTCTCATGTAGAAATCCTAACAAACTGATATCTGAGCGAAGCTTTGTCAATCCTCCGTCAAGCATAGAGATAGCATCGCACAACGTGAACATTGAAAAATTTACAGGGCGAAATAGTTTCAGTCTTTGGCAGATCAAGATGCGGTCACTTCTAAAATAACAAGGAACCTAGGCGTCACTCGTGAACGTGTCGAAGAACAAATCAAAAGAGAAAGACTCAAAGGGCAAAGAAAAAGAGTCCGACTTCGCTAATTTGGCGTCACAGGAGGAGAATGCGCACTCTATGATCCTGTTGTGTCTGACGAACGAGGGGACTATTGAAGTCGCCGATCAAGAAACAACGATTGATCTGTGGTGACCAAGTGTCTGATCAATAAGTTGCTATTAAAGCAACGTTTGTTCGCCCTCCGCATGCAAGAAAGTACTCCTCTAAAAGATTATTTTGATCAGATGAATACTCTGTGATGAAATTACAAAATATAGATGTGAAGATTGAGGATGAAGATGATTTCCTATTTTTCTGTTAGTGTCCTTTCCTTTGTCATATGAAAATTTTATTCAATCTGTTATTATCGAAAGAGACACAATTACTCTAAAAGAAATAAGATCGAGTCTACATACTCGTGAACTTCATCATAAGGCATCTGAAAAGGCTATGGAGGCTCAAGGTGCCGGGTTGATAATAACCATAGAGAGGACAAACTCTAAAAAGGGTAAGTCAAAGAAGAAGAACGTCAATCCGAAGGACATCTGCAACTATTGCAAAGAACTATGTCACTGGAAAAAGAATTGCCCCAAGAAGAAGAAGAAGGACACGATCGCTGTAGTAATACAACATAGTAGCGCATCTGATGATGATAATTTAGCTCTCATGGTGTATGATCATAAATGTTTGGAGGAGAGTTGAGTTTTGAATTGAGGATGCTCTTATTATATGACTTCGTACAAAGAGTGATTCTCAACTTATCAAAATATTGATGACAAAAATGTCATTATGAGCAATGATGCAGCCTATAAAATAGTTGGAATTAGCTTAATTCAAATTAGAACTCATGACAATCTGGTGAGAACATTGACAGAGATCCTTTATGTTCCGCAACTGAAAAAAACCTGATATCGTTAGAAGTTCTGGACTCCAAAGGATGTTGGATGGATGCTGCAGGAGGTGTTCTTACGATCACCAAGGGTGATATTAAAGTCATGAGAGGAGTGAGACAAAAGTCTTTGTACATAGTACAAGGCATAGTAATTTCTGACGTGACTACAGTAGATAGTTCATCCAAATCAAAATCAGAAGCATCCAAATTATGGCACTTTCGACTTGGACATATGAGTTAGAAAGGGATGGACACCGTCAGTAAGTGCAATCTTCTGGATGGTTAGAAGATATCTGAAATCGAATTATGTAAACATTGTGTTTTTGGCAAAAAAATGACATCAATTCAATAAAGTCGTATACAAGACGAAGGTAACATTCAATTACATACACGCTGACTATTGGGCTCCTCTCGTATTCCATCTCTAGGAAGTTCTAAATACTTTCTATTTGTGATAGATGAAATTATTCAAAGATGACATGAGTATTCATGATGAAGCACAAGAGCGAGATATTCAAAGCTTTCAAATAGTTGAAAGTTATGGTGGAGAATCAAATATCGAGAAAAGTGAAACGTCTTCGTACCGATAATGGCTTGGAGTTATGTTCGTTTGAATTTAATCGGTTCTGCAAGGATAAAGACATTGTCAGAACGCATGAACAAAACTCTTCTGAAGAGGACACGGTGCATGCTCTCTAATTCTGATCTGAATAAATTATTTTGGGTTGAGACTATTAACACATCATGATACCTTGTCAATCGGAGTCCTGCAACCGCGATTGGTCTAAACACTCTCATTGAGGTATGATAAGAAAATTATGCTGATTATACTAATCTGAAAGTTTTTTGTTGTCCAACATGTTATCATGTCAGCGAAGAAAACTGGAACCAAAAACCGAATCTGGTCTCTTTCAGAGTAAAAGATTATTAATAGTAGAAATATATCTTTTGATGAGATATATATGCTCAAGCAGAAATTAGATGTTATTGACTCAGTAGAAAAGGATGTTAATAAATAGGTGGAGTTTGAATTAACTCTAATCTAGAATGAGACAGACGAATCTCATCAAGCTGAACAATTTGAACTTGAGGAGCAAACAAAAGAAGCAATGACAAGTCTAACTGCAGGACATGCTCATAGACAAGTAGGTCCGCCTAAGCATTATGACTTTGATGACATGGTTGCATATGCATCTCAAGTAGTTGAATAGGTGGAGTCGCTAGAGCCATCGAACTACAAGGATGCTATTTCATGTGTAGAATCAAAACAAGGACCGACGATGATAGAGAGTATTAAATATCTGATTGGATGATTCAATTAAAGGTGGAGATTGTTAATAATGCATTGAATCCTACTCCAATTGAAAACCCATCTGCACTCAAACTCCAAAATAAAAGGAAACTTGATTGACATATTTTGTATATTTCCTTGTCATGAGATTGTTAAGAAATTGATTTATTTTTTTATCACAAGATAGGTCTCCTAATTTTGAGGGCTTAATTCATAGTCCCAATCGATCTATAATTCCTATCGTTTATAGAAAAGAGTGCCTATATAAACTCCCTAGGAGTCCAAATAGAAAGTAATCTGATCTAATCCTCTTCTGATTTTTTCATCTAATAAAACTCTACGTCACTTTAAATTTTTCGAGTTTTCTTGCAGTGCATAATTTCTCTCGTGCAGAAATCCTAATAAGAAGGAAGGCTAAAACTCAGTTCTCCATTCAGATATATTTCCATTGAGATGTCTAATTTTGTAATGTTATGATATGCACCTAGACCAGGACATAGAACCCTGATATAAATTCTCAAATATCATTGCATAGTTTTTTTGTTTGCAAAAAAGAAAAAAAAGAAACGTGACTATAAATACAGTTACATATATCTAAACGTATTATAAGCATAATACATAGTTTAATTTGTTGCATAAAAATTATGCTTACAAATATATTTAACCTATATCTAAACATATAACAAACGTCAATTGTTCAATAAAAGAATAACATTTCTACATTTATAATTTTGACATTAATCAATGATATAATCCAACATATCCACATTCACCTCGGGGTAAAATAATTATATATATTTTAATAATTTAGATTTAAAATCCTCACATCTGTTCTAATATTAGGTTGGATAAAATGTTTGTCCAGCCCCTGGAGGAGGCCGGACCGTTCTCCCCCTCCTTTCAGTAGATAGATCGGTATCCTACAGCGCAAGATGAGATGCACGATTTGCATGGCATATGCATGGTTCACCTACAGTTGTCCATCCTGGTTCAGCCTCGACGCGCGGTTCATTCCAACTGGTTCAGCCTCCCGTGGCCTTCCTAGACACGAGCACACGATACTCTGTGTCCTAACGTCACTAGCTGTTCTCTCGCAAAGGGGAACGTCACTGGCTGCTCTCTCGCGAAGGGGAATGACGTCATGTGCTGCCGACGACTAGATCATGCTTAATCTTCGACGGGCACAGCGAGAAAACCCTAGAGCACCAGAACAATCTGTGGTGTAAGAAGCGGAGGTGGAGCAGTCGGTTCGTTCACCCTTCACCCTACCCATCAAAGATTAAGCACGATCTGGTCGCCGACAGCAACAACGTAGCTACCCTTCGCAAGAGAGCACCCAACGACGTTCCCCTTTGCGCGAGAGCAGCCAACGATGTTAGGGCACAAAGGATCACATGCTCGCTCGAGAGGATCACATGCTCGTGTCTAGGCAGGGCGCGTGAGGCTGAACTAGCCGGAATGAACCGCACGTCCAGGCTGAACCAACATGGAGGACTATAGGCGAACCACACATATGCCTTGTGAACCGCGCACCACATCTCACTTGTAGGATGTCGATCTATTGACCGAGAGAAGGGGGAGGATGGTTCAGCCTCCTCTAGGGGGTTGGACAAATATTTTATCCTTAGGTCAAATATTTCTTACCAATTATTCTGAGAAATTTTTTGGGAATCTTTTGGAAGCTCATTTGAATTTTTTTGTGTAATTATTTAAAAATTTAATTCATTAAGAAGAAATTTTCTTAAAAATAATCTGTATGAGCCTGTGTAGTATGAGACTGATACATGAAAATAATATTTTGTTTTTTACTTTTGTTGTGAAAATTAATTTACAAGTATGTTGACTTCACATTAATAATTTCAGAAAAAAATAGAGACAAATTTATTTCTATTTCATTCTAAAATATCATTGTTCTTATTAAAAAATAAAATGAAAACAAATTCTACAACTTTTACCAAAGTTATATGTGTTTCTCTTATCACACTAGAATAGTAAGGTACTTAGTTTTTATATATATATACGCATAGTCAAAGCCAAAGGGAAAGGCCAGCCAAAGTGCATCCTTGATGCACTTTGATTTGAACGTTAAATCATGTGGTGCACATGCATAAAGTTGATATGAAGCTTGAGTTGATCGATGAGCCGAAGTCCCAAACCTTTTGTTGGTGGGTGCTATGACTTGTGATAGACCAGCACTTGCCTCAACAGTAGTCCATGAAAATGGCCAGTAGTACTTTAATGATGCCATGGCATCAAGCATCCAGTCTACAGACTTTTTCCTTTCACCTCTCCATGTGGCATTGTCCAGAAAAGACACCCCACGTTGGTCGTCTGCCGTGCTCTCTCCATCTCTCTCTCCCTGCCTGGCTGCCTCCCTCCCTCTCTCTCTTCCCGAGAACATTCTTTTGCGCCTGAATTATCACACTTCTCTATCAACTAATATATGGAATCGAAAACTCATACGATATACAAAATAAGTTTGAGAATATTTTTTCGCCATGGATGAGCTTTGCATTCTCACACTTCCCTTTCAACTAATGGAATTGAAAGGTCATAAGCCTCCTCAGTATTGGGACCAAAGAAGAATTTTTTAAGGGTGCGAGACCTAACACATGCAATTAGCCTCTTTAGTCATGCATTGTTATCATATTCAAATGTATTGCATTAGAAGTCAATTCAGTTCCAATTAATTTAATCAATTAATCACTGAATATAAACAAATTCTCAAATTAAAAAAAAGCTTTTTTCACTGTAATTTTTTTACAAATTTACCATCTCTTTTTTATGTACCCACTTTTCTTTGGGATTACTACTCTATCATTCACTCTAACCCCATTCGTGAATAAGATCTCAAAAAAAATTTCGATATTGTTTTTTTTTTACAAAAGAAGTATGGACGTATGGTTATTGTATTCACTTCAGGGTTATTGTGTTTGTCTCTCTTTGATTTATTAGTTAATATCGCAATTTTTTGACCTGCTCTTATATTTGCCTAATTGTTCACCGAAGCTTATAAAGTTTCATTAGTGAAAGTTCTTAAGTTCAATTATCAGTTGTCTAATTGTTCAAAATGGGTCATTATTGTTTATTCCTTCACTTTAGCAACTGTTAAAATAACCCTTTAATATGCGTGTGTTAATATAAAATCTCGCAATTATGGCCTAATTTTAAGATGAGATGTTAGGAAACAACTAGGCATCCAAATAGTCAAAGATTAATATTAAAACCCAGAATAAGATATTGGTGTCACATTGAGAATAAAATATACGTGGAATATTTTTCCGGAAATAGGAGAATTATTAATAAAAAATTAGTAGTTAATGTGACACAAAAATGGGCTCCACTTCAATTAAAATACATATTAACCATGTAACGCAACAAATAATTCGCATAACTCAACTTTAAATTAAATTATAGAAATAAATTAATTTAATTTATAATAGTACGCAAGATATCTTCTACTTTACCTACCTCTATGACACGTCAATTCATGAGAATTGGAACTAGCAAATAAATATGAAAAAGTTGTTTAAAGCTATTGAAGGTAGAGTAATAATAGTATATTTTATAGTGAGGGACACCTTATACTATCAATAAGGGACGTTTAGCATAAAAAATTTAATTAATAAATAATTTAAAATAATCATCAAAATAAATTATTATTATTTAAAATTTAATTAATAAATAATTTAAAATAATCATCAAAATAAATTATTATTATTATTATTATCATCATCATCATCATCATCTAACAAATTGATTTTTTATATTATAATATTTGATAACTACATTGTAATAAATAATAGTAAAAAATAAATAAAAGTTATTACGCTACCTTAAAAAATTACTTTAAATTCTGGTCGCATATTATTATAAATAAATAAAGTAAAAAGTAGAAAATGGATATGGATAATAGAAAATTAGTTGAGATCACGGATTACTTGGTATAAAATTTAAAAAAGTAAAAGAAGATGAAGTTGAATACCAAAAAATATTTAAAAAACAAAATTTTGATTGAATAGATATTTTCATCAAAATTCATTCCACAACCGATAGTATAAAAAGTTAACTCTCATGTCTCCTATTTGTAGTATATGTGAAGTGATAATTAAGATTATTAGAAAAAAGTTAAAATTATCGATAATATGTTGCAGTCAAATATAAATGATAATATGATAGGCAGTATTTTTAAAATTAGATCCGATCATGCGGTCCGATCGGTTCAATCGTGAACGTTATAGGTCCGGTCCGGTTTGGTGTTAAAAATCAAATTGAATTGGGTCAACCCGATCAGAAAAAATCTGTTCAATCCGAATTTTTTTTCAAAAAAGGAAAAAAAACTGAACTAATAAGAAACAAATAAAAAAGAAAAGTATATCACATGGTAGAAGAATAGGAGGAGGAGAAAAATAAGAGATTACATTTTATAGAAGGAATATAAAAAAGGATATTAGTAATAAGGTAATTAAAATTTAAATTTGACAATAAAATATAAGAAGGTAGTAATAAAGTCAAATTTATATAAAAGAGTAAATTATCATGAACTTAAATAGAATGATAAAATTTAAATCATTATAAATAATTTATATTAAAAATTTAAAACATAAGTAATATACTAAATTTTATACAATGAACATGAAAAAGGAAATACATCATATGAAGAAAATTTTGAAATTATATAATAAAATGTGGGAAGATAGTAATAAAGAAGTATTTAAATAAAAAATAAAGTTATTCATGAGATTATTAAATAATAAAGTTAAATTATAACTAATATATTTTTTAAAATATAAAAAAAAATTATTACTATTTTATTTAATTTAAAATGATGATTAATATGATTATTATTATTTATTTATTACCTTTTAAACTTTAATTTATAATATATTTTCTTAAAGTAATATAAATAATATTATTTTAATATAAATTCGGTTAAACTCGGTTTGAACATCCAGTTGGCCATTCAGTTGGATCACCGGTCCAGTTTTAAAAAGATGGTAGTTCATAATAATTTTAAATGAAAAATTAGTAATCTATCTAAATTATCTTATATCAAAGGGAATCTCTAAAACTCGACTTATTAAAAATCAGAATAAAACTAATCAAGACTATCATGGAGGGCTTCTCTAAATAATTCGCTCCTAAGTCTTGAAGTTGCTTCTTTATCTTAAAACTTTTTAAATTAATTTAGTTTCTGAACATTATGGTGATAGTTATCGCATTAAACTAAAACAAGTCAATATTATAGATCATATCTCAAGTGGATTGGTTGAATCTTCATGATTATATGAGTCAAGCTTTCATGATTGCACTTTAATTTCCTTCATATTAATATTTTATATATTCATCTGATATGAGATGAAAATAAAGAATCTTACTATTGATCGAGATGAAAATAATATAAATTTACAACTTAGGGAGGAACATGACAATAACATAACATGCACCCCCTCCATGTGCGTTGATGCCTTCCTTTCTCCGGATAATAAAGTTACAGTCGCGTCAATATTCATATTATAATAATATGACGACGACGGCGATGACGAGGGACGACTTGGCTCACTGCCTCCTTCGCCATCTCCCTTCTGCCTAATTCCACTCCCCCAACTAATTTTGAAAAAAAATAACAAAACAAAAAATAATAATAATACAAGCATTATTGAACGCTTTCTCAAATCTCAACCCAAGAAAGAAAGCGTCAAATGAGATACTGAAAACCAAAAAATATGGAAAAAATTATTTTTTTTCAAAAACAGAAAAAAAAAAGATTATGAAGCAATGCCGAGGCACGCACGGCTCCGTAACGCCCGTAACCAACGTCCATGGCCTCTTCGTCGACGCTGGTTGCGTGCCGGCCGGGTGAGCGCGCACCTTGAGATCACCAGACGGCCTTTCCGTGCAGCAACGGCAGCGCTTCCGCGCCGTGGCACCGGCCGGCGTGGCCGGAGAAGCAGGACGGGGATGACCTGCTGAGGTCTTCGAGAGTGACGTACGATCTCGACGTGGAAGAAGACGAGGACGAGGAGGGGGAGGAGGAGATGTGTCGGAGGACGGCCTCGAAGAGGTCCTCATCGCAGGGGAGGGTGATGGGCCCGGCGCGGGAGGGGAAGCCGTACTCCTGCTCGGCCTGCCGCAGCAGCTGCCGGAATACGGGGTGGTTTAGGTGCGCCGCCCGGATCACGAACCGCCGGCAGCTGCTCCCCACGCACACCGCCACGTGCCCCGCCGGCACGTCGTGGGGCAGCGCCGGCGTCACCCTCAGGGAGGCGGCGGAGGAGGCCGCCTTCTGCCTCCACCTTCTGATCATCTGGCGGAGCCGCACGATGTGCCGGATCTTGCTGCACTTCGCCATATTATATCTTTGTCTCTCTGTGGATCTCGATCTGTTGGAAGGCGGTGTCACTTGTTTCAGGTGGCGGTGGTGGTGGGCGTAGTAGATAAAGAGAAGGGGGGAGAGAAGGGAGAGGACCAATGAGAGTTTATATAGAGACGTCAGAGGTGTGCGGTACGTAGTTTAAAGTTAATATTTAAAGTATATCGAATATTAAAATTTATGGATTAATGTACACAAAACATTTTTCGCTTTGAAAGAATGTTGAACGCATCTCAATCATTAATTCATTGATATTAACGATTGAAATAATTAATAATTTTAAATCATAAAATTTAATCATTTTTGATCGGATCCAGTGATGAGTGTATCAACAATTGAAATACGTTCAGTATTCTTTCAAAGGTGCTTTGTAGGTACATTAATTTCTAAAATTTAATACCAACAAAAGTTGACACAGTCATAAAATATGACGAAGTGCAGTAAAATCTGAGTTCGAGTATTGTGAATGTAAAAGTTTTTTGTTGGAGTCACATGTCACAACCTAATTGAATTCATTAGACTCGACCATGAACCATCAATGGATAATATATTTTTTAGCGTCACTTAAATTATCTGCTAAAAAATTAAAGATTAATGCTTTCTAGGGCAAGTTAATTAGTTCCGAGGCCATTTAATTTTTTTTAATGTTCAATTTGTTGCCTGGCCAATTCCTGTTCCCACCCTGTTTACCTTTGTGCAAAGCATATAATCTCACGATTCGAAATTAAATTATTTTTGCATTCAGCTTCTACAAGTAAATATTTCCTTTCCTAATAATTCTAATTTGTCATTGGCTACATGTCAATGAGGTAGTGAAGATGGTAAAAGACCTTTCAATGGGGACTTTGTATTATAAGGTAACTTTCCAAGAAGTAGCCCATGTATTCAAATTTCTAAGATGTGCAATCTAAAACATAATTTAATAAGTTCCTTCCTTTCCACGTTGCAGTGGGTTTCGTAAAAGTGATAGGGATCATGAAGTGATCATTAGTTAATGGTTCATGATTGAAAAAGGATCAACAGTTGAAATAGGAAAAATTCAACATACAAAATTTAAAATATGAAAAAAATTTAACACGATGTGAAATAATAAACAGAAAATTCAGATCATACAAAATTATTTTATTAAACAAAGGTTAGAGAATTTACAAGCTACATAACTGAACAATATATTTATAAATAAAAAATGGCTTGTCATATTTCTCTCTCTTTGTTGGGCGAGTCCTATGGACCAATTTTATTTTATTGAAAATCACTCTAAACTCAATTGGTCCCTAAATTTAGTTCTCTCTCTCTCTCTAGAGTAAATTTAGTTGTCTACCAAATTTTTCTTACACTCATAAATTAGTGTATCATTTTCTTCCTTTTATTGGCCATGCATATTCATCTAGTTGAATTATAAATATTATTAATGATGTCTGAAACCCAAATCCATATCATGCAGAATCATTTTATCAAGAAAATTTTATTATGCTTAAAAGATGTTAAATTCTAAAAAATAGTGAATATAATATTATAAATGGTTTTCAATGTTGTGTTAGCATGTCTTAGGAATCGTCGAAATGACCATCAGAGACGGAATTGACTTTTCAATTGATTTGTCATTGGATAAGGTGCATGGCAAGAAAAGTGTGAAACGAATTAACGTGTCAATGCAAACATTATCATATATCTGCCTGCTTTGACTTTCAAGTACTTTCGATTAACCTTTACTATACAATCAAAACAAAGGTAAACATGCATGGCAAAGATAAATGATAAAATAAAATAGCATATTTTCTGTTAATAGAGAAATATTAAAGTAGAAAATGACTACAATTTTTAGGCTGACATTAAAATCATGCCTCATCACAATTTTTTTGAAGATAAAATGTGCAAACATCATTCGGAGCATCATTTATTGTGCGCACCACCATCCTTGTAGAATGTAGATGTGAAGATAATTCTTTTTATGAATTATGAAATCCACGATGAAGGCAAGTCACAATGGAACACTATCATGTAATCACATGATAAATCAATTATCATAAATTCAAAATAGAAAAATAATATTAAACAATTATGAACTTTGTTCAGTAACATATTTAATCATTAATATTCATCAGCATTTGAAAATCGAAATTAAGTGAAAACGTAGTCCTAATTTTGATTGGTTCTGTCAAAGGAACTGTGTGAACAAAGGAATCGTAATTCTTTCGAGTTCAATGTAAATAATTGAATTGATAAATTAGTTCAATGTGTTTTTGAATGGAGTGGAGTGTAATGATGTGATATGAAAAAGTAGATGTGATAAATTAATTTTATTAAATGTTTGAATAAAAAATAAGTATTATAATATAAAATATAATTTATTAATTAATAAAAATAATAGTAAATATATTTTTTATTAAAAATATATTATTTGAATAAAAATCATTTTTTTAGTAAAAGTATATTTAATGAAATATTAAATTTGTTAATGAAATGGCAAGTAATAATAATTCTTTTATAATAAATATAATATTTTATATAAAAGAAAGGTATAAGAGAGAAAATGTTAAAAGAAAAAAAATTGGTTGAAAAACAAAAGATACGTCAAATAAAAAAATAGGACTAATTTTTGAACAATAAGCAATTAGCGGTGAGGTTCCAGGTGCTTGGCTTCTAGTTTTTGTTAAAGTGTTATTTTTCGCTATGAATAAGTTTACTAATTTCTGCTAATAATTTGATAATTTTATTAAAGAATAATTTGATTTTAATACATTTTATTTTGTATAAATATATTAGTTAGGAAATTTTTAAAATAAATTATTTTTAAAAATTAATATAAAAATATCAAATATTTGGAAAAATAAATATCTTTGTGAGCATTTTTTTTGAATGAAATAAATGGTTTAAAAAAGAATTGGTATAATAGTCATTTTTAATAGTTAATAATTGCTTTATTTCTTATTACACATTCTAATTTTATCCAAACACTTAAGCTCGCCTTCTTTGTTCTCATTCTAAGTCCTAACTCAGCCATACACCATCATAGAATTAAGCTAAAATCTATTTAGAATCTAGTAGAACCTAAGTTCTAGTTCCCAAATGATCTTTGTCAATCATTCACCTTTACTTCATCCTTCTTTTTTATTTTTTTATTTTTTCTTAAGAAGAATTCTTTAGTTCCATTTAATGTCATGGTAGTTTCATGTACTTACTTAAGGGTGGATCAAGTCACCAAGAATGCCCTCTTTTAGAAAAGGATGTACCCTTTTGTTGATATTATTCTTGCCACAAATGATGGAGATTCCCTTTCTATAAGGAGCCTAGGTCATATGCATTTTGCATACACCAAATGGTATTTCCATTATGTTGCCTTCATCTATACTACATGTCCCTAGTATTACTTCACCATGCATCTTTTATTCTTGGCAAATATCTATTTACAATCATATCCACAATTTTACTTTTATTTTATAGTTTATTTAACTATATTTAAGTCACATCATAATATTTATCTTATAGTTTAGGGATCATATAGGAACAAAACACTTCAAATCAATTAGATGAACAATCATGATAAATATAGCATAGTAAAATTAGATATATTAATCAAAATAGACATATCAATAATGTTTCAAATTCTCAATGCCATTGGTTCAATGCCTGGGTTATGATGTCAACTTCACGGCCTTGGCATCACTTCATGGGCCGTGAACATGCTTTATGGATGATGGTTTCTTACTATCAGAACAAGCACTAGAGTCATTTTCACCTGTCTTAGCAGCTATGCTTTAATAGAATATTGTCACTCTTTTTAAGAAGTGTATGACATCTTTGTAAGTAATGAAATATTCATTAAATATGAGTCGGGTGTTTAAGTCTTTCATTTCATTATGAAGTGTTTCAACTATGTATATTATCACTAAGTTATCACTCATATAGCATCAAAGATCTTGCAAATTATTTATCATGTTGGTCATCTCACACGACCACTCTACATAATATTATTAGTGATTGACTGAAGAGTTTGAAATTTGCAACTAAATCATCCCAACCTATGAGTTGGCATCCCAACATGAACATGGACAACATATTCGAAATTCATTTGGACTACACCTTAACTTGATTGACAATTGTCGACTTGGTTTCATGGTCTTGGTTCATAAATAAAAGGAAAAAATAATTGACAATGTTATGCATGACATAATTTGTCACAAAAATTTAAATAACAAAGAATGACAAAGAGAGGTCACTATATATGCCATGAGCCGAATTGTTGAAGTCATCATGGATTATTACATAATCCAAAATATAACCTTAAAATAAAAGTCATTAAATTATTTTGTCCTTACTGTGGACTTCTTGTGCTCTATTTCTATTTAACCTATATTCATATATTTAGACTTGTTAATTACATCGTTGATTAATACTAGATTTTCATGAAACATTTTCAGTTGGTATGATACCATTTTTCATTATAATTTCTCATAAGAAATTAATCATGTGCTAGATATGACAAACATTGTATAATGATATCATTTAATAGGAAATAACTAATTATAAAATTTTCGAGTCATCTTTTCGTAATTGGCCCAACATATATTTCTAATTAATTTTCCAAAGATTAATTGAGGATATAAATTAACCACAATGTAAAATCTAAGATTTAATTCATGTTGCGTTTGTTCCTTGAAAATTAATTATGATTCTCATACTTCTCATACGTAAGTGATCATATAATTAATTTTTAAATGTAAATCAAAGAAATAATTTACAAACTATGTCCTTGAATATTATTCATGAAAAATAATTCCTTTCCAAAATTTCTAGTAGTTGAATTCCATATTAATATATATAATAAATTCATCCAAAAGTTAGCATATAATTTCATGGTCATAAATGACACAATTTTGTTTACAACATTTTAGAAAAACATTAGACATGCAAAATGATTAATTTTGTGCATACATCCAATTTCATATAACATCGATTAATTACACAAATTGGCACTAAACAATAAAATGCAATTAAATGATATATATATGTATGTATCTAAATAATGATAAAAAACTACAAAAGAAACTCATATTTTTATTATTTTTGTATTTTTATGTATGTAAAAACTTATATTTACCTTTTAAAAAGATAAAGGACAATGGGTCAGCGTGATACATTTTGATCTAGATTGCATGCCAATTCTACAACACCAAGGTTTAGCACCAATTTTTTTGCATGCACACGAAAATGTTGGGAAATTTTTAAGAGAAACCAACACGAGTTTGATACTAGTTGCAAAAAATTTTATGGTAACAGCTAAAATGGGATATCAAGTACCTTAAATTGCAATGTCTGTTCCTTCGATTAAAATTTGAATCAGGATGGCTCGAAACACAATTTCATAGCTCACATGCAAAGGAAATATCTCAGGATGATACGTGAGTTGGACATAAAACGCTATCATTAGTATCCAATAAGAGTAGATAATTAAGGAAAAAAGATGCACATGAAAGCTTTTGGTCCATCAATGCATGCTCCTTGGTATATCCACAACAAATGAAGGGGTTACACATATGTTGCTTGATGCACGAATAATTGTAACAACTCAATTTTTTTGGCAAATGTACTAGTATTATCAAGTAATAAAATGAATAACATAGTTGTTGATGACATGACAAACTAGTAAAATCAAATTCTATCTTGATTATGTACTAGGAGAAATAATTCTGTTGTTTTTTTAAAATAAATAACATAAATTAAATTATTGAAAATGAATTGGTGTTATGGGAATTATGGATGATTAATGTTAAAGTTAAACATGAATGATCATTGTAACAATTGAGCTATAATCAATAATAATAATGAATATGATTCTTATGATATATTGCGTACTTAGTGTATTGACCTCTTCACATGAGTAAATCCTATTAACTTAAATTCTAATAAAAGAAATAATCACAAATGATGATTTATTTATCAGTTTTACATAGTATTAAGTATCTCATAAGATATTATTTATCCAAAATACTTGAGAGAACAACAAACCACACAATGCTCAGCCCTAACCATGAGTTATTGAACATGTGCATACGTCAACTTATAATTTACAAAATAATTATCAAACCAATGTTAAATGTTGAAACTAATCACTCATCTTGCATGTTTGTAATATAATCTTAGAAGTAAAATCAATCAAAAAAGGCAATAAACTCAGAATGTATATTCATAAGAAAATAAACAATTATAATTGACTTAACTAATCAAAGAGCTCGTAAAGTTTTTTCTATAATAAGCATTAGAAATCTCTAATACATGAAAGGTAGAACATGAAAATTAGAGTAAAAGAATATCCTAGCACAAGATAGAAATAAATTGCACAACACAAATGATGAGTTATTACCTAACCTTCTTCTTCATACGATATAAACATTAATAGTTCCTCAACATTACATCATGGATCCTAAAGTTCAAGCACACTTTTTTTTTCTACCTCTTATTTATATTCTTGACTACTTTTAGAGTTTTCATAAGGTTTCGATTTGATTAGGAGTCTTTCCAAATTGGGATAAAAAAATGGGTTGAACTTTCATTGGGCTTTGAAATTATGCAAAATTTTCTCAAGTTTTGAATTACTATGTTTCCTAGTAATCCCTAAGGCATACTCGAATTAAGAATCCTTCTTCAATTAAAATTCTTCCTAAAAATTGATGAACGATGAAATCAAATATAATTCATAGCCCTTAACACGCTTTCCACGGCATAAACAAAAATAGTGTAGTAATATATATCATAATGCATGATGCGGTGGTAACAACCCGTGAAATAGGCGTGCTTGCATTGAACTTAACAACTTCAGCATTTCATACCTTGTAAGTTCTTATATGACTTGTGACTTCCCAATCTTCATATTCAAATGCACTTATTACACTATTACAATCTTCCAAGGTTTGTAATAATTGGTGTCATAGGTGTTACCCTAGATTTATGACACATTACTTCTTCACAACACCAATTAGCCTTTCTAATCATGCCATGACAAATAAATGTCACTTCGTCATGAATATATTAAAATCTAATACCTCTTTGATAGAGTCGTGACACTCACATAATAGGTCATACTATGATGACCCGTAAAGTTTCAATGTTGATTTTTTATCTTCACTGCTTTGCTCGTAGAAAATCTTTAGGTGACGACTCATGAATTTTGAACTATAACAATCATAACTTAGATTTCACCATCCGTAAAATTGTGTTAACTAATTTTTTATGAACATTTGACCTTATTTTCTCACTAAACTTCTTCCAACGATTTATCAACCTATTCCAAACTATTTTTATTGCGAAATAGCACACATTGACATAGTTTGAAGACATAAAGAAATAAACTTAAATAATCACTAAAAATGATAATGCAAATATCCAACTCTTTTAAGTTAAGTTAATTGCTTTTACTCAAGTAACATTCAAAGTAAAACTCAAAGAGATCACCCACTTTCCATCTTGTCAATCAATTCTTTTCTTAGCATTAAATTTTATGCATTGATCACCAATATATTTTTCTTTCTTTTTAAGTACCATGCGAGAATTTATAAAATATTAGATATATTTAAGCCTCTTCATATTTTGCTCCATGCGAGAAAACAAAGAGTCTATCAAATGAAAGTCTCAATATTGAAAACATAGTGTACAGTAAGCTTATGTTTTTATTACGATAGACAAATAAAATACTTATTAAAGTCTTCAAATAGGATTGCAAGGACATCCATATGGTTTAACTGATGATTTCTAGACATGGCCTTAGGCAACAGGTGTTAAGGCACCCCCTCAAGCTTATTTGTCCGAAAGTTCATAGGTTCTAAGTGAAGATTTCAAAAGTCGATAGTGATTTATTTGCTCATATGCTTCTCTATATTGCACGATTCGTGTAACATATTTTCAATCGATGAATCCTAGAACAAATGTACCTTTGTCGTCAAGCAAAAATTCTTTACAGATCTAATCATTTGAATATACCAAGGTCTCGGATAACACTATTACAAAATTTTCATTACCTTTCCTTCTTTCATACATATTTTTCAATTACAAGTTAAATATACACTTATATGTTCAAGAATGAGGAAATTATTATTAAGACTAAGAAAAATTAAAAGAAAGCATGAAAAAATTCATCATTCAAGTATTCATAATGCTACTTAATGACATTCAGATTTCAAATTTTCAATACTAAGATGATAAGTGATAAAATAATAATGTTTCAAATTTCTCTAATTAACAAAGTGTCCTTGAACATTACTAAAGACACTAATGATGGTACTTTTTATAATTTTCTAAGTTCTTTTGAATTTTCAATATAAAATGAAAAGTAAGTATGTAGATAATAAATTTAAAACTATATGGAAGTGAAAATGTAATGCATTATAGAAAAGTAAAAATGATGCATGAGAATGCAACCTCTTCCATGCTTGATTCAACACCATCCTTACTATTGATAGTCAAACACTAAAGAGTGATCCAATTATCAGAATGAAAAATGCAAGAAATGAAAATTTACCACTAAACTACTTTGTCAATGGTGGTAGCGGTAGCATACGAAAACTTTCAAAGTTATTGAGAGCATGAAATGACCTTGTAATGATCTATGAAAAGATAACAAGGTCATTAAATGGTAATGATAGAGATGTAAAGGATCATGAGATAATCGTAATGATCTATGAAATCTGAGCCGGGATGAAAATTTAGGGGGCCCCAAAAGGTAGACAATATAAAATGCATATATATATATATATGTATATACATTATTATATCAATTTTTAAAATTAAAGTAATAAATAATAATATTACTTTAGAATCAATATATAATTATAACAATTATTTTATTTAGATTAAAATATTTTTTATTCATCATGCATTTTTTTTATGTTTATCATGTTAAAGAAAGATATATGGAAGTAACTTTTATATGACAACTAGTTAATTTGATTTTTTATATAAAGGAGTCAAAATAACTAGTACATATATTATATTTTTTATAAATACACATGCTATACTATAATATTTTATAAATATACACATATTTCTCTCATTAATATAATGACATATTATAATTATGTCAAGGTCACAAAATTAGGGGACCTTACCATATATTTTCTATATACATTACAATATATATATATATTATTGTATATAATGTTTAAAAAGTTAAGGGGGGTTTAATTGTGTCAAGTTCACATAATTAAGTGGGGTCTTATCATATATTTATATATGTATATAATAATATATAGTATTATATAACTAATATTACAAAAATTTAGGGTCATGACACTGAACTTACGAACTATGTTGGTGAGGTACTGAACATGTGAGAGACTATGGAGCTCGTGACTGGATCCTTTATGACATGTGAAATGTGATTTAGAATACCATGAATTGGTAATGGGTTGATACAAGCAAGAGAGGGTTGTGAGTCATGAAATGAACTTGCCAAGGTCAATATGTTGGTGAACTTATAGGTAATGACTATAATATTTTACATAACTTGATTTTTTTTAGAAGAGTCAATAGCAAATAAATCAAAATAATGCTAGTAAGTATGGAATTTAAATCACATCCCTATGAATTTAAATCGTATTCTTATAACAGCGCATCAAAAGACATGTAATGGCTAATTAATTTTCATAAATATTATTTTATTCTATCATCTTCATTTGTTTCCCTTTAGTAATCTCTTACATAACTTCTCCACCCTTCATCCCCATTGCATACAACATATGGCAGAAGGCATATCAATGACAAAGTTTGAGCCTAAGGTAGGCCATTGGAGGAAATGGAGAACAAGGAAGATAGAAGAAGCTAGAAAGAAGACAAGGAACACAAGAAACTCCCAGAACTGTAAAAGCTAGGTGGAATTGTTGAATAAACATGTGGATATAATAGTAAAAGTAGAAAAGCATGTAAGGTTCACCATAATAGGTTTATGAATGGAATTTATTAGTAAACTACCTTTTTAGCACTAAATTTTATATAATTGATCCCCAAAGCATCTATCCTTCTTTTCAAGTATCCCCTTGTCGAATTCCTAAATTTTAAATATATTTGAACTCCTTCAAATTTTGCTCTGTACAAAAAATAAATAATCTATTAAATAAAACTCTCATTATAACAAAACACAAAAATTAAATGATTACAAAATAAGATAAATTGTGTTGAACCTTGGGATTAAGGATGATTATTACAAAGATAAATGTGTATTATTCACTATGGTAGTTGAGATATAATCAACGAATCATGAATTCAACTTTTATGATGAATTAAGAATACCTATTGAATTGACCTCTCAATACGAATAAATCAAACTATATTAAATTTTGATAAAATTAAAAATTGCACACGACAAGTCAATCCTCATATTAGAAAAATATTAAGAACCATTAATTGGTATCTTCAAAGACATAATGTTGGAAAGAATAATAGATTGCACGAAATTCAGCATTGATGAATTATCAAACATGAACTATGCATGTTTCAACCTAAAATTAAAAGATTAATTATCAAAGCAATATTAAATGTTGAAGTTAATCATAATCTAATCTCATAAATCAAATCATTCATTAAAAGACAATGAACTCAGTCTGCATATTTATAAAAAAAATAAAAAAACTATAATTAACTCAACTAAACAAGGATTTCATATAATTTTCCCTATAATTAGAATATGAAGTCTACAATACATTAAAGAAAAAAACATGAAAATCAGATTAAAAAGAGCATCCTAACAAAAGATAAAGGATATGACTTGTAGTCATTGGAACCTCTAGACCATTATACAATACAAGCAACGAGATACCCCGTAGCCTTCTCCTTTAAACAACCTTCAAATGATGAAGATCTCTCCCAACATTGCAACATGACACCAAGGCTTCAAGTGCCCTTTTTTTGTCTCTCAGTTCCTCTATTTATAGTTTTAGGTGTTCCTATAGTTTTCATAGGGTTCCTATTTAATTGGGAGTCTTGTCATATTAAAATAATGGAAATTCATATTAGACTCTAATTGTGCTCTAATATAAGTAAAAAACTTTGTTAATATGAATAAATATGTTTCTAGATAATTCCTAAGTATTGTGATAAATTTGAAAGACTTTGTGTGATTGGAATTTCTCAAAAATATTCATCAAATAATAAATTACAATTTTATTTCGCCAATGGGGGCAGGGTTTTCATAACCTAAATCAATTTCCAATTAATTAAAAATTTGATTTCATAGCCCCTAACAAGGATTTCACAACCTAGCAATGTTTGAATAGGAGGGGAAAATTGATTATCATAGTTCATGACTTTCTAGTAATGACCCGTGACTCAAGCAACTATTGGAGTCGAAATTGTGTATTTCACAAATTGGGTAAACTTTTGTAACTATCCTCGAATCATACTCTTTATTCAACTATATTCTCAAACTTTTCTTTGTAATTGGATTGTTATGCAAATTTTAACTTACTTCACCAAAAGTCATTTTAACTGGGTATCGTCGATTTACCAGTATATTGCTATGTGGCACATCATTAAAAAATAAAAGTAATAGAAAAGAATAAATTGATAATAAAACAATATAAAAACTAATATATATTTTTTAAAAAGATGGTGACACTCCCCCTCGAGTGGCCCATTGGCGATGGCAGGAGAGGAGGGGGGGCGCCACCCCATTCTCTCATTGGGCCTGGGGACGCAGTGTTGCACAGTGGAGTTTGACTACTATTGTCCTTCAAACCTAAAAATCTTTAGTTGAGACAATCCTTTGTTACTTTGCAATCCATCAAATGAATTCCAATGCCTACTTTTGTGAAATAATTCTCCTATGAACTGTTATATATATATATATATATATATATATATATATAATTGTTATTTTCAGAAAAAATTGACAGAAAAAATTGCCCTAAAAAATACTAAAAAAGGTAGGAGAAGGCATATTCTTCTTGTGGTTGTTGGTAATGCAGTTGAAGACGTATAGGGACTCTTGGAACTCTAAATGCGATCATTACCCGCTGAGCATATGGTTCTTCACATCTTCTAACCTCGCCATCCCGGCCCTTCATGGTCTCCTTCTCTTCTACCTCCGCCGGCAGGTGAAACCGGCAAAGGGGGTAGGATCCATGCATACTCAGCCACCTCTTCATGCAGCCGCCATGGAACAGGTGCCCACAGGAGACCTCCTTTAGCACCACTGCATCCACCACTCCAGCCCTTCGAAACAAATTGTGCAATCTTTGCCCAACTCCTCCAGCCGCCAATGAGAGATGGGGGCACTGCCCCCTCCTTTCCCATCGTAGCCAATGAATTAGTTGAATGCTCTCCCTCCCCCTCTTTCGTTAAATATTTTTTTAATTTTTTATTATGTTAGTTTTTGTTTTTCTATTATTTTTTATCTTTTAATGATTTGACACACCCGATCATGAGAATCTTTGGTGAGAGAAATAAAAAATGTGAAAATAGTCTCGTTAAAAAATAAGTTTGAGAGTTCAAATGATGGTAAAATTCATGGGCAATTATGAAAATTTATCATTCACGAGTCATTACTTGTTTGTCACATGAATCCTTACTTTTCTGTCACAACATATTGCATTCAATTTCAGAGGTTGTGACTTAATTTCACCATCCCAAATAGTTTCATTTATTTATTTTATCTGATACGCAATTTTTTTCAATGACTTTATAACTCATTTCTTGTAATTTTTACACAATATTAAAAATTTAGTTATTCTTATTTTAATAAAACTTAAGCAAATAATCTAATAAGAATAATGCATTCTATGAAAAAGTTAATCGAAATAAGACTAAATGCATGTCATACTCTATGTTGAATTATGCATGGATAACTCACGATCACAAAATTGATCTCAAACTTATTCATGTTAGTTGCGAGGCAATACAATTCATGTACAATTATTCTCTATCCTCATCTTGATGTTGCCTATTATATTGATTGCTTCGCGTTTGTTCAGCCATTTTCCTTATATTCTTTTCCAGTCTTCCTATTGACTTTAATTTCAAAATGGAACACAAGAGATTCCTTTGAACTATTTGTGTTGTGCATTATTTTTGTTCTTGAAGCCTCCAAGTTCAATGGTTGTGTACCAATACTTCAGTTTAATACCATGCACTCATAAATTAGAAGAGTATCAAAGTAATTATCAATAATAAAAGATAAATTCTCAAGGTAGTTATTCGAGGTAGAGCTTAAATAATTTAATTATTAGCTCCCAGCAATGACGCAAAAAGTTTTATGCATAAATAATTGTAACAAATACATTTGATAGTAAGTACACTAGTTGTATGAATAATAGTGAAGAATAGAATTATTGCTTTCACGATAAATTAGTTAAATCTAATTCTATATTGATTATCTACTAGGTGAAGTAAAGGTGTTAAAATGTTCAAATAGAAAATTAAATAATGAAAATTCAATTACATAAATAATTAGTCTTAAGCATGGGGATTAAGAGTGGTTAATGTTAAAGATAAAGATAAAATATCATTTGTGATAGTTGAGTTATAATCATCAATAATGGATCTGATATAATAAACTAGGAATACCTAATATATTGACCTCTCCATACATTAAAGTCTAATAAATTTAATAAAATAACTGCAAACGATGAGTCAATTACTAGTTTTTTGGACGATTAATATGCATTAATATATTTCTGCTAAACTACTATTCACCTACAGTATCAAAGGGAATAAGAAACTAAACAACGCTCATCCCTAACAATGAGTTACTGAACATATGTTATGCATAGTTTAATTTAAAGTGATAAATTCAATTATATGATTGTAATTTAATCACAAAAGCCAAATCATGCATAAAAAGTATAGTTAACTCAACTAATCAAAGAATTTATACAATTTTCCCTATAATCAAAATTAAAAATCTCTATACATGAAAGGTGAACATGAAAGATAGAATAAAAGAGCATCCTAAAATAAGATAGAGATATAATGATGTGTTACTCGTAATCTTCTCCTTTGAGTGACAGACGATGAAAATTTCTCTCAACATTACATCACCAATCCCAAGCTTCAAGCACACATTTTTTTTTTCAACCTCCCAGCACATTTATTATATTCTCCAAGTGCCTTTAGTATTTCATAAGATTTTTTATGTGATTAGGAGTCTTTCCAAGTCGAGAAAAGATAATTAGGGTTAGACTTCTATTGGACCTCATCCAAAAATTTCTCAAATTCTAAATAACTATGTTGCCTAATAATTTATTGGACACATGATCAAATTAGAAATCTTTCTTCAATTGAAATTCTTGTGAAATATAAAATGACACTTGACAAACTTTTCACGACCTAAACAGAATGAGAGTTGAAGTACAATATGTTTGTTACAATTTGTGATGTGATACTTACGACCCATGAGTCAGGCATCCTTGTGTTGAATTCGACAACTTTAGCCACTCCAAAATCTGATAAAACTTCTTTTAGTGACTTATCAACCTATTCCAAATGATTTTCTGTAAAATAACACACACTTGACTAGTTTGATGACTTAAAGAGGTAAAAAGAAATTATCACTAAATATGACACATTTGATGATAAAATTAATTGAAATAAGACTAAATTTAAGTTTAACTATATGTTAAAATATGCTTGCACCACTACCGCAAATGTCACTTCTCAAGAGGCTTTCGTGCAATGCACAAGCACGCAACCCACATGGGTTTTAAGCCCTTGCCTCATGGGTACACCATGATGTGAGTGTACTCGAGAGTACATTTGAAGTTTGATTCATAACATATTTGACTAAGATTTTACTTTCTTATTGAATTATAATTATATTTTTATTAGGATTCTTTTCTATCTGATTAGGATTTTGTTTAGTTGTTATGGGACTTGAGATAAGATTGAGAACATGGTTCTCAAACTCTCGAGTCAACTCATAAACTCATACGAGTTTAAGACTAGAGTATAAAACTGAGTGATCTCGATTCAAACTCGGATTTGATAGTAGATTCGAGTAAACTCGATAGAATCGGGTGGAATCGAGTAGACTCGCTAGACTTTACACGTAGACTCGACAATTTTTTTAATTAATTGTTTAATTAGATTTTGAGAGTATAATTGGAAGAAGAATGAACTATACTTTACTTTATACATGCTTATGATAATATCATAATATATAATTATATTATAATATATGAAGCATGTATTTTTGTACATTATATTATAACTTTTTTTAAAAAATATGATTCATGAAATGATCTTAGTAATAAATAATAATATAAGATATTCAAATTATTCATAATTTTTGTTAATTTATTTAAATATTTTAAACTTAAGTCAAGACAATCTGGTCATCGCGATTTAATCTCAATCAATTCTAGATGACTTGATTTTAAAGTAGATTGTGTCGATTTTGAAGACCTAGATTCAAAATTTGAAGACCAGCTAAACCTAATTGAGTCAACCTGATGTTGTGAGATCCCGTACCAAATTTTGCTCACTCGTACTAAAAATTATTATGTTATGAAATATTTTTATATTATAGAATCTGCGATTTTACGTTTTAACTTTACGGCTCGAGTTTACCGGACACAAAATGAGTTTACCTAAACTCTCAAGTTTGAAAATCTTGATTGAGAAGAGTGAGATTATAAATAGTGAATATGTACAGTCATAAAGTGTCAAGTTATAATCGGTTGTTTGTATTTGTATTTCGTCGCGTACGGTAAACAAGTTTAAGGGAGCAATCGCAATGACTCAGAGTTCAGCAATTGTATGATTTCCAAATTTGAATAACATCTGTGCATGACATTATTCAATTAGTAGTGAATCTTATAAATTTTGTACCCTACACAGAAACAAAATAAAAATCGATCATGATTCAAATTTCATTTTTCATTATATTGGCATTAATTCGATCGTTAATAGCCAATATTAATTGACACTAACTTGGCGTATAGTTGGAGCTGACCTGATACTGACTTAGTGCTCACTTGATGTGCGATAGAAAAGAACGAAAAAGAAAGAGGTTGGACCCATAACAGATATATCCATATTACCTCTTAACTAATGCTGTCATTACATGCATGATTTGTATACGTATCTGCATTTAAAATGCTATTATTATTTTTTAAAATATTTAATTTGTGAACACTCTGCCACTTTAAAAAAATGGCTAGTATGTAGAAAGGCGAAATATTATTTCCATGAAAATTATTTGACAAAACAAATATAGTGATTAACAATTATTTCAGGCTCCATGTTTTCATATGCTAATTTCGTGTTTTCAAGTTATAATAAGTTTTTTATTTCTTGCATTTTTCATTCATAAAAAAATCTCAAGCTCTAAGGCCAGAAGCTCACATGAGAAAAAAAAAATAATGAAATGTAATAACATATATCGAACTTCTATTATTATTGTTCATAGGAATCCAACTTTTTAGATGTAAAACGTTTGGATGAATGAATTTGTTATCTTCACAATGTAATAGTGACTGTGTATCTGTAATGCATAAAAAAAGTTCAAAAGAAAAGTTTAGCAGACTTTTAGTATATATGGGTTAACACAACAAAATTGTTAGTAATTAACTCGAATTCGAAGTAACTATTGTAACTTATTTGCATGTATGGACGTGATCATTTTTTGAACTAAAATTATTAATAAACTTTATAAGAATGCTACACACTCCAAGTTCTCAGTAATCATAGAGATGTTTAAAAAAAACAACTAATGGAAATATATACTATAACTTACTAGCTCAAATATATCATCATACACACTTTTTAACAGTTAAGTCGTCACGTTTGTCTAGTTAGGTTAACTGATAAAACTTTAATAATAGCTTAAGCTTTATTACTAAAATAAAAGTTGAAAACATATTGTTCCAAAATTGCCTTTGAGAAAGATACTTCCAAACTCTCAGCATTGATCACAGTTATTCCCACAATAAAAAAGTAGGGAGATTAGCTGAAAACAATACCACCTCAGTTGTTTTCCTGAAACTGTATAGAGCAAAAATATTATGAACCTTCGTTGTTTTTTCCTATGAAATAACAATTTCTATTATCATAATTTATCGTGCACTTCGCACTCTAATCCTTTAATATATATTTTTATGTTCCTGGTATGAAAAAATAGTATTTTGTACACCACTCTACCTTGTTGTCACAACAATAACTACCTTAATCAGACAAACAAGATGATTGTCCTTCGGTACCAGCTGGAAGGAAATTGACAAGTGCATGCACTTGGCCTTTATTTTATCCAACTATTCATCGCATCAGCATCAGATTATATAATTAATTTGATGCCAGCTTTCCTGCTCATTGTCAACTTTTGCAAGTGCAATGATGCGAACTTTGGAATATTGACCAGTGCCCTCGATCAGAATTCACGCATGCATGCTTCAAACTAATCATAAAATTCAAAGTGATCATGCAGAAATTATATAATACAATGTGCATAGTCATGGATTGATCGAGCCACAGAAACCATGCACAATGCTCTATATATTCTTGGAGATATGACATTAGGACGGATGGCGATATGACATTTGATGCATATCCAAATTAATGTGTGTCATCTGCTGATGCACGGGGTGTGTTTCATTTCGTGTCTCGGCTGCCTGCATGTTCGAACATGATCGGTTCTTAATGCCCTTTCATGAGTTAAATTCTCTTGTGCCGTGTCGGTCAGACACAAATATTTCCCTGAGATGGACATGGCCTTCTTTATATGCATGTTCTTTTACTTTATATCACCAAAATTTCTTTGTGTATAAATACACATGCTGACAATGCATGTAATTTAATACTCTTACTCAGTTTTAGCCAAATTTTGGCGAAATCAGACTATTTTTTTCATATCGTTTTGAGAGGAATCGCCATCGGATGTCCTTCCAGTGATGGATTATTTGAAAGGGACGAAATATAATGAATCATCCTTGGATGTCCTACGTGCTGGATTATTAGGAAAAGACGACGTATAAAGAATCATAAAAACGATATTATTTATAAGTGGTTTTAATTTGTTTAATACTACTGCAATAAAATCCACTCCCTCGAGGTCTTTCTTGAAAGAGAAATTTGTAAGGATCCGTTTTTATTAATTTATTTATATTCTATTGCTTTATCAATAGGTAAATATGGCGAAATTTCTAATAGATATAATAATTTTGTATAACATAATTAATTCTCTTTCTTTGCGAATAATATATAGCTTGATAAAAATTAAGTTATAGAATGGTATAAGTCGAATTGATATACTAAGCTTATTAATTATGATGAATTTATTTTATTGACTGAAAAAAATTATTATATGGCGATTTTTATTTTTTTTTATTTTTAAACTGGCCCACTCTAGGAATATCAGCAATATTCTCGCCAATTTCAGTCTACCACTCACACCTTTAATTAATTTAGATGACGTTATTATATGTGGGGTCTTCGATTATTATTATATCCTCTCTATATATGGATAAAATATATATATATATTTCATTATTATTTCATAATAAAAAAATAAAAAAACCTGTCGTTCACTATTTGTCTTTGATCTCTCTGGGTTAATTTTCACGTTAAATTTTGATGTCTGATTCACTTTTGATGATTATGTTATTATCCATTTAATTTTAGATATATTTTCCTCACTAAGACATTATTATCGTTTTCTATTTTATTTTAAATCATGAGTATTTTATTTGTAAGCAAAAATTAACAAGGCGTGCGGCACTGAGGAATCCACCCACGTGCAAGTGTTGGGGACCCGACCGATCGGATCCTGACTCCGAAACGAGTCTCTTATAGATACATATATGATCTATTGTTTATCAAATTTTGTTTAGAGAAATATTAATATTAATATTGGACAATTAAGTCAATTTAGATCATGTTACAACTATTAGGAAACAGGAACAAAAACTCGATTAACAATTAATTAACGAATTGTATGGTTCGAAAAGATTGATTCTATGATAGTTAAATTAAATCATACATTGAGTTCGACAGAGTATCCGACGTAAAAAAAGGAAAAAAAAAAACAATTAATAACCAGTAATGATTCTTTTTGTTTATTTTTGTTTTGTGAACATGTAAACAAATCCAATAGAAATTTGTCTTTGCTTGTATCACATAATTGTCATAGTTCCCCACCCATGTGCGAGTGATCATGTCATCTATCCTCTTCCTCACACAAGTTGTTTTTATTTAGCCGCACACCACTTTTCCACCGAAAAGAAAAGGCAATTTCGATTTGATTTATTTACATTTTTTTGGCACCTAACTCTTGCAAAAAAAAAAGAAGAATATCAAGAAAAACGAACTGAGGAATACTTTGTAAAGAGGTAATTATTCTTGTATAATAAATATACTTAATTAGAAAGAAGACTGACTCGCAGGGAAGCACCAACGAATAAATTGGAGGGGACCCACGTTTTTTTTCATAAACCTTATAATAATAATAATAATAATATGCATATGTATATGTATATTTTGAACACCATTTAAAATTTGGACCCAAAATAACCATAAATATCAAATGTGTTAATTTTCGTCTTAATTATAAAAAAATAACTTATTAATTTTTATTCATTATCTTAGTTTAAATATTTTTTTTATTATAGTTTGACCCTCTCAGATGAATTCAGACTTAGTTTCAATATCATTATTTTAACTTTAATAATAATTAATTTATTTGTTATCAATTCTTTAATTTTTAATATCTATTTATTATCATTTGACTACCGAAACATCTTATCGATCCGTCCCAAACTACTCATATATCTAGGCTCGTGTTTTTTCCATTGATTATCGAAAATAAATTATTTAATATAATCACATGAAAAAAAAATGTTAATGCTCCAGATGAATATGTTCGTTCTTCTTTAAGAATAGGAAAATGCCTTTTGCAGAATATACACATATTTCTCAGAGATTTTTTTTATGACAAAGTTTTTTATCATATTTGGATAATAAAAAGAGAGGAAATACGATTAAATTACACGATTAGTCCCTTAACTTTGAGTCATTTTCAAATTGGTCCATCAACTTTAATTTATAATCAGAACGTTCTTCATCTTTGATTTTCTTACACGATTAGTCCTCTTGATCGGTGATAGTGAGTTTTCCGATTGTCTCGCATACGTGGCTGACACATGAGCCATTTTTCTCTCATTCACATTATTTAACGCTATAAAATTGGGTAAAATACACGGATCATCCCCAAACTTTGAGTCGATTTCTAAATGATCCCCCAACTTTGATATTATTGCACGATTCATCCACTTGACTGGTAAGAAATAATCTTTCGATTATCTTACTGATGTGACATAATAAAATATAATAAAAAATTTAAACATCACACAATAAAAAATAATATTATAAAAATTTAATGGCGTGGACGAGCTGGCAGAAGGGTGTTGGCCCTCCTCTCCAAACTCGCCCTCTGGCAAGCTTCGCACAAGGGACGCCAACGCTCCCTCGCGTGCTCGTTGGCATCCTCTTGTCATTTTTTATTTGTTTATTAATTTTTATAATATTTTATTAATATTATATTATTTTTTATTGTGCCATGTCAATAAGTTAACTTTTTATTATACTTTATTACATCACGTCACTAAGATAATCGGGAGGCTATCTCTTACTGGTCATTTGGATGAATTGTATAATAATACCAAAGTTGGGGAACCGTTTAAAAATCGACTTAAAGTTGGGGGACGATTCGTGTAATTTATCCGATTTTGTAGCGTTAAATGACGTTGATGACTTAAATGACGTAGATGGGAGAGAAATGACTCACGTGTCGATCATGTATGCAAGGCAATCGGGAAACCCACTATCACCGGTCAAGGGGACTAATCGTGTAAGAAAATCAAAGATGAAGGACGTTCTGATTACACATTAAAGTTGAGGGATCGGTTTGAAAATGACTCAAAGTTGGGAGACTAATTATGTAATTTATCCGAGGAAATACTATCGAGTATAAAATATATTTTATTGAAAACTTACATTGTAACAACGTGAGACCAAAATTATTTGATGGAATAATCTCTCACGGGCAAAACACAAATGTGGTCATAAGCTTATATGTACCTACTCCTTTCACTTTTAAATTCGTGCGAGCCAATGGTTCAAAGTGAATAATATCTTGATTGAGCTGAGGAGTGTTACAGAATTATTTCAGAGATAACCTCACGTGCTCACTTGGCTCAATCAAGATATTGTTCGCTTTGGACCATTGACCTACACGAATTTAAAATGCGTCTTAATAGGTGAAGGAGTAGCTATACCACCTCTGTGTTTTGCTTATGAGAGACTATTCTATCAAACCATTTGGTACTTAGACCTCCTCAACGTCCTCGTTGAGCAATGTAATGCCCAAAAAAAAATCAAAATGTGAAGAAAGCTCAGCAGGATAGTTGTAGGTGATTAATCCATACTCCAACAGAAATGAAGGATTTGAAAACAAAAATCATACGGAGTTTTGATGAAATCCATAAAATTAGAGGAATAAATATTATCACATTTATTATATTAGATTTAATCAAGAGAGGAGGATTAATAGCTAAAACAAGCTATACGCCAACCCCCCCCCCCCCCCACCCCTCTTTCCTCAACCTCACGAACTATCTCTCTCGATCTTTGTTGGAGCGCTTGGCAACATCCAGAGACGAGTCGACGGGTTCGACTGTACATCACAAAAATCAATCAACTTCGTCCTCCTCTTTCATGCACGCCTCTCGGTGCTACAATTCATAGCAAGTTTTTTTAACGTTCTTGACTGAATTACAGGAGGCGAACACCAAGGAGATAGAGAGTAGGCGCAAGGAAAACACCAAGGACAGCGGGGAGGACGCGTCCACATCTAATTCAAGTGGATTAAAGGAAGAAACCCACGGAAAAGAGATGGGTGAATATGAAATCACCTTGCATAACTTGAAATAGATTAGACCTGATCTTTTAGCCATCTCATCTCATCGTTATTCATGATTAAGCATGTAAAGGATATGAAAGCAAGAAGTATGATTGATTGTTTGAGTGCCCTATGATGATTATGATGTGTTGTACCTAGGAATCATATTGTAGTTATTTGATCTGTCATTAGATTTGTATTTCTACATGACTACCGCGTTGACCTATCATTCTATGTTATTTATGTCTTGTGTTTTTCTTCTGCATTAGTAGAATATCATGGATGTTACCTTTAGAACTCTCGACGTTATGCTTTACAAAAGAACCCAGCCCCGATCTCTAAGAATCTGGCCCGGGTACATGCTGAAACCGGCCGTGAACTCTATCTTCACGCCCGTGAACCCTGCCTTCATGCCCGTGCTACCTGCCTTCACGCCCGTGCTTATTAACTCAGTCGAACTAAATCGACAGGATAAGAAATAAATCGATTGACCGATTCACCTAGTCATGCATGTAATGTTGATGTGGAGGTCGATGCATGCAAGTCTTTTATTGCTATTCACGGTTGTGTCTTCTTGTGAAATAATTTATGCAAGAAATCAAAGAGAAATATTAAAATAATTAAAAATATAAAATATAAAATAAAGAATGGAAAGAAAAAATTGAATCATACTTAAATAATAAGTAAAGATCGTATGTGATATTTTAAATTCAAAAATAATTATGACGTTCGATTTAACCAAAAGTAATAATGGGCTAAGTATATAAGATATGTGACTTTTTAAATTAAATCAGTCGACCGATCCACCCAACTCGGGTCGCCCTGTACCCAATCCGGGTCATAGCATCCTGAGACTGATTACTATGATTCCTACTGATTCTTGATCCTTATTTGAATGCCATTTGTTCTTGCTTGATTTATCACGATGATGTCTGAATTAATGTTATATGATGTCACATGATCTATTCCTGATTCGAGATATGGACTCATATGATGTTTCACTCTCCTATTGATCCAATCGTTCCCACATTATGATGAATAAAGAATAATAAGATTCTAAAGTGATTAATAAGGGAAGATGACAAATGAATAATGGGTTGTCAGCATATGCCAAGTACCTCGAGATAAGAGTCGCTCCTTTGGTTATGGTTTGATCACCCATTGACCCGCACAATATTGTATCATTTCGCTCTGTTTACCCCAAGAATTTAAAGGCACCTAAAGTCACCTAATTTCTAATCATGAATCAAGATTAAAAAGTATGGACAAGTAAAGCAAGCCTGAATATCAAGTCAAGTTATCTTTATCATTTATGTCATGATTACCAAGTCTACTCTTAATTCTTATTTTGTCATGTATCATGTGACCTTACTTTTTTTTTGGGTGCCGGCTCGGATCTACGGAAGGCCTCCGGTGTTCGAGGCTACTAGCACTCGACTAATCCAGAGCCGAAAAGATAGAATAGTAAAGGCTTATTCCTTGGTCAAGGTGGCGACTCTAAGACTCGAACCTGGGGCTACTAGCACCCAGTGAGTGCTCGGGACTCAACCCTGCTACTAGTTGAGCTAACCACCGTTGGTTTATCATGTGACCTTACTGATTTTCACTATATGTTGATTTCTCCTTATTCATGAATTATGATGACTCCATGATCAATTTCCATATCAAGATAAGTAATTGTCATAATTACTGATTTATTCTATTTAAAGTTATGCATTATATACTTTTATTAGTTTTTTACTAAGCTGTAAAACTTACGGGAGGACCTTCTTCCTTGTGTTTGATTTTCACAGGGTCAAGTCAGTGATGGTGTTGAGTTGGTGTGCGACGAAGAAGCTCAGGCGATGACAAAGCACATGAACCGAAGGGTCTAGTCATTTACTTATTTCCTTTCCGCACTATGAACTGATGTAACAGTTATGATATTATTATTTCGAGACCATGTAGTGATTCTTGGATTTTCATAGACATTTTTTCACCTGCTATCTTTCTTTATTTTTTTATTTTTTCTTTTGTTGACATGTCATGATTCTTGATCGAGTCTTAATATGATGATTAAAGTCATAGCGTTTGTAGCGTCTTCCGATTGATTTTTGCCATGTAGCGTTGGTCGATTTGGGGGCGTTACATGCATATTTATCGGGTCAATGTAAGATGCATGTTAATATTATAAATATAAATGTAACATTACTTGTATCCACTTTAGACTTTAATTCTCATGATTATGTCAAGGCACATTAAGTTCAATAAAATTAGTAGATGCTTCATGCCCTATCTTTTCAAGTCGTATAAAATAAGTTTTCATCAAATCAACTTTTTAATATATAGTAATTTCAACAAACTAGTAGATCCTTCAAGTCATATATCTTCTAATAAACTCTATAATATATAGAATTGAATCTTTTCAACATACTAATTGTAAAGATAGAGATACATTAAAGTGCACAATACTCTTCAATAAATAGTAAAGACTCATTAGTTGTTTCTGATCAATATTCTTGATGTACAGGATCAATCAGGACAAGGAATGGCCGACCAACGACATGAAGATTTTGTTGTGCAACTGTTGAGAAGCGTATCGGGACAAAGTTAGGGACCGGCTCCTCGTGCTACTATACCAATGCAACACTGACATTTTGGTATGACACACGTAAATGACAATAGGGCTTAGGAAGTCATCAAGTGGCTGGGGAAGTCTTGGAAGGGTGTCTCTCAACTTTGGTCAGGCACTTGAAGTTAGGGATACCCCTTAGGATGTTGTAAGAGATTTAAATTTTGTTTTACACCCTGAAAATAACAGAGGGGGTTCCCCTTTTTGACTTATGAAATCGATGAAACTATCTCGTAAGCTAGTGCACTATCATGGACTCATCGATCTTAAGATGCAGTTTATTTATTTTACATGGTGTAACAGTCGTAGGGGTGGGGCAAAAATTTTGTTTAGACTGGACCACATACTGGTGAACCACTTGTCTCTTTTCCTAATTTGTATATTGAATATCTTGCTAGGATAGCCTCATACCACTCACCTTTAATATTGAACACGAGTAACAATAAGCCAACCCGACCTAACTATTTTAAATATGAACACTATTGATTTGAGCACCAGGAACTAAGAGAAATTGTCCGAGCTAAATGGAATGAAAGTTATATTGCCAATCTTTAGAAAAATTAAATGCAAAACTTTCCTATGGAATAGGACTTGTCTTGGGAATCTTGAGAAAAGGATGAACATAGTACAAAATAAAATAAGAGAACAAGGATGTAATATCTGGTTTAAATGAAAATGAGCTCAATTAACTTAGGGTGGTATATCATAAACATAATGCTTATTAAAATTGGGTGGTTGAGTAAATCTAGAGTGAATTGGCTCAAAAATGGCGATAGAAATATCAATTTCTTTGACTTATCCACAAACATTAGACAAAGGGAAAATATGATAACATCCATAATAGATGTTCAAGGTAACACCATCAAGGATGAGAATGATATTAGGAATTCTTTTGTTTAGCACTACATGAACATCTGGAATAAGAGCCACAACAATACATACCTTTGGACTGCTAGCTAGACCTACCAATTTTAAGCACCACATTGGCTGATCAATTTATTTTACGAAATCAAGGGTTGCTTATGAGACATGAGCCCATGGAAGGCCTCGGATCCGATGGGTACACACTTTAATTTTATAAAATGTATTGGGACATTGTGGGACCTAGAGTTATTAAGAGTATCCAAAACTTCATTAGTGATAGCATGCTCCCTCTTGAATTGTCTAAGACTACTCTAATCTTTATTCCTAAGAAAGCTACACCAAAACTTGTTACTGATTATTGACCTATATCATTATGTAAGACTGCTAAAATCATCTCTACCAAACTCAAGCCTTTCTTGCCATCTTTAATTGACCCTCACCATTCTGCTTTTGTTTCTGGCAGAAATATTCAAGAGAATATTTCATTAGTTCATAAAATAGCCCACTCTTCGAACCATGGTAGAAAAAAGTGTTTAATCCTTAAAATAGATAGGGTGTCATGACACACTATGATTATTGTGTTAAATCATATGAATTTCTTAGCAAAATTCATTTCTTGGATTTCCAGCTATATGCAATCTCCAACCTTTAATAGTACTACTAATGGAATCCCATTTGCTTACTTTAGAAGTTACAAGGACATTATCCAGGAGATCACTTATCACCATATTTGTTTAACTTGTATCTCAAATACTTTTTTCTCTACTAAACAAGAACGTCAATTTGGGATCTATCATCTCCTTTTCTATTGGCACTTTTTTCCTTAGTCACCTTGATGCTTGTGGATGACCTTATCATTTGTATGGTTGCTACTAGAGCAAAATTTTGAACATCCAAAAAAATTACAAACCAAAGGGTTAATTAGAAAAATATAAAATATATCTCCCAGTTAAGTTCAACAAGCGGCGCAAATCAATTGTATGTGACACCCTAGATATCGGGATAGGTAACTTCTCTTTTAATTACTTAGGGGTTCAAATATCATACAAGTATATCCCGACCAAATGTTAGTCAACACTGCTCTCATCTCACATGGCGGGGTGAAAGAGCAAATTACTTAATCAGGCATGCAAAACAACACTAATCAAATTTGTAGTTAATTTCATGCCTATCTATGCCCTTAGTGTTACCTTCATTTCTCAAGAGTGCTCCTCTCCCTAGAGAAAAATTCTCCAGATCCTTTCTTTGGAACTCTGGTATGGATGGTCAAGACACTAATTAGTTAGAACATAGTGCAATTACCAAAGGTTGGTGGGTGTCTTGGTCTAAGGAGACTTGGTCTTCTTCAGCCATCGCTCCTAGCCAAACGAATTCAAGGTTTATTGAACAAAAAACAAAATCTATGGAATGCCCTAGTTACCAACAAATATGGTTCTATTCTATATATGTTAACTAAAAAGAAAAATTGTGTCTACGGGTGAAAAATCCTCCATAATGGCGACTATGATGTTATGTTAGGAATGATGAAGTTAATTGCAAATTGTTGTTCCATTGATGTATTTTATCATCCTTGGTATTTTGTAATTCTACTCAATTGGTATTCAACTTACATTAATATGAACAACATTCAACTTTTGCGCACTTCTAAAGTCTGTCATCTTATTTATGATCATGCATGGAATGATGTTCTATTGAATGTTTTGGTCCTTTATTGGTATCTCAAATCTCTTCCTTGTTTTTACCTGCGAAAGCTAATGATGATATGTGGATTTAGGTGAATGGCACCCATGACATGCACATGTTGGTTTTATCTACAACCTCAATAGCCGCCACACCTTGCCACCGCTCTAGAAGGTCCATGCCACATAGAATTTGGAAGATCTCGGCCCCCCACCCCAACCCACCCAACAAAAAAAAAAGAGTTCTTCATTTTCTTTGGAAGCTTTCTCATGGACGCCTACCCATCTTAAAAGCTATTACTCATTTTAATCTTGTAATTAACACCAAATGTCTTCTTTGTGTCTCAAGTGAAGAAATTATGCCTCATCGTATTTTCCATTGCTCTTCAACATCTCACTTCTAATTGTTACTCCAATCCAAGATTAATATTACCTTTGTGCATATGACCATTTGGGATTCTAAGGCGTGGGCTCATTTGTGGCTCAAAAGTAAAATTACTTTCTTTGATTTCCTTTTGTCTATGGGGTCTCTAGGATTGAGAAATGATGTTCATTTTCGTGACAGTCAAGTGACCATTCATGCGATTTAGGAGAAGGTTGTGGTTGGTTATAATGAGTATGATAGTATCCACCACCCTAAAGTAATTAAGATGCCCCCACGACCAATGTCAGATCTGATGGGAGCCCTCGTTTGGATAAAACTAGACCCAGATGGATCTCTGATCGTAGAGGAGGGGATAGAGGGAGCTAGATTTTTTATTTGATCATTTGATGCCTCTTTTCTTGATGCAAAGGCTTTTAATAGGGTGGTGCACTCATTCATTGAATTGGAGGCCTAGGTCTTGCTTGTTGGAATCCGTAGGGAATGGCAGCTAGGCTACTTACACGTTCACATCAACACCAACTCGAAGACGCTCGCACAGATTATCAACTAGGGTCAGTTCCTTGGCACATTAGGAAACTACGTTAGGAATATTTTGTCTAATTTTCGTGTGTAAGCAAGGTCATGTTCCTTGACATATCAGGAATCTACTTTTCGATGTGTGTACCAGGATGTTTCTTCCTAAAAAAACTATACAGTAGTCAATTTGAAATCATAACCTCGCATAGTATGAAACCTTAATTCTCATGCTTATAATTTTTCAAACATCAAGTATGTCAAGACTCGTGAGCAAAATAACAATCATCACGGACACAAATAAATAAAAATTAGCTAGCATTGATTATGATCAGTGAATGCAAGTAACACAAAGATGAAATAAAATTGGTATTCCATATGCCTCTCTTAAAATAAGGGAAAATGTTGTATGCTAGGAAAAAATATTCTCTTTTTGGGTCAGAAGAACACAATTTGATTAAAGAGAGTTCCTTATGATTTGCTAGATATGTTGTTGCGAAGATTAAACGGGTTGCCACTAGTGAGGCCACTAGTAATATTAATCGTTTAAGCATTTTATTACTTGGATTAATTCCAAGTTTTATTTGATGATAGAAAAAATCTTACATAAATGACACTTGATGAAACTTGAATACATATGTTGTTGAGAATTCACAATCTTTATATGTGAACTAAATAATATAAATCAATCAAGATACACAAAAATAACAAGTAAAAGAAACATACCAAATTTACATGGAAAACTCTTCAATAAAAAGAAAAAAATGGAACAATTGCATATCAATATCATTAATTCAATTATAGAATTACAATGTATTTCTAGTTTCATCCGAACCTGAAAATAATAATCTAATGGACTGAATAATTATTCTATGAAAAATTAAAATAATTAGAAGAAATAATATCACTTGATTACTATACTTTTTTGTGATTGCATTATTAAGAAAACATCCATAAATCTTTTCAATATGGTTGTTACTTAATCATTTACCCTTCAAAGATAAAAATTCTTGACCGTTTTTTAGACCCTCTTCTCTCCCTCACTTCTCTGTCGTGTTTTGGTGACCAAAGAAAAAATATATATTTTCTTTTTTCTATCAACCTCCCAGCTGCACCTGCACCTCTCAAAAGGAGAGAACAAAACCATTTTTCTTTTCCTCCAAAAGTTCTCAGCGGCTACATAATTAATTAGGTTTTATTAATATATAATGGGCTGCATTAACTTCAAGGGCCCAACACATGCATAGTTGATGTGACAAAAATACAGTTCACAATTATAAGAAATCTTCTGGGCAGCTATATAATAGCTTACATAAATAACATGCCACATGCTGATGCACACTATATAAATAACATATATTCAACTATTTAGCATTATGCATATTTGTTTGGGCTATTTCATTGAACCTCCCATTAATTATAGTGATTTTTCGCGTCTAATTCTTATGAACTTACCGTATCACATCTCTAGATTTTATTACGATTTTACTTCAATCCTTTCGTCCAATTTTGTTAACTTTTTCGTTATTCTTTTATTTTTTTTTCTATTTATGAAAAAACTAAAATATCCTTCTACAAATTGTTTTCTCCTTTGATGTTTAAAATAAAATATCTTGACAAGTCAGCAATGTCAAATATTCCCTTTTTTAGTATTTTTAGTTTTTATATTATTTTTAACACTAAAACAAAGGACAATTCATGGAACAGTATTTTAGTCTTTTATAATAAAAAACATTAAAAATAACAGAGAAAGCTAATAGAATTAGACAAAAGGTTTAAAGTGAAAATCACAGTAAAATTTAGCAACGTCATATGATAAGTTCATAGTTCAAAATTAAATGCAAAAAATTACTATAATTCTAGTGAGGTTTAAGAAAATAATTCTATTTGTTCACATTTACGAATCACACTAATCAAGTTAGATACATCTTACTGCATTGTAAAACTAAATCATGATACCTATTTGTTTAATGTTATGTAAATCCACGAACTTGGAATTCCTCTAACTTCTCCACTGTTCTTAGACCTTCCTTTCACATAATAAATATCAATGCTAATTATCCTTTAATTCTAACTTTCACACACGCACACGTGCTCGTGCACATGTGTGTGCCTAGGTTTTGCAAAAGGTTTAACTTATATATGTTAAATTCCACGATCAAAACAACATGTGATTGCATCATGTCACAACTTCAATAACACTAACAACAGTAGTCAAAATTATATTTATGTGCATAAAGGTATTATAAACCTTACATATTAACAAGATCTTTCAAATATAATCCTTCAAATATTCGATATTACCAAGTATTAAAACCAATGAAATAAAATTTTTAATAGTTTATAAGCATCATGCCAATCAATTGTTATAATAGCATTAAATAGCTAATTGTAGCATTATAGTCTTCAGTTTAGCTTCTGATTAATTGTTGCATTATAATAGTTATAGTAGCATCATAAAGTTATTACATTATATTATTGTATTAGTAATTTTCTTATTATAATATGAAAGTATTTAATATACATTATAAAGGTCAATTGTATACTTTTTCACACACAATTCACAATATGTTTTACATACATGTAACTAAGTTTTAAATTTAAGATTCTAAGGTGTTCATTAACTTCACTTAGCAGTACATGGCATTAAACATAAAGTAAGCAAATATATATTTTTTACCATACCATTCCATTATTTCAACTTTAGTCAAAGTAGTTTCATAACTTTCGGCTTAATCAACCATTCCTTATATTACCACCATGAAAGAGAATAGAGATACAACTACATATATATATTAGAGAAATATATTAACATGAATATATAATTTTGTGTATGCATCATGCAAATCCCACAATCTCAACGGTTATATGTTCAGAGTCCACAAGATTGCTCTCCAATGTACTCCTTCCTACAACTCTCTTGTGCTCCCTCTCTTTGGTTGATCACTCTTCTCACCATTGCATGGTTTAAAAATATATATATAAGCTCAATTTTTTAAGAATGGACAATACTCTTGAGGAATTAAAGTTTGAAACGATGCATTCTCTTTGTTTATATACTGTATTGAAACAATACTCTTTGTTTCATATTGTTGAACTGGGTGCATTCCCCTTTTGACCAGTGCCTTAACATTGGGTTTATCATAGTCATCTAACCAAATTTGATCACTGAGATGTCGGAGCATAGTTTTTATGCTTTAATAAATCATATTTCGGCAATAAAAATCTTGAATATTTATGACGTGTGATGTAACAAATAAATTATTTTAAAATGGATAATTTTATACAATAAGTAGCTTTTTATTAATTATATGTCAACAATCAGAAAGGTTATCCTTATATGGATCTCAAGACAAATAAGTTTTCAATTAGCAGGAACATTATTCTTTATGAGAATGTTTTTACTTTTTCTTCAAAAAGATCCTAGATTAATCCTAAAGTTTTAGTTTCAAATCCATTATACACAAAAGATAATTTTTCATAGAGAGTTTATTTTCTTCAAGTGAGTCCTGTTGAAGACAATACAAACAATATTTCTTCCTCTTCATACCATCATTGCCTCTTTAAATTTGGTAGTCTCTTTGTCTCAAATCTCAGATAGTTTGACAAAAGATTCTTCTTATACAAATCCATGTCAGCTTCTGAGTTAAACACTAAATAAAAAAGAATTGTAAGACAGCCTGCAAGAATGAAGGACTATATTACAAGTTCAAAAGATGAGTATTCAATGGCCAATTATATATCATATGATCAATTGAGTCATTCCTCTAAGTGTTTTATAGTTTTGTTGAACCATCAACTTATAAACAAGCAGCTAATGATCCAGATTTGGTTAAAGATATGAAATTGGAGTTAGATGCTCTTGAGGTAACAATACTTAAAAATAGTTGATCTACCACTAGGAAAAAAAACCAGTGGATTTTAAATGGGTATTTAAACTTAAACTTTGAGCTGATGGTACAGTTGAAAGGCACAAGACACGACTAGTAGTAAAGGGCTTCAATTAGCGAGTAGCAATTGACTATAAGGATACGTTTTCCCAGTTGATAAAGATATAACTATAAGGGCCTTTCTAATAAGGGCTGCTCCGAAGAATTTACCCTTGTATCATCTTGATATCAATAATGTTTTTTTTTTTAAATTGTGAATTATATGAAGAAGTCTTCATGCAGGTTTCACCTAGTCTTCATGCTCCAAACATATGTAAACTTCAAAAATCTCTCTATGGCTTGAAACAAGCCTTCGACAATGATATATCAAATTCTCTGAAGTTCTACTAGCTGACAACTTCATCCAAAGACAAAATGACCATACCTTATTAACAAAGAGTATCGAGGGTAAATTTGTTGCCATTCTTGTTTATGTAGATGGTATATCATCAATTAAGTCTCATCTTACATCTCATTTTAAATGTAAAGTTTTATGAAATCTTAAATTCTTGGTACGGAAGTTTTCAGATCTTCCAACAATATTATACTTACTCAAAGAAATACACCATGTTTTTAATTTATGACATAGGGGTTTTTGGCTCGAAACCCAACTACACTCCTCTAGAAGAAAATCTCAAATTGACAACTTTTGAATTTGATCAGCATATAGAAACACATAATCTGACAATCGATGAAGACAATCAATGATCTTAAATCATATCAAAGGTTGATTGGTCGCTTAATTTACTTGACATAGACTTGTCCTATTACATTTGCGGTACGACATTTAAGTCAATTCATGAATCAATTGTAGCATTCTCATCTAAACGCTGCTTTCAGAGTTATTAAGTATTTGAATTCTTCTTCTTGGTGTGGTCTTTTCTTTCCAGCTAAATCCAATAATGAGCTTACAACTTTTTCAGATGCGGATTGGGCACCTTGCTTATTCCCACGAAGGTCGGTTTTTGCTTTTTGTGTTAGAATTGGTTCTTCTTTGGTTTCATGGAAGCCAAATAAGCAGGAAGTTGTTTCACATCCTTAGCTAAGATTGAGTATCGTAATGTAGTTGATGTTGTGATAGAGCTTATTTGGTTATATAGAGTACTCCTTGAACTTCATATCTCGATTCAAGTACCAATTTTAGTTTCCGCACATAGTCGGTCGACAATGCAAATTGCAAAAAAATTAATTTTTCATGAGCACACTAAGATGTTGATCGTTTCTTTGGGCGAGAGCAGGTTATACGGAAGATTGTTCATCTTCGGCATCTACCAACATCTGACATACTTACAAAAGGATTGGATCGTCGACAACTTGAGTTTCTTGTTTCCAAGTTGGGACTAGTCGCCAGTCGCCAACTTGAGGGGGGCTATTGGAGCAGAGGCTTTCGTCATCAGCAGAGTTGCAATCATCGATCAACACCGTGAATAATAGTGTAACACCTATCCCTACCTTTTGTTCAGTTTTCGACAATTTTAAAGGCCAAGAACTTTATACCACTATGTTACTTGTATCAGTAGTAACCGTGTATAAAAAGACTTGTGAGCAGTTTTCTTTTGTGTTGATACAATTAATACAGATGATGGCTAAGAACTCTTTAGATGATTAATGCCGAAATGGTTTTTCTGTTTTTTCTCTACAATTTCTACTTCTCCAGTGATCTTGACATCAGCAATGGTTTATTATTTTTTTATAATAATTGTTTATTTTTTTTAATATTGCTGATTCGAATAACTATCGCCCGACTTGATCATGTTTTTTCAGTTTATGATAGAGTTCTATCCACAAGAAAAGAATTGTAATATTGTGGCATGTTGCATGTGGCAGGAGAGAATTGCTGGAAATCTTTGAGATGGTGATTTGATTATTCTTGTCGCATTCACGATGGAATTGTTATCTGTTGAGTTGTTTCGCAGCACACATATACTTAATGCATGTAGAGGCAATATTGTGGATGAGTTCAAATCAATGCAATGGAACGAATTAATCTCATTCCGGTCCCCCACCTGCATGTGAGATGTAGGTAATATTTCTGCATCTCAATCTTTTCAATTTGGCATCACAGCATGCAAATTAAGTGGCTGTAGCCCTAGTGCACTATTGCACACATAAATGCCATGTACAATATTAGATAGATAAACATGTCTGTTTGTTGTCTATTTTCAAAAACACACGATCCAGCAGACCCAGTAGGTGGACATGTACAGGGCGGATGAGTCGAGCCTTTCACAATAACAAGGTGGCTCAAAATCTCAGGGCCAACACAAACATATATACCTACATAGATGCTTTCACTGTCCTCTAGCTACTCGCCGCATACACGAATTAATAAGGGACAGGCAAGGCATATAATATTAATATCAGAGAATATATATAAATAAAGCTAATAAAATATCAGTTTTATCGTATGATTCATTTGCAAAATAAAAACAATGGACTGCGCCAAATTCCTAAGTTATCAAACCTTTACATGGATGTGATGTTAAAACAAGAGCAGAAAGGTGACGGCCGGACAGTGAAGAGTTATTATTCCAGGTTTTAACAGCTTGACACAAGCAAAAGTCCAACGATATATGTAGTCTTTAGACCTACGTGGGTCCCTCTTTAGCCACATATTTCTCTAATTATTATATTTTGCTATATTCTATTTTATATGCCCTAGAATTTCTGTATTTACAATTATTAGCATCTTATTAATTTAGTGCTGGGTAAAGAATAAAATAATATTATTTTAGTTAAGTTTTGAAGACTATAATATATAAACTATTAGCTCTCATCAATTTTGTGATAATTCTATAAATTATTATTTCATATTTTTTTCCTGATAAAACGAAAGAGAAATCTCCATTCAAATTTAGGTTAAGAATAAATCACTCTATTCCCCTTTTTTTTTCCTCTCGTTTACTAACCACTCCCACAATTATTGACAAACTAGAGGATGGGTCCAGTTAAGGAACAGCGAGTTCTAGTGGCGATTATTATGCATTAAGTTTTTTTCATGTAGGTCCATAATAATTATTAATATTCTTCTTCTAACAACCGACCTCGATCGATTCCATTAATTTGGATAAGGTCTGCGCAGCTGGTTGTTCTCTCATATCTTATATGCAAGAACAAGAAAGGTATGTATCTGCCAATCATAAGGCAGCTGGGTTTTAAGCCAACAATGACTTGTTTGGAGTCTAGATTTCATTCAGTGTACTGTTGCAGATTTATTTTGTGTTACATTATTGAAATGCATAACGTACGTTGAAAGTAAACTCGATCCAATAATAATCAATCTAGGTGATCGAGATTCCACAAATAGATTAAATTTTATTTTTGGAGACGTCCATTGAATTATATTTGTAACTTTATTTTTTATCAGAGCACTGATCTCTTTCGGAATACTCTTCTCGTCAATTTGATCAGTAAGAAGGAATGATATGTATTTTGAATTGAAGGGAAAGGAGGGTAATGTAGGAAAAGTTAAAATTAAATTTGTTTGGATAAAAAAAATTCATGATCACTTCCTCGTTTAACAGTAATTTATTCTAAATTGTATTACTTTTGTTGTCATCCATTTTTTCCCTCCAATTCCTTCCAATTGGAAAAACCTAAAACTTCAAGATATGAATAAAAAAAATTATCCCTAAAAAACTTCATGCATAATGAACCATAAAAATAATTAATCAAAACAGCCATTATATATGGGCCACCTCGTTCTTCTCGAAAGAAAAAAGAACAAGATATACCATTAGCACGCTAGTAGCCAGGACGTGCTCTAGGTGGAACCAAATATGAAACCTAAAATGTAGAACAATTATAAAAATAAAAATTCTATGTTCAGTTTAAAAAACATTTAAACTATAGAATATAATATATATAGTTGAAAAGAAAAGTACTTGTGGAATATATAGCTAGTCAATGTTCAAATAATATTTCTTTTCACAATTGTCCATATTGTCTTTAAATGCACATATGGATATAGGAAGCGTGCGCACACACACAATATATGAAAAAACTATTACATTCATTTATCATCGTTCGATTTAAAACGGAGGTTGATCACGAACCAACCTTAAAATTATTTTAAGATCACTTGGCATTGAGTTGATTTTGTTTATTATAACTATCATTAGTTAGACCATGATCTCTATATTATGCCCCTTTTACTTTATTTTTTCCATTAGTGCTTGATTGCTATTGATTTTCAACACTTCCCACTAGGAAGTGACAAGACTATTAAAATCGCAAACTAACTAGTACAAGTTTAAGAATTTATAATAGACATCCGAATAAAGTCATAGCAAAATCAATCTCTAAAGTAGAATCGATGGATTCGAGTACTAAATCATTAATTCAGTAAATAGATAAACTCACGCAGTCAAAATAACTCCTGAATTTGTCATATATACTATAACCCATGTTAATCTAACAGAGCACAAAAAAATAGCATTTTACCTATTTTTGGGCCACAAGTTTTCCTCATTCACCCATTTTCTAGGTGCTTTCCGTTGTATCTTCGTAACTTCCATTTCATATTTCCTCTCCTTTGGCCCTCTAACTTTATTTATCAACAAGTTTGTCATCATTGTACTACCATCTCCTCATACACAATTCATTTTATTTTCTATAATATTAGCTGAGTTTATGTTTGTTTGAAATGCCTTATATATGATTAATTCTTTAGTTTTTGCTATATTATGTTTTATTTAAAAATATTTTATGGATTATGTATGTATTTAATTTAACTATGAAGTGAAGAATTACAAATGATGTATGCAACAAATTATTTATTTATAATTCATTGAAGAAAAGACTATGTATGTGTGAAATGCTATACATGTTCAATTACACATGATTTTATATTATGTTGTTAAAATTTTGAGATATTAGAATTTCATTTTATGTCAGATACTTTTATGGTCTTTAGGACTAGACTAAAAAGGTATTTCGATTTGGTTCCTTATTATCTTTTGGGATTACATTTGATGATTATGTTATTATTTGACAAAGATAATAAGTATGTTATATTAACATTAAATTAAGCGTTATTTCCTATAACCTCCCTTAAATTATCATAATTTTTTACATCTAATCTCAAACTATGAATTTCATTTTTTGAGTCCCTAAACTATCGCGATTTTTTTAATTTGGTCCTTTCGTCCAATTCCGTCAATTTTTCGGTTACCTTTTATTTTTTAAATTTATAAAAAGTCAAAAATGCCCCTACGCAAAAAAATCTCTCTCAGAGAGAGAGGAGAGGGGGCGTGCACAGGAGACATTTTTTTTTGCGCAAGGGTATTTTCAACTTTTCACAAATCTGAAAAATCAAAGTTAACCGAAAAATTGATGGAATTGGACGAAAGGACCAAATTGAAAAAAATCACAATAGTTTAGGAATTCAAAAAATGAAGCTCGTAGCATGAGATTAGATGTGAAAAATTATGTTGTATTTCAATTTAATATGTACATAAATTTTATGAATCGACGAAATGAGTTTATGTTCAAGTTCATGGGAGGTTGATCGAGTTTACATGGACACTCGAACTTGACAGACTTGATATATGAAACGACCTTGAAGATCATTTATTAATACTAACTTAAATTAATGACAACACTATTTTTGATATATTTTTTATGTATATAGGGCCAATATACCTATATACCAAAAACCCCTAGTTTTCCGTCCCTGATTGAATTATGATGGATGATGACAATATTTGTTGTATTCTCTTCCCAGCGCGAAGGAAATCGATAGCAAGCAAGCGTTAGTGGAAAAAAGGGAGATAAAAATAGAGATAAAGGTCTAAATAATAATAGTCATAACGAGAAAAATAAAGTAATAAAGAAGCCTTAAAAGAATTTTAAGTATAGATACAGTTGATGTATATGAAAGATAACTAATGGAAAGTGTGTACCCATGAAATAATCTCTCCTTTTCTTCTATTTTTTTGTTCCTTTCTTAGATTTTTATGTTCTTCCATACTCCAAATAATTCGAAACTAGAAAGAATTTTTTTCCCTGTAAATTACTTGTCGGCCTCTTCAGAAGTTATTGTTCCAGCCCGCCCACATACAGAGAAGTCCACTAGGGCGCTATGAAATTTAAGCATCCCATTTTTGTTTTTATTCTCTTTTTTTTCCTGGAGAGAATATTTAGTACGGCCCATTTTCTTTGGAAAAAGGAAAGGATGAGGTTTTTTTGGGGGGAGTAATAAGTGCCAAAGATCACTTAAATATTGGGAAATCTTAATTTGTTCAGCTAATCCAATTTTATATTTCAATGTATGGTTATTCAACTTTCATTCTGCCAATTGATCCGTTAAGTTATTATAATAATTGCATAAATATACATAATTAATATTATATAATGTATAAAAAATATTTTAACATGTTAACAATTAAGAATTGATATAAAGTTATTATTAATTCTATTTTAAAATATTATTATCGATAAAAATGATTTTGAATTGCGCTAATATTAATTGACTATGTAACGAAAAGAGGGAGAGAGATATCGCACGAACACAGAAGAATACGAAGATTTACGAGGTTCACCCTAAATCGGATTACGTCCTCAGAAAGCGACGGCTCTCTTTGTTATATAATAATTATGATTACAATGATGGGTCTCTATCTAGACCCCTAGGGAGTTTATATAGGCACTCTCTTTGACAGATGATAAGAATTATATACGGACTGGGATTCTAAATAAATTCCCTGAAAATAGGACATTTATCTCATGATAAAAAAATAAATCAAATCCGAATCACATATAGAATACTCCTAAAAATTTTTTCACAGAAAAATTCTGCTGAAGCGCCTGACTATGTAGGGGAACCAACTGGGTTCAGATACAAGACATTATTAACATACTACTAGTAATTTTTTTTATATTTTAATTATTATTTTTTTTACCATTAACCACACTTACTTTTTTATTTTAGTTTCTTTTTGTTACCATTTTCCTTTTTTCTATTCGTTTCTTGCTATGTCTTCATTTCAAAAACAAAAAAGGAAAACATTAAAATAAGAAACTAAAATATAATAAAAAGAAATAAATTTATTTATGATAAAAATAGATTAAAATATTATTAATACCATTGAAATAAAAATCAATAATTTTAAAATAGAATAAATATTTATATTAATATTTTAATTATTAGCATGCTGCTTTAAAGTATTTTTTATATATTATATAATATTGATTATTTATATAATTTAAAATTAAATAATATCATTTTATTGTTATTATGAAATAATTTAAGGGGCTAGTGAGTTGGATGTTGACAGAACTAAAGTTGAACACGTTCAAATCTAATTTAAAGTTGGATGATCTAAACAAAAATTTATCAATACTTGAATGATTTCTCACACTCCCGATTTTTTTGTTGTTCTTTAGATATGTATTCACAACAAAACAAAATACAAAAAAAAGTGAAAAAGCGATAATTTCATACTTATGTTTTGTGCTACCGACTTTATGGGATAGCATCATCATACTGTTGTATTCGACTCATGATTAATGGTGGGATAATTTAATGGTGAGGTAGTACAATCATTTTTTTTATAAAAAATATTTATATTATAACATTGTTTGTTGAACTATATAAATGATGGATAATAGTGTAACTAATAGACGACATTCTGATTAACTTGCTAATGATTAATGATTTGTCTAGTTAATTTTACATTAGAATTTAGACAAATTAAATAAACATAAGACGACATAAATTTTGTTAAGATCTTATTTGTAACGCTCCCGAAATTGTCACCCGCCACGTGGCGAAGACCAATCTGAAGACTGCTACGGCATGCTATGATTTTGATCATAATATTGACCATATCTCAGTAAAGAACCGTGACACGTCAGCGGAAAGATAATAAAATAAAAGAAGATAACATAAATATACAGAAGCCTAAAAGTGACTATATCATTGCTAAGAAAATAAAATAAGTTTTACATCATGAATCTAAAATGCGGAAAGTAAATGAAAACTAATAAACACTCTAAAAAGCCCTATGGTTCATGTGTTATCCTATCGCCAGAGTTTCATCACCACACGCCTACTCCACCACGTCACTAATCTGATCCTGTGAAAATCAGACACAGGGGAGGAGGTCCTCTCGTAAGCTTTACAACCTAGTGGAGAACCACATGATATATAATGCATGACATGAATATAATAATCAGCAATAAAAAATCATATTTAAGTTGAACATGAAAGGTAACATGTCGGTATCATGGATCATAATAGGAATAAGACTAATAATCAGAATATATCATAAATCATGATAATCATATGATGCTTAGTAAACTTGGAATCATGGCATACTTGACTTGACTTATACATGCTTCTTGATATGGAATTATCATTAGAAATCAGGGTGACTTTAGGTGCTTTTAATTCTTGGGGTATGCCGAGCAAACGATACGGCCTTGTGCAGGTCATTGGGTGATCAAACCATGACCAAGGGAGCTACCCTTATCTTGTTGCACTTGGCTTGAACTGGCAACCCATAATTAATCTTTCATCTGAACTTATTAATCATTTTTAACAACTTGTGGCTCTTTGTTCTTGATTTAATAGATACGATAGGATCAATGAAAAATAAATCAATAAGAGAGAAGATCATGTAAATCAGTGAGGGATCTCTGTGGGGTCAGACAATATGATCAATTATATATATAAGTAATATCTGGATAAAAATAAAATAATTAATAAATATAGTAAAAGATTTTTTTGGGAACGGTCGACCGATTCAAGGGAACGATCGACCGGTGGTCTGTTGATCAGTCGACCGATCTATTCAGATCGGCCGACCGATTGATTGATTCGGGCTAATCGGGTCGGTCGATCCGTTCAGTTGAACGGTCGACCTAGTAGGTAAGGATCGGTTGACCGGTGACAGGGATCGGTCGACCGGTTGACATATGCAAAAAATCGATGGTAAGCAGGTTATCGGTCGACCGATTGCCACCATGCCTGCGGACCGGTCGACCGATTGACGTCCAAAAAATTACAAAACTCTCGAATTTCATCAATTCTTCCATGTAATCTCAACCTAACCTAGTTCCTATCTCCTAGCAAATCAATCACACAACAATAGAACAACATGAAATGAATTATGCATGCAAACAATCAACCAATCAAAGAATTCAAGAATCAAACAATTAAAATGATAACTTGAACCATAGTCTTATTCTTTTCTTTTCATAATGATTAGGGCATGAGTTGGGATGATTCAGAGGTCATGCAAGGTGATTTCGATTCACCCACCTCCGTTCGCGATTAATCCATCTCTTTGTTTGTCGAGAATTGATTTCACACCGCCCCTGTTTCCTATGTTTTCCGCCTTGTTTTTCCCCTCGATATTCCTTGTTCTCTCTTGGCTCTCTTGCTGCCCTTCTGCACGACCCGATGAAGATGACATGAGGAAAGGAAATACACACTAGATGCTATAGCAGGAAGAATGAAACACGGCTACCTTTGCACCTGGGAACAGAGGACGAATCCCTTCTGCCTCTGCTCGTGCATGAAAGGGACGAACAAATGAACAACCGTGAGGGTTGGGAGAGAGAGGGTTTTATTTGCTTTGGTTTGGTTTTATCTCATCGATCCTTTCTTCTAATCTATGTTCAATTAGTGGGATAAGATTTGATTTCGTGTTGGCCATCCGAGATGAACTCAAATTCCTTTATTTTTTTATCTTTTCTGTCGGTTATTACATTCTTACCCCTTAAAAGAAAATTCGTCCTCGAATTTTGCACTAAGTAGAGGGCTTACCGAAAAGATGAGGAAATTCTTGGTGCATTTCTGATTCGAGCTCCCATGTCGCGTCATCGCCATGATGGTGACGCCAAGCTACTCTGACCATGGGCACATCCTTGTCCTTCTGACGTTGCACATTACGATCCACTATATGCGTTGGATACTCAGCGAAGGTCAAGTCTGCAGCTATATCTGGCTCCTCTATCCTTAGAACGTTTGCAGCATCGTGCTTGTACTTCTTGAGCATTGATACATGAAACACGTTATGCACTCTCCCGTAGGATGGGAGTAGAGCCAGTCTGCATGCTGCTTCGCCTACCAGCTCGAGTATCTCGAAGGGGCCTACATAGCGAGGACTGAGCTTTCCTCGCTTGCTGAATGTCATGACTCCTTTCATGGGGAGTACTTTCAGAAGAACTTGATCACCAGCTTTAAAGATCTGCTCTCGCCTATCTTTATCAGCATAACTCTTTTGCCTTCCTTGAGCAGTTTTCATCATTTGTTTAAACAATTCTATCTTTTCAGCATACTCCACTGCCTCCTTTACCTCTTCCTTACTCATGATTTTCTCCTCGCCTACTTCACTCTAGTGGGCAGGTGAATGGGATCGTCCATACAGGGTCTCAAATGGTGCCATACCAATACTAGAATGGTAACTATTATTATAAGCAAACTCAATCAAATGAATGTGCTCATCCCAGCTACCCTGTTAGTCTAGTGTGCAGGCTCGTAACATGTCATCTAGTGTCTGAATGGTCCTCTCAGACTGTCCATCCGTCTGAGGGTGAAATGCGGTACTAAAATTAAGCCTTGTACCAAAGGCTTCCTGCATACTCCTCCAGAATCTGGCAGTGAATCTGGGGTCTCGATCAGACGCTATGGACTTTGGGATACCATGGAGTCCGACTACTTCCCTCACATACAAGTCTAGCAGGCTCTCCACTGATTGCTTCCATCGGATTGGAATGAAGTGTGCCATCTTCGTGAAACGATCCACGACTACCCATATGGCATCGTGACCTTTTCTTAGTTCTAGGCAAGTTGGACACAAAGTCCATAATGATTTTATTCCATTTCCACTGTGGAATTTCCAAAGGCTTCAACTTACCATATGGTTGCTGATGCTCAATCTTGACTTGCTGGCACACTAGGCATTGGGATACATATTCCGCTATCTCTCTTTTCATGTCCGGCCATCAGTAGCTGCGTTGTACATCCTTATACATTTTGGTGCTACCGGGGTGGATAGTGAACTCCGACTTGTGGCACTCATTTAGTACCTCTCGTCGAACATCAGCGTCAGTGGGAACCCATAACCTGTCCCGATATCTAATTCCTCCATCTGCAGAGATATGAAAATCCGCTGATTCATTCTGGCATCTCTTCAGAACTTTCTGGTATTCAGGATCTACTTTCTGAACTGTTATGATCCTATCAATTAGGTTGGGCTTCATCTGATGCATCATCCATAGAGCTCCATTTGTTCCCATCTTAGGACATCATTGCTCAATCTCATCCAGCATCTCGTACTCGCATAATCTCATATAGGCCAGCGAGCCTTCCCATTTCCTACTTAATGCATCAGCGACTAAATTTGCTTTACCAGGGTGGTAATTGATAGCAAATTCATAATTCTTGAGAAGCTCAAGCCATCGACGTTGTCTCATATTAAGATCCTTCTGCTCGAAGATGTACTTGAGACTTTTGTGGTCGATGAAGATCTCGAACGTCTCTCCATACAAATAATGCCTCCAGATCTTCAAGGCAAAGACCACACCCGTCGATTCCAGGTCATGTGTGGGATAGTTCACCTCATGCTTCTTCAGCTGCCGAGAAGCATAGGCCACTACCTTGCCGTGTTGCATCAGTACACAGCACAATCCTGTTCCACATGTATCACTATAGACCACAAAATCACCACTACATGTCTGTATGGTGAGAATTGGTGCCGAAGTCAGACGGCCCTTCAGAGTCTGAAAACTCTGCTCACACTTGTCTGTCCAAATAAACTTTTCTGCCTTCTTTGTGAGATTTGTGAGGGGTGCAACAATCTTAGAGAAGTCCCTGATAAACCTTCTGTAATAGCCCGCTAAATTAAGGAATCTACGAATCTCAGAAGAATTCTTCAGTCTTGTCCAATTCGTCACCCCCTCCACTTTTGCAGGGTCTACTGTAATTCCCTTCTTGGAAATTATGTGTCCCAAGAACATGATCTCCTTCAGCCAGAATTGACACTTTGATAGCTTGCCATAAAGCTTGTGTTGCCTCAGGGTCTCCAATACTATCCTGAGGTGCTCCCGATGTTGCTCTGGACTAGAAGAATAAATCAGAATGTCATCCACAAATACGATCTAGATATGATCGAAAGACCCTATTCATTAAGTCCATGAACGCGGCAGGAGCGTTCGTCAGTCCAAATGGCATGACCAAGAACTCGCAGTGACCATATCGTGACCGAATTGCAGTTTTCGATATGTCCTCCTCAGCCACTCTCAGTTGGTGATAGTCACTACGCAGGTCTATCTTTGAGAACACCGATGCTTTTGACAGCTGATTAAAAAGGTCATCCATCAGGGCAGGGGGTACTTATTCTTCACTGTCACTTTATTGAGCATCTTATAGTCGATGCAGAGCCGCATGGAGCCATCCTTTTTGACAAATAAGACCGGTGCGCCTCAGGGTGAGACGCTCGATCTGATGAATCCTTTATCTAGTAGGTCATGTATCTGCTTTTTTAGTTCTTGCATTTCAGCAGGCGCCATGCGGTAGGGTGCTTTAGATATGGGTGTTGTCCCAGGGAGGAGCTCTATCTTAAAGTCAATTTTTCATTTCGGTGCTAGTCCGGATGTGTCCTCAGGAAACACATCTGAAAACTCCCGCACCACATCTATCTGTTGGAGCTCAGTGATAGGTGCATCTGTCTTGACCACATTAGCTAAGTACCCACAGCATCTTTTCTCCCATAACTTTTGTGCCTTGATCACTGAGACAATGACCTTGTTCCTTATTGATGGAGCGCCTTTGATCACTGCTTCAGGCTTGCCTTGCGTCCCTATAATGATCTTCTTCTGTTTACAGTGCATGGTTGCGTCGTGATATGAAAGCCAGTCCATCCCCAAAATAACATCGTAATCCACCATGGGGATGACTATGAAGTCTGTAGAAAAGTTCTTCTTTTCTACATTAACAGGTACATTCGAGATGTACCTAGCAACATAGAGAGTACTCATAGGTGTACTCACACGCATAGCATGGGGCATTTGCTTAAGAGGTAAACCAAGAGTTTGGGTACACGACTCCGAAATAAATGAGTGTGTAGTCCCAGAGTCAAATAGAATAGTAGCAGACAAATTGGCGATAGGGAGAGTGCCTCTAATGACATCATTGTCATTCTGGGCTGCTTCGGCTTCCAAGTTGTGCACACGACCTTGCACAATGAGATTCGCACCTCCTGCCGCTCGATTCTCTCAACCTCCTCTAGCAACCTATGGGCAGTTTCGGATAAAGTGTCCGAACTGTCCACACTGAATGCAGGAGCCGTTCAGCCTACGACACTCTCCATCATGGTGACGGCCACAGTGATGACATAATGGCTTCTGTGGCACTTGTGGCTGGCGCGGTGGTGGTTGCAGTTGTCTCAGTGGTTGCGCTTGCAGTGGCACAGGGCGTGGCTGAGCTTGAGCCTGTCGTGGAGCTTCCCTCTGTTGGTATGGCTTGAAACGGTGGTCACGGCGATCGTTCCTTCTAAATGTTCGCTGGTCTTTCGTCCGAGGCCTGGGCTGCTCTATTGCTTTGGCCTTGCGTTCAACTTGATCCTTTTCCATGCGTGTGGCCAACCTCACAGCCTTCTTCAAAATCTCAGTCTCCAAACAGGACTTCAGTCTTCAGTGCTTGCTGCAGCCCATTCTTGAACTTGTTAGCCCGAATGCGCCCTTCAAATGGCATCGGGCAATACTGCTCCAGCTGGATGAACTGGGTGTGGTAATTCGCCACAAACATAGTTCCCTGTTGTAGTAGCAGGAACTCCTCTTGTTTGTTGATGCGAACATGCTCGGGAGTGTAGCGAGTTATAAAGGCATTCTTGAATTCGTCCCAAGCAATATCCTTTTCCTCTAGTCCTCTGAACCTGGTGGCCCTTATAGTCTTCCACCAGCCCATTGCAGTACCGGTAAGCATGTAAGTGGCATATAAGACCTTGCGTCCATCAGCGCACCTCATCAGCTTGAAGATGCGGTCCATGGTCTCAATCCACTCTTCAGCCTTGAAAAAGTCTGCCTTTCCATCATACTGAGACGGATGAAGCTTCAGGAAGACTTGAATGGTGTCCTCAGACGCCTCATGGCGTGCTCTCTGATTGCGGCATCTAGACGCCGACGGACTGCCTCCAGCCTGACTACCCTCAGGTGGAGCAAACTCATCCACGTGCCCCTCTATTGCCGCTCTGGCTGCGCGGCCTCTGCCCCATCCGCGGCCTGGTGCACAGCCTCGGTCACGACCACGTCCGCGACCTGGTTGGACCCCCGTCTCAGGGAGTGGGCCTTCTGATGCCTCATAAATATTCCGTCCAGCTCTGGCCATCTGCTCCTGAATTCGTTCTGATCATCGTGACATGCTTATCCTCTAATCATGAAATAAAATCCTGCATCAATAAACAGTAACTTAACATAAACATGAACTTGACTTACAATGCTTTTCGGTGGAGAGTGTGGCGACTGTTCGGCGATAACACATGAACCAATACCATACTTATTCTATACACTAGGACGTCAATAGAGTCCTGACTTTAGGCTCTGATACCATAAATATAATGCCCCGAAATTGACCCCCGCCACGTGGCGAAGACCAATCAAGAGACACTATGGCATGCTATGACTTTGACCAAAATATTGACCATATTTCAGTCAAGAACCGTGACACGTCAGCGGAAAGATGATAAAATAAAAGAAGATAACATAAATATGCGGAAGTTTAAAAGTAGCTATATCATTGCTAAGAAAATAAAATAAGTTTTACATCATGAATCTAAAATACGGAAAGTAAATGAAAACTAATAAACACTCTAAAAAGCCCTATGATTCATGTGCTGTCCTATCGCCAGAGCTTTATCACCACACGCCTACTCCATCACGTCATTGACCTGGTCCTGTGGAAATCAGACATAAGAGAGGAGGTCCTCTCGTAAGCTTTACAGCCTAGTGGGGAACCACATGATATACAATGCATGGCATGAATATAATAATTAGCAATAAAGAATCATACTTAACTTGAACATGAAAGATAACATGTCGGTATCATGGATCATAATAGGAATAAGAGCAATAATCAGAATATATCATAAATCATGAGAATCATATGATGCTTAGTAAACTTGAAATCATGGCATAATTGACTTGACTTATACATGCTTCTTGATCTGAAATTATCATTAGAAATCAGGGTAACTTTAGGTGCCTTTAATTCTTGGGGTATGCCGAGCAAATGATACGATCTTGTGCGGGTCAGTGAGTGATCAAACTATGACCAAGGGAGCTACCCTTATCTTACTGCACTTGGCATGGACTGGCAACCCATAATTAATCTTTCATCTGAACTTATTAATCGCTTTTAACAACTTGTGGCTCTTTGTTTTTTATTCAATAGATACGATAGGATCAATGAAAAATAAATCAATAAGATAGCAAATCATGTAAATCAGTGAGGGATCTCTGTGGGGTCAGACAATATGATCAATTATACATATAAGTAATATTTGGATAAAAAGAAAATAATTAATAAATATAGTAAAAGATTTTTTGGGGAATCGGTCGATCGGTTGATTGATTCGGGCTAATCGGGTCGGTCGGTTTAGTTGAACAATAGACCCGGTGGGTAAGGATCGGTCGATCAGTGACAAGGATCGGTCGACCGGTTGACGTATGCAGAAAATTGGCGGTAAGCAGGTTATCGGTCGATCGGTTGCCACCATGCATGCGGACCGGTCAACCGGTCGACGTCTAGAAAATTATGAAACTCTCGAATTTCATCAATTCTTCCATGTAATCTCAACCTAACCTAGTTCCTATCTCCTAGCAAATCAATCACACAATAATAGAACAACAGAAAATGAATTATGCATGCAAACAATCAACCAAACAAAGAATTCAAGAATCAAACAATTAAAACGATGACTTGAACCCTAGTCTTATTCTTTTCTTTTCATAACGATTAGGGCATGAGTTGGGATGATTCATAGGTCATGCAAGGGGATTTCGATTCACCCACCTCTGTTCGCAATTAATCCGTCTCTTCGTTCGTCGAGAATCGATTTCACAGCGCCCATGTTTCCTACTTTTTCCGCCCTATTTTTCCCCTCGATATTCCCTGTTCTCTCTTGGCTCTCTTGCTGCCCTTCTGCACGACCCGATGAAGATGACGTGAGGAAAGGAAATACAGACTAGATGCTACAGCAGGAGAATACAACACGGCTACCTTTTGCACCTGGGAACACCTTCTGGCTCTACTCGCGCATGAAAGGGACGAACAGATGAACAACCGTGAGGGTTGGGAGAGAGAGGGTTTTATTTGCTTTGGTTTGGTTTTATCTCATAGATCCTTTCTTCTAATCTAAGTTCAATTAGTGGGATAAGATTTGATTTCGTGTTGGCCATCCGAGACGAACTCAAATTCCTTTCTTTTTTTTATCTTTTCTGTCGGTTATTACATTATTTGTATAATTTATACTCTTATGAGTATTTGAAATAAAATTTTGGTAAACCATGTCGTGTATCGAGTAATTTGTTTTTATCCTTTTATTTTCAATATTTAAAAATTCAATTTTTTTATATGATCATGAAAAGAGAGAATATCTTATTTCACGTAGTAATAAATGTTCGATGACTTTCTTATACTTCAATATGCTTGAGCCTTTAAGGGTTCTTTTGGTGGATTACTAATTTAATTAATTGATAGTTTAGATCATTATTTAAATAGATCATCATTATTTAAATTATTGACAAAATATCACATTATAGTGTTGATAAGTATTGGTAATGTAAATAATGGCTAAAATAGTTAGAGATCAAATTATCAAAATATTTCTAAAAATTATTTTACATTTTCATCACATAATATCGTAAATAAATAAAGCAAAAAAATAAAAAATGAATATAGATAAAATAAAATTAGGCAGAACTAAAAATATTTGTACAAATAATAAAGATGTAGTTAAATGTTATTTATTTATTATTAAAATGTTTAAAACTAAAAAATTTGATGAAATGAATATTTTCATCAAAATGCATCTTAATCTAGAAAGTCACTTATGCTAGCTCCTATCTATATTACTGATAAAGTGTTAAGTAATATTACCAGAATAACTAAAATTATCAACAATATGTTACAATTGAATGACACTATACCTAATAGTTTTTTAGATCAAAATATCTTGGTCCCTCGTGATCTCTATAAGTTGATCATTAAATATTTTTAATCACCAAAAATTTTTTATTAATCCTTAAAGAATAATTTATTAGTGACCACAAATTAAATTTTAATTTTAAATGGATAAGAATTTGGGACTAATATCACATTAATCTCTAATGTTTATACTTTTAAGAACAAAATATAATTGATCCTTAAAAATTGATCAATAAATCATAATTTTATTGTAGTGTGAGATAATGCAGTAAATATGAAAATTTTAAATAAAATAATTGATAATCTATTTCTGGTACTAAACTACCTTAAAACGACATTTGCATCCTTCTTTGAGAGATAAAATCCGAATGGTGATAACCATATTTTTTCCCCCTAGTCAATTAACTTATGTCAAACCACGCATCATAAACAATGTATAAAAACAGGTAATATGCATAATGTGTCGGTGTTATAGTATGGACGAAAGATTAGTAACGAAGAAATTTAGAAAGTCCAAATAGTCACAGAAAAGATTGCCGGCCCCATGCCAAAACTCAATTAATATCATATGAAACGCATTTTGCCACCCCAAAAAAAAATGATTGAGCTTTGTTTTTTTTTTTGTCGGCTCGGGTCTACGAGAGATTTTCGGTGTCCAAGATTATTAGCACTTGACTAATTCGAAGCCGAAAAGACAGAACAATAAAAATTAATTTCCTGACCAAGGGACGGCTCCAAAGTTCAAATCTGAGACTAGTAGTTCTCAGCGGACACGGACTCAGTCCTATTAACCACTTGAGCCAGCAATTGAGCTCTTTGAACAACAATAACAACATCATCGATCAATAAGTTGAGAGATGTGGTCCTAAGATAAAATATAGATAATTTAATTAAGTTGCCCAGAGAGGGAAAAGAAAGTGCATACTTCGTAGAGAACAATGAAGAAGATTTTATACAGTCGCCCTAGCTAGTGGAGGAAGCTGTTACTTTCTTTTCTGATCTTTTGTCCTAATACATTTGCTGCACATCTGAGACGCAAGGTCCATGAACTCATCTTCTTCACAGGGAATCGTGAGGCCACCCATCTGGTGGTGGAAGCCAAACTCTTCTTCTGCTCTCCTCAGCAGTTTAATGAACTGGGGATGATCCAGGTAGCAGGTAGGCAGCACAAAGCGCCTCCGGTTCTCGCCGACGTAGACGGCGAAGTGGCCTTTTGGGGTGGCGTTTGCTGCGGAATGATCCTTCCTGTTATAAATCAAATGGAGCAAGGAACCAACTTGAGGCAGTTTGGATCCCATGAATCGTAGGCATATATATGTTGAACAGGTAGCTAGCTAGTGGCTAGTTATATTGAAGTATGAACTGAGCGAAAGTGAAGTCTACGAGAAGATAAGATCATAAGACTGCCCTCAAGATGCAATTTGATATGTACCTAGAACATATATATATAGGGCTCTCAGAATGATCAAATTAAGCATGCGTGTTTTATTTGCCTTTATCAATGAGTTACCTGGCGATATTTGTGGACCTAGCTGGAGACTTGTACCGACTGGATATATTTTACTTATGAGACTTGCGAGAGACATACTCACATGCATGCCGCAATATTAATTAGTTAGGTCAAAGATTTATCAGTGTCAAACTTCTTATCTTTTTAGATAGTAGTAGCATGAAGGAAACTAGCCGAGGTCATTGAGATGTACGACTCATATATTATTTAACTTATACCTATGTACTCGATGGTGACTCTTGCTAGTTTAAGTGACTCGTTATAACGAATCATCTTAGATAGAATATCACAATATCCATATCCCGACGAGTCACTTTTAAGACTTTGTTTGAATATGGAGTAGGTTTGAATATCAAAATTAACACTTGTTGGTAAATATATATAGTCACTCACACTATCTTGTAAAACACCTTAATATCAAGTGAAAAATAAATGTGGCATCCCCGAATATAAGCAAACTAAAGAAGCCCAATCATAGGATGTGATACATTTGACTTGTATCTTTACTTTCATGAATTTAGATAAAGATATAGTAACATAGAAATATACTTATAGAATAAACATGGAAAAAAGATATAATGATTAAATATAAACAATCACAACCAAGGATATAATTAGACAAAATCCGTATCATCATATGTGTCAACATACGCTTTAACACCATGATCTAATAGGGGGAAAAAATGTTAAAAATAAACACAATCAATGTTTAGAAGTATACAACTTATAAGCACATAACCTATACATAATTTGGACATGACATGAGAATTCCAAAAGATAATATAAAGGACATAAGGTAATGCTGGCTCAGTAACACTCTAGCCGCTCAATTATATGTGTGATCTTCTATCATAAATATCACTATCGTCAAACCTAGACCTCTTAACATGTACATATCCTACAAAGGGTAATCTCCTAACACTATAAGAAAATGATGAATCTCTGACGGACAAATATCTTTCATATTTTCTGAAGAACTTTGCAATAGAATAGAATATTCTTCTCAAATACCGACGGTCAAACAATTCTTCGATAGTACTGACAATATAAATCTATTGTAGTTTACCGACAGGTCACACCTTCAATATTATCGACAAATAAAAATCCGGCAGTAATACCAAAGGCAGAACCCATTGATAATTATAAGGAAATATGTTATAGTCTTATATAATGAAATCTTAATATATTATTAATAATATTACTAACTTCGATAGTACCGACGGATGAAAATTCGCCGGTAATACCAAAGGCAAAATCTATCGATAATTTATATTTATAATAAAATATATATAAATATATTCTTTTTCTAGATTTTCTTATATTATTTTCTTGATGAATTAATAAAATAATATAATAAATAAGTTATACTTATTTTTATTTCCTCAAAATTTTATTTAATGTTTTATCCTTTTACTCATTTCTTCACTTTATTTTTTCATGGTAATAAACAAATCAAATTAATAATGTTAAATAAGATAATTTTATTTGGGTCTATCTACTATCATTTTTTAGAATTTTTGAATATATTATTCAACTTCATAACGTATTTCAATTTGTAATATTTTTTGGCCTTGGACTTATAATTATTATTTATACTTATACTCAGTTTAACATCTTAAAATTAGTTATATTTTGGATTTTATAAGTTAACACTTTTTATACGGAAGACTACGTGTACATATGATTTTTTTATAAGTTAACTATAATTAATTAATATGTATATATATATATATATATATCTTTATCTATTTGATAATCTTTCCTTTCTCAAAAACAAAGTACAAGCATAATAAAATAAATAATATTTCTTCTTAAGAAGTAATGTATTATTTTTCATAATTATTAAACAAAATTAAACAATGAATTCACCTTGAGCCCAATTAAGATAAATTTCTATTTTTCTTTTTAAATGTCAAGGATATATGTCACATACCACGTTAATAATATAACATTTAGTTTTTTTAAGAAAAAACAATATTTCATTAGTTTAAACATTTAGTTTAAAAAATATATAATGATTAAAGTTTTATTTTATGTAAAGGTAATTTGATATAATTTACACATATTAAATGGTGAATTAATTTTTCATGTGGAGTATTTTTTTTCAAAGTGAATAAATCATTTTTATCATTCTTATTTACAAGCTAATGAAGCTAATATTAATCATATAGTTCCCCACAACATGGTAAAAACTTCATGTGCATTAATGAATGATGATCTAAATTGTGTTTGTTTAACATTTATTGGTCTCATTGGGGTATAAATAACATCAGGTGTGATAACCTGGCAGTCGCACAAAGTTTATATATATATATATATATATATATATATATAAACTATACTATATATAAAAATAATTTTATTGTATATCTACTAATCATAATATTTCATATTGTAAATTTTTTTTATTTTCCCAAATTTTAGGATAAAAATGTAATCAATTTTATTTTTTTAAGTTTTTATTTCCATAATTTAATCATTATTAATTAATATATATTTAATAAAAGATAAAATTGGACGATGCGATCAAACTAGGTCGTACCCAAATCATATTAGGTGGGCCCAAGTGACTTCAATTTTTTTATTATTTATTGATTTGTTATTATTTTTATTATTTTAAAAGTTTAATAGTGGTCGATTGAAATCTTGAAAAGATCTTATCTTAAAAGTTTGAAAAGTTGAATGATCATATGAATACAAAATTAATTTTGAGTGAAGGAGAAAGAAAAATATTGGCTTGATATTTTTGTTTTTTTTAATTTGACGCGTTGAGAGAGAAAATGAGGACATGAGACTCACGTCAGCAATCCACCGGTAAGGGGACAATAACTGATAGGGATAACAACAGTCGAAATATTTTTTAAGTTCGATGACTTTAATATTATAAAGAGTGAAGTTAGATGATTATACAGGGAATATCTCATAAATTGCCGATTGGATAAAAAAGTTTTTTTTAGTTGCACCTCCTAGTTGCTTACCACTTGATCGAATCCATTGGTGTTTTATTTTAAATTTTAATCACATATTGTTATGCATAAACAAAATAAAAAATATGAGTAAAATACGTGGAGTTTAAATTATGAGTTATGAGAAGAAAAACTTGGCATTTGGGCCGTTTGACTAAATGAATTTTGTATTTGATCAGAAATCTTTCCATGTGAAAAAAAATATTAAGATAATCCACTATCAAGCTTCTGATGATCATATTGCAGAGAAATTAAATTATTCGTAAGCTATCATAAAAGTAATATCACTGTCGAAATATGAAACAGTCAACAAGATTGAGTCATCCCCTCAACACTTGTCAATGTAAAAACTAAAGCATATAACACCGAGAGAGAGAGAGAGAGTGAGAGAGAGAGAGATGGTGCGCACGTGAAAAGCGTGATGATCGAAATAATGCAATTATCTTGTCCATCCCCAAATCATTATAGTGAGGAAGGATATTATTTTTACTCATAGCAGTTAGTAATCTTTTGTTCAAGTCTAAATCGATCTTAAAAAAAATCATAAGGTTTAAAGATTAGGGTTGTAAGAACGTTTGATACACACGATGGTAGTCAATTAATCAAATTAAAATAATTCATCTTCTCGATCGACTCAGAAACAATTTTTCTTCTTGTTATTAATTAATTAAGCTTTTGAAAACAAATAAAAAAAGCTCGAGCTTGGTCACTCAAAAAATGATTAACTAATTTATCGGCGTTCGAGACGATACAATAATGACTTCATATTAATTAGTTAATTAAGTGTCAATAATTTTAGATACGATGAGGAAGACAAATGAGACAAGTGAAAGGATCAAATGCATGCATGACAGAACGCTGAAGGCATGTGTGATTAAATAAATGAAGAGAGAGAAAGCAAAGATTGCGGCGGTGGCGTTGGGGTAGTACGTCTGCATGTTGGCACCATAATGATCACTACATTCACATGAGAGACGGTGTTGCACTACACCTAGCAGGAGCCAAATGGAAATATTTGAATTTGATTTTATTTATTTTAAAGAAGAAAAAAAGTACTATATATGTAAGACTCAATATTTTGCATTTCGAGCAAAAATTATCTCCTCGGATATATTCAAGAAATAGTCACTTTATGTAAGTGTTCAGAAATATTGTCACAAACTTTAATTTTTTATGAGAACAAGTTAAAATTGAATATTGCTGTTGCTCGGGGGATCTGGAAAGAAGACGGTGCATCGATTGGTGAAATGAATAATGTCGAATAACTTCGGCTAATTCGTTTATCTTATTTTAGTTATTCTTTTTTATCTTGTAAAATCTCACCATTGACTAGCATTATCTTTTTTTCCTGACTAGCTTGCTTCTTCTACAATTATTTGTGAATATATGGTAGGATGAGATGAAATAAACGTTTATTCTACTCTTTATCTTTTAATAATAATAATAATAATAATAATAAGGGTTATTTACATAAATCTTTTCTAAACTATTACGATTTTTCAGATATAACTCTAAATTATGAACTTATTCTTTCGGATCCTTAAATTATCGTGATTTTTTTATTTTAATCCTTTCGTTAACTTTTGTTACATTTTCTATTATCTTTTACTTTATAAAAAGACTAAACTACCCCTACCTACAGAAAAATATGAAATAACAAATAAAAAAATTATTATAAGGATCAAAGTGGTAAACAAAAAATTTTATTTTTTATGAAAAAACTAAATTATCCTCTTTCTATTTTTTTATATTTATTATTTGATGTATTATGGAGGGAGGAGTAATTTAATTTTTTCATAAATAGAAAAAAGTCAAAAGTAACGAAAAATATAATAAAAGTAGACGGATGAATTAAACTGAAAAAATCATAATAATTTAGGGATAAAAAATAAGTTCGTAATTTGATGTTAAATACGAAAAATTATGATAGTTTATTGAAGTTTTATAAAAATAATCATAATAATAATGAACAAGTAATTTTTCTCACGTCTCGCATGGATAGTGTGGGCAGCCTCCAGCTTGTTTATCAACATTCTTGCTGCAGCCTCCAGCTTGCAAATGGACTTTTATACATGAAAAAATGGACCAGGTGCTATTAGTTCGGCAGGGTCGGCCTGACATGAATAGACAGAAACTATGGGACGCAACTAAAGATGGTCGATTGTCTGAAACGAGATTGTCTTAAGGTCAGTGCTAATGTTTTGAGATTTGATTTTTTTAGAGCCGTTATTTGATTAGGGTTTAGATACATGACAGTAGTAGGTAGGACTGGATCGAAAGAAGGAAAAACCATGTGGTGCGAGTTCAAGCGTGATCAAACTCTATTTGTCCACGGAGCTGACCACCGCCGGTAGCTGCATGCCCGGGTTCCTTACTTCACTATAAGAAAAATCACTATAATAATGTAAGAACAATTATCATTATTATTATTATTATTATTATTATTATTATTATTATTATTATTATTATTATTATTATTATTATTATTATTATTATTATTAGGCCTTTCCGACAATTGAGACCACTAGAACTTCCAATATTCAGTCATCAAAAGTTTCCATACACTACAAGAAAATCGCGATTATTCGACGGGCAATTTCCGACGGTTCCAAATTCGTCACAATTTGCAATGAATTTTACGACGAAAATATTTTCGACGGATTTTTTGATGGTTGCAACTGTCGAAAATGATAATAATAAATTATATAATTTGTTATATTATTATTTTATTTTTTGACGATTAAGAACGTCGATATTTCCGACGGATATCCATCCGTCGCAATTTCCGACGAATTTTTCGACGGTTTTAACTATCAGAAATGATAATAATAAATTATGTAATTTGTTATATTATTATTTTATTTTTCGACGATTAGGAACGTCGATGTTTCCGACGGATATCCATCCGTCACAATTTCCGACGGATTTTCCGACTGTTTCAACCGTCGGAAACGAAAATAATAAATTATATAATTTGTTATATTATTATTTTATTTTTTGACGATTAGGAACGTCGATATTTTCGACGAATATCCATCCGTCGTAATTTTCGACAGTCGTAATCGTCGGTAAATGTATAATAATATAATACGAGAAGTATTTTATTAATATAATTTGCGACAGTCCAAACCGTCGCAATTTCCTATGGTTCCGATCGTCGGTAATAATTAGCGATGGTTCAAACCGTCGGTATAATAAAAAATAAATATTATATATAACTAAATATAATATTTTATTTTTACAATTAAATAACTTGCGATGGTCACAACCATCGATAACTTTAAAAATAATTAAAATATGCTTCTCCGACGGCCAGAGCCATTGATAATTAAAATTTTGTTATCCCACTTTTTTTTTCATTTTCTCGCTTTCTCATCGTTCGAAATATATATATAAAACCCACTCCTCTCCTCTCCTCTCCTCTCTCCCTCTCCCGACCACTCTCCCTCCTCTCCTCTCTCTCTCCCTCTCCCTCTTCCGACCGGCGAGCCTACCAGACGTCATCGACTCTCCCACCGGCAGTCTCTCTCTCTCTCCTCGGCCCGGACCGCCAGGCAGCCGCTGCGGGCCGGATCCGGCCCCAGCGGCCGGATCCACCGCCTGGCGTTTGGATCCGGTCCCAGCGGTCGGATTGGCCGACGAGCATTCGGATCCGGTCCCAACGGCCGGATCGGTCGCCGGGCATTTGGATCCGGTCGCGGGCGGCTAATTTTTTTTATATTATAAAAATTTTTTGCAACGGTTTTGACCGCCGAAACTTTGAAAATGACAATAATAAATTATATAATTTATTATATTATTATTTTATTTTTTGACGATTAGAAACGTCGTTCAACCGTCGGAAATGACAATAATAAATTATGTAATTTGTTATATTATTATTTTATTTTTTGACGATTAAGAACGTCGATGTTTCCGACGGATATCCATCCGTCGCAATTTTCGATGGATTTTTCGATGGTTTCAATCATCAAAAATGATAATAATAAATTATGTAATTTATTATATTATTATTTTATTTTTCGACGATTAGGAACATCGATATTTCCGACGGATTTTCATCCGTCGCAAAATCCGTCACAATTTTTTACGGTCGTAACCGTCGGTAAATGTATAATAATATAATATGAAGAGTATTTTATTAATATAATTTGCGACAGTCCAAATCGTCACAATTTCCGATGGTTTCGACCGTCGGTAATAATTAGCGATGATTCAAACCGTCGGTATAATAAAAATAAATATTATATATAACTAAATATAATATTTTATTTTTACAATTAAATAATTTGTGACGGTCACAATCGTCGATAACTTTAAAAATAATTAAAATATGCTTTTCCGACGGTCAGAGCCGTCGATAATTAAAATTTCATTATCCCATTTTTTTCCATTTTCTTGCTTTCTCATCGTTCGAAATATATATAACCCACTCCTCTCCTCTCCTCTCTCCCTCCTCTCCTCTCCTCTCCTCTCCTCTCCTCTCTCCCTCTCCTGGCCACTCTCCCTCCTCTCCTCTCCTCTCCTCTCTCCCTGTCCCAGCCATTCTCCCTCCTCTCCTCTCTCTCTCTCCCTCTTCCTCTCCCGGCCGACGAGCCTACCGGACGTCATCGACTCTCTCGCCGACGGTCTCTCTCTCTCCCCCCGGCCCAGACCACCAGCCGGCCACTGCAGGTCGGATTCGGCCCCCAGCGGCCGGATCCTACCCCCAGCGGCCGGTTCAACCGTCTGACGATCGGATTCGGCCGCCTGATGGCCTGATCCGAACGCGAGCGGCCGGCCCCAGCGACTGGATCCGGCCTTTGGCAGCTTGATCTGGCCGCTGGGGACCGGATCCGACCGCGGGCGGCCGCATCGGCCGCCGGGCTTTTGGATCCTGTCCTCAGCGGCCGGATCCGAACCCCAGTGGCCGGATCCGACCCCCAGCGATCGGATCGGCTAATTTTTTTATATTATAGAAATTCTTTACGACGGTTTCGATTGTCGAAACTTCGACGGACGACCGTCGAAAGTTTCGACGATAGAAACCGCCGATATTTACGGCGGTCAGCGAAATCATCGAAAACTTCGGCGGTCACGATTGCCGATATTTGTGGCGGTCGGCGAAACCGTCAAAAACTTCGACGGTCAGACTGTCGAAGTTTTCGACAGTTTCGTCGACCGCCGCAAATATCGGCGGCCGTGACCATCGATATTTGCGGCATTTCTTTTCCAACCGTCGGAAATGATTTGCGACGAGCGATTTTCGGACGCTTCGGCTTCCGTCAAAAAACCGTCGAAAATGGCATTTTCGACGGTTTTAGGGGAAATTACAAACAGTCGTAACCGTCTGTAATCCCCCTATTTCTTGTAGTAATAACCGTAGTCGCGAGAATTTAAATTTATATATATTGTTAGGATTTCTGCACGAGAGAAATTATGCATCACAAGAAAACTCAAAAAATTTAATGCGACACAAAATTTTATTACATGAAAAAAAATTAGAAGAGGATTACAAGGACTGCTTTCTCTTTGGACCGTCAGGGAGTTTATATAAGTAATCCCTTTTACGGACGATAGAAATTACAGACCGACTGAGATTCTGAATTAATCCCCCCAAAATAGGACACCGGTAGAGGAAATCTACTGAAGCACCATATAAGAAGGGGACTATATAAGATTACAACTTGATTCATATTCAAGACATTATTAACATATATATATAATTATATTATACTATTATTGTTTCGATGGAAATTTAAAAACAATAATTTATATTATAATGTTTGGATGTTACGTTACTATATATTATATAATATGGTATATCATAACATAAGGATGGGAGTGTATACGGTTGAGTCCTTTCTAACGCTGAGGCCACGGGAACTTTCGATGGGTTCGAAGCCGTCAAAAGTTCCACGATTGCAACCATGAAAAGTTTTGTCGGGATATGATCGATCGAAAGTTTTCCACGGCTATAGCCGTGGGAATTCAAATTTAATATATATATATATATACACACTAAGATAACTAACATAATACGTTGAATTTGTGACAAATAAATTTGCTAACAAGTGCACTAGTCGTATCAAGTAATAAAGTAGAAAGTAGAGTGTCGAGCCCACAAGAAACTAGTTAAATATAATCTATCTCAATAATCTACTAAGAGAAAAAAAATGTCTTATGTAAATATAAAAAATAAATGTGCAGAAAAATAAATAGCAGAGAATAAAATAAAATGATGTTGATCCTTGTGAATTATGGATGATTAATGTAAAGATAAATGTGCATGATCCATTGTAATAGTTGTGTTATAATAGAAAATAATATATTCGATCCTTAAGATGGATTAGGAGTACCTAAAGTATTGACCTCTCAAGACGAGTAAATCAAACTATCTTAACTTCTAATAAAACTAACAACCGCAAATGATGAGTCAATTTTTAATTTTACAAAGAGTTAAGATGCATTAATATACATCTCCTATACTGTTACTCACCCACAAATTTGAACAAAATAATAGATCGCACGAAATCTGACACAACTGACGAGTTACCGAACACGCATTATGTATACTTCAACTTAAATGTAAAAGATCAATTATCAAAGTAATAATAATTTCTAAAACTAATCACTCCTCTTACAAGTTTGTAATCTATTCTAAAAAATTAAATCATTCATCAAAAGGCAATGAACTCAACATACTAATCAAAAGAAATCGAAAAAATAAATTAACTCAATTAATACCAAGGTTTGAACAGTTTTCCTTCTTAAAAAGAATATAAAAATTTCTATTACAGAACTAATAAACTATAAGAACTAGGTAAAAAAACATCCAAATATATGATAGAAAAATAATTTTTAGCCTTCGAGCCCTTTGGACCATTGCACAACACAAACGATGAGTTGATCTTCGGGCTTCAAAACTTTTTCTCTACAATAAGTAACGAATTTCTATGTCTCAAGCACCAGCAAGCACACATTTTTTTATTTCCTAGGGACTCTATTTATAGCTTCTAGATATCCCAATGATTTTGGTGAAGTTTCGATTTGATTGGAAGTCTTATTATTTAAAAATAATAAAAATTCGGAATAGACTTTGATTGGACTTTAAAATCATCCAAAACTTATTCAAATCTGAGGAAATATATTTCCAAATGATACCTAGGACTTAGGATAAAATTTGAAATTAATTTGCAATTGAAATTCCAAAAGAAAGTGAAAGAAATCTTGAAATCAGCCTTCGTAATGCCTCATAAGAGCTTCATAACGGTCTAAGTATGACTTTTCACGGCTTGTAACGGTGATTTCACGGTCCTTACAGCGTTCAAATCGAATAAAAGTTGTGTTTTCATGATCCATAATATTTTAATCACGATCCATAAATCGGGCAAGTTTCTGGACGAAATTTGGTATTTCAACGGGCTGTTACAGCTATTTCATGGCCATGCTGTTACAGTCATTACAATTCTCTCATGGCCCATTATATTCATTTCACCCTTGACAATCTCCACTAATTTTCACTTTTTGCCTCTATTTTAACTCTGATTTGAGTGTGGTTTTCTTTAGTGGTTTCGAAATTCAATTTTCTTCCTTTTCTACAACAAAATATAGAATTTGGATAGATTTGTATTTTATGAAATTAAAGCAAATAAAGACATAAATCGTTGCATGCTATATGAAAATGAATCGAAATATTATTAAATGCATGGCTAATTATATATTATATTTTGCATGCATCATAATATATTAAATAATTATTATATTATATTATAATGTTTAGAATAGCGTTATTATATATATAAGGTCTGACGGGCTAAGCCATCAATTGGTCTTCCAATAATTAATTCGGCCCCCTCTTCTCCTGTTCATTTCTCCCCCCATGTAACTCTCTCTCCTACTCATGGTTGTGCCCCTCTCACTGTTGACTCCGACGTCGGCGACCAGCAATCGAAGTGACCAAACCGTTGTTGCTCATGCTCTGAGGATCCTCTTCCTGCTCCGATGATCCCCTTGGAAGCACGTGCGCACGCCTCTGGTGATCCCACCATCTACGGTACGCTAATGCCTCCCCCTCTCATGATTTTGCCCTCTCAACCCCAGCGGCCCAACTCCAGTCGCATCGTGCCTCGAGATCTGGCTGGAGAAGGTCGTTGCAAGTCGAATCCGGCTTGTTGCAGCCGTCTCCTCCTTTCAGGAAGGCAGGACGGGCTTGCTACGGTCACTGATTGCCGCTACAAGCCTGGTCGGGCTTACTGCGGCCTCCGCCTACCGCTGCAAGCCCGATCGAGCTTGTTGTCGTCGCCGCCTAGAGAAGGTGGCCGCTACAAGATTGAATGGGTTTCCTGTGGCTGTCCCTCACTTTGCAAGCAAATCCGGCTGCTTGTCGTCGTTCATAAGATGATGAAGATGAATATACACAAAAACTAACAAGTTTTAACTAACTGGATAGACTCTACACCAAGTCAAAAAGTAGATGATTGAATAATGTAGAATTCAAGTCGGCAATGAATCGTGTCCTCTTAAATACACCTGAGGTGCAATGTTGTAATACGTAAGTTTTTTATTTGATGTATACGATGATTTTGTATACTATTCAATTCTCTTATTTTTAATTTATTACTCTTTCCTTTGTAGCGCTTTCTTGCAATACTACAATATTCCCCAGGATCAAACACAAATAAGAATCGAAAATGATTTCACACAATGGTTTAAGGATCATGTAAGTCTCGCTCAAACTTGTTAGTGCATTAAAGAAATTGTATTTAATGATGACTTTAGTAACATTTTATTTAATACTTGTCTAGGTTCTCAGTGGTCAAACTTTTAGTATGTCAAACCTCAATGATTTGACATGGGGACCTAGTCGAAAATTAACAAATGTCACTTCGTAAATTTCATGAGAGTTACAAAACAAAAGAAGTCGAGCATATTACACAAGTCACGTAGGAAGGGGCGACACCATTGACCTCTCGACAACTCTGGACAGATCATGTCAGAGAGAAGAAGGGGCGCTTCTATGGTCTCGGATCATCCATTAGTCATGAGAATATTGGATATGGATAAAAATCGATATCATGTTATCCAAGTCAAGATGTGCGATGAGTTTTCGATAACATGTGGGAACAATGCATATCAAAAGTCGAACAAAAGGTCTGAGAAGATATCCAACAAGAGTTTGAGCAATGACAACAAGCGATTGAGCTACGACAATTAATGAAAAGAAATAAAGAAAATGATGCGTCACATGATGTCCGACAACGAAAAGAAATCAAGAAAATGACGACGACGAACATTAGAAGAAATTGCTAAAATTTTGTTTTTTATTGAAATAGTTGAAAATATTGAATTATTAAAATCAAAATAAATTCTTAAAATTTTAAATTATTGAAAATGTCTTTTTATTTTATTTTTTAAAAAAAATATTTTTGATGGTTTGGAACGTTGGAACTATCCATGGTCCGAGACGTCGAATGGTCGAGCCGTGGGAACTTCCCACAATTAGAACCTTGGGAACTTTTATTTTTCGACGGGTAACACAAACTAATCCGTCGAAAGGATCCATGCATGGTCCCACGGTTAGGACTGTGGATCCTTCCAACAGATTTATGTTAACCGTCAGAAAATATTTGCGATGAGCGATTTTCGAACGGTTTGTTCCCATTGCAAACTTTATTTTCTAACAAATTCTTCATAATTTGTGAACAATTGGGGAATATCAATTTTTTCTTCAGTGCTTACTCTCAGTGTGTGTTGAGTTTGGGTGCATGCATCTTCTTCATCCATCCACAAGCAAGTCTGATGCACGAAAAATTATGCATTAGTTTAAGCTATTTGATTAACACTTTAAAATATTTTTATATTTAAAAAATGAGAGTTTTGATTTATTTTTACACAATTTATTTTACATTTGCTTTCTACCTAAGTTTGAAAATTATTCATGACAGGATAGGAGAAAATGTCAAAAATCAAAACAAGAAAAGACTCTAAAACAGCTCAGAAGACTGTCACAGTCGTGACAGAAAGATTTTCCAACAGAAATATTTTCAAGTCCTTTTTAGCCTTGACAACCCTTTGTTATGGCCGTGAAAGAACCTTTCACAGACACGACGGTGGACGGTAGACGGTTTTAAAGTCATTTTTATCCACTTTTCGATAGAATTTTTGTCTCTTTCTTGGGGACGAGAAAAGCTATAAAAAGAGACAGAAGAGAGCCTGAAAAAGTATTTCTGGAGCATAGATTTCAAACCTAGAAAGATGAGAAGAGCGAGAACAATAGTGAAGAAAACTCGAGAGAGCATGTGCATAGCACCTGCAGGAATTCTTTGTTTTTTTTCCCAATCTTTTATATTAGATTTCATGTTGTTATTCTCAAATTTATTTCTTCATTAGGGTCATCTTAGTTGAACCCTATTTATGTTTTGAAATCTTTCTTAATATTAGTTTAATTTGAATTTTCAATAGCATTACCATTTCACGTTTAATGTTTTTCTTTGATTTCATGATTTATTATTTGATTGCTATATAAGAAGAAGTAATTATTTTCATAATAGTTTCTAGGATTGATCTTATCTATTGCATGCCACAATTAGGAAAATCGAAAGAGATCTGATTTGTGTAGTTATTAAGGTGACTTGAGAAAGTCCTTAATATTAATTATATTTTAATGTATTTTATGATTAATTAAATAAATTAAAAATTGAAAGAATTAATTTATTCTAATTATTCATAAAATAGTAGTTAAAGCCTGAAAGATTTGTTAACAGATTTTGGAAATTCATTTTATTATTGATTCAACTAATCCTAGGTTAAGAAAATTTACTATATGTTAGTGGTGATAATTAGGTGCTTTAATCATTAAATCATTATTTCTCCAAGTGATCATTTCCTTTATTTTTATTATTTTCTTTTTATTCACATCTAAAATCATATATTTTCTTAATTTCTCAATTAACAAGGTTAGAATGAAATTTAAATTATTAACCGTCCTCATTGGAACGATAACTCTACTCATTCACTTGAACGACTAGTGCACTTGCTAACGTTTGCTATCAATTTTACACGCATTACTAACCTTTCACTCGTCTAATTATCTCATCATTGTCGTCATTTTTTATGTCTTTGCCGGCATCTTCAAAATTAAACGATACTTGGATTAAATTAATTCGAATTTACATATGAAAAACTAAGTATGCGTGTTTAAAATTTCAATTTAATTGTTCATCAATATATATATATATAATATGCAATTTTAGTAAATTGTTGATTAATTAACTTCAATATGAAGCAATGTGTGGCCATAGCCAGGACCACAATGTGAGATCAATAGGCAAGAAAACAATCTCGAAATATACGAGAATATTAAAGTTCATCAAAGTAATCACTGGGACATATATACTACATAGGATGATAAAAAAACAAATGGATATTAATACACGATCATTGGAATTATGCAGGAATAATGATATTAATTCCATTGTTTTAAATTGACACCAACGATCCAGATCTTTTTATACATCCGTAATCGTCAATCTAAAATATTTCACAGCTGTAAAGAAAAAAAAAGGATATTTCAGATCTAGTGATCGAGGAGGCTAATTTTTGGACTTTGAGTTTACATATAATTTCAATACCAATATAATCTAAAATCAAAATTGGAGTTGAATTAAATAATATGAATGAAAAAAATATTTGAATTACTAGTAAACAACTTAGTTTTAATTTCAGTTTAACAAACAAATCTCACCATGAAAAATAACGATTTTTTCTTGTATTTTAAATTTTTTCTTATTTTTTTCCATCAATTTGAAAAGCGTCACGTATAGTGGTAGTAAATCCATTAAAGACGCTTAGAGAATTAAAATAAATAAGGGCAAAAGGAATATACAACGCACTATTATGCTGTAAGCTCTGTTTGGCAAAATTAGCGATTTGATTAGAGAATAGCGATTCGACTAGAGGATAACGATTTAACTAGTGTATAGCGGTTAGCTATTAGAGGATAGCGGATAACGATTTGTTTATAAATCCAATAAAATCTGTTTGGTAAACATAGCGGTTAAATTAGCGTATAATATAAAATGACGAAAATAGACATAACATATAACTTGTGATCATTTTTATATACATCATATTCATACAATTTAATCTAAAATAATTATCTTGAATATTAATACTTTTAAAAATCTTATTTAATATAAAATATTGATTAATTCAAAATTAAAAAACTTATTTGGGTTGTAAGTAAAATTAAAGATGTGATATATAAAATAAAAATAATATATGATGTTTAATAAGTAAATAATTTTTTTACTTTAAAAATGAGGGTATAATAGGAAGAAAATATGAAAATGCTACATATATACTCTATAAGCTAGTAGGAATAGCTTATAGCGTTTTGTGTTCAAACCTCTAAACGCTATTGAGAAAAAACTTTTACCAAACACTTGTAATAGCATTTTTACTCTAACAAAACGCTATTCGCTACTAAATACTCTACTTTTTTAAATGTCAAATAGTGTCGTAATCTACAGAGCGAAATAGCAATCGTCGGATTCTCATCAAATTCTTCCCATATTTTTCTCTTCCCGATCACAGACTTCCCACATTTTGCTCTTTCTGATCATAGGGAAAACATATATTTTCCTTGTCACAAATAGGTGTGAATGCTTTCGTTGTCTCACTCTTTCCGAATGGAGAAAAAATGTTTACTCTATTCAAGTCAGAGAGAGAGAACCTTAGTTGAGAGAAAAAGAAGGGGGATTGGAATGATGAACCCGAACAGAAGGAATTTAAAAGAAACAGAGACAAGGTAATGAGAGAGAGAGGAGAAACAGGAGGACAGAGGAAATTGGGGAATGATTGGCGGGATGAGTGAGAGAGAGAAAGGGAGGGTGGGAGAACAGATTTGCGAAAGAGATTGGAAAGAATATGATGAAATAAAAATATTAAATAATTATTCAATCACAAATTCTGCATAAGAAGACTTGTCCGATGATTCAAATGGAAACTCTTTTTTTCGAATCCATTTGTTACTGGAGAACGAGAAAATGACTCCTGATTTGTTCATGAAGTCCTCGGAGAAGCGAATCTTGAGGGATAAAATTTTATGCACTCAAATTAAATCCAATGATCTAAGATGATTGCTGTATTTTACAGCTAATTTAATGGGCAGCACATTCAGTGTCCCCTTAAAATAAAATATAAAAAAAAGTGTTAAAGAAATAGAATGTTTCTAATGATTGAGATTTTTAACTATAAATCTCGGCAAATCCCCTTGATCTCGGAGCAATAATCAGAAAATCTCAAACATGCATTAATTTAATGCATTCGGCTTTATGTAGGGGTGTTCACGGGTCGGATTTGACCCAACCCGGCCCCGGATCCGATCCGACCCGATCAATTTTGATCGGGTCGGGTCGGGTCGGGTTCTATGTTTTCGGATCATCAAATCCGAACCGACCCGACACTAAACGGGTCGGGTCGGGTCGGATTCGCGGGTTACTCGGTTTTTTTTCAATGATCTAATAAGCTAATAAAGTAATAAGTTCAATAACATTTAACATCCTAATATATAGAAATAGTATCTAAAAAATATTAACAGAATTAAGGTTGACACAAAGCAAAAACACGTTTCAGACTCAAAAGATAAAAGTCTTCAACTTGATCAAAATTTACATAATTCATCAGTAAAAAAAATGGCCGAAGCAACTTCCAGTTTGTATAATTATCGAACAGTTTCTTCGTCATCTCATCCACTGCACGTTCATCCAACTGCTCATCACAAGATAAAAAAAGGACAGAAATCAGAGAACAATGAAGTACCAAGATGATTAGATGACCCACTTGCAACTTGTTAATTACTGTAACACAGGATAGAAAAAAAAGTTCCAAGGAAAAGAAAAATGTACCTGATCAGATCCCTGCTTTGGACTCTGACATATGTGTACATTTGCAAGCAGCAAAATCAAATGTTCCCTTTGATTAGCCACACTATCCTCCTGCAGAAAAGTACATATACGGGTGCAATCATTTGCTAACTCATCAATTTTCTTTTCTGCAGGAAATTGACGGGAGGACTGAGGAGATCTCTGAATTTCATCATCACCTGAAACCCAAATGTAACCTTGAGCCAGTCCAGAATATCCTCATCAGGCTTCTCTTCATGATCTTCTAGCCATGGGAGTCCTTTTGTATCACCAAGGGCATGAATGATAGCCTGTATCTGCACACAATGAAGCAGAAAGTTGTTTAAGTACCACAGATATGTTTGAGGATCTTAAGAATGTTGGCCAAATCACATGTAGTTCGGAATCAACATTAAAGCAATTCAGCCACAAAAATCTTGGGGATTTGTGCTATAGCTTGGTTCGAAGCACTATCAGGATCAAGAGGGATAATGTTGTAAGGTCTAACATGCATCTTGGTCTCCTTCTCTAACTCATTGTGATTGGTTTCAGCCTTTCAGGCATCTGTTCAGAATTATCATGGTGCAACTATAATGAGCAGAAGGAATTCACAATTTTAAATATTTTATTATGTATATGATGCTGAATTGACCTTCTGCATGGAGCATGAACTGGTGCCTGAATCAGAACTGTGGCGATGGAGCTCACCGTCGAGAAAACTCATCGACTTCTCTCGAGCTTGCACTGCATGCCTCTGAGCAACATGGACTGGTGCCTGAATCAGAACTGTAAGTATCATACTAAAATAATAGCAGCACCACCATCTTGTTTTTGTTATCTTCATATCAACCTGCATGCACTTGTTTAATTATATGAGTAAATATGATTAAGAACACAAACTAAAAGGGGAAGGCAAATTAGCTTTAATGGGAAACATGTTTTCCTGCATGTGATAGATGGAATGTGTCTGCAGAGAAACATTTCCATCACCAAACAGGGACTGCATCTAAATGATTAACCTAAAGCAGGTTGCCACTCCAATAATATGATCAATCATGAATATGGTTGTCAAATTAACAACAGTAATCAAACAGTAGAGGATGCATTTTTCTTACTGTAGATCGCCATCATATGAAGTTGTGGATGCTCCCTATTGATTGAGAAAGGGATGCTACTAGCTCTGAATAAGCTCATGCATAAGAAGCAATAAATGTTGTTTTACAATGATTTGGTTATGTGCAGCTTCAAATGAGAAAATATTAGACAGACTGCACCAAAAATAAACACTTACCAATTACCATGTTGTTTAATGCAGTCTCGCCAAGGAGAAAATTGCATTAACTAAATGCATATCTATCTGGATCTGCAAATGATAAAGGTAATCAATGGCATTAAAATATAAACAACTGCTTTCTTCTACTTATTTCCTTTAATCAATGGCAGACTGCACTAAAAATGGGACTAAAATTGGAACAACTTCTACCTAGTTCAGCATAGTTTAGAGGATAGTCTTACCTGTTCAGCATGTTTCTTTTCCACTTTTTCATCAAAGTTTAGAAATGAACAACCTGCAACTATATAACATGAACATGGACTTCCCAGTCTAAATGAATAAGATGATGATGAGATCAGAATTATCAAGTGTCAACAATTGAAGTGAACAATATACAACATCTCGACGATAAAGGATTCCAAATACTAAAATACATCTTCTCATTCCATAAAACAAATCATTCCAAGATGCAAAATATAATGAAGTAAGAATCCAGCATTCCAGCTAGGCAACTATTCATTAAAAGTTTCAAAAATCAAAATACAATAGATTTGGCATCAAGACTCAAGTCTCAACTCTACTGTAGAGTAGTAGACACTAAGCAACCATGAACCAACTTCAATATAGCCTGCAAAAGATATATTAAATATTAATATTTAATGACTAAGAAACAATGGAGTAATGAATGATATAACTTTTACCTTGATATTCAAAATCCATATCTAACTCTTCCAAAATGAAGTTAACTAGATTATGCACGATCCTCTCCTAATCCAAGCAATCCTACATTTAAAATGGCATAAGTAAAAGTACAATAAAAATTAAATGAAAGTATAAAAAATACTAAAAACAAGTCTGAAGTATTTTGTTACCTTCTTCAATCTTCTCTAGATCATCCAACTCTACTCGAAGATCAGTTAACTTTGCAGGATTTCTTAACCAATTCTGAGTGCAAATCAAAGCCTCAACAGTGGTAGGAAGCAAGGTATTGCGAAATGGATCAAGAACTCGACCTCCCGTGCTAAACGCACTCTCAGATGACACAGAAGACACGGGAATAGCCAATATATCTCTGGCTATACGAGAAAGAACATAATACTTTGAAGATTTTACTTTCCACCACTTTAGGATATCGAATCCGTCAATATTTTCCTCAACATCATCCTCGATGTACCTATCTAATTCACTCTTCTTTACTTCACCTTGTTTTCTCCTGACTTTCAATCTGAATTCATCCTCCCAATCAACATCGTTCTTACGAGTATTAGATGTTGAATCTGTCATGGAGGTTAAGCAACTAGAATCACTCCTATCTAGAGGTATTGAATATTTGTATTGCTCAAACAATAGGTGGATATAAGTTTTTAATTTTTCCAGTATTTCCTTACTTCTACCTCCATTATACATTCGAGTGAAACAAAACTCAATGTATTCCAATTTGTAACGTGGATCAAGGAAAACTGCAATAAATAACAAATAATTGAGCATTTTATCATCATCCCAATATTCATCAAACTTCGCATGCATTGCCATTGTCATTGCTTGTAGCACCACATCATCAATTTGTCCCCATCTTTTCAATTGCTTTTGAATGTCAATGAAACTATGAAAGAAAGAATTTGATGTAATATGCAATGACCCTGAAAATGAGAGTGGCATCATAAAAGACCTTCAAAAAGTGCACAAACACTCGAACACGAATTCAATCTTCACTTGTGGGAATTGTTTCTTTGGCATCCTTAAAATATAATATGTAAGATCCGTCGTGCTCAAGTCTTTTAAATGCCTTTTCAAATTTTTCAGCAACTTCTAACATTAGATAAGTAGAGTTCCACCTAGTAGGTACGTCCATGAGCATCTTCTTTTTGCAATTTACATTTGCCATTTCAACGCACCTATTAAAAGTTGCAAATCTACTAGGAGAGGATTTAACATACTTGCATGCAATCCTAACTCTTTTAATAGATGCATCAATTATATTCATTCCTTCACGAACAATTAAATTTAATATATGGGCAGCACATCTCATATGTGTCATCTCTCCATCTAGAAATGTGGAACTACCCCAATCGCTCATGCTATCAACCAAATAAGCAATAGCCGGCTTATTGGAATTTGCATTATCCACTGTAACACAACCTATTTTCAAGATTCCCCAATCCTTCATGCATGTTTCCAAACGTTTCCCGATGGTATCACCTTTGTGATCAGGAATCAAATCAAAACTCAATATCTTCTTATGCAATTTCCACCTGTCATCTATGTAATGGACAGTAATACACATATAATTCATATTCTGAATTGAAGTCCAAGTATCTGTTGTTAAAGAAATCATTTGACGGTTCTCAGAAAATATGTTTTTCAATTTTTGTTTCTCAAGCATAAACAATTGCATAATATCCCTAGCGGCAGTGATACGAGAAGGAAGTGCAAATCTTGGTTGACATTCAGCCATGAACTCTCTAAAACCTTGATTTTCAACAAACTTGAATGCAAGCTCATCAACAACAAGCATCTTGGCAAGTGCTAATCTACACCTTTCTTGACTAAAATCAACTAATTTCACACCAATACAAGTGTTAGGATCATCTTTGCTTTGCTTACCAATAGCAATGGTTTTTTGTTTCTTATCAAGGCCCCTCTCTGGATTTTTGTCACAAAGCTTGATATGCTTTAATAGATTTGATGCTCCATGATTAGAAGTATTGCAGGCATAAGACTTATGACAATAATTGCATATAGCTCTATCTTTTTCTCTTTTAAAATGCGCCCACGCATTAGAAGGATGTCTAGATGGTTTTCTTTTAAGTACATCTCGATCTTTGTCTGAAGTAACCTCCTCTACTGGTGGTGGTTGAGCTTCTAGTGATTGCTGACCATGTACTTGTAAATCATGAGAAGAAGCTCCATGTAATGTTGTCGGGGTAGGTGCACTTCCAATTTGAGTTCCACTTGTATTTTGAGTTGTCATTGACTGAGAAACTATGAGGGAAAACTTAGTTGTGGTAAAATCCATCTGATTTAGTAAAAAATGATAATTCTTATGGAACTTTTGTAAAAAATTAGTCAATCTAACAATGTTTTTCTATAACTTTTAAGTAGTTGTACAATCAAGTCATAACGTGTTTACAATGCCATATTATGTTTAAAGCATCAGAACAAATTATGAACATACTGGCCACACTTGTTAGAACTTCAATATTTGGGATATAATTGTCATTGCAACCAATTATGTGGGGAAATAACGTTTGCCTCATACAAGATATCAATATTACATGAAGTAACAAATGATTAAGTGAGTACCTTCACAGAATCACAGTATCAATATTACACTGAAATTGCTTTTTTTTATTCTCTCTACCAGTCTACCTAAAAGACCATTAAGTACCTGCAACATCAAAGAGACTTCATCTTAAAGAAATTACTGTAACTATGGACAATAATTTTGATGATGTGCAGCATACACAATAAGTAATAACTATGGACTTCATCTTAAAGAAATTATTGTAACTGGCCTCATTCACAAATCACACGGGTGCTATCTTTGTCGCTTTTCTACCGTGCAGCCTATAGGAGTGCAGCCGATGCTATGCAGGGGCTTCGAGCGAGGTGTCCGGAACCTGGAGCAAACGAGGATCCTATAAGAGCGGGTCCAAAAATCCAAAGTGTGCTTGGTATGCCCTTATTTCGCAGATCAAAATTCTAATGATTAACACGGATCAAAATTTCAAAATTTTTCTCTACCTTCACACCAAAAAAACAAGGTCTTCGTCAAGACAATGTTAAAGAGAACTATGGAAGAAAAAAGACAATACTAAGACCACAAAATGACCTCCAATTGCATGTGACCGGGATTCCTTTTCCTCTCGCCATTGGAGGAAAGATCCATCACTCTACCCAGCAAAAGAACACAGATCGCACTAAATTATATTCAGAAATTAAGCTCGAAGGAAAATTCTAATAGTCAGCCTCCGATCACTAACCGACGACACAGCTACATTTGCTTAAGCAAGGGACGGATCGCGCCAGCAGCTGCTTACCTGCCTCTATCGACACTGCGCATAGGTGGAGCCGTTCCAGCGTGGCAGCGCGTTGGGAGTAGGAGAGAAAGAGCATCAGGATGAGAATGAGGGAGGCGCAGACTTTGGACGTCGGCCCTGCTACAGGCTCGCAGCTGCTCGAAGGGTTCGGAAGATCGGCCGGCGAGAGGCTTTGAGTTCAAGCCTTCGGGTTTTTATGAGGCGGCAACGCCAGTAGGCCGTGACACGGCGCTGGGACTGCGCTTGTGAGTGAGAGAGGACGAGAGCCGAGAGTTGCCACCTTGCCGGCTTGCTACTGTTGCTTTCTATCGTGCGTGCAGTCGACGGCGACGCTGTGCAGGCCGCAGGGCGCAGCGCAGGGGCGCAGACCTCCGAACTAGGGCAAACGGGCGTCGAGACGACGAGACTCGAGTCATCGAATGTCGAACACGGAGCAGTTGAGCACCCAAATCCCAAATTCCCAATGGACTAATGGATCCGGCCCGGGTCTATTGGTTCGGGTCGGATCCATCCGGGTCGGAAATGCCAAACCCGAACCCGACCCGAACCACGTCGGGTTCAGTTCGGTTCGGGTCGGGTTCGACCCGACCTCGAATCCGAACCGACCCAAACACTAATGGGTCGGTTCGGATTACTGGGTTCACCGGGTCGATCCGACCCGGTGAACACCCCTAACTTTATGTGATCCCTAATAAAAACACATGCATCAGATGCAAAACATGATAATGTATGTATTAGAAAATTCACATGCTCTCATAATATATAAACAAAACATTATGATGATATCATTCCCTACACAACTTTTCATATTAATAAAAAATATATTTCTTATGTAAAGAGATTTAAAAAAACAATGATGGCGAGGGACCTATCATTCCAGGGAGCTCAAGGTAATTATGTCATCGTCCAATCATCAAAATAATGATGCTCGGACAAAAAAAATGAAAGTTTTTTTATTTTATACAAAGTAAAAAAAATCAGAGAAGGTGTACGCCCCCAAAATTCGGCTCCAATTGAGTTGTCGAACTCTAGGCGGCGTTATTTTTACATGACCTAATTTCATAAAACTTTGCAGCGAAAATATAATCATATATATAAACATAAAACAATAACATCGTGACAACGGAAGACTTCATAAGTGATTAAAATCTCAAGATACATAAACTAGTCCATGGGCTTAGTAGGCTCTAACGTACATCTAATAAAGAGATCATCATACATAAATGAGTTCGAGTACACAACTCCATAAGGCCCATAAGCTATACATAAATTTCTCCTACAAGAGTTCATCATGATAATATAATTTAAGTAAAAAAGACTTAGACTGTAGCCCGACAGACCCATATGCAATGTCGCCATCACGAGGCTCTCGCCGCCGAACCTAGGCTTCCTCCATACTTGCACGAATTCATGTGGTGCAGGGAATTTCTCCCATTAGAGTATGTTGAGGCCCATGCATGCTATGATCTTATAACATAATCTCTACATATCATGGCATAAGCATATCATCATCATAAAACATAAATCATATGCATGCAATGAGATACTTATGCATACTATATGGCATGTGATCATATCATTATGGCAAATAATATAACATGTAACATCATAATCTTTAGGTCAAGCATATCATAACTTATCTTTATGCTATTGCATTTCATGATCTTATCTTTTTTTACTTTATCATCTTTTTTCATGTCATGATAGGATGTGACAAGTGGACATTCATATTGCATCATCATAAATGCATACTTCTTCATACTTCTTTATCATCTTTACCTTTATGTCTCATGTCATTCATCATTCATCTTTTCGTCTTTCATCTTCACTTAAGTATTTTTTATCTTGTTGATTGGGAAGACCATGTTGAATTCGTGGGAGATGACTAGCTAGGCCAAAATTGGGTTCGCGGAAAACTAATAAAGACACCACACTCAAGGGTAGAACTCGCTTTTTGGTTCCACGTAGGTCTAATAGAGATATCACACTCAAGGGTGGAACTCGTCTCAACTTATGGAAACTCCATACTCAAGGGTGGAACTCATTTTCCCGAGAAATGCCACCACTTAGGGGTGGAACTCATTTCTCCTTCTCGATTACAACAAGTCACCTTCACGCCAATCCGTCTTTTACTTGCTTACATCAATACATACAATCATTCAATACATGTTGCATGTTTTAATACTATTTAAGGTCATACATACTTCAAATCATACTAAGTATGGTCATTCAATCATAACCAATCATCCGCTCAGAACGAATGACCTCCGCTCAGAACGAATGACCGTTTTACTTTCGGTCAACCGCTGGACGGTGTCGGACGACAGATAAGATTATCGATCGATCGTTATGATCCTTTCGGATGACCGAAATAGGGCGTTCGGTTGACCGCTAATCACAGTGATGATGACTCTCTATATCGGATGACTATTAAAATATTGGTCGACCGTTATAAGTCTTTCGAACGACTAAAATTAAGCTTCGGTTCGAGCGCTAATCACATAATGTGATGACTCTCTGAAATGGACGACCGCTAAGATATCGATCGACCGTTGTAGGTCTTTCGGACGACAGAAACTGAACTTCGATTCGATCGCTAATCACAAAATGTTATGACTACTCAAATCGAACAACCGCTGGAATATCGGACGACCGTTACATGGCTTTCGGACGACCGTTCGATCGATCGCTAATCATAGAATGTAACGACCCTTCCAAAATGGACGACTGTTAGTGAATCGATCGATCATTGGACAGAGTTCGAGATAACAATTGTCTCCAGAACGGTCGACCGATAATGTATCGGTCGCCTGTTCTAGGATGACAGACACAAGATTTTTACATCTTTTTTCCCTAATCTTGCATACATTGACATATTTGTTGACATTCTTATCTGCTGAGTCAACAATATCTGATTTCTGCTAAAGCATGGATATCTCATCAAATAATATATTTCTACTGTGAATAAACTTGTGCTTTGAAGGAGATCAAATTCTGAAGCATTTTACACATGCACCATATCCCACAAAGACTCTTTTTTTCACCCTTGGTTTTAACTTTCCTTCGCTGACATGGTAATATATTAGACAATAAAAAAATTTTAGATTAGTATAATCAGTAGGATTTTCTAACCATACCTCAATAGAAGTTTTCAGATCGATCGCAATTGTAGAACTACAATTCACCAAGTAACATTCTATGCTAACAGCCTCAGTCCAAAATGGCTTATTTAAGCCAGAATTTGAGAACATACACCTGCCTTCTCTAGAAGTGTTCTGTTCATGTATACTGCTACACCATTCTGTTGTGTATCTTTGACGGTGCGATATCTGGCAATGCCTTCATCCTTGCAGAACTGATCAAATTCGGACGAACAAAAATCCAAATCGTTATCAGTACAAAAGTGTTTTACCTTTCTTGATGTTTGATTCTCTACTAAAGCCTTCCACTGTTTGAAGACTTTGAATGCCTCGCTCTTGTGCTTCATCATGAGTACTCATATCATCTTTGAGTAAATAGAAAATATCTAGAACCTCCTAGACATGGAACATGAGAGGGACCCCAATAGTCAACGTGGATGTAATCGTCTTTGTCTTGTGTACGGCTTTACTAAATTGATGTCATTTTTTATTGTCGAAGTTTCATTGCTCGCAAAATCTGATTTTAAATATCCTCTAACCATCCAGAAGATTGTGCTTGTTAAGGATGTTCATTCATTTCTAATTTATTTTTCCAAATCGTATGTGTCACAACTTGGATGCTTCTAATTCTAATTTGAATAAACTATCTACTACAGTCACGCCAAAAATTGCTGTGCCTTGTAGTATGTATAAGGACTTTTGCCTGACTCATCTCATGACTTCAACATCACTCTCGGTGGCCATGAGAACATTTCTTGCAGCATTCATTCGACATCCATTTTTCTTTAGTTGTGGAACATGACTAACCTTTGTCAATGTCCTCATCCGATTGTCATGAGTTCTGATCTGAATTGAGTTGATTCCAACTATTTTACAAGTTGCACATTACCCATAATGGTGTTTCCATCATCAATATTCTGATAAGTTGAAACCACTCTTATCCTGAATTTAAAATCTAACTTTTCTCCAAACATCGAGAGTCAAATCGTCATCTTCAGACTCGTTACTCGGGTGTACTACTGCAGCAAGCATGTCCTCCTTCTTCTTGGGGCAATCCTTCTTCCAGTGACTCGATTCTTTATAGTAGTTGTAGATGTCCTTCATATTGGCGTTCTTCTTCGACTTACCCTTCTTAGGGTTTGGATGATGTCCCTTCTATGTGGTTGTTACCAACCCTACGATCTGAGACTTCATGGTCTTGTCAGACATCGTATGATGAAATTCACAAGTATGTAGATATAATTTTACTTCTTCAAAATAATTGTTTTTCTTGCGATGATAACAAATTGAATGAAATTTTCGTGTGATGGAGGAAGAGACACTAACATAAGTAGGATAGCATCTTCATCCTCCATCTTCACATTTATATTTCATAATTTCATCAACAGACTATTCATCTGATCAACATTATCTTTCAGAGGAGTACCTTCTTACATGCGGAGGGCGAATAAATATTACTTCAACAACAACTTATTGTCAGAGAGTTGGCCATATAGAGACTCTCAAATTTTGACCACAAATCGATCCTTCGTTTCTTCATCGGCGACTTCGATAATCACCTCGTTCGTCAAGCACAAAAGGATCATAGAGTTTGCATTTTCTTCCTGTGCCATCAAATTTGCAAGGTCAAACGTTTTTTCTTTGCCCTTCGAGTTTTCCTCCTTTGATTTGTTCTTCGACACGTTTGCGAGCGACGCCCAAACTCCTTGTTATTTCAGAAGTGCCAGTATGTTGATCTTGCAGATACTGAAATTATTTCGCCCTGTGAATTTCTCGATCTACATGTTGTGTGATACCATCTCTACATCTAACGGAGCATCGACGATGAAGCCTTACTCTGATACCATTTCTACTCGAGATAAATTATGCACCACAAAAAAATTTGAAAAATTTAAGACGAAGCACAGTTTTATTAGATGGGAATAGAAGAATATTACAATTCAGATTACGTTCTGTTTGAACTCTTAGGGAGTTTATATAAATACTCCATTTTACTAACGATAGGAATTACAGACCGATTGAGATTCTATATTAATCCTACAAAAATAAGGCTTCTATTTTGTAATAATAAAATTAATTAATTTCTTAACAATCTCATGATAAGAAAATAAACAAAATATGTCAGATATGTTTCCTTTTATTTTGAAATATCTCAAATTCAGACAAATTTCCAATTGAAATAGAATTCAAGACATTTTTTTTAGTAGATAGAATTCAAGACATTATTAACAATTATGTATAATTGTGGTACAATAACCACAAACGTAGAACTTTCTTTTTGTGAAAATTAGTCTTCTTGTTGTGGTTCTATTTTATAACAAACAAGGCTTGCTCAAGATATAATTTTAATTGATAGATAAAGATACAATTGGGAAGAGATTTTTTTTCATCTTTCCAAAGGTATGTATGCATATATGATTAGTTTTAGTGCGTATATATATGGCATACAAAATATATTTGCAGTTATTTTACTACTTCAACTAATGCACTGGATTATTAATTGCATCAGGCCGGTGCATCTCCCACCTTCAAAGGATGACATTCCCCCCGTCATCTGTTTTCTCTCTTCTTTTTAGATATTATTATTATTATTATTATTATTATTATTATTATTATTATTATTATTATTATTATTATTATTATTATTATTATTATTATTATTATTATTATTATTATTATTATTATTATTATTATTATTATTATTATTATTATTATTATTATTTACTTTTTGATGTTTTTCTTTCATTTATTTTATTAAATGATGTGATGATATGTATGACGCGCTAATTTTTTTGTTAAAAAAAGAGTCAGTTACAGGGATGATAAAGCTACAAATGTTAAAGTTGATGGATTATTTACATGGAAAAAACAATATTTCATGTAAATGTTCGCTTGTGATGTGGATAGTCCTAAATCAATATTTGTTAGACTTCATAATTGAGAAAAAAGGGAAAATGGGGTAGAAACAGGATATTGATCGAGTGCTATGGACTTCAAATCTATAGGCCCAAATCGTATATTTTGAATATTTCACATCTTATGGCCCAATATCTCTAATGCATAAATTCGTGTTCTTTTATTTTATTTAGGAGGTCAACATTTAGATTCCAACTATTTAATTTTTCTTCAACTAGAATGGAGTAAATTACACTAAATACCCTCCAACTTTGACGTTTACTTAATGTTGCCCTCCAACTTCACCGATCGTCCGTTCTCTAGTCGCATAGACGACGTTCTCTCTCCTCCACACAAGCACTCATCTAACATAGTACCGCCATGCAAATTGCCCTCCATGATCTCTCTCCGTGCGTACAGAAGGGAGGGGGGCAACCCTTTCTCTATCGGCGCGCACAGAGAAGGGAGGGGGGCGAGACCTCTCCTACCTTTCTTTGTTGGTGTGCATGTCACGGGGCATTTTTTCGTAATACGAAGCGCGAAGACTCGCGACACCAGTGCCTCGCAACTTAAAGCTCTCGGCCGCTCAGCGTCGAAGCCATGGAATACATGAAGTCATCCCGCACTGCGTAATATTACGGAGTACCAAGTTATTCGCCCTTAGGCATTTATTTTCTAAGGTCATCTTTATTAATGGCCAAGTTATGTGGCGTAACCCGTATGATACATTTTTTGCATCTTTAATATGTAATAAGACTCCTATATCTACGGTACACTAGGAGTTCACTAGTGCCTTCCGAGGTCCAAATATATCTTATGTTTCATCATATTCAATACAAGCAAGATTTTCTTTAATTCTAGTATCATGTCCTTGAGCGTGGGGTCGCAACCCACATCAATATCTCTTCGTAGCGTCTCGTTGTTTCTCGGCTGCCCCTTCGAACTTTAAGCATCCAAGCGTCTGCATTAGCGTTGTAGCGCGCTAATGCCATAGACCCATGACGAGTAGTCCAACACTCTAATCATGTTCGTGATCGAATGCCTATAAGAGCGACTCTAGACATAGTCGTCTCGAGTATAAAACCTTCGCTGCAAATTCAAAATAGTCTTGGCTAGGTGCTTATCCGCCTAATCACAGTACGAGGTCTAGTGTTAGACAATGACAAGTGATATCAGAGCAGTTCTTCCTGCTCGGATTACCCAGCGATGATGACTCGCTTATGTCGTCACAATGCACCTTGGCGTAGAAAAAGTTTTTCTGCTCAAAAACTCTACTATACCCAGGTGCACTGGTACCCATGGTCTTTGATCGTGGACGCCAACGAGGAATGCATGGCAAGCTTCCTCGTCGCACACCTAGTCGTGCCCGCAGTAAGTTTCTCATACACCCATGTCGTGTCAAGGAACGTCTGTCAAGCACTATGATGGCGGATTGATCGCCTCACCTAACCGGAATGGTCATGCGTCGCTCACTCGAGCAGATCAACCACCCTAAGTATACAATCGGGAATCTTGAACTATCGCGGTGCGTCAAGAGTGACCATATGCTCTGCATGATGGTCTTGCGCTACCCATACCTAAGAGGTCGCTGACACAAACATCATGTAACTTGGAAGATCCGTGTCACATTCAGGGATTGTCGGTCATGCACTATCATGACAATCTGGCGCTGCTCGATATTTAGTGACATCGCATCGCATGCTAGTCATGCAATGTGAAGCGCACAACCGCTCCACAGGAGAAGTTGGCTCAAGGTTAAGCATCAAGGTTCATGGTTCCTTTCGGCTAAGGAATGTCATCCTATCAACTAAGGAGCATCAATCACAAGCATCTTATCGTGCCACAGCATCGCCTGCCACGCCACGATTACTTGTAAACACTTGAGGACGAGTTGTCAGCATTGTCTGCCTCGTCAAGTATCATCCTACAAGCGGCGTGATGTCATCCATCAAGGATTGGGATGAACCTGCTACATGCCAACGCAAATCAACACCTCAACTCAATGACCAATTTAACAAATGGTCTGAGCGTTGAGCATTTGGTGAACCATGACATGCTGCTGTCAAGCTTTCCACCGCCAACCGAAAGAAAGAGTGCCATTTCCCTTCGGCCAACTCCTCGAGTAATCGAATCAGCCTCCAAGAATCGCAATCCAAAAGCTTCGAAAGACACACTAACGATGTCGTCCATTCGAATGGAGATGGAGGTGAAGTTGAGAGCTCATGCCACGAGTTTACCAACCACAATCCGCTTGCCCAAGCGGAGCATCTTCACAAGCATCCCCAGGGATCGATAAAGACCTAGAATGACTATTCTTTCTCAAGGGCCAGCCGCCCGGTGAACAAGTATGTCAAAGGCGCATGATTCTTGTCGACAAACGCAATGACCTTACTTCGTCCAGATTGCAGAGGGATGAGTATCGAAGGTGCATCCTCTTCACGAACGAGCACAACGATCTCGCCTTGTTCATACCCAAAGATGTTGTCGAAGCATCAAAGGAGGTCCAGGATTGGAAGAAAGCATATCTCAAAAATCATGCAAGATATGGTGAACTCAGGATGGCGTTGCCATCGAGACAATGTGGAATGTGGCAAGCATGGATCCATTGAGACATGGAATAGAGGGAAAAGGCAGTTTCTCGATTATGCAAGCCCTGACAAGTCAGGACTGGAGGTCAAGATCGCATTGTCCAGCATTAGTCAGATAGGCATGTTGAAGGAGGACATGAAAGGTATCACCGAGCTTCCCCTACAGTGTTCCCAAGTGGATGAAGACCCAACGTTGGTGCTCTTCAAGCAAAGGGGTTGAAGTTTTGGACTATGATGAAGTTGGAACGATAGGATCACCAACATCCGCTCGCTAGTTGCTGCTGCCAAGGCGTTCATACCAAGACAAGTGCCATTACTAGCAAAGCCCTTGGGCAAGGGCAATGGTGGGGGGAGAAGCTCAAGTCGTAAAGAGGAAGTTATTATGCCAAAGACAAAGACAGACCATCGAAGCAGGAGGATTGAGTTAAACCACATCGAACGTGGGGAGACTCTCATTGCTCAGATTTGGAGTGGACAAGGTAGGGAGTATCATATCAGAGAACCTTACTCCACCTCAAACCATCGAGATATCAAATGACTGCCAAGGGTAAGGTGGTCCCGCACTCAACACTCGACGGTCGAAGAACTATATGTTACAATCGTCTGCAATGCAGAGACAGTGAGTTGAACCATAAGAAAACGTGGGGAGACTCTCGTCGCTCGCCATAGCGACTCAAAATAGACAAGGCAAGGAACGTTATATCAAAGAACATTGTCCCGTCTCAAGACCATCGAAATATCAAATGATCACCAAGGGTAAAGTGGTCATGTGCTCTTGATTCGGCGAAGGGATGAATCTACGTTACAACCTCTTACGACGTAGAGACATTGAGTTGAGCCCACAAAGCGTCCCGAAACATCCGTGGAAAGACTCTTGTCGCTCATCATAGCCTCAAAGTACCCGAAGCAAAGACCTTATGTCATAGCCTCAAAGACCTTATGTCATAGCCACCTGCAACATGAGGGCATCGAGTTGTCATGCGGATCGAATGAAAAGATTCTTCATCGTGTTCTGCACGACCCTGAAGCAACTCTTTTCTTGAGCTATTCCCGAAGGTATACAAGAGTTTGTTTCACCTCAAGAAGCCAAACCAAACAAGTTGACACCACGCAAATCGAGAGAAGCTGAAGCCAACAAAGACTTGACGGACGGATAGTTGCTTGATGAAGTCAGACCGCACATGGCAAACTTCACTGGCGCTGCACAAGTAATGACCTCGGATTGGACAAAGGATCAATAAGCGAAGCAGGGCTGAGGAACGAGTCCTCAGGGAGACCTCAAGGAATGAGCAATCCTGACGCAGTGTGATGTTGGTGAAATAGAAGTCAAGACAAAGAAGACGGAATTGAACGAGATAAGCGAAGTCAAGACGGAAGACGAAGACCCTGAAGAAGTCTGGACAATGGCGTCGGGGGCGTCGTCGACTTTGGTGGGGGAGAATGTCACGGGGCATTTTCTCGTGACATGAAGTGCGAAGCCTCGCGGTACCAGTGTCGCTCAACTTAAAGCTCTCGGCAGCTCAGCGTCGAAACCATTGAATACATACAGTCGCCTCGCACTGCATAATATTACGGAGTATCAAGTTATCCATCCTTAGGACATTTATCTTGTAAGGTCATCTTTATGAATGGTCAAGTTATGTGGCATTACTCGTAGGATACATCTTTTGCATCTTCAATATGTAATAAGACTTATATACCTATGGTACACTGGGAGGAGTTTACTAGTGCCTTCTGAGGCTCAGATATATGTTATGTTTCATCATATTCAATACAAGCAAACTTTCCTTTAATTCTAGTGTCATGGCCTTGAGCGTGGGGTGGTAACCTACATTGGTATCTCTTCGTGACGTCTCGTGGTTCCTCGACTGCCCCTTCGAATTTTAAGCGTCTGCATTAGCGTCGCAATGCGCTAATGCCACGGATCCATGACGAGTAGTCCAACACTTTAGTCATGTCCATGATCGAATGCCTATAAGAGTGACTCTCGGCATAGTCGTCTCGACCATAAAACTTTCATTGCAAACTCAAAATAGACTTGACTAGATGCATATCTGCCTAGTCGCTGCACGAAGTCTAGTGTCGAAGAATGACCCCGTGACACACACATAGAAGGGAGGGGGCCTTGTCCCCCATCGGCGATCGTTGGTGGTCGTAGAGGAACATCACCTCCTCTCTGCTTGCATGGCATATTTTATTTTTAATATTGCCACGTCGATAAATGCTGACATGGAGAAGAAAGAAGATGTCGTGTTAGCACCATGTTAGTAGTGTGATCGAGTAACAACCTATAATTAGTGAAAATGGCATTGGATGAAATAAATTAAAAGATGAAGAATAATTAAAGTAAAATTAAAGGGTAGCACTAGGAAAATGGTAAGAGGATATTTAATATAATTTACCCACTACAATGAGAATGAATGAAGAATTTATATATCCATATATTTTATCTCTTTATACCAACATATATTTATAACATGTCCGATGAATGAATATATTAATAAAATTATAATTATTTTTCTTTACTTTCAATTCTTTTCTTTCGAACAATGTTGTATTTTTTATTATGAGAAAATAAATATATGATGTTAAAATTTCACTAGGACAAACTTGTTGCCCTAGTGTGGTCTTAGGGGTGGGTACGTGTCACGAGGTCATTCTCGGACACTAGACCACGTGCGACGACTAGGCGGATAGGCACCTAGCCAAGCCTATTTTGAGTTTGCAGCGGAAGTTTTATGGTCGAGACGACTATGCCGAGAGTCGCTCTTATATGCATTCAATCACGGACATGAATAGAGTGTTGGACTACTCGTCATGGGACAGTGGCATTGGCACGTTGCGGCACCAATGCAGGCGCTTGGCGCTTAAAGTCCGAAGGGACAACAAAGGGACCACGGGACGCCACGAAGGGACACCGATGTGGGTTGCCACCCCACGCTCAAGGTCATGACACTAGAATTAAAGGAAAGATTACTTGTATTAAATATGATGAAACATAACATACAATTGGGCCTCGGAAGGCACTAGTGAACTCCTCCCAGTGTACCACAGGTATAGGAGTCTTATTACATATTGAAGATGCAAAAGACGTACCCTACGGGAACGTCACCTACTTGGCCATTCATAAGGACGGCCTTACAAGATAAATTCTCTAAGGGTGAATAACTTGATACTCCGCAATATTACGCAGTGCGGGGCGGCTGCATGAGTTCCATAGTTTCGGCGCTGAGCGACCGAGAGCTGTAAGTTGAGCGGCACTAGTGCCGCGAGACTTCACGCTTCATGTCACGGGAAAATGCACGTGACATTCTCCCCCACCAAAGTCGGCGACGCCCCCGACGCCATTGTCCGGGCTTCCTCGGGGCTTTCGTCTTCAGTCTTGACTTCGCTTGTCTCGTTCAATTCTGCCTTCTTTACCTTGACTTCGACTTCACTAGCATCACGCAGCGTCAGGAATGCCCTCTTCTTGGGGTCTCGCTGAAGACTCCTCCCTCAGGCCTGCTTCGCTCGCTGATCCTTCGTCCAATCCGGGGTCATCACTTGTGCAGCGCCAGTGGAGTCCGCCATGAGCGGTCTGACTTCATCAAGCAACTATCCGTCCATCAAGTCTCTATTGGCTTCACTTCTCTTCGACTTGCGCAGCGTCAACTTGTGTGGTTTGGCTTCTTTGGGGTGAAATAACTCTTGTATGCCTTCAGAAATAGCTCGGAAAGAATTGATTCAGGATCGTGCAGAACACGATGAAGAGTCTTGTCATTCGACCTGCATGACTTGACTCGATGCCTTCATGTTACGGATGGCCGCAACATAAAGTCTCCCTTCCGTCGAATGCGAAGTACGGGACCATCTCACCCTCGATGATCGCTCTTGAATTTCGACGACTTGAAACAGCACAAGCTCTTCGATGTCGACGCTTGCAGCTTGTTTGCTTCGGATGCCTTGGGTTGCTATGATGAGCGACAAGAGTCTTCCCACAGATGCTTCGGGTCTCTTTGTGGGCTGGACTCAACGTCTCTATGTTGCAAATGGTTGCAACGTAGAGTCGTCCATTCCTCCGTCGAGTGAAGAGTGCTGGACCACCTCCTCCTTGGTGATCACTTGATGCTGCGGCGGTCTTGAGGCAGGACAAGGTTCTTAGATGTAACAATCCATGCCTTGTCCATTTCGAGTCGCCATAGTGGGCGACGAGAGTCTCCCCACATTCCCTTGTTGTTCAACTCACTGTCCCCAAGTTGCAGATGGCTGCAACGTTGAGTCCTTCATCCGTCGAGTATTGAGAGCAGCTCCACCTTCCCCTTGGTGGACATGAGATATCTCGACGGTTTGAGATGGAGCAAGGTTCTTTGATATAACATTCTGCACCTTGTCCACTCTCAGTCGCTATAGCGAGCGACGATGGGAGTCTCCCCACATGTGCCTGTGGTTCGACTCGATTCTCCTGCTTCGATGGGCGATCTTTGTCTTTGGCATAAGTAGCTTCCTCATTGCGACTTGAACTTCTCTCCCCCACCATTGCCCTTGCCCAAGGGCTTTGGTGGTATGGCACTTGTCACGATTGACTTGGCAGCGACGACTAGTAAGCGGAGATTGGGCGATCCGATCGTTCCAACTCCTTCCTAGTCCAAAGCTTCTAACCCCTCTGCTTGAAGAGCACCAACATTGGGTCTTCATCCTCCTGGGAACACTGTAGGCAGAGCTTGGTGATTCCTTTCACTTCCTCCTTCAACATGCCCATATGTCCGATGCTGAACAATGCGATCTTGACCTCCAGTCCCGACTTGTCAGGACTTGCATAATTGATGAGCTGCCACTTCCTCTGTCCCATGTCTCGATGGGATCCATGTTTGCCACATTCCACATCGTCGCGATGGAAATGCCATCCTGAGTCTGCCACATCTTGCAGGATTCTTGGGATATACCTTCTTCCGATCCTGGGACCTCCTTTGAAGCTTAGGCAACACCTTTGGGGTATGGACGGGGCGAGATCGTTGTGCTCGTTCACGAAGAGGATGCACCTTAGATGCTCGTCCGTCCGTAACTTGGACAAGGCAATGCCATTGCATTTGTCGACAGGGATCATGCGCCTTTGACATACTTGTCCTCCGAGCAGCTGACCCTTGTGAAAGAATAGTCATTCTGGGTCTTCAACGAACCATGGGAAATGTTCGTGAAGATGCTCCGCTTGGGTAAGCGGATTGTGGTTGGTGAACTCATGGCATGAGCTCCCAACATCACCTCCATCTCCATTCGAAGGGACGACATCGCCAGTGTGTCCTTCGAAACATTTGGATTGCGATCCTTGGAGGCCGCTTCGATTGCTCGAGGCGTTTGTCCGAGAGGAAAGGGCACTCCTTCCTTCTGTTGGCAGCGGAACGCTTGACAGCAGCATGCCAAGGTTCGCTGATGCTCGACGCTCAGACCATTTGCCAAATTGGTCGTTGAGTTGAGGCATCAATTTGCGTTGGCGTGTATGAGGTTCGTCCCACTCCTCGATGGATGACATCGCGCCGCTTGCGGGGCGACACTTGACGAGGCAAGTAAGGCTGACAGCTCGTCCGTGAGTGTTTGCAAGTAATCAACGCTTTGCTCCATTCTTGAAAGTCATCGTGGCGTGGTAGGCGATGCTGCGGCACGACAAGATGCTTGTGATTGATGCTCCTTGGCCGAAAGGATGATATTCCTTAGCCAAGAAAGGACCATGAACCTTGATGCTTAAACTTGAGCCAACTTCTCCCGTGAAGCGGTTGTACACTCCACGTTGCATGACTGGGCATGCGATGCAACGTCACGTAATATCGAGCAGCGCCAGGTCGTCACGATAGTGCATGACCGACAGTCCCTGAATGTGACACGGGTCCACCGAGTTACACAATGTTTGTGTAAGCGATCTCATGGTATGAGCAGCGCAAGACCATCATGCGGAGCATATGGCCACTCTTGACGCACCGCGACACTTCAAGATTCCTGACTGTATACCTAGAGTGGTTGATCTACTCGAGTGAGCGACGCATGACCGTCCCGGTTAGGCGGGGCGATCAATCCGTCATCATGATGCATGACGGACGTTCCTTGACACGACATGGGTGTATGAGGAACATACTGCGGGACACGACTGGGCGTGCGACGAGAAAGCCTGTCATGCATTCCTCGTTGGCATCCACGATCAAATACCATGGTACCAGTGCGCCTGGGCGTGATGGTGTCTTTGAGCGGAAGCACTTTTCCTACGCCAGGGCACATTATGACGACACAAGCGAGTCATCGTCGCTGGGTAATTCGAGCAGGAAGAACTGCTCTGATACCACTTATCACGGGATCATTCTCGGACACTAGACCACGTGCGACGACTAGGCGGATAGGCACCTAGTCAAGCCTATTTTGAGTTTGCAGTGAAAGTTTTATGGTCGAGACGACTATGCCGAGAGTCGCTCTTATATGCATTCAATCACGGACATGAATAGAGTGTTGGACTACTCGTCATGGGACCGTGGCATTGGCACGTTGCGGCACCAATGCAGGCGCTTGGACGCTTAAAGTCCGAAGGGGCAACGAAGGAACCACGGGACGCCACGAAGGGACACCGATGTGGGTTGCTACCCCACGCTCAAGGTCATGACACTAGAATTAAAGGAAAGCTTACTTGTATTAAATATGATGAAACATAACATACAATTGGGCCTCGGAAGGCACTAGTGAACTCCTCCCAGTGTACCGTAGGTATAGGAGTCTTATTACATATTGAAGATGTAAAAGACGTACCCTACGGGAACGTCACCTATTTGGTCATTCATAAGGACGGCCTTACAAGATAAATGTCCTAAGGGTGAATAACTTGATACTCCGCAATATTACGCAGTGCGGGGTGGCTGCATGTGTTCCATGATTTCGACGCTGAGCGGCCGAGAGCTGTAAGTTGAGCGGCACTGGTGCCGCGAGGATTCACGCTTCGTGTCACGAAAAAATGCCTTGTGACATACGCAGGTGGCCCTAGTTGGCCTCTCTATTCCCAACATGGCCAGGTGCACAATTTAATGCTCTTACGATTTAATTTATAACTTCTATTATATGTTTACTTCTGAGTTCTGACTAAGACAACCAAATATTCAATAAGTATCAACTTTATGAGCTTTATATCTTAAGAGTGTGTTTGGTATCAACTTTATGAGCTTTATATCTTAAGAGTGTGTTTGGTTTCTTTAACGATGGAGGGGTGGGGTAGATTAGGATGGTGGAGTATAGGTTGGTGAAGTTGAGTGTGGTGAGGATTTAGAAAAATTATGTTTGGATATAAATTAATGGGATGAATTGGGTTAGCTTAATCTACTATTTATTTGGTAAAATATAGTATATGGGTTAAGAAAAGTAAAGTTTGATAAATGTCTTTATTATTTCTAAATAAAATATTTTTTATTTCATTGAGAAGAAATAAGAATAGAATGAGAATGATTATTTTTAAATCCTTTAAAATTATCGATTTGATAAGTTTAATGTTAAGTCAAATGATAAACTTATGAAGCCCATCTATCCTTAGTTAAATTAACAAAAATTGTATCCAATCGTGATGTAAAAAATTTAAATCTATCCCATCCTACTTAAATCTATCTCATCCCTTCTAAATCCTTCGTTCAAGCATATCCTAAGTTCTTATTTAATTCATCGTAAGATTATAATCATAAACCAAGGTTTGTGTCTTCAATATAAAATTCACATCTTCCTACAGACCTCCTATTCGAGCAGTATCAATTTAGTTTGCAAGTAGACGTCACGAGTCTTAATCGATATAAAGCTCAGGTTTTATTTATAATTGAATTATTTTAGAAATGGAACATAATCTATTTCATGTTGAATATAACTTCCATAACTTCTAATACACTTCATGTTTCTGACAATTCCAAATTTGAAACGTTATCTCTCAGTAAACAATTTACAAGATACTTTAAAATAGTCTTACTAATAGTTTAATTTCAAGTGACATTTACCTATTTGTTTACTATATATATATATATATATATATATATTCAAAATTATATCATTACATATCAATTTCAATATATCTCAACTAGCATCTAATTTTAATTTCACAATTATGGTAGTTTAAGATGTGCCCCATTGTAGATTCTATCATTTTTATTAGGGGTATAAGAAAAATTCAACCAACCCAAAAACAAACTACTAGACTCGAAAAAATAGAATTAAAAAAATGATGGACCGAATATGATTTAAGATGATCTTTTAATAGGGCAAAATTGATTCGCTTAAACAGGTCCACCCAAAAAAAGTTATAGGGATAAGTGGAATCTGTTTCTATTTATTTATTATTTATATAAATAATTTATAAATAATCATTTTTTATTGATATAGTACTTTTTATATAGCTCACTATATTTATATTACATTATGAAACTCGAATTTACTATATCTTATATTTAGATATACAATTAAATATTTTAATATTTATTTTAAATTATTATATGTTTTAAAATATTATTTTATTAAAATAAGAGTCTATAAAAACTAAAACAAATGACCACTCGAGTAGGAGTGAACCATCGGATCCTACCCGATTTGAGTCTATTCTAGTACTAGTTTATTATGTACTCTTCAGTTTGGTTAAAGAATTTTTTAGAAGGAATAACAAATTTTATTATAGAGAATATCGTATTCTAACGATATCTTTATTCCAACTCTTATTTGATTGAAAAGAATAAATTTAATATTTTATAATTAAAATATTTTATTATAAATAGTTTACATTTATTATTATGATAATAATATATGGTTAAATGAAAAATAAAAAATGGTGAAAAAATGGAAAAGAAAAAGAATGTCTTCAATAAGTGAAAAAATGGTGGTTTCACCTTTCTCTAAATGGTTTCATCGAAAACAAAATTTGACCGTGGTAATCCTATTCTGCATCGTGTTTGACTCTATTTTCAAGAAAATCGAAATATTCTAATATTTATCCATGAACCAAATGGTTTTATATACGAGAATTAAATTTTATTGATTCTCATAATTCAATGACATGTAATTTTATATCCGCAAATTAAATTGTATTATTACTATTTTTATTTATATTGAAAATTACTTTGATGGCCATCTCTTTTGTGGATATTCAAAATGATCAAGAGATTTTTATGGCGTCACATTTTTGTGTTAACACCTTTTTATTTGTATAGTTAGTTGTTGATCAATATCCACATCTTACTTTGCTATTCTCGATTCAGACAACACACTTATTTGTTTAAGAAATATTTTTCATCTTATAGGATCTCCCATTCGACAAAAAAGTTGTTCCCTCCTTTTAAAGACCCATCAAATTATTATATATGAGATAATGGAAGAAATGGCAAGCTATATTAATGATTCTCAATGGCGGACCGAGACTTTTTTGACCAATTCTTGTTCAAGTTCAAAAAAAATCCATTCGAGAAAGAAGAAGATTAATTTTGGGTCGAACCAACAACATGATTGTGTCGTTATTTTGAATGCAGATAGAAAGTCTTCGATAATACTGGAAGCTGATCGATCACAAATACCTATAACATCCTTAGTTTATTCTACGAACCCATGGAGATCTTATAAAAGAATCACTTATCCCATTCCAGTGATTATGTATATATATATATATATATATATATATATATATATATATATGAATGTATGTATGTATATAGTGTATTATAATCAATGTTTTCATAACCAAATCGGACTCCTTATCGAGTCACGGTTGGAACGATCCGACCGAGTTCGACCGAATTGAACTAGATTTTATTAAAATAATATTATTTATAATAATTATAAAGATATAATATAAGTTATATGATATAGTATACGAATATTGTACTAATAACTTATTAATAATATTAAAAATTAATATAACATATTTTTTATTTATTAAAATTTTTAATAATAATTAACATATAAATATAAATAGATTATTATTAATTTAATATCTATTATTTATCGATATGCTATATTAATAAATTTTATCTTCAATTATTCCTATTCCTTTTTTCTTTAACACTTTCTTTTTTATTTCCTTTATTTATGCTCTTTGATAATTTTCCATTTTAATTTTATTCAATTTTAAATACTTGCCTTTTTATTTCGATTCCTATTTAATTTTATACATGTCATTTTCCTCATTTTTTAACTTTCTTATATTCCTTTCCTTTTTCCTTTTTTAACTTTTCTATTTTAACCATTTTTATAATATTATTTTTCAAAATCTGACTTAAATCGGGTTGAACCATTTCAATCGGCCCTGTTCAACCGATTTTTCTCGGATCAATGTCAAAAATAGTTTTGTTATCAAACCGAACCAAATTTCCGACCGGTTCGCGGTTAAACTGGTTGAACCAACCGATCTGGTCCGATTTTGATAACATTGATCATAACAAGATATACCTACACCTTTTGTTACGAGTTAATCTTAATATATTCTTTGAATGCTCGAAAAACATTGCATGACCACCTTGAGATTTGATTTAATTGACACATATAAGAAAAATGACTTGTCAAAGGCATATTCTGAATCCGATGGCTCTCGAAGTTTCTCCCCCTGCTCCCCAACCCCCAGACCCTCCGCTCCGCTCTCGCCCTCTTCTAAACCCTCTTCCTCCCCTCCTTCCAACTCCAGTTGGAGCTATTTTGTCTCTCACTCGGCCTCATCTCCCTGCTCCCCCTTCTTAACCTCTTGTCCCTGGTGTTAACCGTTGGGCAGATGTGGTTCGCGATCGGCGCCAGAAAAAGGCGCCTCTCCCTTAGATTTCCCGACGGCGTCTTCTCGTGATCCAAGCGACCACAAAGGATGAGGTGGTCATCTCTTGTGATGAGATCGCCCAACAGTCGGCAGATCTCAAGCTATGTCTAATGGGGCATCTCGTCAACAACTCTCTGCCGGAGTCTTCGTTGGTGACAGAGTTGTCTTCTCTATGGGACCTCACTAATCCTTACGTATTGCAGACATCGGCAACAGCTATTACCTTTTCTCCTTCAGGGGCGAGGCAGATCGGCTTAAGGTACTCACTTTGAGTCCATAGAATTTTAATGACTATGTTCTTCATCTGTCGCAGGCTAAGGCATTCTTCCGTCCATTCGATGAGCAGATCTCCACCTCGCCGGTTTGGATCCAGCTGTCGGGCCTCTCTATGAGCTTAGTGGCGTGGACACCATTCACCGAATTGCATCCATTTTCGGTTAGCCTCTCAAGATCAACATCTTCACTGCTTCCGATGAGAAACTATGCTATGCTAGGGTATGTGTAGGGCTGGATCTGGCCGCTCCCGTGAAGCATGCCACTTGGATCCGGTTGCCGGACGGATCCCGCTTCTTCCAACAAGTAACATATGAAAACGTTCCCCAGTTCTATTTTAGTTGCGGCCGCCCTTGTCATCATTTGGATTCGTGTCCAGATCGACTCTCCTCGGATGGGATCCGGCCGGCGAGTGTGGATGGCCCTCTTTTATACAGCCAGTGGCTGCGCTCTTTCCCACCTAGGCGCCGGACGTCGGCATCGGCGACCCCTGCTGATGGCCATGCTCGGAACCCACTTGAGGTGATCGACGCAGCCGTGGCGGACCGGAGGGGACAACCGGCTCAGCACATCCCTGAACCGGATGTGAACTGTTCAGATGCCCTAATCCGTGAGGGGACCTTGCAACATCGGATCAGTCCTACGGTCGAGATCTTCTCTTCTCCTCATGATCCTGCTTCATCACGTGAGCCTCGTGAGACATCTCCAGAACTTTCCCCTCACGTGAGTTCTCCACGTGCTCTCACCACTCCCTCTCTTTCCTCGCGTGATACTCCTATCACCTCCGATCGTACACCCCCCTCACGTGTTCATATCTCTCTTGATCTCCCCTCATCTGCTAGGGTCTCTGCCTCTTCCCCCAAATCCAGGAATGGAGCTTCTTCCTCTGTTCCCCCTTCTAACAAGCATGAGGAGATTGTTTCGCAGGTGCTCCAGTACTTTGAATCCCCTGCTCGTCCTTCCGTCGTCCTTTCGAAGGATGACACTGAGGAGGAATCTGAAGAGATGATCATGGAGCCTCCACTGAATTCCAGTCGTGCATGGAAGTCGGCCGCTCACTTCTCTCCTCCTCCTCCTGACCTCGGTCGAGGTCGGAGCGGACGTAGGAAGAAAGGTAAGTTGTGTATGTCTCCTAACTCCTCTAAAGGCTCTCTCTCTTCTGTCTTGCAGGGTGAAGCTCCTGCCTCCTCCTCCCTTCCCCACGATACAGAATGATTTCTGCTTTGGCATGGAACTGCCGTGGTGCCATGCGTAGCAAGACTAGGGATCGGCTGTGTGATCTTCTCTCTGTGCACAAACCTAACATTCTAATTCTGCTAGAAATGCATACTGCGGGCATAAAGTCTGATACTATTGTTAGGAGATTAGGTTCTTCTTGGTCTTGTTGCTCATAGGACAGTGCTGGAGCCTCTGGCGATATCATTGTCGCTTGGAAAAAAAATGAATCCAGGGTCTTTACGGTCAACTCTACCTCGCAATATATTAATGTTGTTATTACATTGAATGATTTTTCCTTTTTACTTTCGGCTATCTATGCTAGTAATTTATCTGTTGTTTGTTCTTCTTTGTGGAATGATTTTGCGAGTTTTAATTTTAATCATATTCCCTCGCTTATCATTGGGGACTCAAACACCATCTCCTCTCCCCAAGATAAGCGGGGGGAGGGGGCGCGGTATGCCTTTTAGACTTTCTAAATCAGTTAGATCTTTGAATGACTTAATCCAAACCCAAGGGCTTTTTTATTTTCCTCTCTCGGACAATTAATTTACTTGGTGTAATAATAGGAATGCTAATGCTAGAATCGTATGATGTTTGGACAGGGCCCTAACTAATCATCACTGGTTAACAAAATTTGAAAATTTATCTCTTAAATCTCTTACTAGGGGTACATCTGATCATTCTCCAATTTTGTTCTCGACAAATTATTCTTCTCACAAATCCAAGCCTTTTTGTTTGAGTATTCCACTCCCAGGCAAATTGTTGATCAGGTCTGGGCTAATAGATCCAATACTAAACCCATTCACAAGTCTCTTGACAAGATAAAGATGCTCACATCTAAGTGGAATAAAACTGACCTACGAAAATTAGAGAACATAGTTCAAATGATAAAACATGACATCTCTACCCTTGAGTTGAAAGCTAAGAAACATGGGTTGTTTGACCTTGAGCTTAGTTCTCTTCGTGCTAAATATAACCACCAAGCTGCCCTCCTAAGACAAATCAGCCTCAAGCGGTGGTCTAAGTCTAGGTCTAGCTGGATTAAGCATGGTGATAAGGAACACAAGATTCTTTCACCTCAGTACCATCGTCAGGCATAGAAGAAATAAGATTACTTCCATTCAGGATGACAACATGAACATTTACTCATCTGATAAGCATATCCAGGAATCCTTCATGGCTCACTACTCTCGGCTTTGGTTTCGTGACAACCAACCTCCTCCTCCTTTAGATGTCTGGCCCCCGTTGCCTTCCCTTGACAACTCTTGGTCCTCGCTCCTCACCTCTCCTATCTCATCTAAGGAAATTCAGAAAACCTTTTTTAGCTTGACCCCAGGGAAAGCCCCTAGGCCAGATGGATTTACAAGTGAATTTTATTGTAACTACTAGGATATTGTTGGGTCCTCGGTTATCCAAGAAATACATTCTTTCTTCCATACTAATCAGCTACCCCTGGGAGCTAATGACACTGTTATTACCTTCATTCCCAAGAAGCAAAACCATGTTAAGATCAAAGACTATAGACCAATTTCCCTGTGCAACATCATGGTTCCTTTCGTCTAAGGAATATCATCCTATCGGCTAAGGAGCATCAATCACAAGCATCTTGTCGTGCCGCAGCATCGTCTGCCATGCCACGATGACTTTCATAGATGGAGCAAAGCGTTGATTATTTGCAAATACTTGAGAACGAGCTGTCAGCCTTGACTGTCTCATCAAGTGTTGTCCCGCAAGCAGCGTGATATTATCTATCAAGGACTGGGACGAACCTGCTACCTGCCAACGCAAATCGACGCCTTAATTCAATGACCAATTTGGCAAATGGTCTGAGCGTCGAGCATCGGTGAACCTTGGCATGCTGCTGTCAAGCGTTCCACCGCCAACCGAAAGAAGGAGTACCCTTTCCTCTCGGACAGCGCCTCGAGCAATCGAAGCGGCCTCGAGGGATCGCAATCCAAATGTTTCAAAGGACACACTGGCGATGTCGTCCCTTCGAAAGGAGATGGAGGTGATGTTGGGAGCTCATGCCATGAGTTCACCAATCACAATCTGCTTGTCCAAACGGAGCATCTTCACGAGCAACCCCATGGTTCGTTGAAGATCCGGAACGACTATTCTTCCACAAGTGTCAACCTCCCGGTAGACAAGTATGTCAAAGGCGCATGATCCTTGCCGACAAGCGCAATGGCATTACCTCGTCCAAATTACGGACGGATGAGTATCCAAGGTGTATCCTCTTCGTGAATGAGCACAAAGATCTCGTCCTGTCCATACCCAAAGGTGTTGTCTAAGCTTCAAAGGAGGTCTCAGGATCGGAATAAGGCATATCCTAAGAACACTGCAAGATGTGGCAAACTCAAGATGGCGTTGCCATTGCGACAATATGGAATGTGGAAAACATGCATCCCATCGAGACGTGGGACAGAGGAAGTGGCATCTCATCAATTATGCAAGCCCTGACAAGTTGGGACTAGAGGTCAAGATCACTTTGTTCAACATTGGCCAAATCTAAATCTAAATCTATAAGTAGCAAAAGCATTTTTTGTATTCATGGATTGTTTCTATCCTAGGTTTAGGAGTTATTGTTATCATTCCAGACGTTCGACCCAGACGTGCTCGGTCCATGACCTCGCGGGGATGGATTCTGCGTCGGGATCAATCCCTAAATCGCCTGCAATAGCGGAGCCAACTGCTGCAACAACTGCTCCGATACCTACCACGATATCTGCTCAGATAACTGCTGCGATAGCTGTTGTGACAGTTGCGTCACATCAGGTGCAGCGGATGAGCTCGCAGCAGATGGACCGCGTGCATATCCTCTGATCCTCCTAGGTATCTGAGCGGCTGTGCTGAGGCCATGCAAGTACCCCCCTCGTGTCGTGCCGGCCACCTTCTCCCAAACAATAAGGTCCTCCACGAAATAGAAAAATCATACAATCATTTAATATAAAAATTATATATCAAGAAACACAAATTAAAAATATGACAAAACTAACGAAAAACATTACCTGGTGGCTGAGTACTCAGATCATCTCTATACTTTTCAGCCATTTTCGCATTATACTCATCCTATAAAATTTAAATATTATGTATTTCAAAAATAGTGCACCAACAACAACAACCAAATGACCATATCATGAGACTTACCAGAAGCCTACAAGCAGTGGGCGTGACTAGGTCGTTTGTCTTCCGACTCATATGCGTGGCCTCATAGACCACACGAAAGTCTATAGGACCGCCTTATTTCTCCTCCTACAATAAAGTTTCAAATTTGATAACATAAGTATAAGTCAAAAATTTGATAAATTGAATTTATATGTAAATTACCATGCGCCGTCGATGCTCGTCAAATCACATCGATCCCCCTGTGTGGATGTGGGCCTCGGGCTTCGAAAGACGATTAACTCTTACCTTTTTCGACTTCCTTTGCCATTGTTCATCCGTCCTTTTGTGAACATCAAATACTTACACTTTCAAACAACTATAATTTTCATAAAAATAATGTAAAAGTATACATACTTACCACTTCCTACAGAGGGACTCCCAAACCGAGCGCCTAATATGTCTTGGGCATCTTTGTATGCCCTGCTCCAAAGTGAGGCTGGCAAACGTGACGACCTTGCGAAACTTGTATAATCGATTTCGGAGGCATTTCACATCAACCTCCTCAAAAACTCTCTGGATCGTCCCTAAACTAAGATCCGGATGAAACTAATTTGCCTCGTACAAATAGAATGTTAAAACTTAGTAATTTTAAAATAAATATAAATCGAATTATGTAATCCAAATAGAAGATCGTACCGTAAAGGCTCGAAAGGTGTCATCCCGCACTTGAATTGGGACATCTTTCTAGGATCCTGCCCCTTTCGGCAAATGGAAAAGAACGAGAGCACTAACATCCCGCACGGTACTAGCGGGTGGTACTGCCAATTACAAAGAAGAATTAATTTTCAATGATAACCAAAACTATAATAAAATTTGTACAACTTATTTAATGATCGAGTAATATTATTCATAGTGACCACCCCATTATCATGTAATCCCTCTTCATCACTCGAAGAGGAATCATGATCCGGTACAGTTGGGGAAGGTTGTGAAGGTCCGATGTCGTCTACAGGACCTAATACATAATAAATCGTTAGTGTCATACCAAATTAAAATTATGATAATTGATAGATGTACAGTAATCTTCTCACCTTGATTAATGTGTACCGCATGATCAGTGGCAGTCCGCTCGTCTGAATGAATTGAGCCAGGTGCTTGTGCTATCGACAGCATAGCAACTGACATTATTAAAAAATAATTAATATAATTAATTGAGAAATGTCAATAACAATAATTAATATATCACCTGGCATAAGATGTCGCTCGCCAATGCTAGAATGTGGTGAAGCGTATGGTATTCTCGACAGTGGCGGTGGGGTAGCAACTGTCATCATAAGAAAATACATAAAAATTAGCTCCTATATAAAATTATGTAATATACAAAAAATAACCTGGTGTGACATGATGATCGCCGTCCTACGATCGAGACGTACCGACTATATTCCCCGTCGATGGTGGAGCAACTGTCACAAAATCAAAATATTTAAAAAACTCTATCTCCTACTGTGTATCGCCTATAATGTGTCACGTACCTGGAGTGATACGCTGAGCAGACCCACCAATGGATCGCCTACTATGTGACGATCCGACTACGTGCCCCGTCGGCGACGGAGGAACTGATATTATTAAAAAAAGGAATTTAACTATTATAATCAACTATAAATAAGCAGCTGACAATAAATATATTACATGGTGGTTGTGATGGCTGACTCATCTGGAGTGAATGCTTGGAAGAGCGAGATGACCCAGATGCTCGACCCCTAGTAATCATGATTGAAAAAAAAGAAAGAAAGTTCTCTTATTATCAGTAACCATATATAACTTAAAAAATAAAAAGCTTATGTCATTAGAATAACTACAGGATTCATTCGCTTGTTTCGTATTTTGATTCATTTTCATCATCTTCATCATCGTCGCTATAATCTGGGTTCGAGTCATCGTCAACGAAATTATCAAAGTTCACATCCAAGAGGTCATTTGAATTGAACTCTTCCATTGTCTCAACGTCATCGACCAATTGAAAATTCTCAACTCCATCGGCCACATCAATCGTCTCATTCACTCTATCTTCTTGATAGTAATCATCCATGGGCACATCATTGTGTACGGATGATATTTCATTGTCATCTACCATTGTTTCTGCTAAGAATAGTCTACTCCTCACCTTGCATAACGTCCACCATTCATCCTTGGTTCTTTTCGATGGATACTTTTGTGCTTGTTCTGCCAATACGAATGGATCGTATGACTAAAGTCTCGACCGAGGGTTAATATCCACCAATTTAAACTTTTGATCGATCCGAACTCCTTTATCTGGATCGAACCAACGGCATTTTAGCATCACGACTTTGTTAGATTTTCTCAAATAAGATAATTCTAGGATGTCTTCTATAACACCGTAGTAATCAAAGTCATCGTCCCCGTACATGCTTCATAGAACACATATGCCGCTATTAAATCCTTCTGCACATCATATCTTACTTTCCACTGATAACATTTGCACTTCCGGTATAGACATAAGACTTCGCCATATGAAGAAGCAACACCTTCATTTTGATATGCCACATTAATGAATTCATCAACACCATCCTTATATTCTTCAGTCATGACTCCATGTTTATCCTTCCAACGACGAATCCAATTACGATCTGGCTTTAGCATTTCTGTAACGAACAACATTAAGCCATATGTCAATAAATTTGTGTACTTGAAACACGTGATTTTGAACTTACGAAGTCAAAAATCACATGTTTCAAGTACTTCATCGTCAAATCATAATCTCATTTTATCACCAAGAATGTGAAAGTACATCCTTAGTAAAATTTATGAGAACATGATCAAAAAGATGTTCTAGAATTATGAAAAACAATAGTATTTAACAATCAAGTAATTAAGTAATACTTAACAATCAAGTAATTAAGTAATTAAGTAATACTTAACTTAACATGCATTAGTTCATAATTTAACTTAAGTAATACTTAACTTAACATGCATTAATTCATAACTTAACTTAACATGCATAAGTTCATAACTTAACATGCAGCAAACAATCAAGTAATTAAGTAATACTTAACTTAACATGCATTAGTTCATAATTATGGTGGCGGGCTAGTACCTTCTTAATCGGTGAGGAAGGCGACGAAGGGCGGAGGTGGACGTCGGCGGCGGTGGAGGGTGGACGAGGCGGAGGGCGACAGTGGTGGCGGAGGGCGGTGGAGGCGAAGGGCGGCGACTACGGTGGAGGCGGAGGGAGGAGAAGGAGGAGGAGGCGCCGGTGGAGGCGGAGGCGGAGGGTCGGCGAAGGCGGAGGGCGGCAGTGGAGGCGGAGGGTCGGCGGAGGCGGACGTTGATGGCGGTGGAGGACGGATGAGGCGAAGGGAGGAGGAGGAGGAGGCATCGATGGAGGCGGAGGCGGACGTCGGCGCGTGGCCGAAGGGAGGAAGAGGAGGAGGAGGAGGAGGACAGACGAGGAGGAGGGAGAGGAGGAGGCGTCGGTGGAGGCGGAGGCGGACGTCGGCGCGTGGGCGGAGAGCGGTGGAGGAGGCGGAGGAGGCGGTGGAGGGCGGCGGAGGGGCGCAGTGGAGGTGACGGGTGTCGGCCGTCGGGCGTCGGAGGTCGAGCGTCGGGCGTCGGGCGTCGGGGGTAGAAGGTCGGGCGTCGGAGGTCGGAGGTCGAACGGTCGCGCGTCGCACAATAAAAGTGATAAACAGTAAAAGTAAAAACGAAGAAGAGGGGTTAGGGATTTAAGTAAATTTTTTAACGTCTCCCAAGAATGTGATCCTATGTAGACGCAATGTAGGCGTCGACTATGTCAAAATTCATCTAGTGCGGTGCTATGGAGAAGCTAATGTGTCGCTAAGATAACGTAGCGACACTATAGCGTCGTAGGGGCGTTTCCATGGATTTAGCGTCTCAAAAATGTGACGCCATTAAGACGCTCATTAAAAGTCTTTTTCAAATTTTTTAGTATGTATAAAATTTTATTTATCAATGTAGCATCTCATCACATTGTGCCCCATTCCAATTGTTTTATTTCCTTCCGACAATCTATCATGTATGTATATAAAATTATAAATCTATATGTATATGTGTCTATAAGAAAATTGTGTGTATGTATATATATACATATGTAATATATGCGTATGTATATATATGTCGACGTGTGGGAGATTAAGTTATAATAATGTGTTTATCTATATGTATTATAAATATATATGTGTATGTATATGTCTATACATGTGCGAGTCATATATATATAGATAACGCGTATATGTATACGTATTCGAAGTGAATATATGTGTATATGTTTATACGTGGGAGATTAAGTTATAATAATATGTATATATGCACTTATTATATATAAGTATAAGCATATACGCGTATTTATATGTTTATATGTGCCCGATTAAGTGAGGGGATAAAAATTCGGTTTATGAGGCATAATACCGACACTATTGAGTCGATATTTATATTTAGCGACACCGTAGTGCAGAACTAGCGTCTAATACTTTTTCGGGTCTCAATTGTGCGACGCTATAGAGATGCCAATAGTGTCACCATCGCGTCGACACTAACGGAGGCTTTAGTTAGATGCGACGTCGACGCTATTGAGTCTCCATGATGACGCTAATATGGTAGCAAATCACTCTCTTAATTCAACCACCGTAATTTCATGATTAAGTATATAATAATAATATATGCATAATTAAGATATTATATATATTATATGTATAGATAACATAAATAATATAGGTAACAAATTATATATGTAGGAACACTCCTATTATGTAAAAATACATATATATATATAATCGTGTAATTAATACATATATATATGTTGATAATACGTTATTGATAATATGTTGATAATCATGTAATTAATACTAATATAGTATTTAATTTATTTATTGATTAACATATAGTATACATATAATTTATAAGGTTTAAATATAAAACAAATAGCGAAATAAACGTAGATAAGGTATGAGTAACACGGTAGCGTCCAAATAGCGTCGTCTATGACTGAGGCGCCATACAGCGTCTCTTTAGAGTCGCAGAACTTGCGACGCTAGGTTCGCGTCAAACGTCGTCGACGCAAAAACGGCGCTAGATGCTGCCGCGCATTTTCCTTCGTGGCGCAAAATAATAGCGTCTATGTAGCGTCTCGATTATGCCAGTATTAGTGTCTATATCCTGAATAGCTAAGAAGACGCTAATGAGACGCTATCGAGAGGCAAGTAGTGTCTCAAAATTGTGACGCAAAGTACACGCCATAAAGGCGCTAGTAGCGTCTATGTAGCGTCATTGCTCTTAGAGATGCTACTTTGCGTCATTAAGCGTCGATTTTCTTGTAGTGCCCGAGTTCGAATCCATGCGAATGTAGAAAATTCTTATTGAAAACCTCATATGTCATTGCTAGGCTCACGATGCGGAGCAATTTTATCGGATTAATGTGAATCGATTTTTAACTTGTGGACAGTGCGTATAACTATTAACGTCACGTGGATTGAGTCATCGACGCCACTTTCCAGACACCAGAGCAAGTAATTTCAAAAAAGTTAATTTATTATATCTACTTTTTTCTATCACATCATTATATTCTATCACATTCAAATATAATCTGAACTAATTTATCAATTCAATTATTTATCGATAACTAAGAAGAATCGTGATTCCCGTTGCCAAAAGCTGGCCTATTGTCTCTCCTGATGAGCAATGGACATTTCATTGTCGATCACATGCTTTCTGAATCAGAAGTGCAGGCGGCTACTTATAGTTTAATTGGAAGTTTATCAAGAACACCCACCTTTCCACACTGGAAAAGTATGGCTCTTGCATGCAGCTCAGCTCTGAATATGACACAGCCGCAATGCTACGATCTGATCAACAAATTAGATTTGTTCAGGAAGCACAGAAGTCTCCTTGACAGCTCAGAGTTTCTAACAAACTTCATCTGCATATTTTTCCTGAAAAAGATTGGCCGAGAAGAACGGCCGGTGGCAGTTGGTGCAGATTAATAAGACTTGCGTCTGAAGCTGTGCTACGGCCAGGAATGCACTACTTCTAGGTGTTGATTGACGTAAGCCATGGTTTTATATACACTTTTTTGTGATCAGAAGTCGGCCCCAACCTGTCAATTGAAGGGACGCAAGCGACGAACAGCTTCACATGGATTACTGCCATGGCCCATGCATGTTTCTCTCCCCTATTCCCCGTCATGTCTTCTCCACAAGAAAATTTTACTTGATCAGTTCACTTCTTCGGCTTGGAACACACATATAAGACAGTAAAATTTGGGAACACGTCATTTTTCTTGGAGATGCCTGAACTCTACTACTAGTGCTCAGAATTTCAGTTGAGAAAGACGGACAGTTCATATGAGAGAGGGCATGTATTAATTTCATTAATACAGTAGGTGTGGCGAACGTACGTATCACCCTGTTGCTGTTGCATGCAACTGGCGCTGTTACCGTACCGAATCATTTAGGCAGTCAAGGACACAGCGGACATGTGGGGGTCATGAAGGCCTACCTCACATTTGTTCCTTGGTGCAGCAAGGAGGACAATCGTTTGAATGAAGGCATGTGAGGAAGAGACCGCTAGCTCTCCTGACAGATCCAGGAAAACCTCCTCGGTCCTCTCTCTCACTCTCTCTTGTTCATCCCAGAAACAATCGGCCGCTCGCCCTCGGTTTTCATGCAAGTTGGAACGGTTTAATGCATCCAGGACATGATGATGGTGAACTCACTATCTTTTTAAGGCCTACAATTCTACAAATATCTCTCCTTTTATTCGGGTCGAGAGATTAATTGGATATCTAGTGAGAACAAATATATAGGCCACATTTACTTTCTACTTAAGCTCAGTAAAAGTATTTGGAATTATTAACAGTTCATTAATTTGACGTACGCATGACAGCAAAGTGTCATACCCTGATGAGAAAGTAGCTCGATTTTGTGCCAACCAAACTTGGTAAAATTTGTGCTAGCTACCATAATATCTCTATGTCCTCTGGACAAAAATATTCTGCATACATGAAATTTTATGACTCGAGATCCAAATAAAGGAGGATAAACTGTTTATCCGGCAGTTGTATAAATATTTTAATAATACGTACACAACCTAGCAGTGCATGATATGGCCATTAATAATTTGCTTGCAGGGGCCACTTCGGACAGTGTCTGGTCCGGTACGTTGTGATTATAAATATGTCGCTCCAATTTGATCGAAGGGCTCATCAGTGTTTGGGCAGTGCAATTGTTTTTTTCTTCAGCAGTGCAAAGTGTCAAAGTAGCTAGTGATCATGGGAATCCAACTGAGAAGGATCACATCGTTTAAGAAGATACTGAGATATTTGGGCAGCGGCGAAGAAGAGCTCCCGGCCGTGGACGTGCCCAAGGGCCACTTCGCCGTCTACGTCGGCGAGCACCGGACGCGGTTCGTCGTGCCGATATCGTACTTGGACCGCCCGTTGTTCCGGAAGCTGCTGCGCAGGGCCGAGGAGGAGTACGGCTTCGACCACCCCATGGGGTACTTGAGAGTTCCCTGCAGGGAGGACGACTTCAGGGCTCTCATGTTCCAGCTGAACAGTGAGTGAAGGAAGGGGATGGTCTGGTGGAAGTTTGAACCACATTTTTGGTGCATTGTATGTAAAGTCCAAGTGCATGATTTCTATTTTTTTTTCTTTTTCTTGTGAGTAGTTTAATTCTCACGGGCATTTAACGCATCGATGGAACAATAAGAACATCGATCGATCGCTTGGTGACGCATGTGTATATGCATGCTTCCTCCTAATTATTGAGGAGCAAGTTTTTATAATATCTGTGACTTGATGCAAGCGTCATTGTGTAAATTTGTAGAACGTCAATCTTTGCATTGCCTTTTTTTGTATATTACAAATAAGATTTAAGGAAAATGACACATTGAAACCCACCTCTTGATCTACGAATCATGAACCAGTTATTCTGATAGTCTATGCATTATTAATTTATTTCCTGAAGATAGCATAATGGCACACACTACAACAAAAACGTATTTTAGAGACCATTATTTTAGGGACTAATAGCATTTGGTTTTAAAAAAAGGTTATTAGAAACTAATCTAATAATAATCCCAAAATTCACACTTTTTTGAAACCAGAGCTCGGTTTGTGCCTATAGATTAATCAATTGAGACTAGCTTGGTTCTTGAAATGGAGAATATTGGACACCACCATTAGCTTGGTTCTTAAAAATGATGAATATTAGGACTAATCTGACAGGTTGGTCCTTAAAGAAAAAAGTGTTCCGGACCATTCCATGTTTGGTCCTTAAAATGTCAACAATCTAGAACGTCCATTTAAAAATTAACGACTCAGATTTTTTCACGGTCGCTCTTTTTTCTAATGTATTTTCTAATCTGATGGCCGCTCTCTTTTCTTTTGACCTAATTTTCACCGCTCTGCAGATTCATTTCATATGCAGCTGCGATGGTGAATTATGGTTGCAGGCTGTCGGAGATCTTCGTGATGGTGAATGTCCCCTTCCGCTCTCTTTTCTTTTGACCTAATTTTCACCGCTCTGCAGATTCATTTCATATGCAGCTGCAATGGTGAATGATGACTGCGGGCTACCGGAGATTTGCGTGATGGTGAATGTCCCCTTCCGCTCTCTTTTCTTTTGACCTAATTTTCACCACTCTGCAGATTCATTTCATATGCAGCTGCGATGGTGAATGATGGCTGCGAGCTGCCGGAGATCTGCGTGATGGTGAATGTCCCCTTCCGGTCTGCACGACGGTGATCTGCGCGCTTCAAAGACCCACAGATCGAGCTGCCGGAGATCTCCTTATGTGTATGTCCTCCACCGCTCGATTCCTCTCTGTTCTTCTCCTTCCATCTTGAAGACTACCTGAAAGGATTCGTTTTTGTTTCTGTTTCGTTCGTACCTGAAAGGAGCTGCTGGAGATCTCCACTGAACGCTGAGCACATCGCCTTGAACTGCTTGATTAATTTCTGTTTCGTTCGTACCTAAAAGGAGCTAACCCTTTGTGCTGATTGCTCTCCTTCCTTCTCGCCAATCATCAAGGTAAATACCAATCTGCTACCTCTTTAATCCTTCGACATCTTATAATCATCATATTTAGTCATATGTTGTAGGCATGTTCTAATTAAGGTTCTGATGAGTATAAATATTCGTCCGCCTCTTCCGATTCTTCCTATATATTGGACATTATTGTTGTGTGTGATCATGTTCTTCCTCTGTTAGCTTGATTGATCCATATATTTTTTTTATTCAATGCTGGTGCAGAGTTCATAGTTGTTGGTTCTTTTGTCTTCAATGGTCTGAATTTCTTGGTAACTATGAGTTTCATAACTATGAATTTCTTAGTTGTTTGTTCTGATGAGTATAAACATTCATTTCAGTCTACTTTTATTTAAAACTTTTTCTTTCTAATAATGTAGCTGCTTCTGTTCATGGTTGATTTTACTTCAAAAAATGTCTTTGTTACTTTTATTTAAAACTTCAAAAAATATGGCTGAGGTCATTTCAATTTGAATATGATATAGGTAACTTCAAATGGAAAATACTCAAAGTAATTTAGATAAGAGCTGGATGAATGTTCGTGACAGATTTTCAACAGAATATCTTCGTGGTGTTGATTCATTTATGAAACTTGTGGAATTTCATTTAAGTGCAAAGTCTAAAATTTGTTGTCCATGTCGTTATTATTTGAATGTGTACTTCCAACCAAAAAATGTGGTCAAAAATCATTTAATTGTCAAGAGGATAGATACCACTTATACCCAATGAGTATTTCATGGAGAAGGATTCGTAGAAGTTGATGACAACAGTGATGATGAGATTGCTTCGGATAATGAACCTGAGGTAAATATTGATCACTTGAATCAAATCTTAGAAGATGTGCAAATGGGAAAGTTTCTAAATGCATCCCTTGGAGAACCTTTTCACTTTGAAGGTACAACTTCAACACAAAATGAGGAGGTGAATTTATTTGACAGATTGTTAAAGGATGCTCAACGACAACTTTATCCAGGTTGTACGAAGCATTCATTATTGTCGACAGTTATACGATTGCTTCACATGAAGGTTTTAAATCATTGGAGCATTAAATCATTTAATACGCTTCTTGAGTTTATTAAGGAGATATTGCCCATAGGTGAGATACTTCCTTCATCCTATTATGAGATGAAAAAGGTGTTACAAGGCTTAGGATTGGGATATGAATGCATTCATGCATGTAAGAATGATTGTGCTTTATTTTGGAAGGAAGCAACAGGCCTTGAAGATTGCCCAGAATGTGGAGAGTCAAGATGGAAAATAAATGATGGCAAAGGAAAAAAATCCCTCATAAAGTATTGAGGTACTTTCCTTTGAAAAGTAGGCTGCAACGCTTATTTATGTCAAAAAAGACAGCGCCAGATATGCGATGGCACAAAGAAAAAAACGTCAAAGAAGATAGAGTTATGAGGCATACTGCTGATTCAGAAGCTTGGAAACATTTTGACAAACAATTTCCTTGGTTTGCACAATATCCTCGAAATGTAAGACTTGGATTAACAGCTGATGGCTTTAATCCTTTTGGTAATATGAATAACTCTTACAGCATGTGGCCAATGATTCTTATGCCATACAACTTACCTCCATGGAAATGTATGAAAGAACCATTTTCTATAATGTCTTTACTCATTCCTGGCCCTCGTGCTCCTGGAAAGGATATTGATGTCTACTTAAGGCCCTTAATAGATTAACTAAAAGAATTATGGTCCAACGGAATTCAAACTTATGACGCGGTCTCTAAAGAAAACTTTAATATGCATGCAGCAATTTTGTGGACCATAAATGAATTTCCAGTCTATGGGGATTTATCTGGAAGGAGTACTAAACGTTACCTTGCATGTCCTGTATACAAAGACGAGACAAGTTCTCAACGTTTGAGAAGTAAGATTGCCTATATAGGGCATCGGCGTTTCTTGCCCTTTGGACACCCATGGCGAAGGAGTAAAAAATTTAATGGAAAACCGGAAACACGAATTGAGCCAAAAGAGTTAACAAGTGATGACATTTTGCGGCAATTGGAATGTGTGAAGAATATGAAATTTGGAAAGCATCCAACTAATAAAAAGAGAAAACGTTCATCAGATCAAAAGAATTGGACTAAAAAAAGTATCTTCTTTGAATTGCCATATTGGGAAAAGCTCAAGCTTCGCCATAATCTTGATGTTATGCACATAGAAAAGAATATATGTGAGAATCTTATCACGACTTTATTGAACATTGAATATAAGAACAAAGATACGGATAAAGCTCGTCTTGATTTGCAAGATATGAAAATAAGGAATGAGCTACATTTGCAACAACATGGAGATAAATATATTAAACCTCCAGCATGTTATAATTTGTCATTAATGGAAAGACAAGGATTTTGTGAGTTCATCAAGTCAGTGAAATTTCCTGATGGATATGCAGCGAACATCTCAAGATGTGTGAACATCAAAGATGGAAAATTGATGGGATTGAAAAATCATGACTATCATGTTCTTCTTCAACGCCTTCTTCACATCGGTATGCGTGGATATTTGAACAAAGATATATGTGCGACATTAGGAGAGATGGCTGGATTCTTTCGAAGCTTATGCTCTAAAACTTTGAGATTAGACATCTTAGAGCAACTTCAAAAGAAAATTGTTCTTATTTTATGCAAACTTGAAATGATATTTCCGCCGACTTTATTTGATGTGATGGTCCATTTGGCGGTTCACCTACCACGTGAAGCCATACTTGGAGGTCCTGTGCAATATAGATGGATGTTTTTTCCTGAGAGGTAAAAAATAATATTTCATATTTTCCTGATATTACCTTGCATGTCTTGTATGCGATCTCTAAATTAATATTTTTCTGCGTAGGGATCTAGGAAAACTTAAAGGTTTTGTTAGTAATCGAGCTTATGTTGCAAATGAATGTTTGAACTTTTGCTCAATGTACCTTATGGGTGTTGAAACAAAGTTCAATCGTGATGTTCGCAACTATGATGGTGAAGAACATGGTAATGATAGAATATCTGTCTTTTCAAGTAGAATACGCCCTTTCGGACACACAAAATATAGAACAATGACCGACGACGAGTCTAAATTGCTCCATTGGTATGTACTGAACAACTGTGAGGAGTTGCAACCATATTTGGAGTGAGTGATCAACTACTAAAAATATTTATTTATTTACTAGATATAAAAAGTGCATAGAGATTTTGTTTAACAGCTTAGTATCTTTGACAGAGAACATACAATTGAATTAATGCGTACTGGACTTGATAACTTGATGGAAAGACAAAAGGATAAGTTTCCTATGTGGTTCCAAAATAAAGTAAGATGAACTATGAAGTTTCAAAATACATTGATTATTTATATTAATATTAATTATTTTAAATGATTTATTTGTAGATGAAAGGTCTACATCGGGAAGGATCAAATGAGGCAACTGAAGAATTGCATTCATTAGCAATGGGTCCTGACAAGCGCTTAAATATTTATTCAGGCTGCATAGTAAATAGAGTGAGGTTTCTCACTAAAGATCGTGAAGAACGTCGAATAACCCAAGATAATGGAGTATGTGTCAAAGGAGAACATAAGCTCAAAGAAGTGGAATTTTATGGTGTGCTAACCGAGGTCATTGAGTTGGCTTATATTAAGGACTCTAGAGTAACCTTGTTCAAATGCCTTTGGTATGATTTAGAGCGTAATAAGCCAGTTCAAATTGATGAGGAGTTTGTGAGTATTAATATCAGCAAGTATTGGTATGAAAGTGGCCCATATATACTTGCTATCCAGGCTAACAAGATATTCTATATTCATGACACAAAATTAAAAGGAGACTGGAGGGTTGTGCAGAAAATACATCATCGATACTTATATGATCTTGCATTCTCACATTCATTTCATGAAGATGATGAAAATCAATTAGAAAATGATCCTTATCAAGAGGAGGAATGTGAAAATGTGAGAGTACAAATCGATAATTATGACATTGAACTTTTGAATCGTCAAGATATTGAACCTGAGGTGATTGATAAAATAAATGTTTCACGCACTCGTTCCATTGATGACCTCATTTGTGATTCTGAAGATGATTCATCTAATGATGATGGTGAAATGAACATTGATATGGAGTTATCAAGTAGTGAAAATGATCTATAAAATTATTCTTACAAAAGGTAAAGAAAAAAACTTATTATATAGGTTTACTTGTTGATTTTATTTCCATGCATATATTTTTAATATTTAATTTTATCACTGATGTGTTAACTATATTTTGCATTATTCTGGTTTTGTGTTAGGATGGCTCCTGGAGGAACACGTATTACATGCCCTCCTCTAAACATGCTTATTCCTGGTATTTCATCTACATCAGCATCGATGCCTACTACTGTTGCTCCTAGCATATCAACTGAAAGTTCATGTGAGGATAGTTCCAACTTAACATGAATTGTTTCCTTTTATCACATTTGCTAAGAACATGCTAATCTTTACTGATAATCTTTAATGATGTATAAAACTTGCAGCATGTACGCTACCTAGTAAGAATGTTCGAGGAAAAAGTCGAGGCATTGCATTAAATAAGAAATTTCGACATTCAGGAAGGGTGAAAATTAATATACCTGAAGGAATGAATAGACCTGTGGGTGACAATTGCGAAATGTTGGCAAGAGAAATTGGAAACATTGTAAGGCAAAGTGCACCCCTAAAGGTAAGGGGTTGGACAGAAATAAGTATTGAGGATAAAACTTTGATATTTAATCGAGTGAAGGTATGCCTAACACTTACCTTATAAGAGTGTTCCTTAAGTATGCATAAACTTAATCTCACATGTCAATTTATAGGAAAAACTAGATTTGGAATGGGATTTGCCTTATGTTGTGAAGTGTGTTCATGAAATTGCCCAAGATCGTTACAAGACTTTTCGACACCATTTACATCAAACATTTAAACAAGCAGGAAGTATAGAAGCAGCTCGAGCAATTGTACCTGAAGATCTTGAAGGAAGAATAGAAGATTGGAATTGGTTGTGTGATTACTTTGTGAGTGAAAAGTTTTTGGTAAGTAATTTAAATGCTTCATTAAAAACTTCTCTTTATGATGGCATAACAATATGTATATAATTCTCTTTATGGATCCACATCTGGGGGGTGTGATGATTGACTTGCCTTCTTCCTTTTCTTTTTTCCTTATAACTTGCCTTCTTCCACATGTGTGTTCTGATAATATATAGTACTAACTACTTGCTGCAAGTTGGTATTGATGAGTTTACCAAGTGATACCTTAGCCTAGCACAGCTACTTAATTCCATAATATCTTGAATTCTAACACAGTTGATGACTATCTATTATTCTGCAATTGTAATGAAGTCTCATTGTTCATAATTGATTTAGTTTCATATCTCCTAATTTTCTGAGTACTTTTGTAATGCCTTGTTCTAAAAAAAATTCCCCAATGCTCATATAAAGGATTGGAATTAGGAGTCACCAGCCTATGAATCATTATAATGATTTCAAATTCTCGTCTAATATACTGTGGAGTTACCCTGAAGTCTAATACGAATCTGCATATTAGGTACAATATTAGGCATATGAACTATATGAACTATATTTCTGAAATCTGCATATGAACTATATTTCTTTCTCTTTGATTTTGTATATGAAATCTGAAATCTGCATCTGAAATCTGCATATGAAATCTGAAATCATCGTAGGAACTGCTGTTCGCCAACTTTGCTCAGCAGTAAAACAAGAAAAATGTGTTCTTTTATACATTTTTATACATACTGAAGTAGCACAACACAAATGTGCCTACACTCCATTGTTTATACATACTGAAGTAGCACAACACAACTACAAGATTCTGGTACTTGAAACTTGAACCCTGCACTGCAAACCACCACCATGCATAGAAGAACCCAGCCATGCATGCATGTGAGCATGTGAACTGTCATTCTGTAGGTAGGATTCCCCCTTCCTGTAAACTCTAGTTTATTTGTAGGCAGGTTGTCTGAAGCCTTTTTCCCTCGAGGGGATCCATGAGCTGTTGTCTCCTTCCTATCAGTTAAATCAGGTTGTCGTGCCCATGTCAGGTAATAGTTTCTTTTTTTCTTTTTTCGTCGTAGGAACTGTTGTTATACATATGGTACAATACGAATCTGCATATTAGGTACAATATTAGGCATATGAACTATATGAACTATATTTCTGAAATCTGCATATGAACTATATTTCTTTCTCTCTTTGATTTTGTATATGAAATCTGAAATCTGCATCTGAAATCTGCATATGAAATTTGAAACCATCGTAGGAACTGTTGTTTGCCAACTTTGCATTCAGTTGACATTTAAAAGGTAAATTTTTGAGTTTTTTAGGTACGAGCAAAGGCGGGGGCTGAAAATAGAAAAAAATTAAAATATGTTCACACAAGGGGTAGTCAAACATTTGTGGCAGCTCAAGAAAAATTGGTAATTTTTATAAATAGAATTTATTTTGACATGTTTAAATATTCACAGAAGGTTACTGTTGATAATTTTTTTATTTGTTTTTATAATTGTAGAATTGTGATCGTGTTGAACTTTACAAACATGCATATCATGGACATAAAGGATGGGTACACGAGGAGGCTAAAACAAATTATGTGAGTTAGAAAATTAATATCTTGTGTTATCATCATAATATTTATATTCTTTCATATTAGATTGATTGATTATTATAATTTTATGGTTGTAGAAAAAAAAATGATAGCTCTTCAAATGGAGATGGGAGTTGAAGGAGCACAATCACTTAATGATGGTCAGATATGTGCTCAAGTTCTTGATACAAGATCTGGTTATGTGCCTGGATATGGGCGAGGTCAAAAACCACCTCGTGGTGAAGGAATTGTAGCGGAGAGAAGATATGCTCATTTGGAGGACGTTCTAACTACAACAAAGGAAGAATTGACTATCACTAGAGATGAATTAACTAACACTAAGAATGAGTTAGCTAGGACCAAGGAGTTATTAGCATCTCAAGATAAGAAGTTAGCCCTTCAAGATAAGAAGATTGATTGGCTTATTCAGAATTTAATGAAGGGACAACAACCTCCAGATGATGTAGAAGAAAGTGTTGCTTAATGTTTGGTTATAAGGAATTTTAAGATCCTTTGTAATTGAGTTTATAGTAGAGCCATGTTGGCTAATAATTTTACTCATGTTGGCATGTTACTCATGATACTTGATACTTTTTTAGTTGTTTCTCTTATATGGATTGCAATCTTTTATACTTGACAATTGATCATGAAGAACTTTGCATGTGTTTCATTATTCAGATTTCTTATAATGCATGATTTATTTGTACCACCTTTAAGGATAATTGTATTGATCTATATTTTAAATTTTCAGCTCCTTGCAGTGTAAGTTGAAGCATTCTTCTTTGGTGCTGCATTTGTACTGACTGCCTAATATGTTACAGCGATGGCACGTGTTCATCTATATCATGTATTACTTGCAATATGTACCAGATTCAGATTTTTTCTTCTGTTTCATTAGATTTTTTAGTTGTTTCTCTTATATGGATTGCAATATTTATACTTGACAATTGATCATGAAGAACTTTGCATGTGTTTCATTATTCAGATTTCTTATAATGCATGATTTATTTGTACCACCTTCAAGGATAATTGTATTGATTTATATTTTAAATTTTTAGAGACCAAAACTATTAGTTCTAGAAGTATACAACTTTAGAAACTAAGCATGTTGGTAAGTGAAAGTATACATATTTGGGACCCAAATAGTTTAGTTTGAAAAGGTATATATTTAGGGACCATAGTCTTGGTCATTAAAAGATCATACATTTAGAACCAATGAAAAATTTTAGTCACTCAAAACTTTTAATGATCAGCTTATAGGGACCAAGGGGGACCAAAATTATTTTGGTTTCAAAAAGTATTAGAGACTAAAATTAAAATTTTAGGGACCAATGTCTTTGGTCATTAGAAAGCTTTTTTGTTGTAGTGACATATAATCTGTTGGCAATTAAGTAGATGGACTCGTTCGACCTTCAAATAGGATGGTACCATTTTAGTTTGCTTTTATATTTGTAAGGGAGTTCTCTTTGTAAGAGAGAGAGAGAGAGGTCTATTGTCAAGAAGAAATAAACAAAAATAGTGGTGTGTCAAACCCGCGTAACTCACAATTATGTTGCATTAATTATGACCTTATTGAAGATTTTGAAAAAACAAACATAGATTCTTTTGTGAGGGGAAATTATTATTTAGTTTTAATGCTAAAAATCTTGTTGAGGAGGAAGCAGATAAGAAACCATCGACCTATTATATCAATAATTTCAGGACTTACAGTGCCTTAGTGAGGTTAATCATATCATTCAACCCTAAACCTTCTCTATTGCAAATTTTGTCTATGAATTTTTTTTTTCAGCGTAATCGAAAAACGAATCGAGATGTCCTTTTTTTTATCAATTCTACCCTAGGTCAAGAGAAGAGATGGTTTTTCTACCGAGAAATCACTTTTGAAATAGCATTGCAAATTCATTTATTTTGGGCGTTCGTGACGTGACCATTAATCCCAACATGTTCCATCTTTTAAAATACAATTCCAAGAGAATCTCGTGGAGATATGCATAATGCATGGACTTTGATTTTAAAAGTCACAAAAAAGGAGAAATTAAGTTCAAAGCGAGCTAATTGACTTGGATCACATCGCTGGATCATTTGATTTTACATTCACGTACTCTTTGGTGCTTCTGTATATTGTACTCTCTTGTAGATCTTTATTAACGTATATATCACCAATTTATATGTGCATCCATCCATTAAATAAAGCAAGTTCTTTTCCATAGTATACACAAAATTGTACGTCTATGTTATAATATAATACCAGGTACGTGAATCGTATCCGGGTTTAAAGTATAGTTGAGTTTATTTTAATATCTTACTTTCTATATTTTTACATCTCGACGGTGAGCTGTATATATAAGAAAACACTATTTAAAAATTAAAAACAATCCATGATGAATAAAGGCCCACATCGAAAGTAAGCCCGATACGATCGAAAGGCCCAGTCCATATATCAAGTGCATAAAGGATATTAAGGATCTCGCATGAAAGATGTGTAATGATTTCATTATTATTTTTCTTAATTAATGATTCGTTTAGTCCGTAAGATGTCTTAATCTCACAGATTCGGCGGATGCCATCTCATTTTCATGTCTTGTCTGTTGTTAAGCATTACACAACACTTGATTTTGTGAAATATACAAGTACATGATGGACAATGAACTGACCATGCACTATACCATCCCGAAAGGAACTCCACTAACATAAATATTTGTAAAAAAAAGACAAATTTTGACCTCTAAAAGATGTAATATACGACCCCATCATACTGTGTGCTTTGATCCAAAGGCAAGTCACTACAAACGCATTATCATTTGCCATTCAGAGTCAATATAAACACCCCTGAAGCTTCGGATATCAATACATAGTTTCACATGACAAAAAAAGATGAAGGTAGTCTAATGCATAATTATCCCTTTCATCTATAAACACATTTTAAATTCGCACGGATCAAATACATAAAGTGAATAATATCTTAAATGAGACGAAGTGTTATAGAATGATATAAAAGTTAACCTTGTATACATGGTTGAGTCATGTAAAAAATACGAACGATGAACCTAATATGAACCTCTCAACAATTACATCAAGTCTCTTAAAAGGGAAAAAATGTGACATCCCAAATTTCACAATCAACTTAAGCCTCTGAAGGGAGAAGAATGTAACAATTCACATAACTAAAGTCTTGTTTGGCAATCAAAGTAGTATGGTGAAAGACGAGATGATATGATATAGTGTGTCACTAGAAAATTTATATTTTGAATAATAAATTTTGAAAGATGGTGGGTTTGAAAAAATATATATTTATAAAAAATTAATTTTCACCTAATTTGGTCGGGTCATATTGGGTTAAATTTTATAGGGTTAGACCTGACCAATTTGGTCAAATCAAGTTAGGGCGGATTGAAATTTATTTTATGGTAAAATCAAACCGACCATACCTATGTCAGGTCGAGTGATCGAGACCACCAAATTGCACATCGTGTGAAATTAAATGACGATGAAGATGAACACCTTAAGATTACTCCATATGCACATTATCATTATGAGTAGCAATAGTCACATTGATTCATCATTTAATGCTTGAATTACCTACAAGGTCAATGTAGGAAAAATAATAATTCACGAACTTCGCAGCACAACAAGTGAATAATAAATCAATGGATAAATAAATAACAATAGAGATCAACATGGGTTCAAAAGCATTAGTTCAATGAAAAGAGCAATATATCATACCTTGAATCATCAATGAAAATGAGATCAATGGTAGGATCAATCATAATAAGCATGATCATAATTCATAATAAATATCAGTGGGGATTAGTAAAACGAATCAATACTCTAGTTCTCACTGAATAAATCAATGTGATGTCCAGGAACAATATAATGAGTCAATATGTGAGGAGGATAGAAATTCAAAGAGGAGATCAAAATAATGGTTATTGGGAATAAATCAATACAATGTTATGGATTACTTTACTTTGTATTTCGAGCTTTATACCATGCTCTAGATCAATGTTGGTATTTCAATACTCTAACTGAAAGTTGTGCTCGAGTTCTAAATCTCTAACAATCCTATGCAACACCACTTATATATTAACATATTCCTTAAAATAAGGTGCCATGTACTTCATGAGTGGTCATTAATTATGCACATCACAACATTCTCCCTGAAGAAAGGGATATTCTCTTTTGTTACACGATAGAAAGAAATCATGCAAGAGGGACAAATAAGGCCACAACAATGCTATGCTATCCAACGCATCAATTATCAACATAAGCACCCAAACTTTTATCTTTTATTAATTAGATTCTCATTTTCGTCCAAATTGAGACTTGATCATAATTATACAATGATAGTAATCAAGGTCAAAAGGTCACTTGATGGATGAAATCAAGGAGTTAACATCAAATTAGATCTAACAACATTATAGGGCAACAATATATTTCAAATTTTCTAGATTAATTAATTATCGTTAACATATTTTATGTTATGATATTTTTCTCGAATTTTACAATCGAAGTCCTCAAGGCAACAATTAATGGTAAAAGTATTGTAAGATCGAGCGCGAGTAATTTTGAAAATTTTGATCATAGGAGAGTTCATTATTCATGAATAGTAACAATGTGTACGTTATATATATATATATATATATATATATATATATATATATATATGATGAACTAAATAATAATAATGGAATATTGGAAATGAGGTCTTGGACTTTGGACATAAGACACAATGATTGAAGAGAGAAAACTATACGAATTTGGGTATGTGAATAATTCTCGAATAAAAAATGCAAAAAATGACCAATTTCTAGAGTACATTTCTTCTCTTCAAATAACACAAGAAGTTTGCAAAGCCACAAAATAGAAATGTACAACATCCTTGCACTTGCGTAGGATATTATTCATTTTGGGACTCTGCCCGCACAATTTTCTCAAAACGCATCATACCAGGAAAGGTCATGCTCCCAGATATACTCAGCATCTCTCCCGAGACTTGTGCATGTGGAACTAATCTAAGGCATGTCTAATGCATCCTTTCCCCTTAGTGACTCAACGTCCTCGTTGAGTGATCGCACCCCACCATGCATAGAGGCTCACGCGGAGTGGCTCTGATAGCATAGCATATGTAAAAAAATACTAACCCTCTCATTTGAATTATTAAAATTATAGACATAAGTACAATATTAATTCAAACTTTTAAAAGAATTAATAGCTCATTGAGGTCTTGAGTCAAATATCTACAAAACTTTATAAAAGCTATTTTGTTGCCCATAGTTTGTTTAACCTAATAAGCAAAAAAATTTGAATATTAAATTAAATCTCAAATAAGAACCATAAATAAAAAAACTATTATTTCTTACAAAAATATTTTAATATATTTAATCAACATAAATCTTGATATGGAAAGTCTTATAAATAATTAATAAATTAATGATAACTTAATAATACATCATGTTCTCAATATGTTTAGTAGTCTGATTATGTGAGATACAAGAATATAGAGACTCTTAGGTCCTTGCCTAATTCAACTTTATTCATCCACAGTCAATGATTAATAATTCGATTTTGAATAAGTAGGATGAACCCTGAAAACACATGATTTTTAGGAGCAGCCAGAAGAAGAAAAAGGATGAGTATCTAGAAGTCAACACCCAAATAAACTCTACGTAGGCAGAAACATTGGATCAACCTTGGATTTGATACCTCGTATTAGGAAAATGTATAGAATGATTTCAAGTGGTTTGCATGATTGCAAATATTGTTGAACCTATTGTAGATGATTTTGATGTTATGGATTAAAATCATAATTTATCTTTCTTGTCTAGGGTTAGGATTTTAATGTTAATAGAAAAGCAAATAAATAAGTTCCATGTATTTTTGGGCTCTTCTAGATTGAATATTGTATAAGTAATATGCTTTAAGTACCATGAAAATAAATCTTTTTGCCCATCAAGGCACGTTCATGAGCATGAACCATAGTTCATGAATGTGATTTGATGATGGAGTCACCTCAATATCAAATCAACATGGACTGTATTGGCTATTATGGCCCCCGTTGACACAACAAGTCATGTGTTGTCCAACACAGCCCTATTTGAAGCCAACTTATGAGCCATGACAACATTTCACGATTGCAAACTAGTTTGAGAATTTCCAACCTCACTTGCGACCGTGAAGTTGTCTTTGCAATGCTGTAAATGTGCATCACCCAGTCCTATTATGGTTTATTAGCTCCAATGCTTGATAATAAACTCTTGTTTACGGATGATAACTTAAATTAATCAAGATAAACACTAGATGATGAAAGCTTTGCATAGTATTGTTATTCAATAATGTACACAATTTCTATATCATAAAGTTTATAATTTATAATAAATAATAGTCAATATTTAAAAATAAAAACATAAAAAATATGACATCTTTATTAATGTTATACTCTAACCAATTAAAATATTGTGCTAACAAAATTGCATGGAGGTAATTTATCTCTCATTTATATCACTTAATAAGTAATCATAAATCAGTAATATAATAATGCATATAAGTTAATAACATGGAACGAGTAATTATTTAAACACAAATTAAAATACTTGCATAAAAAATATTATAAAAGAAATAATTGCATAAATTGATGAAATTTAATATCTTAAGCAAAGGGCTTGGATGAAATGACACTAAAAGACAAATTAATGAAATATTAGACAAAAGATACAATAAGAATGAAAAAAAATGTATGAGAGGAGAAGAGCGAGTGTTAAGGAGAAATATGAAGTTAATTATTAGGTTTAAAAAATTAAAATGAGTTGTAATTCACGTCTTAGAAACGTGAGAAATAAGTGGTAGAAGAGGTCAGGTTGAGTTTAGTGAATTCCTAAACATCAAAATCGCCTAGGAACCTTTCACAATTCAATGCATATTCATAAATTTTATTTTACCAGTGTTTGCAAATTATAAATAATATATTAATTATGATTTTTTAGTGCTACCTAGCACCACCATTGCCAAAAGATGACACATTCTTTCCATAACGAAGGCCATGTCATGATATGCACAACCACATGCCTTTTTTGTGAAAATGTGACACTCCATTATTTCAAGTCATTGTATAATAAATTAGATATGATAAATTGAAAGCATCTTCCACTATTATCATATGTATACAAATAATTCAAAGAATTGTATTGATTTACTTTCTTTTGATCATTTGTCTCTTTTAGGTATCTATTCTTCATTGGATCATTATCAATGATTATTTTTTTATCTAACGTTGCATTTATTTCCATTGTTTAATATTTTAAAATTTATTTTTATTAGATTATTTTTCTTACACATTGGGCTTCATCGTTGAAGGAATTGGCCTCCCTACCTTATAAGTAATCGGGATTAGAGGCATTCACCGATCAAGTGGACTTGACCCAACCTCAAATCAAACATAATCCGATCAATTTTAGCTGGATCAGTTTGAGAGGTTTAGTTCAAACCTAATCCAACATGACTTGATCGAGTCAAGTCAGACTCAACCGTTGTTTTTCTTTTCTAATATATATATATATATTATTTAATATTTTATTTTAAACCATATAAATATTTTTAATTTTAAAATATTTTATCTTTTAAATGCTTTATTTTCATATATTTTAATTTTTAAATACAAAAACATCTCAGTTAAATAAAAATAATAATTTTAAATAAAAAATTAAAAAATTTCAGTCGAAACGATCTCGGGTTGGAATTTTTTAACATATACTCAACCTTACCCGACCCTTGCTTGGGTCGTGCTATTGTGTTTGGGTTGGGTCTGACCACCAATCCGATCTAACCAACATGAATGATCACCCCTCAACATCCTTGTCCAAACTTTATATCATCGACGACCTATTTTCTATCACCCTGTGTTTGACAACATTATTGCCCCAATTGATGAATCTAATATGATAAGCAATGATATAGAGCAGTTGTAGGAACTCTTTTAGCTTATGGAGGATAGTAAAGTGTTTTGCATGCAAATTTGGAACATCTTTCTCATTCATGAGGAGGCTTACATGATTTTTCATTCGTCCATTACAATGTCTTTGAGGCAAGTGAGTGATTGAGTGGCATATAATACATTTCCACCATTTGAACACTCCATAAATATGAAAGTTTGTTGTATTGAGTCGATCCTTCATTCTACCTTATAAAAGTCATATATAATATTGGATAATGATAGTTAAGATTTAGGAATGTTTGAATGGTATCTTTGGGCGACTCCTGCTAATGTCATTGCCCACGATGATGTTGGTGTTGCCTCAGTGGTGGTTGATGGGCTAGTTGGATATCATTCGATTGACTGCTAAGGAGATCATCATTCTAATTCACTTTTCTGCTTTCATCATCGATGAACAAGTGCACATGGTGGAGGCATCTACATACACACATTGCAAGATTAAGTAACAATGAAAACTTATGAACTCAATATCACTTTTCATATTCTGTGTGATGCTTTGAACATGAACTCTAAATGCAATGGGATATCAAGAGAGTCCTGACATTTAGCTTTGGTAAATAAATATGATGCACCCAAAATACCCCCCCCCCCCCCCCCATTTGATCGAGCGTGACTTTTTGGACGTTATTGACTATGCAATGCATTGATTATATTATTTACTTTGACCAATTAATTTACATGGATTACGTAATGTGCGGAATCTTCATAAAATAAAGAATACCTTTTATTTAAGAAAAGTGCGAAAGTCTAACAATGTACATGAAAATATAAATGTTTAACTAACTATTCAAAGTGCTAACAAGTTTAGAACCTAGTGACATGAACCCAAATATTATCTATGTGCACTAATCAGCATCAGTATCATGATTAGAGGTGTTCATCAGTCAAACACGAACTGTGTTGTTACCAACATTAATTGTCTGTATCCTTGGTACATAGGTTCCATGACATTGACATGGAGTTGTAACTTACAACACAATCCGTGTCAAAGCAAAATGGTTAGTAGCCATAGAAAGACATGACTTCACAACGGAGTAGTAACTAGTCACAACACGGCAAATGTTCACGACCACAACCTATATCCAAAAATAACACAACCCGTGTTAGGAGAATACAATGCATGTTCACTTAGGGAAACTTTTATATTTTAATTTGTTATTAATTATTATGATTTTAATAGAATTATTGTTTCTTATACAAGTGTTATTATGATTGATTTTTATATTAATTATATAATTTTATGGTTGATTATTATCCTTCCGTTGGATTTTGTTATACTAAAATAAAGAATACAAAGCCATTATAGGTAAACAAAACAAAAGTTGAAAGCTATGAATCATGTATGTTGATTTTTTTTCTTGTGATTGATGAATACTTGTTATAAAATTAAAATTGTTATATAACATAACTAGGAGACATCATTGCTAGTCTCTAGCAAAAATTATGATTGTCTTATCTTACAATCCTTCATCCTTAATCATACAATAAAAGTATTATTAATTATTAATTATTTCACCTTATATAGAGACTAGCATGACATTGATCTTCCATTATTCTATAAAAGTAACATGACGTTCCTTTAATAAATTACTGAAAGCTCTTCGATTGAATTTATAAGATTCAAAGAATAATTAATTTTATATTGAATCAAATTGTTTTTAAATTAATAATTTGATTAAATCCAATTGAAATCAAATTAATAGTTGATCGTGGATGTTGTTAATTGATCAAACTAAGCAATGCTAACTTCCAACAAAAAATATGGTTGTCTTATTGCACAGTTCTACATCCCTCATTATACAATAAATTGTTATTAATTATTTCACCTCATATAGAGATTGTCATGACAGTGATCCTCCATTGGTCATTATTGTATAAAAGTAGCTTGGTGTTATTTTAATGAATCAATGAAAGCCTCCAATTGAATTGATAGATCTAAGAAGTAATCAATTATATATTGAATCAAATTATTATTGAATTAATAGTTGCTTTGAATCGAATTGAAATCAAATTAGTAATTGACCATGGATATTTTAAATTATTAATTGATCAAAGTATTGATAATTGTTAATTAACATCGATTGATTTATAAATTATTACTTGATCAATCATTGATAAATTATTAAATTGATTATTGTTTATTGTTTATTGTTTACTTGCTCAATCAATGGTCATCGATTAGTTTACAATTGAGATCTTATTTATACTCATGAATTGTCTATTATACCTATATCCTTGCATGTGAACAGGTACAATAAAAAAATGGCACTACATAATGGTGGCTCCATGAGGGGATGTTTGCACACAGACCTAGGTTGGAATATTAAATAGATGACTTTATATTTTATTATTCATCTTACAAACTTGTGAATATTGAATTGATTTATAAAAATCAAAATGTCTCTAAGGCAATCTCCTCAAGATGAGTTCGAAGCATGCATTCCAAGGTGTTACAAGCATTCTATTGGACCTATGCAAATGAAGGGTGAAGTCAATGAGGCAACATCTAGGAACAATGTAGCTATCATAAAGCAGACTAAGCTAGGGCATAACAGTATAAGAATTAGAGAGTGCTCATAGGTCGGATTGGTCCTAACTCGGCCCAACTCTAAAATTGACCTAACCCGACCAAAAGAGCTAGAGTTTAACATGATTATTACTATAGATAGAGCTAGAGTTTATAATATTTCATCATTTATATCAAAGACTTTGAAGTCTACACTATTTATTTACATGTTTTAGGAATCTCGAAGTTATGACAAAAAAGAAGAAAATGTCACCAGAAATCCAACCAATACAATCAGGTCGTAGACATGGACCATATTGGAACAATCCAAGTTGTACTGTGCTTGTACTAGAGAATACGAGCTGACTGTATTGAAGATATGTAGTCTGTATTAAATGCATTTTGGTGAGTACTCGCACATGGCACAGACATATTGTATGAGAACCCCTCGCCCATATCACGTCATCCATATCGTAATGCATATGGGATGAAACGGGCATACCGCAATGCCTCCCTCTGACTGTATTGGACTTATTGTGACCATAGTAAGCTAATTTCTGGGATAGTTTTAGGCATTATTGTAAACCTAATTTGAGGGGATACAAAAGGAAATTTTGGAGACGATTTTAAGAATTCCAAGTGATATTTTGGGAGACCTCGATGGTTGGGACAAACTCTGATCTTTTTCTGCACTTGTATACTTTTTCTAAACCTAATCTTATTTTCTTTTAATGCAAACTCGTGTTTTGTTGTTGATTTCATTCGTTATGCATGGCTAAACCCCTTCTTTTAAGGATTATAGGGATTTGATTATAGGGATGCCTTTTATATAAGCTAAGATATTTTTTGTCATTATGTGTTCATGATATGTTTTTTTATTGAAATGGCTATCTAATTAAACAAGTTAAGGTATTGTTGATTACGAAAGTACTTGATTAAGATTAGTTTAAATGAATAACATGAAATGCATTATTTTTAGAAATAAAAATAAAAATAATCATTTTACTTATGAATTTTGATTTATAATGCAATTGAAGTAATTTAAATGATCACAAAGGTAGATGTTTATTATCTTAATTATAATTGTATTTATCTGAAAAGGAGATGCATGACTTTTGAAGATTGAGTAAAGCACTCATAATTTTATTATTTCTAAAATTTCTATAATCAATACCCTAGATGAATTTGAAGCCCTAAAAACTCTTTTTCTGATGACAACCCCGAATAATCCTTCTCTTTCTATTTTATAAATTAGTTACTCATTTCTCTTTTTTGTTCTTTATTTATTTTCATTTTCTATTTAATCCTCACATAATCATTTAGATAACATCAGAAATCATATAGTTCTTTATTATGATTTATTATGCGTAGAGAAAACTCTGAATTGCACTCTCACAGTCTCACTCAGATCTTTTATTATCATTGCTTATAACATCATCTTGAATCAAGATACTCGGCATAAATCTAATTAGACTCGTAAAGGAAATAGATAAAAGAAATATTTGCCCAATGTCCATGAATCCATTTGAACAACTTCGGTCGAGTTCCTATATTCATGCGGGAAATAGTGGCATATATTTATCCAATTATATATATAATAAAAAAATGAGGAGCAAAAATTGGGTCCAAGAAAAAAAAATGCTCATAAAATTCTGATTTCTTTCCAAGGTTTTTCGTTTTCGAGAAGTTATGTAAATCCAGCGTATTAATTATGTATGTGCATACGTATGGACCTTCATGTGCATTTGCATTATAAGATGCACAATGTACGTACGTCTTGCATAATCAACTACGAGTATATCATATATAAATTTTATGAATGTTGGTACTCATGGCCATAAAAGAAATATAATCGCTCTGAAAACGAGAGAAGAAAATGTCTACTATTTCATTTAGGGCATTATTATTGTCACTCTAAAATATATTATTGCCACATGGTTAGTGTTGAACACTTTTACTCTTACAAGATGAAATGTAATAACAATAATATATTTTGAAATGACAATAGAAATATCTTTCATTTAAGAAAATGCTTGAATTGCCTAGAGTCATCATGTCCATGTGATATGGAGGGTGTAAAATATTAAAGAACAAATCTCTACTCTCTCTTTTGTGAAATCTCAATCATTATCTGAGTTTTCTTTTCAACTGCATCAAATGACTTTTTCTTTGGGTACTTCATGTTGAGATGGAGTTACAAAGCAAGCTAATTATTTCACAATTCAAATATGATACTATTAGGATGATATTGGATCGGATTGGATTGCGATGAAATCTCAATCTAATGGGAAAATTTGTTGGATCACAACACCGGATTAAATTTTTTTATGGGCATAGAGTTAGCTTATTTTAGTATTTTTAACACACAACAAAAAAAAATAATTTAAAATAAATAATAGGAACACAAATAAACTAAGACCATGAATAATAAGTATTCAAACTAATCTAATAAACTAATTATTTTAATATAAATAATTATTATTATTTTTTACTTAACTAAATTAAATTATCGAATATTTTAATATAAATTATCTTAAGTTTTGGGGACTTCCTTCGAGCATCAATATAAAAATAATGATAAAAAATTACAATAACTTAAAATTTATGATATTTTTTAATTTTTTTAGTCACTCTTGGACATGAAGAAAGTAATGTCGATGATCTAATTCACACAATACTAAAAAATGCATTGCTTATAAATTGAAGATCAACTCACTGTCGAGCTTAATTTGAAGTCATCTCGCGTTGTACAAGCATTGGCACACGAGTCTCTATAATAATTTTTTTAAGTTCACAAAATTTAAATTCGAGATCTTGTGAAATAAAATGCTTATGGGTTAATGACATTATTTTGAACCGGGAGAAATTTATTTTAGGCATGGCCACTGCCCGCTGAGACAGTGCAGAGCGTGCAGGATAATTAAATTGAGCTGGCATATCTCGTCTTTTTAATCTCTCTCTCTCTCTTTTGTGCACCTTTTTATCTTCCACACGCACCGTGTCTGTCTTTGCTTCAACTTGCTTTCTTTTTGCCATGAACAACCCGTCGGATGTTCCAAACCTCTTTTTAAAATTCTCCTCCTTTCGGACGCCCCGAAGTGCACGGCAGTTTTGCACAGTGGCCCTTCCCCCAACCCAACTCCTCTTTTTCTTGTTACTATGGGACCATCACAAAAGTTTTTTAAATAATGGCCTCAATAATGTTACTACTTTCAACTCAATTTTATGCCTTTCCCGTTTTAGCTAAAAAATATATGTATATGTTTGGAAGAACAATAATCACATTCTTTTCTTCTTCTTTTTTTTTTTGTACAAGGATCAATAATGCATGGGTTCAGTAATTGAAAGAATAACATTGTTAACGGATTCGGATAAGTTAACAATAATAGGAAAGTTCATGACACAAAAGTCATTAATAGGAAGGTTAGGGGCTATTTTGAGAAGAAAAAAAAAGAATATAGTTTAAGGAGTTTGATTATTTCATTTATTTAATTGTTAAATTAGGTCCATGTATAAGCTTTTTCGGTTTAATGTCCAAAGCAACTTTAGGTATATTTTATTTATGAGGTTAAGTACCGTATAATCACAAAAAGTTGTAATACAACTAAATCGATTCATATTTGGACGTTAATAAATAAGTAAAAAAAGATCAAAAGAATAACTAATTCCCAACGTTCAGATCTAAATCGTTGATCATCGATCCAACGATAACGATTGAGATTGGATGATTATAAATTGTAACCACTTTTTTTGGTTATATATATATATATCAAAACAACATCTATAATTATTAAGTTTCTAATATATTGGTTCTAGAGTAATTTTCCATTTTTTTAATTTGGTTAATTTATATTTATATTTAACCCCATATATATATAGGGAAAAATGAGTATGTGAAGTGATTTCCGTGTGAAGCGGCCTTAGACATATTTTTCTTCATTTTTTTCGATATCTTTTTTTACTAATAGCTTAAATGATCATTCATGATAATAAAAAAATAGTTTTATAAGATTAGAAGTTATATAAAATGCTATATCCATTGTGACGAATAATAATGTGCAGAAGTTCATCAAAATTCAAAAATGATAAAAAAATTATTGTTAATGATTTGAATCATATATTTGTTATCTCTAATGACCCTCTAAACTATAAATGAAGAAAAATGTTGAAAAAAATAAACATGACTAAAACCGCTTCACATGCGCTTCACACGCTCATTAAATCCATATATATATACATCACTTATTTATGTTCTATATATTTTGGTCCCCTAACTTCTCATCAGGCTCCGTTTCTGTTATACACTATTATTATGGTATCCTTTACATAAACAAAACAATAGTTAGGCATTTAAAAAGCAAAAGGAATAAAAATATTTTTCCTTTGGGTATTACAATATATATTAGTTTAATAAATTACATATATATGATAAATAATGATGCATACATTTATATGCATAATTTATTAGGTTAATAAATTTACTTGATTCTCTTAAACAATAAATATTATGCAAAATATTTAAAATAATCATAAAATACCACAATCAAGTGCATTGTGATCCACCCACGAACGGATCTGGAAATTAATTTGATGCCCTATGTAAATGTACTAATATGCATTTATTTCGTCATAATCATTTATAGCTTTACCCACTATAAGAAAAAAGCCAATTACGGACGGTCCAAATCGTCTGTAATTTCTCAAAAACCGTAAAAATGATGATTTTCGACGGATTTTTTTTTCATCCGTCGAAAATCGATTTGCGATGACCATTTTTTCGACGGAACCGATCCGTCAAAAAAATGGTCGTCACAAATCGATTTTCGACAGATGGAAAAAACTCATCGGAAGTTCCGACAGAAGTCTGGCGTTCGCAACCGTCGAAACTTTCGGCGGTCGTCAAAACCGTCGAAACTTTCGATGATCATCACAACCGTCGAAACTTTCGACGATCGCAAAGAATTTTTATAATATAAAAAATTAGTCGATCGCCAGCGGTCGATCCCATGGCCAATGATCAGATTCGGCCGTCAGGCAGCCAATCCGACGGCCACTAGCCAGATTTGGCGGCCAACGGCCTGATCCGACTGGATCCGGCTGCCAGCAGCCAGATCCGGCCGCGATACTGGTCGCCGATCTAGCACTCGCGGCCAGATCCGACCACCAGGCGGCCGATCCGGCCCTCTCGTTTAGATTCGATCGCCCGCAGCCAGATTCGGCTGGAGAGAGAGAGGGGGGAGAGGGTCGTCGGCAGGAGAGGGTCGTCAGGGAGGAAGAGGGTCATCATCCGGAGGAGAGGGTCATCGTCCGGGAGAGAGAGGGTCATCCGGGAGGGAGAGGGTCGCCGGCAAAATAGGAGAGGGAGAGAGACGAGAGAGGAAAAGATATACATATGAGTTGAAAGATGGCAAAATAGGTTCAAGTTTGAATTTTTATTATTAATATAGTATATTAATTCTTTTATTTTATTCTTCAATACTATTTTAGGGTGATAATATATTAATTAATTTTGGCATATATCACTCTCATGTTTATTTTTTTCTTTACTTTCATTTTAATATTTTTATTTTCTATTTCCATTAATTCCTCTCTCCCCATTAATTCCCATATTTATTTACTTTTTTATAATAAAAAGATATTAAAATTTTTAATATTCATAAAAACTATGAGTTATTATTATTGATATACTATATTAATTATTTTATACTATTTTGTGATGATAATAAATTAAATTAATTTTTCATACATCACACTTACTTCCTTTTATTTTCTTCTTTATTTTCATTTAATACTTTCCTTTTAATTTCCATTAATTCCTCTCCCACATTGATTTCCCACATTTATTTCCTTTTTAATTTTTATCTATTCTTAATTCAAATGCTTTCTTATTTTTTACCTTCCTTTCTAACATTTTATTTCCTATTTTTACTTTTCTTTTCTATTTTTTTCACTTTAAATATTGAACCGAGTTTTTTCGATTTAGTGGTTGAACCGGTTTTTGGTCGGTTCAATTTTAATTCTATTTTTTAAATTAATTCGGACCGGACCAATCGCCGGTTCGTAGTTGAACCGGCTGGTCCGATCTGATTTTAATAATCATGGTGAATAGAAGCTTTCAACCTCAATGTTGGCCATGAGAATTTTAAATTTTAAATTTTAAATTTTTTTTCTTTGTAATATATAAAAAGGACAATGGAAAAGAAAATATGTTGTTGATAATATATTTTAGGGGTGACCTGACCAACGTGGAACATTGCCGACAACCCATGTAACGAGAGCATGGATCTCATATCCTTCACGTTGCATGATCTGGAAAGCCTAAAAGGACAGTTGACCATTGATCCATGATAGCCACCAGTATTGCTTTTAAATCTATATATATATATATATATATACATGTGTGGAGAATAATGACATGACATGACGACTACATAGGGTAAAAAAGTCATCTAATTGGATCCGGTTTATGTGTAAAAAAATTATCCTGTGATTTTGTACGTTTTTTATTTAAAAATATTATTAGAGTTTTCGAATAGTTTTCTCGAACCCTACACTTTTTAATCCTATTTGGTACAAGAATAAATCTTAAGAACAAGACTTTATTTTACTTTTTTTTGTCAAACATCAATTTTAAAATATGTGGATCCCATATTAAAACATTCAAAATAGAATAGAAATTTATGTTATTTTACATTAATAATATATTAAAGTAATTTATTTGATATTCTTAAGCATTTGAAAATATTATCTTAATAGGTGTTTGAATGTGAATATATATATATATATATATTAGATATGGTTATTTTCTTAAATCTCTCTTGAATTATAACAATTTTTCGCGTCTAATTCTGAATTATGAACTTACTGTATGACAACTTTATCATGATTTTCACTTCAGTCATTTCGTCTGATTATGTTAATTTTTTTTATTTTTTATTTTTATTTATAAAAAGACAAAAATATTCTTCCACGAAGTATTCTCTCTTTTGATATTTAAAATAAATTAAAATATTTTGACAAGTCGACAATATTAAAAATCCTTTTTTCTTAATATTTTTAGTTTTTATATTATTTATCATTATATTATTATTAGTTCTTTTCAAACGTGAAAACAAAAGACAACTCATGGAAGGGAAGTTTTAGTATTTTCATAAATAAAGATTGAAAATAACGAAAAAAATTAATAGAATCAGACGAAAGGCCTAAAATGAAAATCACGATAAATTTTAGGAAAGTCATATGATAAGTTCATAGTTCAGGATTATATGCAAAAAAATCGATATAGTTTATGGGAGATTTAAGGAAATAATTCTATTATATATTGATACTAAATGAGATAAAAAAATTTTGAATAAGTCAAACATATGATAAATGATTATTATCCAAAATATATATAACATAATATAATAACACATAATTAGTCAATAGAAATAAATTATATCAAATTAACTTCTTTATAAAAGATCCATGCATGTACAATAGTCATACTTAAAGTAGTACAAAATTACAGAATATAATAAACATTATGTTATTATAATAGGAAACAAATATTATTGTGTTCAACAGTAATTAAAATACCACAAATTTCTTTGATATACAACTAATGTTATATTTATTTTAGTCAACAAATTAAGTAAATCCAAAATTAACATCAATGCAATATTAAATCAATTAATATATTCAAATTTTAATTCAATAATTTTTAAATTTAATTAGAATTTTCATTACTTAATAAAAAAAATATATTCTTCTAATAAAAAATTGAGTTAACCTTAGTTGTGTAATTACGCGCAACAGTGTTACATATATTAGTACAAACTTACAATATATAACAAGTAAAAAGTAGAATTTTAATTTTAAGAAGCAAATAATATAATTGTATCATTTTAAAATTTATATAAAATTAATATTATAATTGTTTTTAACTTAATTTATCTGATAATATAACATGTTAATTAATGCATCTTAATTAACTTGAAGTGATATTAATTAATCCATCTTAATTCATCCAATGTTCAATTTATCTAAAGCTACTAGTAACATAGTTTTGTTATATCAAAGAATAACTAAGGCACTCTTCATATTAATATATTATTTGAATGATTAGTATACTTGCTAATGTACTCAGAAGTCATTATATATGTTCTGTCATGAAGTTTTTAAATCATAATGTACACATAAACTCTGAAGTATATATAATAATTTTTGTCACATAGTATGCATGTACCTAACATAAAACTTTATTTCATACACACATGTATATATATGTGTGTGTATATACATATTGTAGGATCACTTGTCATCTAGGGAGAGGGGGTTGAATTAGTATGTAAAAATATTAAGATTGACTTTGTAAGTTAATATTGAAAGCATAAATCTACTTGAAAAACTTAACACATAAAAGCAAACAAACAAAAAGAGTAAAGCCGAGGAAAGAGGCAATGATATGTTGACAAGATTGGACCATGTCTAACTTTTCAACATCGAGAGTGTCGGAGATCCACTAGCACCATCTTATTTCATTCCAATTGAGACAAAAAGAAGAAACACTTTACAATAATGTCAAGTTCTTCTTAACTTTGAGAGACAAGGTTGAACCTCTCATATTAATGAGGTCTCACCCGAATCAAAATAATGTTTTCTTATTCTTAAAATGTCTTTTTACATTGACTCGCACTAAATAGTACAAGAGAAACATATGATAATGCATTTACAATTTGAGCACTTAGATGTTTAAAATTATCTATCCAATGCAAAGAGAGCATCAAACATAACATCAACTTCTTTTGGATCTATTGTTTCTCCTTTAAACCTTCAAGACTCCAAGTAGCCATTGGAGAGAGTTCCCAACCATTGTGTTGAAAAAGTAGTGTTATCAATCGATGAGCATAATAGTCTATTCATATATGTTAACTACACTTACTCGATCAATTTTTGTGATCGTTGAATATATTTGACTACTGGTGTTTGGATTGGATGCACTTTTTCGGTCGATACATCTATTGATGCAATGTATAAAATTCAAATTTAGATCAACACTATTGTTGATCACATTAGGTCATGTTGATCTTGCTACAAGTCAAATCTTATAATTAAATCTAGGTCTCTTCTGACTAGTTGAATTATAGTGTTGAAGCTCTATTGACCAAATAATATGGATCAACTTCATCATTTAAATTTCACCATGGTCGATTGAAGTATTGTTGTTCCGATAGTTCAACCGAATGAATTACATTTTGGGTCATTTTGTTCTTTTTTTTTTTTGCATTCTACTCAATAGATACTCAACATATATACTGACATCCTTAGTGGGATAAATTTCAATAATAGTCTATAAGTATATAGCAAATATTAATTGTTTAATTAAATTTTACATTATAATAAGATGTCCTTTAAGTATGCAAGTATTACATAAAATAATAATTTTGATTGGCTAGTCCCAATTTACGGATCATGCACAAAACATAATATGTTGATTGAGTAAACTCTCTCTCTCTCTCTCTCTCTCTCTCTCTTTCTCTTTCTTTTTCTCTTTATATATATTTGTGTGTGTGGCAATCTTTTTGTAACAAAACTAAAATGACACTCATGTCCAACATTTGCAATCATGAACACAATATGATCTTCGACTGGAACTAGTGATGCATTCCTTATGAGAATGAGCTTGGTGAGCATTCTAAGCAATCCAATCTCTATCAGTAGGTTCTCGTTAATTGAATTGCGAAATATGTCTAGGTGTTGTATCACAATGATCAATCCCTTCAAATAGACAAATAGATAGAACTTTGATAAATGTTATTGATGTGAATGTTAACTAAGTTTAGATTCTAACAAGTAATGACATATGTAATATATTTCTAATGATTCTACTCCCCTAATAATCCTATTCTACTTAGCCTTAGAATGGATGAGCCATGAGCAACGACCAATGTTATAATGATTTTGGTAGTGAGGAACAATAAATTGGCAAGTTGAATCAACAACAATCTCATTATATTGAGCCTGAGTATATTTAAATGAAATCTTAGATTGCAAATATTTATGACCTTATGAGAGATCGAGCAATACAAATATGAAAAGAAGAAAAGGACCAAATTTTCTCCTTCTCATTTTATTACCGAAATAGCATAGTAAGAGGTGGATAACTACGATATTGTGGAAATCTTTATGTGAGGTTGAAGAAAGTTGACAAAGAAATTTGTGCTAGTTGATTAAGATTGTATATTTAATAGTTATGAATTTGGAGTACCATCTTATGAAAATAAAATAATAATTGAATTGAGATCTAAGATATGACTGAATGACCATTTCTAAAATGTATGTTATATAACTAAAGTTTTTATTTAATTTTATATATTTTTTAGTTTTTCTCATTACTTGTTATTAATAAATTGACTCTAGCATATGAAAATTCTGTATGATGAATTTTGATGAGTAAATTCAAGCATTTGACTTTTACAATTGTCTTTATTATATTTATTTATTATAGAATAAAGATATTTATAAATGACATTTTTGGATTTTTGCCTTGATGCACCATATTCATGTTAGTTTTAAAAAGGTTGAATAGTTTGTTGTTTTTTGTCTTTTTCTTTTGGGTTTAACATTTGTCCTCCCTTCTTCATCAGGGAGGACTATCCATCCTTCATCCTGCACCATCCATTTATCATTTGATGAATGAAGCAAAATGTGCGGTGCAGTATGATATATTGAAAAAAATTGCCTAGTTCATTCGAGCAATTCATAATGTTGAAGTTTCTCGCTCTCGTGGAGAGAACTTGCCCGAGATCCAACACTCCTTTGCCCTCCTTTCTGTTGAAATGAGAACGTTGGAATGACCTCCCTGTACTCACCCCTTGCCTTAAGCTCACAGGGCCACACACACAATCCGAATTGCCTGAGCTCTTGTCGTTCACCGCAAAATCAACCCGTGTCGGCACCTCTAGCACGTACCGGATCTCCCAACTCCAGTATTAGGATCTGAGCCGCGACCTAGCCGCCTTGTCCACTGCCAACCCCTTCTCGACAACCTCCATCCGGATCATCGTCCAGACATCCACGTCACCATCATTGTCCAACCTGGCCCTTCCCGTCAGGCGTACTTCACCCCAATCTTCCCATTATGGCACTCCACCAAGGTCCGGACTGTGAAGGTCGTGGCATTGAGCGCCTCGAGGTGGAACGAGGGGAGCTTGGTTGGAAGTAGAGGTAGGAGAGGGTGCCATGGACTGTGCGAGGTTGAAGGCGGTGAGGAGAGTCATGATAAAGAGGAAGCATCAAATGTGGCAACAGAAGCATTGGATCGCCGGCCGCACATGGCTCCATCGCAAGAGATTAAAGATTTAACCTTTGCTCGAATGAACCGGGCAGCGACTAACTCAAGCATTTTTCTCGCGATATAAAACTGAATCATGCCTTTTTGCTTCATTCGTGATTGATGAATGAACGGTGCAAGATGAAAGGAGGATGGTCCTCCATAGTGAAGTAGGGGTGACAAATATTAAATTATTTTCTTTTACCTTAGATTGATTTGTTTATTATTTAGATAGTCCATTTTAAGACAAATCATATTTTTAAACTCTAGATATTTTTATAGGAATAAAATTAGAGATTAATACTTACCCTCATTTAACTGTGTTTACTTTATGGATTCATGTTATCTTTCGTAGATCCAAAAGTGCATAATATTTTTAAAAATTTAAGCAGCCACCTCATAAATTGATATCGTTGATGACTTAAAATTTTTTAATAAATTAATTTTTTTGTCATTCATCTCGCTTCATAAGTCCATCTTCTAGATTTTTGTCTTGCCATGCATGAGTGGACGAGAAAAAAAAAAGATGTTAAAGCAGTCATCACATCTAAGCAAATTTTTATGTCATAATAGCGTACCCAAAGTATTTATGAGCCGTTTGATAGGAGGTAATCTAAACAGATTATCGGTTATCTTATTTAAAATTTTTATGGTCCACCACATTATCTTGTTTGACTAAGATTGATTATCGGTAATTTTAATTATTTTATAATCTTGATTATCATTTCATTGATAATCTAGATAGCAGGCATGAGGGTGTCTTTTTAGGAGGAATGTATTTTGACGAAAATATTTATTCAATTAAATTTTTATTTTAAGTATTTTATTAATTAATAAATATCATTTAACTTCCATCTTTTTTATTATTTGGAATCTTTTACAAATAACTCTTAATTTTGTCTCATCTTTTTTTTATCTATATTACTTTTTTTATATTTTTCTTTGTTTATTTATAACAATATGTTATTAAAATCTAAAATAAAATTTAAAGGTATTTTGGTAATTTTGTCATTATCCGTTTCGACTATTATTTATATTATTAGTACTCACCAAACACTGTAATGTCATATTATCGATAATTTAAATAGTGATGATCTATCTAAGTGGTGATTTAAATTATCGGTTATTAAATCGATAATGCGCCAAATGGTTAAGGGAAGAAAAATTTAATGTCAGGAATGGTAAACTTACTTGGGTCCACTCCTAATGTCATGTAAATAAATTAAGATATAATAATAATATTATTGAATAGTTAATTAATTTAGGATTTTTTTATCTAACCTCCTGAACTATAAACTTTTTTTAGTCTATCCATGATTTTTGTATTTTTCAGTGACCTCCTCTTTTTTGTCATTTTTTATTATTTTAATTTATGAAATGATCAAATTGCCTTTGCACAGTTCAGATAAGGGAGTTCCATTTTTTTTACCTAAACGCGTGAGGGCAATTGGGTCATTTTTAAATAATAAAAATTAACAAAAAAATTAACAAAAATTGACGGATGAACCTAAATGGAAAAAATGACGTAGTTTAGGAGAGATCAGTCGAAAATACGAAAATCATGGGTAGACACAGAAAAAGTTCATAGTTCAAGAGAGGTCGGAGGAATAACCCTTATATTTATGTTCGTTCTATTCAATATCTCATTTTACCAATTGAATTGAATTTATTATTGAATTGGAGGTTCTTCATATCAAAGTTGTCAAGATAAAAAAATTACATAAAACAGAGAAAAATTGAATCCAGATGGTAAGATCATACATATTAGTAAAAAATAAAAAGAATAAAAATTCTCCTGATAAATATGTCATACTTAAATATTACATTACACCTCAGTCATATTTTTATCCAACATCAAAACATATTAAAAATGAAGAAAATATATTATTGTCCTAGATATATAATTGTATTAGCATTTAAATAATCATATTAAACATGAGATCAGATCGAATAAGATCAAGATAATGTAACCAAATCAAAATTATATTAAGATATTATATATAAAATTATTAAGATAAGATAGAGATCGATTTAAGAATAGTAATATTGTAATATCGCAAGATCTTGACAATCTTGTCCATCCTCAATCTAATTTTCACATTCTTAATTGTCAGTGGATTTATATCATATTATTTAATTAACAAATGAACTAGCAAAGTGCCACACCAGTTCAATAATTCAAAAGTGACCCTAACAAAATTCACTACCAATATAAGATGCCAATCATAGAAGCCAAAATTACTAATAATAGAAGTCATTTGCGTTCATACTTAACTAAATACAAAAGTAATATATCAATATTAAGCGCATTACATACATAATAATAAAACATTATATAATGTAAAATTCGCATAGGAATAAGGAACTATGAATTTATATATAAGTTACACAAAGAAGCAATTTAAATTTAATCGAGCTCCTAATTTTTTATTTTCTCGTGTTGAATATTTTGAGTTTGGTAAATATTTTGGTAGTTTTCTGTTTTTTTTTGCACCTTTAGCTTATATTATCAAATTATCCAATTTTATTTTTAAGATGATCTATTCATTTATATTTTTTGTTGGACATTATGTCTCAAGGTGAACTCAGTAATAGAGCAAAATTATATCTGAATCTTAAAAGCCCAAATCATTTTAAATATATAGAAAAATTATATTTGAGTAAAAATAACGTATAAATCAGAACAACTACACATTTATTCCTTATTTTATAGAAAATCCGGCTTTGGATGGAGGATTTGTTCCCCCTTTGAAGGCAAAACTATTTTTAGTTTGGTCCCTAAAAATGTGAGTTTTAAACTTTAAATTATGGAGTGATAATTTGATCTTCTAAATTATTCCAATAAGCAATTTACCCAAACAACCTAATTTCATTATATTTGTAATATCACATTTTCTCTTGACAATTCACTAGTTCTGTCAGCAACAATTTTATTTTATTGTTACATAGAAAACATGATCAAATTTTAAGTAGGCTGATTTATGCTGCAAAGTCTTTTTTTTCAAGAGAAATTGAATTTAAAATTTCATTATTATTTTTTGTTGTACCTCACCTAATAGGTCTCCTCGGTAACAAAAAAAGTTCTGAAAAGTTAATTCAATAACTTTATTTTATATTTTAAGAGGTAAATATTGAAACGTCATAATTTAATAAATCAAAATGGCCTTTTCATAAGAAAACATCATTGAATATGCATAAAATTTACATTATAAGTGACAACAAAATGTGCTTCCTATTTTTTTTATCTTTTGCCTTTTTTCTCTCTCTTTCTCTCTCATGAGTTTTTTTTTTAATTTGGACAAAATGGTTTTACTCTCGAAGTGTGAAGGATGGACCTACCATTGCTATTATTCTCATTCCTTTGCATCATATAGGAGAGAAGCAAACATTAGAGCCTATATACAAAAATACAGACATATTGGAGAGAGAAACATTAGACCTACAAATACAAAAACAGACACAAGGAGGGAGATGGAGAAAGCAAGCACTCTCTCTCTCTATGTCCACTCTCTTTCCCTCTCTCTCTCTCACCATCACTGCCCTTTCGATTTGACTTGGAAACCCCCTTTCTTTCTCGTTTGAATCTCTTGTCATCACCACCACTCTCTCTCCCCTCTGTCGCTGTTTAGTACTTCTCAACCTTACGAAACAGACCAAAACTTCCACATTTATTATTTACTTCCTCTCTTTGCCCCCTCTGCGATCTCTTTTCTCCCTCGCTCTTCTTCTGTGGTAAAACAGAGATCGTTCGTTCATGGCGTCCGGGAGCTACAGGAACGGAGGAGGTCCCAAGCTCGCTGCCAAGCTCGATCGTCCGCCTTCCGCCGCCGGTTACGCCACCCCGAAACCGTCCTCCAAAACCCGATCCTCCACCTCGTACTCCTCGTCCTCCGTCCGACGCAGCGGCTCGGGCCTGCCCTCCGCCAAAGGCGGCTCCGGCGACACCGGAGGTACCCTCTTCTGCACCTTCCCCTGGTGAGAGATCTGGTGGTTTTTTGGCCGCTCTTGGGTTCGGGTTGAATCTGTTGCTTGATGTGGAATATGGACTGAGATGCGATCTCGAACTCTTTTTGTTGTCACGTCTTTGTAGTGGCGTTGATCGCTTTTTGGGACTGCGCTAATGCAATTAGCATTTGACACTTTTATGACGTTGATCGTTGTTTCGAATAAAAAAAACAGAGTTAAAAGACGAAGTTCGCTTCAGGCCTTTGTGGAGTTCGTTAATTGTACGAATTCGAGAATCATTTGGATTCTCAGGCTCTCGATTATGTTTCCGGTTGGAGGTGAATGCTGGAATTCATGTATAGTGTCACCTTTTGTTTCATGATGGTTTGAGGCAGCGATTCAGAACTTAGCGTATCCTCTGGATAATGGCTAATTACAACCCGTGCTTGGAAGTTTTTTTTGCTGGTCCAATTGGGCACATTGTATCCTAATTCTGTATAGCACGAGGGATCCACTAGTTCTGTGAATGCTTGTCCTTGATCCATGTACTATACAGGATTGTTCAACCCTCAATAAGCTTGCACCGTATACCTGAGATGGAGCAAGCATGGGCAGAGAAACCGGAAGAAAAATTATCCTGTGGTTTGCAATGATAAAAGAAAGAGCTGGACATTTGGCAGTTAAAAGACAAACTAAATTATTGACCTACATTTTATAAATTGCTTGACACTCTTTTTAGTGGGCTTTCTTTATTCTTTTTCTGAAGGACAGGAAAACAAAAGAGAAACTGAGTGGCTAATGTAAAATTAAGGCGTGTTTGTCCTTCAATAAGTATATCCATACAGAATATGGTTGGTTCTAGCAATGGTCCAACCAGTAACTCTCATTGTCATTCACAATGATTATTAGGAAATGGCCTTATGTTTTGATCTTCTAAAATAAAATATTTGTATTTGTTGACTCTGCTAATTAGTCAAGTCATTAAGATGCAGCTGACTTTTTCTAAACAGTTTCTGGAAGGGTTCGAGTGGCTGTAAGACTTCGACCTCGAAATGTTGAAGAGAAGGTTGCAGATGCTGATTTTGCTGACTGTGTTGAATTGCAGCCAGAGGTATTGATATCAGTTTTGTCTTTTATCAAACATTCACCTGGAACATTCAGTCACAGAAGAAGCATGTGAATTGTATGGAAACATTTATTTCTCATGTTCCAACGTGCAGCTTAAAAGATTAAAGCTTCGGAAAAACAATTGGGACTCAGAAACCTATGAATTCGATGAAGTGCTGACAGAGTTTGCTTCACAAAAACGTGTTTATGAAGTTGTTGCTAAGCCTGTCGTGGAGGTACTAATCTGGAGTCCATGTTTTGCAATTATGCTCCATGGTTACTGTTCTTACTACACAATCATTCTTCTGTTTAGTATGTTAGAGGATGTTATGTGAGCAAAGCATGTAAAATGCTTTGTTCTGAACTACAATTTACACTTGCTTTCCAAATTGCAGGAACCTCAACTGTTTAAGAGATATTATATGCTTATGTTTCTGAATTTGGCTTCAAAACTCGATATCCAATCAATTGTGATGATTTCTCCTTTTTGTAGCAATAAATATATAGGAAAATTTGTAGCCAATGAATGGAGCAGTCTTGTGAGCCTGTACATTAAAGGGACCCTTATCTAACATAATTGGCGTACAAATATCAAAATATCATATTAATTTGTTAGGGTAGATATTTTTGCTTGAAAAATTTGTTGTGCACATTACCAGACTTCAGTTGGCCGCTCTTAGAGTTCAAGTCTGACTGAAATCTTAACATTGACTACTAAATTGCAGTCATCTTTTCCTCAAAAGAAAAAAAAGGGAAGAAGAAAGTCTTAACATTGTTATGCAACCTGGATACACCAAAAGAGGGTTGGGGAGGGGTGAGTGGTGGGGTTGGGTTGAGTGAGTGGGAGTGGATGTATTCAATTATTTGAGATTAATAGTTAATTCCATCTTAATCTTTTAGAAATGAATAATCTAGTAATTATCTTTATCATAGATTCTCAATGGTTTAAATTCTAAATGTGCTCTTCTTTTATCCTTGCTGATTTACCTTTATCTCATTTTCTCCCATCATTTATTACTCAAACTATTTGAAGTGATAAAAATCATTGATCTACTATCTATTTATTACATAGAGAGTGATCGATATCACTAACGTTTATTTACTATTTTTATCTGTTTTTTTCATTTTAAATATTATTTATTTATTATTTCCTATATTATTGTACAATTAAAAACATCCTATAATAAAATATTTGTTGTTATATAAACTATTATCAAAATATTATTAGTTATATATTTTACTTGTTGGCCTAATTATACTTCAAATGTTGGTTCCCTAAAGCTTCATCCTGCATGCAACCCAATAATCTGTTCTACTTCTGGACACTGACAATCAGAAAATGCAATTTCACAGACTTTGGTAGCTATCTTTGTTTTATGATGGAGTTTTACCCCATATGGGTGACAAGTCTAGATTATTGTCAATTCTGTATAATATGGCTGGATTCTTGTGTTCCATGTTTCTTTTCTTTTGACATTCCTGTCTCTTATATTAACGTGTGATTCATTTCTGTAGAGTGTACTGGAGGGTTATAATGGGACTGTTATGGCTTATGGACAGACAGGAACAGGTAAGACTTTCACTCTTGGAAGTCTGGGGGAGGAAGACACTGCTTCTCGGGGCATTATGGTTCGTGCAATGGAGGATGTTCTCGCAAATACTTCTCTAGAGTCAGATTCTGTTTCTGTATCCTATTTACAGGTTCTTATCTATATAAACTTTCATAAAAGCTGAAACCTTGATTTTTTGAGTCATCTTAATCTCTTTGTATCAAGTTGACATGATTTCACTTTCAAAAAAAAAAGAAGAAAAAGCTAACATGATTTCAACGTTCACTTTTGCTTTATGTTTGGACAGCTATATATGGAAACAATTTGCGATCTTCTTGTTCCTGGAAATGACAATATTGCTATTGTAGAGGATCCAAAGACGGGTGATGTTTCTCTGCCTGGGGCTACGGTTGTTGAAATTAGAGATCAAAAGAGCTTCTTGGAACTTTTAAGACTAGGGGAAGCTCATCGCTTCGCTTCTAACACAAAATTAAATACAGAGTCATCTCGTAGTCATGCGATTCTCTTGGTAGGCAATCTACTGGTTTCATGACTTCTCATCCTGTTTATTAAATGTTCTAGATTTAGCCCATGATTCACACCATACCTTGATACAGGTGCATGTCAAACGGTCAATTAAGGGAAGACATGATAGTAATAATATTGAGAATGGTAGTTCCTCTCCCTTGGTCACGTCATTCAGACCACCTGTTGTTAGGAAAAGTAAGCTTGTCATTGTAGATCTTGCAGGATCAGAGAGAATTGATAAATCAGGTGTGCACTAGAAGCTTCTAATCAAACGTTCTTTCAGAAATGAAATCTCTGTTCTTTTCATGTATTTTTGCTTCTTTATCATATCTAGATCCTATAATATCCTTAATTAATTGCATCACACAGGTGACATTAAGAGGTAGAAACCGTTTTAGATTTATTAAAGCAAATGTGACATATTTACTATTCTACTGACTAAGAAAGCTAATTTAGATTGTTTCCTGAAATGTACAGCTAAGTAATTTGTCTAATCAGTTATCCCAGCTTGTATTTCTTTTCTAGCTCCATCTAATTCTGTTATGAGAAATATTAGATTAATGAATGCAAGTGAAGACAAACATGTTGGACTTGATGACAAAGTAAAGGATAGCTTATGTTCCAGCCTCTAATTTGCCCACTTCTCGTATGAATTGTTTACTTTGGTCCCTTCACTTTATGATTTTTTTTCTTTTCCATTTTCCAAGATAGAGTAATGGAATAAGTTGATCCACATTGGATGGAATCCGGAACAAAGCTTAAGAAATACAAAAGTTTTTATATATATCAGGGAAATTGGTCCAATGAGTGTTAGTTCCTTTGAGAACAAATTGCTATTGGCTGTTCCTTATCCTGTCCTAATTCATGCAAATGATGCAAATGATGTGTGCGGAAAAAGATGGTCTTTTTAGTCATACTCTTTTTTTTTCGAGTGTACTGGTGGCATACTTCTGATTTAGGATTTTGTTCACTTTTTTGAGGGGTAGGATTTTATTCATTACGAATCTCAGAGGCAAGTTTATATTGATAATATAAGTTTGACATTTTGTAGGTATATTATGTTTTTCTATGAATTTATGATCATTCTTCGTTTCAACAACTTGAGCAGCTATTCACTGGCAACAAAATATTTTTATAATCTCACTATGTCTTTTTTCTCTCATGAAGACGTGCATATATGCATATATATTCTATCCCAGCATCCTTTTTCAATATACATATTTACTACTGTCAACTGTCTTTTATTATTATTTCGTTAAAAAAAACTGTCTTTTATTTGTTAGTTAATCAAGTCCATGCTGTTTCTCTTCAAGTCCATTCATTTCTTCATATTTGTTCTGAACAGGATGCTTATGCATACTGTCCTACGAACCTTGGTCTTTAACTATTTGATTCCTTGCAGGAGATAAGTTAGTCTTGAACTCCTTGCGCATTTCCATCTCCTTCAAGCAAACTCATGAAATTAACTAACCTTATTTCCCTGATTCCACTCTGCTTGCTACAATCAATGTTGGATTTCCCTACCTTTGGATTTTGTAGGACAGTATATGTCACTTAGCCAGCTAAAATAATTAATATGTTGTTGGTTAACAAATGCTAGATAAAAATGTCACTGATAATAAGCTTCATTCATAATCATATTTTTTCATTCTAAAAAGACTTCATTAAAATGTTTTCCTGACTAATTAGGACGCTGGAAGAAATTAGTGGTAAAAGCATAGCATAGCACAAAACATTAATTTCATGAAACGAACACTACATTTGATTCTACTTTCACCTTTGATCTTTTGGTGAAGTGCATAATTTATTTCAGGAAGTGAAGGACATACACTAGAAGAAGCAAAGTCAATCAATCTCTCTTTGAGTGCACTTGGAAAATGCATAAATGCACTTGCTGAAAATAGTGCACATGTTCCTGTTCGGGACTCAAAGTTAACAAGATTGCTTAGAGATTCATTTGGAGGTAAGATGATGAAGCATTTGTTGGATACACATGATAGCCTGTTACTGACTAGTCACTAATGCATTATTATAACCACATATTTATTAAGATACAGATTCTGAAAAAATATTTGGTGGAATGTGTAATTTGGGCTGAGAAGCATAAGTACTCTTGTTTATAGATTTCTGTTTCTTATTATTTTTCTCTATTTCTCCATTAATTTTACCCTGAATCAAGCAATTAAGTAGTGTCATATCCACTTTCATTGGAATACAATGCATGGAATACAGAAGCCATCTTTCATATTGAGTGGTGTTTTGCTGTCTTTCTGTTTTCATGGCCTGGAAGTCTGTAGGCCTTTTTATCAAACCTTTTGTAATCCCTACTACTATTAATGGAACTTTTGGATGACTACCATCTTACTAGTAGTCTTTTCTCGTTTAAAAAAAAAATCCACTTTCATTGGACATGGGTAAAACATAATGCTCTATCCTGATTCCACACTAGTTGAACATTGTTAGTCCAGAATAAATGTATTCCTTGTCCTAATTTATGGGCTTCTGTATTTTGCATCAAATCTTCGTTGCTCATGGCGTTCCCATTTGACCATAAGGCATCAAATCCATTCAGTTCTTGTGGAAGCTGAGGAGATCCAAGCCTTTCTATTAACATGCCAGCAGTGATGATAATGATTTAGCAATGTGATATGGATGTTTGAGAAAGTTTAAAGATTGTATTTATGAATTGTGAATCATGCTACAAGGTTTGGTGATTCCACTTTTAGTTGTTCAAAGCTTTCACTAGTAACGTCTATAATACTGGTGGCACACTTTTCAATAAGCTACTGGTATGACGCTTTCCATGATGTGCAAGATAAGTCGCCTATATGCCAATGTAAACTAGGAAAGAGAAAAGAAAAATCTAAGATTAGAAGCTGATCAATCAGATCCAGCAAGAGTAAGATACTAGGAGTTCCACATGGACAATATGACGACAGTTTTGAGCAAAACCTGAGACGTGTCTGCTTACAATAGTAGAGAGGAGGAAAAAAATGTGGGTTCATGATAGACTGCCACCTGAGACATGGGCCAGAATAAGCAGCAGTTTCAGCAAGTTCCTTCTCTGCAACAAGATGGAACTGTATTGGAGTGGTATGGGAACACGGACGCATGTAGTCTAAATGTCTTTCATTATTTCAAATAGAAGAGCAAAAGGTGTCTTGCCATTCTAGGTCTGATTAATCACATTCAACTGTGCCAGTTCATCTTGGAGTCAGGTTCCTGATTAACAATTATCTTATTTGCACCATGGTTGCTAAGTAATAGGAGGTCAGTTTTTTTAGGGTAATAGGAGGACAGTTTTTACATGAAACTTTGTAATATTTGCAGTTTCTAAGCCAAGTAGAATATTCGAGTTGTCATCATTGTATATTATATGATTTAATTTTCAGTTACTTGGCAGGTAGTGCAAGAACTTCTTTGGTGGTAACTATTGGCCCATCTCCCAGGCATAGAGGAGAGACTGCCAGCACCATAATGTTTGGACAGAGAGTAAGGTTTCTTAATTCTTTTGAAATTTGCAGTGTCTTTCTTTCTCACGAGTCTCTTTTGTACTTAGTTAACACAAACTCTTTACAAGATGAGGTTTTGCACATATTCCTTGCCATTTAGGAAAGTACAGAAATCACTTAAAAGATAGCAGTGTGGACCCTGACCTTCAATATTGCAGTTTTCAATATGTACTTTGCTTACTCATTAGTCATCTGACTTTCTGTGACTTCCCCTCAAAAACTGACTATGTGGCTTAACCTTGATTTATGTAGTATGATACCTACCTGTCAAAATAAATTTCACTGTGCTCAACAAGAGGCGTGGTCCCCGGAGGCTGGGGGATGTAATCCCTGACCATGTGGACTGGGAGACCCTTACCCCATCCCCATCTCCGCATGGAATAAATTCCCCGAAGTCGGAGCCCTGAACGCGGGAATCTTTTCTTCCAGTGCCCTAATGCAGTGGAGGTGTGGTGATGTGCTAGCAGTCCAGGCTTTGATTCATTTGCAGCAGATGCTGCTTGGAGCTCACTACAGACCATACGGACATAGGACAAACAAGAGTAGAGGGGGCCTGGTCAGGGTTCATGGCAGTCACCAGGGCCATCTGGATACGGCATAACCACACCATCTTCGAGGGTGAACGATGTTAATCGGAAAATATTGTAGATCAAACCTCATTTTGAGTGGGACAAGGGTAGATCATGTTCTTGCATTTTCCCTCTTTTTTCTTTGCCCTCTCTCTCCTTTTGGTTTTTTGACCTTACACTTGTACAACTTACTTCTTACAAGAAAGTTTAATACAAGTTGGAGGACCCAGCTATTTAGTCATCCTTTTTCTTGTCAAGAAAAAAAACACCAATCCGTACTTCCATACCTATACATGCTTTCCTGATTCGTGCTGTAGTGTTGTGTAGTTTTATACAATTTAAACTTTGTATTGGTTACTAGTGTGCTGACAATGATCAGAAATAGACTCCTTGAGCATTTTTCTTTTTTCCTTTTTCTTAAGATTGCGAAGAACTATGAGCTTATCGGTTTCCTTCGTTAGGCATTCTTTTGAATAATGAAAAAAAATCTTATGTGGGGATTATTGTGCATGTCACATGATCCTTGACATGGTTGGTAGGCCGATTTTCCGCGAGGTCAGTTTATTTGCATTTGCTGCCAACATGCACGATATCAGATGAGCTCAGGGTGGACTACCGGCATATTTGGAGATCTCGTGCACTCATCAATGTCAAGATTTTTGCTTGGCTTATGAGGCGTGGGATAAGGCTTTGTTGTTGTTGTTGTTATGAGGCGTGGCTGGATCCTCACATGCACATATAAGACGAGATGGGCGCCGGCACAGACACCACTTGCATCTTGTGTGGGTCATCAGATGAGGACGTTGGCCATCTCTTTTGTAGCTGCCCCATTACCTTAGGTGTGGAGGAGGTTCAGCTGGACATGCTTTCGTCTTCGCTACGGGACAACTGCAGAAGGGATAACCATGGTGGGTGACATTTATGGCTCACGATGATGGTTACGTGGGCCTCTTGGCTACAATGAAATCGCACAATTTTGGCGAGGGGCGCGGTGCTACATAGAGAATATTACCCTACACATTGTATCTTATGAGGGATTAGGAAAATGGATAGTTTTCTTTTGTCGACTTCCTGGGATGGATGGTTTTTCGTTTTTCTTTTACATGTAAATTTCCATATTTTGAGATATAATATATAGTGGATGGTTACGGAACCTTGTAGCCAGTGTTTCAACAACAACAACAACAACAACAAAGCCTTATCCCACTAGGTGGGGTCGGCCTTGTAGCCAGTGTTTCACCCGTCAATTTTTTTATTGTTGAACTTATCTCAATTTGTTGCTCAAGTCCCATCAAATTCTTTAAAAAATGTCATTTTTTTCTGTTACTTTTTGATATAAAAATGTTGAAAGATGAAAAAGAATCAGCAGGAGGGATTCTCTTGTAATATCAAAGAATTTCTTAATACTCCTTATTTTTGTAGTAAAGAGGTAAGGGTAAATATAACATTTCATAGTAATTAAAAAAAAAAAAACTTGAGTTTTTTTGGCGGAATTTGATAGGAGACGAGTAATAAATCAAGATAAGTTTAGGGTCATATAGTTTGTAAAATTATAGTTTAAGGTTAGATGCAAAGCCATTATAATTTATGGGGTGTGAGAGGAAATATCCCTTTGATATATGCTTCAGCTAAGCATGTTGGACATTTGTCTACTCTGGCAGCCATCATTTTTATTCTTGCAAAATAAGCAAAACAGCCTTCTCAAAAAAAAAAAAAAAGGAAAAAAAAGCAAAACATCCTTGAAGTATGTCATCAAATATATCCTCTGGTAGCTTGGGATGAGACTTTTTGTTTGACCATCTGTTTTTTTGGTTGATAGATTACTTGTGAGATGTCAGCTAAGCATGTTTGTGGTCAGTTTGATGTGCATTCAATTGTGAACTTTTGGCATTCTTTTAGGTTTGGGGATTATCAACAAATTATTCAGGCATATGGCCTTTGGTGGTAATGTTCCAACATATAGCTAAATGAAATTAGTGGTTATCTAGTTAAAACTCAACAGTGCATTTTTACGTGAGATTTTATGCTTGGCATTTGTGATATAGGGTGAGGGGATGTTACAAAATTATTTTTTCTTGTATTTTAATGGACGCCTCTATTGCTACTCATGTTTATCTTTTGAAAGTAAAAAAATGACTATATTATGCTAGCCATCTACATATATATTTATGATGATCAACATATGTACATTTGTGATCACAAAAAAAGGGTATGGCAGATTGAAGCAATATAGAAGGGTTCCTCAAAAGAAAACTATCCACTTTTTCACTCTCTTCACCAAACACTTATATGATGTACAATATTCTCTATGTAACATGGGTCACCCTTAAAAGTGTGGTTGCACTTAAGCCATGTGACCCACGTGACCGCCATGATCCATGATTGTCTCCAACCATGATCTCTTGGTTCACGAGTAGCTCGTAGAGACCGCCAAAAGCTGTGTCCAAGAGCCGAAGGGTCAATTTAAGTTTGCTGAAGCATTCACACATCTTTGAAGCGGTAGGGCAGTTACATAATAGGTGACCTACGTCCTCTGCTAACAACCGGCATAGTACACATGTGGTGTCTGTGGCGGGAGGCACATCTCATCCTATAAACTCGTGTGAGGATTCTGCCATGCGTTATAAGCTAAGTGAAGATCTTGACCTTGAGGGGCAAGCGTGACCTTCAGATGAGTTGGCAATTAGTGATGAGCTCTATCGACACTGTTCGCGTAGGTAGTAAATGCATGTAGAACCTTCGTAAAGAAAAATACCTGATGGACCACACCCAGCCATCCACCCTAGTCTTTTGAGGAGAATCCACCCTAGTCTTGTCTAGATGAAAACCTTCTATCCGTTCTGGCAATGCAAGTCACTCCCTGAACCATTGATATGAAAGGCCAGTGCGAAAAAATGGGGTCAATGAATTCCCCTACTAGAATGTAAAGATCGACGCTGATGGGTCTATCGAAAGTGCCACCAATTTGAGGAAAACTTTGTAAATGTACTGCCCGTCCACTCATGCCTCCAGAAGGAGAAGGCCATCCTTGAGCCAAGGGAGCAGTGAGCAGGTAATACTGAAGGAATGATCTGTGAGATACCTACTCATGTTTAAGGAGTGACAATAGTGTCGCCCTTTGCAATTTGTTCTAATCGTATGATAGTTCCATTGAATAGAATTGGACAGTCATCTTTCCCCTTCTCTGGATAGATACTTAATGTATGGGCTTCTCTGTGACATGTATACAATAAGTGGCTAACACTGGAATCTTCCATGATTAGCATTACTGTACCACTTCAATTAATAACTATGGTGTAAGAAGATTTTTTGCTGTATCTTTTACTAATTCTTTTGATTTGTGGTTCTCTTAACTGAAATTTGCAGAGCAACTGAAATTAAATAGCTCTCTTAAGTACCTAATAAAATTTATTCTCTTAATTTAAACAACTATTATGAACAAAAACACTCGTCATTTTCAAAATTTTTTGTTGTAGGCAATGAAAGTGGAGAATATGGTGAGATTGAAGGAGGAATTTGATTACAAGAGTTTATGCCGGAGACTTGATATTGAACTTGATAAGTTGATCGCTGAAAATGAAAGACAGAGAAAAGATTTTGAAGATGAAATTATGAGATTAAGAGTGGAAGCAGATAGTCATCTAGCCGAAGCTGAAAGAAACTATATTGTTTCTTTGGAGGTCTGGTTCCCATTTTATTTCAGAGCGTCAATCAATATGTTTTATATTGCCTTTTTATGAATATTTTTTTAGTTACATTTGAATTCTTCTAAAAAATCACTTCAAATTTTTGTCTTAGAATTGCAATTTAGAGTTTCTTAACATATTAAATGTATAACATTTTTTGCAACTAATAAAGGAGACAAAATTCTCTCTTAATAGCATAATTCCTTATCATAAGATATCGTGATTTTTATGCTCTTAGGATAGTTGTGATATCAAAATGAAATTATAGAATATTTTCCAGTATGGACTTGGTAAGATTTTATTTTATGGCATTGTGCACAATTCAATAATCTAGAATATGAATTTCGTGAGATCTATAGTATAATGATGGAATTTTGCTAACAAACTGTTTACTTGTTTTGATCCGTATAACCATATGCCAGTTATCTTATGTTATTTTTGTTTTCCAGTTGCTTTTAACCATACAATAATCCTTAGAGGGCCTTGGTTTTGAATGTTCCTTTTTCTCTGCTGAATTCTGGCTTCTTGAAGCAAACATATTAAGAACATCAAGCTATTGGTTCTAGGTATAATATATAAGTCATTCCATACTGTCATTTTTCTCATTTTTACCAGAATCATTAAGGTACTGTCATATCATCATCTGCTGTTTCAGTCAGTTATTGTTCCGCCGTAGCAGTGTTCTTCTCTTATACTCACCCTTCGACCAGCACTCTGTTCCTCTATGCCCACGTCCTAGCCTGTTGAAACCCATTTTGTCTCCCTTGCTGATCATTCTCCTATCTCTTCTTCATGTTTTTTTGACCACACTGCTATTTTCCATCACCCACATACTGGTGATCCTTTCAACCCCTCATTTGCCTTTCTGGGTTGTATTATATGAGCTGGTGCTGACATATTTTTTTATTTCATTCACTCTAAAAAAAGAATTTATTTCTTTATTTATGGGCTTACCAAGCTATCTGATATGTATCTTCAAGTAAAAAATATTTTCATATTTCTCCTTATTTTTAACATTTAAGCATGTTGTACAATCTATTGATCTTTACCTCATTTGTTGATTTGATTTCCAGAATGAGAGAATAAAGTATCAACAAGATTACATGGACTCCCTAAAGAAGCTCGAGGAAAAGTGGTTGGTGAAACAACAAACAATAGTTGATAAAACAAGGGTAGAACATAATAGTCAACATTTGGAGAAAGCTTGTGCCAGAGAGGTATACTGTTTATTCTGCTTTCTTATCTGATTTGTCAGTCTTATTTTTTCCTTTGAAGAGTATTGTGCCAGTAGGAAGAGCAGAGAAGCAATTCCCTAATATCCTGAAGCAATATTTGATGATAATGCATTGCTTTCTAATATGCGATTAAGGACTTTAGTGGACAACTGAATAAACTAAATTATCTTCTACTTCTTCTTGTATTACTTATCAGTGTTCCAAATTTGGTCACATTATTCGTTTCAAAAAAAAAAAAAAATGGTCACATTATGATTTCAAACCATGTTCATGACCTGATGCATGAAATAGCGTCAACCTCGATGCTGCAGGTGTATTATGAATACTTCATTTGATCCTTAGCTCAGTAAGGAAAAAATTGAGGAGATTTACTAAGCTTTACTGTTTATCATGATTTCTGTACATCTGATTGACAAGCTATTGATAACACATTTCCCTGGGATGAATTGAGTGACAGATCTACGTTCTCTGTAGTTATTGTACATTGCAGTCGTCATATATGTAGCCAAGTATTTCTGTGGTTATGCTAATTCACAGTTTTTGCTCTTATTAGCTATTTACTGCTTTGATATCTGAACTTTATGTCCATAGGCTCCAAATACATATGATCTGTTGGATGACACTGAAGTTAGACAGTCACATGAGAACGAGAAACACGTGCATCATTCCAGCAAAGATGAGTTGAACAATCTTAAGAATGAATTGGCACATTGGAAAAAGATGGAGGTAATGTGTATCAAATATCTTATGTTGTCTATCAATTGTTCCCGTTAACATTTTCATAATTTTCTTCTAAAAAAATATTTTCATAATTTTCTTCTAAAAAAAATATTTTCATAATTTCGTCATATTGATCATTTGCACTAATTTCAGGCTGCTGGAAATAATGAAATTTTGAAGCTTCGCAAAATGCTGGAGAACGAGGCTGACCAGAAACAGAAGCTTGAGGAGGAGATAACAATGCTTAAAAATCAATTATTGCAGTTGAGTTTTGAAGCTGATGAGGTATTTTTTTGAAATTACACAAATGAATATGCTTGTGCATTACTATTTGTCTTCAGAATGTTGGTGCATCTGTATTATTGAGATCTATACTAAAATAAGACATAACAATGGTTTGATTATCTTTTAGATTTGTTTATTGGCTTGATATCTTTATTGAAGGGTTATTCTCATTGTATAATTAATTGTGTGTCAAGCATTGAGTGTTCTTTTGGAAAATTTCTTTTTTTTTTTGAGATGATCTTTTGGAAAATTTCACCAACTTGGTTAATACTATTTTCTCTAAATTAGACAAGACGAAGTTTGGACAGAGGTGTGTCTGGAAGAACTTTGACTGGACTGGATTCCCTAGTAACTCAGGCTAAGCAATTGCACGTTAGAGACTCAGGAAATGGACCTAAAGCATCAATTGCCAAGCTTTGCGGACAAGGTATTTATATAAATATCTCACTCGTAGCCTTTTATGATACTATTTGGAAGTGCATAACCATGTGTCATAGCTTTCCATCAGTCGATTTCCTGAAGTTGTATTTTGTTGTGCAGTGGGTTTGCAGAAGATATTGTCACTGCTTGAATCAGATGATCCTGGTGTTCGTATTCACGCTGTAAAAGTTGTGGCAAATCTGGCAGCTGAAGGTGACATTGAACTGTAATTAGTGTTACAACTTCATTTCAAGCATAACTTCCATGTGAAGCAATAATCTGTTGCCTTTTGTTGGCATATGTGTGACTTTTTTTTCTCACTCAAAAAAATGTTTAGCTTTTTTTTTCCGTCACCAAAATTTTCTTCTCTTAAATAGGTCTAAGTTATTTCTTACCAAAAAATAATAATAACTAATGTCTTGGGCCCTGGAACCACTTCATTATAACTTAACTTTGAAAGTCGAAATATTATTTATTAAGTAAAGTCACACGGCCTTCGATTTTTATAAGTTACAATGAGTTTTGGGTCAACATCCACCCTATCTATATGAGTAGACATGATCATTTATTCCTTGATTAAGTTATTTAGAATTGAAATGCACATTCTTTTTGTCAATAGTGAACTGCCTTTGAGCTCACTTTACTAGTGAGGCCTGGCTATTAGGTTCTCAATCTGCCCATTTCTAATGATACCATTATGGTTCCAACCATTTCTTTGTTGTTTTCTTGCATAGTTCTACTATGATCAGTAAGAATTATGTATTTTCTGATTGCTTGTTGGATCACCAGTAATTTCATAATTTCGCCTCTGATCAGAAGCAAATCAGGAGAAGATTGTAGAAGCTGGTGGTCTTACTTCACTGCTCATGCTCTTAAGGAGCTCTGAGGAGGAAACTGTGCGCAGAGTAGCAGCGGGGGCGATTGCAAATCTTGCAATGAATGGTAAGTAATCATATTATTGTTTTATATATCATAATTTTCCTTCAAAATGATATATCATATTTTGTCCTTCGTTTAACTATGCTGTGAGGTCAACTTGATATTCTTGTTCTTTAGTATTTTTTATATTTCCAGTTCTTGATGCATCATCTAACTTTGTGCTGATATCAATTATTTCGTCTCTGCAGAAACTAACCAAGAACTTATCATGGCTCAGAATGGTATCACATTGTTGTCAATGACAGCTGGTGATGCTGAAGATCCTCAAACTCTCCGAATGGTTGCTGGAGCTATTGCTAATTTATGTGGCAATGGTAACTCTTAGTCTTGTTTATCATTTAATTCTATATTTTCATTCTGGTTCAGAATTTTTTGCGTCATTTGTATTATGGATATCCTGATTGATTCCATAGTATCATGCACATAATATATTAAAGCTAATCTTAATAGTTTATATTTTTTTGAGTTAATAAGCTATCCCACTTTGACCTTGCAGTGCTGTGAGACAAGGAATAGTGTTCTATAGTCTCCTTTGAAGTTTTCAACTATTTGCAGCAAAAGTTTGATAGAGTATATGCCTGGTTTCTTATGTCCAATACTTCTACACTTTTTGAATGGTGAAATATAATAACTTTTAATATTTTGTCCAACCAGTGTTTTGTAACTTAATTTTTTGTTAGAAATAACTTGTTGTAATTTGTTTCCTTGTTCTCTTTTCTGATATGCGCCAGTAAGAAGAGTAGATCAAATAATCTGGAGTCCGATTAAAAGAGGGAGAGGGAGGCCAAGGCGGACACTTGGCGAACTAATAGAGCAAGATCTATTGGTGAATAATATACCGAAAGGTTTGGTTACTAATAGAGCGGAATGGCGTCGTATGATCCATGTAGCCGACCCCACCTAGTGGGATAAGGCTTTGTTGTTGTTGTTGTTGTTGTTGTTCTCTTTTCTGATATAATATCTCACACCACCTATGAACAAGACAAATTTTTATTATCTGAATAAACTTTTGGGAGGATACGCAAGTAGAGAATCTTACGTAGGTGTTAAAACACTATTCTTCTGTTTTTGGATATTACATTTGTGGACTAGTCACCGTCACCTTTTCTTAAAATGAGAGGTATGCGAGTCTTAGGGATTCTGAAAATTTATCAATCTGGCTGCTTAAATACTAAACTCATTAGTCAGCTTTCATCTTCAGTAACTTCTTGGATGAGTTGGCAGAATATTCCAGGAACTGATCATAACTGATTCATCCCTAGAATTGTTGGAACAAGTTTCCCGCAATTTCATTCCCGGAAAATAAATCATAAAAAATATTCTACTAATTTATTTTAACTCATAAAAAAGTAGAATGGTCATATCTGTTACTTTCATTGTTCGTTGTAGAAAGATAATTGTTAAATAAAGGCATCTTTGCTTATCTTCTCCTCAGTGACAATAATTCACATTATTGGGAATTATTGCTCCAAACATGATAATTGAAATCTATGACAATATCACTACATGTGAGAGCATCTACAAATCAGATTTGAAGAGAAATTTTGCTTAAAAGAAATTCTATTGTTTGCAGCAACTGAGATTAAACTCCTCTGGAATTTTATGACTGATTGCCATCTTTTGCAGACAAATTGCAGACAAGGCTAAGAGGGGAAGGGGGTATTAAAGCATTGCTAGGAATAGTTAGGTGTGGACATCCTGATGTACTTGCGCAAGTTGCACGTGGCATTGCAAATTTTGCAAAGTGTGAATCAAGAGCTTCGACACATGGTAAACTTTATTTTCATCGAATCTCCTTTCTATTTTTTGAACTAGCACGGACATGGTTCTGCCTGTGTTTTTTTAACAGTATCTGATTTCTACTTTTACTCTGCAATTTGACTAATTTGTTCATGAAAAGAAAAGCTTCCTTGCTCATTTCATTAGCTCATATAGATCAAATTTGTAAAGAGAAAAGTCTTAGTTGCCTTTGAAAGTTCAAAAATATCTGGCATGTCTTCCTTTGGATGGAAAGCCAAAGCCTAAATGATATTGAATATTGAAATGCTTCTTACAGTAAGGTTCCTACAGATAGAGATTGAAACCCTTGCTGCTTGGGCAAATGGGATGTCTTACCAACTCAAACAAGCAAACTAATTCCTTATACTGAGAATCTTAAGACCATTTCCCTGCAAAAGAAACAAAATTGTTATGGCATCTGATTTAAATTTCATTTTTACGTTTTCTGTCAACTGTCTTTTTCCTATGGAAAGGACAAAGGATGGTTACCATATGCAGCCATCCCCAACTGTCTTTTCTTTTCCATGATTACTTGTTATTGTCGCCTGAGATAAAGGGTATCCATGCTATCTCAAAATGGATAAAGATATTTGTGTTGTTTGCTATAAACACAGGTAATAAGTTGGGAAGATCTCTATTAATTGAAGATGGTGCCCTGCCTTGGATTGTTAAGAACGCCAATAATGAAGCTTCTCCAATCAGGCGGCACATTGAACTTGCTCTATGCCACTTGGCTCAGCATGGTAAATTTTGCATTCTTGATATCAATCTCATATTTTTGTTTTTTACTCTTTAATCACACTATTCTTTTTTCCTGTTTATAACAGAGGTGAACGTGAAGGATATGATTAGTGAGGGAGCCTTATGGGAATTAGTTCGCATTTCCCGTGATTGTTCTCGTGAGGATATAAGAATGTTGGCACACAGAACACTGATTTTGAGTCCTACTTTTCAATCAGAATTGAGGAGGTTGCACATAGAGTTATAATTACATAGTGACAGCCTTATATTTTCCTCTTGGATTCAATAGAGGTGGGGTTTATCCTCAATAACTGCAAGGTAAAAGAATAACCTTCATCGGTGCAAGATTTTGATTCAACATCAACCAAGACGACAATATGATAACCTAAAAACTTCTGGGATCTAAGCCAGGAGCACCATTAGTTGTTCAGTTTGAACTGATAAGGGCACCAGCCAAGCCTGAGTCCTGCTCCAACTGTAAATGTAAATGGTGAAATATATCAGCATCAAAGGTAGCTGATGCGGTTTTGAGCGATATAATTCCTGACATATCCAAATGATGAAACACCAAAACCTATTGGAATAGAAGAGAAATTCTTACAAAGGAACTAATATGACCTTCCTGTGTTATATTTCTGATCACAGCATGGGTTATATCTTTGGGTGCAGAACAATTTTGGGTAATATTTGTGTATAGCTGCTATTTATCAAGAATCCATTTGTTAAATTATGTAAAACTTACTGCATAGTGGTAATGAAAATGTTATTCATCAGACAATGCTTGAATGTAATCTTATCAATTCTTTCATCAGATGTGTTGATATGCGAAGTTAGTATTTTCTATGTGAGATTTTTAGTTAGGAAAAAAAAAATCCATTTACTTAAAAAGTTTTCTAAAGTGTCTAAAGTTTTCTTTTCGGTTAAAAAGTGTCCTGTGGATCTGATATAAGGAAAAAAAAAAACAAATGGAAAATAAGAGTGCAAATCGAACTAGGGAGCCCGGTGGATAGAGAATTACTTTTACATCAGTTTTATAATCATAAGGATCCATTTACCCTTTATTATCTTATGTATTTTTTAAAATTTGTTTTATTCTACTTATGGTTTAAAAAGTATGGTAATAACATAATAAATAATCCAGAATGATGATATCAATTATGATGTTAGTAGTATCCACGCTCTGAAAAAAAAAGATGTAGATATAACTATTTGTAATTATTCTTGAAACATTGTCAATGACATGTAAAAAAGAAATGATTACTATTTGTTATGGAAAGTGCATGATACGCTTACGAAGATTAGTTCGGAAAACAGGCCTTGTGTTTTTTTTTCTTAAGCAAGATTTTAATAATTTATTATATACATAAAAAAATCATTGAAATTAAACTTCATTGGGGATGATCCAAATTAATTGCGAGCAAAATTCATGGATACTGTGGGGTCAATAAGAAAAATCGAAGAATCATTATTGTTCGAGAGACTTGAATATCTGATCAACTCCTCTCAAATTGGACTAGTTTTTGAAAGTTTGAATGGATGTCTTGAACATTTTCTTGTACAACCTCTAAAAAAATATGTTCTACATCATTTTCTTGAAATATTTCTTGTACAATATCAAATATTATAGATAAGTAACTAAGATGACACCTAAGGGCGGTCATCCTTTTCCTTTTCAAAAAAAAAAGTAACTAAGATGATTGACACAATCGGATAGTGAAGTTGTGCCCTGAGATCACTGTGTGCTAGTAGTCTCAGGTTCAATTTTCAGAATCATTATTTTGAATAAGATTTATCCATACCATTTTCGTCCGAACATCGAATTAGTCGGATGCTAATAGATCCCTAGGTCTCGATCGAAAAAATACCATAGACAAACATTTAATACCCCATTAATCAAAATCCCACTAAGGGAGATAAATTTAAATCCCATTGATGCTTATGAAACGCTGCAAAAGCTTAAGGTAATCTCAAGTTTTCTAGGTTTTAAGCAATCAATTTAATGGAACAATGTGTTTATGCTGCAAGGTTATCCAACTCACATTTGAGTAAATTGGGCTAGTTCACATTTCTAATGTAGGAAAATGGCTTAAGTCGGTCTGATATTGAGTGCAATTGTGCTCGAGTATAAAATCACACAAAGCATGGAAATGTGGGCGTGTACTTCTTGACTCGTAGATCAAATAATTTAGAATTCAATTTTTATCATGATAATTATATATTTTTTATTTTTAAATTTATTTTTTTCCTTTTCGACGACGGTGCGAAGTTTCTTAGCCGCGACAGTAATACTCATCTTATGATATGAGAACATCATAAAGAACAAAGAATTATTCTCACTTCTTTATTTAAACATTTTATTTTTATGTTGGTGGCCCCTAAAACTAAGAACATTTATGTTCTAAGGAGATCAAGAACATTAATGTTCTTGCTGAAAATCTAAGGTTAGAATAAAACCTGGATGAGTTGATCCTAATTCCAGAATATTTTTATCCGAGCCAAAGAGACCCATGAAGATTGACTCTACACTCGTAGTCGGCAATCAATGGACGTTGCAATACGCCATAATGATTATTGTCGTTAATTGATGAGTTAGTGACCCACATCAACTCTTTTGTAAACTTTAAATGCATATATTGCCCACCAACAATTTTTTGCCAGGGCAATCCTCCCTTAGGGCTTCATTACTTATTTACTTTTTGTATTATGACCACATGGGTCATCTTATTAACTAAGCAATTTTTTTAAAAAAAGAAGAAGTGAAATTGACTATTCCAACGTCTACGACCATCTTTGAAGGGCAAAGGTAACTCCTGACAATGTATATAACTTATTTATTAGAGCTTCTTATTTTTGCTGCCACATATTTTCTTCCGAACTCTTTTGGATCAAGCAGTAGTGCCGATTGGTCATTTTAATAGGTTTTTGCCCCAACTTTTCCAGGAAACAAGCTTCAACATGTGGACGTTAATTATTTTAGACAACAGAGTTAATAACATAAGCTGAGAGAGAGAGAGAGAGAGAGAGAGAGAGAGAGAGAGAGAGAGAGAGAGAGAGAGAGAGAGAGAGAGAGAGAGAGAGAGCTTTAAATGCAATTTGATTCTAACAGAGATAAAATACATAACTAGAAAAAAATGGTGAGTCTGTAATGCAAAAATATTGATCATATACATTATTTACATTACATACAGGTAAAATCTGAAGTATAAATACATATACAGATATTGCGGCAAGCAAAAAGAAAAAAACAACAGACACATGTACTTAAATTAGATAATTTGCACTATTACTTACATTAGATAAAACACAAAAAAAAAAGAAAATATTTACATGAATATCGTCACCATCCTTTACTATATACATATAAATATTTCTCCATATCACACGCGTGACATGAAATATAATATACCTCCAAATTCAATAGTTTACCACACATAATACTGCTGATACTCATTAAGATTTTCATCATAGAAGAAGGCTCCATTTCTTCGGATGCTCCACCAGCACTTCTCGGAACACTTGTCATCAAAATAATTCGCACGGTAGACATCAAAGCTTATCGAAACCGCCCTCCACTCCAAATGGCACCAGAACAATGTATTGGCCGTGAAGAAGTTGGACTTGAATTTCCACCCGAACGATTCGTTGGAGTTCAAGATGTGCACCCCGAGATCATCATCTTTGGACTTGCAATGAATGAGCATGGGAACTGCGTCGTCCAAGTCGTTGAAGATCCTCACATGCTTAGTTTCAAGGAAGGAGAAGCCCTCAGTCTCTGTAACATGGCATGAAAAGATGACGAGAGAAGTGAAGAGGAGGATGACGACTATTGAGATGGACATGATGCTAAAAGGCCAAGACGAAGAGTTGTGCATGTAGATTACGCCGAAAAAATAACTCCTATATATAGTGTGATGGCATGGAGGATGAAGGCATTCTATTATATTCTCTCTCCATTAACACTAATCAAACGTTTTTTTAAATTCAATGTCATAAAGGTAATTAATTATTTATAGGAAAATTCGTGTACATAACAAATTCTTTTTTATTGCTTTACCTCTTGCATACGGAAGTGAAATAATTAATGACATTAAATTTTATCTTCTTCCAAAAGACTGTGAACGTTAAAAGGATTAAATAGTGTAAGAATGTGAAAAGAAGTGGCTTGTGCCATCCCTCTATCTAATTTCACTTTTTGGGCACATAGCATGATTAAAAGTTTTTTTTTACAAAATAGAGATATAATTAATGTGATTGTAAAAATATGGTAATTCTTTCTTATTCAATATATTATATTAATTATTAGAAAGTACTTGATGTTTGGGAAGTTCTATGGGATCTCAACAATAAAAAAATTAAAATAATCCTTGTGAAAGTTTTTCTCATATGTTATTTATTTCTAAAAAATTAAAGATAATAAGTTATAAAAGAATGTGGTAAAATAATACTAGGTTTCATAGAAAATTATCGTAGACATAAGTTTTTATTATGAGAATTTTATAATTCCCTAATAATATAAATAAATTATTAATAATTTAATATCTACTATTTAATGATGATATATGATATATTAGTAAATGTTATCTTAAATTATTCTTATTTCCCTTTTTATTTAACATTTTTTTTATTTCCTTTATTTTATGCCCTTTAATAAGTTTCTATTCTAATATTATTCAATTTTAAATACTTAATTTTTTATTTCAATTCCTATTTAATTATATAGATATGATATTCCCTCCTCTTAAATTTCTTTATATTTCTTTCCTTTTTTTTTCTCATTTAACTTTTCTATTTATATCATTTTTATAATTTTTTTTCAAAATCTGTATCCGGTTCAACCAGTTTTGTCCGGTTCAATGTGAAAACAGATTTTGACACTTGACCGGATTGAATCACTGGCCGGTTCGCGGGTCCGGTTTGGTTTTAATAATATTGTCCCTAACTACTACTATTTTGTAAAATAAAAAAGGACCATTGAGGCAATACGAATTAATTATATCTTGGCCCAATATCAATTTGATTTTATAATATGTTTTTTTCTCGTGAAAGTATCATAATATCCTCAAACGAGAGAGAAATATTACTCTTAATATCTTAAACATATCATGAATAATTAGCATCGCTACTTCAATAGTTTTTTTTTTCATCCGCTCTACGTTATTTTGCAAATGCATTTACCAAAAGTCAAACCAAGTGTTTTGACGTGGGTCAAAATATATAATTCTAATAAGTTAGATGTCCTTAAGGCACTTATATGACTTAATTAAGGTTTGTTTCAAGTAGTCGTTCATGATTTGTTCCAGCTGTGACCACTAGTCATCCGTTGACCTCCCTTGTATGAATTGATACAAAGACGATGTACAAACTTTGTTACGAGGTGAAATATTTTAAATGATGTTAGCAATCTGCTGATTAAAAATGATGAGTGTATATTAAGTGCATAATTTAAGCATAATGCCAAATGCCAATGGTTATGTTTTAGAAATAATGGATGCAAAATGAGGCGGGTATGATGTTTTAAATGGGTTGGCTGAGATTCAATGTTTGCTAAGTTGATGAATCTGAGTTAGTGTTAATGGTATATGATATATATTGGATTAATAAGTGTATTTGCGTATACTTGTGTGTAAGGAATAAATTGAAATAAGAGACTAGGGGAGTAATAATTATAGAGTTGTTAGGTTTCTTTTCGGATTTAATTTAAACAGAAAGATAGAAAGAATATATATATATATATATATATATATATATATATATATCGTACACTGTATGGTAACTAAATTAAAAATCTGATGCATAAATTATAAGTAAATGCTTAGGTAAGTAACGAGTAATAACTAAAGGAGTTTATAATTATAATAATAGTGATACTAGTGGTTGAGGAGGATTAAATTCGGGGTTCATATGATAAGTTTGTTTAGAAAAATTAGTGTGCATGTTAAGTTAAAACAAATATTTAATAAGTAGTCTGTGCGTTTGATTAGACTTTTAATGATATATATATTATAATGTTTCATCGATATATTGATATGGATTTATGTGCTGAGGAGTTGACCGTTTGGGAATGATGAATCATTGATGGATCTCTCTCAGCAGGTTTTCAGTGTGCAGCCCATCAAGTGTATGCCATGACTTTTCGATCTGTGCAGGAGAATAATTAAGATCGTGGTTCATGAAAAATGATTTCTTGCATTCATATTATTTCATTATGATGTGCAATTTCTTTTGGGTTTTATGTCGACGCATGAATTGGAAATACGTGGGATTTTGTGATTTGCAAATTTCAGCCCGCACGTGCTCGTACGTACCTTTCGTTTCGATTTTTCAGGTACTATATATTGAGTGAGAAATTTACCTGCATGCTTCGCTATGAAGATATATATGAGTTTGATAACTCAATTTGTGAATTCGACAATTTGCGTTTTGATGTCACTTGAAAGAGTGTCTGCATGAGACGTGGGATATTGATCGCATTTGATTTGTATGATGAGGGTGGACTTGAGTCTTATTCTTTTAAGCTTTACTCTCACTTCCATTTTCCTCTCCCAAGTAATGCATATATATATTATATGATGATTTTGAAATATTATATATATATATATATTATATAAAGTTGATGCATTATAATCATATTCCATCCATCTTTCATCTTTATCTTTTTTTTTCTTATTTTTTAATTTAATTCTTACATAAACTCTTCAGTTTATATAAAGCTGATGCATTAAAATAATCTTCCATCAATCTTTCCCCTTTATCTTTTTCTTATCTTTTTGAATTTTAATTCTTGCATAAACTCTTTAATTAAAATATTAAATGCCATAAATTCATGGCCCACTACATTTGATAATACCATAGTTTCATTTGTTTCGTGTCTTTTCACTGGCATTTACTAATCATATATATATATATATATATATATATATAAATATGAGGAAAATTAGGGTGAGATCTAAATTTTTTAATCTTGATCGTTATAACTCAATGTGATTTGGTTCGATGGTCAGGATCGGATATATGCTAATCCTACTTGAACCGATTGCCAAAGTCTATTTGAATCAGATCAGATGCAAAAAAAAAAAAGGTCGGAAACAATGCAGCCCCAACTGATCTCTCCCCCTTCCTTCTCTGATCATGTCGATGCAACCCCAACCCGATCTCTCCTCCTTCCTTCTTTGATCCCCCATGATAGCACTCGGTCGCCATCACCAGTAGCAGTCAGCCAACGTTGATGTTTCGTCGTGATCGACGCTGAGCGGTTGGTGTGTGCTGTGATCAGCGGAGTCGTGATCCCTTGGTAGCAGTCGGGCATTGTCGCTGGTAGCATGCGACCATACCATTTTTTTCTCTCACAATTCCTGCCCTACCTCCCCGATCACCCCTCTTTTTTCTCTCCCCTACAGATTATTGGTTGCAATTACGACATCAAGCGGACAGGGAGGTCACCTGGCACGACGCCGAGCAGGAGGTAGCCTGGCGCGGCATCAAAGCGGATGACGTCGAATGGATAAGGAGGTCGCCAGGAATGACGTCGAATGGGCGAGGGAGGTCGAGCTGATGAGGTCTCCAGCAGTGAGGTCGTAGGAGCAACCATCGAGCAGGCATAGAGTGATTGGGGGAGGTGAGAGAGGGGAAGACATGAATGACTCCGGTGTTGGGGACACCGGATGGAGGCGGTGCTGCTGTAGGTGGAGTGTTGTCGCCGCATTCCCTGGTCCCCCGCTCTCGTCAATCTCCCTCTCGAGTGGGCGATGTCGTCAGCCATCGGTCATTGGGCATCAAGCTTCGGGCGTCGCCTGAGAAGGGGCATACATAGGGAGATGGGGCATTAGTTGCCTCGCCTTTCACCTGGCGAGGCACAATTCAGATCAGATCTGATATGGGCAGGCATCGGTTCAAATTTTTTTCTAGAATGCTGGTTCAGTCTTGAGGAATGTGGATCATTGATGTGTGGATAATCATTTATTTTTTTTTCTGATTTTTTTTAACTTTTGTTTTTTTTGTTTGCAAGTTTTCTTTGTTTAAACAATCATCGCGACAATTTTTAGTTATAGAATCATTTATATGTTCATATAGGGTCTCTAATCAATTATTAATTCAGGATTCAATCTCTTACTATCACTCACAAAATCTATTACTCAAATGAGTTCTCATTTATAACATAAAAAGTCACTATTGGTGCCTAAACGTACATTTTTTTTATTATATTTGGTCTCTTCATCTCCTTCTGGAGTGCCCATTAATTACTATTAATTATATTTAGATTGTATTTTGTTTTAGAGGTATTGGTGTCATAAAGTAATTAAAATTGTTATTATTAACCTTCCACTCACTAATGTTTGAAGCAACTCCTGGATGAACTTTACAAGGTTTGAAATTAGAATAAAATAAATAAAATTGATTTAGAAGAAGCATGAATATTTTTCTCTTTTTTTAGATACATATAGAATTGGTAACTAACAATGGTGATTTAATTAGATAATTCAAAATTAAAACATTAATCATTCTCTTGCTGGAAGATAAAAGATGCTCATTTTATATATAATCCACATGTGCCGCATCAGCGCTTCCTTGTCCTTTCATCATGATCAGCTCAACGCTTTCGTCGTCATTGTCTTGCTCACATTTTTTCGCCCCCCCCGACCTGCGTTCTCCTTCTTCTCCTTCGCCTACCTCTATTTCCTATTTGCTGTTGCCTTCCCTCCCCTCGCCAGCTCATCATGGACTCCCCATCTTCGGAGGTGATCGCCTACATAGTCGACAATTCGTTGGTCGGGGACAAGGAGGGTATCACATCCTGCTCCCCTTTGTCAAAATTTGTGAGCTCACTCCGAGATCACTCGCCGGTAAGGAAGTTACTGGAGAAGGAGAAGAGAAGAGGAGAAAGCGTAGCGGAGGAAAGAAGAAGAAAACAAAGAAGTGGATAATTGATTCAAACTAAAATGTATTACAATAGACCAAGACTCTGATTATATCCACTGGAACTCTATTTATACTAAATCACTAGACTGATGTGAAAAGAGTAAACCAGTGCTAATAGCGGTGATGGTTCTGCAACCCGACGACAATGATGAATATGTCAACAACTCCCATCAAGTTGGTAGCTGAGAGAGGTCGATCAGCACCAACTTAGATATCTCAACCTTCGTCGACGATCGATCGCTAGAAGAGAAGCTCGCAACTGAGAAATGCCGACATGTACAAACTTCTGCCAAACACTTGCTGGACGATGAGCAGACGAACAACCAATAGCATTCTGACAACAACTCAACACATTGAAGAGAACTAGAGAAACAAGATCATCACACAAGGTGGAGCTGCAGTCGGATCTAAAGTTGATCGAAAGTTGGTAAGAAGCGAATAATAGAGGAGATGAAACAAGATGAGCTGAAAGAAAAATGACAGAGAAGCAATGCTAGAAGGAAGAACGAACGCGAACAAGATGTGGCAGGCGTCTCGCAAAGGAAGAAAGTCGGATGTGGAAAAAAGAAAAAAACGCGTGGCAGATGTGGGGGATCCATCGAGATAGTGGAGAAAAACCAGGAAGATGATCTTTCAAATGATGATCAAGCCGAAGTTTCTACGAGCTACGACTGGATCCAAAAAAGAAGAAGAACAATATAAATGAACATAAATGAAAAAGAAATGTAGAGCAAATGAAGGTTGAAGATGACAACTTCAACAAGCTGGCGAAGGAGTAAAAAATGAATGAGATGAAACTGACGATATGTCGGAGAATGACAACGGTGAACATCACCGTGAAGAGGGGATGATCGGTGATTTTCACCGTGAAGAGAAAAAAGATGATGAACTTCACGGCTACAGGAGAAGTCACCGAAAAGTGACAATCGAACTTATGTTCGAAGAAGAAAAGAAGCTCAAAGTCAGAGGACATCCATGAGGTGATGAAATCCGAAGGACGATGAATTCAATGAAGATGACGTCAGAGAATGGTGATTTCCATCGGATGAAAGGAGATGAAGCCTCGTAAAAATTAAAAAGATTTGTGGAACGTACTCGAAAAACAGAGAAAAAAATCAAAATTGGAAAAAAAGTGATAGCATCAAACCCCAGAAGAAAAGTGAGAGAGAAAGAGGGAAAAATTGAGATTGGAGGAAGAAGATATGATGCACACAATCAAAGAACGAAGTAGTTGGATATCAACGACCAGATCTGCGTTGGGGATGAAGTTGGAAGCTGCCGACCTTGGTGTCTGGACTTGATGGTGAAGTTCAGGAGGCATGCCGTGAAGCAAAGCTTGGCGAGGACTAGATTTGGGGCATCAACAATGAGATCGTCCAGATCGACGATGTTCGAACTCGCTGGAGCCATCAAAACTGGCGAGACTCCACCCGTCGGAAGAAGACAGAGACGACGAACTTCCGACAAATGATGAAGCAGGCAGCGAAGAAGTCAAAGAGAACTCACACGGATCACTGATCAACCCGCTTTGATACCGTGTCAAAATTCGTGAGCTCACTCCAAGATCACTCGCCGGTAGGGAAGTTACTAGAGAAGTAGAAGAGAAGAGGAGAAAGCGCAGTGGACACTACAAGAAAATTGGCGATTAACGATTCAAGACTAGCGACGCTAGGGAGGCGCTATTATGTCTTCGTGATGATGAGCGTCTCATTCGCATCCAACTAGCGCGGCATTTATGGGACGCTGGAAATTGGTGGCTACTGGCGTCGCAATAGAGTCAACGGAAAGGAGATGCTATAGCGCCATGCGTTGATGCTATCTCGACGTTATTAAGACACGTGGTTTCCGGCTGGGCGCAGAACAAATGCATCGCTACATCGACGCGCAAGTGGCGCTAGTCTGAGGCGCTATGCCGGCACCCACGAGTCGCAAATATGATGACATCCGCATCGTCAATGAGACGCAAATATGGCGCTAAGGACGATATATTTAACTTAGCATCGAAAGCTTTTGCGATGCGAAGGTGACGCTATGGAGGCACTACTTGCAGATTTTTTACCCATACCAGCCTCATTTTTTTCCCTTCCCACACCATACAATTATATAATACATATAGAAATGCATTGACATTCATTACAGGCAATATAAAAGCATCACATGCAATATAAAAACATCACAGGCAATATAAATGTATCACAGGCATAATATTTAACATAAGAATATGAAAAGTAATAAATCGAACTAACAAACTATATGTATATCTAAATCTATAAGTAACAAAACATAGTTTGTATTCATGGTTTGTTTCTATCATAGGTCTGGAAGTTATTGTTATCATTCCAAATGTTCGACCCATACGTGCTTTGAATCGCCTGCAATAGCGGAGCCAACTATTGTGACAACTGCTGCGACACCTGTCGTGATATTTGCTTCGATAACTGCTATGATAGTTGCGTCACATCAGGTGCAGCGGATGGGCTCGGAGCAGATGGACCGCCTGCATATCCTCCGATCCTCCTAGGTATCTGAGCGGCTGTGCCGAGGTCATGCAAGTATCCCCCTCGTGTCGTGCCGGCCACCTCTTCTCAAAGAGCAGGTCCTCTACAAAATAGAAAAATTATACAATCATACAATATATAAATTATATATAAAGAAACACATAAATTAAAAATATGACAAAACCAACGAAGAAACATTACCCGATGGCTGAGTACTCGGATCATCTCCATACTTTTTAGCTATTTTCGCATTATAATCATCATAAAAAATTTAAACATTGTGTATTTCAAAAATAGTGCACTAATGTCAACAACAAATGTCCATGTCATGAGACTTACTAGAAGCCTACGAGCAGTGGGCGTGACTAGGTTGTTTGTCTTCTGGCTCTTATGCGTGGCCTCATAGACCACACGAAAGTCTACGGGACTGTCTTCTTTCTCTTCTTACGATAAAGTTTCAAATTTGATAACATAAGTATAAGTCAAAATTTTGATAAATTGAATTTATATGTAAATTATCATGCGCCGTCGATGCTCGTCAAATCGCATCGATCCTCCTATGTGGATGTGGGCTTCGGGCTTCGAAAGATGGTTAACTCTTATCTTTTTCGACTTATTTTGCCATCATTCATCCATCATTTGTGAATATCAAATACTTAGACTTTCAAAAACTATAATTTTAATAAAAATAATTTAAAAGTAAACATACTTACCACTTCCTATATAAGAACTCCCAAATCGAGTGCCTAATATGCCTTGGGCATCTTTATATGTCCTGCTCCAAAGTGAGGTCGGCAGACGTGACGACCTTGCGAAACTTGTATAATCGATTTCAGAGGCGTTTCGCAGTGACCTCAAAAGTTCTTCGGATCGTCCTTGAACTAAGATCCGGATGAAACTGATTTGCCTCTTACAAATAGAACATTAAAACTTAGTAATTTTAAAATAAATATAATTTAAATTATGTAACCAAAATAGAAGATCGTATCATAAAGGCTCGAAAGATGTCATCCCGCACTTAAATTAGGACATCTTTTCAGGATCCTGCCCCTTCCGATAAGTGGAAAAGAACGAGAGCACTGACATCCCGCACGGTACTAGCGGATATAAAATGGTCCTATCAATTACAAAGAAGAATTAATTTTTAATGATAACCAAAACTATAATAAAATTTGTACAACTTATTTAACTTACGGTCGAGCAATATTATTCATAGTGACCACCACATTATCGTGTAACCCCTCATCATCACTCGAAGAGGAATCGTCATCCGATAGGGTAGGCTGTGAAGGTCCGACATCATCTACGGGCCCTAATACATAATAAATCATTAGTGTTATATTAAATTAAAATTATGATAATTCATAGATGTACAGTAATGTTTTCACCTCGATTGATGTGTACCGTAGCATGATCAATGGCAGCCTGCTCTTCTGAATGAATTGAGCCAGGTGCTTGTGCTATCGGCAGCGTAGGAATTGAAATTATTAAAAAAATAATTAATTGAGAAATATCAATAATAATAAATATATCACCTGGCGTAAGATGTCACTCACCAATTCTAGAATGTGGTGAAGCATCTGGTATTCTCGCCAGTGGCGGTGGGGTAGCAACTGTCATCATAATAAAATACATAAAATTTGGCTCCTATTTAAAATTATGGAATATACAAAAAATAACCTGGTGTGATATGACGATCGTCGTCGTGCGGTCGAGACGTCCCGACTATATGCCCCGTCGACGGTGGAGCAACTGTCATAAAAGCAAAATATTTAAAAAACTTTATCTCATTCTGTGTATCACCTACAATGTGTCATGTACCTAGAGTGATACGTGGAGCAGACCCACCAATGGATGGCCTACTATGTGATGATTTGCCTACTACTACTAGGAACAATCGAAAAGTATCTAAATATTGCATTTGCCATATTTTTTTTCGAACTTTGGAAATTATTTTTCGGCTTGAATCTGGGCTTGCCACAAATAGAACAACTCATAAGTGAATTATTTTCCTTATAGTACAATATGCAATGATTGCGACATGCATCAATCTTCTGATATTCCAACCCTAAATCTCGCATCAACCGTTTGCACTTGTAAAAATATTCTGGTAATTTTTTTGAAGCTAAAAGCATACTCTTAATAATGGCAAGCATCCGGTCAAAATAACTTTCGCTCATATTAATTTTTTAGAAAGTGTAGTTTTCTTCACGCATCCATCCCATAAAGGTTCATCTGTTTCTTCGAGAAGATTATAAAACTTAGAAGCCGAAGGATTTGAATTTTCTTCAATCAATGTTTCGCCAACATTTTCTCCTAACATTACATCTCGTATCATGTCCATGTACGGATTGCTCGAGTCGTCCACAACAGTATCTACATTAGTTGTTTCTTTAGCCCATCTTTCTTCGCCATGAAAGAATCAATTTGTGTATGTTAGTAAGAAACCGTTGTAATATAAATTCTTCTGCACATCATATCTTACTTTCCACTAATAACATTTGCACTTCCGGCATGGACATAAGATTTCGCCATATGAAGAAGCAACACCTTCATTTTGATATGCCACATTAATGAATTCATCAACACCATCTTTATATTCTTCAGTGATGACACCATGTTTATCCTTCCAACGACGAATCCAACTACGATATGACTTTATCATTTCTGTAACGGACAACATTAAGCCATATGTCAATGAATTTGTGTACTTGAAACGTGTGATTTTGAGCTTACAAAGTCCAAAATCACATGTTTCAAATACTTCATTGTCGATCATAATCTCATTTTATCATCAAGAATGTCGAAGTACATCCTTAGTAAAATTTATGAGAACATGATCAAAAAGAGATTCTAGAATTACGAAAAAAATTATAAAAAAGAGGTCCTAGTATTTAAGTTAACCTGCATTAGTAACTAACTTAACAGCAAAACAATCAAGTAATTAAGTAGTATTTAACTTAACATGCATTAGTTACTAACTTAACAGCAATACTTTTAGGTAATTAAGTAATATTTAACTTCATGCATTAATAATTAACTTAACATGGTGACGAGCTCATACCTTCTTAACCCGAGAGGGATGGCGGCGGGTGGCGGGCAGTGGTGGAGGAAGGCGGTGGGTGCCGGCTGACAGAGGAGCACAGTCGACGGGCGGACGAAGCGGAGGGAGGAGGAGGAGGAGGCGAAGGGCGGCGGAGGCGGAGGTTGGCACGGTGGAGGAGGCGGCGGAGGAGGCGGAGGGCGGAGGAGGGTGGCGGAGGAGGAGGAGGGAGGCGGAGGAGGAGGCGGAGGAGGCAGTGGAAGGCCGGCAGAGCAGTAGGAGGCTTAAGAGGCGGCGGTGGATGGGTGCGGTGGAGGAGGCGGAGGGGCGCGATGGAGGAGGCGGTGGAGTAGGTGGAGGAGGCGGCAGAGGGGTGCGGTGGAGGAGGCGGAGGGGCGCGGTGGAGGAGGTGGTGGAGTAGGTGGAGGGGCATGGTGTAGGAGGCGGATGCGGAGGCAGAGGAGGCGGAGGAGGCTGAAGGTGTCGGCGACGCAGGCGGAGGAGGCTGAAGGCGTCGGCAGCAGAGGTAGAGGAGGCGGAGGAGGCTGAAGGCATCGATGGCGGAGGGCGGCGAAGGCGTCGGAGGAGTCGATCATCGACGTTGGGCATCGGGCGTCGGAGGGGTAAAAGTAAAATAGTAAACAGTGAAAATGAAGAAGAGGGGTTAGGGATTTAAGTAAATTCTTTAGCTTCTCCCTAAGACGTGACACTACGTAGACACAATGCAGGCGCCGCTTTTATCAAAATTCGGTTAATGCGGCGCTATGGAGAGGCTAATATGTCGTTAAGTTACAGTAGTGACACCATAGCGTTGTAGTGACGTCGATTTTGATTTAGCGTCTCTTAATTGTGATGCCAGAGAGACGCTAATTATTTTTCTATTTCAAATTTTTTATTATGTATGTAATTTTATTTATCAATATTGTGCCCCGTTCCAATTGTTTTATTCCCTTCCGACAATCTATCATGTATGTATATAAAATTATAAGTCTATATGTATATGTGTCTATAACAAAATTGTGTGTATGCATATATATATATATATATATATATATATATATGCATGTGCATATGTATATGTCTACGTGTGGGAGATTGTCACAATAATGTGTTTATCTATGTGTATTATAAATATATACGTGTATGTATATGTCTATACATGTGCGAGTCATATATAGATAACATGTATATGTATACGTATTCCAAGTGTATATATGTGTATATGTTTATATGTGTGAGATTAAGTGATAATAATATGTATATATATGTACTTATCATATAAAAATATAAGTATATATGTGTATTTATATGTCTATATGTGCTTGATTAAGCGAGTGTGATAAAAAGTTGGCTAAGGCGGCGTAATACAAACCCTATTGAGTCGCTAGAGGAGTTTAGTGACCCCATAGCGTCAAATTAGTGTCTAAAACTAATTCGCGTATCAATTTGGTGACGTTATAGAGACGCCAATAGTGTCACCATAGCTTCGACAATGTTGGCGGCTCTAGTTGGACGTGAAGTTGACGCTATTGAGTTTCCACGGTGACACTAAAATGGACAATTTGTAGCAAATCACTCTCTTAATTCAACCACCATAATTTCATGGTTAAGAATATAAAAATAATATATTACATAATTAAGATATTATATATATTGTATGTATAAATAACATAAATAATATAGGTAACAAATTATATATTTAGAAACACTCCTATGATGTAAAAATACATATATATGTAATCATGTAGTACATATATATAATATGGGTAATCATGCAGGAATACATATATATGTTGACAATACTAATATAATATTTAATTTATTTATTGATTAACATATAGTATATATAATATATAGGATTTAGGGTTTAAATATAAAACAAATAGCGATATAAATATAGATAACCTATAAATAATTGGCAAGTAATCACATTGACGTCTACATAGCGTCATTTAAACATGTGACGCCAGGTAGCGTCTCTTTAGAGCCGCAATGTGTGCGACGCGAGGTTAGCGTCGAGAGATGTCGACGCGAGAACGACGCTAGGCTCTCCCGCGCATTTTCACTCCATGGCGCGCAATAATGGCATCTACGTAGCATCTCCAATGCACCATCGTTAGCGTCTATTTTATGAATATCTAAGAACACGTTAATGAGACGCTATCGAGAGGCAAATAACGTCTCATTATTGGGGATGCAAAGTGGACGCCATCAAGGCGCTAGTGATGTCTATGTAGCGTCACTACTATATGCGACGCTACTTCGCGTCGCTAAGCGCCCATTTTCTTGTAGTGGGACAAAAGAAGAAGAAAATGAAGAAGTGGAGAATTGATTCAAACTAAAATGTATTACAATAGACCAAGACTCTGATTACATCCATTGGAACTCTATTTATACTAAATAATTAGACTGATATGAAAAGAGTAAGCTCGTAATAACACTATTACAAAGTAATTGATGATAACTCTGATAGTGGCGATGGTTCTGCAACTCGACAACAATGTTGAATATGTCAACAACCTTCGCCTACATCATTGATAGCATGCTGGCAGGGAACAAGGAGGGAATCAAGGTCACTGCAAAACACATCTTCATCCTCACCGCGTAGGTGTTCTTGGAGGGTGTCACCTTCACCTTCCCACGCCCGCATTTGTGACCAAGCAATTCTTCACCATGGATGACTAAATCGAGAGCAATTGTGGGCAGGGCAAAGAGTGAAGTGTGAGCATGGGGCGGCCCGGTGGCTGGTTGTCAGCCCTGTCATCGCCTCAGCCAACATGGCCTTATGGGGGTTCAACATTTCCTGCTCTGAGTCAACCTCCCAATAGCCCTGAAGGGGTACTACTTCCATGGCCATGATGATGTCACTTCTACAAGCAAGTACAAGGTCATGCCTCCTAAAAAGTTTAAATAAAGGACCTGGTAAGAAGAATTACTAACCAAGGGGTAACCAAGTATTTTTTTTATGTTTGTATTTTGTCGTTCCTAACTGCTATCGTCACCGTTGTCGTCGTGTTTTGCTCTTCGATCGAGATTGGAATGTTGATAGGGGATCGGAGAGGAAAACACGATGACAACGGCGATGATAGCAATCAGGAATGACATAATACAAACAGGGTTGTGTGAGAAGGGTCGATGTCGGCATTCCAATCTAGGGCAAATTTGTTGGTCATTGAGAAAACTAGGGCATCGAGAAAAAGCAGATGACTTACCTCTCGCTTTGTCTCCTCAGCTATGGCATCGACATCCTCACGATCGGGGAGGGAGTAGAGTCGACATCGGTGTCCTCGCAATAGGGGAAGAAGCAGAGTTGGCATCGGCGTCCTCACGATCAGGGAGGGGAAGAAGTAGAGTCATCGCTGTTGATCTCACACGGCTGCTAATGACAATGGCATCTGCATTTTTTTCCTTTGATGCCTAAACCGATTTTCGGCTGGCCATGCGAGTGCTCTTGACACCGGTTCAGCTAACCCCAAGTACTGTTCACCCGCATTTCTCTCTGCATCCATCCATTCTCGATCCTACGCTTTGGATTCATCATAGAATGGTGCTACATTTAGTCAATGTAGGGCAACCATTATATCCATGAAAAATGTCAAATCCATAGAAGAATACAAGATTTGAGGGCAAACTATTTTTGAGAACATGAAGCATTTGGAACCTTATTTGTTTATATTTTCTTCTCTAATTTTCTCGGATTATCTTGAGTGTTAAAAGTTGTAAAAGAAAGTTTGTGCGTGTGTGAACTTTATTTGTAATCCTTGAAAATGACCACACCATGCACAAAGTCCACGTAGAATCACTTTGATAGCATAGAGTCATCCATGATTGTTAAAAAAAGCTTGTATACATGGTAAGACAATCACATATGCATAGAGCCAATTAAATATAGAAGTGACATTAGTAACTTTTACTTTACTTATAAAGGTCATAAGCCAAGGGACACTTCTTTTGTTGTTGTTCCGGGGTAATATCTTTTTACTAATATAGGATGTCGTAGTGAACTTTGATAAACATTTGATACTAGTGAACGATTTTATTTTACCTTAATTCCTTAAATTACAAGTAGGAGCATGCAAAGAAAATGATAGGTTCCTTTAAACGGTAAAAAAATTAGAAAAAGATGGAAACGATTCAGAGCTTAGAGAGGAGATCGATCATGGCGGAGCGTGGCTGGAACATGGCCTCGAGAGGAACAGCCTTCGGCATGGCCAGCCCGCCTCCTTCCGTCATGTCGACCCCCTCCAGATCCCCATCAGTCCTCTCCCACTCGAAGCACTGTAACATGGTTCCCAGCACCAGCCCCACCTCCCGGAGCGCGAGGTTCTCCCCCGGACACTTCCTCCTCCCCATCCCGAACGGGAAGAATATGCGCTTCGACGGCCCTTCGACGTCCTCGAGGAATCTTCCGGGGGCGAACTTGTCGGGTTCCTCCCACATCGCCGGATCCCTGTTGATGGCGTACGCGTTGACGAGCAGCATCGCCCCCCGCGGCACGTCGAAGCCGCCCACGGTGCAGTCCTGCGACGACTCGTGCGGGAGGAGAAGCGGCGACGCCGGGTACAGGCGCAGGGTCTCGTTGATGACGCACTGGAGATAAGGAAGGTTCGGAAGGTCGGACTCCTCCACCAAGCGCGTCGTCCCCACGAGCGCGTCGACCTCGGCGCGGGCTTTCTCCAGCTCCTTCGGGTGGTTCAGCAGGAGCGCCATGGCCCATTCTATGGTGTTGGACGAAGTGTCTGTTCCGGCCTTCAGCATACTCTGCAATCAGCAATGACACAGAAATGGAGCAAATGGTCAGTACGACACTTGAAGACGAAGCGAACGCCTGTAGCTATAGTACGTCCTTCTCACCAGCGGAAGGCATTTAACGATCTCGTCCGTGTAGCGTTCGGGCTCAGTCTCCTGAAGCGACAGCAACACGTCGATCATGGTCTTTTTTGCCTCGTCCTTCTTCTTCCCTCTCCGCTCATCTACAAGCCCCTGCAGGAACTCATCCATCTGTCCGTGCAGCCTCGCGATTTTTCTCTTCAGCCCTCGAAAGCCAAACGGCCAAAGCATCGGAAAGAAGTCGGCGACGTTGGATGCCCCGGCGACGGAGAAAGTTTCCTTCACGATGTCCTTGAACCGCCTTGCTTCTTCCGTCACCCCGACGTCCTCCCCGTAGTACCGCTTCCCCGCGACCATGGTCATCATAACGTTCAGAGAGAGCTGAAACATCCTCGACTTGATCTCGACCCTGGCCAGCCGCCGCCGCCCCTCTCCTCGCGGCGTCGCCGCGGCACTCCACTCGCGGAAGAGCTGCCGCGCCGTGCAGCGGACCTCGGCCGCGCGCGCGTCGGAGAAGGCGAGGAGGCGATGGTTGGAAAGGATCTCGATGGTGGCGATCCGGCGCATGTTGCGCCAGTGGGGGCCGTAGTTGGCGAGGCCGAGGGCGTTGTAGTTGTAGCTTCGCTCCTTTTGGGACGGCAGGTGGGGGCGGTTGGCGAAGGTGACGTCGTTGGCAGTGAAGCACTCCTCGGCGACGGCGGGGGAGGCGACGGTGAGGACGTCGCGGGCGCCGAAGCGGAGGAGGACGACGGGACCGTAGCGGGCGGAGATCGCGACGAGGGTGCGGTGCAGAGGTTTCTTGAAGAGGTGAAGATGGCCGATGATAGGGAGGCTTGGCGGAGCCGGTGGTGGCTTCTTCTTTGATCTCTTTCCGCCATGGATGGTACTGGTAGAAAGGAGGAACTTGACGAGCAAGAGCAGAACAAGAACGAGCACAGTGTAGTAGTCCATGTCGATGCTTCCAGTTTGATTAGTGTGGTGTTAGCACGATGGTCCATATATAAGAATAAAAAGAATAAACCCGCATGGAACGTGTGATGGAAAAAAAAATATGCATGCGATGTGAGTGCTGACACTTAAACTAAGCAAAAACTATACAACGAATTATTTTTACGCTCTGAATGGCATATTGTTTTGGTTACTTGAACATGAGATTGAAATGAGTCCGGACAATTTTTTTTTTTCATTATGAAGATAGAAAATGTTAAAATTTGAAGATAGAAAATACATATGTCTAAATAACTCATGACTATTAGGTTTGTGGAGCTAATTTTATTTGATTTCGAGTCGTAAAATTTTCACTATTTTATTTATAAAACAATTAATAATGATAAAAAACATATATGTATTATATTAAAACATTACTATATAACTAATTCAAATAATATAACATAATATTTTATTATGCAATATTGAAAATCATATATAATATTTTTTTCAAATTATTACTTTTTAAGAAAATAAAAAAAATTGAGGATCAAATTTCACAAAACAACCGTAGTAGTAATTTAGGCTGAAAGTCAACTTTGAGAAAAAAAAACAAATTATTTGTGATGATCTATAGTTTTTTTTTGGGAGAAAAGTAACTACATTATTTTTTACCAATATAATGCCACTCTAAAATGCTTGCTGCCACTCCAACAAAAAAAATTGGCATTTGATGTGTGTCAAGGTACTTTCATTCATTTAAAAAAAGTGACAACTTTTATTATTAAAACCTTTTATTTATATAAGTCCAAAACTTTATCTAATAATTTTTAAAAAATAAAATAGCACATAATATATTTCTTGATTTATGAGTAGATTTCAACAACAAAATAATGTGTTTTTTTTGTTGCCACCACAATTTTCGGAGTAGATAAAAATTTAATCCCATAGGGAGATTAAGCTCTTCAAATTTATTATTTTGTGAATAAAGTTTTATTATGATTAGATTAGAGTCTACAGGGACCAATTTCAGTCATTCAACCAAGATCAACCTAATTTGACTATCATTTATTTTATACATTTTTATTTTATTAGTTTTTTTATCTATCTTGAATACAATTATCTTAAAATTTTCATAATATTAACAATTTGCTTCCTTCGTTTTATTATTTTTATCATGTTTTTTTAATATTTTTTAAAATTAAATAATGACCAAACTTACTTGACCTGCTAAAATTTAGTCCCATTCAATTGCATCTAATTTTAGTTAATTCATTAACATCCTTATCAATTTAGTGATTTACGGTATATAATGAATTTTAAATTCATCATTTTTTTCTTATTTTTCTTCTTTCATCATATTTTATTCTTGTTATACGGCATATTTTGTGTTTAACTCACATGTTCACATCGATCATAATGTTGTAAATTATTTAAAGAAAAAATCTGCAATCATGGAGTAACAAAATGTTCTTAAAATTATTATAGAATTTTATAGTTGCTATGATTTGAACATATGAAATATAATAGAAAGATGACATGTAATATAATACCGTGAAGAAAATTTATTGTTATTTTTTTTCAAAATATACTATGACTTTTGCTTCTAAATTTTACAGATCACAAAAATAAACGAGATTTTTTGAGTTAAACTTTAAAAATGTGAGCTATTTATGATGGTCCTTTTATCCACTCAGCTATCAATTTAAATACAAAAAGAAGATTGTCTTCATTTTTTTTTATTTAGGGGTCTCACAAGTAGTGTCCGATTGTTCAACTCACGTGATGACATTGTCCATATATTAAAAGTCGATCATCATCGAGTATGATTAATCCGATTAGATTGTTCCGCATCACATATGTGAACAAATGAGACTCCTAATAAAAATTTTATACATTCGTAACGTTAACTCGAAATTTTGTCCAAAACGAGTGGAGTACCACTCTATCCAAATCTCTTTATTTTTAGAATGGATGTTTTGACCTGATAGACTCTCAATATTGAAAAATGAAAAAGAAAACTTGAGAGCGGAGAGAATGATAACAAGGCATGATAGTACGGAGGGTAAATTAGTCAAATGAAAAAATATGATATTTGCGTCCCTAGCCGTGTGTCACGTTTTTGTTCGCAAGACCACCGGGCGCATTAATTAAAACTGCACGTGAACAGCAATGGTTTTTGGGTAGAATTGGAAGCGAATATAATGGTTAATTATTAGCGAATCAGATTTAATGGACAAATAGAAATAATTAAAGAAATGTTTAATGAAAATAATGGGTAAAATGATTGACAAGTATTGAATGTCGAAAATGGACTTAAATCGTTTAAATAATATGCATCCGATCAGTGATGCACCAATGTATAGTTTGAAGTAAAAAAAAAAACACTATCAGGACGTAGCGGCTTGGGTCTGATTCGGGCATGTCAGATTGAATGGACGTGTCACGAGCCGGATCGAGTCAGCACGGCCCATTTTAAAATTGGACTGTGTCAGAACAATCTTATGCCTTGCGTATTTAAATTGAGAGAATAAGAGATACTTTGGCAGTCATTTGTCAAGACTTGAGTGAGAGAGTGTGTGTGAGAGAGATTCAGAGAGATCCACGATGAAGGTGGGTGTCGGGCAATGAGGTGAAGGTCGAGCGCGGTGCTAAAGGATGGCGTCATGGAGGACCGAAAGTGGAGGAAGGTAGGGAGAGATTGGAAGAGAGCCATGGTGAAAGCGGATGGAGAATGATGAGGCTGTCGTCCATAGAAGGGAGCGTAGACAGCAAATGGGCACCAGGCGATGAGGTTGTCATCGTCCTCCCTAGAAGGGAGAGCGCATGCGGCCAAATTTGCAAGGAATTAGGGAAGAATGAGTTGTGGTCATCGACTCGTGGGCTACAGTGGGGCCGGTTTTTTGTTAAAAGAATTCATATCGTATTTGTTGGTCCAAAAATCATATTCTAAGTATTTTAAACAAGGAAGATGATATATTAATGATGCTTGAAGTGTTAGTGTGAGCAGATTAAATATTTTCAAAAAGAAAAAAGGCTGTTGAATGATTTCAGCAGCACAAATGGACGATCGAAACCCTATCAGACATCTGTTTTAGCATATAATGGACGACCAAAATAGAGCTGGAACGATCGCTAATTATAAAGAAAAAGAACATTCTTAAATCAGACGACCTAATCACTTTCAGACGATCATTATGAGTGTCAAAAGAAAGATCAAGTATAAAATAGACGACAGAAGCATCCGCATGAATGACCGCTAATTACAGAGAGCTCGGACATTTCTAAACGGATGACCGAAACTCTTTCGATCGATCGTTCTGGGCGAAAAAGAAGAAAAATGTGAAAATCGAACGACCAAAGTTGCTACATGAACGATCGTTAATTACAAAGAGCGCAAGCATTTCTAAATCGGACGACCGAAGCTATTTCGGTCTACCGTTCTAGTTGACAAAAGAATGAACGTATTCAAAACGAACGATCGAAGTTCCGGTCAGAACGATCGCTAATTATAGAAAGCAAAGACATTTCTAAATCGGACGACTGAATCAAGTTCAGTAGATCGTTATGAGAGCAAAGACAATGACAATAGCTAAATTCTTCTACGGACTGCTAACAATGGACAACTGCATAGAAAGGACAAACGCAACGTCTACTATTATATACATAACAAACGCCCGATATTATAATGAGCGACCGCTGAGCATATGACAAAAAGAAATAACAGCTAGTTGATGTGGAAAACGGACATCTGAAACTAAAATGGGCGACCATTTTAGAAGTGTTTTACAACAACCATATTTTCAAAAGAGGCCTATAAAATGGATTCAAAAAATTAAAGAAAAGTTAACCAGGAAAGGAAAATAACTCTAAAGCTTCCTTCAAGTGCAAAGCATTTTTTTCTTGAGCTTGATCTTTCAAATCATTCCTTCCCTCTTCTAGTTTCTAAGTGTGGACATTTTTTGTAAGAAGAGAGAATTAGAGGAAATTCTTGTGTTCTTATTTAGAGAGTTTGAGAGCTCCTTATAAGAAGAGGTGTGTATTACCTCTTAAGCAAAGAAGATGACATTGTGATGTAGAAAGGATTATTCACGCCTTACAAGAAAGAGAAAGCTAGTGAAACTCCGACGGTCTCGAGGTCGGGAAGTTAAAGCGGGAACGTAGGCCAAGAAGTTGGGTCGAACCTCGTCAACATATTGCGCATTCCTGAGTTTTGATTCTTCTTACTTGTCTTTTACTTGCTTGTGATCTTATTTTTTTTAAAAATCAATTGTTATAGCTTTTCAGTTATAATTTTTATACACCAATTCACCATCTTTTGATGCTTTCGATCTTACAATTGGTATAAGAATAAAGTTGCTCTTATTTTAAGAATTTAAACATCTTTTGAGTTATGACATCAAAAGGTTTTACTTTGGGTGAAGGCCCATCCACAAATCGTCCTCCACTTTTTAATGCTTCAAATTTTGCCTATTGAAAAATTAGAATGCAAGCTAATGTATGCTCTATTGATATTGATATTTGGGATATAATTGAAAATTAATTTGATTTGTGTGGAAAGTCATCTTTGGAATACACCGAAAGTGAGAGATTACTTTTGAAATTAGATTAGAAAATAAAAAATTATTTTTTTTGTGCTTTAGATGCGACGAAATTTAATCGTGTTTCTAGTTATCAAAGTGCTTATGAAATATGGAGAAAGCTTATCATTACACATGAAGGTACTGATAAGATTAAGGAATCTAAACTAAACATTTTGAATCATCAATATGGTTTTTTTAAGATACATGAAAATGAATCTTTAAATGAAATGATTATACATTTTAATGATTAGTCCTCTTGACCGGTGCTCGCGAGAGGGCGCTAGCGCCCCTTGTGCGAAGCTCGCCAGTGGACGAGCTTGGAGAGGGGGCCGGCACCCCCTATGCCAGCTCGTTAAAGGGCGAGCTTGAAGAGGGGGGCCAACACCCCTCCTCTATCAGCTCGTCCGCGTTCTAAAATTTTAATAATATTTTTTATTATGTGATGTCAGCTAGTTAAAATTTTTTATTATATTTTATTATGCCACATCGCAAGATAATCGAGAGACTATTTCTTACTGATCAAGTGGATGAATCGTGTAATAATATCAAAATTGGAGGACTGTTTACAAAATCGACTCAAAGTTGGGGGATGATCTGTGTAATTTATCTGGTATGGAACGTTAAATGACGTGGAAATCCACTATCACCGGTCAAGAGCACTAATCGTGCAAGAAAATAAAAGATGAGGGATGTTCTGATTATAAATTAAAGTTGGGAGATCAGTTGAAAATCGAGTAAAAATTGGAGGACCATTCATGTAATTTACCCTTGTGGCTTAATCTCCTTGGACGAGCCACAAACTAGCTCTCAAAAAGTGAAGAAGTTTCTCATGTCTCTTCTTCCAAGTGGCACACGAAGAGAAGAGAAGAATTTAAACAAGTTAAATTTTGATGATTTCATGGGATCTCTATGGACCTATGAGATTGGAATAAAGAAAGATGAAGAAACACGTGTCTAAAAAAAAGACCTTAACTTTGAAAGCAAGGATGGATGAAGGCGAAATAAGTGAAAAAGATGAAGATCTAGATGAAAATAAGCTAACTTTCTATGTCAAGAAGCTTGACAAATATCTTAGGTTTGCTAAGGAAAAGAAGAAGAACAACTTCTCCAAAAGAAGATCATCAACAAGCAAAAATCAAGTAATTTGCTTTGAATGCGAAAAGGTTGGACACTATAAGAATGAGTGTCCAAATTTAGCTAAAAAAGAAAAGAAGAGAAAAACTCAAAGGAGAAAAAGAAAACTCTTCAAGCCACTTGGAATGGAAGTGAAGATGGAGAGAATTGCTACAAAACATCCTCAAGTGATGATGAAGAAGCCTACATATGTCTAATGAAAAATAGTCATGAGGTATAATCTAACTCATCCGAATCTAGTGATAGAGAATCTTTTGATATGCGTGATGAGTTTAAAATTCTTATAGATAAAATATAGATGTTTTAAAAAGAAACATGATGATTTGAAAGTAGAATTTGAAAACTTGAAAAATGAATATGATTCCAAAGTTTGTGAAAATTGCAACTTACTAGATGATGAGAATTCTAATTTAGAATTCATGATTAAAGCCTTGAAAATGGAGAACAAGACTGATGCGCAAAATAATGTAGCAAAATAAAATCGCTAGCAAGTGCACTAGTCGCTCAAGTAATATAGTAATATGAGTAAAGAGTGTCGAACCCACGAGGAGTGTTATTAATAAAATATCTAAATTTATAAACTAATAAGAGAGGAAAAACATGGATTTTTTAAAATAGGTTTTATAATAATAAAATAAAGAAAATAAGATAAAGATAAGATAATGATGTTAAAGTTAATTTTAGGATGTTATTGCATTAAGGATAAAAATGTGAACCAGAAAAGATAAATTAAAAATCTTAAGATGGATTAGGAATTTTCTAAAATTATTAATTTACAAAATTAAAATCACAAGTCTACAAACTAGTAATTCTGCTATTTAATCTGGCAAATCAAACTATCTTAAATTTAATCAAAACTGAAGTCTCACAAACTAGTATTCATGCATATGAGATTAAATTTAAGATGCATTAATATGAAAATCCTAGACTATTAATCACTCCACAAACTGGTATAGATTAACAGACCACACAAATTTAATTCTCCACACACTAGTTATTAGACCTATGTCAATTTTTAATTTCACAATAAATTATTTAATTTAACTAAATTAAATCTGAAATCAAGTAGTCCACAATTAAAAATTTAAATAATTTAAATAATTTAACTAAAAAATTTAAATAATTAAATCAAAAGCACTAAACACAATTAAAAATTGATAAAAAGAAATTCAATAATAATAAAATAAGGGTTCACATAAATTCCCTTCAGTAATAATCTCCTAAAAATAAAATAACTAAAAACATGGAGTTCATTCTAGAATTGCAGAGAGATAATAATAAATGAACAATAATAATCGAAAGAATTACACTAAGAATAAAACAGGATCCTCGGATGTCTTCGGAGCGTCTAGATCAGCCGTCCGATCCTCTCTCTTGGTCGAAGCCTGCGTAGAGTCTCGACTCGCTGTGGAAGAAAACCGAACTTCAAGGCACCAATTGGATTGATGGTTTCGTCCTCTATTTATAGGTGCGAACGAGGGTCTTCATGTTGATTACGGCCGTAAATCCTATGGTTGTTAAATTCACTGGATAAAACTTGATGTTCGTCCAAAATGATAAATTCTTCTTATCTTTACACCCTTCTTGTAATCTCGGCCAAAATGAAGTCTCTTCAATCTCGGCCAAAATGATAAATTCTTCTTGTCGTTACTCCCTAAACGATAGACTCTTCTTATCTTTACCCCCTTCTTCTAATCTCGGCCAAAAGGAAGAGTCCGTGATTATTACGCCCAAAATTATAGCTATGCATGTCATGTTACGTCCAAGAAATCAAGTTACATTTGTTTTTCCCCCAACGAAGTAAGACGTAACTTTATCCAATGAAGGTGATAAATTCAATTTTACGCCCTCATGTGATCATCTCGGCCGTAAGATCTTTGGTGTAAAGATCATTCTTTCATTCCTATTTCGCCCAATAATTTTGACACTTCAAAATCTTCTCATTTTTACTCCTTAAGATAACATCCGATATATCTCATTCGTCGTTAATTCGACTTACCTGCAAAATATTAAAAAAATGAAGTTAATACATCCATAGTAAAATATTCAAAGAATTAATAATTAAAATAGATAAATCCGGAATTATGACTAAAAATGTTCTAAAATGATGCATGCCATGATCAAATTACAGAAAAATTAACTAAAATAATAATCTAAAATATGTTATATTTTGCATGCATCAAAGACTTCGAAATTATCTTGTGAAAAACAATCTTTGAAAAATGAGAATCATGTTTTAAAAGGTAAACTTGAAAAGTTTGCAAATGGTGGAAAAATGCTAGATGCAATGCTATCAACACAAAGAAGACCTTTTAGTAAAAATGGACTTGGGTTTAGCTCATTTGATACTAAAAAGGATAAACTGATTCTATTTGTTAAAACATCACAAAATCTTCATACCAAATTGCATATCACTTGTGTTCATTGTGGCTATGAAGGACATTATTCTTATGAATGTAAAATTAAAAAGGGAATAAATAGTGGTATGAAGAAAATTTGTGTTTCTAAAAGGACTATATCAAACTAAATTGGATCCAAGCAAATTTGAGTAAAAAAAATGAGAATGTTAATGTCTTTCTCGTAAAGAGTTCGAAAGGACAATGGAGGTAAATAATTTTTGGATAGTCGATATTCAAGACATATGAACAGTGATCCATCAAACTTCATTATATTAGAAAAGAAAAAATGGATAAAAAGTCACATTTGGAGATAATAGCAAAGGAAAGAGTAATTGGTATAGGTAATGTTGATAAGAATGATAAACTATAATTGAAAAATATTTGGCTAATTGAAAACTTTAAATATAACTTAATTAGCATAAGTTAATTATGTGATAAAAACCATTTAGTAAAATTTGAAAAGGACAAATGTTTAATTCTAAATGAAAATAAGAAAGTTCTACATATGTGTTTTAGATTCAATAATGTAAATAAGATTGATTTGGAAGACTTGAAAAGGGAAAAATGTCTTAGTGTTATGTATGATGATATAAATCTTTGACATTGAATATTAGGACATTAAATTTTAAGTTGTTAAACAAATTTTCAAGTCATGGATTAGTTAAAGATTTATTCAAAATTAGATTTGAGAAAAATAATGTTTGTGATTCATGTTTTAAAGGTAAACAAATAAAAAAACTTTCAAATTAAAAGGTGTTATTAGTACATATAGGTCTTTAGAACTTTTACATCTTGACTTATTTGGACTTATTGATGTAGTAAATTTAGGTGAAAAGATATGTATTTTTAATTATTGATGACTTCTCTCATTTTATTTGGACTATCTTTTTTACAAGTAAAAATGAAACTATAAGTATGTTTTCTAAATTTGCAAAAAGAATACAAAATGAAATTGAATTAAAAATTACAAAAATGAGAAGTAACCATGGCGATGAATTTGAAAACTACAAAATTGAATTATTTTGTAAAGAAAATGAAATTATACATAATTTTTCTACACCTAGAACATGTCAATAAAATAGAGCAATAGAAAGAAAAATAAAATCATTTAAGAAATGGCTAGGACAATGCTAAGTAAAAGTAATTTGTCTAAGTATTTTTTGGCACAAGCCGTAACACATCATGTTATGTTTTAAATAAAATCTTACTTAGACCTCTTGAAAAGAAAATATGTTTTGAAGATTTATATGGGAAAAAACCAAATATCTCATATTTCAAAGTGTTTGGTTGTAAATGTTATGATCTTGAATATTAAAGATAAATTAGTCAAATTTAATGCAAAATGTGATGATAGTGTGTTTCTTGGATACTCTAGTACAAGCAAAGCATATAAAGTGTACAACGAAAGAACATTAGTTGTTGAAGAATCTATCAATATTAAATTCAATTAAACCAATGATTTTTTATGAGCAAGCAAGTGAATGATAATGAGGAAGAAATAATTGAAGTGGAAAGACATCTTGAAGACATGCAAATCCAAAATGACGACTTGAAAGAAATGAGAGTGGATACTTCAAATGTGAAACAAATAGAAGAAACACAAGTGGATGATAATCAAGTTATTAGAAGAAATTACAAATACGCTTGACCAAGTTATAGGTAATATAAATGAAGGTATAAAGATTAGAAATTCCTTGAAAAACTTGTGTGCATTCTCGGCGTTTGTTGCACAATTTAAACTTAGTAATATTGATGAATTTTTGAGTGATTCAAATTGGATAAATGTTATGCATGAAGAATTAAATAATTTTGAAAAAAATCAAGTTCGAAAACTCATAGAAAGACCAAAAAATTATCCCATAATTGGTACTAAATGGATTTTTAGAAATAAACTAGATGAAAATGGCATCATAAAAAGAAATAAGGCAAGATTTGTAGCAAAATCACAAATAGAAGAAGTTGATTTTGAAGAAACTTTTGCTTCTGTTGCTAGACTTAAGGCTATTAGAATGCTTTCAGCTTTGCATGTTTTAAAAGATTCTAAATTGTTTTATAAACGAGAAAGTTTATGTTGAGCAACCTTAAGATTTTTAAAATTCAGAATTTTCTAATCATGTATTCAAATTTTTTAAAGCTCTTTATGGACTTAAACAAGCTCTTAGAGCTTGGTATGAAAGACAGTACTTTTTTATTGAAAATAATTTTAAAAAAGGGAAAGTTAATACCACATTATTTTTAAAGCATTTGAAAGATGATATTTTAATAGTTCATATTTATGTTGATGATGTTATTTATGGTGCTATTAATGAATGCTTGTGCAAAGAGTTTGAATCTCTTATGCAAAAAGAGTTTGAGACTAGTCTTGTAGGTGAGTTCACATTCTTCTTAATATTACAAGTCAAGCAAAATAAGAATGGAATATTTCTTAATCAAGAGAAGTATACAAGGGAGTTGCTCAAAAGATTTGGAATGGATGGATGTAGGACAAGTTCAACTCCCATGAGTACTAGAACTAAATTAGATAAAGATGAGAAAGGCAAATACATTGATAAAAAAAGATATGATGGGTTGTTTGATTTACTTGACGACAACTAGTCCGGATATAATGTTTAGTGTATACTTGTATGCAAGATTTCAATCCGCATCTAAAGAATCACACTTAGTTGTCGTTAAGAGAATATTGCATTATTTAAAGCATACTTATGTCTACACCGATGTGAATTTTGCCGGATGTAAAGTTGATAGGAAAAGCACTAGTGTGATATGTTGCTTTCTTAATAGTTCTCTTATCTCATAGGCTAATAAAAAGCAGAACTCTATCACATTCTCTACCGTCGAGGCCGAATGTATAACAGCCGGTAGTTGTTGTGCACAAGTATTATGGGTAAAATAACAATTACTTGATTATGGTATAAATTGTTCAAGTGTACTCATAAAGTGAGATAACACAAGTGCAATAGAAATGGACAAAAACTCAATTCAACATTCTAAAACAAAGAATTTGCGTTATCATTTCATTAGAGAATATGTGACACTTAAAGATATTGCTATGGGTTATTTCCTCTAACCACCCTTAAACTATCGCTATTTTCTGCATCTAACCCCAAACTACGAACTTCATTTTTTGAGTACGTAAACTATCACGATTTTTTCAATTTGATCCTTCCGTCCAATTCCGTCGACTTCTCCGTTATTTTTTGTTTTTCGCATTTATGAAAAGTCCATTATACCCTTGCTATAAGTGTTACTTTACTTTTCTTAAAATAATATATAATAATATAAAAAATAATTAAAAAAAGACTACGAGGGGCGTTGCTCAGGATGGTGTTCGGCTCGGTGGCGGTCAAGGGCGGCCTCAACACGGGCGGTCCCGACGTCGGCATTTGCCGACGATTGATTTTGCTGCTGGAAATGGACGACAGGGGCCAGGTCAGGAGGAGGCAGAGGCCGCGCGGGCTTCGCGTGGTCCTCCTGCGGTTTCCGTTGCTGCAGTTGCTGGAACTATTATTATTGGGTCACCCACGCTGGTGGCTTTGCCCCCTGATCGGAGTATCCATTGGGTCCTCCACCTCCTCTTCCTCGCTGTTGTTCTTGCAGCTGCTTGCTAAAGCATGTGCCCATCTTCTCTCTTCTCAACGGCCAAACTTATGAACAGAGAAAATGGGAACAAAACACTGATCCAAATCAAAATGTATTTATATTCTGAAGAATCTGAACACACACTCCGATGCCCAAAAAAGGGGAAAAACCTGGCAGCTTAGTAATCAATGTTCAAGAATCGAGATCCGAAGTTTCGGCTGACAAGAATTTAGAGTCCAATGCACGAAAAATTTCAGTGAAAGAACGTAAAAAAGGAAGATGGACGAGAATCAGAGTTCGGATGCACAAAAAGTCTGAAAGATTTTTCTGTCGCAATTAGAACGAAAAGAGATCCAAGATGGATAGCACTAGAAGGCAAGAAGGATTCAAGCAGGTAGCAATCAGATCACAGTTCCTGGAAGGGGAGAGAGAGAGAAAATTAAACGCAAAGACACGATGGTTGTTGACGAAGTTCGGCCACACCTTGACCTACGTCTTCGGTCCGACTTCTCGATCTCGAAACCGCTCGAGATTTCACTAATCCTTTCCTTTATTCCAAATGGTGCAAAGAAGAAAGCCCTTTACATCAACCACATTTTCTCCGCTTCGAGAGACAATGCAACCTCTCCTCCTAGGAAGCTAATATATTTCTCTCGTTCAAGAGATAAGATTTAGAATCTCTTTTACACATGAGCTCTCTCTATTTTTTCTAAATAAGAATGTTTCTCTCTTTTATAATTCTATGCTCACAAGAGTGGAAGAGATAAAGAAAGGAATCTCTAAATGATAACTTCAAGAAAATGATCTTCTTTTGATCACTTGAAATTTTGCTTCAATACATGGATGAGTGTTTTTGCTTTTGGCCTTGGCACTCTTTTATAGGCTCTAGTATGTGGAAAATTCATTCAAGAATTATTCTACAAATTTCTCCTTTAATATGTAATAAATAAAAATCAATATGTAATATTCAAATAATAATAATAGAAATAAAATCAATATTTCTCTAATAAATAAAATGTTAATACCACTCTCGGTCCTTCTTCTCTATAAGTTTTTTTTTCTATTTCACCTATTTTTCTCTGTTTAGAAAAAAATTCAATAAAACTTTCTTTTCATATTTTTATTCTATTTTTTTCTATGCTTTCGGCAAATCCAATTCCTCTTATTTACTTTCCTCTTTCCTATTCACCGTAGTGCCTTCACGCCCCTTTTTTTCCCTCTTTTTTCTCTCCAATTCTCTTACACCCTAGCCTCTTCTCTCTCCAATTCTTTTACGCCCTCACGTATTACTTTTTCATCTCTCCCTTTAATTACTTCTCCTCTCTCCTTCATTTCACGACTTGACCTGGCATCCCATTCGATTTGTCCCCCTTTTTTCCTTTTTTTTTCTCCTTACATCGCGGACGGTTTCTCTAGCTCCTTCAATTTATCTCTCTATTTTTTTTTCTTTTCTCCGATGTCACGGTCTCTCTCTCAACTCTTCTTTTCTTTTACTCCTCTCTCTCAACACTTTGGCGCCTCTATTCCCCTTACTCCTTGATCTCTTCCCACCGCCAGATTTCCCCCCTTTTCTTTTACGCCAAAGCAATGTGCGGTGTGATTAATCCATTTTTTTTCAATTCTCTCTCGAGAGGACTTGCACTCTTATTCTTTCTTTTTGTCCGAAGGTATTATTAGTTCTTTTCCTTCGATCCTTGAGCAAATCGAAGGCATAAATGCCCAAAAATATGTGGCGCACTATGCGATCGATTTCAATAAAAATCGGTCTATCACCAAAATAAATAATGATATCTTACGATAAACCTATGGAGCTCCCTTACGTATCTCGTTTCAAGTCTAATCATTCGACGCCGAATCACGTCTTGTACCGGGACGTCACGCCTTTCTTTCTTCTTGTCATCGAGATGTGACGCCGCTGTTACCGAACACCGAGAATAAAAGAGAAAGAAACTCCTTCGACGGCCGGCCCTAAGGATTTATTTATATGACTCATTTTCAATCCATCTATAACTTTCAATCTCAATCAAAATTTAATCTTTTAATTAATCTCTTTTAACAATTCTGATTTATTTCAATAATTAAATAAATATGAATTTAGTTAAATAATCCCATAATTCATTTTTATCCTTGATTAAACTCCTCCCCTATTTTCTTTTATTTTCGGAATTATTTATTATAATAATATTAATGTTCATATTTCTCAAAATAAAAATAATAAAATATTGTTTTTTCAACTCTAAACAATTGGTGTCGTTACACCAAATGTCCTTTTCACCTATTATAAGTTGGTACCCGATTGCATTATTGACGTGACATTGATGTGATATTCTCTCTTCTCCACATAAGTATTTACTAACGTAGCAAAATTTAAAAATAGAAAATAAGACCTTGTACAATGAAAGTTATGAATTTTAAAACAAACATCATTCGATCTATGAGGAACAAAAAAGTGGAAGGGAATAGAGGTAAAAAAATTGAATTTTTTGAAAAGAATATATGAGCAGTAAAATTATGTAATTTATATGGGTTAAACCTTGGGAGTCTAGTTTCATGAAAAATTAGAATTCCTTAAGTAGTTCAAAGGTTATGAATTTTACATCAAATACCACTCAATCTGTCAGCAAACTTGGAAGATGAAGAATATAGTTGTGTTGATGAAATTTGTAGAGGCCTTACACAATAGAACTTAAAAGGGTAATTTCCATAGGATTAGACTTCATAAAGTCTATTCTAATGCAAAATTAGAATTGTGTTAATATCACATGTTTACTAATTATTATGCATATTACTTTTAGCACCACATGAGCTCCTGGTGTACTAAGGTGCACTAGAAGTAATCCATCATTGTTATACCTCATGTTGTGCCTTTAAAATGTGATTTGACATGAATATACATTCTATATGATCGAAAAGTGAGTGGAATACTTTTTATGCAATTATATGATATTTGTTCTAAATGATATGATATGGTTGATGCATGCAATATGCATCTTATCTGTCATGCATTTACATTTCCTCTGTTGGGATGATATATCTTATGCAGGGAAGGTACTCTATTTTTATGGGATAATATTATATCCTACAAGATAATATATGTTTCCTGATAGGGATGATATGATGTATTATGGGATGATATGAGACCTCTTGTCAGGAATGATACATCTTATGCAGGAAAGGTACTCCATATTTTGGGATGATATGAAACCCTACGGGGTAATATATATGTGCATTTTGCATACGTGCATTCATGATATGATATAATACATGATTATGATATGTTAAATGATATGTGACAAGTTATATGATATCTAAGATATGTTATTTCGTTGATATAATATCCTTCGTAATATGATAGATGTTCATAAGTAATAATATGTTAGTTTGTTTCCTATAAGTTTTTCACATATTGATTTAGTTTATCTGAATGGAAAATGTGGTAACACATAGGTTATAAGTTTTCAACTTGCTGAATTATTGTTTGTTCATAATATTGTTATAACACCTTTAAGAACAATAGACCGATCATGTGGTTGTGCTTAAAATATACTAATCGGATTAGAAGCACTTTTAAAGATAAAAGATAGATATGAGACTGAGTCTTTAGTTGTCATTTTATGAGGATGTGTGACCACTCTTAGTGTGTCGATGTATAAAAGCTAAATGTTCGAAAGATCTTTCTAAATGTATAAGTTTAAATTAGTGTGTACTTGCTCTGTGATCAAATATTAGTGTCTATGAACAATAGTGTGTTAATATTATTGCACTTGTTTCTACATGACAAGAACCCTCTTCCACCATAGGAATTTGATTGATCATATTATGTCGTGGCTTATGGGTTAGACCAAGGTTTAAACCAAGGTCGTGACACCCAATCTTCACACTGGAATGAAAACTTACCTGTTATGAATCATGAAAAAATGTGTATCATGCTTAATCTTTTAAGATGTCATTACATTGATTGAATTGTAAGTTTTTCTACATGATAGTTGATATGATGATTAATAGTTATTGATTATTCAATTATTTCATATTGATTAAATTATAAATTATTTTATTGAACATGTCCCTTACTTACAATTGAGGTGGCCTCCCTTGCATCCGGATTTGTGTAGGCATGCAAAAATGATTAAGGTTGGTGGCATGCTCATGACGACGAGTAACACATGAGTTTGGCCTTTGTCATTAGGTCTTTTATTTAGAGTCTAATATATTATGAATTTATTTGCTTATGGACTTAATTTAGCCATGATTCAAATGTCATCTTGAATAACGTGTTTTCATGATAAGAATGTTTATAGGCTTACCATTTATTATGTATGCTTTAAGACATGATTTTATTAGGCGTTCTATTATGAGATTTATTTTATATTTTATATAATTTTTTTGTTGCTATATTAGTGTTTATGAGCTTTCATTTATGTTTGATTATGGTCTTTTTTTGCTACGATATTTGGGCTTCATGGATTATATTTTATAATTATTGTTCTTTCATTTATTGCATTTATATTGTAGGCTTTATTTGATATTTTGAAAGTACTTTCCATTGTTGCTTGATGTTGATAAACTTCCATCGTATTTGGAATATGATTTCCACTACTTTATAATTAAACTTTCATGAGTGACGTCACTCAAAACTCTCTTGACTCATATCATAGGGTGGATTTTGAGATGTTATAGAGAGAGTCAAAGACAATTGGCAGATCAACTGACATCAAGATCAAGCAATGTTTATGGAGTACTCATTTTCATGAGTAGGAGGGAAAGATTGTTGAAGCATTGAAACAAACAGATTACTAGAATCTTAATTAGGGTTGCCAATTTTTTCTGCCCGACCCATAGGGAATCCTCGAGTGGAACCTCAATTTAGGAAAATTTTGCTCCCGCGGTGGTGGTGATGGGGGACGGGCATAAATGCCCCCGAACCTTCAGTCAAAATCTGGGCGGAGGATGTTGCGTGCCCCTGGCTCGCAAGTCTCCAAACCCTGGACTCATATCTATTAGAGATCTAAACTATTAAATCTCAACCATCCATTCTTTTATATAAATTTACAACAAATCATAAATTCATTTTTTTTTTCTTCTAACCTCTCTCTCCTTCTCCTCCTAACCCTTCTCTCTCTCTCTCCATGATGGCGACCCATTCATTCCCTTCAAAACGATCGTTAATCATCATCAGAGTTCTGTCGGTCGGCCACCTATGCATGGAAGGGCGGTGGCCCTCCCCACTACTACAAAGGGAGGGCGGGGGCCCTCCCTCCCTTGGTTCATAGAGGGGGCAGTTACCCCTCTATGAAGACCAGGAGAGGGAGGCCCTCTGATGCGCATAAAAAATGATAACAAACGTTAGCACGTGCACTAGTCGCTCAAGTAATAAAGTGAATGAGTAGAGTTATCATTCCCACGACAACGGTTAATAACTTAAATTTTATTTTAATCTTTCTAATTGAGAAATTAAGAAAAGTTTATCTTAAAAAAGGGAATAAAATAAAATGATGAAAAAAGAAAATGATCACTTGGAGAAATAACGATTTGATGATTAGAGCACATAATTATCGCCATTAAAATGCAATGAATCTTCTTGACTTAAAATTAGTTGAATCAATAATAAAGTTAAATTCTCAAAATTAATTAACCAACATTTCAGACTTTAACTACTATCTTAAGAACAGTTAGAATAAATCAATCATTTCAAGTTTTAACTTATATATCTAATTAATCATAAGATGCATTAAAATGAAATTAATATTAAGCGCTTTATCAAGTCACCTTAATAATTACACAAATTAGCTCTCTTTCGATTTTCCTAATTGTGGCATGCAATGAATAAGATCGATCCTAGAAACTATTATGAAAATAATTACTTCTTCTCATATAGCAATCAAATCATGTATCATGGAATCAAAGGAAAGCATTAAAACCAATGGGAGTTGGGGTGGAGTGGGTAGCAGCTCTTCACCGCTTAAGCAAAGGTCTCATGTTGGAACCTTTGTAGATGCAGAAAAATCTCTTTGGGAGCCTCACCTGCCATAGTCATGCATGCTGCTCGGGGTGATACAAAAATCGTCAGGATCGATGGTGGGTCGAGACTTCAACCTGTGACCAATGCACATAACTCTTAGCGCCAACTGAATTGAACGATCGACGCCGCTTCCCGGACACTGGGGTGGCAACAAAAAAAGGAAAACATTAAACATGAAATTGCAATGCTATTAAAGATTCATACTAAATTAATATTAAGAAAGACTCCGAAGCACAAATAGGGTTCAACTAAGATGATCCTAATGAAAGAATAAATGTACTAAGAATAACATCAACTATAATATAAAAGAGTAGGAAAAGAAAACGAAGAACTCTTACAGCTGTTGTGCACGTGCTCTCTCGAGTTTTCGACAGAGTTTCGCTATTGTTCTCGCTCTTCTCTTCTTTGTAGGTTTCAAATTTATGTTCCAGAGATACTTTTCTAGGTCCTTTTCTGCCCTCTTTTATAGATTTTCTCGTCCCCAAAGAAAGAAATAAAAAATCTATTCAAAAAGTGGATAAAATTTACCTTCAAACTGGCCAATTGCTCGTCGTCACAGTTGTGATGACATCTTTCACGGCCGTGATAGAACCATCAATGCATCTTTCATACAGTCACGATTGTGACAAGTTTGATAGAGTCGTCTAGCATCTTGTAGAGATCACGGCCGTGATAACATTTCAGCACGGCCGTGATAGTAACATGTTTCTTCTCATAATGAAGGCACAACTGTGACTATGGTGAGAATGGCCGTGATCGAAGCTTTTGTTATTGTACTTGGATGTTTTCATTCATTTTTCATCGTTTTGATTTTCTACAATAAAATTATCCAAACTTAATTAGGTAGAAATCAAATCTTGAAGAAATTATCTATAAAATACATCAATTCTCTCTTTCTTGCACATAGAAGATTTCAAAAATATAAATTAGATAAACTAAATTAATGCATGAGCTTTTCGTGCATCACTCTCCCTTCGTGGCTTAGTACATAGAGGGGGCTGCCCCCTCTGTAGGAGGCCAATGAGGGTGGGCGGCGGCCCTCCCACTCTTCGTGCACAGAGGGAGCAATTTGCTCCATCTGTGAGAGTCATCGATAGTGCCCTCACCTTTTAAAAAAGAATTACTCACTCTTTATAAATTTTTTTGCCCTCATTTTTTTGTTGAATGTTGAAATATTTTTAATGTTAATAATGTATATTATAAAAATTATAGAAATATTGACTTTTTATTTTTTATATTTTAAGATTCGAGGAATCGATCCCCGCGAGAGTTCGGGGATCCGCAAGGATTGGGACGGAGAATTAGATTCTCCCATGCTAGGGATTCTGGGCGGGGACGAGCGTGGGGGCGGGGGAGTATCTCTCACCCGGAACATGATCGGGTGACATCCCTAATCTTAATATATTTTAAGTTAAATTAAAATATTATTAACTGATCCTTTTATCTATTTAGTTGTTGATGTGAAGAGCAATTTCTTAGTTTTAAGCAAGGAAATTATCTTTTGCCCTCTTAGTAGGACTATGAAGTCTTATCAATTAACCCTCAATTCTACATACTATGAGTATACCCGGATCGAGTGGCAATCCAGGGTGTCATGTTCACCATGATTTAAACATTGATATCTCATCTAAATAGGGAATTAGCTGAGCAAAAGATTTCATGTTGTATGAAAAGAATAGTAGCATGAATTTTATGAATGAATTAATTTGAAAATTATACGACTTTGAATTTTTTAAAGGGAATTCTCCTAAGGAATGGATTCACTAAACATTGTTGGACTATGGTGTATTGTGTTTAATTTTATCCATAATATTAACATCATAATTAAAAATGGTTTCCCATTCAATGATCACTTTAGTATCTTAAGGTACTAACTCCTTCACTACTGCAACTTCTTAGATACCGTTAGAGATTATGGATAGCCTAAATTATAGGAGTCACCTACTTCAGTCTCTTGATAAGTTAATTATATGAATTCCATCTCATATGTTAATTATGTGATTATCCATTTATCCTCTTTATGTCCCAATGTAAATCGTCTAAATTTATAACTCACTTTTGAGAAATTGAAACCACGTGCATGATGACTTAAACATAATCATGACACTAAGTTTGAACGATGGCAACGAATACACGTGCATGCATTAGTCTAGTAGATAAATTTGCTAACTCCTCTCCTAACAAACGACTCTGCTATCATCTTATTTTGATTAAGGGTGCCCTAACTTTAGCATGATGACATATTTCAGATGAATACTCCTTATATATTGGAAGTAGGAATGCTCAAATCTCATCTCAATCCTGTTACATGATTGGGCACACATCTTATTTATTCCTGTTTACAAGATTGACTTCTTCTTCTTCTTCTTCTTCTTCTTCTTCAAAGGTGAGAGAGAAGATCCATCATGGCTGGGCGTGGCTGGAACAAGGCCTCGAGAGGAATAGCCTTCGGCATGGACAATCCACTCCCATCGCTCATGTCGACCTCGTCCTCTCCATTAACCCTCTCCCACTCGAAGCACAGTGTCATGGTTCCCAACACCAACCCCACCTCCCGCATCGCAAGGTTCTCCCCCGGGCACCTCCTCCTCCCCATCCCGAATGGGATAAAGAGCCGCTTCGGCGATGACGACGGCGGCCCCATCTGTCCGGTGCTCTCCTCCAGAAACCTCCCTGGCGCAAACTTGTCCGGCTCCTCCCACGTCGCCGGGTCCCTCTGGATGGCGTACACGTTGACCAACAGTATGGTCTGTGGTGAGACGTCGAAGCCGCCGACCGTGCACTCTTGGGATGATTCATGGGGGAGGAGAAGCGGATTGACGGGGTACAAACGTAGTGTCTCGTTGATCACGCATTGGAGATAAGGAAGGTTTGGAAGGTCGTTCTCCTCCATTAGTCGCTTCGTCCCCACGAGCGCGTCGATCTCTGCTCGGGCTTTCTTCAGTTCCTCTGGATGATTCAGCAGTAGGGACATCGCCCATTCTATGGTGTTAGACGAAGTGTCTGTTCCAGCATTCAGCAGACTCTACACACAGCCGGGCAAAGCACGAAATCGATGGTTAGCAAATTATGTCGTTACTTTATTGAGAAAAGTGGTTTAACGCATTTTTTTAAAAAAACATAAAATTATAGAAAATGATTATATAAGATAATAATGTGAAAAGTTCAATATAACTGTTATTAATAATTTATTATATTTTATTATTATCAGTGATCCTTTAAAATATTAATAAAGTAAGATATATAAAAAAAAATATGCAGAAAGTCCGATTGTCACACGCATATATATAATATGTATATATATGCGGGATAAAATGGATGTATATATATAGAGCTGCATGCAGGTCAGTCTCACCACTAAAAGAGATTTAGCGATCTCATCCGTGTAGCAGTCCGGATCAGTCGCTTGAAGTGATAAGAATACGTCGATCATGGTCTTCTTCTCCTTCTTATCCCCTCCTTCTTTCGCCGCTTATCTATTAGTCCCTGCAGGAACTGATCCATCTCCCGGTGCAGCGTCGCAAGTTTTCTCTTCACCCCCAGAAACGAAAGCGAGGAAAGCGTCGGAAAGAAGTCGATGACGTTGGATGCCCCGGCGCGAGAGAGAGTTCCCTCCACGATCTCCCTGAACCTGCTTGCCTCTTTCGTGACCCCGATGTCCTCCTCCGCATTGCACCGCTTCCCATCGATAATTGTCATGATAACGTTCAGAGAGAACTGAAACATCCTCGACTTGACCTCCACCATGGCCAGCTGCCGCCCCTCCGCTCGTGTCACCCCGGCCTTCCACTCGCGGAAGAGCTGCCGGGCCATGCAGCGGACCTCGGCCTCGCGAGCGCCGGAGAAGTCCAGGAGCCGATGGTTGGAAAAGATCTCGATGTTGGCGATGCGGCGCATGTTGCGCCAGTGAGGGCCGTAGTTGGCGAGGCCAACGGCGTTGTAGTTGTAGGTCCGCTCCTTTTGGGACGGCAGTTGGGGGCGGTTGGCGAACGCGACGTCGTTGACGGTGAAGCACTCCTCGGCGGCGGCGGCCGAGGCAACGGTGAGGACGTCGCGGGAGCCGAAGCGGAGGCGGACGACCGGACCGTAGCGGGCGGAGATGGCGGCGAGGGTGCGGTAGAGGGGCTTCTTGAAGAGATGAAGATGGCCGATGAAGGGGTAGGCCGGCGGACTCGGCGCGAGCTTTTTCTTTGATCTCCTTCCGCCATGGACTGCATTGGCAAGAGAGAGAAGCGTGAGGAGGAGCGCGCCAGAAATGACGAGAGCAGCATAGCAGTTCATGTCTCTAGCGTGGTCGACCGAAGTGGCTGTTGCAGTGTTGCGGACGATGATGCTATAAATATTAATTTTTTCTATAACAAGACCCCACATATAATTGTTGTCGTATCAATTCGATCTTGACTTGGTGGTATCGCACTGTCCGTTTCTGACATTACACTAAAAATTTTTATAAAAATAAGTTTCTTTAATAATATTTAAAAAATAAAATAGGTTTAAAATTAAAATATTATTTGCAATTTTTTTCAGAAATACTAGATAAAACAAAACTTGTCTTTATTAATGGTTTTCTAGAATAATTCTTTTTTCTAGGTTTCTACTTCACATTTACAATTTCATCAATATTCTCCCTATAATTATTCAACATTTCCCTCTACCTTTTCTTCTATTATCATTTTTTTAATCCTCTCCAATTCTAATAATCATTTCCTTATGTTTTTCCTTCAGAAGTTTATTTCTTCTTCTATTATCATCTTTTCAATTAATCACAATTTCCCATTTTATTTATTCATCATTTATCTTCTTTCCTTCTTCCATCACCTCTTTTTTTCACTATCCTGAATGTAATCTTCTCTATCTCTTCTCCGGATTCTAATAGGTTCATTTTAAACCGAACCAACTGTTAATTCAGTTCATTAGTTAATTGTTCCGGATATCGATCGAACTGGTTTGATAACATTCAAAAAATACAGATATGCTTATCTATATCTTATATTTATATATAGGTATGAAAAAGTAGGGTAATCTGAGTGCCGACATATCCAGCTCAATGAAAAAGTAGGGCAAGCCAACTTGGCACTTGCATGCATTTCTGAATTTTATTTTCAGCTGCAAAAATTCATTTAATGCCAGTTTGGCTATTGAATCGCATGGTTTAAGAATCATATGAGGCTAGATTCCTTGTTCATTTTATTTCAATTTTATTTTGACGTGACAATTTACATTTTTTCAATTCTATTTTCTTTTCTTTTTTTTCTCTTTCTTACTTTATCACAAATCTATTTATTTATTAAATATAAATATTTACTATAAAAGCATTTATATAACATTATTTATTACTTATCATTCGTTCATAATTTGTAATATTTTGTTAAATATATTTAATTATAATATAATTTATTATATTTAAATAAATATAATTTTTAATAAAAAATTAACTTTGTACTATTTTTATTAATTAATAACATTATATTTTATATTTATAACACTTACTTTTATTCAAATACTCACTGAACTAATTTATCATATCAATTTTTTATATCACATCAATATTTTATTTTTTTATTATTATATTTTATTTTATCGAACTAATTTATAATTTAATTATTCAAATAAAAGTTAAAAATAACTTGAAAATATTATAATATGACCATCCAAACGTTACATTGGAATTTGCACGTTGGGACACGAAATAAAATTAAAAAAAATGGAATTCAGTGTACATTCCACATGTATTTGTCCGATTGATTCCATATGTATCACGTGAGCTTGTCCCTTTGGTTGGCCTGTCGGTCTTTTTTAATTTTTGGCGCGTGCCTGACATGATAGATAATAATTTTGTAATACCCGGTTAAATAAAATAAAATAAAATAAAATCAAATCAAATCAAATTGTAAAATCAATTATCCTAGTCCATAATTGAGCCCATTAGCACATTAAATCCCAAAAATTAGCCTACAAAAGCATTAGATACCTTAAGCACAACTTAGCCACCATTTCTTCTCCCTCACCTCTCTCTCTTTCTCCGCACTCCATCCAACAAGAGCAAGGGAGCTCCAACAGGATTTCTCCAAAGTTCTTTTTCATTTCTGCAATTTTTTTAATGTTCAACATCATCCCCTTACACCCCTTCCAATCGAAATGCTTCTTAGGTGGAGAAAGGCAAGGGGAGAACGAGTATCGGTGAACGGAAGGTTTCAAGCAATAGTGTGAATCCGAAATTCCCCTACATAACTTAATTGGCAATAGTGTAGAATTAAGGTTCTTATCTTGAAATGTATTCTTGATTAATGGAAGGATGTTGAAAAAGAATAAATGATTGTGTTCTTATATTTGATTCTTGTTTTGTGATTCCTTATAACTCTGAATGTGTTCTGTATTGGTCATCCATGCTTAGATCATTGTTTGTAGGCATTGATTGCCTTTTTAGATTGAAAATCGTTGTTAATAGGATTCTGTTCGATTCAGTTTTCACGACGACCGGTCGACCGATCCAGAATATCGGTCGACTGATCGATAGAGATCGGTCGACCGATCATTCTTCCCGAGCCTTATATAGGTCGGCCGATCGGCCGATCGAAACTCATTTTTATAGACTAAGTACTATCGGTCGACCAATTCAGAAATATCGGTCGACCGATGCTCAGGACCGAGAACCATTGTATTGCATTAAGACTAACCGATCAACCGATCCAGAGATATTGATCGACCGGTGCCCAGAAGTCGGTCGACCGACCAGTGAGGATCGGTCGACCGAACCCCGACCAAAATACATATTGGTTGCTGATTTGATCTAGATTCTTTTTATGAGTGTGAAGTGCTACTCCCTGCTGATTGAAATATTATGTGACTGAATGCTTGATCTTGTATTGATCGATCCAATGATTCAATCCTCTTATAGTATGCAAGAATGATAAAGTGATAAAGTGATTAAGTATGAAAGATGAAAATGTAAATGGGAGGGTGGCTAACCCATGCTAAGTGCTTACAAATGAAGGGTCGCTCCCTTAGCCATGGCTTGATCACCCATTGGCTGCACAAGCCTGTATTGTTTGCTCGGTATAAAACCTTCACAAGTTAAAGACACTCAAAATCACCTAAGCTAAGTGAAAGATACAAGCATAAAGAATATGTACAAGTGATATGAGAATGATGATGTTAAGTGAAGCGTGATTATTAATTCATCATGATTATAGTAACATCTCATGATTATATGATCCATGATCTCTTTTATCCATTGATATCTCTAATCTCATGATCTTATGCTCACTACTTGATCTTGTTATTAATTATTACTGATTCTGACTATTACTATTTATTATGATGCATTGAGTACTTTATGGATCTCCACTAGACTGTATAGCTTACGGGAGGACCTCCTCCCCTGTGTTTGATTTCCATAAGGCCAGGTCAGTTATGGTGTTAAGATCATGTATCGCGACCAGCTCGAGCGATGTTATAGCACATGAATTGATAGAGGGCCTAGTTATCTTTATCTTTATTTTCGTATTATGAGCTTTGATGTAACCCAAATATTATGACTATCATGGAGATTTTGTAACACTTTAAGATTTTCGTCATTTTGATACCCTATGTTTCATTGTTATCTCTATTGTTGATTTATTATCGCTTTTATTGAGTTTTAGTAAATTATTGGTCATAGTTATTATATTTTCGTAGCGTCTCTGGAATGATCCTCGTCACGTGACGTTGGTGAATTTGAGGGCGTTACAAATTTTTTTTACATTTTATAAGAAATCCTTTACTATTTTATTCCTAACTCCTATTGGTTGTATTTTCTATAATAAAAGATGGCTGACATTTTTCGAAGGGCTCAATGATCTTACGGTGCATTCTTTGTCACGTTTCCTTTTAAATTCCTTGTAACCTTTAATAGTTCATCGGATCCTACAATAAAGAGACAGAGAGGGTGACGGCTCATTGCTTTTTTTTTTCCTTTCCATCGAACTCATGACGCAATCGAGTACGTAGCGGATTTATGTCTCAAGTAATTTTTTGAGTGTTAATAATTTTAAATTCAACTGTTAAAGTCATTATTTTAATAAAACATACTTATTTGTTATTTGATCATGCTAATAATTTGTAACACCCTTCATAGATCCAAAGGCAAAACACAGTCGTCGCGCGATGAAGAGGTGCGACGTGTCATTTACCTCACATTTTTTCTTTCCTTCGTGGACTGAAAAGAGAGAGCTTCTTCCACGGTCAAAATCAAAGATGAAATTTTAGGTGGACGCACGACAGGAAATTCTTTTGGGTCAGCTCGGTCAGGTTGAACTTGGGTCGCACTGTGCAAGCTGTCTAGTAGGATGTTGGGCACAATTTGACATGGGTCCGACGAATCTGAGCTCGGCACAAGCTCGACCTAGCAAACACATTTTTTTATTTTCTTATTTTTATTACATATTCAAATATTTAATTTTATATTATAATTATATTATATATATATATATAAATTAATTAAATATATAATAATCATAATAATATATATTAGAATATTTCTATTGTTTTATTATTATTATAAATAAAATTTGGGTAAAAAAAAGAAAAATGGGCCGGTCGGCCCGGCCCGATCGAGTTATGCACCTATCCGCAACATGATTAAACACGAATTGATCGACCCGAATATGACATGATAAAATTCATTTTTTTTATCTCATTAGATTGGAGGAGAGAGAAAGAAAGTGTAAGTGTACGTTCTTCTAATTTCTTTTCTTTGTTTTTTGGGAATAGAGAATTATTCGGCTAATTTTTTTTATTCAAACGTTTGGAAAACTCTTCTATATTATTACATTATTAAAAAAATAATTATTCTTAAATCTTGTATTTTGTGTTTAGTAAAAATGTCAGTGGTATGTTTTTCGTAAGAGAAAAATGCATGTGTAAATTCATAAAAAATTTACATGTGTAGTCCAACCGTTAGATTGAGATCTGATGATGAATCTTAATATAGAAAATTAAGATAATTTTAATCATTTGATGTCATGATGACATCATCAAATAATTTAAATAAATATTTACCGTTAAATATTGATCCAATCATAAATTTACACATATAAATTCTTTTTGAATTTACACCTCCATATATCCTAAAGATGAGATAATTTACATGTCATAATTTTTTTTCTTGTTGACAAAGTTGGCCCATCCCATCTTTCAACGATAGGATCCTTTTGGTCTTTTTTTAATAACTAATTAGTTATTCTTTTCTTTTGACGGAACTATAAATAATTTTTTCTTCATTCCCCTCCTTTTCATCCACAAATTAAACTAAAAAGAAAATAAAGTACTTGACAATTCCATGCATGAAGGGAATAATCGAGACCATTTGATATATGGACACATTAATGTCTCTGCAAAATAACGTTAGTCATACTATCTAGAAGTGCAATAGTCAATTATGAACATTGTGAATTCATAATTTTAATATACAAGATAAACATGCCATGTTAGAATTAATTAAAAACCTTAACTACTTTATTTAAAAATTTGAGAAAAAAATGTATGCTAAAATTTAAAATATTTAAACAATAAGATCTATAAAATCTCAATCTTTAGGTGTAAACAGTTGCCAATTTCAAGATAAGCTTGCCATGTTAGAAATAATTTAAAACCTTAACTAGTTCATGTAAAACTTTGACAAAAAGAAAAAAAGTAAGCTCAAATTCTAAAATCTTTGAACAGTAAGATCCATAAAATTTCAATCTTTAGGTGTAAATAGTGGCCACTTTTAAAATTGTTTATTCTTATGAACCCTTTTTTTCCCACTGTATCTCCATTAATGGGGCACATGGAATGAATTGCCAAGTTTTTATACTTTATTCTACCGTCAACTTTTTAACGTTTATTTTTTTATCTAACTAAATTTTTAACTTTTATGTCAGAAACAAAGTCTTTTTTGGCAGGAGATGATTGATCTAGTGCAAAAAAATTAAAGTATGAAAATAAAGGAGTACGTACGTCTCACTGGTAGAATTTGAACCCGTGATCGAGAGGTCACTCGAATGATAGTCAGAAACAAGTTAGAAATACATCTTTTGACCGTTAGGTATTTTATTTTTATTTTATCTTTCAAATGAGAATAAATGCTACAAATATAACTGAACAAACTATAGAAAAATTAGAAAAGATACTAATTAATTTTAGAGATGGAATTTGTTCCGGTCTTTTTTTATCCAAAAACTCATTCATTATTTTTTGAAATAATATTTTAAATTAAGAAAATCACTCTAAATCATGTACAATTGATTTTTCGGAGTAATCTTTTATATAATTATATTTTAAAAATATACATATAGATTAAAATATAACATAAAATATTTAATTTTATAATTAAATATAAAATACACAGTTAAAATTTTAAAGTTACCAACTTAACTTAGCGTAACGTGGTAGAAAAAAATGAAATTATATACAAAAAATGTTATATATGTAATAAAAGTTAATAACTTATTAATTATTTATATAAATAAATAATGGTTTTCATGAGTACTTACAATTTTTTAGGGGTGGAGTTCTAGTTTTTTTTAGCAAGTGAATTTTATTTTATTAAAAATCACCTTAAATCAGCTCCTAATTTTTTTATTCAATTTTTTAGATCCGATAAACTTCGGGTTCGTCGGATTAGTAAATGGAGCTTGGATGAAGCTAGTTAAAAAAACAGTTTCATGGAGTATGATTTGCCCTCATTAGCTTTATTTGTTGATTGCACAGGAAAATTTGTACTTTTCCTTTCTTCTCGGCTATTTAGATTCATAATTTTTATGTGTATTCTCGTTTTATATTATTAATTATTATACCATATGCATTCCTTTTTAAGACAAAAATTACTTAACTGTAGTATATATGATAAACAAAAATAGATCTTCCTAAATTTATGCATATTTCATTATAACTAAATATTAAATAACAACTTGTATGAGCAAAAAGTAACATAAGGTGAAGTACTTACATAAAATGAAAATATCACATAAAATTTTTAGACAATAATGAAACGTTATAATCAAAGGTACTTTTACTATTTAATTATGATTTGATGATAGGAGTAAAGTTCTTTGATGGTTTTTCAAATTTAGGATTTAACGTGATCATATATGAGAAAAACCAAACTATCAAACTTTTAAATTTACTTTCCCTATCAGTATAAGTTTTTCACCTCTTTCTTTCTTCCTTTGTCATAAGATGGTAGTCAATAATGTTGACAACGCAATGAAGCTTTTTACATATTTTCTTTCTTCTTATAACAAAGAAATTATCATTCCTATAAGTGATATTACATAAGGAAATTGATCTATAGTCATTTATCCTACTGAAATAGTTTGTACCAAGTTGATCTAGCCTTGACAGAGAAGGCCAATCCTCAAGTGTGACTTGGAGATAGTGTCCACCGTCTCCCAGAGCGAGCTTAGTATAGTGATTAACAAAATGGTTACTGATGAGGGTATCATCAGTAAAATGGTTAGTGATTAACAAAATGGTTAGTAATTTGTGTTATTTGGTTTCTCCTATGTATGCATATTGTAGATTGGTGAATTTTTTTTTTATTTTTATCCCCTTGATTTATCCACATTATCCTAAATTTACTACATCATTGTATACTAATTTGTTTAAAGTAAGTTGTGAGCTGATTCTATGGAGAACGAAGGTTGCCCAAGTCGGTGCTTATAGTTAAGCTCTAGTCTCATAATTTTCTCTTGGACTTCTTCAACTTTCCTATCTAGATTTCCAAGGCTAACTTTGTTCCATTTAAGTGTTGAAGTTTTAATCTGGAATTAATGGGCCCCCTCCCCCATCCGCGCCGACGGGCACGGCTTTGAATTTTAGTTTTTTTTTAAATTCGTTTTCTTTTTTTTCAGTTTTTTTAATCGGTTTTCGATCCGCTCCCTCTCCCTCTCTCTTCTCCCTCCCTCTCTCGCCCGGCATCGGCGGCCAGATCGGCTCCATCCCTCTCTCGCTCTCCCTCTCTCTTCTCCCTCCCTCTCTCGCCCGGCGTCGGCGGCCAGATCTGGCCGCTCGGTGGCCGGATCTGACTGCGGCCGGCCAGATCTGGCCGCTCGGCGGCCGATTTGGCGCGGGCGGCCGATTTGGCGCGGGTGCTCGGATCTGGCCGCCCAGCGGCTGCCCGCGTCAGATCGGCCATCTTAGCAGCTGAATCTCGCTGCGAGCGGCCAGATCTGGCCACTCGGTGGCCGATCTGGCATGGGCGGCCGGATCTGGCCGCTCGGCGGTCGGATCTGGCTGCCCGCGTCAAATCTGGTGAGGGCGGCCAGATCTGGCCGCCCAGCCGCTCTCGCCGAGGCCGCCGCCGCCGCAGTGCTCTCTCGCCCCTTTCCGCCGCCGGTCTCGCCCCACTGCCGCCGTGCTCTCGCCCACCGTGGCCGCTCTCTCGCCCCGCCTCCGCCGCGCTCTTGCCCGTCGACGCCGCCGCCGCAGTGCTCTCTCGCCCCTTTCCGCTGCCGGTCTCGCCCCGCCGCCGCCTCTCTTGCCCCCCTCCGCCGCCGCTCTCGCCCCAGCAGCCGCTCTCTCGCCCGCCGCCGCCGCTCTCGCCCCGCCGCCGTCGCAATTGATTCTGAAATGTGTTCGACATTCGATGTTGATTCATGAAAAATGTAATTTGAGAATGTAATTTGTATGCATTTGTATGTGGTTTGAACTTGAACATGATTGTATTTAATTTCATTTGTCGTCAAAGAATTTGTATGCACTTGCACTTCGATGTGGTTGAAGTGCACTTTGATGTAGTTTGATTGTCGAAAGATTGAATTCTATTTCATTTGTCGTTCGATTTTTTCTTGAATAGGAATTGAACATGATCGTCGAAAAGATGAAATTCCATTTCATTTGTCGGCAAAGAATTTGAATACACATGCACTTTGATGTTCAATTGATCCGTCTCCCAGTGCGTCCTCGCAATTTTTCTCTTCACCCCTCGAAAGAAAAGCAACCATAATGCCGGCGGCAAGAAGTCATCGACGTTGGAAGCCCCGGAGACGGAGAGAGTTCCCTCCACCAGGTCCCTGATCCTCCTCGCTTCTTCCGTGACCCCCACGTCGTCGTCTCCGTAATACCGCTTCCCGGCGACCATGGTCATCAGAACGTTCAGAGACAACTGAAACATCCTCCACTTGATCTCCACCTTGGCCAACCGCCGCCCCTCACCTTGGGTCACCGCGGCCTTCCACTCGTGGAAGAGCTGTCGCGCCATGCAGCGGGCCTCGGCAGCGCGTGCTTCGCAGAAGGTGAGGAGACGATGGCTGGAAAGGATCTCGATGGTGGCTATGCGGCGCATGTTGCGCCAGTGAGAACCGTAGTTGGTGATGCCGAGGGCCGCGTAGTTGTACGTTAGCTCCTTTACGGATGGCAGGTGGGGGCGGTTGGCGAACACGACGTCGTTGACGGTGAAGCACTCCTCGGCGGCGGTGGCGGAGGCGACGGTGAGGACGTTGCGGGAGCCGAAGCGAAGTAGGACAACGGGGCCGTAGCGGGCGGAGATGGCGGCGAGGGTGCGGTGGAGGGGCTTCTTTAAGAGGTGAAGATGGCCGACGATGGGGAGGGTCGGAGGACTCGGAGGTACCCTCTTCGATCGCTTGCCGCCGTGGATGACATTGGAAAGAGAGGAGAGGAACTTGACGAGCAAAAGCACGGCGAGAATGAGGAGAGCGGCGCCGCAGTCCATTTTTTTTTAATCAGCTTGAATTGAATGATGACGATTGTTATATAGTAAAGCTATCAATCATTGATAAATAATGCCGGTGATCTTTTTTGTCATTTCTGAAAAAAAATCTCGAGAAATAACCACACAAATCACACGGTGAATTATATATATATATATATGAATTTAATGGGATCTCTGGGGCATATGACTCCATACGCCCAGCATTTAAATCGAACAGTGGGCCTCCCTCCGGCGCTCTCTCCCCGGTGACGATCTCTCCGACGGCGATCTCTCTGACGGCATTCTCTTTGGCTACGCTCTTCCTCTTCCTCTCCCTCTCCAAATCTCGCCGCCCTCTCCCTCTCCCGGCCATGCAATGTGGTCGGCCGTACTCTGATCGGCCGCGGCCTGATTTGGTCGTCAGGGGGCGGTCGGCCGGATCCACCGCGAGGCGGCCTTCTCCGGCTTTCAGGTGGCGGATTCTCCACTATCGGACGGGAGGCGACGATGGCGGCTACGAGGCGAAGCGACGAGGTGACAGCGGCGATGAGGCGCGAGCGGCTAGGCGGAGATGACTGCTAGATCCGATCTTTCCACCTTTCTCTTTGTTCGTCGACGAGGTGGCCGATCGGGATTCGGCAAGGCGAGGCGGCCGAGCGGGATCCTGCGAGGCGAGGGATGCAATCTTCTCTCCCCCTTTCTCTTCGATTGACGGCGAGGCGACGGCGAATCTCCTCTCCTCCCCCGCGGCCCTGCCCTCAGCCTCCTCATTCTCTTCCTCTCAGTCGTCCGTCTCCCTCGCGGCCAGCGTCCCCGTCGACGAAGACTCCTCCTAGCCCTTCCGTCGGTGCGCCGCCGACAGTCGTCGTTCCGCGTAAAAATGATAAAAAAAGTGAGCAGCGCCCACCGTCGGATTAGATCCAACGGTGGGCGCTGGGCGTATGGGGGTCATACGCCTGAGCAGGCGTATGGGGGTCATACGCCTGAGCAAGCGTATGACCTCCATTAAATCCTATATATATATATACATATATAAAGTAATATGCAATCAATATTTATATATAATTCAGTCTCGAAAATCTCAAAGCTTCATTACTGTTTATCTATTTATTTTATTTTTTAAGAATTTTCAATTTTCTAATTCTATTGTAACTGAATAGTAACCTTATTATAATTACCTGAGCAGTAATAATTATTATATTCTAATCATTTTATTTAGTCATTAGTTGCATTGCCTATATTCCGTGGTCTCTATTTAAGTTTTGTTTGGCAATACTAAAATTCGAATTTCAAATAGCGTTTAGCGGTTCGAACGTTGATTTTTTTAATAAATGTAAAAAGTAAATAGCGTTTAATATTTCGTATGAAAATAATGAAAAGCTATTTCTACTAACTGTTTAACGATTAGAGGTTAGAATTTTATAAAAAAATTTAATTTTACCCTTATTCAAATATATTATTTTTTCTAACTTGTCTTATTATTTTGTCATTTTTATAATCATGGGTGCACTATATAAAATTTATTGTCAATATAAATTTCTATATATTTTAACAAAAAGTTAGTCATGAACTTTTATTTTGTTTAATTAAGATATAAATATTTAATTTATTGTATTATAATATAATTTGTATAGTGCTTAAATTAAATAATTTGTCATATGTCTAATTATGTCATTTTATATTCGTCAACTAATTCTACCGTTAAGTTTACCGAACACTTATTTATTACAACATCTAACCGCTAATCATCATCCACTACCATGATCTCCCCCTTCAACGACGACGATGAAGACTCCATGAAATACCTGTTGACGTGGATGTTGCCGTTGGGGACACCTCAGGTGCACCCGAGCGCACCACCGAGGCTATGTCGGGCTAAGAACTATAATAATTAGTATTTAGTTATTTTTTTTATTTTAGCACATATTCGTCTTTGTCCTGGTGGTTTAAATAGCTTTTATTGAAGCCAACATCACAGGTTGAAAGTAGGGATGACACCCAACTTGACCCTGTTCGGGGTGGGAGACATCCCCTGCCCCGACCACGTTGACTAGCCTCTGTCCCGAATTCTCGACGCGGGGGAAATCTAATCACCTATTGTAATCCCTAGGCCCAAACCCCCATAATTAATATATTTAATATTTATAATAGACATAATTAAATTTAACGCTATTTGTTACAAGTTCCACAGTTTAATTAGAATGTTAAAAATAGCAAAAAAAAGCAATCTACCTCTTGTACTTGAAATCCAAGCCTTGAATACATATATCAAACAAAAAATAGCAAATAAAAAAAATAGCACCACGATCCACTATGCACAAAGATGGTCGTACATAGAGGGATGCCACTCTCCTCCTGCATTCAGCGGTCGTCGTCGAGAGCATGGAGCAAGGCCTTCCAATGTCCATCCATCACACGTCTGACCATCATTGGGAGCGTGGAACGCCGCACTAGGCATAGAGGTGGAGCTCATGTGTCCGGTCGTCACGCATTCCACTGTCATCGTGAGCACTGCCCTCCTCGAAGGTGAGTTGCGACGAATGTGGAAGTTACCCTCCAACACGTGTCGTAGAGTTCGAAGGCCGCCCACAGAGGTGGAGCTCCTCCTGTGTCCGATTGTCGCACATCCGGCCATCATCGTGAGAACTGCCCTCCTCGATGGCGAATGGTGATGAACGTGGAAGTCACCCTCCAGCTCGTGTCATGGAGTTCGAGGGCTGCTAGTAAGTGCCACCCTCTTCTAGCTAGCACCGTCATCGCCCTCCTCATGCGAGCGCCGCCCTCCTCCAACATCATGGACGAGCGGATCGACATCATGGAGGAAGGGATCGATCGTCAGGATTCAGGTAGAAGAAAAATGAAAGGGATCAATTGTCGGATAGAAGAAAAAGGGAATGGAGCAGCAGTCAGTGGTTAGGGAGGAAGAAAGAAGTAGAGTTACGGACTTGGGGTTTTTGTTATACATATGATAGGGTGAACGATTGTGATTTAATATGTTTGATCTGAAGATTATATATATATATATATATATAATAAGGGCGTGAGAAATCAGAGACCCCATGGGATGAGGGTGATCCCCCCCCCCCCCCCCCCCCCCCCCCCCCCCCGATCCCCGAAAGAAGGTTGGGGGGCAATTTTCCCCCATTCCCAAGCGGGGAAAAATTTTCCAAATTCAGGACCCAATGCAAACCTCCTCAAGAGTGACATTTTTAATATTGTTACTCATTTCCTTATCCATCTTTCCTATCACATTTTTATTTTATTATAAACCAAGTATTAACTGTAAGAAAATTTATATTTGTAGTATTTAGCTATACAAATTTGATCAATTTTCTATTTTTTTCTACTTAACTTTTATTTTAATATTGCTATAACTTTTAGCAACCAAAAGGTTAATAATTTTTTATTTAAATTGTAACTTACTCGTCATCTTGAATCACTAATATTTATTTGATATATTTATTCTCTTATTTAATTATGTGATTTATAAAAAAACATGTAGAGATCTACAATTTATGAGTGAAACTATTAGCTATATTTATATTATTTCTTTATGTAATTGTCTAGAAAACCTTTATTTGATGACATTGCTATAACTTTAAGAAACAAAAGGTTATTAAATTTTACTCTTTAAATTATAATTTACTCTTCATCTTTAATCACTAATATCTAATTATCCTCCTATTTCAAATATATTAATTTTCAAATAAATCATTATCCTCTTATTCGATTATGTGAGTTTATAAATTTTATGTCTACACATGTTAATTATAAAATCTTAACTTTATGAGTGCAAAAAATTGTAAAAAGATGTAAGATTCATCATAGAATTTATAAAAATATTGATTTAATAATAAAGAAATAACATAATGGTATAGGTTTGATCATTATTTAGAATTTTTTAGTGAATTAAAAAGTTTATAACTATTACATATATAGTTGAAATTATATGATGTTTTTTAAAATAAGTATAATTAGGAACTCAGTGAAATTGATTCTTGGCTCCCCCACTAGTCTTTGGCAATAAAAATGAGATATGGCAGAATCATGCAAGGCACCACTAGAATGGGTTCTCAAGATTGTTAAATATCTAATTCATTTAGTTAGAGATATCGAGTATTATAGTATTATTTTTAATATTAAATTCTGTACTTGAACTAGTAATTATTAATATGTTTTAATACTTAATCTGAATGGTGTATCTCTTGTTAATGATTGACTTTAATGAGGATCAAGATTGCTGAAGGACTAAATTTTTTGTGTTATTTTCTGATACAAAAAATTGTCAATATAAACAGTATTTGTAAAAAAATTCTTGTCAAAATTATTTATATTGCTTTTGATGTTTGTTATAAAATTAAGCATTTCTTACAATTTGAAAGTCAAAAGTCAATCTACTTAAAATTTTGTGGACTTAGTTAGTCATTGCTCTCACCGCGAGTAAAAAATAAGTTATCTCAAAACAAATTAATTTTTTTATTTTTTTACTTTATTATTAGTATGGAATACAATAATGGTGAAATAAAAAATAGGACCATCTTCATCCAATTGATTTAAGTCATATACATGTGTGAAAGAAGATAATATCAATTTGGCTTATTTTCTTTTACTCTACTATTTTGTTTATGTGACATCCCAGAATTTTTCAAATTTAAAAAGAATGATGATATCACAATCGGATGCCCGAAAAGGGATATCAGACATTCAAAAATTGAAAGCTCAGACGTCTGAATAAAATTTTGGTTGTATGATCCTTAACCGCTAGAAAAGAAAAGTAGAGATTATTAATTAATAAAAATTTCTTGCCGCCCTTCACGTTAGATTGTGGGAAATCTTTTGTGGATTTTGATATAGAAGATCAAGGGATGAAAGGGCACCAATCCCCCTTCCATCCCTATTTTATCCCACTTCATTCTTCCTTTATTTGTTACTCAATTTTCCTTCTCCTACCTCATTTGCTACTTTGTTTTTCTTCTCCTTCTCCTTTTGTGGTTCTTGCAAGGGTGCTCCAAAGGCTAATGGAGAGTGATACTGTGATATGAACATGCTAGAAAGAATAAGGAGGAGGAGTAAAAGAACGACTAGAAGCGAAGGAACAAAGTACAAATACCTAGCCACAACAAGGTCCAACAAGGGATCAATGACATGGAAATGCCCCTGAAAAGGAGAGGGATGACCTCACTAAGGCAGTAACATCTATATGAATGGCCTCGCACAAGGCAGAAACATTCATAAATAATAGGAGGAAGTGCATCAAAATGATAGACTTCCCATCTAGGTAAGCACATTCCTCCATTTCATCTTTTATCTTTATTAACTTGACCACAAGGGATCAATCAAGGCTTTGGAGATGTTGGCTCCAAGTTAATATATAGAATTATGGGGTGTGGGAACAATCATGTGGAAAGGTGCAAATCATAGTATTATCTTGTAATTATAGTTATCATTCTTTGTCCACGTTCGGATGCCCAAAAGTCAAATGGTCGTCCAATCCATATGTTCATTGGGCGCCCGAAAGTTGAGGGATTGCCCGATCATAAGATGTCATTTGGCCGTTCAAAGGCCATGCAAGATTCAGATCCCCAAAAGGTCGGGGGTCACACGATTCTACCTAGATAAAATGCGAGGTTTCAATCGCTCCAAAGTCCACTAGTCACCCATTTATCGAAATCGCATAGTCATATCCTATCGGTTGAATGAGAGGGTCAGTCGATCGACCAATATCATATCAAAATATTAAAGCGGACGTTTGATTGCCCGATCCGATAGTCCACTACCATTTGCCGAGTTGGTAACGGACACCTGATCTAGGATCGATCGCCCATTTTCACTAGGCAGAGTCATGACATTGTGGAAGTCCTTAGTTTCATAATAATCTAAACTACATCTAACAATAGACTAACATCCTGAGAGCATGTAACACATGGTTCTTAATCCATTAATTGTATTCATAAGCTTTTCCATTTTTCATAATATGCACTAGTCTATTTCATGCAATCTATCAAGTAACTATTCCATTTCCTAAACTTAGCATTTTAGTCATCATCTAAACATTTGAACAATAGATCAAAATCTCATTCATATCTATCTTCACCATACATAGACATATCAACTAATCAAACTACTAATAAGAATATCTAGTCATCATCATAGCATAGAACTATAACATGGATTCCACGGTATTAAGCATGCATAATCTCATGCATATGATCTTCATATAGGAGAAAATGAAACAAGCATCCATGGAGACCAACTTTCAGCATGCTAAACATCCAACACATGTGTCAGCAAATAGGCATTCATATCATAATAACATATCAAGGCATCAAACTACCCATTCTCTAGCATGAACGTAGGCCTAAATAATCCTGAGAATAATATGCTAACCCCCTGAAAAAACTTTATAACTCGTATTCTGTTAACACACCTTAAATCCTATCACCGGGATGCAGCTTTCTTCAAACCACAATGATGCCATATGATGCTTTCTTCATCCCACCCCTGCTCTCCCTCTGCATCTCCATTGTCACTCCTCTTTCCCCGGCGTCCTTCAGATCCTCACCGGCGTCGTCTCTCCCAACTCCCCGTCACAATGTTCCCCGGCTTGTCTCGATGGCAGCTCCTCTTTTGCAGCCCTCACTACCTGACTGCACCGGCCTTCATCATCATTCCTCTACTTGCTCTGCTCCACCGGCGTCCCCCCACCACCGGCCTCCCTCATCATTTTTTGCTCGCTCTACTCCTTCGGCATTCCCGGCATCTCTCTGACTGGCAGCTCTCTCAACTCGCATCGTGGCCTTTGCCAAATTGGGTGCGCTCGCTTAGCAGATCATTCAACTATGTGCTCCCCACGCTCGCGGCTCGATTTCTCCGGCTGAGTCTGTTCTGATGTGCAGTGAGTGGTGATGAGGATGCCTGCACCCCCTCTCCCACATCTGAACATTCTCTCCGGTCCAAGCGTGTGCAGTGAAAGGTGACGGGAATCTCCCCTCTCCCTTCCCTACGACGATGGCCGCCAAGTTGCCAGAGACTGTGGTTAGGAAGTGAAAGCCCGCCGCCCCATATCCGCCATGCGCCGCAGAGTGCACACCTCTGCGGATGGCTGGACCTCATTCACACAATGGGGCGATGCCCATCATCACCGCTGTCGGTCGACGACACACTGCCACATATGTTTGCAGGTCGGTCACCTCGCCCATAGCTGTTCTAGACCATTGAGGTGTCTCCGGTGCAAAGGAGAAGGCCACAGACAATCGGCCCCCATGACCTATCGATGCGCAACCGGGCACACTCTCTACCGCAGCAGTGTCGCCATCCTCATCCCCCAACTCACTGAGCCATGGTCGCTAGAAATTCAAAGAGGTGTTGAGTTCCTCTCAGGATGCATCGTCGACGAAGTCACTGGCTCATCCCCCCACCCGACGATGCTCCGCACGGAGATCATCACCAATATAGGGCAATCGCGGCCATTCCACCTGGGCTGCGTCTTGTCGGGGCTATGGCTGCTCATCCCAAGCTCGCTGCAATATTGGGAGGCGCTGATAGTATCGCCGATGAATCTCTCACCCCATAGTTGGATCAAGTGGCGACCTTGGAGGTTTGAAGACGGCGCAACGATTGCTCCGCCAGGGAAATGGAGCTCAGTTGCCATCCTCAGCCTCCCACTCCACCTGCAGTGGCCGGAGATGGTGACGATGGTGGCACAACAAGTCGGCAACCCCATCGCAGTCGTCCTGCTAGTCCTTGGATCGCCTCCTATCGACAATGACAGTGGGGATAGAACTTTGCCCGGACTGCCATCTTTCTATGACAGTAGTACTCAACGCCAGTGCTGGAAGCTTCCTTCTCCATCTGCGTCTCGCCATGCACTTTGCCTTGTGGGCCGAAGTCGCCGTTGGCCGGTCACCATCATTCTAGATGGCACAGGCAAAAAAGACAGGCGACGGTACAGTTCCGGAGCACGATGTGTCGTAAGAACAGGCCGATCATACAGGACACAGTGGCACGCCTCTGGTCATACAAGTTTTATTAAAGATGTGACGCACGACTGTACTCGCACAGGTTCTGTAGCTACCAAAGGTAACGCCCGTACCAATCTTACAACGACGCATTGCACGATTGTGATAGAACAGGAGGCGTGTCGCCCGGAGGTAACGCCCCCATGGAGACCATGCCGCACGGACGCGACAAACTGACACAAAACATACAACACATCCATAATCCCACGAGGGATAGCTCACACGATCGTGACACGAGCACAAGGGAAGCATTGCATGGCTGTGACATGAGCTCAGGGACCTTAACACGAGATTGGGATGCAAAGAGAAGCGTACTACACAGCTATGAGACATGCTCAGGGGAAGCAAGGCACGGCCGTGACAAGAGCCCAACCCAGCATAACCGAGCCCAGTCCAAGCCACCTCAGTCGCGAACCTCGACCCAAGCCAAAGGATCGCTCCCTGACACCTCTCACCCCTCCTCCCGATGGACATCTAGCGCTTCTCAGAGACCGAAAATCGCCATCTCATCTCCAGTATCCACCGGCTCATCATTGGATCTGCTCTACTGCTCCACAAACTAGCAGAATTGCCCACTCGGCCACCACAGACTGATACACTGGACTCCTCAGCCTTTGCTCCTCCGATGGACGTTGATGGGACCCCACTGCCCACCAACCCAGACTGCCATCACCATCGCCACACCACTTCGTTGCCGCTAGCACTCTATGCCCAGCAGTGTTGTCAGTACCAGCAGGCTACCCCTCCTTTTGGGATTTACCGACGAGGAGGTTCTCCTAGTAGCAAACGCAGCTAGAGTATGCCATACAAATAGACGGTCCAGAATATGGTTAGAAATAGCAGATGACCCGATCAACTTGGGAACATGTCAGTGTCTTGATGAAGGTCCTCACATGGAATGTTCAGGGACTAGGATACTCCGCTAGATATTATTTGTTAATTCAAAACACATATTATCCTTTAAAAATAAAATATTATTTGTTTTATTATACACGTACATTACATTTTATTAAGAAAATATTATTTACTTTAATCATACTCAAATATAGTAATTTATTCTTTAATTTTGCCAAAAATACATTATACCTTAAAGAGGAAATATTAATTATTTAATTTCCCATTATCTTTAAAAAAAGGAAATATTAATTAATAGGAATCAAATCAAAATTTTTATTTTAAATTATTATAAAAAAATTTATTTTAAACATACCTAAATTAAATTTTAACACATGTCGCCTTGATATTACGTACTTGTGTCCAATTATGTATAAAATATATAGATTTAGAAAGGAAATATTATTTATTTAATGTAAAAAATAATACATTATTTTTTAGAATTTTCATATTACTTATTTTATTATATTACATTACCTTTTACAAAGGGAAGATTATTTATTTTAATCATACTCAAATTGATAAAAAGGAAATATTAATTTTAATATGACTCCAATTGCATTCTCTTTGTTTAAGTTGTTTTTAATTCAGAATCTGCACCTTATTTTTTTATAAATAAAATATTATTTGATTTAATCATACTCAAATAGGAAATATTAATCTTAACTTCATTCAATTTGACCTCTTTATTTTAACTTATTTTTTAATTCCAAAAATAAGAAATCATTTTTTAGAAAGGAATTATTATTTACTTGCACATTATCTTAAATAAGGAAATATTATTCTTAAATTGACTCAAATCGATTTTTTTTAGTTTCAAAAATAACAAATTATTTATTTTAGAAATTACATATTATTTGTTTTATTTTATTCATTACCTTTTAGAAAGGGAAGGTTATTTATTTTATTCATACTCAAATTGATAAAATGGAAAGAATAATATTAATTTCACTCAAATTGAATTCATTATATTAAGTAATTTTTTCAATTTCTATAATAGTAAATTATTTTTTAAAATGAATTATTATTTACTTGCACATTACCTTTTTAAAAAATATTATTTATTTTTATCATACTTAAATCGATAAAAAAATGGATGATTAATTTTAATTTGTCTGAAATTTAATTATTTTTTATATCCAAAAATAACAAGCACATTATCTTTTAAAAAGAAATTATTATTTTAAGTTATTTTTTAAATCCAATAATAAAAACTATCTTTAAAAAGGATTTATTATCAACGTCACATTTATATTTTAGAAAGAAAATGTTATTTATTTTTATCATACTCAAATTGATAGAAATGAAAAATTAATTTTACTTGTCTAAAATTGAATTATTTATTTTAGAAATTGTATATTATTAATTTTACTATATTTTGTATTATCTTTTAGAAAGTAAATATTATTCGTTTTAATTATATCAAATTTATTAAAAAGAAAAGATTAATTTTAATTCGTCTCAAATTGAATTATTTATTTAAGGTATTTATCAATTTCGAATAAAAACTTATATTTTTAAAAACTTTATTATTTAATTGCATATAATGTTTTAGAAGTAAAAATTACTTATTTTAATCATACTCAAATTAAGATTAATCTTAATTTGAATCAAATTAAATTTTTTATTTTAAGTTCACTTTTAATGCCAAAAACAACAAATTATCTTTTAGAAAGGAATTATTATTTCCTTGCACATTATGTTTTATAAAAAAATATTACTTATTTTCATCATATCAAATTGTTAAAAAGGAAAGATTAAATTAAATTTGACTCCAATTGAATTATTTATTTAAATTATTGTTAATTACGAAAATAACAAACATATTATTGTTTAAAAAATATTATTTATTTTAAGCATACTAAAAAATCTGCTTGTAATCAAAATATGGTGATAAATTTAATTTTCTTTTTTTGTTACCTTGTATAACAAACTTATGCTTATAAATTTAATCTTTTTTATTTTTGTCACCTTACATAACAAAATATTATAAGATAATTTTTATTATTTGAAAATTTTAAATTAGACTTGTTTATATATTAACTTATATAAAAATTCAAAAAGCATGGAGCAAATTCAGATACACAACTGTCATTGGACGTAGAAGGATAGAAACAAGTGGAATAGTGATTCGTGAATTGTGTACATCGGTCTCATCTATTAGATCTACCATGATAAAATGGCAATGGTTCATTGTTTTCATCATTTGTGCAGGATTGTATGATCAATCATTTTAAGGGTGTTGTCAGTGATGTGGATGATGGCACGAAGAATGCATTCGAATTATTGATGGATAGTTACTATCAGCTTGAAGGAACATTTGAACATATGCTCAAGCGACTTTTAATCAATTCAACAGATTATACTGAATCGAGCACTTCATCATTTAATATAAGAAAATTATTAATGACGATTAAAGTTACTCGTTGCTAGACTTGCCATCAATATTTTGGCATGTAATTTTGAAACATGTTGAATTATTTGGTTCTATATATGAGATTTGTTATGTTGGTTGTTATTTTGTTAAGTTGGACCTATAACATATATTATAAAAGGGATATATGGAGGTGTAAACCCAAAAGGGTTTACATGTGTGGATTTATGTTGGATCAATATTTAATGATAGATATTGATTTGAATTATTTGATGATGTTATCGTGACATCAAATAACTAAAGTTATCTCAAATTTTTATATTAAGATCGATCATCAAATTTCAATCCAACGATTGGACTACACATGTAAATCCTTTGTGGGTTTACACATGCATTTTCTCATTATAAAAGCCTTTTGGTTTTTTTTTTGTGAAGAATGTCATTTTTATTTTGGACTACTTAGTAATGTTGATTATGATATATAGAAAATTTTGTTATAGGCTACTTAATGTGTTATCTATACTATTGTAATTGATAATTTAATACAAATAAATATTGTTGTGAAAAGATATTTGTTAATTTGTGATTGATTTGGGATGATTTTGCCACAAATGCTAATTGTAGAGACCCATTGTGATAAAATTTGACTATGGTATAAAGACAAATTAACTACACAAAAATTATAAATGTTTTATCATTGAAACATTATAGTTATGAATTAGTTACCGATTTTGAGTTTTAATAATTAAGAATTCCATGTAATAGGGGACGTATTAGTGACAAAAATACACGTAATTAACTTTTGAAATAGGGACAAAATTTTCGGTAGCTATCAACGACAGAGTTATTAGCAACAGATGTGCGTTGTCTCAAGTTCGTAGAAAATTATTCAATTTGCGACGGTATTACTTTTGAATTTGATAGAGATTGCTTTGTAACTAGTCGATTAAATTCTTGTAGTGTCACAAAGCTCAGGTAAAAAGTTTTACATGGTTTTACATATATAATTGTTTATTAAATGTGTATTATAATCTTATAGGTGACTCTGATGATACGCATAGTAGCCCGATGCGATCGAGGCCATGGACGAAGGCGTGGTTAGGGAGATGGTTTTGGTGCAGAAATTTCGAAGACAATACAAGAGGGGCTTGACTCGGCAACGAAGAGTCAGGTTGTGGCCAACAGCAAGAGCTTTCTTCATCATTTCAACAGCAAGAGTTCCTTTCACTAGTTCATCAGCCTTCGACCTCTGTTAGCCACTAGGACCAATTATAGAGAGGAACACTATTCAGACCTTATTGAAGTTGTAATCGCCCATGTTTGAAGAGATTAGGTAGATTTTGACAAGACGGAGCGTTGAATTAGCTCCATGAAACCAATGTTGTAAGACCATGACCGGACGTCGACCCGGATAAGTCTCCGGGTCAGATTGGACCGGTCGAACCGGTTAACCCGGACGGTCGAACCGGATATTAATAAAATAATATAAAAAGATAAATTGTAATACTTATATATTCTTATCAATAATTAATATATTTCTACAACAAAGTACATATGATTAAATCATTTTAATTAAAATTAAAAAATCAAATGTGACATATTTAACTATTGATATGAGTTTTATGTGATTTTAATATATTCAATTATAATTTACAAATTCATTTTCTCAAATTTAACTTTACTTAAACTAGAAAGATTATTGTAGTTTCTATTTTTTAATTTAATTAGGTAACTAATCTTTTCATATTTAATTTTTGACATTTAAAATATTATAAAATTTCTTATCAAACAAAATAATTATATAAATGACTGATGATAACCATTGTATAATATAAAATAACTTGGCATTTAGATAAATAAATATAGCACAGTGGTATATACACATAAGTTGGTTTCAGGAGGTCTTGAGTTCAAAACTCAGTGTCCACATTATTTCAAGATATTTTCAATTTTTGGACTGGCCGGTTCTTGCAAAACCGTCGGTTCAACGGTTCAACCCGGTTTTAGGCGGGTTTTGACCGATCTTGACCGGTTCGAAACGGTCTGAATCCTAATCCGGTTTTGGGGTCGAACCAAACCCGCCCAGAGTGGCGGTCGACGATTGGACCGGTCGGACCGGCCGGTCCGGTCCGGTCCAAACAACCATGCATGAAACACACCTTCAAACTCGAAGATCCTTTATGCTTCACATAAGTTAACTTAGTCCGTCATGAATTGGTGGGAGACCATCTAAGCCACCTAATTCAAAGGGCAATAAATAGTGTCATGGTTTTTTTATGCTTTTTTTACACTTTAATGTAAAACTATAATAAATAATTTATAATTGTTTAAGACAATCCTATGAAATATGATATGATAAATTATTTAATTCATATTATTATATTAATATTTAATTCATAATAAATATTAATATATTTTATTTATAATTATTTTGTTACATCAAGAAAAAAGAAGAACGAATCCTTCAATCCCATGCAAATCTCCTAACAATGAATATTTATAATCCACTACTGATCGAAAAGAAAGAATGGTTGGAGCAGTGAAAATTTAACCGTTAACAAAATTAATAATTGCTGAGACTCAATATGCGAAGGAAGCATTAATTATTCATATTAGAAAGGAGAACAAAATGGTCATCGAGAAAAAGAATTCTAGGAACGTAAAAAAAAACTCATCCAACATGAAAAAAAATAAAAAATTAGGATCCGAATACCAAAGAGTCATATTAAATGTTATAAATTTTGCCAGCATTTCACGGGTCGAGACGCGACAAGGACCTAGAAGAGAAAAAGACGGCCAATCAAGGTAGCAGAATAAATAAGATGCTCTCATCAACGATTAAGTTAATATGACTTGCTGGATCCAGATTTGGGGAATCAAAATAATTGAGTTAAGTTCGATTGCCTCAATGACTTTGTGCTTCATATTTAGAAGTTTTCGGAGTTATTAAATTACTTTTCTGCTCCCGTCCAAATAATTCATATTAAATTAAGACTACGGATAGTTACAACATCCAATACGGTCTTTATTCACCTTATCTTGGTAATTTGGTCTTAAATGTTGTCAAAAAGAATTTTGACAACTGACATCTAATAAAGAATCAAAGTCTCAATGAAATTACCAAGAGCCAATTACACATTAGTAGGTATTAGTAGAACGAACTCAATATGGCCAATTAAATAGTGCCAATAGCCCACACACAATGATAAACAATGAAAGAAATTATTTTCACTTGCAAGAAATGATAGAATAAATCAGTAGAACGAACTCAATAGCCAATAGCTTTTTCCCAAGTGTTCAAACATTTGATTAAGGATTAGTTTCGTAAACGTGGCACGATTAAGAATTGAGAGGATGTAATTGATGAAATCATCCATTAGCACTAGCGATGGCAATATCGCCTGTTCTGATCCCCCCCCCCCCCCCCCCCCCACCCCGGAGAATCTTCGATCGGGAATTCGAACACGAAGAATTTTTTTCCCGTTAGGTCGGGGATGGGGAACAAATTATTCTTGAACCCTCTTTCAGGTGTCAGGGGCGGGGGAGTTGTCGCAGCCTCGTGAGGCTCCGAATTCTCGCATCCGAGTGAATGTAAAAAATAGTCCCACATTGATACTAGTAGCAAAGTGAGAGTTAATAGATAAGAATAAATGGAGAAGACTAATGGACCAATATGAATGTTTACGAAGAAAGTTCATCTTTGAATATTTTTTAAATTTATAATAATAATTTTTATCAAATTATTTCTTAGTAAAAAAATTAATAAAAAATTTTGGCTGAACCAAAAATTGTGGTTCCTGGTTTTGGTCGATTTTAACTGGTTTTGATCAATTTTTTACCGATTTGATTCGGTTCAATTCGATCTAAACTGAGATCCGACTTTTGGACTTAGGACGACAATAACGGCGGGGGAGGGCAGCGGCAATTCTTGCTAAAAGAGGGCCAGGGTTCGGAGAATCGGGGTCCCCACGGGAGGTTGAATAAAATTTCCCCAGACCAAAAATTCGGGTGGAGGCCGGCCACGGGGTCGAGACGGGAGGAGTGTCCCCTGCCCCGAACAGGGTCAGGTGCCACGCAGAGGAAGCTGTTCCAGAAGCTACTAGAAGCATGCTACATTGTCACGTTACAAGTCTACTGGTTTACAACAATTTATGCATCAACATGAGCATATGGTTGTTTTTTTAGAAAGAAATATTAATCTTATTTGGACTTAAAATTAATTTATTGTTTTAATTTTTTTTAAATTTGAAAATGCCATTATTGTTTTAAAATGAAATATTATTTATTTTATTATACATGTGCATCATCTTTTATAAAGGAAATATTATTTATTTTAATAATACTCAAATTGAAAAACTTAATTTTTTAATTTTTTTGAAATAATGCATTATCTTTTAAAAAATAAAATCTTATTACTTTAATATTTTAAAAGTCAATATTATTAATTTTATTACACCTATCCATCATACTCGATAACTCAAATTGAATTTCGATACGTATCGTCATGATATTGCGCCACGATCATGGTGCATTAACCTCTCAATTTATATTATATCTATTATTATTAATTTAATTATACTTGTCCATTATCTTTTCAAAAGAAGGTATTATTTATTTATTTTACTTGAGCATTAACTTTTAGAGAGGAAAGATTATTTATTTAATCAAACCCATATCTAATCATTTATTTTTTTATTTCACAAATAATAAATAAAATTTAAAATTAAATATTGTTTATTTTATTATACTGTATTTTTACAGGGTATTATACTGTTTAACTATTTTATAGAAAGGAAGTATCAATCTTAATTGGACTCAAATAAATTTTTTATATTATTTGTTAATTCAAAAAACAATTATCCTTTAAAAATAAAATATTATTTGTTTTATTATACACGTACATTACATTTTATTAAGAAAACGTTATTTACTTTAATCATACTCAAATATAGTAATTTATTCTTTAATTTCGCCAAAAATACATTATCCCTTAAAGAGGAAATATTAATTATTTAATTTCCCATTATCTTTAAAAAAGGAAATATTAATTAATAGTAATCAAATCAAAATTTTTGTTTTAAATTATTATAAAAATTTTTATTTTAAACATACCTAAATTAAATTTTAACACATGCCGCCTTGATATTACGCACTTGTGTGCAATTATGTATAAATATATAGATTTAGAAAGGAAATAATATTTATTTAATGTAGAAAAATATACATTATCATTTAGAATTTTTCATATTAATTATTTTATTATATTACATTACCTTTTACAAAGGGAAGATTATTTATTTTAATCATACTCAAATTGATAAAAAGGAAATATTAATTTTAATGACTCCAATTGCATTCTCTTTGTTTAAGTTATTTTTAATTCAGAAAATAACAAATTATTTCGTAAAAGGAATTATTATTCACCTGCACCTTATTTTTTTATAAATAAAATATTATTTGTTTTAATCATACTCAAATAGGAAATATTAATCTTAACTTGAATCAAATTCACTTCTTTATTTTTCACTTATTTTTTAATTCCAAAAATAAAAAATCATTTTTAGAAAGGAATTATTATTCACTTGCACATTATCTTAAATATGGAAATATTAATCTTATTCATACAAATTATTTATTTTAGAAATTACATACTATCTTGTTTTATTTTGTTCATTATCTTTTAGAAAGGGAAGATTATTTATTTTATTCATACTCAAATTGATAAAATGGATCGAATAATATTAATTTCACTCAAATTGAATTCTTTATATTAAGTAATTTTTTCAATTTCTAATAGTAAATTATTTTTTAAAATGAATTATTATTTACTTGCACATTACCTTTTCAAAAAAATATTATTTATTTTTATCATACTTAAATCGATAAAAAAATGAATGATTAATTTTAATTTGTCTGAAATTTGATTATTTACTTTAATTATTTTTTATATCCAAATATAACAAGCACATTATCTTTTAAAAAGAAATTATTATTTTAAGTTATTTTTTAAATCCAAAAATAAAAACCATCTTTTAAAAAGGATTTATTATCAACGTCACATTTATATTCATACTCAAATTGATAGAAATGAAAATTTAATTTTACTTCTCCCAAATTGAAATATTTATTTAAGAAATTGTATATTATTAATTTTACTATATTTTGTATTATCTTTTAGAAAGTAATTATTACTTATTTTAATTATATCAAAATTTTCAAATTAAATTATTTATTTTAAGGTATTTATCAATTTCGAATAAAAACCTATCTTTTTAAAAACCTTATTATTTACTTTGCATATTATGTTTTAGAAGTAAAGCATTACTTATTTTAATCATACTCAAATTGAGAAAAAAAGAAAGATTAATCTTAATTTTAACCAAAATAAATTCTTTATTTTAAGTTCACTTTTAATGCCAAAAACAACAAATTATCTTTTAGAAAGGAATTATTATTTCCTGCACATTATGTTTTATAAAAAATATTACTTATTTTCATCATATCAAATTGTTAAAAAGGAAAGATTAAATTTAATTTGACTGAAATTGAATTATTTATTTAAATTATTGTTAATTAAGAAAATAACAAACATATTATTGTTTAAAAAATATTATTTATTTTAAGCATACTAAAAAATCTACTTTGTAATCAAAATATGTTGATAAATTTAATTTTCTTTTTTGTTACCTTGTATAACAAACTTATGCTTATAAATTTAATCTTTTTTTTATTATTGTCACCTTACATAACAAAATATTACAAGATAATTTTTATTATCTGAAAATTTAAAATTAGACTTGTTTATATATTAACTTATATAAAAATTCAAGAAGCTTGGAGCAAATTCAGATACACAACTATCATTGGATGTAGCGTCCCCAAAATTGCCCCTCTCGTCACGTAGGCAGTCAGGTTGACCCCGGGAACGCTACACTGCCTATTGCACTATTGACTATGACCATTCAACATAATAGCATATGTGACATCAATATAATAAAAAAAATAATCAAAGACTTTAATGCGGAACTTCAAACGTCAAATATCAAGGTGAACATCGGATAATGTGGCTTATAGAAAAGTGCGAAAGAGCATAAGTTGTAGCAAGTTCAAGGAAGTTCAACAAGCAGAATAATATGATATCTCTGAACAAGTTACAATAGCTTGAAAGAAATGTAGCAAAGAAAGCTTACAAAAAAGTATCAGTCATGTGCAGCGTTCTCCAAGCTCTGTGTCCGTCATCACTTCATCAATTAGCATTCTCACCTGCAAAATCTCATTACAGGGAAATCGAATATCCATGAGCAAAACGCCCAGTACAATAGAACATAGACGATGAAATAAGATTCCATGAAGAACATTGAAACACTATAACAATGATAAATACTTCTAGACTTTGGCTATTATACAGTAACTATAATGAGCCATACATTATACTCTAATATTATCCATATCTGTAATTTATTCTTTGCTTTAACCATACTTTGTCTTTACGATACTCTGCATTATCTTTACAATACTCTGTTCCATACTTTACTTTTCAATGTCTCTGCCATGCTATATAGTACTTTACATTGCATTTACTTTACTGTGAGTTGCACTATGACTTTTACATTACTATGATATCCTTAAAGTTAGTTGTCATATGTGAGCTCGACTTTATTAAGTTGGAATACTAGAGGTGCCTCTCTGAATCTCTGAAGTCAGTAAGCCCTAAAAGGGAAAAGGGGTGGGTGTTAATACCTCACCAAATTCAGAATGTAGGTGGGAGAGAACTTACACCCTAGGAACAGTGGTCAATTAAGAAATCTGTAGGTTCATTGTCTCCTCAGTTAGCTACATGTCCTTCTATCTCAATACTATAATATCTAGGGAAGGAGTGTGGCCATTGCATCACCCTTCATTCGAGATATAGGTTAGAGAAGATCTGAAATCTCAAAAACAGTGGTCATTGAAGATCAGTAGCTTCGCTGTCTCCTCAGCTAATTACCTGCCCCTCTCTGTACTTTACTCTGATCTTTGCTCTATACACTGGAGTTAGCGCATAGCAATCCTACGTCTTTATCTTTACTTTACTTGTCTTTAAATTACCTTTGAGGAAGTTCAAAATCATAAGATGAAGAAGTTCATTTATTTTAAAGAATTGGACCTTCTTTAGGACAAAATAAGGTTCATTATGGTCTTAAGGTCTCAGATAAGATTTCCAATAACTCTGATAAAAAATGGGACCTAATTTTCGAAGGATTGGATTTAACGGAAAAAGGTCGCTACTCTGGTTGACAGAACCCGGGCCGAGTTGGGTAGAACTCGGGCCAAGTTTCTGTCGGGGACTTAATGAGCGTGACCCGATCCGAGTTAAGGTCCGACTCGGGCTGGATCATTGACAATGCAATAGTCGACATCGAGTCAGATTCATTCTCGATCTGACTCAGTATGACCCGGGCCGGGTTGATACCCGATCGGGTCGGGTCGTAACACAACAATTGCGCGACATCGTCGGCAAATAAACCCAAGTCGTGTTTAGTCACTTTCGAGCCACGTTCTGGCATAACCGGGTCCGGGCCGACATTTACTCGAGCCGAGTTCTAGCGCGCAGCAACTGCGCCGGTCCTCTTCCATATCTTCAACGACCTTCTGGCCGTCGGATCGAGCATATCACAACATGAAAATTATATCTACGACATTCATGATAACTAAGATATCTCTATGCAAAACATTAGATCTATATTTCTTCGTCTAGGGGATTTAAATCTAAGGTACCTCTACTTTGGACGTCGGAAGTTCGTCGGGCCGCTGTGTCATCCAGGTGATCACCATTCGTCCTTGGCCGGTGCAGGAAGATGCGCCTGGTCTTTACGCACGTCGAGGGAGGTCGCCGCGCATCGAAGATGTGACGGATCGTTCGCTGCCCTCGCCCTGCTCTGTCGCGTGCGTCTGGCATGTGAGTGCGTCGGTCATCGATGGTTCGCAGAAGAGAAAGAAGACAGAGGGGCGGCGGTCGACTGAAGTCCAAGGGGGCGCGAGGTCGCCCTTGCATCCTCCCTTTATAGGATCGATCGGCCATAGGGCCGGCCGATCGTGGGGCGTAAATCAGGGGAGGATTCACCTTCCATGTCTGTCATTTCTGTTCGTTCAAGTTTCCTTTTTTTAGTTTGAATCAAATTATGATTTGAATCTTTTCCATTAATGCTATGCAGATTTTAAACCGTTACATTATTACCCCTTAAAAGAAAATTTGCCCTCGAATTTTAATGAGAGTTAGGACTTAACGAATAGTTCAGGGAATTTCTCTCGCATTTCTGATTCTACTTCCCAGGTTGCTTCCTTTCCTTGGTGGTGTTTCCATGCTATTTGACTAGTGGTATCCTCCTTGAGGTTTGGTTCCTCAATTTGGATCACGTTGGCGTAGTCATGATTGTACTTTCAAAGTAATGAAACATTGAAGACATTGTGTACTCTAGCATACGCCGGGGGTAAGGCCAACCTGCATGCTGAGTCTTTAACCATATCTAATATCTCAAAAAGACCTACGTACATTTGACTCAATTTTCCACGCTTACTAAAACTCATTAATCATCTGGTGGGGGAGACTTTAAGCAGAACTTGATCTCCTGTCTTGAAGGTATATTCTCGACGCTTCTTGTCCGCATAGGCCTTCTGACGATCTTGGGCCGATTTCATCCTCTTCTTTATCAATTCAACTATGTCTGTGTACTCTTGGGTCTGCTTCTGTAATTCAGACACTCAGGATCTTTCTTTCGCCAACTTCGCCCCAACATGCCGGGGAGCGACATGGTCGACCATATAGTGCTTCAAAGGGGAACATCTCTATGCTAGCATGGAAGCTGTTATTATAAGAGAACTCAATAAGAGGTAGGTGCTTGTCCCAATTATCGTGCCAATTTAGGGCGCATGCTCTAAGCATGTCCTCCAGTGTCTTGATCATCCTCTCTGATTATTCGTCTGTCTAGGGGTGGAAGGCGGTACTGTAATGAAGTCTCGTCCCAAAAGCATTCTGGAGGCTCTTCCAAAATCTTGATATGAATCTGGGATCTCTATCAGACACAATGGTTGACGAAATCCCGTGAAGTCTAACAATCTCCTGCACATATAGGTCCATTAAATTTTCAAGAGATTGTTTTACCTTGATGGGTAAAAAGTGAGCCGATTTAGTGAGCCGTTCTACTATTACCCAAATGCCATCGTGTCCCTTCTGAGTCCGGAGTAAGCCGGTGGTGAAGTCCATTGATATCTCTTCCCACTTTCACTGTAGGATGCCCAGACTCTTCAAGGTTCCTTGAAATTTCTGATGTTCCACCTTGACCTGTTGGCACACTATGCATTTGGAGACATATTCTACGATCTCCTTCTTCATATCTGGTCACTAGAAACTTCTTTGCACCCTTGTACATTTTTGTACTCCATGGTGGATTGCGAACTCTGACTTGTGGCATTCATCTAGGACTTCCCTTCGTAATTCAGGATTATTCGGTATCCATAAGCGATCACGGTACGTTATGCCACCATCTGCTGAGACATTAAAGTTTGTAATCTCAAGACTAGTCTTTATGGTCATACTCTGATAATCTGAGTCTTCCACTTGTGCTTCAATAATCCTTCCTATAATAATCCTTCCTCCATCATTTCAAATTGTCGAAGGCGCATGAAGGCAACAGATCCTTTTCACTTTCGATTAACTGCGTCTGCCACTGAATTTGCTTTACCTTGATGGTAGTTAATAGAGAACTCATAGTCCTTTAAAAACTCCATCCATCATCTTTGGCGCATATTTAGATCCTTCTGTGTGAAGACGTACTTCAAGTTTTTATGGTCAGTGTAGACCACAAATTCTTCTCCATATAGGTAATGGCGTCAAAGTTTGATGGCAAACATTACTACTGCCAATTGGAGGTCATGAGTTGGATAATTGACCTCATGTTTCTTCAATTGTCTGGATGCATAAGCCACTACTTTTCCATGTTGCATAAGTACGCAACTCAGTCATGTACCACTAGCATCACTGTAAACTACGTAACTACTGTTACCCGATGGCAACGTTAGGATTGGTGCTGAAGTTAGTCGTTTCTTTAACTCTTGGAAGCTTTTTTTATACTTGGACGACCAGATAAACTTTTCTCCTTTTCTTGTAAGCTTGGTCAGTGGTAATGTCATTCTGGACAAATCCTTAATAAAGCGTCTGTAGTAACCTGCTAACCCAAGGAAGCTCCTGATCTCGGAGATATTCTTTGGTTGAATTCAGTTGGACACTGCTTTTACTTTCGTCGGATCCACTACAATTTCGTCTTTGGAGATGATGTGGCCAAGGAACATCATCTGTTCTAGCCAGAATTCACATTTGGAAAATTTTGCGTACAACTTCTTCGCTCGCAAAGTCTTCATTACTATCCTCAAATGTTCCCTATGTTGCTCTATGCTTTGCGAGTAGATGAGGATGTCGTCAACAAAGACAATTACGAACTTGTCCAGGTGTTCGTGGAAAGTTCGAATCATGAGGTCCATGAATGCTGCTGGGGCATTGGTTAACCCAAAGGGCATTACAAGGAACTCGTAATGCCCATATCTTGATCGGAATGCTGACTTTGGAATGTCTTCTTCTGCTACCCTTAGCTGGTGATATCCACTCCTCAGATCAATCTTGGAGAACACTTTTGCTTTAGACAGCTGATCGAACAAGTCGTTGATGCGAGGGAGTGGGTACTTGTTCTTAATTGTGACTTTGTTCAACATCCTGTAGTCGATACAAAGTCTTAACGATCCGTCCTTCTTGACAAAAAGGACCAGTGCACCCATGGTAAGACACTAGGCCTGATGAAATATTTGTCCAATAGCTCTTGAATCTAGTTCTTCAATTCCTTCATCTCTGCTGGAGCCATGCGGTATGGAGCTTTGGAGATTGGTGCTGTGCCAGGTGTCACTTCAATGTGGAAGTCTATCTCCCTTTTGGACGGTAGACCACTAACGTCATCAGGGAATACATCAGGAAATTCTCTCACAACTTCTATGTCTTGAGGGATCTTGGCTGGCTCCGTTATCTTAGTAACACTTGCCAGATAACATCTACACTCCTTTTGGAGTAGTTTATGTGCCTTCATGACAGACAATATGATCTTTGGTTCCTTTTGTGCAATGCCTCTGACAATGACTTTATCTGTACTCTGTGTACCTATAATCACTTTCTTTTGCTTGCACAAGATAGAAACATCATGTGAGGTTAGCCAATTCATGCCCAAAATTATATCATAATCTCTTATAGGGATAATGATAAAATTTGCAGAAAAGTTTTTTTTCTCTATCTCTATGGATACATTAGGAAGATACTTTGTGGTACTCAGGATTCCTTGTGGGGTCAATATATTCATTTTATGTTCTAAGTTCATTGCAGTTACCCCTAATGTATTGGCACATTCTTCAGATATAAAGGAATGGGAGGCACCGAAATCAAACAATACTATAGTGGGTAGTTCAACTACGAATAGCATACCTCGAATGACCTCAGCGTCATTCTGTGGGGCATCCTCTTCCAAATTGAAGAGTCTTCCTTGTACTAGTTGTTGCTGCCCATGTCTTGGACAGTTTGCTGCGATGTGGCCCATTCCGTCGCAGTAGTAGCATGCTCCAGACTTCATGCGGCATTTCCTTACATGGGTCGTGCCATAGGTATTGCATAAAACTCGCTCACCTTGTGCGGATGGTGCATGAGGGGCTCTAGGAGGTTGTTGCCTCTGCTGCTAGGCTAGGCGCCTTTGCACATGCTGCGGGGGCCTTTGGTTCTGTTGTTGCTGCTGTGATTGCTGTTGTTATGGTGGAGGAGCTTGTGGTGGAGGGCGGTAGGGCTGTTGCTGTTGAGGACGATTGTACTGTTGAGGTGCTGAGTAAGGATGTGGCCGATTATCCCGTCGATAGTGCTGACGGTTGTTCCCTCTAAATTATTGTTGCTGGTGCTGGGAACCATACCCTACATTCTGTTGAACCTTCTGGACTTTCTGAAGGTCTTGGTGGTCCTTCTCAGTCAATGTAGTCGGATTGATCACCTCTTCCAGGGTTTTGCAGTTCCCTGGTCTTGTCTGAGACCTCAATGCAGGGTTCAATCTGTCCACAAAGCGCTTTGTTATGTCCTACTCATCCATAATCAGCCTGGAGTATTTCCTCAATCGAATAAATTTCGTCATGTATTGGGCCACTGTCATGGTTCCTTGTTCTAGGTGCAGAAATTCCTTCTGTTTCAAGTCTCTTTGAAACCTAGGGAAGTAACGTGTCTCAAATGTTTTGCGAAAGTCTTCCCACGCAACAATTCTTACTTCAGGAAAACTGATGGTCTTCTTTGCTTTCCACCACTCCTTAGCATCCTTCTGGAGAGTGTCTCCAGTGAACAGCACATTCTTATTTTCCGGGACATCAAGGATATCGAACTTGTCCTCTATCGTCTCCATCCATTATTTCATTACTTCTATGCCTCCTTCTCCATTAAACATTGGAGGTTTTGACCTCCAGAACTCTTGTAGTGTGCAGGGAAGAGGGACATGACATCCTTGCTGTATTGGTGGTTCAGGTGGAGGAGGAGAAGGTGGAAGTGGAGGTGAATAAGATGGAGGTGGGGGAATAAAAGAGGTTTCCCCTTCGTTAGGTATCTCATATTCACTGGTGGACGCCTGTGACCTTCTTTGAGGAGACATCTATAAAAAGACCATAGAAATATTTAAGAAAAGCATATAATCAAAGATCTTTAATCAAAAATAAAAATCTTAAATAAAAATTGAGACCTTACGGCTCAGTATCCGCTTAAAGCAAAAGTTAATATCACTGTAAGGTTAGTCAAAGCAAAATGATAGATATCTGTCTAAGGCACACTAAGGCCTTCAACATCAGAGAACTATTAAGTACTAGTCACTACGTCGAGAAGGTTCCCCAGGTTCATTCCCGAGGTTCTTCTCATACTTAGGAGGATTCGGGCATTTCGCTTCAAAGTGTCCATCTTGATCGTAGAGACTACAGTATGGCTCTGGATCTGTCTGACTTATGGGACTAGGTTCCTGGCTCTGTAATTCTCTTCTTGGTTCAGGAGCTTCTTCTTCATCATCTGAAGACATGCAAATTGGGTTGCTTATACGTCCCCCTATCATCTGCAAGTGCCTCTGCCTCCTTCGCTCCCTTTCTACTGATGTCTCCATTGGCGAGGAAGGTAATACTGAATCATTGCTTCCCACGCTTTCCAGATCAGAATGCTCATGTTCTTCTGGAGCAAGATGCGGTGGAATCGCACGGCCACGTCCGCGACCACGTCCGCGACCCTACGCTAGTGCTTGTTCCTATCCTTGTTCTTGAGCTACTGCAGTAGGAGGGTGCATCACTGCTTTCGCTACCTAGAAAACTCTACTTCTATCGCGTACCACTCTAGATGTGATTCAGTGAGGCGGCATCTATAAAATGGGTCAGCTCAACAAAATAAGTATCATTTATATGAGAATATAATTAGCACTTACTTGAGGAGTGGAGCCGCAGATGCTTGAGAAGCTTGCACATGACTTTATTTTGAGCTATGAAATAATATGAACAATAAATACTATGCATGAAAATCTACTCTACTATGAGGGAGCCAAGAACTTAGACTCTGATACCAAACTATAGCGTCCCCAAAATCGTCCATCTTGACACGTAAGCAGTCAGCTTGACCCCGGAAGCGCTACACTGCCTATTGCACTATTGACTATGACCATTCAACATAATAGCATACGTGACTATAATAAGAAAAATAATCAAAGACTTTAATGCGGAAGTTCAAACGTCAAATATCAAGGTGAACATCGGATAATGTGGCTTATAGAAAAGTGCGAAAGAGCATAAGTTGTAGCAAGTTCAATATCGAAAGAAGGAAGTTCAACAAGCAGAATAATATGATGTCTCTGAACAAGTTACAATAGCTTGAAAGAAATGTAGCAAAGAAAGCTTGCAGAAAAGTATCAGTCATGTGCAGCGTTCTCCAAGCTCTGTGGTCTCCATCACCTTATCAATTAGCATTCTCACCTGCAAAATCACATTGCAGGAGAATCGAATACCCATGAACAAAAAGTCCAGTACAATAGAACATAGACGATGAAATAAGATTCCGTGAAGAACATTGAAACACTATAACAACGATAAACAATTGTAGACTTTGGCTATTATACAGTAACTATAATGAGCCATACATTATACTTTAACATTATCCATATATGTACTTTATTCTTTGCTTTAACTTTACTTTGTCTTTACGATACTCTGCATTATTTTTACAATACCTTGTTCCATACTTTACTTTTCAATGTCTCTGCCATGCTATATAGTACTTTACATTGCATTTACTTTACTGTGAGTTGCACTACGACTTTTACATTACTATGATATCCTTAAAGTTAGTTGTCCAATGCGAGTTTGACTTTATTAAGTTGGAATGCTAGAGGTGCCTCTCTGAATCTCTGAAGCCAGTAAGCCCTAAAAGGGAAAAGGGGTGGGTGTTAATACCTCACCCAATTCGGAATGTAGGTGGGAGAGAACCTACACCCCAGGAACAGTGGTCAATTAAGAAACATGTAGGTTCATTGTCTCCTCAGTTAACTACATGTCCCTCTGGCTCAATACTATAATTTTTGGGAGGAGGAGTGTGACCATTGCATCACCCTTTATTCGAGATACAGGTAAGAGAAGACCTGAAATCTCAGGAACAGTGGTCATTGAAGATCAGTAGTTTCACTGTCTCCTCAGCTAACTACATATCCCTCTCTGTACTTTACTCTGATCTTTGCTCTATACACTGGGGTTAGCACATAGCAATCCTACGTCTTTATCTTTACTTTACTTGTCTTTAAATTACCTTTGAGGAAGTTCAAAATCATAAGATGAAGAAGTTCATTTTATTTTAAAGAATTGGACCTTCTTTAGGACAAAATAAGGTTCATTATCGTCTTAAGGTCTCAGATAAGATTTCCAATAACTCTGATGAAAAATGGGACCTAATTTCCGAAGGATCAAATTTAACGAAAAAAGGCCGCTACTCTAATTGACAGAACCCGGGCCAAGTTGGGTAGAACTCGGGCCGAGTTTCTGTCGGGGACTTGATGAGCGTGACCCGGTCCGAGTTGAGGTCCGACTTGGGCGGGGTCATTGACAATGCAGTAGCCAACATCGAGTCGGATTCATTCTCGATCCGACTCAGTATGACCCTAGCCGGGTTGATATTCGACCAGGTCGGGTCATAATACGAAATCACGTGACATCGTCGGCAAATATACTCGAGTCGGGTTTAATCACTTTTGAGCCGCATTCTGGCATAACCCGAGCCGGGTCGACATTTACTCGGGCCGGGTTCTAGCGCGCAGCAACTGCGCCGATCATCTTCCATATCTCCGGTGACCTTCCGACCGTCGGATCGAGCATATCACAACATGAAAATTATATCTACGACATTCATGATCACCAAGATATCTCTATGCACAACATTAGATCTATATTTTTTCATCTAGGGGATTTAAATCTAAGGTACCTCTACTTTGGACGTCGAAAGTTCGTCGGGCCGCTGTGTCATTCAGGTGATCACCGGTCGTCCTTGGCCGGTGCAAGAAGATGCGCCTGGTCTTTACGCACGTGGAGGGAGGACACCGAGCGTCGAAGAGGTGACGGATCGTTCGTTGTTCGCTGCCCTCTCCCTGCTCTGTCGCGTGCGTCTACCGTGTGAGTGCGTCGGTCGTCGGCGGTTCGCATAAGAGAAAGAAGGCAGAGAGGTGGTGGTCGGCTGAAGTCCAAGGGGGCGCGAGATCGCCCTCGCGTCCTCCCTTTATAGGATCGGCCGATCGTGGGGCGTAAATCAGGGGAGGAATCACCTCCCCTGTCTGTCGTTTTTGTCCGTTCAAGTTTCCTTTTTTTAGTTTGAATAAAATTATGATTTGATTCTTTTCCATTAATGCTATGCAGATTTCAAACCGTTACATTGGACGTGGAAGGATAGAAACAAGTGGAATAGTAATTCGTGAATTGGGTACATCGGTCTCATCTATTAGATCTACCATGATAAAATGGCAATGGTTCATTGTTTTCATCATTTGTGCAGAATGGTATGATCGATCATTTTAAGGGTGTTGTCGGTGATGTGATTGATGGCACGAAGAATGCATTCGAATTATTGATGGATAGTTACTATCAGCTTGAAGGAACATTTGAACATATGCTCAAGCGACTTTTAATCAATTCAACAGATCATGCTGAATCGAGCACTTCATCATCTAATATAAGAAAATGATTAATGACGATTAAAGTTACTTGTTGCTAGGCTTGCCATCAATATTTTGGCATGTAATTTTGAAACATGTTGAATTATTTGGATCTATATCTGAGATTTGTTATGTTGATTGTTATTTTGTTAAGTTGGACCTGTAACATATATTATAAAAGCCTTTTGGTATTTTTTTGGTGAAGAATGTCATTTTTATTTTGGACTACTTAGTAATGTTGATTATGATATATCGAAAATTTTGTTATAGGCTACTCAGTGTGTTATCTATACTATTGTAATTGATAATTTAATAAAATAAATATTATTGTGAAAAGATATTTGTTAATTTGTGATTGATTTGGGATGATTTTGTGACAAATGCTAATTGTAGAGACCCATTTTGATAAAATTTGACTATGGTATAAAGACAAATTAACTACACAAAAATTATAAATGTTTTATCGTTGAAACATTATAATTATGAATTAGTTACTAATTTTGAGTTTTAATAATTAAGAGTTCCATGTAATAGGGACGTATTAGCGACAAATACACGTAATTGACATTTGAAATAGGGATGAAAATTTCGGTAGCTATCAACGACGAGTTATTAGCAACAGATGTGTGTTGTCTCAAGTTCGTAGAAAATTATTCAATTTGCGACTGTATTACTTTTGAACTTGCTAGAGATTGCTTTGTAACTAATCGATTAAATTCTTGTAGTGTCACAAAGCTCAGGTAAAAAGTTTTACATGGTTTTACATATATAATCATTTATTAAATGTGTATTATAATCTTATAGGTGGCTTTGATGATACGCATAGTAGCTCGATGCGATCGAGGCCATGGACGAGGGCGTGGTTAGGGAGATGGTTTTGGTGCAGAAATTTCGGAGACAATACAAGAAGGGCTTGACTCGACAATGAAGAGTCAGGTCGTGGCCAACATCAAGAGCTTTCTTCATCATTTCAACAGCAAGAGTTCCCTTCACTAGTTCATCAGCCTTCGACCTCTAGCCACTAGGACCAATTATAGGGAGGAACCCTATTCAGACCTTATTGAAGTTGTAATCGCCCAAGTTTGAAGAGATTAGGTAGATTTTGACAAGACGGAGTGTTGGATTAGCTCCATGAAACACACCTTCAAACTTCGACAGTGCTCAAAGATTCTTTATGCTTCATATAAGTTAACTTAATCCGTCGTGAATTGGTGGGAGACCATCTAAGCCACCTAGTTCAAAGGGCAATAAATAGTGTCATTATTTTTGGATGCTTTCTTTACACTTTAATGTAAAACTATAATAAATAATTTATAATTGTTTAAGACAATCCTATGAAATATGATATAATAAATTATTTAATTCATAATATTATATTAATATTAATAATTTCCATTGCAACATAAAATATATTTTATTTATAATTATTTTGTTACACCAAGAAAAAAGAAGAACGAATCCTTCAATCCCATGCAAATCTCCTAACAATGAATATTTATAATTCACTACTGATCGAAAAGAAAGAATATTTATAATTCACTACTAATCGAAAATTTAACCGTTAACAAAATTAATAATTGCTGAGACTCAATATGCGAAGGAAGCATTAATTATTCATATTAGAAAGGAGAACAAAATGGACATCGAGAAAAAGAATTCTAGGAACGTAAAAAAAAACTCACCCAACATGAAAAAAAATCAAAAATTAAGATCCGAATACAATTTAGAATAACTTTTTAATAGAATAAAATAGACCCGTTCAAATCAATCGGAAAAAAATCATAGGACCTCCAAAACGCAACTTTATTTATAAAATTAATTTACAAGTCATCAATCTTTTTATTATTAGTATAATAAATTTTTTTTATCATTCAATATGTTGATATCATATTTAATTATGTTTATATTAATTTTAATTCATTGTATATTTTCGAAAATATTATTCTACTAAAAAAATCATCCAAAAAAGTTGATTTGTTAGAATGTGATTTTCTTAAAACGATTTAGTATAATTTTTTAATAAAAAATTGATCAAAAAATAACGAGCTCTTTTTGTAAATCGTAAAATCTACTTGACCTAAACCATTCCTACTTTTTACCCCCCTACTTTCGGATACAAAATACTGACAAGAAACAAGAAACTAAAATAAGATAAAAGACGAACCGCTAATATTTAACATTCTAAACGCCGTTTTCCACCGATATACGAATATTTTGATTTGAAATATTAACCGCCGTCCACTAAAATTATCATTTACCAAAGAGTCATATTAAATGTTATAAATTTTGCCACCTTGATCCAGATATGGGGAATCAAAATAATTAAGTTAATATGACTTGCTGGATCCAGATTTGGGGAATCAAAATAATTGAGTTAAAGTTCGATTGACTCAATGATTTTGTGCTTCATACTTAGAAGTTTTCGGAGCTATTAAGTTACTTGTCTGCTCCCGTCCAAATAATTAATATTAAATTAAGACTACGGATAAAAATAATTCATATTTTTGTGTAACAACCAAAACAAAAATGAAAAGAAAGAAATCGGAATCGGAATCCAAACAGGGATGGCCGGCTGGAGATAAAAATCCAAGGCCAATTGAATTAATTTATGATGCTGCCATCTTCTCATTTTTATATTTAAATTAAGCATAATTATTTATCATTAATTATTTTATTCATGTCATGCATTATATTTTATGTGGTTCCTCGTTAGGTTCTAAAACTTACGGAAGGACCTCCTTCTCTGTGTCTGATTTTCACAGGATCAAGTCAGTGACGAGGTGGAGTATATGTGTTGTGACAAAGCTTTGACGGCAAGACAACACATGAACCACAGGATTTTTTAGATTATCAATTAGTTTTTCTTTACCTTCCGCATTATAAATTCATGATGTAAAACTTCATTTTATTTTTTAAAAATGATATAGTCGCTTTAAACTTCCGTAATTAAAGTTATCATTTTTTTCTTATTTCTTTATTTTTCTTTTTTCCGCTGACGTGTCTCGGTTCTTGACTGAAATATGGTCAACATTATAGTCAAAGTCATAGCATATCGTAGCGTCTTCAAATTGATCTTCGCCACATGACGGGGATCGATTTAGGGGCGTTACTGAATTTCACATTTAAAAGTCTTCGGACGTGTCCAAATAATAATAATATTCTTATTATTATTAAATTAAGACTACAAACAGTTGCAGCATTCTTCAAATCGTTTTTTTATTCAGCTGATCGAGATATGCAAATCAAAATAATTGAATTAAGTTTGTTTGGCTCACGTGGTTAATGACTTTGAATTTCGTATTTACAAGTCTTTGGTGTCGTTAAACTATTTTTCTATTCCCGTCCAAACAATCAAATTAAGATCATAAATAGTAACTCACATTTTAGCAGGATGGACATGTATTAAATTTGATGTGTTAATTAATTTTTCAAACGTTTAAGTCGTTATATTCTTAATGCTTTCTTTCACATCTGGCCGGTGATAATTTTTTATTTAATTCAGTATATCATGTAGAGTTGTAGACAATAATTAAGAAAAAATATTTTTTTAATAAAAGTTCAAAGTTTCAACTCTTTATCTCTATTTTTAATGTGATATTAAATTTAATGTGCTAATTAATTTTAAAACAAAATAAGCCGTTAAAAAAATAATATCAATAATTTTATATTTTTAACCATTCGCAAATTAACATGTTTCGTGTGCTTATAATATGAACCATGAGACATTTACATCTCACTAGCTCTATATTTTCTTGTTAATTTCTGGTTGATCTGTAAGGAAAATCATGAACTCAATTTTTGGGATTCAAAAATTATCATCACTTTTTTTTCCTAAATATACTCATGAATAATTAAGAGATGTATACTTTTCTTTTTCTAATTTTTTTTGTTATATATACTTATTATTACTTTCGCATATTCCAACTAATCAGGGGAAAGAATTATTCACATGTTCCACATACAAAGGAAGACCCTCAAATAATAATTGCGCATGGTCTCATCCAAGATTGCCAAAATTCAATATTGGAAGAGGTTCGACGATTACAAGATAGATTCGAGGATGATGCTACTTATGAATAAGATAATATAGTTTAGAAAAATACGTGTTTTCTTTTATTGAAGTGTAATATATGTAGTTTTGATTAAAAGAAAACTCAAAATTGGCAAATCTCAAATTTAGGGAATTGAAACTAAAAGAAAAAGCTATTCATGAAATAAAAAATTATTATAAAATTGAAATGATTATAAATAAATGATATTTAAAACATAAAAAATATTCATATTTGATTAATTTAAAAGGATGAATAATATGTTTTAATTTTTACTTTTAATTTTTTATTTATAGTATATTTCAAGAAGAAATAAAAATAATATTATTTTATTAAAAATCCAATTCGATTCAGTTGAACTCAATTAAACCTTGTCCCAATTAACTGACCAATTCAATCTCCAGTCCAATTTTAAAAATATTGTTAAAATAATATTTAACATTCTAAACGTCATTTTTAGGGGTGAAAGTAGTTCGGGTTGGTTCGGATTTCGGTCTAAAAAAATCAACCGCTATTTTTCAGATCGATTTTTAAAATTAGAAAGACCATCCTAAAACCATTTTAAAAAAATAAAAACCACCTTTTAGCGGATCGGTTTTTTTAAATGGTTTTTTCGGAGCCCTACTTTTATATAATTATATTTTAAAAATATATTTAATAACTTAAAATTAATATAAAATATCTAACTTTATATTAAATATAAAATATATTACTAAATTTTAAAATTATTAAATTAGAGTTTAATAATGTGATAGAAAAGTATGAAAATTTTTACAAAAAATATTATATCTATAATAAAAGAATTATTAACATATGTATTAATTATATAAATAAAAAATCATAAATAAAAATCGGGCTTCACGGACCCCTACGGTTTTTTTGGGTGGGGCCCTAATTTTAACGGGTGAATTTTAATTTATTAAAAATTATCTTAAATTATATTCGAACCCCTAATTTTCAGTTTTTTTATTCGATTTTTTCGAGTCGAATGAATTTTTCGAATTGGTCGAGTATTTCTTACACCCTAATCGTTTTCCACCGATATACGAATATTCTGATTTGAAATATTAACCGCCGTCCACTAAAATTATCATTTACCGATGAGTCATATTAAATGTTATAAATTTTGCCAGCATTTCACGGGTCGACACGCGACAAGGACCTAGAAGAGAAAAAGACGGCCAATCAAGGTGGCAGAATAATAAGATGCTCTCATCAACGATTAAGTTAATATGACTTGCTGGATCCAGATTTGGGGAATCAAAATAATTGAGTTAAGGTTCGATTGCCTCAATGATTTTGTGCTTCATACTTAGAAGTTTTCGGAGCTATTAAGTTACTTTTCTGCTCCCGTCCAAATAATTAATATTAAATTAAGACTACGGATAAAAATAATTCATATTTTTTGTGTAACAACCAAAAAAAAAATGAAAAGAAAGAAATCGGAATCGGAATTCAAACAGGGATGGCCGGCTGGAGATAAAAATCCAAGGCCAATTAAATTAATTTATGATGCTGCCATGTTCTCATTTTTATATTTAAGTTGAGCATAATTATTTATCATTAATTATTTTATTCATGTCATGCATTATATTTTATGTGGTTCCTCGTTAGGTTCTAAAACTTACGGAAGGACTTTCTTCTCTATGTCTGATTTTCATACGACCAACTCAGTGACGATGTGAAGTTATGTGTGGTGACAAAGTTCTGACGGCAAGACAACACGTGAACCACAGAATTTTTTTTATTGTCTATTAGTTTTTTTTTACCTTTCGCATTATAGATTCATAATGTAAAATTTCATTTTATTTTTTAGAAATAATATAGTCACTTTTAAACTTCCACAATTAAAGTTATCCTTTTTTATTTCTTTATTTTTTTCACTTTTTTATTTTTTTTTTCGCTGATGTGTCTCGATTTTTGACTGAGATTCAAAGTCATATAAAGAATGAGAGTCTCGATGAAATTACCAATAGCCAATTACACATTAGCAGGTATTAGTACAAGTGTAGAACGAACTCAATATGGCCAATTAAATATTGCCAATAGCCCACCATGAGAAACAATGTAAGAAATTATTTTCACTTGCGAGAATGATAGAATAAATTACTCGAACGAACTCGATGGCCAATATCTAACATTGTAAACGCCGTTACCATCAATATACGAATATTTTGAGTTGAAATATTAACCCGTCCACTAAAACTATTATTTACCAAACAGTTATAATAACTTTGAAATTTAATTAAGTTCGATTGACTCAATGACTTTGTGCTTCATATTTATAAGTTTTCGGAGTCATTAAGTTACTTTCTGCTCCCCTTCAAATAATAATATTGAATTAAGACTACAAATAGTTGCAACATTCAATTCGGTCTTTATTCACCTGATCCATCGAGATATGCGAATCAAAATAATTGAATTAAGTTCGATTTGGCTCACGTGATTAATGACTTTGAGTTTCATATTTACAAGTCTTTGGTGTCATTGAAACTATTTTTCAATTTAAGACTACGAATAGTGACCCGCTAAATCATTGAGTTACTTCTGCTCTCGTCCAAACAATCAAACTATATAAGTACAACCCACTGCGATCGGAGTTTCATAAAGGAGACTGACTCTTCGGGGGGAGGGGAGAGAGAGAGAGAGAGAGAGATTCTTTCCCTGAGCTGCGATGGTGAGGCAACTGCTCTCTTGGTTCTCCGAGCGCCTGCCCAAATTCCTGAGCGCGCCTTCCACCTCGCTGACATCCACTAGTATTGCTGATGATCTTAAGACGCTGGAGCATTTGCTGAAGAACATCCAAAAGGTGCTGCGGGATGCTGAGGACAGGGAGAACAGGGAGGAAACTGTGAAGCTCTGGCTGCAGGAGCTCACGGACGTGGCCTACGACGCAGAGGATGTGCTGCTTGAGTACCAGTACTATGTTTTAAAAGCTCAAATAGAGGAGACGCAAGCTGTCGCAGCAGCACCAGCAGCAAAGACTACTCGGAAGAGGAAGAGGGAGTTCATGGATCGGAGAGAGGAGGTAAGTCACTTGGCCTCTCGCTCTAATTTTTCTGTGGGAGAAGTGTCAATGCCACATGACATGGCTGATAGGATTAGGAGAATAAGAGAGAGATTTTATGCTATCTCAAAGGATAAAACTGCCTTCGAATTAAAACCAGAGGACGGGGAGATACGACATGATAGCTTTTCACAGTACCCACTAGAAACCGGTAGCATGGTAATTGGTCAGGATATCTATGGAAGGGAAGATGACAAAAAGAATTTGGTCGAACGGTTGTTATCCGGATCCAAATTTGAAGTCATTGCCGTGGTTGGCAAGGGAGGGTTGGGGAAGACTACTCTTGCTCAACTTGTTTATAATGACCCAGTGGTCTCAGAACATTTCCAGGACATGAGGCTCTGGATCTGGGTTCCCGAAAAATGTGATCTAAAACGACTGACAGAACTAATGATAAAGAGAATTACCAACTCTTCATATAAATCCTCAGACTCGAGTGATTTACGGGAATCCCTCCGAGTGAGCTTGCAAGGAAAACGAGTGCTCTTGGTGTTGGATGATGTGTGGGTTAATGAAAATGAACATATGCAGGAGCCTTTAAGCAACCTCTTTCACAGTGCAGAAATGATGAAAATAATTGTGACGACCAGGAACTCCCAAGATGCACAGGCCGTGAACGCTACCATGCTTTATCGTCTTGACTATTTGCCTTGGGAACAATGTTGGGAGTTGTTCGTGACTCGGGCGTTTGGCCACCGAAAACCAGAAGAGTTTCGAAAGTTGAAAGAAATTGGCGAGGAGATCGTGAGGAAGTGTGATGGATTGCCCCAGTCGGTGAAGTCTCTTGGAAGTGTTCTGCGAACATATGAGACAGACGAATACGCATGGCAAGATGTGTTGGACAGTGAATGGTGGGAATTGGATAAAAAACCGAATATATTGCCAGCCCTGAGAGTAAGTTATAGTCGCATGCCAACTCATCTAAGACCGTGTTTCGAGATATGCTCCATGTTTCCTAAAAGTCACGTCTTCGACAAAAATGAACTTGTCAAGTTGTGGGCAGCACAAGGTTACATCCTACAACGTGAGGCCGGAAAAGATGTAGAAGAAATGGGACACAAGTATTTTGAGGAGTTGCTTTGGAGATCATTCTTTGACGAGTACAACTACAAGGAAGAGGTGAATCCGAAATTCGATGACTACCGTGAGGTGCTGGTGAAAAGATACAGGATGCACGACAATATCCGGGATCTAGCACGTTATGTACTGCAAGAAACAAATAAGAAACACATCAATCGGCATCTATACTTTAATATAGATTATGTTGAGGAGTTTTCGGCCACGAATTACGCCGACACGCCGAGGACTCTATATTGTGCACGGAGACGATATGGATGATGTGGATGATCTGGATGGTATTTTCTTGAAACTAACAAGTCTCACGCACTTGCGCTACCTTGATATTTCTCTACCTTGATATTTCTCATGCAGGAGAGGATCTTTACCGTACATCTGATGAGGAATTTGAGGGAATTGGAAACCTCATCTGCCTCCTGCATCTTAAACTTGATATCGGCACAAATATGATTGCACTTGAACAGCTTTGTCGCCTGTATAACCTTGTTGTGCTGGAAATAATACTTGATGAAGAACGGGATGAATATGTTGAGTTTCCAGAGAGTTTGAGAAATCTTGTCTCTCTAACCAACATCCATTTCCACGGATTCGGAAATGACAAACTGCCAGCACTTGGTGAGCTTCCATCTCTCATATATCTCACTCTGGGCATGTTCAGAGTGAAAAGCATTGGAAATGATTTCTGTCGAGGAGTGAACAGCCGTCACGACGACGCGGTGGCATTTCCATCTCTGACGTCTCTCGTATTCAACGACATGCACATATTGGAGGAATGGGACGGGTTGCGGGACGGAGACTTTCCTCATCTTCAGAAGCTCGAAATAAACTCTTGTAGGGTTCTCTCCTCGCTACCGGCGCTACGAAAGGGTTCGCCCAAGGGTTCCATCCTGCAAAACCTCACAACTTTGAAGAATTTACATGATGGAAAATTGCATTTGCCGCAGGGATTTGGAGAATTGGCAAAATTAGAAAGTCTAAGCGGCAAATTTCGGGTGAAAAGTGAAGAGCTATTTGGAATTTTAAATAAGTTGGTGAACATCAAGTATCTTACTCTCGAGAATGTTGGCAGTGCATTAATGATCACTCAGGCTTGTATAAAAGGGAATCATCGCGTTGAGAAGTTGACACTGAAATGGCGTAGCCCCAATGACGACGATGATTCCTCTAATGACGTAGAAGAAGACGGTTGGGATTCTACTCTACGCTTGATCGTTGAAGGAGGTCACGAGGATTCCACGTCCGCGAAGGACGAGGAGAGCAATCAGAGTAAAAATGATGACGATTCCACGCCGAGGGATGAAGAGAACAGCCATAGTGAAAATGACCTAGAAATTGAAGATTCCACATCAGGGGACGAGAAGAGCAACCGTAATGAAAATGAACAAGAAATTGACGATTCCACATGGGAGGACGAGGAGAGAAATCACAGTGAAGATGAGCTGGAAATTGCCGATTCCAAATTGGGGGACGAGGGGAGCAATCGTGGACAGAATGCGAATTTCTCACTGCTAGATAGTTTGCAGCCTCACGCCAATCTGCAGGAGCTGCGTATTAAAGACTATGATGGCTACCGATGGCCAAGTTGGATCGGCGACCCTTCCTTCAACAAACTTACCTATGTCAAGCTCTACGATTGCAGCAACGTCGAGCGACTCCCGACGTTGGGTCAGCTTCCATCAATTAAATTTCTTGATCTTATTAAGATTAAAAGATTGAAAAGAATTGGCGAGGAGTTCTGTCGAGCTATGTTGCAAGGGTACGGGTACGGTACCGGTACCGGGTACGAGTACGGGTACGGAATACGTCAAATTCTAAAAAATTAGGGTACGGGTACGACGATATATTAAATATATAAAATAAAAATTTTCATAAGATTTTTAGTATCTTCATATTGTTTAAGTTTTCAAAATAAGTAATTAATTATTCACTTTACTGATTATGTCTAAATGAGAAGCTATTAATAGTTTCTTTCTCCTTATGACTTTTCATCTTTAACATATATAGGTTTTATTGTTCACATTTGATAAAAACGTAGCAAAATATATCAGTATCATGTTCTCTAGTATTGGTACTTTCATGCTCATAAATCATTTATTATCTTTGTTAGAATTTAGTATCATGTTCTCTGATATGGAGTACCCAAAAGCATATGTACGAGTACCCATTGAAATACCCATTTTTTAAAAATTATTTTATTATTGAGTACGTATGGGTACGAGTACCCACGAGTACCCATGAAGTACCGGTACCGGGTACGTACCCGGTACGGGTACGTGAAGGAAATTGGAGTACCCGTGCATCATAGCTGTCGAGGCATCAACAGTCGTCACGATGTATCGGCATTTCCATCTCTGTTAAAACTGAAATTTCGTGACATCTGTAAGTGGGAGGAATGGGACGGGGTGCTTCATGGAGACTTCCTCCAACTTCAGGAGCTTGAAATTTATGATTGCCCAGTGCTCTCATTAGTTCCGAATCTAGCAAATATCAGTTGTCTTTTGCATTTGAGACTAGCTGGATGTTCATTGATCAAGCTCTCATCAGAGGGATCCTTCCCCCCGAATCTTGAAACTTTGTATTACCATAAATGTAAGCCAATGCGCCTGTCACTTGGAGGGAAGCTATTGAATTTACAAAAACTGATGGGTGAATTTGTTGTGGAAAACGATGAGCTATTTGAAATCTTGAAGAAGCTGGACGTGAACCGCAAAGATCTGGCTATAATAGGGTTGTGCAACGGCAACCTCGTCAAAGGCAAGGGCGTCGCCAAACTTAATCTTGACCTTCAGAAGATGACATTGGCATGGACAACAACTTCATATTTCGGCAGCAGTTTCCTATTTTTTCCTGAATTGTGCTTGGTTGTGAGTGAAAATAATCCCATAGCAGATGACATTGGACAATCAGATTTGCTAGAGAATCTGTGTCCTTGCACAAACCTCGAGCAATTGGGAATTCTCGGGTTCGATGGTTTTGCATATCCAACATGGATCGGTCTTCCTTCTTTCGACAAACTAACTTTCGTCAAACTCGAAAGTTGCAAAGTTGACGAACTCCCAACACTTGGTCAGCTTCCATCCCTCAGACGTCTTAAGCTATGTTCGATCTCTCGCTTGAAAATAATTTCTCATGAGTTCTGTGGAAGCACGTTTAGCCCCAAGAAGGCATTTCCATCTCTGAGAGAACTGGATTTTGTAAATATGAACGACTGGGAGGAATGGTCCGAGGATGGGGTGCGTCACGGAGACTTCCCTCTGCTTAGAGAGGTAGAAATTTATTATTGCCCAAAATTTTCATCATTTGGAGCTCTACGAAATCTTTCCGTTTGGAGATTAGCCATAACACAATGCCCTGCGCTCCAGCTTTCCGCAAGATCCTTCCCACTATTGAAAGTATTCAAGTACACTGATATGTGCGTATATCCGTGTCCCGATGCCACTTACAGCCACCTTAATCGGACATGATGTTAACAAACTGTAACAGCATTAGCTGCATATATATACATATGTACGTGTATATATACATATACATATGTATATAGAAATTAAGGTTCATTTTATATCAGAGACGATGTTGCACTTTTATATACATATGTGTGCTATGTAGGGTGATCGTGTGAGTTCTGTTTTGTAATAAATTAACATTCATTTTATATCAGAGTTGTTGCACATCTATCATATCAGAGATGTTTAAGTTTTAATCACCACTATCCTCGTGTCTTCCTCCCACTTGTCCACCAGGCTCAACATTTCATCTCATTGAAGTTAACATCCACAAACTATGTAATGTGGACAACCCAATTGCAGCCACTGATTAACAATTATGGAATGGAAGGCTTTATCAACGGCAGCACAATGTGCCCTCAGCTCATCTAAGACCTTGTTTTGAGATATGCCACTACAAGAAAAACGCGGATTACCGACGGTCTGAACCGTCGGTAATCAGCCCGAAAATCGTCGGTAACGCAATTACCGACGGTTTTTCAGTCGGAATCGATCCGTCGGAAAAACGCTCGTCGCAAACGGATTTGCGACGGTTGAAAAAAATTCGTCGAAAATATCGACGGTTCTAGCCGTCGGAACAGTCACCGACGGTTCGACCCGTCGAAATTTTTCGACGGTTGCAACCGCCGGAAAAGTCCCCGACGGTTCGAACCGTCGATATTTCCGACGGTTGCAACCGTCGGAAAAGGCCGGCGGTCCGAGCCGTCGATATTTTCGACGGTTGCAACCGCCAGAAAAGTCCCTGGCGGTTCGAACCGTCGATATTTCCGACGGTTCCAACCGCCAGAAAAGGCCGGCGGTCCGAGCCGTCGAAATTTTCGACGGTTCCAACCGCCGGAAAAGGCCGGCGGTCCGAGCCGTCGCAACTTTTCGACGGTCCCAACTGTCGAAAATTTAGACGGTTATCGCAACCGTCGATCTTTTGACGGTCGCGACCGTCACAAATAATTTTTTAAATATAAAAAAAAATTAGCGGCCGGATCCGGCCCGCCTGGCGGCCGGAGCCGCCGCCGGGAGGCCGGAATGGCCATGGCCGCCACAGCCGGATCCGGCCGACAGCAGAGAGAGAGATGCCGGCGCGGAGCGGGAGAGAGAGATACGCCGGCGCGGGAGAGGGTCGCCGGTGCGGGAGAGGGTCGCTGGCGTCCGGCGTGGGAGGGTCGTCGGCGTCCGGCGCGCGGGAGAGGCCGATCTCACGGCGTAACCGGCGTCCGTGCTCGCGGCCGAGAGAGGGAGAGAGGAGAGGAGGGAGAGAGAAGAGGGAGGAGGGAAAATATATAAAGGAAAAAAAGTGGAAAGAAAGCGGAAAAAAGGGAAAAAAAAGCGGGATAACGAAATTTTAATTACCGACGGTTTCGACCGTCGAAAATATAAATAATAAATAATTTTATTTTATTTAGTTATATATAATATTTATTTTTTATTTTATCGACGGTTTGAACCGACGGTAATCTTTACCGACGGTCAAAATCGTCGGTAATTGCGACGGTTTGGATATCCGTCGGAATTTGCGACGGATTTATCGATGGTTACGACCTTCGGAAATTGCGGCGGATTTTGCGACGGATGAATATCCGTCGAATATCGACGTTCCTAACCGTCAAAAAATTAAATTATAATATAACAAATTATATAATTAATTTTTTTTATTTCCGACGGTCACAACCGTCGAAAAATCCGTCGAAAAATTTAATAATAATATTAAAAATATATAATTTATTTTTTTATTTCCGACGGTCCTAACCGTCAGAAAAGTCGTCGGAAATTGCGACGGATGGATATCCGTCGAAAATATCGACGTTCCTAATCGTCGAAAAATTAAATAATAATATAATTAATTATATAATTAATTTTTTTAATTTTCGACGGTCGTGACCGTCGGAAAATTCGTCGAAAAAATTTAATAATAATATTAAAAATATATAATTTAATTTTTTTATTTCCGACGATCGTAACCGTCGGAAAAGTCGTCGGAAATTACGACGGATGGATATCCGTCGAAAATATCGACGTTCCTAATCGTCGAAAAATTAAATAATAATATAAATTATTTTCGACGGTCATAACCGTCGAAAAATCCGTCGGAAACGGAACCGTCGAAAAATCCGTCGCAAATAGCGACGGATTTAGAACCGTCGAAAATTATCCGTCGGGATTTTCTTGTAGTGTGCTCCATGTTTCCTAAAAATCACGTCTTCCACAAAGACGAACTAGTGAAGTTGTGGGAGGCACAAGGTTACCTCCAACAACATGAAGCCGGAAAAGATGTCGAAGAAATGGGACAAAAGTATTTTAATGAGTTGCACGGGACATCCTTCTTTGATGAACCTGTTAAGGTGCGGATGAAAAGATACAGGATGCATGATAACATCCATGTTTCTAGCAAGCTATGTACTGAAAGAAACAAATAAGAAACACATGATTCGACATTTATATTTTAATTAGTACAGACAATGTTGAGGATTTTTTTACGATGAATTACACTGAAGCGCTGAGGACTCTGATCGTGCACGGAAATCTTTCTAAAGCGGATGATATTTTCTTGAAACTAGGAAGGCTAACGCACTTGCATTGCCTTGATATTTCTGATGAATTCTGCGTGCCCCGCAATATATCTGATGAGAAGTTTAAGGGAATAGAAAAGCTCAACTGCCTTCGGCACCTGAAGCTTCAGATTGACATTAATAAGAATGCATTTGAATCAGTTTCTCGCCTGTATAACCTTGCCGTGCTGGAAATATCTTATGATGGATATGTTGAGTTTCAACAGAGTTTCAGTTAACCTTGTGTGTTTAACTAACATCTATTTCCACAGCTTCCGAAATGACCAACTGCCAGCACTCGGTGAACTTCCATCTCTCAGATCTCTCATTCTGATAGTCCCCGTGAAGAGAAATGGAAATGAGTTCTGTCGAAGCTTGAACAACCACTATGACGTCGTGCCATTTCCATTTCTGACCTCTCTGGTACTCGAGCAAATGCCCTTGGCCTAATGGAATGGGTTTCGGGATGGAGACTTTGATCCCTCGTCTTCAGAAGTTTGAAACAAACTATTGCGGGAAACTCTCCTCACGACGCTACCAAAGGATTCGCCCAAGGGTTCCTTCATGCAAAACCTTACAACTTATGTAACGCTCTTTTTTTATGACTTAATTATGACTAATATTTACATAAGCGCAAAGACTTTTACAATAAACTTTATAATATACGGAAGCTATCTATATAATGTCCAATAACACGTGGGTGGACCCTACGTCTATATAATAATAGACCTTATATCTAAGTCATTCGTTAGAGGATCCACCAACCGTCTCACTATTCCCATCACCATCACCATCACCATCACCTGTGCGAATGGAAGTACAGGGATAAACTCCAATGAAATAATTCAGTACTAAAGGTCGCCCATAAAATAAACAATGTGAATCATGTATCAATATCCATAATAACTATTCAATTCTATAAACAATGCATGATCCAACAGTGATGATATGATTAATGATAAACAATTTGCACTATGACTATTGTCAATTAACAATAAGTAACTGATCAATTATAATAATTATTTATAACATCAAATTAATTATCAATCAATATTAATCGCTTCTATTATCAATTACCGTTAACCAATAATTTAATTGGCCAATGTCACTGAAGATCTTATTTAATAATTATCAATAATATATCTATCAGTCACAAATGTTGCATTCTATTTTCTATCAGTCACGAAGGCAAAATCAGTATCCATCAACCTCTAGAACAACTTCAAATATCCATCAATCACTAGGGGCGCAATTCAATTCTCACTTAATCACGAAGGCACAATTCAATTATCAATCAACCTTGTTTTCTTGCCCATCCCACCCCACCCCACCCCAGTTGGTTCAAGAAAAATGAGGCCACTTTGAGTTTAATACTTCTCTTGTCCTCGACTTAATTTGTTTCACAATTAATTCACCAATTCAATTACCAATCAAGGATACATGCTGAAAAAATGAAACTTTCATGAAAGAGAAGCAAATGAACAAATTGAAGAATGACCTTAAATCTTTGTGCACTGACTCCTAATCGAATTATTTGGGATTCAGAAGTGAAAGTAATCATTTTATCTACTAACAGTGGCCAAATTGGTGTATTACCAAATCACGTCCCTATTGCCATAGCTGTAGATATAGGTCTATTGAGAATACGTCTCGACGACCAATGGTTAACGAATATCTCTGATGGGTGTAAACAGGTGGATAGGTCTTAAAAAAATTCACTACATTATTTTTTTATCAAAATAAAATAAAAATATACATACTTTGCTCTTTTTTTTACTTTTGGTTTGGGAGTCAAATGATTTTATGGACAAAATTTTATGATTCTCAAAATTATAGGGTACTTGATAATTTTGTTATAGTTTATTTTTATTTATGTATAAAAAATGTATTTAACGAAGAAATTGGTTGTAATTGATAAAAAAACTGAACCTTGCAAAATGATGAGTATGATTCCACCAGAAAGATTTTCACTGTTGTAATAGATGTCAATTTAGTAGTCCATGTTTCGATTCGGATAAATTAAAATGTTTACATTTCACTCCAGAGATTTTGCTTAGTTAATGACATGTGCAATGTGTTAATGCGGTTGGATCAAATGATGTGTTTCTTAAAATTTTTAGATCTTTTTGAAGAGTAAAGAATGAACATTGCATGATTCCAATTACAGAAAGAACGCTGTGTATCAGCGATAATAGCGCTCGTAACGAGACGCTTTCCTGTTGTTCCTGTACGCACAGCAACCGAACGAATAGACGAAGACGAGGACGACGACGAGCGCCGCGTTGAAAATGGCGATCTCCTTCCACCCCTTCTTCAAGACCGCGAGCGCCCCCGCCTTGCACGAGTCGCATTCGTAGCACAGTTTGCTTCGGTCGTTGCTCCAGGCCCTGCAGTCCTTGTCCAACGGCGCCAGGAGGCCAGTCGCCGGCGCCACCCAGTAGGTCGCGTTCTGATAAACGAACCCGCAGTACGTCGGCGGCTTGCAGCATCCGGACTGCGCGCAAGACGTTAACGTTCTCAGAATGCATGCAGACGTAACGTTCATCAAATTATGCAGAGCTATGATACGACAGGTGCTTACCTGCAATGGCGACAGGTTCTTCCGGTAGAACTCGTTGGCCTTGAGGCCGATCTCGCCCTCGAGGCCGCCGCAGACCTTGGCGTCCTGCAGGCAGGCCTCGATCTCCCGCCACGCCTTCTAGTCCGCCAGCGCGCGCTGCAGCCAGTGCAAGTAGTTCCCGAGCCTGTACTCCTTGTACCCCTTGCCGGACACCGCCTCCCCGGCGACCTTGTTCGTCACCACGAGGACGAACGCGGTGTAGGCGACGGTGGCCAGGATGAGGAGGAAGAGGACGAAGAGGTAGACCCACATGAAGAAGGAGACGCGGCAGCAGGAGCCGACCAGGCCGAATATGGAGACGACGAGGAGGAAGGCGCCGAGGACGATGATGGGCAGGTGGAGGAGGCGCTCGCAGTGCGTGGCCGCGTGGAAGCGGAACCACAAGCCGACGCCGAGGATGGGGAAGGAGATGAGGAAGCTCAGGAAGTTGAGGGCGCCCACAAGGGCATTGCTGAACTTGGGCATCTTCACCAATTAAGCTTTAACTTGCAGGTCGAGGGACGTCGTACGTACGATGAACGAACGTAGCAAAAGAAAGAACTGGAGATTAATTTAATTACTTTTTTTCGTTTTCCTGGCTTTCGATTTTGAGATGTCCCTTTATATTAATGTTTAGGATTGCAAAACAGGAGGAGAAAGAAAGAAGAAAAGGTTCGTTTTTGCTTTGGAGGTTTTTTTCTTCTTCTTCTTACGTGAGTTTGTATTACGGGTTTGCTCAAGTTGGCGTGGCGAGAAAACGAAGAAAGAACAGCTAAAAAAATTGACGATGGAGATTGAGGTTGCTATAAATGGGTAGAGGAGATTTGTTGGGAACGATTGAACTGCGTGTCATTTGTTAAGGTGACACAGCAGCGGTTGTCGAAACGTTGGGTTAAGGCAATATGTAAGGGGCTTTCTTGTTTAATTTAATTATCCAAAAGTTTAAACATGTTTGGATAATTTGTAGAAGAATATAAGAGTATTTAGAAACAATGTAAGGCACATTTTAGAAAGTTGATTACAATGTTTAATAAACCAACACAAAAATCATAGATCTTTGGTTAAACATTCAATTATTACGAATTGTAAAGTTTATAATATTTATATATTATTCTATTACACTTTTTGCTATAAAATGTTAACATTGTAGTATAATAAAAACGTGTATAATAAACATAATAAGCGATCTGAGATATATTTTTTAGATCTAAAAAAATATTGCATACATTTGCATGTACTTAAGCACATATAGGGGTACAATTCTATATCCTCCCAAATTAGGTCACTTAATTAGAATAGCATGAACGTAAATTTATCAGTATTTTTGGTCAATTTAAAAATGTGAGTATCAAAAGGATTTTTAGGACGTTTTAACATTTTCCATAAGCAAATATCAACTGTTATAATTTATAAATTACATTTTTATATAATTGTACTATTGTACTATAATTTCAAATGTCATAAAATCTTTGGCAACGACTAATTGGGTTGCTTCTATTTATATTTTAAAGTTCTACCCGAAAGACTATTAAGCAAAAATAAAACTACTATAATATACAATTAATGGGTCACTGCATGCGCAAATTTTATGCGCGTATAGATCCAAGGATGGGTTGCGAGTTTCCATTTCTGCGTACATAATATTCTTGAGACATGTCCGGAGTTATTGCCATATTAATAGTTCCCTACTTTCTACTTTCTTTTGGTTGTGGATGTGGAGCTCGTTTTTCTTACGAGTTAAACAAAGTTCCAAAACTTAAGGGAGTGTTTCTCTATAATTAACTTTTAAAGATTACCTTTTTCCCTTGTGATATTGTTTAAGCAATCCATATTACTTATGACATTTCAAATTATCACTTGGGTTACATTTTTCAATTTCACTATTAAATAAATTATACAAATAATTAAATAAATTATAAGTGATTTAAATTTAGAAAATTCAAAATAATTTTTTATATATAATTATTTTAATTGAGAGTATATTAATAAAAATTTTATATTAACTCAAAATTTTATTTTATTATAAATAACTAATGAATAGTTATATTATTGATAATTTAATAAGTGACAATCATTTTTAAAGACAAATCACGTTACTAAATATTTTTAGAGACAATGCGCGTTACTAAGTAATGTTGAACAATGCAATGAATGCATGTTAAGTATTTATATCAGCCGAATGATCGCACCCTAAGTATTTTACATCATCCGAATTACTTGCCAAACAATTTTTTAGATTAAGCAAGAAATACCGACGTAGTACTTGGATACAGAGATTTTACGGTCACTCCAAACAGGTGTGAGCATACCTGCACTTAGTAGAAATAAATGAGTTGTAAATAATATTCATAAAGTTCGTTTCCTTTCCACACAAATTTCGTTGGTCTGTCAATGTCCTTTCTAATTCCTATCATCGGAACACATCATTTAAAGTACCAATTTTATGGAGATGAAAAAATGTATGAAGAAACAAACAAATTGATTCTCTCTCTCTCTCTCTCTCTCTCTCTCTCTCTCTCTCTCTCTCTCTCTCTCTCTCTCTCTCTCTCTCTCTCTCTCTCTCTCTCTGAAGAAAACAAATAAATTAACCTCTCCCCTCTCACACATACATACAGAAAAAAAAACAAAAAGGAAAAAATCCAGGAATTATCACTAGATTGATCACTTGCCCAGGATCTTCTCAACAGCAGACCTCTGAACACCGGTTAGACTCTGAAATAGACAAGAAATATTGTAAGAATTTACTACTATAACATATGACTTCCTAAGAAAAGGATAGAAACGTCTTCTGATCTAACCTGGCAAAGATAATCATAAAGTGTCCGATCACTAGTGGCCAAGTTAACTATAAAATTTGTGAGGAATTCTGGCAATTTGATCTGCCACAACAATACAAACAACAGGTAAGGACATGTGAAGATAATCTGATGAGCAATTTATGTAATAATATCAAACCTCATTTAGTCGATCTACTTTCGTGAGGCCATCATCGTCATTGCAACCATCATCTTCGCCCTGGAAGTTTGGAGGCAATAAGATGCAGAAAAGAGTAGAAAGTAACTAACTAGTTTAGATGAGTTGTGAAGACAAGTTGAGCTCATGAAATCTCAGTTTCTCACCTCATCAAATACCCTTGCCATTGCGTCAAGATGTTCAACTGAAGGATTAGATTTGGACGGAACGCTTGACGAATATAACAAGTCTTGAGGAACGCCTCCAGTGCCATTTGAAATTTCTTCCCAGTCACTATCCTTTAATACAACGAACCAGATACATCACTTTACAGTACATTGGTTTCCATGTGACAGACAAAAAGAATAATCACCTCATCATAATCATCTTCATCTGCTCCTTGCTCCTGAATCTCAACCAATGTATCAGCCAATAATGCAAAGATCTGCAGCATACAAGGTTCATTTGATGCTTTTCTGGACAATATGTAAAACAATGATGCCAAATGCCAGTGTATGCCAGCTCTCAGGAAAAAACGAAGTGTATGTTACACTGATGCAAGTAACAAGAAATGAAATCACCAGGCTGGTAAACCTGCTATGATGCTCAAAGACAAAAAGAATTTTATCTTAAACATTTTATAGCATACTAGGCAGAAAATATAGAAATCTGTATTTGTCATGGTCGAAATAGATTACAAGGCTTACAGTATCAAACAATAATAGCTTGTAAACAAATTCAACTTATTAATAGCTTAGTGGCATCCACAAGTTGCAGAGGAACCAAGCTTAGCAGAAAAGGTTAAGCAATAAGTTTCATAAAGTTAAAAGTTTGTGTTTCGTGCCTTCGCAGGAAGAGGAATCATAGTCCATCTATCGGGAACCAACTTGGCTTTCGATCTGGTCATAATACCTGCACTGGACTGAATGCTCACAGTATCAGTATCAGTATGTCAAGTAATATCAGTATGATATAGCTTGATGAAGTGTGCCAAACCTTAATCAAATTGCCTTGAACACTGATTTTTGTCAGCTCCACATTCCGCGTGGATAATAGTAGAGCTAATGCAGTGGTTGTGACCTTTATCTGATAGGCTCCCTGAATCTCACCTGTAACCAGTAACGCAAAAGATTCTTTGATGAAAAAAGATTGTTACCCAAAAAAATATTTTATTCTGAATTCATGATACATTCACTCATTTTTGTTTCAAAATTATTTATGCAGACATGTCTTGAATGCAACAGGACAAACAAATTTGTTCCACGCAAGTTATATTGAAATGTGAACAAATGCTTTAATTTAGAATCATTGTGTGTGCAGAACAAAATGGTGGGTAAAAGACCTAAATAAACCAAATCATATTTCATCGGCCAAATGATACTAAGAAATTGTAAGCATGCATCACTACAAGCAAATCGGCCTCCAATGATTGAAGTAGAAGAGCAGGTAACAACATAGATGAATCAGTTAATGTAATTTGTTTGACAAATGGTGAAGCTTTCATAATATATTCCATATGAAAGCAAACATATGCCCACTGAAAGCATACACAGCAAGTTCTACAACAATCCTCAGATGATTTTCACCATCATACACTGAAACATGCTTGAACAAGGGAGCTTCCGTTTCAAAAAAAAAAAACAAGGGAGCTTCTCACAATTGTTGACTATTAATCTGGCTATTAGGACTGCTTCAGAACCAACACTCACATGATCTAAAGTAATCACCGGATGTAAATAAACAACCCTTTCTACTTTTATTAAAGCATGCAACACATCTAACAACAAATCAAATCTGTTGATCATGAACTTACAGCAAAGTGTTTCACTATTCCCAAAATAGGAATGAAACACCACCAAGTAGCACACTTCGAATGGGAAAACAATACGAGAAAATTAGGTAGTGGCTAACATTTCCATCAATGCGCTTACCCTGCAATTTAGTCCACTCTGCCATTACATAGGCAAAAGCATTTTCATGTTCACTAGCAGGAAGACAAAGTAGTAGATTGATGAACTGACCAATATCTGGAGCACTAAGATGAACCTGTAACATAAAAGCTATAAGAAACTTCAAGCAAGATGGTCATAAAGATAGATTGTTCCGGCGAAAATGTGGCCATAAATTCAATGCACAGCTAGCAGCATTCATAAAAAGCATGACAAACTTATTGCATTTAACAGATTTAAAAGATCAAGCACATACTGTTACAAGATGTTCAAGTCATAGCATTATGCAACTAAATAAAGTACCACTTCATTTTTCCCAATATTTGAGAATTTACAAAGACCTAATAATCTTTCTTTTAGGGGGAAAAAGGTAATCAGAGTGTTAATCATCCAAAACATTTATTCGCACAAAGCCGTAACCTAGATTTTTTTTTTTTTTGCATGCCATGAATTTCAAAGAAATCCTAGAAACTAAAAGGAAAGAAAATGGACAGTAATGACAAAAGAACATATATTTTAGAAAAATCAAAATAACATCCTCGATCACAAGCTAGCTGGGTTTGGTTATATGGATTCAGGTTTTCAGCCGTATATCATATTTTAAACAGCAATGAAGTAAGCAAAGAGCTGCACATGAATGTCCATAAAATCGGAAACCTTACCAGTCTAGCAAGAATGACAATCAATGAACTTTTAACCCCAGATATTTCACAAGACTGTAGACGCCTTACAACAGCAGCAATGAGCTCAGGGATATGCAAGGATATTTGGGCAGGAAGGTGTAATATAAGCTGCAAAATATAGCTGCCAACGAAAAGTGATCCAGAGCTTTCTACATCTGGATCCAGAAGCCTACAAAAAATAAATATAATTAAACTACTGAAGGCTTATAAGTAAATAAATCAAAACGTCTCTAACCGAAATGTTACTCCTAGTGTTAACAAAGAAACTAAAAACCTGTACCAGAATTAAGTAAAGCACATACATAGTGAAGCTTTTAATGAAAATGAAACATCATGCATGGTTAGGATATCAAACATTTGCATGACTTGCAATTTTCTACTCCGAAATAAATAATCAGCAATTTTTCAGCGAATCAGCAATTTAATTTGCATTATAGTTCTTCTTGCAATAAGACTAACATTTCAAGATGATTATAACAATGAGATAAAGAATTAGATTTGTGTTTACCTACATGATCAATAGGTACAACTAAAACTTCTTAGAACATTGCACAAAACTCAAAGGGGGACTACATTGCTTAAATGACAGTTTTCTTGAAATGTGTTGCTCAAATGACACTACAATGGACTACCATTATGTCGTCCTCATTACAGAAAAAAAAATGTTAAGGCTTCTGCAAGATTCGTGGCATCTGGAAGGTTTGATATGTGGACAATGATTTCTACTGCTGGCATCTGTAAGGCTTGATATGTGGCCAAAGATTTCTAATGCATCATAAGAGTTCATCCTGCAGACTGGCCAAATGCGGGCAACGCTTTACAGGCTTATCAATTGCTCTTCTGTATGTAGGTCATTGTGCTCTACATGTTTGCACCATCTAGCTTCTCATAAAATCCAAAGTTGACATTGATGATATCTTACAGAAGCTGTCACAACCATGGTGAGTATACAAGTAGTAGGTTTGTTCCAGAGATGAAATATCACAAGAGAACTTTGGGTCGCAGACCACACAAGGAAGTAAGATATAACTAGAGTAGTCTATTGACTCACTAACCAATGGGTCAAACAAGTGAGCAAAAGTCTTGTGATGAAGATTCAAAAAAGTCTACTCCTCTAACTTATGAGTAGAGTATCACAAACCATCAAGAAATGATCCTTGTCAAATTCCTTACACAGAACAATATGACTGAAACTCCACTCTGAACGATAGTGTTTTGTTGTCTAAGATTTTGTTTAACTAGAGAAGTAGGCGTTAGCTTTTTTTTCAAATAAAAGAAAGGAACACAAAACAATAATGTACTAAAAGCTTAAGTCACAACAAAGAAGAAAAAGTTGGTGTCACACATTGTATTAGTTAGTGTTTACCTCGATACTGCATCAAGAAGCTTTTTCATTGTAACTCGGTCATCACCCCAGACAAGTAACTCTTGTCCTCCTCCGTGAACAAAATGAGCCAAACATTCTGTGGCATTCTGAGTTTTACATATGAAGAGACATGAATTTAATATTGTCAAAATAGAGGCATAACAAAAATAATTAAACCACACTCATACAATGACAATTACACCAAAAGTGAGAATATAGGGAAGTACACCTGCATTTCCCCATGATCATCACTTTCAAGGATAATTTGGATGACGTGATTGAAGCAAGTATCAAAAACCGCCTTTACCACATCTGCAGAAGCATTCTGCAATATATAAAATGATAATAAACACCACCAATCAAACAAATAGAAACAAAATCTGCCTAAAAAACTGGTTAAAGGTACGAAGGCCCCGAAAGCTTACTTTCAGCATCATGGTTAGAAGATCTAATGAGCCAGCAACTAAACCAGCAGGCTGCAACTGGGGCTGATGAATTATCCAGGAGAAACAGAGATGTTATGAATTATTTTGATTAAACACAATGACAGAAAAAAAAACTTCGTCTGGCAGCAAAGCATACTTTTTCCAGTACAGCTCCAATAGATGGCAAAATGCGTGTAACTAAAGGCCGTAAACATCCAGGAGAATCCTTGATTGCCTGGAATGTCATGTAACATAATATTCATGGGTGACAAGAACAATACAATATTTGACAGTAGATTATGTGAACCAATAAGCATCAAACTCTATAGAAAAAAAAAACAAGTATCGAACATTAAATCCCCGACCATCTTACAAATTCACATGGGGAATACCAATGGACAACAGATTCAGCAAGTTCATGTTTGCCTTTGAAATCGGAAACAAATAATGGCCAAATTGCTACACAGAAAAAGTAGTTACTTTGATGCAAGTGTACAATTGATAGAGTTATGTGCTATCAAACATTAAGTTGCCATCAAAAGTGAAGCACCATTTTTTTTCTTTGAGGAGAATGGTAAGAATAAGAGAGCATACAAAAAGATATTCGTAGACCTAGAAAGATTCACTGATAGCATTATCTATCCTTCTCATATCAATTAAAATGCTGTGGAAAATGGAAGTCCCATCAGCATAAGAATCATGTTTAATGTGAAATGTAACAACTTCCAGCAAAAGTCAAGGTTATACAACCACATAAAGGTCATCCTAGAATAGAACTCTTAAGTATATGATGAAATACTGCAAAGAAAAATCTCTGGTTTAGTGAGTTATAAACCACTTTCAAAGTTAGACTGTAAATATTGTAAAAGGTTGAACAATCTCGCTTCTAATATTGACCAATCCAATTTCTTATTCATCTTAGCCTGAAGTTTCACTACACAACATAAGCAGGTATACTATAAGAGAAAAACAAGTTTCTTGCGAAGCTTGCAAAATTATCCATGGTTTTTTTTGGGTCTTTTTTGGGTTTTTTCCGCTGACCCCCCTAGAACTTTTTCCGTGTCTATCCACGAGTTTCAAATATTCTGCTTCCCCTGAACTATACCACCTTTTTCACTTAAGTCCATCCGTCAACTTTTGTTAACTTTCCCGTTAATTTTTATTTTTTTAATTTATAAAATGACCAAATTGCCCTCCGTTCGTATCATCTAATATAGAAAAATATACAATAAAAGATGTCTTTCTTTTTGCCAATTACCTGCCGAGCTTTGCAATAGTCAAGATCAGTCCAGCATTCCTCGATGATGGGTTTCCCGGGCCGCTCGGCTGCCGACCAGGGGTTGGGAACCATGGCAGAGATGGAGAAGATCACGACCACCCGCGCCGCGCCGGCCTCCCGAGCGGCCGCCAGGACGTTGAGGGTCCCCTCCACGACTGGCGTCACCAGCTCCCTCTACGGTAACGCCGGGTCCTCAGCGTGCAGGGCAATGCCACGTGGATGACTCCGTTGTGGCACCCCGCGATGGAGGCCAATATGGCGGAGCCATCGAGGAGGTTGGCCGAGCGGAGGCCGAGGCGGTCGCCTGCTCCCGCGGTGTCGGTGATGGAGCGAAGGCGCGATGTGTCATCGGATGGGCGGTGGGTGGCAACCACGGTGTAACCCCTGGCGAGGAGGCCACGCACGATCCACGAACCGATGAAGTCGTCACCTCCGGTGACGCACACCATTCGCCACGCATCCCGCTTTCCGGCCATCATTTTCTTCCTGGACCTCGAAGTCGGTTTCAACTTTCAAGTCACCGTCTTTTTCCTCCTTTTCGCTCAGGCAGAGCTACTGGCACTTGATTCCAAACCAGACGGAGGCTGGCTGTTCTTGTGTGCTTTCCATGAACATTTTGCGATCTCGTCACCGGCCGCAAGGGAGATGCCGGGGGGCACGGGGGGCCCACTGCGATCTCATCGCCGGAGATTGTAGGTTGGGGGGGCCGTCTGCGATCTCGTCACCGGCAACGAGATCGCGGGGGAGGGGGGACGCCCCTCCTCTGTGATCTCGTCACGACGAGATCACAGAGGGAGGTGCCCCCCTGCGACCTGCGATCTCCGGCAAAGTAAATTTTTTTTATTTTTATAATATATTTTTACTAAGGGGGGTGATGGAGAAGTATCGAAGTAGGAGAAGAGACTTACATATGGTTTTCATTGACTTAGAGAAGGCGTATGATCGGATACCAAGGGATGTACTTTGGAAAGTCTTGCAAAAGAAGATGATGAGTGTTGCCTACATTACGGTAATACAAGATATGTACGATGGGGCATTGACTAGGGTTAGGACACCCGGAGGCAAGACAAATGAATTTCCTATAGGAATTGGCCTACATCAAGGATCAGCTTTAAGCCCGTATCTATTTAGCTTAGTTATCGATTCTATAACCGAGAGTATCACAGAGGAGGTACCTAAGTGCATGCTATTTGCGGATGATATAGTACTTTTAGCGGATTCAAGAGAAGAGATTAATACAAAATTGGAAATATGGAGAAATACGTTGGAGTCAAAGGGCTTTCGTTTAAGTAGGAATAAAACAGAATATATGCATAGCAATTTCACAAATAAACAACATAGAGACGATTTGGAAGTTAGGCTAGGGGAGGATATAATTCCTCAGGTGACAAAGTTTAAATATTTAGGATCAATTGTAAGACAAGATGGTGAGATTGATGACGATGTTAATCATAAAATTCAAGCTGGTTGGTGTAAGTAGAGGAAAGCCACTGGAGTTCTCTGTGATAGAAAAGTACCCAATAAAGTTAAAGGGAAATTCTATCGTACTGCTATAAGACCGGCAGTGTTATATGGTAGAGAATGTTGGGCTATGAAGGGACAACATGAACGTAAAGTGGGGGTAGCCGAAATGAGAATGTTGAGATGGATGTGTGGTCATACAAGATTAGATAAGATTAGGAATGACCATATACGTGAACGAGTCGGAGTGGCTCCTATTAGTGAGAAAATGGTAGAGAATCGTTTGAGATGGTTTGGTCATGTTCAGAGAAGACCATTAGATGCACCAGTAAGAAGAGTAGATCAAATAATCTGGAGTCCGATTAAAAGAGGGAGAGGGAGGCCAAGGCGGACACTTGGCGAACTAATAGAGCAAGATCTATTGGTGAATAATATACCGAAAGGTTTGGTTACTAATAGAGCTGAATGGCGTCGTATGATCCATGTAGCCGACCCCACCTAGTGGGATAAGGCTTTGTTGCTGTTGTTGTTGTTATAATATATTTTTTGAGAAGGTATTTTTATAATATATTATTTTATATTTTTCAATATTAGATTTTACGAGCGAAGGGCAATTTGATCATTTTATAAATAAAAAAAAATAAAAATTAACGGGAAAGTTAACAAAAGTTGATGGATAGATTTAACTGGAAAAGGCGGTATAGTTCAAAGGGGTCAGTAGAATATTTGAAACTAGTGGGTAGACGCGAAAAAAGTTCATAGTTCAAGGGTGTCAGCGGAAAAAACCCTTTTTTTTGTACGAAGAACATAGATTTTATCAATTGACATGAGATTTTCACACACTTAACTATTCAATAGCTCCCTCAAAAGAAAAAAAAAAAAAGAAGAAACGCGATACAAAAGAAACCAACCTCCAGGACTTCTATTGCATCAATACTGATAAATGGATCTGAAACATGTTGAGCCCACACATTCAAGATGATGGGAGAGATAACTGGCTCAATTGATGTTGATTGATCACGGCCTAAAAAATAAATGGACCAGAAATGAGGAAACATTATCGTAATACACAACTAATAGGTATAAAAAAGGAAACAATTTAAAATTGCACAAACCTGCCTTAACAGCAGCTTGAATTGTTTCAAGTACAAGATGTATCGTTTCATCAGATGCCTATGAAGATAAAGTGAAATGCTAGATTACACTTCAAGAACAAATCGTATTAAATGTTTTATTTAAATAAACTTACCTGTCTTAAAAGGTTTGTCAGAGATGACAGTAATTCCATCATATGTGACTGAATACTTTCTGGATTAGATACTGGCAGCAACTGGGATAAGGCCTTGCAGCCACCTACTTTTACGGGCCCTGGGCTGCAAATGAACCATACATTAGTGATGAGACTTCTCAAAATAAGCATGCAAAATTTGAATTTAAAGTGTCTCACACTTCTAAGGCTATCGCTTGGATAGCACTATGCAAGAATTGTTCACATGTTCTTCTATTTATCTGCAAGTTGTTCAAAATTATTCAGCAACCAAGATACTTCAGAGCAGACAATAAATTATGAATATGATTGAAGAACTTATACCAAAGATGAGAACTTGGATACTATTGCGAAGGCACGAGCATGGAGAAATGGAGCTTCATGTACTCCTGGTGTCGTATCAAATTTCAGAAACAAAAAAGTTCAGCTCTTCTAAAGAAACTTAGAAAGTTTCACTTACCTGTTTTCATACTGTCAGAGATCATTTGCTCGAGAAGACTTCCCAAGTTAAATTTGATTAACTTAGATGACTGACACAAGGGTGACCAGATAGGGTCTAGTGAGAAATATGACAAAAGGAACAGAAGACCAACAGTTATTACAAAGAAACTGACCTCTGCATCAAGCAACTGATCTGACAAAGAAACCAGAGCAAAGAGAGATGCTTCATGTAACTGATGTTGAAAGAACAACACAAACATGTCAAAAAACCAGATGAAAGCATAAAGCATTACAACAATAAATGAGTAACATGAGAAATAAACTAACTAAAAGTAGGGATAGGAGGATCCCGAAGCAAAAATCCGTTGTGTAAACAGAGCACGGCACATAACAATACTTATGGAAGGACACAGACAATTGTGCATTCACAACAATATGTTTCATGATTTTCATGGGTTGGAGAAATGGTTGCACCCTTTCGTTACCCACACGTATTGTGTAGAGGATCAGCACCATGCTCCTGTTGCAGTTCAACCTTGCTATAATGTTTTTTTCAATTATCTTTTTGAGAGGAGAAAAGGATGACCGTTTAGTTTCCAACCATCCAATTTTATTCATATACAATGTATTGCCTAAGATAGCATTCCTGTCAAAATACAAGCTCTCCAAGTACTCTCATAGACCCATGCACCAGTCCCAAACGGTGTCATACCATCCGCTGGGGCAAAGCTAAGATTACATTAACCTGAAAGGAGGCAACTTCACAATATTTCAAGCTAGGAGCTATAATATAAACTAATTGGTAACATATGTAAACTATAAAACTTGTTTCTTGGGTAACTTTGTTAGTACAATGGCTGTACCTTATTCTTTCAACAACAACAACAACAACAAAGCCTTATCCCACTAGGTGGGGTCGGCTACATGGATCAAACTTTTGTTTTATTTTATACAAATTCGTTGATCTATGTTCATGAGATTCGACAGGATTTTACGCTGGCTGTCGGGGCCTAACACAACACTCCTCCTTTATCCGGGCTGTACCTTATTCTTTCATTCAACAAAAAGGAAAATAGAATTATAAAATTTGTTTGGACTAAATGAAGTAGATAGAAGTTTGTAATGGACTAAGCAGAACTCTCAAGCACAATCTTCAAATCTTTGCTAGAGGGTGTTTGAGAACAAATTTAAAACAAAAAAAATTAAATTAACTTCAAAAATGAAAGTATAATCTTACTCTCCACCAGTGTCTAGAACCAGAAGCTTTTGCTTGGCCTGACTGCGAAAAGTGGTGCTGGCAAGCCTCAATTACAGATTCTATAGAATCACCGCCATAGGCATTGATCAACTCTTCTAGCAAGAGACACCCTAGATATTCATGACATTATTAATTACATAATCAAAACTGGAAATACATAGATAGAAACTTCATGGTTATGCAAAGATAAGAGAGCTTTAAGACTTATGCGATGTAACATAAAGCACCAAGTGATGATAAAAAGAAGATATACATGATTGAAGTAATGATATCTTTCTTTCAAACAAAATCAAGAAGATCTATAAGATCTTACTTGAGGAATTGTTCAGTGGATTACATTGAAATTTAGGTCATAACATGAGTAGAGATTTTTGTTGGCTCAGATGTGCAAATCTTGTCATTGCTTGTACCTTGATGGTTTATTTTTGGTAAAATATCCCATGTCAAATACAGAGGACCATTAGCAAGGTGATATCGATACTACTAGAAGCACCATAGTATACATCTATATTCTAAGTGGCACTGCAATAAGATAGATGTCTCAATTGCAAAAGGTAGTCACCCCCCTTATTATTGAATAACAATAAATTGTCATGATCCAAGATTGTAGGCTGACAACAACCTAGCAGTGATGACATAGCAGCAGCAACCTAGAAATCGGCAACAACCGTATCCACTGATCTTACGAGCCAACACGTGATTCTATCGCATGCTGGCTCAAAACGTTTCAGCATACCATCCGGAATGAAATACTTAGGTTGGATTGTAAAGTTGTATGATTCCAAGTGTTGAATCGCGATTTTGACAACATTTTTTTTTCAAACACTAAATGCTTCACTTCATGACAAAGGAATAAGCATGTTATGTCATCCATGGAGTACTCCTGGAGTGGAAGAATGAACATTCTTTACTTGCAGAACATGTTTGTCTTTTTGAAAAAGTAGCTGGGGAACATGTTCACCACCAGCATTGACCCACCATCCTCCTACTTCAGCAGCAAGACTATGAGGTTCATAGAGACTAGCAGCCAAGGTTGCTTTTGACATGAGAGGCAACTGAGAAAGACCAGCCAGTCTCTTATCATCTTGATCTTGTCCTGCGGGCATGCAAGTCAAATAAGCAATCATTTCGTCTCAAAACCGATGCCAGCCATGTGTCACGCCCTTAGTTTCCCTTACTCAGAAACCCAACATGTGGCCTTAACTTCTTCCTGCTCGAAGTGTTAAGTTAGCCTTTCTCTCGGTGCGCTCTGGTTGTAACCGTCAATTCACAGACACAATTCACAATGTAGAAGAACTCGCAGTTAAGGGGAAAAGAAATTGTATTATCTCTCTCCCAAAATAGGACGAGCACATGAATATTTATACAAGAAAGGGCCTGACAGTTTGCCACCCTTGTTTGAATTACAAACATGTGCCCAGGCGCCTGATACGAACTGAAAATACAACTAAAATAAAACTAGGATAACTATTACTAATAGTAAAAGTGCAAGAATCTTAAACACAATTACTACTAATAACTTGTCAATTCGAGATGAAAAATCTCCATAAGTCCATATGGAATGGACCAAACTCTAATTACCTAATTGGTAAACACATTTCATAGGCTGCCCTAAATCTAAAACTCATGCATGTATTTATAATATGCAAAGGTAGTTACAATAACTATAATAAAAATACAAATACAACTAACTACCCACTACTTTCTACCAGCCACTAACTCATACAAAGTAGTATCTTCTAACTATCCACTACTTAATTAACCAACCACTAACTAATACAAATTGGTATCCTATCAGTACACCCCTCCTAAAATTTCGCCTTGTCCTCAAGGCGAAGAAAAGAAAATTAATAACAATATTTTGCAGGTACATCTGAAGCCTCCAAACTTGATTAACTCCATCTTTGAGCCAAGAGAGAAATTTTTGAACCAATATGAACTTCCAACTTTTCTTCTTGTGAAATGAGCTTTCCCTTGTGATGTGTAAAGCCAATTTCTTCTGAATGCTGCTTTTTTGTATTTTGCTACTAGGAACTTTGAGGCTCTGATACCAATTGATACGAACTGAAAATACAACTAAAATAAAACTAGGATAACTATTATTAATAGTAAAAGTGCAAGAATCTTAAACACAATTACTACTAATAACTTGTCAATTCGAGATGACAAATCTCCATAAGTTAGTATGGAGTGGACCAAACTCCAATTACCTAATTGGTAAACACATTTCAAAGGCTGCCCTAAATCTAAAAACATGCAAAGGTAGTTACAATAACTATAACAAAAATACAAATATAACTAACTACCCACTACTTTCTACCGGCCACTAACTCATACAAAGTGGTATCTTCTAACTATCCACTACTTAATTAACCAACCACTAACTAATACAAATTGGTATCCTATCAGCGCCGCAAGTGGCGCCCCTTCACTGCAAAAACCCCCACATGGCCCCACGCCATTCTTCATGGGAAGACGATGATCTGGTGACCTTCCCGCCATCCTTGGTCACTGAGAACTACTTGGCCACACAGAGCACCCCAAAGCCTCCTGCCATGGTGTCGTGTCCATCCGGCAGTCCTCGTCCCAAAGTCTTCTTCCCTGAAGGCCTAACAGCCCACACGCTGTCTTCCATCACAAGTAACCGTTTGGGATTACTGGATGTGTCTTGGGATGGTATCACCCCTCATGCCTGCATGGCCGTTGGTTTGTGTCACCATGTCCCAAACTCTTGACAAGGCTCCTGCTCGATCCCTGTCCGTCGGATTGTCGAAGTTCTCCTGCCCCAATGCCCGGACACACTTGGAGATATGGCATGATGAACGCAGCCGTGCCCAGTAACACGTTGCCAGTAACAGCCATAACTGCCTAAGGTGGGTCGTGACACATGGGCATCCACCAAGGTTAGAGGCGGAAATAAATCAAGCCATTCGTGAGCAGCTCGTGGTGTGGTTTATTTTGGGCCTTGTTCAGCTCAGTTTCTGTGGTAAACAAGTCAACCCTAAATTTAGAACTTGAAGTTCTCTTTATATAATCAAGCTTGTCTTGTTAAAATATGAATTGAACTCATGATAGAGGATGGCTTGTATGACTCATTTTTATAATATTCTTTAAACCATACATTCATATTATTTTGTTATCCTTCACTATATCCTTTCAATTCACAATATGGCTTAATAAGCTAATAAACAAGGTCAAGCTTTCGGCATTTAACAACAAAACCATGTTCATTTTATTTTGTGGCCTATAAATAAGCATGTCCCATGGAATTGTCATTTCACTTTTCTCACAGGCCAAGCCAATTCCTAACCATGGACGTTCTTTGTGCAATGCTTATGCGACCTATTTGGCAATGCTCCTTCATGACTTCATTAGTCACATTCTTTTTTTTTTTTTTGTTACACAATTCACATTCTTGCATGGTATGTAGAGGTGTGATTTGCATCATGACCAAGGGCTAAACATCCACCCAAAATCATCATGTCATAATGGTTCGCAACAAGTATACTACACCTATAGTAGATACTCATATATACTGCACCAGAATTCTATTTTAAAAGGAACAAAAAATGCGTGTATGACGAGATTTTTTGTCATAGAACATATTTCCTGAAACTAAAGGCATGCTTAGGACTTATTTTGACCATTTAAAAAGTTACATATGACTAAAATTAAAGTTGCTTGATAATGGTTACTGATGACAGGTAAACTAGACTATAAATGTTTATTGTTCTATTTGATTTAATGCACGAAAGTCTTAATAATGATGCTAGTAATTATGAATATATCATGGTATGGATTTATCATTCTTAAGCATGTCTTAAACTTCTCAAAGTTATTGGCATTGGCATTTAAATGATATATGATTTTGAATTAAATGGTTTGACCCTAGGACTCGTATAATGATGATGCTTACGAAATAATGTATGAAGCCTTGATTTATGCCTCAAGTCCTTTATGGGATCGTGATGAATTTGGTAGGATGGAATGATGGATTATTATATTTATTAAACTGAGGATTATACTTAAAATGTGGAATGAACTTATTTACGAATTTTTGGATGGATAAAGTGATATGATGATGTGGATGATGTTGGAAGGTCCTTTGATCATGATTTATATATTACATGAATGTTGACTTATGTTTAGATGGATTGGAATTTGGAAAATTGCACCTCTGTCGGCCTTTTGGAAGGTATAACTCAGATTTTGTCTCTTAAGTTAGTTAAGTGCATGAATAGGATTAGTAGGTCATGGATATTTTTGCATTTTTTTATTACTTCCAAGCATATAAGGAGGTCATCAACATAGAGTAGATGCCTGAGTTTGAAAATTCCTAATGTGAATCTACTTGAGTAATAAGAGAGAAAATTTGCATTGTGAGGATAAACAAGTATGATGATAAGGGTAACCATGTCGCAACCCTTTGTGGCCGCCAAATGGAACAGACTTGTTGCATTTTATGTTACATGTAAATATAGGGGATTTTATACAAACCATAATCCATGAGATGAATTGGGTAGGGAATTTCATTAGATGTGGAACACTGTCAACTGCATGCTAGGAGACTTGATCAAAGATTTTATGGAGGCCAGCCTTAATGAGAATATGCTTTCGACGACCTTTACATATAAACTCCTTACGAGTGAATGAACAAGTTCCTAGGCTATATGGAAGTTATCTTGTATAGAACACCCTATGATAAAGGCAGATTGAGCACCATCAACAAGGTCAGAAATCATAAGGCAAATTTGATTTGCTAGGATTTTGGAATTGAGATGATAAATTATGTTAAGAATGATATAGGCATGTGGTCTTGATCTTTGTTGAGTTTTTGACAAGCTACTTATCATTTTATTAGATTTCTATACATTTGAGAAAATATAATGAAGGAAATTGCTCCACCAGCCATACTATAATGATTCCACCAAGCAAAGTCGACAATGGGAAATGTCAAACCATTTTAGCCAAATAGAGTAGATAAAATGTGGACAAAGACATGCACTATAACGCCCTTAAAATTTGGCCTCAATTATGGGGCCAAATTCTGGGCAACGAGTATTTACTTACATCTTTTTTGACATTTAATAAACTTAATTACATACTTCAATTATTAGTTATGCATCAACATAAGTTTATGTACAACTTCGACTCGTCGGGGGTGCTCCGGACGCCGCAGGATGTGGGGGGTGAAAGGATGGTAAGGAGGAGGAAGGAAAAGGAGGAGAATCCGTTCTCTTCGTTTGGTTGAATTTAAGTTGGAGGGGAATGAAGGGGAAAGTCCCTTCATTTTCCTTCCATTCTCCTCTAATGTTCTATTGTTCTTTCCCTTTCAAATTAGGTTGGAAAGGAGAGGAAAGGCATATTTAGTATGTATTTTCAATTTTAATCAAATAAATTAAACATATAACTATATATGTAAAGGATAAAATCGTCTAAATAAATTAATCACTTAACATTCATTCCCTTTCCTTTCGTTTAATGATATCAACCAAATATGGGTAATTATTCATCTTCATTCTCTTACATTCCCTTCCCATTATTTTCCTTACCACTCTTTACCTTCCTTTCCCTTAATGAATTTTGAACCAAACAGACCCTTAAGGGAAGGGAAGGTAAAGAATGGAAAGGGAATGTAATAAAATGGGATGAATAGTTATTCTTGTTTGGTTCACATCATTAAAGGGAAGAGAAGAGAATGAATGTTAAGTGATAATTTTATTTGGATGATTCTAACCTTTATATATATATTTATATGTTTAATTTTATATGGTTAAAAATGGAAATGCATGTTAAGTATGTCTTTCCCCTTCTTTTCATTCCGATTTGAGGGTGAAAGTATTGGAGGAGAGTGAAGGGGAAAGGAGGGGACTTTCCCCTTCAACTTAATTTAAAATTCCCTTCTTTCTCTTCCCATTGATTCCTCTCCTTTCACCCCAACTAAACATGGCCTAAGGATCATAGGCCATACGACTCGACTTGCATATAAGAGTTCAATATCTTAGTAAAGCCTAATAAAAGACATAAGATAATCAACCAACACATGTGTAATCGTAATAGTCATGAGTCCTTGCATCCTATTCGAGTATGTCAAGGTCAATGCATGGTATGATAATATATTATGGATTCTGCATGTCATGCCACATGAATTAATATCATAAGCATAACTAAAGATCATGCGTACTATGAGCTACATATCCACTATATATGACATGTGGCAAGATAAAGACACATTATATAGAATATAAAACTATTTGCTTTAAAAATGCATTAGGAGTTTATATTGCTTATCTTTAACATCTTAAGCATAAACATCCCATAACATGCGACATATATTCATTTGCATACCCAACGATGCACAATATTAACATTGTCATCTTTATGTCTCAAGTTGTTACATCATTGTTAGTCATACAAGTTTGCTTCTATTATCATTTGTCATCTTTGACATTTGATAATTTATTATCTTATTTTAAAGAGTTATTATGATTCGTCGGATATGTCATAGTTTCATTTTTTGAAAACTTGGACTCCCTTACACCATTATCATGTATGTGTTATTTCACTACACCATCATCATCCTTACACCCCCATTGGAGATTTAATCTCCCTTACACCCTATTGGTGTAGACATTACATCTTTTAATTCTATCTCTTAACACACATTTCTAATTTGGGTAAGTCAATCAATAGTATCATAAACAATTATATCATGGCATACATCCAAGAATAATATAGGGAGGTTAATTGAGGGTACAATATTTAGAAGATGACATAATTAAGTAAAATGATCATTAATACTAAATCATGTTGATCATAGTGTAAATACTCACTAACAACTCAATAATTAATAAGAAAATCATAAACATAAAAAAATGTCTCAAAATGTCTATTACGAGTGTAAAATCAAAGTCACAATCGTGATTGTTGCGTGAAAATATATTCCATGGTCGTTCTCAAAATTCCATTTCCTGTTTAGTAATATCATGTTACAACTTGATAGTAAGTCACTATTTGACCATAATATTTCACCCATAACTCCAAATGGCATGAAACCAAAACCTATAAATACTTTCAATATCTATCCAATGACATATTATTCATAATTTTTGAACATTTGTAGCTTGTCCAAAAGTTGATTAGAAGAGATGACATAATTTGGAAACAACACTTCACATGATTTTTACCTTTGGATCACATCAATCTTATCATAAATTAACTAAATCATATAAATCATATTCTAAATCAATCATCCATAATTGATCCATTCCAAAAAAATAATAGAATTTCGGTCCAAGGATCAGTTGGAGTGAAAAAATTATATACAAGACATACATCTTAACTAAATAAGAAGGAGAAGACCAATATCATTATATGATTATTAGCAAAGACATCATCAATGAAATGATAACCCTTAGGATCAAATTATATAGGAAAAAGAAAAAAATAATGCACATTTCTTAATTCCAAAGTTCCAAGAATCAAGGTGAATTAAACAACTATTATTAAGAACAAATTAGTGGTTAATTACATGGATCATCCCCCACCTTTAGGTCAATATCTCAATGGGCTCTCAATTTTAATTTGTAGCAATATTGTTTCCGAACTTTATTTTTCTTGCACGTGTCCTCCCCCTGACCGGTGATAGTCAGTTTTCTAGTTATATTGTTGATGTGGCATAACAAAAAAATATTATAAATTTAATAAAAAAATATTATAATATTAATAAAAAAATATTATAGGAATAATAAAAAACAAAAATAGTGGGGATCGACGTGCGAGCTCGCAAGGGGGCAGTGGCCCCTGCGGTGGGCGTGCAAGCTCGCATAGGGGGGCGCCGACACCCCCTGTGCGAGCTCGCATAGGGGGGCGCCAGCCAGCGAGCTCGCACAGGGGGTGCCCCCCCCCCCTCCCTCCCACCTTTTTTTTTCTTTCTCGTGTGCAGCGAGGAAGAAAAAAGGGGTTGACACCCGTCTGTGCGAGCTCGTCGGTAGGGGCATTGCCCCCTCGTAAGCTCGCACAAGAGCTAACCATAGTTTTTATTTTTTATTAATTTTATAATATTTTATTATGCCATGTCAGTAATTTAATCGAAAAATCGTCTATTACCAATCAAGTGGATGAAGCATGCAAGAAATTAAATTTTGAGGATAATATAGTTACAAATTAAAAATTGAGGGCCGAGTAGTCACAATACCCAAAGTTGGGGACGATTTGTGTAATTTACCCCAAGATTAGAGTTGAATCTTTTCAAATATATATTTAGAATTTAAGGTAAAATTCTAATTATAATTCTTACATGTTGCTTCTCCTTTTTTTCTTTATCCTCTATATCTTCTTTCCTACAGAATTTTCAGAGGAAGGAGAAATGGGACTTAGGTTATTTATATTCCTCGGGAGGTTTGGTGTTGGTGGGCTCTTTGAGTTGGGCCTTTAGCAACAGGTTCCTCTTTTCTTTTCTGTCTTTTTTTTAAGTTTTGCGTGTTACATCATGCCCTTCTTCAAGTCTACCATCACCACCCACACCCTCTCTTACTCCACCCTCCACTTCTGTAGCGCCATAAGTCCAAAGCAGCCTTCGCTCAGTCGCGAGGACCGAGTCCACGCCATCCGCGATGGCATCCGAAAATAACTGCAATAGGATCCTATTTTCTAATAATAATAAGGCTACTTTATTCTTTAATTAGGATTAGTTATTTACTTTTTAATTTGATTAGCACTCCTTTTCTTTTATTTCTACTTCTACGTTTGTTTGAGTTTTACCCTATAAATAGGACTCTTGGAACTCTTTATAATCATATATGATAATAAAATCTTCTTTTGATAATTGCTTAGAAGAGTAAGTATCTTGAAAATTTGACCACCTCGAAGTGGTCACTTGGAGATTTGATCCCCTCGAAGTGATTTAATTAAGATTATAGTTGGACTAGAAACCTATTAATTTATATTTCGATATTCATCGGACAATTGTGATATCTCAAATTTTTTGTTGGACCAATAACCTAGTTATTTTCATCTTCCGCTACCATATATCATTCGATACTATCTTCACATTGCCACCACACTACTATTAACTACTATCAATTGACCTCTATCACAATATAACTCATTATATATTTTATTAATAGTTTAAATCCTTAATCTAATATATCAAATGTGCAAGAAAAATTTATGGCTTCTCAAGATTTATCTACGTCAGAGTTTTTAACATTGGTCGATCATTTAATTCAAATCGAAGAATGGTTCCAACGAATTTTACAAGTATTCCACGATGAAAACAAATATCAACAAGTAAACAAGGAAAATCATATAGAAGATGAACTCGCAAATATCCAACAATTAAGTACAGTGGAAGAATATTAGGCTCGTTTTGAGTTATTGCCAAGCCATATTAAAAAATGGAGTGAACATCAATTGGTGAAAATTTTTGTTGAAGGACTTCTCTCCGATCTTCAACATAAAGTGAAAACTCGATGACCCATTGCAATAGTTGCTGTTATTTCTTTTGCCCAAAGGGAAGAAGAATGCTTAATAAAATAGAGACATCGATCAAGTCAAAATTTGAATAAATCATTCAGAAGCACAAGTGCAATAATATTTTCATCAAAAGAAAAAGGGTCCAACACTTCATTTTCTTTAGAAATTTTTACTAACACTTTATCTCAACAAGAAGCAAAGGATATTGAAGACAACTAAGTTGAAATTTAACCTTCAAATTTATTTGCTGACACATCTTTTAAATATGAGACATCTGTAATTTTACTATCAAATGAGCAAACAAGTTCTAAGGAATCTACTGCAAAATGCATTGCTATCATGCAATCATCACATGTCAAAGAATCATATATTAATAAGGACTGATTTATGCTTACATCACTTAACTCAAACTCAGAACTTTGAAGATTGTGACGCTCAAAAGTCTAAAAGACAATTTTATTCATGCGAAAAGAATTTGGCTAACTTCAAATTCTCTTTCTTCAACCATTGCAAGCTTATTCCAATACTACTGATGTATAGCCAAAGCTACGTTCTCAAGAAGGGTCTTTACTTTGTTCATGTCATTAAGAGACATCGTCTAATCAAGCATTGAACGAAAAAGTTCTCTCACATGTCTATTTTGAAGAGGGCAAGAATGGTAGGATCTTATTTCTTAATAATAATGGGACTAGTTTATTTTCTTTAAGTAAGTTTAACTATTTACTTCCTAATTAAAGAAAATAAATTAGTCCTATTATTTTTAGGAAATATGATCCTATCATTCCCGCCCTCTTCAAAATAGCCTTGTCCTCAAGGATAAGCGACAACAAATTCTAAACATTGTTCCTTACGATGAGATATTATTATTTTCTTCTTTCAAACTTGATGATACTTTGGAGGAAGAATTAATACACGATGTTGACTCGATTGCTTCTTGTGATGCTAAGGAATTTTTTCTTCTTAGCAACTTGTTCAATAGGTTGATTCTCGGTATAATTTTTTCCATGTGTAACTCGATGCATAATTGAGCTTTGGCCTTTATCCTTTAAAGTCAATCATTTGGCCACTCCACTTGAACATCATTATAAGTTTTGAGAAATCCCAAGTAACTTGTCCAAGTGTGTGTAGTCCTAAATAATTCATGACTTTGGATGGAGAGTTTAACACGAGAACACTTGCTCTCACATGTCATAATTCGTCCATTAGCAAGATTGACATCAAACTTTGAACATGATTCGATGGCAAGCCCCAACTGCTTGGCTAATTCAGCCTTCATAAAACTATTAGAACTTCTGGCATCAATCAAAATAGTTATTGGATGTTTTTCAAAAGTGCAATAGCTAATAATTGTCCTCTGCTGCAAATATGACCTTTTTGTCACTTCTAGTACAATGAAAGCATAAACCTTTATGAGCACGTTCCTTCATGTCATGTTGTGATAATTCGTTAGTTAAAGATTTAGATGGAGCATATAAAGAAGGGTATTGTTAATTGGAATGCTTGAAATTCTATCTGATCATCTTTCTTTTAATTGTACTTCTTCTACTCGAGCAAATGAGATAAAAACTACCATTGTCATAGGTCTTTGAACTTTAACTTCTCATCAAATACCGGGAAGAAGGCCTTCAACAAATGTTCCTATCAAATGTCATTCACTTCAATCATTTGCACGTTTTGAAAGTCGCTCAAAACGAGTCTGATACTATAATATAGTCGTGGTTTGACAAATCCTTGCTATCTCTTTATATACATTTTTGAACTCAAATCGTGCTAATAATTCTTCAGAAAATTTTTCCCATGTTAGGGGTCCTGGTCTCATATCTAACCAATCAAACCATTGAATAACATTACTATCAAGATTTATTTATGCAAGCTCCACTCTTGATGCTTCTGGAGTGCAACGATATCAAATATATTTTTCAGCTCAAGAAATTTATCCAACTAGATCATTCTCGTCCCAATGTGAAAAGTTTACTTTCATATGAAAGGTTGTTGTAGCTTTAAATTGACTTGTTCCATCAATCGTGTTATATTCTTAACAAGGTAGTCAAGATTGGGATCTTACATAAGATTGGAGGGAGTCATAAGATCAAAGATCATGAAATCGAATCAAGGATCTTAAGATCCTACTTATCAATAAAAAAATATATTTTAAAGATAATAAATATTTTTTATAAGTTTGTCGCATTTAAATATTAAATTACACCTCAGTAAATCATTTTTTATCGATTATTAAGCAAAATTAAATCAAAACATATATTGAAAATAAATAAAATATATTAACCTTTATATAAATTAATTTTTATTATCATAAATATATTTTTAATTAATATTTAAATAATTATATTAATCATATGAGATCGTATAGGATCAAATAAGATCATAAGATCGCGTGACTAAAATTAAGATTTAAGATCTTACACATAAAATCTTCACGATAAGATCAAGATCGGTAAGGAACGTCATATCTTAAGATCTAGATCGAGATATCTTGATTCTTAATTTGTTCCTCAAGTATAGAGTATTCTTGAAGAAATTTCTGAACTTGATGATGCTTGAGAAGTCATAGAGTATTCCTGTAAATTTGATATGTCGAGCTTGTACTTTTGATATCGAATTAAGAGCACAAAAATTTTCGGTTGAGTCGATGTAGTGATTGACAATGTCAAACGACTCTTGGTGATGATGAATAAAGTGAATTGTAACGAATATGATAGATTACGAAAGTGAAAAGTTCACTCACATATTTTTTCATAACTTTAAGGACAAAGCAATTTTGAAGAGGCGGGAATGATAGGATCATATCTCCTAATATAATAGGACTAGTTTATTTTCTTTAATTAGAATTAGTTATTTAGTTTTTAATTTGATTAGCACTTTTTTCTTTTATTTCTAATTCTACTAAAATTTGTTTAGATTTTATCCTAAGACTAGGACCCTTGGAATTCATTGTAAATAAAATTTGATAATTTCTTAGACCTAGTAAGACCCCTTGAGATTTAATCCTCTTTGATCTAATTAGGATGTAGTGGGACTAGGAACCTATCGAACTGGAACTCCGACAAGTCGCCGGCAGCCTCCTCCACTGATGCTGCTACCAGGAAGCTCGCCAATGGCAAGGGAGTCAGATTCGACCGACCTATGGCTGATTACTCTGCTTTCGCCGTCGGCTCGGCGATTAGTAGCAAGAAGAAAAATAAGAATGTGATCATGCAGTTGACCGTCCAGAGGAACTCTCTTCTCCTCTCCGAGGACAAAAGCGCGCAGCAGGAGAAGCAGCACCATCAGGAATAGTAGGCGATGGTAGATAAGAGTGCCTTCCTTCTGACTTGGTTGGGCCTTGGATGCCTCATTATTGTCCAGGGCATTGCTTTGGCCGCCCTAGGTGAGATTTAACTTCGAATTGTTGTTCAGTTCTTATGCTCCCAGCCGAGGCTCTGAATTAGAACAAGCATTTACTTTGGAACTCCGATCAACAATAAATCACAAAGATGGCATTTTGATGTGCAATACATGCTGCTGATACAGCAGGATAGACTACGATTTGGGGCATTGTGGGCATGTTATAAATTGTCTCTAAAAAAGGTCATTTCACCGTACAACTTAGACAGGGACGGAGTGAGAAAAAGAATTTAGGGGGGCCAATATATAATTATAAAATAATAAATTAAAATTTAATTAATTTTAGTCTAGTAAATAAAAAATATAAATAAAATAACATATAAATGGATGAAAAAGAATTTAGGGGGGGCCAATATATATTATAAAATATATAATTATAAAATAATAAATTAAAATTTAATTAATTTTAGTCTAATAAATAAAAAATATAAATAAAATAACATATAGATGGATGAAGAAGTATGTTCTTCAGGTGGATTTAAACCCTTAACCTCTCAACAAATGGAAGTAGACACTTTCCACTAGACTAAACTTAATTATTTAATATTTTAAGGGGGGGCAATATATATAATATAATTTTATAATGTTAAAACACATATAAACCAATATAATCTCAAAATGTTGGGGGGGGGGGGGGGGTGTGCAAGGCGCCCCCCAACAAAACGTAGTTTCGTCCCTGAACTTAGATGAATATTCACATAGGATAAGAAGCTTTGTCAGACGACGTAGGACTAGTTTATCATAATGCGACGAAGAGGTTTAGATCGATGGTCATGGCTAAGGACCTGGTATTTAGATTGCCCTTCAATGTGTTTTATGAGATTAGTTACAACTGATTCCTTGATGTGTAAAATTGAAATTTGCGAGACCTTAAACTCAGATTGCAACAAGCTTAGTTTGATAAAGATTAGAATAAAGGAGTAGTCATTTATGAACTGGAGAGTGGCTGTCAGCTTTCATCAAACTTTCTTTCTAGATGTTTCCAAATGCAAAGTGCTGGTTAGGTGATTAAGATTTGTCCCAAGTGTGTGTGCACATGCATGGTGCGCATTAGAATGAGGACCATTCTTTCTTTTGTTCAGTTGTTAACAATTCCTTGCCAATTCATTAACCTTTCGATTGTTAACAATCCTTGAGAACTCTTAAAAATGTGGTTTTTTTTTCAGGAGGCTAAATGTGGTTATAAGACTAGCTGCCAACAGCTCAAGGGTTTAAAGACATCTTATAGTTTTCAAAGGCATGAAATAAAAATTGCATGGTCGATCATTGTATTTTGCACTGGAGTTTAATATTGAGAATTTGCACAGGTACCATTGGCAGCAAATAGGATTCATCTTCATTTGAGAAGCATGGACATTTTCTTGCTGCCATACTCAATATCACAACCTACATTCCTCAACTCTTTATTGTTCACTTGCATGTTGTTTGCTTTATTAAAACCTACATTCTTTATCTCTTCGATGTGGTCTTCTCAAGGTATGAAGAGTTTACAGCATTCTCTTGGACCCCTCTACATTGGAAACCTATGGTATAAGTAAGCTGATAACATCAAATGATTTGAGATTGCTATTCTTATTTCTAAACTATGATCATATATGATTGATGCAGTGTTAGTTCCTAGCAAGTAAAGTTGTATTCAGACATTGCGAACTAAGTGGAATACCAGAACTCCTCATTACTATCAAGAAATGAGCTCCATGAGGTTGGCCGGAGATCTGATCGGATGAACAGCGGAACACACACGAAGAAAGTGGAAGTTGCAGAGAAAAAGGAAAGTTGTTGTGAAAAGGAAACAACAATTGTATTAAAAAAGGTGAATCAAAGTTACTGACGACATAGCCCATCTATTTATATTAATCTTCAACCGACATAGAAATATTAAATCAGATTAACCGATATTACAAACGAATCATGTAACGTCAGAGACACGCGATATTGCACTGCTGCTTCATTCAACTCAATAACCAACATCAGCAACTGGCGGCAAGTGACTTCTTAACAATTACTAGAGGAAACCTCTTCTTCTTGGAGTTACTTGCTTCCGTTGAAGACTATTTTGCTTAAGTATCCTCACCAGGGGTGACTAATTAGCAGCGCATCCTTGGAACTATTTCTTTAATGCACTTACAAAATTACAATTTGTGTCATAATCTCAGCTTCAACACTTTCTGCATGATGCATAGTTAGTACTTGTAACACCTCACATTTAAAGAAAAAAATGATGACATGATGACATCATCAAAATGGTCGCCCGCTGGGTGGAGCAAATGCCCTAACTTTCGAGTTAATGGTGAGGTTACCATTATCCTTTTTTCTTGTATGTGTTCCTACGAAAGGGAATTTGTCCATTTTCTTTTTTGAGGTCTCAAAAATGGGTGTGGAAATAGAACTGAGGTGCTTGTAAATGGTTGTTGAATAGGAGGATCACTATGACTATAGCCCTTGGTAAATTTATCAAAGAAGAAAATGGTCTATTTGATAATTCTTACCGAAAGGGCGCAACACACTCAATTTTCTTCCCGAATCCAAAGTTTCTCAAAGAACACCTAGGAAGTTATTCACAGGGATGGCTCTTGGATGAAGGGACACTAATCCAACTCTCAAAAACCTTTTTAACATCATACCTCACTTCCTTTCCCCTCTCTTTTAGTAATCTATTCATTTGCCTCTCTTGACTCTCATGGCACTCGTGATCCTTGGTGTGGGCAACTTCAGAACATAAAGGAGAGGACTTGGAATGTGGTCAAGGTGAAGGAGAAGGAGGAGAAGAAGGAGAAAATAAGGAAAATAAGGAGGAACCAAGACAAAGGATACTTTCGACAAGAAGGTGCGTTCATCGAGATCTTTGCCATAAAACTTATTCTTGGGAGTAGAAGCATGATTAGGATGGATTTATTAATGCCTTAATATGCTTAGAGGGGTAGTATGCATGAACTAGGCTAGTTTTCCTTGCCCTTGTTAACTTGATCTTCATTCTTATTATGGTCTCCTTGTTGAAGTAAACTTTAAGCGTAGAGCGATATTTTGATGCCTTGTGATGACTTGTTCATAACTGAGATTAGTGCTTTATGATAAGTAAGTTAAGTTCAAATAAAGCCATGTTGCAAGATTATTTGATAAAAATCAATTATTAGTGAATTCAAGTGCTTAGGTTGTTTGTATGTGTTATCTTTTATGATTTGTGATTTTTAGAACATGCATGATTAAGTTTGCTAATACGCCATGGAATGGACTTTTATACCAATCTTATAATGATTATGAAAATAGACTTATATATATGGAGTTGGATATTAAACATGTGATTCGAAGACTTGAATGATTTGTAAATGCTCTAAGACATTGTTAGGTGTTGGGCATATGTTTTCTAGAAGTGTTGAAGTGATTGAGTGTTGAAAACTTGATTGAAAATTTAAGTATCGCAATAACATGCACCTTTGTCGAACTTTTGGACGACCGGTGGAAGTTTCTGAGTGCCCGAAAGTTTTGGTTGAGAGTAAATAACATTCAGACCAAACATCTAATATTCTAAGCGGATGTTCGCCATGTGATGGAGTGGTCGAATCCGACAAAACATCACGACCACCATATCAAACGCTCAGGTACTTTTTTAGACCGGATATCCACTATTGGAACTTATCAACTGCTAAGATATGTTAATATGATGACTTTCTAGTCCTTTTCAGATCGGACGATTGGTCATTAGATCGGGCATCCGAAACTTCCAAATGGTCGAGACACCTCTCAAACTTTTGGTTATTAGGTGTCCGCTCACTAGACCAAACTTTCGAAAGTCCAAGCTGTCGAGAGTGTTCGGCGCAGGACCGGACGTTTACGCTATGGACCGAATGTCCGAAATTCAGACAAAACTCAAACATGTTCTTTTGTTTGATTCGATTGAAACCCAAATAGGTTGACGAATCCCACACATTTTTATATGATCTTTATAGATGATTTCACCTTTGCGCTTTTATGACTTGATTTGGCCCTTGTGGACCAAAGATATATTCAATGTTAAGAGAAGATAAAAGATGTAAGATGTGGATTATCTTTTATGTATGAATCGGGGAGAGTTCAACAAAGATGTTTAATGGAGGGACAAGTAGTATGTGATCGGGTGCTCCTATTCATGTTGTGCAAGGTTGCTCCATCTTAAATAACGAAGAGGATTCTACAACATTTTGTGATGCATCCTACCCTTATAATAGGGCATTGTCATGATCCCCAATGACCTATGACATAGGTTGTATTGTTTCAAAGGATACACCCTTAATAAGTGGGGAACTCTTTCAATAGATAAGATGATGATTATGTTATGATGACTATAAAGTCATGACTATGATGTTAAAGATGGAGGGACATGATTCCTAATGGCACAATGATATAATGGTGGAGAAAATTAAGTTTGCTAATTGATATGTTTGGTCCTCTCAAATGGGAGAAAGAAGGCTCTTATATGAAATATCTTAATTTTGGTCTATTGACGATTTTCTTGAGCATAATTCTTGCTTTTATATTGTTGTCTAGAAATGGACTATGATATTTCCTAAAACTTTTATAACCAGATTATGCCTCTTCACTATTCTATATCACTACAAGAAAAATGATAATTTCCGACGGCTCGAACCATCGCAAAATGAGAAAAATCCATCGAAAAATTTAATTTGTGACAGATTTTTTTATCCGTCATAAAAGTACTCATCGTAAATATTTTTTGACGGTTGATGATAGTCCGTTGGAACTATCCACGACTTCAATCGTGGGAAAGTTCCCACGGCTCCGACTGTGGCAACTTCCCACGGGCCGGGCCGTGGCAAAATTTTCCCATAGCTCCGGCTGTGGCTAAGGTAGCCGTGGCAATTTTCCACAGCTTCAGACGTGGGAAATTAATTTTTTTTCTCAAAAAGAAATTCAAAAAAATTAATTATTTCTACACATTAATTGATGATTAATTAATCCGAATACAAATAAAAATAAAACTACTGTTTGGGTACATCTTCTTCGTCATTGTCGTCTTGCTAGCCATGCATTATCTGGCGAATCATTTTCTTCATTTCTTTTCGTTGTCATTACTCAAATGCTTGTTGTCATTGTTCATATTCTTGGTGAACCTCTTCTCGAACCTTTTGTTGAACTTTCGTTGTTCCCACATGTTATCAAATACTAGGCGATACTTATAGCATGTGTCTTCAAAGTGGCCGATCGGATCCGCCCAGAACCAGCAGGCGGAGACCGCGAAACGCTGGATGGGGCTGCCACAATGAGGGGCGGCCGCAGGAAGCCCATTCAGCAGCTGGAGAAGGTGGCTGCAGGCCCGACTAGGCTTGCAGCAAAGGGCGGAGGCCGCAACAAACCCGACCGGGCTCACTGCGGCTGACGATGATCGCAAAAAGGCAGATCGGACTTCCTACGGCGGCGACGGTCACAGCAAGCCATATAGCGGTCTCACCCACCATATCCTGCGGCCGGAGCTCGGTCATTGAGGTTGAGATGGGGGAGGCCGAAAGGCACGGGCGTACCGTAGAGGAGGGGTGCGAGCGTCTTCTGAGGGGTTCGTTCGAATGAGGATCGTCGGAGCAGGAGCAGGTTTGACGGAGCGTGAGTGGCAAACGGTTTGCTCGGAGCATAAGCGTGAGGGGGATCGCCGGAGCTTGGTTGCTGGTCAGCCGGAGTCCACAGGAGCCATGAGGATCGAGTCGCGCCGGGGAGAAATGAACGGGAGAAGAGCGGGTCGGGTTATTTATTAGAAGACTTTCGATGGATTTATTTATTAGAAGACTTTCGATGGACTTTTCGATGAATTAAAAAATATATTTAGTATAAACATCACGGTCTTCATAATATTCTATTATTTGTTTGAATTCTCATGGCTTGACTCGTGGGAACTTCCGACGGGTGGTAGACCTGTTGAAAGTTCCCATGGTTCGAGCCGTGGGAACCTCCACATATATTTATTATTAAGTATTAATAAATAATTATTTGAATTCACATGGCTAGAGCTGTGGCAATTTTCGACGATTACAAAATCGTCGAAAGTTCTGACAATCCTAGCCATCGTAAAGGACACGTAATATAATATAAAGTATTGCATTGAAGCCTATGTAGTATAAAATATTATATTTTATTCCCACGGCTTGAGCCATCGAAACTTGCAGTGGGGACCTGACCGTGGGAAGTTTTGACGGTTATAGCCGCCGAAATTTATGACGATTTTTGTGCCCCCGGAAATTATGACAGTTCAAGCAGTGGGAAACATTTGTGTCTCTATTGGCGAAGGATGACATTAACCATCGGAAAATCCTTCGAAAATTGCGAGGGATATGCGACCATCGGAAATTTCCATTGGAAGTATGCATTTTTCTTGTGTATGATCTCCTTTATGAACATGATGCATTTAAGTTTCATTTTGTATGTTTATCCTTAAAAGACATGTTTTTTTAAAAAAGGTTAAAACACATGTTTTATGGCTAGCATACTAACTGTTATTGCTTACGGGGTTATAATTTTTTCTTGCGTTATCTCCCGCAAGTACTGAGTAGTCTGATGTATGTGTGGTGTTATAGCTCGTGGTGTGTATATGGATGGACCTTATATTATCATAGTTATGTTATATGGTGTTATATGCCTTATTTATAAGGCTTTGTTACTTATATGATGGACTCGAGACGAGATTTGCATTTGTATTATAAGGAGAATTTAGCCACATGACAAAGGTTGAATTTAGGAACGTTATAGTACTCCTTTGATTTTGGAGTGGTGTACCCTCTGACTATTTTATTATGTACACTTTCGAAAAGAATATTTTTTTGATAGACCTAAGAATATTTTATTATGGCAGTGAATGAAGAAGGATCATGCCAGTCCATTTCCCCAGTTCAAGTGCACTTGAAAAAAGTTTGAATTTCTTCTTAGCATCAACTGGGCTGTGTATACAATTGTGCTTTGATTCCTGACCAGCTTTAAGTGACATAGGTGTAATGTACTTTAGCATGCTGTCAAGCCCGAACCTCCTCCTTGATTCCTTGCCACGTCGTTTTTCTTTCTTTAAAAACACAGCTGCAAGTTATGCAATCTTGTCAAAGCGAATGTTATCTTCCTAGAGCTTGTATAATCTAACAATAACTATCTAAATCTTTACTTCTTACTGCAGGTTTTTTGCCCGAAGAATGGGATCATTTTTTTTTCTTTTTATCAAGTTTGGATACCCTTCCTTCACGCCCACAATCTTCTTATTTGTCGCTGGGACAGTTGCGTAAGGAGTATTCAAGTACTTAACAAACTGAGAAAATAAAGAATTAAATGCATCTTTGTACATAGCCAGTGCAGTGTGATGGTTCAAACGTCAGCTCTCGAAACTGATATGTGTGAGCTTGCATGTTTATGTTTCTAGAATATATTCGCTGGCTTTATCAAAGCAATTTCAATCTAGTAGTTTTATGAAGTAAATTGGGCAGGAGACAATAAGTATTTCGAATTGTGAAGTTCCATCATTCACCACCATACTTGACAACAGAAAGCCTCCAATCAACAACTCAATTACTGAACGCATAAAAGAAACGACCAGATGAGGAAGGGTAAGAGGCCATAAGTCTGAGATTACAGGCAGAAGGCGGCTTCATAAAACATCTTACTGCTGAAGTGTTTCGGCAAATTTAGACAGAATTTGAGGTAAGACTCCTTGGGAGGTTTCATTATATTAGGAACAGAGAGTGTCGACAAAATTGTTCATTATATTTAAAAAAAAAAACTTTCAACACCGACAGAGAATAAAACTCTAATGATGACATGACATTTGATTGAGAAAATTGTCTACGTACCAAACGCCTTGGAATCACATTGTCGGTTGAGCGACATTGACATCATCACTACTAAAAACGTTTGCCGGGAACTCAAGAAACATAAACGAAAAGGATAATAAATCAGACAACTCATCTTCCAAACGCCAGTCCCAATTTTGGACATACCAAGAAGAAGAAACCACATTGTTAAAAGAAGGAGATTTAATACATTGAAACGGTGAATATAATTTTTTTTCCGAACACAGCACGGTTTCATCTCAATTCTGTACAGGACGAAGCAAAGTAGAACAGAACGGTGGGCGTAAACGAACGAACGAGATCAGTCGGACACGATCGTCTCGAAGCAGTGGAGCCCGTCGAACTCCGGCGCAAATCGAGGCGGCCGACGTCGCCGCCCCCGCAGAGCGCGCCGGGGTTCGTCCTCCCCGACCCCCGCTTCGTCTCCGGTGCGGCCGCTCCTCCGGCGCCCTTCGACGCCGTGGAATTCCGGCGGCTGCCGGTCCTTCGCTTTCAACAGCCGCCGCAGCAGGTCCGTCCAAGGACCGGTGATGTGCCGCTGTTCCGTCTGAAACGAGTCGAGTATGGACATCATCAGCAGCTTATCCATCAGGAAATGCCTTTGGGTGGGACTGAGACTGAGAGTGAGAACGAATTCGCAGTTGGTAGAAGAGATGAATCCTTTCTATATGTAGGAAGATGACAGAGCAAGCAGAAGAGTGTTCGCGTCATAACCAGAGGTTTCTTGACATGGCGGATATGTTTGTGCTCCGAGAGCGGCAGGTTCTTTGAACGTTTTGGAGGCTAATTTAATGGACTCTCTTTGTCCCCAACAAGTGTCACCATAAAGAAAACGCAATTTGAAGAACAAAGTAAAGTGCATCGAACTTGTATCCTTCAACTGTTGCTTTCGTGTGACATAATCAACTTGAAACCTATACGATGACACGTTTTTTTTCCGAAAAAAAGTTTAATTTTTTCCACATTGTAATGACGTTATTATATATTATTTTAGTCGAGCACAGAAATAAATATAAGTTCTACTTGCCAAAAAAAAAGGTCAATATGGAGCACCTTTGTGGAAATTGTATTTTAGCAGGTGAGCTACAAAGAATCGTTCAAAGCTTTCACACGATTGTTCGGATGCAAAACCAAGCAGCCAACAGGGTTACCAGAATCACTAGCTCTAATTGATAAGATTTTGAGTAGCAGTTGACGATTAATTACTAGGTACTACTTTTAGTTGTTAAACTGAAACTTTTATAAAAGGTGTTTGACGAACTTACCGGCGATGAAAATTAACATATATAGATTATGTTGTCACACACATTTGAGTATTGAGATTAATGTTTAGTTATATCATTTGCCTTTTTTTGTTATCTTTTAGATTAGCTTTAGGACAAAAGAAGAAGAAGGTTCGGTTTGAATTATAACTTTGTAGTTTCTAACTATGAAATAGTCCTTTTATTTTACTTGAATTTCTAACTTTTTATCACTTCACCTGATTGCCACTTTTTATTGATGTTTTTTTCATTAATCCAAGCTTACTTCTAGCTTTAATGTTCCTTTAAAACAGTTTTACATGGCCTATATATTTTATTTTTATTATTCAGATGATAGTGAAGAATAAAATATGTAGTTGCAAAAGATATAAGTGAAATTGCTATAACATTAATCTTTTCTATTACCTTTTACATTAAAGGAATTAACTTTGAAGTTTCATAGTAATTTATTTTACTTGAAATTCTTACTTTACATCACTTTACCCAATCTCATCGTTATTTTTTGTTAATCCAAAACATAATTCTACATTTATTATTACTTTTTGATATAATCTTAAAAGACAAAGGTTAATATCAAATCACAGTTGCAAAGAATATAAATTACACATGCTCGCCATATTTTAGCAAGCAAATTAATATCAACACAAGCTCGTTCAATGTTCATATTACAACGTGGTGCAGTTTCTTGTGAAAAAAATGAATTATCTAAATTGTAAAAATTACCGTGACAAAAAAGTACATCTCAGACAAAAAAAAAGGCACAAAGGCATGTACCTAAACTTAATTATAGACTTTAATCCGACTATTACTACTAATTTCTCCATAAGCAATTACAAAAATTCGTCTGCATATATGAAACAATCCACGCAATTAGAGCTCGAAATTAACTAAGACAAAATTGGAAGAGCGTCCACAAGCACATAGCACTCCATATAAATTCGTATATATGAACTGTGTCTCTTCTAATGGGAGACGAGGGTCTCGAAGCAATGAAGCCCGTCGAACTCCGGCGCCAAGCAGGGCGGCACCCTCGCGGCCCCATCTCGCGGCGGCTGCCGCCGCTGAGCCTTCCTTCCGAGCTCCGCCGCCCGCTGACCACCCTCTTCAACTGCGCCGGTAGCCTCCCGACGGCTGGTTCCGGTCGTCTCCGACCAGCGGCCCCTACTCTCCTTCGCCGCCTTCTCCATCCGGAACCAATCCATCCACGAACCGCCCGAGAGCTCGGCGGGCGTGGAGCTAAGTATGGACATCATCAGGAGCTTATCCATGAAGGAGCTGGAACAAGAAGCGAGAGAGCACCTGAAGCTTGGAATTTCCACGGTCGTTCTGGGATGAATGATAAGGGAGCTTTATAGGAGGAGGAAGAGAGAGGTTGGAAGAGACACGTAGGGGGAGAAAGATGCGTACATATCCCTGGCAACGAAAGGTTGCGGAGAAATCGTCGTCGGCAGAAAGGGGGGCCCCATGAGGACATCGCGAAGGCGTTTGGGAAAAGTTCTCAGAGGGCGACGCAAGCGATCGCATGCGGGGGAGGTTTTTCGTGCAGTACAAGTCAGCGCCTTAGTGGACGGTGCAATATGCGCGGTGTGGGAAAAGGTATTTGTATTGCGAACCCATTAGGCAAACAAAAGAAGCGGTCTCATGCTTATCCCCGTTGGTCTTCCAACTATTCAACCCCCTCCTCCTCCTCGTGTTTCAAGAGTGCAAATTTGTAACACAGGCCATCATTTTTAAAATCGGGTCAATTATATATATATATATATATGTATTATATATTTTTGCGATTATGGAATCAAAAGCAACTTCTTGAATGATGACGACGAGGATGATTGCATATGTGATCATAACATGGTTGTAATCCAAATAGCAAGATTATTTGCAGCAACTTCTCTTTTGCTTCAAAATACATATTCAAACTGTGCTTGAATTTGATTGTTTCTATAAAGCAAATGCTCTTAAATTAGTATTTCTTTTAGAGCTTTGTTTCCTTTTGGGCCTTTTCACTAGTTATCCGAAGAATCGAATTCCTCATCTTGATTAGGCACGACAATGTTTTGTTTTCAGAATGTGCAATGGACGGGTTCTTGAAAGAAGAAAAGGATGAAAGAATAAGACCAGATGTGTGTGTGTATATAATTGAAGATTCGATCGGAATTTTGTATATACAAATACAAATCAACTAGAAAAAAGGAAGACGTATATAAGACATCCAGGGGCCAAAACCAATTTTAATTAGGGACTCTCCTCCTCCTTCCGCCAGACGCATGCAGCAGCCGATTAATTTGGGGAAGATCCCAAAGTAACGAGAAAATTAATGAGAGACGAGCGTCTCAAAGCAATTGAGGCCATCAAACTCGGGAGCAAAAGAAGGCCTCCACCGCTGTTGCGGTTTCTTGCTCTCGGCCTCCGGCCGCCCCTCTCCCTGTCCCCGTCCGCCACCACTGCCATTTGATCTGGCCGCGGCCACCTCCACAAACTTCTTCAAACCCAGGAATTCCATCCAAGAGCCGCCGGAAACCTCCGCCGGCGTGGAGGTGAGGATGGACATCATGAGGAGCTTCTCCATCGATTGATTGCAGGTACCTAAGATTGTTGTTACAGCAGAGAGAGAGAGAGAGGGAGAGATGTAAATGCTAAACTTTGGATGCTTTTGTGGATTTTTGTGTTGGTGAGGATTGAGGAAGGAAATGAGTTCTTTTTATAGGGAGGGGTAGGAGGAGCTCGAGAGAGTTGGCGATGGTTCTCGGCTGGTCAGGGGGGTCAATGGCCTTTCCCTCCCAACGCGTACTTGGCTTGCTGGCTTTTAGTTGGCTGGCCATCATAATATTTTTATATATATATTCTAGGCCTCCGTTTATTTTGATAAAAAAAAATTAGAAAAATAATTTCGTATAAGTGGTGAGAGATATCTAGTACCGAAAAAACATTTTTAATCATTTTTTATTTCAAAAATCAAAATTTTAACATACTTCGTTACATAAGAGAAATTAAAGTGCTAGAAAAATACTTTTGCTGAATTAAAGGAGACTAGTGGATTAATTTTGGATTGTTCATTTTTTTATAAACCAATATTATGGTATATAATTTTTGTACGAATAGCAACTAATAATTGATATGAAGTTCTAAATGGGGCGGATATTCATACATTGATATATTAAATCATCGGTATTCAGATAAGTTACAATTATTTGTATCACCTCATTTGAACTTTAACCAAGGATTCACCGATTTGGAATGAAAAGTCTGCGAGTGCAGCTTCTGGGTGGGTGGAGTAGGTGTTTGTTCGGCCAGTGAGGACCCCTATCTTTCAGTTTTTACTCCTATTTCTGCCGAAATTTGTGGTGCAGTCCGGAAAGTTGTTGACTTGGTTCATTGCATTTTTCAGGAATTTGCACATGACATGACGATACGAGTTTGACGGGTATCGAAGGGAGGGGAGATTTTAGATTTTAGTTGGGTGGACTCGGTCAAAGCGACGTTTCAGGAACGAGTTTGGTCAATGCAGCGTTCCTGGACCCATTTTTTAATTTTACCCGGAAAATGCACTCGAGCACGCGTTAGGAACGTAGGACTTGGGAACTAGGAAGAAGGTAAGAATGAACTGAAGCCTGCTGCTACCTTACACTTGTCTCCTTATAATATGTTCCCAAAATAACTTGACTTAATCCAACCCCCACCAAATCATCTTAACTTTGGTAAAATTTATCGGACAACTTAAATCTTTCTTTTACGTAACCTCTTTATTACAAAACGAATTTTGTAGATTTATGTTTTAAAGAAACACTTTTTTCGTTTAACGCAAACGTAGTTTTTTTTTATATTAATTTTAGTGTTTTTTATTTATCAAATTCTAATTTATTATTTATTGTATTTTTTAAAATAGTCATGAGAAAATAAATTATTTAATTACATTGATAATGTCGTGATTTTTAATTCAATTATATAACTTTTTATAACGATAAAATGGTATTTCTTTTGAATTTTACCTGAATAATTAACTTCAAATTGACACACAAATTGGACACATGTTTTAATGGAGAAACGTAATAATAAATTAAAAAAAATAATATGATAAATTAATTTTAACAAATATTTGAATAAAATATAAAACATATAAATATAAATTTATTAATTAATAATGATTATTATCTAAATTATTTTTTAAATAAATATATTATTAAAATAATAATAAAAAATATTTAACAAAATATTAAAATTTTCTGATAAAATAATAAGTAATAAATAATATTAAATTAATATTTTATAATAAATATGTTATATTTAACAAATAAATAATTTGTACGAGAAGTGCAAGAGAGAAAATAAGAAAAGAAAAATAAAAACATATTTAAATAAAGGAACTATCTTGTAAAAAAAATATTTTGAAAAAAAATGTAATAATTTAATTTAACGGTGGAAGCCGAGATCAACTGATCAAGTGATCGTAATTCTCGCCTGAAATTTTAATTTTGATTTTGTTAGATGTCACGTCATTTGAAGGAAGAGAGCTAAATAAAAGCGGTGAAGCCACTAGTACTAATATCTCATTGAGGGTTGGGTTATTATCCTTGTAATCATCGTTATCGTTATTCGTAGATGTAAAAGAGCTACCGTTCGAGTAATTTTGTACATTCTTTCTTCTGTGTGCTCAATTTTTTTATCCAATCTTTCGGTAACACTTTTAGTGGTAATCAATGTAATCTTTTAATACTTTTAGCTATTTTTGAATATATTTTTATTTTTAAATTAGTCATAAATAGTAGAATTATAATTAGATAAAGAAAACAAAAAAAAATAAAAGAACAAGGTGGCGTGTGAGATGAAATGAAAAGGAATGAATAGTTTGAAAAAGAAAATTCAAGATTAAGTTAAGGAAGGTTAATAAAATTAACTTTTTTAAATGAAATAATGTATAAATCTTATAAATTCAAAATCAAGATTTTCTTGACAAATCTATGTGAATGCATGCAAGTGTTGCTTAATTTGATGTGTTGAAAAAAAAATGCATTTTCTGTTGAAAAAAATGCATTTCATCGACGTCTATGAAAACCAAATTTGGGTAGCACATTTTTAACGTTCATCATTTCCTTGTCATTCCTGTTTATTTTCTCACTTTCAAATCTATAATATATTATTTTTTATTGCTTCTGCGTTTCGAATACTTATATACCCACAACAACAACACTTTCTTAAAAGTTATTGCGAAAACGACAGGGCAAGTAAACATTTTCTAACACGTTTAAACGTATTTTAGCGTGTTTTCATTGAATCAATTGGGGGAACGGAATCCAAAGAATCTACACATTTTTTTTTTCCGATAATGTGTGTTTTGGAGGGATTTAATATTCCACCTCCTAAGAAGTTAATGATTACGCCCACCCTCTCAAGTAGTCTCACACCGTGCTCCGAGCCACGATCCCCTCACCCTCCTCTCCCGAGGCGGCTTCATTATCCACGACGAGGTCCATGTCACCCTCCTCCGTCATCTCTCCTCGGGGTGCAACCCCTTCGTCCTCTCCTCCTTCCCTCCTCTCCACCTCCTTCACCATCTCCTCGCGCGTCCAGTGGTATGCCCGACTCCTCGAGCTCCTTCTCTCCACCCCCTTCTTCCTTGTCTCCTCCTCTACAGTCGTCGGCAGCCTACAGCGCCGCCGTTCTTTCACCAAGTCCGAGGCCGATGAGGACTGCCTGAGTTCACTCCTAGAATAGGACTTCATCTCAGAGTTGGACGCTCTCGTCAAAATCGTTGAGGAGATGAGCCGGAGGCCGATCATGGTCGGCAGTAACAGAAAGTGGAAGAAGAGATGGTAGATCGGAAAGAAACGTACAAGCGGCTCACCGTCGAACCATTTGAGTAGACCGGTCTTCCCAGAAAAATGGCTCATGAACCGCGCGCAAATGAATTGGTCGTCCATTTCCAATCGAACGACCACGCGTGTAGGGAGGTAAGTCCTCCCCATTTAAATCAGCAGGAGGAACATTAAATCCGTTTAGGATTTGCCAACTCCATAAATTATATAAATAAATATTTGAAAACAAGATCAGGAGCTTGAAATGTAATTTCAAACATTGCGCCTGATTTTCTATTTCTTAGATAATTTGAATTGAATATTTTGGCCTAAGTATATACTTTCAAGTAATAAAAGGTTCTTTAATTTTATAATCATTTGACATGTTTTATCGTTTCTTTTAACATTTAAAACAACTGTCAGTATTTTTTTGCGCTCTATATGTTTATTAATTTTATATTATGCTAATGTTAAGTGATATTTCATTCTTTAAGTAGATAGTAATCACATGTGATATAATTTCTTGATATTTTTATCTATTTTATATAATAATTGAGTATGTTTCAACATTGCTTGATATGTAAAAAAGTAGATTATTTAATAGCATATAATAATTTTTAGAATCAAGATGCTACTATAAGTGTTTGTTGTACTATAAGTGTTTATTTTTATAGTAGCATTTAGATGTTTGAACAAAATGCTATAAGTTACTTTTATTAAATTATAGAGTATAGAAGTAACAATTTATATTTTATTCTTATTATATTCTCATTATTTTTAAAATAAAATATTTTATTTAATTATTAAACATTATATTATTTTTTATTTTAATATATCACATCTTTAATTTTACTTACGACTCAAATAAGATTTTTATTTTAAAAAAAATCAATATTTTTTATTAAAATAATATTTTAAAATATTATTATTCAGAATATAATATTATAAATTAATTATTATGAATATGATGTGTATAGAAAAGATCACAAATTATATCTTGTCTTTTTTATCATTGTATACAATACAATAATTTAACCACTATATGTACCAAATAGTTTTTATTGAATTTATAAATAAATCGTTATCCATTATCTATTGATATCTAACTGTTAAGCTCTAATCACTATCCTTATTCTGCTAATTTTGTCAAATAGGATCTATATGTTAAATTCCACTTTAAAAAGAGAGAGATGGTGTTATTATGAATATTGTCCTATATATATATATATATATAGAGAGAGAGAGAGAGAGAGAGAATTAAGTTGGATGCAACCAAAAGAATCGGTTGTAAGTTCCAATCGTATGATTGCAACCATTTGATCGCGCTCTGAATTGATGAATAATTGAGATCAACGCATGATGAACCGGTCTTCTGATGCGATAATTTTATATAGCGCAAATACTAGCAAGAGCACTAGGTCAAATTAAATAATAAAGAGTGAGAAGAGTATCGAACCCACGAGGACTAGTCTATCTTTATCTTAATTTAATCAGACGAGGAAAAGAGATAATATTTAGTTCAAAATAATTAAAACAAAAAATATTAAAATTGATCCAACCTAAAGTTTTAAAATAAATAAATTAGAAATGATCAGACAAAATGAGGGTAACAATATCTTTCAATAAAAGATCTTAAATAAATCCGAATTTTCTGAAGGAAAAGATGGCAAAAAGTAAATGTCTCAAACTAGATGATCTAACTATCTTATCACAATATTAGAAAGAGAAGGTTCAACCGAATAAATCTCTAATTAATTTTTTATAAGATGCTTTAGCGATGCAATCCTATCTCAAAAACACCTCAGCCGAGTGAGTTAATGATCAACAAATTTCTAAATCTCAACCGAGTAAATAGAGATGGGATATGAAATGCTTATCGAAAGATCAATCAACTGAGAGAGATCAAAAGAACAAATCTCGATAATACCAACCAGTTAAAATTGAGTACTCAGAAGATAGCATTAAAATCAACATACATATTCAGAATATTTAGAGTAGTAAATATTATTCAACGATCTAACAAAGTCCAATATAAATTGATCCTAATTAGAACTATATTACATAGATAAAGAAACAATAGAGAGAAAAACAAGAGATTAAAAGATAGAAATAAGGAGAAATAATCTCTTCAAAATTATCTAAACTCCTCTGAAAGAATCTCCACCGAGTAGACGACCAGAGGCTCTCTCTCTTCTTGGCCTTGCAATGGATTTTTTAATTCTAGACTTGGATGTCTAAGCAAGGTGATATGGAACCGTTTTTATAGTTGAAAATGCATCTGCCTCCTAAGAATCAACGTGAATCAATGCCGCATGAATCAAAATATAATGATTTAGTTGAGGACATCTTGCGAAATTAAAAACATGAATCGTGCTATTAATAATAGGGGATATTTTATATTATTAGAGTGATTTCCTCCTAATCTTTCAGATTTTGAAGATATGGTGATTGTTGGCTAACATGGACCATGTTGAAGGAAACATAAGTTGTGTTGCTGGCAAACGCGGACCATGTTGACTGCTGCAGAAATAAAAATAACAAATTAGGTATCAACTGATTCTTTGAAAGTTTTAATTAAAAATGAGGAAAAGTTTATATATAATAGAATAAAATTATGAAAAAATAGACTGAATGATATGAAATAAATATGTATAAAATGTCATGCATCAAATTCTCCCAAGCTTGAACTATTGCTTGTCCTCAAGCAAGTTTCAAAGTAAGAATGAGTGAAAATGGTTCCACAATAAACTTCACCTAATGACTAATACTTTTCTAATACTGCTATTTCGCACGTTCATTGTCAAAGCATCTCTCCTCTTGCGATTTGACCCTGCCTCATAAAATTTTTTATACTTAAACATATTTACACATTTCTAGATTCAGCTTGACAAAAAAACTATAGATTATCATATAATAGTCTTAATATTGAAAACATAAGTACAAGTTGAGCTTAGTTTTCTTGTTATTATAGCAATTCAAACATTCATGTGTTTCTCTATATTGCGCAAGGTGGTCTATGTATCGAGTTTTCGATCGATGGTTTCCAGACCAGTTGGCCTTAGATCATCAGGCAAGAATCTCCTACGGATCTAATTGCTCAAACACACCAAGGTGCCAGAGAAACATTCATGACTTATTCATTGCATTTTTTCACACATTTTTTTCTTTTTTTTGGCGTGTTTCTCCATCTTACTCAAAGTAGTTCATGTAACAGGTTTTCGATTGACGGATCCTAAACCAGTTGGCCTTAGGTCGTCAGACAAGAATTCCTTACGGATCTAATGGCCCGAACACACCAATGTGCCAGAGATAACACATTTCATTTTATTCAATTTCTTTGGAAGTTTTTTTTTTCAAAAGCTCAAAAAGTACTTAAAGCATTCAATAAAAGACTACTCCAATCCAATCTAATAAAAGCAAGCTAAATAAAGAATTGTAGTTTATGTATCATATTTCTATTTGGCATCATTCTACTTTTTCAGTAACCCATTACTATGACAATGAGACGATAGAAACTTCAGCGTAGAATTTCATAAGTCAATTAGATGTCTTTTAAAATTGATGCCAAATATTAAAAATTTTAATTTTTTTTTGGATTTTAGATAATATGGATGTAAAGTAAAAAAATGCAACTACTAAATAATAAAATATGTGAATGCAGTAAACATGAGAAATGCATCAATGCAGCTCTCCCAAGCTTAAACTAAGCACTGTCCTTAGTGCTAGCCTAGTCGGGTAAAGTTTGTAACAGAACAATGACTTAAGAAATATAGAAAGAAGAAACAGAGAGACACAACCTATTATTTTTAAAAAAATGATGACGACAAAATCAATGGTGGAGCACAAATGTTGATGATTTTGGATCGTCGAAAAAGGTCGTCTGCTGCATTACGATCAATTATAATGACTGCCCGAGCTACATCATAAATGTGGTATGTGTTTTTTGGCGTAATTTTTGAATTTTGTTTTTAATCATGAAGCACATGGATCATGTTGAAAAAGAACTTTATGCAAAAATAGGCCGAGTAGTTAGTCCATGTTGAAAACACAAGCCATATCAAAATGCACCTAGGTCATTTTTTTCAAAATTATCTATCTATGAAATGAGTGCCTAAATCTAACAACTAAAATTATTTTAAGAAAAACTAAATTGACCTGAAATAAAAAAAAGTCCCTAATAAAAGGATTATTATTATGACGATGAACGAATTTTGCAATTAAGAACAATCTCACCCGAATTATGTGATCATGATGCATTTATCATGGTGAGAATCAATGAATGTGGGTGAACACACATCCAACCGTCACCAATTTTTGGCAAGCCATCTCTGTAATTTTTGCTTTACCCTTAATTTGAGATTTTGCAATTTCTACTATTGGGTTCTTTGGTTGTCATTCTATGGATGACATTGGTGCTCGTGATGTTGTTCTTGCTGATGACGATGTCGGTATTGCGATCACCTCCTTTTGTGGTGGTGGATTTGAAGATGCGATGATGATGGTAGATGGTACTTCTAAGGTTGAGCTCCTCTTTCGGACTTGTTCATTTTCGATTATGTACGGACTTGTCTCCGTAATCCTCCACTCTGTAGTCCATATCTTTTGTTGATAATATCTTCTTGATTTCCATCGTCGTTGATATGGTTCTCGATGACGACAAGGACACATAAAAATTTGCGGCGTTGATATGGTTCGTCGTTGACAACATGATTTGGTTGAGGAGATCTTGTCGCGTCGCTGGAAGTTTTAAAATTGTATAATTTTCTTCATCAGACATTTAGAATTTGATTAATGCACCAATGATCCTTGGGAAAAAGCAATTCCCATTTATTTCATAAAATATTAACTCCTCTATTTCCCGCCTACCTCGTTCTTTTGCTCATTCTCTCCATCTGATCCATTATAACTCACGATAGGAGAAATAGGAGAGCGCACAAACGAGTGTTGTTATATTTAGTCCTAACAAGTCACAGTGGCATGCATCGTAAAATAATCAAATTTTAGTTATTTTATTATGTGAGTGTGAGGATGAATTAGGAGGATTTATCATTCAAGTACATGTGATTAATAAGATCTTAGTATTTTGTATATATCTACGTGCATAGACTATAAGTCATATTAACATTCTGTATTTTATATTGATAATTTTAGAGATGTTCACAGGTCGAGACAAATTTGACTCGGGTCAAGTTGACCATAGGGGCAGAAAATTCAACCCAAACCGACTCAATTCGAGTCGGGTTGAATATTAATTTTTTGTCTTACTTTTTACGTTTATTTTTATATAAAATATTATTTGATAATTTTTAAAAATATAAAATATGTTTTTTTTGAATATCTGAGTATTATTTCCATATATTAAAATGTTTTACTTTAATATTCATTTAAAATTTAAGTCAAGTATAGAACTAAAATTAAGTAAAAAATTTTAGAAAATAATAAAAAAGTCAGATCATCGGATCGACTCAAGTTGAGATTTCAAGTTGGGTTCTGATCCGACCACTGACCCGACCCGATCGAAATTAGGTCAGGTCGAATCGAGTTGAATCATCGAGCTCACCGGGACAACCCGACTAGGTGAACATCCGATGATATTAGTTGGTTTGTGCCAACGACTTATTGTGGTTTAATAAAGCTATTATACAAACTACAACAAATATGTTTTACAATCACAAATTAATAACGACATTAAGTTAGTTTGTGATAATATCACACATTCTAATCACAATTATCATTTTTGTAAGTATTAAGGGCCATTTGGTGCATTATCGATTTAATTAACTGATAATTTAGATCACCACTTAAATAGATTATCATTATTTAAATTACCGGTAATATCGCATTATAGTGTTTGACAAGTATTGATAATATAAATCATGACTAAAATAGTTAGAGAGCAAATTAATAAAATACTCCTAAAAATTATTTTATACGTTCATCATATAGTATCTTAAATAAATAAAGCAAAAAATAGAAAAATAAATATAGTTAAAATAAGATGAGTAAAAAATAAGAGTTATTTATAAAAAATTCAAATAATAAAAGAGATGGAGTTAAATGATATTTATTTAATAATAAAATATTAAAATTAACATATTTTATGGAATTGATATTTTTGTCAAAACGTATGTTAAGCAATTGGTAATCTGAAAAGTCACCTCCCCTGTCTACTATCTAGATTACTAGTGATGTTGCTATTAAGATTATCAGAATGATTAAAATTATCAATAATCAGTGACAACCAAACGAGATAATGTGGTGAGCCCTGAAAATTTTAAAATAAAATAATCGTTAACCTATCTAAATTACTTTGTACCAAACGGCCTTAAAGGATATCTACTCACAAATAATTTATATCATGATAATAATAATTTAACAAGTGTTATGAAAATTCATTTTGTGGTAATAAATATATGTAGTTGTCATAATTTTAGTTTTCGTAATCAACTATAAAGTTGACATTATGTATTCTTATATTTTTAAGATTTCCGACAAATGATATGCATGATTTCTATGTCACATTTTGTTTTGGCTAAATATCAAGGTCATATATAAATTTTAAACTTTTTTATATACCATTCTCTATCGTTGCCAAAATAACATTTTGGCCCTCAACTTTGGATTATAATAGATCACTCAAAACTATCCATGATATATAATTTTACTAAGAATTTAAATTGTGTTCAAGGTGTCAGAAAGAAATGAACATACATATTAATTATGAGTCATAATTTGACTAGTGAAACCTATTAGTTTTGGTCTTATTCTTTTTATATCATTTTTATGTCTCCCTTTATAATAGAAAATAAAATTTAAAGAACGTTTAGATTCAAAATGTAATTTATAAATCAATAATAATTATTGATAAATATTTTTTAAAATAAATTGATAATAAATTTAAAATTACCATTGATTTTCAACAGTAGTTTACCTACACAATCCTCAAGTTTTTTTTAAAAAAAGTATAGAACTATTTATTTTTTGTCTTTATTTTTTTGAAGCATCACTATTATCATTTTAAAATATATTATTGCCACTTTATTAGGTGAATGTTGAAATAAAATAGAATGATAATAGTGAATTTTGAAGTGCCAGCAGTGATGTTTTTTTTTGTACCAGGTGTATGAACCTATTTTTGTAATTAAAAAAATGAAAGGTTTGTACGATACTAATCCTTATGTTATTTTATCGATGATAAACGATATAATTGAAAATTTACAAACAATTGAGCAAAAAAGATCTAAAAAGCTGATCACCTCTGCACCTCCAAAAGGTTAATGAAAAAAGTTTTCTTGTTTTAGACAAATACCGTAGGGGTGAATTGTCTTGTTTTCGACAATTAAAATTTTTTTTTTTTTTGGTTTGGACTTTGGAGAAGAGAAAATAAATTCCAAATACCGGCAAACACCTGAACAATTTTTATCTGACCACCAAACCAAAAGTGGAGGAGGACCACCTGAACATTCATCATCATGTGAGCGAGACAAACTGAAAGCAAAAAAGAGAGCAGCTGTAGACCTCGAGAGGAAAAATGTTCAAAATTTGAAGGTTTTACGAGCCAAAAAGGTACCGCAGTAGGAGGGCGCAAGAAAGCAACGGAAGACGCAAGCGCAGGTGCGCGCACGGGCGTATGCACGCACACGCCAACGCCATTCGTCGACTCGTCCTGCCAAGTGCCCTTTCTCGTCGCCATCCGCAGCAGGACACCACTAAGTTCCCCAAAGGCTCCTGCGGTTCCAACTTCAGATCAGCTCAGCGCTACAAGGGGGACGAGGGGCATTTCCATGGCCAAGGGCAAGAAGCACAGGGCGGCCGGAGGAGTCTCCGCCGCCTGGGTCTCCCTGCTTTGCGTCTGCTCCTTCTTCCTGGGCGCCATCATCGTCGACAGGTTTTTGCCTCTTGTTAGATGTGCATTTCTTGTGGTACAGAGGACATCTCCAGAAGTTTTAAGTGGCTGCGGTGTGCCTGATTTTGCTTTAAAATGTCGTGAGTTCTGTGGAAAATGTCATAATGCCTCTACCAGCCATTCGATTGTTGACCCTTCGTTCATATAAGAACGATGCTCGTGGAGTTTAAGCACCGAAGGGTTTTTCTTTTAATAGCTCGAAGATGAAACATTTGGTGTAAGTTGAGGGCAAAACAATTGCAAATTTCATGCTGTTTGAGTATGTGGAAACTCTTCTCGGATTGATTCAGGAAAACAAACTGAAATATAGGGATCCGATCATGAAATCCCTATGCTACTGTGTCTTTCTTATATAAAAATTTTAGCAGGAATTTGTGTCATATAACTAGTTATAGAAAATAGTTTATGGCTGCAGAAATAGTTCCTGCCTGCACTTGGACTTCTGTTTGAATGTGTGTCAGTAAAAAAATCACCCTTTGGTTTATTTTAAGTCTTTCCATGGTTATAATTTAGAATCTGGCATCTACTATATTTATTCAGTAAATGGATTCTCGGTTTTGCAGAATATTCAAGGCCCCTGTTATGCCTAAAGCAAACAAGACGGACCGAAGCATGAATTTGAAAATCTCGGAAACTGTTATTAATTGTAGAAACATGGTATATGACTGCAAGATACTTAAACTTTTATAATAATATATTACTACTCGGTTGCTTAGTGGCAATGACTTGGTGCATTTTTTCAGAAACAGGTGGTGGAGTATCCATATTTAAAGCATACGAAATTATGAAGCATGGGCAGATACAGGTGTCGTGAAATTAGCTAACTATTTCTCAAATATTTCAGGAAACTTCAGTCCGTGCTGGAAAGATTCTTACTCAAGTTTCAGAAACACATGATGCTGCAATGTAAAGCTCTTTAAATCTATCTGTTTTCTGTTTATTAGTCTTGCTATTTTGAATTCATTTGTAAGTCATAAAAGAATACAAGAGAGAAGTAAATAACCGGAGATACAATGCTTGTATGGATTCCATGATGCACACTGCACACACTATGACGCTATCCCTGCAGTTGGAAGGTTTTTCTACTGATTTCAAACACATTCATCACGAATTCGACAAAGCCCAGATGCAACAGCCATACTTATTTATACTTTTCAAATATATTCTTTAAAATGCATGTTACAAGCTTATGGCAAATACAAAATCCTGTTTCTGTATCTTAGGACCCTGGACAAGACAATTTCAGATCTAGAGATGCAACTAGCGGTAGTTAGAGCTTCACGAGCAAGTACTTTGGGGAAATCTTTTGATCCTACAATTTCAGATGATGAAGCACCAAAGGAACGTCCAAGAGTTTTCTTTGTCATGGGAATTATAACTGCATTTAGCAGTAGGAAACGTAGAGATTCACTCAGGGAAACTTGGATGCCTAAAGGTACATTTATTGATTCATGGCATAAATACTTCATTCTAGATTACCGAGCTGAAACTTCTATTTCTGATTTCTTTTCTAGGTGAAAATTTGAAAAGACTAGAAAAAGAGAAAGGAATCATCATCCGTTTTGTTATTGGTCACAGGTGCCTTTTTAATCTTACCATGATGTATCTGTCATGTATAAGAATTTATTGAATGATTTTAATTTTCAGTGCTACTCCTGGTGGTATCCTAGACCGCGCACTTAATGCAGAAGAAGAGCAGCATCATGATTTTCTAAGGCTTGTATGTGTGAACAATTCAACTCTGAGGGTCATTTTACAAATGGACCAATTTCAGTTTTACCATTCTTTTTGAAAGTTATCATCACATTATTAATATCATTGAATAGAACCATATCGAAGGATATCATGAACTTTCGGCAAAGACCCAAATATACTTCTCAACTGCTGTGTCAATTTGGGATGCTGAATTTTACATAAAAGTTGATGATGATGTACATGTTAATCTTGGTAGGTTAATCTCAGTTCAGTCTTCCCTCAATCTGATGAAAATTTTTCAAGAATTAATGTACAGTGTATTTCCTCTGCACAGGTACAGTTTCTTCAACTTTGGCAAGACACAGGTCAAAATTGCGTGCTTATATTGGATGCATGAAATCTGGACCAGTCTTAGCTAAGCAGTGAGCGTGACGGGACTTCACACTTTGTATTGATGTTTCCACATACCACATTTTGCAATTTTCTCTCTCATAATTACTAATGCAATATTTCTTAGAGGACTCAAATACTATGAACCTGAATATTGGAAGTTTGGTGAGGAGGGTAACAAGTATTTCAGACATGCAACAGGACAGTTTTATGCAATTTCCAAGGATTTAGCTATGTACATATCTGTCAATAGGTTAGCTGTTGCAACATATGTTTTTGCATGGTTTTCTTGTTTTAGGGATTACTATTGGGCTTAATATCACTTTTTGCAGGCATATTCTGCACAGATATGCCAATGAAGATGTCTCTTTGGGCTCTTGGTTCCTTGGTCTAGATATTGATCACATAGATGAAAGGACTTTGTGTTGTGGAACTCCACCAGGTAAGGAAACATTTGAACATAAAATTGCTACTCTCAGTTTATATGAGCATCAGTAGCCGGTGAATGGTGACTTGGAGCATACTTTGGCTGTGCGTTGTTACATATTTTGTTATCAGCTAATTCCTCCACTCTTAATTTCTTTTTGATGGGTTCAGTTCTTAGTTGACTTGTAAGATAGTACATATGAACTAAAGGACAGATCGATGGACATCTATGAATTTTTCATTTACTTATACCAAAGTGATGTTAATATTACATAGTTGGTTCATTGTGCTATATGGTTTTACCATCTCTTGGCCAATTGTTTGGAACTTTTAATTTACAGCAAATATCTTGAAAGTCCAGAACTCAAATCTTAAGAAATATTTTGTAATATTATTTCAACAGCTGTCTTGTTTTGCTTCTACTCAATTTCTTAAAGACCTACTTTGTAACTACGGAAAGAAGCGGGCTTGTTAGAATATCATTTTTGTTTCTTGAGCCAAAGTCTTTCATGATATTTTACGAGTTTTGGGAATGCATATACCTTGATTCTTTTCGGTATGAACAACATTAGAGCTGAATATTCTGTGTACTTACTATAATGTCAACTTTTTGCAATTTGGTAAGATCTAATTTAATTATCAGAACTCTTTTCATGCTGGCCAAGGATTTTCTAACAAATAATGACCCAGACTTCCAGCCTGATGATTCAAATGGTTGAATGAAACAGATTGTGAATGGAAGGCTCAGGCTGGCAATCCCTGTGCAGCATCATTTGATTGGGGATGCAGTGGCATTTGCAACTCTGCGGAAAGGATGGAGGAGGTTCACGAGAGGTGCGGAGAAGGCGTTGGAGCAATTTGGCATTCGATGTTCTAAAATGATTTTTTTTATCAACTTTTGTAGCATACATAGTTAGGTTACCTATGAGTCACAAGGAATCCTTTTATTCGATGGTTATATAAATTTAGGGTTTTTTTTGCAATCCAAGACTACTTTCTTCGTAAGAATAATAGCAAAAAATTTGGTTCTGAAGGTATTGGAGTATTTGTATCTACAAAGGATGACATCATAATCACTTTAAAAAAATTATTAACCAAAAATATTTAGACAATAATATTTTTTGAAATGAGAAATAGTTTCTTTTCTTTTTTTGAGATGACAATAGAGGTACTCATCAATAAATGATGAAAATATGATGGCATTTAAATTCAAACAAATAACATATTTTTCTGTTTTTTTTTGTTTTTATTATGTCTAATGAGTTGTTATTTTGCACTTAATTCATACATTATAATTTTTTTTACAAATTTTAACGATTCCAAAATTTGTATTCAATCTACCACAATATTTCTGGCTATTTTCTAGTTCACTTTTGGCTTTTTCTCGGTGCATGATTTATTTTTTTATTTCCTGAAGTGTGATCGTAAATTCAATATCAAGATAAAAGTATTTTTTAGTTCTATTTTTTATAATTTACTTTTATATTCAAGTTCAAAGTTCAAATGATATAGAGATAATTGATTAAATAAAATAAAAGATTTTTAACTCAAGCTGACGATGGTAAAACGGAAAATGGTTCAGAAATGATTTCCAAGAGTAATAGACAATTATTATGTTTTAATTTATTTCCTTTAACATCATTTTTAAATAATTTTTTACATCTAATTTAACATTAGCATAATATTATAAAAAACATGATTATTAAATTCTAAAAAAATTAACATGAGCATAATATTATAAAAAAACATGATTATTAAATAATTTATGTATTTTTATTGTAGTAAGAAAAGAAGGGTAAAATTGACATTCCGTCATTAGTAAAAAGAAGTTAATAAAATTTTGGATGAATCTTAATGGAAGAATTCAAATGTCAAATTGTTGACAAGTTCAATGAATAAAATTTATACATCTATAATATAGAGCTAGATATGAAAAATATTATATATATATATATATATCACATTATGGAAATATTTTTTTATTCCTTGTTTTGTCTATGCTTGCTATCCGTGCTCTTTTTTTCTTCTTTTTTTAAATCTCTGCCCATGGTAACATAGTAACATGCCACCCTTCGTTCCATCTTTTATAGAAATGCCGTGTGCAGTTATCCGTGGATGATGCACCATAAAAGTAAGCGACCTTTGTGTCCATGTGATGAAAAGGGTGTGATAATCGCTATGGCTCTCAACATGGTTCTCGCTCGGTTATGCTTGCTTTCTTGTATTTGGCGTTGCACCATTTGTCCGTGCCTTGTGAAAGTTATAGAAGTGATCATTTCAGCAATAAACTCTTGGAAGAAATTTGCCAAATGCTGGTTTACTTTTGTTACTAGGTTTTTCTTATAGTTCCACAATGAGGGGCCTGTTAACAAATGACAACCACAATCACAGTAAAATTTGAGGTAGAAAACGTCATAAGCATCGTGCATAAGGACTTGTTTTATGTTTGTGGCACCTTGCACGATGGAAAATGTTTGTGAAATCAGAGTGGATCATTAGGGATGGATGATCAATTCATTACTTTTAGAGAAAGAGAAAGTAAAAAAGTAAACCTGAGTCAAAAGACCCATCTCTCTTATTGCACACAACGAGTAAGGATGGGGTCAATTAATATCCCATGAAAGGTCAAGAAGTACACACACTGATACTCTGATAGATACTGCTATTATAAATACCACAGCAACTATAGTACATGACAGACTAGATAATACTCAATATACGCACTTCTTCTTGACCAGATAGACAAGAGTTGCACTAGGTCACATAGCACATGAAGAGCAGCTAGACGAAAATGGCAGCTCGAAGGGTACTACTGGGTCAGTCAGCAGATGCGAGGTGGATATTGATCATTTTCAGGGTGTTGCCACATTCTCCATTGCAAGAGGAGCAATTTCCTCCCCTTCAATTCCTGGCTCGCCACCGGGAATCTCTAGGCTGAGGAACAATTCCTCCCACTTCAGAGCAGGTTCCTGAGACAAGTTACAATAGACAAATATGATAAGAATTGGGAGAAAGCATGACGAAGGCCTGTAGCATTTGCATGTGTTATTTTGGAAGAAGAAAGAAAGCTTGGAAAGTTTCGGTTTGCATCGAAATCTGTCTAAATTTCCATAAAGTAGCTTCATCTTCTTGTGCTCACCTTCCACGAGAGGTCTTGGTCCATGCAGCTTTGTATCATTTTTGCAAAAGCAGGAGTTCCATAGACTTCAAGGCCCCTCTTTACTCCATCAACCACTTTTTGAACATCATCAGGATCAACAACTTCACACTGAAAGAAGAAGCATTAGATGCAGTTTCAAGCTTAGTGGAATGATGTTGAATTATCAAAGCAAAAAGAAAAAAAAACTCTAAACTGAAAAAAGAAGAATGTCCTTACTTTGACACTGAAGGGGCCCATATGAAATCCAGTGATGCCATCTTTGACAGTGTCAGCAAGCCCGCCAGTTGTGGAACAAATTGGCAGCTGTAAAATATCATAAGAAGTTTCACAGGTACAACCACTTTTATTCTTCAAAATATAAAAATCAAGGCATTGAATACCTTAAGCTCGAAGAATATATGGACAATAAAAATCATAAAGGAGAAAAAAAATCTGATGCATGGACCAAAAATTCACACTATCTGCTTCTTTCTGATTCTGTCCAAGAAACATCAGATTTCAAAGTTACATAGGAAGAATGACAAAGATGATCTATGTAACCTGTCAAAAACGAGAATTCATAGAGCCAGCTACTTATCTCTTAGATTAATAAGATGAACGGTAACAAAGAAGAAAAAATTCACCCAAGAAGACTTGATATGCATTAATAGGAAATACTTGAAGGAATAAAGGCGGCATACCAGTCCATACTGCATTCCCTGAAGTTGAATGAGGCCACATGGTTCAAATCTACTTGGAATGGCTATAAAATCTGCTCCTGCCATGAGTAAGTGTGCCAGAGGAACGTTAAATTTCATATGAGCTCTAACTTTATCTGGAAACAGCTCTTCAAGTAGTGCCAACTCTTTCTCCAGCTTCTTCTTGCCTGTTCCCTGTAGATGCAAATAAAGTTACAGTTTGGCATGCTAAATTTCCTACACATTTCATCGTCAGCAAATAGAAACACCTGACGATGAAGAAAAACAGGACAAAAGGAATTGAAACATATCTTGATACTTACTAGCAATATTATTTGAACATTTTCGTCAATGAATTCTGGAATTGCTGCAGCTAAAATGTCTGATCCTTTCTGCTCTTCTAGTCGACCAATGAAGGCTATGACAGGGATGCTGGGATCCACAGGCAAGCCAACTTCAGCTTGTAAAGCTTCTTTGTTCAGAGGTCTTGCATCCATCACCTGAAACTTGCTTCCATGAGTATCATTAAAACTTAAGGTTACATCAAGACGACGAATTCGGACATCTCTTACAGTTGTTGCATCATAGTTGATGGGGATATATTTGTCTGTTACTGGGTCCCATTCGATGGTGTCCATTCCATTCACAATTCCAATGGGTTTTGCATTTGACAGCTCCTCATTCAACTCTACGCCCCTTTCTGGGCCAGAAACAATCTCTTGGACATAATATGGGCTCACAGTAGCAACCTTATGTGATTCTAGTATTGCAGCCCTCATCCAATTTATTTTTCTTCCCTTGATAGGTTTATCATACCTGTAATATTTGCATATCATTTTATTTACTCATTAGGGTAAATTCATATGAAACTATAATAGAAAAAGAAACTTGATGCACGTACCCATCGATAAAATCAAAGGAGGATCTGAACCGATCAGGGAGATTAAGCAGTTCAAAATCTGAACTGGCAAATCTACCTTGGTAGGCGATGTTATGAATGCAGAAAATGACCTAATGACAAGCAAACTAGGTTTATAATTATCAACATGGGCATAACAAAATCAAATTACCGCACAAGGCATACCTTGGCATTCATGTAAATGCCATTGGCTTGGTACTCGCTTTGTAAATAGCATGGCAGAAGAGCAGTGTGCCAGTCATTTGCAACGAAAACAACATCCTCTCCTTCATGGAAGGAATCAAATGGCGATAAAGGAATGCACATTTCGAATGTTAAGAGAGTTTAGTCGGAAACAAAATATATCATACCATATGGTCCAGAATGATATGGGCTGTTGTTGAGATTTAATACTCTTGGAGCTTCTAAAGCTGCCTGGAAAAGACATCTGGCAAATGAGTCTTATTACAAGATCTAAGAAAGTCTATCAATGTTAGCTTGCCTCACATATAAAAAGATTTCTTTTCTTTTCGTAAAAAAAAGTTGTCACAGCACCCATTTAGGGGTTTGAAGCACAAAGATGTTGAACAGAGAATAACAAAATAGATGGCTCCTCGCAAGTAACTTGCAAATAGTGTGGGTATGAGCTCATGAAATCAATTATTGACTCGCTTCATAATTGAAATTTCTAAAATGTATTCCATCCGTCTAGTATGATACAACCGTAGGCATGGCTATAAATGGTAAAGCACCATAGACCTCATTACTTCGCCAACTTTGTGAAACAACATATGTAGATAACAAATATTATGCAATACCAATAATTATTAGGATGCCTTGATCCTCTGATTTGATGCATGACAAAACCAATGTAGTTAATGCAAGTGGACTTTCAAAACAAGCATGGTTGTTAGATTCGATAATTCAAATAATTCAGTAATGATGGTGTTCTAGCACAGAAAGAAGAACATTTTGTTACACTTCATTTTCAAGCAAATCTAGGACTCTTATTTGTTATCAAATTTTCTTGTTGTTTCAAACCAAGACCTACCTTACACAAAAGGCTGAATCTTAGCTGGTTGTCTTCATAATCTGTTCCAGTGACAGGCCCATACAGTTTGCCTCCAGTTTTTCCCCACACCTAAGAAGTATATAGAAAGTGCACCTTCATTACTGGATCAAGAGAACAAGATGAAGGATCAACGCATGACAAAACAGCTCTCACCTTCTCAAGAAACCATGGATGATCGACAAAGACCCGATCAACTCCTCTTTTGTAGCAGTGAAAGAAACGAACCGTCTCGAGTCTATCTCCAACTTTTAACTGTGTATAAATGTTGAGAGATTATATTACATCTAAAAATATATATAGCAATCGTTGACCAAAGTGGGATTATAGCAATACCTCAACTAAGACATTCGTGTCCCAAGCATCCTTATACTGGTCATACCGTGGGGCTATTGTCATGACTCTGTGCCCATTTTTCTATAGCAGGAACAAAATCACAAGATTAAGCTGCACCATAATTTTACTGATAATTGATCTACTACCTAAGTATCAAAAGTTCATTGAATGTCAGGCCATGTCTGATAGAGCAAAAACAAACTTACTGCCAATGCTGGTGGAAGTCCTCCAAGAACATCACCGAGTCCTCCAGTTTTGCTCCATTGAGCCACCTCTGTAGCAATTAAGATTATTTCGAGTCCACATCCACATTTGACAACATTTTGTTTCTGGTTAGCACGGGAAACATTTTTCTTAGCAACCCTTGAAGCTGCCTTTGCATTCATCTTCATGTGAAGTAAATCCACAACGTTTCGAGATCTCAGGCCTTCAAAAGAAGCAGATTGTTTCTGCAAGGATGGGATGCTTCTGCTCTGGAAGGTCCTTGGCTCCGAGCCTCCATTACCACATTTTGAGAGGAAGTGTGATGCTGTCACAGCGGCCATTGGCATATGATCTCTGCATATCAACGCTTGATGCTTTAGTTTTCTGAATTGATTCCTAGCTTGCATAACATTCCAACAAAGTTTTAGATACCAGTCACACTGTAATCAATCATTCCAATTAGACTTAATCGCATGCCAGTGATGATCTTCACTGGAAAAGTTTTTTTCTATGTTTTTATTCCCGTCTTCTAACGAGATCATACAACAATCCGCATATATATATTTGAGTCTTTGACTATACAACAATCTCCTGGTGGGCAGCTCCTCATCATCATTTACTTCTCACTAAAAAGTGGCGAAAAAATGAAACATTGGAGCAGAGCAGTTAACATGGACAAGCACAGAAAAGAGAAATGCAAACCACCAGCACAAAAGATACAACAGGACATGCAACCAGTGCAAACAACGCCTACGAGAACTCACTGCGAAGCCTAAAAAGTATCGAAACGTCATGCTACCAACATGCAAGAAGTTCATGTCAGAAAGTATATCTTCCGCTGGATGATCAACACAAAAATAGTATCCAACGAGCCAAAAAGGGAAAGAAAAAAAAACTCCTTCTACGATCTGCAAACAAAATTAGTCTGAAGGATCTAACAATTCTGTAAATAGAATCCATGATCGCATGCAAAAGACTTGTTACCAGGATGTGTGAGAGAGAGAGCTCAACCAAACTGAACTCAGTGTCCCCTCGCACGCTGCACACACTTCCGCACTGACCGAGTGCCAACGGGCCTCTTTTTGCACTTGCAATTTGTAGCACAACGAGGGAGGCACCCCGTACACGTGGCGGAAGCGCAATGGCGCGCTGGCGTGAGTCTCGCGCTTCGAGGGCCCGCGCCGGATGCGAGATATATGCGGGAGGCAGAGGAGGTGACCGCACGGGAGCGGACGAAGGACCCGCGCAGGATCCCGCCACGTCACGGGGGGTGTCGGGGAAGAGGACGGTGGGGGAGGAGAAACAACGGCGGAGAGGCCGCCAGCTGGAGCGGAGAAATTGACGCTTATGCCCTCGGGGGTCCCACACCAACTTATGAAGAGAAACCGACAAAAGACAATGGACGGAGGATATTTACGAGCACGTGACGGGATCCGTGCAAGTACAAGAACGCGATCATTTTTTAAAAAAAATTAAAAAACAGAATAATAAAAATGTTCACAATTAAGTTACAATAAATGTTGTTTTCAGAGGTCACTAAGTTAATAAAGAATATTAGCAAAAAATCAAGATCATTGATTATAAACATAAGCGAAACCTTGAATAAATTGTAAGGAGAGTTGATAAGGGTAGTTTTCTTTGTAAAAAGATTACGTTGACACCTAAAAAAGTTATTGTTAATTGCATATGAGGGCAAGTTTTACAATGATTATCATGTACTGGTTAAAGTTCTGATTGACTTCGTTGGGATTAGAAAAGTTCGATTTTTGGGTGATTTTTTTAATATTTTTATATTAGTTAGGTAAATAAAGAGAGGGTAAATGATTTTTTTTCTTGATATGAAATAACGTCGTATAAACAAATCCTTGCAGTTTGTGTGGTCATGGTTGAAACGAGAATTTCTTTTTTATGATTATCGCAATATTGAGCTTTTGCACAATAATGTACTTTTATTTGCTATCTAATTTTCACTTATATATCTTTTATTAAAGTCGCTCTTCATCACATTTTTTTCTCCCAAACCGAGGTGGATTGGGTAAAATCCTACTTGCTATAAATGAGCAACAATGGAATAAAAAAGATGTCAGTAAAAAAAGTGATTCAAAAGTTTTTAATATACATTATTATCACCAGGACATCATCATGTCTACTTTATGAGATATATTTTTTTTCTTGAAGTTTCTTGGAATGATTTCATAGATATATCGCTAATATCTATTTTTTTAAAAAAAAATTCAAACCTGGGGAATGAACACACGTGACCATGCATACTTTGGACTGATTTATTAGTCTTTTGGCCTGAGAATAAAGCAGGCATATTCCCTCGAAACTACGACAAAGATCCACCAACATCACACAAGCCTTACTGAAGTGATGGCAGCTCTATCAGGTACTTTCTCGATATGAATGATTTATATCAAGGTGGAAACATTGGATCAAAATGTAATGGTAATTTTACTCTAAACTAACATATATATTTATATATCATTATCATTAATATATTAATAATAATATTTCTAGACTTCATACATCAGCAGTTGTTTTATAGTTTCAAATCAGCTCCAAAGATATCAAGGATCAGAAGAATACCCACAAGATGAATGACGATATTTTTATTAATGTAATGGTATTTATAAGGAACAAATTACACATACATTGTCGTAGCTGCACACAACAGTCTCATAGTCCATGTCCTTACTGTTGCATATGACAATCTTATTATAACTATTCACATAAATGTCAAGTATGGATCACAAACATATCATAAGACCAGATAATATCACAAGTGCAGTGGACTCATGAAGCAATTGTAAGTTCAGAGGCAGATTGACTTTTCTAGGGAGCTGCCACATTCTCCATTGCGAGAGGAGCTATTTCCTCGCCACTGATCCCTGGCTCACTCCCTGCAGCTCCAAGCCCCAGCAGGAATTGCTCCCATTTGTTTGCAGGTCCCTGCAGCATCAGAGCAGTCAGACAGCAATTTTTATTTATAACACAAGAAGCAACCCATGAAATGTTATGACAGGCATATGCACTGAAAGATTTGCTTGCCTTCCACGAGAGATCTTGACCCATGCAGTTCCTGATCATTTGCTCGAAGGACGGCGTGCCGTACACCTTGAGAGCCCTCTTCACAGTGCTGACAACTTTTTGTACATCACTTGGATCAATGACATTGCACTGCAGCAACAAGGTAATCAAAGATTAATGATGTGTTGAGAAGAAGCTTACAAATCATGTATCAACAATTGGCTTCCTTGGGAACTATATGTCCTTACGTCTGGGTTGAAGGTTCCCATCTGAAATCCAGTGAAGCCTTCTTGGATGGTATCAGCGAGTCCGCCGGTTGTAGCACACATGGAAGGCTGCAAGAAATTCTTAGAGTTATGACTTCTCTTTTGGAGCAAAACTTGGCAGACATATCTGAAGCTAGAAATTGACAAGTGTTTTCTCATTGAGAATGAGATTTGTTCACTTTTTCAGAGGCACTTATCAGGTGAAAGTAGTTGATTGCACAAGGTCAAATAGGATCAAATATCAGTTAGAACCCTGATATTAATGGGGCAGAAGAGGTAACGTACAGTTCCATACTGCATTCCCTGAAGCTGGATAAGGCCGCATGGCTCGAATCTACTTGTAATAGCCAGAAGATCTGATCCTGCAAGAATTCCATGCGCCAAAGAAACATTGAACGTTGTATGTGCTCTTACTTTGTTAGGATACTTTTCTTCGAGTTGCATCAGTTGGCGTGCCATCTTGTTCTTGCCAGTTCCCTAGTGATCAACCTCATTAGGTTCTCAAGCTAACATAACTAATATGCATATAATAAGTTTATATTATCAGTGAAACTTGTTACTTACAAGGACTATCACTTGAACATTCTCGTTAATGAACTCCGGAATCGCCGCGGCAAGAATGTCTGAACCTTTCTGTTCTTCAAGTCTACCAATGAAGCCTATGACAGGGATGTTCCTGTCAACTGGTAATCCAGCCTCGGCTTGCAAAGCTTCCTTGTTAATCGGCTTCGCATTTGACACCTGAAACTTTATTTCATAAGTGTGGATTGAAAGAAAATTAATCAAGAGAAAACTTTAGTGCTATGTGAAAGACTCACTGTGGTTGCATCATAATTAACAGAAATATATTTGTCTGTCGATGGATTCCATTCTGATACATCCATTCCATTTACAATTCCAGTGATGCCTTTCATGCGCAGGACATTATCCAACTCCACACCCCTTTCTACTCCGGAGACGAGCTCTTGGGCATAATATGGACTCACCGTAATTACTCTATCTGATTCTAAAATCCCAGCCTTCATCCAATTTATTTTCTTTCCTTCCACAGGGTCATCGTATCTGCCGGAATCAGCACATAGGTTCATAAGCTTTCCATTGAGATAAGATGACATAAGAAAATTGAATAATATGATTAAGATCTCTACAACTCCAAAGCATACCCATCAACAAAATCAAAAGAAGCCTTGAATTGATTTGGGAGATTGAGCTGTCTGAAATCTGAAGGAGCAAAACGGCCCTGGTACGAAATGTTATGCATGCAGAACGCAACCTAGCAACATCATCAAACCATCTTAAGCATTACTCAATGACAAGTTATAATTCCAAAGAAAAGGAAGTAAGGAGTCAAACATGCACCTTGGCATTCTTGTACATGCCCTGTGACTGGTACATAGACTTCAAGTAACATGGAAGAAGAGCCGTGTGCCAATCATTTGCAACAAAAAGTACATCCTCTCCTGTGGGGAGAAAAATCATTGTAAGAAAGAAATCTATATAAATTAAGTAAACAAATCTGAATCATACCATATGGTCCAGAATAATATTTGCTGTTGCTGAGGTTTAGAACTCTTGGAGCTTCTAAAGCTGCCTGTAAGACTCATGCAAAAGTGCAAAAAAATAAAAGGTTAAGTACCAAGAGAATAATAGCATGTGACTCTTGTAGGAAATTTTTTTTGTCATACTATTATTATTACGACTAGTGGAATATAGGAAACTGTAGCTATCAATAAATTGTACTTGCAGTAGATTCAATATATAATGCATATCCTACTATTAACATAGAAGCACTTTAAGATATGCAAAAAATGAATCCACCTGGCATAATAGGCTGAACCTGAACTGGTTGTCGTCATAATCTGTTCCTGTGACAGGGCCATACAATTTTTCTCCTGTTTTTCCCCAAACCTTGAACATTCAGAATAAAAATGATCTTGTTCACTTAACAACCATCAATCCGTTTGCAATTAAAAAAGGTAAGGCAACAAAATGTTGACGACAGGATATAGATAACCTTAGCAAGAAACATGGGATGGTCGACGAAAACACGATCAACTCCCCTCTTGTAGCAGTGAAAGAAGCGGACGGTTTCATATCGATCGCCAACTTTTAACTGTGCAGAAGAAATAAACAGAACAAATTTATTACTGAAATAAACACGCAAATCTAATGGCACAACAAAAGAACATACATCATCCGAAAGCAGGCTATTACTGTGTTAATGCTACCGATAGATTAATGCGATACCTGCACACTGACGCTAGTATCCCATGCATCCTTGTACTGATCATAACGTGGTGCTATAGCCATGACTCTGTGTCCGTGTGCCTGATTGTACAGTATCAGAATTCAAAAGATGGAATTGGTTGCAATATCATCCCTATTTGATCAGAGAGCACGGAATAGTTTAAAGTTTACCGCCATTGCCGGAGGCAATCCACCGAGAACATCACCGAGGCCGCCAGTTTTACTCCATGGAGCCATTTCAGCACCCACAAAGACTAAGTTCATCCCTGTTCCGCAGACGACGGCCAGCGAGGGCCTGCGATTAGCTCGCGGAGTGCCCTTCGCAGCCTGCTGCGGGGAACTGGATTTCATGTTGTTTGGCATCTGAAGTGTATCCAATACACTTTGATATCTCAGGCCCTCGAAACCAATGCTGCGGTTGCTGAAGGATGGAATCCTTTTATTCTCGAATTTCTTTGGCTCAGTGCATGCACTTTTGGAAACGAAATGAGACGTCGGAATAGCAGCCATCTACAAGCAACGTCAGTAATTGATAGTCGTCAGGTTAAGAACTCTGAACAAACAAACTAAAAGTAACATGGCAAAGAACATTCCTATATAGATTCTCTACTCGAAACTCACCTTTCTGTGTTTCTGTGATCGATAGTCGATTGAAGATAAACGCTTCGCTTGAGCAGGCGTTGTCTATCGTATGATCCAGAGGATTAATGGAGAGAGGGGGTGAGAGGTTGCAGTATGTATATATAACGTTCCTCTCATGTGTCGCCAGGATGAAGAGACTGTGAGATGGTCATGGTAGGTAGCAACGAGCCACGGCCGGTCGGGAACAGGACGAGAAGGCTTTTGAAAAGGGGACGGGAGAAACCACGAGGCGGGATGTCGTGACCCACGGCAACCAGAATGCTGCACAGCTGCTGCTTAAAATCTTGCTTGTTAAGGCGCGCAGCAGATCTTAACATGCAGCACGACGGCACAGGAGCACACACGCAAGGACTGCCTACGTACGTCGCACAAGCACACACGTTAGGATTGGATTCTCCGACACAGGAAAAGATTTCGATCGCAGAAGCTCAAGTTACAGCGTACACGAAGGCTGACTAGTTCAGACTACCTGATCTTTCCAGCAGATCCATTGCTATTGCTTTGCTAACATTTCTTTTTTGTAAGACAAAAACAAATTAGCAACCGTGAAGAACAAGAAGATCGCAAGGAGCACATTTATCACCTTGCTTCTTAATTCGGACCAGCAATCTGTTGCTTAACAAAGCTTACTACCAACCAGGGAAGATCAGTTGGATGTCACGAAGTGCAGGGGCCTACTTCTCGGTGAAAATTTCACAAGCAAAAGTTCGAGAACTTGGATTGTGCACCAAGAATATCAACTTCTTTTGATGTCGCGTGGTTCATCGGTTTTTTTTTTCTTAGGCCTATTTGATTGAAGATGAAAGGATGATAAAAGAGGGGAAAGGAAAACGAAGTAACCAGGAAACAAAGGGAAATGAAGTGACTTTTCCCTCCTTTCCATTCTCCTTTACATTTTGTTATGTCATTTTTCTTTCTCTTCAAGGAAAGGAGGGAAAAAAAACTAAATATATATTCCTATTACGATCATGCTTAGTTTAAATATAATTACATATACAAAAATATTACTAAATATTTATTCTTTTTTTCTTTAATTGCTCAATTCAAGTAAGACGAATACTCCACCGTCAATCTTTTTCTTTTCCTTTCTCTAGTTTCATTTTCCGTCTATTTTCTTTCCTTTCTCTTCGTGAAATTTGAACCAAACGAGTCTTTAATACAAATTGATGAAAGTAGTGTCAAATTACTCGGTAAAATTGAAGTTGCTAGTCCTAAAGAGAACTTTTTGGGTAAGCTCCTGTGAGTGATTGTTTTGTTGGTTGCACCATCACATGGGCAGAATTGAACTACGAGGGATAAACAAAAGGTTAGTCCATGCAGGCATGTTACCACGAAGAACCATAGGAATTAATATCATGAGATGGAATGCATAATCAGGCTAGAACCCAGCATCAATCAAATATTCTTTTAGGCTAATATATTAACATGGCCAGATATTGAACATATTGAGATGAAAATAAACCATTAAATTATTATACACATACGTGGTTTTCAATATCATATTTTAAGGCATAAATTCATGGAGAGCTGCATGACCATGTCAAGTTTTGCTCAAATCATGTTTGATTTCAGGTCAAAGAGAACCAACATTTTGAAAACCCAATCGGTTCAATCGAGAATCGGATTTAGTCAGAGTTCACATGCATGCCTAGTCGGTTATAGCAAAAAATTAATATGGATAAGAAAAAATAAAAGAAAAAATGGAAAACCCAGATTGAATAAAAATTTGGGTTCAACCTAAGAATAAAAATGGAAATAAATGAGAGAAATTGGAAATTATTATAATAGGATTTGAAAACTCTTAATAAAAAAGATAAAGAAAAAATGATGGAAGGAAGAATGTCATAGATTTAAAAACTGATAAGAGGAATGATTGACAAAAGATAATAAAAAAAATAACAACGAAAGGTAAAAGAGGAAAGGAAATAAAAACATCTCAAATAAAAGCAAAAGAAAGGTCATCTACTCCATCTCTCGCTTGATGTGGTCATGCAATTTCATTATTTTTCATGTATTGTTATTACAACTTAAATATTTCTACTATCTGTGAGGTATTTATTAGATATATTATCCTGAAGTTCATTATCTATAAAACTTCCTTTCTAATTAATATATATTTAACTTTTAGTAAATCAAAATATTTAACGAACATTCATGTTGAATTTTTTTATATTAGAATCAACTAACATATGCTTAGCGTCACTTCTAATTTCTTGTTCACTATGTCATATACATATGATGTTTAATCTCTATGTGTTTTTATTTAAAATTATTTACTCTACAGTCTATCAAACTTATTATAGCTTAATCATCACACTACATTCGTAATACCCTATTGATCAGGTTGAGTTTTAATTTTAAAAGAAAGGGTCTAATCCATCCAGCATTGATCGTTATCATATTACATGTAATATATTTAGTTCGTATAACTACACATTGCTTTTCTTGCTACTATAAAAAATAATACACCATCTAAGAAAAATAAGGGGCGATATGAATTTACAATCATCAATATGCTCTCCAAAATATGCATCTGAGTAATATGTAACCTCAAATGTATACATGTTAAATTTTAATTGTATTATACCTTTAAAAAAATTTAAGACTCCACTCAATGCGACATTTACAAGCTTAATTTGATATCAACTAACTTGATAAGTCAAATCAAGCTTTGTACATAATGTTATATCTGTCAAGATACCGAATGTTTAAATGTTGGGAAACTTGCAAAAATTCTTGTCGAATGTTGGTACACGAATTTTTACTAAGTCTTTTCTTAATGAATATTGATCATCAATGCCAACTGTTGATATTGTTCTTAACTTAAATTCAATGTTCCTGAGTTTTTATATTAAGTAATTTGAATTTTAAAATCATAGGATACTTTGCTCATGTCTTTCATTTTAATTTTTTGATCAATTTTTCTATTATCTCATTAAGTATTGTGACATCAATTGATATGATCAAAATATCATCTACATATAATGACATAATTTTCTCACTTTGCTTGATATACAAACAAAAATTATTGTTCAATTTGCTTACAATAAAATTTAATTGGATGATTGCCTTATGGAACTTTTTTATATCATTGACATGATTATTCGTTTAAGTCATATAGTGATCTTTTTCAAATTATAGATCTTATTCTCCTATCTTCTACTTGAAAATTACCATCAAGTTATCTCAAGGAAAACAATGTTTACATCCATTTAAAACAACTCCAAATCCATATATGCAATTAACGATAAAATGACTCTTATAAATGCAAATTTAGCATTGGAGTCTCATTCATCTCTCATGGTAGCCAACCATGATTCTAACTTAAAAGAAGCAATTGCTTCATCATGCAAAACAAAATTTATACATTCCTCTATGTCAACATCGATGCCATGATGCAAAACTTTACATTCGTATAAATAGGCATCATCTAAGTATTTGAGCATCGTTTGGAGCCTCTTGTTATTGATAGTACTCGTGGATTGTATTTCTTCACTTCTGTCAAAAGTTTATTATCATGAATACATTCTTCTCCCACTATTGGATATATCAACATGTCTTCTTCGAAGTCAATCATATTATCATCAAGGATAATAAGAGATTCTTGGTTCTTTTTTCCATGCATTTCTATTATTTTTTAAAAAAAATTGCATCATGACTCTCAATTAAACCTTTTCATTATGAAAGAATATGTGCTTAGAGAAAGATTTCTTTTAATGGATTTCCTTATTTGAACGAAGTTGACGTCACATCTCAGATACACGGTCTTGCGCTTCGCGAACATTTGAAGAACTATCTTCTCGCACCACCGACCTTGAGCTCTACCTCAAGTCCTTGGAAAGTACTAGGCCCCCACAAGAGGGCCCCTAACAGGGGCTGAAAAAAGAAAAATGTTGGGAGGGGGATTTGAACCCAACTCTTCCGTCTTCATCCCCTTATGCGGTGATGACAATTGGGGGCTACCCATACAAGAACTTGGCTGAGCTATGAATAAAACTTACATCACTGTAGACAATCCGTCTTCATAAGGGCAGTTGCAACTATTCTAATCCAATGCCACTCTGATTTGAAAGTAATTCATTCAATCATCATCATTGACGTTTTTTCTATGGACCGACTAGATACGAAAATGGAGATTGGAAACTTGCTCTGAAGCAATGTTGCCTGTACTTGAGGTAGTAGTTATTGTGTGCCATTCCCGAATTTGGGCTGGTCTAGTGCCACCGATAGAATGAAATATGGCCCATTTCGGGAGTCGTTGATACTGGGGCCTATGTGAGTCAGTTGGTGCCCGTAGCTGATGAAGGCCCCCTGGCCCTTTCCTTTTTTGATTTGGCTCTTTTTCTGTTCTGATGTTTGTGGGTTTGTGATGAGTGGGGTGATCTTCCCGGTGGGTTCTCCGCTTCCAATGGTATTTTCTCCCTATCTAGTGCTTCTTCCAGGACTCTTGCTTCCCGCATGCATGGTACTTTGCTTCTTGTTCTGCTTTCTTTCCCGGTCCCGATTGACTCGTCAGGTGGAAAAAGAAGGAAATGGGTGATTGTCATCTCAATCAATGAGAAGGAGGATGCCCACAGACTTCCTCGGGGAGATCTCAATGAATTCGCCAAAATAAAATGGTATGCTTCATTTTCAAATATAGTTGGGAGAGTTGGGGTGCCATTTGGATTTGTCACTATAATCGATAAACTTACATGTCATCATTCTCAATTCAATTTGTCCCTAAGTTGATTTGAAACTAACACAAGTAATTTATATCCTTACTTTTTTAGATGGTCCAACTCGATCTTCCTACCATTTTAAATTTCATATGGTGTGGATTCTTTGAATTTAGTGGAAATTCATTTTTATGTGTAATTTACAATAAACACAACTCCACCTTAAATTCTCTTTGGGAGACATGAATGTGACAACATACATCATATTACATTCATCAATACTCTATTTTGTCTTTCTACTACACCATTCTATTGTAATACATAAGGTGTTGTATTTTTTGTACTTGGAATTAATGAAGTAATTTTAAAATTGTCAAAAGATGTATTTTTCTCATCTATGTATCCTTAACATTTAATTTGTTTTCCAAATTTATTTTTCCACTTCCATCTTATATTTTTTAAACATTTCAAAAGTCTCAAGTTACATAAGAGAATTTGATATAATCATCAATAAATGTTATAAAATATTTCTTATTCATGTGTACTATGACACTTAGTGAACCATAGAAAATTAATAAACTCTAACAATTCCCTTGAACTTGTTTTGTCCAAAACATATTTTCAAATATTTTTTTGCTAGTCAAACAATGCTTTTACTCTTGTACTAGGTTCATTCATTTTATTTGTTCATCTTTATTATTTTATTTGGGTGTCCTAATCTCCCATGCTAGAGATCAAAATCAAACAAAGGACACAAGGGATATTAAGAAGTCACATTCTTCGATTCATCACCTAGAACAAATTTTCTCATTACTAGGACTTTGTTGTTCGTCCCTATAGTTACACAGCCTTTACGAAATCTAACTTCAATGTTTGTAAAATCAAACTTGAAGATCTTTTTTGAGGAGAGTAAGAATAGAGATAAGATTTTGACGAATCCCTTGAGCGTATAGCACATCATGGAGGATCATGATATTATCACCAATGTCAACATATTTAACATTCAAATAGACATTGTTTTCCATGAATATCATTCGTTCACCTTTCTTAAGTTCTTTGAAGTCAACCAGGCAAACCTTAGTGTGTACAATGTGGAAAGTCGCACCATAATTGATCTACCATCCTTCATATCTATTGTTATAGTATTACACTCAATTACTCCAACAAATTCAATCTTACTGTGGTCTTTGTTATGCAGAGTTGTGTTTTGATTCGATTTCTTTCCGGTATCATAGTAAGCCTTAAAGTGACCAAACTTTATGCAAGTATAACAAATTCTTATTGGTGTCTTTTGACGTTGCCCTTTGAATTATTTTGGATTGGGGCCAAAGTTTTTTTGGTGAATGTCATTTGCTAGCTTTTTCTTATTCTTCTTCTTCTTTAGTTTCATATGTCAAAAAGAGGGTGACAGACTATTAAAAATAATTACGATTGAAATACTTAAATCCTTGACCATAACAATCATTTTGTGTACAAGATATATTACATTCCATTATCCTTCATTTTATAATTGTTGTATTTATAAAAAATATATATAAAAATTTTGAAGTGTCAAAATAAATTTAAGAATAATTTCAAATTTGAATTGAAATCTTATGTTTTATAAATAAATGTTCTATTAACAAAATTCTATATAAACAAGAATATGATTCTTAGTAAAGATCTGAAAATTCTACTTAATAAAACTTGTGGTACACAATGATTACCTAATAATCATATGGCTATAATTAAAAAGGAGATACAAATCTAACCATGAAATTTATGTTGTATATTTAATCATTTCCCCAGATTTGTGACTCAAAAAGATGAAATTACAAAAAATAGTCTACTGGATCATATACAATAGTTAAGATTTAAACTAAAAAAATACGATAGTACCGTCGCTATTATTTTGAATAATTAAAAAAAATATTGAAAGAAATTTTACAAAGAATGCTCGAAATGATTGTAAATATGTCTGCCAAAGATGACTAAAATATGAGTTCTATTTTCTATATAATAAAATATCGAATAATTAAATCAGATAAAAATATTAAAGAATTTTCAATATTCGATCATTACAAAAATTAATATCAATTTCAAGATAATATAGACGGCACTATTAAGAAACTAATTGAAGAAATACAAATTTAACTTTTCAAATAATAAATTATAATTCTGAAATAATAAAATTTAATTTAAAATAACCCAAATGGAAAATGGAAAAAAGACAATATGGGCAGCAAAACTTTATGGGCTCTAATAAGTAGGAAAGGCCCAAGTAGTGGATTCACATAGTTTAACAATAATGATAAGACCATTGTTGAGATCGACGGTCCGCCTTCAGTAGAAGTCAACGAATAAGATCCGACCAGGTTAAAAGAATAAGCGGCTTAGATTAATTGCTACAGTAATTTACTACTCTTCCTTTTCCTCAAACACCTTTAGTTGTAGAGGAGGATCAGGGGATTGTCGCAAAATAGATACGATGAATTGCTGAGAAAGTGGCATCCCTCTTTCCTATGTCCTTCCCCCTTTGCCCTATCACTAATGGTTACTCCGGATCCGAAGCACCCCTTTTCCATTCCTAGAGACATTCAACCGTCAAAATCAATAAAAAGGTCATCATGAACTAAGATCCGAATAGATCAATTTTGTTGGGAGGTACTGCCTTAAGGAAAAGAAAATGTTACTTCCGGATCAAGGATAATAAATAAAATAGCAGGTGTGCTGAAAACGCTTTCGCCCAAGATAGGGGGTCGCTGGACTCGCAAGAACTCCGTCGGAGTTCATTCGTCGTCCGGGAAGGAGGAGCAGTTCGCCGGAAGTGTCAAAGTTGCTGTGATACCAGTATAGAATTGAAGTAAGCTTTGATGCTAGTGTAGAATGAAAATGTAAACAAATGAATTGTTCTACTCAGACTGGAATTTATTTGTAGTGCATTTGATCCACAAACTTCCTCCCTTCGCCGTGCTCTCGATCGTGTATGGGAAAAGTGCCGCTTAAAATAAAACCAATCAACTCCATAAGAAACAAAGGTGAAAAACCATTGTAAGATTCAAGAATTTTGCTTTCAGAAAGAGCCAAGGAAAAATCATATGCAAAAACAAATTTTAGAAAATAGTAATGGGAGAGTTGACAAGAAAATAAATGAAAGTAGGAAAAGGTAAGTAGCTAAAAAATTAAGTAAATATTTTACAGCGAATATAACAATAATTAATACTGCGACATTGGTAAAAAATGTATAATATTAATATATTCGTCGTTGTAAGTTTGAATAAGCATTAAATTTTTAAAACATAATAATAATATTTTCAAATCAATTTATCATTATTAATTGTTATTTTATATAAAAACAATTACATAGAACTCATGATATTTATATTTAAAAAATTAGAAAATAGTATTGTTTTAATAAAATCTGCCGTGATCGAATTAACAATCCAAACCCCAATTACCCCGAATTAATAAAATAATATCGGTTTATCAAAACATCAGCGGCAACAGAGTAACATCAAGGCAATAAGAAAAAAAAAATACACCACCACTGTTCACTGGACCCTAATTTTGTGCCTATAGGAATGCATCACAATGAAATCTGTTTATTAATTGATATAAACAAATTATTGTTCGAAAAAAGAATAAAAAGATGATTTGCCTAACCAAACGAGGGAATTGTATCACATGACAAATGCATTATGAAAAAAACTAACAGAATTCAAGAAATAACACCCTCTCTAAGAAAATAATAACCTGACTGCCTATAATAACATCTAAACATAGCACTGTGAGAATTATCAATATTTGTAGTAATCAAAATTCCAAAAATAAGTTTCAGTTAAAAAATATGTTTTATAGTCAGTCCCAAGCCCGAACAAGGGAGGAGGGTTGTGTTAGATCCCGACAGCCAGCGTAAAACACTGTCGAATCTCATGAACATGGATCAACGAATGAGCGAAATGACGTCGTATGATCCATGTAGCCGACCCCACCTAGTGGGATAAGACTTTGTTGTTGTTGTAAAAAATAAACATTTTTTCTCCAATCTTGGAACATCAAAACACTGAATTCAAATTTGAAGATTTGTAGGTCAGCTTGTAAACAATAAAACAGTACCAAGTATAAGTGGTCAACACAAGTTCCTCAACCAAAAGGCCCATTCTAAAAGTTGAATTGCAACTAAGGACGGATTAACCAAAAGGTGAAAATGGCACATAACATTTTACATTGACCAATTATTTGGATTAGGTACTAAGATTATCTAGATTAGGAATTTGATTAAAATATATGGCATATATTGTAAACCAATTGTGCATACCCTAATACAAGACCAAAACACATGTAATAAACTAAACACCATATGCTATCATGATAATACAACTAAACTTCTTTGATGTTTCGATCAACAAGCTACATGAACTAGCACAAAAAAGCATAAAGAAAATCAAAAGTTGAAAGTATCATAATCTAAGAAATTCTGTTAGTTAAACAAAATGACATGAACATCGATCACATATTACTAGGTTTAATCTATGAAGTAGGTTGCACAGTTCCGAGAGATTGTGCACAATAACCAGTACATATATAAACACATCAACTAATGCAGCACCAAAAATGGGTAAGAAAACAAGAGTGGTGGTATAATAGAAAATACATTAAACCAGAGTATCAACAAACTACAATACGTACTTCCACAAGACAACCATGAAATCCTAAGGGATCCTCAGTTTAGTACGTATTACATCAAATCAAAGGACATCAACATAGATAACTTCTGGAACATGGATAATCCTAGCAACAAAATGGATACTTATATTGACTGAAAAAAAGAAAGAAATGACTGTGTCTAATCAAATAAGCTGAAGCCCATATCATCATCACTTTCCTCCTTCGGTTCCTCCTGTAATAACAATGGAAGTAGAGCAAAAATCAATGCTACATCATATCACCCAAATCCACATTTCTTATACTGAATACACGATCAAGAATCTAAAAAGGAAGGCAAAGATGTACCTTCTTCTCCTCGGCAGCAGGGGCGGCAGCAGCAACAGGGGCACCACCAGCTGGAGCAGAAGAAAGAGCAGCAGGAGCAGCACCACCACCGCCTGTAAATCCATCATTCCAATCACCATAAGATTCCTAAAAGAATTTTTCTTTGTTCGAACATGTATTTTTTTTCTAATTGGCATGAAAGCGGTCTTTCTTCATCGAGCCGACAAAGAAACAAGGGAACTATTATCAGTGATGAAAATAATATTAAATCTAATAACAATTTATTTCCTGCGACTCAAATGAATCGAACAACTCATCCGTCCGGCAGAGAAATCGTTGTCATAGAAAAGAGGATTTTTACGGGAGAATGTAATTGATACCCGAAATAATTACCAACAAATTATAAAAGTACTTAAAAATCATAACTTTAACGCATAAAACGACCAAGGAAAGTAAGGAGCAATAAAAGAATGAGAGATCGGACCAGATCCAACGTTCAAAATGAGGTCATCGACATTTCGCTTCTCGAGGAGCTTAGCGAAGAGAGCAGGCCAGTAAGCCTCCATCTCCACGTTCGCCGACTTCGCCAAAGCGGCGATCTTCTCAGCCTGCCATAGGAGAACAGTGGAAACATCGAAAGAAATCGTTACCGTTTGAACAAATCGTCTAATCGGAATCGAAACTCTAGAAACAAACAAAGGGAGAAGATGTAAAGTACAGTGATGGGGATGCCATCGTCGTGGAGGATGAGGGCAGCGTAGGTGCAAGCGAGTTCGCCGACGGATGCCATTGCAGCGGGCAGCGGGCAGCGGGCAGCGGACAGCGACGAGAATGGCTACGGCTTCAGAGTTCAGAAGATTGAGAGGGGGAACGGCGGATGGATGGTGTATATAGAGACTGTGCTATCTAGGGTTTTGCCTCATGGGCTGGGCCGTCAATAAGGTTAGAAGAAGAACGAACCGGCCTTTGGGTATTGGGTACCAATCTTAAGAGATGGTAAGATTTAAAATTCACAAGATCAAATCACACTTGTTAATAAAAATATTTATTTTAAAAGATAAAAAGAAATTTAATAAATTTTCATGTTTAAACTTTAAATAATACCTAAAAAATATTTTTTTAACTTTTAAGTCATATTATATAGTAAGAATGTGAAAATATATTAAATATCAACTAATGAGTTATGGCAAAAATTTAATTAAGACATTGATAACAGTTGGTTACCCAAGATATTAATTCACAAGAGTCATTAAATATCCTCCTTGATAAAAGATACTTCACCAACTAAAGCGCCTAATAAGTTTCTTTTATTGTTGACAATTTTCTTTCATCATATAATGGAAATTTGAGGGGAAAATTTGAAAGTCGTCCGAAGACTCCCTCCAGACGGCTCCACTCATAATAGTCGAGGGAAGATCCCATTTCCCCAGGTGCCATCAAAAAGGGAGGAAGACAGCAAGATAGAGGAGATAAGGTCTCCGTGACGTTTCGCTACATCTTTGGTGCATTGAAACAATAGTAATGATTGTTGCCACCTTATATGATGTCATCTTTCCCTTGTTAGACACTGGATACCGTAGAAAGATATAGACGTCGACAACAGATAAAACAATTCCAGTAGCAATGCACCTCAAGGATGAAGGTTACACCTATGAGATCTGGCTAGAAATGCTGAAGAGTAAGGAGCGAAATCATGTGAAGAATGAAAATCATGGCCGGTCACAAGAATCCTCATGCCACTTTATCAATTACAAGGTTGGTGACGATGACTTCAGCGTTGGGTCCCTCCACCTCATCATCAAATTAATTAGAGAAAATCCTTGCTCTCACTTTTGAAGCGTCCTACTCATGGTGGGTGTTTCGTCTATACTCACCCTCCTTTCCTTTTCTATTTTCTTCTTGTGAGACATATCCTCCTTTCCTTTTTTGTTTTCCTCTGCTTGTACTAACAAATCCATCAATGATTTCTACGCTAATTTCACACACTTTCCTTCCATCCGTGTCATGCTCTTCTCATCTGTTTGGTGTGCTGAGTGGAGCTCACAATTTTGGGTGGAATCTTCCTCATTATTGTTTGTCGGGATTTGTGGGATCACAATCGCATCATCAGTGTGATTTTTCTACACCGTAAGGAGGAAGACAAAAAAAATAAAGGAGACAAGGCACAAAATCAACGTCCTTCTTCGTGACATTCCACTAGGTGCACCAAAATAATAGATTCATTGTTTCTACAGTTGCCACCCTATGTGATGTCATATTTCCCTCGTTGAACACTAGAGACCTTAGCAAGATTCAAACATCGATTTCTTTAACAACAGAGAAGATCATTCAATGGCGATACACCTCAAGGATGGAGGCTGCACTTATGAGGTCTAGCTGGAAATGCTGAAGAGCAACATGACAGACGCTTCTAACCGGCGATGAAGAGAAAAATGACGATGCAATCTACGGTAAAAAAATCACACTGATGATGCGATTATGATCCCATGAATCCCCACAAGCAATAATGAGGAAGATTTCGACCAATTGATTGTTCGCTCTCTTGTCAAACAATTGTCAGGACACCAACTAGATGAGAAAAGCATAACACGAATGGAAGGAAAGTGCATGAAATCAGTTAAGAAATCATTGATGGATTTGTTGGTACAAGCAGAGTAAAACAAAAAAAAGAGGAAAGGAGAATCTGTATCAAGTGATACAAGTAGAAAATAGAAAAAGGAAAGGAGGGTTAGCACACACACCTTCCATGAGTAGCATATGGGATGTTTAAGAAGTGAGAGCAAGGATTTTCCCTAATTCATCTGATGATGAGTTGGAGGGATCTTGTGAGAATTTTCTCTAAAGTCATCGCCAGCAACCCTACAATTGACAAAGTGACAAGAGGATTCTTGTGACACCTTGAGAACAAGGGACACCATCAATCTACAAGAGATGGATTTGGTTGCAGAAGCAATTCATGCAAAACATCATCTAGACGATCCAAGACGAGAGTGCAAGGACCAATGGTGGTTAGTATCAGGTCCATGCCAATTGGCGCTTAAGCATATCGCAATTGAAAATTCTCACATGGAATGTGAGAGAGTTGAACGATGGATGCAAACGAACAACACTTGGAAGATACTTGGTGAAGTGAGGAGTTGATGTGGTATGTTTGCGGGAAACTAAGTTGGTGCTATGTGATCTCCACCACAATGGCGGAAGATAGGTAGGCCAGTGTTGAGCGGCTTCAGCACCTTAAATGCAAAGGAGTGATCAAGGGGATGCTTGATTGGCGAGGGACGAAAAGCTTGAGTTGAAAGAAGAACATATTGGAGGTGCAACAATCTCAAGAAGTATAGATGGAAATAGCTTCCTTGTGTCATGCATCTATGGCCCACAAACAGAAGTTCGACATCGGGAAGAGTTGCGCCATCGATCTTTGGTTGTGGATGTCCCATGAGTATTAGGAGGGGATTTTAATGTCACATTGTAATTAACGGACAGACCAAACACAAGAGGCGACAAAGATAGAGGCTCTGAGGGGGTTTACAGACTTTAAAATGAATAGGGATTGACCGAGTATCCGACTCCTAATTGCAAATTCACCTAGAGAAGCTAGGCCTTATCTCCTACACCAAATGCAAGATTTAAATTGGATAGGTTCGTCAAGTCCGTAGAAACACTGGAGGAATTTCCCTTGGTGAGCACTAGGGTTTTAGACCACACACAAATCTTATGGCAATCCAATGAAGGAAGAGCTTTGGGTTATTTTAATTTTGAGAGGGCATGGCTTAAGAAGGAAGGTGACGCATGCCTTTTACAACATATAATAAGACTTGCATTTAGGTTTATTTTGTATAATTGGCTCATAGTATCACTATTTTTACGTTTAATTTCGTAAAATTCATTGAAGTGTCAATCTACCTCTACTTGGTGTATTTGGCAGGAATCATTAATGAAAATGGTGGAGGAAGAAAAGAAAAGAACAATAACACGAAACAGAGTACAATTAGCCTCTGAAAATTTCAATCAGCCTCCTTCACAGTGTAGGATCACAAGACACCAAGAGAGGGGTGAATTGGTGTTTAAATCGAAAATATCAATTTTACGAAAATCATCGCGGAAGCTTAAAATCGATTCGTTAATATTTAAACTAACACAATAGCAATCAAATCACATGCATAATAGAATAGGAAGGAGAGAGAAAGATAAACTCGAGATGCACGGTGGTTTGTTGACGAGATTCAGCTACACCTTGGCCTACGTCCCCGCTCTGACTTCTCGACCTCGAGATCGCCAGAGATTCACTAGCTTTCTCTTTTCTTCTAGGGAGAGAATAACTCTTTTTACACCACAATGCCTTCTTCTTTGCTCAAGAGGTAAGGCACACCTCTTCTTACAAGGAGCTCTAAAAAACTATCTAAACAAGAATTCTCTCAAATGCTCTCTTCTTACAAATAATGTTCTCACTAAGAAACTAGAAGAGGGAAGAGATGATTTACAATTTTGGCTCAAGAAAAATGTTTTGAATTTGAAGGGATCTCTAGAATGATTTGCCTTGCTTAGTTGGTGTTCCTTCAATCTTTTGGATCCATTTTATAGGCTTCTCTTGAAAATTTGGCCGTTGTAAAGTAATTCAAAAAGATTGTGCTGCCAGCTCTATAACGGTCGACCGTTTTAGATAACGGTCGACCGTTATGAATAATAACTAGCCGTTGTGCTTGTCTTTTCTGCATAGTTATCCATTGATGGTAGTCCGTAGAAGGATTTTAGTCGTTGTTGTTGCCTTTGTTCCCATAACGGTCTACCGTTAATGTTTCGATCGTCCGTTTTAAAAATGTCTTTGGTCTCTGTGATTAGCGGTCATTTCGACAGCACCTTCGGTCGTCCGTTTTAAACCGTTCATCCTTTTTTACCCATAACGGTCGACCGTTTTGTCATTGACAGCCTGATAGACCTGCACTCTTTTATACATAACTTTTTGCACAGTTATCCAAATAAGATGATATTTAATTCTATGGAAAGATAACAAAATTCTCTACAAAATCCAATGAAACATTATATTCATCATTCATTCAAAATCCAATGACATCATAGTCAAATATTCAATCAAGGTTCAGTGCATAAAGTTGTTCATTTCAAATGAAACATTTTATATATTTACTCTTTTATACATAACTTTTCATACTAGTATGCAAATGAGATGATATTTGATTCTATGAAAAGATAACACTTTTATTTACAATTTTCATGCTCACTCTTATTTCAAATTAGTTGATAAAGCAATCAAATATTTAATGAAAGTTTAGCACATAAAATTATCAACTTCGAATAGAACTTGTCGATCTTCACTATTTTTGGCATAACTTTTGATATGATTGTCCAAATGAGGTGATTCTTAATTCTATGAAAATATAAGAGGATTATATATAACTTTTATATAATCTCTTTATCCAAATCTCATGATGGAATACTCAAATATTAAGTACAAATTTAGTAGATAAAAATATCAAATGTAATTTAAACTTTTCAAGCTTCATTTAAACATAACGTTTTATGTTGTTGTCCCAATGAGGTGATTCTTAATCTTCTAGAAACAAGAAAGTTATCTATAACTTTTATATTCACCTATTAATATAAATCTCATGCAAACATAGACAAATATTAATTGAAAGTTTAGTGCATTGAGTCATTTATTTCTATTTAAACTTTTTCGACATTTTAAATATAACTCTTAATCTTTTGAGGTTTGTATCATCAAAATATAATTATATAGGGATTAAAAACTTTGATCCAACACACGGGTCATTATAGACTTCTCACGACCGTGAAAGGTTCATCCCAAGCCCGACCATTTGACGTTCACGACGCTCACATAATCGACCGCACAAAAAAATATTCACGCCTCAATCGCCCATCCTCATAGCCTTGTCAGTAACATTCGTATGAAGAAATCATGATTCACGGACCGTTAGATATTCCTCATGGTCACGAAGATCAAATCTCATGCTAACCATCGCATTTCACGGACCGAGTGGCGCCTAGGTCGAATGAAGACAACTTATGGGCTATGAAATATTTCTTAGGGTCCTTACAATGGGTTTTCATGGAACACACATTCTCACGGCTCCTACAACGAATTGGAGAAGACGAATTATCACGGGCCGTGAGCAAAGATTAACTGATCGTTACGCATCCTAACAACCTAGAGGCAAATATTTCACCAGCCTTTATACATGTTTCATGGACACCACAGAGGATTTAGAATAGACGATCACAAATTAACGGGTTGTGATCTATGTTTAACAGATTGATTAGAATGCTCCAGATCGACATCTTAATTTTCATGGGCCGTTATTAGTCTGTCACTAGCCGTGATATCACATAAGTCACACGAACAAAGAAGAAAACACCTGATTCATGGCCGTGAAACCAACCTCACGTCTCGTGAAAGCAGTAGGAAATTTTGAATATGACTGTGATTTAGCCTCTTTTGCAAAGGGCGTGACATCGAATTTGACACGAAAACATATTTTCGGAAGAATTCTCAATGCATAAGGATTCTAACTTTTACCATACATCTCTTGGATCAATTGGAAACAAATTAGATCAGAAATTTTGGAGTTTTACAAGGCGAAACTTTCAGAATCGATAGGACTCTGAATTTATTTCACATGGAAAAAGTTCTGAATATGACTCTGATTTAGCCGTTAAATCTTTTGCAAAGGGCGTGACTGACATCGAATTTGACACGAAAATATATTTTCGAAAGAATTCTCAACACATAAGGATTCTAACTTTTACCATACATACTTGTGATCAATTGGAAACAAATTAGATAAAAAATTTTGGAGCTTTACATGGCAAAACTTTCAGAATTAATAGGACTCCAAATTTACTTTATTTCACATGAAAAAAGATTCTGTTTATTCCCAAATCACTTGAAAACTTGATACCTTATAAAAGGGGCGTCTGACAGTCAAAGATATTATAGTAGGGCCTGCAATGTGTTCCTTGAAGCTAAGAACGTGAGAACACTCTGAAAGGTTGTTGAGAAGGTTTTTGCTGGGTTGTCTCTAGATGAGAATCAACATGATTCCCAACAAGTATTCTCTATTCTACTTAATGTTGGGATGATATTAGACTTTTATTTTCCTGTCTTTATTTCTTTTGTAGTTAGGGCCTTAGTTATTTCTTCTATAGTTTAGAAGTCTTAGCTTTCTAGTTTGTAATAGGTCTATTGTTAAAGGCAAACTCATAGATCTTCTCATTTTAATTAATTGACATTCAGTTTCTTTGATTATACATGCTGTCATTAATGCTTTACAAAGAGTAATTATCTTACTAAGTTAATGATTGTTCCTAAGGGAATAGTTAATTATAATTGCATGATGTCTGTGGAATTGATTTAAGAGTTTTATGTCTAAGTAGTGAATAATACAACTCATAGGATCTTGGATCGAATGCGTGTTGTGTGGTCTATTAAATATTACTATTATATGGGTATTAATAGTTTAGAATCTATAGTTTAATGCATCTCAATATCTTTTTAATTTAGTTATTATAACGTCCCGAGATCTACATGACTTTCACGTGCTCCGAGTCGTCTAAAAAATGTTACACAATTCTATAAAATAATTTTTATGAAAAATGAACTATATTAAATGCAGAAATGATAATAAGATCATCTAAATATTCGTAATAACAAGGAGCTGGAAACATCCATAACTCCACAATACTAAAAATGCGGAAATGTAACAACTAATAATTAAAACTAATAGGACATAATTCTACATCATGTACAACATCTCTGTCACTGAGCCTGACCACGTGCCTCACAATCTTCTATCATCTCACCTGCATAAATCCGGATACAAGAGAAAACTCATGAGTATAAAAATACTCAGTACGTAGGGTCTAACCATGATAATATATAATAAATAAAAAGTGCTCAATAAATCAATAACGATATGAAACGATAAATAATAAAGCACTGGAGAGATCAATATCGTAGGAGCTCAATAATCAATAGGTCAACATAATAATAAATCAACAAAGACATAAATCAATAAAGAGGATTAGGTAAGAGGTCAAAAGACCAATCAGTATCAGTGAACAATTATCAATAGTCAATTTTTCCTGATCACTATGGCACTATCCAATTTAACAATTTCGATTCAATTATCAATATTAGTGGTGATTGACCAATAACAATTTCTATATGATTCAATGGGCAGACGTAATGCCGATCAACGCTAAAATTCGAATGACCATTATTCAATTCAATTTCCATTCAATTCAATTTAATTCGATTCAATTCAATCTTTCGAGTTATTTAATTCAATAGAGAATGCGCGATCAATTAAGAAAAAACTCCATGTCTCTTTTATGTAGGCTAGTGGGATTAAATCACGGCAAGTCGTCCTTCAATAATAGCGTTAAATAATAATTCGTGATGATGGGGGACCATGACTATCACAGGACAGTCATAGCTTTCCTAAATGATGACATCTCAAACTTCTAGGCACGCTATCTACCACATACAATACGATAATAATAATAGCCCAAGAGGCTTAGAGACAATCGGAGAACACAGAGACCCAACAGTTTTCATCTTTTATTTTGTTACCCAATAGACCTATCTTTAACAATTTGGTTCAGGTTAAACAAGGACCCAATCAGGGGAAAACTATTGAATCAATACTATAACGGATGACAAGATATGATGGAATAACAATGACAATAATCTAAAATCAAATTTAGTAAATTTGATGAGGTCAGATGTGTCAACAATAAGATCATAGATGAACAGGAACAATTGACTATAGTAACTATTCAATATCCATAATAAAAATATCCAAAATTACATTTTTTATCCCAAAAACTCAGTCCGCGTCGGGTAGAACCCGGGCCGTGTTCGAGACACTCAAAATTATCTCGACTAGGGCAAATCCGAGCCGAGTGTATGGTGAGACCGAACCAGGTCGGCTGGTTCATCTTCGATCACGATCGCGTCGCAACCCGAGTCGAGCCGAAGCTAGAACCCGAGCTAGGCCAATAGGAACCCGGGCTGAGTTTGGAAACCCTATTCAGTTCTGAGTCTAACTCTGTAACATTCCCCACCAGCGTGTGATATTGTCCGCTCTGGGCCTCGGCCCGCACGGTTTTATCAAAATGCGTCACCCTTGTGAAGGACATGTTCTCATATATACCCAGCATCTCTCCCGTGTCTTATGCATGTGAGACTAATCCAAGGCATGCCCCATGCATCCTTCTCCCCTTAGGGGACTCAACGCCCTCGTTGAGTGATCGCACCCCACCATGCACAGAGGCTCACACGGAGTTGCTCTGATACCATATGTGACATTCTCCACCAGTGTGTGATATTGTCCGCTCTGAGCCTAGGCCTGCACGGTTTTTCCAAAATGCGTCACACCTGGTAAAAGACATGTTCCCATATATACTCAGCATCTCTCCCGTGACTTATGCATGTGGGACTAATCCAAGGCATGCCTCATGCATCCTTCCCCCTTTAGGGGACTCAACACCCTCGTTGAGTGATCACACCCCACCATGCACCGAGGCTCACGCGGAGTGGCTCTGATACCATATGTAACATTCCCCATCATCGTGTGATATTGTCCGCTTTGGGCCTCGGCCCGCATGATTTTTACCAAAATGCGCCACCTAGTATCAGAGTAGCGCAGCGACTCACCTCTATATTCAGCGTGATACTGTCCGCTCTGCCCCCACCCTAAGCTTATGGTTTTCTAACGCGTCACACTTGATGAAGGACATGTTCCCATATATACCCAGCATCTCTCTCGTGATTTATGCATGTGGGACTAATCCAAGGCATGCCCCATGCATCTGATGCATGGGGCATGCCTTGGATTAGTCCCACATGCATAAGTCATAGGAGATATGCTGGGTATATATGGGAACATGTCCTTCATCAGGTGTGACACATTTTGGGAAAACCGTGCGGGCTTAGGTCAAGTGCGGACAATATCACACGTTGGTGGAGAATGTTACATATGGTATCAGAGCCACTCTGTGTGAGCCTCTGTGCATGATGGGGTGCGATCACTCAACGAGGACGTTGAGTCCCCTAAAGGGGAAGGATGTATGTGGCATGCCTTGAATTAGTCCCACATGCATAAGTCACGGAAGAGATGCTGTGTATATATGGGAACATGTCCTTCACAAGGGGTGACGCATTTTGATAAAACCGTGCGGGCCGAGGCCCAGAGCGGACAATATCACACGCTGGTGGGGAATGTTACATATGGTATCAGAGCCACTCTGCGTGAGTCTCTATGCATGGTGGGGTGCGATCACTCAACGAGGGCGTTGAGTCCCCTAAGAGGGGAATGATGCATGAGGCATGCCTTGGATTAGTCCCACATGCATAAGTCACGGGAGAAATGCTTGGTATATACGAGAACATGTCCTTCACCAGGTGTGACGCGTTTTGAGAAAATCGTGCGGGCCTAGGCCCAGAGCTGACAATATCACACACTGGTGGAGAATGTTACATAAGGTATCAGAGCCACTCCGCGTGAGCCTTTGTACATTGTGGGGTGCGATCACTCAACAGGGGCGTTGAGTCCCTTAGGGGGGAAGGATGCATGGGGCATGCCTTGGATTAGTCCCACATGCATAAGTCACGGGAAAGAGACTGAGTATATATGGGAGCATGTCCATCACTATGTGTGACGCATTTTGATAAAATCGTGCGGGCCGAGGCCCATAGCGGACAATATCACACGCTGGTGGGGAATGTTAAATATGATATCAGAGCCACTCCGCGTGAGCCTCTGTGCACGGTGGGGTGCGATCACTCAACGAGGACGTTGAGTCCCCTAAGGGGGGAAGAATGCATGTGGCATGCCTTGGATTAGTCCCACATGGATAAGTCACTGGAGAGATGCTGTGTATATATGGGAACATGTCCTTCATCATGTGTGACACGTTAGAAAACCGTGAGTCTAGGGTGGGGGCAGAGCGGATAGTATCACGCTGAGTATAGAGGTGAGCCGTTGAGCTACTCTGATACTAGGTGATGCATTTTGGTAAAAACCGTGCGGGCCGAGGCCTAAAGCGGACAATATCACACGCTGATGGGGAATGTTACATATGGTATCAGAGCCACTCCGCGTGAGCCTCTGTGCATGGTGGGGTGCGATTACTCAACGAGGGCGTTGAGTCCCCTAAGAGGGGAAGGATGCATGAGGCATGCCTTGGATTTGTCCCACATGCATAAGTCACGGGAAAGATGCTAGGTATATATGGGAACATGTCTTTCACTAGGGGTGATGCGTTTTGGAAAAACTATGCAGGCCTAGGCTCAGAGCGGACAATATCACACGCTGGTGGAGAATGTTACAAATTCAATCCAGATTCTATAAAATCTGGGCCGAGTATAGCAGAACTCGTGCCGAGTTCTGCCACTGATGGAGAGTGCATTTCATTGCGACTTTTCGACCACCACAACCATGTCATACGATGTTCAAATTATACATATCATATATCAATGAATTCTCGGTACAAAGGAGAAGAGAATAAGATTCCGTCACGAAAAATCGATGACATAGAAATTCCTCATACGTACCTAAAGTTGACTGAAAAATCAACTGAAATACTCTGCCTTTTATATCTCTGCGATGTGATTTTGAAACTCGCATTCGTAATCTCGAACCACTTCTCCTATGTCGAGGCTTTGAAATCAGTCCTCAGATGGCTCTGGAGTGCCTCAGTTCACGTGAAAATGAAAAACAAAGTAGGGTTCGTGGCGTAGAATTTTTGTTTAACCAAAGGGGGTTTTCAGTCATTCTTTTGATGTCTATTTATAGTGCATATTAGGATTTTCAATTCTATTGGGCCTTGAACTCTTTTAGAGTTAATCTTGATCATCCATCAATGATTAATCGATCCATAATTTCTCTGATTTATTTAAATATGAATTTACTTAACAATCCAATATTTATCTCCATAGAAATTTTATATCTTTTCAAATTCCATCTTATATTTCCAACTTATCCCATAATTTTCTATCAATTTCGAAATTAATTAATTTCAAAATATTATGATAGGAATATGGGTGTTCACCCGAGTATTCAACCCGACCCGACCCGACACCGACCCCCCTTTTGGGTCGGGTCGGGTTGGGGGTCAGGTCGGATCCGACCCGACTCGACCCGACACCGACCCGACCTAGGGTAGGGTTGGATTTTTCCAACCCGATTTGACCCGACCCGACCCGTCAACCCGACTTTTTTTTATTTTAAATGATTTTTTATTTATTTTAAGCATTTTATACCATCTAAAATTTTAAAAATATATAAAATAATGCATTTTAAATAGAGAATAATATGTGAATATTTAAAAGAATGTTTTTTATGCTTAAAAATACTTTATTTTATATTTAAAAGAAACTAGTAAAAGTTTTTTATACTAAAAATAAAAAAAAGAAAAAAGGTGGTCGGGTTGCTCGACCACTCGACCCAACCCTACCCGACTCGGGCCCGGGTCGAGTTGGGTCAGGTCCAGCCTAAAAAAAATTGAAACCCGACCCAACCAAACTCGGCCGGGTTGGGTCGAGTTTGTTCACGGTCGGGTCAAACCCGACCCGTGAACACCCTTAGATAGGAATTTTCATATCCATTAAATTAAAATAAATATCTTTTTATTTATTTTCAAAAAATCCAAATCGTTACGATTATGATTGAGATAATTTGATTCGTTCTAGTAGAAGATTAGTACCTAGACTAGGTTCTAATCCATCAATTGAAACGAACTTAATGTTTCCTGGTGCTATCAGTTTGTCTATTTGATGATTCATCATCCCAAGTGCCTATGCATTGATAGTTTAACTTAGTTTTAATTCTCTTTATCTTCTTGCAAATTTACTTTCTGCTCATCTTTTATCCAAAACTTTATGTCATCTTTTATTAGTCTTTGAGATTTGATAGATAAATAAACTAGTTCCTCGTGGGATTGATAACCTATACTTTTCACTTTATTACTTGAGCGAGTAGTGCACTTGTTAGCTTATTGTTATCAATTTTCACATCAAGTTTTTGACGTCATTGTCGGAGAACTATTCTTTACTTTTTACTTATTTTATGTTATTTTGAGACTCTTTACTTTTTGTTTCCTTTTCGTTTGGTGACTGTACAGATTTTCGGGCGTGATTAATTCACGAGCCATCTAATATGGAGCCTTTGGATCATGACACTCGACATAATACTCGAAACACCAAAGCCTCTTTGAAATTTGATCCTGAAATCAAATGTACAACGTGGCTACTACGAATGATTAAAATGACTGAACAAGAAGAATGTCGCCAAATTGAACAGTAAGATGATGAAGAAGAAGAACTTAGCATGAAGGATTATGTTTCGGTTGAATATATTTAAATTCCAACTTCAGCATCGTGATTCCAGCAATCACAACGAACAATTTCGAATTGAACCTCATCATTACTCGCATTGTTGAAGCACATCAATTTGATATTACAATGGGGGTTAGAAAGAAAATATATGATATTCGATCATATCTACCATAATGGTTGTCATAGGAAAAAAATGATTGAGAAAAAAAAAGGACTTTTATGCGGATTCTTTCAGTTATGGCATTAATTGTCAAATTAAAGTAATACTATCCTTGTTTTAAGGGATTTCCTGATATTTTATCTAGAAGGATGCTACATCAAGATAAGTTAAAACGGTGTAACAACTGGTCATTTCATCCATTGTTTTTTCTAAGCTGCTACAGGTTTCCACTTGATCAAAATTGAATATTTTAGGTCATTCATACAAAAAATTGGAGCCCTTAATTCAAATTCATGAAGGGAAACACAAAAATCCTACAATGATGTTAGGGACCTCTCTAATTGACTTCCTTTTCAATTCCATCCTTGTTGCTCCTCTATCTACCCTTGATCAGGGAACAAGAGGGAGAAAGGTGGCAGGTTAGGAAGGGAATGAGAGTGGAAAATGTGAGTTTTGAAACTTTTATATCCCTCTTCAATCGTCTGGACCAAAATGATTGTGGTATTAATACCTTCATATAGGAGAAATGAAACTCAGATGCATCAGTATACATCCCCCAACACAAAGTCAACACAAAAGCATTGGATCTCTTTGACGAGTTTGTTAATCATTAGGAGCATCCAACAAATCAATTCTTCAAATGTGAATTGTGATACCTTGTTATATACTGGTTGAGTATGATTACTGTATATGATTTCGTATTAAATTAACTTTTTTTTGTAATAAATTAATATAAAAATTTAAAGCTCAAGTCCTTGATCATAATTTTTTTATCAAATATCCATGGTTTAAAAAATTCAATTAGGAGGACCATCCGAAAGGAAAAAAAAACACAATTAATAGGAACAACAAAACATGACTTTTTTTTTTCTGTTTTCATGTAGTAAAGTTTGCTTTCTCTCTCAGGGCTTTATGCATGAAATTAAGTTAATACGATCTGACTTTTATGAGCATCATAGATCTTGAACTCTCTTACTTCTGAAATCTCGGTTCTAAATTTTTTATATCTGACTCTGAAATCTCGGTACGACACTTTTTCTTAATCTCTGTTGCCCCTGTTGTTACATACAACACTCTCCCTTCAAGTAATTCCCCAAACAACAGCCCCGAGTACTGCAGTAAACCCCGGGCACAAGGTCCCTTCACCACTTGTCACGGACCGAGCAATCTGCAAAGGGCATTTGACATTTAAATGGAACAATCCAAAGACATTCTACGTCTAAGACATATAGCATCCATTTGCCATTTTGACCATGTCAGTAGCTCTACAAATCACACATATATAAAATGCATGGTTTCACGTTCCCTCAATTAAACTCTGTTCATCCTAGCGGCAGCTCCGATCACATGCAGAGCGGCACCTCAGAGACCTGTGACAAGCCCCCTGTGAGCTTGTGACAACACTTTGGTCACAGGGAGCAGTTGATGGAATCCAATGCCATGGGAGTGGACAGTAACCATACACATTGCATAGGGGTCACAAAGTGCCACAACTTTGCCCTGCACACATAATATGCACATAAAACAAACTTTCTCGCTGCAGCAGGCAGCTGAAACCTTGCACTCTTCCTGTTCATTGGAGGCTTGGAGCCAACCAGCAGGCAGCAAATCATATACTACATATACTAAATCAAATGTTTCATTTAATGTTTAGGTTCTTTGTGCTGTGCTACCACTGAACTGAAAGGAACTCTTTTTTTTTTGTAGCTTCTCAGCTCCCCTAATTCCCCATCTTGTGCACCTGCAGGTTCCATCCATTCGCCCGTGACTTGCTACTACTGGACAGAATTGTATGAGGATTAGAGGACAAGAGTTGGATGTGATGGATGGATATATGAGAAATGTTTCCTTTGCGAAGCATTAGATTGCCTCAAATCACGCCGTGCAAACGACCTTAATTTATTAATGCAAAATCTTGTGTTAAATTGGCACTGTCATTTATATGCTAATTATAATCCACCGCTTAAGAGAAGAAAAATAGAACACGAAACCAGATAAATCTCATACAATGGTATGATTGAAAAACCTGCATGTTATTCATGCCCATTTTTCATGTTTTCAACGGTGCCCAACAAGATAACGCCCATTGCCCAATATGCGGCGTTAGTACTGTCACCAAACAGATGGATTACAAAGCTGATTCAAGCTCAACCTTGTAATTAGGTAAATGGAGTTTAAAGGTTGGATGATCAAATTATTATATAGCAAAATTTCATGACGACACTTATATTCCTTTTATCCATATATATACTATAATTCGGTAAAATTAATTATACTATTCATCGAACTAATTTAATCATAATCAAATTCACTATCAACTAATAGGATAGACTAACATATAATTATTTTTTTTAATCTAATAAGAAAAATTAATGTTTGTACAAGGCTTTTGTCCCTCGTGGCTATTGCTAGTGTCATGCTTCATCAATCGGCAGTTGCAATATGGCCAAATCCCATATGGTTTGGAGCAAAAGAAATATGATTTTTAATTATCTGATTTGGTGTGTCCGGTTTCACGGCGATGATCCCGTGAGCCCCATTTCACTGCTCATTCGTTCAGTTGCTCGATTGCTTCCAACGAACAACAACTGACCAACCAACACCTTTCTCCCACTATAAATTTGCACCCCAGCTGCATCTGCATCCATGCTTAACTGAGTCCTTAATTTAGCTCCACCTCCTCCGGCACCGGCACGGCCTTGTTCTTGCTCTCCTCACACTAATTAAGAGGTTTTAAAGATGGAGGCCAGAGTCCTAATCCTGTCGCTGTTCGTGACATGCCTCTTGCTGCCGCATTCCCCACCTTGTGCCGCCTCGCCGGCCACGTTCGACTACGCCGACGCCCTCACGAAGTCCATCTTGTTCTTCGAGGGTCAGCGCTCCGGGAAGCTCCCGGCGAGCCAGCGGCTCACGTGGCGCGGCGATTCCGGCCTCTCCGATGGTTCTTCTTACAATGTCCGCGTTTATACTTGGCATTTTAACTGCCATGCCTTTGTAATATATGCTGGCAGCTCCTGAAACACGTAGTGTTTTGTTCTCCTTGCATTGGGTAATGCTTCTAGGTGGATCTCGTCGGCGGATACTACGACGCAGGGGACAACGTAAAGTTCGGACTTCCGATGGCTTTCTCCATGACGATGCTGTCGTGGAGCATAATAGAGTTCGGCAGCTTGATGCAGGGCCAGCTGGAGCACGCGAAAGAGGCTGTTCGCTGGGGCACGGACTACCTGCTGAAAGCAGCAACTGCAACCCCTAATACTTTATATGTTCAGGTTGATATAATTGCAAACTAATGAAGTCAAAATTAAACGCCGGCATGACCTGAGAACACCAATGTGTAATGGTACCTTATAATTTGTTTCTCTTACAATGTTGACGCATGCAGGTGGCAGACCCTTACCAGGATCACAGGTGCTGGGAGAGGCCGGAGGACATGGACACGCCGAGAAACGTGTACAAGGTCAGCAGCCAGAACCCCGGCTCCGACGTCGCAGCGGAGACTGCCGCCGCATTGGCTGCGGCTTCCATCGTGTTTAAAGATTCTGACCCCGCCTACTCCTCCAAGCTGCTTCGCACGGCTACTCGAGTAAGCATCAGCAGAGCTCATACGCACTATTAAGCTGGATGCGACCAATTCAGTAGTACCTCTCATGGACGAATAATGAATTCTTCACATTTTCAGGTCTTCAACTTTGCTAATCGCTATCGGGGAGCTTACAGTGATTCTCTATGCTCAGTTGTTTGCCCGTTTTACCAGTCATACTCTGGCTACAATGTAAGTGTGTGTGTCGAATTTGGATCTAGTAAAATTAGGAGACTCCAAATTCCTGTTGCGAACACTGTTGCTGTTTCAAATGATTTCTGGTAACTTAACTTGTGAAGTCTGAACTCATACTGATCCTACAGGATGAACTGCTCTGGGGAGCGTCTTGGCTCCAACAAGCATCTCAGAACGTCTCATACATGTCGTACATCGAGTCCAATGGCCACACGCTGGGAGCCGAGAACGACGACTACTCCTTCAGCTGGGATGACAAGCGCATAGGTACCAAAGTCCTTCTGTCCAAGGTGATTATTTTATGCATCCATGGCCTTCTCCTAACGTAGAGCAAGTCATCTCAATTTTAACTGGAAACACTGAGCATACTTTTCCCCTGATCTCCACCACTCCCACAGGGATTCTTGCAGAACGGGATTGCGAACTTGCAGCTGTACAAGGCCCACTCTGACAACTACATTTGCTCTCTGATACCCGGGTCGAATGGCTTCCAAGCCCAGTACACGCCGGGTTGCCTCTCTTTCTTCTTCACCATCCTTTCAAACTCAACGTTTCCTGAGTAGAACTCTGTTTTCTTAACATATATATCATTGGGTTGATGTGTACAGGAGGGCTCCTGTACAAGCAGAGCGAGAGCAACCTCCAGTACGTCACCTCCGCGTCGTTCCTTCTGCTCACTTACGCCAAGTACCTCAGCTCCAATGGCGGATCCGTCTCGTGCGGCACCTCCCAGATCAGCGCTGCCGATCTCATCTCCCTCGCTAAGAAGCAGGTGCAGTGGTGGCATGACTCGTGATTCGTATGCTCACGACGCCACGCTCGCAGTAGTTCATATGTGCTAACTGTAATGTCCGACAGGTTGATTACATATTGGGCGACAACCCGGCGAGGATGTCGTACATGGTCGGCTTCGGCGACCGGTACCCGCAGCACGTTCACCACCGGGGATCCTCCCTGCCGTCGATAAGATCCCACGCCGGCCACATCGCGTGCAACGACGGGTTCCAGTACCTGTACTCCGGCTCACCGAACCCGAACGTGCTCATCGGCGCAGTAGTCGGCGGACCCGACAACCGCGATGGCTTCTCCGACGACCGGAACAACTACCAGCTGACGGAGCCAGCGACTTACATCAATGCGCCTATGGTTGGAGCTCTGGCGTTCTTCGCGGGGACGCCATAAATGTAGTAATTACCCGTGGTCTGCAACTTCTTAACTGTAAAAGGTGACGGTGGAGAAATTATATAAACATGCATGTAACATGTAAGCATGCATGGTGGAGACGAGGGATTTAAGCAAATCCGAAGGCTCCCCTGGCCATGCACAAGTTATATACCATAATAGTTGGTGTACTATTGTTAACTTTAAAGCTTTTCTGTGTGGATATTATTGTGGTATAAACTCAACAGTAACAACTCCGCAATTGAATTCAATTTACTAAGCAATTGAACCTTCTGGTATTGTTGCACTTCGATCAATTTATATCATGGTGCAATTGTTGCACTTTGATCAATTTAATAATTGAACATTGCCATAGCCCTAATTTACACTTATTCCATAAATGTTATATTTTAATAGATTGTTTGGTAAAAAGATAAATGATAGATTAAACCTTTATTTACCAAACACCCATAAAAATTGTAAGGGGAGAATTGATATCTAAGAACATTTTTAATCTGGAAAACTTATTTTTAAAATATAAATTGTTCTATCAAATACGTGGAATTACTTGTTTTTTTCCACAATAATTAATTATATTTTATCTTATTCTTTCAACCAGTCAGATACCACCTAAACTTATATAATTAAAAATGTTAAGTGGTTTAGAAAATAACTTAAAGTATTGTAAATTAGCTTTTATAATATTTAAATATTTAAATGTGTATGGATTCAAAATAATTTAACGAACTTAAAATAACATAGTTACCAAGCGTCATGGTATAACTTTTTCTTACTTTATTTTACGTTATAATACATATTTTAAATTGCATTAATTTAAAAATATGCATATTTTTATATTATTTTTACGAAGTTATCATTCTCGTTTAACTTTCCCTCATAAGTCTCCGACTAAATGGGGTTGGCCGTAGCCCCTGCCGGAGAATGGCCGGGGCTCTCGTGTTCTTACAGTCAAAAGTTGTAGTATTTATTACTATGAATACTAACAAATATCAACATGAAAAAGGGAGAAAAAAAAAGAACCATTCAAACATTGCAAGCTTTCATAGGGCGAATAATGGGGGCGAGATGAAACTAACTTATGACCAATTAACTAAAAAAAAAAATAAGGGGAACCAAGTAATAATATTTAACAGAATTCCGACGTATATACTTTGACTGTTTTAATTCATAAATAAATAAATATGGAAAAAAAGGGAAAGAGGAACAGAAAAACGCCAGTCAATTTGCAGTGTGAGAAAGCTTGTTTTATCCCCTAATAATCTTCTATTCTCGTTTAATTGGCAATCCTCTTAAATCTTGCGTAATCAGTTGGAATATCCAGAACAATTTTCTGCATAATGAGCGATATTTATATCGCTGATCTGTTTTTGCTGGCTAGGATGGATAGTGAGGAGTAATCATTACTACCTTTTTTAGAGAAAAAATGATCCACATCCGAAATCAACATGTTTATCATCTTATCATTCCAAAATATATATATATATATAAAAGAATTTATCAACATGCTTTTTTCTCAAAACAGTTCGACAGTCTTCTTTTAGGCTCTAAGATAAGATAAGATTACTAATGAAACTTAGGAAACAGATCAAATATCCAATTCTATACATGTAAACGAATTAACTATTATTCGATAAGAGTGCGTGCGTGGTGGAAATTTAATCTATTTATAATATTATCGATTCCAACTAATAAAATTAGATTTGAGGACGATTCTTCTATAAATACGTCCATACGCATCGTGCAATCAAGGCATTGTTCTTTTCACCACTCGATCCGTCCCTTTCCTTCCCTGGTAACATGGAGTTATCGAAGAGCTGCTCTATTGTGGCCTTGCTGCTCGTCTTCTGCTGCATCAACGTCGCCCAAGCCGCCATTGTCGGCCATGACTCGCGAGCTCTGGTCATCGACGGCCGGCGACGGCTCATCATCTCTGGCTCCATTCATTACCCTCGCAGCACCCCTGAGGTTCGTAGTTTGGACCGTTTTTTTCATGTTTAACAGTGCATGTGGTTGTTCTTATTCATCATTCCGAATGAAAGAAAAAGCATGAAAATGAATGCTGTTTGCAGTAATATTCTGAAGTTCTCGATCTTTTATGTTTTATGTTTAACATTGCAAGTATTATTCTTATTCATCTTTCAGAAATCAGAATAGAAAAAAAACTGCATGAATACGAATGCTGTTTGCAGTGATATACTGAGGTCCTTGATCCGTTTTTTTATGTTTAACATTGCATATAGTTATTCTTATTCATCTTTCAATGAAAGAAAAAAAAAAACACTGCATGAATATGAATACTGTTTGCCATGATATACAGAGGTTCTTGATCTGTTTTTTTATGTTTAACGGTGCATGTTGTTATTCTTATTCATCTTTCAGAAATCAGAATGAAAGGAAAAAAAACTGCATGAATTATGAATATGAATGCTTGTTGTAGTGATATACTGAGGTTCATTCTTTTTTTTTTTGTTTGACAGTGCATGTGGTTATCTTATTCATATTTCAGAATGAAAAAAAAAGCCTGCATGAATATGAATGCCGTGTGCAGTGATGTTCTGAGGTTCTTGATCATGACCCTTCTATTGTGTTTTTTAGATGTGGCCTAGCTTGATTCAGAAAGCCAAAGAAGGAGGCATCGACGCCATTGAAACTTATGTCTTTTGGAACGGCCATGAACCTAGGCGTCGTGAGGTTTGATAGCGTTATTTTTGCATGTTTTGACATCCTAAAAAATGCAGAGCTGAAATACATAAATGACTTATTTGTTTGTCATTTTTGTCTAGTACAATTTTGAAGGCAACTATGACCTGGTTAGATTTATCAAGGAGGTTCAGAATGCTGGCCTGTATGCGATTCTTCGCATTGGTCCATATGTTTGTGCAGAATGGGATTACGGGTACTGTGTAATAATTATGTTTTTTTTATTGTTTTTAGTTATGAGTTATTGTGTCTGATATTTATAATGATTTAATTTGATGCTTACAGAGGTCTACCTGGATGGGTAAGAAATATTCCGGGAATGCAAGTCAGAACGGACAACAAGCCATGGAAGGTATAAGTTTTGATCCCATTTTCTTTTTTCTTAACTATGATTATGATGTCTGTTCTTTTGGGACAAAAAGCTATGATGGTGCTATGTTGGCTAATTTATTGAAATTGAGTGGTGGATGTAATAATCATTCATATAAAAGATTTCTTTAATCTGTTATAAGTAATCATCTTAATCAGTATTATAAGAGTGAAAAAATGTAATGTCCTTATTTGTATGAGATAAATGAAAATAGTAGCATATGCACAAAAACTCTGCTTCTAAGGTTTTATCTTTTTTATGTTTGTTTTTTTTGTTCCTGTCCTTTTGGGGTTTTTGATGCTCAAACATTGCCTAATTGATTACATTTCATCAATTTTTATTATGAACCCTTTGGCAGGATGAGATGCAAAACTTCACTACCTTGATTGTTGATATGATGAAGGATGAAAAATTGTTTGCACCACAAGGAGGTCCTATCATCTTGAGCCAGGTTCTCTTCTTATTCTTTTACTCTTCTTTCCTATGTATTTATGTAGTTGTTTCATCATTTTACTAGTACTAAAGATACACTAAGTTTGTTCTGAAAAATAGATTGAGAATGAGTATGGCAACATCCAATGGGGGTTCGATAAGGATAACGCCAAGCGTTACATCACATGGTGTGCCCAGATGGCAGATTCACAACAGATTGGTGTGCCATGGGTAATGTGCCAACAACAAGATGCCCCAGAACCAATGGTCTGATTCTCAAACTATACATTTGCAGTGTGCTTTTAATAATTTAATTGTGTTTCATTTGTTCTTTGACTGTGACATCATTTGCTTCCACCATGATTGCTAGGTTGAGGCCTGCAATGGTTTCTATTGCTCGGATTATAGCCCCAAGAATCCAATGAGCCCCAAGTTCTGGACAGAAAATTGGACTGGCTGGTTGGTTTTGAATATACTTTCTTGTCTATTTTATTTTCACAGTGCACATTGAAACATCCATCTTAGTCCAACACTTATTTTGATTGATTCAGGTTCAAAGGTTGGGGACAAGCAACACCATTTAGGCCCGCCGAAAATGTAGCCTTCGAGGTGGCTCGCTTTTATCAGAAAGGTGGAACATTACAGAACTACTACATGGTTGATATTTGATATAAATACACTCAAATTGTTAAACACTAATAACTAGGGTTCAAGAATGTTGATGATTGTGTTTCTCATGTTTTCAGTATCATGGAGGCACCAATTTTGGACGGACTTCTGGAGGTCCATACATCACGACGAGCTATGATTATGATGCTCCTCTTGATGAGTATGGTATGTTGATTCGCAATCACTTTCTTGGTGGCATAATGTCATCATTTTATAATCGATGTGTGCTTTTTCAGGTAACAAAAGACAGCCCAAATGGGGCCATTTGAAGGAGCTGCATGCTTCCCTAAAACTTATGGAAAAGGCCCTACTCTATGGTTATGTCTTTGAAACGAAGCGTTCCGATGGAGTGACGGTAATGTCAACTTGTGTGTGTATTGATAATACAAAGTACTCTTTCAAAGAAATAAAATGCTTGACATGATGTTATGGATTTTGCAAATAATAGATTACTAAGTACGCCATTAATGGGACCGTTCCTGCTTGCTTCATAAGCAATGACAACACCACAGTCGATGCAACTGTAAACTATGGAGGAGAAGACTACTTCGTGCCTGCATACTCTGTTAGCTTGCTTCCTGATTGCAAGAAGGAAGTCTTCAACACCGCCAAGGTGCTTTAGCATTATTAAATAATATCCTATCAATAACTAAACTGATACTACTACAACTGAAGTTTTCAACACCTTCAGCGTGTTAGACCGCCAAAGTGCTTTAGCTCTTTAATTCTCACTCTGGACATATTGATCATGTGCCTTTCCCATCCAGATTACAGCACAAACTTCTATCATGGTGAACAAGGGCGAGGAGCAACCTAACCCAATGAATTGGTCATGGAGATCTGAGAACTTGAAGCCCAATGGTAAAGGATTAGCACCATCAGTTACAATCAACAAGCTCTTGGATCAGGTGGTGGCTACTTCTGATGAGAGTGACTACCTTTGGTACATGACCAGGCAAGTTTACTCTTGAAATGTTCTTTTACTGTTCTATATTAATGGATGCTCGATTGAAATTGTTCATTCATCTTAATGTTACTTTATGTTCATTTTCTTATACAGTGTGAATATTAATCAGAATGGTCAAATGGTTCTTAGTGTTAAGACAGCCGGCCACGTATTGTATGTCTTCGCGAATGGTCGGCTAGTAGGTAATGATTCCAAATTATGAATTTGATGGTTACTCTTCCTGTTGTCATAGAATCCTGACTATAATTTCTCAAAATTTAATATATTCAGGATCTCAGCTAGCAAAGAAAGACCATTATCAATTTACTTATGAGTGCAATGTGAATGTTAAGTCTGGAATAAATCATATATCTTTGCTTAGTGCGACTGTCGGCCTTGCGGTAATCATGTTGCCTAAGCTTTGAGTTTGAGTTCAATATCATGTAACGAAATCACAGCACCAATCTTATTGGTTTTTTTATCAAATTCAAACAGAATTATGGTGCACGCTATGAGCTAACTCCGACTGGAATTATTGGGCCTGTTACATTGGTGGGAGGAAACACAACTTTGGACTTGACGAACAATACATGGACTTACAAGGTATATATGCATTTTGGGTCACTAAGTATATACATTGATACAAATGTATGACAAAACAAGACATCTTTGTGATTTAGGTCGGTCTTGATGGTGAAGCAAGAAGGATCTATTCTGGGGATCGTATGATCAAGTGGCATTCAGGTGTCATTCCAGCCAACAAACCTTTCACTTGGTACCAGGTATATTGTTTGAGCCAGCAAACCCTGCACCTGATCGTGAGATCAAGTGGCATTCAGGCCCTGCATTATGTATTAATTAACTTGTTTGTCGAAATTCATTTGCATGCCATCGCAGACAACATTCGAATCTCCTCTCGGAACCAGCGACCCGGTGGTGGTAGATCTGCTTGGCATGAACAAGGGCGCCGCGTGGGTGAACGGCTTCAGCTTGGGGCGTTTCTGGCCGAGCAGGATGGTGGACGAAGGCTGCAACGGGTGCTACGTGGGTCGCTATGAGCAGAACAAGATCTGCAAGAAGGACTGCGGCCAGCCATCGCAAAGATTCTACCACGTTCCGAGGTCGTTCTTGAGGGCCGGCGAGCCCAACACTTTGACTCTGTTCGAGGAAGCCGGCGGCAACCCCTTCAACGTAGCATTCAAGACCGTGACGGTGGGCACGGTGTGCGCCCGAGCAAGCGAAGGCGAGGCCGTGAGCCTCTCATGCCAAGGAGGCCAAACGTTCTCCAGGATCAACTTCGCCAGCTTCGGCAATCCGAGCGGGACGTGCGGCGCCTACGCAGAAGGCAGCTGCGACGTCGACGTGTACGACATCGTCAGGAGCGCGTGCCTCGGCAAGGAGTCGTGCACTGTGGAGGCCTCTCAGTTCACAAGGAGCAAACTTTGCAATGATTCGGTCTCCCCCCGATCGTTAGTTGTTCAGGCAACTTGTTACGACGCGCCGCCAAGCCCCCAGTCATGAGCTCATGAAGAAAGATAGATAGAGAGAGAGAGAGAGAGAGAGAGAGAGAGAGAGAGACGTTTAAATAGTAAATTAATGTCGGTTTATTGCTGTAGGTTTCAGTTATTCCATTTCACTTAGATCCCTTACTAAATTATGAAATTATAGATATAGAGTTCCAATCTGATTTCCACTAAATCTCTAACCTTCCTGCTCATTTTTTTTTTTGGCGAATTTAATATTTTTTCTTGGACTCAACCGCTTTGTGAGTGTTTTTCAAGTCTAAATAACTAAACCCTACACCACACTAACAATTGTCATAAAATTCAAACTTTCTGTAAGGAAAAAATCTTTATGTACTTGAGTGATGCATAAATCATCAGGAAACAATGATGCAGCCAATGACTGCTGAACAACTTCTGGCCATGTGTATGCTTCTTGTCAACTGCAGTGTATATACTCGGACTTAAACATACTGTTGTTTAACCACACAAATTAATATGCATAGCAACATGCAATTGCATTTAATTTTAATAGGCCATTTACGTGCAGAACAAAAACTTTTTTTTTCTAACGACAACTTTAAATGAATTGTTCACTCTTTTATCCTTCACTCCAAATTCAACAATAATGTGCACTTGATCAGCAATTGATTCAGTTTATATTTTCTTTTTGCTTTATCTCATCAAATTATCAGAGACAAAGAGATTGACAAGTATAATTAATAGATAATTGACTTTAGAATAACCGTGGGAACAAAAAGCAGAGGTGAAAATTCATAAACAGCTTTTTGGAGTTCCATGATCCACACAAATTAGACAACTGAATGCCACGTTGCAGATATTTCTTGGATCACGCAGAGGAGGGGTGCATAAATCCAACCAACCACCCATTCTTTTTAGTTTCTCCCTTTCTTTCAACAAACATTTCACATGTCGAATGATGCAGTCTGGGGTTCATGGGCCATGCGATTTTTTGAAGTAGATGGGTTCTTCGATTGCCACAGACCAATATGCATTAAAAATTAGACTTCGTAATCGATTACTAACTTGCCTACTATTTGATTGTTTCAAACAGAGAACATTAGGGTAAAAGGAGGAAACGCCATCAACAATGGAAAGGTTGAAAGGATCCGAAGGAAAGGAGAATTTGGATTATAAAGGAAGTAAATGGGAATTTGAATGCTCAATTTTCCAAAGGTCACGGAGTTGGAAAGGTATCCCAAACTTCAAAGAGTTGGGATGAAAAAAAAAATCGATTTTGACTTCTCCGAATCTTTACTAGCGGACAAAATTCCAACTCCTTCCGTGTGTCCGAAACATAACATTAACATATATTTTTTTCCAAATTTACGGGATTGTAAAATATATGTAAAAAAATTAAATGCCATGACATTAATCATCACATTTTTATGCTTGATATCTTCAAGATTACATTAAGCTAAATGCTATGATGCATGACATTCACTACAAGAAAAAATAATATTTCCCACGGCATGAACTGTTGGAAATTATGAAAAATCCGTCGCAAAAGAAACTTTGTGACTATCCGACGGAAGAAAATAAAAAATAGCTCGTGGCAAATATTTTTCGACAGCTACATTAGAGCGGCTCGGGACGTGAAAAGTTCCAACGGCTCGGGTCATGGGACGTTCCCATGGCATAAGCCTTTGCTATGGCTCAAGACGTGGGAACTCCCACGGGCATAGCCATGGGAGATTTTGCCACAGCTCAAGCCGTGGGAATTTTCCACGGCTTAAGCTATAGTAAAAGTTTTCCACGACTCATCTGGCACATCATTCTTTTAAATGTTTTTATTAAAAAAATAAATTTCAATTTTTATTAATTCAAAAAATTAATAGTTTAAATAAATTGCAATACATTTAAATAAATTTAAATGAATTAAATAAAAATATTTTATTTCTCCTAATCTTCGGGTTTGCGTCGTGCTGGCCACACATCATCTAACGCATCATTTTTTTCATTGACGCTGCTCAAATGCTTGTTGCTGCACATAATCTTGTCCAACCTCTTCTTGGACTTCATAATCATTGTTCCCATGTGTTATTGAATATTTGTCGCACATTGATTGTCGGCCAATATCCAACATTCGCATGACTAATGGAAGATCCGAGACCGTAGATGCACTCCTTCTTCAAACAAGTTTTGACGAGTAAAGCCTGCACAAACATAATAATATATATATATATATATATTAAGCATATGCTAAATATATGTACAGTCACTTACTCGCAACTATAATCTGACAATAAATATTTCTTATATTAATTTCTCTTATCAGTGGAGTCTTTCGACATTTGTGTCTCCATGTCAACAATGCTAGACATCTGTGCCCCCATGTCCTCCGCTAAGTCATCGTCTAAAGGAGGGTCCAGCCTGTCGCTATATTATGCGAATCCCCATAGGTCTAGGCATAATGGCCTTCTTTCCACCTCTTTCTTTTTCTTTAGATTGAGTGACCTACTCTTTTCCCTTCCCTTGTCCTTTCTCTTTCCCCTTACTTTTTCTTTTACCGAAATGAAACATCTAAAAAATAATAATTTTTGCACAATAAATTAACTTGTCACAGCACAATAAAAGTATAATTGCATCACATTAACATGAAATTTAGCCACATCCTCTCTCGCATCTTCAGAAATTGAATAGTACATATAACTCAGGAACTAAATTCTAATATTCGAAGGCGCTTATGAAAAAGAACGAATTAATCTAGATTCCTGTGAAATGCATAATCGACCGAATAAAATAAAAACACTCACGAGAAGGTAAAGAATACGAATGTGATTCACTCTCGTCGGTCAACTGTTGATTCGATGATTTGTGTGGAGACATCATAAACTCTATTTGCAACAATTTGAAAAGCATAAATCATAACTACATTGCGCTTTGACATTTTAAACAAGGACACCTAATAGTTTCTTTCGGTTCAAACTATATTGACATCCACCGTTGTTAGTTCTATTGTATATCCACTGACGATTAACACATGTCCGTAACAATCATATTTCCAATAAGAACTAATTTAAATTAATAAAGTAACAAATAATAACAATTTGGAATTATTGGATCTCGCTGCTTATGGTCGTTAACTATCATTGATAGGTCAGATCCGACATTTGGCATTCATCACTGTGATGGCCATGAAGGGCCGAATCTGGCCATTTGAGGCCATGACAATTGTGAACGGCTGGATCTGGCCGTGAACCCAGATGGGGTTGTGACGACTGTAGACGAACGATTCTGGTCGTTCATGGCCGTGAATGACCAGATCTCATTGCTGTCATGGCCTCGAATGGCCAGATCCGGCCCTTCACAGCCGTCACGGCCATGAACGACCAGATCAGGCATATGACGATTGGATCTGACCATCAACGGCTGTGAAAGACTGAATCTGGTCGTTCATGGTCATGACAGCGCCGGATCTAGCCGTTCATGGCCGTGACTACCGAACTAATGTTGAACGGTCGGATCTGGCGGTAAACTGCCATGACGATCGCAAGAAATCAGCTTCTTGCATCGGAGATGGTCGCAACAAGTCGGATGCGGCTTGCAGCGGCCATCTCCGGTCAGTTCCCTCGAGGTTGAGAGGGGAAAATCACGAGAGTGGGGGGAGATATCGTACCGTAGTTGGTGGGATCGGCCGAGGCATGCACTCGTGCTTCGAAGGTGGATCACCGGAGCAGGAGCAAGGATCGCCGACAGTGTTTTGGTGAGCGGGAGCAGGTGGCCGGTCTCTAGTCACTGGATCATGAGTGGTAGCAGGTCGCCGCGGTCGTGGAGTCCACAAGGGGTCGCGCAGGGAGATGTGAATGGGAGAAGAGGGAGCCAGGTTAATTTATGGAAGATTTTTCAACGGACTTACCGATGGCTTAACCTGTCATTTTTAAAAAAATAAAATATTATTTTCGAATTCCAACTGCTGTCGTCGAAATTTTCCATGACTATAGCCGTCAGAACTTCCCACGACTACGGCCGTGGGAAAACCTTTAATAGGCATTGTAATATAAAATATTATTTTAATTTTCCCATGGCTACAATTGTGGAAAGTTCCAACGACTACAGCCGTGGGAAAGCCATGAACTGGGCATTATGATATAAAATATTATTTTAATATTGAATAGGCGTTGTAATAAAAATATTATTTTAGTTTTCTCACGGCTTCGGCCTTCGAAAGTTTCGACCGCTATAGCCATGAGAAAGCCGGGGCATTATAATATAAAATATTATTTTAATATTGAATAGGCATTGTAATATAAAATATTATTTTAGTGTTCCCACGACTTCAGCCGTGAGAAGTTCCAATGACTACGACCGTGGGAATGCCATCTTTTTAATATGAATGAGGTGTTATCATATAAAATATCATTTTTAGGTTTCCCACGCCGCAGTCGTGGGAAATTTCGACGGGTGCGGACGTGGAAAAGCCATGAACTAGGAGTTATGATATAAAATATTATTTTAATATTTAATACGCGTTGTAATAGAAAATATTATTTTTGTTTTCCCATGGCTGAAGCTGTGGAAAGTTTTGACAACTAAAGCCATGGGAAATATTATAATATAAAATATTATTTTAATATTGAATAGGCATTGTAATATAAAAGATTATTTTAGTATTCCCACGACTTCAGTTGTGAGAAGTTTTGACAACTACGGTTGTCGAAAAGTCAAGGCATTGTAATATAAAATATTATTTTAATATTGAATAGGCGTTGTAATATAAAATATTATTTTAGTTTTCTCATGGTTTCAACCATAGGAAGTTTCGATGACTGAGGCCGTGGGAAATCTAGGGTGTTATAATATAAAATATTATTTTAATATTAAATAGGCATTGTAATATAAAATATTATTTTTAGGTTCCCACGGCTGCAGTTGTGAAAAATTTTGACGGTTGCCATGGGAATTCCAACCACAGCAACCATGGGAAAGCTATGAATGGTGTGTTATGATATAAAATATTATTCAAATATTGAATAGGTGTTGTAATAGAAAATATTATTTTAGTTTTCCCAAGGTTTGGGCCGTGGGAAGTTCCGACGGCTACGGCCGTGGAAAAACTATCTTTTTAATATGACTGAGTTGTTATCATATAAAAAATTATTTTAGGTTTCTCACGGGAATGTCTAACAGCTACGACCGTCGAAATGTCATTCTTTTAATATGAATAGACGTTGTAATATAAAATATTATTATTTTTAGTTTCCCACTATTGTTGTGGGAACTTCATATGGCTTCACAACCATTGAAAGTTCCGACCGGCGTGACCACGGAAACTTGCAACAGTTGTGCGGCCGTTAGAAGTTGTGACGATTTAGACTGTGAGAAATATTTGAGTCTCTATTTCGGAAGGATGCTTTTAGCTGTTGCAAAATTCGTCGATAATTCGCAAAATTCGTCGATAATGCAGATATTATCGATTTTTCTTGCAGTGATTAAATTTCATTATCACATTTGATGATATCTCAGTTTCACCATTTTGTTTAATTTTTGACATTAATTAAGAAATAAATGATATAAAAAATATTAATTTGGGTGGGGGGCGTGGCCCCTTCCAATTATACTTGGGTGTGGCCCTTTATATAACATAAGCTGATAAAAAAGTAAATTAGAAAGTTCAGATTGATGTTTATTCGTACATACTTTTCTAACTAATATGAACTCATCAAGTTGGAGCATGGAATAAGAACTATGCATATGAAAATTCAAATTCAAATAAAGTAGATTGATTGATATTCATCAGGCCAACTGAATTATTTTGGAGTTTAGACCCAAAAAGATTCAAAAGAGGGATCTTGCTTTATTATGCAAAAAGCTCCAAGAAAATTCTAGAGATATCAAATAGTTTGCCTTTCATAAAAAGAAACAACCAATCAATCTTATCATGAATGCAAAAGTTCATATGAACTATATGCTTCGTTAAATGAGTAGGCTCCATTTAATTGTTGCGATTACTATGAACAATCTAATGAAAAAATATTATTTTTCTTTATGATTTAATTGTTGCGGATCCCATCAAAGAGTGTTGCATGCACTCCACCTCATCAGTATTAGAATTAGATATTTTTTTCCGAATTAAAATGTGTTCTAATTAGTGCCATTCATTCTACAATAATAAGTACAAAAAAAAGACCCACCAATTTAAATAGGGATTAATGTACTGAATGCATTTGAATTATTAAATTACTGTTCAACAATTTAAATTATGAATAATTAATTATCATGTAACGCACTTAGTGTTCCAACAAAATAGAAGGTGTCCATTTCTTTTAAAGAAAAGGAGTTATCTATTCATGTAACCATCAGATATGTCCGAGTGCAAAAATACTAAGAACCTCAAGGTGAAGTCCCCTTTCAAAAAAAAGTCAAAAGACGTCTCGCGATTGATATTTGCAGTTAGTTTTTCTATAACAATGAGTACATAAATAAAATTAAAAAATTTTGATGATATCCCGTAATTCAGATATTATCATCCAGAGTCTATTGAGAAGAGCCTATAATGTCCATCGCGGTACCCATTTAGATATGCTAAATTTTGGGAGTAATGAATGAATTTTTAACTTGAAAAGAAATATGGAAATTTTATTCTGTTCATGGAAGAGTGGATTGTCCAATTAATTATCATTCATTACTATATTTTAAGAAAATGCTAATTATCATTCATTACTATATTTTAAGACAATGTTAATTATCATTCATTTACCATATTTTTCAAAACTTTCGTCACAGTAATTACAGAGACGTTTCACACGAAAGCGAAAGAATAACCAAGTTGTGGCCGTGTTTTTTTTTTCCAATATTGATTGAAATTAATGAATTGTATTATCTTTTACTAAAAGTGTTGGATCAAGATGTAACTTGTGCTTTCTTAAGAATATCTCTGCGTTTGAAATTTTATTTATGCAAGACATATTCTTCTATGGACCTTCACTTTTTCTTTCTTTTTTTTCGCACAAGGACCTTCATTTTCTTGAGCCAACACAAATTAATTGGATAATGATGATATGTATAAATATTACGGTGGTAATTGAGAAAACAATCACAAAAACTTGTAAATGATAAGCATTTGGTTTCAATAAAATAAGATATTAAGGTATGCAAAATATTTTTATTGAGAATTTTCTTCTTCATTGTTAAATGTAACACTGGATGAATATGTAATATCCTAAAAAAATTAATTAATAGATGACCAAATTGACCTCAAAACTAAAGGCATACAATTATGTCTTCTAATGAAAAATGTGAAAGACACAAATGTCTCTAAAAGCGAAGGAATCTTTTGAAGCTGGTTAATCTTCGTGGGTTGAAAAAGTTAAAATAAACTATATTATCTCTAAAAATGTAGTGGTCAGAGCAATATTCTTTAACCCTTAAAACCCTCCTCTCCATCCTTTCATTTCTCCTCTCTCAACACCTAGCCAAGCACTCCCCTACACAAGGCAACGCACATTTTTCACCCTATCTTATTTTCTCTCTCACCTACTCTTTTAATGTGCTCTTGCTGATGTTGATCAATGTGATATTGATCTCTAGTCCTAACTTGACAAGGCAGAAATAATTAATAAGCTGTTGTCTAAACTCGTCTCATGTCTCAATGGGATCGATGTTGTCACGTTCCACATTGTCATAATGGCATCGCCACTATAAACTTGTCGCATCTTGAATCTTAAAGTCATTGATCTCCTTTGCCGATCTCTCTCCCTTGTATGATCTCGACTTTGGCACATCGATTTTTGCCTCATGTGGGACAAACGTCTCACGATGCCGCCCATCTTCATAGCATCATTTGTATTCCTCCCGAAGGGTCTTGAACTCTTGGTCCATCTTTAACCTCATATTTGAGTGTTCGCTGTCCAAGGACTCCCGCATGTCCATGATTGTCACCTTCATGGACTCGAGTTATGCATACAACAACGCGACCTCGTCCCACATGTACCATTGTGCAGTCCATTAACTTATCCAACTCCTGCTCGTGTGTTACGAGTTGGTATTGCATATTGCCAATGTTTAGTTGGAACTGGTCGAGGCATTTCTCGAAGGCGGTCATGACGTCTTTCGATCGAGTCCGTCCTTCCTCTTGGAGGCCCTTTGTCGGTTCGACAGGATCTTGTGAGTCATTTTCGAGTTCGACATCATTTTCTCTTGATCGTCGAATGCCAAACTGAGCAATTTTAGGAAAGCCCCTCTGATACCACTTTGTCACAGAATTATTTTTTATTTGACCGACTCTTGCGACATCTAGATGTGCCTACCGTTTAATAAGCACTCCTGTTGCACTTTGTGAAAGTTTTCTTATGTCACTTTCTAAATGCCATAATTTTGGAACGCTTAGTCCCAAACGGACGCTTCGCCCAAGGTGTTTATAAACAAATGAGCGCTTAGGTGGAACACTCAGTCTCTTGGGACGCTTTGTGAATTATCACACCACGCTTGAAACTCGATGTTTAATTTTGAAAAGCTTTAAAATTTTTGTTGAGTAAATAAAATGATTACAAAGAGCTTCCAGAGGAGTATTAGCGGGTCCTCCCGAATATACCACCATTTTGTGAGGTAACTTTGCGAGGTGAGATGTGAAAGATAAATTAAGAGGTGTACTTTTTTGAAGTGCATATTATAAAATTGTGATAATACAAAAGTGAACTAAAATAAGAAAAAATACAAATAAGTAAGATAATTCAACTGTCTTAGGAAAACCTTGGGGAAACACAGTGGATAGAATTAAAAGGATGAAAGGATAAAGTCAAAAGGGAGTCAGATACATGCAAGGAGAGATATTAAATATATAATTAAGTAGGTCAATTTAACATTAGTGAATTAGTTCATTTAAATGACTTTAATAAAGACCATATATCACTACTTTCATACTCATTTCTTCCGTTTTTTATTAGTTGTTTTGTCACATATTCTTTTTTTCTCTCTCACTCACATATAATATTCTTTATTCTCTTATAATTTTATTCAAATTCTGTTTATAAAATATTTTTTAGTTCTTTCCTTTTTTCCTCCAATAAAATTATGCCTTTTATCTCATTTTTTCTATATTATAATTTTAGTTTTACATTGTGTTAACTTCTTCACTTAATTTCTCTTATCTTCAATATCTTTTCTCCATCTTTTAACATTCCACTCTTTCTTTCTCCTCTAATTTTTCAACTCTCTTTCCTTTATGTATTATTTTAGGAAATAGACAATAACTGTGAAACAAAAAAAAAAGCATCAATATCAGGGTTTAGTATAAAAAAATTTACAAGAGTGAAACTATTAACAACAGTCGAGTGAATAAAAGACTACGAAATAAGTAGTCCTAAGATCATTCCTCTTGTGATGTACCTTGCATAGAAGAATTAGCGTGTTTCTAACCAAAGAGTGCATCGATGAAAGAGTTTCAAAATATATTACTGAATTATCATTGAAAAAAACTACTGAATTTCCATTGTGCATGGCTTTATATTGGGATTGTGGAGTTATGATTTGATATTTTTAACCGACTATTTATTTGCATCATATGAAGTTTAGAATTATTTGTCAGATGCTAAATTGTTAGATTCATAATTAGAATGATCTGTATACACATTCTTTGCAAATGGATGCATAGTGCAATTTCCTATATGAATTCATGAACGACGATCATTGATTTAAGATCTAGATAGATTTATACTTTGCACAGTGTCGATAAATAATTAGCTCGCGTGTACACACGCATATAAATATAATCCAATCTGTAATCCCCCATTATATATGGTGAATGGCTGCAAGAGAAAATGATTCAAAAGAAAAGATGAAGAACGATAAAAGCAATATTGCTTTTATATATTCATATAAATATAATGAACTCCAAATCTAGTTCACAATGCAGTATTCTCAGATATCACTACAAGAAAAAGGGAAATTATAGACGGTTTGGGCCGTCTGTAATTTCTTCCAAGACCGTCGGAAACGACGTTTTCGACGGAATCCATTCGTCCGAAAAATGATCGTCGCAAATTGATTTCCGACGGTTGGAAAAAAATGCCGAAAATTTCGACGGATTTCCGACGATTACGACCGTCGATATTTGCGACGGTCGATGAAACCGTCGAAAACTTCGACGGTCGTGACCGCCGATATTTGCGGCGGTCGACGAAACCGTCGCAACGAATTTTTATAATATAAAAAATTTAGTCGGCCGACGGCCAGATTCGGCGGCCAGTGGTCGAGATCTGGCCGCCAGCGGTCCAGCGACTGCCGCACACGGCTGGATCCGGCCGCCAGGCGACCGAGCCGGCCGCCTGCGGCTGGATCCAGTCGCCAGGCGACCGAGCCGGCCGCCTGCGGCTGGATCCAGTCGCCAGGCGACCGAGCCGGCCGCCCACGGCTGGATCCGGCAGCTAGGCGGCCGATCCGGCCACCAGCGGCCGAATCCGACCGCCAGACGGCCGATCCGACCGCCAGGCGGCCGATCCGGTCGCTAGCGGCGAGATCCGATGACGGGATCCGGCCGCCTGGCGGTCCGGGTCGGGGAGAGAGAGAGAGAGGAGATGGACGCCGCCGGGATGGGACGTTGGCAGGATGGGTTGCCGACGGTCGACGTATGGTCGGGAGGCTCGCCGGCAAGGAGAGGGAGAGCGAGAGAGGGAGAGAGAGAGGAGAGGGGGAAAAAAGAAATAGAGGGAGAGAGAGAGAGGAGAGGGGGTATATATATATATATATATATATATATATATATATATATATATATATATATATATTATATATAAGTGGAAAGATGGAAAAGCGGGAAAATGAAAAAAATAGAATAACAAAATTTTAATTACCGACGGCTTTGGTCGTCGGAAAAGAAAATATTAATTATTTTTAAAATTATCGACGGTTGTGACCGTCAAAAATTATTTAATTATAAAAATAAAATACTATATTTAGTTATATATAATATTTATTTTTTATTTTACCGACGGTTTTGAACAGTCGCTAATTATTACCGACGGTCGGAACCGTCAGAAATTACGACGGTTTGAACTGTCACTAATTATATTAATAAAATACTCCTCATATTATATTATTATACATTTACCGACGATTACGATCGTCGGAAATTACGACGGATTTTGCGACGGATGGATATCCATCGGAAATATCGACGTTTTTAATCGTCGAAAAATTAAATAATAATATAAAAAAATTACATAATATATTTTTTATTTCCGACAGTCGTAACCGTCGCAAAATCCGTCGGAAATTACGACGGATATATATCCGTCGGAAATATCGATGTACCTAATTGTCAAAAAATAAAATAATAATATAATAAATTACATAATTTATTTTTTCATCTTTGACAGTCGTAACCGTCGGAAAATCAATCAAAAATTGCGACGGATGGATATCCATAGGAAATATCGATGTTCCTAATCGTCAAAAAATAAAATAATGAAAATAATAAATTATATAATTTATTATTTTCATTTTCGACGGTTGTGACTATCGAAAAATCCGTCGCAAATATTTTCGTCGCACAATCCATCGTAAATTACGACGGATTTTTATCCGTCGAAAATTGTCCGTCGAAAAATGACAATTTTCTAATAGTGTATATTCCCGTTGCAAGTCTGCACATATGTATATGCATGCTTCGTTCATATTACTTGTGTGATGCATAAATAACCAGCAAAGAATGATGCGGCCACTGACTGCTAATTAAATAACTGCAGTGTATATTACGTACTAATCGTATTGGGACTTAAACATGATGATGATATACTATTGTTTAACGACACATTAATATGCATAGCAACATGCAATTAATAGGGCATTGACGTGCAGAAGAAAGGCTTCTTTTTTCTAACGACAACTTTAAATGGATTGTTCACTCTTTTATCCTTCACTCAAAATTCAAGAATAATGTGGACTTGATCAGCAATTGATTCAGTTTATATTTTCATTTTGATGTATCTCATCAAATTATCAGAGACTAAGACATTGACAAGTATAATTAATAGAAAATTGACTTTAGGATAACCATGGCAACAAAAACCAAAACAGCTTTTTCGAGTTCCGTGATCCTCACAAATTAGACAATTGAATGCCACCTTGCAGATATTTCTTGGATCATGCAGAGGAGGGGTGCACAAATCCAACCAACTACCCGTTCTTTTTAGTTTCTCCCTTTCTTTCAACAAACATTTAACATGTCCAATGATGCAGTCTGGGGTTCATGGGACATGCGATTATTTTCAAGTAAATGGATTCTTCGATTGCCACATACCAATATGCATTAAAAATTAGACTTCGTAATCCATTACTAGCTTGCCTACTTTTTGATTGTTTCAAACGGACAACATTAGGGTAAAAGGAGAAAACACCATCAACAATGGAGAGGATGTGAAGGAATTAAAACAAGAAGATGAAAAGGAGAAATTTGATAATAAAGGAAATAAATGGGAATTTGTACCGTCAATTTTCCAAATGTGAAAGGTATTTGAAACTCTCAAGAGTTAGGATGAAAAATGAGGAGGATAAATCAATTTTGACTTCTCCAAATCTTTGCTAGCGGCCGCAAGTTTCGCCCTTTCTTCTAGGGGACTTCCGATACACACCAGCATATCTTTTTTGGAATTTTACGGAATGTTACAATATATGTAAAAAATTAAATGTCATGACATTAATTGTCACATTCTATATGTTTAAAATCTTCAAGATTACAAAAAAATTAAATTCTATGATGCACGATATTAAGTTTCATTATCATATAATTTGATGATCTCTCTTTGTTTATCTTTTGAAATTAATTAAGAAAATAATATCATGCACGACTTTTCATGACGATATAAAAAAATATTAATTTGGGTGGGGGAATGACCCCTTCCATATATATATATATATATATATATATATATATATATATATATATATATATATATATATATATATATATATCAAAAGTTGATACAAAGTCAATTAGAAAGTTTAGATTGATGTTCATTCTTATATATTCTCTAACTAATAAGAGCTCATCAAGATGGAGCATAGAATAAGAAGTATATATGAATATCAAAATTCAAATTCAAATAAACTAGATTGATTAATATTCATCAGGGCAACTGAATTTCTTTGGAATTTGGACCCAAAAAAAATTCAAAAGAGGGATCATGTTCTATTATGCAAAAAGCAATCATATTTTGCATCTCCAAGAAAATTCTAGCACAAATGTGGGATATCAAATAGTTTGCGTTTCATAGAAAGATACAACCAAGCAATCTTACCATGAATACAAAAGTTCATATGAATTATATGCTTCGTTAAATGAGTAGGCTCCATTGGTAAGAATGCTCCACCAACATTTTTTAGCACATCTTGATCCATCTCTAGTCTCGCGATAAATGTCGAAGCTTCCACTAACATTCTTCCACGCCATCTTGCACCAAAATAATGTGTTGTCAAGAATGATATTGGGTTTGAAACTCCAAGTAAAAGATGAGTGGAATCTCAGATCATGTTCACCAAGATCGTTGTCTTTGGATTGACAATGAATGGTCAATGGAATATCGGCCCCCAAATAATTTGTAATATTTATGTGAACTCTTCGGTAGAGAAAAGAACCCTTAGCCGCTGGAACATGACATGAGAGCGGGAATAGAGAAATCGAGAGAAGAATAGCCATGGAGGAGTAACGAATAGCCATGACTTCTTTTTTTTTTTCTATTTTCCTTCTAGCACAATAAAATCTAAGTTCCACCCTAAAAAATACAATAATCTCTATGCCACATATATAAGCATAAATCCAAGGTTTGTTCAATTTATGGAACATTTAATTGCCAAATTTTCTTTCCAGCGTATTAATTAGTAGCATTCACTACAAGAATTTGATCCATTAGCTACTGATTTTAGTGACTCTACATTTTGTAGCAATATTGTCACAGTTAAGGACAGATTAGTGACAGATTTGGAACACATTTAGTCCATCATCTCTACAAACCTATCTAACAATATAGTGACAAAGTTGTGACTACATTAGCCACAAAAATTACGGTCACTAATATTAGTTGGTATATTGTAACAAATTTGTAAATAATCGGTCCCTAAATGTTGACACTAAATGTCCATAATCTGTCTCAAATTTGTTGCTAATAGTTACAAATTTACTACAGATTAGGGACACGTTTAGTGTACCATCTCGACAAACTTAACTAATAAAATAGTGTCAACGTTGTGACCACATTAACTACGGAAATTATGGTCACTAATATCAATTAATATATTGTAATAAATCTGTAAATAATCTATCCCTAAATTACGACACTAATCTATCTTAAATTTTGTCGCTAACAGTTACAAATTTACTACTCATTTGTGATCATTTTTACAACTATTTACACTATCTGCTTTAATTATAATTTCTTTTGCTTATAATGACTATACCCTTGTACAATATCATTTTGGAATCGATCGTCAAAAGTGGAATAATTTTATTTTCTTATTTGATAATTTGAAATGACTCTCTAGATTTTTAATAGTGTAAAACTTATAGTAGAAATTTTAATTCTATAAATTTGTGTATATCTATGTAAAATTTCATATTGAAATTGTTTTATATATGTGTTTGTACATTATAATCAATGGATGCTTGTAAGATTGTTTAAAGCATAAATTTATATTCTATTTCTTGCTACATATGATAATATATTATTATTATTTTAATTTTCAACTTTATTTATATATTTCTATATATGTATAAATGGGTTTAGGACTTTCATTGGGTTGACAAATAAATTTACAATTTCATAAAAAAGAATTATAGTAATATAAATAAATGGAAACTAAAAGAATTAATATATATATATATATATATATATATATATATATATGAGAAAATGCGCCTACATTGTAGGCATCTCAAGCATGCATGCGGAGCATATTTTCACCATTCAATCGGACATCCACAATTGTGTGTGCGACATTCATTGAATCAAAGCACAATAGTGACGATCGACTTGTAATCTTAAATTCCTAGTAGCTAGTGGTCGTTCATTCTACCATGTGATCCACAACTACGAAGACAGTCATTGAATCGAAGTATGGAGCTGACAACCATGCCATCTGCACTGAAGATGACAAGGACATGCTCAACAGGTCCAATGAAGCACAAGGGCAATTCTGGCGTCTAGAAAAATTTTCCCATTTCTGCTTCAGCATCCAACAACTATCAATGTTGTTGAACCCCGGTGAATCCTCAAGTGCATTTTTTCATTTGTTTCCTATATTTTTCATTTGTTTTTTTGCATTTTTTCTGAAAATTTTTTTGTTCTTGTTTCTGCTCTAGCATCAAGCAACTATCAACGATTGAACCCCAATGATTCATTAGGTGCATTTTTTTCATTTATTTCCTACCTTTTTTCATTAATTTTTTCTGCATTTTTTTCTAATTTTTTTCCTTTTCATGTTTCTACTCTAGCATTAAGCAACTACCGACATTCAGAGGAGTAAAACCTTATGTTTATTATAAAAAAACTATATCATAATGGCCAAATATTACATTTTCTAAAAAAATCAGTGCCACATTATTTGTGGAGTAACCCTTTATTTAATCCAAATAATTATATGCGAATGAGTACTATGCTACCAAAATGATCCCTAGCATACTACTACCACACCATGAACTGATCGCAACATTGATGAATCTGATCAAGATAAATGGACATGCTGAAACCCCATTGAACCAAAAACTTATTAAAATGGGGTTTTTGGTTCACCCAACAGAGGCCCCAAAAAAGTTTCGTTCCCTCCCCTTTTTTTTCCTTTCACTCTATTCCGTCCCTTTTTTTCTTTCTCTTGATTTCCTCCCCTTTTATCTGCAATGGCTGCCGATTGATCTCCTCCTAGCAATCTCCCGGCCTCACCGCTCGACGAATAGGTGACTTCACTTCCTCTCTCTCTCTCTGTGTGTGTGTTCCTCTCTAATACGATTTATGGCTCGCAATCCCCGGCCAGCGACCTCTTGGCCTCACCGCTGGCCATCAACCTCCCGGTCTCATCCCTCGATGATGACCTTCGACCAGGGAACAAGTGTCTCTCCATTGGTCTGCATCTACCATGTTTCCCTTTTTTCGCTATCCTCAATTTTTTTCTGAAGTTTTTTATTTTTCTTTGTCATCAATTGATCTATAGTGGACATCGTTCGTGAGCAGGTGCATCTTTTATATCAACTTTTCAATTTATTTTTTTAATATGCATTTTTTTTATTTTAAGTTGTATAATGTATTAATTAGTCCTTGATTTTTTATCATATTGCCACTTCAACTATTAGGTATGTAAATCATGAACTAATTTGTTTGATAATTATTTTCCCGAGCCCTCATCCAATCCCTGTAATGTATAGTATTTTTCTTAGAAAATTTGCTCCATACAATTGCCAATTGTTTATCTGCAGGTACCAATCATATGATGATGGACATAATGCCTTTTTTATTGGATTGCTGAGTTTCTCCTAATCAGATAATCAAGAGGATATGTAACAATAATGTTTATTGACACAGTTTATTTCAAAGGAAAGCCTATTTGAACTTTCTTAGTATTAATTTCTTGAGAAAGTTGGTGCAAGAGGAAAAAGATCTTGAGAAAGGGCCTTAGACTAATTACTTTTTTATTATCTCTTCTTTAGAAGCTCTGGTTTGAGGGTGGAGGTATTGGCTACTTGACTCTAGCTTTGTATTGAGTTTGTTTAGAGTCTCTATCTCTATTTATTTATGGAGCATTTATATATTTATTGAGGGTGGAGGTTTTGATCCCACATTTTTTTGAAGGAGCATTTATATATTTATTGTGGATATCAGTCTTGTATATTTATTTGGCATACTTTCAGGTGTCATTGTTGTAGTAAATTTCTTTTTATGCCAAAATTTTAAGAAAGGCTCTTCTATGTACAGGAGAGAATGGTGCTAGTTCCCATCAAAGCACAATTGCGAAAGCTTTTATCTGGTGGATGAAAGCATATGTAGGATGTTTGATTATGGTCAAACTTATTTACATTTCTTTCAAGTGGGGAATTCCATTTGCTTTTGAAAAGGTGTGTAGTCAATAGGTTCTTCATTTGTTTTCTTTTTCCAATTAATAATTTGTGTTAAACTAATCAGTCCATATTTTGTGTTATACTTCTTAACATGAGAGTGGGATCATATCAAGATTGTTTCACTAATATTAGACTATGACTAATTATAATATCAAGGTAAAAGTGGTTGCATGCACCAAGATCTTTTGTATCTTTCTTTCTCATCAACTAATGAGAGATGTTGCACCTTTTTATGTTTGCTTCAATGTTTATTCTGAGCTTTTATCAGGACCTCTGAGATGATTGTCAATATTGTTTCCTAGCTTCTTTGGGATAGCAAAAATATGAAGGATCAACTAAAGCTACACGGATTACAAACAAAAACTTATGAGGTTCGTGCATGATTAACATTTTTTTGAAGGAGAATTTATATATTTGTTGTGGATGTCAGTCCTGTACATTTATTTGTCATACTTTCAGGTGTCATTGTTGTAGTAAATTTCTTTTTATGCCAAAATTTTAAGAAAGGCTCTTCTATGTACTAGGGAGTTAGAACTCTGATTTCACAGAAAAATGCAAATTTCTTCATGTAGAGGACTTCTCTGACCTTCTATTGTTTCATTCATGATCTTGTTTGATGGTTTCTTTTGATCATTTGAATACCCAATTGTAATTGTTGTTCAAATTTTTTTCCCTCCAGAGACTTGTAGCTCGGGCTGATACCTTACTATTGTTCACTTTAACTATATATTCCATATGGATTATTCATTTTGAAACATCAGCTACCAGTTACCTCTTTGTGCTCTCATTGTGTTGAAACCTGATCATTGGAGCCATTTTACTTTCTCCTGCACTACAAGAAATATGGTGTAGTACAAAAAAAAAAAAGAAGCATTCTTTCAGTTATACAATCATGGAATATGATTTATGGTATTAAAGTTCCATAGAGGGACAACAGTTCATTGAGAACCAGACCTAAAAGTGGGGAAAAAACATTATTCCCATGAGTCGAATAGAGTACGTTGTGCAAAGAACCCTTTGAGAACCTATTGCTTTCAATTTATGTTAGTGTTTTTGCTACCTATTACCACTTTTATATTTATGTTGGGAATTAATCTTAGGTTTTCCCTTTACAAGTAACACTACTGAAGTGCAAACGGATGCTTGACTTTCAAAGACAGCACTGATGAAAATAAATTGGAGGCTTGGAGGTTGCATGAGCATTGAGGGCAAATGTTTTTACAATTTATTTTTATTATGTATTTGATAATGTTGAGATGTTCCATTCATTATTTGTACAATGTTTAAGGTTTCTTAATATGTACATTTCTATTGTAGCAAATTTATGTTTCAATAAGATGAGCAAAAATAGGATTGATTATGATATATAGAGATTTTCATTATATTATGTATTGTATGTGTCATTTATACTATTGTATAATTGATTATATAAATAGATATTATTGTGAAAAAATAATTCCTAATTTGTGATCAATTTGGGACAGTTTTGTGACAAATCATAAACTATGGGGATTCAATGAATTTAGCTACGGCATAAGGACAAAATAACCACACAAAAGTTGTAATTGTTTGACAACGTTATAGTTACAAATTAGTGACATATTAGCTATCGATTTTGAGTTCTAATAATTGACAATTGCCACAGAATAAGGACGGATTAGCGACGAAAGCAAACATAGTTAGCTACCGAAATAGGGACAGAAATTTCAGTCACTATTAGCGACGAGTTATTAGCGACAGATGTACCTTGTCTCAAATCTGTAACAAACTTGACGCCGATATGTTTTGCGACAGTATTACCTACGGATTTGCTACAGATTGCTCTGTAGCTAATTGATTAAATTCTTGTAGTGATTATCCACAGTTTCCTCATTTTAAAAAACCTAATTAATTGCATTAACTATTTTTTGCCAATACGAGAAAACCGTGGATGTACATTGAATGCTCGCCAGCTTGTGCTTTGAATCCAGCCAATAATTTCACATTTTTTTTAAAAAAATTACATAAGATCGCCGACATCAAGGAAGAGATAAAATATTCTCCTTGCAAAAAGATCTGAATAAAGTCTAAACATGCCACAAATCTCCGTTTATCATTAGACCTTGAGTCACTTCTCATGATGAGGGAAAACCGAAAACAAGAACGTTTGTTTGTACTTTGATAACATCATTAGAGACATTACGATTAGAATGAACAATTTAATTAAAAAAATGTTCATTTTTCTTTACGATTTAATTGTTGTGTATCCCATCTAATAGTGTAGCATGCACTCCACCTTATCAATGTTAGAAGTAGATATTTTTTACGAATTAAAAAAATATATTCTAATTAGTGCCGTTCATCCTACAATACTAAGTACAAAAAACAAAGACCCGCCGGTATATGAGTGTATTTGAATTATTAAACTACTGATTAGGGATTCAGATTAGGAATGATGAATTATCATAATTTAAATATGTTATTTATTCGAATAATTGATTAGTGAATTAATGTGACAGATGCGCTCATATAAAGTATCCATTTAGATATGCTAAGTTTTGGGACTAATGAATGAACATTTAACTTGAAAAGAAATATGGAAATTTTATTCTGTTCATGGAAGAGTGGATGATACGAACGTCATGAAAAAATGTTAATTATCATTCATTACTATATTTTAAGAAAATGTTAATTGTCATTCATTTACCGTATTTTTCTGAACTTTCGTCACAGAAACTACAGAGACGTTTCACACGAAAGCCAAAGAACAACCAAGTTGTGGCCTTGTTTTTTTTTCTCTAATATTTATTGAAATTAATTAATTCTATTATCTTTTACTAAAAGGGTTGGATCAAGATGTAACTTGTGCTTTCTTAAGAATGTCTCTGTTTAAAATTTTATTTATGCAAGACATTCTTGTATAGACCTTCATTTTCTTTCTTTTTTTTTTTGCTGAAGGACCATCATTTTCTTGAACCAACACAAATTAATTAAATAACAATGAAATTTGTAAATATTACGGTGGTAACTGGCAATTGAGAAAACAAAAACTTGTACAATTTAAATGATAAGCATTTGGTTTCAATAAAATAAGATATAGGCATGCCGGAACGAAAATTTTTATCGAAAATTTTCTTCTTCATTTTAAATGTAACAATGGATGAATCAGATTAGCCGGAACGAATCTCCCGCCTGCAGAGTGGCAATCGGGAAAAAAATCTATAATATTTTTAATAACGTTCTCTTAGTTTATGTAACACCCCGAGATTTTTTTCTTTTGTTTATTCATAAGTCTATCTCGACGATGCCAATCAATTCTATGATCAATAAACATGCTAGTTTACAATAGCAGAAGACTAATTTATCATATTCTATTATAATATGCGGAAGCTATTTATACTATATGCAATCACCTGTGGATTATGACTCACGTCTATACAATAATGAACTCTATATCCATGTGCATATCACTCATCAGAGGAGTCACCAACCGTCTCACCATCGTCATCACCATCACCTGTATGAATCCAAATATAGGGGCAAAGCCCAATAAGATAACTCATTACGTAGGATCACCCATAAAAATAATTATATGAATCATGATCAATATCAATATCAATACTATCAATAAACAATAATATATAATTGGTCAAAATATATAACATTTAATAATAATAAATAAATTAAAAGCAATTTGACCAATAATAATAATTATCCATATCATTAATTATTGATGACCAATATTCATTCCATTCGATTCATCTTGAATCAATTATTAATTGGCCATAAGTCGGTAAAGGTCACAATAAACAATTATCAATTATCATTCTTATCAACAATTTATCTATCCAATTTTCCATCATCCATTAGGGAGCAATTCAGTTATCAATCAGTCATTAAGGCACAATTCAATCAACGATGCAATTCAATTAATAATTCAATTCAATTAAGAAAGCATCCATCGACCACAATGATCTCCATCGACTAAAATGGACTTCATCGATCACAATGATCTCCATCGACTACGAGGACCTTCATCGACCATAAAGGCCTCAATCGACCATGAGGGTCTCCTTCGACCGTAAAGGTCTCAATCGATCACAAGTGTCTCAATTAACTATTATGCATTAGCAATCGATTCCATGAGCCTCCATCGACCATAAAGGCCTCCATCGACTACAAGGGTCTCCATGATGCATCAACAATCGACTCCATGACCCTCTATCGACCCAATGGGCCCCAATCGATCACAAGAATCTCTATCGACCACGAGGGCCTTTATCGACCATAGCGGCCTCCATTATCAGTTTACAATTCCATAATAACAATTTTTCATATCATCACTTGGACGATGCACAACCAATATTAACAATTCCATTATCTATCAATTTATGCCAATTGAATAATAGGTCATTAATCCATAATAAATTATTATTAATTAGCATATTACAATTATAACTGATTAACATTAATCAACATAACAATCATAATCAATTGACCAATACATATCAATGCATGATCAGGAACAATCAATGTTATTAAACAATATAATTAACCAAAATTGTTTAAACATATATTTTAAACCCTTAAAATCTGACCCGCGTTAAGACAAACTCGAGCCGGTTCATCTATTTTATTTATTTTTTCAATTTTCATATAAGACCCCGGGCCATATTGGCTTGGTTCCTATTCATTATCAATGAGTCTTCGAAACTTGAGCCGGATAAATCGAAATCTGATTTAGTTCTATGATATAATCTCGCGTCACACTCGGGTAAGAGAACCCGAGTCATGCCTATAGGAGCCCGGATCATGGATCTCGGTCCGGTTTCCCATTATGATTCGGTCTGAATTTTATTAAACTCGGGTCGGGCACAACAGAACCCGAGCCGAGTTCTATCATCATTAGGAAATTGTGTTTCGGACAACTTTTGATCATCCTATCTATGCCATACGATATCTAAAAGATGCAATAATATATAATGTAATCTCTATAAAATGGAGAAGAGTTCGGGGTCCATGTCGCGAAAAATCGACGCCATAGGGATCCCCCTACGTACCTCAAGTTGGTTGAAAAATTAACTTTATTTTCGATCGTCAGTTGGTTGCACCGATACTAAATTTTGACCCGCAATTATTCTGATAATTTTTTATATATTCCTTTTTTTCACCTTGTCGAGAAATTCAATAAATAAAATTTTCTTATCGGAAATGAATAAAAATTATTCTCTATTTTCTTCTCATGTGCATTTCTCTCTCCTAACTTTTCTCTCTCCAATCAACTAACATGCGCACATTTTTTTTTCCATCTTCTCTCCCCTTCTTTTATTTTTTTACTCTTTTCTCTCTCCACCTCTTTCCTCCCTATCCTTTACGGCCGTAACCTCAATTCCCTTTTTTTTAAATCTTTCTCTCTCTATTATCTCTTTCCAATTCTTTCTCTGTATCTTTTACGCCCGCAAAGTGTCTCCCCATTTTTTCTTTTTTTTCCATCTATTTGGCGGCCGCGTCTCTTTCTTTTTTTTCATCTTCTTTCTTTTTCTTCTCTCCATCTCTTACGCCCTCACATCTTCTCTCTTCAATCATGTTAGGGCCAATCTATTTTTGGCTGTCAACTATTTTTTTCTTACTCCTCTCTAAATTTCTCCTTCACCTTACGCCTTTTTTCCCCTCTTCCACGCCAACCATTATTATTTTTTTCGATTCTCTCTCCTATTGACATAGTGCCAAAATCGATCGTAATGGATCATAAAGAAAAAAATGATCATACTATACAAAGCTGATTCCCCATACGTACCTATGTGAATCCTTTGCTGACGTTTGAAGTCTCGCCTTCGTCGTCGCCGAGAAAATTGCGTCCGTTGCCGAAGAACGCCACGCACAGAAAATAATTTCTCTCCCCTTTTTTTTTAAATTTAGCCGTGACTAACTCCTTATTTATAGGATCTATAAATCCTTAATCTAATCCTAACTATAATATCTAATCCCACTCATATTTAATCATTTACTTAATCTATTTAACTAATTTAATTTCATTCTAATTATTAAATAAATAAATTCTGAAATTAAATAATCCCATCACTAATCAAACTCCTTTCCAATTTTATTTTATTTTTTAGAACTATTCATTTATTAAATTCTCAAAAATTAAGGTCGTCACATCATAACCTCCTTAAAAATAAATTCGTCCTCGAATTTTACGAAAGAGGATTTGACCAATCTAAAATTTAGTCAATAAGCTTATAAAAAAACATTCATGTTCATCATCAATTGTCACCGTTGCTAATTTACTCAAAAGAAGGAAACTAATTATCTATGTTTATTTCAACCCCCATTCCAATTATCTATCATTCATTCTATAACTATGCCTCATAAGTAGGGTAGGAACCTCGTCATTTTTCTTTATTGATTTCTCTTTGGTTCCGAACAATCCCGAGCAAAGTGCCCTTGTTTCCCACAGTTGAGATAAGCTCCAGTCTTACGATAATATTCACCCGAATGTAGTCACCGACAATAAGGGCATGGCTCTCTAATCCTCCTTTGTTTCTTAGACCCCACAAATGGTCCATCTTGATCTTCTTTCTCAGATGATCTATTTCTTTTTCGAGATCGATATTGATCTCGATTGTTTGCAATTTGTTTCTCCTTCGAAATCTTCAATATTTATTGCGTATTTTGTTGGTTGGCAAGCATTTGACTTTGGTTCTTATCGCTTGTATTATCACCATCTTCCTTTCACTCTTTCTCGGAGGCTTGGTTTGAGGCTATCAACCCAACGTTTTACTCTATCCAACTCTATCTATTGCAGGGTCGAATATTTCTCCAAGTTTAAAAACTTGGTTAGGTATTGCTTGATGGTCATACTACCCTGCTGTAGCATGAGGTACTCCTTCTGCTTTCTCCCTCGCTCATAGGCTGGAATGTATCTATCCTCGAATGCCTTCCTAAATTCTCCCCAAGTGATGTAATCCTGACCGGAGAACACCGTGTGCTTGACAGCTTTCCACCAATCTCTTGCTTCAACTATCAACCGTCTTGTGGCATAAATTATCTTGCGATCCTCACCACAATCCATTTCTAAAAAAATCTGCTCTAGTTCTTCTATCCACCTCTCTGCATCTTCAAAGTCGCCGTTTCCATCAAAGTGAGAGGGCTGCAACTTGAGAAACCTCTCAATACTATCTTTTCGATCTTGATGAGGTGATAGATCATCACTCCTAATGATGGAGTAGGATCCATGTGGTGGCGATCCCTGCCTCAGTTGTTCCTCATGATGCTCGTTGCTTCGATCATTATTCAATAGAGGATCTTGGGCTTGCTGCTCATTTGTCATTGGGTCTTGAGTCTGTTGGTTGGCCCGTTGGGATCCACTCTTTGGGCCACGGGGCACATTTTGCAAAATGTCCATCCTTGATGTGATCTGTAACAATATGCATAAATAAGATACTTCCTATAATAATGATATGATTATACTCATATATCGTTAGGGGATAACCTCCTTAGGACTTGTGTTATTCTATCAAGAATAACCTCTTTAAAATTTTGGTTATTCCTTTTAGAATAACATCCTTAGAACTTTGGTTATTCCTTTCGGAATAACCTCCTTAGGCGTTTCCTTATATCATTAATAAAATCATTTTATTTCCATCAACTAAGGATTTAGGTCATCCCTTAGTTTATCCATAGTTTGAAGGCACTATATTCTATATTGCAATTTAGTTACATAAGCTAATTTATGGTTCAGAAAACTTACTTGACCCTTTCTTGATGGCGAGGTGGTTGCTCATGACGTGTGCACATGGTCTCTATTCTATTAGAGACAGCTAAGAAGTGTCTCTCATTAGGCTTTGATACCTTTGTAACGCCCTAATTTTTTTTCTTTTGTCTGCCCAGAAGGCTATCTCGGCGACGCCACTCAATTCTATGACCTGTAAACATGCTAGTTTACAATAGCAGAAGACTAATTTATCATATTCTATTATAATATGCGGAAGCTATTTGTACTATATCCAATCACCTGTGGGTTATGTCCCACGTCTATACAATAAAGAACTCTATATCTATGTGCATGTCACTCGTCAGAGGAGCCACCAACCGTCTCACCATCGCCATCACCATCACCTGCATGGATCCAAATACAGGGGCAAAACCTAATAAGATAACTCAGTACGTAGGATCACCCATAAAAACAATTATATGAACCATGGTCAATATCAATATCAATACTATCAATAAACAATAATATATAATTGGTCAGAATATATAACATCCAATAATAATCAATAAATCATAAGCAATTCGACCAATGATAATAATTATCCATGTCATCAATTATTGATGACCAATATCCATTCCATGCGATTCAATTATCTTGACTCAATTATTAATTGACCATAAGTCGGTGAAGGCCACAATAAACAATTATCAATTATCATTCTTATCAACAATTTATCTATTCAATTTTTCATCATCCATTAGGGAGCAATTCAATTATCAATCAGCCATTAAGGCACAATTCAATCAACGATACAATTCAATTAATAATTTAATTCAATTCAATTAAGAAAGCATCCATTGACCACAATGATCTCCATCGACCACAATGATCTCCATCGACCAAAATGGGCTTCCATCGATCACAATGACCTCCATCGACCACGAAGGCCTCCATCAACCATAAAGGTCTCAATCGATCATGAGGGTCTCCATCGACTGTAAAGGTCTCAATCGACCACAAGGGTCTCAATTAACTATTATGCATTAGCAATCGACTCCATGAGCCTCCATCAACCATAAAGGCCTCAATCGATCACAAGGGTCTCCGTGATGCTTCAACAATCGACTCCATGAGCCTCTATTGACTCAATGAGCTTCAATCGATCACAATGATCTCTATCGACCACGAGGGCCTCTATTGACCATAGCGGCCTCCATTATCAGTTTGCAATTCCATAATAACAAATTTTCATATCACCACTTGGACGATGCACAACCAATATTAACAATTCCATTATCTATCAATTTATGCCAATTGAATAATAGGTCATTAATCCATAATTAATTATTATTAATTAGCATATTACAATCATAACTGATTAACATTAATCAACATAACAATCATAATCAATTGACCAATACATATCAATGTATGGTCAGGAACAATCAATGTTATTAAACAATATAATTAACCAAAATTATTTAAACATATATTTTAAACCCTTAAAATCCGATCCACGTTAGGACAAACTCGAGCCGGTTCATCTATTCTATTTTTTTTCCAATTTCATATAAGACCCCGGGCCATATTGGCTCGGTTCCAATTCATTATCAATGAGTCTTCGAAACCTGAGCTTGATAAATCAAAATATGATTCGGTTCTATGATATAATCTCGCATCGCACTCGGGTAAGAGAACCCGAGTCACGCCTATGGGAACCCGGATCAGGTTCATGGAACTCGGTCTAGTTTCCCATTATGATTCAGTCCGAATTATATTGAAAGAGCCGGGCACAACAGAACCCAAGCCGAGTTCTATCGTTATTAGGAAATTGTGTTTCGGACAACTTTCGATCATCCTATCTATGCCATACGATATCTAATAGATGCAACAATATATAATGTAATCTCTATAAAATGGAAAAGAGTTCGGGGTCCATGTCGCGAAAAATCGACGCCATGAGAATTCTCCTACGTACCTCAAGTTGGTTGAAAACTTAACTCTATTTTTTTGTCATCAGTTGGTTGCACTGATACTAAATTTTGACCCGCAATTATTCCGATAATTTTCTATATATTCCTTTTTTTCACCTAGTCGAGAAATTCAATAAATAAAATTTTCTTATCGAAAACGAATAAAAAATATTCTCTGTTTTCTTCTCATGTGCATTTCTCTCTCCAATCAAACAACCTGCCCACATTTCTCTCTCCTTCTTTTATTTTTTTTACTCTTTTCTCTCTCCACCTCTTTCCTCCCTATTCCTTTAGGGTCGTAACCTCAATTCCTTTTTTTAATCTTTCTCTTTCCAATTCTTTCTCTGTATCTTTTACACCCGCAAAGCGTCTCCCCATTTTTTTCTTTTTTTTCCATCTGTTTGGCAGCCGTAAACGTCTCTTTCTTTTTTTTTCATCTTCTTTTTTTTTCTTCTCTCCATCTCTTACGCCATCACATCTTCTCTCTTCAATCATGTTTTGGCCAATCTATTTTTGGCTGTCAACTATTTTTTTTCTTACTCCTCTCTTAATTTCTCCTTCACCTTATGCCTTTTTTTCCCTCTTCCACGCCAAACATTATTTTTTTTCGATTCTCTCTCCTATTGACATAGCGCCAAAATCGATCGTAATGGATCATAAAGAAAAAAAATGATCATACTCTACAAAGCTGATTCCCCATACGTACCTATGTGAATCCTTTGCTGACGTTTGAAGTCTCGCCTTCGTCGTCGCCGAGAAAATTGCGTCCGTTGCCGAAGAATGCCACACATAGAAAATAATTTCTCTCCCTTTTTTTTTAAGTTTAGCCGTGACTAACTGCTTATTTATATGATCTATAAATCCTTAATTTAATCCTAACTATAATATCTAATCCCACTCATATTTAATCATTTACTTAATCTATTTAACTAATTTAATTTCATTCTAATAATTAAATAAATAAATTCTGAAATTAAATAATCCCATCACTAATCAAACTCCTCTCCAATTTTATTTTATTTTTCAGAACTATTCATTTATTAAATTCTCAAAAATCGAGGTCGTTACAATTTATTTCAGTATTGCATGTTTGTGTTATTTTTGTACTATGAATACTTAGACTACTGATTTTTGTTGATGCTCGTATTTTATTTCTTTTTTTTATTTTATGTCTTGATGGTAATAAGCATAAATCTTTTGTGAGCTTAAAATAAATAATCAAATATAAGAGGGTTAGCTGAACTCCAAAAATTATAATATGATATAAAAGTATTATTCGGAACCTGAGTGTGTTCGGATGATTAGATGTGTAGGGAATTTTTGCTTGGCGACCTGAGGTCTAACTGATTTGAGATCCGTTGGTCGAAAGTCCGCTACATGGACCACCTTGTGCAGTATGGAGAAGCACAAGAATACTAATTTAGTGAAAGGAGAAAAATTCTAAAAGATGTATAAATGTATTATTTGGAACCTTGGTATAGATCCGTAGGGAATTTTTGTCTGCCGACCGAAGGTCAATTGGTCTGGGACCCGTCGGTCAAAAGTGTGCTACATGGACCACCTTGAGTAATATGGAGAAGCACTACTCAATTCTATATAAAAATAATAAGGTGAATAAATTAAATTTAAAGCTCACTCTGTACTTTTGTTTTCCACATTAATGCTATTATTTGATAGGCTGTATGTTTTCTTGCATGGAGCTAAACTAGAATAAGTTTAGTGTTTAAGATAAAGAATTTCTACGAGGCTGAGTTATGAATTGTAGATAGATACTTTGGCGATGGACTTGTAAAATAGTAAAAAAGTATTAGTGATGAGGTAGAGACTATGATGATTCATTTATGATTCTTGAGTCTTACCTTGAATCTTGTTTGAGGACAAGCAAGAGTTCAAGCTTAGGGATTGATGCATTAAAATATTCATATTTATGCCATAATTTTATTATACAATATTATAATTTTTATAATAAATTCAAATTTTGATTGTCGTAGCCATTAGACTACTGATGGATGTCCTATCTATCTGTTGGTACTACTAATCGACGGGTAGATGTCCATTAATAAATTATCGAAGGCACGTGCCATCGTACTTGCGAGGGAGCTTTTCCTATTAATATTTTAGAAGGACATTTCTCTTCATCATAAATGTCTTCGAAAACTGGTAGTCAGAAATACATTATTTTCTTGTATCGAATATTTACATATTACAAAAATCGCTAGAGTTGCGAGCCCGTCGATTGCCGCCCGAGCCGAAAGATAGAGGAAGAGTGATTGAGGGAGAGAAAGAGAGGAGAGAGTGAGAGGGGAAAGGAGAGCCAGAGAGAAGAGAGAGAGAGAGAGGAGAGACGGGAGCAGATATTATCGTCGAATAGAAATCTGTCGGTAACTCCGAAGGGCCCAGTCGTTGAAAATATTAAAGTAAAAATTTTTGCCGCCTGATTTTCGCTCCTATTTTTTTCTTCTCTTTCTCCCGCCTCCCTGCATCTGTTGCAACCGGTCGGTCCTTCAATATTACCGACGGATTTCTTCAATCCGTCGGTAATACCGAAGGTTCAATCCATCGGTAATAACAATATTAAAATATTAATAGTATGTTTCATATTATATCATATATATATAATATTATATTAATAGTAACTAATGGGTCTACCTTTCATCGCTAATATCGAAGCCCAACTCGTCAGCAATAATAATATTAAGATATTAATAGTATGTTTTATACTACATTATATAATACTATATCACTAGTTACCGATAGGTCTACCCTTCAGTTGTACCGACGGCTAGAGTTCCGTCGATAATACCGAAGCCGTAATAATAAATTTAAAATAATGATTAATTTATCATAAATCACAAATGACCCTTTAAAAATATCTAAGAGGACATACTATAAAAGCCATAATATGTTTTTTAATAAATACTTTAGTCCATATTTGTTTTATATTTTTAATAACTATTTCTTGTAAGAACATAGTAAAGATTAAATTGACATTTGATAATTAATAAAAAAAGTAACTTAATAGAAATTTGAATAAAATTAGTTGAAAGAATCTAAATATTAATGGGGAATAAGTTCAAGAAATAAAATTTATAATTATGGTAGAAAATTTATAACTAATTTTATAATGTTAATGTATATCTAATACTAATGTTAATCAATAAGTGTATATACTAATAATATTATATATCTTAATATTATCCTAAGACACCTATATCTTAATCTTAATCTTCATCAAGACTTATCCTAGTATTTTTCTTAAAGATATTTAATGATACAAGTAACGGATATTTGATTTATTCTAGAATGCAAGAAGTGTGAAAACACTTGCATTATTTATATTATATTATATATGTTTTAATATTAAATTATATATATTTTAACTATTACCGATGAATTAGGCCTTACCGAGAGAATTTTATCCGTCGATAATTTCGAAGGTTATACCCGTCAGTAATAATTAATATTAAAATTTTAACATATGCTTATATTATATATTATTAAATGAGTTACCGATGGATAGAAATTCTTCGATAATTCTAAAGACATAATTTGTTAGTAATTATTAATACTAAAATATTAACATAATATTAATATATTAATATAATATGCTTATATTATATTATATATGTTTTAATATTAAATTAACTAGTTCCAAAACTCGTGCAATGCATGTAGACCACATAAATAATTAGTTATTTAGTTATATTTTTAAAATCATAAAACTAATTTTCTAGTGAATAATAGTGATAAAATGATTCATCCACTTTGAAAAAAATACTCCACATGAAAAATTAATTTCACCATTGGCATTTAGTATGTGTAAATTATATCAAACTACCTTCATATAAAATAAATCTTTATTCGAATATTTTGTTTAAAGTAATGAAATATTGGCTTTTCTTAAAAAAATAAATGTTATATTATGAACATGGTATGTGACATATATCTTTGACATTTAAAAATAAAAAAGAAATTTATCTTAATTGGGCTCAAGGTGAATTCGTTGTTTAAAATTATTTTATAATTCTAAAAATAATACATTATTTCTTAAGAAGAAATATTATTTATTTTATTATACTTGTACTTTGTTTTTTAGAACGGAAAGATTATTCTTAATAGTACATTATCTTTTATAAGGACTTTTAATTGTATTAATTATGTAATAACTTTAAATTTAAGTATTAAATTTTATTTATATTTTTATAGATACTGATGCAAATTATGTTTGAATTAGAATTAGAAATGTGTCCGGAGTATTAGAATTTGAAATATCTTTGGATTACCTTAAATTAATTTTATATCCTTGATTTCTTTCCATGTAATTTATTATTAGTGGACGCAAAATCTTTAACTTATCGTTTTTCCTATCTCTAAAGTGATAACATCGCAAGTAAGATTTGGTTTAACATTATTATTAATTGAAATATTAACATATTATCATATAATTAGGATCTTATCTTGTCTTTTAGGATAAGGATCAGAATTTGGATTGAAATAAATTGAAATTATTTCAAGTATTAAAGATATAGATAATACAGATAAAGATATACGGATTATAGTTAAATGATTGTTACATCGTAAAAGTACTTCTCTCATATGGATAAAGATATAGATAATATATATATTATTTCATTAATTATAGTCAGGTGCACACATACTCAGTATAAAAAGTAATAATTTCTTATTCAAGATATAACTAATTTTAAGATGTTTAAACTGAGTACAAGTACACATAACAATTATGAAATCGAACGCAAAAAATATAACAAATTGAAATACGTTATGAAGTTGAATAATATATTTAAAAATTCTAAAAAAATGACAGTAAGCTGACCCAAGTAAAATTAATTTATTTATCATGATTAATTTGATTTGTTCTATTATTATTGAGAAAAATGAAGTGAACAAATGAGTAAAGGATAAAATATTAAGGAAAATTATGAGTAAATGAAAAATAAGTATATTATATTATTTTATTAATGCATCAAGAAAATAATATAATAAAATCTAGAAAAAGAAATATATATTACATATATTTTGTTATAAATATAGTTACCTATAGGTTCCGCCCTCGGTAGTACCGACGGCCATCATTCGGTAATACCGAAGGCCGACTCATTATTAATAAAATATCAATATTTCATTATATAATATTATAAATGTTTTATTATAAATATAATCACATTCGTAACATTATTAATAAAATATTAAGATTTCATTATATATTACTATAATATATTTTATTATAAATATAATTATCGATGAGTTTCGCCTTCGGTATTACCGATAGATGTAGATCCGTTGGTAATACTGAAGGCAGAACCCGTTGGTGAACTACTGACGGACTTATGTCATCGGTACTACTCAAGGGTTTTTTAACCATCGGTATTTTAGAAAGATATTTTATTCCGTCGCAAAGTTTGTCAGAAAATTTGAAGGATATTTGCTCATCAAAGATTGTCCGTAAAAAATTCGTAATTTTCTTATAGTGATTATTGCTATGATATAAATGCCCATATATCATGAATTAAACATAACAATTACACAGTTTATATATCATTCATGCATTCAATCTTATAACTTATAACTTAAGTAATTACACATGTGTATTATGACAACTTGCACATATGACAAAGAAAATTGATATCTTTATATTTTAATATTGATCTCGTGGTTCCTATTTTTCTTAGTTATAGGTTTATGGTTATTAATGGTAATCAGTAATATTAGATTTTTATCACACTAGGAAACTCAACGTTCAACCTTAGAAGACTCACTAACATAGATTGTAGAATTTATAACTTCTTATAGGGATGCCCAGGACATAAAAAAGTCTTAATGAGATATTTAACTGATTGAGGTTAAAACTAATTATCGACTTCAGAAATTTTGATTACAATATAATTAAATCATATACAATAATTAACTTAGCTGACACTTAATTAATTTGATCTACCAATACATACTATAGTATTTCAATTAAATTAAACTTTAGATCAAATGAATAATGACATACAAAATCCTAGCTGCTAATTAGCTTTCTCTTGATTAGTTTAGTTAGTTGGTATCATCATTATTTATGAACTTGAATTCTATTATTATGTCCTAGTACTCACGAGATCCAATTCTTAAAATATAATTGAAAAATAATATTATTAAATGAGACTTAGATCGAATGGAATAATTAACTTAATTAATTATTAATTTAAAAAATTGCACATAGGTGAATTTTAGAATATTACAATCCTGTGTTCTACCTAGTCGCTGACAACTTTGGTTCAGAGAGAGAGAGAGAGAGAGAGAGAGAGAGAGAGAGAGAGAGAGAGAGAGAGAGAGAGAGAGAGAGAGAGAGAGAGAGAGAGAGAGAGAGAGAGATTATTTTTGTCATCAATATTCCAAGATTATATTACACATACATTGTAACAAGGAATTGGACCGAAAGAAAAGATAACAAAATTATATAAACAACATTTCGATTGTTTATTTCAGGGCAACATAATTAGATGGCAAAACCCATCCACAATGTTATTTCCACTTATATCTAAGCTCATATCGATCAGCGAATTGGTTGAAGAAGAAAGCACCATCGGTCTGGATTTGCCACCAGCACTTGGTGTCACATTTGAGCAAATCCTTCTCTTCACGATAAACATCGAAACTACCTGAGACATTCTTCCATTGCATGTAACACCAAAATAATGTATTAGGGACAAAGACGTTGGGCCTAAACCTCCAACTGAAGAAATCATGGAAGTTCAAGGTGTGCCAACCGAGATCATCATCTTTGGACCTACAGTGGATGGTGAGCGGAATGCCCCTACCCAAATAGTTTGTGATGTTGACATGGTTATAGATGCGCCCATCGCAGAATGAAGCATGGCACGAGAAGATGATCAGCAAACAAGGAAAAATGATACCTATGAGAGAGCGAAGGTTGTTGCTACTCGAAGCCATTGTTCATCTGCTCGTCTCCTTCCAAACCAAAGAGCACAAGAAAAACTTCAAAATGAAAGATGTCCTTGCAGCATTCTGGCCCAGAAACGCCTTATATAATCATGCAATAGAAGACAAATAAATGGTTACACTTATTCATTAGGACATTTAAGGACCAAATATCATCTCTAATCTGTCACTTTATTCATTATTCCATAAATTCGACGGCTCATATATTCTGCTAATTGCAAAATATGTCAGTCACTGGTTTAGGTTCAATGCTGGTACTTTCTTTTTCTGAACTCGCAGAAGGACAGATACGGAAACGTTAATTGGCAAAACATATCCACCGTCTGATTGTGATATTTTGCTTTGGCATTTTATTTGTCCAAGGGATGTGATCTCCCTTCTCTCGTCTCTCACAACTCCATATCTCCAATACTGATCCCTCTTCTCTATATGTCTAGGCAATTGATCTTTTCTTTTGATGGGGTTAGAGAGATGTGACTTCGGGTTCAAGTTTATATATGATCGGTCGTTAGGAACGATAGAATTTACACTTGAAATTCGGATCATCACGCATAATATATACCAAGAGAGGCTAGTAGGAAATGCATGACATGAATAATTTCTCCTCGAGCTCCTTTACGTTAATTGGGGAGAAATTAAAATAGTCTTCAATTTCTTATTTTTCTTAGTTTATGGGAAGGGAGAGAGAACAGGAAGTATGTTGCACTGATTTTAACAACAAATGAGACAACGAGCAAGATTTAATCTAGGCACTATTTTATCTCATTAAAAGTGCTCTCTTTCGTCATGGGTGAGAGAGACTTTAAATAAATAGCTGCTCTTACATGCACATTGTTATAACAAGATTTATTCCATGCCATATGCATCATACATGCACATGTTTCACGAATAGAAAGTGAAAAAAAAAACACCGCCATGTTACCACTTATATCTAAGTATGTATTCATCGTCGAACTGTTTATAGAAGTAGGCTCCGTCCTTCCGAATGCTCCAAAAGCACTTGGTGTCGCACCTGTTTACGTCCTTGTCCTCCCGGTAAACATCGAAACTTGCAAAGACCTTGTTCCACTTCATGGTGCACCAAAACAACGTGTTAGCGAAAAACACGTTGGGCCTGAACCGCCAACTGAAGAACTCATGGTACTTCAAGGTATGCTGCCCGAGATCGTCATCTTTGGATTTGCAGTGGATGGTCAATGGAATTCCAGGGCACAAATCGTTTGTGATGTTGACATGGGCGTAAATACGTCCGTAGCCGATGGGAACGTGAGACGAGAGAAAGAGCAGTGAACACAAGAGGATGATTCTAGGAGACGAAGCCATTTATAATTCTACTCCTTGGACGGTAGAGAAGAGAAATGTAGAAAAATTAATCCTGGTAAATGTGAGTAGTGTGTTCAGGACTCAAAATCTTATATAAAAAAGATACGAAGAAATAGTCATTCCGTTGATTAAGCAGATTAATTCGCGAATATTCCTTGCAATATCCCCGACTGCCCATGATTTCTAGCTAGAACAATGTAATAGAATATTCCTTCAATATACTTAATTACGATTCAGTTTGCCGAATACTATATATATGTAGTTCTGATTTATAGCTACAAATTAATGGCGGAAATCTAAGTATATCCTATACATATATTTATGATTAATTGTCACTGGGTCCTAATTAATTGTATTTTCTTTTTTCCTAATAAGTAAGAGTTAATGGCATTCGAAAATATCCTTTAATGCCGGTTTATCACAACTCAATGGTTATCCCGGTGTTAATGTAAAAAAAATTAATAAAGTTTCAAACTTCCTGGAAATTTTAATTGAGCACTTTTTTCACCTTTGATAAGTTTACATTCGGTAATTTTTTTTTATCTTTTTATTAGTTGTTCTCTGTTTAGATTTGCTTGATTTTCCTTTCCATATTTTATCGTATATCTTCACTGATTTTGTATATGGAATTATCATTCTCCTTCAGTTTTCACGAATTACGTTATGATTTCCCTGTGGAATCTTTTGATTGGTGTTCAACTGAACATCTGTTCTTTTAAAAAGTAACAGTATACATCAACAAAAATATATGTGGATCAACTGTTTGCCTATTTATATTATCTTGATTTTTTTTACGACCGTGTCTTTTTATAGGGTTATGACCATATTTTCATAAATCAAGGTCTCAAAAGTCATCCAGCTTTAATTTTACCAATTATTATAATATTTACCGACAAAAATTTTGACGTGACACATACCTCAATATTTTCTCACTTCTTCGTATCAAATTAAAAATTAATAAAATAATTTTTTTTTAAAAAGGGTAGAAACACTATAAAGAGATTGGTCTTATGTCACTTGAACCAATAATCACATCTCCAGTGAAGTTTTATTTTTATAATTTGAATTACTTTGAACTCCTATTTAATATGTTCAATGATCGTTGCATTTATGACATAACAGAACAGTGAGAAATTATTATTTCATATAAAGTGCAAATTATTTTAGATAAAAATGTATGCATAGTTTTATATTATATATAAAATATAGAAATAGATGACGATGATATAAAATTTGACCTTTAAAAATTAACATATTTCAGTTAGAATTTATTTTCATTAAATGAAAAAGTTTGTTTTGTAATATATAAAAATATTATGGAATACTAAAAGTCAAATGTTATGACTAACCTGTAACCTTAATGTACATTAATAAGTGTTTTCATTTATTATGACTCCTAATACTAATACAAATTTTTTAATAAAAAATTCTAAAATAAATGAAAGGAGTAATGGTGAAAGGAGAAAGCACCTCATCATATTTGCAAAATTGTCATGATCATGACTTTATATTATATATAGAATATAGATATAGAGATAGATTACATCAAACAAGATATAAGGTAAAGTAAATAAAAAAATTAAAGTAAATAGCTCATTTATTGTTTGAAATTGTTAATGTAATTATTGTACCAAGTATAACAATTAGAATCAAATAATAAGTAAGAGTTATGGATTCCACAAGAACTAGTGATTTATTTACCTTTTAACACTTGTTAATTAATTGAAATAAAAATATATCGTGATTTTATAATAAAGTTATAATAAAAACAACGATGTTATCTCAAATGTTCAAATTTTTAAGTAATGAAAGAAAAAAATTAATATTCAGACATTTAATCTCTCAATTATCTCTTAATTAATAATATTTTTTTTACAATTCAAGTGATGGAAAGATGGTCAAGTATAAGTTTTGATTATGATAACTTAACAATAATAATAAAGATTAGATAAAATTAGCTAAACAAGTCAACTTATATCTACCATAATTAGGATGCTTTTAGATGCAATTTATATTATTAATTACTAAACAATTCATTGATAATTGACAATCGATGGCACCAAATCATATTACCACCAATCGACTTTAGCATAGCTGAACTAGGACTGGGTTCAACCGTTCAAGGAAAGCTGTCCCGGGTTATCTAATGATTTTAAGATCGATTATCATGCATATGATTAACATGTAACTACTGCTAAACAACTAGTAATTGACACATAAATCTATCCACCTATAATAGAAGTATTAAGAAAATGTCATACTCAAATACATAAAACTATAAATCATAAAATAAATTGAGAGAAAAATGGAATTCACGTTCATTTTTTTTAAAATAACAAAACTACTCTGTAAACTAATGATTTAACATTAAAATTATGTAGAAAATATAATAAAATTATTAAAAATAGTAAATCAATCTATCTAGTAGTGGATGACATAGATGGAATGAGGCTTGATCCGCGGTACGTTGAAAGAAAACTAAAATTCTTCAATTCTTAATTAATTTGCAATGCCACAAAGTATAAATTATTCTCTCATGTCTCGTGACTCTAGCGCTTTAAACCTTGAAATTGCATGTCCCTTGAGGTCATGGTACATTAGTCCTTATAGGTACGATGGCTTCCTAGAATTCTTAAGTGATTCTGAGGCTTAGATCCACAAGAAAATCGCCTAAAAATATCACACTCGTTCATAAGTTTAGTTGATTGTATTAAACTCAAGCCTGGCTCTATTCATATTTTATTTCCTGATAGCATTTGACTCAGAATTGATTTTTATTGGCAATCTTGTCCTCCTAGTATGATGGCAAACATGTTTGGGTTCTTTTATAACTCAACATTTTGAATTTTTTGGGCTTTGGTTTTTATACTTTTTTTATCTGAACTCTTTGCGCCGGTAATGAAACAATCCTAATAATAAAACAAACCTAAATTAGTAACTCACAAAAATTTATAAAAACAAATAAGAAAATAGATTCTTACAATGGTCAAAACTATAAAAAATAATCTAAATGACAAATGCAAAATATTTATAAAAATGCACACATCAAATTGTCTTAAGCTTGAACTTTTGCTTATCCTCAAGAAAGCTCTAAGGCAAGACTCGTGACACCATCATGAATCATAAATAGACTATCGCAAATTCTATCCTTTGACTAATACTTTACTATTACCATCATTTTATAAGATCATTGCCAAAGTATGTAACTTTGGTCCAATTTCGTAGCATCATAAAATAATGAAGAAGTAAACTAATTTAATGATGCATAGAACCTTAAGATAAGTTGATATGAATTTAGTATCTAGATGGTTTGGTAACAACTAATTAAGTTATGATCCTCCCTCTTTGAAATAACTAGAATCAACTACCTTAACGCTTATAAACTAAGAGCACTTCCTTCTAGTTCTACTATTAAATTTATTTAGATTAGGATGTGAGGAGTTGTCTTCCTAAATAATTGAACTTTCCATTATGAGATCAATCTAACGGACTACAAATATCAACACTTCCTTCTACCTCTACTAATATAACTAACGAATTTCTTTTACTATATAGTAAACGATGAATGATAATTTTAAACTAACAGAAGACATGTCAATAATCGACAAATGAATCTAATCAAGACCAAAATAGTGCACCAAGTGATTATATTCATAAAAATGAAACAAACTATAATTAACATAAATTGAAAAAAGGGTTGACAAGTTATTCTAATAATTAAAACTATTTTAGTTAAAAACATAAAAGGATGGATATCAATGATGCTCAGGTTCAACCCATCGCAGATTAGAACAAAATAACTCGCAGAATTTGATATAATGAATGACCACCCGATCCTCCTTCCGGTCCGCACAGAAATCTTCTTGATACACGTCGGAGATGTTCTCACTCTTTTTTTTTTATTTCAAAGCATGGTTTAGAGGCCCTAGCATCTTGTTTCTGAGCTATTAGTGTTCTTTATTTAAAACTTTTGATAGAATTTAAGGACGGAATCCAATCAAAGTTGAATCGAAAGCCCTTTTTGTTCTATAACAAGGAAATTCAGACACAAATTAATTTTAAAGTTTAAATCCACTCAAACTCCTTTAAATATATATAAATATATTTAAGTGATTCCTCGAAGATATATATATGGTAAATTTAGGAGTATCAATCCAACTCAAATTCCACTAAAAGTCTTGGATACTTATAAATATCTATCACAGGTCATGATGGAGATGTCACTCTCATAATCGATTCGTTACACTCGTGTCACAACCCTATTTCATAAGTCATTACAAGTCTATCATGATTTTATTTCGCGAATCATTAGAGACATGTCACGACCCACCACGATTTCCTATTTTGACTTTGTTTCGAATGTAGTTTTTTTCTAGTATTGCATAACTCGTCTCTCATGCTTAGATGAAAAAAAATAAATAAAATTGTTTTTATTTTAAAAAAATAAAAAGTATATATTCAAATAAGCTAATATAATGATGCATTTTTATGGTAAAAATAGTTATAGTAAAATTGAATGCAAGAGAAATTATGTATTAAAATATGCATGCATGTAGTTGAAAGAGGTATAACACATAATAAACCGTTGATGCTTATTGATAATTATGATTGGTATAATGTTATTATGGTTTTATTGGTTCCTTTATTGATCTATTTATGGAGACAGGCATTGCCCATCTTTATCTTAAAAAAATTATATCCCATATTATAATGATTGGCTATACTATTGTTGATCTCAAACAATGATCCCTTTGTGTACTACAAGAAAAATGACAATTTATGACGGCTCGAGCCATTGCAAAATGAGAAGAATCCGTTGAAAATTTTAGTTTGCGACGAATTTTTTGACAGGAGAGACCCATAATAAAAGTGCTCGTCGCAAATATTTTCCGATGGCTGAAGACGGTCCGTTAGAACTACCCATGGCTGAAGAAGTGGGAAAGTTCCCATAAACTGAAGAAGTGGGAAAGTTCTCACCATTCGAGCCGTGGGAACTTTCCATGGCTCCAGCCATGACAACTTCCCACGGGTCGAGCCATGGCAAAAGTTTTCCATGGCTCGACCAGTGGGAATGGCCGTGGAAGTCGTGGGGAAGGAGCTGTGGCAAATTTCCACGGCCATAGTCGCGGCAAAGATAGCCGTGGGAATTAATTAAAATTTTCCCAAAAAAATCCCAAATTAAATAAATGCATTTTTTGGGAAGATAATTAAATAATCCAAAATTACATTAATCTGAATACATTAATTGTCATACAAATAAAATTAAAAATACAACTAATTTTTGTATTCATCTTCTTCGTCATTGTCGTCTTACTAGCCACGCATTATCTAACGAATCATTTTCTTCATTTCTTTTCATTCTTGCGCTTCAAAAGCTTGTTGTTGCTCATATTTTTTGTGAACTTCTTCTCAGACCTTTTGTTGGACTTCTGACAGTCGTTGTTCCCACATGTTATCAATACTTGTGGTACGTCTTGAGTTGAGTAATCAGATATTGATTTTCGCCCATATCCAATATTGGCATGACTAACAGACGACCTGAGACCGTAGATGCACCCCTTCTTCACTCCAACATGATCCATCCATAATTGTCGATGGGTCAATGGTGTCGCCTCCTCCTGCGTGACCTATGAATTATGCTCGACTTCTTTTGCTTTATATCTCTCTTGTAAATTTAAGTGATATTCCAACAATCATATGTCTCCCGAGCAAACGATGTTACAAAAGGACAGACTTACTTATGTCTCTTGAGCAAATGATGAAACTCATTCAAATTTTTTTTTTCTAACGAGTTCTTAGAAAAATCTCATATTCTGTAGGTGTTTTACCCATCTCTTTTTCCTACAATTGAAACCAAAGTTAGAACATGCTGCAATTAAATGAGCATTCGAGATTTCAACAAAGGCATAAATATTTACCAGTTGCCTTGCTATTGTCGATGTCAAAACACAACCATCCATGTGAAGGCATGCTCCCTAGTCAGATTCTCGATTCATCTTGGCTTTCTCGCACTTAGATTTATATGCTTTAGTGTACCACCTAACTAATAGCTCGGTCCAAATTCACTATGGAATCCAATTAGGCCGTTCTCCTGCAGCCCGTGCAATCGACAACATCGAGGACAAATTCCTCGAGCACCTAGGTAATAAGATGTAACTCCGAACGTCGACAATATTTCTTCAAATCTAATCTTGCTTTGATATTATCTTTTGTTCTTTCCCTTAATATCTATAACAGTGTGAAATACATCATCAAATACATTTTTCTCAATGTGCATGAAATCCAAATTATGATGAATCAATTGATCTTTCGAATACGGTATATCTCAAAAGATACTACGTTTCATCCAATTGTGCGAAACACCATATCCACTATATCGGACATTTGGTTTGCCAGTAACCCTATTGAAACAACAGATGTCAAATAATTCATATCCTGATAACCTAACGGGAGGCATGTCATGCTCTATTTTTCTCCTTCGAAAGGCATTTCTATTACTTCGAAATGAATGATGTTCATGAAGAAACAATAATTGTAAGACTTTGATCAAATCATGTCAAATCATTAAGAAACTTAAATGCATAAATACAACAACTTGGAATTATCCATCGCTAATGATCGATGAAGAACAACTTGAAGGAATGGACTTCCAAAAAAATAAGAATCTCTTTCTTCTCTTCTCAAATGGGAAAAGTCAAGAAGAAGGCAACCTTTCAATAATTCTTCAAGAGGTGTGTTTTGGGGATCATGATCATTTATTTATAATAAGAACATTTTCATATGATTTGAATTTCTACCCATCATAAAAATTCCAATGCACCCTTTGGTCTCATCACATTATATTCCATATCAGTATGTCCAATATATATTGATCACTTTTATTTGGGTATTAACTTATTTTGACAATTATTAATTGTATAATTTACTTTCATATCAAACCCAATATTGGATATGATCCAACAATCTCCCATTTGGATTATATATGAAACCATATAATTATACACCGTAAGTAACAAAGTGAGCTCAGCTTTATTGCCAAACTCATAATCCAAAGAATCAATCTCATTCATCGATATATTAATATAGGATCAAAGTAGTATTTGTCGCAATCACTGCAACTTAACTCGACAATGGTCACGTATATCAATATGATCAATGACAAGATCATGATATGGATGTGCAGCATGAAAGTTACACGCAATGTGATCATGCATGTCTACTTTCAACTGGTCCACATAATTTGAGATCAAACTTAAATAAAAGAGTGAACATAAAAAAAACTAACATGTATATATGCTGAAAGTAACAAAACAAAATATCCACAACATGAGCATTTATAATTACAAACTCCCACTGAGACTAAATATCTTGAACCAAAATGACACTCATACTAACAGTGTGCTCGAGAAACACTTTGGGTGGAAATCCCATTATAAGCGGATCGACAATCATAGAGTTTGTCCCAATATGCTCAACAGACAATAACTTTTTCTTTAACAACAATGCCACGATTTTGACGAGCTCTTATTGTTATTGGAATATGCAACTGCTGATTTATTGTCACAAAATAATTTCAATGATCTTTCAATACCATCTATTATGCACAGTCCTATGAAAAAATTTTGCAGCCAAATTTCATAATTAGATGTCTCATAGCATGCGATAAATTCTGCTTTCATGGTGTAAGATGCAATAGTGTCTTGTTTGACACTCTTCCATGATATAGCACCCTTGGCAAACAAGTAAATGTAGTCCTACGTGGACTTCATACTATCTTGGCATCCAACAAAATCGGAGTCTGAATATCCAATTGTCTCAAACTTATCTGTTCTTCGATATGTCAACATGTGCTGTAAATACCGCAAGACCCTTTTGAATGCTTTCCAGTGATCCATTCCTCGATTACTTAAATATCTGCTTAATACTCCAGTCATGTACGAAATATTCGGACGCGTACAAATTTGAGTGATAATAATATTAAGATTATTAGTACAAAATTGATCCATTCATCGCTAATATCGAAGGCCCAATTCGTCAGCAATAATAATATTAAGATTAATAGTATGTTTTATATTACATTATATATATATTATTATTATATCACTAGTTACTGACAAGCCTACCCTTCAGTAGTACCGACGGTCGGAGTTCCGTCGATAATACCGAAGTCGAAGGCAAAATCGTTCGTAATAATAATTTTAAAATAATGTTTAATTTTTCATAAATCACAAATGACCCCTTAAAAATATATAAGAGGACATACTATAAAAGCCATGATATGTTTTTTATAAATACTTTTGTCCATATTTGTTTTATACTTTTAATAAATATTTCTTGTAATAACATAATAAAGATTAAATTGGCATTTGATAATTCATAAAAAAGTAACTTAATAGAATTTTGAATAAAATTAATTGAAAGAATCTAAATATTAATCGGGAATAAGTTCAAGAAATAAAATATATAATTAGGGTGGAAAATTTATAACTAATTTTATAATGTTAATGTATATCTAATAATAATGTTAATCAATAAGTGTATATACTAATAATATTTAAATCTTAATATTATCCTAAGACACATATATCTTAATCTTAATCTTCATAAAGACTTATCCTAGTATTTTTCTTTAAGATGTTTAATGATACAAGTAACGGATGTTTGATTTATTCTAGAATGCAAGAAGTGTGAAAACACTTGTATTATTTATATTATATTATATGATTAAATTATATATATTTTAATTATTACGGATGAATTATGTCTTACCGAGGGAATTTTTTCTGTAGATAATTTGGAAAGTTATTTCCGTCAGTAATAATTAATATTAAAATTTTAACAAATGCATATATTATATATTATAAAATTAATTATCGATGGATAAAATCTTTCGATAATTTTAAAAATATAATCTGTCAGTAATTATTAATACTAAAATATTAACATAATATTATTATAATAATATAATATTCTTATATTATATTATATATGTTTTAATATTAAATTAACTAATGCTAAGACCCGTGCAATGCACGGAGACCACATAAATAATTAGTTATTTAATTATATTTTTAAAATCATAAAACTAATTTATTGATAAAATGATTATCCACTTTGAAAAAAAATACTGCACATGAAAAATTAATTTCACCATCGGCATTTAGTATGTGTAAATTATATCAAACTACCTTCATATAAAATAAATCTTTAATCTCTATATCATGTTTAAACTAAATGTTTAAAGTAATGAAATATCGGCTTTTCTTAAAACAATAAATGCTATATTATGAACGTGGTATGTGACATATATCCTTGACATTTAAAAATAAAAATAGAAATTTATCTTAATTGGGCTCACGGTGAATTCGTTGTTTAAAATTATTTTATAATTCAAAAAATGATACATTATTTCTTAAGACGAAAATATTTTATTATACTTGTACTTTGTTTTTTAGAACTGAAAGATTATTCTTAATAGTACATTATCTTTTATAAGGATTTTTAATTATATTAAATTATGTAATAACTTTTAATTTAAGTATTAAAGTTTATTTATATTTTTACAGATGCGGATGCAAATTATGTTTGAATTAGAATTTGAAATGTGTCGGGAGTATTAGAATTTGAAATATCTTTGGATTACCTTAAATTAATTTTATATCCTTGATTTCTTTCCATGTAATTTATTATTAGTGGACGCAAAATCTTTAACTTATCGTTTTTCCTAACTCTAAAGTGATCACATCGTAAGTAAGAATTCGTTTAACATTATTATTAATTGAAATATTAATAGTATTATCATATAATTAGGATCTTATCTTATGTTTTAGGATAAGGATTGGAATTTGGATTGAAATAAATTGAAATTATTTCAAGTATTAAGGATATAGATAATATAGATAAAGATATACGGATTATAGTTAAATTATTGTTACATCGTAAACGTACTTCTTTCATATGGATAATGATATAGATTATATATATATTATTTCATTAATTATAGTTAAATTATAAAAAATCAGATGTACACATGCTCCTCAGTATAAAAAGCAATAATTTCTTATTCAAAATATAACTAATTTTAAGATGTTTAAACTGAGTACAAGTACACATAACAATTATGAAGTCGAACGCAAAAAATATAACAAATTAAAATACGTTATGAAGTTGAATAATATATTTAACAATTCTAAAAAAATAACAGTAAACTGACCCAAGTAAAATTAATTTATTTATCATGATTAATTTGATTTGTTCTATTATTGTAATAATTAAGAATAAAAAAAAATAATACAATATAAATTCAAATTTTAAAACCAACAACAACCCATTAGCATATTAGGCCCTAAATCTAAGCTATAAAAAGCTTAAATGCCCTAAGCTCACCTAAGCCTCTCATTTTCTCTTCCTCACTTCTCTCTCTTTTCCCTCAAGCACTCTCCAGCCAGCTAGAGCAATCATAGTAATGGGGGATTTCTTGTTTCTGCACTCTATTGATTTCCAAAACGTCATTTCCTTCTTCTTCTCTAATCGGATTGCCGCATAGGTAGGGAGCGGTAAGGGGAGGACGACCGCCGGTGAGCGGAAGGATTGCGTGCAAGGATCAACCAAGAAAAGAGGTGGGTGAATCTGAAATCCCTCTGCATAGCTTAAATAGCATTAGGGTTGAATTAGGGATGTTCTTATCTTGAAACGTGACCTTGTTTGATGAAAGAAAATGAGAAAGAAATGGATTGATTGTATTCTTGTTGTTTGATCCCTGATTTGTGATTCTCTGCAACTAAGGATGTGTTTGTATCATTACTCCATCTTTAGATGATTGTTTGTAAGCTGTGATTGCATTTATGATTGAAAAATCCCTGAATTTTTTACCTCTGCACGATTCTATTTTTACGCCGACCGGTCGACCGATCCAGATATATCGATCGATTTGTGATGTAGAAATCGGTCGACCGACCGACAGAGACCGGTCGACCGATCATTCCTTCAGGGCTACATAGTTCGATCGATCTAGCGGCCAAGACTATTGCACGAACCCATACCCATCGGTCGACCGATACAGAGAAATTGGTCGACAGGTGCCCAGAAGTCAATCGACCGAGACCCATTGAATGAAATCAGACCCATCGGTTGACCGATCCAGAGATATCGATCGATCAGTGTTAAGAAATCGGTCAACTGATCAGAGAGAATCGGTCGACCGAACTTTAAGTCAAATTTTATTTTGTTTGCTGATTGATCTAGATTCTTTCCATGATTATGATATGCTATTCCCAATTGATTGAATTGTTGTATGACTGAATCATTGCCTTGTTATTGATCTGTCTAGTGATCCAATCCTCTTATAGAATGAAAGAACGATGAATGGGTAAAGTGATTAATTAAGAAAGATGAAAAGATAAAGAGAGGGTGGTCAGCCCATACTAAGTGCTTATAGTGAAGGGTCGCTCCCTTAGCCATGGATTGATCACTCATAGGCTGTACAAGGCTGTATTATTTTGCTCGGCATAAAACCCCCAAAAGTTAAAGGCACCTAAAGTCATTGAAGGTTAAGAAAAAGGTTCAAGAATAAAGAGAATGTATGAATGATATGAGTATGATGGTAAATGAAGTAAGATGGTTAATCTATAATGATAACTGCATCATTTTCATGATTATATGATTGATACATGATCTCTATCTCTTTTATTCATTGATATCTCAAATCGAATGATCTTATGCTCTCTACCTGATCTTGATATAAATGATTACTGATTCTGACTAATTCTATTTGTCGTTATGCATTGTGTACTACATTGATTCCCCACTAGACTGTATAGCTTACGGGAGGACCTCCTCCCTGTGTTGATTTCCACAGGGTCAGGTTAGTGATGGTGTTGAGATCGTGTGCCACGACCAGCTCGAGCGATAATAAAGCACATGAACTGACAAAGGGCTTAGTTATCCACTACAAGAAAATTGGCAATTAGCGACTCAAAGTCGGAGACGCTAGGGAGGCGCTATTATGTCTCTGTTGTTAAGAGCGTCTCCTTCGCGTCTAACTAGTGATGCAAAATTAAAACGCTGGAACTCGGTGGCTAGTGGCATCGCACTAGAGTCAAAGATGTTGAGACGCAACTAGCGCCACATATTGACGCTATATCGACGATATTAAGACGCGATGTTTGGGGCTGCGCGAAGCAGGACCGCATCGCTAAGTCGACGCGCAAGGGGCGGTAGACCTGAGATGCCCTTCCGGCACCCACGTGCGGCTAAGTTAGGCGCTAGTAAGGCGCTAGATTGACGCAAATATGATCATGCATTTGTCGTCAATGAGACGCTAAGATGGCGCGAAGTGCGATATATCTAAATTAGCGTCGACATGCATTTAGACGCCAATGAGACGCTATGGTGTCGCTACATGTACATTTTTTTACCCGCCCTAGCCTCATTTTTTCCCTTCCCATGCCATACAATTTATAATGCATCTCAAAATGCATTGACATTCATCACAGACAATATAAAAGCATCACAGGCAATATAAAATCATCACAGACAATATAAAACTATCATAAATAATATAAAACCATCACAGACATAATATATAATATAAGAATACGAAAATTACTAAACCGAACTAACAAACTATATGTATGTTTAAGTCTATAAGTAACAAATGCATAATTTATTTTCTATCATAGGTTTGTGAGTTATTGTTATCATTCCGGATGTTCGACCCAGACGTGCTCGGTCCATGGCCTCGCGGGAATGGATTCTGCATCGGGATCAATCCCTGAATCGCCTGCAATAGAGGACCCAACTGCTGCGACAACTGCTGCGACACCTGCTGCGACAACTGCTGTGACACCTGCTGCGATATCTGCTCCGATAATTGTTGCGATAGCTGCTGTGATAGCTGCGTCAGATCAGGTACAACGGATGAGCTCGGAGCAGATGCACCTCCTCATATCCTACGATCCTCCTAGATATCTGAGCGGCTGTGCCGAGGCCATGCAAGTATCCCCTTCGTGTCGTGCCGGCCACCTCTTCCCTAACAGTAGGGTCCTCTACGAAATAGAAAATTATAAAATCATATAATATATAAATTATATATCAAGAATCATGTAAATTAAAAACATGACTAAACCAACGAAGAAACATTACATGGTGGCTGAGTACTCGGATCATCTCCATACTTTTCAGTCATTTTTGCATTATACTCATCCTAAAAAATTTAAACGTTGTGTATTTCAAAAATATTGCACTAACGGCAACAACCAAATGACCATATCATGAGACTTACCAGAAGCCTACGAGCAGTGGACGTGACTAAGTCGTTTGTCTTCCGGCTCTTATGCGTGGCCTCATAAACCACACGAAGGTCTACGAGACCGCCTTCTTTCTCCTCCTACAATAAAGTTTCAAATTTGATAACATAAGTATAAGTCAAAAGTGTGATTAATTGAATTTATATGTAAATTACCATGCGTCGTCGATGCTCGTCAAATCGCATCGATCCCCCTGTGTGGATGTGGGCCTCAGGCTTCGAAAGTCGGTTAACTCTTGCCTTTTCTGACTTCCTTTGCCATCGTTCATCCGTCCTTTGTGAATATCAAATACTTACACTTTCAAAAAACTATAATTTTCATAAAAATAATGTAAAAGTATACATACTTACCACTTCCTACAGAGGGACTCCCAAACCGAGCGCCTAATATGTCTTGGGCATCTTTGTATGCCCTGCTCCAAAGTGAGGCCGGCGGACGTGATGACCTTGCGAAACTTGTATAATCGATTTCTGAGGAGTTTCGCGGCGACCTCCTCAAAAGCTCTCCGGATCGTCCCTAAACTAAGATCCGGATGAAAATGATTTATCTCCTACAAATAGAACGTTAAAACTTAGTAATTTTAAAATAAATATAAATCGAATTATGTAACTCAAACAGAAGATTGTACCGTAAAGGCTTGAAAGATGTCATCTCGCACTTGAATTGGGACATCTTTCTAGGATCATGCCCCTTCCGACAAGTGGGAAAGAACGAGAGCACTGACATCCCGCACGGTACTAGCGGGTAAGAAAGTGGTCCTGCCAATTACAAAGAAGAATTAATTTTCAATGATAACCAAAACTATAACAAAATTTGTACAACTTATTTAACTTACAGTCGAGCAATATTATTCACAGTGACCACCCCATTATCGTGTAACCCCTCTTCATCACTCGAAGAGGAATCATCATCCGGTATAGCTGGTGTAGTCTGTGAAGGTCCGACATCAGCTACGAGCCTTAATACATAATAAATCATTAGTGTCATACCAAATTAAAATTGTGATAATTGATAGATATACAGTAATGTTCTCACCTCGATTGATGTGTACCGCATGATCAGTAGCAGTCCGCTCGTCTGAATGAATTGAGTCATTAACTTGTGCTATCGGCGGCGTAGCAACTGACATTATTAAAAAATAATTAATATAATTAATTGAGAAATGTCAATAACAATAAATATATCACCTAGCGTAAGATGTCGCTCGCCAACGTTAGATTATGGTGAAGCGTCTGGTATTCTCGACGGTGGCGGTGGGGTATCAACTGTCATCACAAGAAAATACATAAAATTTGGCTCATACATAAAATTATGTAATATATAAAAAATAACCTGGTATGACATGACGATCATGGACGTGCGATCGAGACGTACCGACTATGTTCCTCGTCGATGGTGGAGCAACTGTCACAAAAGCAAAATATTTAAAAAACTCTATCTCCTACTGTCTATTGCCCAAAATGTGTCACGTACCTGGAGTGATACGATGAGCAGACCCACCAATGAATCACATACTATGTGATGATCCAGCTACGTGCCCCGTCGGCGGCGGAGGAACTGGTATTATTAAAAAAATAATTTAATTATTATAATCAACTATAAATAAGTAGCTCACAATAAATATATTACCTGGTGGTTGTGATGGCTGTCTCATCTGGAGTGAACGCCTGAAAGAGCGAGATGACCAGATGCTCGACCCCTAGTAACCATGACTTGAAAAAAAAAGAAACTTCTATTATTAAAAATAACCATATATAACTTTAAAAAAAGTAAAAAGCTTACGTCATTAGAATAACTACGAGATTCATTCGCTTGTTTCGTATTCTGATTCATTTTCATCATCGTCGCTATAATCTTGGTTCGAGTCATCATCAATGAAATTATCGAAGTTCACATCCAAGAGGGCATTTGAAGTGAACTCTTCCATTGGCTCAGCGTCAGCGACCACTTGAAAATTTTCAACTCCATCGGCCACATCAATTGTCTCGTTCACTCTATCTTCTTGATAGTAATCATCCATGGGCACATCGTTGTGTACGGATGATGTTTCATTCTCATCTACCATTATTTCTGCTAAGAATAGTCTACTCCTCACCTTGCATGACACCCACCATTCATCCGTGGTTCTTTTCGATGGATACTTAGTGTAGTACACTTGTTGTGTTTGTTCCGCTAATATGAATGGATCGTATGACTGAAGCCTCGATCGAGGGTTAATATCCACCAATTTAAACTTTTGATCGATCCGAACTCATTTCTCTGGATGGAACCAATGACATTTTAGCACCACGACTTTGTTAGATTTTCCCAAATAAGATAATTCTAGGATGTCTTCTATAACACCGAAGTAATCAAAGTCGTCGTCCCCGTACATGCTTCCTAGAACACATATGCCGCTATTAATAGTTGAACGTTGTCTGCTATATTCTTCTGTATGGAACCGATATCCATTGACTATGACGTCGCAGTAGCTAAGAACTTGTTTCTTCGGGTCATGACCGAGATCTCGTATTTTGTTCTCTATGACTGAGCCATTAATAACCTACAAAAAAATAACTAAAAAGTTGAAGTGAAAGTTACAAACTTATAACAATTAAGAACAAGCAGAAAGATTTCTCACTTCACATCTCAACCAATCGGCAAAATGTTCGTCTCGTAGTTTCAATAACTCATCGTTTGAAACTAACGGATTGATTTCTCGTTGTAATTCTTTGAATTTCTTGAATTCATAGTTTTCAATTAATACAATCATATAGCAACAATTAGCTTTAAATTATATAAGAAATTAGAACAAATTGCTTTACTCGAGATACGGTGTCATTTCGCTACAATTTGCAAGAACATAATTCTCAACGACTGTGAGATCTCTGTCATTCATGATAACTTTGCGTCCTGCACCAAGAAGTCGACATGGGTACTTGAAGATGGATAAAATATTCATGTCAACTTCTCTTTCACCACCATCATCGTTTCTTGGAACTTGGGTGTGTCATGATTGTATGTGCGGCTCAAAGTATTTGAAGTGAAGCTTGACACCTCCTCAATGAAATATGCTTCACATATGGAGCCTTCAATTTTTGCCTTATTCTTCGCCTTCCTTTTCAAATATAACATGCACCTTTCGAAAGGATACATCCATCGATACTGAATCAGACCAGCAATTTTTGTTTCATATGGAAGATGTACAATCAAATGTTCCATCACATCAAAGAAAGAAGGTGGAAATATCTTCTCAGCCTTGCACACGGTAATCACAATAGAAGCCTCTAACCGAGATATGTCTTCTTTCCGAACGATGGATGCACAAAGCTCTTTAAAGAACATAGACAATTCTGTTAAAACCTCCCAGATGGCCTTTGGCAAAAGTTCTTTAAAGGCAATTGGAAGCAGCCTTTGCATAAAAATATGACAATCATGACTCTTCATCCCGTGTATCTTCCCATTGTTTAAGTTAAAACAACGAGCTATGTTTGATACATATCCGTCGGGAAATTTCAATTGCTTTACCCATTCGAAAACCACTTTTCTTTGATCATTGCTCAAGACATAAGTAGCTTTTGGCTTTTTGCATTTACCATTTTGAAGATGAATGATATCTAACTCTGGTCTTTTGCATATTAATTTCATGTCTTCGTGAGCATGTATGCTATCTTTTGTTCTTTCTTTAACATTCATAATAGTGTTGAATATGTTGTCAAATACATTCTTCTTCACATGCATGACGTCCAAGTTATGACGTAAGAAGTTTGAAGACCAATAAGGCAACTCCCAAAAAATACTTCTTTTCTCCCAATTATGTTCACTTTCAAACCCAATTTGCTTATAACTACCAGCCTTCAACGAATGAGACTTCACTAAACTTGTTTACTTGCTCTAGTAATTCTTCTCCTGTCAAATGAGTTGGACACAAAGTGTTCTCGGATGTATTCTTTTTAAATGTGTTTCGATCACGGCGCATCGAATTCTCCAATGGCAAAAACATCCTATGACAATCAAACCGGTAAACTTTCCTACAATTTTTCAAATAAAAGGATTTCATATTCTTTCCACATATGGGACAAGCAAGTTTTCCTTTTGTACTCCAACCACTCAACATTCCATATGCTGAAAAATCACTTATGGTCCACATTAATGCGGCTCTCATAATGAAATTTTGCTTTTTAGATTTGTCATAGGTAACCACGCCATCCTCCCACAACATCTTGAATTCGTCAATCAAAGGTCTTAAGTAAACATCTAAACTTTTACCAGGAGATCGAGGACCCGGGATGATACAAGTAAGCAATATATTCTCTCATCTCATACACATGCCTGGAGGCAAATTATACGGTGTCACAAAAATAGGCCACATGAATAAGCAGTATTCGATGAGCCAAATGGGTTGAAGCCATCGGTGCAAAGTCCTAATCTAACATTGCGTGATTCTGCAAAAAAATCCGGATGAAGTGCATCAAATCGTCTCCATGCCTCCGCATCCGAAGGATGTGTAATTGAATTTGGATCTTCACGTGCCCCTTCTTTGTGCCACCTTATAAATGATGCAGTTTTTTTAGAAAGAAATAGTCGTTATAATCTTGGAACAATCGGAAAGTATCTAAATATTGCATTTGCCACATTTTTTTTCGAACTTTGAATATTCTTTTTCGGCTAGAATCTGGGCTCGCCACAAATAGAACAACTCATAAGGGAATTGTTTTTCTTGTAGTACAACATGCAATGATTGCAGCATGCATCAATCTTCTGATATTCCAACTCTAAATATCTCATCAACCGTTTGCACTTGTAAAAATTTCCCGGTAATTTCTCGGAAACTGGAAGCATACTCTTAATAATGGCAAGCATTCGGTCAAAACAACTTTCGCTCATATTAAATTCTGATTTTAGGTTCATTAGTTGTGCCACTGCAGAAAGTGTAGTTTGTTTCACGCATCCATCCCATAAAGGTTCATCTGCCTCTTCGAGAAGATTATAAAACTTAGAAGCTGAAGGATTCGGGTCTTCTTCAATCGATATTTCGCCAATATTTTCTCCTAACATTGCATCTCGTATCATGTCCCTGTACGGATTGCTCGAGTCACCCACAACGGTATCTACATTACTTGTTTCTTTAGCCCATCTTTCTTCGCCATGAAAGAACCAATTGGTGTATGTAAGTAAGAAACCGTTGTAATATAAATCCTTCTGCACATCATATTTTACTTTCCACTGATAACATTTGCACTTCCGGCATGGACATAAGATTTTGCCATATGAAGAAGCAACACCTTCATTTTGATATGCCACATTAATGAATTCATCAACACCATCCTTATATTCTTCAGTTATGACGCCATGTTTATCCTTCCAACGACGAATCCAACTACGATGTGGCTTTATCATTTCTGTAATGGAGAACATTAAGCCAAGTAAGAAATTTCTTGTACTTGAAACGTGTGATTTTGAACTTACGAATTAAGTCCAAAATCACATGTTTCAAGTAATACTTAACTTAAGTACTACTTAACTTAATTCATAACATGAATAAGTAATACTTAACTTAAGTATATGAATTACTTCATAAGTTAACTTAACAATTAACATAAGTTAACTTAACTTAAGTAATACTTAATAAGTAATACTAATTAACTTGATCCTAAGAGATGATAATTAACTTAAGTACTACTTAAGTTAATTCATAACATGAATAAGTAATTGTTATCTTAATTCATAACATTACTTCATAAGTTAAGATAACAATTAACATAAGTTAAGTTAACTTAACTTAAGTAATACTTAATAAGTAATACTAATTAACTTGATCCAAAGAGATAATATTTAATTTAAGTACTACTTAAGTTAATTCATAACATGAATAAGTAATAATTAACGTAAGTAATACTTAACTTAATTCTTAAGAGATGATACTTAATATTATACTTAATAAGTAATACTAACTTGATCCAAAGAGATGATAATTCACTTAAGTACTACTTAATTTAACATGATAATAACATGAATAATTAACTTAATTTACATGGTGGCGGCCTAGTACCTTCGACGAAGGGCGGAGGGCGGCCGAGACAGCAGTGGAGGCGGTGGGCAGTGGCGACGGAGGAGGACGTCGGCGACGGTGGAGGACGTCGGCACCGGTGGAGGGCGGACGAGGCGGCGGTGGACGCGACGGGCGGCAGTGGAGGCGGAGGGCGGTGGAGGATGCGACGGACTGCGGTGGAGGAGGAGGCAGCAAACCGTCGGGGAGGGCGGACCGTCGGAGGTCAACCGTCGGGGAGGGCGGAGGAGGAGGACGTCGGCGGCGGTGGAGGACGTCAGCGGCGGTGGAGGGAGGATGCGGCGAAGGGCAGACGAGGCGGCGGTGGACGCGACGGGCGGCGGTGGAGTCGGAGGGCGGCGGAGGCGAAGAGCGGACGACGTGGCGGAGGACGCGACGGACGGCGGTGGAGGAGGAGGCGGCGAACCGTCGGGGAGGGCGGACTACGGCGGAGGCGAACCGTCGGGGAGGGCGGAGGAGGAGGAGGCGGCGAAGGGCGGCGGCGAATGCAGAGGGCGACAGTGGAGGGCGATCGAATGCAGAGGGCGGCAGAGGCGAAGGGCAGCGGCGGCGGTGGAGGGCGGTCGTCGAGCGTCGGACGCCGGGCGAAGGTCGGAGGCGGCAGTGGAGGGCGTCGGAGGTCAGGAGTCGGGCAACGGGCGCCGGAGGTCGGGCGTCGGGGCGCGTCGGAGGTCGGGCGTCGGACCGCGTTGGGCGTCGGGGGTAAATGTTAAACAGTAAAAAGTGAAAACGAAGAAGGGGGGTTAGGGATTTAAGTAATCTTTAGTGTCGCACAATAACGAGACGCTACGTAGACGCCATGTAGGCGTCGAAACTATCACAATTCGGCTAGCACGATGCTATAGAGAAGCTAATGTGTCGCTAAGAAACGTAGCGACACCATTGCGTCGTCGGGGCGTCGCACTATTGTAGCATCTCAAAATCGCGAGGCCATTGAGACGCTCAATAAAAGTTTTTTCAAATTTTTTTAGTATGTATGTAATTTTATTTATCAATGTAACGTCTCATCGCATTATGCTCCGCTCCAATTATTTTATTTTCTTCCGATAATCTATCATGTATGTATACAAAATTATAAATATGTATGTATATGTGTATAATATAACACAATTGTGTGTGTATATATATACATATGTCATATATGCGTACGTATATATATGTCTATGTGTGAGAGATTAAGTTACAACAATGTGTTTCGTCTATATGTATTATAAATATATATGTGTATGAATATGTCTACACATATATATAGATAACATGTATATGTATACGTATTCGAAGTGAATATATATATATATGTATTTGTTTATATGTGTCAGAGTAGGTTATAATAATATGTATATATGCACTTATTATATATAGGTATCAACATATACACGTATTTATATGTCTATATGTGCCCGATTGAGTGATGGGTAAAAAGTCGGCTTAGGAGGCGCAATACAGACGCCATTGAGTCGCTAGATTCATTTAGCGACTTCGTAGCGACGAACTAGCATCTAAAATAATATGGCGTCTCGAACGTGCGATGCTAGAGAGACGCCCATAGTGTCATCATAGCGTCGACAATAGCTTCGGCGCTCGTTAAACGCTAGGTGGACGTTATTGTGTGTCTATTGTGATGCTAACATATCACTCACTTAATCAACCATCGTAATCCCATGATTAAGTATATAATAATATATGCATAATTAATTACGATATTATATATATTATATGTATACGTAACATAAATAATATAGGTAAAAAATTATATATTTAGAACACTCTTATAATGTAAAAATACATATATATATATATATATAATCATGTAATTAATACATATATATGTTGATATTATGCTATTGATAATATGTTTATAATCGTGTACTTAATACTAATATAATATTTAATGAATTTATTGATTGGCATATAGTATATATAATATAGTATTTAAATATATATACAGTAGCGTCTCATTAGCATCTCCTTTATTTGAGACGCCATATAGCGTCGCTTCACAGTCTTCAGACATGAGACGCTAGTGTCGCGTCTAAAGTTGTCGACGACAAAACGACGCTAGGTGCTGCCGCGCATTAAGAATAGTGGCGCGAAATAATAGCGTCTACATAGCGTCTCGATTACAACACTAGAGAGTTAACGTCAACCCGGCCGCTGAATAGCTAAGAAGACATATAATTAAGATATATGCATAATAAAGATATTATATATATTATATGTATAGATAACATAGATAATATAGAAAAAAAATTATATATTTAGGAACACTCTTATCATGTAAAATATATATATATATAATCGTGTAATTAATACATCTATATGTTGATATTATGCTATTGATAATATGTTGATAAACATGTAATTAATACTAATATAATATTTAATGAATTTATTGATTGACATATAGTATATATAATATAGAGTTTAAGTATATAATGTCGCGTCTCATTAGCGTCTCTTTTTATTGAGACGCCATGTAGCGTCGCTTTAGAGTCTTCATACATGCGACGCTAGCTTCGCGTCTAATGTTGTTGATGCCATAACGGCGCTAGGTACTGCTACACGTTTGAGGTTCTTGGCGGGAAAAAATAACGTCTACGTAGCATCTCGATTGCGCTACTTTTAACGTCAACTCTCTGAGTAGCTAGGAAGACGCTAATGAGACGCTATTGAGAGGCAAGTGGCATCTGACTCTGGTGACGCTAAAGAAGCGCAATGGAGGCGCTAGTGACGTCTCTATAGCATCACACACTTTTGAGGCGCTACATGGTATCGCTAATCGCCAATTTTCTTGTAATGATTATTTTCTTCACTTTCCGCATTTATGAACTTTGATGTAATCTAGATGTTATGGTTATCATGGAGATTTTGTATTAATTCAGACTTCCGCTATTTTGATATTCTATTTCCCTCTTTATCTCTATTGCTGACATGTCACTATTTTAATGGAGTTTTGGTCAATCTTTAGTCAAAGTTATAATTTTTCGTAACGCCTTCAGAGAGATCCTCGCCACGTGGCGTTGGTCGATTTGGGGGCGTTACATGTTTTGTATCAGAGCCGTTGTTCGAACTATTTTGACGTCTTATTGTATAGTATGGTATAAGAGAGGTTCATGTGCTATCACCAAGCTATCATCACACTCTCCACCAAAAAGGAGTGTAAGTCAAATTCATGTTTATTACATGGTATTGGTTGTTAATATATTGTTCTTTCATGATTAAATGATAAAGATGTCGAGACGATCAGAGAGGATCCAGAAGCGGGAGGCCGGGTCGACCCATATTGCTCTTGAGGCATCAGAGGGCCCAATTACTGAGTCACAGACCTTAGCCTAATGAAGTCGGGGACAGGGCCGTGGTCGAGGCCGCACTGCCAGCCGCGGCCGAGGGCGAGGCCGCAGCGCGAAGGCGCAGACACAGGATGAGTTCATTTGTGAGACTGACCCACAGGAGGACAGTCAAACTGGAGGCAATCGCAAGCGGGGACCCCGACAAGAGGTTTCTGAAGACACTGTTCAGGCATTTCTGAGGCTAAATCCGTCACAGTTCGAGGGCAAGGCAGATTTCTTTAAGGTAGAGCAATGGATAGAGACCTTGGACCGCATATTTAAATTGATGAGGTGTGCTGAAGAGCGAAAGGTGTTGTATGATATCCACATGATTACTGACACTGCCATGGGATGGTGGAAGACCACGAGAGCCACCAGATTTAGAGGGTTGGAAGAAGAGGAGATACCATGGGCTGAGTTTAAGGAGGTGTTTGCTGACCGTTACACCCCTGAGCACGATCGGGTCAGTAAACACGAAGAATTTCTAGAGCTTGTGCAAGGAACTATGACTGTGGTGGAATACCACACTCAATTTGTCATGCTGGAGCAGTACTGCCCGATGCCATTTGTGGAACGCATCAGGGCAAATAAGTTCATCAACGAACTGCAACAGGACCTGAAGACTGAAGTCCTATCTAGGGACTGTGACACTTTGGAAAAGGCAGTGAGACTGGCTACTCGTATGGAGAAAGATCAGGCTGAGTGCAAAGCAAAAGCCCCAGCCAAGCTAGCAGAGCAACAACGACTTTGGACCGAAGATTGCCAACCGTTTAGGAGGGACGATCATTGTGATCGCCATCATAGGCCTTACTACCATAGAGAGGCCCCTCGCTATGCTCAACCCATCAGCGCCCAGCACCAATACAGCTTCAGGTATAAAGATTTCAAAATGTTAATTACGAATGTGTGAAAGGGTAGCAATTAACTCACGTTCCGTGTAATAGCCTATGAGACAGCTGCCACCTCATCCTCGTCAACCTCAGCCACAAGCACCAGTAGTTCAGCAGAAGCCTCTCTGCCCTCATTGCGGGTGATATCATGATGGTGAATGCCAAAAGAGGAATGGTTTGTGCATCCAGTGCGGACAGTTCAGACAGTTTGTCCGAAATTGCCCCTAGTTTGCTAAGGGAGGCCATGATAATCGGGGTACAGGAGGCGCAAACTCGTAATCCAGGGTAGGGTGCACAACATGGAGGCAAATGCTGCTCAGAATGATAACGATATTATCAGAGGTACCCTTCCTATTGTCGATGTGTCTGCGATTATCTTGTTTGATTCAGGGGCCACGCACTCGTTTATTTCGGAGTCGTGCACCCAAGCTCTTGACTTATCTTTACAGTAGATGCCTTATGCCACGAGGGTGAGCATCCCCATGGGAGATCTTCACATGGCTAGATACATTCCGAATGTACCTATCACTGTGGAAAAGAAGAATTTTTCTACAGATCTTATTGTCATCCCAATGACAGACTTTGACGTCATCCTAGGGATGGATTGACTTTCTTATCATGATGCAGCTCTACACTACAAGCAGAAGAAGATCACAATAGCTGCACAAGACAAGCCGAAGGCAATTATCAGGGGTACTCCATAAAAAAACAAGAAGGTGATTGTCTTAGCTATGAAGGCTCAAAAGATGCTCCAAAAAGGATGTTGTGCATACTTTACAAGTGTGGTAAAGACTGATGCGCCAGCCACCACCCTGCAACAGATAGATGTGATGCGTGAATTTTCAGATGTCTTTCCTAAAGATACTTCAGGATTACCACCGAGGCGCGAGATAGACTTCAAGATCGAGCTTCTACCTGGAACCGCACCCATCTCCAAGGCACCATACCGCATGGCACCTGCCGAAATGCAAAAGTTAAAGAAACAGATATAGGAATTATTAGACAAAGGCTTCATTCGATCGAGTGTCTCGCCATGGGGAGCGCCTGTATTGTTTGTTAAAAAAAAGATGGTTCAATGCGGCTTTGCATTGATTACGGGATGCTCAACAAGGTGACGATGAAAAATAAGTACCCTTTGCCCCGCATCGACGATCTTTTCGACCAGTTGTCCAAGGCATCCATATTCTTCAAGATCGATCTGCGGAGTGGCTACCATCAGTTGAGGATTGTTGAGGAAGACATACCGAAGATAGCTTTCTGGCATAGGTATGGCCATTATGAGTTTTTAGTAATGCCATTTGGACTGACAAACGCTCCTGCAGCGTTTATGGATCTGATGAACAGGGTCTTTCAGCCCCACCTAGATCAGTTCATCATAGTGTTCGTGGACGACATCCTGATCTACTCATCCAGCCCAGAGCAGCATTGAGAGCATCTCAGAATAGTGTTGGAGACCCTACATCAACACAAGATGTACGGCAAACTCTCGAAGTGCAAATTTCGATTGAAGAAAATCATGTTCCTTGGACACATCATGTCCAAAAAGGGCATTTCAGTGGACCCCGCAAAAGTAGAAGCAGTGACTAATTGGGCAAGGGCGAAGAATGTCATTCCAGTATCGGTATGGCGCCCTTTGAGACTTTATATGGTAGACCTTATCGTTCACCCATTCACTGGGATGAAGTAGGTGAAGAGAAAATCATGAGCAAGGAAGAAATAAATGAGGTAGTAGAGTATACTGAGAAAGTGGAGCTGATCAAGCAGAGGATGAAGACAGCTCAGGACAGGCAGAAGAGTTATGCTGATAAGTGCAGACCTGAGCAGATTTTTTAGGCTGGTGATCAGGTTCTGCTGAAGGTGTCTTCTATGAAGGGAGTTATGAGGTTCAATAAATGAGGGAAGCTCAACCCTCGGTATGTAGGACCCTTCGAGGTATTGGAGTAAGTAGGTGAAGCGACATGCAGATTAGCCTTGCCACCTTCATATGGACGAGTGCATAATGTGTTTCATATTTTCATGCTTAAGAAGTATAAGCATGACGCTGCCAATATTTTACAGATCGAAGAGCCAAATCTAGCTGCTGATTTGACCTTCACAGAATACTCGACACATGTTGTGGACCGCAAATACAACGCCAGAAGAATAAAGATGTACCTATGGTCAGAGTAGCATGACGTTGTCATCACGACGATGAGGCCACATGGGAACTCGAATCAGAGTTGCGCCAAGAATTCCTGCACCTATTCAGTAAGACATCTACTTAGTGCAAAATTCGAGGACGAATTTTTTTCAAGGAGGTAATGATGTAATAACTGAGAATAAAAAAATAAAATATAATATAAATTCAAATTTTAAAACCAACAACGATAGCCCATAATGCAGCCCATTAGCATATTAGGCCATAAATCTAAGCTATAAAAAGCTTAGATGCCCTAAGCTCACCTAAGCCTCTCATTTCCTCTCCCTCACTTCTCTCTCTTTTCCCTCAAGCACTCTCCAACCAGCAAGAGCAATCATAGTAATGGGAGATTTTTTGTTTCTGCACTCTATTGATTTTCAAAACGTCATCCCCTTCTTCTTCTCTAATCGGATTGCCTCATAGATGGGGAACGAAAAAGGGAAGACGACCGTCGTTGAACGGAAGGATTGCAAGCAAGGATCAACCAAGGAAAGAGGTGGGTGAATCTGAAATCCCTCTGCATAGCTTAAATAGAATTAGGGCTGAATTAGGGATGTTCTTATCTTGAAACGTGACCTTGTTTGATGAAAGAAAATGAGAAAGAAATGGATTGATTGTATTCTTGTTGTTTGATCTCTGATTTGTGATTCTCTACAACTAAGGATGTGTTTGTATCATTACTCCATGTTTAGATGATTGTTTGTAAGCTGTAATTGCATTTAGGATTGAAAAATCCTTGAATTTTTTACCTCTGCATGATTCTATTTTTACGCCGATCGGTCGACCGATCCAGATATATCGGTCTATCGATGATGTGGAAATCGACTGACCGACGATAGAGACCGATCGACCGATCATTCCTTCAGGGCTGCATAGTTCGGTCGATCGACTAGCCGAGACTATTGCATGGACCCATACCCATCGGTCGACCAATCCAGAGAAATCGGTCGACCGTTGCCTAGAAGTCGACCGACGGTGATGTATTGAACGGAATTAGACTCATCGGTTGATTGATTTAGAGATATCGATCGATCGGTGTTAAGAAATCGGTCGATCGATCAAAGAGAATTGGTCGACCGAACCTTAAGCCAGATTTCATTTTGTTTGCAGATTGATCTAGATTTTTTCCTTGATTATGATATGTTATTCCCTACTGATTGAATTATTGTATGACTGAATCATTGCCTTGTTATTGATCTGTCTAGTGATCCAATCCTCTTATAGAATGAAAGAACGATGAATGGGTAAAGTGATTAATTAAGAAAGATGAAAAGATAAAGAGAGGGTGGTCAGCCCATACTAAGTGCTTATAGTGAAGGGTCGCTCCCTTAGCCATGGATTGATCACTCATAGGCTGTACAAGGCTGTATTATTTTGCTCGGCATAAAACCCTCAAAAGTTAAAGGCACCTAAAGTCATTGAAGGTTAAGAAAAAGGTTTAAGAATAAAAAGAATGTATGAATGATATGAGTATGATGATAAATGAAGTAAGATGATTAATCTATAATGATAACTGCATCATTTTCATGATTATAAGATTGATACATGATCTCTATCTCTTTTATCATTGATATCTCAAATCGAATGATCTTATGCTCTCTACCTGATCTTGATATAAGTGATTACTGATTCTGACTAATTCTGTTTATCGTTATGCATTGTGTACTACATTGATTCCCCACTAGGCTGTATAGCTTACGGGAGGACCTCCTCCCCTGTGTTGATTTCTATAGGGCCATGTCAGTGATGGTGTTGAGATCGTGTGCCGCGACCAGCTCGAAGGATAATAAGGCATATGAACTGACAAATGGCCTATTTATCATTTTCTTCAATTTCTGCATTTATGAACTTTGATGTAATCCAGATGTTATGGTTGTCAAAGAGATTTTGGATTAATTCAGACTTTCGCTATTTTGATATTCTATTTTCCTCTTTATCTCTATTGTTGACATTTCACTGTTTTAGTGGAGTTTTAGTCAATCTTTAGTCAAAGTTATAGTTTTTCATAGCGCTTTCAGAGAGATCCTCGCCACGTGGCGTTGGTCGATTTGTGGCGTTATAATTATTATTGAGAAAAATGAAGTGAACAAATGAGTAAAGGATAAAATAATAAAGAAAATTATGAGTAAATGAAAAATAAGTATAACTTATTTATTATATTATTTTATTAATGCATCAAGAAAATAATATAATAAAATCTAGAAAAAGAAATATATATTACATATATTTTGTTATAGATATAGTTACCTATAGGTTCCGCTTTCAGTAGTACCGACGGCCATCTGTCAGTAATACCGAAAACGAACTCATTATTAATAAAATATTAATATTTTATTATATAATATAATATTATAAAATGTTTTATCATAAATATAATCACATTAGTAACATTATTAATAAAATATTAAGATTTCATTATATATTACTATAATATATTTTATTATAAATATAATTATCGATGAGTTCCGCCTTCGGTATTACCAACATATGTAGATCCGTTAGTAATACTGAAAACAGAAACCATTGGTGAACTACCGATGGATTTATGTCATCGATACTACCCAAGGGTTTTTTAACCATCGGTATTTTAGAAATATATTTTATTCCGTCGCAAAGTTCGCAAGAAAATTCGAAGGATGTTTGCTTGTCAAAAATTTTCTTGTAGTGATTATTGTTATGATATAAATGCCAATATATCATGAATTAAACATAACAATTACAAAGGTTATATATGATTCATGCATTCAATCTTATAACTTAAGTAATTTACCCATCGCATGTGTACTATGACAACTTGCATATATGACAAAGAAAATTGATATCTTTATATTTTAATATTGATCTCATGGTTCCTATTTTTCTTAGTTGTAGGTTTATGGTAATTAATGGTAATCAGTAATATTAGATTTTATCACACGAGGAAACTCAACATTCAACCTTAGAAGACTCATTAACATAGATTGTAGAATTTATAACTTGTTATAGGGTGTGTTTGGTTGACAGAACTTGCCCAAGCTCTGCCAAACACCCTATGCGACCAAGTTGAAGAATAAAAAGTTCTTGCTTCAAGAACCTTTTTTTTACGTTTTATTTCTTCTTTTTTTTTCATAGGTCTAAAAGTAGCTCCAAAAGTAGGTGGAGCTACTTTTAGACCTATAACTTATTATTTTAATAATATTAATATATATATTATATTATATACATATATATTATATTTATTTATTATTTATACATTATCATAAATTTATAATTTATTTAGGTATAATAACAAAAAGTACATTTATTATTTATTACAATTTACTTTGTGTCATAATAAAATAAAAATTTCCATTATTATTTATTATGAAAAATATATATTTTCTTGTTTAAATATTGACATAAATATTTCTATTTATTTTACTTATAATATATCATAATAAAAATTAACTAGTATGATATTAGTATAATTATTAATTATGGCATTCAAAATAAGTTATAATTTTATAATTATTTTATATAAATATGATGTTAAATTATCTTTTATATTTCATGTTTTAGTTATTAATTAGTTTATCTTAATTTTTTTTCTTCTATCTAATTTGCTAATTATAAATATTTTGTTAATTAAGCTATTCAATTAGTTTTTAAAAAAATTATATTATATTTGGATCTTAAAAGATGTACGTAAATTATAATATTAATAATATTTAATCAAATAAATAATAATAATATAATTTATGTACATTATAATATTAATAACATATTTTTATTTACTATAATTTTATATATCATAAAATAGTAAATTATATTCTTAATTCTTACTTTTTATCCAAACACCTACTAAAACTTATTTATCAAATCAACTTTTTAAATCATCATCATTACACTTTTTCATCCAAACACCAACTCAAACTTTTCTAGTAAATCGATAGTTCTCGAGAACTTACGGGAACTTAAAATTCTCAATCCAAACACAGCCATAGGAATGCCCGGGACATAAAAAGTCTTAAAGAGATATTTAACTGATTTAGGTTAAAACTAATTATCAACTTCAGAAATTTTAATTACAATATAATTAAATCATATACAATAATTAACTTAGCTGACACTTAATTAATTTGATCTACCAATAATACTATAGTATTAAATTAAATTAAACTTTAGATCAAATGAATAATGACATACAAAATCCTAGCTGCTAATTAGCTTTCTCTCGATTAGTTTAGTTAGTTGGTATCATCATTATTTATGAACTTGAATTCTATTATTATGTCCTAGTATTCACGAGATCTAATTCTTAAAATATAATTGAAAATTAATAATATTATTAAATGAGACTTAGATCGAATGGAATAATTAACTTAATTAATTATTAATTTGAAAAATTGCACATAGGTGAATTTTAGAATATTACAATCCGTGTTCTACCTAGTCGCTGACAACTTTGGTTCCTGATTTCCCTTTTATAAGAGAGAGAGAGAGAGAGAGAGAGAGAGAGAGAGAGAGAGAGAGAGAGAGAGATTATTTTTGTCTTTGGACAGAAAGAAAAGATAACAAAATTATATAAACAACATTTCGATTGTTTATTCGAGGGCAATATAATTAGATGGGAAACCCACCCACAATGTTATTTCCACTTATATCTAAACTTGGTGTCACATTTGAGCAAATCCTTCTCTTCACGATAAACCTCGAAACTTCCTGAGACATTCTTCCATTGCATGTAACACCAAAATAATGTATTAGGGACAAAGACGTTGGGCCTAAACCTCCAACTGAAGAAATCATGGAAGTTCAAGGTGTGCCAACCGAGATCATCATCTTTGGACCTACAGTGGATGGTGAGCGGAATGCCCCTACCCAAATAGTTTGTGATGTTCACATGGGTGTAGATGCGCCCATCGCAGAATGAAGCATGGCACGAGAAGATGATCAGCAAACAAGGAAAAATGATACCTATGAGAGAGCGAAGGTTGTTGCTACTTCTGATCGTCTCCTTCCAAACCAAAGAGCACAAGAAAAACTTCAAAATGAAAGATGTCCTTGCAGCATTCTGGCCCAGAAACGCCTTATATAATCATGCAATAGAAGACAAATAAATGGTTACACTTATTCATTAGGACATTTAAGGACCAAATATCATCTCTAATCTGTCACTTTATTCATTATTCCATAAATTCGACGGCTCATATATTCTGCTAATTGCAAAATATGTCAGTCACTGGTTTAGGTTCAATGCTGGTACTTTCTTTTTCTGAACTCGCAGAAGGACAGATACGGAAACGTTAATCGGCCAAACATATCCACCGTCTGATTGTGATATTTTGCTTTGGCATTTTATTTGTCCAAGGGATGTGATCTCCCTTCTCTCGTCTCTCACAACTCCATATCTCCAATACTGATCCCTCTTCTCTATATGTCCAGGCAATTGATCTTTTCTTTTGATGGGGTTAGAGAGATGTGACTTCGGGTTCAAGTTTATATATGATCGGTCGTTAGGAACGATAGAATTTACACTTGAAATTCGGATCATCACGCATAATATATACAAAGAGAGGCTAGTAGGAAATGCATGACATGAATAATTTCTCCTCGAGCTCCTTTACGTTAATTGGGGAGAAATTAAAATAGTCTTCAATTTCTTATTTTTCTTAGTTTATGGGAAGGGAGAGAGAACAGGAAGTATGTTGCACTGATTTTAACAACAAATGAGACAACGAGCAAGATTTAATCTAGGCACTATTTTATCTCATTAAAAGTGCTCTCTTTCGGCATGGGTGAGAGAGACTTTAAATAAATAGCTGCTCTTACATGCACATTGTTATAACAAGATTTATTCCATGCCATATGCATCATACATGCACATGTTTCACGAATAGAAAGTGAAAAAAAAAAACACAACGCCATGTTACCACTTATATCTAAGTATGTATTCATCGTCGAACTGTTTATAGAAGTAGGCTCCGTCCTTCCGAATGCTCCAAAAGCACTTGGTGTCGCACCTGTTTACGTCCTTGTCCTCCCGGTAAACATCGAAACTTGCAAAGACCTTCTTCCACTTCATGGTGCACCAAAATAACGTGTTAGGGAAAAACACGTTGGGCCTGAACCGCCAACTGAAGAACTCATGGTACTTCAAGGTATGCTGCCCGAGATCGTCATCCTTGGATTTGCAGTGGATGGTCAATGGAATTCCAGGGCACAAATCATTTGTGATGTTGACATGGGTGTAAATACGTCCGTAGCCGATGGGAACGTGAGACGAGAGAACGAGCAGTGAAGACAAGAGGATGATTTTAGAAGACGAAGCCATTTATAATTCTACTCCTTGGTCAGTAAAGCTGAGAAGAAAAAAAAAATTTAATCCTGGTAAATGTGAGAAGTGTTCAGGACTCAAAATCTTATATAAAAAGATACGAAGAATTAGTCATTCCCTTGATTAAGCAGATTAATTCGCGAATATTCCTAGCAATATACCTGATTGCCCATGATTTCTAGCTAGAACAATGGAATGGAATATTCCTTCAATATACTTAATTACGATTCAGTTTGCCGAATAATATGTAGTTCTGATTTATAGCTACAAATTAATGGAGGAAATCTTAATATATCCTATGCATGTATTTATGATTAATTGTGACTTACTCCTAACTAATAGCATTCTCTTTCTCCTAATAAGTAAGAGTTAAGGCATCCGAAAATAACCTTCAATGCCAGTTTGCCGAAACTCAATGGTTATCCCAGTGTTTAGATTTGCTTGATTTTCCTTTTCATATTTTATCGTATATCTCCACTGATTTTGTATATCATTCTCCTTCGGTTTTCATGAATTACGTTATGATTTCCTGAATCTTTTGATTGGTGTTCAACTGCACATCTGTTCTTTTAAAAGGTAATAGTATACATCAATTATATATGACATAGGGAACACAACCGATCGAAGTTATTATTTTATATAAAATGTAAATTATTTTAGATAAAAAAGTATGCATAGCTTTATATTATATATATAATATAGATATAGATGATGCTAACAAAAAAATGACCTTTAAAAATTAGCATATTTCAGTTAGAAATCTATTTTATTAAATGAAAAAGTTTCTTTTGTAATATATAAAAAAATTATGGAATTTGAAAAGTCAAATGTTATGAATAACATATAAAACCTACATTAATAAGTGTTTTTATTTATTATGTACTAATATTAATACTAATACTAATATGTTAATATTTTATTAGAAAAATTCTAAAGAAAAAGAAAAGAGTAACAGTGAAAGGAGCTCCTCATCATAATTACAAAATTGTCATGAGCATGACTTTATATTAGATATAGATATATATTGCATGAAACAAGATATAAGGTAAAATAGATAAAAATAATGTAAAAATAATGCAATTTATATTATTAATCACCAAATAAATTAATTGACAATTCACAATCAATGGCATCAAATCATATTACTGCCAATTGACTTTAGCATAGCTGAACTAGGCCCGAGTTCAAGAAAATTTGTCCCGAGTTATCTAATGAGTTTAAGATCAATTATTATGCATATGATAAACGTGTAACTACCACTTTAACAACTAGTAATTGACACATAAATCTATCCACCTGTAATAAAAGTATTAATAAAATGTCATACTCAAATACATAAAATTGTAAATCATAAAATAAATCGAGAGAAAAAATGGAATTGAAGTTCAATTTTTTTTGAAATAAGAAAACTACTTTGTAAACTAATGATTTGACATTAAAATTATGGAGAAAATATAATAAAATTATTTAAAATAGTAAATCGAACTCTCTAGTGGTGGGTGACATAGTTGGAACGAGGCTTGATCCAAACTACGTCGAAAGAAAACTAAAAATCTTCAATTATTAATTAATTTGTAGTGGCACACGATATAAATTATTCTCTCATTTCTCATGAGTCTACCACTCTAAATCTTGAGATTGCATGTCTCTTGTGGTCGTAATACATTAGTCCATGGCCTCCTAGAATTCTGAATTGATTCTAGGGCTCATATCCACATGAAAATCACTTAAAAAATCACAATCGTTCATGAGTTTAGTTGATTGTACTAAACTCAAGCAGAGATCTGTTCATATTTTATTTTCCCACAACATTTGACTTAGAATTGATTTTTTATTGGCAATCCTGTCTTAGTATGATGCCAAACGAGTTTGGGATCTTTTTTAACTCGACATTTTGAATTTTTTGGATTTGTTTTTTGTACTTTTTCGATCCACTTTGCACCTGTAAAGAAACAATCCTAATAATAAAACAAACCAAAATTAGTAGCTTCTAACTCATAAAAATTTATAAAAATAAATAAGAAAATAGATGCTTACAATGGTCAAACCTATAAAAAAATAGTCTAAATGACATGCAAAATATTTTTTAAAAAATGCACACATCAAATTGTCTTAAGCTTGAAATTTTGCTTTTCTTCAAGAAAACATCAAGGCAAGACTCATGAATCATAGATAGACCATCATGAATCATAAATAGACCATCGCAAATTCCATCCTATGAGTAATACTTTACTATTACCATCTTTTTATAAGATCATTGCCAAAATATGTAATCGTGGTCCAATTTTCATAGCATCATAGAATAATGAAGAAGTAAACTAATTTAATGATGTGTAAACCTTAAGATAAGTTGATATGATGAGTGAACAAACTAAGTTCACATCTATAGTAATTTATTTATACAATAACATATGAATTTAGTATCTAGATGGTTTAGGAATAGCTAAGTTCTTCGAAATAACTAGAATCAACTACCCTTAACGTCTATAAAATAATAGCACTTCCTTCTAGTTCTACAGATCTTAAATTTATTTAGATTAGGATGTGGAACTAAAATACTTGCAAAATTCGATATAATAAACGACCACCCGATCCTCCTTCTGAGTCCGCACAGAAATCTTCTTGATACCCGTCTGAGAATGTTCTCACATTTTTACTTCAAAGCACGGTTTAGAGGCCCAAGCATCTTGTTTCTAAGCTGTTAGTGATCTTTATTTACAACTTTTGATAGCCTTTAAGGACGAAATCCAATCAAAGTTGAATCGAAAGTCCTTTTTCGTCTATAACAAAGGAATTCAGACATGAATTAATTTTAAAGTTTAAATCCACTCAAACTTCTTTACATCTATACAAATATATTTAAGTGATTCATAGAACATATAGGGTAAGTTTAGGAGTATCAATCCAACTCAAATTCCACTAAAAGTCTTCGAATTCTTATAAGTATCTATCACGGGTCATGATAGAACTTTGACCCTCATAATCAGTTCAGTATTTAATCGTGTCACGATCTTGTTTCATAAGTCATTACAAGTCCATCATGATTTTATTTCGCGAGTCATTAGAGACATGTCACGACCCGCCACAACTCATTTACACAATCCTGATAGCTCTATTGATTTTCTGTTTTGACTTTGTTTCGAATGCAGTTTTTTCTAGTAGTTGCATAACTCATCTCTCATGCTTAGATGAAAAGAATTACATAAAATTGATTTTTATTTTCACAAAATAAAAATATATATTCAAATAAGTTAATAAAATGATGCATTCTATTGTAAAAATAGTTATAGTAAAATTGAATGCAAGACAAATTATATATTAAAATATGCATGCATGTAGTTGATAAGTCACTTATAGGTGTAACACATAATAAACCGTTGATGTTTATTGATAATGATTGGTATAATTTTATTATGATTTTATTGATTCCATTATTGATCTATTTATGGAGGCAGCCATTTCCCATCTTTATCTTAAAGAATAATATCCCATCTTATGATGATGATTGGCTATACTATTCTTGGTCTCAAACAATCATCCCGTGATATTTTTTTTTATTTTGCGTTGATTGTCTCTACAAATAATTGGTCATATATATTTTTATGATGATAATTCTTTTTTTACAATTCAGCATGATTATCATTTATCTCTTTCATTATTATTTCTGCAATTTAATAATTAAATTTTTATAAGTTTGAATACAGAACGTGCCATTTTTCTTTATTTTAGCGAGATTTTTGTTGGAATCAAATGCTACCCATTCTTTCCTAATTTTTATTTTTAGGATATATGATTACTTATTAAAGTCAGACTGGACAAGTCGCTTCAATCTATTCAATTACGAAGCGACTGCCGGTCTTGTCCGGATCAAGTGCAAAATCAGAATTGAAGTTGAACCGTGCCACTTAACTAGAAAAAAACCATTGAGAATTAAAAGTGAAAAATTTTAAAAATACATGTAAAAGTAGGAAATAAAAATTTAGAAAGGAAAGTAAAAAGTGAGAAAATATTTGAATTAAGAATTGGAAAAAAATTAAAAGAAAATAAATGTTGAAAATTAATAGGAGAGAGGAATTGATGGAAATAGAAGAAGAGTGATGTACGACATACTAAATTAATATATTATCATCACAAAATAGTATCAAAGATTAAAATAGAATAATTAATATTGTATATCAATAATAATAACTTAAATATTTTTTTAATATTAAATTTAATTAATATTTTTTTATTATAAAAAGGAAATAATATGGAAATTAATAGGGGGAGAGGAATTAATGGAAATAGAAAAATAAAAGTATTAAAATGAAAGTAAAAAAAACATAAGACTGATATATGTCAAAATAAATTAATATCTTATCACATAAAATAGTATTGAAGAAAAGAAACAAAAGAATTAATATAATATATCAATAATAATAACTCAAAGTCTTTTTTATAAACATTACATTTTAATTAATATATATTTAATATATTTTATTATGAATATTGGTTATGTGTATATCTATAAATTATTATAGATAATATTATTTTAATAAAATTCATCAAATATGTTTGAATCCGATCAAATTGATCCCACGATCGAGTTAGTTGTCTGGTCAGATTATTAAAACATTGACGATTACAATTGCGAATGAGATGCAACAAAGACAAGTTGGTTGGCCCAAAGCGAACGAACATAATGTTTTTCAACACGGGTCATGTTACATGAAGTCCTCATCAACAAACAAAACAAAATGCGATTGTCCTTGAAATGTGGATTAACGTGGACCGCGTTAATGAACACGGTCAGTGTTTGTCAGAACAATATAAATATCCCACATGACACTTTCAACAGAAGACAAAATGGACTGACATTAAATTTAAAATTTTGATTGAATAAATATTTTGATCAAAATGCATCCCTATATTTATGAAATATATCAAATAGACCAAGAGCATCTCGACTTTGAAACATATCATCAGAACAAGGCATAACGAGATTCAAATAAATTAGGATTGAGTAATGTTTAGCACTTGAATTGAATTACTTTTGGACGCAAAAAATTTGAAAGAAGCATCATCTTTCATTATGAAAACAAAAGGATTATATATGGCACGTCCTGAAAATGCCAATACAAATATGGATATGAAAGAAAGTCTTTGACAAAAGAAAATGATAAAAACATATCATTCTTATTTCAGCAGCAACCATATCATGTATGTATTACCAAGGATGCAGAAGCTCATAGATATCTTGTGCTTCGTTATATGAGTAGGCCCCGTCGGGTAATATGAGCCACCAACACTTTCGAGCACATCTTGATCCATCTCTTTTCTCACTATAGATGTCGAAGCTTCCACGGGCATTCTTCCAACTCATATCGCACACAAAGAGCGTGTTTTTTATCAGAAAATTGGGTCTGAAACTCCAAGTTGAGGATGAGTGGAATGCTAAGACTTTTTCACCAAGATCGTCATTTATGGACCTACAATGGATAGTCAACGGAAAGTCAGCTCCCAAATAGTTTGTAACATTCACGTGAACTTCATGGTAGAGGAAAGAATAGTTCTCAGCGGCCACTGGAACATGGTTTGAGAGCATGAATAGAGAACTCAAGAGGAGGATGAGCATGGAAAAGTTAAGACTAGTCATGACTCTTTTCTCACAGAAAAAAAGAAGATTGAAATCTAAGTTCTACCATAAAAAACATATTAATCATCATAGGCCACATATATAAGCATGAATTTAAGGTTGGTCCATTTATGAGACAATTTAACTTTGGAGTATTCTTTCCAGCACATTGCTTCCAATTATTGCATCAAAGGATTAATTAATAGCATTATCTAGTTATTTGGTTGCCAAAAGAAACAATATTGGATCCTAGCATTGGGATGCCCGCTTGTGTTTTTAATAATTTTATCATTAAATAGATGTTGACCAACTACTTATATATGATGAGGTAAAATAATTGTTGTTTGTATCATCCTTAAAATTAACTCATATGGTTTGGTCAAAAAGTCATCTTTGGTAGAAAAGGATAAATACACGAATTAAAAAAACCTGTCTATTAACTTGCAACAGAAAATTACATTTATTACGACAACTCAGTCACGAATTGTTCTCTCCATTTACGATTTGATGGGTGTGCCATATTACCACTGAATAAGTTCTATGGCAACAACAAAAAAAAAAAAATAATGATTATCGGTTCAATTAGTCTGATCGCGAAATGGTTGAAGATCTGGTTCGATTTAACAGTAATATCGAAATTGGTAAATAATCAATTTGACTCAGAAAAAAAAACTGGTTGAACGAGTAAATCAACCCAATTTTTTTTCATTTTTTTCAAAAAAATAAGATATATGTATAGTTTCTAGTAAGGGATAATAACTAATATATAAGATAGATGAAAAGAATCCATTTGGGGGATATGAAAGATTAAAGTTGCCAAAATAATAGATGGAGGGAGAAACAAAAGGAAAGAATTTAAAATAAAAAAATAAAAGGAAAGACGTTAGTGGGAGGAAATGAAGAAAAATGAAAATGCACTACAAAAAGAATAATAAAATCAAAGATAATTATAGATGGAAAGAGAATTAAATATAACTATGATTTTAGATTGAAAATAAATTTGAACTATTATATTAGTATTAATATATTCAATAAAATAAAAATACTATTTAAACTAACTTAATTATGGTAACAAATAATAATTATTAAAGTGGTTTAATCATTTTTTTATGTATCCTATTAAGCTCAAGCAATTATAAATAATATTATATAGACAATGCTGACCTTGCCGCCAGAGTCCGAAAAAGAGAATCCGATGACCATGCCGGAAGAAAATCCAAATGCACGTCGGTAACAAAGGAGATGAAGCTCCAAAAATGCTGATCTTTGCCATGAAGAGAAATTTGACGACCCGAAGAACACTCAGAACATTTTGCACTTTGCGTGCACAATAATAGTGACTCTTCGCTACAAGAAAATAGCCGATTAGCGATGAAAGTTAGCGACGCAACAAGTGGCGATGCTAATTAGATGGTAGTAGCGTCTCATTAGCATCTCCATTGGATCGACAAAATGTGACACTACTTGCCTCTCAATAGCATCTCTTTAGCATCACACTAGCATTACAAGAAGTCGACACTAATGCCGGTGTCATGGAGACGCTAATGAGTCACTATTATCGAGCTCATAAACAAGAAAATGCGTAGTAAAATTTAGTATTGTATTGACATTGGCCAAATGTGACACTAACTTAGCGTCACAAGTCATGCGACGCTACATCGACACCAACACAAAGGGCGATATTGGCACCGACAATACGTGCTCTCGTGGCGTCAACATTTTGTGATGCTACATTAGCGTGACAATATAGCGATGCTAATTCGATGCAAAAAATGACATGAACATTTTGCGATGCTAACTTAGGGTCACAAAATTATATGTGTACCTTCAACATATATATTCCTACACTATATATGTATTCGTAAATGTATATTTGTTACCTATATAATATATGTTACTTATATATATATATTCGTAAAAATAGATCATGTATTGATGGATGTAAATGTGCACAACTACACACACATATATATATACATATGCATATATATATATATATATATATGGATTTAATGGAGGTGTATATCTATAGGTAACAAATAGAGACGCAATGGCGTCGACGTTGTGCCACGCTAGCGTCGCAAGCTTTTCGACGCTAATGCGACACTAATTGCGTCATTTTAACGACTCACGAATGTTGAAGCTTATTTAGAGCCACGACCGCTCCGATTTAGCGCCGCCATATTTCGACGCTAATTCAGCATCTCAGAATTGTGACGTGACTTCGACGCTAGATAGTCACTAATTTTATCTAGCGACTCATTAGCATCGCTATAGCGGCGCCATTGCAAGTCGCTATTTTTTGTGACTGTCTTTTTATTATTCTCACTTAATTGGACACATATACACATATACATACACATATAGCCTTATAATACATATACATATACACATTATCGTCACTTAATTTGGCACAAATAGACATATACATACACATACACATGCACATGCATATACAAATACATATATATATGTATACTTATAATACATAAGGTTTAATGGGGGTGCTCCCAACTCACCCTGCACCTAAAATCGCGGCCGTCCAATTCAATATCAAGGGTAGATATCCTTCTTCTGATTATGCCTTTTCGATTCAATTTCAACGGCACAGATGCACCCGACTTATTTCCTTTTTTTCCTTTAACCCTATGCACGTACCTAACCCTTTGCCTTCGTTTCTTCTCCCTCCTCGCATTCTCTCTCTCACTGCCTCTCTCCTCTTCTCTCTCCTCCTTGCTGACACCCTCTTCACGATCTCGCCCGCCGGGCGAGATCTAACCCACCCGTCGGCCGACCCAGCCTCGGATCTGCATGCCAACGCCCCCGACGTGCGATCTCATCCACCGACATTCGAACTCTATGATCTCCGGTCAGATCTCGCACATATATGCTTTCCCCGGCAAGATCTACGCGACCTCCGATCAGATCTCACGCAAATCTACGTCCCCTGGCAAGATCTATGCGACTTTCGGCCAGAATCGCAAGCCGGATCTCGTCCCTCACGTGAGCTCGACGCGCGACCTAAAGCTTTGCCGCCGACCCGAACACGCCGGGCCCGCGTCTGTGTGTCGCCACCCCCTCCGAGCTTTGCCGCCGACCTCGAACACGTCGCGACCCCGCCGATCTCCGGTGCCACCGTGCCTGCCTATGAGCTTCACTGCCGACCCGAACATGCCGCGACCCCGCTATTCTCTGTGTGTCACCCCGCTACCGCCGACGCTGATCTCACCCAACCCCACTGTCGGTCGGCCCCGCCGCCGATCCATCTTCTGTACGCCCTCTTCGCCGGCCAGCCCTGTAACATCCTAAGGTTTACTTGTATGCAAATTAACTTAATTGATAATTAATAAGATGAATAATTCTCTTCGATCTGAATTAGTTTAATTATAATATTATATATTAATTTTATGAAGATTAACTTATATAGGAATTAGTCTTATGGCCAGCATAATAAATGATTTCAAAGTAATTAATAACAAAGATATCCTAATTAATTCTAATCTACCCGAGAAGCAAGTTAATGAGTTAGGCTTGATATTCAGAATTATTTTGTTAATTGTTCCATTCGATGTAAGGTTAATTTAATTGAAATACTATAGTTATGACTTAGCAAATGAAATTAATTATATTTCAACTAATTAGTTTGTTAACTCTTGTGAATACTTAAATGTGCATATTTTTTTTGCATATGACATAATTTATTATAATAAAGAAAACTAACTCAAGTTAGTTAGCTAAATTAGTTATATGATTGTGAGCATTATCTTGCTTAATAATATACCTTCCACTCAATTAATAATATGTGCATTTGTTTCTTCTTCATTTAACCAACTTCATAACTCAGCTTACTTAACGGACATGTACCCTCCATGACATCAACCCACCGCCCAACACTGGTCATAACATTTTATTTCTATTATTTTATTTACATAGTTAGTTATCCACATTTTCTCCACCGCCTTAAGACACTGATAATTATAAATATAGATATATAATATATATAAATATTTTACCTCTTTTGACGGTGGGCGTGTGACCAAATAGAGGGGAAAAAAAAAGGAGGAAACAACTACCTTAGGTGTCGGCCGAACCAGCGGAAGACAGAAAAATAAAGGGAGCAAGGAATGAAGTTAATGAATTAAAGGTATGGTTTAATCTCTTTCAGTTTTATTTACAATCGTAGATGGAATTAGTTTCATTATATTAATTGAATTGATAAGAGAAATAGAGCAGTTGGTTAGAAACTTGAAGAAGCATAATCTTAGTTTTAAAGTTTAGAAGTCAAAACTTGTGACTTGGATAAAAAAATTATTATGATTAAAAATTCTTAAAATTGGATCACATGATCAGGTCTACTTTACAGAGAAGAAATAATTATTTTAAATGCACTCTTGTTTAAAAAGTTAGGTGATCATTAGTTTGTAGATGTCTTGCTGTCCACACAAAAGAAGTAGGCCTAATTAAAAATTATGCACTAAATTTTATGCTTTCAAATAAATTATGAATTTTATATTCTGAAAACTTAATTAAACTAAGGTTCTAATAAAATTAGAATTACTCAAAAATAAAGTATACATAAGAAGATATCAAATTTATATTGGTTGCCTCTCAGTTATCCAAATTGTAAAGCAGAATTGCAATACGCACAACTAGGGATTTTCTAAGAATTATATAAAATAGTATAAATCATGAAATTATGTGTATCCACTACGTTCCATGTCTACTTTGAGTAAGATTTAGAATTAGGTAAATCAGATATTTTTATAGAAAGTTATCTTCTTGTCTTTAAAGTGTTATCATTCTGTCCAAACAGTTAATTAAATTTAGAGCAGGGCATGCTATTAATTAAATTTATTGCACTCAGTAAAGAAAAGTATAAATTCTACGAATTCTATGAGTTAAACCTGATTAAGTCTTCTTTCAGAGAAAATTTAAAGTAATAAAATATGAGTTATTTACTAATTAATATAAATTATACAATCAATGTTAGTCAATCTAGCAAAACACAGAAGCAATAGAAAATCTAGGTTGAATACTAATTTTTCTGTAAACAACCCATGGAAAATAAAGTCTCATGCCTTTACTCGACAATTATGTTGAAGTCTTCATTCATATAAAATTAGAATAATAAGATTTGGTTAGGTCTAACAAAGGATATAATTTTTATTCCACTAAGTATGTTATTTGCTAGTAGAGGATGAATTATTTTGATTATTCAATTAATTAAGCTATAGGATTGAATGCATGAGTAATATAGAGCATAGGTCATTGTGGTATCAATGTAAAACATGTTGATACTCACATCATAGTATTAATGAGAATACATATTATTGACATAGGTCTAAAAGAATAACATGGAAAAGAAAAGAGAAAAGTCTTCCTATATTGTGAGGTAAGTTGGTTTCTCCTACTCTATGTATTCACCTCTTTTGAATTTGGTGTGACATTGATTGTTATATGCATTAAATTCATATATCGACAAGTTTATATGAAAATTATGTTTTGAATGATTGACAATATAAATAATATATTAATTTTTTTACCGGATCGAAAATTTTTATTCGAAATCTTAAGGAAAGACTTGATTTGTTATCCCTGGATACCTACATTTTTTTATGATCATTCCGCGAAAATAGGGAGCCCTTGTTGATGATCCTTTACTCCGACAGCATCTAGGGACAAAACCAAGAAATAACCCCTTACGTGCGAAATTATAGAAGATCTCCTTTCAGATCAAACAATTCCATCGAATTGAGTTGAATTGATAGTTCATTGGAAAAGCATATGTGAAATGTTATGGATCGAGTTTATAGGATGCAATCCTATTCCATTTGAATGAGTATGATTCATCTTCTGATCGAGATATGATTGTTATGTAATGAATCATGCATCGACATTTGTCTACATTTGCATATATGATGGTTGGAGCTAAATGCTACATCGCTGATTACGATGGGAGTCACCTCTAAAATTCAATACATCATTTTGTTTCCCAGAAATAGGATAAGATAAGATGGAACTAAGTATCGTGCAGACCTAAGTGTTACACCATGAGGGTGGGAGCTACCTCTAAAATCCGTATGGGCCACCTCTGTAAGTCATTTATAGCTTTCTGATCTGTATGGTGGTTGGAGCTAAGTGCTACTGTTGGAGCAAAGTTTTTATGTCTTATATAATTATGTTTTTATGATACAAATCTTAAAAGATTAAGTTATATTTACATTAATGGGTAAATATAAAAGTTATTGATAATTCTCTTATATTTGTAGAGAATGAAATATCATCTCATTTGGATGCTGGTATGAAAAGTTATGTATATAAAAAAGTAAAGGTCTAAAATATTTTATTTGAAATGGACAATTTTGTATACTAATTTTTGAATCAATATTTGATTATGATCTTATTAGATTTTTGACTAAAGATGAAAGGGCCCAACTCATAATTGGCAAATTCGTAGGTTCAATCGAAAAATCAATCTGATTTATTTTGTACCCTTCGCTCGATGAGAAAATGGGTCAGGTTCAAATCCAGCTCGGCCCAATAACTGCAAAAAAGACAGCAGTGATACTATTTGAAAAATACAGTTTCAATATTGCACATACACAATCCTTTGTATAGACGTTGAGGCGGACAGACACTAAGATGAAATAAACCCGCTAATATGCCCAACGTACCTGCTGCAATATGATGAGAAGCTATTCCTCCGGGAACAAAAGGATCAAAACCTTCCGCACCCCATGTTGGAATTACATGTTGTATTTTTCCAGTTAGTCCATAAGGATCGGAAACCCATATTTCAGGACCATACAAACCTATTACATGAAATGCTCCAAAGCAAAAGCAAGCCACGTCGGTTGTAGAGAATTTTGTTAGCTTTCCATAAAATCAAATATCATATCATTTGGATAACTGTGCAAAAATGTTATACTTAAAATAGTATAGGACGATTGACCAGTCAACGCGCAAAATGCACTATAACGATCATATTTTGGCCTCAAAATTAGGAAACAAGCCCCAACAGATAAATAGAGTTAAGAAGGCTATAAAAGAGGACCCAAAGGTGTAGGAATGATCAAGACTTCCAAAGAAAAGTGAAAAAAACATTGTGAAATACATTTGAGCTCCAAATTGCAAATCTTTTGTTTCTTCTTTCTCTCTTCTCTTCTTGTGAGTTTGATATTGTAAAAGAGAGAAATACTTTCTTAGATATTTGCGTGTGAGCTCCTGTGTAGAATAGTTTTTATCTTATCTCTCGGGCTAGAGAAAAAATAAGGTTTTTAGAAGGAGAGGTACGTCTTATCTCTCAAAGCGGAGAAAAGGTGGTGTGGTGTAAAGGGTTTCTTCCTTGTCCCATTTGGAACGAAGGAAGAGTGCTTAGTGGAATCTCCGACGATCTCGAGGTCAAAATTCAAAGCGGGGACATAGACTAAGGTGTGGCCGAACTTCGTCAACCAATCACTGTGTTCCTTGTGTTTGCTTTCTCTCTCCCTCTACTTCCTGTTTTATTATGCATGTGATATAATCGCTTTTGTGTTGGTTTGAATATTAACGAATCAATTTTTAAACTACCGCGATGATTTTCGTAAAATTGATATTTTCGGGTTTAGTACCAATTCAACCCCTCTCTGTGCCTTGCGATCCTACAATTGGCATCAGAGCAAGGTTGCTCTCATTTCTTATTTTTAAGATTTAACCATCTTTTAGAACATGACACTATTTTTTGGAGAAGGATCTTCCATTTTTGACCCACCAAGATTTCAAGAGTATTCTTTTACTTTTTGAAAGATTAGAATGAAGGCATATTTATGTTCCATTGATTTTGATATGTGGAAAGTTATGGAAAATGGTTTTGAAAAGCCAAAGAAAATTTTAAATAATATTTTCATTGATCTTTCTTTCTTTGAATATGACGATTTTCAAATGGAGATTGAAAAACTTGACTACAATATCAAAAATGTCTTTTATTCCTCTTTAGATTCTTATGACATGAATCTTATTTCCAAATGTTATATTTCTCATGAAATTTGGCAAGTTTTATTAGAAAGGTACGAAGGTAGCAACTTTGACAAAAATGACATGTCGAATGTGGACAATGAAGAAAACGATAATTCTACATTCACGACATCCAAGAATGAAGTGTTATGTTTAATGACAAATAATGAGGATGATGAGATAACCTCAACTTCATCTTATTCATCTACTAATGATAGTGATGATGATGTTGATATTGCTTTTGATGTTCATAAAGAATTTGCTTTTCTTATTCAAAAGCATCTTTCTCTCAAAAAGAAAAAGGAAACATTAATAAATGATTTTCATATCATGAAAGATAACTAGAATTCTCTCAAAAAGGAAAATGATGTATGTTTAATTCAAATAGATATCTTAAAAAGAAAAAATGATGAATGTTTAATTCAAATAGATGACTTAAAAAGGAACAATGATTCTCTTTCATTATCTTGTGCATCTTATGAATCTTTAAGAGTTGACAATTCAAAATTGATTGTATTGCTTGACGAATTACAAAAGAAAAATATTTCTTTACAAAAATTCTTAGATAAAAAAATTACTAGTTCTTGAAAAAACATTAATAATGTTAAGAAGTCTATTCATGTTGTTAAAACTCCTATAAAGAATATTTCTCATGCACTAGAAAAAAATGATTCAAACAACAATTTTAAAAACACAAATGGATATTATTTGAAATATTCTTATTCTTTGAAACCTAAGCATTCTCATGATTATCATTTGAAAAATAAACTCTCTTATGATAGTTCTCTTGGTGCTAAAAATTCTCATATCTCCCATAATGATACTTTGAAGTTTAGATATCATCATAATCATTCTATTAGACCCTCTACGATTTGTCATTATTGTAATTCTCACGATCATTATTTATTTGAATGTCAAATTAAAAAATCTATCAATATGAGCATGAAATTGATGTGGGTTCCTAAAAGAATCAAAATTAATCATATTGGATCCAAACAAATTTGGGTAGCAAAATGCAAATGATTTTTGCTTGTAGGTGTGCTTCACAAGGAATGAAGAAGAATCCTTTAAGTAAAGTGAAGACACACACTTAGTAGTTGAGTGACATGAAAAGAAAAACAATAGTGAAATTGAAATGAGTTGGAGGCATAAAAGTTTGTGGTAAAAGTATTTTGGTATATGAAAATAAAAATTTGAACTCATTTTGACATGATGCATATTTATGTTTTCAATTTGTCAATTTATTATCATGATATATACATAAAGATAATATGTAATTATGATTCTTGTGCATACTAGAATTATATTACTCATTTAATTTTGAAAGTGTCTATATTACTCATATTGTCTAAATATGTTCGATGTGAATATGTCACATGATGATGGTTGCTAAATTGATATTTTTGGACTATCTTACTAATTCAATATGATTATATGATACCTATGATTTTAAAGTATAAAAGAATCATATTTTTATGAGTGAAAAATAATAAATGACTTTGTTTGATTGAAATTTGATTCTCACGTGTTTTTTTGTTAATGACACTTGATCTTTTAAGATCTTGATATAAGAATTGAATATCTTTCAAATATTTCAAAAAGCAAATTTATGGAGAATTTTGAAATTAATAATAATATCTTCTTTTGACTTGTGATAATATACTTGCAAAATCTATCTTGTTCACATGTCAAAGAAAGAGAATCATATATCTATTTTTACCTTTGGCATGCTTATTATCACGACTATTCTTTGAATTTAGTAAAAGAAAACTACACATGAAAATATGAATGCTAAGTCGTCTAAATTTGAATAATTCTTTTCTATTTATAAAGAAGACTTCATATTATAATAAATATGTTTGGCACAAGATTTATATGATTCTTGTGTTATGAGCCTTAGTGTATGAACTTATTATGAATTTTGACTTATTACACTTTATCATTTGGACACACATGCACATTATGATTTGAAATAAGATGATTGATCATATTGATGTGCCATTTGAAAATTATTGTATGATACATCTAATTGCTAAATTCTATGTTTATGCATATGTTTGAAATAAAGCATATCAGTAAAGAGATCATTTTTAACTTACCATATACATCTTTTATCAAAATTGATTTCTATGCTCATTTTTGTGAAATATTTTGACATGAATCTTATTCTTTCATATTTCAAATTATCATGGCATTTAATGAAAGTTATTTCTCTTATCCATAATTTGAAATAACCATTAACATTTTAAGAAAGTGTAAAAGACTAAATTTTGAATACATTTTTAATTTCATTTCTTGTCACTAATTTTTATTATTATCTTGTGACAAAGGAAAAAAAGGAAAAATGGATTTGAAGGAGTGCAAGCACAAATTTTATGGTAGCAGTATTATTTTGAACATAGAAATAAAAAATTGGATATACTTGTGTGTCACAATTATCTGTGCTTTATACTTGTCTACTAGTTATCATAATTTGTGTATATAACTTATGATTGTTCAAAAGTTCATTTTTGGATATATCTTAATATGTTAAACTTTGAAAATGCCTATGCTATCTATCATGCTTATTTACTAAAAATTGTGAGTATGCATATTTATTTGGACTTTACTATTTATCACATTTGATGCTTTGTGAGTTTGCAATTGAAAGAAAATAAATTTTTAGAATTTTAATCAAAATTTGAAAATTATTTTTTTTCATATGTTACATTTGTAGTTGACTTTTCATATGGAATCTTGTGCTATAAGATTAATATGCATAAATCTATGTGGTCATAACTTGTTATCATTTGAGTATTCTTGTATCGTATGACATTTGACCATCAAATTTGGAATGATGCTTAAATAATATCTCTCTTGCTAAATGAAAATTTATATATGTATATGCATTTAAGATTTTTATGTCATAGCATAAAATATATTAATTATCTGACTTACATGTGCATGAATCTATATTCTTATGATTTACAAAACTATTTTATCATATTGTAGCATGACCCTTATGATTTAGGCTTAAAATCTTCATGTTATGTAAATCAAGTTTTGACTTCTCATTCATAATATTATAGTGTTATTGGTTCTTTAAAAAAAACATATAAAGAACTAAAGAAAGATAGAAAGAGGACTAAAATTGATTACAATGATAAGGAAGCTTGTTCAAATGTTCAAAATATCATTTCCTCCATTTACTTATTACCCTTAATGTCAAATCTTTGGGTACTTGATATTATTCAATTTCAATTTGATATATCATTGTTGTCTCAAAGTTTTATGCAATGTTTTGATTCCTTATATAATTTTTTGAGAAGTGTTATTCATTTAGTTTTATGTTTTGCTATTATAAATTAGACACGACCTTAGGAGGAGTTATTTTTGTCTATCATATATATTATACATGAAACAATTCTTATAGATGTAATAAAAGAATAAAAATTATCTTCATCTTTTCCATGACATTTTGCATATTGTATCTTATATGACAAAAAGGAGAAGAATAAAAAATTTAGAAAGATGACATAACTAAGGGGGAATTACATATTGTATCTAATATTATTTCTTATATGCTTCATGTGCAAACTACTTTTTTATGAAATAAAATGAGGAGAAATATGATAAGAACATAAGAGAAATTTATATAGGAAAAATACATATAACCCCTCATTTATTACATGGATCTCATGAATATAACTCTATATGAAAAGTGCCTTACAATTAAGACTTATGTGCATATTCATAATTGTAAGGAAACCAGAATTGTAGGGGGAGTAAACTTGACTTTAATATCTTTACTTCCCAAGTCATATACTTTTCATATATCTTGATTTGTATTCATAAAAAAGGGGGACATTGTTGGAGCAAAGTTTTTATGCCTATATAATTATGTTTTGATGATACAAATCTCGAAAGATTAGAGTTATATTTAAAATGCCAAAAACAATTAAATAGAAATGAGTTGTTTCATGCATTAAAATTTCGATTAATATTTGTTTATGTTCCCACGAGATTTACATTAATGGATAAATATAAAAGTTATTGATAATTCTCTTATATTTGTAGAGAATCAAATATTATCTCATTTGGATGCTGGTATGAAAAGTTATATATATAAAAAATGTAAAGGTCTAAAATGTTTTATTTGAAATGAACAATTTTGCATACTGAACTTTGAATCAATATTTGACTATGATCTCATTCGATTTTGGATTGATAGTGAATACCAAAGTTATAGAGAATTTTTTTAGCTTTTCATAGAATAAAAAATCATATCATTTGGATAATTATGCAAAAGGTTATGCTAAAATAATGTAGGACGATTGACCAGTCAGCGCGCAGAATGCACTATAACGGTCATATTTTGGCCTCAAAATTTAGAAACAAGCCCCAACGGCTAAATGAGGTTAATAAGGCTATAAAAGAGGACCCAAGGGTGTAGGAATGATCAAGACTTCCAAAGAAAAGTGGGAAGAACATTGTGAAGAGAGAAACATTTTCTTAGATATTTGGATGTGAGTTCTTGTGTAGAATAGATTTTATCTTACCTCTTGAACTAGAGAAAAAATAAGGTTCTTAGGAGGAGAGGTGCGCCTTATCTCTCGAAGCAGAGAAAATGTGGTGTGGTGTAAAGAGTTTCTTCCTTGCCCCATTTTGAACGAAGGAAGGGTGCTTAGTAGAATATCTGACGGTCTCGAGGTCGAGAAGTCGGAGCGGGGATATAGGTCAAGGTGTGGCCGAACCTCGTCAACAAACCACCGTGTTCCTTGTGTTTGCTTTCTTTCTCCCTCTACTTCCTATTTTATTATGCATCTAATATGATAGATTTTGTGTTGGTCTGAATATTAATGAATCATTTTTAAGCTTTCGTGACGATTTTCATAAAATCGATATTTTCGAGTTTAGCACAAATTCACCCCCCCTCTTGGTGCCTTGTGATCCTATAGCTACATCGCTGATCATGATGGGAGCAACCTCTAGAATTTAATCTATCATTTTGTTCCTAAAAAATGAGATGAGATAAGATGGAGCTGTGTCATGCGGACCTAAGTGCTATACCATGAGGGTGAGAGTCACCTTTAGAATCCGTATGGGCCACCTTTAGAAGCCATCTATCGACTATACAAATTGGTCAGTTGGTGCATTCATATGAGAGTGTTGTATTTGCATACATATGTTTGATATGATTTAAATGATATTGATTGCAATTGTATGTGAAGATTTTGATTAGAAATGTATATATATATATATATATATATAATTTTAGATATATGAAAATACTGATTGTGATATTATAATTATTGCTTATCTTTGCACGTCTCTCCGAATTGATTAGATGGTAATATATAGATTATGAGTTATCAACTTAGTGAACTATTTTTGCTCATAATATTATTTCTAATATTTTTCATATCAGTATAGCTTTTTGGATTGAGCGAGCTCATAATCTTAACAGGGTTAACTCCTTTGATGTAAAGGCATTGTGGAGAGTTGTTATTCTCGTGTCCCTGTGTTAGGATGCTGAGAGAGTTAGTCGAGTTTATTATTTCTGTCAAAATAAGTTGTATAAAAAATAATTTCTTTTTGTAAAATGTAAAACTTATCATCATAAAATAGTGTAATTTTTTTAATTATATATTTTCATTTATTATGCTTTAAAATATATCCATGTAGCCGACCCCACCTAGTGGGATAAGGCTTTGTTGTTGTTGTTGTTGTATTGATGTAAGACACTTGGCGAACTAATAGAGCAAAATCTATTGGTGAATAATATACCGAAAGGTTTGGTTACTAATAGAGCGGAATAGCGTCGTATGATCCATGTAGCCGACCCCACCTAGTGGGATAAGGCTTTGTTGTTGTTGTTGTTGTATGCTTTAAAATATATATTTACATAATGTTTCCGTAATCTTTCATGATTTTATTTGATCGTATGTAATGAGTCATGAACTCCGGATTAAACTAAGGTTTAATTCGGGGTACATGACCTGCCCCTGATTCGCTGCTTGAGATCCATTGCCGCCGCCGCCACCTCCGCCGTGACCGCTGCCTGAGATCCATCGCCACCGCCACTGCCTGAGATCCATTGCTGCCACCTCACAATCCATCGCTGCCGCCTCGCTCTCCACAGCTGCGGCCTCCCGATCCCTCACCACTGCCGCCACCTCGTGATCCATCGCCACTGCCGCCTCACAATCCATCGCTACCGCCTCGCTCACCACAATCGCAGCCTCCCGATCCCTCGCCACCGTCATTGCCTCGCAATCCATCGCTGCCGCCTCGCTCTCCACAACCGTGGCCTCCCGATCCCTCATTGCCGTCGCAGAATGTTGTATAATTGCATGTTGAATTTCGATACTAGTTCTATCAGCAATTTAGAGTTGTAACATGGAGTTTCTTGCTGAAAGTTGTAACATGTAGTTTCTTGCTGAATTTCTCAATTTCGATGTTGTACTACAAATTTGTTATAATTTCGAGTGATGATGTACTTCCTATTTGTTGAGTCGAGTCATAACATGGTGTACTATATGTTTAGCAAGAATGTTTATGTTACAATTGGTTAATGTTTATGCATCCTGGGATGATGTTTCAAGAGTTGATGACAAATGAGATGGATGATGTTTCCAGAGTTGAAGGCAAATGAGATAGAATTAAAAAGCAATGGTTTGTACGAGAATCTGAACATTGCTAATGATAATGAGCAATAATTTTGATTTCGTCAGCAATTATGTTCTAACTTACAAGAACTACATCAAAGTACACATCCAACTTGAAAATAAATGGATACAAGAACGAAACCACATCAAAGTGAAAATTTGCACTGATACATCTTTCTCCGAAAGAAATTAGAATAAGTTAACATATGGTTATCATTAATTTGAATTACAAATCTCCATTACATCCATGATTAACAGGTAGAGCGGGCGGCGATGAGTGGGCGAGGCGGTGGCGAATGTGTGAGGCGGCTATGGCAAGTGGACGAGGCGGCGACAGCAAGTGGGCGAGGCAGCAGCGGCGAGTGGGCGAGGCGGCAGCGGCTAGTGGGCGAGTCGGCGGCAACAGCGAGTGGGCAAAATCGGTAACTGCTAATCGGGACAGGCGAGATCGGCGGTGGGGCGAGCGAGCTCGGCGACAGTGGGCGAGGTCAGCGATGGCGGGCAAGAATGATCGGTGGGCGAGGTCGAGGGTCGCGGGCGGCAGGGCAGGCGAGCTCGGCGCCAGCGGGCGAGGTCAGCAACGGCGGGTGAGATCGAGGTAGGCGAGCTCGGTGGCGGTGGGCGAAGTCAGCGGCGGCGGGCAAGGTCGAGGGTTGCGGGCGGTAGGGCGGGCGAGCTCGGCAGCAGCGGGCGAGGTCAGCGGCGGCGGGCAAGATCGGGCATCAACGGGAGGGTCATAGGTGGTGGGGTGGATGAGCTCGACGGCGGCGGAGCACGAGATCAGTGGAGGCGGAGCTCAGCGTGCGCGAAGAGGTCGAGAGGGAATAGAGGAGAGGTCGTCCCGAAGGTCATCACGTAGGGCACAATTTGCATCCCCCGGTCAGATCTGCGTGAGATTTGGCCGGAGATCATGTAGATCTGACTGGGGGACATAAATCTGCGTGAGATATGGTCGGACATCGGCGTGCATGCATCAACGGGCGAGATTGCACGTCGGCGAGCGAGTTCAAACGTCGGCGGGCAAGATCGCGCGGCGAATGGCATCGACGTGCGGATCGCGAAACGGGTGAGGCCGGCCAGCGTGCAGAAGACGGACCGGGGCGAGGAAGAGAGAGAAGACGAAAGGGGAAAAGGGCAAAGGGTTGGTCGGCGGTCGTAGGTTGAAGGGAAAAAATGGGAAAAAATCACACGGATCTGAGCCCTTGAGATCTAATCGGATGAGCACAATCATCTGCGCGATGTGAACCCTTGATGGAAAACTCAAGGGCCGTGATCTTGGGAGCAGGGTGCTCCCAACTCGAGTTGGGAGCACTCCCATTAAACTCATTACATATACATAGACCTATGATTGATGAACTCAACATATTAATATAAGCCTATTTGAATATAAAGTTATAATATAATTAAATCTACTTCAAATAAACTTATAAAATAAACTTATAATATAATATAAGCTTATAATATATAAATTTATAATATAATCTAAAGTTAAGTTTAAATTAGGTAAGATTTTCGAAATGACATCATTATAGCCATGAATAAGAATTTTTCGGAGGAGCTAAAACTTAAGTTAAATCCCTAACTCCTCTTATGTGATTTTTTACTTTTCACTATTTTATTTCGATGCCCTACTTCTGCCGACTGCCTGACACCCTGCTTCTGCCGACCGACCCCAACGCCGACGCATTGCTTCCACACCCGACACTGACGCACTTGCTCTGCTGACCGACCCCGACGAACTTGCTCTGTCGACCTGCTTCCGCCGCCCGACCCCAACCTGCTTTTGCCGGCCTACTTCTGCTGGCGACCGACCTGCTTCCGCCGATAAGCCTGCTTTCGCCACCGACCGACCTGCTTCCACCCGACCTGCTTTTGCCGACCAACCTACTTGCTCCACTGCCGTCCCTGCACTTGTCCACCGCCGCTGCCCTACTGCTTCGGCAGCCGCCCTACTGCTCCGGCTGCCGCCCTATTGCTCCGACAGCTGCCACCCTGCTTACGCCGACTGGCCGTAAGTCCCCATTGCACCTTCTTAGTACTCTCCATTTCAGTCATTCATGCGGCCTATTTGAAAAGAGAGATTAGTTTCTGTGTTCGAGATTAGGTTTCAATTTCTTTCTTCTGATCGAATTTGGAAGGGCGCATATAAGCATCGAATCCACAGAATTAACTAACTGCATTGTTTCTGTTGACGCATGCACAAATGTCAGGCTCCACTATCTTAATCCTCTCTCTCTTTCTCATTAGTAAACTTAATTCAGAATCTAGTGTTAATCTGTTATCCAAAAACCTACGAAAGAAAAGAGTGAAAAAATCACCTGGAGGCATGTTGCACGTATTTTTTGCAAAAACTTTGAACTGAGAAGCTAAGCAAAAATTTGCACCCTCTTCAGCAAGATATTGCCAACATTATCTTTGTTCAATTTTATCTTCCTGTAAAAAGTGGGAAGGAAAAGGGCATGAAAGACCACATTCAATCTGAGTGCTCAACAGACATCAGTCCGAAAAGCTCTTTGACACCAATTATGCACTGCTTGCTTGCCTCATCTAACAACACGGAGACTGCAACAGCAGAGAGGCAAACAAGTCACGTATATTACTTCGAAAACCTAATTTCTACCGTGTTAGCACAACTAACATTTTGGTGCTTTTATCAGATGGGACAGAGCAAGTTCTTGCCATTTTTATTTTTCTAACACCATGGATGATAACTGAGTAACGACCCTCACTCTTTACTATATACATATATAATGTACAGTAACGAAATTACTATTTTCCATTTTTATCTTTAGAGTTAAGAGATATTATTCTTCAATACCCCTTATATATAATGTACAATAATGAAATTACTATTGTCGACTGCTTGTACGTTTTCCTATGGTGTTAACAAGTTGTTGCATTTCTTGTTTTCTTTATTGAATTTAAGCACTTGATATTTGCAGTGACTTTTGAGTAGCCTATCATATTCCATCTTACTGAGCTGTCGACATCGCCGCGCTCCTCCGACTGATATAGTGAGTCCTAATTTTAATGATTTTCAAATTTATTTAAATTCTTGCTAGAATTAGTAAATTTGGATAGTAATTTGGCTAGTATATTTAACTTCAACGTGTTGTGAATGTTATGTAGATGTATAATGAATTTTTTGCTAGTAACTTGATATTCTTGATATTCTGATGATGTATCCTTAGTTAATTTGCTAGGAATTAATTTTTTTACTAGTAATTAATTCTTACGCTAAATAATACGATCCATATGGCATGCTTTAATGCTACCGTACGCAAAATGATAACTAATTGTCTAGTAGAGATATGATATTTAAAAAATGATAATTAATCGCTAATAATTTCTTTGTCATAATTCTAGTACCTCTTTCTGGTCGTATTCTCATAAAATTTACTAAAAATGTAGATCGACATTCTTGGAAAATATCATAATAATATGATAATGAATGTGATTATAAATACGAAGATCTTGTACTTCAAACATGTGATTTTGGACTTCATAACTCCAAAATCACATGTGTCAAGTTCAAGAAGTTATTGATGTCCATTACAGAAATAACAAAGCCAAATCGTAGTTGGATTCATCGTTGGAATGATAAAGGTGGCGTTATAATAGAAGAATATAAGGATGGTGTTGATGAAGTTATTAAGGTGGCATATGAAAATGAAGGTGTTGCTTCTTCATATGGCAAAATCTTATGTTCATGTCGGAAATGCAAATGTTATCAGTGGAAAGTAAGATATAATGTGAAGAAAAATTTATATTACAATGGTTTTTTACTAAAATACACAAATTGATTCTTTCATGACGAAAAAAGATGGGCTGAGACAACAGTTGATGCAAGCGTAGATATCAATGTGGGCGAGTCGAGCAATCCATACATGGACATGATACGAGATGCAATGCTTGGAGAAAATATTGGCAAAATATTTTGTGAAGAAGACCTGAATCCTTCTCTAAGTTTTATAACCTTCTCGAAGAAGCAAACGTTTTATGAGATGGATGTATGAAGCAAACTACATGATGCGTAAAATGATGTAGCAAAATAAAATTGATAGCAAGTACACTAGTCGTTCAAGTAATATAGTAAATAGGAGTAAAGAGTGTCAAACCCATGGAAAATATTATTAATTCAATATCTAATTTTATAAATTAATAAGAGAGGAAAAACGTATGTTTTGGAAATAAGTTTTCTAATTATAAAATAAATATTAAAATATGATAATAATAAGATAAGATAATGGTGTTGAAGTGAGGTCTTAGGACATAATAAATTAAGGATAAAAATGTGAACCATAAAAGATAAATTAAAGTTCTTAAGATAGATTAGGAATTTTCCTAAGTTATTAATTTACAATAAAATCATAGAATCCACAAATTGATAATTCTATTATTTAATCAAGTAAATCAAACTATCTTAAATTTAATCAAAACAGAAGTCCCACAAACGGGTATTCATGCGTATGAGATTAAAATTAAGATGCATTAATATAAAAATCTTAGACTATTAATCACTCCACAAATTGGTAAAAATTCACAGACCATACAAATCTATTACTATTTCTCCACACATAGTTATTAGACCTGTGTCAATTTTTAATTTCACAATAAATCATTTGTTACGGAAAGAGGGAGAGAGGGATCGCACGAAATACAAAAGAACACGAAGAGGAAAAACGACGGCGGCTCTTTGTTATGGAATAATGATGATTACAAGGATAGGTCTCGGTCTAGACCCCTAGGGAGTTTATATAGGCACTCCCTTTGACAGATGATAGGAATTACATACGGACTGGGACTCTAAATAAATCCCCTGAAAATAGGACACTTATCTCGTGATAAGGAAATAAATCAAATCCGAATCACAAACAGAATACCCCTAAAAATTTTCTGCTGAAGCGCCTGACTATGTAGGGGGACCAACTGGGTTCAGATTCAAGACATTATTAACATCATTTAATTTAACTAAATAAAATCTGAAATCAATTAGTCTACAAACTGATAATTACTTAACTCAAAAATTCTGCTGAAGTGAGACCCCCGTAGGGGAATTCTGCTGAAGCGTCTGCCTATGTAGGGGGATCAACTGGGTTCAGATTCAAGGCATTATTAACAAATCTCCACCTTGACTTGAATCATCTTCAGAGCACAAAAGCACGTCACGCCGCCGCCAGTCCCATCTTGAAGCTATTACCAAGTATTTATGTTAAGCAAGTCCAAACAATGTTGGAACTTGCCATAAGGAACAGATTTGGTGAACATATCAGCTGGATTGTCTTCAGTGCCAATCTTCTTCACCTTGATCCTCTTCTCAGTGCGGATGAAGTGATATCTGACATCAATGTGTTTGGTTCTTTCATGATGTACTTGATCCTTGGCTAAACATATTGCACTCAGACTGTCACAGTGCACTATAGCCTGCTCCTAATGTAATCCGAGATCTCCAACTAAGCCTTTTAACCAGATGCCTTCCTTGGCAGCTTCCGTCAGTGCCATGTATTCAGCCTTTGTGGTGGACAATGTAACTGATGGCTGAAGTGTAGCCTTCAAACTAATAACTGAACTGCCCAAAGTGAAGACATAGCCTGTCATAGATCGTCTTCCATCAACATCTCCAGCATAATCTGAATTTGAGTACTCTGCAACCAAACACTCTTTATCACTTCTGTAAATGAGGTCAATATCAGATGTTCCTCTCAGATACCGAAAAATTCGCTTCACTGCTTGCCAGTGCTCCTTTCCTGGATCGCTCATGAACCTGCTGACAACACTGACTGCATGAGCAATGTCTGGTCTTGTGCAAACCATGACATACATCAGACTTCCAACTGCACTAGCATATGGAACCCGAGACATGTACTCCTTTTCTGCATCTGACTTTGGTGCGAAGGCAACAAAAAGATGAACATTTGCAGCTGATGGAGTATTCAAAGGCTTCGCTCCAGACATTCCAAACCTGGATAAAATCTTCTCAATATAACTTTTTTGAGATAAGAAGAGTTTACCTTGTGCGCGATTCCTTGGAATTTTCATCCCCAGAATCTTCTGTGCTGCACCAAGATCTTTCATATCGAATTCTGCACTGATGAGCTTCTTCAGATTTTGAATGTCTGCCATGTCTCTGGCAGCAATAAGCATATCATCAACATACAAGAGCAGATAGATGGTGGAGCCGTCCTTCACCTTCTTGTGATATACACAGCAATCATAGGGACTTCGACTGAATCCCTTACTGATCATGAAGCTGTCGAACCTCTTGTACCATTGTCTGGGAGACTGCTTCAAGCCATATAGAGATTTCTTCAGACTACAAACTTGATTCTCCTTTCCAGGAATGGAGAATCCCTCTGGTTGGCTTATAAGAATATCTTCTTCAAGTTCTCCATGGAGGAAAGCATTCTTCACATCTAGTTGCTCGAGCTCTAGATTCTGTTGTGCTACAAGAGCAAGTAGCACCCTGATAGAAGTATGTCTGACAACAGGTGAGAATATCTCATTGTAGTCCACACCTTCTTTCTGACTATAACCTTTAGCAACCAGTCGTGCTTTATATCTCGTGCCTTCAACCCTCGGAATTCCTGCTTTTTTCTTGAAGATCCATTTACAGCCAACAGTCTTCCTGCCTTTAGGCAACTTGACCAGCTCCCACGTCTGATTCTTGTGAAGAGATTCCATCTCCTCACCCATAGCAGCGATCCACTGTTCAGATTCGGCACATGTGATGACATCCCTATAAGAGGACGGCTCCAGGGACTCCACCTCTTCAGCTACCTGTAGTGCATAAGCAACCATGTCCTCGAAACCATATCGCTTAGGAGGACCCACTTCTCTGCGAGGACGTCTAGCAGCAATTGACTCCTCTTCAGGTTGCTCATCAGATTCTTCACCTTCTGGTTCTGCTTCTTGATGTGATCCTTCAGCATCATCCTCAGTTGGAGTGATTTCAACCTCCACCTGTTTACTGACACTCTCTTCAGCCTCCACCTCCAACTGAAGCATTGATGCTTCATCAAAGGTCACGCTTCTGCTGTGGATGACTTTGTGTTATGAAGGAGACCAGATTCTGTAGCCCTTCACTCCTGCACCATATCCCATGAACACCCCTTCTTTGGCCCTTGGCTCCAACTTTCCTTCACTAACGTGATAGTATGCTGGACAACCAAAAACTTTCAGACAAGTATAATCAGCAGAATTTCCTGACCATACCTCAGTTGGAGTCTTGAAATCAATCGCAGTCGCCGGACTTCGATTCACCAAGTAACAAGCTGTGTTAACAGCTTCAGCCCAGAATGTCCTATTTAGGCCAGCGTTAGAGAGCATGCACCTTGCCCTCTCCAGAAGTGTCCTATTCATTCGTTCTGCAACTCCATTCTGCTGTGGAGTAACCCTGACTATGCGATGCCTGGCAATGCCTTCATCTTTGCAGAACTGGTCGAATTCAGCAGAACAGAATTCCAAACCATTGTCAGTGCGAAGATGCTTCACTTTCTTCGACGTCTGATTTTCCACCAGAACCTTCCACTGCTTGAAGGCCTTGAAGGACTCACTCTTGTGTTTCATCATGAATACCCAAGTCATCCTCGAGTATTCATCAATCACAGATAGGAAGTACCTCGCACCTCATAATGATGGAACACGAGAGGGACCCCAACAATCGGCGTGGATGTAGTCAAGTGTCGCCTTCGTCCTGTGTACTGCCTTGCCAAACTGAGACCTTCGCTGTTTGCCGAATACGCAGTGCTTGCAGAAGTTGATTTCAGATATCTTCTTCTCCCCTAGAAGACCTCGTTTGCTGAGGATATTCATCCCGTTCTAACTAATATGCCCAAGCCGCATGTGCCACAGCTTGGACCTATCTGATTCGGATGAACTAGCCACTGCAGCAACACCAGAGACTGTATTGCCTTGTAATACATACAAGGACTTCTGTCTGACTCCCTTCAGAACCGTAGCATCACCTTTCATGACCGTGAGGATGCCTCCAGCAGCATTGATCTGACACCCTTTAGAGTCGAGGACTCCAAGTGATATCAAATTCTTTTTCAGTTGCGGAACATGACGGACATCTGTCAGCGTCCTCACAAGATTGTCATGAGTCCTGATCTGCACAGAACCGATCCCAACTATCTGACAGGCTGCATCGTTGCCCATGATGACGTTTCCACCATCAATCTTCTGATAAGTTGAGAACCACTCTTTATTCGGAGTCATATGATAGGAACACCACGAATCTAGAACCCAACTATCCGCCAGACATCCTTGATCAGAAGGAGCCAGAACCAAATCATCTTCGGAATTTCCTGTTTCATGTGCCACCGTAGCGACAGGGGCCTTCTTCTTCTTCGGACAATCCTTCTTCCAATGATCTGGTTCCTTGCAGTAATTACAGATGTCTTTCGCAGTGATTTTCTTCTTCTTCGACTTGGATTTCTTTGAATTCGAGGACTGTCCCTTCTCTGCGGTTGATATCAAACCCGCGACCTGAGTCTCTACAGAATTTCCAGATGCCCTATGCCGAAGTTCACGAGTATGAAGACTCGATCTTACTTCTTCCAGACTTATAGTTTCCTTCCCGATAATCATAGACTGAACGAAATTTTCATATGATGGAGAAAGCGAAACTAACAGAATTAGGGCAGCATCTTCATCCTCGATCTTAACATCGATATTTCTGAGATCCATCAATAAAGAATTTAACTGATCAAGATGTTCCTTCAGAGGGGTACCTTCCTGCATGCGGAGAGAGAACAGACGTTACTTCAACAGCAACTTGTTGGTGAGAGACTTCGTCATATATAGACTCTCGAGTCTCAACCACAGATCGGCCGCTTTTTTTTCATCTGCGACCTCGATTATCACCTCATCCGCCAGACATAATAGGATCATCGAGTGCGCCTTCTCCTCCTGTGCCGCCAAAGTTGCGAGGTCAATCTCCTTTTCTTTGCCTTTCGAGTCTCTTCCTTTGGCTTGTTCTTCGACACGTTTGAGAGCGGCGCCCAAACTCCTTGTTGCTTCAAAAGTGCTCGCATCTTGATTTGCCACAACCCGAAACTATTTCTGCCGTTGAACTTCTCCACGCTCACGTTGTGCGACGCCATCTCCCTGCTGATCGAGAATCGTTGACAAACCCTAAGGCTCTGATACCAATTTGTTACGAAAAGAGGCAGAGAGGGATCGCACGAAATACAAAAGAACACGAAGAGGAAAAACGGCGGCGGCTCTTTGTTATGGAATAATGATGATTACAAGGATAGGTCTCGGTCTAGACCCCTAGGGAGTTTATATAGGCACTCCCTTTGACAGATGATAGGAATTACATACGGACTGGGACTCTAAATAAATCCCCTGAAAATAGGACACCTATCTCGTGATAAAGAAATAAATCAAATCCGAATCACAAACAGAATACCCCTAAAAATTTTCTGCTGAAGCGCCTGACTATGTAGAGGGACCAACTGAGTTCAGATTCAAGGCATTATTAACATCATTTAATTTAACTAAATAAAATCTGAAATCAATTAGTCTACAAACTGATAATTACCTAACTCAAAAATTTAAACAATTAAATCAAAAGCACTAAACACAACTAAAAATTGATCAAAAGAAATCTAATAATTAAATAAGGGTTCACAATATTTCCCTTCAATAATAATTTCCTAAAATAAAAATAACTAAAAACAAGGAGTTCATCCTAGAATTGTAGAGAGATAATAACAAAATACAAATGATAATCAGAATAATTACACTAGGAATAAATTAGGGCCCTTGGATGTCGTCAGAGCGTCTGGATCAGCCATCCGATCAAATCCTCTCTTGGTCGAAGCCTGCAAAGCTCACGACTCGCTGTGGAAGAAAATCAAACTTTAAAGCACACCCGTAATGGATTATTCGTCGTGTATTTATAGGTGTATACGGACTTCAAGTTGACCACGATTGATTCATCGTACGATTGGATTTAAATCCCACTAGATAAAAGTTGATCACAATTAATCTCTTCGGATTTTGGCCAAAAAATAACTTCTTTTAATCATTACGCCCAACATGATAAATTCTTTCAATTATTACGCCCAAAATTACGTCATACATCCGATCGTTGACCAATAAGTTTCGGCCATGTATGGATTACTTCATGTCAAGCCCATAAAAATCAAGTTGCATTTTTTTTACCCCCAAGGAAGTCAAATATAAAATTTATCCAATGAAAGTGATAACCTCAATTTTACGCCCTAGATGTGATCATCTCGGCCGACATGTGATATGATCTTGGGGTAAAGATAATTCCTTCATAGCTATTTTGCCCAAAATCTCTTTGTGAAGTGGGTTTATGACCGAAAATTCCAATGATAATGCCATGTTGCCCGTAATAATTCTCTTGTTTTCGGTCGATAACAACATTTGGATAAGATAGTCAACTTCGATGATAGTGTTTTTACACCTTATCTCATTTGGTGCCGTGACTGAATTAATCCATCCGATAATCCACACATTAATTTGACTTTATCTGTAAAATAATTATAAAAATTAAGTAAATCCATTCTTAGTTAAAATATTCAAAGCATTAATAATCAAAATTGATAAATCCAAAATTATGACTAAAATGATGCATGCCATGATCAAATTACAGAAGAATTAATTAAAAGAATAAACTAAAATATGTTATAATTTGCATGCATCACTACACTTTCTATAGTGGTACAACTAATGAAGAAATCAGAATTTAATATGAGTGAAAGTTATTTTAATCGGATGATTGCCATTATAAAGAGTATGCTTCCAACTTCAGAGAAGTTATCGGGAAATTTCCAAACGCAAAAGATTGATGAGAGATTTAGGGATTGATGCATGAAATCATTGTATGTTGTATTACAAGGAAAATAACCCACTTATCAGTTGTTCTATTTATGGCGAGCCTAAATACAAGCCAATAAAGAACTCTCAAAGTTCGAAAAAAATGTGACAAATGCAGTGTTCAGATACTATCCCATAGTTCCAAGACTACAACGACTATTTCTTTTTGAGAAAACTATATCATTTATGAGGTGACACAGAGAAGAGGCACGTGATGATCAAAATTTTATTACACATCCTTCAGATGTTGAGGCATGAAAATGATTCTATGCACTTCATCCGGCTTTTTTAGTAGCATCACGCAATATTAGATTAAGACTTTACACTGATGAGTTCAACCCGTCTGACTCACCAAGCATTGTTTATTCATGTTGGCCGATTTTTGTAACACCTTATGTCACACCAACTCCGTAACTAAGTTCTAATCCGTCACACCCATCTTAGTTGTTTAGCAATTCCAAAAATAAAATCGACAAAACTTCCTCCCTTACTTATCTTATCGTATTTGCCAACACAAATACAAAAGACGCATATATATTCATCAAGGTTTAATAACAAGCTATAAACATTCGCATATTGTCATTATATTTTTTTTCTAGAAACCATCTCATATATAACCCCACAGGATCAAGTCTTACACAACCTTACAAAGAGTTTCTCACAAACTTAATTACAACATCTATGACTATCTATTACATGCATGCTTCCAAAAATAAAAGTGAAGGATGATTAAGGTGCTTCAGCGGCTCAACCTCTTCTATATGCAGCAAAATCAAGCTCCGAGTCGATTCAACTCGAGAACTTACGAGTATTTGAAAATTTTAAAATGGGTACTGTGAGCAACAATCATTTGCTCAGTAAGTAGAATACAAGTAAAATATATGAGAATAATACAAGTACATATAATATTTAAATAACCACATTTATTTCATATAAGAAAACATATAAAGCATACCACATATAACATAACTTATCAAATCATATGAACTTTCACATAAGTAAAAGTAACTCAAGATATTATCATTTTCATAATTAAACTCCACACATGTATCATTGCACATACTCATCATGGGTCAATACATATCCCTCGATGATCATATGTCATACAATTAAGCAGAGCTTCATAATCAAGAGTCACGGATACGCAGAGCAAATCATGGATCAATACGTATTCCAATCATAATTGTGTGTCACCCAATCATGATTCTCAGATACGTAGAGCATATCATGGGTCAATATGTATCCCTCCATGATCATGTGTCATACAATTTAGCAGAGCTTCATAATCAAGAGTCATGGATTTGCAGAGCAAATCATGGGTTAATACGTATCCCTCTATGATAGTGTGTTATGCACTTAAATAGAGATTCACAATCAAGAGTCTCATATACACAGAGCAAATCATGGGTCAATACGTATTTCAATCATAATTGTGTGTCACCCAATCATGATTCTCATATATGAAGAGCATATCATAGGTCAATACGTTCACGCAGAGCAGCCCCCAAAAGACAAAGACACCCGATATACGTCCCAAAGGTTTCATGTATATCAAATGCGGTCCCAAAAATCTTTTTCATTCAGCATGGTCAATGTAATGCCCCCAATCGACCCTCGCCACGTGGCGAAGACTAACCTGGAGACGCTACGACATGTTATGACTTTGACCATAATATTGATCGTATTTCAGTCAAGATCCGAGACACGTTAGTGGAAGAAAGAATAATAAAGAAAATAAAGAAAAATGATAACTTTAATTCACGAAAATTTAAAAGTGGCTATATCATTTCTAAGAAATAAAATAAGTTTTACATCATGAATCTAAATGCGAAAGGTAAAGGAAACTAAAAGACAATCTAAAAAGCCCCGTGGTTCATGTGTTGTCTTGCCGCCAAAGCTTCGTCACCCCACATCTATTCCACCTCGTCACTAACCTGGTCCTGTGAAAATCAGACATAGGGGAGGAGGTCCTCCCGTAAGCTTTACAGCCTAGTGGAGAATCGCATGATATACAATGCATGACATGAATATAATAATTAGTAATAAATAATCATGCTTAACTTGAATGTGGAAGATAACATGTCGATATCATGGATCATAATAAGAATAAGACTAAGAATAAAAATACATCATGAATCATGAGAATCATATGATGCTTACTAAACTTAGAATCATGACATACTTGACTTGACTTAAACATGCTTCTTGATCTTGGATTATTATTAGAATCAGGGTGACTTTATGTGCCTTTAGTTCTTGGGGTATGCCAAGCAAATGATATGGCCTTGTGCGTGTTAGTGGGTGATCAAACCATGATCAAGGGAGCTACCCTTATCTTACTGCACTTGGCTTGGACTGACAACCCATTATTAATCTTTCATCTGAACTTATTAATCGTTTTTAACAACTTTTGGCTCTTTGTTCTTTGTTCAATGGATTCGATAAGATCAATAAGAAATAAATCAATAAAAGAACAGATCTTGAAACTTAGGGACGGATCTTTGTGGGGTCAGAAAAATAGGATCACTTATGTATAGGTAATATCTAGATTAAAAAGGAAAATAGTTAATAAATCTAACAAAAAAAGGTTGACTGGGAATTGGTCAACCGGTTCGGAGGAACGGTCGATCGGTGGTCTGCGGGTCCGTCGATTGGTCTATTCAGATTGGTCGATCGGTAGATTGATTTGGGGCTAATTTGATCGGTCGATCCGTTTGGTGAACGGTCCATCGGTGGGTAAGGATCGATCGACCGGTGACAGGGATCAGTCGACCGATCGACATACGCAGAAAATAGCTGTGGACATGTTATCGGTCGACCAGTTGCTGACAATACTTGCAGACCGATCGACCGATCAACGTACAAAAAATTACAGAACCTTTGAATTTCATCAATTCTTCAATGCAATCTCAACCTAGCTTAGTTCATATCTCCTAGCAAATCAATCACACAACAATAGAACAATAGGAAATGAATTATGCATGAAATTAATCAACCAATCAATGAATCAAGAAAATCAAACAAGGCAAACAAGAAACTTGAACCCTATTTATCTCTTCCACTTTACATGTACGATTAGGGCATGATTCGACGTTATTCAGGGGTCATGCAAGGTGATTTCGATTCACCCACCTCTGATCACGATTACTTCATTCCTCGATTCGTCAGAAAATCGATCAACGACTCCCTCCCCTGTTTCTTCCCTGTTCTTCCTCTCGGCCTGCACCTGAAATTTGGTCAGCAGGGTTCAGCACCGCCTCTTAGATTTCTATACAAAGGACATTACAAGTGGGAAAAGGGGTCGATGTTTGCTGCCCAGCAACCTGTCAGTTCTTCCTTGGATGTTTCCAATCGATCCAAAAATCCAGCAGGGAAGGAAGTTTGTGAGGTTTTCAGGGGAGAAAAAAGTTTAGCGAACTCTATTCTATCTTATATAAGTCTCCTTTCATCTAATCTGATTCAAAGTGATCAGATTAATTTTTCCTGATTTCAAGGGAGTCATCTAATAGGTGGAGTCTCAATTTGATAATGCATTGGATTTATCCCCAGCCGACCGTTCTTATTTTAAATTTTGATTTTTGTTCTTCTTTTATCTTTACTTTGTCGGTTATTACAGCCATTGTACACATGGAGTGCTATAATAACAAAATAATATATCACCATCATATATCAATATCAAGTAAATCTATTTTAAGTTCACAAGCATTGTTTCCTAAAAATATTTTGATGTAAAAAGATACTACATCTCATATGAAATCTTTGAAACATATCATAAATATCTTTCTTAGCTCACGGTATATATGTTTCAATAATAATACTAATAATAATCTTTACTTGAAATAATATCATAAATAAAAGAAGTAACATATATCATTTTGCTATGTTGTAAATTTACCCACTCACCTTGTACTTTATCACTTCAAGGAGGTTTATTAGATTTCTTCCCTTTCACTTGTACCTTTATATTTTTCTACAAGTAATAATGTCTTTTTACTTCCCAATTACAACAAAGTAATATGCCATGCATGCTCATGATGCATGAATATTTATGCACTCTAAAATGCATATAATTCTCTCTAATACCAAATTCTAACTTCAAGTATTTATGTTCATAGGCTATTTCACAATTGGTACTTCTCAATCCTCCATAGCTTAATTAGGTGTTGTATTAGGGTTTCAGACTGAGTACTTGTCAATAAATAATTCATAACTACTTAACCACATGGGCAAGTCTTATGATTCTGGATTAATTAGAAATTAGGCATACCAAGGTTTCCAACCCCAAATATCATTATCTAAATCCAAGTGAGTAAGTCATAACATCCTAGACAATCTGATATAGGGTTTGTATCCTGGCAGACTGTATGTCACTGAAATATTGATTTATATTTTTCTTCTTGTCCATTTAACTAGGTCAAATCGGGTCATGATCTATCCATGTTCTGGAATCTGATAGAAGAATAACTCTGAAATGAAAAATTCATTTCTCCCAATATACATGTCCAAATATGATGATTCCAACTCTCTCCGGACCTTTAGAATGACTAATAGTCATATCCTAATTTAAAATCCTAATTCACTCTATTACAACCATTCTCTAATTATAAATTGAACCTATGTCAGACTCAGGACAGCATGAGTGACATCCGAAGGTAAGTTCATAACTTCCTCTATAAAACTCCTTTTTAGATGATTCCAGGGGCCATGAAAAGCTAACTTAAAATGGATGTACCATACAAAATTTCATAATTTATGGTTTGTTAATCATGAAGGAATGATGCTCTCAATCAGAAGAACAATATTCAGTTCAAAACTCACCTTGAACAGCCGATGTTCCCGATTTTTCCTAGGTCGTTTCGCTCAACTTATGCCTTTGGTAATTTTTCCACGATGAAAGGATAATGTTAAGTGCCTATATATTTTTTTAGAATTTTCTAAAGTCGTATGGGGGTTTGAAAAAATATCCCTTTGAACAGCTCTCACCTGTTTGCTTTAGCTGCTTGGAACTTAAGTGATGGTCAGTCACATTTTTTTGTCATAATTAAGTGTTTTAACCTTAATTAAGCTTAATTAATCCTATTTAAACTTATATATTATAATATTTAGAAATTTTATAATTTATTCCTAATAACCTTATGTAATAACTTTATAAAGTTTATCGATAATTAAGTAAACATTATGCTCTAATTGAAATATTAATTACTATATACAAATATCATTAAATGGACATCCAAACTAACTTAGTATTTAATTAAATGCATGATTATGCACAAATTATATTTTTAGGGCACGTCTGTGACACCTTATAATTTGTTTCAGAGCATGTGCATGAGACGAGAGAACATATTGCTTACTTGTATGATCCTAGGTCCTCAATCTCGTAAAAGTTTAGATGTTGACTTAAGATCTTTGATTGATAAACTCAACATGTTGTGGAAGGATGACATGGTTACTTATGATAAATTTAAGAAGAAAATTTTCATTATGAGAGCTGCATTAATGTGAAACATAAGTAATTTTTCAGCATATGGAATGCTGGGTGGTTGGAGCACAAAAGGTAAACTTGCTTGTCCCATACATGAAAAGGATACAAAATTATTTTATTTGAAAAACAGTAAGAAAGTTTGCTGATTTGATTGTTCTTATGATGTTTTTTTCCAATGGAGAATTCGATGCGTCGCGGTCGGAACTCATTTAAAAAGAATACAATCAAGTACACATTGCATCCAAGTCATTTGACAGGACAAAAAGTGCTAGAGCAAGTAAACAAACATAATGAAGTCTCATTCGGATCGAAGGCCAGTTCTTACAAGCAAATTGGGTTTGAAAGTGAACATAATTGGGAGAAATGAAGTATTTTTTTGGGAGTTACCTTATTGATCTTCAAACTTAGTGCGACATAGTTTGGATGTCATGAATGTTGCGAAGAACGTATTTGATGATATTTTCAACACTATTATGGATGTTAAAGGAATAACAAAAGATAGCATACAAGCACGCGAAAACATGAAAATTGTATATAGAAGACCAGAGCTAGATATCATTTATCTTCAGAATGGTAAATGTAAAAAGCCAAAAGGTACTTATGTCCTTGGACAATGATAAAAGAAAAGTGGTTTTTGAATGGGTCAAGCAATTGAAATTTTTTGATGAATATGCATCAAACATATCTCGTTATTTTAACCTAGAAAACGAGAAGATATAAAGGATGAAGAGTCATTATTGTCAATTTTTATGCAAAGACTACTTCCAATTGCCTTTAAAGAACTTTTGTCAAAGGCCGTTTGAAAAATTTTAATAGAGTTATCTATGTTCTTTAAAGAGCTTTGTACATCCACCATTAGGGAAGAAGACATATTTCAATTAGAGTTTTATATTGTGATTACCATGTGCAAGATTGAGAAGATATTTTCACCTTCTTTCTTTGAAGTGATGGAGCACTTGATTGTACATCTACCATATGAAACAAAAGTTGCAAGCCTGGTTTAATATCGGTGGATGTATCCTTTCGAAAGGTGCATGTTATATTTGAAAAGGAAGACGAAGATCGAAAGTTCTATATGTGAAGCATATTTCATTGAAGAGGTGTCAAACTTCAGTTCAATGTACTTTGAGCCACACACACAATTACGACACACTCAAGTTCCAAGAAATGATGACGGTGATAAAGGAAAAGTTAACATAAATACTTTATCCACCTTCAAGTATCCATGCCGACTTCTTGGTACATGACGCAAAGTTGTATTGAGTGATAGAGATCTCATCGCCGTTGAGAATTATGTCATTGCCAATCATAGTAAGGCATCGTTGTATCTCGAGGAAGACTTTTATTTTATTATGTTATAAAATTTAAAATTAATTATTGCTATGTGATTTCATTATTTGATAATTATGAATTCAAGAAATTTGAAGAATTACAACAAGAAATCAATCCTTTAGTTTTAGACGATGAATTATTGAAACTAAGAGATGAACATTTTGTCAATTGGTTGAGATGTGAAGTGAGAATTCTTTTCGATTGTTTGTAATTATTACTATTTTATAACTTTTAATTAACTTCTAGTTAATTTTGTTTTAGGTTATTAATGGCTCAGACACAGATTTAAAAATTCAAAATTTAGATCATGGATCAAAGAAACAATTTTTTAGCTACTGTGGATATAGATTCCATATAGAAGAATATAGCCGACAACGTACAACTGTTAATAGCAGCATATGTGTTTTAGGAAGTATGTATGGGGACAATGAGTTTGATTACTACGCCATTATAGAAAATATCATAAAATTGTCCTATTTGAGAAAATCGAACAAAATTATGATGCTAAAATGCTCTTGGTTTGATCTAGAGAAAGAATTTTGGATCGATTAAAGTTTAAATTGATGGATATTAACTCTCGATCAAGAATTCAGTCATATGATTCATTCATATTGGCAAAATAAGCGTAACAAGTGTACTACACTAAGTATCCATCGAAAATAACCAATGATGAATTGTGGGCATCATGCAAAGTGAGAAGTAGACTATTCTTTGCAGAAACAATAATAGATGATCACGAAACATCATCCATATACAACAATGTACCTATAAATGATAATTATCAAGAAGATAGAGTGAATGAGAAGATTGATATAGCCGAAGAAGTTGAGAATATTCAATTAGTCGATGACGTTGAGCCAATCGAAGAGTTTAATTTAAATGACTTTTTAGAAGTGAATGTTGATAATTTCATTGATGATGACTCGAATCAAAATTATAGCGATGGCGACAAAGATGCTGAAAATAAATCAAAATACGAAATAAGTGAATGAATCACATAGTTCTTTTAATAAATTATAAAATTATGTGTTTCTAACTTTATAAATTAATATAATAATAACACAAGTTTGTTAATTTTTTTAGTTATGATTACTAGAGGTCGAGCTTTTGGATCTTCTCGTTCTTCTAGGCATTCACTTCATATGAGTGAGCCATCACGATCACCAGATGATATATTTAATATTAGTTTCTTATAATAATTACAATAATTATTTTTAATAATGTCAGTTTCCTCGCCGCTGACGGGGCACATAGTCAGATCGTCACATAATAGGCGATCCATTGGTGGATCGATTTTCGCGTAGGACAATGGTCCACGTATCACTACATATTATTTCTTGTGCATTTAATATATTTTATACATGCAATTGTTCTAATTATTTTCTACTGGTGATAGTTGCTACACCATCAATGGGACACGTAGTCGGGATCACTGTTGTCATGATCGGACCACTGACCAATCACTAAAGTGACCCCTGGCTCACCCCAAAATCGGGAGTGCCATTGGACCGCTTTGAATTGCTTCAAACTGGTAAAAAATTGCTCAAAACCGATCTGGATGAACCGGCCAAATAAAATTTTTATTTTTTTACCAATATAATTACTTTGGCCTAGAATCACCTCTTAGACTCATTTTATATTAGTTGTCTTGACCTCACTTTCTTAGTGTTCTCAATGTGGGACTTTCTTCTTTGTTTGTTTTCCTCATTCGATAGTTAACTTTGTCTTTTACTCTTTTCATATCAATATGAAATTATTCATTTATACAAGTTTTTACTCATTAATTTGTTTTTACTTTTTATTTATCAATATTAAACTATTTTATCTATGTATTTTTCTTTTATTCTTGTTTTGTAGCAATTTAATATATAATACATATATTTTACTCAACAAATATTGTAATCATGACTTTATTTAATATATGAAATTTTTACATTAAAAATTTACTAAATATTAATATAAATTTAGTAGCTACTAAATTAATATGTATTAATTTCAAATTTAACTTATGATGTCATTTTATTTGATTATGGACAATATGTGATTTGAGTTAACATCCTTTTTACAATTATAATATTTTATTCTTATTCGGTCCGACCGACCGGTCCAACCGCTTCGACCTGAAATGAAGACTTTTTTGGGTTGGTGTCCGGTCCAATTCTTACAACACTAGTTGGGATGCCTCGATGATGATCAACATGTCACACCAGGTTATTTTCTGTATATTTCATAAATTTAAATACATGCAAGTATTTTAAGTATTTTTTATGATGACAGTTGTTACATCACCGCCGAGATTGTCGGACGCTTCACCACATTCGAGCGTTGGCGAGCGGCGACATATGCCAGGTGATATATTTAGTATTATGAAGTTGTAGAAATTTTAGTATAGTTTTGCTTATCAATGAAAATTAATTCTTCTTTGTAAATTGCAGGACCACTTTTATACCCGCTAGTACCGTGTGGGATGTCAATTTTCCTGTTCTTTCCCACTTGCTGGTGGGCCAGGATCGTGAAAAGATGTTCCAGTTCCTATGCGGGATGACATCATTCGAGAGTTTACGTACGACATGATCTTCCTTTTTAGTTACATAATTTGTTTTATATTATTTTTAAATTATTAACTTTTATAATATTGTTTTGAAGGCAAATTAGTTTCATTCGGATCTTAGTTTGGGGATGATCCAAAGGGCTTTTGAGGAGGCATCTATGAGATGCCTCCAAAATCAACTGTATAAGTTTTCAAATGTCATCACGTTCGTCGGTGTGAGATTGGAGTAGAGCATATAAAGATGTCCAAGACATAATAGGTGTCCAATTGGAGAGTCGTTATGTAGGAAGTGGTAAGTAAGTTTATATTTGAATTATTTTTATTAATTTATATTTTCAAAGTCTAAGTATTTGATGTTCGTACAACATAGATGAATAATGGCAGAGAAAGTCAGAGAGGCAAGAGTTAATAAATTTTTGAAGTCCGAGGCCCATATCCACACAGGGGGGTCGATTCAATTTGACGAGCATGGTAATGTAGTTGCAAAATTGAATAATCAAACTTTTATCTTATATTTATTTTATATAATTTGAAACTTTATTACAGGAGGAAAAACAAAGCGGTCCTGACGATTTTTGCATGGTCTACAAAGCCATGCATAAGAGCCAAAAGACCAACGAGTTGGTCACTCCCACTACTCGTAGGGTTGTGGTAAGTCTCATGACATGTTCACTTGGTTGGTGACAATAGTGCAAATGATTTTTTAAATGCGCAATGTTTAAATTTTTTAGGATGCGTATAATAAGAAGATGGCTGAGAAGTACACAGATGATCCGAGTACTCAGCCACGTAACGTATCTCGAAAATGATTCATATTTTTAATTTATATAACACCTTATATGTTTATGTGTTTTTATTATGTTATATAATTTATATAATCTATAATGTTTATATGATTGTATAATTTTTTTTATTTCGTAGAGGACGCTATTGATTGGGAGGAGGTGGCCAACACGACACGTGGAAGATATCTGTGTGGTCTAGGCACAGCCGCTCAGGTACTTAAGAGGAGCGGAGGATATGCAAGCGACCCATCTACTCCGAACTCATCCGCTGCACTAATGTGATGCAGCTATGGCAAAAGTTATCGTAGGAGATATCGCAGTAGCTATCACAACATTTGGCTCTTCAGACTATTATTCCGTCGCATAATCAATCCCTACGAGGCCAAAGAACGAACACGTCGACTATCAAAAATGATAATGACGACTCCCAAACTTAGGATATAAACTTTTGTATGATATTAGATATATACTTTTATTAGTTCGGATTATTAGTTATACTTTGTTATTAGATATACGGGCAACAATTATACTTTTGTTAGTTCGGTTTATTAGTTTTCATATTGTTATCTTTGATACGATGACTGTGAAAAATGATGAATGCATATATATGCATTGTATAATTATATGGTGTGGAAATGGAAGAAAATATGGCTGCAATTGAGCAAAAGTTTCTGCAATTAGCGCCGCTTTAGCATCCCAATGGAGACTTGTCCTTGCTATTTTAAATATATCATCATTAGTGTCACGTTAGCTCATTAGCGTCGCAGTAGAGACCCCATTAAGACATCACATTGGCATCATAATAGCGTTGAACGAGCGTCGTTTTAAGTATAACTACAACGTTACACTAGCGTCGCACATTTTTGCGCCACTTTAGCATCACTTTAGCGATGCAACTCAACTACTAACAATGACACTTTTCGCATCATCTTAACGTCGACTAGTGACCCTAGTTGTCTCGTCTATGTGTTTGGCATCATTGCGATGCTAATAGCGTCCGAATCTAGGCGTTAGATTATATTGGCACCATGTTGACGTTATTTTTTCCGGCCATGCATTAGCATCGCGTTAGCGTCACAAATCTTGTGTCACTATTTGTCAGTTTTCTTGTAGTGCTTTAGCACCAAGTGGGCACCAGCTTTGGCGTCAACAACCTGAAATGCAACAACGGTGCTAATTTAATGCTATCGAGAGGCAAATAACATCTTGTGTCTTTTATCACTAATACATCATTGTTAGTGTCAATTTAGCATCGCAAGGATTGTGACACTAATGTGCACTACAATTCAATACATTTCTTCTAGTGAACCAGAGAGAAAACTTAAAAACTGCCTATAAGTTATTTTGACTAACTTATGATGTAACATGATTTGTTCACAATGTGGGAAGAATAACACAAAATAATGTGAAAGACACAATCCTCGTGGGAAACTGGCGAGTAGGGGACTAAATACCCAATGTCACAAGATACCCTCACATGGGAACATACTTTCACTTCGTAGAAAATCTTAAATAAGCTTTAAAATTTATAAAAATCCTTAGTACATACAACAATACTGCAAGCGCATAACAATAGGTGTAGTACTTAAGGTTCATCCCAAGGGAATACGAGAGAAATCTGATGTGAAAACATTATCGAAAAAGAAGAAAATTGAGTTTAGGGAGAAGGTAGAAAATGTGGAAATAAAACACTACTATACTAAGGGATGCATAACATGAAGCAGCACTAATTTTTATGAGTTTTTTTAATATTACGCAAAAGATGAGATAAGGAACTGTAAATGAGGTGTGTACCAATATTAGAGTAAGTAAACACTAAGGCTTAGGTGGATTGTTTTGGGTGTTCAATTTTTTAAACCAATGTAAAACCAATAAACTAGCATCCGCTCCCATGCACGAGCATTCTCACTCTCATGGCAAATGACATGTAGCTACTAGGTCACTCTCGTGCTCACCGGTTGTTGGTCTTACACACATGGGATCATCACTCAGAATGTATTGTTACATTCTCCCGATGATGAGATGTTCTACAATGTCGAGTACCTAGATGGGGGCATGTGCCGACTTTCCCCCATATTCGGTCTTAAAGGAATCTTGAGTCATAAGTCGGGATTCATCCATCCTCTCGATCCCCATTGAGTCCCGACAAGTGATATTTCCTCTTGGGTGGATCCCTTTAGGTTCGAGTCAAGAGAAAACAACGAATATCGCAAGAAAGCTCCAAGAAAATATCTCGACTCCACTTGGCTCGACTCAACCGACACCCACTTCTCAGCACATGTGATGATTGAGGAATAGATTACCCTCTCGGGCTAGAGTCACCAACAGAGACCGTTGATGACTCCTTTTGACATAACCTAATCGTCACCCCACCTCTACACTGACAACTAGCACCTCTTTGTCACAACCCAATCATTGTCCTACCTCTCGACACACATGCAATAGTTGGAGAATAAAACACCTTTCGGGTGGCGAGAGGTGTTGGCGTCTAAACTCATTCGAAGTTCAAATCAAAAATCATCTTTCGAAGTTTATAAAAGATAAGTTTAGAGGCGTAATATTCATCACAATCCCCAGCCCTATCTGGTTGGTTTAGTTACTCGTCGATAATGGGGACGACAAGACGTCTATGTCCATAAGAAACATGGTCAATATGGAAACATGGTCCCAGTAAGAAGTAATTCTAGTGTCAATGTGTAATGATGTCATCGAGAGATTGTTATGCTTGTTAAAAAGTTCACCAATTCAAGGAAAACTATACCAAGGAAAAGGACGTGTCCAAAACAAGAATGGAAAAAATGTCATACTTTTCTGGTGTTAACAAATCTAACACTATAAGTGGATTGATTTAGGAATGATCCACCATGTCACCAAGACCAAGGATGGACAACCAACTTTAGAGCATTAAAGAAGGGGAAATAAAGGATATGAATGGGCAAGAATACTTTCATTGATGTAGAAGGTGTGGGAAATAATATGCCAAATTTGAGAGAGTGCAACTTAACTCTTAATTATTTACTCTCTATTTTCTACATTTGCCAAAGTATTACTTTTATTCCACTGCTTTTGAAGAAAACTTTGAATATTTATAATGGTGGAGTATCTATAGGCAAAGACAGTGAAGTCCTTACAGTCCTGAAATTTGTTCCTGAATAAGATTTTTCTTTCCTCGTTGTAATTAAAATTCATTCAACAAATATGGATGTGATTCATGATTATGTTTTATGTGGATATTTTTATATTGATTTCTGTTATGATCGATTAAACATCCAAGAAAATTAAACATGGAATAAATAAAAATGATGAACCTATTTTCTCAAATTTGAAGTGCAAGTATGTTGCCTTTGGAGCATTGTGGTCGAAAAAATGATTTGAAAGTCATTTACATGAGTAATAAGATCGTACAAATTGTTATGACTAGTGTATTCTAATATTTATCATACTTTAATTGTCTTGACATATAAGGAATACTTTATCACATTCATTCAAGATTTTTTTCATATTCTTTTATGTATATCTCTTGAACAAAAAGTCAGAAGCATTTAAGACATTAGAGATAAGATAGAACGGAAGAAAAAATTGCGTAGACCAATTAATAATACATTAAGATCAAATTGAAGATGAGAGTACATCTCAAAATAACTTAATGATTATTGCACTCACGTACCCAGTGTTAAACAAACTACAATTCCATATATATCACATTAGAATATTGTCGTGACAGAAAGAAAGTATAGAATAATAAAAAAATGCAGTATATTGTTCCACCTAGATCACCGTAAGAAATTTTGGCAAAAGATAGTAATGACAACAAATTACATTCAAAATAGTATTTCTCATCAAATTCGTAGAATGCATGCCGTATGAATTATTAAATTTCAATGCTTAAATTAAACCACCACTTTGAAAGTGAGGATTAAAGCACATGTTCTAGTTCTTAATCACCTTAGAGACAAATTTGGCTTTAGAGAGTTGAAATGTTGGTTCATATGGTATTCCTAACAATCCAAAAGGGTAAAGATTCTTCCAATGAAAACAAGATTAATTGTGAATCAAGATGTGGCATCCCTTAAAAACAAAAAAAAAAAGTGTATGAACAAGAGAATAATCAAACTCCCATTATCCTTCGGGTTAATGAAATTGGCTTCAAAGCACCAATAGTGTAAGAAGAAACAATACAAGATACAAATCCTTTGGAAGAAATGAGCGAACCCATATGTATAGTTGGCAAGAAGAGACCCAAGACATAACCCACTCATACTAATGATTATGTCTCGTACGAGTGCAACGCTTTGTGTTACTCCTTAGATGTGCACATGAAGCATTGTATAGATACTATTTCATTTAGTGGAGCAATGGTTTCAATTGATTTGAAATCATGGATGACCGCATGAGGGATCAAATGAACTCTAACAATGGTAACAGAGTTTGCTATGTGATTTCCAAAAGATCAACAATGTATTGTGTGCAAAAAAGTGTCAAGTTGATATATTATTGATAAGCACAAAGTTAAATTATTGGGTTATTTCCATAAATCTCCCCTGAACTATCACAATTTTTCACATCTAACTCCAAATTACGAACTTATTATTTTGAATCCCTAAACTATCACGATTTTTCCACTTTAAATATTTTGTCTACTTTCTATTACATTTTCTGTTACTTTTGATTTTTCCCATTTAGCCATCCCCACCTAGTGGGATAAGGCTTTGTTGTTGTTGTTGTTGTTGTTGATTTTTCCCATTTAAAAAGAGACTAAATTACCCCTCCCACCATAATACATCAAATAATGAATATAAAAAATAAAAAAAATTGGGGAGGATAATTTAGTCTTTTTCATAAATGACAATTTTTTTTTGTTTACCACTTTAATCTTTCCAATGATTTTTTTATTTTTTATGTTTGTTATTTCATGTTTTTTTTTAGGGATAGTTAATTTAGTCTTTTCATAAATGAGAAAAAGCAAAAGTAATAGAAAACGTAACAGAAGTGGACGGGAGGACTAAAGTGAAAAAGTCTGATAGTTTAGGGATTCAAAAAATAAGTTCGTAGTTTGAAGTTAGATATGAAAAATCATGATGGTTTAAGAGAGCTTTATGGAAATAGCCCTAAAGTATTTGTCAAGAGTTCTTAGCAAATCATTATGCAATCAATAAGTTGGCATAGACTTTCACTAGACTAATTTTTTAATTTGCATATATTAGGATCATCTTAACAATAAGTCGCATATATGAATATGGAATTATTCCAAATGGATGTTAAGATTGTCTCTTACTCAATGAAGACATATACACACATAGCTATATGTACACACACACACACAACAAATTGATGATTTAAGGTAGAAGATCTAGAGAATAAGGTATATAAGTTGAAAAGTCGCTATATGGCTTGAAACAATCATTGTGTCAATGGTATGAGAAGTTCCATAAGACTATCGTTAGATTTGGTTTTGTTGCAAACAAATTAGTGTTGGAACAAAATTTTTGTACCTAATACAAATCTCGAATAATTAGAGTTATAGGTTTATTTGGAATGAATTATTTTATGCAATGTATTAAGGAATATTTGAATATAAAACTTGTAGATAATCTTGTTAGCTTTCCAATCAAAAATGGTAATTCTATAAAACATTATGTATAAAATAGCGCAGTCTATCAATTTGTTAATATGAGTTATGAACAACCACTCTAAGAAGAGTACGGTCACTCCAAAAGTTGACCAAGGGAATGGCTAGTCAATTAGACAACGTCCGCTATGAGGAGTGGACATACAAAATGACTAATTTTTAGTGTCAACGGTTTATGGAAAAGGTTGGAAGTTATAAAAGAAGTCCAAAATATTTCAATAAGACTAAAACTTCTTAGAAAAAGTTGGCAAAATATTTGTCAAGTCAAGTTGAACTCCAAGTTGTAAATTTTGCAATATTTCTTTTATTCTTCTCATGTGTAAGCTTCTAATTTGTAAAGGAGATATTAGGGAAGTGTTATAGTGCCTTTTAATAGGTGGGTGAGCTCTTGAGTGATAAGAGGTTGTACCTTATTTCTTGAGTGGAGAAAGGTAAGTGAAAGCTTCCAAGTAGTAGAGGTCTGCCGAGGCATAAGATATAATGAATGTTTTTCTTGCTCCATTGGAAATGAATGAAAGGTTGTAACGGAATATCTAGATTTCATACTGAGAGGAACGGAGATTAGGTCAAGATATGATCAAATCTCGTTACAATTCGTCTTGTGCTATTGCATTTGCACTCTTTCTCTCCCTCTTCCTCCTAATTTATTGTGCATATAATTTGATTATTATTGTATTTGGTTTTAAGTTTGACAAATCAATTTTAAGCCTCGGTAAGGTATTTCTTAAAATCGATTTTATAGGTTTAAACTAATTCACTCCTCATCTTAGTGCCTTATAATCCAACAATTTGTATGAGAGCAATCATGATGATCATATCAACAATATGGGAGATGTTAGCTTGTGATTAATAGTTACATTGTGTCATTGTATCATGTGATTCAGAGTCGTCGAAAATCATGATCTTACATAAGATTAGAGGAGGATTATAAGATTGAATATCATAATATCCTATTTATTAATAAATATATCTATTAAAATAATAAATATAGTTTTGATAAGTTTATCACCTATAAATCTTAAATTACATCTCACGAAATTATATTTATATTTGTTCTTAAGCAAAATTACATCAAAATATATTAAAAATGAAAAATATACTAAATGTCATCTAAATTAATTATTATTGTCATAAATATATAGTTCTTATATTTAAATGATTATATTAATCATTGGAATCATATAAAATCCGATAAGACATTGATCAGGATCGAGATTTTACATATAAAATTATGAAGATAAGATCGAAAATGGTAATATTTTAAGATTGATATCATGACAATGTTGACGTGATCCAAGGAGAATGACGATCATGGAACAATTAACTCCACTTATCAAATTGACGTCTCTCGTAATCGGCGGAAGGATGAAGTTGATTGTGGCAATGAATCATTTCCGTAATCGACTAGCATTGATGGCAACGACAGGGGTGGACACACGCGACATGCATTACTTATAAAATATAATTAAATGGGATGGATGGAATGGACACGATTATCAGGAGTCCCCTATCTCTCTTCTCTGTTAATCTCTCCACTCACTTTCTTGGCTGATTTAGAATGTGGGGAATCTGTACATGTAAAATTTGATTCCTATACAAAAGTTTGATTTTATTAAAAACTCTGAAAACCTTGCAAAAACATGAATTTGGAAAGTTTAGAGCGTTGTTAATTTATTCTTATGTAATATATCTAACTAATATAAACTCATCGCACAGGTCCAACAAGTTGGCGCATATCATAAGAACTACACATATCAAAATTCAAATAAACTAGGATTGAATAATGTTCACCATTTGAACTGAATTATATTTCAGTTCGGATGCAAAAGAAAAAAAAAATCCAAAGAGGCATAATCTTTTATTATGAAAATAAAGGATTACATGTGGCATATCCTCAAAGATGCCAGTACAACTATGGGGGTATGATATGAAGTCTTTGATAGGGGGAAACGATGAAATATATCACCACGGATTAAGAAGTTCATAGACATTTTGTTCTTCGTTAAATGAGTAAGCCCCGTCGGACATGATGAGCCACCAACACTTTTTAGCACATCTGTCTCCATCTCTTTTCTCACGATAAATGTCGAAGCTTCCACCGATATTCTTCCAACTCATGCTGCACCAGAACAGCGTATTTTTTATCAAGAAATTGGGTTTGAAACTCCAAGTGAAGGATGAAGCGAAGGATAAATCATGCTGGCCAAGATCATCATTTTTGGATTGACAATGAATCGTCAATGGGGCGTCGGCTCCCATATAGTTTGTAATATTTATGTGAACTCTTTGGTAAAGAAAAGAACCCTCGGTCCCTGGAACTTGACATGAGAGCACGAATAAAGAACTCAAGAGAACCACGACTATGGAACTGCAGGGACTAGCCATGACTCAAGAAGATATGTTCCTTCTTCTTTTTTCTTCTAAAACATTGAAATTGATCTAAATTCTAACATAAAAAACTCAATCATCATATGCCCACATATATAAATATGTGTATCCGGAGGTTGTATACCATTTATTTACGAGACAATTTAATGGCCAAAATTTCTTTCCAGATATCGTTTTCAATCATTGCCTAAAAAAAATTAATAGCATTAACTAACTTTTTTTTCCTATCAATGCAAGAAAACAGTGGATATGCATATATTTGCTGCCAGCTTTCGTTCCTTTTTTGTTCTGATCCAGCCGGACTTCAAAACTTTTTGTTTTAAAAACTTAGGTGGGAACACAAATGAGATCCATGGCATAAATGGAAGAGAGAAGAATAATAAAAAAAATGCTGTCATTTAATGTAATTAAAGTGTTACCTAAAGTGTAAATATTGCAAATCTTAATTTGTTCGTTATTAGATCTTGAGCCACTACTTATGATTATGTTATTAGATCTTGTTCCAAAATTTTACTGTATCTTTTATTATGTTAATTTTTTTATTATTTTTACTTTTTCTCAACTATAAAAACACTAAAATAAAGGTTAAATAATAATCTAAAAGACTAAAAAATATAAAAACTTCTACCCGAGGGAGGACATCAACACATAATAATAAATTAATTTTTTATATTTTTTAGATTTTATATTATTTTTTACATTAAAAGATAGAAGAGTTCGTGGAAGGATATTTTAGTTTTTTTGTAAGTGAAAAATAGTAAAAATAATAAAAAATTAATAAAATTAGATGAAAGAACTAAAGTGAAAAATGTGATGAAGTTTAGAGATGTCGTAAGGTAAATTCATGATGTTAGATACAAAAAATCGTGATAGTTTTATGAGATATTTAAGAAAATATTTGATAACACTATTCTTAAAATTAACTCTGATTTATGCTCGAAGAAATCTTTGATGCAAAAGCATAAATACATGAAAAGGATTTGGATACTTTTTATCATTAAATATTGACCCATTACTAATGATGACGTAAAATAATCGTTTGTACTATGTGAACACCATCAAGCATCTACCTTAAAATTTATTCATTTGATTTGCTAAAAAAATCATCTTTGTTAGAAAATCATGAAGCAGCCTGTCTATTAGCTTGCAACAGAAAATTACAATTAATGTGACAACTCAATCACTAATTGTTCACTCCATTTGCGATTTGATGGTAGTACATCCCATCTATTAGGGTGTGTTATATTACGACTCGATGAGATGTATCTGGATGAGAACTCAATTTTCTTGTCATCTCAAGGATCCAACAGCTCATGCACAAGGAGGGTACCCATTAACCATTCGATAAGGTGTGTACAGGCATTAATTAACGATTTCATGTTCCGAATAAATATTTTTTCGAACTAAAGAAATTGAATTAGTACCCTTTATGTAATAGGATACTATGCACATTAAAAAAAATAAAGAAACCAGTGTCCCCATCGCTACATCAAAAAAGTTTTTTAAAAATTAAACATATTAATTTCTAAAATCTTAATTTTAATCTTTAATATTTTTTGAGATCAAAATATCTTGGTCCTTCGTGGTCTCTACAAACTTATCATTAAAAATTTTTAATGACAAAAAATTTTCCATTAATTCTTAAAGAATGATTTATTAGTTTTAAAAATTGATCAATAAATTATAATTTTGTTGTAGTGCATTTTTTTTTAAAGAAAGATCTTAGTTATCTGTTAGAAATAGTAACCCGAATTGTCCAAGTACGAAACATAAAAAAAAAGGCCCCGAGGGGGATCCTTTATTCAAAAATTGTCATTTGCTCGCGAGATAATCTGCTGCGCGATTGGTATAGGCAGTGGCGGAGATTCCACTGCAAAAAAAGCAAAATAAATAATAATAATAATAAAGAGCGCAAAGATGCATATCATTTAGAACACGCCAGGGAACAAGTGTTTTTGCTTAGTAATGATGTGCACAAGGGACGATGAGCCTGTATCTTAGTAATGATGTGAACAAGCGCAAAAAGTGTGTGCTTAGTAATGAATATCATGATCTGTATCCTTCTTTTCTATTTTTCTTGACAGGTGATGAAATATGTTCTTTATTTTTATTTTTTAAAATATTAGAATTTATAACAGATATAAATTTTAGAGATTGTAGAATATCTCTTGCAGTGGCAATGGATCGTCGGAATTTTTCCACGAACTCTTGACGAACGCACTTTCACCTTAGGATTGGGAACAAAACATCAGAGGAACGAAACTCTTCGTCATAAGTACTTCTGGACGAGCATTTTCGAAAGCATCTTTAGGTCTGGTATGGGTCCCCTTTCATATGGTAGAAAAACTTGGGCAAGAAGTTAGGCAGAACGCATCACGTGCGATGATGTGTCTATGCAGTCCTTAATTCTCGCGGAGCGAGATTAGCACGCGCAATCAGTGCGTCATCAGTGCAAATATCACGAATTGCATGCTCCGCGTGAATGTCAATGCCCAATAAAAGCATTTCCAATAATTTCTCACTTGCCCGCATTAGGCATTGTACTTTCCTTCATCCATAATTGGTAAATGTGTCGTGCGACCTATGAGTACAAGCACTCTTCTTTATAGGAGCTAGAAATATATTTGTTAAGATTCAATGGCTCAACTATTTCTAAAGTGCATGTCATGCCCATTAGGGATTCATGACAGCTCACACATTAGCCAACAAATGTTCAAATAATGTAACTCATTATACTTTATATCTGTTTTGCAGTATAGCTAGGACAATGAATGTCTCGCTCTGCGATAACTATCTTTCACATGCACTACTTTCAACATAAGAAAAATAGTTGGCCAATTGTACGTGAAAGTTTAATGCAGCTTATTACAATTCATTCTCTCGCCCTCATGTCTCTTAGTAGTGAACCAACTGCTTTCCTAGACATGGCTCGACAGACTACTTTATTTTTCACCTTTGAGTACCCCGCTAAAGTAGCAACCACTAATTACTTTTCTTAAGACATATTTAAAAGTCTAAGGGCACATCCATATGAATCATCTGCCAGAGACTCACATCATGATGACAATCGAACTAATAAATTCATCATGTCTCTCTAGGTCGACTTTGCATACTTAGTGCTAAACACAAGTACTGTGGTGGAGACTCCCACTAAAAGAGCGTATGTCTAGCTCTATTTAATTATGCACTGCATAGACTTAAGTCCAGTCGCTACATTTTAGCGCTTGACCCGAGTTTTCAAATTGCTCGCTACTCTATAGCGCCAAATTTGAATCTCGTATCTGACCTCTCTTTCTTAATCAGGCAACATTGAGTTACTAAAACTCATATTTCAATATACTTTAAGAATCACATTATGATTCACATAGTTTATTCCGCTCGCTATCTTCGTGAGTGTCGAAAACATTTGTTCGTGTGAGTGAACAAATCTAGGCCTGATCGACTTACTTTTCACATGCATAACAAGACTTCACAATAATGAATTTATAAACAAAATAATTTTTTATTCATTGAAAATTTGAGTACATCATTACTTTTAAATCTACGCAGACCTAAGCATTTACATATCTCGAGAATGTCTCTCTTGACAATGGTTTGATGAATGGATCAGCAATCATATTGTGCATTGTGCGTTGATATGTACTCAACCGAGATCTCTTCTTCGACTTTTTTAATTTCGTACAAATTTGTATTTCATGTCAATATATTTTCCTTTGCAATGATATTTTTTGTCTTCACATAAGCAATGGCTGCTTGATTGTCACAGTGAATGATCATCTTCTTCATTGTATTATCAGAAATCTTTAGTTTTGAAATAATCTTTTAAGCCATAAGGCCTCTTGTCCTGCCATTGAACAAACTATGAATTCTGCCTCCATAATTCATAGTGCAACACAATCTTATTTCTTGCCACTACAAGTAACAACATCATTGCTGAGCAAGAAAGTGTATCCGGAGGTGAATTTTCGTTCATCAACGTCACCGGTCCAATCGACATCGACAAATCCAATAAGTAATAGACTTCCACCATGATAGCATAGTGTAAGATCTATAGAACCCTTGAGGTATCTCATGATTCTCTTCACTGTCTTCTAGTGTCGGCGTCTTGGATTAGCCTAATATCGACTAACTAGACCCACGACAAAACATATGTCCGACTGAGTACACATCATAGTGTACATCAGGCTGCTGACCACACTCGCAATGGAAACATTGGATATTTTCTTTTGTTCCTCTGTAGTTTTAGGGCACATGTCCAATTTTAAAACTTCGTCTTTCATAATAGGAGTGTCAATGAGTTTGCAGTCATACATATAGAAACATTTCAAAACCTTCTTTATATATGATTCCTGCGACAAAGCAAGGAGTCGTATGTTGCTTCACTCATGTTCTTCATCTCAAATATGGATGACAACCATTACTTAATGGTCATGACAGTCTCTATTATTTCCAATTATTAGAATGTCGTCCACATATAACGTCAAGATAGCAAAATTATCCTCGGACTTATGAGACATACACACAATGATCTTCATCAATCATGTTAAAATTGTATGAAATGATTGACAGATGAAATTCAAGGTATCACTGTCTAGATGATTATTTTACTCCATAAATGGAACGGCGCAAATTGCAAACTTTGCGCTTTTCTTATTTTATAGCAAAGCCTTGAGGTTGCTCCATGTAAATTTTCTCATCTAGTTCTGCATTGAGAAATATGACTTTTACATCCATTTGATGTAATTCTAAGTCTATATGTGCAACTATAGCTAATATTATGTGAATTGAAGCAAACCTTACAACATGTGCAAAAGTTTCTTCATAGTCTACACCCGTTGTTTGGGTGAAACCTTTCTCCACTAGGCGGACTTTATAGCTTTTAATTGATCCATCCATGCCATGTTTAATTTTGAGAACTCATTTATTCGCAATTGCCTTACGGCCTGGTGGGAGATCAACCAAGTTCCAGAATTGATTTTTCTGCATGGGCACTGACTCTTCTTCCATTGCCTTAAACCATTCTTTCTTAGCAGGGGACAAGAGATCCTCTTTGACAGATTTAGGTTCAAGTTCATCTTTTAGACTTACTATGTGGACCTCATGTGGTTCATGTTCATGTAGCCCTTCGATTTCAAATCGTTGGCGCGGAATATATTTTCTAGTAATTCATCGAAGGAAACTTTCAGGTTGGTCAGTTGACGATTGCGAAGCTCTCCTATCGAATGAAGCTGTGGGACAAAGGAGACTAACTTCTCAACGAGTTGATCCGCTTGTGTCATCAACTCGATATCTTCTTCTTCATTTAGGAGAAGTCTCTTGTCAATCTCGTCTTACTTAGGAAACTCATTATCTATTAGTGTCACATCTCACTTTCGATTTTCGTTACCGTATCATCTTATCTTTCACCTATGAATACATAGCCCTTAGAGGTGTCACAATATCTTATAAAGATACATTTCTGCCCTCTTGAACCCAACTTCCCATACTTATGAAAATTGTTTAGAACATATTTGTGCAACCCCAAGGGCGCAAATGACTGAGGTTAGGCTCTTGACCTGTCCAAAGTTCATAATGATTGGTAGGAATGGATTTTGACGGTACACGATTTAAAATGTAAGCAGCTGTCAATAGTGCATCTCCCCAATATGAAATCGGAATATTAGCTTGTGTCATCATGGATCGAACCATATCAAATAAGGTACGATTCCATCTTTCTGCAACACCATTTTGTTACAGAGTTCTTTGTACTATTAGTTGCCTAACTATACTCTTTTCATCACATAACCTTTTGAATAAGTCAAAGAGATATTTGCGTCCACGATCGGTTCACAAGGCTTTAATCTTGCAATCCACTTGATTTTCTGCCATGTTCATGAATCTTACAAAACAATCCAAAGCTTCGGAATTATAAGAAATCAAGTATACAATATCGTAGTGTGAATAATCATCTATAAATGTGATGAAATAAGAAAAACCGTGTCTTGCGTGAACATTCATATGACCACATATGTCCGAATGGATTAATTTTAATAGGTAGTCGGAGTGTTTTCCCTTCCCAAATGGTGTTCTTGTTTCCTTGCCAACTAGACATTCTTCACAGATTAGAAGATCAACTTTTGTGAGAGATATCAAGAGGTTTTTTCTAGCAAGTCTATTCATTCGATCTTGACCAATATGTCCGAGTCTGGCATGCCAAATGTTGGTACTTTCACTCACATCAACAGATGATATAAAAGAATAACTATTAGCAACAGATGCTACATTTAAAACATAAAAACCAATATTGAGAACATCATTGCATAGAAGAACATTGTCAAGACATATTGTCATTTGTTTTTTCTAGAAACATTACATAACCAAGTTTGTATCCAATGCCTTTAACTTCAACTCTTTCATTGTTTCCAACGTAAATCCATTTGCTCCACACACTTATTCAGCAAAATTTCACGAAGACTCCGCAATCTCTTGCTACATGGTCGGTTCTTGAATTTGCAATTCACGAAAGATGAGTTTCAGCGATTAAGGCACAACTTGAGTCATAAGAAAAAGAATTGTGGTCAGGACAAACCTACAACTGTAGCATTTTACTTTATTCATGTCTACCTTGCTGCCACGTTTGCGCTAGTGGCATTGGGCTTTCTTTTGTCCAGCATCTCCGCTCTTATTATTTGATTGCGACTTATCCGATCTTTTACTCTTGGATTGGGAACCAGTTCTGTGTCCACCACTGTCAAGAACTAATGCTTCAGAGGATTGATTCATGGCTTGAAGGGCATCATCCTCCATTTCAATGTGGCGAGTAGCTTGGTTAAAAGTCTTGACACTTTCATTGTGCATCAAATTACAACGCATATGTTCTCAACTTTTTGGAAGAGAGCGGATCAAAACTTACACTTGTTGATTGTCATTGAGCACTTGTCCCGCACTTTTGAGTTCACGCATCATGTTAGACATCTCCTGAATATGCTCCTTCATCATATAATTTGGATGCTTCCGATAAGAGTCAAATTTGACTATGCGCATGATCGTGGTGACCCCATACTTATTGCGAAGCGTCGCCCACATTTTGAATGTTGTCTTATAGACTTCGAATTTGCACAAGAGGGAATTATTCATCGTACTCAGCAACGTAATGCGAGCAATGCAATTCTTTTTTGTCCAAGCCTAATATGCCTCCATATCCTTCTGGCATTGGGTATTATGTCCAGTGCAGGTTCATTGACAACATAGTTGATAGTCTTCAAGATCTCTTATTTTTTTAGAAGATATTGGACCTTGCGGTGCCAAATATCATAATTGTCGTCATTGAACTTCTCATTCTTGTTTAGGTCAACAATTATTGATTTGGAAATCATGGTCTAGTTTGGTCACAAAAATAAGAGAAAACAGTGTTATGCATATTGTAATTTTGTCCGCAAACAACATAAAAAATAAAATAATAATATCCATGAAGTAGTGACATCGAGAGGTTGTTAAACTCTCACTCATCTCCCACTATCTCAAGAAATATTATTATTGATTATTTTAATAATGCGACAAAATTAATCTAAATGTTAGAATTTTGAATCAACACATAATTCAAAATTTCTACTCTATATATTTTGAATCAACTTATAATTCAAAACCATCAAAATTCATGCCATGTGGTACGTTGACCATGACATCACATTAGAAAAAAATTGTGCTCCCACTGTCACACATCAATCATATTTCTGGAGACTACGTTGACCATGCACTAGGCCAATTCCTCAGAACCTTTCTAGATATGCATTTCAGATCACGCACCACTCAACAGAAAGACATTGATTATTGTGACAATATTTGAATCTCAAGGTGCCTTAGTCCTACAAAAGAATGACCTATGTTTCATGTATTTTACCTATAATTTGTATAATTAGAGCAACTAATTATTTTTATTATAGGCTTGCATCAAAGATGGATCTCAGCACATAGCCAAAAATAATATTACCATGTTAATTAATTCTCACAAAAGAAATTAATTTTGATTTGTTCAAAATTTGAAATTTCAGGCAAATTATCATGCTTAAAAAATTGGACATACCAATTTCAAACTCAAATTCATAATGTTAACACGGTCAAATTTTAGATCACAGCAATAAATATCATTATGACATACATAAATAAAAATATTTATTTCTTGCATGATAACACATTTATTAGGCAATATTTGCTATTGACATGCAAATCTAATCATGCAATTTAATGCACTAAATCAACAAATGATTTTCTTTTAGTAACATTAAATTGCATGCAATATTACAGAAAAATTTCTAAGGGAAAAATTTCCTAATTTTTTGAGATTTTATAATAGATATTTTCTATTTTTAAATTATTTAAAATTCTGACAAAAATCAGAAAAGAAAAAGAAAAGAAAAAAATTGCTTATTGGGCCTCTCAGTCAGCCTAATTGTCGTTCTTTTATATGCAACTCTTTTGCACCCAAAACTAAGCCTTCCAGCGGGTCTTGTGCCTGCTGAAATAGTTTTTTTTCTTTTCTATTTTGTTTTGCTACAACACATGTAAAAAAAAATTTTGAAAAATTTGGCAAAAATAGTAAAATAAATTCAAAAAAATATATTATGGTCGAGGTTCATCCATAATATATTTGTGATAACAAAGTTCACTTCGTCCCTCGATTGTGATCATACAACCAAGATGCACAGATCCTAAAAATAATAACAAATATTAAAATTTCATTATCCTCATTATGAACTGACAGGAGCTGGTATTTTTACAAGAAATCTCTAGCTATCCTTCCCGCAAGAGCTTTTTTCTTAACACCAATCTTTTTCCTAACATTAATCGTATTAGTGATAGGTGTTAGTGATAGATGGCCAAGATTTCATGATCCCCTACCGAACCTATTCCAATTCCAACAGCTCGGACTCGGATTAAGTGCGACTATGATTTTTTACATATTTGGATGAAGTAACGAATTTGTCCAGACTATCATATCATGGAGGTCCATACCTAGTTTAGTTCAGTCAAAAAGAACTTTTGCTTTGGATCTAATACAACAACGGTTGCATGATGAATATTGATTGTTCCAACCAGGTTCTATTTCCTTCATTAAATATGTTCCACTATTGTATTTTGTGTTATAATATATTTTTAATCACGAGTTCGAGAAAAATCGAAAAGCTCTAATACTAATGTTAGAATTTATAACAACTATAAATTCTAGAGGCTGTGGAATACCTCTTGCAGTGGAAGCGGATCGTCGGACTTTTTTACAAAATCTTGATGAATGCCCTTGCACCTCGGGATCGGGAATCGAATCTCAGGGGAATAGAACTCTTTGCCACAGCACAAGTACTTCTGGATGAACCTCTTCGAAAGCATCTTTAGGACCTCTATTATGAGTCTCCTTTTATAAAGAAGGGAGACTTGGGCAAGAAGTTAGGCATAACGCATCACGCGCGACGTGTCTACGCAGTCTTTAATTCTCGCGGCGCGAGATTAGTGTGTGCAATCCGCGCATCATCTGCAAAAATATGGGATGTTTCCTATGGTTTAAAATTAAATAACCCAATCTAACAACTAAAATGCAGAATCATTATTCCTTATTTGGATTGGGAAGAAAGAGAGGTAAAGAGGGGAGCCAGAACCTTTTTAGAGGTAAGGATGAGGGAGGTAATGATCTTTTTTATTATTTAAATGGGTATAATTGTCCTACAAAAATAATACCAAAACTTTTCCATCCATTTATCTCTATCCAAACAAGGTTACATTTTTTTTCTCAGTTCTCTCTTTTCCTTCCTTTAATGATGATGGTAAGAGAAAAGGTTAGTTGGGAAATAAGAATTAGTAATTAGGTTATTACTGCCCATTGTTGAATAAAAAAGTTGAATCACTTGCGATGTTGTAAGTGATTCTAAACCATTTTATCATTCCCTTGAAGATTCGGAATAAGATGGTACGTTTCAGCAATTAATTCGATCGCGCTTCAAGAGATATCCTTGTTTTTACTCACCTACTATGTTCCGGTGTTTCCTTTAAGCAAACACCACCTTCCCTTATTTCACCTTTTTTTTTCTGTCTGGTTGATATTAAATGTATTAAATATGAATGATCCACTTAAAAAACATATTGAATTCAAAACATAATTTGTAACGCTCGAGATCTAACTGGAATAATAAATAAAAGGAAATAAAGATAAAAAAAGAGGAAAAGATAAAATCTGGATCAGATTGGAGGAGGAATTTGTTTCCAACCATAACTTTGATTCTTCCCCTATAAATATGAGGACAAATTAAACAAATCAGCCCCTCTATTTTCTCTAGAAGCTGACCCTAATTTTCGTGCGTCTCTCTCCTCCTCTCACGTCGGGTTGCTACCATCCAATAGGAGACCAACCGAGAAATTGGGACACCAGCAAACGTGGACGATGAGCTTGGACAGTGGGGAACGATCGGAATAAAGAAGAAGAGGAAGAGGAAAAATACGAAGAAGAAGAGAAAGGATGTGAAGTTTCAACGGAAACTTCACAAGGTATGGAACTAGGGTAGATTCTTCCTAGAATCATGATTTTAGACTTGAAGCATATTCTAATTAATCCCTAGTTATAGTATGATATTGTATGATGATGTTTGATGCTGGCCATCGTCGAAAAAGATGATCAGAACACGCATTGCGCGTCCGCGCAGATTCTGCGTAAGAGGACCCGATCCGAATTGACCCTAACCCGGCCCGAGCAGGTCCAAACTCGGACCGAATTCTGTGAACTCAGCCCGGATCCGCCATTGCCGCGCTCTCCGAGCTCTGCAACAGGACGAACCTAGCCCGGATTGATGATGACTCGGCCCGAGTTCCACCCACGATGAAGAAGTCGGGCGCGATGGCTGCCCCGACTTGACGATGACCCGACTCGGCCTAAGTGTGACCTAAGCTCGGCCCGGGTTTAATCTTGTTTTTTCGAGAACGATGTCTGATGAACTCAACCCGGGTTCTGCGTGATTCAGCCCGGGTTTCGATACCAATTATGATGATTCTATGATGTTTAGGCCCCTGATTCATGTGGTTAATCTTGACTTAAGCCATGATTATGCTTATGTTATTATGCCTTTACTATAATGATGTCCAACATGACCATGATCTTATGACTCTTATTATAATGAATTGATTTAGATCTAATCATATCGTTGATCACACATATTCATATCCATCAATGTTGATCTATTTATAATGATGATTAAGATGTTTATGTGCATCTGATTTCTCTTCATGATCCTATCTTGTAGCTTTGATTATGTCTTATATAATGATAATGATGATTAGGACCCTTGATCATTATGATTTATTAATCCTTTCCTATGATGACCAAATCTTGATCATGATCCTTATATCTTAATAAAGATAAATTAAAAGCTGCAAGATAAAAGATGAAAAAGGTTAAATGGAGAGCTCTTTTTATGATGGACTGGTGACGATCAGTTATGGATTGACTACGGTCAGTTATGAGTTGGCTTTATCAGTTATGATGATGATGATGGACGGGTTGAGACAGACCTCCTCGTGGGTTAAAATATACCCCACAATAAGTCAAAAAATGAATAATAAGAAGAAGCATATTAATAATGAAATCCCTTCACGATGATTAGTGACTATTGTCATTTCTATAATGATCTTTTCATGATTTCTTTATCTATCATTAATATGATATAAAGAAGATGATACAATACATGATTTTCTATCTTGATACAATTATCTCTCATGAATCTTTGTATGATGATGACCTCATAATCATGATGCTTGACTCTTGTCATTCTATGATGACTCATTATGATTTATCTTGATCTTTTGATCTTATGATCCTAAGAAGGTGACATCTTGATCTATTGATTTCTTGTGATCTTAGTGATCTTAGTGATCTTCTATCCATATGACATGTTATAAGAATCATTTACTTATATCATGATAATGTTTATTTTCCTTCTTTATGATGATGATGTCGTCTTTATAATTCTTGTTTAGTATCATGATTTTATGATTATTTCTATCTTACTTCCATACTGAATTGTAAAACTCATAGTGAGATTTCTCCCATTCATGTTCTTAAATGTAGGACCAAATCTTAATGATGAAGGTGGTCAACGGTGACAGACCGAGCTCATAGGTGACTGCACATGGGTATCTTGAGTCCTTTAATTTGATGTACTAGCTTTCCTTTGGACTTACATGAAGTTCTTTATCAGTCTTCCGCATACTAAGATGTCATACTCATTTTGTTATTTAATGATGATTAAGTCTTCCGCTTTTATCGATGTTGAGTTGACGAGTCAAAGTCTTATTTTCGGTCAGCATGATGTACACGTAAGGATGATCCGTAACGTTCTCGAAATGTATTCTACCACGTGGCGGGGTGCGATTTGGTGGCGTTACATAGTTATTATCATTATTCATATATAATATATATATATGTAATATCAATCATATAATTATTAATCATTATTCAATTTATTGGATATATATTAGTTTTGAATTTTGGGTTTCTCATATACAAATATTGGATAAATATTAGTGTAAAACTAGTAGAAACAGTTGCAGAGTAATCGTCAACTGCAAATATTTTTATTGCAAGAGTTTCATCGAAATAAACTCACACGAATCAAGGATATTAATTATTGTTAAACTAAAAGCACAATATTGTCAAATCCGAGTGCAGACTCTCGCATCCTTGTACACTTTACCTGGGCGACAGTGGTACCCCTTGTCCGGCGCGCAATGGCTATCTTCCGAGCAAATGCACAGCCCTTCCAGTGCACAGCCATCCTTCCATATGCTCGTGCTCCCGTTTAAGCCCAGAAGCTGATCGCTCCATTCGCTGGAGAAGAGCCCCTCGGGATCGAACACCTTCTTCGCCTCCAGAAACTTTGCACCCATGGGGTACTTGCGGATCACCCCGTCGAACGCCGTATTCCGGTTCTTGCCCCAGTGCGGGAGGCCCCCGTACTTGAACAGCGCCATTTGCTCGATCTCTTCGATCACGTCCTCGTAGAGCCGCGGTTCCATCGGGTTGTGGCTGCGGTAGTACGTGATGTCGAAGTCCATCGAGTCCTCCGTCTTGCCCAGGTACGCCGTGGAGGCCTTCACGTAACGCATGAGGATGCCATTGTAGAGCCCGAGGCCGCAGAGCGCGTCCGGGTTCATGTCCCGGAGCCTCTGCACATCGAGGATGAAGTCCCTGACCTTGGAGAGGCCGATGCTAATGCCGGTTTGGAAGTAGAACTCACCCTTGACTCTTGGATCCCAAGGGCAGGCAGTGAGGAGGGCGTCCTCCCGGTCGTCGATGCAGTCCCCGGAGGACTGGAGACGGTGCTGGTAGCCGACCACCGGGTAGCCCGTGAACAGAAATCCGTTGTTCGTGAAGCCGTAGCCGACGAGGGATATCGCACGCATTGTCATCTTTGAATCTGCGCATTTGCCTGCACTGTTTCTTGTGGCTTCCAACGCCTCCTCTTAGGACAATAAAAATCTAAATGAGAAGATTTTATATACTACGTATGAGCGCACGAGCGTTTGGCTCCGAAGGAACCTACCTGCCAATCTATTGGCAGCCAAGGCAAGAGTGGCGGTGGACCGGAAGCCGACGAAGTTATTGAGGCCATCGCCGGAGACGTTGGCCGGCACGCGGTCGTCCAAACGATACAAGACCTTGTTGTGGGCAGGGTACCACGATATGTCCGCAAACTCGTGCTGGTTGCCGAACGTGAGAACGGCATCCGCGAGGTTGGAGTCGCAATCCAACTCCTTAAAGGTGACGGTCCGCTTGAATTGTGGCTGTAACGCCAAAGTGACCTACACACACAAAACAGAGATAAAAAGACGTATGCCAAGCATGCCCACTTACTACTGTCTGCTAGACTGCTAGCATATCACCTTGGATATATAATTTTTTAAAGGGTCAGTGCAAATTGAGCTCACAAGTTATCGCAAGATCATTTTTTCCCCCTCTAAAAAATTTCGAGTTCAAGTTATGACATCGATGACACGAGAAGTATGACTTTTCCCATAAAAAAAGTGTTTCACGTTTGTCTGATGATAAATGTATGTATTAGTTACAATTTATTGGGATTGAACGATCCAATCGAGAGGTGATAATATATATAAATGTGTCGATCGATCATGCTATTCAAATTAATTACTTGATGGCCCGCGAGAGCGGACTTGCAGTGTATATGCAATATTATCGCCCCCGTCATGCTGATGAAAGTAAATATATATTTTCATGCATGGCCAGTCTCTAAGCTCTGTACCCCAGCTTTAATGTCCACAACTACACCCGATATCGTTCTTGTAATAAATACTCACATGATGCATATTTAATTGCACGAATACGTATGGAAATTAATGAAGCAATAAATATAGTTATGTAATAAAATACTGTCGCAATTGAATTTGATGTACGTGAGCATAGAAGAAAAAAGTAACGTTGCCTTACTATATATTTATAGAAAAAATCCATGTGAACAAAACTGTCTACACCCGCATCCCAACAACACTTACTATATATTTATAGTAACATAATGTACGGTGCCTTTAAGATGCTGATCAGTGCATAAAGATAATTGTAAATACTCTTTAGTTTGATTCATTCGTATATTATACATACATACATAGCAATGTTTTCATAACCGAACTGGCGACTGGATCGGACTCATCACTGGGTCGTGGTTGAATCGGTCGAATCAGGTTCGACCGAATTGAACCGGATTTTATTAAAATAATATTATTTATAATAATTATAAAGATATAGTATAAGTTATATGATGTAGTATATGAATATTATACTAATAATTTATTAAAAATACTAAAAAATAATATAACATATTTTTTATTAATTAAAAGTTTTATAATGATAATATAAATAGATTATTAATAATTTAATATCTATTATTTAATGATGATAGATGTTATATTAATAAATTTTATCTTAAATTATTCTTATTCCTTTTTTATTTAACACTTTCCTTTTTATTTTCTTTATTTTATGCCCTTTAATAAGTTTTTATTCTAATATTATTCAATTTCAAATACTTACCTTTTTTATTTTAATTGTATACATATGATATTTCCTTCTCTTTAAATTTTCTTATATTTCTTTCCTTTTTTATTATTTAACTTTTCTATTTTTATCATTTTTTATATTTTTTTTTTTCAAAATCTGCATGAATCGGTTCAATCAGCCCGGTTCAATCGGTTTTGCCCGGTTCAATGCTAAAATAGTTTTGGAGGCCTAACCGGACGAGATCATCGGCCGATTCGTAGTTGAACCGATTAAACCGATCGGTCCGGTTCGATTTAATAACATTGATACATAGCCCATTCAGATGGCCAGGACGTTCCTCCTCATGGCGATGCATTTTTTTTGGACGGCTGATTTGGCGTCGCGCTCTGCAGGCAAAAAAAAAAAAGGAAAAAGAAAGAAAGAAAACCATCGGTTTTTTTCACCAAATGGAAAGAAAAAAACCGGTTCACGTAATACCAAAAAAATCGGTTCGATCGTGATCCTCTTTTGTGCCACAACTCCACTCGTTGCATGTCGTCGCTGCTTGCCACTGCTCGCGGTCGATCATCGTTCGCCTCGATCGCCGCTCGCCGTCTATCGTCATTCGCCTCGATCGTCGCTCGCCCCAATCATACGCTCCTGCGGCTGATACAGGGTTGGTGCATGCTCAACTCCGCCACTGTCGGAGTCGAGCTGTTCCCCATCCTGAGGGCGCCCATCCACAAGGCATAGATCGTCATGATATTGGAGGATGCCTTCTAAGCATTGTCTCGACGCATGCTCATATCATAGAGTCGCTGGCGCTCGCCGCTCGCAGGACGAAGCACAGGAGCAAACGATTGTCGCTGCACCATTGTCGTCTTACCGCCCTCCACCGGGTGGGCATCCATCACTCACGCCAAGGGGTTTGTCAACGATAACGGACCCCTCATCCTAATCTTCCTTGACGACTGTCGCTCCTGCCTCGAGCCCCCGGTGGACGATTCCTTCTCGGGCAACTACGTCGAGCCCCTGTGGACGATTCCTTCAAGGGCAACTACGTCATGTCCGCCTACGCGAGGGCTGCCAGCTCTGAACTGGCAAACGAGGCCCAACAGAGGCCCCACAGGAGGGGTGCGACCGGTGGCCAAATCATTCGCTGTCAGCTGCCGCTCGCCAGCCTCCGCTCTCCTCTCATCTCAGTCACTCACCGGTCGCCACTCGCCTGTCGCTGAATCTCCGACCACACCTTCCAATATTTTTAGAACCGAACCGGCTGAATCACAATTTGACCGGTGCGATACCGAATTAAATTAAATTTTATTAAAATAATATTATTTTTTATAATTATAAAATATAATATAATTTATATAATATAGTATATGAATATTGTAGTAATAACCTATTAATAATATTAAAAATTAATATAAAATATTTTTTATTTATTAACATATAAATATAAGTAGATTATTATTAATTTAAAATTTATTATTTATTGATGATAGATATTATATTAATAAATTTTATCTTAAATTATTCTTATTTTTTTAACAATTTCCTTTTTATTTTCTTTATTTATGACTTTGATAATTTTCCATTTTAACATTATTTACTTTTAAATTCTTATATTTTTTATTTAAATTTCTATTTAATTTTATACATATCGTATTCTCTCATTTTTACCTTTCTTATATTCCCTTTTTAACTCTTTTATATTTTTTATTATTAAATTTTATTTTTCAAATTTTAAATAAAACCGAGTTGAATTAGTTCAAATAATTTTTCTTAGTTTAATATAAAAAATAATTTTGATATTAAATCAAATTAAATTTTCTACCTTTCATGATTGAATGGATTGAATAAGTCGGTCCCATTCGATTTTGATATCATTGTCCACTTGTCTACGGATGAAGTGATTTTTCATTTCGTGAAAAACCACTGATTTTTTTCCCTGCCAAAACCATATGCAAGATCTGCTGTCTAAAAATAAATCTAATAGGCGCCACAACGAGCATCCCGCCCATTCAGATGCACAGGACGCCTATTTTGTTTATATATATATATGGTCGACACTTTTTGTATCCAGCAGAATATATATATATATATATATATGTATTTCTTTATTTGTTATATTTTTATGTAGTTATAATATAACAATTGGTTGATGATATAAAAAATGTTAAATTATCAATAGCAATTTTATATTTAACATACTCTACCGTCACTAATGTAGATATTTATAGCTCATTCTGATCACATGGCTTTAACACGTGAGCCACCCATTATGTGAGTAATTATAAGGTGTATTTAAAATAATTGGATGCATTATATATACAGTACCTTAAAAAAATACAAAAAGATGGAAATAGACATGTTGTCCCGCCCTCCAACCCCCATAATTATGCTCCCTTATGGTGTATACACACGTGGATTTATATATAGATACATATTGTATACATACATACATATATATGCTCACTTTAGACGAAAATTAATCATATATTTATACAACGCCATTTTATCTACAAAAAGCATTTGATAATTTAAATAATGCCATTGGCATAGCCATTTGATAATTTGAAATGTTTATTATATAATAATAAGCACATTAAAATCTATCGGATCTCGAGGTAAAACAAAATAAGTTATCCTCTCATATCAAATTAAGTCACATTTTTTAATTCCTGTCAAAGAAAAGACTTCGACAAGATAATAATTTGATCCAACTAATTAAGGGAATCATATATACACTATTATCTCATAATTGTTTTGTCGGTAACAAAAAGAGGCGTATGATTAAATCTGTACTCAGTGACATAAGAGAGAAAAATACAATAACAAATAAATGCGTTACCTGTGAAACAACACCTAGGACTCCCAGCGACACCTTGACCGCGTCCATGAGCGGGTGGCCTACGTCCAGCTCCCACACCTTGGCATAGCCCTCCGCCTCCGACGCCGGCGCCACCAACCGGATACCGACCACGTACTCGTGCACTGCGCCCCCCTTCCCCCACAGAGAACTCCCGTGCGCGCCCGTCGCCAGGAGGCCGCCGATGGTCACCCCCCACCAGTACGGCGCGTAGGGCAGCGCCAGGCCGGCGTTCGCTGCAGCATTTATAAAGTCCCTGAGTATGACGCCCGGCTCCACCGTGGCCGTCATCGTTGCAGCGTCGATGCTCAGCACGCGGTCCAGATGGCTCGTGCTGATGACGAGCCCGCCGCCACTGCCGTCGCCGGGGCAAGCCAGCTTCGGGATGCTGTGCGAGTAACGGGTCGCGGCCTTCATCTTGGTCTTGCTGGCCGTGGCGCTGGACACCACGTCGACGAGCTCTTGCTCGGTGCTCGGGTAGGCGACGCGCCCGACCGAGCACGTCGACCGGTCCGGGAACGTGGCGTACACGTTGGTGAGCGTGCATGAGACGGAGAAGCACTGTATCGGGTCCGGCGGGGGGCTGGAGACAACTAATGGGAACGTGCAATGCAACAACCACAACGAAGCGGCCGTGACAATTGTCGTGAGTTGCTGCTGCATGGTGATCATTGAGGATAATTAGTCGGTGCCTGAAGCGGAGATGCCACCAACTCTAAAATGCACCACCCTCACCACACATATATAGACCATAGTGTCCCCGTACAGGAATTATATCGAAAAAAGTTAGATACGTACACCAACTTTAACCTTTTGGGACGAAGGATAATACCATAGTAGAAAGATAAAATAAATTAACAAATCTCCCCCTAAAAAATCAAATTAAAGATCTATTTATCATTATGTTTCGGAATTAACTATTTGAGTGGACCGCTAGTTTATGAAAAATATGAGATCTCATTTTAGATATTAAACTTTAATTTCGTGATTTCACATATAAATGATCAATTAGTGCTAAGAGTCGTGCGATGCATGTGTATATAAAAAAAATTATTATATAATCAAAATACTATAATTTATATGATAATGGGATTGCTCAAAGGCATCACAAAAATGGAATTAACATATCAAACTCATACATTTGACTATAAGCCATTCATGCAGACTTCGATAAAGATAGTGATGATAACAAAATCCACATCATGTCATTGTTTTTATATTGACTTGTGATTTCTTGAGGTAAAGAAACAAGGATATGTGATCAAAGATGCACAAAAAGTTGAATATATAGTTTGGTATTGATGAAACATTTTCTTATAGAACTTAGACTCAATTTATGTAGTGAACCATTATCAATATCCCATGATAATCGAACTACGATATTTTTTTATATATAGTTGAGTAAGTAGTCTTATGAAAAATACATTAAGATCAAATAAAACTATATACAAAATATAGTAAAAAATAAAGAAGCAATCATAACTTATATGACCACCAATAACGTGTTAATTGATTCTCAATTTAATAAATAAAGTGACAATGAGCTTTAGGGTATTATCTCCTTTTGAAACTATAAAGTGAAAACATTGAAGTTTCCAATTTCACTACATAAATAGTGGAAGAGTACACAAAATTGCATGACAAAAGAGGCCAAGTGAAAAATGTTATAATTTGTGACCACTTTGAGTCACAGATGGTTGATGGTACAATTGTCATTAGAATGACATACCATTGAGTGTCGATTGACATTATTTAGAAGAGTAATTTAGGACGGTGCAAGCGCCTATATCCCTAACAGATACTTTGAACTCACACAAAATTGACTCAAGTATATAATGAGCATAAGTTATAAAAACAAAACATGCATGGACATTTTTTATCGATATGTATGGTTTCATTGGATTATTGGATCCATGTGTGTTTTTATCGTTTTGATGGTTGTAATTAAGGTTTTGTTGTGTGTGTTAAAGGATCAAAATAGTGAACTATGGTTTCTATTAGGACTCTATATGGCTAAAAACCATTGGAATACATTGACCTATAGTTTTCATGGAACCCACGAACTTCTATGCATCAATCAAGTCTTGTTATATGTTAGGATTAATCGTCCACTCGGTGATTCACGTTTTCTGAACTGATTTGTTGTTCATTCAATCTATCTTAAAATGTTTCTACATGGAAATGTTAGGCAATGACTATATTGAGTTAAATTAGAGTTTGTTTTGTAATTAGGCTTTGGTGAATTTTGTTTTATTACAACATACTTTTATTCTATATTAGCAAATCCATATCATAGCATGTTAATCTGATTGTTAATCTTATTCTTAGTAATTGTTTTGTTTTCAAGTTGGCTCATGTTTTATTGTTAAGGTTAAGATGGAATAGGTTTTTAGTTGATAAATCCAAAAGGTTATGCATCAAGTTGTGTTCTAATGTTGGCAGTATACTCATTGTGAGTAAGATATGTTCATAAACTTTGACTAATGTCCAAATTTATCTATACAAGTAAGAATTAGGACACTAGAATCCCTATGGTTGAGACAAATCAACCAACCCATTTCAACTAGTGGAACTCCAATTTCATCAGCCAATCCTTAAAGAAAGCACTCATTATGGTCGATTGACCCTTAGTGCGATTGGTCCAAAATATTAAACAACTAACTAGGACATGGGTTGGTTATAAATGTACATTGACTGGTCTTGTGATAGCAATCCATCACATATAAGCTAGGTATGATCAAAACATTCAATTGGAGTGTTTTCTAACCCTCTTATTATTATTAATAGTCAAAGATATTTAAGGGGCTAAGAAGATAAATGTCATGGTATAAGGATTGCACTAAGCAAGTAGTGTAAAAATGTAGTAATGCTTGACAAAAGTTGGGAATCACTTAGCATTGTTCTTGTTGTGTGGGACTCTCCACTCTGTACAAAAAAATGATTATAGGTAAAATGGCTGACACAATTCTTCCACAAATACGGGACATGTCTATCAGGGCCTAGTTCACCATTCATTATTGATACATGAATGTGTTATTTTCATAACATAAGTGAAGAGTTTCCCTAATGTAACAAAATTTAAAAAATTGAAATTCAACTTTGAGTTATCAAAATATTGAATGATTCGAAAGCATTGAATATTGAACAAAGTTAAATATTTAATAATTGATTTCCAATTATAATGGGCATCTCATTAACATCGAATCACCGAATCCTATTGATTCGAAATGTATCTAGCTAAAATCATTGAAAATACAAGAATTCTGCTATAAATTGTTACAAAAAATTAGTTTTACATCGTGGCATTATTGTTCCCCCTTTTATGATAAGCCTGTTTGTGCCAATACAAATGGGCTTCATAGAAAATCTTTCCTGCATTTGTTCCTACCATGGTTGTCAATATCAAATAGTAAGATCTTACGATCTTATGATAAAATGATTATGATTCTCTTTTTATATATTGTACATGTTATTCTCACTTTTGCGAACTTTAATATTTTCTAATTATTCAATATTATGTTATAAATCAAATCCTTTGTCTTTGATGAAAATTAAATTTCATTATTTCACTTATACAAAGAAATCGGACGGTGGGCGGTGAGGCACGAACGGCGATCGAGCGGCAAGACGCGGAGAGGTGACGGCGGCGAGAAGCGAGCGGTGAGTGCAGCGAGACGCGAGGTGATCCGGTCTCTTCCCCTTTCTCCCCGATCCAATGATGGCAGCGAGGCAATGACGCCGGGACGCGAGCGGCGAGGTGATGGCGGCGAGCAGCGAGGCGCGAGCAACGACGACGGCGATACGAGGCGATCCAATCTCTCTCCTTTCTCCCCGATCCGACGACAGTGACCAGGCGACGGCGGCCGATGCATCTCCCCACCTCTCCTCCAAGCATCATCGTCGCCGCCGCCATCCCCATCTCTGAACGTCCTCATCGCCACCGGCGAGACGCGAGCGGTGAGCAGCGAGGCGCGAGCGGCGATACGAGATGATCCAATCTCTCTCCTTTCTCCCCGATCCGATGATGGCGACGGTGATCGATGCATCTCCCCACCTCTCCTCCAAGCATCGTCGTCGCCGCCGCCATTGTCATCATCCCCATCTCTGAACATCCTCATCGCCGCCGGTGCTCTAACCTCCTCCGAGCCTGCCACCCACAAGCGTCCCCTGCGATCGTCGGCCAAGTCGACAACGATGACGACCTCTGCGTGCACGATCGAGTTGCAGCCTGTGATTGTCGCCCTCGCCATCGATCGGAGAGAAAGAGGGCTAGTTGATTGCAGCCCTCGCCTCGCCGAATCTCACGCAATCGGCCGCCCTCACCTCGTCACTGTCGCCGTCACCGCTCGCGCCTCGCCGCAACCATCGCTTCATCATCCACCATCGTCTCATCGCCCACCTCGTCTCGCCCGCCGTCGCTCCGCCTTAAGCGCCCACCGTCCGATCTAATCAGACGGTGGAGATGAGGCATATGGCCATCATACGCATGAGGAGGCGTATGATGGCCATTAAATCCTTTCAAGAATATATCATATTATATTTCACACGATATAAAAATATATATTATATTTGAAAATATAAATAAAATATTAATGGTTAATGTTCAGTTAACTTATATATAAATATAGCATTTGTGAATAAATCATATTTTAAATATTTTATATTAAAAAAATTTATTTTGTGACAAAAGTGTTACAAATTATTTTCAGTGTTAATTTTCTATCTTAATGAATATGGATAAAACAATTTTGATAAACTTTCACAATTATTTTTCACCAATAACTTGACTCTTTGATACCACGATGATTTAGAAAATTGATGAGTTTCTTCTTGTTGCGCAATCTTGAGAGAGCAAAAGGAAAAAAAAACACTACAAGAAAAGTGAGCTTTTTCGACGGTAAGCAATCCGTCGCAAATTGCGATGGAATGTGAGAGGGATATCAATCCGTCACGATTTCCGATGGTCAGGATTGCCAAAAATATTAAAAATATATTATAAAATATATTATATTATTATTTTATTTTTTGAGAGTTTGGAACATCGAAATTTCTGACGGTTCTCAATCCGTCGCAATTTTCGATGGTCTAACCCATCAGTAACATTATGTAATATATATATAGCGAAATCGATATTTTATTGTTACATGTTCCGACGGTCTAGCCGGTCAAAAGTTCAGACGGTCCGGACCGTCGGTGACAGAAAAAGTAATTAAATATTATAATCATATATATCATAATATATAATATTGTTAGTATTTATTATTATAATTACGGACGGTTCGGACCGTCAAAAGTTCAGACGGTCCGGACTGTCAGTAACGAAAAAAGTAATTACATATTATAATCGTATATATCATAATATATAGTATTATTAGTATTTTATTATTATAATTATCGACGGTCCGAACCGTCGGTAATAGAAAAAGTAATTAAATATTGTAATCGTATATATCATAATATGTGATATAATTAGTATTTTATTATTATAATTACCGACGATCCTGACCGTCTGAACTAACGAAAAAAGTAATTAAATATTGTAATAGTATATATCATAATTACAACTACCGACGGTTCGGACCGTCAGAAGTTCAGACGGTCGTATCCTCAGACCGTCGAAACTTCTGATGGTCGAAACTGTCGATAAAGTAAAAATATTATTATTATATTTTTTGACAGTCAAAACCGTCGGTAATTAAATAAATAATCCCACCCCATTCCCCGCCTTTTTTTCCTTTTCCCGCTCTCCACTTTCTTTTTCCTTCTACTTATTCATTCACTCTACCTCCTATTTATTCATTCACTTCTATTTATTCATTCATTCTACCTCATTTTCTCCGTTCTCTCTACCTCCTCTCTCTCCCGGACGATGACGAAAGGATGGCTCCCCGATGACCCCTCTCGCCGGCCGCTGGCCACCACTCTCTCTCTCTCTCGTCTGTGGCCGACGATCCCCCTATCTCTCTCTCCCTCTCGCGGCCGATTGAGCTGCCTAGCGACAAATCTGCCCGTCTGGTGGCCGATCGAGCCGTCAGGCGGCCTGATCCCGCCGTAGCTGTCTAGATCGGCCGTCAGTGGCTCGATCCGGCCGCAATCGACCAGATCGGCCGCCGAACGGCTCGATCTGGCCGCAGTCGGCCAGATCGGCCATCGAGCGGCTTGATCCGACCGCAGTCAGTCAGATCGGCCGCCAGGCAGCCTGATCCAAAACATGGAAATAAATAAGAGACCAAGAAATTATTTCATGAACCTTGAATGATGCAAATAAATAAGATTACAAAAGAAACCAAGAATTAAAAGCAGAAATGTTTCTTTAAAATTATGTTATCTTAGTTAAACGAAATTTAATCAGATTCATCTTCATGAAAGAATTTAAATTTTCATTTAATTGATTAATTAGTTATTGTTTTTCATATTTGAGAATATTTACAACAAAAATCGTTATTTTTTCTGCCATTCCAAGTCAAATTAATTTGGACCCAGTAATTTTTCCTAACCCTATATAACACATTAGGCATTAATGTGACATTTAGACGAGCAAGTAATTGGATCGAACAAAGACACGCATAAAGAATTATTGAGTTCAACGCCAAGCTGGAACTTGGACAAAGTATGAACTTATACTTCTGTCTGGGTGCATATTTCTTTTGTGTTTTTTTATTCCGTAAGAAGGTTTACATTTGCGTCTATCGGAAGCATAATTATTTCTTTAATCATGCATGCGGATTAATCAACATGTACGTAAAATTAGTGCTTCTTTTCCGATTACAGGAAAAAAGGTCATTGATCACGTACAAGGGAATTTAAAATAAATGCCCCTTTAGAACACGATTTATTATGAATTAATATCTCTCTCAATTTATTCAAGAGCTGGTTGATTTAATGATCACTGGTGCATTGATATAATAACATATCAATTTATATATCGATTTCTACCGTCCAAGTGGTTGCAACCACTTGTCGACGGAGGTGTGATTTAGGAATTTCAGTTGCGTATGACAATTAATTTTTTTTTGTGATTTTATTTATTGCGGTTATTTTTGAAATAATATTACAATATTAATTTTATGTTCTTATTTGAAGGTAGATGTGTGGTGCATGGGACGCTAAGCACATGTAACAAAGTGGAAAACATTTAATTCTAGGTGCTCAAAACGATTATCTTCGATGCTATCAGATGTATGGAATGTGGAACAACATTCCAATTAGATTAGTGAAATTCTATGGACCGAGTTACTAACAAAGTGATCCATTGAGGACTACAAGTCAAAGTGCGAAAAAAGCTTTTTCGAAAACAAATCACATATATCCGACTAGTGAGCTTGCATACACGCAGTGGACGTCTACCATTGTCAAAAGAATGATATGCACTAATATCTTTATAGTTTTGGACGATCAATGTCATACTAATATTCTTCATTGCATATTTTTATTTTAATTACAAGAAAAAGAGACAAGTAAAGCACTAACTCTATATGAATTTTTTCTCAAAATGAATCACAAGAAAAAAAAAGAATGAATTTCATCGTTTATTCAAGAGACAATACGTTCAAAATAGTTAAAGTGAAAGTAAATTTTATTATTATTAAAATGTCTAATAATAAATTTCAGGATAGTTTTAAAGCAAAAGAAGTCGAACATGTTACACAAGCCACGCAAAAGAGAGTGTCAAGTACGTGCTCCACAAATATCATGTTAACATAATCTTACTTTTAATTAACATATTAAGTTAGTTTATATGCTTATATAGTCATGGTTGCATGTAGCAATTAACTTTTGAATTAAAGTAAATGATAATTAAATTATCAATAAGTGTTAAAAAGAAATTATATAAGACTATTAGGAATAAATTTTATTTGTAAAAATTATAATAAACATGTTTAACTATGATTAACTAAGGTTAATTAGAGGTTTAATACTAATTTTTAATCAAATAATATGATTAGACCTTCATTTCAACTAATAGAATTTCAAGCAGCTGAAGCAGGCAGCTCACCAGTAGCTTAGAAAACGATTTTTTCAAACCGTCGTATGATGTATTAAAAATCTGAAAAAAAATATAGATTAAATAATCTTATCTTCGGAGAGCAGAACAATTTTCAAGCCCAGATTCCTACTGGAGCGGCCGGAAAAAATTTGTCAAAGTTGATTGTTTAAGATGAATTCCTGGATCCGAAATTGATCTTTCAATTCATGAGATCATAGATTCATATTTCTTTCTACATAAATTTTGAAAAATTACATGTTCCATCCATTCGAAGTTAGCTTTACATGGCCTCTGAAATCACCTAAAAAGGAGTTTTATAGAGGAATTTATATACTTAACTTCGCTGGTCCCTCATCCTGTCCCGAGTCTGATACATGTTCAACTTCTAAATTAGGACGTGGATAGAATATAATGAATTAGGGTTCGGTGAGAAGTGCAATCATCCTATTTGGAGTGGTATTTTGGGCAAAATGAATTTTTCATTTCATAGTAATTCTTCTGTCAGATTCTAGGACATAAACAAAACATGACATAAATTGATTAATTTTTTTTATAAGGGCATACAAGAAGTTAAATTCTACAATTTTTATGCCTAAATATTACTGAAATCTAGATTCTAGGAAAATTAAGATCTCATCAAATGGATAAGTATTGTTAATGATATAAATTAATCATTCAGCATACATAGTCTTCCAAAGTATAAATCCTAGGTCAGATTGCCTTGAATTTTATGACTTAATCACTTCGAATTAGTTAATGATATTTGGGGATTAGAAACCTAAATAAGTTTAGTTGATAAATTATCTAAAATCATATGATTTGCACTTAGGATTAAGAAGTTATAAATTATTTATTGACACAAACTTAGTCTGGAATCTTGAGACATCACCCAGCTAACCTATAGAAGATTGAGATGTTCCAAGTGTGAAATAGTCTATGAATATAAATATTTGAAATTAGATATTAGTACCAGATGAGATTTTTTGAGGTGAACAATGGTTCATGTATCATGAGCATGCATTGCATATTACCTTATTAGTAATTAGAAAGTAAAAAGACATTATTACTTGTCGGAAAATATCAAGGTACAAGTGAAATGAGGAAAATCTAGTAGACCTTCTTTGAAAGGATAAAGTATAAGGTGAGTGGGTAAATTTACAACATAGCAAAATGTTATATGTTATTTCTTTTATTTATGATATTATCTCAAGCAAAGATTATTATTATTATTATTATTATTATTATTATTATTATTATTATTGAAACATATATTGAGTTATGAAAGATATTTATTATATGTTTCAAGAATTTCATATGATATGGAGTAACCTTTTACACAAAAAGTTTTTTCGGAGAACAATGCTTGTGATATGTGATTATGATGTGTATTTGATATTGTTAAACTTTATGTGTTCATTAGTCACGCTATTTGTAAAAGATCTTTGGGACCACATTCGATATACATGAAGTCTTTGGGGCGTATATCGGATGTCTTTGCCCTTTGGGGCTACTCCGCGTACACGTATTGACTCATTATATGCTCTGCATATCTCAGATGAAGGGATACGTATTGACCCATTATTTGCTCTGTGTATACTCTTTGATTGTGAAGCTCTGCTTAACAGTTTGACACATAATCATAGAGGGATACGTATTGACCCATGATGAGTATGTGCGATGATACATGTGTGAAGTTTAACTATGAATATGATGATATCTTAAATAATTTGTATTTATGTAGAAGTTCATATGATTTGGAAACTTATATAATATGAGTTATGTTTTAAATATTTTCTCATATGAAAGAAATGTGATTATTTAAATGTTATATGCACTTGTATTGTTCTCCTATGTTGTACTTTTATTCTACTCACTGAGCAAACGATTGTTGCTCACATTATCCTTATTGGATTTTTCAGATAACTCCAAGTTCTCGAGTTTAGTCGACTCGAAGCTTGCTTTTGATGCATATAGAAGAGGACGACCATCGGAGCACTTTTATTTTTCTTTCACTTTTATTTTTGAAAGCATGCATGTAATAGATAAACTCGAGAGTTGTACTAAAGTTTATTAAAGTCATTTTGTAAGGTCATATAAAACTTTATCCTTTGGGGTGTTAAATGTGAAATGGGTTGTGAAATAATAGTGATAATATGTGAATGTGATGTCTTATAATTTTTTATTAAACTTTGATGGGTATATATATGCATCTATTGTATGTATTGACAAATGACATAAGATAATTAAGGGAGGAGATTTTGTCAATTTTATTTTTAGAATTGCTAAATAAGATTAAAGGAAATAATAATTATGATTAGAACTTAGTCATGGAGTTGGGTGTGATAGGGAGTGACTCCGATGACTCCTTGACAACTTTAGATGGACCATGTCGGAGTGAAGAAGGGACGTGTTTGAATTCTTGCATCATCTGTAAGTTATGCGAATATTGAATTTGATCATAAATTGGTGTTCGGCTATCCATGATAGGATGTACAACGAATTTGGACGAAATAAGTAGCATGTGGGAAAAAGATTCAAGGACCTACGCCAAGAAGTACAACAAGAGATACGCCAAGAATTATGCCAAGAAACACAAAATGAAATACAACAAGATATGCAACAACAATTTGGGCAACAACAACATCAAATTGCATGATGCGACAAATGATTGATACGTAAAATATTTTCATTTGTATGAACTTTGTAACTTTAATAAAAAAATTTATTCCATTTTGAGAAAATATATTTTATTATTAAATTTCCAAGTTATTATTAATTTTTAAGAAATCATTCCAATTTTGGAAAAAAATTTTAATCAATTTTTATTATTTAATAAAATATAATCAATTTGCAATAAAATTTTCTAGGAATAAAGTATTTCTCCAAATCTTATTGGATAAATAAATTTTTAAAAAATATTTCCAATGGTTGCCTCGTTGGCAGTTTCGAAGGATGGGATGACCATTGGAACTTCCGACGTCAAGTTCTGTTGACTGCGACCAATCGAAACTTCTGAAGGGCGAAGTTCTAATAGGTAGTGCGTATCGATCAAACCTTCGAAATTTCCGAGGGTCTACCCATCGGAACATTTGAATGGCGACTTGGTATTGATAACACCCCTAGGAAATTCTAATGGGTTTTTTTTTGTGGTCGTCAGAAAATATTTTCCAACAAGCATTTTTTAAACAACACCTTCCCATCAAAATATCCGTCGAAAATTATATTTTTTGACAAATTTTGTGATATTTCCAATGGATTTGACCATTGAAAATTTGAAAAATTATAGTGAATGGTACCGATCTTAATGATCAATAACTTAAATGACAATTTTGTAGTAGTGCATATTGCATTATGTGACCTATGTTTTAGTGAATAATTATATTTCTTTCGTACATATTAGTAGAATTTATCACCTACGAATATACATGCTGTTCGTATTAACTCGAAAATTAAAAAAAATTCATGAAAGAGGAAAAACTCGTGACAAAAAATTTAAAAAATGTAAAAGGCTTAGGCATGATCATTGAATAATTCAATAATCATTATCACAATTAAATCCACTCTTTAAATAATAAAATAATTAAAATGAATTAACAAAACTATTGTTCAATGCCCTTATTTTTCCTTATAATTTATTCTGGAAAATAATGTGTCCCGAAATTTGACTATCGTCATATATCTTGATCCTTTATTAATTAAGGTGATCAAGAACTCTGATATATTAAGCCAAATACTTATAAAAAATATCATATTTTTGAAAAATATAATGTGGAAGCTAAAGATAAAGAGCATCGATGCAGAAAATGAGTAATCATAAATAACATAATATGAAATTATCCTTCTAAGCATGCATCTCAAATTCTTTAATACAACACATAGTTTCAACATAAACTCAAGATATAATAATAAGATGCATTTATTCATGCCCAACCGTCACCTCGAGTGATATGGTCGGGTACACACTCAATGGGCCATGCATTAAATCAAGTACCTGTAACTATCAATATAGAAAAGTACAATTATGTTGTGAGCATAAAGTTTAATATAACATCATAAGCAAGTCATGAAATAGTTCCTTCGAGCTTGAGCATTTAATTAATAGAAGCATTTAACATAATGTTCATATAATAAACACATGTATGACAAATGTAACAAAATCATAATATTTCACAAAAAAAATTCAAAGATCATTTTAAACCATCAATATAGATGGGATAAAATAGTTCTTAAGTTGATAATAGTATATTTCACATCTTGATTTAATCATAGTGATCATGTGATGATTTATTTTTCACTTCGGAAAAGAAAAATCAATTCACCATTATGCATTGTTTATTATCTTTAAGATATAGTCTTTCCGTCATCATTTTTTATTTTTCATTTCTTTTTTAACATTTATTTTTCATCCTTATTTATAATTGAAGAACTCTTCACGTAGGCCATGCAAAATAATACAATCCATGTCATTATTGTTAGTATAGAATATATGACACGATAGGGGCCCTCTTTTAAGGAAGGATGTGTGGCCTGAAATCATTTTCGTCCATAAGGATGAAAGACCCGCACGTTGGCTAAGGTCACTTGTGGCCTTCAGTTTCACTACATGCCCTCATTTACATTATTATTTCAGACAAATACATCGATTAAGCTTAACCTTGTACGCAAAGTCATCCTGAGAACTATACAGATACTAAATAATGTAGGCTTGCATTGGATTTTTTGCTTTGCTCTCTTATATACGCATATGCTTGCATGACGTAAATTAAATCTTCAATTACTTAGTTATATATGTCGATATATATATATATATATGTACTTTATTCATTAATATAATCACATTCATAGATAAAAAGAAGCGTGACATATGTATTGTAATGAGTTTTTAATTTGATATGTCATGTAGCGCCCACTTATTTGAAGTACTGGGTTTCGTAGCTCCAATGTATCTCTACGACGAATCATTAACATGACATTATTAATACATCTGACAAGGACATTAATTGTAAATAAATTCGATCCGACCCAATCTGACCGACTTGATCAAATCCGATCGGATCGGGTCCGGTCAAAGGACTTTGAGAGGCAAATTCGATTCAACCCGACCCAATTCGAGTCAGATTTTTTTTATTATTTTATATTTATTTAATATAAAAATATTATTTAATATTTATTTTAAAGCATAAAATAAAATTTTAAAACATTCAATATTATTTCTGTACGTAAAATATTTTATTTCATTTTTAAAAATTTTTAAATTAAATATAAATTTAAGTTTAAATAAAAAAGGAAAAAAATAAAAAATTAAATCAATCGAGTCGAGTTCGGATCGGGTTATCGGGTTCGTCGCTGAACACCCCTATGAATTCTAATATCAATTAACAGAACTAGTCACAATCAATATGTTAATAATGTTTTGAATCTGAATCCAGTTAGTCCCCCTACATAGTCAGGCGCTTCAGCAGAATTCCCCTACGAGGGTCTCGTTGTGGGGGTCAAGGGGGAATCCAGGGGGATCCCCCTGCGGGGGTTGCAAGGGGGCGGAGCCCCCTGAGCGAAAATATTTTAGGGGTATTCTGTATGTGATTCAGATTTAATTTATTTTCTTATCACGAGATAGGTGTCCTATTTTCAGGAGATTTATTTAGAGTCCCAGTACGTATGTAATTCCTATCATCTGTCAAAGGGAGTGCCTATATAAACTCCCTAGGGGTTTAGACCGAAACTCATCCTTGTAATCATCATTATTTCATAACAAAGAGTCGTCGTCATTTTTCCTCTTCGCGTTCTTCTGTATTTCGTGCGATCTCTCTCCCCCTTTTCGTAACACAATAACTTAATTGAAAAAGAAATAACTTATTTTTTAAAAAAAATAGAAGAAAACTGGATTGATGATAATGCATGACTAATGATATCTCCGTCTTCTATGTATATGGTTAGTAACATTTAGCTCACCGATATTTTAAATGGAAGCGTAATAATAAATTATTATTATTATTAAGTTGATGATTTCAAGAAATAAATTATTAGCCGTCGATGACGTCACTGAAATATTATATATTCAGCTATAGCGTGTTGATCCACATTTAAATTATTGAGGCACTTAATAATGCAGGACTAATGATTGGACAACCCTTTCCACATTCTAAGATGATCGCATCATATCACATTCTATTATCTATTTATCTATCTATCTATTATCAATCGGAATAATAAAAAAGAGATAAGCTAATCAACGTGTATACATTGCACATACGTACGTTGTCTAGCCACAGGCCATCTCAAAATTAATTCAAGGATAATTAGACAGCGAAATTATTTGTTGAGATAATTAAGTATTAGCAGTCTTATGTTTAATTTTTTAAATCATTATTTTGATCGAGATTTATTCATATTCAAATAATATATTAATCGAATGCTAATAATTTTGAACACCGACGAATGAGTCTTGATAAAAAAAATTATCGTAAGATAAATTAAAGGCGCTAATCGTGTTACGTCGTAAGGGGTAGCATTTGAAAATTTGTAAATGGGAATCCAATTTTTCACACCACGCCAGTTACTTTCTGAGCATTTTGGCAAGACCAATTTATTGCCGTCTCACCACTAGGAGCCTATTTGGTTTGGTTGGACTCGGGGTGGAATAAAAAGTTAAAAGTGGGAAAGAAAAAACATGTATTTACTCCATTTAATTAGATTTATAATAAAAATAAAAAGAGGATAAAATCTCATTCTCATTAAAATATCTCTATTTTTTCAATCTCAAAACAAAATGAAAATATATAATTAAAATATATTTTCATATTTAGTATCATAAACTTAAAAAAAAACACACACACATATATATATATAGATAGATATCATTCAATTTACTTGGGCGCACATCAACGGATGAGATTTGGCCATCAGGTGATGCACCTCCGGTGGTTCCTCCCATTCGGCGCCCTCGACAACATCCATATTGTCCATGCCACCGGCTAAGTCGAGGAGGTCACCCCAATTTGGCAAACAACGTCATGGCTTGGCACACCCTGCAGTCGTCGCCCTTCGTGAAGTAATCTTGGGTGAACAGCACCCTGCCGGGCCATGTATGTAATACCCTGACTTTTTTTAAATTTAAAACTAATTTTCGTAATTAAAATAAATTCAAAATTTAGGATTTTGTTAAAGAAAAATAAAGGTGAAAAGAACTAAAAGTTACTTTGAGGGAGTATTAAAGAAGAGAAAAAGATAAGAAAAGTTTGAATATGAATAGAAATCTTATTAGACAAGAGATAGAAAAAGATGATTCCTAATTATATTAGGAGTTGAAATTATAATGAAATTAGGGATTCAAATTTTAATTTGAACTAATTAGAAGCTTAGGATATAAAAGAAGTCTTAATGAGAGTTAAGATAAGAGTTTTATGCTAAAAAATACTTACAAGATAAAATAATATTATTTTATTTCAAAAATTAAAAGAGAAGAATAATAATTACTTATTTAATTCCAAAATTCAGGAATAATTATGTATAGAAGAGATAGGTTAAAAGATAAGTAAGTGTTATGAAGAGATAGAATTTGAATGAAAGAAGAAAAGAAAAGTTAAATCTTAATTGAATTATAAGTTGTGATTAGATAATTTCAATATAATTTACAATGTGATCATATGTTATCAAGGACTTCTGATAAGAGGGAAATTAAGAGTTTTATGTTTAAGATGTTTAGGCTGAAAATTTCATTAAAAGATGACAACAAAATATTTAATTCTAAAAATTCTATATTAAGAATAGTTAATATTATTTTATTTCATAAATAGATGGAAATTAAAGATAAGGGATATTATGAAGTTGTTTGGTTGGAAGAAGAAAAGAGAAAAGGGAAAACAAGAAAGAAAGTGTAAGAGGATAAGAAAAGAATTAAAATAATTAAGATAAAGAATCAGAATTGAAATAACTATATATATATACTTGGTTTATTTATTTTCGGAATTTATTTAAAAATAAGAAATAGATGAAGTTGAGACAAAATGGGAAGAAGTTCATAAAGGATAAAAGTTTGAACCAAAGGAAAGAGAGAGAGAGAAATAAATTAAATATTAAATGATTTTTTAGATGTAATTAAATAAACAAATGAAGTAATCATTTATTTATTTACGAAAATTATGTTTGGTAAAAGATAAGAAAGATTATGAAGCAAAGAAGAAGAAGAAGTTATGTTTAGATAAAATATTGAATAGAAGAGGAGAAAGGAAAGAAATAAATAAAGTATTTCAACTAAATGATTGGTTGGGATTATGGATAAGATTCATAATTAGATTTAGAGGATGTTTAACATTAAATCTTGGATTAGTTTGATCCACCAAGAGTCAAAGTCCTCTCCTATATAAATAAGTCTCCTTTTCCTTATTAGAAAAACAAAATTTTCTCCCTACTTTGAGAGATTCGACCGGCCAACCAATCTCGATTATACCCTCTATCAAAAGACGTCAGACTTCTCTTCAAGAGTCTCTCCATCATTTAGAAAATCGTGCAGAAAGTTAGGCTGTTCAGGTAGTTCTACCTGAATAAGGTACATAAGATTTCGAATTCACTTTTGGATACGATTTCTTAATGAAATAGATAAGATGATGGATGAATTAGTATTGGATTATGTTCTCCTATAATGCATGAATAGTTCTAGATCATTTTTGTGCCAAAAGAACAATGTATAGAAAGTTATAGCATGCTAAAGTTTCGAGAAAACACCACTAGAGTTCCGACAGTCCGAAGCTGGCCTAGAGATGAACCTGACCCGAGTTCATCTGTAAAGTTCAAACTCGATGCGGTGTTTCTCTGAATCCAACCCGGATTCAGAGCAAGAGTTCATCTATAAAGTTCAAACTCGACGCTGTGTTTCTTCGAATCTGACTCGGATTCAGACAAACTCAGCCCGGGCTCCGGGCAACCCGACCCAGATTTTGCCACGATAGCTTTTGGGTGTTTGGATTCTCTTTTTCGACAACCCGGCCTGAGCTATGTGTATACTTGGCCCGGACAGTATTATGTCACGAACAGAAAGATGATGCCAGCAAATTCGGGCCGAGTTTTACCAATAGAGGTGTTATGTTCCCATGCAGAATTCGGACGAGCCATCATCAGACCGGACTCGGGTTCTGAAGAATAGAAGCGAAAAATATGGTTTTATGCGACCCGGACCGAGCCATTAGGAACCTGGTCCGAGTTTTAGCGAAGAAAGTTGAATTGAAAAGAACTTGGCCCGAGTTCGAACTAAACTCGGCCCAAGTTTGACCGTGTTCGGCCCAAATCTTACTCAGATTACATATATTATTTTGTATTGATTTGGATAGATGTCAAATAACCTTTCTGCCCATATATTGTCACTTGATGAACTAAATAGAAAAGATAGTTAAATAGAAAAAGATAAAAATTATAAAATGAGATCATCATGTGCACTGATTGTTATACGCCAAAAAGTGGGTATTAATAGTCCCATCACGACCACGTCATTTGGTGGGCATTAATAGTCCCACTGTTACAATTTTAAAGAAGGCCAATAGGTGAGTATTAATAGCCCCACCACAACAACATCATATGAGGTGAGTATGGTCCCTCTATGGCAGTTTTAAAGAAAGGGGATCCTTGGGAGTGAATATGTGAAAATCAAGTCTTTTGCGAGTAAGTAAACGCTCGCCTGGTCTTGGTTTGATCTACCTTGACCAAATGTTATAGTTATATGAAAGTGCTATGTTGAACCATAATAAAATAAGTCGAGCTCGCATTAGGATAACACATATAAATGTCCTAGAAATTGTTTAAAGTAAAAGATGTAGTGAAAAGAACAAAATTAAAAAAAGAGAATTGAAAGAATAGAAAAGAATCGGATGAAAAAAACATAACAGAAAGGAGAAGGAATCGAACAGATAGTTCGTTGAGGTGTCTACACGTCTGCGGCCCTCTTTTTTCTATTTTGTTGAGAGTTCGGAACCCGCGATTCAATCAAACATCAGTGCTGCCACTTGAATAGGATTGGTTCATCTCATACCTTCCCGCTACACCGCCCCCATTCAGTGGTTCCCTGTCCGACCCAATCTTATGGTGATGTGGGACTCTGTGTGGGCGTAGCCCAGGATGGTGGATGAGATGATGTGATGAAAATATCAGATGATGGGGTTGGAAATCGCAGAGGCTCATGCCCTTGCCCTTTCAGTCTAATCATCAGTAATTTTGACCAAGACGCCTTAGGTGATGAAACGTTGGGGTGTTAGGCATCCGGGGATATAAGGTAGGGCGAGAACTCGGCTAAGTTTTTGGTAAGACCATTGGAAGTCTTCGTTGAATAGGCGGAAATAGATTACTGAAAGCTTGCCTATTTTTATTACGTCTTCTTATCCATTTGTATTATCTTATATACTGAGTATTTTATACTTATGAAAATTCTATTTCCTTAGGTTTGAATCTCACAGATAGTTGAATTGAAAAATAATGATGGAGACATGGACAAACAATAACATTCGTGGTGATGTAAATTTGCACATGAAAGTTGAGTCAATTAGAACTCCTAGAGTCATGTGATGTAAAGTTAAGTTACCTTTACAGGACTATTAAGGAAGAACAGTTAGAAAGAAAAGTTGCTTCCGCACTCTATTAAAAGAAAGATGAATAGTTGTTTCGCTTCTGCATCCCATGTAAGAAAAGCCCAAGAAGACGATATTGTAGGTAACACCAGTCCAAATAAGCCCAAATGCCACGTGACAGGAGGGTGAAATTTTGGAGCATTACAGCGTAGGCGCGATTGATGTCCGCCCAAGCCAAGTGGAAGTCGTGGCCGGTGACCACATGGATAAGGCCCCGTAGAGTCGTAGACACCCCACAATCAGTACCAAGCTCGGATATATAAAGTGTCATGGTAATACCATAACAAACATTTTAGAACTCATTTAGCACAAAACACATAGAAATCCCAAGATTATGTTAAAATGACGTTAAGTAAAGAAAGTTCATTATTTAATTTTTTTTATTATTTATCCTATTATGATAGTTATGTTAGGTTCTTAGTTTAACTAAGATCCTAATTAGATCACTTCGAGGGGATCAAGCCTCCAATAGACTATTTCGAGGGGGTCATGCTTCCAAGATACTTGCTCTAATCAATTATCAAAGAAGATTATATCTCATATATCCTTAAAAGAGTTCCAAGGGTCTCTATTTATAGGGTAAACCCAAACAAGCCCTAGTAGAACTAGAAATAAAAGAAAAGAGTGCTCATCAAATTAGGAAGTAAATAACTAGAGTGCTAATCAAAGTAGGAAGTAAATAGACAATTCCTAATCAAAGAATTTTTAATTATTCCTATTATTATTAGGAATTAGGTTCTTATCATTCCCGCCCTCTTCAAAATAGCCTTGTCCTCAAGGCTACACAAAAATATGTGAAAGAATTTTTCTTTTCGATGCTTGATCAAACGAAGTTTCTTGATAACTTGAATAAAATAGATATCTTTCTTGAGAATGTAGCTTTGGCTATGCATTGGTAGCATTGGAACAAGCTTGCATCTTCTGACGAAAGAGAATTCGTAGTTGGCCAAATTCTTTTTGCATGAATAAATTTGTCTTTGGACATTGATGCCTTCGACGTTCTTTGATGTTGAGTCAACTATCATAAGTGCGAACGTGTCCTTATGAGTATCTTCATACATTAATGACTTTCCAATAATGATGCCTTCTACAGTAAATTTTGCAGGAGTTGATTGCTTGTTTGACAATTGAATTGTAGATGTTTCATCTTTAAAAGATTTCTCAGTAGATAAATTTGAAGATTGAACTACAAATGAATTGTCTTCAGAATCTTTCACTTCTTGTTGAGGTAAACTTTTGGTGAAAGTTTCAAAAGATAGTGGTATATTAGACTCTTCTGCTTTTAGTGAAGATATTATTGTACTTGTGTTTCTGAATGATTTCAAGTGTTGACTTGAGCTATGTCTCTCTTCATATAGACGTTCCTTTTCCCAGCGAGCAAAAGAAATAGTAACAACTATAGAAATGGCGATGTGGTGGTAGCAGTGGATGTGATAGATGGCAGCGGATGTGATAAATGGCAGCGGATGTGATAGATGATAGCGGAAGACGAAGATAATTAGGTTTTTGATCCAACCAAAAACTCGAGAACACAATTGTCCGATGAAGATCGAACAGCTCTGATACCAATTGTTAGTTTTCTAGTTTAACTAGGATCCTAATTAGATCACTTCGAGGGAATCAAGCCTCCAATAGACTACTTCGAGGGGGTCAAGCCTCCAAGATACTTGCTCTAAGCAATTATCAAAGAAGATTATATCCCATATATCCTTAAAAAGAGTTTCAAGGGTCCTTATTTATAAGGTAAACCCAAACAAGTCATAGTAGAACTAGAAATAAAATAAAAGAGTGCTAATCAAATTAGGAAGTAAATAACTAGAGTGCAAATCAAACTAGAAAGTAAATAACCAATTCCTAATGAAAGAATTATTAATTATTCCTATTATTAGTAGGAACTAGGTTCTTATCAAGTTATTAAAATTTAAGTTATTTCTAGTAAGAAATCATCTCCATTTGTAATATCTTACATGTTGAGCATTATTGCTCATGAAAATTTATTTCTCTATGTTTGAATCTCATAGATAATTAAAATCACTACATAACGATGGATGGGTGTGCGACACCAATGTTTCCGATGATGCATTGCACATATAGATGAAGTCATTAGAACTCTTTCACCACCACCATCATCATCATTTTAAACCTTTACAAAACTAGTAGGATAAAAGCTAGAAACTTATTCCTCTTACATATTCTATTCAAGAAAATTAGTTATTATTATCTAATTTTATTATGTTTGTTGATCAAGCCAAATATTGCTAAGTTCAAGAGTTTAAATTAGTTTTGTGTCCCATAAACTCGTATCATAAAGTTGATTCATAAATTCATAGAGTATATTTGTCAAATAAATTTAATTATATAGGATCGAAAGCATCAAGAGAGGAGGGGGTGAATTGGTGTATAAAAAACTTTCGCAAAATCACTTTCAGAAAATTAATAAAATTGATCACAAGCAAATAATAATAAAAAATGAGTAAGAGAGCAAACACAGCGAGACACGATATGTTAACGAGATTCGGCCTCAACTCTTTGGCCTAAGTCTCCGCTCCGACTTCTCGACCTCGAAACCGTCGGAGATCCACTAACTTTCTCTTTTCTTGTAGGGAGAGAACAACCCTCTTTACATCACATGCTTTCTTCTCCGCTGAAGAGGCAAGACACTCATCTTTTATAACGAGCTCTCAATCTCCTTAGATTAGAGAATAAATATTCCCTCTAACTCTCTTCTTTTACAAAATTTCACACATTCAAAGCTTAGAAGAGAAAAAAGGAAGAACTTGCAAATTTGGGCTCAAGAACTTGAAAGGAACTTTTGAATGATCTTACGATTTGGCACTCCTTTTATAGGCTTCTACAGGTGAGAATCTCGTCCAAAAATTCTTTCATAATTTTCTCCTTAAAAAATAGCTGTTACTGTTCATCTAGCACTGTGACCGATCGACCGATCAATATCTGCGACTTTTATGAGCTGTCTAGTCGACCGGTCCTTCGATCGAAACATCGACCGGTATAGTCTCGACATTTCTTGGACGCATTCTTCTCTTGATCGGTCGACCAATTGAACAACCGGAATATCGACCGACATAGTCTCGACATTTCTGAAATATGTCACTATGTTGTTCAGTCGACTGGTGCAGTGACCAAATCATCGACTGGTACAGTCTCGACGTTTCTTCCGCTTGATTTAATCGACCAGTCTTCATAGCCGATCGACCGATGGGTCGACCGGTCGTATGCTGATTTTATTTTTATCATTTTAATTGATGATTTCTTCTGCAAATAAGATCATATCAATTCTACACCTGTATATTAGCACTTGAGCATAGATTAGTAACTTTTATGTCCAATTTGATTTGTTCTTGTCAAAACATGAGATTCAATAATCTCCTTCTTTTTTATGATGACAAACTAATTAGACGATAAAGAAAAAAAAGAAATAAAATGTAGGCTAAGATAGTAAGTAATGAGTATGCTTCCCCTACATTCATGCATATTTCACATTTTTTCCCCTAAATAGGTGGCCTTTATATCGTCATAATAATATGGAACAATATGAATATTATGACGTCAAATAAAGAACAAAATAGACATGAAATCAAATAAAGCATAAACAAGTTATTACATTACATCCATAGTCGATAGTACTCATGCACTAACAAATGTGACTGTAGTTACTACAAAATGATGCACGACACTAGTACAAATGCAAACATCAAACTAAAAACACATAACATCGTCCCATCCTAATCAAACTTCTCCCCCTTTTGACATCATCAAAGAGAGAGGTAAAACATCTATAACTCATTGGAACTATCATCATCACAAGCTACAGACGGAATGAATTCCTGCGATGCATAGTAGGCCTCAAGAGAGTTAACAAGATATCGAGAGTCATGCTCCATCCGTCGAGTACGACGATCCATCTGAGTCACGCGATGGTCTATGGCACCCACCTGTTGTGACAATGCCATAAAATCATAAGTGCCATAAGAAAATGAGGGAGTGTGCTGGGAAGATCCAATATGCTCAGCGGGCGTCGAAGGCAGATGGAAGCTAGAGTCTGCCTCCGGTGCGTCCTGAGTGTCCATCGGCCTTGGCTCTCCATCTGTGGCATCATCTCTATCGTCAGCATCTATCAATGCCGGCTCGCTGAACCTAAGATGTTTTCAGTGCAAAGTCTCGGAACCGATGACGTCAATGGGGCGGGGTCGGATGTACTCCTCACTTGCAGGGATCTCGACACTAAAATAAAGTAAAATCTTAGTAATCCAGGCACCAAAATATAAGTGTACCGACCACGAGAACCAGAGGAGACCTTTTGGAAGATATAGTCCATGTGATAGAAGACAAAATGGCCAAAATGGAGAAATGAGACATCGGGATACAGAGACAATGAAGAAAGAATAGATCAAAGTGAGTGACCTATCTATAGTGCCCAGCTCTAGGAGTAATCATGCGATTAAGAATGTGATGAGCTATTTTCATGGTTGGATGAAGATGCCGATGGGCCTTTGTTTCGATGGTATAATAGATGTCTTGTCTAGCAAAACCGTATGAATGTCATCCGCAATCGAAAGATAGTCGGAAGGCCAGACATGAGTGACAAATGAATAAAGACTTGATAATGGACATGCAATGCTAAAGATGCAATAGAGATGGTCAGGATCAAGGCGAATGGGTATGCCTAGAACATAGGAGATGATGGCTTCCCGAGTGATCATCATGTTCACATAGAAATGACGAACAAGACGAGGATACACACGCTCAGTGAGAGAAAGAAGTGGTAGCCAACCGATGCTTGCGAACATCTCCTGAACATCTGGAATGTTCAGAGCGTCCCAATCAATGGTATAGACACGCCGGACTTCGCGAGAGGCGTACAAAGCATCAAAACTAGCAGATACATTCCTAGTGACAAAGAGATGACTATCAAAATCAGTAGGATCAGTGGTAGGTGGTTGATGAGTACATCCACAACCTTGTCCACGTCGGATAGGCTCGGATTCGGGTTCCAGTTCCGGATCAGGTTCAAGCTCACGTGAGAGGATATGAGCGTACCACCTGAGCCATAGAAACGACGACGACACTAAAAGACTAGCTAAATATGAGAATACCTTTTATCATCGGCGGCCATCGATTCAACAATGGACAATGGTGGCCGGACGAGGTGTGATGGTCAAAAGAGGTGTTGGAAGGAAGCTAATGCCGATGACAGGAATTGGGCGGTCAAGAGGGAGACAGAGGCGGAGATGGCGGCCAGAAAGAGAAAGTTGTGACGAAGCCGCGGTGGTCGACAAAGAGAGGAGGGCGGCCGGAGAGAGGAGGGCAGCCGGAGATAAGAGAGAGAGAGTGGGTGACGGAGAAGAGGGTGAAGAGGAGGAAGAACAAGGCGATGGCCGCTGCAAGTTCGCCGACAGAGAGGGGTCGAACAGTCGAAGAAAAGTGAGTGGTCAAAGAGGGGAGGTCAATGGAAGAAGGAGCGGGCGGCCATCCGGTGTTCGATTGAAGAGGAAAGTGAGAGATCGTGGTGACGATGATGGCCGATCGATGGACGTCTAGAAAGCAGAGGGGAGGCCGGAGAGCAAGGGGATGAACGGTAATGGAGATAAGAGGGAGAGAGCAAGGGCAACCAGCGGAGGTGGCAGTGATGATGGCTGGAGTTCGGCGGCAACGTCATGGAAGGTCGGACGAAAGTTGGCTAAGTCAGGGTCGAGTGAGCGAAAACCTGGATCGACGATCGAGCGTTCGATTTGTTATATGTGCATAATTTGGACATATACCGATCGACCAGTCATGTCCAGCAGTTGATCAAACAATTGTTTTCCAAATAAATAATGCATCGATCGATGGTGTCAACCGGTCTCTGCAACACAGCGATCAACCGGTCCTTCTAGTTAATCGACCGATCTTTCCTTATTTGCTAGTTTTTTAGTCTTTTTCAAAATTTTAACCATTAAAATCATGTTCCAGAGATATATATCATACAAATGTAAGTGTTGTGCAACACTTTTAATGTTCAATTCATGTCAAAAGTGATATTACATAATCAAGTCACTTTTACTTAGAATTGATATGCAATCAAGATTCAATCATTCATAATTCCCTTCTAAGCATGCAAAAACATTCTTCACTCAAGAGTTTTGTAAATATGTTTGGAAGTTAGACTTCAGTGGATACATATTTAATGACAATGTCCTTAGGGGTCACATGTTCTCTAATGAAATGATATCGCAAGTCAATATGTTTAGTTCTAGAGTGTTGAATTGAATTTTTGGTCATTTCTATAGTGCTTGTGTTATCGCACTTCATGGGTACATTTGAACAATTTACACCATAATCAAGCAATTGCTATTTTACCCATAGTATTTGTGTACAACAACTATCGGCAACTATATATTTGATCTCGACGATAAAAAGTGCGATGGAGTTTTGTTTCTTGCTAGCCAATGAAATGAGAGAGCTACCAAAAAAGCAACACATCTCATTAGTGCTTTTTTTATCAACTTTACATCCGACAAAATATGCATCGGTGTAGGCATGCAATTCAAATGAAGAATTTATATCGTACTAAATGCTTAATTCACATGTATGCTTTAAATAGCGCATTATCCTTTTAACAGCAATTAAATGTGATTCTTTGGGAGAGGATTGAATCCTATTATATACGCATACACTAAACATTATATCTGACCTAGATGTCGTTAAATAGAGGAAGTTACCAATCATACCTCTGTGCCTTTTTTATCAATGGATTTGTCTTTTTCATCTTTATCAAACTTTGTAGTAGTACTCATAGGAGTTGTGCTTGGTTTGCATTCTTTTATCCCAAATCTTTTAAGTAACACCCTTGTATACTTTTCTTGATTGAGAAAAATGCATTCCTTGAATTGTTTCACTTGTAGGCCTAGCTCTCCTACAAGACTCTTCTCAAATTCTTTTTGCATAAGACTTTCAAACTCTTTGCATAGGCATTTATTAGTAGCACCATAAACAATATTATCAACATAAATGTGAACTATTAAAATATCATTTTTAAAATATTTTAAAAATAATGTCATGTAAACTTTTCCTTTTTGAAAACTATTTTCTATTAAAAATGAACTTAGTCTTTCATACCAAGCTCGAGGAGTTTGTTTCAAACCGTAAAGAGCTTTTGAAAGTTTGGAAACATAATTAGGGAAATTTGAATTTTCAAAATCTTGAGGTTCTTCAGCATAAGGTTTTTCATTTATTAAACCATTTTAAAAAAAGCTGATTTTACATCCATTTGAAAAAGTTTAAAACCCTTATAACATGCAAAAGTAAAAAGCATTTGAATTGCCTCAAGTCTAGCAATGGGAGTAAAAGTTTTATCAAAATCAATCCCTTCAATTTGTGAGTAACCCATAGTCACTAATCTAGTCTTGTTCCTCATAATGACACTATTTTCATCTAACTTATTTCGAAAAACCCATTTGGTTCCAATAATGGGATGGTCCTTGGGTTTTTCCATAAGTTTCCACACTTTATTTCTTTTAAAATTATTTAAACTAGAGTTTTCTTCATTCAATATATCACATTTTTCACACTTTAACATCCTTATTAATCTTTTGCATATTTTCAAGCTCCATTTTTATATTATCATATTTCTTTTTTAGGCATCCATATTTATTAATAAGAATTCTAAATTCATTATCCACATTAAAAGATTCACTATCACTAGAGCTAGATGAGTTAGATGATACCTCGTAGCTATTAACCATTAGACACATATATGCTTCTTCATCATCACTTGAGGAGGTGTTGGAATCATTTTCTTCATCTTCGCTTTCATCCCAAGTTGCTTGAAGAGCTTTTTTTTTCTTCTCGAATTTTCTCCATCTTTTTCCTTTTTGATCAAATTTGGATACTCATATTTATAATGTCCCATTTTTGCATTCAAAGCAAGTTATTTGGTTCTTGCTTGATGAAGATCTTTTCTTGGTGAAGTCATTCTTCTTTTTTTGCTTAGCAAACTTGAGATACTTGTCAAGCTTCTTTGCATATAGGGCAACATTCTTTTCATCAAGGTCTTCATCTTCTTCACTTGTGTCTTTCTCGTCTTTATTTACTTTCAATACTAGAGTTTTTCTCTTTGAAACATTTGTTTCTTCATCCTCCTTGATTCCGATCTCATATGTTAATAGTGAACCTATAAGATTGTCAAAATCTAACTTGTTCAAATCCTTCTTTTCAATCACGATCCTCTTTGTATGTCATCTGGAGGAGAGGAACTTTGAGAGCTAGTTCTTGGCTCGTCCAAAGAGGCTAAGCCATTTATTAAAACGAACGACCATCTCATTTATATATTTATTTTCATGCATTTTAAAAGAATCATATTAGTAATTTGGAATATTCAATTTAATTCCTTAACTTTGTCGGTTCCTTCATGAGTGATGATAAGTTTCTTCCAAATTTCATTAGCACTTGAACATTAGAAACCCGATTAAACTCCGTTGTATTCAAAACATAATAAAAAATATTTTTAGCCTTCCAATCAAGTTTTACCAAAAGTCTTTCTCTTTCGGTATATTCCAAAGGAGATTTTCCACGTAAATCAAAATTTTTTTGAACGACATCCCTCATGTCAATATCAATGGAACACACACATGCTTGCATCCTAATTTTCTAATATGCAAAATTGGATGCATTAAAAATCGGAGGACAATTAATCGATTGACCTTCAAAAAAACTGAATCCACTTGATGCCATAATTCTAAAATTTTTAAATCTAAAAAACAAAAGCAACTTGCTCTGATAGCAATTGTAGGATCGAAAGCACTAGGAGAGGGAGGTGAATTGATGTATAAAAATCATTTCGCAAAATCACTTTCGGAAAGTCAATAAAATTGATCACAAGAAAATAATAATAAAAAAATGAGTAAGAGAGCAAACACAGCGAGACACAATATGTTGACAAAGTTCGGCCTCACCTCTTTGGCCTATGCTTCCACTCCGACTTCTCGACCGGTGCAGCGGTCGGATCATCGACAGGAACAGTCTCGACATTTCTTTCGCTTGATATCAATGGACCGGTCTTCATAGCTGGTCATCCGATGGGTGAACCAGTCGTATGATGATTTTTTATTTTTATCATTTTAATTGATGATTTTTTCTACAAATAAGATCATATTAATTCTACACTTGCATATCATCATTTGAGCATAGATTAGTAACTTTTATGTCCAATTTGATTTGTTATCATCAAAACATGGGATTGAACAAATTATTTGAGTAATAATTTTATAATCTCAAGTTCATATCTATTGTCCATAAATAGTAGACAATTAAGATATTTTACTAATATAGAAACAATATGGAACTAATCAAAATAAGTACTATCACTTACAACTAATAAATGCTAAATAACTATAAAAAATTATGTTTATTAAGTTAGAAAACATATAAAAAAATAAAAATAAGTAAAATAATTGCATTGAAATTTTACAATCATAAATAAATTAATCAAATAAAATATTAGAAATTTACACAATTTTCTATTATACAAATAATAATTTTATGTAATCATATAAAAATTCTACAAACTTGTAAGAATCGTAAAAAGTCTATAAAATTTTATAAGATTCTACCAAAATTTTGAAATTATTTTTTAAATAAAATATAAGAGTTTAAGTTATTTAAGAGTATGTGTCGATTTAATTCGTTTTACTTATTTGAACTCTTGAACTCATAAGAGTTTGAATCGAGAGTTTAATAACACTAATAGGAGGCCAACTAATAGGGTGATTGGGCGTTTAGGGCTGAGCAAACCCGAGAGCGGACCCGTGTCTCGACGGACCCGATCCTGACCCGAATTATGCCGGGTCAAGAAATTTTTGACCCGGACCCGGCCGGATTCGGTTCCGGATCAAACTTGGCAATCTGGGACAATCACCGGGTTTGCGACCGGGAATGAACAGTGTGGCCAAATCCGGCGCAATCTTCTGGGGTTGATCCAAACGCCACCAGATCTAGCGACAGCTGCCAAATCCGGCCGCCAGGCACCGGATCTGGCCGCTAGTGGCCGATGCAGTTTGATCTAGCCGCCAGTGGCCGATCTGACCGCTCTGGCCGCGGAGTGGCCGATCCGGCCACTAGAGCGGCCGGATCAGCCACTGGCGCGGCCAGATCCAATCGCCTGGCAAATCCAGCGGCCGGATCTGGCCGCGCGAGTGACCGATCCGGCTGCTAGCAGTTGAATCGGCCATTGACGTGGCCAGATCCGGTCGCATGGTGGTTGGATCGGCCGACAGCTGCCAGATCCGATGCCTAGCGGCCGGATCTGGCCGCTAGTGGCCGATCTGGCCACTGGCGGCCGGATCCGATCGCTTGGGCGGCCGGAGTAGAGAGAGAGATTCAGGAGAGGGGGAGGACGGCCAGTGTCGAGGGTAGCCGCCGTCGTGAGAGAGAGCAAGAAGGAGGGCGACACAGCGTGAGAAGATAGATGGGAGAGAGAAAGAAAACTGTGAAATGAGGGAAAAGGGTGGGAGTGGGTTTATATAGTAAAAAATAAATCGGGTCTGGTCTGGGTCGAGTATCTGCATTGTAGACCCGGTCCTGACCCAAAACTCGGCGAGTTTTTCACCCGTTAGATTCGGTCCCGTCCCGGCCCGGATCTTACCCGGGCCGGATTTTTTACCCAATTTTCCGGGTCTAAAAGTGCGGTCCAGGTTGACCGGGTCAACTTGGACCGTGCTCAGCCCTATGGGCATTACAACTTGTGCTCTGTTGTTGTGGACAATATACGAAGGACAGGTGTTAGGATAAGGAGGAAGTCAAAAGGAAGAATAAGAATGATTATCATTTATCGCCTTCGTATTGGGTAATTAGTTTGAAAAAAGTTGCTTAGTCAAATGGATGTTTGACGACAAGTCCTATTTATGCTTTTATTTTTTTAATATGTATATTACCTTGATAATAATTATATCTCTGTTGAACATTCAAGTGTCGCTGAGCTTACTAATAAATAGGTACATATAAAATTGTCATCATATATAAAAGATGGTTAGTGGAGCCCCAAAAAGTATGAAAAGCTACAAAAAGGTGTTATTCAGAACCTTGGTGAGTTTGGGTAATTAGATTCGTAGGGGATTCTTGCCTGACAAGCTAAAGGTAACTGCTCTGGGATCCATCGGTCGAAAGCCCATTACATGGACCACCTTGCGCAATATGGAGAAGCACATGAGTACCTAATCAATGAAAAAAAGGTGAAAAGAAGAAAGAAGTGAACAAATATAAAAGTCATAAATAAATAAAAGCTCATATTACACTTGTATATTCAACATTAATATTTTATTTTCAAGAACTATTTTCTTATCATTCAGAGATGAATTTGGAGGAGTTTAAAAATGTCTTTCATTCAAAAATTTCACAAAGCCGGGTTATTATAGAAAGTGGTGAGACACTTAGGCAATGGATGTATAAAATCTAGTGCTAAAAATATTAGTTGAGTGATAGGGTGGAAGCGATGATTGACCATTTTGGTTGGAGCTTTGCTTTGAACATTCTTGAGGATAAGCAAGTATCTAAGCTTGGAGGAGTTTGATGCATATAAAATATAACATATAATTAGCCATGCATTCAATCACATTTTGATTTCTTTTCATATTGCATGCATCATTTTCTAACATTGTTTGCTTTAATTTTATAAAAATATAAATTTACCCAATTGTATGTTACAGAAAAAGTAAGAGAATTGAGTCAGAAATCTATAGAAATAAATGACACTCAAATCAAAGTTAAAACGGAGCCAGAAAGTGAAAATTAGTGAAGGTTGTCAAGGCTGAATCGAATATAACGGACCGTTATATGACCATAATGACCGTAATACATGGGCATGAACAACCCGTTACGGCCCATTAAAAGGTCCAATTTTGAGTTAGAGTGTGATTTGGATGCTATAAGGGCTGTTAAATCCATGTTATGAGCCGTTACGAAGGTTATTTTTAAGATTTCTTCGACTTTTCTTGGGGATTTCAAGTTCAGATCGAACCTAAACTTTATCCTAATCAGGAATTATTATGAAACATATTTACTCAGTTTTGAAGGTTTTGATGGTTTTAAAGACCTATTAAAGTTTATTCCGAATTTACCTATTTTAACATGAAAAGACTTTGAATCAAATTGAAATTCTATGAAAACCTTTGGTACCCTTGGAGGCTATAAATAGAGGCTCTAGGAGACAGAAAAATGGGTGCTTGAGACCTTGGGAGTCATGCTTATTGCAGAAGAGACATATTCAAATTGAAGAAGATTAGTAGAGAAGAAGGAGGAGCAACTCAGCGCTAGGGCTCCGAGATCGTTCCAAATCGTCTAAAACAAGAGTTCTTGTTCTTTCCCGACTGTTGGATGTTCTTTACCCATACTTTTTATGCTTAATTAATTCTGTAATAGATATATTTAATCATTTCAAGAAAATTGCATGAACTATATGTTAGATTTGGATTAATATAATTATTTCAGTTTCTTTTGATTATGATTGTTGTGCGTAATGTTTTTACTAAAATTATTCTATTCTGAGATAAGACTACAAACCAGATTTATGGTGGTTAGTTTTAGGATTTAATAATTTTCAGCAAATCATTCTTTAACTTGAGAGTTGAAGCAATCATAACACAAATCTTGTAACTCATCATTTGTGCTAGATTTTGTGCGGTTTATTAGTTTTTTATCTAGCAAGGATAACTGTTAATTTAGGAAGTACAACTTAATCATCTTAATATCTTTCTTAACTAAAGATTAACTCATCATTAGTAATCTTAAGTTTTGTGGGAATTAAGATAGTTTGACTTACTCAGCGTAGAGATCATTAATTTAGCTAATCCTAATCCATCTCAAGAATTGAATATATTCATCATTATTATAATTCAATCTTCATAGTTATTCATGCTAGTTCATCTTTATCTTTGATCATCCATAATTCTTAGGCTCAACACCAATTTATTTTATTTTTTGTTATTTAATTTTATGCATATTTATTTTCTACTTTTATATCACAACACCATTTTTTTTCTCTTAGTAGATTATTAGAGATTAAATTTAACTAGTTCCTCGTGGGATCGACATTCTACTCTCTGCTTTATTACTTAATTACTAATGCACTTGCTAAAAAATTTATTTATTTTAAATTCTACACATCATGATCCAAGCTCGCACAAAATAAAAAAAACTTATCTTCTCTGTCATGCCATCCTTCTTGTCTTCAAAAAATAAAATAAAAGGAACTTATCTTTACTTAATAGACAATGTTAGCTCTTCAGACCATTTGGCTTAGGTTTGTGATCCCTCAGTAGAGGTTGAGTTTGTTTCGGACGATCCATAAGTACCACTTTGTCTCCCCTTATTTCAATGTAGATTGTCTGTTTCAATTTAGATATAACTCTAATCCTTGCTCAAAGTGAAACCTAAAAACACTTCCTTTCAAAGTGAATATAAGAAGAGGAAGGAAAAGGAAGAGAATATGTTCTTCGTGTTTGATTGAATTTAAATGGAAGGGGAATGAAGAGGAAAGTCTCATAATTTTTCTTTCAATATTTTATTTTTCTTGTATATTAAATGAAAAAGAGAGAAAAGACATATTTAATATGTCTTTTCATATTTAATCAAATAAATTAAATATATAACTCTATATATAAAAGATAAAATCATCTAAATAAAATAATAGCTTAACATTCATTCCCTTCGTATCAACCAAACAAAGTAACTATTCATCTTCATTCCTACATTCTTTTTCATCTTTTCTCTTCTAATTCTTTATCTTCCATTTCTCTTAACGAATTTTACAACAACAACAACAACAAAGCCTTATCCAACTAGGTGGGGTCGGCTACATGGATCATACGACGCCATTTCGCTCTATTAGTAACCAAACCTTTCGGTATATTATTCACCAATAGATCTTGCTCTATTAGTTCGCCAAGTGTCCGCCTTGGCCTCCCTCTCCCTCTTTTAATCGGACTCCAGATTATTTGATCTACTCTTCTTACTGACGCATCTAATGGTCTTATCTGAACATGACCAAACCATCTCAAATGATTCTATACCATTTTCTCACTAATAGGAGCCACTCCGACTCATTCACGTATATGATCATTCCTAATCTTATCTAATCTTGTATGACCACACATCCATCTCAACATCCTCATTTCAGCTACCCCCACTTTACGTTCATGTTGTCCCTTCATAGCCCAGCATTCACTACCATATAACACTGCCGATCTTATAGCAGTACGATAGAATTTTTCTTTAACTTTATTGGGTATTTTTCTATCACAAAGAACTCCAGTGGCTTTCCTCTACTTACACCAACCAGCTTGAATTCTATGATTAACATCGTCATCAATCTCTCCATCTTGTCTTACAATTGATCCTAAATATTTAAACTTTGTCACTTGAGGAATTATATCCTCCTCTAGCCTAACTTTCAAATCGTCTCTAAGTTATTTATTTGTGAAATTGCAATGCATATATTCTATTTTATTCCTACTTAAATGAAAACCCTTTGACTCCAATGTATTTCTCCATATTTCCAATTTTGTATTAATCTCTCACCTTGAAATCGCTAAAAGTACTATATCATCCGCAAATAGCATGCACTTAGGTACCTCCTCTGTGATACTCTCGGTTATAGCATCGATAACTAAGTTAAATAGATACGGGCTTAAAGCTGATCCTTGATGTAAGCCAATTTCTATAGTAAATTCATTTGTCTCACCTCCGGGTGTCCTAACTCTAGTCAATACCCCATCGTACATATCTTGTATTACCTTAATGTAGGCAACACTCACCCTCTTCTTTTGCAAGACTTTCCAAAGTACATCCCTTGGTACCTGATCATAGGTCTTCTCTAAGTCAATGAAAGCCATATGTAAGTCTCTTCTCCTACTTCGATACTTCTCCTACTTCGATACTTCTCCATCATCCCCCTTAGTAAATAAATCGCTTCTATAGTGGATCTTCCTGGCATGAACCCGAATTGTCTCTCAGAAATACTAGTCTTCATTCTCAATCTATACTCAATCACTTTTTCCCATAATTTCATTGTGTGACTCATAAGTTTAATCCCTCTATAATTTGCACAATTCTGAATATCTCCTTTATTCTTGTAAATAGGAACTAATGTACTTAATCTCCAATCATCAGGCATCTTTTTCGACCGTAAAATCTCATTAAATAGTTTACATAACCACAACACACATTTTCTCCCAAACATTTCCAAACTTCAATCGGTATACCATCCGGTCCAACGGCTTTACCATTCTCCATTTTCTTAAGAGTTTCGTTAACCTCCGAGACTCTAATTCTACGATAAAATGACCTATTAAGCTCACATTCTCTATCTGTCAAGTCCTCCAGATCACAACGGGAACCTTCACATCCATCATTAAATAGCTTATAGAAATACTCTTCCTATTTGTTCTTAATATCTCCCTCAGTAACTAAAACCTTGCCAACTTCATTTTTTATGCATCTTACTTGATCCAAATCTTTCAACTCCTTCTCTTTATTCCTAGCAATCTTGTAAATCCTTTGTTCACTAGTCTTTGTCCATAACTCCTTATAAAACCCCTCATATGCTTTAGCACGAGCCTCACTAACTGCCTTCTTAGCCTCCCTTTTCGTCAAACGATACTTTTCCAAATTGTCAAAACTATTGTCCAAGTGTATCGCCTTGAAACAATTCTTCTTATTACGCACCTTTTCTTGGACCTCCTCATTCCACCACCGTCTCCTTATCTCGTGGTTCAAAACCTTTTGATTCTCCAAAAATGGCTTTAGCAACCATTTCAACCTTTTTTGCCACTTTCTCCCACATGATACTAGCATCTCCTTCTAACTCTCACACACTTTCCTCTAATAACTTACTTCTAAAAGTCTCTCGCTTCTTCCCCTTTAACTGTCACCACTTGATCTTTCGATAAAAAACTGTATAAGATTTTGGTTTTATACATTTCATTTGCATATCAAGAACTAACAATCTATGTTGTGTAGTCACCCCATGTCCAGGAATTACTTTGCAATTAGTACAACATCTTTTATCAGTATTTCTTGTCAAGAAAAAATCGATTTGAGACCTATGAGTTCCACTTTTGTATGTGATTAAATGTTCCTCTCTCTTCCTAAAATAAGTGTTGATAATTTTAAGGTCGTATGCTAAAGAAAAATCAATAATAGTTTGTCCTTCCTCATTCAACTCCCCAAACCCAAAATCACCGTGAACCCTTGCATGTGGTCCTGCCTCTTTACCAATATGTCCATTAAGGTCTCCCCCAATATAAACTTTCTCGGTTGTTGGTATACTTTCAATCAAACCCTCCATATCTGCCCAAAACTTCTCCTTGAGATGTGATTCTGCTCCTACTTGAGGTGCATATGCACTAATAATGTTCATAGTCTTCTTTCCAACAATTACTTTCACGGATATGATTCGATCCCCAATCCTTTTAACTTTCACAACATTCTTCCTCCATTCTGCATCCGCGATAATACCAACACCATTCCTTCCCTTTACCTTACTTGTATACCAAAGTTTGGAACCATTTAACCTAATCTCTTTACTTCCCTCTCCTACCCATCTAGTTTCTTGCAAGCATAAGATACTAATCTTACACTGATCCATTACTTGTGCCACCTCGAGATGCTTCCCATTCAACGTTCCAATGTTCCAAGAACCTAATCTGACCTTAGTTTCATGAACTAACTTCTTTAACCGCCTCCGTCCATTAGAGTGCGGTAGCCCTTGCTCATTTAACACTGCATTCAGGCGAGGATGCATCGGCTCTTGCTCTCTTATCACTGTACCCGAGTTGTACAGCGCGTTACTTATGGGTAATGACCTAGCATTAACACAATATATTCGTTGATCCATGTTCATGAGATTCGACAGAGTTTTACGCTGGCTGTCGGGGACTAACACAACCCTCCTCCTTTATCCGGGCTTGGGACCGACTATAAAACATAGGCGGAGTTAGCATTTTTGGGAAGGGCTCCAGATCCGGGGGCTCTTAACGAATTTTGTACCAAGAAAATTTAATAACGGAATTCCAATCATGCATCTTCGAGCCATTTATTCTACAATTGCACTAGACTTGATAATCAACTGCCCTTGAAAAAATGTATATATTGGCTTTAAAATTTTCATATAAGGGACCTCCTTCCTAGACTTCTCACTTGCAAGTTACAAATCCAAGTGTCAACATATGTCTACAAATCATGTAGCCCAAATACATTTAATAACAATAAATTATGTTAACAATTATCAACTGCACCAACACTATCACACTCAACTCTGTGACTAAGTTCTAATCACAATTATTATAATCTTAGTTATGTTTAGCAATTCCAAAAATAAAATCGGCAAAACCTCCTCTCTTACTTATCTTGTGGTATTTGCCAACACACATACAAAAGACGCATATATATTCATCAAAGTTTAATAAAAAAAACTATAAGATAGGACATTCGCATATTGTCATTATGTTTTTTTTCACAAATCATCTCACATATAACCCCACATGATCAAGTCTTATACAACCTTGCAAAAAGTTCTTCTCAAACTTAATTACAACATCTAAGACTATCTATTATATACATACTTTCAAAACCAAAAGTGAAGGAGGATCAAAGTGCTCCAGCGGCTCGACCTCTTCTATACGCAGCAAAATCAAGCTTTGAGTCAACTCAACTCGAGAACTTACAAGCATCTAAAAAATTTAAAACGGGTATTGTGAGCAACAATCATTTGCTCAGTGAGTAGAATAAATGTACAACATAGGGGAATAATTCGAGTGCATATATCTTTTAAATAATCACATTTCTTTTATATGAGAAAATATTTAAAGCATAACACATATAACATAACTTGTCAAATCAAATGAACTTTCACATAAGTAAAAGTAACTCAAGACATCATTACTTTTATAATTAAACTCCACACATATGTCATTGCACATACTCATCATAGGTCAATACGTATCCCTCCATGATCATGTGTCATACAATTAAGCAGAGCTTCATAATCATGATTCTTATATATGCAGAGCATATCATGAGTCAATACATGCACGCAGAACAGCCCCCAAAAGGCAAAGACACCCGATATATGCCCCAAAGGCTTCATGTATATCGAATGCGGTCACAAAGATCTTTTTCATTCAGCATGGCCAATGTACACATGAAGTGTTATAATAGCAAAATAATATATCACCAACATATAAGAATATCAAGTAAACATATTTTAAGTTCACAAGCATTGTTCTCTGAAAATATTTTGATGTAAGAGGATACTCCATCTCATATGAAATTCTTGAAATATATCATAAATATCTTTCTTAACTCAAGGTATGTTTCAATAACAATACTAATAATAATCTTTGCTTGGGATAATATTATTGATGCGTAAAATGATGTAGCAAAATAAAATCGCTCGCAAGTGCACTAGTCGCTCAAGTAATATAGTAATAGGAGTAAAGAGTGTCGAACCCATCAGGAATATTATTAATACAATATCTGAATTCATAAATTAATAAGAGACGAAAAATAGGAATTTTGAAAATGAGTTTTATAAAATAAAATAAAGAAAATAACATAAGATAATGTAATGGTGTTGAAGTTAGGCCTTAGGATGAAAATTGAAAATAGATCAAGATAAATATTTGAGCCATAAAAGATAAATTTAATCTTTAAAGATGAATTAGAGTCTCTCTAAAGTAATCTAACATGATTAACTTGCGATCTCCATGACTGGCATCCCTCAACCTAATCATATAGAATTATCTTAATTTAATAAGTATTGAAGTCTCCACGATTGGTACCCTCAAATTATATTAAAATTAAGATGCATTAAATTGGATTCCCTAGACTATTAATCACTCCACAAACTGGTATAGATTAATAGACCACACAAACTTAATTCCCCACATACTAGTTATCAAATTTATGTCAATTATTAATTTCAAATAAAATAATTATAATTAGTATAATAAATTCTGAAATTAAACACTCCACAAACTGGTATAGCCTCCAATTAACTAATATAAAAGCATTAAGCGTAATCAATAATTGATCAAAAAAGATTAAAATAAATAAAATAGAGTCCAAACATTTCTCTTTAATTAATAATCTCCTAAAATAAAAATCCTAAAAACATGAAGTTCATCCTAGAAATATTGGAGAGATAATAAAATACAAATGATAAAAATTGGAAGAATTACACCCAAAGTAAAATCAAGATCCTCGAAACTGGGCAGACAGTCGGGCGGCCTCTCAGACCTCCAGCTGTCACACCTCTCTCCTCTTAGTCGAAGCCTGCAGAGCTCACGACTCAACTATGGAAGAAACCTAAACTTCAGAGCACGAATTGGGACGACTGCTTCTTCACGTATTTATAGGTGTGGACATACTTCAAGTTGATCCCGACCGTAACATCGTACGGTCAACTTTAAATTTGGCTAGAGATAAAACTTAATTAATGATAAAAATTTCACGGCCGATAAACTCTATCCACTTCGTTTTGCACCTGATCATATCTCCTATAAATCTCGGCCACAAAATCTAGTTTGCGCCCAAGGATGGCCGCTTGATAAATTGGTTAAGATAAAACTTGGACTCTTTTGCGGCCGATAAACTTGATACGAGTGATGTTTTGCCCAAGATTAGTTAGAGTTCTCGGCCGATACGGATAAAACTTTGGATTTGGCGGCTGATAATGGAGTTCTCGGCGGATACACCTTGCTTAAGGATAGATCTTTGGTGATTTATCGGCCGATATCTCCATCTCTACGATATTTTACACTCTTCTTCTTTGTATCTCGGTCGATAACAATAGGTTTTTCTTGCCATTACGACCAAAATGATAACATATTCTTATCTTTACGACCAAATCATTATAACACTCTTCTTTGTATCTTCTTCGAATCTCGGACAAAACGATGAATCATTTAATCATTACGCCCAAAAATGATAAATCCTTTCTTCAAATCTTGGCCAAAATATTGACTCTTTTATCTTTACATCATTTCTTTTACCCCCAAAAGAAGTCAGACATATTACTTTTACGCCCTGGCTGGCTGTGATCATCTCCACCAAATAATGTGGTTTACGATCGATCCATCCGTTAATTCGGCTTGCCTACAAAATAATTATAAAAATTAAGTAAATCCATCCACAATTAAAATATTTAGAGAATTAATAATTAAAATTGATAAATTCGGATTAAATGGTCTAAAATGATGCATGCCATGATCAAATTATAGAAAAATTAACTAAAATAATAATCTGAAATATGTTATATTTTGCATGCATCAAACTCCTCCAAACTTGAAGTCTTACTTGTCCTCAAGCAAAAATTCAAAAACAAGGCTCAAGAAAGTTCTATCATAGCCTCCACATTGTCCACCGAATAATTTTCTCACGTAGTTCTTCTGCACACCTACTATTCAGTATCTTACCACTTTCCATGTACTTAACTTCATAGAGGTTCTGAATGCTACACAAATTTAAACAATTTCAAATTCAGCCTTGTAGAAGAATAAATTGTCTGTCAAATAATAACATTAATATTGAATACATAAGCACTAATTGAGCTTAAAACTTTTTCTTTTTCTTTTTTTTCACTTTTATTTTCAATCATTTTAAAAGTTCTAATCTTCAACCAGGATTGCACATGGAAGTCCATGTAGCGGGCTTTGGATTGATGACTCCCAGACCAGATGGCCTTAGGGCCAGGTGATAAAGCACCCCTCGAGTTTACTTGCCCGAACAACTAAGGTTCTGAATGAAGAGTTCGAACTTAGCCATGATTTAATATTCATATGCTTCTCCATATTCCACAAGATGGTCCTTCTAACAGGTTTTCGATCGGCGGATCCCAGAGCAGTTACCTTTAGGTCGCTAGGCATGAACCCCTACGGATTTAATTACCCGAACACATCCTGGTTCCGGATAACACTTTTGTACCTACAAATAACTTTATTCAAACTTTTATTTTTTTTTTGGGGTTCAACTAACCCTTCTTTTTTTGTTTTCTTTTCTCTCTCTTTTTTTTATAAGCTCAAAAAGTACTTAATAGGTCAATAAAAAGACTACTACTATCAAAACTTAAAAGAAATAAATAAAAATGCATGAACATAATTTTGTCGTCTAGACATTCATAATTCTATTTAGCATAGGCACACAGTTCATAAGTTTGATACTAAAATAGCAAGTGATAAGAACGAAAAGCATTCAAATTTCATCAATTAACAACATGTCTTTGAACTTTTACTAAAAGATAATTAAAATAGTAAGACAAGAGTTAATACGATGGTAGCAAAAGTAAATGCATGCAATGGTATTTTTAAGAAAATTTTCAATTGTTTCACTTTTTTTTTGGGATTTTCTTTTTAGATATACATGCAAACATAAGCAAGTAAAAAAAATAAGGAAAAATGTGATGCATGAAATGCAAACTCCCCCAAGCTTGAACCAGACACTGTCCTCAGTGTTAGGCCAACAAGGGAAAATAAAGAAGAGGGAAAAGACAACCGGATTTACTGCTTGTGGGGTGGTGAAGTGCTCGGCTTCGGCCTCAATAGTTGTCGGTAGAGAGATGCTCGGCCGATACAAAGACACGTCGACGAAGGGACTCCTGTAACGGTGAGGAAATCTCGGCCACGGTCGGTCACCACTATATGTGAGTGATGTCTCGGCCGCAATTGATAGAGATAGGGGAGTTTGATGCCTAAGGATGGTTTCTCGGTCGCAATAGTTGAGGGTATCGACCGATAATCAAGGAGAAGCTTGGCCGCAATCTGTTGTCGATAAGGATCTCGGTCGTCGAATTCTTGGGTGTAAGGAGGGATAGGGGTTAAATGTGGCAGTGACAAGGTCATCTCGCCTTGTCATGTCCGACGTCCTATCATGCCCAATAGTGAAAGTAGTAAACTTGGTCATGAGCGAATGTGGATTTTACACCCTTGCATGCCATGTCCAAAGTTCTCTCCTTATGCTGATGACTCAAAAAAATAAAAACTATTACCAAAACTAAAGATATTAATCAACAAACTAATTAAAGACTAATCTAAAGAAAAGAAAAAATAAAAATAAAAAGAATAGAAATAGTTCTTCATTATAGTCTTCAGCTTGACTTAGTCTTGATCTTAAATTTCACACATCATAGAGAGTGGTCATAGAAAGATTATGATAATAAGTGCTACCATGATAAAGTTTCAATCTATGTCTATTCACTTTGAGTCTTTGTTTTTTGTCTAGTGATTCAATCTCAAAAGTTCCATAAGGTGAACAATTAATTATAACATAAGGTCCGGTCCATCTTTATTTAAGTTTTCCAAGAAATATTCTGAGTTTTCTATTATAAAGAAGCACTTGTTGACCAGGTGAAAATTCTTTATGTTTAATATGCATGTCATGTAATTTTTTGTGTGGTCTTTATATAGCTTGCTATTTTCGTATGCATAGTGTCTAAATTCATCAAGCTCATTTAATTGTAATAACCTTTCTGATTGTGATGATTTTAGATCCATATTTAAAAATTTTGTTGCCCAATAAGCCATGTGTTCTAGTTCCACTAGAAGGTGACATGCTTTTCCAAAAACTAATTTATAAGGAGAAGTACCTATGAGTGTTTTAAAAGCTGTCCTATATGCCTAGAATGCATCATCTAATTTCAAGGACCAATCATTTCTAGATGAATTTACAGTTTTCTCAAGAATCCTTTTTATCTCTCTATTTGAAATTTCCACTTGTTCACAAGATTGGGCATGATATGGTGTACTAAAAAATGTTTAACTCCAAATCTGTTAAGAAGAGTTGACATTATTTTGTTACAGAAATGTGTTCCATTGTCACTTATGATAGTCCTAGGTATTCCAAATCGAGTAAAAATATTTTTTCTTAGAAAGTTGACAACTACCTTGGCCTCATTTGTTGGTGTGGCTATAGCTTCCACCCATTTGGAAACATAATCAACTGCCACTAAGATGTATTGATTGTTAAAGGATTTAGGAAATGGTCCCACAAAGTCAATGCCCCAAACATAAAAAATATCACACTGTAAAATATTTGTGAAAGGCATTTCATCTCGACGAGAAATATTACATGTCCTTTGGCATTTGTCACAATACTTACAGTAGTTTCTTGCATCTCTATAAATGGTTGGCCAATATAGTCTACATTCAAGTACCTTAGCCGCTGTTCGATTGGGTCCAAAGTGACCTCCAGCTTGTCCATCATGGCAATGGCTTAGGATATTCTCAATCTCATCTTCGTGAACATGTCTTCGAATTACTTGATCTGCACATAATCGAAAAATGTAAGGATCTTCCCAGTGATAATTCTTGACATGAGATAAGAATTTCCTTTTTTGATGAGTGGTCATGCCCTTTGGAATGTAATGTCCTGCAAGGTAATTAGGAAAATCAGCAAACCATAGTATAGTGTCAGAAATTTGAAAATTTGTAGAGATAGAAAAAAATTTCTCGCTTGGAAATTCTTCAAGTATGTCTGTGACTTCTCTTGGAGATGGCTCCAAACGGGATAGGTGGTCAGCTAATAAGTTCTCAGTCCCTTTTTTGTCTTTTACTTCCACATCAAACTCTTGCAAAAGTAGTATCTTTCTGTAGTACACTTCTCCTGCATGAAATGTTGGTGGATAGATAAATTGTATGCATACAAAATACGTGTGGCTCAAATCAAACTTGAAGGTTAACATGTTACCTGAGATCTTATCAATTGAGATATGAATGGAATTGTAGCATGTTGAAGGGAGTTGTTTTGTAGCATAATATAGCACAGCACTGACACATTATTTATTTCACTTACAACACAACCATGATATTTTATATTTAAAACCCCATATGCTCTATTAAAGGAAGATTTAAGTGAATGCATAATGGATGAATTTTTCAAGAACCTCATTTTGAAGTGGATGTTGCCTTTATAAATTTTCAATGTTCCTCATCAAGGTTGTTAGTTTCATGATATGTCTAGTAAGATATGATGAGGATGTTGAGGAGTTTCTATGGAGGAAAATTATCCCAATCTTATTTAGAGGATCTAAAATACGATATCTTTGTTTGCATCTCAATCTTCTTCTTACATTACGATCTACCCATTCTGCGCACTATCTTTCTTCTATATTATGTCGTTATCATTGAATATAAAATAAAAGAGTAAAAAACCCCCAAAGAAACTTGGCCAATTTCTCTTTTCCAATTTTATTTTTGTAAGTCAACCCTAATATCATTAGATGGTTCAATATTTTCTTATGGTTTTAGGATTTTGACTCCTAGGTGATAACCATTGAGCATGAATTAATATCATATTTTAGTTTTATATCATTTTACGTTTTCCAATGTATGACTATGACATTAAAATGTCATAGTATGCATCATATTTTTAAATAATTAACTTATATTGATGTAGAATCTTATGATATTTTTTATCTAATCCTATAATCTTCAATCCTTGAATCCTCTTCGGATCCTATGTAGGATAATGATCTTGACAATCTTTCTGCAAATAATGTTCCATTAGAGTGCTATTTCTTTCTTTAATTTTTTAATTATCATCCACTAAAATTGAGGAATGTGATGTTCTTATATAATCATGCTGAATGGATCATAGTTGCTTAAATAAGAAAGAGAATATATCCAACAATTAATCACTCAATTTTACTTATCTAGATTGGGTATTATGAACAAGGTATTCACCATGAGATGCGAGTTTGATTTGGCCTTAGTGGTTGAGAAGTTGTATTAGCTTGTTTCAGTGTACAAGTTGAAATTGCTCCTTGCTTTACTCTCCTGTGACCCTTTTTTGGATTAGTCTAGGTTTGCCATCTTGTTTGCTTATCAAGTGCTTGATGGATGCATGATTTTTGTAAACAATAATTTTTGAACAAATTAGATATGACCTAAACTTGTCAAAAAACAAAAATAACAGCAAGAAACTCCTTCTCTATTGTTGCATAATTTAGTTGGGCAGCATTCAATGTTCGACTTGCATAATATATGACATGAAATGTTTTATCTTTTCTTTGCCCCAAAACAACTCCTACGGCACATCACTCACATCACACATCAGCTCGAATGGTAGAAATCAGTCTGGTGCTACAACAACAGGGGCAGAAATTAGCATTTCTTTTAACAGATTAAAGGCAGCAAGGCAATCTGAATTAAAATCAAATTATGTGTCCTTAGTAAGAAGATTAGTTAAGGGTTTAGCCATTTTTAAAAAATCTTTGATAAAACGGTGATAAAATCCTGCATTCCCAAGGAAGGTTCGAATGCCATTCACATTGGTTGGGGGAGGCAAATTTAAAATAACATCTATCTTGACCTTATTCACTTCAATTTCTTTTACTGAGATTTTGTGGCCAAGCACTATACCCTCCTTAACCATGAAGTGACATTTCTCCTAGTTAAGGACTAAATTTGTTTCTTGACATCGCTGCAAAACTAGAGATAAGTTATCCAAACAGTTATTAAAAGAGCTACCAAAAAGTGTAAAATCATCCATGAAAACTTCGAGTATCTTCTCATTCATATCTAAATATTAACATCATGCATCTTTGGAATGTTGCTGGAGCGTTGCATAGACCAAATGGCATCCTTCTATAAGCAAATGTTCCATATCGACATGTGAATGTTGTCTTTTTTTTATCCTCAAGTGCTACTGCTATTTGATTATATCTAGAATAGCCATCTAGAAAACAATAATAGCTATGACCTGCAACATGCTCCAACATTTGATCAATAACAGATAACGGAAAATGATCTTTGCGGGTAGCATCATTAAGCTTCTTATAGTCTATACAGACTCTCCAACTTGTTACTATTCTTTGAGGCACCAATTCATTATTTTTGTTATTTACCACAATGATTCCTCCTTTCTTAGGGACCACCTGTACAGGACTTGTCCATGAACTATCAGAGATGGCATATATCATACTTGCATCAAGGAGTTTGACGATCTCCTTTTTCACAACTTCCCTTAAAGTTGGATTGAGCATTCTTTGGTATTGAGCAACTGGCTTGGCATTGTCCTTTCTGCAAATTGAAGAGTCATGCTTGATTTTTCAAGTTCTCCATAACCTAGCTGCACAAATATAGAGTATGACATTAAACTAGCACCAAGATTACATAAAGCTTGTGCACAAAAGAATTTTCCTATAGTGCAAGGTATGGCGAAGGTTCTAGGATCTTTCATTTTTTCTAGACATATCTCGATCATAAATGGCACTACACTCCGATGTCAACATTACTCTTCCAGTGTTTTCAAACTTTCTTCTTGAAGATAATATATCATAGCTCGGCATCATCTGTAAAGCTTCATGAAAAGGAATGTTAATAGATAATTGCTTCAAAATATCAAGAAAGCGAGAAAATTGTTTATCTAGTTATTCTTTGCTAAATTTCTGTGGATAGGGCAGATCTTTTATGTTGCTGGTGTTTCTTGAATTGTCAGTTTCTTTTTTCTTCAGATTGATATCATCAGTGGCCTGATCTTGTGTCTTTGATACTTTAGCTTCTTCATTATGATCAATTACTCTTGGCGAGGGATCTGATACCAAACTTCTCAATTGTTTTCCACTTCTAAGAGTCACAGCTTTGGTCTCTTCTTTAGGGTTTTTCTCTGTATTGCTTGGAAGAGCCCCTGGTGCACGACCTGCCATCATATTGGCCGTTTGCCCTATTTACATTTCTAAATTCCTAATTATAGTATCTTGATTGTTTGCTCTTGTTTCCATTGTCTTCTGCATGATTTGCATAGTGTCAATAACTCTTGCCATCATCTCTTCCATGGGATTAGTCGATTGTTGAGCAGGAGCTTCATGTTGCCTTCTCAAAAGTGTATAGTTTTGTGGATGAGCTTGATTCTGAAATTTCTCAAAAACTTGCCCTTGATTTGATCTGTAAGGAAACTTCTGATTGTTCCTCAACCATAGTCATTATTCTAAAAAATGGATTAGAAACAAAGTTAGCATTTTCAATTTGATCAAGATTAGACATGTTACCTTGAGGACAATAATTGCTCGCATGTCCTCCTCCACAATTGTTGCACACCATTAATGACATCATCTGCTCAAATTTTTTATTAAGTGACTCTAGCTGAGATACTACTTTAGAAGATTGCATTCCTTGTGCAGCTTGTACATCATGAGTTTGGCGAGATGATCTCCTTTCTTGACTTGACTTGAGGGCTACAACTTCAATAATATCTTGTATCTCACTAGGGCGTTTAGATCCTAGCACCGTCCCTCCTGCTGATTGATCGAGCTTATCTTGATCTGCAGCTCGCAATTCATGGTAGAAATCTTCCATCACTTGCCACTTTGAAATCTTATTATCAGGAACTCTGGCTAACAGTTCCTTATATCGTTCCCAGGCCTCATATAATGTCTCATCATCGTCTTGAACAAATGCCCTTAGCTCTCTTCTATATTTGCCTGCTTTTTGTGGCGGACAATATTTTTTAACAAATTTTTCTACCAGCTCCAACCATGAATGAATCGATCCTGCAGGCAAAGTTTTAAACCACGTAGAAGCTTTGTCACGTAAAGATTGTGAAAATAATAATAGGCAAATAATTTCAGAAGAAACATTATTATTTCTAAAGGTGCTTAGAGTAGCAAAAAATTGTCAAGGTGATCATGAGGGTCTTCATGAAATCCTCCTCCAAATTGGGATGCTTGTATCGCCCTCAAATTTTCGGATTGATCTCGAAATTATTTGCATTAATATCCGACAGCACGATGCATGATTCTTGGTCACTGTATCTGGCCGAGGCATACTCTCTCATAGAAAGCTCTGCTTCATCTTCTTGCCGATTATTTTGTGGCGGAACTAGTTCATTTTGTTGCTCTAGTCTTTGATTATTGTGGGACTAGTTCATTTTGTGGCCGAGCAGTTCTTTCAATTTCAGAATCAAATTCCAAAATTGGATTTGAACTCCCAGTGCGCTTATCAGAAGATTCCAAGATTGGTTGTGATTAAATATTCAGTAGTACCTGCAACAACCAATTTTTAGTAGGAAAAAAAATTATATACAAAATAAATATAGATAATAGGTCACGACGAAAGAAGATTAACAAGTTGAGTTCCAAATTTAAACCAATAAAAATAAAAGTCTTTCGGCCATTATCAAAAATTCATTCGGTCGTTAAAATTAATGTCTGAGAGGAATTAACCTAATTACGGTCGCCAAACTTCACAGAAGATTATCGAATACGGCGAAAAAATAAAACTCGAACACTCGAAAGGCTCAAAAGAAACCAATTCAAATGTCAAATATTAATATCTCGACCGAAAGTAAATCAATTAGATAGTCGTAAAAATCAAGCACTCGTTCGGCCGTAAAACTTGGAAAAAAATTAACCATGGTGTCAACATGCAGCACAAAATCAATAACCTAATTTACGGCAGCAAAGTCAATAATCAGGCATTATCAAAAATTATTTTCAGAGAGGATATTAAGATTTGATCGGCCGCCAAACATGAGATTTTGGATGAAATTAGATTAGTAATCCGAGGCTCGTTCGGCCGCAAAACCATGAAACAATGCCGAAAGGAATCAACATGAATAGATATGCAGGTGTAAAACTCGTTAAATTACGGCCGAAACAGTCATCAAACTCGACCGAAACAATGTCGTATGATGGCGTAAAAACAAATGTTAAAAAAATAAAAACATGTCAACTACAAAACAAGATTAAGAAAATTATTGTCGGCCGCAAAATCATGCACGACTGGGTTAACGAGATGAAAATCCAAGGCACAAAATGACTAACATGAGATATCTGCGGGAGATACGTCATACATGTTGCAAAGAGACTTCAGAAAATTATTGGCCGTGAAACTTCTTCTTAATCAATCCAATGCGCATGAGAAAGAAATCAATTCGATCATATGAATGAAGTGAAATTTTGGCCGTAAAACTCAAATAAAATTTGCCTGCCGCAAAATATAAGAATTAAAAGTTTATCGAGAATTAAAAGAATTTTTTTCTATTGAGGGCGCAAACTCTTTTTGAATTCATAAATGATGAAATGAGGTTAAAATTCTACGGCCGCAAAACCAAACAAAATGTACTTCACGATCGATAACTAAATCAAACGGATTTGAATTCAATGTTGCGGCCACAAAATTTGAAAGTTTAGAGTGTAGGATCCCAAAGGGCACTAAAAGGGAGGGTGAATTGGTATTTAACCGAAAATATCAATTTCACGAAATTTATCACGAAAGCACAAAATCGATTCTTAAAACCTTTACAATTCATATTATAAACACAATATTAGAGGGAGAGAGAGTGAGAGAAACCAAACACAAATATACACGGTGATTGTTAACGAGGTTTGACCACACCTTGACCTACGTCCTCACTCCAACTTCTCGACCTCGAGACCGTCGGAGATTCCACTAGCACTTCTTTTGTTCCAAATGGGGCAAGGAAGAAAGCCCCTTACACAATCACCTTTTCTCCCCTTCGAGAGGCAAGGCAATCTCTTCTCCTTGGAAGCTAATCTATTTCTCTCGCTCAAGAGATAAGATTTAGAACATCTTTTACACAGGAGATCTCTCTATTTTTCTGAACAAAATATTTCTCTCTTTATAATGCTAGGCTCACGAGAGTGGAAGAGAGAAAGAAGAGCATAACTAAAATGATAATTTCAAGGAAAAGATCTTCTTTTGATTTCTTGAAGTATTGCTTTAATACTTGGATAGGTTCTTTTGCTTCTGGCCTTGGCACTCCTTTTATAGGTTCAGGTATGTGGAAAATTCGTTCAGAATTAATTTCATATTTTTCTTCTCAAAATATAGCCATTACTGTTCATTTCAGCAATGGACCGGTCGATCGCATTTATGGACTGGTCGACCGGTCTATATAACCATTGGCTCATATTCTTCATTTGCCACAGCTGATCGGTCGACCGCATTAATGAATCGGTCGACCAGTCTATATGACCGTTGCGCTCATTTCTGCAGCTTCAGCACTTGGTCGGTCGACCGGACTATCGACCGATATCTCGATCGGTACAGTCTCGCAGTTTTGATTTCATCCCGTTCAGTTGGTCGGTCGGCCAGTGCATCGATCGGTTTGTCGACCGGTACAGTCTTGCAGTTTTGATTTGAGCAGTTTATGCCTTGATCAGTCGACCGGACTATCTCGACCAGCCTTCATAGCTTCGATCGGCAGGTTGACCATCCTGCACTATTTTGAGCATAATTTTTTGCACAGTTATCCAAATTAGATGATCTTAGAATTTATGAAAAGCTAACAGAATTATCTACAACCCTGACTTTAACATTCATCCAAAACTGATAAGGTCAGTGCCAATTATTTAATCAAAATGTAGTGCATAAAGTTATCCATTTTTCTTTAAACTTTTTCAGCATTTTAAAATTAATCATTCGAGATTTGTATCTTCAAAATATAATTTAATATGTCATTAAAACTTAGATCCAACATAGAGGTCATAATCGATACATTGCGAGGCCGTAAAACTAGTAAAGCCAAAAAATTAATCACAGTCGCAAAAACATAAGTCGACAGTAATCCGAAAAATCCAATCCGTGTCAGAATTTAAACCGAAAGTCAACAAATTTTAAAAAATGTCGTGACCGATTTATCTGCAGAAAGAAAAAAAGGTTAGATTATTTACACAAATAATTAAAATAAAAAGTACAATAATACATATTTATAGAAAAGAAGAAACTACAGAAAATTATTTACAATTTATATACATCTCCTAATAATTCATAAAAATCAGAAATTAATTAATAAATATTCCCCGGCAACGGTGCTAAAAACTTTGATGCGCAAAATGATGTAGCAAAATAAAATCACTAGCAAGTGCACTAATCGCTCAAGTAATATAGTAATAGGAGTAAAGAGCGTCGAACCCACCAAGAATATTATTAATAAAATATATGAATTTATAAATTAATAAGAGAGGAAAAATAAGGATTTTGAAAATGAGTTTTATAAAATAAAATAAAGAAAATAAGATAAAATAATGTAATGGTTTTGAAGTTAGGCCTTAGGATGAAAATAGATTAGGATAAATATTTGAATCATAAAAAATAAATATAATCTTTAAAGATGGATTAGAGTCTCCCTAAAGTAATCTAACATGATTAACTTGCGGTCTCCACGACTGGCATCTCTCTACCTAATCATATAGAACTATCTTAATTCAATAAGTATTGAAGTCTCCACGACTGATACCCTCAAATCATATTACAATTAAGATGCATTAAATTGGATTTCCTAGACTATTAATCACTCCACAAACTGGTATAGATTAATAGACCACACAAACTTGATTCTCCACACACTAGTTATCAAATTTATGTCAATTATCAATTTCAAATAAAATCAATTATATTTAGTATAATGAATTCTGAAATTAAACACTCCACAAACTGATATAGCCTAATTCAGAAATCCAATTAAATAATATAAAAGCATTAAGCATAATCAATAATTGATCAGAAAAAATTAAAACAAATAAAATAGGATCCAAACATTTCCCTTCAAGTAATAATCTCCTAAAATAAAAATCCTAAAAATATGGAGTTCATCCTAGAAATATTGGAGAGATAATAAAATACAAATGATAAAAATTGGAAGAATTACACCCAAAGTAAAATCAAGATCCTCGAATCTGGGCAAACAGTCGGGCGGCCTCTCGGACCTCCAGTCGTCACACCTCTCTCCTCTTGGTCGAAGCCTGCAAAGCTCACGACTCAACTGTGGAAGAAATCTGAACTTCAGAGTACGAATTGGGACGACGGCTTCTTCACATATTTATAGGTGCGGACAGACTTCAAGTTGATCCCGGCCGTAACACCGTACTGTCAACTTTAAATTTGGCTAGCGATAAAGCTTAGTTAATGATAAAAATTTCACGACCGATAAACTCTATCCACTTCGTTTTGCACCTGATGATATCTTCTGTAAATCTCGGCCACAAAATCTAGTTTGCGCCCAAGAATGACCGCTTGATAAATTGGTTAAGATAAAACTTGGACTCTTTTGCGGCCGATAAACTTGATATGAGTGATGTTTTCCCAAGATTAGTTAGAGTTCTCGGCCGATACGGATAAAACTTTGGATTTGGCGACTGATAATGGAGTTCTCGGCAGATACACCTAGCTTAAGGATAGATCTTTGGTGCTTTATCGGCCGATATCTCCATCTCTATTCTTTGTATCTCGGTTGATAACAATAGGATTTTCTTGCCATTACGACCAAAATGATAACATCTTCTTATCTTTACCCCCTTTCTTCGAATCTCGGACAAAACGATGAATCATTTAATCATTACGCCCAAAAATGATAAATCCTTTCTTCAAATCTCGGCCAAAATGATGACTCATTTTATCTCTACATCATTTCTTTTACCCCCAAAAGAAGTCAGACATATTACTTTTACGCCCTGGCTCGCTGTGATAATCTCGGCCAAATAATGTGGTTTACGGTCGATACATCCGTTAATTCGGCTTGCCTGCAAAATAATTATAAAAATTAAGTAAATCCATACATAATTAAAATATTCAGAGAATTAATAATTAAAATCGATAAATCCGGAATTAGGATTAAAAATTGTCTAAAATGATGCATGCCATGATCAAATTATAGAAAAATTAACTAAAATAATAATCTAAAATATGTCATATTTTGCATGCATCAATCATAAATAAAAAAGTAACATATATCATTTTTCTAGGTTATAAATTTACCCACTCAGCTTGTACTTTATCACTTCAAGGAGGTTTATTAGATTTCTTCTATTTCACTTGTACCTTGATGTTTTCCTACAAGTAATAATGTCCTTCTACTTCTCAATTACAACAAAGTAATATGCAATGCATGCTCATGATACATGAATGTTTATGCATACTAAAATGCATATAATCCTCTCTAATACTAATTTCTAACTTCAAGTATTTATGTTCATAGGCTATTTCACAATTGGAACTTCTTAATCCCCCTTAGTTTAACTAAGTGTTGTCTTAGGATTTCAAATTGAGTATCTGTCAATTAATAATTCATAACTTCTTAACCATATGGGAAAATATTATTATTCTGGATTAATTAGAAACTAGACATACTAGGTTTCCAATCCCCAAATATCATTATTTAAATCCAAGTGAGTAAGTCATAACATCCCAGGAAATCTGACCTAGGATTTGTGTCCTGGCAGACTGTGTGTCACTGAAGGATTGATTTATATGTTTCTTCATACTTGTCCATTTAACTATATCATAATTTTACTGCAAACTAGTCTTCCTTAATATTTTGCCATAAAAATTAGAGAATTTAAATTGCTGTGTAGATTTATAACAAAAATAGTTAATTCGAATCGTGATCTATCAATGTTCTGGAATCTGATAGAAGAATAACCATGAAATGAAAAATTCATTTTTTCCAAGATACATGTTTAAATAGGATGATTCCATCTCTCACTGAACCCTTGGAATGTCTATTTAAGCAAATCTAAATTTCAAATCCTAATTCACTCTATTCGAACCGTGCCCTAATTTACAAATGGAACTTGTATCAGACTCGGGACAAGATGAGTGACATGTGAAGTTAAGTTCATAATTTCCCATATAAAACTCCTTTTTAGATGATTCCAGAAGCCATGGAAATATAACTTCGAATGGATTAACCATACACAATTTCATAATTTATGGTTTGTTTATCATGAAGGAATGATCCTCTCAATCAGAAGAACAATTTCTGGGTCAAAACTCACCTGAAATAGTCGATGTTCTCGATTTTCTCCAGGTCATTTTGCTCAAGTTCCGCCTCTGGTAACTTTTTTACAGTGAAAGCATAATGTTAAGTGTGTTATTTATTTGTTTCAGAATTGTGTGATGTCATATGACAGTTTGGAAAAATATCCTTTTGATCAGCTCTAACCTGTCTGCTTCAGCTGCTTGGAACTTGAGTGATGACTAATCACATGTTTTTGTTATAACTAGGTATCTTAACCCTAATTAAGCTTGCATAATCTTATTTAAAAATATATATTATAATATTTAGAAATTTTAAAATTTATTCCTAATAAACTTATGTAATTACTTTATAAAGCTTGTAGATAATTAAGTAATCATTATGCACTAATCGAAATATTAATTACTATATACAAATATCACTAAATGGACATCCAAACTAACTCAGTATGTTAATTAAATACATGATTATGTAAAGATGATGTTTGTAGAGCACGTCCGTGACAAACACTATATCATCAATGAATTATAGTCAGTTCTATATCATCGTCAAGAAGAATATATAGAGTCCCTCTTGTTATCCAACTTGTTTCTAGTGATATTGCAAACATTCATGACAAAAAATTTAGCTGAATGCAAATGGTCCAAAATTTTCGTACCTTTTTTTTAATGGAAGGCAAATCGAAGTAAATAATAATCCTATAGCCCAATTGTTTTTTGTACTGCAAACTAATCATCATAATCCATGATGTATGTGTTTCTATGGTCTTTGTTAGTAGCAAACTAAACTAAACATCTTTGATTATTCAAGAGTATAAAGAGAAACTTCAAACAAAGAAAATCAGAACATGTTGACTAACATATAGCCAAATGCATATGCTTGGATGACTAATAAAGTTAATTAGGCGTCATTTATCTCAAAAAATGCAGAACTAGACACTGAAAACCTACTTCCTAATACTAATAGGAATAAGTTATTTTCTTTAATTAGGAATAGTTTCTTATTTTTTAGTTAGATTATAACTCATTCTACTTTTATTTCTACTTCGACTAGGACTTGTTTGTGTTTTAACCTGTAAATAGGGACCCTTAGAATTCTTTTTAGTCATATATGAAAATACAATCTTCTTTTGATAATTACTTAAAACTATTTTCAAGGTTTGATCCCATCGAGACGATCAACTTTGGATCCTAGTTGGATTAGGAACCTATCAATTGGTATCAAAGTTGTTCTATTCTCATCGGACATCAACTTTGGGTCCTAGTTGGACTAGGAACCTATCAGTTGATATCAAAGTTGTTCTATTTTCAGCGGACAACTATGATATCTAGGATTTTTGTTGGACCAATAACCTATTTATCTTAATCTTCTGTGACCATCTATCGCATTTGCTATTGTTACCACGCTGCCATCGTTGCTGACTACTATCAACAAATCTCTATCATTAACTCATTATATATTTTATTAATAATTTATATCTTTAGTCTAATATATCAAATGTGCAGATAGTATTTATGGCTTCACAATATTTATCGACTTCAGATATTTTAACACTAGTATCATTTTACTCAAAATCGAAGAATGATTTTAACAAATTTTACAACTATTCAATGATGAAAATAAGTATCAACAAGTAAACAAGGACAATCACATAGAAGATGACCTAGAAAATATTGAACAATTAAGTATAGTCATGGAGTATTAGACTCGTTTAGATTTATTATCTAGTCATATTAAAAATTGAAGCGAACATCGATTGGTATAATTTTTTGTTAATGGCCTCCTTGATCTTCGATGGGAAGTGAAAGCTCGATAGTCCATTACTATAGTTGCTAATTTTTTTTTTGCCCCAAAGGAAGAGAACGTTTAAATGAAGAGAGACATTGATGAAGTCGAAACTTGGACACATCATTCAAAAGCACAAGTGCAATAATATCTTCATCAAAAGCAGGAAGAGACTAATATTTCATTTTCTTCTAAAATATTTATTAAAATTTTATCTCAATAAGAAGAGAAGGATATGGAAGACAATTCAGTTGAAATTCGTTCAGATTCATCTGCTATGACATTTTTTAAAGATGAGACATCTATAATTCTACCATCAAATGTGCAAACAACTTTTGAAGACTGCAAAATGCATTATTATCATGCAATCATCGCATATTGAATAATTATATATTAATAAGTACTTATTCATGCTTATGATAGTTAACTCAACCTCAAAGAATTATGAAGATTGTGATGCTTGAAAGACTAAAAGACAATTTTATTCATGCAAAAAAGAATTTTCTCAACTTCAAATTCTTTTTCTTTAGTCGATTCAAACTTGTTCCAATGATACTAATGCATAGCCAAAGGTACGTTCCGAAGAAGGATATTTATTTGTTAAAATCATCAAGAGACATATTGTGATCAAGCATCAAAAAGAAAAAATCTCTCACATGTTTCTACATAATTTTGAGGACAAGTCTATTTTGAAGAGGGTGGGAACGATAAGAACCTACTTCCTAATATTAATAGGAATAAATAATTTCATTTAATTATGATTAATTTCTTATTTCATAATTAGATTATAACTACTTTTTCTTTTTATTTCTACTTCGACTAAGACTTGTTCGGGGTTTACCCTATAAATAGGGACACTTGGAACTTTTTTTAATCATATATGATAATACAATGTTCTTTAACAATTACTCAAAGCAACTATCTTAGAGGCTTGATCCCCTCAAAGTGATCAATTTTGGATCCTAATTGGACTAGGAACCTAAAACACACAAGGAAAAAAAAAGAAGAAACCAATTACAGCTATAGTTTTTAACTAACTTCATACTGCACAAAATAGCTTTCCCTGTTAATTATCCAAGTCCGCATTCCCATGTAACCTCATTTGATTATCATAGGTTAAAAGTTATTTATTTTTTTTCCTTTTTATCTTTCTTTCTTTGAGTTTACTTTTTTTCTGAGGACATTACAAGTTTCTTAGCTATTGGCCAAAATATAAACTAGTTACATGAATCCATATCTTATTATCAGGAATGATAGCTTTCAAGAGCATTCGGATGTAGAGTAGTTAGAGAGAAATCAAGATGTTAAATATTGTGTTGATTCCTAGATACCCTTGTTGTTCAGTTCATATTCATTCTTAGTTACATTTTTTCTACGGTATTCGAGAAGTATATTGTAACAAGATTAATTTGTCTTTAGGAATTTTGTGAGTTGAATCACCTAGTGCTGGAATCTTGCATGAAGAGATCGTGAATTCAGCTACAAGCATAAAGTTCAACTACTAAAATAGTGTTGAAAAAAGGTTGGTTAGAGAAATATATTCTTTTCCTCTTTTAATGGATATATTTTAAATAAAATTAGAAACACAAAATATTTATGTGAAAATTCCTCAAGCTCCGAGAAAAAAAATTCATGGGAACGAGTAGTAAATCTTCCACTATGAAATAATAATGTTTAAAAAAATTATCTAAATTATGTAGAGAAATATAACAATAATTATCCCAAGAATTAAACTTGAAAGTTATAAAATAATGTCTCTTGCAATGGGATAATAGTTAGAAGAATCTCACAAATTGACAAGAAGACCTGAGTCACTACTTGAGGTTTCATTGAGAGCAAATAAGAACTCAACCCTAAATCTTACCTCAAACCTCTATTTCTCTCTCACTTTGGATGGACACAGAAAAATCTAGGTCGACCTCATTATTCTTGCAAACGACTTCATTTGACCTACTTTTCAATTGACCGAGCGACTATTTTATAGTTTCAACATGATAACTCCTTGTAAGAGTGCATGATTTTTTCGACTTGGAGAGCTCTTGGTTTTTCCTCTTTTTAATTTTTGTATCGCTGTCGATGTGGGCCCATTGTGTAATACAATATTGGTCCCACAAGCTTCCCCTTCTTGTTTTATTGAGGGTTTAACTAAACCTACATGCTCTCTACAAAACTTGATTTTATCTCTCAGTAAAGGTCTAGCCTGATGTATTTATGGATCTTCTAAAAAGATTGCATCTTCTTGATTTCATCACAATTCTAGTGATACTGGTCATTAATATGCTTGAATTTAAGAATAAAAATAGAATGTTTACTAAGATGTATAGCACTTTGATTATCACAATGCATAATGTACTTCTTCAAACATAAGTCCATAAGAAATTGTCTCATCCCAAAATTTTCTTGCCCGTATTAGTAGCTGTGATGAATTGTGTTTCAATTGTTGATGGTGCAACATGCTTAATTGCCATGAAACCATTACTCTTGAAATGACATCATGTAACATGATAGTAGACTTTCGAATATGGTGTCAGCATTAGTAAATTCCTCTAACATTAGATCCGCATCACCAAAATATAAACATATCTTAGAAGTACCCCAAAGACAATTGAAAATTCTTTTGATGCCTTTTAGTACTTTCTACTAAATTATATATGCTATATATGCTATATAGGAATCAACTCATCATGCAAACTATATATGCTATGAAAATTATTGTGTCATTAAATTGCCAACCATAGATGTGTATGGAATGTTTTTTTTTTTGCTTCACAATTTTGCTCCTCAAACAATGTATAGAACGCAACATGAAACGATTTCCAAGTGGCAATCTATTTTTACATCTCCATGTTGAACTTGTCCCAAATTTAGTCTATGCATTTTTCTTGAGATAACCATAACTTGTGTTGCTCTTAGTCACGGGTGATCATCGTGTCAAGTATATTCTTTGTTGTGTCTAGGTCATGTTGGCTCTTGTTTTAACCTACTTTGAGTACCGACAATAATAGCTAAAACATGGCAAGAAGAATAATAACGAAAAAATATAAAAAAATATGGGAGCAAAAGATGAGAAATGCAAAGTTAAAAAACAATCATAGCAAGCAAATATGGGAGGTTGATGATTTAAAAAAAAGTTTCAAAAAAAATCATGTAGACTTCTACAATTAGAAGATAATAGAACGGCAATACATATCTAGATATGAAAAATACATCATGGTCTTGATAAGAAAGACTTGGATTGATTTCAAATAGCATTAAAAGGCTAACACAAGAACAACCAAAAAATAAAATCAGACATCACAAAAAAGTGGTATAAAATGGGAATACAAAAAAAAAAGAAATATGAGTAATAGATGAAAAAGATTCACAACTAGCACTACAAGAAAAATCGATATTTTCAAGTTCTATAAGTAAACAATGAGGGGTTGTCAACGGATAAATTTCACTAATACCTTGGAAGTATAGCCTCTTTCCCAACTTTGTCTCCAAACTTTACTTTATAATGAGATCATCCTTCAATTTTTAACATATTTCACACACTACCCTTTTGATTGAATTTCGCCAGTTTATTAGTTTTTCACTTACGTGACACATGTAAAATAATAAAAAAATAAAATGAGGCAGGGCGATGCCCCCCTCTCCATGTGTTGCTGGCGAAGATGGGGGCAGTGCTCCCCTCTTCATCAAAACATGGCATCTCCCCTCTGTGTGCACGACCCTTTCGTCGGTGATGTCTTTGAGAGGGGGGGTGTTGTCCCCCTCTTCGCCAGTGAATCGCGGAGAGGGGTTGTCACCTCCTCTCTCATTGTGACCTTCTTCGTTGGTGATGCCCATCAACAAAGTGCAGAGACCTGCTTGGATGCCCACCAGAGAAGCGAGGGATGTTACCCCCTCTCCATGCTTTGCCAACGAGCGTCACCGATGAAGAGGGAGAAGGGGGGAACGACGCCCGTCCTCTACGCTTCACCGGCGAGCATCGCTGCAAAGAGGGGGTGCAGACCCCTCTTTGCCACGACGCACTGTGCTTCGCCGGTGGGCATCGCCAGCAAAGACAGTTGTGCGCTGAGAGGGGGTAACACATGCTCTCCATGCTTATCCGACGAAGTGGGGGCCAACACCCCCTATTCTCACTAATCACGCATAGAGTGGGGCTTTGCTTCAACGGCGAGGAGGGAGGCGTCACCCCATCTTTCTTTTTTGTTTTTATTATATTTTGGGTTTTATTATTTTATTATTTTATGTGTCCGCGTAAATGATGAAATCAATAATATGATGATACTCCGTTGAAAAGGATAATTAGTAAAATAAGTTAAAAGTTAAAAGATGATCTGGTTATAGAGTAAAAATTAAAGACAAAATTAGAAATGAAAGTATAATTTAAGGGAAATTACTAAAATTTAACCAAATTCAGCAGGATAAGATGCAGCAAAGTGCCTTCATAGCATTGAAGAAGCCATCAAAATGACCCAGGATGGCAAACAAAAAGGAACAGTAGCAAATTGGATATATTAGTTTAAATTTAAACTCATCAATTCAGTGGCTTATATTTTAATTGATAATTTAATGAGCTTTAGAACAACAAGAAGAGTTGCTCTTAGTTACCTTGGCCCAACCTAACCCTACAAAGCCTAACTCATTCATCCAAAATCCACCCATCCTAATAGATAACCATGCAAACTGTATATTTTGAAGTGAAAGTAATGTATGCAAGACAAATGATTGGGTTCAGATGATCATTTTTTTTTACTCTTGTGAGATATCCGGTGTTCAAGACTATTAATTCGAAGTCGGATAAAAGTAGAATGATATTTTTCTAACTAAATGCTAAAACCAAGAATCAAACATGTGACTACAAGGTCGCAATGGTTCACTCGGGTATAACTTGGTTATCATGCAAACTATATATTTTGAAGTGAAAGTAATGGATTCAAAACAAATGGTTGGGTTTAAATGATCGATATTTTTTGGGGTAATTGGTAACTAGTTTTATATGTATATGATGTTTTGAGTTCTATTATTTTCGTACATTTTTTTCATTTTTTGAGGAGCATGTGATTTGACATGATTAGTGTTGGTAACCCACCCTATTCGGGGCGGGGACACTATTCCCTCCTCGAGTACTCCGCCCTGTCCCTGCCCTGAATTCCTGGTGTGAGGAAAATTTAATGCACCCCCATCCGCATGGCCCCGAACCCTTAGGGGGACGAATTCCCCAAATTCAATCACCTATGTACTTTGTACATCACCAAAAAATTGAATGGTTCATATTGATCCACTCGATCGATCACATGGCAGCTTCCAAGCTTCTATGGCAGATCGATCCACACTCTGACTACGCTGGAGTAGGAAGGACGATGACGAGAACTAGCAGCTTCCATGATGTACCTCCAAATGCCTTCCTTGTCATGGTAGGCCTCTTCGCCTACTTCACAAGCGGCATCGGCTTCCTCGCCCTCGGTACCATAGAGTCCCTCTCCCCTCTACCCTTTCAAGTCCCTCTCCGCTCTCGTGTCCTCCTCCTATCTTCTCCGCCGCTTCCGGTTCCTCACTACCGCAGGTCTCTCCTCCATCATCTCCTCCTCTCTCCTCCAGCAGCGGCCACGACTTGGCTCTCCGCCTCTCCTCCCTCTCCATCTCTGCTCTGTTCGTCCTCTACGTGGTCGCCGGCAGTGCCTCCCACTCCTCCCCCCAACTCCTCTCACTTTTCCCTTCTCCCCTCCTCGACCTTCTCCTCTTCTTCGCCTTCGGCCAAGATTTCCTCCTCTTCTACGTACCTCCGCCGCAAGGACCTTGATGACGTCAAAAATTGTTACTTTGACCTCCTCGTCCTCTAGGAAATGTGGGATGTGGGCACCCTCCCCGTCGCCAAGAGTAGCGTCATCACAAATTGACGACCGAGTTCGAATGGGGCGTCGACAGCATGGGAGCATATATATATATATATATATATATATATATATATATATATGATGAGAAGAACGGTTGAGAGGATGTAATATAGATTAATGATTATGATAGATTATTAATTAAAAATTACGATGCAAGGATATGAGGATCCAACGAGGTGGACCCTGATCCCTAAAAAGAGTGGGTGGGGACAATCTGTCCCTCATTCTCGACTTCACGAGAAAAAAATTTTCAAAATTCGAAACCCCAAACGAAAAATGCCGTCGGGCAGTAGGGGATGAGAGATATTGCATCCCTAGACATGTCCTTGGTTAGGCAACACAGAAAAAAATAAACGTAGTGGAGCCAACGCATAGAGCATAAAATGTATGGCAAAGAGAACGAAGGAAAAAAAAAAACTTGCGGCTTCGTGTGTAATTGACTAATTCCTGCCACCAGTTTACAGCTACTAATACCAAATACATATACCCTACAAGAGCCCGTCAATTAACATTTAATTTAGCAAACAAATCATCCGTGCCTGCAAAGACATGCATGCAGGACTGCAACTCTGCAATGATACCTCTGTTTGTAGCCGTTCTTGTTGCATGCATGCATGGCCATATTACATGCACCATTTCCAAAGGCCAACTCTACTGGTTCGTTATACAAATGTCGTACACCACTTAATATTGCGACAAATGTTATACCAACGCCCAAAAAAAAAGCAGAGAAATTAGTCAAATCTGCATCCAAATCCGTCAACATGGTCCAATTTTATTCGTACGCACTGCTTCCTGTCTCCACATGAAAAATTGGGTCAAGGAGAAGAATAGACCGCGGCCCACAGACTCAGTGCCACGTCCCGTGCCCCCGGTCACCGGAGCCATCGCCGGAGGTCGGTGGTGGACGACGGCGAGACTTCTCCGCCGAAGCTCTCGTTGCACAACGAGGACACGTTCGACCGCTGGTCGCCCCCAGCGAACCGCCCCGCCACGCTCTTGAAGCTCGGGCTCCGAAGGCTTTGGGAGTATCCCCTGTAGGGCTCTGAGGCTGCCGGCACGGGGTAGGAGAGCCGCTTCTTGGCCGATGACGAGGATGCCGCCGTGCCGCCCCGGTCACGCTCCGGGGTGGCCGGCCTCTGTCTTGGGGCGCTCTGCGACCGCAGGCGTGCCTTGGCAGACTCCGTGATCGCCATGTAGTTAGGCACGGTGGACGGGGTCGGGGTATTGTTTCGGGCACCGTAGTTGCTTTGATTGTACCTCGGCGTTTGCACAGTGGAGAAGCTCCGGTCCTCCCTCCCGCAGCGTGGGCTCGCGGAGCGAATCTGTAAGGGCCGCGCCTTGGAAGGTGACGGCGTGGCAACACAGTGCAGCTGCTGGTTGTGATTGGCGCGGCGTGGGGACGCCGGCGGTTGCGGTCGGCGAGGGTTAGACGGAGTGGAGTAGGAGAAAGGACGAGAGGTGTCGATCTCCAATGTCTTAATGGGGTCTCTGTGATCGGTGGAGATCCGGCCCCTGCTACTGGTCCTGTGGTCGAACGATGCCCTCGACGCTATCCAACGATCCGTCCATCTGCCGGGTTTCTGCTCTCCCGAGGAGGAGACCTCGCCGTCGTGCTCCTCCTCCTCCAGTGATGGCGAAGGGTTCCGGTCCGACCTCCATAACTATCATATGGCATGGATCGTCGATAAGAACAGGAGCTGAATCAGGGGAAGAAAGAGCTCTTGCTGGAAACTTACTTGATGCGATAAGGCATAAGAGAGAGCTCGTTCTCGCTTTAGTGCGGCCTCCCTGCGGCTATTAACAGTTGCCTGGATCTCTTCGATGGTCCGCGGACGGTCGTCCCAGTCGTCAGCAAAGCTGCTCCCCCCGTCTCTCGAATGCTTGAAAATAAGAAAATGAAATCTTTAACAAGATGCACAGAGAAGAAACAAAAAGAGCAGAAGCCTTGAGTTTTCAGTAGTCGAACCACTGATCGCCTCTCGGCGAGCTCCTGGAGGTACTTGGAATCCCAAAGGGAGGTGTCGCAGCTGAAGGAAGACTTGTTGCTGCCGCAAGCTACCGAAGACTCCTGCGAGATCCGGATTCGCTGGTCGCGCACCTGCGCCTGGACGCGCACCAGGGCCTGCATGCACCGCAGCGTCATATTCGCCTGCTTCCGGACGTTGTGGCCTCGCACAAGGGCTTGCAGCTTCACCAACCCCTTCAACGCCCTCAACGCCCTTCTCGCCTTCGTCCGGTTAGCCATGAGTACAACATATCTCTTATTTTCCATCGAAGAAAGAAAGAGAAGATGAGAGCAGTACGAAACAACATACCAAGTACCCTCGGAAGGCCGTTTGAATGACGATGGCAGCGTAGTGCTCCTTGACAAGGTTACCGGGCGCGAAGTTCGCGGACGGCCTTGTCAGACGGACGACCTCCGCCGTAGCCTGAGCCGTCGCCACCACCGCCTCTGCAGTGGCCGCCCTGGCTACGGCCAGCGCAATGGCGTGCCTCTGCTCCGGCGTGGCATTGGCCGCCACCACGACCGGTGAAGGAGTACCTGGCGCTGTCCCCGTGGCCCTCGCTTGCTGCTCCTGCTGCTGCTGCGGTGACCCTTGGTCGTGTGTGGAGGACTTCCGAAAAATCCATCGCCGCTTCTCCCTCTTATGCTGTCACAGCACCAAGAACAAAAAAAAGCACCACGTTTAGATCCAGGAAGTACCAGAAAGCAGAGCAGAAAAAGGAAAACAGAGGTCACAGAAAGGACCTTCTCTTCTTCGTCCTTGGAGTCCTTGGAAGGGGAACGAAAGGCACGCTTGACCGCCGTCAGCCATGAAGAGGACGCCTTCTTGCCCATTGGGGACGACGCAAACCAAATGCTCACGCGCGCATGGCTACCATGCGCCGTTAACCAACAAGTCGCACCCCCGAGGGTCCAAAAGTAGTGAGCTCTTCTCACGCCTCCACGGCCGACAAGGGAGGAAGACAACGATGCGTGCTCAGCAGCACTGCTAGCGTCTATGACCAACCACACACCTTGACGCCATCTTATGCTTCCTTCCTTCGTCGTTAGATTCTATCACAAAATTGTTATGGGTGGAGAGAGAAAGAAATGTCAGAAACACGATTGGGTCTGCGTGTGCGCTCGCTCGCACTGGTGCGAGCCCTTGGCAGCAGTGTTGCTCCCTCCCCCCAGTGGTTGCCAGCCAGCGGTGGCGTTCTCCCTTTGGCTTTGAGCAAGGCAACGTGACTCCACTGCCCGAAGTGAGCTGGTGCATCTCCCTCTCTCTCTCCCTCCCCCCTCTCTCTCAGCTCTAATAAATGCCTCCGGGTCCCGGGACACACACTGCCCCACACATAAAATATGCACTTACTGCATGACTCCATACGGAGACAGGATTGCTTACATTAGTTTATTATTCGATTCGTTTGCTAATCTTTCAGTTACGTACGCATGTGACATTGGAGTTCGATGTCACATTGTTACTGCATTTTTTTTTATTTCTTCTTGCAGCAAAGTTATACAGTCAGTACTGTGCACTAATTCCAAGCAAGAATAAGTTAATATCATTTAACGAATGTATTAGAGGTTTGTGATTGGACCTGTTACGTTTTAGTGGCCGTAATGAATCAAGAAACAGTACTAGACGAATGAGAAAACATCAAGACACCAATGGTTAAGGGAGGAGGGTTCGATGATTAATTTACCAAAGTGAGGGAACAGGGTTGTCAGCTTATTGAATAGACTCTTTGTACAATCAAATATGGCAAGAGGGATGAAGGTGTCATCTTATGGTAGATGAAAATATATTGAAAGAATTCTAATATCGAACACAACTGTTAATACAAAACAAAACAAAACAAAAAAAAAAGATGAGTTGGGGAACTTATCCTTTATGGACAGAACACTTTTGTGCAGGTTGATTATGATAAAAAGGAAAACGTGGCTGTGGCTGTAAAGTGGAGGGAAAAAAAAAGTGAGGGCTGGAGAAAAAGAAAGATGAGCACAGCATGCAGGGTGCAGACAGATGAAAAGTCAAGAAGATTTGGTCCTGTGATGATCGATCTGATCATATTATGTCAGCAAGTCCATTCAAGTCGTTATTAGTGTTTCTTTTGCATAATTTTGGGAAAAAAATAAAGCTGATTCCATATAAATACAAGTCTAAGAACAATGTTTCTATAAGGAATAATAAAACCTCTTTAAAATATTAGTTAATTTAGTTCACGAAATCTCGAAAATGATAAGCTGTAGGTCGTCAAAATTCAAGGTAATATCAATATTTTACATGGATTTGAATCAATTATAGACTAATATATGAAGTTGTCCTTGTGAATAGCATGTTTTATTATAGGGTTCTCTTAATGACGCTCCTAAAATTTTAATGTCACTCCTTTTACCTATTAAAACATGAGAAGATGAAATGTCTCCGTTCTAAATAATTATAAAAAATTGATACAACTCATTCCATGAACATCATATTTTATATTTTTTTTCTGATTATTTCTTCTACAAATATTTTATTTGACTAATAAACAGACTTTACTTTCTTTGATAACGATAAATATATCATGAGTTTTCATTTTTTCTAATATTAGATAATGCTATTTATTTTGTAGCCTATAATTATTTTTCTATCTCCAAGATATTTTTTCAATAACCAAATAATCCTATACTACTGATTTTTCGGGTATAGTTGAGTGTTGAAAGGTAGGTTATTTATCACGAGTGAATTTATGCTTCCACTAGATTTAATCTAGAAATAATAATTTGAGAAAATAATTAAAGCAAATCAGCATGACAGATTTAGTAAAAAACAAGTCAAATAAAATATTTATTTATCATAAATAAAAAAAATATGTTTATCACACATTAAATAAATTGTTTCAGGAATAAACGGTAAAACTAATACGTTATAAAAATAAAGAAAGAGACCTTTAACACATCATATTATTTATTTAATCATTATTGAAAAAGAGACCTTTCATCTTCTTATTTTTATAATATAAAAAATAGAGATAAGGACAACCTTAATTTATTATAACGGATGCTCTCTAAGTTAATTTTTTTTCTTTTAAGTTGGAGCATATTCACGAGCAAAGTCGATTGCATCCTACCAAGTTGTTGCATGAATTAAAACTCTAATGGATAGCATATCATTTACAAATGATAAAACAAAAAAATATATCATAAAAGAATGTAAGTAAAATTGGTATATTCAATGGACGAGGGTTTGAATCCTTTTTGCGGTCGTAGTAATAGTATAATAATATATAGGGAGATCTGAGTGAGTTGTACTCATCACGTGAATGATCCAGCAGGAGGGTCCTCTCATTTATTTAAGTGCTTGCTCATGTTCCCCTCTCCTTTGACGGGCATGGATCCCATGCTGTGGGCAGTGGTACACACACACACTCTCTCTCTTTTCCTCCCTTGGAGGTAGTGGTACTCTTTCTCTCGGATCCCATCCTGGGAGTAGTGGCATTCCTCAAATATGTCATGATTAAATAAGGAACCAATTAATCATGAGAAGAAACCAATTATATAAGATTGAGATGGAGTGGTAAATAATTTTTTTGTTTAAATAAGATTTCAAGTTTAATTTCTCAAGAACTTATAATTTTTGGTTCGGAGTTTTATTCGTCCTAATCTTATTCATACTAGTGGCCGATCGGGCGGGAGATGTTGGCTCTGGACCGCAGGCCGCACCTAAGATTTCAAGTTTAACTTCTCAAGAACTTATAATTTTTGGTTCGGAGTTTTATTCGTCCTAATTTTATTCATACTAGTGGCCGATTGGGCGGGAGATGTTGGCTCTGGACCGCTGACAGCACCTACAGTCAAGAGAGAGGGGGGAGGGGGGAGAGGGAGGTCATCGTCGGAGTCGCGGGCCTGTCCGTTGTTGTCAAAGCTAAGAGAGAGGGCGAGAGGGGGAGAGAGAGAGAGGAGAGAGAGCGCCACTGGAAAAGGAGAGAGCGATGAGAGAGGGAGAGAGAAAGGTGAGCCTTCTTAAAAAATTTGGTTAGCGCCGGATGAACCCTTTGGTATATCGTCGGATAGATGATAGAAAGGTGAGCCTTCCTAAAAAATTTGGTTAGCGACGGATGAGCCCTTCGGTATTACCGACAGATTTCTATCTATCCGTCGATAATACCGAAGGGCTCATCCACGGAAAACAATCAAATCAATTTTTTGCCGCCTAATTTACTCACCTATTTCTTTTCCTCTCTCATTCTCTCTTTCCTCCCCCTCTCTCTTAAAATTACGAACGAATTTAACTTTCAGAATTACCGATGAATTACATCCATGGGTAATTTCAAAAGTTGGACCATCGAAAATATTAATATTATAATATAATAATTTACTTTATTATAAATATGATTTCTAACAGGTCTAGCCTTCAAAATAATTGACGAACATCAATCCCTCAATAATTCCTAAGACTAAATCCGTGAAAATATCAGTATTATAATATAAATCATATACTTATATTATATTATAAATATAATTTCCGATGGATTTAGCCTTCAAAATTATCGATGGATAAAAATTCGAAGGCTAATTCTGTCGAAAGTATCAATATTAAAATATTAATCATATACTCATATTATATAATTATTATTATAAATATAATTATCGACAAATTTTCATCCATCGATAATTCTTAAGGCTAGATCCTTCAGAAATATCAATATTAAAATATTAATCTTATACTTGTATTATAATATATATTTTATTATAAAAATAATATTTGACAAATCTAGCTTTCAGAATTACCAACGGATGAAAATTCGTCGATAATTCTAAAGGCTAATTCCGTAAAAAATATCAATATTAAAATATTAATCATATACTCATATTATATTATGTATATCTTTTATTATAAATATAATTATTAATGAATCTAGCCTTCAAAATTATCGATGGATGTCCTATCCGTCGTTAATTTCGAAGACGACAGTCAAATAAATTATCGATGAATTTCATTGTTGGTACTAGAGACGAGCGTTTTGACTGTCGGTATTTCAAAAGGATGTTTTCTTCTATCGCAAATGTCATTAAAAACTGCGAAGATTTTTTATCCGTAAGAAAATGTCCGTGGAAAATCTATGATTTTCTTCTAGCGATAAAAAAACTCTTAATTATGATTAGAATATGAGTTTTAAGTCTTAAAAATACTTCAATAAATAAAAACAATATTTCATTATTTACAACAAAAATAGATGAATAAAAATAATATTTTATTAATTAATTCCAAATATAAAAGATATTTGAAATAATTCATGAATTGAAAATAGTAGATAAAGACGAAGTTTGAGTGAAGATGAGATTAAAGTGTGAATTAAAGTTTAAATTTCAGATTAATATTTTATGGACTCTTATCAGGAGTTTGATTAAGTAAAAAATATTAATATTCTTTCAGAAATTACCTATGCTTTGTTAGTATACGTTGAGGATATACCATTAATAGGTTGTTGTTCAGATTTGATTTTAAAAAATGATTTGACTTCAGAAACAAAACAAGTACTTAAACAGCACCTTGAAAATCAAAGACTTGGGGAATTCACAACATTTTATGCGAATTGAAATCCTCAGGTATGAAATGGGAACCCTTTATGACACAGGAATTTCGAAACTCTGCCATGTGAAACTACAGTCGAACATAACTTAAAGTTAACTTCTTTTGATTATGATACAACTGTTGGAATTGGAAATCCAGTCGAACTTTTGTCCAATGTGCAAAAATATCAGTAGTTGGCAAATTAGGCATACTAGTATTATCTGACTTTGTACTGATCCTGATTTAATTAATCTTTGCAGCTTAGCACCTTCGTTAATGTCTGCATAAGCCCAAGGTGTCACATTTAGAAGCTGCATGTTCTTAGAGTGGTCAAATATGTCAAAAGGCATTTTCTCCTCAAAGTGTCAATATATGCTTATCAATTTATTATGACTCCGATTGTCCCTTTTATATATATCTACACCAGCAATTTTTTCCATAGGGGTTAATAGCGCGTTGGGAGATACATTTAAGGGTGTTCACGGGTCAGGTTGACTCGATGAATCCGATGACCCAAGGTTGACTCGACTCGATGACCTAATTTTTATTTATTTTTATTTTTAAAATTTAAACTTAAGACTATAGTTACTTTAAAAGTTGAAATAAAATACTTTAAATGTAGAAATAATATTTAAATAATTAGAAAACTTATTTTATGCGTTAAACTAAATGTGAAATAAATATTTTTATATTAAATAAATATAAAATAATAAGAAAAAAAATTAAAAAAAAATGTGTCGTCGGACCCGACCTAGCAAGAAAAAAATTTTAAAAAAATGGATGGTCAAATAACCCAATCACCCAACTCAGTCTGAACCGGTCGGGTTAGGTCAAGTTTGGTCTCAAAAAGAACTTGACCCGACTCGACCTGACTGAGAATTGGTATCATCATCTCATCATAATGAAAATTGACTTCCACCTTCCAAAAATTATGTGTGGGCTTACGATTGATTCAACAAGAAGCTTTGATCAGGCAACAATGGAGATTGAGAGATATTTATGCTAATAAATTTGGAATTATGTACCAGAAAAATGACCAAAAATAAAAAATGCACTTGGCATTGAAAATTGTTCACTTTCCAAATGTATATAAACATGTTCATGGATTGAACGGTACAAAAACAAAAAGGAAAATTAAAGGCACATTGATTTTCAATAGATCTAATGAGATTGTGTCTTTTTAACCATACTTTTCAAACTCTCATTTTAAAGAAAAATAAAATAAAAATGAGAAGTTTGTAATAATTAATAAAACAGAAAATACATAATTCAATAGATGTATCCTCGGTCCAGAATTAAATCATATTCACGTCCAGGTGTGCTGTTCCCCCCTGTAGTTTATTTAAAAAAAACATATAAATATGTTTTTTTTTCTCTAACTCTAAAATGTTATTTCTTGTTATCCAAATTATCAAAGAACAACGAGTTAAAGTTAAGAAAAACGCCGATAGTTAAGAAAGATAAATAAATGGAATTTATCTTTTATCAGTACTTGTTAAATTCCTAATTTCCTATCATTATTATTCATCATTATTATTTACTCAGTCCCAACATGGAGATGGAGATGGAGTCCACTCATGGAGAAATGGGAGGAATTATTAATTATATACCTAATTATAATACAACAGGGCTGGTCAACACAGCCGCCCAATGTAGTCAAAGTTAGAGGAACGACCGACACAGCCGTCGTTACGTTAATTAATTACAAAGTAACAAATAGCTCCAGGGACCGCACCAAGTTGTCGAAGTAATAGTAATTTAGAATGGATTTTTAGAATCATCACGTTGATTAGAGATATTATTTTTGCGACTCAAGTCTTGAACAATAAATTAATTAAATATTAATAATCTGAATACACAAACGTCATATGCTCCTTCTTCATTATTTTCATTATTATTTTGCAAGGGTGACTCTTTCCAAAAACATTTGATTAAAGTAAAAATATTTACTGTTCATATAAATGAGTGATGTTAGTAATTTTAGAAGTGATAATGCTAATATTCAGTTAGCAAATTAAGAAAAGAATTTTAATTGCAGGCACATTCAACATAAACTTTTAATTTATCGAAAAATTCATTAACGTTCGAACTAGCTAAATAAAAATTTAATAAATAATATTATCAAATATTGGCTAGCTGAATTTTACACACATAATTAAATGTGTATAATTTTATAATATTGATTAGATGACTAGGTGACTTTGATTATTATTACTTGTATAAAATTATCTAATAAAATATTGACTTTTAATAATTTATATATATAATTGTTCATGATATATCATCCAATGAGATCAGATGATAGAGAATTCTTTTCTAATTTGCTAAATCAGCATTTTCCCTTTTTACAAACAAAACATATATCAATATGTTATATTTGTAATTCAGTGGTTTTCGAATGTACTAATTAAATATACTTGTATATCATAAGAGAAAAATGTTAATTTTTTAGATAGATAATGATAATATTATATTACTGCATATTAATGTGCATTAGAGGTTGTACCCACAAAAGATTCCATGCTTTGGAGTTTGAGATGATTAACAGACAAATAGTCACAAAGTACCTTTGCTTTGCACTTTTTGAGACAGACTCCAACTTTCCTCTTTCAAGCGGGGACGAACACACGAATTTTTTGAGGGAAGCCAAAATAATATATTAATTAATTAATATTAGAAATATTAAATTTAATTTAATAAATTTGACTTAATTTAAGAAGGTCAAATATTAAAATTTTAAATATTACATACATATAACAAATATATATCTACATATTATCTAAACTAATTCACATATATATATATGATACATTAGGGGTGACAAAAAAATGGGAAGCATGTATTCATTTTAAGGTTAGTAATATAATTTATTATGTCAATATTTTTTAATGGTGGTTTTTTGTCAAAAAAAATTATAAATTAATAAAACAATACTCAATAACAAGTCGACTATGTGTCATAAAGAAAAATCATGGAATCGGACAAGATGTGATGATTCATTTGAAAGCATACGATTATCAACCGTATATGAGACTTGAAGGAGAATAAAGATCTCATGCATGTTCGAAATATGAGACCAATACTACACACAAATTTTAATATACATGTGTATAATAAAAAGCTAATTAATACATTTAGCTAGCTAGGACATTTAAGTCCTTGAATTAATGCCACATATATATATATATATATATATATATATATATATATATATATATAAAACATGCATGAAACATATATACACTACTAGTAAGTAGTAATACTACCTCTGTACGTGCATCCATGCATAATGCTAGACGTATGATATCATGCATGTATCGCATCCAATGTTATCAAAATTGGATCGGACCGGCCGGTTCAACCACGAACCGGTCGGAAATCCGGTTCGGTTTGATGTTAAAATCATTTTTACCATTGAACCGGGGAAATCGGTTGAACCGGCCGGTTGAACCGGGCTAGTTGAACCGGTTCAACCCGGTTCAATGCTGATTTTGAAGAATAAAATTTAAAAAATGATAAAAAAAGAAAAGTTAAAAAGGAATAAGGAAAGAAATATAACAAAGGTAGGAAAAGGAGGGAATATGACATGTCTAAAATTAAATAGCAATTAAAATAAAAAGGTAAGTATTTAAAATTGAATAACATTAAAATGGAAAATTATAAAAGACATAAATAAAGGAAATAAAAAGAAAAAGTGTTAAAAGAAAAAAAGATAAATAACAACAATTTAAGATGAAATTTATTAATACAGCATCTATCATCAATAAATAATAGATATTAAATTAATAATGATCTATTTATATTTATATGTTAATCATTATTAAAAGTTTTAATAAATAAAAAATATGTTATATTAATTTTTAACATTATTAATAGGTTATTAGTACAATATTCATATACTATATCACATAATTTATATTATATCTTTATAATTATTATAAATAATATTATTTTAATAAAATACAATTTAATTCAGTCGAATCTGATCGGACCGGTTCAACCACGATCTAATAGAGAGTCCGATTCGATCGCCGATCCGATTCTAAAAATATTGATAGCATCCAAATTTTACAAACCCCACAAATATTCCTAATTATCGTATGCCTCCGTCGCTTGGCAAGTGGCAACCCTCAAAGCCGTGTTCCCATCATATCAGCATAAATTAATACGTACCGTACCACGATGTCTTCAACACAAGGTCACAATAATCATCAAACGCATTCAAAAGCATTACCTCTGTCTCTGCGTCAGTGCGAAGAGACGTAGCAAATATATACGAAATATGCATGTGAAACGTATGTAGAACAACCATGTAAATTAATTATGAATATATTTTTTTTTATTTTATGTTTATCAGTTGCATGCATCATGCACGATTTATTCTCAACTCCGATCCTCTTCCTCTCCACATAAAATATATGCATGTATGTATGTATGTATGTATGTATTGCATTTTTAATACTTATCCTTTTACATTTTACTACTTTCTTCTACTCTATTCACCACCCTTGGACATTGTAAGTACATTTCTCAAACAAAAGTGCGGTAGTATGTCCAACCCAACCAAGATATTTGGCTGGGAATAATTTGATTATCTTTCACTTGTGGTTATTTTATTATCATTATAATGCATTTATAGAGGTCTTCTCATTTTTTTAATCATCATCCAATATAGGCCCTCTCTCAACGGACTTAACTTTTGCTGTTCTATGGGCTTTTTAATTGGAGTTACTATTTACCATCGCCCGACGTCCGACGCGCCCTGATGCCAATAATTAAAGTGCTTCATGAAACATGTTATACTTGCATAAACTTCGGAAAATGATAATTTTCTTGTTCCCGGCGTACCCGCCGGTGGAGAAGAATATGGCATAAGCCTTGGAGAAATCCACCTTCCATAGGAAGGCATGGAGTTGGCTCCGGTCTGAAATGTCTGAATTAGCAATCTTGACAATACATCATTACATATTTAATCACAAAACAGTCCATATGTGGAGCAAAAAAATGTTCCACTATTCTCTTATTAAATAATATGCATTATCAATTATGGTATATATATATATATATATATATATATGTAACAGATTTAATTTTAAGGAGAAATCAAACTCTAGTGTATATATCTTAATACTCTCTCTCTAGATGTTAAACTAATTAGAATGGTAATGGCGTATTAAATTTGTAATATTAACCCGGATTAATTCGGATATGGAGATCACACCAATTCCTATGGATTGATGTCTGTTCTAACCCGTCCAACTTATATTGGCCTGGAGACCCAGCATTTTGGCTGATAAATCTACATGAACCATTTTCTTTGCACGTGTCCCCCCTTCCTCACATTTTTGTCTTTTAACTTATTTATTTTTGTGATACATTTTTTCCACAGATATAATCAGTTGGATTCCTTTTTCTACATCATAAGTCATCTCTCAAATTCCATTTTTTATATATTTTTATACAGTTATGCAATTTTTAGTAATACTTATTTTAATACAATTTTTATTTTTGAGCAATTATTCATTAATATATATCTTATTTTTTTAATAAATTTACTTTATTAACTTAAAGATGCAGAGTTCTCATACAATATCTGAAGAAAGTCAAAAGGAATCGCTTTGCGATTGACATCGGTACAATTTATAATTAAGAACATTCATCGTTAATGATCAATTATAATAATCTTTTGAGGTATTAGAATATCACAAAAGATTATTATTGGTGATGTTTAACTGTCATAAAAAATTATTATAGGGGCAAAAATCATTGACGAAGATTACATGTAATGATCAGATCCAAACAAAAACAAGAGATAGAAGAAAATGAAATAAATAACATAAAATTATTAGTTGTAAAGAACCCTCTAGCTTTCTCTCCATATATAAGTTATATTCTTTTTCCCTCCTCTCATTTTTCTTACCATGGCCAAGCATGGATAATGAGAAAATGAAGCCAAATTAATAGGGGATATCAAAGGAACTAAGAAGAAAATATGTTTTATTACAATATTAAGGTACATTTTATTACTATGAATTCATGTCTCATTTTCTATGGTGAACTATAAATCATGATAAAGTTATTCATTGATCGAATCTGGATCTTCCTATGACGTATAAGAGATTATTTGTAAGAAACAAACTTTCCCTTTTTCTATTCAGATTTCACTGCAAAGTTATTAAATGACTTCATATAGAATTTTGTCAACCTAAAATTCTATGATGATAGTCTTTGATGTCTAGTTTCCATCGAATGAAGAATCATATTAATCATAATTATGGATAAAAGACTATTAACAAAGTACCATCATGTTGTCAGGCTATCACGGATAGTAGCAAAATGAAATTATAAAATATGTTAAAAATAATGTTAATGTGATAAAAATTTGGTAATTTAGGGGTTCACATAAGGTGTCATTATCTTTCTCTTTAAAGTAGAACTTTTGAAAAAGAATCCCTCTAGACCAAGTTATATTTTCTGCAATTCTCGTCTCTTAAGTCATTAGGACAAAATATGATTAAACTTATTGTGGAATTTTCTCAGGACAGTTGGCAAACGATTAAAATATGCAAATTTTATGTGTAAGACCTCTGATTGTCTAAATTCAGGAAAAATTGAAAGTGATGAAATATAATATCTATAAATAAAAATTATAATTTATTGATTGACCATAGGTAGAATATGTTTACACATATTTCATTCTTTATTATTTATCATTTTGTCCTCCATATTGATTGACTAGTTATAATTTTTATCATTAGTTACCAATCCTAATTATGAATAACCTTATGTAGCTTATATATTGGGTAAGTTTTGAATTATCTTTTATTTACTTATCACATTATATGATCTATCATATTTTGATTTATAATCGAATGATGATTATGTATATCTTCCATCATGACCTTATCTCTCTGTCTCTTTATAATCTTATCATGATCCTAACATTATTCATCATACCACCACATGACTTCTAATTATTGAATTTCAAACTTAGTATAGGTTATATAAGATAAAAAAAATGAATAGCTCTTATGACTAGTTGACGACTATCAATCTGATCAAAAGAGAGTTAAAATATACTTCACTGGTCTTTCTTTTAGGGATTTGAAAGACATTTCATCTTTGACATTGAGATACTCCATCTTGGGCACAAAACAATCGAAAGACACTCCACCGGTTCATGTTAAAGAGAATTGAAAGACACTTCACAATATAAGTCTAATATAATGAAAATAAAATGAATAATAATTTCATATGATGATTGGCTATGCCTAATGATATGATGATTACCGATAATAATATATTATCCCAATGATGCTATTAATCCTTTTATGAAATTTTTTTATTTATGATTGGATATATCATATGCCACTACTGATATTAGTGATCCTCACGATGATGACGGACAATGTCCCAATGATCTTATTGATTATGTTATGATAATTCATAATCTTATTATCGACTATATCATTATTGATCTCCATGATGATAATTATGTTTCATGATCACTAGCTATGTCGTCAATCCTAACCCTAGTGTTTTTTTATGATCCACAATGAAGATACAATTCATAGGTGTATGATACAAATTATCATGATTATTTTTATCGTGCCACTTCTATGTCCATTCTTATTGATGATCATCGATTCTACTCTATGCTCTATGATGATTCTCATGAACATGATGATTGTTACACTTTTTTTTAGGTGTCCTACTTATATAATTGGATATGCCTTGTTTTATTTTATTTATGCTTATACTTCATATGATTATCATTACCGCACTTTTCATGTTAGACTTTATGTTACCTCTTTGTTATTACAATCTTTTATATCATATTTAATGTTCATGATGGTTTGCTTCTCACTATGCTATTATCTATGATTTATTTAATCCATATGATTATTATGCATGTACGGGACGTGAAAGTTCATGGTGGGTTCATCTCACTTGTATATTCAATGTCATAGGTAAAGAGATGATAACACAAGCGATAGATCAAGCTCACGGTAATTTTACACATGTTTTTGAGTTTGTAAGTTGTGATCTTTATCTTTCCATCAAGTTGTCTTTAATTTATGATACTTTAGACTCATTTTGTATTAATATTATAAAGACTTCTAAACATTTGTTCATGTTATATCCTTGAATTGTTCTATTTCTTTTCTTTCGCAAATTATGTATTCATTTCTTTGACCATTCAAAGTTCATATTTTAGTCAAAGTTATGTTCATGTAACTAACATCTTTTAGGCCTATTCTAACACGTGACCAAGTGCATTTTAGAGGCGTTACATTAAATATCAATAATTAAGTTACATTTTACATGAAACTAATAAAATGTATTCACGAGTTTACTTAAAAAATGAAACCTAAATAACATACAATAAATACCGATTAAAACATAGTGTTAGGTTTTTACTTTCCAATAATTTTATCAATAATAACAATTATTACAAATGTGCAGTGCATACATTATCTAAAATAAATGAAATACATCAATCTCTTATCATCTTCATAATTTCCAAAATAAATTCTAACGTGCAACAATAGAATAACAAAAATATAACTCTTGCCATGAGTGAACATTGTGCTTTCCAAGTGTGCTACATCCCAAAAACACGTGGAAACTCTTAACACATGTTGCATAGATGAAGTTGCCGGTAAGAAATAATAAAGTAAAAAAAGAGCATTTGAGGTCTTTTGTTTCTTTAGTCCAAGAGATTTAATCCTCCATCGCAAGTACTAATTATAAATTGACATCACTTTTTTTAATCGAAAAAATAGACATAATTTTTTTTTCTTTAATCCTCCAACAATTTTTCGGAAGTACTTTCCTAATATTATTAAAATTTTGTAACCAAATAGATTTTTTGTTTCTTTTTCTTAGAAAATTATAATATAAAATACATAAATTATATCACCTCATATTTTTTTTCAATAGTAAGTTTGCTAGCTAGAAAGCAATTACTTCTAGATAGTTCTTGATAATTAATTAAAGTAGACATAAAACTTTGTATTTGATGTTTGGATGAAAAATATAATGACAGATAACTAAAAAAAATGATAGATAGATTATGTGTGTTTGAGTAGACGAAAGAACTAACGAAGATTATTTTATGCAGAAAATGTATCATATTTAAAAAATTGATAACAGACTAGTATTTAAAAATAGCATAATTTAATTAATAATAGAAAATAACCTTTATTAATAAAGTTTAATAAATGATAATCATGCTGATATTACTGGTATATATTTAATGAAATAAAAAAGATTGAATTTAATTAAAAATTCTTGATATTATCCAAAAGTATGCCTAGCATAATATATATATATATATATATATATATATATTTCAAATATCAAATTAATATAATGGTATGAAATTAACTTATTAAACTTCATGCATAAGATGCCTACTTACAATAATACAAAATTATTGTATTATTCATATAAATGTAAAATTTTATTGAAAGAATTTAGTAAATTTTACTACATGTAGAAACTAGATTAAAATCTTAATAAGATCCAAATATAGTCAAAATTAGATAATGCATAAATCTTTTTAAAAATAAATCTTAAAAATTACTTATAGTAATTAGAAATCTTCTATTGCACAACAACAACAAAAATAGTTAGTAATTGTTTAATAATTAAAATTTCATTTCTATTGCACAACAACAAAAAAAAATAGTTAGTAATTGTTTAATAATTAAAATTTCAAGTTATATGATAATGATTATATGGATGTTAGTAACTTAAGTGATATTTAGCCTAAAAGTAGGTAGTGTCGTTCATGGATGACGATAATGATCTAGAACGATAATTTTTTTAACTCTGAATATAATTAATCTTGTAACTTTAGATGATTACTTATTTTACATTATTAATTTTGTGATGATCAAATCATACAATTATGATAGAATTATTAATTAAAAATAAAAAATATTGGTTTCGTTGGCGATAAATTTACGTCGTAGATCTCTATTTGACATTAATTTTCACATATCATACATTGTAGAACAATAATTATTACTCAAATAAAAGGTATACAATTTTGTTTTTCTATTTCTTTTATATTTCAGGTGCAAATAAAAATGACTATGTGGATCACAATACAATTGTTTGAAAACGTTATGAGAGGCTATACAAGTACGAGCAAAAAAAATACGTTAAACGAATAAACCCATGAGCACAGCCCAAAATAAGGTTGTAACAAATAGTTGTTGTCCTGGCCACTTCAAAAATATCGAACAAGTGGAGCGTGCAGCTGTGGACGTTCATGTAGCAGAACCTAATTTCCAAACGTGGGCAAGATACAAATGCAATTACGTACCTTGCGACCTACACTACCTCGCGTAGCATGCATGCATGCATACCTTTTTCTCACATGACTTTGGTGTCAGAGCTTAACAGAATGTTTTGTTCCTGAATTCTCAAAATTTCAATCAAATCTTTCGTTAGGAGAGGGAGAGAATATATGGTGATGTGGAGAGGCACCACCCCACGAGGAAGAGATCAAAGACCATGAGCGAGTTGTTGCTATAACAACCAACAAAAAGATAAAAAAAAAGAGAAAAGAAAATAAATCGTGATGGGTGGCCGAGCAAAGCACATGGAAAATTAAAAATCAAATCCCACTCAAAGTTTGAAAGGAAAGAAAAATTAAATCTAATCTCTTCAAATTTAATTTTGAGAAGAAGAAGATTAAAATAAAAACCTTATCAGATATATATATATATATATATATACATATGTATATGAGAGGTATTCACGAGAGAATTGAGGGAGATAAAAATCAATTGACCATTAAATTTCTGGTTCCAGCAATCTCACGAATCCTTCCCGGTTTTCCTTCGTTCCCCTCCTACGCGATCCGAAGTAGGGAGATTTCTGCGCAAGGACAGAATTCGAGAGGAGGAACAGCAAGAGAACCGAGAGGGAACAAGGGCGGATTCAAACGGATTTTTAACGAATCAAGGGTAGGATCCATCGCGTCCAGGTGGGTGAATCGAAATCACCTTGCATGGCCTCTGAATTATCTCAATTCATGCCCGAATCGTTATGAAAAGAATATGAATATGATTCAAGTTATTATTTTTAATTGTTTGATTTCTTGAATTCTTTGATTGGTTGATTGTTGCATGCATAGTTATTTCTGTTTGTTATATTTTTGTATTATTGATTGCTAGGATGTAAGATTTAGAGTGGGGCGGAAGTACGTAGAGGGGATTCCGTTCTCGGTTTTATAACACGACCCAATTTTAAAATAGGAGTATTACGGCCGTAAATTTGTTGGGCGTAATTGTCTTACGGTCGAGAAAAAGATGGAGAGAGAAAAGGGGTAAATTCTTACGACCGTAATGCAATAGAGGTAAATTTTTACGGCCGTAAGGATTGGCCGTAAGAGAAAGAAAAAAAAAAGAAAAAGGGATGAATCTTATGGCCGTAATGCAATAGGGGAAAACTTTACGGCCGTAAGGAAAGGATGGAGAGAGAAGGAGATGGATTGGCCGTAAGAGTTAATTTTTACGGCCGAAATAGAATGGAGAGTAGAGTTTACGGCCGTAATGCAAAAGGGGTGAATTTTTACGGCCGAAATAGAATAGAAAATAGGGTTTTTACGACCGTAACGTAATAAGGATTAATTTTTTTACGGCCGTAAGGTGAAAGAAATTCTCGGACGTAAAATCCAAAGGATTAGGGTTTTATGGCCGTAAGGTGAAAGAAATTCTCGGGCGTAAAATCCAAAGGATTAGGGTTTTACGGCCGTAAGATGAAAGAAATTCTCGGGCGTAAAATCCAAAGGATTAGGGTTTTACGGCTGTAAGGTGAAAGAAATTCTCGGGCGTAAAATCCAAAGGATTAGGGTTTTACGGCCGTAAGGTGAAAGAAATTCTCGGGCGTAAAATCCAAAGGATTAGGGTTTTACGGTCGTAAGGTGAAAGGATTCTTCGGGCGTAAAAATCCAGAAGAGGTGAAGGCGTAAAATCCAGCAAAATTCACCCATTAGTCTTTTTTTATTTTGACATGAACATTATTGATTTCCTTATAATTCCAACATGAACTCTTTGTCTTGATTTACCTCATATCGATCATATCTCCTTCATCATATGACACAAAGAATGAAAAGATACTGAAAGTGATTAATAAGTTCAGATGAAAGATTAATGATGGGTTGCCAGTCCAAGCCAAGTGCATCAAGATAAGGGTCACTCCCTTGGTCATGGTTTGATCACACATTGATCCGCACAAGGCCATATCGTTTGCTGGGCATACCCCAAGAATTAAAGGCACCTCAAAGTCACCCTGATTGTTAATTAATAACCAAGATCGACAAGCATGTTCAAGTTCAAGTTCAAGTTCAAGTTCAAGTCAAGTCAAGTATGTCATGATTCCAAGTTTACTATGTACTATTGATCCTCATGATTCATGATATCGCTGATCTTATTCTTATTATGATCCATGATACTGATATGTTATGTTTCATGCTCATGTTAAGCCTGATTAATTATCGCTGATTATTATATTCATGTCATGCATTGTATATCATGTGGTTCCCCACTAGGCTGTAAAGCTTACGGGAGGACCTCCTCCCCTGTGTCTGATTTCCACAGGACCAAGTCAGTAACGTGGTGGAGTAGGCGTGTGGTGATGAAGCTCTGGCGATAGGACAACACATGAACCATAGGGCTTTTAGAGTGTTATTTAGTTTTCATTTACCTTCCGCAATTTAAATTCATGATGTAGAACCCAGTTTATCTCTTAGTAATGACATAGTTACTTTTAGACTTCCGCAATTTTATTTTTTTTCCGCTGACGTGTCTCAGTTTCTGACTGAGATATGGTCAATATTATGGTCAAGTTATAGCATGACGTAGCGTCTCCAGATTGGTCTTCGCCACGTGGCGGGGGTTCGATTTGGGGCGTTACATTTATGGTATCAGAGCCTAAAGTCAGGACTCTCTTGACGTCCTAGTGTATAGAATATGTATGGTATTGGTTCATGTGCTATCGCCGAGCAGTCGCCACACCCTCCACCGTAAAGTACAAGTAAGATTTTCTTGCATTAAATTATTCTTTATTGATGTATTGATATGTATTTCACATGAGTGGTTGATTCCTAGGAAGGTCACTCTGTATGGTAGGAATCAACTTAAATGTGATTAGTGATTAAACAAAAAGGATCATAAAGGTTACGAACAAATTGGATGCATGTGGATAAATATACCTACGTGAAAAAAAAGGTCTTACAGATATTTAAAGAATAGAATATAAGAAACGATTATGTTTCTTATAATCCATGTTTTTCATCTCTTTCATGATTGCTCTATTCACGGACTTCTTCTGCTGACTGCAGCAGTATGAAGAGGAAAATGAATAAGCATATCAGTTGCAAAGAGATGTAGATTTAAGAAAGAAATGAAGGAATTATAAGAGTAATTAAAGGATTCAACTCACACAACACGTAGGTGGGAGATGATTTCAAATAGTAGAGGTGAAACCAAGCATGCATAAGTTATGATTTATGGTGATGACTTATGTGGTTCCATTGGTCTACCAATATAAGGGTTCAATAAATTATCTTATATGTTTATGTTGATAAGTATGGACCCATAATATTTCTTGCGCCTTAGACTTCATATGATCCCTGTATTATGTGGATAATGGCCCTAAGCAAACCTAAACTAGTTATATGAAATTCTTAGTTGGACTACTTTATGTGGAAAAATAAGAATCAAATTATTAATTATGTTCAAGTTATGTAATATCCGTACACAAGAGTTTAAAGAATTAGTAAGCTGTCCAAGAATCATGTATAAGGTATGGATGGACAAATATAGAAGCTTAAAGGGTTTAGAAGTCACATTAGCTTGAATAAATATTAGGAGAAATTTTCAATAAGTGATTATTTAAGTTAACCGAACATTTAGACATAGCATACTCACACACATATGTACATATAACATAATATACTTATAAATATATAAGGATAAATAAATAAGTAAACAGATTTAATTAACTTAGTTTAGTATATAATATATTTGAAATTTTATTAATATGAAGTATATTTTTAAATAGCCATTATTAAAGAATGAATTCTCTATCATTGCAATGTATATATATTTTCAAAATAGACTAATATGATTAATACAAGAATTATATAAGAATAAGTAAGACATGAAAGGGTTATGAGAAATTTTAAAAAAGATTTAAGGTCTCTTAATTGAGATATGCTTGAGGAGGATATGAGCCTCCAGCCATTAAGTATTAAAAGATCAAAACATCAAGTGAGGAAAACTTTAGAAAGTATGGGGGGTTAAGGTAAAGTATGAGGAATTTTATAAGTCTCCTACAAGATTTCTGGAAAAGCAAGTTATGCACCCGAGAGGGATGATTATGCAAGTTTTAATTGATTTATCTTGATTATTGATATAATTATAGTTTTCATAATAATGTCAAAACGTATAGAGTATTTAATTATATAATCATAGTTGATGGTTCAAGAGGAAAAATAAATCATATATATGTTTAGATAATGGGTTAAGTCATTGGATGATACATAGAATGTCCTCTAAGATGCAAGATATAAGATGATATATAGAATGTTCTCTAAGATGCCTCTAGGTTAGTATGATGAAAAATGTTCAAGATTTTGTCTTGATCAAGTGGACCACTTATGATTTGATCATAAGTCTTATAAAGGGATTAGTTCTCCTTTCCAACTTTAAAGTTATCCCGACCCTCTCCCATGTGCTACAAGATATCGTTAATGCAAAAGGATCATGAAATGATACGCAAAGAAGAAGAATGCTTGCTTGTATTCTGTTTGATTGATTGTTTTGTTTTCTTATCTTATTGTTTGAATTCATTTCATGTGTTCACTTGCATTCATGATGTTTTACTAAGGACTTATGTTAGAGAATGTGCATAAATGGTTTTGTTCATTAAAAACTAGATTGTACTATATGATCAACCCCTCATCGTAAATATCGTTCGACCTTAACATTAATTCAAGTGCTTCAAGATACTCAAGGGAAGAACTTATTGTGATAATATATAATCACTAGCCTCCTATGGAATTATATGAAATGACATTGCAAGAACCAAATCAATGTAGTCAAATAAGTTATTCCTTCCACTCAAAAAGTTAAATGATTATGATGATGTTTAGAGTAGGGTCACATCAAACATAGGTCATCGTGAAAGTTATTGATCTAAATTGACCTTATAAAGATGATTATTGGCATGATTCCATCACCAATTTTATCGAATCATATGATGATGCCATTATCTACGATAATGGACAATGTTCTTAGTGATCCTATTGATTCTTACATGGCATAGGTCACTTGATAAGGACGATGACCCTATGGAAATTACTTTAAGACAAGAGATTCATAAGACCCAGGGCTCATTTCTACATGTTCCATTTCTTTTGTAACGAAGAATGATGACTCTATGAATCTAGAGCTATATTAACAAGTTGTTAAATAAAACAACTATCAGGACATAAGTGTCTATTACCATGCAAAGATGACATATTTAAGACTAAGTGTTCTCAAGATCGACCTATGGAGTGAGTACCAGGAGTTTCGAGTTGCCGAAGAAGATGTAATGAAGGTAATTTTCCTGGCAATGAATGATCACTATAAATTGTGCCATTGGACTAAGAACATCCCTCAAACCTTTAAGTTCTCAAGAACATTGTGTTCAAACTATGCCCACATTTACGTAGAAAAAAAAAATTGAAGTGTACATCGTTTAAAAAAAAGTCCTAGGTATATTTTCTTTTAGTAGTATGCTAATATGTGATAATGAAGATAACATGAAGTTTGAAAGATTATGAGTTCTCCATGAAGTACCATTTTGGTAAAAAAATGAACTCAGTTACACATACACTCAGACACAAGTGATGCTCGCTAGGCTTCATGAGGCTGTGTATGTAATGATGAAGGAACCAAGCATGTGAAACCCAAATGATGAAGTCCTAAAGAGAGAAGTACTAGATAAATAACATAAGCCCCGGTTGCGGTCCATTTAGGAATAAGTCTTATAGGAAGTATGAGATGAATATTATAAGCCTGGGTTACGATCCATTTGAAAAGTACAAAGAAGTATAAGGATGTAACCATAAGCCTGTGTTGCGATCCATTCGGGAAGGACACAGATGTATATGGATGAACAAATAGTAATGACATGAAACATGGAGATACGAAAATAAGTCCCAAGTACCCAGCATGTTAATGTGGAAAAAAAAATAGAGCATCAGAAATTCTATGAGATGATGATGCATGACGTTAAGAATTCGTAGACTTATCTTCACTGAGTATCTAACGCACATAGTGAAGCACAAGGTGCAACGTCTGAGGAACAAGGACGTAACCATGGTCAGAGTAGCTTGGCGTTACCCTCATGGCGATGATGCGACATGGGAACTCGAGTCGGAAATGCGCCAAGTTCTCTCATCTTTTCAGTAAGCCCTCTACTTAGTGCAAAATTCGAGGACGAATTTTCTTTTAAGGGGGTAAGAATGTAACAACCAACAAAAAGATAAAAAAAAAGAGAAAAGAAAACAAATCGTGATGGGTGTCCGAGCAAAGCACATGGGAAATTAAAAATCAAATCCCACTCAAAGTTTGAAAGGAAAGAAAAATTAAATCTAATCTCTTCAAATTTAATTTTGAGAAGAAGATTAGATTAAAATAAAAACCTTATCAGATATATATATATATATATATATACATATGTATATGAGAGGTATTCACGAGAGAATTGAGGGAGATAAAAATCAATTGACCATTAAATTTCTGGTTCCAGCAATCTCACGAATCCTTCCCGGTTTTCCTTCGTTCCCCTCCTACGCGATCCGAAGTAGGGAGATTTCTGCGCAAGAACAGAATTCGAGAGGAGGAACAGCAAGAGAATCGAGAGGGAACAAGGGCGGATTCAAACGGATTTTTAACGAATCAAGGGTAGGATCCATCGCGTCCAGGTGGGTGAATCGAAATCACCTTGCATGGCCTCTGAATTATCTCAATTCATGCCCGAATCGTTATGAAAAGAATATGAATATGATTCAAGTTATTATTTTTAATTGTTTGATTTCTTGAATTCTTTGATTGGTTGATTGTTGCATGCATAGTTATTTCTGTTTGTTATATTTTTGTATTATTGATTGCTAGGATGTAAGATTTAGAGTGGGGCGGAAGTACGTAGAGGGGATTCCGTTCTCGGTTTTATAACACGACCCAATTTTAAAATAGGAGTATTACGGCCGTAAATTTGTTGGGCGTAATTGTCTTACGGTCAAGAAAAAGATGGAGAGAGAAAAGGGGTAAATTCTTACGACCGTAATGCAATAGAGGTAAATTTTTACGGCCGTAAGGATTGGCCGTAAGAGAAAGAAAAAAAAAAGAAAAAGGGATGAAGCTTATGGCCGTAATGCAATAGGGGAAAACTTTACGGCCGTAAGGAAAGGATGGAGAGAGAAGGAGATGGATTGGCCGTAAGGGTTAATTTTTACGGCCGAAATAGAATGGAGAGTAAAGTTTACGGCCGTAATGCAAAAGGGGTGAATTTTTACGGCCGAAATAGAATAGAAAATAGGGTTTTACGACCGTAACGTAATAAGGGTTAATTTTTTACGGCCGTAAGGTGAAAGAAATTCTCGGACGTAAAATCCAAAGGATTAGGGTTTTACGGCCGTAAGGTGAAAGAAATTCTCGGGCGTAAAATCCAAAGGATTAGGGTTTTACGGCCGTAAGGTGAAAGAAATTCTCGGGCGTAAAATCCAAAGGATTAGGGTTTTACGGCCGTAAGGTGAAAGAAATTCTCGGGCGTAAAATCCAAAGGATTAGGGTTTTACGGTCGTAAGGTGAAAGGATTCTTCGGGCGTAAAAATCCAGAAGAGGTGAAGGCGTAAAATCCAGCAAAATTCACCCATTAGTCTTTTTTTATTTTGACATGAACATTATTGATTTCCTTATAATTCCAACATGAACTCTTTGTCTTGATTTACCTCATATCGATCATATCTCCTTCATCATATGACACAAAGAATGAAAAGATACTGAAAGTGATTAATAAGTTCAGATGAAAGATTAATGATGGGTTGCCAGTCCAAGCCAAGTGCATCAAGATAAGGGTCGCTCCCTTGGTCATGGTTTGATCACCCATTGATCCGCACAAGGCCGTATCGTTTGCTGGGCATACCCCAAGAATTAAAGGCACCTCAAAGTCACCCTGATTGTTAATTAATAACCAAGATCGACAAGCATGTTCAAGTTCAAGTTCAAGTTCAAGTCAAGTCAAGTATGTCATGATTCCAAGTTTACTATGTACTATTGATCCTCATGATTCATGATCCATGATACTGATATGTTATCTTTCATGCTCATGTTAAGCCTGATTAATTATCGCTGATTATTATATTCATGTCATGCATTGTATATCATGTGGTTCCCCACTAGGCTGTAAAGCTTACGGGAGGACCTCCTCCCCTGTGTCTGATTTCCATAGGACCAAGTCAGTAACGTGGTGGAGTAGGCGTGTGGTGATGAAGCTCTGACGATAGGACAACACATGAACCATATGACTTTTAGAGTGTTATTTAGTTTTCATTTACCTTCCGCAATTTAAATTCATGATGTAGAACTCAGTTTATCTCTTAGTAATGACATAGTTACTTTTAGACTTCCGCAATTTTATTTTTTTTCCGCTGACGTGTCTCAGTTTCTGACTGAGATATGGTCAAGTTATAGCATGACGTAACGTCTCCAGATTGGTCTTCGCCATGTGGCGGGGGTTCGATTTGGGGCGTTACAGTTGCACTGTCAATTACTTCATGATTGTGAAGCGGTAATTTCATTATTAGTCAGTAGAAGTTAACAACGGTAGAGGGATGAAAAGAGTGCTAATTTCCTTTGCCTCCACTTTCCATTATAGTAGTAGTAGTTGTTTGGGTGCAGAATGCCACTAATCACACACGTGTCACACGCACATGGAGGGAGCTTGTAGAACTTTGGAGAAGTTAACAGTACAGGAGAGGGGCTAAAATATTAACAGTTTGTGGATCATGATTACACTTACATGGAATAACTAAGAAGTGACATGAATAATAACCTTCTCAGTGACAGCTAGACGGTATGGAGAGTTTAATTTATGGAACTTGCATGTGGGTGATAAGATAATTAAGTTACTGAAGTGCATGGTGCCAGCAGATGAAAAAGATGTTTCTTAATCAATTAGTTTTATCATCGCAATTATATGAGAGAAAAGACTCAGAAATAATATATATATATATATATATATTTATAAGCAAGGCTGTTAATATCTTATACCATCTTACAATTCTCAATTGTTAACTGATCTTTAAATCTTATCATTTCCACGTGAGGGAGCTGAGCAACGATCTGTGCGCAGATCTTACGAAGAGTATGCAGCGCTGCAAGTTGTACTCTATTTAGTACAACGCATTACGACTTATTGTATAGTTAAAAAATAACTTTAGAATAGGTCGATGGACTTATTTCGAATGTTGTATAGTTCAAAATGGCACTATATATTTCTTTTATCCTATAAATATATGTGATAAATATGTAATCGAATAGTAACCTGGACGACTTTTATATGATTTAAAAAGTCTGTGATAAATACATTAATTTTATCAACCTTGAAAGACAGCACATGCAATTTATAAGGCAAGATAAGATATCCACAATTCTTATAAACTAAAATTAACTGTGTGTGTTATATATCTTGTTGTATCGTAAAATTGGTTCATTTGAGGAGCTTATTATTAACATCTATCGTGATTAGAGTTGTGTATTGCATAATTGTCTTTGTACTACCAATTATTGTATTATCACCTTGTTACTCTGCTTTGTTCCTTTCTTGATTTTACATATATATAAACCTCATACAATATCGACTTAACTAACTTTTGAAAATGAAGAGTTGAGACTTTGGTTTTTCCTCCTCTTCCACCATTTGTCTTCATCTCTGTGTTGATCTATTGGATTCTTCTCCTCTATTTGATCTGCTGGTATGCTTGAATTACTCAATTATTGACATGGTATCAGAGCCGCGAAGATCCAAAGTGCTGATTACTGAAGAATTCAACAGATCAAAGGGTTCATCTGGTTAGTTTTAGATATTCTTTCCATCCAGGTCATAACTCGTTATTCTGGATTGATCCGTTCTGCTTCTTCGAGTTCTTCTTCATCTTTGAATGCATCTTCGATTACGATCGACATTAGTAATCCTTTTTATCTGAGTTCCACTGAATCTGCTAGTCAATCTTTGACACCTTATCCATTAGTTGATTCCAGCAACTATTCAGATTGGAGCAATTTTTTTACAATGCATTACTGGCGAAAAATAAACATGGTTTTATTGATGGGTCATGTTCAATTGAATCAATTGATCGATACTTTTATTTTCAGTGGAAACGTTGTAATGCCTTGGCGATTTCTTGGATGACTAGTTCAGTTTCAAGAGGTCTTATTAGTAATGTTGCTTATAATCAAGAGGCAAGAATTGTTTGGCTCGATCTTAAGGAAAGGTTTCAAAGAAAAAAATGGCACAAAGATTTATATGTTACGGGGTGAAATTGACACTATTAGTCAATGATCATTAAAAGTGGGAGAGTATTTTAACAAACTAAAATTCTTGGGGGAAGAGTTATCATTAATGGTACCAAATCTGTCAGTGTTAGATTCTTTGAAAGAATATTCAGAATATCTTGTTCAGCAGAGAATATATAAATTTTTGTTTGGCCTTAACATTTACTGAGGCACGATCTCAGATTCTCCTGATGCATCCAATTTCATCTCTTAATCAAGTTTTTTCTATGATATCTGAAGAAGAACACATGACTAAGATTTCAATGCCTGCACAACAGCAAAATTTAGCTTTCTGTGGGAATGTCAAACAAGGAAAGAACAAAAAGAATTATTCTATCATATGTGATCATTGTCACAAGGCTGGACATAAGAAATCACAGTGCTATAGGCTGATAGGATTTCCACCCAATTTTAAGTTCAATAAGGGCAAAAATCAGAATGCAATTGTCGATCATGCTGCTATAGATTCTGAAATTTTTGAAATTCAGTTTGAATCAAAGGAGAAGACTGAAGGATCTGATAAAACATCTACACCTGATAGAATGCACATGCTCTCTGGTGATTAGTATAAGCATTTCTTGAAATTGATGGAGATAAGCATGACATCTGAAGTTTTTGGTTTAATGACAGGTATGAATCTTCACAATTATGATAATCATATCTGGATTGTAGACGAGCCTCACAACGTATGACTTCTAATGTTCATGGTCTCATTAATGTGACCCAACTAAAGAACACAAAATTTGCTACCTTACCCAATGGTCATAAACCTGTTGTCACTCATAAAAGTTCTTTTAGGCTCAATTCAAATATAGTTTTATCTGATGTTCTATACATTCCAGAATTCAGGTATAATTTGATATCAGTCTCTTAGTTGACTAAGGATACTCATTGCTCTATTATCTTTTATCCAAAGAAGTGTGTGATATAGGAGCAGCCAAGTGGGAAGATGATCCTGATTGGTAAGGAAATTCGTGGACTGTACTTTCTAGAAGATGATGCTGCTAATAAAAAGGAAGTTGAGGCAAATAGATATAGAGCAACGAAGGCTTCACTTTCTAATGATGCTGAGATTGAGCTCTGGCATAGAAGACTGGGTCATTTGCCCTATCATAGGCTACAATTTGTTCCTAATTTTCATTTTTCTATTTCTAAGGATGCACATTGTAAAATCTGTCCAATGGCCGGACAAGTCAGATTACCTTTTCAGTGTACAGAAATAGAAAAGTGTAAAAACATATTAGATTTAATACACATTGATACTGGGGTCCATATAATGTTGTTTCACATGTTAGATTCAGATATTTTCTTACAATTGTTGATGATTTTCAGTAGAATGACTTGGATTTACTTGTTAAAACAAAAATCAGAGGCATTTGCTCCTTTACAACATTTCATCTTGAGAATGGAAACTCAATTTAATACAATAGTCAAAACAGTAAAGTCATTTTTCTCTTTGCAGTTTACTCAGTTTCTAAACTCCAAAGGGATACTTCATCAAAGCAGTTGTCCACATATACCCCAACAAAATGGAATGGCAGAGAGGAAGCATAGAGATCTACTTGAGATAGCTTGTGCATTTTTTTTTCAATCTTCTTTGCCAATTAAATATTGGGATGAGTGTATCAAAGCTGCTATTCACATAGTAAATCGTATACCTCTCCAAGTCTTAAATAATGCCTCTGCATTTGAAAAGTTCTTTCAAAGAAAGCCTGATTTCTCACATCTAAAAGCTTTTGGGTGCTTTTGTTATGTGACAAACTTGAAAGTCAGAAATAAATTTGATATGAGAGCTATACCAGCGATATTTCTGGAATACAATAGCACCCAAAAGGGATATAGATACATGGAAATTAATTCAAGAAAAATATCAATTAGCAGAAGTGTGGTATTTCATGAATCAATTTTTCCTTTTGCCTTAAAATCATCTGCTATGTCCAAGTCTGATATGAACAATTTTCAAGTTCAGAGGAATAATATTAGTCAAAGTGATATCATGCCACAATTCATAATATCTCAGTAGATCCAAATGACAATACTCTTATATTTTTAAATAATATACTCTTATTGTTGATATTTTTTGGGGTACTACATATACGCATATTATGCTAGTGATATCTTGGGTTAGTGCCGCACCCTGCATTATAAATAAGTCAATAATATGTAATAGGGTATTACAAATGCTACTGTTTGCCCATGAAATTTAAAAAACGAAAAAGCAAAATCGGCCGGTGTTATATTTATCCTTAGTTTTTTTACCAATGTAATGCAAAGCAATCTTTGGATCAATAAACTTTTTTTTTTTAAAAAAAGTAGTGGTAAAATTTAGCCAGAGAGTTTTACTAATCAAATATGGGTTCGAAAAAATATTTTCCATTTTAGATTAAAGGATGTTTAAAATTCGAAGCATTCCTTTTCAAATATCATTTAAATAACTTTTACTCCCTATCTGTACGTACTTTATGACAAAATGATCTCTCCGTGCATAAACAGTAATGCTACTTCAAATTTGATCCGACCTTCACCTCATTCACCACATCCTTTGATATATAGTCGTCCTCGGCTTCGTCCCAGTCGCCACGCGGCCCCTCATTTCGCTCATTGTCATGGAGGAGGAAGGGCATGCCTTATATACGAGGGTAAATTATACAAATGATCCTTCAATTTTGACTCGATTTTTAATTAATCCTTCAACTTTAATTTATAATCAGAACGTCCATCATCTTTTATTTTCTTACATGATTAGTCCTCTTGACCGGTGATAGTAACACATGAACCATTTCTCTCTCATTCACGTCATTTAAATCATCTACATCATTTAACGCTCAAAACCAGGTAAATTACACAGATCGTCCCCCAACTTTGAATCGATTTCTAAATAATCCTCCAACTTTAAAATTATTATACGATTCATCCACTCGACCGGTAAGAAATAGTCTCCCGATTATCTTGCGGCGTGATATAATAAAATATAATAAATTTTTTTAACTAACTGACATCACACAATAAAAAATATTATAAAAATTTATGAACGCGGACGAGCTGACAAAGGAGGGGTGTCGGCCTCCCTCTTCAAGCTCGCCCTTTGACGAGTTGGCATAGGGGGCGTGGACCCCCCTCTCCAAACTCGCCCCCTGGCGAGCTTCGCACAAGGGGCGTCAACGTCTCCTCGCGAGCTCGTCGGCGATCCTAAACGATTCAAAGCTGAGATATCATAAAAAATAAAAATGATAAGCGCGTCGACGAACTCGCGAGGGGCGTTAGCGCCCCTTGTGCGAAGCTCGCCAATGGACGAGCTTGGAGAGGGGGGTCGGCGCCCCCTATGCCAACTCGCCAAAGGGCGAGCTTGGAGAGGAGGGCCGACACCCCTCTCTGTCAGTTCGTCCGCGTTCTTAAATTTTTAGAATATTTTTTATTGTGTGATGTCAGTTAGTTAAAATTTTTATTATATTTTATTATGACACATCGCAAGATAATCGAAAGACATTTCTTATTGGTCAAGTGACTGAATCGTGCAATAATATTAAAGTCGAAAAATTATTTAGAAATTGACTCAAAGTTGGGAGACGATCCGTGTAATTTACCTAATTTTGAATGTTAAATGACGTGGATAACTTAAATAACGTGGATGAGAGAGAAATAACTCACGTGTCGGCCACGTATGCAAGGTAACCGGAAACTTACTATCACCGGTCAAGAGGATTAATCGTTCAAGAAAATAAAAGATGAGGGACGTTCTGATTATAAATTGAAGTTGGATGATCAATTAAAAATTGACTCAAAATTGAGGAACTATTAGTGTAATTTACCCTATATATGGTGGTCAATGGCTATATAGTCAGACCGTGCATATCAATGTTTACTATTCAAGGTTTCAATTTCTAATTACTTCAATGCATGGTCAACCAGTAATCCCAATTCTGTAAAATATATGAATTATTTAAATATACTTATAAAGTTTATAAAGTTTTCTTCCTATATTTATTACTTGGCTTGTTCGATGCACCCGAAAGATTTTAATATCGCTTAGGCGAGTGGAACAGTAATTTTCTGGAATTTTATGAAAAATAGTTAAATTGATTCGGGTATATTTGAATGAAGTGAAAAGTAATAATAATGTTGAAAATTTTTGTGTGATAGATTAATTTTAGGGTGTGTTCGAATAAAATATATGAATTATAAATATAAAATATAATTTAATTTTTATGGTAATTTTTTTAAAAAATAATATATTATTTAAATATACTAAATAATATTTATATTATAACAAAATATAAAAATATCTACAATGATAAATAATAAATTAGTATTTTAATAATAAAATCTATTATATTTAATAAATAAATTATTTTATGAGAGGAATGAAGAGAGAGAAGATAATATTTGCAAAAAAAAAGTCACGTAAAAAATTGGGAGTTTCAAACTTGATTCCGATCGTGAGGACACTAAAGCCAATTAAGGTCAATTGAGGTTGCTTTTGAGGGGCCCATCTACGTACAATACTTTTCTTAGATCTGGACATATAGTCATTTTTTTCCATCAAAATTGTAGAGTATATGTTGTGCATTATATCCGTGCGTGTTGTTCAAACAAAATCAATGTCGACCTGAGCTAAGTCCCAAGTGTTTGCAGACAATTAAATTTGAGTAGGTCAGTAAAGCATCTCAGTATCGACGAAATTTATTAGTTTCAGTATTCAAATTTCAAATTAGTACTAATAGCTCTAAATCCTGAAGAAAGTGAATATAAAAGAAAAATATGTCCTCAATTTATAATTAACTACTAGAATACATGCAAGTGGTTTTGCCTTGCGGCCTCTGCCCTCTCTCATATCTCATCTCATCTCTCCCCCTCTCTCTCTCTCTCAGCATTTTATAGGTTTTTCTTTTCCTTTTTCCTTTTGGAGTGAGTTAGAGGTTTCTGATTAGCTGAATCATGCCTTTGCTGACTAATCTTGGTTTAACGAGTAATGGGAATATGGCCCGAGGGAGGGGATCGTGTATGTTTGTTACAACTTTGATGTCGCCCCACACCATACCAAGCACGTCCGGAAGAAGCCTTCTTTTTCTCCTACAATGGGGTCGTTGATAACTCTATGGCTCCGACCTTGATCTCTTCCATCACATATCTAATTATATAATCGTTATGTATGTATGTACATATATCTATTCTATATATATATATACACACACATCTTAATTAAGATGTAGAAAAGGAAGCAATGATGTAAGAAATACATAAGATCATAGATTTACATATTCGAAAATAAATCCTTCTTTCTTGATTGTCATAAAAAAGTTCTCATTATCTTTTCATGTATAGTGAGCCAAATTCGAGGTTGAGAAGACATATCATTGCAAGACATATATGATAAATGATATATGCAATGAATTAACCTTAAACACATTTTTATGGCTCTCCCTCTAACCCATGAAGCACCCGGTACAACTCCCGCGAGCTCACCGCGAAGTTAGACAAGTCTTCACTCGAAATCACCAGTATATTCGTTCTCTCATGCTTGATTAATGTTCTCTTTGTTATTGTCTTATATTTGAGTATGTGTGCGTAAATTATATACTATACTTTTAGATATGTTCTTGTAATATATATGAAATTGATTTGAATGTTCAGTACAAGTACAAATTCTATCCTCGTGAGTAGAATTTACATTCAAAAACACTTCTTTTAGACAAAATTTAGAAACATTTCTTTTAGAATTAATTTATGTTGTAAATAATGGTTGTAGTAGTTGCGGTAGTTAGATAGGAGAAAGACGAGACTTTGAGAGTGAGTGATGGAGGTAAAAGTAAAAAAAAAAAAGTGGAGAGAAAGGGAGGCAGAGAGATTCTATGGGGCATATATTGGTGTCATGGTAGTGGTTTTCTTGGAGATTTTTAAGGTCAGATGTCAAGGTTTTGCTGCCTCCTCACTTTTGTCCCACTTTCTATTACTCCGATAATTTTGTAGTAATTCTTTTCTTGTTCCTACAAAAAATAATAAATAACATGTACATGTGTAGAAATATTTCTTATATAGAATGTATCTAGAGAGCTTTTTCACGTGTAGCTTCACTTGCTCTAGCTAATTAAAACGATCCCATTATCTCGCAACCATACGCATATACCCAAGGCATGGAATAATTAAAGCATCCACTTATTTGTTGTTAACAATTTGATTTGGACACCCATGCCTGTGGCTGCTATATAAATCAGCTCCTACGCACACTGCTTTCCTGTCAATTACTCCATCGTTAACTCCATTTGCTCCCTTCCTCCTGTTTCCCCTACATCAATCTTTACTCTTGTATATAATTTTCTTCTACGTGTATGCTCTCATCTTCACGTATAATTGATTTAGGATCACTCTGCAACCATCGCCATGAGCATCTCAGTGAATGGCCAGTCGTGCGTTCCTCCGGGCTTCCGCTTCCATCCCACCGAGGAGGAGCTCCTGAACTACTATTTGAGGAAGAAGGTGGCGGGCGAGAAAATTGACTTAGACGTCATTCGGGACGTCGATCTCAACAAGCTCGAGCCATGGGATATCCAAGGTGCACTTCATCATTCGTTTCACGCATGCATATATATATATATATATATATATTATTATTATTATTATTAAAGAGGCCACTTTATTGTTGCTTGTTCCATTGTTTGGAGGAGCTACAATAATTCTAAGTTTGTATGACCGCTAATGCTGCCTATTATCTGTGGCAGAGAAGTGCAGGGTTGGATCGACGCCACAAAATGACTGGTACTTCTTCAGCCACAAGGACAAGAAGTACCCGACGGGCATCCGAACCAACCGGGCGACGGCCGCCGGCTTTTGGAAAGCCACCGGCCGCGACAAGATCATCAACACCAACTGCAGGCGCATCGGCATGAGGAAGACGCTCGTCTTCTACAAAGGCCGCGCCCCTCACGGCCAGGAAGATGGATGGGTGGTGTGCAGGGTTTTCAAGAAGAAGGACCACCCAAAATGTCTTGCGGACAGCTCTAATATCTTTTCTTCTGTAGACAGCACGGGGATACCCCAGCTCGTGGTGCACTCGGTCGGTGACGACGCACTGGAGCAGATCCTCCAGCAAGTGGGGAGGTCCTGCAAGCAAGAGAACGAAGCCATCAACAAATTCGGCTGCAACTTCTCCTGTGGGGGCTCCATCAATGACGACGCTCAGAACCCGAGAAACCTTCAGCCGATCGAGACCGCGGCCGTGAGCAACGGCGTCACCGTCGAACAGCGATTCATGAAGCTTCCAGCCCTCGAGAGCCCCACCTCATACTCCCAGCTCGCGAAGAACTATGGCATCCCCGTGGCAACCTCCGGCAGAGCTCGCGGAAAACAAATCCAGGAAACCGATTCTATCCACGCAGTAATAAATTTGGACGACGCCTCTGGCTACTCAACAGAAGAACCAGGCGGCTGCGACTGGGCTGCAATAGACCACCTGCTCGCCTCGCAGCTCGACGGGCAGACCGAGCACCTGAAGCATCTCCAGTGCTTTGAGGACGCCTCGAATTACCGCTTCGCCTTCTGCTCCACGACGAAACTACTCAGCGAGAGCGACTACAAACACGGCGGCTGCTTCGACGACGGTGATTTGTGGAGCTTGGCGAGGTCGGCACCGTCGGCGTCCGTGACGGACTACATGGGGCGTGCGTCCATGTAACACGCACGGATCTTTAGCCGCCACCAACTAGATATCGATCGATCGGTTGCTGGAGCTGGAAGTGAGACCACAACTTTAGTTGGTGTCCATGCATGTTAATAATAAACAATGATAGCGCCAATTAACTGGCTATACCGTTGGACGAACAACCCCCCACCCACCCCCTCTTTTTTCATATGTCCGTAGATGATATAAAAGCTGTCATGGTTACAATCTTACTTTCTCTTTCGATATTATCTGAAACGGGTATGTACCCTACAATCGATGGGCAAGAGATATATATAGTTAGGTGAAGGCTAGAAAGCCGTTTCATAATCTTCATTAGTTTGCTGAGAAAGTGGATTCCATTAATTATTTCGTTTTCCATCATGGAGATCATATAGCAAACATGGCGTTTCTGATGTGGATAGAGCGATCTCGTCACTTGACCTCTTGTCATGGAAACTTATTCGGACCGCGGGAGGGCAGAGGTTTGAACAACTTTTGGTCGAGTGCCCCGAGAAGAGGCTACTTAGAACAATCATGGGGTCTTCATCAAATGTGCATGCTCAGAAGTATACAAATTAATCAATTAATTAAGAACACGCATTGCACAAGTGGAACCATTTGATCAAAACTTGTATTTGGTTCTAATAAATTCGACTAAACAATGGTAGAACTAACCTATAACCAAGGTATCAAAAAATCCATGGCAGCAGGAAAGCCGAAGTTCTGAAAAACTGATTCCTGTTTCCATTTTTTTTTCTCAATCTAGGTTTCACTTGATCTAAATGTTAATACCTGTAGCGGATCATCAAGTTACAGAGAAGAAATAGCAGCTTCGTAGTAATGTTTCTGGATGTCCGAGTTCTGATGGTAGACGGTTTCAACTGTCATACATATCATGTATTTGTATGCCGTTATATTAGCTGTGTTCGTGTATACAAGACTGAGAGTGGAAGGGAACAAGAGTCTAGCGGCGTGGCACACTATCACTTCAAGACGGAGAGAGTACGAATTCCATCGACATGACGTATGTACTCCTTTATTTTCGATCCTGCATCTTGGCCCATGAACCTTTCTTACGAGTGGAAGATTGTTAGCTTCACATATACTTTTCATCAGATATTGGTTTCTAGAAAATTAATGGAAGGAAGCCGATCGTTCTTTCCAAAAGCTTTGTGTTCTATTATTCTCGTTTCTAAATTGATGCTCAAATCCTGACACGGTACCATAGCTTGATATGGTTCTCTGAAGAAGAAGAGTTTAGCTGGTTAGTGCTACTACAATCTTTTATTTTTGTTTTTTGATACGGCTTCATCTTCATCTCCGAGCTGGTTCTTCTTGGATCAGCATAGATCTAAATAGTCCTTTGTATTTGAACCCATCGGATTCGCCTCGATTAGTTCTTAGTCATGTTCTTGTCGATTCGAGCAATTATCTTGATTGGAGCACCTCTTTTTACAATTCGTTGCTTGCAAAAATAAACACGATCTTGTCAATAGATCTTGTTTGATCGAATCCTTTGATAGAGCATTGCACTTCAAGTGGAAGAGGTGTAATGCGCTAGTTATTGACACATTTTTTGTATTTATGTACCTGCGATCTTTTTATGTATAAGTGCAATTTCCAAAGTAGCCATTCGTGTAAAAAACTTTACCGGATGGCAACAACTCAAATGCATGTTCAAACAAGTGGCAGAGATGTGAACCTCCTCTCTCTAAAGAAGCCTATTCCTCCGCTAGCCAGTTGTCATTTACCTATTAGATCGATGCTTTCAGGGTTTGATAAGGATGATCAGTTTTATTTTTCTTAGCTCCAATTTGATCAAGCTGACCAATTCATATGTTGATTATTTCAAAGATAGTAAAACAACAACAACAACAAAACCTTATCCCATTAGGTGAGGTCGACTACATGGATCATACGACGTCATTCCGTATTCGTTGATCCATGTTCATGAGATTCGACAAAATTTTACGCTGGCTGTCGGGGCCTAACACAACCCTCCTCTTTTATTCGGACTTAAGACCGGCTATAAAATATAGGCGGAGTTAGAGATAGTAAAACAATCTTTGATAATTTTACCAATCTAATTAAGCAGGAACAAAGTTAGAATTTTGGACATTAGTATGAGCGGCGTCAGAACAACTGTGTAAAAATATGTCAGAGGCATTGCAAATAAATGATTCATCAATGTCTCGAGTAAAACATTTTTCTCATGTTGAGATATGTTGATACATCATATGATGTCTGAGTTAACATTTTTCTCATGTCGACATCCATTACAACCATGTTATCATCATCCTTGTTGAGCCAAAATGTGGAAAGCTTGTTGAATCACAAATGAAAAAAAAAATCTTAGAAGCAGGAAAATCTTTTTGAGCATTGTTTTGATTAATCAGCATCATTGTTTGTGAGACTAACGCTATTGACTATCATCGTGCAGGCAACACTGAACTAATAATCTATGAATAAAAACTGCGGATGCATAATCTATGACGGTAGAACAAGTGCATTAGCAATAACAAATATTATTCATATTCTAAAGTTACATTTGTTACCAACCAAAGTTTGGCACGTAAGAAACCAAAAGCATAAAAAATATGACACCATAGAATTGGAAAAGTGAAGCTCTTAGATGGATGACACAAGCTGATCACGGACGATAATCAATTAGTTGAGAGGCAAATAGCTGAAGTTAAAGGAACCACATTAAATTGTTTTTGGAGCTCATCATAAATAGCTGCACTTATAGAATGACTTAAACAGGGTTACTCATACAGCATCTTGAGGTAAAATTTTTCTTACCATTAGGAAGTTAAAAACTGTTTACAACTTAAAGGTTAGAACTATATTTTCTCAAAACCATGGCTGGAGCTAACATCACTAAAAGCACCTTCTTACACTTATCAGCAAAGAGGGGAAAAACAAAAAAACTCATAGAACATTCCGTGCAAGTGACCATATCTTTTGTAAAGACTTCTGGTTCAAGTTCATTGCCTCCTTCAACCTTTGTGGAATATCTTCAGGGCATGAGATCTTATTTGCGCTGAAAGAAGATCTGTTTCCAGAAATCAGTATCCTTCAAAGGCTTATACAACTGAGTTGGTTTGGTGCAAAGGCTTACCAAGACCAAGTATTGCCAGCATAGGCAGTCTTCTTAGAGATCCAATATAGAAAAAGCTCTTGTGAGCAAAAGAACATTTGGCATTCCATAACTTAACCATTAGAATATGATAGAATCATGCCAAACATGCAAGCCACGGAGACTATCATCTCTTGCCATCAAATTGCATAAGTAAGATTGATCTCCTTCTCTTTTATGGCTTTGTTCTCAGTCTCCTTTATCTGTGATACATTTCTAAAAATCATTATTATTATTCTGGCTAAAGCAACAAGGTCGGACTATGAGCGACGAGGTTGGGTTGTGAGCGATGAGCAGCGAGGTCAGTAACGAGCGATGAGAATGGGTTGCGAGTGTTGAGGCAGGGCCGAGAGTTGTGTGGTTGGGATGCGAGCAATGAGATGGCGAGGTTAGGTTGCGAACAGCAAGCGCGGGCCGGACAGCGGTGAGGTCGGATTGCAAGTCAGGCAGCGCGCAATGGCGGGCGAGTTGGCAACAGCGAGGAAGGTCACCAAGGTCCAGCAGCTAGAGAATAGATGGCCGCGTCCGGGAGAGAATGGAATAAAACTTCTTATTTGAAACTGGTCCAGCTCAGTTGCAGGGTGAACTGATTCAACCGCCAGGTTTAGTCTTAAAAACCGGCATTTTTAGTCCTTAAGTCTTTAAAATGCATTGCCCATTCAGTACATACAATTTTGTATTGCTAAGTTAGTAACAGGCCATATCAAGATTGAGCTAGGTTTAATATAATTTATCTTCCAAAAGTTTCAACTACAAACTGAACAAGGAAAGGCTACATATATCGTATTAAATTAATTTAACCACAACATAAAAAAATGCATTAATACATACCTCCTGGCTCTTTACACACGCACACAAAAATCCTTATCCTTGAAAGGGTTAATTATCCCTCAGTTCAGGCTCAGCTCGTGGACAATGGAACCGCCTCGACCAAATTGGCAAAGTAGAACTGCGTGCTGATCTCCCCTCTTTTGCTCACTTTCCAGCCAGCCTTGGCGAGGGCGCGTTCGACGTCCTGCTGGGCGTGCAGGTACGCCCTTGTGGCCTTGCTTGGTCCTGGGAACAACTCCCCTATTCTCTTCAGCAAGTCATAGTACCACGTCTTCGGCGCGTAGCTGAGCACCAGCCGCTGCTCGGCCAGCGAGGCCAAGTGTCCGATCATGGCCTCCGCCTTGTCCTTGGGGTAATGTATCAAGACATCCAAGCAGATAACAGTGTGATACTTGCCGCCCAGGCTCTCCAGATCACTGACCTCTATCTTGGGCATTTGAGCGAATTGCTGGTCGGCATTGGCCTTCTCGGCTTGTGCCCGCGCCTCCGACACCATGGCGGCCGAGATATCGCTGGCGGAGACGACGGCGCCCTCGCGAGCCAGCGGGACAGTGAGACTACCGGTGCCGCAGCCAGCGTCGCAGACGGTGAGGCCCGCAAGTGGCCCGTCGTCGCGGAGCATGCGGAGAGTGCTCTCGACGGTCTGAGCATGGCCGAGCCGGATGTCGAGCTGGACGCTGTTGACGCCCTCGGTGGCCTCGCCGTATATCTTGCGCCATCGCTCGAAGCCGGTGTTGTTAAAGTACTCGCGGACGACCTCCTTGTCTCCGCCGCCGACCTCCTCCGCCTGCTGCTGCCGGCGGCGTTCAGGGTCGGCGAGGGAGATGGCCGCCGCGAGGGCCGCCACGGATGAGGCGGCGGCGATGGCGGCCGGGGCCGCGGAGTCCTCGAGGACCGGCGGGAGGGCGCGCGTGCGAGTGGAGATGCGCTGGGGCTTCGGGACGAGGGTAAGGTGGTGGCGATAGCCGACGGCGACGGTGGTAGCGGCCGAGGAGAGGAGCGCCGTGAACGCCATTGCTCTTTTGATACTTGGTGTATCCAAAGCTTCCCTCGACCTTTAACTTTTTTCGTTTCATGAGATTTCCGATAAGGTTGGCTTCTGGATTGCGGAGAGAGAAAGATTATGGACACGTCATAATGAATTATGTAGGAGACACGTCGGATCAAAGTGGGTCCATTGGATGCTGGTGTGGATTTGTGTTCAAGGAAAAAGAGAATTAAGTAAAGGATGATAGGAAAATGATTTTGCTCGAAGACATAAGTAAAAACTTAATTACTCGATTTTTTTTTAAAAAAAATCGACTCTAAGAAAAATATGGGCATGTTACATTTTTTGTTTCAATTAGGTGGATTGAAATATTTAAAGTTCACTAGACATCACTTTTTTATTGCACCAAATTAGTAAAATAAAGGAATAAATAATTTTAAATCAAGTTAGACTCTCTCTTGTTATCAATACTATTATCAAATTAAACAAATTCTCTTTTCTCTCTTTTTCTTTTTCTCTTACATTGTTAAATTATCTTTTTCTCTCATATAAATATTATATTGATAAAATAATTTTTATTTATAACTATTTTTTAAAATATTTATCTCTCATTTTTACTTTTTAAAATAGATGAATAAAATAGTTCAAAAATAAAGAATATAATAAAACAATAGAAAAATAGGCGAAACAAAACATAAAAGAAAAAAAATTAAGTGGCAAAGTAATAAATATTTTTTTACTTATTAGATATATAGTTTATATATAATAAAGGATAAAAATCATTTTGTAATAAATAAAATTTTCATACTTCAATCTATTATTTTTTTATACTTTACTATATAAACATAAATTTTCTAACCACATTCTACCATCTCATCTTTCAGTACACCATCACATCCCACCCCTTCATTAGTTAATTGACGAATATAACCTAACTAAAAATTAGACTGCTTTTTTAAAATAAATAAACTCATCCATATAAATTATAACTTTTTACCAAAAAGGTTGGAGGAGTTTGTCCCAAACTAAATATATTTCAAAATTATTATAATCAAAATAAGACTTTAACTTGTAAATAATATTTTATGATTTTATCTTAAAAAAATATGTTTATTGGATTAAGTATATAATTGGTTTACTATCATGTAATTGAACTTGAATATTATCAAGTCATTAATCTGTTTTAATAAAATTTATATAAAATTAACTAAAATATTTTGAATTATAATGTGATGATATGTTACTGTGATTTATTTACGTCAAATATTTAAATTCAGAATTAAATTTAATTGTTTTAAACATCAATGCGATATATTTAATGTTTATAATTTTTTTAAATTTATTATTTTAAAGTAGGTTTACCCAAAAAAACCTACGGCCGTTTAGGTCGAGTATTTTTCTAAAAATAAAATCAGGGTGATATTTTATTCTTTAAAAATCAATCAAAGTGTAAAGGTTGGCTTCTTTGGACGAAAATTATAACGCCTCAAAATCGTCCCTTCTGTCACGCAGTCAGGTTAATCCCGGAGGCGCTACATTGCCTAGTACACTATTGACAATGACCATTCAACAAAATGAATACGTGACATTAATATTATAAGAAATAAAATAAAAAACATTAATGCGAAAGCTTAAACGTTAGAATGTCTCTTTATTAACGAAATGACAAAAGGCTACAACTTCAAGAATTCAACATTTAGGGAAAGTCGATAAGCGGAATAATGTGATGTCTATGAATAACAAAGCAAATCATCAACTAAATGTAATTTAAGAGATTTGATGATGTAAATAGTCATGTGTATTCTCCTCCAAGCCCGGAGTACTTCCACATCTCATCAAGTAGTATTCTCAACTACAAAATTCCAATGCAGGAGAATCGAATACCCATGAACAAAGACGTCCAGTACAATAGAAGCATAGACGATGAAATAAGGATCAATGGTAATCATATAATAAATATATCAGCAGTGAATGATAACATACTTTGGCTTCTATGCATTGATTATAATGGACCATACATCATACTTCAACTATATTAATATATGTACTCTGTTCTTTACTCTGACTATACCTTGTTTTTATTGTATCTTGCTTTGAGCATTATAGATCTCAGCATTAATTTTATCATACTATATTCCATATTTTACTATACTTTACTATGTCATACTTTACTGTATATTATTTTATTGTGAGTTGCACTACATCTTTTACATTACTATGATATCCTTAGAGTTAATTGTTTTATACGAGCCCGACTTTATTAGATTGGGATGTCAGAGGTATCTCTCTGAATCTGTAAATCCAGTAAGCCCATAAAGGGAATGGGGTGTGACAATACATCACCCATTTCGAAATGCAGATGGAAAAGGACCTGCACCTTAGGAACATTAGTCATTTAAAAATCTGTAGGTTCATTGTCTCCTCAGTTAGCTACCTGTCCCTCTGGCTCAATACTATATTCTTTGGGGAAAGAGTATGACAATACATCACCCTTCTTCGAGATACAGGTGGGAGAGGACTTGTGATCTCAGGAATAGTAAACATCGAAGACTAGTAGGTTCGTTGTCTCCTCAACTAACTACCTGCCCCTCTCTATACCATACTGTAATCATTGTTCTGTACAATGGGGCGGCATATAGCAATGCCATAGTTTTATCTTTACTTATCATGATGTTTATGAATCAGGACCCAAATGGACATTAATGTATGTACAATAGGACTCGGCCAGTTATATGTGAACTGGTTAGAGTCTCAAATTAGGATTCAAGAGTCTGATTCAGATCGGATCAGAATTCGATTCAGACTATGTCAATATCAAAACTAACTCAATGTCTCTCTATGGGTTTGAGTGGGTTGAACCGATCAGCTTGAATTGGTGGGTTGGGCTGAACCGGATGATCTGAACCAGTTGGGTTGACTGGACTGGTCGACTGTTCTCCGGACCGGTCGACCGTTCCTCCCGATTCGGGTAAGCCGAACCGGTCGACTTGGACCGGTCGACCGTTCTATAGCACCAGTTGACCGGTCCTCTTGGATCGGCTGATCTTGTTCTTTGTCAGACGTCTGCCGGATCAGTCGACTACGTGCATGGGCCGGTCGACCGATTTCTTTGTGTCCTTGGATCGGTCGACTGTTCTAAGTGATCGATCAACCGATCGTAAGATCCCGATAACGCGCACTGCGCGTCGGATCGGTCGACCGATCATGAGATCGGATCTGACAGGTGGATCGGTCGATCGCCCCAATAGGATCGATCGATCGGTCAACAAATGATCAGATGCGGGACCTTTGCAGGATCGATCGACCGGTCCTAGGATCGATCGACCGGTCCCTACGATAAAATTGGGCCGCTGGTCATCTTCTTCGATTTCGACGGCCTTCCAGCCATCAAATCACAATGATTTAAATACAAAATACATTGCTAACTATCACATGATCATAATGGATTACTCCTATGCATCTAACGATCAATATTTCTTCGTCTAAGGATTTAGAACTCTACGGTACCTCTAATTTGACCGTTGAAGTTCGTCGAGTCGCTGTCATCGCATTATCGATCGTCGATCATTCCTGGTCAGAGGAAAAGGTGCGCCTGGTCCCTGCGAACACGCCGGGGCCGAGTTTTGGGGCATCGAACGTTTGTTGCTCGTCATCGTCGTCGTGCTCTGCTTCGCCCTTCCTACGATCGTCGATGGCCGGAGTCACAGAAGAAGAAGAAAGAGGAGACAGGGTGGAGGCCGGCTAGAGTGTCCAAGGGGGCACAAGGGCACTCCTTCACGTCCCTTTTATAGCAGCGGCCGGCCATCTGACTGGCCGAATTCGAAATGGATTCGGGGGGGAGGAATTCTTCCCCCTTGTCGGCCGTTTGTTTTCTTTTTTTTTTTTTTGAATCCGTATTCATTTCAAATTCTCTCGTTAATTGTATTGATTTTCAATTTTTAATTTTGTTTCCTTCTTTAAGAATTGCAGGCATTACAAAAACTTATCTGGCCCGAACCACTTCCCAATTATATTTACTATAAGAAAAAGGAAAATAATTAAAAGAATATAGTTTGTCATTATATTTATTTTGAAATTACAACCAAGGTCATACGGATAGTTTGACTAATATAAAATTTTAATGGTAGCTGAATGTTATTTAAGTTTAAGGATAAATTTAAAGATGGCTCGGACGGTCGGACCCCAATCCCTTAAACTATTTCCACGCTTGTTTTTTTCATTTTTCTCTTTTCACTGTTCATTTTCTTTTATTCATAGAATTACAATCTTACACATATTCTGAAAAAAACTGTAAAAATTATAAAGATCATATATAAAAAATATATATATATATATATATATATATATAAGGTACGAAAAGTAAAGTAAAGAAAAAACTTTTTGCCATTATATTTTCGTAAATCACAACAAAAGTTAAAAATATAGTTTGATAAATAGAAAATGTGAATGTAATGTCCTAATAATTAGTCCAAAAGCTATGCATCATTGGGGAACTTTAGGACATTACATCCGTTTCACCTATCATCATAATCAATAATTTAATAGCAAAAAACTTTATTATATGAAAAAAATTAAAGAAAATATTCATAATTAATAAGAATTTTCCAGAGATATTTTTGGGCTCAATGTTCTTAATAGATCATGCCATCTACAATAGATCATGTGGAGCTTGAAGTTGAGCTTGAAGGAGAAGATATTTCTGCTGAATTTTCTGAAATGGGGGGCAGTGAGACTTCCAAGTTCCAAGTCTAAAGATGGTAAAGAAGAATTGTTTGAAGAAGAAGAAGAAGAAGAAGGATTATCTGTATTAGAATTGATAACTTGATCATGCCTTTCCTTAGCAGCATCACTTCTAGAAAAATATATCACTTCTGGTAAGATCTCTTCTATGCATGGTGAATTGGAATTCAAAATTCCAGAGGAAACACATTTCATGGAAAATGACATTTCCACTAACTGAAAACTTATTATTGGTCAAGTCCAGGTAACAATAACTGTTTTTTTAATTGATAGCATGTCCCATAAATACTGCAGGATTAGGCCAATGTCCAAACTTATCACAAATTGTCAGATTTGTAACATAGTAAAGGCAGCAAAAAACTTTTATAAGACAGATCTGGAACTTTGTCAAAGAATATTTGATATGTTGAAAGATTGTTTAGAACCTTCAAGGGTACCCTGTTGATTAAGTGAACAATTGTTTTGATATATTCTTCCCAATATTTTATTGGAATTGAAGCTTGGAATAACAAGGCTTTTGCAATTTCCAGCAGATGTCTATGTTTTCTTTCCACAAATTCATTTTCATGTGGACTATATGGACAGGAACTTTGATGTATGATCCTCTTTTCTTATAAATTTTTTTATACATTCAGCAATAAAGAACTCAGCTCCATTATCGGATCTAATAATTTACTTTTGTATCATATTGTGGCTCTATTAAGAGAATAAATTGCTTGAGAAAATTGAAACTTTCATATTTCCTTTTTAGTAGATAAACCCAAGTGAGTCTGCTATAGTCATCAACTATGGTTAGAAAGTATCCATTGCCAATATGAGAAGCAGATTTATATGATCCCAAAAGTCAATATGTATCAATTTCAATCATTTTTTTACATCTATATATCTCCATCCTTGACAGGAAATGGAAGTCTCATTTGTCTAACTAAAGGATACATTACATTGTATAGTGTTTTTATTAGTATCAGTCTTACATTTCTGAATGAACTGAAATTTCTGAACTGGTGAATGTCCTGAACGTTGATGCCAGAGTTGCACTTCATTAACAATTACTGCTTTCATGGCTCCTATATTTTTCTTTCCAATGTCAATTTCCTGTCTCTTTATCAAGTCATACATTATGTTCTTTACCAATCAGGTGTGTCCTGCCACTTGATTGTTCTTGTATGCATCCGAATTTTGGGAAGAAAATAATTTAGGAATGAAGATCCTTTGTCAGCTAAGATACAGAAACTAGATTATACCTGAACTGAGGAATGTATAACACATTTGATAGAATTTGTCCAAACTCTATGGCTAATGACCCTGTATGAGTTACTAAGACTTTGTCTCCATTAGGCAGGGTAACAAATTTCTTATTATTCATTGTAATAACATTATCTAATCACTGAAAATTTGATGTCATGTTTTGTGATGCGCCAGTATCAATTATTCAAGAATAATTCTTATTTTCATGAGTTTTAAATATGTTACCTGCCATATGTATTGCTACAACAGAGTTGATCTTCAGATCCTTCTCTGTTAATTTTAAGACCTGCTGATATTGTTACTCAGTAAGCACAACCACTTTTGTATTGTGGTGATCAGAATCACCTTGATTGTTATTTTCTGGCAACTCCATTGTTTCATTTTGAGCGCTCTCAATGCATGAATTCCCAGCTATATTTTAATTTCTACCTTTATTAAACTTAAAAGTTGTAGGAAATCCAATAAGTCTATAACATTGGTCCTTCTTGCGTCCTAGTTTATGACAGACAGTGTTCATAGATAATTGAGTAGTCCCTTTTACTTGTTTGATTGTTCTATTGTTTATTGTTGCACCTATGGGAATCTCATTCCTTTGCTCTTCTTCAGCAATCATGAAAAAAAAAAAACTTGATTGAGGGGAAAATGGCTCATTAATAAGATCTGGGATCTTGTGTGATTAACCCCATTAGGAATTTATATATCTTCTATTATGCAAGGTAAGCTGAATATTCTTTTAATGAATCTGAGACTGGAAGATTCAACACGTAATTCCTCCCGCAGAAATTTCGGTTTTACTGTAATACTCTCCGAAAGATAAAGAACCTTACCTCAAAGAATAGATTTCAGATTGTAGCATATGTTCCATCAACTCTATCAAACATTTCTTTAAGATCAAGCCAAGCATCTTGATTAAATGCTACATTGCTCATAAGACCTTTCAAAGTTGTACTTGCTATCCATGAAACCAGTGCATTGCATCTTTTCCATTGAAAGTGCCACGTATTATCAATCAACCCAATCGCACAAGAACCATTCACAAATCAGTGTTTGTTCTTAGAAAGCAAACAATTGTAAAACCAATTGCTCCAATCTGAGTAATTACTTGCATTGGATGAAGTATATGAAGTAAGAATCAAACTAAGCGAATATGAGGCTGTCAAATGCAATGAAACATTCACATCAATGTTAATTGAATTCGACAAATCAACACCAGATGGAGTTGATGAAGAGCCAACATTGAAGCCATTGAATTGCCAAAGCAATGATTGAATTAAGAAGAAACGATGTGTTGATTCAAATGATGGAAGTGGAAACAAGGTATAGATCGAATCGATACCATGTTCACAGAGAAGTTGTAGAGACAAGAAATTGGTCAACAATGGTTGCCTGCAATCGCTGGAGATTTTCTTCTTCATTATCATAATTTGTAAAAAAAACATACATAGTCTTCTATATACAATCTAGCTACCGCTACAAAGGCTTATCATAATAGCTGATTTGTAATGATAGTTAAAAATTATCAAGAAATTGAAGTCCTCCAAACAGTTAAAATTGTTAGAAAATAAAACAACATACCAAATGTCAGAAACACAAGCGAATCAATTATAAGTGTCTAATAGTTCAGACACAAAAATGAGCAAGATGGCTTACCATGTTCCATAATATTCAAATTGCTTTCCACATTTCACAAGTCGTTTCAAAATATAACCGGCCCTTACAATTCTAAACGCCTCCATCATTTAGATGAACTCTTTGATTGAGTGTAGCAAAATTCTTTCCTTTATACCTTGCCAAATGCCATAGTTCTAGAATGTTTCGTGAAATGTATGCTTCGAGTGTTTGTGGACAAATGGCTAGAGAGAACGTGTAATTGAAAAGACTTCAGATTTATGGCTTTGCTACCGCGCACTCAAGGCAAATACATTAGGAGTACAGATGCTTTGAAATCGTATTGATAATAGAATGCTTGATTACAAAGACTTCGTAAGTATAAGACAATTCTTCCTTACTATTCGATAAGTATGAAACTTGGGTTGGCAATGTGAGACGTGGAGGATAAGCTCCGAGAGTCCACTTATTTAAGCCATAATTACAAGATTGACATTATCAAATTAATATTGAGACTAAGTTATAGAAGTGGCCTAGAAAGAGAAAAATTACAAGAAAAAGTAAGATAACTTAGAACACCTAAGCGACGACAATTAGCGTCGTAGAAAAGAGAGACGCTAAGTCATCGCCAATCGCTTCTCCATAGCGGCGAGATTTTGTCAACAAAGTGCAACGCTCACTGCCTCCCAATAGCGTCATCTTAGCGTCGATTTAACGTTGTAGAAAAGCATGTATTGGCATATGGTAGCGCTGTATGAAATACGACATCATGGAGATGTTTCATGCCAGAATCAAGAAATGTGTGGCAGATCGTAGCGCTGTATTGGTATCGACCGTAACTGATCCTAACTTAGCGTCTCAAAATATGCGACGCTATGTCGACGCGACTAAAGGAGTCGATATGGCGACATGTTGTGCTGCTTTGGCGTCGACACTAATTAGCATCGCAGTCTACGATGCTACTAGACGCTAAGTTGACGTTTCTCAAATTAAATATTCATATATATATATATATGTTACCTACATATGTATTTGTATACTTACCTACATATAAATTCCTATATCATATGTTACATATATGTATAATAGATAAATTATTTTTATATTCTTAATCATGAAATTATGAAGGTTGAAATATGTGACATGATCTACCATGATACATGCAAAATACAACATATATTTAGTAATACGTTTAATCTCATTTCGAATTATTTTTTAATGGCATGTTTTATTTTATGAGCTTATTTACATTAATTTTATAAAAATAAAAATCCACCCAGATGTTATATTTTATTATTTAGAAAGCAAGAAAACCGAATTATGAAGCCAACGAAGAAAATTGCACTCAAATCAAAGTTAAAATGGAGTCAGAAAATGTAAAATAATGAAGCAAGGCTGAAATCGCATTGTAACGGGCCGTGAAACAGTGCCATGAAACTCGTTTTAAGCATTAAAATGCATTTGGTTGTTACAGAAAGTTACCCTAAGTCACTATTGTGACTAAGCCTTCACGGACTGTGAAAACCATATTTTCTACACTATAAGGGCCGTGAAAATGCAATCAAAGACCGTGAAATCCTATTTTTAATCCGATTCGAACTCTGTTTAGGTCGTTAAATCATCGTAACAGGCCGTGACAGTCCCATATTCGAGATTTTGATGGATTTTTGGAAGATTTCAATTGCACAAGGATTCCTACTCATACTATATGATCCCAAGATAATTTGAAAACATATTATGATCCAAATTTCGGAGTTTGACAAGGCCAAATTTGATAATCAATTCAGATATGATTTTTTTCTTATTTTACATAGAAAAGATTTATGTTTTTTTCTCCAATCACATGAAAACTAAAAACCCTATAAAAAGAGGAATTCTACAGTCATATATAGAGCATGCTAGGGCCTGCAACTAAAACTTTCAAGCTAAGAACGAAGGAGAAGACTTCTGTGCAGTAAACTCGTGCGAGGATTGTGCAACGCTTATCATCGTTTCTGCAAAGTACTTCCTGTTCTACATCATGTTGGAATGACACTTTAGATTTTCATACTTTATCTATCTAGTGTAGTTCTCTGGATTATTAGTTATAATTTTTTCTTTCTACTTTAGTTGAAAGAGTTTTTATGTAAGAACAATTTTTAATTAATCAAATAATTAGCTTAGTTTTTATGAACATGATTGCTATGCGTAATGTTTTTCTTTAGAATATGATGATTTCTAGGATGATTATTGATTGTGTACTGTGATCAATCCTTAATTCATAATTTTCTGTTGAATCGGTTCTTAACTTTATGTTGAAGTAATGCATGCCATGATCTATTAGAATCATGTGGAATATTAGATTATGTACCTGTGCGGGCGATTCTGTAGTTTAGGGATTATAGTGTATTGCGTCTTAAGTTTAAAATAACTGAAGGTATATCCGTACGGAATACTTTCAGATTATTAGTGTCTTAAGACAGATGATTTACTCGTGCGGGAGGTCATATCTTTGGTATCCTTAATCTGTCTGAAAACTAAATCTGAACTTTATCTTTATACATGATTTTACAGAACTTACATATTGTTCTTATTGTTATAGATCATCTTAAGGACCTACGCATCATTATTTTAGGTTTTACTTTTCTACAATTTTTTTTACCCAACCTATTAGCCTCTGAAATTAGTTCAGTTAAGTAAGTTAATTCCTCGTGGGTTCGACACTCTACTCTTACACTTTATTACTTGAGCGACTAGTGCACTTGCTAGCATTTAATTGTTATTAATTCTCGCATGGCGTTGATATATTGTTCCAATATGTATATATTACTATATGTCACCTACATTATATGTATTACTAGCATATGTATCCCTATATCATGTGTTACATTTATATATTATAGACAAATTACTTATATATTCTTAATCATGAAATCATGAGAGTTGAACTAAGTGACATGACTTAGCGCCACAGTATATATAGATGCAATGGTGTTGAAATAGTGTTGCAATATCCCACAGTAGTGTCACATTAGCAATGTAATACTTATCGTCTCTAAATAGAGCCACCATTGTGTCAGTTTAGCGCCTCGGATCTTTGGCGTCCCAAATGCGCGATGTCGTTTGGTGCTAATCGAATGCTACATTTATTAGCCATGAAGTAGCGTTGAAATAGCGACGCACAACTACATGGCTAATTTAGTTGGTCGACTTCCTTTTATTTTTTCCCACTTAATTAGACACATATAGATATAAACATATACATATAGACCTAATATATATATATATATATATATATATATATATATGTGTATATATATATATATGTATATATATATATGTGTATATATATATATATATATGCAAATACATACATATAATAGAAACTTAGAATATAGAAAACCTATTTGAATATAAGTTATTAAAAAAATCTTATTCTTTCCCACTTGTCGGACGGGACAGGATCGTTGAAAGATGTCCCAATTTTTGTGTGGGATGCGGTATGATCTTCTTTTTCGGCTACATAATTTGTTTTATATTATTTTTAAATTACTAAATCTGGAGAGCTTTTGAGGAGGTGGCTATGAAATGTCTCTGTAATCGATTGTATAAGTTTCACAAAGTCATCACATCCGCTGACCTCAGTTTGCCCAAGGCATATAAGGTGCTCAGTTTGGAAGTCGTTATGTAAGAAGTGGTAAGTAAGTTTACATTTGAATTATTTTTATTAAATTTATAAATTTTCAAAGTCTAAGTATTTGATGTTCATACAAGATGGATGAACAATGTCAAAAAAAGTCAGAAAAGGCAAGAGTTAATAGATTTTTGAAGCCCGAGGCCCACATCCACATAGGTGGATTGATTCGATTTGACAAGCATTGACGGTGCATGGTAATGTAGATACAAAAATCAAATAATCAAACTTTTTTTATACTTATTTTATAAAATTTGAAACTTTATTGCAGGAGGAGAAACAAGATGGTCCCGTCGACTTTCGTGTGGTCTACGAGGCCACGCATAAAATTCGGAAGACCAACGAGTTGGTCATGCCCACTCCTCGTAGGTTTCTGATAAGTTTCATCGCATGTTCACTTGGTTGATGACATTGGTGCAAATAATTTTTTAAATGTGCAATGTTTAAATTTTTTTTAAGATGTGTATAATGAGAAGATGGCTGAGAAGTATGGAGTTGATTCGAGTACTCAGCTGCCAGGTAACGTATCTCGAAAATGATTCATATTTTTTAATTTATATAACACCCCATATGTTCATGTATTTTTTTATGTTATATAATTTAATTAATCTATAATGTTTATATGATTGTACATTTTTTCTATTTTCTAAAGGACGTTGTTGTTTGGGAGGAGGTTGTCGACACGACACGAGGAGGATACCTGCGTGGCCTAGGCACAACCGCTCAAGTACCTAGAAGGAGTGGAGGATATACAGACGGTCCATCTGCTCTGAGCTCATCCGCTGCACCTGATGTGACGTTGGATGGCATTAGGGGACTCATCTCGGATCAACTATCGCAGCATATAGCTTCGATCTTGCGGGCAATTCAGACAATGACCTAGCCGCATAATCAATCCCCACAAAATTTTGTAGGCAATTCAAACAATGACAACTCTCAAACTTATGATAGAAACTTTTGCGTGATATACTATGATTATACTTTTGTTAGTTCAAATTATTAGTTATACTTTTGTTAGTTCAGTTTATTAGTTTTCATATTGTTATCTTTGATATATTGTGATATACTGTGATGTGCTATGATGAACTGTGATGCTATTGCGTGATATGTTGTGATGAATGCATTTATATGCATTGCATAATTGTATGGTGTGGGAAGGTGATGCATGCAAAATATAACATATTTTAGATTATTATTTTAGTTAATTTTTTTGTAATTTGATCATGGCATGCATCATTTTAGATCATTTTTAGTCATAATTTTGGATTTATCGATTTTAATTATGAATTCTTTGAATATTTAAATTAAGAGGGAATTTACTTAATTTTTATAATTATTTTGCAGGAAGTCGAATTAACGGATGGTCATGATGTAATTGGGGTAAAATCAAATAGAAGCTTTGGGCGTAAATGGTAATTGTTAACTTGTTATCGGTTGAAATCCACGTCATATAAAGATTTTGAGCGAAATGGAATTTTCTTTACCCCCAAGAATATCAGCCGTAAATGATCACATGAAGGTGTAAAATTGAGTTTATCACTTCATTAGATAAATTTTACGTGACTTCCTTAGAGGTAAAAGCTTTGCAACTTGATAACTTTGGGCGTAATTCATACGTTTTGGCCGAGATTTGCATAAATGACTAATCGTTTTTGCCAGATTAGAAGAGAGAATTTATATTTTGGCCGAGATTAAAAGAAGTGTGTAAAGATAAAGAGAGTTTATCATTTTGGGTGAAGTTATCATTTTGGCCGAGATTTGAAGAGACCGTATCAAGTTTTATCCCGTGAATTTAAATCCAGCCGTAGGATTTACGGCCGTAATCAACATGAAGACCCTCGTTCACACCTATAAATAGAAGAAGAAACCATCGATCCAATTCATGCCTTGAAGTTTAGTTTTCGTCCACGGCAAGCCGTGAGCTTCGCGAGCTTCAACCAGAGAGAGATTTGATCGGACGGCTGTTCCAGACGTTCCGACAACATCCGAGGGCCCTGATTTTATTCTTGGTGTAATTCTTCCAATTATTATTGTTGTTTTTTTATAATCTCTCTGCAACTCTAGGATGAACTTCATGTTTTTAGTTATTTTATTTTTAGGAGATTATTATTGAAGGAAATTTATGTGAACCCTTGTTTTATTATTATTGAATTTCTTTTGATCAATTTTTAATTATGTTTAGTGCTTGTGATTTAATTATTTAAATTTCTGAGTTAAATAATTACCAATTTGTGTACTACTTAATTTCAAATTTTATTTAGTTAAATTAAATGACTTATTGAGAAATTAAAAATTGACATAGGCCTAATAACTTTGTGTGGAGAATTAGGTCTGTGTGGCCTGTTAATCTATACCAGTTTGTGGAGTGATTAATAGTTTAGGGTTTTCATATTAATGCATTTTAATTTTAATCTCATCTGACGAATAGCAGTTTGTGGGACTTTAGGTTTGATTGAATTTAAGATAGTTTAATTTGCCGGATTAAATAGCAGAATTACCAGTTTGTGGACTCCGTGATTTTAATTTTATAAATTAATAACTTGGGAAAATTCCTAATCCAAATTTTAAGATTTTTAATTTATCTTTTCTGGTTCACATTTTTATCCTTAATGCAATATCATCCTAAGACCAACTTCAATGTCATTATCTTATCTTATTATTATCCTATTTTTCTTATTTTATTTTTACGAAATCCATTTTCAAAATAATTATTTTTCCTTTCTAATTAATTTATAAATTTAGATATTTTATTAATAATGTTCCTCGTCAGTTCAACACTCTTACTCCTATTTTCTATATTACTTGAGCGGCTAGTGCACTTGCTAGCGATTTTATTTTGCTACATCATTTTACGCATCAAGTTTTTGGCGCCGTTGTCGAGATTTCTAATTTTTATAAATTATTAGGAGATGTAAATAAATTATAAATAATTTTCTGTAATTTCTTTTCTGTAAATACGCATTATCGTACTCTTTATTTTTGTTATTAGTGTAAATAATTTAATATTTTTCCTTTTTGCAGATAAAGAGGTCATGACATTTTTAAAATTTGTTGACTTTCGGTTTAAATTCTGACGTCGATTGGATTTTTCGGTTTAGACCGTGGTTTTACGACCGTGATTTATTTTGTCGGCTTTATTGACTTTACGGCTTGCAATGTATCGATTCTGACCTCTAAACTTTCAACTTTGCGGCCACAACATTGATTACAAATCTGTTTGATTTAGTTATCGACCGTGACATTTTATTTAGTTTTACGGCCGAAATTTCACTTCATCCATATTAACGAATTGATTTCTTTCTCATGCGCATTAGATTGATTAAGAAGAAGTTTCACGGCCGATAATTTTCTGAAATCTCTTTGCGACGACGTATCTCCCGTAGATATCTCATGTTAGTCATTTTGCGCCTTGAATTTTCATCTCGTTAATCTAGTCATGCATGATTTTGCGGCGACAATAATTTTCTTACTATTGTTTTGCGGCCGACATGTTTTTATTTTCTGAACATTTGTCATCATACGACCTTGTTTCGGCCAGTTTATTTGTGGTTTATTCTTTCTCAGCCTTTGTGACTTAATTCACTTTGTCAATTTACGCCCGATATGAATTTTACTCTTTCTCAGCCGTAATGAATATTTGTCGACGTAAGAGTTGGTGTAATACATGATTCTCAAGTTTCATTTGTTTTTTTATTTTGGCCAAAACCCTGATAGTTTTCTGTTTTACTTCCAATTGAATCACGATTCTTTATGCTTAGAGTTTTATATACGAGGAGTTGATTAATTTTTACGCCCAGTTGTCGAGTTAATTCTCTTTCTGCCATAATGATTAATATTTTTCGCCGTTTTAATCTCGAATTTTGGTTTGGCCCCAATCGTTCTACATGTTGATTAATCCCTTTCGACATTATTTCATGGTTTTTGCGGCCGAACGAGCCTCGGATTATTAATCTAATTTCAGCCGATATCTCATTTTCGGTGGCCGATCAAATCTTAATATCCTCTCTGAAAACAATTTTTGATGCCTAATTATTGACTTTGCAGCCGCAAATTAGGTTCTTGATTCGTTTGTGCCAGCGTGTTGACATCATCGTTAATTTTTCTAAATTTTATGGCCGAACGAGTGCATGATTTGTACAACCATCTAATTTATTTACTTTCGGTTAAGATATTAATATTTGACATTTGAATTGGTTTCTTTTGAGCCTTTCGAGTGTTCGAATTTTATTTTTCGCCATATTCGATAATCTTCTGTGAAGTTTGGCGGCCGTAATTAGGTCAATTCCTCTCGGACATTAATTTTAATGACCTAATGAATTTTTTATAATGGCCGAAAGACTTTTATTTTTATCGGTTTAAATTTGGAACTCAACTTGTTAATCTTCTTTCGTCATGACCTATTATCTGTATTTCTTTTTGTATATTTTTTTATTTCATTTTATTTTTTCTTTTACCTTACTGAAAATTGGTTGTTGCATGTACTACTGAATATTTAATCACAACCAATCATGGAATCTTCTGATAAGCGCATTAGGAGTTCAAATCCAATTTTGGAATTAGATCCTGAAATTGAAAGAACTGCTCGCCGATTAAGAAGAAATATAAGAAGAATGGCTGAACAACACGCAACAATCAGAGACTAGAGCAACAAAATGAACTAGTTCCGCCACAAAATAATCGGCAAGAAGATGAAGCCGAACTTTCTATGAGAGAGTATGTCTCGGCCAGATACAGTGACCGAGAATCATGCATCGTGCTGCCGGATATCAATGCTAATAATTTTGAGATCAATCCAACAATCGTGAGGATGATACAAGCATCCCAATTTGAAGGAGGATTTCATGAAGACTCTCACGATCACCTTCACAAATTTCTTGCTATTTTGAGGACCTTTAGAAATAATAATGTTTCTTCTGAAATTATTCGTCTATTATTATTTCCTCAATCTTTACGTGACAAAGCTTCCACATGGTTTAAAACTTTGCATGCATGTAGATTCATTCATGGTTGGAGCTGGTAGAAAAATTTGTTAGAAAATATTGCCCACCACAAAAAGCAGGTAAATATAGAAGAGAATTGAGGGCATTTGTTTAAGACGATGATGAGACATTATATGAGGCTTGAGAACGATATAAGGAACTGTTAGCTAGAGTTCCTGATAATAGGATTTCAAAATGGCAAGTGATGAAAGATTTCTACCATGGATTACGAGCTGCAGATCAAGATAAGCTCGATCAATCAGTAGGAGGGACAGTACTGGGATTTTTTAAACGCCCTAGTGAGATATAGAATATTATTGAAGTTGTAGCCCTCAAGTCAAGCCAGGTGCAATATTTCCACGATTATTCTGAAAGGGAAACAAGAGTATATATTCAACGTATTTTGGAAGACAAAAAAAAGGTTGAATTAAGAGTAACATGAGCATAACATCATACAATATGAAAAGCCTAATTATGCGTTAGGCAACATATACAATATGCAAGTTTTGGCATCAAGCCATATCAAACACCTACTATATTTTCAAGTGATTTAATACTAAAAAGTTGAGATATACCATGGACTACTGAATAAAATATGAGGAATTTTGTTGAGAAGGCTGTGGATTAATTAAATTACGAAACACAAAATAATAATGACACATGCGACAAAAAATTGTTGAAGATGAAGAATATTTAAGATGAGAGAGAGAGAGAGAGGTTCAATAAGGCAAAAGATGATGAAGCCCCTTTGCATGACTTAACGGTTTCAAATTCTTTATTGCATCTTAAACATTTTATTGGACCAGAATATAATAATTAACTGCATGTTATTAATTACCATATATATAATAAAGGTTTTTAATTAATTAAATTCAGAAATGTCAACAGCAAGTTAGTTGTCATTTTTGTACTTCTTTTACGATACAAGTTGAGCGCCTTGAACGATATCAAACGTATAAGAAAATTCGAGTAATTTTTAATAGTAAAAAGAAAGTTGAAAACGCAATGGACAACCGAACAAATATGAGAAATTTTATTGAGAAGGTTGTGGATTAATTCAATTATATGACAGAAACAAACAAATAATGGCAGCAAGTGCAACAAAATCGATTTGAAGACGAATAAAACATGCGTAGATATTGAGAGCTGCTGAACAACACAAAATATAATTAAGTATATGCCTCAATTTTTTTAAAATTTCTTAAATTATGCATCACTAAACTTTTTATTGAATCAGAATTATATAAAAAATAATAACTGCACATTATTAATTGGCATATATAAGTAGTGTTTTTGAATTACTTAGATTCCGAAATGTCAGTAGCAAGTTAATTAGTTGTCGATCTTTTTGTTTTACTTTGGCAGCATAATTAATGCTACACAATAAATACATATCAAATGTGGTACATAATTGCTATTAATTTCCTGCTATTGTTGTTATTGACATCGTACACGTTAGATAATGTGCTCATGCTTACTTATAGTCATAGAGGGTAATATTTTTAGGCTAATTAAACTCACACTGAATACATTTGTTTTTTAAAAAAAAAACTTTGGCAGCATAAATGCTACACAATAAATGCTTATGAAATGTGGTATATAATTCCTAATAATTACCTGCTATATATTACTTATTGACGTCTTACACGTAAGTAAGATAATTGATTCATGCTTATATATAGAGGGTAAACTTTACAGGTTAAACCAGTGTTGTCAGGGTCGGGCTGACCGGCCGGTCCGACCATTGATCGGTCACAATTTCAGCCCACTTGGGGCTCCAAAATCGGACCTCCAGTTGAACCGAATTGAATCGTATCAAATCAGTCAAAAATCGGTCAAAATCAGTCAAAATCGGATTGAACCCAATTGAATCACGTTTTTGGACCATCAAAAGTTTTTTTTTTGTTATGAAATGATTTGATAAAAATTATTACTATAAATTTAGAAAATATTCAAAAATGGACTTTCTCCATAAACATTCATATTGGCCTATTAGTTTCTTCCTTTTTTTATAATTGTTTGTTGACTCTTACTTTGCTACTATTAGCAATGTGGGATTATCTTCGTGCACTCACTTGTTTTTTCTCTCTTCATTTAGTCTTGAATTTATTAAACTTTGAGCTTTAATTCATGATTTTATTTCATTTTTTAATATCATCAATGTATATTATAATATAAATTAATTATATATTTATTATATTAATATAATATTTATCATATTAGATAAATTAATTATGAATGAATAGTGCACACTTCTTTATTATATGTATAATACACAACAATGCTATAATGTACTTAGTATAGTATAATATTATATATACACAACTTTAAATTTCTTTAATTTAGCACATAATAAGTCAAATTAAATAGTTAACTACTCATTATACCATATATTTATTTTTAGAATATACAATATTGTCTTAATATTTTGAAAAAAATATGTAATTTTTGCTTCTAACATAAAAAATAAAAATATGAAATACATAAAAATAATCAATAGAAAATTTGTATATAATAATCAAATTCATAATATTTTAATTTATTAAGTGTATAATTTTAAAATCAAATCTTAAAATTAATTATAAACTTATTATTTATTATTTATGATTGTTATTTTTTCTTTTGTATAATACATTTTAATATCATATATATACTTATATAGTTGAAATTTCATAGCTTAATTTACTATTATCATATTAAATATAATATTTTATTGCTATCCGATTCGAACGACCGGTCCAACCGATCCAATCGGTTCGACCTGAAATTGACACTTTTTCGAGTCGTTGTCCAGTCCGGTCCCAAGTAAGCATGATAAGCATGAGCACATTATCTTCTTTTGATTTTTTAACGAGTACATTATCTAATACATTATCTAATCAAAATTTTTTAATGTGGTACATAATTGCTATTAATTACCTGCTATTATTGTTATTGACATCGTACACGTTAGATAATTACCTGCTATTAATGAGCACATTTCTTGTAATGCTACACAAGATTTCTTGCTTACTTATAGATAATGGGTTAAACTTACAGTGAGTATACATTTACTCTTCTTTGTTCTGAACAATCAAAAGAAGAAACATCCATGGGTTTCGGTCGTCTCTCGTTTTCGTTGTTCGTCGTCCTCGTTTCTTCTTTACTCATCTTCTCATGCCATGTTCCAGTGAGCGAAGGTTACAGCGTCCATGTCAACATTACAAATAATCTGGGTAATGGAATTCCATTGTACGTCCATTGCAAATCCAAAAATGACGATCTTGGCTTGCATTTACTGAACTATCATGAATTCTTTACTTGGTCTTTCAAACCCAACGCTTTCTTCGCTACTACGTTATTTTGGTGTTCGATGAGTTGGACTAGTGCTACTGGACTTGTCGAAGGGAGCTTTGATGTTTACAGTGAGCCAAAGGACTATGGCGTGTGCCCAAAATTCTGCTTGTGGAGCATTGAACTGGGTGGAGCTTATGTATATAACTTTCATACAAAAGCGAAGGAACTTAGGCATTCTTGGTGGTAATGTTGGTTAATTTGTACTCCACAAATTGATGCAAAGGCTTTGCATACTGGTTGCCATTGAATAAAATTGAGATTTTCTGGTACTGTATTGGTTGTACTACTTACAAGTTTACCATAAGTAATGAAACTAGATTCATTTTGGTCGTGTGCGTATCCTAACTTTGACTCAATATCTTAACGACTAATAACTTTAATTTGTAATTAGATTATCCCCAAACTTTACTATATTATCCCTTCTGGCCGGCAATAACCAATTTCTCGATTATATTGCTGATGTAGCACAATAAAATTAATATAATATAATAAAAATAATATTAAAAATAAAAATAGGGGGCTGACACCCTCCTTTTCTCCCTCGCTAGCATCGCATGCGAGGGAGAAAAGGGGGCGCCGACCCCGTGCATGGGTCTAGCGCCCCCTTATCTCCCTCAACGGCACAGCGTGCGAGGGAGAAAAAGGGGGGTGTCGTCCCTCATGTGTGTCTCCCCAACCAGGACCTGTGCCCCCCTTCCCCTCTCCTCTCTGACGCCAAAGAGGAGAGGGAAAGGGGAGCGCCCCCCCCCCCCCCCCCCCCTATTTTTTAATTATTTTTTAATACATTACAAGAAATCTTGGTAATAATGACATGTATTAGCATCTCAAAAGATGCGACGCTAAAACGATGCCCTTAGTGATGCAACAGCATCGCCTTAGCGCCGGACAACAGATGGCGCAAATAGCCTTTCCTTCGCCTCGATTTAGCGTGGCATTAGCATCTAAAAAATGTGACGCCCAACTTCGCGACGCTGCATACGCACTATAAATGTGCGCGCGAGCATGCAAATGCATGGCAAATATCAACGCCCCTTTAGCATCGCAAATTCATGACACTACATTGCATACTTTAGTGCCTCAAGTTAGTCGACACCAATGTGGCACTAAAGTGATAGCTTAGACTCAGCGTCGCCTTGACGTCGACACACTATGGTGCTAAATATGTTGCAGCACAGATAGATGTTGACGCTATGGTGGCGCTAAAGTGGCGCACAATTGGTGCATCGCTAATGTGATGCTAAGACGGAACCATTGTAACATATACTTTACTAAACTTTAATTCATAAATTAGATATGCATATACACATACATATACATATATACATACATACATATACATATACATATACCTACATACACACATACATAGATACATACATACATACATACATACATACATACATACATACATAAATACATAAATAAATACATACATACATACATACATACATACATACATACATACATACATACATATAAATTTATTTACATGTCAATATATTATATATACAATATATTTATCATATCTTAATTATAGATAAAATATTTTTATATTCTTAATCATGGAATTATGATGGTTGAATTATTTGGCATGCTTTTATTACCAAAATTGAAATATAGTTATCTAGTAAAAATTAATACAATTTAGCGTCACTCTAGAGACGCAATTAATACAATTCAATTTTCTTACTTTTTACTACATGAAAATTAATTCTATGAAATCGCAGTCAAATCAGGATTAAAACGGAGTCAAAAAATAAAAAAAGAGTGAAGATGGCAAGGGCTGGAATTTCACCATCACGGGGAGCGTGAATGTGTTGTCATGGGCCGTGACAAAGATCGTGAAACTTCTGTAACGACCCGTTAGAGGCCATGCATTTAAGCATATTTTAATTCATTTTCATATAACATGCATCGTTAATTGAGCTTGTTTGCTTTAATTTTATAAAAACAAAAGTCTGCCTAAGTTTTGTGTTTTATTGTAGAAAAATCAAGAAAAAAGAGTCACCGAAGAAAACGACATTCAGATCAAATGTAAAATAGAGCCAAAATCGCAAATTAATAAAAGTTGTTGTGGCTGAAAATTGAATATAACGAATCATGATGAATCTGTAATAGTCGTAACATCATGGCGTTACAAGCCTGTAATGACCCGTTAAATGCTCAATTTTGTACAAAAAACTTGTCCGTGTAATAGGCCATGACCAGAATGTTACGGGTTGTCAAATTCATACTTTTACTCCATTTTGGACACTGTGAGGGATGTGAAATTATCATTTCATGGCCGTCAAAAGCGTGCTATGAAGCTGTTATGGGGTGCTACGAAGCTGGATTTCACCAATTTTGCTTAAGAATTTTAATTGCAAATCAACTCCAAATCATAACATAAGTCTCAGGTATCATTAAGAAACATATTTACTCACATTTGAGAAAGCTTTAGATGATTTTAAAGTGCAATCAAAGTCTATGCCGAATTTTTATTATTTTGACAAGAAAAGACTCCCAAACAAAATGAAACTCTAAGAAAAACCTTGAGACATCTAGAGACTATAAATAGAGGTCTTAGGAGAAAGAAAACATAGTGCTTGAGACTCGGGAGCCGTGCATTACTGCTAAAGACGAATTTCAAAGCTTGAAGGCCAACTAAATGAGAAGATTGTGCAGCAACTCGTCGTTTGTGTTGTGCAACAGTTCAGAGGTCCGAAGGCTATGAGTTCTTCTTCTATCTTTACTTGAATGTTTTTTTACTTAGTTTTTCATTATTTAACTTTTCTGTAATAGAGATTTCATATTTTCTTTTTAAGAAGGAAATCTGTTTGAACCTTGTTATTAGTTGAGTTAATTAAACTTTTCAGTTTCTTTTGATTATGCATGCTGAGTTCATTATTCTTTTTTACGAGTGATTTGATTTCTGAGATTAGGTTATAAACCTATATGTGGGGTAATTAGTTTTATGAATTATAATTACTTTAATAATTGATCTTTTACATTTAAGTTGAAGCATACATAATGCGTGTTCGATAACTCATCATGCCGAATTTCGTGCGGTCTATTATTCTGTTCAGATTTGTAGGTGAATAATAGTATAGAATATACATTTTAATGCATCTTAACTCTATGTAAGATTAATAATTAACTCATCATTTACAGTTATTAGTTTTATTAGAAGTTCAAGTAGTTTGGTTTACTCATCTTGTCATACTTTAGGTATTCCTAAGTCGCCATAAGAATCGAAGCTATTATTTACTATTATAAATCAACTGTAATAGTGGATCATACAAGTTTACCTTTACATTAATCATCCATAATTCCCAAAGCTTAACACCAATTTCTTTTATTCGTTTATCATTTATTTATTGCACCTTTAATTTTCTATTTGCACCACAAAACCCTTTACTTTTCCTAGTAGATTATTAAAGATTATATCTAACTAGTTCCTTGTGGGATTCTACTCTATACTTTATTATTTGATATGACTAGTGCACTTTCTAGCAAATTTATTTGTTATAAATTTAACGCATCAAGTTTTTGACGTCGTTGTTGGAGAACTATATGCATAATTCTTATTCTATCTCATATAAGCTATTTTGATATTTTTTATTTTTTTATTTTACTTCACTTTTCTTTTAGTGTTGTGTAAGTTTTTCAGGAATCATCTTTGGTACACAACTTGATTATCGACGCTCACATCATTATTCCCTCAATGGCAAAGAAGAAAATGACTATAACTCAACAAGTTGAGAGAAATAACATTATTGTCCAACGATGTGAAGTTGAGGCAACATCATCAAGCCAAAGCACTACACAGAAACCCCAGCAATCTCAAAATGAAGATTCATCGTAAGATCTATTTTCTATTCACAAACAATTATTAGATCCTTTTGTTGAAGAAACTCTCCACTCAATATTATCAAATTGAAAATATGGAGAGACAAATTCACAACATTATGCTATAAAGCAAGAGGACATACTATCACCTCATACTCGAATCTACATCATCAACTGAGTCATTAACTAACCTCCAGGAGATCTTTAAGCAATTCAATGCAATAATAGAAAAGAAGCTCAAAGCACAAGATCAATTAATCAACAACTCGGAAGCCAAATTGACTCAGCTTAAAAACCAACACATTACGACCGATATGACATCTTCTCCTCCACAACATTAAGTTATTCAACTCAAGTTTGAAGATAAGGAGACTAAAATTCACACGCTAGAGAAGCAAGTTGCAGAATTAATTCTTCAAGTTGTCAAAACATATGAAGATGATTTCGAAAAAAAAATCTACAATCATATTATGTCCATGTTACTACCAAACAAGATGGACGCAAAGAGATTATTATCCAAAAAGGTGGACAACACAATGGTGTGTTAAGGAGATAAGTCCATACATAATTGAAGATGCACAAGTATGAAGGAAGCGTGCACCTTCCAAAATTCTAGCCATCATAACAATCGTCTCAAAGTCATAATCCACTAACAAAAGAAAGGAGCGCTCCATCCATGTTAGCAACAAAGACTAAAATGATGCAATGGCAACCCAAGAGTCCATCTTTTAAGATCAAAGCAAATTCTTCATGTTTGACACAGAATCAAAGCAGTCTGCATTCATCTCCGAAAATTTTGACAAAAGTGGTGGAGGCCTAAATGTTCATCTCCACTTCTGAAGCATATGAATCCATCATCATCAAATCAATTAATGACTCCTACATCATTGCAGAAGCAAGTACAATCTCCTGATGCACAATGTCATTTAATCACCACACTCCAATCTATGATGCTAACAGGAGCTTCCATCAGGGACAAAGATTTAATATTCAAGACAGATTGCGACTTCTTAGTTGATTAATCTCCACCACTGCACTAAATGTTCAATTAATTTGGTGAGTTCATTCCTTTTATTGTTCTTACACTTTTTAGAATATCTTTAGTCTTAGTTGCAAGATGCACACTTGGGAGAATCCACATATTAGCCTTCATACTACCCTCAGTTTATATTTTGATCTTAGTTAGATTAGCTAGTTCTTTTTTTTCCTTGTTGCATGCTTACTTTATTTAGTTTTTACTTTTTATCTTTTATTTTAATATTATTTTCAAAATTTTAACAGGTCTATATAGGTCAAATATGAAATTGAATGCCCTAGAAATTTCACAAATTTTTTTACAGACCATTATTTACTTTTCACGGGGGTTATACAAATCTCACGAGTCATAATCTCTATTTCACGGGTCTCACAGTGGATGCTGATGAAACTATTTCAGCTTCATGGGTTGTAGTTGGAGAGTAACAGGTGTTATAATGCTTTATAACCTGCGTGTTTTGGTATAATGAGCCATAACAACATTGTCACGGCCCACAATGATTAGTTTTAAGCCTATATAGAATTCAAGAGTTATATCACGGGTCGCAGCCAGCACTTCACGGACCTTACTTTGCCCTATAAGATTTAGTGTCTCACCATCACGGGCTATAAGTTTTGAGTCATGACCGGTAATTCTATTTCACGGGTTGTAATCTTTATCTCGCGGATCTCACGGGGCCCTACACTTTGAACTTTTAATTATAACGAGCCATGACCACTTGGTAACGGTCCCCTCACTTTCTCTTTGTAAGTGCAGGCTTGTGTGCAGCTCTTCATGCAGCAACATTCGCCTTCTTCCACTCTGGCAACCTCTAGTGACTACCCTAGCGAAGGCTCCCGCAAACTTCCGTCAGCCATCCCTCACTCCGGAGAACTTTCTCCTATGGCGTACTAGTGTGATCATCGCCAGCAGAGCTCTACACAATCGGTGCGACCCTTCCCTCTCGCCGTTGTGATCTTCGCTGCCAGCCGAAACAATATTGTTGTTGGACGCCACCTAATACATTGGAGCTTACGACACAGATCTTCTTCTGGCATCAGCTGCCTCAATTCACCTCGGCGCCGCTTTCCCCCTCTTAGTTTTGTGCTGATGAAGTTGCTTTCCGAGTATTGTCTGTCAGTTACAGCCACGGTCGTCGTCAGCTAGCGTGTAACCATCTTCCGCAAGTCGTGAGTGACCTATCACGACATGTGACTTTCTGCGCCTTTTCCACATCGCCGCTGTCTTGACTTCCATGTCATGACCCATTAATTCCCGCAGAAGGTTCGTGACCTCTCCATAACGACCTGCTACATCACCTTATGGGCCATTATTTGTTCTTCACAACCATAGCAGTTCAGCTTGCCTCCTCGTGTCAAAGTGTTTGTTCACCGTTGATTTCCTTACAGCGGAAGAAATTACCTATCATGGAAGAGCCATCCTCTTCTAGCCTTCAACCTCCGAAGAGTGGCGGGAACAAAGGAGATCATGTTGTATCATTTTTTTTACTTTTATATTTTTCATTATCATATTTATACTTCTACGGGTTCGATTTTTAATATTGATAATAGTGTTGAGTTCAAGTTTGCAATTTCATACATCATTCCTATCTTTTTATATTACACAGCAAGCTTAGGATCTCATCATGTTTTATGTGCATATTAGCTTGCATCCGAAACTAAAAAAAATTGAAAAATATATATCATGCTATATTGAAAAATGTCACATCATACTTTTAGTATTTGCTTATTGTTTTCGAGCATTATTCAAGGACATTCTATTAGTTCACGAACTTCGAAGTATTTTATCATTTGTCGCCTTCGTGTTGGGTAATTGGTTTGAAGAAAGTTGCTTAGTGGGACTATGGATATTTGATGACAAGCCATATTCATGCTCTTATTTTTATATTGTATATATTACCTTGATAATAATTATATTCTTGTTGAACATTCAAGTGTAGCTGAGATTACTAATAAATAAGTACATGTAAAATTATCATAAAAATTTAATATAGTCATCATATTATAAAAGAGGGCTAGTGTAACCCCAAAAAGTATGAGGAGATACAAAAAGGTGTTATTGGGAATCTTAATGTATTTAAGTGATTAGATCCGTAGGGGATTATTATTCGACAACCTAAGGACAACTGCTTCGGGAGCTGTTGGTCGAAAGCCCATTACATGGACCACCTTGCGTAATATGAAAAAACACATGAGTACCGAACCAAAAAAAAAGTGAAAAGAAAGAAGTGAAAAAAAAAAGAATGATGATTGAAAGTTTCTAAGTGAATAAATATAATAGTAATAAATGAATAAAAGTACATGTTACACTTGTGTATTCGACATTGATATTTTTATTTGTAAGAATTATTTTCTTATTATTCAGAGCTGAAATTAAAGAAGATTAAAAATATATTACATTCAGAAATTTCAGCCAAGTTGTTATGAAAAGTGGTGAAACACTTAAGCGATGAATGTATAAGCTAGGTGTTAAGAAAAGTAGTTGATTGATAGGGCGGAAGGATTAACCATTTTGGTTGGAGCTTTTCTTTAAATAATTATATTTTTATGCCCTAACTAATTATATTTTTTATGATACAAACTTATTGAGAACAGAATACCTAGGATTGATGAATAATTAAGAAAATATAGACAAAATAAAGAGAAGATGAATATAGATATTTAACGTGATAAAATTCTCTTGATCACTATGATCAAGAGGGAAAGGTCTGTATCAAAGGATGTTGTCAATAGAAGAAATTTATTATGAGCACATTATGATAAAATTTTAACCTTTCATAAAGGTTTGTACCAAGCTTCCATCACATATCCCCATTTTTTTCTTTTCTCATTTCTTTTTTCTTTCACACTTTTAGGTACATGGTACATAATTTAAGACACATCAACAAAATTTCCACCTTGACTTAAATTTTATAAAACTCTCAAAAAATAAATGCATGCTCTCCTTTACTGAATGGTCCAAATGGACCTAGCTTGATCTTTGCTAAATGTTTGTCAAGTCTGAATAGTACTCAAACTTGGCAATATGTAAACTATTTGTCATCGTATCTATTGGGTTGTCATGAGTGTTAATCTTCTGAACTTTAACATCTTGCTTTTTTACATCATCGCGAATAAAATGATAACTCGCATCAAAATGTTTTGTCCTTCCGTAATGCATTTGATGTTTTGTGAGATGTATTGCACTTTAACTATTACAATATATGACAATAACTTCCTCCTCCATGGTGATCTCACCAACTAATCCTCTCAAACAAATAGCTTTCTTTATGGCTTCAGTGGTATATAATGGTACTATATCTTACAAAATAGCTTTCTATCTCACAACACAATCAGTAATAATAAAAACATAATCACTGAGAGACCGTCATCTATTAAGATCTCCTGCAAAATTAAATCAATATATTCAATTAGACTAGTTGAATTTCTACCAAATTTTAAATACACATAGCCTCTTAAAAATCTCATTATCCACTTAATAGTTTCCTAGTTCATGTTTTCTAGATTAGATATATATATCTAATGACAACATGAGATATATCTAGAGAAGTGTCAAATCATTGTTTACATAATGCTACCAACTACACAACAATAAGAAACTCTTGACATATATATTTCATCCTCATCAAATTGTGGTGAGTTGAGAGTTTAAAATGTGCAACAATTGGGATGCTAACAGCATTTGCATTCTGCATTCCAAAATGCTCTAAGACTTTCTTAATATACTCCTACTAAGATAAACAGTCTTCCTGCGCTTGTATTTTGAAATTTTTTGCCACTAGTTTTGCGTTGTACTTTGTATCTTCATTATTGATATCCTCTTTCTTAAACACTCATTATAGCCAATAATCTTCTTATTCATTGGTTGTCTTACAAGTTCCCAAGTGACATTTTTCTGTAAAGACTCCATCTTCTCTTGCATTGTTATTAACCACTTATTGCAATCAAAACTTCAAATGGCTTCATAATAAGAGGAACGGTCAAGTGATTTAATATCCTCATTAACACTTAATGCATAAATCATTTATTTTTCAAAATTATCTTTGATGTGATTTTATTTCTCTCCTTTGTCCGTCACTATAATTATTTATAATTTTATTTCCCTCCTTTTTAATTTTATTTCTCTCCTTTTTTGAAAATGCATATATGAAAAATATGAAAACTTAAAGAAAATTATTTCTTTGCAAAATTTCTTAGATGAAAAAGTTGTTAACACTCAAAGGACTATTCTTATTTCAAAACTTTTGCGAAAAATTATTCCTCATGTAACGCAAAAGAAAAATAATTTAAAGAAAATCTCTAGAAAATCAAATAGGTATTACTGGAAATATTCTTCTTATTCTTTACCATTTGAAAACTAAAAGGCCTCATGACCATTCTCTAAAACTTAGAGATTATCATGCTCTCATAACGATATTTTGTAACTTTGGTATGATAATAATTATTTTGTTAGACCATTTATTACGCATCATTTGTAAAATTGGAAAATTCATGAATATGGGCATGAATTTAATGTGAATTTTAAAATAAACCATAAATAATAATGTTGGGCTCAATTTGGGTACCAAAGAAAAAATGTTTTACTTATAGGTGTGCATCACAAAAGGAAAATGAAATTTACATGTGAAAAAGGTGAAGGCACAAAAATTGCATTAAAAGCATTGTTTAGCATAAGAAAATAAAATTTTAAATTTATTTTGATATCATACATTATTATGCATTGAATCCATCCATCTATTATCATAATTTTTATGTAAGTTATAATAATTAAGAAATGATTAGGATATTTGTGCATACTAGGACTATGTTGATTCAATTTTTAAAAAGCATAATATGCTAAAACTTATTTATTTATAATGAAAGTGAGTGTTCTATTTGATTGTGCACTTATTAGTTCACATCTTGACATTTGAAGATTCTTTTAACTTATATAATGCTATGTGATCTTAAAAATGGATTAAATCATATGTTTATCTAGTAGAGAATGATAAATGACCCTATTTAGTGGAAATTTATTTATTGCATACACTTAGTCAGTGACATAAAATTCATATTTTTTTTGAGATTTTGAAAACAAGAATTTTGGAAGGACTTAAAAATTGAATATCATATTTATGCTAGCTCCTTTTGATTTGTGATAATGCATTTGAAAAATATCGTTATCACATGTCAAATAAAGGAAAATATATGCTCTCTTTGATTTTACCAATGCTTGTTATCATAATTAACATTTAGATATGACAATGAAGAAGACACATAAATATATGTCTTTAAATTCTTCTAAAAGTGAATTATGATCACTTACCTATAAAGGATATCTTATATTTATAACAAGCACCTTTGGAAAATTTTAAATATAAACTTTTATGTTTTATGTGCATGAACTCATATTGTCATGATTTATTATCATTTGATATAAACGCACCTTATAATTATTTTAAAAATATTTCATATCCGGTAATTGATCATATTAGTATGATATTTAATCAGGATAACGAGATAAGATCATGAAGAGTAAATGAGATTCATTATCGATATAATCATCATCATCATTATGATCGGGACTAAGCACATGAATCAGAGATCTAAAAATCATAAAATTAACATAATACGTGTCGGGAACCCGGGCCGAGTTGGGTGGAAGCCGGGCCGAGTTCGTAAGACATCTACTTGGAAAAATCACAACATGACTTGGGTCGGGTTCGGGTCATACCCGGTCTGGGTTAGTGCTTGGTAGGTCGATCGGCCGATTCGACGCATTAGTCGACCGCTCCATAAAAGTCACGGCCGAGCGCGACTTCGTCGAGGAACTGTCCGGGCCAGATCTTCATTAACCCGGGCTAAGTTCTTCTTCGTTGCAGAGCTTTGCGCTCACGTCAATGGCGGACCTGGCCGAGTTCCGTCGAATTCTGTTCGAGTATGAACCTACTCGGGCCGGATCATGGTGAACTTGGGTCGGGTTTTTCTTACACAAAAACTGCGTGGACGCACGTGCGCATTCCATTCATCTTTTCGGACAACGGTCGGTATCCAGAATTATCATAAATCAAAGGACTAATACTAGGAATCTATCGTAGCATGCTTCAAGTCTAAAATTAAGATTCTATCACGAATCTATCCTAGTTTCATACCTTGAAGTTTCTGTCCAAGAAACTATTACTGCAGTCTTCTTCTTCCTCTTCCTCTTCCTCTTCCTCTGCCCGCTCCTCTCAGTTCAGATGCGGCCGGCGTCGTCCACGTCCTCCGGTGTGTCCCTGTATGGGCAGCGACATTTAGGCACGAGTGAGCAAAACAAGGGCGCATGAAAATAGGGGAGATTCTACGCTGAATTCGTAGGAAGAAAAAGGACTTCTTGGTTCATTTAGACCTCTTATTTATAGGAGAAAAGCCGAGTTCCGTTGAAAAATCAAATCCAACTAGGTTTTATTTTCCTATTTATCTCCTCCTATTCTATTTATCTTTCCCCTTTTTATCTTGTATTTTTTTTCTTTTATTTTGCACGATTCTAAGGCGTTACAAAACAAGAGTATATATTCAACATATTTTGGAAGACAAAAACTAGGTTGAATTAAGAGTAACATGAGCATAACATCATACAATATGAAAAGCCTAATTATACTTTAGGCAACATATACAATATGCAAGTTTTGGCCTCATGCCATATCAAACACCTAATATACTTTCAAGTGATTTAATACTAAAAAGTTGAGATATACCACCAAATATGAGGAATTTTGTTGAGAGGCTGTGGATTAGTTAAATTACGAAACACATCAATAATGACACAAATGCGACAAAAAACTGTTGAAGATGGAGAATATTTAAGCAGTGTGTGTGAGAGAGAGAGACAGGGGTTCAAGAAGGCAAAAGATGATTAATTAAAACATGCGTAGATATTGAGAGCTACTGAACAACACAAAATATAATTAAGCCGGCTATATGCCTTAATTGTTTTTTAAATTTCTTAAATTATGCATCACTAAACTTTTTATTGAATCAGAATTATATAAAAAATAATAACTGCACATTATTAATTGGCATATATAAGTAGTGTTTTTGAATTACTTAGATTCCGAAATGTCAGTAGCAAGTTAATTAGTTGTCGATCTTTTTGTTTTACTTTGGCAGCATAATTAATGCTACACAATAAATACATATCAAATGTGGTACATAATTGCCATTAATTACCTGCTATTATTGTTATTGACATCGTACACGTTAGATAATGTGCGCATGTTTACTTATATCATAGAGGGTAATATTTTTAGGCTAATTAAACTCACACTGAATACATTTGCTTTTTTTAAAAAAAACTTTGGCAGCATAAATGCTACACAATAAATGCTTATGAAATGTGGTATATAATTCCTAATAATTACCTGGTATATATTGCTTATTGACGTCGTACACGTAAGTAACATAATTGATTCATGCTTATATATAGAGGGTAAACTTTACAGGTTAAACCAGTGTTATCAAAACCGGACCTTCATTTGGACCGGATTGAACCAGATCAAAACGAGTTAATATCGGCCAATCAAAATTTAGTCTCCTCCTTTATTTATAATTGTCCATTGACTCTCACTTTGCAACTATTAATAATGTGGGACTATTTTTGTGCACTTCTTTTTCTATTCATTTAGTTTTGAATTTATTAAACTTTGAGTTTTAATTCATAATCTTATTTTATTTTTTAATATCATCAATGTATATTATAATATAAATTAATTATATATTTATTATTTTAATATAATATTTATCATAATAGATAAATTAATTATGAATGAATAGTGCACACTTCTTTGTTATATTTATAATACACAAAAATGCTATAATGTACTTAGTATAGTATAATATTATATATACACAACTTTAAATTTCTTTAATCTAGTATATAATAAGTCAAATTAAATAGTTAACTACTCATTATACGATATATTTTTTTATAGAATATACAATCTTGTCTTAATATTTTGAAAAAAAATATGTAATTTTTGCTTCTAACATAAAAAATAAAGATATGAAATACATAAAAAAAATAATCATTAGAAAATTTGTATATAATAATGAAATTCGTAATATTTTAATTTATTAAGTGTATAATTTTAAAATCAAATCTTAAAATTAATTATAAACTTATTATTAATTATTTATGATTATTTTTTTTTCTTTTGCATAATACATTTTGATATCATACATATACTTATATAATTGAAATATCATAGCTTAATTTACTATTATCATATTAAATATAATATTTTGTTACTATCCGATCCGACCGACCGGTCTAATCGATCCGACCGATTCAACCTGAAACGGATACTTTTCCGAGTCGTCGTCCGGTCCGGTCCTAAGTAAGCATGGTAAGCATGAGCACATTATCTTCTTTTGATTTTTTAATGAGCACATTATCTTATCAAAATTTTTTAATGTGGTACATAATTGCTATTAATTACCTGCTATTATTGTTATTGACATCGTACACGTTAGATAATTACCTGCTATTAATGAGCACATTTCTTGTAATGCTACACAAGATTTCTTGATTACTTATAGATAATGGGTTAAACTTACAGTGAGTATACATTTACTCTTCTGTGTTCTGAACAATCAAAAGAAGATAAATCCATGGGTTTCGGTCGTCTCTCGTTTTCGTTGTTCGGCGTCCTCGTTTCTTCTTTACTCATCTTCTCATGCCATGTTCCAGTGAGCGAAGGTTACAGCGTCCATGTCAACATTACAAATAATCTGGGTAATGGAATTCCATTGTACGTCCATTGCAAATCCAAAAATGACGATCTTGGCTTACATTTACTGAACTATCATGAATTCTTCACTTGGTCTTTCAAACCCAACGCTTTCTTCGCTACTACGTTATTTTGGTGTTCGATGAGTTGGACTAGTGCTACTGGACTTGTCGAAGGGAGCTTTGATGTTTACAGTGAGTCAAAGGACTATGGCGTGTGCCCAAAATTCTGCTTGTGGAGCATTGAACTGGGCGGAGCTTATGTATATAACTTTCATACAAAAGCGAAGGAACTTAGGCATTCTTGGTGGTAATGTTGGTTAATTTGTACTCCACAAATTGATGCAAACGTTTTGCATACTGGTTGCCATTGAATAAAATTGAGATTTTCTGGTACTGTATTGGTTGTGCTACTTACAAGTTTACCATAAGTAATGAAACTAGATTCATTTTGGTCATGTTCCTCTCCTAGCTTTGACTCAATATTTAACGGTCCATAATTTTAATTTATAATTAGATTATCTCCGAACTTTACTATATTATCCTTTATGGCCGGAAATAACCAATTCCTCGATTATATTGCTGACGTAGCACAATAAAATTAATATAATATAATAAAAATAATATTAAAAATAAAAATAGGGGGCCGAAACCCCCCTTTTCTCCCTCGCTAGCATCGCATGCGAGGGAGAAAAGGGGGCGCCGACCCGTGCATGGGTCTAGCGCCCCCTTATCTCCCTCAACGGCACCGCGTGCGAGGGAGAAATGGGGGGGGGGGGGGGGGGGTGTCGTCCCTCATATGTGTCTCCCCAACCAGGGCCGGTGCCCCCCTTCCCCTCTCCTCTCTGACGCCAGAGAGGAGAGGGAAAGGGGAGCGTCCCCCCTCCCATTTTTTAATTATTTTCTAATACATTACAAGAAATCTTGGTAATAATGACGTGTATTAGCATCTCAAAAGATGTGACGCTAAAACGATGCTGCAACAGCGTCGCCTTAACGCCGGACAATAGACGGCGCAAATAGCCTTTCCTTCGTCTCGATTTAGCGTGGCATTAGCATTTAAAAAATGTGACGCCCTACTTCGCGAAGCTACATATACACTATAAATGCGCGCGCGAGCATGCAAATGCGCGCGCGAGCATGCAAACGCGTGGCAAATATCAACGCCCCTTTAGCATCGCAAATTCATGACACTACATTGCATACTTTAGTGCCTCAAGTTAGTCGACGCCAATGTGGCACTAAAGTGATAGCTTATACTCAGTGTCGCCTTGACGTCGACACACTATGGTGCTAAATATGTTGCAGCACAGATAGATGTTGACGCTATGGTGGCGCCAAAGTGGCGCACAATTGGTGCATCGCTAATGTGATGCGAAGACGGCACCATTGTAACATATACTTTACTAAACTTTAATTCATAAATTAAATATACATATACACATACATATACATATATACATACATACATATACATATACATATACCTACATACGTACATACATACATACATATATATATATTTATTTACATGTCAATATATTATACTTACAATATATTTATCATATCTTAATTATAGATAAAATATTTTTATATTCTTAATCATGGAATTATGATGGTTGAATTATTTGGCAAGCTTTTATTACCAAAATTGAAATATAGTTATCTAGTAAAAATTAATACAATTTAGCGTCACTCTAGAGACGCAATTAATACAATTCAATTTTCTTACTTTTTACTACATAAAAATTAATTCTATGAAATCGCGGTCAAATCAGAATTAAAACGGAGTTAAAAAATGGAAAAGAGTGAAGATGGCAAGAGAATTTTGCCATCACGGGGAGCGTGAATGTGTTGTCATGGGCCATGACAAAGACCGTGAAACTTCTGTAACGACCCGTTAGAGGCCATGCATTTAAGCATATTTTAATTCATTTTCATATAGCATGCATCATTAATTGAGCTTATTTTTTTTAATTTTATAAAAATAAAAATCTACCTAAGTTTTGTGTTTTATTGCAGAAAAATTAAGAAAAAAGAGTCACAAAGTTACCGAAGAAAACAACATTCAAATCAAAGTTAAAATAGAGCCAAAATCGCAAATTAATAAAAGTTGTTGAGGCTGAAAATTGAATATAACGAATCATGATGAATCTGTAACAGTCGTATATTATTCTTAAATGCATGAATTATAATTACTTTGATAATTGATCATGTGGGGTGATTAGTTTCATGAATTATAATTACTTTGATAATTAATTTTTTACATTTAAGTTGAAGCATACATAATGCGTGTTCGATAACTCATTATGTCGAATTTCATGCGGTCTATTATTCTGTCCATATTTGTGGGTGAATAACATTACAGAAAATACATTTTAATGCATCTTAACTCTATGTAAGATTAATAATTAACTCATCATTTACAGTTATTAGTTTTATTAGAAGTTCAGATATTTTGGTTTACTCATCTCGTCATACTTTAGGTATTCCTAAGCCGTTATAAGAATCGAAGCTATTATTTACTATTATAAATCAACTGTAATAGTGGATCATACAAGTTTACCTTTACAGTAATCATCCATAATTCCCCAAGCTTAACATCAATTTCTTTTATTTGTTTATCATTTATTTTTTGCACCTTTAATTTTCTATTTTCACCACAAAACCCTTTACTTTTCCTAGTAGATTATTAAAGATTATATCTAACTAGTTCCTCGTGGGATTCTACTCTATACTTTATTATTTGATACGACTAGTGCACTTTCTAGCAAATTTATTTATTACAAATTTAACGCCTCAAGTTTTTTACGTCTTTTTGGAGAACTATATGCATATATCTTATTCTATGTCATATAAGCCACTTTGATATATTTTTTTTATTTTACTTCACTTTTCTTTTAGCATTGTGTAAGTTTTTCAGGAACCATCTTTGGTACACAACTTGATTATCGATGCTCACATCATTATTCCCTCAATGGCAAAGAAGAAAATGACTATCACTCAACAAGTTGAGAGAAATAACATTATTCTCCAACGATATGAAGTTGAGGCAACATCATCAAGCCAAAGCATTACAAGGAAACCCCAACAATCTCAAAATGAAGATTCATCGTAAGATCTATCTGTCATTCACAAACAATTATTAGATCCTTTTGTTGAAGAAACTCTCCACTCAACATTATCAAAATTGAAAATATGGAGAGACAAATTCACAACATCATGCTACAAAGCAAGAGGACATACTATCACCTCATACTCGAATCTACATCATCAACTGAGTCATTAACTAACCTCCAGGAGATCTTTAAGCAATTCAATGCAATAATAGAAAAGAAGCTCAACGCACAAGATCAATTAATCAACAACTCGGAAGCCGAATTGACTTAGCTTAAAAACCATTACATTACGACTGATATGACATCTTCTCCTCTACAACATAAAGTTATTCAACTCAAATTTGAAGATAAGGAGACTAAAATTCACACGCTAGAGAAGTAAGTTGCAGAATTAATTATTCAAGTTGTCAATACATATGAAGATGATTTCAAAAAAAATTTACAATCATATTATGTCCATGTTACTACCAAACAAGATGGATGCAAAGAGATTATTATCCAAAAAGGTGGACAATACAATGGTGTGTTAAGGAGACAAGTCCATACATAATTGAAGATGCACAAGTATGAAGGAAGCGTGCACCTTCCAAAATTCTAGCCATCATAACAATCGTCTCAAAGTCATAATCCACTAACAAAAGAAAGGAGCGCTCCATCCATGTCAGCAACAAAGACTAAAATGATGCAATGGAAACCCAAGAGTCCACCTTTTAAGATCAAAGCCAATTCTTCATGTTTGACACAGAATCAAAGGAGTCTGCATTCATCTCCGAAAATTTTGACAAAAGTGGTGGAGGCCTAAATGTTCGTCTCCACTTCTGAAGCATATGAATCCATCATCATCAAATCAGTTAATGACTCCTACATCATTGCAGAAGCAAGTACAATCTCCAGATGCACAATGTCATTTAATCACCACACTCCAATTTATGATGCTAACAGGAGCTTCCATCAGGGACAGAGATTTAATATTCAAGACAGATTGCGACTTCTTAGTTGATTAATCTCCACCACTGCACTAAATGTTCAATTAATTTGGTGAGTTCATTCCTTTTATTGTTCTTACACTTTTTAGAATATCTTTAGTCTTAGTTGCAAGATGCACACTTGGGAGAATCCACATATTAGCCTTCATACTACCCTCAGTTTATATTTTGATCTTAGTTAGATTAGCTAGTTCTTTTTTTTCCTTGTTGCATGCTTACTTTATTTAGTTTTTACTTTTTATCTTTTATTTTAATATTATTTTCTAAATTTTAACAGGTCTCTATAAGTCAAATATGAAATTGAATGCCTAGAAATTTCACAAATTTTTTTACAGACCATTATTTACTTTTCACGGGGGTTATACAAATCTCACGAGTCATAATCTCTATTTCACGGGTCTCACAGTGGATGCTGATGAAACTATTTCAGTTTCATGGGTTGTAGTTGGAGAGTAACAGGTGTTATAATGCTCTATAACCTGCGTGTTTTGGTATAATGAGCCGTAACAACATTGTCACGGCCCACAATGATTAGTTTTAAGCCTATATAGAATTCAAGAGTTATATCACGGGTCGCAGCCAGCACTTCACGGACCTTACTTTGCCCTATAAGATTTAGTGTCTCACCATCACGGGCTATAAGTTTTGAGTCATGACCCGTAATTCTATTTCACAGGTTGTAATCTTTATCTCGCGGATCTTACGGGGCCCTACACTTTGAACTTTTAATTATAACGAGCCATGACCACTTGGTAACGGCCCCCTCACTTTCTCTTTGTAAGTGCAGGCCCATGAGCAGCTCTTCATGCAGCAACATTCGCTTCTTCCACTCTGGCGACTTCTAGTGACTACCCTTGCGAAGGCTCCCGCAAACTTTCGTCCGCCATACCTCACTCCGGAGAACTTTCTCCTATGGCATACTAGTGTGATCATCGTTGGCAAAGCTCTACATGATCGGTGGGAGCCTTCCATCTCGTCGTTGCGATCTTCGCCGCCAGCCGAAACAATATTGCTGTTTGACGCCACCTAATTCTTCTGGCATCAGCTGCCTCAATTCACCTTGACGCCGCTTTCCCCCTCTTAGTTTTGTGCTGATGAAGTTGCTTTCCGAGTATTGTCTGTCAGTTACAGCCACGGTCGTCGTCAGCTAGCGTGTAACCATCTTCCACAGGTCGTGAGTGACCTATCACGACACGTGACTTTCTGCGCCTTTTCCACATCGCCGTTGTCTTGACTTCCATGTCATGACCCATTAATTCGCGCAGAAGGTTCGTGACCTCTCCATAACGACCTGCTACATCACCTTATGGGCCATTATTTGTTCTTCACAACCATAGCAGTTCAGCTTGCCTCCTCGTGTCAAAGTGTTTGTTCACCGTCGATTTCCTTACAGCGGAAGAAATTACCTATCATGGAAGAGCCATCCTCTTCTAGCCTTCAACCTCCGAAGAGTGGCGGGAGCAAAGGAGATCAGGTTGTATCATTTTTTTTTACTTTTATATTTTTCATTATCATATTTATACTTTTACGGGTTCGATTTTTAATATTGATAATAGTGTTGAGTTCAAGTTTGCAATTTCATACATCATTCCTATCTTTTTATATTACACAGCAAGCTTAGGATCTCATCATGTTTTATGTGCATATTAGCTTGCATCCGAAACTAAAAAAAATTGAAAAATTTATATCATGCTATATTGAAAAATGTCACATCATACTTTTAGTATTTGCTTATTGGTTTCGAGCATTATTCAAGGACATTCTATTAGTTCACGAACTTCGAAGTATTTTATCATTTGTCGCCTTCGTGTTGGGTAATTGGTTTGAAGAAAGTTGCTTAGTGAAATTATGGATGTTTGATGACAAGTCATATTCATGCTCTTATTTTTATATTGTATATATTACATTGATAATAATTATATTCTTGTTGAACATTCAAGTGTAGCTGAGATTACTAATAAATAAGTACATGTAAAATTGTCATAAAAATTTAATATTGTCATCATATTATAAAAGAGGGCTAGTGTAACCCCAAAAAGTATGAGGAGATACAAAAAGGTGTTATTTGGAATCTTAATGTATTGAAGTGATTAAAACCGTAGGGGATTATTGTCCGATGACCTAAAGACAACTGCTTCGGGAGCTGTCGATCGAAAGCCCATTACATAGACCACCTTGGGCAATATGGAAAAACACATGAGTACTGAATCAGAAAAAAGGTGAAAAGAAAGAAGTGAAAAAAATGAATGATGATTGAAAGTTTCTAAGTGAAGAAATATAATAGTAATAAATGAATAAAAGCACATATTACACTTGTGTATTCAACATTGATATTTTTATTTTTAAAAATTATTTTCTTATTATTCAGAGCTGAAATTAAAGAAGTTTAAAAATATATTACATTCAGAAATTTCAGCCAAGTTATTATGAAAAGTGGTGAAACACTTAAGCGATGAATGTATAAGCTAGGTGCCAAGAAAAGTAGTTGATTGACAGGGCGCAAGGATTAACCATTTTGGTTGGAGCTTTGCTTTGAATAATTATATTTTTATGCCCTAACTAATTATATTTTTTATGATACAAACTTATTGAGAACAGAACACATAGGATTGATGAATAATTAAGAAAATATAGACAAAATAAAGAGAAGATGAATATAGATATTTAACGTGGTAAAATCCTCTTGATCAGTGTGTTCAAGAGGGAAAGCTTTGTATCAAAGGATGTTGTCAGTAGAAGAAATTTATTATGAGCACATTATGATAAAATCCTAACCTTTCATAAAGGTTTGTACCAAGCTTCCATCACATATCCCCATTTTTTCTTTTTCTCATTTCTTTCTCTTTCACACTTTTAGGTACATGGTACATAATTTAAGGCACATCAACAAAATTTTCACCTTGACTTAAATTTTATAAAACTCTCAAAAAAATAAATGCTCAACATGCTCTCATTTACATAATGGCCCAAATGGGCCTAGCTTGATCTTTGCTAAATGTTTGTCAAGTCTGAATAGTATTCGAACTTGGCAATAGGTAAACTATTTGTCATCGTATCTATTGGATTGTCATGAATGTTAATCTTTTGAACTTTAACATCTTGCTTTTTTACATCATCACAAATAAAATGATAACTCACATCAAAATGTTTTGTCCTTTCGTAATGCATTTGATGTTTTGTGAGATGTATTGCACTTTAACTATTACAATATATGACAATTGCTTCCTCCTCCATGGTGATCTCATCAACTAATCCTCTCAAACAAATAGTTTTATTTATGACTTCAGTGGTAGGTAATGTTACAAAATAGCTTTCTAACTCACAACACAATCAATAATAATAATAACATAATCAGTGAGAGACCATCATCTATTAAGATTTGCAAAATTCAAATCAATATATCCAATTAGACTAGCTGCATTTCTACCAAATTTTAAATACACATAACCTCATAAAAATCTCATTATCCACTTAATAGTTTCCTAGTGCATGTTTTCTAGATTAGATATATATATCTAATAATAACAATGACAACATGAGATATATCTAGAGAAGTGTCAAATCATTATATACATAATGCTACCAACTACACAACAATAAGAAACTCTTGACATATATATTTTATCCTCGTCAAATTGTGGTGAGTTGAGAGTTTAAAATGTGCAGCAATTGAGATGCTAACAGATTTTGCATTTTGCATTCCAAAATGTTCTAAGACTTTCTTAATATACTCTTACTAAGATAAACAGTCTTCCTGTGCTTGTATTTTTGAAATTTTTTGCCACTAATTTTGCGTTGTACTTTGTATCTTCATTATTGATATCCTCTTTCTTAAACACACATTGTAGCCAACAATCTTCTTATTCATTTGTTGTCTTATAAGTTCCTAAGTGACATTTTTCTGTAAAGATTGCATCTTCTCTTGCATTGTTATTAACCACTTATTGTAATCAAAACTACGAATGGCTTCATAATAAGAGGAACGGTCAAGTGATTTAATATCCTCATTAACACTTAATGCATAAGTCACTAATTTTTCAAAACTATTTTTGATGTGATTTTATTTCTCTCCTTTGTCTGTCACTAGAATTATTTCTAATTTTATTTATCTCCTTTCTAATTTTATTTCTCTCCTTTTTTGAAAATGCATATATGAAAAAAATGAAAACTTAAAGGAAATTATTTCTTTGCAAAATTTCTTAGATGAAAAAGTTGTTAACACTCAAAGGACTATTCTTATTTCAAAACTTTTGCGAAAAATTATTCCTCATGTATCACAAAAGAAAAATAATTTAAACAAAATCTCTAGAAAATCAAATAGGTATTACTGAAAATATTCTTCTTATTCTTTACCATTTGAAAACTAAAAGGCCTCATGATCATTCTCTAAAACTTAGAGATTATCATGCTCTCATAACGATATTTGTAATTTTGGTATGATAATAATTATTTTGTTAGACCATTTATTACTCATCATTAGTGCTCATGGTCATTATTCGTTTGCATGTAAAATTGGAAAATTCATGAATATGGGCATGAATTTAATGTGAATTTTAAAATAAACCATAAATAATAATGTTGGGCTCAATTTGGTACCAAAGAAAAAATGTTTTACTTATTGGTGTGCATCACAAAAGGGAAATGAAATTTACATGTGAAAAAATGAAGGCACAAAAATTGTGTTAAAAGTATTGTTTAGACTAAGAAAATAAAATTTAAAATTTATTTTGATATCATGCATACTAATGCATTGGATTCATCCATCTATTATCATAATGTTTATGTAAGTTATAATAATTAAGAAATGATTAGGATATTTGTGCATACTAGGACTATGTTGATTCAATTTTTAAAAAGCATAATATGCTAAAACTTATTTATTTATAATGAAAGTGAGTGTTCTATTTGATTGTGCACTTATTAGTTCACATCTTGACATTTGAAGATTCTTTTAACTTATATAATGCTATGTGATCTTGAAAATGGATTGAATCATATGTTTATCTAGTAGAGAATGATAAATGACCCTATTTAGTGGAAATTTATTTATTGCATACGCTTAGTCAGTGACATAAAATTCATATTTTTTTGAGATTTTGAAAACAAGAATTTTGGAAGGACTTAAAAATTGAATATCATATTTATACTAGCTCCTTTTGATTTGTGATAATGCATTTGAAAAATATCGTTATCACATGTCAAATAAAGGAAAATACATGCTCTCTTTGATTTTACCAATGCTTTTTATCATAATTAACATTTAGATATGACAATGAAGAAGACACATAAATATATGTCTTTAAATTCTTCTAAAAGTGAATTATGATCACTTACCTATAAAGGATATCTTATATTTATAACAAGCACCTTTGGAAAATTTTAAATATAAACTTTTGTGTTTTATGTGCATGAACTTATATTGTCATGATTTATTATCATTTGATATAAATGCACCTTATAATTATTTTAAAAAATCTTTTCATATCCGGTAATTGATCATATTAGTACGATATTTAATGCATAAGAAATCTAATTATCAACTTTAAGGACTCAATCATAGATGTGAAAAATAAAAGCATATTACTAAGGAGATCATTTTCAAACTTCTATAATTGATTTATTTTTGTGAAGTTTTTTAGCATGTTTAAAAGCTTGAAATTCTGCTCCTCGTATTTTTCAATATGATATTACTATTCGATTCTTACTCATCTTCTCAAAATTTAAGCTATTATCATTGTTTCAAAATTTTTTGCAATACATTGATTCTTTATATAAGGTTTTGACATTTATATTATTTTCACACCCTAAACAATTTTGATTTCATATGTTGTTCTATCGATCATTTATGAATTTAGGAGAAGTTAATTTGGTTTGTCGCATATGTAACCTTTGAAATATTTTTTATAATATGGAAAATTAATGAAAATTATTTTGCATCTCCCATATGATATTTTATATCTTGTTTCTATTATGACAAAAATAGAAGAATGAAAAATATAGAAAAATGGCATATGATTAACGGGGAAAAGATTTGTCTTTTAACAAAGCTAAATATGTAAACTATTTTTTAATGAGTCAAAAAGGAAATAAATATAGGAGAAATATGATAAGAATATAAGATAAATTTATATAAAAAAATATAATACCAAAAGTATATAAGCCCTAATTTATTATGGATCTCATAAATACAACTCTATATAAAAAAAAATATCTTATAACTAAGATTTATGTGCATATCTATCATTGAAAGGAAAATTTAGATTTAGGAGAGTGAAATTTTGACTTTAATATATTTTCCTCCCAACTTATATTTTTTTTTTATTTGTCTTCATTGCAAAAGGAGATATTGTTGGAACAAAGATTTTATGCCCTAACTAATTATATTTTGATGATAAAAACATCAATAAAGTAGAGTTATATTTAAAGTGTTGAAAAGGTTTAAGAATGAACGAGTTATTTTATTCATTGAGCTTTAAGTCAATATTTAAATATGTTTCATTCCTATTATATGAAAGGTGTAGATAGTTTTGCTAGTTTTTCAACAAGTTAAAAATTATCTCATTCTGATAACCACGCTAAAAAGATATATGCAGGATAATGCAAAGCGGTCTATCAATTGATTTGGTGAAAGGGAAATTGATATGGTGAACCAATCGACCGGTGGGTGAAAAATGCACTATTTGATTGAAATCGAAAGACCAGTACTTGTGGTTGAAAGCGGTCGATTGTTTGCCGACATCAAAAGTAAAATGACTAGCGGTCAACCATCAGTCTAACACACATTCACAATGTTGAACACAGACTTGATGGTCCAAAAACTAATTAAATGGTCGATAAAAAATGTCAACTAGTTGACTTTTCAACGGTCATATTTTTTCAATAACAATGACGAGCATCGATCGGTCCGTAGGCAGAATGCATCATATTTCAATGCTATAAAATAAATTTCAAAGATGAATGGATAATGAAGAATTCTATGTGAACTTGGATGGAAGACTTGTGAAGTCCATTTGAATCAAAACTTAAAAACATTATTATCTTTCTCTCTTCTTTTCTTGTTTGAGCTTGAATTGTAAAAGAGAAATTTGAAGTGTACTTTAAAATCATTGTATAGTTAGTTGAGCTCTTGAGCGATAAGAGGTTGCGCTTAATTTACCTCTGAAATGAAGAAAAAGCGAGTGAAAACATTCGAAAATGATAAGTGTGTCGTACCTCTCAAAGTGATTTCTTCCTTGCCCCCATTAACCCAACTTGATGAAAGATCTGAGTTCACTCGACACAACCCGAGTTTGTCAAGAAATTCAAATATGAGTTCACTGGACACAACCCAATGACCCAATATTCTTTCTTGCAAATTAACTTTTAATTTGATCTAAAGCCTTTATGCAATTTAAATCTTAAAATATATGAAAATAAAATAGGTCAAATATAGAAAAGAAATATTTGAAGATTCAAAAACTACCTTGTTCTTTCAAATAAAATATAATATGTGATTTTTATATTAAATAATATAAGTTAAAAATTAAATAAATAAAGAAGAAATTATCGATGTAATATAATATGCATCTGAGTTGAATCGAATATTTCGGTTGAGTCCAACCCAATTTATCAATATATTTAGACAATGCATTCAACATCAAGTCGTGTGAGCTCGACTCGGACACGGCCTTCAAGTCGGGTTCGTGCCTACTCGGCCCGGACGGAGGGAACACGGACCCGACATGACATGATCTAACACGTTTTTTTTTTTCATTTTCATACATCAACACAGACGGATTACTGGACCTATGTGACATGGACAAGGTCCCGCGCGAAGGACACGAAGAGTTTTACATCCTTCAAGGAAGTCAGTTGGTTGCATGGTCTTCCTCCAACAGATGGAACCAACAAATTTCTCACTTTTGACGCACTTTTTGGAAATGAATGATACCGCAAATCGTCTTCAGACTGATGGTCAAATAAAAGTCATTAACCGTCCGCGCTTCCTCCAGCGAGAAGCCTCTGCAATGGGTGCGGGCTGAATTCTCTTGTAGCTGGTGGTTAATCGTCCAATGGGATTTCCTCCTCTATCATTATTTAGTTACGTGTGTACTCCTAGACTTTGGATTGATCTGTCACTACCAAGTCCTTCACTCAGAACCATATCAAGAAGTCCTCCGTCATACATACCGCAGTGCATATGGAGCAATCCAGCCTAAGTATATATAATTAAAGAACAAGCTGATCGCGAGCAATGGTGGATGGCGAAGGACCTTCGCCGAAAGTGATCTTGTTGTGGATTTTACTTGGACAAAGAATGCTGCTTTCTAGCGGGAAGCTACGACAAATTCAAGCATAACAAGTTCGGGCCTTGTCCCATTCTTTGCAAAAATGAACTTGAAACCTGTGAGCTTGCTTTTGATTATAGACAATTCTTATAATGACAAGTAATTAATCATATTCTTAAAAAAATTAAGCTTAACTTATACAAGTTATACTCTTAACATAATATTTAAAGAAACCAAATAAAGTAGAAAAAACAAAAGTGGGAACCAAGATACACTATATGGATCTATAAATTACATGACAAAAAAAACACTTTCTTTTGATATTTTCTTGCCTACGTTCGTGTGCTTCCGTTAGCAGATCAAAGCTGCTTCGCTGCTCTTTTCTAATCATATATTCATATATGTATGTTCAATTATTAAAACCTCTTGATTTTTTCATGCATCCCTCTCATTCCTCCTCCAAACCGCTTCGAGATCGCTAGCAAAGGCCTTCTGCTGCCCGACGACGATGGTGACATGGTCCTTTCTGTCGAACACCTTCACGGTCGCCCTCGGGATCTTGGCCCCGACCGCGTGGCTGCATTCGGCCGGCAGCAGCTCGTCGTCCCTGCCGTGGAACACGGCCACGCCGCAGCTCACTCGATCCCTCACCGCGTCCAAGTAGTTCTCCATCTTGTACGCGCTTCCGCAGAGGACGTTGTGCAGGGTGTGCCATGCAGCGTGGTGGGTGTGGCACATGAACCCGTCGATCAAGAACGTCCTCAACCTGTTCAAATCATTACATAATATATACGTTATATATATGTCCATGCATGCAGTCCACAAACTATATTTTTTTCTATTTCCTTTCAGAATAATTAAACACTCGATAATATTATATATATGTTGTAATATTTGATCTGACAGATGTCACGACATGAAACATCAAAAAGCTATTCATTGCGCAGGTTTGCTATCTGTCAACGGTGTTGCTTAAGCATTTGTTTCGGTGAACATTAACAAACCTACTTCTCATCACTCCATTAAATACAAGGATAGCAAATCTATATATGCATGTCCCCAGCTGTCTCCAAATGATAAGAGTCACTAGTGATCTGTAATTCAGATAATGCACTCCGACTTAGAAATAGTATTTTACTGCACTTTTATCACCTTGGTTAAAGTTTTCTCTGCTTTCTTATCCTAGGAAGAAAATAAGAATCAAAATTTTACCTAATGAAAGAAAACAAAAACATTGATGAATCCGACTCCGGACTCACTCGAGCGTGAGGGGCCGAACTCAATTAATCGCACCCTCATTACGCAAACGGGATTCATCACAGTTGACTGAACCAATAATTACTAGGAAGCGCCGATACCTAAGCGGTGATCTAACATCAACAGAGGTCCCGGGAGCATATGAGGACAGACATAGGGAGCAGGAGAAATCTGCCAAAAGTTTAATTAGGTGGCTTGACTTCCATGCACCGACATGTGCGTGCATGCATTTATGAACGACGGAGTCGGATCAGGAGGAAGGGTACCTGTTCCCAGTGACGATCCTGAACAGGAAGTCCCACAGCCGGTGGTGCTTGCAGATGACCAGGCAGATGGTTCTGCTGACGTGCTCGTACCAGCACGCCATCGACGCCCCGAAGGCGATCGCCGGCCACACCTTCCTCGGCGCCACCCGCCGCATCATGTACTGCGTCGCCTCCTCCCCCTTCGGCACCGGAAAGTACGGCTGCGGCACGCGCGCACTCAATTATTAATTACTAAAACAAGCCTGACCCGTCGCATGCATGCAGACGTATACGATATACCGATGTATGTATCATGGGGACACCTGCCGCGCGTCTGGGATACTTACCGGCGAAAGCAATGTGAGGGACTTCACGGCATCCGGGTGTTTCACGGCCAGCGCTAGCGCGATGATGGACCCGAGGGAGTGGGCAACGACGTGGAAGCTCCGGACGTTGTAACGCTCCAGCACAGACTTCTCGATCATGTCGACATGCTCCCGCAGCGTGTAGAGGGAGTCCGCCGGCTTTGGGCTGCGGCCGAAACCCAGCAGATCCACTGCGAACAGCCGGCGGCCCGACCTTGCCTCTTCAGAGAACTCGCGGAACACTGTCTCCGTCCAGAACGTGGACGACGATATGAACCCGTGGATAAAGATCACGTCCGATTTCGACCTCCTCCCGTCTGCAATTTCATTGTACCATTCGCTTAATTAATAGAGCGATGTGATGTTTCCGTATGACGAAATTAAGAAAAGCCAAAGAATGAAGTGTATTCTTAATGGATGCATGCATGATCACCTCTAGGCTCCTCGACGTGAACATAGAGCTGATCGGAGACGAGCGAACCGTTGGTCGAGGACGTCCTGCTCCATGAATCGCAAGTCTTGCAGTCGCAATCCGACCACCGAGCAATAGGCTGCGGTCGCTTCCGGCCGATCTTCCCCTTGATCATCTCCACGATGCCGGGGTTCACGGCGAACGCGGTCGCAACCGGCGACCTCGCCGACATGCTGGTATTCGCGGCGGCGGCCACGGCCACCTTCCTGCCGAACTCGGCGATCCGGGACGGACGGTAGTAGAGCGTCTCGGAGACATCCTCCAGCTGCAGCTTGGTCGAGCACAGGCGCACCACCTTCGGGCGGCGCCCTATGCGCTCCGGCGCCGCGAGGTAACTCCCGTCGCTGGTTATCATGTCCTCCGCGGACGAGCAATAGCAAGGGCGCCACTCGGCCTCGACGGCGAAGTCGGCGACCTTGTAGACGACGCAGAGGACGGCGTCGAGGAGGTCGAGGAAGGAGAAGACCACGAAGCTGGCGACAGAGTTCAGCACTGCGCAGGCGAGAGCGAGCAAGGACAGCATCCTTGATCCCTTGTCAGCACTCATTCTGCCGCCTCGGCGTAGCGCACCCTTCCCGCCAACGATCCACGTAACTATTGGACAGGGACGAGCAATATATGCACCCGCACGTCGACGTCCGTGGGTTGGGATGTGACGGCTATATGGTCACTGTAAACTTATTTGGTTGGCAGTTCTCAACCACTACCTGCAGAGCCAAGAAGGAGCTAGAAAGGTCGAAACAAGCGCACGGCATCGACCTTTTGCTCCCTCCTTAATCTCAACACAACAGGGACTTGAGGGTTTATGTGCGTGGGTTTTAACTTGAATTGAGCGGCATGATTCCTAAGTAGGTGGTGTAAGGTGGCAATGAGTGAGTTAATGTGAATGAGAGAGAGTGTGTGTGTACATGTATGTGAAGGGGAGAGAGAGAGAGAGAGAGAGAGAGGAATTGATTGTGACATTTAAAATGTTCGTTGGACAAGGAAAAGAAGGTGGGTGGTGGTTGAACACCGCAAATAACAAGGTTTCTGAGTTTGTTAATTGTTGCCCCCTCCACCCCTCCTGAGGATTGGCTGAAGTCTTAACCTAATGATGCCTTTATTTTTTTTTGCTACTAAACAATAATGATTGATTGCTTTTACACATGTACTTAAATATGCTTACTTTTCCGGGAGATAGAAATAGTATGTATAAAGTTTAATCTCTTGAAATAATGTATCATAACTCCTGAAATTAAATGTTGAGAGAACACCATTTCCATGTGCAACTAGCTAGTCAATTAAACTAATGAGAAAATACAGCTACTCATCAATGAATATATGCTTATGTACTTAGTAGATTTCTAAACACCAACATTCACACCAAGAAAAAAAAATCCGCAAGGTTAATTTGTGGCGCATCAAATTTTATGTTTTTTTCAAAAAAAAAAGGGTGAGCTCATTTTTTTCATCACAACAAGTCTTTACCAATTTAGAATATTAAAGAAATGCAAAGACTGACTAAGAACCACTAGTGTTGTTAATTCAATTTGCACTTCTATTCAAGTTAAGATTTTGCATGCCGTAGTTGGCCATGACTGTTAACCTGGGACTCAAAAACAGAGACTTGAGGGGGAGTGGGAACATGAACTTAATTTTGTCCTATAAACAACTTCAGAAAAAAACGAACCAGCAGTCCTAGTGCTCAGAGGAAGTGGGGACATCAAATAATAGAAAACATAAGGACCTACAAATATTACTCTAAATGCAGGTTATGGAGTCATCAAGCAGCAGGGACAAGGAGAGCAAAGAACCACAATGTGTTGTCTCTCCAGTGTCAGTATAAATCGTTGCCTTCCAAAACAGGCCAAAGTTTGTGCAGTAATTGTAATTAATGGATGCATTATTGGAATGACTTCTTATACAGGAAATACGCAGGATTAACAACTTTAAAAAGGAGTCAGTAGACTTTGAGCAAACAGTAACATCTATCCCTGTCGATAAAGCTTATGAACAAGCATACTGCAATGATTCCACACTATATATGGAATAAGTGGTACTACTACGTTCTTCGGACAAAATTGCAAAAGCAGTAGCAATTAGTTTACACAAACATTAACCTCTCCACCGCTACCAATAGCAATCATAATTGCATAACTTACCTCTTCAATGTAACACACCAAGAAACAATTGGTTTAAGCAATTAGGTTATGTGCACAGTTTAAGCAATTTGGTAAGTTGAACAACAACAATAACAAAGCCTTATCCCACTAGGTGGGGTCGGCTACATGGATCGTACGACGTCATTCCGCTCTATTTGTAACCAAATCTTTCGATATATTATTCACCAATAGATCTTGCTCTATTAGTTCGTCAAGTGTCCGCCTTGACCTTCATCTCCCTCTTTTAATCGGACTCTAGATTATTTGATCTACTCTTCTTACTGGCGCATCTAATGGTCTTCTCTGAACATGACCAAATCATCTCAAAGGATTCTCTACCATTTTCTCACTAATAGGAGCCACTCCGACTCGTTCACGTATATGGTCATTTCTAATCTTATCTAATCTTGTATGACCACACATCCATCTCAACATCTTCATTTCGGCTACCCCCACTTTACATTCATATTGTCCCTTCATAACCCAACATTCACTACCATATAACACTGCCGGTCTTATAGCAGTACGATAGAATTTTTCTTTAATTTTATTGGATATTTTTCTATCACAAAGGACTCCAGTGGCTTTCCTCCACTTACACCAACCAGCTTGAATTCTATGATTAATATCGTCATCAATCTCACCATCTTGTCTTATAATTGATCCTAAATATTTAAACTTTGTCACTTGAGAAATTATATCCTCCCCTAGCCTAACTTCCAAATCGTCTTTAAGTTATTTATTTGTGAAATTGTTATGCATATATTCTATTTTATTCCTACTTAAACGAAAACCCTTTGACTCCAACGTATTTCTCCGTATTTCTAATTTTGTATTAATCTTTTCTCTTGAATCCGCTAAAAGTACTATATCATCCGCAAATAGCATGCACTTAGGTACCTCCTCTGTGATACTCTCGGTTATAGCATCGATAATTAAGTTAAATAGATACGAATTTAAAACTGATCATTGATGTAGGTCAATTCCTATAAGAAATTCATTTGTTTCACCTCCGGGTGTCATAACCCTAGTCAATGTACCATCGTACATATCTTGTATTACCTTAATGTAGGCAACACTCACCATCTTCTTTTGCAAGGCTTTCCAAAGTACATTCATTGGTACCCGATCATACGTCTTCTCTAAGTCAATGAAAGTCATATGTAAGTTTCTTCTCCTACTTCGATACTATTTGGTAAGTTGAAATTTAAAAAAAAAACTGAAGATAAGTAACCTGTGACAATTAGAAATGCAGGTTGAAATGAGACAAAAGAAGAAAAAAAAAAGTTGCAATAAAAGCCGTCTTTGAAACGCAGCGATCAACAATTTGGAAGACCATACCATCTCTCTTCTCAATTGAAGATGCATTCACCTAAAAGAGAGGTGCTTTATTTTGACAATTATTATCATTCCAAGTTAAATGATTTATTAACTCTCACGTCAAGGTGACACAATCTCTCAAATAATTATTTTCACGGAAGCTATATCATGCAATTGATCCTTTTTTTATGCTTGACTAGATAGGGCCGGTTCAGGGGCCATGACATGTGTCCCCCCCCCCCCACACACACACACACCACCACCACCACCCCACCAAGGGTCTTCTCAATTTGGTTCTGAGATTCATGGAGTCCGATTCCGTCATAGCTGTTTTAATTCCATGAAGCAAACATACATACATTAGACGTAAGCATATATCTTTTTGCAACACTTGTCTGATTGACTTAAAATGAGATCAATAAAATGATTATTACGACATGATGATGGCCATATGATCAGGAGTCACCGATGAAGTTGTTGATGTTGCCATCAAACAACTTTGCTCGATCAGTTGGCATTGTGCCTACCCACCAGTTTATGTATATTTAAGAGCTCAAGTTTACAGATGAGAAGTAGTTTTTTTTTTCTTCTGAAGTAGCAGATGCATATATGTGTACAAATAACAAACACTCATTTTTTCCCTTTTCCCTTTTTTTTTTTTTTTGACAAAGAAACCACGAGCAAACATTTCATGTATGCAAAGGGAACTTTATTCACCCCTGAATTATCAAAAGAACAGGATATATGGTGCATGACCACCTGCCCTTTCAGTTAACCACCATCATCTTCATAATGGCTTTTCATTAAGACCGCTAAAATTAGGTTAAAGAACGAAAATCATGTTCAGCAAGTTGCATGCCATGGGAAACTTTGATAATTAGTTCCACTAACTAATGAGTCTTCTGAACATTAATGCTTACCTATCTAATCAACCATCGTTAGGGGCTTTAGTGAATGATCAGCCTTAATCTGGTAAGACTACACTGTAGGTGCTGGGTCTAAGTTAGAACTCTTGTAAGTTCCAAGTCTTCAAGAAAAGTGAGAAAAAGCAAACATATATGTATAATATTAGCTTTGTTTATTTAGGGGTCTTCTTATTTAATGTAGCATGTTTCCGTTGCTAACAACCAACCACACTGAAAGCTTTTTTTACACGTACCTTAATGCAATCTACAGAAAAGTTGAAAAGTTTATCAATACTTTTTGAAATAAACATCACAAACATTTTTTTTTTGAAAGACTTAGTACAAAATGCCATGATTTAAAACCCCGAAAGAGAAAAAAAAAAACATCATGATACATTTTTTTTAGGTTATTACATGCTACAGGTCGAGCACAATACCAAATATAAGGTATTACAATCTTGGCACAAAACGTAAAGCTTCTGATGCAATAAGGCTCACATGAAGTAACACTAACGCTCTAAGTACTTTGTAAAACTCGAACAAAATAAGAAAATAGTTGAAACAATAGGGAAGCTGTACAAACCATCTTCTGCATCTATTTTCTTTCCTCGTGCTTAACATGAATTCATTTCAGAGGAAGTCCAGATTCAGAGTGCCCAGATTTTCCTTCTTAATATGCTTCAACTCTTCGAATGCTCGTATAAAAATCAATTCAAGGCATGACTGAAACAGCAATGTGACTAGGGGCGCCAACATCGTATTTATGCAATAAAAGAATTGGTGGGAAAAGGTACGATGTAGTATACCATGGCTTGCAGTGTAACAATGCCACATCAGCCAAAAAAATATTTGAATGTCATCCGATTGCTTTGTATGCATTTCCAAGGTATCTACAGACTATGCCGATACTGACGGGGCTGCTTCCTCCAATATTTCAGTAAAAACATACAACCAGCTGCAGTTAATAGACCAAATGCAGCAAGAGCCATAACAGTGGAATTCTCAAGGTTACGATGATATCCACCCTACCAATGAGAAAACATGTACTAGTCAGATGAAGTTGACGTAATTAAGCTATAATAGAGCTACATACTTGGACAAGGACGAAAAAGATCCCTGCATTAGCTGGTGCCAGGAAAAAGCTCATCATTCCACCACGAAGTTCATTCGGTAAGTACCTGCTCAGCCAGGTTCAGCGTAAAAAGAAAATAAGTTAAGAAAAGAGAGATCATTGGTCCATCTTGTTAACTCACATTGTCCTTAGCTTTGCAAGTGAAGGCAAACTAAAGCCAATGCATGCATGAAAGACAGAAAACAGGAACACCAGAGCCCCAATTTCCTGCCAAAAAAGAAATTAGTTTTATCTTTAAGAAATATTTGTATAAATCGAGAAGGAGAGTACAAGATATTATTTTAATATATATCATTTCGTCATACCTGATAATCATAAGCAACTACTAACAAAGCTACACCCGCAACCCCCAAAGCGGTTGTCAGGCAATCCTCAATTTGGAATGATGATGTCCCACTGTTGAACCATGGAAAAACAGTGCTTCCAAGCATCTTTGAACCAATGAAACATGGGTATATCGTAGATAACTGTACCATCCTGCCATCTGCCTGCCATTACAGGATAATAAAGTATGCAGGTTAATGTGCACTATTTTGAAGAAATGATTTAACATTGAATAGTGTGTTATACAGTACAATGGAACTGACCATTATTGCAATCTTAACTAGACACTAATCGCAACAAAAATTTTGATCACATGGACCTACCACTATGGTTGGTGCCCAAAGAAACCAGAAAACTGATACAGAGAAATGAATACTTGCTTGAGCACAACCTAAAATCCATGTCCTTTTGTCTGCCAAAAAAAACAACAATAATAGGAGATAATATCATATCGCCTAAAACTATAAAAAATATTAAACGTTTAGGAACATGGAACATCATTAGACATCCAATTCACACATCCTCAGACTAAACCATATGAATTTCAGTATAGCTTCCTTCATTCTCATTTTGCTCTGTCATGTCAATTTTCAAGTTGTGTTTTTCTACATGAAAAAGGAGATTATTATTGAGTTTAAACCACAAAAATTCATGTTGGTTCAATTTGTTAGATAGGTTTGGATAAGTCTGCATGTACTTCTAAAAAGATATGCCTTTTGTTTTTACTGAATAAGCCAAAGTGAACTGGAATCCAAATAATTCCTCATCCCTCCGCCACTCCTTTTCAAACATCTCTCTAACCCTTGCCTTAGTGTTGTTCAGCCTGCTTCCCCTTCTTCCATCTTCCGCGTGCTACCTTTTCTCCTTTCCCTCTATTCTATGTCCACCACCGTGCCTAGATTATCCAACCTTCTCCCATCCTCCAGTTGTTTTCTGTCAAATTATTCAGTTTAGACTAAATCAAACAGAATTTTTTTGGTTTTTTTCGCCACTTATCAATTATTGGTTGTGGAAACTTGTGATATGGAAACCTATCTTTGTCATCCGTGGATGTATACTGATCAGATTTGAAATCATGGTGGTATCATATTACAAATTTTTGCAGGAGGGCTTATATCTATGGACTAATGCCCCTTTTATCGTTTGAAATTGAGATCTTTAGATGCATATATGATGCTATTTTGGCCATTATCGACTTTATATAGGTCGTGCTGAAATTTTTGAAAACATGCTGCACTTGTTTGATTTTTGTATATATATATATATATATATATAATTACCTATGTAATCCCTCGTGGCGGTGATAGAGTAAGTCGAGGCTGGTTCTCACAAGCAATATATCCTGTAATTGTTCTTATAGTATTTCTTCATTATTGTTGAACTATAACAAAAACTCCGCCTATGTTCTATAGCCGGTCTCAAGCCCGGATAAAGGAGGAGAGTTGTGTTAGGCCCCGACAGCCAGCGTAAAACCCTGTCGAATCTCATGAACATGAATTAACGAATTGGCGTCGTATGATCCATGTAGCCGACCCCACCTTGTGGGATAAGACTTTGTTGTTGTTGTTGTCAGTTTGTTTCATGGTCTAAAAGTGGTGTAAACAAGTTGGTTTTTAGGCAGTACAGAATGAACTGAGTGAACAACCCTACCACTGTCTCTGTTTGTTTGAATGGGGAATATTTTTTTCAGGAAATGGTTTTCCTAGTTTCCCTGTGTTTGACAAGCAAGAAATTCTAGGTCAATGGGATTTCCAGTTGACTAAAATGTTGTATATAGATTTGGCGAAATGGTTCCCCTTTTAATGCTCTCAAACTGTCTTGAGTATTATATGTACAAAATGTAATTATATGTGACTTCAATTTAATATCTACTACAGAACCAAACAGCAAAAAAATATTCTCCTGGAAAACCTTAGAAAAACATTTTCCCTGCAACATATTTCCAGTGAAACAAACACAGCCTAAATGTTCTATTCCACCACATAAAAAATTTGCAACTCAATACACAACTTTATCAGGCATCACTAATCCGCCAAAAGATCTGACGCTGCAACTAAGATAAAATCAAATCACGTGATCACCACGAACATGCGAATGTCCACAAAATGATAATTAACTCTTTGACTTCATTGGCATCATGCTCAATATTCACATTTACCTTGAGCACAACTATGATGCTGTAAGCCATCATTACTATACTTAAATTCTTTATTATGTTAGATATATAACACGTTAAAAGACATTGAATTGAAGATATATAATACATATTCAAAAGCATGAGAGACAGTAAGGAAAAATGTGGCACTAGCACTAGCAGGGGAAGGAATAAAGAATTAGCTTGCTAAAAACATCCAATGGAGAATACTTTTCTGCGGGAAGAAAGGATGTGATCACAATTTGATCTAAGGCTACACAATTTTATGGTGTTATAAACTCAACATGATAATAGATAACCTAACTGCCATGAAAGTGGTTACAGAAATTACAATCATATTGCCTGCATTGAAATGGCCAAGAATCAAATTATGTCATTAATCTACCTAGAATAACTTGTCTAAATTGCTCCTGCTTTGAAAAAAAAAACCTAGGATAAGCAAAATAGCCAATCATCCGTTGAATTTGCAAATGAACAAATTCTAATTGCAAAATAACCCAATATGAGATGAGTATATATAGTAAAAAGAAGCACTGGATGTAACAGAAATACAGGCAAAATAGCCTACATTTTTCTTCCAACTAAACTATTTAGTGTTGACGGTAAACTCTATGCATGATTTGACATTTTTGGAGAGAAATGATTTGGTTGCATACAGCAAACATCAGTTTTGAGATCTCTCTCAAGGAAGTACCAAGTATATCATACTACCTTAATTCCAGCTTACAGTTCGTTATGAGGTGAATGAAACTGCAGGACAGGCAAGATATCTTACAGTTTTAGCTCAAGCTACATGCAAATGTAACACAAAATATCATACCACCAACTCGGGAGTTGTGTTATCACCTCTAAGAACATGAGCAGAGAATGATTTTCTGTAGCTGCCAATAACAGACGCATGATGATATCTACTCCAGTCTTTCCTGATATAGAGAATACTAATGATTGCCAATAAGGCAGCAGGAGCAGAAAGTGAAAATAATCCTTTCTGAAGATCCTTAACCAACAAGTTTGTAACTCCTTGGCTGCCAATAAATGTTACAGACTCAAAAAAGGTCATCAGCCAAAAGGTTTCACTTAAAAGTTCCTGTTTGTGGCCTTGCTGCAACAAATGGAACAAAAAAGATTACTCCATGTTACAAGGAACAATTTAGTCCTAAACAACTATATCAGAAAAAATAACAAGAATGTGGGCACAAACCTTCTCATTTTCCATTACCATCCATGATTCGAAACAAAAAGAGAACAAAGTTGAAGCAAGTGATAAGCATATACTTGCAACCCATGGACTTGGGTGTCGGATGACACTCTTCAAGGCACCAACAAGAAGGTGAAGGATGCAAAATAACAGGCAAGCATTTCTTGGGCCCCTATAAAAATCATTTTGATCTTTTAAGTCAAAGATAGTTGCCATAAGTTAAGTTAGTATCATAAATAAAACTAGTGAAAATTATTTGTCAATAAAAAATATAATGATGTGATTAAAGATGCAATAACAAACTTAAATTGGGACAAGAATCAACTCTTTGGCTCAAAAACAATGGAGTGGAACTAATCAACTAACAATTTCTATTCCTATCCCATCCACTTCCAATCACTGGAAAGTGAAACTAATCAGAAAGTCGGAAGTCACCAATCACATAATACTTAACTTCAATGCTGGGAAAAAGGAAGACAGATATCAACAAAGCTTGGGATCCTGGTCAGCAAAGTCTTTTGTAATCAAACAGATCAGACCCTGATTCGAAGATGACAAGATAATGTCCAGCCATGCAACCAAAAGGATTCAGTTCAAGTTGACAATTTGCAAGGTCAAACTGTCTATTCGCAAGATTCTAGTGAACTATCGAACTGGTTGTTAGGTAACATTGGTATCTGTTAGGAGAAGTGCTGCTATCTGATATAATATTTGTGACCTTGTTGACGAGAAACACCAAATTATTACCAACTAACTGTCTACATCATTTGTACAAAAGCCGAAACTAAATGGAAATTACTCTTACATGATATCAGAAAGCATGCCGGAAAAAGTACCAAACACGACAGCGACCACAGATCCCGAGGCAAGATACAGTCCCATCTGCTCCTTCCCGATTCCATACCTGTCAAACTCGAACTCCCCAAACACCGACTGAATTCCTTCTACGACTGCAATGGGAATCAATAAAGAAACGGGACTAATTTAGCAAAATACATCAAAATCCAAACATTAACAACAGACTCAAACAGGAGCACCAACCAAACACATTAGGCGCAACAAAAAATATACGATTAATTCTTCCCAAAATCAGACAACAATAACCACACCAGATGGCTAGTCGCAACAATCAGATTCGCCAAACAGGAGACGGACTCCGAAAGAATCGGAACCTTGATCAATGGAGAGGGGGAAATGACCTGAAGCCAGAGAGTAGAGAAGTAGGAAGCTCCTCTGGAAGCGCAAGAAGGGAGCCGTAAGGCCAATATCGAAAACAGACGCCGAAGAGCCCCCAGCGCCTCTACCGGCGCTCTTTGAGGAGGAAGAGGAAGAGAAGGTGTGGAGGGCAACGGAGGCGAAGCAGGTGGCGAAGAGAAGGACGAAGACGAAGGGTTTCAACTCCCATCCCTCGGTTTCCACCACTACGCCCATCTCTCGAACAGTTCGCCGGCGTCGTCGATTTGGCGATCGATTCGATCTCTCGGGCTCTCAATTAAGGTTACCTTTAACGAACGCGAGGAAATGGGGAGAAAGTTGGATCGGACGGTTTGGATATGTTCCTGGGAATTGATCGACGAGTTATTGCCGTCCGATAGATCTCCTCGGCTACGTGCGCGTCTAGAGGACGACAGAGAGGATCTACAGTAGAAAGAATATTTAATTCTCAACGTCATGAGAAAAATTGAAATTTTAGAATAAAATAATTTCTCCTTATAAAAGTAATTATTCTCTCTCACACACAATATATGTATATTATTAAAGAGAAAAATGTATATCTAGAAGCATTTGATGTAAAATATTAATTTTACATATTAAATTAATAAGATACTTATATATTAATTTAAAGAATTTGTTAAATAATAAAACTGATTAAAATTAAGATGATCGAATTATTCAATGATCATGTTAATAAATATGAGTAATTTAACAATTGTAATTTATTCAGCATACATTTTTATTATCAAATTACTCAAATATATGTTATTTCATTTAAGAAGTATATAACTAATTTAATCATGAATTATAATCATTAATAAACATTTCTACATCCAGATGTAGAATGAAGTGTTCTACGTAATCATTAATCTCACAATTAAATTAGTTTTCAGAGTTAACTAAATTAATTTATCAAAGTAAACACAGCTTTAATTTAACCAACTAATAGAAGTCTACTTATGGGTCGAATAATTGAAGTTTAGGCTTTTTTTTCGGTTACAAATTTTAAGAGAATAAATTAATTTATCAAAGTAAACTCAACTTTGATTTTACTAACTAATAGAAGAAAGTAAAATTGTCAACATTTCCATTCTAAGATCTTACAATTTTATAATTTTACTACCCCTCATCAAAATTTTATATGTAAAATTTTAACATAATCTTAATTTTGATCACATGATCTTATAATATTATTCGATCATATACAATCTTATATAATTAATATAATTATTTAAATATTAATTTAAAATATATTTATGATAATAAGAATTAATTTAGATAAACTTTAATGTATTTTCTTCATTTTTAATATGTTTTGATGTAATTTTACTTAATATTAAATAAAAATGAGTTAGTGATGTGTAATTTAATATTTAATTGTGACAAATTTATTTAAAAAATTATGTACAATGTTTAAAAATATATATTATTAATAGATGGGGGATCTTACGATCCTCTATCCGATTTTACGAACTTCGATGACAAATTCCACTTCTATTTACATTAAATCTCGATCTTCACAACCTTGCAAGTATAGTTATGGGTTGAATTAATTGAAGTTTACTTTTTGTATTTTGATGCAAAAAAAGTAAAAATTGAAATTAATAGGCACATAAGTTTCATTGCTAGAAATTTGAACTCATGCCCTTTAAATATTTTAGTGAAAAAATACCTAGAATTTTACTTTGCCATGTGAATAATTGAAGTGCAAAATGTTCATCCAGGGAAATTTGGTGAAAGGGCATAAAAGGTTTTTAGGTGCCTCTTGACTAAGAGAAACTTTAGATATGTCTTGGTTGTTGGAAATAGTGGATAGATGAAAAGAGAAGAAATAAAGATCATTAACTTCGAGGCAAGACGAATTGTTATTTTTAAAGAATTTTTTGTCCCCACACGAAGTTGTTATTGGGTTTACGACAATAATATTCTCAGGATACAATGAAATCATCGAGTTCACCAACTAGCATCGGGTAAAGAACTCAGTGTCTTATTCTAGTAATTTATAATGACTTGAATGTATTTTCATGTGTTGTACATCAACTTTTCAATGCTTCTCATTGCTTTTGATTGCATTCGATTGCATGAAAATGCAAGAAGAAGAAACCTATTTATATGCTTGAAAGGATGCTTCACGAAATGATGTCTCTAGTGTCTTTTTATTCAAAAGACACACCTATTAATGAAATGGTTCACTTAATTCATTTTCATATAAAGACACCTTACGATAAAAGGACACATGTATTAGTATGTGAAAACATATTATGATAAAATAGTGTATCTGAAATATGAACACACATATTCAAATGTGAACATACATCTTCACTTATGAAGCGATGCGACTCTCTATTTAAGAATATCTTTTCATTAATTAAATAAATCATTATGACATCATTTCACTTATGTGAACACGTCTTTTCATTCAATATTTTACCACTTCATTGATGAAAAAATACAATGATATATTTCATACTTAACTAATTAGTATGAATATATTTTCAATGTTCAAAAAGAAATGTATTTGAAATTTGAAACCTTCATATTCCAACACTGGTGAGCACTTGTTACGAGTCTTCTTAAAGTGCTCGATCACCGAGATTTTGAAAATGTATATCACTTGAGTTTAATGTTTAAAACAAGTACAATCATGCCATTTGCAAGAGTCTTGTAGTTAATCAGTTTTCGCGAGCGAAGTGTCATGTGGTTGGCTGGAATGGAAGCAGGTGGTACTAAGGATGGTACTTACGATCCTACCTAACATCCGTGATCCGATCTCAAATTTGAGATCATTTTTATAGAATCGGTAGGATCTTAATAGCAAGATCCTAAGATCGGTAAAATCATAAGATCCTACTGATCCCATCATTTTAATTTTTTTTCAATTCTTTTAATTATTCACCAAGTGCAACATAAATTTTGGAGAAATAAAATTAAAAGAAATATGATTGATTATTTTAAAAATATTTTTCACAAAAAACTTTAATATCAAGGTATTTTAAAAATTATTTATACGATTATATTCCATATTATCATATTTTTGTCATTTTTATTCTAGGAAGTCTTAGTAGGATAGTACTCACTAACATTATTTATAAATATATCATTACAAGTTTATTTAAAAAAATTAATTTTTATATACTTTTATATATTAAAATCATTTTTTTAATATATAGATAAGATCTTACGATCTTCAATTTATAAAATCTCGATATTAACTACCTTGGTTGTGAAGATTCTTTTGGTGGCAATTGTGTCTGGGCTGCGTAGATCGTGCACAAGGAGACCCGACTAGGCTAGGAGCAGAAAAGGTTTGGAAGAGAAAGATTGTTTCATCGAAATGAATATGTCAAAGTGTGTCAATGCGATTGGTGACTCAAACAGAGATAATAGTGATGTTGTGGTGGATACCCCTGGAAGATGCATCGTACAAATCGAAATTGAAATTTATGTTTGTTGAGAGGATGTAGTAGAGGATAGGCGACACACCCAAAAGTACGTAAAAAACTGTATGCAAGGGTTGTGTTATGAAGAAGTTGACGGGGGGAAATTGTTCTGTAGTGTTGGTGTTGGGAACAGGTTAATGAAGTATGATGCGGTGTGGAAGGCATAATGTCAAACACGAGTTGACACATCAACATGCTTGAGCAACGTAAGGGTGTGTCAACTATATGGCAATTTTTTCTCAGCGATGTTATTTCGTTCATGACAATAAGGTGCCGAGAAACGATGATTGATGCCATAGCTAGCAAAATAAGAGGACAAAGCTTTGAAATCAGCGCCACAATCAGTTTGAATGGACTGAAGCAAACATTTAAATTGTCTCTCAACAAACATTTAAAATGACAATTACATCATATTTATTTACGAGAGGATAAAACTAGGAATGTCTAAAATTATCAACAAAAACAACAAAATAACAATGTTCGTCAGCTATAGGCTGTGGGGAAGGTCCCCAAATGTCAACAAAGATTAGTTGTAGAGATGATGTGCTTTGTTGAGTTGATGGTGGAAGGTTCAACTTGGTGGATTTGCTAGCAAAACAATCAAGACACTTTATTGAAGTAGAGCGAAAACTGCAAGGTAAATTGTACGAATGTGATTGATTGTCCGCATGGAAGGGTGGCCCAGCTGCTCATGCCAAGAAGAAGACTTTGTGCAGCCCAATGCAAAAGGTGGATGAGGAAATGTGGTTGAGGATCGAAGGTCGTAGAGTAATGGCCCTTGGAGCAATGGTTGTTGGGTTTGCAGATCCTTTATCACAAACTGATAGAGGATAAAATTCAAAGAAACAAGAATTATCTTTTGCAAAATGATTTAGTATTGTAGTCGTTTGGTAATGGAAGGCACATGAAGAACATTTCGTAAATGTAAGGATTTAAGTGGTGCCAGGATATGTGATAGTAAAGCCATAACATTTCCAACATGCAGCGCATCAGTACCAATATATGGTTCAGTCGTGGAGAGAGAAGCTAAGTCTGGAGTAACATGAAGGATGGGAAACCATTCAGTATAAGAACCAAGAGCAGGAATCAAATGGGCTGAGTATGAAGTTATTGCTTGTGGAACTGTAGAGTAGACCTAGGGTGTTGGCTTGCAATTTTGATGGAGTCTGCAATTATAAGGGCTATGTCCATGTATGCCATAGATAGGACATGGGTTATGACAAACAACGCGGTTCTATCCTCGTCCACACCCTTGACGTTGTTGATTGTGGTGGTTGGAAGGAGGACGAGGTGAGGCGTAATTGGCACTAGGCATAGCGGTGTTGTCAAAAAAACTGTGAAGGCGCTTCAATATGATCTCATGTGCAACTAGCAAGATATGTAGTTCAGAGTAGGAGACAAGTTCTGGTCGCAAAGACATGGAGGACACCATCTCGCTGAATAATGAAGGTCCAAGATTGTTGAAAACTATTGCATTGAAGCTCTCTTTTGGAAGGGGGTGACCTGCAGCCGCCAACTCTTTTATATTTTGCAAAAGATGAGTATGTGAAGGCGCTCCAAATGCTTGTTTTAGTGCATTCCATGTTGCTTGTGTAGTGTCTGACAATATGTGGCAGAACCTCCTCCGACTGAGATACAATAATCCAGCTATGAAGCAATTGATCCTTACCAAGCCACTCACCATATGCAGATTTGGAGTGGGTCTTGCTATGGAAATAGCAGCAAGAATCTAAGCAGCAGGTGGAATGAAGTTCGCTTCAATAACATGTTTCAATTTTTTTGGAATATTTTTGTACGCCCAAAAATCTATGGGTAGGCATCTCAACTTCTTCCAAATTGGCTAAAGTCATCGAGATATTTCAAACTGATAGAAATTTAGAACATCAGGTCCTATTTGAGATGTTATGATACTTTGGACATTTGAAGATTGATCGATCATCGGATCCTTCCAAGTTAAAGAATTCTCAAAAAGTCAAACATTCTATTCTTATAGGGTTTTCTTGATTGACAAGTTTATATATTTAAAATTTAGTTTGTTCATTTAAAATTCTTGAGAAAATTACGTTTCAATCAATTATCTCTCTCCTCGCTCTTCATAGTAATAAGTAAATTAATTCAAGCAAAATTTCATAAGCGAAAGGAAAAAATAACAAAAAAGTCAATTAACAAAAAACACAAAATTTTAAAAATTGTGAACAATAATTCAAAAGATGAAAGAAGAATAACTGTTAAAATTTCATCAGAAAGAGGCAATTTCATCCTCTTCCTGCAGAGACCTCGATTATTTGTGATACCAAGAACTCCCTTAATAATATACTTCCAGAAACAATAAAATTCTGATTAAATTTCACTAAATGCTCTTTATATTTTTTTACGTCAAATGCTCTACATATATATTTTTCTCTAATTAAAATATAAAAAAAGAGGAGGCACCACCCCCTCAACTTGGAGGGAGGAACCACCACCCCTCTGCAAAAGGCGACGCCCCACCCCCCCTTCGTGTCGCCGGCATGCGTAAAGAAAAAAGGGCATGTCACACCCCTCCCTCCCCCTTTCCATCGTCGGCGCACATAGGGGTAAAGGGGGGTGTCGACAGCCTTTGCATTTCGCTTCTCCGACGCTCTCAGAGGGTTGGTGATGTCCCACAACACCGGTGATGCACAAGGGAGCACTGCCCCCTCCCTCCGGCGCTGGCAAGGCTGTCGGAGGTTGAGGGGGAGGGGATGGTGCCTCCTCCTCTTTTTTATTTTCTAATTATTGTATTATCATTTTAATTTTATTTATATTTATTTTATTTTTTAATGGATTCTTACGTAAGTAAAATGATCAGTAAACCGCTTATATCTAGAGAAAATATCAGTGAAAGAAGTTAATAGTTGGATAACAGTCTTATTACGAAATAAAGTTAAAAGATAGAATTAAAAAAAACTGATAAAGTTGAAAGGCATTTAGTAAAATTTACTCTGTAATTATTGAACTTCCATCTTTGCTCCTGGTAAATTAACAAACAAAGAAAAATTATTTTGCACCCAAATTGTAATACCTCGAGATTTTTTAAATTCAAATTTTGTAATTAAAATAAATTCAAAATTTTGGGATTTGTTAAATAAAGTTGAAGTTTGAAAAGATATTAGAAATATAAGATAGGAAATGTTTGAATGTGAATAAAAGTGTTATTAGTTAAGAGAGAGAAAAAAATAATTTCTAATTAGATTAGGAGTTGAAATTATAATAAGATTAGGGATTCAAAATTAAATTCGAATCCAATCATAAGTTTAGGATATAAAGGACTCCTAAAGAAAATTAAAATAAAAGTTTTATGTTCAAAAATATCTCGAAGATAAAATAATATTATTTTATTCTGAAAATTAAAAGATAATATTATTATTATTTATTTATTTCTGAAAATTTAGAAATAAGTATGTCTAGGAGAGATAGAATAAAAAAATAATTAAAAAAAGATAAGGGATGAAGTTTGATGTAGGATTGAATTAGGACTCCTAAACATGTTGAAATTAGAAGTTTAAAAGATAAAAATATTCAAAAAATAAAATATAGTTAAATTATTATTTTAAATTCAAAATTTTGTGGAAAGTAAAAGATGAATTATGATAAGAAGTATGATTAGGAGTTCTAATTATATTAGAACATGGGGGACTTTTGCCAATAAATAGGAACCCAAGGGTCTTTTCCAAACCCTCTTTCACTTGAATTTTTCCTTCATCTTTGAGCTATATTTTCTCTCTCCTCGGTGTGCATGCATGATTGGCCTGGTCGGCCATTTGCTCTCAATACTAGAGGACATCAGACACTTCACTAAAAGACTCTCCATCACTTCAAAAAATGTGCACAAAGTTTCGGGTTCTATGTAGTTCTTCCTAGACATGCATGTGTTAGATGTTGGATTCATTTTTTAATATAATTTTAATACATTTGATCAAGCTAAGAATAGAAGTCGATACCCACATATTGTGATCCTGGAATAGTTTCGCTTTGATTTTCATGTTGAAAGCATGCATGGATTGATAGAAAAGTTAATTAAAGGAAACTTTCGATAATTCGATCGGGATTCTTTTGTACAAGAACCTGGTCCAAGCAGAAAGAACCTAGTCCGGAATCTTCAATAGTTAGAAAATGTAGTGCGACGAGAATGCAAACCTGACCTGGATTCACGTAAAACAGGCCCGAGTTATGGAGGTGCCCGACCTAGGTTCCTTTCCCATGCAACGCGAGCGTTCAATTAAACTAAAACGACCCGAGTTTCGATTATACTTGGACCGAGTTTTGACTGAAAAGGTTAAAGAAATAATTTTTATGCCCGGTATGAGTCACCGTCGAACCAGCCCACTTCCAGGGTAAACTCGCCTGAGTTTAATATCACCCAACCCAAATTCTGTTTATTTTTCATGTGATTTTTTGTTGATTTGTTATGATGTTAAATGATTATTTTTCCCCTATATTGATGCATGATGAATTGAATCAAAAATATAGTTAATCATGTAATAAGATAAAAATTGAAAGATGTTGGAAGTCTTGTTTATTGGTTGCAGACATACGTTTTCATATTGCGGTATAAAATATTGACATAGAGAGTCAAATAAAATATCCTTAACCATAAGGGGTTAGAATTAAGTGCAATGCGGAACTAAGTGATACACGTATGATGAAACAGTGGGAGTCACTTCTAGAATTTATAAGGGCCACCTCTAAAATTCAATCCTAACTCAAGAACAACATGATACTTTAAAAGTAAAGAAGAAAGAACATGAACATTAGAAACAAATAACAAAGTACATGAACATGAATAGTAAAGAAGAAAGAATATGAATAAGTATAACATGAACAAGTGCAAGAATAGTGGACATGGAAATAAAATATGGTCATGTATATAGATAAGAATATGAACAAGAACATAAATAAGAAGCATAAATATGAATATGAACGTGAACATGATATGAGCAATGGACATGAATAAGAATAAGAAAAAAGTAAAGAGAATGTTTATTAAAGTGCATTATTATTGATCAATGACCTTAAATTATTTTGTGACTAAATTTGATTCATTTATGTCATGATGCTATATCCTTTTGTATTATCGCATATACCGAGTATTCATTACTCGTGGAAATTCTATTTTTCAGTCTTTGAATCCCACAGGTAGATAAATCAATAAGTAAGGACAAAGGCATGAGCGATGCAAGTTGCACATGGGTATTCAAGTCGCACATGAGTCATTAAAGACTATTCATTGTTAATTGGTGTAAAATTATTTGACAGTTAATTAGCTTTTGGAGGACTAATAGAAAAGGATAGTCAGAAAGCAAAGATCAAGCACACTATTAAAGAATAATTTAAATGTTATTTACCTTCCGCATGAAAAGATCCAAGAAAAAAGAATTGTATGTAACACGAGTGAAATTTTAAAGCGTTATACAAATAGCCCGGGCGTCGTAGCACACAAAACTAGTAACCAAGCATAACACAGGACTAGCTGCTACTGGATAGTCATTTTTTGTCCTAATTTAAATGATCTCCTGATTAATTGCAATTGGGTAGACAAGTTCAATAACTTCTGTGATAAGATTTCGTCGATGAGATTATTAACTGAAAGGTCTATAACTTGAAGATCCGTGTACTTGCTCGATAACTTTTTCTCGACTAGCATAACAACTGTGTAACGCGAATGGGTGTCATAGAAGGTTGGAGTCTGGCACAACTTTGTAGTATGGGTTCGAAGGTGCCGATGTAACGTATGCAAAATTTCATATAAGGAAAAAGGATTCAAAATTGAAATTTAATGCAATTAATGAAAGAAATCAAAACGTGAAATCAATGAGTTTATTGGAGGAATCAATTGAAATCAATGTCATTAATGGGGGAATTCAAATTGAAAATTAATTGAAATCAATTCTTAAAGAAGGAAATGAATTCAAAAACAAAGAATTAAATGACATTAATGAGAGGAAATCAAGAATTAAACGTAAATTGTAATTAAGAAAGGAGTTCAAAAGAATCAAAACATGGAAGAATACAAAAGGGGAAAGGATTTGTAACGGCTGGCAAATTTCATCAACACGGATATGGAAAGAATTCAAACGATTATTAAATTCAGGAGAAGGAAAGATCAGAAGAGGAAGGGAATTCGGAATTTAATTCAAATCAAATAAATAGAATTAAAGCGCCGAGGGATCCAAATAAGAAAGGGATTTGAATTCGAACACACATTGTGTAACGTCTGACAAGAATCAACACAAACATGGAAAGAATTTAAATGCTAAATCAAATTCAGATCATAGGAGGAGCAAGAAAGAAAAGAGATTTGAAATAAAAAAGGAGAAGAAAATGATGAACAATAAATGGAGAGAGAGATTTCCTTCCCGAAGGGTCCCCAGATTTGTTCCCCGATTCCTCCTCTGATTCGGCCAGAGAAAGGCTATAAGAGGAGGAGAGGATTCCCCATGCTCCCCTCTTGGATCTCCACGGACCGGCCACCACAATAAGCCCTCTGTTCTTCCTCTGCTCCGGCGGACTGCACGCGCACGCAGGGACAAAGGGTCGATCCGACGGACGTCGGCGCACAGCACTCCTCCACCAGCGATATTTACTTCCAGTTGAATTCTAAATCATAGATGTCATGTTAATCAAAGATAAATAATGGAAAGATAAAGATATGGGATTGCTATGTGTCGCCCCCATTGTTAAAATAAAGATTAAAGTTAAAGCAGAGGAGGGATAGATAATTAGCTGGGGGACAGCGAAGCTACTGTCTTCAATGACCACTATTCTTGAGATTTCAGGTCTTCTTCCACTTGTATCCCGAATGAAGGGTGATGCAATTGTCACACTCCTTCCCTTAAAGATTATTGTACTGTGCCAGAGGGATAGATAGCTAGCTGAGGAGACAGTGAACCTACAGATTTCATAATTGACCACTGTTTCTAGTTGTAGGAATTCTTTCCCCTACCTTTCGAACTGGGTGAGGTCTTAACACCCACCCATTTTCCCTTATGGGTTTACTGGCTTCAGAGATTCAGAGAGGCACCCCTGGCATTCCAACCTAATAAAGTCGAGCTCGCATAGGACAACTAACTTTAAGCATGTTATAGTAATGTAAAAGACGTAGTGCAACTTACTGTAAAGTAATGTACTGTAAAGCTATGCAAAGCAGAGTATTATAAAGTAAAGCAATGCAAAGCAGAGTACTGTAATGTAAAGCAATGTAAGGCAGAGTACTGTAAAGTAAAGCATAGAGTATGGTAAAGTAAAGTACAGTAAAGTATGGAACATGATATAGTAAAGATTATGCAAAGTAAAGATAAAGAATAGTTATAGTAAAGAATAAAGCATAGACATTGATATAGTCAGAGATTGATACATCATTCCATGATTATCATTTATCTTTATTTAATGATTACCATTGATCCTTATTTCATAATTATCATTGATCTTTATTTCACTATCTATTTGCTATGGTACTGTGCTTTTTGCTCATGGGTATTCGATTCTCCTGCAATGAGATTTTGCAGGTGAGAACGCTAACTGATGAGGTGTTGGAGAGCACAAAGCTTAGAGAACACTGCACATGACTGATTTTCTGCTTCAAGTTTCCTTGCTATATCTAGTTTATGTTATTGTAAATGGTCCAGAGTCATCATGACTTCCGCTCATTGAACTTTTTCTCACATGTTGAACTTGATGCATTTTCGCCTTGGTGTTTAACATTTGAACTTCCGCATATTGAACTATATATTATTAAATGTTTCTTGTCATTTCACCATTTGAACTTTCGCATTAAAGTCTTTGATTTTATTTTTCTTATTATATTAATGCCACGTAAGCCATATTGTTGAATGGTCATGATCAATAGTGTAGTAGATAGTGTAGCACTTTCGAGGTCAACCTGATCGCCTACGTGGCAGGAGGGGCGATTTTGTGGGTGTTATAGTTTGGTATCATAGCCTAAGTTCTTGGCTCCCGATTGATCATAGTAGGGTATAGATCAATGCATTGTCATTTATTGTTCATAGTATTCCATTGTCACAGTAAAGTCATGTGCAAGCTTTCTGAGCATCTGCGACTCTACTCCTCAAGTAAGTACCAAATGAATTTCGTATTTATAGACTCTTTATTTAGTCACATTGTTATATAGATGCCTCCTTGAGGTATTAAGGTGCGAGTTGTACGAGGAGTGCAAAGAATATGCAAACAAACAATCTGGCCCCAACTCTCTAAGAGCTGGAGCGAAGGCAAGAGCACGACCAAGGTCGTGGTCAAGGTCGCAGACATAATGTAGGCCATCCCGCAATACAAAAAGAATTGGAACACTCTGACCAGGAAGGTGTTGGTAGTAACCAACCAAGGATATCTCCACCACGAGTAGGATCTTCTAAAGATATTGTCTAAGAATATACAGAACTGCGAGACCTAGAGCCAAAGAGTTCGTCGCCTCGCAAACATCGTCGCTGCTTGTCCATAGAAGAACCTGATTATTGCACTCACTGTAAACAGAACGTGCATGTCCTCTGGCAGTGCCTTGCCCAGATTCTAAGGAATGTAGAGGCAGATGCCTCAAAGAAGGACGTAGGAGAAACTTCTCAGCACAAATAAGTAGCACATGATGCATTAGAATCAAAGACATTAAAGTCATCTAGTCCTGGACTTAGTTGAATGTTTACTTCCTGCAATAAGAAACTTATTATAGTAATGGGTTTTAGTATGGTATTGGTAAATATTATTGCCCAAAGGACTTGACTAATGAATGACTGAATTCCATTCTGAATTAGGAATCACATTCCTCGAAACTTCGTAAATGATTACAAAGAGTTTTCACAGATGCCTCCTCATAAGAGAATGCATGTATCCGATGATGAGTCTAATGGTCGTAATGAGGAGGATATTCACAACACCCCTCCTCGACAAGAACAACAAGAACGACAGCCTCCTTCCCCATGCACAATATAAGAGTTCTGGAAGTTGAAGTCGCCGACCTATAACGGCGAAGGAAGTATTCATATAGCTAAACAATGAATAGAGACCACTGAAAATAAATTCGAACTCTTGGATTATACCGAAAACAAGAAGGTGTTGTTCATCGCCAACACCCTCGCCAAAGATGCCAATGACTGGTGAAAGGCAACAAAAACAATTAAATTTTTAGAGGTCAAGATCATTCCATGGGAGGACTTCCGTAAATTGTTGAGGAACGTTACTTCCTTGCCTATCAGAAGAATCTTAAGAAGCAAGAATTTCTAAACCTAGGACAGGGGACTATGACAGTGTTCTAATATCTGACCAAATTCATTCGTCTGAAGAAGTATTCAAAGTTGACCATGGATGAACTTAATACAACCAAACACTTTATAGATGGACTAAACCCAAACAAGACTTGGCAACTGCAAGTCTCTGGACGAGGCAGTTTGCTTGGCTACAATGAAGGAAAGGAACCATCAAGAACTATAGAGAGACAGGAGAGGACAACCGAATATAGGACAAGGCTCATAACCAAAAGCATTTAGAACAACCGCCACCTACACTTGGTGAACGTGTCTGGTGCAACTTTTGCGGCAGGACTCACGCGGGCAAATGTTGTTGGAAGACAAGAGCATGCTTCCAATGTGGAGAAATTGGTCACATAGCGGTGAATTGTCCACGGGGTGAACAACTGATTCAAGGAAGACTTTTCAACCTGGAACAAGACACTCCATATAATGATGCTGAAGTCATTCAAGGTACTTACCTGATGTTCCAATAGAAATAAGGAACGAGAAGTTCTTCACAATTTTAATCATAATACCTATGAAGGATTATGATTAAATATTGATCATGGATTGGTTAACCGTCCATAATGCTTTTATGTCGTGCAAGTAAAAGAAGATCTTCATAGGAACTCATGGTAAAGACAAAGTTATAGTCAGAGATATAGCTCGAAAAGAACCAAAGATCATTGTATCCGCTATCAAAGCGCATAGACTTCTTCGACAAGGAAGCCGGGGATATCTGGCAAGTGTAATCAAGACCGAGGTACATGCCGAGACTGTACAAGATATAAAAGTAGTGAAAGAAGTCTCTGATGTGTTCTCAGAAGGCATTAGTAGACTACTGTCATGATGGAGATAGATTTTCATATTGAGTTGGTACCCGGTACGACCCCAATTTTTAAAGCTCCATACCGCATGGCCTCGATAGAGATAGAAGAATGAAAAATCCAGAATCAGAAGTTGTTGGACAAGGGCTTCATTAGACCCATCGTCTCACCTTGAGACGCTTCGGTCCTCTTCGTCAAGAAGAAAGACAACTCATTAAGGCATTGCATAGACTATCCCCTAGTGAGGAAAAGAACGAAGATGGCCCAAGTCGATAAAAAGGCCTATGTAGAAAAAAAAAAGGCGATGAGAGCACACTTTCAAGGCTGATAATCAAGTTCTACTCAAAGTCTCATCAATTAAAAGAGTGATGCGATTTAGTAAGAAAGAAAAGTTGAACCATATGTGGGCCTTCCGAAGTTTTTAAATATAGTCGGAGACTCAGCATGCAGGTTGGCTCTACATCCGACATATGTCAGGGTACACAATGCATTTCATGTCTCATTGCTCCAGAAATATAGGCATGACTATGCCAACATGACCCAAATTGAGAAACCAAACTTAAAGAATGATCTAACATAAGAGGAGCAGTCCACAGAAATCTTAGAGTGTCAAGAATACCAGCAAGGAAAAAAAAAGATATCATTAGTCAAGATGACATGGAAGCATCACAATGGAAAAGAAGCAACATGGGAGGTAGAGTTGAAAATGCATGAAAAGTTCACCGGACTGTTTAGTAAGCCTTAAATATTATCAAAATTCGAGGATGAATTTTCTTTTAAGGGGGTAATAATGTAACGTATGCAAAATTTCATATAAGGAAAAAAGATTCAAAATTGAAATTTAATGCAATTAATGAAAGAAATCAAAACGTGAAATCAATGAGTTTATTGGAGGAATCAATTGAAATCAATGTCATTAATGGGGGAATTCAAATTGAAAATTAATTGAAATCAATTCTTAAAGAAGGAAATGAATTCAAAAACAATGAATTAAATGACATTAATGAGAGGAAATCAAGAATCAAACGTAAATTGTAATTAAAGAAGGAGTTCAAAAGAATCAAAACATGGAAGAATACAAAAGGGGAAACGATTTGTAACGGCTGGCAAATTTCATCAACACGGATATGGAAAGAATTCAAACGATTATTAAATTCAGGAGAAGGAAAGATCAGAAGAGGAAGGGAATTCAGAATTTAATTCAAATCAAATAAATAGATTTAAAGCGCCGAGGGATCCAAATAAGAAAGGGATTTGAATTCGAACACACATTGTGTAACGTTTGACAAGAATCAACACAAACATTGAAAGAATTTAAATGCTAAATCAAATTCAGATCATGGGAGGAGCAAGAAAGGAAAGAGATTTGAAATAAAAAGGGAGAAGGAAATGATGAACAATAAATGGAGAGAGATTTCCTTCCCGAAGGGTCCCCAGATTTGTTCCCTGATTCCTCCTCTGATTCGGCCAAAGAAAGGCTATAAGAGGAGGAGAGGATTCCCCATGCTTCCCTCTTGGATCTCCATAGACCGGCCACCACAATAAGCCCTCTGTTCTTCCTCTGCTCCGGCGGACTTCACGCGCACGCAGGGACAAAGGGTCGATCCGATGGACGTCGGCGCACAACACTCCTCCACCAGCGCACTCGTGAAGGCCGGCCGTACCCTCCTCGTCGGCCAAGAATCATCGGAGCTAGAGAAGACGACGCAGGGATCGTCGGCGAACGGAAAATGATCGAAAAAGGTACCCTAGCATTCTAAATCCCTAGACGAAGAAATAATGATCTTTTGATATGAAAGAATAGTGCATTATGATCCTGATAGTGATACCTACGATTGTCGTATTCATGTCGCATTGATTAAATGACCGGAGGACCACCGGAATCGATGGAAAAGTCCGACGGCCCTATTTTATCGAGGGAACCGGTCGACCAATTTCATAACGGTCGATCGATTCCTATGAAGAACTCATCGGAGTTCTGGTCTATCGGCCAACCGGCCTCACAGGACGGTCGACCGACGGAACCATATGCCATCTGTCGAATCTAGCCCTGATATCGGTCGACCAATCTTTAGAGCGGGCGACCGATCCTGTGCGCAGTGCGCGTTCAGAAAGAATCCCGCAACCGATCGATCGATCATCGGAACAGTCGACCGATCTCCATTGAGTGACCGGTCGACCGACTCATATATTCGGTCGACCGATCCACTTACACCCGAAGGTCGACCGATCCAAGCGGATCGGTCGATCGGTAAGCCAAAACAGTCGACCGGTCTCACAGAGGACGATCGATCGATTCAAATCCAAATTGACTCGACTGAACTCATAGGAACGATCGACCGATCCAGAAACGGTCGATCGATTCTAACAGTGACTCAAATTGTTATTTTAATTCAGAATCTGAGACTAACCAATTCACATATATTGGTTGAGTCCTATTGTACAGAGATTTACTTCCAGTTGAATTCTGAATCATAGATGTCATGTTAATCAAAGATAAATAATGCAAAGATAAAGATATGGGATTCTATGTGTCGCCCCCATTGTTAAAATAAAGATTAAAGTTAAAACAGAGGAGGGATAGGTAATTAGCTTGGGGATAGCGAAGCTACTGTCTTCAATGACCACTATTTCTGAGATTTCAGGTCTTCTTCCACCTGTATCCCGAATGAAGGGTGATACAATTGTCACACTCCTTCCCTTAAAGATTGTTGTATTGTGCCAGAGGGACAGATAGCTAGCTGAGGAGACAGTGAACCTACAGGTTTCATAATTGACCACTGTTTCTAGATTGTAGGAATTCTTTCCCCTACCTTTCGAATTGGGTGAGGTCTTAACATCCACTCATTTTCCCTTACGGGTTTACTGACTTCAGAGATTCAGAGAGGCACCCCTGGCATCCCAACCTAATAAAGTCGAGCTCGCATAGGACAACTAACTTTAAGGATATTATAGTAATGTAAAAGACGTAGTGCAACTTACTGTAAAGTAATGTACTGTAAAGCTATGCAAAGCAGAGTATTATAAAGTAAAGCAATGCAAAGCAGAGTACTGTAATGTAAAGCAATGTAAGGCAGAGTACTGTAAAGTAAAGCATAGAGTATGGTAAAGTAAAGTACAGTAAAGTATGGAACATGATATAGTAAAGATTATGCAAAGTAAAGATAAAGAATAGTTATAGTAAAGAATAAAGCATAGACATTGATATAGTCAGAGATTGATACATCATTCCATGATTATCATTTATCTTTATTTAATGATTACCATTGATCCTTATTTCATAATTATCATTGATCTTTATTTCACTATCTATTTGCTATGGTACTGTGCTTTTTGCTCATGGGTATTCGATTCTCCTGCAATGAGATTTTGCAGGTGAGAACGCTAACTGATGAGGTGTTGGAGAGCACAGAACTTGAAGAACGCTGTACATGACTGATCTTCTACTTCAAGTTTCCTTGCTATATCTAGTTTATATTATTGTAATTGGTCCAGAGTCATCATGACTTCCGCTCGTTGAACTTTTTTTCACATGTTGAACTTGATGCATTTTCGTCTTGGTGTTTAAGGTTTGAACTTTCGCATATTGAACTATATATTATTAAATGTTTCTTGTCATTTCATTATTTGAACTTTCGCATTAAAGTCTTTGATTTTATTTTCCTTATTATATTAATGTCACATAAGCCATATTGTTAAATGATCATGATCAATAGTGTAGTAGATAGTGTAACACTTTCGAAATCAACCTGACTACTTACGTAACAGAAGGAACGATTTTGAGAGTGTTACAACTTCATCGTAAGAGATGAACGCCAGAATGTGGGAGAGAGGGAGATAAGGTGAAGGTGGATAGGAGGGAAGGCGGCGATCTCAGAGGGATGGGTAGAGGATGCGCATTAGAAAGTAAAAAACAATAAAATGGCAAAAGGTAAGGACCGATAAAAGAAAGAAAACGCACGAACGAATGCGATTCTTATAGTCTACAAAAAAGGTTGGCAGGACCCCATTTAACCTATATATAATATTAGGACCCGGCTAGCTTGATTTATAGTATAAGATAGTAAAAATAATAACCCTCATTCTGTTCTGCAGTTGTTCTCTCACTTCATTTTTTGAGATTTACCCATAATGAAATATTATTATATCCAGGTTTTCCACTCTTTTTCTGGCCAACTCGTTTATCAGTAGTTCGGCAGAGCCTTGGTGGTCAAGCTGATTGGGATGTTTCAACATGTACCTCAAAACTTTGAACAAAACGTAGACTCATGATATGAGAGGAATTTAGCATTCCAATCCAGAATAATATTTTTGCTGTTTTTTTGCTTTCATTTCGAAGATGAAATTTTCATGAGTGCAATTTTGCAATGTCTAATGTAAAGGAATCAGGATCCAGTAACGAGCTCATCGTTCCATATGAATTTTCCAAAAGCACCATCACAGAATGTCTCGACTTCTGCGCCTCGTGAATAAATAGCATACATGGTAATCTGCACCTTGCAACGTCGTCCCTGTGAATTAGGAACAGGAGAAATTGGAGTGAGCCAAAGAATTCCGGGGGGTATCAGATGCACAAACAATTTAACCATGAAGATTTTTTTACCAATAATTTTAACTAAAAGATACATCCACTGCATGAATAGAAAAAAAAAAGGATCTCTTAATATCTTACCAAGAACAGCAAAAAGGATTCGAGAACCTTCAGCCCCCCTTGGGACAAAAAGGAAAAGTTACAATTATATAGGCATCGTTACCTATTCATTCCCACTTCCCATTTTTCTCCAGTAAGAACTCTGAATTTGTTCAACTACCTTCTCTCCAAAATGAAAGAAATGTACTCATTTACAGCTATTACAAATTTACCAAGCTAGACTGATTATAGATAACAGTCCAGTGTGGATACTCCCCAAAACTTGTTACCTTTTGTGATATAAAACTATTGAATGTTCAAAGTCTTTATCATAAATCCCGGAATAATCTAAATGAAATTATCCCAAAATTATTGGATTTCCGGAGCTTAAAGAACAAATATTGGGTTAGCAACAATTAGCCAGCATGTGCATGTGCAAGTATAAACTGTGGTTTGAAACGCTAAACTAGTAAAAAAACAGTAAATTTCACAGTGAAACCTCAGATGTAGATATGAAACATATTACTGAAGTAGAATAGTACAATATTAAAATTAGGGAACTTGGACTTACTATCTTCTTGAAATCAACCCAGAACCAGAAGCGCTGAAAAAACATCAACAGTTATTGGCATTCCCAATTAAAATCAAAATGTATCTTACTCGTACAAAACTAGAAGTACCTGGCTTGCTGCTTTCCTCCAAAATAATGTCTCCCGTTACTCAATTCTTTGATCTGAGAAGAGAACCCTGTGCTGTTGAGAATTTTTGTCTCCCCAACTGTAAGGTGAGCAGATAAATTGACAGGTCTTGTCACAGATGACAAAGCATTAATTTCTTGGTTATTCTTTTGCTTATTAGAGATAGCTACATCTGCAACTCCTTGACTGATATTGAAGCTGACGCCATTTTGTTGTTGGTCCTGCCTTTTTGAAATATGTGGAATGTCACGTGGATTTCTAGGAGTAGTCACAGAAACACTATCTGCCAAAGAAATACTGTTTGCAGCCCTGGACTCCACTAATTGTGGCCTCTTCTGACGATTGATCTGAGCAACAGGTGTCACAGCAACAGAAGGCAACAATGATGAATAAGGTGCAGACGATGCAGCAGCAGCAACTTTGGCAGCTGCTGTAGTTGCAGAAATAATTTCTTGTGCACCTTCCCGAAGGTGGATAAAGTCCCCTTCAATTACAAATAGCTGAAGTTGCAAAGTTAGAACCATAATAAATAATTTCATCTTCAAATATACTAGGACACAAACTGTAGCCTACCTCAGGATGATGAGCAACGAAATCATCAAGTTTTCCAAAGTGCTTCTTGTAGTCATGCCAGTGAAGAGGTGCAAGCATTTTTGCAAGCCTGTTTGACAGCTGATTGGAACAGAATGTCAAAGATTAATATGAAACCATTTCAACATTGACTACCAAGAATTAAAATTAAATATTTGTAATCACCGTTGTGCTGATCCTGATTTTCCTATCTGGTCCAGCAGGAATTGCTCGAACAATGCAAGCCAAAAGTGATCTTTCATCTAAAAGGTTAGGATCCAGAGATTTTCCAAGTAACAATGTTTTGGCCACTTGTGCAGTGGCAACAGACAATTCAGGAGACTTGACATCATTGACTTCCATGCAAGTGGACTTAACAGTTTCGCTCTGAGAAGAAGACAGAATGACATCAGTAGTCGACCACTGCTGCCCAGAAGTTAACAACTGCTCCTGTAACCGGTTCTTTGAAGCTAAAATATTATCATCCTGTAGACAATAGTACCGCAAATTATTTGCATAACCATTTTTTTAGAAGGATTATTTGTCATTGTGCCATTAATTACCCAAATGCTCAAACAAGATATAGTTTTTATTACTAAGATATTTTTTTTGGAATGGTGAGTAAAGAAACCTTAAGTTCAGTCTTCGGTTCTGTAGAGTTGAATTCCAGTGCAGAATGTAGAGAACTCATAGATAACGTTTCTTGTTGCTCATTAGATATTGAGTGCTCCGTACCAATTGATTCAAACACCTACATCCATCAAGAGGTTTGTTTATTAACATAACCTTGTTCTCAGAATTTGAGTATTTCAAAAGTTCATCATTCTCTTGTGAATAACCTGAACTTCTTCACTCAAGCCATTGGCAGCAGAGCTAGATCTTGGTTGGCTCCCATGAGAACTATGATGTTGGTGGACCAACTGAGTTTCACTAGATAATCCGACCCCATAAGGGGGATCAACTCTCAGAAGATCCTGTTCACTTTGTGATGACTGATATGTACTTTGATTGACTTGTGAAACTTCTGTTGTCTAAAATACAAATGATATGGCGCACATTAGATGTAAAGCACATTACTAGAATTCTATTACAGTGTGTTACAAGTACCTGCTGTGCTTGCCATTGGTTTTGACCAGGGTTTGTAGACAATGATTGAAAACGACCCAGAAGAGATTGAGGAATAGAAGAGTTGGCATCAAATGGCTGAACACCTTGCGGATTCATCACATAAGGATGCATTGTAGTCATTTGACTAGGAAGAAAGGTACCCATACCAACTACAGATGATGGAACAGTTGGAACACCATGGGCAGCCTGGAAAATTGAACTTAGTATCAACTGGAAGATAATTTAAATATAAGGTTACATATTACTATGTTGACATCCTAAGGCTAAGACAGTGCTATATTTTCAATTCACATCCTTTCCACTTTAAACTGCAAGGTAAACATAAGCCCTTTGTCCATGCAAACATTTTCCTGACACAAGTGTACACAAATTACAACATTGTTCTTAAACTCAAATATGGTTGCATTAGGATGAAATCGGACAATGGCTTTGTTTTAAAAAAAAATAGAGCAGGATTTAGTCATATTGCAAAAGCAAACAATCATAGGAGGCAGGCATCAGCAGAATGTGGCTTTAAAGTTGCATGGGTAGAGTTTACAAAAAGTATTGTCAACAGGAAACTCACTGCATATCAAACAGATTATTAATTTGTCAAAGGAAAAAGAAAATCCTCCAAAAAAATTCTGTTAGAGAACTTGTCAAATCTATCAATACAACTACTAAAAAATCTTTTTATGAGAGAACAAAGAAATTCTTTATGCAGTTCATAATGAAATACTGTTAGTGATATTTGGAAAAGACCAGAAGAAGAAAACAGCATGTTATTAGTTGAACGGAAAGCTACCTTTGCAGTTTGACTGGAAGCTGAAGCATATAATGAGGTCGCGTCCACATTTCCGTTACATATGAAGCCCAAGCTACCATGTGACTTGACTGCGTCATTCACATTAATATGATTGCCATTGTTTTGAACATATGAAGAAGAATCCACTGAGTTATCATTCATAACTTGTCCATTGTCTTTATTTATTCCATTGGTTTTCCTTGCCTCACTCAATTCTAGTTGAAGTTGTTGTATGGTTTGCATGAGGTGGCGCTCCATTATAACGTACTAGATATAAAGTACAAATATGATGAATTCAAAATTAGGTCATATCATCCAAAGATTTAACAAAAAATAAGAACAATTTGTAGCAGCTCGAATACAAGAAAAAACACAAATACAACCTGTTGCTGAAATGCCATCCAGTATTGAGTAAACTGCTCAGTGCGCTCTCGAAGTTCAGCTTGTATTGTGGATGACTGTAAAACATCCATCTCTTGAACACGTGAAATCCAAGTTTGTGCCTCCCTCAACTGTTCATCCTTAAAGAGAATGGTTTCTTGTGCCACTCTATGCTGAAAATAAGAATAACTAGACATGTCATATTTATCCTTGTCAATGTAGTAACGTGACTTATAAGACTACTACCAAGTTATGCTTTTGGAAACAGTGCTTGGTGTGATCTTTTGCTTCTTTATATTGTTACCCATGTATTGCAAAGTTTCTCAAGTATGTCAGGTCATCAAGCTACTCTTATCTATTTTGATATTGCAAGAAGCAGAGGAGTGAGTACACAGAAACATGATGTTTCCACAAAACTTTGATTTCAATTCTTTCCCCTTTTCTACTCTCAAAAATATAATTCTTTTGCTTTTTCTGTTCTTTCCATTGCATCCGTATGCAATTAACTTGATGACAGCCAAGAAAAAAAACTTGTTTATGCCAAGTCACTATTTTATATTTTGTATACAAACTAAATGAAGAAGAATCCAACTGATACAAACTGAAAATACAACTACAAATGACTGAAAATAAAAGTGGGATAACTATTATTAGTAGTAAAAGTGCAAGAATCATAAACACAAATACTACTAATAACTTGTCAATTCGAGATGACAAATCTCCATAAGTCCGTATGGAGTGGACCAAACTACAATTACATAATTGATCAACACATTTTCAAAGGCTCTCCTAAATCTAAAACCCATGCATGTATTTATAACATGCAAATACAAATATAACTGACTACCCACTACTTTCTTAACCAGCCACTAACTCATACAACTTCTACTACCCACTACTTAATTAACTAGCCACTAACTAATACAAAGTGGTATCTTATCAGTGCACCCCTCCTAAAATGCCGCCTTGTCCTCAAGGCGGAGAGAAGAATATTAATAATAATATTCTGCAGGTGCAATTGAAGCCTCCAAACTTGATTAACTCCATCTTTGGGCCAAGAAAGAAACTTTTGAACCAATATGAACTTCCAGCTTTTCTTCTTATGAAATGAGCTTTCCCTTATAATGTGTAAAGCCAATTTCTTCTGAATGGATGCTGCTTGGATCTTTGAGGCTCTGATACCAATTGATACAAACTGAAAATACAACTACAAATGACTGAAAATAAAAGTGGGATAACTATTATTAGTAGTAAAAGTGCAAGAATCATAAACACAAATACTACTAATAACTTGTCAATTCGAGATGACAAATCTCCATTACGTCCATATGGAGTGGACCAAACTCCAATTACATAATTGATCAACACATTTTCAAAGGCTCTCCTAAATCTAAAACCCATGCATGTATTTATAACATGCAAATACAAATATAACTGACTACCTACTACTTTCTTAACCAGCCACTAACTCATACAACTTCTACTACCCACTACTTAATTAACTAGCCACTAACTAATACAAAGTGGTATCTTATCAGTGCACCCCTCCTAAAATGCCACCTTGTCCTCAAGGCGGAGAGAAGAATATTAATAATAATATTCTGCAGGTGCAATTGAAGCCTCCAAACTTGATTAACTCCATCTTTGGGCCAAGAAAGAAACTTTTGAACCAATATGAACTTCCAGCTTTTCTTCTTATGAAATGAGCTTTCCCTTATAATGTGTAAAGCCAATTTCTTCTGAATGGATGCTGCTTGGATCTTTGAGGCTCTGATACCAATTGATACAAACTGAAAATACAACTACAAATGACTGAAAATAAAAGTGGGATAACTATTATTAGTAGTAAAAGTGCAAGAATCATAAACACATACTACTAATAACTTGTCAATTCGAGATGACAAATCTCCATTAAGTCCGTATGGAGTGGACCAAACTCCAATTACATAATTGATCAACACATTTTCAAAGGCTCTCCTAAATCTAAAACCCATGCATGTATTTATAACATGCAAATACAAATATAACTGACTACCCACTACTTTCTTAACCAGCCACTAACTCATACAACTTCTAACTACCCACTACTTAATTAACTAGCCACTAACTAATACAAAGTGGTATCTTATCACCAACATAAGTTGTCTAGCAAATAGGTCAACAGCAGCATCGTTTGATACCAACCGGCTGGTCCAACCAACCCAATTGTAACCAGTAGCTTGAGTGAATATGGTTCGTTATCCAAACAAGGACCTGGACTGATTTTAATCCGAACAACAGAGTTGTTTGAAAACTATAACCAACAGCTTTTTTCCCTAAAATAGGATGGTCCAATTGAAAATAAAAGTTAATAGAAGTAAAACGAACACGTGAAACATCTTAAATCCCTAATTTTCTATCTGAGTCATCTGACTTCTACGTAGCACGCAGCTCTGTTTATCACCTTGAAAGATCAAATTTTCTTACTGAAAGAATCACATTTTCAATATTCAGACCCAATACCTTAGCGGCGCCTTTTCTTCGTAATCACTTAGCTGCTGCACAACAGCTTCCTACCTCTCCACGACCAACCTCTTCTTTTTCTTTGTGGTTCACACCTTTGTAGCACATCCTCTTTCCTTGGTCTCCATGTGTCCTTCCTCTTCTTACTCTTCCTCTTGGCCAGAACCTTCTTAATGATGACAACACCACCTCCAGATCTTAGGAACTAGAGTAAAGTTCAAGTTGCAGTTTTTACCTTTTTCTTTAAGTTTTTCCTTAAAACTAAATTCAGTTTTGTAGACGCGAAACAAAGAACATGAAACAAGTATAGGAGTGTATGAATTAATTCATGGAGCAATGACATGCTGATGGAGACTTGGATAAATATGCTAATAGGAGGGCAGAAGCCAGATGGCAGCGAACAAGGGCAGTAGCTGCTAGGGGTGGCAAAAATAGTGGCAGTAGGATGGGATGCGAAACAGAGGCCCTAAAGCTTTTATGGAAGATGTTGCAGTGCAGTTAAGGATGCACGATTGTCGATGGTGGTTGACCTAGAGATGGTAGATCACATGTTTGACCGGTTACGAGCAGTAGTGCATTCTTGCAGTACTTCTTTACAAGACCACAAAATATGATGACAACAGTGGAGACCAGCAGGTCCAGCAGTAACGATGGGTGGCATGCAGCAGTAGGCTGACAGCATGGTTGTGTGGAGGCACTAACCAGTTAGGGATCTGCGATGGTGTCGAACGGGGGGCAAAGATCGATTAGGAATGGCAGCAGACACCAATGATCGGCAAGTGGCAGCAGCAAGACAGGTGGTGGAGGCAGATAACAGCCAATGGCAGAGGCAGTGGCATAAACAGCTGAAGGCGGAAGTGGAAGCAAGAAAGGCAAAGCAGTAGAAAAGAAGCAATGTGCCGCAAAGGTCGACTTCAACACCTGAGGTAGTGTGAGGGTGAGTGGCGGCAATGGTGATTCAAACACAGGAGTGACGTTACGTTGTCTGCCTTCTAACATAACCAATAGAGGGCATTAATAGTATTTTAACATCCTATACCAAACAACTAAGAGACCAAATAAAAGAAAAGGCAATATCAAGAATCTAAATGAATGGGTTATGCTAAAGACCAACTAACAGAGCAAAAGACCGATAAGTTTATACTTGTACGTTTCAAAAAAAAATTTATACTTGTTCCACGTCACATGTAACTATATTTCATGTCAATCTCATCGACAGGTATTTCTTTCCCGAGAGAGAGAGAGACTCACCAATTGACTGAATAGGAGAATATTTGAATCTCCAAAGCTCAGCAGAATGGTCATATAGGCCAGGAGAGGTCAACAGCATGGTTCCTTTTCATACCACTCTAGGCGTTACAAATATGTACATGGATGACTAGCCATTTAGTCATCCTTTTGCCCCTCAAGAAAATAAGGGCTACAGATCTTGATGACTCCCTTTTCAATTTGTCTAAGCTTAATTATGGCACAAAGGCATTGCACTACTTTGTCAACCAAATTTGATTAAAGTCAAGCCTTGGTTCAAGACAAAATCATCATGTGTACATTAACAAATATGCTTGCACATTGAACAGTATAAGCCCAAAGAGGTGCCCTTTGAGATATGAGAATAAGGCAGATGCACCAGCAGATAGAAAGAGAATGATTATGAGGTAAAAAGTAGCGACTAAGAGACACAAGAGAACAGCAGTGGTGGTGGGGATACTACAATCTTTAGGAGGTCAAGTAAATGAAAAAAGCCAGTCATGCAGCTTTGAACAAGGCAGATCAATTCCAAATCTCCCACTCTAAAAAACATGTATCAGTTGCTGTCACCTAAACTAGAGCATATGGCATCATTGTTCAAAGGGACAAGGCAAATATGGGCATCCTGCTATTACGAACATGGGTAATGGGGCACTGTCAAATAACCATGCTTGCTCCGATCATTTCTTTCCCTGATACAAAATAAGAAGTGACTATCCACATGTGATGATGGATGGGGAATTTGAGATAACACTAACCAATTTAAGCATCCAAGGGGCACAATGATACTGACCAGAATGGTGGCTTCTGTTCCTAGCAGAGTCGGTGCCCCTCTGCACATGTCACATACCTCAAGAACAGTGCCTCCATTATTTTTTCTACATAAACACATCACCTGGCCCAGACAGCCAGCGTAAAACCCTGTCGAATCTCATGAACATGGAAACACATCACCATCCTTGACATAGTCACACAACCAAAGTCAGAAGAGCTTTTACCCATGTCGGAGATGCGTTGATTTTTTTTTTTTTTTGAGAGGGGATGCGTGGATGATTGATTGCTAAAGGACGATCTTTTAACTCATTAGGGAAGACAGGATGGTTAGATCATTTTGACATGACAACATAAAACCATCACAAGAGAAACCACAGAAGATGAGGCATCAGGTTTCAAGACCAATCTGGCTTCAAAGCACTAAACTCGCATCAGGTGGCCAAGCCATTGCTTCAAGCATGAGGGAGCCTAAAAGTGGCAGTTAAACAAAGAGATACATAAAGGAGTCAACATCAACAGTAGTCTAAGATGCACAGCAACTAGACTCTTGTGTCAAATTGGTAGCAACAATGACGGAAGTCGAACAACTAGACAGCAATATGTTGTGATAGCTGGTGCAATTACAGACCTATAGATACAGTTTCACCATGAAAATGTTATTATGATCTGTTGGCGATGTGGGGTTTAAGGGAAGATATAGTGTGATAGGAAGTGTAAACTTGAGAAAATGCACCTAGTACACTATGGAACAGAAACATATGCTCCCATAGAGTCTCAACTATGCCTTGACTTAAAATTAGTCCACAACCAGAATGAGGGTCATTACCCATACCCATACTAATAGTCCCTCGCTGGCAGACGTCTTTATACTTGAGGAAAAGGATGACTAGCTAAAATCTAATTATCCATGTATATCTCATGGACATCAATAATGGACAGTTGTTAAAAATGACAATGCATCTACAAACTAGAACATAAACAATTTTAACCCATCAAAAGTCTCCAACAACAAATCCATGTGACAGGATGGCGGATAGATCTAACAAACTCATCTTGCACAATGTACAAAGATTATTGAGGTTTAAATGACTTTTACAATCAACAATCGGCGCCAGAAGCAGAAGATTGAAATGAACTTCACCGTAAACAAGATCAAAAAACTAATATGACTTTCTAGCCAACAAGTGCCTAAACAATAACAAAGAAACAAAAGGGATAAAAAAATTTTATAAGGGCATCAGGGATAATATTAGAGGGCAGGGAGCCACTGACATAGGTCAAGAACCACAATGCTTTTATTTGGAGTAAAATGATAAAGTTCAGGTGTCCAGATGGCTAATAGTTCTACACCATCTCAGAGAAGCAGAACTGCATACACAGAGTTGGGTTTGTTACAGGGAACAGTGCTAACATCACAGAAGCTAGTGATCTTGCCACAAGATTTTGATGCCCTAACCTTAGCATTGCAGATATAAAAGCTTGAATTAGAAGGAAAAACTCAAAGTGATTTAATTATGATTTGGTTATCCAGAATCACTGTTTAATGCAGAAAAAAACAAAATATTTTACTTGATGTGAATCATCTTAACAAGTCAGCTTAAAGATGTTCTTCCAATAGGTATTATCTATTACTCTTGTTCCTGAAAAAAAAATCCTAAACAATAAAAATTTCATGATGTCAAAACTGTCATTCATCCTCTTGACAGAAAATCTAGAGATCAAATATTTAAGGATATATTTTGCATAAGATTATAATGGCAGGTCTGGAAATTGTTAACTTTTTTTAAAGATCGACAGAAAAGAGCAACAAGAAAAATGGAAATACAAAGGCAAAAGAGAAATTTGCATAGGCATGTTGAAAGTAATGCATTTGTAAGGGTGGTGCGGTAAGCTCAAGGATGTAATATTCAAAATCAGAATGTGCCGCAACTTCTAATCGTGTTTATTTTAGAACTTCTAATAGTGTTGCAAATCACAATCTTAAACAGAAGTAGCCTACATGGTAATGCATCATTTTCTTTAAGCATATACATCGTAATAAGAAAAACTGATGTACATAACATTTAAGCATACACATCGTAATAAGAAAAACTGAGGTACATATCATAGTTAAAGAAGAAAAAGGTACGTAGATTACCAAAAGAGAAAGGCAAATCACATACAAAAGGAAAAAGTTCAAAAAATAACCTGCTCCTCCATTTGAAGAAACTGACTTTCCTTCTCTCTAATATGCTCTTGCAGTTCATGAATCTGTTTAAGATGTTGTGCTCTTTCAGCTTCTGCATTATCACGTTCTCTTCTGCAAAAATTTATAATGAGATTAAAGTTCACACCAACAGAAATTCAGTTGATATTACCATGCAACAGCAGCTTCAAGACCCTCATTCATCAATCATGATGAGACATCGGATGTTTTACACCACTATAGGAAACTTTTTATAGCAGGAGGAAGAGCTGATACAATCTTTGTTGTCAGACATCTAAAGAAAAATCTGTAGGATTTCTTTTTTTTTCCTTTATCGATGGGGAAATTCTGCAGGATTAATGTATGGGACTCTAATGTGTGTTTATAAGAAACAGAAGGACCTCAATACATAACACACCATTCCATGGATCAAAGAGCTAAGAATGGAACATGAAGGTTGAGACTATTTTTCAACCATGCAGACTGCAGACACAAAGTCACAAATTCATAGTCGATATATGCATATAAAACTTTACATACCAACATAAACAGTTTCCCCTCTCAAAAAAATAATAACCATTCATTTAAAGAGAGAAAATGACTGCCATTCCCCAAGAAAAGCAAAGGATGACCGGAAATAAAAAATAATCTGTAATGGTACCTCATGAATCAGGACCTAATGTATATTAACATGTACTCAACAAGCTTTAGCAGAAGAAAGGAAGATTGACTAGAACTCAAAAATGAACAAAAGTGTTGGAGCAATATTATAAAAGAGGATAGCAAATCATGATCTCACTGATTATGGAATTCCACAAAAAAGAGACATTAACTAGGATAGATGCACTTTCGATGTAAATAAGAGAAACTATTCAAAATACCTACTTTTCAAAAAACTTGTAAAATGGATGACCTTCTCTTGACAAAAAGTACAACCAAGAAGGATATCTTTTCTATGCTCTAAAAGAACTACATACCTGAAGGTAGCTAGCTCTTTATTCTGTTCCCTAAGAAGGTCCTCTTTCGCCCAAGCCTACATCAAACAATGGCATATCATATGGATGTTTATACCAAAGTCAAATGGCAAACTAACAAGAACACTTTAAAAAATAAAAGTTAAAATGAACCGTTTCGCTATCAATCTTTAGAGCGTGTAGCTGCCTATCTTTGTCTTCCAATTCCATCCTGAGTTCAAGTATATGCCTCTCCCTTTCATCCAGTTGTTCCTAGCCAATCATTAGAAGGACAACAGAATTACAGTAAACAATTGAGCTGAACAATCTAATATCGTAAGTGAGCGCTGCAATATCCACAGCACTATTCGCCAAGAATTAAGAAGTAGCATGCAATTTGGGGAGAAATTTCAAGCTGAGAAGGACCATAATGTATTAACAAAAGCGAAAACACAAAACTAAGTGAATTAGAAGAATGGCAGGTTCAAAAGAATAGAACAAAAAATCCATGATCATACACAAAGAAACCAAAGGAAAATAACTGATAAACACTATACCGTTCAGGAGTTATGACACAATACACCAGCAGCTATTATGATACAATCGTTGTGAAATTTTGAAGACAAACCAGAAATCATGTTAATCATGTCTTGTATCCAAAAAATATAAACCTTATATTACAACAACCGAGTGTGTATATCAGAAATTTTGTTATATGCATGCACTGCATAAAAAGTTTAACACGTTATATAACCTGAAACTAAATAGAATACATGAGTTCTAACGACAAATCCATCTGCAAACAGACCAAACGTGCAATCCAACTGAAGAACGTCAAGCTAAAAGAGAACAATATAGTTCTTGGAGAATCAATATTCAAAGTGTTGTTGATGGAAACCTTCAGCTTGGAAGTGGCAATAGAATGCTCTTTGATCTGCGCTTCAAAACTACTCTGCACCTCCAGGATCTCGGACCTGGCAATTGCCTGAGCTCTAAGCTCAATCTCCATCTGCTGCAGCGCTTCTCTCTGTCTGGCGACACTTTGCAGCCTCTGATGCAATGCATCGCCACTCACATTGCCACCATCGTTGATTGTGATCGAACAGTAGTCCACATCCAGAGGCTCCATTCCCTCCTGCACCTTAAAATAAAAGAATGGTTTACCTCGAAAACACTCCGAGCCCCAAAAACGACAAATAAACCTACTTTCATTTGCTTCAATCCCAGCATACACAAGTTCTAACGAAATCTCATACGACATTTAGAAACTCGCTCGAAGCTATCGTTAAGAAAACGCATACCTCATATATCGTTCTCTCATCGGACTGTCCCAATTTGCCATGTTCCGCATCCTGCAAGGGATGCAGACAGTTCACTAAACAAACCCAAGCAAAAAGAAAACAAACAAAATATATATATGAAAGCGCCCCTCCACCTCCGTTCCATTGTTCCGAAACGTATGCTCGGAGACAGCACGCCACTCCTTCTTGGCAGCGGTCTGGGAGGAGGAGGAGGAGGAGGTCGCGGCGGCCTCCATTGCCAGCCGTCTCTCGACTCCCTCCCGATGCCCTCGAGCTCCGACGCGGATCACAAATCGCCCCCGCGCTCACAGTCCCGAATCGAGGAATCGCCTTTTTGGCTCTTGGAACTGGAGGAGTTGCAAGGTGGTCTAGGGTTTTGTGAATCTGAAGGGAACCCTAATTGGGAGATGATCCTAAGAGGAAGGGTGAATTGATCCAGGACGCGTTGAAGCGATAGTAGAATCTAGGGTTTTCGCCATGGGAGGGGTGCGCATAGATGGAGGATGAACACTGAAGGCGAGAAGATGGGCAGAGAGAGGAAGAGAGAGAAAGCGGGAGGCGCAGGAATTGGGTGCGGAGGAAGCGGGTCGGTGTTTTATATCAGCAGTAGTTGGGCAAGACGAAGTGCCCCGAGCGGCGGAAAAAAAAATGTTTCCCTCGTAAATAAAAAAAAATATTGGTTGTGAATTGTAATTTAAACTTCGAAACCAAATTTATATATTTGCCATCACACAGACTTCTGAGTTGATCAATAATCTAATGATGAACAAAAGACATATTTTTTGTTAAACATTGTCAAAATCTATTAGTCCAACTATTTGGTTGATTTAGCTGATAAAAAAGATACTAATAAGTTATAGAATTAAAAAGCATTTTAAATAAACAATTGTCATATTTTAAAATATATATTATTTTTTATAAATGATTTTATAAAAATAATAAGTTATCTATTGCTTAGTATTAAAATGATTAATTGACTATTTTATAATTAAAAGATACTAATGTAATGGGCCGCGGATGCACTGGTGATAAAAAATACATGAATTATTAATAAATAATATTACTTGAAGAATATGAAAATTATAAAAATAAATAATAATATGTTAGTCTAATTCCCTTTATGTCCTATTTATTTTTTTATTAGAAAATAATATTCACATTTATGTTTTAGATGCTTAATTTATTAGTTTATTTTATATCTCTATGAATTTCGTGTTGCATATATTCATATATTATATTTGTTTCGATCCTACTCTAATTATCTCAAAACATGTTAAATTTTAAATACATGATTGTCACGATGAAAATGTTGAATTATCCTTTTTTAATCAAACCTTATATTTTATTCTGTGTTTAGTATATTTATGATTAATAGTTCTACATTGCAGACAAAATATATCATCTAAAATTATTCATATTGTTAAATTTTCAAGTTATTCATGCAATTAAATTTTATGTAATAAAAGATATGCAACTTGGTATGTATAAAAAAGAATTATACAATAAAATATTTGGATATTGATGTAGATAAACTTCAACCATTATTCATGTTGTGTGATGAGATCACAATCACCACATTTATATGCAAAAGAGATTCTTCATATGAATTCTTAATTTCGTCATCACTAAGACAAAAAAAAATCTTATTTAAAGTTAAAAACAAAAGTCATCACATAATTACATCTACACACTTGTTTTAATAAATAATAGTATCAATATAATATCATATCATTAATATAAATATTAGCAATCAACTTTTAAAATAAGAATGTGTTATATTTTGATATTATATAATTCAATTATAAAAAAAACCATCATGTCACATGTGCTCCCCAATAAAAGAACTTGTCAAGTGATGATTTCTAAATGAAACATATTAAAAATATATGCATAACTCTCCAAAGAGTTTGCATGAAACATGTGATATGCACAAATAACTTTAGATATATGCTCAATATCATGTTTTATTTATAATAATAGAATAATTGAAAGATTTATAAGAAAATGACATAAATTCAATGTTAAATAAAAATATTATAGTACAACTTTTTACACTTGTACACTAATAAGATTTTAAGAAGAAATTAAACAATATAAGAAATGTTATAAATAAATATTATATTTTTTTATAAAAACAAATAAAAATATTATTTATAATAAATAGAAAAAAAGATAGAAATGACAATATTCTAAACAAATTAAAAGGCACCCAATTCTTACATAATTTAGAATGAATTATTTCATAGAACATAAAATATCATTATAAAAAAGATGCATTATGGTCATAAAAATATGATGATGAAAGATTAATTTGTTGTATTTATTTATTTCTTGAAATCTACTTCTTGATATAAGAAAATTAAATGTGATAAATAAAAAATAACAAATAATGACAATTTTCTAATACCAATTAGAGTAAGAAATTAAAAGGAACTATTTTATATAACAAAAATTATCATCATGATCACAATAAAAAATTTAAACTCTTTGTATTTATTTGACATTAACTTCTTGATAAATACAAATTTAATATAATGTTTATTTTCAACCTATAAGTACATGATTATAAAAAAGTATAAATCATTTATAGAACACTCGTATAAAGATTAATTATATGGTAGAGATAATAAAAAATAAAAATAATATAATATATTTCATAATGAGAATTGTTATTCTATAAATAAATAATTTACTAAAAAATATCATCATGATCATAATAAAAAAATCCTTTATATTTATTTTACATCAACTTCACAATAAAGACAAATTTGATATATATTTTTATTTTCAATCTATATATAAGTACATGCTTATAAAAAAAGTATACATCATTCATGGAACACTCATATAATGATTAATAATATAACAGAGATATATAAAAAATAAAATATAAGAAAATAGTTCATAATGATTATCATTATAGAAATAAACAATATACTAAAACAATGCTTGCTTTTGTAACACTACATGCAGAAAATGTAAAAAAAAACTCATTTGAATACAAAACAATGACAATTTTATATTTTTTAATTTAAATAATTTTAATTAGTTTAATTTTTTATAGTATTAATAACTTCTATTGATAGTTAATATCTCGCATTCAATATGATTGTGTAGTTAATTGCTACACTTTTACTTTTATATTAATTTTATACTCCTATGTATACTAACTATTTAATTTAAAAAGTTAAATTTTAAATACATCTGTCAACATATCAAAATGTAAATAAAGTTAGATTATTATATGATATTGTTAAGTTTATGGGCTTTCTTAAATGTCGTGTGAGACTATTAACCTTTTAATTTGAGTTGTCTTATTTGAATTAGTATTGATATAGTCCCAAAAAAATAAATAATATCAACATATATATTCTTTAAAAAAACTTCATATATTGTTTATTTTAATAAATATTTTCGTAATTTCCAATTTAATCATTTATTCTTGATTTTTTTTAAAATATATTTGCTAATTCGGATTTTATAAGCTATTTTTTTATTAAACACATGTGACAACAATGTGTCAATATAGATAGTTTATTGTACTGTTATGTTTATGCGCCAATTCCTCTGTTACTTGGCATGTTATCTTTTAAATCAATATAAAAAGTTATTATATTAGTAAAATTTTCCGAGCAAGTTTTCCTTTAAGAAACAAAATACTTTTCGGTCTTATTTATTTTAATGTACTCTAATTTTTTTTTTGGCAAAGACCGATTTTATTGTTCATTCTTTATTAGTTTTATTTTTATATAATATATTTGTTAATTCAACTTTTTGTTATATTGTTAATGATTAAATGCACTTGGTAATGTATTCATATGTCAAATACAAATATATTGTTATACTATGTATGTATTATGTGGTTACATGGCAACAAAGTTCCCAAGATTAATCATCATGTATGTATGTATTATTTGTTTCAAAATATCATTTCTTTAATAAACAACAATTTTTTATATTAATATGCTTTCATGTTATTTTCCTATATATAAATAATTGAAAAAAAAATTTACCTAAAAAATTGAAACACCACATGTAAGATAGATGATTTCGGTGATTTTAACATGTTAATGGAATATCTTACTCTTTTTCTATCCATTATAAGACAAGAATAATTTCCGTCCTATTTTATTTGTAGTTCTTAACTGTTTATTTTATTTTATAAGTGCCCCGTTCTTAAACAACAATTTTTTTCTTTCCAATAATGGAGAGGCGGAGGCTAGTACTTTTGCTCCTTCATCACTATGGAAATATAGTAAATTCACTAAAGTCAACATTTTTATATAAGAGTGGATTTATGTAGTAAATTAATTTATAATGTTTTTAATGATTGTATTTTCCTTTCAATTACATAATTGGTATAGTTGTTGATATTAATATAATGGATATACAAATATTAACTTATTATTTATTAGAAAGTACTCTCTTTTATTTGTCGAGCAATATTTTTCTAATTTTTTTTAGCTTTATCTATGTAGAATTATAACTTTTAAAATATATTTAAAATGTATATCTTTTACAATTATAATTTTTTTCTTATATTCATATTTCTTATGAATAAAAAATATTCCTTTTTCTCTAACATTTCTATTATTTCTTATATTGAATAAAATAGCTAAAAAGTATTATATTGGTGAGCTGTCATTTGATCTTATTTTTCTCATTATGCTTACCCACAAAATCTTAATGTGGATTATTCTAAATATGTCTAAATTATAAATGATATGTATTGATTTTCCATACATTATACTATATTATATATATCTGATTACAACATTTTAAAATCACTGCTTGAGTTGTTGTCGTCAATCTAAATTCTGCTGGTATATTTATCTATAAATAAATCATAAAATGAATAAAACAACATAGGCATGTCACAAATATGCATCCATTATATAACTCAAGTACATATATTTATTTTCAAACTCCATATGCATGACTGGATAATTAATATTCGAATTATAGTTAAGTTATAAAATAAATTTCAGGCTTAAAAAATATAAGAAAGGACAACGATAATGGAACAGCTCAACAAAAATACTATAAAGAATAATTGACAAAAGATTAAGAAAATAAAAAATGCATAGTATATTATATATACATATATATCAAATGAAATAAATAACGTAGACTAAAAATAATAAACAAAAATATTATTCTTTTAAGGTATATCATCTTCTCTTTAAGGGGTAAGTTTTTAACAAATAATGTTATTCTATACATTTTAGATCAAATGGCCCTTATAGAATTAATTTAACATCAAAACTTCATATTCAAATTCAAGATTGAGTTTCTATTAATTTATATTATATCATTATATTGTTATTTAATCGAACTAATTTAAATTGCATCCCGTTGACCAATAAAAAATTTGAAGAATAGATGAAATCCAACAAAAATGATAATAGTATAACTACCATTATAACTGAATTAATTTAATTATGTATGTTAGTGAATCTATTCATCCGCCACTTATATAACCAACTATAATTTGTTCAGTAAAGATTAAAAAATAAAATAATTAGAGGAAGAATGTGATAATATATACACATAGCAATGTAGTATATTTTTTAAAAAAAGAAAAATTAGTTTGAGCAAGAAATTTTAAGGGTCGTTTGGTATGAGGTAATTCAATATTGGTTATTTTATTTAAAATTCTCAGGGCCCATCGCATTACCTCGTTTGGCTATTACCGATAATTTTAATTACTTTGATAATCTTAATTACCACATCACTAATAATCTAGATAGCAGACAAATGAGGTGTCTTTTCAGATTATCAGTTGCTTGACATGCATGAAAAAAATATTCATTCCATAAATATTTTAATTTTAATATTATTAAATAAATATCATTTAACTCCATCTCTTTTATTATTTGAATCTTTTATAAATAACTCTTATTTTTTACTCATCTTATTTTATCTATATTCATTTTTCTATTTTTTGCTTTATTTATTTAGGATACTATATGATGAACATATAAAAAAAAATTTAGGGGTCTTTTGGTAATTTTCTCTCAAACTATTTTAGTCATGATTTATATTACCAATGCTTGCCAAAAAATATAATGTGATATTATCGGAAATTTAAATAGTGGTGATCTATTTAAATGGTGATCTAAATTACTAGTAATTTAAATAGTGATGATCTATTTAAATGATAATTTAAATTATCGATTAATTAAATCGGTAATGCACTAAATGGCCCCTATATATCTTCTCATTATATTCCAGTTGCATAGTTATTTTCCTCATTATTTAATCAATTATATGAAATTTTGTTGTTTGGTATAAGATAAATACAATGTTTGTTAGAGAGTGGGTGAGACATAAGAAAAAGTAGGCATAACTAAGTATGGTAAAGGAAAAAGAGGATAACTACCAATATATAATTATTTATAAGGTTGTTTCCATAAACCTCTCATAAACTATCACGATTTTTCACATCTAACCTCAAACTATGGACTTATTTTTTTTAATCCCTAAAGTATCAGGATTTTTACATTTTAGTTCTCTCATATACTTTTGTTACGTTTTCTGTTACTTTTAATTTTTTTCATTTATAAAAAGACTAAATTACCCCTCCCCCTATAACACATCAAATAATAAATATAAAAAGAAAAAGGAAAACAAATGAGTGGAGGATAATTTAGTCTTTTCATAAATGATATATTTTTTGTTTATCACTTTAATCTTTCCAACAATTTTTTATTTTTTATATTTGTTATTTCATATTTTTTGGAGGGAGGGGTAATTTCATTTTTTCATAAATGGAAAAAAAACTAATGACAAATGTAACAAAACTAGATGAATAATTAAAGTGAAAAAATCGTGATAGTTTAGAGATATAAAAAAATAAGTTTGTAGTTTAGAGTTATATGCAAAAAATCGTCATAGTTTAGAGGAGGTAACCTTTATAACCTTATTTATAATAAGTATCGATAATATATCAGTTTAGAACAACAATATTACATTCGAATTGGTTAATGAAACTCATCATGCATTAAATAGCTTAGTAAGAAAACTTAAACAATAATATATTAGTTTTCAAAGAAAATAGACATAAAAACTCACAAAAGGAAGAGAAAGAATGTGGAGATTATATGTCATTCGAATTGTGGGATCAAATTTGCTGAAAAATAAGTCATATAATAAACACGAAACATCTAAAATATGACTATACATCAATGAGATTAAAAATCCAATTAGATAGGTAAATCATAACCTTTTTCATTTAAATAAATGAATACAATAATGACTAATTAATTGCTAAAGACAAAATATGAATTTAATGGAATTAATTGCCAACATCATCACACTATCTATCATGAATTTAATGGAGTTGGATGAAAATACGATGATGCTACCAATAAAAAGTGATAGCACAACCATTTTCCCTATTTTTGTACCAATTATCAGCATTCATGCGGAGATGTAGTTCATTTTTTTAATCCACGGCTCACCTCACGTACTCTCGCGCTTAAGTGACATCAAACATGTTACTACAAGCCCTATGTCTCATTGCAAATCCTCTGCATTCTATATGACTGTGTTTGGATACAGAACTTATCTAATTCTGTCAAATAGATGAAAAAAAGTTCCATCAGAACAAAAGTTCCGGTCAAATTTGTGTTGGAGCAGAGTTTTAATTGTCTATATAATTATATTTTGATGATACAAAATTCAAAAGAAATGGAATTATATTTCAAATTTGAGAAAAAAGTTTACATAGAAATGAGTTACTTCATGCATTAAATTTTCTATTAATATGTATCTACGTTTCCATTAGATTTACATTGAATATAAAAAATTATAGATAACATCTTTATTTTTGTAGAAAATTAAGAATCACATCATTTGGATAACCACGTAAAAAATTTTATTTAAACAAGTGAAGCTCAAATTGAAGTTAATATTTTTATATAACTTGCACTTAATATTTTAGTATTCTATTATGAGATTTTGATAAAGAGATTAATATAAAAATTATAGATAATTCTCTTATCTTTTCAGAGAATTAAAAATCACCTTATTTGGACAACCGTACAAAATGTTATGCCAAAAAAAGTGAAGGTCGACAAGTTCTATTTGAAGTTGATATTTTTATGCGCTAAACTTGCATTTAATATTTGATTACTTTAAATCAATAGATTTGGGATAAGATGTGAACATAAAAGTTGTAAAAAGAATTTAAATTTTTATAGAATAAAATATCATCTCATTTGGATACTAGTATAACAAAAGTTATGTATTAAAGAGTAAATGTTTAAAATGTTTTAATTGAAATGAACAATTTTGTGTACTGAACTTAAAATTAATATTTGACCGTGATCTCATTATATTTTTTATGAATGATAGATTAAAGTTGTAAATAATTTTGTTAAATTTTCATAGAATAAAAGATTATTTCATTTGGATACTCATATAAAAAGTTATGTATAAAAGAGTAAAGGTTTAAAAAGTTTAATTTAAAATTGACAACTTTATGCACTGAACTTTGGTTGAATATTTGACAATGATATCATTGGAATTTTGATCATAATGATATAAAAATTGTAGATAATTATGTAATTTTTTCATGGAATAAAAGATCATCTCATTTGGATAATTATGTAAAATGTTACGTATAAAAGAGTGCAGGTCTATGAGGTTGTCGATGACAAAATGGACGTTCGAAAATCTTTCGATCGACGACTGGAAATAAAAAGAACGTCCGAAAATGTTGACGTAAATGTCCGAGACTTCAAAGCTTTTGTAACGATTACTCGAAACTCAAACAGGCGCTTAAAAGTTGCAATAACGGCTATATTTCAACGAGTTCTAAAAAAGAACGCCTATTTTTTGTGCAGAAAAGTACATAACGACTAATTTGAATACTAATGGATCCGTAAAATTGGAGGCTATAAAATGAGTCCAAAACACATCAAGAAAACTAACTAGAAAAATATAGGCAAACACTTGTATTCATCCAAGAAGTTATCTTAAGCTCAAAGTGGTAAATCTCTCATTCATTTCTTTTTTACTCTTTGCGTGAGGTTCCAAATTGTAAAAGAGACCGTGGAGTGTTCTTGTGATATTATATAGTTGTGTACCTACTGAGTGAAAAGAGATCGTGTCTTACCTCTTGAGTGAATAAAAGTCGAGTGAAAGTCGATGTGTGCCTTATCTCTTGAAAGGAGAAAAAACAAGAGTTGAAAAGATTTCACTACAAGAAAAACGGTTATTTTCGACAGTCCGAGCCGCCAAAAATTGTCAAAATTCAATCGCAAATATGAGTTTGTAGCGGATTTTTCGACGAAAGCGAACTGTCGAAAAATTGCTCGTCGCAAACATTTTTCAACGGCTTTATAATAGCCGTCGAAAGTTCCCATGCTCCGAGTTATTGAAAATATTTTTCACATCTTGAACCGTGGGAAAGTTTCCATGATTTGACTCAATGGAAATGTTTGCCACGACTCGGACAATGGGAACTTCACACGGTCTGGACCACGGGAAACATTTCTCACGGCTAAAGCTGTGGGAACTTCCCATGACTAAAGTCGTGGGAACTTCAAACGGCGCTAGCAATGAGAAACATTTCCCACGGCCTTAGCCGTGAGAAACATTTCCCACGGCTCGAGCCATGAGAAGTTCTCACGGTTCAGGCCATACCAAACAATTCCCATGGCTGGGGCCGTTAAACTTTCTAAATTTTTTGACGGCAGAGACCGTCAGAAAAATTCTTTCAAACATTAAAAAAATGCTCACCACCGGATCTGACGGCGCGACCGGCCATCAGTGAGGTGGCGATCCACCATCAAATGACCGAATCTGGTTGCGAGGTGAAGATCCATCGTTAGGCGGCCAGATATGGCCATAGGCGATGATCTATTACCAGGCGGCAGAATCTCGTCGCGAGGCGGTGATCCGCGGCCAGGCGGCTGGATGTGACCGCCAGCGGCCGATCCACCATTCGGCGGCCGGATCCAGCCGCCCGATCTGATTGCGAGGCGACCGAACTGGCCGCCAGATGACCGAATTTGTCCACGAGGATAAAGCTAGATGGTCGTCTGCCGCGAGAGAGGAGGGAAGGAGGGAGGCCACGCCGCTGAGAGAGAGATGACCATCATCGTCGGAGATCGTCGCGCCGATGAGGGAGATGTAGTACCGGTGAGGGAGAGAGAAGAGAGAGGAGAGTGGGAAAGAGGTAGAGAGAGGAGAGAGGGAGGAGGTGAATAAAAAGTGAGGGAAAAGAGGGAAAGGAAAAAAATAGGCAGGAGAATTTGACGGGATTTTTGACTTTCCGATGGTTTAGGCCGCGAAAAATATTTTTCACGATTGAAGCCATGAAAATTTTCCACGGTCGAAGCCGTCCAAAAAGTTTACCACGGTTCGAGCCGTGGAAAATTTCTCATAGCTTTGGCCGTGGGAAAAGTTTCCCATGGCTCAAGCCTTGGGAAACATTTCCCACGGCCCGAGACATGAGAAATTTTTCCCACGGCCTAAATCGTCAGAAAATATTTTTTACGGCTCAAGTCGTGGGAAAAGTTTTCCAAGACTTGAATCATTGGAAATTTTTACGAGAAATAATCCATCGAAAAATCCGTCATAATTTTGCGACGAATTTTCAACCATGGGAAATTTTTTGTTTGAAAAAGTCTTTTTTCTTATAGTGTTTCTTCCTTGCCCCATGTGGAATAAAGAAAATGTGTTAGTAGAATATCCGGTGATATCAAGGTGTGACCAAACCTCGACAACAAACTATCGTGCATCTTGTGTTTATCTTTTTCTCTCTTCTTCTTACTTTATTATGCATGTGATATAATTGCTATTGTGTTGATTTAAATGTTAACGAATAGATCTCAATTTCATGAAATTAGTATTTTATATTTAAGCACCAATTCATCCCATCTTAATTCCTTCTGATCCTACAACTTGCACGTGATCAAAAGTTCACCAAAAATTATCAGTGCAAGAACTTATCCTTTTTTTACCTAATCATATTTAATAATATATTATATGTCATATATATAATTAGTATTATAGTATAGCAAAATATTATTAATTAATATTTACTGTTAATATTAGGCCTACATATCTATTAATATATATACACATGTATATAGTTATTTATTTATTTAGATCTAATAAAGTATTTTATTAATTTATATATATGTATAATTTACTTGGTATTATAGCACATTAAAATTAAAGAAATTCCATAATAAAATTAATTTAAATATTATTGCATTCAAATAAACTTTACTAACTAAGATTTTCAATTGTTTTTTAGAACAAAATATACATGATAGTTTATATAATTTTATTTAAATAAATAAATACATAATTTTTTATTTAATATAATTTTGTGCCTCATAAAATAATAAATTATATTCTTTACATAAATTATAATATTAATAGCACATAAAAAATAATACTAATATAGCACGACACAACTTATTTTTTTAATACATTTTAGATTAATAATTACATATAATATTTTTTCATATTATAGTAAGTATTATTTTAAATTAATTAATTAATAATATTTATATTTATATTTATTATAATTTTATATTTCATAAAATAATAAATTATATTCTTAGTTCTTTCTTTTTATTCATACACCTACTAAAACTTATATATCAAACTAACTTTTTAAAATAATTATTATTATATTTTTCGTCCAAACATAAAACTTAAATTTTTTTTATCTAATCGATTAATTATTCAAAACTAATGAGAACTTATCTTACATTGAAACACTACCTATATGCATAGACTCTGCAAGTCTCCTTTATATCTCTTTAAGCATGGGCGAAGTGAATAGAAAGCCAACATGAGAGAATGTTCTCTGTAATATATCAATGCTGCCTACTCTCTCTCTCTCTCGTTGTGACGTGGACTATGTAGGGACTGCCTCTATATGCCCTTTTTATCCATGCATAATTTTTTTCCAAAAAATCCATATGGATCAGTATGATTTTCTCCATCCTTAAATCCATAGTTTGGGTGTTTACATCCAATGAGTAACCTCCCTTTTTGAATTGGGGATCAAAGACTAGTTCCAGTTTGAGACGAATCACTTCGCCAAACGAACTATTGCTTAATCTCCATATATCCACCAGCTGATCTCCTCTTCGAGATAGTATGATATATGTTTCACTCGGCTTGGAGCCTTGGACTGAATTCCCACGCACCGAGATATCATAAGAGATTGTAACATCCAAAGAAATAAAAAAAAAAAACCAAAAGAAGCTCTCAGCCGCCCAAACCCAGAAGCCCAGCAACCCACCTAACTAAATTAATGCCCTAACAGCAACTAAACTAAATTTTCCCCAAAGAAACCCACCCATGAGCTCGTGTAACATCTTCAAATCGCACCGTGCCACGTGGCAGAATACGTTTTAAGGACGCTACGGATCATTGTTACTATACCTAATATTGACCAAGAATGAGACTTTGACTGGTCAACTCACATCATATAAAGCGAAAGTCTAATCATCGTTAAATAATACTAAAAAGAGTATGACATATTAGAAATATGGAAGACTAATAAAAAATTTCAAGTGAGTCCAAATGAAAGTTAGTACATCAAACTAATATGCAGAAAAGGAAAGCTATCCCATCATCTAAAGGAGTTAATATCCATGTGCAATCACCTACGAGCTCGATCTTCATCATTCTGACTTTGTCCTACATTTAAAAACATTCAGGGTAGAACCTCCCTATGAGTTTTATAATTTAGTATGAAAATAAGATAAATATCATATCATTATACTAGACAAAAATCATAAAAGATATCATCATATAAGAGATGAGTAAATCATGATCATAATAAGAATAAGAGGAATCTTTATGCATATGTGTTCATCTTCTTCGTCATCTTATCATTCATCTTTGACTTATTTAGGATATATTTCAACTCACGGAGAGGTCTATCTCAATCTGTCCATCACCATCATCATAACTGACTGTAGTCAGCCCATAACTGACCGAAGTCGGTCCATAACCTGGTCGTCACCGGTCCATCATAAAAGAGTTTTTCATTTAACGATTTTCGTCTTTTATCTTGCAGCTTTTAATTAGATTTTCTTAAGAACTTTAAATCAGGATAACAATATAAGATCATGGAGAATAAATTAAGTGCATTATTGTCATAATCATCATCATCATTAAGATCTAGAATAGGAACATAAATCAAGAATTTAAACATCATAAAATTAACTTAATCTCGTTGGAACCTGGGCCGAGTTCACAAGGTTATCAATTCGAAAAATTAAGTCATGCCCGGACCGGGTTTGGGTAACAATCGGGCCGGGTTCGTGCTTAAATTGACCGATACAACAGATTGGTCGACCGCTTGGCAAAAGTCGTGGCCGAGCGCGACTTCGTCGAGGAACTGCCTAGACCGGATCTTCATCAACCCAGGCCGAGTTTTTCTTCGTTGCAGAGCTTTGCGCTCACGACAATGGTGGACCCCCCCAAATTCTGTCGAACTTGGTTCGATTATGAACCTACCCGGGCTGAGTCATGGTATACTCGGGCCGAGTTCCTCTTACGCACAAACTGCGCAGACGCATAATTCACATTGCGTTAGAATTTTTCGACAACGGCTAGCATCCAGAGTCATAAAAAATCAAAGGACTAATACTAGAGATCTATCACAACATACTTCAAGTCTAAAATAATGATTCTATCACGAATCTATTCTAGTTTCATGTTGTAAAGTTTCTGTCCAAAAAACTGTTATTGCAGTATTCTTCTTCCTCTTCCTCTGCCTACTCCCCTCGGCTCAGGCACGCATTCGGCGTCGTCCACATCCTCCAGCGCGTCCCCTGTTGGCCGGCGGATCAGGGAAGAAAATAACGAAGGACGCACAAAACAAGGAGGAGATTTAGGTCCAGCTTGCACAGGAGAAAAGAGGCTGACTTGTTTGTTTTAGTCCCATATATGTAAGAGAAGAGATCTAATCCGAGTTCTGTTGAAAAAACAAATCCAATTAGACTTTATTTTCCTATTTATCACCTCATATTCGATTTATCTTTTCCTTTTATCTTTTATGTTTCTTTTCTTTTATTTTGTAGGATTCTCGGGTGTTACAGCCTGTTTCTTTGTGGATCGGATGGGAACCGCGTTTTTGTTCCTCCCGTCCGCCAAACACCACTCTGGAATCAGGTTCTGAGGCGAAAATAAGATTGGTGGAACCGGAGTCACGTGACCCTGGTTCCACACTCCCGGTTCCACCACCATTTCTTGTGTTACTGGGAGTTGTTACAATTTTTTATTTTTTCTTTTGTGTTTTGAGTTTGACGTGACCATTTTTGTTTTTTTTCAAAATTCATTTTTTTTTTCCTTTTCTTTTCTCTCGCACCATACTGTTTATGAAATAAATTATTTATTAAATGTAAAATAATTTTAATAAGAAATTAATAAAATATTATTTATTACTTATTATTTCATCAAAAAATTTTACTATTTCATTAAATATAATTAATTTTAAAAATTATTTTTATATTTAAATAATACATTTTTAACAAAATTTTCCCATAAAATTTTTTATTTTATAATTTTATTTTAATTAATAATATAATTCTACTTCATAATTAAAATAATTATTTTTAATTCAAACCATACTAAAAATTCATCATTCACATCTACTTTTTTCTATCGCATCAACCGCCTTATTCCTCATCATTAAATTCCACGCCAACCAAATACAACCCGAATTAATCTGTCAATTCAACTATGCATCGAGAACTTAGGAAGAACCACAGTATCATTTCCAAATGACCCCACGTCGACAGCTACATGAAAACCCCCATTTGCATGCTACAGTAATCAGGCCCTCTCTTTTAGCTCTCACACACTCTCTCCCTCACCAAATCCCACTCGGCCAGCAAGAAGGAAAGCCCCATTTCAACTATAGCAGGTAGTTGCCCTCTTAGATAACACTCTAGCATGCTCTCTCTCACCACATCACTCTAGCTACTCAATTGGAGCTCATGGGCAGCGGCTTCAAGGAAGGAGAAGAGGTTGCTTCCGCTAGGAGAGGAAGAAGGGAAAAGAGGAGAAGAAGCTAATGTTTAAGGCTCGCTAATCAAGATATGTTGAGAGGATCCAAATTTCTAACCTCCTCCCTAATGATGTTTGTGTGCTAGGATTAGGGCATGAAAGAACAAAACATTATTCTTAATAATGGAAGAGTAGGGAATGTGCATTAGGGTATAGTTTTATGACATCTTTCTTTATGATTACTGTTTATTGATAATCATGCTTAGTTTATGATGCATTATGATTATTTATGTTTAGCTCATAATGAAATTGCCTAATGTTCATATATATATGAATATGATTAGCATGTTAGGTGTTCTTGTGCAAAATCCAACTTATTTTCGTGATTATTGTGCAAAGAATGCTTAGGAATGAATCATATGAAGATCAAAGCAAAATGTGTGCTCAATGCATCAATGTACGAATGTTTGAAAAGAGGATGAATGTAGAAAAATAATGTTCGTCATTCTAGAACGGATGATCGAAACATTTTCGGACGCCCGTTCTAGAGGCAAAAGTAGTCCGACAACCCCATCGATCGTCTGAAACCTATTCAGGCGTTCGATATAGCAAGACCGTTCTTCTCTGTAATTAGCGATCAATGAGATGACCAGTTTGATCATCTGAAAGCCAAGAAGCGGTCGTCCGAAACTTATCGTTCGATTTAGAAAGACCGCTCTTGTATGTAATTAGTGGCTGATCAGACGACCATTTGGTCATCCGGAAGTCATGAAGCGGTCGTCCCAAACCCTTTCGGACGTCTGATTTAGAAAGGTCTGCCATGGACATATCTTCGAGCTCTAGTTTAGGATGAATATGACCTAGGTTGAAGATGATCCGACCCGGGTTCCACCCGATGAAGCCCAAGTTATGGTTTAGGATGAACCCAACCTTGGTTAAGGATGACCTAGCATGGGTTCCAACCTGATGAAGCCCAAGTCGTGCCCCTTTCGCCTGACTAGAATAATATGTAAACCTGTCTCAAGTATAACTTTGATCCAGCTCGGGTTCCCTCTAATGTTTACCAAGAAGATCACTTCCGGACTCGTCCTGAGTTCTACCTATACTTGGCTCAACGTTCGACCCACAGATGATGTTTAAACCTATGCTGACCCCTTATTCATGTCATTAGTCTTGATTTTCACTATGATGATAATTATGATGTTCATACACCTCTTATTATTCTTTATGATTTATCTAGTGGATTTGATATTATGGCGATGTTTCTATTAGGACCCAGATTAGCGTGATCTCATGATATTTTGTTTTTCTTATGTTGATAAGATCTTGACCATATGTCCTAATAAGATAAACTAAAAGCTGTAAGATAAAAGATGTAGAAATGTATATGGAGAGTTTTTATGATTATAAGCTGACGATAGCCAATTGGAAGTGAGTTTACTTCTCTCCAGTTTATGTTATTGGAGTTGAAACATACTCTCCCATAAGTTGAAAGATATTGTACAAGTTGAAAGGTTCCTTGTCATAAATGTAAGATGAATTTAGAAGATGATGATTTCTCATGATGATGTTTAGCTTTAGTCACTTTTATGATGATTCCTTATGATTTTCCTTATCCCAAAGAAATTATTCATATCATGATTATATACTTTTGCTCCTATAATCATTTTTATTGTCCTTTACATGATGATGACCTCATGATGATGATGTTGATGATCAGTGCTCGTCATTTTACGATGACTTACTATGATCAATCTTGATTCATATCAAGAAGATGTCACCTTAATTTATAAATCTCATATGATCATATCTTTATTCCTTATATCGTGATGTTTTTTTTATTTACTTTCTTGTCAATTATTATGATCTTTATAATATCATTCTCTTACTTATGTACTATTTTATCTCCCTGCATCTTCATACATATAGTGTAGACGCATGTATCAATTGTGAAGGTGTCCAACGGTGAAAGATCAAACTCGTGGCGACAACGCATAAGTGTCTTGAGTCCCTTATTTTTAGTCTATCCACTCAGAACTTATATGATAATTCTTTTTATTATTCATCCACATCTTATGACGATTATATTCTTCTTCATTATACCATCGTGATGTTCACTACTCTTCTGCATATAATGTTATTGTTAGTTGCTCAGCCAAAATCTTTATTTTGTTAATATGATGGCCATGTACATATGACCCATAGCGCCCTTCGAAATGTATTTTTTCACGTGGTGTGATGCATTTTGGGGGCATTACAAAGCTTTTGAATATACTAATTGGAATATTGATTATCATCAAATTTGCTTGTATATTTTATATTTATTGAACTTGTGTTTGGTTTCTATTTAGTAACTCACATTTTTTAGCTTCTAATTTATATTTAAAACTAGAAAAGTAATTTGCTGAAATTTAATTTAATATTTGGAAGGTATTGCTTCTGTTTAAATTAAATATTTTATATAGTTGTTCATCAATGCCCAAAGATTCTTTTGACATAAATTTCGCCATACTCCATTCCACCAATCATATATCCAAATACCTATTATTAAGTGTTTTTATTATTTTCCACACATTATTGCTTGACTTTCAACCATATTCAATACATAACAAAATCAGTGAATATATTTATTTATTTTCCTTCATCTAGTGTCACTTTCAATTCTACCAAGCAAAGAACATATTTTGAATTATTGTATGAAGTGACAATAGCAGAGAGCTTGAATCATTATTCATGGGAGATGAGGAGGCCAAATTCTTTTATACATAGAAAGATACATGGTTAGAATTTTATCACCATATTTTTTTTGCTCGCAATAAAATTTTCTTTGATAGAAGCCTATTTTGCCTGCGAGTTTTTTTTTCTTGTATTCATGAATTCTTCTCGGTGACTTATTTTTTATTTTTTAAAAAGGAAACTGTTAGAATAGATGATTTCTTTTTTGTTAGGCTAGAAAACAGAAACAGGAACAAGCGAGTTCCATGTGAGAAAAATGATGGTGACAACTTAGAAAATTTTCTCCTCAATGTGGGGAAGCGAAACGCACCACACACACACAAAGACGTGATCTTGTTAGCTACAGAAAGTGGGCAGTTTCTTTTCCACCTTTGTACAGTGGCACCGATATATATGAGTTTGTTTGCCTCATTCAGTCATATCCATGTTCTGTATATGGCTCATTTCCTTGACGTGGACTATATATGGGCATTATTTAGCTAGTAATCGTTTGCACTTTGCACTAATTGAAGCGAACAAATCTTTAACTTAGAACCAGGGATAAGTGAATTAATAATCACAATGCGTTCAACATTAATCCTTTTAAGCAGGGACGGAGCCAGAAAAAATTTTGATTATGTGAAGTGTTTTTTTTCATCACCAGAATCGACCTCTGGACCTCTCACAGAATAAATGATGACATTTCCACCATACTAACATTAATTTTTTTGACATTTAAAGAGGATATATAATATAACTTTATAACTTTAAAACACACATTAAGTGATCTCAAAATGTGGGGGGATGGGGGGAGGCCAAGGCCCCCCAACAATACGTAGCTCCCTCCCTACTTTTAAGAATTGAATATAATATTGAGATCTTTATATCAGAAAGTTCAATCCATTATAACATATTTCAATTGTTAGTATTTTTATTTTTGCAAATTAACTTTGTTATTGAAAGAGAAATAATTTTTATTTATCTTCAAGTTAATTAGCTGGGACATAATGAGCTTTTGCATGTTAAAATCAACAACAAAAAAGATAAATATCAATAGATTAGTTACTAAGAATTGAGCTTCTCAATATGCAAATTGGGATTATAGATTAAGAATTGTTGAAATTTCATGTGTGTTTATTTATCTTATATCTATTTGCACTCTAATGATAAATATAAAAGTTGTAAATAATTCTGTTAAATTTTTATAGAATAAAAAATTATTTCATTAGGATACTCATATAAAAAGTTATGTATAAAAGAGTAAAGATCTAAAAAGTTTAATTTGAAATTGACAACTTTATGCACTGAACTTTGGCTGAATATTTGACTATGATCACATTGAAGTTTGGATCAATGATGAGTATCAGAAGTGTAGATGATTCTGTTATACTTTCATGGAATAAAAAATTATCTCATTTGAATAATTGTGTAAAATGTTATGTATAAAAGAGTGCAGATCTATGAGGTTGTCGATGACAAAATGAACGTTCGAAAATATTTTGATCGACTCCTGGAAATAAAAAAGGATGTCCAAAAATGTTGGCGCAGTGATCGTGAATGTCCGAGACTTCAAAGCTTTTATAACGATCACCCGAAACTCAAACAAGCGCCCGAAAGTTGTCAATAACGGCTATATTTCATTGGCTAGTTCCAAAACGGACGCTTATTTTTGTGCAGAAAAGTACATACGACTAATTTGAATACTAATGGATAGGTAAAATTGGAGGCTATAAAATGGGTCCAAAACACATCAAGAAGACTAAGACTTCCTAGAAAAAGATAGGCAAACACTTGTGTTCATCCAAGAAGTCATCTTAAACTCAAAGTTGCAAATCTCTCATTTATTTATCTCTTACTCTTTGTGTGAGGTTCCAAATTGTAAAAGATATTGTGTAGTGTTCTTGTAATATTGTAATAGTTTTGTACATGCTGAGTGAAAAGAGATTGTGTCTTATCTCTTGAGCGAATAAAAGCCGAGTGAAAGTCGATGCGTGCCTTGTCTCTTGAAAGGAGAAAAGACAGGAGTTGAAAAGGATTTCACTACAAGAAAAATGGCTATTTCCGATGGGTCGAGCCATCAAAAATTGTCAAAATTCCGTCGCAAATGTGAGTTTGCAGGGGATTTTCTGACGAAAGCGAACTATCGAAAAATTGCTCGTCGCAAACATTTTCCAACCACTTTATAACAGCCGTCGAAACTTCCCACCGTCCGAGCTGTTGGAAATATTTTCCACGCTTGGACCGTGGGAAAGTTCCCATGGCTTGAGCCGTGGGAAATGTTTGCCACGGCTCGAACCATGGGAACTTCCCACGGCTCGGCCCCCGGGAAACATTTCCCATGGCTAAAGCTGTGGGAACTTCCCATGGCGCTAGCCGTGAGAAACATTTCCCACGACTAGAGTCATGAGAAGTTCTCACGGTTCAGGTTGTACCAAACAATTCTCATGGCTGGGGCCATCAAAACTTTTTGAATTTTCTGATGGCAGACACCGGTGGAAACATTCTTTCAAATATTAAAAGAAAATGCTCGCCACCGGATCGACCTTATCTGACGATGAGGCGTCCTCATCCGGCCACCAGGATTTCAAGCTTGCGCACGATAGGATCTGACCGTGAGGCGGCCGATCCTCACGGTCAGATCCAGCTGTCTGTGAGGCGGCGACCCGTCGCTAGGCAGCCAGATATGGCCGCGAGGTGGCGATCCATCGCCAGACGGCCGTATCTGGCCACGAGGCGATCGATGTGGCCGCAAGGTGGCTGGATCTGCCCGTGAGGATAAAGCCTAATGGCCATCCGTCGCAAGAGAAATGGGGAAGGACGGAGGCCGCGCTGGTGAGGGAGAGAGATGACCATCGTCACCGGAGGTCGTCGCGCTGAGGAGGGAGATGGCAGTGCCGATGAGGGAGAGAGAGGAGAGTGGGAAGGAGGTAGAAAGAGGAGAGAGGGAGGAGGTGAATAAAAAGAGAGGGAAAAGCAGGAAAAGAAAAAAATAGGCAGGAGAGTTTGACGAGATTTTTGACTTTCCGATGGTTTACGCGGCGAAAAACATTTTCTATGATTGAAGTCGTGGAAATTTTCCATGGTCGAAACTGTCCAAAAAGTTTTCCACAGTTCAAGCCGTGGGAAATTTCCTATGGCTCAAGCCTTAGGAAACATTTCCCACGGCCCGAGACATGAGAAACTTTTCCCACGGCCTAAACTGTCAGAATTTTCCACGGTTCGAGTCATGGGAAATATTTTTCACGGCTCGAGCCATGGAAAAAGTTTTCCAAGGCTTCAACCATCAGAAATTTCCACGAAAAATAATCTGTCGAAAAATTTGTCACAATTTTGCGACTGATTTCCGACCATGGGAAATTTTCCATCGAAAAAAGTCTTTTTTCTTGCAGTGTTTCTTCCTTGCCCCTATGGAACGAAAAAAGGTGTTAGTAGAATATCCGGTGATATCAAGGTGTGGCCAAACCTTATCAACAAACTACCGTGCATCTTGTGTTTATCTTTTTCTCTCTCCTTCCTATTTTATTATGCATGTGATATGATTGCTATTGTGTTGGTTTAAATGTTAACGAATCGATCTTAATCTTTCACAATGATTTCATGAAACAGTATTTTAGATTTAAACACCAATTCACCCCATTTTAATTTCTTGTGATCCTACAACTTGCATGTGATCAAAAGTTCACCAAAAAAAATCTTGCCATTGGCAAGAACTTATCTCTTTTTTGCCTAATCATATTTAATAATATATTATATGTCATATATATAATTAGTATTATAGTATAGCAAAATATTATGAATTAATATTTACTGTTATTATAGGCCTATATATCTATTAATATATATACATGTATATAGTTATTTATTTATTAATATATTATTATAAAACATATCAAATAAATTTATTAAATATAATAAACAAGTATTTTTATTAATTAACATATATATAATTTACTTAGTATTATAGCACATTAAAGTTAAAGAAATTCCATGATAAAATTAATTTAAATATTATTTTATTCAAATAAACTTTACTAACTAAAATTTTCAATTGTTTTTAAGAAGAGAATATACATGATATTTTATATATTTTTATTTAAATAAATAAATACACAATTTTTTTATTTAATATAATTTTATGTCTCATAAAATAATAAATTATATTCTTTACATAAATTATAATATTAATAATACATCAAAATTAATACTAATATAGCACGACACAACTTATTTTTTTAATGCATTTTAGATTAATAATTACATATAATATTTTTCATATTACAGTAAGTATTATTTTAAATTAATAAATAAATAATATTTGTATTTATTATACTTTTATATTACATAAAATAATAAATTATATTCTTAGTTCTTATTTTTTATTCATACACATACTAAAACTTGTATATCAAACTAATTTTTTAAAATAATTATTATTATATTTTTCATCCAAACATAAAACTTAAATTTTTACATCCAAAGAAATAAAAAAAAAAACAAAAAGAAGCTCTCAGCCGCCCAAGCCCAGCAACCCACCTAACTAAACTAATGCCCTAAAGCAACTAAACTAAAATTTCCCCAAAGAAATCCCATGAGCTCGTGTAACGCTTTCAAATCGTACCGTACCACGTGGCAGAATACGCTTAAAAAACGTTACAGATTATTTTTACGTGTACATAATATTGACCAAGAATGAGACTTTGATTGATCAACTCACATCATATAAAACGAAAGTCTAATCATTATTAAATAATACTAAAAAGAGTATAATCACATCTTAGAAATGTGAAAGACTAATAAACAACTTAGTCAGCCCATAATTGATTAAAGTCTGCCCATAACCTGGTCGTCAGTCCATCATAAAAGAGCTCTTCATTTAACGATTTTCGTCTTTTATCTTACAACTATTAATTAGATTTTCTTAAGGACTTTAAATCAGGATAACAAGATAAGATCTTGGAATGTAAATTAGGTGCATTATTGTCATAATCATAATAATCATCATTAAGATATGAAATAGGAATATAAATTAGGGATTTAAACATCATAAAATTAACTTAATCTCGTCGGAACCCGGGCCGAGTTGGGTAGAACCCGAGCTGAGTTCATAAGGTTATCAATTTGAAAAATCAGGACATGCCCGGCCCAAGTTTGGGTCACTCTCGGGCCGGGTTCGTGCTTAAATCGGTTGGTCGATTCGATAGATCGGTTGACAAAAGTCGCGTCGAGCGCGACTTCGTCGGGAACTGCCCGGATCGGGTCTTCATCAATCCGGGCCGAGTTCTTCGTTGCAGTGCTTTGCGCTCATGATAATGACGGACTCGGCCTAGTTCTGTCGAACTCGGCCCAAGTATGAATCTACCCGAACCGAGTCATAGTGAATTCGGGTCGAGTTCCTCTTACGCAGAAACTGCGCAGACGCAGAATTCGCATTCCGTTTAAATTTTTTGATGACGATCGGCGTCCAAAGTCGTCATAAATCAAAGGATTAATACTAGAGTTCTATCATAGCGTCTAAAATCAGGATTCAATCACGAATCTATCCTAGTTCCATACTGTAAAGTTTCTGTCCAAGAAATTATTATTGTAGTCTTCTTCTTCCTCTTCCTCTACCGGCTTCCTTCGGCTCAGGCGTGTGTTCGGCGTCGTCCACGTCCTCCAACGTGTCTCATGTTGGCGGCGGCGGATCAGGGATGAAAATAACGAAGGGCGCACAAAATAAGGAGGAGATTTAGGGCCGACTTACACAGGGAAAAAGTGGCTGATTTGTTTGTTTTAATCCCATATATATAGAAGAGATCTGATTCGAGTTTTGTTGGAAAAACAAATCCAACTAGATTTTATTTTCCTATTTATCGCCTCATATTTGGTTTATCTTTCCCTTGTACCTTTTATGTCTCTTTTCTTTTATTTTGCAGGATTCTAGGGTGTTACAGCCTATTTGTTTGCGGAACCAAGCGGGAACCGTACCCTTATTCCTCCCATTCCGCCAAATACCGTTCCGGAATCAAGTTCCGGGATGAAAACAAGATTGGTGGACGTGACCTGATTCCCACTCCCGGTTCCACCATTTCTTGTGGAACTGGGAGTTGTTACAAATTTTTATTTTTTCTTTTGTGTTTTGAGTTTGACTTGACCGTTTTTGTTTTTCAAAATTCATTTTCTTTTTTTCCTTTTCTTTTCTCTCACACCATCTTTTTTATAAAATAAATTATTTAATAAATGTAAAATAATTTTAATAAGAAATTAATAAAATATTATTTATTACTTATTATTTCATAAAACATTACTATTTCATTAAATATAATTAATTTTAAAAATGATTTTTTATATTTAAATAATACATTTTTTAAAAAAATTTCCCATAAAATTTTTTATTTTATAATTTTATTTTAATTAATAATATAATTATACTTTATAATTAAAATAATTATTTTTAATTCAAACCCTACTAAAAATTCATCCGTCACATCTACTTTTCCTATCGCATCAACCGCTCATCACTAAATTCCACTCCAACCAAATACTATTCGAATTAATCTGTTAATTCAACTATGCATCGAGAACTTAGGAAGAACCACAGTTTCGTTTCCAAACGACCCCACGTCGGCAGCTACATGAAATACCTATTATTAAGTGTTTTTTATTATTTTCCGCACATTATTGCTTAACTTTCAACCATATTCACTACATAACAAAAAATTGTGAATTTATTTATTTATTTATTTTCCTTCATCCAGTGTCACTGTCAATTCCACCAAGCAAAGGACAATGTATCTTGAATTATTGTATGAAGTGACGATAGCAATAGCAGAGAGCTTGAATCATTATTCATGGGAGATGATGGAGCCAAATTCTTTTATCAAAGATATGATGGTCAGAATTTTATCATAATATTTTTTTATCCTAATAAAATTTTCTTTGATAGCAGCCTATTTTGCCTGCGAGTTTTTTTTTCCTTATATTCATGGATTCTTCTTGGTGACTTATTCTCAAAACAAAAGAAAAGAAAAAAAAAAGAAAACTGTTAGAATAGATGATTTCTTTTTTGTTAGACTGCAAAACAGGAACAGGAACAAACGAGTTCCATGTGAGAAAAATGATGGTGACAACTCAAAGAAAATTTTCTCCTCAATGTCCGGAAGCGAAACGCACCACACACACACACACAAAGACGTGATCTTGTTAGCACCAGAAAGTGGGCAGTTTATTTTCCACCTTTGTACAGTTGCACCGATATATGAGTTTGTTTGCCTCATTCTCATATCCATGTTCTATATATGGCCCATTTCCTTGACGTGGACTATATATGGGCATTATTTAGCTAGTAATCGTTTGCACTATGCACTAATTGAAGCGAACAAATTTAACTTAGAACCAGGGATAAGTGAATTAATAATCACAATGTGTTCAACATTAATCCTTTTAAGAATTGAATTTAATATTGAGATGTTTATATCAGGAAGTTCAATCCGTTATCACATATTTCAATTATTAGTATTTTTGTTTTTGCAAATTAACTTTTTTATTGAAACAGAAATAATTTTTATTTATCTTCAAGTGAAATAGCTGTGACATAATGAGCTTTTGCATGTTAAAATCAACAAAAAAAGAAGAAATATCAATAGTTTAGTTACTAAGAATTGAGCTTTTCGATGTGCAAATTGGGATTATAAATTAAGAATTGTTGAAATTTCATGTGTGTTTATTTATCTTATATCTATTTGCACTCGTAATGATAAATATAAAAGTTGTAGATAATTCTGTTAATTTTCATAGAATAAAAAATTATTTTATTAGGATATTCATATAAAAAGTTATGTATAAAGGAGTAAAGGTCTAAAAAGTTTAATTTGAAATTGACAATTTTATGCACTGAATTTTGGTTGAATATTTGCCATTGAAGTTTGGATCAATGATAAATATCAAAATTATTGATTCTAATATCCTTTCTTGGAATAAAAAATCGTCTCATTTCAATAATTGTGTAAAATGTTATGTATAAAAGAGTGCAAGTCTATGAGGTTATCGATGACAAAATGGACGTTCGGAAATCTTTTGATCAACCGCAGGAAATAAAAAGGGACATCCAAAAATGTTGGCGCAGCGACTGTGAATGTCCGAGACTTCAAAGCTTTTATAACGATCACCCAAAACTCAAACAGGTGCCCGAAAGTTGTTTCACTCGGCTTGGAGCCTTGGACTGAGTTCCTACGCATCGAGATATAATAAGAGATTGTAACATCCAAAGAAATAAAAAAAAAATCAAGAGAAGCTCTCTGATGCCCAAGCCCAGAAGCCCACCAACCCACCTAACTAAACTAATGCCCTAAAAGCAACTAAACTAAATTTTTCCCAAAGAAACCCCATGAGCCCGTGTAACGCCCCCACATCGTACCATGTCACGTGGCAGAATACGCTTCTTACGTGTACATAATATTGACCAAAAATGAGATTTGACGGGTCAACTCACATCATATAAAGCGGAAGTCTAATCATCATTAAATAATACTAAAAAGTGTATGACATCTTAGAAATGCAGAAGACTAATAAAAGAACTTCAAGTGAGTTCAAAGGAAAGCTAGTACACCAAACTAATATGCGGAAAATGAAAACTATCCCATCATTTAAAGAACTCAATATCCACATATGAGCTCGATCTATCACCGTTGGTTACCTTCATCACTTTGACCTTATGCATTTAAGAACATGCAGGGGAGAACCTCCTTATGAGTTTTATAACTCAGTATGAAAGTAAGATAAATATCATTATAAGATCGTGATACTAAACAAGAGTCGTAAAAATATCATAATATAAGAGAGGAGTAAATCATGATCATAATAAGGATAACAGAAGCATGAAAGGGACATATGAATAAGATATCAAAAGATCATAATTAAATCATCATAAAAGGATGGCAAACGCCAAACATCATGAGTAAGAATCTTTATTCATATGTGTTCGTTTTCTTCGTCATCTTATCATCCATCTTTGACTTATTTGAGGTATATTTCAACCCACAAGAAGACCTGTCTCACCATCATCATCATCATAACTGATAGAGCCAGTCCATAACTGATCATAATCGGCCTATAACTGACTAAAGTCAGCCCATAACATGGTCGTCACCAGTCCATCATAAAAGAGCTTTTCATTTAACGATTTTCGTCTTTTAACTTGCAGATTTTAATTAGATTTTCTTAAGGACTTTAAATCAGGATAACAAGATAAGATCTTGAAGAATAAATTAGGTGCATTATTGTCATAATCATCATCATAATTAAGATATAGGAACATAAATCAAGAATTTAAACATAATAAAATTAACTTAATCTCATCGGAACCCGGGCCAAATTAGGTGGAACCCGGGCCGAGTTCATAAGGTTATCAATTCAAAAAATCAGGACATGCTCGGGCCGGGTATGGGTCACTCCCAGGCTCGGTTCGTGCTTAAATCGGTCAGTCGGTCGATTCGACAAATTGATCGACCGCTCGACAAAAGTCGTGGCCGAGCACGACTTCGTCGGGACTGCCCGGACCAGGTCTTCATCAACCTGGGCCGAGTTCTTCATTGTAAACCTTCGCGCGCGCGACAATGGCGGACCCGTCCTAGTTCTATTGAACCCGGTCCGAGTATGAACCTACCTGGGCCGGGTTCCTCTTATATAGAAACTGCGCAGATGCGCAGTTCGCATTCCGTTCAAATTTTTCGACGACGGCCGGCATCCATAGTCATCATAAATCAAAGGACTAATACTAGAGATCTATCATAGCATAATTCAAGTCTAAAATCAGGATTCAATCACGAATCTATCCTAGTTCCATACTGTAAAGTTTCTGTCCAACAAATTGTTATTGTAGACTTTTTCTTCCTCTTCCTCTGCCCGCACCCTTCGACTTAGGCGCGCGTTCGGCGTCGTCCACGTCCTCTAGCACGTCTCCTGTTGGCGACGACGGATCAGTGACGAAAATAACGAAGGGCACACAAAACAAGGAGGAGATTTAGGGCCGCCATGCACAGGGGAAAATGGACTGATTTGTTTGTTTTAATCTCATATATATAGGAGAAGAGATCTGATCTGAGTTCTGTTGAAAAATCAAATCCAACTAGACTTTATTTTCCTATTTATCACCTCATATTTGATTTATCTTTCCCTTTTATCTTTTATGTTTCTTTTCCTTTATTCTGCAGGATTCTCGAGTGTTACATCCCTTTTGTTTGCGGAACCGGGTGGGAACCGGCCCTTGTTCCTCCCATTCTGCCAAACACAGTTCCGGAATCAGGTTCGGGGGCGAAAATAAGATTGGTGGACGTGATCCTGGTTTCACACGCCCGGTTCCACCATTTCTTGTGAAACTGGGAGTTGTTACAATTTTTTATTTTTTTGTGTTTTGAGTTTGACGTGACGGTTTTTGTTTTTTTTTCAAAAGTCATTTTCTTTTCTCTCACACCATATTATTTATAAAATAAATTATTTAATAAATATAAAATAATTTAATAAGGAATTAATAAAATATTATTTATTACTTATAATTTCATTAAAAAAGATTACTATTTCATTAAATATAATTAATTTTAAAATGATTTTTTATATTTAAATAATATATTTTTTCCCATAAATTTTTTAATTTATAATTTTATTTTAATTAATAATATAATTATACTTCATAATTAAAATAATCATTTTTAATTCGAAACTCACTAAAAATTCATCCGTCACATTTACTTTTTTCTATCGCATCAACCATCTTATTCCACATCATCAAATTCCACTCCAACCAAATGCCACCCGTATTAATCTATCGATTCAACTATGCATCAAGTACATAGGAAGAACCACGATTTCGTTCCAAACGACCTCACGTCGGCAGCTACATGAAAACCCCCATTTCCATGCTACAATATTCAGTCCCTCTCTTTTAGCTCTCACACTCTCTCTCCCTCACCAAATTCCACTCGGCCAGAAAAAACGAAAGCCCCATTTCAGCTATAGTAAGTAGTTGCCCTCTTAGATTACACTCTAGCATGCTCTCTCTCACCACATCACTCTAGCTACTCAATTGGAGCTTGCGGGCAGCGACTTCAAGGAAGGAGAAGAGGTTGCTTCCGCTAGGAGAGGAAGAAGGGAAAAGAGGAGAAGAAGCTAATGTTGAAGGCTCACTAATGAAGATATGTTGAGGGGATCCAAATTACTAACCTCCTCCCTAATGATGTTTGTGTGCTAGGATTAGGGCATGAAAGAACAAAACATTATTCTTAATAATGGAAGAGTAGGGAATGTGCATTAGGGTAAAGTTTTATGACATCTTTCTTTATGATTACTGTTCATTGATAATCATGCTTAGTTTATGATGTATTATGATTATTTATGTTTAGCTCATAATGAAATTGCTTAATGTTCATATATACATATATATATGAATATGATTAGCATGTTAGGTGTTCTTGTGCAAAATCCAACTTATTTTCGTGATTATTGTGCAAAGAATTCTTAGGAATGAATCATATGAAGATCAAAGCAAAATGTGTGCTCAATGCATCAATGTACAAATGTTTGAAAAGAGGATGAATGTAGAAAAATGGTGTTCGTCATTCTAGAACGGATGATCAAAAAATTTTCGGACGCCCGTTCTAGAGGCAAAAGTAGTCCGACAACCCCAGCGATCGTCCGAAACCCATTCAGGCGTTTGATATAGCGAGACCATTATACTATGTAATTAGCGGTCGATGAGATGACCAGTTTGATCATCCGAAAGCCAAGAAGCGATCGTTTGAAACTTCTTCGATCATTCAATTTAGAAAGATGACTCTTCTCTATAATTGCGGCCGATGAGACGACCCATTTGGTCATCCGAATGTCATGAAGCGGTCATCTGAAATCCTTTCGGACGTTTGATTTAGAAAGGTCCGCCATGGACATATCTTCGAGCTCTAGTTTAGGATGAATATGACCTGGGTTGAAGATGATCTGGCCCGGGTTCCACCTGATGAAGCCCAAGTTATGGTTTAGGATGAACCCAACCTTGGTTAAGGATGACCCAGCATGGGTTCCACCCTGATGAAGCCCAAGTCATGCCCCTTTCGCTCGACTAGAATGATATGTAAACCTATCTCAAGTATAACTTGGATCCGGCTTGGGTTCCCTCTAATTTTTACCAAGAAGATGACTTCCGGACTCGGCCCGAGTTCTGCCTATACTTGGCTCCACGTTCGTCCCACAGATGATGTTTAAACCTACGTTGATCCCTGATTCATGTCATTAGTCTTGATTTGCACTATGATGATAATTATGATGTTCATACACCTCTTATTACTCTTTATGATTTTATCTAGTGGCTATGATATTATGGCGATGTTTCTATTAGGACCCAGATTAGCGTGATCTCATGATATTTTGTTCTTCTTATGTTGATAAGATCTTGATCACATGTCCTAATAAGATAAACTAAAAGCTCTAAGATAAAAGATGTAAAATGTATATGGAGAGTTTTTATGATTATAAGCTAACGATGGCCAATTGGGAGTGAGTTTACTTCTCTCCAATTTATGTTATTGGAGTTGAAACATACTCTCCCATGAGTTGAAAGATACTGTACAAGTTGAAAGATTCCTTGTCATAAGTCTAAGATGAATTTAGAAGATGATGATGATTTCTCATGATGATGTTTAGCTTTAGTCACTTTTATGATGATTCCTTATGATTTTCCTAATCCTAAAGCAATGATTCATATCATGATTATATTATAATCATTTTTTATTATCCTTTACATGATGATGACCTCATGATGATGATGATGATGATGATGATGATGATGATGATGATGATCAGTGCTCGTCATTTTACGATGACTTACTTTGATCAATCTTGATTCATCTCAAGATGTCACCTTAATTTATAAATCTCATATGATCATATCTTTATTCCTTATATCATGATGTTTCTTTGATTTACTTTCTTGTCAATTATTATGATCTTTATAATATCATCCTCTTATTTATGTACTATTTTATCTCCCCTGCATCTTCATACAGTGCAGATGTAGGTCTCAATTGTGAAGGTGTCCAACGGTGATAGATCAAACTCGTGACGACAACGCATATAAGTGTCTTGAGTTCCTTCTTTTTAGTTTATCCACTCACAACTTATATGATAATTCTTTTTATTATTCATCCACATCTTATGATGATTATATTCTTCTTCATTATACCATTGTGATGTTCACTACTCTTCTACGTATAATGTTATTCTTAGTTGCTCAGTCGAAATCTTTATTTTATTAATATGATGGCCACATACGTATGACCCACAACGTCCTCCGAAATGTATTTTGTCATGTGGTGTGATGCATTTTGGGGGCATTACAAATCTTCAGAATAAACTAATTGGGATATTGATTATCGTCAAATTTGCTTGTATATTTTTATATTTATTGAACTTGTGTTTGGTTTCTATTTAATAACTCAAATTTTTGAGCTTCTAATTTATATTTAAAACTAGAAAAGTAATTGCTGAAATTTAATTTAATATTTGAATGTATTTTTTCTGTTTAAATTAAATATTATATATAGTTGTTCATCAATGCCCAAAGATTCTTTTGACATAAATTTCGCCATACTCCATTCCACCAATCATATACCCAAATACCTATTATTAAGTGTTTTTATTATTTTTCACACATTATTGCTTGACTTTCAACCATATTCAATACATAACAAAATCAGTGAATTTATTTTCCTTCATCCAGTGTCACTTTCAGTTCTACCAAGCAAAGAACAGTCAATGTTAATTAATGTATCTTGAATTATTGTATGAAGTGATGGTAGCAGAGAGCTTGAATCATTATTTATGGGAGATGAGGAGGCCAAATTCTTTTTATACATAGAAAGATTTCTTTTTGCTCGTAATAAATTTTTCTTTGATAGAAGCCTATTTTATCTGCGAGTTTTTTTTCTTCTATTCATTGACTTATTCTCAAAACAAAACAAAAAAAAACTGTTAGAATAGATGATTTCTTTTTTGTTAGGCTGGAAAACAGGAACAAGAACAAAAGAGTTCCATGTCAGAAAAATGATAAAATTTTCTCCTCTGTACGGAAGAGAAACGCACCACGCACACAAAGACGTGATCTTGTTAGCAACATAAAGTGGGCTGTTTCTTTTCCATGTTTGTACAGTTGCACCGATATATGAGTTTGTTTGCCTCATTCAGTCATATCCATGTTCTGTATATGGCTCATTTCCTTGACGTGGACTATATATGGGCATTATTTAGCTAGTAATCGTTTGCACTTTGCACTAATTGAAGCGAACAAATCTTTAACTTAGAACCAGGGATAAGTGAATTAATAATCACAATGTGTTCAACATTAATAATCCTTTTAAGAATTGAATTTAATATTGAGATGTTTATATCAGGAAGTTCAATCCATTATCACATATTCAATTGTTAGTATTTTTATTTTTTGCAAATTAACTTTGTTATTGAAAGAGAAATATTTTTTTATTTATCTTCATGCAAATTAACTTTTGCATGTTAAAATCAACAAAAAAAGAAGAAATATCAATAGTTTAGTTACTAAGAATTGAGCTTCTCAATGTGCAAATTGGGATTATAGATTAAGGATTGTTGAAATTTCATGTGTGTTTATTTATTTTATATCTATTTGCACTCGTAATTAGGTTCATATGTGGGATTTTCTTTGCAATTAAAAAGTTTGCATTTTTCCAAAGGGTCAAAATAAACAACAAAAATGTGTGTGTTTGATATATCACTATCAAAATAGCCAACGACTGCATTCTTATGATTATTATAATTCATAAATGATAGAATAGTTAATATTACCTTTTGCAACCATTCTTTAATTATTACCACAAAATTTTCCTAAGACAATATTTAACTGCTGAAATTTGAATTAGAACTTGTTAAGAACTTGTCAAGTTCCAATAACTCTAGCCAAACGTAATGGTGATACTTGATTGAAATTTTTCAATCAAAAGTTCTTGCTTCCACCAAAAAAATTTATTTTTTATTTTTTATTTTTATTTTTACTTATTTTTAATATATATGTATATATTTATTAATATATTATTAAATTTTATTAATTAAAATGTATAAACTACATTATTAATTTTATTAATTAAAAATTATAAAGTATTTAGTTCTAATAATGTCGGAAGGCAAATATTTTAGTGATGTAAATTTGTCGTCTTGGACAAGATTCGGATTTCTAATCCATTTTAATAATTTATATTGTTTTAATTTTTCTTGATCTGCTATTCATCCAAATAGAAAATAAATGGAAATCCTACAATAAGTATTATTATTTTGAGAAGGCCAATTTCACCTGCTGATCTGACATTTCAACAACCAAGCAGCGTAATAAATTTAAATTAGTTTAGTTCCATATCGACGATTCCTTGTTTTTATCTTTTATTAGCATGTACTGATTATATATATATATATATATATATATATCTTGTGTCATGTCATGAACAGGTACCGTATCTGCCATATAATTTAATATATATATCTTGTGTCATGTCATGAACAGGTACCGTATCTGCCATATAATTTAATATATATATCTTGTGTCATGTCATGAACAGGTACCGTATCTGCCATATAATTTAATTTCCATATTTATCTTGTTAATGTGGAAAGCAAAACAGTTAATGATTTAATTTCCATATTCATATGCATATGATTAAAATATAATAATCAATCTAAAGCCTTTTTGCTGGTTCAAAATTTGAAATTCTGACCCAGTAACGTGAGGAACGTGAGGTTAGTTCTCGCCAGACGAAAACTTTTTAAGTTCTCTCTAGAAATGATAACTTCATTTTTTTTTACTTTTTTTCTATCAATTCTTTATTATAGTATAATTAGTAAATTATTATTAATTACTATTTAATGTTAACATTATTCATTAAATTATTTTCATATTATCTTAAATAAGAATTAATTATAATATTTTATTTATTAATATATTATCATTCAGCTTATAAAATAAATTCTCCATCTTAATATAAATATTTTTTTATAAATTATAATATTAATAACATACGAAAATAATAAATTATCGTAATATTATTTTTCCGTAAATTATAAGTTATACTATTAACATAACTATTTTTCTAAATTATAATTTATAATATAAATATTTTGTAATAAATAAAATTTTAAACTAAAAATTGCATAATATTTTAATTTATTATAATTTATATTTTATAAAATAATAAATTATATCATTAATTATTATTTTTTATTCAAACACTTATTAAAACTTATCTATCAAATTAATTTTTAAATTATTTTTATCAAACATCAAATTTAAACATTTCTGTCAAAATAATTAATTCTCCGATGGAAAAAAAAGAATATATGGATCCAAAATAGGTCCACATATATGGACTGACCTTTAATTGATAAATCAATGGTGATTTTTGATAAATATTTTTTTGAATGAATTTAAAATGAATTTAAGACTATAATTAATTTGTAAATCAATGATGATCCATATATATGGAGCCATCTTGAATTCACACAGTCGATCCTTTCTCCGAAATTAACTAATCTAAACTAAAAAATTTCAATTCAAACGATACCAAAAAAATAATTTGATTGAATTTTTTTAATAAAATTCAAATGATAGTACACCTACGACGTGGATTACGACTTACGATACTACATTGATATTACATTTACGTGCATTGATTGAAACGTAGACATTGACTATTCAACGAAAATTATATAAAAAAAATCCAGAATTAAACAAATGAATACAATTCAAATGAATAAAGAAATTGCCTCTCGTGTCCCGCGTACCACCGGGGAACCACTGATTGAGATCTATGTCACCATCACTTATGTTAGCACGCAGGGGACACAACCCTTCACAAACTTTGACATTTATCTAATGAAAAAAAAATGTGGAAACCTTCATAATAAACTATTAGACATCCATATGATAAACAAATGACGTGATAGTTAAATAAGGTGTAACCATGAAAAGAATCGTAATCATAGACCGACTAGTTCGTTTTAGATATTATCCAATTATGGATAGAACATTATTATTATAAGTATCTTTCAACTCCGTGGTTAATATAAATAAGAATGGGACATAAAACTATCACAATAACAATATAAAATAAGGTTATGTGATCATGTATCAATATACTGAACCAGGTTATTTGATCTAGATCTGTTACATGTAACAATAACTCCATAAAAACTCTCTCTCTCTCTCTCTCCATTTATCTTTTCTTTCTCTCTTACATACGACATCTAAAACCTTAATTCTTGAGTAAGAAGAAAGATGAGAACAAGAAGAAAGAGGAGGATAGATAAGAAGAGGATAGGAACAAAAAAAAAAAAAGAGCATCAACATTAATGAAGAAGAACATGATTATATATATGGGATCCAAAATGTTTTTATTTGGATTGAGAGTTTTTAAAACTCTCTTCTTAGTAAAAAAATTTTTATAGAAGGTTTCATAAGTGATTATGCATCTTAAAATTATGACTATTTTTTGCAATAATTATTTGGATAGATTTTACTTATCCAAAAATTACAAATAATATATGAATTGAAATACCTCAAACTCTAGTTTTCAAAGAAATTTGATTCATAAGATTTGGATATGTATAAAAATAATTATGATCAGAAAATTGAACCACTATCATGTGGTCTCATATAAGAGTGAAACAAAATTATAAAATGTGTCATAATTCGAAATTAGGGTATGGAATTTATGAATAAGTTAAATGTTTATTTTATCTTTCTACAATATTTGGAATCATCTAAAAAGAACAAGCATAGAAAATGTTATTAATAATTTAATGTTTGCTGTTAGAATACTATACAAAAAATATATCTTGATAGTTATATGAATTTATCGTATTAAACGCAAAAAATAATATTCATAAACTTTGTATGTGATTTCTATGAAAGGCTAATGCACAAAAAATTAGAATCAAATAAAATGAATGTCTATATATAAGTTATAAATTTTTTATTAATGATTGTCAAAGAAGAAAAGTGACGTATTATATTATTTATGTCGACATTTGTTATGCTAATATTATGCATTTTCATTAAATATTTATATAGATTCCAAATGCATCGATTTATGATGGTTTGTACATTCTATATGTGATGTGGTGCATTAAATTTGTAACAATAAAATTGCTAACAAGTGCATTAGTCATATCAAGTAATAAACTAAAAAGTAAGGTTGCAGATTTCACAAGAAATTATTTATATCTATTCTATCTCACTAATCTACTAGGAGAAAAAAAGATTTTGTGATAAGAAAATAGAAAGATTAAGTGCATTAATGAAATAACAAAAAAAAACATAAAGTGGTGAAGAGCTTTGGGTTAACTTGCATGCATAGCAATTATGATTGAATTATAATGATAAAATCAAATTCAATTATTAAGACAAATTGGTATGACAGAAACTAATGACTTCTATTATGAGAAAATAGAGCTATCTTAGTCCACGGAGAACTTTAAGATTGCAAACACTTAGTCAATCTCTCAGTCCACATAGAACTACTATGCATGAGATTGCAAATCCTAAACTAACGATTATCTAATGCTGGTTATAAATCGTTATAATGCAGAAAAGTAAGCACAAATGTTCAGCACAATATTTCTATTACGATTGTGTTAACCTTCAAATTAAGAATTAATTCTCTAAAAATTATTTGACCCTAGAATTAACCATCCCAAAACTAATTTGCGGTCTCATATTAGGGTAATATAATGTCAACAAATAGCATTAACCACCATAATCATATATAATCTAAAGAAACTAAGCAACTATATTAATTCAATTCCAATGCTAATTCATGAAGTTTTCCAAAATAATAAGAAAAAATCTCTATTACAATAAAGGATAAAACTAAAAAGAATCTAGGTAAAAGAGCATCCAAAAATCAAATAGAGAACATAAGTCTTGCTTTTGGAAGATCTCAAGAATGGCCACGAAACCCAGACCAGTTGCTTCATAGTCTCCTATGAAGAATCTTCTTCAAGCTTGAACTTTTCTCTCTATAATATAGCATGGCTCTCAAGTCTCAATTACACATTTTTCTGCCCTAGACACCTTCTATTTTATAGCATCCAATGATCTTTAGTGTTTTTAGGCTGTTTGAAATAACTTTGATGATAAAATTTCTTTGCAATAATCAAAAACTAAATATTCAATCATAAATCAGGGTAGTGATGGTGATTTCACGCCCAATCAAAATCCTATTAGTAGCAAAATTCATTCTTCACAGATCGTAACTTGCATGTCATGACTCATGAATCGAGCTAAACCAACAATCATCATACTGCATGATACATGATACACATTGTTCAACCTATAAGTTTTTGACATTATGGATGCTACATAGAACTAACGACCCGTAACATATTCTACTACTCCTTCACGATGCATGAGATAAATGACGATTGCAACACCTACTATAGTGGGTCGTCGTGTGGTCTTCACGATATGTGATCTTTCCATCTGCGTTCTAAACCCTTTTGTTATATCCGTAAAGGACATCTCATGCCCCACAATATGCATTGATCTTACTTGTTAGCATTCTATGAATGTCGTGTAATGGTGTAACGACCTGTATGTTCAATTGAAAAGTGGTTTGGCTTTTGTGCTAGTCTTCATCTCTCTACCATGACTTGTGCTTTACATTGTCTAAGCCGTTATAAACGCGTTACGACCTATTACAACTATTGTGGATAACCTGTAGATTCACCGCAAGGGTCATGCCAGATGGGTAACGACTCGTGATATTCATTTCCAAGGTCGTGATATTGAAGTTACATTCCTTTTTCGTTGAATTTTCTTCAGGCTTTATTCACCATTTTTAATCACTTCTCCTAAAAAAATCACACACACCTATGTATTTGAGGGGTTCAAAGAAATAATTGCTAATAATCACATAAAAAGAATGCATTCCATGGAAAATTATGAAAATAAAATTAAATGTAACCCGAAACATGCATCATGGTGATGTTCATGAAACATTGATTGATGTATTGACGATCACCTAGACACATGTTTATGCATGCTCAATCGTAATTAGGCTAAAAGATGAAAAATATTTGATGTAAATGTTTGATGTATTAAAAAACATAATGCATTCTAAAGTTAAAGTTATGTTTTCATTACTCATTAAAGTAAAGATGGCAAGTAAAGTCATGTACTTATGTAAGTTGCACATGGCTATGGCACAAGAAAGTCATGTTGAATATGTAGTAATTGAGTATACTAGATCAATATGAAAAATAATATTTATGAAATTATATCACTACTATTATGTTCATGATAGCTTTAGCCTTGGGTTCATTAATAATTAGTCATTTGTTTCTTATTGATGTCAATTTGAATTTGAATAAATTTTTCGCTAAAAGTTAAGTCAATTAATATCATTTATTGTCTTCCACTGTAATGTAAGTCACATTACATTATGCAGTCATGTCATGGTGAACAAACACAAAATTTCCTTAAATGCAAGGAGTATTTTTCAGGTTATTACAGTTGGTATCATAGTTGAAGTCAGGAGATAGGTATAAGTTAAGAAGTATAAAAAGTCTAAGTCCATGAGCACCTATCATGAGCAGTCATTCGAAGTAAAAAAAAAATTAAGCTTAATCTTATGTATGTATGTGCGTGTATATATACAATAAAAATCACTATTTTCGACAAGTTATTCATGGTAGGGCTTTCGACGGACTTAGCGACGGCTCCAACCATTGCTAACGTCTATACTATTTTAAAATATTATTTCATATTTCCCATGGCCACAGCCGTGAGAAGTTCTGACGGTTGCGATTGTGGGAACAACATTATTTATTTTATTAATATAATAAAATGTATACATTGTTATAGGATAAAATATTATTTTATAATTTTCATAGCCGCAATCGTGGAAAGTTCCGAAGGCTACGACCGTGAGAATGACATTATTATTGTATTAATATTATAAAATGTATACGTCGTTATATGATAAAATATTATTTTATATTTCCCACGGCTGCAGTCGTAGGAAGTTCTGATGGTTGCGACTGTGGGAACGCCTTATACACATTATACATTCCTAAAATATTATTTCATATTTCCCACAGTCGCAACCAAGGGAAGTTCCGATAGCTGCGGCCATGGGAACGATATTATTATTTTATTAATAATATAAAATGTATATGTCGTTATATGATAAAATAATATTTTACATTTCCCACGACTGCAGTCGTGCGAAGTTCTGTCGATTGCGGCCGTGGGAAGACTTATACACATTATACATTTACAAAATAATATTTTGTATTTCCCACGGCCGTGACCGTGGGAAATTCTAATGATTGAGACTATGGGAACACCTTATATACATTATTAATTTACAAAATATTATTTTATATTTCCCACGGCCATAGCTGTGGCAAGTTCCGATGGCTACGACCATGGGAACAACCATTTTATAATATAAAATATTATTTTTATATTTCTCACAGTTGTAGCCATCAGAAGTTCTGATGGTTGCGCTTGTGGGAATGCCATCCTTTGCATACGAATGGGCGTTATCTTATAAATTATTATTTTATATTTAGCCATGGGAACTTTCGACGGATGTAAAGTCGTCGCAAAAGCCATCGGTAATTGGCCGACGAAAAATCAAGATTTTCTTGTAGTGTATGTTTGTTTGTTTTAAATTAACCAACTAATGTTTGGTTGATTATTATTATGTTAAGGATGGAAGAAGGAGGTCCTTTGAAAGATAATGTTCCAAAAGGACAGGTGGAATTGATTAAGAGCATGGGTTTGTGCTATGAAAAGAAATGTAGACTCAAGCCACTTTAGCCATTGGAGCTCAACAGTTGAGAAGTTCATAAAGTTGCATCCCCCAACCATTAGTGGAGATAGATATCTAGAAAAGACGAAGGCCTAACTAATCGTCATCACCGAAAAGTTCAAGACTATGGATTGCTCTAGAAGACATAGGTCAATCTGGCCAGCTAGTTAATTAAGCTCATCACGAGTGGCAGTTCGTGACTAAGACCTAATTTGATGACAATGATGAAATCACTTGAAGGAATTTCAAAAGTCCTTTAGGGATTACTACCTTCCGCCATATGTTCAAAATAAGAAGCAAGCAAAATTTATGAATATGGAATAGAAGAGCATGATTATTGAGGAACACCTCAATAAATTCTTGAAACTGGAGATGTACAACTCTCTGAAAAAAAGATGAAGATGAGGGTCAACCACTTAGTCCAAGGATTGAATCCACGTATAAGGATGAGTGTTATGAATGGAAATGCAATCCCCTTGTCTTCCAAGCTCACCAGGAAACAAGATGTACAAACTACAAAGGAAGTATTAGGACAAAGAACCTAACGAGTCCACGAAATAACATAGGCAAGAAAATGTTGGATCAAAGTTTTTATGTCATATATAATTATATTTTGATGATACAAATATTTAAAGATTAGAGTTATACTTAAAATCTCGGGAAAGTTTAAATAGAATGAGTTGCTTCACACACTAAACTTTCAATTAATAAATTTTTAATGAGATTTGGATTAAGATTTGAATATAAAAATTACACAAAATTCTCATATATTTTGATAATCAAGAATCAACTCATTTGAACGATCACATAAAAAATTATACCTAAAAAGTGAAGTTTGAAAAATTTATTGATATTTTTATGCACTAGATTTCACTTAATATTAATTACTTTATCATTAGGTTTTGTTATGAAAGATAAATAACAAAATTATAAATAATGTTGTCAACACTTCACAGAATTAAAAACCATTTCATTTGAATAAGTGTATAAACAAATATGTACAAAAGTCCAGGTCTATCAAGTGCTCAATAGCAGTAGCGAACGATGCTATGAGAAAAGGACGCCCGCTTCAGAAGAAGACAAATGCAACGGCTAGTCCACAACAAATGTTGGATGTTCGTTGCAATGTTGAAAAGTAAAAAAACAATTCGTTTTGAAGGCCAATGGCTATGAAGAATATCAGAGGCTATAAAAGAAGTCCAAATCACCTCAAAGGGAAAAATTACACCAAATGTTCTTCAACTTTAAAGTTTGCTCAGCGATGTCCTCCAACTTCACTTTATAACACCAATGCCCTCCATCTTTTAACGCGTTTCACCCGGTGCCCTCTTTACCTGCTATAGTCCGTCTTCCGATCGCGGAGCTGACGTGACACTGACAGGGCATCTTCTTTCCTCTCTACGTTGACGTGACAATATTAAAAATAATAATTAAAAAATTAAAAATTTTCATGAGGTCACTGGAGGGGGACGTGCATCGATCCCCCCTCCCCCGCGAGCTCCGACGAGGAGAAGTGAGAGGAGGGGCAAGGACCTCCACCCCCTCCCGTGCCCCCCCTGTGACCTCGCTCGTCGGGGAGCGAGCCCCCTTTCTCGCACGCCGGCGCGGCATTTTTTATTTTTTAAATATTGTCACGTCAATGAAGAGGAGAGAAGATGTTGTGTCAGCGTCATATCTGCACCACGTCAGTTCCACAATTGGAAGACGAGCTATAGCAGATAAAGAGGACATCGGGTGAAATAAGTTAAAAGATAGATGGCATTCATACTAAGTGAAGTTAGAGGGCATTACTGAGCAAACGCTAAAGTTGGAGGGCGTTGGATTATTTTTTCCCACCTCAAAGAGGCTAAGACTTCTGAGAAAAATATTAGGCAAAGATTTATGTACATCGAAAAAGTCATATTGGGCTTAAAATTGTAGATTTTTCAAATTTTTCGATCTTGTTCTCTTTGTATTATATTCTAATTATGAAAGAGAGATTGTGGAGTGTTGTAGTAATTTTGTAATAGTTGTTTAGCTCTTGATTGATATGAGGTTGTGCCTTACTTATTGACCGGAGAAAAGGTGTGGATGAAAGACTCCTAAGAAGAGATGTTGGTTACCTCTTGAAGTGAAGAAAAATGTGGTGTAAAAGATTTCTTCCTTCCCTATTTGGAATCAAGGGCGCTAATGGAATCTTTGATGGTCTAAGAGTGTGAATGTAGGTCAACAAATCTAACATCAATTCATCTCTTGGCATGGTTCATTATTTTATAACAATTGGTATGAGATCAAGGTTGCTCTTATTTTTAAATATTTAATCATATTTTAGATCTATGACATCAAGTAATTTTCTACTCGATGAAGGTCAATTGATGGTTGGTCCAATGGTTTTGACTCTTCTAATTTTGCCTATTGAAAATTTAGAATGCAAGCTTGTATTTATTTAAATGATTTCAATATTGGGATGCAATAAAAAATAATTTTTTAGTGCTAAATCACCTTCTGAATATTCCAAATGAGGGAAAAAAATATTAAGCTCGATTGGAAAGGCAAATTTTTTTTTTGTATTTCACCCTTGATTCTATGAAATTTAATTATATTTTCACTTGTTCTACTGCAAATGAGATTTGGAAAAATGATTATTACTCATGAGGAAATCGATAAAGTTAGAGAGTTTATATCGAACATTTTGAATCATCAATATGTATGATTTAAAATATTTGATTATGAATGCATGATATGCTTGTTAGATTCAATAATATTGTTAACAACTTAGCCTCATCACGACGAACCTAGAACTAATGCTTAAATTGTAAAGAAGTTCTTAGGACTCTCTCTCGAAAGTGGCACACCAAAGGAACCCTGATAGAGGAACGAGATCTAAATAAGTTGGATTTTGATGATATCATATTTTTGCTTCGAACCTATAAGATGAGCATGAATGATGAACAAGGAGAAACAAGCTCAACTAACAAGGAGGTTCTTATTTTTAAGGCACTTAATGAAGAAGAAAATGAAGAGTCTAGTGAAGAAGAAGTGGGTGAAAAGAAACTTACACTTTACGCAAGGAAGATTCATAAATAACTCAAGTTTGTGATAAATAAAAAGAAGAATGAGAATTCAATTAAAAGATTGTGTAAACATTACCAAGAAAGATACTCAAGCCTCAAAAAGAATGACAAAGAAGAATTTTTTTAAAAAGAAATGAAGAGTAAAGTGAAAGTGAAACATGTGTCGCATTATGTTCTTCACCTAGTGAGGATGCATACTTATGATTAATGGTACATAGCCATGAGGTAATTTTTCGCTCCTCAAATTCGGATAATGATGAAAATGAAATTTATTTGATATGCTCAAAGAATTTTTCTCTATATAAAAATGTATCTTGTACTTAAAAGAAAAAAAGAAATATTACTCCATGAGTTTATGAAATTAAAAAAGAAAATGATGCATCCTTATAAAAAATGAAATTGATTCCTTGAAACTTAAAGATGCATTTTTGAATATTTGAAATGTGACATTTTAAAGTTGACATGTTTGTTAGAAGAAGTAAATAAGGAAAATATTTTCTTGAATATGGCATAAAATGATAAGAAGACTATTTGTCATGCATTTAGAAAATAAAGCAATTTCAAAAACTTTTTCGGACAAGATCATTCTTATTTTTGCAAATCTAGATATTCTTATGATAAATCTTTGAAGTAACATACTATTAATTTTACATGTGGATTTCATGCTCATTGTGCGTTTGAATGTAAAGTAGAAAAGTTAATCCAAAATGGAATGATATAAATTTCATAAGGAATCTTGACTAACAAAACTAGACCCAAAGAAATTTAAGGTTTAGAGTTTAGTTCAAATAATTTTTATGGTGTGCCTCACATGTAAAGCAAAGGACAAGTGAATTTGAAGATGTGAATGCGCACAATTTATGGTAAAAGTATTATTTTGATCTCACAAATAAAAATGTGAAAACTATTTTGGTGTCACACTTGTGTTATGAATCTTCTTACTAGTTATCATATTTTGTGCACAAACTTATTATTTTGTAAAGTCAAATTTTTTTGTGCATACTTGAATAATGTTGCTTATTTAACTTTGAAAATTCTTATGTTGCTTATTATGTCTACATATTCTTCACATTTACAAAAAAAATGTGAGCATATAATTTGATTATGCTTTTAATAGTTTTCATTTTAACATTTGATACTTTGTGATTTTAATTGAAATAAGTTATAATTTTGGCATAAGAATTAAATATATTTTAAATTTGAAAACAAAAACTTAAAAAGAGGTTTTGAAACTTGGTATCACATTTATATTAGACTCTTTTGAATTATGATAATATATTTGCAAATATCTTTTGTTCACATGCCAAATAAAGGAAACTGTATGTTTATTGTCATATTTATTATCATGATTATCATTTTGATTTGCCAAAAGCAAATACACACACAAATATAGTTGCAAGTCTCCTAAACTTGAATTATTATTATTTATACATGAAAGAGACTTCATACTTGTTACAAGTATTTTGTCATAATTTTCAATATCTCATCCTATGAGATTTATGTGTGTTAACTTATTATGATTTTTTTGCTTGTTATACCATGTCATTTGGGTATACATGCACATTAAAATTTTGACAATTTAATTTGGAATAAGATGATTAATTATATTAGTGTGACATTTGAAAATTAATGCATGAATTTATAATTGTCAAACTTTACACATGCATACGTTTGGAAAGAAGCATATTGCTAAATAGATTATTATAAAATTGTTATAATCCACCTCCAACAAATAGTTGATCATTTTTGTGAAGATTTTTACATGATTGCTATTTTTTAAGGGTTAAATTTTATGTCACGAAAAGAAAGTTTTTTATCCCTCAATCAAAACTCTAAGGGTTAAATTTTCAATACTAAACTTTGGACACTTTTCTAATTTTATTTTCTTTATCACTAATCTTTATTATTATCTTGTGAGAAAAAAATAAAAAAAAATTAACCATAGTTATAGGAGGAGCGTTTTTAAAAGACTTGAAATGTTGTCTTTTTGGATATGATCTCACTACTTGATGATTTTTTTTTCTTCCATCTTATCAAATTTTAAACTATTTTATGTAATCTAAAATAAAAACAAGGTGGAAGAGGATGATAGAAAAGAAGAGGACATGGACAAAAAATGAAATAAACATTCATGAAGAAGAACAAGATTCTCGGTATTTAAAGGGGATCCAAACCCTTTCTCCCCTCTTAACGATGACTTTGTTTGAATTGAAAGCTATTTTATTAAATCTCCTCTAAAGTATCACGATTTTTTGCATCTAACCTAATATATGAACTCATGGCAGCGCCCCCTTAATTATTTCATGATTTTTAATTTAGTCCATCTGTCTATTTCTATTAATATTTCCATCAATTTTGATTTTTTTATTTATTAAATGACTATACTACCCTTATATCATCTCTTCTAATATTTAAAAATTTTAAATTATATATAATAAATATAAAAAACTGGGGCCTTGCCGACACACACGAGGGGCATCACACCCTGCGATCTTGTTGTCGGCGATCGTAGGAGGGGCGATGTGGAGCAAAAAGGAGGGTGGTGCCCCCGATCTCGCCCCTTGTGATCGTTGGTGCAGAGCGAAAAGGGGGGGGGGGGGGGGGCATCGTTCCCCGCGATCTCGCCGCCGACGCCCCCTCCCCCGCTCCCCTTTTGCTCCGTGTGGATTTGAACACCAACGGACTCACCGGACGCATCCCTCCGCAGGTATCCGACTAAAGTGGTTGCTGCACGCTGAAGAGTTGCAACTTCACCAGGCTCTAGTCAGGCGCAGACCTGAGTAGCTGGATGCAGTACCAAACGCTGGAGTACCTCGACCTCTCCTACAACGAACTCTACAGCGACATCCCTGAGGAGTTCGGGAACAACCCACAACAAGCTGACAGTGCAGATTCCATCATCCTTCGGTCACCTCCGAAATCTCAGCGTCTTCGATGTCTTCCACAATGGACTACAAGGTGACATTCTAGAATAATTCTCCAACCTCTCATTCTTGGTGCAGATAGACCTATCGGACAACAACCTGTCGGGGCTGATACTGGTGCGAGGGCAGCTCAACACTCTACCTGTGAGTCAGTGCATGAATAAACCTGGTCTCTGCGGCGTGCCGTTGCCTCCATGCTCATCGTTCAACATCTTGCCAACAGCCTTCCAGACGATGGCCTTCGGAATGCCGCAATGGTCGCCCCCCTATGATCGACGATGATGACCCTCTCGTGCGTGAAGGTGACACATGACTTTTTTTTATATTTATTATTATGTATTATTTTGAACTTTTAAATATTAGAAGAGGTGAGATAATTGTAGTATAGTCATTTAATAAATCAAAAAATCTAAATTGATGAAAAAGTTAATAGAACTAGATAGATGAACTAAATTAGAAATCGTGAAATAATTTAGGGTGCACTACAATAAGCTTGTATATTATGGTTAGATGTAAAAAATCACAATAATTTTGGAGAGGTTTAAAGAAATAACCCTAAAAATTTTGATCAAGTGTTGCATAAGTGATGATGCATATTAGTCTGTCTAAAATCATGGTTATTTTTGCAATAATTATTTGGATAGATTTTTCTCATCCCAAGGCACAAAGTTCACCATCACAAAGTGTGTTCCTAAAGATGATTACGAATAAAATTCTTTAGTAATATGATGTGTATGTTCCTTAAGATATGGCATAACTAGTCAACATGACGGTGTTGACATGGTTCTTCAATTAAATTAAGAACAAAAATGTCATATAAGTATGAATGAATGTGAAGTTTGACTTTAAGGCATCTTATGATTAAGAAAAATAATTAAAATGATGAAAAAAGTATAGTCCAAAGGGTTATAAAGCAACCTTGATGAAACTCATAATATAAAGTTGAAGGAAAAGTATGTAAGTGCAAATCACCTAATGTGCATATATATGATTGATGATAATAATGTATGTTCATTGCTACGTGCATAATGTTTAATATAAGCATGTTTATATACATAATGTTGAAGTAAGTTATGTTATATAATGAGTGACATATAAAGACCTACATGCTAAGCTCATGTCGGATATGTCTTTCTTTTCATTCATTCATTCATTCACACACACACACACACACATGAGGAATATTAGGGTGCTTCCACACCTTCGTGGTAGCACCCTGCGCCCATAACTCGAGAGTCGTCGGATTAAAGATGGAGGGTTCTGATGTGTGCGCGTTGGTTCGATATGGGTTCGAGCGGTTCGCGCAGGGGGTTGGAGGCATCGAGCGTTTTAGCGCGCAGGGTTGGAGAGATCGAGTTGCGTCCGCTCAGATTGGAGGGATCGAGTGCGACTTCCACCGTCAGCGTGCTGGCTTCCGCCTTTGACATGTAGCTTCCAGCATCGATTGTTCTAGAGTGCGCGTCTCCTCCCGGTGGCGAGTTGTGAGCATCGAATCTGGATTTGTGCGACGAAGGGCGGCGGCGTGACATGAGCTCGTTTGGATCCCCTTTGCTGCTTCTAGAGGCGTTAGCTTTTGACGTCGACTTCCGACGTCGAGGAGGCAGTCGAAGGAGGGTGGCTTCCGACGTTGGCTTCTGGCGTTGAGGAGGCAGTAGAAGGAGGACGGCTTCCGGTGTCGACGGATCTGCACGCCATTCCTCCACCCTCGTTGATCGAACATAGTAGCAGCAAAAAAAGGGGCAACGTAGAGCAGCACAGCGAGCGGACGTCTGCCATGGTGTTTCATGGATGTTCGTTTTAGGGCGTTTCATCGTCTAAGCTCAGGGATCGCTCCAGCATCAGTCACATCCTTGCACCCTCATCGAAAAAGGAGTCACCGACGAGCTCGTGGAGCGGGGCCGATGCCCTCCTTTTTTCTACCGCATCGGCACACAGTCGAGCAAAGGAGAGCAAAAGAGATCCAACACGTAGATCCCTCCTTCGCCCACCATCGAACCATTGTCGCCTACTGGAGGAGTAGACGCACACGCCAGCCCCCTCAGCAGGCGAGCAGAGGGGGGCTGCTGCTCCCTTTTTCTCTGCAGACGCCGACGAGCTCGACAAGGTGGATCTCGTCAATGCCATGGGGCTGCAAGAGGGGACGCCGGCTAGCTCGTTGTGGGGATGCAGGAGGGAGATTATCCGACATGGCAGATCTCATTGGCACCTGCAAGAGGGGACACAGGAGGCGATTGTCGGGAAAGAAAGGAAGCGGGCGCAGGAGGGGGAGGATCCGGCTAGCTTGTCGTGGGAACGCAGGAGGAGGAGGATCTGACTGGCTTTTCATCGATCGTCGGCCTCCAGCGAGGGAACGCCGGATCCGGCGAGAGATATGAAGATAAACCCTGAAGCCTCCCAATTTTTCTTTGTGTGAACCATATGCACAAAGAGGCAGATCGGATGATTAGGATGCACAAAAAGGCAGATCGGACAAGCAGGACTGTGTGGTCGCACCCTGCATCCAAAGCATGTGGTAGCACCTATATATATATATATATATATTAGGGTGCAATCATAATATTAGAGCTTAAGTGAAACTAGAGGTGTTAGATGTCGAGTACAAATTCCAGCTAATCCAATCCAATTAAATTTGATCGAATCGGGTCGAATGCATTATAGAAGATGGATCTGATCCAATTCGGATCGGGTTGAATTGAATTGGGTTAGGTTGCATCAGTCGGATAAACACCACTTCATTTTAAGAAACTTTTCTTATTTATATATTATTTAATAATGTATTTAAAGCATAAAGTTAGTTTTTCAGATATTTAACTAATATTTTTATATATTAAAATATTTTATTTAAATATTTTTAAAGTTTCAAATGAAATTGAAATTTAAAGTTACACAAAAATTAAAAAATAAATAAGACGGATCCTCGAGTCAAATTGAATCAACTCGGGTTAAAATTCTAATGCATGCCCAATCCAACCACCTACCTGATCACTTTGGATCGGATTAGATTACGGATCCAAGTGCTGTCTATGCTTTGGTTTTGGGTGGTAGCATTGCAGATGCCAATGGATGAACGAAAAAAAAAAAAAATTTCTTTTCATGCCTATTTATTCACTCGGGTTGTCTATTGAAGTTCCAGACACACACTCTCTCTCACACACGCATACGAACCCTCTATGGCGGAGCTGACCTCCCCTTCCTCCTCTTGCTCTCCGCCACCGCCGCCCTTCTACTCCGGCGTCACCTCACACCACCAGCCGCAGCCCACTACCACAACCAGCCTTCAGCGACAGCTGCAGTACCTCCTCAACGCCCGCCCAGAGTGGTGGGTGTACGCCATATTCTGGCGCGCCAGCCCCCAGCTTCTCGATCGCCGCCAGCTTGTGCTCTCCTTCGGCGACGGCCACTTCCGCGGTAGGCGGGACGTCCCGGACAGCATGCCGCCTCTGTCAGGCGGCGCCACGGTGGACGCGGACGATGCGGAGTGGTTCTACGTCCTGTCGCTCAGCCGGTCGTTCGGCATCAGCGAAGGCGACGTGCCTTCCCGCGCTTACGGCTCCCTCTTGCCGGTTTGGTTGGCGGGAGGGCATGCGTTGCAGGCTTGCGGCTGCCGCAGATCCCGCGAGGCGCAGCTCCACGGGATCCAGACGATGGTGTGTGTCGCGGTTCACGGAGGCGTCCTCGAGCTCGGTTCCACCGACATCATCGGGGAGAACTGGGTCCTGGTGGAGCAGGCCGAGTCCGTACTGCACGCTCCGGAAGATGTGATCCTCGTCAGTCCTTTGCCTACCGCTGCCAGGGCCTGCAGTGCTCTGCCTACAGGGCGAATGGCGAAGAAGGAGGCTGCCGCCGCTCTCTCCTCATCCGTCGACTCGGAGCACTCGGGCTCGGAATATGGCCTCGAGGTCGAGGTGGAGGCCCGTCGCCGTGCGAGGAAGCAGGGGAAGCCGGCGGGCACTGAAGGGTGGGAGACCCCCGTGAACCACGTCGAGGCGGAGCGGCGACGCCGCGAGAAGCTGAACCACCGCTTCTACGCGCTGCGCTCGGTGGTTCCCAACGTGTCGAGGATGGATAAGGCGTCGCTGCTGGCGGACGCGGTCTCCTACATCAAAGAGCTGAAGGCGAGGGTGGCGGAGGCCGAGGCCAAGCTAAAGCGGGTCAAGAAGGACGCCCAAGCCTACATCACCGCCACCACTCTGACGACCAGATTGGCGCCGCCGTCCATGGGCGCCGACGTCGCGTACGCGGGCCCTGGGACGGTGGAGATGGAGGTGAAGATGCTCGGGCGGCAGGCCATGATCCGGATGCAGTCAGAGAACTTGAGCCACCCTGCGGCCAGGCTCATGGCGGCGCTCCGGCGACTGGATCTCCAAGTGCACCACGCGAGCGTGTCCACAGTGAAGGAGTTGGTGCGGCAGGACGTCGTGGTGGTGGCGCCGCATGGCCTGCAGGGCGATCTCCGCGCGTCGCTGCTCGCCCAGCTCGAGAGGAACTGAAGAAGAGCCCACCTGACAGTTGGTGAAGGCAGCACCGCAGCAGGGCAACGTCATGCATGCGCCAGACGCATCTTAAATAGGCCTGGTTAATATGTTTGTTTCCTAAAACAAAAAAAGTTTGATGACTGATTTGTTAATTTCCTACGTCGCTCCGTGATATGTAAATATTTATATATGTTGTAATAAACATAATTGAATATTATGGACTGCCTATGTTTTTTTTTTACCTCGTCTCTGAAAGTTGAAATTTCATTTCTTTTGTCGTGTGTCATAGTGCTCTCTTTTTTTTTTCTTTTTTTTTAAAATAAAAATTTGTCTTCCCACTAATCACTATAACATGCAACTTGTATAGATTTTTCTTTGGCATGCTATTTCCGATGAGAAAGAGACCACATTATACCGACTTTCTCTATTGGAAATCTACAACCCATTGGCGACGTAATAACTCATGTCTAATTTCTTTTTATAATCTACATATCTATGACTTTAAAATACATTATCATAATTTTTGTTTGTCTTTGTCTAATTATTATTATTATTATTATTACTATTATTATTATTATTATTTATAATATATATAACAAAAAATATGTTATTTTAATTTATATTTGGCTTTATCTAATTGATAACTACCTACTTCATATATTTGATTTCTTACATCTATAAGCTCCAATTTATTTTCTTTAAGCCCAATAAGTGGTTTTACTGGTTTAAAGTAAATTATTTGTTTTTCTAATAACTCTACTATAATATTTGATAACTGGTATTTTATCAATATTTCTAATACCTTTTTATTTAATATCAGGTTAATAAACTAATTTATGATATATACATATCTAAATGAAGAATATATTTTGTGGAACTATCATAAAATAATTTGCATAACAATCTTTTTTTATCAATATGTAAATATATTTATAATTTATTGAAACTATCACACTAAGAAACTTTTTATATTTTATTAATATTTATATATTTCTGTAAAAGAACATCCATTTATCTACATAATATTTGTATAAACCATGTAATTTTATAGTTTGTTGGACAGGTGGATGGTAGGAAATTTTTTTTGCATATCTATGAGTATAAAATCTTTCTATTTCGTTAAAATAATATTTATGTGTCTTTCTCTCAAAATAATATATACTTCTATGTTACAAGTGTCTATAAATTCTTTTAAGGTATTAACTTACATAAATATTTATATAATTTAAATAATTATAGTGTTAGTTGGGATAGTTATTGTTAGAAAAATAATTTACATAACTATATTTTTTTTGATACATAAATATTTCTATATTTTTTTTGAAACCAAATAACTACTATACTTTTATTAATATTTTTATTATTTTATTTCAGGAAAGAATATCTACATAATTTAATTAAAATTATATTACATATTTTTTTATTTTGGATAATAATAATTTTAATATATTTTTTATGTAAAATTTGTTTGTTATCTTTAAAAAATAAACTTGTATTCATATTGTAAGTAAAAGTAAAAATGTAAAATTTTAGTTTAAAAGTTGAACATAATGTTTAAAAATCAAATTAATTTTATTATTATAATGTATTAGGATATGTTAGAAATAAAATATAGAAACTTATATTTGATACTTTTTGCAGAGTTTCTGTTTAGCCTCTAAAGTTTACTTTGAGAAAATATTTACCAAATCACTATATTAGAGTTTTGATTCGGTCAAAACGTCATTGGTTCATTGAAACTCTAGTTTTTGAAAGTGTCATAATCAAATATTTTCAAAACACATAATGAATACATAGGATTATTTCAAAATTATTCTTCATTATTTTTTTCGATTATGAAGGGAGACTCATGGACTTAATGCAAAGAAAAATAAAAAAAATGAAAATATAATTAATTATGTTTGTTAATGAAAAGTCACAGGGTTATATATGCAGGAGCCAGCAGGTTTTTGTGGGTTATGGCCCTCCCCAACTTTTTTTATCTTATGTATTAATCTGTATATATAAATAGGAGCCTATTTTTATTTATTAATTTTTATTATTTACTAATTCATAAGTAATCAATTTTTTTATTATTCAATTTTTTATATAGTATAATATGCTCCTAACACATTATAAAATTCTAATTTAATAGTTCTAATATTATATCATATATTTATTTATAAAATTAAATATATTAATTTTAATTTTAATTTATTATATCATCTTTTAAAATATTATTTTATTAAAATATGAGCTCGAAGAAATCATAAATAGATTTGTTAGAGGATGATTTTTTTCTAAATATTTTTAGAATGATTTAAAAATTAAACTGATGATTTTTTTAGACTACAAAAATTAATCCAATTCAAACCACTTTCAGCCTTATTACTCCACCACAAAAAAAAAAAAAAGAAGATGCCCATGGAACAGGGATACAACTGAATGAGGCAAACTCAATAATTGGTGCAACCGTACAAAGGTGAAATGAAAAAGGCATATATCCCTTTTTTTTCCCATTTCTTTTATAGGATAAAAAACCTGCCCATTTTCTAATAGGGGCATGCCAATGAGGTTTGGGATAAGATCGCGTTTGTGTGTGTGGTGCCTTTTGCTTCCGGACGTTGAGGGCCTCGCGCCGGTTGTCACCATCATTTTTCCTGCATGGAACTCATTTGCTTCTGTTCCCTTCCTTCCACTGTAATGATAAAAATAATTTGTTTTACATCACATATGTGGTTTGTTTGACATCAGAGTGTATAGAGCAAGGAACATAATTTTACTAAAATGATAAAAAATTTGTTTGACATCAGAGTGTATAGAGCAAGGAAAAAAATTTACTAAAATGATAAAAATAGTATTTTATAATTATAACAAAAAATATATATATATTAATGTTTTCATTAAAGTTAGAGTATTTTGTATGTAATGTATAATTATATTAAGATACTACAAGCATATATGACTTAACTAATAAAAAAACATAATTAATTATAATTATATACTTCTAATTCAAAGTTAAACAAATTGAATAATATGATCATTGAGACAAATTAAAAAATATAATCAATGAAAGGTCACTCGCTAACCTTGGACATGCTACTAATGGAGATTCTTGAAATCCTGAGATTTTTACCTCAGGAAGTCCAATCCGTATCCTACACAACATGTGTCGTGTCATCAACAGGTACGTTATTTGACATATGTCCAAACCAAATGCTCCAAATAATTAGGATTCTATATTATAATTTAGCATATGTTTGGTCTTATCTCCTTTGACACCATATATATATATATATATATATATATATATATATATATATATACCATTATTGAGTCGGCAGCCATTTTCTTAACGTGGGACGCAAAACATTTAATTTCCATATTTCATATAAATATACGATCGATAAAGTTATCATAATCAATCTGAAACTTAAAAATATAATTTGAATATTATCGGAACGCCCTCAAAATTACACCCACGGCGACGACGTGGAGGAATGCATCTCATAAGACCAAAAGTAGGCATTGGCAATTAATTCAACGCAAATAATATAAAAAATGCAGAATGAAATAATTAGAAAGTAATGATGAAAATGACACATAAAGAAGAGTGCAAAGATGTATGGAAAATGAATATCAAATATCTTGCAGAGAAAGTTCAATAAAATAAATAATATATATAACTCAAATCAACAGAAGAAATGGTATTTCATGTGCCGCATGCCACCACGAGAATTGACTAGGGCCCATGCCACCATCATCTACGTTATATTGCGGTAGGGCCAGTTACAGTACTAGGGGAGAGAACTTTTCACAAACTTTTGACATTCACCATCTATATAATATATAAGAACGTGAAAAACTTGACAATAAACTACTAGACATTGATATTTATGTACAAATGGAATACTAGTCAACTAAGTGTAACAATGGAAAGTATTATAATCTTATGGATCACTGAAATCAGTAAAGAAGGCATTATTATTGCCAGAACATTATTAGTATGTGCATCTTTTTCTTATATTATACTACACATGAAATATCTTTCAATTTAATTCTTGATGTCATGAGTGAAAAGTATGTTTCAACTCCAGAAACTATGAAATATCTCAGTCAGTGGCACCTTCAATTGATCATAAAAAACTATGGATAAATCATATAGAGAGGTTGATAAAATTTTGTCATACAAGAATAAGCTGAATAGAGAAAATTTTGGCAGCACATTGGAAATAGTCAAATAAAATAGTTGAATAAAAATCCAATTGCTACATAGTTGTGCACTTTAACAATAACAGTTGCTTTTCTATGACAAAAGCACATTGTATGTTGTATTAGAAGCTTATAACTCAACTGTGCTACAAAAAGAATAGGTAAACAAACTCACTCGTAAATCTGGCTTTCACCAACAAATAGTAAGAACCATGAGGTAAGATATGTTTGTATAGATATAACCAATCTGAATAAACTAGTAGCTGACATGTGGGGTGATGGTGGAAAGGTTCTCATGATGACCCCGTAGTTAATAAATTAATCAGTGACCCATTTATTTCTGTAAGTAGCCTTCACTGGTCATCAGGTAACATGTGATTTAGTAGTTAAGGTAGGATAAAATCTTTAGATTTTATCGCCCAGTCTTTGCACGTTTCATGCCTGTAGAATTAAACGGTGATGCACTTGGACTCATACGAGGGCTCTCCTTTCTTAAGGTTCCATTTAATATGTAACTATCTTCTAAAATAGAATCATAACATAATGAATACATTAGCATTGTCAAAGAAATGTGAATTTCATAATTGTTTATATTCAGATTTATTTACAGATTCCTAATTTTCTTTTTGCACAATCACAACTTTCTGCATAACTTTTAGAATTCTGCACAAAATCCTAATTCCTGCACAAGATGCTGAATTTTGTGAGTTCAGAGTTAATTTTCTGAACAGAATTATTAATACAAAACCAAATTCAATTTTTTTCATAAAATTCCTAATATTCTCTCCAAATAAATTCTTATTTTCCACAAAAGAATTCATTAATGAGGAATTCTATGCCCATAATCCTAATTCCCTGCCAAAAAAAACATTGTGCAGAATTATAAGTTTAGTCAATTTGGGAGGAAGGCATCTTATATAGCAAGATTAGAAAAAGGTAAAACAATGTTAGTTCAAGAGATGTGCCCAGGATCTAATTTTTTTCATCTATCTTTCGAAGTTCAAAGCCTTCCTAAAATTGGTGGGAATTAAAAAGGATAAAACGTAAATTACTTGAACAAATAAAAAAATACTTTTGTAGCAGCAATTCCTTTTGCAGCAACAGTAATCCCTTTTGCAGCCGTAGAAATCACAAGACAAAAAAATAAGTATGCAGTAGTCACAGGAAGGTCACGTTGGAGGTGAATATGTGGATGAACATCAAATTTCTTAGGAATCTGCAAGAAAAAAAATAAACTGGATGAGTGGCTTCTAGTTTTTTTTTTTTTTTTTTGTAAAAAGGGGAAAGTGTGACTTATCTAGCATAGGATTTTGTTTTGTTTCTTTCTCCTTATCGGACGTCTGAGATTTTTTACTTGTAGATTACAAAAAGTAGTGAAAAGTGTTTGGAGGTAATGCTTTTTCATTTGGCGCATCAATGCTATTAGCGACCAGCTTAAGGGTCAGCAAACATCTCGTCCTTAATCTCGGCGACGAGAATTATTTCTAGTCATAAATAAGTATTTTTAAGGACCAGATATTATTCTAGTTGTTAGTTGTCGTCGCTAAAAACTATATTTCTTGTAGTGAAATAACAAAGGGATCCATAAATAACAATGGAATCACTCAGCATGTCATAAGTTTGTTAGAATAACAATTCTTGATTTCAGTCCTTTTCGTAAAATCAATTGAAAGCTTAACCTTGGAGATTGAGACAACGAAAAATATTGAATTTACAGTTAAGAACATGAATGATTGAGTTCGTAGTATTTAGGACAGAATGTTTGCGTTTCCGATAAGATCATGAGACATCAAAATCTCATGAATGTCCAATCAAATTCTTGCAAGGCATTTAGAAATATTAATAATATTTGGATCAGGGATCTAACATGGTTAAACTATTGCAAAATTCATATTCCTTAGAAAGAATCCATTTCACATACATATTTTTTACGAAAATAAGTTTCTTCTTTGGTTTGCAATCGACCTTCTCTTGTGTTGCTGCAATGTGCGTGGGAGGTAGTTGCATTCATCAAGTCGGGTTGATTCGATGAATGCAAGAATTTGAGTTGATTGGATCAAATTAGTGGTCGGATTAAATCCGATCCGATTATGATCCAACCAAGGGTCAAGTACGGGATATGGATTATAAATTTACAACCTGATATATATATAGTTAATTTTTTAAAATATGAAAATAAAATATTTCAAATATGTAATATTTTTAATTTTTTTATTCTTTAAAACATGATATTATAATTTTAATATTAAAAACTATAAAAAAATATATGGTGGAATAACCCTTGAAGACCCCTAATGATGGATGACCGGGAGGAAGAACCAAGAGAGATGCAATTCTTTCCTATCTGCCTCAACATTTTCCTCTTCTTTTAAAATGTGAGTGGCTACATTTATTTTTAAGTGTCCTCTATCAAACCAACAAATAACAATAAAACTTAACTAAATCAAGGTGCCTTGGCTTCTACCATTTCTAGTGTCATCATCTCTAGATCAAGCCTGGATTAGTACTTTCCTCTATACGATCAACTGCATGTTCATCCATCACTCATCTGGGCTCTACTTTGCTTCATGCTCTAGTACAATAGGCATGTTCACTAAGTTATATATTATATATTCCAAAACTTGGCCACTCTTTCCTCAAAATACAAGCTTTTAACCTTTTTTCTCAAAAGAAAAAGTATTTGCTAAGCATTTAAGTTATTGGATAGTGCTATAAAAATTTGATGATTTCATTATTCCAAAATTTAGACTAAACAAATTTAAGTAGTACTGATATTTTTTCTTGAATTTATATAGAATTAAAGGGCGGTTAAAAGGTCTATTCGATGTTCGGAAATCCATAAAATTAAACGGAAAGACTCGTAAAACATGCTCCAGCTTTTATTTATTCATCTAATAGACCGAGCTACATCACTAAATGCTCATCTAACACAAAAGTATTAGTGTTCCCGAATTAGGATTAATGTATATCAAAATAATACTAATATTGGTAATTCTTCTTTTTTTTAAATAAGAGGGTGTTTTGTTGATATTTAGTTGAAATATGACCAGAAGAAATATAGTTAAACAATTTTACCAAAATGTTAATAAAATAAATATTTAAATTATACTACTATATGTTGATTTTTTTTATTAAACTTAGACTATTTTGTATGTAATAGATGATTATATTTTTCAATATATGTTACGAACATTCTTAATCAGCGTGTGATATTGTTCGCTCTGTGTCTTAGCCCACATGATTTAATGTGTCATACATATATGACAAGCATCACTCCCGTGACTTATGCACGTATGACTAATTCAAGGCATGCCTCATGCATCATTCCCCTCTTAAGGGACTCGACGTCTTCGTTGAGTGCTCACACCCATGCACAGAGGCTCATATGAAGTGGCTCTTATATCATATGTAATATTCTTAATCTGATATTGTCCTTGTCCGCTCTGGCCATTAACTCGCACGGTTTTACGGACTTGATGCAAGAAAAGAAAAGATTGAAAATAAAAGAGCACATACGTCTTGTTTGTGGAATTCAAACTATGCGACGCTGCACTACACCTCATTCCTGTAATATATTAACATAATACAAACATATATACTTAAACTAATAAAATTCACAATTAATAATAGCTATATAATTATAATTCAAAGTTAGACAAATTAAATTAGTTGAAAATAATGGAGAATAATTTTGAAATAATCCTAAGTCCAAACTATTCGTGTTTTGAAATATTTAATAACTAAACGATAGTAATAAATATGATATTTAATTAATTTCTTTGTTAAATATCTATTATTTTTAATTAAAACATATATTTAAAAAAACATGAAGATCGAGGAGAGGAAGACAATCATGCTTATAGAAACTCCTTAGGGGTCATAAAAAAAATATGGTTGTAATCCTCTTGTTTTTATCTAATAAAATTATGTATCATCTCAAAATTCTCATATGTTCTTCGGTGCATAATTTCTCTCATATAGAATTCCTAACAAATCGGTATGTTTCTTCGTCGATTCTCATCTTGCGTAGAGATGGTATCGCACAATGTAAAGACAAATGCGAGCACTTATGAAACAATAAGGAGTTTAAGCGTCGCTTGTGAACATCTCGAAGAACAAATCAAAGGAGGAAGATTCGAATGGCAGTTCAAGAAAGATCGACCTCGACGATTTGATGGCACAAGAGGAGAAGTTGCATTATGTGATCTTATTGTGTCTAACGGATGAGATTATTATGGAAGTCCTCGATGAAAAAACGATGTCTAGCATGTTGTCGAAACTTTAGAGTCTATACATGACAAATTCTCTTACTAATAAGTTACTATTGAAACAACGTTTGATCACCTTCAACATGTAAGAAGTTACTCCTTTGAAAGATCATCTTGATTAGATGAATATTTTGTTAATAGAGTTAAGAAACTATATGTGAAAATTAGGAATGAAGATGTTGTCCTACTTTTGTTGGTATATCTTCCTTTGTCATACAAAAATTTATTTGTATCATAATTCTAAAAGAAGTAAGATCGAGTCTTCATACTTGCGAACTTTGACATAAGGCATCTGGCAAGATTATGGAGACTCAAGTTGTAAGCCAAAGAAGAAAAACGTTCATCAAAAGGAATTACTACAAAGAACTTTGTCAGTAGAAGAATGATTTCCATAAAAGAAAGAATGCCATGATTGTTGCGGTAGTACATTTTGACTCTCACGATGTCTCATCATAGATGTGTAGAGAAGAGATGGGTTTTGAATTCAAGATGCTCTTAAGAGTGATTATCAATTTATGATGAAATGTCGTCATGAGCAGTGATGCAACATGTAAAATAGTTGAAAATGACTCAGTTTATATTAGAACTCATGATAATCTAGTTCATCATGTTCCGCAATTGAAGAAAAGTCTAATATCATTAGAAATTTTGGACTTCAAAGAATGTTGGATTGATGCTGTAAGAGGTGTTCTCACTATCACCAAGGGTGATGTTGATATCATGAAATGAGTTAGACAAAAGTCCTTGTACATACTAAATAGCATAATAATTTTTGACGTAGTTGCATTAATTAGTTCATCAAAATCAGAATAAGAAGTTGTGACGCTTGCGACTTTGACATATGAATTAAAAATGAATGGACATTCTCAACAAACATAATCTTTTGAATGGTCTAAAATCGGGTCTCAACAAACACAAGCATTGTATCCTCGAAAAACAAAGACATCTTCAATTAAGCAAAAGAGTGCACAAGATAAAGACCACACTTAAGTATATCAATACTAATTGTGCGGGTCCCTGTCATGTTTCATCTTTAGGGGGTTATCGATACTTCTTATATTGCTCAAGGATGTCATGGGTATTTATGATGAAAGATAAGAGTGAGGCATTTGAAACCTTCAAATAATGGAAGGATCTGGTGGAGAATTAAACATTGAGGAAAGTGAATTACTTTCGTATTGATAATGGCTTAAAGCTCCTTTTGTTATAACTTGATTAGTTTTGCAAGGATGGAGTTATTGCTAGACATTGAAACATCAAAGATATACAATAGCGGAATGTTTTAAAAGAACACATGAACAAAATACTTATGGAGAATGCATGATTTATGCTCTCAAATTCTAGCTTGAACGAGTCATTCTGGGCTAAGGTTGTTAGGACCACATGTTAGTTAGTAAAATTGAAGCCTACAACCACGATTAATCTCAATACTCTTATTGATGTATGATTAGAAAAACTTTCTAATTATGCTAATTTAAATATTTTTTGTTGTCCAGCATATTATCATATCAACGAAAGAAAATTGGAACGAATGGTCAAAGAATAAGTCATTGTGTAATGTCTCACATAAAGTATGTATAAAGAAATGTCACGTCTAAGGGGGCATGAGCCTCTAAGACATAGGTCTACCCTTTTTTCTGGTGTGTTACCCTTGAATACAAAAAAAGATGTCGAATGAAGTTTTAAAATTTATAATCTCTCTCTATCGAAATGCAATTCTCAAGCATATAGTACATCATTGTAGTGTTTGAGGTTAGATCCATAGGGAATTGTGTTTGCAAATTTTTTGAAAGACTCTTCGGAACAGACTCGATGAGTAAGAGAAATGCTGAAAATGAAAGTAAGAAAGATGATGACGTAAAGTAGAAGAAACTAAATGTTTTTGTTATTTTCAGAATATAAGAAGAAGAAACACAAGGACAACGACAAAATCTAGAAAAGTGTGAGATGATCAGTTAGAAACGTGTGCTGACTTATGGGAGGTGCTTCTGCTACTGGACTTAAGGTTCCTTAGTTTGCGATATGGGTAAAATAACCAAATGCTCCATCATGCGTGTATATGGTTAACCTGAAGAGGAAGACACTCAGTTCCACTACAACACTCTCGTGTTTGTGGAAAGTTTGTGTTGCACACGTGAAGGAGTTCATAAGATGGGTGCAATCATCGCCCTCGCGTATGATACCCCAAACTACAGATCGTGTCCACCAGATACCGAGCATTCAAAAGAAATACACTAAAGGCGAGACGGCTACGATCGGCTCACACTCACCTTAGTGGAATACGGACAATCCATCCGGGCAAAATGCAAGAAACTGGCATATTACCGAGACTGTTTAGACGATTTGGAAAGGGGAAGAAAGGATCGGTTCGGAAAACATGATTTAAGGATTACTGAAAGTTCTTATGAAGTAACTCATTTGTCACCCATCTACTTGGGTCGCTGATGACAAATGAGGATTACCCTCTTGGGCAGAACTTCCTAGAATAAAAAAGAAAACGAAAATAGCAATGATAAGAAAAAACATACGAACACCCTTCAAATTTGTCTAGGATGGTCTGAGTCCCCAGCTCAATGCGATCGTCTATTGCTAGAAACTCGGAATATGCATAACCCTCATAGGTCTCGAATTGGAAGATGTACGACGTCTAAACCAAACAACGAAAAATTGCCATTGCTAACTCTAAACAGATATAGATTACGAACCATTGTCGCCAAAGCTCGATTTCTCTACATTCGACCACGTAAAGCCTATTGTATCCCTGTGATCGGGGGTGCAAGGTGATGATGGCTCAGGAAGTCTCCTTACTTTTCAGCTGCGAGAAAAACAAAGCAACCGCGCATGGAATCATCTTCATTAAAGCTCAATTTCTCTACGTTTGATCGCGTAGAGCCTAATATGTCCTTATGATTGAGGGTGCAAGATGAAGACGATTCATGAGTTCAATTCCAAAGGCAAATTCGAAATGTCAAGAGATATACGATAAAAGAAGGATCGAAACAGATACCATTAGAACTATAAGCAAAGCTCAACATGCGATTGAACAGTGAAAACAACAATATGAAAGTGCAAACCAAAGAACACAAGTCCAAAATGCATAACACACCTCCCGGCCTCAAGAGGGGCCGGTTAATTACAGTTCATGTGGGGAGTACAAGTATCCCCACGAATCACAATAGGCATTGTTTTTCCCTAAGTTTTCCTCCACTCTCAATTTCTCCCCTGATGGTCAAATGAACCTCTCCAATTTTCCCCCTTTCTTTCAGCATCCTCTCTTCCTTTTTTGTATTTGCTCCTCTTCTGTTGTCTATAGCTTTTGCCGCCTGCACTTCTGTGGTCCCTTGGTCCAAGAAACTTCCTCGCGTCAGAGGATGTGAGAGTTGGCTAGTTCCCATGTGTAGAAGGTGTCTGTTGTTTGTTTGTTAGCCTTTTCTGCAACCTAGAAGCAGGTCATCCTCCACGAGTGCAGAGAATAGTATAATAAAAGTGATACATGGATAAACTTGACATGGGGAATGTTTGAAATGTATTAAATTGACGTCATGCATGTGTTTACAAATGGAATAATCGTGCCATAGGTGTTGTATGCATGTGAAATAGTAGTGAAAATATATATCATGATTCTCCACATCATGTAATATGACGTAGGTGTAAAAGGGTAGTCTCCTTCATAGCACAAGGATATTCACAATAGAAATGTATCCTTTGATGAGGCATTTATGCTCCAATAGAATAATCACATTAAAAAGTTTAGCTTTGCATGCAAGTAGGTCCTAAGAAATATGGTTTTGATGACATAATTGGATATGCATTTCAAATAGCCAAAGATGTAGAGTCGCCACAATCATCGAGCTAGCAACAAGGATGTTATTACTTGTACAAAATTAGAACAGTGAATTACAGAAAAGGGTGAAGAGATGGAGTCTTTTCCCAACGATCAAAGTTGGAGTTAGTCAAGTTATCAAAAGATAAAAAGGTCGTCAAAACTTTTAAGACGAAGCTTGAAAGTTGAAGGCATGTCTAGTTGCTAAAGTTGAAAGCTTGAAAGCTTGAAAGTTCATAAGTTGAAGGCATCAGATACAAGGCATGTCCAATTGCTAAAATTTATACTCAGAAAGAGGTAGTAGACTACAATGAGATTTTCTCTCCAATTGTCAAGCACATTATCGTCCGAGTGCTACTTGTCATTGTAGTACATCAAAAATTAAAGCTTGAGTAGTTAGAGTGAATATAATACTTTATATGAGAGACTTGAAGAAGACATCCTCGCACTACAAGAAAATCATCTATTTGCGACGAACAATTTATGAAGGACAAAAATCCTTCACATTTTCTGAAGAAATTTGCGACGGATTATAACCCACCCTCCGAAATAGTGAAGGCCAAAAAGTCCTTCACTACTACGGACGGAAAGTTTCCATCGATAAATTACCGACGGGTTTAACTTTTAAAATTACAAACGGATCCAAATCCGTCACTAATTCCAAAGGATAAACCCGTCGGTAATTTATTTTATAATAATATATACGTAATATAATATTAATATATGTTCAATATTTTACTATTAAAATTACTGGTGGCCTTTGTAATTATCGACGAATTTAAAGTTCGTTGGTAATTTGAAGGATAGGACCGTCTGTAATTAAAATAATATAATATATTGCATATTATATTAATTTTATAATATAATATAATGCACATTTCTTTTTCTATGCATTTTTTTATTCTTTTCTTGATGCATTAATAAAATAGAATATTAAATAAATTATCATTATTTTTCATTTTCACATAATTGTCTTTAATATTTTATCTTTTTACTCATCACCTGATCTAGCGTTGGGGTCGGATCCGATGCTTGGCGACCGATCCGGCCACAGGGCAACTTGATCCTGCGTTTGGCGGCCGATCTGGCTGCAGGCTGTCCTGAACTGGCGCCTGGCGGCCAATCTAGCCGCAGGCCACCCTGAACCAATTACAGGCAGCCGGATTCAATTACTAGCGGTCGAATTTGGTTACTGGCGGCCGAATTCGGTCATTGATCCACGGTCTAGTGGTCGGATCCGATGCCTTGTGGCAGCATCCGACGCTTGGCGGCCGCCTCCAACACTCTCGACCAGTTCCGGCCGCTGTGGCTGGATCCTGTCGCAGGTGCGGTCGGATCTCATCGCAGGCGCGATCGGATCCCATCATAGGCGTCATCAGATCCGGTGCCTAGTGGCCAGATCCGACGCCTGGCGGTCGCATCCCGTCGCAAGCGTGGTTGGATCCGGACACACCTCGTCGTAGGTGCGGCCGATCCGATCGCAGGCGGAGCCGACCGGTCGCAAGCGCCAACATCTCACCCTCTCCCTCTCTCCTCTCACGCTCTCTCCTTCTCGCCCACATCTCTCTTCTGGCCCCACATCGTCGCTCTCCTCTCTCGGCGGTGGCCGCCAAGGCGATCAATTTGGTAGCAGCGACCCGCAAGGCTGTCATTCAGCCAAATCTTGTCGGAGAGTGGGCAATTCAGACCCTTGCCACTAGATTTGGATGCAGGGCGCCAAGCCGACCGTTTGTTGTCTCCGACGACCAACACCTCATGATGAGGGCAAGATCGGATGCCTGCACCGGATTCGACCACAGGCATCTGAGTTTTTTAATTTATTAAAATAGTTTTCGACGGGTGACCCCGTCGGTAACTTTGGTGAGTTTGACCCCCGTCAGAGCTTTTGGCGGGTTCTACCCATTGAAAACTCCAAAAGGAGAATTTCCTTCGGAGCTTCCGACGGTTATAACCCATCAGAAACTCCGAAGGACAACACCATTTGAAGCTTGCAACGGGTTCTACCTGTCGCAAGCTCCAAGGGGTGGACGCCTTTCTGAGTTTCCTACAGTTTATTCCATCAAAAATTCGTCAAAAATACTAAAGGGTCTTAACATTCGTTGGTAATTTTTTACCGACGAGCAATTTTTCAACGAACATGTATCCGTCTAAAATGGGCAAAATTCTTGTAGTTCATAAGTCAACTAGATAGATTGTCAATTGCAGACTATGAGAATCGTCTATAGATAGAAGAAGTTATTATACGACTAGAATGACAGTGGCATAAAAAAATTACATTTTCATGATCAGTAAAAAGTTCAACAAAAGCTCCTATAATTGTTGCGTATATCACGAGTCCACCATCATGTTCTTATACATTGATTATGTTCTTATATGTTGATTACTGCTAGGAGCATACCAGACACGTAGAATTTGAAGAAGCTCCTTACTTCGATTGAAAATGCCTTCAAGACACTCCAGAAAAAAAAAACCGCTATCCTACTACGGGATCTAATTCAGAGCCCTAATTAGATCCTAATTCCAATCATTTATATAAAAAAGTATCTATATAAAATCCTTAGGATTAGGACAAAAAATTAATTCGATTGTAATCTGTTCTTCTATTTTTCATTTAATAGAATTTTGGATTGTTTTAAAATTCTCGTTTCGATGCATAATTTCTCATATAAAATTCCTAGCAATATGTCGCACACCACACCTCAAATTATAAATAGGCCTCATTTTTCTCTTTTAAAGTTCATACGTTGTCACTCACAATTCTACCAGCAAAAAGCATAGACACCCCATAATATAAAAGCAAAAAAAAAAAGTTAAAATATTAATATGGCTTTTGTTAGGAAACAGTGAAGGAAGGGAACACAAACAAATGAGTTCCATGTATGAAAAATTATGGTGACAACTGGCAGGGGCCCGTGACGATGGTGGCAGCTCAAAGAGTTCCGATCAGCCATTTCAGGGCATTTCCCTCGATTAACCCCCAAAAGAATGGGAAAAAAGGGATATATATATATGCCTTTTTCTTTTCCTCCTTTGTATAGTTGCACTAATGTGTTTGTCTCGGCCAAGTCATCCATGTTCTGTGGCTCATTTCTTGTCGTGGAGTAAGAAGCACACATGCATTATTTATCTTGTAATATTCTGCGTTAAGGCCACCATTTTTTTTATCCTCTCACGCACATTTCATATTCAAAGCTATTAGTACTTGACAATACCAACCAAACTTCATTTTGATCTTATGACCTAAAATATAATCAATTTGGATCATTCGATCAAAATGGTGCCAATGTCCAAAAGTATGGATTGCACGGTGCAATCACAGACCCAAAGATAGGTGCATACATATGCTATACTTCATCGCAGTCGTTGGGTTTGATTAAGACGACGGAGATGTAGTCATCTAAAAAATGATTTAATCATTGGTTCAACACTTACAAAAACTTGGTTCAAAATAAAAAAAGATGGTCGTACATCTGTTGCCAACATGCAGTTGACGACCTTCACTGTTGAGAGAGGCATACATCGAGATCGTGGCGGCGGCTGTCAACGATCGATGGCATTCACGGAGGATTATGCAAATGTCAACTATCCGCGGTGGGGAATGTCTCTTGCACGACCAGTGCAGATGGCCAACAAATCTTGCGATGTCGATGGGTCGCAAAGGGGCCAACGCCTCCCTTTTTCATTGCCATGCCGAGGAGCGGGGGAGATAAAAGCAAAGATGCTTACATTGGAGAGGCACAAGCCTCGTTGGAGGACGTCTCACACCGATCCCTCTAAACTGGTTGAAAGTAGTTCTATGAGGAAGTTCTATGGGTGAAAGTAGTTCGAGTTGGGTCAGATTTTCGGTCCAAAAAATTTAATTGATGTTTTTTGGGTCAGTTTTAAAATTCAAAAAAGTTGTTAAAAAATAAAAATCACTCTCTAGTGGGTCAATTTTTTTGGATGATTTTTCAAGGTCTTATTTTTATGTAATTATATTTTAAAAATATATAACAAATTAAAATTAATTTAAAAATATTTAATTTTATATTAAATATAATACTACTAAAATATTAAATTTATTAAATTAGAGTTCGATAATGTGATAGAAAAATATGAAATTTTATACAAAAAATATTATATCTATAATACTTTTTTTCATAACATATGAATTAATTATATAAATAAAAGATGGGTTCCATGGCCCCTACGGTAATTTTAACGGATGGATTTTAATTTATTAAAAATTATCCTAAATCATATTCAGGCTACTAATTTTCAATTTTTAGTTTAATTTTTTCGGATCGAATAGGTTTTCCATATTCGTCGGATTTTTCTTACACCCCTAGGAAGTTCAACCCTTTACCAGATATTCAATTGTTGGTAAATTTTGTAGACCTTGCTGTCGAAAGAGAAATATTTTTTTATTTTATCTTCAAGTGAAATATCCGGGACATAATGAACTTTTGCATGTTAAATTACAAAAAAAAGAAACATTATAGTGACATAATTGGACATAATTTAACGGTTAGAAGTTTTAATAAATAAGTATTTAATAAATTTAAAGGTAGAATTAGCTAATAAATATAAAATAACATAATTGGACATATGATAAATTATTTAATTCAAATATTTTACAAATTCTATTATAATGAAACAAATAAATTATTTATATCTCAATTAAATAAAATAAAATCTCACAAATTTTTTATTAAAATATATAAAAATTTATATTGACAAGAAATTTATATTATGCACACATGATATAAAAATAGTAACTATTAAAATTTTTTTTGTTCATTGGTAAGACATAAATAATTTGTAATTAATTAAGCATGAATATCAAGATAAATATAGTTAAATAAGGATAAAATAAAAATAAGAAAATAATAAGATAAGTTGAGAAAAAATAATGTATTTGAATAAAGATAAAATTGGAGAAAATTATAAATCGCTAACCTCTAGATGTTAGTAGAGCAGCTTTTCAATATTGTCATATGAAATATTATACACTACTTACTTTTATCATTTATCAAATAAAAAAATTAATGTTTGAACTACTAAACACTAAAATGCTAATTTTTATGGTGTCAAACAAAACCTTAACCATATACCACTATTGAAATAGCCAACAACTGCGTTGTCATCGTTATTATAATTCATAATGATAAACTATTTAATTATACCTTCTTGCTCGTATTTCTTTAATTATCTTTACCCTAAACTCATATTTATATTATTTATTAATTTAGGAAGGCAAATATTTTAGTAATGTAAATTCATCGTACTGGAAAATTCTAGTCTATTTTGATATTTTATATCGTTTTAATTTTTCTTGAAATTCTATTCATTCAAATAAAGAAAATTGGAAATCCTGCAAGAAGTATTATAATTTTGAGAACGGCAATTTCGACTTCTGATCTGACATTTCAACCATCAAACATCGCAATAAATTGCAATTAATTTAGTTCCATATCAAGGTTTCTTTTGTGTTTATTTTCCTTTTTATTAGCATGCACTCATTATATATATATATATATATATATATATAGGTAAAATGGAGGTGTTAGAGCACCTCAAGCGACATCTTGATCGTCCCTGCGACATCCAACGGTCCAAGTCGTCGCGCATTTTTGACTGTGTCGATGCGATCGCGCGGCTGATCGTAGTTCTCGCGAGATGGAGCGCCTGACGGACGAAGCCCTCCTTCCGTCGTCGTAGTATGCCCACCTCGCTGTTGCCCCTTCTTTTGTGCACGGACCTCGCCGTCGCCATGCGCCCACTTTGTCGGTGTTGCCTCGCCAGAGATCGAGAAAGGGAGAGATAGATTAGCGACAAGGGTGTCGCCTCACCTAGTCGGAGATCCAAGCCATCGGCGCCGAGATTGTAGCATCATTTGCTCCGTCGACCTCCAGATCATCTCGCGGTCGCCCTCATCGATTGCCCTCACCGTCTCCTCACCGATCGACCTCGTGGTTGCCTCGCCGAAGATCGAGAGAGGGAGAGAGAGATTCAAGGGGTGAGAAAGGGGAAAGAGAGATACACAGAGGGGAGAGAAAGGGGAAAGAGATCGACTATCATCTCGCCATCACCGGGAATCGAGGGAGGGAGAATAGATTCTCGACAGGGGTTTCGCCTTGCCTCGCCCGTTGTCGCCTCATCGGAAATCCAACTCACTCCGAGATCATAGCATCCTTCGCTCTGCCGGTCTCCAGATAGCCTCATGGTCGCCCTCGCTGATCGCCCTCACTGTCACCTCACCGATTGACCTCACTGTTGTCTCATAGGAGATCGAGAGAGGGAGAGAGAAAGCCAGAACACGCATATATGGAGATCGAGAAAGGGAGAGAGCCGAATCGCGCATGTGAGAAAGAGAGAGAGGAATGTTGATGATCGCAAGATGATGTCAAAATATCGCGATATAACGATAAAATACCACGTGCCTTCAGTTGGACCATTGGATCTTGCACAGACGATCAAATATGCACGTGACACGGTGTGAATCGTCAGCCGCGCATCACGTTCATTTTACCCTTATATATATTAGACGCCACAATAAATTACAACTCCTGATCTCTTTTTCTTTTCCTCTTTTTGTTATTTATCACTCTCAACTATTCAGTTTCACAATAAATGAGAACCGAGGCTCAAAAGATTTGAAAATATCATAGTTATAAATATTTAATTGATAAAATATGTAGCGGATTAAAAAATTTCTATGATTATGAATGGAATTAGAGAATTGATTAATCTAAAAAGGAAAAAATGTAATTATTGGTTCAAATAAGAAAATAATTATGAAATAAGAAATTATCTTTAAAATCTTTAAAAGTAGATAATAAATAATGGAGATTAGAGAACGAGCCTCAGAATTCGGTTCGGTTATAATGTAAAATTGAATGATTGATTAATTTGGAAGAAAGAAAATAAAGAGTAATTAATTGTCATTCAGTTATAATTGGAGATTATGTTATAATTATAATGAATACTATTCAGTTAAAATAAGAAAATAATTATAAAATAAGAAAAATATCTAAAATTGAAAATAAGATAACTAGCAATGGAGCTTTGATAGGGTCTATTTGGATTGAGGGCTATGAAGGGGTGGGGTGGAATATGTGAGAATGAAATTAGTTAAATTATGTTTGACTACGTTTTTTATTTAAGTTAAGAGAGATGGGGTGGAATAGTTAAGATCTTTAAACACCATATTTTTCATTCCATCAAATTGGTGGAATGATGATGGATAGATTATTTTAGATCAAATTAACCTCTTTTCTTTTTTTTATTGCCAAATTAAATTATTTCTCTTCTTACCAAATTAAACCACCTCTCTCCCCCCTCTCTTCTCTCTCTCACATTCATTGATATATATATCATCATATATTATTTTTTTAATACGAATACATATTTATCTATAATTTTTTATTAAATAAATTTTTTTAGTAAATATAAAATTTTATTCAAAATAAATATAAATATACTATTTCAAAATAATTTAATATTATGTAATATATTCAACCGGGTTGGGACGTAAAATCCGGATTCAGTCTCGACCTGACCCGGCCGGGAGTCAAAGAAATGAGACTCGGTTCTGATCCAATTATCCACCGGGTCGAAAAAATTTAGAAAATCCTAGCTGGTGCGGATGAGGACGACTAGGTCATTCCGATCCATGCTCACCCCTAATTAATGATTTATAAATACTTTAAATATATAATGAAGGGTAAAAATGACTTTTATACAAATAAAACCTTCATTACCCACCCCATATTTTATATAATTTATTATCCAAATATGGACTTTCTAATGACACACCACGTCACCCCACCCCATCACGCACCATACCACCCCATCCCATCCCTCCATTAGTTATTTGCCAAACAGACCCTTAGGATTTAGGGTTTATGATCTGTTTGGATTGAAGGTTATGGAGGGGTGGGGTGGAATGTGGGGGAATGAAATTAGTTAAATCATGTTTGGCTACATTTTTTATTTAAGTTAAGAGGGGTGGGGTGGAATAGCTAAGCCATTTAAACACCATATTTTTTATTTCACCAAATTGGTGGAACGAGGAGGGATAGATTATTTTAGACCAAATTAACCTTTTTTCTTTTTTTATTACCAAATTAAATTATTTATCTTCTTACCAAATTAAACCACATCTCTTTCTCTTCTCTCTCCTCTCTCTCACACATTCATTGATATATATCATCATGTATTATTTTTTTCTAATATGAATACATATCTATCTATAATTTTTTATTAAATAAAACTTTTTAGTAAATATAAAATTTTATTCAAAATAACTTAATATTAATATAATATATTCAACTGGGTTGGGACATAAAATTCGAATTCAGTCCCGACCCAACCCGGCCGGGTGCCAAACAAATGAGATTCGGTCCTGACCAAATTATCCATCGGGTCGGAAAAAATTTAAAAAATTCTAGCCGGTGCGGGTGAGGACGACCAGGTCATCCCATTTCATGCTCACCCTTAATTAATGATTATAAATACTTTAAATATATAATGAAAGATACAAATAACTTTTATATAAATAAAACTTTCATTACCCCACCCCACATATTATATAATTTATTATCCAAATATAAACTTTCTAATGACACACGACGCCATCCCACGCCATCACTCACCACACCACCCCATGATTCCATCCCTCCATTAATTATTTGCCAAACAAACTCTTAATATTATATACATATAGATTTAATGATAAAAATATTAAATGGATTATAAATTTCTATTCGGTTATGAATGGGAAATTGATTAATTGGAAGGAAAAAATGAAATGGTGAATTGCCATTTGACTATAATAACATATTGGGTTATAATTAGTTCCAATAAGGAAATATTTATAAAACAAGAAAAACCTTAAATATTTTTAAAAGTAGATAAACAATAATGGAGCTTTAGCCTTAGAATTTCATTCAGTCATGATGGAATAAATTGTACCAAGACATTACACTAAATAATAACAAAAATGCAGAGAGAACAAATTCAGAATATAAAAAAAATATAAACAAGAAAGAGTTATGGGCTTGAAATGATAACTTGAGAAGTGATTTTATTAGAAAAAAATAATGTTTAAGAGGTGAATTAAGAAAATAATTGTATAAAAGAAAATAATTAAGGGATGATTAGATAAGAAAAGGAAAAAGAAATAGTAAGCAAATTTTTTGGAAAAGAAAAAAATAAAAGGTAATTTGTGCAATGATTTTATGTGAAAACCTTTTGAAATTCATGGAGAGATATTATAAATAATTGCATAACAAAGCAAAGAAAAGAAAAAAATAGTTAATAAGAGAATGAAATATGTGAGGGAACAATGATAAGGAAAGTTGGAAAACAATATTGACGTGATTTTAGACAAAATATTTACAAAATTCATCATGTGATTATTAGAGGGAATAATTACGTGATAAAGTAGAAAAGGAAATATCGCTAGTAAATTACATGAGTGAACTAAGAAAATTAAAGAATAATAAAAGGCCTAATTTGGATAGTGGTGGATGTAATGAATCAATGTCTATCAAGTTATTACAATAAAAAAAAATAAAAAGGGAAAGAAACGATATGGCTTTGGATATAGAAAATAAAAAAAGGAAAAGAATGATATGTCTTTGGATGATGATTTTTACTGTGATGTTATAAAAAATTATACTTTTCATGTAGCTATTCTAAGAAATAACTGCGTAAAAGAAAATAATGGATGAGAAGCTAAGAAAATGGAAAGGGAAAAAAATAAAAAGAATAAAAAGCTTCTCAGTCGTTTGGCTAAAAATGACCTCGTTTATGCAAAACAACCTTTCTAAAATTCATGGAGAGATATAAGAAATATTTGCACTTTATGGTGATAAAAGAAAATAATGAAGTAAAGAAATAAGATAATAAAAAAATAAGAAAAAATGGTAAGGCAAATTGAAACAACAATATTGGCGATATCAAACTACCCAAGTTCTACCATCCAAACACCCAAGTTCATGTCATGTGATGGGAGTTAATGGGGGGTGTTCTGCCCATATCAAACTACCCAAGTTCTACCATCCAAACACCTTATAAAAATGAAAATTGATTTCAACCTCAAAGCCAGATCGAAGAGACTTAAAAAAGAATAGGAAGAGATTACATGATATTATAATTAAAAATTAAATTATTCACAATTATTAATAATACCTTGAATTTTATCTCAATTAGAAACTCATTTGGATCTTAAGACATTACGAAATAAAAGACGTCCTTAGAGGGCAGAGTCCCTTAGTTGAAAATTTATGGAGTATTCCGTATGTGATTCGGAATTGATTTATTTTCTTATCACAAGATAGGTGACCTATTTTTTTAAGGATTAATTCAAAATCTCAATCGACATAAAATTGTTATCATCTGTAAAGGGAGTGCCTATATAAACTTCCTAGGGGCTTGATCAGAAAGTAATCTAATTTGTAATTCTCTTCTATTTTCCATCTAATAAAACTTTGTGTTGCTTTAAATCTTTTAATTTTTTTGCAGTGCATAATTTTTTTCTCATGCAGAAATCCTAACAAACTGATATCAAAGCGAGGCTTCATCATCGAACCTCCATTAGGCGTAGAGATGACATCACACAATATGAAGAACGAGAAATTCACAGGATGAAATAGTTTCAATATCTAGTAGATCCATATACGAACACTTTTGAAATAACAAAGAGTCGCTCGTGAACATGTCGAAACAAATCAAAGAAGGAACACTCGAAGGGGAAAGAAAAAGAAGTCGACCTCACGAATTTGGCGGCACCTGGCGCACTTTATGATCCTTTTGTGCTTGACGAACGATGTGATTATCGAAGTCGCCAATGATGAAAAGGCGATTGATCAGTAGTCGAAACTTGAGTCTTTACATGATCAAATCTTTTACTAATAAGTTATTGTTGAAGCGATATTTGTTTGCCATCCGCATGCAAGAAGGTATCCCTATGAAAGATCATCTTGATCAGATGAATACTCTCTCGATGGAATTACGAAATATAGATGTGAAGGTTGAGGATAAATATGCTGCTCTACTTCTGTTGGTGTCCCCTCCTCTTTCATACGAAAAATTTTTTTAGTCTGTTATCATCGGAAGAGATACGATTACTCTGAAAGATGTAAGATCAAGTTTACATACTCGTGAATTTTGTCATAGGACATCTGACTACGCTGTGGAGACTCAGGTCATAGGATTGGTAACAATCATAGAGAAAAGACATCATTCAAATCCTAAGAAGGGTATGTCAAAGAAGAAGAACGTCAATCCGAGTACATCTGCAACTACTACAAAGAACATGATCACTGAAAAAAGAATTGTCCCAGCAAGAAGAAAAAAAGATACGGTTGCTCCACCAAAGTAGCGAATCTGATGATGATGGTTTATCTCTCATGGTGTATGATCATGTTTGAAGGAGAGTTGAGTTCTAGATTCAGAATGTTCTTTTTATATGACTCTACACATAGAGTGGTTTTTAACTTATCAAAAGATTGATGACGAAAACGTCATCATGGGCAATGATGTAGTCTGTAAAGATAGTTAGAATCAACTCAATTCAGATCATAACTCATGACAATCAGATTGACAGAGGTCTGTCATGTTCCGCGATGGAAGAAAAATTTAATATCATTAGGAGTTCTAAATGCCAAAGGATGTCAGATGGATGCTGCAGGAGGTATTCTTACGATCACCAAGGTTGATGTTGAAGTCGTGAGAGGAGTCTCAACAAAAGCGGTCGTACATACTACAAGGCACAATAATTTCTGACATTACTGTAGTAGGTAGTTCATCCAAATCAGAATAAAAAACATCCAAATTATGACACATGAGACTTGGACATATGAGTCAGAAAGGAATAGACATTCTAGCAAGCAAAAATGACATCAATTCAGCAAAGTCGTGAACAAGATGAAGGCAACACTTGATCATATCCATGCTAACTATTGGGGCTCCTCTCATGTTCCATCTCTAGAAGGTTCTAGATACTTCCTATCTATGATAAATTATTACTCAAGAATGACATGAATATTCTTGATGAAGTACAAGAATAAAGTATTCGAAGCCTTCAAATAGTGAAAGGCTCTGGTGAAATATCAAACATCAAGAAAGGTAAAACATTTTTGTACCGATCTGAAGACTTCCATTGATGTGTGATCAGATAATTCTATTAATTATACTAACTTGAAAGTTTTTTGTTGTCCGGCATATTATCATGACAGCGATGGAAAGATGGAACGAATGACCAAAGAATGAGTCTTTGTGGGATACAGTGCAGGTGTAAAAGGGTTCAAAATCTAGTCTCCTTCATAACACAAGATTATTCATAGCAGAAATATATCCTTTGATAAGATGTTCATGCTCAAGCAGTAATCAAATATTGTTGATGCAGCAAAGGATGGTGTCCATAAATAAGTGGAGTTTGGATTAACTCCAATTCAGAATGGGGCAGATGAATATTAGAGCAACCATAACCTGAAGAGAAAATAGAAAAAACAACGACAAGTCTAACTATTAGACGTGCTTGCAAGCAAATAGGTCCTCATAAGCGTTATGACTTTGAGAACATGATTGCATATGCATTTCAAATAGTTGATGAGGTGGACTCGCCAGAGCCATCGAGCTACAAAATTGCTATCATGTGCAAAATCAAAACAATGGATTGCGACAATAAGTGAAGAGATGGAGCCTCTTCATAAAAATCAGAATTGGGAGTTAGTCAAATTACCAAAAAGTAGAAAGGTCATTGGATGCAAGTGAATTTTCAAGAAGGTAGGAAGTTCAAAAGTTGAAGGCATTAGATTCAAAGCACATCTAGTTGCTAAAGACTATAATCAGAAAGGGAGAGTAGACTACAACAATATCTTCTCTCCAATTTTTAGACACACTTTCATTCGGGTGCTACTTGCCCTTGTAGCACATCAAAATTTGGAGCTTGAGCAATTAGACATGAAGACAACTTTTTTACATAGGGAAGTTGAAGAATACATCCTCATGAGTCAGCCAAAGTATTCCTCTATCCCATTTTGAAATAAACCAAGTCTGTAGGTTAAAGAAGTCATTATATGACTTGAAGCATTCACCGAGGTAGTGGTAATAAGAGATTCGATAGTTTTATGACTAGTAAGGGATTCAACAAGAGCCCCTATGATTGCTGCGTTTATCACAAGAAGGTGGAGGATGATTCCATCATCTTTTTGCTCTTGTACGTTGATGATATGATGAATGCTGCTAGAAACATGGAGGACATTCATAATTTGAAGAATCTTCTTAATGTAGAATTCGATACAAAGGATCTTAGTACGGAAAAGAAAATTTTAAGAATAGAGATTTACAGAAATAACATAAAGGGTAAACTTCTTCTGTTTCAAAAAAGTCATATTCAAAAGATTTTATCTAGGTTCGGTATGTCTATAGCACCTTAAGTACTCCATCAGTTTCAACTATGCACCTTTCTACAACTAAACTTATGTCCGATGAAGAAAAAGAGTACATGTCTCGAATTTCATATGTCAGTGCAGTCGAAAGCTTGATGTATGTTATGGTATGCACAAGACCAGATATTGCACATACCATTAGTGTGGCTAACAGATTCATGAGCAATTCAGGAAAGGAGCATCGATAAACAGTAAAGCGTATCTTTCGATATTTGAGATGAACATCAGGTCTCATCTACAAAAGTGATAAAGAGTGTTTGGTTGCAGACTATTCAGACTCATATTATATTGTAGATGTTGATAGACATGCTATGTCTTCACTCTTAATAGTTCTATTATCAGTTGAAAAATCACACTCTAATCATTAGTTACATTGTCTATCATAGAGGCAGAGTATATTGCATTAACAGAAATTCCTAAGGAAGGCATCTGGTTAAAAGGCCTTGTCAGAGATCTTGGACTATAACAAAATCAGACAGGTTATAATGTATTGTGACAATTTAAGTGTAATGTGCTTAGCCAAGGATGAAAGAATGTCAAGTATCACTTCATCTGTACTGAAAAGAGGAAAGTGAAGAAGGTCGACAGAGAAGATAATCCAGCGGACATATTCATTAAATCGAGTCCTACTATCACATTGGGACTTGCTAAATATTGATAGATGGCATTAGTCCCAAGTTAGAATTAACGGTGGCAGAGAGTGTTAGATATCTGTTTGGAGGATTTAATTTAATATGGAGATTTGTTAATAATACCTTGAATCATACCCCATCTAAAAACTCGTTTAGATCTCAAGACACTTCGAAGTAAAACGCACATTCGCACTATGGTGTAGGTGGCGTAGCCCCTTGGGTGAAAATTTTATGAGATATTCTATATGTGATGCAGAATTGATTTATTTTTTTATCACGAAATAGATATCTTATTTTTAAGAATTAATTCAGAGTGCAATCGAATTCTTATTATTCATAAATGGAGTGCATATATAAACTCTTTAAGGGTTTAAACATAAAGTAATCTAATTTGTAATTCTCTTATGTTTTTCATCCAATAAAATTATGTGTCGCCTTAAATTTTTTTATTTTTTGCAGTGCATAATTTATCTCTCGTGCAGAAATTGTAACAATAATAAAGGAATATGAATAGATTATCTGGTATGACCAGTAAAAATAAACTGATTCGCCATTCGTTAAAAGGGGTTATTGAAAATTCTGTAATTGTTGCATTAATTATTAAAGTAGTGAACTAAGGTGTATATTTATATATGGATAAAATTAATTAACATCTATAAAAAATAAGAAAAAAAATAAATGGGAACGACCAGTTAAGAATGGTTTCAATGTCTCATTATATTTATATATAGAGGGAGAGAGAAAAAAAAATATTTTAGATATTTCCTACCTCACCTTCTTCCTATAGTTTCCAATTAGGGCAATCACAATTTACAATTGTATTGTGTAATTTCATAATTTTAAGCTGTGAGATTAGTATTATTTTGGTGATTCAAATTACTTCTATCTTGAGCCGTGAGATCAAAACAATGTCGTCACAGTTCATAATTATGAAATTATATGAGACGAAAGAATTAAAGTGAAAAAATCATGAGAGTTTAGTTATACAAAAAAAATTTCATAGTTTGTGGTTAGATGTAAAAAATTACGATAGTTTAGTGGATGTGTATACAAATAACTCAAGAAAAAAAAGTAGATATTGACTATTAATCCAACGAAAATAATATAAAAATTCAGAATGAAAATAACTATAAATTAATAATGAAAATGACAGAAAAAGAAGAGTGCAAAGATTTACGGAAATGAATATCAAATATCTCTTAGCTATTTAACTTAAATGAACAAAAGAAATAGTCTTTCATGTGCCACATACCGCCACGAGAATTGATTGCGGCCCATGTCATCATCAGGTCAGTTGTATTGCGGTAGGACAAGTTACAGTGATAGGGAAGAAAACTTTTCACAAACTTTGGCATTCATGATCCAATGAAAATGTGAAAAAAGTTGATAATAAACTACTAGACATCGATATGATATAGAAATGGATTAATAGTCAACTAAGTGTAACAATGGAAAGTATTATAATCAAAGATTTATAGACATTGTCCAGTATTATTGATATAACATTATTAGTGTACGCATCTTTTTTATATTATACTACACATGAAACATCTTTCAATTTCTTGATGTCATGGGTGGAAAGTATGTTTCAATATCATAATAAATTATACTAAATATCTTCCAACTTTGACGTTTACTCAATGTTATCCTTTAACTTTAATTTGTAATAAAAATATCCTCCATCTTTTACATTAAATATCCTTTTTTAATATATTTTATTTTTTATAATGCCATGTCATGCAGCTGCTTATTTGCAGGAGAGAGAAATTATCACTTGAATGCCATGGAAAACCACCTATTGAAGGTAAAAAGAGTGATTGATGAAAGAAGTTAAAATATGGAGAGTATTCTTGTTGCAAAATGAAGTTTGAGGATATCATTAGAAAAGTGTCCAAAGTTGGAGAGTATTTGACGTAATTTACTCATGATATAATATTTATAAATAATAATGGGATCACTCATATTAAATTAAGGTCATAAGATTGTTACAACAACAATATAAATAAGGTTATACACGATTGAGTAAGGTTATTTAATTCGAAACTTAAAGAGAAAAAAGTTTGATATTATAGGGTCGATGGAGAACTTGACTTATGCTACCTTCGATCGATATAGGTGTGCGACTGATCAAGAGATTTATTTTTCATTGATTGATCATGCTAATGGATCGATGAATTATTTCTAATTGTGATTGATTAGTCAATTGGTGAGGTTTATCGGTCGATCACTTTGTTAGCCAATGTCATTTTCAAGAAAACGAAATGGGTTTAATATTTGGGTAAAATCATCATACGCCTATTAATCATTATAGGATTCATAATGGATGATGTATTCATCAATTGATCAACTTTTTTATTCACTATCCATCATGAATCGAAGGATGATTAATAAACGTACGATAATGTTATTACTTAAAAGAGGTAGCACAAACATTTTTCTAAAATAAATAAGGGATTTGAGTCCTTCCACTACCAAAAATTCTTTTATAATTTATCAATGGATATATTTTATCACCATGACGATGTCACGATCTCCTCCCCCTCACTGCATTCTTCCTCTTCCTCATCCTCCGCTAGCGTCCGATCACCAGGTAGCCACCCCTGTCCACCTCCAGTGAGCACCAGGTCCTCTCTGAGCTCTACAGCCTTTTTTGCCGGCCACACGACCTCCTCCTCCTCATGTCCTCCTCTAATGAGCTGTGACTTCTTTCTCCTCTATGCACCATCACCATAGTATGATGGGAACTCTCTGCCATTAAATTCGTCAATCTGGGGCCTCTGTCACTGCCCTCGCTCTGACCTCATCATACGCATCGATGGTGGCTGCGGAGAGCAGCGGACGTAGTCGACTAGACGTGCAGTGACATAGGTCATCAGTGATACTCTTCAGCATATTGGACGCACCCCTGGTGGCGACGGCAACCTGCATGATGGGGCTATTGGGGCCGGTGTTGAAATTGGGATTGGCCCACAAGGCTTAGCGGCATATGAAGAGCGTAGCGACATATGAAGAGCGTGGTGGCATGGAGGAAGCTTAGGTTGCCAAGGCCATGGAGGCCAATTCGACCCTCCGTGGGCACCGAGATTCAGGGAGAAGGGCTACCTTCAAGTCGCCATCGAGACAAATGACCGTCACCCTCCGCCAAGATGAACAATCGCTGCCATCCGCCGAGACGAACAATCATTGTCCTTTGATAAGATGAACGGCTGCCACCGGCAAACAAAATTGAAAGAAAAGTTCATTCGGATGATAAAGAAAAAAAAGGAGAAAATACCTCATGAACTCCAATTCAATCGGTCGGAGTTTAAACTTCAATTCGACGACTCCGACTAACTAGTGGTAACAACTCCGGTAATTCAAACTTGATGGGGTCGACGCCGCGGCCTGAGAGATAGTGAGTGATGTTAGGGAAAAGGAGGAGACTCGGGAAAGAGAAATTATGATGTTATGGATGAAGAATGATAAAAAAATGGTACCTTATCTTATATATATAATGGAATGAACGATTGAAATGTAGTGTCTATGATAGGATGATTGATAATTATCATGAATTATTAATAAAAAAATTAAGGCATGAAGATTTAGGAATCCGGCGAAGCGGGGGCAATCCACCCCTCAATGAAGAGGATGCGGGGGCAGTTTGTCCCCATCGCCAACCTCGCGAGGGCAAAATTCTCTGAATTCAGGGTCACGATTGGGGATTCCCTATGAGGGAGGAAGATGTTGCCATCCCTAATTGGCATTGCTTCATTAAGCGTTACTATTGATAAATATGTGTTAATAACTTTTAGTTACAACAACAATAACAACAAAGCCTTATCCCACTAGGTGGGGTCGGCTATATGGATCATACGACGCCATTCCGCTCTATTAGTAATCAAACCTTTCGGTATATTATTCACCAATAGATCTTGCTCTATTAGATCGTGAAGTGTCCGCCTTGGCCTCCCTCTCCCTCTTTTAATCGGACTCCAGATTATTTGATCTACTCTTCTTATTGGCGCATCTAATGATCTTCTCTGAACATGACCAAACCATCTCAAACGATTCTCTACCATTTTCTCACTAATAGGAGCCACTCCGACTCGTTCACGTATATGGTCATTCCTAATCTTATCTAATCTTGTATGACCACACATCCATCTCAACATCCTCATTTCGGCTATCCCCACTTTACGTTCATGTTGTCCCTTCATAACCTAACATTCACTACCATATAACACTGCTGGTCTTATAGCAGTACGATAGAATTTCCCTTTAACTTTATTGGGTACTTTTCTATCACAAAGAACTCCAGTGGCTTTTCTCCACTTACACCAACCAGTTTGAATTCTATGATTAACATCGTCATCAATCTCACCATCTTATCTTACAATTGATCCTAAATATTTAAACTTTATCACTTGAGGAATTATATCCTCCCCTAGACTAACTTCCAAATCGCCTCTAAGTTGTTTATTTGTGAAATTGCTATGCATATATTCTGTTTTATTCCTACTTAAACGAAAACCCTTTGACTCAAACGTATTTCTTCATATTTTCAATTTTGTATTAATCTCTTCTCTTGAATCCGCTAAAAGTACTATATCATCCGCAAATAGTATGCATTTAGGTACCTCCTCTATGATACTCTCGATTATAGCATCGATAACTAAATTAAATAGATACGGACTTAAAGCTGATCCTTGATGTATGTCAATTCCTATAGGAAATTCATTTGTCTCACATCTGGGTGTCATAACCCTAGTCAATGCCCCATCGTACATATCTTGTATTACCTTAATATAGGCAACACTCACCCTTTTCTTTTGCAAGGCTTTTCAAAGTACACCCCTTGGTACCCGATCATACGTCTTCTCTAAGTTAATGAAAGCCATATGTAAGTCTCTTCTCCTACTTCGATACTTTTTCATCATCCCCCTTAGTAAATAAATCGCCTCTGTAGTGAATCTTCCAGACATGAACCCAAATTATCTCTAAAAAATACTAGTCTTCATTCTCAATTTATGCTCAATCACTTTTTCCCATAATTTCATTGTGTAACTCATAAGTTTAATCCCTCTATAATTTGTACAATTCTGAATATCCCCTTTATTTTTGTAAATAGGAACTAATGTACTTAATCTCCAATCATCAGGCTTCTTTTTCGATCGTAAAATCTCATTAAATAATTTACATAATCACAACACACCTTTTTCTCCTAAACATTTTCAAACTTCAATCGGTATACCATCTGGTCTAACGGCTTTACCATTCTCCATTTTTTTAAGGGCTTCGTTAACCTCCGAATCTCTAATTCTACGATAAAATGACCTATTAAGCTCATATTCGCTAACTGTCAAGTCCTCCAAATCACAACGGGAACCTTCACATCCATCATTAAATAGCTTATCTTGATAAAAAGATTTCTATTTGAACATTTATGGGTAATAATATGTTTATGATAATTACAATAGTTATCAAACGAATCATCGAGTATGAAATTATGGAACCAGACATTTAAACAGGGCCTCTTAAAAAGTGTCTTGTCCATGCATGGCGTTGCCCTGCTGCCGTCACCAATTCCAATTAACTATAAGGTGGGCACTTCAGTCCCTCTCGATCGAGCTAGGCGAGCAGCGCCACCCGAAGGTCCCACTGCAGGCCATGCGGCACCACCACCACCACGTCCTGGAGCACCAACTCCTTCACGGTGGACACGCACGCTCGCGTGGTGCACCTGGGAATCCAGTCGCTGGAGCGCCGCCACGAGCCTTGCCGCCGGGTGGCTCAAGTTCTCCGACTGCACCCGGATCATGGCCTCTCGCCCGAGCATCTTAACCTCCGTCTCCACCGTCGCGGGGCCGTGTACGCGTCGTCGACGCCGATGGACGACGGCAAAACGCCAATGCATTTGTCAGAGTGGTGGCAGATGAAATTTTTTAGAAAAAGTAAATAGAAGAAACGTTACCAGATATATTAAAAAAAACTGGGAAAACAATTTCTGCTTTTCAAGAATCAGTGTTTTCACCTTCAAAATCAAATTTCTTATTTCTCGTCCATCCACTATCGCTTTCAATCCTACCAAGCAAAGCATAGAAATTAGAAACCACACAAAATAAAAATAAAAAAGTGCTAAAATATTATTATGGTTTTTGTTAGGGAAGAAGACAGTGGAGGGTGGGAACACAAACAAATGAGTTCTCATGTAGGAAAAGGAAAAATAATGGTGACAACCGGCAGTGGTTCCCACCTCCCTCTTCGTGGGAGATGCTTCCATTTCGGGTGATTTCTCCGGAAGCAAAACACACCACATATATGTACAGACATGATCTTATCCCAACCTCAGTTGTAACACTCCCAAAATACATCCCGTCATGTGGCTAAATACACCTCGGAAGCATTATTAGACATGACTGACGTGTATAATAATTTGATCAAAATAAAACTTTAACTGGTCAAGGCATAATTGCGAAAGAAAAAATAGTTATTATTTGATTAAAAAGAGATATAATAGAAAATGAGTACGAAAGTCTTAACAAGATAACATAAATAAACAAAAGGGTTTGCATAAGATAAATACAACTCGATGAAAATAGAAAGGAAGCTGAAGAGACTCGATTTTATGTGCCAAGATCATGACGAGCTTGATCTGTCACCTGCGCATCATCTTTTTACTGGGACATGTTATTACCTGTGACATTGAATATACAGGGAAAGTGAAATCCCTTGTACCCAGTACATAATAATTATATGACATATAAGCAGTAATGACATAGAAAGATAATCAAATAAATATAATCATAAATGATAGACCTATGTAGACATAATTGATATGTTAATATCATGATTAAGATGCATAAAATAGAGTGTCATGACTAATGATAAAATGATAAGTGTAATCAGAATAATATGATCATCATTAAAAGATCATAATATCATTGGGCATTACCCATCATCATAATTATTGTCATCTTTACATTTTTATTATGTTACACTTATTTTGGAGTGTCTTTCAACTCTCTTTAATAGGACCGGTGGAGTATCTTTCGACTCTCTTTTGGTCAGGGTGGAGCATCTCAACGCCATGGACCGATGGAATATCTTTCGACTCTCTTATAGCTGAGTCGATCGTTGTCAATCGAATATAAGAACTCTTCATTTAATAATTTTCATCTTTTACCTTATCTTATCATATAATTATATTTTTTCCTGGATCAAAGATGATAAGTAAGAAGAATTAAAAAGAATATTTGGATCGAGATGCACAACGCAATTTGAAAAGTTTCTAAACACATAACTTCATGAATATTATTATGTTACGGTAAGAGGATAGAGTAGATAACTAATTAATTAAATTATAATCGCTTCAGATAAATCATACGACAGATAAACAGCTTGAATACATAAGATATGGGGTGCATTCGATAATAGCAAGCTACATTAACATGCTTGATGTGTATTAATTGGGGGCATATGATGTCATTAGCTACTTAATAAGCATGCCACTCACGTTCTGATACATTGCACGTGGAAATGTGCATGTAATGCACCTGTAATGCATCGAGTGCATTTACTATGCACATGGCACCTATATCGCATTTACTATGTGACCTATGTTGCACTCATTTATATGGGATCAACCATCACAGCATGGTGCCAAATTAGAATGAAATCGTATTTAATTTCGAGATTAAAGTCATAGTAGATGATAAAGGAAAAGAAACTTGCGTATCTTATGATTCCAGTAGCTAATGGACACATTGACGAGAGGCACGATGAGGAGTATGAATTGGTAATGAACATTATGATTTTCACTAGAGTATTAACCTGATCAGGCAAAAACAGATAATAGATCATGCTACTTTTTAACCCGTGCGAGAGTGTAATTTCATATACCATAGTGTATACCATTATTTGATTAATAAAACTCCATTCTTTTAAACGATGACCCAATATATATATATATATATATATATATATATATAGAGCAGGGGACAACCGAGAGACATTCATATATTCACATAATTTCTTGTACAATAAGTGGACGTGTAATTAACTTGTTAATCAAATGACGTGAAGAGAGATTTCATTGGTTTTTGTGTACCTTTGCAAACAATCGATCTGATCTTATTGTTCACGATCTCGACGTCTCCTTCATTGACGATGACTTCGCGTGCATTTTCGTTCTCCCTCTTCCTCTCCTGCAGCCAAGATAACAAGATGGAAACAAAGGCCTCGGATCCCCTTTTTTGTTTTCATTTTAACAGTATGCATAATGGTTGCTCTATCGATGCAGGGTAGTTAGGAATGAGTCCACCTCTTTTTCTTTTCTTTCTTTTTTTTAAAGTCGGGTGTCACATTATAAACTCCTTAAAATAAAATTCATCCTCGAATTATGTATGATGTAGGAGCTTACTAAATAATTTAGGAAATTATTGACGCATTTCTGACTCGAGTTCCCAAGTCGCTTCATCTCCGTGATGATGACTCCATACGACTTTAACTAGTGGCACATCTCTAGAATAAAGTGTGCAGATTTTATATATATCATACAATCTGATGACCTCATGAACATATATATCCATCAATCTCTTGATTGACTGCCTCCATTTGATCGGTATAAAGTGTGCAGATTTTGTCAATCAATCGACCACTACCCAGATAGCATCATGTCTTTTCTATGTGCGAGGTAGACATGATATGAAATCCATAAAAATGTCTTTCCATTTCCACCTCGAGATTCCTAAGGAACTAAGCTTGTCATATGGCCTCTGATGCTCGATCTTCACTTGCTGGCATACCAGACACGTAGAGACATATTCCGCGATCTCTCGCTTCATATCGTGCCACCAATAACTTTGTTGTACATCCTTGTACATTTTCGTGCTGCCTGGATGGATGGCAAACTCTAACTTATGATATTCATCCATCACTTCTCTCTTGAGCTCCGCGTTATTAGGGACCCACATATGGTCTCTATATCTCATTCTGCCATCAGCTGATACCTTGAAGTCCTCTATTTCTTTCTCACACCTACTGACCATCTGACATATTTTGCAGCCTCTGACTGTGCCTTGATGATTCGGTGAACTAAGTTTAGCTGAAGCTGGTGCATTATCAATATAGCTCCATTTCATGTATTGAGTTCTTCGATCATCTCAAACACTCGGAGTCTCATAAATGCTAAAAAGCCTTCCCACTTACGACTCAATACGTCAGCAACTGTGTTCGCCTTACCTGGATGGTAGTTAACGGTGAACTCATAGTCTTTCAAAAACTCCATCCACCTGCGTTGCCTCATGTTTAAGTCTCGCTGAGAGAAGACATATTTTAGACTCTTGTGATCGATGAACACCTCGAACTCCTCTCCATACAAATAGTGTCTCCAGATTTTCAAAGCAAAGATCACAGCCGCTAACTCCAAATCATGTGTTGGGTAGTTCACCTCGTACTTCTTTAGCTGTCTTGATGCATATGCAATCATCTTACCGTGTTGCATTAGTACACATCCCAATCTTGTATAGCAGGCATCACTATACACCACATACCCACCGCTGCCAGAAGGGATGGTGAGTATCAGTGTTGTAGTCAATCTAATCTTCAGCTCCTGAAAGCTATCTTCACACTATCGTGACCAAATAAACTTCTCACCCTTCTTTGTCAGCTTCGTCATTGGAGAGGTTATCTTCGAGAAATCCTTTATGAATCATCGGTCAATCCAAGAAAACTGTGTATCTCGGTCACAGTCTTCGGTCGAGCCCAATTTGTCACTACCTCTACCTTCGCTGGATCAACGGAAATACCCTTCTTAGAGACAATGTATCCAAGGAACATAATCTCTTCCAGCCAAAATTCACACTTCGACAGCTTTGCATAGAGTTGGTGCTGTCTAATGTCTCCAATACGATCCTCAGATGCTCTCTGTGTTACTCGGGGTTCTCTGAATAGATTAATATGTCATCAATGAAGATGATGACGGATTGATCCAAATAAGGCTTAATGCTGCAGGTGCATTCGTCAACTCAAAAGGCATAACCAAGAACTCGTAATGCCCATATCTCGATCGAAAAGCAATCTTCGGAATGTCTTCTTCTGCAACTCATAGTTGGTGATAACCACTATGCAAGTCTATCTTGGAGAACATAGAAGCCTTGGACAGTTGATCAAATAAATTATCAATACGTGGCAGCGGGTACTTATTCTTCACTGTGACCTTATTTAGCATTCCGTAATCTATACATAATCTGAGATAACCATCCTTCTTCTTCACGAAAAGCACTGGTGCATCCCATGGTGAAACACTGGGTCGGATAAACCCCTTATCTAAAAGCTCCTGGATTTACTTCTTGAGTTCTTGCATTTCAGCTGGAGCCATTCGATATGGAGCTTTGGAGATAGGAGCGGTGCCTGGATGAAGGTCGATTCGGAAATCGATCTCCCTCGTGGTGGCAGTCCAGTGATGTCTTCTAGAAAGACTTCTGGAAAGTCTCTAACTATGTCCATCTGTCGTGGGTCTGAAACTGGGGCATCTGTCTTTATGACACTAGCTAGATAACCTTTGCAGCCTTTATGCAATATCTTCTGTGCCTTACATTGCAGAAATGATCACCTTGCCTTCCTTGCAAATAGTGCCCTTCACAGTAGCCTTCGGCTTGCCTTGAGTACTAATGATAATCTTCTTTTGCCTGCATACTATTACAGCATCATGGTATGACAGCCAGTTCATACTAAGTATGACATCATAGTCTGTCATGGGAATCACGATCAGATCCGTAGAGAAATTCTTGCCATCGATCGTCATTGGTACTTCTGGAATGTACTTCGTAGTACAGAGAGTACCCATAGGGGTTGCCACACTCATGGAACAAGTCATATCATGCAGAGGCAAACTCAAAGCAATAGTACAATCTTGAGAGATGAATGAATGTGATGCACCCGAATCAAATAATACTATAGTAGGCATGCCTGCTATAGGTAAAGTACCTCTATTGACGTCAGCATCAGCAGGTGTAGTATCCGTTTGCATATTATAAACTCTGCCTTGCACCAAGGTATTAGCACCTCCAACGCTACGCTGAGCTTATTCTTCCCTTGCCTTCTTAGGACAATCACGGATAAAGTGTCCCTGCTGACCACAATGGATACAGGCACATGTCATTCATCGGCATTCTCCTGGGTGAAACTTCCCACAATGTTGGCTAGCTTTATTATTTTGCTGGGGCTGCTGCGGTGTCTGTCGCTGTTGAGGCTAAAATCATTTATTCATTAGTCATCATCATGGCATACTTATAATTATTTATTTATTTTACTTCTCACCTGACGATAAGGTTGCTGCTGTTGTGGTGGCTCGCGTGGGGTGTTGCGAAGCTCATATGGCCTCACATGATTATCACGTCAGTGGTCCCTCCGATTTGTTGTCATTCCACCTGTGACGGCCATGCTCAAGGGTTTGTGTAGGGGCCATTCTTTTTTGTTCTTCCAATTCTCTTAAGTGGTCTCGCTCCATAGTAGTCGCTAGCTCAACTGCCTCTTTCATATTTTGCAATTTTTCGGATAAGGTCTTGGACCTGATAGTGGTGTTTAAACCTTGAGCAAATTGATCTGCCCTCTGCTTCTCACTCATGCGCATGGTATTATATTTTCCAATTTTATGAACTGGAAGTAGTACTCAACAACAGTCATCTTTCCCTGACTAAGCTGTAGAAACTCTCGTTGCTTTTGAATGCGATAATGCTCTGGGAAATAATGTGCCTCAAACACCTCATAAAAGTTATTCCATGTTCTGCACTCCAAAGTGAGTTGCTTTGGTACTTTTCCACCAATCAAGGGCCTCACCAGTCAGACGATTAGTGGCGTACAAGACCTTTCTGTCCTCAACACAACGAATCGTGAGGAAAGTTTTTGTCATACTTATGATCCACGTCTCTGCCTTATCGAAATCACCTGTGCTTGTGGTGGATGCAACCTCAAGAATTCTTGTAAGGTATCCTATGGTGTCACTGCCATGAGCTACACAATCAAGAGGCTGCATCGGCCAAGGCTGCATTGCCCAAGGCTGCATTTGTGGAGGATAGATTCGTGGAGGCTGCACCGGTGGAGGCTGGATCGGCGGTGTCTGCACCAGTGGAGGTTGGACCGGTGGTGTCTGCGTCGATGGAGGCTCCTGCACTGGTGGAGGCTCAACTGGCAGTGTCTGCACTGGTGGAGGCTGGACCGATGATGTCTGCACCGGTGGAGGCTCAAATGGTGGCATCTGCACAGATGGATGCTGGACCAGCAGTGGAGGCTCCTGCATCGGTGAAGGCTCAACTGGTGGGGGCTGCACCAGTGGAGGCTGTCCAAACTCAACTTCATTTTGATTCATCCCTTCTTGTTTAACATCGGTTACTCTATCACAACAAGGTCGACCACGACCTCTACTAGTGGTAGTACGTCATGGAGGCATCTACAATATTGCACATCATGAAAACATTTAATAAAACATTTAAATCATAAAAACATAACTTTCTTACTTGGTTCAGCATCGGTTGGCGCGGCGACTGCTCATGGCTCTTTGCACATGGATTACATACTTGACATTTTAGAACATAAGAATGTTCTTACTTTAAGCTCTAATACCTAACCGTAACGCTCCCAAAATGCATCCCGCCACGTGGCTGAATACACCCGGGGACGTTACGAGATATGACTGACGTGTACAATAATTTGACCAAAGTAAAACTTTGACTGGTCAACATAATAGAGGCATAATTGCGAAAGAAAAAATAGTTATTATTTTATTAAAAAGAGATATAATAGAAAATAAGTATGAAAATCTTAACAAGATAACATAACTGAGTCTCAAATAATATAAACAAAAGGGTTTGTATAAGATAAATATAACTCGATGAAAATAGAAAGGAAGCTGAAGAGACTCGATTTCATGTGCAAAGATTATCACGAGCTCGATCTGTCGCCTGCGCCATCATCTTTTTACTGAGACAGGTTATTACCACATTGAATACATAGAGGAGGTGAACCTCCCAGTGAGCTTTGATGCCCAGTACATAATAATTATATGACATATAAGCAACAATGACATATAAAGATAATCAAATAAACATAATCATAATTGATAGAGCTATGTAGACATAATTGGTCTGTTAATATCATGATCAAAATGCATAAAATAAAGTGGCATGACTGATGATAAAATGATAAGTGTAATCAGAATAATATGGTCATTATTAAAAGATTATAATATCATTGGGTATTACCCATCATCATAATCATTGTCATCTTTACATTTTTATTATGTTACACTTATTTTGGAGTGTCTTTCAACTTCCTTTAATAGGGCCCGTGGAATATCTTTCGACTCCCTTTTGGTCAGGGCAGAGCATCTCAACGCCAAAATATGGGCCGGTGGAGTATCTTTCCTTGTTGCCGGGTTGACCGTTGTCAACCGAATATAAGAGCTCTTCATTTAGTAATTTTCATCTTTACCTTATCTTATCATATAATTATATTTGTGCCTCGATCAAGGATGATAAGTAAGAAGAATTAAAAAGAATATTTGGATTGAGATGCACAACGCAGTTTGAAAAGGTTCTAAACATATGACTCATGAATATTATTATGTTACGGTAAGAGGACAGAGTAGATAACTAATTAATTAAATTATAATCGCTTCAGATAAATCATACGACAGATAAATAGCTTGAATACATAAGATATGGGGTGCATTCGATAATAGCAAGCTACATTAACATGCTTGACGTGTATTAATTGGGTGCATCAGATGTCATTAGCTACTTAATAAGCATGCCACTCACGTTCTGATACATTGCACGTGGAAATGTGCATGTAATGCACCTGTAATGCAACAAATGCATTTACTATGCACATGGCACCTATATGGCATTTACTATGTGACACCTATATTGCACTCATTTATATGGGATCAACCATCACAGCATGGTGCCAAAATAGAATGGAGTCGTATTTAATTTCGAGATTAAAGTCATAGTAGATGATAAAGGAAAAGAAACTTGCGTATCTTATGATTCCAGAAACTTGCGTATCTTATGATTCCAGTAGCTAATGGACACATTGACGGGAGGCACGACGAGGAGTATGAATTGATAATGAACATTACGATTTTCACTAGAGTATTAACCTGATCAGGCAAAAACAGATAATAGATCATGCTACTTTTTAACCCGTGCAAAAGTGCAATTTCATATATCCAGTGTATACCATTATTTGATTAATAAAACTCTATTCACTTAAACGATGACCCAATATATATATATATATATATATTGAGCAGGGGACAGCCGAGAGACATTCATGTATCCACACAATTTCTTATACAATAAGTGGATGTGTAATTAACTTATTAATCAAACGACGTGAAGAGAGATTTTGTTGGTTTTTGTGTACCTTTGCAAATAATCGATTTGATCTTACTGTTCACGATCTCGATGTCTCCGTTGACAATGACTTCGCCTGTGTTTTTGTTCTCCCTCTCCCTCTCCCTCTCCTGCAGCCAAGATAACGAGATGGAAACAAAAGCCTCAAATAGTCAGATCTTCTTTTTGTTTCCATTTTAACAGTATATATGCATATTGGTTGCTCCGTGAATGCAGGATAGTTAGGAATGAGTCCACCTCTTTTTCTTTTTGTTTTTCATTAAAAGTCGGGTGTCACATCAGTGGCATGCCAAAACAAGGGAAAAAGGGGATGTATGCCTTTCCTTTTCCTATTTTGTCCTGTTGCACCAATGAGTTTGCCTCATTCACTCGTATCCAAGTTCTAATGGCTTATTTTCATTACGTGGACTAAGGAGCTCATATGCATTATTTAATTAGCTAGTAATAGTCTGCACTAAGGCCACCAAAATTCTAACTCAATGCCGATGAGACGGCAAGCCAATCTATATTTGATTGGCACAACTAAGCATTACCATTGTATTTCAAGTAATTCGACGGATGTAATATATGTTCTTCGGCCAATTAAAATATTTTTTATTTAAAATTTTCTCCGATACGAATTTAAATTATGTTTTGAAAGATATATGAAGCAGTTAACCACCTCTGCGTGTGTCTATTTGTCACTATTCAATCAAATCATCTTAATTTTTAAACATCAAGTGGTTATAAATTTCCTTCGTCGAGGGGTTTAACATTTTTATTGAGCGATCCATGTTTCCCAAATGACTTAAACGGGCATGCGAGGTTGACTCTTAACACTCTACAACTCAATCAAAATATTATTCATTTTGAACTTTTGACTCACACAAATTTAAATAAAATCTTTAAATATAAAAGGGAGTAGTTATGTAAGCTTACGACCATCTTTATATTTTTTCATGTGAAATTTTTCAATCAAATTATTTTTATCCTTAAATTATCATTATGACTCATCACTTTGACCAAGGGAATAGCATTCTCCTTTTTCATCTTTTGCATATTTCAAATTAATTGCGTGCTAATAATAATTTGACCATTGAAAGCCTCGAATAGAAAATTATATATAAATATATGTATACATATTTTTTTCATTTTTCCCTATTTATATACACAGATTAATACATTAAATAAAATAGTAGGGGAGCAGCCGAAACTTTAACAACGAAAGATCACAAGATGGACGTTACTAGATCGTCACAAGGTTATATTTGTTAACATTGGACATCTTAACAGTGAGGATCGTAAAAATCAAATCTTGAGATATTTAATGATTAAAGTCGGCGTGGAGCGATAAATGGCTCATCTTCGCTTAAACAAGATCTCGATTTCAAAATTTTCTTAATGTAATTTTTTTTAGAGTTTCATATGTCAGGTACGGGACATGGGCCGAACCTAACTAAATTAATTAGATTAGATAATGTGCCAACCTTCCACTTGTGAACATTATGCTATTTAACATTATATCTTCGACCCCGCTTTTCAAAACATCCAGAACTGGCCATCCAAAAAATATTTGCTGAGATATTATCATATGTTCATGCTAAACATTGTGGGCCTTGTCGTGGGAAGAGAAATGGTTTTTTATTTATCTTCAGATGAAATATCTGGGACATAAATGAACTTGTTCATGTTAGGATTAACAAAAATAGAAACATCAAACACTACAAGAAAATTATCATTTTTTGACGGATAATTTTCGACGGATAGAAATTCGTCACAATTTGCGACAGATTTTGTGACGAAAATATTTTTGACGGTTACAATCGTCGGAAATAAAAATAATAAATTATATAATTTGTTATATTATTATTTTATTTTTTGATGATTTCATAATTTCTGACGGATTTTTTTATGGTTACAATCGTCGGAAATAAAAATAATAAATTATGTAATTTTTTATATTATTTTATTTTTCGACGATTAGGAACGTCGATATTTCTGATGAATATTCATTCATCGCAATTTCCAACGGATTTTTCGACGGTTACAACCGTCGAAAATCTCTGGCGGCTAGATCCAGCTGCGGGCGGTCGGACCCAGCCGTAGGTGGTCAGCCAGCCGCTCAGCCGACTGGCGGCCGGATTCGGCTGGTGGACCGTTGGCGGTCGGATCTCGACCACTGGCCTTCGGATTGGCCGCCTGCGGCCGAATCTGGCCGTCGGTCGTCAACGACCGGCTAATTTTTTTATATAATAAAAATTTTTTGCGACAATTTTGACTGTCGAAACTTCAGCGATCGTCGCGCAACCGTTGCAAATATTAGCTGTCATGGCCGTCGAATTTTTGACGGTTTCGTCGACCGCCGCAAATATCGGCGATCGTGACCATCGAAAATCCGTTAAAATTTCTGACGTTACTTTCCCAACCGTCGAAAATTGATTTGCGACGACCGTTAGGGTGTTCATGGGTCGGGTTGGACCCGACCCGTGAACAATTCCGACCGGTCGGGTCGGGTCAAGAGGGCTGAGGGGGTCGAATCCGACCCGATTCGGGTCGGGTCGGGTGGTTGGGTAACCCGACCACCCAATTTTCCTTTTTTTAATTTTTTCTTACTATTTTTTATATTTTTATTTAACATAAAAATATTATTTAATATTATTTTAAAAGCATAAAATAACTTTTCTAACTATCTAATATTATTTTGATACTTAAAATATTTTATTTCAATTTTTATAATTTTTAAACCAAATATAAGCTTAAGTTTGAATTAAAAAAGGAAAAAATTAAAAAATTTAAAAACTCGAGTTGATCGGGTTGGGTCGGGTCGACTCGGATTGAAAAAATCCAACCCGTACCCGACCCGACCAATGGTCGGGTCGAGTTCGGGTCAGGTCGGGTCCGATCCGACCACCGATCCGATCCGACCCAAATTGGTTCGGGTCAGGTCACGTCATCGGGTTCACAGGTCGACCTGATCCGGTGAACACCCCTAACGACCGTTTTTCAGACGAATCGATTTTGTCAAAAAACCGTCGGAGATGACGTTTCCGACGGTTTTCAGGAAAATTACAGACGGTTTCGACCATCTGTAATTTTCATATTTCTTGTAGTGAAACTCTAGTTGTTAATAATTAAGCTTCTCAATGTACTAACTGAGATCATGATTCTAATTACAAATTAAGGATTGTTGAAACATGTGTGTTTATTTATTCTATATTTATTTGTACTCATAATTAGGTTTGATATATGGATGTTCTTTGCAATAAAAAAAACATTGTATTTTAGAGAGTGTAAATAAACAACAAAATGTGTGTCCGTAAGTGTGCCTTTTAGTCATACATCACTATAAAAATAGCCAACCACTGCATTCTCGTGGTTATTACATATAATTCACAGTGATAAACTATTTAATCTTACCTTCTTGCAACTGTTCTTTAATTATAATTACATTTTTTTTCCTAACTTAGGTTTTTATTATTTATTAATTTCGGAAGGCAAATATTTTAGTAATGTAAATTCATCGTACTGGAAAAGATTCAGATTGCAATTATTTTAGACTGATATCAAGGTATTTGCAGTTTTTCTCTTTCTATTAGCATGCACGGATTATATATTTTAAAAGTCACATATATACTTATTCATAATTCAAGGCTTCATTCTTCTTCTCTTTCTCTTTTGTCATTTATCTCTCTGGACCACTCATGTCCCATTATTTCTTATTTGGTCCTGTTTGGTGCAAGATCATTCATGGGAACGTACTTTTTTTGTTTTTTTTAGCCAAACATCAATTTGCAAGAACTATGGAACCGCGTTAATAATTGCAAAAAAAAAAAATATGAAAGCAAAATGTTCTTATTCTTGGTGGAGCAGAGACAACTCGGAGTTATAAAAATTTTATTTTCAAATATAATGTTTACGTCAAAATTGCCCTTTGGCAGTGTTTGGATCCGAAGATTTTAATTCTGATATGAGAAACTTTAAGATTTGATGTTTTCGTTCATACATGGATGAAAGTTTCAATGTTACGAGAATTTTGTGTTTTTTTTTTTCGTTCATGATATCGAGAGAGAAATTCTAAGTTCTAAGAGACTTTTTGAGAAGAACTTCGACGGCGGCCAAAATTTTAATTCATGCGGGCCCTTCCAAAATTCAACTCTCTGTTTCACAGAATTTACACCTTTAAGTTTTATGACCACTCGAGTCCCATTATTTCTTTTTTTAAATGTTTTATCTCCTTGGAAAGGTACACTTGCATGAGACAAATAAATTCATGAGGTGGCAATATATGCCAATAATGTGAGTTTTTTATATCCTCTCACTGAGTTTTAATCTTACTTGGTATGTGCCAATAATGCCATCAACAAGTAGGGGTGTAAGAAAAAATCTACCCATCCGAAAAATCTAATCAAACTAAAAAAATTGACCCGCATAAATTGGAACTTCGATTAAAAATTAGGTTGATTTTTTAAAATAATTAAAATCACCCGTTTAAATTACGGTTCCTAACCAAAAAAATCGAGGGAACCCGACCCGAACCAAATATATATTTTATAAAATATTATAACTTAACTAAACTTTCAAATAATATTTTAAAGTTACTTAACTAAACTTTCAAATAATATTTTAAAGTTTTACATTTTTTTACCCATATTTATTAGATTAAGTATATTGTTGACTTATTATGTTATAGTTAAACTTCAATATAATCAAGTTATTAGTCTATTCTAATAAAAAATTGTATAAAATTGACTATAATATTTTAAATTATAATGTGATAATATGATAGTTTGATTTTTTTTATGAAGTTAGAGTTAAAAAATAATTTTTTTAAACATAGTTTGCGATGTATTTAATATCTATTAATTTTTAAAAAAATATTATTTAAGTAGGTCCCCGACCCAAAAAAATCGAGACCGCCTAGGTCGATTTTTCTCTAAAAAAATTTTTAGCATGATCTTTTATGCTCTAAAAAGATCAATTTTTTCGACGTAAAAATCACCTAACCGGAACCACTTTCACCCCTATAAACAAGTACCTTATTTGACGAGTCCAAAGACTCCAAATAATTAGGTTCTTATCTTCTTTCCCACCACATATGTACTGTATATTTTTGAGTTGGTAGCGATTTTGTTAGCGTCAGAAAGCAAAATATTTAATTTCCATATTCATGTAAACAATGATTAAGGATAAAATAGAAATATAGTAATCAATCTACAACTTAAAACATAATTTGATTATTATTGTAACACCTTCAGAGCACATCCACCACATGTAAGAATGCACTTCATAATACATTACTACATTCGTATAATATAGTAGACATTGACTATTTAGAGAAAATAGTTTTAAAAAGGCAGAATAAAATCATTATAAATAGATAATGAACATGGTACATAAAGAAGAGTGCAGAGATTTAAGAAAATGAATAAAAAATATCTCTTTATTATTTATTAATCTTGCATAGAAAGTTCAACAAATAAATATGACTCAAAATGAACAAAAGAAACAGGCTTTCATGTGCCACGTACCACGACGAGCCTTAATTGTCATTTATGTTATATTGGGTTAGCACCAGTTGCAAGTCATAGTGGAGACAACTTTTCACAAAGTTTGACATTCAGTATCTAATAACAATGTGAAAAGTTGATAATAAACTAGTAGACATTGACATGATATAGACCTTGATTATAATAAACTAGTCAACTTAACAATGAAAAATATCATAATCATAGAGGTCAATAAAATCAATAAATATATCATCCATTATTATTGATATAACATTATCAGTGTGAATCTTCTTTCTCATAATATATTACACATGAGTGAGTAAAAGGATTGATGATAAATATCTTCCAACTTCTTGATTGATTGGTTTATTAGTGACGTATATCGGTCCATCATTTTATTAGTCAAAATGCCATTTTTAAGGGAAAAAAATCAAGAGATCTTAGGTTAGAATGCCATATCGGTCCATCACTTTATTAGTCAAAATGCCATTTTTAAGGGGAAAAAATCAAGAGATCTTAGGTTAGAATGCCATATCGGTCCATCACTTTATGAGTCAAAATTAATATTTTCATAATCGGACCGGCGACCGGACCGGGCTCCCCACTGGGTTGCGATTGGACCGGATTGAACCAGATTTTATTAAAATAATATTATTATAATAATTATAAAGATATAATATAAATTATATGATATAGTATATGAATATGGTACTAATATCCTATTAATAATGATAAAAATTAATATAACATATTCTTTATTTATTAAATTTTTAATAATGATTAACATATAAATATAAATATAAGAAAATCATTATTAATTTAATATCTATTATTTATTGATGATAGATGCTATATTAATAAATTTCATCTTAAATTATTGTTATTTATCTTTTTCTTTAACACTTTCTTTTTTATTTTCTTTATTTATGCCTTTTATAATTTTCCATTTTAATATTATTCAATTTTAAATACTTACCTTTTTATTTCAATTTCTATTTAATTTTAGACATATCATATTCCCTCCTTTTCTTACCTTTGTTATATTTCTTTTCTTATTCTTTTTTAATCATTTTTTTAATTTTATTCTTCAAAATGTGCATTGAACGGGGTTGAACCGCCAGTTCAACCATCCCGGTTCAATCGATTTTTCTCGATTCAATGTTAAAAATGATTTTAACATCAAACTGAACCGAATTTCCGACCGGTTCGTGGTTGAACTGATTGAACCGGTCGGTTCGGTCCGATTTTGATAACATTGGTCAAAATGCCATTATTACAGGTTAGAAATTTTCAACCCAACTTAATTGGACATAATCAAACGAATAGAGTTTTTTATTTTATTTTTAAAATTTTAACTATATGAAATAAGAATATTTTAAATATAGAAAATATCTAAATATTTTTTAAATTTTTTAAGTAAAATATTAAATTGTTTATATTTAAAAATAAAAATTAGTTTTAAAATAAAAAGTGTGGTTTGAGTGACTCGATGAACACCCCTACTGGAGTGAGTGGGAGGAAGAGCAAGGAGGGATCCAGTTCTTTCGTAACTGCCTCAATATTTTTCCTATCATTACAATTATTTTTAAATCTTCCCCTCTATGAAACTAACAAATGATGATGCAACCTAACTAAATGGAAACTACTTTGCATTCCACTATTTCTAATGTCATCACCTAAATCAACCTTGGATTAGTCACTACCCTCATGTTGCCTCCTTTCTTCGGCACTTATAGGGGCTGTTTGGTATCATAATTAGATAAGAACTAATCTCTTGTTCTATCTCATGCACTCAAACAGCATGAGAATAGGGATTAGCTAGTCAAATGCAATCATTTCCATTTTGTTCCTAGTCAGAGCTTTGAAATTTGAAAAAGTAGAGAAAAAATATTCCAGCCCATAGCAGGAACAGCTGAAGAACAATAAATGTGCAAAGAACAAATTTGTTCTTATACAAAATGTTCTTGTTCCAGGATCCATAAACTCTATACCAAACAGCCCCATATAGATTTATATCTTAACTCTTTCTTTGACCAAAAGGAATCTCAAAAGATTACATGTCAGTAGAAGATTTAATGTATAAAATAATATAACTCAAACTTTTGTCATATGGTGAAAGTTAAAACAATTAAGGATACATTAGTGCGGAAGCTCGATAATAATATAATATAACTATCAATAATAATCTAGAATATCATACATCATTGTTTCTCCATAGTCCAAGGTTTTAATACCAACTAAGAATATAACAAATCACTCTATCTATGTTCACTCGCCATCCGCGCAATATTTTCCTGTACACCACAACTAGCTATGCAAGGCTATCATGTACCTACGAAAATTAACATATGAAAAATAACTATCCCATAAGCAAAATACTTAGTGTGATAACAAAATAAGTCATGAAATAATGTTTTTTTAATATAAGTATTCAAATCATCAGAAACCTTTAAACATTGTGATCATAAAAAGAATCTCGCAAGTCAGAAAACTTTTTGACAAGAATTTAGCAACCTAAAACATTTTATCATCATGTACTTAGTTGAATAAGAGGCAAACATTTTAATATCATCTCTGTAATCATCATAAATCAATTCATACCTCATCATGGGCATTTTAAGAATCTAACTCGATAAAGAGTCCAATCATGACTTTTAATCAATACATCAATAAAATATAACGGAAAATACTTGATCATTGTAATCAATGAAATCATTAATCATTACTTAGACGTTAGTAGAATTGGGTATCTGATAAATTGATGTCATTTCGATGATAAAAATTATGAACACTACTTGTTTTGTAATAGAATGCTTGATAAATCATTAGTTAATCATTAACATTTGATCGTCATATTCATATACAAAGCACGTACCTTACCGATACAGCATAATAATGAAATAAAAGTGATTAGGAGTTACATGAAGAATAGAAATGGCACATAATCAAGTCATAAATCATATGGAAGCACCATAGGCCACTTAAATAGCATTATAAAAGAAATAATTATAATTGATGTAAATCATCATTGAAGAAGGTCAAGGTCATATTTTCTCGTCCATTAAAGACTTGTTCATCTCATATTTTAGGAGGATCCTAGCATCATAATTCTTAGCATTAGGAACTTGGTTCCTCCATCTTTAAAATCATATATAACTCTATTAACTTTGTTTCTCCATCTTTAACATAATTGTGGTCATTATATTAGTCATCTTCTTCTATTAATTAGAAGATCTCTCCACTTTTAAGGCTATGTCTTGTAAAATGATGCAACATGTGTCATAAGTCATTGGGATCAATGTCATAACAAGTGCTCTATCATAAAGGGAAAATGTATGACTCTAGGGGGAAATTCCCTTTGTTGTTTAGGGTGGAGTAGCTCCACATAATAAAAACAGTGGTTCATGATGTTTTGCCTTCACTAGGTCGCATAGCTTCACTGTGTTGGCTTTAGTTCCACTATTTGCCCCTTTATAAAATATCTTCTTAATCCTTGATTATTCATATAGATAAGGCAACCCACACTTTACATATTTTATTTTCTTTTAATTTTATCACTATTTTGGGTTATAAAGACTAAAACAAAGTATAATGAAAATAGGGTGGCTTCAATTAATAATATATGTCGATAAAAATATCAAGGATCAACATGGGTGTCAATTTATTTGATTTGAATGTCCATTCTATATCACCTAATCAATTGTATAAATCATTAAGATGATCAAGAATCACTTTGAAGATTTAAGAATTTCATATGCTACAAAAAAAATCATCTTTCATCATCAAAGGGATTTACTAAATAAATTAATTATATGATATTAAGGAAAACACCTTCAACAAGTAGCACAATTCACAAGAAGGAGTTTGGAATTGAATGGAAAAGAATAGTTTCGATTTGGATTCATAAAAATAACTCGTGCATCTTCTTTGTGAGAGTTTTCAACATCTGATCCAAAGTCTGAATGTCCGAACCTAACAGTTGGATGTTGGTTCCAACCTTTATCATATGGATAGTTTTGGCAATCAAAACATTCAGCTTTCCAATCTTGAGAGCGGACGTTTTGATCTTCATTCTTGCAAAAAATAAGTCTCAATGATTTATCGAAAATCAATTATTATTTTCTTTCGGATGATCGATCAAAATTGTCCAAACGTCTGATCTGGTATCTCTCAAACATTCGATCTGGAAGATGTGATGGTTTAGCGAGTGATCATCCCATTTATGGAATTTTAGACATCCGATCCAAGTTTTAGATGTCCAGTCTTATTGCTAGACTACTCTCAGTTGAGAAGTTCTAGATGTCTAAACTTATTTTTGGTCATTGTGATCCTTAGATTTTTATACATGTTTTTCACATTGAATCAAATTCAAAGTCCGGGGTAACATTGATCCAACATGTAATGAAGGTATGGGACTTTCATAAACCATGAAAATCAGTTATTCCATACACTAATTCATTACTAAGTCCATTTTCATACTCCTTTTCTATAATAATCAAATTAATTAAAATATAATATTATTAAATCCTAACTACAATGAGTTTATCATTATCTCATTGAATTATATATATAATATATATAATTCCATAAGCTTCATAAAGAGCCGATTTGGATGTATGCTATCTAGTTTAAGACAATAAATCATTTAGAGGATGATTGCAAGAACTTTAGGAAATTTAAAACATGTTTTGAAACCATATAATTGCATCATGAGGCATCCAATCATAAGGCATCCATAATAAATAAGCATTATAGATAAGACTTCTATACATAAAACCAAGTACAAATAACCATCTAAAGTATAATGTCATTCTCCATTCTCAAACGTTGATGCAATGATTGATAACAAAATTATACTAACAAGTGCACTAGTCGCTCAAATAATAAAATGTAACGAGTATGAGTTGTTGATCCACGAGAAATTAACTTATATAACTAAATTAATATCAAAATATAATAAGAGAGGACAAGGTTGTAAATGATAACTAAACAAAACAATAATGTTTAGGGTTCTTAGAATGATAAGAAATAATGTTGAAAATTTCAATTCACCAAATAATATAAGTTAGTTTCTAATGCGGATTAGAGTATCCTAAATTATTGATTTGAGTATTATCAACCAACCTATATTAATTCAAATTAGATTTTGATTACTCTATTTAGGTTCATAATATAGTCAAATCTGATATTTGAAATGCATTAAAATGTATCCTCTAAATTATTGATCATTCATACCATGAAAATAATTAATAGATCGCACGACTAATATTCTGTCAAGAATCATACGAGTTATGGTATACAATATTTTGATTTAAAGTCAATAATCAATTCCATCAAAATCATGCAATAAAAAATAACTACTCTTATAATGATAATGGGTATCTAGAGAAAGCAATTAATCTCTGAAAAAACATTATTCACAACAAAACAAAATTAAACTTAATCCATAACAAAAGAGGCTCTAACAAATTCTCTTATCAATTAAAACTATTATAAATAGAAATAATGCTAAAGAATCTAAATTACAAATGATAAAAAGATAGACAAATGATGCTTAAGATCATCTCAACATAAATTACAATGAAGAGTATTCTTGGGAACATCAATGAATTGTTATTAGTTCTTGTCGATAGTTAATCGTGCAAAAATTGTCTCAACGAGCCTTTTGAATTTCACATTCTTGACTTCAAAGATTCAGTTGCAGATCCTAATATCCAATCTCCATATTATACAAGGTTTCTATTTAGAAAGGTTTTGGTATCCATGTGATATGAGAAGAAACAAAAAATCTATATTCAAAATAAGATAAATATGAAGTAATTCAAATATGAAATTTTAGCCTTTTCAAACACCAAATTTTTGTTGTGCACTACAAGAAAATGACGAATTTGCGACGGACATTTTTTAAGGAAATGAATCTTCTCATTTATTGACGGCAAGCGACGATATGAAACTCTTTCTAAATTACTGAAGGCCGAAACGGCCTTCATTATTATGGATGGAAAACCCCCGTCAAAAAATTACCGACGGATATAGCCTTCGGAATTACCGAAAGATTTACATCTGTCAGTAATTTCAAAGGAAATACCCGTCGGTAATTATATTTATAATAATATATATGTAATATATATAAATATATATTCAGTATTTTATTATAAAACTATTATTTTATTTACAAAAGATAGTGCCTTCGAAATTACCGAAGGATACGAGATCCATCGGTAATTTCGAAGGACATTACCCATCGGTATTACTGAAGAAAATACCTCGAAATTATCGAAGAATTTGCATCTATCGGTAATTTCGAAGGCATTATCTTTGGTAATATATATTATAATATATAAATTATTAAACATTAATAATAGTATATGTATTGATATTAATTATTTATATCCTTCTATATAATTACAATCATTAGTAATATTATGTTATCTTATAAATATTTTATTGAAAATGGAATAAAGAGATGCGTTATATTATAAACATTAATAATATATTATTTTATTTACCGAAGGATGGTGCCTTCACCATTATCAAAGGATTTAGCATCCGTCAATAATTTTGAAGGACATTATCCATCAATAATTATGAAGGGTATTACCCGTCGGTAATTTCGAAGGACATTACCCATTGGTAATTGCGAAGGACATTATCCATCGGTAATTACTGAAGGATTTGCATACATCGACAATTTCAAAGGTATTATCCTTCGATAATATATATAATAATATTATTATTAAACATTAATAATAGTATATGTATTGATATTAATTATATATATCCTTCGATATAATTACAGTCATAATGTTTATTAATGCATTAAGAAAAGAATATATAAAAAGATAGACATGTATTATAAAAATGATAATGAATAATATTATTTTAATTACTGACGGGTATTTTTCTTCGAAATTACCGACGGATATTATATCCTTCGATAATTTCGAAGGAGCTTTCCTTCGGTAATTAAAATAATAATTTGTTATTAATGTTTATAATATAATACATATCTTTTTCATTTACTTAAAATATTCATAAATATAATATGATATTATTCATGTTTATATTCATATATATTAATTCATATAATATTATTAATGTTAATATAATGTTTTAATATGATATTATTTTAATTACCAACGAGTATTTTCCTTCAAAATTATCGAAGGCTTTGAGTTTCCTTCGGTAATTAAAGACATTAATAATATATTATCATTTTATTTACCGAAGGATAGTGCCAGCGCAATTAGCGAAGGATTTAGCATCCGTCGATAATTTTGAAAGACATTACTCATCGGTAATTACCGATGGATAATGCATTCGAAATTGCCGAAGGATTCACATCCGTTGATAATTTCGAAAAAAATACCCATCGGTAATTAAAATAGTATCATTTATTATTAATATATTTATATATATATATAATTAGTAACATTTATTATCAATATAATATTATATTATTAATGTTTCTAATTAGATATATTAATATGTTAATATATATGTCATTATAATGTTTAATAAAAAATTTCTTATATAAATAATGATATATTGTTATCGACGGACACTGCCTTCAGAATTATCGACGAATGTCATATCCTTCACTAATTCCGAAAGATATATCCGTCGCTAACTCAAATATTTTCCTGCCTACTTTCCCCCCTCCACCTTCTCCTTCTCGTGTCCCCTCTCTTCTTATATTTCCCACCCTCCTCCTAATCCACCTTTTCTTTCTCCTCTCCCTCTTTCTCTCCTCCTCTCTCTCTCTCCCCCAAAGTGGTGACAGGCGACGACGGCGGTGACTCCACGATGATTTTGGCCGCGCTCTCCTCCACTCCCTCTCCCTGTTCCTTTCTCTCAAGTCCAACAGCCATTGCAGCCGAATCCGACGGACAGGCTGACAAATCCGACCGCAGGTGCTGGATCCGGCGCACAGGCTGTTGGATTCGGCTCGTAGGCCTGGATCGGCCGGCCCACAGCCAGATCCGATCATGGGCAAGTGCCGCATCCCCGCTCAAGCGCCGGATCCGGCCGCCAAGCACCGGATTCGATGCTCGGGCAGTCGGATCCTGCGCTGGGGCAGACGGATCTGGTGCTCGGGTGGCCAATTCCCGCATTGGGGGCCGACAGATCCGACGCTCGGGGCGATCGGATCCTACGCTGGGGGACGGATCCGGCACTCGGGCGGCCGGATCCAGTGCTCGGGTGCAAATCCGACGCTCAAGCAGCCGGATTCGGTGCTCGGGCGCGGATCCGATGCTCACTCTCTCTCTATCTCGATTTCGGCTGCCTACGCCGGATCGACTGCCAGCGTCGATCCGATAGCCGGTGGCCTATTTTGTTAATTTTATTTAACTTTTCGACGGACGTATCCGTCGGTGCTGCGATGGAGAATGACCGCCAAATCCTTCGACAGGAGAACGTCGCCGAAGCGTTCGACGGGTTGCACTCGCCGAAGCCTTCAAGCCCTTTCACCCATCGAAGGTTTCGACGGGTATTCGTCCGTCGAAATTATCCATGGGTTCTTCCATCGAAATCCGTGGAAACTTACGAAGGGGCTATCACTTCTTCCTCCGGCCTCGGCCGGTACCGGCAGCCGGATTAGGACCTTCTGACGGCGAACTCCGTCGGAGTTCCGAAGGAAGTGCCTTCAAAATTTTTGAAAGCCATTTTTCCGTCACAAATGTCCGTCAAAATCTTTGAAGGGATGTTGAGGACCATCGAAAATTTTTTGCAACGACAAAATTTCCAACTAACCCCTATCCGTCGAAAAATCCGTCGCAAAGACATATTTGCGACGGATTTCGAAGGATTTGCGATGGATGGATCCGTCGCAAAATCGCAATATTGTTGTAATGGTAGTATATTTCCAATTGATCTTTGGAACATATGCTATGAATAAGAATCTTTGTGCATTGGTATTTTTTTCAAAAATATGTTTCCAAGTCAATATCGACCTCTGTCATGCCCCCCGAACAGCTAGTCATAGCTCAATTAGTGTTGAAGTCAGACTTGGAAGTGAATGTCCCCTGATACTTTGATAATGCAATATTCGATTAGGAATGGGCTAAGAGTGTCACAAATCGTGCCCTTGGCTGTAACAATCATGATTCAGACTGTTTTGAGTCGATTCCATAAGTTATGAACTTTGCCGGTTGTTTTGAGGCGATCTCCATAAGTTATGAACTTCATGGCCATGAAGAACAAGTAACGACTCATGGCTTTTAAAGTATCATCGTAACTTCTCTATGGAAGTCGTTATACATGTCTCGTAGCATAACTGATTACAACGTTGAGTTACGACCATGATGGAGACAATACAACCCGTTATATTCCAATGTTTGCTTGTAATGATCGTGATACAACAAGCAATGACATTTACCTTTAATGTTCAAGACATGATTTCTAATCTAAACTAGAGCGTAACTTGCTATGACAGATGGGTATCGGCCCATGAAAATCATGTAATTCTCGTCAGGGCATGATTTTGTTGTAATGTGTTGTGAGGTCTACTTGTAACGACTCAGACATATTGGTCACAACCAGTGAAATTAATTATAAAAGTTAATATTTTAGAAATTATTTTGATTCTTTTTTTGGTGATTTTTCTTTTGTTCCTTTCTATGCCTCTTTTAATTAGTTTTCCTATAGAATGTAACTTGAATAGAGTAGATCACGAACTCAAAGAAATTAATTAAATAAAACTCTAGAAATGATGTATGTCATGTCCAAATTAATCAAAATAAAACTAAATGCAATTTTAATTATATGATCACTACAAGAAATCTGCCAAATAGTAACCCAAGTATGTACGTACATACATGCATATGTAATCAACATATATGCATATTTAATTTATGAATTAAAGTTTAGTGAAGTGTATGTGACAATGGCGTCGCATTCACGTCACATTAGCGACGCAAGGATTCATCGCCACATTAACACCACAATGGCATCGCCACCAATGCAATGCTAACTTTGACAAACCGCACCGCCCGATTAGGCTCAGAATTACTTTCGACACAACATGTTTAGTGCCACAGCATGCCAATGTCAAGGTGACGCTGAATATAACCTCTCACTTTAGCGCTATCTTGGTGTCACCCCATTTGAGATGCTAAAATATGCATGGTAGCATCGTGGGTTTGCGATGCTCAAGAGGTGTTGATATTTGCCATGTGTTTGTGTGTTCGCGCACACATTTATAGTGTTGTTGTAGCATCGAGAAGGCGCCAAGAGGGTGTCACACTTTTTAAACTTTAAGGTGACACTAAACCAGGAAAAGGTAAGGCTATTTGCGTCGCGAGTGTACCGATGCTAAAGCAACGTTTTTCCATCACTCTGTTGAGAAGTCAATTCACATCGCTATTGCATAGATTTCTTGTAGTGGATGGAAAATGTATGCTTCAATCATCATCATGAATAATCAATTTTAGGCATAAGTTACCTTTAAAGGAGATAAAAATGAGTTCTAATTATACCGCCACTTCAAAAAATATGTTCCATGACAAAAAAAAATAAACTTTTAACACATTTCTTCATGGTTTTTGGATCCTTTCATTGTTTCTCAGTTATAATCATTTTCCTTTCTTCCTCTTGTTCTCATCTAGCATGTCCAAACTCTTTTGCATCAACTTGTGGAGCACCCAACAATAAGGGGACACACACACGGGGGAGACAGAGGGTGGGGGGGGGGGGGGGGGGGGGGGGGAGAGAGAAAGAGATGTGGGTGAAAATGGTAAAGATGAAAAGGTGGAACTAGTGCCCTTCCATCCATGAATTATTAGTGCGAGAACCTCAATTGGAGTTTTTGTGAACGATAACAAAAGAGTTCACATTTTAATCCCTTTAAAACTTTTGGTGGCTGAATTAAGTTTGGACGTTGGAACCTTTATTTTCGATATCCGATCATGATGTCATCATTCTTTAATTTATTTTCGTTCTTGGGTATTCCTTGTATGATCATTAATGCTTTGCCCCGCTAATAAATACTATCTAACTATCGAAAAATTATTATGTTTATTAAGTTAAAAAATTATAAAAACTAAAATGATTGTATTAAATTTTGTAATCATGATACTAATTTCATTAGCAATCATAAAGACATTAATCAAATATAATATTTAAAATTTTATAAACTTTTTATTATACAAAATAAATGTGTATAATTTTATGGAATCATATACACTCTATAAGTGTTTATAATATTTTACCAAAAAAAATTAATTTTTATGTAAAATTTAATAGTCTAAGAATTTATATCGATTTAATTCGTTTTACTTAATAAGAGTTTGACTCAGACAGTTTAAGAAGATTGATAATAATAGAAATGATATCTAATTAATTTCTTTGTTAAATATCTACTAATTTGTTATTAAAACACATATTAAAAAGCTGGAAAAAAAAATTTAAACATGAAGCACGTGAACCGACTATTCCCACTGATTCGGTTTTCCCACATGATTAATTGGGCATGTCTGTCAATATGGTTCTTGATTGCGACAAGGAGAAGATAATTTTCATGGATGTTCACAAACAAAGTGGCAAAAGAATATGAGTATTTTTTTATTTAATTTTAATTTATAAACTTATTTTTTATATCACTAAACTATCATAATTTTTTCACTTTAATTCTTCCATCTATTTTTATTATATTTTTCGTTACTTTTATTTTATTTTTATTTATTTAAAAAATAAATTATCTCTTCCTCCATAACATATCAAATAATAAATATAAAAAGAAAAAAATTGAAAGAGAGTAATTTAGTTTTTTTATAAATGATAATTTTTTTAATTTATCACTTTAATCCTACTAATGATTTTTTTTATTTATTATTTCATATTTTTCTAGAGAGATAGATAATTTAATCTTTCATAAATAAAAAAAAGTAAAAGTAATGAAAAATATATCAGAACTACATGGGAGAATTGAAATGAAAAAATTGTGATAGTTTAAATATAAAAAAAAATAAATTCGTAATTTGATATTAGATGCGAAAAATTATAATAATTTATGAAAGATTTATGAAAATAGGTATTACACGTAGTGAAAATCTCCATTATTGTTATAATAAAAAAAGTTATATTCTAACATGATCTTCGTGATGACATCACTCAAGGGAAAAAAAAAGGCAAAGAAACTCAACTCATGGCAAAAATCTTACTTCATAAAGAGTTACGGAATTCCAAAAGAGAGAGTAGGTTTTAATGTGGTCTTCGTTTATCACCCATAGTTGTTTTTTTTCGAATTAGAGAAATAACTCCAAGACAAAAGAAATGAAATTATAAGTAGCTCGAAGACTTCCATATAAATAAATATATATATTTACATAGCACGAGCCGGGCAGCGAAGTAGGAAATTTAACAAACCAGCAGGCGTTAGAAAAGTGTCTTGCCTATGCATGACGTTGCCTTGCTGCCGTCACCATCTATCTTGTGGGCTCCTCAGTCCCGCTCGAGCTGGGCGAGCAGCGCCGCGCGGAGGTCGCCCTGCAGGCCATGCGGCGCCACCACCACGATGTCTTGGAGCACCAACTCCTTCACGGTGGACACGCTCGCGTGGTGCACATGGAGATCCAGACGCCGGATCCCCGCCATGAGCCTCGCCGCCGGGTGGCTCAAGTTCTCTGACTGCACCCGGATCATGGCCTCCCGACCGAGCACCTTCACCTCCATCTCCACCGTCGCGGGGCCCGCGTACGCGTCGTTGGCGCCGATGGGCGACGGCGCCAATCCGGACGTCAGAGTGGTGGCGGTCCTGTAGGCGCGGGCGTCCTTCTTGGCCCGCTTTAGTTTGGCCTCGGCCTCCGCCACCCTCGCCCTCAGCTCCTTGATGTAGGACACCGCGTCCGCCAGCAGCGACGCCTTGTCCATCCTCGACACGTTGGGAACCACCGAGCGCAGCGCATAAAAGCGGTGGTTCAGCTTCTCGCGGCGTTGCCGCTCCGCCTCGACGTGGTTCGTGGGGGTCTCCCGCCCGTAGGCGCCCGCGGGCTTCCCCCGTTTTCTCTCACGGCGACGGGCCTCCATCTGGAGGCCGTCTTCCGAGTCCGAGTGCTCCGAATCGACGAAGGAGAGCCCAGCGGCCATCTCTTTCTTCGCCATTCGCCCTGCAGGCAGAGCAGTGAAGGCTCTGGTAGGGGTAGGCAAAGGACTGACGAGGATCGCGTCTTCCGGAGCGAACAGTGTGGACTTGGCTTGCTCCACCAGGACCCAATTCTCGCCCATGATGTCGGTGGAACCGAGCTCGAGGACGCCTCCGTGGACCGCGACGCACACCAGCGTCTGGATCCCATGGAGCTGCGCCTCGCGGGACCTGCTACAACCGCACGCCTGCAGTGCGTGCGCCCCCGTCAACCAAACGGGAGTGAGGGAACCGTAAGCGCGGGAAGGGACTGCGCCGTCGCCGGTGCCGAACGACCGGCTGAGGGACACGACGTAGAACCAATCTGCGATGCTCATGTTGATTGTTGTCTATGTGTCACGTATTCTTCACGTGTGCTGCAATGCTTTGTATGTTTTTTATTCAAATTATGGTTATGTTAGTTGTACTGTAGCTTTGTTGTGTACTGTAGAGTTATAATGCACTGTACAGATACTTTGCATTTCCTATATAATGAAAAGCTGTATCTCCTTGATCATTGGGAGATATTTTTTGGCCCAAAGTTCTTGCAAGCAGAATGTTAACATGGTATCAGAGCAGGCGATTTGCAGGTGATCTCTGAGGAAGAACGATCGATCGATTGATACTCTAATGGAGGGTGATCGTTTGTAAGCCTACATCCTCACTGTATATCTATGTTATCTGGTCAGATCTTTCTTGTTTCTGCGATTAATTTTCATGGCGTCTTTGGATTCAAATAGCGCGTCTGGATCTTCTTCTGCATCTGCGGTTCTTGCTTTGGATTACACCCATCCTTTATACTTGCATCCCTCTGACACTTCTGGTCTTATTTTGGTTCCAATTCGACTCAATGGATCTGAGAACTATCCTATGTGGAGTCGGGCTTTTGGAAATGCTCTTCTAGCCAAGAACAAATTGGGGTTCATCGATGGATCCTGTAGAATAGAGCAATACGATCAGAGTTTGCATTTTCAGTGGAAGAGGTGTAATGCACTCGTACTTTCTTGGATCATTTCTACGGTAGCTGATGGAATTCTTGGTAGTATAGCCTATGAATCAGAGGCTTCAATTGTTTGGAGAGATCTTCGAGAAAGACTTGATGCAATCAGTGCATCGAGAGTTTATTACTTACATAAGGAAATTGTAGTTTTAACTCCAGGATCTTTATCGATTACTGAATATTACACTAAATTGAAGTTGTTTTGGGAAGAATTGTATTCTATCATTCCTTCACTTGGTATCACAGACCCTAGTAATGTGATGTATTTTAAACAACTGAAGGTTTTTCAATTTCTGATGGGGTTGAACGAGTCATATTTTGCAGTTCGTTCTCAAATAATTCTGATGAAGCATGTACCACCTGAAAATCAAGTCTATGCCATGCTCTTGGATGAGGAACAATAAAGAAAAACCAGTCTAATCAATTCAGTGGTAATCAATTCCACTTCAGAAGTTAATGCAGTTCATAAGAGTTTAAATCGATATCAGAATTCAGGACAATTTCTTGGTTATCAGAATTCAGGGCAGCAGAATTCAGGGCAGTGGCAGAATACAGTACAGTTTTCAAGTTCAAAAGGAAAGAAAAATAGAAATTTAATCTGTAATCATTGCCATAAAGTGGGACATATTAAAGCACAATGTTATAGAATTATTGGATTTCCACCTGGGTTCAAGTTTTTCAGAAATCAAAATCAGAGTCAGAATCAAGGCAGTGTTAATAATGTGCAAGTCAATAGTGACAACACTGTGGTTTCAAATGTGTTGCAGGATATACCTTTATCCTCTGCACAAGCCAGTACTTCAAGTTCTACAACTGCTATCACTCAGACTCCCATGATTACTACTGATCAGTATCAGCAAATTTTACAAATTCTTAATCATGGAAATTCTGACATCAGTGCCAATATGGCAGGTAATTTTCCCTTGTTTTTTGGTAATTCTAAAGCAAAATGGATTATTGATTCAGGTGCTTCAGATCATATGGTTTCTGATATCACTTGTTTAGTTAATATTCAATTCTTGGATCATCCCAAGAAAGTCAGGTTGCCAAATGGGACCGTTTCTCAAATAACTCATATTGGTAACTATCCTGTGAATGCAGAGCAGAATTTACAGGATGTCCTCTTCATTCCATATTTCAAGTATAATTTGTTATCTATTTCAAAAGCTGTCAGGGATCTTCACTGTAGAGTAATTTTTTATCCTGATTTATGCTTATTTCAGGACCTCTATATTGGAATGATCAAGGGGATTGGTAGACATGATCAAGGCTTATATTTCATGGTTCACAATGCTGATAACATTGCTCCTGTGCAGAGACTGCAGAAACATTCTTTTAACATTGTGAACCTGCCTGATTCAATTTCTCAGCATACAGCAATTCCTGCAAGAATGTTGTGGCATAGGCGTTTAGGACATGCTCCTTTTGTCAAGATGAAACCATTGTTGCCACCTGATCTAATTGCATCAGTAGAAAACTGTCACTGTGACGTTTGTCCTATGTCTCGACAAGTCAGATTGTCTTTTCCTCTTATTGCTACTACATCTAAATCTTGTTTTGAATTGATACATGTGGATGTTTGGGGGCCTTATCATGAGGCCACCTATGATGGTTTTCGTTTCTTCCTTATTATAGTAGATGATTGCACTCGTATGACTTGGGTGTTTCTCATGAAGTTTAAGAGTGATGCCATAATGCATTTAAAATCTTTGTAGCCTTAATTGAGACACAGTTTGAGAAGAAATTAAAAGTCATTCGCACTGATAATGGAACTGAGTTTCTTAATGCTGTCTGTAAAGAATTTTTCTCTGGAAAAAGGATCATTCATCAAACTTCATGTGTGTACATGTCACGGGGTCGTTTTTCGCTCGACCGACCCGTGCGGCGCCTAGACGTGCCCAACGTCTAGGCAAGCTCTTTTGAGCGCTTTGCGGAAGCTTGCTTATGCCACTTTTCGTATGCCACAACTTTTGGGACGCACGGTCCCGAGCGGACGCTTCTTCGGTGGAGGCGTTTGTGAACAAACGGGCACCTCGACGTAACGCTCGATCGCTTGGGACGCTCTTTTGTGGGTTGCCACCCCACGCTTGAGGCACGATGCTAGATTTAGGGAAGCTTGAAATCTTTGTTGAGTAAATAGGAATGATTATAACGCTTCGGGGGAGGACTAGCGGGTCTCCCCTACTATACCACCGTTTCGGGTGGTAGAATTGCGACGTGTGATGTGGAGGACCATCTCCGGGGGTGCACTTTTCAGGAGTGTAAATTACAAGACTGCCACCATCACACTTAGAAAATAAACTAAGTACAAAAGTGAGTTGAAAGGAAAAATACATGATAAGATAACTCGACGTGCCCCGGGGAGAAGCCCCCGGGACATTCTCCCCCACTCAAGTCAGCGACGTCCCTGGAGCTGTGGCTTTGAATTCTTCAATCTTCTGCTTGAACTGCCACAAGTCTTCGGCTGTCTCCCAACTTGTGTCGGCGTCCGGTCTTTCGCTCCATCGAACAAGATACTCCTTCTTCTGATTCTTCGTGCGGACGGCGAGTACTTCTTCAACTTGATCAGTAAACTGCTGACGGATGGCCGGCGGGGCGCGGTCTGAAACCCCACGCCCGGGATCTTCAGTGTCTTCAACGAAGGGCTTGAGCAGGCTGACATGGAAGACGGGGTGTTGTTGCATCTGAGTCGGGAGCTCCAACTTGTAGGCCACCTTGCCTACCTTCTTCAAGATCTTGAAGGGGCCCTCGTAACGCCTAACGAGGCCCTTGTGCAGATTCTTCCCACTTAGCCGAAGATGTTGGACCAGCTTCACCAGGACCAAGTCTCCGACTTCAAAGTTGACGTCCCGTCGGGCAGTGTCCGCCCACTTCTTCATGCGCTTCGATGCCTTGTGCAAACATGCTCTCGCCATGTCGTTCTGCTCATGCCATTCCCTCGCCATGCGGTGAGCGGCGGGGACTTTGCCACCATAAGAAGTGGCGACGGCCTGGGGCGTCAGAGGTTGCTGCCCCGTCACTATCTCGAAGGGACTCCGATTGGTCGACTCGCTTCGTTGTAGGTTGTAGGAGAATTGCGCGATGTCGAGTAGCTTCGCCCAGTCCTTCTGATTGGCACTCACATAGTGCCGCAAGTAGATCTCCAGAATACAATTCACCCTCTCAGTCTGGCCGTCGGTTTGAGGATGAAGTGATGTCGAGAAATGCAGGTTGGAGCTCATCATCTTGAACAATTCCTTCCAGAAGTTGCCAACGAATCGCCCATCCCGATCGCTGACGATGCTTTGTGGTAGGCCCCAATACTTCACTACATGCTTCATGAATAACTCCGCAGCTTCAGTAGCAGGACAACTTGCGGAGCCGGCGGCGAAGATGGCATACTTGGAGAACCGATCGACGACCACCATGATGGTACCTGCTCCTTCAGACTTGGGCAGGCCCGTGATGAAGTCCATGGAGACATCCTTCCATAGACGCTCTGGGATAGGCAGGGGTTCCAGAAGTCCGCCGGGCGCTTGATTGAGGTTCTTGTCTTGCTGGCAAACAAGGCATGTCTTCACGAAGGCTTCAATGTCGTCCTCCATCCTTGGCCAGAAGTAGTTGTCTTCGATGAGTGCCAGAGTGCGGCGGATGCCCGGATGTCCCGCCCACTTTGAGTCATGGCACTCTTGCATGATAGTGCGCCGCAAGTTGTCGAAGAGTGGAACGTATATGCGACGTTCCTTGGTGAAGATCAGTCCATCTTCCACCCAAAAGCGGCGTGTCTTGCCCTCCTTCGCCTGCTCGAACAAGTTCTTTGCCGTGGGATCTGACTCCAATCCCTTTTTGATCCTCTCGATGAGGTCGGCCTGAGAGGAGCTCATGGCCGCCAATTCCGCACGTCGGCTGAGGGCGTCGGCAACGACATTCGTCTTGCCAGGTTTGTACTCCAGGACATAGTCGAATTCCGCCATGAAATCTTGCCATCTTTCTTGCTTCGGCGAGAGCTTCTTCTGTGTCTCGAAGTAACTTGTCGCGACGTTGTCCGACTTGATGTGAAATCACGACCCGAGAAGGTAGTGCCGCCATGTTCTAAGGCAGTGAATCACCGCGGTCATCTCCTTCTCCTGAACGGCGTAGCGCCGCTCCGTGTCGTTGAGTTTGCGACTCTCGAACGCCACGGGATGCCCCTCCTGCATAAGAACTCTTCCAATGGCATAGTCAGAAGCATCTGTCTGTACCTCGTAGGACTTGGTGTGGTCTGGCAGGACGAGCACCGGTTCCTCCGTCATGGCCCTCTTGAGGGTGTCGAACGCTTCCTGGCATGTCGGCGTCCACTCCCACTTCACATTCTTCCGGAGGAGATTCGTCAAAGGGGTCGTCACGTGTGAATACCCCTTGACGAACCGCCTATAGTAGTTCGTCAGGCCAAGGAACGAACGCATGTCGGGGACCCGCTTGGGCGGTTCCCACTCCATGATGGCCCGAATCTTCGCGCCATCCATCTTCAACTTCCCACTTCCGACGACATGTCCCAAGAAGTGTACTTCCGGTTGAGCGAAGGCACACTTCTCCCGCTTGACGTAGAGCTCGTTCTGCCGCAACACCTCGAACACTTGCCGAATGTGCTCGATATGCTCCTCCAAGGTGCGGCTGTAGATCATGATGTCGTCGAGGTACACAACCACGAACCTGTCAAGGAATGGCTGCAATACCTTATTCATAGAGTGCAGAAGGTCGCCGGGGCGTTGGTGAGGCCGAATGGCATCACGAGGAACTCGTAGGAGCCCTATCTTGTGACGCACGCCGTCTTCTGCACATCCTCCTCCGTGATTCGGACTTGCCAATAGCCCGAACGAAGGTCCAACTTGGTAAACCATCTTGCGCCGCCAAGTTGGTCGAACAAATCCGCCACCAAGGGGATGGGGTACTTGTTCTTCACCGTAAGCTTGTTGAGCGCCCGGTAGTCGATGCACATCCGGAGGGAACCGTCATGCTTCTTCTGGAAGAGAACCGGGGCGCCATATGGAGATTTTGAAGGCCGAACATATCATGCATCCAATAGTTCGGTGAGTTGCTTACGGAGTTCTGCGAGTTCCGGAGGGGCGAGCCGATAAGGGACTCCATGTGGGGCTTTAGATCCTGGGACCAAGTCGATGACATGGTCCACTTCACGCTTCGGAGGCAACCGCTTTGGGAGTTCCGGGGGCATGACGTCCGCAAAATCCTCAAGGGTCTCAAGGACTTTGGGAGGTGTTGGAGTGGAGGGCCCCGGATCTTCCAAGATGGCGGTCGTCAGGAAGGTGTGCTCCTGTTTGCACAACCCCTTCGCCACTTGCATGGCGGAGAGGGTCTTCTGTTTGAGGTCTCCGCCTGACCTCACAGGGACGTTGTAAGGTCCCTTGGGATCGAAGATAACCATCGAATTGGTGAGCGCGATGACACATGCGGCAATGTGTCGCAGAAAAGAGATGCCCGCCACCACTTCGTAGTCATCCACTGGTGCCACCGTCACGTCGAAGCTTCCCGACCACTTGCCGATGCGAACCTTCACTCCAGGAGAAATTCCTGTGGTCGAGATAGACTTCGCGTTCACCGTCTTGAACGTGGCGTTAGTCTTCTGGAGTGGCAGCTTCAGCTTCTTGGCGGCCACTTCTGACACGAACAACTCCGATGCTCCCGTGTCAATGAGGGCGTTGAAGACTTGCCCGTTCAACTCGATATCCGCATAAAGTCGCGCAGCCGATGAAGGACCCTTCGAGGCGTTGATGGCGCTGAGGACGTGCATCGAGCTGAGACACGCCTCCTCCTTCTCTTTTTCCTTCTCGTCGGGGCAATACATTGCGTTGACTGTCGCCTTTTGCGGACAATCGCTCGTCCAATGAGGACCCTTGCAAATGTAGCAAGGCTTTGGCGGCTTCCCGTCCCTTTTGAATCTTCCATTGTTGGACTTCCCGTCTTGGTGTCCCTTGCCTTTGTCCTGATAATGCGGCTTGCCTCCTTGTGACTTGGACTTCTCTCCCCCACCATTGCCCTTACCCGAGGGCTTTGGTGGTGGAGTGCTCGCTTTGGCGTACTCCACGAGCGATTCAGCAGCGGCGACTAACGAGCGGAGGTTGGGGCAATCTCTTCGCTCCAACTCCGTCCTAGCCCATGGCTTCAAACCCTTCACGAAGACCGCCAACAACGTGTCTTCGTCCACTTGGGAATTCTATAGGCGGATCTCGGTGAACTCTTTCACGTACTCCTTCAACGTGCCCTTCTAGCAAATGTTGAACAACGCAATCTTGGCCTCCAGTCCCGACTTGGCAGGGCAGAAGTAGTTGATAAGCTGCCTCTTGAAGTCGTCCCACCTCTCAATGGGACCCACAATGCCACGCTCCACATCGTCGCAATGGCACCGCCACCATAGACTCGCCGCATCTTGCAAGTAGAAGGATGCGGTCTTCACCATCCTTACTTCGGACGTCACGTCCAAGGCCTCCATGTACCTTCGGACGTTCCACAGGAAGTCGTTGATCTCCCTTGCCGACCGCTCGCCTTTGTAGGGCCTCGGCTTTGGCACATCAATTCTCGCCTCATGCGGGGCGGGCGCCTCGGGACGCCGCCCGTCTCCATAGCGTCGCTTGAGCTCCTCCCGGAAGGTCTGGAACTCTTGCTCCATCTCGAACCGCATGTTTGAGAGACCATTGTCCAAGGTCTCCCGCATGTCCATGATTGTCGCTTCCATGGACTCGAGACGCGTATACAACGGCGCCATCTCTTCCCGCACCGTGGCAAGATCCACGGTCTTCTCCAACTCCCGCTCGTGCGTTGCGAGTTGGTCTTGCATCTCGCCCACGTCCAATTGGAATTGGCCGAGGCGTTGCTCGAAGGCGGACATAGTGTCCTTCGAGCGGGCGCGCCCTCGATCCTGGCGGCCCTTCTCCAGTGCAACGGGTTCATTTGTCATCTCCGAGTTCGACGTCATTTCACCTTGATCGCCGAACGCCAACTTGAGCGGTCCCAGAAACGCTGTTCTGATACCAACTTGTCACGGGGTCATTTTTCGCTCGACCGACCCGTGCGGCGCCTAGACGTGCCCAACGTCTAGGCAAGCTCTTTTGAGCGCTTTGCGGAAGCTTGCTTATGCCACTTTTCGTATGCCACAACTTTTGGGACGCACGGTCCCGAGCGGACGCTTCTTCGGTGGAGGCGTTTGTGAACAAACGGGCACCTCGGCGTAACGCTCGATCGCTTGGGACGCTCTTTTGTGGGTTGCCACCCCACGCTTGAGGCACGATGCTAGATTTAGGGAAGCTTGAAATCTTTGTTGAGTAAATAGGAATGATTACAACGCTTCGGGGGAGGACTAGCGGGTCTCCCCTACTATACCACCGTTTCGGGTGGTAAAATTGCGACGTGTGATGTGGAGGACCATCTCCGGGGGTGCACTTTTCAGGAGTGCAAATTACAAGACTGTCACCATCACACTTAGAAAATAAACTAAGTACAAAAGTGAGTTGAAAGGGAAAATACATGATAAGATAACTCGACGTGCCCCGGGGAGAAGCCCCCGGGACATACACACCTCAGTAAAATGGTGTGGTGGAACGTAAACATCGTCATATCCTTGAGATTGCTCGTTCTCTCAAACTTCAGAGTTCATTACCAAATTCTTTTTGGGGAGATTGCATTCTCACTGCAGTATATATAATTAATAGGCTTCCTTTATCAGTATTGCAGAACAAGAGTCCACATGAAAAATTGTTTGGCACTAAGCCCAGTTTTCATAATTTTCGAGTGTTTGGATGTTTGTGTTACACCAGTAACTTGGCCAATTCTGATAAGTTCTTGTCTCGTGCATCTCCTTCAGTTTTCCTTGGATATTCCAACACTCAAAAGGGATATAAGTTTATGGAGCTTCAATCTCGACGAATTTATGTCAGTCGAGATGTTCATTTTTATGAATATATATTTCCTTTTTCAGATCATGTACGTTTTCCTTGTGTACATGATTCTTGTAGGCTTACTGTCAGCAGCCCTTGTGTTTCTGATGATCCTTTTTTATCTCCACCGTCTACACTCCAGACAGAAAATTCTGCTGATTCTTCTGTAACCATTTTAGATCAGTCACTTGTACCATCTGATACTTCAGTTTCAGTTCATGACAGACCTGACATTTCAGCTCCAGCTCCAGCTGACATCAGAACTGAGTCCTCTCGGCCTCGCAGAACTTTAAAGCAGCCTAGTTGGTTAAATGATTATATTGTAAATCATTCTGCATCAGAGAATACTCTTTATTCTATTTCCAATCACATCTCTTATGATCATTTGCCTCCTACATATCATGCTTTTCTGGTCTGTTTAAATGCTGCCAATGAGCCTACTTCCTTTTCTCAAGCTGCTAAGGATCCAAAGTGGATAGAGGCTATGCAAACTGAAATGAATGCTTTGCAAGCTAATCATACTTGGGACATTGTTACACTTCCTGCTGGCAAATCCGCAGTTGGGTGCAAATGGGTTTATAAGGCCAAACTTACGGCAACTGGTGAAGTCGAGCGTTATAAGGCACGCCTTGTTGCAAAAGGCTTCACTCAATTAGAAGGAATTGACTTTACTGAAACTTTTCCCCTGTGGCTAAAATGTCGACGATACAATGTTTGCTATCTGTTGCAGCCCAGAAATCTTGGCCATTGTTTCATCTCGATATTAATAACGCCTTTCTCAATGGTGATCTTTTTGAAGAGGTATATATGCAACTTCCTCCTGGTTTCTCCTCTGCTGAGGATCGCTGCTCTAACAAAGTCTGTCGCCTTCGAAAATCGTTATATGGTTTGAAGCAGGCTTCCCGCCAATGGAATATTAAACTCACTCAAGTTCTTGTTCAGTCTGGTTTCAACCAGAGCCTACTTGATTATTCCTTGTTCACTCGACGGACTACATATGGTTTTGTTGCCCTTCTAGTATATGTTGATGACATTGTCATTACGGGTAGTAGTGACAAACTTATTCAAGCTGTGAAATTTGTTCTATTTTTTAACTTTAAGCTCAAAGATCTTGGTCCCTTACGTTTCTTTCTTGGTCTTGAAGTACTTCGTTCCTCAGCCGGGATTGTCCTTACTCAACGTAAATATGCTTTGGATTTGATCTCTGATGCTGGACTTTCTGGTGCCAAGACTGTCGATATTCCTCTGGAGCAAAATCAGAAGTTGACTTCTGTTCAGTATGATACTGTTGTTCCTCTTTCCGCGTCTGATCCAATTCTTTCAGACTCTGTTAAGTATCTGCAGCTCATTGGACGACTTTTATATCTCACTATTACAAGGCCAGATATTTCTTTTGCTATCCAACATCTCAGTCAATTCATGCAACAACCAAAATCTTCTCATATGACTGCTGCTCTTCGTCTTGTTCGTAATCTGAAACATGACCCCGCTCTTGGTCTTTTCTTTCCTTCCATTGCTTCTAACTCTCTTCAGGGATTTTGTGATGCTGATTGGGCCGCTTGTGTGCTTACTCGGCGCTCCGTTTCTGGCTATTGTGTTCAGCTGGGATCTGCTCTTGTTTCTTGGAAATCAAAGAAGCAGCCAACTGTTTCTCGTTCTTCTGCTGAGTCAGAATATCGTAGTCTTGTTGCTTTAGTTGCGGACATTGTTTGGCTTCATCAGTTATTTGCTGAACTTGGTGTTGATGTCAACCTCCCTATTCCTATTAATTGCGACAATCATGCTGCCATTCACATTGCTTCCAATCCGGTTTTTCATGAGCGCACTAAGCACATTGAAGTGGATTGCCATTTCGTTCGTGATCACATTGTTACCGGTTTGATTCAGCCGCGACATATCTCTTCGTCTGAACAGTCTGCTGATATCTTCACAAAGGCATTGGGTAGTTGACAACATTCTTATTTGATTTCCAAACTTGGCATGTTATCCAAACTTGGCATGTTATCTGTTCACCATGCCAAGTTTGCGGGGGCGTGTTGATTGTTGTCTATGTGTCACGTGTTCTTCACGTGTGCTGTAATGCTTTGTATGTTTTTTATTCAAATTACGGTTATGTTAGTTGTACTGTAGCCTTGTCGTGTACTGTAGAGTTGTAATGTACTGTACAGATACATAATTAAAGGAAATAAAAATGAGTTCTAATTATACCGCCATTTCAAAAAATATGTTCCATGACAAAAAAAAACTTTTAACACATTTCTTCATGGTTTTTGGATCCTTTCATTGTTTCTCAGTTATAATCATTTTTCTTTTTTCCTCTTGTTCTCATCTAGCATGTCCAAACTCTTTTGCATCAACTTGTGGAGCACCCAACAATAAGGGGACACACACACACGAGGGGAGAGAGAGGGGGGGGGGGGGGGAGAGAGAAAGAGATGTGGGTGAAAATGGTAAAGATGAAAAGGTGGAACTAGTGCCCTTCCATCCATGAATTATTAGTGCGAGAACCTCAATTGGAGTTTTCGTAAATGATGACAAAAGAGTTCACATTTTAATCCCTTTAAAACTTTTGGTGGCTGAATTAAGTTTGGACGTTGGAACCTTTATTTTCGATATCCGATCATGATGTCATCATTCTTTAATTTATTTTTGTTCTTGGGTATTCCTTGTATGATCATTAATGCTTTGCCCCGCTAATAAATACTATCTAATTATCAAAAAATTATTATGTTTATTAAGTTAAAAAATTATAAAAACTAAAATGATTGTATTAAATTTTGTAATCATGATACTAATTTCATTAGCAATCATAAAGACATTAATCAAATATAATATTCAAAATTTTATAAACTTTTTTATTATACAAAATAAATGAGTGTATAATTTTATGGAATCATATACACTCTATAAGTGTTTATAATATTTTACAAAAAAAAATTAATTTTTATGTAAAATTTAATAGTCTAAGAATTTATATCGATTTAATTCGTTTTACTTAATAAGAATTTGACTCAGACAGTTTAAGAAGATTGATAATAATAGAAATGATATCTAATTAATTTCTTTGTTAAATATCTACTAATTTGTTATTAAAACACATATTAAAAAGCTGGAAAAAAAATTAAACATGAAGCACGTGAACCGACTATTCCCACTGATTCGGTTTTCCCACGTGATTAATTGGGCATGTCTGTCAATATGGCTCTTGATTGCGACAAGGAGAAGATATTTTTCATGGATGTTCACAAACAAAGTGTCAAAAGAATATGAGTAATTTTTTATTTAATTTTAATTTATAAACTTATTTTTTTATATCGCTAAACTATCATAATTTTTTCACTTTAATTCTTCCATCTATTTTTATTATATTTTTCGTTACTTTTATTTTATTTTTATTTATTTAAAAAATAAATTATCTCTTCCTCCATAACATATCAAATAATAAATATAAAAAGAAAAAAATTGAAAGAGAGTAATTTAGTCTTTTTATAAATGATAATTTTTTTAATTTATCACTTTAATCCTACTAATGATTTTTTATTTATTATTACATATTTTTCTGAAAGAATAGATAATTTAATCTTTTATAAATAAAAAAGTAAAAGTAATGAAAAATGTATCAGAACTACATGGGAGAATTGAAATGAAAAATTTGTGATAGTTTAGATATAAAAAAAATAAATTCGTAATTTGATATTAGATGCGAAAAATTATAATAATTTATGAAAAATTTATGAAAATAGATATACACTTAGTGAAAATCTCCATTATTGTTATAATAAAAAAAGTTATATTCTAACATGATCTTCGTGATGACATCACTCAAGGGAAAAAAAAAGGCAAAGAAACTCAACTCATGGCAAAAATCTTACTTCATAAAGAGTTACGGAATCCCAAAAGAGAGAGTAGGTTTTAATGTGGTCTTCGTTTATCACCCATAGTTGTTTTTTTCGAATTAGAGAAATAACTCCAAGACAAAAGAAATGAAATTATAAGTAGCTCGAAGACTTCCATATAAATAAATATATATATTTACATAGCACGAGCCGGGCAGCGAAGTAGGAAATTTAACAAACCAGCAGGCGTTAGAAAAGTGTCTTGCCTATGCATGACGTTGCCTTGCTGCCGTCACCATCTATCTTGTGGGCTCCTCAGTCCCGCTCGAGCTGGGCGAGCAGCGCCGCGCGGAGGTCCCCCTGCAGGCCATGCGGCGCCACCACCACGATGTCTTGGAGCACCAACTCCTTCACGGTGGACACGCTCGCGTGGTGCACATGGAGATCCAGACGCCGGATCCCCGCCATGAGCCTCGCCGCCGGGTGGCTCAAGTTCTCTGACTGCACCCGGATCATGGCCTCCCGACCGAGCACCTTCACCTCCATCTCCACCGTCGCGGGGCCCGCGTACGCGTCGTTGGCGCCGATGGGCGACGGCGCCAATCCGGACGTCAGAGTGGTGGCGGTCCTGTAGGCGCGGGCGTCCTTCTTGGCCCGCTTTAGTTTGGCCTCGGCCTCCGCCACCCTCGCCCTCAGCTCCTTGATGTAGGACACCGCGTCCGCCAGCAGCGACGCCTTGTCCATCCTCGACACGTTGGGAACCACCGAGCGCAGCGCATAAAAGCGGTGGTTCAGCTTGTCGCGGCGTTGCCGCTCCGCCTCGACGTGGTTCGCGGGGGTCTCCCGCCCGTAGGCGCCCGCGGGCTTCCCCCGCTTTCTCTCACGGCGACGGGCCTCCATCTGGAGGCCGTCTTCCGAGTCCGAGTGCTCCGAATCGACGGAGGAGAGCCCAGCGGCCACCTCTTTCTTCGCCATTCGCCCTGCAGGCAGAGCAGTGAAGGCTCTGGTAGGGGTAGGCAAAGGACTGACGAGGATCGCGTCTTCCGGAGCGAACAATGTGGACTTGGCTTGCTCCACCAGGACCCAATTCTCGCAGATGATGTCGGTGGAACCGAGCTCGAGGACGCCTCCGTGGACCGCGACGCACACCAGCGTCTGGATCCCATGGAGCTGCGCCTCGCGGGACCTGCTACAACCGCACGCCTGCAGCGCGTGGGCCCCCGTCAACCAAACGGGAGTGAGGGAACCGTAAGCGCGGGAAGGGACTGCGCCGTCGCCGGTGCCGAACGACCGGCTGAGGGACACGACGTAGAACCAATCTGCGTCGTCCGCGTCCACCGTGGCGCCGCCGGACAGAGGCGGCTTGCCGTCGGGGTCGTCCCGCCTGCCGCGGAAGTGGCCGTCGCCGAAGGAGAACACGACCTGGCGGCGGTCGAGCAGCTGGGGACTGGCGCGCCAGAATATGGCGTAGACCCACCACTCCGGGCGGGCGTTGAGGAGGTGCTGCAGCCTCCGCTGGAGGTTGGTGGTGGTGGTGGTGGTGGGCGGCGGCGGCGGGTGGTGTGAGGTGACGGCGGAGAAGAACGGCGGCGGTGGTGGAGAGCAAGAGGAGGAAGGGGAGATCAGCTCCTCCATTAGAAGGTGTTTTCGCGTGTGTGTGTGTTTTGTTGTGTGGAACTTGAAATGATGAGACGAGGGAAATAAATAAGCCTCAAAGTTTGTCGATCTCCTTCTTCAGGTTGAAAAGTCTTTAGAAGGACGGAGTTCCACAAAGGGTCAAGTTGGTAACCTCGCCCATCATCGATTTCTTAGTCCTAGTACAATTATTTAGTAGAAAATTATGCAAGTTCGTCTCTTTGGGGGAAAAAAGAATTGGATGGTCTTTTTTATTTCTTTTCAGTCGTCACTTTGCATAATTCTGAATTTTTAAATTCACACCAGACATTGATCTCCGATTTTTGTTGAAAGTCTACACTTTTTTTTCTTTAAGAAAATTGATCGATAGTGTACTAACTCATGTAAGATAAATATCAAATTGCACATGTATCAAGAAAATTTGTCTTTAATGTTTTAATTTTTTTTAATCTCAAATAAGTTAATTAGGCTTGCAAGAGCTTCTAAAGTTTACAGGGGAAAAAAATAAATGTATTCTTCCGTAGTGAGATGAATGATTTTATTTTGTCCATAGTGAGAAGAATCCAAAATCAAAATATCACCATGCCCCTAAAGATCTAAGTAGGTGATAAATTTACCAAAATTTTAAATAATTCCAATAGAGACATGCCTTAAAAAATTAGTGGGGGGATGGGGAATCTGTAACTGAAATAGAAAAGGGAATATATATAAAAGATTAAACATTAACAATAGATGAAAACATCAATTAAATAACTTTGGATTAATTGGAGCTAGAAGCCTTCATTTAACCTTATAATTATTACATTCTGAATTACTTTTGGGGCGAACCTATTATTTAACCTAAAAGGTGGTCATTTGTTTCTATATATTAATTACGGATCAGATTAATTCTGTAATGAAGAAATCTGATAACTTTTACATAAAAATCATTCTTAAATCATCTAAAATTCTTTTAGATTATTTTTTTCAAAGGTCCACTTAGTAATAATATTCAAATAATTAAGAAATTATAAACAATGTAAATATATTTCGTTTTAGAATTAATTTAAAGATACTAAAGGGAGTGCAGGTACTTAAATATAAATATTTTTTTAGTATAAAAAATAAACATGAGCTTTACATTGATTTTGTTTTATTTATAAGTTTGATATTTAATTAAAATAAAACCCCAAATCATAGATCTAATGGGCATTTCTCTCTTTTAAATGAAGGACACTATATCCCTTATTTTTTATTCATTAGATAAAACATTTGTGAATCGAACTAAGAATTTGTAAATAAAAAAGTAAAATATGAATCATAAATTTTTAATTTAATGAATAAAAAGTAAAGGACGCAGCGTCGCTCTTTCAAAAAGAGACACCTTCGTGTGTATATAGGCACCCGCACTGAGCCTTCTATCGCCCCAACTTCCGCGGGTATCTCTGGGTTTGGTCCTACACATGAAGAATTCGTTGTTCAGGCTACTAACATGTTGCAGGGTTCGGTTGGCGCTTCGGAGGATGGCTCTTTCGAGGCAGAGGAGGTTGACACTGATCTCATTCCTCCAACTCGATCGGAGAGGAAGAAATCGTGACCTCAGCGTCCGAAGCCGCCGCTCCCCAGCCTTCACCTTAAGAAGAAGGCACCGAAACCGTCAGGTAACTCCCTTCCGTCATCAGTGGGCAAAGTTTCACGGCGTGCTTTTTCTGTGCAGGTGATGGCGTCTTCCTCGGAGCCTGACGGCGTCAACCTCATTTCTTCCTGATGCGCATTCTGTCATGGAACTGTAGAGGCGCCTTCCGCGTGAAAGTTAGGGATAGACTAGTTAATTTAATTAGGGCATCTAAGTCAGACTTTGTAATTTTGTTAGAAACCCATTCGGATTCTGTAAAAATAAAACAAGACATTCGTCTTTTGGGGCCTCTATGGGATGGTATTTTCCACGAGGCCGCAGGTGCTTCTGGAGGCATTGCCTTGGCCTGGCGCGGCCAAGGCACTCAGGTGACTTCTATCCACTCTTCCCTTCAAATTTTGCATGTTGTCGTCTCTTTTAACTGCTTTACATTCCTACTTTCATGCGTATATGCTAGTTCTATCCCCTCCGCTTGTAATGTTTTGTGGCATGAACTCTCGTGTATGGAAACTAGATCTTTTCCTTGGGCTCTCGTGGGCAACTTCAACTCCCTGCTTGGCCCTGGCGACAAGCTTGGGGGCTGTCCCTTTACCCTTACCCGATCGACCCGTCTTCTTAAAGACATTATCGATAAGCATGGTCTTCTTGATATAGAGCTTAGGAGTCCATTTACTTAGTGTAATAATCGTTCAGGTTTAGCTAGAATTCATTGTTGTCTTGACAGATTGCTGCTCAGTCACCACTGGTTTCAAATATTTCTGAATCTGTCCCTAACCGCACTTCCCCGTTGTGTCTCGGACCACGCCCCTATCTTGTTCCAAACTGATAATATTACACCCTGCGCTAGATCATTCAAATACGAACATTTCTGGCTCCAACATCATGAGGCACGTAGTATAGTTCAACGCTGCATTTCTAGCTCAGAATCTTTAGGGTCTGCTCTTAAAAAAATAAAATCTGAAACTCTAAAATGGAATAAAGACACTCTTGGTAATCTTGAGGCTAGGGCAGACATTACCCTTAAACGCATTTCTGAGCTTGAGAACTTGGACACCACACGAGGTCTCACCGATGCTGAACTTGGCCACCTTAGATCCGCTTACCACCTTCACGCTGCCCTACTTAGGCAAATTGGCCTCAGGTGGTGGAGCAGAGCTAAGCGCACTGGATCACAAAAGGCGACAGGAATACAAGATTCTTCCACCTCTCTACCATGATCAAACACAGACAAAACTCCATCTTAGAAATACAAAACACTGATGGTAATATTATTACTGATCCTAAAGACATCAAAGCCTTGTTCGTCAACCATTACAAAAATTTATGGAGATCGGACCCGTCCCCTGAAATTCCCTCGGCTTGCTGGCCCTCTCTCCCAACACTAGATAGTATCTTATCTGACTCACTCACTAGAACTATTTCTGATGACGAAATCTGGGATGCTCTCTGGAGTATGCCCCCTGGCAAATTGCCTGGCCCAGACGGTTACACTGTTGAATTTTACAGAGAATATTGGGACCTCCTTGGCCCATCAGTCACTTCTTCTATAAACTTCTTTTTGTTGTATAACTCATTCCCTCCTGAATGGTCGCTTACTTCATTAATCTTTATACCTAAGAAAAACAACCCAAGGAGCGTTACATATTACAGACCAATTTCCTTGTGCAATGTCCTCTACGGATTACTCACTAAAATCCTAGCCAATCGGCTGTGACCCACCTTACACCTCCTTATAGATCATAATCAATCAGCCTTCATGCCAGGTCGACAAATTCAAGATGATATCATGATCACTCAAGAGCTCGCCCATTCCCTAAACAATGGAAGAAGAAAATTTATGCTCATTAAAGTCGATATGGAAAAAGCATTCGACCGCATATCCTGGTCCTCAGTAAACAGAATTCTGACCCTTATGAACTTTCCTCCTACATTTGTTAAATGGATTGACATTTGCATTCGATCCCCTACCTTCATGTGTGTCATCAATGGCCAAAACTCCGATACTTTCCTGCCCTCCCGAGGAATCCTCCAGGGTGATCCTATTTCCCCTTATATATTCATAATTGTCAGTCAAGTTTTCTCCTCTCTCATGAGTGCTTACGAGTCTATCGGAAAAATAATACCCTTCAGTAGCCAGCAATTTAATTTATCACATCTACTATTCGTTGATGATGTACTTATCTGCCTTAAAGCCACAAAGAAGAACGGTAAGAGCATCAAAGAGGTCCTGCAAGTTTATGAATATCTTACGGGGCAGAAAGTCAATACCCAGACCGAGCTCTATCTTCCTAAGCTTAGCATTAGGTGGAAGAATGTGATTAAGGCCATCCTTAGCTTTAGGTTGGGAAAATTCCCTTTCCTATATCTCGGAACTCCTATTTCGCCTTCAAAGCTTACCATATGCGAACAACATCGAATTTTAGAGAAGACCTCTGCTCGGCTTGCTGGGTGGAGTCGAAAGATTCTTAATCAGGCCGGTCGAACCACCCTAATTAAATCTGTTTTATCCGCCATCCCTACTCATTGGCTCAATACCACCTGTTTGGCCACAGGCATCATCAATTCTCTTGAGAAGCATGCTCGGTCCTTCCTTTGGAACTCTGGGTCTGCACACCGTTCCGTCCACCTCATCAACTGGCAAACTATCCAGCTACCTAAGACTCATGGTGGTTTGGGAGTTAAAAATCTACATGCGGTACAAACCTCCCTTATGGCTAAACGTGTCTTGTCCCTTCTCAACCAAAGTAATAATCAATGGGTCAAACTCTCTATCGCTAAATATGAACACCTCGTCACAGAACCCAAAATCCTCTCCTATCTGGCGTCATATCATTCAGTCCAAGCTCGACTTATGCCTTGGCTTCCAAAAATAAATTGGAAACGGAAGAGCAACGTCAATCATTAACGACCCTTGGGTCTCCCAGATTCCCTTCAGATATTGGCCCACCTACATCAACACTTCATATTCACTCGATAATCTATTTTCAGCGACCTCATTGAAAATGGTAATTGGAATAACAACTTACTTCATACTCTTTTTGGACATGATCTCTGTCATAGAATTAAATGTATTTACATTTCGTCTACCGCCTATGATGACGCATGGGTTTGGGTGACTAATACCCATGAATACGCCAATACTAAGTCAGTCTACAATTTTGTACGTCGCCATGCTTTGCCAACCATCTCCAGTGGAGGGTGTGCTTGGAACAAGATATATTTGGAAACTCCTACATAACAAGTTACCAACCCTCGATTGTGTATCTCGCTTTAACTCCACTATTAACCCTTCCTGTTCTATTTGTGGCCTTGCTGTCGAAACTAACTCTCATCTATTCTTCCATTGCCATTTTGCCCAGTGGCTCTGGAACCTCTTCCAACAACAATTAAACTTCTCCTTCCAGCTTGTTGACTCTTGGCACCCGATAATGTAAAAAGTAATAAAAAATTATATCTATTGTGAAGGATAATTATGTGCATAAGTTCGTAAACTTTAAAATATGATGAATATAATTGTTGATGATGATTTGAATCATATTTTTATTATCATTTTCATCAAATTTTTTTTCATTAGTGAAAAAAGATATCAAAAAAATAAAGAAAAGTATGTATAAAGCTGATTGACACATGCTTCACACGAATAGCGTTTGACACTTACATGAGTGCATTCACATTTGGGTGCATTCAATGCATTCGCACATTCTCATCCATCGGATCCGCGCGCTGCTAATCGGGTGGTATTCACACCAATTTACTGCTCACGAAAGGGGTTCACTACTAGCGAAAGGGGAAATGAATGAAGCCGCTTCACCTCTGACGCTTCGTAAAAGGGGAACGATCTTTGGTGTCGCTACCTCTTACGCTCTCTGGGCCTAGGTGAGGCGGTCTCTTCCGCTATCTGCACAGAAGAGATCGATATCACACAGAGAGCATCAGAGCGGAGGATCCCCTTTCGCGAGCAGTGTTAGAGGTGAAGCGGCGGCTTCATTCATTTCCCCTTTCGCTAGCAATGAACCCCTTTCGCGAGCAGTGAACTAGTATGAATACCATCCAATCGCGGTTCAGCGTGCAAGCCATCCGATCAGCAACGCGCAGATGCGACGGATGAGAATGAGTGAATGCACTTAATGCACCCAAATGCGAATGCACCTAATATACATACATACATACATACATACACACACATATATATATAATGGTCGGACCGGATAATATAAATTAATAATAAATTTAAAATACATTAGAGATATTATTATAATATTCTTAATATGTAATATCTTATTTATAAACAAAATAATTCAGATCGAATAATATAATAGAGTAAGCATCAATTAAGTCATCAATCAAATATTTGCTAAATAAAAAAAACCTTGTGATGTAGGTATAGATAAAAATATATCAAGAAAATTTTATATATGCGACCAAGTAGGACATTGAATATATATATATGTGTGTGTGTGTGTCTGTGTGTAGTATGTCTAAATATTTTAATAATTGTCCGTTTCAATATTTTTTCATTTTAGAATTTGATCCGTCCGGATCCGCAAAATCTATCGGGTCGGTCAATTGAACCTGAGTTTTGACTAGGTTGATGGATCAAAGCGGGTTAAATACTTCCCCGAGTTTCAAACAACTCAAGCATCGTTTTAAGTTCAAATTACACGGATTGTCCCCCAACATTAGGTTAATATCTCAATAGTTCCTCAATTTCAAATTGTAATTAAATTGTCTCTGAACTTTATTTGTATTGAACATCATGCCCCCCTAATCTGCAATAAGCGATTTTTCGGTTATCACACGAGGAAGAAGAGGGGGGCACCCCTGTGCGAGCTTGCTAGTGCGGCGAGCTCAAGGGGGCGCGGCTCCTCCTTTTTCTTCTTTGCACACGATAAGAAAGAAAAAGGAGGGGTCGACGCCCTCTGCGCGGGGCAAGCTCGAGGGGAGGGGGTGCCCCCCTCTTCTTCCTGGAGCTCCACACCCACCCACCCTGCGAGCTCGCCGATGCGAGCTCGAATGGGGGGCGCCGGCCCCATCGCGAGCTTGCATGAGGGGGCCAATGCCCCCTCCCCCCGCCACCCCTATGCGAGCTCGCGCCGGCAAGCTCGCACCCTCCGTGTGGCGAGGAAGAAGAGGGGAGGCCGACACTCTCCGTGCGGCAAGCTAAGGCCTTCCTCCTTTTCTTCCTTGCCGACCCCCTCTTCTTCCTCGTGTTGGCGAGCTTGCAAGGAGGGTCAAGCAACACCCTGTGTGAGCTCGCGAGGGGGGGCCGATGTTCCCCACCCATGCGAGTTGGCACCGGCGAAGATGAAAAGCGCCCCGCAGCTCGTCGGTGGGGCGAGCTCATGCCGGCCCCCTTCTTTTTCCTCGCGTTATAATACTTTTTATTAATTTTATAATATTTTTATTATTTTTTATTGTGTCACGTCAGCAATATATCTTGAAAACCGTTTATTATCGATCAGAGGGGACGAGACATGCAAGAAAAATAAAGTTCGAAAATAATCTAGTTACAAATTAAAATTGAGGATCTATTAAAACGTTGATCTAAAGTTAGGACGATCCACGTAATTTATCCTAGACATTGATTTGGGCAGTGTGATAACATTGGTTATAGGTGTAATAAAAAATTATGATTGCACTTGCACCATAGAATTACCACGTGTGATTCATGATTTTTTGGATCAACATTATTTTAATTTGATGGATCATATATATATATATATATATATATATATATGTGTGTGAGAGAGAGAGGGAGCGAGAGAAAGAGTGTATCAAGAGCGTTCGTTTTAAAGTGCGTGTTAAATAGTTTTACACACTTTTTTTATATATATTTCTTAATTAATAGTTTGATAATTATTGATGTTAATAAATGTGTGATTCAAATCACTAACCATTATATTCTTCAGTTTCAAATATTTACGAACTTATGCACATAATGGATATAATTATTTTTTATATCTTATTATGCTATAAAATTATTTTTTTATTATTATTAATGATACTCTAAACTATTGATAAAGAAAGATATTGATAAAAGTAAAAAAGTACGTGAAAATATCTATATTAAATTATTAGATCATATATACATATTTATGCAAATGTAATATATATATATATTCTTTAGTTTATTTTTTGTAGAAAAAAATTATTTCATTTGCGTGTATATATATGGGTTATTTTAAAAATATTAAAATAGAGGATTTAGTTATTTCATAAATAAAAAATTAAAAATAATATAAAAATTAAGGGATTGTTTGGCGAATGAAACTAGGTGGAACCAGCGCCTCTACCTGGTTACGCCAACTGCCTCCCACGAAATCATGCCGCATTATTTTTTTTTTTTTTTGTTTTTTGAATTTTTTTTGGAAAATGGCGTTTTACTTTTTTTTCTTTATCATTTTCTTCTATAACCTTTTTTATATAAGTTTATTTATTTATTATATATAAAATATAAATAAAGAAATAATATAATATTATTTACTATTTCATTATAAATTTGTAATATTTCATTAATTATAAATTATTAAAAATTAATTTTATATATTGAAATAAGATATTTTTTAACAAACTTATAGGCATAATATTTTTTAATATATATTAAGTATTTCAATTTTTTAACATTCGAGAAATAAAAAGATCAAATCATTTTTTCTAACTCTATTTCAAATTCGAATCATATATTTCATTATAATTATATAATTCAAAATATCATTTCCAAATCTATATTTATAATATTATTTTTATTTTGATCACTCACTAAAATTAATTCATCACTTTTTTTTTTCTTATCACATCTACCTTGCTCCTCGTCCACATTTATATTTATAATACTTTTTCCTATCATAAAATTACTATAAAATTTAGAAATTAAATGTGTAAAATAATTGTAGTTCGATTGACTTTAAAAGGAAATAGCTCTGCATAAATTGCATGGATTCGTCACGCTGCCACGCAATATGGCGTCGCGTGGTACGCGCGAAATGGACGAGTGGTACGAATGTGGACACGTTACGATGCTTCGGTGGTGTTTTGTTGGTGTTGCGTACGGATGTGCCAGGTCCATGGCCTACGTTCGAGTCCTGTGGATTGGTTTATTCTCAGGGCCCCCACCACGTCCTCTCTCTCTCTCTCTCTCTCTCTCTCTCCCCCCTGCTGCTGCTGCTCCGTTGCCAGGCGCATAGGACGGGACACTTTTCCAGGTGGGGCTGGTCTGTTGGGCTCTGCCTTACCACTCGCGTTATTTCTATCCACTATAACTTGGTCGCAGAAAAAAGTTAGGCCAAAGAAAAAATTTTGGGGGAACTAAGACCACAGGAATTTCAAAAAGTATTATTATTACGGAAATATGATAGGTTGAACGCTGGGACCTCATTTTTTGAGGTCAATTTTTCTTTCCAAAAACTAACGTGTCACGGCCAAACAATCCCTTAATAAGTAGGGACGGACCTACGTTATAGGTGAGGGCTCTGGTCCTCTTAAAATTCTATTAATAGTATATATATATATATTATAATATATAAATGATTATAAATTAAATTACATCTTTTGTTAAGTAAATTTAGTATGTAAATTGATATATTTTTCAAATTTAATATAGTGGTTAGTTGCCTTCTTCAGTACCTCTTCGAAAGTTAGATATAATTTTAAAAATTTAAATCGGATTGTTCCGACCGGTCTTCGGCCCTGATGCGGTTCAAATAATAATTTAATTTTAATTGTAACAAAAATATAATCTTCTACAAATTCGGATTTATTTACATAGTATAAAAAATCTTATTATAATTTTAAAATATGGTAATAAATTTAATCCACACTTAAAACTAATTTGACTACGAGTAGGATTTTCAAAAGAAAATAAAAAATCTTGTAATAAGTTGGTAATAAATTAAAACTAGAAAGTAAATATAATTTCATTAGGAATAGGATTTTCGATTTTGTTATGTTAATTTGTGTTCCTAAATATAACTAATCCTTAAATATAGCCTTTATAATTAATCGTAATCAATATATCCTAATGTTAACATGATATATATATATATATATGTGTGTGTGTGTTGAGTGCTTTACATGTGTGGCCCATGTCAAGTGATTTTACTCATATTTTTTTTTTTCGATATCTTGTTTATGAATAGTTTAGATGATAATTGATGACAACAAAAAATAGTTTTATAGCGTAAAAAATTATGAAAAAAATGTATATATATTATGAAGGATGATAATATACATAACTTCATAAAATTTTAAAATGATGAATATAATTATTGACAATGATTTGAATTATGTTTTGATTATCATCAATGATCATTTAAATTATTCCTGAAGAAATATATTGAAAAAATAAAGTAAACTATGCATAAAATCATTTGACACGCGTTTCACATGTAAAACGCTCAACACTTACATTAAATCCATATATATATATATATATATATATATATATGGGTTTAATGAGCGTGTGAAGCGTCTTCTGTGTGAAGTGCGTGTGAAGCGGACTTAGACATGCTTATATTTATTTTTTTCGACATTTTTCTTCATTGATGATTTAGAGGGTGTCTGGGATAACAAATATATGATTTAAATCATTAACAATAATTTTTTCATCATTTTTAAATTTTGACGAACTTCTGCACGTTATTATCCATCATAATGGATATAAGTATTTTATATAACTTCTAATCTTATAAAACTATTTTTTGTTATCATGAACGATCATTTAAGCTATTAGTAAAGAAGTAATCATAAACTTAATCCTCCAAATTTGGAACGTAATATAAATAAATCCAAATATGTTAGTTTTATGTCCTAAACACAACTAATCATAATCATAACTAATAGTTATACATTAACATCCTAACCGGAAAATGTAAATATATTTCATGGATTTAATTAAAATAACTAATCATAATCATAATAGTAATATATCATATTTAATAATATTAATATATGTTGACTTTGTGTTCCTAAACATAAATAATCCTAATATTGACACCGATAAAATAAAGTTAGTTTTAGATGTAGCACAATCATTTTTTTCTTAAATAAAAGAGGATTAACAATTAAAGTATGTTTACCTAACAATAAAAAATGCCATACATGTAACATGGATAATTTATAAATAAGAGACTATAACTTTTTAAGATCGAAATAGTAATATTTTATCTATATTACCTAACAAATTGTCATTTAAAATAAAAATAAATAGGAAATAAATTGAAAACTTTAATATAATATTTTTTTTATATTCTGTAAATAAATTTGACTTTGTAAAAGATTATATTTTTTTATTTTAATATGATAGTATAAGATTTTAATCTGATAGTTATAATGTAACTAATTTTAATCAATGTACCCGATATTAACACTTAAAATCCTCCAACCTTTTTTTTTAAAAAAACTATTCCTAAACAAAATTTCAATCAAATTCTTAGCCAATTTTAATAAAACTGGGGATATGGACATGGGGGGTAAAAAATGACTCATATATATAGGTCAATATGCATCGTGATCTGATGATTCACAAATAAGTATCATCAAAATGAATATAAACAAATACATATTTATGAACTGTCATATCACGATCCAACAATGACTCATATATATGAGTTACTTTTTTCCCCATGCAATCCTTATTCCCAATAAAATTATGGATGGTAATGTATTTCAAATTCTATTTATATTCTAGATACATAAAAGAAGTGTCATATAATAAAAGTAATGTATAAGCGGTGGCTTTTTCTTTGTTTAATTAAACAAATAAATATTTTAATCACATTTTAAATTTCCTTTCGACAATAAATTTTTTATTTTCTTACTTTAAAATTTTAAAAGATAATAATAATTATAGAATATCTAATGTACTAATATATGCATAAGCATTAAGCAGTGGTTTTAGTCAGTAACTAAAAATATCTGTTTTATCTAGATTAAACAAAGAAAAACATGTTCTTTAGATAAAGAAAATGTTTTTTTTCTTAAAAAGAATAAAATAAAATCATGTTGTAACAACACATATAGTGAAAAGTTTAATTAGATAAAAACATTAAAAAGTTAATTGAACTTGCATGTAAGTACAAATTGAGTTGAACTGAAATAATATAGCATTTGAATGTAAATAAAAATGGAGGCATTGTATGTCACATGATGTGTTAACAAAAATTTAAAATCTCTTATATTTTTCTAAAGTTTTTTTTCAAATTTTAAATATTTTTTATGATATGTTAATATATGTATAAGTAGGGGTTTTAGTGGATTTAAGTACAAATTATTTTTAATCATATAAATAAAAATATGCTTGAATAATATGTATATAATTACAAATTAAATGAGATTAACTAGGAATAGAAGTTTCAGATGAATAAAACTAAGAAAATATAAAATGGAAAAATATATTTAATTAGTTTATAAATAAATATATTCTTAAATAAACATATAACAATTGTACCTAAAGATTTTATTTAATTTGATATATCATGTAGGACAAATTTGTTTGTTCCAGATTATTAAGATAATATCTCAATTCTAATGAATATGTAGAACACTTCGCTCTACATTTTGATATAGAGTACTAGTATTTATTTATTTATTATTATTATTTATTATTATTATTATTATATAAGCTAATTTTATAATAAAAATATCATCTAGGGTCAAATAAATTATGGTGGTTGAATTTATCATATTCGTTAAAATGATTTTACTACATCCATTGAATAATAAAATAATTTTGATCTTAATAAAATTCACTATTTAACTTATATAAAATGATTTATAATTGTTTTACTAATTTAATGATTTTAGATGGAATGCTCTGCATATTCATTTTATTTCCTTTCACTTTCCTCCTTATAAGTTCAGCTCCTTTCCATATTTTGAAGAATGATTTTTAAATTCGATTTAATATTTATTTATTAAATAAAAAGTCTAATAATTTTTCTATAAAAATGCGATAGAAAATTTATTGTTTTGTCCATATATACATATAAATGTTCATATATATAGGACAAGATAATTTAATAATTTACACTCCCATGTTTTAAATTTGTTCATGTCAATTCAATTATTTTTTTTCTCTCTAAATAAACTAATCCATTTATCATATTTAATCAAATATTTTTTAAAATAAATAAATATTATAATTTTATTTTTTAAATGTCTGTGCAATAAATAATGCTACCACATTTTAATTAATATTTGTATAGTATAATTTAGTTACTAAAAATGTAATAATTTACTCATTAATTCAAAATATGGACATTTTCTAACTATTTATCTTGAAATATACTTAATCATTAATTAATAAAATGATTGAACAAAGAATCTTTGATCCAACCTCGATCATGAGGATTGGTAGTTGGTACATCTCTCTTCACGTTTTTGTCCAGTGGGAAATAAATTATGAGGGTCAGTGTCGAGTAATACTCAAATTTCGTTAAAATTTTGTAATCAATTGAGTCATAAGCAATTTGTCTTATTAAACAATACTGTTTTTTCGTAAGTTAAATCAAGTTAACGGGTCATTTTAATTTAGAACTTATTGACACTGATCTAAACTTTTTTATCAACAAAAAAATTTAATGGAAGTGTAACACCCTTACACCAACATTGTGTAACACTCAAATATGAACATCCATTTTATATGAATGATCAAGATCAAAACTCATACTCTCCTCTCTTTCTCACTCATCTACAAAAAAAGCTGACTGCCGCCTCTGCCGAGCGCCACCGCCCGATCTTCTTCTCCCCTGCACCAAGCGTCGTTGCGTCATCGACTACTACCGCCGACCGGTGTAGAGAGAGGATGCAAGGGGCGCGCCGATGGCACACGGAGAGTAAGATGAGGCGATCAGTGGCGGATAAGGAACACTGAGTACGAGAAGATGACGCAAATGAGAGGGGAGAAAGAGCAGAGAGACAGAGCTGGAGGGGACAAAGAGGAGAGAGACAAGAGAGAGAGTGCGAGTAGATCTAAGCTGCTGATATGAAATGAGCGACCCAGATTGAGGTATTACACAATATTTCACTTAAGTTGTGTTACACCTTCATTAATCCCTATATATATATATGTACACACCAATATATACAATTTTTTTAAAACCAGATATTAATCAATTATTAATTATAGTTTTAATAAATGCACCATTCGAGCACTTATTAAAACTTGGTTATTTTCTTTAACACTCTGAAATATGACTTCTTTCTATAACTAATTCTAAACTATAATTTTATGGATTTTAGTAGGGGTCGTGAACAAACCCGACCGACCAATGATCGGATCGTCGGATTACCCGTCCACCTAATTTTATTTTTTATTACTATCTTATATTTATTTAATATAAAATATTACTTAATATTTATTTTAAAGCATAAAAATAAGTTTTCTAAGTATTTAATATTATTTCTGCACTTAAAATATTTTATTTCAGTTTTTTAAAATTTTGAAATCAAATATAAGCCTTAAGTGTAAATAAAAAAAAGGAAAAAAATAAAAAAAAAATTGGGTCAATTGGGTCAAGTCGAGTCAACTCGGCTTAAATCTTTTTAACCTGTATCCACATGGTCGAGTCGAGTTCGGATCGGTCAGACCCAATCTAAACCGATTTAGATCGGGTTGGATTATCGGGTTTACGGGTCGACCCGATCAGGCAAAACACCCCTAGATTTTTAGACCTCAACTTATTCAAATTTAATACTTAAGTCTTTTTGTTATTTATTAATAATTATCAAAATATTATTTTTTCCCTAAATTTTAATATGAAAAATCACAAAAAATTAAAAAATAGATAAATATTAATTATTACTTTCACCCATAATAATAAAATATTATTATTTTTATAATAGTTTTATTATAATATGGAAGTAAGAGTAAGAAATGACATTGCAAAAAACAATTAACAAAAAATTATTAAAATTAATGGAAAAAGTTGAAGTGTTGAACTTTTTGATAAGTTTAGGAATTAAACTTTGAGCTTAGATGTGAAAATAAATAATAAAACAAAAACTTAAATCCAATGTACAAGAAAATGGGGAAAGATCTAATGGGATAAGCCAAGGCCTGGAGCCCACCACACTCTGCAGAGGCAGGCTGGCCACATGCTGAGGCCCACGAACTTATATGTTCGCGTTGATGTTTAATTATTTGTCTGCAGAAAAATGTTGTCATAATTATTATTTTTTACATGTTTACGTGTTCTATTGTTTTTACATTAGTTATTATAGGATAAATAAACATTCCGTAACAAGTCGTTTCTAACTAATTAGCCAAAACTTTATTTCGAGCAATCGAGTTAAGTCGGATCATTCAAGTTTTGTACGTTCGGACAAATTTTTGTTGCTACATATCTTTTTTAGTTGTTTTTTTCTCTCTCTGGTGTACAAACGGGGTCAGAGGCCCATGCCTCATTATTGTTCGTTGGGTGAATTAATGACTAATTATTAAAAAAAGTAATGTTATCAAAATAGAATTATCGTGAACCGATTAGAAATTCGATTCGGTTTGATATTAAAATCAGTTTTAGCATTAAATCGAGAAAATCTAGTTAAATCAGTCGATTGAACTGGTTTAAACCAGTTCAATGATTTGAAGAATAAAATTAAAAAATGATAAAAATAAGAAAGTTAAAAAAGAAAAAAAAGGAAGGAATATAAAATAAAAAAAGGAAGGAATATGACATGTCTAAAATTAAATATGAATTAAAATAAAAAATAGATATTTAAAATTAAATAACATTAAAATGAAAAATTATCAAATGACATAAATAAAGGAAATAAAAAGGAAAGTGTTAAAGAAAAAGAGAAATAAGAATAATTTAAGACAAAATTTATTAATATTACATCTATCATCAATAAATAATAGATATTAAATTAATAATAATTTATTTATATTTATATGTTAATCATTATTAAAAAAATTAATAAATAAAAAATATGTTATATTAATTTTTAATATTTTTAATAGGTTATTAGTACAATATTCATATACTATATCATATAACTCATATTATATCTTTATAATTATTATAAATAATATTATTTTAATAAAATTTGGTTCAATATGATCGAACCCTATCGAACCGGTCCAACCGCGACCTAGTAAGGAGCCCGATCCGATTGTCAGTCCGGTTATGAAAACATTGAAAAAAGAAATAAATTTTTATGGATTTGTTATTCATTAAAAAATGCTTTTATTATGTTTGGTTGGGAAAAACAAAAGAAAAGGTCACGACCTTTTTTTAAGTTAGTATTTTATAACTAGAAAATAAGATAAAACTACGAAGCCATTGGAAAAAATCACGCTCAAATGTTAAATGGATGGTAGAAGATGAAAATTAGTGAAGTTATAAAGAACTTAAACTAACTGACATAGGGGTGTGACAGTACCGTCCCAGGCCGTTCGTAACAAGCCGTAAAATTGTTAAGTTTCACATCTGTTGCACGGGACGTGACCACCTTATCAGGAGCCATGAAATTCACCTTTCAATTTCGACTCTGGCATTGTAATAGCCATGAAAACACTATCACGGGATAAGAAATTTTTTTTAAACTCATTATGGACAATTGGACATTGTTTAGGCCATGAAACCCATTATGACTTGTGACAAACATCAAATTTGAGGTTCAAATTCTTGAAGAAATTTTAAGCACACAAGGGATCTTACTCATTTTTATGTTCCTAGGATAATTTGGAAATAAATTATGATTCAATTCTCGGAGTTTAATAATGCTAAGATTTTAAAATTGATTCTACTTTGATTTTTTTTTTATTTCACATAGAAAAGTTTTTAGTTTCTTCTTTGGTCACATGGAGAACTCTTATAAATAGAGGCATTCTATAGCACGAAGAAATGATGCTAGGATCTGCAACATATGCTTTGATGATAAAAACGTGAGAACACCATGAATAACAATCGAGAAAGTTTGTGTGAAATGACACATCTCAGGCGAGGATTGTGCAGCGATTTACTGATTTACTTCATATAGTACTTCCAATTTTATTTTTATGTTGGGATATGATCTTTGTAATTTGAACAATTTATAATAATATTTTTTTGCAAGAGTTTTATTATTAAGTAAAACTTATGAACATTTTCTAGTATTGATTGTCATTTGTTTAACATTAAGAACTTGATTGCTATGTTCAAAGATTTTCATTAGTTTCTATTTAATTATTAGTTGATTATTAATTGGACAGTATAATCAATTTACTAGTTCGTGATTTTCTGTCAAATAATTCATGTCATAATGAAATAAAGGCGGACAGAGTATTAGATTAGTGTGGTTTGTCAAGTTGATCCGGGTGAATGATTTGGTAGTGTAGAAATTATACTCTATAACATTAGCAATGATAGCAGAGGTAGATCATGAATCCTCGTCTTATTAAGATTAAGAATAACTATTTTATCCAATAAGAGACACCATAATTTAAGTGTTCCTAATATGTTTAGATGAACTTAATGATTAAATCAATGTCTACAAAAGTTAAGCAAGTTTGTTCTTAATTATACTTGGAACTTAAACATTACAATATTAGTTTAATTTAGAATCTATTTTTTTTGTTATCTAATTTTTACAGTTTATTTTATCCCAAACCATATTGTTTCTTTGTAACACCCCCATGATTTTATTAAGGGTAATATAGTAATTTTATAATTTAATTAGAGTGTTTGATGGATTGAAGGAAATTAAATCCCATTGGGAGTGAAAATTATAATTAGATTGAGATTAGAGATTTCAATTTGATTTGAAGTCTAAAAGAATGTTTAATGGATATATGACTTCCCAATAAAATAGGATTGAAAGTCTCATGACTTAAAAATATTTCAGTCATTAAAATAATATTTATTATTATTTATTATCTGAAAATTAAATGATAAAATATTATGAAATTAAATAATTTCCAAAATAAAGAAAAAAATTGGGGAGGAATTAAATTGGAGGTAAGATTTATTATATGATTATTTATTTAATTTCAGAATTTATTTAAATAAGAATAAATGTGAATTAGTTAAAGAGATTTAATTAGAGGATTAAATTTGAAAAGGATTAGATATTATAGTTAGTTTATAATAAAGAATTGATAAATCCTATAAATAAAGAGATTAGGTTGGGCAACTCCATAGTACGAAAGTTATTGTCTCTTCCCTTTTCCCCTTTCGATAGGGACGGAGCCAATGTATTGTTAGGGGGGCATGGCCCCTCCTAACTTTTTGCAACATTACCTATATACCACTATATATTATTATATACATATATATTATATATGATATGGCCCCCCTAATTCTGTAAATTTGACATAATTAAGCTCCTCCTAATTTTTTGAAACATTATATATAGTAATATATATTATTATATATATGGAGAATCCCCTAATTTTTTTGAACTTGGCATAATTATAATGTGTTATTGTAGTAATAAGAGAATATATGTGTACATTGATAAAAGATTATAGTATAATATGTGTTTTTATGAATGTATAATATATGTACTAATAATTTCAACTCTTTTTTTATAAAAAAAATCAAATTAATTAGTTGTCATAAAAAGTTAGTTACATATATCTTCTTTTAACATGATAAACATAAAAAGAAAAAAATATACATGATGAATAACAAAAAATATATTTTAATCTAAATAAAATAATAATTATAATTATATGTTGATTCTATTGTAATATTTTTTATTTCTTAATTTGGTTAATAAAGTTAATATATATATATTATTCTTTACTTGCCCCCCCCCAGTATTGATCCTGGCTCCTTTCCTGCCTTTCGGTGATGGTGAACAAGGCACAATAAGAAGGGATATTAACGTTTGGAGCTGTCGGCGAGAGAGACGAAAAGAGATTCAGCGAGAGACGAAAGGCAGATTCAATTTGTTGTCGTGAGGTGGATGATCCACAGCGCGCAGTTGAATTGTGAAACTGATCGAACGTTTTTTTCATCAGTAATTATCGTGTGGGAAAACATGCTTTTCCCTTGAGTTAAAGTCCGTAAGAAAAAGGAAATTCATGCCACAGGAAAATATATTTTTTCTGGGAAATGCAGATGGCCTGTTCGCGCGAGGACAGGTTGGAAAAAAAGGGGATTTCTCGAGAGCAAATTTGGAGAGAGGAGAAAAAAATAATACGTGAGGCCAAGAAAGAAAGAAAACGTGTCGATAAGAAAGAAAAAGAAAAAAATGAAGACGCGCGAAGTGGAGGAATTGAGAAAAAGAAGAAAATGTTTTCTTCTTTGCTTAATGATTTTCTTTTTATAAAATGTTCATTTATTGAATTTCTCGGTCAGAAAAAAGGAATATATGGAGAAAAAAGATTGCAAATAATTGCGGGCCAAAATTTGGCATTGGTGCAACCAACTAACTGACGATCGAAAACAGAGTTAATTTTTCAACCAACATGAGGTACGTAGGGATCTCTATGATGTCGGTTTTTCGCAATATGGATCCTAAACTCTTCTCCATTTTATAGAGATTACATTATATATTGTTTGCATATATTAGATATCATATGGCATAGATAGGATGATCGAAATTTATTGAAAACACAATTTTCGGATGACGATAGAACTCGACTCGGGTTTTGTCCTACCCGATCAATAGAATTCGGATTGAATCATAATAGAAAATTGGACCGAATTCCATGAACCTGGTCCGGGTTCCCATAGGCGTGGCTTGGTTTCGAATACTCATTGATAATGGATTGGAACCGAGCCAATATGGCCCGGGGTCTTATATGAAAATTGAAGAAAATAAAATAGATGAACTGACTCGAGTTTGTCCTAACGCGGATTGGGTTTTAAGGGTTTAAAATATATTTTTAAACAATTGTGGTTAATTGTATTATTTAATAGTATTGATTGTTCCTGACCATGCATTGATATGTATTGGTCAATTGATTGTGATTGTTATGTTGATTAATGTTAATCAGTTATAATTATAATAATCTAATTAATAATAATTGATTATGGATTAATGACCTATTATTCAATTAGCATAAATTGATAGATAATGGAATTATTAATATTGGTTGTGCATAGTCCAAGTGATGATATGAAAAACTACTATTATGGAATTGTAAATTGATAATGGAGGTCGTTATGGTCGATAAAGGCTCTCGTGATCGATAGATATCCTTGTGATCGATTGAGTTCCATTGGATCGATAGAGACTCATAGAGTCGATTGTTGATGCATCATGAAAGCCCTTGTGGTTGATTGAGACCTTTATGGTCTTTGGAGACTCATGGAGTCGATTGTAAATGCATAGTAGTTAATGAAGACACTTGTGATCGATTGAAATCTTTACGGTCGATGGAGACCCTCGTGATCGATTGAGGTGTTTATGGTCGATGGAGGCCTTCATGGTCGATGGAGATCCTTGTGATCGATGGAGGCCCACCGTGATCGATGGAGACCATTATGATCGATGGATGCTTTCTTAACTTAATTGATTATTAATTGAATTGAATTATTAATTGAATTGCATCGTTGATTGAATTACGCCCTAGTGGTTGATTGATAATTGTGTGGATGATAAAAAATTGAATAGATAAATTGTTAATAGAAATGATAAATGATAATTGTTTATTGTGGTCTTCACCGACTTATGGTCAATTGGTAATTGATTTAAGATAGTTGAATCTAATTGAATGGATATTGGTCATCAATAATTGACGATATAGATAGTTACTATGATTGATCAAATTATTTATGATTTATTGATTATCGTTAAATGTTATCTATTCTGACTAATTAAATATTGTTATGAATAATTATTATTGGTAGTATTGATATTGATATTGACCATGTTTCATATAGTTAATTTTATGGATGACCCTACGTACTGAGTTATCTCATTGGGCTTTGCTCCTATATTTGGATCCATACAGACAATGGTGATGACGATGGTGAGACGATTGATGGCTCCTCTGACGAGTGACATGCATATGAATATAGGGTCCATTTTATTGGACATTGTATAAATAGTTTTTGCATATTATAATAGAATATTATAAATTAGTCTTCTGCTTATATAAACTAATTTGTTGACTAGTCAAAGTCAAGGTATAGAATTGAATGACGTCGTCGAGATAGCCTTCTGGGCAGGCAAAAGAAAAAAAAATCTCGAGACATTACAAAGGTATCATAGCCTAACGAGAGACACTTCTTAACTGTCTCTAATAGAATAGAGTCCATGTGCACACATCATGAGCAACCACCTCGCCATCAAAAAAGGGTCAAGTAAGTTTTTTTTAACCATGATTAGCTTATGTAACTAAATTGCAATATAAAATGTAGTGCTTTCTAGGCTATGGATAAAGTAAGGGATGACCTAGGAATGATGGAAATAGAATGATTTCATTAATGATATAAGGAAACACCTAAGGAGGTTATTCCGAAAGGAATAATCAAAGTTTTAAGGAGCCAGAATAACCAAGTCCTAAGGAGGTTATCCCTGACGATATATGAATATAATCATATTATTATTGTAGGACGTATCCTTATTTATGCATATTAATACAGATCACATCGAGGATGGTCACTTCACAAAACATGCCTCATGGCCCAAGGAGTGGATCCCAACGAGCCAACCAACAGACTCAAGATCCAATGACAAATGAGCAACAAGCCCAAGATCCTCTATTGAATAATGATCGAAGCAACGAGCATCATGAGGAACAATTAATGCATGAATCACCACCACATGGATCCCACTCCATCACTAAGAGTGATGATCGAAAGGATAGTTGCAGCCCCCTTACTTTGATAGGAAGGACGACTTTGAGGATGCAGAGAGGTGGTTAGAAGAATTAGAGCATATTTTTCTAGAAATAAATTATGGTGAGGATCCAAGATGATTTATACCACCAGAAGGTAGATTGGTGGAAAGCTGCCAAGCTCACGGTGTTCTCCGATCATAATTACATCACTTGGGGAGAATTTAAGAAGGCATTCGAAGATAGATACATTCCTGCCTATGAGCGAGGCAGAAAGCAGAGTACCTCACGCTACAGCAGGGTAATATGACCATCAAGCAATACCTAATCAAGTTTTTAAACTTGGAGAAGTACTCGACCCTGCAACAGACAGAGTTGGATAGAGTAAAACATTGGGTTGATGGCCTCAAACCAAGCCTCCGAGAAAGAGTGAAGAGGAGTAACTGTCAAACCCTTAAATTTGTTGAAGAGTTCGCCATCTATTTGGAAGATAGTGATAATACAAGCGACAAGAATCAAAGCCAAACACTTACCAACCAACAAAACACGCAAGAAATATTAAAGGTTTCGGAGGATAAGCATATTGCAAACAATCGAGATCAAGATCGATCTCGAAAAAGAAATAGGTCATCTGAGGAAGAAGATCAAGATGGACCATTTGTGGGGTCTAAGAAACAAAGGCGAATTAAAGAGCCTTGTCCTTAATGTCGGCGACTACATTCGGGTGAATGCTATCATAAGACTGGAACTTATCTCAATTACGGGAAACAAGGATACTTTGCTCGAGATTGTTCAGAACCAAAGAGAAATCAATAAAGAAAAATGGCGAGGTTCCTACCCCATTGATGAGGCATAGTTATAAAATAAATGATAGATAATTGGAATGGGGGTTGTAATGATGACAATTGATAATGAACACGAATGTTTCTTTAATGAGCTTATTAATTAAAATTTAGATTGGTCAAATTTTCTTTCATAAAATTTGAGGATGAATTTATTTTTAAGGAGGTTAATATGTAACACCCCTATGATTTTATTAAGGGTAATATAGTAATTTTATAATTTAATTAGAGTGTTTGTTGGATTGAAGGAAATTAAATCCCATTGGGAGTGGAAATTATAATTAGATTGAGATTAGAGATTTCAATTTGATTTGAAGTCTAAAAGAATATTTAATGGATATATGACTTCCTAATAAAATAGGATTGAAAGTCTCATGACTTAAAAATACTTCAACCATTAAAATAATATTTATTATTATTTTTAATCTAAAAATTAAATGATAAAATATTATGAAATTAAATAATTTCGAAAATAAAGAAAAAAATTGGGGAGGAATTAAATTGGAGGTAAGATTTATTATATGATTATTTAATTAATTTCAAAATTTATTTAAATAAGAATAAATGTGAATTAGTTAAAGAAATTTAATTAGAGGATTAAATTTGAAAGGATTAGATATTATAGTTAGTTTATAATAAAGAATTGATAAATCCTATAAATAAAGATATTTTGTTGGGCAACTCCATAGTACGAAAGTTATTGTCTCTTCCCTTCTTCGTATGTACACCTTCGGCATTCCTCTTTCGGTGATGGTGAACAAGGCACAATAGGAAGGGATATTAACGTTTGGAGCCATCGGCGACAGAGACGATAGATTCAGCGAGAGACGAAAGGCAGCAACGTCAGCGCAGGTACGTAGGGGGATTCAATTTGTTGTCGTGAGGTGGATGATCCACAGCGTGCAGTTGAATTGTGAAACTGATCGAACATTTTTTTTTTCATCAGTAATTATTGTGTGAGAAAACATGCTTTTTCCTTGAGATAAAGTCCGTAAGAAAAAGGAGATTCATGCCATAGGAAAATATATATGTCTGGGAAATGCAGACGGTCTGTTCGCGCGAGGACAGGTTGGAAATAAAAAGGGGGATTTCTCGAGAGTAAATTTGGAGAGAGAAGAGGAAAAAAATAATACGTGAGGCCAAGAAAGAAAGAAAACGTGTGGATAAGAAAGAAAAAGAAAAAAATGAAGACGCGCGAAGTGGAGGAATTGAGAAAAAGAAGAAAATGTTTTCTTCTTTGGTTAATGATTTTCTTTTTATAAAATGTTCATTTATTGAATTTCTCGGCCAAGAAAAAAAGAATATATGGAGAAAAATGATTGGAAATAATTGCGGGCCAAAATTCGGCATTGGTGTAACCAACCAACTGACAATTGAAAACAGAGTTAATTTTTCAACCAACTTGAGGTTCGTTAGGGGGATCCCTATGACGTCAGTTTTCTGCGACATAGACCCTAAACCCTTCTCCATTTTATAGAAATTATATTATATATTATTTACATCTATTAGATATCGTATGACATAGATAGGATGATCGACAGTTGTCGAAAATATAATTTTCTAATGACAATAGAACTCGGCTCAGGTTTTGTCCTACCCGGCCTGAGTTTAATAGAATCCGGATTGAATCATAGTAGGAAATCAAACTGAGTTCCATGAACTTGGTCCGGGTTCCCATAGGCATGGCTCGGGTTCTCTTACCGAGTGCGACGTGAGATTATATCATAGAACCGAACCAGATTCCGGCTTATCCGGCTCGGGTTTCGAAGACTCATTGATAATGGATTAGAACCGAGTCAATATGGCCCTGGGTCTTATATGAAAATTGAAGAAAATAAAATAGATGAATCGGCTCGAGTTTGTCCCAATAGGGGCCTGATTTTAAGGGTTTAAAATATATTTTTAAACAATTGTGGTTAATTGTATTGTTCAATAGCATTGATTGTTTCTGATCGTGTATTGCTATGTATTGGTCAATTGATTGTGATTGTTATGTTGATTAATGTTAATTGTAATATGCTAATTAATAATAATTGATTATGGATTAATGACCTATTGTTCAATTGGCATAAATTGATAGATAATGAAATTATTAATATTGGTTGTGCATCGTCCAAGTGATGATATGAAAAATTGCTATTATGAAATTGTAAATTGATAATGGAGGCCATTATAGTCGATAGAGGCTCTCATGATCGAAGAGATCCTTGTGATCGATTAAAGTCCATTGGGTCAATAGAGGCTCATAGAGTCGATTGTTGATGCATCATGGAGACCTTGTAGTTGATTGAGGTCTTTATGGTCGATGGAGGCTCATGGAGTCGATTGTAAATGCATAGTAGTTAATGAAGACACTTGTGATCGATTGAGACCTTTACGGTCGATGGAGACCCTCGTGATCGATTGAGACCTTTATGGTCGATGGAGATCCTTGTGATTGATAGAGGTCCACCGTGGTCGATGGAGACCGTTATGGTCGATGGATGCTTTCTTAATTGAATTGAATTGCATCGTTGATTGAATTGCGCTCTAGTGGTTGATTGATAATTGTGTGGATGATAAAAAATTGAATAGATAAATTGTTAATAGAAATGATAAATGATAATTATTTATTGTGGTCTTCATCGATTTATGGTCAATTGGTAATTGATTAAAGATAGTTGAATCGAATTGAATGGATATTGGTCATCAACAATTGATGATATAGATAGTTACTATGATTGATCAAATTATCTATGATTTATTGATTATCGTTAAATGTTATCTATTCTGACTAATTAAATATTGTTATGGATAATTGTTATTGGTAGTATTGATATTAACCATGGTTCATATAGTTATTTTTATGGATGACCATACGTACTGAGTTATCTCATTGGACTTTGCATCTGTATTTGGATCCATAATGATGATGATGGCGATGGTGAGATAGTTGGTGACTCCTCTGACGAGTGACATGCATATGGATATAAGGTCTATTATTATATAGACGTGGGCCCTAACCCATAGGTTATTGAACATTGTATAAATAATTTTCGCATATTGTAATAGAATATTATAAATTAGTCTTTCGCTTATGTAAACTAATTTGTTGATTGGTCAAAGTCAGGGTATAGAATTGAATGACGTGGCCCAATATAGCATTATGGGCAGACAAAAGAAAAAAAATGTCAGGACGTTACATTCTTATTAATCTCCTAAATTTAGTTAAGCAAGTTAATTTTCGTGAGATGTACAATCTTTATTCATTACAATTTATTACTTGAACAATGCACTTGCTAGCATATGTCATCACCAATTATCGTTTGGGTGAAGGATTTGATAGGGATGGGTTGTGTTTAATTACAGTGCAATGAGTTTAAAATTTCTACATCTTATTTGTAGACTTTTTTTAAAAGTTTAACTAAAAAAGTTGGCGTGCATAAACTATCAAATGAAAAATTAAACCCACCAAATTGATGATTTTTAGAGGTGAAAAATAATTATTTGCATTCTATCCTTTATTTTTTTCTGAATCAAATAAAAAATAACTTGTTTTTAAGGGTAACAAAGATATTATTAACTTATTTATGTACAAAAAATAATTAAAATTACTCAATTAATCTTATATATATATATATGTATATATATCCAAACATGCATTCACCACACTTAATTTCACCACTCCTTACTCCACCACCCTAATCCACTCCTCATCAAACAAAGCCTTAAAGCTTGTTTGGCAATTAAATAATGAAGGGATGAGTTGGTGTGATGTGGTGAAAAGTGAGATGATATGGTGTGTCAGAAACGGCCTCCGGTCATCCTCTCCTCCGGCAAACTCTTCGGCAGCGACCCAATGCCTGGTCACGAATGATGCAAACTCCTTGTCCCCCTCCCTAGCCCCTCATTATCGGTCTGCACGACCTCAAACTTCACCTTTCCCATTGTTGGGAAAATATGTTAAACTGATAGTTGCGAAATTATCTCATTTTTCTTTTTTAATGTGCACAATAATAATGGGATGACGACAATAATGTAAAGAAATTAAATTAGATCAAAAGACGCAAAGGATTTACATGAAAAACCTCTCAATGTAAGAGGAAAAAAATTCACGGGAGTAAGGAATAAATCTTCTACTATGAAATAATAGTAGGTTACAAAATCTCTTCTCTGAACTACATAGAGGAATACAATAATATTATCAAGAATCAATATTGGGTGTCACAGAATAAATGTCTCTCGATACTAAGGATATGAGTAAAAATGATCTCAGCAGAATATAAAGAATAGAAGAGAAGAATGTTGAGAAGAAGTTTCGTCGAGAATGGATGAGTACTCATTCTCGAATCGAACTTCAAAATTTTTCTCTCTCCTCTCTTTTTCTCTTTCTCGATAGAAGTTCACAGTTGGAGAAAGAAAATGCTCTTTATTCTCTCGTGAAGCTTCGTTCAGCAGCGCAACATAGCTTGAAGGGATGTCATTCTTTTTATAGCTGCATGAGAGGACATCTTCATCTCGGAGTAGAAGACAACTCTAACTCATTTTTTCGTTTCCTATTCGATGTCGAATCCTATTGCTTGTCGCATAAGCAATAACGAACAACAAACTCCCCCTTCTTATTTATGCGAAGGAATCCACCAAGTCTGCATTCTCCCTGTAGAACTCGGTCTTCTTTCTCAGTAGAGGCTTCGTCATTATATCCGACGTATTCCTATCGGTATAGACCTTTTGAAGAAAGAATTTCCTTTTCTTAATTTTGTCACGAATCCAATGATATCGGATATAAATATGCTTGGACTTAGAGTGGAAACTCGAATGCTTACTCAAATGTATCGCACTCTAAATAACTTAGTGAATAGTGTACTTCTCATGCGTCAAACCTAAGTCCCTCAAAAATTATCTCATCCATAGAATTTTCTTACCTACTTCAGTAGCTGCGATATATTTTGGAATAGTCTCACATACTTCTATAACTTGGATTGCCATGAGACTGCTGTTGCTCCTACGAATGTCATCAAGTAATCCAAAATTGACTTTCGACTCTCAATATCTCCTACCATGTCAGCATCAATAAATCCTTCCAACACTAGCTTGACGTTTCCAAAACATAAGCATATCTTAGACGTGCCTCGAAGATATCTGAGAATCCACTTGACTGCATCCCAATGCTCTCTACTAGAATTTGATAGGAATCAGCTCACCACACTAATTGCATATGCTATGTAAATCATTGCATATATCAAACTACCAACTGCAGATGCGTATGGAACGCTCTTCATCTTCTGCTTCTCGATTTTGTTCCTCGGACATTGTCTAGAACTCAACTTGAAGTGATTTGCAAGTGGTGATGTAACTGTCCTTGCGTTCTTCATGTTGAACCTCTTTAAGACTTTATCGATGTACATTTCTTGGGATAACCATAGCTTGGATTGCCTTGGTCATGGGTGATCATCATGCCAAGGATATTTTTTGTTGCACCGAGGTCTTTCATGGAAAACCATTAACTCAAACTTGCTTTAATATGTCAATCTTACTTTTATCCTGACCTATAATAAGCATGTCATCAACATATAACAACAGGATAATAAAATCATCATGTGAAAAGTATTTCATGAAGACACAATGATCTGATCTGATCTTATTATATCATTGTTGCGTCATGAATGACTCAAACTTCTTGTACCATTGGCAAGGTGCCTGTTTGAGTCCATATAAAATTTTTTATAATTTACACATCAAATTTTCTTTTCCTTTCTTTCGAAAATCCTCTATTTGCTTCATGCATATTTCTTCTTCCAAGTCACCATGGAGAAGAACTCTCTTGACGTTTAACTATTGAATTTCAAAGTCCTTGGTAGTAACTAATCCAAGAACCACTCGAATTTTGAAAATCAATTCCTTTCTTCAAAATCAATTTGACCACTTGTGAGAATATATCAAAATTAATTCCTTTCTTCTGACTGAACCCCTTGATAATTAATCTTACCTTCTATCTCAGGTGTGGATAATTTTCTTCACTATTCAGTCGAAACACTCACTTGTTATTGAGTGCCCTCTTCCCTTTAGAAAGTTTCACCAGTTTGTAAGTTGTTCTCATGTAGAGATTGCTTCTCATTATGCATGACTTTCATCCATTCATCCTTCTGCTCATGTGACAATAAGTCTTGATAACACATTGGTTCTTCCCCTTCAGTTAACACTACAAGAAAATTGACGATTAGTGACTCAACATAGGAGATGCTAGGGAGGCGCTATTATGTCTCCGTTGCGAAGAGCGTCTCTTTAACGTCTAACTAGCGTTGCAATATTGAGACGTTGAAAATCGATGGCTAGTGGCGTCGCACTAGAGTAAAAGATAATGAGACGCAACTAGCTCCCCTTGTTGACGCTATATCGACGTTATTAAGACACTACGTTTGCGGCTGTGCGAAGCAGTGGAGCGTCGCTCAGTCGATGCGCAAGGGGCGCTGGTTTTGAGGCGCTATTCCAGTGCCCACGTGCCGCTACTGTAGGCGCTAGGAGGGCGTCAAATTGACGCAAATATGATCGTGCACGCGTCGTCAATGGGACGCTCAGAGGGCGCTAAATGTGATATATTTAAAACCACGTCGACATGTTTTGCGACGCCAATGAGACGCTATGGAGTCGCTACTTGCACATTTTTTTACCCATCCCAGCCTCATTTTTTCCCATCCCACACCCATACAATTTATAATGCATCTCAAAATGCATTGATATTCATTACAGGCAATATAAAAGCATCACAGGTAATATAAAACCATCACAGACAATATAAAACCATCAAAGGCATAATATATAATATAAGAATACGAAAACTACTAAACCGAACTAACAAACTATATGTATGTGTAAGTCTATAAGTAACAAATGCATAGTTTGTTTTCTATCCTAGGTTTGGGGGTTATTGTTATCATTCCGGACGTTCGACCCAGACGTGCTCGGTCCATGGCCTCACGGGGATGGATTCTGCATCGGGATCAATCCCTGAATCGCCTGCAATAGAGGAGCCAACTGTTGCGACACCTACTGCGATATCTGCGCCGATAACTACTGCGATAGCTGCTGTGATAGCTACGTCATATCAGGTACAGCGGATGAGCTCGGAGCAGATGCACCTCCTGCATATTCTCCGATCCTCCTAGGTATCTGAGCGGATGTGCCGAGGCCACACAAGTATCCCCTCGTGTCGTGCCGGCCACCTCCTCCCAAATAGAAGGGTCCTCTACGAAATAAAAAAATTATACAATCATATAATACATAAATTATATATCAAGAAACACAAATTAAAAACATGACTAAACCAATGAAGAAACATTACCTCGTGGCTGAGTACTCGGATCATCTCCATACTTTTCAGTCATTTTCGTATTATACTCATCCTATAAAATTTAAACATTATGTATTTCAAAAATAGTGCAACAACCAAATGACCATATCATGAGACTTTCCAAAATCTTACGAGCAGTGGGCGTGACTAAGTCATTTGTCTTTCGGCTTTTATGCGTGGCCTCATAGACCACACGAAAGTCTACGAGACCGCCTTCTTTCTCCTCCTACAATAAAGTTTCAAATTTGATAACATAAGTATAAGTCAAAAGTTTGATAAATTGAATTTATATGTAAATTACCATGTGTCGTCGATGCTCGTTAAATCGCATCGATCCCCCTGTGTGGATGTGGGCCTCGGGCTTCGAAAGACGGTTAACTCTTGCCTTTTCCGACTTCCTTTGTCATCGTTCATCCGTCCTTTTATGAACATCAAATACTTACACTTTCAAAAAGTATAATTTTCATAAAAATAATGTAAAAGTATACATACTTACTACTTCCTACAGAGGGACTCCCAAACCGAGCGCCTAATATGTCTTGAGCATCTTTGTATGCCCTGCTCCAAAGTGAGGCCGATGGACGTGAAGACCTTGTGAAACTTGTATAATCGATTTCGGAGGCGTTTCGCAGCTACCTCCTCAAAAGCTCTCCGGATCATCCCTAAACTAAGATCCGAATGAAACTGATTTGCCTTCTACAAATAGAACGTTGAAACTTAGTAATTTTAAAATAAATATAAATCGAATTATGTAACCTAAATAGAAGATCATACCGTAAAGGCTCGAAACATGTCATCTCGCACTTGAATTGGGACATCTTTCCAGGATCCTGCCCCTTCCGGCAAGTGGGAAAGAACGAGAGCACTGACATCCCGCACGGTACTAGCGGGTATGAAAGTGGTCCTGCCAATTACAAAGAAGAATTAATTTTCAATGATAACCAAAACTATAACAAGTAATCTATACAAATTATTTAACTTATGATCGAGCAATATTATTCACAGTGACCACCCCATTATCGTGTAACCCCTCTTCATCACTCGAAGAGTAATCATCATCCGGTACAACTGGGGTAGGCTGTGAAAGTTCGACATCAGCTACGGGCCCTAATACATAATAAATCATTAGTATCATACCAAATTAAAATTGTGATAATTGATAGATGTACAGTAATGTTTTCACCTCGATTGATGTGTACCACATGATCAGTAGCAGTCCGCTCGTCTAAATGAATTGAGTCAGGTGCTTATGCTATTGGCGGCGTAGCAACTGACATTAATAAAAAATAATTAATATAATTAATTGAGAAATGTCAATAATAATAAATATATCACCTGACGTAAGATATCGCTCACCAACACTAGATTGTGGTGAAGCGTTTGGTATTCTCGGCGGTGACGGTGGGGTAGCAATTGCCATCATAAGAAAATACATAAAATTTAACTCCTACATAAAATTAAGTAATATATAAAAAATAACCTAGTGTGACATGACGAGCGTCGTCGTGCGATCGAGACGTACCGACTATGTTCCCCGTCGACGGTGGAGCAACCGTCACAAAAGCAAAATATTTAAAAAACTCTATCTCCTACTGTGTCACGTACCTGGAGTGATACACTGAGCAGACCCACCAATGGATCACCTACTATGTGATGATCCTACTACGTGTCCCGTCGGCGGCGAAGGAACTGATATTATTAAAAAAGGAATTTAACTATTATAATCAACTATAAATAAGCAGCTCACAATAAATATATTACCTGGTGGTTGTGATGGCTAGCTCATCAGTGAACGCCTGGAAGAGCGAGATGACCCAGATGCTCAACCCCTATTAATCATGAGTAAAAAAAAAGAAAGAAATTTCACTTATTATCAGTAACCATATATAACTTAAAAAAAAATAAAAAGCTTACGTCATTAGAATAACTACGAGATTCATTCGCTTGTTTCGTATTCTGATTCATTTTCATTATCTTCATCATCGTCGTATAATCTTGGTTCAAGTCATCGTCAACGAAATTATCAAAGTTCACATCCAAGAGGTCATTTGAATTGAAATCTTTCATTGGCTCAGCGTCATCGAACAATTAAAAATTCTCAACTCTATCAGCCACATCAATCGTCTCATTCACTTTATCTTCTTGATAGTAATCGTCCATGGGCACATCGTTGTGTACGGATGATGTTTCATTGTCATCTATCATTGTTTCTGCTAAGAATAGTCTACTCCTCATCTTGTATGACGTCCATCATTCATCCTTGGTTCTTTTCGATGGATACTTAGTGTAGTACACTTGTTGTGCTTGTTACGCCAATACGAATGGATCGTATGACTGAAGTCTCAACTGAGTTGTTTTCCTTGTGGCACAACATGCAATGATTGCGGCATGCATCAATCTTCTGATATTCCAACCCTAAATCTCTCATCAACCGTTTGCACTTGTAAAAATGTACCAGTAATTTCTCAGAAATTGGAAGCATACTCTTAATAATGGCAAGCATCCGGTCAAAATAACTTTCGCTCATATTAAATTCTGATTTTAAGTTCATTAGTTGTGCCACTGCAGAAAGTGTAGTTTGCTTCACGCATCCATCCCATAAATGTTCATCTGCCTCTTCGAGAATATTATAAAACTTAGAAGTCGAAGGATTCGGGTCTTCTTCAATCGATGTTTCGCCAACATTTTCTCCTAACATTGCATCCCGTATCATGTCCCTGTACGGATTGCTCGAGTCGCCCATAACGGTATCTACATTATTTGTTTCTTTAGCCCATCTTTCTTCGTCATCAAAGAACCAATTGGTGTATGTAAGTAAGAAACCGTTGTAATATAAATCCTTCTGCATATCATATCTTACTTTCCACTGATAACATTTGCACTTCCGGCATGGACATAAGATTTTGCCATATGAAGTAGCAACACCTTCATTTTGATATGCCACATTAATGAATTCATCAACACCATCCTTATATTATTCAGTTATGATGCCATGTTTATCCTTCCAACAACGAATCCAACTACGATCTGGCTTTATCATTTCTGTAACGGAGAACATTAAGCCAAGTAATCAAATTCGTGTACTTGAAACGTGTGATTTTGAACTTACGAATTAATTCCAAAATCACATGTTTCAAGTACTTCATCGTCGAATCATAATCTCATTTTATCACCAAGAATGTGAAAGTACATGAATTAGTTCATAAGTTAACTTAACAATTAACATAAGTTAAATACTTAACTTAATTCATAACATGAATAAGTAATACTTAACTTAAGTAATACTTAACTTAATTCATAACATGAATAAGTAATACTTAAATTAAGTAATACTTAACTTAATTCCTAAGAGATGATACTTAATATTATACTTAATAAGTAATACTAGCTTGATCCAAAGAGATGATAATTAACTTAAGTACTACTTAACTTAATTCATAACATGAATAAGTAATACTTAACTTCAGTAATACTTAACTTAATTCCTAAGAGATGATACTTAATATTATACTTAATAAGTAATACTAGCTTGATCTAAAGAGATGATAATTAACTTAAGTACTACTTAACTTAATTCATAACATGAATAAGTAATACTTAACTTAACATGAATAATTAACTTAATTTAACTTAATGCATTAATAATTACCTTAATTTACATGGTGGCAGGCTAGTACCTTCTTAACTAGAGGACGACGAAGGGCGGCCGAGACAGCGGTCGAGGTAGAGGACAGTGGCGGCGGAGGCAGACGAAGGCGGCGGTGGAGGGAGGACGCGGCGGAGGGCAGACGAGGCGGCGGTGGACGCGAAAGGCGGCGGTGGAGGCGGAGGGCGGACGACGCGGCGGCGGAGGCAAAGGGCAGCGGAGGCACCCTGCGGCGGCGGTGGAGGGCAGTGGAGGCGAAGGGCGGCGATTGAATGAGGAGGCAGTGGCGACAGTGGAGGACGGACGAGGCGGAGGGAGGAGAAGGACGAGGCGAAGGGCGGCGGTCAAACGCGGAGGGCAGTGGTCGAATACATAGGGCGGCAGAGGTGAAGGGCGGCGGCAGTGGAGGGCGGGCGTCGGGGAGGGAGGAGGAGGAGGAGGCGAAGGGCGGCGGTCGAATGCGGAGGGCGACGGAGGCGAAGGGCGGCGGCGACGGTGGAGGGCGGTCGTCGGGTGTCGGACGTCGGGCGAAGGCTGAAGGCGACAGTGTCGGGCGTCGGGGCGCGTCGGGCGGGCGGGATGAAATGATGGTAAACAATAAAAGTGAAAACGAAAAAGAGGGATTGGGGATTTAAGTAATTTTTTAGCGTCGCAAAGAAACGAGACGCTACGTAGACGCCATGTAGGCGCCGACACTGTCAAAATTCGGCTAGAGAGGAGCTATAGAGAAGCTAGTGTGTCACTAAGATAATGTAGCGACACCATAGCGTCGTCGGGGCGTCTCAATGGTGTAGCGTCTCATTATCGCGATGCCATTGAGACACTCATTAAAAGTTTTTTTCAATTTTTTTTGTATGTATGTGTAATGTCTCATCACATTGTGCCCCGTTCCAATTGTTTTATTTTCTTCTGATAATCTATCATGTATGTATACAAAATTATAAATATGTATGTATATGTGTATATAACACAATTGTGTGTATATATATACATATGTAATATATGCGTATGTATATATATGTCTACGTGTGAGAGATTAAGTTACAACAATCTGCTTCATCTATATGTATTATAAATATATATGTGTATGTATATGTCTATACATGTGCGAGTCATATATATATATAGATAACGTGTATATGTATACGTATTCGAAGTGAATATATATATGTGTATTTGTTTATATGTGCCAGATTAGGTTATAATAATATGTATATATGGACTTATTATATATAAGTATCAACATATATACGTATTTATATGTCTATATGTGCCCGATTGAGCGAGGGGTAAAAAGTCAGCTTAGGAGGCGCAATACAGACGTCATTGCGTCGCTAGATTCATTTAGCGATATCGTAGCGCCGAACTAGCGTCTAAAACTACATGGCGTTTTGAACATGCGACGCTAGAGAGACGATCATAGTGTCACTATAGCGTCGACAAAATCTGCAGCTCTCGTTAAACGCTAGGCAGACGCTATTGAGTGTTTACTGTGACGCTAAAATATGACTCACTTAATCAACCATCGTAATCTCATGATTAAGTATATAATAATATATGCATAATTAAGATATTATATATATTATATGTATAGATAACATAAATAATATAGGTAACAAATTATATATTTAGGAACACTCTTATCATGTAAAAATACACACACACATATATATAATCGTGTAATTAATACATTTATATGTTGATAATATGCTATTGATAATATGTTGATAATCGTGTAATTAATACTAATATAATATTTAATGAATTTATTGATTGACATATAATATATATAATATAGTGTTTAAATATATACAGTAGCGTCTCATTAGCGTCTCCTTTATTTGAGACTCCATATAACGTCGCTTTAGAGTCTTCATACATGAGACGGTAGTGTTGCGTCTAAAGTGATCGACGCCAGAACGGCGCTAGGTGCTGTCGTGCATTTGCGGTTCATGACGCGAAATAATAGCATCTACGTAGCGTCTCGATTGCGCTAGAGTTAACGTCAACCCGTTGAGTAGCTATGAAGACGCGAATGAGACGCTATCGAGAGGCAAGTAGCGTCTGACTCGCGTGACGCGTAGTAGACGCAATGGAGGCGCTAGTGGCGTTTATATAGCGTCACTATTTTTTGAGGCGCTACTTTGCGTCGCTAAGCGCCCATTTTCTTGTAGTGTAATAACACATACTCTATCAGGGAGTATTGCTTTGACTCTTATCTTTGTTTGTTCGATCTTCTTAACTGAGGCTCTTGCATTGGTGCATCATGCTCGATATGTGGCTCGTCATCACTATCTTGATTATCTAAAGGTATATTTGAATTATATGAGCTACTATCACTGCTATTGTCCTATTGATAAGCTTCTAGAGCAATGCCATCTTCTATCGATGTGTTAATTGAACTTGGTTCAGCTAGATAATCAGTGAAAGTAGTTGGCTTTTTATCCTTCGACAGATCTTCAATTGTTTGGTGTTCCACGAACACAACATCTCTGCTTATGATAACATTCCTATTAATAGGACCCTAGAGTTTGTAGCCAAATTATTCACCTTCATAATAGAAGAAAATACATTCTTTTAATTCGCCGTCAAGTTTTGAACACTCATTACTGGAAATGTGAACAAAAGCTCTGCAGTCTATCACTCTTAGATGTTTGTATGAACATCCTTTCATGATCATACTTTCAGAGGTATGTCACCATTCAGAGGTACTGATGGTGTGTGATTGATCAGTTCAACTGAAATCTCTTCGATAGCTTGGCATATAGAAGCATACATCTGACACGTTCCTCGATTGTTCTGTTCATCCTCTCAGCAAAACCATTTTGTTGAGGAGTCTTGAGAACTTTCTTCCCAAGCTTGATGCCATAGGTGTTGCAATATTCTTCAAAAGGTCCCCTGTATTCGTCGTCATTGTTTGCCGAATATACTTGAATTTCTTGCCAATTTTTTTTGACTTTGGCATGAAACTTATTGAACTTTGCGAACACCTGATTTTATGTGCTATAGGAAAAGTCCAAACTTTTTTAGAATGATCATCAATAAATGTAATAAAATAAAGAGCACCACCTAAAGTTTTATCCTTCATATAGCAGACGTCAGTATGCACCAAATCAAGTTCGTGTGAACTTGTAGATGAAAAGTTCTAATACCATCAATGAACACATACGTCAAGTGAAGTGTCTTTCATATCTGATAGTAGATTTTGTCGAGTTAATATTTGAAGCACTTTCTCACCTATGTGACCAAGTCGCCTGTGTCATAACTCAGAGGGTGACATCTCTTGAGTCATGTTTATCTCATCAGTGCAGTGTTGTGCTTTAATTTTGTACAGAGTACTATCTTGGTGTTCTTTCGCTAGTAGGAGTGAACTTCTCTTGAGTTTTCACACTCCCCCTTTAAAGTTGCTCTCTTAGTCATTGTTGTCTAATTTGCCAACTGAAATTAGGTTCAGATGAATTTCTGGTACATGCTTCACATCTTTGAGCACATCCGGCATTGGTCTTGAATTGAATGTCTCCAACGCTAATAGTTTGGGACTTTGACTTGTTTTCCATCTTTACTGACCCAAATGCTCCCTCTCTATATGTTGAGAATACATATTTGTGAGGGGTAACATGGAATGAAGCTGCAGTATCTAAGATTCAAATTGAATCTTGACTCACAACATTGACATCATCTTCTTCCTCTTCTTGAATAAGAAAGTATGTAGCATCTGATGTAGCCACCACAACGTTATTTCTATCATTGTTCCTCTTTTCCTTTTTAGTATCTTCAGATCCTTCATGTGACTGATCGCTTTATTTTTTTACATTCTTTCTTGAAATGTCCTAGCTTGTCATAATGATAATATGTGACTTCTTTTCTGGATTTCAACTTGCCGTTGACCTTGATCTATCATGGGTGTGAAAGTTTCTCTATTTGTTTCTCCTACGATCTTCAACGATAAATGCCTCTGATTTATTGTTAAGATTTTGCTATCATCTTCTCGTTTCTTTATTGAACAAACTATTATTGATAGTTTCTAAAGATAAATTGTCCACATGGGGTAGAGTTGTTTGGAGAGATAACGAGCATTTTCCAACTATCAAGTGATGAGCTCATCAATAAGTGTTTGGATATCATCTTTAAACACGATCTTTATTGAGGACAACTTGTTAATTAATTCCTGAAAACTGTCAACATGTTCTGCAATAGAATGACTATCATTATACTTCAGGTTGATAAGTCTTTCCTCAATAACACCTTATTCTGCGGCGATTTGCATTCACTTCAGCGGGTTCATCAATATTGGTAATATGATGAAACACCTTATCGTCGACCCATTGTCGAATTTGTGCGACTATTTTGGTTTTAATTCTCCTCCACTTTTTATCATCCATGCCCTCAGGCTTTGGAGCATCACCTTCGATTGAATCATAATCTTTCCTGTAATTTAAGTAGTCCTTCATCTGAGGCTTCCAGATAGAATAATTTATTTCTGTGAGCACATGCATCCATATGGGGGCATTATTGTCCTTTATTATAATGTCACTTTCCTGACCAGGCTTGATATCATTGTTGGAAGAAAGGTTGAACTAATAGCTACGGAATGGTCTTCTTTTTCCCTATTAATGCGTACAATAATAATGGGATGATGACAATAATATAAAGGAATTAAATTAGATAAAAACATAAAGGATTTACTTGAAAAACTTCTCAATGTGAGAGAAAAAAAACTACGGGAGCAAGGAACAAATCTTCTACTATGAAGTTAATAGTAGATTACAAAGTCTCTTCGTTGAACTACATAGAGGAATGCAATAATAATCTCAAGAATCAATTTTGAATGCCACAAAATAAATGTCTCTCGAAACTGAGGATAGGAGTTAGAACAATATCATCGGAATATGATGAATAGATGAGAAGGCTATTGAGAAGTAATGCCTAAAGTTTCATCAAGAACGAATGAGTACTCATTCCCGAATCGAACCTCAAAATTTTTCTCTCTCCTCTCTCTTTCTCTCTCTTGGTGGATGTTCGCGGCCGGAGAAAGAAAACTTTCTTTCTTCTCTCACGGAGCTTCGTTCAGCGGCGCACCATAGCTTGAATGGATGTCGTCCTTTTTTATAGCTGCATGAGAGGACGTTTTCATCTCGGAGTAGAAGACGACTCCAACTCATTTTTTTTCTTTCATTTTCTATTTGACGTTGGATCCTATTGCTTGTCACATAAGCAATAATGAACCACACCCATCAGGTCACTAGTCGCCCAATCTCTGGCTCCATCGTGTTCTCGATGTTGTAGCCCATGTCAGCCCGTCCGATGAAGTTCTCTAATGCATGAAGCAGTAGTCATACTAGAGGCTGGCTTGGATAGGCTATTGTGAGCTTCTTTGTGGCATCCTTCAGGCATGCCAAGCAATCCTTCAGGCATGCCAAGCAGAGTTGGCAGGATGCGCCACCCAAACCTGGTTTGGTTGCTTGCGCACATGTAGAACTTGGTCTGGTTGCTTGTCGACGGGCTACAATGTTGCGCTCGGGGTGGCTACCAAGATCGAGTACCTCCACATGGCGCACCGACCGCGAGTTATCCACCGGGACTTGAAGCTTGTGAACATACTACTCGACCATGAGCTCAACTCTCGACAAGGGGGCGGGGTCCTCGTTCGGGTAAGGGGAGTGCCATGCATGCCATTGCCCTCCTTTCTATCCAATCACCTCGGTTGCTATCATCTGCCTCCCCCACCCACCGCCATTTGCCACCCTCACAAGAACTTCAGGAGGTGTCGCCGCGATGGCATTTGCTGACCTATTCCACCCTCCTTTCTCTCCAACGAGGGGTGGTAGATCGTTCCCTCCCCCCGTCTTCTGGGAGAGGCGCAATCGAGAAATATATTATCAACGGTCATGAGAGCATTATGTACAAGATTTTCGAACTTATATGATAATCTAGTTATAAAATAAAATTAAAAGACTTAATTGATACCACACATATAGTGGAGGGACGACATGAGTATTTTTTAAAGAAGGTTGGAAGTTATCTATTAATAAAAACTTCCAGAATTATCCAAATACAATAGTTAGAGAAGACCTGGAGGGGGTGATTCTCCAAAAAAAATGATGCTCAGATGAGTGCGACCAAAATTATCCAAATAGTCGGTAGAGCTATTTGCTTCTATGTAGCAATGCTTAATTTGCCATGCATCAAAAGTTATTAATATAGAAACAATATCATGAATATGCATTTTGATATGCCAAGAGACCATGTTTGTCGAGATGAGCTAGGCGAGGACCTTGAAATTCCAATTCTATGATAACACGCCTAACACAAAATCGAATAGCACAACCGAGTCCCAACAATAAGCCCCAGGTCTCCATTACCGAGGTCGAGTGATCGAGTTCATGAGCAGCACCTGCAGCCGAGAAAATGCCCAATGATGTCCAATCAAGAATCACACACTCCTCACCAGTTCCAATTAAGGAACGGTCCGAATTTAGCTTGTACCAACTAAGAAGAAGACTCTCACCGAACTAGGTAATGACCCTATATGTTAATTGTCTCATGATTGAGATGTGTAACTAGACAATGTCCGTCTTGGAATGAAAACAAACATAATTTTGCATAGACCACACACTCCATAAGCAAGAAAAGGAAATTGAAAATTTTGCCTCAAATTAAGGTCCAATTCCTACCTGAAGAGCTAGGTGATGAGAGTTCAGAGTGAAAATTCAAATGCGAGTTTAAATTGAATACCACAATTGAAGTGCCATCGGTCAGGTGAAAAGGAGGTGGTGAATTAATACAAGGATTGCAATGTAGAATCTCATAGGTCCTGCTTGGATGAGAGTTAAAATAGGATGGGGTTAAAGTATATATTCTATCGGACTAGGCGGTTTTTAAAGTTTACGCCCGATTAAGTATATTCCACCTTTTATAAAGAATATGATAACTTATAGATTTTCACTATTTACAAGGTTAATTTTTTTTAAAATGACAAAATTGTCTTTTGTACTTTTTGCATAATAAAGCATATGCTTAGTAATAATCCAAAGAATATCTATATATTCTCCTAGGGTGTGTTTGGCAGCGCGAGAATTTTGGATTCATTGTTGCGAACTTCCGGATTTGACGTTGAAGTCTGTATCTTGTGTTTGGGAAAGTTCTCATAGATAGGAGAACTTTTCGTGTGATTGGACCGGGTAATTCAATTTTGTTCTTGGGGGCGTTTGGAGAGAGTTCCAGTGGCGCACTCGCGTGTTCGAAAATGAATAACTGCCGGCAAGATTTGCGCACGGAGAAAAAATGCAATACCTCTACGCCAAATTCAGAAGCGAACACATTTTGAAGACGAAGAAATGACCTGATACCGCAATATTATATAATTACATGGCACTACTCGTAGCCAATAATGAGGTGAAAAAAATGTGTTATGCGACTACAAGTATAATGACCGACCAAATATAATGATAGAAACACATAGCACTACTCGTTGGCAATAATGAAAAAAAATGAAATATGTGACTGTAAGTATATTGACCAACCGAATATAATGACCAACGAAAATAATCATAGCAGTAAAATTTCGAGTCGGCTAGAAGTATCATCAATAATCATAGTTCGGGAGAACTTGAAAAATTGCAAGTTGACTACATCTATCATCAATAGTCATAGCAGTAAAATTTCTAGTTGGCTACAAGTATAATGGCCAAACAAATATAATGACCAACTAAAACAAACATAATGACAACAGAAGCAACCACAAAACAATTACAACATCGCAGTATAGAAATATTAGATATCCCCCAAAAGAGGAATTAGAAAAGAAAATAGAGGGTGCCAAACAAATATAATGACCAACCAAAGCACACAACAATCCCAAACAACCAACATATATGTCGCGACTACAAGAGCTTCATTCAACAGGCTACATATCAAAGTAAAATAACCACTACGTAATCCAACTAAGAAGGTTCCAGTACTAATACATTCTCCCAAACACTAGCAAAACACAACGTAATCAGTCTTAGAACATTGACTTTCCCAGGTCACACATAAGTCTGCGAAGACAAGTATCCACAACAAGTACTTCAATTGCTCAATCGTGCCTACAACACTTTCTAATGTAGAAACCCAGTACATATGAAAATGCAACACTTAGGAATATCAGCAACATATTAACCTTACACTTGCACTTGCAGTTCACAGAAATGGCCCTGTCCTCGGCTGCAATCACCCCGTGAGCTGCAGACTTCATAGAGATATCAGTACCTGGTTCAGAATAGTACATACTAAAGTAACTCTGCAAAGAAGAATAGGCGGCATCATAGCTATTGAATTTTTTATACGCACAGCCACGATATCCCAACACTTGTGCTTGACAATCTGCCAACGTGTCAAATATGCCAGTATTGCGACCTTCGTAGATAACGTAAAATTTTTGTGAAGACATGCTAACTCTTAACGTCTTCACGCCCTGCAATTTCAATAACACGGTAAACAAAGTAATACATCATCTACAGTACATGAAAGAATGAGAGCATGACAACAAAATTCCAGAATTGTACGTGAGCTTTTTACGTAATTGCAATGCAAAGTAAATATCAAAAACATGAAGTCCCACTGGATCACACAAGATAGAGATAATACATGAGAGAGATCATTAAGAGAAGCCAACACAATTTCAGTAACGAGATACACAAAATGAAGCTTCAACATGCTGTAATTACATGGATCAATAAATAGTAAATTGATGTGTAAGACCTACATAAAGGTAATATGAGAAACTCTTGATTAAACAAAATTGTTACCTCTACGCCTGCGATGATCAGCCCAAATCCTAGAAGCTATCCCGTCCCGCATCATGTCTCCTATGATTTTCTCAGATGCAGAGGCGAGCATAGATGGCAGAAGGTCACCCGCACGTACCGCTTCTGATTTCGACAAAATTGTCATGTTGAAGTATTTATCATCCCCGGCATGACGCCTTACAAAATTGTGAATGATGCAACAGGCGATGACGATATACTTCTGTAGCTTCAATGGATATTGGATGGGGCTATGAAGTAACCTAAACCTTTTTTTCAAAATTTCGAAAGACTTCTCCACACAGTTTCGCAGCTACGCATGTATTGAAAATATCCTTCACATTGCGATACCGATCTGCTTGGGTGTTCTCTGTAAAGGTCCCCATATGGTACCTCCCACCCCGATATGCTGCTATGAATTTATCGGAGTTTGCATAGCCGGAATCTACAAGATAGTACTTTCCTATGTCGGGCATTTGAAATAGAGTTAGGGCAACCAAATAGTGAAATGGAAGAAGTATTTTGAGACTGAAGTCTATAGAATCATACCATCAGGCACACGGAATTCATTCCTCTCCAAGCACCAATGCAGAATCTTCATATCGTCGGCGGAGCCCTCCCAACCAGCACATATGAAAAGAAAAGTGTGATCGAATATTGCTGCTGCCATCACGTTCTGTGAAAGGAATCCCTTACGATTCCGATACGGTACTACATTTGACTTTTGCACGTGAGTGGGTATGCGACGGTACCGAGCGCATTCTACAACAACACATGTAGGAAAAACGAAAGTAAACTTTCTATCCAAAGAACCTTCATGTAAAGCAAAGTACGAAGAGCAATTTACCGCAAAGTATGGATAAAATCTGCGAGTGTCCCGCACTCGTGGATGGACGTTAACATCTGCACCAAGTAACACAATGAACTCCTCACATAGTGAACATATTGCTTTTAAGACATTTCAAAAGTGACGTGATATTGTTTCACCGGAGTGTTGGAACTGCTCCTGCATGTCTATATTTGTCTCGTCACGACGAACAACAAATAAGAAAATGACTAGTTGTTCCCTCGCGCTGACATGCTTTATCGACGCAAGGAGCCATCGCGAGACAAGCAGCTCCTCAAACATAAAAAAGACTGTGTTCTTCAACCCGAAATGATGGTAGTCTCTTTTCGGGTGTCCATTCAACATCTCATTAACTGCCTGATCACCTGTGAATGACCGTGTCCTACATGGCATCCTCAGAATGCTAATAGATGTTGCAGCTGAGCTAGTGTAACCTAGTGAGGAAGTAGTGTCATTCTCGAACAATTCATCCTCAACCAATAAATCCCATATCTCGTCAAGCTTCATCTAGCACATCATAATGTGGAAAGCGAAAAATAGAATAGAGGAAAGATAAAGCAGACCAAATTGAAGCACACATCTAAAATATTTTAACACAGCCGCATCTTCAGTCACGGAATAATACATAGCATACCAAATTAAAAAAACACATCATAATAGTCTTACTTGGGAATTAGAGTACAAACCACTAACGACATCATAATAGTTTTCGGACACACTAAGATGCATGACTCGTGCAGACAAAAGTACAGATCACTAACGACAAACGTCTACAACAAGAAACAAAAGATACTACTCCGCATCGCTCGAGTTAGCCCCAGCCCCACTGAATCTTGCAGGTATGAAACGACGAGAGGGTATTGCGTTTGGGGGGTTCACAGGCCTTACAAGTTTGCTGGGACTGAAGTAAGGGTTGGAGACGTTGAACGGAGATGGCACGCTTGGAAAAGTTGGAAAAGGGTTTCCCATGACACTTACTCCGGAGAAAGGTGCACGGACGTCTGCTACATGGATTGACGGGGGCGCTGCATAAGTGACGGCACTCACAAAAGGTGCTGCCCCAAATGGTACGTTCGACCTTCCTTGATCAGCACCAAAAGTTGTCAACCCAACAGCCGGCGGCGGAGAAGGTGGTAGATGGTAGTACTTGGATACTTTTCTCGCTATCCAAGCTTCAATCATGGGTTCATCACATTGCATGAAAGTCCATAACTCCTTTTTTTCCTTCAATGCATCCGCGACAACGAGCTTCACATGAGAAGGAAGGTTGGGCATCCTGGCCTCCAACCAGCATTTGTAGCCCCATGTTTTTTTATTCTTTAGCGCCAACATTTCTTCCATCAGATGTAACTTTTTCATGGCTAACTCTTGTGCCACCCAATCCATGTCCCTCGCAGGTTTCTTCTTCTGTCTTCCTCGATGAAACTAGAGTGGATCCGGTCTAGTTCTCTTTTCGAAAGATGTGGTTCCATACGAAGCTAATTCCCACGGGTTAAGATCATTCTCCTGTGGTCATTCAATTTTTTGCTATGGTCATATCGATAATGTTGTCGTCGGAACTATCTTGTTCTTCTTCTAGGTCTACTAGCTTCGCGGTCGTACATGCCCCCTTCCCCGTGGCTGTGTTCTTTGCGAACAGGAAGATGAAATCATCACAATGTGGGAAGCGTTTGTTTTTCACCCTCGCGTAGTCTTTGTTCCCCTATCACAGCAAAACAATAATGCCAGTACATCTCTAGACCAAAGGACAGTGTGCATTTACGAACTGAATTAGTACTCACTGCAATGACCTCATCCCACATTCCCTCCTCCGGTGGCTTGGGCATGCATTTTTTTGGATCCCAACCCCATCCACTCTTGTTGGCTAGAGTTCTACACAACTCGAAGTTCATTTTCATCACCTTTAGATGGTTTTTCATGTGTTCAACCGTCATCCTCTCATGGAAGTGTTCATTGAACCTGTTACACATTCTTTTCCACGCTTTCGGTGCGAAGGTGTTACTCCAGAAGAAACCGTCAATATTTTTCTGCATCATTATCCCTACGAAGTAGGAATCCATATTACTCGATCAGTGGCTAGATCTTGCCTTATCCGAAGTGGACACCATCTTCTCTTTTCTTTTTGTGCAACTCATTACTGTTTAGGGAAGAGCAATGAAAGAGAATTATAAAAGATGGCCAACAACATACTAGTCGCATGAAAATATTTTCTTAAGGTCGTATATTCTGTTAGATAAAATCAAGGACGAAAGCAAAACAGTGCTAGACTTCCTATTTTGTGGAAGTGTTTGGATTTCTTTTGTGTAGGCCACTATTTTGTGGAAGTGTTGGGATTTTTTTGTGTAGGCCTACAAGGGTGAAGTAAAATGGCCTCGTGTTCTATTACTAAGATCCTGCAATCCATGATAAGGTTGAAGTTTTTTGCATCTTAGTTTACCCCACTTGGCATGTATCTATGGAAGATGTAGCATAAGGTAGAGTAAACATAGTAAACACGTACCAAATAATTCATAGTCAAGCGGAATATGTAAAGAGCGGTGCGAAATCTATAATGAGGTGCCATATGTTTTCAAGATGTACATTATAAGTTATAAAGATAGGTAACTTGCAACGTCAATCAAGATGTATGTTTGCAATATGATTACACCATACGTGATTAAAAAATGACATTGAAACCAAACATCGATGGCAGAACACAACATAAAAGACAAACATGTCATGCTCAGGGAAAAACTACATTATCATTAACTTCACTACTATCACAAAAATAGTAGGACAAGGGAGGTAGCTTTGGCATTACGATATTACCTCGGCGGAGGTTGCTGGTAGGGAAGTCATCGTGGAAGGGCACCGCGGGATCACTACTTTCTCTCGTCTTACCTACCCAAATGAGAGACACTAAAAGAGATACGTTAATATCGCATCATGACAACAATGTCCACAAGTCGTTGTATAATTCATCTAAGCTCTTCTACGAATGTTGATTGCTTTCAACTAAGTAATGACAATAACACAGAAGAAGCATAAAAACGGAAATAGAATGCATGAGCTAGTGATACGTAAGTTCCGATTCTTCTTTTCCCTACTCTTCACATTGTTCTAATCAGAGAACCAAAATGTAGTGGTTATGGTGAATGTTTCTAATATCGCAAGTATCCAAGCATGGTTATTAAAATCGGACCAGACCGGCCGGTTCAACCATGAATCGGCGGCTGGTCCGGTCCAATTTAATTTAAAAATGGAATTGAAATTGAACCGCCCAAAAACTGGTTCAACCGGTAAAAACCGGTTCAATCACTAAATCGGAAAAATTCGATTCAACATTTAAAGTGAAAAAAAAGAAAAGTAAAAATAGGAAATAAAATGTTAGAAAGGAATGTGAAAAATGAGAAAGTATTTGAATTAAGAATAGGTAAAAATTAAAAAGGAAATCAATGTGGAAGAGGAATTAATGGAAATAAAAAGGAAAGTATTATAATGAAAACAAAGAAGAACATAAAAGGAAGTAAGTGTGATGTATGGAAAATTAGATTAATTTATTATCATCACAAAATAGTATAAAATAATTAATATAGTATATCAATAATAATAACTCATAGTTTTTTTATGAATATTAAAAATTTTAATATCTTTTTATTATAAAAAGTAAATAAATATGGGAATTAATGGGGAGAGAGGAATTAATGGAAATAGAAAAATAAAAATATTAAAATGAAAGTAAAGAAAAAAACATGAGAGTGATATATGTAAAAATTAATTAATATATTATCACCCTAAAATAGTATTGAAGAATAAACTAAAAGAATTAATATACTGTATTAATAATAAAAATTCAAACACTTTTTATGAACATTAATATTTAATTAAATATTTGTTTATTATATTTTATTATGAAGTATATGCATTATATAATATTTATTACATATAATTATTTTAGATAATATTAATTTAATAAAATTTGATTGAATCCGATTGAATCCGATCAAACCGATCCAACCACGACCCAGTTGGTTGTCCGGTCGGATGGCCGGTCCGATTTTAATAACATTGTATCCAAGAGGCAACAACAATTGCGAGAACATTAAAATGGTTTTCAGTATTTACTCGAAACAAAAATCTTCAAAAAAGGAGGTTTGAAGGAGCAGATTTACTTGATCTTGAATGACTGGGTGCACTACGACTTCTTGGCACGGGGATTCTATGCGTGCTGGCCGAAAATGTGCCGGTTGGACCTCTTGGCCGGCAAAAAAGAAACGTTTGATTAGTTGTAATGCGTACGAAGAATGAAGAAATTTTAAAATCTGTGTGGAACTTAGAAAACAAAAGCGTCGAAATCATGTCCTAAGGGCAAAAGAATGGAAGGCCCGACTGCGATCCGGAAACTCTAAATCAGGAAAGCACGGATCGTGAAATTTCATTTCAGAATTTCGCGTCTAGAAAATGATCCGAAAAACCTAGGTAGCTGGCGACCCGACATTTTCGTGAAAATGAAAAACAACGACCGATGGCGAGGCAAATCACTGATCTAAAAAATAGAAACGTCGACCTACACTAAGGCAACTCGGGAAAGGCAATAAGAATGTCGGACAACAGACGATGTGACCAAGAAATCGACCGGCGGTAGAGATTTCAAAAGACGACGCGAAAAAATCTTGATGAGGAAAAACGAAATCATGATCTGCGACGAACGAAACACGCCAATGAGAGCACTAACTTGCGAGCACGATCTTCGTCGTTTTGCTGTGTTGTCCGGGGTCATATATCAGACTTGAAGCAACGAGCGACGTGTCCTGCAGCTGTCGGGGGAGAGCGAAATGTGAAGCGGACGAGAGCGAAGAATGCGGCAAGTGCGAAATGGGGAAGACATCGGCCTTTTCCCAACTTCGCCATCGCGAACAATCCGAAGTTCTTGCCGCGAGCAAGAACTTTGGTTTGGAAATTTTCATCGACCAGAACAAAAAATATCGTGGGCTCCACCTCAACTCGCGTGGCAGAACATTCGTTTGTTCTGATGTTTTATTCTCATCCAAACACACCCCTAATTATTGTCATCATAGGTAGGCGCTGGTTAAACAAATTTCACAGGAAATATATGAATTTTAAGTGGTACAAATATATGAGCTTGCCAGAACATTTGCCCTTACAACTCACCCATAAGCACCAGTTATCACAAGCATTTAACAGGATATAAATAGCAAGCACTCAAATCTGCGAGATAAAATATTATAGCATCATATTTCAACGATCAAATCAAATCCGTAATCACACTAGGCGCGTGTAATTTACCCTCATGTTTTCAATAAAGTTCCGCTAATTAATCTCCCCTATCTCAAAAGTCCACTCCTCAGCGATCCTCGTCGAACCCCTCTACGCCAATCACAAGAAATCCCACGGATCGCGTGTTTTCTTCCAACCAAATCAAGAGACGTCCAATCGGTCCCTAAATTATCTCGACCCTCCAATTATTCCTATTTCTAAGGAAAAACTTTAGAAAAGTAAAAAAAAAGGGAAACAAACAACAAACAAATTTACTTTTCTCTCTCTTTACTATATAAACTTGAACAGACCGATCGCCGTCCTAATCTCTTCTCCCGAATCCTTCGAGGTCCCCAAATAACCTGCAAACCCTAACCCTAGAATTTTTTACCTCTTTCCTCCCTTTTCCTTCCCTCCATGGCTCGTACTAAGCAGACGGCTCGCAAGTCGACCGGCGGCAAGGCTCCCCGGAAGCAGCTCGCCACCAAGGTATCGACCACCTCCCTCTTCCGATCGTTTTTCTCCGCTTCGTTCTTCGTCCTCTGACGATCCTAACATCGATTTTTTTTTATTATTTTCGCACAGGCCGCGAGGAAATCTGCTCCGACCACCGGTGGAGTCAAGAAGCCCCACCGATACCGTCCTGGTACCGTCGCTCTTCGGTAAGTGTCGTGGCTCTGGGTCTGTTGCTTCTCCCTTTCGCTCTGTTTTCTGATCGATTCCCTTTTCCTCTTTCGATTTATTCAGTGAGATCCGCAAGTACCAGAAGAGCACCGAGCTGCTGATCAGGAAGCTGCCGTTCCAGAGGCTGGTGCGCGAGATCGCGCAGGACTTCAAGACCGACCTCAGGTTCCAGAGCCACGCCGTGCTGGCGCTCCAGGAGGCGGCGGAGGCGTATCTCGTCGGCTTGTTCGAGGACACCAACCTCTGCGCCATCCACGCCAAGAGGGTCACCATCATGCCCAAGGACATCCAGCTCGCCCGCCGGATCCGTGGCGAGCGCGCTTGAAGGATGTGCCGACTCCTCCTAGGTCATATTTTGGTTCCGCCGTTCTGTAAATTCACCAGTTTCGCAGCATGCTGTCCGGGTTTAGTTGATGAAATCGTGCTTTTGTATAATTCGTTCTACAAACTCGTATTGGTTGTCATGGTAGTGAAATGATGTAGTTTGATAATCTCATATGTTCTTCGATGAGAGGCTTATAAATCGTAAGTCGTTTCCCTATGAATTATGTTACTGAACTCAAATTTTAATTCTTGAACTTTTTCTTGTTGGAATCGTTGTATTCATTGCTAGCTCTGATCTCTTTACTTATTTTCAACATTAATAACTATCACTCTCGAATTCCTCATGAATTGCGGGAGATGCTTAGTTAATCTCCCAATTGCAAATGACAGGAGATGCTTGATGATTTACGAATTATTGATTTCGGATCAACAGCGCAGCGGATGATTAAATGGACTCGGAGTTTGATTTGCGAGTCTTAACATCCAATTTTAAAGTATTACTCGTCCCGGGATGCAATTTTTGGGTTAGACGTTTGTGCAATTTTTAGAGTTTTGTGCTTGTTGCGAATGTTCCATCTGCTGCTGGTCTGGTCTTGGATGATTTGGACATTTGCTGATGATGGGGTGGGAGCATTAAAAATTTGTACCTGTTATCGTCGGATGAATTGATATTTTGGTTAAGAGTCCTGGTGATGAAGAAATGGATGTCGCACGTCTCCCACTCGTTCAGAAAAAACCATGTCAGCAGAAGTTGCAGCTGCGTTTTGTTTCTAAGGTTGGCGGATGTGTTTTGATATGCTTGATAGAAATCTGGACATAATAAAAAGGATCAGTCACGAAGAACATCTTTAATGGACTACTTGCGTTTGCATTCCACTCGTTTTGCGAGAGGGCCGTCTGGACGGGAAGCTGGGGCAGTTGTATAAACATGCATAATTTGGTTGTGTTTGAACAAGGGGGAGGTTTTTCTTTTTCTGGCGCGATTTTTTTCTTTTGTATCTGGCTCTTTTTTTTGTGACATGACGTTTTGGTTTTCTTTTTACCCACCTTTTTTTATCATTTTCTTTTATAACATTTCTTATATAAATTAATTGATTTATTATCTATAAAATATAAATAATAAATGATTAATATAATATTATTTATTGTTTATTCATTCATTATAAAATTTCAATATTTCATTTGTTTTTTAATATTTAAATACTATATTTTTAACAAATTTGTTGACATAATTTTTTAATATATATTATCTATTTTATTCTTTAAAAATTTTATAAATTATATTTATAATACATATCTTTCTTATTATACTAATTATTGTATTTTTTATCATTAAATTTTACTCAATTCAAACATAACACAACTCGAATTAACTTCTGTTCTGATTGCTAAATGGCTCTTATATGTGAAAGGAACTTCAGAGTTTTCAAACATTATGAGATTGTTGGGCAATTGGAACTAGGCATTTGGTTCCGTCTGGTTTCAGTCGGTTCTATTAAATGATATGACGTTTGATGAAACTCGAGTCAAAATCTGATTCAAAAAAAGGGGTCACGTCCTAGGTACTGTAGTCTTCGCCGCTTTTTTTTTCTTTCAATTTTCTTTATTCTTTTTTTTCTTTCTTTTATTTTCTCTCTCATACATATATCTTATAAAATAATTTATTTATTAAATATAAATTATTTATTTTAATATATTAATATAATAATATTTCTTACTTATTAGTTCATTAAATTTTTTTAATATTTTATTAAATATAATTATTAAAAATGAGTTTATTAAATTTAAATAAATTATTTTTAAAGGAATTTTTTAAAACATAATTTTTAATTTTATTTATATTTAATAACAAGATTATATTTTATATTTATAATATCAATTATTATTTAAAATCCAATAAAAAATTAATCCATCACATTTACTTTTTCCTATCACATCAACTACCTTATTCTCATTATCAAATTTCACTTCATCCAAACATAACTGAAACTACGAGAATTTGATGAAACGCCTGATTTATGTTGCCAAACGGATGTGATTGGAATTATTCTGTCATATGATCCGGTCAAAAGTTTTTGCTAGGAGCAAAAATAACTTGTGTTTTTTTATTATAGGTCTTCTATGTTTAAAATTAGGTGTAGCTACTTTTGAACCTATAACTTATTAATTTATTGATATTATTATATGTATATATTTATATGCATATATTATGTGATATACATACACAACTATTATATTTATTTATTATTTATATATTATCATAAATTTATAATTTTATTTAGGTATAATAACAAAAACTACATTTATTATTTATTACAATTTACTTAGTGTTATAATAAAATAAGAAAATTCATTATTATTTATTATGAAAAAATATTTTCTTATTTAAATGTTGACGTAAATATTTTTATTTATTTTACTTATCATATATCATAATAAAAATTAATAGTATGATATTAGTATAATATATTAAATTATTAATTATGGTATTCTAAATAAGTTATAATTATATAATTATTTTATATAAATATGATGTTAAATTTTCTTTATATTTCATTTTTTGGTTATTAATTAGTTTATCTTAATTTTTTTTCTTCTATCTAATTTGCTAATTATAAAATTTTTTTGTAAATTAATAATATAAAAATAATCTTATAAAATAATAAAAAATATATTTGTTTCTTACTTTTTATCTAAACACCTACTAAAACTTATCTATTAAATTAATTTTTTAAATTTCCATTATTACATTTTTCATCAAAACACCAACTTGAACTTTTTTTAATTAATCGATTAGTTATCGGGAACTATTTTTTTTTCAAAATTTTCATACCAAACCCAACCTTAGAGAATTTATATTTCTAGATTATTTTAATTTTTATATTGTTGATAAATTTGTTTGGGTGTGGAAAAATAAATTTTAGTAGTAGATTAGTTCGGGTCAAGAATTTTAAGCGTGTAATAAAAAAATAGGTATTCGTATACATTAAATTTTTTTATTAAAAAAATAATTTAAAATATATTGTTTAAATATAAAATTTTATAAAAATTATATTCAAGGGAATATTAAAATATTTAATAAAATAATAAATAATGTTATATTATTTTTCTAATAAATATTTTGACTTTAATAAATAAATTATTTTATATAAGAAAGGCAAAAGAGAAAATGGTCAAAATGGTTTATAAAAAAAAAAGAAAAAAGGTGTTAGAGACTTGTTTCAAGGCAATTCTAGTGGATTGATTTCATCTGAATCGAAGATGTATAGTTAAATATGTTATTATGCTTTTAAATGATAAGTTTATTTATATGGATATTTATATGTTAAAGTTAAAGATGAAAAAATATATTAATTATATTTCTATGAAGAAACATGAAAGGAGATTGATAATCTTTTCCACCTACATAGTCAGGTGTTTCAGCAGAATTTTCCTATAGGGTCTCGCTGCTTAGTATCTAAGAGGAACATCTAAAACTAGCCTCATCTATAGAAGTGAGAAAGAGTGATTGCATGATACTCAGATTCAAATTATGCTGGAGATATTGATGGAAGACGATTTATGACGGGCTATGTTTTCACTTTGGCAGTTCAATTATTAGTTGAAATGCCACACTTCAGCTTACATTATCCACCACATAGGCTGGATACATGGCACTGACAGAAGCTGCCAAGGAAGGCATCTGGTTAAAAGGCTTAGTTGGAGATCTCAGATTACATGAGTAGGCTATAGTGCACTGTGACAGCCTGAGTGCAATATGTTTAGCCAATGATCAAGTACATCAGGAAAGAATCAAACACATTGATATCAGATATCACTTCATCCGCACTAACAAGAGGATCAAGGAGAAGAAGATTGACACCGAAGATAATCCAGCTGATATATTTACCAAATATGTTCTTCATGACAAGCACTACTTGGACTTGCTTAATATCAATACTTGCTTAATTTTCACTAGGTATCCCCCGTAGGGGGATCCCCTGCTTGGACTTTCTTCATGACAAGCACTGCTTGAAAATTTTTAAGGGTATTCTGTATATGATTCGGATTTGATTTATTTCCTTATCACGAGATATATGTCTTATTTTGGGAATTAATTCAGAGTCCTATCGGTCTATAATTCCTATATATAAACTCCTTAGGGCTCCATACAGAAACTTATCCTTGTAATCATCATTATTACATAACAAAGAAAGTCGCCGCTTTTCGAGGACGTAACTCAATTTAAGATGAACCTCGTAAATCTTCATGTTCATGTGATCCCTCTCTCCCTCTTTTCGTAACAATAATTATATTTAAACATAATAAATTCATTAATTTTCTTTTCCTTCCCTTTTTTGGACAAATTGCATAAAAAAAGTTCCAATTTTGATTCCAAATTAACTTCTATTTTCCGTCAAAAGTCATCAACTTTGGATTTTGAAACTTTTTTTTTCAGAATCTTAATTCAACTCAAATTTAATCTAAACTTTTATTTAAAAATTTAAAATAATTATAAACATAGGCTATTATTATATTTTTATTTAAAATAATAATTTAACGATCATTACATGAATAAGTTGTAAAAATAAAAAAGAATAAAAAATAAAATATTTCATAATTTAGTCTAATTTGTAATTAGATAAAATAAAATTGTTATGATATTACTTTATCAAATTATAGAATAGGTTGAAAAATAAACTAATTTACTATCAAAGTTATTATTTTTTTAATTTTACCCTTTTATTGTTTATAACTTATATCTATGTAATGATCATTGAATTATTATCTTTTAATAAAAATATAGCTATATTTATAATCATTTTATTTTAAATATCTCTGATAGTTGTTTCTAAGGCTGCGTTTGGCACCAGAACATTTTAGAACATTTGTTCTCGAGAACTAATTGACGTGATAGAAAAGTTTGGATTGGTGGTGTTTGGATGAAAAAGTGTAATGATGGAGATTTAAAAAGTTGATGTGATGGAAAAGTTTTAGTGGTGTTTGGATAAAAAGTAAGAACTAAGAATATAATTTATTATTTTATGATGTATAAAATTATATAAATAAGAATATATTATTAATATTATAATTTACGTAAATTGTTATATTGTTAATATTAGTTTTGTTTATTTTTATAATACATTTTAAATATTATTAATAGTATAATTTATGTATATTTTAAAATCCAAATATAATTTATTTTTTTAAAAAATAATTGAATAGTTTAATTAATAAAATATTTATTAATTATTATAACTAATTATTTTATAGTTTTAATTAATAACATTTAATAAATTATTTTATAATATCCTTAATAACGTATTAATATATTATAAATTATATATACATATAAACCAAAATAATTAAAAAAATAGATGAAATTAAAAAAAAAGATGGCGGTTCAATAAAAAAGGCAAATGTTCTCGCCCAGCTCACGTTTTTTGTTCCCGTCACGGGGTGCATTTGGCAAAACAATCGGAACATTCCGATTGTTCTGCGTCGCCAAACGCACCAGAAGTATCGGTATTCTGAACATTCGTGCTTTGATTATTCCCAAGAAAGTAGTAACAGATGAGTTCCCTAGTATTGAATCAAACAATGTTTAGGGCTGAGTTTGGTTGGTGAACATCGATCAGAACTTGATGTTGTTCACCCAAACAGGTGAAGGATTTCTGGTGGGCCCACGAGAATTTAAGTTTCGGTCAACTCATATTGTTCCGAAATGTTCCGATCAAAAAGTTCTTGCCAAATCAAAGAACTTCTTTGAGTTCTCACATGCGGCCGAACTTGCATCGTATCCCACGCCTTTTTTTCTTTTTTTTTTCCAATTTCGAACTTGCATTCAAATTGCATCTTTTTACCATTTTTCCTCTTATTTTACTATCAACACGGACTTAACAAATTAATTGCATTAATCTTCCGTATGAATCCAACCCCCCGCCATTGATTTTAACGCTCAATTGATGGTTACACATAATTATTATTAATGGTAATATTATTTATTAAACTATTATTATATTAACTTAAATAATAATTCATTAGAATTTTTTATTTATTAAGATAATATTATTTAGCATATAAAATAAATTCTTTAACTTAATATGGATATTTTTATAATATTAATAAATGGGGAAAATAATAAACTATAATAATATTAGTTTTCATGAAATATAGTATTAAGTAAGTATTTTCCATAAATTATAAAATATAATATTAAAAATAAATATTTTCATAAATAATTATTTTAACTAAATAAATAAATAAATAATATTTTAATTTACTATAATTTTATGTCTCATAAAATAATAAATTATATAATTAATTTTTACTTTTTATTCAAACACCTACTAAAACTTATCTATCAAATTAACAACCCAAATTCTCATCATTATATTTTTTCATCCAAACACCACATCTAAACTTATCTATCAAATCAATTAATTCTCGAGAACTAACGAGAACTCAAAATTCCCGTACCAAACACAGCCTAGATGAAGATTTTTATTGAAGGAAGACGGTCAGAATTATTGCTTATGAACAATTGAGTCATAAAATACAAAGGCAGCATAATTCAACCGGTGCTACGGTAATCACAATATAAATAATACATGAAAGGGAATGCAATAGAAATTCGATCCAGTTCCAGCAACACACTTCCCATAGCGATGTCACCTGGTCCAAGGCTTCCTCATAAGATTGATACTCTTCAACCTTTAGTTAGTTCAATTGGAGAAAGAAGTATAATCAATATGTGCAACATTGAATTTCTCAATTGAAATCTGTTCAGAAACTAGTTAAAATTCTGGACCAGAAACATGCCTCTATCAGCAGGTAGAAAGATCTCTAGAACATCCTTGGCGTACCTTGCATGCATCCCTTGTTCAAGCAGAAAAGCAATAACCTACGAGCTCATAGAGCCTTCTTGAGATGCTTTAAATATGCGGTATGCCGCGATGCACATTGTTATGTTGCCAAGTACTGTCAACGCAGATTGAAGAACCACCAAAATCTACATAGTAACAAAGCAAACTGATCCTAGTGTCCAAAAATAGAACCAAAAGCCGAATACACAAGCGATCCATTTCTTTGGATCTATGCATGAGGATATACAATATTGCACTTCACTAGTAAATATTTCAGTGAAGTCTCATATATGCCACTGGCAATTTTCTTTTTTGGAGGGAGAAGGGCAAGCTGAACTTGGAAATCATCCACAAGTAGGAACTACATATGTATAAGATCACTTCATTAGAGGCCCCAATACCTAATCAGAAATTTAGTATAGCTGTTTTCTGCATAAGAATGCCGGTGCCCAAAACCCCCTCATCTTGCTGGATCTCGCTGGAGATCAATCATGAAGACTATTCCTGAAACAGGCCCTGATTTCGGGCCAATTAGTTCAAACCTCTAAGGGCCCCACTTATCTCGCCACTGGATGATATCTTGTGTGATATTATTATGTATCTAATTTACTATACATTAAATTAGAAGGGATGAACAAAAGTTTTCTTAGTGGCACATAACTGTGCAACTAATAAAAGCAATATGATGATTAATGGAACTTAATTTCTCTATGATCTATAAACATTCAACATTGTCGACATATTTTAGCTTCAACATGCATGCAACGGACGGACAACTTGTCCAGAGATGTCATACTCCTTTTAACAAGCCTAAAAACTTAGAGAAAAATAACTAAATAAGTATACTTGTAAAGTATTCAGTGATATCCACATTCTAACATTTAACTCTTAAGCTACCCTACAACCCTAACACTGCCATTAAAGTTGGTCTTCCACATAACCAAATCTGTTCAAGGCATGTATATCCCTTCGACACCAAAGAAACCAAAATATTCAAACTATCAGTAAATATGAGGAAACTATTAGTGCATTCATCTGGGAATCCACGACACTACAGAGCCATATGCCTGCAATGATGCCTCATGTTACTATCTTTTATATTGTTGACAGCTTAAAATACTATACACTTTCTAAAATGGTACAAATACTTTCGGAATAACTTTAAAAAGAGGTATCTATCATAAATCCTAATTGAGGATGCACATGCAAACAAATAAACAAACTTTTGTGGATTCAGATTATGGCTTCAACACATGTTTAGCTCCATGAGTGCTCAACGCAGTTTATTATTTCAAAACAAGAACTTCTCACTATTGAGAGAGGACTCAGAATGGTCCAGAGACTCCAAACTATTATTTTTTTGAGGACGTTTAAAAGCGTGCAACACGAGGACTTCCCAACAAAGACTCCAAACTAATACATGCAGACATGCCATTTAACTCCCTTTCCACACAACAATATAGAATTACTGATATCTTAATTCAGACGTTCAAGAGCAAATCTAACTTCTGAAATTTTGATCAAAATGCAATTTGCTTTATCTATATTGGATGCTACAATGACTGCCACTCTGATATGATTAATTTTGAGTAAGAATTTAGTTCAAGTGTCTGAAAGCAACTTGAGTTCAGTTCAGAGCCTAACAATATATTTTGTTAGAACGTTTCATTATTGCCAGTCGGCAGATGATTGTGTTTCTCTGTATTCAAATCAGCAAACATGCATACATGACTATATAACACACTGCATATTAAATGCTTACTGTGAAATGAGAGTGGCTAGTTCAGGAAACTGCAAGGACTATTAGATGATTAAAAGAAATGGGTCCTTGCTATGGCTAAACATTTCTGTAGAAACTAAATCGGATTGAATAAAATCACTAGATGGTAGCCTAAACTTAAATTAGAACCTACTTTTATCGGTTGAGTTTCATATTCATTCAGTTAAAGTTTGTGAAAGGGACAGGATCAACTGAATAATCACAAACCATGCCATCCAAGGGACAGTTAAAGTTTATATTCTACTATCTTGATATAATCACTACAACCATGCCATCCAACATATTATCAAATGGGAATACTTAGATGCACCAGGAAAAATGCTAGTGACAAATTAAGCTAGACTAAAAAAGATACTGGAATACAAACTTCGATGATCCACTCTCAAATTTGAAGTTACATAACATAAAGTCTCTTTTTCCTTCAAACAAATGCAATACTGCTTTGTATACAAGCATAAATAAGTATTACCATACCTCAAGAGATTCTGCATTATAAAAGAAATGCCAGGTGCATGCACATAAAGCTCCGCCCAGAAGTGGTACCTGTAATACAGAAATAACCAAGACAAAATTAGAACAATTTTCTTTCTTCCACGAAAACATATAAATTAGCTAGTTGCTCTTCTTTCATGCAAATTTCTTTTTTGAGAAGAAAAAAGGATAACCACCAGAGTTGTGGTTGTCATCCAGTAATATATAGAAATGTGAAGAGATGTACAGGTGTAGGCTCTCAGAGAGAGAGCGGCAAAAGGTGACCAAGGTCACAAAAAGAAACAACTAGTCAAAACCCCATTCCCTAATAAGAAGAGATGTGGTATACAACACGCTCAGGTTGACATTGCTCCCCACAAAAAATGATGCGGTTACGTTGTAGCCAAATGGCTCAGGCACCGGCCAAAAAGGTCTTCAGTGGCGCTCCCCAACTTTATATCTGACACGACGTGTCTCTGAAGGTCTGCTTTATGGACTCTAGATCTGACGACAAAGTAAGCGCAATCGTAGTATGCTGCCAGATGCCCTGGGATGTGGGGCAGTCAAAAAACAGGTGGGTAATGTCCTCTGCTGACTCGCTGCAAAGAACGTATGAAGTGTCACTGGTGCCCACCGAGCCCTGTAAGTCCTGGGAAGAAGTCATCCACGCCGCAAAAGCCAAGCCAAGATCTTGACTTTTAGCGGTACCGGGGTACGCCAGATAAGTCTACAATCTGTCCTGAAGTCCTCGGGTAGGTAGGAAGAAAGCGAGTGTAGAGGCTGCGCGCAGATAACGACTCTGACAGCCAAACCCATCCATCTGACCTGGACTGGTCCGGGCGTATCCCAACCAACCACTAAGAGGGCCAATAACTTTGTGAAATGTTAATCAGACAAATGTGCTCGGAATAGGGGAGACCATGTACTAGAGCCCCGCTCTCCCTCCACGGACCAGGTGTCTGCAACCATCGCCTCTAGAAAGTCGAGAAGGCCCAAAGGCGGGGAAATGCCCCTGTCGGTGAGCCATTGGCCGTCCGGGTGTGCCGCCAGAAGGAGAAATATGCCCCCGATCCAAGGGATGAAATCATAAGGGAACGAACTCGCGGTGCCATAGCTGCAACACCCCACCAGAAAGATGATGCCCCTCGGGGTAGAATGAACCTCGACTCCCATGACTGACCCCAACCATAACAGGTATAAAAAACTGATCGCCAGGGGATGCAAGAAGATTTGGCATGGTTGATCTGGAGTCTTGTCGTCGTGCTGAATAGATCTAGAAGTATCGCGACTCGACGAGCCTCCTGCTCTGAGTCCTCGATGAACACTTTGTCGTCCGCATACTACAGGAGGGGGACGAGGCTCATGGCGGCACCACTGAAAAGGCCAGCCACGAGTGCTTCTGGTGAGAGCATCAACTACTAGCACAAAAAGCATGGGAGCCAGAGGGCCCTACCAAACACCTCATTGTGGCTGTACCCACTCCCCCGACATCGCCCGCCCCGTTGACTATGACCGAGAAAGAAGCAGTGGTGATGCACCGCTTCATCCATGCGATTCAAGTCGTTGAGAAGCCTTTAACATGAAGGGCATGCCATAGAAAGGACCATGACAGAGAATCGTAGGCTTTAACATGAAGGGCATGCCATAGAAAGGACCATGACAGAGAATCGTAGGCTTTGGCGAAGTCAACCTTCCATAGGAAAGCCTAGTAGGTGAGCTGCCATCAATGGGCAATGATCTCAGATGCGATGGTGTAATTGTCAGTGATGGTCCTGCCTTGGATAAATGTTGACTGGGTCGGGTGTATCAGATGTGGTAACACCTCACGTAGCCGATTCGCCAAAACCTGAGCCACAAAAAGGTAGATGGTATTGGATAAGGCGATTGGTATGAAGTCCTCAACTCGCTCGGCCGGAGTGCGCTTCGAGAGTAGGAATAGCAGGAATCGGTTGAGGCGCTGAAAATCTCGATTCCCCTCAGTGAATTCCCGAACGACAGGGCATACATCATCTCGCACAAGCAACCAAAACTCCCGATAGAAGAAGATTGGACAACCATCACGGCCAGGGGCGCCGCATCCGCATTGAGGTCCTGAAGGGCCTTAGAGACCTCGTCCAGTGAGACTGGCTGTACCAACAATGAAGACTTTGCATCCGTAAGTCGGGGAATGTCTCCAGGGGACCACCGCCAAGGTCCCAGTGATCGTCGTTGGTATTTGGCTCGGAAGTGTGACGTGATGGAAGCCCCGATGTCCTGCTGGCCAGTGACCCGCACCTCGACCTGCTCGATCCTGTTAGCCCTCCGCTGAGAGCTCGCATATAAGTGGAAAAACTTAGTGTTGGCATCTCCCTCCTGAAGCTACTCAACAATCTCAGACTTTGAGAGGTGGCGGGAGTCCTCCATGCGGTCCATCCGAGCAATGCACGCTAGAGCATCCATCCTACAACGCGCCCGATCCTCGATGATCTGCCGGCGGTGCTGACATAGGAAGGAGCGTAGGCTGGACAAGCGGGCTGCTAACGTCCTAGCTGCCGTGTCTGAGGGGGTCCTCCATGCGGTCCATCCGAGCAATGCACGCTAGAGCATCCATCCTACGACGCGCCCGATCCTCGAGGATCTGCCGGCGGTGTTGACATAGGAAGGAGCATAGGCTGGACAAGCGGGCTGCTAACATCCTAGCTGCCGTGTCTAAGGGGGCCACGTGATGCCACTGCGCCTCGACTAATTGACAGAAGCCATCCTCCAAGAATCATGATCTCTCGAAGCGAAAAATGGAGCGCTGCCTCTGCTCATCATTGGACCGCCACAAAAGAGGGGTGTGGTCCGAGAATGGCCTGTCTAGGGCCTGGACATCAACCAGCTGGTGCGCCTCTGCTAACTCCAAAGATCCGAGGAAACGGTCGATCCTCGATCGAGAAGATGGTGCCGTTGTACTCCTCCGTGTGAATCTGCGGTTGGTGGTCGGGAAGTCGACCAACGATTGAGAGACAATGAAGTCCCTGAAATCCTCAGCTCCAATATCCCTCCCGCGACCTTTGATGGGGCGAACCTCCATGTCCAAAGTGACATTGAAGTCTCCCCCGATCAGCGACTGGGCATCTGGAAGGCGAGCACGAGCCTCGCGGAGCTCCTCCCATAAAGTGCTGCGCAAGGAGGCGGTACACGGTCCGTAGACGCAGGAAATGAGGTAGTCCGAGTCCTCGCCCAAATTCTGCAGATGGACGGTCATCGAAGAATGGGCCGTCTAGGAATCCATGACTGACAAGATATCCTATCGCCAACCAATAATACAACCTCCCGACTGCCCGACTGCATGTAGTGAGCAATGCTCCGACATGCGAGGACCCCCAATCTGGCCCCAGTCCCCAAGCTACAGTCCGTATCAACCTCCCACTCTCTAAGGTAGCGACCTAGGATTTGCTTCCTTGCGGGGTCGCCTAGTCCCTGCACGTTCCATGTTAGTACCTTCATCGGGATACCGGCTCACTCCCCTGACTGATCACACTTCTGACCTCAGGCAGGCCCATTGATATGTATGGCGTAGCCCCGCTGCGTCTGCCACCGGTAGACCCCTGCGTCGTCGAAGCCCGATAGAGGGGGGCAGCCCACTAGCGGAGGAGAGGTCGCGCCATCGATGATGCCGGTCAGGGCTGTTTGTCATAGGGGTCCTACTGACGTCCACCGGAGTCGTCCGTGACGGCGGAGGTGAGTAGTGTGGGTGGACTGGTGGCGGCAGTGTGGTAGCAGTAAGCGGTGATGGGGGATCCCGGCGGCGATGGAGATGGTGAAGTGGGGCTGTCCGTTCGCCAAAAGATTGGCGACCACCGAGGAGGGGAAGAGGCGATCAGAGAAGCTGGCCGGAGAATGAGACTGCGGTGGCTCGGATCGGGCTCGGATGTGTCATGAATCACCAAGTGGGGAGCCGTGTGGTGCTCCCTCTGTGGAAGCATCACGGCCGTGCCGCACTATGTCAGACATGATGTCACGGTCGGGCCGGGCGTGCCTTCGGAGCAAAGGGCCGTGGTTGGTCTTAATAACTACATGTTAATTTCTTCCTATAAACGTGTTACTTCAAGTGACAAAGTGCATGATTGAATAAGAGAAAAAAATAAAGGGAAGAGAAAGATAAAAGAGATCAAAGATAGGAGATAGGGAGGGAAATGGTGGGGAATCCTTTTTCCCTTCATTCAAGCACAATTGTGGTTGAAATATTTTTAACAATTGGAGGGGAACATAGAGTACCTTTTCCTTTTCATTCCTCCTTCATTAGCCTAATTACCTATGCAAGGGGCTTTTTCTTTTCATTTGTTTCCTGTATCCTCAATCCAAATGAGATATTCTGGCGGATATCATGCTCTGAGTTTATAATTACCAGGACGCCAGCAGTTTATATGGCATATGCCACACATGGTCATTCAGTTCTTGATTCAATTCTTTAAATACATCTAATAATTCTAGTAAGTCCTTTACACTACTACTCCTGCAGATGATGAAGTTATGCATCGAGAGTCTGAGACAGAACAAGGTGCATCCATACATAATCTACAATAAAAATTTCACTGGGGTTGCTTGTTCATGTTTGCAGGACAGAAACCTAGAGATCAAGCAATGTAGAATCCAAATTTTATCTATGAAACGAACAAGAACCATCATAGCCACATCTTTTTCCCCCTCTTACCATTCCCCAGGACAGCCCCTTCCAAGCCGAAAAGCCGGATTTCTCGCCGTATTCCCAAACCAGCACCATGGCTGTGACCCTTCGGCAACACCAACGAATAACATGGGAGCAATCGGTCAGAAGGGTACTAGAGGATAGGCAGAAAGGAGATAGAGATGAAGTAATACGTACCACTCGACGACGCTGGAGACGTGGATGGCCCAGGTGGGGAGGGAAAGCGCGTTGGAAGGCTCTGAGAGGGAGGTGAGGGGCTCGATGGGGACGGCTTGTGCCGACGTCGCCATTGCCAAGCCGGCGCCGGCGGCGGCCAGAAGCGCCGAGGCCGAAGTCAATATCCGGCTGGCCCCTCGTTGCCAAGAGGAAGTCTTGGAAATAGGCAGAAGAGGTGGAGGTGGAGGAGGAGGAGACGAAGGAAGAAGAGAGCACCGCAACTTACAGGAGGTCATCACCGCTGCCGCCATGAGCTCAACTGGTGGGAGCTGCTGAGACTCCAAGCCGACACAACACGTCTGGTATTGTTATTGTGATTGGTAATTGTCTGACGGAATTAACGGATGTCCCGGGGACTGTCCACCCATTACATCACGCCCGTCCGCATGGCATGGACGGACGCGTATCTAAGCTGGCCTCATCTAGTGTGGAGGCCGGCGTTAGATGAATAGCGTGGAGCGGCGGCCGACGAGGGAAAAAAATTGCACCGGTCGGACCGAGAATCGCCCCGGGTACAAAAGCACGACGGTAAAGGTTTTTTACCTTTTTATCGTCTCGCTCTCTCTCTCTCACCTCTCTCTTAGCGGATCGCTCTCTCTCGCCCCTTCGAGCTTCTCTCGGATTTGTCCGACGGCCGTCGAGATCCACGCTTTCTAGCGCGACGATAAGATTTGTTCACCTCTTTTACCCTCTCGTGCTCTCTCACCTCTTTCTCTCTGGATCTCAGCGGGCGATCGGCGTGATCATCATTTCGACGTTGAGCTTCTCGTCCCCCTGAGCTTCTTCCCCTTTTTCGGCGTTGACGATCCATTCTTCGGCGAGATCCATCCTCCGTCGATGATCGCTGCACCTCAGATCCATCCTCCGAGATCGTGTCCATCCAGATTCGCTCCTCAGAGAGACGCCCTCCGACCTCATCCATCCTCATGTTCATGCACGCAATATAGCACGCAATTTAGCTATTGATAAGAACAAGTACATACTTCATACTTCATACTTCATACTTCATTCATGGTTGATGCATGCATTTATCATTTTGTTTCGCAGGCCACTAAATTTATCATTGGCATGTCATCTTTTACTTCATTGACATCACGTCCTTTGAATGAATTAGCTTATTGCGCATGTGGAGATAAGGCAATATTACAGACCTCATGAACAAACAATAATCCCAGTAGACGATTTTGGGGTTGCCCTTATTATCGGGTATATAATAATGTATTTTGTTCTTCATTTGTCTTATCGATTGTTTGATCATATGTTTTTCTTGCAGGATAAACGTCTATATGAAGATTATGTTTTTTTCGGTGGTTCGAACCAACTCTGGATGATCGACACCGAAATATTTTAAGGAGGTTGCTCAATGATGATGAAAAAAATCAAAGACGCAAATTAGATAAATACAATTTAATAGGATTGCTCGATAAAGTTGTCGCATATAAAAATGTGGCGAGAAGAGATAAAATAGTGTATTTAGTTATTGGAGTGATAATATCATTTGTATTAGTTAAAATGAACGTTCTTTAGTTCCAAAGTTTGTATTCGTATTGGACAAGAAAATCGTGTATTGAAGTTTGTATTTGTATGTTATATTATTTGAAGTCCTTCGCTTTTCGAATTGGTGTATTAACATTTGTGTCGATTGCATTCCTTTGTTTTTTCAAATTCGTGTATTATCAATTGATGGGATTCCATTCGCAAAATGTAATACAACATATGAGAAGAAGCTATATTTTTGTCGATTGCATTCCTTATGCCATCTTTTTCAAATTCGTTTATTATCAATAGATGGGGATGGGATTCCATTTGCAAAATGTAATACAACCTATGAGAAGAAGCTATATCTGACATGATAGAACCATAAGTCTTGCTGAAATGTAATACCCAGACTATCATTTAGAATTGAACCATCAAGTCTTGCTGAAATGTAACATCCAACATCCAATATTATAGAACAAACAACATATGTAGATATGCTATCACCGGAAGTGGATTGACAAGCATACAACATAATTTTTGAATGGGTGATATGCTAATCACCGGAAGTGGATTGACAAGCATAAATGGCATGCACTTTTGTGTATCTAGCATTTATGGTCCAATGATGAAGCACATAATCTTCGACAAGAAACTCACACCTTTCTTATACAGAATACAAAGAAAATGACAGCAAAATATTCATTCTTGTTCAAACTTTTTGCACGAACATTTTGCAATAATTTTTGCAGATTGACTAAATTCCACCACATTTTTTCTCTCATCAATGCCCCTCACATGAAAGATTGAATAGTAAGATCTATTTGTGTCCTTGTAAATCTTATGCGATGTGAAGCTGAAAGACTGTGCAAATTTTGTCTGGAACTTACAAAATGAAGCATGTATATAGATCTTACATGCATGATCCTCCAAAGGACCCTTAACAATGTATGTAGGTTGTGAGTTCATTGTTTGAAAGTCTTCTCGTTCTTCACGTCCACGATGAGTCTGGACAGCTTTTTCATATTGTTCTATAAAGTGCAAAAGCGAAGTGTGCGCATTGACATAACCATAAAAAAAAGAATTAATACTTTCTGCCCTCTGAGTGGTTCGCATACCTATAGTAAAGACATCTTTATAATATAAAGAAACCACTATTCACGCTTGTTGTACATTACTTCTAACCAATGCCATTTCGAACATCGAACTTTTCTTTCAAAGAGAGCCAACCCTCTTCAAACTCATCTATATTTGATGAACCATACGAACTTTTATTTCAAAGAGAGCCAACCCTCTTTAAACTCATCTATATTTGATGAACCATACAACCACTTATTATACTCCTCTTTAAATGTCGATTGTGCATATAGATCTTGTAGATGAGTCATTGCATTTCTAGCAATATGTCATGTACAAAAGATGTGCTTCGTATGTGGGAAAACCTTACATATTGCATTCCCCATCGTGGTATTTTGATCTGTAATAATATATTGTGGATGTTTTTCAAACATGCATTCAGACCATTGTTCAAACAACTATGTGAAGTCTCCTCTGTCTCATCTGTAAGTAAAGCACATCCAAATAAGCAAAATTTCCAATGATATTAATCCCTGTGAATGGTGCGAATGGCATTCTCAGATTATTGGTTCGATATGTTATATCAAATACAACCACGTTACCAAAAGCCAATTAACTATCCCTTGACCTCCCATCAGCTCAAAAAAATTTAGAATTGTGTCATCCGCATCGAGCTCCCAACTATGAAAAAAACTCGGATCAATGCGTACTTTTTTTGAAAATTAGATATAATTTCCAAGCATTCGACAGAGAAAGTACTTTTTCTTATGGTTATCAGATGATCAATACAATTCTGAGCTGTTATAAGAGGTTCACCAGACATATTAAGGGCTCTAGCAATCTTAGATGGACCCATACCGAAGGCACGTAGATGACCAATAGCTTCTCTAGAAGTTGCGCTAATATGATTATGTCATCTTAAAAACTTTACTTTAGAAGGAGTTGTCAGGCAATGACTGTGCTTTTCTTAAAATTTTCTTACCTCCTACTTTTCATCTTGCCTTAGAACAATACATAGATGAGCATGACAGTCGTCTCTAACTTCTCTTCTATGTGTAAAAGCTTATGTATGTCCTTGTCTAATTCTCTTGTGCCCTTCTTTAGAATAAACATACTTCACATTGATTACTTTCCCTGTAACCTTGTGCTTATGTGAAGTTTGTTTTCTCACTGAAAACCCTACTAATTTAGCATATATGTTATAGTACTTGTAAGCTTCTTCATCTGTGTCGAATAACATTCCAACAAAGGGTTTCGGTAACTCATATCACTTTACAAAATTAGCATCATCTTCTTTAGGTTTGTCATGTTCAATATAGTCTTCGTTCACCCATTCTTCTGTCAATTCTGTCATGTTACTAACACTATTCTCACCGTCCATGTGCAATGTTGCTCATCGAATATTGAAAATTATAAACAACCTAAAAAATATAAATAAATTCTCATTAGAAATTATAAACACAGAATGATAATTATGCACAATATTTCAGTCGCAAGATATGTTTTTGGTCACAACATTCACAATATTTCTGTTGCAAGATTATAACTCACATCAATTTACTAATTATAACATAATTAACTAGTTACAAGATGATTAAGTACTTCCATTAAATCCTTGTTTAACTTGGTACAAGATAAGCAACTACTTATAAGGTGATAAACTATTTACAATTGATAAATTATAATTAAATAATTACAAGGTCATTAACTAATAACACGATGTTTAACTAATTACATGGCAACTTGGCGGCGTGCAATCGCGGTCAGCGGGGGTGGCCGGGCGGCAGCGGCGGCGTAGTGCGAGAGCGTGCGATGATGGTGAGCGTGAGTGGAAGGGTGGCTGTGTGCGACAGCGGTCAGCGGTCCCGAAAGGGCGGCAGCATGCCACGAAGGTCACCGGGGGCGGCGGCGTGCGACGACAGTCACTGGGGGCAGAGCATGCGACGACGGATGCGGGGAATCGGGTTTCCTGGATGTGACGACAAAGTTCGATGAATACAAAAGTGGAAAAATACAAATGTCAATAGAGGGGAAAGCACCTACGAGGCTTAGATCTGGTCGGCAACCGTCGTTACTCGTCAGCGGCGGGTGAATCTGGTCTAGGGGCATCTCTGAGGAGCGGATTTGGACGGACACGGTCTTGGAGGGCGGATCTGAGGCGCAGCGATCATCGGCGGAGGGCGGATCTTGCCGAAGAATGGATCGTTGACGCCGAGAAAGGGAGAGAAGCTCGAAGGGGCGAGAAGCTCGGCGTCGGAACGATGATCGTGCCGGTCACCCACTGAGATCCAGAGAGTAAAAGAGGTGAGAGAACGCGAGAGGGTAAAAGAGGTGAACAAATCTTACCGTCGCGCTAGAAAGCATGGATCTCGATGGCTATCGGGCGGATCCGGCGATAGATCTCGACAGCGCCGAGGAAGGGGGAGAAGCTCGGAGGGGCGAGAGAGCGATCCACTGAGACAGAGGTGAGAGAGAGCGAGACGGTAAAAAGGTGAAAAAACCTTTACCGCCGCGCTTTTACCCGAGGGGGTTCTCGGTCCGACCGGGTGCGATTTTTTTCCCTCGTCGGACCGCCGCTCCACACTATTCATCTAAGCCGTCCGATGCCATACGGACGGGCACGATTTAATGGGTGGACAGTCCCCCCATTTAAGTTGGGGGGACGCCCATTAAATCCGTTTCTGACATGTTTGTAATTTCGTATGTACCAAAAATACACTTGAGCAAATATTCTTTCTTTACACTATCCAACAAAATTTCATTGTTTCTTTTTTTTTATTTCATTGTTTGTCACTCTGTTATATATATAGAGGAAAATGCACATACATAGCATGTACTAATCTTATTTATTAAATTAATAAACAATTACATTTATTTAAAGTATATGCTAAATAGTAAAGATAATTAAAAGTGATCAAGTCATGATAACTGTTATAATTAGGGCTGAGCACGGTCCGGATTGACCACAGACTCGAAAAATCGAGAAAATAACCCAGCTCGGATCTAATCCGGGGCAGGTCCGGGTCCAAATAATGGAAAGCCTGCCTGGTATCGGGTTAGCACCGGGTTCACAGTCCAAATATCCGACCCGGACCCGCCCCGGGTTATTGGTATATAAACCCATCTCACATTCAATATTTCATTTAACACCGTCTTTTTCTCTCTCCCATCTCTCTCCGTCTCTCACCCTCTTTGGCTCTCCCTCTCTTTCAGTCTCTCACGACGGCGATGATGACTCTAACTATCCTCCCCTCTCCTGACTCCCTTTCTCTCTCCCGAGATCCAGCAGGATCAGCCGCCAGGCACCGCGATCCGGTAGGGATCCGGCACATGGCGGCCGGATCGGCCGCCAGGCACCGTGATCCGACTGAGATCTGGCGCCTGACGGCCGGATCCTAGCGCCTGGTGGTTGGATCGGCTGTCAGGCGCCAGATTTGGCCATTGGCGGCCGACCCGGCTGCCAGGCGCCACAATTCGGCACCTGGCGGCCGGATCAGCGTCAGGCGCTACTAATCGGTGATCGGCCACTAAGCGCCGAATCTAGCCATTGATGGCCGATCCGGCCGTCAGGAGCCACAATCCGGCACCGATGGTTAGATCGGCCGCCAGGAGCCACGATCCGGCGCCTGTGGCCGATCTGGCCACCAGCCATAATTCGGCACCTGGCGGCCGGATCAGCATCAGGTGCCACTAATCGGTGATCGGCCGCCAAGCGTCGAATCTAGCCATTGGCGGCCGATCCGGCCGCTAGGAGCCACGATCCGGCACCGGTGGTCGAATCGGCCGCTAGGAGCCACAATTCGGCTGCCAGGCCCTCCCCCTCGTCCCCTCGGCCCCAAAGCGATTCCTGACACTGGCTGATCGACTGCGAAAGTTATTCCCGGTCGCAAAACCGACCAATTCCTGGATTGTTGGGTCTGATCCGGTACCGAACCCGATCGGGTTCGGGTCCGGTACTGGGTCAAAAAATTTTGGATCCGGCGTAAATCGGGTCGGGAAAAAAAAGATCCGGTCTCGATTTTGCTCAAGCCTAGTTATAATTTATTTGGCCTAGATGACACCTTATTATTAGTAAATTATTCCAATAAATATATATTATTTTATCCAAGAATGTAATCAATTTAATCAGAAATTATAATTATTAAATTAATTAAATGATAAAAAATAAACATTCTATACTAGGATGTATATATATATGTGTATGTATGTATGTATATGTATGGGCAAGCACTACATTGGGGTAAATTACACGATTAGTCCCCCAACTTTGAGTCATTTTCAAACTGGCCCCAACTTTAATTTATAACTAGAACGTCCCTCATTTTTTATTTTCTTGTACGATTAGTTCTCTTGACCGTTGATAGTGAGTTTTTCGATTGCCTTGCATATGTGAACGTCGCGCGAGTCGTTTCTCTTTCATCTACGTCATTCAAGTCATCCACGTCATTTAATGCTAGCAAATCGGGTAAATTACACGGATCGTCCCCCAACTTTGAGTCAATTTCTAAACGGTCCCCTAGCTTTGATATTATTGCACGATTCATCCACTTGACTAGTAAGAGATAGTCTCCCGATTACCTTGCTAACGTGGTGTAATAAAATATAATAAAAAAATTAACTTATTAATATGGCACAATAAAAATAATATAATATTAGTAAAATATTATAAAAAAACTAATAAAAATATAAAAAATGATAGAGACGCCGACGAGCTCGCGAGGGGACGTTGACGCCCCTTGTGAGAAGCTCGCGAGCTTGGAGAGTGGGTCTGACACCTCCTTTTGCAAACTCGTCCGCGCTTTTAAATTTTTATAATATTTTTTATTGTGTGATGTCAGCTAGTTAAATTTTTTTATTATATTTTATTACTTCACGTTAATAAGATAATCGAGAGACTATTTCTTACCTGTCAAGTAGATGAATTGTGCAATAATATCAAAGTTGGAGGACTGTTTAGAAATCTATTCAAACTTGGGGGACGATCCGTGTACGTTACCCGGTTTGAAGCATTCAATGACATGTATGACTTAAATGACGTGGATGAGAGAGAAATGACGCAGTGTTAATCACGTATGCAATGCAACCGAAAAATCCACTATCACTGATCAAGAGAACTAATCATGCAAGAAAATAAAAGATGATAGTCGTTCTGGTTACAAATTAAAATTGGGGGGGCGATTTGAAAATGACTCAAAGTTGAGGGATCATTCGTGTAATTTACCCCACCACATTGTGAAGTACCATCTCAGTTATTCAGACACGATATGATAGTGCACATAAAGTGCACGATTCAAACCGTCCATATGAGATCAACCGGCTCATGAACAACTTTCGAGATTTTGATAGCATTTCACATCCCTCTTCATTTGTGCCTCCCCCTCTCTCTCTCTCACTCCCCCCCCCCCCCCCCCCCCCCCCCCATGAGCGGGGGCGAGGCTCCACCCTGCTCATGAACCCGATCTCTCTCTCAATTTCTAGCGAGTGCAGGGGATGTCGTGTCCCACATGATCTCCACCTCCTGACAGATGTGGCGCAAGACTTCATTATCGTGGTGGCCATGGATGTGCTTGAGGGAACAAATCGAACATTCATGCGCTCCCCTTGTCGATGTGCTAGATGCTCTCCAAGTTCGCGATCGCCTGCTATGGGGTCAAGGTCTTGGGAGGCTTTGGTCGTCGCCGTCGGTGCTGATGGAGGATGGAGTGAGGGAGGGGGCACAACAAGGTTGTGAGGGAGAACGTCAGGTCCGCGATGGAGGTGGCACGATGAGCTCAGGGCGGCAATGATCAAAATCTCATGAGATTTAAACCAGCTGATGGATCACATCTTGGCGACATCCATCACACGAAAATCTCAATCGTCAAATCTCATTTGAATGGTTGGGAGGGTGCTTCACACGCCCATTTTACTACCCCCCTTCACACACACACACAATCAATTCTTAATCAAACTCGTTAACTCATGCTTCGCGCAATTTAATATAACACAATCAATTCTAAATCAAACTAGTTAACTCACTCACACTTCACGCAATTTAAATATATTTTAAAATATAAAATGTAAATATATAAATAAAATATAATTTTATATTTTTATTAAGATTTATAATATATATAAGTAATATTTTTAACATACAATATTTGTAAGATTTATTATATTTTCGCTGCAATGTTTTATGAAATTATGTTATAAAAAATTAAATATAAGTAACGCTATCTAGGATTCAACAACTAGATTGGGGCCGAATTTTTGGGACAACCTAAAATATAACAAAAATGACACATACGGTTTTGTACATTCTAACATAATATGGAATTATTCATCGAAAAGGAAAATAGAGGAATTGTATTTGCTCATATTGGCATGCAATGCAAATTTTCATTTCGATTATGTTTGACAAATGAAATTAGAACTCATTCTAATTGGTTTGCAAAAATGTGAGAATAGAAGAAAGTGGATATCAGAATTGAGGATGCCCTCGGTTATTGTACCAAGATGGTCGATCTATTTAGGGGTTATTTATTAGAGGTGTGTTTGGTTGGCAGAACTTGAACAGAACTTGCCCAAGTTCTGTCAAACACTCTATGTAACAAGAACTTTCCAAGTTTTGGTCAATTGATCATTTTGAAGAACAAAAAGTTCTTACTTTCAACAAGAACTCGGAGCAAGAACTTTTTTTTACTTTTTTACATTTTAATTTTTTTCTTTTTTCTTTTAATTATTTTTAGTGTACATATTTATTTATTAATATTAAACTTATAAATTAAATTATCCAATTTTATTGACTATAAATTATTTATTTCTAATAATTTAAAAAGATTTTATTAATTAGTTTAAATTATTTTATTATTTAGATCGTAATATTTATGTAAAATATAATATTAATAATATATATAATATTTAATCAAAATTAATATTAATATACTACGACACAACTTCTTTTTTAATAATTTTTTTAAATAATTACATATAATATTTTTTTATGTCTTAGTAATTGTTATTTTAAATAAATATGTATAATATTTTTATTTACTATAATTATATACCTCATAAAATAATAAATTATATTCTTAATTCTTACTTTTTATCCAAATACCTTCTAAAACTTATCTATCAAATCAATCTTTTAAATTCTCATCATTACATTTTTTATCCAAACACCAATATAAACCTTTCTATCAAATCGATTAGTTCTCGAGAATTAACGAGAACTTAAAATCTCCATGTTAAACACAGCTTAGGAGAACAACATAAGAACAACATGGCCTGTTGGTTAGCAGAACTTGGACCCAAATAGATAGTGTGACTAGAATTTTGGTCACATGAACAAAATTCTCCTCCATGGTGAAATATAAGTTCTTGCTTCTAAAACTTTTACTTTTTTTTTGCCTTTTTTCTTTCAATTCTTTATCATATTTTAATTAGTAAAAATATTATTAATTTATTTATTTTTAAATTATTTAAATTATCTTAAATAATAATCAATTATAATATTTTCTTTATTAGTATATTATCATTTAGTTTATAAAATAAATTATTTAACTTAATATAAATATTTTCAAAAATTATAATATTAATAAGATATTAAAGTAATAAATTATATCATCAAAATATTAATGTAAATATTTTTTGTAAATTATTATTTTAAGTATTTAAGTACATAATATATTAATTTATTATAATTTTGTACTTCATAAAATAATAAATTATATCATCAAAATAAAATTATTCTGTACATTTTGTTTTCACGCGAGAACATTTTAGTTCTTCAACCAAACAGCTCTTTAAGGAGCAATGAACCATCAATCCTATATTTTGTTTGTGATTTGACCCCTTTTTTTAATTCTCCTCTTTTAAATTATTTCTTGTATACGTTATCCTAAACCTTATTTTACGTTTATATTTATTATTTTTTCTCTTCTCTCTCTATCTTATCTTTTCTGAATATGCTCTCAGACTCAATTTTTTCCATTTTATAATATTAATAATAAATTAATTAATTAACTCAATCATACAATTATAAAAACTAAATTAACTCCTTACTCAGATGAATTAATTAAATTACTAACCTACTCAAATGAGTTAATTAAAATATTTAATATTTTTAAATAAAAATTTATAATTGAATATTAGTTATAATTCCTTTTTAGATAATAATATTATATTTTAAATAAATGTTTAAGTAAATCAATTATCATAATATTTTATTTAACTTAATCTTTATTTGTTTGTAAAAGCATATTTTACTTTTTAAATTCTTATATTCCATTCAAGCAATCAAAAAACTAATCTATCAAATTAGGTTTTCATATCATTCCATTGAATTCCACTACCATTACATTTGATTCAAATTTCTATGATTCCATTTAATTTCATCACCATTTCATTTGACTAAGAAACCATGATTCCTTTTTGACAAGGAGTCAACAAAGAAGCTTATTCTGGCATATACTTTTCGATTAAAATGACGCAAAAATTATTATTTTAGGGCAACCCAATAAACAACATCACGGAAATAAATAAGTGAACTCAACTTTGAATGATGGAGTCGAAGGCTGATTTCAAAAAAAATAATATCACATAAGTCGTATCGTTATGACTATCAAAATACTTCCAGCACGGTTTACCATTAAATTTTGGTTCAATGGCAAATTACATGTAAACTTTCATTTCTTGTAAGATGTGAAATCACATATAACTCAACAAAGTTTTAGGATTGCATTCTAGCAAAACCATAACAATTTCCCTTGGAATTTAAGAAGCACAAACAATCATAGGGATTCTCAGCAGGGACGGAGCCAGCCTCCGATGTTAGGGGGGGCCAATAGACAATAACTAAACATAAATAAGAAAATATAGGCTAATAAATAATAAAAATAAAAGTGATAAGATTGAGAAAATAGTTGATATGTATAAAAAAATTTCTAATGTTCATTATTATATGCTATTCACAGAAGTTTAGGGGGGCCAAACTATATCTTAACTAATAAACTTTATATGATTTATATACTAATAATAAGTGATTAGAAAAAGTTGGGAGGGGCCAAGGCCCCCCTAGCTACACTGTAGCTCCGTCCCTGATTCTCAGTCATACAAATGACACCGCACATTATTTTTCTTAACATCTTTCTAAGCACAAAGCACCATTAAAGTCCTGGAAAAATGGTGGTATGTTTCTCTTAATAATGTATTATCATTCAGCCAGCATCAAGCAAGGTGTTGAATACAAGGTAAAATCAAACAATAGTCCAAGAATCCAGACATTGTATACTCCGGCCAGCAAGGCTGAACATTACACCTATTTAACTCTATGTTTTTCAGTAACTAATTTAATTCTTTCTATGACCTCAGGAATATCATTTTCCGTCAATGTAGTAAAGCAACACCGAAACCATCCAGGTTCAATACAATGACATGCTGAGCCAGGTGTTATATTTACCTTAGCAACATTTAACAGTTCTTCCCACAACTTGAGTTCCCCTTTCATGCAGTATGGTTGAATAAATTTGCTCATGTCTGCCCAACAATAGAATCCTCCACTGCTACCTGCGCACTCTATTCCCAATTTTTTCAGACCATTAACAAATAAAGTATACATTTTCTGTAGCCTATGTCTGTTTGTCTCCAGATATTCTGAAACAAACTTTGTATCTAAAAGTATTGGCATAAGCAAATGCTGGGTAGGTGTTGAAATGGATGAGAACCTAGCAAGCTTAGCAGCAGAAGCCAGCACACTTTCATTATATGAGTAGATGACCCCTACTCTAAATCCTGCAAGAGAAAGGTCCTTTGACAATCCATATACTATGTGAACCCTGCTGCGGTCAAATCTCTCATCATCTAAAACCTCAGCCACACTTGAAAACTCAGTATTCCCATAAGTTGATCCAGAAAATATTTCATCAGAAATCAGATGCATATTTTTCTCAGTAACAAAGTCTAGAAGATCACATAGAGTCTCCTGACTTAAGAGATTGCCAACAGGGTTTGAAGGATTGGAAAAAAGAACAGCACGGACCGTCGAACCTCTCTTCTTTGCTTGATTATATGTTCTTTCAAGAGCAGCAATACTAATATTGAAATTATCGATGCTATGACATTGAACGGGAATGAGTTCTATGCCAGTTCGCCATTTTATATCCCTATCCCACCTGCATGCATTCCATTTCAGTTTTCGAATTATTCATTACTAGTGACAATAATGAGCACATTGTTAGAAGAAACAGCACTTACCCAGGGTAGTACGGTGAAGGAGCAAGGAACGCATCCCCAGGATCTGCTAAACAGAAACTTAATATCTCCATAGCAGGGGTAGCACCAGCGGTTAATACAATTTGTGATGGATTAAATGAAACTGATCCTTGCATGACTTGCCCCATGAAACCAGCCATTGCCTGTCAAAGAATGACAATTACAATGCCCTGATGTAACAGGGAACAAAATGTGCCAACTTTTTAGATGGAAGAAATGATTGACTCTCAGAGCAACAAGCGTGATAGTCTCCCGGCATTATTAAATATAAATAAATATGTGAAGTTTGCCAACATTGTGCCAAGAAAATAGACTACATCTTTGACTACCTCATCCTTCATGATGGTTGACAGTGCAATAACTAATGTGACTACCCAAATATATGTCATGAAAAAGTTAGCTCTGTATGACAATAAACACACCTTTCAATCCATTAACTTCATTACATTAGCAGCAAAGGAAAAGGTTAGCCAAGAAGATGAAAATAAGTGTGAATTCCCATAAGCTTTACTAATTCTGTACAAATTTATTAAATCAAATATAAGAGTAATTTTGTACAATTATGTGCGACCTAAAAACTGAGGAACTATACCGTCTATAATTAATATCCACCTTACAAAGGAGATATGCAAACTCATGAGATATTTAAATTCTTGTTGCCCATGTTTTGTCAGTATGTAAAAAAAGATCATATGAAAAATTTGCTCTCACAATTAGAGATACTACAATTACTCCCCTTTCAACAGGTATATCCTAAGATTGAATCCTATGTCCTCCCCCTACAAGAGCCCATTTGTTTACTACTTGGATTAAACTTAGATGGTAAAAAAAAGTAACATCACTGCTCATTTCAATCTAACAGAATAAACTATATAAACCATATATATTAGAATGCATCAAGATGCATTTAGTCCTTGTTCTCTGAAAAACTGGCACCACCGTGTCATCTAAAAAACCCAACAAGCTAGCAAAATACATAAAAAGAGAGTAAAAAGAAACCATAAGTTTTCTCAACCAAAGATGACCAATGTAGCTTACCATCTTCATGCCCATCAGCCCATCATACGGCTGATATGCCGTCAATCCCCTGATATCTAGTTCACCTTCCACATTCATTTCCCCTAGCAGCAAACCTTCCTTAATCTTTCTGGCTACACAATCTCGAATCAAATCCAAAGACAGCTGCTCTAAGAAAACAACCGATTAATTCCCCTATGCACAGAAAAAAGAATAAAAAAAATTGAATGCACGAAAGCGCAAGAAGAAAGATTGCTTTACGTGGTTCTCGGCTAATCCGAGTTGGATGATTCCGTCTGGACTCGTCAACGGATGATACGGGTCATCGACGCAACGTTTGAGACCTATGTAGTAAGTACTATCGTCGGGCGCGGCTACGGCGGCGCCGCGGGAGGAGAGCTTAGCGGTTCCAGCGCAGGAGCCGCTGGGAGAGTGAACGCCTCGAGAGATCGTGCGGGATATGCCGCCGCCACTGATACTGGAGGGATTGGGCTCGGAAGGAGGGGGCGGCGGGGAGGAGGGGCGGTGGCGCTTGAGGTAGAACTGGAGGAAATAGTAGAGGGCGCAGGGGAGGAGGGAGCCAAGGACGAGGCCACCACGTCCCTGGACAACGCCCTGGAGGGGGACGACGAGGCGCATGGCGGTGCGGCCGTCGGGCCGAAGGGCGTTCTTCTCGTGGGGTCTCGCGGGCGCGGGTGCCGTATCATCGACAGCAAACGGCCGCCGGCGGATGTGGTTACCGCCTATGTAAGGGGAGGAGGAGTTGCAGCAGTGATTTGTTCCATGTGATTGGGTTTAAAGTGTTTGCGTTTGTGCGTCAGAGGACGGCGCTCTTTCCGTTCTCGGGTGAGAAATGGGGAGGGAGAATAGTGAGAGAGAAATGTGTGGAGCATAATTAAAAAATTCGAGGGAAGAGAAAATTATTTTAAATGTGTATTAAAAACTTACAGGAAAATATCTTGGAAAAAAATTAGGAGGCCGTTTGGTTGCTGGATAATGATGGAAGGATATCAGCAGATATTCTTCGAAGAGAAGGATATCGCGTGGAACAACTGACGATAATCGACTTCGCATTTGGTGAGGGGTGAAGAATTTGGGAGACATATTCTTGCTAGTGTTTGGCTTCAAAATGTAACCCACCGACTAAGATGACCATTTCACCCCATCATGTGCTATTTTACTAACACCTTTCTCCCCTTTTTCGCTGACCTCTGCTTTAGGTCGCAGCAAGGTATTCTTCATTGACGGCGGGCGTCCTTCACCACAAGCTCTTTGTTGTCTCAGGTAATGGACGGATCTTCGTCATCCTTCTCCGAGGTCATCGTCGATGTCGTCCGACATTGTTCGCGCTAGCTGGTGAGTCATTCTTCTACCAAGCATTTGAACAGTGACTGCCACGTTTTGGCCCTCTATTCACCACTACGATGTCCACTTCTTTCGATTTGCAGACACGCGCGTAGTCCGGGTCTAGGATGCAAGGGTCACATCCGGATGGTCGGCATTGATGACTGGTCTTCTTTGCAAGATACGCATCTGCAGGTAGCTTGCTGCGTTGTTGAACACCATCGCATAGACGCGCCGTCTTGTTACTGTCAAGAGTTGTGTACGTTGAGGACCTCGTGGACTAATAGCAATCCGGGTTAGCAATCCGGGGAGACATTTCTGGAGCTGCCCCAATTATGATGTGAGCTACTCTTCATATCCCCCCTTCTGTAACGACAATGTATGATAAGTCCAACTTTTGTGATGTACTCTTCTCGCGCAGAAAAAAGATGCGATTGACGTCTGTGGATTCTTCCGGTGGTATGATCCACCCATGGAACACTGTGGATCTGTTGTCATAGCTGGACTACTACGAAAAGTCGAAAAAGCAGACGAACGAATCAAATGCCTGAAGCGAGAGAAAGTAATTTACTTTCTCTTAGGTGCAACCTTCGGTTACATTTTACCCAAGTTAATGTAGATTTCATGTAGGCCGTTGTCATGTGGTATTGATAACAATTAGGCCACGGTGCTGTTTAATTATGGTGTTATGTATGAACTTGTGTCGAACTTCTTCATTTATGGTGTTATGTATGAACTTCAATTATGTGTTGAACTCCTTGAATTAGGCCACGGTGTCACTTATAAATGTGAAATTGGTAATTTGCTATTTATTTTGCTTATATTGGTTGAAAGATATCCTGTACCATCCCAGAACCGAGAACTAACATACAAAAAAAGAAGCATAAAAACCCTGCAAAAAAAAAAGTTCAATCAGGTGAATATAGCAGAGACAAACATTCACGGATAATGTCAGGCGTATTGAAATAATTTGTTGAATCACAGAATATGAAAATCTTCTTGGTCTGATTTAATTTGAAGATCTTGTTCATGTCTTTATTCCCGAGCAAATGTGGTATTGCCCTTCTTTTGTATCGATTAGGATCTGGATTTAATTACAAGATGTTGCGAACCAATTACTCTAAGTTCGAAGATGATGGAGAATTGAAAATCTAGCAATCAAATTTGTTTCAATACTCATTCGAATGCATAAACGATTCGTTTTCTCCTTTGGTTGTGATTTAATCTACTTGAGTCTGCTTATATATCTCATCAAAACAAAATAGGGCGTTTGCTCACATGATGCAAGGAAAAATTAGTCTATATGCTAAAAAACAAATGCCCTGAAACTATTTTTGTTGTCTTGAACCACTTGATTTTAAAGTAACATGCACCATTTTCAGATTACTTACATGTGCACAATCATTGTAAAATACTTACATACACCATGACCGAACTTGTTTTGTGCATGGGAAATAAATAGTTCTTCAGTATAACTAGAAAAAAAAGGGAGAAACGCACTTTCGACATTGTACCACAGACCTAATAAGTACCATTCATCATTCAAATAACGTAAAAATTAACACAATACACATAAATGTTCCATTCAAATTACCCAACCAATTATCCACACCCAATATCCATGAAAGTAATGTAAGATCGACAAGCACAAAGGAACACAAGTAAGATGGACTCAGTTTAATACAAATTAGAAGAGAGGCGAATGGGAGGCAGTGCGCCATGTACTGAAGCCCTTGACCCTCATGTCTCTTTCATTTGGGGTTGTCGCAGCATATCTTGTACAACACACAATGGAAGTTTGCCTATGAAATAAAATCATTGACATTCTTGTTGCATGTAAATAAGGACATTGCAAAATTATACCTCATCAACTACGATGAGCGTTCTACAATTGAACTGAGATGTTGCTGCGCAGCAAGTCACCCCTTCGACTTTCTTCATTTCTGATGTTTGCGGATGTCATAGGCTCATTGACATTGTTGTTGCCGTCAGCTTCGAGCCGTGGCATTTTGAAATATTCATCCGTCCCTTGGTAGCGTTTTATGAAATTATGCAAGATACAAGAAGCCAACACTATTTGTTCCTATGTCCCGATAGGAAAATGCATCGTCGAACGTAAAATGGCAAATCGTGACTTCAAAATTTCGAAAGATTTTTCGACACAATTTCGGAGTTGTGCATGCCTATGGTTGAAAAGTTCCTTTGGATTTTCATATGCCCTCGCACGATTATTAAATTCAGATATGTGATACTTACTGCCACGATATGGGGCAAGAAATTTGACCGAGTTTGCATAACCAGAATCAACAAGGTAATATTTACCTATTGCATGACAAAAAAGAAAATGGACTTAACAGAATATTTAGTTTTATAGCAAAATTGGTGACATAAAAATAACGACATGGATAAAAGCATATCTTCTGGAACGACGAATTGACCCTATTCAAGACACCACCTTAGAACTCTCATGTCTGCAACGGACCCCTCCCAACCGATGCAAACATATAAGAAAGTATGATCAAATGAAGTGACTGCTATGACATTTTGAGAAATCCACCCTTTGTGATTCCTATAATGAGGTTGATCTACCTTTCTTACCAATGTTGGAACATGCGTTCCATCGACAGCTCCAAGCGCATTCTACAAAATAATATAGTCAGTCCAGCAAGAAAATTTCATCTACAAGTAGCAGTAATTTATGAAAATTGATTGTTGTCAGTACCACAAAGAAGGGGAAAAATCTTGGGTTGTTACACATGCGTGTGTGCACATCTTCTTGTCCAGTAGGTAAGACAATGAACTCTTGTCGGAGATAACATATGGCTCCAAGCATATTATTAAAATGATGAGATATTGTTTCTTCGGAATGTTGGAACTTTTCAGCCAGGGTTCTGTTGGAGGTGCCGTGTCCTAAAACATGTAAGAAAGAAGTCAATTGCTCACATGAACTCACATGTTGTGTAGTATGTACAAGGCATCTTGACATGAGTAACTCATCCAACTTCATGAACATTGCAGGAGACATCCTAAATAGGTCATAAGATCTTTGAGGTTGACCTCTTAGTATGTCTACTATCAGTTGATGATCGGTGAACGGACGAGTTCTACAAGGATTACGAGGAATTGTTTCCACAAATCCTATCTCAATTACACCACTAACAGTAATGGTTTCCATGACATCCTCATGGAATTTCTCCTCCTCTACCAATAGTTGTATTAGCATACGACTATTCATCTACGTATAAAAAATGTGACTAACAAAAATGAGAGAAGTACTAGAATGATAACACACACATGTATTAAAATGACATTACGTAGCACAAGCATGGAGATCACATTATATAACATAAACATCATCGAGCACACACATGGGCTAAAACATCGAGTTCAGAATTCATAATACTACATAAAGTGATAATTAGTTCAACATAGAAGACTAGTTATGCGAATATAGTTCCAATTGGTCTTATGACCTAGACAAAAGTGATTCCAAAAGTCGTGATATCAGCTGCAATATGCGAGGTCGTCAGTACTATTTAAAAGTAAATCCAAAAGGTCCCCATGTGAGCTCCATTTGGTGTGTGACTTAGTCAGAAGAGGAGGCTCCTGCAGAAGTAGAGCCACTACTTGGTGAGGATCAAAATGAGAATGCCATGCCACTAGCAGCAGTCGGCCTTGAGGAAAATTGAGTAGGAAGTGCTGGTGGAATAAAAGAACTGAGGGGAGAGAAGCCTGTGCCAATATTAGAACATGTGAGTGATGACGCGGAGAGAAAGGCAGCACTCCAATTGCTAGCTTCCCCAAACAGTGAACCGAGAGTGGTAGATGACATAGATGTAGATGTAGCCCTCAAGATGCCACTTCTTGGTGAGTATGATGAGCTAAGAGTGAAACTTGAACTTGTGCAGCCATAGTAGTTACTCGTTTGGCCCCTCATTTGTGTTCGTTTTCTCCGATAGACCTCTAGCTGCTCCATTAACCATGGTTCCATCATGTCCTCCTCACAAGTCATGAAAGCCCAGCAATTACTTTCATCTTTGAAGCATTCCATCATGGCCATCTTGAATTCAAGGGTACAGTTGGTTACTTTCTCACGCAATTTTGACCAACATTCATTTCTGTTATACTGCTTGGATTCCTTATCACGTTTCACTATCTCATCCAGTAGTACTAGTCTTTTTTTGCCTTGCTGTGCTAACTCATTCATTATATCTATTGCCGCTGCATTCTGTCCTTTACTCTTTTTTATCTTAGCATTTTGAGCACTAACCCTAGCCCTCTTTGCTAATGAAGGAGAAGGGGAGACGCCAGAGAAGGGATCTTCGTCTGCGTCCGCTGAGGAGGGACTGTCAAATAAGAAGTCAGTTGTGTTATCTACACTTCCATCATTGCTTTTAGTAGAGTGTGCAAATGTGGTAGCATCCAAAGTGATGTCAATGTCTGTATTGTCATCCTCCTCCATTATCTCTACATTATCAGATGGCAAATCAGACATGGTAGTAGTGAAGGCACGATTACCAGTGACAGTGTTCTTGGAATATATGAATAACATGTCATCATAAACAGGAAATGACTTCCCTTTAACCCTTGAGTACTCCTTGTTTGCCTATTAAGTGAAATGAAGAATGGTTAGGACTTTTAAGACTCCGTGCCTAAGTGAATCATAAATATGAATTTAGACAATTGTTGAATCTTACTGTTATGACATCTTCCCACATGCGTTCCTCACTAGGGGTTGGAGTTTTCTTCTCGGCATCCCAACCCCAACTGCTGTGATTCAGTAAACTTTGGTACAACATCATCATTTTCTTCAAAATTTTCAGCCTATTTTTCAAGTTGGCCATGTCATACCTTCTCTTAGTTGTCTCGTTAAATCGGACCACTATACACTTCCACGTCTCAGTAAAGAAGACCCCATTGACAAAATTCCCATCCAAGTGTTCAAGTTTCATTAATCCTACAAACACTTCATCCAACGCATCGTTCCAGTTGCTGATGCGCTTCTTTCTAAATGAACCATCTTTGTTTCTAGAAGTCAGCTCCTCGGACATTGTGAGAGTTCCTTACACAAGTATTTAGGTGGTTGCCTGACAATCTAATTAAGGTTCTGTGAAGAAATGAAAAATTCATTTATGCCTAATCTGAGTAGCCGAATACAGTTTCACTTTAGGCCCTAAATTAGGAAGGAAATATTTGGTTTAAAATTAAACATACATGTAGTCAGGCACATAAGACATATTCGGTGTAAAATATTTGCCATAATCTGAGTAAGTCGTATGGATTTGCACATAGCATGAACGACATGGCATGTGTAAAATTATCAGAACTTAAGACTACCAAAATTGCAAATAATTGTCACAACACAAAGGCAGCACGCAAGAAACATCGCATTTCATGAACACACCAAGGACAAGTAGCTGGAATATGACATACTGTGTCATTCGTTAACTAGTACCAGCCTTGTGCCAGAGCGAGCAAATAGATGGATTCCTACAATAGTGTAGAAAAGAAGAGAAATAATAAGCGAAAGGGGAAAGCGGAAGAGAGAAAGCAAACTGAGGGAGGAAACAAAATCAGTTATAATTTTCGGATCTTTAACGAGGTCACACAACCGTTGTATCCGCCGTCATGGCGCGACGTGCTCCATTAAATCCGGCGAACAAACATAGGAGGAGGAGTTGAGGGCTGCAATGGCCGATTATGTAGTCATTGTCGTCGGAGGTAATCAGAAGAGAACATGCTTTCAGATAATGAGGGAAATCGGAAGAGAATACGCAGTAGATGTGTGCAAATAGAGAGCGATTCAGTACCTTTGTTCAACGAAGTTGCTTAGGCCGATCTCATCGCTCGCCGTTCACGAGCCACCGACGGAGAAAGCGGTGACCGAGATGCCCTAGTATGGTACGAGAGCGATGATCATCATTCCGGCATTCGCGGTGCCCTAGTTCGGCGCAGATGTCGGATGTGTGAAGAAGAGGGATAAAAGAGGGTTTTGATGTCATCTTCACTGAACAGTTAAATGACGTGCATGCCCCTTGACGAAAATGTCGAATGTATTCCACCAAAATTGACGAATATGATATCCCAAAAAACATAAGGCCGACAAGATTAAACATACTTCGTATAATGTGCATCCCATGTCGATTTTTAATCCTAATCTGCCTGTCGTTTGACGCTATTATGATGAATAAGTACATATTCCGTTCGATATCCAGCAACCAAACGACCTTAGATGCGCAAAAAGAGAAAAAAATGTATATGTAAAATATTAATAAAATACTAATTTTATTTATTAAATTAATAGAATAAGTGTTTATTAACATGAAGTACTTATTAATTAGTAAATATGATTAAGAAATTGATCAAATCATTTTAACAAATATGATATAAGACTATAATTTATCTAGCGATATTTTTTTATAATCAAATTACCTCAATACATATGCATTACTTCATTTAAGAAGGATATAATTAATTTAATTATAAATTATAATAATTAAATAATAAGCAATAAATGATCTACCAGTTCTAGAGTATGATGCTTTGCATACTCATTAATCTCGTGTAAAAATTATTTTAAATGTTGCGTTAAAATATACAAATATTGGTAGTAAAACATAATCCTATGAGAATAAGAAAATTTTTGTACCTTCAATGAAAAAAAAATATTTCTTTCAACTTAACAAGTTTTAGTCAATTGTTAAATGGTTTATTTCCTATTAATAAAAAACAATAAAATGTGAACAACATTGTAAAAAAATTTCCATATTTATTTATATACAATAAAAATGGTAATTATTTTTCTTTTACATTTTTTTAGCTTAATATGAGGGGTACTTTTGAACTCCCAGTTTTAGTTAATCAATCGTATGAATTAGAAATTATATATTCATATAGATCAATGATAGCAAAAAATATTATCAGATTTAGATATGTCGCGAATAATCTATTAACCTAAACAAATTTGATTTTTTATTCTTTTAAAATAATGGTTATTTCTCGAAGGCTTTTACTCGTGCGAGAATTGAGATGCTCCGCTTCTTTGAGGATAATGGAAAAGTTCCTCACAGAACGAGTGGGTTCTTTCTTTCTTTTCTTTTTATTTTATTAACTTTTCTTTTTCATGTTTTGTTTTTCTGTGGAGACCTATTTGTGTTGATGACTATTAGCGTATTTGAGTGGAGCAAAATAATAACTCTAAAAATTGAATTTGAAGTTACTAATCCAACTATCCGAATGTGCGAATCATTCTTAGCTTAATTATTTCTATCGATTTTTTTTCGATTAAAATATATCGATATTCAAAATTATTAACACCTAATTATTAAACAGAAAGAAATTTTAGGAATAAAATTTGAGAATACTAACACTCACAGCAATCCTATACTGTTATTGACTCTTTGAATGTTCAAGGGCAGTCAGTCTCCGTTCGACTCAGCTATACATTCCTTTTCCCTTAAAATAATAATGGCGTAGTATTATATTAACCTTTTTTAAGAAGAAAAAATGTGAACATGCATTTCCAATAGTCCAAAAAATGTGAACATGCATTTCCAATAGTCCAAGGCCAGTCAGTCTCCATTCGAATATTGTCTTGTGAATCCGAGGGGTATCAAGTTGACCATGCAGTATTTTAATTATATTTGATCGCACATCTGCTTTCTAATAAGTCGAGTTTTTGGAATAACAAAAAATTTAAGACCGTGTATTTTAGCTCATATATATCAAGGAAGAGATTAGTAAACATTTAAATAAAAAACAATAATTATACAACATAACTGAAAAAAAATCCCTGTAATTAAAACAAGTAAAACAATATGATTTAGAAAATCATTATTTTTTTAATATTTTATTATTCCGTAATAAAAAAAGAAAAAAACATTTATATTTCTTCATTAATTTTTTGTCTTATTCAATGTTTTTTCTTTTGAAATAGTGACAAAAAATATAGTGAAACAAACGTGACCGAGAAAATAAGGACAAAAAATGTTATGTTTGAAATTTAAATTTAAAACACCTCGAAGGTTTCAAATGCCTCCGGAAGAATTTATTTTCTCCGTGCCCAAAAAAAACCTCCCTCGAAATGACCGTCGTGTCCCCGACCTCCTGAACGCCGTCCAGACAACGCCAAAACGGGCCCTTCCTCGTCACTCCCGAGGTCGCATGAGGGTAGAGTCGTCTTTTCCACTTCCGACTCGCATTCAAATCCTCTGCTGCTCCGCGTCTTGCTCTCCTCGCTCAGACTCCGTTTCCGGCCACCGTTTCGTCCGTTTCCCCCTTTCACCTTCCCTTTCGCCGGAGGCGTGCGGAGCTCCGGCGACCTGACGGCGGCTGCGGAGGGTCCTTACGTGTTCTCCATTATTCTTCCTAGGAGGACCGAGGAGCCATGCACGAGGAAACCGAGGAGTTCGAGGCGCCCTTGGTCTTCGTCTGCGTAGAGGTTGATCTCGACTACGAGTTCGATGCCCCGCGGTGCTTCGACCTCGGCCGGGCGGAGCTGCCGGAGGAGGCGCGGGCGTCCGAGCTCTGGTTCGAAAGCGCTGGCAGCTACCCGCCCTCTCGTATGCTTTCCTGACCCTGCGTTTAGCCCCACGAACCCCCTTTTGCAGTTCGTATTAGCTTTTTAAATGCTCGATGGATGTCCTACCCTCTTTCTTGCGACAAAGGAGGTGTTTTTCTGAGGCAAGCTGCTGCTGTTAACGGGTTTAAAAAAACTGGAACTGAGCTACAATTTTATCTGGTTGTGAATAATAAGTGTTATTAAACAGTTAAATGGAAGATATGACCTTCGTTCTGCAAATTTTGGTGTGCTTATCTTTTGTTCTGCATTAGGGGCCAAATATAAGTCGTAACCCTTTTATGAGAGTGGGATATTGAATTGCAAATTTTTTTGTGGTTTTCTGGCTATTTCTCATCTTGAGTTTTACACTTCTGTTCCTTGCACCCTTACACATTCTTTCATACTGCAATGTACCACAACTGCGTATTCATCCTTTTCCTTTTAAAGAAAAGAGGTTGTGAACTGCAAAAAATGTCCTTTTAACCTGTTTAAAAAATGAAGAGTCAAATGAGCTGTGAAGCTCTGCATTGCCATTATGCATCTGTTTCCAGAGAAAAAGGAAAAAAGAACTTGCTAGAAAGGTTATATCAAATGATCTTGAACCTGTCAAAAACCAATTGGCTTAGTATCTGTACTAAAACAAATATATGGGATTATATTAATAAATTTTGGCAGCAAACTATCAGCATATCTTCAAATGTTCTAAGTGTTTTGTTTCTTTTAAGTTACAGATTGTTTATATCTTCTATGTGTTCTTCATTTATTAACTAACATCGAATACTTTCTCACCATAGTATTTACTTATATTTTGTCATTGGTATTGAAGTTCTTTTTGTTCTTGTTTCCCAGCACTGGTAGCAAAGATACTTTCTGGAGATGTTCAAATGGAAAATATGAGTGCCACATTGAATCTCAATAATCTGCAGGGTTCAAATCCCTTTGTTACTCATATGGATGTTTCTGTCACTGGAGTCTCTAGGCTTCATGATAACAACAAGGGTACATATTCAACTATCCATGTCAATGGCATTATACTTTTAATAGATAACCATGCTGTTATTTCTATTTGATTCAAGGAGTTTTGAAAATCACATGCTACACATGACCTTGTAAAAGCTCAATTCTGGAACACAAGTGAACATAATAATACCATGTTCATCAGCTACCCAGGAACTTGGTATTCCATTTGGTTGAATACATAATATAATTTTCTAATAAAAAATATTAAACGATTAGAGTAAACAAGACCCATTTAAGGGGTATGAATCATAAATTACAAATATGTATGATTTATAACATATATAAATCATAGAGATTGCGGAATACCACTTGCAACGGAAGCGGATCGTTAGAACTTTTCCACGAACACTTGATGAACGCACTTGTACCTCGGGGGAATGGAACATTGTCACAACATACGCAAAAGCGTGCCTTGAATCTCTGGCATGAGTCTCCTTTTATAGGTGAGGGGTTAAGCGGAACGTATCGCGTGCTCTCCAGCGCGTGAATCACACATCGCACGATCGCAGGACATCGCGAGTTCCATGAATGATCGCGCAGTCCGTGCGCGAGATCTCGCAACCGGTGTACGATCGCGCGGTCCGCATTCATGATAGTGCACATGGGACGCGCGCTCCCGCGCGCATCTTCGCCCCATGTGGAGCGCACGCACACGCGGTCCACTAATATGTCCAAAAGGGCATTTGTCCCAACAATTTTTCACTTGTTCACATTGCACTTTCGTTCATCCAGAATTGGTAAATATGACGTGTGACCTACGAATACAAGCACGCTTTTTTATAGGAGCTAAAAAGACACCCGTTAAGGTTCGCTCAACTAATTTTTTGTTATTTTTGAGAGGGCATTTACATGGTAGCATGTTACTTTTCACATAATATTATATGTTATCTAGAATAATGAATCATATTGTTACTACATTTTTCTTTAATTTAATCAACACTTTTTATTATTTTCCTTATATTCTAAAATTTTGATAAATAGTTGATGCAACAGAAAATATTGCAACTGAATCCCTTTTACAAAGTTGTAGGAAGCTGATGATGGCAGTTCAAGCAGATGTTAATCGATAATCTGCAAAACTTGGAATCCACCAGCACCTTGGGAGTTCTCCAAGGTTGAGATTGTGTATCCACGAACTCAGATTCAGAGAAATATTTCTGAATCAAAGAAATTATATTGACTGAATGGATTACCCTACCATGTTCCTTTTATAAATAATATCAATTCTACCTGAACTAGGATTCGAAAGCTACTACAACCCTTTCTAACAGAATTAAACTAATAGAACCAATGAACCAATCAGAAAATAGATGAAACAAGACTCTAACAGAAGATAAATATACAGTGATTTGCCTGTAGGAACTGAACTGCTGGAGTTGGTTCCACTCCCTCCTACATCAATAACATGACATTGGAGAGTTGTCATGTTCTTTGACATTTTTTTATTTACTCTTCGATTAAAAATGTGTTCTTCATTCATGTAATATAGTTTCACTTCCAAACTAAATGAGAGCATAAATAAATGACACACATATTCTTGTAGACACCTGAGCTTGTTCCTGCAACAAAATTTCAACATCCATATGACCCCGCGAAGATTAATTATAATGGCTATGAATTCTTGCTAAGCAACTCGATTCATCTTTTAGACTTGTACTTTTGTGTGATGTTCATTGCCATGTTACTTAATGACCTTGTATGTTTCAATCCTTTGCTTCTTGCTCTAAATTTTAATCTACGGATAGTTGGCTTGTGTGTTTCCTTCACTTCTCTGAGGGACCATCCTTGCAAACTACTTACATATCTGCTTTGACTTCAAAGTTTGGAGCAACATTTCCCAATATATAATGAGAAAATTGAAGATTCTATATAAAATCTATTATGTTTACCCATCCCCCCAATTAGTGTACTTAGTATTTGACTTTAAAACATCAATTCGCCAATCAGTTTCTTCCATTCTTCGCGACCTTTGCTATTCATCCTATTACACCCAGATCATATCATCTATGCTTATGGTTGAACATAACTTAATAAACCTTCAACACATCTTATTTTAAATTGTTGATTTTTGTCACATGAGCTATGCATACCATAGTCAATGAATAATGAATAATGCAGTAGCTATTGTGATCTTTGTGTGTGTGGTATGTATGTCCACATTGTCAACACTTAAATATGAACTTCCAGATGTAAAATGCTCCACAATGGATATTTGGTGAAATTTGTTCATGTTGAAATTAATGTTTCTGTTGATTTGTGAATTTCTTATATATGGAATTCAGCTTTTGTCCTTCTCTATATGCTTAGTGCCATGACATGTTTCTTTTTTTTTTTTTGTTGTTAGTAGAAGTACTCCACAATTCCATACATCAAGAGGAACCCAAAGTGGAACATAAATCCACTGCCAAAAACCCCTTCTCAAGAGGATCGACCTTGATGAAGCCTACTGCAAGCCAATTGGCCAAGCAAAACAAAACCCGTATAATGAAGGGCGCCAACAGGTTTTCTTCTTATATTAAAATCTTAGGTGTACAATGCATTTACTTAAAACGTGACATGGTTTGTATACCTAAATAGATGTACTATAATCTAAAGAATAATCATATATATGCTTTTGTTGGTTCATTGTTAATCGATCATTTGAACTTTTTTCCTTGGCCTAAGGATGCCTTTGTATGACGAACAATAAAATATTGGCCACTTAAAGTTTTGGCCAACTAAAAATATTTTCTGACTGATAAAAATATTATACAACTTTGGAGAAAATGTTTTCCCCTCAAACAGAGGAAAATACATTTTCCATTTGCATTCTCATCCATGAGAATATGATTTATTTTGTTAGAAAACTTTTCCTAGACTTAATCATCCCAAACTATTTTTAGCGGAAAAATACATAGTTTAGGTTACCACTTTATTGTGTTATTTCTATTCCATCTCTATTATTTATTCTGTTTGGTAATATATTTTTGTTTGCTGTTATCTTCATTCTGATAATCTTTCTTGTCTGCATCATTCTTGGAGTTGGGTGAATCATCTTATGAACTATATTCCTTCTGATGTCAGGTTACAAAAGCAATTTGAAGGTAAACTGGAAAGGATATCTGAGGATCCAGGTGATTATACACATCAAGCTGCAAAAAGGCAAAGATTAGAGAGAGATCATTTTTGCAAGGTGCTATACATGTTCAGATTACAATGAATATGAATGCCAATGTGGACTTTCTTATAATTTGAATACACATTTATAATGATTTTGTTATTTTCTTTCGAATATGCGTTTACATTTTGAAAACAAAGGATTTTACTATTTTAAGTTTCGAAAGCTTAGTAGTTTAAGCATAAACGGTATACAATTTCTTTTCACAATGCTTTGAAGCTGATTATATTTTCTTTTATATTGTACCAAGAAAATGGTGTGCTTGTCCTGCAAAAAATGAATTGGACTGATATCGCGTGCTGAAATTCCTATGATTTTCAGTCCCAACATTGTTGTCAACAAACTAGTTCTAAACATATACTAGTGATATCAAAGTAACTTTTGAAGCGAGAGTCAAATGCTCAGTTTCATAATTGATGTTGTTGTGATTTCTGATTTTTTTCCCAATAAGGGGCCATTTTAATTGGCAAAAAGCTTGTATCCTCTCGGCCTCTCCTCTTAAGACCTAAAATCTTCCAAGGAGTGAGCAAAACCGGGTTCGGGACAAGGTCACTGTCGTCCCGGTTTTGTCTAGGTCCCTAGAATCTGGACCCCGACTTGAAACTGGTTCCTGTTGGGGGTCGGCACCAGGTCGTCTCGGATTGACCGGGTATTAAACTGGGAACATGCGATTGTCCCGGTTTAATTTAGTTTTTATACAAAAATATTTCAAGTGAATTAAAAAATTTAAATAGATTAATTATATTAATTTAAAACCCTCATTTTATTTTTTATCATCAATAAAATCATTTTATACATCTTATATTTTTAAGGAAAACATTATAATATAATATATAAATAATAAAGTCCTATATTATAATATGTTTATATATTATAACATTAAATAATTGGGTTGGGAATGAATTGAACTAGACTTGATCCTGACTAGAAATAGATTGGGAATATTCCCGGAAACTGAGTCGGGTCAAACTGGCTTGACTTGGTTCTATTATGATTGGGGAATATTCCCGGAAACCGGGTGGTGTCCGGCTGTGGTACGACATTTGTGATTTTGTCCATGGTATGTAATTAAATTGTGATGCACAATACGTCATTGTTTAACTATTTACTTTTGGAATTCCTCTAGAGCCTATTGAATAGTTTTTATGGACTCTCTCATTTCACCGATTTGTACTAAATAACGAGCTAATGAATCTCCTTATTGGCAATGGTGTTTCGCTATGAAGTTATTTGTTCATTTTCTTGGTTACTACAAAACATGTTTTGGAACCGCTAGCTTCTTTGCAAGTAGGACCATCAATTCAAACTTCATTCATCCTCAGAAGGAACTTGTTATTCATTTTCCCTTGCCTGAATCCTTACCCAATTGAAATGACTGGTTTAAGAAATTTTATTTTTTTTCTATTGCTTCTGAATCATACATAACACAAGATGCAGTTATTTTTTATGTATTTTTCCTTGATTTTCTAAAAGTATTCCTATGACTAGCCATTTTGATTGAGTGAAACTGGAATGCTTGTTAATGATTAAATGGTACTTCTTATGTCATGCTATGTAGGTCGTGGGTGTAAAGAAGCAAGAAGACTTGTTTCACAAGGTTCGGGAAAAGGTAATCCATTGTACAAAATAGTTCCCATTCTGTAGTAGTCTTCTTCAAACAATTCTTAGGTTTGTCCCTCACAGCAAAAAATGCCCATTTTGCAAGTGTTCTCCAAACAATTCTAAGTTTATCTAATCCAAAATATACCTGTGTTTGCATTTTCATGGTCTGGTTAAAACCTCGTTTCTATGTATTTAGAGAGTTTGGATAGTTCAAATCCTAGAGCTGAGCAGTCTGAATATTGAGAATAAGGGAACTCTGGATTTACGTTCAAAGTCCAAGTTTAACTTGCACCATGACCTTTCCAAAGGTCTAAAAAAGGCTCACAAATGTCCAGGTACAGGCTGTACATTTATCACCAGGTACAGGGATATGTCTAAAAAAGACAGCAAAACAGAAATGATTATTTATCACCTGAAACTGATAATTAAACTGATTTGCTAACATAGAAGATAGGACTATAATAAAAAAAAAATTTATGGTTTCTTGAATCATGATATCTTTCAAAGCACATTTTGGTTGGAAATTAAGTCTTGAACATCAAATGTCGTGCAATTACTCAATTTTCATTTTCTGTTGTAAACTTTTCTCTTTTTCCTGATGGCTTACTATTCATGACTACAAGATTATGTGAATATGCAGAAAGATGATTTTTCTGGTTCGAATTCTCACTTACCAAGATTGAAACTCACAATTCCAAGGGACCCTGAACTTCAAACTGCACGAAGGGCACTAAAAACCAGAGTTCAACAACCGAGGTAGAATATTGTGTTTTATATATTTGTAATTGACATATGCATTGTATTTTCTCTGAATCACATGCTCTTGAATTTTGACTATTGCTGATGACCTAAGGTTTTCTGATGCAAAATCATTGGTGGAAGGAACGACAGCGACATCAACATTCAAAGCAAGACTGTTAAACCGAAAAGTTAGTGCACGGGCATTGCTTAACTATATACAAACTTTTGTTTTTCTGTGTAATTCTAACAGTCACTTTACTGGCCTTTCACAGATTCTTGAGGCCCCTACTTTGCCATTGCTTCAGAAGAGTACTCCTAGGTTGCCAAAATTTAAAGTAGGCATCATGTTATCTATTATCTTCAAATTATCCAAAACGATCCACAAGACTATCAGGAAGTTGACTGCTTCTAAAAACCTTTGAACCTTTTTTTTTTGTCTCCTCAGGAGTTCAATCTCAAAACTCATGAGAGGGCTACTCAACATGGCATTGCTTCATCATCGTCTATGGTATGTTATCCTAAGTCTTAACTGCTGTTGTACCTCTCACGGTGAACTACTCCACAGTCTCCAGCAGTGCAGATTCACACTCGTTAGTTAAGGAGACTAACACATGTTCTTGTTAACGTGTTCCATTGTTTTACAGATTAATGGCACAGATACTCCAATAGTTTTACCAGGTGATCCAAAAGGCTTTCTGATGACAAAATGTCGAAGTTCAATTCATCAGCTGCCAAATAAGTAAATTTTTCTTACCTAGAATTCTTTTTTATAATTGCTAGTGTCTTTCTTCAGGTTATTCTGACTCCTTTTTCTTTTGCATGCACCAATGATTATAACAGAATGGAGGAAAGAAAAAAGATGCAGCCGAAATCCTATGCTCCGTCCTTGAATAAGAAGGTAATTGCACCTGGTTGTTGTTTTAAGTATTTCTAATTCACCAGCTTTAAGGTTAGGTCATTCTGATACCATTCTTTATCATGAACTTGTCCTATGGTTCTGAATTTGAACAAACATTAATTCCAAGGTTTTTACTGATCTTATGTGAAATTAACAAATAATTTTTTCTCTCATTTTAAAATCATATTGACATGTCTTATTCACATAGGAATTCAAGTTCAGAACATCCAGAAGGGCTAAACAGGATCCATTGGCTGAACTTTTTAATAAGGTACTTTTAAATCTAGGGATAATCTTCACGGAATTAGAAAATTCTGATTTTGTCTAAGAGTTGATATATCTTATTTCACTACAGTGCTCACATGACGTGATGTATTGCACATTTTCAAAACTGCCTATTTGTGATGTACACATGTGGTTCAAGAATTTGTTAAAAAAAATAGCCTTCTGCATTTACAGTGACGTTGTTCTTAGTTTTGAGCCTCAGGCTTGAAGTCCCATGTGCAAACTTTTTCTTATGTATATGCTAGACAAATTATGTCATAACTTAATTACTTATCATTTATATGTCATATCTCAATTACTTATCATCATTTTATATGCATCTTTGACCTATGTTTCTGAATTTTCATTTTGGTGTGCTGGACATGTAGCTTTCTTTGACTTCTGAAGCACACAATTCTGCTGCTCAGTTTACTTTCCAACGGCCATCTGATGTAGATATGGAGGTTTAACTCTTTTCCATAAACTCTTGTCCTGTAACTAGTTTTTTTTCTTTATTAAGTTGATGCTCTTTACTTATGACTTGCTTTCAATTGTATTTACAAGCTATTCCACTTATTTTGGCTAGGATTCCAAGGAAAATATGGTCACCGGATTACGTCAATAGCAATTGTAAGTTCTTTTTAGCTGCAAGATGAAGTATGTTTCATTCTATATCTATTTTAATGGTTTATGTTTGTCGGAATCTGTACCATTGTGTGTCACTTTCATTGACAAACATCTTCTGCGGGTAACGAAAAGGGATTTCATATCAGCTCGAGAGATGTGTTACTTGTTTAATTAATTATCTGTGATATTATATTATCCTTTATCAAACCCTATGTTTTTCGGTATTCCTTTGCATCACTTCCTACTACTGAAATTTCTAACTTGAAGTTTTGCCTTGAATGCATATTTCTTCTTTTTGGGCCTACTGGTTATCTCGGTATCATTAATTTCATACTAGTTCCCATTTTTAAAGGCAAGCTTGGCTTGCTTATTTCTTCCTCATTCATTTTTCAAAATGTGCTTATCCGTTGCAGATTTCAATTATCTGGGTAGGGAGGGGAGGTCAAATGCTGATTGTTCTGACCATTAGTGGCAACGGGAACCATAGATGTTTGAGGACAAATATATCGTTAACAATTGTGAAGTGTTGCCGATTGTAAAAAATCATACTCTGTATGGAGAACTTCTGGAAAGAAGTCATAATTCTTCTCTCAACTTCGCATTTGATGGGGGTTCCACTCACAGCAGACACAATTGAAGGCTATTCTGCCGTAAACTTTTTGATTAGGCAGTGTGGTCTCCTCCCCCTTATTGTTACTGAAGCCATTAACTCTCAAGTAGACGAGCAGCACATAATATGAGAGGAGGATTAGCTCCGTTGTACAGGCTCAGTTCAATTTTCTTTCCCATGCTTATACCATACAAGAAATGCTCCATGTAACACCCCTTGCAATAACATTTTTTTTTGTTTGCTCATCTTATGCAAATAAAATTACTGTCATTGCTTCCTGACTGCGCCATTATATGTTATTCATAATTGCATTAGATTGGTATGAAAGTAAATGGAAAGATCAGGAACATGAACCTTGGTAAACTCGAGAATGGAAAAGTAGTGCTCTTTATATTATTTCATTTTATGATATTGACATTGGTCAGGAAATAAATTATTATTGTTTTATTTTTTTGGCATTCAAAAAAAAAAAAAAAGAAGAGGGTGAGTGTTGCCTACATTAAGGTAATACAAGATATGTACGATGGAGCATTGATTAGGGTTAGGACACCCGGAGGTGAAAAATAAATTTTCTATAGGAATTGGCCTACATCAAGGATCAGCTTTAAGTCCGTATCTATTTAACTTAGTTATCGATGCTATAATCGAGAGTATCACAGAGGAGGTACCTAAGTGCATGCTATTTGCGGATGATATAATACTTTTAGCGGATTCAAGAGTAGAGATTAATACAAAATTGGAAATATGGAGAAATACGTTGGAGTCAAAGGGTTTTCGTTTAAGCAGAAATAAAACAGAATATATGCATAGCAATTTCACAAATAAACAACTTAGAGACGATTTGAAAGTTAGGTTAGGGGAGGATATAATTCCTCAAGTGACAAAGTTTAAATATTTAGGATCAATTGTAAGACAAGATGGTGAGATTGACGACGATGTTAATCATAGAATTCAAACTGGTTGGTGTAAGTGGAGGAAAGCCACTGGAGTTTTTTGTGATAAAAAAATACCCAATAAAGTTAAAGAAAAATTCTATCGTACTGCTATAAGACCAGCAGTGTTATATGATAGTGAATGTTGGGCTATAAAGGGACAAAATGAACGTAAAATGGGGGTAGCCGAAATGAGGATGTTGAGATGGATGTGTGGTCATATAAGATTAAATAAAATTAGAAATGACCATATACGTGAACGAGTCGGAGCGGCTCCTATTAGTGAGAAAATGTTAGAGAATCGTTTGAGATGATTTGGTTATGTTCAGAGAAGACCATTAGATGCGTAAGTAAGAAGAGTAGATCAAATAATCTGGAGTCCGATTAAAAGAGGGAGAGGGAGGCCAATGCGGACACTTGGCGAACTAATAGAGCAAGATCTATTGGTGAATAATATACCGAAAGGTTTGGTTACTAATAGAGCGGAATTGTGTCGTATGATCCATGTAGCCGACCCCACCTAGTGGGATAAAGCTTTGTTGTTATTGTTGTTGTATTTTTTTTGACATTCAGGTATGGCCGGACATTTAAAATAAAGGTGCCAATAGTTTTATAGAAAAGAAAATTAGCTGAAGAGTTTGAAAAATAACTGGGGAGTTGCAAATGGTTATCTTTTTTTCTAGTTACTTTTTCATCTCTTTAACTATAATTTATTTCCGCATTTATTTTCGAATCACAAATTTATACTTTTGAATTCTATTGGGGAAGGTTACCGTCACCGAGCTGTTATTTTGTGTTAAAAAATTAGAATGTCACATGAGCTGTCTAAACATTTTAACCTTTCTTTAAATTATTTAAACATTACTTTTAAGTCGTTCTTCTTTTGTGTTTTGCATTTAATTACTGTTGTATTAAAAATTAAATGATTATCTACCCCTTATAACTATTTATGCTATAATAAGATTCTAGTGAAAAGCTGAAGAGGCTTTAAAAACTAAAAAGAAAAAGCTGAATTTGGCAACGGAATTGGAGATTCTCGTAGAAGTAAAACCCGGAATGATAACTAGGAAATAAAAATTACGACAGAAAATTTCTGCTCTTATTTTTTGGGTAAAAGTAAAAGATTATTTTGGGATAAATAAAAAAAAATGAGCTCTTGGCAGAACCGTGCACCTACCCCCGGCTGCGGGGTTTTGTGAGTAGTTCCAAGATGAGGCTCTGAGGTGTTAATCCGAATGTAGATATTTTGGTATTTTCTGAATACTCGATATTAAAAAATTACTAATCTGATTAATTTAAAATTAAGATAAAAATAAAACGATATTCTTTGATCAATGCGAGCGTTTTGAAGATTGATTCCGGCACTAGTCGAAAGTAGAAAAAAAGTTATAATTATCCTCGAGCTTGTGCTCGTGCAGTTAATTGGGACATAATCTATAGTAAAAAAGCAAAATATGCAGACCCTACCCTTCCATTCAGTGTCGATTAAAGCTATGGGTGTGGCGTTCCGAGACCCAAATGATTTTTATGTACTAAGAGTTATCCTAAAAATGCTGTATAATTTTTATAAAATATTTTTACGAAATATAAATTATAAATGTGAAAGATTTTTTAATAATAATAGATAATAATTCATAATATTCAAAATAATTAAAATATCGATAGGTTCACGATTCTAATAAATGTAGAAATAATAAAAGATAGACAACTCTATCTAGAACATGTGTAACATTTGTCTGTCACTGAGTATAATCACCTGCAGAATCATTCTTTATCAAAGTTCTCTCATCTGCACTACCTAAGTACAGAGAAATATTCATGAGTATAAAAATATTCAATACCTAAGATCTAAAAGGCAATGTTCAATCGAAAATAAAATATAATATGAGTCAATTGAACAATCAATATAATAATCAATTAATAATATAATAATTTATCAATATGAGCAAAATATCAAGATATGATCAAAAGACCAATATAAACCAATAATTTCCAATTAACAATTATCCATTGCCTTATCAATATATTCAATTAATAATTTTAAATTCGATAATTAATGATCATTGGCCAATAACAATTGATTCAATAGGGCAATTATAACAATTGCCAACTCAATGTCAATATATCCAAATGATCATAATTCAATTCAATTTTAATTTCAAATTCAATTTGATTCAATTCAATTTACTTCAGAATTATTCAATTCAATGAACATCACTTAGTCAATTAAGGAACACCATGGTACTTTCATGCAGGCCAACGAGGATCGGTGTCACGGCAAATCCAATTCAATTCAATGGCGAGTGACATACTATTTGTTCAATTCAATTTAATTAAATTGAGTCAGGCTTAAGGACAATCAATAGATTGGCCGAGAGAAATTTTCTTATCGGAACAATGCAAATAATCAAAATAAAATCCCCTCTCTCTCTCTAGCTAATTCCAACCTCGGCACCTAATCACCATGTTTTGGCGCCTTCAATTCTTCCTTTTACTTTTTTTCCTTCGGCGCTCAACGATGGGCATTCATTGTCCCTTTTTTTTATTTCTCTCTCTATTTGCATTACGTGTTTTACTTCTCTCTCACCATCTCTCTCGATTTCTCTGGCTAATCTTCTTCTACTCTCTCCGCCAACCATTCCATCATCATCCTCTTTTTTTTTCTCCTAATGTCACGGCCAATCATGTTTCCCCCTTCTCAATTCCTCCCTTTTTCTTTTCTTTTATCTTACTCCTCTCTCTACGTGAATTCACATTACGCCCCTTTTTTTTCTTTTTCTTTTTATTTTCTTGATTTCGACGCGAAGTCACGCGGCAAAAAGAATCCACGGCCGTAATTTATCTATTATGTCCGATTTTGTGTGCTGACATATCACGTCACAATAGCAAATAAAATTCCAATGATTTGGCCAAGTTTGTAATAAACGCGCAGTGCAATTAACATGTCGCGAAACAAACAGAATCCCCTTACATACTTGATCACGGACATTACCTGCACTTCCTCTTTGCTGTCATTGAGAAGTTACGCCTGTCGGCGGAGGACACCACGCCAAAGGATGAAGAAATAATATATTTTTTTATTGAGAGTTAGCCGGCCCTAACTTTGTACTTATAGGATTTATAATTTCATAATTACACTTTGACTATAATATTTAATAGGGCTGAGCAAACTCGGGACCGGGTCTCAGCAGATCCGGTCCCGACCCGGATTATGCCGGATCAAAATTTTTTTACCCGGTACCGGATTTCGAGTCAGATCCGGCAATCCAAAAAAGTCACTGGGGCCGAGAATGGATCGAATCACACTCGGATCGGCTGCCAGTGGCCAAATCCGACGCCTAACAGCCGGATCGGCCGCCACGCGACCGAATCCGACGCCTAACGGCCGGATCGGCTGCCACGCGACCGAATCCGACGCCTAACGGTCGGATCGGCCGCCACGCGACCGGATCGATTGCCACGCGGTCGGATCGGGCCGCTAGCGGCCGCATCTGATCTTGCCATCAGCGGCCGGATCTGGCAGCTGATGGCCGATCCGGATGCCAGGCGGTCGGATCGGCCGCCAACTGCCAAATCCGACCGCCTGACGTCGAATCTAGTTGCCTGACGGCCGAATCTGGCAGCTGGCCGATCCGGCCACCAGACGGCCGGAGGATAAAGAGGAGTCAGGAGAGGGGGAAGGCGGCCGGAGTCGAGAGGTTCGAGCCGCCGCCGCCGTCATCGCTGCCGTGAAAGAGAGGGAGAGGGCGTCGGGCGAGACCGCGGTCCACGAGGCGTGACGCGTGAGAGAGATGGGAGAGAGAAAGAGAGGTGTGAAATGAGAGGATTAAATGGGAGTGGGATTTATATAGTAAACAATAAATCGGATCGGGTCCAGGTCGGGTATCTGCACTGCAGACTCAGTCCTAATCGAAACCCGACGAGTTTTTCATCCTTCAGACCTGATCCCGGTCCGGATCTTGTCCAGGCCGGATTTTTTACCCGATTTTCCGGGTCGGTGCAGTCCGGGTCGACCCGGACCATGCTCAGCCCTAATATCTAATCCCACTCAAATTTAATCTCTAACTAATTCAATTTTATTCTAATAATTAAATAGATAAATTCTGAAATTAAAAAAAATAATCTCATCACTAATCAAACTCCTCTCCAATTTTATTTTATTTTTCGGAATGATTAAATATAATAATATTAATAAAAATATTTTCCAAAATAAAATAATAAAATATTCATTTATTATATCTTGAAAAATCACGGTCGTTACAATGGGTACGATTTCTTCCAAGAATTGAATATAGATGATAAGATATGCACTAGAATATTGGTATTTGGAGATGAATGAAACATTTCTTTTACTTGTCTTAATGTTTTGATTAATTTAATTATATATCTGTATATCCTTTAGAACCGAAAATAACATTAAAATAGTTAAGTTAATTGAAACATGTCATCAATCGACTACTGAGTAATTTTCAGTTAGTTCCTCAGTTTTGTCCCCAGACTTTATTTTATAATCAATTTATTTTTTAACTTATATTTTGTGACAAATGGTACCATTTTATGTTACGAAATGTGTCATCCACATACCACGTGACATCGAGATAAAAAAGGTATTCATATTTATAGTGCAACATATATTAAAGCAATATATACAATATTTTTTAAAAACTACATATAAATGATAAAAATAAAGAAAGGAAAGGAGATATAAAGGGCAGCCGTCCGTTGCTGCTCTCCCCTCCACATCTCTCTCACAAGGGAGACTTCTCCCACCACATAAGGGTGTTCACGAGGTCAAATCGACTCGATGAATTTAATGATCTGATCTCATCTGATCATAATTCGAAGGATGGTCGGGTCAAATACGGATTGAAAAATTTCAATCTAACCCGACTCGATGACCCAATGTTATATATATATATGATTTATATATTTTAAAATTTTAAAATAAATTATTTTAAGTATGAAAATAATATTTAGATATTTAAAAATTTATTTTATGCTTTAAAATAAATATTAAATAGTGAGAAAAAATTAAAAAAAAGGAAAATAGGTGATGGGGCCCTGACATGACCCTGACTATCAAAATGGCATTGACCTGAATGGGTCGGATTGAGTTTGTTCACAGGTCAAGTCTAATCTGATCCATGAACACTCCTACTATCCAGCGAACTCTCAGGCCCACCCATCTAAAATTAATATTATATCATGCTGCTATATATGTTGTATTATATATTAAAAAATTGAGCCCATCTCATTGGATCATATGACCTAGTAAGTAAAATGATAGATAAATTTACCATAAGGACCATTTTATATAATTCAATTATAAATTGGATGATCAATTAGTTATAAAATAAAGTTAAAAGATGAGAACTACACAATTGGAAGATCAATGAATGAATATTACTCGCACATTATATGTCATCGACATTGGAAGGGGACATTTTTTGTTTGGCAGCAATTTGTTTAGTAGATATTAAACTTAGTTAAGTTTAATAAAAGTGTATGATAAATGTAATGGTTGGATTAATTAACAGCTATTAGTTCTTAACTATTATAATATCACAGCTACTTCATTTATTGTTTTCCGAATATTTTTTATTTCTTTTAAAAAAATTGTTTATCATAAAAATAAAAAAATTAATTGATTTGCAATAAAATATACAAAATGAATTTATGCTGATAAGAAAAAAAATATTTTATTGATTTGCAATAAAATATATATGGTGTAGGATAATAGTGCACACCGAGATTACGAGATCAAGACCCAAAGATTACGAGTTCGAATTCTATGATTTATGTGTTTTTACTTTTGTTGCATTAGCGGAAAAAAAAATTGGAGGAAGATGCAAGTCCATGGCTTACGCCAAACAGGAAAAATTAGCATGTACTTACATTAATTCATGGAGGTATTGTGCAACACCATCTCGCTTAACCCAATAACCCATCAACTACATAACTTTAATTCTCAAATCCAACTTTCACACTTCTCTGTGCATATGGATCAACTTGGCTCATGAGAACTTATCCTTTTACTAGCTTATGAAGAAAAAATATATTAACCAGGAAAGTGCGAATATGTTATACCAAGAAAGATCGACATACCGAGAGATCGATGGCCACAATCTTGACTCTACGCATCAAGCATTAACAGTTGGATGACCCATCAATGGATTTGTTTAATTTGTTGGCAACCAAATGAAGAAATATATAAGACATATACGATGACAATGAACTAATGATATAATCGAGATACAGTTCGGAGACCAAGTAATTTGCAATCAGACGCAAGCTAATCGAAGGCTGAATTGAAGCATAGGGTGGACCTTTGGACGCAAACGCAATTAATTATCAGTCAACTGCATGTATATTCATGAATCATGGCATGCCAGGATCTTCAACTTTGGCTTCTGGTTAGTCATTGCGAAAAGAGATCAGACATATATGAAATAATTAAGAATAATTTTTTCTTTTTCCTAACGACAGTGAACTTCAAATTTGAACTCGATCATTGCTACCAACAACTCAGATTTAACTCCGTTTCTAGATCGATGCATCCAACAGGGTTTCTTAAAGCGATATGCGAAATAAATAAAAAAAACCTTAAGTCAACTGTGGTCAGCATCACTGGATTTAACTTTAAAGCGTCTTGACCCACCACTTTGTATCGTTGGCGGACGGCAAATTGACGTGTAGTATTAAGTACACGTATCTACGTGTCCTACTGTTCCTACAGTGCTGACTTGCTCCAGACTTTAAGCATTAAAGACATTAATAGTCAAACCAGACCTGATCCAGACTTTAAGCATCAATAGTCAAACCAGACCTGCTCCAGATTTTAATGGACAAACCACTCAAATACTCTATCAATCTTTTTTAATATACTCAATCAAATTATAGTAGTCACAAGTTTCATGCATATTGTCCATTAATTGTGCTATGCACTTGATGGTCCCGTCGTTATCCATGCAGACCCACGTATAATTCCAAGGAAGCTCGCATCTCACGCTTTGGCGGCTAACATTAATTTTAAATAACGTTTAACAATTCAATTTTTAGTAGAAGTAAAAAATGAATAGCACGTAACGTTTTATACGAAAATATTAAAAAATTACTTTTATTAATGTTTAACGATTAGATGTTAACAATTTATATTATTCAAATATATTATTTCTTTCTAACTTATATTATTATTTTTTTATTTTTATTTTATAATCATTTAATTATATTTCTTTTTCTATTCATGTTTGATTAATTACAAAGTATTTATATGTTAACAATGAATAAAAAGTAATTTCATAATTAATATTTTTATATCATAGGTGCACTATATAAAATTTACTGTCGATATAAATTTTTATATATTTTAAAAAAATACTTATGAAATTTTATTTTATTTAATTAAGATATAAATATTTAATTTATTGTATTATAATAAAATTTATATAATACTTAAATTAAATAATTTATCATATGTTTAATTATATTATTTTATATTCGTAAGCTAATTCTACTGCTAAATTAATCAAACATTTATTTGTTATAACTTCTAATCGTTAATCATCACTCGTTATTCTCTATCCGCTAGTTAAACCGCTATCTCTTTATTAAAGTGTTAATAATGTCACACAGAGACTTAGTATTATGTTATTATACATAAGAACTTGTCAATGTTTTATGACACTATAAAATTAAGAGAAAATCATGATTAAAACTTTTTTACTAATATTTTTCATTTTGATCCGTCAATATCTCGTCCTCAGTCCGCCTCTGTACGCATAAAAGCACAACGAAAACTTCTCAAACTGCAGTTACTGCACCAATAAGATTAATTATAATCCGAGGTACAAATTATTAATATATATATATAAATATATTCACTAAGCTAATATTCACCACTAAAGCTATTTTTTTGTTAGTCACAACCTCGTTTTCTTGTTCTAACGTTTCTCTTCTGTTTAAATATGAAAACGTATTAGTTATTAATAGTTAAATGTAAAAGGAATCCTATTTTCATTACTTTACTATATATAATGTCCGCAGCGGTAGTGTTTTTGTGGAGTATTTTATTAAAGTACCGACAATTTAATCAAGATTAATTGACACAATTAATTTGTAGAATTGTATCTCAGATGCTTCGATAGGTCCTATAGTCATGAGTTGAAGTCATCATTTTGATCATGATATTGTTTTGCTCTTTCATCATAATTAAATACTAATAATTTTAAACACCGATATGGATACTGTAAAAAAATACCGTCAATTTATGTCAAACTTTTAGTAATCAATTAATTATGTATAGAGTTGCAGTGGCTAGTTTGGTATAACATTATATTTGGTTCTACAAATACACTACTGACAACGCAGGCTATTGTTTCGACATAGCATTAACGACTATAATAAATATTTTGAGTATTAATAGATCCAAAAGAAGATTAATTATGTTTTCTTTTCTTTAAATTCGAATTCCAGTACGTATTTCCAACAAATGCTAACTCAATCTGCGGAGCGGTCTACAAAAAAAAAAATGATAGGGATTAAATTCGATAACAAGAGTCACATGATTGGATCTGGAAATATCATCGTCTTCCAGCTCAAAGTTGGATATATAGTGAATTATTCAGGATCCCTTCTTGTCTCAACACTTAGATACGTTTTAAAGTCTGCTATAAATAAAATAAAAGCAATCTAGAAAGAATGACTGATAATGATAAAAAAATCAATTTATTTTGGAATTGAAACGGTTGAAATTTCCAACTACTTTATTAAATATATATACATATATATATGTATTGGGATGTTTAATAAATGATGGCTATCCACTTTGATCCACAGCCACTTGTGACATGCATTTTCAAATTATTTATCACAATTTTTTAATTCAAAAATATTTTTTTTAAATTTTTTTTAGTTTTATGATTCGTATATTTTATCCAAATATTTATTAAAATTTATCAATCAAATTAAATTTTCAATTCTTATAATTATATTTAGTTATATACAAAGTAAAAATTAACTTGTCAATTCAACTATAAAACTAAAATATAATTCAATTTATAGACAAGATACAATATAGTAAATAATATCAAATTAATCTTTTGTATAACAAATATTTAAACGTCTGTTACATAATGGTTTAATATTTTGCATTATTAAATTTATTAGTAATATATTACAAATTACTTAAATGTTTAATATTATGATTATATTAATTAAAAAAATAAAAAAATAAATTTCAAAATAAGTTAATAAGATAAACAAAAAAAGTGCAATAGTTTGAGAGATAAATAAGAGAAAAAAATCAAAAAGAAAAAAAAAGTGATGTCGCATCATTAATTAAAAGAATGGATGAAAATCCACGTGAAGCTTGACTTTTATCTCTAACTTCACCTCAAAGACCACTAAAAATAATGGGCGAAAAAAGACATCACGTGACCTAGTAAACGTCCCGTCATTCAGGAATTGGACACTGTTCTAGTCCGACTTCAATCACTACGATTTGAAGCCCCTCGACCATTTCATAGAAGTAAACGTCTCAAACTAAACGTGCAATTAATTAACAGAGTTGAGTATTTATTCGATGGACTTTTAATACGTGAACAATGACTTAATTTTTTAGATTGTCATGAATTTGAGTTGTTGTTAGAATTTGTATACGAGAGAAATATGTATGACGAAAAAATTTCGACATAAAATTTTATTAGATGTAAAAAACATAAAATAATTATAAAAATAAATTAATTTTCTCTTTCAACTTCCAAAGAATTTATATAAATATTTTCTTTAATAAATGATAGAAATTACGTATCAACTGAAACTCTGAATTAAACCCTAACAAAAAAAGAACACTTATCTGCTGAGCGAAAAATCTACTGAAGCGCTTTACGTAGGAAGACTACATAGGATTATAATCGAGTTCAGATTCAAGATATTATTAATAATTGTTAACTTGTAAATAGTGCATATTTTAAGGTCATATGAGTTGAGTAATCGATTTTAATTGGTGGATAATATAATTTTTATCGTCGTGCGAATTAAGTCGTGGATATTGATTTTCAAATGAATAAAAAAAGTTGAGTATGCACATTTCAATTTTAAAAGTTATTACTTTGACGTGAGAAATACAGTTTTCTTTTTTCAACTCTAGATGCTAATAATTTTAAATACTGAAAGTTTTGAATGGGTATAAAAAAATAAAATGTCTCAGCAATAGTGTAACCCTGTAACCATAATTTTGAACTCATGCTAGTTCAAAATTTAATTTTTAAAACCATCAAATTGATGAAGAAATAGCACTCTCTTCAGGAGGACGCGTTATATTAACTATGAGATAACTAAATTTAATTTGCAGTAGACATATCTTTTCTAGTTAATTCTCTTGAGTTTCGTAGTGTATATTTTCTCAACTTCAAGCCTTAGACCTCTTTTTCTAATGTTTTGATTAACTCAATTTACTGTATAGTCACCAATATTTACATTACACAAAAGCTTATCATTAATATATTACGAGGATCCATTGCATGCATTGTGGCCTGCCTTGAGTTTTCATTCGCATACAAAAGTGACAGTGTATAGCTCAAGAGCAAAACCCCATTCTGCCTCCAGTTAATTTGTAAAAAAATCAAGCATTCGATCATCAAGAGAGGAGATTCATTTACTAATATTGCTGCTCCAAATTCGATTATATCTTTGCATTTGTAGTTAAGAAACTATTTTATATTCCATTTAACCTACTATATGAACCTAAAAAACACCCATTAACTGTTTCAAGATAACTAATATTTAGTTAAGATATTAAGTTGTATCACAATGGGTAGATTAATGTGAAATCAGATGTGCTAACCTTTCATTCTCATATGACAACAAATGTGCTACCAAATTTTTTTTCAAAAAAACATAAATTATTAAGAAGAACGACATCTTTAATTGCATAATTTATATTATATATGTTGATTGCCTTTCCGGTTAATTAAAACTTACTTAAAACGCTGAGCATGGAAAATGAAAAAATAAATTAAAAAAACAGAAACATCGCGTAGTTCCTTAGTTGATTCCTACAACGTACACATGCATGCATGCAGGTAAAGGGTACGTACGTAGGCGAATTTGTTCGCATGCACGTACGTAGCTCAGTAGTTGTAGAAGATTAATTTAAACAAGATGGTCCATGCACTACGTATATGCACGTCACTCTCCGAGTACTTGGCCAACAGGATACTTCTCAAGACAGTCCCTGCTCCATGGCCCCTCCTCAGAAGCGGCGGCGTCCAACAGGTCGTCCCTGAGGCGCTCCCACACTATCGTGTTGCACTTGGGACCGCTCCCGAGCCCCAGCTGCAAAACCTTCTCGCCGGCCTTCACCCTCCCCTTGGCCTCCAAGTATGACAACTGGTACCACACCGACGCCGACGACTGGTTCCCGTAACGCTCGAAGGCCGCCAGCGCCGGTTCCATCTCCCTCTCCTCCAGACCGAACGCCTTCCCGATCTCCCGTATCACAGGCCTCCCGGTCGCCGGCAGACAGTAATGCTGCACGCCGAAGTTGGGCAAGTAGTGGCCGGCCGCCTTCTCGCTCTTGCCCTTGTTGTACTTGTTTGCCAGGTATATGAGCGCGTATTTGAGCATCTTGCGCAAGGGAAGCATCACCATGGCGAGAGACCTAAGGTTGTCCCGCAGGGTCTCCGCTTTGGCCGCAAGCACGTGGCGCTCGATCGAGAAGCCGGTGATCCCCTCGGAGTCCTCCTCCCGGAAGGCCGCGCGGTAGCTCCTGTCGTCGAAGGCCCTCTGTGCGCGCACCAGCCTCACCAGCTTGTACTTGGCGTCCTTCCCGTGCTTCCTCTTGTTGGTCAGAAGCACGGCGGCGCTGCCCATGCGGAAGAAGCAGTTGAGGAGCAGCTTCCGTCGGTCTTTTCCGTTGTACCATCCGGTGGAGATTATCTCCGTGCTCAGCACTACGGCGTACGAGTCGCCGTGGACCTTCAGCAGGCTGCGGGCGACGTCGACGCCGATGGCGTTGGCGCTGCAGCCCATGCCGGAGAGGTTGAAGGTCTTGACATCGTCGCGCATGGCGAAGTGGTTCACGATCATGGACGTGAGGGAGGGGGCGGGGCAGAAGCCGCTGCAGTTGAGCACGAGGACGTCAACGCTGCGTGGGGACAGGCCGCCGGCCCTGGCGAATAGGTCGTCGAGGACCGGGAACAGGAGCATGCGGGCCTCGTCGATCGAGTCCTGGTGGAGGACGGAAGGAGGGATGTAGTGGAGGGAGTGTGGGAGGTGGGTCTCGTTCCCGATGCCGGACGCGGCAATGAGCTTGGACATGAAGGCGATGCTTGCGTCGTCGAAGCATCCCGTGAGGGGGAGGTGCTCGAGGAAGGCGGCGACCGGGACGCGGAGGCGGCGGGGAGGGCGGAAGCACGCGAACTCCCGGAGGTATACCTGATCGTGGGGGCGGAGCAGGCGGCGGCAGAGGGCGAGGGAGAAGAGGGAGATGGCAAGGGGGAGGAGCTGGAAGACGGGGCTGCGCCGGAGGAGGAAGGCGCAGGTTGCAATGGAGAGAGAAAGAACGAGGGAGAGGGAGCTGAGGAGGTGGAGGAGGCAGGAGATGAGGTGGGTCTCGAGGGCCTTGTCCATACTGGCGCAAGAACAAGATTACGTACGTCGGAGTAGTGCGTTCTTTTGATTAATTAGTTACTTCTCTTTGGATCTCTTTGCGTTGAGTTGTGCGGGTTGCTTCAAGTATTTATACGTGAATTGGAGGGGAATGCAGAAGCTGCACCAACTAAATGAATGGGAAGAAACCAATTAATATGCTCGATCGATCGAATTAAGTTTCGGTCGGACATTGCTCCAAATTGTTTGTCTTTTTGTCCATTAAATACTTAAAGTTTGACTTCGGTAAGATATTAATGACGTCTTTATTATACATATATATATATTTATAAGCGTCTTTTCAACGCGTTGATACATCATCAATAGACACTCCAGCTTTTATATTTGGCTAGTTATTGTAATTAATCAGTATTACCATGTAGTGGCAACTTTGTAATTAATTAGTCATAGTTTTAGAACAAAGTTTATGACAACTGTAATGTTCTGTACATACAGTTATTTTTGTTGATGTTTCATATAAAAGGCTGATGTACTCCTCCCTTTGCTATTGAGTCATTCTTTCCCAATTTCCTTCTTCATCTCTTGCATACTCTCGTGTTCTTCCTCTGCAAGCTCATTTGTTGACATGATATTAGAGCAGATTTTTCTTCTTCGCTGAGGTTTTGGATATGAGTCTTTAGATTTTCAATTGTTGATTATTCGGCAGTTTAACATGTTACATGTTCCAATTTCCTCACGATCTGGGATCTAGTTTTTTCTGCTATCATTCGATCAGTTTCTTAATCATCCATGGATAATTCTAGTGTTCTTGGTCCAAACACTTCAAATCCGAGTGGATCTTCTATTGTTTCTATAGGTCATTCTCATCCTTTGTTTTTACTTCCATCGGATTCACTTGGATTGATTTTGATTCCAATTCGTCTAACTGGTAGTGAAAACTATCTTATGTGGAGTTGTGCTTTTTCAAATGCATTGTTAGCAAAGCACAAATTAGGTTTCATTCAAGGCACTTGTAGGATGGAACAATTTCACGGTGACTTGCAATTTCAATGGCAGAGATGCAATGCACTTGTGCTTTCATGAATAATTTCCACTGTTTCTGATGGTTTAGTTGGTAGCATTGCATATATTTCTGATGTATCTAATGTATGAAAGGATTTGAAGGAACATTTTGATACTATCAGTGGTTCCAAATTATATCATCTTCACAGGGAATTGACTACTCTATCTCAAGGAACTATGTCTATAACTGATTATCATACCAAATTGAAACTTATTTGGGAAGAATTATATACAATTATTCCTTCTTTAGGAGTTCATAATCCGACTGATATTGAGTATTTCAAACACTTGAAAGTGTTTCAGTTTTTTATGGGACTTAATGAATCTTATACTGCTATAAGATCTCAGATCATTCTTATGCGGCCATTTCCTGCAGAAAATAAGGCTTATTCTATGTTAATTGAAGAAGAGCAACATCGTAGGAATAATTCTTACATGGCTAACCAGATTATTCCTGTTTCTTCTAATGTTCCCACGGCTAATTAGGCCAATTCATATGTTTCTGGTCACATTCAAAGTTAGTATACTAAAGGAAGGAAATCTAACAAGAATGTGGTTTGTGAACATTGTCACAAATCAGGACATAATAGGGCACAATGTTATAGACTTATTGGTTTTTCACGAGGTTTCAAGTTCTCAAAAACTAAGGATCAGTTGTCAGCTCATTCTGTCACCACAGGAAGCAGTAGTGTTCCAATAGAAAGTTCAGCTTCAGATGTTAATGTTGTAGCTTCTCAATCCTCAACTCAGACTTCTCATAACAACTTGATCACATCAGAACAATATCAGCATATTTTGGACATTCTGAATCAAAGCAAAAAGTCAAAGGTCATGGCTAACATGGCAAGTAGTGATTTCTTCTCTGTTGGGTTTCTCAAAACTAAATGGATTATTGACTCAAGAGCATTTGTCATATGGTGTCAGATATCACTTGTCTTTCTGATGTTCAGCAGCTAAATCAACCTAAAGCAGTTAGGTTTCCTAATGGTAACATATCAACAATTACACATCTGGGTAGTTGCCATGTTTCAGCTGGACATAGTCTACAAGATGTGTTATATATTCCCGATTTTAAACATAATCTTCTCTCAATTTCAAAGTTATGCAAGGACTTATTTTGTCTAGTCATCTTTTATCCTGATATGTGTCTCATACAGGACCTTTACACCGGAGTGGTGAAGGGGATTGGTAGGCAGGAAGGTGGCCTTTACTATCTGGTGCAAACTACAAACACAGTGCCTAGACAAGTGGTGGCAAGTACAACTCAGACTAAGCAAGACAGTATTACTGATATATGGCACAAACGTATGGGGCATTTGCCATATCATAGATTGCAATATGTCTTAAACTTTGATATCAATGTGCCTCTGAATAAATGTATTTGTACTATATGTTGTATGGCTAGACAATCAAGACTACTTTTTCTAAAGAGCAATTCGATTGTTAATTCTGTTTTTTTATCTAATTCATTTGGATGTTTGGGGCCCCTATCACCATCCTACATATGATGGATTTCAGTTTTTCCTCACCATTGTTGATTACTACACTAGAATGACTTGGGCATATCTCCTAAAAATTAAGAGTGAAATTTATGAATACTTAAAACAATTTATTTTCATGGCAGAAACACAGTTTAATAAGAAGATTAAGACATATCGTTCAGATAATGGAACTGAATTTGTAAACAAGCATACTCAGTCATTTTTTTTTCATCCAAAGGAATTTGTCATCAGACCTCCTGTGTCTATACTCCACAACAGAATGCGGTTGTGGAACGCAAGCACAAACACATACTTGAGGTTGCCAGAGCACTACGGTTCCAAAGTAGTCTGCCTATTCGATTCTGGGGTGATTGCATATTAACTTCAGTTCATATATTAATCGTACTCCGTTGTCTTCTCTAAGAAATCTATCTCCATTCGAGAAGTTCTTTGGCCACAAACCAGTCTTGGATTACTTCAGGGTGTTTGGTTGTCTTTGTTTTATCACCAACCTGCATAATTCAGATAAATTTGCTTCGAGGGCTTCCAAGTCAGTTTTCCTTGGTTATTCTCCAACTCAGAAAGGGTACAAGGTCCTTAATCTTCTAACTAACAAGATCACAGTCAGTCGAGGCATTGTTTTCAAGAAGATGTGTTTCCTTTTTCAGATTCTGCTTCTATTGATTCCACTTTGCAAGTCACTTCTTCTAAGGTCTTTGATCCTTTTCAGCCTCTGATTTTTAAACAACACACTTCTGATAACTTGTCACCAATATCTGTTTCTTTACCTTCTGCTAGTTCATCTCTTGAGGAGTCCTCATCTCCTAGTCCCTCTTCTATGCCTAGTCTTGATATTCAAGTTGTTCTACCTGAGCTATTTGCTTCACCTAGTGTTTCTCAAGCTTCTTCTCCACCAGTTGTATTGCCTCCTGAGCCAAGGCCTCGAAGACCTACTGAACCTCCCAATTGGCTCAATGACTATGTTACCAATGCTTCTATTAGTAATGTTTGTCATCCTATTTCTGATTCTGTTCAGTGTCACAACTTGTCTCCTCAATATCAGTGTTTTCTTTCTTGCCTTAATGCTGTTCATGAGCCTCATTGTTATTCTGAGGCTGCCAAGGATCCAAAATGGGTTGTTGCAATGCAATTAGAAATGAATGCTTTGCAATCTAATCACACTTGGGACATTGTCACTCTTCCACATGGCAAAAAGGCTATAGGTTGTAAGTGGGTTTATAAGGTTAAACTCCTTGCTAATGGTGAAGTGGAACGTTATAAGGCTCGACTAGTTGCCAAGGGGTTTATCCAATAGGCTAGCATTGATTATAAAGAAATCTTTTCTCCTGTTGTCAAAATGATCACAATTCGAGCTCTTCTTACTGTTGCAGCTCGAAGGCACTGGCCTCTTTTTCATCTTGACATTAACAATGCTTTTCTTAATGGTTATTTGTTTGAGGAAGTGTATATGGATCTTCCTCCTAGTTTTCACAGTCAATGGGGTGCTTCAAGTGTATGTCGACTGCGAAAATCTTTATATGGTCTCAAACAGGCTTCTAGACAATGGAATTTGAAGTTGACACAAGTTCTTGTTGAGACTGGATTTCATCATAGTAAACTTGATTATTCTATGTTCACCAAGAAGACTCCATATGGAATTGTAGTGTTCCTTGTCTATGTTGATGACATACTTCTAATGACTAGTCATACTCAGCTCATAGATGAGGCCAAACAGGTTCTGCAGACAAGCTTCAAAATTAAATATTTGGGCAATCTTTGTTTCTTCTTGGGACTGGAGGTTATGAGATTTGATAAAGGCATTTTGCTAAATTAGAGGAAATATTCTTTGGATCTAATTGGAGATACAAGAAAAGCTGCGGCCAAGCCAGTTGAAGTCCCTCTAGAACAGAATTCTAAACTTACTTCATTAAAATATGATTTTCTATTTACATCATACATTAAGGATGATTTGTTATCTGATGTATGTTCTTATCAGAGACTTGTAGGGCGACTTATATAGCTTACAGTAACTAGATCAGACATTGATTTTTCAGTGCAACATCTGAGTCAGTTTATGCATCAGCCAAAGAAATCTCATATGGATGCAGCTGTAAGAATTGTTAGATATCTTAAGCAAGATCCTACCAAAGGTCTTCTCTACTGAAGCCAACAATACTTTAGAATGTTGTTGTGATGCGGATTGGGCGGCATGTCTCCTTATTCGCATATCAGTTACATGTTTTTGTATTAAACTTGGTAACTCTTTAGTTTCTTGGAAATCAAAGAAACAACACACAATTTCCAAATCCTATGCAGAATATGAATATAGGAGCCTAGCATCGATTGTTTCAGAAACTGTTTGGCTTGAGCGTTTGCTTTCAGAGCTAAATTTTCAAATCACTCTGCCAATTCAGATTAACTGTGATAATAAAGCTGCTCTTCATATTGCCAGTAATCCAATGTTCCATGAGAGAACAAAACATATTGAGGTTGATTGTCATTTTGTTCGTGAAAGGTCGCTTGCTGGATTGATTCAAACTAGACATGTCCCTTCTAGTGAACAACTCGTAGATATCTTTACTAAGAGTTTAGGTTCTAAACAACGTCAGTATCTCCTTTCCAAACTTGGCTTGCTTAGCTTACACAATGCCAAGTTTGAGGGGGAGTGTCGATAATTGTAATTAATCAGTATTACCATGTAGTGGCAAATTTGTAATGAATTAGTCATAGTTTTAGAACAAAATTTATGACAACTGTAATGTCTTGTAGAGACAGTTATTTCTGTTGACGTTTCATATAAAAGGCTGATGTACTCCTCCCTTTGCGAGTGAGTCATTCTTCCCCAATTTCCTTCTTCATCTCTTGCACACTCTCGTGTTCTTCCTCTGCAAGCTCATTTGTTGACAGTATCATGTAGCCATTTTGACATGAATATATATCATACGTATTATAAGGTGTGTACGCATATTTTTTTTACTGGTAGTATATATAAAGAGGTGCAAATGTAACTAAAACACGTGTACGCTCTTTTTATGGAGATTAATTAAGGTAAACTACATGATTGGTCCCGAACTTTGAGTCATTTTAAAATTGCTCCCCCAATTTCAATTTGTAATTAGAACATCCTTCATATTTATTTTTCTTGCATGATTAGTTCTCCTAACCGATGATCATAGGTTTTCCCGTTGCTTGCATATGTGGCCGCCTTTTTCTCTAATCCACGTGAGTTTAAGTCGTCCACATCATTATAAAAATTTAAAAAAATAAAAAAATGAGGGGGGCGAACGACGAGGAAGATGAGGGGGGCCACCACTCCCCTCGTTCTCCCTCATGCACGGTGAGGGAGAGTGAGGGAGGCGGCGGCCCCCCATCTTTCCAAGGACGACGGTGAGGGAGAAGGAGGGGGGCGGCAGCCGCCCTCATCCTCCTCGCCGTCGCATAGAAGATGAGGGGGGCCGCCGCCCCCCTCCTCATTCTCCCTAACCGCGCCTGAGGGAGAACGAGGGGCGTGGCTGCCCCCCTCAAAGTTGGGTCAGTGATGAAATTCGCAAAGGGGTACCCGGCCCCCTCGGGCCGGCCCCATTTTTTATTTTTTAAAATTTTTATAATGACGTGGATAACTTAATATGACGTGGATGAGAGAGAAAGACGATCACGTATATAAGGCAACAAGGAAACCTATGATCATCAATCAGAAGGACTAATCGTACAAGAAAATCAAAGATGAAGGACGTTCTGATTTCAAATTAAAATTGGAGGGCCGATTTGAAAATGACTCTAAGTCGGGGGACCAATGGTGTAATTTACTCAGATTAGTTAAGTTGGCTTCTCTTGGATTTGTTTTGTTTTGTACTTTGGAAGGCTCGCCACGACTTTTTTTTTTGTAACACAAGAACTATATTTAGACAAACAAAGAAAAGAACACATAATAGCGGAATTTTTAAAAGAACAATCGTTGTCCATTAAACCAGGATTCCACATATGTAATTATATACTAAATAAATATGCTTATATATTAAATAAAAATTCTGTTATAGTCTCTTTAAATGCTTTCTATAGTCATCAATAATAGTTAAATAAATGAATTTATATGTTTTAGATAAGAGCGTGTGCGCACATACATACATACGTACGTACATACATACATGAGTTTAATGCAGGTGTCAAGCGCTTTTCATGTACAACACGTGTTAAGGATTTTAGACATATTGTTATTTATTTTTTAATATATTTATTCATCAATAATTTAGTGAATCATTGACAATAACAAAAAGTAGCTTTATATCGTATAAAGTTATAAAAATGATTATATCTATTATAAAGAATAATTATGTGCATAATTTCGTAAAATTTTAAAAATGATGAATATAATTATTGTTGATTATTTGAATTGTGTTTTTCTTATCTTCAATGATCATCTAAACTATCGATGAAGAAATATATCGAAAAAAATAAAGCAAAATACGTGTAATGTCGTTTGACACGCGCTTCACACGGAAAGCGCTTGACACCTACATTATAGAATTTGAGACCAAGTGAATGTCTTTAGTCATAAATAATTTAATTCAAAACTTCTATGCTCGTCTTATACTATTAAATTCATCATAAACTAGCTAGTGATAATTTTCTTTGAACTTTTCAAATCCTAAAAGATTTTAAAATTCAAACTCTTCAACCTTGTATTATGCATATATACGTAATAACATTTATTGGGAGCATATAAGTATAATTTATTTATTTTTGTGTTAATTGTATACAAGAGTTCATTTAGTCTTGTGAAATATTTGTAACAACCGACCCAAAGAAATAAAAAAAATGAAGTAAGTCTCGGCAGAATACATGAGAGATAATAACCCAAAGTCCAATCGAATTAGGACTCAAGAGATTTGATTGAGTCCACAGATACCAGGGAGATAAAATTTTATCACATTAATTTGGTTAGACTTAGATTAGGAGAGGAGATTTATTAGATAAACCAAACAAAAAATTAAACCTCCCTCAACCTCACGAAACCCTGTTTCTTTCTCATATTCTTTCTGTCATCTCGTCCTTAATCAGCGAGGGAATTTCTCTTGTGATCTTCAAGTGCAAGGGTAGGCGATATTCTCTTCTTCCTAACCTGCTTTCTCTAACGTCTCCTCACGTCCTCCTTTGCACCGAATGACGTGTTGCAGGCAGAGATCGAGAGGGAGATCAAGGACAAAAAGGGGGAAGCGATCGATAGGATCCATTAGATCGAAGTTAGGAATAATCACGAATCAGGTGGGTGAACGAAAACCACCTTGCATGAACCCTGAATACATTTAAATCCTACCCTAATTAATTACGTAAAGAAAGAGATAAGAAGAAGTTATGAAAAGTCCCTATTTTGCCTTGTTTGATCCTGATTTTTTTTGCTTGAATTAATTGCATATATGTTGGTTCCTGGTTGTTATGTGGTTGCTTGATTGCTTTCTAGGAGGTAGAAACTAGTTTAGGATGTTATTATATAAGAGTTTTAAGGGAATTTTCATGTTTGAAATCAATCAGAACGCCGACCGATCGATCGGCCCTTATTCTTTGTGTAGCCAACCGGTCGACCGATTTACCGATTCCTCAATCGATTTCAATATACATCGATTGGTCGAGCGGACCATTAATCTGATGACCTGACCAGTCGATCGATCCTTGAGCTTCACAGCCGATCGTTCAATAGAACGGATCGACCGATCCGTCAATCCTACTGCCCGACTTGTTGAACCCACCGGTTGACCGGTAAGAACAGACTGGTCGACCGATAAAAACAGACTGGTCGACCGATTCAAAGCCCACCGGTCGACCAATTCCCAGTGATTCCTTTTTATCATATTTATCAACTAATCCTCTTCCCTTCCTGCCCTCACCGAGATCCACCCCTAATTTTAAGATAAATTATTTTACTGATTTATTTCTCATCGATTTTATTACCTCAATTATAAGAAGAACAAAAAGTAACATGTTCTAAAAGAGATTAACAAGTTTAGATAGAAGATGAATAATGAATTGCTAGTCCAAGCCAAGTGTCTCAAGATAAGGGTCGCTCCCTTGATCATGGTTTGATCACTCATTAACCTGCACAAGGCTGTATCGTTTGCTCGGCATACCCCAAGAACTAAAGGCACCTAAAATCACCCTGATTTCTAAATATGAACAAAGATTAAGAAGTATGATTAAAACAAATCAAGTTATTATTAAGGTTACCAAGCATGCCATGTTTCTAAGTTTATCGAGTATCATATGATTCTATCGATTTATGATACTTTCTTATTCATTTTTTATCATGATTTATGATGCTGCCATGTTATCCTTTTCATTCAACATAAGTATTCTACTTTCTCTATTCAAATTATGCATTGTATATCATGTGATTTCTTACTAAGCTGTAAAGCTTACGGGAGGACTTCCTTCTTTATGTCTGATTTTCATAGGACTAGGTCAGTGACAGTGTGAGTGGGTATGAGTGGGTGTGTTGCGACAAGAAAGCACATGAATCATATGGTTTATTAGTTTTCTTTTTTCCTTCCGTATTTTATTCATTCATGATGTGAACTTTATTATATTCCTTAGAGCTGATATAATCCTTTCCTAGACTTTCGCATATTTATATTATTTTATTATTCTTTCGTTGACGTGTCTCAGTTCTTAACTGAGATATGGTCAACATGATAGTCAAAATCATAGCATTCATAGCGTCTTCAAGTTAATCTTCGCCACGTGGCGAGGGTCGATTTGGAGGCGTTACGATATTAGTTGGAGGTCAGTGACATTTTCCAAATAAGATATTATGACATCTTCTTATCATGTTCATTTGATAGATATTAATCAGTGAAATTGAATTTACACTATATAATCGGCCACATTCGTTATTCAGGATTAATACCAAGTATTAATTTGTCATAGTTGTCGTTTGCATGTCCCCGAGTACAAATAAGATTACGCATATATTTACCAAATTAAGTATGTATTTCAATGAAAACAAACAAGGAAAGGAATTCTATTAATATAACGACGTCTTTGATAAGCTAAATGAATGTATAAAACACATGTACATGAATGACAAATTAATTAGTACTAATGTATGAAATACATGTCTTAGTATCTCGCACCAAACATTAAACATCAATTTATCAATTGATTGACCAATATCTTCTCATTAATTTGTCTTTCTCCTGAAATATCCGACAACACGAGTCTTAAGACAATGATTCTAATAATTAGTTGAGACACCTTTAATTTTAAGGTGGTTGCTTGTATGCATCAAGGTTTTAATTACAAAACCTATCTGTATAAATATGTATATCTATCTATCTATCTCTATGTATATATATAATATATCAATCTTTATTTGTTTATTTATTTATAACTAATGTGCAACTGTCACCCACCAAACCACTAAATATAAGTGTTGCAATCAATGTTTCCAAATATCTTTAGCTCTCTCTTTGGAGAGAGTTGTATTAACTTCTTGATGTCTAGGTATGTATATGGTTGATTTAGACCTAATGGTCACAAACACATATTTCTTTTTAATTATATCCAGCTGATCTCAAATTTAACAAAGTTTTATCAAAGCAAATGACATTTCGGCTTGATTTAACTGCCACACTATTTTGAATAGAAAGCCAAAAAGAAGCATAATAACATTTTATCATATAAAACACACACACGTATGATAGGATTTAATTAAAGAAACAAAATGTATTTATCAAATTACATTTAAATACCTTAACAAAATTTTTAATTATACGTCAATGTTAAAATATTAATCTATATTTTTAATTACGTAGAAACGTACAATAAACATTTACTAGACCAAATTAACTTATTAATTTAACTTGGATAATAAAAAATAGCTTTCTCGGGAATAAATACTTTTTAAATCAAGTCAACGGAGATGCTTGTATCTAACACCTACGTACATACGAATATAACTTTTAACATTTATGTTTACACTTTGCAAGGAACGTAATATATATATATATATATATATATATATATATATATATATATATATATATATATATATATGTCTTTATTTAAAAAGGTCTGAATTGAATGCCCATTGGGGTAGACAAGAAAATATATGAAGTGTCCAACAGTCCAATTATCCAATAAAGACATGCAAATGGAAAGTGGCACGTCGAACGCATGCAATTAGTCATGCATGACTTCATGTCATCATGTTGCTTGCACGACTATATCTAAGGGTGACTAATCAAGTGGAACAAAAACATTAATGCGCGCATATGGCCAACTTAATAATTTCTAAAAGCGAAACAATTATATATATGCTTGCGTCGTTACACCAATTTAATTGATCCACTTAATTATGTGAATATTTTAAGTTACAAGGAAAAACTAGTTCGCTATGAGAATATATATCAGAGTTGACATACACAAATCTAAAACTGATGCATTATTTTACCATCTTTATTAATTGGAAAATTTTATCATTTTTAAAACGTTTCTAAAGGATGATGAGTTCTTATGATATAGTTCATATATTCGTACAAACTGAAATGAAATTGTCATATACACTTCCGGATGAGTTGAGCAATCCCTCTTATGTGGATAATTTTCCATTCGATTTAGGTAGATAAGATTATCGACAATTATAAAGTTATCAAATCTTATCAAATTTTCCATTTTGATAACTTTATATACTGTGACGTCACAGTATATAAAGTTATCAAATTTGTAACGATGAAGTTGTATATAAACATGCATATAGTAAGAATAATATTAATGCATTATATAGTTACTTGTGAAATGTAAATCCAAATTTAGTAGATTCTGTTCTATACTTGCTACAATGCTGGCTCTTTTAACCTTCGATTAATTTCGTAGTTAGGGCATCAATTTTTGTATTTGGGATCTTTGATCTCAATTATGATTAATTGACAATCACATGACTTTTACTTGGGGTTTTTTTAGTAAAAGCAATTATTTAATTAGTAACAAATAATCAAGATGGATGCTGAATTATTTTAGAGGGGGACTTTATATCATCAAAATAATAAATAAAAAGAAGTATACCTAAATCTAGTGATTTTTATGCTAATCAAGGAGGATCAAACTATTATTTGATTTTTAAGAGATACAGATATTTTATACATTATAAATAAACATACTAATAAATATTGTTTAATACTTCTGTAAATATTTTTTATGAGTTAAACTTTATTCCCCTAATTTATATTTCGTACGAAATGCCATAATCCACTATCATGATATATCAAATATCGTGCGCCATTTCCGATTGTTGGAATAATCCAAAACTATGTTAGTCTAGTATTGTATTCAATATTTGTATGAACAAACTATCTATTAACATAATATAAAAATTAATATTTTTTTACTATTAAATTAGTTTAGTGTTTATATAGAAAAAAACGAATTAGTCACCACCTTGACCATAATTTTCGTTTGCTTTCGTAAGAACATTAGATGAGTCAGAATGCTAATAGTCTTGTATATCCATGGGTCATTGTCATGACAAAAAAAAAATTAAATTTTTTAACTTAGTTGGAAAGTTCTATTAATTGAAAAAATATCCAACTCAACTTTAATACATATCAAAATTGGACATGCAAATAGACTAAAATAGATAGACCACTCGGTCCATCAACTATAATATACGGGTTCCAACGTGCTTCTATCATGACGTGGACCTTAATTAACATATATATATGGGGTTTATATAATTAAACCTATTTTCACTAATTGGTAACGCTAAGACAATTGTGCTGCTCAGCTTAATTTGAAGTTGCAAATTGCAGCCACAGATCATAGCCATCTGCATGTCTGTGAGATCAACAAGAAAGAAGCTGCAATGTCGTCGTTGGCATTATCAGCTGTCACCTTCGCTAGCTATATGTAATATATCCACACAAGGAAACCACCATTCTCTTCGTTCTGCCATCGAATATAACAGCAGTTTGCCGTCGCCGGCCTTCCAAGTCCATTGGCAGTTCTCCGTAGAGTTAGGTAATGAGCAAACCAGCAGAAAGTTGAAGCCAAAATGAACAACAAGATAAGAAGCAAAATCAGGGGAAAAAAATCCATTCTTTTAAAGAGAAGGATGAGGCAGAATAATAAGAAGTTTTCTGCTTGCTGAGAGTGAACAAAACTATCCACATGCACCAAGTCGGAGGGTCAGGTGAAGGTCAATGCCGATGCAGCGCAGATCTGCCACACAAACTTTTGTATGTCTTTATTTTCCATTCTTTTTCATTTGTCAATTTATAAACATCAAATAGCATATATATATATATATATATATATATATATATATATATATAAGGGAAAAAAAGATTAATTTTTAAAAATGAAAAAAAATAATAAAAGTACTGCTAATATTGGACGAAAAGAGTTGTGTGTTTGTACATGATTAAATACGAAATAGTGGAAGGGAGGAGATGAGAATCATGAGATGAACTAACTCATTAAAAAATGAACTTGCAAAGATAAACTAAGATAGCTAGATCCATGTATATATCAATTATATGAGTTGCAACTTGCTTGCCTCTCATGAATTCGAATCGTTATCAATTGAAAAAAGATAAGTCAAAATTGGCATTTGCTTGTCTTGAAACGGAATCAAAGAAGCATTAATGAAGTTAGTTATATATACTTTGACATTATGCATAGATATTAATGCTTACTAAATAACCAACCATATGATATAACAACAACTCTTTTATGTTAGACGTTTTAGTTGTTTTCTCCACAGACAGAAAAAAAGGCATTTAATTATTTTACGGCATGCAATTTTAATATTATTCTATGAAATATCAACGCTAAAATATGCTGAGTTTGTTTATTATGATTAACATTTCAGACATTGCAACGCCGACTTTAATCGTCTTTAGATTTAAAACGATTCCCAGTACAAAATAATTACAATATATTATTATGTCATGTATCATCTTACTCGTGGCTTACATTTACATTGTAAAGTGTATTGATTTTTGTTATATTGTAATATCAACCTAATTCTATAATTTATTTCGTTTTTTCTTGTTCTGATCACTTTAAAACTTACTAATTGAGTTTTGTGAAAATCTATGAACAATTATTTCATTTCTTACCCACCTCACCTATTTGAAACTTAAAATACAATGATGATGCATACCTAAGAAGCTAACAATCGTATCCACACACACTCCAAAATGTCAAGTAGGAGATGAAGGAATCCAAACTAAAGATGAGATGTCGTAGAAACTAATTAAAAAGAGAATCAGATTTATTATATGCAATATTTTCATAATCTAAGTCGTAATTGGACCGATTCTGAATTATTTTTATTAATATTAGTTATAATATTTTTAATGATATAACATAATAAATACTATATATAATGTATAGAAAACGTTGATAATTAACTAATAAAAAATATTAAAATCAATGTACTATTTATTTTATTTTAAAAAGGCGTTAATAATGATAAGAAAATGACTCAATCTTGTTAATATTTATTATTATTATTATTATTATTATTATTATTATTTAATACTATTGATGATACTAATCTAACACTATAAGAAAAATGCTGCTTACTGTAATCAGCCCAAAATCGTACGATTTTCCGAACGGAATTGATTCGTCGGAAAAATAATCGTCGCAAATCGATTTGTGACAGTTGAAAAAAATTCGTCGAAAATATCGACGGTTGTAACCGTCCGAAAAGTCCCGGCGGTTCCAATCGTCGAAAGTCGAAAGTTTTCGACGGCCGCAACTGACGAAACTTTCGACGGTTTTTGACGGTCACAACCGCCGAAACTTTCGACAGTCGTGCAACCGTCGAAACTTTCGGCGGTTTTTGGCGGTCACAACCGCCGAAACTTTCGACGGTTATCGCAACCGTCGATCTTTCGGCGGTCGCAACTATCGTAAAGAATTTTTTAAAAATAAAAAAAATTAGTGGCCGGATCGGGCTGCGATCAAATTTGGCCGTGCACTAGATCCAGCCGCCCGCGGCCAGATCCGGCGGCCCACGGCCAGATCCGGGCCATAGGTGGCCGGTCCGGGTGCCCGCGGCCTGATCGGCCGCTGGCGACCGGTCTAGCCTCCGCGGTCGGATCGGCCGATCTGGCCCCCGCGGCCAGATCCGGCTGTGGGCGGCCGGATCGGCCGCCTAACGGCCGATCTAGCCCCCGCGACCAGATTCTGGCTGGAGAGAGAGAGAGAGAAGGTCGTCGGCCGATAGGGAGAGGGTCGTCGGCCGGGAGAGGTCGCCGGCGGGTCGGGCCGGCAAAATAGGAGATGGAGAGAGAGAGAGGAGAGACGAGAGAGGGAAAGAAGTGGAGAATGGAGAGTGGGAAAGTAAAAATACATATATATAGGGTAGAAAGTTGGGAAGCCGAAAAATGAAAAAAGAGTGGAGGAAGAGTATTTTTAATTACCGACGATAATGACCGTCAAAAAATTAGTAAAAATATATATGAATATAATATTTAATTATTTTTAAAGTTACCGACAGTCAAAACTGTTGGAAAGTATTTAATTATAATAATAAAATATTACTTATATATATAATATTTATTTTTTTAGTTTATCGATGATCCGAACTATCGATAATATGTATATTTTTATTTTTACTTATATTGTATTATTTTTAAACTTATCGATGATCGAAACCATTGAAAATTATTTAATTGTAAAAATAAAATACTTATATAATATTTATCTTTTATTTTACTGACGATTTGAACTGTCGCTAATTATTACTGACGATCGGAATCGTCGGATTGCGACGGTTTGGACTGTTGCTAATTATATTAATAAAATACTCCTCATATTATATTATTATACATTTACCGACGATTACGACCATCGAAAATATCGACGTTCCTGATCATTGAAAAATAAAATAATAATATAAGAAATTACATAATTTATTATTTTTATTTCCGACGGTCACAACCGTCGAAAATTCCGTTGGAATTTGCGATGGATGGATATCCAATCGGAAATATTGACGTTCCTAATCGTCAAAAAATAAAATAATAATATAATAAATTACATAATTTATTATTTTTATTTCTAATGGTTGTAATCGTCCGAAATTTCATCAAAATTTACGACGGATGGATATCCGTCGTAAATATCGACGTTCCTAATCGTCGAAAAATAAAATAATAATATAATAAATTACATAATTTATTATTTTAATTTTTTACGATTGTAACCGTCGAAAATTCCGTCGGAATTTGCGACGGATGGATATCCGTCGGAAATATCGACGTTCCTAATCGTCGAAAAATAAAATAATAATATAATAGATTACATAATTTATTATTTTTATTTTCGATGGTTGTAACCATCGGAAATTCCATCAGAAACGTTTCCGTCACAAATTGCAACGGATTTCTATCTATCGGAAATTGTCCGTCGGAAAATGGTAATTTTCTTGTAGGGTAATTTTGTCATAAATCACTCTTAATTTTATTTTATTTCTTTTTTCAACCCTTTTCTTGTCTAATATTACTTTTTATTTCAGTTATATATACTTATTCAAATATTTATTTTTCTTTTCTTTTAAACTTTTCCTTTCATTTTTTAATATTATTTTTCATTTCAATTCTCAACTACATATTCCAAATTATTTTTTTTCTTCCATAAGTTACTCTCACCATTAGTTCCTCCATATATTTCAAATTGTAGATCCAAAGCTTTCCTTTACTTTTCTTCTAAAAAATTTTATTTCCTTCTTCAATAACTTTTGTTTTTCTTTTCAATTTTAGATGAACCTAGTTTTCACCGGTTCACCGATTTTTACTGATTTGATGAGTTTTAGTGGTTCGAATGTAATACCAATTTTGATTGGCATATAATCAATATTTTAATATTGATATTTCTGACGGTCAGTAATTCTGCATCGATAGTTTCAGAGGCTATGACCATTAGAACTTGAATGAGAGATAGGCGAAAAACCATGGAGTGGGAGAAATAGAGAGAGAATGTGAGAGAGGGAGAGGATGGGTGGGAAAGAAAGTGAGAGGGGGAGAGAGATAGGTGGGAAATTAGAATGTGTGAGAGGAGGAAAAAAGGGTGCGAAAATTGGAATGGGGGAGGCAAGAATTTATAGTAATTTTTTATAATATTATATATAAAATATTTAGTATTATAATTAATATTTTAATTAATATTAAAGCTTTCGATGATAGAAGTCGTCGGAACTATCGACAGGTTCCCATCCATAAATAGTTCTGACCACACCTTGAGTAAGCTTTTCATTTCATAATGAAAGTAAACATTATCAACATTATAATTAATAAGTGACTAGTAAAATTGATTAAGTCTAAAAGATTACCATTCAACATTTATGGTCTTCAAATCTCATTGATCATGTTGTGTGCTTTGATGATTCTCCCATAGCGGCTATATTTTGTTTGCCCGCAATATACCATTTTCCACTTTTTCATCATTCCTACAAATAAAAAAAATGTAATGCATTATTTTAAATATAATAGATATATCATTAAGTTATATCTTTACAACATACCAATGCTCACACAAAGAAGCTCAAACATCCCTAGCTATCCCCAAGGGCACATTATTTTTTGCATCTTTTATATTACCATTAGTTGCTTTCATTGCGTGACTTCTTGATAATTGTAGAGGTCATCTCATAGGGACCCTTTTGAGACTTATATCTTCCCCATTGTACAAAAAATATTAAATATATAATAAAAATTCTAAATTATTAAAAAATATTATCCTAAAATCATTTTACATAGACTACAAGAAAATCGAAGAATAACGACCCAATGAACTCGATGCTAATGCGGCGCTATTGAGTCTCTAGAACTTATAGCGTCACTTTAACATCCAAATAGCGCCGTTAAAATGCGACGTCAGTAATCGGTAGCTAATGGCATCTCAATAGAGCCAACAAAGGTGGAGATGCTACTAGCGTCAATGGTAGATGCTATCTCGATATTATGAAGACGTGTGATGTCTGATTGGAAGCAGTAGACAGATGTCGCTAAGGAGATGCTAAAGTGGCACGACAAAAGAGGCACTACTTCGGCGCTCAAGAGATGCTAACATTATGCGATAGTTGACGTTATATCGGCATTTCTGTGAGGCCAACATCATGTTTATTGCGTCATCAATGAGACGCTAACATGATATGAGATGTCGACATGAAGGAGACGTTAAAGTGATGCTAAGGATGATATATTTAATATAGAGTTGGCTATGTGGGTGACGCTATGGATGCGCTAATTCCAGATTTTTATGTCCCAATACAGCTAGATTTTTTTCCTTCCTACACCATACAATTATATAATGCATATAAATGCATTGATATTTATCACAGGCATAATATGAAAGTATCACAGGCACAATATTTAAGATAAGAATATGAAAAGTAATAAACTGAACTAACAAATTATATGCATATCTAATAATAAGTCTATAAGTACCAAAAGTATAGTTTCTATCCATGATTTTATTCTATCTTAGATTTGAAATTTATTATTATCATTCCGGACGTTCGATCCTAACGCGCTCGGTCCATGACCTCGTGAGGATTGATTCTGCGTCGGGATAAATTCCTGAATCGCCTGCAATAGCGGAGCCAACTGTTGTGATGGCTATTGCGACACCTGCTATGATATCTGCTCCAATAGTTGTTGTGATAGTTGCTACGATAGCTGCGTCATATCTGGTGTAGCGGATGAGTTCGGAGCAAATGGCCCAGATGCATACACTCCGCTCCTCCTAAGTACCTGAGCAGCTGTGCCGAGGCCACGCAAGTATTCTTCTCGTGTCGTGCCAGCCACCTCCTCCTGCGCAGTGTCTTCAAAGAAATAAAAAAAATTATACAATCATATAATATATAAATTATATATAAAAAACACATAAATTAAAAACATGAATCCCTTCCAAGAAACATTACATGGTGGCTGAGTACTCGGATCAACTTCGTACTTTTCAGTCATTTTCGCATTATACTCATCCTAAAAAAAATTAAATACTGTGCATTTAAAAAATAGTTCACTAACGTCAACAACCAAGTGAACATATGATGAGACTTACCAGAAGCCTACGAACAGTGGACGTGACCAAGTCGTTAGTTTTTCAGCTCTTATGTGTGGCCTCGTAGACCACACGAAAGTCCATAGCCGCCTTATTTCTCTTCCTACAATAAAGTTTCAAATTTTATAAAATAAGTATAATTACACGTTTGATTAATTGGATTTGTATATAAATTACCATGCACCGTCGATGCTCTTCAAATCACATTGAACTCCCATAGTGGATGTGGGCCTCGAGCTTCGAAAGTTGGTTAACTCTTGCCTTTTTCGACTTTCTTTGCTATTGTTCATCCGTCCTTTATGAACATCAAATACTTAGACTTTCAAATATTATAAATTTAATAAAAATAATTTAAAAGTAAACATACTTATCATTCATCCATAAGGATTTCCAAACCGAGCGCCTAATATGTCTTGAGCATCTTTGTATGCCTTGCTCCAAAGTGAGGTCGGCGGACGTGAGGACCTTGCAAAACTTACAATTTCGGAAGCGTTTCATAGCCACCTCCTCAAAAGCTCTATGGATCGTCCCTAAACTAAGATCCGGATGAAGCTAATTTGCATCCTACAAAATACGTTAAAACTTAGTAATATAAAATAATATAAAATAAATTATGTAATCCAAATAGAAGATCGTACCATATAGGCTCGAAAGATGTCATCTCGCACTTAAATTGGGACTTCTTTCAATGATCCTGCCCCTTCCGGCAAGTGAGAATGAACGAGAGCACTGACATTTCGCACGGTACTAACGGCTATTAAAGTGATCCTGTAAATTACAAAGGAGAATTAATTTTCAATGATAATCAAAATTATAATAAAATTTCTACAACTTATTTAACTTACGGTCGAGCAATATTATTCACAGTGACCACCCCATTATCGTGTAATCATTTTTTATCTGTCGAAGAGGAATCATCATCCGATACAGTTGGGGTGAACATAAGATTTCGCCATATGAAGAAGCAACATCTTCATTTTGATATGCCACATTAATAAATTCAACAACACCATCCTTATATTCTTCTATTATAATGCCATGTTTACCCTTTCAACGACGAATCCAACTGCGATTTGACTTTGTCATTTCTGTAACGGACAATATTAAGACATATGTCAATAAATTTTTGTACTTGAAACATGTGATTTTGAAGTTACGAAGTCCAAAATCACATATTTTAAGTACTTGATCGTCATATTTAGAATTGTCCATAATGTATATTTTGGGTACCAAATACTAAAAATTCTTTTTGTCATTTTTGGATGTCTCTTTTTTTCCTAATCTCATTTTATTACCTAGAATGTCGAATGTTATGATTAGCTCAACCATCTACAAACTATGAATTAGATTAATTTCAAGTAATTAATTATGAATTGGATTAATTTCAAGTAATTAACTAATAACTAACTTAACATGGTATTAGATTAAAAAATAGCAAATTAACTAGGAATTAGATTAGTTTCAAGTAATTAAATTATTAATTATCTTAACATGTATGAGATTAAAAAATAACAAATTAACTAGGGATTACATAATGGATGGTGGCGGGCTCGTACCTTCTTAAGCGGAGAAGGATGGAGGCGACCGACGGAGGAGGATAAGTGATGCATGAAAAATATAACATATATTTAGCCATGCATTTAATCTTACTTTGAATCATTTCCTACTAGCATGCATTATTTTCTGAGCTTATTTACATTAATTTTACAAAAATGAAAATCTATCTAAATATTATATTTATTGTCTAGGAAACAAGAAAAACTGAATTATGAATCCAACGGAGAAAATCACACTCAAATCGAAGTTAAAACAGAGCTAGAAAGTGAAAAACAGTGAAGCAATGCTGAAATGGAATATTAACGGGCCGTGAAAAGATTTTAACGGGCCGTGAAAAGGGCTGCAAACTCATTTCAAGTCGTTAAAAGTTGCCCCGAGTCACGACCATGACTAGGTCTTCACGAGCCGTGAAATCCACTATTTTAGCACTGTAAGGGCCATGAAAACTCTCTCCCAAGCCGTGAAATTCTATTTTTAATTCGATTTGGACATTGTTTAAGCCGTCAAACACATGTAACCAGTCGTGATGAAGCCCAGATTCGAGATTTGGATGGATTGTTGGAAGAATTTGAAGTGCACAAAGATTTCTACTCATACTATATGATCCCAAAATGATTTGGAAACACACTATGGACCAAATTTCGGAGTTTGACAAGGCCAAAATTTCAAAATTAATTCAGATCCGAATTTTTCTTATTTTATATGGAAAAAGTTTTCGTTTCTTTTCCGATCACATGAAAACTCAAACTCCTATAAACAGAGGGCTTCTACAGCCAGAGGAGATCATGTTAAGGTCTGCAATCAAACATTTCAAGCCAAGAACAAAGGAGAATTTCTGAAGGGCAAAAGAGAAGACTTCCGCGCGGTAGACTCATGCGAGGATTGTGTAACCATTTCATTGTTGCTCGTGCAGAGTACTTCTTGTGCTACATTATGTTAGGATGATATTTTAGATTTTCATGTTTAATCTATCTATTTTAACATCCAGGATTATTAGTTTTCATTTTATCATTTTTCATTTTATCGTTTAGTTTTAGTTGCAAAAATTTTACTGTATGAACAATTCTGATTTTTTATTAATCAAATAATTAGTTTACTTTTTATGAACATGATTGCTATGTGTAATGCTTTTCTTCAGAATTTAATGATTTCTAGGATGATTATTGACTGTGTAGTGTGATCAATCTTTAATTCATCATTTTTTATTCGAATCGATTCTTAACTTTATGTTGCAGCAATCTATACCATAATATAGTAGAAACGATGCGGCATATTAGATTATGTGGTCTGCATGAATTGACCCATGCGGGTGATTTTGTAGCTTAGGGATTACAAAATATTGCGTCTTAAGTTCAAAATAACTGAAGACATATCCGTGCGGAATATTTTCAGATTATTATTGTCTTAAGATAGTTGATTTATCCGTGCGGAATATTTTCAGATTATTATTGTCTTAACATAGTTGATTTATCCGTGCGGGAGATCAGATCTTTAGTGTCGTTAATCCGTCTAAAAGCCAAACCTGAACTTCATACTTATGCTTGATTTTACAGAAATACATATTGTTCTAATCATTATAGATCATCTTAAGGATCTACGCATAATTAGTTTGTCTTTATTTTTTTGTTATTTTATTTTTTGTACTCTTGTATCCAAACTTTATGTCGTCTCCTATTAGCTTATGAAATTAGTTTAGTTAAGTAAGTTAATTTCTCGTGGGTTCGACACTCAACTCTTACACTTTATTACTTGAGCGATTAGTGCACTTGATAGCATTTAATTGTTATCAATTCTCGCATTAAGTTTTTGACGCCGTTGCCGATGAATTATTCTTTACTTACTATGCATATTTTATGCTACTTTGAGACTTTATTTTTCTTTTACTTTCACTTATTCTTTTAGTTGTGTAAAGTTTTCAGGTTTACATCTTTCTTATACGAATCAACTCTCACGCTCATATCACTACATCCTTGATGGGAAAGAAGAAAACGTCCACCAACCAACACATTAAGGAAAAACAAGTTGTTGTCCAACATGATAAAGTTCACACCAAAACTTCCTCAAGTAACAACAACGCAAAGATGCCTCAACCATCTCCTTGTGAAGACTTCTCCACGGATCCAGAAAGCATTATCACAAATAAATTGAGCCCATTATTGAAGTAACTCTCCACACAAAACTATCAAATCGATAATCTGTAAAGACAACTTTCAAATTTGCGGCATCAAAGTGAGGAGACGCAGGAGTATGTTACAACAATTTGCAATTCAAAATCTTCTGATGAGCCAAAAGTTGACCTCGAAGGGATGATGTGTCAACTTATTACAACAATTGAAAAGAAGCTACAAACACAAGATCAACACATTCAAAATTTAGCACCTTGATTAACAAAAATTCAGAAACAAATCGAAGAAGATGAGACGATTCGACTTTTCGACACGGAGCTTAAGTTTGATGCTTTGAAAGCAAAGCTACATATGTTAGAGAGTCAAGTCGCGCAATTGACTTCTCTTAAATCTGAATCTCCAAAGCATATCACTAAGAGCCAAATATCAACACGTGCCCATGTCATAATCAGCATTCATATCAAAGAAGAGGGCATCCAAGAACAAAGTCTTCAACAAGGACAACAACTATGCAATGGCATATTAAGGAGACAAGTGCATATATTATGGAAGAGTGACAAGTTCGAAGGAGGAGCTCGCATTTGGAGGTCCCCTCTATTCAAACTTCGTCTCCATCACAAATATCGCCATCATCAACATCTGCTAACATACATTCCCAAATTAAAAAATCACCGAGGAGAGAAGGAACTTCATCATCATCAATAGAGATCCCCCTGACTAATACACAGCAGTGGAAAAGTAAAGGGAAAAGAAGTACATCGTCGGTCTCAAACACACCAAACACATAAAAAAAATGGAGGTCAAAGAATAAAACATCAACTCATGATGACCAGCAGCTTAAAACACAACTCCAATCTAAGAAAGCTGTTGTGCTTGAAGAACCTCCACTATCGGACAACGAAATAAGGGTGGAAACGTTGGGCATCCTCCACCACTACATTTGGTGAGCATCATCCACCACCACATTTCCTGAGCATCACCGTCTAAAGCATTCATGATGACATCCAATAACTCCAGTGAAATTGTTCCTTAATTACATATTTATTTACATTATCTTAATCGACCATCATATATTAGCCTCAGCATATGCATATGATAGTCAATCTAATGACTCTAAATTAGAACTACTATTTGATCTTGAACTCGTAGTTTAAATATGTTCATTCGAATAGACTAGTCATTTTCTTTACATAATTTAGTCTCTTAACTTCTTTATTACCTGTATCTATTTTCATGTTGAAATAATCATCCTTTGCAGGCACACTATAATTAAAGTTAGAAAAATTTTGGTTTTTCACGGGTCGCCATACATGTGTCATGGGGCGTTATTATTCCTTAACGGCCCATGGAATAATCATCAGACACCATTCACATTATCACGAGCCCTCATACGTGCCTCATGACTCTCACAAAATGCTACATACAACGATCACTGTTCCTCACAGGCTGTGATCTTCATCTCACGGGTCTCACAGAATGCCTGATTCCATATCCCATTTTTACATGCCTCGTTAGGATTATTTCACCAGTCTGGACACATGGGTCATGGGCCATTAGACCAATTTCACGGGTCCCACATAGTCTAGCTCGTTACACGCATAGTTCTTCATGGGTCGTTAAACCAATTTCACGGTTCTCACATAGTCTAGCTCATTACATGCACAATTTTTCATGGGTCGTTATAATTGGTTCACGGGTCATAAATGACCAGATCAGGCCCGATGGCTTCTTTTTTTTTCTCGATTCACAGCCCTGCCAATTTTTTTCACGAGTCGCCATTAGTTCTCACATGGCGTTAAATGCTCTTCACAACCCCCTCTTTCTGGTTATTTATAGTGCAGGTCTTTGATGCTATTTTTCACGCCCATCTTCGCCCAAGCACCGGCGCTCGATCCCCAAGGGCACACAAGCTCACACAAAGAAGCTCAAACATCCCTAGCTATCCCCAAGGGCACATTATTTTTTGCATCTATTATATTACTATTAGTTGCTTTCATTGCACGACTTCTCGATAATTGTAGATATCACCATAATCAACAAGAGGCAATTGATGCAAAAAACTTTTTGTTGGTCATCTCATAGGGATCCTTTTGAAACTTATATCATCCCTATTGAACAAAAAATATTAAATATATAACAAAATTCTAAATTATTAAAAAAATATTACCCTAAAATAATTATACATACACTATAAGAAAATCGAAGAATAGTGACCCAATGAACTTGACGCTAATGCGGCACTATTGAGTCTCTAGAACTTATAGCGTCACTTTAATGTTCAAATAGCGTCGATAAAATGCGGCATCAGTAATCGGTAGCTCATGGCATCTCAATAGAGCCAACAAAGGTGGAGATGCTACTAGCGCCAACGGTAAACGCTATCTCGACGTTACGAAGACGTATGATGTCTGATTGGGAACAGTAGACAGACATCGCTAAGGAGACGCTAAAGTGGCACGACAAAAGAGGAACTACTCCGACGCTCAAGAGAGGCTAGCATTATGTGTTAGTTGATGTTATATTGGCGTGTCTCTGAGGCGAACATCATGTTTATTGCATCGCCAATGAGATGCTAACATGACGAGAAATGTCGACGTGAAGGAGATGTTAAAGGGACGCTAAGGATGATATATTTAATATAGAGTCGACTATGTGGATGACGCTATGGAGGACTAATTGCATATTTTTTTTGACCTATTACAACCACATTTTTTTCCCTTCACACACCATACAATTATATAATGCATATAAATGCATTGATATTCATCACATGCATAATATGAAAACATGATAGGTACAATATTTAAGATAAGAATATGAAAAGTAATAAATTGAACTAACAAACTATATGTATATCTAATAATAAGTCTATAAGTAATAAAAGTATAGTTTCTATCCATGATTTGATTCTATCCTAGGTTTGGGAGTTATTGTTATCATTCCGAACGTTTGATCTTGACGTGCTCGGTCCATGTCCTCATGGGGATTAATTCTGCGTTGGGATTAATCCCTGAATCGCCTGCAATAGCGGAGCCAATTGTTGTGACGGCTGTTGCAACACCTGTTGTGATATCTGCTCCAATAGTTGTTGCGATAGTTGTTACAATAGCTGCGTCATATCAGGTGTAGCGGATGAGCTCGGAGCAGGGCCGAATGTGTCACGACCCCGATTTAAACCTTAGTTTAAACCGGAGTTCGCGACTCATTACGGACGATCAAATAAAATTGGGAAAGATTGTGAAAACGTGATGTAATTTTCCTTTTTTTATAACGTACATAAGAATAAAAATATCATAACATAAACTACACAATTTATGATGATCCTTCAGAGCAAACCAATAATCCTTAAGTTTTACATTTCACAAAATGCTTTTGCCTTCTTACAAAATAATACATATGAATTGTACATAACTAAACCCTTCGACATCCTAATAAAAGGATACGAATGACTCAAATCTTTCCAACTTACCATGAACCCTTCAAATAATATCATTTCGCATGATTCCCAAGAATTATCTGAAAAATATTAGAAACAACAGAATGAGCTAAAATAGCTCAGTAAGTTGATAACTCATAGCCTATGTGTTACCAACTAATCAATTTGGAGGGACATAGAAAAGCATGCAATAATCATAATATCAGGGTCTATATATCTTCATACATTTACTATATACATATATAACATCCCAATCATAATCATTACACTCAATTTACATTCATTGTCACTTAAGCATATCAAACATGTGTATGCAATGCAACACTCTCATATATATGCACGAATCACCAACTGGCCAGTGGTCGGTAGGTGGATTCTAGAGGTGGCTCAAATCGTGATCGACGATGTAGCATTAACTTTATTCTATCTCATCCCTTTCGGGGAACAATCATATAACGATAGATGGATTCTAGATGTGGCCCCTACGAATTCTAGAGGTGGTTCCCATCGCGAATCCTCACGATGTAGCACTTAGCTCCGTATGACACTTAGCTCAAGTCTATCTCATCCCATATTTGGGGAACAAAAATAATGCATTGGATTCTAGAGGTGGCTCCCATCGTGATCAGCGATGTAGCACTTAGCTCCAACCATCACATATGCAGATGCAAGCAGATGCAGATGCATGATTCATCATATAACAATTTCATATCAAAGATCAAAGGATTAACCATATCTTATAACTCAAATATCAGAAGATGAATCATGTCGAACACCGATTCAAACGGAATAGGATTGCATTTTATTAAATCAATCCTTAACATACCACATATGCTTTTCAATTATACCATCACTCGATCAATCATTTCAAACGGAACAAGATTGCACTTCTCGTAATCCATTCATATCATATCACATATGCATTTCAAATGTGCAATCATACAATCAATCATATATATTTTTCATAGTTGCATTTGTTGAAATCAATTCATAACCTAACCAAAATATATTTAATACATAAAACAATCGATGTCACACCAAATTAAATAGAGGTGAAAACATAAAGTAGGAGAAACCAACTTATCTATATGGGCTAACAAAATGTTTTCCTTTCCCTTTCACTACTTTACTCTTCTACTCCTATAACAATAATAGTAAAGAACACATTACTACTATGATACGAGCACAAGCTTATAACACATGAAACATCATTAATTGCACAGGGTATATGAATCTTAAGTATTTACTCTTATAACTTAAGTAACTATTTAGCATAAGGATTGACCTAATAATATGACAGATTGCACACATAGTAAAGAAAAATCCATATCTTCTTATATACATGAAAATTTCATTTCCTATTTCATTATGGTTTGCTCTCACGAAAATTAACATTCAGCCTAACTTTTATATTGTTTCTATGTCCTGATAGATTGAGTAACCTTAATTTTATGATTTATATAAAATAATAAACATTTCATGTTCTAGTAATTTTAATTTTCCCAAATTGTAGACATCCTAGGGTGCAAGTCATAAAATTACTTGAATTTCTCTCTATTTGTACTGAGCACAATAAAATTAACCAATACTAGCATAATCTGCCCTAAGCTCCATTCTGACAGACTGAGTAAGGCTCGGTAAAATATTTATAACTTTCTCTACACATATCATTTTCTAGTGATTCCAATTGTCAATGAAACCTAACATCGATATATATAACACCCTAAATTATCAAATAATCCCATGACATATTGAATTTAATACATAATTTACAATTTCTTGTAGAAAATTCGGCGGACAGAGTGATAGTACCTTAAAGATACAAGCATAACTTTGTCTACAGAAATCCTATTAACTTGATTCCAAAGCTCAATGAAAGTAGATTCATATAGGATCAATCAGAAGAAATTTCATAATTTTGGGACCACCCGAAGGTATGTAATTATGTAGCTAACAATTCGAGAATCAATTGAACATGACTAGGGTTAATTTTGCTCATGAAGAACATAAATTTTGCCCCATGATTAGCTAAAATCCGAGAGTGAATGAGATGGATGAGGTTCAGAGAAACCCTAATTAGAAAGGTATGTAGTTGAAATCAAAATAAAATGAAATATGAACTCACCATATGTCAAAACCCTAATTCCCTTTCAAATGGCTTCACTAATAGAACATGGTCCCCTCTTTCACTTGGATTTTCATATGGGGCATGTGAGGAAGTGAGAAGATGTGGTAGAACATGTAGAGGAAGAAAGATAAGGCAGGGTTTAACCGACCTTAAGTCGGCCAAAGATAATAAGAGAAATGACCTTGGTATTGGGGGTATTTATAAGTAAATGGTTTTGCCTTTTTCATTTATTTATTTATTTATTCATTTACTTAAGACATTACATGTAAATAAGGAACTACCCTCCATTTGGATTCAAATAAAGTATTTATAAAATAAATAATCAAGAAATCGAAATCTAAATTTTTGTTCGAAGAGCAAAAATCGCGATTTCACATATTTTTCGATTTTGCATTTATGTTTTACCTAAGTAAAACACCTTCTAAAAATTGTTAAAAACCACATCTATAATACTTTGATATATAGGAACAATTACCGGGACTTTAATTTTCTTAATTCTAATATTTTCAAAGATCATATTTTCATGCCTTAGACAAATTTTCGCCATATTTCAGCGATAAAACACTTTGAGTTATAACTCATGCATTAACACATATATCAATTTTCTTATCAATAATATGATATAATATTAATCCATGTGATTACATGTGAATTAAATTTGGGTTATTGCATTCTACCCCCCTTAAAATAAATTTCATCTTCGAAATTTTACGTATTTCCTTGTTCAAAACCATTGAATGATTATTACACTTGCTTTGTTTGAAGCTCTAGATTGCTTGCCATAAAATCTACGAAAGTGAACTAACTCTACATCAAAAGACTTATTCTATTTGGTTTAGAATGTGATTATGTTTTCCTTCATATAATGTTCCCTCATAAAGCTTCATTGTGGCGACCCAATTTGGTATTATTCTATCATTGCTCATCATGCAAAAGCCTAGATAAGAAAGTGTGGGGTTGAGAACAAAAATTAGCCAAGTAAGCATTGATAACCTTTTTATGCATCTTCCTATATTATCATGATTGATTTTGTTTGAAAATATATTATCTAACCCATATCATACACTATATTTCACAATTTCTTTTTTTTTTTGCCATTATAGTTTATCTTCAGTTTTGGTTTTCATTACAGACACTCATTATTTCATCCACGTCTACATAACTTAGATGTAACCCTCGTTCCATATTTTTATTTTTATTTTTTTCTAATCTGGATAGAGTTGAAATGAAGATAAACACAATAGTTATAAGCGTCCAATGAATCAAATCGAAGAGTTAATAAAATTGTGACCTATGCCTAGTCCAGATAATAGCGAAAGTGTCATAATTCACATAAATCGATTATAACCCTAAAAAGAAGATTGTACATTAAATAAGGAACCATCATCTATTCTGATGACTATAAGTCATAAACTATCTTTTACTATCCACGAATAAGGGAGAGGGAGTGAGCAAAATGAAATTAGGGTATATGATTTCCTTATATATATATATATATATATATATATATATATATATATATATAATCAAAGGTTGGTTCGAGTTCGCGATCGAGGAATGAAAAGGCATCCCCTTTCAATCATTCTTTCACTAGGCTTTTAACCAACACTCCATAATAGTAAACTCTATGACTCCAATCAAATTATCGAATGATATATATATATATATATATATATATATATATATAATCAAAGGTTGGTTCGAGTTCGTGATCGAGGATTGAAAAGACGTCCCCTTTCAATCATTCTTTCACTAGGCTCTCAACCAACACTCCATAATAGTAAACTCTATGACTCCAATCAAATTATCGAATGATGACCAGAGGCGGCCAAACTCCAATACATCTTTCGATAAACTTTCTAACTCGCTTTTTAAACTCTCAAGTTGATTGACATAACAAAGTCAACAATGAAAAATCATTAATCCCCATAAAATAGTGACAATGTTGATTCCATCAATTGTACTAATTGATGTAGGATAGACAAAAGGCAAATTAAGGATCAATTATAACTTGATGCTCAAAATTGATAACTTCCAATCGATAGCAATTATTCAAGGATCATTGATGATTTCAAATTTTGTAATGATGTATGGTGATTCAATCACTCGAGCAATGTGAGTTGTGACAAACAAAGAAGAACTAAAAATTCATACTTCAAGATTGAATTGCAATCAATAGTGATCAATCAGGAATCATTAGTGATTTCAAAATCTATATTAATGAGTGGGGGGTTAACAATGATTCTGATATCAACAATACTAATTCAAGAATTCAAAATACTTTGAAAATTATAAATAATGATATACATCTACAATGATAATTTACTGATCATCAATTAATTTGGATCCTACAAAATAACTATCACTTGTCAATATTAAAGAAATTTGATAGTTGATTTTCAACACTTTATACATGATTTAGTAGTGTTATCTTTTGTCTTTCGCAAAAATTTATTTCTTAAAATATAGACACCACAATGTCACAATAAAATTATTTCCCTTACTAATAGTTCCCACCAAATTCTCCTTAGCACACAACCTTATTCCTTTTCAAGTTCTCAAACCTTGAAATGACAATTCGTAATCATCCTTACACACATCTCTCAATGATAAATCCAAATCTGTATTACATTAGTATTTACATATATGTAAGATTTTTATAAGTGCCATACTAAAATTTAAGACACATTTCAAAAATTAATTTTTCATATTATTCAGGACATACACCTTTAACATTTCTTCCTATCTCTCAACTCATACATATGATTGGAATGTATTCTGACCTTGTAGAATACAGACTCTAAAGTCTACACATGCGGAGGTCATTCAAAATTTCATAAATCCAAAATGACTTGGAAACATGTCAAAACATAGGGTGCTCAAATTCATATTGCTTGTATTTTTCTTTCTAATTTGAATATCAGTTATATAAAACATATTTATTATCTGGTTGTCATACATGTGAATATATCTCTTCGTTTTAGGTATAATAGTATACATAATGGGGTATAAGTGCCTCTTCTGTCTAAATGTATTAACCACGAAACACAAAGTTTAATTCCACTATAGACTTTGCAACATATCATCTTAAACTATAAACCTTTCTTAACTTGCATGTGTGTAATGATCTAAAAATATGGTGCCCTATATGGCAGGCCCCCATTCACAAGGGTCGGTTAATACCTAGTCACATATAACTTATTTGATTTATGTGTTTTCAAAATGTATCCAAGAAGCATATCACACCAATTGAGGAGTTAAATGATAGCATTTGATTTTAATCACTCGTGTATCTCTAATGGCCACATATATTGGGCATGATTTATCTTTCTCATGATCATCATGATCCATACTATATGGTTAGACCAAAATGCACCCTAATTTTGACACCCATTTTTTTATAAGGATTTTGCAAACTAGGATTCCAAACTTGAATGACTCTATGAACAAATTAGGGTGACATCAATAAATTAATTACAATTCAATCAAGGAATGGTTTGAAATTTTGAGTTCATCCATAATCCAATAACATTACTCAGAACTCATAATGATCATGTCATGTTCTAAGTGTACTCTTTGAAGTATACAACTTCTTTTTTAGTCAATGATATTCAAATCTTAAGTCAAACTTCGGAAATAGAATAGTACATCATAGTTAACCAAACAAATAACATATTTCCTGCAAGGTATCCCTTGTAGTTACTTGATTCAGATGCCTATAATCAAACTTAAGAACTCATTTGTATTCTTGATGTATAAGATTGATGTTCATGATTATGGGTCAACTAAACTCTCATATGAAGACTCGTATACTTATTTTTGTGTCGATTGACAAGGACTATTAAACATATGAATAATTCCATGAAGAAGGTTAATAAAAAACTCTTCCTATAAGGGTAGATCAAATCACTTCTATAAAATAGATTTACAACTACTTAAATATGATAACATTGTTTGATAATAAATATTTTCCTTTCTACCCCAAGTAATTCAAGTACCTATGACATCATTTCAAAACAATTTATTGACATACTATCATAGATTGGAGAACATGAAGTTACTTTCCTACGTCCTATAAAACACAAGTGATGATTGATTTGAAATTGAGAAGGTACCTATCTTTCTATGTCAATTTAAATATCCATGTCACACAATTTTTCCACATACAAAATCATGTCAAATCCACACAAGTACCAAATAATCATACCAATAATCACGTACTTGTCACATTTCTAATTATGCATTATTTGCATACTATATGTGAAGACACGATAGTTCTCTTTTTTTTCAAATAGTACGCCAAATTCACATATACAAATCAATGTAAAGGGGTTGCGATGAATGGAGTTACAATTTAATCAAAAGAAAATATCACAATTACATTTCAAAATGTCATACATTAGCCCTTATATAAACTCATACTAAAATCTCCAAATTGTCACAACCCAAGCTAAATACCGATAACCCACTATAAGCATAAAAATGACAAACCCACTATAAGCATGACCATGTCATCCTAGACATAGCTATGCAAACCTTGACCAAGGAAATGACCTATTGCTCTGATACCATAACTGTCACGACTCCGATTTAAACCTTAGTTTAAACCGAAGTTCGCGACTCATTACGGACGATCAAATAAAATTGGAAAAGTTTGTGAAAACGTGATGTAATTTTCCTTTTTTTTATAACATACATAAGAATGAAAATATCATAACATAAACTACACAATTTATGATGATCCTTCAGAGCAAACCAATAATCCTTAAGTTTTACATTTCACAAAATGCTTTTGCCTTCTTACAAAATAATACATATGAATTGTACATAACTAAACCCTTCGACATCCTAATAGAAGGATACGAATGACTCAAATCTTTCCATCTTACCATGAACCCTTCAAATAATATCATCTCGCATGATTCCCAAGAATTATCTGAAAAATATTAGAAACAACAGAATGAGCTAAAATAGCTCAGTAAATTGATAACTCATAGCCTATGTGTTACCAACTAATCAATTTGGAGGGACATAGAAAAGCATGCAATAATCATAATATCAGGGTCTATATCTTCATACATTTACTATATACATATATAACATCCCAATCATAATCATTACACTCAATTTACATTCATTGTCACTTAAGCATATCAAACATGTGTATGCAATGCAACACTCTCATATATATGCACGAATCACCAACTGGCCAGTGGTCGGTAGGTGGATTCTAGAGGTGGCTCAAATCGTGATCGACGATGTAGCATTAACTTTATTCTATCTCATCCCTTTCGGGGAACAATCATATAACGATAGATGGATTCTAGATGTGGCCCCTACGAATTCTAGAGGTGGTTCCCATCGCGAATCCTCACGATGTAGCACTTAGCTCCGTATGACACTTAGCTCAAGTCTATCTCATCCCATATTTGGGGAACAAAAATAATGCATTGGATTCTAGAGGTGGCTCCCATCGTGATCAGCGATGTAGCACTTAGCTCCAACCATCACATATGCAGATGCAAGCAGATGCAGATGCATGATTCATCATATAACAATTTCATATCAAAGATCAAAGGATTAACCATATCTTATAACTCAAATATCAGAAGATGAATCATGTCGAACACCGATTCAAACGGAATAGGATTGCATTTTATTAAATCAATCCTTAACATACCACATATGCTTTTCAATTATACCATCACTCGATCAATCATTTCAAACGGAACAAGATTGCACTTCTCGTAATCCATTCATATCATATCACATATGCATTTCAAATGTGCAATCATACAATCAATCATATATATTTTTCATAGTTGCATTTGTTGAAATCAATTCATAACCTAACCAAAATATATTTAATACATAAAACAATCGATGTCACACCAAATTAAATAGAGGTGAAAACATAAAGTAGGAGAAACCAACTTATCTATATGGGCTAACAAAATGTTTTCCTTTCCCTTTCACTACTTTACTCTTCTACTCCTATAACAATAATAGTAAAGAACACATTACTACTATGATACGAGCACAAGCTTATAACACATGAAACATTGCAAAGGGTATATGAATCTTAAGTATTTACTCTTATAACTTAAGTAACTATTTAGCGTAAGGATTGACCTAATAATATGACAGATTGCACACATAGTAAAGAAAAATTCATATCTTCTTATATACATGACCAAATGACATCATTCAAATTTTCTTTAGTTTCTTATTACATATACATTCATCTGTAAAAATTTCATTTCCTATTTCATTATGGTTTGCTCTCACGAAAATTAACATTCAGCCTAACTTTTATATTGTTTCTATGTCCTGACAGATTGAGTAACCTTACTTTTTTGATTTATATAAAATAATAAACATTCCATGTTCTAGTAATTTTAATTTTCGCAAATTGTAGACATCCTAGGGTGCAAGTCATAAAATTACTTGAATTTCTCTCTAGTTGTACTGAGCACAATAGAATTAACCAATACTAGCATAATCTACCCTAAGCTCCATTCTGACAGACTGAGTAAGGCTCGGTAAAATATTTATAACTTTCTCTACACATATCATTTTCTAGTGATTCCAATTGTAAATGAAACGTATATCGATATCTATAACACCCTAAATTATCAAATAATCCCATGACATATTGAATTTAATACATAATTTACAAATTCGGATATCAACTTCGGCGGACAGAGTGATAGTACCTTAAAGATACGAGCATACTTTGTCTACAGAAATCTTATTAACTTGATTTCAAAGCTCAATGAAAGTATACTCATATAGGATCAATCATAAAAAATTTCATAATTTTGGGATCACCCGAAGGTATGTAATTATGTAGCTAAAAATTCGAGAATCAATTGAACATGGCTAGGGTTAATTTTGCTCATGAAGAACATAAATTTTGCCCCATGATTAGCTAAAATCCGAGAGTGAATGAGATGGATGAGGTTCAGAGAAACCCTAATTAGAAAGTTATGTAGTTGAAATCAAAATAAAGTGAAGTATGAACTCACCATATGTCAAAACCCTAATTCCCTTTCAAATGACTTCACTAATAGAACATGGTCCCCTCTTTCACTTGGATTTTCATATGGGGCATGTGAGGAAGTGAGAAGATGTGATAAAACATGTAGATGAAGAAAGATAAGGCAGGGTTCAACCGACCTTAAGTCGGCCAAAGACAATAAGAGAAATGACCTTGGTATTGGGGGTATTTACATGTAATGCTATTCATTTATTTAAGACATTACATGTAAATAAGGAACTACCCCCATTTGGATTCAAATAAAATATTTATAAAAATAAATAATCAAGGAATCGAAATCTAAATTTTTGTCCGAAGAGCAAAAATTACGATTTCACAGATTTTTCGATTTTGCATTTATGTTTTACCTAAGTAAAACACCTTCTAAAAATTGTTAAAAATCACATCTATAATACTTTGATATATAAGAACAATTACCGGGACTTTAATATTCTTAATTCTAATATTTTCAAAGATCATATTTTCATGCCTTGAACAAATTTTCGCCATATTTCAGCGATAAAACACTATGAGCTATAACTCATGCATTAACACATATATATCAATTTTCTTATCAATAATATGATATAATATTAATCCATATGATTACATGTGAATTAAATTCGGGTTATTACAGGATGCATACACTCCGCTCCTCCTAAGTACTTGAGCGGCTATGTCGAGACCACGCAAGTATCATCCTCGTGTCGTGCCAGTCACCTCCTCCTGCGCAAGGTCTTCTATGAAATAGAAAAATTATACAATCATTTAATATATAAATTTTATATCAAAAAACACATAAATTAAAAAAATGAACCCCTTACAAGAAACATTACCTGGTCGCTGAGTACTCAGATCAACTCCGTACTTTTCAGTCATTTTCGTATTATACTTATCTTAAAAAAATTTAACATTGTGCATTTAAAAAATAGTGCACTAACGTCAACAACCAAGTGGATGAGACTTATCAGAAGCTTACGTGACCGAATTGTTGGTCTTCCGGCTCTTATGTGTGGTCTCGTAGACCACGCGAAAGTCCACAGGGCCACCTTGTTTCTCCTCCAACAATAAAGTTTTAAATTTTATTAAATAAGTATAAGTTAAAAGTTAATTAATTGAATTTGTATGTAAATTATCATGCGTCATCGATGCTCATCAAATCACATCAATCCCCTTGTGTGAATGTGGGCCTCGGACTTCGAAAGTCGATTAACTCTTACCTTTTCCGACTTTCTTTGCCATCGTTCATCCGTCCTTTATGAACATCAAATACTTAGATTTAAAAAATTATAAATTTAATAAAAATAATTTAAAAATAAATATACTTACCACTTCCTACATAAGGATTCTCAAACTGAGCGCCTCATATGTCTTGGGCATCTTTGTATGCTCTACTCCAAAGTGAGGTCGGCGTACGTGATGACCTTGTGAAACTTGTACAATCGATTTCGAAGGCGTTTCGCAGCCACCTCCTCAAAAGCTCTCCGGATCGATCCTAAACTAAAATCCGGATAAAACTAATTGGCCTCCTGAACAATACGATAAAACTTAGTAATTTAAAAATAATATAAAACAAATTATGTACCCCAAATAAAAGATCATACCGTAAAGGCTCGAAAGATGTCATCCCGCACTTAAATTGGGATATCTTTTCATGAATCTGTCCTTTCCGACAAGTGGGACAAAAATGAGAGCACTGACATTTCGCACGGCTAGCGGTTATGACAATGGTCCTGCAAATTACAAAGAAAAATTATTTTTTAATGATAACCAAAATTATAATAAAATTTCTACAACTTATTTAAGTTACGGTCGAATAATATTATTCACGGTGATCACCCCATTATCGTATAATCCCCCTTCATGTGTCGAAGAGAAATCATCGTCCAGTACAGCTGGGTGGACATAAAAAGATTTCGCCACATGAAGGAGCAACACCTTCATTTTGATATGCCACATTAATAAATTCATCAACACAATCCTTATACTCTTATGTTATAACGTCACATTTATCCTTCCAACGATGAATCCAACTATGATTTGGCTTTGTCATTTCTGTAACGGACAATATTAAGTCATATGTCAATAAATTCTTGTACTTGAAACATGTGATTTTGAAGTTATGAAGTCCAAAATCACATGTTTTAAGTACTTGATCGTCGTATTCAGAATCGTCCATAATGTATATTTTGGGTACCAAATACTGATAATTTTTTTGTCAGTTTTGGATGTCTCTTTTTTTTCCTAATCTCATTTTATTACCAAGAATGTCGAACATTATGATTATCTCAACCATCTATAAACTATGAATTAGATTAATTTAAAGTAATTAATTATGAATTAAATTAATTTCAAGTAATTAACTAGTAATTAATTTAACATGGTATTAGATTAAAATAGCAAATTAACTAGTAATTAGATTAGTTTCAAGTAATTAACTAGTAATTATCTTAATGAGATTAAAAAATAGCAAATTAACTAGGGATTACATAATGGATGGTGGCGGGCTCGTACTTTCTTAAGCGAAGAAGGATGACGGCGGGCAACGGAGGAGGGTAAGTGATGCATGCAAAATATAACATATATTTAGCCATGCATTTAATCTTATTTCGAATCATTTTCTAATAGCATGCATCATTTTATGAGCTTATTTGCATTAATTTTACAAAAATGAAATCTATCCAAATATTATATTTTATTGTCTAGGAAGCAAGAAAATTGAATTACGAAGTCAACGGAGAAAATCACACTCAAATCGAAGTTAAAACGGAGCCAGAAAGTGGAAAAAAGTGAAGCAATGCTGAAATGGAATATTAACTGGCCGTGGAAAGGACTGTCAAACTCATTACAGTTCGTTAAAAGTTGCCCTGAGTCACGGCCATGACCAGGTCTTCACGGGCCGTGAAATCCACTTGGAATATCCATTTGACTCGTGGTAGAATTTTTTCTTGGTTTAAATCAATGTTCTTCACAAACATGACAACTTGTCAGATTAATATTATCTTTGTAATACAACATGGAGTGATTGCTGCAAGTATCAATCTTTTGATATTCCATTCGATGTTTGCTTATCATTCTTTTGCAGCCATGGAAGTTTTTTGAAAGTTTTTCAGAGTCGGATAGCATATTCTTGATAATGCAAATAATTCGATCTTCTTACTCATATTATACTCCGATTCTAAATTCATCAACTGTGATACAACCGACAAGATGCTTTTATTTTTCACAACCATTCCATAGAGGCTCATCAACATTTTTTAGGAGGTCATAAAATCTTGAAGCGGTTGGATTTGAATTTTCTTCCCTACCATATTGCTCCTAATGGATCGCATCACCCGCTTTTGCATCTCTTATCATATCCATGTATGTATTCGCCATTTCTATATGATCTAATTGCTCAAGGGTTGAAAACTTTTCAATTTCCATTTATCTTCAACATGCAAAGTCCAATTTAAATAATTCATCCAAAACCATTTCTTATATAAATCCATCTCTACATGGTATCTTATTTTCCATTTACTATTTTACATTTTGCACATAGACAATGGACGCGACCAAGAGAACCGACCGCATGTTGCTCTTCAAATGAAAATTTTAAAAATTCATTGATCGACTCCATTTTAGAAATTCTCAGTCACATAGTCATATTCATCCTTCCAACACAAAATCCAACTTTGATCAAGTCACATTATGATTAATGGGTGAAGAAATTGGAACAAATCAAATCAAAGAATGTCAAAAACTTGATTTGATCAAGAGGATCGGAGGCAGAGTATATAAGATAATATGTCATTATTATGCTGACATATATGTTATTATTATGCAGATATAGTAGGACTAGGGATGGCTACATAATTGAACTTATTGTGCATAGGTCTTAGATGCTGGCTTTGGCTATTTTTGGATATTTGTAAAGTTTTCATTAATTCTATTTTTAGTAACCCTAGAAATCAACCAATAATCTGGATCCATCTTATTAAAGTGTAAAAAATTTTAGCCAACTTATCATGATATGCTTGGTTAAATGTTTTTTTATAATGACGTACAAGGTCCCATTCATAGTGTTGAGGACTAACCTATGGCGAACTGATCATGGATTATCAGGAACATCCATTCATAATCTATATATTCCTAAAATCCTATTAATTTCATTCTTTGTTCCATTGGCTTGTTGACATTATTAACTTGATCTATTGGTGTAACAACCCCGGCCCGAACAAGATATAGTTCGCTTTGGCCTTTTGTTCAGTATGAATTTAAAATGCGTCTTGATAGATGACGATGGTAATTGCATATAAGTTCATGATCACCTCCGTGTTTTACCCATGTAGAACTATTCAATTAAACCATCTTGATCCTTAAACCTCAAGTCGTTACAATTGGTTTGTCATGTTGAATAATGATTCTTTAACATTGATGAACCACAAAGTGTTGATAGTGATTAATCATTTTTTGAAGTTAAAATATAAGCTTATGCCTCTACTCTCATAAAATAGGCAACCAATCTTGTTGTTTATCAAGATGCTGAATGAGGGTGTTATTTATTTATTGTATTGCTTTTTTGCTTCATCTTTTTGGTCAATGATTAATTTGATATATAGGATTATCATGAACATTTGATTAATTAGATAGATATCAGGAAAAAAATCCTTGGTGTGATGAATTAGAATATTAAATATGATTTGCCTGATAACAAACTCAGGGATGGTGTCACTGCCTTTGTTCAAAGAGGAAGAAAATTTTTGAGACAAATGTCGCAAGAGTGCTTACTAGAGGAGGCAGGATTTGACAGCGTTGAAGAGGCCCGATCCAGCGCCGCAATCCAACGATAGTTGAAGAGGGGGTGGCATCGAAACAAAAAAAAACTAGTGTGGTAGGGGAGTTTTCATTGGGGAAATTAGTGACAAAACTTTTGTCGATAATTCGTTGCTCAAGTAAATTTTTGAAAAATAAGAAAATTAGCGAGCAAGTGTTTCTTCGTAAAAATTGATGATATAATTCATGAAAGTTATCAATAATTTGTCGCTAAGTTATATTTCAAAAAAGTTAAAATTTAGAAATTAGCGATCGTCATCGTTGAAATATATTTCTCCAGAAATTTAAATATTTATGATTTTTCCAACCAACTTGTCCCTCTCTAGCTTTGTCGGAGTTTTGTCATTTATATAATGTCAAAAAGTTTTCCTCACAAATTCATCTTTTATATCATCGCAATAATTGTCACTTATTTATCACAATTAGCGACAAAAATTTCGTCGCGAACTTTTTTTCGCCAAATTGACTTTTTTCTTGTAGTGAATATGTAGATTTGAATCACTTAAGAATCTTCAGCCAAGCTCTAATAGCTTGTTAAAAAATGCAAATCGAGATCTGAATTTGATACAAGGGAGAATTGGAAAGACAAACTGGGGAAGGGGAATTCAAACTTGTTTCTTATTATCTCAACACAGAAAATAAAATCATCTTCTCTGCCTTTTATACTTATCCTACGTAACATTCAAGCTGTGCACAAATACAGTACAAACGAATTTAACTGCCATTAAATAGTTATGCAAATTAATACTACGTAATACAATTATATACTATGATGTTTTCCTACATATTGAATCTGATTTAATAATTCAGAATCCAACATAAAGTATCTGCTAAATTGATTTGTCATTTAAATGAGCCTTCTATTGATTATAATTATATTGCCTAGTACCATTCGATCATTAGTATTCCAATCTTATTCTATTGACGTTTCAAGTTCTTTTACTACTTGTATGTATATTGTTTTTATTTAACAATGTAAATCATAATAGAGTACGTTGATTATCTGATCCTTCGAATTAGACCAAGTGGGAGTGGGACAAATTTATTTTTACATTAAATTTGGCTCAGCTCAACCTAATTACTAGTCGTTGGTAGGATCGACGCTCAGCTCACCATGGACTCATGAAGGTGTTGATTGTAGTTTTCATGACATTGCGACAAGCTGCCATCCCTAGAAACTGGAGGAGCATTATCTTGTCCCCAGATACAAGTATAATTGTCTGACGCTGTTCTTAATGTCTATAAGATTAAAATACAGAAAAAAAATAAGCTTCAAAACTTAAAATAGTTCTCCAAGAATATTTAAATAATGAGATCCACAAGTCTCAAAAAAAAATATATATCTGCCAACTTTAATAGGCAGTTGCGAACTGTCATGTCCCTTCATCCGGCACGTACAATGAATGTACATATATAGATATTGTGTTTGGTTGAGTTCGAGTAAGTATTTTCTTTTCATTCTGATATTTATTCGTCATCTCATTATTGTAAATTTATACAATGGTACACGTTGAATCAAGATAGTTTTGAATCGAATAAAAAATACATTTTTTTAAAAAAATATCTACCTAAAATAATTCATTCCCTGCTCAGTGTTAGAGTTGGTGAATACTTCAGGGCCCCTTGTTTCTCACACCGGGTTCGCCCACGTGAGCTTAGGGGAATCTGAGTATTACCCAATTAACAGTATTGCTGGCGTACGAACGAAAGGGGGGGTTCGGGGGGCCCCGCCCCCCGACGGCGGTTTGCTGGCAAAGAGGTTCCACTATATCGGATTAGGTTTTTTCTCTGTTTGTTTGGGTTTTAAACCCGGTTTGGAGAGGCTATTAATAGCCTAATTTCTGATGTAATTTGGGACGGCGGCTGTAAACCTAAACGATATAGTGGAACCTCTTTGCAGGACGTAGCCCTCATCTCAAGGGTGAACCTGGGTAAATTCGTGTGTCTCCTCTATTTTTCTGCAATCTCTCTGCGATCTTCTCTCCTTGTTCTCGGATTTTCCCATCAATTGGTATCAGAGCACAGGTGGTTCGAGGAATTAGGGTTTATTCGAGATGTCAGGAGGATCGCGGATTGAGATAGAAAAATTTGATGGAACGCGATTTGATCTCTGGAAGATGAAGATGGAGGATCTTCTCTGTGATCGAGATCTTTGGACGGCAATCGAGAAGGAGAGACCAGGCATGGAGGCGGCGAAGGTCGCGGACGAGGCCTCCTCCAGTCAGGCAGATCCAAAGGCGATCGAAGAGTGGGATCGGATTGATAGAAAGGCGAAGGGTTTGATTCGGCTGTGTCTCGCGGATTCAATTCTTACGAATGTGATGGACGAACCTACTGCCAGAGATCTGTGGAGGAAGTTGGAATCCCTATATCAAAGTAAGTCGTTGGTTAACAAGTTATTTCTGAGAAAGAAATTGTACAATCTTCGGATGCAGGAGGGTGACTCGTTTTCTACCCATCTTTATAACTTTAACACGGTGATCAGTCAACTTGTATCAATCGGTGTTAAGTTTCAAGATGATGATAAGGCAATAACATTGCTCTGTTCGCTGCCGGATTTATGGGACAATCTGATTGTTGTGATTGGTGGCGGGGATAAAGAACTTTCGTATGAAAGTGTATGTGCTGCCTTGTTATCAGAGGAAATACGGAGAAAGGGATCAGCAAGTTCTGGTAAAGAGGCGCTGGCGGCCAGAGGAAGGCAACCAGAAAGGAATCAAAATCAGAGAGGGAGATCCAAATCTCGTGGGCGTTCGAAGAGTAAGGATAAGAAGGTGCAATGCTGGAGATGTCAAGAGTGGGGCCATCTGAAGCGAGATTGCAAAAACAAGCCGGTTCATAAGAAAGAAGCTGAGTCAACCTCGGACAAAAAGGAGGCTGAGGTAGGAGATATGTATGTGGCTTCTGCATGTACGGCACAGTCAGATAAAGATGTCTGGCTTATCGACACTGGTGCTTCGTATCACATGACGCCTCATAAACACTGGTTCTGTGAATATGAGGAGTATAATGGTGGAGATGTCATACTCGGAGATGACACTGCGGTTCAGATTGTTGGACGTGGCAGGGTGAAGTTGAGGATGAATGATGGCACGGTGAAGACTCTACCAGATGTGATGCATATACCACTTATGAGCAGGAGTTTATTATCTGTTGGTACAATGGCTGACTCGGGTGTTATATTCAGTTGCGATAAGGATTCATGCAAGATGGTCAGAGGGTCGATTGTAATTGCACGAGGGGTTCGCTATGGCACGTTGTACAAGTTGCTCGGAGAGACAATATCTGTGGGCTGCGGATTTATTTCTGAAGAGGCCAAAGAAGATGAAGACAGCAAATCTATGTTGTGGCATCGGAGATTAGGCCATATCAGTGAAAAAGGACTCTCCACTATAGCATCAAGTCAGATGGTAGAAGGAGTTCCGGATTGTTCTGTGGGCTTCGGGTTCTGTGAACATTGCCTCCATGGAAAACAGAACCGAGTCAGTTTTCAACACACAGGTTCAAGAGCAACGAAGATTCTCGGACTGATTCATAGTGATGTCTTTGGACCAACTCCGACTCAATCTATTGGAGGGTCCAGGTACTATGTTTCTTTTATAAATGATTTTTCGAGATACAGTTGGATTTATTTTATCAAGAATAAATTAGATGTATTCGATAAGTTTCGAGAATTTAAAGTTTTGGTGGAAAATCAATTGAGCTGCAAGATCAAGGTCCTTCGTACAGATAATGGAGGTGAATTTTGTTCAGATAAGTTTGAGCATTTCTGCGTGGACAATGGTATTGCTAGGCAGAAGACAACTCCATATACACCTGAGCAGAATGGAGTAGCTGAAAGGTTAAATCGGTCACTCATAGAGAAGGCCAGATGTATGCTGAGTTGGACTGAATTGGGGCAAGAATTCTGGGCAGAAGCTGTAGCCACAGCAAACTACCTGAAGAACCGCTCACCGACCTCATCAGTGAAGGATCAAACATCTTATGAGGCAATGTTTGGGAAGAAGCCAAATTTGTCTCATGTTCGGGTGTTCGGATGTGACGCATATGTTCATATACCCAAGGAAAAGCGGGGTAAGCTTGATAGTAAATCTGAAAAGAACATATTTGTCGGATACAAGGAAGGGATCAAGGGCTACAAACTGTGGAATCCAAAGTCAAGGACTATTGTTTACAGCAGGGATGTTGTTTTTCGTGAATCACGTTCCCAAGTTGAAGTTCAAAAAGGTGATGAACCTAAGAAAGTGGTAGTGCTTGAAGAAGATTCTGATTCTGAAACTTCAGAGGTGGATGCACAAGATACTTCAGTTGAGTCTGTTATAGAACCGGATCAAGAGGACTCGGTTAATGAAGTTGAAGATGCAGATTCAGATGAAGACTCAGATATTGGTACTACCATACCAGTTCTCAGGAGATCGACACGAGAAAGAAGAGCACCTTTGAGATACTCTCTTAGTGCTCTGAGTTCGTTTCATGCTTTGAGCATCATCGGAGAAGAACCTAGTTCTGTAAAAGATGCAAGGTCTATGGATGATGCAAATCAGTGGGAGCTTGCTATGGCAGATGAAATGCAGTCACTGGATAAGAATGAAACATGGAATTTGTGTAAATTGCCTAAGGATAGAAAGACAATTGGTTGCAAATGGGTGTTCAAGCGAAAGCTGAAACCGGATGGGTCTGTAGAGAAGTACAAGGCGAGGCCAAAGATGAGAGTCGACTATGATGAGATTTTTTCTCCCGTGGCGAAAATGACTTCAATCAGATTTGTTCTATCTCTGGCAGCAGCATATAATCTTGAGGTAGAGCAGATGGATGTGAAGACGGCATTCCTTCATGGGGACTTAGAGGAAGAGATATATATGAGGCAACCAGAAGGCTTTGAAGTTCAAGGTAAAGAAAAGCTGGTGTGCAAATTGAAGAAGTCTTTGTATGGATTGAAGCAGTCGCCAAGGATGTGGTACCAGAAGTTTGATACGTACATGCTCGAACTCAAGTTTGTACGTTCAGATTCAGATCATTGTGTTTATGTGAAGAGAGTTGGAGATCAGTTTGTCATTCTTACATTGTATGTGGATGACATGTTGCTGATTGGAAACAGTATGAAGATGGTGAATTCAGTGAAGGGTTTGTTGGCCAAGAAGTTTGAGATGAAAGACTTAGGGCCAGCGAATTTTATTTTGGGTATGCAGATTAGAAGGGATCGTCAGAAGCGAAAGTTGTGGCTAGGACAGGAGAAGTACATAAATGAAGTGTTGAAGAAATTTAACATGTCGGACTGCAAGCCAGTGGGTACTCCTATGTCTCTAGGAACCAAACTTTCTGCAGAGCAATGCCCGAAGATGGATGAAGAAGCTGAAGAGATGGATCGTGTGCCATATGCAAGTGCAGTGGGCAGCTTGATGTACGCCATGGTTTGCACGCATCCAGATATAGCCCAAGCAGTGGGAGTCTTGAGTCGGTATATGTCTAACCCAGGCAGGGAACATTGGAATGCTATCAAGAGAGTTTTCAGGTACCTTCGTGGAACTTCAAATTTTGCTTTGTGCTTTGAAGGTGCGGGAAAAGGAAAGATGCTTGATATTGTGGGCCATGTAGATGCTGATTGGGGTGGAGACATTGATAGTAGACGGTCCACTAGCGGATATGTTTTTACATTATTTGGGGCTGCACTAAGTTGGATGAGCAAGAGACAAAACGTGGTAGCACTTTCTTCTACAGAAGCAGAATATATGGCTCTTACTCATGCTGCAAAAGAGGCCATATGGCTACGGCGATTGTGCTTGGAGCTCGGATTTGAGCAAGGTGCTATAGAGATGAGATGTGATAATCAAGGTGCTATTCAGTTAGCTAAGAATCCCGCATTTCACTCACGCACAAAGCATATTGACATCCAATACCACTTTATTCGGGAAAAGGTGGAAAAGAAAGAGGTTCAGCTTGAAAAGGTTGATACAACAGAGAATAGTTCTGATTTTCTGACTAAAGCAGTTACATGTGTAAAGTTTGAGTGGTGCTCTACTGCTGTCGGATTGAAGAAGAATGTTGCTGGCAAGGCTCTCATTGGTGTGAAGTATCCACCAAGTGGGAGAATGTTAGAGTTGGTGAATACTTCAGGGCCCCTTGTTTCTCACACCGGGTTCGCCCACGTGAGCTTAGGGGAATCTGAGTATTACCCAATTAACAGTATTGCTGGCGTACGAACGAAAGGGGGGGTTCGGGGGGCCCCGCCCCCCGACGGCGGTGAGCGGGCGGGGGTTCGGGGGCAGCGCCCCCGAAACCTAGACGGGTTTTGGGTTTTTGTTTAGCCGGCCCGTGTGATTCGGATTAGGTTTTTTCTCTGTTTGTTTGGGTTTTAAACCCGGTTTGGAGAGGCTATTAATAGCCTAATTTCTGATGTAATTTTGTGTGGCGGCTGTAAACCTAAACATATAGTGGAACCTCTTTGCAGGACGTAGCCCTCATCTCAAGGGTGAACCTGGGTAAATTTCGTGTGTCTCCTCTATTTTTCTGCAATCTCTCTGCGATCTTCTCTCCTTGTTCTCGGATTTTCCCATCACTCAGGGTTGTTATTCAACAAAATGATCTGGGTTAGCATCTTAAAAATGTTGAAAATTCCAAACACCACGTACACACCATTTATTTTTTCGCGAAACAAATTTTGGTACGATCGATCGAAATAGTAATCACTGTTGTATTCGGGCTGAGAAAATGAGGTAACAGAGTGAAGATAAAAATTTGAGGGACATAACCAATTAATGTTCATACTGAGTCGAAAGCTATATAAGGTTAGTATCCGGATTCAAATCCTTGATCGATTTAATTAGTTTTGATAATCCAAAAATTTGGATAATAAATATTAAATTGCGAGGGGCTTATGATTTTAATTATTTGTGAAACTAAAGAGTAGGAGCGTTAGTACGAGATTAATATATATAGAGAGAGATAGAGAGAGAACAAAAGTAATACAATCTTTGGCTCAGAAATCTCCCAGGTGTGGCAATATGTGAGAGATTTAATTAATATTGCCATTGTTGACTTACTGTGAAAAATTATCGATATTAATATTGGTTTAGTTAAATATTATTAAATTTGATGTGTTAATTAATTTTTCTAAAAGCTTAATTCATTAGGAAGAGTAACATCTATTATTTTATATTCTTAAAACTTTTCTTCACGTGTACTGCTGACAACTTTTGGTTTAGCTTAAGTTCAACACGTGAATAACTAGGAGAGGAAATTACGTTTTAATAAGAATTTATCAAGGTTCGAACTCTTGTTGATCTCTGGCTCTGATACTATATTAAATTTGATGTGCTAATCAATTTTCTTAAAAGCTTGAGTCATTAGAAGGAGTAACATCTATTATTTTATATTATTAACAAATATGGACGAAAAATATTCACATTAATAATATAATAAATATGTATACACGTGTGAAAATATTTATTTTTTTAATATCATTTGCACAATTTATAGCGAACGCTATGCATGATGATGCACATTTCAAACTAATTCCCCAAAGACCATCCTTTTATGACAGAAAATTGGAATACAATTCTCTTTTTTTTTCTTTCATTTCGGGTTGCTTTATTTTTTTTATTCTAAAACTGATCTCGAATTTGAATTTATTACAATGGTGGGATTCTAACTAAATTAGGTTAGCTAGTCATCAAACAAAAAATAGGTCTCAGCAATATTGTGTGAGTCTGTGATGATAAACAAAAATAAAACATCGTGATGAATAGTTCTTACAGATAAGATTGAAGGAGCTTGATCAGAAGGAAAAGAGTCATAAAGGCAAAGGTAGATGAGCAAGACAGGAAGACTTCAATGCGAATGAATGCATCATATTTTGTACACCACTGACTACTCCATCTAGCAAACGCGTCAGCTCAATAAAAGTTACCAGCTGACCACCATATCCTATTTATTCCTGCCACAGGCCTCCGACACATTTCTTTCCCTACCTCTCCCTCCCTCTCTCTCTCTCTCTCTCTCTCTCCCCCTTCCTCCCCCAAAAACCAAATGGAGGCGTGCATTAAATATCAACAAGTTATACGTGTAAAATGCATGCGTCCAACGTTCCTACTGAAATACTTCACAACTTAGTTATCACGTATGAGCAAATGCAGCATTTAGTGCAACTTAATTTTGGAGTTGCAAACTACTATACAAATGATATACTACAATTAATATTAGGAGAATATACATGAGAGAGTGAAAGTTATAATAGGCAATTTTCTGTCCATATATATATATATATATATTACACGTATGTTTGGGTAAGTTGTAAGATACAATTTTTGAAGAACCACTAAAACTTGTATACACGACCCAACCATGGAGAGGAGTGGTTGTACGTAGTGATTTTGCTGAACAAATGATTGTCTATATTAGGAGAAAGAGGATAATGTTGTACATCTAGTGACCATAGAATTTAAGTGTGTCAATCAATAATGCTCGCAATAACCTTAATCTATGAATATCGTATGTGAATGATTAAATTTATAACATTAAAAAAAAGGTGCAACGCCGTTGTTTCGACACACTCAAGTTCTCTCACTCACGTACACGACTCAACCACCACCACCACGGCCGCGGCACGATCTGTACTACTTTCTCTCTCTCACACTTGGACAGCAGATTCTTGCTTGCTCTTGCATGGACAGATCACGAGATTACAGCATAAACTCGCGGCCTCACCTCACCCACTCACGTACTTTGCTACACCACTCGACAATAATGCAGTAACACTTGGACACCACCTGCATGCCCTGATGGGCAAAGGTGCAGCTTTGCTGCCCGCTTATAGGCTTGTGAAGTCGGTGGTTCAAAAGCTATTATTTCCGCTGTCTTCTCAGTTTTAAAATTTAATATTTTCTACAGTGCATGAGCACGGGCCTTGGGAGGTTTGCCATTAGAAGGTTCTAGTCAACTAAAGTAGTGCTTTTTTTTTCGCTAACTAGTTAACTACGACAATTTCCAAAATTAGTAACATCTATGATTAACTTGATTAAATTTTGGGGTGAGAAAGATTACTATATATCTTTTCAAGATATATAATAAGATTATCCTTTTCTACTTCCATCCTCTAATTAATTAAGTGCACTGTGGATCATCTTGAAATTACTTATTCTACAACAGTGGAGTTTAAGCACAAACACAATATATATATATATATATATATATATATATATATATATATATATATATATATATATATATATATATGAAACGAATGCCCTTAATGCAACGACTCGTGAATGCTCTATTTCACTTTATTAAGCTAATGGACAACTGCTTGAGCACGGATCAACTTAAAAAAACGATATAATCAACTTAAAAAAACGATATATAATTAATTTTTTTATTCATTTTAAATAAATCACCCTAATTTTTTTTGTAAGAAAATGAGTCAATATTTTTTCCTGATGATCATTTTGGTCGAACTCTATATTAGTATAATAATATTTTCAAAAATATATACTAAATTAAAATTGATATAATATACCTATATTTAATTTTATAGTTAAATATATGATTTAATACTAAACCTATCAAATTAGAGTTTAAAAGAGAAAAATATTAAATTGTATAAAAAATGTTATATTAATAATAAAAAATTAATATCTTGTTTTATATAATTAATTAATGACTTATTAATTAATTATATAAAACATGGGCTTCACAATCCCTTACGATTTTTTGGCACATACCCTAGTTTGAGCGATTCCTCATTTTATAAAAATATAGTTCTAAATCATATTCATATTCCTAATTTCTAATTTATTTAGATTCTATTTTTTTAGATTGTCTTAGTGGTCAATCTTATCATGATATCATAGAAAGCATGATTTACAAAGGTATCAAATTTTCAAGTAAGAGTATCATGAAACTTAATTACGAGGTTGTTTGGCATCTTTAAAATTGTCCTAGAGTATATTTATTTGTTCTCATTTTGTTCCTACTTAAAAGAACAAATGAAATACTAATCTGTTTTTGGTTGGTCCATGAAGCTTTTTCTTGTTCTTCCAATCATTGACGTGGGTCCACTAACATGAAAAAATGATTGTTTGAATGAAAAGTTGAGAATAAGAAAGATGTTCTCGTCATATATTGCTCTACCAAACAAGCCTTACTATACTCATGCGGAGCCCCAATGTATAGGGCTAATAGCGTTTAACTAATCCAGAGTCTAATCCCTTGATCAAATGGTGGATCCAGAAATCATAAGACGGGCACAATTCTGCTAACTAATTGTACCGATCATGTTTGATTACATATTTAAACTTTTCATATGCATTAATACACATAAGTGATGCTTCATAAAAATAATTAATTTCTTCTTCTAATTGGCCAATGCTACATGGAATTCATCCTTTCTCTTTTAGGTATTAAGTTTTTTCATTTTTAATTTTAATAATTTGAGTTATATATTATTTTTATTCAATGCACTTTTTTCTTAAATTAACGTGTAAAAATTTAAGTGATGTGTTATAATATGTATTCTAATATATATATATATATATATATGAAGATATACACAAATAATTATGCACTATTTTTTACATAAGACTTTTTTTTTCTTCATAACTATTAGTATTAATTTTTATAATAAATCAATTAGACTGACTATAAACCATTCTTTTCAGCTCATTTTCATTAAAAAATACCACTCTTCCAACATATGTTAGTTACATGAATATTATCATATGATATATTGGCTTCAAGGATATATCCTTTTAACCTTATAAAGGTTTTAAAAGAAAATATGTACAGTGAGAAATTAAAATTAATATTTTCTGTTTAAGTAGTTCATTTTAAATTGTGAATCTAAAAAAGATTTCTAGCTCACCTATTGCCATCTAGCATGGTCTGATCGTCATGCATGTCATAATGAGATTTGGATCCAAAACAATATTAACGAACCATTTCTAATGTTACACGAATTAATTATTCTTTCCCTTGATTAAGAAACATGGCAAACATATACATGCATTATATAATTCCATTCATGTCAATCTTTCAACATTGCATGAATGATGAATCCAACACGTCTATTAGACATTTATTATCGATCATTCCTTGGCTTCCATCAACTCACAGGGTACCTCCCAATGCAATCGCCCCATGGCCCGGTCCCTTCTTCCCAGACCAAATCTTTAACACACTTCCACACCAGAGTGTTGCACTTGGGGCCGCTCCCTGCACCGAGCTGCCACACCATGTCCCCGCACCGCACCCTCCCCTTCGCCTCCGTGTACGCCAACTGATACCACATGGACGCCGACGACTGGTTTCCGAACCGGTGGAACGTCGTCATCGCCGCCTCAACGTCTCTCTCGTCCAGCCCCAGACCCCTACCGATCTCCCTTATCACGGCCTTCCCCGAAGCCGGCACGCAGTAGTGCTGCACCCCGAAGTCCGGCACGTAACTGCTGGACGGCTCCGACTTCTTCTTCTTCTTGTTCCACAGCCTCGCCACGAGGTATCTGAGCTTCTCGCGCAGCGGCAGCATGGACATGCCGAGGGCCATCAAGTTATCACGCAGGGTCTCAGCGGCGACGGTCAGGAGGTCGCGCTCGATGGAGAAACCCGTGATGCCCTCGGCGTCCTCCTCGCGCACAGCAGAGCGGTACGCTCGGTCGTCGAAGGCCCGCTGGGTCCTCACGAGCTGCACCAGCTCGTACTTGGCGTCCCGCCGCCGCCGCTCGTTGGTCAGCAGAACGGCGGAGCTGCCGAGCCGGAACAAGCAGTTGAGCAGCAGCTTGCGCCGGTCCTTCCCGTGGTACCACCCGATGGAGACGATCTCGGTGCTCAGGACGACGGCGTAGGAGTAGTTTCCGGACTTGAGAATGCTACGGGCGGCGTCGACGCCTATGACGCCCGCGCTGCACCCCATGCCGGAGAGGTTGAAAGTCTTCACGTCCTCTCGCATGGCGAACTCGTGGACCACCATCGAAGTGAGGGAGGGCGCGGGGCAGAAGCCGCTGCAGTTGACTAGGAGCACGTCCACCTCCCTGGGCGAGATGCCGGTCTTGGAGAAGAGGTCGTGCAGGACAGGGAAGAGGAGCATGTGTGCTTCTGCAAGAGTGTCCTGATAGAGCGTGGAAGGAGGGATGTAGTGGAGGGAAGGGGGGAAGTAGGACTCCTCGCCAATGCCCGAGGAGGTGATGACCTTAGACATGAAGGCGACGCTGGCGTCGTCGAAGCGGTTGATGAGGGTGAGGTGTTCGAGGAGGCTAGCGACGGGGACGCGGAGGCGCCTGGGGGGCTTGAAGCATGAGAAGTCGACGAGACGCAGGCGGCGCCGGTCGAGCTTGAGCTTCGAAGTGACGAGGAGCTGGAAGAAGGGGAGGAGGGTGGGGAAGAGCTGGCAGGAGGGGTGGAGCCTCCTGAGGAAGACGCAGGTTGCGGCGGAGATGGAGATGAGGAGGATGGAGAGATGGAGGAGGTGGAGAGAGGAGGAGAGCAGGTGAGCTCTGTGGACCTTGTCCATGGCTCGCCGACGTAGCTGTAGCGTTTGGCTGTGGCCTGCCTGCTTCAAGAAGCTGTGAAACGGATGTATATATAGAGGAGCAGCGGGAGTTGAGATTTTGCAGTGTTTTGATTTTTTTTCTTTTATTTATTTATTTATTTTAGGTATATAACTATATATAGAGTTCTCTTGAAGCTCGTACGCAATTTTTTTTCTTAATGAACGGAGTTGGAGTTTCCATTTATTTCATCATAATTGGATGTATTCGATTTTTTTTTCGATTTCCACTCAATATTGATCTAATAAAGATTCAAATGTCAATAAAAATTCAAATATGTGTCACTCGAATAAAGATTCAAATCTATATTGAGTCCGCATATAGTTTTATTTCTTCTTCTTTTTTAGGGATATTTAGTGTTTATTTTTCGGTTACCTAATTATTAAGTGTTTATTTTGCAGGTCAAGTTGTGCAGAAGGCATTATATCCATCCAATATTATTAAGTATGTTTTTTGTTGTGTTTTGTTATTTATTTTTCCTTTTATATATTAGGCCTATAGACTCGACATGGCAGGCCACGGTGCAGGGACTTTAAAATCTATCCAGGGAGTCAGGTCATTTATAACATATATTTCTATTTATATATGAATCGAATGGTGTAGCAATGGATTTATTTTTTTTATTACTTATTGTTTTCTTGAATTAGACCTGGCTCCCTGAAAAAAGAAAAATTTTGGGCATGCATTAAAGTGAAAACTGTTCTTGCAGGCCTTTGAGTTGAAAAACTAATTCTCCTACTTTTTTTCGGCGATCGAGAACGTGAATTGGACTAGTTACTACCAATGTTATCAAAATAGGATCAGACCAGACTAGTTACTACTTTTTTTTCAAATTCAGTTTGATTTGATGTCAAAATCATTTTTAACATTGAACCGAAAAAAAACCGGTTGAATTGGGCCCGGTTCAAGTTAAATTTTGAAAAATAATATTAAAAAAATGGTGAAAATAGGAAGTTAAAAAAGAAAAAAAGGAAAGAAATATAGGAAAGGTAAAAAAAGGAAGGAATATGACATGTATAAAATAAATTAGAAATTAAAATGAAAAAGGTAAGTATTTAAAATTGAATAACATTAAAATGGAAATCATTAAAGAGCATAAATAAAGGAGATAAAAGGGAAAGTGTTAAAAAAATAAAAGTAATTTAAGATGAAATTTATTAATATAGCATCTATCATAAATAAATAGTAGATATTAAATTAATAATAATCTATTTATATTTATATGTTAATCATTATTAAACTTTTAATAAATAAAAAATATTTTATATTAATTTCTAATATTATTAATAAGTTATTAATACAATATTTATATACTATATCATGTAATTTATATTATATTTTTATAATTATTATAAATAATATTATTTTAATAAAATTTGATTGAACTCAATCGGACCGGTCGAACCGTGATCCGGTAAAGAATTCGATGTGATCGCCGATCCGATTATGAAAACATTGGTTACTACTTCTACACCTGCAAAGTACGAAACTGATTAGTCAGGAAAATTTATGTAGACCCAGTCATATGTTATATTGTTTATTTATTCTTTATATGTTTTCATCTCTTGCCTTTTTCTTTCTTTATCTTTTATCTTTTACTGTATTTCTTTTGAAGTAAATGATAGATCTCTACAAACTTTTTCGCAATGAATAATTTTGTTTACCTTGCTTAAAGGGATCAATTTTTTGCATCAATTTGCTTAATACATGAAAATCTCAGTGACAAATAAATAGAAGGCTACAACGAATTGGTCTATGCTGGTAACATATTAAACACCCATATTAAACCCAATATAAATGCATGTTGAAAGATATTCATTGTCAGTGAAAGTGGTTGGAGGATGTTTTTCTAAAGTAAAAATAAAATCTATCAATTTTGGGTGGATTTTAGATCATAAAAAAATTAGAATTTTTCAAAGAGAAAAAAAATGATTTAGATTATTTTAGTCCTGACCATAGTTTTACTATTATATTTTATAAATTATTGTAACTATTAAATTAGTTCTATTAAATATTAAAAAATTAAAATCAAACTAAAAAAATTAGTAATAATTATTAGTGATTTTTTTAAAAAAATAGTAAAATCAAAATATAAATTTAATAAAAAGGAAAATATTAAAGGAAATGTAAAAGTAGAAAAAATGATAAGATTCACGGAGTTTAATATTGAAAGTAATCGAAAATATAAATAATCATATTTTATAAAGTGAAATTAATATATAATATGGAATCATTTATTTATGAATCACATAAAATTTGATATATTTTTAGTCATGTTTTATAAGTAAATTTATTATATTTAATATTTAAATGAATTAGTTTCCGATCGCTCGAATCAATTCATTCAAGACTTAATTGTCACACTGGTTCAAGGACAGGTTAAAAGCTTTGTTTATAATATGTACTTTTACAGTTTTACTCAAAGTCTTCAAGCGAGATTGGCTTAGTTAGTTAGCACGATTGAGTCCTAAGCTAGTAATCTTATGTTCGAATCTTAGAATTGTCCATTGATCAAGGAATTAACTTTCGTTGTTTCTCAATTTCGGATTAGTCAAGTGTTAATAATTTTGGATACCGAAGGTCTCCCATAGACTCGGGCCGGCACCCAAAAAAATAGGTGCTACATAAGTGACAAATTCGCACATTAATGTCGCGTGAGTTAAACAATCAGCGCCACTTTTCAAACACTAAAATGACAACCGAAAAAAATCTTCAAAGGTAGTTTTACATAGCTGTGGACATCAATTTCTTAATTCAATGTATTACTATTCTGTTCATTTTCTTTTTCAACGAAGTGTCTGGATACAAATGCGAAAAATAGTTAGTTTAATTAAAAATTAAAAAAATGATAAAATAAATAGGCATCAAATTCGGGAAACTGGTTTAAACTGTTAAATTGTCATAAGTTGCAATCAATCTCAAATTAAATTGCTAATGGAAGAGGTTTTATTTTGTTTGAAATAAGAGTTACTCATTTTTCCTCTTTTTCGAAGATTCGTCGGCCATGAGGTTAGTTAATAACTCAGTTATGATCTTTATTTCAGATTAAATAATTTCATGTCGTGAGTGAATGGACTAGTATATTTAAAGCTAGTTTCGAACGAGACAGCTAAAGGAAATGTGGTAAAAGTAATTTTTTATAACACTATATTTAAGTTAATAAGTAATACAATATTTAATTTTAGAAATTTAGCTATTTTTAAAATCTTGTTAAATATGAATAGGTTTCTTCTCATCTAATCCTTCTTTCATAAGTCTTAATGTGATGTGTGGGGATGTAAAAAGAATTCGACCAACTGGACAAATTATATTATTTCAAAACAAATAAATTAAAAAAGGTAAAAATGAGGTATTCCCTTTTAAAGTGGAGACTACACACCCTTTTGATACCACTACTGGATTAAAAAAAAAATATGCTTCATATTACTCCTCGGTCGGCCCTAAATGAAGGAATGCTAAAGATTTTTGTATAAAAAAAATTATGCATAAATTTTTTTTTTTACTCAGACTATAAGAAGTTTATATAATTAAATTTATTAGATGAAAAAAATAATTATAATTAGATTATTTTTTTACTCAGACTATAAGAAGTTTATATAAGTACTTCGGATATAAATTATATTATGATTCTACATTAATTCCTTAAAATTAGGAAATGTATAAAAAAAGTTAATTTTCAATAAAAAATAATCCACCTTAATTTTTTAGCCCCTGGAATCATAAATATTAATCCACCCTAATTTTTTAATCCGAGGAGCTTTGTCCCACACGCCTCCGGCAAGGTGATTTCTTTTGACCCCATACTACGATGGTGCCTTTTATTATGGAGCGTGGATGTTTCAAGTGGGATAGAACTCTAGGCATTATTAAGAGACCTGATGTACCTTATTTTTTTCATTAAAAAAATATGATATAGATTACATCTTAGAATGACTTTTTAATAAATTAAAATTGATCTTATTAGCATCCAATCCGAAAAAAACAGTAAAAGTTCAAGGGGTTCAACTTTTTATTGACATATATTTCATTTATATTATTAATTCATGCAATACTATTAATATTGTTATTCACATAAAGTTTCTTTTGATTTTACATTCTTTTTTATTTTATTTAAAGCTCTTGTTTGATATATTTTAAAGCTGTGTTAAATTTTATATTTTATTATTAATATTTAGTATATTTATTAACTATTTATTTATTTTATTGTTTAAATTTTTAAATATTATAATATCGAGTAAGAGCCTAAGAATCACTTAAAAGGTCCTCAGAGATATATTATTATTTTTTTAATAAATTTTATGTTTTTATCTAAATTAAAGCAGAAAAAATGTTGACTGAATTTTTTTTTTAAATCGAAAAATTGATGCTGACATAAGTATCTCCTTGTTCGCTCAGAAGAATTCATCTGATCACATGCAAAAGCTCATTCACTAACTATCAATCAATTTTCTAAGTGTCCCTGTCCTTTTGGGCTCTTAATTCCTCACAATCAAAACACAAACATCGACTTTGAAGTTACATTCACAGGTAAACAACAATATTTTTCATGTATTCAGATTTGGCACGAAATTATTCATGAATCAGTGAAACCAAGTTCAAAACTTGGCATAAATTTTTTTAGCACCCAAAAAAATAAGAAGACTACATATAATTTTCGATAGAAAAATAAATGAACCTCTCCTAAATATTCAAGCCGCATTGGAAGAGAAGAGAAGAAGAAAAAAAAAAAGGAAGAGAACAAAATTGAAGGTCACGTACGCATGGCGCATGACACGACCATGGAACCGAGATATCATATTCTACTCTGTATATAAGATTAATCAGGACCAGAGGAAGTGACCCATGGCTTCTTCTCTCTTCTCGGCGAGGGTTCCCCTCGGCTTGAGGCCGTACGCCTCCAGCAGGAGGTCGAGCTTCTTCTCGTCCATGGCCTCGTAATGCGCCCTGGTGTACCTCGGGTAGTGCAACGGCATCTTGAAGCAGTAGCACTCCTCCTCGCCCTCCCGCCGCCATTGCCATCCTCCTGTCGTCGTCGTGGCCTTGGCTTCATTGGAAGGCGTAGTGTAACCCCGCACTGCGGCTGCAGTCGACGACATGGTCATGCTTCCTCCTTCTCTCTCTCTCTCTCTCTCTCCCCTTCTTCTTGTTCTTCTGTCTTGACTATGTATGAAACAAAGCACTCCGCATTGCGGTCTTATATGGAGGTTGTGTTGGCAGCATGCATGAACCAGGAAGGAAACACGGAGGGGAGTAGACGCGGCACGATGCTACCTTCTGGGCCACGCCATGGATGCGTTTCGTATGCCGAGGGAAGAAGAAAAGGAAACCTTGGCGTTCCGCGTCGCCGTCCAACTGCGTCCAGCTATTAATTAAACCAATTTATTTAAGGAAATTAACCTCGGGATATTTTTTTTATTTTCATACTTCTGGTCAAACTTGAAACAGATTTCCATGTGGCAGTTTCGATGTAGTAAATTAGGCATCTAATTATTCCAACATGTATTAGATTTCCAAGATTCGCCGGTACATGAACCGTATAGAAACAGAGATTTTTTTTTTTTGGCCTTTAATAAGCTCATGTTTTGAAGCATGCGATATCAATATATTAACAATATTACTGTTATAATAAAATATATTTCATACAAATATTAACACATAATATAACCTTTTTCCATATGATTTGAACCGTATTTTGTGGGCTTTGTTTGCCATCCCACTTCACAACTCTCCTTCTTATTTGTGTAGCTAACTAACTATTAAGATTTCCTAATTCAAATCCGATATTTCCCTGTGTTTTTCGAGATTTGGGCTTATAGATCAGCCCGACCAACTAAAGCCCAGTTAAATATGGACCGGGCCAAAAAAAGTTTAGTTATATGAGCATAAGAGGCCCAAGGCGTAATATAACAAAAAAAAAGGAAAGATAAATTTAAAAATAAACTACTGCAAGTTAAAGAGTGTGTCATTGCAATCATGCTCATATTCCCGGACCGGGCGAAATCTTTGCACTTTGCAGCGGACTGAACTCATTATCGCCTTGGTCAAATGCCTCACCTCGGCCTTTGGGTTGTGAGTACGGTCATGAGTACTTTTCGTCTTCCAGATGAAATCTCATTTTGTATCCTACAACTTTAGGCACCGTTTGATTGGTGGATAATTATTTTGGTGTTTCAAGCATTTATTTTGATAGAATAATTTTTTTTTTAAACTTGGGATAAAAAATAAGTAATTTCACCTAAAAGTTGAAATTATTTATCAATCAAAAAGTAATATTCAGTGGCATAACTTTTTTAAAAGTGGCAAAAGTGCCCATCATCATTATTGTAGAATGAATTACTTGTTTGGCAGAATAAATCAGAATAAGACTCCATTTTCCATTTTATCCTTGAGCCAAACATCACCTTAAAGTATAACAAATGAGGACTCTTATATTGAAGATAATTACTTTTTCTTTTTTCTTAGTGTACGACACCAGGTGACAATATGAAAGTTATGCTTAGAAGGTTGCATGGTTCAAAATTGGATCCTCGGATGTTATACGAATGCCATTTGTTTTTATCTATTTGGACTTCTTAACAACATATTTCGAAGGATTTTAACATGTTCACTTTTAGCCTAACTTTAGAAACTTCATCGGCTCTCAGCGATGATATATAACTATGTTAACACTTCAAGATTTTAATAGAGGTAATAAAGTAATTTGCTAATTAAATTAGTAAAATATTAATGTATTATAAGAGATTAAAGGAGAATTTGAGTAAGAATAGGAATATAATTAGAAAAGAAATATGAAAAGAAAGAAAGATTAAATCTTATTGGGAATGAGAATTATGATTACATTGAAATTAGGAATCTTAATTTGATTTAAGATTCAAAAAAATGTTTAATGGACATATGACTCCTAATTAAGAAAGGATTGAGAGTTTTATGATTTAAAAATATTTCAGCCATTAAAATAATAATTAATCCAAAAATTATGTGATAAAATATTATTATATTAATTAATTCTAAAAATTATATAGATAAAGAAAATAAAAAGATAAAATAAAGGTATAGTTTGGTTAACATAAGTTATTAATAAAAAATAGAAATAGAGTTGGATTGAGAGAAGTTATGGAAAGGATAAAATGAAATTTGAATAGAGATGTATTTTGTTAAGCATGATTATGAAATAAATTAGTAAAATTCGAATTTAATTAAATTTAAATATTTAAGAGATGATAATTAATGTTGGATGATCATGATTGATGGAGAAATAGTCCGAGGTCCAATAGGAATAAAAAACCTTATTTGAAAACTATATATAAGACTTAAAAGGTGGATATAAAGTATTATTTGTCTTCACAGAATTTCTTACGAGAGCACCTCTTTCTCCTTCATTTTCTCACAAACCGAGGCTCCTGATAGCACGGACGATATACCATTTCGAAGCCCTGATAGAGGAGAACAAGATCCAAGTCGTAGCCGAAGACTTTTGAATGTTAACAGGAAAAAATAGTCGGTCAAAGTCATGACGTTCGTGTAGTCCATAGACAATAAGAATATAGTTGATTTTTCAACCAACTTAAGGTACGTAGAGGGTCCCTATGGCATCGGTTTTCCATGACATGGAACTCTATTCTCCTCTCCCTTGTACTGAGATTTTATTGATATAGATATTGCATCGATCAGAGATTGTACGATATAGTTATGGTGGTCGAAAAATACGTTGGAACGCGATTTCTCGACGGCGGCAAAACCCGACCTAGGTTTTGACCTGCCCGGCCTGGGTTCCATAGAACCTAGACTAATCCAAGTCAAAATCAGACCGAGTTCGTTGGACTTGGCCCGAGTTCTCTATAGTCCTACCCGGGTTAGTTGGCACGGCCCGGCTTGCGGCGCATCGAACATAGGACGTGAATCATGACCAACTCGGTCGGGTTCATGTAATACCCGACCTGGGTTTATCAAGGTCGAGGCAGATTGGACGTCTCCAAACACTGCTTGGGTTTCACCCGACGTCGGGCGGGTTTTGGAGGGCAGAGACCTATTTTATGAGTTGATATTGAATAGTGTCATTAGTATCGTTGTTAGTTCTTGATCATTTGATCATTATCTTGATCATATTGTTATCATATTTGGTCATATTGTTATTATTATATCTGATTTTGATATCGATCATATTACCACATCGGATCATATTATTGATCATAGTATAATCCTATCTGACCAAATTATCATTATAATTGATTGTGTTATTATTGTCACACCCGATCGTGATATTAATTATAATATTGATATATTGACCTTTTCATCGAGTGCTCCTGAGCAGATTATTGTCATAATTGATTATGTTGTCATCATATATGCTATTATTGTATCAGATCATATTATTGTCATATCTGATCATGTGAGTATTATCTTATTTGATTATAGCATAATCATATCTAACTTCATTATCATCACATTGATCCTATGGTTAATATATCCAATCATATCTTTAAATATAGTATTGATCCAGTAATTTTCTTCTGATTGGGCCTTGTTAAATCTAAAGTAAATTGTCAAAGATAGATGTGTTAGGTAAACAAGAGAAAAGATAAAAACTGCTGAGTCTCCATATTCTCCAATTGTCTCTAGGCTCCCTAAGTCATATTATTGTTGTTATTATATGGGGCAGATAGTGTACCTAAAGTTTTGAGACGTCATTCTTTAAAAAAATTATGACTGTCCAGTGATGGTCATGGTCCTCCACCATTACGAATCATCGTTAGGGCTATTATTAGAGGACGACTTACCGTAGCTTGATCCCCACTGACCTAAATAAAAGAGACGTGGAATTCCCCTAATTGACTGAGCGCTCTATTGTATTGGATAACTCCGAACATTGATAAATCGAGTCAAATTGAAGTGAAATCGAATAGATCATTATCATTCGGATACTGACGTTGACTGACATTGCCTCTGCCCATTAATAAAATTTTTATTGGTCAATGACCATTGATATTGAATTGATAATTGCTAAATTGAATAGTGCCATGGTGATCAGACATCATTGATATTGTTAATTGAAAAATCGATATTAATCGATCATTTGACCTTCTTTTGTGGCTTTATTGTCCTATTGTTACATTGAATCATGATCCAATGCTCTACGTTTAATTGGACAATGCCATATTGATCAGGCAATTGTTAATTGTTATCTCTATTGATTGATGTTTTGACCTTAACCTAATCCATCACATTGATTCATTAATGATCCATTGTTATATTGACTCATTGTTTATTGATTCATTGATCATCATATTGCATTGTTCATATGCTTAATTGATTTGTTGGTTTTATTTTGAGCATTAGTGATGAATTGATCCTAGGGATAAATTGATGTTGTTATCGATTCATCTTCCGACCTTAGTCTGATTAATCCTATTGATTTATCGGCATATTGATCCACTGATACATCGGACTATTGGTATGTTAATCCATTGATCCATCACTATTGTTATGTTGGTTCAACATTATATTGATCAATCGATCTATTATTATGTTTATTCATTGATTATCGTGTGGTATCGTTCATCTGCTCAATAGTAATGTTATTGATTATATCTCTTGAGCATTGATATATTTATTCATTCCTATGTTGATTATTGTTATATCAATCATGCATAGTATTGTTTATTGCTCAATCAATTTATTTATTTATATATTGCGCATTATTGATCATCATTTATTGATCACGGTTAGACCTTATGTACTGACTATTTTTATATTCATGTATATTTCCATGTACCTGCACCCGTGCAGGATGAGATGATGGCGATGATGAGACGAATGATGGCTCCTCTAACGGGTGACATGCACATGGGTATAAGATCTATTATTGTATAGATGTGGGCTTTGACCCACAGGTTATTATTATAGAGTTTTAATACCTTCCGTATATTGTAAAGTCTATTATATTTAAGTCTTCCGCTAATTTAAGTCAGTTTGCTTACTGGTCAAAGTCAAAATATTGTATTGAGTGATGTCACCGAAATAACCTTCTAGGCAGGCAAAGAAAAAAATTTCGGGACATTACATCACTAGTTGCATGTGTTGGTACCATCTATTACTTAAGATGGATGTTACGAGTAATCAAAAATATTCAAGTAACAAAGGAATGATAAGAGAATCGTCTTCCCTGAACTGTATGTGCTTCAAACATCCCCTAGTATCCCAAGATAATAAACTTATACTATGATTGGATTGAAAGACATTAGTCATGCTTTTGCCGATTATGCATTTTCACTTATTTAATGAAAACTTTGCTGGGATAAAGGGGGATGTGAATGCATCATTGATGTAACATCTCAATATTTTAATAGGGGTAATAAAGTAATTTGGACTATTTAATTATTAAAGAAAGATTAAGTCCTACTTGAAGTAGGAATTATAGTTAGAGTGGGAATAGGGATTTCAACTTGATTTGATGTCCAAAAAAATATTTAATGGTCACATGTACTTTTATGTAGAAGAGGATTAAGAGTTTTATGATTTAAAAATATTTTAATAATTAAGATAATATATTATTATTTTAATTTGAAAATTAGAAGATAAAATATTATCGAATTAAATAATTTCAAAATTAGAGAAAAAAAGGAAATTAAAGGAAAATGTGAAAATAGAATTTGATTGAAAGAAGTTATGGAAGAGATACAAAAAAATTTGAGTAGAGATAAATTTTTTATAAGGATGGTTATGGTATAATTAGTGAAATTTGAATTTAATTAAATTTGAATATTTGACATAAGTTAATTAATTATGGATCACCATGATTGATGGAGAATTGATCTAAGATCCAATAGGAGTAAAAACTCCTAATTAAAAACTATAAATAGAATCTAAAGTGTGTCTAGAAAGTATTATTTGTCTTCATAGAATTTCTACACGAGAGCCTCCTCTTTCTCCTTCATTTTCTCACAAACCGAGGCACTTGAGAGCGCGGACGATATACCATTTCGAAATCCTGACAAAGGAGAACAAGATCCAAGTGGTAGCCGAAAATTTTTGGACGTCAATAAGGAGGAATCATTGTCAAATTTGTAACATCCGTGCAATCCACAACAACAGGAACATAGTTGATTTTTCAACCAACTTAAGGTACGCAGGGAAACCCCATGGCATCAGTTTGTTTGTGATATGGATCTCATGACTCTTCTTCATTACACGAAGATTGTATTGATATATTATTTGCATCGATTACATATCTTGTGACATATATAGGACGGCATGTAATGACCCGCATTAATCCTCCCTTTCTCTCCCTCACTCCCCACTCCCCTCCCACGACTCACTCCCAAGAAGAAGAGGGGCGGCAGTGATATAAGGGGGAGGGCTGAGGTCTGCTCGCCCTTTGGATTCCCCTCGACCGCCGACTCCACTCTTCTTCTCCTTCTTCTCCACTTTTGGCGATCGACGAATCAGCGGACGAGCGACTTGAGCACGGACGAGATGACCAGTATGCACCAGACGTCCCTCGACATCTTCGCAAGGACTAGGTGCGCACTTCCGCCGGCTAGGATCGATCGACGACCGACCAAGTCGACAATGACAGCTCCAACGATCGAAAACATTCGTAAAAAGATACCGTAGACATAAAAATCACTAGATGAAGAAACGTAGATCAATTGTCATAAATTTTTATTCCATTATGACCTAGAGGATGTAGAAAGGTTTTTCGTATTATATGTATCGTGATCGGATGATTAGAGTCCGTCGAAAATGAAAATTCGACCGACGACTCTGTTCGCGCGAAGAATCAGTCGACCCATTTCCCCATATCAGTGGATCGATCCCAACATCTTAAGTCGTGACTCCAGGCCGATCGATCGATCCTACGGCACTCGCCGAGCCCATTTGCGTAAGATCGGTCGATCGATTTCCCAGAACGGTCGACTGATCTCACACTAACTATCGGCCGACCGATTCACGCCGAACGGTTCATCAAGAAGAAGCAAATGATCGAGGATATAGTCGGTCGACTGACCATTAGGACGATCGACCGATCTAAAGAGGAAGAATCATGATCTCAATGTGAAATGACCAAAATACCCTTGAGTGGAAACATTCGATTGGCCCACCGTAGACCATGTTCAATATAGTGAAACAAGTAACGGACCCTTCGACCATAAGAAGAGGATCAGACATTACCCCCTTCTCCAAACCATGATTTCGAACCCCACGCTTGTTAAAGAAGATAAGTAAAGTAAAGATAAAAGGATGGGATAGCTATGTGTTGTTCAAGGTACATATCAATGTATGGTATAGTAGATGGTCAGGTAGCTGCACTGCGGAGACAGTGTACCTACTGGTATCAACTACCACTGTTCCTAGACCACAGGCCCTCTCTCACCTGTGCTCCGAATAAGGGTGACGTATTGACGCACTCTTCCCCCACGGGGGCATATATGGATTTTATTGCTTTATGCCAGAGGGACAGATAGCTCAGCTGAGGAGAAAGTGAACCTACAGGTCCGCAACGACCACTATTCCTGGGGTGCAAGTCCTCTCCCACCTGTATTTCGAAAAGGGTATGCATGAGCATGCACCTTCCCTTTCATAGGCATCCTGACAACATATTGTATAGAGGCACTTCTAACTTTCCAACCTAATCAAGTCGAGCTCGCATAGGATAACGAACACCAAGGACCCTATAATAATGTAAAAAATGTAGTACCACACAAAGCATAACAGAGTATGGTAATGAATAGCATAGTATGGTAATGAACAGAGTAAAGTATAATAAGGTATTATTAAAGTAAAGGATAAAGTACAGAACTGTATATGTATGGTCCATGACCTATAGAGATCAAGGTATTGGAACCAATGAATAAAGCAACTGAGTATTGATTATCTTTCATCAGTATGGATTCATCAAATTATCATTTTATCATCTATACGTGTCTATGTGTACTGAGCGTTAGCTCACGGGCATTCCATGCTCTTCTTTGGGATTTTGCAGGTGGGAACCCTACTTAGGGAGAAAGTGGATAATGCAGAGCTACAGGATGGCGGCACATGACTTGCAATAAAACCACAGTTTTCCACCTTTTTAATTTTGCATTTTGAATTATCTGACTTTGTATATATATGAGATATTCGAATTTCTCTTTTTAGCCCCGCATATGTTGATATTTCCTAGAACTAATCAAATTATCTGCATTTCCCTATTTTCTTGAATTATCTCATGTCATGTGACATCCTTTGATTTTCAATGATATTTTTTCGCATTCCCATTTCATTGTTATTTCTCTATCATTTCTATTGTCACATGTATCATATGTTGTCCGGTCAAAGTCAAAGTAGTAGTAGGCAGTGTAGCGTGGCAGGAGGGCTGATTTTGTGGGTGTTACAATTTGGTATCAGAGCTAAAGTTCTTGGCTCCCAATGTTCATAGTAGAATATAGACCAGTGTCGTTATTCATAGTAGAGTATAAATCATTGCATTGTCTTCATTGTCCATTGATCTCATAGTCGTGGTAAAGTCATGTGCAAGCTCCTGAGCAACTATTACTCCAGTCCTCAAGTAAGTAATGGTTGAATTATTCATATGGATTATTTTATATTGAGATAACTTGTTTTATAGATGTCTCCACGCCGCATAACTTCTAGAGTAATACGTGACGGAAGTAGAGTTTTCTGGGTAGCTGAATCCATTATGCACTCTTCAACTCCGCTGGCACAAGAACAGGTGCAAGTACAAGCATGGGGCCGTAGACACGACCGTGACAATGCGATCCCACCACCGCCAGCTCCAGAGGTACAAGAGCAATCTGATTTGGAAAGCGTGGGGAGTAACTACCTAGTGATGTCTCCGCCACCATCTGAAGTGCCTGAAGAACACGAACAAGGAAGAGAAATGCAAAGTCTAGAATAGGAAAGTGCGGTAGCACGCTCGGGCAGCCCTCCAAGTCCGCCACAAGAAGAAGAAGTCCCTTATTGCATAATCTGTATACAATTCGAGCATTACTCCGGGGAGTGCCCAAGTATTGCTAAGCATAGAAGGATCTCCAAGGGTGAACCTGGGGAGACCTCATGACGCGAGGAGTAGTATGGGATCAGGTGCACTTTTAGATGTGTAATTTTTTTCCTTTGAAATAAGATCTCACTATGATGGACTTGTCATTGTGTGAGGCACTTTTGTTCATTGGTTTGGCAAAGGCAATAAATGAACAAAAGTTATTTGAATTTAAAAAACATCTTTCATGATAACTTATCATCAATCGTGTTGTTTCTCAGATATCCCTCCTCCAAGCAAGATGCAACAACCAATGGATAAGGTAGAAGGCCGTAATGATGAAGGGGTCCAAAATCTCCCACCTTAAATGGGACGTCGGGAATGACAGCTTCCCCCCGTGCACCATACAAGAATTCTAGAGGTCGAGGCCGCCTACCTATAGAGGCGAAGGAGATATAGACGTGGCCGAGTAGTGGATCGATACCATGGAAGACAAATTCGAACTTCTAGACTTCCCTAATCACAAGCAAGTGATATTCACCGCGATACTCTCACCAAGGACGCCAAAGACTGGTGGAAGGTGACCAAGACGACTAAGTTCGCGGGCGTTAGTGCGATACCATGGGCAGATTTACGACGGTTGTTTGAAGTTCGTTTCTTTCCTGCCTTCCAGAGGAGGATGAAACAACAAGAATTTCTCAACCTGTCCCCGGGGACATGACTGTCTCCCACTAACAAAACAAGTATGTTCGCCTCCAGAAATATTCAAAATTGACTATGGACGAGCTGGAGAAAACCAACCATTTCATCGAAGGATTGAGCTCGGGCCTGAGAGCTCAAACACGACCCCGACAATTGTAAGACGTTCATAGACGCGGTTCAATTGGCCACCATGATGGAAAGGGACCAGTAGGAGCTACAACAAACTAAAAGAGGACATCTAGAGATGGGTTAGCTCAGCAGTCACAGTTCAGAAGGAACGACCACCAGCAGCGGGACTGATGCGTTAAATTTGTAACAATAAAATTTGCTAGCAAGTGCACTAGTCGCTAAAGTAATATAGTAAATAGGAGTAAGAGTGTCGAACCCACGAGGAATATTATTAATTCAATATCTGGATTTATAAATTAATAAGAGAGAAAAAACATGGATTTTTGGAAAGAGGTTTTATGAAATAAAATAAAGAAAATAAGATAAAGATAAGATAATGGTGTTGAAGTTAAGCTTTAGGATGAAAATAGATCAGGATAAATATTTAAACCATAAAAGATAAATTTAATCTTTAAAGATGGATTAGAAATTTTCCCAAGTTATTAATTTACAAGATTAACATCACAGAGTCCACAAACTGGTAATTCTGCTATTTAATCCGGTAAATCAAACTATCTTAAATTTAATCAAACCTAAAGTCCCACAAACTGGTATTCGTCAGATAAGATTAAAATTAAGACGCATTCATATGAAAATCCTAGACTATTAATCACTCCACAAACTGGTTAGATTAACAGACCACATAAATTTGATTCTCTACACACTAGTTATCAAATTTATGTCAATTATTAATTTCACATAAAATCAATTAATTTAATTAATAAATTCTGAAATTAAATAGTCCACAAACTAGTAATTACTCAACTCAAAAATTCAAGTAATTAAATTAAAAGCATTAAGCACAATTAACTAATTGATCAGAAAAGATTAAAATAAATAATATAGGGTCCAAACATTTCCCTTCAATAATAATCTCCTAAAATGAATAATCTTAAAAATATGGAGTTCATCCTAGAAATTCTGGAGAGATAATAACAAAATAATAATAATTGGAAGAATTACACCCAAATAGATAAAAGTCGAAGCTTCGGATCACGTGCAGACAGTCGGACAGCCTCTCGGACTTGATCAGGGTCGCGATCAACTTCCAGCCGTCGCACCTCTCTCCTCTTGGTCGTAGCCTGCAGAGCTCACGACTCGCCGTGGAAGAAAACCTAAACTTCAGAGCACACATTGAAACGATGGATTCTTCACGTATTTATAGGGTGCAGACGACCTTCAATTTGATCTCGGCCGTAACATCGTACGGTTGACTTTAAAATTATGAGATAAACTCGGCCAAAGATAAATCCTTTTATCATTACGCCCAAAGATAAATCTTTCTTATCTTTACTCCCTTTGAATCTCGGCCGTAAGGAAAGAACTAAATCTTTACTCCCAAAGAGATAAAATTCCTTTTACTCCCTCCAAATCTCGGCCGTAAGGAAGGAATTTAATCTTGTTACGCCCAAACGATAAAATCATTCAATTGTTACTCCTTTTGAATCTCGGCCATAAATCTTCATCTTCATGCCATTACGCCCAAAAGATAAAATTCTTTTATCTTTACGTCTTCAAATCTTAGCCGTAATAAAGAAGATTCCATATCATTACCCCCTGAAAATCTCGACCGTAAGGAACTCTTTTATCTTTACCCCTTTCGAATTTCGCCCAAAACGTCTTGGGTGTAAAGCCAAATCTCGGCCAAAATGACTTGGGGGTAAATCCAAATCTCGGCCGTAAGGAATAATTTCTTTAAATTTCGATCGTGCTTTGAATTTTCCTGCAAAATAATTATTCAAATTTAATTAATCCATCCATAATTAAAATATTCAGAGAATTAATAATTAAAATTAATAAATCCAGAATTATGATTAAAAGTGACTAAAAATGATGCATGCCATGAACAAATTACAGAAAAATTAACTAAAATAATAATCTAAAATATGTTATATTTTGCATGCATCAGCGACCAACGACGAGATAACCATTCCAGACTGTACCCTGCTCCACAATAGTACGATCGGCTCTGCTATGAGCAACAGCCCCGACCGCCTCCACCACCACCACGTCAGCCTCAGCAAGAGCCACCACAACAGCTAGCAAGGTGACCAGCATCACAGAGACCCAGCAGCCCAGAGCCCCTCAGGCGCAACCTGCTCAAGGTGAGAAGGTCTTATGTAACACTTGCGTCAAAACTTATGCTGGGGAATGTCGTATGAAGACCGGTGCCTGCTTCCACTATGGTGTGGTGGGCCACTTCTCCATTGACTGTCCGCGGCGCAAGCTCCTACTGCAAGGAAGACTCTTCAACCTGGAAGAGGATGCCTCGCAGAATGACGCTGACATCATTGGAGGTGCGCTCTGTATTGCCAAGCTACCTACTACAGTATTATTTGATGTTGGAGCCACTCATTCTTTCATATCAAAAGAGTGTGCTATAACCTTGGGATTATCTGCTATAAATCTAGAACTCAGCATAACAATTTTTACCCCATAAGGAACTTTACGGACTACCAGATATCTACCTAAGGTATCAGTAGAAATTGATAAAAGAAATTTTCCTGCTGACTAGATGAAGGATTATGATGTCATATTGGGCATGGATTGGCTGGCTCGCCATGATTCTTTCATTTTGTGCAAGCAAAAGAATGTGGTGATAGGAACAAATATTAAATAAAAAGTCACAGTTAAAGGTATACACTGGAAGGAACCAAAGATCATGGTATCGACAATGAAGGCTCAGAAACTGCTTCAGCAAGGCTGTAGAGAATTTTTGGCAAGCGTGACGAAAATTGAAGCTCCTACAAAAATTCCACAAGACAGACATCGTAAGGAAATTCCTAGATGTATTCCCGGTTAGATGTCAACGGTCTACCACCGAAGAGAGACATCGATTTCCATATCGAGCTGGTGTCAGGTACAGCTCCAATTTCCAAGGGTCCCTATCGCATGACCCCTGCAGAGATGGAGGAAGTGAAGACTCAAATTTAGGAGCTATTGGACAAAGATTTTATCAGACCCAGTGTCTCGCCATGGGGCGCTCCGATCCTTTTTGTCAAGAAGAAGGACGGATCAATGAGACTATGCATAGATTATCGGATGCTCAACAAGGTTACGGTAAAGAATAAGTATCTCCTTCCTCGCATTGACGACTTATTTGATCAGCTTGTCAATGCCAAAGTATTCTCCAAGATTGATTTGCAAAGTGGGTATCATCAGCTCAAAGTAGCAGAGGAGAACATTCCGAATATGGCTTTCAGATCACGGTATGGACATTATGCATTTTTAGTTATGTCATTTGGATTAACTAATGTTCCTGCAGCATTCATGGACCTGATGAACCAGACATTCAATGAACATCTCGACAAGTTCATGATCGTCTTTGTCGACGACATCCTCATCTATTCATTCAGTGTGGAACAACAAAAGCAACATATGCGGATTGTCTTGGAAACATTGCGTGAGAAGAAGTTGTATGCGAAGTTCTCCAAATGTGAATTTTGGATGGACCAAATGATGTTCCTTGAGCATACTGTTTCAAAAGATGGGATTTCAGTGGACCCGGCCAAGATCGAGGCAGTGTCAAATTAGACTCAGCCGAAAAATGTTTCAGAGATCAGAAGTTTCCTCGGTCTGGCAGGGTATTATAGAAGATTCATCATAGATTTTTCCAGACTGGCACTACCATTGACCAAGCTCACCAGAAAAGGCGAAAAATTTATTTGGTCCACGAAGTGCGAAGAAAGTTTCCAGGAATTGAAGCGATTGACTTTCGCACCCATACTCACATTACCATCAGGCAGTGGTGGGTATGTGATTTATAGCGATGCAAGCGGCACAGGACTGAGATGAGTCTTGATGCAATATGGGAAGGTGGTGGCCTACGCATCAAGACAGCTGAAAAAAATATGAGGTCAACTATCCGACTCATGACCTCGAGCTAGCAGCTGTAGTCTTCGCTCTCAAGCTCTGGCGACACTATCTGTATGGTGAACAGTTCGTGGTGTATACGGACCATAAAAGTTTGAAGTATGTGTTTACACAGAGAGATCTGAACATGCGCCAGAGACGATGGATGGAGTTCCTGAAAGACTACGAGTTCGTCATCAACTATCATTCAGGGAAGGCGAACTCAGTAGCTGATGCCCTTAGTCGGAATTGGGAAGGCTCGATGGCCTTCATGCATCTTCGTCAATATGAGATGATGAAGGAACTCTTCAATGGGGCTCTGCAGGTAACACCTAATGGCTCGCTCATGATGATGTAGCAGATTGAGCTCGATCTTATTGGACGGATCATTGCGGCCCAAGTCGAAGACACCGACTATCAGTCCATGATGATTAAGACAAGTCTGGAGGGCAAGGATTTCAGCATCTCCTCATATGGTGGCATTCGGTATCGTGACCGACTGTGAGTACCGAATAACTCAGCGCTACGACGAGAAGTTTTGGATGAATGCCACAAGTCCGAGTTCGCGATCCATCCTGAGAGTACGAAGATGTACAAGGATGTGCAGAGAAGCTTCTGGTGGTCAGATATGAAGAAAGAAATAGCAGAGTATATATCCAGATGTATAGTCTGCCAGCAAGTGATGGTAGAACATCAGAAACCTCAAGGTACACTAAAGAGTCTCGGTATACCGTAGTGAAAGTGGGAGGAAATTGCTATGGATTTCATCATAGGCATCCCTCGAACATAGAAGAGACATGATGTCATTTGGATAGTAGTAGATCGACTCACTAAATTGGCCCACTTCCTACCATCAAGGTAAAACAGTCATTGGATAGCCTAATGGATCTGTATGTGCAGGAGATAGTCAGACTTCACGGAATCCCCTCAGTCATAATGTCCGACAGAGATTCAAGGTTCACCGCGAGGTTTTGGAAGAGCCTCCAAAATGCGTTCGGGACAAGACTGCGATATAGTACGACATTTCATCCGTAGTCATACGGACAATCAGAAAGGACGATTCAGACGAAAATATGCTTCGAGCATGTGCCTTGGGTTGGCAAGGTAATTGGGATAACCATCTCCCTCTTATTAAATTTTCATACAACAACAATTACCACGCAAACATAGAGATGTCCCCGTTTGAAGCTCTGTATGGCTGACCATGTCGTTCTCCAGCATGCTGGGGAGAAGTAGGAGAAATGAAGCTACTGAGCACGGAACTCCGTAAGTAGACACAAGAATACACTGACCGAATTGAACTGATAAAGAAAATGATGAAGTCTGCTCAAGATCAATAGAAGACCTACACCGATAAGAAAATACGAGAACACACATTAAAGGTCGACGAACAAGTCTTACTCAAGGTCTCACCAACAAAGGGCGTAGTGAAATTTACCAAGAAAGAAAAATTGAGCCCAAGATATATGGATCCCTTTAAAATTCTAGACATGGTTAGTGACTCGTGATGCAGGTTGGTGCTACCCCGGCATACGCCAGAATGCATAACATCTTTCACGTCTCGTTGCTTCGAAAGTACACGCATGACTACGCCAACGTAATCCAAATTGAGGAGCCGAACCTCAAGGAGGATTTGACATACGAGGAGCAACCCACAACGATACTGGAGTACCAAGAAGTCCAAAAAAGAAAGAAGACAGTGACATTGGTCAAAGTGGCGTGGAAGCACCATCAAGGCAAAGAGACCACGTGGAAATTAGAGTCAGAGATGCGGGAGAAGATTCCTAGACTATTCGGTAAGCTTTAACTTTAATCTAAATTCGAGAACGAATTTCTTTTTAAGGGGTTAGTAATGTAATGACCCGCATTACCCCACCCTTTCTCTCCCTCACTCCCCACTCCCCTCCCACAACTCACTCCCTAGAAGAAGAGGGGCGGCAGTGATATAAGGGGGAGGGCTGAGGTCTGCTCGCCCTTTGGATTCACCTCGGCCGTCGATTCCACTCTTCTTCTCCTTCTTCTCTACTTTCGGTGAACCAGCGAATGAGCGACTTGAGCGCGGACGAGATGACCCGTACGCACCAGACCTCCTTCGACACCTTCGCAATGACTAGGCGCACACTTCCGCCAGCTAGGATTGATCGACGATCGACCAAGTCGACAACGACAGCTCCGACGATCGGAAACGTTCGTAAAAAGATACCGTAGACGTAAAAATCCCTAGATGAAGAAATGTAGATCAATTGTCATAAATTTCTATTCCATTATGTCCTAGAGGCATGTAGAAAGGTTTTTCGTATTATATGTATTGTGATCGGACGATCAGAGGTCCGTCGGAAATGGAAAATCCGACTGGCGGCTCTGTTCGAGCGAAGAATCAATCGACCGATTTCCCCATATCGGTCGACTGATCCCCGACATCTTAAGTCGTGACTCCAGGCCGGTCGACCGATCCCAATTAATCGGTCGACCGATCCGACGGCACTCGCCGAGCCCATTCGCGTAAGATCGATCGATCGATTTCTCAAAATGGTCGACCGATCCCACACTAACTATCGGTCGACCGATTCATGCCGAACGGTCGACCAGTTCATCAAGAAGAAGCAAACTACCGAGGATATATCCGGTCGACTGGCCCAGGGGCCGGTCGATCGATTCGACAATATCGATCGACCGGTCCATTAGGACTGTCGACTGTCTAGAGAGGAAAAATCGTGAATCTCAATATGAAATGACCAAAATGCCCTTGAGTGGCCAGAACACCTATAATCAATTCTAAACCTTCGACTGGCCCACTGTAGGCCATGTCCAATATAGTGAAATAAGTAACGGACCCTTCGTCCGTAGGAAGGGGATCAGACATTACCCCTTTCTCTGAACCATGATTTCGAACCTCATGCTTGTTAAAGAACATAAGTAAAGTAAAGATAAAATGATGTGATAGCTATGTGTTGTTTAAGGTACAGATCAAGGTATGGTATAGTGGATGAGCAGGTAGTTGCACTGAGGAGACAGTGTACCTATTGGTATCAACTACCACTATTCCTAGACCACAGGCCCTCTCCCACCTGTGCTCCGAATAAGGGTGACGTATTGACGCACTCTTCCCCCACGGGGGCATATATGGATTTCATTGCTTTATGCCAGAGGGACAGGTAGCTCAGCTGAGGAGACAGTGAACCTATAAGTCCGTAACGATCACTGTTCCTGAGGTGCATGTCCTCTCCCACCTGTATTCCGAAAAGGGTATGCCTGAGTATGCACCTTTCCTTTCATGAGCATCCTGACAGCATATTGTATAGAGGCACCTCTAGCTTTCCAACCTAATTAAGTCGAGCTCGCATAGGATAATGAACACCAAGGACTCTATAGTAATGTAAAATGTGTAGTACCACACAGAGCATAACAGAGTATGATAATGAATAACAGAGTATGATAATGAACAGAGTAAAGTATAATAAGGTATTTTAAAGTAAAGGATAAAGTACAGAACTATATGTATGGTCCGTGACCTATAGAGATCAAGGTATTGGAACCAATGAATAAAGCAACTGAGTATTGATTATCTTTCATCAGTATGGATTCATCAGATTATCATTTCATCATCTATGTGTGTTTATGTGTACTGGGCGTTAGCTCACGGGCATTCCATACCCTACTTTGGAATTTTGCTGGTGGGAACCCTGTTTAGAGAAGAAGTAGATAATGCAGAGCTTCAAGATGACGGCACATGACTTGTAACAAAACCATAGCTTTCCTCCTTTTTAATTCTGCATTTTGAATTATCTGACTTTGTATATATATGAGATACTCGAATTTCCCTTTTTAGCCCTGCATATGTTGATATTCCTAGAACTAATTGAATTATTTGCATTTTCCTATTTTCTTGAATTATCTCATGTCATGTGACATCCTTTGATTTTCAATGATATTTTTTCGCATTCCCATTTCATTGTTATTTCTCTATCATTTATATTGCCACGTGTGTCATATGTTGATCGGTCAAAGTCAAAATAGTAGTAGGCAGTGTAGCACTCCCTTGGTCAAACTGACTGCCGACGTTGTAGGAGGGCTAATTTTGGGGGCGTTACAAGAAGTCGCACTGAAAAGGTGACTTCTCAATAGCGATAGAACCCGACCTGAGTTCTGTATTGCCTAGGCCGGGTTCCTATGAACTCGATGCAAATTGCATTGAAACTAGATCAAGTTCAATAAACCTGGCTTGGGTTATGATTAATGCGGTCCGGATTCTGCAACTCAAGGCCGATTAGAAGGTGAACGACGTCGACCTGGCCCGAGTTCCCTCATATCTAGCCCGGGCTCCGACGATCATGATTGGATAAAAATAAACCCTGACCCGTCCTAGGTTCACCTAAGACTCCGCTTGAGTTTATCATTGGCCGAGGTTTGGATGTCGAAAAACATAGAACCCGACCCGGATTTCACCCACCCTCCCGACCCGAGTTTAGTTATAGAAAATGTCATTGTTAAATTATTGATAAGGGTTAATTATGATAATTATTATATTGATAATTTTTAACATAATAATATCATAATTGACCATGGATGATTATTGATAATCAATTTATTGCTATGACTAAATTATTGATATGATAATAGATTATTATGAATTATTATATAGAGTCATTGTTAAATGGGTTATCGATAATATTGAATTATGGGCATGATGACATGTCATCATATATTGTTATTGACAATTGACAATAGAGAATTGGAATCAATGAAAAATCGGTTATTAAGAATAGTGTATAGATTTATTGATTGACACTTAATTGATATGACATGATTGATATGATCCTATGATTGTATACCAGATTGAAAATGCGTCCAATGAATAAATTGATAAAGATAGACGTCGTATGTAAACAAGATAAAAGATGAAAATTATAACCCATCATGCTTTGCGTATTGCGACCTTTATGGTTGATTGGTCCCACACGACATGGTGTTCCCTTAATAAATGAGAACTCTCGAAACGACCTTATGGTTCGTATGGTAAATTCTAATATTAAATGGATAATTGAACAATTATATTGTGACCTTTATGGTATTGACAATTGTATTGCAATCCTAGTGGTTAAAGAATAAATAATAGATAATTAATTAACTAACATTCGTATTGTGACCTTGATGGTATTGATGATTGTATTGTAAATTGATTAATTGACAATCGTATTGTGATATTTGTGGTATTGACGATTGTATTGCACCCCTTACGGTTGAAGAAAATATAATTGATTAATTAACAATCGTATTGTAACCGTTATGGTATGGACGATTGTATTGCAACCGATATATTTGATAGATAAGTGAATTGTGCCCTAGTGGCTGATGGATAATTGATTTCGTCCTAATGACTGATGGACTATACTTTTCGTCATCATGGCTGATGGATAGTAGGCCTTTGTATCTGATCGATAATTGCTAAATAAGACTTCCATTGAGTTTGATCTATTGGATAATTGATTAATGATAATTGATAATTGAAATGATTGATATTGATTTGACCATCATTAAGTTGATGATATAGATAATTGTATAATTGGATGTTTACTTATTATTAATAGATAATTGTTATAGCATAAATTATTTATCGTTAATCATGACATTATTTATAAATGATTGATTGTTCATAGAATTGAATAATTATTATTGATATTGATTTATGGTTCATATAGATATTATTATAGGTGACTCTATGTACTGATATTTCTCATTAGGCTTTATCCTTGTACTTGAATCCGTGCATGATGAAATTGATGGCGATGATGAGACGATTGGTGGCACCTCTGACGAGTGACATGCACATGTATATGAGGGTCATTATTGTATAGATGTAGAATCCATAAACTCACATATTATTGGATATTGTATAAATAGCTTTCGCATATTATAAAGTTTATTATAAATGACTCTTCCGCTTATATATGTTAGTGTGTTGACTAATCATTGTTAAGTCATAAAATTAAGTAGCGTCATCCAGATAATCTTCTGGGCAGACAAAAGAAAAAGAATTCTCTTGGGCTTACAATTGATATGCTTGACATATGTGTGAGTTTCTGACACATTATTTATTGATAAGCTAATAATTAATCTAATTTAATAAATGAAAATGATAGTGAATTACCCTATACTGAGCACTATTATTGATTGTCTATTTGATCTGGTGACCGTCGTCTATCAAATTCATCATTTAATTCATACGAGATTCTTATATAGACATTTTTTTTCTGTGAACAAAAAATAAATGTAGACACCTTAGCTTATCAGTATATGATATCTGCAATATCCGAAGCTTTTCCTTAGAATTCGGGAGTAGTTTGCATTTTACATTGACTGTAGTATGAAATGTATTTTTGAAATTTCAAGTTCCAAGAGTGTCATGCATGAAATTTCCTCCATGTAAATTGTCTACAATGATCCAAGTTGTTTTATTCTTCATCAAATCTTATTTTCCAAATTTGCAGAAGAAAATAGTGACGAAGGATATTACACTCGATCCATTGGTCAACAAGACTGGGAATATATGGCATATTTTTCTAACATGAGATTTTGGAGATCATAATGCTTTATGGTTGCAGGTTTGATGGGAAGTTTTCTCCTGAAGGACACTACTATGATTACTCCTGAATCTTGCTTAATCCATATATCTGTTCTTCTCTAACATCGTACCTGTTTCTAGTTAAAGATACCCATTGGCTTTGTTTTTAAAAGTAGTGTTTTTCGATTCCATTTTAGCTAATTTAGAGTCATCAGTGTATATATGCAAGTGATCAACTGATTTTTCTTGGCTGTTGTTAGCAGAGGAGACTATGGTGTCATGGGACCTGAAGGTAATTGTTGGCCTGATCAGATGGCTAGCATGATTCCAGTTTACGAGGCTGAGGTATTATATGCATCATAAACACTGATAATTAAGATCTTCGATTTGCATTCATGTAACTTCCTTGATTAAGGAAATTCCTTTTTGGTCCTTGTTTATTCCACTGTTATAGTAGAACTCATTGGGTGTAATATGTTTCTGTAAATATCTACATCATTTGCTGAATTCGTAAATATAGAGCTCTTGATAGCTATAAGATATTACTAGTGCGAATGACGGATAATATTTATAAAATAAATAAATAATAATTTGATATATTTTAATATTACGTGAAGAATATGATAATTATAAGATAGAGAAATAATATGATAATTATATGATAATGTTTATAATTTTTTTTGTGTTTATTTATTTTCTTCTCTTCTTATAAAATAATATTCTCATTTAAGTTTGTGATATTAATTTTTTTTGTCTATTTCATTTCTATATAAATTTCATGATATATATAATCTTACATTATATTTGTTTCAATCACCACTCTAATTATATGGAAACATGTTAAATTTTAAATACACAATGAATAATTGACAATAGATTCATGCAAATGTTGAAATACTCTTATGTGTTATTATTGTTTTATATTTAAAATATCATAGAAAGTTCTACAATATACACAAATTATATTTTCTAAAATTGTTCATGTTGCTTGAATTTTCAAGTTGTGCATACAATTATGTTTTTTATAATAGGAAATATGCAATTTGGCATATATAGAAAATAATCATCAAATAAAATATTTGGATATTGATGTGGGGATACACTCCAACCTCCTGCATGATGAGACCACAATCACCAAGCAATATACAAAACGCATCATTTGAATTCTATAAAGTTAAAAATAAAAGTCAACATATAAATACATCTAAACACTTAATTTTGATAAATAATTATATATATAAAATATAGTATCATTATTGCAAAATATTAGCAATAAAATTTTAAAATAAAAGTGTATTATGTTTTGATATTATATAATTCAATTATTAAAAAAATCAATCATGTCACATATGCTAAACTTTTAAAATAAAAATGTATCGTGTTATGATATTTTATAATTCAATTATTAAAAAATCAATCATCATCTATGCCAACACATAAAATAACTTGTTGTATCATGTTATGATATTATATAATTCAATTATTAAAAAATCAAACATGTCACCTATGCCAATACCGTAAAAGAACTTGCTGATAATTTCATGAATCAAATGTAAGAGTTTGCATAAAACATGTGTAAAATTTATAAAATTATGACATAAATCTAACACCCAAGAAGAAAATAATATAGTACAAAATTTCTCACACTTGTACACTAATAATATTTTAAAAATTAAATAAAATAATATATGAAATGTTAGAAATAAATAAGATATTTCTTAAAGACAAATGAAAAAATATTATATATGATGATAAACAGAAAAAAAAAGTGATAAGTTAGAAAGTTAAATAAGTTATAATTTTTTAACGTTATGATATTGATAATTAGAAAGTTAAAATAATTACTCACTTTTTTTATTGTTAACCCATCGAAAACAAATTAGAATTCTTAATTTAAAATTTCCTTTTTGTAAAACTAAAATATAATGTTTTCATATTGTAATTTTTTATTCAAATTTCAGAAATAATAATAGTATTTGTTATCTAGTCATCTTAATTTTTTATTTAATTTTTATTAATATTCTAATTTTTATTAATTTTTAAGAAATTTTGAAAATAATTACATTTTTGCAACTCTCATAGTTAATCATTAAATAATGTGGTTACAAATTAATGTCAATTTAATTTAAGTTAAAGTATAGAGTTATTATAATCATATAGATAATAAAATGATAGAGATATGTTCATTGTACGAATTTTGATAACTTGGGTGGTTCCTCTTAATTATTAAATTATCTTGATGGTTAGAAATATTACTTACTAATTAAAAAATAATAATTTAAAATACATTATATATTCATTCACTTGACTTACATCATGAGTACAGTTATTTGGTCAAATGATTAATACATATATAGTAATATTAAAAAAAAGTCAAATATAACATTTTAATTTATTTGGGCATTGTGTATGTGTCTCATGACATTCTCTCCTTACATATTACTCATAATTAATTAAAAAAATTTAATTATAAATTAACTATTAATTCAACATATAAATAATATCTTGAATTAACATTCTTTGTGAAACTTATTTGACTTTATAAAAAAATATGTTATCGTGCTTGTAAGAATGGTTATGAATAGTATTAAGCACTAATCCATTAACTACTATTTTTTGTTAACTTAAATTTATTAAATGCGTACATTGATAATATTTTAAGAAGAAATAAAATTAGATAAGATATGCTAGAAAGAAATGGGCAATATTTACATACAATTTTAAAAATATTCTTTATAATAAATAAAAAATAGGTAGTAATGACGATATTCTAAAAGAGAGTAAAAGGACTTCTATAGAACAAAAAAATAAGATAAAAAGGTGCAGATAGAATATAGCCATAAAAATTAAGCAGTAATGACAATGTTAAAAAATAAGTTAAAATGAATTCAGTTCTCACATAATTAAAAGGAACAATTCTATATAACAAAAAAATATGATCATAAACATGGTAAAAAAACTACTTATATTATTTGACATTCACTTCTTGATAATATAAATTTAATATAAAATATTATTTTTAATATGTAGTACACATAGTAATGAAAAATATAGATCATAGAAAGAAACAATATATTGTCTTACTCGGAAGTTACATTTTTTTTTTGTTTAACTATTTTGGACTTAAAATATTATTTTGTTTAACCTATTTTCAAACAAACAAATTAAATTTGAAAATATAAGGAATAGCATGATTTCTTACTCCGAAATATAACTAATAAAATGCATTAAAGTAGACATATATATAAAAGAAAAATTATGAATTATATAAATTAGAAGATTAGGCAATATTAGTTGAGAAAAGGGACTATTTTGAAAAACAATCAAATTATAAAAAATAATAATTTAAAAAGTAATGTGCCCCTTTGGATAAATCATATCGGTAAAAAAAATTAATGTGCAAAGATATAAGCAAGTGAATAATATTGATGATAAGATTTATTATATACAAATTTTGAGATTGTCTTCTATAAAGTTGCATAATAAAGCTAAATCATTCAAACTAACAAATAACTTTTTTTCTAAAATGAAACTAAAATTTTATATTGTACAACATTGTAAATAACAATTCATGAAAATTGGAATACCTGTTGTCTGTTGGGTGCATATTTTTTTTTGCATTTAGTGACTATCTCGTATGTGTAAATTGAATTGATCTCTTGGGAGTATTTATAGACAATTTGCAAAAAAAAAAAAAAGTGAGTTAAGGCAATTGCTGAGTCGTGAGAAAGTTAATATAACTCCTAACTTCAATAAGCTTTTTTTATTAACATATTAATAAGTTAGGAAGTTAAAATAACTAATTGTTAAAATAAATATTAATTGGAGTTAAAATAATCCACTGAAAACAAATTATGTTAGAATTCTTAATTTGTTTTAATAAATACTGAAATATAATTCTATTAGTTGGTTTATCTAATGTTTCCTTATTCTAATTTTTTTATTAAATTTTGAAACTAATAATGGTTGTTTACATTAGTTTTTTTTCTTATTCCAGATTGATTAAGATTCTTATTTGTTTAATTTATTAAAAAATTCGAAAAGAATTATATGTTTCTATTTGAGATTGATTAGAATTATCAATTTTTTTTTCTTATTATAATCAGTCAATTCTATTTTTTCTTAGTTAAAATGAATGATTATAATTTGTAACTGCTTTTTAATTAATTAACTATGTAATAAATAATTCATTTTGTAATAAATTTTCATAATCCATACTTATTATATTTAATTCATTGATAATTAATTACATTATGTATAACGGTTATGTTGGGTTATCCACAACCAATTTATACTATCATGTATTATTAAATAATTTTTAATTTAACTAATATTCTTAGGGACACTTGTCAAAATATAGTTATGCCAAGTGTCAACTTCTCCTTCCATACTATCTTCCTTTTAATATAATATAGATTATGTCATATTTATGCTTGCTAATAGACATCAGAACATGGTTATAACTGAACAAGACCTTACACTGATGGAGATATCATGCATTTATATTATACAAAAGAATGTTTTAAAACATATTCATTAACTCAAAAGTGAAATGAACGAGACAATAATAATTGAGTGATTTAGCTACAAAATACTATACCTGGATTTGAAATAACAATTGTTTGATAATTCATGTTATGTACAGTTATGTTGTGCACTTGTGCTGTTTCATTACATTCACAGTTCAATAAGAAAACTGTAATAAGATACATATTAAGTTGAGCATCTCTGCCTGAAGGCATGCTGATCATGATAAGAGAATGATGTGGAGTTGGAAATGGTATCTGTTTTTCTTTTCCTAGTTCTTTTATGATCTGAGTATGAGTAGACGTGCTTTGGTGGGCCTAAGAAGGCTCTTCAGGAATCAGAGTCCAAAATTAGTGGATCCTCATAACACAATTGAAGTTTCATGGTTATTTGAGATATATTAATGTACAATAATAAGTTATAATTCCATCATGCCAAAGTTTCCATTTTTGGATCAGCATTATTTTGATCCAAACATACAAATTATTTACCTTTTGGATCATTACATCAAATAATGTTGATTGTCCAAATTATGAGTAGAATCGTGATTGCACCCTATGACTGTTTGGCATAGGAACTTTTATTTATTATTAGTTCTTAAGAACTAATTGATTTGATAGAAAAGTTTAGGCTTCGTGTTTGAATGAAAAATATAACGATCGAAATTTAAAAAATTGATTTGATAGATAAGTTTTAGCAGACGTTTGAATAAAAAATAAGAACTAATAATATAATTTATTATTTTATGAATTATAAAATTATAATAAATTAAAATATTATATAAATATAGTTAGAATAATAATTTAATAAAATATTTATATTAATATTATAATTTATGAAAAATATTTATATTGAGTTAAAGAATTTATTTTATAAGATGAATAATAATATATTAATAAATAAAATATTATAATTAATTATTAGTTAATATAATATAAAAATAGTTTAATGAATAATATTAATATTAAATAGTAATTAATAATATTTTACTAATTAAAATATAATAAAAATTAAAAGAAAAAAGTAAAAAAAAAGATTGAGTTCTTGACGAGTTCTTGCTTCCGACGAGAATTATAAGTTCCGGATTTCAGCTCACATGACTATGGCTTTTGGCATAACTTGACCAAGTTCTGACCAACTCGCTTCCGGCGAGAACTATAATTTCTTCTTTAAAGAGAATTTCAATTTACGTATATATATAAATATATATATATATATGAAAAATTTAGGTATTTCCTATCTCATCTTGTTTCTTATCGTCTTCATTATCAGATCTTCATCCAACAATGATAAATTATTTGAGAGATTCAATCATGGACCGTTGAATGAAAATTTATAACGAAGATGAAGTAGAACACTAAAATTGACATGACTTTTTCTACAATAAGCTACGATATGCATACGTTAAATCTAAGAGAGCTGCCCCGCTTCTTTTTCCTCCACCTAATGCAATTAATGTACGATTGCATAAAAAAATATAATCATTATTGTTTGAAGGTTGATAATTAAAAACGTGAGATAAAACTCCACGTCCAAATTTAATTACCAGTTACTTTGCCGAAACCAGTTCAAAAACGTAGAGAGGTGGAAAAACAATGGAAGCTTCGTACCAGTATCTATATATTCCAATTTGTGTCTTAGAATTGCCAACTAATTAGATTACGCCGCTAGCTATATGAACCGCATGTGAGTTACTGAGCTAAGTGACAAAGAAATTAAAATATTTGTGCTAATGTTTTGTTATATATATATATATATATATATATATATATATATATATATGTATAATATATCTACTATGCAAACGCAAACTATATACACATGTGTTTGAATTTTACATGCTTATATATATATATTCATTTCACAATACGTACATAATTGTCAAGATCGAGATATCACTTAATTAATTAAGATATGGTTCCGTTGAGAGCAAAAAACTAGGAAATTGGGACTGCAATTTACATAGATATTTTTATACTTCATGATTACAATAATATATGTGATTAGATAAGATTGGATGATATTAATCTTCTCATATGCGCCGATAATCTTATAAATGTATTAAGATCTTACAAACTAAATATCCATGTGTTCATGATTGTAATTCTAGATTGAGATATTGATAATCTCATGTACGTTTTAATAACATATCATACCGATATGTCCTATTTATTACATCCTAGATGCGTTAGCAAAGCCAAAGTTAAAACTTCAATAAGAATTTATCTTCGTGAATATAGATGGATGTACACTATGAATATACACAGTGTATAATTAAGCCAGTCATCTCTCCCAAATAGATTTTAAAATAGTATGCTAACGGCGTGCTCGCGGATAAAAATATTGGCAACACTACCAATAGATTTTTTTAATGCACATAATATTGTTGACGATGACTTCTTTTTGTTGCCAATTGGAGTCGCTAGTTGAACTTTTTTCCTTGTAGTGAATGTCTCAAGGGGATTAAAAACATGTCCATCGATATATAAAACAATGATCTCGATAGTGTTTTGACCAAGTGAGATTTGCCCGGGTGCTAAAAATTGCACGATGAAATAACTCAACGTCCTCGCCGAGCTTTTCCCACCATCGGTACAAAGTGACTATATATGACACTATATAGACGTCAGCACCGTTGGAAGTACTATGATGCTAGCATTTTTCCCGTGACATCAATCACCCTCCATGCATCCTCTATATATACACACACACATAGATATAGATATATATATATATATATATATATATATATATATATATATATATATATATATATATTGGCCTGCACCTAATTCGTGACTGTGAATGATAACTAATCATAATTGTTGAAAATAAACAAAAATCTTTGTTGGAAATTTAACTGAGAGCCACACATACTTCTTCTAATTCTCCATCAACAATTTGGACCCAATGAAATCATGCTTGAACCTTTCGTGTGTATGTAAAAAACCATGTGGATTTCAAATGATTTACTGACCCTGTCTTATTTGATTGGTTTGTATATGTAAAAAAAATGTTCGTTGCGATTAATATTAATTACAGGAAGACAGAAAAACAAGAAAAAATTTAAATCCTCCTAAAACATCTGCCTAATTTTCCTTCTAATACTCACATGAATAAACTCCCCCTGAAAATTGATCAAATTACCATCAAAGCCACTGTGAGATTAGGCTGATTTTTAGGCTAAAAATTAGGAGGATATAACAGATCTCCAGAAACAAAGGTATCATAATAATTGCTCGCCAGTGCTGCTCAACGGAAAGATCTTTGCTGCACTTCTCCACCGACAGAACTAAAAAAAATTAAAGGAAAAAAAAAGTATCCCTCCAGTACCTTAATGTTCTTCCTCTTTGGTTTCTGAGTTTTATGTGACGAATCAACTGATAGACCATGAAATTTAAGGCCTTTTGATTGAGAGTTAGCAACTAATTCTTCCACTCCGTTTGTTAGGTGGTGGATCATTAAGTTATATGTGCGCATAAAATGTAGACTTGTTTAACTAGCTATTCTTCACATGACTATAATGAACAGATGTAGGCGTTGCGGTGGTACTGTTGCAGTGTTCTTCACATGATTGTAATGAATAGTTGTAGGCGTTGCGAGCAGAGCTGAATCACAAAAATCATCAATGTCGTGTGTGACCTGTGATTGCAGAAAAATGATATGGCATGGCAATGAATGGATGACGATGCCCTCAACTAGTTGTGAAGAGTATATGATATATAAGGACCTTTCGATTCAAACGGAAACTTCCATCTACCGTGGAAGTGTCCCTGTCCAAGGACCGCAGGTCAATTTTCCCAGCTTCACGTGGGATGATAGGTGTGTTTCGAACATTCACGTGTGATCATTTTAGAAGAAGAAGACGAAAAAGTGAAAAAGAGAAAAAGAATACCTAGTTGCATATATTGCTCAGGAACTATATTAGGCTTAATTTCTTTTCAGTTGGTAAAGTCGGATAAAAATTCAAGTTCATGGACGACTATTTATTTGCCTCATTACACATTACATGTGATAAACTTTGAGCAGAGGAAAAATATTCTAAGTGAAAAACTTATTATGACCTGTTATATATCACTTGAACCCAGTCCCGCCCCTATTGATATTCTCTTATGATCAAAACATCATTAGTACTAAATCAATGCCACTATTGAAATTTGAAATCAAAAGTAAGTCCCAATAAGTAAATCAAAATTTGAAATCAATATGTATATTTGTATATACAATGTGTGTGGAATACACGCAGATTTCCACATGTTAATAATATTATGACATATTACTTAGTCTTGTTCTGCATGCAGGTTCACAAGGTAAATATTCCATGTTCGGAATCTGTGGATGTGCGAGGGCAACCGCATGTTGCAAGTGCTTTAAATATTACTGCTTTATTCTAAATCTAGTACCTCGACGCCCATCTCGATCGAAACCTCATCATTTAAAATGTAGACAATGCTTTAGTACTCTGGTCTTGTGTATTGAATACTAATCACCACATGAAGTACTGCATGCATGCATGCATGTAAAGGCGATCTCAATTAAATAAAGTTGAAAACCACGTTGCCTGGATTCCCAAGGAGCCCTCCGTCATTGGCCGCATCATCTTTAGGTCACGTGGTGTTGTTTCCAGCATGCAGGTCAACCCCAAACTAACTAATCAAGTTTTAATCCTACCGGTGCCTTAATGGGGGCTTTGGGTCGAGAGTAAGTGGCAGAATACGGCCTTGACTCCAATCTTTTTTAGCCGAACAGCAATTATTTTACAATGGTGGATCTCACATCAATCATTACAAAAATATGAAAAAAAAACGGTAGCATTGTGTTCTTGCTACAAGGAAGAATTTGTTGCTCTCGCTGGATTAACACCGTAAAAACATCTGCCGGATTATTATCTCTTAATCGGGGAGCAATAACAGGCCCTATGTGCCTATGGTCTGCATGCTGCTATCTCACTCGTGTAAGCCTACTTGCATATGTATAATTACTCTCTCTCTCTCTCTCTCTCTCTCTCTCTCTCTCTCTCTCTCTCTCTCTCTCTCTTTATATATATATAGCACGAGGCGTGCATTGCAATGATTAAATGATGAATGGCCCACAACATGGTCCCGTAGTGGCAATGTCCCAAGGTGGCGGGCGGCGAGTATGTAGTATGTACACCACCCATGCATCGCATGCACGTAGCAGATCGCGCGAGATCGTGGTTCGATCGACCATTAATGTCACTAGCGAACTGCGCGCTGCTGCTGCTGCTGCGCGTCCGTCCTCGTGCGCGCGCGCGCGGCTGTCAAGTTAATGTAAGCGGGGCATGCCCTCTCGATCACTAGTCCCTAAATTTAAATTTCATAAACTGTTTAGAGTGAATGTTTTGTCTTATCATTTCTAATTTAGTCATGGAGAAAGCTTCCACATTTAGAATAATTTTATTAAAATTAATTATTGTGATATATTATTTTACTTGATTTGATATGAAATTATGTATAAATAAATTAACTATGACGTTACAACAGAATTCATAAAAAAATAGAATTGAATAATTTACCTTATGCTTGATATGTAAGTTTATGTTTATCATTTAATTCTATCATCATATAAATATATTAAATAATCAAGTGTCGGTAGTCTAAATCAATGTTGTAAGACTCGACCGAGATTGTCTAACGGGTCATATCAGATCAGTTAGACCAAGTTGAACCGAATGGTCAGACCGAATAATATAAATTAATAAAAAAATAAGTTAAAGTGCCAATTGTAATATTATTAATATGTCACATCTTATTTAGCAAAAATATAAAATATATTATAATAAAATATTCAGATCAAATAATATAATAAAGTAAGCATAAATTAAATAATCAATAGAATATTTTCTAAATAAAAAATATTGTGAGAAATTATGAAAAAAATAAAAAAAATTGATGAAATTTTATATATATGATAAAAAAGAATATTGAAATAATAGGATAAATTACTTCAAATATCTTCCAACGATCACTTTTTCGATGCTATCCCCCCCTCCCCCCCTCTTTCCTTTGCATGCATTGTTGCTGTAGGGAAATGGAGGGGGTGGTCGGAAGGTCGCAGGCCTCCCTCTTATCGGCAAAGGGGACACCTCATTTTTTATTTTTAATTATTATATTATTTTATTTTTAATGATGTCACATCAACTAGATATTTGTATGGAGGAGAGAGAATATGCTGTGTGGCGTCACGTCGACCTGACAATCGAAAAATGGGCGATCACAAAAAAGGATATTTGGTGAAATAAGTTAAAATATAAAAGATAATCTTATTATATATAAAGCGGAGTTGGATGGTAGTGTTGAGAAAACGTCAAAGTTAAAGAGCAATTGGCGTAATTTTTCTGAAATAATATAAAATATTAAAATAAAAATATTTTTATATATAAATTTTCTAAAAAGTTTTAATATTTTTTGTATGTTTTACTTTTTTACATTTTATAATTTGGTCTATCTATATAGGTCGGTCAAATCCGTCAAGTCGAGTGATTGAACTCGAATTTTGATCGAATTTGAGGGGATCAATTTCATAGTCAAATTTTGAACAACTCGGAAACTGATCCAGTCGATCGGATTGGGTTTTACAATACTAGTCCAAATAACTTTCTAACCGTTGATCAGTATTTGCTATTTATCATTGGTCGTTTATTAAATCATAGAACCTCGTGTGAATAAGAAATTATAAAACAATTGACATATGCAGCAAATTAGTTTAAGAATGCATACTATTATATCCGTTATAATTTTATAATCACGTGATCGTGTAATCTAAATCTCATTTTCACGAGTCAATTAAGCAAGTCGCGGTTTATAGTGACTCGAAAATTTTCGTAGCTTACGAGTAGCTTTAAGTGACAAACGAGTCTTTTCGTTTAAATATAAATTAGTCAAAATAATGACAATACAATTTCGTATCAGCACGTGGAATTAAACATTCATAATTTCCCACCATTTAGAGGGTACAATGACAAAAAGGCACGCAAACTAAATAAGAGTTAATTTTATACATCTTTTCTAAATTATAATAATTTTTTGCAATTTCAATATATGAACTTATCGTATGAAGTCCATAAATTTCGTTGTGACTTCAACTTAAATCCATGGAATATTATATTATTTTTTCTATTATTTTTTATTTTTTCTATTTATAAAAAAGTAAAATACTCCTCTCTTTTAGTGTCTAAAAAATAAAATAAAAAAAAGAGAGCACTAGCCTCCTCCCCCACTATATCCGGCAGCCTCCCACTCTCCACTCTCCCCTCAATGGATCGAGAGAGTGGGGAGCAATAAATTGCGGGGAACCTAACCATGGCAGTGTTCGAAGATGCTTCCTCCTTGTAGTCGTCCGGAGGAGAAGGTGGCCGTTGATGTGGCCCCTCACAAGCTTCTCTAGCCCCATTTGGAACTCCCTCTAGTCCGCCTCCTTCCATCGGTAATCTGCTATTGTCCCATTACCAATCCCGTCCTGAGTCGCCACGTTCCATTGTGCTCCCCATTAATACCTTGAACCTCGCCGGCGTGAGAGGAGAGGCCTGCGGAGGAAGTGGGGGGAGGGGCCAGTGTCCTCCTTTTTTTAACAAAACTATTTTTTAAATTTTTATATTATATTATTCTTTTAGACATTAAAAAAAGGATACTTCAATTTTTGGATAACTAAAAAAAATAAAAAAGTTAATAAAATCAAATTGATGAATTTTAGTAAAAATTATGATAAAATTTAAGAATGTTAGCGAATTCATATATCAAGAAATCACTATAATTATAAGGAGGTTTATAAAATTAATTCATTAAATAAAATAAGTAAAAAAGATAAACTACTGTGTTTGGATGGAGAATATTGAGAAAACATTAATTTTCGAGAACTAATTGATTTAATAGAAAAGTTTGAATTGATGTTTGGATGAAAAAGTGTAATGATGAAGATTTAAAAAGTTGATGTGATGAATAAGTTTTAGTGAATGTTTGAATAAAAAGGAGAAGTAACAATATAATTTATTACTTTATGAGATATAAAAGTATAATAAATAAGAATATGTTATTAATATAATATTTTACGTAAATCATTATATTATTAATATTATTTTTATTTATTTTGATTAAATCTTTTAAATATTATTAATATTATAATTTACATACATTTAATATATTTTTTAATATCCAAATATAATATATTTTTTTAAAATAATTGAATAGTTTAATTAATAAAATATTTATTAATTACTAGAACTAATTATTTTATAATTTTTAATTAATAATATTTAATAAATTATATTATAATATCCCTAATAATGTATTAATTTATTCTAAATTATATATGAATACATTATAAAATAATTAAAAAATAAATAAAATTAAAAAAGTCAAAGAATGCGACAGGATTGAAAAAAAAGAAATGTTATTGCTTTCGACGAGAATTTTTCAAAATTCTTGTCGAAGGCAAAAATATTTGACGAGAATATTTCATAAAATATTTGAGAACATTTGATGAGAATATTTGTACGAGAACTTTTTATTCTCGAAATGTCCCCAAACCCCAAACCAAACACCCAGAAATTTTCCTACTGAACCAATTTCTCAAGCGCTCGTCGCGTTCGCGACTTGTGCGGCTTCTCTTTTGGAAACGTGTCATCCATCTGTGATCTGACGTGTACCTCATATTTTTCTAAACAGTTTAATAAGAAGAGACCTATCAGCCTGGACCTACTTCGAGTGTACAGTTCAAAAATGAGCTGTACTAATAAAAAAAATGCTAACTTTAAAAATAAAAATAATATTCATTTCTATTTATTTAATTGTTTTGTGGACGTTGGGCTTCTGCTTCCCGCGTATAAGTATCACTGTTGGACAGACGTCTCAGGTCACTCTGCTCTGCTGCTCTACTCTCCAATCACCCATCCATCAGAACCGGTGGTAAGGAAGATGAGCATTGCCGGAGTCGGAGTCGGCAAGGTGGTTGGCGTCACCGGCGCCTCTGGTTTCATCGCATCCTGGATCGTCAAGCTCCTTCTTCAACGGGGCTACACCGTCCGCGCCTCTGTTCGTGACCCAGGTATATAAGCCCATCGCCCCATTGCCTCTCGTTTTCTGTTCCATGGTTCCATAGGAATTGGGGCATTTGAAGTCGTGGCGAACGAGATCGAATAAGCGGGTGGGGATTCAGGGTTCAGAGTGCATGCGTGGTATGAAGGATCGGAAATTTGAGTTGATTTATGGGTTTAAGAAAGAAAAATATAAAAACAAGAGAAATGTGCATGATTGAATGATGTTCTCTGATTCGGGCTTCAGGGTTCAAGGTTACTATCACATATTTTGTGATGATTGTGTTATTTCCTTTTGTGGGGGTGTTCAATTGTCGGAATCATTGTTCATGTTTGTGTCTGCAGTAAGAGATATCATATGAGTGGTTAATTGTTTATAGATGGCACAAGTTCATACTTTCCTAGTTGCTCGTCTGATGTTTGCTTCTTTGTTTTATAATGTTTTCGTGTGGCATTCTCCGTAGATGATCCTAAGAAGACCCAGCACTTGCGTGCTTTGGATGGAGCCAAGGAAAGACTGCACCTGTTCAAGGCGAATTTGTTAGAAGAGGGTTCATTTGACTCATTGATTGATGGGTGCGAAGGTGTTTTCCATACGGCGTCTCCCTTTTATCATGCATTCACAGATCCTCAGGTTCATTTCCTGACTTCCCATATTCGTCAATGTGACCTATAAGAAACACAAACTAAACTGCATTTCCATTGAACCGTATTGTTAAAGCAATGCATCATAACAAGGAACGAAATTCTGATATGGATGTCCTAAATGACATGTGACTAATGATTGATGTTTTGATTTCCTCTATTCCCTGCATAGTCTTCTTGGAGTGGTTTGCTTTGTGATGGATTACCATTGCCAACTTCATGGACTTCTAATCCAATGCTAGTTAAAATATTATTTGTTTCCCTTGTAGTCTTGTTAAACAAAACAGTACATTCCACTCGTCATGTTGTTTCTTATTTTTTGGAGCTATGGCAACAGCAATATAAGGGTGGTATATGGTAATTCACTTTTCAGGCCGAATTTCTGGATCCAGCAGTCAAGGGAACCCTTAATGTTATGTCCTCTTGCAAGAAATTTTCTGTTAAAAGGGTAGTTGTAACGTCGTCAATAGTTGCTGTTGCATACAATGAGAGACCGCTAACTCCCGATGTCGTAGTTGATGAAACCTGGTTTACCTGTCCAGAGCTTATGGCGGAGGCAAAGGTATATTTGTGAGGTTACAGAAGTTTTTTTATTTACATTGATTATAAGACATATCATCCATCTTTTTTTTTTTTTGCATAACTCCATATTTGTGTACAGATTGCATGTGTGCAATTGAAGTTAATGCGTAAACTTTATTTTAGCATTATGTTTTAGTTCTGCTAATTATGTGGACTCATCTGAGATAGATTAGGATTCAAACAAAGCAATCCAGGCACTGTGTCAACATATAGTAGCTTTTCATGAACAGCTGACACATGCAGAGGAGCATAGCGTATCATACAAAAATAAGCAAAAAAAAAAATGATAAATTTCGACTTAGCTGTTTAGAAGGTTGTGACTTGTGTCATAGTAAAAACTTCACCCTCTGAAACAAGAAACTTTAATATCATGGTTATAAGGTTCTATTACAATACTACATGGCCACCCAAGCTTAGTAGTCATCCTTTCCTTCATCAAAAAGTTAATTTTCTTCAGGCTGCCCTAGAACTCTATTTCCCTGATCAAAATTATGATTACAAGAATTAAACATGTGATTGTTAACGCCCAACGAATCACTTAAAGACACAACTTCATTAGCTGTACCTACCAACTTTGGTTCATCACTCGTCTTTATTCGTACGCCCAAGTCAGGAGCCTTCTACTTATAACTAATTGTCACTCATACACTCCACCTGTCTTTCAGAAAAAGAAGTTTCAAATGAAAATTAATTTTGGGGATAACAAATTCTGGAGAAAGTACTCTACTTTTCTCAGTTTTGTTGTGTTTAAAAAAATACTAATAATAATTAATATAAATATTTCTTTTTGCACGAGGTCTTCTCACCAAGAGATGCTACAACATAAAACCTCCAAAATAACTCCTTTTTTTTCAACAAAAGAAGGAATGCAAGTAAATATTTGAACAGTAGGATTAAAAGAAGCAAGCATACAACAACAAAAAGTACAGTAAAATGAATATTTCTACTGGCTTAACTCCAGAGTTGATAGTGTTTCATTTCCTATTCACTTTGCAACGTTCTGATGCACTTTTTGACAGAATCTTGGGCTTGGTAAGACTTTTATGTGGCTTAGCAATAAAGAGAATGAGTTCACGAAAATTGAATGTATCACTCCCTCTTAGCCCTTTGATCAAAAGAATAGATGTTTATTGCATCCATAATTTTGAGTTTTCAAACATTCAAAACTTGCGGAGACTTCAACCATTTTTTATCTAGAAAATTTTTAAATAAGGCCACTTGTTTTTTTAGGAGAAAAAGGATAACCATCGGAGTTTGTGGTTGTCATTCACATACACACATATATACATATATAATTGTGAAATGAAGGTCATGTACAAGTGTGAGATCTTAAAGATAAAGAGCAGAAAAAAGATGAAAATGTATATCAGCTAACCACAAAAGATCACTCGGTTGCGCTAGATACTAGCCACCAACTCTGTCTTTGTCAGGCCAAACCTCGAAGTGACCGCCAAAAGGTCTCTAGGTCGGATGGGAAGAGGCCCACAATGCTGGTCTGCCTCTAGATGTCTCATGATGTCGAACACTAAAAAAATTGGTGGGTGATGTCCTCCTCTGCCTCACCATACAGAATGTAGGATGTGTCAGTGTGAGACGGCTATCCCGCCTTGCACCTCGTGGTGAGAAGCAAGCCACGCTGCATGAGTTAATCAAGGATCTTGACTTTTAGCGGTACTCGACACGCTAAATAAGTTTTCAGTCCATTTTAAACTCCTCAGGCACCATAGTGGCAGGAAGAAAGCACATGTAGAAGATGTGTGCCAAAAAAGTACTCTAATAACCATACCCATCCATTTGACTTGGAGTGATCAGGGCGAAGGGGGGGAGATCCTCTCAAGAAGTGCTAGGAGCTCCATGAAACGTTGAACCGAGAGAGGTGAGTTAAAAAGATTGGTCCATGAGCTAGAGCCAATGCCACCAAACTCGAACCACAACTTCGCCACTGTCGTACACCCATAGTCGAGGGAACACCACCGCAAGTGAGCCCTAGGGAACTAGTTGTGTTGCCAAAAAAGTCCTTCCTGGTGTCAAGTGTGGGAACCATGAATGGACATACTCCCTATCAAAAGAATGAGGCCCCATGGGGCAAGACGATCCTCAACTCCCAAGATAGGTCATGCTCGTAGTAGGTGAAGAAGACCGCGTACTATAAATTGTCCTCAGACTTATGATCAGGCTAGGAGAGCCTAATTGTACAGCGGAGTTCCTGAACTCCTGATCCTTCCTAGGAGGTGGGTCGACAAACTCTACGCCTGCAACAATGCTGGTTCCTTGCCAATCAGAACTGCATTCTTGCTAGAAGAATCTGCTCCTCAAAGAGTCTAAACTCCTTTGAGGACCTGAGCCGGTATCGGGAGGACTATCATATAGTATGTCAAAAGCCTCGAGAGGATGGAGCGAAGTAGGATGAGCTAGCCTCCACGGGATAGTAGTCACAAACTCCAGCAATGGAGTTTGTGCTCCATATGCTCGAAGACTGGAGTCCACCCTTAAGTGCTAATACGATGGTCAAAGAGAGGAAGGTCAAATAATTGATCGACAAGGTGTTGATCGGAGTATGAAGCTCGGTTGCACATCGAGTTGCATCCTTCAGAACCATGCCAAAGGGGAAGGAGTGTGCCAAAAAGCTTTACGAGGATGACCACTCGCCCAACCTCCTACTTAGAGCCCTCAATGAAGAATACCATGTCATCGCATACTCTAGGAGGGGAACTCGACGAAGCCCTTGAAGAGGCCATCCTATGCCCGGGTGCATATGGAGAGAGCGTCGATTGCTAGGACCCCCCATGCAGCTACACACCTCGCCCTATTAATTAGGACCAAGAATGAAGTGTCCCATTAACTAGGCCACTTCTTGCATTCACAACTCTGCTCTACCATTAGTTCTGATGACAAAAAAAAAAAGGTGTTCTATTGTTAGTCACTGTTTTTTTGAGTGGATAAAGGATGAACCATGTGCACTCATCCAGCTTTATTCATGCATATGATACTTACATCATGATGTTACAGCTGTTGATCACTGTTACTGCCAACTTTGACACCAGGACTATGGTATTGTGTAAACAGGACTATGGTATTGTGAAAACTATGAAATGACTGGGCATGAATTTTGAACAAGAGTTGATATCTGTGCTACCAAATTTTACTATTGGCATTCCACATATAATATTGTTTTTACTAGGAGTTTTTTTTTTTTTGGATAATTCTCACAAGATCCGTGACTGATCTTAAGAAATATGGTCTTATTCTTGGGTTTAAGGTTTTCCTAAGATTTTTAAGATTGTTTATAACCTTTGTTTTTATGATTTTTAAGGTTATTTTATTATTATTTTAGTTTCATAAAGAAGATGGAAGTAACTTCTTTACAATAATTCTTGTCCTAAAGACAAATATAAAGGTGTCCCTAAACATTTAGTACATTTTTTAGTGAGATATATCTTCATGTTCAACAATTCAATGATTTTCTATCTCAACAGTCATTTGTCCAACTTGATCACATATAATACTTCCTCTTTTCAATCTCCATTTGGCATTTGCTTATTGTTAAATTAGATAATTGTAAGAAAGAAATTTCACAAGGACTTCGTCTCCAAAAAATTTAAGGTCTTGGTTGTGAAAAAAACTGCTGATTTTGTTTTGAGAGAGAAAAAAAATTGATTGAATACTAGGGTAAGGACAAGAAAACAAACCTATCAATTGATAACGAACTGCAAGGGTGTGGCGTTGGCTATTAAGAACAGATGCGAATGTAGTTGGTACCAGTGATTTAAGGTTAAGACTGCTGCCTAAGTTTTGCTGCTGTATAATATTGTCACTTGCATAATTATCACTTGTGTTATGACCAATATTCTGGAGTTTGGATTTTATCTGCTCTAGTTTGTATTATAGATACTAATTATCATGGAGAAGAGTTTTATTTTGTTTCATTTACCTTCTTTGTCTTACAACATGATATGAAGCATTGTTTTCTGGCCTATGAATTACCTTCCAGAAATGGTATCGCTTGTCAAAGACCCTAGCAGAGGAGGCAGCCTGGAAGTTTTCAAAGGAGAATGGCATTGATATTGTCACCATAAACCCTGCTATGGTTGTGGGCACACTTCTGCAACCAACCCTTAACACAAGTGCTGCTGACGTATTGAATCTGATAAATGGTATGGGCTTTGGTTACATAAGTCACATCCTCTTGAATCTTATCCTAGTTAGTTATGTTCGAAGATTAAGTTTCATGTTCAAGACAACGAAATTTTGAATTGTGCTAAATTAGTGATCTCAACTTATAGCCCGACTCCATAGATAGAATAATAAAGATTCCATCTTTCTTACTCTTGAATATCTGCCATCCATTTTCACTCCCCTTGACTAACTGCATTGGTTTGTTGTTTGACTCCAGACCCAAAAATATCATTATAGTAACAGATAGAATGCTCAAAAGAACATTAATAACTGCTACATGAAGAGCAACTTTACAGCTGTACTGAATGCATCATTCAAAACTGGAATGCATTTCTTGACTTCACACCTTAATCGACATATCTGACCTGAAGAAATAGTTGAAAAAACACCTTCATTTTGAATGATTCCCTGTGGAGGAAGATATATTTATTGACATGCACCTTCCATTGCCCTCTGCATAACTAAATTTACAGTTATTCACGGTAGTTTAACCCTTTGGTGCACTCGGACAAAATAGCTTAACATAGGACATCGACATTTTTTTTTCTGGAAGTTTATGTATATTCTAAATCACTCACTAAATTGTCTAGATCTAAAAACCATAATGCCAAACCATCGTTGGTTGACGCAATTGGATAGCGAAATTATGTCATGTGAGCGCTGGTGCTAGTAGCCGCGGGTTCAAAACCTAAAATCATCACATTTGCTAGGTTTTATCGGTACCGCACGCATCTTAATATCGGATTAGTGCTAGCTATCTTGGAAACCGATGGGTCTCGACAAAAAAAAAACAATAGTGTCAGAGTATTCTCATGAAAAGAAAGAAGTCCAAATGTGTGACCCAACCATCCCTTTTCTCTCTGTTCATTAGTCAAAAGGAATTTGCTTCTGATACTTGATCCAGAATTTTTTTATACTGCTTTACCTTTGGAAAATACCAGAGTGATTAACATGACAGTCGTTTTATTTTTTCTTCCACATTTATTTTCAGATTTCCAAATTCTGAAGAACATAGGGAATGCCTTATAAGAGAACAGCATAGTGGATTAGAAATTTTTACTTTTTACAAATTCAATGTCTTGAGCGAGAGATTGACAGAATAAGATTTCTTCTTCTTTTTTGTGAAATTTCTTTACTGTCAAACTCATTTGTATGCATTCCCTTTCATCCATTCACGTCAGGTTCCGCTACATTTCGAAATGCAAGCTTCGGGTGGGTAAATGTACAAGATGTTGCCAAAGCACACATTCTAGCACTTGAAGTTCCCTCTGCATCAGGGAGATACTGCTTAGTGGAGCGTGTTTCTCACTTCTCAGATATTGTGAAGATCATACATGAATTATATCCTTCCCTGCAACTTCCTGACAAGTAAGAATATCGTGCTGCTTCTTCATGAGGCACAGCTTTTGAAACGTTTGATAATGATACGAATTTCTGAATATGCCTCCCTTTTCCTCCTACAGTAACCTCAGTTTCTCCAAGGTAGCTGTATATGAACATCCTTGGAAAATTCTCATGAATAACAGATACATGCTCTCGGAAATAAATAAAATAAAATAAGACAGGAACATGCTCATGTACTATTTCTAGAAAAAAAATTTATTAATTCTTTGATATTCATATAGCTTCAACTTGGAGTTTCTTGATCAAAATGTTGAGTATTGTGTTATCATAACTTTCTGACGATCTTAGCTTGCAAAATTGGCAGGTGTGCTGATGACAAACCATTTGTTCCAACATACCAAGTCTCAAAGAAGAGGGTAAGAAGTTTGGGCATTGAGTACATCCCTCTTGAGACAAGTCTCAAGGAGACCATCGAGAGCTTGAAGGAGAAAGGTTTCATTAGCTTCTGAGCTTCTAAGCCGTGAATGCCGGACTGAAATGTGATACTGCCGCTGGAATTAAGTTTCAATTTGCTGTGTGCTACATGAAGATTATATGTGATTGGTGTCGTCTTTCCACTATTAATATGATATTGTTTATCCAGTTGTAGAACATGTGACAAAATATTGCCGACAATATGTCGTGTAAAAATAAAATATACAAATGCAATAACTAGTGTTTGGATATTATGTTTAATCATTCTTTTTTATTGCTTAATGGCAATATTATCAAAATCAGACCGGACCGAATGGTTCAACTGGTTCAACCGCGAATCGGTCGAAAATTCGGTTCGGTTCGATAACAAAACTATTTTTGACATTGAAATCGGGAAAAACTCAATTGAATCGGTTCAATCCGGTTCTAAGTCTAATTTTGAAAATTAACATTAAAAATGATTATAATATGAAAGTTAAAAAAGAAAAGAGGAAAAGAATATAAGAAAGGTAAAAAAAGGAGGGAATATGACATGTATAAAATGAAATAGAAATTGAAATAAAAAAGTAAGTATTTGAAATTGAATAACATTAAAATGAAAATTATCAAAGGGCATAAATAAAGGAAATAAAAAGGAAAGTGTTAAAGAAAAAAAATTAAGAATAATTTAAGATAAAATTTATTAATATAGCATCTTTCATCGATAAATAATAAATATTAAATTAATAATAATATATTTATATTTATATATTAATCATTATTAAAACTTTTAATAAATAAGAATATGTTATATTAATTTTTAATATTATTAATAAATTATTAGTATAATACACTATAAGAAATATGGAAATTACAGACGGTCGGTCTGTAATTTTCCTGAAAACCTTCGAAAATGTTTCCCACGATTTTTTCGATGGAATCAATTCGTTTGAAAAATAGTCGTCGCAAATTAATTTTCAACAGTTGGGAAAGAAACGTCAGAAATTTCGACGGAAGTCCGACGGTCACGACCGCTGAATTTTTGACGGTCGTGACCGCCGAAGTTTTTGACGGTTTCATCGACCGTCGCAAATATCGACGGTTACTATCGTCGAAAATTTCGACCGTCGTCGCGCGACCGCTGAAGTTTCGACGATCAAAACTGTCGCAAAGAATTTTTATAATATAAAAAAAATTAGCCGGCTGCTGGCGGCTAGGCGGCCAATCCGAAGGCCAATGGCCAGCGGCCGAGATCCGGCAGCCAAGCGGCTGGATCCGGCCGCCATGCGTCTGGGCCGGGGGGAGAGAGAGAGAAAGAGAGAGAGAGGGAGGGAGGGAGAGAGAGGGAGAGGGACGCCGACGGGATGGGTCACCGGCGATCGATGCTTGACGTCCGGTTGGGAGGCTCGCCAGCAGGGAGAGGGAGAGCGAGAGAGGGAGAGAGAGAGGAGAGGGGGAAAGAAATAAAGGGTTTAGGGTTGGGTATATATAGATATAGATATATATTATATAATACATAGGTGGAAAGATGGGAAAGCGGGAAAACGAAAAAAAAGTGAGATAATGAAATTTTAATTACCGACGGCTCTGACCGTCGGGAAAATAAATATTAATTATTTTTAAAATTATCGACAATTATGACCGTCGAAAATTATTTAATTATAAAAATAAAATACTATGTTTAGTTATATATAATATTTTTATTGACGGTTTGAACTGTCGCTAATTATTACCGACGGTCGGAATCGTAAAAAATTACGACGGTTTGAACTGTCGCTAATTATATTAATAAAATACTCCTCATATTATATTATTATATATTTACCGACGGTTACGACCGTCGAAAATTATGGCGGATAGATATCCGTTTGAAATATTGACGTTCCTAATCGTTAAAAAATAAAATAATAATATAACAAATTATATAATTTATTATTTTCATTTTCGATGGTTGTTCTGTCGAAAATTGTGCCGGATGGATATCCGGCGGAAATATTGACGTTCCTAATCATCAAAAAATAAAATAATAATATAATAAATTACATAATTTATTATTTTCATTTTAACCGTCGAAAATTTTGTCAAAAATATTTTTATCGTAAAATCCGTCGCAAATTGTGACGGATTTCTATCCGTCGAAAATTGTCCGTCGGAAAACGACAATTTTCTTGTAGTGATATTCATATAATATATCATATAACTTATATTATATCTTTATAATTATTATAAATAATATTATTTTAATAAAGTATAGTTCAATCCGAACGAATCCGATCGGACCGGTCCAATCGTGACCTGATAAGGAGTCCGATCCAATTATGAAAACATTGCTTGATGGACAAATTTATATTTCCAACGTAACGCTTCTTTAGGATCGTCCAAACTTTTGTTGCAATTATTTCAATTATTTTTCTAAAAGGCAACACACGTATAAAATGTGTTGATCACAATTATTTTTAAAAAAATTCATAATGAATAACGCACTAATCACGATAATTGTTCTTGTTCCATAAAATGTGTAGGAACGGTCCATAAATTTTTCTGGAGGGTGAGGGATGGGGTGCAATTTTTTATTATTAAATAATAAAAAATGAAACAAAGTATATTAATTATTTTTTATGTATAGCTCAAGGGGCTAAGATTTATTTAACTTAAAAACTTATATAATATAAGCCTACTATTATACTGTTAAATTAATTTATTCAATGAGAGTGGCAAATTGGGCCAATTTTTTATTTCACCTCAGTAAACTATATATTATAATTCATATTTTAGTAGTGGTATATTGGTCATCGAAAATTACATTCAGATATGATGTTCAGTATTACATTCACATTTGTTCTATGGAGATGGCTATTAAGCATCTCTTACTATGTCACATTGTCTACATTTGGTATTGCAGCAACTTGCACATGAGTCCACTTTGTCAAGTTCAATGGGTCACTATGAATAAAATGGAAATGCATCAAGCTTTTTAGGTCGTCAAACAAATTAGTAAAAGGAACGCACTTAAAAGTGATCAACCTCATCGTATATTATCTTCGTCACGCAAGTCTCATAGCAATCAATACTTTTTGTTGACATGTTAGAAACAAATAATAAGGATCCATCTTGTCCATGTCCAAAAATATTTGTCTAACCATTATTAATAAATAAGCATGCAGGGATTTTTGTTTTATGTTTTGTATAGTTAGGTAAGTTACCTCATGATGTGATGAAATGCCAAAAAAATACAAGAGATGTCATGCAAGGAAGTAGAGAGATTGAATCGTAAAAAGGTTGTTATCATATGTGACTGAGTGGTTTCTGAAGTGCTTTTTCCAACTTTCATTAACTGATGTGGCAATAAAAACGTCATTTTTTTTTCTTGTCAAGTTATTTGACTTAGGAGTTCAAATTTCAAAGAGCAAAACAAAGTTCCAAATATAAAAAATATTGAATATCAACAATATCTAACATATAGAGCGTTTGGTATTAGAACAACACGATCTTATTCTCACTTTTTCATTTAAATGGTTATTTGTCGTGATAGTCGGCCTCACTGCAATAAACGCTAGAACAAAAAAAAAGTAAAAACATTTATGTTACTCATCAACCCAACGTCAAAATTGTTTTGGTCCTTGGAGAATTACTGTAACGTTCTCAAAATTTGACTTCAAATTGAAATTCGAACATTAACTGATGTTACTTTTCCTCAATTCATCACAATCTAATTATATAAAATATTACAGCGAAAATATAATAATAATAATATAAAATAGCAAAAAACTTCGTAAGCAAATAAATCTCAAGATAACATACTAGTCTATGACTCAACATAAGGTTCATAATGCATAAATAAATTTAACTAAAAGTACATGACTCCAAAAAGCCCATAAACCATACATAATTGACTCTTAAAAAAGTTCATCATAATAACATAACATAAGGTAAGATAATTTGGATCGTAGTCGACTGTCACATATGCAACCTCGTCATGAGGCTTTCACCATCGAGCCTAAGCCTCGTTCATACCTGCACGGTATAAGAGATTTCTCCCATTAAAATATATTGAGGTCCATGCATGCTATGATCTTATAACATTATTTCTACATGTCATGACATATGCATTTCATCATAAATGAACATATAACATATGCATGCTATGAGTTACATATGCACTCTATATGGCATGTAAACAATATCATCATGGCAAGATAAGATAAAATACATAACATCTTTACATAATGCTAACGCATATCATAACTTATCATTATGCTAAAATATATCTTAACTTATCTTGCTTTACTTTAACATCTTCATTCATATGTTATGACAAGGGGACATACATTAGCATCATTTTAAGTGTTTTCATTAACATCATCTTCATCTTTATGTCACAAGTCATTCATCATAGTCACTTTAAGTGACTTCATCTTTTCATCTTCTATCTTTAATTAGATAGCTTCTTATCTTAGTTATTAGGAAGATCATGTTTATTCGTGGGTCATTGGTTAGCTAGGTCTGGGATCCTCGTAGGTCCCTACTTTTGGAAACCCCACTTTGTGGGTTTAGTAATTTCTCCATGAACACACCACACAAGCTAGTAAGTAAAGACTTTATCCCCCTTCACGATTACAACAAGACACCTGCATACCAATACATCTTTTAATTACACTCATTAATGTACATAATCATTTAATACATGTTACATGTTTTAATCTTATTTAAGGTCATACATACTTCGAATCATGCTAAGTGTGGACAATCAAACATTACATCAGTTTTGAACTAGTCACGGTAGTGCCACGGCTGTGCCCACCCATGGACACATCGTGTAGTAGCTTGGCACAACTGAGCACTTGATCATTTTCCTCAATTGAATATTGTCACAGTCATGCTCATCCATGTCATGGTGGTGCTGGCATCATTGTTATTCAAGGTTTGAAGATAGTCACGATTGAAAATCCCTATGTCCATACCTTCACGCCCGTAACAGAAGGGTCATTTTTCACCCCATCTCCAAAATATTCTAAGGCATAACGAATTCATGATTGTCACGATTGTGCGACCCTATAGTCACGGCGATGACAGAATGTCTAGTTTCTTTCTTTAGGCCGTTTTGAAGCTAAGGCATGGATTTCAAGAGTGTCACGATCATATTCCAAGGCGTCACGACTATGCTAGAGATTAGATGGCACTTTTCCTTTTTTTACCCTATTTTTTTCTCCTTTACACATATATGCAAGCACCTTTAAGGTGTACATTCATCAAATCATGAACAATAGGAACTTTTCATAAACCATTTTAAGATTTATATTACAACATTGATAATATACAAAACATGGAAAACTTTAGGGGTTGCATAAGGACATACAATCTACTAATCAAATTCACCTATAACAAATGACAACTTCATCATGAGCTTAATATAGAAAATAAGAAACATCATACTTCTAATCATGATTAATAATAGAATAGTAACCTAATAAAACATGAAGTACCATATGTGCATTCCTAAACTTTCATTCTAAGAAACAAAAGATTTGCTCATCACGCCCTAATCCACACATTCAACCATCATTAGGGGAAGGTTAGAGAGATTTGATCCTCTCAAATATACCTTGAATTAAAATTCCTAAACTCTAACTTTTCCTCGTTTTACACTAGTTCCTCTTGGCTTGGCTCTTCTCTTAGGGTTTGTTTGTGAAATAACTAAAGGAGGGGTGAGAGGGGATGGTATGGTACGAGGTGGTGAAGCGTGGTGTGGTATGACTTTATTACCCATGTTGGATAAACAATAATGGGAAAGGATGGAATAAACTAAACTACCTTTGGTTTGGATACAATACTTAAAATATGGGGTTTGAGAGGTTGATTTAGGTAAAAGTCTTTTTTACTCTTTATGTTTTATTCTTATTTATATTACTTAGTAAATTGTTTAATTTATAATGCAAGTTAATATTGGAAGGTAAAATACAAGAGTAGCTGAAACTTGAAATTTTTTTAGTTAAATAAACTTGAAAAGATTTATTATATATTATGATCGTAAATGGATAATAAAAAGATTATGTGGATAATAAAGAGAGGATAAAAGAGGGAGCGCAAACATCGAAAATTGTCTGCCATTCAGAGTTTCAAATTATTATTTGCAAAACCAAGAAATGAAAGAGAGAGAGAGCACGCGCAAACCTCAAAAATTGTCTATCACCGAGAATTTCAAATTGTTATCTGCAAAATTAAGAAATCAAGAAGAGGGAATGTGCAAATATAAAAAATTATCTGCCATCGAGAGTTTCAAATTATTGCTAAATCAAGAAATCAAGGACTATGAGAGAGAGTGTAGAGAAAGAGAAATTGTTGCTTGAAAAATCAAGACGTGGAATTGTGGGGTCTACTGCTTGGAACAACTCGTGTACTGAATGGATCTTTTGTCCCCTTCCTCCCATAGGAAATTGAACTTTACTTGACTCGGTCGGGCACGACAGACGTCAGTGAAGCTGGTCATAATACTCCAACAACAAGACCCTACCCTTTTAGGAAGAAATAAAGAGTTCAGGGATAGGGCGGGCATGCCGAATTAAACTTTAACCCGTAGAAGAGCCTCCGCTCTGAAAGGTGGCCTTTTTCCCCCAACGACCGAGATTGAGCCCTCGCCTTCCCGATTTAAAGCTTGGACATCTCCCTCCAAACCTAGTGTTCTAGACCCGTAAAATTTATTATAAATAGTTAAAAAGAATATGGATCTAGGGAAAAGTAATTCGTACAAAATATTTATTGTGATTTTTTACTTGATTTGATATATAATTAAGTATGATAAATTATTTATTATATACACCAGAATTCATATAATGATAAAATTAAAAAAAATTTATTTTATGTATGTTTGACTATGTAATTATATATATTCTAATTTCGAATTTATTATCATTGAGTAATATTCAGATTTCATTGATAAAATATCTAATCTATCTATTATCAAATTATTATTCGCTTATTAAATCATAGAACAAAATTACAAAACAATTGGAACATGTCGCGTAACTAATTTAAAAATTCGTTCTCTTATATCTGTTACAAATTTAGATCACGTGATCATATCATCTTGATCTCATTTCATAGTCAAGCACATCACCGGTTTTAGCTTCTAAATTAACACACACATCTATATATATAAACAAAATTTATAATGTAACAAACTAAGTCCGTCTCATTGAGAAAAAAAGTCAAATTATAACATAAACTAAGACCATTGCAATCATGTTATTTTTATTTGCAATTGCAAACATGTTAGAGAGGAGGGGGTGGCTCTTCCCTCTCCTCTCCGGTGTCGGGCCCCTCCTCTCCGGCGCCGGAGAGGATGGCGGAGGGGGCAGTCACCCCCTCCTCCTCGCCCTTCGGCGCTGAGCGGCCAGCGACGATCGAAGGGAGAGGAGAAATGCTGCCCCCCATTTTTTATTTTTTAATTTTAAATATATTATTATTATAGTGTTTTACATAATTTTATTTTAAAATAATAGTAAAATAAATTGACTATTCTTGGTCGAAAGAAAATTTAATGAAACAAATTAAAAAATGAAGGGTAATATAGTTACAAAATAAAGTTTGATAATAGCATTAAGAAAGAATAAAGTTGAAGGGTATTTAATAAAATTTATCTAATAAAAATGAAACATTAGAGAACATATGCTAGATGAGACCGGAGGTAGGTCCCCATCTCAAAAAATAGCAAACCTAATAGTGCGTCAGAAATGTTAACCAAAAAATTATCAGCTTGGTTCCCCTCTCTAAACACGTCTAATCTCCAAGGGCAAGTATGTTTGTCATGGATGATCTCGACTAAATTCAATGATTATCTTTCTAAGGCCACACTATCACTACAAGAAACTGTAATTTCTTGAAAATCGTTGAAAATGATGATTTTCTATGAGTTTTTCGGAACCGATACGTCGAAAAAATGATCGTCGCAAATCGATTTTTGATGGGTGAAAAAAATTCGTTGAAAGTTCCGATGGAAGTCTGGCAGTCGCAACCATCGAAACTTTCGACGGCCACAATCGTCGAAACTTTCGGCGATCGCGACCATCGGCAGTCGTCGAAATCGTCGAAACTTTCGGCGGTCGTTGCAACCGTCAAAACTTTCTGTGGTAGCAATCGTCGAAACTTTCGATGGTAACAACTGTCGAAACTTTCAATGGTCGTAACCGTCACAAAGAATTTTTATAATATAAAAAAGAATTAGCCGGCGGCTGGCAGCCGATCCAGTGGCCAGCGACCAGATCCGACCGCCAGGCGGCCAATCCAACCGCCAGAAGTCGATCCGACGGCCAGCAGCCAGATCCAACCGCTAGCAACCGATCAGATAACCAACAACCAGAACGGTCACCAGGCGGCCAATGGCTGGATTCGAGCATCGTGCAGCCGATCTGACCGTCCGCCACCTGGCGACCTATCCGCCGCGGCCTGATTGGCCCCTCACAGATCGCTGGAGAGAGAGAGGGAGTGTCGCGGAAGAGAGAGAGAGGGAGGGAGTGTCATCGGTGGGTCGTCGTCCGGAAAGTCATCGCGCCAGCAAGATAGGAGAGGGGGAGAGAGAGGAGAGATAGTCGTGGACAGGGAGAGAGATGAGAGGAGAGATAAGGTGACATATATATAGGGGTAGAAATTAAAGAGGGAAAGCGGGAAAATGAAAAAAAATTTACCGACGGTTCGGACCGTCGAAACTTTTCATGGTCCAGACCGTCGGTACATTTTCAACGATCCTGACCGTCGAAAGTTCCAACGATCCGGACCGTAGGTAAATTGTGCTATTACCGATGGTTTAGACCGTAAAAATTTTGACGGGCTGAATGGTCAATAATTATAGTAATAAAATACTACTTATATTATATTATTTTCTACTTACCGATGATTTGGACCGTCGAAACTTTCGACGGATAGGTATCCGTCGGAACTTTTGATGTTCCTAGATGTTGAAAAATAAAATAATAATATTATAGATTTTGTAATTTATTATTTTAATTACAGACGATTGTAACCATCGAAAATTTCGATGGATCCATATCCATTGCAAAATCCGTCGTAAATTGTGAAGAATTTCTGTCCGTCAAAAAATTTTAACTTTCTTGTAGTGTGTAAACACGTCATGGTTCCAACTAGAAATCCACATGCTTCAAGTTCCAAGACAGTAACATTGTCATGCCTCATAGCTCCGAGAACAAAGAGATTGAGGGGCTCACCCCCTTCCTCTTCTCTTCTTCACTGTCAGTGTTCGAGGAAATAGAAGAGGGCAGTGGCCCCCTCAGATGAAGAGTGGTAGTTTTGTGCCATCATTCTTTTTTGTTTTTATTCTTTTTTTGTTTCATATGTATATGTGAAGAGATTTTTTATTTTATTTTGTTATTGCTTTAGATATAATATGGAGGGGTATTCCATTTTTTCTTTTTTTATTTAAAAATAATGTGAAGGATAACAAAAATGCCCGATAAATACCCAATCACCAATTGTGATGACCATGTGATTATGAATTAAAATTAGATGACTGTTTTATGAAGACTCCTAAAATCAAATGATCGTACATGAATTTTCCTTAGAACTTGTTAGGTTAGTTGATTCCAGGATTTGATTTGAGTGTAATTAGGTCAGATGGACTTTTGATGGCCAAACACCATGTAGTCGGACTCAATGGAGTACTTTTTCTTAGATTGAGTAGTTTTAGACACTAAATAAATCTGGGGATGAAATTAAGTGAAGGAATTGGTACAAATAAATAGAAATGTATTATCGAAATACCTCGCAGCGAAAGAAAAATCACCAAAGACTTATCTACATTATTTTTGTAAAACTCGAACACATACAGAAAGAGGACATTAGTACCACAATCCAAGAACCTCACAAGAACATCAGAATCATTGCAAGATTTCGGCAGCCTTACGATTGTTCATCAGACTGCACATGCACAAAGAAGAAAAAGACATTCTTTATAGTGCACAAATGCACTTACGTGCAGTTGTTATAACTGCATCCATGCAGTTATATCTCACATGAAGGCTCATATGACCGCACATGTCCAACAATCTCCCACTTGCACATAATGGGTCATTACTCATAGAAGATTCTAATAAGTGTCTGTTATGGTAAATGGATCGTGTGACCCATTGGTACATCTACAACTAAGGGAAAACTATGACCTATTAAGAATACATAATCACTCAACCACTTGAGAGCATATACTATGACCTATTATGGATACACTTGCTCGATCAATTTGAGAGCCAAGAGTTATGAATACATAATCGCTCAATCAATGTGTGAGCTCATTCTATAACTTGTCAATCAACTATCATATGAGTTAATATTATTATTTATTAATAATACATAGTCGCTCAAACATTCATATTACTTGCTTTACCCTAGAAACACCTTGTATGTATACTCACACGCCTTCTCATGCATGATTTCATTTTTTTTTCATATTTGTATGCTTACTTATTTAGTACCAATCACATTACAAATACGATTCATCACTAGTGGATCTTTCTCTCATCCTCAAATTTCTCAGTTCTAAGTCAGCTGCTTTTCTGACTGCATACAATTTTAGCCTTTGAGTACCTCGCTAAAATAGCAACACTAACTCATTATCTTAAAATATAATCAAGAGTTTAAGAGCAATTTTTAGACTTGTTAAGTCCTTATAGACTCCTACTCTAACGAATATTATTAATTATTTGTCAAATCTTAGGGTCAACTTAGCATACAAGGTATATCCGAGTACTGCGGTGAGACTCCCAATAAAAGGGCATATGTCATAAACTCATAACACCACACAGATCAGAGTCCAAACATCTACTGACCTGAGTTCTCCCATTAGTTGCCTAAAAATTGAATTCACGAGGTTTCATGACTTCTCTTATCAGGTTACTTATATATAAACTTGTGTCCTCCTCTCGAACATATTAGGGCGATCTTAGATCATATATCTAGATCTAAAATTATTTCATCTCTGCTTGTTATACACTAATCGTCGAGACGATTATCCGTATGACTGATATTCTCATGCTTGATTGACATACTTTACATGCATTGCCAAAAATTATTAACTAGCTCCTCCAAAATAACACAATTTTATTCATCGTAAGAAGATTTTAGAATACATTAATAAGCCTTGTTCATGTTAATGCGTCAATCAAATATGGCTTAATAAGTATCTCATACTTATATGTATTCATCAATCATATTTTCTTCACATTATCAAGACATACTAGACATCAATGTGTTTTCCCTTAATGGTTCATCCTTTTTATCAAGCAGTAGTGACATACTTATTGCAACGAAAGGCATACTATCGTTGAGTATAATACAAACTCAATTTTCATTATTGGCAATCTACTATAGTTTTTCTTGAACATGAAGATATATTTGGAGATAGACTTTGCAATAGTGTCATTTTATAACATGAAGATATATTTGGAGATAGACTTTTGCTTATTAATATCGTCATCCTAATATATGTCTATTTATTAAGCTAACCTATAATTCGATCTCCATCGTAGTGCAAAATAGAGTCAATAATGCCCATAAGATGTATCAATATTCTTTTTATTGTCATTCAACATAGGCGTCCTGTGTAAATATATAAACTTTTTCATTTGACCAATGACACAAACATCAGACTATCCAACTTATTGTGCATGTCTAATCACTGACCATTCTACAAAAAGACATTTCCTTTTATTACTCACAGAGTCTTAGAAAATATTATGAGATTTAAATTTATCTCTTGTAATAAGGGTTCTATTGGATTACAATTGTCCGTAGAATGTTCAATTCGTCTTTATGACAATGATCCTTGCTATAAAGCAATAAATTTAATTGAATGATTCTTATATTTCACACCATGTGAATAACTATTTCACCCATGGCATTTCGATATGAAGAAATTAAATTCTTCACTAATAGAAGAAAATACATATTATTTCTAACTATACATAATATTGTTTCACATACAATGTCATGATGACATCTTTATCCATAACAAATTGATACATACACACACATACATACATACATACATATATATATATAATGGTACTTATATCATTATTTAGATGAATGTTGAATTCATAAATGGATCGTTACAAACTACACATTGTACTCAATAATTTTACATCTAACTATTCAAATAATTTTATGTAATTTTCATCTAATACATATGTAAAAATTATAGCTAGACTTTTGATGAACAAGAGAAAATAATAATTTCTCTATAGTCAGCATTCCTTTTGCGATTATTATTTTTTGTCACTTTTAAATTTTTTATCGTCCGATCAAATTATTTTAAACACTTCTTTTTATTATTGCATTTTGACAATGCCAATGATTTAGCAAGTTCCTGATTTGATTTTCATCTTTAGACTCTAACTCTTTGTAGTATTAACATTTTCTTTATCTAGGCATGAGAAAGCCTTCAACATGTATCTTAGCTCATGTTTATTTCATCTAGTCATTCGACATTGAATTGACAATGTGAAATACTACTCGATATGTTTCAACAAATGAACATTAATCGCGAGTTAGCTACGAATTACTCCCACTCGGATTGACGTATGGGAACAAAATATGGATTAGCCACAAATCAATCTGCATACATCGTCAACTCTAAATCTTTCAACATCTCAAGTGAAGATATGACTTAATCTCTTTCCGTCTATAAAATATTTTCGAATGTCACATTTCTACTTATTACTTTAGAAAATAATATTGATTTTGAACTTGTGGACAATGCTAAATACAACAACATTCGAAATACATACAAAATTAAGAACACCCTCGCGCTTCACGTAATTTTAATTAATTTTAAAATTTTAATAATAAAAAAATATAAACCTTTCATTTTAATAATATTAAATTACTTTAAAATATATTTTTTTAATTCTTTTATTATAAAATAGTTTATGTTTTATATATTTTTCATTATTTTATTGAAGACAAAAATTTTATATCTTACTATTTAAATGAACACATTCTATGAAGAAGGTAATATATATATATATATATATATATATATATATGTATATATATAATATGTGTGTGTATAGATATGTATGTATATATATGTCCTACACGGCGGTATGAGCGCGCACAGTACGAACGTATACAACACTCTTATTCTGTCTTTTGTGCAATGATTCCAGAGTACGAACGTATACAACACTCTCATTCTGTCTTTTGTGCAATGATTCCAGAGACAATCTCCAAATACATGTCAACGAAAATGACCAGTCTTACAACATTTAATGGCATAAAAAAAAGGGAACTTGCATGCATCAGTGATGCGGCTTGTCATACATAGCACAAGAAAATATCACGTAGGAATTCATGGCATAGCACTTGTTAAAACCAAAAAAAAGTGTTAAAGCAACAAGTGGTTAATGTCTAACATATGTCGCCTTAGCCAGCCATGCAATTTCTTTTGCATGGGAGATTTGCATGCATGCATGAGTCAACGTCAGCAAAGAGTGCCTCCATGCATGACATTACAAAAGAACAGTCGCATGATTTCAAAACTTCGAGATATTGCGGCAACTAATGTAACGTTTCTAAAATTTAGTTCTAATTTAGTTGTTGAATTATGCGGTCTTACTTTTATCCAATTCTTCATAACTTAATTTTATAAAATATTACAGTAAAAACATAATAATACAAAATAGTGATAAAATGATAATAATATAAAATAATTGATACATACAAAATATAACATATAATTAGTCATACATTTAATCACGTTTCGATTCATTTTCATATAGCATGCATCATTTTTTTTATCTTATTTGCTTTAATTTTATAAAAATAGAAATCTATCTAAATTATATATTTTATTGCAGAAAAATAAGATATTTGAGTTAGGAATCCACATAAGACACTCAAATCGGAGTTAAAATGAAGTCAGCAAGTGAAAATTAGTGAAGACTATTAGGACTGAATTGAATATAATATGTCATTATATGATCGTAACGGTCATAACAGTACGGGCGTGAACAGTCCGCTACGGCCCGTTAAAATGCCCAGTTTCAATCCTACTTCTACTTGGACACTGTAAGGGCCGTTACGAAAACTATTTTCAAAATTTCTTCAACTTTTCTTGCACTATAAGAATTTGAGCTATTAGCTATCGATTTTAGTGACTCCATATTTCGTAGCAATATTGTCACAGTTAGATATAGATCAGTGACAGATTTGGAACACGTTTAATACATCATCTCCATAAACTTAATTGATAATATAGTGACGCAATTGTGTCCACATTAACTATAGAAATTATAATCACTAATATTAGTCGACATATCGTAGTCAAGCTATAATAAATATGTCACTATATAGTGACACTAATCGGTCTCTAATTTGTCTCAAGTATATCGCTAACAGTTATACATTTACTATATATTTGGGACACGTTTAGTGCACCGTCTTCACAAATCTAACTGATAATATAGTCACAAGTTTGTGACCATATTAAGTACAGACATTATGATCCCTAATATCAGTCAATATATTGTAATTAATCTGTTCCTAAAATCAGACACTAATTTGTCTCTACTTTGACTCAAATTTGGTTGCTAACGGTTACAAATTTACTACATATTTGAGACATATTTAGTGCACCATCTCCACAAAAAATAACTTACAATATAATGACGATGATGGAAACTACGACCATTAATATCAGTTGGTATATTGTAATAAATCTATAAATAATTTATCCCTAAACTATGATACTAATTTGTCTCTAATCTGTAATTAATCTATCTCTATTCTGTCTCAAATTTTATCATTAATAATTATAAATTTACTACTGACTTGCGATAATTTTTTGCCAACCATTTACACTATCTACTTTAATTATAATTTCTTTTGCTTATAATGGCTAGACGTTTGTACACAAATATTATGAAATCAATAATTGATCATCAAAAGTGAAATGGTTTTATTTTCTTATTTAATAATTGAAATAACTCTCAAGACTTTTAAGGTTAATATGAAAACTATAATAGAAAATTTAATTGCATATGTGTTTGTACATGATAATCAATGGATGCCAATAAGATTGTTAGAAACATAAATTTATATTCTTTTTCCTTTCTACTTATGATAATATATTATTATTTTAATTCTCATTTTTATTTATACATTTATGTATATGTATAGATGGGATTAGGACTTTCATTAGGTTGACAAGTAAATTTATAATTAGGTAAAACAATTATGGCAATATAAATGAAAACTAAAAGAATCTAAAACATATATACATATATATATATATATATATATATATATATATATATATATACATATATATATATATGGGGAAGCGCCAATGTTGTAGGCATCTCACGCATGGATGCGGAGCACATTTTTGCTATTCATTGGGACATCCACGACTATGCAAGAAAACGGCCATTCCGGGTCATAGGCAGAGAGCACTGCCTACAAAACTACCGTTCAGTGACCACCCTTCACACATTCGAGGAGCCTTATGTTGGGAGGAGATCGTGGTCTCAGAGTCGTACATGGTGGATGTGTCACATGAGAACACGAAGAACATTGCATAGGAACATGACGAACGATGTGTGGATATTCGTTGTACCATCATTGGCCATGGATCTCTTACTGAATGGTGAAGATATGTTCCGCATCCATACATTAAAACACCTACGATGCATGTGCATTTTACCCTATATATATAATCATGATAGAAACAATTGCGTATTCATGATAAATACCACATGGAATTCTGACAACTAATTAGTTATACAATAAACTAATGAAAGTAAGAATAATTCACAATTTTTTATAAGTAAATATTAAAATAAACATTTTGCAAAAAATATTTTATAAGTATTCATTAATGATATAATAAATTGGCAAAGTTCTAAAAAAACATAGTATAATTTTAAAATATTTTTATGCTTATTAAGTAATAAAAAAATATTTTGTAAATATTATTTAATTACATAAATATATTTTATGCACAATATTATATGTCAGAAGCCAAAAACTTCAATGTGAAGAATTGAACACACGACCTCCCAATATATGTTTAGCCTCTTTTCCAATTGGATACAAAGTAAGTGATGTTAGTTATGCATCCTATTTAATATTAGTGTCCGTGCCCAAGACTTTCCCTCTTCACAGGGGTCGCCGTTGTGCGCCCAGGCTCCCTGCATGCGCAGGGGCCAGAGAAGAACCCTGCCAGCGATGGCAGGGGTCGCCGGTTGGCCTCTGTGTTGGTCGCCGACGCACGCCCCGACTCCCTGTGCACGCAGGGGCCAACCAGCGACCCCTACCATTGCTAGCAGGGTTTGTCTCAGGCCCCTGCGCATGCAGGGAGCCTCGGCGCATGCCAGCGACCATCACAGGGGTCGCCGGCGATGGCCTGCGCACATGCCACTATCGAAACGTTATCAATATGAATCAGTGCACAACATTATTCTCTTTTGTGAAGCTTGGTCTGTGTAAGTTAGATTATCTATAGTAGTATTTTACATTTCAGGAAAATGAATTTTATTTCTCAAAAAGAGAACTTAATAAAGTTTTGGAATAGTTTTGAGTCTCTGACCTAGATTTTCATTTGGCAGTAAATTCTCTATCACAAATAATTTGAATTCATGGGCAGAGCAGAATTATCTATAATTTTTAGCTGGATAGTTCACTAGCAATAAGTTTGTGATATGTTAAGTTATTTCCGCATCTTATGAGTTTGAACTTGCTTGGACATCTTAAATTGTGCATGCTTGTTGTTTCCTAAACATTTGATTGGAATTCGAGATCGCACTTTTACTTTTATTCAAACATGTACAAGGCTTTGAATGCATCATTTGGAACATATTTCTTGTTTGATTATATGCTGGGATTCATAGCAAGTAGATGTATACATTTCATTCATTTAATTAACTAAAATAAAATATAATTGTAATTGCACTTTGCACACATTTTATATAAATTAGTGCTTGCAAATTTCGTGAGAAAAAAAAGGAAAAAATCAATGCTCGCAACTATAAATGACTTATTCTGGTAAAATACATAAATGCACGAACTAATGTAATACATGTATGTGTATAATTTGAAATCCTTATCTCAGTTGTTTTTTCTTCAATGTCGTCTCCATCATTAGATCATTGGTGAACTTTTTGTGCTGTCGTATGCCATTTCATTTCTTTTGACATAGATGCATTTCCCATTTGTTGTCTTGTTCCATTCACTCAACAAGTAAAATCTTAGTATGCTTTTCCTTTTGAAGTTTCAAGAAGACGATGAAATGTTATTAATATGATTGACTGACATATCTCTATGAAGCTTGGTCTTTTGTGCACAACATTGTTCGACACTTAGGAAGTTGAACCTGTGCAAATTCTTTTACACAATTATCTATATTCTTCAGATGACATTTTCCTCCCCTAATTTATTCTCTTTTCTACCTATCAAGTTATCAATGTGATTCCAGTTATTGGCAAACAATGTTTTGGCCATGTCAACAGAAATATGTATCTTGTGCATCTTCTTAGACCATTATGTAATTTCATGCTCCTTTACTTCATTTACTGATTGTTAGTTTCATTTACTTATTATTTTTCTAGTATATTTCATGTTCTGTTTTGGTATAATTACATTCTTACTTTTTTTCCTCACATTTCACTGCTCATAATAAGATTTTAGTACACAATCTTATTGACAATAATATATTTGGACCTTTTAAATGCATAACAATAATATATTTGGTTGTGGCACACTTGTTGTGAGAGAGGCTTATGCATATTGTCTTTCCTACATAAATTTCAGCGAGAGGCGACCCGATCGAAGTTGGATCCAACATTGGAAAGATGAACATGGATTTATAACAGAAAGTTTTAAAGATGGTGTTGACGAGTTCATAAAGTTTGCTTATGAACATGAAGATGTGGTTGATATATATTGGTCGCCAAATCCTATGTCATTGTCAAAAATGTAAAAACTTTTGATGGAAGGTCAAGTATGAGGTGCGAAAGGATTTATATCATAATGGCTTTTTAAATGCTTGTCAATTGGACTTCGCATGGTGAGGAGCAATGGGTGGATAGTAATTCAACATCTATTGAAGCATCAAACGGAGTTGAAATACAAAATCCTTATTTGGATATGGTTAGGGATGCTGAAGTGAATCACTTAGGTAATATCAATATCCTGCAAGAGGAAGAAAATCCAAATCCGACAACTTTTAGGTTTTATCGGCTTCTTAGAGATGCCGATGAACCTTTGTGGGAAGGATGCGAGAAGCATAGCACACTATCTGCTGTGGCACAATTAATGAACCTGAAGTCTAAGCATAATATGTGCAAAAACTATTTTGATCGTATGATCGCTATTATAAAAAAGTATGTTACCAATATATGAGAACTTACCAACAAATTTCTACAAGTGCAAGAGAATGATGAAAGAGTTAGGATTAGAATATAAAAAAATTGATGTGTGTCGTGATCATTGTATGTTGTACTATAAAGAGGATAGTACACTCATAAATTGTAAGTCTTGTGGTGAGCATTGATACAAGCTGAAGAAAAATGGCAATGTCAATCAAAAGGATGTGCCTTAGTCAGTGCTCAGATATTTTTCTATTGTTCCAAGATTGCAAAGGCTTTTTCTCTCCGAAAAAGTAGCAATGTTTATGCATTGGCATACTGAAGGATTGCATGAGGATCTTTCGATGATAACACATCCATCTGATGTTGAAGCATGGAAGGATTTTGATGCATGCCATCCAACATTTTCCAAGGAGTTTAGGAATGTTAGATTGGGTCTTTGCACATATGGATTCAATCCATTTGGTGCTTCAACAACGGCTTATTCATGTTGGCATGTTTTCATAACATCGTATAATTTACCTCCAAGCATGTGCATGAAAAGGGAGCACATATTTTTAACAAGCATGATTCATGGGCATCGATCCCCAAGTAAGAGTCTGGACATCTATTTAAGGCCACTTATTAATGAGTTGAGAATGTTGTGGGATGATCGAGTCTTAACCTACGATAAGTCGACAAAACAAAATTTTATAATGAGAGCAGCTTTGTTGCGGACAATCAGTGATTTTTCAGCTTATGGAATGTTAAGTGGATGGAGCACGAAAGGAAAGCTTGCATGTCCAATATGTGGCAAGCACACAAAATCATTTTATTTAAAGAATGGCAGAAAGGTTTGTTGGTTTTGCCTATTGAGAATTCAATGCGTCGTGATCGTAAGAAAGAATACTATGCCCGCAAAAAGAATTACAGGAATGGAGGCATTTGAGGAGCTCAACAAACTTGAGCCCATCACCTTTGGATTGAAGGCAAATCCGTTCAAGCAAGTTGGTTTTGGAAGTGATCATAATTGGGAGAAGAGAAGTATATTTTGGGATTTGTCTTATTGGTCCTCAAACATGATTCGTCAAAATTTAGATGTCATCCATGTTGAAAAGAATGTGTTTGATAACATATTCAATACTATAATGGACATAAAAGATAAGACGAAGGACAATGCGAATTCTCGAGAAGACATGAAGCTAATATGTAAACATGCAGAACTAAATTTGAAGAACAAAAGCAACATTTGATGTACATGAAGCTAATATGTACATCAAGCCAAAAGCAGCTTATGTACTAAATAATGAAGAATAAAAGCTTGTGTTTCAATGGGTAAAAAACTTAAAATTTCCTAATGGGTATGCATCAAATATATCTCGATGTTTTAATATTGAAACCGAAAAGATACATGAAATGAAAAGTCATTATTGTCACATTTTCATGCAAAGATTTATTCCTTTGGACTTTAAGGATTTTTTGCCTAAGGCTGTTTGGGAACATTTTTTAAAGAGTTATGCACCTCTAACATTCGCAAAGAGGACATGTCACGTTTAGAATGCTCAATTGTGACATCTTTGTGCAAGGCCAAGAAGATTTTTCCACCTTCATTCTTTGATGTGATGGAGCATTTAGTCATGCATCTACCATATGAAGCAAAAGTTGGAGGATCTGTACATTATCGATGGATGTATCCATTTGAGAGATGCATGTTGTATTTGAAAAATAAGGCTAGAATTGAGGGCTCGATATGTGAGGCATATTGTATAGCGGAAGTATCTAATTTTACTTCGTTATACTTTGAAGCAAATATTCAAACAAGACGAACTCAAGTTCCATGAAATGATGATGGTGGAGTCGATCTAAGCAAAAAATGTTTGTCCATATTTAAATATCCATTCCGCCTTATCGAAAAGGGACGTGACATTATGTTGAATGACAATGATCTTACACTTGCGGAGAAATATGTTCTAATGAACTGTCATGAGATGACACCTTACATTGAGTGAGTACATTTGCATGAAATGATTTTAACTTTTTTTTATTAAGATATAATATTTAGGGTAAAATTAGGCAATTTGAAGACTTTCAAAGACATCAAAATCCTTATATCACAGACAATCAACTCTTGCAAAGTCGAGATGAAGAATTCTTTTCATGGCTAAAGTATCAAGTGAAGAATGAATTGGTGAAAAATCCATTGATCCGAGACTTTAGTTATGGACTATTTAAAAAAGTGACAACATATAATAGTATAGTTGTCAATGGCTATAAATTTCAGACACAAAACCACCATGAATAGTGGAATTTGTGTTCTTGGCAACTTGTACGAGGATAATGACATTGATTACTACGGCATCATCGAAGAGATAATAGAGTTGACATATTTAGGCAAGGAAAATAAGGTGATTGTATTACGATGTCATTGGTTCAATCCAAAGCAAAGAGTCATCCAAAGCATAATCTAGTTGAAGTTAGGCATGGATCCAGACTTCAAGGTTATGATCCATTTGTATTAGCAGAACAAGCACAACAAGTTTATTATACGAGTTATCCTTCAAAAAAAAGGTCGGTATGAATGGTGAGCAGCATGCAAGGTGAGAAGTAGGCTTTTATGGAGGAAAATATGACTAGTGAAGCTGATACAAACATTGAAATACCTATGGATGACTACTACCAAGAGGATATGATAATAAGGGCAACATATATGGAGGAGGATGGTGAAGAAAGAGTTGAATTATTTGATGCAAATGCTTCTATGGAAGAGGTGAATGTAAATGAGATATCTCGTACATTAGAAGATGAAGACGATCAGATCATTAATGATGAAGATATTATTGATAGTTGTGATGACACTAATGATGAGGAAGAATATGAATCGCTTTCAAGCGAGTAACTTTTTATAAAATGTTACATTTTATAATTACGTAATATGTCAATTTATGATATGTTTACATTTCATTATATATTTTCTAGCCAATTAGCTATCAACTTGCATGTATAAACAGTCATGGTTCTTCGAGGAAGAGGAGGCTGTACGTAATATGTCAGCATCTAGGTCAGGATCAAGGCCTTCTGCTCCTGTGTCACCATCAGCTGATGCTTCTACATCATCCGTTGTAGATATAACGACCCTTCCTTCTAGACGCAGTGCTACAAGATCTATTCAGACAATTGAAGGTAAGTAAAAAATGTTCGCTATTTTTTTATGCTTTACTATCGATTCTAATTTTATTTTTCTCTAAAAATTCCAACATCTGAAGCACCGGAAGAGAATCTGAACGTTTCTTAGCCATGAATAATAGTCGGGCAAGAGAGCCTCGAAGGTGGACTACTAGATGTAATGGTTCTGTAAAACAACTAGTCAAATGATTTTCTAAGGTATTATGGCTATGTAATAGATGCGCATATCACACTTAAAAAGTAATGACTGAGTACTATCAAATTGCAATAAGCACCTACTTGTTGTTGCTTTTTAAGGCTACCTCCTGGATTTATTGATACGGCTTTGAAGCATCATATAGTAGGAATTACTCACAAATTTTTATGGGAATCATCATTTTGATTGGAAATTAAAATCATGGAGCTGTAGCATACAACATTAATCACTCTATAGGACCTCAGAACATGGAACACAAGTCATGAATGTATTTATGATCCTAATGACGATGAAGAAATCCTTTCAAGAACAGGATACAATTAATTCGATTAGTCACCATTCATCAACAAATTTGATGCTCTCGCAAAATACGGCTTTTCTCTATTCACTGCATGTGTTTCATAATTCTGATCTCAAATTGCACGAATGCCGCAGGGCAGGAAAATAGACATAATGCCATAAATGACTGGCTATGATCTCCTAAAGGTCGCAAAGGTATGGATCATGTTTCTCAGCTTCTTTTTCTTGTTAATTTGTGTATATGATATCTATAAATGATCATTAAACTCAAACCATGTCCATCAATTAAAACAAATGTCAGGAGCAAGCATGCCTAATGCCTATTCCTATGGTCATCATGTCATCAGAGAATGAACCACAAAGAATGTTTGCAACTTCCCCGGCCAAAATTTACATGCTCCAACTACTACTTATCTTTTGTATGAAGAAAGATGTCTGAACCAAGTGCATCCTTCTCTCGTTCAGGTGCCGAGCCATTGGAGCTAGGACTTCATCCAAAAACCTCTTCACATGAAAGATGTGCAGAGACTCATAAAATCTTAGTATGCTTTTCCTTTTAAAGTTTCAAGAAGACAACGAAATATTATCAATATGAGTGATTGACATATCTCTGTTTACTTGGTTACCTTATAGTAGGATGCTTTACATTCCTTGTTTAGAGTGATTTTAAGTCATCTCTCTTAAAATCCCGCATTAGCAACAACGGTGCTATATATCTAGAATTATCAAAGCACAATATGGAGCATGTTTCTAATTTTCATAACCGTCATAGGTTGATCTTTTGTTGGTAATAATATGGACTTGAATACATGTAACATAAGCTTTGAGGTCATCTTCTTTCTGGCATAGACAATCTAAGTTCTCTAACCTCAGTATTCAAACATCTGCTATCTGAATAATATGACATGTTTCCTTGTCTTTGAGTAGAACATATTATTTTCATATGTTTATGAAGCCATGCATGTTAGTTATTTGAATTTCCATTCTCTTTTCTTGTTTGCAGAGTTAAGAAGGTTCAACCGCTGCTTGAAATTTTGAAACCAAAGCTTATTTTGGTAGTGTATTATGATTCTAGCATTTCTTTAAGGATGTTTAAATAACTCATAACTATTATGTTTCCATTGTGTGGTTTGTTTGTAGTTTCCTGAATGGTTGAGGTCTCTGTACTCTGTCAAGCATGACAACATACTCTTGTACTATTCCACTAATGTACAGTTATGGGTATCTAGCTTCAAAGGTTTTGAAATTCTTTTGGAAAAAGGCCTTGCATCTCAGTTGAAGCCTAAAAAATTAAATGAGGGAAATCTACTGCAGCACAGGGGGTCAAGTGCAGGCACAGGCAGCCGCAGAATACTGAGCCAACAATCTACTGCAGCAATATCAACGGCTCGGGAGACGATTGGCAACGCAACATCATCTTTTGTGAATAGAAGTGATTGCATCTCAAGTGATTGTCTTGGAGCACGGGAAACCTCATGTGATGGGAAACCTCGTAGGAAACATTTTTTATTATGATGTGCAAACTTTTGTTCAACTCGGTATGCTGGAAATGTGCCTTTTGCTTTTGAAATGTTGATGGGTGGTTTGCTATTGTATCATTTTTTGTACCTCATGTGATGTATTCATATACTCTAATTTAACTTTGTAATGAGCATTTAGCTCCACTTTATCAATTGAAAAAATGATATATTGATATTTTTTATATTGGTTATTGTATGTGTCATTTATATCATTGTAAAATTGATAATTTAATATAAATGATATTATTGCGAAAAAAACTGTTGCTAATTTGTGACTGGACTGGGACGATTTTGAGACAAATTGCAAACTGTGAGAATCAAATGCGATAGAAGTTAGCTACGGAACAAGGACAAATTAGTCACAAAAAAATTATAATTGTTTTTAACACCGTAACATTATAACTTAGTGACATGTTAGCTACCGGTTTTGAATTCTAATAATTAAGAGTTGCCACAAAATAGGGATAGATTAGGGACGATTGCACACATAATTAGCTATGAAAATAAGGACACAAAGTTGGGTCGCAATCAGTGATGAGGTATTAACTACAGACGTACGTTGTCCCAAATTCATAGCAAATCTAACGCTAATACAATTTGCGACAGTATTATCCACAAATTTGTTACAGATTTCTCCATAGCTAATAGTTCAAATTCTTGTAGTGTTGGAAATTTTAAGTCCAGATCGAACCCAAGCTTTATCCTAAGCCTTAGGAAGGATTAGAAAACATATTTACTCATATTTGAAAGAGTTTTGGATAGTTTTAAAGACCTATCAAAGTTTATTCCGAATTTACTTATTTTAACACGAAAAGACTTCGAATCAAACTGAAACTCTACCAGAATCCTTGGGACACCTAGAAGTTATAAATAGAGGCCCTGGGAGACAAAAAAATGTATGCTTAGACCTGGGAGCCATGCTACATTGCAGAAGAATAATTTTAGAGTTTTTCGGTGTTTGTTCAGGAGAAACTACGGAGCAACTCAATACGTGTACTATGCAGCAATCCAGAGATCATCGAAGCCGAAGGATTCAGTCTTCTATTCATTGTTTGGATGCTCTTTACCCATACTTTTTATGCTTAATTAATTCTGTAATAGAGATTATTAATATTTTTATAAAAATACATAAACTATTTGTTAGATTTGGATTAATATAGTTATTTCAGTTTCTTTTTATTATGATTATTGTGCTTAATACTTTTTACCAAGATTATTATATTCTGAGATAAGACTACAAATCAGATCTGGGGTGGTTAGTCTTAGGATTTAATAATTCTAAACGAATTTATTCTTAACTTAAAGTTGAAGCAATCACAGCACGAAACTAGTAACCTATTGTTTGTATTAGATTTTGTGCGGTCTATTAGTTTTTACCCAGCGAGGATAACTATTAGTTTAGGAATTATAACTTTATGCATCTTAATATCTTTCTTAACTGAAGATTAACTTAACTTTTGTGGTCTTAAGTTATGTGAAAATTAAGATAGTTTGATTTACTCAGCGTAGAGATCAATAATTTAAGTAATCCTAATTCGTCTGAAGAACTAAATTTATTCATCATTATTAAAATTCAATCTTCATAGTTCTTCATGTCACTTAATCATCATCATTAATCATCCATAATCCTTAAGCTCAATACTAATTTATTTTATTTTTTGTTATTTAATTGTTTGCACATTTATTTTCTATATCTACACAAAACGTTTTTCTTCTCCTAGTAGATTATTGAGATAGATTAGATTTAACTAGTTCCCTGTGAGTTCAATACTCTTCTATCTACTTTATTACTTGATACGACTAGTGCACTTGCTAGTGAATTTATTTTGCTACAACCTTTTATGCATCAACAACGAAAGACTTCTAAACATATAAATCTCAAGATCACATATCTAATCTATGTGCCACATATGCTCTAACATAAAATCCAATATAGGGTTCATCATATATATAGATGAGTTCATATAAAATTACGTAACTTCTCATATGTCATACATACTTGACTCGCTAAAGAGTCCATCATCATAATATAAGTACCATGGGTCGTAGTCCGACCGTCACATATGCAATTTCATCATCATGAGGTCCTCGTCGTCGAGTTTATGTTTTGTCCATACGTGCACGAATTCATGGGGTACAAAAAAATTCTCTTGTTAGCGTATGTTGAGGTCTATGCATGCTATAATCCTATAACATACTTTTTACATGTCATGTCATATGCATTGCATCATAATGAAAACATAGAACATGGACATGCATATGCACTCTACATGACGTGAATAATCATCATAGCAAGATATGACAAACATATAATTTCATAACATTATACTAAGGCATATCATAACTTATCATTATGCTAAGACATATCATAACTTATCTTGCTTTACTTTAACATCTTCATTAATTACATCATATAACAAGGGGACATACATTAACATCCTTTTATGTGCTTACTTTATTATCATCTTCATCTTTATATTCCAAGTCATTCATCTTAGTTACTTCAAGTCATTCATCTTAGTTACTTTAAGTGACTTACATCTTTTCATCTTTTATCTTTATTTACATAATTTTTTATTTCGGTGATTGAGAAGTCCATGTTGACTCATCAATCTTAACTTAACTAGGTCAGAATTTTTTGTCCTATTGGAGGACACAGTTTGTCCACTCTTAGGTGGAGTCTTAGTCTTTGGAAGGTCACACCTTGTCAACTCTAGGGTGGGGTCTTGGTCTTCCCCTAATTCAATTGCTGAAATCTTTTTGTCCCATGAGAAGCCACACTTTATTATCTCCAAAGGAGGTCTTGATCTTCCCCGATAGCCACAATTTACTTCCTCAAGGGGTTCTTGGTCTCCCTCTTACATACGATGACAACAATAAGACATTTTCATAAATTTGTCTTTTACTTTACATTCATCAATACATACAATTATTCATTTCATATTGCATGATTTAATCATATTTATCACTACAAGAAAAATAACTTTTAGCGACTATAATTAACGGAGAGATTCAAATTTGGTCGTTAAACACTATTATTACTGAAATCTGGTCGTCAACAATAAAGATTAGAAATAAAGTGATCCTTAATATTTTTATGGCATGCCGTTAAAAGTTAACTATAAGAACAAGATTGGTCTTGATGTTAAAATATTAAAATTAATAACTATCATTAAAAATATTGATGAGCCAAATAAAAAAATCTTAAAACGATAGTTATAAGATATATTTCTTTTCATTTTCTTTTCTTATTTTAATTTTTATATTCCTTCTCACCTAAAAATATTATTATTTATTATTTTAAAATTCAAAATAAAAAAAATTAAATTATACTTTATGTTTTAATATTATTCTTCAAGTTTTAATATAATTAATAAAAGATAAACAAATATCTTCACTTTCAATTTTTAATATTTATTTTTGTTAATGGAATTAAGAATGTTAATATCTCTTTACTTATAATAAATAATACCATTTAATTATTCATTTTTTTATTTTTATGTTTGTTTAACTTTTTCATATTTAACTTTGATTAGAATTTAATATATATATTTCCTAAACAATTATGAAAAGATAAATATAAAATATTATTATTTTAAGATCAAAGTTAAAAAAAATTATTTTTATCGTCATAATTTTATTAATAACAAATATAACTAATCATCTAATTCTAACCTAATTTTTTTACTATATGCAGATCATTTTTTTATCTCTTCTTTCGCACACTGGCAAGGGACGACACAAGTACCACTCATCATCTCCTTTCCTTTGATAGACGCTGACGAGCTGTGCGAGAGGCGGCAGAGGCAGCCCCGATAGTCGTTGGGCGGTCGTCAGGGCCACCTCATGCGCAGAGGCGACCGTCGCACGAAGCCGCCCCTGCATGAGAGGCAACCATCGGCAACTGCCTCACGTGCCCGACGTCGCCCCTATGCGAGAGTGCCGCCGCCCTCGACGGTCATGCCTCACGCTATGGAGGCCGTCAGGGCTGCCTCCGCCCTCTGAGGCGGTCGTCGGTGTTCTGGGCCAATGCAACAAGGTTGTGCTATCACGGACGTACCCTAGAAATGTCATTTGTGCATAAGCATGCATTTAATTAACATACTAAGTTAATTTGGATGTCCATTTAGTGATATTTGTATAGTAATTAATATTTTGATTAGTGCATAATGATTACTTAATTATCGATAAATTTTACAAAGTAATTATATAGGGTTATTAGGAATAAATCATAAAATTTCTAAATATCATAATATATATGTTTAAATAGAATTAAGTAAGCTTAATTAGGGTTAAAACACATAATTGTGATAAAAAAATGTGATTGACCATCACTTAAATTCCAAGCAGCTGAAGCAGACAAGTGAGAACTGCTCAAAGGGATATTTTTTCAAACTGCCATACGACCTTAGACAATTCTCAAAAAAATATATAAGCCACTAATATTATATTTTCACCATAGAAAAATTACCAGAGGAAGAACTTGAGCGAAACGATCTAGGAAAAATCGGGAACATCGACTATTCCAGGTGAGTTTTGATTTAGAAATTGTTCTTCTGATTGAGAGAATCATTACTTCGTGATAAATGAATCATAAATATGAAATTTTTTATGGTTCATCCATTCGAAGTTAGCTTTACATGGCCTCTAGAATCACCTAAAAATGAGTTTTATAGAAGAAGTTATGAACTTACCTTCGCAAGTCACTCATCCTATCCCGAGTCTGATACAAGTTCTATTTGTAAATTAGGGAATGGTTGGAGTTGAATTAGGGTTTGAAATTTGGATATGCTTAATTAGACATTCTAAGGGTTTGGTGAGAGGTGGAATCATCCTATTTGAACTTGTATTTTTGGAGAAATGATTTTGTCATTTCATAGTGATTCCTCTGCCAAATTCTAGGACATGGACAGATCACGACCCGAATTAACTATTTTTGTTATAAATTTATACAGCGAGTTAAATTCTCTAATTTTTATGAAAAATTAATAATGAAATATAGTTTTCAGAATAATTATGCCCTAGTTAAAGGGTCAAGTATGAAGAAACATATAAATCAATATTTCAGTGATACACAGTCTGTCATGACACAAACCCTAGGTCAGATTATTTGGGATGTCCTGACTTACTCACTTGGAATGGAATTTGATAATGATATTTGGGGGTTGGAAACCTTAGTATGTCCAATTTTTAATTAATCCATAATCATAAGATTTTTCGATGTGGTTAAGAAGTTATGATTTATTTATTGACAGACACTCAGTCTGAAATCCTGAAATAGCACCTAGTTAAGCTTTGGGGAATTGAAAAGTTCCAAGTGTGGAATAGTTTATGAATGTAAATGTCTGAAGTTAGAAATTGGTATTAGAGGAGGTTATATATATTTTAGGGTGCATAAGCATCCATACATCATGAGCATGCATTGCATATTACGTTACTAGTGATTGGAAAGTAAAAAGACATTATTGTTTGTAGGAAAACCTCAAGTTGCAAGTGAAAGGAAGGAAATCTAATAAACCTCCTTGAAGTGATAAAGTACAAGGTGAGTGGGTAAATTTACAACATAGCAAAATGTTATATGTTAATTCTTTTATTTATGGTATTACCTAAAGCAAATATTATTATTGTTATTATTGAAACATATCTTGCGTTATGAAAAGTAATTATGATATGTTTTAAGGATTTCACATGAGATGGAGTAATATCTTATACAAAAATGTTTTCAGGGAACAATGCTTGTGAAGTGAAAATAAGTTTTATTTGATAATGATATGAGATTATGACATGTGCATTTTGATATTATTAAACTCCATGTGTTCATTAGACATGCTATTTGAAAAAGGTCTTTGGGACCGCATTTGATATATATGAAGCTTTTGGGGCGTATATCGGGTGTCTTTGCTCTTTGGGAGCTGCTCTGCGTGCACGTATTGACCCATGATATGCTCTGCATATCTGAGAATCATGATTGGGTGGCACACAATTATGATTGGGATACGTATTGACTCATGATTTGCTCTGCGTATCTGAGACTCTTGATTGTTAAGCTCTGCTTAATTGTATGACATACAATCATATCCGTGACTCTTGATTATGAAGCTCTATTTAACTGTATGACACATGATCATAGAGGGATACGTATTGACCCATGATGAGTATGTGCAATGACACATGTGTGAAGTTTAAGTATGAAAATTATGATATCTTGAGTTACTTTTACTTTTATGAAAGTTCATATGATTTGACAAGTTATGTTATATGTGATATACTTTAAATATTTTCTCATATGAAAGAAATGTGGTTATTTAAATGATATATGCACTCGTATTGTTCCCCTATCTTGTACTTTTATTCCACCCACAGAGCAAATGATTGTTGCTCACAAAATCCATTTTAAATATTTTTTTTCAAATACTCGTATATTTTCGAGTTGAGTCGACTTGAAGCTTATTTTTGCTGCATATAGAGAAGAGGTCGAGCCGCTAGAGCACTTTAATCTCCCTTCACTTTTGTTTTTTGTTTTTTTTTTTTGTTTTTTTGAAGCATACATATGTAATAGATAGTTTTAGATGTTGTAATTAAGTTTGTGAGAAATATTTTGTAAGGTTGTATGAGACTTGATTCTGTGGAGTTATATGTGAAATGGTTTGTGGAAAAAAAAGTATAATCACAATATGTGAATGTCATATCTTATAGTTTTTTATTAAATTTTGGTGAATATATATATGTCTTTTGTATGTATTGACAAATAACACAAGATATGTAAGGGATGAAGGTTTTGCCGATTTTATTTTTAGAATTACTAGATATAATTAAGATTATGATAATTGATATTAGAACTTAGTCACGAAGTTGGATGTGATATGTGCCATCTCCGTCATCGTCTCTCTCAGCATTGACATAAAGGATGTGTTTTTTTTTACAATTTTTCTCCGTTTACACATATTTCTTGACTTGTCCACGGATGGATTGCATGCACTTGTCTCACATTATGTGGTAATTATGTTAATGCATATATACTAAACTTTATTTTTTTTATGACTTCCGTTGCAAAGTTTGGAAAAGAGATGACATCGACTTCAAAAGCGTCGAAGCAAAATTTTATTGCAGTGCTTTTGGAAGAGGGCGGGGAAAAGGTCTGTGTACTCCTTGAGAGTTTTTGAAAACATTTCACTTGTGATATATAAAAGAGCAAGTCTTCGTATCAATGGAAGTCAAAAGATGTCACATTATTGTAAAAGTTTTAAGGTTTGATTTTTTATTAAAATTATTATGTTTATAATTTCTACAATGATGTTTATATTATATATAACATTATTGTGTATGTTATATCTTAATATTAAAATATGATGCAACTGAAAGGAATACAAGAAATAGAGTAAAATTAATTGTCACACCATGTTGCCAGCAAGCCTTTCAAAGAACTCATTTATTAATGGGTATTAATATTAAAATATTAATATTCTTTTCTCTATTTTTTTGCTTGATAAAGGGTGGTAAAGTTGTAGCCCATCATATGTTGCAACTATTTTTTGTGAAACGCGCAAGAAAAATAACAAGCTTGTCAAACTAGAGACCATCGAAAGATTTGTATGTTTAATAATAATTTTTCATTTAATTTTCATGAAATGTATATTAATATGAGTTTATATTTTTGTAGGTTAAAATACAAGAGATTGTACAAGTTGAACCTATACTTCCCGCAATAGAGGTAATAGAGCGATGTTTTGATACTAAATAAATATAGTCATGTGATTGGCTTTGGTGGTGGGATTATGACAAAAGAAATGAAAGGAAATAGTTCTTCGAAGCTTGAATTATTGGATAAGTTATGTACAACTATGAAAGAAAACAATTTGTTAAAAGAACGTGTAGCTTGTGTGGAAGGTCAATTGCAATAGTTGATGGAGTTCATACAGTCAATAATCCAATGGTTAAAATTCAACAACACTACAATCTTGTGAAGAATCACTTGAAGCATAAGGTTAATAAGAATAAAAACTCTGATTTATGATTTATGTGTTATTTTATTATATATTTTTATTCTAATAAATTTTAATCTAATTACAACCCTCTTTGGAAGCAAGCAGACTATGTTTGGTAGATTAATTTTTTATTGGTGAGTACACTATCTTAATTGCTTCTAAGTAAAGTTATTTTTAATTATTGTCAATACTAATTCTCATCTTGATTTTACAATTTTTTTATGAATGTTCGTGGGATTGGGAAGGAAAATGAATGGAAGAGTTATTTGGAAGTCTTGCTATATTTTTTTGAACGTGTTCTTTTAGAAGAGTTATTTGGAATTTTGTAAATATTTGAATTAAGATGTTAGATGTTGCATATGAATATTATTGTATGGACAATTGATTTAATACTTGATATTTTGAACATGAATGAGTCTGAATCTTATTAAATATAAAATTTTAAAAATGTATTGACGATCATATATTTGTCCCAAATAATAATAATAATAATAATAATAATAATAATAATAATAATAATAATAATAATAATAATAATAATAATAATAATGACAAGAAAAGTGGCCCTTAAAAAGTTTCTTCTAATACATAAATAATATCTTTAACAACTATTTGAATGGTCCTTATAAGTTATATCGGGACCATCGTACTAGTCGCTATTGAAGTTTTAGGAAAGAGAATTATGGTGGTCCCTAAAAAGAAGCAACGATTAGTTATTCACACTGAACGCTAAAACATTTTAATGGAGTGCGACCAATTTTTTTGTCGTTGATGAGTATTAACGTCAAGATGATAACTTTTAATGATTACATGTTACGATCGTGCCGTATCCACACCCGTGTAAGCATCCATTCACGATTGTGCGTCCGTCCTCGGTGGCTTGTCCGTGTGACTACGTGGTTACGGCCATGCGAAAGAGCTTATTTTTCTCATCTTCATCTCTGATTCATGGCCTTGTAACCTTGTGGACATGGCTGTATGACCTTGTGGCCACGGCTGTGACAAAACATCAACTATCGTCCTATCTTCAAATATTCTAAGGTGTGTGTGGTCACGATCGTGGGTCCCTCTGGTCACAACAATGACAAAACCCTATGTCCCTGCCTTCGATTGCAGCCCAGGGGCCTTCCTAAGGGGGTCATGGTTGTGCCAGGAAGCAGTCGAGCTTCCCTTGTTTTTCTCCTCATTTTCCCTCATTTACAACTATATACAAGTTCCTCCATCACATACATCCAACATATATGCATTCACTCTATTAATCCAAGAACCATATCCTAAGATCCCTACATAATAAAATCATGAAACGAAGAAGAACTATCATAATCACATTCTTAATAGTGGGTTAAGCATTCATCTTGGTTCTATTGGAGATTATTAATGAAACAATGATTTTAATACATTCATGGAGCAATATATAAATCGATCATGCATAACTCTAATCATGACATTAAAGAAAGCCCTAGTTAGGTCTTCTAAACTCTTAATCCAAACAATCTCCTCAAACATATTTTTAGATTTTAAGTTAAAACCCTATTAATCCTAATAATTTATCTTTCTTCTTCCTCTCTTCTTCTTCCTTCTTCCTCATTCTTGTTATGATAGTCCTCTTCTCTTTCTCCTTCCTTCTCTTGCTGCTGTCCTCCAGTTGTATGAGAGAGAGTGTATAGGAGAGAGGGTGAGTGGGGTGCTGGTGGGTAGATGTGACTAGAGAATGGGGAGTGCAGCCAATTAGGGGTTTGGGAGAAGAGAAGTGGGTGTGAGGGGTAGGTGAGTTTAGGATATATAAGGGTCGTTTGGAAATAGAATCGCGATTCCTCCTAAGTTCTTGGTGCATAGTTGAATTGACAGATTACTTCGAGTTGTGTTTGATTTGAGTGAAGTTTGATGATGAGGAACTGGTTGATGTGATAGAAAAAAATAGATGTGATGGATGAGTTTTTGGTGGGTTTTGAATTAAAAATAATTATTATAATTATGAAGTATAATTTAATTATTAATTAAAATAAATGTATAAAATAAAAAAAATTACGTAAAAAATTTATTAAAAATATATTATTTAAATATAAAAAATCATTTTAAAAATAAATTATATTTAATTAAATATTAAAACATTTTAATGAAATAATAAGTAATAAATAATATTATATTAATATCTTATTTAAATTATTTTATATTTATTAAATAATTTATTTTATAAAATAAATGGTGTGAGAGAAAATAAAAAGAAAATAAAAATGAATTTTGAAAAAAACAAAAGCGGTCACGTCAACCTCAAAAAAATGTCACAGCTCTTGGTTCCACCAAATTTTGTTTCCGCCTCGAAACCTGATTCCGGAACGGTGTTTCGTGGAATTGGGCGAAACAAGGCACAAGATTAGGATTCCCGCCCGATTTCGTAAATAAACGACCCCATAATATATTTATCCTTTTAGCTTAGGAGCTTAACAAGACTAATGAGCTTCATAATGAATCTTAAATGGTTATAAGTTATTTATTTATTGAGAATATTACAACTAATACATGCATTAACATAAAAAAATATTCAAATAGATCACGATCATTTCAATCCACCACTTTGTCTTAACATGAGACTCCCAACAAGAAAATTTGGAAAGAAAAATGACCACTGCAAGCAAATTTCATTGGCGCAATTCAATTTGCACGATATAAAATCATAACCAGAAAAATTAACCCGATACTAATTGAAAAAATTAGTACAAATAAACTGAAAGATATTATTAAAATACCTCATAACGAAAGAAGAATCACTTTTTCTATGTTATTTTTATATCGTTGTCGAAAATTCGATCACTAAAAAAGAGAACACTAATACTGCAATTCAAGAACTATTGGAATCACGCGAAGATTTTGACAACTTCCGATTGTTCATCGGACTACACATGCACAAAAAAGAAGAAGAATAAGACTTCTTTATAGTACACAAATTGTTATAACTGCATCCATGCAGGTATACCTCCATATGGACGTGTCACGGGGTCGTTTTTCGCTCGACCGACCCGTGTGGCGCCTAGACGTGCCCAACGTCTAAGCAAGCTCTTTTGAGCGATTTGCGAAAGCTTGCTTATGCCATTTTTTGTATGCCACAACTTTTGGGACGCACGGTCCCGAGCGGACGCTTCTTCGATGAAGGCATTTGTGAACAAATGGGCACCTCGGCGTAACGTTCGATCGCTTGGGACGCTTTGGAACGCTCTTTTGTGGGTTGCCACCCCACGCTTGAGGCACGTTGCTAGATTTAGGGAAGCTTGAAATCTTTGTCGAGTAAATAGGAATGATTACAACGCTTCGTGGGAGCACTAGCGGGTCTCCCCTACTATACCATCGTTTCGGGTGGTAGAATTGCGACGTGTGGTGTGGAGGACCATCTCCGGGGTTGCACTTTTCTGGAGTACAAATTATAAAACTGCTATCACCACACTTAGAAAATAAACTAAGTACAAAAGCGGGTTGAAAAGGAAAATACATGGTAAGATAACTCGACGTGCCCCGGGGAGAAGCCCCGGGACATTCTCCCCCACTCAAGTCAGCGACGTCCCTGGAGCTGCAGCTTGGAATTCTTCAATATTCTGCTTGAATTGCCACAGGTCTTCAGTTGTCTCCCAACTTGTGTCGGCGTCCGGTCTTCCGCTCCATCGAACAAGATACTCCTTCTTCCGATTCTTCGTACGGACGACGAGTACTTCTTCAACTTGATCAGTAAACTGCTGACGGATGGGCTTCAGTGTCTTTAGTGTCTTCAACAAAAGACTTGAGCAGGCTGACATGAAGACGGGGTGTGTTGCATCTAGGGCGGGAGCTCCAACTTGTAGGCCACATTGCCTACCTTCTTGAGGATCTTGAAGGGGCCCTCGTAACGCCTAACGAGGCCCTTGTGCAGATTCTTCCCACTTAACCGAAGATGTTAGACCAGCTTCACCAGGACCAAGTTTCCGACTTTAAAGTTGACGTCTCGTCGGGCGGTGTCCGTCCACTTCTTCATGCGCTTCGACGCCTTGTGCAAACATGATCTCGCCATATCGTTCTGCTCATGCCGTTCCCTCGCCATGCGGTGAGCGGCGGGGACTTTGCCACCATAAGAAGTGGTGACGGCCTAGATCGTAAGAGGTTGTTGCCCCGTCACTATCTCGAAGAGACTCCGATTGGTCGACTCGCTCCGTTGCAGGTTGTAGGAGAATTGCGCGATGTCGAGTAGCTTCGCCCAATCCTTCTGATTGGCACTCACATAGTGCCGCAAGTAGATCTCCAGGATACAATTCACCCTCTCAGTTTGGCCGTCGGTTTGAGGATGAAGTGATGTCGAGAAATGCAGGTTGGAGCCCATCATCGTGAACAATTCATTGTAGAAGTTGCCAACGAATCGCCCATTCCGATCGCTGACGATACTTTGCGGTAGGCCTCAATACTTCACTACATGCTTCATGAATATCTCCGCAGCTTCAGTAGCAGGACAACTTGCGGAGCCAGCGGCGAAGATGGCATACTTGGAGAACCGATCGACGACCACCATGATGGTACCTGCCCCTTCAGACTTGGGCAGGCCTGTGATGAAGTCCATGGAGATATCTTTCCATGGACGCTCTGGGATGGGTAGAGGTTCCAGAGTTCGCCGGGCGTTTGATTGATGTTCTTGTCTTACTGGCAAACAAGGCAGGTCTTCACGAAAGCTTCAATGTCGTCATCCATCCTTGGCCAGAAGTAGTTGTCTTCGATGAGTGCCAAAGTGGGCGGATGCCCGGATGTCCCGCCCACTTGGAGTCGTGGCACTCCTGCATGATAGTGCGCCATAACTTGTCGAAGAGTGGAACGTAGATGCGACGTTCCTTGGTGAATATCAGCCCATCTTCCACCCAAAAGCGGCATGTCTTGCCCTCTATCGCTTGCTCGAATAAGTTCTTCGTCGTGGGGTATGACTCTAACTCCTTCTTGATCCTCTCGATGAGGTCGGCCTGAGAGGAGCTCATGGCCGCCAATTCCGCGTGTCGGCTGAGGGCGTCGACAACGACATTCGTCTTGCCAGGCTTGTACTCTAGGACATAGTCGAATTTCATCATGAAATCTTGTCATCTTGCTTGCTTCGGCGAGAGCTTCTTCTGTGTCTCGAAGTAACTTGTCGCGACATTGTTCATCTTGATAGGAAATCGCGACCCGAGAAGGTAGTGCTGCCATGTTCTAAGGCAGTGAATCACCGTGGTCATCTCCTTCTCCTGAACGGCGTAGCGCCGCTCTGTGTCATTGAGTTTGCGACTCTCGAATGCCACGGGATGCCCCTCCTGCATAAGAACTCCTCCAATGGCATAGTCAGAAGCATCTGTCAGTACCTCATAGGGCTTGGTGTGGTCTGGCAGGACGAGCACCGGTTCCTCCGTCATGGCCTTCTTGAGGGTGTCGAACGCTTCCTGGCATGTCGGCGTCCACTCACACTTCACATTCTTCCGGAAGAGATTCGTCAAAGGGGTCGTCACATGTGAATACCCCTTGACGAACCGCCTATAGTAGTTCGTCAGGCCAAGGAACGAACGCATGTCGGGAACCCGCTTGGGCGGCTCCCACTCCATGATGGCCCGAATTTTCGCGCCATCCATCTTCAGCTTTTCACTTCCGACGACATGTCCCAAGAAGTGCACTTCCGGTTGAGCGAAGACACACTTCTCTCGCTTGACGTAGAGCTCGTTCGACCGCAACACCTCGAACACTTGCCGAATGTGCTCGATATGCTCCTCCAAGATGCGGCTGTAGATCATGATGTCGTCGAGGTAGACAACCACGAGCCTATCAAGGAATGATTGCAATACCTTGTTCATGAGGGTGCAGAAGGTCGTCGGGACGTTGGTGAGGCCAAAAGGCATCACAAGAAACTCGTAGGAGCCGTATCTTGTGATGCACGCCATCTTCTGCACATCATCTTCCGCGATTCGGACTTGCCAATAGCCCGAACGTATATCCAACTTGGTAAACCATCTTGCACCGCCAAGTTGGTCGAACAAGTCCGCCACCAAGGGGATGGGGTACTTGTTCTTCACCGTAAGCTTATTGAGCGCCCGGTAGTCTATGCACATCCGGAGGGAGCCATCATGCTTCTTCTGAAAGAGGACTGGGGCGCCACATGGAGACTTTGAGGGCCGAACATATCCTTCATCCAATAGTTCGGTAAGTTGCTTACGGAGTTCTGCGAGTTCCAGAGGGGCGAGCCGATAGGGGACTCCATGTGGGACTTTCGATCCTGGGACCAAATCGATGACATGGTCCACTTCACGCTTCGACGACAACTGTCTTGGGAGTTCCTAGGGCATGACGTCCGCAAAGTCCTCAAGGATTTTAAGGACTTCGGGAGGTGTTGGAGTGGAGGACTCCGGATCTTCCAAGATGACGATCGCCAAGAAGGTGTGCTCCTGTTTGCGCAACCCCTTCGCCACTTTCATGGCGGAGAGAGTCTTCTATTTGAGATCTCCGCCTGACCTCATAGGGATATTGTAAGGTCCCTTGGGGTCGAAGATGACCATCGAGTTGGTGAGCGGGATGACACATGCAGCGATGTGTCGCAGAAAAGAGATGTCCGCCATCACTTCGTAGTCATCCACTGGTGCCACCGTCACGTTAAAGCTTCCTGACCACTTGCCAATGCGACCCTTCACTCCAGAAGAAATTCCTGTGGTCGAGATAGACTTCGCGTTCACCATCTTGAACGTGGCGTTTGTCTTCTGTAGTGACAGCTTCAGTTTCTTGGCGGCCACTTTTGACACAAATAACTCTGAAGCTCTCGTGTCGATGAGGGCGTTGAAGACTTGCCCGTTCAACTCAATGTCCGCGTAAAGTCGAGCAGCCGTTGAAGGATCCTTCGAGGCGTTGATGGCGCTGAGGACGTGTATCGAACTGAGACACGCCTCCTCCTTCTCCTTCTCGTTGGGGCAATACATTGCGTTGAGTGTCGCCTTCTGCGGACAATCGCTTGTCCAATGTGGACCATTGCAAATGTAGCAAGGCTTTGGCGGCTTATCGTCCCTCTTGAATATTTCATTGTTGGGCTTCTTGTCTTGGTGTCTCTTGCCTTTGTCTTGATAGTGCGGTTTGCTTCCTTGTGACTTCGACTTCTCTCCCCCACCATTGCTCTTGTCCGAGGGCTTTGGTGGTGGAGCACTCGCTTTGGCATACTCCAAGAGCGACTCCGCAGCGGCGACTAACGAGCGGAGGTTGGGGCAATCTCGTCGCTCCAACTCCGTCCTAGTCCATGGCTTCAAACCCTTCACGAAGACCGTCAGCAATGTGTCTTCGTCCACTTGGGAATTCTATAGGCGGAGCTCGGTGAACTCTTTCACGTACTCCTTCAATGTGCCATTCTGGTAAATGTTGAACAACGCAATCTTGGCCTCCAGTCCCGACTTGGCAGGGCAGAAGTAGTTGGTAAGCTGCTTCTTGAAGTCATCCCACTTCACAATGGGATCAACGATGCCACGCTCCACGACGTCGCAATGACACTGCCACCACAGACTCGCCGCATTTTGCAAGTAGAAGGATGCGGTCCTCACCATCCTCATTTCGGATGTCACGTTCAAGGCCTCCATGTACATTCGAACGTTCCACAGGAAGTCATTGATCTCCTTTGTCGATCGCTCGCCTTTGTAGGGCCGCTGCTTCGGCACCTTAATCCTTACCTCATGCGGGGCGGGCGCCTCGGGACGCCGCCCATCTCCATACCGTCATCTGAGTTCTTCCCGCATGGTTTTGAATTCTTCCTCCATCTCGAACCGCATGTTTGAGAGACCATTGTCCAAGGTCTCCCGCATGTCCATGATCGTCGCCTCCATGGACTCAAGCCGTGTATACAACGGCGTCATCTCGTCCCGCACCATTGAGAGATCCACGATCTTCTCCAACTCCCGCTCGTGCGTTGCGAGTTGGTCTTGCATCTCGCCCACGTCCAATTAGAATTGGTCTTGCATCTCGCTCCTGGCGGCCCTTCTCCGGTGCGACGGGTTCATTCGTCATCTTCGAGTTCGACGTTATTCCTCCTTGATCGCCGAACGCCAACTTGAGCAATTCCAAAAATGCTGCTCTGATACCAACTTGTCACGGGGTCATTTTTCGCTCGACCGACCCGTGCGGCGCCCAACGTCTAGGCAAGCTCTTTTGAGCGCTTTGCGAAAGCTTGCTTATGCCACTTTTTGTATGCCACAACTTTTGGGACGCACGGTCCCGAGCGGACGCTTCTTCGGTGGAGGCGTTTGTGAACAAACGGGCACCTCGGCGTAACGCTCGATCGTTTGGGACGCTCTTTTGTGGATTGTCACCCCACGTTTGAGGCACGATGCTAGATTTAGGGAAGCTTAAAATTTTTGTCGAGTAAATAGGAATGATTACAACGCTTCGGGGAGCACTAGCGGGTCTCTCCTACTATACCACCGTTTCGGATGGTAGAATTGCGACGTGTGATGTTGAAGACCATCTCCGGGGGTGCATTTTTCTGGAGTGCAAATTACAAAACTGCCACCACCACACTTAAAAAATAAACTAAGTACAAAAGTGGGTTGAAAAGAAAAATACATGGTAAGATAACTCGACGTGCCCCGGGGAGAAGCCCCCGGGCACAGACGCACATGTCCAACATTAAGTAATAAAAATGTTTTGTTGGTTAAATTTAAAATAGTAAAAAGAATGAGAATATAATTTCATACCACCATGTTGGATTTAAGCATTCCTCATTTACGACTCTTGAAAGATGCAACAGAAAAAAACACATGAATTAAATACATAGATTAATGAGTTAGAGGCTTAAAGCACTCCGCTCTACATCTTACATCTTGAATTAGAGTGCTTATTTTTCATTACATAGTTATAATTTATGTTTAATTTAATTATACACTTCTTACATGAAAAAAAATAATCTAAGACTAAAAAAATATAATGGTTAAATTAATTATATTTGTTAAAATGACTTGGTCAAGAATATTTGATCTTAATCAAACTCACTATTTAGTTAAAAGGTTAATGGGTAATAGAGGTGAGGAACACTTATTTCTTATTATTTAATTAATTTAATTATTATAATTCATGATTAGATTAAATCATATACTTATCAGATGAATAATATATATTTATTATGTTAATTTGATAATAAAAAGTATAAATTAAGACTAAATAAATTATAACAACTGAAATAATTATATGTATTAAAATTATCTGAATCATGATAATCGAATAATAAGACGATTTTGATCTTGATTAAATTTACTATTTAACTAATAAAATAAATTAATATATTATTTTATTGTTAATTTAATAATTAAAATTAGTGTTCTATATTCGTTTACCTTAAATTTTCATTACTAAATAATTAGCATATAATTATATTATTAATCTAATGAGAATTCTACATATATATATTTCTCTTAAATAAATAAAATAAACTAAACTAAAGAGAAAATTTCTTGCTTGATCAATTTCGAGTGGTCGAGTGCTCTCGGCGGCTGGCTACTGGACAGTGCCATCCATCTGCGGTCTCGCTATTCGTCCGCACCTTCTTGAAAAATCAACACCATTGACCGAGAGAGGAAAAAATAGAATTTGCCTTCTCCACCTCAATTTCCCTTTTTCTTAACTAATTTAATAATTCTATTAATAATAGATATACGAAAGAAGTTGGGGTTGGGTCATGAAAAAAAACCAATCGCTATTTTTTGCATTAATTTTTAAAATTAAAAAACTCATTTTAAAATTATTTTAAAAAAATAAAAATCACTCTCTAACGAGTTGATTTTTTAAATAATTTTTTCGAAATCCTACTTTTATATAATTTAAATTAAATTTAATATAAAAAACATTTAATTTTATATTCAATATAAAATATAATACAATAATATGATAGAAAAGTACGAAAGCTTATATAAAAATATTCTATCTACAATAAAAAAATGTATTAATTATGTAAATAAAAAATTATAAATAAAAATGAACTATATGATCTCTTAAGATCGAATCTAATTTTAGCGGATAAATTTTAATTTATTAAAAATTATTCTAAATTATATTTGAACTTCTAATTTTTAATTTTTTCGAGTGAGTAAATTTTTTTGGTTGGTGAGTTTTTCTTCCGCCCCTCTAATACACAATTAACCACTGTTTTCGTCCAAGTGCGTCTCGAGCAATCTTTCAGATATTTTTATATTCTAAAATCGTTTATTTAAAAAAAAGAAAAAAAAATATATATAGCATTTCCTGTAAAACGGGTGTAGAGCACTAATTTTTCTTATTAAACTAATAAAATAATAATATATTAATTTTTAATATATGTTAAATAATAAAGATAATTAAGATCAAGATCATCGGATTATTCGATCATCATGATCAAAGCATATTAACAAATATGACTGATTCAACGATTATAATTTATTTAACCTTAGATAATATATTTTTATTATTAAATTATTCAAATAAATATATATTATTTCATCTAAAAAGTATATAATTAATTTGATGATGAATTAGAATTATTAAATTAATTAAATGATAAGAAATAAATGTTCTACATGAAGGCTTAGAATGTTCTAAATACTCATTAACCCCTTAAAAAATATTAACTTTTACACAAATAATGTTCATTTTTATATCTTTTATTTTTCCGACTAGGTGCTTCGCATTTATATATAGCTCTGAGAGATGGATATCTGAGTTCACTCTGCTCTATTGCTCTATTGGAGATCCATCAATCCATCAATCCATCCATCCATCCATCCATCAAAATCAGTGGTAAGGAAAATGAGCATTGCCGCAGCCGAAATTGGAGTCGGCAAGGTGGTCGGCGTCACCGGCGCCTCCGGTTACATCGCCTCCTGGATCGTCAAGCTCCTCCTTCAACGGGGCTACACCGTCCGCGCCTCCGTTCGTGACCCAGGTAACCATCGCCCCATTGCCTCTCGTTTTCTGTTCCGTGGTTCCACGGGAATGGGGAATGGGGTATTTGAAGTCGTGGCGAACGAAGTAAAAGAGATCGGATAAGTGGGTGGGGATTTAGGGTTTATAGTGCAGGATTCTACGATAGATGTGATGTGCCGGTATGAAGTATAGGAAATTTGAGTTGATTTTAGGGTTTAACGAAGAAAAAAATAAAAACAAGAGAAATACGCATGATTGAAATGATACTCTGATTCGAGCTTCGGGGTTCAAGATTAATGTCACATATTTTGTGACGATGGTGTGTTTTTTTTGGGTGACCTGAATCATTGGAATCATCGTTCATGTCGTCTGGATCGGAAGTAAAATATGTCATATGATACTTTCCTAGTTGTGCTCGTCGTGATGTTTCCTTCTTCTTTTTTTTTTAATGTTTTCCTTTTGTGGGGATGTTCAATCGTCGGAATTATCGTTCATGTCGTCTGGAGATATCATATGAGTGGTTGATTGTTTGTAGATGGCACAAGTTCATACTTTCCTAGTTGTGCTCGTCGTGATGTTTCCTTCTTTTTTTTTAATGTTTTTGTATGGCATTCTCCGTAGATGATCCTAAGAAAACCCTGCACTTGCGTGCTTTGGATGGAGCCAAGGAAAGACTGCACCTGTTCAAGGCGAATTTGTTAGAAGAGGGTTCATTTGACCCATTAATTGATGGGTGCGAAGGCGTTTTCCATACGGCGTCTCCTTTTTATCATGCAGTTACAGATCCTCAGGTTCATTTCCTAACTTCCCATATTTGTGATCTGACCTACAACAAACGTAAACTAAACTGCAACAACAAACCTATTTTCCGAATTTCTTGTGCTCTTAAAAGATTCACTGGCTTTCAGGTCAAAACAAAAGAAAAAAAAAGGAAATTGGTGGGTAGTTTTTTATTGAATCTTATTCTTAAAAAAATGCATCATAACAAGGAATGAAATTGTGATTAACCCAGATATGTAGGTCCTAAATGACATGTGACTAATGATTGGTGTTTTGCTTTCTTATTACATATTATTACTATATATGCCCCACATAGTCTTCTTGGAGTGGTTTTGTGTTGAGTTATGATGATCAACTTCATGGACATGTAATCCAATGTTAATTGAAATATTGTTTGTTTCCCTTGTAATCTTGTTAAACAAAACAGTGCTTTATCATGTAGACATGCCGTGTTGTGTCTTAATGTTTGGAGCTATGGCAATCACATAAGAATGGTATATGATAATTCACTTTTCAGGCTGAATTACTGGAACCAGCAGTCAAGGGAACCCTTAATGTTTTGTCCTCTTGCAAGAAATTTTCTATTAAAAGGGTAGTTGTAACATCGTCAATGGCTGCTGTTGCATACAATGAGAGACCGAGAACTCCCGATGTCGTAGTTGATGAAACCTGGTTTACCAGTCCAGAACTTGCCGAGGAGGGAAAGGTATATATGCTTATACTCTTTAAGAACTTTCCTATATATAAGTGAGGTATAGAAGTTGTCTTTATATTAAATAGAAGACATATCATCCAGATTTTGTTGCATAACTAAGTTTTTTTAAGTCAATAACTACATAGTTGTGAGGTACAGAATCATTGAGTGCCTATAATCAATTGAAGTTAATGTGTATACTTTATTTTATCTTCATGTTTTCTTTCTGCTAGGACTCATCTGATAGAGATTGGGATTCAAATGTCAACATGTACTAACTTCTCATCAACAGTTAATACATGCATAGAACCATAGCATATCATTCAGAAAGAAGAACAATATGCAAAAACAAATTTGATAAATTTCGTTTTAACTATATGGTTGGTGTCATAGTAAAACATTACCCTTCTAAAAAAAAGTAATTTTGGATACCAAGAAAACTATGTTTGACTAGAGGCCTATACATGCTTGTACGTTCTCATGGATTTAATTATTAATATTATTTAAGATAAAATAATAAAAATCTAAATAAAAAAATAAAATTTCTCACTTTTTATTGTTTAGAGGATAATTTTTTATTTCAACATTCAAAGATGATAAAAAATATAACTTTCTATAAAATAAGAAACAATAAAGTTATTTTAGTTTCATATATTTGCACAACATATGCAAGAGCCGAGTGGCAGGTGTGCCCCATAAAATCTTATACATCTAGTGGTCGATGGTTCAAGCCTCAATGTCAACAAATTATTAATATTTGTAGATGTGGGGAGTTGTTCAGCTGGCCGGTCCATGGAAATCAATCTGGTTTGACGGTTGAACCCTGGGTTTGACCGGTTCCAGTCCGGTCTTGGTTTTACAACTACGACACAACCCTATCGGCTTGTCAGTCAAAAAACAAATGAGGTATCCTTGTGCCCTTCACTGTATAGGCTGCAGTGAACATAAACACCCATCACTCATGTTGATTTATACGCCCACATCTGGAGCCTTCTACTTCTAATGAATTGTCACTCCTACGCTCCATCTGTGTCTCAGAAAAGGAAGTTAAAAAAAAAAAAAGAGAAAAGGAAGTTTCAGAAATTAATTTGGTAAATGTGCTTTGGAGAAAGTACTCTACTTTTCTCTGTTTGATTGTGTTTTAGAATATACTAATGATAATAAATATAGTTGATTGAGTGTTTCATTTCCTATACGTTTTGCAACATTCTGGAACACCTTTCTACAACAGCAAAGAATTTCTGTCTTAGCAATAAAGAGAATGAGTTCAGGAAGTTGAATGTATGACTCCCTCTTAGCCTTGTGATAAAAAAATAGCTGTTTATTTATCCATAATTTAAGTTTTGAAATCACATTAAAAAACTTGCATTGAAACTTCAACCATTTCTTAACTTGAATTTAAAAATAAGGCTACTTCTTGCATTCACAACTGTGCTCTGTCATTGGTTCAGATGACAAAAAAAGAAAGGGTGTTCTGTTGTTGATCACTGTTTTTTGAGGGGGTAAAGGATGAAAGTTACATCAAGAGGTTACAGTTGTTGATCATTGTTACTGTCAGCTTTGGCACTAGGACTATGGTGTTGTGGAAACCATCAAATGACTGGGTTTGCATTTTGTACAAGAGTTGATACCTGTGCTACCAAATTTTACCATTGGCATTCCAGTTTTCCACGTATCAAGGTAGTCAAAAACGCGTTTTGAGACGTAGAATCGTACGATTCTACGACTCCACCCCGGCGAAACGTGCTCGTTTCTAGCTAGAATCGCGTCTCACTAACACGTAGTAGAATCGCGAGTCAGAACGTAGAAACGGTGGAATCGCGACTTCATTTTTTTTCTCCTCCCGCTCATTCACCCACGTGAGACGCCACGTGATTGCCCTGGCCCCTTTTTCTCCCAAAACGCAGATGCCCTAATCCCTTTTCATCCGCTGCTCCAACTCTCGCCGCCGCGACGCTGCTTCTCCAACCCTCAGCCGATCGTCTGCCGGGGTTCACTTCTGCAGCCACCCCTTTCTTGCACTGTTCCCCACCCCTGCTCGTGCTGCTACTCATTCGCTTTCTTCCGCTGCTGGAGCCTGGTACACTCTCCCTCCCTCCCTCCCTCTCTGTATGTGGCTGCTCATTGTGCCATCTCTTTCTTTTCTACGTGCAACCTCACTGTTCGCTGCCTAAGGATGCCCCTGCTCGTGCACATCCTTCGCTCGCTGACCTCCTGCAGCCGTCTGCCTCTGCCAGTACACGCTCCCTCCCTCTTTCTCTTCATGTTTATGGCTGCGCCCACCCTTCTTCTTTCTCGATTTGGTTACAAACAGATGAACAAAGGAACCTCCCTTGGTCCCTCCCTCTTTCTTTGTATGTGCGAACAGCTGAATGCCTGAACCTCTCTCGGTTTCTCCCTCTTTCTCTATTTGTTTGCGAACAACAGAACCTCCCTCGGCCCCTCCCTCTTTCTTTGTATGTGCAAATTGCCGAACCTCCCTCAGTTTCTCTATTTGTTTGCGAACAGAGGAAGTGAGGAACCTCCCTCGGTCCTCTCACCTTCTTTGTATGTGCGAACAACTGAACCTACCTTGGTCCCTCCCTTGTGTTTGCAATTAGATGAACCGAGGGAGTGACTGGTGAGGGATTCAGAATGTTAGATTAAGTTATTCTGTTTGTGGCTGCCTCCATCTGATTGTCACTTACCGAGGGGGTGAGGGGGTCTATGCGAATTAATATATAAAATATTTTTCTGGTAGAATCGGGCGTGTCGTGTTACGTGTATACGATTTCGTGTTTTCCCGGCTTCTCCGTGTCGTGTCCGTTTTACGTGTTTGACAACATTGCCACGTATAATAGTCTTTTTTTTTGAGAAGTGAAAGGATAGCTACCAAGGTTGTAGCTATCCTATGTATAATAGTCTTTTGACTATTCTTAAAGGAGTTTTTTGCTATTTCTGACAAGATCCATGGTTGGTCTTATGAAATATGTCCCGATTCTTGGGTTTAATGTTTCCCTAAGCTTTCTAAGATTTTTATAACCTTTTTTTAAAAACATTTCAGGTTATTTTATTATAACTTTAGTTTCATATAGAGGGTGAAATCGTTGAAGCAACTTCTTTACAACAATTCTAGACCTAAAGACAAATAAAAATGTACCTCTGAACATTTAGCACATTTCTTAGTGAGACATGTCTTTTTGTTCTCCAATTCATTGATTTTCTATCTCAACCGTCTTTTGTCGAACTTGATCACATATAATATTTCCTCTTTTTAATCTCCTTTTGACATTTGCCTATTCTCAAATTCGATCATTTGCCTAGGTAAGGAAAAGAAAACAACACTACTGCATTTTGAACTGAAAGGGGCGTGCTGTTGGCTACTAAGAACATATGTGACAATATAGTTGATAGCAGTGATCTCCTCAAAAAAAAAAAAATGATAGCAGTGATTTGAGGTTAAGACTGTTGCTTAAGTTTTGCTGTTGTATAATGTTTTTTACTTGTTTAACATTTATCACTTGTATTATAACCAATACTCTGGAATTTGGATTTTATCTGATATAAAACTATGATGCCAGTAAGAGTTCTATTTTGTTGCATTTACCTTCTATGTCTTAACAGCCTGAAGTATTGTTTTCTGACTTATGAATCATCTTTCAGCAATGGTATGTTTTGTCAAAAACCCTAGCAGAGGAGGCAGCCTGGAAGTTTTCAAAGGAGAATGCCATAGATATTGTCACCATAAACCCTGCTATGGTTATAGGCACACTTCTGCAACCAACCCTTAACACAAGTGCTGCTGCCATATTGAATCTGATAAATGGTATTGGTTTGTTTACATAAGTCACATCTTCTTCAATCTTATCCTAGTTAGTGTTGTTTGAAGATTAAGTTTCATGTTCAACAAAATATTGAGTTGTGCTAAATTAATGATGTCAACTTATAGCCCGACTCCTTAATGGAATAATGAAGATTACACGTCAAATTTTTTTTTGAGGAGATTCCACGTCAAATTTTCATTCTCTCCGTAATGGAATATTGGAGATTCCATGTCAAATTTTGTTTCTCTTGAATTTTTGCCATCCATTTTATCTCTCCTTTCAGACTGTATTAGTTTGTCGTTTCACCCCCAACCCAAATATTCCATTATAGTAAAAATACAATCCTCGAAAGAATATTAATAACTGCTTACATAAAGAGAAACTTTACTGCTGTGCTAACTGCATGATTCACTATTTTTTTTTTTTGAAGGTATGCATCATTTGCTACTGGAATGCATTTCTTTGGTTCAAACTAGATGCAATCGAACTGATGAAATGCTGACTCCATTCTGCATTTCATCATGTTATGATGATATAATCATATATAAGAATCTAACATTCTTTTCTCATTTTTGTGAAGGAAAAAGTTGTTGAATTTTGTAAGTTGCTAGCTGAATCTACCATATTATCCTTCTTCTGCATACCCCAGGAGAAAACACATGGACAGTCCTGATCATGATAACTTATCTTCGTTAGTCCATGTTGTGGGTACAAAAAGTTAGCTTTCTATTATAGTACAACAGATAAACTAGTTTGCAGTTCAAATTCTTCAATAAACAAATTTTTCGTCATGTATCTTGTTCAATACACTCCATTAGATATTTTTCTTTTTCGGTTGCAAAAGGAGGTCCATCCCTATTGTAAGGAAAGATAATAAGAAATAAAAGGGTCCATAAAGTCCCATTAGTGAACCTTGTGGTTCACCAGACAACTTATATGGAGCTTCACTAAAACCTTTTTCATATTCTTGTTATCTTTGTAAACTTACATTTCATTTTCTTATTATTTCCTTAATATTGAAGTTCTATAACGTTTTTATCTGTGTTTGATTCTTGTTAAGATGGTTGGCATGACAATTAAGTAGCTAAATCTGATCTATATTGCAAGTTTTGAGTTCGAATGCAAATCATTTTTTGTTTGGGAAAATTATTTATAAGCATAGATAAACAAATAGTTTCTGAATAATATAGCTAGCTATAGCTGAAATGATTAAATTCTTTTATTTTATTTGAGAGAGAGAAGGATGAATTATAGAGTTGGAAGTGATCCATATTATTAGAGCTTGAATATGAATTAGAACTTTCCTCCTCTCAAATCTTGTGAATCGCTTTCCATTCCCTCACCATGGACTGCATGTAGGACCACATTGTCCACATTACACCCCCATAAAGATACATTAATTTTGTTGTGACCAAAGGCCCCACAATGATGCTAAGGAAATAGTGCAATTCCTTCTATCGATGCATGTTATACTCCTTGGTTAGAAATCTTTTTTTTGAATGATTGCCAAAACTAGGTCTCTAACCACCTACAATCAACTGCAGCCATCAATATGTCATAATTCCCTGGTTTAAAATCTTTATTTTGAGTGACTGCCAAAACTGGGTCTCTAACCAACTTCCAACCAACTGCAGCCACCAATAAAGCAGACAAAGAAGATATGATTAATATCTTCCACAGTGAAATTGCACAGCGCAAAGTTAACATCTGATTCTGTGGCTCATCTTGACCTGTACATACTGATAAGATGCCTCTGACATCTTAGAAGCCAAATAAGCCTACAGTCATCCCTCGAGTTAATATGCTCTCATCTTTCTTCAGCACCCAGAAAATCATAAGCTTGCTCACTTTTCGTTCCGGTGAAGCTTCCTTCACTTGAAAGTGCCAATAAGTCCAAATCAACCATCTCTTTGAGAAGATTTCAGTGATATCCATCTACGATGCAAGCAACCCTATTCATACTTGAACACAATTACTACTAATAACTTGTAAATTCGAGATGACAAATCTCCATAAGTCCATGTGGAGTGGACCAAACTCCAATTACGTAATTGATCAACACATTTTAAAAGGCTCCCCTAAATCTAAAAACCCATGCATGTATTTATAACATGCAAATACAAATATAACTAACTACCCACTACTTTCTTAACTAACCACTAACTCATACAACTTCTAACTACCCACTACTTAATTAATCAGCCACTAACTAATACAAATAGGTATCTTATCATACGTCTTTCTGAAAGATGGGAACAAAAAGTGGGAACCCATCCACTGATCTCTCATCTGCCAAAGAAGTCTAAGAGGCACCCTAGCTTGCTGATATGATGCTAAGCCATATAAGCATGGATATGTATAAGCCAATGATTCCCTTACCGGTCATCAGTCACAAAACAAAGTCACCTCTAGTTCCCAGAGATCATAGAATTTGATTTAATATGTTGAAGTTCCACTTGCAAACCATGTGATGACTGAAATTAATTCAAGGGGATAATGGTTGTGTGGGGTAGTTTTTGCCCAATATATATGGGGCGACGTGTGTTCATTGATGGGCGGTGGAGACGGAGGCAGGGGTTAGGTGCTGAGCTGTTTGTTTTTCACCCTGTGCCTCCATCTCCATTGTCTATTGAAGATCAGACGTCACCCCATATATGGGGCGAAAACTTTTCCACACGGCCAATATCTCCTCAATCGACATGTTTGACCTGAAGAAATAGTTGAAAAACACCTTTCTTGTTAATGATTCCCTGTGGAGGAGGATATAAATGTTTACATGCCTGCATAGCTGAATTTCTAGTTATTCACGGTAGTCTAACCTTTGGTGCATTCGCACAAAATAGCTTAACATAGGACATCCACATCTTTTTTCTGGAAGTTTATGTACATTCTAAATCACTCTCTGTAACTAACAAGCTTAACTGTCTAGATCTTAAAACAATAATGTCGAAATGTCTCATCAAAAGAAAGAAAAAAGACCAAATGTGTGACCCAACCATCCCTCAACTTCCTTCTTCATAAGTCGAAAGCAATTTTGCTTCTGATACTTTAACCCAGAAACTAAACTGCTTTACCTTTGGAAAATACAGGAAGATTAACATGGCAATCTTTTTTTTCACATTTATTTTCAGTTTTTCCAAATTCTGAAGAACATAGAGAATGGATTATCAGAGAACAGCATGGTGATTTAGAAGTTGTACTTTTTATAAATTCAATGTCTTGAGTGAGAGATGAATATAATAAGATTTCATGTTTCTTTTTTGTGAATTTTCTTTACTGTCAAATCCAAGTTCTTTTGAAAGATACTGTCAAACTTAATTATATTCATTCCGTTTCATCTATTTACGTCAGGTTCTGCTACATTTCTAAATGCAAGCTTTGGGTGGGTAAATGTCCAAGATGTTGCCTTAGCACACATTCTAGCACTTGAGGTTCCCTCTGCGTCAGGGAGATACTGTTTGGTGGAACGTGTTATTCACTACTCCGATCTTGTGAAGATCATACATGAATTATATCCTTCCCTGCAACTTCCTGAGAAGTAAGAATCTCGTGCTGCTTCTTCATGAGGCACAGCTTTTAAAATGTTTGATCATGATAGGAATTTCTGAATGTGCTCCTTTTTCCTCCTACAGTAACCTCAGTTGCTCCAAGGTAGCTGTATATGAACATCCATAGAAAATTCTCATGAATATCAGAAACATTCTCCCCGAAATAGTTAAAATGAAATAAGACAGGAATATACTCATATAGATTTATTTAGGTTTACCTCTACAATCAACATATTAAGAGTTTTTCTAGTATAAACTTATTCCAAGATAGGAATGTTTGAATATGCTCCCCTTTCCTGCAAAAATATTTCTTCTGGACATATTTATATTGCCCTCAAGAAGCATCTTTTTTTATGTCGACCTCGTACATCAGTTGCTGATGGGGAGCTGTTAAAATGAGGATGTTGGAGTCGTCTTATGAATATTGAAAATGTAAGGGTACAGTATTTGTTGATTTATTTCCAGAATTGACATACATTTTAATTTTGTATTTTCACCATCTAATTGAGTTACGGTACTCTCTTTGTGCGACTCATTTTGTGATTGAATATTCCTATTTACTAATGGAGGGACCATTCTATTGATTTATGCATTATTTTGGCAATATTCAGAATTTCTTGATTGTGATTTTTCTCCCAATTCCTAGAAGAGGCAGGTATTGTCCTTAGTAGGCGACTTTAGCCTAAATTGCTCTAGCCATAACCATGTTGACATTTTGAGTTGATTGCGATCACGTCCATTGTATTATTATATTGGTTTCTATATGCACTTTACATTTTGTTGTGTTCTATGCAGTTTGTTTTTGTGTGTCCATCTGCTGATAAGTCTGGAATCTAGATGTACCATATGAACCACTATATACAGTAAAATGTTTTGCGTCTAAATATAACTTTGTGCTAATTCTTTATATTCATATGTCTTCAACTTAGAGTTTCTTGATCAAATGATGAGTATTGTGTTTCACTTTGGTCTGAATTAATACCATCAGAATTTCCCTGACATAATTTTCTGACGATCTTAGCTTGCAAAATTGACAGGTGCGCTGATGACAAACCATTTGTTCCAATATACCAAGTCTCAAAGGAGAGGGTAAGAAGTTTGGGCATTGAATACATCCCTCTTGAGATAAGTCTCAAGGAGACTATCGAGAGCTTGAAGGAGAAAGGTTTCATTAGCTTCTAAGCTTCTAAACCGTTAACGCCAGACAGAAATATGATACTGCCGCTGGAATTTTGTTTCAATTTGCTATGTGTTACATGAAGATTATGTGTGATTGGTGTCCTCTTTCCCTTTATCCTCGAAATCAAGTAGGGAGAGGTCTGTCTTCATTGGCCTTCTTGAATCGATATTTCACCCTGTTTAGTCATTTGGGCCTTGCACCACATGGATTTTGGACTAAACTAGTACTTGCATCAAATACTTAGCAATATATGTAATATGGAACTTATTCTGTAATAATAAGTCTTGGCAATCAGTTTGTATATTCTTCATATTCAAGAACTACTACTCATAGTTGACCTTGAAAATGGTTTTCGCTGTTTTCATGGATTGTTGTGTTCTTTCTCTTTTTCTTCTTCGGATACATAGTCAGAGTACTGTTTCCACAGCATTGATTCGGGACTACGGCAACATCCGTTACTTTTTAGTCAAATGATGATATAAGCACACGAATATACATATATATCATTCTTAAAATGACAAGTTGATATTTTAAAACTTCTTGGAGGTTAAAATTTATCTGTGCGACTTCTATTTCTTATATATATATTTTGTTTTTCATTCATATATCTTTTATATTATGTTCAGTGATCACTTGTTGTAATTTTAAGTAAGTACTGTTTCTAAAAAAATAAAGCTGTTGGATTTATCCGTTTAGAAGAAAAGTTGTCCTGAAATTTCGATATCAAGCGTTCATATAAAGCAGCTTGAACTAAGAAGGCAAACGATTCATTAAAAAAAAAAGAAGTCAAGGCATCTTTGTAGAAACAATAGCACAAGTGAATACGTGTCACCTACTATTCTATTTTTAAACTCATGCATAGCGTATTGATATAACAGATTAATTTTAATGAGTATTTGAATAAAATATAGATATTATACATATAAGATATAATTTTACTAATTAATAAAAATAATAGTAAAAATTAATATTAATGAATTATATTTATAATTTTAGTGAGTATTTGTAATAAATATATTCTTTAAATAGAAAAAACTAATTTTAAAATAAATTATATTTAATGAGTTATTAATTTTTAATGAGATGTCAAGTAATAAATAATATTAAATGAATTTTTTATAATAAATTTATTATATCTAATAAATATAATATTTTGTATGAGAAAGGCAAGAGAGAAAATTTTAAAAGAAAAAAAATTGGTTTGAAAAAAATGTTACTTAAAAAAAGATTGAAAACAAATAAAATGATGAATAATGACTTGGTTCATCAAAATATCACGTGAACTGTGGTTCCACCTTCAAAATTAGACCGGGTTTTTACATTTGATGAAATTAAATGGAACTAGCAACTTGTTCCACTGATCTGCCAAACACAAATTGTAACAACCAGCATAAAGATAAAAAAAAAAGAAAAAGAAAGGAAATGAATTTGAGTTCGTGTGGAACAAGCCATCACGAGATAAAAAAAATCGTACCTTATTAATTAGATTAAGGTTAGATTAAGAGAGGGGATTTATTAAACCAAACCATGGAAACTTAATCCCTCCTCAAAACTCACGACCCTCTCCCTATTTCTGCCCCTCTCGTCTTCCTTCGTGCATGTGCAGAGGCAAGAAGAATTCTGCACAAGGGTAGGTAAGGTCTTTTTCCTCTCCTTCCTATCTGACCCTCTTACATCTCCTCACGTCGTTCTCTACACCGAACGATTGATAGGCAGAGTTCGAGAGGAAGAACATGAGAGAGAGAGCCGATAGAGAACAGGGAGGATTGGGGGAAAAATAGGGGACGTGATCATTAACGTTCCGAAGGACCGAAGAACGGATTAATCGCGAACAGAGGTGGGTAAATCGAAATCACCTTGCATGACCTCTGAATTATCTCAATTCATGCCCGAATCGTTATGAAAAGAATATGAATATGATTCAAGTTATTATTTTTAATTGTTTTATTTCTTGAATTCTTTGATTGGTTGATTGTTGCATGCATAGTTATTTCTGTTTGTTCCATTGCTGTATTATTGATTGCTAGGATGTAAGATTTAGAGTAGGGCGAAAGTACGTAGGGGGATTCCGTTTTCGGTTTCATAACGCAACCTAATTTTAAAGTAGAAGTATTACGGCCGTAAAATTGTTTGGCCGTAATTTTCTTATGGTCGAGAAAAGGATGGAGAGAGAAAGGGAAGATGGATTGGCCGTAAGAGAATTAAAAAAAAGGGATGAAGCTTACGGCCATAACGTAATAGGGGTAAATTTTACGGCCGTAATGGAATAGAGAGGTAGAGAATTACGGCCGTAAGGTGAAGGAATTCCTCGGACGTTAAAATCCAAAGAATTAGGGTTTTACGGCCGTAAGGTGAAGAAATTTCTCGGGGTTAAAAATCCAAAGAATTAGGGTGTTACGGCCGTAAGGTGAAGTAATTCCTCGGACGTAAAAATCCAAAGAATTAGGTTTTACGGCCGTAAGGTGAAGGGGATTCTTCGGGCGCAAAAATCCAGAAGAGGTGAGGGCGTAAAATCCAGCAAAATTCACCCATTAGTCTCTCTTTATTTTGATATGAACATTATTGATTTCCTTATAATTCCAACATGAACTCTTTGTCTTGATTTACCTCATACCGATCATATCTCCTTCATCATATGATACAAAGAATGAAAAGATACTAAAAGTGATTAATAAGTTCAGATGAAAGATTAATGATGGGTTGCCAGTCCAAGCCAAGTGCATCAAGATAAGGATCGCTCCCTTGGTCATGGTTTGATCACCCATTGATCCGCACAAGGCCGTATCGTTTGCTGGGCATACCCCAAGAATTAAAGACACATCAAAGTCACCCTGATTGTTAATTAATAACCAAGATCAACAAGCATGTTCAAGTTCAAGTCAAGTCAAGTATGTCATGATTCCAAGTTTACTATGTATTATTGATCCTCATGATTCATGATATCGCTGATCTTAATCTTATTATGATCCATGATACTGATATGTTATCTTCCACGTTCAAGTTAAGCATGATTATTTACCGTTGATTATTATATTCATGTCATGCATTGTATATCATGTGATTTCCCACTAGGCTGTAAAGCTTACGGGAGGACCTCCTCCCCTGTGTCTGATTTCCACAGGACCAGGTCAGTAACGTGGTGGAGTAGGCGTGTGGTGATGGGGCTCTGGCGATAGGACAGCACATGAACCATAGGCTTTTAGAATGCTTATTAATTTTCATTTACCTTCCGCATTTTAGATTCATGATGTAGAACTTAGTTTATTTCTTAGTAATGACATAGCCACTTTTAGACTTCCGCAATTAAAGTTATAATTTATCTACATTTCTGTTCTTCCGCTGACGTGTCTCGGTTTTTTACTGAGATATGGTCAATATGATGGTCAAAGTCATAGCATGCCGTAGCGTCTCCAGATTGGTCTTCGTCACGTGGCGGGGGTCGATTTGGGGGCGTTACATTTATGGTATCAGAGCCTAAAGTTAGGACTCTCTTGACGTCCTAGTGTATGGAATAGTATAGTATGGTAAGAGGTTCATGTGCTATCGCCATGCAGTCGCCACACCCTCCACCGTAAAGTACAAGTAAGATTTTCTTGCATTAACTTATTCTTTATTGATGTATTGATATGTATTTCACATGAGTGGTTGATTCCTAGGAAGGTCACTCTGTATGGTAGGAATCAACTTAAATGTTATTAGTGATTAAACAAAAAGGATCATAAAGGTTACGAACAAATTGAAAAAGAATAAACAACATGCATGTGGATAAATATACCTACGTGAAAAAAAAAGGTCTTACAGATATTTAAAGAACAAAATATAAGAAACTATTATGTTTCTTATAATCCATGTTTTTCATCTCTTTCATGATTGCTCTATTCACGGACTTCTTCTGCTGACTGCAGCAGTATGAAGAGGAAAATGAATAAGTATATCAGTTGCAAAGAGATGTAGATTTAAGAAAGAAACGAAGGAATTATAAGAGTAATTAAAGGATTCGACTCACACAACACGTAGGTGTGAGATGATTTCAAATAGTAGAGGTGAAACCAAGCATGCATAAGTTATGATTTATGGTGATGACTTAGGTGGTTCCATTGGTCTACCAATATAAGGGTTCAATAAATTATCTTATATGTTTATGTTGATAAGTATGGACCCATAATACTTCTTGCGCCTTAGACTTCATATGATCCATGTATTATGTGGATAATGGCCCTAAGCAAATCTAAACTAGTTATACGAAATTCTTAGTTGGACTACTTTATGTGGAAAAATAAGAATCAAATTATTAATTATGTTCAAGTTATGTAATATCCATACACAAGAGTTTAAAGAATTAGTAAGCTGTCTAAGAATCATGTATAAGGTATGGATGGACAAATATAGAAGCTTAAATGGTTTAAAAGTCACATTAGTTTGAATAAATATTAGGAGAAATTTTCAATAAGTAAGTGATTATTTAAGTTAACCGAACATTTAGACCTAGCATACTCACACACATATGTACATATAACATAATATACTTATAAATATATAAGGATAAATAAATAAGTAAACAGATTTAATTAACTTAGTTTAGTATATAGTATATTTGAAATTTTATTAATATGAAGTATATTTTTAAATAGCCATTATTAAAGAATGAATTCTCTATCATCGCAATGTATATACATTTTCAAAATATACTAATATGATTAATACAAGAATTATATAAGAACAAGTAAGACATGAAAGGGTTACAAATGAATGTGAGAAATTTTAAAAAGATTTAAGGTCTCTTAATTGAGATATGATTGAGGAGGATATGAGCCTCCAGCCATTAAGTATTAAAAGATCAAAACATCAAGTGAGGAAATTTTTAGAAAGTATGGGGGGTTAAGGTAAAGTATGAGAAATTTTATAAGTCCCCTACAAGATTTCTGGAAAAGCAAGTTATGCACCCGAGAGGGATGATTATGCAAGTTTAATTGATTTATCTTGATTATTGATATAATTATAGTTTTCATAATAATGTCAAAACGTATAGAGTATTTAATCATATAATCATAGTTGATGATTCAAGAGGAAAAATAAATCATGTATATGTTTAGATAATGGGTTAAGCAAGCCATCGGATTATACACAAAATGTCCTCTAAGATGCAAGATATAAGACGATATATAGAATGTTCTCTAAGATGCCTCTACGTCAGTATGATGAAAAATGTTCAAGATTTTGTCTTGATCAAGTGGACCACTTATGATTTGATCATAAGTATTATAAATGGATTAGTTCTCCTTTCCAACTTTAAAGTTATCCCGACCCTCTCCCATGTACTACAAGATATCGTTAATGCAAATGACCATGAAATGATGCACGAAGAAGAAGAATGATTGCTTGTCTTATGTTCTGTTGATTGTTTTATTTTCCTGACTTATTGTTTGAATTCATTCCATGTGTCTACCTACATTCATGATGTTTTACTAAGGATTTATGTTATGTAGTGCACATAAATTGTTCTGTTAATTATGGATTAGAACATACTATGTAGCGACCCCTCAGCGTAGATATCATTCGACCTTAACTTTAATTCAAAGTGCTTTAAGATATTCAAGAAAAGAACTTGCTGTGGTAATATATAATCACTAGCCTCCTATGAAATTATATGATATGACATTGCAAAAACCAGATCAATATAGTCAAATAAGTTATGTCTTCCACTCAAAATCTAAATGATTATGATGATGTTTAGAGTAGGGTCACATCAAACATAGGTCATCGTGAAAGTTATTGATCTAAAGTGACCTTATAAAGATGATGATTGACATGATTCCATCACCAATTTTATCGAATCATATGATGATGCCATTATCTACGATGACAGACAATGTTCTTAGTGATCATATTGATTGTTACATGACATAGGTCACCCGATAAGGACGATGACCCTATGGAAATAACTTCATATCATTAAGTCCATCCTAGAGATACTAATGACGATTGAAGATAAGATCTTTTCTTCACATCGATTAGAAACTTCTTAGGAGGATTGTGATGGGATTTCTATTTGATTCTTCCTCCTAAGATGTATAAGTATTATGCAAGAAGAAGAAGATAGTTACTGGTATCCAAATCGTCTAAAAGGTTATCGTTAGAAATTGAGTGTCATATCGACCTCCTTTCAAGTATGACCTTGATCTCCAATGCCCCATGACACATGAATTGAAAAGACAAATTTAATAACTTCAAGACAATGGGTTATGAGACTGATGGTCTCATTTTTAGATGTTCCACGTCTTTTGTAAAGAAGAATGATGACTCTATAAATCTGAAGATTTATTAACAAGTTATTAATTAAAATAACCATCAAGACATAAGTGGTTATTATCATGCAAAGATGACCTAATTAAGGTTAAGTGTATTCAAGATCGATATATGGTGTGAGTACCAACAGTTTCGAGTTGCTGATGAAGATGTAATGAAGATAATTTTAAATGAATGATCACTATAAGTTGAGCGGTGCCATTAAGAACACCCCTCAAACCTTTAGGTTCTCATGAACATTGTGTTCAAACTATGCCTACGTTTATGTAGAAAAGATTGAACTGTTCATCGATCAAAAGAGTCTTAAGTATGCTTTCTTTTAGTAGTATGCTAATATGTGACAATGAAGATAACATGAAGTTTGAAAGATTCTGAGTTCTCCATGAAGTACCATTTTGGTAAAAATGAACTCAGTTACACGTACACTCAGACACAAGTGATGCTCGCTAAGCTTCATGAGGCTGCGTATGAAATATTGGAGGAACAAAGCATGTGGAAACCAAATGATAAAATCCTAAAGAGAGCAATAATATGTGAATAACATAAGCATGGGTTGCGGTTCATTTAGGAATAAGTCTTATAAGAAGTATTAGATGAATATTATAAGTCTGGGTCACGATCCATTTGAAAAGTACAATGAAGTATAAGGATGTAATAATAAGCCTGGGTTGTGATCTATTTGGGAAGTACACATATGTATAAGAATGAACAAATAGTAATGACATGAAACATGGAGATACAAAAATATGCCCTAAGTACCCAGCATGTTAAGGTGAAAAAAATAGAGCATCAGAAATTCTATGAGATGATGATTCATGGCGTTAAGAATTCGTAGACTTGATTTTTGCTGAGTATCCAACGCATATAGTGGATCATGAAGTGCAACGTCAAAAGAACAAGAATGTAATCATGGTCAGAGTAGCTTGGCGTTACCATAAGGACGATGTTGCAACATGGGAGCTAGAGTTGGAAAATGCGCCAAGAATTTCCACAACTTTTCGGTAAGCCCTCTACTTAGTCCAAAATTTGAGGACGAATTTTCTTTTAAGGGGGTAAGAATGTAACAACCAGCATAAAGATAAAAAAAAAAAGAAAAAGAAAGGAAATGAATTTGAGTTCGTGTGGAACAAGCCATCACGAGATAAAAAAAATCGTACCTTATTAATTAGATTAAGGTTAGATTAAGAGAGGGGATTTATTAAACCAAACCATGGAAACTTAATCCCTCCTCAAAACTCACGACCCTCTCCCTATTTCTGCCCCTCTCGTCTTCCTTCGTGCATGTGCAGAGGCAAGAAGAATTCTGCACAAGGGTAGGTAAGGTCTTTTTCCTCTCCTTCCTATCTGACCCTCTTACATCTCCTCACGTCGTTCTCTACACCGAACGATTGATAGGCAGAGTTCGAGAGGAAGAACAGGAGAGAGAGAGAGCCGATAGAGAACAGGGAGGATTGGGGGAAAAATAGGGAACGTGATCATTAACGTTCCGAAGGATCGAAGAACGGATTAATCGCGAACAGAGGTGGGTGAATCGAAATCACCTTGCATGACCTCTGAATTATCTCAATTCATGCCCGAATCGTTATGAAAAGAATATGAATATGATTCAAGTTATTATTTTTAATTGTTTTATTTCTTGAATTCTTTGATTGGTTGATTGTTGCATGCATAGTTATTTCTGTTTGTTCCATTGTTGTATTATTGATTGCTAGGATGTAAGATTTAGAGTAGGGCGAAAGTACGTAGGGGGATTCCGTTTTCGGTTTCATAACGCAACCTAATTTTAAAGTAGAAGTATTACGGCCGTAAAATTGTTTGGCCGTAATTTTCTTATGGTCGAGAAAAGGATGGAGAGAGAAAGGGAAGATGGATTGGCCGTAAGAGAATTAAAAAAAAAGGGATGAAGCTTACGGCCATAACGTAATAGGGGTAAATTTTACGGCCGTAATGGAATAGAGAGGTAGAGAATTACGGCCGTAAGGTGAAGGAATTCCTCGGACGTTAAAATCCAAAGAATTAGGGTTTTACGGCCGTAAGGTGAAGAAATTTCTCGGGGTTAAAAATCCAAAGAATTAGGGTGTTACGGCCGTAAGGTGAAGTAATTCCTCGGACGTAAAAATCCAAAGAATTAGGTTTTACGGCCGTAAGGTGAAGGGGATTCTTCGGGCGCAAAAATCCAGAAGAGGTGAGGGCGTAAAATCCAGCAAAATTCACCCATTAGTCTCTCTTTATTTTGATATGAACATTATTGATTTCCTTATAATTCCAACATGAACTCTTTGTCTTGATTTACCTCATACCGATCATATCTCCTTCATCATATGATACAAAGAATGAAAAGATACTAAAAGTGATTAATAAGTTCAAATGAAAGATTAATGATGGGTTGCCAGTCCAAGCCAAGTGCATCAAGATAAGGATCGCTCCCTTGGTCATGGTTTGATCACCCATTGATCCGCACAAGGTCGTATCGTTTGCTGGGCATACCCCAAGAATTAAAGACACATCAAAGTCACCCTGATTGTTAATTAATAACCAAGACCAACAAGCATGTTCAAGTTCAAGTCAAGTCAAGTATGTCATGATTCCAAGTTTACTATGTATTATTGATCCTCATGATTCATGATATCGCTGATCTTAATATTATTATGATCCATGATACTGATATGTTATCTTCCACGTTCAAGTTAAGCATGATTATTTACCGTTGATTATTATATTCATGTCATGCATTGTATATCATGTGATTTCCCACTAGTCTGTAAAGCTTACGGGAGGACCTCCTCCCCTGTGTCTGATTTCCACAGGACCAGGTCAGTAACGTGGTGGAGTAGGCGTGTGGTGATGGGGCTCTGGCGATAGGACAGCACATGAACCATAGGCTTTTAGAATGCTTATTAATTTTCATTTACCTTCCGCATTTTAGATTCATGATGTAGAACTTAGTTTATTTCTTAGTAATGACATAGCCACTTTTAGACTTCCGCAATTAAAGTTATAATTTATCTACATTTCTGTTCTTCCGCTGACGTGTCTCGGTTTTTTACTGAGATATGGTCAATATGATGGTCAAAGTCATAGCATGCCGTAGCGTCTCCAGATTGGTCTTCGCCACGTGGCGGGGGTCGATTTGGGGGCGTTACACAAATATGAAGTTTAGACGCACATAATATTTTGGTGAACTTTAATTGAAGTTTGGATAACAATCACAATATTTGATGGACCTCGTAGAGGCACTTACGCATGGTTTGATTTTTCTTTGACGTCACTGGACTATTTCAAATTAGAAAAATGGTTGCTGAATTCATACTCATCATTTTTTAAATTTGAAATATTTTTTGCACAATAAAAACTCAAGAGAAAGTTGATATAGTAGATGCAGAAATTCAGAATATAAAATTTGAAATCTGAATTTCAAAATCTGAGATGAGGAGCTTGAAATTTGAAAGTCTGAATTCCAAAGCTTAAAAATTGAAATCTAAACTATGAAATATCAAATTTGATATGAGCATTCAAGGATCAAAACATATTCAGATAAGTTTATAGAAGGTTAGATTAAAGTGCAAAGAATTAAAATCTGAAATATGAAATCAAATATCAGAAATAAAAAATATGAAATGTTTAAGCTTAATGGAGAATTAGAATGCAGCTTATAGAATAAACTTAGAAATATAAAAACTGAAATCAAGGATATGTAAAAATGTGATCATAGCATCGAGTTCAACAATTTTTAGAAAATTAATGCAAGTTTAGGAATTTGTACAATTATTTGCAATGTCAGTAATTAGAAATCAGAAATTTGAAAAATTGCTTGCATGTTCAACAAGTTATGTTCAACAATTTTCAACAAGATTTCTGCACTATGAAAACATAGTAGACACTTTATAGCATAAGTGCATAATATAAAATTCAAACTATAAAATAAGTGCAGAATGTTTCTGCACTATAAAAATTAAAGTACTTTGTAACATAAGTGCATAATATTAACATTCAGGATTAATAATCAGAAATCCAGGAATAGAATGTTGAAGATGGTAATCAGGATTTAGTAAGAGAAAAAGAAAACGGCAGAAAGTTAAAATCTACTTTAGGCAAAGATAAAAAAATCAAATCAACTAGATTATAAGTAAGTAAGATATTCATAGCATGATGAGGTATGAACAATGATTGTATAAAAAACTTAGCTAGACTAGAAAGAAGTTCAAGTGTGATAAATCAAAACTAGTCCCCGACAACGACGCCAAAACTTGACTCGCATAAAGTGTGTATAGCGTGAGGAGCACAAAAGGTTTCTGTGCAGAGAGATACCTAAAAGACATTCGTTTATCCCCTACACAAGCGAATGCCCTTAATTCATAGGAAAAAATGTCAAATTAAGCTTTAAAATTTATAAATCATCTACACTATCACTATGATAATCGCAAGTACATGATATGTCATAGTGCTTGAGGGCCGATTCATAGGGACAAAGTTGAATGTTCACACTTGATGAAAATTGTTTTGAAGGAAAAACTAAGTTCATAGATGTTCAAATCAAGAAAACGAAATAACACTAAACTATCAAATGCAACAAATGAAGTTACACTAATATTTTAGGATTTTTAATGCAAAGATAGATTGAAATCAGTGTTGCTAAACCTTAGGACTGGAGTAATGTTTTCATTTAGGATTTAAATTTTCTGAACTCCAATTTAGAGTAAAGAAGGTAGTCTGCCCTTCAACACGCGCATCGAGATGGCATTGTGATAAGAATCACTTAACTTGTTCATGACACTTTCATGCTCACAGGCAATTCAATTCGCGCTTATTGACAGGTTCATGTATTCGGTTCAAGCAACACTCTCGTGTGCATTAAACAAATAGATAAATCGAATATTCTCCACAAGGATTGAGCTTGGTTTTGCATTATCTCGGCTCGTTGGGTCCTCTAAAAGATAACTGAGAACTCAAGTTGATCTCTCGGCCTGAGCTGAGCTCCAACTTGTGAAGATAACCCTCTTGAACGAGAACCTTCGAGATCGAGCACCGCACGAAATGGATTAAGTCCAAGCGATTAAGATCCAATTCAGAAATGAAAATCATGACTCTAGTGACCTATCTAAAGATGACTTTGTGAACTTGTGCCCTCTCGGATCTTTTGCAATCGTAAACGATGAAAGTTTCCTCTTGGGTAGTTGGTCATGAAATTAGTGAAAATAGGATCAAAATGAAAGGAAGATAATGATGCAAATCAAAGAACGAAACAAGTTCAGCTCCAAAACACATAGCTCTTGATTTCATTTTTGATGATTGAAGCCCTGTTCCACCTCTCATCATGCATACAATACTTCAATGGAAAACATCCCTCTCGGGCTGATAATCGAAGAACAAGCGTTGCTTGAACGAAGGAATTATGTTCGGCTCCGGTACACGTAGTTCATGTTTCTTTTATTGATTACTGAGCTACTTTCCCACCTCTCGGGCGAGGAACCAATGAACATGTGTGGCCTAGACTAAAAGAACAAGAATGAACTGATGATACAGAGTAGGGAGCAAATCGAGTTCAACTCGAAAATATGCAGTTCATGAGTCCGTCTTTGATGATTGAAGCTCGATATGTCCCACCTCTCGGTGCGCATACAAAGCATTAGTATGAAGATATCCCTCTCAATCGACACCTGAACTAAAACTCGACAAACAACGTTAATCATTCAAAACAACATACAACTGAAAGCAAATAGGATGACTGTCCAGTTTCGATCCCTCTCAGTGTTCAGCTGGACAAAGGCTGAAAATAATCCTCTCGGGGTTACAAGCAAGGCAGATTCCAGAAGCTCAATCAATAATGTGAAACCATCACAATAATTCAGTGCAGAACCAAAACATAAGGTGGTTTTAAAAGAGTAGTAAAAGAGTTCGACAATCATTAAAATAGAGTAATGCCTAAAAGATTAAGAATAGAAAACATAGAAATCTCAAGATTAACATCCCCTGACCACTAGTTGGTTGATTAATTACATATTACAAAAAACTTGAAATGAAGAAAAGAAGAAAGGGAAAAAGAAGAAAAAAAGAAAAAGCCTCCTCTCCCGCCCCTTTCAACACAATATCGAATGGTTTAAGAGATTGAGAACCCTGCTCTTTATTGCCTTTAGCCCCTTTTTATATTCCAAGGATATGTGCCACCTATCCATGTATGCATCTTTACTCTGCTCACTTTTCCAGTAGCTTTGTTGTATTCTTTTTCAACTTTTTAGCCAAAAATGAATCTCTTGTGGTCCTCCATGGCTACTTGCCAATTAGCTTGCCACTTGTCCAACTTTTCAGTCAAAAGAAATCTTCTCTTGTGGTCCTTCTTGGTTGTCTCCCTTTAGCTTGCCACCTGTACATCTTTTTCAGCAATTTTCTGTGTCCTCATATGTCCATAAATGTGTAGAGGAAGCTTCCTTCCTCTTGTACAAGGAATATGTTAGGCTAAAGTGGAAAAGCATCTTTTTCTTTGATGTTTGTTGCTTTGGACAATTGTCCTTATGAATATACATCGTCTGTCTTCAAATTCGTCTAAGTGTTTGGGTTAAGGGTATTCGTTTGTGTTCTCTCATATTTTGCCGATTGAGATTTCTACATAGAAAATAATTAAAATAAGTAACAATATCCTAGTAATCATAGGATAGATGTGGAGAAGTCATAAATGTTGCATTTCAACAATTAAGTATGTGTTCGAGCATGAAAATAAGATAAATGAATGCTGAACACGAGGACTAGATATTAGTAATCTTCTACTCTAAAAGTTATTGTAAAAAAATAAGATTTAAAGTTTAGTTCACCAGTTGAGAAAAAGGAATACGAAAATTTAAAAATGATGCTAATAAAACGTGCCTGGCAAGAGAGAAATCAAGAATAACGATGAGTTAGGATCCAACTTCGTATCCTCCCATTATCTCTCAATTAATCAACAAATTCTAATTAGACTTCTAATAGAAAAGAGTTTCTCATAAATATTAATCTCAAAAACTCGAGAATCAAACTATTCCGATAAAAGCACCATTAAAGTCGTTGAAAACTCAAACAACTCTAATTTTACTTTAGATCAAAATGCATTAAGATGCAACTAACGAATATAAATATAGAACTAAAAAACTTGAGAAACTAATTATCTCAAATTGGGATGAGATTACCGATTGTTGAAAACTCAATCCATGATAATTCAATCTTAATGGAGATACATTAACACAAAAGAGAACTGCTAACGCAAAGGATTCAAAAGAAAACTTGAGAACCTAACTATTTAATCAAGATTAAGTCCAATAGTTCAAAACTCAATCAAATTGGTCATAATCATAATTAGAATGCTTTAAAGTACATGCCCTTCAAATTCCACACAAGTAGACCTAATTATCAACAATCAATACATTACATAGCCCGGGTCTGGATGAACTCGGCCTGGGTTCCAATAAAATTTGATTAACCGACAGTGAATGACTACATAGCCCGAGCCAGAGAGATACAACCCGAATTTCGATAATCTCGATCCGAGTTACACACAACCCAGCCCGGGTTTAGTGGAAAATGAGAAAAAGATAACGCATCACAAATCTATCAGAACAAGGAACTCGGCCCGAGCTTACAACTTCCCGGTTCGAGTTTTGAATCGCAAATAGTCATGGAACAGAGTAGAAATTCGTAAGAGACTTAACAGTTAATCATGCAAAAACTTGCAGAATAACACAACATGTAGATTGTACGAAATTCTAACATTAAACATGCATGAATTGCAAATTAACAGAAGTATAATATCAACGTAAATTGAAAGATAAACAAGATTCAGCTCAATCTTTCCCTAATAATAAAACTATCCATACATAATTGTTTTGACATCAATGCAAAGAAACTAAACGTGGAAATCATCTAAGAGATTTACAAGATTGCTTCCAAGAGTTCGGTGATGCCTCTGATACGAGCCTCGGCCATCTAGTCGTATCAGGGAATCACAGGAAGAACTCCAAGAGTTGGCTTCCAACAAAGACCTTGATCAAGGGGGTTTCGTCGAAAGCATGTTGTTTTGTTTTATCTCGGTGGAGCGATGCAATGCGTAGAGATCGAAAAGAACACTAACGGAGAAAGCCTTCAAAATTCAGCACAACTGTAGTGCAAAAAACTTTCTCTCTTCTTTGGGTGGCTAGGGCACTCAACTGCAACTACTTGGCATCCCTCCAAGGTCTCTGATCCCCTAAGGTTGCTCATCATTTTGAAAGATTAATTTCATGTCTAACACGTCAAAAAATATTAACATTTTTTATAATCCAACCCGGCCCGAGTTTCGTGGGTACCCGACCCGGGTTGTCGTGCATAGGTCGGGTCAGATTTAGTCTCTCGATCATCCTAGCCCAGGTGTAATATTGACCGGGCTCGGGTTCTTGTAAAAAATAGTGTACAATGGCATTTTTACTCTGATTCCCACATTCTTTCGGTCCAATCGTTTCACACCTCCTAATTGATAATCCTGAGATCAAAATAAACTAAAAGTGGGAAGCTTCTGACTTAAAATAATTTATAATAATAAATAAGAAAATAGATGCATACAATGATTAAAACTATGGAAAATGGCCTAAATGATGAATGTAAAACATGTATAAATATGCATGCATCACACATCCACCGAAGTGTTCGATGGGGACAAGCGCCCTAAAAATCATGGCATTTGGCAAGCCATAAAGCAAGCTTTTGCAAAGCACAATAAAAAAAATTGTTTAGATGATTGGCACGTCTAGATGTCGCACAAATCGATCACGAGTAAAAATGACCTATTGACAAGCTAGTATGATCAACTTTTATGATACCGCTCATTTGGCACGTTCAAGGACTAGGAGGAAATGATGTCAAATTTCGAGATGACCCAAGATTATGCATCACCAGATATGTCCTGCTCAGAGCGAGAGTGTGCTAGTCGAAGGACGCCATGATTGCATTCGAACAACGCCTCGGACAATTCCAACTGAACGTTGGCGAGATGCAAGACCAGCTTGCGACACATGAGCGAGACCTAGAGAAGTCAGTGGACATCATAGTGGTATGGATGAGATCACGGTAGTTCATGTGTGACTCGAATCCATGGAGGCAATGATCATGGGCATTAGAGAGTCCATGTCTAACAAGATAATGAACATAAGGCATATTTTGGATCAAGATATCAAAGCCCTCAGAGAAGAGATGAAATGATGCCCAAAGAACGATCGATGTTAAGAAACATTCACCTCACATGAACAAAGAATCAATGTGTGAAGGTCGAGGCCATTCAACGGAGAGAGGTTGGCAAAGGATATTAATGACTTCCTATGGTACGGTCGATGGTGCCTTGGACATGAGCACAGAAGTAAGGATAATGAAGATCACATCTTTCTACTTACAAGATGCGGCGAGCATATGGTGGCAATGCCTGTGCGAGGACCTAGAACGTGGCAATGTTGTCCCCATTGAGACATGGGAAGAATTCATACGACAACTTATCAATTATTTTTTCCCTGCCAAGTCAAAATTGTAGACTAAGATTGCATTTTAAACATTAACCAAAATGGCACTTTGAAGAAGTACGTGAAAGAGTTCATTGAACTCTACCTATAGAACTCTCAAGTGGATGAATACATTTTGTTGGCGATTTTCATCAAGGGTTTGTAGCCTTGGACTAGGACAGAGTTGGAGCTATGAGATTGTCCCAACCTCTACTCGTTAGTCTGTGCTGCTGAATTGTTTTTAGTGTATTCCAAAACGAGTGTCACACCTCCAAAGCCCTCAAGAAGGATCATGGTGGGGGAGAAAAGTCCAAGTCGTAAGGAAGCAAGACAAGTTATCAACACCAAGATAAGGACAAGAGCCATCAAAACAAGAGACCGGACAATGATAAATTCAATAAGGATAAGAAGCCACCAAAGTCTTGTTACATTTGCAAGGGACTTGTCCAATAAGCGATTGTTTGCAGAAGATGACGGTCAATGCCATGCATTGCCCTAACGAGAAGGAGAAGGAGGAGATGTGTCTTAGTTCAATGCACGTCCTCGATACTTCAAAGTGATAAACATCGGCTGCTCGACTCTATGTGAAAATTGAATTTATGAGTAAATATTCAATGCCTTTATCAATACGAGAGCATTGGAGTTGTTCATGCTAGAAGTGGCCACTAAGAAGATGAAGCTACCATTAAAAAAGACTTCAGTCACGTTCAATGCGATCAACGCGAAGTCTATCTCGACCATGGGAATATCTCCTATAGTGAAAATCTGCATCTAGCAAATGGTCGATAAATTTTGCCACAACACTGGCATCCGTGGATGACTACGACATTATGGCGGGTATTTCTTTTCTTTGATACATTGTAGCATGTGCCATCCCACTCACTAACTCGTTAGTTATCTTCGATCCCAAGTGACTTTAAAACATTTTTGTGAGTTCAAATGGGGATATGAATAAGAAGACCCTATCTGTCATGTAAGTGATGAAGGGATTGGGAAGACAGTAGCACACCTTCCTGATGATCGCCATCTTGGAGGATATGAGGTTATCCAAGTTTTCAAGACTCTTGGAAACTTTGTGCATGTCATGCCTTCAAATCTATCAAAGCGATTGCCATTAAAGCGTGAAGTGGATCATGCCATCCACTTGGTCCCATAAGCCACTACATGGAGTTCCTTATCAGATGGCCTCTTCAGAACTCATTGGACTACATAACTAATTGACCTAATTGTTAGATGAGCCTTCAAAATCTCCATATGTCACCATAGTACTCGTTTAGAGGAAGCACGACAGATCCTTACTGATGTGTATCAACTATCGAACGCTAAACAAGCTTATGATGATGAACAAGTACCACATCCTTCTAGCGAACTTGTTTGATCAACTTTGCAATGCAAGATAATTTGCCAAGTTGAATCTTTGTTCGAGCTATTGGCAGGTTTTAATTGCTGATGAAGATGTGCAGATGATGGGATACGGCTCGTTCGAGTTTCTCATGATGTATTTTGGCCTCACCAACGCTCTGACAACCTTTTGCACCCTCATGAACAAGATATTGCAACATTTGCTTGACATGTTCTTGGTTGTTTACCTCAATGACCTTATGATCTATAGTCGCACTTTGAATGAGCACATCGGACAAATGTTTGAAGTGTTGCCACATAACCAACTCTATGTTGATGCAGAAGAAGTGCGATTTCACTCATCCGAAAGTGCACTAATTGGGTCATATCATTGGAGGTGGGAAGCTTAAGATTGATGACGTGAAGATTTGAACCATTATAGAGTTGGAGCCGCCCAAGAGAATTCCCAATCTACATTCTTTTCTTGATATGACGAATTGCTATAGAGGATTCGTCAAGGGGTATTACTATGTGATGACCCGTTTATAGATAAATTACGTCAAATACCCTTCAACTTTGGCCGCTTTCCCAGTGATACCCTCCAACTTCACTTTGTAATAAGACTACCCTTCATCTTTTAACTCGTTTCACATGGTGCTCTTTTTACTTGCGATCGTCCATCTCCCGGTTGTCCCATCGACGTGGCGTCCACGTTGCCATTTTCTCTCCCTTCTACGCAGGAAGCCATCGATGTGGCATTTCTTTCTCTTATATGGAATGATTAAATAATAATATAATAAGTAAAAAAGAAAGGACACTACCCTCCCCCCCACCTCCGGTGTCCTTGTTGACGTCGGAGGGAGGAGGGCGAGGCCCCCCCCCCTCTTTCTGTGCGCCGGATAGGATTGGCCGCTGGCGGCTAGAGGGAGAGGGATGTGGAGTATTTTTTTCTATTTTTTAATATTATTTTAAAATTTAATATATTATATTTTAAGAAAATAAATGTCACGTCAGCTGAATGATCGAGAAATTGGGTATTAACGGTTGAAGGGGTATTTCGTAAAACAAATTATAAGATGGAGAACATTCGAATTACAAAGTGAAATTGGAGAATATCACTAAGCAAACATCAAAGTTGAAGGGCATTCGTGTAATTTATTCTCCATTTGATGTATTTTGTTTGGAAGGATGTGAAGTGGGAGTGGACGCCTACTTGAAAGTAGGTATTCGACACCATGAAGTGGGCCATAAAGGAGGAACTAGTACTCGCGCTGTCAGACTTCACTAAGACTTATAATGTACAGACAAATACTTCTAACTATGGTATTGGAGTTCTTATGTAGGAGGACATCCCGTGGTGTTTGATAGTTGCAAACTCAATGATATGGAATGATGATATGAAGTTTAAGAGAAGCAGATGATCGAGGTGATCCACTATCTACGAACATTGTAGCACTACCTTTTCAGGACGCGGTTCCACATTAAAATACACAATGTCGCAATCAGCTATTTCGAGATGTAGAAGAAACTCTCGCCAAAATAGATGACTTAAGATGTTATGATGAAATTCGATTATGTCCTATAGTATAAGCCCATTAAGAGGATTGTCATTGTCGATGTCAATCAACTAACACACAAAATTGATGGCCATGAGATTTTCTTAGGCCAACTTAATTGAAGAATCAAGATGGGATTTGAGTCGGATCCCATGGTGAAGAATTTGTTGGAGAAAACAAAAGAGGACAAGACACGTCGATTTTAGATAAAAGATGGACTAATATTTATTAAGGAATGACGCATCTATGTTCGGCGTGCTATTATGCAAGAGTTCCATGACTTCAAGTGGTCAGGACATCGTATTTCTTGCCAAGGATCAAGTATGATGTTGAAGCTTTTGTGAAGACATGCCTTGTTTACCAACATGATAAAGGCATCCATCAAACATCCTATGAACTTTTGGAATTGTGGCATATTGCATAACGACCATGGAAATATGCTTCCATATATTTTATCACTGGCCTCCCCAAGTCTTAAGAGGCATGTACCATCATAGTGGTCGTGAATTGATTCTCCAAATATACCATCTTCGTTGCCAATTCCATGAGTTGTCATGCCACTAAAGCTGCAAAGTTATTATGAAACATATGGTGAAGCATAGGGGCCTTCCCAAAAGTATAGTCAATGATTGACAATTCGTTGGTAACTTTTAAATGAACTATTCAAGATGATGGGCTTTAATCTATATTTCTCCATGACACTTCACTCTCAAACTAATGGACAGACAAAATGAGTGAATTATGTCTTAGAAATCTACTTGCTGCACTATAATAGGAATGACTGGATGCAGCTACTCGACATTGTACAATTTTCTTACAACCTACAAATGAATGAGTCGACTAATCGAAGTCCCTTTGAGATTGTGATAGGTCCCCTCACTCCGAAGGTCTCACCTTTTATGGTGGCAAAGTTCCTACTGCTTAACACATGACAAGGGAATGACATAAGCAAAATGATATGGCTCAGCCATGTTTGCACAAGACAACAAAGTGCATGAAAAAGTGGATCGTAACAAGATGTCTAACTTTGATTTTAGAGATTTGGTCCTTTTGACGCTAGTCCAACATCTTTGATTGAACTAGAAGAATTTGCACAAGGATATCGTTAGACATTACGAGGGCCTTTTTAAAATTATGAAGAAGGTAAATAAGGTGTCCCACAAGCCGGAGATCCAACTCAAATGCAATAACATTCTATCTTAAGGTTAGCTTGCTCGTGTGATACATTGAAGACCTTAAAGATCTTGAGCCTGGGATTTCAAATCGTGTTCCGCCGACCATTCGTTAATAATTAACCGATCAAGACGAAGAAATAGCTCGTTGTCCGAGGATCAAAGCGAAAGAAGAAATACCTTGTTCGATGGAGCGAAAGATCAAATGTCGACACAAGTTGGGAGTCTACAAGAACATTGTGACAGATTAAGCAAAAGATTGAAGAATTTGAAACTTGACGACTTGTCAAGTTATCTTATTTTACTTATAAATTTTTTTTTCGACTCACTTTTGTAAGCTAGACTTTTTTATGACATAGTGACGACAGTCTTGTAATTCTGCACTTAAAAAGTGCACTCTCGGAACTTGTCCTCCACATTATATCGCCAAACTGCCTCATGCGACATAACAATCCACACAAAAGGACCCATTCAAATGTTCCATCTAAATGCCCATTTACTTACGAACGTCTCCATCGAAATGTTCGCTCAAAATAAACGTCAAATCATGATATTTGACAAGGCATCAAGTAAGTTTTTTATTTTATCTAGATGATTCACACATGTAAATGTCCGCTCAAATCGACCGCAAGTTAAAACAACCCCTGACATTTGCACCCAACGATAGCTCTCGGGACCGTGCCATTCTGACTTCTCCCTTCGTCCACCTCTCTTGAAAATTCAACGCGATAGAGAGAGAAAAATAAATAGAATTTGTCTTCAACCAATCCTCAATTTCCATATTTCTTAAACAATGTTTCACATGTTTATTGGTTATTTTAATATTTTAAAAACCGTTATAAAATATTAATTTTTATGATTAATAATATTCATTTTTTATAGTTTTTATTTGTTTTCGAGTAGATTGTGCTTCGCGCGTATCAATATCTCCATTGATTTATCCATCTGAGTTGAGGCTTATTTTCATTCTTATTGTCAAACGTCTAGCGCCCCTGCCCCACATTAATAATTGTACCAGGATACTGTTCGCGAATAACGTTCTAGATTCTTTTTTTCGGTACATATAATGTTCTAGAATTTATTAACTTCGTGGAGATTTATCCATGCATCAAAACCAGTGGCAAGGAAGATGAGCATCGCCGGAGACGGCAAGGTGGTCGGCGTCTCCGGTTACATCGCCTCCTGGATCGTCAAGCTCCTCCTCCAACGGGGCTACACCGTCCGCGCCTCCGTTCGTGACCCAGGTAATCCATCGCCCCCTCGCCTCTCGTTTTCTGTTCCATGGTTCCACGGGATTGGGGTATTTGAAGTCGTCGCCAACAAAGTAAAAGAGATTGGATAAGTGGGTGGGGATTTTAGGGTCAAGAGTGCAGAATTGGACGATAGATGTGATGTGCGGTATGAAGGATAGGAAATTTTAGTTGAATTATGGGTTTAAGAAAGAAAGAAAAAATAAAAAAAAAACAAGAGAAATATGCATGATTGTAATGATGTTCACTGATTCGGGCTTCAGGGTTCAAGATTAATTTCACATATTTTCTGATGTTTGGTTATTTCCTTTTGTGGGGATGTTCAATCGTCGGAATCATCGTTCATGTCGTCTGGAGATATCATATGAGTGGTTGATTGTTTATAGATGGCACAAGTTCATACTTTCCTAGTTGTGCTCGTCGTGATGTTTCCTTCTTTTTTTTTTTAATGTTTTTGTATGGAATTCTCCGTAGATGATCCTAAGAAAACCCTGCACTTGCGTGCTTTGGATGGAGCCAAGGAAAGACTGCACCTGTTCAAGGCGAATTTGTTAGAAGAGGGTTCATTTGACCCATTAATTGATGGGTGCGAAGGCGTTTTCCATACGGCGTCTCCTTTTTATCATGCAGTCACAGATCCTCAGGTTCATTTCCTGACTTCCCAAATTCTTCAATGTGACCTATAAGAAATATAAACTAAACTACAACAACAAACCTATTTTCCGAATTTCTTGTGCTCTTAAAAGATTCACTGGCTTTCAGGTCAAAACAAATGAACAAAAGGAAATTGGTGGGTAGATTTTTATTGAATCTTATTATTAAAAAAAAGGATCATAACAAGGAATGAAATTGTGATTAACCCAGATATGTAGGTCCTAAATGACATGTGACTAATGATTGGTGTTTTGCTTTCTTATTACATATTATAACTATACATGCCCCACATAGTCTTCTTGGAGTGGTTTTGTGATGAGTTATGATGATAAACTTCATGGACATGTAATGCAATGTTAATTGAAATATTGTTCGTTTCCCTTGTTACCTTGTTAAACAAAACAGTGGTTTGCCATGTAGACATGTCGTGTTGTTTCTTAATGTTCCGAGTTATGGCAATCACAATATTAGAGTGCTATATGGTAATTCACTTTTCAGGCTGAATTACTCGATCCAGCAGTCAAGGGAACCCTCAATGTTTTGTCCTCTTGCAAGAAATTTTCTATTAAAAGGGTAGTTGTAACATCATCAATGGCTGCTGTCGCATTCAATGGGAGACCGAGAACTCCCGATGTCATAGTTGATGAAACCTGGTTTACCAGTCCCGAGCTTGTGAAGGAAGAAAAGGTATATATGCTTATACTCTTTAGGAAGTTTCCTATATATATGCGAGGTACAGAAGTTGTCTTTATATTTATTAGAAGATTATCATTCGTATTTTGTTGCATAACTTTATGGTTGTGAGTGCCTATAATCAATTGAAGTTAATCTGTATACTTTATTTTACCTTCATATTTTCTTTCTGCTACGACTCATCTGATAGAGATTGGGATTCAAATGTCAACATATACTAACTTCTCATGAACAGTTGATACATGCATAGAACCGTAGCATATCATACAGAAAGAAGAACAATGTGCAAAAACAAATTTGATTAATTTTGATTTAGCTATTTATAGGGTTGGTGTCATAGTAAAACATTACCCTTCTAAAAAAAGAACTTTTGAGTACCGAGAAAACTATGTTTGACCAGAGGCCTATACATGCTTGTACGTTCTCATGGTTTTTAAGCTCTATTATGATGACACCCAAAGTTAGTAGTCACCCTTTCCTTCATTAAAAAGGTAAATATCTTCTGACTGCCCTATAACTCTTTCAGACATTATCCACACAACCCTATTCGCCTCTCAGTCAAAGAACAGGTGAGGTGTCCTTGTGCCTTAACTGCATAGGCTGAAATGCACATAAACACCCATCACTCATGCTGATTTGCACTCCCACGTCTGGAGCCTTGTACTTCTAACTAATTGTCACCCCTATGCTATCTGTTTTTGAGAAAAGGAAGTTTCAGATGAAATTAATTTTGGGGAATGAGTTTCGGGGAAGTAACTCCGCCTATGTTCTATAGCCGGTCCCAAGCCCGGATAAAGGAGGAGGGTTGTGTTAGGCCCCGACAGCCAGCGTAAAACCCTGTCGAATCTCATGAATATGGATCAACGAATCGTATGATCCATGTAGCCGACCCCACCTAGTGGGATAAGGCTTTGTTGTTGTTGTTGTTGTTGAGTTTCGGGGAAGTACTCTACTTTTATCTGTTTGGTTGTGTTTAAGAAGATACTAATCATAATAAATATAAGTTAATTTTTTTGCATAAAGTATTTTTCGCACCAGGAGATGGGCACAACAAAAAACCTTCCAAATAGTTCTTTTTTTTGTTTTCAACAAGAGAAGGGATGCAAAGAAGTACTTGATGGATAGGAATACAAAGAAGCAAGCATACAACAACAAAAAGCACAATAAAAATATGCTTCCACAAATTTCAGCATACAACAACGAAAGAGTATAGTAAAAGGAATATTTCCACTGACTTAATACCGGAGTTGATTGGGTGTTTCGTTTCCTATATGCTTTGCAACATTCTGAAATGCTTTCTGGCTGATCTTGTCCATGGTAAGAATATCTGTGTGTTAGCAATGAAGAGAATGAGTTCAGCAAGTTGAACTATGACTCCCTCTTAGCCATCTGATAAAAAATATAGCTACTTATTGATACATAATTTTGAGTTTTGAAAGTACATTCGAAACTTGCATTGAAACTTCAACCATTTCTTAACTTGAATTAAGGCTACTTCTTGCATTCACAACTCTGCTCTGCCATTCGTTCAGATGACATGAAAAGAAAGGATGTTCTGTTAATCACTGTTTTTTTAGGGGGTAAAGGATGAAAGCTACGTCAAGAGGTTACAGTTGTTAATTACTGTTACTGCCAGCTTTGGCACTGGGACTATGGTATTGTGGAAACCATCAAATGACTGGGTCTGAATTTTAAACAAGAGTTGGTACCTATGCTAGCAAATTTTACCGTTGGCGTTCCAGCTTTCCACCTATAATAGTGTTTTGACTATTGTTAAAGGATATTTTTGGGTCATTCTCTCAAGATCCATGGTTGGTCATATGAAATATGGTCGGATTCTTGGGTTTAAGATTTTTCTAAGCTTTCTAAGATTTTTATAACCTTTTTTATCTAATTTAAGGTTATTTTATTATAACTTCAGTTTTGTAAAGAGGATCAATTGTCAAAGCAACTTCTTTTCAACAATTCTAAACCTAAAGACAAATACAAATGTACCTCTAAACATTTAGCACATTTCATAGTGAGATATGCCTTCTTGTTTCTCCAATTCATTGATTTTCTACACATTCAAAAAATGATTCATTGATTTTCTATCTCAACCATCTTTTGTCAAACTTGATCACATATAATATTTCCTCTTTTTGATCTCCATTTGGCATTTTCCCATGCTTAAATTGGATCATTGTACGAAAGGGATTTAGCAATTAAGGACTTCGTCTCTGAAAAAAAGGTCTTGGTCTTGAAAGAACATGTTGATTTTGTTTTGAAAGTGAAAAAAAAAATTGATTGAATACTAAGGTAAGGACAAGAAAACGAACTTATCTCTTGATTTTGAACTCAAAGGGCATGTCTTTGGCTACTACGAACATATGAAACAATATAGTTGATAGCAGTGATTTGAGGTTAAGACTTAAGACAGTTGCTTAAGTTTTGCTGTTGTATAATATTTTTTACTTGTATAACATTTATCACTTTTATTATGACCAATACTCTGGAGTTTGGATTTTATCTGCTCTAGTTTTGTATTTCTGATATAAAACTATCATGCTAGTAAGAGTTCTATTTTGTTGCATTTACCTTCTATGTATTAACAGCATGAAGCATTTTTTTCTGACCTATGAATAATCATTCAGATGTGGTATTTTTTTGTCAAAAACCCTAGCAGAGGAGGCAGCCTGGAAGTTTTCAAAGGAGAATGCCATAGATATTGTCACCATAAACCCTGCTTTGGTTATAGGCACACTTCTGCAGCCAACAATTGTCAAAGAGGATCAATTGTCATAGATATTTTTATAACCATTTTTATCTAATTTAAGGTTATTTTATTATAACTTCAGTTTTGTAAAGAGGATCAATTGTCAAAGCAACTTCTTTTCAACAATTCTAAACCTAAAGACAAATACAAATGTACCTCTAAACATTTAGCACATTTCATAGTGAGATATGCCTTCTTGTTTCTCCAATTCATTGATTTTCTACACATTCAAAAAATGATTCATTGATTTTCTATCTCAACCATCTTTTGTCAAACTTGATCACATATAATATTTCCTCTTTTTGATCTCCATTTGGCATTTTCCCATGCTTAAATTGGATCATTGTACGAAAGGGATTTAGCAATTAAGGACTTCGTCTCTGAAAAAAAGGTCTTGGTCTTGAAAGAACATGTTGATTTTGTTTTGAAAGTGAAAAAAAAATTGATTGAATACTAAGGTAAGGACAAGAAAACGAACTTATCTCTTGATTTTGAACTCAAAGGGCATGTCTTTGGCTACTACGAACATATGAAACAATATAGTTGATAGCAGTGATTTGAGGTTAAGACTTAAGACAGTTGCTTAAGTTTTGCTGTTGTATAATATTTTTTACTTGTATAACATTTATCACTTTTATTATGACCAATACTCTGGAGTTTGGATTTTATCTGCTCTAGTTTTGTATTTCTGATATAAAACTATCATGCTAGTAAGAGTTCTATTTTGTTGCATTTACCTTCTATGTATTAACAGCATGAAGCATTTTTTTCTGACCTATGAATAATCATTCAGATGTGGTATTTTTTTGTCAAAAACCCTAGCAGAGGAGGCAGCCTGGAAGTTTTCAAAGGAGAATGCCATAGATATTGTCACCATAAACCCTGCTTTGGTTATAGGCACACTTCTGCAGCCAACACTTAACACAAGTGCTGCTACCATATTGAATCTGATAAATGGTATGGGTTTGATTATAAGTCGCATCTTCTTGAATGTTATCCTAGTTAGTGTTGATTGCAGATTAAGTTTCATGTTCAACAAAATATTGAGTTGTGCTAAATTAGTGATTTCAACTTATAGCCCGACTCCTTAATGGAATAATAAAGATTCCACGTCAAACTTTCTTTCTCTTGTATTTCTGCCATCAATTTTCACTCTCCTTGCAAACTATATTTTGTCATTTGACTTCAGACTCAAATATTCCACTACAGTAACAAATACAATGCTCGAAAGAACTTTAATAATTTCATCTATTTACGTCAGGTTCTGCTACATTTCCAAATGCAAGCGTTGGGTGGGTAAATGTCCAAGATGTTGCCACAGCACACATTCTAGCACTTGAGGTTCCCTCTGCATCAGGGAGATACTGTCTAGTGGAGCGTGTTATTCACTACTCAGATCTTGTGAATACCATACATGAATTATATCCTTCCCTGCAACTTCCTAAGAAGTAAGAATCTCATGCTGCTTCTTCATGGGGCACAGCTTTTGAAATGTTTGATCATGATAGGAATTTCTGAATGTACTCCCTTTTCCTCCTGCAATAACGTCAGTTGCTCCAAGGTAGTTGTATATATACATCCTTGGAAAATTCTCATGAATCACAGAAACATGTTTCCCGAGACAATTAACATAAAATAAAAGTCAGAAACTTACATACTCATATAGCTTTGTTTTAGGTTTACCTCTACAATCAACATACAAAGAGTCTTTTTATTCTAATCCACTGCCAAAATGGAAAAGTTTGTATGTGCTCCTTTTTCCTGCAAAAACATTTCTTCTGGACATATTTATATTGCCCTCGAGAAGCATCTTTGTGATGTCGACCTCTACATCAGTTGCTGACGGGGAGCTGTTAAAATGTGGATGTTAGAATATTGTTATGAATAATGAAAATGTAAAGGTACAGTATTTGTTCATTTATCTCCAGAATTAACATACATATAAAATTAGGAAGAGCGTTTCAATTTGTTATCTTCACCATCTAATTGATTTATGGTGTTCTCTTCTTGCGACTCATTTTGTGATTGAATTTTCTTTTTTACTAATGGTGGGACCATTCTATTGATTTAAGCATTATGTTTGGCAACATTCAGATTTTCTTGATTGTAATTTTTCTCCCAACTCATAGAAGAGGCAGGTATTGTCCTTAATAGGCGACTTTAAGCTAAATTGCTCTAGCCAGAACCATGTTGGAGTTGATTGTGATCAAGGCCATCATATTTATATTGGTTTCTATATGCAGTTGACATCGTCTTGTGTGATATCCGGTTTGTTTTTGTGTATGAGTGTGGCTATCTGCTGATGAGTCTGGAATCTAGAAGTACCATCTCAACGGTTGTATAAAGTAAAATGTTTTCCGTCTAAATATAACTTTGTGCTAATTATTTATATTCATATGCCTTCAACTTGGAGTTTCTTGATCAAACGTTGAGTATTGTGTTTCACTTTGGTCTGAATTAATAACATCAGAATTTTTCCCCGACATAATCTTCTGACGATATTAGCTTGCAAAACTGGCAGGTGCGCTGATGACCAATCATTTGTTCCAACATACCAAGTCTCAAAGGAAAGGGTAAGAAGTTTGGGCATTGAATACATCCCTCTTGAGATAAGTCTCAAGGAGACCATCGAGAGCTTGAAGGAGAAAGGTTTCATTAGCTTCTAAACCGTGAATGCCAGACAACGATTCAACCACAGAAATATGATACTGCCGCTGGAATTAAGTTTCAATTTGTTGTGATACAAGAAGATTATTTGTGAGTGGCGTCTGCTTTCCCTTCATCCTCGAAATCAAGTAGGGAGAGGGTCTGTCTTCATTGGCCTTCTTTTTTCTAGAGGGTATAGGCCTTCTTTTTGAATGGATATTTGACCCTGTTTAGTCGTTCGGGCGTTGCAGCACTTGGATTTTAGGAGCAAACTACCACTTGCATCAAATACCTACCTTAGCAATGTATGTAATGTGGAACTTATTCTGTAACTAGGGAACCCCCATGCACTTCGTGCATTATTAATAGTATAAATAAAAAAATTAATTTATTTATATTACTAATATTTGGCATACACGAAGGACATTCTAAAACAGATAATAATGTTGTATATGTGTCGTATATGTGTATAGAGTATGAGACACGGGAACATGTAAGAAAAAAACATGTCAATAAATAAAAAATATTTTATTTTTTTTGGTAATTTAATATCAAGAGATTATATTATTTAAAATGATCCAACTTGATATTTCTTATTAATTTTTTGATGATTTAATATCAGTGTAAAATGATCCAACTCGATGTTTCTTATTTTTTATAGCATGGAAGGAGTTTTACTCTTTCTGGACAATTCAAGATAATATATATATATGATTATACGAGAATTTAAATAAAATGTTAAGATGTGTGAATTGAGACGACAACATACCATCACATTTTTTCTCATGACATTTTTTCTTTTATTTCTTTCCTTGAATTAAAGCTCAACAAATTGATGCCTAAAAAATGGAGGGCAATAAGAAAACATTTCAAAAAATTCACATTGTTACACTAAATATATTATTCATGATTTAAGTTATTGTTATAAATTTTAAACTACAAAATTGTTAAATACCTAATTAAGAAATGTAACCCCATCCATTTAACGAAAACAAAAATATATGTGATGGCTTAGGTGGAATTTCAATTGAAATTTACTCAATTGTTTTTTATTTAAATTTGAAAATAAAATCACATTTGGGCAGGTTAGTAGAATCTACTAATCGAAACAGTTTCCATCTTCTTTTCATTCAAATTTCAAGAAAAAAATTATTGTTGACGTAGCCAGGTGTAACGTTACCAATATTGATAGAAACTAAGTGTGCCTATAACTAATCAACTTAATTGCTATAAGATTTCATGTAACAACACACCATTTGAGTGAAGATAATTTAAATAAATAAGATTAAAAATCATTTGAATCAAAAGGTATAGTAGCATTTGATCAGGAAGTACATGATTTGGCTAAATAAAAATTTGAATTGGATAAATGTGAACATGCTTTACATGAGTAAATAAATAAAATTAGTAATGTGAGAACAATATAAATAGAAAATTTGTCATTCATATAAATACATAGATGATAATAAAAAAATTGGCAAAGGCAACTCATATAAACATTTTATTAATGCATATTTTCCTACCTTTTGGATCCAGGTACTTGCAATCACTGAAAACACTAAAGCTTATTAATGCATCTCTAGTCCGGTAGTTTATGATCAAACTGTGCATGAAAATTAAAAAAAGAACAAAAGCTTAAGTAGTAGATATATGATAAAAGAAATAAAACCAAAAGAGACAGTACGATTGTTGCAAAGCTTAATTAAGGAATCGTCAATTGCAGAGCCAACATTATAAAGGTTCAAGCTTAATGCTTCCGCATGGAGGAAAGGAGCATTTGGATATTTATAAGAAGAGGATACAATTGAAGCCTGGAAGGAAGGCCAAAAGATGGCACGTACTCAAGGGAAAATGAATGTAAAGTTGCTTATTTATATAATAAAAGCTTGTATAATTTAAGTAACCGAAAAAAAAGTGGAGTGATGGGAGTTTATATATTAATGGATAAAGTAAAGAAATTTATGACATAGTGGGTGGGAGAAGTTTATGTCATTTAATATGGAGATAGTGGGGTGAGAAAAAAAATTGAGAATTAAAAAATTATGATAAACATTAAAATTTTAGAAAAAAAGGATAAATATGCATGGTGGAAGCAGAATCAATTTAATATATTTACCTTATGGAATTTTTCATATGGAAGAGAGTAAAGTAATTTTGAGCAAATATTTTTCCATGTATAAATGGAAAGTGGAAGAATCATATCATATTTATTATCTAACATTAGAAAAAAAATTCTTCAAGTCTAAAAATATTTCTTTAATTGACTCATGATATATTTATTAATATTAAGTAAATTGATGCATTAATTGAATAGTCCATAAGGGAGTTACACAAAGGATGAAAAAAAAGAAGGGTGAAGATTAAATGTCTAAGCTCATGTGAAGCTCTTGGAAATAAGATAAATGTCAATACTACAACATGAAGCTTTTCAATGTACCAGCTTTATATATATATAGATTAGAGTTGGCGATCAGTTTGTATAGTCTTCATATTCAAGAACTACTACTCATAGTGGACCTTGAAAATGGATTCTTGTGTATAGTTTGTGTAGTTTTCATGGATTGTTGTGTTCAGTGTTCGCTTTTTCTTCTTCAGACACATAGTCGAGTACTGTTTTCACAGCATTAATTTGGGACTAGGCAACATCAGTTACTTTTGAGGCAAATGATGATATATGCACTCGAAAAATATGTAAGGTTATTACAAAAAAATGTAAAAAAATAGATATAATCTCGACGGTTGATCTTGAATCGGACGGCCGAGATCGTTCAAAATATATCAACCGTCGACGATGGACCGAGCGGGCGGGATTTAGGTAGCAAAATGCTCCCAACTTAAGTTGGGAGTTGGGAGCATATGAATTAAACCCTTTGTTATAGGATTTAATTCATATGCTCCCAACTTAAGTTGGCAGCATTTTGCTACTAAAATCAGATTCAAGATCGAGAGCTGATATCGTTCGCATGATTGCGCCCAGCCAATCTAAGATCGAGGGTTCGGATGTGCGCAGATTTTTATCAATTTTTCTAACCTTACGCACGTATGATCTCTTGTTGCCTATTTGCCCTATCATTTTTTCTCTCCTCTCTGCGTCATTTCTCCTCTCCTCACCGTCGATCTCCTCTCTCTCTCCTCTCTGTGCGGCTCTCCGACGCCGACGAGCAACCGCCGACTCTCTCATTCTCTCCTCTCCTCTCCTCTCCGAAAACCTTGGCCGCCGACCCCCGCGACCCTCGGCCAAATCTGAACCAAGCAGTGACTCGCACGTGACGACCCTCCGGCCAGATCCATTGACACCCCACCCGGTGACCTCGTCCGACGGCCATCACGGTAGATCTGTCCGCCGCCGACCCCCGCGCGAATAACAGTAGATCTTCGAGCCCTTCCGCTGCAGAACTGCCCCACCGCCGACCCTGTCACACCGCGAGACCCCTTCGAGTGGAGTGGAGTGCTGTGGAGTGGAGTGGCTCCCCCATAATGCTGGTGACGTGGGGTGAGGGAGAGGGAGGTGATGGGTGCAGCTGTGGATGGGACATTGGTGCGGAGACTAGAGAGAAAGAATGTGAGAGGCAATGTTTTCAGAAGATCGGATCGGACCCATCATCGGGTCACAGTTGGACTAGTCCGATCGAATTCGACCGGGTTGAATCGGATTTTATTAAAATAATATTATTTATAATAATTATAAAAAAGTATAAATTATATGATATAGTATATGAATATTGTACTAGTAATTTATTAAAAATACTAAAATTAATATAACACAATTTTTATTAATTAAAAGTTTTATAATGATAATATAAATAGACTAATAATGATTTAATATCTATTATTTAATGATGATAGATGTTATATTAATAAATTTTGTCTTAAATTATTTTTATTTTTTTTGTTTAATATTTTCTTTTTTATTTCCTTCATTTTATGTCATTTGATAAGTTCCATTCTAATATTATTCAATTTCAAATACTTACCTTTTTATTTCAATTCTTATTTAATTGTATAGATATGATATCCCCTTCTCTTAACTTTCTTTATATTCATTTCCTTTTTTTCTCATTTAACTTTCCTATTTTTATTATTTTTTTATTTTTTTTTCAAAATCTACATTGAACCGGATTGAATCAGTTCAACCAGCCCGGTTCAACTAATTTTGCTCGGTTCAATGTCAAACTGATTCTCAACACCTAATCGAATCACAGTCGATTTGCGGTTGAACCGATCGATCCGGTCCGATTGTAACAACATTGGCGAGAGGTAGAATGAGGGGGAGAAGGTTTATGGTTTGCCGAACTAATGATAAAATTGTCCTCTAACTATTCTCATTTTTAATAATATTTTAGTTCATTAATTTATTTTTTGTCAAAAGACAATAATGTTCATATGGTACTTTGACTTTTAAGAATATTTTAGTTCGTTAATTAATCTTAATTTCTGACTTTATATTTTCTTAATTTTCCGTTGGACACTATTTTTGAGTTTCTCTCTCTCATCACCCGGTCTCTCTCTTCCAATATTCTTCTATTCCTCATTTCTCATCCCCTCTTTTTATATAAACCGTCTTTAAATTATTATCATTTTTTACATATAATATCAAATTACAAATTTATTTTTTAGATTCTTAAACTATCATGACTTTCTATTTTAGTCTTCTCGTTCACTTTTATTACGTTTTTCGTTACTTTTACTTTTTTTTTCATTTATAAGAACACTAAATTACTCCTCGTTTTAGAAAAAAATATGAAATAACAAATATAAAAAAAACATTGAAAGGATCGAAGTGGTAAAAAAAATTATCATTTATGAAAAAAATTAAATTACTTTCTCCGATTTTTTATCCTTTTATATTTATTATTTAATGTGTTACAGAAAAATAATAATTTAGTTATTTCATAAATAAAAAAATTAAAAATAACAAAAAAATATAATAGACCAAAGAATTAAATTAAAAAATATAATAATTTAGGAATAAGAAAATAAATTCGTAGTTATTCGAGTTGGCAAAGACGAAATGACGAAGGCCCTGTGACAGCGAGAAAAAGAATAAAATCGTGCAGAGAATCCGATGAGAATATAATGATTGCTATTTCACGTGTGCTGCATGGTATTAACTTTTATAATTAATATTATTAATTTTTTTATAGTTTTTTATTTTTTCCCAATAGATTGTGCTTCGCACGTGATATATATATATATATATATATATATATGGATTAACGGAAGTGTAACCTCTCTTGAGTGAAACTTGGTGTAGCGCTCTAATCTGGGCCATTCATTTTACATGTAAGGCTGAGATTCATCCAATATTTTCTCTCTCTATCTCTCTATTCTCTCTCTTTCTATTTGGACAGACCACCGAAAATCGGCGAATGGGGCGGGCGAATCTGAGGATGGCGGCGGGCGGGCAGCACTCGACGATCGTCGACGGCAAATGGGGGCAGCACATCGATGAACATGGGGCGGCGGATCTATGGTGAGCGGATCTGAGGACGACGACGGGCGAGCAGCACTCGAGGACGGTCGACGACAAATGAGGGCGGCGCATCTACGACGAGCAGATATGAGACGACGGCGGGCGGGCAACACTCGATCGTCAACGGAAAATGGAGGTGGCGCATCGGCGAACAGGGGCGGCAGATCTACAGCAAGCAGATCTGAGGACGACAGCGGGCGGGCAAGGGGGGAGCTCTCGACGATCGTTGATGGCGGCGAGCGGATCTGGCGGCAAGTGTGGGTCGACGACGAGCGGATTTGCGACCTCGACGGCTCTTGGCGAGCGGATGACGACGGCGGGCGGGTAGCTCTCGACGATCGTCGATAGCGGCGAACTGTTCTATGAGCGCTCGCAGAGGTCAGAGACGGTCGGCGGCGACGGTGCTCGGCGACGGCGATGCTCAGAGGAGAAAAGGCGGAGGGGGAGGACAGTCGCACGAGAGATGAAAGAGAGAGATTAGAGGGAGGAAGGTCGTGCAAGAGAGAGAGGGGGAAGAGTGAGGTTTGATCTAGACCTTTCATCTAAAACGAACGGTCCAGATTAAAGTGCTACACCAAGTTTCACCCAAAAGGGGTTACATTTTCATTAATCTCATATATATATATATATATATATCTCCATTTATCCATCTGAGTTCACTCACTTTACTATGCTCTGCTGCTCCATTGAAAGATGAGCATTGACGGAGTCGGAGTCGGCAAGGTGGTCGGCGTCACCGGCGCCTCCGGTTACATCGCCTCCTGGATCGTCAAGCTCCTCCTTCAACGGGGCTACACCGTCCGCGCCTCCGTTCGTGACCCAGGTATCCCATTTGCCTCTCGTTTTCTGTTCCATGGTTCCATGGGAATGGGGTATTTGAAGTCGTGGCGAACGAAGTAAAAAGAGATCGGATGAGCGGGTGGGGATTTAGGGTTTAGAGCTCAGGATTTTACGATGGATGTGATGTGCGGTATGAAGGATATGAAATTTGAGATGATTTATGGATTTTAAAAAAGAAAACAAATAGAAAACAGGAGAATTGTGCATGATTGAAATGATGTTATCTGATTCGGGCTTCGGGGTTCAGGATTATTATCACATATTTTGTCATGATTGTGTTGTTTCCTTTTGTGGGGATGTTCAATCGTCGGAATCATCGTTCATGTCGTCTGGATCTGCAGTAAGAGATATCTTTGTTTATAGATGCCACAAGTTCATACTTTCCTAATGGTGCTCGTCGTGATGTTTTCTTCTTTCCTTTTAATTTTTTTTCGTGTGGCATTCTCCGTAGATGATCCTAAGAAGACCCTGCACTTGCGTGCTTTGGATGGAGCCAAGGAAAGACTGCACCTGTTCAAGGCGAATTTGTTAGAAGAGGGTTCATTTGACTCATTAATTGATGGGTGCGAAGGTGTTTTCCATACGGCGTCTCCCTTTTATATTGCAGTCACAGATCCTCAGGTTCCTTTCCTGACTTCCCATATTCATGTGCGACCTATAAGAAACGTAAATTAAACTGCAACAACAAACCTATTTTCTGAATTTCTTGTGCTGTCAAAAGATCTACTGGCTTTCAGGTGAAAACAACTATGATAACGATCAAAAGAAAAAAAAGGAAATTGGTGGGTAGATCTTTATTGAATCTTATTGTTAAAAAAAATGCATCATAACAAGGAATGAAATTTTCGTTTATCCTGACATGGATGTCCTATAAATGACATTTGACTGATGATTGATGTTTTGATTTCTTATTACATATTATAACTATATATGCCCTGCATAGTCTTCTTGGAGTGGTTTTCTTTGTGATGGGTTATGATGATAAACTTCATGGACATTTAATCCAATGTTAATTGAAATATTGTTCGTTTCCCTTGTTATCTTGTTAAACAAAACAGTGCTTTGCCATCTAGACATGTCGTGTTGTTTCTTAATGTTTGGAGTTATGGCAATCACAATATTAGAGTGCTATATGGTAATTCACTTTTCAGGCTGAATTACTCGATCCAGCAGTCAAGGGAACCCTTAATGTTTTGTCCTCTTGCAAAAAATTTTCTATTAAAAGGGTAGTTGTAACATCATCAATGGCTGCTGTTGTGTACAATGAGAGACCGAAAACTCCTGATGTCGTAGTTGACGAAACCTGGCTTACGAGTCCTGAGCTTGCCAAGGAAGATAAGGTATATATTCTTATATTCCTAACAACTTTTCCATATATATGTGGGATACAGAAGTTGTCTTTATATTGATTAGAAGACATATCATCCTTATTTTGTTTGCATAACTACATAGTTGGGAGTTACAAAATCAACGAGTGCTTATAATCAATTGAAGTCAATTGGGAGTTACAAAATTTGTTTTCTTTCTGCTAGGACTCATCTGATAGAGATTGGGATTCAAATGTCAACATATACTAACTTCTCATGAACAGTTGATACATCATACATGTATAGAACCATAGCATATCATACAGAAAGAAGAACAATATACAAAAACAAATTTGATATATTTCGTTTTAACTATATGTATGTTCTCATGATTTTAAAGCTCTATTACAATACATGATGACCACCCAAGCTTAGTAGTCACCCTTTCCTTCATTAAAAAAGTAAAGATCTTCTGACTGCCCTAGAACTCTTTCAGACACCATTCACACAACCCTATCCGCCTGTCAGTCAAAAACAAGTGAGCTCTCCTTGTGCCCTTCACTGCATAGGATGCAGGGCACATAAACACCCATCACTCATGTTGATTTGTACACCCAGGTCCGGAGCCTTCTACTTCCCATCTGTCTCAGAAAAGGAAGTTTCAGATGAAATTAATTTTGGGGAAACGAGTTTTGGAGAAAGTACTCTACTTTTCTCTGTTTGGTTGTGTTTAAGAAGATACTAATAATAATAAACATAAATTAATTATTTCTGTGTAAGTCATTTTCTCACCAAGAGATGGACACAACAAAAAACTCCCGAATAGTTCTTTTTTTTGTTTTCAACTAGAGAAGGAATGCAAAGAAGTACTTGAAGGATCGGAATACAAAGAAGCAAGAATATACAACAACAAAATGTACAGTAAAAATATGCTTCCACAAATTTCAGCATTCAAGAAAAAATTAAGAGTACGTAAAAGGAATATTTCCACTGACTTAATGCCGAAGTTGATCGAATGTTTCATTTCCTATACGTTTTGCAAAATTCTGAAGCACTTTGACTGATCTTGGACTTGGTATGAATTTCTGTGCCTTAGTAATAAAAAGAATGAATTCAGAAAGTTGAATGTATGACTCCCTCTCAGTTTTCTGACAAAAAAAAGGTGTTTATTGATCCATTGAGTTTTGTAAGCACATTCAGAACTTATGTCGAAACTTCAACCATTTTTAACTTTAATTTGAAAATAAGGCTACTTCTTGCATTCATAACTCTGCTCTACCATTGGTTCAGATGACTGGAAAAGAAGGGCTGTTCTGTTGTTAATCACTGTTTTTTGAGGGGGTAAGGATGAAAGATACATCAAGAGGGTACAACTGTTAATCACTGTTACTGTCAGCTTTGGCACTAGGACTATGGTATTGTGGAAACCATCAATGACTTGGTTTGAATTTGGAACAAGATTGATACCTGTGTTACCAAATTTTACCATTGGCGTTCCAATTTTCCACATATAATAGTGTTTCGACTATTCTTAAAGGAGTTTTTTTGTCTATTTCTCACAAGATTCATGGTTGGTCTTATGAAATATGGTCCGATTCTTGGGTTTAAAATTTTTATAACCTTTTTTTTCGAATTTGTAAGGTTATTTTATTATAACTTTAGTTTCATAAAATGGATCAATTCGTTGAAGGAACTTCTTTGCAACTATTCTAAACCTAAAGACAAATAAAAATGTACCTCTAAACATTTAGCACACTTCTTATTGAGATACGTCTTCTTGTTCTCCAATTCAAATCTTTTGTCGAACTTGATCACATATAATATTTCCTCTTTTCAGTATCCATTTGGCATTTGCCTATTCTTAAATCGGATCATTGTAAGAATCAATTAAGGACTTTGTCTCTGAAAAATTTAATATCTTGGTCTTGAAAAAAACTGTTGATTTTGTTTTGAGAGGAAACAAATTGATTGAATACTAGGGTAAGGACAAGAAAACAAACCTAACACTTGATTTTGAACTGAAAGGGCATGTCGTTGGCTACTGAGAACATATGTGACAGTATAGTTGATAGCAGTGATTTGAGGTTAAGACTGTTTCTTAAGTTTTTCTGTTGTATAATATTTTCACTTGTATAACATTTATCACTAACTCCGCCTATGTTTTATAGCCGGTCCCAAGTCCGGATAAAGGAGGAGGGTTGTGTTAGGCCCCGACAGCCAGCGTAAAATCCTGTCGAATCTCATGAACATGGATCAACGGCGTCGTTTGATCCATGTAGCCGACCCCACCTAGTGGGATAAGGCTTTGTTGTTGTTGTTTGTTGTTGTTGTATAACATTTATCACTAAGTTTTATAATATGATCCATGTAGCCGACCCCACCTAGTGGGATAAGGCTTTGTTGTTGTATAACATTTATCACTTGAATTATGACCAATACTCTGGTGTTTGGATTTTATCTCCTCTAGTTTTGTATTTTTGATATAAAACTATCAGCATGAAGCATTGTTTTCTGACATATGAATCATCTTTCAGCAATGGTATGTTTTGTCAAAGACGCTAGCAGAGGAGGCAGCTTGGAAGTTTTCAAAGGAGAATGCCATAGATATAGTCACCATAAACCCTGCTATGGTTATAGGCACACTTCTGCAACCGACCCTTAACACAAGTGCTGCCGCCATATTAAATGTGGTAAATGGTATGAGTTTGGTTACATAAGTCACATCTTCTTGAATCTTATCCTAGTTAGTGTTGTTCGCAGATTGAGTTTCATGTTCAACAAAATGATGAGTTGTGCTAAATTAATGATGTCAACTTATTGCCCAACTCCTTAATGGAATAACAAGGATTCCACATCAAACTTTCTTTCTCTTGAATTTCTGCCATCCATTTTCACTCTCCTTGTCAAACTATATTGGTTTGTTGATTTACTCCTGACCAAATATTCCATTATATATAGTAACAAATACAATGCTAGAAAGAACATCAATAACTGCTACATAAAGTGCAACTTCACAGCTGTGCTAACTGCATCATTCAATATTGGAATGCATTTCTTGACTTGAAACTAGATGCAATCGACCTAATGAAATGCTGCCTCCATTCTGCATTTCATCATGTTACGATGATATAATCATCTATAAGAATCTAACATTCTTTTCTCATTTTTGTGGAAGGGAAGGGGTGTTGAATTTTAGAAGTCGCTAGCTGAATCTACCATATTATCCTTCTTCTGCATACCCCAGGAGAAAAACACATGGACAATCCTGACCATGATAACTTATCTTCGTTATTCCATGTTGTGGGTACAAAAAGTTAGGTTTCATTCTAGCAAAACCGATAAACTACTTTGCAGTTCAAATTCTTCAATAAACATTTTTTTTGTCATGTATCTTGTTCAATACACTCCATTCGATATTTTTCTTTTTCGATTGCAAAAGGAGGTTCATGAGGCCCTATTATAAGGAAAGATAATAAGAAATAAAAGGGTCCATAAAGTCCCATTAGTGGGCAATTGTGCTCAAAACTCTGGTTCACATGACATTATATGGAGTTTCACTAAAACCTTTTTCATATTCTTGTTATCCTTGTACTCAATTCTTTGGAGTTCTATAATGTTTTTATTCGTATTTGATTCTTCTTAAGACGGTTGGCATGGAAATTAAGTAGCTAAATCTGATCTATATTGCAAGTTGAGTTTTTAAATCTGATCTATATTGCAAGTTTTTTGTTTGCGAAAATTGTTTTTGATAAATAAATAGTTTCTTTTTTTTAAGTGGATAAATAAATAGTTTTTGAATAATATAGCTATAATATACCTGAAATATATTTAAAAAAAACTATAGCTGAAATGATCAAATTCTTTTATTTTATTTGAGAGAGAGAAGGATGAATAACTGAGTTGGAAAGCTATCCTTATTGCTAGAGCTTAAATATGAATTAGAACTTTCCTCCTCTCAAATCTTGTAGATCGCTGTCCATTCCCTCACCATGGACTGTGCGTGTTGGACCACATTATCCACGTAATACCCCCATAAAGATGCATTCATTTTATTGTGACCAAAGGTCTCACAATGACGCTAAGGGAATAGTGCAATTCCGTGGAACGTTGCATGTTATACTCCTTGATTGGAAACCTTTTTTTTTTCTTTTGAATGATTACCGAAACTAGGTCTCTAAGCATCTACAATCAAGTGCAGCGATCAGTATGTCATAATTCCCTGGTTGAGAACCTTTATTTTGAGTGACTACCAAATCTGGGTCTCTAACCGGAGCATACAAAGAAGAGATGATTAATATCTTCTCAGTGAAATTGCAGAGCGCAAAGTTAACATCTGATTCTGTGGCCTATCTTGACCTGTACATACTGATAACATGCCTCTGACATCTCAGAAGCCAAGCATAAAGTCTGATGTTCAATGGAGCACACATCCTCCAAATAAGACTACAGTCATCCCTTGAGTTAATGTGCTCCCATCTTCTCTCAAAAAAAAAAATGTGCTCCCATCTTTCTTCAACACCCCAAAAATCATAAGCTTCCTCACTTCTCTTTTCAGTGAAGCTTCCTTCACTTGAAAGTGCCAAGAAGTTCAAATCAGCCATCTCTTTGAGAAGATTTCATTGAGACCTGTCTATGATGCAAGCAACCCTATTCATACATCTATCTGAAAGAAGGGAACAAAAAGTGGGAACCCATCCTCTGATCTCTCATCTGCCAAAGTCCAAGAGGCGACACTAGCTTGCTGATCTGATGCTAAGACATATAAGCATGGACATGTTTCAGCCAGACTACTTTCCTTCCCTTACCGGTCATCAGTCGCAAAACAAAATCAGCTCTAGTTCCCAGAGATCATAGAATTTGATTTAATATGTTGAAGTTTCACTTGCAAACCATGTGATGAATGGAATTAATTCAAGGGGATAATCACAATATGTATAGGCAACATGTGATCATTAATGGACAGTGGAGATGGAGGTAGGGGTTAGGGTGCTGAGCTGCTTGTTTTTCATCCTGTGCCTCCATCTCCATTGTCCATTGAAGACCCCATATATATGGGGCCAAAACTCTTCCACACAGCCATTATCTCCTTAATCAACATGTTTGACCTGAGGAAATAGTTGAAAAACACCTTTTGAATGTTTCCCTGTGGAGGAGGATGTATTTTTTGAAATGCACCTTTCATCGCCCTCTGCATATTTGAATTTCTAGTTATTCACAGTAGTTTAACCTTTGATGCACTCACACAAAATAGCTTAACATAGGACATCCACATCCTTTTTTCTGGAAGTTTATGTATATTCTAAATCACTCTCTATAATAACAAGTTTAACTGTCTAGATCTTAAAACAATAAATATCGAAATGTTCTCATCAAAAGAAAGAACAAAGATCAAATGTGTAACCCAACCATCCCTCAGCTTTCTTCCGTTCAATAGTAAAAAGGAACTGCTTCTGATACTTTAACGCAGAAACTGAACTGCGTTACAGTTGAAAAATGCCAGTGATCAATATGGAAATAGTTTTATTTGTTTCACATATTTATTTCAGCTTTCCCAAATTCTGAAGGACATAGGGATTATCAGAGAACAGCGTCGTGGATTAGAAATTGTACTTTCTATAAATTCAATGCCTTGAGCAAGAAATGAAAATAATAAGATTGCATGTTTCTTTTTTTGTGAAATTTCTTTACTGTCAAACCCAACTTCTTTTGAAGGATGCTGTCAAACTTAATTATATTCATCCTCTTTCAACATTTATTTATGTCAGGTTCGACTACATTTCCAAATGCAAGCTTTGGGTGGGTAAATGTCCAAGATGTTGCCACAGCACACATTCTAGCATTTGAAGTTCCCTCTGCATCAGGGAGATACTGTTTAGTGGAACGGCTTATTCACTACTCAGATATCGTGAAGATCATACATGAATTATATCCTTCCCTGCAACTTCCAGAGAAGTAAGAATCTCGTGCTGCTTCTTCATGGGGCTCAGTTTTTGAAATGTTTGATAATGATAGGAATTTATGAATATACTCAAGGTAGTCAAAAACGCGAGTCAACTCGTAGAATCGTACGATTCTACGAGTTCACCCCGGAAAAACGTGTTCGTTTCCAGCTGGAATTGCGTTCTGGCGAGTCGCAGTAGAATCGCGTTCTGACGCGTAAAAACGGTGGAATCGCGTTCCGTTTTTCCCCCCTCCCGCTCATTCGCCCACGTGAGAACGCCACTGCCTTCTTTTCTCCCAAATCGCAAAGCCCTAAAATCCTTTTTCGTCCGCTACTCTCTCTCGCCACCACGACATCGCTGCTGGCGTTCGCTTCCGCAGCCTCCCTTTCTTGCACTGTTCGCCGCCTACAGCCCCGCCCCTGCCCGTGCTGCTGCTGCTCGTCATTGTTCACCCCTGCTCGTGCTGTTGCAGCTTGGCGTTGTTCGCCCCTGCTCGTGCTGCTGCTTCTCGGCGTTGTTCGCCCTCCCTCCCACCCTCCCACCACGACATCGCTGCTGGCGTTCGCTTCCGCAGCCCCCCTTTCTTGCACTGTTCGCCGCCTACAGCCCCGCCCCTGCCCGTGCTGCTGCTGCTCGTCATTGTTCACCTCTGCTCGTGCTGTTGCAGCTTGGCATTGTTCGCCCCTGCTCGTGCTGCTGCTTTCTCCTTTCTATGTGCAACCTCACTGTTCGCCGCCTAAGGATGCCCTGCTCGTGCTATTCATCCCTGCAGCCACCGCTGATCTCCTGCAGCCGTCCACCCTCTCTTTCTACTGCTGCTGGTACGCCCTTCCTCCCTCTTTCTCTACATGTTTATGATGCGCACCTGTTTGCATCCTCCCTCCCTCTTTGACCATGTCTTTGCGAACAGAGGCACTCCCTCGGTTCCTCCCTCTTTCTTTGTCTTTGCGAACAGCAAAGCCTCCCTCGGATCCTTCCTCTTTCTCTATGTGTTTGCAAACAGAGGACCGAGGTGTGTGTTTGTGATTAGATGAACCATGGGGGTTGGAACTCAGAATGTTATATTTACTCTAGTTGCTTCATTTTAAAAAAAATGATATATATTATTTCGATCTGTGCTAGTTAATATATAAAATATTTTTCTGGTAGAATCGGCCGTGTCGAGTTACGTGTATACGATTTCGTGTTTTCCCGACTGCTCCGTGTCGTGTCGGTTTTACGTGTTTGACAACACTGAATATACTCCCTTTTCCTCCTACAATAACCTCAGTTGCTCGAAGGTAGCTGTATATGGACATCCTTGGAAAATTCCCATGAATCACAGAAACATGCTGCCCGAAATAATTAAAATAAAATAAGTCAGGAACATACTCATATGCTTTATTTTAGGTTTACCTCTACAATCAACATACAAAAAGTCTTTTTAGTCTAAACCTATGCCAAGATAGGATGTTTGAATATGCTCCCTTTTCCTGCAAAAACATTTCTTCTGGGCATATTTATGTTGCCCTTGAGAAACATCTTTGTGAGAGAGAGTTGAACACGAGAAAATGGGGCAACAGAACTGCCTTGTGACATTTCATTAGACATTAAATACAATGGTTAAAATAACTTACCACTAACTCGAACTTACTCAGACTCTAATTGACCACTAATTAGAAATAGAATAATAACAAATAAAAACTCAACACACATGAACTTATAACTGCAGGTTCTAATACATCATCGAACAATGAAAATGTAAGGGTACAGTATTTGTTCATTTATCTCCAGAATTAACATGCATATAAATTTAGGAGTAGCTTCTTAATTTCATATTTTTACCATCTAACTGAATTTTGGTATTCTCTTTTTGCAACTCATTTTGTGATTGAATTTTTCTTTTTTACTAATGGAGGGTCCATTCTATTAATTTATGCATTATTTTTTACAACATTCAGAATTTCTTGATTGTGATTTTTCTCCCAACTCCTAGAAGTGGCTGGTATTGTCCTTAGTAGGCGACTTTAGCCTAAATTGCTTTAGCCAGAGCCATGTTGATGTTTGGAGTTGATTGTGATCAAGGCCATCATATTATTATATTGGTTTCTATATGCAATTTACATCTTCTTGTGTGCTATCCCGTTTGTTTTTGTGTGTCCATCTGCTATTTAAGTCTGGAATCTAGATGTACCATCTGAACCACCATATAAAGTAAAATGTTTTGCGTCTAAAAAAACTTTGTACTAATTCTTTATGTTCATGTGCCTTTAACTTGGAGTTTCTTGATCAAATGTTCAGTATTGTGTTTCAGTTTGATCTGAATTAATGGCATCAGAATTCCCCGTCATAATTTTCTGACAATCTTATCTTGCAAAACTGGCAGGTGCGCTGATGACAAACCATTTGTTCCAATATACCAAGTCTCAAAGGAGAGGGTAAGAAGTTTGGGGATTGAATACATCCCTTTTGAGATAAGTCTCAAGGACACCATCGAGAGCTTGAAGGAGAAAGATTTCATTAGCTTCTAAGCTTCTAAACCGTTAATGCCGGACAGGTGATTCAACCATGAAAATATGTTACTGATGCTGGAATTAAGTTTCAATTTGCTACGTGTTACATGAAGATTGCGGAGAGAGTCTGTGTTCATTGGCCTTCTTATTGAATAGATATTTCATCCTGTTTAGTCCTTTGGGCGTTGCACCACATGGATTTTGGGGCCAAACTACTACTTGCATCAAATGCTTAGTTTAGCAATAGAGGTACTATGGAACTTTTTTCTGTAATAAGTGTTGGCGTCTTGGCGATCAGTTTGTCTGTCGTCATATTCAAAAGCTACTGCTCATAGTGGACCTTGTTAAATGGTTTTTCATTGTATTCATGGATTGCTGTGTTCAATGTTGTTTATTCTCTTTTTCTTACGGATACCGTTTTCACAGCATTAATTAACGACTACGGCAACATCAGTTACTTTTTAGGCACCTGATGCTATCAAATATATATGTCAATTTATCAAACTGACAAGTTGGTATTTTGATTCTTCTTTTTTTCTTTGTAGGCTAAGGTTTAAGTTGGACTTCTGTTCTTTTGGTATATGGTAGAACCTACCTTTATTTGTTTTTTTATTCAAATATCTTTTGTATTATGCTCATTAGTCATTCAAACATGAGTCTAAACTAGCTATCAACTTTTTTTATATAAACAAAAAATACATACAAAAATCTACTGTTGGATTAGAAAAAAACTTTTGAAATTTCTGATTTCAATCATTCATGAAGCATCTTGAACTGAGAAGGAGAAGTATCCTTGTAGAAACAATAGCACAACATGTGTCGTTGTCACCTTAATAAATTTTTATTCTCGTGAAGTTAACGCGCACAATATATTTTGGCGACGTTTTCTTGAAGTCTGGATCAAAGTATCAATATATTTGATGGCCTCATGGAGTCTATTGAGTATTGACTCATGGGTCAGTTTCTCTTTGTCCATTAAAAAAATTTCTATTTAATTAATTCTGTCATGTCGTTATTTATTTTTTTTTGCTAGTTTAATTATTTGTGAATAAAACTATCACCCGAAAGATATATAACTTGTAAAGAATTTAATATTTTTTATGAAACTCTCTTCGGGATGATATATATATTTGTTAATTTAATTTATTTTTTATGATTATGCGATTAAAATTTAATTTAATAAATTAATTTTAAATTTAATAGAGATTAAATTTCAATCACATTATCATCCATCATTTCCAACTAAAATTGGGTAATTTTTCAAGCGGTTAGATGAAACATTATGCAAGGTGAAACTTAATTTTGGCGTAAACAAAATTAGAGCTCTTAGTCAAAGGTTCTGTTTGGCATTATTAGCGGTTTGATAAACGAATAGCGGTTCAATTAGCGCATAGGGAATTAACTAATGGATAACGGGTAGCGAATGATGATTAGCGGTTATAGGTTGTAACAAATAAGTGTTTGATAAATTTAGAATTAGCTAATGAATATAAAATGATATAATTAGACATATAACAAAATTATTTAATTTAAGCACTATATAAATTCTATTATAATACAATAAATAAATATTTATATCTTAATTAAATAAAATAAATTTTTACAACTAATTTTTTTTAAAATATATAAAAATTTATATTGACAATAAATTTTATATAATGCATCGATGATATGCAAATATTAATTGTAAAATTATTTTTTATTCATTGTTAACATATAAAATGTAATTAATTAAACATGAATAGAAAAAAGAAATATAGTTAAATGATTATAAAATAAAAATGAGAAAATAATATGATTAGTCAGAAAAAATAATATATTTGAATAAGAATAAAATTAGAAAATTTTATAAAATGTTAACCTCTAAACGCTAAACGCTAGTAAAAGTATATTTTCAATATTTTCGTATGAAACACTAATCACTATTTACTTTTATTATTTATCAAATAAAAAAATTAACATTTGAACCGCTTGTGTTGTGAAACAAAGCCAAAATCATGGGTATCCTGAGACCTGCCATGTGTATAAGAGTTACTCAAGGAGACAATTACGGAACGAGAATTGATTTATTATTATTCAATTTTATTTAGTTATTTTTTAAAAAAAGACAAGTAGCAATTATGCCCATGATCATGTGGGAATACTTAACTATGTGTTTGATGCTCTGCGCACCAAGTACCGAACGGAAAGGTAAAAAAAAAAAACTCCATTAAAAAATATTTAATAGCAGTTGAACTTTAAAATCCAATGTTTTGAAAACCGTTTCGGACCGGTCGAAAATCGGTTTTAAATTCATTAAAGTTGGAAATATTTAAAAAATGACGACTTTCGAAAATCGAATTGAACAAATATTCAATCATATTTTTTTACTTTTTTTAACAGAATATATATATGGAGAGACTTTTAGAGGAGAGAGAGTGAAAGAGAAAGATAGAGCCGGAGGGGATGATGTGAGAGACTAAGCCCAATTTAATATATAATTTTTTCATATATTTTGTATTAAAAATGATTTTATATGAAAATGGAATATTTTGAAGAGGAGGGAGAAAAAAATGAAAGAATTTAAAATAAGGAAATAAAAGGAAAGATGTTAGTGAAGGAAATAAATAAAATGAAAATATGTTACTAAGAGAATTACAGATAAATAGAGAATAAAATGTAATTATGATCTTAGGTTAAAATTAAATTCAGATAATTGTATTATTAATAATATATCTAATAAAATAAAATTACTATTTAATCTAACTTGGTAATATATAATAATTATTAATTTTATTTAATTATTTTTATAGTAAGTCATATATTATATTACTCTTAAATATTATAAATAATATTTTTATATAAAAATTTGATCGCCATCAGATTTTTAAAACATTCTTGAAATCTAACTGACTTCACTCACTCGACGTTCCTATTCTATTCAATTCTCTCTAGTGCCACACGTAGTAAGTAACACGTGTCGACAAGAAACGTGGGCTCCGGATCTATCGGTTCTAACCTAATCCTACGCTATGCTTCGCTGCAGGTCATCGAATCTATAACGAGAAAGTGGATAACAAGAAAAACAAAACATTTCGTTTTTAGGATATTTGGATAGAAATAAATATAATCTCTCTCTCTCTCTCTCGTCTTTTCCTTCTGCTCGCACTAACACGAACCACGCACCGGTCTCGCAGCAGTCGCGACCGCGCGAGCGAGCGATGGGGAAGGGCGGTGGAGGAGTCGATGGGGGGAACGTGGCAGCGGAGCAGGAGAACATGGCAGCTTGGTTGGTGTCTGTGACCACTCTCAAGATCCAACCTTTCAAGCTCCCAGCTCTTGGTATCGAAACCATGATCATGCTTCGTTCTCTGATTAATTAGTCTGAAGCCGTTTCTGAAAGATTCTGTTAACTTTTCATTGCTTCACGTCGATGGGGATTGGAGATTCCCTTTGGGGATTGCTTGGTTTATCTGATTTTGGGTGATCGAGGATTGATTGTTTTTGCATTAGAACTGTGTTGATTTTGCCCTTAATTTTCTCCGAAACGACGGATTAGATTAATGTTCTTGATCGCGCAAAACTTGGACCTCCTTAGGGCCTCATGATGTTCGGGTGCGGATGAAGGCTGTGGGAATCTGCGGCAGCGACGTGCACTACTTAAAGGTATTTTTTTTCTTTTTAAATCTTAATCTTACTCGTAATGTTCAAGAAATTTGGGAGTGGAGTTCAGAGCTTTTTATTCTTGGTTGGATTGTTACTTGTTAGATATGTGATCTTCGGTTCTGGCAAAAAATTGAGTTGGATATTTGTTCTCATTACTTATTCCCATTTCAAATGTGCAATTGCATGGCTTCCTTTGTGTAGCTTATGTGCTTCTTCAATGACACAGACTATGAGGTGCGCTCACTTTGTGGTCAAAGAGCCAATGGTAATCGGTCACGAATGCGCCGGAGTCATAGAAGAAGTAGGGAGTGAGGTGAGTTCCTTGGCCGTAGGTGACCGCGTGGCATTGGAGCCAGGGATCAGCTGCTGGCGATGCAAACACTGCAAAGGTGGCCGCTACAACCTTTGCCCTGACATGAAGTTCTTTGCTACGCCCCCGGTTCATGGCTCACTAGCTAATCAGGTTTCTCCCATGATATAGGGCATACATTCCTTTTTTGAGAGAGCGCATACTTTCCTTGAAATGCCATGTTTACATGACTTCTATTTATTTACATTGTTGCTCTGGAGTCTACATGGAGCATGTGTCTCTGCAAAATTGATACAAAGAGGAGATGTTGCTATAAATTGTACCACTTATATTGATGTATTCCAACATGTTTGTTTTCACATCAGAAGACAGTTGCATGGGAGCAGAAACATTCTCCTGATGTTTACTTTAGTTCAAAAGATTCTCAATCTATACTACCTTTGAATATTCATCGTCTCAAACTACTTTGCAGGTTCAAGTGAGACAATTTGTCAAATCATCTTGCAAGATTCAGGGTCAGAAATCTTATTTCTGTACTAATCACATATGTCTTCTCTTGGCAGGTGGTGCATCCTGCTGATTTGTGCTTCAAGCTTCCTGACAATGTGAGCTTGGAGGAAGGTGCAATGTGTGAGCCACTTAGTGTTGGGATACACGCATGTCGTCGTGCTGATATAGGCCCAGAAACAAATGTTCTTATCATGGGAGCTGGACCAATTGGCTTAGTCACTATGCTTGCAGCTCGAGCCTTTGGTGCTCCAAGAATTGTTATAGTGGATGTTGATGAGTATCGCTTATCAGTTGCAAAGTCTCTTGGTGCAGATGATTTTGTCTTAGTTTCTACTAGTGTCAAGGTTTTCCCCCCTCACATTTCTTCATTAGACTGTCAATCATGATGCATTTCTACACAAATTAAGAAGTTTTGTTGCATATTTTGAACTTTATCCATTCACTTCTATGTCCTTTTCTTTAATTAGCTCGTTAACTGTCTTTGTTTTTTGTTATCTTTACTGTCAAGAGAGTGGAAGTTCTTCTACCTTTCTTTGTCGTCAACCATACAGTTATCAAATGCTGAAGTAAATGCAATGGAAAATTAGAAAATTCTTATGACCGAAAAAGAGACAATGCTTGGATACATTCATCATATTTTGGTGGTGTAGCTGACAGTTTGATGCCTAGTGTTTAATTTAAACTTTCTGATGAATGAGCATCAGTTGATCAAATCATATTGAAAATCATGAACTCACTTAGACTTATCTATCACATAATTTGCCCTAATTTAGATTCCATACTACTTAGTGTAGACCTTTATGTGTTTATCTGTTTCTTTTAAGAATAGACTTATTCATCTTGTACCAAGACATTTCCCCTTTTAATCAAAGTTAACATTTTTTTTTTCTAAAAAGAATAGACTTATTCTGTGTCCCCAGTGTGTGCATTTCTGTAAGACATGATTACACAGGGGTGGACATAAGATTCTAGCTTTCGTTCACCATATTTTGATTGTTTCTTTTCTTGAATAAAGATAATTTGTAGCCTAAGTATTTTGTAACTACTGTGCAAAACCAGCTTATGGGTCTGCATCACTTGATCAAAGCATATCGATAATCATTGGCTTGTTTAATTTTATATACCACATTGTTTTCCTTAATGTACTGTGGTATAGAGCTTTCAATATTTCTTGATTTGTGTGAGAAATGGCTCTTATTCGTGTTCCTCTAGTATGTGCGCATTTCTGGACTGCCGACTCTCTGTCTGTGCATCTGTGATATCTGCTTATAACCTTCTTCGTTACTGTCTGTTGGTTGTAGTCCCTGCATTTGAGTTGAGTTCACAATTAAGTGGCTTTTCAAAATTAATTGGAAAACAGTAAGAACAGAGTTTTGAAGTGTTAGAATGATGAATCATCATGTGGCTTTCTCCCTCTGGCTAGAAGGTCATTTCAGTAAGTAATGTTGAATAAAGATAATACTGGGACAAAAATTTTCAGTGAACTCGAGATCATTTTACATAGGTATTGTTGTCTGGATGAAATGGTTATGTGACGCCAGTTCTTTTTCTTTCTGTAGGATGTAGAAGAGGAAGTTTGTCTGATACAAAAGACTATGGGCACAGACATTGATGTGAGTTTTGACTGTGCTGGTTTCAGTAAAACCATGACGACTGCATTGAGTGCCACTCGTGCTGGTGGTAAAGTATGTCTTGTAGGTATGGGACACAATGAGATGACCGTCCCTCTTACTCCTGCTGCAGCAAGGTAATACCTTTTGGAACATCATGTGACTTGGAGAATTATATTGGACTGATTCTGATACGTGATACAAGTTACACTTGTGCTCATGTGTTTCTGAAATCGATTCAAGTTCTCTCTAATATGCTACTGTGATGCAATAATGTTTTTCATGAGCTGAAGATGCTCTCGCTGAACTTTCTATTACTTTTTCTTCTGGAAACAGGGAGGTTGATGTCGTTGGTATCTTCCGCTACAAAGACACTTGGCCATTGTGCCTTGAATTCCTCAAGAGTGGAAAAATTGATGTGAAGCCTTTAATTACTCACAGGTTTGGTTTCTCCCAGAGTGAAGTGGTTGAAGCGTTTGAAGTCAGTGCTCGTGGTGGTGATGCCATCAAAGTGATGTTTAACCTTTAGCTCCACCAATTGTGTTGTGCTTTCAAAAATATATAACCCCTCAAATACCTGCAGTTTCAGATCTATGAAGCATTGGGTATCCTGGAGAATTTAATAAAATCTTATGATGCGAGTATGTTAATTAATGACATTTCAACTCGAAAACTTTCTTGTTACCCATGATTACTGTTCACTATGTTAATTTATATCTTATTTTAAGCTTGAGGTAGATCAACAGTGCAAAGAGGACTATTTGAGGTGTGCTGAGTACATGAGTGCCTTATCTAGTCATAGATAAGAATCCTAAGGAGATACCTTGTTTAATTCCTTCTGGAAAAGCTCCATTATCCACATCTTGCATATATTACTGCTGTTTCGTGCCCAGTGTCTTGATTCAGTTATTTATCAAGCAAAAGCAGGAGCTCATGGTTCTCTTCACTAAAATTAGCCCCAGAACAGATTAATATCAGATAGAGCTCCCAAAGTAGATATTTTGTTTCAAGTGCATTGGAAATGTACTAATGAGATTTTGAAAGCATTATCACCATGAAGACGATATTTTCTTCTATTTAACAAACTTACTCTAGAAAAGCTTGAGATATTTTTAAGCTATTTCATTTTCCTGAATTAACATTGTGTCAAAAAATGAAGAAATACAAGAGGTGCTAGATTTAAGAAAAGATGGGTCATCATCTAAAGTAATGTTATAATATCCTAATGTAAAAATCCCACAAGTGAGTGACATTTTTGTCCAAATACTTGAAAAGGGGGTATATAAGCCCCAAACCGTTTTTTCCTAATTAGGAAATGTATTTTGAGATAATAAATTGTGCAAGACGATAGAATTTGATAATGAAAAATTTATCCGTGTAAAGGTCAGTTTTATTTTTCATTATACATAAGTATTTTGAATATTTAATAAGTTACTGATATTTGTCATATAGTTTTACCGATTTTTTCTACTTTCATTTTCTCGTAACTATATATATTCTAAAAAGTAAAAAAATGAGATATAAATATAAATTTAAAGATATAATAAAAAATTATCTTATAAATATAATATTAAAAAATAAAAAAGAGAAATAATGTAAATTAATAAATTATGAAGAGAAAGAGAGAGAATATGATTGATTTGGTTTAAATTTATGCTTTCTCATTCTACTAAATTAGTTGAATGAAAAATGTAGTAATTGAAGAGTTGAGCAATTCTACCCCATTTCTCATGAAAAAAAATACATTCAAATAAAATTTTAAAATTCTCATCATCACATTTTTCATCCCACCTCTCTAAAATTCTCGATACAACCAAATCCTAAGATTTAGAATATTATGAGTGAACTCAATGTCATTTCAATTTGAACTTAGAATTAGGCAATTGATTGATTTTTATGAATTTGATAATAATACTGGATTATGGTTTATCTAGCTAAGGAGATTGTGATGAAATTATGCTTGTTCATGTGATTCTTATGTGTTCGATTTATATGAACTTGGAAATTGATCTATCTAATTGTTATGCTACTATAATTGTTAGAAGGTGATTCATTTACTCATGGCACTCTTGACTTAGACCATTTAAACCTTAGTTTGAACTTGAATTGATTGACCACACAAAAATGGGAAAAAACCATGACAAGAACATAATGAATCCAACTTGGAAGCTCGCTATAATCGAACCATCACGGAGCACCCATATAGCTGTAATGATAGTTCATCCATTACGACCGTACAATTGTAGCGGATGAGACATTTAACACACTATTCTAGAAGTAAGCTATAGCTTGACTATATTCTCATCCAATTCCTCTATGGCGTTAATGGCTCGTTATAATTATAGTGCTAGTTATGACCAGATCGATGGATCTTTTTATCTCTTTGGCCCCATTTGAGGAAGTCTAATTTTTCTTTAATATGTTAAATTGATAATTATATGTTTGATATTATATGCATATGGTGAAAACTTGCTCATGTTAAATGTCGATTATTATCTTATTTGATACCTTTGGTTGAGACATACTTGATATGGAGTGACGCGGACCAATGCTCATAACATCGGTTGCACATAGAGTTGGGAAATGACCTATTGCGTCCTACCAATGTCATGTGTATGTTATGAAAATTTACTTTTTTTACTTTTGGATATGGAACTTTGTTATTTGGTTATGGTGTTGTGGTTGAAAAACACTTATCAAGTATGATGTATGCTTTAGGGCCTTAGGCTTCTGGGTATTTTTGTCTTATTGGGTCTACTAGATCGTACTGGCCAGCCCGACGAGAGAGACTCATTTAGGTTGGATTGAATCCGTGAAGATCGGTCAAAATCAGATAAAATTTGAGTTGAGTTGCTATTTAAGATAGAAAAAAATCTTAAAAATCACTATTTAGGGATAAAAAAAAGATTGAATAGAGGATAAATTATGGGTTTTAGATAGAAAGAAATTATTAGGACTTAATGGAGAGGAAAGAGAAATAATTAGGAGTGAAATAATAGAAAAAAATTAAGGATTGAAAAGTGGAAATTATGGAAGGAAAGAAATATTTTATTTAAATGGAAAATAACTAATTGAGGAGAGAAAAAAATTCAAATAAGAAAGCAGCAAAGTAAAAAAGAAAAGAAAATATCAAACAAGAAAGTCAAAGAAAGAAGAAAATAAAGGGAAGGCATGTGAGAATGAAAAGAAGAAAAAGAAAATATTAGGAATAATTATATTCGAGATCAAAATTAAATGAATAGAAAATAAGTTATCATACATTGTATTAATTTTATTATTTTATGATATATTATTAATTTAATTGTTAACTAATTTTTATAGCTATCTTATTATCATGAATGTATATTAATAAATATATGTTGTACATTTTTATGTAATATATATATTATTTTATTACTATCTGATTTAATTATCTAATTGATTGAAGCGGACCGAGGATTCTTCCGAGTCGTCTGGTCTCGTTGTAGCAACCATGGTCTTTAAGTCATATTTACTTTCATGCTGATACCTTTAGATTATACTTATTTTTGAATTATGATTTGATTTATATATACTTTTTCTGCTTTATGTGCCATTATTATCTTAATATTATTGACTTGCCTTGACGTTCCCCACCTAAATGCATTCCCATTTAGATAACGTTACAAATGTACTTAATGTTTTAAATAACTTCTCTTTATGGAAATATGCTAAATTATAGGGATGAAAAGCGAGAACCATACTATGCCTCATAAAAAAAATTGTATCTTTTTCTTTATCAAAGAAGTCTTTTTAGCAATGAAGAAAAAGATGATTTTAAATTTCCAACTTAAAATTACTAAATCTCTCAATCCGATATTTTACTCGACTCCCCTATTAAGTTTACAAACTCAGCTTTCTCTTACTATATTTGAGCTTTTTAAGGGCCAGTGATCTCTTTTTGTAACCATGAAAGGGGGTAAAATATTCTAGCTCTAGATGCACTATCACACCCGAATTTTATGATAAAGGCCAACAACTAAAAGAAATAATCAAACAGGCTTAGAACATTTAAATGCTTTTCCATGTTTGGGCCAAAAAATTGTAAACCATCATACCAATTCATTTCATACTTAAAATTATTTATCTTAAACAAATTTAGTTGAGATAATTAGTTAGAGAGATTATGTTACAAGATTAAATATGAGCTAATAATTTCGGTATAATTTTTAGAGTCATCAATTGATCTAACAATTTAATCAAGACATATCATTCCATGTGAATATCGAATTACTCAAATATTATTAATTATAAACATTGAGTCTCGACTGAAAAAAAATATCTTAATTGCCGTTGAACTTTATAAATCCTTTTTGTAAAAATAATATTTTACGGAAAACGTAATGCGAACTTGACCTAAATGTCCTATGCTGTCTCAGAGCAATTAATGGCCGCAATCCCAATTCTCACTTGACTTGCAACTACTAATCATAATGCATATTAAGTTTATTATAATGCCACCAATATGTTGGAAATTTATTTATTTTTTTTTTGTGAAGGGCGACAGGAGGGAGGAAACCCAACATGTAATTAAATGATCATAAGTCAAACCCCAAACATGAAGTCAACCTTCCCCTTAAAATTTAACTTTTTTTTTTGTGTCATATGTTTGGGTGCTTCAGGATTCCAAATAACTTCCTGTAATCAATCTCTATTTATTATTTATGTCGCCTTTCTTACGCCTTTTCACCGCAGTACAGCCAAACTTTATTATTACTTATCGCATTATAAAAATTAAAGTAATTCGAAAAATCACCTGTAGCTTTCCTCAACTCGAACTTGAGTTTGTTCTCTTGTCCTATCATCAATCCTTATTCATATATAGAAAAATGCTACATCCTCCTAAAAGATTAGCCTAAAAATTCTCCTAACACTCACATTCTTCATTTGCCCCAAAGAGTTGATAAAATTATATTTCACGCCAGTATGAGAGAATGTCCTCCCATTTTTTCGAGTCGTTCGATGGACGATCGATAGTCGAGATCCGTCACCAGCAACAGCGATGGCATCTCGTGAGGATTGCCCTGATGAAATCAACGATCCAACTAACAGGGAGATCGGCGACCGTGAAAGACACGAATGTACGGGCGGGAGTGGTGGTGGAGGGGCCTACTGACGAAAGGGAAGACTAAGGCCACGGAGGAAGGTGCCTAGGCACCGGGAGCGGTGGCAGAGGCAGGCGGAACAGGGAGGTGGCGGGGGGCCTCCGACAGTGGTGGCAACGCCATTGTGGGGGGTGGGTGGGGGAAGAGAAACAAGAATGGGCCACTAGGAGGTTTAGCTGCGGGGAACACCAGGAGCCGCAGGGGCGGTGGTGTGGGACTTTGACGGGGCGGCGTCAGGCGCTTGCGCGAAGGCTGCGCAGCTATGTTGCAAGGGTACGGGTACGGTACCGGTACCGGGTACGAGTACGAGTACGCCAAATTCTAAAAAATTAGAGTATGGGTACGGTAATATATTAAATATAATATATATATATATATAATAAATTTTCATAAGATTTCTAGTATTTTCATATTGTTTAAGTTTTCAAAATAAGTAATTAGTTATTCTCTTTACTATTATGTCTAAATGAGGAGTTATTAATAGTTTTCTTTCTCCTTATGACTTCTCATCTTTAACATCTATAAGTTTTATTATTCAGATAAAAAAGTAGTAAAATATATGTGTGTATTATGTTCTCTAGTATTAGTGCTTTTATAATCATCAATCATTAATTATCTTTTTTAAAATTTTATTTGACAAAATTTTGATATGGAGTACTCAGAAGCATAGGTACGAGTACCCATTGAAGTACCCATTTTTTAAAAAATATTTTATTATTGGGTACGTATGGATACGAGTACCCACAAGTACTCATGAAGTACCGGTACCGGGTACGTACCCGGAAAAGGGTACGTTGAGAAAATTGGAGTACCCGTGCATCATATCTGCGCAGCAAGCACATCAAACACTATGGCGAGTACGGTGAAGCAGGAGGTCAACGGTCGCAGATGATGCCCTTCGAGGAGGGAGAGCAACGATCAGAAAGGAGGAGAAGAACCAGACGAATCAAACACCATATTGTCCTTCGAACGACTCGAAAAAATGAGAGCACAGTCTTTCGCGCATTATTCCCTTTTATTATTTATAATAATCAAAATTATAAACGTAAAAATTGACCATTATTAACGATTCAAAATTTTTGATTTTGTTGGATGACTCAGGATTGGACGTGGATGAATCTCTTATTGTTTTTTAAATATATCTTTTTCCATTAATGTTCCACGTGAAAGATTTAATTAAAATAAAATTATCAACGACCACATCTGTTAATGAATGTTAAAATGTTAAATCTTATCGCATTTAACACTGATATTAAAACTCAAACATTTCCAAAAAAAAATCAACATTTCTCAAAAGGAAAAAAAAAGATAAGCCCCTCCGATCTCTCGATCTTGACGGGTGGCCGAATCCCAATATCAAAATGCTTCCGAGCTCGGCAAAGATGGATTTTCTTCTCCTTTTCTCCAGCTGGCAGCTGGGGGCCATGTCTCCTTTCTCTCTCCACCTCCAAATATGCTCCATTTTCTCTCACCACCAAACACCAAAATAAATCTTATATTTGTATTTTATTTCCAATATGATTTGACCCGAGCCCATTCAGTTTGTAATTTATATACAATGCACAAGCAGAGAAAACACTATTTCTCTTTGTTAGGAAAAAATAATTACAAATTAAAAGATATTAATGGAAATTTGTAACTTACACTATGCAAACGAGGTCCAAGTCATGATTTACGAAGTTGATATGTCGAAAGATGACTTTTAATATATTTTTTGTAAAAATAAGAAATCCACCCGTTATGTATTAATATATATTATTCATAATGTTTCAATTCTTACGTAAGCTATTAGGCAATTATAAGTTTTAAAATTAAATTTCATACCTCAAGGTACTAACAATTTAGTGGTCTTGACCTCAATTTAAAATTAAAACAATATAATATATATGGCTACGACGGAGCCACTGCTAATAAATAAACATTTACTTGCCCAAGTTTAAAAGATTCCTTTTTTTTTCTTCTCCTCTTCCGTTCTTGCGCTTCTGCTCTCGGCGGAGTCAGCGGCCCATCGTCGCCGTTGGAGCAGAACTCCCAGATCGAACCACCATGGGTTCCGATCTCTGATCCTTCTCTCTCCGGTAGAGGCAAGCTTCCTTCTCTGCGCTTCTTCTTCATCGTTCTTCCCATTAGTTTCCGCGAACGAATTCGAACTATTCGCGATATTTTTCCTTTTTCTTGGTTTGAGTTGGTGAGTTCCTCCTGGTTGTTGCGCAGTTCCCTCCTTGTTTCGCCTTTCTGCTTAAGGACTTGATCCGGAACTCCCTCTCGGGCGTTGATTTTTATGCGATCTGAGGTTTTCCTGAGTAGTACTCGGTTAATTCGAAGAAGAACAGTTTGCTAGGGTTCTTCTCTTTTTCACTCACTAATATTAGTATAATTTTTCGATTTGGAGTGAGAATGAGCTGTAGAAGAAATTATAGTTCTGAATGTGTAAGGAATGTCTTAGTCTTGCTTTTTCCCCCCTTCTAGACTTGTCGTACTGAATTATTTTGGTGCAGCAATATATTGAGCTTGATAATAATGACTGAAACATGAAGTTGTACTTTTTTACTCCTTAAACATCTTAAAGTTCGAATTTTTATTTTTCTTTCCCGCTATTTTGTTTTTCGCAGTTTGAACAAAAACAGACTTTGTTGTTCACTCAATTGAGCATGATATTGACCATATCTGTTGGCACAGAAAAAAGTAATTATGCCTGGTGTGGTCTAAAACTGGTGTATTTATCGTTTCCCTCTCTTCTATTTTACTCTCACATCTTTCTTTGACAAGAAATTGAACACAAATAAACCTTTTGTCCACTGATTTAATAATTTGAAAGATTCTGAACCGGTTAAACTTTTGACAGAAGGAAGCTTCATGATCTTTGGTACTCAGGTTGAAGAGAGCTCTGAGTTCCTTGTCATGGCTGTTGCCAAGGGCAACAGCGTTGATCCACTTTACAACTGCTACAAGGTGCCTGGTCTCACCAATCCGATCCTTGAAACTCCTCACATCTCTTACCTTGAAGATCGTTATCTATTAGGAAAGGAATTGGGCTGGGGTCAGTTTGGGGTTATCAGGGCATGCTCTGACATGGTCACTGGAGAAAGCGTCGCTTGCAAGTCCATTGCAAAGGAGAGACTTGTAACCCTTGATGACATCTGCAGTATCAAGCTTGAGATCGAGGTCATGGCCCGACTTTCTGGGCATCCCAATGTTGTAGACCTCAAGGCAGTGTACGAGGATAATGATCATGTACATATAGTAATGGAATTATGTGCCGGTGGGGAGCTCTTCCACCGTCTTGAGAAGCAGGGCTGTTTCTCTGAGGATGAAGCTGCCATCCTCTTTCAACATCTCATGGAAGTCGTGACATATTGCCATGACAAGGGTGTAGTCCATAGAGATCTCAAGCCAGAGAATATTCTTATGGCTACCAAGTCTTTGTCCTCGCCTATTAAGCTGGCTGATTTTGGGCTAGCGACTTATATCAAACCAGGTATCTTTCCTAGCCTCACTTTATTTGGTTCAGTTCATAATAGCTTTTCTTTGTTTTCATAAGCTGAAATGTTGTCCAACAGGTCAGAACTTATCTGGAACTGTTGGAAGTCCATTCTACATAGCTCCAGAGGTGCTGTCTGGGGGATACAATGAGGCAGCTGATGTGTGGAGTGCGGGAGTAATCCTTTACATTCTTCTCAGCGGAGTGCCACCATTTTGGGGCAAGACCAAGTCAAGGATATTCGATTCAGTTAGGTCTGCTGAGCTTCGCTTTCCATCTGATCAATGGGACAATATCTCTGACTCTGCAAAGGAACTAATCAGAGGAATGCTATGTAGAAATCCTTCTCGTAGACTTTCTGCCAAGCAGGTTCTAGGTAATCTATAGCTTATACAAGTCATGAGAGGAAGTGAAGTATAATCTTAGATATGAATGAGGGTCAATCCTTAGGGCATGCATAAAAACCTAACTTGCTTCTCACTTTCTTATAACAGTACTTCCTGAACTATTACGGTTAAAAAGAAAAAGGAGGAACATGAAAACTGCCTGCTAAGTTTTGACATCAACCATTGGGCAGTTGTAATTTTCACATCATGAGTATAGCAATCCTTTGAAGAGTAGATGATTAAATTGTGTGACATTAGTTTCTTAATGCTGTAGAATCATATTAGCGGCTTTCAATTGTTGATGATTAATTCATATTATACTAGGTTTCTGGATTGTCATCCAAGACCACCGAGGGTCATAATGTATACAGTAGATATACTTTCACTTATTTAACTACTTAATGTTGTCAATTTACCTAGCCCTTAAAGTTGTTTTTCCTTTTCTGCAGAACATTCCTGGTTCAGAGAACATGCACAGCAATTAGAAGTCCAGTGTGGGAAGTGCAAAGAAGTCAGCTTTACACATGGAGATCTGGGAAGTTGTTCATTTGCGACTCTCTCTGTTAGCCGTGATGTCAGCTTTAGTTCTCCTACATCTGTTCCTTGCCAAACAGTGGAAGATCAATCTTCTCCTGTATTTACTTGCAGATCGTCATTTTCTTCTTTTATTGTTGATACTCCTTGCTCCCCCATCATCGGCTTCTCTTTTCACGGCACCAGTGAGTCTAACAACATCGGATTGCAATCACCGATTTCGGTGATGCCTAGTTTTGCATTTTTCAGTCCAGACAGTGAGCAAGTAAAGCCATTCAGCTTTACAATGGATGAGTCGAAGGTCAACCTATCTGAAAGAGGTAATTCAGCTATTTTACTGTGTGTCTTCCATTATGAATCTCTGAGTGGTCAAGTTTCTTTCAACGCAGAACTTAGATCTGCAAAGAATTTCTCGTCTTCAAATCTGGCTACAATTTTTGGACGTGAATCCAGAGACTCAGACCAGAAGGTCCTCGAGAATAGGAGAGGTCTCACAACCAATTCCAGAGTCATCGGCATCCACAGCAGAAGGAACCACACAATTGGACTTGGTGAACTCGAGCAGCTTGACCTGGCAGTTTCGGAGTCGGTCATTCGATGGGCATCATGCACTCACCTTTCAACTGCACCAAGTCTTAGGTCATCCCTTGTTTGTTGATATCAATTACAGATTGCTGCTATTACTTCGTGCTTAGTTCACGTGCACCGAACCTTTTTGTCACCGTTTTGTTGTTGTCGAGTATATATTTTGATCCGCAAATTGCTGTGGGAAGGCTGAGGCTCTTGTTATGCGCATGTGATATACCTGCATGAGGCGAGTAGTGATTTGATGATCATTGTGATGCATAGAAGTTTCATTTCTTGCAGTAATTTGCATCATTTCCTTTCAAATAGTACCCTTTTTTTTTTACTTGGAAATTGGATCGGTAGGCACAGGTCATAACTAGATTTGTCTAAATCTGTGTAGTTACTCTTTTTGCTTTTTTCATTATGTACTCGACTAGGTGATCAAATAAGTTTATTGTGCATACGCTTTACATGAGCTCACAATACAAGAATTATGTAAAAAAAAATTGGAAGAATTATCTGAAGAAAATGGTCTTAACCATTCAACTAAGGCAATTTGGTACTTGTGGCATTTTCTTCTGTCGTCAAGTTTAATTTGTCCTTGGGGGATGTAAAGTTGATGGTAATAAAAGTTGCAGTTGCGAAGACATGTTTAAGCTCATAGAGGCACACGTTTTATGTGAACAGAGATAGGACCGAGCATGGGCCAGAATATATTTGGGATTGGGTCAAGTTATAAAAAAAACAGAATTATTTCGGACTCGATCGAGTGTGGATTCAAAAAAAAAAAAAAACAGAATTCATTTTCGATCCTCTTATCTAATTATATTTATATATTATAATATATTTTCTTTAAACATCTGATTTCAAATAATCTTAATGGGAATAAAAATAAACTAAGAGACTTTAATTATTAAACTTTTATAAGCTGGATAATCTGCAGATGCCTGAACTATTTGCATGGCCCTACTCGCAGCCTGCATCTCCACAATCTTCCGACTAAACATCCAGATATCTCTTTCAAAGTGAATTGAATCTGACCTCACCAATTTAGAAGCCTACGTAAAGGAAGAAGGATAGATGGCCGATATAAATAGCTTCACACTAGGGCATTCCGTCTAACTAGTCTTTATATTAGAGATGGAATTTCGCACGGCCTGGCCCGGCCCGCCCAAAAGCCGTGCCCGCTCGGCCCGACATGGACATGGCCCACGCGCGAAAACACGGGCCATGTCGTGCCATTCCGTGTCGGGTCATTCTTTCGCACTATGAACACGACATGGCCCACGCACGGTGAACAGGAATCCGACACGACACGACACATTTTGGCAAGGTCATAGACCGTGCATGATGCATAACACGATCCACGCTAAAATCACACGGTCCGCGTTGTTTCGATTTGACAACGTAATTACGGACCGGTCACAGACGCGTTTTGAGTACAACATGGGTCGTATTTAAAGCAACACAAATCATGTTAAACCCCTTCCATCACTTATATATAATGTGATCGAACCTCCCCTTTCTTCCTCACTCATCTCTCTCATACTCTCTCTCTCTTAAATTCATTTCAAGTGATACTATTTTTTCTCTTGAAATTGATCTAAATAGCGGCTGTTGTGAATATGATATCATGATTACTCAATGAGAATTTGAAAATTATAATTATATAATTATTATATAATAATAATTAAAGTAGTTAGTTGTCACTAAACTAAAGTCATATATTATAGATTACATAATACTAATTATATTATATAAAAAGTAAATTAAAAATTAGAAAGCTTGAACTTTAAAAGACACATTTGATTTTAAATTTAGTACGAATTTAAAGTTTGAACTTTAAATGATACTTTTGATTTAATTCTAACTTTAATACTAAGTTGTATATAGTAAATTACTATATATGTTATAACTAAGTTATAACTTATACGATAGTTAAGTATAGTATAATTTCATTTAGTTATAACATAGTAATATAGTATATACTATTATACTATATAGTATCTTGGTTATAAGATAGTTAAATATTAATTTACTTAGTATAAACTAGTAATAACTTAGTATATAGTAATTAGTAAATTAGTATTTAACTATCTATACTAGTATACTAATAGTCTAATATTACTAATATATATTTATTAAATACTTACCAATTATTCATTGTACAAATTTATTTACTTAATAATTATAAATTAATGACTTAATGTATTTGAAAATTTAACTATATAATTATTTATATAATAATTAAAGTAGTCACTACTCACTAAGTCATATATTATAGAATAATTAATAATACTAATTATATTATATAATAATTTAATAAGTAAATTAAAAGTTATAAAGTTCAAATTAGAAGGCAAAAAAAGGGCTGTCTGACCCGGCACGACTCGACCCGATCAGGCTGGGCCCAGACCGTGCCGGGGTCCAAAACTTACCGTGTGGCACGACACATTTCGTTTTCAAAATGGGCCGTGTTGGCACGACACGGCCCGCGACATGGTCAAACACGAGTTGACTGCCCCAAGCACAGCCCAACATGACCCCTTTGTCCATCTATACTTTATATACATACCATATTATGTGAATATCGAGATAGGTATTTTCCATCTTGTGAATATGAAATTAATTTTGCATCATTTTTGTTCGGTATAGGTATTTTCTAATAACCACAAATATTACCATGAGCAAAGATACTATGCAATTTAAAAATATTAATTAATGCAAAAATAAATTTAACATTAAAAGCAAGCTAATTCCTCTTGGAAAAAATATGTAGATTTAAATAAATAAATAAATAATATATGTAGTGTGAACTTATAATAATTAAAAATTATCAGAAAATTTAATGCTCTTGACAAAAATTTCGTAAAAAAAAAATCACAAAGGAGCGTGACTTAAAAAACAAATACTCTAGCAACACCTTCACCTGAAAAAAAAAAAATTAATTGCACGCAACAGTTAGTGACGACAAAGTTATAACCCAAAATAAGTTATGTTATTTTAAATTGACCTTTTGGAAAATGTACTAATTATAGTTTTGGTTGATATAAATAATATTAAAACCAACAATACACAATTCAGATGACATAAACTAATGCATACATGCGTACATTTAATTTAATTTACAAAGAAATTAAAATTCTATAACGGTAATAAAATAAATGATCAATGAAAAAAATGGTATTACCACTAAAAAAGAAAAAAAAATTAAAATTGTTGAAAAAATTATTTTTCTGTACAATTATATATATAATTTAAACTGGTACTTAAAAATATGTACATAAAAAAAAATAAAAAATAACATATGTAAATTATGTTCCAAAAAATAATAAAATCCAAGCAAAAATAAAATAAACTAAAAGATTGTTTGTGTTGTCTAGCAACAAGTTGGTAATAACAAAATTATATGGTTTTGAGACCTCAGCACAAAAATAAGGAATTTTTATATTTTGAAGGGTCATGCATATAAGGATTTTATACTGGTGCAAGGATCTAAAAATGCATATCAAGATAAAAATTTCAAAAAAAAAAATTAATACATTCAATCCAATAAGCTTGTAACATACACATATATCAACTGATGGAGGTGGCATTTGAAAGAAAGAAGTGTTAAATGGACATCATATTGGATGTGTAAATGTTTTTAGACTGAAATTGAATACTTAAGTTATGAGAGGAATTATCATCAAGATATGAGAAAGTTGGTATATTTCTATACACACTTCCTCACTTACTCTATCTGATAAAGCTATTGATGGATGTTTTTAATGTTTAGGTGAATCTATTAGTAAGGCATTTCATATGGTGTTGGATGCAGTACGTGGTAAAAAATGAGGAATGGGATGGGTTATCATAAAATCTAGGTATCCATGCATCAAAATTGCACCATATTACATAAACAATGATGAAATATGTATGCCATATTTTAAGGTAACATATTCAATATAAATATACTTCTTTATAAATATGCACTTTTTGAGTATTGTATTCAATATAAATATGCACTTTTTGAGTATTGTATTAGATGCATTAATGGTACACATGTGGCTGCTTTTAATTTAGAAACAGATCAACTACATTTGTGTTGAAGAGATCAAGTGCGTTATATTGGAAGGAAAGGTATTCATACATTTAATATCATGTTGTATGCAATTTTAAAATGTGTTCTACATATGTATCAGCTTGATGGGAAGAATCAACACATGACATGTGTTTTTCTATATGCAATTAATACTCCCGTCGTCAATTTATCCGGATGATAAATTTTATTTAATTTTTAGCAGGTGCCATAGATGATGGTGCAACGAGTGGTGACTCGATGATAGATTGCTTTGCACATGGCATAAGATTGTCATAGTTTATTCTCTTTTAGACTTGATTATTTAGTTTGTTTAACCTATAACTCATGACAATTCATTTTGATACTGAAGTTATGATATTTTGTGAAGCCTTCTGCATATTCTATTACGTGAAGTTTAATAGAAAAGAAAGTAATTTATTGAATTTGATTGTGTATCTGAAGCGACCTTCTGGGCATGTGTTCAAATGCATGCATTCCGAAAATACAATAGAAGAAAACTGCGGAATAGCGATGCAAAAGCTGCGACGCTACTGAGATGCTAAGACGTGTTTGGAAGCAATAGTGTTGACAATATGAAATGCTTGCAATCGGTAGCTAATAGTGTCGACAATATGAGACGCTCATAATCGGTAGCTAATAGCATCACCATAGTGCCAAAGAAGATGGAGATGCAACTAGCGTCAACTGCCGACGCTACCTAGATGTTAAGATGACGCGAAAAGAGTCATCGCGAGTAGTCGGGTTGCATCGCTAACGCAATGCGAAGGTGGCGCAGAAATCGGCGACGCTATTTTGATGCTCACAGGATGCTAAGTTTATGTCTTCGTTGACGCTAGTTCGGCGCTACTATGAAGCCACCATCATGTCTATGGGGTCGCCAAGGTGACACTAAGGTGACGCTAATGAGACTCTTTGGTGACGCGAAAGACGATATATTTAATTTAGTGTCTACCATTCTTGCAACTCTATTGTGACGCTAAAGAGGCACTAATGTCAGATATTTTTGCCCCATTATAGCCATAATTTCTTCCTTTCCCACACCATACAATTATATAATGCATATAAATGCATTCATCATTCATCACAGGCATCATATCAAAGATATGAATATGAAAACTAATAAACTAAACTAACAAAAATATAACTACTACACGTATATCTAATAACAAGTATATAAATAACAAAAGTATAGTTAATATCATGCAGAAATTTCTATCATAAGTTTGGAAGTTGTTGTTGTCATTACGGACGTTCCATCCTAACGTGCTCGGTTCTTGGCGTCGCAGGGATTGATTCTGCGATGGGATCAATTCCTGAATCGCCTGCAATAAAGGAGCCCGCTGTTATGATAGTTACTGCGACACCTACTGCAATAGCTGCTGTGATACATGCATCACATTAGGTGTAGCGGATGAGCTCGGAGCAAATGGGCCACCTGCATATCATTCGCTCCTCTAGGTCGTGTCGTACCGGCCACCTTCTTCCAAATAGCAGGGTCCTCTACGAAATTAAAAAAATATACAATCATATAAACATTATAGATTATGTAAATTTTATATAACTTCAAAAAACACAAATAAAAAATGTGAATCACTTTCGAGAAATATTACCTAGTGGTTGAGTACTCGAATCATCACTGTACTTTTCATTTATCTTCATATTATAGTCATCCTAAAAAATTTAAACATTGCACATTTAAAAGACCGTTTGCATTAACGTCACCAACCAAGTGAACATATGATGAGACTTACTAGAAGCCTACAAGTAGTGGGTGTGATAAAGTCAATGGTCTTCCGGCTCTTATGCGTGACCTCGTAGACCACACGAAAGTCTATAGGACCACCTTGTTTCTCCTCCTACAATAAAGTTTCAAATTTTATAAAATAAGTATAAGATAAAGTTTTGATTATTTAATTTTGTATGTAAATTACCATGCACCATTGATGCTCGTCAAATCGCATCGACCCGCTTGTGTGGATGTGAGCCTCGGGCTTAAAAAATCAGTTAACTCTTGTCTTTTTTGACTTTCTTTGCCATTGTTCATTCGTCCTGTATGAACATCAAATACTTAGACTTTAAAAAAATATAAAAGAATACTTAAAATACTTGCATGTATTTAAATTTATGGAATATATGGAAAATAACCTATTGTGACATGCCGATCCAGTGCAATCGAGATGTCCCGACTATGTGCCCCATCGACGGTGGAACAACTATCACAATAAAAAAATAATTAGAAGGATGACATGTATAAGATATATTAAATGTACAAGAAATAACCTGGAGTGATATGTGGAGATGACCCACAAATGGATTGCCTATTATGTGATGATTTTGCTACGTGCCTCATCGACTGTGGAGCAACTGATATTATTAAAAAAATAAATGTAATTATTATAAGAAATTATAAAAATGACTTACTATAGCATCTGGTGGAGGAGGGCAGGAGCAGCAGCGGAAGAGGGTGGTGGAGGAAGGCAGCGTCCGACGGAGGAAGGCAGCTAAGAAGTGACAGCGGACGAGAGCGGCAGAGGAGTGGCAGCGGTGTCCGTCTGAGGGAAACGAAAGATGAGGAGCGGCCGAGGGCGACTGAGGAGGGGCAGCCGATGAGGGCGGCATCCAACTGCGACAGTAGAGGAGTGGCCGAGGAGGGCAACATTCGTCTAACACTACAAGAAAATGGGCGCTTAGCGACGCAAAGTAGCGTCGCCCAAAGCGGTGACGCTACATAGATGCCACTAGCGCCTTTATAGCGTCTACTTTGCGTCACAACAATGAAACGCTACTTGCCTCTCGATAGCGTCTCATTAGCATCTTCTTAGCTATTCAGGAGATAGACGCTAATGCTGGCGCAATCGAGATGCTACGTAGACGCTATTATTTCGCGCCACGAAGCGAAAATACGCGACAACACCTAGTGTCGTTCTCGCGTCGACGTTCGACGCGAATCTAGCATCGCAAGTTTGGCAGCTCTAAAGAGACGCTGTATGGCATCTCAGTAATAGGCGACGCTATTTGGATGTTACCGTGTTACTCCTAACTTGTCTACATTTATCTCGTTATTTATTTTATATTTAAACCCTATATATTATATATATTATATTTTAATCAATAAATAATTAAATATTATATTAGGATTAATTACACGATTGTCAACATATTATTAATAGCGTATTATCAATATATATATGTATTAATTACATGATTATATATATATATGTATTTTTACATGATAGGAGTGTTCCTAAATATATAATTTGTTACCTATATTATTTATGTTATCTATACATATAATATATATAATATCTTAATTATGCATATATTATTATATACTTAATCATGAAATTACGGTGGTTGATTAAGAGAGTAATTTGCTACCATTTTAGCGTCATCGTGGAGACTCAATAGCGTCTATGTCGCGTCTAACTAGAGCCGCCGTTGGCGTCGACGCTATGGTGACACTATTGGCGTCTCTATAGTGTCGCACAATTGAGACGTGAAAAAGTATTAGATGCTAGTTTGGCGCTACGGTGTCGCTAAATGAAACTAGCGACTCAATAGCGTCTGTATTGCGCCTCTTAAGCCGACTTTTTACCCCATCGCTTAATCGGGCACATATAGACATATAAATACGTGTATAAGCTTATACTTATATATAATAAGTGCATTTATACATATTATTATAACTTAATCTCACACATATAAACATATACACATATATTCACTTCGAATACGTATACATATACACGTTATCTATATGTATATGACTCGCACATGTATAGACATATGCATACACATATATATATTTATAATACATATAGATAAACACATTATTGTAACTTAATCTCCCACACGTAGACATATATATACATACGCATATATTACATATGTATATATATACACGCACACAATTTTATTATAGACATATATACATATAGATTTATAATTTTATATACATACATGATAGATTGTCGGAAGGAAATAAAACAATTGAAATGGAGCACAATGCGATGAGACGCTACATTGAAAAATAAAATTTCATACATACTAAAAAAATTGAAAAAGACTTTTAATGAGCATCTCAATGGCGTCGCATTCTTGGGACGCTAAATCTATGGAGATGCCCATACGACGCTATAGTGTCGCTACGTTATCTTAGCGACACATTAGCTTCTCCATAGCATCGCACTAGCCGAATTTTGACAGAGTCGGTGCCAACATTATGTCTACGTAGCGTCGCGTTATTGAGAGATGCTAAAAAATTTACTTAAATCCCTAACCCCTATTCTTCATTTTCACTTTTATTGTTTATCCCTTTTACTATCCGATGCCTGACCGTTCGACCTTCGACGCCCGACCTTCGACCTCCGACGCCCGACCTCCGACCTTCGACACCCGGCGCCCAACGCCCGCCACATCCACCGCGCCCCTCCGCCGCCCTCCACCGCCCTTTGCCCATGTGCCGACGTCCGCCTCCGCCTCCACCGACGCCTCCTCCTCCTCCTCCCTCCGCCCCATCTGTCCTCCGCCTCTGCCTCCACCTCCTCCTCCTCCTCCTCCCTCCTCCGCCCACGCGCCGACGTCCGCCTCCGCCTCCATCGACGCCTCCTCCTCGTCCATCCTCCACCGCCGCCGACGTCCGCCTCCGCCGACCTCCGCCTCCACTGTCGCCCTCCGCCTCCACCGGCGCCTCCTCCTCCTCCTCGTCCATCCTCCACCGCCGCCGACGTCCGCCTCCGCCGACCTCCGCCTCCACTGTCGCCCTCCGCCTCCACCGGCGCCTCCTCCTCCTCCTCCTCCCTCCGCCTCGTCCGCCCTCCATCGCCGCCGCCGCCCTTCGCCTCCGCTGCCCTCCGCCTCCACTGCCGCCCTCCGACTCCGCCTCCACCGGTGCCTCCTCCTCCTCCTCATTCTGCCTCGTTCACCCTCTACCTCGTCCGACCTCCACTGTCGTCGACGTCCTCCTCCGCCGCCCTCCGCCTCCACTGCCGCCTCCTCCGCCCTCATCCTCAACCGCCGCCTCGTCCGCCCTCCGCCCTTCGCCGCCCTCCGGTTAAGAAGGTACTAGCCCGCCACCATGTATGTTAAGTTAATTATTAATGCATGAAGTTAAATTAAGTTATGAACTAATGCATGTTAAGTTAAGTTATGAACTAATGCATGTTAAATTAAGTTATGAACTAATGCATGTTAAGTTAAGTATTACTTAATTACTTGATTGTTTTGTTGCATGTTAAGTTATGAACTAATGCATGTTAAGTTAAGTTATGAACCAATGCATGTTAAGTTAAGTATTACTTAATTACTTGATTGTTAAGTTAAGTATTACTTAATTACTTGATTGTTAAATACTATTTTTTTCATAATTTTAGAACTTTTTTTTATCATGTTCTCATAAATTTTACTAAGGATGTACTTCCACATTCTTGGTCATAAAATGAGATTATGATTCGATGATGAAGTACTTGAAACATGTGATTTTGAACTTCATAAGTTCAAAATCACATGTTTCAAGTACATGAATTTTTTGACATGGCTTAATGTTTTCCGTTACAAAAATGATAAAGCCAAATTGTAGTTGGATTCATCATTGGAAGGATAAACATTGCGTCATAACTGAAGAATATAAGGATGGTGTTGATGAATTCATTAATGTGGCATGTCAAAATGAAGGTGTTGCTTCTTCATATGGTGAAATCTTATATTCATGCCGGAAGTGCAAATGTTATCAGTGGAAAGTAAGATATGATGTGCAGAAGGATTTACATTATAACGGTTTCTTACTGACATACACCAATTGGTTCTTTCATGGAGAAGAAAGATGGGCTAAAGAAACAAGCAATGTATATACTGTTGTGGGCGACTCGAGCAATCCGTACAGGGACATGATACGAGATGCAATGTTAGAAGAAAATGTTGGTGAAACATGGATTGAAGAAGACCCGAATTCTTCGGCTTCTAAGTTTTATAATCTTCTCGAAGAAGCAAATGAACCTTTATGGGATGGATGCGTGAAGCAAACTACATTTTCTGCAGTGGCACAACTAATGAACTTAAAATCAGAATTTAATATGAGCGAAAGTTGTTTTGACCGGATGCTTGCCATTATTAAGAGTATGGTTTCAGCTTCAGAAAAATTATCAGGACATTTTTACGAGTGCAAACGGTTGATGAGAGATTTAGGGTTGGAATATTAGAAGTTTGATGCATGCCACAATCATTGCATGTTGTACTATAAGGAAAATAACTCACTTATGAGTTGTTCTATTTGTGGCGAGCCTAGATTCAAGCCGAAAAAGAATTCTCAAAGTTCGAAAAAAATATGGCAAATGTAATATTTAGATACTTTTTGATTGTTCCAAGATTACAATGACTATTTCTTTATGAAAAAATTGCATCTTTTATGAGGTAGCACAGAGAAGGGGCACATGAAGATCAAAATTCAATTACACATTCTTCGGATGCGGAGTCATGGAGACGATTTGATACACTTCATCCGGCTTTTTCTGCAGAATCACGCAATGTTAGATTGGAATTTTGCACCGATGGTTTCAACCCATTTGGCTCATCAAGTACTGCTTATTCATATTGGCCAGTTTTTGTGACACCTTATAATTTGCCTCCTAGCATGTGTATGAGACGAGAGAATATATTACTTACCTGTATGATCCCGGGTCCTCGATCTCTTGGTAAAAATTTAGATGTTTATTTAAGACCTTTGATTGATGAACTCAAGATGTTGTGGGAGGATGTCGTGATTACCTATGACAAATCTATAAAAAGCAAAATTTCATTATGAGAGCTGCATTAATGTGGACCATTAGTGATTTTTCGGCATATGAAATGTTGAGTGGTTGGAGTACAAAAGGAAAACTTGCTTGTCCCATATATGGAAAGAATACGAAATCCTTTTATTTGAAAAATTGTAGGAAAGTTTGCTGGTTTGATTGTCATAGGATGTTTTTGTCATTGAAGAATTCGATGCGTCGTGATCGAAACTTATTTAAAAAGAATACATCCGAGAACACTTTGTCTCCAACTCATTTGACGGGAAAAGAATTGCTAGAGCAAATAAACAAGCTTAGTGAAGTTTCATTCGGACTGAAGGCTGGTAGTTATAAACAAATTGGATTTGGAAGTGAACATAATTGGAAGAAAAGAAGTATTTTTTGGGAGTTGCCTTATTGGTCTTCAAACTTGGTACATCATAACTTGGACGTCATGCATTTGGAGAAAAACGTATTTGACAGCATCTTCAATACTATTATGAATGTTAAAGGAAGAACAAAAGATAGCATATAGGTTCGCGAAGACATGAAATTAATATGCAAAACATTAGAATTAAATATCATTCATCTTCAAAATGGTAAATGCAAAAAGCCAAAAGCTACTATGCCTTGAGCAATGATCAAAGAAAAGTGATTTTCGAATGGGTAAAGCAATTGAAATTCCCCGACGGATATGTATCAAACATATCTCATTATTTTAACTTGTACTATGGGAAGATACATGGGATGAAGAGTCATGATTGTCATATTTTTATGCAAAGAATGCTTCCAATTGCCTTTAAAGAACTTTTGCCAAAGGCCATCTGTGAGGTTTTAACAGAATTGTCTATGTTATTTAGAGAGCTTTGTGCATCCATCGTTCTGAAAGAAGACATATCTCGATTAGAGGCTTCTATTGTGATTATCGTGTGCAAGGCTGAGAAGATATTTTCACCTTCTTTCTTTGATGTGATGGAACATTTGATCGTACATCTACCATATGAAACAAAAATTGCTGGTCCGGTTCAGTATCAATGGATGTATCGTTTTAAAAGGTGCATGTTATATTTGAAAAGGAAGACGAAGAATAATGCAAAAATTGAAGGCTCCATATGTGAAGCATATTTCATTGAGGAGGTGCCAAACTTCACTTCAAAATACTTTGAGCCACACATACAATCACGACACACCCAAGTTCCAAGAAACGATGATGGTGGTGAAGGAGAAGTTGACATGAGTGTTCTATCCATCTTCAAGTACCCATGTCGACTTCTTGGTGCAAGACGTAAAGTTATCTTGAATGACAGAGATATCACCGCCGTTGAGAATTATGTTCTTGCAAATTATCTCGAAGTGACGCCATATCTCGAGTAAGGCGATTTGTTCTATTTGTTATGTAATTTAAAGTTAATTGTTGCTATATGATTGTATTAATTGAAAACTATGAATTCAGGAAATTCGAAGAATTACAACGAGAAATCAATCCGTTAGTTTCTAACGATGAGTTATTGAAACTACGAGACGAACATTTTGCCGATTGGTTGAGATGTGAAGTGAGAAATCTTTCCGCTTGTTCTTAATTGTTATAAGTTCGTAACTTTTAATAAAGTTTTTAGTTATTTTTCTTGTAGGTTATTAATGGCTCAGTTATAGAGAACAAAATAAGAGATATCGGTCATGGCCCGAAGAAATAAGTTCTTAGCTACTACGGCGTCATAGTCAATGGATATCGGTTCCATACAGAAGAATATAGCCGACAACGTTCAACTATTAATAGCAGCATATGTGTTCTAGAAAGCATGTATGGGGACGACGACTTTGATTACTACGGTGTTATAGAAGACATTCTAGAATTGCCTTATTTGAAAAAAATCTAACAAAGTCGTAGTGCTAAAATATCGTTGGTTTGATCCAGAGAAAGGAGTTCGGATCGATCAAAAGTTCAAATTGGTGGATATTAACTCTCGGTTGAGACTTCAGTCATACGATCCATTCGTATTGGCGGAACAAGTACAACAAGTGTACTACACTAAGTATCCATCGAAAAGAACCAATGATGAATGGTGAGCGTCATGCAATGTGAGGAGTAGACTATTCTTAGCAGAAATAATGGTAAATGACAATGAAACATCAGTTTTTGGGTTACATAATTGGATTTATATTATTTCAAAAGTACTAAGTTTTAATGTATTTTGCAGGAGACAAATCAGTTTCATCCGAATATTAGTTTAGGGACGATCCGGAGAGCTTTTGAGGAGATCGCTGCGAAACGCCTCCGAAATCGATTATACAAGTTTCACAAAGTCATCATATCCGCCGGCCTCACTTTGGAGCAGGGTATGCAAAGATGCCCAAGACATATTAGGCGCTCGGTTTGGGAGTCCTTATGTAGGAAGTGGTAAGTATGCTTACATTTAAATTACTCTTATTAAATTTATAATTTTTGAAAGTCTAAGTATTTGATAATCATAAAGGACGAATGAACGATGGCAAAAGAGGTCGGAAAAGGCAAGAGTTAATCGTCTTTCGAAGCCTGAGGCACACATCCACATAGGGGGGTCGATGCGATTTGACGAGCATCGATGACGCATAATAATTTACATATAAATTTAATTTATCAAACCTTTTGACTTATACTTGTGTTAACAAATTTGAAACTTTTTCGTAGGAGGAGAAAGAAGGCGGTACCGTAAACTTTCGCGCGGTCTATGAGGCCACGCATAAGAGTCAGAAGACAAACGACCTAGTCACGCCCACTGCTCATAGGCTTCTGGTAAGTCTCATGACATGGTCATTTGGTTCTTGACGTTAGTGCACTATTTTTGAAATACGCAATGTTTAAATTTTTTAGGATGAGTATAATGTGAAAATGGCTGAAAAGTATGGAGATGATCTGAGAACTCATCCACCAGGTAATGTTTCTTCGTTGGTTTAGTCATGTTTTTAATTTATGTTTTTTTGATATATAATTTATATATTATATGATTGTATAATTTTTCTATTTTGTAAAGAACCCTACTGTTTGGGAGGAGGTGGCCGGCACGACACGAGGGGATACTTGTGTGGCCTCGGCACAGTCTCTCAGATACTTTGGAGGATTGGAGAATATGCAGGAGGTGCATATGCTCCGAGCTCATCCGTTGCACCTGATATGACGCAGTTATCACAACAGCTATCGCAGCAGTTATCGACGCAGATATCGTAGCAGGTGTCATAGCAGTTGTCACAACAGTTAGCTCTTCTATTGTAGGCGATTCAGGGATTGATCCCGACACAAAATCCATCCCCGCGAGGCCATGGACCGAGCACGTCTGGGTCGAACGTCCGGAATGATAACAATAACTCCCAAACCTAGGATAGAAAACAAACTATGCATTTGTTACTTATAGACTTAGATATACATATAGTTTGTTAGTTCGATTTATTACTTTTCGTATTCTTATGTTATATATTATTCATGTGATGCTTTTATAATGCCTGTGATGCTTTTATATTTCCTGTGATGCTTTTATATTGCCTATGATGAATATCAATGTATTTTGAGGTGCATTATAAATTGTATGGTGTGGGAAGGGAAACAATGAGGTTGGGACGGGTAAAAAAAAGTCCAATTAGCGACTCCACAGCGTCGCATTTGAGTCGCAAAGGATGTCGACGCCGATTTAAATATATCGTACTTAGCACCATATTAGCTCTCATTGGTGACGCGTACAACATGATTTTTGCATCACTTCAGCGCCTTCCTAGCGCCTAAACTAGTGACTAGTGGGCGCCGTAATAGCGCGTCATATCTAGTGCCCCTACAGCGTCGACTTAGCGATGCACATATTATACGCATAGTCGGAAAACACGCGTCTTAATAACTAGTGTTCTACATATATATCAGCTCGATGGGAAGAATCGACACATGACATGTGCTTTTTCTGTATAACTCCTATCATTAATTTATCGACGCAACAATATGATAAATTTTATTTATTTTTTAACAGGTACCATAGATGATGGTGCAATGGGTGGTGACTCGATGAGAGATTTCTTTGCACATGTCATAAGATTGCCATAGTTTATTCTATTTTAGACTCAATTATTTAGTTTTGTTTAACCTATAATCTCATGGACAATTCATTTTGATATTAAAATTATGACATTTTGTGAAGCCTTCCGCAAATTGTGTTACGTGAAATTTAATAGAAAAAAACTAATTTATTAAATTTGATAGTGTATCTGGAGCGACCTCTGGGCACGTGTTCGGATGCATGCATTCCGAAAATAAATTCAAAAAACTTTTGTTTTAACTATGCCCACATTCTTAACTTGGCCGCCATATATTATTCTGTATCTCAACAGTGTCCGATTTTAATAATGCTGTAGCCGTGGATATGAGGGCAGATGATAAACGTTCTAATGGTTTAAAGGTTTACGCGGCTGAACTTGGCACCCATGTCAGCATTTTGTCACTCCATTTAAATTAATTTGGGCCAAATAAACAAATATCCTATTATGTTTTACTACTAACTTGGAACATCCGGAGTCTGGACGACTCTAAAATGGGATAACATTCCTAAGAAAACTCATGAAACAGATCAAATATCCTATTATTAATTATTAATCGATAAGAGGGCAATCGTGCGTGTGTGTGCATGGTAGAAATGCAATCTATTTATAATGTGGTTGGTTCCAACGAATAAAACTAGATATGAGCAGGATCCTTCTATAAATACGTCCGCATGGATCATGCATTAAAGGCATACTTCTTTTCACCACCCAATCCTTCCATTCCTTGCCAACATGGACTTATGCTCTGCTGCGACTTTGTTGTTGGCCCTTTGCTGCATCAACGTCGCCCAAGCCACCATTGTCGGCCATGACTCGCGAGCTCTGGTCATCGATGGCCGACGCCGGCTCATCATCTCCGGCTCCATTCACTACCCACGCAGCACTCCTGAGGTATGTAATTTGTTTTTTCTTTTATGCTTAACAAATGCACGTATGGTTTTCCATCTTTTGGAGTGAAAGAAAAAAATTGCATGACTATGAATGTTGTGCGGCGCCTTTACATGATCGATGACTTCTTCTGTGTTTTTTAGATGTGGCCTGACTTGATTTAGAAGGCCAAAGAAGGAGGCATCGACACCATTGAGACTTACGTCTTTTGGAATAGGCATGAGCCTAGGCGTCGTGCGGTTTGATAGTGTTCCTTTTGCATGTTCCACACCCTCGGACAGCAGAGCTGAAATGTATATATGACTTGTTTTCGTCATCTTTGTTTAGTATAATTTTGAAGGCAACTACGACTTGGTCAGATTTATCAAGGAGATTCAGAGTGCTGGCCTTTATGCCATTCTTCGCATAGGTCCATATGTTTGTGCAGAATGGGACTACGGGTATTACGAACCTTAACAATCATGGATTTCATTTCCCAAGTCTTGAGTTATTCTGTTCGATATCTTTAGTGATTTAATTGGATGCTTACAGAGGCATACCTGGATGGGTAAGAAATATTCCAGGCATGCAAGTCAGAACGGACAACAAGCCCTGGAAGGTATGAATTTAGATCCATCTTTAGCTTCTACCCATTTTCATTGTCATTTTTTTGTTGTCAATGATTATGATGTATTTTTTTTCTTGAATAAAGTACTATGAATGTGCGTTTTGGCCAAATTATTGAACTTGACCGGTAGACTTGTCCGGGCATCCATGTAATATATATATATATATTTATTTAGCTATGTAAGTACATTAACTTAGTTATAATTATAACTGTGAAAAATAAGTGTGTCCACATTTACAAGAGATAAATGATAAGTATGCGGACCAGAAGTCCGCATAAAAAGTCCATCTTTATTGTGTCTGGAGGAAGATTAGGTTATCTTACCTTTTTGTGCTTGTCTTTCGTTTGTGCTCTTTCTAGGCTTGTGACGCCTAAACATTGCCTTGTTGATTACCTTCATCATTTTTACTATGAACGCTTTGACAGGATGGGATGCAAAACTTCACTACCTTAATTGTCGATATGATGAAGGAAGCAAGATTGTTTGCACCACAAGGAGGTCCTATCATCTTGAGCCAGGTTCACTTCTTATTCTTTTAATTAATCTTCTTTTTCTCTGTATCCGTGTAGTTGTTTCATCATTTTATTAGTTCTAATGATATACCAAGTTTGCTCTGAAAAATAGATTGAGAATGAGTATGGCAATATCCAATGGGGGTTTGACAAGGATAACGCCAAGCGTTACATCACATGGTGCGCGCAAATGGCAGATTCACAGCAGATTGGTGTGCCATGGGTCATGTGCCAGCAACAAGATGCACCGGAACCAATGGTGTGATTCACAAACTATACATTTGCACTTGTGCTCATTGTGCTACACCTTTTTTTTGTGACTGTGACATCATTTGCTTCCGTTATGATTGCTAGATTGAGGCCTGCAACGGCTTCTACTGTTCGAATTATAGCCCCAAGAACCCAAAGAACCCCAAGTTTTGGACCGAAAATTGGACTGGCTGGTTGGTGTTGGATATACTTTCTTGCCTATTTATTTTCACAGTGCGCATTGAGTCATCCATCTTAACCCAACACTGATGTTGATCGATTCAGGTTCAAAGGCTGGGGACAAGCAACACCATTTAGGCCCGCGGAAAATGTGGCCTTCGAGGTGGCTCGCTTTTACCAAAAAGGCGGAACATTGCAGAACTACTACATGGTTAATATTTGATATGAATCCACTCAACTTGTTAAATGCTAATAACTAAGGTTCAAGAATGTTGAAGCTTGTGTTTTGCCATGGATTCAGTATCATGGAGGTACCAATTTTGGTCGGACTTCCGGAGGTCCGTATATCACGACGAGCTACGATTACGATGCTCCTCTCGATGAGTATGGTACGTTGATTTGCAATCACTTCCACGATGGCCTAACATCATCGTCTTATAATTAATCAATATATGTGCCTTTTCAGGTAGCAAAAGACAACCCAAATGGGGCCACTTGAAAGAGTTGCATGCTTCTCTTAAGATTATGGAAAATGCTCTACTCTATGGTTATGCTTCTGAAATCAAGGCTTCCAATGGAGTGACGGTAATAATAAGTTTGTGTGTGCATCGATAATACAGTGTTCCATCAACGAATCAAATTCTTGACACCATGTTATGGATTTGGCAAATTCTAGATTACAAAGTATGAGATTAATGGGACCGTTCCTGCTTGTTTCATAAGCAATGACAACACCACAGCCGATGCAATTGTAAACTATGGAGCGCAAGACTTCTTCGTGCCTGCATACTCTGTTAGTTTGCTTCCTGATTGCGAGAAGGAAGTTTTCAACACGGCCAAGGTGCTTTAGCATTATTAAACAATATCCTATAAATCACGAAACCAACTTGCTTCTTCCACAAATATAATTTAGTTCTTTAATTCTCGCTCTGGATGCATTAATCAATCACGTGCCTTTCCCATCCAGGTTACAGCTCAAACTTCTATCATGGTGAAGAAGGGCGAGGAACAACCTAAACCAATGAAATGGTCATGGAGATCTGAGAATGTGAAGCCCAAAGCTAAGGGATTAGCACCTTCGGTCACAGTCAACAAGCTCTCGGATCAGGTGGTGGCTACTTCTGATGAGAGTGACTACCTTTGGTACATGACCAGGCAAGTGTACTCTTGATTGTTCTATATTATCGGGTGGCCGACTCGAGTTGTTCATTCATCCTAATGTTACTTGATGCTCATTTTCTTATACATACAGTGTGAATATTAATCGGAAGGGCCAAATGGTTCTTAGTGTCAAGACCGCTGGCCATGTATTGTATGTCTTCGTGAATGGTCGGCTAGTAGGTAATGAATCGAAATTATGAATGTGTTTGTTTACTCTTTTCCTGCTGTCATACAATGGCTCACTATGATTTTATGAAATTCAATTTGTGCAGGATCTCAGCTAGCAAAGAAAGATCATTATCAATTTACTTATGAGTGCAATGTGAAAGTTAGGTCCGGAAGAAACCGTATATCCTTACTTAGTGCTACTGTGGGGCTTGCGGTAATCATTATTAGTTCTGAGATCAAAATCATGTTATTAATTAAGTCATAGCACCAATCTTATTGATGTTTCTTCTTCTGATCAAAATTCAAATAGAACTATGGCGCACGCTATGAGCTAATTCCAACTGGAATTACCGGGCCTGTTACGTTGGCGGGAGGAAACACCACTTTGGACTTGACAAACAATACATGGACTTACAAGGTATATAGATATATATATTCAGTCAATGAGTGCATACGCTGGTACAAATAAATATATGAGAAAACGAGACATATTTTGGGATTAGGTCGGTCTTGATGGTGAAGCAAGAAAGATCTATTCTGGGGATCGTAAGATCAAGTGGCGTTCAGGTGCCATTCCAACCAACAAACCCTTCACTTGGTACCAGGTATTTATTGCCTTCTCAGTGGATCATTTGGTACGCGCGCCAGAGGAAGATATGATCGAGATGTAGCAAAAAATAATATTAACTTGTTTTGTGGAAATTGATTTGCATTCCATTGCAGACAACGTTCGAATCTCCTCTTGGAACCAGCGACCCGGTGGTGGTTGATTTGCTTGGCATGAACAAAGGCGCTGCATGGGTGAACGGCTTCAGCTTGGGGCGCTTCTGGCCAAGCAGGATGGTGGATGAAGGCTGCAACGGGTGCTACGTTGGTCGCTACGAGCAGAACAAGATATGCAAGAAGGACTGCGGGCTGCCATCGCAGAGATTCTACCACGTCCCGAGGTCTCTCTTGAAGGCCGGCCGGCCCAACACTTTGACCTTGTTCGAGGAAGCCGGTGGCAACCCCTTCAGCGTAGCATTTAAGACCGTGACTGTGGGCACCGTGTGCGCCCGAGCAAGCGAAGGCGATGCCGTTAGCCTCTCTTGCCAAGGAGGCCAAACGTTCTCCAGGATCAACTTCGCCAGCTTGGGCAATCCGAGTGGGACGTGCGGCGCCTATGCGAAAGGCAGCTGCGATGTTGACGCGTACCACCTCGTCAGGAGCGCATGCCTCGGCAAGGAGTCATGCACTGTGGTGGCCTCTCAGCTCACAAGGAGCAAGCTTTGCAATGATTCGGCCTCCCCCGCAGCGTTGGTTGTTCAGGCAACCTGTTACGAAGCGCTGCCGAGCCCCAACTCTTGAGATCACGGACATAGTCCTTTAATATTAAATTAATGTGGGTTTATAGTTGTAGTTTCCAATTATCCCCATTTCACTTGCATATATTACTTTGCTTGCTGAGGGACCGTTGGAGTTTCGTTCTTAAGAATCTAAGTCGATTATTGTAACATCAATTTTTTCATTACTGTAATATGTTAAGTATGCATTAATTATATGCTATCATATATCTTTTTCTTTAAATAGCTTATCTTCAAATGATCTTAGTGGTTACAAATAATAGTTGTAAGAGATTTAAGTTAATTAAAATTAACATTTATAATGTATTTTAAATAATTTAATAAATCCGGATAATCATATCATCCCAGTTTAGTTCTTCGATGAATCTGAGATCACCGCCACCAAAATCTTGAGTTGGATGCAATTCTTGAATAGTAAAAAAAAAATCGGGTCAGGATCAGAGTCGGGTTGATTCAATGCCGAACCCAATTTTTGTCACCTTATGGGTATTCTAAGAGTGTAAATAAATGAAACCAAACTAATCGATGATGAATAGTGTGAGATTTCAAGTGTTCGTAGTTAAAAAATTCTTCATCTCACGATCAATTTGTTAAGGCCACTTGAAAGGACAGATTTTATGCTGCCACATCAATAAAAATGATAATTAAATTTTCGGGAATACTGTAAGAATAATTAGGTGTTTCAAGGAACTCATCAACATGCGCATAATCAAAGGTAAATACGAGCAATTCTGAGTTACAACAAAATATCTACCTCTACATACACCATATGTCTATTTATCTTAGTATTTCACAGTATATGAAATAATGACAAAAACAAATGAAAGATTCTTTATTTCTTGAGGGGGTGTTTGACTATGGATAGCCTTTATAAATTACTCATAGTCTCAAGTTAAACTTATAAATTATCATTATATTATTTTATTTACTTGGTTTATTATATTACTGATTATTATTGCTTTCATTAGATAATTAATATTAATAAAAAGAAAAAAATAGTAAACAAAAATATTATTATTGTTATAATTATTATTGTTGTTGTTATATTACTAATTATTACTCCTATCATACTATTATTAGTCGTTCTAATGTACTTTAGCAATAAAAGATAATAAACCAAAAATAAGACTTAATATTAAATTTTATTGCTATTATATTACTAATTTATTGCTTTCGTGGTAAAATGAAGTACAAATGGTATCATCAAGAAACAACTTAATCATATATTCTTTCTCTTTTGTTCACGCCAATATGTGTCTATGTTTAAAAATTGACTGTATTCCCTAAATTGAGGATTTAAACACGACTCCTTAACCAATAACCAACCTTGTGAACCTCTTTGATACAAGTTGCACAAAAGGAGTTGAGCAAAATCTATCGTTAATGCCAACCGAAGGATCATGGATCATGGAACGACGACGGACACGCCACCGCACGTGATGGGAGCATGGTTCAAGAATGATTGCTGGACCTCCGAGTGTTGTCAGCAAGCGATAATCGACACGAAAAATTGGGAACGAATGAGTGATCGTGGACGAGAGCTATAAAATGTGATGGAGAATGTCCGTAATCAAAAGCCGTTAGAAGTCCTAGATCACCTTCTTTTCTTTTCCTTTTCTTCATTGGTAACATAGTGTCATAACATCAAACCATACCTAATCTTTTTATTTGGCATGCCATCTGAGAGGGTGCGTTAATAATGATGCCTGAACTATTGCAGCTCCTTAATCTTTCGACTAAACATCAAGACATTTCTTAATATAACCTGACCTCACAATCTAAAAACCCGACATTCAAGAAGAAGGAAAGATGGTCGATATAAATAGCTCCACATTAGGGCATTACCTCTAACTAGTCTTTATACGAATATCGAGTGGGCTTGTTCCATCTTCGCCCGCGCATATGCAATTCGTTTTGCATCATTTTTCTTAGGTGTAGGTTTTTTCTAATAATCACAAAAATTTCTATGAGCAAAGATAATAAGCAATTTAAAAATGTTAATTAACGCAAAAAAATTAAGAAAATCGCAAAAAAGTATGCCTTAATAAACAAATACTCTAGTGACACCTTACCTGAAAAAAATTAATTGTACCTAATAGTTAGTGACGACAAAGTTATAACCTAAAAATAAGTTACGTTATTTCAAATTGACCTTTTGGAAAATATACAAAATAAATATAGTTTGTTTGATATAAATAATATTAAAACCAACACTTTCCAATTCAGATGACACGAAGTAATGCATATATGTGCAAATTTAATTTACAAAAAAAACAAAACAACATTCTATAATGGTAATAAAATAAATGATCGATGAAGAAAATACTACCGTTTAAAATGAAAAAAATCAAAATTTTTGAAAAAATCTTTTTATGTACAATTATGTGTGTGCATATATATATTAAATTGTTACTTAAAAATTTGTCCCCTTAAATATTGATAATATTCTTTAATTAGAAATAAATGATAATATATAGAAATTATGTTCCAATAAATAATAAAATTCCAAGAAAAAATAAAATGAATAAATGATTGTTTTAGCCGATTAGCAATAGGTTGATGACTACTGAATTATATGGATTGAGATCTCATTACAAAAATAAGGGTGTGTTAGAATTTTGAAGGGTCATGTATAATTATAAGGATTTTATACTGTCGCAAGGATTTAAAACATGCAGATCAATGGTCAAAATTAATAATAAAAAAGATAAAATAATATACATAATCTAACAAGCTTATAAGATACACATACATCAACGGATGGAGCTGGCATTTGGAAGAAAAAAAGTGTTGAATGGACGTCATATTGGATATGTTTATGCTTTTAGACTTGAATTGAATACTTAAGTTATGAGAGGAATTGCCATCAAGATATGAGCTTAAATCAAGTAGTAGAATGCATTACATGGATAAAGTTGGTATATTTCTGTACACACTTGCTCGGGGGCTCTCTGATAAAGCTGGGCATTTCAAGTGGTCTTCGATGCACTATGTGGTAAAGAATAAGGAATGGGATATTATATTATAAAATCTAGCTATCCACGCATCCAAAAAAACACCATATTACATGAAATATATATGTCATATTTTAAGGTAACACATTCAATATAAATTTTACTTCTATATACATTCTAATATGCACTTTTTTAATATTGTATTAGATGCATTAATGGTACACGTATCGCTGCTTTTATTCTAGAAACCGATCAACTACATTTGTGTTGAAGAGATCAACTACATTGTGTTGGAAGGAAAGGTATTCACACATTTAATATCATGGTCGTATGTAATTTTAAATTGTGTTCTACATATATATCAGCTCGATGGGAAGAATCGACACAAGACATGTGCTTTTTCTGTATAACTCCTATCATGAATTTATCGACGCAACAATATGATAAATTTTATTTATTTTTTAACAGGTACCATAGATGATGGTGCAATGGGTGGTGACTCAATGAGAGATTGCTTTGCACATGTCATAAGATTGCCATAGTTTATTCTATTTTAGACTCGATTATTTAGTTTTGTTTAACCTATAATCTCATGGACAATTCATTTGGATATTAAAATTATGATATTTTGTGAAGCCTTCCGCAAATTGTGTTACGTGAAATTTAATAGAAAAAAACTAATTTATTAAATTTGATAGTGTATGTGGAGCGACCTCTGGGCACGTGTTCGGATGCATGCATTTCGAAAATAAATTCAAAAACGTTTGTTTTAACTATGCCCACATTCTTAACTTGGCCGCCATATATTATTCTGTATCTCAACAGTGTCCGATTTTAATAATGCTGTAGCCGTGGATATGAGGGCAGATGATAAACGTTCTAATGGTTTAAAGGTTTACGCGGCTGAACTTGGCACCCATGTCAGCATTTTGTCACTTCATTTAAATTAATTTGGGCCAAATAAACAAATATCCTATTATGTTTTACTACTAACTTGGAACATCCGGAGTCTGGACGACTCTAAAATGGGATAACATTCCTAAGAAGACTCGTGAAACAGATCAAATATCCTATTATTAATTATTATTCGATAAGAGGGCAATCGTGCGTGTGTGTGCATGGTAGAAATGCAATCTATTTATAATGTGGTTGGTTCCAACGAATAAAACTAGATATGAGCAGGATCCTTCTATAAATACGTCCGCATGGATCATGCATTAAAGGCATACTTCTTTTCACCACCCAATCCTTCCATTCCTTGCCAACATGGACTTATGCTCTGTTGCGGCTTTGTTGTTGGCCCTTTGCTACATCAACGTCGCCCAAGCCACCATTGTCGGCCATGACTCGCGAGCTCTGGTCATCGATGGCCGACGCCGGCTCATCATCTCCGGCTCCATTCACTACCCACGCAGCACTCCTGAGGTATGTAATTTGTTTTTTCTTTTATGCTTAACAAATGCACGTATGGTTTTCCATCTTTTGGAGTGAAAGAAAAAAATTGCATGACTATGAATGTTGTGCGGCGCCTTTACATGATCGATGACTTCTTCTGTGTTTTTTAGATGTGGCCTGACTTGATTCAGAAGGCCAAAGAAGGAGGCATCGACACCATTGAGACTTATGTCTTTTGGAATGGCCATGAGCCTAGGCGTCGTGAGGTTTGATAGTGTTCCTTTTGCATGTTCCACACCCTCGGACAGCATAGCTGAAATGTATATATGACTTGTTTTCGTCATCTTTGTTTAGTATAATTTTGAAGGCAACTATGACTTGGTGAGATTTATCAAGGAGATTCAGAGTGCTGGCCTTTATGCCATTCTTCGCATAGGTCCATATGTTTGTGCAGAATGGGATTACGGGTATTACGAACCTTAACAATCATGAATTTCATTTCCGAAGTCTTGAGTTATTCTGTTCGATATCTTTAGTGATTTAATTGGGTGATTACAGAGGTATACCTGGATGGGTAAGAAATATTCCAAGCATGCAAGTCAGAACGGACAACAAGCCCTGGAAGGTATGAATTTAGATCCATCTTTAGCTTCTACCCATTTTCATTGTCATTTTTTTTGTTGTCAATGATTATGATGTATTTTTTTTTCTTGAATAAAGTACTATGAATGTGTGTTTTGGCCAAATTATTGAACTTGACCGGTAGACTTGTCCGGGCATCCATGTAATATATATATATATTTATTTATTTAGCTATGTAAGTACATTAACTTAGTTATAATTATAACTGTGAAAAATAAGTAGTGTCCACATTTACAAGAGATAAATGATAAGTATGCGGACCAGAAGTCCGCATAAAAAGTCATCTTACCTTTTTGTGCTTGTCTTTCGTTTGTGCTCTTTCTAGGCTTGTGACGCCTAAACATTGCCTTGTTGATTACCTTCATCATTTTTACTATGAACGCTTTGACAGGATGAGATGCAAAACTTCACTACCTTAATTGTCGATATGATGAAGGAAGCAAGATTGTTTGCACCACAAGGAGGTCCTATCATCTTGAGCCAGGTTCACTTCTTATTCTTTTAATTAATCTTCTTTTTCTCTGTATCCGTGTAGTTGTTTCATCATTTTATTAGTTCTAATGATATACCAAGTTTGCTCTGAAAAATAGATTGAGAATGAGTATGGCAATATCCAATGGGGGTTTGACAAGGATAACGCCAAGCGTTACATCACATGGTGCGCGCAGATGGCAGATTCACAGCAGATTGGTGTGCCATGGGTCATGTGCCAGCAACAAGATGCACCGGAACCAATGGTGTGATTCACAAACTATACATTTGCACTTGTGCTCATTGTGCTTCACCTTTTTTTTGTGACTGTGACATCATTTGCTTCCGTTATGATTGCTAGATTGAGGCCTGCAACGGCTTCTATTGTTCGAATTATAGCCCCAAGAACCCAAAGAACCCCAAGTTTTGGACCGAAAATTGGACTGGCTGGTTGGTGTTGGATATACTTTCTTGCCTATTTATTTTCACAGTGCGCATTGAGTCATCCATCTTAACCCAACACTGATGTTGATCGATTCAGGTTCAAAGGCTGGGGACAAGCAACACCATTTAGGCCCGCGGAAAATGTGGCCTTCGAGGTGGCTCGCTTTTACCAAAAAGGCGGAACATTGCAGAACTACTACATGGTTAATATTTGATATGAATCCACTCAACTTGTTAAATGCTAATAACTAAGGTTCAAGAATGTTGAAGCTTGTGTTTTGCCATGGATTCAGTATCATGGAGGTACCAATTTTGGTCGGACTTCCGGAGGTCCGTATATCACGACGAGCTACGATTACGATGCTCCTCTCGATGAGTATGGTACGTTGATTTGCAATCACTTCCACGATGGCCTAACATCATCGTCTTATAATTAATCAATATATGTGCCTTTTCAGGTAGCAAAAGACAACCCAAATGGGGCCACTTGAAAGAGTTGCATGCTTCTCTTAAGATTATGGAAAATGCTCTACTCTATGGTTATGCTTCTGAAATCAAGGCTTCCAATGGAGTGACGGTAATAATAAGTTTGTGTGTGCATCGATAATACAGTGTTCCATCAACGAATCAAATTCTTGACACCATGTTATGGATTTGGCAAATTCTAGATTACAAAGTATGAGATTAATGGGACCGTTCCTGCTTGTTTCATAAGCAATGACAACACCACAGCCGATGCAATTGTAAACTATGGAGCGCAAGACTTCTTCGTGCCTGCATACTCTGTTAGTTTGCTTCCTGATTGCGAGAAGGAAGTTTTCAACACGGCCAAGGTGCTTTAGCATTATTAAACAATATCCTATAAATCACGAAACCAACTTGCTTCTTCCACAAATATAATTTAGTTCTTTAATTCTCGCTCTGGATGCATTAATCAATCACGTGCCTTTCCCATCCAGGTTACAGCTCAAACTTCTATCATGGTGAAGAAGGGCGAGGAACAACCTAAACCAATGAAATGGTCATGGAGATCTGAGAATGTGAAGCCCAAAGCTAAGGGATTAGCACCTTCGGTCACAGTCAACAAGCTCTCGGATCAGGTGGTGGCTACTTCTGATGAGAGTGACTACCTTTGGTACATGACCAGGCAAGTGTACTCTTGATTGTTCTATATTATCGGGTGGCCGACTCGAGTTGTTCATTCATCCTAATGTTACTTGATGCTCATTTTCTTATACATACAGTGTGAATATTAATCGGAAGGGCCAAATGGTTCTTAGTGTCAAGACCGCTGGCCATGTATTGTATGTCTTCGTGAATGGTCGGCTAGTAGGTAATGAATCGAAATTATGAATGTGTTTGTTTACTCTTTTCCTGCTGTCATACAATGGCTCACTATGATTTTATGAAATTCAATTTGTGCAGGATCTCAGCTAGCAAAGAAAGATCATTATCAATTTACTTATGAGTGCAATGTGAAAGTTAGGTCCGGAAGAAACCGTATATCCTTACTTAGTGCTACTGTGGGGCTTGCGGTAATCATTATTAGTTCTGAGATCAAAATCATGTTATTAATTAAGTCATAGCACCAATCTTATTGATGTTTCTTCTTCTGATCAAAATTCAAATAGAACTATGGCGCACGCTATGAGCTAATTCCAACTGGAATTACCGGGCCTGTTACGTTGGCGGGAGGAAACACCACTTTGGACTTGACAAACAATACATGGACTTACAAGGTATATAGATATATATATTCAGTCAATGAGTGCATACGCTGGTACAAATAAATATATGAGAAAACGAGACATATTTTGGGATTAGGTCGGTCTTGATGGTGAAGCAAGAAAGATCTATTCTGGGGATCGTAAGATCAAGTGGCGTTCAGGTGCCATTCCAACCAACAAACCCTTCACTTGGTACCAGGTATTTATTGCCTTCTCAGTGGATCATTTGGTACGCGCGCCAGAGGAAGATATGATCGAGATGTAGCAAAAAATAATATTAACTTGTTTTGTGGAAATTGATTTGCATTCCATTGCAGACAACGTTCGAATCTCCTCTTGGAACCAGCGACCCGGTGGTGGTTGATTTGCTTGGCATGAACAAAGGCGCTGCATGGGTGAACGGCTTCAGCTTGGGGCGCTTCTGGCCAAGCAGGATGGTGGATGAAGGCTGCAACGGGTGCTACGTTGGTCGCTACGAGCAGAACAAGATATGCAAGAAGGACTGCGGGCTGCCATCGCAGAGATTCTACCACGTCCCGAGGTCTCTCTTGAAGGCCGGCCGGCCCAACACTTTGACCTTGTTCGAGGAAGCCGGTGGCAACCCCTTCAGCGTAGCATTTAAGACCGTGACTGTGGGCACCGTGTGCGCCCGAGCAAGCGAAGGCGATGCCGTTAGCCTCTCTTGCCAAGGAGGCCAAACGTTCTCCAGGATCAACTTCGCCAGCTTGGGCAATCCGAGTGGGACGTGCGGCGCCTATGCGAAAGGCAGCTGCGATGTTGACGCGTACCACCTCGTCAGGAGCGCATGCCTCGGCAAGGAGTCATGCACTGTGGTGGCCTCTCAGCTCACAAGGAGCAAGCTTTGCAATGATTCGGCCTCCCCCGCAGCGTTGGTTGTTCAGGCAACCTGTTACGAAGCGCTGCCGAGCCCCAACTCTTGAGATCACGGACATAGTCCTTTAATATTAAATTAATGTGGGTTTATAGTTGTAGTTTCCAATTATCCCCATTTCACTTGCATATATTACTTTGCTTGCTGAGGGACCGTTGGAGTTTCGTTCTTAAGAATCTAAGTCGATTATTGTAACATCAATTTTTTCATTACTGTAATATGTTAAGTATGCATTAATTATATGCTATCATATATCTTTTTCTTTAAATAGCTTATCTTCAAATGATCTTAGTGGTTACAAATAATAGTTGTAAGAGATTTAAGTTAATTAAAATTAACATTTATAATGTATTTTAAATAATTTAATAAATCCGGATAATCATATCATCCCAGTTTAGTTCTTCGATGAATCTGAGATCACCGCCACCAAAATCTTGAGTTGGATGCAATTCTTGGATATAAAAAAAAAATCGGGCCAGGATCGGAGACGGGTCGATTCAATGCCGAACCCAATTTTTGTCACCTTATGGGTATTCTAAGAGTGTAAATAAATGAAACCAAACTAATCGATGATGAATAGTGTGAGATTTCAAGTGTTCGTAGTTAAAAAATTATTCATCTCACGATCAATTTGTTAAGGCCACTTGAAAGGACAGATTTTATGCTGCCACATCAATAAAAATGATAATTAAATTTCCGAGAATACTATAAGAATAATTAGGTGTTTCAAGGAACTCATCAACATGCGCATAATCAAAGGTAAATACGAGCAATTCTGAGTTACAACAAAATATCTACCTCTACATAGACCATATGTCTATTTATCTTAGTATTTCACAGTATATGAAATAATGACAAAAACAAATGAAAGATTCTTTATTTTTTGAGGGGGTGTTTGACTATGGATAGCCTTTATAAATTACTCATAGTCTCAAGTTAAACTTATAAATTATCATTATATTATTTTATTTACTTGGTTTATTATATTACTGATTATTATTGCTTTCATTAGATAATTAATATTAATAAAAAGTAAAAAATAGTAAACAAAAATATTATTATTGCTATTATTATTGTTGTTGTTGTTGTTGTTAAATTACTAATTATTACTCCTATCATACTATGATTAGTCGTTCTAATGTACTTTAGCAATAAAAGATAATAAACCAAAAATAAGACTTAATATTAAATTTTATTGCTATTATATTACTAATTTATTGCTTTCGTGGTAAAATGAAGTACAAATGGTATCATCAAGAAACAACTTAATCATATATTCTTTCTCTTTTGTTCACGCCAATATGTGTCTATGTTTAAAAATTGACGTATTCCCTAAATTGAGGATTTAAACACGACTCCTTAACCAATAACCAACCTTGTGAACCTCTTTGATACAAGTTGCACAAAAGGAGTTGAGCAAAATCTATCGTTAATGCCAACCGAAGGATCATGGATCATGGAACGACGACGGACACGCCACCGCACGTGATGGGAGCATGGTTCAAGAATGATTGCTGGACCTCCGAGTGTTGTCAGCAAGCGATAATCGACACGAAAAATTGGGAACGAATGAGTGATCGTGGACGAGAGCTATAAAATGTGATGGAGAATGTCCGTAATCAAAAGCCGTTAGAAGTCCTAGATCACCTTCTTTTCTTTTCCTTTTCTTCATTGGTAACATAGTGTCATAACATCAAACCATACCTAATCTTTTTGTTTGGCATGCCATCTGAGAGGGTGCGTTAATAATGATGCCCGAACTATTGCAGCTCCTCAATCTTTCGACTAAACATCAAGACATTTCTTAATATAACCTGACCTCACAATCTAAAAACCCGACATACAAGAAGAAGGAAAGATGGTCGATATAAATAGCTCCACATTAGGGCATTACCTCTAACTAGTCTTTATACGAATATCGAGTGGGCTTGTTGCATCTTCGCCGGCGCATATGCAATTCGTTTTGCATCATTTTTCTTAGGTGTAGGTTTTTTCTAATAATCACAAAAATTTCTATGAGCAAAGATAATAAGCAATTTAAAAATGTTAATTAATGCAAAAAAATTAAGAAAATTGCAAAAAAGTATGCCTTAATAAACAAATACTCTAGTGACACCTTACCTGAAAAAAAATTAATTGTACCTAATAGTTAGTGACGACAAAGTTATAACCTAAAAGTAAGTTACGTTATTTCAAATTGACCTTTTGGAAAATATACAAAATAAATATAGTTTGTTTGATATAAATAATATTAAAACCAACACTTTCCAATTCAGATGACACGAAGTAATGCATATATGTGCAAATTTAATTTACAAAAAAAAAAAAACAAAACAACATTCTATAATGGTAATAAAATAAATGATCGATGAAGAAAATACTACCGTTTAAAAAGAAAAAAAAATCAAAATTTTTGAAAAAAATCTTTTTATGTACAATTATGTGTGTGCATATATATATATATATATATTAAATTGTTACTTAAAAAATTCTCCCCTTAAATATTGATAATATTCTTTAATTAGAAATAAATGATAATATAAAGAAATTGTGTTCCAATAAATAATAAAATTCCAAGAAAAAATAAAATGAATAAATGATTGTTTGTGCCGATTAGCAATAGGTTGATGACTACTGAATTATATGGATTGAGATCTCATTACAAAAATAAGGGTGTGTTAGAATTTTGAAGGGTCATGTATAATTATAAGGATTTTATACTGTCGCAAGGATTTAAAACATGCAGATCAATGGTCAAAATTAATAATAAAAAAGATAAAATAATATACGTAATCTAACAAGCTTATAAGATACACATACATCAACGGATGGAGCTGGCATTTGGAAGAAAAAAAGTGTTGAATGGACATCATATTGGATATGTTTATGCTTTTAGACTTGAATTGAATACTTAAGTTATGAGAGGAATTGCCATCAAGATATGAGCTTAAATCAAGTAGTAGAATGCATTACATGGATAAAGTTGGTATATTTCTGTACACACTTGCTCGGGGGCTATCTGATAAAGCTGGGCATTTCAAGTGGTCTTCGATGCACTATGTGGTAAAGAATAAGGAATGGGATATTATATTATAACATCTAGCTATCCACGCATCAAAACAACACCATATTACATGAAATATATATGTCATATTTTAAGGTAACACATTCAATATAAATTTTACTTCTATATACATTCTAATATGCACTTTTTTAATATTGTATTAGATGCATTAATGGTACACGTATCGCTGCTTTTATTCTAGAAACCGATCAACTACATTTGTGTTGAAGAGATCAACTACATTGTGTTGGAAGGAAAGGTATTCACACATTTAATATCATGGTCGTATGTAATTTTAAATTGTGTTCTACATATATATCAGCTCGATGGGAAGAATCGACACAAGACATGTGCTTTTTCTGTATAACTCCTATCATGAATTTATCGACGCAACAATATGATAAATTTTATTTATTTTTTAACAGGCACCATAGATGATGGTGCAATGGGTGGTGACTCGATGAGAGATTGCTTTGCACATGTCATAAGATTGCCATAGTTTATTCTATTTTAGACTCGATTATTTAGTTTTGTTTAACCTATAATCTCATGGACAATTCATTTGGATATTAAAATTATGATATTTTGTGAAGCCTTCCGCAAATTGTGTTACGTGAAATTTAATAGAAAAAAACTAATTTATTAAATTTGATAGTGTATCTGGAGCGACCTCTGGGCACGTGTTCGGATGCATGCATTTCGAAAATAAATTCAAAAACGTTTGTTTTAACTATGCCCACATTCTTAACTTGGCCGCCATATATTATTCTGTATCTCAACAGTGTCCGATTTTAATAATGCTGTAGCCGTGGATATGAGGGCAGATGATAAACGTTCTAATGGTTTAAAGGTTTACGCGGCTGAACTTGGCACCCATGTCAGCATTTTGTCACTTCATTTAAATTAATTTGGGCCAAATAAACAAATATCCTATTATGTTTTACTACTAACTTGGAACATCCGGAGTCTGGACGACTCTAAAATGGGATAACATTCCTAAGAAGACTCGTGAAACAGATCAAATATCCTATTATTAATTATTATTCGATAAGAGGGCAATCGTGCGTGTGTGTGCATGGTAGAAATGCAATCTATTTATAATGTGGTTGGTTCCAACGAATAAAACTAGATATGAGCAGGATCCTTCTATAAATACGTCCGCATGGATCATGCATTAAAGGCATACTTCTTTTCACCACCCAATCCTTCCATTCCTTGCCAACATGGACTTATGCTCTGTTGCGGCTTTGTTGTTGGCCCTTTGCTACATCAACGTCGCCCAAGCCACCATTGTCGGCCATGACTCGCGAGCTCTGGTCATCGATGGCCGACGCCGGCTCATCATCTCCGGCTCCATTCACTACCCACGCAGCACTCCTGAGGTATGTAATTTGTTTTTTCTTTTATGCTTAACAAATGCACGTATGGTTTTCCATCTTTTGGAGTGAAAGAAAAAAAGTGCATGACTATGAATGTTGTGCGGCGCCTTTACATGATCGATGACTTCTTCTGTGTTTTTTAGATGTGGCCTGACTTGATTCAGAAGGCCAAAGAAGGAGGCATCGACATCATTGAGACTTATGTCTTTTGGAATGGCCATGAGCCTAGGCGTCGTGAGGTTTGATAGTGTTCCTTTTGCATGTTCCACACCCTCGGACAGCATAGCTGAAATGTATATATGACTTGTTTTCGTCATCTTTGTTTAGTATAATTTTGAAGGCAACTATGACTTGGTCAGATTTATCAAGGAGATTCAGAGTGCTGGCCTTTATGCCATTCTTCGCATAGGTCCATATGTTTGTGCAGAATGGGACTACGGGTATTACGAACCTTAACAATCATGAATTTCATTTCCGAAGTCTTGAGTTATTCTGTTCGATATCTTTAGTGATTTAATTGGGTGATTACAGAGGTATACCTGGATGGGTAAGAAATATTCCAAGCATGCAAGTCAGAACGGACAACAAGCCCTGGAAGGTATGAATTTAGATCCATCTTTAGCTTCTACCCATTTTCATTGTCATTTTTTTTGTTGTCAATGATTATGATGTATTTTTTTTTCTTGAATAAAGTACTATGAATGTGTGTTTTGGCCAAATTATTGAACTTGACCGGTAGACTTGTCCGGGCATCCATGTAATATATATATATATTTATTTATTTAGCTATGTAAGTACATTAACTTAGTTATAATTATAACTGTGAAAAATAAGTAGTGTCCACATTTACAAGAGATAAATGATAAGTATGCGGACCAGAAGTCCGCATAAAAAGTCATCTTACCTTTTTGTGCTTGTCTTTCGTTTGTGCTCTTTCTAGGCTTGTGACGCCTAAACATTGCCTTGTTGATTACCTTCATCATTTTTACTATGAACGCTTTGACAGGATGAGATGCAAAACTTCACTACCTTAATTGTCGATATGATGAAGGAAGCAAGATTGTTTGCACCACAAGGAGGTCCTATCATCTTGAGCCAGGTTCACTTCTTATTCTTTTAATTACTCTTCTTTTTCTCTGTATCCGTGTAGTTGTTTCATCATTTTATTAGTTCTAATGATATACAAAGTTTGCTCTGAAAAATAGATTGAGAATGAGTATGGCAATATCCAATGGGGGTTTGACAAGGATAACGCCAAGCGTTACATCACATGGTGCGCGCAGATGGCAGATTCACAGCAGATTGGTGTGCCATGGGTCATGTGCCAGCAACAAGATGCACCGGAACCAATGGTGTGATTCACAAACTATACATTTGCACTTGTGCTCATTGTGCTTCACCTTTTTTTTGTGACTGTGACATCATTTGCTTCCGTTATGATTGCTAGATTGAGGCCTGCAACGGCTTCTATTGTTCGAATTATAGCCCCAAGAACCCAAAGAACCCCAAGTTTTGGACCGAAAATTGGACTGGCTGGTTGGTGTTGGATATACTTTCTTGCCTATTTATTTTCACAGTGCGCATTGAGTCATCCATCTTAACCCAACACTGATGTTGATCGATTCAGGTTCAAAGGCTGGGGACAAGCAACACCATTTAGGCCCGCGGAAAATGTGGCCTTCGAGGTGGCTCGCTTTTACCAAAAAGGCGGAACATTGCAGAACTACTACATGGTTAATATTTGATATGAATCCACTCAACTTGTTAAATGCTAATAACTAAGGTTCAAGAATGTTGAAGCTTGTGTTTTGCCATGGATTCAGTATCATGGAGGTACCAATTTTGGTCGGACTTCCGGAGGTCCGTATATCACGACGAGCTACGATTACGATGCTCCTCTCGATGAGTATGGTACGTTGATTTGCAATCACTTCCACGATGGCCTAACATCATCGTCTTATAATTAATCAATATATGTGCCTTTTCAGGTAGCAAAAGACAACCCAAATGGGGCCACTTGAAAGAGTTGCATGCTTCTCTTAAGCTTATGGAAAATGCTCTACTCTATGGTTATGCTTCTGAAATCAAGGCTTCCAATGGAGTGACGGTAATAATAAGTTTGTGTGTGCATCGATAATACAGTGTTCCATCAACGAATCAAATTCTTGACACCATGTTATGGATTTGGCAAATTCTAGATTACAAAGTATGAGATTAATGGGACCGTTCCTGCTTGTTTCATAAGCAATGACAACACCACAGCCGATGCAATTGTAAACTATGGAGCGCAAGACTTCTTCGTGCCTGCATACTCTGTTAGTTTGCTTCCTGATTGCGAGAAGGAAGTTTTCAACACGGCCAAGGTGCTTTAGCATTATTAAACAATATCCTATAAATCACGAAACCAACTTGCTTCTTCCACAAATATAATTTAGTTCTTTAATTCTCGCTCTGGATGCATTAATCAATCACGTGCCTTTCCCATCCAGGTTACAGCTCAAACTTCTATCATGGTGAAGAAGGGCGAGGAACAACCTAAACCAATGAAATGGTCATGGAGATCTGAGAATGTGAAGCCCAAAGCTAAGGGATTAGCACCTTCGGTCACAGTCAACAAGCTCTCGGATCAGGTGGTGGCTACTTCTGATGAGAGTGACTACCTTTGGTACATGACCAGGCAAGTGTACTCTTGATTGTTCTATATTATCGGGTGGCCGACTCGAGTTGTTCATTCATCCTAATGTTACTTGATGCTCATTTTCTTATACATACAGTGTGAATATTAATCGGAAGGGCCAAATGGTTCTTAGTGTCAAGACCGCTGGCCATGTATTGTATGTCTTCGTGAATGGTCGGCTAGTAGGTAATGAATCGAAATTATGAATGTGTTTATTTACTCTTTTCCTGCTGTCATACAATGGCTCACTATGATTTTATGAAATTCAATTTGTGCAGGATCTCAGCTAGCAAAGAAAGATCATTATCAATTTACTTATGAGTGCAATGTGAAAGTTAGGTCCGGAAGAAACCGTATATCCTTACTTAGTGCTACTGTGGGGCTTGCGGTAATCATTATTAGTTCTGAGATCAAAATCATGTTATTAATTAAGTCATAGCACCAATCTTATTGATGTTTCTTCTTCTGATCAAAATTCAAATAGAACTATGGCGCACGCTATGAGCTAATTCCAACTGGAATTACCGGGCCTGTTACGTTGGCGGGAGGAAACACCACTTTGGACTTGACAAACAATACATGGACTTACAAGGTATATAGATATATATATTCAGTCAATGAGTGCATACGCTGGTACAAATAAATATATGAGAAAACGAGACATATTTTGGGATTAGGTCGGTCTTGATGGTGAAGCAAGAAAGATCTATTCTGGGGATCGTAAGATCAAGTGGCGTTCAGGTGCCATTCCAACCAACAAACCCTTCACTTGGTACCAGGTATTTATTGCCTTCTCAGTGGATCATTTGGTACGCGCGCCAGAGGAAGATATGATCGAGATGTAGCAAAAAATAATATTAACTTGTTTTGTGGAAATTGATTTGCATTCCATTGCAGACAACGTTCGAATCTCCTCTTGGAACCAGCGACCCGGTGGTGGTTGATTTGCTTGGCATGAACAAAGGCGCTGCATGGGTGAACGGCTTCAGCTTGGGGCGCTTCTGGCCAAGCAGGATGGTGGATGAAGGCTGCAACGGGTGCTACGTTGGTCGCTACGAGCAGAACAAGATATGCAAGAAGGACTGCGGGCTGCCATCGCAGAGATTCTACCACGTCCCGAGGTCTCTCTTGAAGGCCGGCCGGCCCAACACTTTGACCTTGTTCGAGGAAGCCGGTGGCAACCCCTTCAGCGTAGCATTTAAGACCGTGACTGTGGGCACCGTGTGCGCCCGAGCAAGCGAAGGCGATGCCGTTAGCCTCTCTTGCCAAGGAGGCCAAACGTTCTCCAGGATCAACTTCGCCAGCTTGGGCAATCCGAGTGGGACGTGCGGCGCCTATGCGAAAGGCAGCTGCGATGTTGACGCGTACCACCTCGTCAGGAGCGCATGCCTCGGCAAGGAGTCATGCACTGTGGTGGCCTCTCAGCTCACAAGGAGCAAGCTTTGCAATGATTCGGCCTCCCCCGCAGCGTTGGTTGTTCAGGCAACCTGTTACGAAGCGCTGCCGAGCCCCAACTCTTGAGATCACGGACATAGTCCTTTAATATTAAATTAATGTGGGTTTATAGTTGTAGTTTCCAATTATCCCCATTTCACTTGCATATATTACTTTGCTTGCTGAGGGACCGTTGGAGTTTCGTTCTTAAGAATCTAAGTCGATTATTGTAACATCAATTTTTTCATTACTGTAATATGTTAAGTATGCATTAATTATATGCTATCATATATCTTTTTCTTTAAATAGCTTATCTTCAAATGATCTTAGTGGTTACAAATAATAGTTGTAAGAGATTTAAGTTAATTAAAATTAACATTTATAATGTATTTTAAATAATTTAATAAATCCGGATAATCATATCATCCCAGTTTAGTTCTTCGATGAATCTGAGATCACCGCCACCAAAATCTTGAGTTGGATGCAATTCTTGGATATAAAAAAAAAATCGGGCCAGGATCGGAGACGGGTCGATTCAATGCCGAACCCAATTTTTGTCACCTTATGGGTATTCTAAGAGTGTAAATAAATGAAACCAAACTAATCGATGATGAATAGTGTGAGATTTCAAGTGTTCGTAGTTAAAAAATTATTCATCTCACGATCAATTTGTTAAGGCCACTTGAAAGGACAGATTTTATGCTGCCACATCAATAAAAATGATAATTAAATTTCCGAGAATACTATAAGAATAATTAGGTGTTTCAAGGAACTCATCAACATGCGCATAATAAAAGGTAAATACGAGCAATTCTGAGTTACAACAAAATATCTACCTCTACATAGACCATATGTCTATTTATCTTAGTATTTCACAGTATATGAAATAATGACAAAAACAAATGAAAGATTCTTTATTTTTTGAGGGGGTGTTTGACTATGGATAGCCTTTATAAATTACTCATAGTCTCAAGTTAAACTTATAAATTATCATTATATTATTTTATTTACTTGGTTTATTATATTACTGATTATTATTGCTTTCATTAGATAATTAATATTAATAAAAAGTAAAAAATAGTAAACAAAAATATTATTATTGCTATTATTATTGTTGTTGTTGTTGTTGTTAAATTACTAATTATTACTCCTATCATACTATGATTAGTCGTTCTAATGTACTTTAGCAATAAAAGATAATAAACCAAAAATAAGACTTAATATTAAATTTTATTGCTATTATATTACTAATTTATTGCTTTCGTGGTAAAATGAAGTACAAATGGTATCATCAAGAAACAACTTAATCATATATTCTTTCTCTTTTGTTCACGCCAATATGTGTCTATGTTTAAAAATTGACGTATTCCCTAAATTGAGGATTTAAACACGACTCCTTAACCAATAACCAACCTTGTGAACCTCTTTGATACAAGTTGCACAAAAGGAGTTGAGCAAAATCTATCGTTAATGCCAACCGAAGGATCATGGATCATGGAACGACGACGGACACGCCACCGCACGTGATGGGAGCATGGTTCAAGAATGATTGCTGGACCTCCGAGTGTTGTCAGCAAGCGATAATCGACACGAAAAATTGGGAACGAATGAGTGATCGTGGACGAGAGCTATAAAATGTGATGGAGAATGTCCGTAATCAAAAGCCGTTAGAAGTCCTAGATCACCTTCTTTTCTTTTCCTTTTCTTCATTGGTAACATAGTGTCATAACATCAAACCATACCTAATCTTTTTGTTTGGCATGCCATCTGAGAGGGTGCGTTAATAATGATGCCCGAACTATTGCAGCTCCTCAATCTTTCGACTAAACATCAAGACATTTCTTAATATAACCTGACCTCACAATCTAAAAACCCGACATACAAGAAGAAGGAAAGATGGTCGATATAAATAGCTCCACATTAGGGCATTACCTCTAACTAGTCTTTATACGAATATCGAGTGGGCTTGTTGCATCTTCGCCGGCGCATATGCAATTCGTTTTGCATCATTTTTCTTAGGTGTAGGTTTTTTCTAATAATCACAAAAATTTCTATGAGCAAAGATAATAAGCAATTTAAAAATGTTAATTAATGCAAAAAAATTAAGAAAATTGCAAAAAAGTATGCCTTAATAAACAAATACTCTAGTGACACCTTACCTGAAAAAAAATTAATTGTACCTAATAGTTAGTGACGACAAAGTTATAACCTAAAAGTAAGTTACGTTATTTCAAATTGACCTTTTGGAAAATATACAAAATAAATATAGTTTGTTTGATATAAATAATATTAAAACCAACACTTTCCAATTCAGATGACACGAAGTAATGCATATATGTGCAAATTTAATTTACAAAAAAAAAAACAAAACAACATTCTATAATGGTAATAAAATAAATGATCGATGAAGAAAATACTACCGTTTAAAAAGAAAAAAATCAAAATTTTTGAAAAAAATCTTTTTATGTACAATTATGTGTGTGCATATATATATTAAATTGTTACTTAAAAATTTCTCCCCTTAAATATTGATAATATTCTTTAATTAGAAATAAATGATAATATATAGAAATTGTGTTCCAATAAATAATAAAATTCCAAGAAAAAATAAAATGAATAAATGATTGTTTGTGCCGATTAGCAATAGGTTGATGACTACTGAATTATATGGATTGAGATCTCATTACAAAAATAAGGGTGTGTTAGAATTTTGAAGGGTCATGTATAATTATAAGGATTTTATACTGTCGTAAGGATTTAAAACATGCAGATCAATGGTCAAAATTAATAATAAAAAAGATAAAATAATATACGTAATCTAACAAGCTTATAAGATACACATACATCAACGGATGGAGCTGGCATTTGGAAGAAAAAAAGTGTTGAATGGACATCATATTGGATATGTTTATGCTTTTAGACTTGAATTGAATACTTAAGTTATGAGAGGAATTGCCATCAAGATATGAGCTTAAATCAAGTAGTAGAATGCATTACATGGATAAAGTTGGTATATTTCTGTACACACTTGCTCGGGGGCTATCTGATAAAGCTGGGCATTTCAAGTGGTCTTCGATGCACTATGTGGTAAAGAATAAGGAATGGGATATTATATTATAAAATCTAGCTATCCACGCATCAAAACAACACCATATTACATGAAATATATATGTCATATTTTAAGGTAACACATTCAATATAAATTTTACTTCTATATACATTCTAATATGCACTTTTTTAATATTGTATTAGATGCATTAATGGTACACGTATCGCTGCTTTTATTCTAGAAACCGATCAACTACATTTGTGTTGAAGAGATCAACTACATTGTGTTGGAAGGAAAGGTATTCACACATTTAATATCATGGTCGTATGTAATTTTAAATTGTGTTCTACACATATCAGCTCGATGGGAAGAATCGACACAAGACATGTGCTTTTTCTGTATAACTCCTATCATGAATTTATCGACGCAACAATATGATAAATTTTATTTATTTTTTAACAGGTACCATAGATGATGGTGCAATGGGTGGTGACTCGATGAGAGATTGCTTTGCACATGTCATAAGATTGCCATAGTTTATTCTATTTTAGACTCGATTATTTAGTTTTGTTTAACCTATAATCTCATGGACAATTCATTTTGATATTAAAATTATGATATTTTGTGAAGCCTTCCGCAAATTGTGTTACGTGAAATCTAATAGAAAAAAACTAATTTATTAAATTTGATAGTGTATCTGGAGCGACCTCTGGGCACGTGTTCGGATGCATGCATTTCGAAAATAAATTCAAAAACGTTTGTTTTAACTATGCCCACATTCTTAACTTGGCCGCCATATATTATTCTGTATCTCAACAGTGTCCGATTTTAATAATGCTGTAGCCGTGGATATGAGGGCAGATGATAAACGTTCTAATGGTTTAAAGGTTTACGCGGCTGAACTTGGCACCCATGTCAGCATTTTGTCACTTCATTTAAATTAATTTGGGCCAAATAAACAAATATCCTATTATGTTTTACTACTAACTTGGAACATCCGGAGTCTGGACGACTCTAAAATGGGATAACATTCCTAAGAAGACTCGTGAAACAGATCAAATATCCTATTATTAGTTATTATTCGATAAGAGGGCAATCGTGCGTGTGTGTGCATGGTAGAAATGCAATCTATTTATAATGTGGTTGGTTCCAACGAATAAAACTAGATATGAGCAGGATCCTTCTATAAATACGTCCGCATGGATCATGCATTAAAGGCATACTTCTTTTCACCACCCAATCCTTCCATTCCTTGCCAACATGGACTTATGCTCTGTTGCGGCTTTGTTGTTGGCCCTTTGCTACATCAACGTCGCCCAAGCCACCATTGTCGGCCATGACTCGCGAGCTCTGGTCATCGATGGCCGACGCCGGCTCATCATCTCCGGCTCCATTCACTACCCACGCAGCACTCCTGAGGTATGTAATTTGTTTTTTCTTTTATGCTTAACAAATGCACGTATGGTTTTCCATCTTTTGGAGTGAAAGAAAAAAATTGCATGACTATGAATGTTGTGCGGAGCCTTTACATGATCGATGACTTCTTCTGTGTTTTTTAGATGTGGCCTGACTTGATTCAGAAGGCCAAAGAAGGAGGCATCGACACCATTGAGACTTATGTCTTTTGGAATGGCCATGAGCCTAGGCGTCGTGAGGTTTGATAGTGTTCCTTTTGCATGTTCCACACCCTCGGACAGCATAGCTGAAATGTATATATGACTTGTTTTCGTCATCTTTGTTTAGTATAATTTTGAAGGCAACTATGACTTGGTCAGATTTATCAAGGAGATTCAGAGTGCTGGCCTTTATGCCATTCTTCGCATAGGTCCATATGTTTGTGCAGAATGGGACTACGGGTATTACGAACCTTAACAATCATGAATTTCATTTCCGAAGTCTTGAGTTATTCTGTTCGATATCTTTAGTGATTTAATTGGGTGATTACAGAGGTATACCTGGATGGGTAAGAAATATTCCAAGCATGCAAGTCAGAACGGACAACAAGCCCTGGAAGGTATGAATTTAGATCCATCTTTAGCTTCTACCCATTTTCATTGTCATTTTTTTTGTTGTCAATGATTATGATGTATTTTTTTTTCTTGAATAAAGTACTATGAATGTGTGTTTTGGCCAAATTATTGAACTTGACCGGTAGACTTGTCCGGGCATCCATGTAATATATATATATATTTATTTATTTAGCTATGTAAGTACATTAACTTAGTTATAATTATAACTGTGAAAAATAAGTAGTGTCCACATTTACAAGAGATAAATGATAAGTATGCGGACCAGAAGTCCGCATAAAAAGTCATCTTACCTTTTTGTGCTTGTCTTTCGTTTGTGCTCTTTCTAGGCTTGTGACGCCTAAACATTGCCTTGTTGATTACCTTCATCATTTTTACTATGAACGCTTTGACAGGATGAGATGCAAAACTTCACTACCTTAATTGTCGATACGATGAAGGAAGCAAGATTGTTTGCACCACAAGGAGGTCCTATCATCTTGAGCCAGGTTCACTTCTTATTCTTTTAATTACTCTTCTTTTTCTCTGTATCCGTGTAGTTGTTTCATCATTTTATTAGTTCTAATGATATACAAAGTTTGCTCTGAAAAATAGATTGAGAATGAGTATGGCAATATCCAATGGGGGTTTGACAAGGATAACGCCAAGCGTTACATCACATGGTGCGCGCAGATGGCAGATTCACAGCAGATTGGTGTGCCATGGGTCATGTGCCAGCAACAAGATGCACCGGAACCAATGGTGTGATTCACAAACTATACATTTGCACTTGTGCTCATTGTGCTTCACCTTTTTTTTGTGACTGTGACATCATTTGCTTCCGTTATGATTGCTAGATTGAGGCCTGCAACGGCTTCTATTGTTCGAATTATAGCCCCAAGAACCCAAAGAACCCCAAGTTTTGGACCGAAAATTGGACTGGCTGGTTGGTGTTGGATATACTTTCTTGCCTATTTATTTTCACAGTGCGCATTGAGTCATCCATCTTAACCCAACACTGATGTTGATCGATTCAGGTTCAAAGGCTGGGGACAAGCAACACCATTTAGGCCCGCGGAAAATGTGGCCTTCGAGGTGGCTCGCTTTTACCAAAAAGGCGGAACATTGCAGAACTACTACATGGTTAATATTTGATATGAATCCACTCAACTTGTTAAATGCTAATAACTAAGGTTCAAGAATGTTGAAGCTTGTGTTTTGCCATGGATTCAGTATCATGGAGGTACCAATTTTGGTCGGACTTCCGGAGGTCCGTATATCACGACGAGCTACGATTACGATGCTCCTCTCGATGAGTATGGTACGTTGATTTGCAATCACTTCCACGATGGCCTAACATCATCGTCTTATAATTAATCAATATATGTGCCTTTTCAGGTAGCAAAAGACAACCCAAATGGGGCCACTTGAAAGAGTTGCATGCTTCTCTTAAGCTTATGGAAAATGCTCTACTCTATGGTTATGCTTCTGAAATCAAGGCTTCCAATGGAGTGACGGTAATAATAAGTTTGTGTGTGCATCGATAATACAGTGTTCCATCAACGAATCAAATTCTTGACACCATGTTATGGATTTGGCAAATTCTAGATTACAAAGTATGAGATTAATGGGACCGTTCCTGCTTGTTTCATAAGCAATGACAACACCACAGCCGATGCAATTGTAAACTATGGAGCGCAAGACTTCTTCGTGCCTGCATACTCTGTTAGTTTGCTTCCTGATTGCGAGAAGGAAGTTTTCAACACGGCCAAGGTGCTTTAGCATTATTAAACAATATCCTATAAATCACGAAACCAACTTGCTTCTTCCACAAATATAATTTAGTTCTTTAATTCTCGCTCTGGATGCATTAATCAATCACGTGCCTTTCCCATCCAGGTTACAGCTCAAACTTCTATCATGGTGAAGAAGGGCGAGGAACAACCTAAACCAATGAAATGGTCATGGAGATCTGAGAATGTGAAGCCCAAAGCTAAGGGATTAGCACCTTCGGTCACAGTCAACAAGCTCTCGGATCAGGTGGTGGCTACTTCTGATGAGAGTGACTACCTTTGGTACATGACCAGGCAAGTGTACTCTTGATTGTTCTATATTATCGGGTGGCCGACTCGAGTTGTTCATTCATCCTAATGTTACTTGATGCTCATTTTCTTATACATACAGTGTGAATATTAATCGGAAGGGCCAAATGGTTCTTAGTGTCAAGACCGCTGGCCATGTATTGTATGTCTTCGTGAATGGTCGGCTAGTAGGTAATGAATCGAAATTATGAATGTGTTTGTTTACTCTTTTCCTGCTGTCATACAATGGCTCACTATGATTTTATGAAATTCAATTTGTGCAGGATCTCAGCTAGCAAAGAAAGATCATTATCAATTTACTTATGAGTGCAATGTGAAAGTTAGGTCCGGAAGAAACCGTATATCCTTACTTAGTGCTACTGTGGGGCTTGCGGTAATCATTATTAGTTCGGAGATCAAAATCATGTAATTAATTAAGTCATAGCACCAATCTTATTGATGTTTCTTCTTCTGATCAAAATTCAAATAGAACTATGGCGCACGCTATGAGCTAATTCCAACTGGAATTACCGGGCCTGTTACGTTGGCGGGAGGAAACACCACTTTGGACTTGACAAACAATACATGGACTTACAAGGTATATAGATATATATATTCAGTCAATGAGTGCATACGCTGGTACAAATAAATATATGAGAAAACGAGACATATTTTGGGATTAGGTCGGTCTTGATGGTGAAGCAAGAAAGATCTATTCTGGGGATCGTAAGATCAAGTGGCGTTCAGGTGCCATTCCAACCAACAAACCCTTCACTTGGTACCAGGTATTTATTGCCTTCTCAGTGGATCATTTGGTACGCGCGCCAGAGGAAGATATGATCGAGATGTAGCAAAAAATAATATTAACTTGTTTTGTGGAAATTGATTTGCATTCCATTGCAGACAACGTTCGAATCTCCTCTTGGAACCAGCGACCCGGTGGTGGTTGATTTGCTTGGCATGAACAAAGGCGCTGCATGGGTGAACGGCTTCAGCTTGGGGCGCTTCTGGCCAAGCAGGATGGTGGATGAAGGCTGCAACGGGTGCTACGTTGGTCGCTACGAGCAGAACAAGATATGCAAGAAGGACTGCGGGCTGCCATCGCAGAGATTCTACCACGTCCCGAGGTCTCTCTTGAAGGCCGGCCGGCCCAACACTTTGACCTTGTTCGAGGAAGCCGGTGGCAACCCCTTCAGCGTAGCATTTAAGACCGTGACTGTGGGCACCGTGTGCGCCCGAGCAAGCGAAGGCGATGCCGTTAGCCTCTCTTGCCAAGGAGGCCAAACGTTCTCCAGGATCAACTTCGCCAGCTTGGGCAATCCGAGTGGGACGTGCGGCGCCTATGCGAAAGGCAGCTGCGATGTTGACGCGTACCACCTCGTCAGGAGCGCATGCCTCGGCAAGGAGTCATGCACTGTGGTGGCCTCTCAGCTCACAAGGAGCAAGCTTTGCAATGATTCGGCCTCCCCCGCAGCGTTGGTTGTTCAGGCAACCTGTTACGAAGCGCTGCCGAGCCCCAACTCTTGAGATCACGGACATAGTCCTTTAATATTAAATTAATGTGGGTTTATAGTTGTAGTTTCCAATTATCCCCATTTCACTTGCATATATTACTTTGCTTGCTGAGGGACCGTTGGAGTTTCGTTCTTAAGAATCTAAGTCGATTATTGTAACATCAATTTTTTCATTACTGTAATATGTTAAGTATGCATTAATTATATGCTATCATATATCTTTTTCTTTAAATAGCTTATCTTCAAATGATCTTAGTGGTTACAAATAATAGTTGTAAGAGATTTAAGTTAATTAAAATTAACATTTATAATGTATTTTAAATAATTTAATAAATCCGGATAATCATATCATCCCAGTTTAGTTCTTCGATGAAACTGAGATCACCGCCACCAAAATCTTGAGTTGGATGCAATTCTTGAATAGTAAAAAAAAATCGGGTCAGGATCGGAGTCGGGTTGATTCAATGCCGAACCCAATTTTTGTCACCTTATGGGTATTCTAAGAGTGTAAATAAATGAAACCAAACTAATCGATGATGAATAGTGTGAGATTTCAAGTGTTCGTAGTTAAAAAATTATTCATCTCACGATCAATTTGTTAAGGCCACTTGAAAGGACAGATTTTATGCTGCCACATCAATAAAAATGATAATTAAATTTCCGAGAATACTATAAGAATAATTAGGTGTTTCAAGGAACTCATCAACATGCGCATAATCAAAGGTAAATACGAGCAATTCTGAGTTACAACAAAATATCTACCTCTACATAGACCATATGTCTATTTATCTTAGTATTTCACAGTATATGAAATAATGACAAAAACAAATGAAAGATTCTTTATTTTTTGAGGGGGTGTTTGACTATGGATAGCCTTTATAAATTACTCATAGTCTCAAGTTAAACTTATAAATTATCATTATATTATTTTATTTACTTGGTTTATTATATTACTGATTATTATTGCTTTCATTAGATAATTAATATTAATAAAAAGTAAAAAATAGTAAACAAAAATATTATTATTGCTATTATTATTGTTGTTGTTGTTGTTGTTAAATTACTAATTATTACTCCTATCATACTATGATTAGTCGTTCTAATGTACTTTAGCAATAAAAGATAATAAACCAAAAATAAGACTTAATATTAAATTTTATTGCTATTATATTACTAATTTATTGCTTTCGTGGTAAAATGAAGTACAAATGGTATCATCAAGAAACAACTTAATCATATATTCTTTCTCTTTTGTTCACGCCAATATGTGTCTATGTTTAAAAATTGACGTATTCCCTAAATTGAGGATTTAAACACGACTCCTTAACCAATAACCAACCTTGTGAACCTCTTTGATACAAGTTGCACAAAAGGAGTTGAGCAAAATCTATCGTTAATGCCAACCGAAGGATCATGGATCATGGAACGACGACGGACACGCCACCGCACGTGATGGGAGCATGGTTCAAGAATGATTGCTGGACCTCCGAGTGTTGTCAGCAAGCGATAATCGACACGAAAAATTGGGAACGAATGAGTGATCGTGGACGAGAGCTATAAAATGTGATGGAGAATGTCCGTAATCAAAAGCCGTTAGAAGTCCTAGATCACCTTCTTTTCTTTTCCTTTTCTTCATTGGTAACATAGTGTCATAACATCAAACCATACCTAATCTTTTTGTTTGGCATGCCATCTGAGAGGGTGCGTTAATAATGATGCCCGAACTATTGCAGCTCCTCAATCTTTCGACTAAACATCAAGACATTTCTTAATATAACCTGACCTCACAATCTAAAAACCCGACATACAAGAAGAAGGAAAGATGGTCGATATAAATAGCTCCACATTAGGGCATTACCTCTAACTAGTCTTTATACGAATATCGAGTGGGCTTGTTGCATCTTCGCCGGCGCATATGCAATTCGTTTTGCATCATTTTTCTTAGGTGTAGGTTTTTTCTAATAATCACAAAAATTTCTATGAGCAAAGATAATAAGCAATTTAAAAATGTTAATTAATGCAAAAAAATTAAGAAAATTGCAAAAAAGTATGCCTTAATAAACAAATACTCTAGTGACACCTTACCTGAAAAAAAATTAATTGTACCTAATAGTTAGTGACGACAAAGTTATAACCTAAAAGTAAGTTACGTTATTTCAAATTGACCTTTTGGAAAATATACAAAATAAATATAGTTTGTTTGATATAAATAATATTAAAACCAACACTTTCCAATTCAGATGACACGAAGTAATGCATATATGTGCAAATTTAATTTACAAAAAAAAAAAAAAAACAAAACAACATTCTATAATGGTAATAAAATAAATGATCGATGAAGAAAATACTACCGTTTAAAAAGAAAAAAATCAAAATTTTTGAAAAAAATCTTTTTATGTACAATTATGTGTGTGCATATATATATTAAATTGTTACTTAAAAATTTCTCCCCTTAAATATTGATAATATTCTTTAATTAGAAATAAATGATAATATATAGAAATTGTGTTCCAATAAATAATAAAATTCCAAGAAAAAATAAAATGAATAAATGATTGTTTGTGCCGATTAGCAATAGGTTGATGACTACTGAATTATATGGATTGAGATCTCATTACAAAAATAAGGGTGTGTTAGAATTTTGAAGGGTCATGTATAATTATAAGGATTTTATACTGTCGTAAGGATTTAAAACATGCAGATCAATGGTCAAAATTAATAATAAAAAAGATAAAATAATATACGTAATCTAACAAGCTTATAAGATACACATACATCAACGGATGGAGCTGGCATTTGGAAGAAAAAAAGTGTTGAATGGACATCATATTGGATATGTTTATGCTTTTAGACTTGAATTGAATACTTAAGTTATGAGAGGAATTGCCATCAAGATATGAGCTTAAATCAAGTAGTAGAATGCATTACATGGATAAAGTTGGTATATTTCTGTACACACTTGCTCGGGGGCTATCTGATAAAGCTGGGCATTTCAAGTGGTCTTCGATGCACTATGTGGTAAAGAATAAGGAATGGGATATTATATTATAAAATCTAGCTATCCACGCATCAAAACAACACCATATTACATGAAATATATATGTCATATTTTAAGGTAACACATTCAATATAAATTTTACTTCTATATACATTCTAATATGCACTTTTTTAATATTGTATTAGATGCATTAATGGTACACGTATCGCTGCTTTTATTCTAGAAACCGATCAACTACATTTGTGTTGAAGAGATCAACTACATTGTGTTGGAAGGAAAGGTATTCACACATTTAATATCATGGTCGTATGTAATTTTAAATTGTGTTCTACACATATCAGCTCGATGGGAAGAATCGACACAAGACATGTGCTTTTTCTGTATAACTCCTATCATGAATTTATCGACGCAACAATATGATAAATTTTATTTATTTTTTAACAGGTACCATAGATGATGGTGCAATGGGTGGTGACTCGATGAGAGATTGCTTTGCACATGTCATAAGATTGCCATAGTTTATTCTATTTTAGACTCGATTATTTAGTTTTGTTTAACCTATAATCTCATGGACAATTCATTTTGATATTAAAATTATGATATTTTGTGAAGCCTTCCGCAAATTGTGTTACGTGAAATCTAATAGAAAAAAACTAATTTATTAAATTTGATAGTGTATCTGGAGCGACCTCTGGGCACGTGTTCGGATGCATGCATTTCGAAAATAAATTCAAAAACGTTTGTTTTAACTATGCCCACATTCTTAACTTGGCCGCCATATATTATTCTGTATCTCAACAGTGTCCGATTTTAATAATGCTGTAGCCGTGGATATGAGGGCAGATGATAAACGTTCTAATGGTTTAAAGGTTTACGCGGCTGAACTTGGCACCCATGTCAGCATTTTGTCACTTCATTTAAATTAATTTGGGCCAAATAAACAAATATCCTATTATGTTTTACTACTAACTTGGAACATCCGGAGTCTGGACGACTCTAAAATGGGATAACATTCCTAAGAAGACTCGTGAAACAGATCAAATATCCTATTATTAGTTATTATTCGATAAGAGGGCAATCGTGCGTGTGTGTGCATGGTAGAAATGCAATCTATTTATAATGTGGTTGGTTCCAACGAATAAAACTAGATATGAGCAGGATCCTTCTATAAATACGTCCGCATGGATCATGCATTAAAGGCATACTTCTTTTCACCACCCAATCCTTCCATTCCTTGCCAACATGGACTTATGCTCTGTTGCGGCTTTGTTGTTGGCCCTTTGCTACATCAACGTCGCCCAAGCCACCATTGTCGGCCATGACTCGCGAGCTCTGGTCATCGATGGCCGACGCCGGCTCATCATCTCCGGCTCCATTCACTACCCACGCAGCACTCCTGAGGTATGTAATTTGTTTTTTCTTTTATGCTTAACAAATGCACGTATGGTTTTCCATCTTTTGGAGTGAAAGAAAAAAATTGCATGACTATGAATGTTGTGCGGCGCCTTTACATGATCGATGACTTCTTCTGTGTTTTTTAGATGTGGCCTGACTTGATTCAGAAGGCCAAAGAAGGAGGCATCGACACCATTGAGACTTATGTCTTTTGGAATGGCCATGAGCCTAGGCGTCGTGAGGTTTGATAGTGTTCCTTTTGCATGTTCCACACCCTCGGACAGCATAGCTGAAATGTATATATGACTTGTTTTCGTCATCTTTGTTTAGTATAATTTTGAAGGCAACTATGACTTGGTCAGATTTATCAAGGAGATTCAGAGTGCTAGCCTTTATGCCATTCTTCGCATAGGTCCATATGTTTGTGCAGAATGGGACTACGGGTATTACGAACCTTAACAATCATGAATTTCATTTCCGAAGTCTTGAGTTATTCTGTTCGATATCTTTAGTGATTTAATTGGGTGATTACAGAGGTATACCTGGATGGGTAAGAAATATTCCAAGCATGCAAGTCAGAACGGACAACAAGCCCTGGAAGGTATGAATTTAGATCCATCTTTAGCTTCTACCCATTTTCATTGTCATTTTTTTTGTTGTCAATGATTATGATGTATTTTTTTTTCTTGAATAAAGTACTATGAATGTGTGTTTTGGCCAAATTATTGAACTTGACCGGTAGACTTGTCCGGGCATCCATGTAATATATATATATATTTATTTATTTAGCTATGTAAGTACATTAACTTAGTTATAATTATAACTGTGAAAAATAAGTAGTGTCCACATTTACAAGAGATAAATGATAAGTATGCGGACCAGAAGTCCGCATAAAAAGTCATCTTACCTTTTTGTGCTTGTCTTTCGTTTGTGCTCTTTCTAGGCTTGTGACGCCTAAACATTGCCTTGTTGATTACCTTCATCATTTTTACTATGAACGCTTTGACAGGATGAGATGCAAAACTTCACTACCTTAATTGTCGATATGATGAAGGAAGCAAGATTGTTTGCACCACAAGGAGGTCCTATCATCTTGAGCCAGGTTCACTTCTTATTCTTTTAATTACTCTTCTTTTTCTCTGTATCCGTGTAGTTGTTTCATCATTTTATTAGTTCTAATGATATACAAAGTTTGCTCTGAAAAATAGATTGAGAATGAGTATGGCAATATCCAATGGGGGTTTGACAAGGATAACGCCAAGCGTTACATCACATGGTGCGCGCAGATGGCAGATTCACAGCAGATTGGTGTGCCATGGGTCATGTGCCAGCAACAAGATGCACCGGAACCAATGGTGTGATTCACAAACTATACATTTGCACTTGTGCTCATTGTGCTTCACCTTTTTTTTGTGACTGTGACATCATTTGCTTCCGTTATGATTGCTAGATTGAGGCCTGCAACGGCTTCTATTGTTCGAATTATAGCCCCAAGAACCCAAAGAACCCCAAGTTTTGGACCGAAAATTGGACTGGCTGGTTGGTGTTGGATATACTTTCTTGCCTATTTATTTTCACAGTGCGCATTGAGTCATCCATCTTAACCCAACACTGATGTTGATCGATTCAGGTTCAAAGGCTGGGGACAAGCAACACCATTTAGGCCCGCGGAAAATGTGGCCTTCGAGGTGGCTCGCTTTTACCAAAAAGGCGGAACATTGCAGAACTACTACATGGTTAATATTTGATATGAATCCACTCAACTTGTTAAATGCTAATAACTAAGGTTCAAGAATGTTGAAGCTTGTGTTTTGCCATGGATTCAGTATCATGGAGGTACCAATTTTGGTCGGACTTCCGGAGGTCCGTATATCACGACGAGCTACGATTACGATGCTCCTCTCGATGAGTATGGTACGTTGATTTGCAATCACTTCCACGATGGCCTAACATCATCGTCTTATAATTAATCAATATATGTGCCTTTTCAGGTAGCAAAAGACAACCCAAATGGGGCCACTTGAAAGAGTTGCATGCTTCTCTTAAGCTTATGGAAAATGCTCTACTCTATGGTTATGCTTCTGAAATCAAGGCTTCCAATGGAGTGACGGTAATAATAAGTTTGTGTGTGCATCGATAATACAGTGTTCCATCAACGAATCAAATTCTTGACACCATGTTATGGATTTGGCAAATTCTAGATTACAAAGTATGAGATTAATGGGACCGTTCCTGCTTGTTTCATAAGCAATGACAACACCACAGCCGATGCAATTGTAAACTATGGAGCGCAAGACTTCTTCGTGCCTGCATACTCTGTTAGTTTGCTTCCTGATTGCGAGAAGGAAGTTTTCAACACGGCCAAGGTGCTTTAGCATTATTAAACAATATCCTATAAATCACGAAACCAACTTGCTTCTTCCACAAATATAATTTAGTTCTTTAATTCTCGCTCTGGATGCATTAATCAATCACGTGCCTTTCCCATCCAGGTTACAGCTCAAACTTCTATCATGGTGAAGAAGGGCGAGGAACAACCTAAACCAATGAAATGGTCATGGAGATCTGAGAATGTGAAGCCCAAAGCTAAGGGATTAGCACCTTCGGTCACAGTCAACAAGCTCTCGGATCAGGTGGTGGCTACTTCTGATGAGAGTGACTACCTTTGGTACATGACCAGGCAAGTGTACTCTTGATTGTTCTATATTATCGGGTGGCCGACTCGAGTTGTTCATTCATCCTAATGTTACTTGATGCTCATTTTCTTATACATACAGTGTGAATATTAATCGGAAGGGCCAAATGGTTCTTAGTGTCAAGACCGCTGGCCATGTATTGTATGTCTTCGTGAATGGTCGGCTAGTAGGTAATGAATCGAAATTATGAATGTGTTTGTTTACTCTTTTCCTGCTGTCATACAATGGCTCACTATGATTTTATGAAATTCAATTTGTGCAGGATCTCAGCTAGCAAAGAAAGATCATTATCAATTTACTTATGAGTGCAATGTGAAAGTTAGGTCCGGAAGAAACCGTATATCCTTACTTAGTGCTACTGTGGGGCTTGCGGTAATCATTATTAGTTCGGAGATCAAAATCATGTAATTAATTAAGTCATAGCACCAATCTTATTGATGTTTCTTCTTCTGATCAAAATTCAAATAGAACTATGGCGCACGCTATGAGCTAATTCCAACTGGAATTACCGGGCCTGTTACGTTGGCGGGAGGAAACACCACTTTGGACTTGACAAACAATACATGGACTTACAAGGTATATAGATATATATATTCAGTCAATGAGTGCATACGCTGGTACAAATAAATATATGAGAAAACGAGACATATTTTGGGATTAGGTCGGTCTTGATGGTGAAGCAAGAAAGATCTATTCTGGGGATCGTAAGATCAAGTGGCGTTCAGGTGCCATTCCAACCAACAAACCCTTCACTTGGTACCAGGTATTTATTGCCTTCTCAGTGGATCATTTGGTACGCGCGCCAGAGGAAGATATGATCGAGATGTAGCAAAAAATAATATTAACTTGTTTTGTGGAAATTGATTTGCATTCCATTGCAGACAACGTTCGAATCTCCTCTTGGAACCAGCGACCCGGTGGTGGTTGATTTGCTTGGCATGAACAAAGGCGCTGCATGGGTGAACGGCTTCAGCTTGGGGCGCTTCTGGCCAAGCAGGATGGTGGATGAAGGCTGCAACGGGTGCTACGTTGGTCGCTACGAGCAGAACAAGATATGCAAGAAGGACTGCGGGCTTCCATCGCAGAGATTCTACCACGTCCCGAGGTCTCTCTTGAAGGCCGGCCGGCCCAACACTTTGACCTTGTTCGAGGAAGCCGGTGGCAACCCCTTCAGCGTAGCATTTAAGACCGTGACTGTGGGCACCGTGTGCGCCCGAGCAAGCGAAGGCGATGCCGTTAGCCTCTCTTGCCAAGGAGGCCAAACGTTCTCCAGGATCAACTTCGCCAGCTTGGGCAATCCGAGTGGGACGTGCGGCGCCTATGCGAAAGGCAGCTGCGATGTTGACGCGTACCACCTCGTCAGGAGCGCATGCCTCGGCAAGGAGTCATGCACTGTGGTGGCCTCTCAGCTCACAAGGAGCAAGCTTTGCAATGATTCGGCCTCCCCCGCAGCGTTGGTTGTTCAGGCAACCTGTTACGAAGCGCTGCCGAGCCCCAACTCTTGAGATCACGGACATAGTCCTTTAATATTAAATTAATGTGGGTTTATAGTTGTAGTTTCCAATTATCCCCATTTCACTTGCATATATTACTTTGCTTGCTGAGGGACCGTTGGAGTTTCGTTCTTAAGAATCTAAGTCGATTATTGTAACATCAATTTTTTCATTACTGTAATATGTTAAGTATGCATTAATTATATGCTATCATATATCTTTTTCTTTAAATAGCTTATCTTCAAATGATCTTAGTGGTTACAAATAATAGTTGTAAGAGATTTAAGTTAATTAAAATTAACATTTATAATGTATTTTAAATAATTTAATAAATCCGGATAATCATATCATCCCAGTTTAGTTCTTCGATGAATCTGAGATCACCGCCACCAAAATCTTGAGTTGGATGCAATTCTTGAATAGTAAAAAAAAAATCGGGTCAGGATCGGAGTCGGGTTGATTCAATGCCGAACCCAATTTTTGTCACCTTATGGGTATTCTAAGAGTGTAAATAAATGAAACCAAACTAATCGATGATGAATAGTGTGAGATTTCAAGTGTTCGTAGTTAAAAAATTATTCATCTCACGATCAATTTGTTAAGGCCACTTGAAAGGACAGATTTTATGCTGCCACATCAATAAAAATGATAATTAAATTTCCGAGAATACTATAAGAATAATTAGGTGTTTCAAGGAACTCATCAACATGCGCATAATCAAAGGTAAATACGAGCAATTCTGAGTTACAACAAAATATCTACCTCTACATAGACCATATGTCTATTTATCTTAGTATTTCACAGTATATGAAATAATGACAAAAACAAATGAAAGATTCTTTATTTTTTGAGGGGGTGTTTGACTATGGATAGCCTTTATAAATTACTCATAGTCTCAAGTTAAACTTATAAATTATCATTATATTATTTTATTTACTTGGTTTATTATATTACTGATTATTATTGCTTTCATTAGATAATTAATATTAATAAAAAGTAAAAAATAGTAAACAAAAATATTATTATTGCTATTATTATTGTTGTTGTTGTTGTTGTTAAATTACTAATTATTACTCCTATCATACTATGATTAGTCGTTCTAATGTACTTTAGCAATAAAAGATAATAAACCAAAAATAAGACTTAATATTAAATTTTATTGCTATTATATTACTAATTTATTGCTTTCGTGGTAAAACGAAGTACAAATGGTATCATCAAGAAACAACTTAATCATATATTCTTTCTCTTTTGTTCACGCCAATATGTGTCTATGTTTAAAAATTGACGTATTCCCTAAATTGAGGATTTAAACACGACTCCTTAACCAATAACCAACCTTGTGAACCTCTTTGATACAAGTTGCACAAAAGGAGTTGAGCAAAATCTATCGTTAATGCCAACCGAAGGATCATGGATCATGGAACGACGACGGACACGCCACCGCACGTGATGGGAGCATGGTTCAAGAATGATTGCTGGACCTCCGAGTGTTGTCAGCAAGCGATAATCGACACGAAAAATTGGGAACGAATGAGTGATCGTGGACGAGAGCTATAAAATGTGATGGAGAATGTCCGTAATCAAAAGCCGTTAGAAGTCCTAGATCACCTTCTTTTCTTTTCCTTTTCTTCATTGGTAACATAGTGTCATAACATCAAACCATACCTAATCTTTTTGTTTGGCATGCCATCTGAGAGGGTGCGTTAATAATGATGCCTGAACTATTGCAGCTCCTCAATCTTTTGACTAAACATCAAGACATTTCTTAATATAACCTGACCTCACAATCTAAAAACCCGACATACAAGAAGAAGGAAAGATGGTCGATATAAATAGCTCCACATTAGGGCATTACCTCTAACTAGTCTTTATACGAATATCGAGTGGGCTTGTTGCATCTTCGCCGGCGCATATGCAATTCGTTTTGCATCATTTTTCTTAGGTGTAGGTTTTTTCTAATAATCACAAAAATTTCTATGAGCAAAGATAATAAGCAATTTAAAAATGTTAATTAATGCAAAAAAATTAAGAAAATTGCAAAAAAGTATGCCTTAATAAACAAATACTCTAGTGACACCTTACCTGAAAAAAAATTAATTGTACCTAATAGTTAGTGACGACAAAGTTATAACCTAAAAGTAAGTTACGTTATTTCAAATTGACCTTTTGGAAAATATACAAAATAAATATAGTTTGTTTGATATAAATAATATTAAAACCAACACTTTCCAATTCAGATGACACGAAGTAATGCATATATGTGCAAATTTAATTTACAAAAAAAAAACAAAACAACATTCTATAATGGTAATAAAATAAATGATCGATGAAGAAAATACTACCGTTTAAAAAGAAAAAAATCAAAATTTTTGAAAAAAATCTTTTTATGTACAATTATGTGTGTGCATATATATATTAAATTGTTACTTAAAAATTTCTCCCCTTAAATATTGATAATATTCTTTAATTAGAAATAAATGATAATATATAGAAATTGTGTTCCAATAAATAATAAAATTCCAAGAAAAAATAAAATGAATAAATGATTGTTTGTGCCGATTAGCAATAGGTTGATGACTACTGAATTATATGGATTGAGATCTCATTACAAAAATAAGGGTGTGTTAGAATTTTGAAGGGTCATGTATAATTATAAGGATTTTATACTGTCGCAAGGATTTAAAACATGCAGATCAATGGTCAAAATTAATAATAAAAAAGATAAAATAATATACGTAATCTAACAAGCTTATAAGATACACATACATCAACGGATGGAGCTGGCATTTGGAAGAAAAAAAGTGTTGAATGGACATCATATTGGATATGTTTATGCTTTTAGACTTGAATTGAATACTTAAGTTATGAGAGGAATTGCCATCAAGATATGAGCTTAAATCAAGTAGTAGAATGCATTACATGGATAAAGTTGGTATATTTCTGTACACACTTGCTCGGGGGCTATCTGATAAAGCTGGGCATTTCAAGTGGTCTTCGATGCACTATGTGGTAAAGAATAAGGAATGGGATATTATATTATAAAATCTAGCTATCCACGCATCAAAACAACACCATATTACATGAAATATATATGTCATATTTTAAGGTAACACATTCAATATAAATTTTACTTCTATATACATTCTAATATGCACTTTTTTAATATTGTATTAGATGCATTAATGGTACACGTATCGCTGCTTTTATTCTAGAAACCGATCAACTACATTTGTGTTGAAGAGATCAACTACATTGTGTTGGAAGGAAAGGTATTCACACATTTAATATCATGGTCGTATGTAATTTTAAATTGTGTTCTACACATATCAGCTCGATGGGAAGAATCGACACAAGACATGTGCTTTTTCTGTATAACTCCTATCATGAATTTATCGACGCAACAATATGATAAATTTTATTTATTTTTTAACAGGTACCATAGATGATGGTGCAATGGGTGGTGACTCGATGAGAGATTGCTTTGCACATGTCATAAGATTGCCATAGTTTATTCTATTTTAGACTCGATTATTTAGTTTTGTTTAACCTATAATCTCATGGACAATTCATTTTGATATTAAAATTATGATATTTTGTGAAGCCTTCCGCAAATTGTGTTACGTGAAATCTAATAGAAAAAAACTAATTTATTAAATTTGATAGTGTATCTGGAGCGACCTCTGGGCACGTGTTCGGATGCATGCATTTCGAAAATAAATTCAAAAACGTTTGTTTTAACTATGCCCACATTCTTAACTTGGCCGCCATATATTATTCTGTATCTCAACAGTGTCCGATTTTAATAATGCTGTAGCCGTGGATATGAGGGCAGATGATAAACGTTCTAATGGTTTAAAGGTTTACGCGGCTGAACTTGGCACCCATGTCAGCATTTTGTCACTTCATTTAAATTAATTTGGGCCAAATAAACAAATATCCTATTATGTTTTACTACTAACTTGGAACATCCGGAGTCTGGACGACTCTAAAATGGGATAACATTCCTAAGAAGACTCGTGAAACAGATCAAATATCCTATTATTAGTTATTATTCGATAAGAGGGCAATCGTGCGTGTGTGTGCATGGTAGAAATGCAATCTATTTATAATGTGGTTGGTTCCAACGAATAAAACTAGATATGAGCAGGATCCTTCTATAAATACGTCCGCATGGATCATGCATTAAAGGCATACTTCTTTTCACCACCCAATCCTTCCATTCCTTGCCAACATGGACTTATGCTCTGTTGCGGCTTTGTTGTTGGCCCTTTGCTACATCAACGTCGCCCAAGCCACCATTGTCGGCCATGACTCGCGAGCTCTGGTCATCGATGGCCGACGCCGGCTCATCATCTCCGGCTCCATTCACTACCCACGCAGCACTCCTGAGGTATGTAATTTGTTTTTTCTTTTATGCTTAACAAATGCACGTATGGTTTTCCATCTTTTGGAGTGAAAGAAAAAAATTGCATGACTATGAATGTTGTGCGGCGCCTTTACATGATCGATGACTTCTTCTGTGTTTTTTAGATGTGGCCTGACTTGATTCAGAAGGCCAAAGAAGGAGGCATCGACACCATTGAGACTTATGTCTTTTGGAATGGCCATGAGCCTAGGCGTCGTGAGGTTTGATAGTGTTCCTTTTGCATGTTCCACACCCTCGGACAGCATAGCTGAAATGTATATATGACTTGTTTTCGTCATCTTTGTTTAGTATAATTTTGAAGGCAACTATGACTTGGTCAGATTTATCAAGGAGATTCAGAGTGCTAGCCTTTATGCCATTCTTCGCATAGGTCCATATGTTTGTGCAGAATGGGACTACGGGTATTACGAACCTTAACAATCATGAATTTCATTTCCGAAGTCTTGAGTTATTCTGTTCGATATCTTTAGTGATTTAATTGGGTGATTACAGAGGTATACCTGGATGGGTAAGAAATATTCCAAGCATGCAAGTCAGAACGGACAACAAGCCCTGGAAGGTATGAATTTAGATCCATCTTTAGCTTCTACCCATTTTCATTGTCATTTTTTTTGTTGTCAATGATTATGATGTATTTTTTTTTCTTGAATAAAGTACTATGAATGTGTGTTTTGGCCAAATTATTGAACTTGACCGGTAGACTTGTCCGGGCATCCATGTAATATATATATATATATATATATATTTATTTATTTAGCTATGTAAGTACATTAACTTAGTTATAATTATAACTGTGAAAAATAAGTAGTGTCCACATTTACAAGAGATAAATGATAAGTATGCGGACCAGAAGTCCGCATAAAAAGTCATCTTACCTTTTTGTGCTTGTCTTTCGTTTGTGCTCTTTCTAGGCTTGTGACGCCTAAACATTGCCTTGTTGATTACCTTCATCATTTTTACTATGAACGCTTTGACAGGATGAGATGCAAAACTTCACTACCTTAATTGTCGATATGATGAAGGAAGCAAGATTGTTTGCACCACAAGGAGGTCCTATCATCTTGAGCCAGGTTCACTTCTTATTCTTTTAATTACTCTTCTTTTTCTCTGTATCCGTGTAGTTGTTTCATCATTTTATTAGTTCTAATGATATACAAAGTTTGCTCTGAAAAATAGATTGAGAATGAGTATGGCAATATCCAATGGGGGTTTGACAAGGATAACGCCAAGCGTTACATCACATGGTGCGCGCAGATGGCAGATTCACAGCAGATTGGTGTGCCATGGGTCATGTGCCAGCAACAAGATGCACCGGAACCAATGGTGTGATTCACAAACTATACATTTGCACTTGTGCTCATTGTGCTTCACCTTTTTTTTGTGACTGTGACATCATTTGCTTCCGTTATGATTGCTAGATTGAGGCCTGCAACGGCTTCTATTGTTCGAATTATAGCCCCAAGAACCCAAAGAACCCCAAGTTTTGGACCGAAAATTGGACTGGCTGGTTGGTGTTGGATATACTTTCTTGCCTATTTATTTTCACAGTGCGCATTGAGTCATCCATCTTAACCCAACACTGATGTTGATCGATTCAGGTTCAAAGGCTGGGGACAAGCAACACCATTTAGGCCCGCGGAAAATGTGGCCTTCGAGGTGGCTCGCTTTTACCAAAAAGGCGGAACATTGCAGAACTACTACATGGTTAATATTTGATATGAATCCACTCAACTTGTTAAATGCTAATAACTAAGGTTCAAGAATGTTGAAGCTTGTGTTTTGCCATGGATTCAGTATCATGGAGGTACCAATTTTGGTCGGACTTCCGGAGATCCGTATATCACGACGAGCTACGATTACGATGCTCCTCTCGATGAGTATGGTACGTTGATTTGCAATCACTTCCACGATGGCCTAACATCATCGTCTTATAATTAATCAATATATGTGCCTTTTCAGGTAGCAAAAGACAACCCAAATGGGGCCACTTGAAAGAGTTGCATGCTTCTCTTAAGCTTATGGAAAATGCTCTACTCTATGGTTATGCTTCTGAAATCAAGGCTTCCAATGGAGTGACGGTAATAATAAGTTTGTGTGTGCATCGATAATACAGTGTTCCATCAACGAATCAAATTCTTGACACCATGTTATGGATTTGGCAAATTCTAGATTACAAAGTATGAGATTAATGGGACCGTTCCTGCTTGTTTCATAAGCAATGACAACACCACAGCCGATGCAATTGTAAACTATGGAGCGCAAGACTTCTTCGTGCCTGCATACTCTGTTAGTTTGCTTCCTGATTGCGAGAAGGAAGTTTTCAACACGGCCAAGGTGCTTTAGCATTATTAAACAATATCCTATAAATCACGAAACCAACTTGCTTCTTCCACAAATATAATTTAGTTCTTTAATTCTCGCTCTGGATGCATTAATCAATCACGTGCCTTTCCCATCCAGGTTACAGCTCAAACTTCTATCATGGTGAAGAAGGGCGAGGAACAACCTAAACCAATGAAATGGTCATGGAGATCTGAGAATGTGAAGCCCAAAGCTAAGGGATTAGCACCTTCGGTCACAGTCAACAAGCTCTCGGATCAGGTGGTGGCTACTTCTGATGAGAGTGACTACCTTTGGTACATGACCAGGCAAGTGTACTCTTGATTGTTCTATATTATCGGGTGGCCGACTCGAGTTGTTCATTCATCCTAATGTTACTTGATGCTCATTTTCTTATACATACAGTGTGAATATTAATCGGAAGGGCCAAATGGTTCTTAGTGTCAAGACCGCTGGCCATGTATTGTATGTCTTCGTGAATGGTCGGCTAGTAGGTAATGAATCGAAATTATGAATGTGTTTGTTTACTCTTTTCCTGCTGTCATACAATGGCTCACTATGATTTTATGAAATTCAATTTGTGCAGGATCTCAGCTAGCAAAGAAAGATCATTATCAATTTACTTATGAGTGCAATGTGAAAGTTAGGTCCGGAAGAAACCGTATATCCTTACTTAGTGCTACTGTGGGGCTTGCGGTAATCATTATTAGTTCGGAGATCAAAATCATGTAATTAATTAAGTCATAGCACCAATCTTATTGATGTTTCTTCTTCTGATCAAAATTCAAATAGAACTATGGCGCACGCTATGAGCTAATTCCAACTGGAATTACCGGGCCTGTTACGTTGGCGGGAGGAAACACCACTTTGGACTTGACAAACAATACATGGACTTACAAGGTATATAGATATATATATTCAGTCAATGAGTGCATACGCTGGTACAAATAAATATATGAGAAAACGAGACATATTTTGGGATTAGGTCGGTCTTGATGGTGAAGCAAGAAAGATCTATTCTGGGGATCGTAAGATCAAGTGGCGTTCAGGTGCCATTCCAACCAACAAACCCTTCACTTGGTACCAGGTATTTATTGCCTTCTCAGTGGATCATTTGGTACGCGCGCCAGAGGAAGATATGATCGAGATGTAGCAAAAAATAATATTAACTTGTTTTGTGGAAATTGATTTGCATTCCATTGCAGACAACGTTCGAATCTCCTCTTGGAACCAGCGACCCGGTGGTGGTTGATTTGCTTGGCATGAACAAAGGCGCTGCATGGGTGAACGGCTTCAGCTTGGGGCGCTTCTGGCCAAGCAGGATGGTGGATGAAGGCTGCAACGGGTGCTACGTTGGTCGCTACGAGCAGAACAAGATATGCAAGAAGGACTGCGGGCTTCCATCGCAGAGATTCTACCACGTCCCGAGGTCTCTCTTGAAGGCCGGCCGGCCCAACACTTTGACCTTGTTCGAGGAAGCCGGTGGCAACCCCTTCAGCGTAGCATTTAAGACCGTGACTGTGGGCACCGTGTGCGCCCGAGCAAGCGAAGGCGATGCCGTTAGCCTCTCTTGCCAAGGAGGCCAAACGTTCTCCAGGATCAACTTCGCCAGCTTGGGCAATCCGAGTGGGACGTGCGGCGCCTATGCGAAAGGCAGCTGCGATGTTGACGCGTACCACCTCGTCAGGAGCGCATGCCTCGGCAAGGAGTCATGCACTGTGGTGGCCTCTCAGCTCACAAGGAGCAAGCTTTGCAATGATTCGGCCTCCCCCGCAGCGTTGGTTGTTCAGGCAACCTGTTACGAAGCGCTGCCGAGCCCCAACTCTTGAGATCACGGACATAGTCCTTTAATATTAAATTAATGTGGGTTTATAGTTGTAGTTTCCAATTATCCCCATTTCACTTGCATATATTACTTTGCTTGCTGAGGGACCGTTGGAGTTTCGTTCTTAAGAATCTAAGTCGATTATTGTAACATCAATTTTTTCATTACTGTAATATGTTAAGTATGCATTAATTATATGCTATCATATATCTTTTTCTTTAAATAGCTTATCTTCAAATGATCTTAGTGGTTACAAATAATAGTTGTAAGAGATTTAAGTTAATTAAAATTAACATTTATAATGTATTTTAAATAATTTAATAAATCCGGATAATCATATCATCCCAGTTTAGTTCTTCGATGAATCTGAGATCACCGCCACCAAAATCTTGAGTTGGATGCAATTCTTGAATAGTAAAAAAAAAATCGGGTCAGGATCGGAGTCGGGTTGATTCAATGCCGAACCCAATTTTTGTCACCTTATGGGTATTCTAAGAGTGTAAATAAATGAAACCAAACTAATCGATGATGAATAGTGTGAGATTTCAAGTGTTCGTAGTTAAAAAATTATTCATCTCACGATCAATTTGTTAAGGCCACTTGAAAGGACAGATTTTATGCTGCCACATCAATAAAAATGATAATTAAATTTCCGAGAATACTATAAGAATAATTAGGTGTTTCAAGGAACTCATCAACATGCGCATAATCAAAGGTAAATACGAGCAATTCTGAGTTACAACAAAATATCTACCTCTACATAGACCATATGTCTATTTATCTTAGTATTTCACAGTATATGAAATAATGACAAAAACAAATGAAAGATTCTTTATTTTTTGAGGGGGTGTTTGACTATGGATAGCCTTTATAAATTACTCATAGTCTCAAGTTAAACTTATAAATTATCATTATATTATTTTATTTACTTGGTTTATTATATTACTGATTATTATTGCTTTCATTAGATAATTAATATTAATAAAAAGTAAAAAATAGTAAACAAAAATATTATTATTGCTATTATTATTGTTGTTGTTGTTGTTGTTAAATTACTAATTATTACTCCTATCATACTATGATTAGTCGTTCTAATGTACTTTAGCAATAAAAGATAATAAACCAAAAATAAGACTTAATATTAAATTTTATTGCTATTATATTACTAATTTATTGCTTTCGTGGTAAAACGAAGTACAAATGGTATCATCAAGAAACAACTTAATCATATATTCTTTCTCTTTTGTTCACGCCAATATGTGTCTATGTTTAAAAATTGACGTATTCCCTAAATTGAGGATTTAAACACGACTCCTTAACCAATAACCAACCTTGTGAACCTCTTTGATACAAGTTGCACAAAAGGAGTTGAGCAAAATCTATCGTTAATGCCAACCGAAGGATCATGGATCATGGAACGACGACGGACACGCCACCGCACGTGATGGGAGCATGGTTCAAGAATGATTGCTGGACCTCCGAGTGTTGTCAGCAAGCGATAATCGACACGAAAAATTGGGAACGAATGAGTGATCGTGGACGAGAGCTATAAAATGTGATGGAGAATGTCCGTAATCAAAAGCCGTTAGAAGTCCTAGATCACCTTCTTTTCTTTTCCTTTTCTTCATTGGTAACATAGTGTCATAACATCAAACCATACCTAATCTTTTTGTTTGGCATGCCATCTGAGAGGGTGCGTTAATAATGATGCCTGAACTATTGCAGCTCCTCAATCTTTCGACTAAACATCAAGACATTTCTTAATATAACCTGACCTCACAATCTAAAAACCCGACATACAAGAAGAAGGAAAGATGGTCGATATAAATAGCTCCACATTAGGGCATTACCTCTAACTAGTCTTTATACGAATATCGAGTGGGCTTGTTGCATCTTCGCCGGCGCATATGCAATTCGTTTTGCATCATTTTTCTTAGGTGTAGGTTTTTTCTAATAATCACAAAAATTTCTATGAGCAAAGATAATAAGCAATTTAAAAATGTTAATTAATGCAAAAAAATTAAGAAAATTGCAAAAAAGTATGCCTTAATAAACAAATACTCTAGTGACACCTTACCTGAAAAAAAATTAATTGTACCTAATAGTTAGTGACGACAAAGTTATAACCTAAAAGTAAGTTACGTTATTTCAAATTGACCTTTTGGAAAATATACAAAATAAATATAGTTTGTTTGATATAAATAATATTAAAACCAACACTTTCCAATTCAGATGACACGAAGTAATGCATATATGTGCAAATTTAATTTACAAAAAAAAAACAAAACAACATTCTATAATGGTAATAAAATAAATGATCGATGAAGAAAATACTACCGTTTAAAAAGAAAAAAATCAAAATTTTTGAAAAAAATCTTTTTATGTACAATTATGTGTGTGCATATATATATTAAATTGTTACTTAAAAATTTCTCCCCTTAAATATTGATAATATTCTTTAATTAGAAATAAATGATAATATATAGAAATTGTGTTCCAATAAATAATAAAATTCCAAGAAAAAATAAAATGAATAAATGATTGTTTGTGCCGATTAGCAATAGGTTGATGACTACTGAATTATATGGATTGAGATCTCATTACAAAAATAAGGGTGTGTTAGAATTTTGAAGGGTCATGTATAATTATAAGGATTTTATACTGTCGCAAGGATTTAAAACATGCAGATCAATGGTCAAAATTAATAATAAAAAAGATAAAATAATATACGTAATCTAACAAGCTTATAAGATACACATACATCAACGGATGGAGCTGGCATTTGGAAGAAAAAAAGTGTTGAATGGACATCATATTGGATATGTTTATGCTTTTAGACTTGAATTGAATACTTAAGTTATGAGAGGAATTGCCATCAAGATATGAGCTTAAATCAAGTAGTAGAATGCATTACATGGATAAAGTTGGTATATTTCTGTACACACTTGCTCGGGGGCTATCTGATAAAGCTGGGCATTTCAAGTGGTCTTCGATGCACTATGTGGTAAAGAATAAGGAATGGGATATTATATTATAAAATCTAGCTATCCACGCATCAAAACAACACCATATTACATGAAATATATATGTCATATTTTAAGGTAACACATTCAATATAAATTTTACTTCTATATACATTCTAATATGCACTTTTTTAATATTGTATTAGATGCATTAATGGTACACGTATCGCTGCTTTTATTCTAGAAACCGATCAACTACATTTGTGTTGAAGAGATCAACTACATTGTGTTGGAAGGAAAGGTATTCACACATTTAATATCATGGTCGTATGTAATTTTAAATTGTGTTCTACACATATCAGCTCGATGGGAAGAATCGACACAAGACATGTGCTTTTTCTGTATAACTCCTATCATGAATTTATCGACGCAACAATATGATAAATTTTATTTATTTTTTAACAGGTACCATAGATGATGGTGCAATGGGTGGTGACTCGATGAGAGATTGCTTTGCACATGTCATAAGATTGCCATAGTTTATTCTATTTTAGACTCGATTATTTAGTTTTGTTTAACCTATAATCTCATGGACAATTCATTTTGATATTAAAATTATGATATTTTGTGAAGCCTTCCGCAAATTGTGTTACGTGAAATCTAATAGAAAAAAACTAATTTATTAAATTTGATAGTGTATCTGGAGCGACCTCTGGGCACGTGTTCGGATGCATGCATTTCGAAAATAAATTCAAAAACGTTTGTTTTAACTATGCCCACATTCTTAACTTGGCCGCCATATATTATTCTGTATCTCAACAGTGTCCGATTTTAATAATGCTGTAGCCGTGGATATGAGGGCAGATGATAAACGTTCTAATGGTTTAAAGGTTTACGCGGCTGAACTTGGCACCCATGTCAGCATTTTGTCACTTCATTTAAATTAATTTGGGCCAAATAAACAAATATCCTATTATGTTTTACTACTAACTTGGAACATCCGGAGTCTGGACGACTCTAAAATGGGATAACATTCCTAAGAAGACTCGTGAAACAGATCAAATATCCTATTATTAGTTATTATTCGATAAGAGGGCAATCGTGCGTGTGTGTGCATGGTAGAAATGCAATCTATTTATAATGTGGTTGGTTCCAACGAATAAAACTAGATATGAGCAGGATCCTTCTATAAATACGTCCGCATGGATCATGCATTAAAGGCATACTTCTTTTCACCACCCAATCCTTCCATTCCTTGCCAACATGGACTTATGCTCTGTTGCGGCTTTGTTGTTGGCCCTTTGCTACATCAACGTCGCCCAAGCCACCATTGTCGGCCATGACTCGCGAGCTCTGGTCATCGATGGCCGACGCCGGCTCATCATCTCCGGCTCCATTCACTACCCACGCAGCACTCCTGAGGTATGTAATTTGTTTTTTCTTTTATGCTTAACAAATGCACGTATGGTTTTCCATCTTTTGGAGTGAAAGAAAAAAATTGCATGACTATGAATGTTGTGCGGAGCCTTTACATGATCGATGACTTCTTCTGTGTTTTTTAGATGTGGCCTGACTTGATTCAGAAGGCCAAAGAAGGAGGCATCGACACCATTGAGACTTATGTCTTTTGGAATGGCCATGAGCCTAGGCGTCGTGAGGTTTGATAGTGTTCCTTTTGCATGTTCCACACCCTCGGACAGCATAGCTGAAATGTATATATGACTTGTTTTCGTCATCTTTGTTTAGTATAATTTTGAAGGCAACTATGACTTGGTCAGATTTATCAAGGAGATTCAGAGTGCTGGCCTTTATGCCATTCTTCGCATAGGTCCATATGTTTGTGCAGAATGGGACTACGGGTATTACGAACCTTAACAATCATGAATTTCATTTCCGAAGTCTTGAGTTATTCTGTTCGATATCTTTAGTGATTTAATTGGGTGATTACAGAGGTATACCTGGATGGGTAAGAAATATTCCAAGCATGCAAGTCAGAACGGACAACAAGCCCTGGAAGGTATGAATTTAGATCCATCTTTAGCTTCTACCCATTTTCATTGTCATTTTTTTTGTTGTCAATGATTATGATGTATTTTTTTTTCTTGAATAAAGTACTATGAATGTGTGTTTTGGCCAAATTATTGAACTTGACCGGTAGACTTGTCCGGGCATCCATGTAATATATATATATATATATATATATATATTTATTTATTTAGCTATGTAAGTACATTAACTTAGTTATAATTATAACTGTGAAAAATAAGTAGTGTCCACATTTACAAGAGATAAATGATAAGTATGCGGACCAGAAGTCCGCATAAAAAGTCATCTTACCTTTTTGTGCTTGTCTTTCGTTTGTGCTCTTTCTAGGCTTGTGACGCCTAAACATTGCCTTGTTGATTACCTTCATCATTTTTACTATGAACGCTTTGACAGGATGAGATGCAAAACTTCACTACCTTAATTGTCGATATGATGAAGGAAGCAAGATTGTTTGCACCACAAGGAGGTCCTATCATCTTGAGCCAGGTTCACTTCTTATTCTTTTAATTACTCTTCTTTTTCTCTGTATCCGTGTAGTTGTTTCATCATTTTATTAGTTCTAATGATATACAAAGTTTGCTCTGAAAAATAGATTGAGAATGAGTATGGCAATATCCAATGGGGGTTTGACAAGGATAACGCCAAGCGTTACATCACATGGTGCGCGCAGATGGCAGATTCACAGCAGATTGGTGTGCCATGGGTCATGTGCCAGCAACAAGATGCACCGGAACCAATGGTGTGATTCACAAACTATACATTTGCACTTGTGCTCATTGTGCTTCACCTTTTTTTTGTGACTGTGACATCATTTGCTTCCGTTATGATTGCTAGATTGAGGCCTGCAACGGCTTCTATTGTTCGAATTATAGCCCCAAGAACCCAAAGAACCCCAAGTTTTGGACCGAAAATTGGACTGGCTGGTTGGTGTTGGATATACTTTCTTGCCTATTTATTTTCACAGTGCGCATTGAGTCATCCATCTTAACCCAACACTGATGTTGATCGATTCAGGTTCAAAGGCTGGGGACAAGCAACACCATTTAGGCCCGCGGAAAATGTGGCCTTCGAGGTGGCTCGCTTTTACCAAAAAGGCGGAACATTGCAGAACTACTACATGGTTAATATTTGATATGAATCCACTCAACTTGTTAAATGCTAATAACTAAGGTTCAAGAATGTTGAAGCTTGTGTTTTGCCATGGATTCAGTATCATGGAGGTACCAATTTTGGTCGGACTTCCGGAGATCCGTATATCACGACGAGCTACGATTACGATGCTCCTCTCGATGAGTATGGTACGTTGATTTGCAATCACTTCCACGATGGCCTAACATCATCGTCTTATAATTAATCAATATATGTGCCTTTTCAGGTAGCAAAAGACAACCCAAATGGGGCCACTTGAAAGAGTTGCATGCTTCTCTTAAGCTTATGGAAAATGCTCTACTCTATGGTTATGCTTCTGAAATCAAGGCTTCCAATGGAGTGACGGTAATAATAAGTTTGTGTGTGCATCGATAATACAGTGTTCCATCAACGAATCAAATTCTTGACACCATGTTATGGATTTGGCAAATTCTAGATTACAAAGTATGAGATTAATGGGACCGTTCCTGCTTGTTTCATAAGCAATGACAACACCACAGCCGATGCAATTGTAAACTATGGAGCGCAAGACTTCTTCGTGCCTGCATACTCTGTTAGTTTGCTTCCTGATTGCGAGAAGGAAGTTTTCAACACGGCCAAGGTGCTTTAGCATTATTAAACAATATCCTATAAATCACGAAACCAACTTGCTTCTTCCACAAATATAATTTAGTTCTTTAATTCTCGCTCTGGATGCATTAATCAATCACGTGCCTTTCCCATCCAGGTTACAGCTCAAACTTCTATCATGGTGAAGAAGGGCGAGGAACAACCTAAACCAATGAAATGGTCATGGAGATCTGAGAATGTGAAGCCCAAAGCTAAGGGATTAGCACCTTCGGTCACAGTCAACAAGCTCTCGGATCAGGTGGTGGCTACTTCTGATGAGAGTGACTACCTTTGGTACATGACCAGGCAAGTGTACTCTTGATTGTTCTATATTATCGGGTGGCCGACTCGAGTTGTTCATTCATCCTAATGTTACTTGATGCTCATTTTCTTATACATACAGTGTGAATATTAATCGGAAGGGCCAAATGGTTCTTAGTGTCAAGACCGCTGGCCATGTATTGTATGTCTTCGTGAATGGTCGGCTAGTAGGTAATGAATCGAAATTATGAATGTGTTTGTTTACTCTTTTCCTGCTGTCATACAATGGCTCACTATGATTTTATGAAATTCAATTTGTGCAGGATCTCAGCTAGCAAAGAAAGATCATTATCAATTTACTTATGAGTGCAATGTGAAAGTTAGGTCCGGAAGAAACCGTATATCCTTACTTAGTGCTACTGTGGGGCTTGCGGTAATCATTATTAGTTCGGAGATCAAAATCATGTAATTAATTAAGTCATAGCACCAATCTTATTGATGTTTCTTCTTCTGATCAAAATTCAAATAGAACTATGGCGCACGCTATGAGCTAATTCCAACTGGAATTACCGGGCCTGTTACGTTGGCGGGAGGAAACACCACTTTGGACTTGACAAACAATACATGGACTTACAAGGTATATAGATATATATATTCAGTCAATGAGTGCATACGCTGGTACAAATAAATATATGAGAAAACGAGACATATTTTGGGATTAGGTCGGTCTTGATGGTGAAGCAAGAAAGATCTATTCTGGGGATCGTAAGATCAAGTGGCGTTCAGGTGCCATTCCAACCAACAAACCCTTCACTTGGTACCAGGTATTTATTGCCTTCTCAGTGGATCATTTGGTACGCGCGCCAGAGGAAGATATGATCGAGATGTAGCAAAAAATAATATTAACTTGTTTTGTGGAAATTGATTTGCATTCCATTGCAGACAACGTTCGAATCTCCTCTTGGAACCAGCGACCCGGTGGTGGTTGATTTGCTTGGCATGAACAAAGGCGCTGCATGGGTGAACGGCTTCAGCTTGGGGCGCTTCTGGCCAAGCAGGATGGTGGATGAAGGCTGCAACGGGTGCTACGTTGGTCGCTACGAGCAGAACAAGATATGCAAGAAGGACTGCGGGCTGCCATCGCAGAGATTCTACCACGTCCCGAGGTCTCTCTTGAAGGCCGGCCGGCCCAACACTTTGACCTTGTTCGAGGAAGCCGGTGGCAACCCCTTCAGCGTAGCATTTAAGACCGTGACTGTGGGCACCGTGTGCGCCCGAGCAAGCGAAGGCGATGCCGTTAGCCTCTCTTGCCAAGGAGGCCAAACGTTCTCCAGGATCAACTTCGCCAGCTTGGGCAATCCGAGTGGGACGTGCGGCGCCTATGCGAAAGGCAGCTGCGATGTTGACGCGTACCACCTCGTCAGGAGCGCATGCCTCGGCAAGGAGTCATGCACTGTGGTGGCCTCTCAGCTCACAAGGAGCAAGCTTTGCAATGATTCGGCCTCCCCCGCAGCGTTGGTTGTTCAGGCAACCTGTTACGAAGCGCTGCCGAGCCCCAACTCTTGAGATCACGGACATAGTCCTTTAATATTAAATTAATGTGGGTTTATAGTTGTAGTTTCCAATTATCCCCATTTCACTTGCATATATTACTTTGCTTGCTGAGGGACCGTTGGAGTTTCGTTCTTAAGAATCTAAGTCGATTATTGTAACATCAATTTTTTCATTACTGTAATATGTTAAGTATGCATTAATTATATGCTATCATATATCTTTTTCTTTAAATAGCTTATCTTCAAATGATCTTAGTGGTTACAAATAATAGTTGTAAGAGATTTAAGTTAATTAAAATTAACATTTATAATGTATTTTAAATAATTTAATAAATCCGGATAATCATATCATCCCAGTTTAGTTCTTCGATGAATCTGAGATCACCGCCACCAAAATCTTGAGTTGGATGCAATTCTTGAATAGTAAAAAAAAAATCGGGTCAGGATCGGAGTCGGGTTGATTCAATGCCGAACCCAATTTTTGTCACCTTATGGGTATTCTAAGAGTGTAAATAAATGAAACCAAACTAATCGATGATGAATAGTGTGAGATTTCAAGTGTTCGTAGTTAAAAAATTATTCATCTCACGATCAATTTGTTAAGGCCACTTGAAAGGACAGATTTTATGCTGCCACATCAATAAAAATGATAATTAAATTTCCGAGAATACTATAAGAATAATTAGGTGTTTCAAGGAACTCATCAACATGCGCATAATCAAAGGTAAATACGAGCAATTCTGAGTTACAACAAAATATCTACCTCTACATAGACCATATGTCTATTTATCTTAGTATTTCACAGTATATGAAATAATGACAAAAACAAATGAAAGATTCTTTATTTTTTGAGGGGGTGTTTGACTATGGATAGCCTTTATAAATTACTCATAGTCTCAAGTTAAACTTATAAATTATCATTATATTATTTTTATTTACTTGGTTTATTATATTACTGATTATTATTGCTTTCATTAGATAATTAATATTAATAAAAAGTAAAAAATAGTAAACAAAAATATTATTATTGCTATTATTATTGTTGTTGTTGTTGTTAAATTACTAATTATTACTCCTATCATACTATGATTAGTCGTTCTAATGTACTTTAGCAATAAAAGATAATAAACCAAAAATAAGACTTAATATTAAATTTTATTGCTATTATATTACTAATTTATTGCTTTCGTGGTAAAACGAAGTACAAATGGTATCATCAAGAAACAACTTAATCATATATTCTTTCTCTTTTGTTCACGCCAATATGTGTCTATGTTTAAAAATTGACGTATTCCCTAAATTGAGGATTTAAACACGACTCCTTAACCAATAACCAACCTTGTGAACCTCTTTGATACAAGTTGCACAAAAGGAGTTGAGCAAAATCTATCGTTAATGCCAACCGAAGGATCATGGATCATGGAACGACGACGGACACGCCACCGCACGTGATGGGAGCATGGTTCAAGAATGATTGCTGGACCTCCGAGTGTTGTCAGCAAGCGATAATCGACACGAAAAATTAGGAACGAATGAGTGATCGTGGACGAGAGCTATAAAATGTGATGGAGAATGTCCGTAATCAAAAGCCGTTAGAAGTCCTAGATCACCTTCTTTTCTTTTCCTTTTCTTCATTGGTAACATAGTGTCATAACATCAAACCATACCTAATCTTTTTGTTTGGCATGCCATCTGAGAGGGTGTGTTAATAATGATGCCTGAACTATTGCAGCTCCTCAATCTTTCGACTAAACATCAAGACATTTCTTAATATAACCTGACCTCACAATCTAAAAACCCGACATACAAGAAGAAGGAAAGATGGTCGATATAAATAGCTCCACATTAGGGCATTACCTCTAACTAGTCTTTATACGAATATCGAGTGGGCTTGTTCCATCTTAGCCGGCGCATATGCAATTCGTTTTGCATCATTTTTCTTAGGTGTAGGTTTTTTCTAATAATCACAAAAATTTCTATGAGCAAAGATAATAAGCAATTTAAAAATGTTAATTAACGCAAAAAAATTAAGAAAATCGCAAAAAAGTATGCCTTAATAAACAAATACTCTAGTGACACCTTACCTGAAAAAAAAATTAATTGTACCTAATAGTTAGTGATGACAAAGTTATAACCTAAAAGTAAGTTACGTTATTTCAAATTGACCTTTTGGAAAATATACAAAATAAATATAGTTTGTTTGATATAAATAATATTAAAACCAACACTTTCCAATTCAGATGACACGAAGTAATGCATATATGTGCAAATTTAATTTACAAAAAAAAAAAAAAACAAAACAACATTCTATAATGGTAATAAAATAAATGATCGATGAAGAAAATACTACCGTTTAAAAAGAAAAAAAATCAAAATTTTTGAAAAAAATCTTTTTATGTACAATTATGTGTGTGCATATATATATTAAATTGTTACTTAAAAATTTCTCCCCTTAAATATTGATAATATTCTTTAATTAGAAATAAATGATAATATATAGAAATTGTGTTCCAATAAATAATAAAATTCCAAGAAAAAATAAAATGAATAAATGATTGTTTGTGCCGATTAGCAATAGGTTGATGACTACTGAATTATATGGATTGAGATCTCATTACAAAAATAAGGGTGTGTTAGAATTTTGAAGGGTCATGTATAATTATAAGGATTTTATACTGTCGCAAGGATTTAAAACATGCAGATCAATGGTCAAAATTAATAATAAAAAAGATAAAATAATATACGTAATCTAACAAGCTTATAAGATACACATACATCAACGGATGGAGCTGGCATTTGGAAGAAAAAAAGTGTTGAATGGACATCATATTGGATATGTTTATGCTTTTAGACTTGAATTGAATACTTAAGTTATGAGAGGAATTGCCATCAAGATATGAGCTTAAATCAAGTAGTAGAATGCATTACATGGATAAAGTTGGTATATTTCTGTACACACTTGCTCGGGGGCTATCTGATAAAGCTGGGCATTTCAAGTGGTCTTCGATGCACTATGTGGTAAAGAATAAGGAATGGGATATTATATTATAAAATCTAGCTATCCACGCATCAAAACAACACCATATTACATGAAATATATATGTCATATTTTAAGGTAACACATTCAATATAAATTTTACTTCTATATACATTCTAATATGCACTTTTTTAATATTGTATTAGATGCATTAATGGTACACGTACCGCTGCTTTTATTCTAAAAACCGATCAACTACATTTGTGTTGAAGAGATCAACTACATTGTGTTGGAAGGAAAGGTATTCACACATTTAATATCATGGTCGTATGTAATTTTAAATTGTGTTCTACACATATCAGCTCGATGGGAAGAATCGACACAAGACATGTGCTTTTTCTGTATAACTCCTATCATGAATTTATCGACGCAACAATATGATAAATTTTATTTATTTTTTAACAGGTACCATAGATGATGGTGCAATGGGTGGTGACTCGATGAGAGATTGCTTTGCACATGTCATAAGATTGCCATAGTTTATTCTATTTTAGACTCGATTATTTAGTTTTGTTTAACCTATAATCTCATGGACAATTCATTTTGATATTAAAATTATGATATTTTGTGAAGCCTTCCGCAAATTGTGTTACGTGAAATCTAATAGAAAAAAACTAATTTATTAAATTTGATAGTGTATCTGGAGCGACCTCTGGGCACGTGTTCGGATGCATGCATTTCGAAAATAAATTCAAAAATGTTTGTTTTAACTATGCCCACATTCTTAACTTGGCCGCCATATATTATTCTGTATCTCAACAGTGTCCGATTTTAATAATGCTGTAGCCGTGGATATGAGGGCAGATGATAAACGTTCTAATGGTTTAAAGGTTTACGCGGCTGAACTTGGCACCCATGTCAGCATTTTGTCACTTCATTTAAATTAATTTGGGCCAAATAAACAAATATCCTATTATGTTTTACTACTAACTTGGAACATCCGGAGTCTGGACGACTCTAAAATGGGATAACATTCCTAAGAAGACTCGTGAAACAGATCAAATATCCTATTATTAGTTATTATTCGATAAGAGGGCAATCGTGCGTGTGTGTGCATGGTAGAAATGCAATCTATTTATAATGTGGTTGGTTCCAACGAATAAAACTAGATATGAGCAGGATCCTTCTATAAATACGTCCGCATGGATCATGCATTAAAGGCATACTTCTTTTCACCACCCAATCCTTCCATTCCTTGCCAACATGGACTTATGCTCTGTTGCGGCTTTGTTGTTGGCCCTTTGCTACATCAACGTCGCCCAAGCCACCATTGTCGGCCATGACTCGCGAGCTCTGGTCATCGATGGCCGACGCCGGCTCATCATCTCCGGCTCCATTCACTACCCACGCAGCACTCCTGAGGTATGTAATTTGTTTTTTCTTTTATGCTTAACAAATGCACGTATGGTTTTCCATCTTTTGGAGTGAAAGAAAAAAATTGCATGACTATGAATGTTGTGCGGCGCCTTTACATGATCGATGACTTCTTCTGTGTTTTTTAGATGTGGCCTGACTTGATTCAGAAGGCCAAAGAAGGAGGCATCGACACCATTGAGACTTATGTCTTTTGGAATGGCCATGAGCCTAGGCGTCGTGAGGTTTGATAGTGTTCCTTTTGCATGTTCCACACCCTCGGACAGCATAGCTGAAATGTATATATGACTTGTTTTCGTCATCTTTGTTTAGTATAATTTTGAAGGCAACTATGACTTGGTCATATTTATCAAGGAGATTCAGAGTGCTGGCCTTTATGCCATTCTTCGCATAGGTCCATATGTTTGTGCAGAATGGGACTACGGGTATTACGAACCTTAACAATCATGAATTTCATTTCCGAAGTCTTGAGTTATTCTGTTCGATATCTTTAGTGATTTAATTGGGTGATTACAGAGGTATACCTGGATGGGTAAGAAATATTCCAAGCATGCAAGTCAGAACGGACAACAAGCCCTGGAAGGTATGAATTTAGATCCATCTTTAGCTTCTACCCATTTTCATTGTCATTTTTTTTGTTGTCAATGATTATGATGTATTTTTTTTTCTTGAATAAAGTACTATGAATGTGTGTTTTGGCCAAATTATTGAACTTGACCGGTAGACTTGTCCGGGCATCCATGTAATATATATATATATTTATTTATTTAGCTATGTAAGTACATTAACTTAGTTATAATTATAACTGTGAAAAATAAGTAGTGTCCACATTTACAAGAGATAAATGATAAGTATGCGGACCAGAAGTCCGCATAAAAAGTCATCTTACCTTTTTGTGCTTGTCTTTCGTTTGTGCTCTTTCTAGGCTTGTGACGCCTAAACATTGCCTTGTTGATTACCTTCATCATTTTTACTATGAACGCTTTGACAGGATGAGATGCAAAACTTCACTACCTTAATTGTCGATATGATGAAGGAAGCAAGATTGTTTGCACCACAAGGAGGTCCTATCATCTTGAGCCAGGTTCACTTCTTATTCTTTTAATTACTCTTCTTTTTCTCTGTATCCGTGTAGTTGTTTCATCATTTTATTAGTTCTAATGATATACCAAGTTTGCTCTGAAAAATAGATTGAGAATGAGTATGGCAATATCCAATGGGGGTTTGACAAGGATAACGCCAAGCGTAACATCACATGGTGCGCGCAGATGGCAGATTCACAGCAGATTGGTGTGCCATGGGTCATGTGCCAGCAACAAGATGCACCGGAACCAATGGTGTGATTCACAAACTATACATTTGCACTTGTGCTCATTGTGCTTCACCTTTTTTTTGTGACTGTGACATCATTTGCTTCCGTTATGATTGCTAGATTGAGGCCTGCAACGGCTTCTATTGTTCGAATTATAGCCCCAAGAACCCAAAGAACCCCAAGTTTTGGACCGAAAATTGGACTGGCTGGTTGGTGTTGGATATACTTTCTTGCCTATTTATTTTCACAGTGCGCATTGAGTCATCCATCTTAACCCAACACTGATGTTGATCGATTCAGGTTCAAAGGCTGGGGACAAGCAACACCATTTAGGCCCGCGGAAAATGTGGCCTTCGAGGTGGCTCGCTTTTACCAAAAAGGCGGAACATTGCAGAACTACTACATGGTTAATATTTGATATGAATCCACTCAACTTGTTAAATGCTAATAACTAAGGTTCAAGAATGTTGAAGCTTGTGTTTTGCCATGGATTCAGTATCATGGAGGTACCAATTTTGGTCGGACTTCCGGAGGTCCGTATATCACGACGAGCTACGATTACGATGCTCCTCTCGATGAGTATGGTACGTTGATTTGCAATCACTTCCACGATGGCCTAACATCATCGTCTTATAATTAATCAATATATGTGCCTTTTCAGGTAGCAAAAGACAACCCAAATGGGGCCACTTGAAAGAGTTGCATGCTTCTCTTAAGCTTATGGAAAATGCTCTACTCTATGGTTATGCTTCTGAAATCAAGGCTTCCAATGGAGTGACGGTAATAATAAGTTTGTGTGTGCATCGATAATACAGTGTTCCATCAATGAATCAAATTCTTGACACCATGCTATGGATTTGGCAAATTCTAGATTACAAAGTATGAGATTAATGGGACCGTTCCTGCTTGTTTCATAAGCAATGACAACACCACAGCCGATGCAATTGTAAACTATGGAGCGCAAGACTTCTTCGTGCCTGCATACTCTGTTAGTTTGCTTCCTGATTGCGAGAAGGAAGTTTTCAACACGGCCAAGGTGCTTTAGCATTATTAAACAATATCCTATAAATCACGAAACCAACTTGCTTCTTCCACAAATATAATTTAGTTCTTTAATTCTCGCTCTGGATGCATTAATCAATCACGTGCCTTTCCCATCCAGGTTACAGCTCAAACTTCTATCATGGTGAAGAAGGGCGAGGAACAACCTAAACCAATGAAATGGTCATGGAGATCTGAGAATGTGAAGCCCAAAGCTAAGGGATTAGCACCTTCGGTCACAGTCAACAAGCTCTCGGATCAGGTGGTGGCTACTTCTGATGAGAGTGACTACCTTTGGTACATGACCAGGCAAGTGTACTCTTGATTGTTCTATATTATCGGGTGGCCGACTCGAGTTGTTCATTCATCCTAATGTTACTTGATGCTCATTTTCTTATACATACAGTGTGAATATTAATCGGAAGGGCCAAATGGTTCTTAGTGTCAAGACCGCTGGCCATGTATTGTATGTCTTCGTGAATGGTCGGCTAGTAGGTAATGAATCGAAATTATGAATGTGTTTGTTTACTCTTTTCCTGCTGTCATACAATGGCTCACTATGATTTTATGAAATTCAATTTGTGCAGGATCTCAGCTAGCAAAGAAAGATCATTACCAATTTACTTATGAGTGCAATGTGAAAGTTAGGTCCGGAAGAAACCGTATATCCTTACTTAGTGCTACTGTGGGGCTTGCGGTAATCATTATTAGTTCTGAGATCAAAATCATGTAATTAATTAAGTCATAGCACCAATCTTATTGATGTTTCTTCTTCTGATCAAAATTCAAATAGAACTATGGCGCACGCTATGAGCTAATTCCAACTGGAATTACCGGGCCTGTTACGTTGGCGGGAGGAAACACCACTTTGGACTTGACAAACAATACATGGACTTACAAGGTATATAGATATATATATTCAGTCAATGAGTGCATACGCTGCTACAAATAAATATATGAGAAAACGAGACATATTTTGGGATTAGGTCGGTCTTGATGGTGAAGCAAGAAAGATCTATTCTGGGGATCGTAAGATCAAGTGGCGTTCAGGTGCCATTCCAACCAACAAACCCTTCACTTGGTACCAGGTATTTATTGCCTTCTCAGTGGATCATTTGGTACGCGCGCCAGAGGAAGATATGGTCGAGATGTAGCAAAAAATAATATTAACTTGTTTTGTGGAAATTGATTTGCATTCCATTGCAGACAACGTTCGAATCTCCTCTTGGAACCAGCGACCCGGTGGTGGTTGATTTGCTTGGCATGAACAAAGGCGCTGCATGGGTGAACGGCTTCAGCTTGGGGCGCTTCTGGCCAAGCAGGATGGTGGATGAAGGCTGCAACGGGTGCTACGTTGGTCGCTACGAGCAGAACAAGATATGCAAGAAGGACTGCGGGCTGCCATCGCAGAGATTCTACCACGTCCCGAGGTCTCTCTTGAAGGCCGGCCGGCCCAACACTTTGACCTTGTTCGAGGAAGCCGGTGGCAACCCCTTCAGCGTAGCATTTAAGACCGTGACTGTGGGCACCGTGTGCGCCCGAGCAAGCGAAGGCGATGCCGTTAGCCTCTCTTGCCAAGGAGGCCAAACGTTCTCCAGGATCAACTTCGCCAGCTTGGGCAATCCGAGTGGGACGTGCGGCGCCTATGCAAAAGGCAGCTGCGATGTTGACGCGTACCACCTCGTCAGGAGCGCATGCCTCGGCAAGGAGTCATGCACTGTGGTGGCCTCTCAGCTCACAAGGAGCAAGCTTTGCAATGATTCGGCCTCCCCCGCAGCGTTGGTTGTTCAGGCAACCTGTTACGAAGCGCTGCCGAGCCCCAACTCTTGAGATCACGGACATAGTCCTTTAATATTAAATTAATGTGGGTTTATAGTTGTAGTTTCCAATTATCCCCATTTCACTTGCATATATTACTTTGCTTGCTGAGGGACCGTTGGAGTTTCGTTCTTAAGAATCTAAGTCGATTATTGTAACATCAATTTTTTCATTACTGTAATATGTTAAGTATGCATTAATTATATGCTATCATATATCTTTTTCTTTAAATAGCTTATCTTCAAATGATCTTAGTGGTTACAAATAATAGTTGTAAGAGATTTAAGTTAATTAAAATTAACATTTATAATGTATTTTAAATAATTTAATAAATCCGGATAATCATATCATCCCAGTTTAGTTCTTCGATGAATCTGAGATCACCGCCACCAAAATCTTGAGTTGGATGCAATTCTTGAATAGTAAAAAAAAAAATCGGGTCAGGATCGGAGTCGGGTTGATTCAATGCCGAACCCAATTTTTGTCACCTCATGGGTATTCTAAGAGTGTAAATAAATGAAACCAAACTAATCGATGATGAATAGTGTGAGATTTCAAGTGTTCGTAGTTAAAAAATTATTCATCTCACGATCAATTTGTTAAGGCCACTTGAAAGGACAGATTTTATGCTGCCACATCAATAAAAATGATAATTAAATTTCCGAGAATACTATAAGAATAATTAGGTGTTTCAAGGAACTCATCAACATGCGCATAATCAAAGGTAAATACGAACAATTCTGAGTTACAACAAAATATCTACCTCTACATAGACCATATGTCTATTTATCTTAGTATTTCACAGTATATGAAATAATGACAAAAACAAATGAAAGATTCTTTATTTTTTGAGGGGGTGTTTGACTATGGATAGCCTTTATAAATTACTCATAGTCTCAAGTTAAACTTATAAATTATCATTATATTATTTTATTTACTTGGTTTATTATATTACTGATTATTATTGCTTTCATTAGATAATTAATATTAATAAAAAGTAAAAAATAGTAAACAAAAATATTATTATTGTTATTATTATTATTGTTGTTGTTGTTGTTAAATTACTAATTATTACTCCTATCATACTATGATTAGTCGTTCTAATGTACTTTAGCAATAAAAGATAATAAACCAAAAATAAGACTTAATATTAAATTTTATTGCTATTATATTACTAATTTATTGCTTTCGTGGTAAAATGAAGTACAAATGGTATCATCAAGAAACAACTTAATCATATATTCTTTCTCTTTTGTTCACGCCAATATGTGTCTATGTTTAAAAATTGACGTATTCCCTAAATTGAGGATTTAAACACGACTCCTTAACCAATAACCAACCTTGTGAACCTCTTTGATACAAGTTGCACAAAAGGAGTTGAGCAAAATCTATCGTTAATGCCAACCGAAGGATCATGGATCATGGAACGACGACGGACACGCCACCGCACGTGATGGGAGCATGGTTCAAGAATGATTGCTGGACCTCCGAGTGTTGTCAGCAAGCGATAATCGACACGAAAAATTGGGAACGAATGAGTGATCGTGGACGAGAGCTATAAAATGTGATGGAGAATGTCCGTAATCAAAAGCCGTTAGAAGTCCTAGATCACCTTCTTTTCTTTTCCTTTTCTTCATTGGTAACATAGTGTCATAACATCAAACCATACCTAATCTTTTTGTTTGGCATGCCATCTGAGAGGGTGCGTTAATAATGATGCCTGAACTATTGCAGCTCCTCAATCTTTCGACTAAACATCAAGACATTTCTTAATATAACCTGACCTCACAATCTAAAAACCCGACATACAAGAAGAAGGAAAGATGGTCGATATAAATAGCTCCACATTAGGGCATTACCTCTAACTAGTCTTTATACGAATATCGAGTGGGCTTGTTGCATCTTCGCCGGCGCATATGCAATTCGTTTTGCATCATTTTTCTTAGGTGTAGGTTTTTTCTAATAATCACAAAAATTTCTATGAGCAAAGATAATAAGCAATTTAAAAATGTTAATTAACGCAAAAAAATTAAGAAAATTGCAAAAAAGTATGCCTTAATAAACAAATACTCTAGTGACACCTTACCTGAAAAAAAATTAATTGTACCTAATAGTTAGTGACGACAAAGTTATAACCTAAAAGTAAGTTACGTTATTTCAAATTGACCTTTTGGAAAATATACAAAATAAATATAGTTTGTTTGATATAAATAATATTAAAACCAACACTTTCCAATTCAGATGACACGAAGTAATGCATATATGTGCAAATTTAATTTAAAAAAAAAAAACAAAACAACATTCTATAATGGTAATAAAATAAATGATCGATGAAGAAAATACTACCGTTTAAAAAGAAAAAAATCAAAATTTTTGAAAAAAATCTTTTTATGTACAATTATGTGTGTGCATATATATATTAAATTGTTACTTAAAAATTTCTCCCCTTAAATATTGATAATATTCTTTAATTAGAAATAAATGATAATATATAGAAATTGTGTTCCAATAAATAATAAAATTCCAAGAAAAAATAAAATGAATAAATGATTGTTTGTGCCGATTAGCAATAGGTTGATGACTACTGAATTATATGGATTGAGATCTCATTACAAAAATAAGGGTGTGTTAGAATTTTGAAGGGTCATGTATAATTATAAGGATTTTATACTGTCGCAAGGATTTAAAACATGCAGATCAATGGTCAAAATTAATAATAAAAAAGATAAAATAATATACGTAATCTAACAAGCTTATAAGATACACATACATCAACGGATGGAGCTGGCATTTGGAAGAAAAAAAGTGTTGAATGGACATCATATTGGATATGTTTATGCTTTTAGACTTGAATTGAATACTTAAGTTATGAGAGGAATTGCCATCAAGATATGAGCTTAAATCAAGTAGTAGAATGCATTACATGGATAAAGTTGGTATATTTCTGTACACACTTGCTCGGGGGCTATCTGATAAAGCTGGGCATTTCAAGTGGTCTTCGATGCACTATGTGGTAAAGAATAAGGAATGGGATATTATATTATAAAATCTAGCTATCCACGCATCAAAACAACACCATATTACATGAAATATATATGTCATATTTTAAGGTAACACATTCAATATAAATTTTACTTCTATATACATTCTAATATGCACTTTTTTAATATTGTATTAGATGCATTAATGGTACACGTATCGCTGCTTTTATTCTAGAAACCGATCAACTACATTTGTGTTGAAGAGATCAACTACATTGTGTTGGAAGGAAAGGTATTCACACATTTAATATCATGGTCGTATGTAATTTTAAATTGTGTTCTACACATATCAGCTCGATGGGAAGAATCGACACAAGACATGTGCTTTTTCTGTATAACTCCTATCATGAATTTATCGACGCAACAATATGATAAATTTTATTTATTTTTTAACAGGTACCATAGATGATGGTGCAATGGGTGGTGACTCGATGAGAGATTGCTTTGCACATGTCATAAGATTGCCATAGTTTATTCTATTTTAGACTCGATTATTTAGTTTTGTTTAACCTATAATCTCATGGACAATTCATTTTGATATTAAAATTATGATATTTTGTGAAGCCTTCCGCAAATTGTGTTACGTGAAATCTAATAGAAAAAAACTAATTTATTAAATTTGATAGTGTATCTGGAGCGACCTCTGGGCACGTGTTCGGATGCATGCATTTCGAAAATAAATTCAAAAACGTTTGTTTTAACTATGCCCACATTCTTAACTTGGCCGCCATATATTATTCTGTATCTCAACAGTGTCCGATTTTAATAATGCTGTAGCCGTGGATATGAGGGCAGATGATAAACGTTCTAATGGTTTAAAGGTTTACGCGGCTGAACTTGGCACCCATGTCAGCATTTTGTCACTTCATTTAAATTAATTTGGGCCAAATAAACAAATATCCTATTATGTTTTACTACTAACTTGGAACATCCGGAGTCTGGACGACTCTAAAATGGGATAACATTCCTAAGAAGACTCGTGAAACAGATCAAATATCCTATTATTAGTTATTATTCGATAAGAGGGCAATCGTGCGTGTGTGTGCATGGTAGAAATGCAATCTATTTATAATGTGGTTGGTTCCAACGAATAAAACTAGATATGAGCAGGATCCTTCTATAAATACGTCCGCATGGATCATGCATTAAAGGCATACTTCTTTTCACCACCCAATCCTTCCATTCCTTGCCAACATGGACTTATGCTCTGTTGCGGCTTTGTTGTTGGCCCTTTGCTACATCAACGTCGCCCAAGCCACCATTGTCGGCCATGACTCGCGAGCTCTGGTCATCGATGGCCGACGCCGGCTCATCATCTCCGGCTCCATTCACTACCCACGCAGCACTCCTGAGGTATGTAATTTGTTTTTTCTTTTATGCTTAACAAATGCACGTATGGTTTTCCATCTTTTGGAGTGAAAGAAAAAAATTGCATGACTATGAATGTTGTGCGGAGCCTTTACATGATCGATGACTTCTTCTGTGTTTTTTAGATGTGGCCTGACTTGATTCAGAAGGCCAAAGAAGGAGGCATCGACACCATTGAGACTTATGTCTTTTGGAATGGCCATGAGCCTAGGCGTCGTGAGGTTTGATAGTGTTCCTTTTGCATGTTCCACACCCTCGGACAGCATAGCTGAAATGTATATATGACTTGTTTTCGTCATCTTTGTTTAGTATAATTTTGAAGGCAACTATGACTTGGTCAGATTTATCAAGGAGATTCAGAGTGCTGGCCTTTATGCCATTCTTCGCATAGGTCCATATGTTTGTGCAGAATGGGACTACGGGTATTACGAACCTTAACAATCATGAATTTCATTTCCGAAGTCTTGAGTTATTCTGTTCGATATCTTTAGTGATTTAATTGGGTGATTACAGAGGTATACCTGGATGGGTAAGAAATATTCCAAGCATGCAAGTCAGAACGGACAACAAGCCCTGGAAGGTATGAATTTAGATCCATCTTTAGCTTCTACCCATTTTCATTGTCATTTTTTTTGTTGTCAATGATTATGATGTATTTTTTTTTCTTGAATAAAGTACTATGAATGTGTGTTTTGGCCAAATTATTGAACTTGACCGGTAGACTTGTCCGGGCATCCATGTAATATATATATATATTTATTTATTTAGCTATGTAAGTACATTAACTTAGTTATAATTATAACTGTGAAAAATAAGTAGTGTCCACATTTACAAGAGATAAATGATAAGTATGCGGACCAGAAGTCCGCATAAAAAGTCATCTTACCTTTTTGTGCTTGTCTTTCGTTTGTGCTCTTTCTAGGCTTGTGACGCCTAAACATTGCCTTGTTGATTACCTTCATCATTTTTACTATGAACGCTTTGACAGGATGAGATGCAAAACTTCACTACCTTAATTGTCGATATGATGAAGGAAGCAAGATTGTTTGCACCACAAGGAGGTCCTATCATCTTGAGCCAGGTTCACTTCTTATTCTTTTAATTACTCTTCTTTTTCTCTGTATCCGTGTAGTTGTTTCATCATTTTATTAGTTCTAATGATATACAAAGTTTGCTCTGAAAAATAGATTGAGAATGAGTATGGCAATATCCAATGGGGGTTTGACAAGGATAACGCCAAGCGTTACATCACATGGTGCGCGCAGATGGCAGATTCACAGCAGATTGGTGTGCCATGGGTCATGTGCCAGCAACAAGATGCACCGGAACCAATGGTGTGATTCACAAACTATACATTTGCACTTGTGCTCATTGTGCTTCACCTTTTTTTTGTGACTGTGACATCATTTGCTTCCGTTATGATTGCTAGATTGAGGCCTGCAACGGCTTCTATTGTTCGAATTATAGCCCCAAGAACCCAAAGAACCCCAAGTTTTGGACCGAAAATTGGACTGGCTGGTTGGTGTTGGATATACTTTCTTGCCTATTTATTTTCACAGTGCGCATTGAGTCATCCATCTTAACCCAACACTGATGTTGATCGATTCAGGTTCAAAGGCTGGGGACAAGCAACACCATTTAGGCCCGCGGAAAATGTGGCCTTCGAGGTGGCTCGCTTTTACCAAAAAGGCGGAACATTGCAGAACTACTACATGGTTAATATTTGATATGAATCCACTCAACTTGTTAAATGCTAATAACTAAGGTTCAAGAATGTTGAAGCTTGTGTTTTGCCATGGATTCAGTATCATGGAGGTACCAATTTTGGTCGGACTTCCGGAGGTCCGTATATCACGACGAGCTACGATTACGATGCTCCTCTCGATGAGTATGGTACGTTGATTTGCAATCACTTCCACGATGGCCTAACATCATCGTCTTATAATTAATCAATATATGTGCCTTTTCAGGTAGCAAAAGACAACCCAAATGGGGCCACTTGAAAGAGTTGCATGCTTCTCTTAAGCTTATGGAAAATGCTCTACTCTATGGTTATGCTTCTGAAATCAAGGCTTCCAATGGAGTGACGGTAATAATAAGTTTGTGTGTGCATCGATAATACAGTGTTCCATCAACGAATCAAATTCTTGACACCATGTTATGGATTTGGCAAATTCTAGATTACAAAGTATGAGATTAATGGGACCGTTCCTGCTTGTTTCATAAGCAATGACAACACCACAGCCGATGCAATTGTAAACTATGGAGCGCAAGACTTCTTCGTGCCTGCATACTCTGTTAGTTTGCTTCCTGATTGCGAGAAGGAAGTTTTCAACACGGCCAAGGTGCTTTAGCATTATTAAACAATATCCTATAAATCACGAAACCAACTTGCTTCTTCCACAAATATAATTTAGTTCTTTAATTCTCGCTCTGGATGCATTAATCAATCACGTGCCTTTCCCATCCAGGTTACAGCTCAAACTTCTATCATGGTGAAGAAGGGCGAGGAACAACCTAAACCAATGAAATGGTCATGGAGATCTGAGAATGTGAAGCCCAAAGCTAAGGGATTAGCACCTTCGGTCACAGTCAACAAGCTCTCGGATCAGGTGGTGGCTACTTCTGATGAGAGTGACTACCTTTGGTACATGACCAGGCAAGTGTACTCTTGATTGTTCTATATTATCGGGTGGCCGACTCGAGTTGTTCATTCATCCTAATGTTACTTGATGCTCATTTTCTTATACATACAGTGTGAATATTAATCGGAAGGGCCAAATGGTTCTTAGTGTCAAGACCGCTGGCCATGTATTGTATGTCTTCGTGAATGGTCGGCTAGTAGGTAATGAATCGAAATTATGAATGTGTTTGTTTACTCTTTTCCTGCTGTCATACAATGGCTCACTATGATTTTATGAAATTCAATTTGTGCAGGATCTCAGCTAGCAAAGAAAGATCATTATCAATTTACTTATGAGTGCAATGTGAAAGTTAGGTCCGGAAGAAACCGTATATCCTTACTTAGTGCTACTGTGGGGCTTGCGGTAATCATTATTAGTTCGGAGATCAAAATCATGTAATTAATTAAGTCATAGCACCAATCTTATTGATGTTTCTTCTTCTGATCAAAATTCAAATAGAACTATGGCGCACGCTATGAGCTAATTCCAACTGGAATTACCGGGCCTGTTACGTTGGCGGGAGGAAACACCACTTTGGACTTGACAAACAATACATGGACTTACAAGGTATATAGATATATATATTCAGTCAATGAGTGCATACGCTGGTACAAATAAATATATGAGAAAACGAGACATATTTTGGGATTAGGTCGGTCTTGATGGTGAAGCAAGAAAGATCTATTCTGGGGATCGTAAGATCAAGTGGCGTTCAGGTGCCATTCCAACCAACAAACCCTTCACTTGGTACCAGGTATTTATTGCCTTCTCAGTGGATCATTTGGTACGCGCGCCAGAGGAAGATATGATCGAGATGTAGCAAAAAATAATATTAACTTGTTTTGTGGAAATTGATTTGCATTCCATTGCAGACAACGTTCGAATCTCCTCTTGGAACCAGCGACCCGGTGGTGGTTGATTTGCTTGGCATGAACAAAGGCGCTGCATGGGTGAACGGCTTCAGCTTGGGGCGCTTCTGGCCAAGCAGGATGGTGGATGAAGGCTGCAACGGGTGCTACGTTGGTCGCTACGAGCAGAACAAGATATGCAAGAAGGACTGCGGGCTGCCATCGCAGAGATTCTACCACGTCCCGAGGTCTCTCTTGAAGGCCGGCCGGCCCAACACTTTGACCTTGTTCGAGGAAGCCGGTGGCAACCCCTTCAGCGTAGCATTTAAGACCGTGACTGTGGGGACCGTGTGCGCCCGAGCAAGCGAAGGCGATGCCGTTAGCCTCTCTTGCCAAGGAGGCCAAACGTTCTCCAGGATCAACTTCGCCAGCTTGGGCAATCCGAGTGGGACGTGCGGCGCCTATGCGAAAGGCAGCTGCGATGTTGACGCGTACCACCTCGTCAGGAGCGCATGCCTCGGCAAGGAGTCATGCACTGTGGTGGCCTCTCAGCTCACAAGGAGCAAGCTTTGCAATGATTCGGCCTCCCCCGCAGCGTTGGTTGTTCAGGCAACCTGTTACGAAGCGCTGCCGAGCCCCAACTCTTGAGATCACGGACATAGTCCTTTAATATTAAATTAATGTGGGTTTATAGTTGTAGTTTCCAATTATCCCCATTTCACTTGCATATATTACTTTGCTTGCTGAGGGACCGTTGGAGTTTCGTTCTTAAGAATCTAAGTCGATTATTGTAACATCAATTTTTTCATTACTGTAATATGTTAAGTATGCATTAATTATATGCTATCATATATCTTTTTCTTTAAATAGCTTATCTTCAAATGATCTTAGTGGTTACAAATAATAGTTGTAAGAGATTTAAGTTAATTAAAATTAACATTTATAATGTATTTTAAATAATTTAATAAATCCGGATAATCATATCATCCTAGTTTAGTTCTTCGATGAATCTGAGATCACCGCCACCAAAATCTTTAGTTGGATGCAATTCTTGAATAGTAAAAAAAAAAATCGGGTCAGGATCGGAGTCGGATTGATTCAATGCCGAACCCAATTTTTGTCACCTCATGGGTATTCTAAGAGTGTAAATAAATGAAACCAAACTAATCGATGATGAATAGTATGAGATTTCAAGTGTTCGTAGTTAAAAAATTATTCATCTCACGATCAATTTGTTAAGGCCACTTGAAAGGACAGATTTTATGCTGCCACATCAATAAAAATGATAATTAAATTTCCGAGAATACTATAAGAATAATTAGGTGTTTCAAGGAACTCATCAACATGCGCATAATCAAAGGTAAATACGAGCAATTCTGAGTTACAACAAAATATCTACCTCTACATAGACCATATGTCTATTTATCTTAGTATTTCACAGTATATGAAATAATGACAAAAACAAATGAAAGATTCTTTATTTTTTGAGGGGGTGTTTGACTATGGATAGCCTTTATAAATTACTCATAGTCTCAAGTTAAACTTATAAATTATCATTATATTATTTTTATTTACTTGGTTTATTATATTACTGATTATTATTGCTTTCATTAGATAATTAATATTAATAAAAAGTAAAAAATAGTAAACAAAAATATTATTATTGTTGTTGTTGTTGTTAAATTACTAATTATTACTCCTATCATACTATGATTAGTCGTTCTAATGTACTTTAGCAATAAAAGATAATAAACCAAAAATAAGACTTAATATTAAATTTTATTGCTATTATATTACTAATTTATTGCTTTCGTGGTAAAACGAAGTACAAATGGTATCATCAAGAAACAACTTAATCATATATTCTTTCTCTTTTGTTCACGCCAATATGTGTCTATGTTTAAAAATTGACGTATTCCCAAAATTGAGGATTTAAACACGACTCCTTAACCAATAACCAACCTTGTGAACCTCTTTGATACAAGTTGCACAAAAGGAGTTGAGCAAAATCTATCGTTAATGCCAACCGAAGGATCATGGATCATGGAACGACGACGGACACGCCACCGCACGTGATGGGAGCATGGTTCAAGAATGATTGCTGGACCTCCGAGTGTTGTCAGCAAGCGATAATCGACACGAAAAATTAGGAACGAATGAGTGATCGTGGACGAGAGCTATAAAATGTGATGGAGAATGTCCGTAATCAAAAGCCGTTAGAAGTCCTAGATCACCTTCTTTTCTTTTCCTTTTCTTCATTGGTAACATAGTGTCATAACATCAAACCATACCTAATCTTTTTGTTTGGCATGCCATCTGAGAGGGTGTGTTAATAATGATGCCTGAACTATTGCAGCTCCTCAATCTTTCGACTAAACATCAAGACATTTCTTAATATAACCTGACCTCACAATCTAAAAACCCGACATACAAGAAGAAGGAAAGATGGTCGATATAAATAGCTCCACATTAGGGCATTACCTCTAACTAGTCTTTATACGAATATCGAGTGGGCTTGTTCCATCTTAGCCGGCGCATATGCAATTCGTTTTGCATCATTTTTCTTAGGTGTAGGTTTTTTCTAATAATCACAAAAATTTCTATGAGCAAAGATAATAAGCAATTTAAAAATGTTAATTAACGCAAAAAAATTAAGAAAATCGCAAAAAAGTATGCCTTAATAAACAAATACTCTAGTGACACCTTACCTGAAAAAAAAATTAATTGTACCTAATAGTTAGTGATGACAAAGTTATAACCTAAAAGTAAGTTACGTTATTTCAAATTGACCTTTTGGAAAATATACAAAATAAATATAGTTTGTTTGATATAAATAATATTAAAACCAACACTTTCCAATTCAGATGACACGAAGTAATGCATATATGTGCAAATTTAATTTACAAAAAAAAAAAAACAAAACAACATTCTATAATGGTAATAAAATAAATGATCGATGAAGAAAATACTACCGTTTAAAAAGAAAAAAAATCAAAATTTTTGAAAAAAATCTTTTTATGTACAATTATGTGTGTGCATATATATATTAAATTGTTACTTAAAAATTTCTCCCCTTAAATATTGATAATATTCTTTAATTAGAAATAAATGATAATATATAGAAATTGTGTTCCAATAAATAATAAAATTCCAAGAAAAAATAAAATGAATAAATGATTGTTTGTGCCGATTAGCAATAGGTTGATGACTACTGAATTATATGGATTGAGATCTCATTACAAAAATAAGGGTGTGTTAGAATTTTGAAGGGTCATGTATAATTATAAGGATTTTATACTGTCGCAAGGATTTAAAACATGCAGATCAATGGTCAAAATTAATAATAAAAAAGATAAAATAATATACGTAATCTAACAAGCTTATAAGATACACATACATCAACGGATGGAGCTGGCATTTGGAAGAAAAAAAGTGTTGAATGGACATCATATTGGATATGTTTATGCTTTTAGACTTGAATTGAATACTTAAGTTATGAGAGGAATTGCCATCAAGATATGAGCTTAAATCAAGTAGTAGAATGCATTACATGGATAAAGTTGGTATATTTCTGTACACACTTGCTCGGGGGCTATCTGATAAAGCTGGGCATTTCAAGTGGTCTTCGATGCACTATGTGGTAAAGAATAAGGAATGGGATATTATATTATAAAATCTAGCTATCCACGCATCAAAACAACACCATATTACATGAAATATATATGTCATATTTTAAGGTAACACATTCAATATAAATTTTACTTCTATATACATTCTAATATGCACTTTTTTAATATTGTATTAGATGCATTAATGGTACACGTACCGCTGCTTTTATTCTAAAAACCGATCAACTACATTTGTGTTGAAGAGATCAACTACATTGTGTTGGAAGGAAAGGTATTCACACATTTAATATCATGGTCGTATGTAATTTTAAATTGTGTTCTACACATATCAGCTCGATGGGAAGAATCGACACAAGACATGTGCTTTTTCTGTATAACTCCTATCATGAATTTATCGACGCAACAATATGATAAATTTTATTTATTTTTTAACAGGTACCATAGATGATGGTGCAATGGGTGGTGACTCGATGAGAGATTGCTTTGCACATGTCATAAGATTGCCATAGTTTATTCTATTTTAGACTCGATTATTTAGTTTTGTTTAACCTATAATCTCATGGACAATTCATTTTGATATTAAAATTATGATATTTTGTGAAGCCTTCCGCAAATTGTGTTACGTGAAATCTAATAGAAAAAAACTAATTTATTAAATTTGATAGTGTATCTGGAGCGACCTCTGGGCACGTGTTCGGATGCATGCATTTCGAAAATAAATTCAAAAATGTTTGTTTTAACTATGCCCACATTCTTAACTTGGCCGCCATATATTATTCTGTATCTCAACAGTGTCCGATTTTAATAATGCTGTAGCCGTGGATATGAGGGCAGATGATAAACGTTCTAATGGTTTAAAGGTTTACGCGGCTGAACTTGGCACCCATGTCAGCATTTTGTCACTTCATTTAAATTAATTTGGGCCAAATAAACAAATATCCTATTATGTTTTACTACTAACTTGGAACATCCGGAGTCTGGACGACTCTAAAATGGGATAACATTCCTAAGAAGACTCGTGAAACAGATCAAATATCCTATTATTAGTTATTATTCGATAAGAGGGCAATCGTGCGTGTGTGTGCATGGTAGAAATGCAATCTATTTATAATGTGGTTGGTTCCAACGAATAAAACTAGATATGAGCAGGATCCTTCTATAAATACGTCCGCATGGATCATGCATTAAAGGCATACTTCTTTTCACCACCCAATCCTTCCATTCCTTGCCAACATGGACTTATGCTCTGTTGCGGCTTTGTTGTTGGCCCTTTGCTACATCAACGTCGCCCAAGCCACCATTGTCGGCCATGACTCGCGAGCTCTGGTCATTGAAGGCCGACGCCGGCTCATCATCTCCGGCTCCATTCACTACCCACGCAGCACTCCTGAGGTATGTAATTTGTTTTTTCTTTTATGCTTAACAAATGCACGTATGGTTTTCCATCTTTTGGAGTGAAAGAAAAAAATTGCATGACTATGAATGTTGTGCGGCGCCTTTACATGATCGATGACTTCTTCTGTGTTTTTTAGATGTGGCCTGACTTGATTCAGAAGGCCAAAGAAGGAGGCATCGACACCATTGAGACTTATGTCTTTTGGAATGGCCATGAGCCTAGGCGTCGTGAGGTTTGATAGTGTTCCTTTTGCATGTTCCACACCCTCGGACAGCATAGCTGAAATGTATATATGACTTGTTTTCGTCATCTTTGTTTAGTATAATTTTGAAGGCAACTATGACTTGGTCAGATTTATCAAGGAGATTCAGAGTGCTGGCCTTTATGCCATTCTTCGCATAGGTCCATATGTTTGTGCAGAATGGGACTACGGGTATTACGAACCTTAACAATCATGAATTTCATTTCCGAAGTCTTGAGTTATTCTGTTCGATATCTTTAGTGATTTAATTGGGTGATTACAGAGGTATACCTGGATGGGTAAGAAATATTCCAAGCATGCAAGTCAGAACGGACAACAAGCCCTGGAAGGTATGAATTTAGATCCATCTTTAGCTTCTACCCATTTTCATTGTCATTTTTTTTGTTGTCAATGATTATGATGTATTTTTTTTTCTTGAATAAAGTACTATGAATGTGTGTTTTGGCCAAATTATTGAACTTGACCGGTAGACTTGTCCGGGCATCCATGTAATATATATATATATTTATTTATTTAGCTATGTAAGTACATTAACTTAGTTATAATTATAACTGTGAAAAATAAGTAGTGTCCACATTTACAAGAGATAAATGATAAGTATGCGGACCAGAAGTCCGCATAAAAAGTCATCTTACCTTTTTGTGCTTGTCTTTCGTTTGTGCTCTTTCTAGGCTTGTGACGCCTAAACATTGCCTTGTTGATTACCTTCATCATTTTTACTATGAACGCTTTGACAGGATGAGATGCAAAACTTCACTACCTTAATTGTCGATATGATGAAGGAAGCAAGATTGTTTGCACCACAAGGAGGTCCTATCATCTTGAGCCAGGTTCACTTCTTATTCTTTTAATTACTCTTCTTTTTCTCTGTATCCGTGTAGTTGTTTCATCATTTTATTAGTTCTAATGATATACCAAGTTTGCTCTGAAAAATAGATTGAGAATGAGTATGGCAATATCCAATGGGGGTTTGACAAGGATAACGCCAAGCGTTACATCACATGGTGCGCGCAGATGGCAGATTCACAGCAGATTGGTGTGCCATGGGTCATGTGCCAGCAACAAGATGCACCGGAACCAATGGTGTGATTCACAAACTATACATTTGCACTTGTGCTCATTGTGCTTCACCTTTTTTTTGTGACTGTGACATCATTTGCTTCCGTTATGATTGCTAGATTGAGGCCTGCAACGGCTTCTATTGTTCGAATTATAGCCCCAAGAACCCAAAGAACCCCAAGTTTTGGACCGAAAATTGGACTGGCTGGTTGGTGTTGGATATACTTTCTTGCCTATTTATTTTCACAGTGCGCATTGAGTCATCCATCTTAACCCAACACTGATGTTGATCGATTCAGGTTCAAAGGCTGGGGACAAGCAACACCATTTAGGCCCGCGGAAAATGTGGCCTTCGAGGTGGCTCGCTTTTACCAAAAAGGCGGAACATTGCAGAACTACTACATGGTTAATATTTGATATGAATCCACTCAACTTGTTAAATGCTAATAACTAAGGTTCAAGAATGTTGAAGCTTGTGTTTTGCCATGGATTCAGTATCATGGAGGTACCAATTTTGGTCGGACTTCCGGAGGTCCGTATATCACGACGAGCTACGATTACGATGCTCCTCTCGATGAGTATGGTACGTTGATTTGCAATCACTTCCACGATGGCCTAACATCATCGTCTTATAATTAATCAATATATGTGCCTTTTCAGGTAGCAAAAGACAACCCAAATGGGGCCACTTGAAAGAGTTGCATGCTTCTCTTAAGCTTATGGAAAATGCTCTACTCTATGGTTATGCTTCTGAAATCAAGGCTTCCAATGGAGTGACGGTAATAATAAGTTTGTGTGTGCATCGATAATACAGTGTTCCATCAATGAATCAAATTCTTGACACCATGCTATGGATTTGGCAAATTCTAGATTACAAAGTATGAGATTAATGGGACCGTTCCTGCTTGTTTCATAAGCAATGACAACACCACAGCCGATGCAATTGTAAACTATGGAGCGCAAGACTTCTTCGTGCCTGCATACTCTGTTAGTTTGCTTCCTGATTGCGAGAAGGAAGTTTTCAACACGGCCAAGGTGCTTTAGCATTATTAAACAATATCCTATAAATCACGAAACCAACTTGCTTCTTCCACAAATATAATTTAGTTCTTTAATTCTCGCTCTGGATGCATTAATCAATCACGTGCCTTTCCCATCCAGGTTACAGCTCAAACTTCTATCATGGTGAAGAAGGGCGAGGAACAACCTAAACCAATGAAATGGTCATGGAGATCTGAGAATGTGAAGCCCAAAGCTAAGGGATTAGCACCTTCGGTCACAGTCAACAAGCTCTCGGATCAGGTGGTGGCTACTTCTGATGAGAGTGACTACCTTTGGTACATGACCAGGCAAGTGTACTCTTGATTGTTCTATATTATCGGGTGGCCGACTCGAGTTGTTCATTCATCCTAATGTTACTTGATGCTCATTTTCTTATACATACAGTGTGAATATTAATCGGAAGGGCCAAATGGTTCTTAGTGTCAAGACCGCTGGCCATGTATTGTATGTCTTCGTGAATGGTCGGCTAGTAGGTAATGAATCGAAATTATGAATGTGTTTGTTTACTCTTTTCCTGCTGTCATACAATGGCTCACTATGATTTTATGAAATTCAATTTGTGCAGGATCTCAGCTAGCAAAGAAAGATCATTACCAATTTACTTATGAGTGCAATGTGAAAGTTAGGTCCGGAAGAAACCGTATATCCTTACTTAGTGCTACTGTGGGGCTTGCGGTAATCATTATTAGTTCTGAGATCAAAATCATGTAATTAATTAAGTCATAGCACCAATCTTATTGATGTTTCTTCTTCTGATCAAAATTCAAATAGAACTATGGCGCACGCTATGAGCTAATTCCAACTGGAATTACCGGGCCTGTTACGTTGGCGGGAGGAAACACCACTTTGGACTTGACAAACAATACATGGACTTACAAGGTATATAGATATATATATTCAGTCAATGAGTGCATACGCTGCTACAAATAAATATATGAGAAAACGAGACATATTTTGGGATTAGGTCGGTCTTGATGGTGAAGCAAGAAAGATCTATTCTGGGGATCGTAAGATCAAGTGGCGTTCAGGTGCCATTCCAACCAACAAACCCTTCACTTGGTACCAGGTATTTATTGCCTTCTCAGTGGATCATTTGGTACGCGCGCCAGAGGAAGATATGGTCGAGATGTAGCAAAAAATAATATTAACTTGTTTTGTGGAAATTGATTTGCATTCCATTGCAGACAACGTTCGAATCTCCTCTTGGAACCAGCGACCCGGTGGTGGTTGATTTGCTTGGCATGAACAAAGGCGCTGCATGGGTGAACGGCTTCAGCTTGGGGCGCTTCTGGCCAAGCAGGATGGTGGATGAAGGCTGCAACGGGTGCTACGTTGGTCGCTACGAGCAGAACAAGATATGCAAGAAGGACTGCGGGCTGCCATCGCAGAGATTCTACCACGTCCCGAGGTCTCTCTTGAAGGCCGGCCGGCCCAACACTTTGACCTTGTTCGAGGAAGCCGGTGGCAACCCCTTCAGCGTAGCATTTAAGACCGTGACTGTGGGCACCGTGTGCGCCCGAGCAAGCGAAGGCGATGCCGTTAGCCTCTCTTGCCAAGGAGGCCAAACGTTCTCCAGGATCAACTTCGCCAGCTTGGGCAATCCGAGTGGGACGTGCGGCGCCTATGCAAAAGGCAGCTGCGATGTTGACGCGTACCACCTCGTCAGGAGCGCATGCCTCGGCAAGGAGTCATGCACTGTGGTGGCCTCTCAGCTCACAAGGAGCAAGCTTTGCAATGATTCGGCCTCCCCCGCAGCGTTGGTTGTTCAGGCAACCTGTTACGAAGCGCTGCCGAGCCCCAACTCTTGAGATCACGGACATAGTCCTTTAATATTAAATTAATGTGGGTTTATAGTTGTAGTTTCCAATTATCCCCATTTCACTTGCATATATTACTTTGCTTGCTGAGGGACCGTTGGAGTTTCGTTCTTAAGAATCTAAGTCGATTATTGTAACATCAATTTTTTCATTACTGTAATATGTTAAGTATGCATTAATTATATGCTATCATATATCTTTTTCTTTAAATAGCTTATCTTCAAATGATCTTAGTGGTTACAAATAATAGTTGTAAGAGATTTAAGTTAATTAAAATTAACATTTATAATGTATTTTAAATAATTTAATAAATCCGGATAATCATATCATCCCAGTTTAGTTCTTCGATGAATCTGAGATCACCGCCACCAAAATCTTGAGTTGGATGCAATTCTTGAATAGTAAAAAAAAAAATCGGGTCAGGATCGGAGTCGGGTTGATTCAATGCCGAACCCAATTTTTGTCACCTCATGGGTATTCTAAGAGTGTAAATAAATGAAACCAAACTAATCGATGATGAATAGTGTGAGATTTCAAGTGTTCGTAGTTAAAAAATTATTCATCTCACGATCAATTTGTTAAGGCCACTTGAAAGGACAGATTTTATGCTGCCACATCAATAAAAATGATAATTAAATTTCCGAGAATACTATAAGAATAATTAGGTGTTTCAAGGAACTCATCAACATGCGCATAATCAAAGGTAAATACGAACAATTCTGAGTTACAACAAAATATCTACCTCTACATAGACCATATGTCTATTTATCTTAGTATTTCACAGTATATGAAATAATGACAAAAACAAATGAAAGATTCTTTATTTTTTGAGGGGGTGTTTGACTATGGATAGCCTTTATAAATTACTCATAGTCTCAAGTTAAACTTATAAATTATCATTATATTATTTTATTTACTTGGTTTATTATATTACTGATTATTATTGCTTTCATTAGATAATTAATATTAATAAAAAGTAAAAAATAGTAAACAAAAATATTATTATTGTTATTATTATTATTGTTGTTGTTGTTGTTAAATTACTAATTATTACTCCTATCATACTATGATTAGTCGTTCTAATGTACTTTAGCAATAAAAGATAATAAACCAAAAATAAGACTTAATATTAAATTTTATTGCTATTATATTACTAATTTATTGCTTTCGTGGTAAAATGAAGTACAAATGGTATCATCAAGAAACAACTTAATCATATATTCTTTCTCTTTTGTTCACGCCAATATGTGTCTATGTTTAAAAATTGACGTATTCCCTAAATTGAGGATTTAAACACGACTCCTTAACCAATAACCAACCTTGTGAACCTCTTTGATACAAGTTGCACAAAAGGAGTTGAGCAAAATCTATCGTTAATGCCAACCGAAGGATCATGGATCATGGAACGACGACGGACACGCCACCGCACGTGATGGGAGCATGGTTCAAGAATGATTGCTGGACCTCCGAGTGTTGTCAGCAAGCGATAATCGACACGAAAAATTGGGAACGAATGAGTGATCGTGGACGAGAGCTATAAAATGTGATGGAGAATGTCCGTAATCAAAAGCCGTTAGAAGTCCTAGATCACCTTCTTTTCTTTTCCTTTTCTTCATTGGTAACATAGTGTCATAACATCAAACCATACCTAATCTTTTTGTTTGGCATGCCATCTGAGAGGGTGCGTTAATAATGATGCCTGAACTATTGCAGCTCCTCAATCTTTCGACTAAACATCAAGACATTTCTTAATATAACCTGACCTCACAATCTAAAAACCCGACATACAAGAAGAAGGAAAGATGGTCGATATAAATAGCTCCACATTAGGGCATTACCTCTAACTAGTCTTTATACGAATATCGAGTGGGCTTGTTGCATCTTCGCCGGCGCATATGCAATTCGTTTTGCATCATTTTTCTTAGGTGTAGGTTTTTTCTAATAATCACAAAAATTTCTATGAGCAAAGATAATAAGCAATTTAAAAATGTTAATTAACGCAAAAAAATTAAGAAAATTGCAAAAAAGTATGCCTTAATAAACAAATACTCTAGTGACACCTTACCTGAAAAAAAATTAATTGTACCTAATAGTTAGTGACGACAAAGTTATAACCTAAAAGTAAGTTACGTTATTTCAAATTGACCTTTTGGAAAATATACAAAATAAATATAGTTTGTTTGATATAAATAATATTAAAACCAACACTTTCCAATTCAGATGACACGAAGTAATGCATATATGTGCAAATTTAATTTAAAAAAAAAACAAAACAACATTCTATAATGGTAATAAAATAAATGATCGATGAAGAAAATACTACCGTTTAAAAAGAAAAAAAATCAAAATTTTTGAAAAAAATCTTTTTATGTACAATTATGTGTGTGCATATATATATTAAATTGTTACTTAAAAATTTCTCCCCTTAAATATTGATAATATTCTTTAATTAGAAATAAATGATAATATATAGAAATTGTGTTCCAATAAATAATAAAATTCCAAGAAAAAATAAAATGAATAAATGATTGTTTGTGCCGATTAGCAATAGGTTGATGACTACTGAATTATATGGATTGAGATCTCATTACAAAAATAAGGGTGTGTTAGAATTTTGAAGGGTCATGTATAATTATAAGGATTTTATACTGTCGCAAGGATTTAAAACATGCAGATCAATGGTCAAAATTAATAATAAAAAAGATAAAATAATATACGTAATCTAACAAGCTTATAAGATACACATACATCAACGGATGGAGCTGGCATTTGGAAGAAAAAAAGTGTTGAATGGACATCATATTGGATATGTTTATGCTTTTAGACTTGAATTGAATACTTAAGTTATGAGAGGAATTGCCATCAAGATATGAGCTTAAATCAAGTAGTAGAATGCATTACATGGATAAAGTTGGTATATTTCTGTACACACTTGCTCGGGGGCTATCTGATAAAGCTGGGCATTTCAAGTGGTCTTCGATGCACTATGTGGTAAAGAATAAGGAATGGGATATTATATTATAAAATCTAGCTATCCACGCATCAAAACAACACCATATTACATGAAATATATATGTCATATTTTAAGGTAACACATTCAATATAAATTTTACTTCTATATACATTCTAATATGCACTTTTTTAATATTGTATTAGATGCATTAATGGTACACGTATCGCTGCTTTTATTCTAGAAACCGATCAACTACATTTGTGTTGAAGAGATCAACTACATTGTGTTGGAAGGAAAGGTATTCACACATTTAATATCATGGTCGTATGTAATTTTAAATTGTGTTCTACACATATCAGCTCGATGGGAAGAATCGACACAAGACATGTGCTTTTTCTGTATAACTCCTATCATGAATTTATCGACGCAACAATATGATAAATTTTATTTATTTTTTAACAGGTACCATAGATGATGGTGCAATGGGTGGTGACTCGATGAGAGATTGCTTTGCACATGTCATAAGATTGCCATAGTTTATTCTATTTTAGACTCGATTATTTAGTTTTGTTTAACCTATAATCTCATGGACAATTCATTTTGATATTAAAATTATGATATTTTGTGAAGCCTTCCGCAAATTGTGTTACGTGAAATCTAATAGAAAAAAACTAATTTATTAAATTTGATAGTGTATCTGGAGCGACCTCTGGGCACGTGTTCGGATGCATGCATTTCGAAAATAAATTCAAAAACGTTTGTTTTAACTATGCCCACATTCTTAACTTGGCCGCCATATATTATTCTGTATCTCAACAGTGTCCGATTTTAATAATGCTGTAGCCGTGGATATGAGGGCAGATGATAAACGTTCTAATGGTTTAAAGGTTTACGCGGCTGAACTTGGCACCCATGTCAGCATTTTGTCACTTCATTTAAATTAATTTGGGCCAAATAAACAAATATCCTATTATGTTTTACTACTAACTTGGAACATCCGGAGTCTGGACGACTCTAAAATGGGATAACATTCCTAAGAAGACTCGTGAAACAGATCAAATATCCTATTATTAGTTATTATTCGATAAGAGGGCAATCGTGCGTGTGTGTGCATGGTAGAAATGCAATCTATTTATAATGTGGTTGGTTCCAACGAATAAAACTAGATATGAGCAGGATCCTTCTATAAATACGTCCGCATGGATCACGCATTAAAGGCATACTTCTTTTCACCACCCAATCCTTCCATTCCTTGCCAACATGGACTTATGCTCTGTTGCGGCTTTGTTGTTGGCCCTTTGCTACATCAACGTCGCCCAAGCCACCATTGTCGGCCATGACTCGCGAGCTCTGGTCATCGATGGCCGACGCCGGCTCATCATCTCCGGCTCCATTCACTACCCACGCAGCACTCCTGAGGTATGTAATTTGTTTTTTCTTTTATGCTTAACAAATGCACGTATGGTTTTCCATCTTTTGGAGTGAAAGAAAAAAATTGCATGACTATGAATGTTGTGCGGCGCCTTTACATGATCGATGACTTCTTCTGTGTTTTTTAGATGTGGCCTGACTTGATTCAGAAGGCCAAAGAAGGAGGCATCGACACCATTGAGACTTATGTCTTTTGGAATGGCCATGAGCCTAGGCGTCGTGAGGTTTGATAGTGTTCCTTTTGCATGTTCCACACCCTCGGACAGCATAGCTGAAATGTATATATGACTTGTTTTCGTCATCTTTGTTTAGTATAATTTTGAAGGCAACTATGACTTGGTCAGATTTATCAAGGAGATTCAGAGTGCTGGCCTTTATGCCATTCTTCGCATAGGTCCATATGTTTGTGCAGAATGGGACTACGGGTATTACGAACCTTAACAATCATGAATTTCATTTCCGAAGTCTTGAGTTATTCTGTTCGATATCTTTAGTGATTTAATTGGGTGATTACAGAGGTATACCTGGATGGGTAAGAAATATTCCAAGCATGCAAGTCAGAACGGACAACAAGCCCTGGAAGGTATGAATTTAGATCCATCTTTAGCTTCTACCCATTTTCATTGTCATTTTTTTTGTTGTCAATGATTATGATGTATTTTTTTTTCTTGAATAAAGTACTATGAATGTGTGTTTTGGCCAAATTATTGAACTTGACCGGTAGACTTGTCCGGGCATCCATGTAATATATATATATATTTATTTATTTAGCTATGTAAGTACATTAACTTAGTTATAATTATAACTGTGAAAAATAAGTAGTGTCCACATTTACAAGAGATAAATGATAAGTATGCGGACCAGAAGTCCGCATAAAAAGTCATCTTACCTTTTTGTGCTTGTCTTTCGTTTGTGCTCTTTCTAGGCTTGTGACGCCTAAACATTGCCTTGTTGATTACCTTCATCATTTTTACTATGAACGCTTTGACAGGATGAGATGCAAAACTTCACTACCTTAATTGTCGATATGATGAAGGAAGCAAGATTGTTTGCACCACAAGGAGGTCCTATCATCTTGAGCCAGGTTCACTTCTTATTCTTTTAATTACTCTTCTTTTTCTCTGTATCCGTGTAGTTGTTTCATCATTTTATTAGTTCTAATGATATACAAAGTTTGCTCTGAAAAATAGATTGAGAATGAGTATGGCAATATCCAATGGGGGTTTGACAAGGATAACGCCAAGCGTTACATCACATGGTGCGCGCAGATGGCAGATTCACAGCAGATTGGTGTGCCATGGGTCATGTGCCAGCAACAAGATGCACCGGAACCAATGGTGTGATTCACAAACTATACATTTGCACTTGTGCTCATTGTGCTTCACCTTTTTTTTGTGACTGTGACATCATTTGCTTCCGTTATGATTGCTAGATTGAGGCCTGCAACGGCTTCTATTGTTCGAATTATAGCCCCAAGAACCCAAAGAACCCCAAGTTTTGGACCGAAAATTGGACTGGCTGGTTGGTGTTGGATATACTTTCTTGCCTATTTATTTTCACAGTGCGCATTGAGTCATCCATCTTAACCCAACACTGATGTTGATCGATTCAGGTTCAAAGGCTGGGGACAAGCAACACCATTTAGGCCCGCGGAAAATGTGGCCTTCGAGGTGGCTCGCTTTTACCAAAAAGGCGGAACATTGCAGAACTACTACATGGTTAATATTTGATATGAATCCACTCAACTTGTTAAATGCTAATAACTAAGGTTCAAGAATGTTGAAGCTTGTGTTTTGCCATGGATTCAGTATCATGGAGGTACCAATTTTGGTCGGACTTCCGGAGGTCCGTATATCACGACGAGCTACGATTACGATGCTCCTCTCGATGAGTATGGTACGTTGATTTGCAATCACTTCCACGATGGCCTAACATCATCGTCTTATAATTAATCAATATATGTGCCTTTTCAGGTAGCAAAAGACAACCCAAATGGGGCCACTTGAAAGAGTTGCATGCTTCTCTTAAGCTTATGGAAAATGCTCTACTCTATGGTTATGCTTCTGAAATCAAGGCTTCCAATGGAGTGACGGTAATAATAAGTTTGTGTGTGCATCGATAATACAGTGTTCCATCAACGAATCAAATTCTTGACACCATGTTATGGATTTGGCAAATTCTAGATTACAAAGTATGAGATTAATGGGACCGTTCCTGCTTGTTTCATAAGCAATGACAACACCACAGCCGATGCAATTGTAAACTATGGAGCGCAAGACTTCTTCGTGCCTGCATACTCTGTTAGTTTGCTTCCTGATTGCGAGAAGGAAGTTTTCAACACGGCCAAGGTGCTTTAGCATTATTAAACAATATCCTATAAATCACGAAACCAACTTGCTTCTTCCACAAATATAATTTAGTTCTTTAATTCTCGCTCTGGATGCATTAATCAATCACGTGCCTTTCCCATCCAGGTTACAGCTCAAACTTCTATCATGGTGAAGAAGGGCGAGGAACAACCTAAACCAATGAAATGGTCATGGAGATCTGAGAATGTGAAGCCCAAAGCTAAGGGATTAGCACCTTCGGTCACAGTCAACAAGCTCTCGGATCAGGTGGTGGCTACTTCTGATGAGAGTGACTACCTTTGGTACATGACCAGGCAAGTGTACTCTTGATTGTTCTATATTATCGGGTGGCCGACTCGAGTTGTTCATTCATCCTAATGTTACTTGATGCTCATTTTCTTATACATACAGTGTGAATATTAATCGGAAGGGCCAAATGGTTCTTAGTGTCAAGACCGCTGGCCATGTATTGTATGTCTTCGTGAATGGTCGGCTAGTAGGTAATGAATCGAAATTATGAATGTGTTTGTTTACTCTTTTCCTGCTGTCATACAATGGCTCACTATGATTTTATGAAATTCAATTTGTGCAGGATCTCAGCTAGCAAAGAAAGATCATTATCAATTTACTTATGAGTGCAATGTGAAAGTTAGGTCCGGAAGAAACCGTATATCCTTACTTAGTGCTACTGTGGGGCTTGCGGTAATCATTATTAGTTCGGAGATCAAAATCATGTAATTAATTAAGTCATAGCACCAATCTTATTGATGTTTCTTCTTCTGATCAAAATTCAAATAGAACTATGGCGCACGCTATGAGCTAATTCCAACTGGAATTACCGGGCCTGTTACGTTGGCGGGAGGAAACACCACTTTGGACTTGACAAACAATACATGGACTTACAAGGTATATAGATATATATATTCAGTCAATGAGTGCATACGCTGGTACAAATAAATATATGAGAAAACGAGACATATTTTGGGATTAGGTCGGTCTTGATGGTGAAGCAAGAAAGATCTATTCTGGGGATCGTAAGATCAAGTGGCGTTCAGGTGCCATTCCAACCAACAAACCCTTCACTTGGTACCAGGTATTTATTGCCTTCTCAGTGGATCATTTGGTACGCGCGCCAGAGGAAGATATGATCGAGATGTAGCAAAAAATAATATTAACTTGTTTTGTGGAAATTGATTTGCATTCCATTGCAGACAACGTTCGAATCTCCTCTTGGAACCAGCGACCCGGTGGTGGTTGATTTGCTTGGCATGAACAAAGGCGCTGCATGGGTGAACGGCTTCAGCTTGGGGCGCTTCTGGCCAAGCAGGATGGTGGATGAAGGCTGCAACGGGTGCTACGTTGGTCGCTACGAGCAGAACAAGATATGCAAGAAGGACTGCGGGCTGCCATCGCAGAGATTCTACCACGTCCCGAGGTCTCTCTTGAAGGCCGGCCGGCCCAACACTTTGACCTTGTTCGAGGAAGCCGGTGGCAACCCCTTCAGCGTAGCATTTAAGACCGTGACTGTGGGGACCGTGTGCGCCCGAGCAAGCGAAGGCGATGCCGTTAGCCTCTCTTGCCAAGGAGGCCAAACGTTCTCCAGGATCAACTTCGCCAGCTTGGGCAATCCGAGTGGGACGTGCGGCGCCTATGCGAAAGGCAGCTGCGATGTTGACGCGTACCACCTCGTCAGGAGCGCATGCCTCGGCAAGGAGTCATGCACTGTGGTGGCCTCTCAGCTCACAAGGAGCAAGCTTTGCAATGATTCGGCCTCCCCCGCAGCGTTGGTTGTTCAGGCAACCTGTTACGAAGCGCTGCCGAGCCCCAACTCTTGAGATCACGGACATAGTCCTTTAATATTAAATTAATGTGGGTTTATAGTTGTAGTTTCCAATTATCCCCATTTCACTTGCATATATTACTTTGCTTGCTGAGGGACCGTTGGAGTTTCGTTCTTAAGAATCTAAGTCGATTATTGTAACATCAATTTTTTCATTACTGTAATATGTTAAGTATGCATTAATTATATGCTATCATATATCTTTTTCTTTAAATAGCTTATCTTCAAATGATCTTAGTGGTTACAAATAATAGTTGTAAGAGATTTAAGTTAATTAAAATTAACATTTATAATGTATTTTAAATAATTTAATAAATCCGGATAATCATATCATCCTAGTTTAGTTCTTCGATGAATCTGAGATCACCGCCACCAAAATCTTTAGTTGGATGCAATTCTTGAATAGTAAAAAAAAAAATCGGGTCAGGATCGGAGTCGGATTGATTCAATGCCGAACCCAATTTTTGTCACCTCATGGGTATTCTAAGAGTGTAAATAAATGAAACCAAACTAATCGATGATGAATAGTATGAGATTTCAAGTGTTCGTAGTTAAAAAATTATTCATCTCACGATCAATTTGTTAAGGCCACTTGAAAGGACAGATTTTATGCTGCCACATCAATAAAAATGATAATTAAATTTCCGAGAATACTATAAGAATAATTAGGTGTTTCAAGGAACTCATCAACATGCGCATAATCAAAGGTAAATACGAGCAATTCTGAGTTACAACAAAATATCTACCTCTACATAGACCATATGTCTATTTATCTTAGTATTTCACAGTATATGAAATAATGACAAAAACAAATGAAAGATTCTTTATTTTTTGAGGGGGTGTTTGACTATGGATAGCCTTTATAAATTACTCATAGTCTCAAGTTAAACTTATAAATTATCATTATATTATTTTTATTTACTTGGTTTATTATATTACTGATTATTATTGCTTTCATTAGATAATTAATATTAATAAAAAGTAAAAAATAGTAAACAAAAATATTATTATTGTTGTTGTTGTTGTTAAATTACTAATTATTACTCCTATCATACTATGATTAGTCGTTCTAATGTACTTTAGCAATAAAAGATAATAAACCAAAAATAAGACTTAATATTAAATTTTATTGCTATTATATTACTAATTTATTGCTTTCGTGGTAAAACGAAGTACAAATGGTATCATCAAGAAACAACTTAATCATATATTCTTTCTCTTTTGTTCACGCCAATATGTGTCTATGTTTAAAAATTGACGTATTCCCAAAATTGAGGATTTAAACACGACTCCTTAACCAATAACCAACCTTGTGAACCTCTTTGATACAAGTTGCACAAAAGGAGTTGAGCAAAATCTATCGTTAATGCCAACCGAAGGATCATGGATCATGGAACGACGACGGACACGCCACCGCACGTGATGGGAGCATGGTTCAAGAATGATTGCTGGACCTCCGAGTGTTGTCAGCAAGCGATAATCGACACGAAAAATTAGGAACGAATGAGTGATCGTGGACGAGAGCTATAAAATGTGATGGAGAATGTCCGTAATCAAAAGCCGTTAGAAGTCCTAGATCACCTTCTTTTCTTTTCCTTTTCTTCATTGGTAACATAGTGTCATAACATCAAACCATACCTAATCTTTTTGTTTGGCATGCCATCTGAGAGGGTGTGTTAATAATGATGCCTGAACTATTGCAGCTCCTCAATCTTTCGACTAAACATCAAGACATTTCTTAATATAACCTGACCTCACAATCTAAAAACCCGACATACAAGAAGAAGGAAAGATGGTCGATATAAATAGCTCCACATTAGGGCATTACCTCTAACTAGTCTTTATACGAATATCGAGTGGGCTTGTTCCATCTTAGCCGGCGCATATGCAATTCGTTTTGCATCATTTTTCTTAGGTGTAGGTTTTTTCTAATAATCACAAAAATTTCTATGAGCAAAGATAATAAGCAATTTAAAAATGTTAATTAACGCAAAAAAATTAAGAAAATCGCAAAAAAGTATGCCTTAATAAACAAATACTCTAGTGACACCTTACCTGAAAAAAAAATTAATTGTACCTAATAGTTAGTGATGACAAAGTTATAACCTAAAAGTAAGTTACGTTATTTCAAATTGACCTTTTGGAAAATATACAAAATAAATATAGTTTGTTTGATATAAATAATATTAAAACCAACACTTTCCAATTCAGATGACACAAAGTAATGCATATATGTGCAAATTTAATTTACAAAAAAAAAAAAAACAAAACAACATTCTATAATGGTAATAAAATAAATGATCGATGAAGAAAATACTACCGTTTAAAAAGAAAAAAAATCAAAATTTTTGAAAAAAATCTTTTTATGTACAATTATGTGTGTGCATATATATATTAAATTGTTACTTAAAAATTTCTCCCCTTAAATATTGATAATATTCTTTAATTAGAAATAAATGATAATATATAGAAATTGTGTTCCAATAAATAATAAAATTCCAAGAAAAAATAAAATGAATAAATGATTGTTTGTGCCGATTAGCAATAGGTTGATGACTACTGAATTATATGGATTGAGATCTCATTACAAAAATAAGGGTGTGTTAGAATTTTGAAGGGTCATGTATAATTATAAGGATTTTATACTGTCGCAAGGATTTAAAACATGCAGATCAATGGTCAAAATTAATAATAAAAAAGATAAAATAATATACGTAATCTAACAAGCTTATAAGATACACATACATCAACGGATGGAGCTGGCATTTGGAAGAAAAAAAGTGTTGAATGGACATCATATTGGATATGTTTATGCTTTTAGACTTGAATTGAATACTTAAGTTATGAGAGGAATTGCCATCAAGATATGAGCTTAAATCAAGTAGTAGAATGCATTACATGGATAAAGTTGGTATATTACTGTACACACTTGCTCGGGGGCTATCTGATAAAGCTGGGCGTTTCAAGTGGTCTTCGATGCACTATGTGGTAAAGAATAAGGAATGGGATATTATATTATAAAATCTAGCTATCCACGCATCAAAACAACACCATATTACATGAAATATATATGTCATATTTTAAGGTAACACATTCAATATAAATTTTACTTCTATATACATTCTAATATGCACTTTTTTAATATTGTATTAGATGCATTAATGGTACACGTATCGCTGCTTTTATTCTAGAAACCGATCAACTACATTTGTGTTGAAGAGATCAACTACATTGTGTTGGAAGGAAAGGTATTCACACATTTAATATCATGGTCGTATGTAATTTTAAATTGTGTTCTACACATATCAGCTCGATGGGAAGAATCGACACAAGACATGTGCTTTTTCTGTATAACTCCTATCATGAATTTATCGACGCAACAATATGATAAATTTTATTTATTTTTTAACAGGTACCATAGATGATGGTGCAATGGGTGGTGACTCGATGAGAGATTGCTTTGCACATGTCATAAGATTGCCATAGTTTATTCTATTTTAGACTCGATTATTTAGTTTTGTTTAACCTATAATCTCATGGACAATTCATTTTGATATTAAAATTATGATATTTTGTGAAGCCTTCCGCAAATTGTGTTACGTGAAATCTAATAGAAAAAAACTAATTTATTAAATTTGATAGTGTATCTGGAGCGACCTCTGGGCACGTGTTCGGATGCATGCATTTCGAAAATAAATTCAAAAACGTTTGTTTTAACTATGCCCACATTCTTAACTTGGCCGCCATATATTATTCTGTATCTCAACAGTGTCCGATTTTAATAACGCTGTAGCCGTGGATATGAGGGCAGATCATAAACGTTCTAATGGTTTAAAGGTTTACGCGGCTGAACTTGGCACCCATGTCAGCATTTTGTCACTTCATTTAAATTAATTTGGGCCAAATAAACAAATATCCTATTATGTTTTACTACTAACTTGGAACATCCGGAGTCTGGACGACTCTAAAATGGGATAACATTCCTAAGAAGACTCGTGAAACAGATCAAATATCCTATTATTAGTTATTATTCGATAAGAGGGCAATCGTGCGTGTGTGTGCATGGTAGAAATGCAATCTATTTATAATGTGGTTGGTTCCAACGAATAAAACTAGATATGAGCAGGATCCTTCTATAAATACGTCCGCATGGATCATGCATTAAAGGCATACTTCTTTTCACCACCCAATCCTTCCATTCCTTGCCAACATGGACTTATGCTCTGTTGCGGCTTTGTTGTTGGCCCTTTGCTACATCAACGTCGCCCAAGCCACCATTGTCGGCCATGACTCGCGAGCTCTGGTCATCGATGGCCGACGCCGGCTCATCATCTCCGGCTCCATTCACTACCCACGCAGCACTCCTGAGGTATGTAATTTGTTTTTTCTTTTATGCTTAACAAATGCACGTATGGTTTTCCATCTTTTGGAGTGAAAGAAAAAAATTGCATGACTATGAATGTTGTGCGGCGCCTTTACATGATCGATGACTTCTTCTGTGTTTTTTAGATGTGGCCTGACTTGATTCAGAAGGCCAAAGAAGGAGGCATCGACACCATTGAGACTTATGTCTTTTGGAATGGCCATGAGCCTAGGCGTCGTGAGGTTTGATAGTGTTCCTTTTGCATGTTCCACACCCTCGGACAGCATAGCTGAAATGTATATATGACTTGTTTTCGTCATCTTTGTTTAGTATAATTTTGAAGGCAACTATGACTTGGTCAGATTTATCAACGAGATTCAGAGTGCTGGCCTTTATGCCATTCTTCGCATAGGTCCATATGTTTGTGCAGAATGGGACTACGGGTATTACGAACCTTAACAATCATGAATTTCATTTCCCAAGTCTTGAGTTATTCTCTTCGATATCTTTAGTGATTTAATTGGGTGATTACAGAGGTATACCTGGATGGGTAAGAAATATTCCAAGCATGCAAGTCAGAACGGACAACAAGCCCTGGAAGGTATGAATTTAGATCCATCTTTAGCTTCTACCCATTTTCATTGTCATTTTTTTTGTTGTCAATGATTATGATGTATTTTTTTTCTTGAATAAAGTACTATGAATGTGTGTTTTGGCCAAATTATTGAACTTGACCGGTAGACTTGTCCGGGCATCCATGTAATATATATATATATATTTATTTATTTAGCTATGTAAGTACATTAACTTAGTTATAATTATAACTGTGAAAAATAAGTAGTGTCCACATTTACAAGAGATAAATGATAAGTATGCGGATCAGAAGTCCGCATAAAAAGTCATCTTACCTTTTTGTGCTTGTCTTTCGTTTGTGCTCTTTCTAGGCTTGTGACGCCTAAACATTGCCTTGTTGATTACCTTCATCATTTTTACTATGAACGCTTTGACAGGATGAGATGCAAAACTTCACTACCTTAATTGTCGATATGATGAAGGAAGCAAGATTGTTTGCACCACAAGGAGGTCCTATCATCTTGAGCCAGGTTCACTTCTTATTCTTTTAATTACTCTTCTTTTTCTCTGTATCCGTGTAGTTGTTTCATCATTTTATTAGTTCTAATGATATACCAAGTTTGCTCTGAAAAATAGATTGAGAATGAGTATGGCAATATCCAATGGGGGTTTGACAAGGATAACGCCAAGCGTTACATCACATGGTGCGCGCAGATGGCAGATTCACAGCAGATTGGTGTGCCATGGGTCATGTGCCAGCAACAAGATGCACCGGAACCAATGGTGTGATTCACAAACTATACATTTGCACTTGTGCTCATTGTGCTTCACCTTTTTTTTGTGACTGTGACATCATTTGCTTCCGTTATGATTGCTAGATTGAGGCCTGCAACGGCTTCTATTGTTCGAATTATAGCCCCAAGAACCCAAAGAACCCCAAGTTTTGGACCGAAAATTGGACTGGCTGGTTGGTGTTGGATATACTTTCTTGCCTATTTATTTTCACAGTGCGCATTGAGTCATCCATCTTAACCCAACACTGATGTTGATCGATTCAGGTTCAAAGGCTGGGGACAAGCAACACCATTTAGGCCCGCGGAAAATGTGGCCTTCGAGGTGGCTCGCTTTTACCAAAAAGGCGGAACATTGCAGAACTACTACATGGTTAATATTTGATATGAATCCACTCAACTTGTTAAATGCTAATAACTAAGGTTCAAGAATGTTGAAGCTTGTGTTTTGCCATGGATTCAGTATCATGGAGGTACCAATTTTGGTCGGACTTCCGGAGGTCCGTATATCACGACGAGCTACGATTACGATGCTCCTCTCGATGAGTATGGTACGTTGATTTGCAATCACTTCCACGATGGCCTAACATCATCGTCTTATAATTAATCAATATATGTGCCTTTTCAGGTAGCAAAAGACAACCCAAATGGGGCCACTTGAAAGAGTTGCATGCTTCTCTTAAGCTTATGGAAAATGCTCTACTCTATGGTTATGCTTCTGAAATCAAGGCTTCCAATGGAGTGACGGTAATAATAAGTTTGTGTGTGCATCGATAATACAGTGTTCCATCAACGAATCAAATTCTTGACACCATGCTATGGATTTGGCAAATTCTAGATTACAAAGTATGAGATTAATGGGACCGTTCCTGCTTGTTTCATAAGCAATGACAACACCACAGCCGATGCAATTGTAAACTATGGAGCGCAAGACTTCTTCGTGCCTGCATACTCTGTTAGTTTGCTTCCTGATTGCGAGAAGGAAGTTTTCAACACGGCCAAGGTGCTTTAGCATTATTAAACAATATCCTATAAATCACGAAACCAACTTGCTTCTTCCACAAATATAATTTAGTTCTTTAATTCTCGCTCTGGATGCATTAATCAATCACGTGCCTTTCCCATCCAGGTTACAGCTCAAACTTCTATCATGGTGAAGAAGGGCGAGGAACAACCTAAACCAATGAAATGGTCATGGAGATCTGAGAATGTGAAGCCCAAAGCTAAGGGATTAGCACCTTCGGTCACAGTCAACAAGCTCTCGGATCAAGTGGTGGCTACTTCTGATGAGAGTGACTACCTTTGGTACATGACCAGGCAAGTGTACTCTTGATTGTTCTATATTATCGGGTGGCCGACTCGAGTTGTTCATTCATCCTAATGTTACTTGATGCTCATTTTCTTATACATACAGTGTGAATATTAATCGGAAGGGCCAAATGGTTCTTAGTGTCAAGACCGCTGGCCATGTATTGTATGTCTTCGTGAATGGTCGGCTAGTAGGTAATGAATCGAAATTATGAATGTGTTTGTTTACTCTTTTCCTGCTGTCATACAATGGCTCACTATGATTTTATGAAATTCAATTTGTGCAGGATCTCAGCTAGCAAAGAAAGATCATTACCAATTTACTTATGAGTGCAATGTGAAAGTTAGGTCCGGAAGAAACCGTATATCCTTACTTAGTGCTACTGTGGGGCTTGCGGTAATCATTATTAGTTCTGAGATCAAAATCATGTAATTAATTAAGTCATAGCACCAATCTTATTGATGTTTCTTCTTCTGATCAAAATTGAAATAGAACTATGGCGCACGCTATGAGCTAATTCCAACTGGAATTACCGGGCCTGTTACGTTGGCGGGAGGAAACACCACTTTGGACTTGACAAACAATACATGGACTTACAAGGTATATAGATATATATATTCAGTCAATGAGTGCATACGCTGCTACAAATAAATATATGAGAAAACGAGACATATTTTGGGATTAGGTCGGTCTTGATGGTGAAGCAAGAAAGATCTATTCTGGGGATCGTAAGATCAAGTGGCGTTCAGGTGCCATTCCAACCAACAAACCCTTCACTTGGTACCAGGTATTTATTGCCTTCTCAGTGGATCATTTGGTACGCGCGCCAGAGGAAGATATGATCGAGATGTAGCAAAAAATAATATTAACTTGTTTTGTGGAAATTGATTTGCATTCCATTGCAGACAACGTTCGAATCTCCTCTTGGAACCAGCGACCCGGTGGTGGTTGATTTGCTTGGCATGAACAAAGGCGCTGCATGGGTGAACGGCTTCAGCTTGGGGCGCTTCTGGCCAAGCAGGATGGTGGATGAAGGCTGCAACGGGTGCTACGTTGGTCGCTACGAGCAGAACAAGATATGCAAGAAGGACTGCGGGCTGCCATCGCAGAGATTCTACCACGTCCCGAGGTCTCTCTTGAAGGCCGGCCGGCCCAACACTTTGACCTTGTTCGAGGAAGCCGGTGGCAACCCCTTCAGCGTAGCATTTAAGACCGTGACTGTGGGCACCGTGTGCGCCCGAGCAAGCGAAGGCGATGCCGTTAGCCTCTCTTGCCAAGGAGGCCAAACGTTCTCCAGGATCAACTTCGCCAGCTTGGGCAATCCGAGTGGGACGTGCGGCGCCTATGCAAAAGGCAGCTGCGATGTTGACGCGTACCACCTCGTCAGGAGCGCATGCCTCGGCAAGGAGTCATGCACTGTGGTGGCCTCTCAGCTCACAAGGAGCAAGCTTTGCAATGATTCGGCCTCCCCCGCAGCGTTGGTTGTTCAGGCAACCTGTTACGAAGCGCTGCCGAGCCCCAACTCTTGAGATCACGGACACAGTCCTTTAATATTAAATTAATGTGGGTTTATAGTTGTAGTTTCCAATTATCCCCATTTCACTTGCATATATTACTTTGCTTGCTGAGGGACCGTTGGAGTTTCGTTCTTAAGAATCTAAGTCGATTATTGTAACATCAATTTTTTCATTACTGTAATATGTTAAGTATGCATTAATTATATGCTATCATATATCTTTTTCTTTAAATAGCTTATCTTCAAATGATCTTAGTGGTTACAAATAATAGTTGTAAGAGATTTAAGTTAATTAAAATTAACATTTATAATGTATTTTAAATAATTTAATAAATCCGGATAATCATATCATCCCAGTTTAGTTCTTCGATGAATCTGAGATCACCGCCACCAAAATCTTGAGTTGGATGCAATTCTTGAATAGTAAAAAAAAAAATCGGGTCAGGATCAGAGTCGGGTTGATTCAATGCCGAACCCAATTTTTGTCACCTCATGGGTATTCTAAGAGTGTAAATAAATGAAACCAAACTAATCGATGATGAATAGTGTGAGATTTCAAGTGTTCGTAGTTAAAAAATTATTCATCTCACGATCAATTTGTTAAGGCCACTTGAAAGGACAGATTTTATGCTGCCACATCAATAAAAATGATAATTAAATTTCCGAGAATACTATAAGAATAATTAGGTGTTTCAAGGAACTCATCAACATGCGCATAATCAAAGGTAAATACGAGCAATTCTGAGTTACAACAAAATATCTACCTCTACATAGACCATATGTCTATTTATCTTAGTATTTCACAGTATATGAAATAATGACAAAAACAAATGAAAGATTCTTTATTTTTTGAGGGGGTGTTTGACTATGGATAGCCTTTATAAATTACTCATAGTCTCAAGTTAAACTTATAAATTATCATTATATTATTTTATTTACTTGGTTTATTATATTACTGATTATTATTGCTTTCATTAGATAATTAATATTAATAAAAAGTAAAAAATAGTAAACAAAAATATTATTATTGTTATTATTACTATTGTTGTTGTTGTTGTTAAATTACTAATTATTACTCCTATCATACTATGATTAGTCGTTCTAATGTACTTTAGCAATAAAAGATAATAAACCAAAAATAAGACTTAATATTAAATTTTATTGCTATTATATTACTAATTTATTGCTTTCGTGGTAAAATGAAGTACAAATGGTATCATCAAGAAACAACTTAATCATATATTCTTTCTCTTTTGTTCACGCCAATATGTGTCTATGTTTAAAAATTGACGTATTCCCTAAATTGAGGATTTAAACACGACTCCTTAACCAATAACCAACCTTGTGAACCTCTTTGATACAAGTTGCACAAAAGGAGTTGAGCAAAATCTATCGTTAATGCCAACCGAAGGATCATGGATCATGGAACGACGACGGACACGCCACCGCACGTGATGGGAGCATGGTTCAAGAATGATTGCTGGACCTCCGAGTGTTGTCAGCAAGCGATAATCGACACGAAAAATTGGGAACGAATGAGTGATCGTGGACGAGAGCTATAAAATGTGATGGAGAATGTCCGTAATCAAAAGCCGTTAGAAGTCCTAGATCACCTTCTTTTCTTTTCCTTTTCTTCATTGGTAACATAGTGTCATAACATCAAACCATACCTAATCTTTTTGTTTGGCATGCCATCTGAGAGGGTGCGTTAATAATGATGCCTGAACTATTGCAGCTCCTCAATCTTTCGACTAAACATCAAGACATTTCTTAATATAACCTGACCTCACCATCTAAAAACCCGACATACAAGAAGAAGGAAAGATGGTCGATATAAATAGCTCCACATTAGGGCATTACCTCTAACTAGTCTTTATACGAATATCGAGTGGGCTTGTTCCATCTTCGCCGGCGTATATGCAATTCGTTTTGCATCATTTTTCTTAGGTGTAGGTTTTTTCTAATAATCACAAAAATTTCTATGAGCAAAGATAATAAGCAATTTAAAAATGTTAATTAACGCAAAAAAATTAAGAAAATCGCAAAAAAGTATGCCTTAATAAACAAATACTCTAGTGACACCTTACCTGAAAAAAAATTAATTGTACCTAATAGTTAGTGACGACAAAGTTATAACCTAAAAGTAAGTTACGTTATTTCAAATTGACCTTTTGGAAAATATACAAAATAAATATAGTTTGTTTGATATAAATAATATTAAAACCAACACTTTCCAATTCAGATGACACGAAGTAATGCATATATGTGCAAATTTAATTTACAAAAAAAAAAAACAAAACAACATTCTATAATGGTAATAAAATAAATGATCGATGAAGAAAATACTACCGTTTAAAAAAAAATCAAAATTTTTGAAAAAAATCTTTTTATGTACAATTATGTGTGTGCATATATATATTAAATTGTTACTTAAAAATTTCTCCCCTTAAATATTGATAATATTCTTTAATTAGAAATAAATGATAATATATAGAAATTGTGTTCCAATAAATAATAAAATTCCAAGAAAAAATAAAATGAATAAATGATTGTTTGTGCCGATTAGCAATAGGTTGATGACTACTGAATTATATGGATTGAGATCTCATTACAAAAATAAGGGTGTGTTAGAATTTTGAAGGGTCATGTATAATTATAAGGATTTTATACTGTCGCAAGGATTTAAAACATGCAGATCAATGGTCAAAATTAATAATAAAAAAGATAAAATAATATACGTAATCTAACAAGCTTATAAGATACACATACATCAACGGATGGAGCTGGCATTTGGAAGAAAAAAAGTGTTGAATGGACATCATATTGGATATGTTTATGCTTTTAGACTTGAATTGAATACTTAAGTTATGAGAGGAATTGCCATCAAGATATGAGCTTAAATCAAGTAGTAGAATGCATTACATGGATAAAGTTGGTATATTTCTGTACACACTTGCTCGGGGGCTATCTGATAAAGCTGGGCATTTCAAGTGGTCTTCGATGCACTATGTGGTAAAGAATAAGGAATGGGATATTATATTATAAAATCTAGCTATCCACGCATCAAAACAACACCATATTACATGAAATATATATGTCATATTTTAAGGTAACACATTCAATATAAATTTTACTTCTATATACATTCTAATATGCACTTTTTTAATATTGTATTAGATGCATTAATGGTACACGTATCGCTGCTTTTATTCTAGAAACCGATCAACTACATTTGTGTTGAAGAGATCAACTACATTGTGTTGGAAGGATAGGTATTCACACATTTAATATCATGGTCGTATGTAATTTTAAATTGTGTTCTACATATATCAGCTCGATGGGAAGAATCGACACAAGACATGTGCTTTTTCTGTATAACTCCTCTCATGAATTTATCGACGCAACAATATGATAAATTTTATTTATTTTTTAACAGGTACCATAGATGATGGTGCAATGGGTGGTGACTCGATGAGAGATTGCTTTGCACATGTCATAAGATTGCCATAGTTTATTCTATTTTAGACTCGATTATTTAGTTTTGTTTAACCTATAATCTCATGGACAATTCATTTTGATATTAAAATTATGATATTTTGTGAAGCCTTCCGCAAATTGTGTTACGTGAAATCTAATAGAAAAAAACTAATTTATTAAATTTGATAGTGTATCTGGAGCGACCTCTGGGCACGTGTTCGGATGCATGCATTTCGAAAATAAATTCAAAAACGTTTGTTTTAACTATGCCCACATTCTTAACTTGGCCGCCATATATTATTCTGTATCTCAACAGTGTCCGATTTTAATAACGCTGTAGCCGTGGATATGAGGGCAGATCATAAACGTTCTAATGGTTTAAAGGTTTACGCGGCTGAACTTGGCACCCATGTCAGCATTTTGTCACTTCATTTAAATTAATTTGGGCCAAATAAACAAATATCCTATTATGTTTTACTACTAACTTGGAACATCCGGAGTCTGGACGACTCTAAAATGGGATAACATTCCTAAGAAGACTCGTGAAACAGATCAAATATCCTATTATTAGTTATTATTCGATAAGAGGGCAATCGTGCGTGTGTGTGCATGGTAGAAATGCAATCTATTTATAATGTGGTTGGTTCCAACGAATAAAACTAGATATGAGCAGGATCCTTCTATAAATACGTCCGCATGGATCATGCATTAAAGGCATACTTCTTTTCACCACCCAATCCTTCCATTCCTTGCCAACATGGACTTATGCTCTGTTGCGGCTTTGTTGTTGGCCCTTTGCTACATCAACGTCGCCCAAGCCACCATTGTCGGCCATGACTCGCGAGCTCTGGTCATCGATGGCCGACGCCGGCTCATCATCTCCGGCTCCATTCACTACCCACGCAGCACTCCTGAGGTATGTAATTTGTTTTTTCTTTTATGCTTAACAAATGCACGTATGGTTTTCCATCTTTTGGAGTGAAAGAAAAAAATTGCATGACTATGAAATGTTGTGCGGCGCCTTTACATGATCGATGACTTCTTCTGTGTTTTTTAGATGTGGCCTGACTTGATTCAGAAGGCCAAAGAAGGAGGCATCGACACCATTGAGACTTATGTCTTTTGGAATGGCCATGAGCCTAGGCGTCGTGAGGTTTGATAGTGTTCCTTTTGCATGTTCCACACCCTCGGACAGCATAGCTGAAATGTATATATGACTTGTTTTCGTCATCTTTGTTTAGTATAATTTTGAAGGCAACTATGACTTGGTCAGATTTATCAACGAGATTCAGAGTGCTGGCCTTTATGCCATTCTTCGCATAGGTCCATATGTTTGTGCAGAATGGGACTACGGGTATTACGAACCTTAACAATCATGAATTTCATTTCCCAAGTCTTGAGTTATTCTATTCGATATCTTTAGTGATTTAATTGGGTGATTACAGAGGTATACCTGGATGGGTAAGAAATATTCCAAGCATGCAAGTCAGAACGGACAACAAGCCCTGGAAGGTATGAATTTAGATCCATCTTTAGCTTCTACCCATTTTCATTGTCATTTTTTTTGTTGTCAATGATTATGATGTATTTTTTTTTCTTGAATAAAGTACTATGAATGTGTGTTTTGGCCAAATTATTGAACTTGACCGGTAGACTTGTCCGGGCATCCATGTAATATATATATATATATATATATATATTTAGCTATGTAAGTACATTAACTTAGTTATAATTATAACTGTGAAAAATAAGTAGTGTCCACATTTACAAGAGATAAATGATAAGTATGCGGATCAGAAGTCCGCATAAAAAGTCATCTTACCTTTTTGTGCTTGTCTTTCGTTTGTGCTCTTTCTAGGCTTGTGACGCCTAAACATTGCCTTGTTGATTACCTTCATCATTTTTACTATGAACGCTTTGACAGGATGAGATGCAAAACTTCACTACCTTAATTGTCGATATGATGAAGGAAGCAAGATTGTTTGCACCACAAGGAGGTCCTATCATCTTGAGCCAGGTTCACTTCTTATTCTTTTAATTACTCTTCTTTTTCTCTGTATCCGTGTAGTTGTTTCATCATTTTATTAGTTCTAATGATATACCAAGTTTGCTCTGAAAAATAGATTGAGAATGAGTATGGCAATATCCAATGGGGGTTTGACAAGGATAACGCCAAGCGTTACATCACATGGTGCGCGCAGATGGCAGATTCACAGCAGATTGGTGTGCCATGGGTCATGTGCCAGCAACAAGATGCACCGGAACCAATGGTGTGATTCACAAACTATACATTTGCACTTGTGCTCATTGTGCTTCACCTTTTTTTTGTGACTGTGACATCATTTGCTTCCGTTATGATTGCTAGATTGAGGCCTGCAACGGCTTCTATTGTTCGAATTATAGCCCCAAGAACCCAAAGAACCCCAAGTTTTGGACCGAAAATTGGACTGGCTGGTTGGTGTTGGATATACTTTCTTGCCTATTTATTTTCACAGTGCGCATTGAGTCATCCATCTTAACCCAACACTGATGTTGATCGATTCAGGTTCAAAGGCTGGGGACAAGCAACACCATTTAGGCCCGCGGAAAATGTGGCCTTCGAGGTGGCTCGCTTTTACCAAAAAGGCGGAACATTGCAGAACTACTACATGGTTAATATTTGATATGAATCCACTCAACTTGTTAAATGCTAATAACTAAGGTTCAAGAATGTTGAAGCTTGTGTTTTGCCATGGATTCAGTATCATGGAGGTACCAATTTTGGTCGGACTTCCGGAGGTCCGTATATCACGACGAGCTACGATTACGATGCTCCTCTCGATGAGTATGGTACGTTGATTTGCAATCACTTCCACGATGGCCTAACATCATCGTCTTATAATTAATCAATATATGTGCCTTTTCAGGTAGCAAAAGACAACCCAAATGGGGCCACTTGAAAGAGTTGCATGCTTCTCTTAAGCTTATGGAAAATGCTCTACTCTATGGTTATGCTTCTGAAATCAAGGCTTCCAATGGAGTGACGGTAATAATAAGTTTGTGTGTGCATCGATAATACAGTGTTCCATCAACGAATCAAATTCTTGACACCATGCTATGGATTTGGCAAATTCTAGATTACAAAGTATGAGATTAATGGGACCGTTCCTGCTTGTTTCATAAGCAATGACAACACCACAGCCGATGCAATTGTAAACTATGGAGCGCAAGACTTCTTCGTGCCTGCATACTCTGTTAGTTTGCTTCCTGATTGCGAGAAGGAAGTTTTCAACACGGCCAAGGTGCTTTAGCATTATTAAACAATATCCTATAAATCACGAAACCAACTTGCTTCTTCCACAAATATAATTTAGTTCTTTAATTCTCGCTCTGGATGCATTAATCAATCACGTGCCTTTCCCATCCAGGTTACAGCTCAAACTTCTATCATGGTGAAGAAGGGCGAGGAACAACCTAAACCAATGAAATGGTCATGGAGATCTGAGAATGTGAAGCCCAAAGCTAAGGGATTAGCACCTTCGGTCACAGTCAACAAGCTCTCGGATCAAGTGGTGGCTACTTCTGATGAGAGTGACTACCTTTGGTACATGACCAGGCAAGTGTACTCTTGATTGTTCTATATTATCGGGTGGCCGACTCGAGTTGTTCATTCATCCTAATGTTACTTGATGCTCATTTTCTTATACATACAGTGTGAATATTAATCGGAAGGGCCAAATGGTTCTTAGTGTCAAGACCGCTGGCCATGTATTGTATGTCTTCGTGAATGGTCGGCTAGTAGGTAATGAATCGAAATTATGAATGTGTTTGTTTACTCTTTTCCTGCTGTCATACAATGGCTCACTATGATTTTATGAAATTCAATTTGTGCAGGATCTCAGCTAGCAAAGAAAGATCATTACCAATTTACTTATGAGTGCAATGTGAAAGTTAGGTCCGGAAGAAACCGTATATCCTTACTTAGTGCTACTGTGGGGCTTGCGGTAATCATTATTAGTTCTGAGATCAAAATCATGTAATTAATTAAGTCATAGCACCAATCTTATTGATGTTTCTTCTTCTGATCAAAATTCAAATAGAACTATGGCGCACGCTATGAGCTAATTCCAACTGGAATTACCGGGCCTGTTACGTTGGCGGGAGGAAACACCACTTTGGACTTGACAAACAATACATGGACTTACAAGGTATATAGATATATATATTCAGTCAATGAGTGCATACGCTGCTACAAATAAATATATGAGAAAACGAGACATATTTTGGGATTAGGTCGGTCTTGATGGTGAAGCAAGAAAGATCTATTCTGGGGATCGTAAGATCAAGTGGCGTTCAGGTGCCATTCCAACCAACAAACCCTTCACTTGGTACCAGGTATTTATTGCCTTCTCAGTGGATCATTTGGTACGCGCGCCAGAGGAAGATATGATCGAGATGTAGCAAAAAATAATATTAACTTGTTTTGTGGAAATTGATTTGCATTCCATTGCAGACAACGTTCGAATCTCCTCTTGGAACCAGCGACCCGGTGGTGGTTGATTTGCTTGGCATGAACAAAGGCGCTGCATGGGTGAACGGCTTCAGCTTGGGGCGCTTCTGGCCAAGCAGGATGGTGGATGAAGGCTGCAACGGGTGCTACGTTGGTCGCTACGAGCAGAACAAGATATGCAAGAAGGACTGCGGGCTGCCATCGCAGAGATTCTACCACGTCCCGAGGTCTCTCTTGAAGGCCGGCCGGCCCAACACTTTGACCTTGTTCGAGGAAGCCGGTGGCAACCCCTTCAGCGTAGCATTTAAGACCGTGACTGTGGGCACCGTGTGCGCCCGAGCAAGCGAAGGCGATGCCGTTAGCCTCTCTTGCCAAGGAGGCCAAACGTTCTCCAGGATCAACTTCGCCAGCTTGGGCAATCCGAGTGGGACGTGCGGCGCCTATGCAAAAGGCAGCTGCGATGTTGACGCGTACCACCTCGTCAGGAGCGCATGCCTCGGCAAGGAGTCATGCACTGTGGTGGCCTCTCAGCTCACAAGGAGCAAGCTTTGCAATGATTCGGCCTCCCCCGCAGCGTTGGTTGTCCAGGCAACCTGTTACGAAGCGCTGCCGAGCCCCAACTCTTGAGATCACGGACATAGTCCTTTAATATTAAATTAATGTGGGTTTATAGTTGTAGTTTCCAATTATCCCCATTTCACTTGCATATATTACTTTGCTTGCTGAGGGACCGTTGGAGTTTCGTTCTTAAGAATCTAAGTCGATTATTGTAACATCAATTTTTTCATTACTGTAATATGTTAAGTATGCATTAATTATATGCTATCATATATCTTTTTCTTTAAATAGCTTATCTTCAAATGATCTTAGTGGTTACAAATAATAGTTGTAAGAGATTTAAGTTAATTAAAATTAACATTTATAATGTATTTTAAATAATTTAATAAATCTGGATAATCATATCATCCCAGTTTAGTTCTTCGATGAATCTGAGATCACCGCCACCAAAATCTTGCGTTGGATGCAATTCTTGAATAGTAAAAAAAAAAAATCGGGTCAGGATCGATGATGAATAGTATGAGATTTCAAGTGTTCGTAGTTAAAAAATCTGGATAATCATATCATCCCAGTTTAGTTCTTCGATGAATCTGAGATCACCCCCACCAAAATCTTGAGTTGGATGCAATTCTTGAATAGTAAAAAAAAAATCGAGTCAGGATCGGAGTCGGGTTGATTCAATGCCGAACCCAATTTTTATCATCTTATGGATATTCTAAGAGTGTAAATAAATGAAACCAAACTAAACGAGGATGAATAGTATGAGATTTCAAGTGTTCGTAGTTAAAAAATTATTCATCTCACGATCAATTTGTTAAAGCCACTTGAAAGGACAGATTTTATGCTGCCACATCAATAAAAATGATAATTAAATTTCTGAGAATACTGTAAGAATAATTAGGTGTTTCAAGGAACTCATCAACATGCGCATAATCAAAGGTAAATACGAGCAATTCTGAGTTACAACAAAATGTCTACCTCTACATAGACCATATGTCTATTTATCTTAGTATTTCACACTATATGAAATAATGACAAAAACAAATGAAAGATTCTTTATTTCTTGAGGGGGTGTTTGACTATGGATAGCCTTTATAAATTACTCATAGTCTCAAGTTAAACTTATAAATTATCATTATATTATTTTATTTACTTGGTTTATTATATTACTGATTATTATTGCTTTCATTAGATAGTTAATATTAATAAAAAGTAAAAAATAGTAAACAAAAATATTATTATTGTTATTATTATTATTGTTGTTGTTGTTGTTATATTACTAATTATTACTCCTATCATACTATTATTAGTCGTTCTAATGTACTTTAGCAATAAAAGATAATAAACCAAAAATAAGACTTAATATTAAATTTTATTGCTATTATATTACTAATTTATTGCTTTCGTGGTAAAATGAAGTACAAATGGTATCATCAAGAAACAACTTAATCATATATTCTTTCTCTTTTGTTCACGCCAATATGTGTCTATGTTTAAAAATTGACTGTATTCCCTAAATTGAGGATTTAAACACGACTCCTTAACCAATAACCAACCTTGTGAACCTCTTTGATACAAGTTGCACAAAAGGAGTTGAGCAAAATCTATCGTTAATGCCAACCGAAGGATCATGGATCATGGAACGACGACGGACACGCCACCGCATGTGATGGGAGCATGGTTCAAGAATGATTGCTGGACCTCCGAGTGTTGTCAGCAAGCGATAATCGACACGAAAAATTGGGAACGAATGAGTGATCGTGGACGAGAGCTATAAAATGTAATGTAGAATGTCCGTAATCAAAAGCCGTTAGAAGTCCTAGATCACCTTCTTTTCTTTTCCTTTTCTTCATTGGTAACATAGTGTCATAACATCAAACCATACCTAATCTTTTTGTTTGGCATGCCATCTGAGAGGGTGCCGATGCTTGAACTATTGCAGCTCCTCAATCTTTCGACTAAACATCAAGACATTTCTTAATATAACCTGACCTCACCATCTAAAAACCCGACATACAAGAAGAAGGAAAGATGGTCGATATAAATAGCTCCACATTAGGGCATTACCTCTAACTAGTCTTTATACGAATATCGAGTGGGCTTGTTCCATCTTCGCCCGCGCATATCCAATTCGTTTTGCATCATTTTTCTTAGGTGTAGGTTTTTTCTAATAATCACAAAAATTTCTATGAGCAAAGATAATAAGCAATTTAAAAATGTTAATTAACGCAAAAAAGTATGCCTTAATAAACAAATATTCTAGTGACACCTTACCTGAAAAACATTAATTGTACCTAATAGTTAGTGACGACAAAGTTATAACCTAAAAATAAGTTACGTTATTTCAAATTGACCTTTTGGAAAATATACAAAATAAATATAGTTTGTTTGATATAAATAATATTAAAACCAACACTTTCCAATTCAGATGACACGAAGTAATGCATATATGTGCAAATTTAATTTACAAAAAAAAACAAAACAACATTCTATAATGGTAATAAAATAAATGATCGATGAAGAAAATACTACCGTTTAAAAAAAAATCAAAATTTTTGAAAAAAAAAACTTTTTATGTACAATTACTTGTGTACATATATATATTAAATTGTTACTTAAAAATTTGTCCCCTTAAATATTGATAATATTCTTTAATTAGAAATAAATGATAATATATAGAAATTATGTTCCAATAAATAATAAAATTCCAAGAAAAAATAAAATGAATAAATGATTCTTTGTGCCGATTAGCAATAGGTTGATAACAACTGAATTATATGGATTGAGATCTCATTACAAAAATAAGGGTTTGTTAGAATTTTGAAGGGTCATGTATAATTATAAGGATTTTATATTGTCGCAAGGATTTAAAACATGCAGATCAATGGTCAAAATTAATAATAAAAAAGATAAAATAATATACGTAATCTAACAAGCTTATAAGATACACATATATCAACGGATGGAGCTGGCATTTGGAAGAAAAAAAGTGTTGAATGGACATCATATTGGATATGTTTATGCTTTTAGACTTCAATTGAATACTTAAGTTATGAGAGGAATTGTCATCAAGATATGAGCTTAAATCAAGTAGTAGAATGCATTACATGGATAAAGTTGGTATATTTCTGTACACACTTGCTCGGGGGCTCTCTGATAAAGCTGGGCATTTCAAGTGGTCTTCGATGCACTATGTGGTAAAGAATAAGGAATGGGTATATTATAAATCTAGCTATCCATGCATCAAAACAACACCATATTACATGAAATATATATGTCATATTTTAAGGTAACACATTCAATATAAATTTTACTTCTATATACATTCTAATATGCACTTTTTTGGTATTGTATTAGATGCATTAGTGATACACGTATCGCTGCTTTTATTCTAGAAACCGATCAACTACATTTGTGTTGAAGAGATCAACTACATTGTGTTGGAAGGAAAGGTATTCACACATTTAATATCATGGTCGTATGTAATTTTAAATTGTGTTCTACATATATATCAGCTCGATGGGAAGAATCGACACATGACATGTGCTTTTTCTGTATAACTCCTATCATGAATTTATCGACGCAACAATATGATAAATTTTTTTTATTTTTTAACAGGTACCATAGATGATGGTGCAATGGGTGGTGACTCGATGAGAGATTGCTTTGCACATGTCATAAGATTGCCATAGTTTATTCTATTTTAGACTCGATTATTTAGTTTTGTTTAACCTATAATCTCATGGACAATTCATTTTGATATTAAAATTATGATATTTTGTGAAGCCTTCCGCAAATTGTGTTACGTGAAATTTAATAGAAAAAAACTAATTTGTTAAATTTGATAGTGTATCTAGAGCGACCTCTGGGCACGTGTTCAGATGCATGCATTCCGAAAATAAATTCAAAAAACGTTTGTTTTAACTATGCCCACATTCTTAACTTGGCCGCCATATATTATTCTGTATCTCAACAGTGTCCGATTTTAATAATGCTGTAGCCGTGGATATGAGGGCAGATGATAAACGTTCGAATGGTTTAAAGATTTACGTGGCTGAACTTGGCACCCATGTCAGCATTTTGTCACTCCATTTAAATTAATTTGGGCCAAATAAACAAATATCCTATTATGTTTTACTACTAACTTGGAACATCCGGAGTCTGGACGACTCTAAAATGGGATAACATTCCTAAGAAAACTCATGAAACAGATCAAATATCCTATTATTAATTATTATTCGATAAGAGGGCAATCGTACGTGTGTGTGCATGGTAGAAATGCAATCTATTTATAATGTGGTTGGTTCCAACGAATAAAACTAGATATGAGCAGGATCCTTCTATAAATACGTCTGCATGGATCATGCATTCAAAGCATACTTCTTTTCACCACCCAATCCTTCCATTCCTTGCCAACATGGACTTATGCTCTGTTGCGGCTTTGTTACTGGCCCTTTGCTGCATCAACGTCGCCCAAGCCTCCATTGTCGGCCATGTCTCGCGAGCTCTGGTCATCTTGAAAAAATGGCCGACGCCGGCTCATCATCTCCGGATCCATTGTAACGCTCCGAAATTTGACCCCGCCACGTGGCGAGATCTCCTTTCGGTCGTTACTTTCTTTGGTCTTTCTTGACTCTTTTATTGACTTAAATGGTCAAGAAGAGTGACACGTAAGCGGAAGACTTAAATAATAAAATATTACATAATAATATAAAGAAATGCGGAAGCTAAATAAACAAAGGGTACATCAATGTCTCACATAGGCATATAAAGGTCTATGCCATAATACAACACTATAGGTTTCATCCAAATGAAAATACAACTCGAAATGCTGAAGGATAAAAACTTCATCTAGACCATACGATAACCATGTGCACACGCCACCAAGCTGTAGTCGCCACACACACATCAACACGGCACGCATTCATATCAAGTACCTGTGGGGATCACACAGGGGAGCAAGCTCAACCGTTAGCATAAAGCTAAGTGTGAGTTCGTATAAATCATAAATTAGTTCTATCAAAATAAGCATAAGGTAAGCCTGGAAATCAAGTATAAGAGTGAATCATAATAGAGGAGTCGATAGGATGATTATAGTTCATTCTTTTTCATTTTCTTTCTTTTTCATGTTCAGTCTCATGTTCATTGTTCATATTCACGTTCATAAGGATAAAGTCATTCCATTCATCTTTTGTCATTCATGTTCATATTTTTGAAGAGCTCTTCTTCTTTTAGGGAATATCATTGCAGGCACACAAGTGTGCATCTATCTAGACCATGGTGGGCCAGTGGGGGATCAGTGCCACAACGAGTGCCCCGTCGAGCAAGATGATCTCGCGTAAAGCGGAAACATCCGTAGGGAAGAAACTCCCATCTAGATAGGCAATCGATAACTCTCCTTCTTATTATTTCATGGACCTGTCTTTTGATCACTTGGATCAATCAAGGCTGTAGGGAGCAAAGGCGGCTCCAATTCATCATAAGTTACTATTAAGGGAAAGGATAATCATATGGCCAAAGATTTATCAAATCATAGTTGTTACTAAAAATCATGTTTATTCTCTGGCCAAGATTCCGACGGCCGAAAGTTAATTCGTTTGATGGATACTAATTTCAGAATGAGAATTTTGATTTAGATAATGTCAAGATGGTACGCATGTGGTAAAATGGATAACAATAATATTGTGATTAAATCATATATATATAAAGGCAAATATATTTGCACCTCCTTACAACATCTACACATATCTTTAAACAGCACTGATTTAAATCTATTTCCACCTCCTTACGACATCTACATGTATCTATGTACAGCACGGATTTCACGTCCTTATTCACCATGTGGGAATATATTAATCGACCAAACACAAAGGAACAAAAAGAGATAACTATAATTATCTAGAGATTTGGAACAAACAGAGACAATTATAATTACATAAAGCATTTGTAACCTGCATATAATTTATAAATCACGTGCAAGAGGACAGCAATAGGATCTCTCATTCATTCGCCAACAAAAACTTGCAGACATAACATAATAGCAAAAATGGTCAACCTATCATAGTAATTCATCACTTTAGCACTAACTGGATTTCCTATAACCAAAGCACGGTACAACCGTATAACATCAAAGATATTAAATTCTGAGCAGCATGATATATGGGAAGTGTAGTCAAATCTTCTTATGCAATCACAATATTTGTAATAATTTATGTTAATCTAATTTATTTGGTGTTTTGTGATGCGGCAAAAAAAAGAATTATTCATTGTATGAATAAGACATCACACGATTCAGTAGATTTAAATTATTTGATAGTAAATCATCACAAAGACAGGTTCTATCGGTTCTGTGATGCCGTCAAAAAAATTGATTTAAATCTTCGAGATATGCAAAAATATTATGGAAATATCCTATGATTCAGATCCCGAAATCACACCTTCTTATCTGTCGTCGGTTTGTCGTTTCACCGGAGCGAGTCCTACTCTTGTCCTCCTCCTTGCGTCACGTACACCCGAAGAACCTGCCGGAGTTCTTTCTATGTCTTCTGGCCGAACATGAACAGGACAGTAGCAGAGAGAGAAATGAGAAAGGAAATTAGAAAAAGTGAGAGGGGTTAAATGATTTTTATGGCCATAAATTTGTGGATTCAAAATCTCGGATTTCATGGAGGCAAAAGGGGTTACAAATCTGAGGTGTTAATTGGGTGGTGTTTTGGGTGTAATGGTGCATTAATACAAGGATTTGATTTGGTTTTTATTTATTATATTTTTTTTTTAATGCGGTACGTTACATCCATTCACTACCCACGCAGCACTCCTGAGGTATGTAATTTGTTTTTTTTTATGCTTAACAAATGCACGTATGGCCATGAGCCTAGGCGTCGTGAGGTTTGATAGTGTTCCTTTTGCATGTTCCACACCCTCGGACAGCAGAGCTGAAATGTATATATGACTTGTTTTCGTCATCTTTGTTTAGTATAATTTTGAAGGCAACTATGACTTGGTCAGATTTATCAAGGAGATTCAGAGTGCTGGCCTTTATGCCATTCTTCGCATAGGTCCATATGTTTGTGCGGAATGGGACTACGTGTATTACGAACCTTAACAATCATGGATTTCATTTTCCAAGTCTTGAGTTATTCTGTTCGATATCTATAGTGATTTAATTGGATGCAGAGGTATACTTGGATGGGTAAGAAATATTCCAGGCATGCAAGAAATAAAATACTATGAATGTGTGTTTTGGCCAAATTATTGAACTTGACCAGTAGACTTGTCCGGGCATCCATGTAATATATATATATATTTATTTAGCTATGAAAGTACATTAACTTAGTTATAATTATAACTGTGAAAAATAAGTAGTGTCCACATTTACAAGAGATAAATGATAAGTATGCAGACCAGAAGTCCGCATAAAAAGTCCATCTTTATTGTGTCCGGAGGAAGATTAGGTTATCTTACCTTTTTGTGCTTGTCTTTCGTTTGTGCTCTTTCTAGGCTTGTGACCCTAAACATTGCCTTGTTGATTACCTTCATCATTTTTACTATGAACACTTTGACAGGATGAGATGCAAAACGTACTTAATTGTCGATATGATGAAGGAAGCAAGATTGTATGCACCACAAGGAGGTCCTATCATCTTGAGCCAGGTTCACTTCTTATTCTTTTAATTACTCTTCTTTTTCTCTGTATCCGTGTAGTTGTTTCATCATTTTATTAGTTCTAATGATATACCAAGTTTGCTCTGAAAAATAGATTGAGAATGAGTATGGCAATATCCAATGGGGGTTTGACAAGGATAACGCCAAGCGTTACATCACATGGTGCGCGCAGATGTCAGATTCACAGTAGATTGGTGTGCCATGGGTCATGTGCCAGCAACAAGATGCACCGGAACCAATGGTGTGATTCACAAACTATACATTTGCACATTTGCACTTGTATTCATTGTGCTTCACCTTTTTTTTGTGACTGTGACATCATTTGCTTCCGTTATGATTGCTAGATTGAGGCCTGCAACGGCTTCTATTGTTCGAATATATAGCCCCAAGAACCCAAAGAACCCCAAGTTTTAGACCGAAAATTGGACTGGCTGATTGGTGTTGGATATACTTTCTTGCCTATTTATTTTCACAGTGCGCATTGAGTCATCCATCTTAACCCAACACTGATGTTGATCGATTCATGTTCAAAGGCTGGGGACAAGCAACACCATTTAGGCCCGCGGAAAATGTGGCCTTCGAGGTGGCTCGCTTTTACCAAAAAGGCGGAACATTGCAGAACTACTACATGGTTAATATTTGATATGAATCCACTCAACTTGTTAAATGCTAATAACTAAGGTTCAAGAATGTTGAATCTTGTGTTTTGCCATGGATTCAGTATCATGGAGGTACCAATTTTGGTCGGACTTCCGGAGGTCCGTATATCACGACGAGCTACGATTACGATGCCCCTCTCGATGAGTATGGTACGTTGATTTGCAATCACTTCCACGATGGCCTAACATCATCGTCTTATAATTAATCAATATATGTGCCTTTTCAGGTAGCAAAAGACAACCCAAATGGGGCCACTTGAAAGAGTTGCATGCTTCTCTTAAGCTTATGGAAAATGCTCTACTCTATGGTTATGCTTCTGAAATCAAGGCTTCCAATGGAGTGACGGTAATAATAAGTTTGTGTGTTCATCGATAATACAAAGTGTTCCATCAATGAATCAAATTCTTGACACCATGCTATGGATTTGGCAAATTCTAGATTACAAAGTATGAGATTAATGGGACCGTTCCTGCTTGTTTCATAAGCAATGACAACACCACAGCCGATGCAATTGTAAACTATGGAGCGCAAGACTTCTTCGTGCCTGCATACTCTGTTAGTTTGCTTCCTGATTGCGAGAAGGAAGTTTTCAACATGGCCAAGCACTACAAGAAAAAGTCGTATTTCCGACGGTCCATTTTCGATGGCCCGAAATCCGTCTTAAATATCGACGGTTTTTTCGGCGGATCTTCCAAATCGTCGATATTTTCGTCCGATAATTTTCGACGGTTTAACCCGTCTAAAATTTCGACGGTAATAAATTCGTCAGAAGAATCCGTCGAAAATATTTATACTTCGACGGTTATGACCGTCGATAATTTCGGCGGTTTATCTAACCGTCGAAACTTCCAGCGGTCTGAACCGTCGAAAAATTTCAAGACTGATTGCGCATAATTATTGAACTTATCGACGGTGTTGACCGTCGAAATTTACGACATTCAAAGCAACCGTCGATATTTCGGCGATCATAACTGTCGATAGTATTTAAATAAAATATTCTACCTTACTTTTTTTCGACGGCCTCAACCGTCGAAAATGAAAATTTATAATTTACACAACCTATGTATCTGTCGATGTTTTTAAAAATTATAATTAAGGGAATCGACGGCTAAAACCGTATTTCGACGGTTTAAAGAACCGTCAAAACTATCGACGGCTAAAACCGTTGATATTTCGACGGTTTGAATACCGTCGAAACTATCGACGGTTTTTCCAACGGATTGGAGCCGTCGAAACCCGAATTAATATAATATTATATTTACCTATGTTGCGGCGGTTTTGACCGTCGAAAAGTGGTTATATAAAAACCCGACCGCACTCTTACTTAGAACGTTTTGAACGCCCGTCCGCCGCCGCCCGTTTCGTCCGTCGTTCGTCCGGCCGTCGACCACCTCCCGCCCGAAGCTTCCGCCGCCGACCATCTCCGGCGCAGGTAGGTCCGATCCCGCCTCCTTTGGTATATAATTTTTCTCTCCTTCGACCATCTCCGTGCGGCGGCCAGTTCCAGCCGCCATTCGGGCGCGGCGGCCAGATCCGGCCGCCATTCGCGCGCGGCGGCCAGATCCGGCCGCCATTCTTGCGCGGCGGCTAGATCCGGCCGCCATTCGCGACCGGCCGCCATTCGCGCGCGGCGGCCAGATCCGGCCGCCATTCGCGCGCGGCGGCCAGATCCGGCTGCCATTCGCGCGCGGCAGCCAGATCCGGCCGCCCTCCGCGCGCGGCGGCCAGATCCGGCCGCCCTTGTGCGGCGGCGGCCAGATCCGGGCTCCCTCCGTGCGGCAGCCAGATCCGGCCGCCCTCCGCGCGGCGGCGGCCAGATCCGGCCGCCCTTGCGCGGCGGCGGATAAAGCCGACAATATCAATCCTTGTTAATTTGAAGTGCTCTTTTGAACACTTGGTGCATGATGCCATTTGCTGAATCTTATCTTGAAAACTTATAAAAGAACCTTTTGTTGCCATTGTGCCAGAGAGAATATACCACTGAATTGCTTGTAAATCACAGCTTACTTCTAAGGCGTGCATCTCCACTCCCTGGCTGCATGTAACTTGACACGTGCGTCCACAAAGATGAATTATTCAGATCAAGGCTTTATAAACATGTTCAAGGTTCTTGAATCAAATAAAAATGGAGAAAAGCAATATACAGAGTAACATAAAGTTCTAATCAAATCTTACTACTAGTTGTATTCATGCAGACCACGAAACTTTGGTATTTTTGTTGCACCATCATTTATTATTGTGAATATTTTGTTCATAGGCCAGAACAAAGTTGAGTACTGTAGTTACGTTGTTATTCAAAACGTGTCGTACTGGTTATGAAAGATCTTACTAATCCACCTGCGATCTGCTGCTGCTGTTCGGCTTTAGACTTTTTGTGCTAATAAGAAATTTTTAGAATTTAGAATTATAGTTGTAATATTTAGAATTATATTTAGAATTATAGTTGTAATATTTTTTTTCCTCCTTTTGTTTGATGGAAAACGATCATGAGCAAAAAGGGCCAAAACTGTTATATATACTTATTATATGCTATCTCTATACCTAGCAGTATGATTAGTAAACATTAGCTAAACAATCTGTTCTTCCTCAGTTGTTTCATATTCATTTTTCTTTCCTTATACAATTTTGTATGACTGAAATTTTTTAGGATTTGCAAATAATGCAGTCATTATGTCATACTTGAACGATCGTCGATGGATGTACAAAAGAAATAATCCTGATCGTAGAAGCTTGACACGAGAATTTATAGATGGCGTTGACTATTATGTTACTGTGACTTGTCAATCTTTACAATTTCAGCGGGAGGGAGTAATTAGGTGTCCTTGTTTGAAATGTGCTAGCACAAAGTTACAAACGATAGAGACTGTCAAAGTTCACTTATATAGAAAGGGTTTCAAACCAAATTATTGGGAATGAGATGATTTAGGCGAAGGAGCGCATTCGACAAGCGTCCCAAATGAAGGTCTTCATTTTGTGGATCCTGAACCAACATTTGTTTCGCAATATGAACAATCTGTTTATGACGCAGCTACAACTGAGTATGACAACATTAGATTTGAGCAGAATGAAGAGGCACCAAATCCAGAAGCAAGAGATTTTTATGACTTACTAAACGCATCGAGCCAACCCTTATGGCCTGGGTGTGAAAGTCATTCGGAACTATCACTTGCTGTTAGATTGTTGAATCTGAAAGTCGACCACAATATTTCACAAGAATGTTTTCATGCATTTCTAGATATTTTAAAAGAGGTCACACCAACTTGGACTCGTATTCCTGAAAAATTTTATAGGATAAAAAGATTGGTCAGTAAACTTGGTCTTGGCTCAACTAAAATAGATTGTTGTCATGATGGTTGTATGTTATATTACGGCGAAGACATCAATCTAAATGAATGCAAGTTTTGTGAGGCCGAACGATATAGAGTGACTAACAAGTCTCAAGTCGCTGTGAAAAGAATGCATTATTTGCCTCTTATTCCAAGGCTTAAAAGACTATACTCGTCTATAGGGTCAGCGTCGCAGATGAAGTGACATGCACAGCATAATACTTCTGAAGGTATAATGCTTCACCCATCGGATGGTGAAGCGTGGAAACATTTTGATCGTAAGCATCCTGATTTTGTTAGGGACCAAAGGAACATAAGGCTCGAATTATGCGCAGATGATTTTACACCATATGGTCAAACTTCAGTTCCTTATTCATGTTGGCCGGTAACAATAACACCTTATAATTTGCCACATGGGATTTGTATGTCCGCACCTTATATATTTTTGACATGCATTATTCCTGGTCCTCAGAGTCCTAAACAGAGGATAGACGTGTATTTACAACCTCTAATAGACGAGCTAAAAGAACTGTGGGATGGTGTCGTCGCTTATGATGTGTCGACCAATCAAAATTTCACATTGAGAGCTGTCTTATTGTGGACTGTTAATGACTTTCCAACCTACGGGATGTTATCTGGTTGGATGACTACAGGGAAGTTAGCTTGTCCATCTTGTATGGAACACTCAGATGCGTTCACTTTGAGAAATGGGGGTAAAAATACTTGGTTTGATTGTCACAGACGGTTTCTTACAGCTGATCATCCGTACAGAAATAACCGAAATGCATTTCGACGGAATAGGGTTGTGGAAGACATGCCTCCGATCAGACGCTCAGGAGCTCAATTACGTCGCATTGTCAATGCTTTATGCAGAATTGTCGACGACCCAAATGTCACATACAATGAGTATGGTCAAACTTCAGCTCTTCGTCGTGACGAAGATGTTATGCCGTTCAATTTGTGAATTAAGCACGCCATTCCATTATCTCGTTCCACTATAGTTGACGTTATTGAATCTGTGAATTATGGATTATGTTTCATGTTTGGATACCATTATCACAACACATATGGATTATGTTTTATGTTTGAACTATCTGTGATGTGATGTGCTTTATATGTGAATTACGATATTTCAATCTATGATGGATTATATTTCAATATGTGTCGTTCAATTGAACTATCAAATGTGTTGTATTATCTGAGAATTATCTGTGAATTCAATATTTTTTTTAAATTTTTTTTACGTTTCCGACGGTCCTGACCGTCGGAAACAGCTGAAATATTGCAATTTTCAGCGGATTTTTTCGATACTTACCGATGGTTATATCCGTCGGTACACAATTATCGACGGTCGTAGCTCACGAGTAAAAGCCGTCGATATTAGATTGTCGACGGTTTTAACGGTCGATAAAATCGACGGTTCAAGCCGCCGATATATATCGACGGTTAAAACCGTCGATAGTTTTCACGGTTCAAGCTGCCGATAGATATCGACGGCACGAACCGCCGATACTGTCGACGGTTTAAGCCGCCGATAAATATTGACGGCTCGAACCGTCAATACTATTGTCGGTTCAAACCGTCGATATATATCGGCGGTCCTGCCAGTCGATAATATTGACGGTTCGCACTGTCGATATTTAATGTTCGACTGTCGCGCCCACCAGTTAGACGTCTGTAATCCGACGGTTCAGAAGAAACCGTCGCAAAAAATTTGCGACGAGCCTTTTTCACACGATCATTGTCCGTTCAAAGAACCGTCGGAAATCGCGATTTCCGACGGATCTGACAAATTTACCGACGGTTAGGACCGTCGGTAAAATGCAATTTTCTTGTAGTGAAGGTGCTTAAGCATTATTAAACAATATCCTATAAATCGCGAAACCAACTTGCTTCTTCCACAAATATAATTTAGTTCTTTAATTCTCGCTCTGGATGCATTAATCAATCACGTGCCTTTCCCATCCAGGTTACAGCTCAAACTTCTATCATGGTGAAGAAGGGCCATGTATTGTATGTCTTCGTGAATGGTCGGCTAGTAGGTAATGAATCGAAATTATGAATGTGTTTGTTTACTCTTTTCCTGCTGTCATACAATGGCTCACTATGATTTTATGAAATTCAATTTGTGCAGGATCTCAGCTAGCAAAGAAAGATCATTATCAATTTACTTATGAGTGCAATGTGAAAGTTAGGTCCGCAAGAAACCGTATATCCTTGCTTAGTGCTACTGTGGGGCTTGCGGTAATCATTATTAGTTTTGAGATCAAAATCACGTAATTAAATAAGTCATAGCACCAATCTTATTGATGTTTCTTCTTCTGATCAAAATTCAAATAGAACTATGGCGCACGCTATGAGCTAATTCCAACTGGAATTTCCGGGCCTGTTACGTTGGCGGGAGGAAACACCACTTTGGACTTGACAAACAATACATGGACTTACAAGGTATATAGATATATATATTCAGTCAATGAGTGCATACGCTGGTACAAATAAATATATGAGAAAACGAGACATATTTTGGGATTAGGTCGGTCTTGATGGTGAAGCAAGAAAGATCTATTCTGGGGATCGTAAGATCAAGTGGCGTTCAGGTGCCATTCCAACCAACAAACCCTTCACTTGGTACCAGGTATTTATTGCCTTCTCAGTGGATCATTTGATACGCGCGCCAGAGGAAGATATGATCGAGATGTAGCAAAAAATAATATTAACTTGTTTTGTGGAAATTGATTTGCATTCCATTGCAGACAACGTTCGAATCTCCTCTTGGAACCAGCGACCCGGTGGTGGTTGATTTGCTTGGCATGAACAAAGGCGCTGCATGGGTGAACGGCTTCAGCTTGGGGCGCTTCTGGCCAAGCAGGATGGTGGATGAAGGCTGCAACGGGTGCTACGTTGGTCGCTACGAGCAGAACAAGATATGCAAGAAGGACTGCGGGCTGCCATCGCAGAGATTCTACCACGTCCCGAGGTCTCTCTTGAAGGCCGGCCGGCCCAACACTTTGACCTTGTTCGAGGAAGCCGGTGGCAACCCCTTCAGCGTAGCATTTAAGACCGTGACTGTGGGCACCGTGTGCGCCCGAGCAAGCGAAGGCGATGCCGTTAGCCTCTCTTGCCAAGGAGGCCAAACGTTCTCCAGGATCAACTTCGCCAGCTTGGGCAATCCGAGTGGGACGTGCGGCGCCTATGCAAAAGGCAGCTGCGATGTTGACGCGTACCACCTCGTCAGGAGCGCATGCCTCGGCAAGGAGTCATGCACTGTGGTGGCCTCTCAGCTCACAAGGAGCAAGCTTTGCAATGATTCGGCCTCCCCCGCAGCGTTGGTTGTTCAGGCAACCTGTTACGAAGCGCTGCCGAGCCCCAACTCTTGAGATCACGGACATAGTCCTTTAATATTAAATTAATGTGGGTTTATAGTTGTAGTTTCCAATTATCCCCATTTCACTTGCATATATTACTTTGCTTGCTGAGGGACCGTTGGAGTTTCGTTCTTAAGAATCTAAGTCGATTATTGTAACATCAATTTTTTCAATACTGTAATATGTTAAGTATGCATTACTTATATGTTATCATATATCTTTTTCTTTAAATAGCTTATATTCAAATGATCTTTGTGGTTACAAATAATAGTTGTAAGAGATTTAAGTTAATTAAAATTAACACTTATAATGTATTTTAAATAATTTATTATAGAACTTAAATAAATCCGGATAATCATATCATCCTAGTTTAGTTCTCGATGAATCTGAGATCACCCCCACCAAAATCTTGAATTGGATGCAATTCTTGAATAGTAAAAAAAAATCGGGTCAGGATCGGAGTCGGGTTGATTCAATGTCGAACCCAATTTTTGTCACCTTATGGGTATTCTAAGAGTGTAAATAAATTAAACCAAACTAATCGAGGATGAATACTATGAGATTTCAAGTGTTCGTAGTTAAAAAATTATTCATCTCACGATCAATTTGTTAAAGCCACTTAAAAGTACAAATTTTATGATGCCACATCGATAAAAATGATAATTAAATTTTTGAGAATACTGTAAGAATAATTAGTGTTTCAAGGAACTCATCAACATGCGCATAATCAAAGGTAAATACGAGCAATTCTGAGTCACAACGAAATATCTACCTCTACATAGACCATATGTCTATTTATCTTAGTATTTCACACTATATGAAATAATGACAAAAACAAATGAAAGATTCTTTATTTCTTGAGGGGTGTTTGACTATGGATAGCCTTTATAAATTACTCATAGTCTCAAGTTAAACTTATAAATTATCATTATATTATTTTATTTACTTGGTTTATTATATTACTGATTATTATTGCTTTCATTAGATAATTAATATTAATAAAAAGTAAAAAATAGTAAACAACAACAACAACAACAATAATAATAATTATTATAATTATTATTATTATTATTATTATTATTATTATTATTATTATTATTATTATTATTATTATTATTATTATTATTATTATTATTATTATTATTGTTGTTGTTGTTGTTGTTGTTGTTATATTACTAATTATTACTCCTATCATACTATTATTAATCGTTCTAATGTACTTTAGCAATAAAAGATAATAAACCAAAAATAAGAATTAATACTAAATTTTTATTGCTATTATATTACTAATTTATTGCTTTCGTGGTAAAATGAAGTACAAATGGTATCATCAAGAAACAACTTAATCATATATTCTTTCTCTTTTGTTCACGCCAATATGTGTCTATGTTTAAAAATTGACTGTATTCCCTAAATTGAGGATTTAAACACGACTCCTTAACCAATAACCAACCTTGTGAACCTCTTTGATACAAGTTGCACAAAAGGAGTTGAGCAAAATCTATCGTTAATGCCAACCGAAGGATCATGGATCATGGAACGACGACGGACACGCCACCCCACGTGATGGGAGCATGGTTCAAGAATGATTGCTGGACCTCCGAGTGTTGTCAGCAAGCGATAATAGACACGAAAAATTGGGAATGAATGAGTGATCGTGGACGAGAGCTATAAAATGTGATGGAGAATGTCCGTAATCAAAAGCCGTTAGAAGTCCTAGATCACCTTCTTTTCTTTTCCTTTTCTTCATTGGTAACATAGTGTCATAACATCAAACCATACCTAATCTTTTTGTTTGGCATGCCATCTGAGAGGGTGCATTAATAATGATGCCTGAACTATTGCAGCTCCTCAATCTTTCGACTAAACATCAAGACATTTCTTAATATAACCTGACCTCACCATCTAAAAACCCGACATACAAGAAGAAGGAAAGATGGTCGATATAAATAGCTCCACATTAGGGCATTACCTCTAACTAGTCTTTATACGAATATCGAGTGGGCTTGTTCCATCTTCGCCCGCGCATATGCAATTCATTTTGCATCATTTTTCTTAGGTGTAGGTTTTTTCTAATAATCACAAAAATTTCTATCAACAAAGATAATAAGCAATTTAAAAATGTTAATTAACGCAAAAAAATTAAGAAAATCGCAAAAAAGTATGCCTTAATAAACAAATACTCTAGTGACACCTTACCTGAAAAAAAATAATTGTACCTAATAGTTAGTGACGACAAAGTTATAACCTAAAAATAAGTTACGTTATTTCAAATTGACCTTTTGGAAAATATACAAAATAAATATAATTTGTTTGATATAAATAATATTAAAACCAACACTTTCCAATTCAGATGACACGAAGTAATGCATATATGTGCAAATTTAATTTACAAAAAAACAAAACAACATTCTATAATGGTAATAAATAAATGATCGATGAAGAAAATACTACCGTTTAAAAAGAAAAAAATCAAAATTTTTGAAAAAAATCTTTTCATGTACAATTATGTGTGTGTATATATATATTAAATTGTTACTTAAAAATTTGTCCTTTAAATATTGATAATATTCCTTACTTAGAAATAAATGATAATATATACAAATTACGTTCCAATAAATAATAAAATTCCAAGAAAAAATAAAATGAATAAAATATTGTTTGTGCCGATTAGCAATGGGTTGATAACAACTGAATTATATGGATTGAGATCTCATTACAAAAATAAGGGTTTGTTAGAATTTTGAAGGGTGATGTATAATTATAAGGATTTTATACTGGCGCAAGGATTGAAAACATGCAGATCAATGGTCAAAATTGATAATAAAAAAGATAAAATAATATACGTAATCTAACAAGCTTTTAAGATACACATACATCAATGGATGGAGCTGGCATTTGGAAGAAAAAAAGTGTTGAATGGACATCATATTGGATATGTTTATGCTTTTAGACTTGAATTGAATACTTAAGTTATGAGAGGAATTGTCATCAAGATATGAGCTTAAATCAAGTAGTAGAATGCATTATATGGATAAAGTTGGTATATTTCTGCACACACTTTCTCGGGGGCTCTCTGATAAAGCTGGGCATTTCAAGTGGTCTTCGATGCACTATGTGGTAAAGAATAAGGAATGGGATATTATATTATAAAATTTGGCTATCCACGCATCAAAACAACATCATATTACATGAAATATATATGTCATATTTTAAGGTAACACATTCAATATAAATTTTACTTCTATATACATTCTAATATGCACTTTTTAAATATTGTATTAGATGCATTAATGGTACACATATCTGTCGAGATTTAAGAGATTTCAATCATAGATGCAGAAATCAGGAAAAGGAATTCTCCAAGAATGCCAAATTACGCTGGAACTCGTATTGCAGGAAAAAAGAGTTCAATAAGTAAAAACAATCTGTACATGTCTATTTATATAAAAAACAAACTACTAGCAGACAAAAAAAGAACAGCTCATCATTAACAAACAAAGAATGTGATTGGCGTAGTAATCTGTATCTGCAGCTGCACTCTGCAACTCTACACCTGAAACCTGCATGACCCGCATGACTGTTGCTGCTGCTATATGACTTAACACCTCCCCTCAAGTTGGCAGGCGAAAGACATCGAGGAGAGCAAACTTGGATAACAGATATTCATGTTGACGTCGAGATAAAGCCTTGCTCAGTAGATCAGCTGGTTGTTCATTGGTGGAAATTTAACAGTCTGATTAATTGTTGAACAGTACGTTCCCGGACAAATAAGCAATCCACATCAATGTGTTTGGTACGCTCGTGGAACACGGGATTCTCAGCTATCTGAATTGCTGATTTACCATCTGAATACAACTTTATAGGCAGAGCAACTGGAAGATGCAGTTCAAAAAAAAGTCGTTGCAGCTAAATTACCTCAGCGACAGTGAGAGCAACACTTCGATATTCTGCTTCAGCCGATGAACGAGCAACTACATCCTATTTTTTTGACTTCCATGACACTAAAGACGAACCAACCACTATGACAAATGCTGAATCAGACCTTCTGAAAATGAGACAAGTGGCCCAATCTAAATCTGAAAAGGCTGATAAAATAGAATTTTGTTCTGCTGAAAAAAATAGACCCTTTCCTGGTGCACTCTTCAAGTATCTAACAATTCGAAGACCTGCATTCATATGTGCTATGCCTAAACTGGCTTAAATGTCGCACAGAAAAAGTGATGTCTCATCAACAACTCATCATTAACAAACAAAGAATGTGATTGGTGTAGTAATCTGTATCTGCAGCTGCACTCTGCAACTCTGCACCTGAAACCTACACAACCTGCATGACTGTTGCTGCTGCTATATGACTTAACACTCCCCCTCAAGTTGGCGGCCGAAAGACATCGAGGAGAGCAAACTTGGATAACAGATATTCATGTTGACGTCGAGATAAAGCCTTAGTCAATAGATCAGCTGATTGTTCATTGGTGGAAATATAACATAGTCTGATTAATTGTTGAACAGTACGTTCCCGGACAAATAAGTAATTCACATCAATGTGTTTGGTACGCTCGTGGAACACGGGATTCTCAGCTATCTGAATTGTTGATTTACTATTTTTATACAACTTTATAGGCAGAGCAACTGGAAGATGCAGTTCAGAAAAAAGTCATTGCAGCCAAATTACCTCAGCGACAGTGAGAGCAACACTTCGATATTCAGCTTCTGCCGATGAACGAGCAACTACATCCTTTTTTTTTTTACTTCCATGACACTAAAGATGAACCAACCATTATGACAAATGCTGAAATAGACCTTCTGGAAATGAGACAAAGCGGCCCAATTTGAATCTGAAAAAGCTGATAGAACAAAATTTTGTTCTGCTGAAAAACATAGACCCTTTCCTGGTGCACTCTTCAAGTATCTAACAATTCGAAGATCTGCATTCATATGTGACTCCTTGGGGCTATGCATAAACTGGCTCAAATGTCGCACAGAAAAAGTGATGTCTGGCCTAGTTTGAGTAATATGAATAAGTCGACCAATGAGTCGTTGAAATGGACCTGGATCTTCCAGAAGAGCATCTTCTTCTATTAGATGACCAGAATTTTGCATGTGCAGATCATAATCATGTGATGTAAATTTGACACTTTCTTCCATAGGAGTATAAGCTGGCTTGGAAGCACTCAAACCTGTATCAACAATTAAGTTTTGTATATATTTCCTTTGAGTTAATATAATGCCTTTTGTAGATCTCAAAACTTCCATACCAAGGAAGTACTTTAGAGTCCCCAGATCCTTGAGCTTGAGATTGCAGCTTAGATTGTCTTTCACTTGTTGAATCAGTGTAGGACAGGTTCCAGTTAACAAGACGTCATCAACATAGAAAAGAATGGCAACCAAATTATCATCAACACATTTAGAAAAAAGAGTGTAATCATTTCTACTTTGTACAAAATTATCAGCCAGCAATATTTTTGAAAATTTAATATACCATTGTCTTGATGCTTGTTTCAATCCATAAAAAGATTTTCTAAGCTTGCACACCTTGTTGGGCACTGAAAAACCAGATGGGGTGCTCATATATACCTCCTCAAATAGGCCTCCATTCAAGAAGGCATCGTTTATATCTAAGTGATACAATTAATGGCAAATTTTTCTCGACAGCACATATTAAAAAATCCCTCATCGTAAAATCTTTGCTACAGATGAAAAAGTGTCTTTATAATCTATGCCTTCTTTTTGACTAAATTCCTTTGCTACTAATCTTGCTTTAAATCTTTCTACCTATCCATCTGTCTTGAGCTTGATTTTAAACACCCATTTACAGCCTATGGGTTTCTTCTCTTTTGACATATCAACCAAGTCCCAAGTGTGATTGGCTTCAAGAGCATCTAGTTCTAACTTCATTGCTTCTATCCACTTTGGATTTTTCATAGCCTCTGAATAAGTGGTTGGTTCAGTGAGATCATCTGTAGCAGTTAGAAAGGTCATATAATCTGACTTCAAATTATCAAAGCTAACATAATTTGACATTGGATATGGAGTTTTAATGACATAATCTTTCATCTACTCTGACCTCTTTATAGATCTCTTTGGTCTTTGACACTCACTGGAACTACTATAGACCTTTGACATGTTGAACTCTTGGGCATATCACTTGAACTACTATTTGATATTGTAGGCAACAAAACTTGTATGTCAAGAGTAGGCAAAGAATCATCGGTAGAAACAGATTGTTGCCACATTCTGTGATGTTGAAGGTACATTCTGTGATATTGAAGGCTGGGAAGTTGAAGGCTGTGCATTTTGTACTGAGTCACTTGAGTTTTTAGATAACTTGGGAATGTGAACACAGTCTGGAAAAATTTCTTCTGGAGACACTGAGATACCATTTCTAAAATCTTCAACCAAAAAATCCTTCTGTCTGGAAAAAAAAAATGTCTTCTTGAAACTTGACATTCCTACTTACTAAAATTTTGTTAGTGGACAGATCAATATACTTGTAACCTTTTTTAGTGTTACTATATCCAATAAAAACACCTCTAGTGGCTCTTGGTCCAAACTTATCAGATTTTCTAGTTGCCTTATCAACAAGGCAATCTTCTCATTGGGCAGAATTACTTTAGCGAGTTACCAAAAAGTCCTCACTAGCTAGTTTATTCATACGATCTTTGCCAATATGTGCAAGTCTGACATGCCAAGTTTTGGCATCAACATTTTTATCAAAAAATGATACAAATGAACAATTGGAATTTTGAAAATCTTTAAAGATTTCAAGATTATAAAAATCATTAAACTTGTAAGCAGTGTAAATACAAACATTGTTCAACATCACATCTAACATAACGAGAACCAAATATTAATACATCACCAAGTTCATCTAAACAAAACACTAAAATTAAATTTCATCAAAAATTCGAAGCATAGAGGACATCATGGAGATACAGGACACGTCCTTCGCAAAGGTCCAATTTACATGTACCAACTCAGGTGTTGTTGCCAACTTAAATGCACTTGGTTCCGGCACTAAATCGACAAAAATTCAAAAAGGCATCACTATCCTTCACTATGTGGTCGGTTGCTCCTAAGTCTACAATCCAGGAAAGATGAGAGTCAACGACTATAAAGCATAGTTAAAAACATAAATGAAAGTTTGTCCATAAAAGTATACCTATGTTTTCTTCTTCAACTCGGTGCACTCACGAGCGAAGAGTTCACACTTTGACAATTGTAACACTTTACTTTGCTTAAGAAAGAAGCGGCCTGCTGCATGGTCAAGTGAAGTGCAAATGATACACTAAACTCTAATTTGTGTCTATGTTTACCAAAAGGATTATTTCATCTAACAGAACTTCTTAACCAACTGGCACTATAAGAAAATGGGTGATTAGCGACCCAAGATAAGCGACGCTAGGGTGGCACTATTACGTCTCCATGGTGAAGAGCGTCTCATTCGCGTCTATCTAGCGTCACAAAAATGGGACGATGCATATCAGTGGCTACTAGCGTCACAATGGAGTCAAAGAAAATGGGACGCTACTAACGCCTCTACTTGATGCTATCTCGATGTTATTAAGACGCGCGGTTTGTGGCTGTGCGTAGAAGATAGGCGTCGCTAAGTCGACGCGTAAGGGGCGCAAGCTCTGAGACGCGATTTTGGCGCCCACGAGTCGCTACTCTAGACATTAGGAAGGCGTTGAAGTGACGCAATATGATGGTGTATGCATCGCCAATGAGATGCAACTATGGCGCTCAGGACGATATATTTAACTCAGCGTCGACAATCTTTGCGTCATGAATGCGACGCTATTTACAAATTTTTTTTACCCATTCAATCCTCATTTTTCCCCTTACCAGACCATACAATTATATAATGTACATAAAAATGCATTGATATTCATCACAGGCAATATAAAAGCATCACAGGCAGTATAAGAGCATCACATGCAATATAAGAGCATCACAGGCAATATAAAAGCATCACAGGCATAATATTGAACATAAGAATATGAAAAGTAATAAACCGAACTAACAAACTATATGTATATCTAAATCTATAAGTAGCAAAAGCATTTTTTGTATTCATGGGTTGTTTCTATCCTAGGTTTGGGAGTTATTGTTATCATTTCGGACATTCGACCCAGACATGCTCGGTCCATGACCTCGCGGGGATGGATTCTGCGTCGGGATCAATCCCTGAATCACCTGTAATAGCGGAGCCAACTGCTGCAACAACTGCTCCGACACCTGCCGTGATATCTGCTCTGATAATTATTGCGATAGCTGCTGTGATAGCTGCGTCACATCAGGTGCAGCGGATGAGCTCGTAGCAGATGGACCGCCTGCATATCATCCGATCCTCCTAGGTATCTGAGCGGCTGTGCCGAGTCCACGCAAGTACCCCTCTCGTGTCATGCCGGCCACCTCCTCCCAAACAGCAGGGTCCTCTACGAAATAAAAAAAACCATACAATCATTTAATATATAAATTATATATCAAGAAACACAAATTAAAAACATGAAAAAACCAACAAAAAAATATTACCCGGTGGCTGAGTACTCGGATCATGTCCATACTTTTCAGCCATTTTCGCATTATACTCGTCCTATAAAATTTAAACATTATGTATTTCAAAAATAGTGCACTAATGACAATAACCAAATGACCATATCATGAGACTTACCAGAAGCCTATGAATAGTGGGCATGATTAGGTCGTTTATCTTTCGGCTCTTAGGTGTGGCCTCATAGACCACATGAAAGTCTACGGGATCGTCTTTTTTCTCCTACAATAAAGTTTCAAATTTGATAACATAAGTGTAAGTCAAAAGTTGGATAAATTAAATTTATATGTAAATTCTCGTCAAATTGCATCGGTGGGCCTCGGGCTTCGAAAGATGGTTAACTCTTGTCTTTTCTGACTTTCTTTGCCATCGTTCATCCGTCCTTTGTGAACATCAAATATTTACACTTTCAAAAAATTATAATTTTCATAAAAATAATGTAAAAGTATACATATTTACTACTTCCTACAGAGGGACTCCCAAACCGAGCGTCTAATATGTCTTGGGCATCTTTGTATGCCCTGCTCCAAAGTGAGGCCGGCGGATGTGATGACCTTGTAAAACTTGTATAATCGATTTCGAAGGCATTTCGCAGCGACCTCCTCAAAAGCTCTCCGGATCATCCCTAAACTAAGATCCGGATGAAACTGATTTGCCTCCTACAAATAGAACGTTAAAACTTAGTAATTTTAAAATAAATATAAATTTAATTATGTAACCCAAATAGAAGATCATACCCTAAAGGCTCGAAAAATATCATCCCGCACTTGAATTGGGACATCTTTTCAGGATCTTGCCCTTTCCGGCAAGTGGGAAAGAACGAGAGCACTGACATCCCGCATGGTACTAGCGGGTATGAAAGTGGTCCTGCCAATTATAAAGAAGAATTAATTTTCAATGATAACCAAAACTATAACAAAATTTATACAACTTATTTAACTTATGGTCGAGCAATATTATTCACAGTGATCACCCCATTATCGTGTAACCCCTCTTCATCACTCGAAGAGAAATCATCATCTAGTACAGCTGGGGTAGGCTGTGAAGGTCCGACATCATCTACGGGCTCTATATACATAATAAATCATTAGTGTCGTACCAAATTAAAATTGTGATAATTGATAGATGTACAGTAATGTTCTCACCTCAATTGATGTGTACCGCATGATCAACAGTGACAGTCCGCTCGTCTGAATGAATTGAATCAGGTGCTTGTGCTATCAGCGGCGTAGCAACTGACATTATTAAAAATAATTAATATAATTAATTGAGAAAAGTCAATAACAATAAATATATCACCTGGTGTAAGATGTCGCTCGCCAACGCTAAAATATGAAGAAGCATCTAGTATTCTCGGCGGTGGCAGTGGGATAGCAACTGTCATCATAAGAAAATACATATAATTTGGCTCTTATATAAAATTATGTATTATACAAAAAATAATCTGGTGTGACATGACGGTCATCGTCGTGTCATCGAGACGTACCGACTATGTTCCCCGTCGATGGTGGAGCAACTGTCACAAAAGCAAAATATTTAAAACAAATTCTATCTTCCACTGTGTATCGCCTAGTCACGTACCTGGAGTGATATGTTGTGCAGACCCACCAATGGATCGCCTATTATGTGACGATCCGGCTACATGCCCCGTCGGCGGTGAAGGAACTGATATTATTAAAAAAGTAATTTAACTATTATAATCAACTATAAATAAGCAGCTGACAATAAATATATTACCTGGTGGTTGTGATGGCTGACTCATCTGGAGTGAACGCTTGGAAGAGCGAGATGACCTAGATGCTCGACCCCTAGTAACCATGACTGAAAAAAAGAAAGAAACTTCTCTTATTATCGATAACCATATATAACTTTAAAAAAATAAAAATCTTATGTCATTAGAATAACTACGGGATTCATTCACTTGTTTCGTATTCTGATTCATTTTCATCATCTTCATCATCATCGCTATAATCTTGGTTCGAGTCATCGTCAACGAAATTATCAAAGTTCACATCCAAAAGGTCATTTGAATTGAACTCTTCCATTGGCTCAGCATCATCGACCAATTGAAAATTCTCAACTCCATTGGCCACATCAATCGTCTCATTCACTCTATCTTCTTGATAGTAATCATCCATGGACACATCGTTGTGTACGGATGATGTTTCACTGTCATCTATCATTGTTTCTGCTAAGAATAGTCTACTCCTCACCTTGCATGACGCCCACCATTCATCATTGGTTCTTTTTTATGGATACTTAGTGTAGTACACTTGTTGTGCTTGTTCCGCCAATACAAATGGATCGTATGACTGAAGTCTCGATTGAGGGTTAATATCCACCAATTTAAACTTTTGATCGATCCGAACTCCTTTCTCTAGATTGAACCAACGGCATTTTAGCACCACGACTTTGTTAGATTTTCCCAATAAGACAATTCTAGGATGTCTTATATAACACCGTAGTAATCAAAGTCGTCGTCCCCGTACATGCTTCCTCGTCTCCATGTCTTCTATAAAATTCTAGTAAACTTTTTCCAGGAGATCGAGGATCGGGGATCATTCATGTAAGCAATATATTCTCTCGTCTCATACACATGCTTGGAGGCAAATTATAAGGTGTCACAAAAACTGGCCAACATGAATAAGCAGTACTTAATGAGCCAAATGGGTTGAAGCCATCGGTGCAAAGTCCTATCTAACATTGCGTGATTCTGCAGAAAAAGCCGGATGAAGTGCATCAAATCATTTCCATGCCTCCGTATCCGAAGGATGTGTAATTGAATTTTGATCTTCACGCGCCCCTTCTCTGTGCAGAAGAGACGGAGGGAGGAGGAGGAGGCGCCGGTGGAGGCGGACATCGACGGTGGTGGAGGACGGACGAGGCGAAGGGAGGAGGAGGAGGCATCGGTGGAGGCGGAGGCGGACGTCGGCGCGTGGGCGGAGGGAGGATGAGGAGCAGGCATCGGTGGAGGCAGAGGACGGACGAGGCGGAGAGAGGAGGCGGAGGAGGAGGCAGAAGTCGGCGCGTGGGCAGAGGGCGGTGGAGGAGGCGGAGGCAGTGGTGGAGGGGCGCAGTGGAGGTGACAGGCGTCGGGCGTCGAAGGTCGAAGGTCGGGCGTCGGAGGTCGAACGGTCACGCGTCGCACAGTAAAAAGGGGTAAATAGTAAAAGTGAAAATGAAGAAGGGGTAAATAGTTAAGTTATGAACTAATGCATGTTAAGTTAAGTTATGCACTAATGCATGTTAAGTTAAGTATTACTTAATTACTTGATTGTTAAGTTAAGTATTACTTAATTACTTGATTGTTAAATACTATTTTTTTCATAATTCTAGAACCTCTTTTTGATCATGTTCTCATAAATTTTACTAAGGATGTACTTCCACATTCTTGATGATAAAATGAGATTATGATTCGACGATGAAGTACTTGAAACATGTGATTTTGGACTTCGTAAGTTCAAAATCACACGTTTCAAGTACACGAATTTATTGACATATGGCTTAATGTTGTTCGTTACAGAAATACTAAAGTCAGATCGTAGTTGGATTCGTCGTTGGAAGGATAAACGTGGAGTCATAACTGAAGAATATAAGGATGGTGTTGATGAATTCATTAATGTGGCATATCAAAATGAAGGTGTTGCTTCATCATATGGTGAAATCTTATGTTCATTCCGGAAGTGCAAATGTTATCAGTGGAAAATAAGATATGATGTGGAGAAGGATTTATATTACAATGATTTCTTACTGACATACACCAATTGGTTTTTTCATGGCGAAGAAAGATGGGCTAAAGAAACAAGTAATGTAGATACTATTGTGGGCGACTCGAGCAATCCGTACAGGGACATGATACGAGATGCAATGTTAGGAGAAAATGTTGGTGAAACATGGATTGAAGGAGACCCGAATTCTTCGGCTTCTAAGTTTTATAATATTCTCGAAGAAGCAGATGAACTTTTATGGGATGGATGCGTGAAACAAACTGCACTTTCTGCAGTGGCACAACTAATGAACTTAAAATTAGAATTTAATATGAGCGAAAGTTGTTTTGACCGGATACTTGCCATTATTAAGAGTATGGTTCTAGCTTCAGAGAAATTATCAGGACATTTTTACGAGTGCAAACGGTTGATGAGAGATTTAGGGTTGGAATATTAGAAGATTGATGCATGCCACAATCATTGCATGTTGTACTATAAGGAAAATAACTCACTTATGAGTTGTTCTATTTGTGGCGAGCCTAGATTCAAGTCGAAAAAGAATTCTCAAAGTTCGAAAAAAAATGTGGCAAATGTAATATTTAGATACTTTTCGGTTGTTCCAAGATTACAATGACTATTTCTTTATGAAAAAATTACATCATTTATGAGGTGGCATAGAGAAGGGACACATGAAGATCAAAATTCAATTACACATCCTTCGGATGCGGAGGCATGGAGACGATTTGATGCACTTCATCCGGCTTTTTCTGCAGAATCACGCAATGTTAGATTGGGACTTTACACCGATGGCTTCAACTCATTTGGCTCATCAAGTACTGCTTATTCATGTTGGCAAGTTTTTGTGACATCTTATAATTTGCCTCCAAGCATGTGTATGAGACGAGAGAATATATTGCTTACCTGTATGATCCCGGGTCCTCGATCTCTTGGTAAAAGTTTAGATGTTTACTTAAGACCTTTGATTGATGAACTCAAGATGTTGTAGGAGGATGTCGTGATTACCTATGACAAATCTATAAAAAGCAAAATTTCATTATGAGAGCTGCATTAATGTGGACCATTAGTGATTTTTCGGCATATGAAATGTTGAGTGGTTGGAGTACAAAAGGAAAGCTTGCTTGTCCCATATGTGGAAAGAATACGAAATCCTTTTATTTGAAAAATTGTAGGAAAGTTTGCTGGTTTGATTGTCATAGGATGTTTTTGTCATTGAAGAATTCGATGCGTCGTGATCGAAACTCATTTAAAAAGAAAACATCCGAGAACACTTTGTCTCCAACTTATTTGACGGGAAAAGAATTGCTAGAGCAAATAAACAAGCTTAGTGAAGTTTCATTCGGACTGAAGGCCGGTAGTTATAAGCAAATTGGGTTTGAAAGTGAACATAATTGGAAGAAAAGAAGTATTTTTTTGGAGTTGCCTTATTGGTCTTCAAACTTGGTACGTCATAACTTGGACGTCATGCATTTGGAGAAAAACGTATTTGACAACATCTTCAATACTATTATGAATGATAAAGGAAGAACAAAAGATAGCATATAGGTTCGTGAAGACATGAAATTAATATGCAAAACACTAGAATTAGATATTATTCCTCTTCAAAATGGTTAATGCAAAAAGTCAAAAGCTACTTATGCCTTGAGCAATGATCAAAGAAAAGTGGTTTTCGAATGGGTAAAGCAATTGAAATTCCCCGACGGATATGTATCAAACATATCTCATTATTTTATCTTGGACAATGGGAAGATACATGGGATGAAGAGTCATGATTGTCATATTTTTATGCAAAGAATGCTTCCAATTGTCTTTAAAGAACTTTTGCTAAAGGCCATATGTGAGGTTATGTTCTTTAGAGAGCTTTGTGCATCCATCGTTCGGAAAGAAGACATATCTCGATTAGAGGTTTCTATTGTGATTACCATGTGCAAGACTGAGAAGATATTTTCACCTTCTTTCTTTGATGTGATGGAACATTTGATCGTACATCTACCATATGAAACAAAAATTGCTGATCCGGTTCAGTATCAATGGATGTATCCTTTCAAAAGGTGCATGTTATATTTGAAAAGGAAGACGAAGAATAAGGCAAAAATTGAAGGCTCCATAAGTGAAGCATATTTCATTGAGGATGTGCCAAACTTCACTTCAAAATACTTTGAGCCACACATACAATCACGACACACCCAAGTTCCAAGAAACGATGATGGTGGTGAAGGAGAAGTTGACATGAGTATTCTATCCATTTTCAAGTACCCATGTCGACTTCTTGGTGCAAGACGTAAAGTTATCTTGAATGACAGAGATCTCACCGCCGTTGAGAATTATGTTCTTGCAAATTATCTCGAAGTGATGCCATATCTCGAGTAAGGCGATTTGTTCTATTTGTTATGTAATTTAAAGTTAATTGTTGCTATATGATTGTATTAATTGAAAACTATGAAATCAAGAAATTCGAAGAATTACAATGAGAAATCAATCCGTTAGTTTCTAACGATGAGTTATTGAAACTACGAGACGAACATTTTGCCGATTGGTTGAGATGTGAAGTGAGAAATCTTTTCGCTTGTCCTTAATTGTTATAAGTTCGTAACTTTTAATAAAGTTTTTAGTTATTTTTCTTGTAGGTTATTAATGGCTCAGTTATAGAGAACAAAATACGAGATCTCGGTCATGGCCCGAAGAAATAAGTTCTTAGCTACTGCGGCGTCATAGTCAATGGATATCGGTTCCATACAGAATAATATAGCCGACAACGTTCAACTATTAATAGCGGCATATGTGTTCTAGAAAGCATGTACGGGGACGACGACTTTAATTACTGTGGTGTTATAGAAGACATCCTAGAATTGTCTTATTTGGAAAAATCTAACAAAGTCGTGGTGCTAAAATGTCGTTGGTTCGATCCAGAGAAAGAAGTTCGGATCGATCAAAAGTTCAAATTGGTGGATATTAACTCTCGGTTGAGACTTCAGTCATACGATCCATTCGTATTGGCGGAACAAGTACAACAAGTGTACTACACTAAGTATCCATCGAAAAGAACCAATGATGAATGGTGGGCGTCATGCAAGGTGAGGAGTAGACTATTCTTAGCAGAAATAATGGTAGATGACAATGAAACATCATCCGTACACAACAATGTGCCCATGGATGATTACTATCAAGTAGATAGAGTGAATGAGATGATTGATGTGGCCGATGGAGTTGAGAATTTTCAATTGGTCGATGATGCTGAGCCAATGGAAGAGTTCAATTCAAATGACCTTTTGGATGTGAACTTTGATAATTTTGTTGACGATGACTTGAACCAAGATTATAGCGACGATGATGAAAATGATGAAAATAAATCAGAATATGAAACAAGCGAATGTATCCCGTAGTTATTCTAATGACATAAGCTTTTTATTTTTTTTAAGTTATATATGGTTACCGATAATAAGAGAAGTTTCTTTCTTTTTTTCAGTCATGGTTACCAGGAGTCGAGCATCTGGGTCATCTCGCTCTTCCAGACATTCACTCCAGATGAGTCAGCCATCACAACCACCAGGTAATGTATTTATTGCCAGCTCCTTATTTATAGTTGATTATAATAGTTAATTTTTTTTTATGTATTTTCTTATGATGATAGTTACTATCCCACCGCCACCGTCGAGAATACCAGATGCTTCACCACATTCTAGTGTTGGTGAGCGACATCTTACGCCAGGTGATATATTTATTATTATTGACATTTCTCAATTAATTATATTAATTATTTTTTAATAATGTCAATTGCTACATCGCCGATAGCACAAGCACCTAGCTCAATTCATTCAGACGAGCGGACTACCACTGATCATGCGGTACACATCAATCGAGGTGAGAACATTACTGTATATCTATCAATTATCACAATTTTAATTTGGTATGACACTAATAATTTATTATGTATTAGGGCCCGTAGATGATGTCGGACCTTCACAACCTACCCCAGCTGTACCGAATGATGATTCCTCTTTGAGTGACGAAGAAGGATTACACGATAATGGGGTGGTCACTGTGAATAATGTTGCTCGACCGTAAGTTAAATAAGTTGTACAAATTTTGTTATAGTTTTGGTTATCATTGAAAATTAATTCTTCTTTGTAATTGGCAGGATCACTTTCATACCCGCTAGTACCGTACGGGATGTCAATATTCTCGTTATTTCCCACTTGTCAGAAGGGATAGGATCCTGGAAAGATGTCCCAATTCAAGTGTGGGATGACATCTTTCGAGCTTTTACAGTACTATCTTCTTTTGGGTTACATAATTGGATTTATATTATTTCAAAAGTACTAAGTTTTAATGTATTTTGCAGGAGACAAATCAGTTTCATCCGAATCTTAGTTTAGGGACGATCCGGAGAGATTTTGAGGAGGTCGCTGCGAAACGCCTCCGAAATCGATTATACAAGTTTCACAAAGTCATCATATCCGCCGGCCTCACTTTGGAGCAGGGTATGCAAAGATGCCCAAGGCATATTAGGCGCTCAGTTTGGGAGTCCTTATGTAGGAAGTGGTAAGTATGTTTACATTTAAATTACTTTTATTAAATTTATAGTTTTTGAAAGTCTAAGTATTTGATGTTCATAAAGTACGGATGAACGATGGCAAAAGAAGTCGGAAAAGGCAAGAGTTAACTATCTTTCGAAGCTTTAGGCACACATTCACATAGGGGGTCGATGCGATTTGACGAGCATCGACGACGCATGGTAATTTACATATAAATTTAATTTATCAAACCTTTTGACTTATACTTGTGTTAACAAATTTGAAACTTTTTCGTAGGAGGAAAGAAGGCGGTACCGTAGACTTTCGCGCGGTCTATGAGGTCACGCATAAGAGTCGAAAGACAAACGACCTAATAACGCTCATTGCTCGTAGACTTCTGGTAAGTCTCATGACATGGTCATTTGGTTCTTGACATTAGTGCACTATTTTTGAAATACACAATGTTTAAATTTTTTAAGATGAGTATAATGCGAAAATGGCTGAAAAGTATGGAGATGATCTGAGAACTCATCCACCAGGTAATGTTTCTTCGTTGGTTTAGTCATGTTTTTAATTTATGTGTTTCTTGATATATAATTTATATATTATATGATTGTATAATTTTTCTATTTCGTAAAGAACCCTGCTGTTTGGGAGGAGGTGGCCGGCACGGCACGAGTGGATAGTTGCGTGGCCTCGGCACAGCCTCTCAGATACCTAGGAGGATTGGAGAATATGCAGGAGGTGCATCTGCTCCGAGCTCATCCGTTGCACCTGATATGACGCAGTTATCACAGCAGCTATCGCAACAATTATCGGCGTAGATATCGTAGCAGGTGTCGTAGCAGTTGTCGTAGCAGTTGTCGCAGCAGTTGGCTCCTCTATTGTAGGCGATTCGAGGATTGATCCCGACGCAGAATCCATCCCCGCGAGGCCATGGACCGAGCACGTCTGGGTCGAACGTCTGGAATGATAACAATAACTCCCAAACCTAGGATAGAAAATAAACTATGCATTTGTTACTTATAGACTTAGATATACATATAGTTTGTTAGTTCGATTTATTACTTTTCGTATTCTTATATTATATATTATTCCTGTGATGCTTTTATAATGCCTGTGATACTTTTATATTTCCTGTGATGCTTTTATATTGCCTATGATGAATATCAATGCATTTTGAGATGCATTATAAATTGTATGGTGTGGGAAGGGAAACAATGGGACGGGTAAAAAAAAGTCCAATTAGCGACTCCACAGCGTCGCATTTGCGTCGCAAAGGATGTCGACGCCGATTTAAATATATCGTACTTAACGCCATATTAGCTCTCATTGGTGACGCGTACAGCATGATTTTTGCATCACTTCGGTGCCTTCCTAGCGCCTGAACTAGTGACTAGTGGGCGCTGGAATAGCGCGTCATATCTAGTGCCCCTTCAGCGTCGACTTAGCGATGCACATATTATACGCACAGTCGGAAAACACGCGTCTTAATAACTAGTGTTCTACATATATATCAGCTCGATGGAAAGAATCGACACATGACATGTGCTTTTTCTGTATAACTCCTATCATGAATTTATCGACGCAACAATATGATAAATTTTATTTATTTTTTAACAGGTACCATAGATGATGGTGCAATGGGTGGTGACTCGATGAGAGATTGCTTTGCACATGTCATAAGATTGCCATAGTTTATTCTATTTTAGACTCGATTATTTAGTTTTGTTTAACCTATAATCTCATGGACAATTCATTTTGATATTAAAATTATGATATTTTGTGAAGCCTTCCGCAAATTGTGTTACGTGAAATTTAATAGAAAAAACTAATTTATTAAATTTGATAGCGTATCTGGAGCGACCTCTGGGCACGTGTTCGGATGCATGCATTCCAAAAATAAATTCAAAAAACGTTTGTTTTAACTATGCCCACATTCTTAACTTGGCTGCCATATATTATTCTGTAGCTCAACAGTGTCCGATTTTAATAATGTTGTAGCCGTGAATATGAGGACAGATGATAAACGTTCTAATGGTTTAAAGGTTTACGCGGCTGAACTTGGCACCCATGTCAGCATTTTGTCACTCCATTTAAATTAATTTGGGCCAAATAAACAAATATCCTTTATAAATTACTCATAGTCTCAAGTTAAACTTATAAATTATCATTATATTATTTTATTTACTTGGTTTATTATATTACTGATTATTATTGCTTTCATTAGATAATTAATATTAATAAAAAGTAAAAAATAGTAAACAAAAATATTATTATTATTATTATTATTATTATTATTATTATTATTATTATTATTATTATTATTATTATTATTATTATTATTATTATTATTATTATTATTATTATTATTATTATTATTATTATTATTATTATTATTATTATTATTATTATTATTATTATTGTTGTTGTTGTTGTTGTTGTTGTTGTTGTTATTGTTGTTGTTATATTACTAATTATTACTCCTAACATACTATTATTAATCGTTCTAATGTACTTTATCAATAAAAGATAATAAACCAAAAATAAGACATAATGTTAAATTTTTATTGCTATTATATTACTAATTTATTGCTTTCGTGGTAAAATGAAGTACAAATGGTATCATCAAGAAACAACTTAATCATATATTCTTTCTCTTTTGTTCACGCCAATATGTGTCTATGTTTAAAAATTGACTATATTCCCTAAATTGAGGATTTAAACACGACTCCTTAACCAATAACCAACCTTGTGAACCTCTTTGATACAAGTTGCACAAAAGGAGTTGAGCAAAATCTATCGTTAATGCCAACCGAAGGATCATGGATCATGGAACGACGACGGACACGCCACCGCACGTGATGGGAGCATGGTTCAAGAATGATTGCTGGACCTCCGAGTGTTGTCAGCAAGCGATAATCGACACGAAAAATTGGGAACGAATGAGTGATCGTGGACGAGAGCTATAAAATGTGATGGAGAATGTCCATAATAAAAAATCGTTAGAAGTCCTAGATCACCTTCTTTTCTTTTCCTTTTCTTCATTGGTAACATAGTGTCATAACATCAAACCATACCTAATCTTTTTGTTTGGCATGACATCTGAGAGGGTGCGTTAATAATGATGCCTGAACTATTGCAGCTACTCAATCTTTCGACTAAACATCAAGACATTTCTTAATATAACCTGACCTCACCATCTAAAAACCCGACATACAAGAAGAAGGAAAGATGGTCGATGTAAATAGCTCCACATTAGGGCATTACCTCTAACTAGTCTTTATACGAATATCGAAAGGGCTTGTTCCATCTTCGCCCGCGCATATGCAATTCATTTTGCATCATTTTTCTTAAGTGTAGGTTTTTTCTAATAATCACAAAAATTTCTATGCGCAAAGATAATATGCAATTTAAAAATGTTAATTAATGCAAAAAAATTAAGAAAATCGCAAAAAAGTATGCCTTAATAAACAAATACTCTAGTGACACCTTACTTGAAAAAAATTAGTTGTACCTAATAGTTAGTGACGACAAAGTTACAACCTAAAAATAAGTTACGTTATTTCAAATTTACCATTTGGAAAATATAAAATAAATATAGTTTGTTTGATATAAATAATATTAAAACCAACACTTTCCAATTCAGATGACACGAAGTAATGCATATATGTGCAAATTTAATTTACAAAAAAAAAAAACAAAACAACATTCTATAATGGTAATAAAATAAATGATCGATGAAGAAAATACTACATTTAAAAAGAAAAAAATCAAAATTTTTGAAAAAAATCTTTTTATGTACAATTATGTGTGTGCATATATATATTAAATTGTTACTTAAAAATTTGTCCCCTTAAATATTGATAATATTCTTTAATTTCAAATAAATGATAATATATAGAAATTATGTTCCAATAAATAATAAAATTCCAAGAAAAAATAAAATGAATAAATGATTCTTTGTGCCGATTAGCAATAGGTTGATAACAACTGAATTATATGGATTGAGATCTCATTACAAAAATAAGGGTTTGTTAGAATTTTGAAGGGTCATGTATAATTATAAGGATTTTATACTGTCGCAAGGATTTAAAACATGCAGATCAATGGTCAAAATTAATAATAAAAAAGATAAAATAATATACGTAATCTAACAAGCTTATAAGATACACATACATCAACGGATGGAGCTGGCTTTTGGAAGAAAAAAGTGTTGAATGGACATCATATTGGATATGTTTATGCTTTTAGACTTGAATTGAATACTTAATTTATGAGAGGAATTGTCATTAAGATATGAGCTTAAATCAAGTAGTAGAATGCATTACATGGATAAAGTTGGTATATTTATGTACACACTTGCTCGGGGGCTCTCTGATAAAGCTGGGCATTTCAAGTGGTCTTCGATGCACTATGTGGTAAAGAATAAGGAATGGGATATTATATTATAAATCTAGCTATCCACGCATCAAAACAACACCATATTACATGAAATATATATGTCATATTTTAAGGTAACACATTCAATATAAATTTTACTTCTATATACATTCTAATATGCACTTTTTTAATATTGTATTAGATGCATTAATGGTACACGTATCGCTGCTTTTATTCTAGAAACCGATCAACTACATTTGTGTTGAAGAGATCAACTACATTGTGTTGGAAGGAAAGGTATTCACACATTTAATATCATGGTCGTATGTAATTTTAAATTGTGTTCTACATATATATCAGCTCGATGGGAAGAATCGACACATGACATGTGCTTTTTCTGTATAACTCCTATCATGAATTTATCGACGCAACAATATGATAAATTTTATTTATTTTTTAACAGGTACCATAGATGATGGTGCAATGGGTGGTGACTCGATGAGAGATTGCTTTGCACATGTCATAAGATTGCCATAGTTTATTCTATTTTAGACTCGATTATTTAGTTTTGTTTAACCTATAATCTCATGGACAATTCATTTTGATATTAAAATTATGATATTTTGTGAAGCCTTCCGCAAATTGTGTTACGTGAAATTTAATAGAAAAAAACTAATTTATTAAATTTGATAGTGTATCTGGAGCGACCTCTGGGCACGTGTTCGGATGCATGCATTTCGAAAATAAATTCAAAAAACGTTTGTTTTAACTATTCCCACATTCTTAACTTGGCCGCCATATATTATTCTGTATCTCAACAGTGTCCGATTTTAATAATGCTGTAGCCGTGGATATGAGGGCAGATGATAAACGTTCTAATGGTTTAAAGGTTTACGCGGCTGAACTTGGCACCATGTCAGCATTTTGTCACTCCATTTAAATTAATTTGGGCCAAATAAACAAATATCCTATTATGTTTTACTACTAACTTGGAACATCCGGAGTCTGGACGACTCTAAAATGGGATAACATTCCTAAGAAAACTCATGAAACAGATCAAATATCCTATTATTAATTATTATTCGATAAGAGGGCAATCGTGCGTGTTTGTGCATGGTAGAAATGCAATCTATTTATAATGTGGTTGGTTCCAACGAATAAAACTAGATATGAGCAGGATCCTTCTATAAATACGTCCGCATGGATCATGCATTAAAGGCATACTTCTTTTCACCACCCAATCCTTCAATTCCTTGCCAACATGGACTTATGCTCTGTTGCGGCTTTGTTGTTGGCCCTTTGCTGCATCAACGTCGCCCAAGCCACCATTGTCGGCCATGACTCGCGAGCTCTGGTCATCGATGGCCGACGCCGGCTCATCATCTCCGGCTCCATTCACTACCCACGCAGCACTCCTGAGGTATGTAATTTGTTTTTTCTTTTATGCTTAACAAATGCACGTATGGTTTTCCATCTTTTGGAGTGAAAGAAAAAAATTGCATGACTATGAATGTTGTGCGGCGCCTTTACATGATCGATGACTTCTTCTGTGTTTTTTAGATGTGGCCTGACTTGATTCAGAAGGCCAAAGAAGGAGGCATCGACACCATTGAGACTTATGTCTTTTGGAATGGCCATGAGCCTAGGCGTCGTGAGGTTTGATAGTGTTCCTTTTGCATGTTCCACACCCTCGGACAGCATAGCTGAAATGTATATATGACTTGTTTTCGTCATCTTTGTTTAGTATAATTTTGAAGGCAACTATGACTTGGTCAGATTTATCAACGAGATTCAGAGTGCTGGCCTTTATGCCATTCTTCTCATAGGTCCATATGTTTGTGCAGAATGGGACTACGGGTATTACGAACCTTAACAATCATGAATTTCATTTCCGAAGTCTTGAGTTATTCTGTTCGATATCTTTAGTGATTTAATTGGGTGATTACAGAGGTATACCTGGATGGGTAAGAAATATTCCAAGCATGCAAGTCAGAACGGACAACAAGCCCTGGAAGGTATGAATTTAGATCCATCTTTAGCTTCTACCCATTTTCATTGTCATTTTTTTTGTTGTCAATGATTATGATGTATTTTTTTTTCTTGAATAAAGTACTATGAATGTGCGTTTTGGCCAAATTATTGAACTTGACCGGTAGACTTGTCCGGGCATCCATGTAATATATATGTTTTTTTTTTATTTAGCTATGTAAGTACATTAACTTAGTTATAATTATAACTGTGAAAAATAAGTAGTGTCCACATTTACAAGGGATAAATGATAAGTATGCGGACCAGAAGTCCGCATAAAAAGTCCATCTTTATTGTGTCCGGAGGAAGATTAGGTTATCTTACCTTTTTGTGCTTGTCTTTCGTTTGTGCTCTTTCTAGGCTTGTGACGCCTAAACATTGCCTTGTTGATTACCTTCATCATTTTTACTATGAACGCTTTGACAGGATGAGATGCAAAACTTCACTACCTTAATTGTCGATATGATGAAGGAAGCAAGATTGTTTGCACCACAAGGAGGTCCTATCATCTTGAGCCAGGTTCACTTCTTATTCTTTTAATTACTCTTCTTTTTCTCTTTATCCGTGTAGTTGTTTCATCATTTTATTAGTTCTAATGATATACCAAGTTTGCTCTGAAAAATAGATTGAGAATGAGTATGGCAATATCCAATGGGGGTTTGACAAGGATAACGCCAAGCGTTACATCACATGGTGCGCGCAGATGGCAGATTCACAGCAGATTGGTGTGCCATGGGTCATGTGCCAGCAACAAGATGCACCGGAACCAATGGTGTGATTCACAAACTATACATTTGCACTTGTGCTCATTGTGCTTCACCTTTTTTTTGTGACTGTGACATCATTTGCTTCCGTTATGATTGCTAGATTGAGGCCTGCAACGGCTTCTATTGTTCGAATTATAGCCCCAAGAACCCAAAGAACCCCAAGTTTTGGACCGAAAATTGGACTGGCTGGTTGGTGTTGGATATACTTTCTTGCCTATTTATTTTCACAGTGCGCATTGAGTCATCCATCTTAACCCAACACTGATGTTGATCGATTCAGGTTCAAAGGCTGGGGACAAGCAACACCATTTAGGCCCGCGGAAAATGTGGCCTTCGAGGTGGCTCGCTTTTACCAAAAAGGCGGAACATTGCAGAACTACTACATGGTTAATATTTGATATGAATCCACTCAACTTGTTAAATGCTAATAACTAAGGTTCAAGAATGTTGAAGCTTGTGTTTTGCCATGGATTCAGTATCATGGAGGTACCAATTTTGGTCGGACTTCCGGAGGTCCGTATATCACGACGAGCTACGATTACGATGCTCCTCTCGATGAGTATGGTACGTTGATTTGCAATCACTTCCACGATGGCCTAACATCATCGTCTTATAATTAATCAATATATGTGCCTTTTCAGGTAGCAAAAGACAACCCAAATGGGGCCACTTGAAAGAGTTGCATGCTTCTCTTAAGCTTATGGAAAATGCTCTACTCTATGGTTATGCTTCTGAAATCAAGGCTTCCAATGGAGTGACGGTAATAATAAGTTTGTGTGTGCATCGATAATACAGTGTTCCATCAACGAATCAAATTCTTGACACCATGTTATGGATTTGGCAAATTCTAGATTACAAAGTATGAGATTAATGGGACCGTTCCTGCTTGTTTCATAAGCAATGACAACACCACAGCCGATGCAATTGTAAACTATGGAGCGCAAGACTTCTTCGTGCCTGCATACTCTGTTAGTTTGCTTCCTGATTGCGAGAAGGAAGTTTTCAACACGGCCAAGGTGCTTTAGCATTATTAAACAATATCCTATAAATCACGAAACCAACTTGCTTCTTCCACAAATATAATTTAGTTCTTTAATTCTCGCTCTGGATGCATTAATCAATCACGTGCCTTTCCCATCCAGGTTACAGCTCAAACTTCTATCATGGTGAAGAAGGGCGAGGAACAACCTAAACCAATGAAATGGTCATGGAGATCTGAGAATGTGAAGCCCAAAGCTAAGGGATTAGCACCTTCGGTCACAGTCAACAAGCTCTCGGATCAGGTGGTGGCTACTTCTGATGAGAGTGACTACCTTTGGTACATGACCAGGCAAGTGTACTCTTGATTGTTCTATATTATCGGGTGGCCGACTCGAGTTGTTCATTCATCCTAATGTTACTTGATGCTCATTTTCTTATACATACAGTGTGAATATTAATCGGAAGGGCCAAATGGTTCTTAGTGTCAAGACCGCTGGCCATGTATTGTATGTCTTCGTGAATGGTCGGCTAGTAGGTAATGAATCGAAATTATGAATGTGTTTGTTTACTCTTTTCCTGCTGTCATACAATGGCTCACTATGATTTTATGAAATTCAATTTGTGCAGGATCTCAGCTAGCAAAGAAAGATCATTACCAATTTACTTATGAGTGCAATGTGAAAGTTAGGTCCGGAAGAAACCGTATATCCTTACTTAGTGCTACTGTGGGGCTTGCGGTAATCATTATTAGTTCTGAGATCAAAATCATGTAATTAATTAAGTCATAGCACCAATCTTATTGATGTTTCTTCTTCTGATCAAAATTCAAATAGAACTATGGCGCACGCTATGAGCTAATTCCAACTGGAATTACCGGGCCTGTTACGTTGGCGGGAGGAAACACCACTTTGGACTTGACAAACAATACATGGACTTACAAGGTATATAGATATATATATTCAGTCAATGAGTGCATACGCTGGTACAAATAAATATATGAGAAAACGAGACATATTTTGGGATTAGGTCGGTCTTGATGGTGAAGCAAGAAAGATCTATTCTGGGGATCGTAAGATCAAGTGGCGTTCAGGTGCCATTCCAACCAACAAACCCTTCACTTGGTACCAGGTATTTATTGCCTTCTCAGTGGATCATTTGATACGCGCGCCAGAGGAAGATATGATCGAGATGTAGCAAAAAATAATATTAACTTGTTTTGTGGAAATTGATTTGCATTCCATTGCAGACAACGTTCGAATCTCCTCTTGGAACCAGCGACCCGGTGGTGGTTGATTTGCTTGGCATGAACAAAGGCGCTGCATGGGTGAACGGCTTCAGCTTGGGGCGCTTCTGGCCAAGCAGGATGGTGGATGAAGGCTGCAACGGGTGCTACGTTGGTCGCTACGAGCAGAACAAGATATGCAAGAAGGACTGCGGGCTGCCATCGCAGAGATTCTACCACGTCCCGAGGTCTCTCTTGAAGGCCGGCCGGCCCAACACTTTGACCTTGTTCGAGGAAGCCGGTGGCAACCCCTTCAGCGTAGCATTTAAGACCGTGACTGTGGGCACCGTGTGCGCCCGAGCAAGCGAAGGCGATGCCGTTAGCCTCTCTTGCCAAGGAGGCCAAACGTTCTCCAGGATCAACTTCGCCAGCTTGGGCAATCCGAGTGGGACGTGCGGCGCCTATGCAAAAGGCAGCTGCGATGTTGACGCGTACCACCTCGTCAGGAGCGCATGCCTCGGCAAGGAGTCATGCACTGTGGTGGCCTCTCAGCTCACAAGGAGCAAGCTTTGCAATGATTCGGCCTCCCCCGCAGCGTTGGTTGTTCAGGCAACCTGTTACGAAGCGCTGCCGAGCCCCAACTCTTGAGATCACGGACATAGTCCTTTAATATTAAATTAATGTGGGTTTATAGTTGTAGTTTCCAATTATCCCCATTTCACTTGCATATATTACTTTGCTTGCTGAGGGACCGTTGGAGTTTCGTTCTTAAGAATCTAAGTCGATTATTGTAACATCATTTTTTTCATTACTGTAATATGTTAAGTATGCATTAATTATATGCTATCATATATCTTTTTCTTTAAATAGCTTATCTTCAAATGATCTTAGTGGTTACAAATAATAGTTGTAAGAGATTTAAGTTAATTAAAATTAACATTTATAATGTATTTTAAATAATTTAATAAATCCGGATAATCATATCATCCCAGTTTAGTTCTTCGATGAATCTGAGATCACCGCCACCAAAATCTTGAGTTGGATGCAATTCTTGAATAGTAAAAAAAAAATTGATCGGAGTCGGGTTGATTCAATGCCGAACCCAATTTTTGTCACCTTATGGGTATTCTAAGAGTGTAAATAAATGAAACCAAACTAATCGAGGATGAATAGTATGAGATTTCAGGTGTTCGTAGTTAAAAAATTATTCATCTCACGATCAATTTGTTAAGGCCACTTGAAAGGACAGATTTTATGCTGCCACATCAATAAAAATGATAATTAAATTTCCGAGAATACTATAAGAATAATTAGGTGTTTCAAGGAACTCATCAACATGCGCATAATCAAAGATAAATACGAGCAATTCTGAGTTACAACAAAATATCTACCTCTACATAGAACATATGTCTATTTATCTTAGTATTTCACAGTATATGAAATAATGACAAAAACAAATGAAAGATTCTTTATTTTTTGAGGGGGTGTTTGACTATGGATAGCCTTTATAAATTACTCATAGTCTCAAGTTAAACTTATAAATTATCATTATATTATTTTATTTACTTGGTTTATTATATTACTGATTATTATTGCTTTCATTAGATAATTAATATTAATAAAAAGTAAAAAATAGTAAACAAAAATATTATTATTGTTATTATTATTATTGTTGTTGTTGTTATATTACTAATTATTACTCCTATCATACTATGATTAGTCGTTCTAATGTACTTTAGCAATAAAAGATAATAAACCAAAAATAAGACTTAATATTAAATTTTATTGCTATTATATTACTAATTTATTGCTTTCGTGGTAAAATGAAGTACAAATGGTATCATCAAGAAACAACTTAATCATATATTCTTTCTCTTTTGTTCACGCCAATATGTGTCTATGTTTAAAAATTGACGTATTCCCTAAATTGAGGATTTAAACACGACTCCTTATCCAATAACCAACGTTGTGAACCTCTTTGATACAAGTTGCACAAAAGGAGTTGAGCAAAATCTATCGTTAATGCCAACCGAAGGATCATGGATCATGGAACGACGACGGACACGCCACCGCACGTGATGGGAGCATGGTTCAAGAATGATTGCTGGACCTCCGAGTGTTGTCAGCAAACGATAATCGACACGAAAAATTGGGAACGAATGAGTGATCGTGGACGAGAGCTATAAAATGTGATGGAGAATGTCCGTAATCAAAAGCCATTAGAAGTCCTAGATCACCTTCTTTTCTTTTCCTTTTCTTCATTGGTAACATAGTGTCATAACATCAAACCATACCTAATCTTTTTGTTTGGCATGCCATCTGAGAGGGTGCGTTAATAATGATGCCTGAACTATTGCAGCTCCTCAATCTTTCGACTAAACATCAAGACATTTCTTAATATAACCTGACCTCACAATCTAAAAACCCGACATACAAGAAGAAGGAAAGATGGTCGATATAAATAGCTCCACATTAGGGCATTACCTCTAACTAGTCTTTATACGAATATCGAGTGGGCTTGTTCCATCTTCGCCGGCGCATATGCAATTCGTTTTGCATCATTTATAATGTATTTTAAATAATTTAATAAATCCGGATAATCATATCATCCCAGTTTAGTTCTTCGATGAATCTGAGATCACCGCCACCAAAATCTTGAGTTGGATGCAATTCTTGAATAGTAAAAAAAAAATCGGGTCAGGATCGGAGTCGGGTTGATTCAATGCCGAACCCAATTTTTGTCACCTTATGGATATTCTAAGAGTGTAAATAAATGAAACCAAACTAATCGAGGATGAATAGTATGAGATTTCAAGTGTTCTTAGTTAAAAAATTATTCATCTCACGATCAATTTGTTAAAGCCACTTGAAAGTACAGATTTTATGCTGCCACATCAATAAAAATGATAATTAAATTTCCGAGAATACTGTAAGAATAATTAGGTGTTTCAAGGAACTCATCAACATGCGCATAATCAAAAGTAAATACGAGCAATTCTGAGTTACAACAAAATATCTACCTCTACATAGACCATATGTCTATTTATCTTAGTATTTCACACTATATGAAATAATGACAAAAACAAATGAAAGATTCTTTATTTCTTGAGATGGTGTTTGACTATGGATAGCCTTTATAAATTACTCATAGTCTCAAGTTAAACTTATAAATTATCATTATATTATTTTATTTACTTGGTTTATTATATTACTGATTATTATTGCTTTCATTAGATAATTAATATTAATAAAAAATAAAAAATAGTAAACAAAAATATTATTATTATTATTGTTGTTGTTGTTGTTGTTGTTATATTACTAATTATTACTCCTATCATACTATTGTTAGTCGTTCTAATGTACTTTAGCAATAAAAGATAATAAACCAAAAATAAGACTTAATATTAAATTTTATTGCTATTATAGTACTAATTTATTGCTTTCATGGTAAAATGAAGTACAAATGGTATCATCAAGAAACAACTTAATCATATATTCTTTCTCTTTTGTTCACGCCAATATGTGTCTATGTTTAAAAATTGACGTATTCCCTAAATTGAGGATTTAAACACGACTCCTTATCCAATAACCAACGTTGTGAACCTCTTTGATACAAGTTGCACAAAAGGAGTTGAGCAAAATCTATCGTTAATGCCAACCGAAGGATCATGGATCATGGAACGACGACGGACACGCCACCGCACGTGATGGGAGCATGGTTCAAGAATGATTGCTGGACCTCCGAGTGTTGTCAGCAAGCGATAATCGACACGAAAAATTGGGAACGAATGAGTGATCGTGGACGAGAGCTATAAAATGTGATGGAGAATGTCCGTAATCAAAAGCCATTAGAAGTCCTAGATCACCTTCTTTTCTTTTCCTTTTCTTCATTGGTAACATAGTGTCATAACATCAAACCATACCTAATCTTTTTGTTTGGCATGCCATCTGAGAGGGTGCGTTAATAATGATGCCTGAACTATTGCAGCTCCTCAATCTTTCGACTAAACATCAAGACATTTCTTAATATAACCTGACCTCACAATCTAAAAACCCGACATACAAGAAGAAGGAAAGATGGTCGATATAAATAGCTCCACATTAGGGCATTACCTCTAACTAGTCTTTATACGAATATCGAGTGGGCTTGTTCCATCTTCGCCGGCGCATATGCAATTCGTTTTGCATCATTTATAATGTATTTTAAATAATTTAATAAATCCGGATAATCATATCATCCCAGTTTAGTTCTTCGATGAATCTGAGATCACCGCCACCAAAATCTTGAGTTGGATGCAATTCTTGAATAGTAAAAAAAAAATCGGGTCAGGATCGGAGTCGGGTTGATTCAATGCCGAACCCAATTTTTGTCACCTTATGGATATTCTAAGAGTGTAAATAAATGAAACCAAACTAATCGAGGATGAATAGTATGAGATTTCAAGTGTTCTTAGTTAAAAAATTATTCATCTCACGATCAATTTGTTAAAGCCACTTGAAAGTACAGATTTTATGCTGCCACATCAATAAAAATGATAATTAAATTTCCGAGAATACTGTAAGAATAATTAGGTGTTTCAAGGAACTCATCAACATGCGCATAATCAAAAGTAAATACGAGCAATTCTGAGTTACAACAAAATATCTACCTCTACATAGACCATATGTCTATTTATCTTAGTATTTCACACTATATGAAATAATGACAAAAACAAATGAAAGATTCTTTATTTCTTGAGATGGTGTTTGACTATGGATAGCCTTTATAAATTACTCATAGTCTCAAGTTAAACTTATAAATTATCATTATATTATTTTATTTACTTGGTTTATTATATTACTGATTATTATTGCTTTCATTAGATAATTAATATTAATAAAAAATAAAAAATAGTAAACAAAAATATTATTATTATTATTGTTGTTGTTATATTACTAATTATTACTCCTATCATACTATTGTTAGTCGTTCTAATGTACTTTAGCAATAAAAGATAATAAACCAAAAATAAGACTTAATATTAAATTTTATTGCTATTATAGTACTAATTTATTGCTTTCATGGTAAAATGAAGTACAAATGGTATCATCAAGAAACAACTTAATCATATATTCTTTCTCTTTTGTTCATGCCAATATGTGTCTATGTTTAAAAATTGACTGTATTCCCTAAATTGAGGATTTAAACACGACTCCTTAACCAATAACCAACCTTGTGAACCTCTTTGATACAAGTTGCACAAAAAGAGTTGAGCAAAATCTATCGTTAATGCCAACCGAAGGATCATGGATCATGGAACGACGACGGACACGCCACCGCACGTGATGGGAGCATGGTTCAAGAATGATTGCTGGACCTCCGAGTGTTGTCAACAAGCGATAATCGACACAAAAAATTGAGAACGAATGAGTGATTGTGGACGAGAGCTATAAAATGTGATGGAGAATGTCCGTAATCAAAAGCCGTTAGAAGTCCTAGATCACCTTCTTTTCTTTTCCTTTTCTTCATTGGTAACATAGTGTCATAACATCAAACCATACCTAATCTTTTTGTTTGGCATGCCATCTGAGAGGGTGCGTTAATAATGATGCATGAACTTTTGACTAACGGATACACCACCGCACGTGATGGGAGCATGGTTCAAGAATGATTGCTGGACCTCCGAGTGTTGTCAACAAGCGATAATCGACACGAAAAATTGGGAACGAATGAGTGATCGTGTACGAGAGCTATAAAATGTGATGGAGAATGTCCGTAATCAAAAGCCGTTAGAAGTCCTAGATCACCTTCATTTCTTTTCCTTTTATTCATTGGTAACATAGTGTCATAACATCAAACCATACCTAATCTTTTTGTTTGGCATGCCATCTGAGAGGGTGCTCCTCAATCTTTCGACTAAACATCAAGACATTTCTTAATATAACCTGACCTCACCATATAAAAACCCGACATACAAGAAGAATGAAAGATGGTCGATATAAATAGCTCCACATTAGGGCATTACCTCTAACTAGTCTTTATACGAATATCGAGTGGGCTTGTTCCATCTTCGCCCGTGCATATGCAATTCATTTTGCATCGTTTTTCTTAGGTGCAGGTTTTTTCTAATAATCACAAAAATTTCTATGAGCAAAGATAATAAGCAATTTAAAAATGTTAATTAACGCAAAAAAATTAAGAAAATCGCAAAAAAGTATGCCTTAATAAACAAATACTCTAGTGACACCTTACCTGAAAAAAATTAATTGTACCTAATAGTTAGTGACGACAAAGTTATAATCTAAAAATAAGTTACGTTATTTCAAATTGACCTTTTGGAAAATATACAAAATAAATATAGTTTGTTTGATATAAATAATATTAAAACCAACACTTTCCAATTCAGATGACACGAAGTAATGCATATATGTGCAAATTTAATTTACAAAAAAAACAAAACAACATTCCATAATGGTAATAAAATAAATGATCGATGAAGAAAATACTACCGTTTAAAAAGAAAAAAAATCAAAATTTTTGAAAAAAAATCTTTTTATGTACAATTATGTGTGTGCATATATATATTAAATTTTTACTTAAAAATTTGTCCCCTTAAATATTGATAATATTCTTTAATTAGAAATAAATGATAATATATAGAAATTATGTTCCAATAAATAATAAAATTCCAAGAAAAAATAAAATGAATAAATGATTGTTTGTGCCGATTAGCAATTGGTTGATAACAACTGAATTATATGGATTGAGATCTCATTACAAAAATAAGGGTTTGTTAGAATTTTGAAGGGTCGGGTATAATTATAAGGATTTTATACTGTCACAAGGATTTAAAACATGCAGATCAATGGTCAAAATTAATAATAAAAAAGATAAAATAATATACGTAATCTAACAAGCTTATAAGATACACATACATCAACGGATGGAGCTGGCATTTGGAAGAAAAAAAGTGTTGAATGGACATCATATTGGATATGTTTATGCTTTTATACTTGAATTGAATACTTAAGTTATGAGAGGAATTGCCATCAAGGTATGAGCTTAAATCAAGTAGTAGAATGCATTACATGGATAAAGTTGGTATATTTCTGTACACACTTGCTCGGGGGCTCTCTGATAAAGCTGGGCATTTCAAGTGGTCTTCGATGCACTATGTGGTAAAGAATAAGGAATGGGATATTATATTATAAAATCTAGCTATCCACGCATCAAAACAACACCATATTACATGAAATATATATGTCATATTTTAAGGTAACACATTCAATATAAATTTTACTTCTATATACATTCTAATATGCACTTTTTTAATATTGTATTAGATGCATTAATGGTACACGTATCGCTGCTTTTATTCTAGAAACCGATCAACTACATTTGTGTTGAAGAGATCAACTACATTGTGTTGGAAGGAAAGGTATTCACACATTTAATATCACGGTCGTATGTAATTTTAAATTGTGTTCTACATATATATCAGCTCGATGGGAAGAATCGACACATGACATGTGCTTTTTCTGTATAACTCCTATCATGAATTTATCGACGCAACAATATGATAAATTTTATTTATTTTTTAACAGGTACCATAGATGATGGTGCAATGGGTGGTGACTCGATGAGAGATTGCTTTGCACATGTCATAAGATTGCCATAGTTTATTCTATTTTAGACTCGATTATTTAGTTTTGTTTAACCTATAATCTCATGGACAATTCATTTTGATATTAAAATAATGATATTTTGTGAAGCCTTCCGCAAATTGTGTGAATTAAAAAAAATATGTCAAGTAGGACCACAAGGATCCCTTTTTTAAAAAAACGTCATAGAGGGACCATACTCGCCTCATATGACGTTGTCGTGGTGGGCTATTAATACCCAATTGTTGGCCTATAATAATCAGTGCTCATGAGGATCCCGTTTTATAATTTTTACCTTTTCCTATTTAACTATCTTTTCTGTTTAGTTCATCACGGGATAATATAAGGTCAAAAAGGTCATTTGACATCTATAAAAATTAATATAAAATTATTAATCTGATCCGGGAACGGTCAAACTCGAGCCGAGTTTAGTCCGAACTCGGGCCGAGTCAAGGGCAACTCGGAGTCCTTTCCAATTCAAAGTCATAAACATTTCTTTGCTGAAACTCGGACCAAGTTCCTACATGGCTTGGTCTATGTCGCTCAACCAAATTCTTTGCTTTTACTCTCCAGAACTTGGGCTGGGTCCAAGGATGGTTCGGCCGAGTTCCACATGGAACACAACCCTTTTGTTGGTAGAACCTGGGCGGGGTCCGAGGGTGGCTCGGGCCGGTTCGCTGACATCATCTTTTCGATCTTGATGTAATACTACCCAGGTCAGATATGAACACCACTCGGGCCGGGTCGTCGGAAATAGATCCGATTACCCGAGACCAATCGCGACAGACCCCGGGCCGGGTTGACTCTGAATCCGGATCGGGTTCGGAGCAACGTCGTGTCGAGTTGCAAATTTACAGAAGAACCAGGGCCGGGTTCTTCTTTACACGGGCCAGGTTCCATTGGCTGGAACTCTGGTGATATTTTATCAAGACTTTAACATGCTATAACTTTCTATACATCATTCCTTTCGGTACAAAAATGATCTAGAACTATTCTTGCATTATAGGATAACATAAGTCAATCCTAATTCATCCATCATCTTATCTATTCTATTAAGAAATCGTATCCAAAAATGAATCTGAAATCTTACATACCTTGTTCAGGCAGAACTACCTGAACAACCTAACTTCCGACGCGATTTCCATGACGATGGAGAGGCTCCCGACAAGAAGTCTAGCGTGTTTTGAGAGAGGGTAGAATCGAGATTGGTTGACTGGCCAGAGCTTTCGCACACGCGCACCGAGGAGGGAGAAACAAGGGCTCAAAGTATAGAGAAAATTTTTTTTCTAATAAGGAAAAGGCTAATGGCTGAGAAGACTTATTTATAGAGGAGAGGACTTTGACTCTTAGTGGATCAAACTGCCGAGATTTAATGCTAAACATCCGTTAAATTTAATTCTGAATCTTATCTATAATCCCAACCAATCATTTAATTAAATACTTTATTTATTTCTTCCTTTTCTCCTCTTCTATACATAACTTATTCCTCTTCTTCACTTCATAATCTTTCCTAACTTTTATCAAACATAATTTTCATAATTAAATAAAAAAATTACTTCATTTATTTATTTAATTATATTTGACAAATCATTTAATATTTCATTTATTTCTCTCTCTTTCCTTTCATTCAAACTTTTATCCTTTATGAACTTCTTCCCATCCTATCTCAACTTCATCTATTTCTTATTTTTAAATAAATTCTGAAATTAAATAAACTAAATATTTATATATACATATATTTAGTTATTTCAATTCTGATTCTTTAGCTTAATTATCTTAATTCTTTACTTGTCCTCCTACACTTTTTTTGCCCTTTTCTCTCTTTTCTTCTTCCAACCAAACAACTTCATAATATCCCTTATCTTTAATTTCCATCTATTTATGAAATTCGATAATATTAGCTATTCTTAATATAGAATTTTCAGAATTAAATATTTTGTTGTCATCTTTTATCAAAATTTTTGGAATTTCCTACACAAAGAGCCTTGGCACAATGAACTTTCAAATCATGAATTAGTTAGAGTTTTACTTAAAGTTAAATTTGAGAAAAATAATATTTGTGATTTATGTTTAAAAGCCAAACAAACCAAGAGTTCTTTTAAATTAAAAGGAATGATTAGTACACATAGATCTTTGGAAATTTTACATCTTGATCTATTTGGACCTATAGATATGACCAGCCCTGAGCAAGTATGTACATAAATATACCTACTTTCCCCATATATTGCATTCTACTACTCGATTTAAGCTCATGTCTTGATGATATTTCCTCTCATAAGTATTCAATTCCGATCTAAAAACTTATACACATCCAATATGATGTCCATTCAACACTTATTTCTTCAAAAAGCTAGCTCCATTCATTGATATATGTGTGTCTTATAAACTTGTTAGATTGCATATATTAATTTATCATTTTTATTATTAATTTTGACCATTGATCTGAATGTTTTAAATCCTCGCACCAGTATAAAATCCTTATAGTTATACATGACCCTTCAAAATTCTATAAATCCCTTATTTTTGTGATGAGGTCTCAACCCAATAATTCGGTTGTTATCAATTTGTTGTTAGTCGACACAAATAATTTTTTATTTATTTTATTTTTGCATTCAATTTTATTATTTATTGGAACATAATTTCCATATGTTATCTTTTATTTCTAATTAAAGAATATTAGCAATATTTAAACAAAAAAATTTTAAGTAATAGTTATATATATAATTGTATAGAAAAAGAATTTTTCAAAAATTTTGATTTTTTTAATTTTTTATCGGTGGTGATTTTTTTCATCTATCATTTGTTTTATTACCATTATAGAATGTTATTTCTTTTGTAAATTAAATGTGCACATATACGAATTAGTTCATGTCATCAGAATTGGAAAGTTTTGGTTTAATATTATTTATATCAACCAAAACTATAATTATTTTGTATATTTTCTAAAAGGTCAATTTGATTTAAGATATCTTTGGGTTATAACTTTGTCGTCACTAGCTGTTGCGTACAATTTTTTTTTCAGGTGAAGGTGTCACTAGAGTATTTGTTTTTTAAGGCATACTTTTTTGTGATTTTGTTAACGACAATTTTGTTAAGAGCGTTAACTTTTCTGATAATTTTTAATTATTTTAAGTTCACACAACATATATATATATTTAAATCTACATATTCATATTTTTTTAAAGGAATTAGCTTGTTTTTTGTGTTAAATAAATTAACATTTTTTAATTGAATATTTATATCGACCATCTTCCCTTTTTCTTTTACGTCGGGTTCTAAGATGGCGATGCCAAATTATATTAAGAGATGTCTTGATGTTTAGTTGGAAGATTGTGGAGCTGCTGCAAGTATGGCCATGGTGTAACACCCCGACTTTTTTTTCAAATAAAAATTAATTTTTGAAATTAAAATAAATTCAAAATTTAGGATATTGTTAAAGAAAGATAAAGTTGAAAAGAAATAAAAATTAGTTAGAGGGAGGATTAAAGAAGAGAAAAAGATAAGATAATAAAAGTTTGAATATGAATAGAAGTCATATTAGATAAGAGATAGGAAAAGATGATTTCTAATTAGATTATGAGTTAAAGTTATAATGAAATTAGGGATTCAAAATTTAATTTGAATATAACTAGAATTTTAGGATATAAAAAGAGTCTTAATGAGAGTTAAGATAAGAGTTTTATGTCCAAAAATATTTAAAAGATAAAATAATATTATTTTACTATTTTATTTCTAAAATTAAAAGAAAAGAATAATAATATTTATTTAATTACGAAATTTAGGAATAATTAGGTATAGAAGAGATAGGTTAAAAGATAATTAAAAGATAAGTGTTATGAAGAGATAGAATTTAAATGAAAGAAGAAAAGAAAAGTTAAATCTTAATTGAATTAGAAGATTGATTAGATTAAGATTAGATAATTTAAATACACATTTTCAATGCGATCATATGTTATCAAAGACTTCTGATAAGAGGGAAACTTAATGCCTTATTCTGTATTTCTAAAGCTAAGCTTAGGAAGAAAAAATATGTATTTATGATTATTGATTATTTCTCTCGCTTTACTTGGACTATGTTTCCTGCCAGTAAATATGAAATCATAAAAATATTTTCTAAATTTGCAAGAAGAATTCAAAATGAATTTGAATAAAAAATTTCAAAAATTATAAGTGATCATAGAGGGAAATTTAACAAGCACAAATTTGAATTTTTTAATGAAGAAAATGGAATTACCTATAACTTCTCTACTCCTAGGACACCTCAACAAAATGGTGTGGTAGAAAAAAAGAATAGAACTATACAATAAATGGTTAGAACAATATTATATGAAAGTAAAATTACCAAAGTATTTTTGGACGGAAGCCGTGAACACATCATGCTTTTGAATAGAATTTTAAAAAAAAACATGCTTTGAAGTTTTATATGAAAAGAAGATTAATAATTTTTATTTTATGGTTTTTTGTTGTAAATGCTATATTTTGAATATCAATGATAAATTAGATAAATTTGATGCAAAATGTGATGATGATTTATTTCTTAGTTATTCTAGTACAAGTAAGGCATATAGTGACTATAACAAAAAAATATTAGTTGTTGAAGAGTTATTAAAAGCTAACAATTTTTTTTATAAGTAAGCAAGTGCAATAAGTAAGAAATTATTGAAATGGAAAGACAACTTGAAATTACGCAAATTCAAAGTGATGATGTGGAAGAAGTAAGAGTTGACAACTCAAACGTAGAAGAGCTAGAGGAATGACAAGTGGAGGCAATCAAATCATTTCAAAAAATTGAAAACATACATCATCACATCCACTTGACCAAGTGATAGGTAATATAAATGAAGGTGTAAAAACTATACACTCTTTGAGAAACTTATATTTTTTTTGACATTTCTTGTTAATTTTGAACCTAGAAATATTGATGAAGTATTAAATGATCCAAACTGAATAAATGCAATGCATGAAAAGTTAAATAATTTTGAACGAAACCAAGTTTGGATACTTGTAGAAAAACCTAAGGACATTATTAGAATCAAATGGGTCTTTCCAAATAAGTTAGATGAAAATGGTGTCATTGTGAGGAACAATGCTAAATTAGTGGCTAAAGGTTACTCATAGATTGAAGGAATTGATTTTGATGAAATTTTTGCTCCCGTTGATATACTTGAGGCCATTAGAAATGCTTTTAGTTTTTGCATGCTATAAGGATTTTAACTTTTTCAAATGGATGTAAAATCGGTCTTTCTTTATGATAATATAAATGAACATTGAGCAATCTTAATATTTTAAAAATTCAAATTTTCCTAATCATGTGTTTAAACTTTCAAAATTTTTCTATGGATTAAAACAAGCTCCTAGAGGTTGGAATGAAAGATTGAGTTTTTTTTAATCAAATATAATTTTTAAAAATGGTAAAGTTGACACCACATTATTTTTTAAGCATATGAAAAACAATGTTTTAATAGTTCATGATATTATTTATGGTGTGGTGCATTGAGTTTGAATCCCTTATTCAAAAAAAAATTTGAGATGAGTCTTATAGGTGAGCTCACATGCTTATAAGTAAAAACATTAAGGATGGAATCTTTATCAATCAAGAGAAGTATACGAGAAAGTTGCTCCAAAGATTTGTAATGAATGAATATAAGTTAAGTTCAACCCCATGAGTATTATAACTAAATTAGATAAGAATGTGAAAGGAAAATCCATCGATCAAAAGAGGTATGATTGGTAGTTTGATTTACTTGACGGCATCTAGGCCGAATATCATGTTTAGTGTATACTTATGTGCTAGATTTCAATCACGCTTAAAAAATCACACTTAATAATTGTGAAAGGATGATGCGTTATTTAAAACATACTTGTGATTTAGGAATTTAGTACCATAGAAGTTCTCCTTCTGATTACATGTCTACACCGATGTGAATTTTGACAAATGTAAAGTTAATAGAAAAAGCACTAGTTAAATGTGTTGCTTTATTTGTAGTTCAATTATATCATGGACAAGCAAAAAGCAAAATTTCATCACACTTTCTACCATCGAGAACGAATATATAACCACCGGTAGTTGTTGTGCACAAATACTATGGGTAAAATAATAATTGCTTGATTATAGTGTAAGTTGCTCAAAAGTACTCATGAAGTGTGATAACATAAGTGCTATAAAAATGATCAAAAATCAAATTCAATATTTTAGACAAAACACATTGACTTGCGATATCGCTTCATAGAGAGCATGTGACCCTTAAGGATATTGTCATTAAACGTGTCCACTGAAGTTCAAACATCTTTACAAAACTCTTGAGTGACGACCTACGCATATGCAATTAGTTTTGCATCATTTTTCTTAGGTGTAGGTTTTTTTCTAATAACCACAAAATTGCTATGAGCCAAGAGGATATGCAATTTAAAAATGTTAATTGATGCAAAAATAAATTTAACAAAAAAAAGCAAGCTAATTCCTCTCGAAAATAATATGAATGTGTAGATTTAAAATATATATGTAGTGTGAACTTAAAATAATTAAAAATTATTAGAAAAGTTAATGTTCTTGACAAAATTGTCATTAATAAAATCACAAAAAAGTATGATTTAAACGAATACTCTAGATAGAGGACAACCATTGGTTAAGGGCATTTATATACTTCTTATTATTCCCAACTAGTAGTATATCATCAAGATACATAATTAGAAATGCAAACTTATCTTTGAAGTCACATATATACACAAAGTGGTATGCATCAACCATAAAAAAATCTAAAGGAAATTATTGATCAATAGAACTTCAAATACCATTACCTAGATGATTGTTTTAGTCCGTATATGAGCCGTTGCAATTTACATACTTTGTGCTTTTGATCTTTTACAAGCCTTCAGGTTGTTTTCTATAATTTTTTCATCTAGTTATCAATTTAGAAAAGTTTTTTTTACATTCATTTGATGTAGTTCTAAATCCATATGAGCAACTATAATTAGGATTAAGTGAATTGAAGAAAATCTTGCAACCCCGCACCACATTTGACCTTGAGAATCCATTTATTCCATATTAGTCTCCTATCGAGTGGTAAATCAATCAAATCACATATTTGGTTATCTTTGACTTCATTTCTTTTTTCATTTGCTTTCATCTACTCTTCTTTGGTAGGACATGAGAGAGTCTCCTCAATTATTTTAGGCTCATTTTCATCTTCTGGACCAACTATGAAAGCCTCCCCTCAATCTCAAAATGATGACATGTGACACTTTTTCAATTAGTTTGACGTATTGAACATTCTGAAATATCACATTCTTGAGTTGGCAATGATTCTCTCCTACTTGGATCAGTATTTTGAGGTAAAGAGACATACTCTGAGCATGTTGATCAACTCATGATTCTCTTCGCCTTCGAGGTGAAGATCTTTATCTATTTCACCTTGCTTAAGAATATCATCTCCTAAGAATGCAGCATCTCTATTTTCTATCTTTGTTATAGTTTCATCATCCTTTTCACCTATGAAAATGTATTCTTTGGAGGTTTCAGAATATCTTATAAAGACACTTTTTTTTCCTCTAGACCTAATTTTTCATACTTATGAGAAGTATTGCATAGGCTGCGCACCCTAGGGTCGCAAATAATAAGTTGAGACTTTCTGTCCATAGTTCATAAGGAGTGGAATCGATAGATTTTGATGGAACACAATTCAATATATAGAGTGCGGACAATAAGGAAACAACCCAGAAAGAGATAGAAAGATTCATTTGAAGTCTTGAACCATCATTGATCGGACCATATCAAGTAGATTCTGGTTTCTTATTTCTATAACACAATTTTATTGTGAAGTTCCAAATCGTTAATTGTCTAACAATCTTTTTTTATCACATAATTCTCTAAATAAATTAGATAAATATTCATGACAACAATTTATACACAAAATTTTAACTTTGTAATCCAATTAATTCCCAGTCGCAAGAATCTTCTAGAGCACTAATGCCTCATATTTATATGTGAATAAATAGATCACAGTGTATCGTGAATAATAATCTATAAAAGTGATAAAATAAGAGAAACCATGTCTAGTCACAACATTCATAGGATTGCAGATACCAAAATGAATTATTTCTAAAGAAAAATCTACATGTTTGCCTACTCCAAAAGATTTTCTAGTTGCCTTATCAACAAGGCAATCTTCTCATTGGGCAGAATTACTTTAGCGAGTTACCAAAAAGTCCTCACTAGCTAGTTTATTCATACGATCTTTGCCAATATGTGCAAGTCTGACATGCCAAGTTTTGGCATCAACATTTTTATCAAAAAATGATACAAATGAACAATTGGAATTTTGAAAATCTTTAAAGATTTCAATATTATAAAAATCATTATACTTGTAATCAGTGTAAATACAAACATTGTTCAACATCACATCTAACATAACGAGAACCAAATATTAATACATCACCAAGTTCATCTAAACAAAACACTAAAATTAAATTTCATCGAAAATTCGAAGCATAGAGGACATCATGGAGATACAGGACACGTCCTTCACAAAGGTCCAATTTACATGTACCAACTCGGGTGTTGTTGCCAACTTAAATGCACTTGGTTTCGACACTAAATCGACAAAAATTCAAAAAGGCATCACTATCCTTCACTATGTGGTCGGTTGCTCCTAAGTCTACAATCCAGGAAAGATGAGATTCAATGACTAAAGCATAGCTAAAAACATAAATGAAAGTTTGTCCATAAAAGTACCTATGTTTTCTTCTTCAACTCAGTGCACTCATGAGCGAAGTGTTCACACTTTGACAATTGTAACACTTAACTTTGCTTAAGAAAGAAGCGGCCTGCTGCATGGTCAAGTGAAGTGCAAATGATACACTAAACTCTAATTTGTGTCTATGTTTACCAAAAGGATGATTTCATCTAACAGAACTTCTTAACCAACTGGCACTATAAGAAAATGGGTTATTAGCGACCCAAGATAAGCGACGCTAGGGTAGCACTATTACGTCTCCATGGTGAAGAGCGTCTCATTCGCGTCTATCTAGCACCACAAAAATGGGACGATGCATATCGGTGGCTACTAGCGTCACAATGGAGTCAAAGAAAATGGGACGCTACTAGCGCCTCTACTTGACGCTATCTCGATGTTAATAAGACGCGCGGTTTGCGGCTGTGCATAGAAGATAGGCGTCGCTAAGTCGACGCGCAAGGGGCGCAAGCTCTGAGACGCGATTTTGGCGCCCACGAGTCGCTACTCTAGACATTAGGAAGGCGCTGAAGTGACGCAATATGATGGTGTATGCATCGCCAATGAGATGCGACTATGGCGCTCAGGACGATATATTTAACTCAGCGTCGACAATCTTTGCGTCTTGAATGCGACGCTATTTACAAATTTTTTTTACCCATTCAATCCTCATTTTTCCCCTTACCAGACCATACAATTATATAATGTATATAAAAATTCATTGATATTCATCACTGGCAATATAAAAGCATCACAAGCAGTATAAGAGCATCACATGCAATATAAGAGCATCACAGGCAATATAAAAGCATCACAGGCATAATATTGAACATAAGAATACGAAAAGTAATAAACCGATCTAACAAACTATATGTATATCTAAATCTATAAGTAGCAAAAGCATTTTTTGTATTCATGGGTTATTTCTATCCTAGGTTTGGGAGTTATTGTTATCATTCCGGACATTCGACCCAGACGTGCTCGGTCCATGACCTCGCGGGGATGGATTTTGCATCGAGATCAATCCATGAATCACCTGCAATAGCGGAGCCAACTGCTGCAACAACTGCTCCGACACTTGCCACGATATCTGCTCTGATAATTGTTGTGATAGCTGCTGTGACAGCTACGTCACATCAGGTGCAGTGGATGAGCTCGTAGCAGATGGACCGCCTGCATATTCTCCGATCCACTTAGGTATCTGAGCGGTTGTGCCGAGTCCACGCAAGTACCCTCTCGTGTCGTGCCGGCCACCTCCTCCCAAACAGCAGGGTCCTCTACGAAATAAAAAAACCATACAATCATTTAATATATAAATTATATATCAAGAAACACAAATTAAAAACATGAAAAAACCAATGAAAAAATATTACCTGGTGGCTGAGTACTCGGATCATGTCCATACTTTTCAGCCATTTTCGCATTATACTCATCCTATAAAATTTAAACATTATATATTTCAAAAATAGTGCACTAACGACAACAATCAAATGACCATATCATGAGACTTACCAGAAGCCTATGAATAGTGAGCGTGACTAGGTCGTTTATCTTTTGACTCTTATGTGTTGCCTCATAGACCATACGAAAGTCTACGGGACCGTCTTTTTTCTCCTCCTACAATAAAGTTTCAAATTTGATAACATAAGTGTAAGTCAAAAGTTTGATAAATTAAATTTATATGTAAATTACCATGCGTCGTCGATGCTCGTCAAATTGCATCGATCCTCCTGTGTAGATGTGGGCCTCGGGCTTCGAAAGATAGTTAACTCTTATCTTTTCTGACTTTCTTTGCCATCGTTCATCCGTCCTTGTGAACATCAAATACTTACACTTTCAAAAAATGATAATTTTCATAAAAATAATGTAAAAGTATACATACTTACCACTTCCTACAGAGGGACTCCCAAACCGAGCGTCTAATATGTCTTGGGCATCTTTGTATGCCTTGCTCCAAAGTGAGGCCGGCGGACGTGACGGCCTTGTAAAACTTGTATAACCGATTTCGAAGGCGATTCGCAGCGACCTCCTCAAAAGCTCTCCGGATCATCCCTAAACTAAGATCCGGATGAAACTGATTTACCTCCTATAAATAGAACGTTAAAACTTAGTAATTTTAAAACACATATAAATTAAATTATGTAACCCAAATAGAAGATCATACCCTAAAGGCTCGAAAAATATCATCCCGCACTTGAATTGGGACATCTTTCCAGGATCCTGCCCTTTTCGGCAAGTGGGAAAGAACGAGAGCACTGACATCCCGCATGGTACTAGTGGGTATGAAAGTGGTCCTGCCAATTACAAAGAAGAATTAATTTTCAATGATAACCAAAACTATAACAAAATTTATACAACTTATTTAACTTATGATCGAGCAATATTATTCACAGTGACCACCCCATTATCGTGTAGCCTCTCTTCATCACTCGAAGAGAAATCATCATCCGGTACAGCTGGGGTAGGCTGTGAAGGTCCGACATCATCTACGGGCCCTATATACATAATAAATCATTAGTGTCGTACCAAATTAAAATTGTGATAATTGATAGATGTACAGTAATGTTCTCACCTCGATTGATGTGTACCGCATGATCAGTGACAGTCCACTCGTCTGAATGAATTGAGTCAGGTGCTTGTGCTATCGACGACGTAGCAACTGACATTATTAAAAAATAATTAATATAATTAATTGAGAAATGTCAATAACAATAAATATATCACCTGATGTAAGATGTCGCTCGCCAACGCTAAAATACATAAAATTTTAGCTCTTATATAAAATTATGTAATATACAAAAAATAACCTGGTGTGACATGATGGTCATCGTCGTGTGATTGAGACGTACCGACTATGTTCCCCGTCGATGGTGGAGCAAATGTCACAAAAGCAAAATATTTAAAAAAAAACTCTATCTTCTACTGTGTATCGCCTAGTCACGTACCTGGAGTGATATGTTGAGCAAACATACCAATGGATCGCCTACTATGTGACGATCCGGCTACGTGCCCCGTCGGCGGCGAAGGAACTGATATTATTAAAAAAGGAATTTAACTGTTATAATCAACTATAAATAAGCAGCTGACAATAAATATATTACCTGGTGGTTGTGATGGCTGACTCATCTGGAGTGAACGCTTGGAAGAGCGAGATGACCTAGATGCTCAACCCCTATTAACCATGACTGAAAAAAAGAAAGAAACTTCTCTCATTATCGATAACCATATATAACTTAAAAAAAATAAAAATCTTATGTCATTAGAATAACTACGTGATTCATTCGCTTGTTTTATATTCTAATTCATTTTCATCATCTTCATCATCATCGCTATAATCTTGGTTCAGTCATCGTCAACGAAATTATCAAAGTTCACATCCAAAAGGTCATTTGAATTGAACTCTTCCATTGGCTCAGCATCATCGACCAATTGAAAATTCTCAACTCCATCGGCCACATCAATCGTCTCATTCACTCTATCTTCTTCATAGTAATCGTCCATGGGCACATCGTTGTGGTACGGATGATGTTTCATTGTCATCTCTCATTATTTCTGCTAAGAATAGTCTACTCCTCACCTTGCATGACGCCCACCATTCATCATTGGTTCTTTTTTATGGATACTTCGTGTAGTACACTTGTTGTGCTTGTTCCGCCAATACAAATGGATCGTATGATTGAAGTCTCGATTGAGGGTTAATATCCACCAATTTAAACTTTTGATCGATCCGAACTCCTTTCTCTAAATCGAACCAACGGCATTTTAACACTACGACTTTGTTAGATTTTCCCAATAAGACAATTCTAGGATGTCTTATATAACACCGTAGTAATCAAAATTGTCGTCCCCGTACATGCTTCCTCGTCTCCATGTCTTCTATAAAATTCTAGTAAACTTTTTCCAGGAGATCGAGGATCGGAGATCATACATGTAAGCAATATATTCTCTCGTCTCATACACATGCTTGGAGGCAAATTATAAGGTGTCACAAAAACTGGCCAACATGAATAAGCAGTACTTGATGAGCCAAATGGGTTGAAGTCATCGGTGCAAAGTCCTAATCTAACATTGCGTGATTCTGCAGAAAAAGCCGGATGAAGTGCATCAAATCGTCTCCATGCCTCCGCATCCGAAGGATGTATAATTGAATTTTGATCTTCACGTGCCCCTTCTCTGTGCCACCAAATAAATGATGCAGCTTTTTCACAAAGAAATAGTCGTAATCTTAGAACAATCGAAAAGTATCTAAATATTGCATTTGCCACATTTTTTTTTCAAATTTTGAGAATTCTTTTTCAACTTGAATCAAGGCTCGCCACAAATAGAACAACTCATAAGTGAGTTGTTTTTCTTATAATACAACATGCAATGATTGCGACATGCATCAATCTTTTGATATTCCAACCCTAAATCTTTCATCAACCGTTTGCACTTGTAAAAATGTCCCGGTAATTTCTCTGAAGCTGGAAGCATACTCTTAATAATGGCAAGCATCCGGTCAAAATAACTTTCGCTCATATTAAATTCTAATTTTAATTTCATTAGTTGTGCCACTGCAGAAAGTGTAGTTTGCTTCACGCATCCATCCCATAAAGGTTCATCTGCTTCTTCGAGAAGATTATAAAACTTAGAAACCTAAGGATTCGGGTCTTCTTCAATCAATGTTTCGCCAACATTTTCTCCTAACATTGCATCTCGTATCATGTCCCTGTACGGATTGCTCGAGTCATCCACAACAGTATCTACATTACTTGTTTCTTTAGCCCATCTTTCTTCGCCATGAAAGAATCAATTGGTGTATGTCAGTAAAAAATCGTTGTAATATAAATTCTTCTGCACATTATATCTTACTTTCCACTGATAATATTTACACTTCCGGCATGGACATAAGATTTCTCTATATGAAGAAGCAACACCTTCATTTTGATATGCCACATTAATGAATTCATCAACATCATCCTTATATTCTTTAGTTATGACTCCATGTTTATCCTTCCAACGAAGAATCTAATTACGATATGACTTTAGCATTTTTGTAACGGACAACATTAAGTCATATGTCAATAAATTCGTGTACTTGAAACATGTGATTTTGAACTTACGAAGTCCAAAATCACATGTTTCAAGCACTTCATCGCCGAATCATAATCTTATTTTATCACCAAGAATGTGGAAGTACATCCTTAGTAAAATTTATGAGAACATGATCAAAAAGAGGTTCTAGAATTATGAAAAAAAAAGTATTTAACAATCAAGTAATTAAGTAATACTTAACATGCATTAGTTCATAACTTAACATAACACGCATAAGTTCATAATTTAGCATGCAGCAAAAAAAATCAAGTAATTAAGTAATACTTAACTTAACATGCATTAGTTCATAATTATGGTGGCGGGCTAGTACCTTCTTAACCGGTGAGGAAGGCGGCAAAGGGCGAAGGGCAGAGGAGGCGGCGGTGGAGGCGGAGGGCGGCGGAGGCGGACGTCGGCGACGGTGGAGGGCGGACGAGGCGGTGGAGGCGAAGGGCGGCGGTGGAGGTGGAGGGCGGCGGAGGCGGACGTCGGCGGCAATGGAGGGCGGACGAGGCGGAGGGGGGAAGAGGAGGAGGAGGTGGCGCCGGTGGAGGCGGAGGCGGAGGCGGAGGGCGGCAGTGGAGGCGAAGGGCAGCGGAGGCGAAGGGCGGCGGCGGCGGTGGAGGGCGGAAGAGGCAGAGGGAGGAGGAGGAGGAGGAGGCGCCGGTGGAGGCGGAGGCGAAGGGCGGCAGGGGAGGGGGAGGGTCGGCGGAGGCGGATGTCGGCGGTGGTGGAGGACGGACCAGGCGGAGGGAGGAGGAGGAGGCGTCGGTGGAGGCGGAGGCAGACGTCGGCGCGTGGGCGGAGGGAGGAGGAGGAGCAGGCGTCGGTGGAGGCAGAGGACGGACGAGGCGGAGAGAGGAGGAGGCGGAGGCAGAAGTCGGCGCGTGGGCAAAGGGCGGTGGAGGAGGCGGAGGCAGCGGTGGAGGGGCGCAGTGGAGGTGACGGGCGTCGGGCGTCGGGCGTCGGAGGTCGAAGGTCGAAGGTCGAACGGTCACGCATCGCACAGAAAAAAGGGGTAAATAGTAAAAGCTAAAACGAAGAAGAGGGGTTAGGGATTTAAGTAAATCTTTTAGCGTCTTCCATGAACGCGACACTACATAGACGCCGACTCTGTCAAAATTCAGCTAGTGTGGCGCTATGGAGAAGCTAATGTGTCGCTAAGATAACGTAGCGACACTATAGCGTCGTATGGGCGTCTCCATGGATTTAGCGTCCCAAGAATGCGACGCCATTGAGACGCTCATTAAAAGTCTTTTTCAAATATTTTAGTATGTCTGAAATTTTATTTATCAATGTAGCGTCTCATCGCATTGTGCCCCATTCCAATTGTTTTATTTCCTTCCGACAATCTATCATGTATGTATATAAAATTATAAATCTATATGTATATGTGTCTATAACAAAATTGTGTGTGTATATATATATACATAAGTAATATATGTGTATGTATATATATGTCGACGTGTGGGAGATTAAGTTACAATAATATTTTTATCTATATGTATTATAAGTATATATGTCTATACATGTGCGAGTCATATATATATAGATAACGCGTATATGTATACGTATTCGAAGTGAATATATGTGTATATGTTTATATGTGTGAGATTAAGTTATAATAATATGTATATATGCACTTATTATATATAAGTATAAGCATATATGCGTATTTATATGTCTATATGTGTCCGATTAAGCGAGGGGATAAAAAGTCAGCTTATGAGGCGCAATACCGACGCTATTGAGTCGCTATTTACATTTAGCAACACCGTAGCGCAGAACTAGCATCTAATACTTTTTCGCGTCTCAATTGTGCGACACTACAGCGGCGCCAATAGTGTCACAATAGCGTCGACACTAATGGAGGCTCTAGTTAGATGCTACGTGGACGCTATTGAGTCTCCACGGTGACGCTAAAATGGTAGCAAATCACTCTCTTAATTCAACCATCGTAATTTCATGATTAAGTATATAATAATAATAGATGCATAATTAAGATATTATATATATTATATGTATAGATAACATAAATAATATAGGTAACAAATTATATATTTAGGAACACTCCTATCATGTAAAAATATATATATAATCGTGTAATTAATACATGTATATGTTGATAATACGCTATTTATAATATGTTGATAATCATGTAATTAATTCTAATATAATATTTAATTAATTTATTGATTAACATATAGTATACATATAATATATAGGGTTTAAGTATAAAACAAATAGCGAGATAAACGTAGATAAGGTATGAGTAACACAGTAGCGTCCAAATAGTGTCGCCTACGACTGAGGCACCATATAACGTCTCTGGAGAGCCGCACAACTTACGATGCTAGTTTCGCGTCAAACGTCATCGACGCGAGAATGGCGCTAGATGCTGCCGCGCATTTCCGCTTCGTGGCGCGAAATAATAGCATCTACGTAGCGTCTTGACTGCGCCAGCATTAGCGTCTATCTCCTGAATAGCTAAGAAGACGCTAATGAGACGCTATCGAGAGGCAAGTAGCGTCTCAATATTGTGACGCAAAGTACACGCCATAAGACGCTAGTGGCGTCTATGTAGTGTCGTTGCTCTTGGCGACGCTACTTTGCATCGCTAAGCGTCGATTTTCTTATAGTGTGGGTCAACCACTTTGGTTAATCACATGGTTCTACTAAGATGATATAAGTAGCACAAAAAAGCGATCAACTAGTTGTCTGTGGTCATTGAGCTTCAGGATGAAGATCAAAATTTGAGATTCGACATTTTTTTTTAAAGATGTGTTTAAATTATTCTTGGGATCCATTTTTTTGCTTTTACATCCTAATCTTGAGGTTTCAATTTGGTTGTTGAATTCCATGAATCCATGCAATGATGCAGCCTATAAGCATATAATCAACAGGAAATGCAAAATGGAAAGAGTAAAGAGAAGATAGAAGAAAACTGTCCACCACACTGCAAACTGATTCTTGAATGAAAAAAAGAGGCACATAAGTATGCCATTCAAAATTCATAAAATAAATTCGCCACACCAGCTAAATTAATTTGGGCCAAAAAAACCAAATATCCTATTATGTCTTACTGTTAATTTGGAACATCTGAAGGCTAGACGACTCTAATGTTGAATCCTATATTTTGTCTCCGAGTTTTGATGATAACAAATTTAATTGGACATAAAAGTTACTAATATATGCTTGAGTGATGATTATGCACATGAAGATCAAAGGTTTATGTACGAGGAAGAAATCATAAAGATAAATGAGTTATAAAAAAAATTACTATGACCGTTCGACCTACCACACTGATCGGTTGAATGATATCATAAACAAAATTTGTCGAGCAAATGTTGGTCGAAGAATTGATTAGAAACCAATCAATCGATCACAAGAAGAATAGTTCAAAATTTTGTTGAGGAGATGGTCCGGTCGTGATACAGTCGACCGATTTAAAGAAAAGAACATGTCAAATTTGTCGAGCAGATGTTGGTTGTAGGATCGATTGAAGAGCGGTCAATTGATCAGAAGAAAGGCGTTACACAAAAAATGTCGACTTGTTGTAGGATCGATTGATGGTTCGATTGTGATATCGGTCGACTGATTAAAGAAAAGAATAATTCAAATTTGTCGAGCAGACGTCGGTTGCAGGATCAGTTGACCGATCATATGAAAAGTGTCATACAAAACATGTCGAGTTATTGTCGATCAAAAGAACCGATTGAAGGATCGATTCACTAGTCAGAAGAGACAATAAAAAATGGGGCAATGATTATGTTGGAGCGGTCGATTAGTCTCATACTGAAATGAATAGTAATGGCTATATTTTAATATACAATTTTGCAAAAGTTTTTGAACGTTTTCAACACATAGAGAAACCTATAAAATGAGTGTCAAAGTTTGAAGAAAGACAATCCAAACAAGTGAAATCACTTAAAAGCTTCTTTCAAGTCTAAAACCATCTCTTGAGCTCAAAGTTCCAAATTCATTCCTTCCTCATCTAATTTTAAGTGTGAGCATCTTATTGCAAATGAAGAGAGTTGGAGGGAATTATTGTAGTGTGATTTAGTGAAGTTGAGAGCTTCTTGTAAGAAGAGGTGTACCTTACCTCTTGAGTAAAGAAGAGGTGTGTCTTACCTCTTGAGTAAAGAAGAGGTGTGTCTTATAAAAATGGTAGTTCTCTTCCTACAAGAAAAGAGAAATCTAGTGGATCTCCGACGGTCTCGAAGATGCCAAGTCGGAGAGGGGACATACACCAAGGAGTTGGTCCGAACCTCGTCAACACATCGTGCCTCTTGTGTTTATGTTTTCTCTCTTATTTCAACTATTATTATATACTTCCTTGTGATCATTTTTATCGGTTTTGATTAAATTAACTTTGAGATTTACGAGTAAAATTTAAAATTACCAATTCACCCTCCCCTCCCCCTTGTGTTTTTGTTCCTACAATTAGTATCAAAGCCAAATTAATCTTCTCTTAAGATTTAAACATCTTTAGAGTTATGGCATCAAGTGGATTTAGTTTTTTCGAAAGTCAATCTATAAATCGACTTCCGCTTTTTAATGCATCAAATTTTGAATATTGAAAAATTAGAATGCAAACATATATATATTCTTTTAATATTGATATGTGGAATATTATATAAAATGATTTCGATTTACATGAAAAGTCACCTTTAAAATATATTGAAGGAGAAAGATTTTTAATAAAACATGATTGGAAAGCTAAGAATATCTTTTATTGCGTCTTGGATCCAACGGAGTTTAATCAAATTTTTAATTGTCAACGTGCTAACGAAATTTGAAAAAAAACTTATTGTTGTTATACATGAAGGAACGGATAAAGTTAAAGAATCTCGATTGAACATTTTAAATCATTAATATGATTCGTTTAAGATGTATGAAAATGAATATATAAATGAGATGATTGTACGTTTTAATTATAAATTATTTAGTCTCTTTGGGCAAGTCAAGGATTAATCCTTAAAAAATGAAAAAGTTTATTAGATCCCTCTCCTTCAAATGGTTCACAAAGAGAATCGTGATTGAAAAGAAGGATTTAAATAAATTAGATTTTGATGATCTTATATGTTCACTCTTAACTTATGAGATTGGAATAAAGGATAGTGAAAAAGAAGACGTTAGCTTTAAAGGCATACAAAAATGAAGAAGATACAAGTGAAGAAGATGAGAATTTTGATGAGAATAAACTTGCCTTATATGCAAAGAAATTTGACAAATATTTCAAGTTTGCCAAGTAAAAAAAAGAAAAATAGCTTTGCTCAAACCAAGTGACTTGATTTCAATGTAAGAAAGTTGGGCATATCTTGTGCAAGTGTCGAATAAAGAAGTTAGAAAATAACAAGTATATGCATTCTATTTTATAGTTCAAAAGATGAAAACTCGCAGTGGTGGACCTAAAAACACAAGAAAAGATTGAGTTTTTTGCTAAGCTATTTCAGCCCTGCTGCTTGCAACTGGATGAACTTCTCAGACAAGGAAGAGCTTCAACCTTGGTATCTAATTGTTGGAGCTTCATCTGCTGATACATAAGAGTTCTCATCAAAATTTCCATTTATTTGATCTTGTTGACTGTAGTCAGTTGAAGGTTCTTGGGTGAAATCCTGGAAGAAGTCTGTTGGATAAGCACCTCCCTGGTTAGTATTGAAGGAAAATTCTGGGTGGTTCCCCCACTAAAGATTACGTGTGGCAGAATATGAATCTTGAGATTTTCTACTGAAATTACTGATGGAATTAGCTTGCCTGGGTAACTGGTTCAAGAATGAAGGATTTGCAAAGTGACACTCCATGGTGTGTCCCAATACTCCACAAATTTCACAACTGACCTTAGAAGGGCCAACTGAATTCCATGTCAACTTAGCGGTACTTGTAGCAACATCATCCACTGTTTCTGGTATGAAGTTATGGCGTCTAAATCATATTTTCCTGTAGGTCTTTCTGGGACTCCTCTGTCGTCCTGGAAATGACTTTTGAAGGCCATGTCTTCTATAACCGTCCTTGCATCATTCACACTTTTATTCATGAAAATTCCACCGGCAGCCCCATCAAGTAATGCCATAGTATAATCAAGCAATCCATTATAGAAAGTTTGTATAATCAATCATTTCTCCAAACGGTGATGGGGGCAGATACATAGGAGTTCTTTAAAGAGCTCCCATGCTTCATACAATGATTCGTCATCTGTTTGCTCGAAAGTCAGAATTTGTCTTCTCAGATAGAAGGTTCTGCTGGGTGGAAAGTATCTCGTGAAGAATTCTTGAACCATTTGATCCCAAGTAGTGATAGAAACACCGAAAATTCTCAAAGAATAAAACGATTTATTTGCTTTATCCACGAGAGAGAACGGGAATAGCTTCAATTTGATAGAATCATTACTAACACCATTGTATTTAAATGTGTCACATATCTCCAAGAATATTTGCAAATACAATATTGGATCTTCTGAGGGAAGACCTCCAAATGAATGCTTCTGGACAGAGAGGAGTAAGGAAGGTTTTAACTGAAAATTGGTTGCTTCAATACCAGATGTTTGGACACTCGACTGTAAGCATTGGTCCTCAAATTGGTGCTGCTGGACAGAGGTGATTACGGCAGGTTCTGGTTGATAATTTCTTACTTCAATATCAGGTAGTTTTATACTAGACTGTAGCCATTGTGCAGTAGGTACTGTGGAGTCCTTCATGGTGTTTTTCATCCTACGTGCAGCTCTGCATGGAGGGTAGTATTCTGTTAAGAATGCTTCAACCAGTTGATCCCATGTAGTGATAGAACCCCTTTCCAAAGAACGCAACCAGGTCCTTGCTTTATGCATGATAGAGAAAGGGAATAGCCTCAATTTGATAGTATCATCACTAACACCACTGTACTTAAATGTGTTGCATATGAGCAAGAACCATTGTAAATGTGAAATTGGATCTTCCGAGGGAAGACCTCCAAATCGTTCGTCTCAACCGAAAGTTGCTTGCTTCAACATCAGGTGTTTTTATACAAGACTGTAGCCATTGCATATTAAGTATTGTCAATTCCTTCATGGTGCATTTCTCATCCATGGTTGAAGTGGGCTACAATTTTCAGCACACCACAAACTTAATTGCACCTTCTCCCAGGAAATGTTTGTTCAATCTCAGGATGAATCTTTAGCCAGGTTCCCAACGAGTATTTGATTTTTGAATGCAACAGAGAAGAAAGCCTAAAAAAGAAACAAAGCGATTGTGGAGAAAAGAGAATTATTTGAAAGGCAAAATCAAAGAGAACATACTCTAGTCAAATTGAAATTATTTCAATATCGGAACCATTCTGATGTGAGATTTAACTCCAACGAGCCCCAAACACAAGACTTACCCTGTTAGCACCCAAATTATCATTCCCATGAAGACTAAAGATTGATTACTGAATCATTCACCTTTTACTTGGGTTGGCAAATTGAAGTTGACAATGGAAAGATACTGAAAGTTTAAAACAATTAAACTGAGAACTAGTTAAGCAATTTAGAGTCCAAACAAATGTCATGAAATATTTTGTGAGAAGTAACATTCCATGAATTTTCAAGAGCATTATTTCACAATGGTGAAATCCTACAAGACAAACAACTTTGATCCTTTCTTTCAACTATTTACGTTGAAGGCGATATATCCTTATGCAATTGCATTTTTTTTTACATTACAATGTTCTAATCTTTGGAGTCCTATTCTTGTGGTAGATTCCCAAATCCAAACCCAATTTCTTTTGTAATCAGAATGCCTGCTTGAAAAATCTGAGCAGCATCTCATGGTTTAGACATGACGTGTAACTACATAATTCCAGTGCAAAGCTTCACCTTTTAGCCCATCACAAACACAAAGCAGATGACGGGCAAAGGTTAAATGATTAAGGTAGACAATCTATTTCATAAGATTAGACAGGAGCAAGGTTGTCAAGATCTCGATTTAGATCTTAAGATCTTACGATTTTACGATCTTATGTATAAGATCTTAATACGATCTTAATTTTGGTCACACGATCTTACGATCTTATCCGATCCTATACGATCTCATATGATTAATATAATTATTTAAATATTAATTAAAAATATATTTATGATAATAAGAATTAATTTATATAAATTTAAATATATTTTTGTTCATTTTTAATATGTTTTGATATAATTTGACTCATGAATCCATAAAAATATGTCTTAGTGAAGTATAATCTAATATTTCAATACAAAAAATTTGTCAAAATATAGTTATTATTTTAAAAATATACTATTTTGTTAATATGTAGGATCTTACGATCCTCGATCCGATCTTACGATCTTCGATCTTATGGCCCTCCTCCGATCTTATATAAGATCCCGATTGACAACCTTGGACACGAGATTCTACAAATAACATGCTTAGTTCAAAATACAACAACCAAAAAGAGGAAAAGAAGATGAAGAAGAAAAGTTTCATTAATTGCTGAAATTCTTCTCCAGGCTTCTTGTGAATTACATAAAATATCTCGCGTGTTCATATATTTGCTAAAACAGAGCTTTTAAGGGTTACTCATTTTATTAAGTGTCCCAGTCCTTTAGGGGTACTATAGAACATTGCTACAGAACTTGAGAAGTACTTAATATTAGGTCACAAAAGAAAATGAATATTAATCCCTGATCTATATGCATGACAGGCCGAGTAATGATTTGACACCCCAAAAGAATAAACAAAATAAAATTAACCAAAATAAAGGGGTCCCAAACATGAGTAGGCACGATATGTTTGTATCTACGCCATTAAACATAATTATTTTTACATCTAACCTACATCATTATACTATCATGAGACCCAAAAGTTTTACTAGACATCGCTCGATTAGAGAAATGGAAGTGTCTTCCATCTGACTTGGCAATGAAAAGATGCTGAAAAGGTAGGCAACATTGACAATTCAAGCTACAATCACGACAATTTCTCAGACATCAACAGGGGGAGCTGTCACACCTTTTGTAGCAACAAAAGATGAGACCACTTCATGGGCAGTAGTGGACTTTATAATTGCAATACATGTAGTAAGCGGAGATGAAGGCTGAAAGCATGATAGACCATGAAGGCCTAGGTTTATGCATGTTCCATGAGTTTGAGAGCTCTTAGTATTGCTTCATAATGAATCTCCTAACATGGAATGCGAACATAAACATGTACTGACACCCTTGATTAAGAGCAACGGGTCGACAAAATGCTTTAAGGAGTCCAAAGACGAAGCCTATAAGCACAACACATGTATAGCGTCAAATAAGAGGGTCACTAGTCACAAAATGACTTCAGAGGGATGCTCTCTTTAATGGATGCATGGCGGGTTGGACCTCAATATGAAAAACAACCAAAAAAACAAAAAGAGTCATCAATATGAAAGATGGAAACTTTTTGTCAGCTTTGTTCTTATGCCAATGAAGGGTCGATGGAGTTGTATCCCTAGTGGCGTGGGTCTAGGCCTGTACACAAAGGTGGAACGAGAAAAACAAGGTTCCATGTGCAAGGCTCAATGGAGTTTCTAACATTGTGCTTCTAGTTTACTGGCACAGCACAACAACTTCCATATTACTGACTTGAATGTCTATGTAAACCTGAACTTTTGATGTCCATGTCAAAAACGATAGGAACAGGTTAGTCCCCCTTGAAACAGAGACATGATCATATTGATTGCTTTCTTTTAACATATTTTCAAATTTATCCTGCATTTCATCATTTAATGAGCTTCCTTAACTGTAATCAATCCGAAATACATGTTGCAGATATATATACATTGCACACACGATTGATAGAAAGCAAATCATAAGATTAAATGACATCCTCAAACCTGGGTGGAAAATATCATCATCTCCGTCCAAAAATAAAGAAATATATCATCTATCTTTTTTTTTCATTTTTCTAAGAACATATGACAATGGAGAAAAGAATCAAATCTGCGAAATTCAAATAGAGATGCTTAAGCATGAAAGATAGCGTCCATCGTAAACTACCTTGACTCAAATCTTCTAACTGGAGTTTGTAACCTTATTGTGCCAAGTCGTTCCAGGTATGTAAAGCTTCACGGAATCTGAGAAAGGGTGGAGGAGAGAGGAAGAGGGTGATTGAGGAGGTGGGAGGAGCGGCAAAGGAAAAATAAGGTTTTAGGGTTTATTTAAAGCATTAATGTTAAACTCATGGTTTATAAGTCGTGCCGATACGTGGAGATTAATTAGTTTGACAAATCAATCAAGTTTGGTCGGGATACCTAATTGTGTTTAGAGATAGTAATTTCAAATTTGATTTTCAGAATTCATTGATTCGGCCAAGGTATATTATTTCCTCTGATTGCTAAAGTAGTTCGAGTTGGATTCTCGATTTTAGAAAAATCGTTCGTTATTTTTTTATCAATTTTTTTTTAAATTTAAAAATCATCCTAAAATTATTTTAAAACTTAAAAATTATCCTCTAACAGATCGACTTTTTCGGACTTTATTTTTACACAATTATTTTTTAAATATATATAATAATTTAAAATTAACATAAAAATATTTAATTGATATAAAATATACAACTAAAATTTTAAAACTGCCGAACTAGAGTTCTATAATGTAATAAAAAAATATGAAATTACATACACAAAATTATTATATCTACAATAAAAAAATTAATAACTTATGAATTAATTATATAAATAAAAAATTAATTGCACGACTCGTTCCACCAATTTGGTGAAATAAAAAATATGATGTTTGAACTTTGAAGACCTTAGCTATTCCATCTATCTTCTTTTAACTTAAATAAAAAATGTAACTAAACAAGATGTATCTAATTTCATTCCTTCATATTCCATCTCACTCCTTCAAAATTCTCAATCCAAACAAACTCTTAAGGGTCGTTTGGTATGAGATAATTTAAATAGATTATCGATTATTTTTATTTAAAATTTTTAGGGCTCACCACATTACTTTGTTTGATTACGATTGATTACCGATCATTTTAATTGCTCTGATAGTCTTGACTATCACCTCACTGGTAATTTAGATAGTAGATAAGGGAGATGTCTTTCTAGATTATCAGCGGATGAAAATGCATTTTGATAAAAATATTTATTCAATTAAATTTTTTATGTTAAATGATTTCTTTTGGAATCTTTTACAAATAACTCTTAATTTTGTCTCATTTTTTTACATATATTCATTTTTTTCTTTGTTTATTTTTAATAATATGTTATTAAATTTTAAAATTATTTTTAAGAATATTTTGATAATTTTGTCACTATCCATTTTGACTATTATTTATATTACCAGTACTTATCAAATATTATAATGTAATATTATCGATAATTTAAATAGTGGTAATCTATCTAAGTGGTGATCTAAATTATCGATTAATTAAATTGATAATGCGCCAAATGGTCCCTTAATCTTTTCAAGTGGGATTGTAATTTTAGCAAGTAAAATTTAGTTTGTTAGGAACTATCCTATATCATATTCGGAATCTTAATTTTTTTATTTTTTTTTCGAATCGAATAATTTTTTTTGAGTTGGTCGAATTTTTCTTATGTCTGGTTAACTAATAGAGAGATGGCATGGAGTGGTGTAGTGAGAGATGAAGTGATAGAATATAATGTGTCATTAAAAAAATTATGTTTGGATAGTAATAAAAATTGATGGTACGAAGAATGAGAGTTTTATTTAATAAAAAGTCACTTTTAACCTTTATTATATATAAACGATTTATAATATCTAATGAGTAATAAATATTTGTTACTTTATCACTTAATTTATTTTTCTCTTTTTTTGTTTTGCCTATTTTTCTATTTTTATTATATTTTTTTGAACTATTTTATTCATCTATTATAAAAAGTAAAAAATAATAGATATATATATATATATATTCATATAAGAGGAAAAGATAATGTTATCAATGAGAGATATAGTTTAATTTGGTAATAAGAGAAATGATTTTACTTAATAATAAAGGAGAGGTTAAGGGTTAAGCTGATCTAAAATTATTTATTCTCCACCAATTTAGTGGAATGAGAAATGTGATGTTTGAAGAGTTATCTATTTCATCTCACACCTCTTACAACAACAACAACAACAAAGCCTTATCCCACTAGGTGGGGTCGGCTACATGGATCTCACACCTCTTAATTTGAATAAAAAATATAATCAAACATGATTTAATTAATTTTATTCTTTCATATTTCATCACATCTCTCTAAATTCTCAATCCAATACTGACTGGTGGATCAAAAAAAATTATTTGACACACAGATTTTGTTGAAGAAAACAAGCAAAAGTAATTTGCGAAGGTAAAAAGGTTTATTAAAAAAACAACATGCGCGTGAAAATGATTATGTCGGATAGATTTTTTTGTCAAAAAAAACACCAGTTATTTTTCTTCGCGTTTCTTAAATTACAAAAGTACTCTAAAATCATTTTAAAAATTACCTGAGAATTAGTTTTTTCGGATAATTTTTATGGACTCCTATTTTAATAGAATAATATTTTTAAAAATATATAATAAGTGGAAATTAATATTAACATATAAGATATAGCATTGGAACTATTAAATTAGAGTTTCCATAGCAACATATTCTAATTACTTATGAGATAATTATAAAAATAAAAATTAATAAATAGAAGCGGACTCCACATGCTCATACGATTTTTTGAATGGGGCACTAGTTTAAGCAGATCAATTTCATTTTATTAATGATTGTCCTATTTATTATCGTTCTAAATCATATTTGATTTCCTAAATTTTTTCGGTTCAAACTTTTTGAATCAGTTAAGTTTTTAGAATTGGTCTGATCATTCTTACACCCGATGTCAATGCACCTTAGTAGATGGATTTTGTACTTGATAGATGGTTTCCTAGTTGTAAAAAAGAAATAATAATTTAGTTAGTCATATTTGTAATCAAAATGTTTTTATAGGCTACAGCGACCAAATAATAACATATAATTTAATCCATGGCTAATTATTTAGTTATTATCAGATAGAGTTCAACTACTTTTTTACTGTAAACGTACAAAAATCCTGTGTGCCAATGCCATATAGAATTGGTTGTCGTCCGGATAAACTCAAGTGAAATTTCAGAAAATAAAATTTCATATTAATTATTTTTTAACTAAGGTATAATCAATTATGATAAAATTATTAGCTTATTATATAACATTTTTTATGTCTCGTTATTTGGTTACAAAGAGGATCACAGTGTACTAAAGAAAAGATAAGTTAAAAAAATAAAAAAGATACAATAACTCCCGAGAATCAAACAATTAGAAGCCTACATAATGAATGGCCTAGTAAACTTCGGCCGTGTTTGAGTATTTTGTAAAAAAAATGTAAAAGGATTTTAAACCAATGTAAAAATATATTTAAAAAGCTTACTACAATGTATTATATATCAACGAAAAATTTACAATGGTGTTTGGATAACCACGAATTGATATTTTATATATTATACTTTTAGTCCACAATTTTAAATTAAATATTATAAACTGCTGCACGCTGCAGTACAATAAAACTATTATAATAATTATAGTAAGTACTAAGTGGTACAAGATATTTTCTTTAAACTCTATATATATATATATATATATATATATATATATAATAAAATGGAGATGAAGCACCACTATTGATAAACGAAGTAACGTTAGCAAAAAGGAGCAAATATATGAGCTGAAACCGAATAATTGATAAGTGATCCAATTTTTAATCGTATTAATATATAATTATCATGACCAATACTTTCAATGATGTGAAAACGTTATTTTGACGCAAACAAAAACATCAATAGACCATTATACTTCACGAAATGCAAGGAATAAAAAAACAAAAAAAGGATGTAAATGGACAAGATCCAGGAGAAAGCTAAAATAAGAACAAAAATAAACAGAGCAGTATGATCAAATTAGTTCATGGGATGAATTAATGCGTTACAATAAAAAGATAGTAAATACAAAGTGATGGCCATGAAATTAATGAATTAAAGATAAGAAAGCTTGATGGTCTCGAGTTATATTATTGTTATGGATCTGTATTTTCATACCGATATCCAATCTTTACCAATATGTTCCTGTCGAGAGGCACGTTCTCGTTAACAGTAAAAAATAATGTATGAATTTATTAAAAATGAAATATACTAACAAATCCTAAGGCCTGTTATGAGCTGAAAACTAATGACACCACCGTGATAACTTCACATGATGTTAACCTCAATTCCATCAGGAAAGAAAATTTCCATATATTGTATAATTTTTTTTAAAGTAAAGGATGTGAGCTCTACTTTTTATTTATTATAAAAACTTGTATTTATCGTAGATATCTTATAATTTCACCTACTCACTCATCAAATTTCTAACTGCTATTACAATGTTATCAATATAATACCCTCCCTTGAAAATGCAATCATTGTGTGCCAGATTGCCCAGCAAGTTAAACAGAAAAAAAAGGAAATAAACTTCTCTGTTACATGCTGAACTAGTTCGAAGGTTCAGAAGTCTATAAGCATTCTCCATCCTTTCAGGTCCCATATGTTGCAGTTACCAAATTCACTTGAATCAGATAATTTTGCAGACATCCGGGTGGGACAAAACAGGAATCCTTCAGATAAGCAGCACACGTGCTAATTTTGAAAAGGTACTAATTCTCTTCCTGGCCATGTTTCAATCTTCTCAAAGTATCTGACTGGGACTACACCATCAAAACCCTCTGTCAAGATAACCTTGTTATCTGATACATAGAGCTTCATTCCTTCTGCCAGATCAATGATATGTGTGCCAGCTTAGAGAACAGAAATCAAATGAATTAACACAGCTTGCAAGCATAAAAAAAACCGCATGACCAATACCATGTAGAGCCTTTTTGACGTCCAAATAGATCAAGACATTGACATCTCGACGCATACCTGAAATGAAGTGCAAGAATTATGCAATCTTCAGCGAGTAAAGTTGCATGTAAAAGGTGATTGAAATTAATTAAATTCCACAGCAGAATAGTGCATGTTAAAACATCACTCTCTAGTGTAATCTTTCAACTTACTGAAATAATCAAACCGTTTATGAGTATTATATCATGTTGAAAGTAAATATTGTAGTGAAAAACTATTTAGCATATTTCACTAAATATGCAGATGTAACTAGAAACAGACAGAAAAACTCTTATTCAATTTTTTGTGTGAAAGATGTATTAATCTTTTCCAATTTAATGCTGATCTCAATGTTATATTATTTGTGTCACAATAAGTCATCTAACACTACGATTCACCTCGTTAACTGTAGAAGCAAGTCCAGGAAACAGTTCAAGTGCATAATGATGATCCTCATTTGTGACACTGCTGATTAAACTAAAGAATAATTAGATGGCATATATAGGACAAAGATTGAACATTGATGGTCTATGAATGTCCATGACCAGATAAAATACCTTTCATTTTAGGTGGTAAAGGAAGACTATTTGAAGTCAAAAGTCATTCATTAATCAAATAATATTGGAGGATTATCTTTGCTTTTTGGAACAAAAGGAGACTCGGAACAAAACAGAGCTTTAATAGCTTTTCTTTGTCGATGTATATTTTTTTACTTTAATAGCCACAAAGAGGGTTGTGTTAGGCTCCGACAGCCAGCGTAAAATCCTGTCGAATCTCATGAACATGGATCAACGAGTCGTATGATCCATGTAGCCGACCCCACCTAGTGGGATAAGGCTTTGTTGTTGTTGTTGTTGTAATAGCCACAAAGAGGAACTTCTGGGATGTTTGGATCACCAAGGAACAAATGAAAAAGTTTCCAAACTAAAAATCTCATCATAATACATCTTTGTATTTAACTCAGTGGAAGATACAGTCCATAGTCCATTGTAAAATAACAAAGCTACAAACATGGTCTGAGGGCATACCACTGATAACTTGTCCATCAGTAGGCAAACCACATGAGAAGTGCACATGCAATCTGGCCATTCGTTTAAGTCCATATTGTAAGATTGATTCCAAGTTCCTCTTATAAGTTCCATGGACACAAACTACATCATCAATTATCTTATAAGTTATTATATATTTGAAACAAAGAAAAAATGTTAGGTTAGTAGTTTTACCTGACACTTCATCAGCTGAATGTATGGGTTTCAACAAACTTTCAGTGCTAATGCTCTGACAAAATACAAACAATTGAGTAATATAAAAAAAACAAAATACAAACAACTGAGGAATAAAACAGAATATATGCATAGCAATTTCACAAATAAACAACTTAGAGACGATTTGAAAGTTAGGCTAGAGGAGGATATAATTCCTCAAGTGACAAAGTTTAAATATTTAGGATCAATTGTAAGACAAGATGGTGAGATTGATGACGATGTTAATCATAGAATTCAAGCTGGTTGGTGTAAGTGGAGGAAAGCCACTGGAGTTCTTTGTGATAGAAAAATACCCAATAAAGTTAAAGGAAAATTCTATCGTACTGCTATAAGGCCAGCAGTGTTATATGGTAGTGAATGTTGAGCTATGAAGGGAAAACATGAACGTAAAGTGGAGGTAGCCGAAATGAGGATGTTGAGATGGATGTGTGGTCATACAAGATTAGATAAGATTAGGAATGACCATATACGTGAACGAGTCGGAGTGACTCCTATTAGTGAGAAAATGGTACAGAATCGTTTGAGATGGTTTGGTCATGTTCAGAGAAGACCATTAGATGCGCCGGTAAGAAGAGTAGATCAAATAATTTGGAGTCCGATTAAAAGAGGGAGAGGGAGGCCAAGACGGACACTTGGCGAACTAATAGAGCAAGATCTATAGATGAATAATATACCGAAAGGTTTGGTTACTAATAGAGCGGAATGACGTCGTATGATCCATGTAGCCGACCCCACCTAGTGGGATAAGGCTTTGTTGTTGTTGTTGTTGAGTAATATAAAAAAAATGACATAGTCGTCATCATTCACCACTCAAATGAAAATGATAGTATCATAGTAATAACAATATTGTGTAAATTTTTTCAAGTACTATTGATAATTTATGACATACACTGACGGAAAAATGTTGAAGAGATGGAGAAACCATTTTTTTTAATAATGGATAAATAAGTATGACCATTTAAAACAGAAAAATAAGGCTACAACCACTAGCTAGAAACAGATCACACAACTCTGCTTCAAGCGGCATTTGAATTAACAAATTTTAACTTGATTGGTGGCCGGGGAAGGGGTGGCAACCTCTCATTAGACCTTACAAATATAATTACTATACTTATATAATAACACTAAACATAAAATTCAGGTGTGTTGGGGGACAAAGTTCCATCAGGAGTCCCTGACGACCAAATATAGAATAATGATAACTTATCACCTAAGGTGATAATTGAATTAAGCTAGTAACATAAAACAAGGAAATACTAGAATTAAGTCCTGATCCCTTCGTGCATCAAAATTTCCTAATCCATGCCTTTTTCCTTTATGTATTTCGTTTTTGCATTACTGGCTTGAAGCTTTTCTAGGATAAGATATTTTCATTTCATAAAACTTGGAATTGAAAGAAAATATATATGAGACCTCGACTCAATTGACAGTATACAATGTGTTGTTGAAATACCTAAACAACGGCAATCTGAAACCTGCTAATTTTTTAAAACCTCAACTTGGTTAACAGCTTCGAATGTCTTTTTATGTCTGAACACTACCGAATACACAATGTATAAATGACATTAATTCTTGTGCTTGGCATCTGTTTCACATCAAGAATATTCGGTTTGTTGTAACATGCTTAAGAAGCAAATTCAAATAGTACATGGAATTGAACTGTAATCCTCAAATGTCAAATATTGGAGAGATTCATCCTCATGTTGTATTAATTCTTTCAATAAACTTTGAGAATTTGTAGTTATTGGATTTCTGGAATTTCAACATTGTTTTGAGAGAAAGTTACGTACAGAATTTCAACATTGTAAAAGTCCTGAACCATATAACCCTACTTATGCAAAAGGATACTAACAAAGGAACTTCTCATCTTGATGAAACTTTTGGCTGAAAGAGTTTTTTTTTTTTTTTTGAGGGGCTTTTGGCTGAAAGAGTTGACTTACAGGATTACTTAGATTTCAATATTCAAAGAAACAGTGTGCCTTTCTTCTGATGCCCTACTAAATATACTAAACAAGTTTAAGATTGTCAAAATATACAATGGAAACCAGGACATTCGTATCTCACCATGGCTTGCATGGCATTGTGAATTGTTAACCTATTTCATATAGAAATGAATGGATGATGCTGTAATTATAAAACGTCATGTTTTTTTTTGTCAAAAAGATCATAAAATTTCAAGTGAAATGGAAAGTACACAGCACTCTAACTTCTAATAAAATAACAAAGCAACTTACAGTTATGGTGTGTCCTTGGTTTGCACGAATAAGGAGCTCACCATCTTTCTCCAGGAGACTGAAACGCTGCTTATTGTCCCTCCTGACTGCCTGTATGTTATTATGAAGTAAATGAATGAAATACAATCATGCTACAGTACTTTACGACAGGAAACTTAATACTGAGGATTTGCTGTCACTGAATATAGTGAAAATAACCAACATCTGTTGAAGTTGTGTACAACTTTGGGAATGAAGAGAGGATTGTCTCCAATATTATGTACAAAAAGTAATTAATATGTTACTTTAATTTAATATTTATTACAGAACCAATAAACAATATATATTTTCTCAAGAAATATTTTCCTGTAAAACACTTCTTGCAAAAAGTATTTTTCCCTGCAACTTATTTTCGGTCGAAGAAATGCAACCCAAGTAATAACAAGACAAGCTACAAGTTGAAAAGAACATTTCAAAGATGAGACGTTAGAGAATTCACCTCTTTAATCTCTTCAACTGTGTGGGACTTCATTGGGACCTTTGCAAACGTTGTAAAGTTTAATTTTAATAAATCACTTACACGAACATATCCATCATTTTGTATATCCAACTTCAACTCAGAAGCCATGTGCCGCAATATTCTTGTTCTGCAAATATCCAATTAAAGTCAGGTAATTATTGAATTCCATTACATCAAGAGAGGAAATTGTTTATATATGTCCACTACATCCAGGGCCTCTCTACTTATCCTCCAGGAAAGTATTTTTTTTAAACGAACCAGGAAAGTAATTAAGCTAAGAATACTTCATTGCTGAAATAAGCACAAAAAAATGTCGAGATCTTATACTCAAATTTCTTGGTCATAACATATCTCTATGTAGTTATGGACGATTATCTGAGAAAAGGAAAGGAAAATAATCAAATAAACCCAGGTTGCTACTAATTAATAATTTCATGAAGCAATTAGTACATTATGTCCCTTGCAAGGAGAGTGTGGTTGAAGTATTATCCTAATACAAAAATCTATGCTTTGTCTTTTTGTGGTAATTTTAAATCACAAAAGAAAATGCAGTAAATTTAGTTTTGCAGGGATAAACTGTCAACTAAAAACAATACTATTTCTTCAAAATTGATCCTCGATAACTGGTAGACATATAAAAATAAAGTTCGGGCACATGAGAAAACAACTAAATTAAGAGGAGAAGGGATTGGAAGAGACAATTACAGGAGACGTCCCAAGGCATCAATTCTAACATCGCCGTCGCCTCCAACGGTTCCACGCCTGTCGCGATCATCTCTCCCCTTACCCCGTCCCCGGCCACTGGACAAGAAGGGGAAGAAACAGAGGATCAGAATAGCTGTAACATTGAGAGAGACCTGAGATAGAGAGATTAGATAGTTGAAAGAAACTACGAAACGGGAAGACGAGTACCTTCTCCTGGAGGCAGACGAGGAGGAGACAGAAGCAGCGGAGATGAAATGAGAAGAGAGATTGGAATCCCCCATGCGAGGCGGGTGAATCAGCAGGGGATTCCGTCGAACAGATGGAAGGCGAAGTGGAAGAGGTCGATAGGGGAGACGGCAGCAGAGAACGCGTAGAGGGTACAACAACATATGGATCATGGGTGTAGCCCGAGTAGAGCAATCGAAACCACTGTTAGCCCGATATGGCCGGTGGATTGGTGTTCGGATATCAAATCTCACAATAAAACTGTACCTGGTTAAACCAACGTTGATTCCTATTAGCAGGGCTCATCCAAAATTTCATCAATGTCGTCAAACTCACGAGTCAACTCGTGCAATCGGCCGATTTCTAATTTTACGACTCTACCAAGGGAAAACGAGTTGACTCAGACCAGCATGCAATAGAACGTATAATCGGTTGGCACGGCATGTTAAATTTGATGTGCTAACTATTTTTTAATAATATCATTAATTTTATATTCTTAACACTCCCTCTCACGTATGGGCTACTGATAATTTTTTGTCTAGCCCAATTTGATTTTATATTCTTAACATGGCGAGGTACCTTGTGCGTACCTCAATTTGCCCTAACCACTCTTTCCATTTCTGCATGCCGCTTGTTGCTGTCGTCGATCGTCGCTGTCGGTGTCGGCGTTGTTGCCATCGCCAGTCGTTGCTTCCCCTGCTATTGCCATCATCGGTCGCTGCCCCTACTATTGTTGTCGTCGGTCGCTGATGTTGCCCTTGTTCTTGGCGCGGTTGTTGTTGTCTGTCGCCGCCTATATACATCTCTCTCTCCCTTCCTCCCTCTCGACCTCTTCTACTCATAGCTCCAGGGCGCTCTCTTCCACTCGCAAGTGGAAGAGGGCGAGTCCTCTCTGCTCACGAGTGGCGTGTGAGCCCGCAACAAATCCTCTACCTTGCTCTATGCTTGACTCCTTTTTGTTTGCAAGTGGTGCCGCAAATGGGAGAAGAGGGCTGGTCCGGATTTCTCTCACTCATTGGATATCTATCTATCTATCTATCTATCTATCTATCTACATATATATATATATATATATATCATTAGTTACTTGTTAGTCATTATTAGGTAAATTATTATGTATGTATTATTAGATTTTATAAATGGTGTGTAATTATCGTTTAAAGGTATCGTTTATCGGCATATTTTTGTTTTTGTACAAATAATATATACATATAATTCAATAAAGATGTTATCTTTTTTAAAAAGATATTATTATATAATCTTGGTACAATTCGCCGTGTCATGTTACGAGTCCACATTTTATATCTTCACCCGGCCTTTCCACGTCAACTCTGATTTACAAGTTTGACAAATCCCAAGTGATCCAAGTATTAGTAGCCATAGGATCAAACAATTATATTGGTAAAAAAATAAATCATTTCTACTTTATTTTTCCAATTTTAAAATAGTCAAGACCAATATTATTAAAATTGATTGAATTGGCCAGTTCAATTATGATCAGGTTTAACACCAAAATTATTTTTGCATCTGAATCAACAAAAAGTCGATTGAACCGAAAAAAATCGACGAATTGGTTCAGCTTGGTTATAATTATTTTTAAAAAAATATTAAAAAGGAAACTTTTAAACAATAATGTTAAAAGGAAAGTTAAAAAGATAAAAGACACTATTAAAAGGAAAGTTAAAAAGGATGGAAAAATGAGATTTAAAATATTAAATAAAGTAGACACAAAAAAGTTAATTAGTCAAAGGAAATTATCAAAGGGCATAAAAATATAAATATAAATAAAATGTTAAAAATAAAAGTAAAATTAATTTAAGATAAGATATATTAATGCAATCTCTATCCTCATTGAATAATAAATGGAAAAAATCAATAATAACCTATTACTTGATAATTTTTGTTTATCATTATTAACATTTTAATTAACTAAAATTATATTATATTAATATTTTTATTATTAATAGGTTATTAATACAATCACTACAAGAAAAATCCATATTTTCCACAGTCTCTACCGTTGCAAATTGTGAAGAATCCGACGAAAAACAAAGTTTGCGACGGGTTTTCTGACAGAACGAACCATGATAAAATGGCTCATCGCAAATAGTTTTCGACAGGTAATATAAATCCGCCGGAAGTTCCTAGGGCCCGGCCAGATACAACTGTGGTAAATTCGGACGACTTGGCCCATGAGAACTTCCCACGATTTCACCATCCGACAGCTCGGACAGTCGAAAATTACTTTTTTAAAAAATTAAATAAATACAATTTTTCTATAATATTGAAAAACATCTATGAATTCTTGTGTCAATTTTACGACCGAGGTTAGTTCTATTGTACATCCACTGACGATGATCCGGAGGAAACATAGTTTCTTCATATGTTACTATGTAAAGTAAACAAGTAATTATGTTAACACATTATTCTAACAATAACATTACTTAAATTAAAACTAACAAGTAATAACATTAAATCGACAATAATACAAGTGAATAATTAATTTAAATTATAAAGTAAGAACTAATGTTGTCAAGTTCGAGAGTTTAGGTAAACTCATTTTTTGTTCAGTAAGGTCGTACAATGGAATTGACTCATAAATTCGTAGAGTTTATGTACCTAATAAATTTAAATATTTAAGTAAATGCACTTATGAAAACATATATATGATACATAAATTGTAAATAACTAATATATTTTACTCAAATGAAATAAATATGAAAGTAATAAAAAATAAGTACCATCACTTATAACTAATAAATACTAACTAACTTTCGATTATTTTCTTTATTGAGATAAAAAAACTTACACAAAATCAAAATAAGTAAAATTATTACACTATAATTTTTAATAATTTCATTCTAATAAAAATACATTAATAAATATAATAATTAAAATTTTACAACCTTTTTATTGTGCAAATAAATAAATTGTACTAATCATATAGAATCATAAGCTCGTGTAGAATCGTATAGACTCTAAGTTTATAAGAGTCTACAAAATTGTTTAAATTAATTTTTATGTAAACTCTGAGTCTAAATTATTTAAGACTTTATGTCAATTTGATTCATTTTACTTACAAAAACTCGTAAGAGTTTAAAGTCCCATTTGGCACTTCGTTTCTTATCACAAGAGCCGAGATAGATAATCCATTGGGTTTTCCATTTTTCTTAATCCAGCGGGAGCAAGACATGTTCTTGGGTTGAGAAGGAACACGGTGCTCTCACATTTTTTTTATTTGTGTAATGATTAGTGTGGGGTTCATGATTGCAAATAAAATGGTGTTTGGATAAAACAACAAGAATAACTAGATATTCGGGCCATTACTCTCAATCCAAATGACCCCTAAGAGTTTGACTCGAGATCTTAACAACATTGGTAAGAACCATCTAACATGTAATAAGAACAATTACTCTAACAAGTAGGAACTATGAATTATCCACAAGTAATAACAATTTTAAATTATTAACATGCTAAAATACAAATTATAAATATCATTAACTATCATTCAGGATCGTCATGGCCATAGAGGGCCAAATCGAGGCGATCGGGCCAGTCATGCCGTGAGTGAGCGTGAGGATGCAGAACTTTACGGCCGTGAGCGTCCAAATTCGGCATTTCACGGCAAAGACGGCCCAATCAACGGCCGCACGCACTCGAATGAACGGCGGCAAGCAACCGAATCCGCTTGTAGAGGCCAGCGACAGCCACAAATCGCTGGATCGGCCTTCCGCTGGCAGGCGACCACTGTAGGATGCTAGATCGGGCTCCCGGTGGCGAGGGGTGGCCGCAGGAAGCCCATTCAACCTTGCAGTAGCCACCTTCTCCAGGTGGTGACGGCGGCAAGCCCAACTGGGCTTGCAACGGAAGGCAGAGGCAGCAACAAGCCCGAACGGGCTTGCAGCCATAGGCGACAACCTACTTAATGCTACTAAGCATTATTAATTTGTTGAACACTTGTATTCTCGACTTGTCACTACTGCTTAAACAATTATAGATAAATCAAGTTGACTTTAATTTATACAAAAATACAATAACAAAAGTAGATAAAACTTACTTGTGCTTTCTTAAACTGGAAAAGTGGCATAATGTACTTTTTTAGAGCAATGACTACGTGTTCTTTTTTTTTCTTACCTTGTGACATAGAAATTTCAACATGAGTGGACAATATTATACGTTGGTCAAAGTCACTCCACGTGAGCCTTTGTACATGATGGGGTACGATCACGTCGAGTCCTCTAAGGAGGGAAGGATGCATGAGACATGCATTGAATTAGTCTCACATGCACAAGTCACTGAAGAGATACTGGGTATATATGGGAACAACACCTTGGCTTAGTAGAATGCGTTTTAATAAAATCGTATGGGTCGAGACTTAGAGCAGATAATATCCTACGTAAGTACAAGAGTGTTACATATGGTATCTTATTTAAGTTTTTTTATATTCTTTGGACTTCCCTTTGATTTTATGGTACGAGGGTCATGTATCACAAACTTTGCAATATGTGGTTCGATGCCTGATGAAGACCCGTCATCCACATCCACATCTAGTGAAGGTACTTCATTTGTACCACTTTTTCTTATAACTTCTAAATTTTGTATACCTTGCTTTAAAAATCGAAACCCAACATCAAAATGTTTTGATGAATGCAAATTCACCTCTACATTTGCACATTCCTTTTGAAGATAATTTTATGCGAGTGGCTGACAACACATTGGCTAGTTGAAGAAGTGTCTTCTGCTTCATGCCAAATTTGGGCAGTTAAATATCGTGCATTTATGGTCCAACAATGGAGAATATACTACTTTTTTTGAACAATTTGCAAGAACATCTCACGAAAACATTCAGTTGGACATTATATTCCACAATAATCCTTTGCTTGTCCTCAGTTCCAGACTCATAAATAGAGTACACAGTCTTCTCGTAATCCTCAAAGATTGTTTGCTTCCAAAATTTGAAAATATTCTTGAATTCATCTTGAGATATTTTGAACACATTTTGAGAGTATAATTTTCTTGCTTGAATCCCTAGAGGACCTTTTGAATTCGGGACAACATTGGTATTAAAATTTTTTAAATATTCTCTCTCTATAAGTTGAAAGGGCTAAATTATAGTGATACACAAAATCACATAGTGAAGTGTTAAAATTCACAAAGTCATAAAAAAGCATTCTCTTTGAGTAGAATGCATGCCTGTAGAGAAAATATTATTTAACTAAACTAAAACCCATTGATGGCGTTTGTTGTACATTTGTTCCAACCAATGTGTATTCTGTATATCATACTTTTGTTTCAAAATTAACCATTGATCTTCAAATTCTTGAATACTAAAATAATAGTTAATCCATTTGAAATATTATTTTTTTTTAAAGTTGCCATGTGCATATAAATATCAGAGATGAGTCAAAGGATTCATTATTAGATGCCATATGCAAAACATATATCTTGTTCAAGTAAATACTTTGCATATGGTATTGCCCATAGCAATATCTTGATAAGTGATGATAAAAACAAGTTTCTTTTCTTTCATACATTCTAACCAAGTTTCAAATAACCAAGTAAATGTGTCCATCACCCAATAATGCACAATCAATAAAAGTTGATTGTCTATAGTGATAACTCTCGTAAAGGGTGCAAATGACATTTTCAATTTGTTGGTATGATATATTGCATAAAAAAATAACCGCATCGCCAAATCTCATATAATTATCTTGTGATATATTGTCAGCCCAGAAGAAACTTTTTCGAACATTATTTTTATTTACCACCATTCTAAAGAAGAAATCTTCATCATCGGCTGTTTTCTTTTCAAAATAACTTAACAAAGCCGTGCATTATCCTCCCATATTATTTTTTTAATAATGTTCTCATATAATCTATGCACATCTAAGATGTTATAAAAGTCTCTCCAGACATCTTAAGATATTTAGTTATATTAGAAAGTCCAACTCCAGCATTTCTTAGATTTACCATAGCTTCCTTAGTAGAAGTCAATAATTTATTGTGGGAGGACAATTTGTCCACATTTGATTGCGATGCAAGTTTATGTCAGTGCTCTTCATTAAACTTTTTGATCTCCCACATGTCATCACTTACAACTTTAGCCAATAATAAAGCACCACAATTTTCTCTAACATTTTGTCTCCTTTTCACATTTTTTCCTAGAGTTTGCTTTAACTTGAGATCTTTATGTCCTTGTTTAAAACAAACAAGCAATTTACCAATGGACATCTTTGTAGTTCTAGATTTATAACAATAATCCTCTCACAGAAAATCCAACTGATCTTGCATATGCGTCTTAGAATTTATAAATATCATCTTCGGTGTCGAACTTCATTCCAATGATTGGTTTAATAACTTCGTTGTTACTAGAATTGTACCCTTCTCGAATTTGATCACTGCGAAGAAAATATTTCACATAAACATTTTTTTCAGCAATAAATTATGGTAAAAAGTGTGAATGACAATTAGAATGAAAATGTTAGAAACATCTCACAGTTCTTGTGTGGCGTCTAATTCTTCAAGTTCTTGATCTTCCATATTTGAAGGAAACGCGTCCATGTGAAAATCAAAGTTTAGTAAGATCAGGCTTTAGTGCCACAATTGATAACCTGCAAAATGCAAATACCAAGTTAAATATTGAAACAATGAATCTTTTGTGGTGTTGGACATAATTTTAAACTCTTTGAAAAACAAATTAAAAAGTGTTTTTCAGACTCAACTGATGCCTTATGGGGGATTTCTAATTTTAGCTGCCCATTTTCTCCAAGGACGTTGCCAGATATATACTGACTACTACTCTTTCTTTTACAAGACTAGTCTGCCTCAAAATCAAACAAAAGAGAGAATTATTAAAAACATGAAAAAAATCTTTGTGATATAAAATTGTATAGCCCCCTGTAAATCATTAGGACTATTCTCATTAAACGTAAAATGCATTTTCTTTTCCATTTCCCTAAGATCTTTTACATTTTCTTTCATTTTTTAGCCACTGAAGTTGTAAGTCAGTAGATCATGACTGCTATGAATGTTCAGGGACTAATATTACGTTTGAGAACTGAGAGGAAAAAACAATTCCATTGACTATCAATTCCAATTGCACATGAACAAAGAAATCATGATGGCAAAAAAGTTAGAAGATGAACAATTGGACTATAAAAAATGATTTACGAAAACTAAGTTCACACAACAATTCATATGTGACAAAAGAGGCTACGTTGAGGTGCTAAAGGGAGCGAACCTTCTCGTGAGCCCGCGTTGATGTCTCCTACGACCTCAAGTGACGTGCTTCTTGTGAACCTCACTAATGTCTCCTGCGATCTCAATTGATAGTGCTATCAGGAAATTGATGATTCAGCTTCTCATCTTCTCTTGTCTGACCAATTTTCTTCAGCGAAGATCTGAACTATTGATTCAGATCAAATAGTCACGATCGCTTAAATTCTTTTAGTTAAGTGAGTTTTCAAACTCCGCCTATATTTTATAGCCGGTCCCAAGCCCGGATAAAGGAGGAGGGTTGTGTTAGGCCCCGACAGCCAACATAAAATCATGTCGAATCTTATGAACATGGATCAACGAATATATTGTGTTAATGCTAGGTCGTTACCCGTAAGTAACGCGCTGTACAGCTCGGGTACAGTGATAAGAGAGCAAGAGCCGCTGCATCCTCGCCTGAATGCAGTGTTAAATGAGCAAGGGCTACCGCACTCTAATGGACGGAGGCGGTTAAAGAAGCTAGTTCATGAGACTAAGGTCAGATTAGGTTCTTGGAACATTGGGACGTTGAATGGGAAGCGCCTCGAGGTGGCACAAGTAATGGACCAGCGTAAGATTAGTATCTTATGCTTGCAAGAAACTAGATGGGTAGGAGAGGGAAGTAAAGAGATTAGGTTAAATGGTTCCAAACTTTGGTACACAGGTAAGGTAAATGGAAGGAATGGTGTTGGTATTATCGCGGATGCAGAATGGAGGAAGAATGTTGTGGAAGTTAAAAGGATTGAGGATCGAATCATATCCGTGAAAGTAATTGTTGGAAAGGAGACCATGAACATTATTAGTGCATATGCACCCCAAGTAGGAGCAGAATCACATCTCAAGGAGAAGTTTTGGGCAGATATGGAGGGTTTGATTGAAAGTATACCAACAACCGAGAAAGTTTATATTGGGGGAGACCTTAATGGACATGTTGGTAAAGAGGCAGGACCACATGCAAAGGTTCATGGTGGTTTTGGTTTTGGGGAGTTGAATGAGGAAGGACAAACTATTATTGATTTTTCTTTAGCATACGACCTTAAGATTATCAACACTTGTTTTAGGAAGAGAGAGGAACATTTAATCACATACAAAAGTGGAACTCATAGGTCTCAAATCGATTTTTTCTTGATAAGAAATACTGATAAAAGACGTTGCACTAATTGCAAAGTAATTCCTGGGCATGGGGTGACTACACAACATAGATTGTTAGTTCTTGATATGCAAATAAAATGTATAAAACCAAAATCCCGAACAGTTTTTGATCGAAAGATCAAGTGGTGGCAGTTAAAGGGGGAGAAGCGAGAGACTTTTAGAAGTAAGTTATTAGAGGAAAGTGTGTGGGAGTTAGAAGGAGATGCTAGTATCATGTGGAAGAATGTGACAAAAAAGGTTGAAATGGTTGCTAAAGCCATTTTAGGAGAATCAAAAGGTTTTGGACCACGAGATAAGGAGACTTGGTGGTGGAATGAGGAGGTCCAAGAAAAGGTGCGTAATAAGAAGAATTGTTTCAAGGTGATACACTTGGACAATAGTTCTGACAATTGGGAAAAGTATCGTTTGGCGAAAAGGGAGGCTAAGAAGGCAGTTAGTGATGCTCGTGCTAAAGCATACGAGGGGTTTTATAAGGAGTTAGGGACAAAGGCGGGTGAACAAAGGATTTACAAGATTGCAAGGAACAAAGAGAAGGAGTCGAGAGATTTGGATCAAGTAAGATGCATAAAAAATGAAGTTGGCAAGGTTTTAGTTACTGAAGGAGATATTAAGAACAGATGGGAAGAGTATTTCTATAAGCTATTTAATGATGGATGTGAAGGTTCGCGTTGTGATTTGGAGGACTTGACAGTTAGCGAATGTGAGCTTAATAGGTCATTTTATCGTAGAATTAGAGTCTCGGAGGTTAGCGAAGCTCTTAAGAAAATGGAGAATGGTAAAGCCGTTGGACCGGATGGTATACCGATTGAAGTTTGGAAATGTTTAGGAGAAAAATGTGTGTTGTGGTTATGTAAACTATTTAATGAGATTTTACGGTCGAAAAAGATGCCTGATGATTGGAGATTAAGTACATTAGTTCCTATTTACAAAAATAAAGGGGATATTCAGAATTGTGCAAATTATAGAGGGATTAAACTTATGAGTCACACTATGAAATTATGGGAAAAAGTGATTGAGCATAGATTGAGAATGGAGACTAGTATTTCTGAGAGACAATTTGGGTTCATGCCAGGAAGATCCACTACAGAGGCGATTTATTTACTAAGGGGGATGATGGAGAAGTATCGAAGTAGGAGAAGAGACTTACATATGGCTTTCATTGACTTAGAGAAGGCGTATGATCGGGTACCAAGGGATGTACTTTGGAAAGCCTTGCAAAAGAAGAGGGTGAATGTTGCCTACATTAAGGTAATACAAGATATGTACGATGGGGCATTGACTAGGGTTAGGACACCCGGAGGTGAGACAAATGAATTTCCTATAGGAATTGGCCTACATCAAGGATCAGCTTTAAGCCCGTATCTATTTAACTTAGTTATCGATGCTATAACCGAGAGTATCACAGAGGAGGTACCTAAGTGCATGCTATTTGTGGATGATATAGTACTTTTAGCGGATTCAAGAGAAGAGATTAATACAAAATTGGAAATATGGAGAAATACGTTGGAGTCAAAGGGTTTTCGTTTAAGTAGGAATAAAACAGAATATATGCATAGCAATTTCACAAATAAACAACTTAGAGACGATTTGAAAGTTAGGTTAGGGGAGGATATAATTCCTCAAGTGACAAAGTTTAAATATTTAGGATCAATTGTAAGACAAGATGGTGAGATTGATGACGATGTTAATCATAGAATTCAAGCTGGTTGGTGTAAGTGGAGGAAAGCCACTGGAGTTCTTTGTGATAGAAAAGTACCCAATAAAGTTAAAGGAAAATTCTATCGTACTGCTATAAGGCCAGCAGTGTTATATGGTAGTGAATGTTGGGCTATGAAGGGACAACATGAATGTAAAGTGGGGGTAGCCGAAATGAGGATGTTGAGATGGATGTGTGGTCATACAAGATTAGATAAGATTAGGAATGACCATATACGTGAACGAGTCGGAGTGGCTCCTATTAGTGAGAAAATGGTAGAGAATCGTTTGAGATGGTTTGGTCATGTTCAGAGAAGACCATTAGATGCGCCAGTAAGAAGAGTAGATCAAATAATCTGGAGTCCGATTAAAAGAGGGAGAGGGAGGCCAAGGCGGACACTTGGCGAACTAATAGAGCAAGATCTATTGGTGAATAATATACCGAAAGGTTTGGTTACTAATAGAGTGGAATGGCGTCGTATGATCCATGTAGCCGACCCCACCTAGTGGGATAAGGCTTTGTTGTTGTTGTAAGTGAGTTTTCAATCTGGACAGTTTATGATGAAATTAATGATAGGATGTGTTCAACATCCCTAGGGACTTTTGGTGCTCCTTAGGTACATTAAATCCATATACATATGTGCAAGGATTAATGGGATGTAACACCCCTTGGGTGTAATATTATGTAACACTTGATCCAATGATCCAGATGAAATCATTTGGATCTAATCAAATGGTCCATCTGTGAGCGCCCTCCTCCCCACTCCTCTCCTTTTGATCGCTTGTGAGCCCTCCCCGACCACCTGCAACGATCCTTGAACACTCGCTCGCTACCCTCAAGCTCCCCCATCCGGTGACGAACATTTGCAAGTGTCTCCCTCGACCTCCCCATTTGGAAACCCACATGTGATGATCTGACCCATCTGAGCCTTGCGGTGACCCACCGGCAACCCATCTGGGAAGTGACGAACCCTGCGAGTGTCACTCTCGACCTCCCCCATCCAGCGACGATCCATCTCCTTCTCGAGGTTGTCTGCCCCCATCCAGGGACTTCTTCAATGCCCAATGCTCACGGGATCCAATTAGGGTGCTGGAGTGGAAGACAAAGGGAAGAGGAGGGGAGGTCATGCTAGGGCCGGGGACCTTGGGGATCTATCAACTGACGCTCGCGAGGGTAGGGAAGATGGGGGCTGTTGGCCAACGCTCGCGGGGCAGGGAAGATGGGGCTGCAGGCCGGCGGAAGGGAAGACGGGAGGTCGGTGGGGGAGACGATCGCAGGGGAGAGGGGAGGGGAGAGGAGAGGAGAGGATTTAGGTCGTAGATCAAATGGTATTTATATATTACACAAAGTTACACCTAAAGGATGGTACACTCATATTAATCCGATACATACATGTATGTATGTATCATTTATGAATTTTCGACAGTCAAATCCGTCGAAAATACCATGAAATTCATTGAAAAATTTATGTTTTGATGGATTTTCCAACGGGAAGATGTTGTTGGAAAAATGCTCATCGGTAATGGCTTTCTGACGGGTGCATAAAATTGTCAATATTTTTTTATGAGTAAAGTTGCCACAAAGCACCCTTAAAAAATTTTGATGGCCTTCCTTTGGAAGTTCTAAAGGATGGGTGCCCTTCGGAAGTTCTTACGGGAGTTACCAATCAAAATTTCCTATGGGAGCTGCCCATTGGAAGAACTTCGACGGGCACAGTTCATCGGAAGTTCTTATGGGTAGCTCTCGTTGGAAATTCTGACAAGTGCATGTCCATAAAAAATTCTAATGGGCATCTGTCCGTTGAAAGCTTCAATGGAAGTTTTATGTGAGACACTCCATCTTTTTTATGATGTCAGCCTTGTGTGAGGTCATCCTCTCCCTTTTGGAGCATCGTCCTAGCACTAATCTCTCAATAGCATATTCATTGTCTAAGTAGCGATACACTCATGTGTTTGCATGGCATACCTTAAAAGTGGAGAGCTCTTCTAACTACACCAAAAGATGAAACTAATGGTTAAAGATGAATGGAAGAACTTTGTCCTTATGAAATGAAACAGTGAAGAAACAAATGCCTTTTTCATGCAGACAAATGATCTCATGAACTATGTGCATGATCATTGATGTTAATGAAATAAATCAATTATACTATTGTTCCCATGGGATGGTTAAAGATGAATTGAAGAACTTATTCCCCATTAAATGTTGAAGAATATTATATTGTATCTTATTTCTCAAGCTTATGCTTGATAGATCATCCTTGTGACTTATATTATTATCACACTTAGTTTTATGCTAACGGAATAATATTTTTCCCTATGTTGATCCCCACAAAAACTTGATTATTATGTGCGCCTCGGCTGATTTGTGTGTGCCATGACTATTGTTTGGGTTATGTGTGCACATGGATAGATTTACATTATAAATTTTTGTGTGTTGAGTTATGTATGGAACCTATGTACTAGTTGTATTATGGCTAAAACTTTTGTATGCTTAAATGTGTATGTGTTAGACTAGTATGTACTTTTTATTTTACTTATCGATTTAGCTTCCGCATTTATATTTAATTATTATACTATTTATTTTTGTAAGTATTTCATTGTGTCATCTTTATTGACCAACCTCAATGAAATCAAAGGGTCAAGAATGATCGAAGAATTGTAGTGCACCGAAAGAAAATCTCACCACTGTGGTGAGATCGAATTTGAGGACGTTACAATAATGCAATCCATTCTCTTGGTCCCATTCATTGATTGCCCCTATGCAAAATGTAAACATGATAAATGAAACATAAAATAGTCTAAAATTTCAGTATAGTAGAGAATCATGAATTGATGACAAACGGAAAGATTTTCTTATCCCTCCTCTTACTATGATGTGAAAAAGATTTCTAATATGTAATCTTCTCGCCATACCAGAGGAGGTTCCAGGAGCTTTTTTTTTATTAAAAAGGTGTTCAATTTATGTCTTATCATATTATTGCTATTTCTTTTCTTTCCTTTTTGAATTATTTCACTTGTTTTTCTTGCATTCCTCTACTATTTCAAATGCCAACTTGGAATGTTTAAAATCCTTCGCTCATAGTTGTAACTCCCTACTCCTTTAATGAGAAAAAAAAGAGGAATGTTTAATTTCTTTTATTATTATAAAATAAATGAAGTCTAATAAGTCTTCATGCCCTTTAACTAAAGGAAATTCGAACAACTTATCTCTATTTTTTTTGTTTCTAAGGTGATTATTATTTATTACAAAAATGATATAATTAACTTGGAACCAAGAAAGACATCTCTTAAATTTATTTATTTTGTGTTTTTGCTTTACTTTTTATAATCTAATTTTAGTTCACCCTTCGATAATTTGGATTGGCTATTTTATTTAAAATTCTCAAGAGCCATCACATTATGTAATTTTTTGAGCAATCTTAATTATCACTTCAATGTGAGATAACTTCTTAACATGCATTTTTATAAAAATATTCATTCAATTAAATTTTTTTAAAATTTAAAATATATTATTAATAAATAAATATCATTCAACTTTATTTTTTATTTAAAATATTTTACAAATAACTCTTAATTTTGTCTCATCTTATTTTATTTATATTCATTTTTCTATTTTTTTCTTTGTTTATTTAATACTATATGGTGAAAATTTGAAATATTTTTAGGGGTATTATGGTAATTTATTCTCTAACTATTTTAATCACTATTTATATTACAATACTTGTCAAACACTATAATATAATATTGTCGATTATTTAAATATGATAATTTATTTAAGTGGTGATTTAAATTATCAGTGGTAATTAATGCACCAACAGCCAAGGATGTGAACACTCGATGGTAGTCTAATTATGCACTTCAATTTTTTTTGCCTCTTCAATATGATACTTCTTTTTAACATATCTGAGTTAAAAAAAATTAGAGCTATCTCTCTCTCTTTTCTCAAAGTTAGTAGGATATGAAATTCTTAACTCTGATATTTCCTTACCTGTAAATTGTGATGCACTTAATTGTCTAGGGTGAAAAAGGACGAGTGAAATAATTGATCTAATTAACTAAGTTTGGTTGACACAACTAATTAGCGAAATATTATTTCTGATATATAGGAGCTAATAGTTTCATGTTTAATTTTTCCAATCTCCAATTTGAACAGGATTTATCGTTTCTAAAGTCCTATACACTGGAGGTCCATATCTGAAAAGGCAAAAAAAAAACTAATTCTACTTGACCAGCCAACAAAGCAGTCACTAGACTATGAATGATACTTTTGGAGGCCCCATCAGTAGTCTACTTTAACCAAGCAATTGGTTGCGTCCACTTTATGCATGTCTTGCGTTAGAGTGTAGGAATCGTTCAAATGCATACAACAAGCAAACAAGACGGATGACATGTTGGATGCAAATTTCTTGGGTCCATCTCAGAATATGACATCTTTAAGGCCAACGCCAAGGTCATCAGTAAGCCAATAGACATTGAAAGGATAAAGGTGCATATCATTCGGACTACTGACAGAAATCTCACATATTCTTTCTTTTCTTCTGAATCTCAGATTGTCATTCTGATTACAACTAAGATTCTTCTGAAATATGCACGTCTAAAATAGAAATTTCTGTACCAGAAACTGTTATGTCAGTGATGTACCTAAATTCCTGTTTCTCCTTTCTCTGCCTTCTGCTGCATGGCAGATATTGCTGCTATTTACACTGTCTCATTCATTCCAAGGCTGGAACTTGAATTCTCCTGTCTGTTTGCTGGTCGAGCTGCGCGAGATTTCCCTTGACACAGATCGTTTAAGGACAGCCGACAGATCGGGCAAGTTGACTGTTGCTGCAACCATATGTCTATGCAGCTCAAATGGAAGTTATGTCCACATGTAGGCATGATACGAAGTATCTCCTTCTCCTGGTATTCACTTAAGCATATTGTACATCTGTTAAGACAAACAATGTTGAAGCTAATATGAAACTTTGTTAAGTCTCAAACGTGGAAAATTAATGTAAACTAACATCACTCTAAGTTGAATTGATCAAAAGGAGGCTCGTTGTATGAACACTACTAGATAAAGTTCCTGCGTCAATCAGAGTTCTAACAAATTTCATTATTTTTTAATAGAAGGATGTTCCAACTTATTTCAGCTTTTTGAGACCACAAATTATAATACACAAATCAGTAGCAATAAATTCTGAAGATTTCCAGCAAGGGAGTTGATATATTCTGAATCTGTAAGCTCTGAAAAATACCAATGTATATATTCATTGGTTCAAGTAAAGGGAACTTCTTTGGGGGAATATAATATATAGATTCCTAGCTTCATCACTTCACTGTAAGATGGAAAAGGAAACGCTGGAAACAAAGTCTAAGCAAAAACCAGAAGAAATAACATATGAGGACGTACAGAAAGAATCGTTCTGATACAGAAAGACAACTTACTGAGTATCTTTTCCCGATAGGAAAGATTCTTTGTTGTACTTCAACGTGGGGATTGCGGCAAGAGCAACAGGCTCAAGACCGTCAATTGGGTGCTCATACTGTAAGGCAATTTTCAAAGTCAAGATTTAAACAGAGCACACTTGTAATTGTAATGATTTCTACTTAGAGCAATACTTAATTCTTAGCCTAATTGACAGATGAAAACTGGATATATCGTTAGCAACTGTAACAAATTGCTATCTTGTTCAATATGTGAGGTTATATTCAGATTGCTTCAACAAGGGAAAAAGGGAAACTTTTTATAAATTTTGTTATAGGCCTTGATAGCTTCTCCAGGCCATTTCCTGGTACTATTCAGTAAATGACAACACCTATTAAGCTAATTTTAATTCTTGGCGAACCCACAAATATTTGTGTCAACATTCCCCTTTCTTTCTGAAGGAAACTCGGAACAACATCATCCGGTGTGGAAAGCATAAAGATATGAGAAAAACATTAAGTTTCCATCTAGAGGTAATGTTTTTCTTTCTTTTTTTTTTCATTATTCATCTAGATGCAATTTAAGATCACAAGTTGTATAAATGCAACTCAAGGCCTCTTCTTTATAAGCAGTTCTTTCAATTGAACAAACTTCTCCGAATTCTGCAACTTCTTAAACATCCTATTGCACTATATTCTTATTCGTTATACCATGACAAAGATGAGATTAATGCAATGGCTGGTACAATAGTAATTGCAGTCCAAGCCAAAAATTCAAAGGGCCAGGGCAAATATGCCGGATGCATGCCTGTGTTCTAGTTTGGCTTTAGAAGCTTAATAGAAAAACTGGGGACGTGTCTGAATTACGGGATGAAGTCAGTCTGAAACAAGTAGATACAAAGTAGAACATACGAACTATATACTAACCAGATTGATGCCGGAGTGCAGCTCGCCGTCTAAGTTTGCAGGGCGGGAGCCAACCGAAGAGGAGCGGCTGCGACCGCAGATCAGCCGAACGCAGAAGAACACGATGAAGGTGGTGCTCATGCAGAACCCAACCACTGTTGTGACCAGGTTTGTGTCAGAGCCAAGCATGTCTCCCTAAATTATCTCCTGTACTACAATTTATACACAGATACGAACCCTCTAAAAGTCAGATGCTCACTTCAACAGTATCATCAGAACTGCCACTACCACCTCCACCAGCATGGGTGGCTTGAAATTGAGTAGCAGAACTAAGGATGATGAGGTCTGGGGACATTTCTGGTGGAGGAATAGCTTTGGGTAATGGCAAGGAATTGATTGTGGAAAAATAGGATTGTGCAGAGGAGGAAAGCGGGTGGTGGGGTTGGCATCTTTGTTCCTTCTTCTTAGGCAGATGGCTATCACTGTCACTTTCTGGATATCTAGGGACCCATGAAAGGTTGTGGATATTTTTCATGCTTGCTTTTCTTTCTAGATTTGCAGATATTTAGGCCTTGCTCCAGGATATGATATCAGCCTTATGTCATGAATTCTTCTTAGGGATACATTGATCAAATCCAAATTTAATATTTTTTTTGTCAATTTCATGTCAAATATACAATCGTAAGTATATATGATCATGAAAGATTATCAAGTATTAAAACCATCGGCTTAAGATTTTATCATGCGAGTAGTTGGACAATGAAAAAAAGAAACAACAATTGTGTGATTATAAGCATACTTCCTTTTAATTTTAGCATAATAAGTATGCACAAGGTGCCTTTTGTAGTAGAGTTTTTTTCCTAAAATATGCAATTATCTTAGTTTTTGCTGTTTGTTAGAGAAAATTTGAGGTTAATGAAAAATACCATATTAACTCTTAATCACTGATAAGGGAGAAGTCCGGATATTTCTTTTCTTTTTGTGATGAAATTTTTATCCACCGGATGAACTTATGAAATACTCTATTAAGATTTTGTTAAATTAAGCTTTATACAATCAAAAGATAGAAATATTTCTAATAATCCTGTTATACAATTATAATTAATAGTTTATGATTTTATAATTAAACGGTGGCATAGTTATAATTGATTGCAAATTAAATTATACCCTTAAAATGGTGGAATAAATTTATGATTAATTGAATCAACAAGGGGAACAAAAACACTAAATTTTATCGTCGTAACACTATAATAAGTCATAGACACAGACAGAATAGAATCCACTCCATAATTGATAGTAATGGTCAACCTGAGCACTCAGGGCATTCTAAACTATTTCATTTCTCACTACAAAACTCTCTGGACTTCTTCTCCACCTACCTTAAATGAGACTCACCCCTGAACTTCCAGCTTTAGGCTCAGAATGGCATCCACCAATCCTTGCCCCAAACTCCCCATTCGAAATTAAAGAGACATTCTAAGCTATGCATCTAGGTAAGACTCCTGAATCTGACGATTTTACCTTGAAATTTTATAAACAATGTTGGGACATTCTGGACACTAAAGTCATTTATACTATTCGAAACTTCTTTAACCATAATATCTTTCCTATTTCACGACACTCATCTTTATCCCCAAGAAGGTTAACCCCCAACACTACAAAAAAAATTGTCATTTTCCGACGGATAATTTTCGACGGATAGAAATCCGTCGTAAGTTACGACGGATTTTGCGATAAAAATATTTCCGACGGATTTTTCGACGGTTACAACCATCGAAAATAAAAATAATAAATTGTGTAATTTGTTATACTATCATTTTATTTTTCGACGATTATGAACGTCGATATTTCCGACGGATACCCATCCGTCTCAATTTCCGACGAAATTTTCGACCATTACGACCATCAAAAATGAAAATAATAAATTATGTAATTTATTATATTATTATTTTATTTTTTGACGATTAGAAACGTCGATATTTCCGACGGATACCCATCCGTCGCAATTTTTGACGGATTTTCCGATGGTTACGATCGTCGAAAATAAAAATAATAAATTATATAATTTATTATATTATTATTTTATTTTTCGATGATTAGGAATGTCGATATTTCCTATGGATATCCATTCGTCGCTATTTCCGACAGTCATCACCATCGGTAAATGTATAATAATATAATATGAGTAGTATTTTATTAATATAATTTGCGACAGTCCAAACCGTCGTAATTTTCGATGGTTCCGACTGTTGGTAATAATTAGCGACTGTTGAAATCATCGATAAAATAAAAAATAAATATTATATATAACTAACTATAGTATTTTATTTTTATAATTAAATAATTTTTTACGGTTACAACTATCGGTAACTTTAAAAATAATTAATATATGCTTTTTCGACGGCCAGAACCATCGGTAATTAAAATTTTGTTATCCCATTTTTTTCGTTTTCCCGCTTTCTCATCTTTCAACCTATATATATATATAATACCCCTTTCTTATTTCTTTCCTCCTCTCCACTCTCTCCCTCCTCTCCTCTCTCTCTCTCTCCCTCTCTCGGTCGACTACTGGCGGCCGGATCTCGGCCGTTGGCGTTGGCGTTGGCCGCCTGACGGTCGAATCTGGCTGTCGGCCGGCTAATTTTTTATATTATAAAAATTCTTTACGATGATTTTGACGGCCGAAACTTCGGCGGTCACCGGATGACCGATGACCGCCGAAATTTTCGTCGATAGCAACCGCCGATATTTGCGACGGTCGATGAAACCGTCAAAAACTTCGACAGTCGCGACCGCCGAAGTTTCGACGGTTTGGTCGACCGCCGCGAATATCGACGGTCATGATTGCCGAATTTTTGACGATTTTGTCGACCGCCGCAAATATCGGCGGTCGTGATCGTCGAAAATCCGTCGAAATTTTCGACGTTTCTTTTCCAACCGTCGGAAATTGAAGCGTCGACCGCCGGTGACCCTCTCCAGCTGGCGTCTCTCTCTCTCTCTGGCCCAGACCGCCAGGCGGCCGGATTCGGCCGCCTAGCGGCCGATCGACGGCTGGATCTGGCCACTCGACTACTGGCGGCCGGATCTCGGCCGTTGGCGTTGGCCGCCTGGCGGTCGAATCTGGCTGCTGGCCGGCTAATTTTTTATATTATAAAAATTTTTTACGACGATTTTGACGGCCGAAACTTCGGCGGTCGTCGGACGACCGCCGAAATTTCCGACGATAGCAACCGCCGATATTTGCGACGGTCGATGAAATCGTCGAAAACTTCGGCAGTCGCGATCGCCGAAGTTTCGACGGTTTGGTCGACCGCCGCGAATATCGACGGTCACGACTGCCGAATTTTTGATGATTTTGTCGACCGCCGCAAATATCGGCGGTCGTGACCGTCGGAAATTCGTCGAAATTTTCGACGTTTCTTTTCCAACCGTCGGAAATTGATTTGCGACGATCATTTTTCGGACGTCCCTATTCCGTCGAAAAAATCATCGAAATGGAACTAATTCCCATATTTGTTGTAGTGCAATCGGTGGCTGACTATAGACATATTAGTCTATGCAATGCTATCTATAGGGTGTGTGTCTATGATAATTGCCAATCGCCTATGATCCATCTAATCATTCGTCATAGACCTTTGTCAATCTACTTTCATTACAGGATGTTCAATACAGGACAATATCTTGATTGCTCAAAAAATGACATTAATTTTCTCAAGATAGGAAAAAATTCTTTATGTTTAAAGCTGAAATGGCCAAGGCATTTGATAGGATCTCCAGGTCTGCATTTAGGTCTCCCATGCATAGGATGGATTTTCTAGATAAATTCATAAATTATATCATTACTTGTGTCCAATCTATAAAATTCTCTATTAATGGGGAACAATCTCCTTACTTTCCATCCCAACTAGCCATTCGGCAAGGAGACCTACTATCATTTCTCAAATTCTCACCTCTATGCTTAATCATGATGTTATTTTAAATCCCTTTTAGTTTGGTACTTTCAATTTGATTCATCTCTTATTTACCGACTACCTTTTAGTCTGCTTAAGAGCTACTATTAAAAATACTAGGAATGTCAATGATATTCTAAGTGCATATGGAACTCTTACTAATCAATCTGTGAACACTGAAATCAGACTTGTAGTTGCCTACTGAGCTAAACCATACACATGAAAGGAAAATTATACATATACTAAACATTAAGCAAGTAAGTTTCCATTCAATTATCTTGGTGCTCCTATATCATTTAAATATGTCACTAGTAGGCAGCAGCAAGGTCTCAGAGATAAGTTTACTTCTCCTCTAGCTGGATGGAAGGATAAGATGCTTAACTTAGCATGTAGGGGTGCACTTGTAAAAACTGTATTGAATTCTATCCCAATTCATACTCTTTCCTCAATTTACATTTTTAGAGGACTGAAAAACTCCTCAAAGAAGTGTTCTAAATCCCTTTTTTGGTCAAGTGATGGCACAATAATAGGAATGCACTTGCTTGGATGGAATATGGTGCAATCTCATCAATCGCAAGGGGACTTGGGCATTCGGAGTCTACACTAGATTTGATCTTATCTCATTGCTAAGCGGGTACTAGGGGCACTAAATGGCACCCAAGACTATTCATCGAGATTAGTTAAGAGTAAGTATGGTGCTTTAAGGCCTTGGGCTGATGAGCATCACAGGTATCCCTCTTGGCTTGGAAATTAGTTAACATGGTGATGCTTGAGATTATATTTGGCTTTCGTAAGTTTATTGCAAAAGGTACCTCCACATCTTTATATTTTGATCCATGGATTTTTAGCACTCTTTTATCTCATATGCCTACCTTTATTAACGTACATGTCTCATTTGATTTGCTAAATATTTGTGATCTTATTGAGCATGACAGTTGGAATTTGATAATGCTTCATGAGTTTTTTGGTCACTCTCTCATTAATGCTATTACGGCAATTCCTTTAGTTACTTTTTCTTTTGTGGCAATGATGATCGGTGGATCTAGTCTATTGATCCCCATGGTGATGCTAAGGCTAGTTCTATTTACTTTTAGCTCAATCATCACCCTACTCTACACTATTTGGAAGCAAATTTGGTCCATTATTGCCCCACCAAAGATCAAAACAATCTTGTGGGAACTTGTCCATTCTCATTTACCCACCATTAATATGATTTCTACCTTTAATCCAAGCACAAGCATAGCTTGTAGTCTCCGTGGGTTAAAACAAATATCTTTTCTTTGAGGGGTCGTTTGACAACGGAAACTGGAGTTTCACCAAATTCCTATAGTTGTAGTTGTCTTTGGATGGAATGAAATTTGATGATGAAAAATAAGGTATTTGATGTGATATGAAAAAGTAAATGTGATGAGATAATTTTTTGTGGATTTTGAAATAAAAATTAGTATTATAAATATTGTTAATAATAAAAACAAAAGTAAAAATAAAAATTTTGGTTCAAAAGAATTTTGTTAAAAATATATTATTTAAATATAAAAAATCACTTTTTTAATAAATTATATGTAGTAAAATATTAATTTTTTTAATGAAATAACAAGTAAGAAATAATATTATATTAATATGTTATAAAAAATAATTTATATTAATAAATAAATCATTTTATAAGATACATGGGTGTGAGAGAGAAAAAAAAAGAGAAAAAAAGAATAAATGAAATTGAAAAAAGGCTAACACATCAACTCAAAAAAATAATAATAATAATAAAAACTGCTACAAGTTCCACCAAGGAACCAAGAGAAGGAAAAAGGGGGTCGCGTGACATCGTTTGGCAGAACCGACGTTACATCATTTGGCGGAACTAGCTAAAATCAGACGAAACCGGTGCTTAATTTCAGTTGCCAAAATGTTCCATTGCTTTCTCACTATGGTCCCTTGTCCAGAGTGAGTTGAATTATACTTTCTCATATATGATTTCTTGGCATGAGGAAGATTGGATCCGGGAAGGAAAGGACCTGGACCGCGGTGGCCAGAATACGTTCCATTGTTCCATTGTTGCATTCTATTTGTGGGGGTATTTGGTTAGCTCGTAGTGAATCACTTTGCTTCCAAACAAGTTGTCATTTCAACTGTATGGAGACAGGTCTGACAAGCTCAGTCAAATTTGTTAGGATTTCTGCACTAGAAACGAGAAATTTAAGATGACGCAAAATTTTATTAGATGGAAGAAGCAGAAAAGGATTACAATATCAAATTAATTTCTTTTTTGACCCCTAAGAAGTTTATATAGGCACTCCCTTTAATAGATTATTGGAATTACAGACCAACTGTGACTCTATATTAATCCCAAAAATAGGACACCTACCTTGTAATAAGGAAATAAATCAATTCCTTAACAATCTCACGATAAGAAAATATACATAATGTGTCATATAGGTTTTCTTTTACTTCTTTAGATCCAAACAGATTTTCAATTAAAGTAAGATTCAAGACATTAATTAACAAATCTCCACCTTGAATTGAATCCTACAATCAAATACCTAATACTATCAGCCGTCACCAATCTCAATTTTGTACATGCGATAGCATTCTTATAGCTTGATTTGGCGATTCCACTCTTCAACTACTTGGAATGCATATGCAACCATGTCCTCAAAGCCATAACGCACAGGAGGACCTACTTGCCTGTGAGCACGTCCTGCAGCTAGACTTGTCATTGCTTCTTCTGCTTGCTCCTCAGACTCTGGTTGTTCAACCTGATGAGATTCTCCTGACCCATTTTGAATTGGAGTTAATCCAAACTCCACCTATTTGTTGACACCCTCCTCTGCTGAGTCAACAACTTCTGATTTCTGCTTGAGCATAGACATCTTATCAAAAGATACGTTTCTGCTGTGAATAACCTTGTGGTCTGAGGGAGACCAAATTCTAAAGCATTTTTCACCTGCACCATATCTCACAAAAACTCCTTCTTTGGCCCTTGGTTCCAACTTTCCTTCGCTGACATGATAATATGCTGAACAGTCAAAGACTTTCATATTAGTATAATCAACGGAGTTTCCTGACCATACCTCAATGGGAGTCGATCGCGGTTGCAGGACTTCAATTGACAAGATAGCATGATTTGTTCATACCAGAATTAGAGAGCATGCACCGCGCCCTCTCTAGAAGAGTTTTGTTCATGCGTTCTAGCTACACCATTTGCTGTGGTGTATCTCTGACGGTGCGATGTTTGGCAATGCCTTCATCCTTGCAGAATCGATCAAATTCAGATGAACAGAACTCCAAGCCATTATCGGTACGAAGATGTTTCACTTTTCTCGATGTCTGATTCTCCACCAGAGTCTTCCATTGCTTGAAAGCTTCGAATATCTCACTCTTGTGCTTCACCGTGAATACTCATGTCATCCTTAAGTAATCATCTATCAAAGATAGGAAGTATCTAGAATCTCCTAGAGATGGAACACGAGAGGGGCTCCAACAGTCAACGTGGATGTAATCGAGTTTTGCCTGTCAAAAATATAGTGCTTGCAGAATCTGACTTCAGATATCTTCTTACCATTCAAAAGATTGCGCTTACTGCGGATATCCATCCCTTTCTGACTCATATGTCCAAGTCGCATGTGCCACAACTTGGATGCTTCTTATTCGGATTTGGACGAACTACCTACTACAACCAAGCTAGAAATTATCGTGTCTTGTAGATGTACAAGGAATTTTGTCTGACTTCTCTCACGACTTCAACATCATTCTTGGTGATTGTGAGAACATTTCCTACAGCATCCATCCGACATTCTTTAGAGTCCAGAACTCCTAACGATATCAAATTTTTCTTCAGTTGCGGAACGTGACAGACCTCTGTCAATGTCCTCACCCGATTGTCATGACTTCTATCTAAATTGAACCAATTTCAACTATTTTACAGGCTGCATCATTGCCTATGATGATGTTTCTGCCATCAATATTTCGATAAGTTGAGAACCACTCTCTGTGCAGAGTCATATGATAGGAACATCTTGAGTTAAGAACCCAACTCTCCTCCAAACATCTCTGATCATACATCATAAGAGCCAAATCATCATCAGATTCATTATTCTGGTGAGGTACTGCAACAATCGTGTCTTTCTTCTTCTTCTTGGGGCAGCCTTCTTCCAGTGACCCGGTTCTTTGTAGTAGTTGCAGATGTCCTTCGGATTGACGTTCTTCTTTGATTTACCCTTTTTAAGGTTTGTCTTCTCTACGGATAACCCTGTGTCTGAGTCTCCACAGCTTTGTCAGATGTCCGATGACGAAGTTCACGAGTATGTAGACTCGATCTTATTTCTTTCAGAGTAATTGTGTCTCTTCCGATAATAACAAACTGAACGAAATTTTGGTATGACAGGGGAAGAGATACCAACAGAAGTAGGGCTGCATCTTCATCCTCAATCTTCACATCTATATTTTGTAATTTCATCAATAGAGTATTCATTTGATCAAGATGATCTTTGGTACCTTCTTACATGTAGAAGGCGAACAGACGTTGCTTCAACAACAACTTGTTGGTCAGAGATTTGGTCATGTAGAGACTCAAGTTTCGACCACAGACTGACCGTTGTTTTTTGATCAGCGACTTTGATAATAACCTCATCTGTCAGACACAACAGGATCATGGAGTACGTCTTCTCTTCCTGTTCCATCAAATTTGTGAGGTCAGACTCCTTTTCTTTGTCCTTCGAGTTTTCCTCCTTTGGTTTGCTCTTCGACACGTTCGCGAGTGGCACCCAGACTCCTTGTTGTTTCAAAAGTGTCTGCATCTTAATCTGCCACAGATTGAAACTGTTTCACCTTGTGAATTTCTCAATGTTGACATTGTGCGATAATAACAAACTGAACGAAATTTTGGTATGACAGGGGAAGATATACCAACAGAAGTAGGGCTGCATCTTCATCCTCAATCTTCACATCTATATTTCGTAATTTCATCAATAGAGTATTCATTTGATCAAGATGATCTTTGGTACCTTCTTACATGTAGAAGGCGAACAGACGTTGCTTCAACAGCAACTTGTTGGTCAGAGACTTGGTCATGTAGAGACTCAAGTTTCGACCACAGACTGACCGTTGTTTCTTGATCAGCGACTTTGATAATAACCTCATCTGTCAGACACAACAGGATCATGGAATACGTCTTCTCTTTCTGTTCCATCAAATTTGTGAGGTCAGACTCCTTTTATTTGCCCTTCGAGTTTTCCTCCTTTGGTTTGCTCTTCGGCACGTTCGCGAGTGGCACCCAGACTCCTTGTTGTTTCAAAAGTGCCTGCATCTTAATCTGCCACAGATTGAAACTATTTCACTTGTGAATTTCTCGATGTTGACATTGTGCGATGTCATATCTACGCTTGACGGAGGATCGACGATGAAGCATTGCTCTGATACTAGTTTGTTAAGATTTCTGCACAAGATCAATTATGCACCACGAGCAATCCCGAGAAATTTAAGGCGACGCAGAATTTTATTAGATTGAAGAAATAAAAGAGGATTACAAGATCAGATTGATTTCTCTTTGGACCCCTAGGAAGCTTATATATGCACTTTCTTTAACATATGATAGAAATTATAGACCAACTAGGACTCTATATTAATCCCAAAAATAGGACACCTATCTTGTAATAAAGAAATAAATCAATTCTTTAACAATCTCATGATAAGGAAATATACAGAATATGTTTCCTTTTGCTTCTTTGGATCTAAATAGATTTTTAATTAAAGTAGGATTCAAGGCATTAATTAACAAAATTCACTAGATCCACCTTTCCTGAGGTTATTCGACCCCAAGACCTTATTTACACTACAAGAAAATGGGCGCTTAGCGACGCAAAGTAGCGTCGCCAAAAGCTGTGACGCTATATAGACGCCACTAGCGCCTTTATAGCGTCTAGTTCGCGTCATGATAATGAGATGTTACTTGCCTCTCGATAGCATCTCATTAGCGTCTTCTTAGCTATTCAGTGAATGGACGTTAATTCTGGCGCAATCGAGACGTTAGGTAGACGCTATTATTTCGCGCCACGAAGTGGAAATGCGCGACAGCACCTAGCGCCGTTCTCACATCGACGTCGTTAGACGCGAATCTAGCATCTCCTGTTTGGCGGCTCTAAAGAGACGCTATATAGCATCTCAGAGATAGGCGACGCTATTTGGACACTATATTTAAACCCTATATATTATATATACTATCTGTCAATCAATAAATTCATTAACTATTATATTAGTATTAATTACATGATTATCAATATATTATCAATAGCGTATTATCAACATATATATGTATTAATTACACGATTATATATATATGTATTTTTACATGATAGGAGTGTTCCTAAATATATAATTCGTTACCTATATTATTTATGTTATCTATACATATAATATATATAATATCTTAATTATGCATATATATTATTATATACTTAATCATGAAATTATGATGGTTGATTGAGTGATTTGCTACCTCAGTAGCCCAGTGGTAGAGCGGTCGGCTGTTAGCTGATTAGTCATAGGTTCCAATCCTACTTGGGGAGATTTGATTTATTCTTAATTAAAGAACGAAGAATTGAATTAAAGGGCTCTCTTTGACCGTTAGGAGTAGGAGTAGGTAACCCGTTCGCTATCTTTGTTTCTATTGCATTCTATCTCATTGTATCACATTCGGTTCTACAATATTTGAGAATCGCCGTCAATGCCTCGACGTCGATCTGGGGTAATCCCTTGTAAATAATCAATTAAGAATTTGCAGATGATGTACTAGCACAAAAATTCAGTCATCGATTCTCTCGATAGGCCACAATTATCACGAGCAAACATATTAATGACGAGGAACGCTTTTTTGCGTCACAGTGATGACTCAATAGCGTCCACGTAGCGTCTAACTAGAGTCGTTGTTACAGTCGATGCTATGGTGACACTATTGGCGTCACTATAGCGTCACAGAATTGAGATGCGAAAATGTATTCGACGCTAGTTCGGCGCTACGGTGTCGCTAAATGTAACTAGCGACTCAATAGCGTCGATATTGCGCCTCCTAAGCCGACTTGTTACCCCTCGCTTAATCGGGCACATATAAACATATAAATATGCGTATATGCTTATACTTATATATAATAAGTGCATATATACATATTATTATAACTTAATATCACACATATAAACATATACACCTATATTCACTTCGAATACGTATACATAGACACGTTATCTATATATATATGACTCGCACATGTATAGACATATACATACACATATATATTTATAATACATATAGATAAACACATTGTTATAACTTAATCTCCCACATGTATATACATATGCATATATTACATATGTATATATATACACACAATTTTGTTATATACACATATACATACATATTTATAATTTTGTATACATACATGATAGATTGTCGGAAGGAAATAAAACAATTGTAACGGGGCACATTGCGATGAGACGCTACATTGATAAATAAAATTTCATACATAATAAAAAATTTTGAAAAAGACTTTTAAGGAGCGTCTCAATGGCGTCGACGATGATATAGTGTCGCTACATTATCTTAGCGATACATTAGCTTCTCTATAGCGCCGCGCTAGCCGAATTTTGATAGTGCAACGCCTACAAGGCGTTTACGTAGCGTCACGTTGTATTGTGATGCTAAAAAATTACCTAAATCCCTAACCCCTCTTCTTCATTTTCACTTTTACTGTTTACCTTCTTCTGCCCAACCCAACGTCCGCCCGACGCCCGACGCCGGACGCCCGACACCCGACGCCGGATGCCCGACGCCCGACGCTCGACCTCCCACGCCCGACGCCCGCCATCTCCACCGCGCCCCTCCGACGCCCTCCACTGCCGCCCTCCGCATTCGATCGCCGCCCTCACATTCGACCGCCGCCCTCCGCATTCGACCGCCGCCCTTCGCCTACTCCTCCCCCTCCTCCCTCCCTGACGCCCGCCCTCCATTGCCGCTGCCCCCCTTCGCCTCCGTCACTCTCCGCATTCGACCGCCGCCTCCACTGCCGCCCGCTGCCTCCACCGGCACCTCCTCCTCCTTCCGCCTCTACTGCCCTCCACCATCGCCGCTGCCACCCTTCGCCTCCTCCTCCTCACTCCCCGACGCCCGCCCTCCACCGCCGCCCTCCGCATTTGACCGCCACCTCCACTGCCGCCCGCCGCCTCCGCCTCCGCCTCCACCGGTGCCTCCTCCTCCTCCTCCCTCCTCCGCCTCCACTGCCCTCCATCGTCGCCGCCACCCACCTCCGCCGCCGCCTCGTCCGCCCTCCACCGCCGCCCTTCGTCTCCACCGCCACCTCGTCAGCCCTCCGCCTCGTCTGCTCTCCACTGCCGCCAACGTCCGCCTCCGCCGCCACTGCCCTCCACCTCCACCTCCGTCTCGGCCACCCTCCGGTTAAGAAGGTACTAACCCGCCACCATGTATGTTAAGTTAATTATTAATGCATGAAGTTAAATTAAGTTAATTATTCATGTTAAGTTAAGTATTACTTATTCATGTTATGAATTAAGTTAAGTATTACTTAAGTTAAGTATCATCTCTTTGGATCAAGCTAGTCTTCGCAGAAGAACAGAAATTATAATGCAAGCAGTAATTGCTCGATATTATTTCTTGTTGAAGTTGCATAATTTAATGTTGTATGATATAGCGACGATTTGAAAGTTTTCAAATGCGTCAGTGATTACGAATCACATCTTGCTAGTTTTAATAGTTACACATTTTGATTACTATCAAGAAGATAGAGTGAATGAGACGATTGATGTGGCCGATGGAGTTGAGAATTTTCAATTGGTCGATGACGCTGAGCCAATGGAAGAGTTCAATTCAAATGACCTCTTGGATGTGAACTTCGACAATTTCATTGATGTTGACTCGAACCAAGATTATAGCGACGATGATGAAGATGATGAAAATGAATAAGAATACGAAACAAGCGAATGAATCCCGTAGTTATTCCAATGACATGAGCTTTTTACTTTTTTTAAGTTATATATGGTTACCGATAATAAGAAAAGTTTCTTTCTTTTTTTCAGTCATGGTTGTTAGGGGTCGAGCATCTGGGTCATATCGTTCTTCCAAGCGTTCACTCCAGATGAGTCAACCATCACAACCACCAGGTAATATATTTATTGTGAGCTGTTTATTTATAGTTGATTATAATAGTTAAATTCCTTTTTTAATAATATCAGTTCCTCCGCCGCCAACGGGGCACGTAGCTAGATCGTCAAGCGATCCAATGCTAGGTCTGCTCAGCGTATCTCTCTAGGTATGTGACACATTGTAGGCAATAGACAGTAGGAGATAGAGTTTTTTAAATATTTTTCTTTTGTGACAGTTGCTCCACCATCGACGGGGAACATAGTCGGTACGTCTCGATCGCACGACGATGATCGTCATGTCACAACAGGTTATTTTTTGTATATTACGTAATTTTATATAGGAGCCAAATTTTATATATTTTCTTATGATGACAGTTGCTACCTCACCGCCACCGCCGAGAATACCAGATGCTTCACCACATTCTAGCGTTGGCCAGCGACATCTTACGCCAGGTGATATATTTATTATTATTAACATTTCTTAATTAATTATATTAATTATTTTTTAATAATGTCAATTGCTACGCTGCCGATAGCACAAGTACCTGGCTCAATTCATTCAGACGAACAGACTGCCACTAATCATGCGGTACACATCAATCGAGGTGAGAACATTACTGTACATCTATCAATTATCACAATTTTAATTTGTTATGACATTAATGATTTATTATGTATTAGGGCCCGTAGCTGATGTCGGACCTTCACAGCCTACCCAAGCTGTATCGGATGATGATTCCTCTTCGAGTGATGAAGAGGGGTTACACGATAATGGGATGGTCACTGTGAATAATATTGCTCGATCGTAAGTTAAATAAGTTGTACAAATTTTGTTAGAGTTTTGGTTATCATTGAAAATTAATTCTTCTTTGTAATTGGCAGGACCACTTTCATACCCGCTAGTACCGTGCGGGATGTCAGTGCTCTCGTTCTTTTCCACTTGCCGGAAGGGGCAGGATCCTGGAAAGATGTCCCAATTCAAGTGTGGGATGACATCTTTCGAGCATTTATGGTACGATCTTCTATTTGGGTTACATAATTCGATTTATATTTATTTTAAAATTACTAAGTTTTAACGTTCTATTTGTAGGAGGCAAATCAGTTTCATCTGGATCTTAGTTTAGGGACGATCCGGAGAGCTTTTGAGGAGATCGCTGCGAAATGCTTCCGAAATCGATTATACAAGTTTCGCAAGGTCGTCACGTCCGTCGGCTTCACTTTGGAGTAGAGCATACAAAGATGCCCAAGACATATTTGGCGCTCGGTTTGGGAGTCCCTCTGTAGGAAGTGGTAAGTATGTATACTTTTACATTATTTTTATGAAAATTATAGTTTTTTGAAAGTGTAAGTATTTGATGTTCACAAAGGACAGATGAACGATGGCAAAGGAAGTCGGAAAAGACAAGAGTTAACCATCTTTTGAAGCCCGAGGCCCACATCCACAAGGGGGATCGATGCGATTTGACGAGCATCGACGGCGCATGGTAATTTACATATAAATTTAATTTATCAAACTTTTGACTTATACTTATGTTATCAAATTTGAAACTTTATTGTAGGAGGAGAAAGAAGGTGGTCCCGTAGACTTTCGTGTGGTCTATGAGGCCACGCATAAGAGCCGGAAGACAAATGACCTAGTCACACCCACTGCTCGTAAGCTTCTGGTAAGTCTCATGATATGGTCATTTGGTTGTTGTCGTGCACTATTTTTGAAATACATAATGTTCAAATTTTATAGGATGGGTATAATGCGAAAATAACTGAAAAGTATGGAGATGATCCGAGTACTCAGCCACCAGGTAATGTTTCTTCGTTGATTTTGTCATGTTTTTAATTTGTGTTTCTTGATATATAATTTATATATTAAATGATTGTATGATTTTTCTATTTCGTAGAGGACCCTGTTGTTTGGGAGGAGGTGGCCGGCACGACACGAGGGGTACTTGCGTGGCCTCAGCACAGCCGCTCAGATACCTAGGAGGATCGGAGGATATGCATGCGGTCCATCTGCTGTGAGCTCATCCGCTGCACCTGATGTGATGCAGTTGTCACAACAGCTATCCCAGCAGTTATCGAAGCAGATATCGCGATAGGTGTTGAAGCAGTTGTCGCACCAGTTGGCTCCGCTGTTGCAGGCAATTCAAGGATTGATCCCGACACAGAATCCATCCCTGCAAGGCCATGGACCGAGCACGTCTGGGTCGAATGTCCAGAATGATAACAATAACTCCCAAACCTATGATAGAAACAACCCATGAATACAAAAAATGCTTTTGCTACTTATAGATTTAGATATACATATAGTTTGTTAGTTCGGTTTATTACTTTTCGTATTCTTAAGTTCAATATTATACCTGTGATGCTTTTATATTGCTTGTGATGCTATTATATTGCATGTGATGCTCTTATACTGCCTGTGATGCTTTTATATTGCCTGTGATGAATATCAATGCATTTTTATATGCATGATATAATTGTATGGTTTGGGAAGGGGAAAAATGAGGATTCAATGGGTAAAAAAATCTGTAAATGACGTCTCCATAGCGTCCCATTCGCGTCGCAGAGACTGTCGACGCTAAGTTAAATATATCATCCTTAGCGCCATAGTCACGTCTCATTGGCGATGCTTACACCATTATATTGCATCACCTCAGCGACTTCCTAGCGTCTAGAGTAGCGACACGCAGACGCCAAAATAGCGTCTCATAGCTTGTGCCCCTTGCGCGTCGACTTAGCGACGCCTATCTTCTATGCACAGCCGCAAACCTCGCAACTTAATAACGTCGAGATAGCGTCAAGTAGTGGCTCTACTAGCATCTCAGTTTCTTTGACTCCAATGCGACGCTAGTAGCCACCGATATGCAGTGTCCCATTTTTGTGGCGCTAGATAGATGCCAATGAGATGCTCTTCACAACGGAGACGTAATAGCGCCACCCTAGTGTCGCATATCTTGGATCACTAATCTCCCCTTTTCTTATAGTGTTTGGATCCAGTGGAAGGCCCCGCCGTCTACTTGGGTGAAAATTAATTCCGATGGATCTTTCACCAAACTCGAAGAACTGAGGCAGGGTTCATTATTCGCAATCCTAACGATCTTTTCCTATGGTAGGGACTCTTCATTGTAGGGACAGCATGGTTCTTTGGGCTGGAAGTGGATTCTACCAACCTTGTAGCAGTTATTAAAAAAAAAATTGAGATGCCTATAGAGGATATGGACATTAATACAAGAGCTATGACAGATTATTTCAGTTTTTGAATACTTCAAATGCACTCATTGTTATAGGAAACCAACTTTGTGGCTAACCACCTAGCTAATATGGGTAGAATGAGTTTTTTGGACACTTTTTGAATGGGGACTATGTATTCGGACTCATGGGGGTGTTTATCATCAATGTCCTTTTTAAAAAGTTATATCCTAATTTCAAATTACTGACCTACATAATATGTTAAAGGCAAAAGATTGATAAGGGCTACCATATTTAAACTTAGAATATTGCGGACAAAGATTATAATTATACAATGGCTCCATCTTAATTTTTTTAATAGCATGTAATAATTTACTTTGGTTTTTTAAGACAAAGTATGAAAACATGAGATCTCAAAATACAACTATACTACGCTCGAATATATAAAAATTACTAGCTATTTTCATATCTTAAACAATTTTATAATGATAAAATGATTTTAATATGATGGAAGAATAAAAAAGAATACACAGACAATACATAAAGAATAAAAATAATGTTTAATTACAATTAATAAATGTATTTTCCCTTTTCTAAAAATCTTTGTTTTTAAAAGAAATGATATTTTCTCCTTGATAATGGCGTGACTTATTCGATGATATAAGAGAATCATATTAAAATAAAGTAAACCATTGAAATACTTGTAAGTTTACTTTGTCAGAACAGATTGGACCTCTTACCACTACATAAACACAAGATTCATCCTTCGCCATTTAATCTTCAAGGTGTAGCAAACAACTAGTTAATTATAACAGAGAGCAAAAGAGTAAATATCTTTCTATTCACATGCTAAATGTTTAGGGTGCCAACAATGAAAGATCAATGCTTCCATAATAAAACGAATATGTGAAGCACCATTTGCTTCACACCTTGTGAAAGTGTGATCTTAATCATCTATGGATGCCATCAAGATTTAATCCTGATTCATCTCGTGAAATGCTCACCCACCCTCTCCTCCCTCTCCCTCTCTCTGAATTCCCGTCAATTTTCTTCAGGCCACTGCCCCAACACCAGTGCTCTGCTGCTGGTGGTTCCACCTCCTCACCAGGCACTACAAGAAAACTGTCTTTTACCGACGGTCCTAACCGTCGGTAAATTTGACAGATCCGTCGGAAATCACGATTTTCGACGGTTCTTTCGACGGACAATGATCGTGTGAAAAAGGCTCGTCGCAAATTTTTTGCGACGGTTTCTTCTGAATCGTCGGTATTACAGACGGTCTAGCTGGCGGGCGCGGCAGTCGAACGTTAAATATCGACGGTGCGAACCGTTAATATTATCGACGGACAGGACCGCCGATATATATCGACGGTTTGAACCGACAATAGTATTGACGGTTCGAGCCGTCGATATTTATCGGCGGCTTAAACCGTCAACAGTATCGGCGGTTCATGCCTTCGATATCTATCGGCGGCTTGAACCGTGGAAACTATCGATGGTTTTAACCGTCGATATATATCGGCGGCTTGAACCGTCGATTTTATCGACGGTTAAAACCGTCGACAATCTAGTATCGATGGCTTTTACTCGTGGGCTACGACCGTCGATAATTGTGTACCGAAGGATATAACCGTCGGTAAGTATCGAAAAAATCCGCTGAAAATTGTAATATTTCAGCTATTTCCGACGGTCAGGACCGTCGGAAACGTAAAAAAATTAAAAAAAAAATTCAATTCACAGATAATTCTCAGATAATACAACACATTTGATAGTTCAATTGAACGGCACATATTGAAATATAATCCATCACAGATTGAAATATCGTAATTCACATATAAAGCACATCACATCACATCACATCACATCACATCACATCACAGATAGTTCAAACATAAAACATAATCCATATGTGTTGTGATAATGGTATCCAAACATGAAACATAATCCATAATTCACAGATTCAATAACGTCAACTATAGTGGAACGAGATAATGGAATGGCGTGCTTAATTCACAAATTGAACGGCATAACGTCTTCGTCATGACGAAGAGCTGAAGTTCAATTCGCATATCATCTTCGTCGCAAAACATCACTGCACAAAATTGAAAATAGAGTAAAAGTTATAACATATAAAATGCAAAAAAAACATGAATTCAGTTTTGAAGATGCATAATCACAATCTAATTGAATCTAAAATCTAAAATATAAAAATACAATTTCAATTTAACATCAACATAATTTGATAAATAATTGATTGAGCATCTTCAAAATTGATAAATCTAGAATATGCGTAAACTAACAATCTAACGTCGAATCTCAAAATCGAGCAAAATCGAGCGTAAACTAACAAGTTTATACTAAGTACTGACATTTACATGATCCAACTGTCTGCACTCCATTTTCGATGAAAACTTTGAAAGTCTACAGATCTAACTGAAAGGGATGAAGAGTAAAATCTAAGTTAGTGTCAAAGTGCATATGAATCTAATGAGTACAATGATGCATCAGATTAAAGCAAATTTCAAAAATAATTATGTACTATATATGAATCTACCTCGGCGGCGGCGTCATTCAATTCGCCACGCATGAAGGCACGCATCATTTTCTTCATTTCATCCCTGTTACGACGTTCACGTTCTTCGAATTCCTGTCTGACCTCTTCCCTAATCTTGATGGTCACCTGATCCACAATTTCTTGCATAGTAGAAGGAGATGAACCTGAAGTACTTCGTCGACCATATCCAATATCTGTGTCACTCACAGAAGATCCAAGTCCGTAAATGCGACCCTTCTTCACGCCGACGTGATCCGTCCAAAGTTGTCTTGGGGTCAACGGTGTGGTCCCCTCCTGCGTGGCTTGCGTAATATGATCAACTTCTTTTGTTTTATAAGACTCCTGAAATATAAAGAAAATAATTAACTACAAACGACGACTAGGTGATCGACTGCAAAGTTTTGTTAATTAATTATTAACTTGCAATTTAGAAAAAAGTAAAGGCACAAAAATTTATATACATATGTCTCTCGGGCATAACTCGAGACCCATTGTTTGTTCTTCTTCTGATGGGTTCGGAGAAATATTTCGTCCTGAGTCGGTGGTCTACCCGTCTCTTTCTCCTGCAATGAGATCACATTTTAAAATTTGCAAATTACTTACCATTTTCTTAAAGTATAATATTTCGTCCTGAGTTCGGAGAAAGACCTTACCATTTTCTTAGCAATCGTGCTCGTGGATAGACATCCACCCGAATGCAAGCACGCTCCCTAGTCGGACTCTCGACTGGTTTTTGCTTTTTCGCATTTCACTTTGTACTCCTCGGTGGACCACTTTCCTAGCAATTCGATCCAAATGGCCTCGGGGATCCAATTGGGTCGTTCTCCGTCAGCTCGAGCTTCAGAAAACATCGCGGACAATCTCTTTGAGCACCGAGAGTTAAAAGCCTTCAACATTTTTTTCGTATGCTCGGGCTCCCACCACACATCAGCCTGTAAGTGTTTAAAAATAATTAATGTGCATGACGAAGAAAAATATTAATGATGATGTTGGCTTCTAATGATACCTGAAATTCATTAAATAACATATGTCTCGTGGCATAAGGAACTTCCCTCCATGTAAGCCACGCTTCAGTATACATATGCCGCAATACTTTAGTAACTGCTACAGCCGCTGGTTTCGACGGTACAAATCTTGAAGGACACAGAATTATAAAATGTCATGGCTGAATCAAAGCATGAATAAGGATTCGATATACATAAAATAACACTTACCCTAAATTCCCATCTAGCTGCACGTATGCTTTGTAAACACGATTTGACGAAGCCTGGTCCGAGTCTTCCACGGAACAATGAGCTCTGACGGGTTGTTGTGGCAATTGTGTGTCCAAGTCCGCAATATCAGCGTGAGAGGAAGGACCCGACGGAGAAGAACGTTCTATTATGCGAATGCCCGTGGCTGATCGAGGAGCTGATGGAGGAGAAGAACGCTCTGTTATGCGAATGCCTGTGGCTGACGGAGGAGCACACGGAGTACTGAGTACTGAGGATCTGGCTGCCGCGCGCGGAGGGCGGCCGGATCTGTCCGCCGCGCGCCACTGGCGGTCGGATCTGGCCGCCGCGCGCGAATGGCGGCCGGTTCTGGCCGCCGAGCGCGAATGGCGGCCGGATCTGGCCACCGCGCGCGAATGGCGGCCGGATCTGGCCGCCGCGCAAGAATGGCGGCCGGATCTGGCCGCCGCGCAAGAATGGTGGCCGGATCTGGCCGCCGCGCGCGAATGGCGGCCGGATCTGGCCGGCGCACGGAGATGGTCGAAGGAGATAAAAATTATATATCAAAGGAGGCGGGGATCGGACCTACCTGCGCCGGAGATGGTTGGCGGCGGAAGCTTCGGGCGGGAGGTGGTCGACGGCCGGACGAACGGCGGACGAAACGGGCGGCGACGGACGGGCGTTCAAAACGTTCTAAGTAAGAGTGCGGTCCGGTTTTTATATAACCACTTTTCGACGGTCAAAACCGCCGCAACATAGGTAAATATAATATTATATTAATTCACATTTCGACGGCTCCAATCCGCTGGAAAAACCGTCGATAGTTTCGACGGTATTCAAACCGTCGAAATATCGACGATTTTAGCCGTCGATAGTTTTGATGGTTCTTTAAACCGTCGAAATATCGACGGTTTTAGTCGTCGATTCCCTTAATGATAATTTTTAAAAACATCGACAGATACATAGGTTGTGTAAATTATAAATTTCCATTTTCGACGGTTGAGGCCGTCGAAAAAAAGTAAGATAGAATATTTTATTTAAATACTATCGACAGTTATGACCGCCGAAATATCGACGGTTGCTTTGAATGTCGCAAATTTCGACGGTCAAAACCGTCGATAAGTTCAATAATTATGCGCAACCAGTCTTGAAATTTTTCGACGGTTCAGACCGCTGGAAGTTTCGACGATTAGATAAACCGCCGAAATTATCGACGGTCATAACCGTCGAAGTATAAATATTTTTGACGGAATCTTCCGACGAATTTATTACTGTCGAAATTTTAGATGGGTTAAACCGTCGAAAATTATCGGACGGAAATATCGACGGTTTGGAAGATCCGCCGAAAAAACCGTCGATATTTAAGACGGATTTCGGGCCGTCAAAAATGGACCGTCGGAAATACGACTTTTTCTTGTAGTGAGGCCGCCGCCTGATTGCCCCTGGGTGCAGCTGCTTGACGCATCCGCCCTCTCTTGGCGACCATCCATAGGCGTCACCCTCGCCTTCCTCCGGCACAAGGAGCTGACGGAGGAGGAGGAGAGAGAGAAATCAAGAGAGAGAGGGAGAGGGGAGATCCAGAGAGGCCTGAGGGAGCTGGATTGCTGGTCGCTGAAGCCTCGCCTGGATCGTCGGAAAATCTCATGAGATATAGACAAAATCTTGTATGCCTTGCCATTAGATATAATTTGAACGGCTAAGATCATGCTTCACACTCGATCGCACTTGACAGAGTGTGAAGCGCGTGTGCGCATATATATACACACATATGCACGAGTTCAAATTGCTCAGCTTCTTCAATAAAGAGCGAAGACTCCATGCATGCACATTCTACCAAAATAGGATGGCAAGATTAAAGAAGTTAGGCATGGAGGGCCCAGCTAAAGGATGAGTTAAGACATAATTACCAAGGTCATAACTTCTTACGGAAAAGAATTTGTACCGAGCATTCTTCCGACGGTATCTGTCGAAAAAATTATCGGAAACATCATTTTCTGACGGATTTCTCAAAATTTCCGACGGTCGCGACCGTCAAAAAAGTCGAATTTTCTTGTAATGTCGTCTTTGAATTGACAATCAACGTGCAATTAATTAAAATTTTAGCACCCAAAAGATTTTGTAATGTTCATGTGGACCCTTCGACTTTTTGTTGTGTCTACGTGGTTGTGCAAAATATCAGGCTGACTAAATTGCAAGTTGATCACGCATGGTGCGTCATGATGTTGACACATCGACTTTTTTTATAGTTATCGATTTCAAAACACAACTTCTATACCGCTAGTGCATAATTACCATTGCACTTGCAGTATTTTGAGTATCAAATCCACAATGATTGATCGTTGAACACTAAGATTATCTAAACGAAAATGATCTAATCTATATCAATTAAGGCTACCACAAAAGGCAATGAAGAATTAAAGAGAATGATATGATCATGATCGAATTATGGATCAGTAGGATCCACCGCGAGCAGTCCCTTTCTTATATAAGAAATTAAGATCTACAAATATTTTGGATGCATAATTATACATATTTTATTAAGTGTATGTTCATAGTTTAAGTACAATTTCATAGTTTTTTGTTGTTGTTGTATGAATTTGTTTAACTAATTATTTGCTTAATTTGTTTTCAGTCATAATTTACCCAAGTTTACAGTATTTTATTCTATAAGCTTGATTGAAGTAACAATATGAAGCCATGGATGGACTTAGGTGAGAAGGAATATCGTGAACTTGCCTGGACTGCATGTGTTCATGTGAAAAAAGAAAATCAATTTTATGCACGTACTAAAACATGAAGCTTCAATGGTCACTAATGGACCAAAACACTAGGGTTGGTGTTGTCCGTGTCTTGACATGGGCTGTTTTGGGTCTTCCAAGCTAGTTATTTCAAGAATTCAAATTAAATAAGGGCCATCACAATATCATGGCCGTTTTGCTCTGTATAAGGAATGCTCTTATCATACTTGAAATGGTTATTGTGGTTCTCTAACATTGGCAATTTTGGCTTAAGAAAATTTTATCAAACCTCGCATTGTTTTGTCTTTTAAAGTGTTTTTCAAAGAATTTTACATCGAATTTGACTCAAGCTCTAGAGTCATCTCTACTTATAAATATACATGTTTGAGACCCCAAAGACAATTTCAATAGTGGAGTTTTGTTCCCTAGCTAATGAAAGAGATTTCTATTGCACTTGTTGAAAATCAAGAGAAGATTCCAAGATTTTTGTGAGTTTGCCCTGCAACGTGTATGTGGATATATATAGCATCATGCCCTTGACTAGACATGATTTGTTTTAGTAAAATCGTGTAGGTTAAGACTTAGAGCAGATAATATCGCATGCTAGTCAAGCATCACTACAAGAAAATTATCGAATGGTGACGCAAATTAGTGTCTCTATACTACGCGATGCTAAATAGCGTCACAATAGCTTCGTCATTGGGTCGACAAATGAAGACGCTAATTCCCTCTCTGTAGTGTCAACTTAGCGTCTCATTAGCACCAGAGAAAGTTGACGCTGAATATGGCGCCACTGCGACACTATTTAGGCACTATTATCACGCGCGGAAATTAAAAAAATGCGCGACAAAAGGTAGCGCTATATTGGTGTCGCAAGCCCGTGACGCTAAATTAGCGTAACCATGACCGCGATGCTACGTCGACGCTAAAATAGGAGACGATATTAGCACCGGCGTCTTGCGTTGTATTGGCGTCGACACTTGTGACGCTATACAAGCGTCGGAGGAAGGGTGATGCTAAATAAACACTAATTTGTGCTCTTTTGGTAATATATTTTATATATTGTATTGTATACAATAGAATACTATATTGTACATTATACCATATTATACACCATACTATACTATATTATTCTATTATATAATATACAAAAATTAATATACCATGCTATGCATGCATTATACTCCAATTCCCAAAATTTAAAATTGGATGAATAGTGTTTCTTCATTTTCATGGGATTTCAATGGCCATGCCGAAGATCCAACCGTCATATCATCGCAAAATTTGTATCTCCCATAGACCATGGCAACACAAATTTTTTAGTATTTTTTGGCAATTTTATGAAGTCGGACGGAGAGTTAAGAACCTAGGGAAAAAGTCTTCTAACGATCGTTAACATGTTGCTGTGATTGGAAATTGGAAGAAATTCAATAAAATAGCCAAAATTTCAGAATGGAAATGGTCGGTTCTTCGCGGTCCTAGATCGGATTACTAGAAAAAATAGGTGTTTCGAAGGGCTTGAGAAGGTGGGGTGGAGCAAACTTTTTATGTTTCACGTGTTTTCCGTTTCCTCCGATTCTCAAAATACCTAATTTTTATAATTATAAAAAATTTCAAAACTTTTACCCCACTAAAAAAATTTAAAAACATGCGTTCTCAAAAATCGGACCTTTCGGGAGTGCTCAAATTGGTCTCGTTTAGCTGACATAGAATTTTCAATTTTTTTGAGAAATGTTGATTTTGTTAGAATTTTTTTTATCCAAACTTAATAAGACTATTCAAAATGGTATATTTTGCTCTGTGCGCCTAAAAAAATATCAAAAATTATTTTTCTCAAAAATCGGATGACATCGATATTCTTCTCGTTAGTGCTTAATTTTTTTCTTATATATGTTATTTGTACTCAATACAAACATACATATGTATATATGCTACATATATGTACATATACATATACATATACATGTATGCATATACATACATATATACATATACACGTATATTACATATACATGTACACATATATACATATACATACATATATACATATAAATATACATATACATAAAAATATACATATACATATAATATACATATACATAAATATAAATATACATAAACATTTACACAATTTATTGTTAATAACTTTGGTGCGACCTCAGCGTCGCAATAGCGACGCAACATTGCTATCAACACGGTCGCATCATAATAGCATCACATAATTGCGACACCACTCTTGCGCCTTGTATACTTGTGTCACAATAGTGTCACCTTCTTGTGATGCTACTTTAGCGTCGCACATTGGTGATGCCAATGAGACGCGATGTTCTCCTTTAGCGTCGCAATGTTGGAGTCGCTAATGTGCAGCGCTATTTGGCATACTTTATAATTACCTATCTATCAGAATCGAATTAACATGGTGGCACATTAACGATGCAGTAACGTCGCAAGGTTTGCATTGCTAATTCACGATCCGTGTGCTTGTCGAAGAATGAATCTTGATCATCATTTTGTTTTAATCTGACGATTCGTGTTCACTGCCCACCCATGTTTGGCCCTTTTAATCCATTCCCTATGTTCTCTTCACAATCCAATTTGCTGCCCCACTCTCTCTCTCTCTCTCTCTCTCTCTCTCTCTCTCTCTCTCTCTCTCTCAACATCCACCCACTCTCTCTCTCAACATCCACCCACTCTCTCTCTCAACCTCCGCCCTGACGACGGCAACTGCCACCACCACCACTGCCCCAACACCCTTTGCCATTGTTCCCCTCTCAAGTGCTCGGGCAACCCACCTCAACCGACGTGCTGAATCAGTTGTCATCCGTGGTGTTCGGAAACTCGACCGTGCCAAGATCTAGTGCGGTGGTGTACACTCCCATGACACGGAAGCCCAAGGTGGAGACATTCTACTATGTGGAGCTCACGATAGAGAGCACAGGGCGGGATGCGCGTCTCCGGGGTCTCAGCCTCAGACCTCCAGCTGGATTTGACGACGGGGAAGAGAGGGGTCATCATGGACTCAGGAATGTCGGTGAATGCGGCTAGCCGGGGCAGTGGGGCTCAAGGCGGCGATGGGTCTTCTTGCAGTCATCTAGGGAGGAGGATGACGAGGAGGTCGTCAACTGTAATTTGATGTAATTAGATCATCTAATTGTGATAGATATAATTTAATGTAATTGAAATATATGTGATGTAATGTAATTTGATATAATGGAAATGTATGTGATGTAATGTAATTTGATATAATGGAAATGTATGTATGATGTAATGTAATTTGATGGTGCTTCAACTGTAATGTAAAAAAATAGCAATCAATGAATGGAGCGCCATTGTAATGTAATGAACATGTTATTCTTAGCGTCGCTATAGCATCTCAATATTTAGCGCCATATTAGCGATGCAGGAAAATTGAATTGTAATGCCATATTAGCGTCAGTTTCGCATCGCAACATAGCGCCAACACGACGTCAGATGAGCGTCGATTACTTCAACGTCGCCTTAGAGTTAGAGTAGAGACGCATATTGTCACTCCACGATGATACTTTTCACATCATTATAGTGTCTCATTAGCGCCACTATTTGATGGTAGTAGCGTCGACAAACCCGTGGACGCGATGTCGACGCTATTAGTGATCGAATATTAGCAGCGCCAAACCTGTGGCGCGATGTTGACGCTAATGCATCGCTATTGTCTTCAGTGTCGAGTTAGCGACGCATTAGAGTCTACATTGTTGCGTCGTTAATCGATGATTTTCTTGTAGTGCATGTTATATATGGAATTAAAGTTATTACACATAGATTTTTATGTATGGTGGGATGTGATCACTCAACAATGACATTGTCCTCTCCAAGGGGGGAAGGATGCAATAGATATGGCTTGAATTAATCACATATTCATAAGTCACGAAGAGATATAATATATATATATATTGATTTGATGTGACACGTACCATGTGGACCAAGGTCCAAAGCAAATAATATTGTGTGCTAGTATTACACAATAATACAGTCATTCCGTGTGGACCTCTGTGCATTATGGGATGTGACCACTCAATGAGGACATTGATTTCCTTAAGGGTGCATTTGGATGGGAACATTTCGCGAGAACATCGCGAAATATTCTCAAACAAAAAATGTTCTCGTCACGTGACTTCCACGGGAACATTTGGCGAAATATTTCCGCAGAAAGTTCTTGCATTCGGCAAGAACATCAAGAACATTTGTTTTTTTTTCAACGCTGCAATCTTTGACTTTTTTAATTTCATCTATTTTTTTAATATTTTGTAATGTATGTATGTATAATTTATAATATATTAATACATTATTAGGTATATTATAATATAATTTATTAAATATTATTAATTAAAAACTATAAAATAATTAGTTCTAATAATTAATAAATATTCTATTAATTAAACTATTCAATTATTTTTTAAAAAATATATTATATTTGGATCTTAAAATATACGTAAATTGTAATATTAATAATATTTAATCAAAATAAATAAAAATAATATTAATAATATAACAATTTACGTAAATTATAATGTTAATAATATATTCTTATTTACTATAATTTTATACCTCATAAAATAATAAATTATATTCTTAGTTCTTACTTTTTATCCAAACACCGACTAAAACTTATCCATCACATCAACTTTTTAAATCCCCATCATTACACTTTTTCATCCAAACACCAACACAAACTTTTCTATCACATTAATTAGTTCTCGAGAACAAAAGTTCTCTCAATATTCTCGTACCAAACGCTGCCTAAGAGAAAAGGATGAAAGAGGTATGTCTTAGGTTAGTCTAAGTCACGAGAGATGTTGAGTATATATAGAAGTATGTCATTGACTTAATAGGACACATTTTGATAAAAGCGTGTAGATTAAGATTCGTGGCGAATAATATCATGCATAAATGCAATGATGTTACATATTTATTGACTTGATATGACACATTTTGATAAAATGTGTAGATTAAGATCTATGATGAATAATATCCTGCATAAGTGCAATGATGTTACATATGATATATCGATGTTGCATAAAAGATTGACGAATCAACAAGGAAGTTCAATTTCATATTACCAAGAATCTAAGTTAGCACAAGAGTTAAATGAAAAGGTAAAAAAAAACTAGGAATCAGCAACAAGTGAACTATGCTAAATTTTTAAGTGTTTTTAAGGTTAATCAAGAAAATCATAATGAACTCTAAATTAAGGAAATCTCATTGCTAAATTAACATTAGAATGAATAGTGGAGGAATAAAAAAAATGATCATTAATCATAGGGCGGTATGTTGGTAAATAGTTGGAGATAACATAATCAAAGGTAAAATAATGCATATGTTATGAGGGGAACAAGTAAGCACTCTCGGATTATTCAAATGCAGAGTTATCACCTCACTAGCTCTTGTTATGTTAATTTCTCGGTGCAAATCCCTAACTCCAAGGCATTATAATCATAGACCATAATCCCTAAGTTCCTTCTATTGACTCGGATGCCCACAACTCGTTATATTGAGATTTAGAGGGTACATTCCATGATTCCCTGACTACCACTCATTGGACGTGAATGTCAACCAATAGGCAGCTCCCCTCTTAGCTCGATAACTCTCACTCGATCTATTTCCCTCTAGGACTTCAACCCAATATCATAAGACGCCAGCGACTCAGATTATCCAATGAGTTAGGTCGGATCTAGACTGAGTTGAACTAAATGGTATGATCGGACAATATAAAGTGATAAAAAAAATTAATTAAAGATATTATTGTAATATTGTTAATATGTAATACCTTATTTAGCAAAAATATATAATATAATATAATTCAGATCAAATAATATAATAAACTAAGCATAAATCAAATCATTAATCAAATATTTGCTAAATAAAAAATATTGTGAGGTAATTATAAATAAATAAAAATATCAACGAAATTTTATATTTGTGATTAAGAAAGACGTTGAAACATAAATTTCGAGCATATATATATATATATATATATAATATGTTTATAAAGTTTTAATAATTTTTTATATTCTTTTATTTTATATTTTACAACTTGACCCGACCAGATCAGCCAAACCCGTAGGGTCGGCTGGTTAAACTCGAGTCTTGACCGGGTCAAAGCGATTCAGCCCAATGGTCAGATTTTGGATGACTACCAAACCGTTTTAATGCCCGGACACCGGTCCGTCAGGTCGGACCGGGTTTTAAAACACTACTTAAACCTAGGGATCACTACCTTACTTCAATGGTTTTGGAGTTTGGACTATGGCTAGATCTTTCAGCCATCGTCACAACCTCTTCTGCACTAGATGAATAAGGATCTAACGCTAACTCTCAATTAGATCCAAGTGTGATGCCTTGTCCTTAATCTCTTCTCAAATTTTGACCTCAGGAACTTAATTTTGACCACATGTTGAGTGGTCCCTCTCTCAAGATGCATTCACCTTAAGAAATAATCTATAATACACAACTCAATGGAATGATTCACAACGTGTCAGTTAATATAAACCAATCCAGGCAATAGAAACTAATAAGCACAAGAGAATATAGTATGGAAACAATAAAGAAAAGCACTTTAGATGCACTTAACATTCAGAAACCAAAATAAACTCCTACCTTTGAAGTCTAAACTAACTCTAGATAGAGAAGCGAGCCACTGAAGTACAAGTTATACAACACAATCATCAAAGGAAATACATATTCCATCATCGAATTACAATCCAAATGAAAAAGCTAAGAAAGAAAGGACTGAAAACAACCTTGAACTTCTTTTCAGTTCTGTAGTCATTTCTAATGGCACCTCCCTGGGGTTTATAAACTTTAATTGCTACTGTGATATGAAATTCCTTTATTATGTCGTGAAAACACTACAAGAAAATTGTCATTTTTCGACGGATAAAAATTCGTCGCAATTTGCGACGGTTTCATTTTCGACGGTTACACCCGTCGGAAATGAAAATAATAGATTATGTAATTTATTATATTATTATTTTATTTTTTGACTTTTAGGAACGTCGATATTTCCGACGGATATCCATCTGTCGTAATTTTTGACGGTTATGACCGTCGGAAATGAAAATATAAATTATGTAATTTATTATGTTATTAGTTTATTTTTTGACGATTAGGAACGTCGATATTTTCGATGGATATTAAAGTGACTGTTCAAACAATCGGTAAAATAAAAAATAAATATTATATATAACTAAATATAGTATTTTATTTTTACAATTAAATAATTTTCGAGGGTCACAGCCGTCGGTAATTCTAAAAATAATTAATATTTACTTTCCAACAGTCAGACCGTCGGTAATTAAAATTTCGTTATCCCATTTTTTTTTCATTTTTTCGCTTTCTCAACTTTCCACCGATATATATATATATATAATACCCCTCCACCCTCTCTCTCCCTCCCTCTCCCTCTCCGGTCCGGCGAGCTCCCTCCTCTCCCGCCCGGCGAGCCTCTGACCAGACGTCGGCGTCGACCGTCGACGACCCTCTCCCGCCGACGTCTCTCTCTCTCCGGCCCGGACCGCCAGGCGGTCTCGTCGTTGACAGTCGGATCCGAACCCCAGCGACCGGATCTCACCGCTGGCGGCCGAATTCGACCCCCAACGGTCGGATCCGACCCCAGCGGCCGGATCGGCCACTGAGCATTCAGATCCGGTCCCAGCTGTCGGATCGGCCACCGGACATTCGGATCTGGCCCCAAGCGGCCGGATCGGCCGCCGGGCGTTCGGCCGGATCCGGCCTCCAACGGCCGGATCTGACCTCGGTCGGTTGGCGGCGGGGGCCGGATCCGACTTCGGTCGGCTGGCGGCGAGGGCCTGATCCGACCTCGGTCGGCTGGCGGCGGGGGCTGGATCTGACCTCGGTCGGCTGGCGGCCGGATCCGACATCGGTCGGCGGCGGCCACCGGCTAATTTTTTTATATTATAAAAATTTTTTGCGATGATTTTGACCGCCAAAACGTCGGCGGTCGCCCGACGGTCGTCGAGATTTTTGGCGGTAGCAACCGCCGATATTTGCGACGGTCGACGAAATCGTCGAAAACTGACCGCCGGAAATATTGGTGGTCGTGACCGCCAAATTTTTTATGGTTTTGTGGACCGCCGTAAATATCAGCGGTCACGACTGTCGGAAATCCGTCGAAATTTCCGGCGATTCTTTCCCAACCGTCGAAAATTGATTTACGACGACCATTTTTCGGACGTCCCGATTTTCGTCGTAAAAATTGTTGGAAACGATATTTCCGACGATTTTTGGAGAAATTACAGACGGTTTCGATCGTCAGTAATCCTCAATTTTCTTGTAGTGAAAGATTCCAATATGTCTACGCAACTTTTGGGGGGCAAAAAGAAAGATAAACTTTTGTTAGTTTTTGTAAAGAACACTTTATTGGACATTTTTCTTCAATCATGAAAATACAAGATCCGTCTTTTGTCAATTTATTTTTAAGGTACAACAAGCATAGAGTTATAACAAAAAGCATGATGATAAAATATCTTTTTTTTATTCCAAGGTGAATGCATGCTACAATCTTACATAACAATCGACCAATTACATCACTACTGCCCCCACTTATACCTGAGTTCATATTGCTCAGTTTCTTCGTTAAAAGAGTAGGCTCCATCAGTTTGGATATTCCATCAACACATCCCATCCATCTATAGCGATCCACCTTCTCATCGTAAACGTTGAAAGATTCGGAGACATCATTCCATTGCATGGAACACCAAAATAAAGTGATATCGACAAAAAAGTTGGGGTCGAACTCCCAGCTAAATGACCCTTGGAAGTCTAAGTCATGTTGGCCAAGATCATTATCCGCGGATTGACAATGGATGTGCAAGGGAATTCCATTACCCAAAAGGTTTGTGACTTTCATATGGACCTTCTTAAAGCCTTGGGGATGACGGCCATATGAAATCATGAAAAGAGAAGAAAACACTACTGAGTGCCAAAAAGCAAAGCCGAGTTGTAGTGTGAAACGTCATTATTATTATTCTCAACACACACACAAAAAAAACTTTTCTAAATTTTGTTTATGTCCCCCTCAAAAAAATCATCTCCTATATATAGTCGTGAGGTTAAACAATAATGACTAATAGAGAAATTTTAGTGACAACTATGACTATTTAATGGCCAATTTTTTTCCTATTATTCACAAAAGTAATACCATGTGCTGTGATTCATTTAACATCCATTAATACGATTTAGTGGACAGCATTTCTTACCAAATACATTATTCACAAAATTAATAGCATGCTTAATTATTTTTTATAAACTTTTGGCACTATATACATTAAATTTTAGTCTTTATTTGTTTAATCTATTTTATTTAGTGATATACCCAGAAATAATATTAAAAGAAGAAATTTGAATTAATTGGAAAAAAATCAAGGTGATGACTTGGGATGTGTGGTGGCATCATCAACAAAATGTCATATTTAACTCCCTCCAACAAGGGTGACATCATGCATTACGACATCAATGTAACATGTGGAAGAGTTTGGATCCGAACAAACACCAAGAACTTAACGAAGTTCTGCGAAACACGAAGATTAATTCTAGTGGATCCTACCAAAATTTTGGCCCTGATCAATGTTCTTATTTCATCTAAGTTCGTGTCAATTAGTTCTTACAAAACATAAGAACTTTGAAATTGTCGGTGCAGCGGCGAACTAATCATTTTTTTACCCATTTTCTTTTTACATTTCTCTCCTCATTTATTATGCCAACTTCTCACCATTTATCACGGTGGAGCATTTGGCCAAAAATATGAAGACTTCTTGAGAATTAAATAAAGGAGTATTATGCATTAAATTATCTTATAATGTAGTTAATTAATTTAGTTCACACAAAATACTAGTAATTAAGCATAATTTGTTCCTTACTGTTATTCGTAGATAATTTTTTTTCTAACCAATACTTATTAATATGCGTTAGATTTTATAAATAAAATTTAATTTATTTTTTTCATAGTTTCATTTATATTATATTGGGATCTTAAAAATATTATTTACGCAAAATATAATATTAATAACATATAAAAATTAATCAAAATATATTAAATTTTAAATTAATAATTATATATAATATTTTTATACGTTAGTGATTATTATTTTAAAGTAAATACATAATATATTTACTTTTCATATTTTTTACCTCATAAAATAATAAATTATATTTTTAATTCTTATTTTTTTATTCAAATATTCATCAAAATTGATTTATCGAATCAACTTTTTCACTATCGAAAAAAATTAACTTTTAAAATTTTTATCGTTATATTTTTTCATTCAAATACTAAGGCCGACGTAATAAAAGTAATGAAATAATACAAAATCATAATTTTTTATCCTATTGCAGTAAAAATATGAATTTAAAATCATAGACGGCATTTGGATGTTAAATTCTTTGAATTTAAAATTAAAGTATGAAGCTCAATACGTCCTAAAAATAATAGGAGGTTATTTTTAGGAGGTTTGAGCTTCGCGTTTTTTTTTCTTTGAGCTAGTGCTTCCGTGTGATAAGACACAAAGAAGAGTTATTATGTCACTTCATTGTTATTTTTTATTTTTTTTTCCTATCAACAATTGACATAACATAAGATTTTTTACTTTACGTACTTTTTAGCCAAACACATCCTGAATCTAAATCTTTTTACTTAAATTCTCATAATCAAACAATTTCCATAGTAACTTGCATTAGTTGATTGTGTGATTACGTCAGCGTGATGTCAGTAGTTTTAGGCGTGACAAGCTATTACAACATCAAGTCATCAATCTGACTTATCTACTATTTATTAAGTATTAAAGAGGGAAAAATAAAGAAAAAAAAGTATTGAAAAGGGAAATTTCAACGACGCCAAGATTAAATTAAACTCGTAACAAAGAAGAAGTCAGGATCGGAGAAGATGTGGATATCTTAATACATAAGAATCTATATACCAATATTTTCATAACGGCACTGGCGACTCCATGGAGTTGAATCAAATTTTATTAAAATAACATCATTTATAATAATTTTAAGAACTAATAATTGAATATTAATGTAAATATATCATTTCTTCTATCTTAAAATATTATTATTGATAAAATATTATTTCCAACTTGTTAATATTGACGGAGTAATATTAATTTTTAGATTATCATTTTCATGTTATTAATAATATGTTATTACTTTACCATAAATCACTATTATTTATTTGTATTTTACTTTCTTTTTTAACACTTTCCTAATTTTGTTTTCGTTTTTTACTCCGTCTTCATTAGTACTTAATTTCTTTTTTATTTAATTTTCTTTCTAGTCTTGCATTTTTTTTCCTTTTTAATTTTAAATTTGATTCGAATACCTTTCTTATTTTCTTTCCTTTTTTCTTTTTTTTTTCTTTCCTTTTCTCTTAGTTTTCTATTTTTCCTCCCTTTTGACTTCATCTCGGTCTTATTTTTTTCCTCCTTTAATTTTGAATTACCTTCTTTAATTTATTTCCTTTTTAACTTTGTTTTTCTTTCCTTTTTTCTCTTGATTTTTGTTTTTTTATGATTTTAACTTGAACCGGGTCTTACTTTTGTTTTTTCCTCTTTAAATTTGAATCTCATTCAAATGCCTTCCTTATTTTCATTCCTTTTTAATTTTTAATTTTTCTTTTCTCTTGATTTTTTAATTCTATTTTATAGTTTTTGGCTTGAATCTGTTTCTTTCCTTATTCGCCGGTTCAATCAGGTCTACCGTTTTTAATCTGATCTAAAGGTGATGTCATGTTTGAAATTGAATCGAACTAGACCAAGATTCGATTTGGGGTTGAAACGGTCATCTGGTCAAGTTCTTATATAATATTGCTATATACTTAAAAAAAAGATAAAAATGTATATATGCATGTATATACATATAATGAACCAAAATTTGTAACCAAATTAAGAAAATAAAAAAAATCATTTTAGAAGATAAATTATAATTATATATTTTATTTTATTTTATTTTATTTTATTTTATTTGAATTAACTTTTTATTATTCATCATGTATATTCTTTTGTGTTTATCATGTTAAAAAGAAAGATATATGTAAGTACCTTTTTTTATTACTTAACTAACTAATTTAATTTGTTATAGAAAAAAAAATCAAAATAGTTTGGTCGACCTTATCGACCTTGCCACTAATCTGCTCGGCCATGCCATGCTCCATTCATATCTCATCTGGTCTACTGAATCCCTTGAGCTCTCTGGGGATAGGCAGGGTATGCAGCTGGAACACTACCATCTTACCAAACCTGCAAGAGGGTCTACGTATAAAAACCATGTCCCACATGAGATCTGGTTTGCTTGCGGAACGTGTCATGTCTCTCTTAAACCAATCTGATGACCTATGTAATTCATTCATGGTTCATAAGTATTATGTTCCTCATCCTTGGAATCCTCACTTAAACTCAAATGGTTATCATTATGCTCCAGCTTAGTGCTGGAAACTTCTTATGCATGTGTTGGATAATATTAAACTAGGGCTTAGAAAGCATATTGGTGATGGGTTAACTACTCATGCATCCATGGCTCTTCAATTTACCCTTCAATCATATGTCTACTTATATTAATGTTAAGGGTGAGCAAAATCGAGGCTGAGACCGGCCAATCCGGTATTTGCTCCAAGTTTTCGAAAAAGGAAACCCAGTCTGTCCCGGTCGGGACGTCCATATCAAATCGGAACAAAAATCGATAATTCATTTCAATTTGATCATAAAAAAGTAAAATAATAAATAAAATAGTAAAAAAATTAATATTATTATATAAATATGATAAGTATCAATTAAATTATATATGTGATAATATAATATAATGTATATTTAAGATATATATCAAATAAAATGTACATTTTATTTAAAATAAACATAATATAATATTTATAAATAATTTAATACTAATATAATATATTTAATCGGGTTGAGATCAGATTCGAATTATAATAACTTGGACCCGATCCCGACCTGGTTCCGATCGAGACTCATGGTGAGATCTTGTTTCAACTTGATTATCCATCGGATTGAGAAAAAATTTAAAAAATCTGAATCGGTGCAAGGCCGAGGCGACCGGGTCGTCCCGGCGCGTAAGTCTAGTTAATGTCATGTCTCCTCTTGCTGGTTTCAAGATTGCTGGTTCAATTTGCTTATCGAATTGGGATATGTAGCTGATTATTTTGCTCCATGTTTGATGGATAAAATTTTATCTATAATTTTGCTTGCTACTCCCTGCGATGACATTTGGGTGTGGACTCTAGAATCAGGATTTCCACAGCTAAATCTGTATATATATGTATATATTATATGTTAGTTTAACTTTAACTTATTTCAAATACATATATATATTCTTTTTTTTATCATCATATGAAAGAACTGGATCCAATCGGTTGAGATAAAATATAAAAATATCATTTATTAAAATTAGTTTATCATCCTTTGGAACGTCTATATATGTACTCAAATAAGCATCAAAGCTGACATTTCAATGACTTGAAACTTTCAACTACTCCCTTGGTTAAATTTTTTTTAAAAAAAATGCTAAGGTCGAAAGCAATTTCTGATAATTAAATTAATTTTAAAAAATATATGGACTTTTAAGATGATTAATATACATATATATTTATATTAACTTTACAAAAATATACGTGCTATACACTATCAAATAATCGATAATCATGCATGCACATGAAAGTACATGAAAAGCGATTTATGATTGCAAATAAATTTTAAAATAAAAAATAACTGTTATTTACTAGAGGCCAAGTACTATATACTTCTTAGCATTTCATTTAAAAAACTTTTATTTGTTAAAAAAATAACTAGTGTGATGGCCCGCGCGGTGCACGGATAATATAAAATTAGATTAATTATATATTTATAAAATTAGTAAATATTAATTTAATATATTTAATATTACTTAAAATATGATAATTATACCGTAGAGAAATAATTTATTAGTCCATCTAATTTTCTTTGTGTTTCATTTATTTTTCTTTTTCCTTAAAAAATAATATTCTCATTTATATTTGAGGTATTAATTTATTAGCCTATTTCATATCTAGATGGAATTTATGATACATATAATTACATATTATATTTATTTCTATGACTACTCTAATTATCTAAAAATATATTAAATTTTGTATTTGTATTTAAATAAATAGTAAATATTCATAAGTTTATAAAACAGTTAAAAGTTTCTCAAAAGTATATAATTCTTAATTTTTGACTCAATTTGTGATATTTTGTTTAATGTCACACAGAATAAAGTCTTCAATGTCCAATATAACCAAATACAAAATGAGAAGATGTCACTTTGTATCTGAAAAATTATAAATATATATTCTAAAATGATAATCTTTATCCCTAAATGCTATTTTTTCAGTCAAATATCCTCTTTAAATACTTATATTTAAGGTTCTTTTATTATTTTCATTATTATTATGAAGTCAACTCAGATAGGTGATGTAAACAAAAAGTGAGCAATTTTAAAGACATAACCAGTAACATAATCTTAATTTTAAAAATAAATAAAATACATGATTAAACTTTATAAAGTTAGTAATAGATATATTTATTTATATAATAAAATAAAAAAACTATCACAATGAATTTTAGGACCTTTCATATAAAGTAATAGATTAAACTAAATTTTCAAGCATGCCCCATGATGCACCATGAATGTAGAAATGTAATATTTATTAAAATATTTTTCATTTATTTTTCAAAATATAGAGTACATTTTTATATTTTTCATTTATTTTTCAAATATATTTTCCCACCATCAAGATAAAGAAGTCTAATAACCAAGGTAGTCAAGATCGGGATCTTATGTAAGATCGGAAGGAGTCCGTAAGATCAAAGATCGTAAGATCGGATCGAGGATCGTAAGATCCTACTTATATATTAAAATAAATATTAAATATATAAAATTATGTAAAATAATATTTTTTAAATAAATTTGTAATATTTTAAATTATAAATAATGTTGTCTTGAGTACTATCCTATTAAGACTTATTACAAATGATATATATACTATTTATATAATAATAATAATTTAATATAGATTGACAAAAAATGGCAATAATATGGTGAATATGAAATAGCATTATATAATAATTCTTAATATACATTTATAATAGAGTTATTTTGTGCAAAAAATATTTTTAAAATTTTAATTATAACCAATAGCATTTTTCTTAATTTTATTTCTCAAAAAAATCATGTTACAATTGGTGAAAATTTAAAAAAAAAACAAAAAATTAAAAAAAAATTGGATTAGTAGGATCGGTAGGATTTTACGATCTTAACGATCTTGCTATTACGATCCTACCGATCCTACAAAAATGATCTCAAAGTAGAGGTCGAGATCGCCGACTCTAAATAGGATCGTAAGATCGTGATTTTGATAACCTTGCTAATAACTAAGTTAAAAATATATAAAATGAAGAGTTGGGCATACAAAGGCACTCTCAACATTTGATCTTACTCTCTCTTTACATGTATTTATAGGGTGGCACACATTAAAATGATGGAGGTGTATTTAGAATTATTTATAACAACTTCAATACGTGAACCGATATTTCAGTTATATTTATTTCTTTTTTTCACAACATAGATATCAAATTATCTCTCTCGTGCATGTTTAACAAATTATGTTATATAGTTATTACAATCATATAAAATATTAAATAATATCTAAAATTATTATTAAAAAATATAATTTTAATAATATCATAAAATCAGATTAAATATACATTTTGAATATCAATATCAATATTCATAATATCGATATTAATCAACAATCAATAACAGAAAACGTACATCCATATTTGAAACCTTGGGCTAAAATATTATATGAATATCAAACTCGATTAAAAAATTTATATAAAGACATAGATGTTTGTATCTGTCTAAAAATTTAAAAATAAGTAAAAGAACCAAAGACATAGATTATGATATATAATTCATTTATGACATTTTATACATACCAATTTTATCAAGCAAACATAGACATAACTTACACCAATTAACTTTTTAGAAAATGATGGAAATACTAAAATAGTTTAAAATTATGGTTATATCAATCTAAAATTAAAATTAATTTTTTTAAATTGGTATTCTCATAACTAAAATTATAAACACAATATAAAATCCTAGAAAGACTATCTATCATGTTTATATAAATTCTTAACTTAGCACGTAAGGTTGCATTCACTAAGGATACTACTATTTTGAAAAATATAATGCATGGTACGTAAAATATAATATATTTTTATAAATGTATTATTTAAACATGCATATTGAGGCACCTAGAATTACTCTATGCATCCCATTGTGGAGTCCCTCCACTTGACATATGTAGCATTAATAGATTAATAATATATATAGGGATCGAAACATATCAGCAACTTTGGCCTAGAGAATGATACCGATATTTAAACAATTATTAAATTAATAAAATAAATGATGAAAAATTTAATATTTATCAATGTCGGATAATAAAATAAGTGCATCCATGTTTGAAACCTTGTTCTAAAAATGACATGGACATCGAATGTAAGTAAAATAATTAGGGAAAAGAACTATATAATGAAATAGATGTTTATATATATCTAAAATTTCAAGTAAGTAAAAGGACTAAAGACATAGTTATATAATGTATTTATGATATTTGATATATGTATTCATTATGCAAATACAGGTAAAAGTTATAGCGCTTAATGTTAAAAGCTGTTAAGATACTAAAATCATTAAAAATGAATAAAACTAATGTAATATATCTATATATCTATATATATATATATATCTAAAAAAGAAAATTTACATTAATTTATATGCTCATAATTAAATAATAAAAAATATATAATTCATGAAAATGCTATCTATCATGTCTATTTAAATTACTTCTTAAAGTTTAATCTATATGTACCATACACTCAAGCTCACCTCTCGTTGTTAGCACTTGGACGTCTCTAAGCAAGGATAATATATGAATTTAGAGCAATTAAATATGAATTGGTTAAGGCAACACACCATGTTTTACTGTGCTAGTTAAGAAAATTAAGCAACAATAACATATTAATTCACAAATAGAATAAGGATAACAAATCACAAAAGGAAAGAAAAAAGTGAGGATTACACACGATCAGGATTATGGGATCAAATTTGTTGATAATAAGTTGTATAATATAATTGTGAAATTAAGCCATGTAAAAAACATGAAACTTCTGAAATTAGGAATGTATATCAATGAGATAAAAATGAATTAGTTCAATAAATTATAACCTTTTCATTTTGAGTAAATGAAATACGTACCGACTAACTAACGTCTAAAGATAAAAACTATAATATAATCATATAATAAACCATAATAAAAATGATATCGAAAGAAAGAATCTTACCAAATAAAAGAAAGTGTGTGAAAGAATGTAGATGTAATTGATTTCCTTCCTATATTTATAAGGAGACATTACATTTGAGAATTGATAAAGGAGATGGTTATCAAAACAAACCATTTAATATGTAGTTATTACATAGTAACTAACGGCCTATTAAAATTATTATGATATTTTAGTATTTTAATGTGAATTAATTATTTTTCAAGGATAGGAGATGAATTTATGTATTTTCCACGTATTACTTTCTGCATGAATTTATGAATTTATGTATTTTAGCAAGAAATATTACTAAAAATATAATATTGCTGGAGAAGGTTATCATAACTTGTAAGTAATTTATATATATTAATACATTATGATAAAAATAAATTTTAATTGATAAATGTGTTGGCACATGGCAATTTTTGTTTTTGCCAAGTCTATCGCCTTTTTGCAAACTTCTTTTAATATAGTATAAATAGATTATTGAACTCTGTAATATTGGGCCTAAAGTCATGAGAACTGGTCTGGACAAATTGTTTAAAAGGCCGAATAAAATTCCATCGGGCCAAATTGGTCGGACCATCGATGAAACCAAATAATAACAAAATATTATAATTTTAAGATATATGCAAATCAAATCACATGTTGCCCATAATCATATAAAAATGATAAGTTAAACTTTGAAAATTAATAAGTATTAATATAATAGTTAATACATTTATATTAATATTTAGAATTATTTTCTCTAACCACCCATAAGCTATCACGATTTTTCAAATCTAACCCCAAACTACGAACTTCATTTTTTAGATCCCTAAACTATCGTAATTTTTTCAGTCCTTCCGTCCAATTCTGTCAACTTCTCAATTAACTTTATTTTTTAGATTTATGAAAAGACCATTATATCCATGTCTTACACATCTTAAAATCGTACTCTTCGTTTGTTTATTTTATACCCAAAGCCTCTTTTCTGAAAGCTCATGATTACTTTATGGGTATGAAATAAGCAAATGAAGAGTACGACTTTAAGGCGTGTAAGACAAGGGTACAATGATCTTTTTACAAATCTAAAAAATTAAAGTTAACTGAGAAGTTGACGGAATTGGACGGAAGGATCAAATTGAAAAAATCGCGATAGTTTAAAAACTCAAAAAATAAAGTTCGTAGTTTGGGATTATATCTGAAACATCATGATAGTTTAGGAGTGGTTAGAGGAAATAATAATTTTTTAATATAAATATTTCATATAAGAAAGTCACAATTATGATATTTTTTAAGTATAATTTATGTATTATATATTAAAATGCTACAAAATGAGAATAAAAGATATATATATATATATAATATTGATAAATAGAAAATGAAAACAAATCAATGAATAAAAGAAAATTTTGTATAAATAGAGTCCCATATTGGTGACATAAAAAATGGACAAACTTTAACTATTAAGTAGGAGAGCAAAATAAAAACATATACGAATACAATAGTGTCACACTGCGACATCAATAAAGAACAAAAACATGCACTATAAAATGGATCTCACCAAATAATTAGTCTTGATCTTAGAAAAAGGCTTTTTTGGTCTTGGCCAGATCGTTTAAATTGACTTTGACCGGTTCTATCCAATTTTAGTTGGCTATTCATCAGCTAAAATGACACAACCTCACTCTTCATTTTGAAGTGAGCCCGAGAACATTTTAATGACTAAGACTTATGTTTGACAAGATTAACGATTCAATTAGAAGATAGTGATTTGATTAAAGCATAGTGATAAGCTATCAGCACACAGTGGTTTGTTTGTAAATTTAACAAAGACTATTTGATGCATATAATGATTAAGGAAGCTCTGGACCCTTTTTTGGATCCACAGCTGTGGACTGTGGTCCATCACGAGATCAACGACATTCGTAAATGCACTGGGCGAAGGCAATGCTGAAGGCTTCGGACACGGTTCGAGCCCTGATTTGTTCGGTTTCGCGCATAGAGACGGTTGAGCAGTCGAGTTCAACATCACATCCATGAATAAACTTAGGGCATCATTTCCTTCTTCATTTCGTTGCAGCTCACGGATGCTCAACGGCTGCCTTCTCCATTCTCCTCTTCCTCACAAAATTCCTTCCCCAACAAGTGTGGCCATCTTCTCCATTCTCCTCTTCCTCACGAAATTCTTGCTCGAGCAAGTACCGCATTCTCCATCCAGTTCACATGGCTCTCAGACGTCCTCCTTTTTTTGTCTAGATCTAAAGGTACATTGCCGTGAAATTTACCTATTATTCTTTCTATGTTCTCTTCTTGATAGCTGGTGTGGATCATATGGTCATTCAACTTGTTTGTTTACTTTCTATGTTATGTATACACGCAAGGGACCTCTTATCCAGAGGAAACATGTTGTTTTTTCCCTTTTTTCTTTTTATATTGTGACGTAAGTTCCTGATGAGGGTTCCATCTAATGTGTTGATTTGTTTTGCTTTGCTTTATTATCTGGCCATATAATGTTCACAGGGGTTCCATGGTTATCTTCTGCCAGAATGATAAAAGCAACTTAAATTAGAAGAGGGTTCCATGGTTATAATATTTTGTGCTTTATTTTCTCCTAGCTATGTGGAGAGTTCCATGGTCATCTTCTACCATTAAATAATTTTTTGTATCAATGTAACTTAAATTAATGTGTTCAGCCATGATTATTTGCTATCAACTATCACAAAAAAAACTTCTGGACGACACAATTTGGCATTGCTCGTTCAATTAAGATATGAGATTTATATGCCCAAAAATTCGGGTGGAAAAATAATAGCTTCTTATTTTTTATAAGACATACTTTTTTTTTGCTAATATATTTTTTCTGCAGGTCAGAAGTGTTGTGGTTTTTTTTTCAATGGTTTGATCCAAACATTGAAGATCGATTAAAGTGCATGGAAATTTTGTATTCATTTTCGGAATGATATTGAGCTTTGTTTATGCAAATGAACTTGTCTTAGCATAATGTAAATGTATTTTTTTCGGGATGGTATTGTGATATGCTCTTGATGTGAATGGACTTGTTTTGTGTTAAGTCTTTGTGCATGATAACTAGATTATTGTATGAAGACTTTGTGCAAGACTTTGTGTAAAGAGAACTACGTAGATTGTATGACAACTCGCACGTCAGATCGACATGTACTTCAGACTAGGATTACAAGCAATAACTTCATACGGATCGACATGTACTTAAGATGAGGAAGTTATGTGAGTTCATAACATTCCAGTTAGCTACTTGTTGGGGCATTTAAACAACTGTTGCTCATGGTGAATATAGAACTGCATTCACATATGTTGTAATGACCAGCATTACTCCCTCTATCTCCTCTCTAATTTTAACTTAAATTATGAAATTTATTATTTTAAAAAAAAAGAGGGACGAGAGAATCGGTCTCACGACTGATTCTCCCTCCCCTCTTTTCCTCACCCCACTCCCCCACGTCGCCCACGAAAGAGCAGCGGCCGAGGAGGATAAATGAGAGCAGAGTGGACTCACTCACTCCCTTTGGACTCCCCACACTCGGCCGCCTTTCTCTTCTTCTTTGTCTTCCCACCTTCTGGCGACCAGCTAACCAACGACAGACGACGAGTAGGCGACGTGAGCAAGGACGGCTCAACAATTAGAATTCCTTGACGCACAGTAGCACCTCGACGCATTCGTGAAGGCCGGGTGCATGTCTCCACCGGCCAAGGACGACCGAAAGTCGAACGGATCACCAATAGCGACTTCGGAGAACTTCCAGCGACAAACCGAGGTACCATAGATGTAAAAATTCCTAGATGAAGAAATGTAGATCGAATGTCGCGCATTTTGATTCAATTATGACATAGAGATACGTAGAAACATTTTTCATATTGTATGCGTCGTGATTTAACGATCAGAGGTTGACCAGAAATGAAATTTCCGATCGATGACTCTGTTATGCGCAAAGAATCGGTCGACCAATTTCACCATATCGATCGACCGATTTCACCATATCAGTCGACCGATTTTCGTCGTGCCATGTCATGAGTCGTGACTCATGGTCAGTCGACCGACCCCAAATAATCGGTCGATCGATCCAACGAGAAGCCGCCGAGGCCATAGATCGATTGACCGATCCCTGAGGAACGGTCGACCGATCCAGTAATCTCTCAAAGCGTAGTGACCGACCGACCGGTTCATAGAGAACAATCGATCGGTTCAGCGCAAGGTGAAAGGATCGACGAATCCTGATCGATCGACCGATCGACCAGTCCAATGGATAACGATCGACCGATCCTATTACAAAAATAATTTCATACTTTAATAGAATTGACTAAATTGTCGTCTCGGGGCCAGAACCATCCTAATTCGACCCAAATCTCGACTGGCCCATTTGAGGCCATATCCAATACAGTAAAGCAAGTAACAGACTTTGCATCCGCAGAAAGGGGATCAGACTTTATCCCTTTTTTCTGAACTATGTTTCCCAACCCCACACATGGTAAAGAAGATAAGTAAAGTAAAGATGAAATAATGAGATAGCTATGTGTCGCTCAAGGTACAGATCAGGTATGTATAGTGAGGGGCAGGTAGCTGCACTGAGGAGACAATATACCTACTGGTTTCAACTACCACTGTTCCTGGACCACATGCTCTCTCCCACTTGTGCTCCGAATAAGAGTGACGTATTGACGCACTCTTCCCCCACGTGGGCATAGATGGATTTTATTACATTATGCCAGAGGGATAGGTAGCTTAGCTGAGGAGACAGTGAACCTACAGGTCCGCAACGACCACTGTTTCTGAGGTGCAGGTCCTCTCCCGTCTATATTCTGAAAAGGGTATGCCTTAGCATACATCTTCCCTTTCATGGAATCCTAGCAACATATGGTATAGATACACCTCTAGCTTCCCACTTAACTAAGTCGAGCTCGCATAGGATAACGAACATCAAGGACCTTATAGTAATGTAAAAGATGTAGTACTACACAGAGCATAACAGAGTATAGTAAGGAATAACAGAGTATAGTAATAAATAGGATAAATTATAGTAGGGTATAGTATTGTATAAGGTATTGTTAATGTAAAGAATAAAGTACAAAACTATATGTGTATGATCCATAGCCTACATAAATCAAGATATTGGAACCAATGAATAAAGTAACTGATTATTAATTATCTTTCATCAGTATAGATTTCATCAGATTATAATTTCATCATCTATGAATCTATGTGTACGGGGCGTTAGCTCAGGGACATTCCATGTCCCTGCTTTGAGTTTTGCAGGTGAGAACCCTGCTTAGGGAGGTTGTGGAAGTGCAGAGCTTGAGGATGACGGCATATGACATTACAAGACACTACAACTTTTCGTTCTGTTATTTCTTTAATAGTTAATTTCAATCTTCTATTCCAAAGACATCTGATTTTCCGCTTTTAACTTTGTTTATGTAAATATTTGCTTGAACTATTTGATTTATCTGCATTTCCCCTTTTCTTGAACTATTCCTTAAATGTGACACCTTGTTGATTTCCAAATGATATTTCTTCCGCAATCTCCTTTTATTCATTGATTCTATATCATTTCTATTGCTGCGTGTGTCATATATTGATCGGTCAAAGTCAAAGTAGTAGTATGCAGTGTAGCGCTCCCTTGGTCAATCTGACTGCCAGCGTGGCAGGAGAGCTGATTATGGGGGTGTTACAGTTTAGTATCAGAGCCTAAGTTCTTGACTCCCAGCGATCATAGTAGAGTATAGACCAGTGTCATTGCTATTCGTAATAGAGTATAGCATTGTCCTTATTGTTCATTGTGGCTCATGGTCATAGTAAGTCATGTGCAAAGCTCCTCAAGCATCTGCGGCTCCACTCCTCAAGTAAGTACTAAGTACATTCTTATATAGATTATACTTATATGATTGAGTTAACTCATTTTTATATATGCCTCCACGCCGCATAACTTCTAGAGTAGTACGTGGCGGAAGAGAGTTTTCTAGGTAGCTGAATCAATTATGCACCCCAACTTCATTGGCTCAAGAGCAGGTGCAAGCACACGCACATGACCGTTGACTTAGCCGTGGCAGTGCGATCCCACCACCTCTAGCTCCAGAGGTGCAGGAGCATTCCGATTTGGAAAGCGTGGGGAGCAACTACCCAGTGATGTCTCCTCCACCATCTGAAGTGCTTGAAGAAAATGAGCAAATAAGAGAAATGCAAAGCCTGGAACGGGAAGATGCGGTAGCATGCTCGGGCAGCCCTCCAAGACTGCCACAAGAACAAGCTCCTTATTGCCTACTCTGTGAACAATTTGGGCATTACGCTTGGTAGTACCCAAGTGATGCTAAGCGTAGAAGGATCTCTAGGGATGAACTTGGGGAGTCCTCACGACGCAACGAGTAGTATAGGACAAGGGAACTTTTAGATGTTTAATTTTTGTTTTGAAATAAAACCTCACTATGATGGATTTGTCATTGTGTGAGGTACATTTGTTCATTGATTTGGCAAAGGCAATAAAGGAATAAAACTTATTTTGATTTAAAGAACATCTTTCATTATAACTTCTCATCAATTATGTTGTCTCTCAGAGATCCCTCCTCCAAGTAAGATGCAACAGTCAATGGATGAGGTCGAAGACTGCAATTATGAAGGGGTCCAAAATCTCCCACCTCAAGCGGGACGTCAGGAACGACAGTTTCCTCTCCTGTGCACCACACAAGAATTCTGGAGATTGAGGTCGCCTACCTATAGCGGCAAAGGAGATATAGATGTGGCCGAGCAGTAGATCGATACCATGGAAGACAAATTCGAACTTCTGGACTGCCCTAACCACAAGCAAGTGATATTCGCCATTGACACTCTCACCAAGGGTGCCAAAGACTGGTGGAAGGTGACCAAAGCGACTGAGTTCACGGGCATTAGGGCGATACCATGGGCAGATTTCCGACGGTTGTTTGAAGTTCGCTTCTTCCCTGCCTTCAGAGGAGGCTAAAGCAGCAAGAATTCCAGAATCTGAATCAGGGGACAATGACTGTGTTCCAGTACCACACTAAGTATGTTCGTCTCCTGAAGTATTCGAAACTAAATATGGACGAACAAGAGAAGATCAACTATTTTATCAACGGTTTGAACCCGAGCCTGAGAGCGCAAACACGGCCGAGAAACTGTAAACTTCTAACTGAGGCAGCCCAACTGGCCATTATGACGGAAAAGGACCAGCAGGAACTACAACGCACCAAGAGGGGACAGTTGGAAGTGGGACAAGGGTCCCAACAATAACAGTTCAAAAGGAACGACCGCCACCACCAGCGACGGGATAACCGTCCCCGACCGTACCCTGCTCCATAATAGTACGATCGGCCCCGCTATGAGTAACAGCCCCGACCGCCTCTATCACCACCATGTCAGTCTCAGCAAGCACCACCACAACAGCAAACCCAACAGAGGCAACCCCAATAGCCGGCGAGGCGACCGGCACCACAAAGACCCCAGCAACCCAGAGCCCCTTAGGCGCAACCCGCTCAAGGTGAGAATGTCTTATGTAACAGTTACTTGTGGCAGGACTCATGCTGGGGAGTATCGCATGAAGACCGGTGCCTATTTCCACTGTGGCGTGGTGGGCCACATCTCCATTGACTATCCGCGGCGCAAGCCCCTAGTGCAAGGAAGACTCTACAACCTGGAAGAGGATGTCTCGCAGAATGACGCTGATATCATTCGAGGTACGCTCTACATTGTCAAGTTACCAACTATAGTATTATTTGATTTTGGAGCCACTCATTCTTTCATATCAGAAGAGTGTGCTATAACCTTGGGGTTACCTGCTATGAATTTAGAACCTAGCATGATAATTTTTACCCCACAAGGAACATTACAAACTACCAGATATCTACCTGAGGTGTCGGTAGTGATTGACAAAAAGAATTTCCCTGCTGACTTAATCATAATACTTATGAAAGATTATGATGTCATATTGGGCATGGATTGACTGGCTCGTCATGATACTTCCATTCTGTGCAAACAAAAGAAAGTGGTGATAGGAACAAATATTAAAGAAAAACTCACAGTTAGAGATCATGGTATCAGTAATGAAGGCTCGAAAACTTCTTCAGTAAGGTTGTAGAGGATTTCTGGCAAGCATGACGAAAATTGAAGCTCCTACAAAGACTCCACAAGACATAAATATCGTAAGGGAATTTCCAGATGTGTTCCCGAAAGATGTCAGTGGTCTACCACCGAAGAGAGACATTAATTTTCATATCAAGCTGGGGCCGGGTACAGCTCCAATTTCTAAGGCTCCCTACCGCATGGCCCCTACAGAGATGAAGGAACTAAATATTCAAATTCAGGAGATATTGGACAAAGGTTTTATCAAACTCAGTGTCTTGCCATGAGGCGCTCCAGTCCTTTTTGTCAAGAAGAATGACGAATCATTGAGGTTGTGCATAGATTATCGAATGCTCAACAAGGTTACGGTAAAGAATAAGTACCTCCTTCCTCGCATTGACGACTTATTTGATCAGCTCGCCAATGCCAAAGTATTCTCCAAGATTGATCTGCGGAGTGGGTACCATCAGTTCAGAGTAGCCGAGGAGGACATTCCAAAAACGGCTTTCAGATCACGGGATGGACATTACGAATTTCTGATTATGACATTTGGATTAACTAATGCTCCTGCAACATTCATGGACCTGATGAATCGAACGTTCAATGAACACCTCGACAAGTTCGTGATCGTCTTTGTCGATGATATTCTCATCTATTCATCCAGTGTGGAACAACACAAGGAACATCTGAGAATTGATTTTGAAACATTGCGGAAGAAGAAGCTGTATGCAAAGTTCTCCAGGTGTGGATTCTGGATGGACTAGATTATGTTCATTGGCCATATTGTCTCTAAGGATGGGATTTCAGTGGACCCAGCCAAGGTAGAAGCGGTGTCAAATTGGACTTAGTCGAAGAATGTTTCATAGATCCGAAGCTTCCTCGGTTTAGTAGGATACTACAGATAGTTTATTAAAGACTTCTCCAGATAGGCACTATCGCTAACCAAGCTCACCAGAAAAGGCGAAAAATTTATTTGATCCACGAAATGCGAAGAAAGCTTCCACGAGTTGAAGAAGCGGTTGAATTCCGCACCCATACTCACATTACCATCAGGCAGTGGTGAGTATGTAATCTATAGTGATGTTAGCAGCACAGGACTGAGATGTATATTGATGCAGCACGGAAAGATGGTAGCTTATGCATCAAGACAACTGAAGAAACATGAGGTCAATTACCATACTCATGACCTCGAGCTAGCAGCTGTAGTCTTTGCTCTCAAGCTCTGGCGACACTATCTGTACGAAGAATTGTTCGTGGTATATACGGACCATAAAAGTTTGAAGTATGTGTTTACACAGAGAGATCTGAACATGCGCCAGGGACGATGGATGGAGTTCCTAAAAGACTACGAATTCGCCATCAACTATCATCCAAGGAAGACGAACTCAGTAGCTGATGCCCTTAATCTGAAGTGGGAAGGCTCAGTGGTCTTCATGCGTCTCCGACAATATGAGATGATGGAGGAACTCTTCAATTGGGCGTCGCAGGTAGAACCTAATGGTTCGCTCATGATGATGCAGCGGATTGAGCCCGACCTTATTGGACGGATCATTGTGGCCCAAGTCGAAGACTCCGACTATCAGTCCATGATGATCAAGACGAGTTTGGAGGGTAAGGATTTCAACATCTCATCAGATGGTGGCATTCGGTACCGTAACCGACTATGGGTACCCAATAGCTCAGCTATGCGACGAGAAGTTTTGGATGAATGCCACAAGTCCGAATTCGCGATCCATCCTGGAAGTATGAAGATATACAAGGATGTGCAGAGAAACTTCTGGTGGCCATATATAAAGAAAGAAATAGCAGAATATGTATCCAAGTGTATAATCTGCCAGCAAGTAAATATAGAGCACCAAAAGCCTCAAGGTACACTAAAGAGCCTCGGGATACCACGATGGAAATGGGAGGAGATCACTATGTATTTCATCACAGGCCTTCCCCGAACACAGAAGGGATATGATGCTATTTGCGTAGTAGTGGACCGACTCACCAAATCGGCCCACTTCTTGCCCATCAAGGTAAAGCAGTCATTGGATAGCTTAATGGATCTGTACGTGCAGAAAATCGTTAGATTCCATGGAATCCCCTAAGTCATCGTGTCCGACAGAGATTCAAGATTCACCGTCAAGTTTTGGAAAAGTTTACAGAATGCTTTCAGCACAAGGCTGCATTATAGTACGTTATTTCATCCATAGACAGACGATCAATCAGAACAAACAATCCAAACACTATAAGACATGCTTTGAGCATGTGCCTTGGACTGGCATGGTAATTGGGACAACCATCTACCTCTTATTGAGTTCTCATACAACAACAGCTACCACGCAAGCATAGAGATGTCCCCATTTGAAGCTTTCTATGGCCGATCATGTCGTTCCCCAGCATGCTGGGGAGAAGTAGGAGAAAGGAAGCTACTGGGCATTGAGCTCCGCAAGCAGACACAAGAATACACTGACCGAATTGAACTGATAAAAAAAGGATGAAGTTTGCTCAAGACCGCAGAAAAGATGAGAGCACGCATTCAAGGCCGGTGAACAAATCTTACTCAAAGTCTCACCAACCAATGGCGTAATGAGATTTAGCAAGATAGAAAAATTGAGTCCAAAGTATGTGAGTCCCTTTGAAATTCTAGACATGGTTGGTGACTCGGCATGCAGGTTGGCATTACCCCCGGCATACGCCAGAGTGCATAACGTCATCCATGTCTTCTTGTTCAAAAAATACAAGCATGACTACGCCAACGTAATCCAAATTGAGGAGCCGAACCTCAAGGAGGATTTAACGTACGAGGAGCAACCCACAGAGATACTGGAGTATCAAAAGGCCCAAAAAAGAAAGAAGACAGTGACATTGGTCAAGATGACGTGGAAGCACTATCAAGGTAAAGATGCCACATGGGAATTAGAGTCAGAAATGCGAGAGAAATTTCCCAGATTATTCGGTAAATCCTAACTTCCATCTAAATTCGATGACGGATTTCTTTCTAAGGGGGTAGTAATGTAATGACCAGCATTACTCCCTCCCTCTCCTCTCTAATTTAAACTTAAATTATGGAATTTAAAAAAAATAGAGGGACGAGAGACCCCTCCCTTCTTTTCCTCACCCCATTCCCCCACGTCGCCCACGAAAGAGCAACGGCCAAGGAGGATAAATGAGAGCAGAGTGGACTCCCTCACTCTCTTTGGACTCCCCACACTCGGTCGCATTTCTCTTCATCTTCATCTTCCCACCTTTCGGCGACCAGCGAACCAACGGCAGACGACGAGCAGGCGACGCGAGCAAGGATGGCTCAACGATTAGAATTCCTCGACACACAGTAGCACCTCGACGCGTTCGTGAAGGCCGGGCGCACGTCTCCACCGACAAGGGCGATTGGAAGTCGAACGAATCACCAACAGCGACTCCGGCGAACTTCCAGCGACAAACCAAGGTATCGTAGATGTAAAAATCCCTAGATGAAGAAATGTAGATTGAATGTCGCGCATTTTGATTCAATTATGACATAGAGATACTTAGGAACATTTTTCATATTGTATACTTCGTAATTTAACGATCAGAGGTCGGCCAAAAATGAAATTTCAGACCGGTGACTCTATTATGCGTGAAGAATCGGTCGACCGATTTCACCATATCGGTCGATCGATCTTTGTCGTGCCATGTCATGACTCATGGCCGATCGACCGACCCTAAATAATCGATCGAACGATCCGGCGAGAAGCCACCGAGGTCATAGATCGGTCGATCGATCGTTGAGGAACAGTCGACCGATCCTGCAATCTCTCAAAGCAAGCGACCGGCCGACCAGTTCACAGAGAATAGTCGACCGATTCAGCGCAAGGTGAAAGGACCGACAAATCCCGATCGGTCAACCAATCCAATGATATCGGTCGATCGGTCCAATGGTATCGATCGACTGGTTCTGTATTAACGGTCGATCGGTCCTATTACAAAAATAATTTCATACTTTAATAGAATTGACTAAATTGCCCTCGCGGGGCCAGAACCATCCTAATTCGACCCAAATCTCGATTGGCCCATTTGAGGACATGTCCAATACAGTAAAGCAAGTAACAGACCTTGCGTTCGCAAAAAGGGGATCAGACTTTATCCCTTTTTCTGAACAATGATTCTCAACCCCACACATGGTAAAGAAGATAAGTAAAGTAAAGATGAAATAATAGGATAGCTATGTGTCGCTCAGGGTATAGATCAAGGTATGGTATAGTGAGGGGCAGGTAGCTGCACTGAGGAGATAGTGTACCTACTTATTTCAACTATCACTGTTCCTAGACCACATGCCCTCTCCCACCTGTGCTCCGAATAAGGGTGACGTATTGACGCACTCTTCCCTCACGGCCGCATATATGGATTTTATTACATTATGCCAGAGGGAGACAGTAAACCTACAGGTCCGCAACGACCACTATTTCTGAGGTGCAGGTCATCTCCCACCTGTATTTCGAAAAGGGTATACCTTAGCATACATCTTCCCTTTCATGGGCATCCTGGCAACATATGGTATAGATACACCTATAGCTTCACACTTAACTAAGTCGAGTTCGCATAGGATAACGAACATCAAGGACCTTATAGTAATGTAAAAGATGTAGTACCACACAGAGCATAACAGAGTATAGTAAGGAATAACAGAGTATAGTAATGAACAGGATAAAGTATAGTATGGTATGGTATTGTACAAGGTATTGTTAATGTAAAGAATAAAGTATAGAACTATATGTGTATGGTCCATAGCCTACAGAAATCAAGATATTGGAACCAATGAATAAAGTAACTGATTATTGATTATCTTTCATCAGTATAAATTTCATCAGATTATCATTTCAACATCTATGAATCTATGTGTACTGGGTGTTAGCTCACAAGCATTTCATGTCCTTGCTTTGGGATTTTGCAGGTGAGAACCCTGCTTAAGGAGATTGTGGAAGCGCAGAGCTTGAGGATGGCGGCATATGACATTACAAGACACTATAGCTTTCTGCTCTGTTATTTCTTTAATAATTGATTTCAATCTTGTATTCCAAAGACATTTGAATTTTTGCTTTTAACCCTGTTTATGTAAATATTTGCTTGAACTATTTGATTTATCTGCATTTCCCCTTTTCTTGAACTATTCCTTAAATGTGACACCTTATTGATTTCCAAATGATATTTCTTCTGCAATCTCCTTTCATTCATTGATTCTATATCATTTCTATTGCTACGTGTGTCATATGTTGACCGATCAAAGTCAAAATAATAATAGGTAATGTAGCGCTCTCTTGGTCAATCTGACTGCCAACGTGACAGGAGGGTTGATTATGGGGGTGTTACATATATTGCTTGAAATCATGTATATGAATAGAAGTAGGACGGATTCTTATCATCAGTAATAACTATATATCATGTAAATTTTCATGCCAAATAGGTTTCCTAATAGTCAAATGTAGCAACCATCATTATTCTGACATGTCAATCTACATCTATAGAGTGATGCAAAATGCATAGTGCACAACTAATAAATTCAGAACTCTCTATCATTATTTTGGCATGTCAATCTGCAAAGTGATGCGAAATGCATATTGCACAACTAATAAATTCAGAACTCAAGTGATGCATGCAGGTGGTTGAATCAGAACCTTGCATGGTTAAAACTTTGCAATTGGTATAACATTGCAGGCAATATGAAAAATGACATCTTAATGCAAATCAAAAGTCTCATTGTCACTTGTACAATAGACAAAATGATGTTTTTTAGACATCGGCTAGTCAGGCTCCCTAATGATTCTAATTGTTCACCTATTAATTTTTCATACAATATTCTCATTGTGACAAAATAAGAAATGCCTATTAAAATGCTATTTTTTCAGACATCTGCTAGTCAAGCTCCCAAATGATTTCACTTATCCACCTGTTCAAAATGCGTGTAAATGGAAATGCCTAGTCGAAATGCTATTTTTCAGACATTTTCTATTCAAGCTCCCAACTGAGTCCAATTATCCATCTATTCAAAATGCCTGAAAACAGAACAAGAAACAAAATAAGTATGAATTAGATAATAATAAAATGATGCTTTTACAATGATAACTATTTTTTGAAATAGGTAGAAACATGTTAAAATGACTAATCAATATTATCAATCATATCAGAAGGCATTCTAACAACTTGTTCAATATTGTTTGCAAGATGGCTGAAAATTTCAGTTTCTATAGAATTAACCCATCGCTAAATATAAATATGGATATTGGGCAATGAAAAAGGAAACCAAGAAGGCATTAGGATGATCGGATTACCAATCAGGCGAGTGGCCCCTTCTTCAACATCATACTTCTAGATGGTGCATCCTTCATAGCAATCTCGACCTGTCCTGGGCGACGACCGAAGAAGAGTAGAAAAGGCGAGCAACATATGAGGATTCCCAGTGAAACAGTGCTTGCTGGTGCAAGAAGTTTGTGAGAAGCCTATAGGGTGATGAAGAAGAGCAATGACTGAAAAGGAGAATGACAAACAAAACATGAAGAAGAAAGGCAGATCAGAAACAAACCTAGATTTTTGTTAGGAGGAATGGAGAAGAAAACATGGCTAATCACAAGAAAACGAGGAGGAATGGAGAAGGCGGCCACACTTGTTGGGGCAGGAATTTTGTGAGGAAGAGGAGAATGGAGAAGGTAGCCGCTGGGCATTCGTGAGTTGCAACAAAATGAAGAAGGAAATGATGCCCTAGGTTTATTCATGGATGTGATGTTGAACCTGACTGCTCAACCGTCTCTATGCGCGAAACAGAACAAACCAGGGCTAGAACCATGTCCGAAGCCTCCTTCGCCTAGCGCAATTACGGATGTCATTGATCTAGTGATGGACGGCAGTCCACAGCTGTGGACCCAACAGCTTCCTTAAACCCTTTTTAATGGATTCCATTGAATGAATAATAGATCTGGACTCTAAAAATCATAAGGCTTTTAAAAAAAATGAAAATATAAAAGAAATAAAATATGAAATTATTACTTCTATACTTTATAAGCTAGTGAGAGTAGCATAGCATTTTGTATTTGAACCTATAAATGTTATTTTAAAATTTTATTTATCAAACACTTATAATAATATTTCTGGCACTCAATCATATACTTTATGTGCAACAACTACCTTAAATTCAAAGTACAAGTTATTATTATAACATATTTGAATCTTTGTGTAATGTGGGCAACATATTCCAAGGCATATCTATCAATGATGACATATATGAAGGTGCAATTCAAAAGTAAAATTTAACTATAAATTTATAGTTGGATCATCATGTAAACATAAATGATCATTTAATTGTTTAATGATGTTGTCATAATATTAATAATCTAAACAACTATAATTCTTGAATTAAGATTTATTATATAATAAATTTTAATTCAATGGTTGATATATATATATACTTTTTATTTCGACCTTCTTACCCATAATATATATAGGGAATAATGAGGTGTAACACCCCTTAATTGAAATTTGGTGCAATGTCTTCATTTGGGTGATTGGATTGAACATATGGCTCAAATCAAATCTTCACATTAAGGGTATTGGAGGGTTGTCCGATCTCCCCTTCCTCGACAACCCCCCACCGGTCATGGCCTCGCGGTGGCACGACACTCCTGCCTCCCCAATATACACGACCTCACAAGTTCTCTCTCTCTCTCTCTCATATCTACGATTACACGAATCTAGATCGACGACAGTGACGCAGATTGAGGACAAGGATGAGAGAGGGGAGGACAGGGAGACTAGGAGTTATGCTATGTTTGGCAAGATTAGTGATTCCATAATAGGATAGTGATTCGATAGAAGATAGCGATTTGCTTAAATGATAAATGTAATGCCTAGACAGTACATAACAAAAAAAGGGAAGATAAAAAAAAGGATAAGAAAGTTGAAACCGAATAAGGAAAAGAAGATGATGAAAAGGATTAAAACAAATATGAAGATAAAAGAAGACAAACTTTATCTTTGTAATTTAGTTCCATGATAAACTCCTCTCTCCTATAAGTATAGGTACCGAACCTCTCTCCTCATATTTTTATAATATCTCAAATTTAATTCACATGTAATCACATGGTTAATATTATATCACATTATTGATAAGAAAATTGATATATGTGTTAATGCATGAGTTATAACTCATAGTGTTTGATCATTGAAATTTGATGAAAATTTGTCCGATCTTTGAAAATATTAGAATTAAGAAAATTAAAGTCCTGGTAATTATTTCTATATATCAAATAATTATAGATGTGATTTTTAACAATTTTTAGGAGGTGTTCTACTTTGGTAAAATATAGATGCAAAATCGAAAAATCTGTGAACTTGCGATTTTTGTTCTTCGAACAAAAATTTAGATTTTGATTTCTTGATTATTTATTTTTATAAATATTTTATTTGAATCCAAATGGGGGTAGTTTCTTATTTACATGTAATGTCTTAAGCCTTTTCTATTTATTTATTTACTTTATTTATTTATTTATTTATTTATTTATTCATTTACTTAAATGGCATTAGATGTAAATAAGATCAATACCAAGGGCAATTACTTACCTCTATATTTGGCCGACCTAAGGTCGATTTCCACATGCCTTATCTTTATCTTCTACATGATCTACCACATCTTTTCACCTCCTCACTTGCTGCATCCGAAAATTCAAGAGGAACAAAAGGATCATGTGCTTCTAGTGAAGGAATTTGAAAGAAGAGAAGGGGAATTAGGGTTCTGGCATGTGGTGAGTTCATACTTCACATTCTTTTGATTTTAATTTCATACCTTCCTAATTAGGGTTTCTCTGGACCTTTTCCATCTCATTCTCTTTTGAATTTTAGCTAATCATGAGGCAAAACTCATGTTCTTCGAGAGCAAAATTAATCATAGTCATGTTCAATTGGTTCCCGAATCTTTAGCTATATAATTTCATATCTTCGGGTGGTCCAAAAATTATGAAATTTACTCTGATTTATCCCCTCAGAGTCTATTTTCGTGGAGCTTTGGAATCAAGTTAATATGATTTCTATAGAGAAAGTTATGTGCTTATCTCTAAGATACTATCACTCTGTCTTCCAAAACTGTTACCCGATTTTCTAAATTATGGATCAAATCTAATATGTCATGGAATTATCTGGACACTGGGGTTAGATTTCATTGAAAATTAGAATCACTTGAAAATGATAATTGTACTAGTACTTGTTAAATTTATTATGATTAGTACAGATAAATATAAGTTCAAGGAATTTTATGAGTTGCAACTTATGAAATCTATGTTTATACAAAATTTAAGTTAGCCAAATATGACATTTTTATTTTATATAAATAGTACAATTAAGGTCACTCAGTCTATCAGAGCAAAGAAATACTCTGAAAGTTAAGTTGAATCTTGATTTTCCTATGAACAAACCACAATCAAATAAGATATGAAACTTTTATAAATTAAGATATTAGTAAGCAGGAAGTAAGCAAAATTGGAATGAACAAATTTGGTTATCAATTCAACAAATACGAATTTTCTTTCATTGTGTATACAATCTGACTTAATAGTAAGTTAAGTCTTATGATAAATAGTTACTTAAGTTATAAGAGTAAATACTCAAGGTCATGTAGCTCTTGAATTAATTGTGTTTCATGTGTGATAGGCTTCTGTTCATATCATAGAAGTGATGTGTTTCTTATTATTATTGTATAGGAGTATAAGAGTAAAGTAGTGAAAAAGGAAAGAAAAAATCTTTTAGTAGCTCTTATAGGTAAGTTGGTTTCTCCTACTTTATGTTTTCACCTCTTTTGAATTTGGTGTGACATCGATTGTTATATGTATTAAATATATTTTGGATAGGTTATGAATTGATTTCAAGAAATGCAACTATGAAAAGTATATATGAATGATTGTATGATTGCAAATTTGAAAAGCATATGTGATATGATATGAATGGATTACGAGAAGTGCAATCTTGTTTTGTTTGAAATGATTGATCGAGTGATGGTACAATTGAAAAGTATATGTGGTATGTTAATGAATGATTTAATAAAATGTAATCTTATTCTGTTTGAATCAGTGTTCGACATGATTCATCTTTTGATATTTGAGTTACAATATATGGTTAATCCTTTGATATTTAATATGAAATTGTTATATGATGAATCATGCATCTGTATCTGCTTGTATTTGCATATATGATTATTGAAACTAAGTGCTATATCATTGATCACGATGGGAGCCGGCTCTAAAGTCCAATCCATCATTCTGTTCCCCAATAATAGGATGAGATAGGCTGGAACTAAGTGTCATGCGGAGCTAAGTACCACATCGTGAGTAGTCGTGATGGGGGCCATCTCTAGAATCCATAGGGACCACCTCTAGAGTCCATCTATTTATCACTGGCTAGTTGGTGATTCGTACATACATATGAGAGTGTTGCATTGCATACACATATTTGATATGTTTAAATGACTATGATTATAAATTGAGTGTGATGATTTCAATTGGAATGTTGTATATGTATTTATTAAATGTATGAAAATATTGATTTTGATATTATGATTAATGCTTGTATTTTTATGTCTCCCCAAATTAATTAGATGGTAACACATAACTTATGAGTTATCAACTTACTGAGTTATCTTAGCTCACTCTATTATTTTTAATATTTTTCAGATTAATATAGTTGTTTTGGGATCATGCAAAGTGATAAACTTAGAAGGGTTCAAACACCCTTGGTGGTAAGACATTGAGAAAAAGTATGTCTCTTGTATCCTTTTATTAGGATGTTGAGGGGTTTAGTTATATATAATTCATATGTATTATTTGGTAAGAAGGCAAAGGCATTTTGTAAAATGTAAAACTTAAGGAAGTAAGTTTGTTCTGAATGATCATCATAAGTTGTATAATTTGTTTAATGATATTTTTATTCTTATGTTACAAAAATAAATAAATGACACTACGTTTCCGCAATCTCTCTAAATTTTATTTGATTGTCCATAATTAGTCGCGAACTCCGGTTTAAATCATGATTTAAAATGGGGTCGTGACAATTTTTCCTTGTTCTCTTTCTCCATCACACATGCCTCTCCTTCCACATTGTCTCTCTCCCTCTCCCTCATGTTGATCACAACCGAACGTGTAAGAGACGAAAACCTAAGAACAAACATGCTGCATTAATTGAGAGACATGGCGCACGAGACCAGAGGACAACACATGGCACACAGGAATAAGGGAGGACAACAAGAGGAAGAGGATGAGGGAAAAAAGAAAAAAAAGGAAGACAAAAAACATCAGGTTTCAATGGAAACTTCATATGGAATTGGAGTATATTCCTCATAGAATCTTGATTTTAAGCTTGAAGCATGTGGATGATAATTTCTAGTTAATCCCCAGTCGTTGCCCATTATTATATGATGAAGTATAATGTTGGTTATCACCGGAAAGATGATCGAAAAACTCCTCGCGTCTTCACGCAATTTTTTGCATAAAGGAATCCGACCCAAATTCAATATGACACAAACCAGGTAGGTCCATACCTAGACCGAGTTCACTGAAACTCAGTCTGGATTCATCACTGTCGAGAGCTCTAATCTCTACGATGAAGATGAACTCAGTCCAGGTTGATGATAACTCGACCTGGCTACAATTACGATGAAGCGATCGGGCGAAACAGTCGCAATCTGTTGAAGCCCCAAACTCAGCCCGAGTTATGTCTCAGTTTTCGAAATGATGCCTATGAACTTGGCCCGAGCCATACCCGGCCCGGGTTGCGATAGTATAATGATGGTTTTTTTATTATTCTATAACCTCTGACTATTTGCCTAATCATGTTCTAAGTCATGATGGTGATTATGTTGTTTATGCCTATGATGTACTAATGATGGTGTCCAATATGATCCTATGATATTATGACCATCCTTATGATGTTTCCATCTAGATTAAATCATATCTGTGATTTAACCAATGATGTGAATCTTGATCTATTTATGACAATGATTATAACCATGTATATTTACTCTCCATGATCTTATATGATTATGATATTAGGACCCTTGATCATTATGATCTGTTGATCCTTTCTTATGATGACTAAATCTTGATCATGATCCTTGTATCCTAATAAAGATAAATTAAAAGTTACAAAATAAAAGACGAAAAATGTTAAATGAAGAGTTCTTATGGACTGGCGACAGTCAAGTATGGGTTGACTCCAATTAGTTTTTGACTGACTTCGGTCAGTTATGGGCTGACTCGAGCTGGCTTTGCCAGTTATGATGTTGATAACGAGTTGAGGCAGGCCTCCCCGTAAATTAAAATATACCCCACTATAAATCAAAGATGAATAATATGATGATGATGAAGAAGAAGCATATTAACAATAAAATCTTCTTATAATGATTATTGACTCTTTACCACTCTTATGATAGTCTTTTCATGATCTCCTGATTTATTATTAATATGCTTTAACAAAGATGATTCAATTCATAATTATATATGTTCGTACATTATTTCTTATGATCCTTTATATGATGATGACATCATAATCATGATGATCGACGCTTATCATTTTATGATGATTTATTATGATCTATCTTGATCCTTGATCCTATGACCTCAAGAAGATGGCACCTTAATTTATGAATGTAATCATATTTTGTTTCTTACATAATGATGATGTTCTTATGATTCATATCTAGTATCATGATCTTACGATTGTCTTTACTTTACTTTTCATACTGAGTTGCAAAATTCATATGGAGGTTTCTCCCTTGCATTTTCATACGTGCAGGATCATATTTTAATGATGAAGATGACCAATGATGACAGATCGAGCTCGTGGTGGCGATGAAGATGACCAATGATGACAGATCGAGCTCGTGGTGGCAACACGAGGTCTTCTTCCACTAGTAAGTTTTTTCGAAAAACTCCATCTATTCTGGTGTGGATGTTCAATAGATCTCCTTACGACCGTTGTTTCTATCTACTATTATCTAAAAATAATCAAGTTATTAATTACTGGACGAAACTAAGAAATAACCCCTTACGTATGAAATTTTAGATCTCCTTTCATATCAAACAATTCCATCGAATTGAGTATGATTGTATGTGTGATAGCATCTATTATACCAGGAATATCAAGGAACCCAATTCTTGCAATTGCTCAGGATACCCTCTTTTTGCTTCGAGGTCTATTTTTTAGTTTACTAACCGGAATAAAAGAATTAGTAGATCTGTTTCGCTCAAAATGAAAAAGCTGAAGTTATGAACTTATAATCATGGAATCGACTTGATCATTTTATTATAAGTTCATTCCATAGTGGATCAGACCGAAATAGGGCTATGTATATTCTTATTATGAGGAGAGTTCATTCGAGTGTATGTAGATAGAGACTATGTTTACATATGGGTGTTTTGAGTCTTTTCGTTTGTGTCTTAGTTCTCTTGTTTTATTATGAGAATGATGTATTAGATGAGTTTCTCATGACTCATATTGATTATTCTTCCATTAGTCTTTCGCACATTTTACGATGATGTTATTCGCATATTATCACTTATTCATGATGTCTCTCTTCCGCATACTTAGTTGAACAGTCAAAGACTTCTTTTTGGTCAATATGATATATACGTAACAATGAAACGTAGAGTCCTCGAAACGTATTGTGGTAGTGGCAGAGGTGTGATTTGAGAGCATTACAATAAATGTTAGCTATTAGCATATAGTGATTTGATTATAAATTTAATAAAATTTGTTTGGTAAACATAATGGTTAAACTAGTGTATAGTTACATAAGAATATAATTTATGATATTTTATATGTATTATATTCATAATAATTAACTTATAAAATTTTACTTTAAATAATAATATTATTTTAGAAATATTGTAATATTAATTTAAAATAAAACCTTATTTGGTTTGTAAGTAAAATCAAATATGTGATATATCAAGATAAAAATACTGTACGATGTTTACCAATAAAATAAAGTTCTCTTATTTTAAAAAGAATGAGAATATAAAAAATAAACTATTAAACTGCTTATACCATTTTTTACTCAAATATGTAAGTATTACTTTTAAAAATTATTTACCAAATACTTGTACTAACATTTGATTTGAATTACTCAATCCTCTATTTTTTATATGTATCTTAAATGCAAAATGCAAGTTATTATTATAACAGATTTGAACCTTTGTGTAATGTGGGCAACATGCTCCAGGGCATATCTATCAATGATGACATATATGAAGGTGTAATTCAAAAGTAAAATTATAATTATGAATGGTGGCGAATATTTGATCGTGATGTTTCAAATTTGCAAAAATTAGCAATAAAAATCATTGGCCAAACAACTTCTTCTGAATGCGAATGAAATTGGAATGTGTTTAAACGCATTCATACTGAAAAGCGAAATAGATTAGAGCATGAAAGGTTAAATAATCTTGTTTATGTTCATTATAATTTGATGCTGAAAGAAAGACAAGTATTCTCTTTTAGAATAATTTTTGTTCCATATTTATATGCATTAAAATAATATGTTAATTATTCATTATTCTTAAGATGTCCATGTTCAAAAAAATCATATGATCTAATTGATATTGAATTACTAGACAAAACCGAATTTTAGATTATGAAAAGAGAAGAAGAAGAAGGGGAGCTCGATTATAATGAATTTGATAATATGGTTCAATAAGAAATTCGAAAAGATGCTGAAGGGTAAATTGTTCAAGGTTTGTTTTAATTTATTGTGTCAGTATGTTAGTTTCATGGTCATTATGTTCTTGTAATTTATTGTATCAATTGTTTAAGGATATTCAAAGTTGTGCTATTTTATTTTGTAGATATTGAAGACTATGAGTTGGATCAAATTGAATCTCAAGATGAAGATGAAATAATGATGATGAAAATGATTGAGATGCAAGTGATAGATACTAGACTGCATATTTTGAAAATTTGTATTAACTTTGAACTTGTTTGGTATTACTATTTAATTTATGGTATTTGAAACTTCTTTTATGCATGGATACTTCAAATTAATTTAATTATTAATATATGAATGTTTCGAACTTGCTTTACACATGCTTAGAACTTCTTGTTAATTGGTATTAGTGTGTATATTTAGATTAATATTTATTTTAATTCATAAACTTATGATTTATGAATAAGTATAAATGTTGATTATTTATTATCTATAATAAATAATATATTATTAAAAATTTAGTTTAACCCGATTGAACTGATCCAATCACGACCCAACTAACAGGTTCAATGTCCGGTGCGGTTATAATAACATTGGTTGGATCAATACGTAAACATAAATTATCATTTATATTGTTTAATGATGTAGTCGTAATGTCAATCATGCAAATAATTATAATTCTTGAATTAAGATTTATTATTAATTTTTAATTCATTTGATCTACATATACAATTTTTATTTTGACCCTCTTACCCATTATATATATATATATATATATATATATATTACCAGTATAATATCAGAATTAATATTTAAGAGAGTTCTAGGGCTTGCGTCAAATGGGTGGGTTCGGTCATATTCCCGTTCCTCGCGTTGCCTGCTGCTCCTGTTCTCCATAAAAATATCTTCTCCCCCTTATCCTTGTACTCTCTTCCATCTCCCTCCGTTTCCTGAACAAGGTAATGTCTCCGACCCAATCCTCACCTCGAATTTGTGCTGTGAAATGCTCTGATCGCTCTTTCTGTTTTTTCTTCTTAAGCTCAGATCTTGGTATTACTCTCACTTTGTTTTTCCTCCGTTGTTGTTCTGTACAGTAGTTTATTAGCAATCCTTTCGGTGGATAGTCATTTTTGTTGTTGCTTATGTTACTCAAATGCATAAAACATTACGCCTCGTTGTCTTTATTTTTCATGTTTAACATGTTGCAGTCTTCGAGTTGACTGAGGTGAAGATGGCGCGGCCCATCTTCTGTGGGAATTTCGAATTCGACTCTCGCCAATCCGAACTGGAACGACTCTTCAGCCGATACGGGAAGGTCGATAGGGTTGATATGAAGTCAGGTATACCGTTCTCTCCTTCTCGTGGATGGAGATCTTTGATTTCCTTTTTCTTCCTGCAATATTTATATATATTAATTGCAGTGTGGAAATGGATTGCACTTCTGCTCCCTTTTTTTCTGTTTTTAAAGGAATGATCTTTTTGCATGAGAACTAGCAACACAGTCTTTTGAAGCAATAGACAGAGGGAAATCTGTTTCCAGTGGAGACTTGGCTATTCTTGATTTACTCTTTTCTAAGTATATACTTTCAGGTGTTTTTCTTCATATGCACTTTTTTTGTTTGAAAATGAAATTTATAGCTGACTTTAGACGTAAGATATTATGGAGAGCAGTGGAGCAGTTCCATCTTTGATGCTTATCCCTAAGCAGAAGATCTACCCTTTGCTGATGATAAATTATCTATATTGGTTCCTTAGCTTCAGATACTGAAGCTAGTCATATTGAGTTCTATTTCAGGAGCCTTGGTTTAACCATAAGTTTTTAGTAGATGGAATTTTGTAATTCTAAGTTACGGCATACTCAACACTTTCTTTGTGGCAGGAAGATACTGGAGTACCCATTGTCTCCCTGGCTGATGGGTTGTGCATCACCTATCCTGCCTGAGACTCCTTGTAGTTCCAGGAGCTGAACTGATCCACCATCTACTATGGCACTCTTCACCTGGGAACATTCCCCAAAGACGCCATCACCATTGCCTTTCATTTTCCATGCATTTTGCCTCTTCTTTCAATCTGCTTGTTCTCCATGCCGTTCTTGCTGCCTGGCTTACTATATGTGGAGAAGTAATATTCTGTTCGCTGGTCTGCCACAAGACCCAATGGCTTACTATTCCATGACATCATTTAGTTCAAAGCATGAGGTCTGTCTCTGATATTTCTTGTGCGCTCATAAGTTTGTAGATTTCACTGGGATCAAACATGCTATTTTCATCTTTGTGGGTTCTTTTCAATCAGATCTTCCTGGCTAACTGGGTGTTTGTTGTATAAAATTTTAGCTTTAACTGTAGCTATCATTTCACTTCTCAAAAAAAGAAATTTAGCTTTAGCTAATCTGATTTGGGTTCTTATTAATTTTGCAGGCTTTGCATTTATTTACATGGATGATGAACGTGATGCTGAGGATGCAATTCGAGCACTTGATAGGTATGAGTTTGGCAGACAAGGGAGAAGACTTCGTGTTGAGTGGACAAAGGTACATGAGCTTATAAACTCTTGAAATAGTCCTCTTCTTCTTCAAAAGAAAAACATTTTTCTATGAGAAGACAAAAGCATTCATTTCTTCTCCCTTAAATGTTTGAAATATTCTTCTCGCAGCATCAGCGTGGTGGCAGACGATCTGGTAGTTCAAGAAGGTCTCCTGGTAACATGAGGCCCACAAAAACCTTGTTTGTTATAAATTTTGATCCTGTTGATACCAGGATGAGAGATTTAGAGAGACACTTTGAACCATATGGGAAGATCTTGAATATTAGGATTAGAAAGAATTTCGCATTCATCCAGTTTGATTCACAAGAAGATGCGACAAAAGCATTGGAGGCGACCAATATGAGGTACTCTTGTGTGTATATACTATTTGAAAAGCTTTAAAGGTGACTTGTGGAACTTCTGTTTGTTACTAAAGCAACCTTCTTCCTGTAAAATGCATTAATGCTGTCACAAAAGCTTTATACTGGAACACTACAATTGTCAGTTTAGGCGGGTCGACTCGGGTCGGTCTTCAGGTCGGGTCAACTCAGGTCCAACCCAACTTGACCCGACCTCAATCCAATCTGGAACACCCCTACTGGCATCTATTTATCAATACAACTAAAGTTTAGGCGAATTAGTATGACAGTGATTGACCAGTCTTCTCATTATGTAACTTGTGGTATGAATATTTGTGTTTTTTCTCTAGGACGAAGTGCATTTCCATGTTTGGGCCCTGCAGGGTAGTATATATGCCTGCTGAGGATTTTTCTTCATGCAAATGTCCCTTTTTTCGATAACGAAGGGGAGCCAAAGGCTCAAAGAAACAACCTTAGTTAAGTAACATGATCCTGGGTACAATTACCCCAATACAATCTTCCAAAAACACCACTGCTAATGAGATGGAAAGCAACTCCAAAATGCACATCCTAGGTAGGAAGCTAAAGCTAGTTGTGCCAAGTGATCTGCTGTAGTGTGGCCTTCATGCAGTGTGTCTATCCTGGACAAGACAATCCGGAGCTAAGAGGTTTTGACATTGCACTAAGTGGGTGTGAAGATGAGTTCCAGATAGTCTGCAGTTCAGCACCATATACCGATCTTGTAAAACTTGTAATGCAAATGTTTCTTGAATGTAATGCTCTTTAGATCTTGTATAACATGTAGGAAACTAGGTTATCCTAAGTGTTCATGTCCTCAACATATCTAAATATTTTTTATATTAACGATTCCACCTTGAGGACTTTATGTCTCATTTGTTCATTTCTTTTTCCCTTTTTTGTCTGACAGCAAGTTGATGGATCGGGTTATTTCAGTGGAGTATGCACTCCAGGATGATGATGAAAGAAAAAACAGATATAGCCCTGATAGGAGGGGTAGAGACAAATCCCCTGAGAGGAGAGGTCGCGACCGCAGCCGTTCAGGAAGTCCCTATGGTAGAGGCAGGGAGAGAGCTAGCCCAGATTATGGTCGCAGTCGGAGTCCACAGGACAAACCTGACCAAAGGAGCAGTCCTATCTATGGCAGAGATGTGAGTCCTGGCTCAGAGAAGTATCACAGGTTAGCATCACAAAAGATTTCCAAACTCTCTGGTTTATAACATTAATACTTCTTAAGTTACTTGCGTTCTAAGATATGTTTACCCTATAATGCAGTCGCTCTCCAAGATCAGAAAGATCTTGAAGTAGTATCGTGCAGACTTTTCGAGCATGCCATCTACTGCAGTGATAGAAGTGATGATGAACAGGCATTTCCATTTTACTTCACATAATGTCATTTAGCTTATTGTGGCACATGATCCTCTTGTTACTGTTACTTACTGGAGTGACTCATTCACTTGGACACAAGTTGAACATTGATTTAGAAGTATCTGCTCTATGACTATCTTTCAATCGTTTTGAAAATTCTTGTTTATAGAAAACTTAAGTGTGTTGCAATACTGTTACATTTTCTTATGGAAGGAAGAGTTCAGATGGACTAGTTGAATTCGTTCTTGTTTAGAAGTATCTGTTCTTTCTCTATCTTTGAACTAATGAAAAATCTTGTGGTTGGGTGACTACAGTCAATGTCAATCTTGGATTCCTACTTGTAATTGAACGAAAACCCCAGCAATTGTTTTAATAGGGATGATGTCCACTGTCACATAATTCTTTTGGGACAATTGAACTTTGCCCCAAATTCTTCAAATACTAGCTGAACCATTCTTGGGAATCCATTTCATGCACTATGAGCTTCGTATAGGATAACAAAAATTTCAAGAGCCATTGCGTTGAATGGCATACGTTAACCCTCTTCTTTAGGTCCAAACCTTACCAATAAGGTTGAGATATATGTCTGAGTCCTAATAAGTTTTTAATTTTCTTCAACTTGATCAAAAAAAGAAAAAAACTTGATCAATGGAGCCTGTAGCTTAATTCACCTTGACCACAACAAAATAAAGACAGACATCCTTTGTCTTGCTACCACTGTCTAAAGAAGACATGAATAGTGCAATGTTTAAGCTACAGCAGAAATCTTAATAAATGAACTACATATTGATAGTTAGCTCTTAGCATCCATAGAACGGTATCCCATGACTTGCTTCCCATGGTGGAATCTTTTAATTCTACATCATTTTCATCTGGATGCCTCTTTATTCGGGGATAAACCAGAATTTGCCTTCTGTCCCTCATACATGCACACAACTATGAACTTGGACTCTTGGAGCATCCATTATTAAACACACTACTTGCAAAGGGACGATTCACGCTGCCTTGTTCTTTGGAGGGGCAGGAAGTAACTGTGGCATGTGAGACGACGTATTACAGACATGCAGATGTCCAAAACTACAATTCCAGTAGCAAAGTTAGAACCAGAAATACCTGATAACAAGAGATGAGAGAGCTGGCGAATCCAAAAGCTCCTGTAACACGGGGAGTGATCCTTTTAGGTGCCAGCTGCAGTAGCCCAACGGCGACAACCAAATCCATGGATGCCTTTACCAGAGCTAGTAACCTAGCATTAGACTGTTTCATTTTCTCTAGGTATTGTTCATTCTGCAAAATTCACAACGAGCATTAAAGCAGTCGACTCACACAAGCATGATACAAAGAAGTTTTGCAGCAGATGTCAAAAGCATACTTTGAATTTATCATCATGATTCAGTTCCTTATCTAGTTTCTTCATAGCTGCAGATAGCCGTCCGAGTTCCGCTAACTATAGACGTAATGTATGCAACTTGAGGGGTAAAAATAAGAAAATAGTAGAGAGTACACGCTAGTAGTGAAGGTAAGTTATCCCAAACCTCAATTATAGGTGAAAGTCAGACACTGTACAAACCTCAATTATAGTGGTGCAGGTTGAGGATCCGAGCCAACAGAAAAGGGAGATCCTACTAATACGGTCTGTGCGTTCCTTGTTCTGAAAATAATAAGAATTTAGTAACTACATAGGGCTCAACTGTGGTTTTATACCCAGGAATGGACGACCCAAATGCAGATATCCAAAGTCCAAACCTTATATATCCCTGTCCTTCCAGCCCATACGACTTGGTCAAGAAGCAAAAAAGTTGAAACCAATGCATTCTTGGACTGCAGAAATCATATATCAGAAACATGCCATATGCATACTCAAGGGTCGAGTTTCACATTGATATTCATGTACCTTTCCCAGTAAGATAAGTGGAAGAGGAGTTCCTTGAGCAGGTGGGCTGACGAGAGCGTGCAAATCATTGACAAACTGCAAATCATTTTGGAATGTGCATCTATGAATTTGTTCGGTATTGAACAAGCTGCAACGGGAATTTGATAGGCAATCGATAAACATAACAGTACTGAACTCCAGAGATAAAACCAACCTTGAAAAGCCGAAAAACCTTTCTAGCCAAACTAGTTGACTTATCAACGTTCTGTGCTGTGCCAGGTTCTCCATTGCTCAAAAATTTCGACCCATACTGAATGGCTCTGCAAATCTTATCCCTAGCTTCAGACTTGTTGAGGTACAAAATTAAGAGAGCAAGATCTGCCCTGGTGGCATCTAATGTGCTCATCTTCTATAACAGAATTGCCTGTAAAATGGATGGATGATCATTGAGGAGAAAATTAAGTTACATAAAGATACACAAGAACTTTTCCAAGGCAAAAATAAAGATAGTATCAGTTGTTCATGAGTGTGGGATCTTTGCCATTGTTGGCTCAGCAGGAGACACCAGAATTTTATAACTATTGCATCAGACAGCTAGAGATTCTAAGGTGTACAATTACGTACAAATAATGCAAATAGACTTCAACAACATTCCTCTTTGGGAATTATAAAACAGTGCATCTGTGAGCTAATTATCCTACAGTTGTATTAATGAAAATTACATCAATATACATTTCAGAAGGATAGTGTACAAATCGCTCTAGTACTCAAATTAAGGCTCAGATTAAGTTTTATATTTGCGGTAGTAATATATTCTTGTTCAAATCAGGCATGAATCAAAAGTCTTAACCATGTTATATCGATGTACATTCAAGATACAGAGGTACTACGGAGTCGGGGGTTAGCAAGGTCGGAGTTACATGAGATACTAACAAAGGATTTGATGAGAAAATTAATGGCTACCGAAAGCAACCAGAAGAAAAAAGGGAAAAAATACATGGAACTGAGAGACTAGGTGTGAGTAGGAAGTAAAAGCAGATACTTCTTGTTATCAATTTTTTCCTTCTTTTTTTTATTAAGAAAAGGCGTGAAACATATATGTTGTGCCACACAGGCATGCTACCAATTAGTTCACATGAATGGGCTTTTTCTTTTTTTTTTTTTTTTGAGAGGAGATGAGCATATTTATTGTGTTCAGCACCATGAGCAAATCTAAATCTCCTAAAGCAATGCTCTATCTAGAACCACTGGCGATTATGCATGAAGGACGTATCTCAATCACCCAGCACCAAAGCTGGTACTTGAGTAAGCAGGATTCATTACTTAAGAATTTAAGATCATCAAGCAGTTTCATGGAATATGCCTAAAAACATGAACTGGAATTAAAACTGTGGTAATACGGCATTGATCGAGATTAGTTCCTTTGGTATATGTTCCTTTTTGTCTGCTTTCTTAAGGACTTTTGATATCAGTTTAACAGTCGTTTGATGTGAAAAGAAATATGTGACAGAAGATAAATAGATGAATTCCTAACTGATAACCAAGGAATTTGAAATGTCCACTGGGCAAATTAAATTTTCTTAAGAAAAGTTTGTTGATTAATGTTAATTTTTTCTGATTATTATACAGGTCTTGATACAAAATAATAAAATATGGAGATGCCATATGCTCCGATGATTGATCATATTTTGAGAAAAGTTCTAAACTAGACCAAAAGTTGGCAAAACACTAACAAGAAACATGATGTCTAGCAGTGGCAGGCGACAGCTTATTGTATCTTAGAAACACGGCCAGATTAGTGATCATACACAGAGAAACTAACAAGAATCAAGGTGGAAGGCCAAGAGAATAAAGGAGGAGACTTTTTTTTTCTTGTTTCCAGGAAAAAAATTTGAATAAAGGAAATCAACCCAGAGAAGCAGAAGGGGTTCATAAATCCTTTGACAGGCTTGGCAATCACAATGCTCTGCCAGAAGCATTCCTTCATCGCAAACAAATGAAGAACTAATTCATAGAAAGATAAACAAATACTTCATACAAATACTCAAAAATGATTATATGATACGATATGAACACAAAACCTGATCGGAAAGCCGCGAGAGTCCAAACTGGAGAGACGGAGATCTGAAAGAAAAGGAATCAACCACTCTATATATGTGACGAAGCCTCGGTTTAGGTGATGGGCAAAGAGGCAAGTCGTGAGCAAATGGAGCTCTTTTCACTCGACAAGTAAATGAAATATATATATATTAAAAAAAACTGCAGAGCTCTTTATTGCCTCCGACGACACGGCTGACGCCATTGATGACGTTATCGTCGCCAAACATGGGTGCAGTCGCACGGAGGCGGCCAGCCGTGGAGACAAGACGTGAAGACGACCTCTTGATGGAGAGAGAGAGAGAGAGAGAGAGAGAGAGAGAGGGATCGGATGCGCCGCCTACGGGATGCCATGAACGGGGTCAGATGGCGTCGATTCCGGGGATGGTCAGATCAGGTCCGTCCAACGTGTGATACCACCGCCGCCTTTTCGTTGTCGCGTGGATCCGGTGGGATCCATCGTCACGGTGCACAGACTTTGGGCCGATGGGCCGCGATTGAATCTTCAAAACTGCATCTGGGTCCGACTTGATCTTTAGAAACTGCATCTGTGTTGTGTTCGGCTTTTCTTTTAATAAATTTCTCGTAATTATGAATGAATGCTCCTTTTCCCATATTCTGAAAATATTAAAATCTTATGGAAATAGACTGAAAGGTTAATAAAGTAAATACATTCTAATTCGATCTATATATATATATATATATGGGTAAAATGGGTGTGCTAAGCGGGCCTTGCGTGACACACTGCGAAGCGCAATCTTGACCGTCCATGTGAGATCTGACGTTTCCGATGATGCGCGCATTTCATGCCGTTCAGATGCAATCTGTCGGCGGACGAAAATCTCGTGGGACGAAGCAGATGCACGAAGCCCTCCGCTCTATCTTTTTCGTCTGCGTCTCTCTCTCTGTTTTCGCCGTCGCCTCGCACACGAAGGCGATGACGACCACGGAGCTCCGGATCTCTCTGCGTGCATATAGATTATGGATGCCTAGGTATAATATTATTTATAATTCATGGAAACGTGCAAGGGAATAAGTGTGGTATCTTTAGCATGCTGTCAAGCGATGAAGGGGCTGGGAAATGGGGCTTTGATGGTGAGACCACACCAGGGCCTGCAGCCTTGGTCCCATTGCTAGCTCCGTTATTCTCTCACAGGAAGGATACATCATGAAAGAAGTTGCTCCTTGCACTGGCGGATGCATGGGCAGCACCGACGCCAGATGGTAATAACAAATCATTAGATATATGACATCGTAAAGATTCATTACATCCTTCTTCAAGACGGATGGAAATAACTAATTAAAAGGATCCTCATCCCCATCCCCTACCAGTTGGATTTACATGTGTAAGATCATCAATTTTTGCTTTTTGGTCAATCTCAAATTCTAAACAAGTTATTTGTGTGGAAATTATAACTGCTCCTTGGAGAGCCTAAGCTTCTTCCTGGTGCTGCCACCTTCCTCCTCGTCGCTGTGGGATTAGGGCCTCTCAGTCTCCTCGCTCCCTGCATTACTCTCCTTTTTGACAATTTTGGATGGAAGGCCTTAGGGTGCCTGCTGATCTCCTAATTTGCTTGCCGAAGGAGAATTCTATGACTTTCGGTGAACTCTTTATCCAATTCGCATAAACCATCCTTGGAGAGGACGAGAGAGAGCGTCCGCCCAAGCTGAACAGAGAGGACGAAAAGGAGATCGGGAGCTCCATCGCCGTCATCTTCGCATGTAGGGCTAGGGCAAAAATAGAGAGAGTCCGAAGGGCTTCGTGCGTCTACGTCTCGCGAGTTTTTCGTCTGCCAATCAATCGAATCTGGACGGCATGAAACGTCGGATACATGTGAAACATTGGATCTCGTGTGGACAGCTAGGATTGCGCTTCGCAGCGTGTCACGCAACCCCTGCTCAGCACGCCCATTATATATATATATATATATATATATATATGGGGTAAAATGGACGTGCTAAACGAATGTTGCGTGACACGGTGCGAAGCAATATGGATCATCTATACGACATCTGACGGTTCACACCAAAACACGTTTCAAACCATCCAGATGCCATCCATCGATGGATGAAGATCTCACGAGAAGATGCCATCCTCTCTCTCTCTCTCTCTCTCTCTCTCTCTCTCTCTCTCTCTCTCTCTCTCTCTCTCTCTCTCTCTATCTCTCTCTCTCTCTTTCTCATCTGCGCCTCTCTCTCTCATCTGCCTCCCAAGGCTTCTGAGTTCTGACCCCATCGCCGGTGATCGTCGGCCTGGCCCCAAGTTTTTATACTTTTAAAATAATGGAAGAGGGTACAACTATAGTTAGATAAATAAAAATTAAAACATAGAAAAAATACTCATAGGATAACATGGAAAAGTATAGTTCCCTGGAGATGTATGGATACTTTTTCTAATTCAAAGTCCACAGAGAAGAGTGAAAATTTTTATTTACATGAAAATAATTATTGAAAATGAGTAAATTTATTATTTATATATAAATATATTATTATATGCCTGATAAATAACTTGCAAATGTAGGAGAAAAAGATATCGTATCCTTTGCATGGAGTTCAGGGGCCAAATTAGTTCGTCTGCTAGAACAATATGATAAAAGTAGAATTTATTAAACTTTTGTATGACATTTTTCTATTCATATTAAAATACAATAATCTTTTAACTTAACCTTTCATTTTATTACATATTTATTTTTCTGTTTCAAATTTCCTCGTTATATAATGACGCATTCTATGAAAACTTGTATTTATCTTTTATGTATAATAATTTTAACTTATGCTTTCTTATTTATCGAGTTTTCACTTGTATCATATACATCATTATCATCCTTTCCCTCGTTTTCTCGTATCATCAAGATACAAACTTTTCTCAAACCAAGTATCAAATTTTACTATTTTCAGTATAATTCTTTTAGTTATTAGTCTATGTTATTTTGTCAAATTGTATGTTGTTTTTATTAATAGTATTTTTTATATATTTTTGTAAAATTACAAAAACATTGAATGGTTGTTTCTAAAGCAATTAGCACGAGATTCAAAGCACTATATAATTGGCCCATTCATCTTAATTGAGATTGCTTTTTTGTCTATTTTTAGTTATTCAATTATTTTCTTTAATTACTCGAGGTTGATCTAAATGCAGAACTATTATTAACACACTTCTAATCTTGGCGAGGTTGTAAAGTCTTAAATGTTAACTCCACTCCCAATGGTAGTTTTGGAGTTAAACATTTTTTTTCATTTAGAATAAGATATTATTGAATTTGGGATAGAACTTCAAGTTGAAATCCGAATAGTTTCCCACCCCTTGCTTGTATCCACGTCAAATATATTTTAGAGATTAATTAAAAATAATTTAGTAATTATAATTCATAAGCATATGCTTTTTAGATGAAATAATATATATTTGTTGGGGTAATTTGATAACAATTATAACCATTATTTTAGTTATATTTGTTAACATAACTTAATCACGATTGTCGAATAATCCGATGAACCTTATTTTAATCATATTTACTATCTAACATATACTTTAAATTAGTAGACATGTTATTTATTAATCTAATAAGTAAAATTAATGTTCTATACACATTATACATCAAATGCTCTACATATACATTTTTGTCTACGTCTTACTACACATTTTGCTTCTTATGAAATCCAAAATTTATTAAATAAAGTTTATAAAAATATACATATATATCATTAAAGGGAAGATAATCCTAGGACAAAAAAATAAATTATTTTACCTATTATTAGAATCAATCAAAGTAATAATTTATATATTATTGAAAGGAACATACTCTTAGGATAAAAAAATAAATTAACTGAGATATAATTAGAATTAACCAAAATAATACATATTTTATTATACTATTAAAAGGAATATACTCTTGGGGCAAAACAAAAAAAGTATCTTAGATACAAGTATAACTAGACCTAACCTAATTAATAAATCAATATACAATTAAAAGGAGAATATATTATTCGTAGGGTAAAATAAATAAATTATTTAGATATATTTATGAGATATATTGGGTTGTGAAGCCAAAAATATATATATGCCAAATCATAGTTTGATCAATAGTAAATGATCATTTAAGTTATTTTATAACATCAAACTTGTAAAGCTATTTTAACTTTTTAAATTAAGATTCATTATAAAAAAACATCAATCCAAAAATAGTTCTTATGTATTTTTTTATGAATTTATACATGCATTTTTCTCTATACTTATAAATAGAACTGACCAAGATTATCAAATTAATTTTGTACTTAGAACCTACAATTTAGTTTATAAGATTAAAAATCAACTATATATAAAATTAGAAATATAGATGACTCTTAAAATTGGTTCTTTACAAGTTGTAATCGGTTGATTATGTGAGTCCGACACAAATGGTCTGGTGCACAGATATATTGTGGATTGTTAGGGTCTGAATCTAGTCAAGAGCAATCATTAAACTTTTTTATTCTTAGGACAAATCAAAAAAGACAAAATAGATTTTTTATAATTTATAACTATCATTATTAGCTTCAGAAGATAAAAAAAAGAAAAAATAGATTTTTTATAATTTATAACTACCATTATTAGCTTAAGAAAATAAATACCAATGTCCTTATTAATAAAAGTTTTTAAAAAGTTTTATATTAGTGAGAATCTAACCAAATCTCTATAGATGATAAAAGATCTAAAAGAGAAAGAGATGGAAGAGAGGAATAGTAAAGAATCAATATCAAATGGATGATAATGTTATATTTTTTATGAAATATTTTTATATGATTTTGATTTTAGTTTGATATGTTCAGTTATGATATATTTTAAAATTAAAGAAAAATGAGAGAAAAATAGAAACGAAGATAACTAGTTTAAAAAAAAATTTCCCATTACGGAATATATTAATATATGTGAATGATATAAGGTACAAGTTAAAGACATGGAGGGAAGAAATAATAAAATGAAGTAAATAGTAATTAGTAAATGGAATATAATGATGTAAATATAAAAAAAAATTGGTTTAAAAAATATAATATTAGTTTTATACATTCTCCTATATAATGAGAGAATATATGTAATTAATTGTCATTTTTAAAAAAACAACAAAATTATATGGAATAACTATTTATATTTTATAATCATATGTTAAATTTTATTTGTATCGTCAATGCATCGTTGAACGCCATATTGGTCTATTTAATAGTAATGAAATAATTGTAATGTTCTCTGTTTGATTATTTATTAAAGACCTTTATATAATCATTTATGTAATATATTTCACTTAACAAAGATAGATGATACTGTTAGTGTAACAATGTGTTCTAGGATTACTTCTAAATTAGTTTCAAAGATATTTCATAAACCATGAGATTGTTTATTACCTTTTAGTAAACCAACTTCAAAGAAATTCCATAAGAGTAAAACAATATTTCTCCTCGCATATTTACTTGGGTATATTGTTTATTCTCTCTCGCAATGCATACCTGTATAAGTATTTAGTGAGTCACTCTAGTTGTGTTATTTAATTTTATGATTTAACTTTTTCTTTGACTATCACCAAACAACATAGTGGTTTATGTAACCACAGATTTTCATAAAACAAGTTTAATTTTAGCCAAAGTGAATTGTTGGTACACAATGACATATGGATTATACTAATTTATCTATACATTATTCTCTTACTTTTACTAACTATACAAGTTAATTGCCAAAGGAGTCATCAATCACCTTATTGTCAATATCTAATTATCCTTCTCCGTATAGATATGTGGAAAATATGAGTTTAAAATATTCAGTACATAAACCTAAAAATAATCAAATATTCCATAAAAAAAGAAATAAAATTGATCAATAAATAAGCATAATAATAAGCAATTTCAATATTTATTATCAATCATTAATCTTTAAATGATAACTAAGGTCATAATTGATTTTGACATGATTTTACAATTATTAATAAACATTAATGTCTATAAATCATAATTTGACTACAGATATTAACCTATTAATCATTTATCATCAATTATAAAAGTTATAATCAATTATTCATCAATTGTTACAATTATCAACTATAAATATCGCAATCAATTATTCCTTATTAGTCGATCGTAATGGACGAGATCAATTATTATTTAATTGTTAGGAGTTATAGTTCAATCATAAAAGTTGTTTCAACATGAAAATTGCCATTGAGAGAGTCCATCAATTACTAGTTTAAAATCATTTACAAAAATCTTCATGAATCAAAATAATCTCCATTAATTATAAAGAGTCTCCATCGACCATAAAGGTTTCTATCAACCTCAAAAGACATCCATTAATCATAATAATCTCTATTAATCACAAAGAATCTCCATCAGACACGAGGACCTCATAAAAATCTTCTTCAATCATAAAGGTTTTAATTATTAATACCAATTCTCAATATTCAATTATCAATAATAATTATTCGTAAACAATTTCTTATTCATTACCATCTTTTAATTATTCATGTCAATAATTAATTATCGATTTAACAATAAATAATTAATGATCAATAGTAATAATAAGTCAATTTATAGATTAATAAAATACAATATCTATAATAATTAAAATAATTTAATATCTTTAATATCAATTTAATTGTTATTAGAACTTTTTAGGAGTTTATTATTATTAGAACTTTAATATCTTTTATGAACCATCTTCTATTTATCTTTGTATTTTATCTCTATTCAAACGTTCTTGTTGCTTTAGTTTTCTTAATATTTAATTAAATAATATATATTTATTCTTATATCTTTTTTTTTGGAAATATTGTTCAACTTAAAACCTTCCATTCTGGATTTTCACATTTTTCTCAGAGGTACGGAGAAAGCAACAATCAATAGAATTTTCCTAATCCTCCACACACTTAGTTTACTTCTAATTCAGAGTCATTTTATATAGTCTGATCCCAATTTAAATTTGAATTCTTAATTTTAATTTATTAATAGTTGTTTTCTGACTAATATTTATCTTTTCTTCTTTTACAATTTTGTATATAACTATACTTTTATTTTCTTTTAAATTCTCCTTTTGATTCTTTTAGTCATTTAATTTTCTAATTAAATCAATAAAATATTGTTTTATTAATCTTGAATTTTGGGCATGAAAACTATAATCTTCAATTCAAATTTTATTATCCATCTTTTAAGTTTTAATATAAAGTGAAAGTCATGTGAATGATTCCGAGCAACCAAATAAATAAGTCTAATCCTTTTTAGTATGAGTTGTACTCACCATCGTTAGTAAACATTTTTTAATGTGCTAGAAGAAAATTCAACTTATTCTATGCATAAATGTATTTTCATCGGACTTATACATAACCCAAAAATGCATTACCACCAACTACGCATGAGTGCAAAACAAAGGAAAAAGAATTTTGTAAGATGTAAGATGTTTCAAGAAAATCATTTCCCAATACACAAAAAGTGAAACAGCTCTAAATAAAATATTATTCATGATTTATCCCAACAATGTTAATCAATTAATAAAACCCAAATTATGTTCCTTATCATCCTTCATGAGACTCATGAGCATAGTGTCATTCGTGCATGTTTTCTAAAGTTAATTGCATGCTTATCATGTACCTTTTTTTTTCTTCAACGCCTTTGAAATATAATTGATGCATGAAAATGTTGTCCATTCCTTTTATAAGGTAGTTAAGTACTAATGGAATTTCTATTTTATTCTTTTAATTTTTAAACATTAATTGCATTTTAAGTATTATGTTACAGAAATATTAATTAATTAAAAGAATTATAATCGAACTCATCACCCAAAAAAACGAAATGAATTCTAATTGCACTCAGTAACTTTTAGCGTCATCCCTTTCATTTCATTTTCATGAATGAAACCAATAACACAGTCGAGTACATTATAACCATGTGCAATTTGTGACATTTCTTTCCATGGTATGTAGCAATGGCAATTATAGGTAAATCTGTAAACCTGTCATGAAATAGTAACATCTTGATTGAAGTAATGGTTTGTTATGTCGGCAAAAAATTTAAATTATCAGTTTGTTTCATAAAATGATTAGCCTATGATATTCCACATTGCTCAAGAAATTACTATCAGCGTGATTTTTCCAATTACAAGCTAGTGGATGTTCAATAATTTCGAGATCTAAATTCAATAATTGTATTTTTTTTATTATTATAAAACATTTTCAATAAACTTAATTATCATAATACAATTGATACCCATAAATGTATCTATCTCAATTGTCAATGGGACCTAATGTAGTTTGGTAGAATTATTCTTCCAATCAAACTCTTAATTTTTTTTATTTAATAAAAATATTTCCATTCAATTCTGTACTCTCTATTTCTTTGACTGCTAGCGTAAAATTTTGATATTTTATCTGTTACTCACTTTTATTTTACTTTGTTTGTTTAAAATAATACTTGAATAAAGTTTTAAACAAGTTTTGAACATACTTTAGTATACTTTTTCTTCGACAAATTAAGTTATAATTTGCATTAACAGTACTTACTAAACGTACTAGTAATTGTAAGTGTTTATTTATTATTATTATAATAATAATAATAATAATAATAATAATAATAATAATAATAATAATAATATGGGTAAACTACAAATGTGAATATACCAAACAGTCAGCGTTCTTACTTGTATACCCAACATTTATTAAAAAAAACCTTTTTATACTTTTTTATATGTTACATTTTTTTTTATCTTACGTAACATTTCGATCTTAACTGCATCGGCAACACTAATGACACCTGCATGCGGTTTAACTTGGAATAAGTTTGTGAATACTATTCAGCTTAAAACAATCAAGATTCTTTGGGGACAAAATGCCAAGGACATATGAGTATGAAGCCAATGTATGCCATATTATAAGCTACTACATGACAAGCCAATGCTCCCCACACCTACTGTACTAGGCAAAGTCAGGATTGTAAGTGCAATAAATGAAGGACATGAACATGGACATGCAGGCTACGAGTCTCTTGTTTTATGCTCAACATCAGAACGTTCCATAGGGGAGAATATTAATTACAAGATCTAGAAGCGGACCATTCCAAGGCAAGTGTTAGTTCAGATTTAACATCCATCCAATGACAAAATTATATCAATCAGAGCGCAGGACATAGTGTTAAAAGAATTGTAATCAATCCAATAAACTATAGAATGAGTGCATGACCAGAGCCTGATCTTAAAACTTCACAGATAAAGAAAAGTAATTGATTATTTCATTATCTATTAATATGGCAGTGGAAATTTCTAGGAAACTATGAATATAGGTGAGCAGAACAGTACCAGCTAAGCTGCATGCAGGCGATGATAAAGGCGCTGGACACCTGCAAGTGGAGACAATATCTAGTAATGCAAGAAACCAAAGGTTTTGATTCCTCAGGTAGAAAATGCAGCATTCTAAGATAAAAATGAATATTTACCTTGTATCTAGTTGAATCGGACACAAAAATCACTTGATCTGCAAAAGATTACCCAAAATGATACTTCAAAGTTCAAACTGAGGGAACAACATGGATTTGAAAGATTGCAGAGCTTAAGATCCACCACGAGGTAGAAAATTAATCATGAAACTCTCGATAGAAAATGACAAATGGCTACCAAATATAAATACTGTGCACATCCCAAAGCAAGCAGGTTGGAGCAGCTACAGTGGGATTTGTTTGCATTATATATAATCTGTGAGGAAAAAGTCAAGAAAGGTAAATGAGTAGAACAATAGTTTAGGAACTAGTTTAAGTCCATAAAATGCTCCTAGCATGTGGAGCAACAACAGGGAAGTGGTTGTAACCTTGTTATCATATGAAGGTAAGTACAGTTGGATATTGAAAAGTCAAAAGCTATACATACAATGGAATACAACAGCTCCATTGGTAAATCATGTGCCCCAACGAGCAACTAGTAAGAGCCACATATGATTAAATAGCCAAATAATATGATCTATGGATATCATATCTGATAGAGATAAAGGGTGTACAAGAAATGTGAACAGTTCTGTCAATCTGAAGATACCTCGACAACTAGAAACAATTAAGCTGTGCAAGAAACATGAAGCACCTAATGTATGTTAAATTACCAATAGGTCTAGGGACTATCCTCTCATCCATAAATAAGACATGATATGATGTACACATGGGTCACTCTTTTTACAAAAATGGGGAACAACTTAGCCCATAGGAATATAAGCTTAAAGAAACAGTCAAACAGCAGAAATATAAACAATATAGCTTTAAATATCTTGAAAATGCAAAATGGCACAGAAAAAAAAGGCTACCTCGGGTTCATTAGAAAAGATCAATTTATGGTAGCCAGAAGATCACGACACAAACTTTTGGATGACAAGAAGCTTAAATGTGACAAGAATAGGGCTTTTCTATATGAGAAATATGCACTAATATTATCTCTATACACATGAAATTTTGATTCCCTTGATACAGGATAGATAAAGAAGAAAGATATAAATAACACACTTTAGTGTCTTCTTTCAGCATAAAGGTCAACTCTTTATAGGCAAGTGAACTAGGATCATATGCTTGAAAATATTGTTTAGCATGATGCTGTATGCATAACAGTTCTAAGAACAAATTAGTGAACTAGTCTCACGTAGACAACACAAGGTCAAAAAAGAAACATGACGTAAAATAACGAAACAGAAAAAAACTAATAGCTTAACGAAGAGTAATTTTAAATTGTCCTCTGTTCTAATTAGTTACTGACACAATATATATGTCTATGTGTGTGTTTGTATGCGTGGACCAAAATGTGGTTGCACATTCTCCAAACTCAGAGAAAGGAGCAGCAGTAGTTGGAAATCGGTACCTTATAATATTCTTAAATATTGAAGCAGGTAGCGAAATATACCTCATCTAATGTAGCCAGTTTTGGCAGACTCTTCAATCCTTTGAAATATTTACTGTTATCTTGATAGTAAAAGCAGATTGATTACTGAAAATTATGAAACCACCAGTAACCGGAGCATGTGATCAGTAATCACTAAAAATTACTTCAAATGCTGCTACATGATGGGAAAATTCGAGATCAGGAAGAGAAGATCGCAAAAAGATTGCAGAAAAAAAAAATAGAAGAGACACACGAATTATCCAAATTCATCCTTGAAATTAGGACTACGTCCTGTAAAAAGATTCATCTATATCGTTTAGGTTTATAGCCGTCACACAGATTACATCTGAAAATAAGCTATAAATAGTCTCTCCCAAACGGATTCAAAATCCGAACAAAACAGAGAAAAAACCTAATCCGAATCACACGGACCGCCGTCGGAGGGCGGGACCCCCTGAACCCCCCTTTTTGTTCGCACGCCAGCAGCACATGCAATTGGGTAATACTCAAATTCCTCTAAGCTCACGTAAGCGAACCCGGTGTGAGAAACAAGGGGCCCTGAACCAACTCCAACATTTGGAAATTATATGAGTCAACAGTGTCACTAGACCATGTGAAGATTTTCATGGAAGACATCATCTTAAAAGATACAAAGTAATAATTCTCTTACATTAAATGTTATCAACATATATGAAGTTAGAAAGCAAAAAGGCCATCTACATTTATGTTCAGTTCTAAATGCAGGCAGAATTATTGTAGGTCAAGTAACATGATCAGATAATGCTGTCAGAAGAAACAGGATCCTTCACCAGAACTTAGAGTATAAACAAAGTCAATATCCAATACAAGCTAATGCATCAGATATTGTTCAAGCAGCATAAGAGTGCAGAAGAAATAAAGAATAAGAACATAAAATGCACAGGTGCGTTAAGAATACCCCAAAGAAAGAGTAATGTAACCTTCTACAACATTTACATTGAACCATCAAGTCTGTTCTTCAATTTACAGACATCAGAGTTGAAGTTAGATTTTAGTCGACTCATCATCTTTCACTACAGATGTTTCAAACAAAACTGAATCATAATGCTCAAAGTTTTATACCAAATTCACAGGTTTCCAGTCTATTTCCTGCTGAACAAACTTCTCAAATCGCCTCGTTCCAACCTTCTGAGCAGCTTCTTAGCCCCTGGTACATCCATGTCCGAAAGCTTCTTAAGATACCCAATCGCCCCATATGAAATCATCATCCTCTTCAATTTCTTGCTTGAGGATAATCGTAAAAGGCACACTGCTGCATATTTCTTCGCTGTGTTCTGTGGATTGGGGTCAAGCAACTGAACAAGATTGGGGACACTCTTCTCAGTTTTCTTAACCTCCCTGGCGATTTTGGGGCAGCTCATCAAGCACGCGACAGCTTGTGCGGCCACCTCACGTGCACCATTTGACTTTGTTTCGAGCATCTTCACAAGATGTGGTACACAACCAAATTCCCCAAGAAGTCTCTTCATTTCCTCTGAACTTGAAATCTTGCATATAGCAGTTGCGGCAGCCTGCTGTGCCCCAAGAGAACCATCCTTTAATACAAGAACTAATCTTGGAACAAGGCCAAGGGTAATCAAACTATCCATGGAAGCGGAACCAACTAGGTTACTCAATGCGCCCACCGCAGGTTCCTGTGGCAAAGGCCCCTCGAGGTATGCCAGGAGGCTCCGGATTCCTCCCTCAGACAAGACCGACCTTCGCAGGCTTTCATTGCTCGATGTCAAGTTCTGCAAGCACTCAGCTGCGTACTCCTTCGATTCCGGCGCTATGCCACAGTCGAGCAAACCAATCATGACCCGAACGGCACCCTCATCCTCGAGATTCTGTCTCAGTTCTGGAACGGCAGTAAGGTTCTTCAGCGCACCGGCAGCAGCCAACTGGCAAATTGAGTCGCCATCCTGACAGGCCTCAACAAGCGGGCGAATCCCGCCGTGGCCAGCGATGGAAAGAGCAGCGTCAACAGTCATAGACAGCCGCTGAAGCGTAATCGCCGCCTTCTCCCGGCCGACCAAGCTCCCCGAATCCAGAAGCCTGATAAGCGGCGGTAGGACGCCCTCGGCGACCATCAAACCCTCGCAGCTCCCGGACTCGGCGAGCAGGCAGACGGCAGTGGCGGCCTTCTCCCTGATCCTTGGCGGCGCAGCGGCCGCGAGCAAATGCACGAGTGCCGCGACGCTGCTGCGGCCGAGGGCGGCCACGACGCCCTTCTCGTCCTCCCTCATCGCCTCCAGCAGACCGTCCAGCGCCTGATGCTTCGCCTCCGCATGGCCGATCTGCAGCCGCGCGAACAGCTCGCGGAGGGTCCCGTCAGCGGACTCGGAGTCAACCCTCGCGCCGGCAGGGGCAGGCGCGGCCGTCGTCGCGGAAGCGGACTCGCCGAGTACTCCGGTCTTGACGAGGAGACCGCAGTCGCGGAGCACAAGGTCGAGCTTGCCGGAGAGCGCGTCTAGATCGCTCTGCATTTGGAGCTTGCCGATGTCTCCGCCGCCGCCGCCGCCGCAGCGGTCGGCAAGGGACACGGCCTCGGAGAGATTGGCGGCGACGGAGCGGAGGAGGTCCCGGCAGAGAGCGTGGCGGGCGAAGCAGGGGTGGGAGGAGAGGTCGGAGAGGCACCACGGGAGGCGCTCAAGCTTGGCGGCGATGGACATCCAGCGACCGGCGAAGCCCCTGGAGGCCACGGCCTTGGCGAGCGCCGCTGGGAGCAGCTGCTGCGCTCTGTCCAACCATTCCTCCGGCGAGCCTCCGACCGCCTCCGCCTCATCTTCTTCCACGGCCATCGATCGGTGCCGGTCTCAATAACAGTCAGGCTTCCGGAGAGTGGCACAAGGCGGAATTAGGAAGGAACAAAGTTGGGATTAGTTATACCGCTTAAAAGGCATGTCATGTGGCTAAATATCGTTTGGATGGAGGCACAAATGGCACCGTTAAGGGCGATGGCTTCCGACTCGTGTGCTTTGTTTTGTTATGTTTGTTTCCAGCTCTCTCTCTCTCTCTCTCTCTCTCTCTCTCTTCACTTATATAAAATATTATTTATATATATATGTATTAGCAAGTAAATATTACAGCCACATAAGCTTAAATAAAAAGCAAGGTTCCATTCGATATTTGCATTTTTGTGTCAGAATCAAATAACAACAGTAATAATAAATTTTTAAAAATAAAATGCAGAGCAGAGTGGAGTCAGTGGAATAGTGTCACGAGTTCGGATAAGCGCACAGGGTAAAATAAATTTTCGTGGTAAAAAAGGAAAAAAAGAATATAAAAATGGGAAGAAAGAAGAGAAGACGGTGACATGTCACATGATTGACCGCCGGGTACAAAGAAAAGGCAACTCGTAATACCCCGAAAGACTAAAATACCCTTCGTCAATTTGAGCGTGCTTTAGATCGATGCATCGGTAAAGTGAGGTAGTAGTATGGTCATTTCGGTGCGTTTAAGATCTGATCCGGCGGCTCTGAACAGTTTTATTTCACTCATTACCTGGCGAGAGCACGGGCCGCGACTGAATCGCGGGTTTTATCCCTCGATTGCTGTACGAATTAGAGGACCGTGCAAGAAGAATAATTAGGGGGACCAACGCATACGCTTGTGCATTTGTGTGTGTGTTGGATCATTATTTAATTTTAAAGATAGTTTTATCTGGTCATTGTTGGTAGGGTTGTGATAAAAATTTCATTAACCCAAAAAATTTATTCGACATGAAAAAATTGAATTAAAAATTAGGAGTCTTACGATTTGGGATGATTTTAATAAATTAAAATTCACCTATTAAAATTAGGACTCTATTCAAAAAAATCGAAGGACCCGTGAAGTTTATTTTTATTCATAATTTTTTATTTATATAATTAGTTTATATATTATCAATTTTTTTATTATAGATATAATATTTTTTATATAAAATTTCATACTTTTCTATCATATTATCAAACTCTAATTTAATACTTTTAAAATTTTAGCATTATATTTTATATTTGATATAAAATTAATATTTTTACATTAATTTATAATATATTTAAACAATATAACTATATTAAAATAGGGTGTTAAAAAATTATATGAAAAAATTGACCCCTTGAAGAATGACTTTTATTTTTTAAAATAGTTAAGATGTTTTTAAAATTTTAAAAACCTTTCCAAGATGTAGTGAATAATATTTTGAATCAAAAATTCGATCCGACTTAAACTAATTTCAACCATAATTCTCGGTAAGCCCCCTTCTACTCACCAACCATCCAGTTAGAGTTTACTTTTGTTTGTGTAATCTCTCAGCTGGGATGTCAAAGTAGTTAAATAAATGAACGTATTTAAATAAACTGAAGGTATTTAAATTAGTTAAATAATTGACATATTTTGAAAATATTTTTTTACTCCGTTTAAGGGCTTGTTTAAAATTTTACTCTGGCAGTGAAATCTGTTTAAATTTTTTTTCTTGGATACTGCCGACAGGTCAAATGATTTGGGTGTTGTCTTGGACTTCGTAGCGTTCGAGATCTGAGTTCTGGAGAACAACGACATGACCAATTGGCAATGGACCAGAGTTAGCTGCCAAAATAGTGTGCAGCTTTATTATTACATTGCTACTCGTTAGAATTAGGTTATAATAAAAATACAAGAATAAAAATAGTCATCAATATAAAATTAATGATATTATTTTTCTTATTAATTTAATTCTTATAAAAATAGTGAGAATATAAATTTAAATATAATATTAAAACTAAAGAAAGCTTAAATTTCGTTAAATTCTTATTAACAAATATTTTTCTCATTTTATTATCCACATTATGAATTGAATTAGACCAAAATCATCTACAAGTTAAAAATATAAAATAATTTTTATTAACAATTTAAGTTTTTAGAAAAATTAAGAATTTTAACTCATTAGATTTAAGTTTTTAGAAAAGTTAAGAATTTTAACTCGTTAGAAGTTGAGCTTTTAAATTAATTTTAATTTAACAAAATATGATTGCAATGACCCATCAATGTCATCTGGTAACTCGAGGATGTTTGAATGAATTCACGAGTCAATCAATTTTATTTATAAATAAATTGTAGTAGATATGAATGTTTGATAATAAATATATCTTGCAAATAATAAGCTGGAGGACTCTTTCTCTTTTTTGTTAGCTTATAAATTATTTGGTCAAAGCAAATTATTTATTATTATGGAGCTATAACTTTATAAATATGTCCTTGACATAAAAATTAGGATTTAATGAGGACGGGGTGCTCTTTAAGTTGGGAGCTGCCCCCAAAATCTCGAGCATTGGATCGATCATCAAGGATCGAGATTGTGTGCGTGTTTACATTCGTCCAACATGATCGACAGCTTAGATACGCGTGTTTCTTTTTCAAATTTTTTCCTATTAACCCTAACACCTCTTCTCTTTTTCTCGTTTTGCCTCCTCCCCTTCTCTCTCATTGTCGCGTCTTCTACACGCCCTCTCCGCTCCGCCCCCTTCGCGATCTGCACGCCGCCCAGTGATCCTTCGTTGTCAGATAACCCGTGGCCGCATTACCTTCGCGAGATGTGCCTACCTTCTGCCCTCGCAAGATCCGATCTCGGCTGCCACCACCCACTCGCCTCATGCTCCCTCGCCGACACTCGATCTCACCCCCCATGCCCGTCGGCGCTCGATCTCGCCACCGACGCCCACCGATGTTCGACCTCACCCGTCGACATTCGCCTCCTCTCCTCCACTCCCTCGACGACGTTCGGCCCCATTCCTCCTCTCCTGCGCAAGGTCATTCGCGGCCCGAGAACTCACGAGAGCTCGTGCGCCGCTGCCAATACAAAGGTTGCCACTGCCTGTTTGAGGTTGTTCGCTGCTCGAGAATCCGCTAGAGCTCATGCACCACGCCCGCCGCCATCTTCCCTAGCAAGTCACTTTTCGCCTACGTCCTATTATTTTTTCCACTCTAAGCCTTTCGATTTGTGCCCTAAACCACTTTATGTCGATCTCCTCCCGCCGCAGGTCATCGCTGCATCCCGCACGTCGCCCGCTCGGACGTCACTTCACGATCCCTAGCTGTTGTTGCCCAGGAACACTCACCACCGTCGCCTCGCAGGTCGTCGCCGACGCGAACGCATGTCGTTGTCGCCTTCGCAGGTCATTGTCGCATACACCACCGCCTTTGCAGGTCGCCGCCGCTTCAGCCCTCGCAGGTTGGCGTCGCTTTAGTCCACACAAATCATCACCACCATCGCTTTCTCCGCGACCCCTCGCCCCAGCCATCGCGACTACTAACTGGCCGCCGCCTGAGAACCCTTGCCTCCACCATTTGTTGTCGCTGTCGTCGACATTAGTAAAATTTGTAATCCAAATTATAACTTGTAGATTAAATTTATTCAATTAGTGATAATTAAATTATTGAAAATCTGTAAAATATGTAACTCGTACGTGTCCCGGGGGCTTCTCCTCGGGGTACGTCGAATTATCTTACCATGTATTTTCCGTTTTAACCTATTTTTGTACTTAGTTTATTTTCTAAGTGTGGTGGTGGAAATTTTGTAATTTGCACTCCATAAAAGTGCAGCCCTGGTGATGGTCCTCCACACCGCACGTCGCAAACGTACCACCCGAAATGGTGGTATAGTAGGGGAGACCCGCTAGTGCTCCTCCGAAGCATTGTAATCATTCCTATTTACCCAACAAACATTTCAAGCTTCCCTAAATCTAGCATCGTGCCTCAAGCGTGGGGTGGCAACCTATAAAAGAGCGTCCCAAGCGATCGAGCGTTGCGCTGAGGTGCCCGTTTGCTCACAAACGCCTCCACCGAAAAAGCGTCCGCTCGGGACCATGCGTCCCAAAAGTTGTGGCATACAAAAAGTAGCATAAGCAAGCTTCCACAAAGCGCTCAAAAGAGCTTGCCTAGACGTTGGGCACGTCTAGGCGCCGCACGGGTCGATCGAGCGAAAAATGACCCCGTGACAAGTTGGTATCAGAGCAGCGTTTTTGGGACTGCTCAAGTTGGCATTCGACGATCAAGGTGAAATGACGTCGAATTCGGAAATGACGCATGAACCCGTCGCACCAGAGAAGGGCCGCCAGGAGCGAGGGCGCGCCCGCTCGAAGGACGTCATGTCCGCCTTCGAGCAACGCCTCGGCCAATTCCAATTGGATGTGGACGAGATGCAAGACCAACTCGCAATGCACGAGCGGGAGTTGGAGAAGACCGTGGATCTCGCAACGGTGCGGGATGAAATGGCGTTGTTGTATACACGGCTCGAGTCCATGGAGGCGACGATAATGGACATGCGGAAGACCTTGGACAATGGTCTCTCAAACATGGATGGAGGAAGAGTTCAAGACCATACGGAAAGAATTCAAGCGACGCTACGGAGATGGACGACGTCCCGAGATGCCCGCCCCGCATGAAGCAAGGATTGATGTGCCAAAGTCGAGGCCCTACAAGGCGAGCGCCAGCAAAGGAGATCAACGCTTTCCTGTGGAACGTCCGAAGGTACATGGAGGCCTTGGACGTGTCGTCTGAAGCGAGGATGGTGAAGACCACATCCTTCTACTTGCAAAATGCGGTGGGTCTGTGGTGGCGGTGTCATTGCGATGACGTGGAGCGTGACATCGTTGATCCCATTGAGAAGTGGGACGACTTCAAGAGGCAGCTTACCAATTACTTCTGCCCTGCCAAGTCGGGACTAGAGGCCAAGATTGCATTGTTCAACATTTGCCAGAAGGGCGCGTTGAAAGAGTACGTGAAAGAGTTCACCGAGCTCCGCCTGCAGAATTCCCAAGTGGACGAAGACACGTTATTGGCGATCTTCGTGAAGGGTTTGAAGCCATGGGCTATGAGGGAGTTGGAGTGACAAGATTGTCCCAATCTCCGCTCGCTAGTCGCCGCTGCTGAGTCGCTCGTGGAGTACACCAAAGCGAACGCTCCACCACCAAAGCCCTCGGGCAAGGACAATGGTGGAGGAGAGAAGTTCAAGTCACAAGGATGCAAGCCGCACTATCAAGATAAAGGCAAGGAACACCAAGACAAGAAGCCGAACAATGAAACGTTCAAGAGGGACGGCAAGCTACCAAAGCCTTGCTACATTTGTAAGGGTCCACATTGGACAACCGATTGTCCGCAGAAGGCGACAGTCAACGCAATGTATTACCCCGACGAGAAGGAGAAGGAGGAGGCATGTCTCAGTTCAATGCACGTCCTCAGCGCCATCAACGCCTCGAAGGGTCCTTCAATGGCTGCTCGACTTTATGCGAACATCGAGTTGAACGGGCAAGTCTTCAACGCCCTCATCGACACGGGAGCATCGGAGTTGTTCGTGTCTGAAGTGGCCGCCAAGAAGTTAAAGCTGCCACTACAAAAGACTAATGCCACGTTCAAGACGGTGAACGCGAAGTCTATCTCGACCACAGAAATTTCTCCTGGAATGAAGGTTTGCATCGACAAGTGGTCGGGAAGCTTCGACGTGACGGTGGCACCAGTGGATGACTATGAAGTGGTGGCGGACATCTCTTTCCTGCGACACATCGCTGCATGTGTCATCCCGCTCACCAACTCGATGGTCATCTTCGACCCCAAGGGACCTTACAACGTTCCTGTGAGGTCAGGCGGAGATCTTAAGCAGAAGACCCTCTCCGCTATGCAAGTGGCGAAGGAGTTGCGCAAACAGGAGCACACCTTCTTGGCGACCGTCATCTTATTCCTAAAGTCCTTGAAACCCTTGAGGACTTTGCGGATGTCATGCCCCCAGAACTTCCAAAACGGCTGCCACATGTCATCGACTTGGTCCTAGGATCGAAAGTCTCACATGGAGTCCCCTATCAGCTCGCCCCTCCGGAACTCACAGAACTCCGTAAGCAACTTATCGAACTATTGGATGCAGGATATGTTCGGCCCTCAAAGTCTCTGTATGGTGCCCTGATTCTCTTCCAGAAGAAGCATGATGGTTTCATCTGGATGTGCATCGACTACCGGGTGCTCAACAAGCTTACGGTGAAGAACAAGTACCCCATCCCCTTGGTGGCGGACTTGTTCGACCAACTTGGCGGTGCAAGATGGTTTACCAAGTTGGATCTTCGTTCGGGCTATTGGCAAATCTGAATCGCAGAAGATGATGTGCAGAAGACGGTGTGCGTCACAAGATATGGCTCCTAGAGTTTCTCGTGATGCCTTTCGGCCTCACCAACGCCTCGGTGACCTTCTGCACCCTCATGAATAAGGTATTGCAATCATTCCTTGACAGATTCGTGGTTGTCTACCTCGATGACATCATGATCCACAGCCGCACCTTAGAGGAGCATATCGAGCACATTCGGCAAGTGTTCGAGGTGTTGTGACAGAACGAGCTCTACGTCAAGCGGGAGAAGTGTGCCTTCGCTCAATCGGAAGTGCACTTCTTGGGACATGTCGTTGGAAGTGAAAAGTTGAAGATGGATGGCGCGAAGATTCGAGCTATCATGGAGTGGGAGCCGCCCAAGCGGATTTCCGACATGCGTTCGTTCATTGGCCTGACGAAATACTATAGGCGGTTCGTCAAGGGGTATTCACATGTGACGACCCCTTTGACGAATCTCCTCCGGAAGAATGTGAAGTGGGAGTGGATGCCGACATGCCAGGAAGCGTTCGACACCCTCAAGAAGGTCATGACGGAGGAACCGGTGCTCGTCCTGCCAGACCATACCAAGCCCTACGAGGTACAGACAGATGCTTCTGACTATGTCATTGGAAGAGTTCTTATGCAGGAGGGGCATCCCGTGACGTTCGAGAGTCGCAAACTCAACGACACGGAGCAGCGCTACGCCGTTCAGGAGAAGGAGATGATCGCGGTGATTCACTGCCTTAGAATATGGCGGCACTACCTTCTCGGGTCGCGATTTCATATCAAGACGGACAATATCGCGACAAGTTACTTCGAGACACAGAAGAAGCTCTCGCCGAAGCAAGCTAGATGGCAAGATTTTATGGCGGAGTTCGACTACGTCCTGGAGTACAAGCCTGGCAAGACGAATGTCGTTGCCGACGCCCTCAGCCGACGCACGAAATTGGCGGTCATGAACTCCTCTCAGGCTGACCTCATCGAGAGGATCAAGAAGGAATTGGAGTCAGATACTACGGCGAAGAACTTGTTCGAACAAGCGATGGAGGGCAAGACACGCCGCTTTTGGGTGGAAGATGGGCTGATCTTCACCAAGGAACGTCGCATCTACATTCCACTCTTCGACAACTTGTGGCGCACTATCATACAAGAGTGCCATGACTCCAAGTGGGCGGGACATCCGGGCATCCGTCGCACTTTGACACTCATCGAAGACAACTACTTCTGACCAAGGATGGAGGATTATGTTGAAGCTTTCGTGAAGACATATCTTATTTGCCAGCAAGACAAGAACCTCAATCAAGCGCCCGACGGACTTCTAGAACCCCTGCCTATTCCAGAGCGACTATGGAAAAATGTTTTCATGGATTTCATCACGGGCCTGCCCAAGTCTGAAGGGGCGGGTACCATCATGGTGGTCGTCGATCGGTTCTCCAAGTATGCCATCTTCGTCGCCGGCTCCGCAAGTTGTCCTGCTACTGAAGTCGCGGAGTTATTCATGAAGCATATAGTGAAGTATTGGGGCCTATCACAAAGCATCGTCAGTGATCGGAATGGTCGATTCGTTGGCAACTTCTGGAAGAAACCGTTCAAGATGATGGGCTCTAACCTGCATTTCTTGACATCACTTCATCCTCAAATCGACGGCCAAACTGATAGGGTGAATTGTATCTTGGAGATCTACCTACAACACTATGTGAGTGCCAATCAGAAGGACTGGGCAAAGCTACTCGACATTGCACAATTTTCTTACAACTTGCAGCGGAGCGAGTCGACAAATCGGAGTCCCTTCGAGATAGCGACGGGGTAGCAACCTCTGACGCCCCAGGCCGTCGACACTTCTTATGGTGACAAAGTCCCCGCCGCTCACCGCATGGCGAGGGAATGGCATGAGCAGAACGATATGGCGAGAGCATGTTTACACAAGGCATCAAAGCGCATGAAGAAGTGGGCGGACACCGCCCGACGGGACGTCAAATTCGAAGTCGGAAACTTGGTCCTGGTGAAGCTGGTCCAACATCTTTGGCTAAGTGGGAAGAATCTGCACAAAGGCCTCGTTAGGCGTTACGATGGCCCCTTCAAGATCCTGAAGAAGGTAGTCAAGGTGGCCTACAAGTTGGAGCTTCCGCCTCAGATGCAGCAACATCCCATCTTCCATGTCAGTCTGCTCAAGCCTTTCGTCGAAGACCCTGAAGATCCCGGGCGTAGGATTTCAGACCGCGCCCCGCCGGCCATCCGTCAGCAGTTTACTGATCAAGTTGAAGAAGTACTCGCCGTCCGCACGAAGAATCGGAAGAAGGAGTATCTTGTTCGATGGAGCAGAAGATCGAACGCCGACACAAGTTGGGAGACAGCCGAAGATCTATGGCAGTTCAAGCAGAAGATTGTAGAATTCCAAGCTGCAGCTCCAGAGACGTCGCTAACTTGAGTGGGGGAGAATGTCCCGGGGACTTCTCCCCGGGGCACGTCGAGTTATCTTACCATGTATTTTTCGTTTCAATCCACTTTTGTACTTAGTTTATTTTCTAAATATGGTGGTGGCAATTTTGTAATTTGCACTCTAGAAAAGTGCACCCCCGGTGATGGTCCTCCACACCACACGTCGCAAACCTACCACCCAAAATGGTGGTATAGTAGGGGAGACCCGCTAGTGCTCCCCCGAAGCGTTGTAATCATTCTTATTTACTCAACAAAGATTTCAAGCTTCCCTAAATCTAGCATCGTGCCTCAAGCGTGGGGTGACAACCCACAAAAGAGCGTCCCAAGCAATCGAGCGTTACATTGAGGTGGGTCCGTTTGCTCACAAACGCCTCCACCGAAGAAGCGTCCGCTCGAGACCATGCGTCCCAAAAGTTGTGGCATACAAAAAGTGACATAAGCAAGCTTCTGCAAAGCGCTCAAAAGAGCTTGTCTAGACGTTGGGCACGTCTAGGCCCCGCACTGGTCGGTCGAGCGAAAAATGACCCCGTGACATATGCACATGGTCCCCTCATGTAACTTTGAGGCCTCTTATGCTTCGATGTCAAAAAGGCTCTTGCTCATGGGTGAATTCTATCTCTGACTTAAACTCATGAATGGTCCCCTCAACTCAATCTAATTGTAAACTGAAATTTTGAAATCTTATTTGCCTTCATACATTTCTTAACTTTGAAACATCATCCCACGGAGTACATAACACTCTAAGGTTGCAACTCAAGTTTCTAAGCAACAAACTCGAAACTCTTATGGATTCTACAAGCACTAGACTACTGAATGTGTTTGTGTGGCATGGAATGGATCAATTTAATTGCCTTCACAAGTGAACCGCCACGACAAAGGTGATCGACCATACATGCAAAAAAAATCTTGTAACAAAAAAACATCCTTGCTAATCATATAGTACATTATATTACAACTCAAAATTACAATTGATGTACATCATATTACAACTCTAAATTACAACAAATTTATAGTACTATCGTATTACAACTCGAAATTGCAACAACTACACACATGTTACAACTCGAAATTGAACATTCAACAACAAACTACACATGAACAAAATGCCTCTTGATTACATAAATACACAAGAAATTAGACAAAATAATGAGATTAATGTCACTCTCCTGTTGATTAAGTTTCTTTTAGGCTGGCAGCGGCGAAGGGTCATGGGGCAACGGCGCGAGGGGTCGCAAGGTTCCTGGGCAGCGGCTAGGGATCGCGAGGCGGCGACGGCGAGTGTTTTTGAGCGGCGGGTCATGAGGCAGCGGCAGCGAGGGGTTGCAGGGTTCCCGGGCAGCGATGGGTCGCAAGAGTTCCAGGGCAGTGGCGAGGGTTTGTGGGGCAGCGACGATGAGGTGTCGTGGGGCAGCGACGATGAGGGGTCGTGGGGGTTCCGGGGAGGTGGGTAGGAATCGCGAAGCGGCGACGACGAGTGTTCCTGAGCGGCGGGTCACGAGGCAGCAACGACGAGGGGTTGCGGGGTTTCTCGGGCGGCGGCGAAGTATAGCGAGGCGGCGGCAGCGAGGGTTCATGAGGCGGCAACGGAAATGGATCGTGAGAGTTCACGAGGCGGCAGCGACTTGTAGAAGGTGATGGCGAGGAGGTCGATCGTCGAGCATCGAGCATCAGTAGGCGAGGTCGAGCGTCAGCGAGGAGGTTGAGCGTTGATGGGAGAGGTCGAGTGTCAGCGGGCGTCAAGGGTGAGATCGAGTGTCGGGGGGCGACATCGAGCGTCAGTGGGTGAGATCGAGTGTCGTCGAGGGAGCGTGAGGCGAGTGGGCGGTGGCGGCCGAGATCGGATATCGCGAAGGCAGAAGGCAAGCGGATCTCGCAAGGGTGGAAGGCAGGCGGATCTCGAGAAGGTAGTGCGGCTATGGGTTATTTGGCAGCGAAGGATCACTGGGCAGTGTCACCATGCGGATCGTGAAGGGGGTAGGGGTGGGCAGTGGTGATGGCGCGCAGAAGACGCAGCGAGGAGAAAGAAGGGGAGGAGGCAAAATGAGAAAAAGAGAAGGGGCATTAGGGTTAATGAGAAAAAATGAAAAAAGAAACATGCATATCTGAGCCAACGATCATGAATCAAACGGGTATAAACACGCACACGATCTCGATCCTTAATGATCGATCTAACGTTCAAGATCTTGGAAGCAGAGTGTTCTCAACTTAAGTTGGAAACAGTCCCATTAAATCCTAAAAATTATGTATCTCAGTTCGATCTTTGTCTCATCGTCCGAGCAATAGGTGTCGATATCACATGGAACGGAGTTGGCCACCAAGATTTGTACAACTTTACTACGGTGGCCTTTATTTAACTACTCGTTTAGGTAAAAAAATTATAAGAATACATTTTTTCCTAAATATAAATTCCAGAGACAATGCTTGCAACTTTCAATTGCGTTTAGAAATGACATCATAATTTTTTTAGATTAGATTCTTTGTAAATAATTGAATGAATTGATTTGGATGAAGTGGAACATAATAATAAAGACTAAGAAGTTGATGTGATATGAAAAATGTGATTTTGCTAATTAATTTTACTGAGTATTTGAATAAAAATAGGTATTGCAAATATAAAATATAAATAAAATAAATTCATGAAAAAAATTGTTTAAAAGTATATTATTTAAGGATTATTTTCATAAATCTCTCGTAAACTATTACGATTTTTCGTATGTAATCTCAAACTATGAACTTCTTTTTTATTCCTAAATTATCGCAATTTTACCATTTTAATCCTCCCGTCCACTTCTGTTACATTTTGTATTAGTTTTACTTTTTCTCATTTATGAAAAGACTAACTTACCCTTCCTCCATAATACATAAAATAAAAAATATAAAAAAGGAAAAAATGGAAAAAAGTCAGAAAAGCTTTCGCTCCTCTTTTGTCGGTGGCGCAGATTGAGCTTTGTCAGAAATTTTTTCTTATTTTTATATTTTATATTTGTTATTTGGTGTATTACACGACGAGGAGTAACTTAGTATTTTTATAAATGAAAAAAAATAAAAGTAATAGAAATACAAAAGTGGATGGAAAGATTAAAGTGAAAAGTCGTGATAATTTATGAATTCAAAAAATAATTCGTAATTTGAGATTAAATATAAAAAATCACAATATTTAAGGGGAAATTTGTTAAAATAATTTATTTAAATATATAAATTCATTTTTAAATTAATTATATTTAATGAAATATTAAAATTTTAAATAAATTGATAAGTAATAAATAATATTATATTAATAATTTGTTATAACTATTTTATATTTAATAAATAAACTATTTTATATAAAAAGACCAAAAAAAGAAAAAAATGGTAAAAGAAAAAAGGTTGTGCAATAAAAAAAAAAAGAAGTGGAACAACCACCTGGTTCATCCAAGGAGGTGAAACTATATGGTCAAGTTTAGTTTCACCTCATTTATTGCAGATTCCATCTCGAAAGCTAAGGTGCTAAAGAGCGTTCGAGAAATTACACTAAAATTAGACTGTTCCGGTCTAGTTCCCACTTCCCAACCGCAGCCTAAAAGTAGTCTTCTATTAGTCATTTACAAAGAGACACTAAATAATCACTAGCTTGACTTTTATTTTGACTATAATAGTCATTATAAATAATTTTGATTATAATTTATAATAATCGTTATAAATAAATAACTTAAATTTCAACAAATTTTAAAAGCATATTACATCATTTTTTAAGATGAGCGATTTGATTCGTAATTCTAAAAATATGTGGGATTCATCACGAGCATCAGTAGACATCCATACCTAAAAAAAATAATCATCTGCAGGATCTAGTTGCACAGAAATTAAATAAAATTAAAATTAAATCATTGTGATCCTTCAAATATGTGTTCAATAGTTCTACTTTTGAGTGTTGGTTGCTTAGCTTGGTGATATTTGTAGGCAACGTTTTATGGCTGGAATTAGGTGGAACTAACAATCGGTTCCAGTTGCTTTCTTCAAACAATGTTATTCTATAAAAAGATATTTTATTAAATATATTTTATTATATGTAAATAATATTTTTTTAATAAAAAAATTTAACTATTACTATTTTTATTAATTAATAGATTTATATTTTATAATACTTATTTTTATTTAAATATCCACTAAGATTAATTTATTATATCGACTTTTTATATCAAGTCATACTTTTTAGTTCACTCAATACTAATTTGTCAATTTCATATTCAAATGTTACCTTAAAGGTTGTGGGTTCAACTATCAATAATATAATTATTTTTTATGATTTTATCCTCACGTTTATGAGTTTTTATGTTAAGTAAGAAAATCATAAGAATAAACATAGTTTGAATTATGTATAACAATGATTGATGACCAATAATCAATTATTGTTCAATAATTAATATTTAGTATCAATGAAATATCAGTGATGTAAAAATATCATCATAATGAACACAATATTCAGAATAAAATAAATCATTTTATAATAATGACCGATGATCAAGAGTCAATTAGTCAACATCAATAATCAATTTCAATGTACCGACGGGGTTGCGTGGAGTGATACACGGATCATCTTCGTTTATGCAATCGATTTCTTATGACTACAAAAAAAAAAAATTTAGGAAGCCTAACTTACAGTGTCATGTATGTAAAGCGGTACGACATCATCAAATTAGTTAACATCGACATGGGTAGGACGTTCAGTAATACCACGTGAGTTGGGTCATCGGCTCTGCTTTCTGAATTGATATGAAAATTGTGAATGAAAATTTTTATATATTAAGTCAAATCAAGTAATATATAAAGTAAATAAGAATTATCGATCCTACAAAAACTAATGATTTATTTATCTTATAACCTTAATTAATTAATTAAAAGAAAAATAAATTTGTGGTTTTAATTTAAGTTAAAATAACATGATGTCAATCTCAAATGATCATAACTTTTTAATGACAGAGAAAATTAAAGTTCCGACCACTGATTCCATCTTATCTCTTAATTAATAATAAAGTCTTGTTTAGAATTTAAGTGGTGAAAAAATTGATAAAAATATAAGTTACAGTTAAGATAACCTAACTACTCTAAATTAAGAATAGATAAAAGCGGCAAAATAAGTCAATTTTAATATACCTAAATTAGATGTTTTTATATGCAAATATATATTATTAATTATTAAATAAGTAAATTAATAATTCATAATTAATGATCTTAAATATATGTCCCAACCCGAGTTGATCTTGAAAACCTGTTGAATTCGTTTACGTAATCAAAATATCATCTCAATGTCTCTTTATGGTTTATTCTCCATTCTTTTCTTTCTTCTTCTTTTTGTCCTCTCCCTCGTTCTCCTTCTCTCCCAAACCAAGTCACATAGCCGTCTTGTAGGATTAAAAATATGAGAAGAGAAGAGAGATTTTGGAGTCATTTTATAGTGTTGACATTAAGTTTTATAAAAGTGGCCTACGCAAGATTGAAATGTGAAAACTAGAAGTCCTATGTGACAACTCCAATAAATACTCGAAATGAGTTAGCTTAGATTTGGTATGGTGACATTGATATTTTCGTATATAAAAAAACCAAATTGTCATTTGTTTCTAATTAATAAAAATAACATTATTAAATATTAATTAATTGATTTTATAGTTATTACTTATTTATTTTGTATTATTTATATAATATGGATAAGATGTAAAATAGGGATGTGGCAATCACGTCATAAAAATTGATTATTGACCATGATGAAAATTATCAGTGCAAAGGTTACAAAGATGGAGGATAAAAAGTTGAAGAATAATTAATGAAATTTATCTGAAGACAATTTTTTTATTACTCCTTAGATCACTTGGAGGAAAAAGAAATTAGAGACTAATGAATAAAGTTCAAGGATAATTTGAAGCCATGCGAGGATATTTTTAATTGCTAATGTCTTATAGTGCATGCAAGACAATGAAAAAAAAAAATGAAGAATGGAAAAAAAATATATATTTATCATGGAGTACTACTTGACAATCTGTTGTACGTACTTCTCTGTTTCAGCCTTTGATCAGAACAACATTATCCACCTATTACATGCATAAAGCCCGGAGAGCACATAATTATTTGAACTGAGAAACTTAACTACGGCAAAAAAGACCAGGTGCTTATCTCTCCGTGCATGCAGTGCATGTTCTATGAGCAGTTGAGCACACATGTTATAATAATTGGAGATGTTACTGTTTATAAGGCAGTAGACCAGTCACCGTCCCCACAAGCCCTCCATGCACTTTTGCCACCATGTTCTCTCTCCCAACCAGCTGGCCGATGGCTTGCTCACATCACACTCATATAAATGGAGTAGAATGCCACCGCACAGTTCCAGCTGGTCACCACACAGCAGCAGTAGAAGCCTCTGGTTCTTAGGATTGGCTGCCCAGACTGCTCTCCCCTCAGCACAAGATCTCCCCACTGCAGAACAGGTCCAACCACCATTTCCTCCCCCCACACATTGATCACTCACGCCAAGAATCAAAGCATGAATTCAGGAGCAGTGAGTGAGAGAGTAGAGTGTCCTTTGGTTTCTGACTACAAATGAAGGTGGTGGTCATGTGAGCTGCCCGTTCTCTGTTTCTGTGGTTCATGGCATCAGCAGCATTTAGCGCCCATAAAGAGTTTGTTCTTGGATCAAGAATGGGGACTTAGCTGCAATCAATATTACACATGAAGTGTGATCATCCGCTCTGAGTGAATGCTTGTTAGTGTGAGTCTGGGTTGGGCGTCAGAATTGAATTTTGGAAGCGTTACTAAGTGCTAACTGTTAAATTAATCAGTCCATGTTAGGAATAGTTGCAGTCTGTGTTAGCATACAAAAACTGACACATATTGAGTAATTTTGAGTGTGCTCTGTTTTCGCCTTATGGGGAGGACTATTCAACTCACCTTATCTGTCTTCGTCGATGTTAGAGTTCATATGGTCTTTGTGGTGAGCCGGTTAATCCAATTCGATACTGTCTTTTTTCTTTCTATTAGTACTGAGTTGCGTTACACGGTAAAAAGAAAAAGAAAAGTTTCAACTTCTGAACCATGCCAAAATCCATCATGTGATGGGGATAGCATCTTAATTCTAGGACAAAACACATCAAACAGAAAATGGTGGACAAGAATCCCTGTAGCCACTCTACTCCACAATATGCCCATCATCCTTCCAAAATCCACCGTCTCATCATTGGAACTTTAATGCCAACTCATCTCTCTCTCTCTCTCTCTCACCTAATATTCCAACTCGCCTTGTGGTTATTAACTAAAACAGACATGATGAGCTTATAATAAGACAATATGCATAGCGCAGGTCTCCACCGGCCACCAACTTTGCCTCCTTTTAATCTCCTTTGTAATCATTCATCCAACTCAGTTACAAGATAAAAAAAAGAAGCACTTGATCGCCATCGATCAAAAACCTTTTAGTGCCATACACTTTTCTGAACAAAAGTACTTCTGACATATTAATTGTGTGTTCCCTCAAGTAGCACACAGAACAAAACATACAGTAAAAACCATGGTACTCCCTAACGACTGTAGATATGCACACGAAAGAATTAACTATGGAACAACAAGCAAATTTGTGTTCTCCTGGAAGGAGAGAGAGATATACATTATATATGATGGAAGAGCAGAAGGGAGCAGCGGATCATGATGTCGTTTCTTCATGGAGAGTCGGCTCAGAACAGTTCCCAGTTGAACGCTGTGGTGGGAGTGGGCGGCACGGTGGAGGCAGCAATGGTGGGCGTCGCCGAGGTGGGCGTTGGGGTGGATTCGAACAGCGAATCGAAGAACTCCCAATTCGCCGCCGCCGGTGTCTGTGCCTGTAACTGCGCTGGTGTCTGCTGATGATGATTTTGTTGCTGGCCTTGGGACTGTGGCTGCTGCGAGTTCCTCTTTTGCTGCAGTTTCTGCTGCTGCTCTGCGTTGTTACGGCCATTGGCTTTTGGCATTGCGTTCTTCACCTTGATCGCGTCCAGTGTTTCCACATATCTCTGCACTTTCTTAACCTGCATTTAGATTTGAGCGATTGATCAGACAACCAGGGACATGAAACGGCGCCGAGGGGAGACAAAAGTCACAGAATTGACCATCGTAAAGTTGTGATTTTTATATGTGAATGTTGGCAAATTTTAGATTCGCTTCTCATCATTCTGAAAGAATCCATCTTTTTAATCTACAATTCTTATTCAGTCCCAATCTGGGCACAATTGACCTGCTGTCTCTTTTGGAGCTTGACATCCCCGTCGGCAACGACGCCATCCAACTTCACCAGTTCGTTCATCAGTTGCTCGATGATGTTGTTCACGTCCTCCTCCACCACTCGCCCGCCTTTGTTCACGATGGTCTCCAATGCCGTCACCTATCCATACGCATATATAATCAGCCTTAGCAGAATGCCTAGTTTGAGAGTGCGCTCGTTCAATCGGTGGGATTTGAGTTCTGTTCTCAGCGTTAACCTTGGAAGCGAGCTTATCGACCCGGTGGCCAACGGAGGAGATGGAGCCGGCGGCCCTAGCCATCTTCTCGGCCCTGCGCTCCTCCAGCAGGCGCTTGGCCCGCGCCACAGTGTCCTCCACGACCTCCAGCTTCGACCGGTCCTTGACGCCGGCCGTGTCGAGGAACGCGGCCGAATCCCGCTCCTTCTCCTTGTAGATCAGCTTCTGGTCGCCAGGGTGCAGGCCGGTCCGCCCCGCAAGCTCCTTCTTCAGATCCCCTGCACATAAGTAACCCAAAATGGGCGTTAGAGCGCCGGACCAACGCAGCAAGAAACGAAATTTACGGCGGAAGGCGCACCGAAGGTGGCCTGGGAGCTGATGTAGATCTCGTGCCAGGCGGCGCCGTGCTTGACCTTGACGCGGATGGCCGGCACGGGGGCCCCGAGCGGGCCGGAGCCCTCGCGGCGCTGCACCAGCATCCCTCCCGGCCGGACCTCCCACCTGTCCTCCGCCTCCTTCTCCCCGCGGGCCTCCTCCTCCGCGCTAATGAACGCCGCCGCCGGTGCGGCCGCCGCCAATCTCGAACGCATCCTGTGCCCTCTTGTCGCGAATGTCTCGGTGGCGAATCAGAGGGAAGAATATGCTATTCTCCGCTGATTCCTCTCGTTGTGTCTGGAGGAGGAGAGCAAAGTGTTGGTAGAGATTAATTCCTTGCTTGCTGCGCTAAAGAAGAATAGATGATGACACGAGGAGGAACAGGGAGGAGGAGGAGGAGGAGGAGGAGGAGGAGAAGGAGGATTAAAGAACAAGGACGAACGAGTCGTCTTGCAAGGGACAACTAAGCACATTATATCTTCCTTCCTTTTAAATAAAAAAAATAAAACAAAAATTAACATAAAGTAGCATGGAAAATAAATTACAAGAATAATAAGAGGTATTACGATGTGTGAAGCATGCAAAATCATACTATAATGTCCAAAAATATATGCGCTAATTCTCAAAAATATCATAGAAACAAAGAAAAAAAAAGATATTTGAAACCCATACAGCACGTTCTTTCGCACATTCATTAATTTCATGTTTCTGCATGTTTTTGGCTTTCAAATATGCACTCGAGTACATTATTTTGGAAAAAGACATTAAATAAATATAGAATTTATAATATGAGTGAGAAAAAGAGAGGAGAATAAATAATAATAATAATAAAGCATACAAGATGGGAAAGAATACCGGGAGTTACTATTCATCCACGAGGGCTTCTATTGCAAGTTTGGATTCTCCTTTACCTCCAAGTAAACGCCTCCTCCATGCCCAAAATCCGTAGACACAAGAACAAGAAGAAAAAAAAGTTTATTTACGTTTGATTCTTGTAAGCGAATTTGTATTTTTATTTCATTCCTTGCATATATGAAAACAAAATAAATAAATAAAGCTTCTCCTTTTTCTTTTTCCTTTTTTTTTTTTGGTAGAAACGATGAGCAAGTAAACTAAGAACACCACATTCTTCCAAGCTCAGTTACAAAAGAACGGTGTGCGCAAATTAATTAGTTGTTACTTAGTCCCATCCATTTCTTTCGTCTTCTTTTTATGGGCATAGTTGAGGAGTTGGTGTCAAGGGCGCATATTTGCCAAAACAACACCAAGGAATGACGCATAATTTGTTAATGAAATTAAGAATAATTGATTAAAATAAAATTTTGGTCAAGGCAATTGAAAATTTCGCGCTAGTAATTTTCCTTAATAAACTAAATAATAATTTTAGCGACGATGTAATAATTTCTTAGAATAGTACATTAATTATACCAGTACAACCCATCTTCATATACTAATGATTAATTAGCCCAGCATATAAGTAACGATTACATTTCAATTTTTCTATTTAACACCACGGTTATTGGTATTTTATAGTCAAATTATTTTGATTGCATCTTACTTAAACATATATATATATATATAATGGAAAAAAGAATATATTCTGCACATTTCTAGTGTAAAAAAGAATAAGCTTATTTTATTTTATATTTGAAATATGATTTAAGTGTTCGCTATTATGCATAATTGCATTTGTTAATTTGGAAACACAGTATAATACTAATTCCTATAAATAAAAAAAAATATTTTTGCAACCTTTTCGACGACCGACCAAAAGCAGAAAGTTTCGACCACCAGCCAAAGTCCTGCGGGGCCCACGTTCTGGTTCGGGTCTTCAAACCGGACCGGTCCAAACCGAGGGGACCAACCGATCAAGCCCACCGACAGGGGAAGACCGAGAGATCTCGGCAACCAGCCACGTGGAAAGATCTGAAGCCGTCCAGAAGAGGCTATCGCGACGGAAAAGGACGGCGCAACCTACGGTGGATATAAAAAAGACCTCGTGGGCGGAGTCATCGTCGCCGTCCGATCACGGACAGCGCACAAACCACCTACTCCCCCTGATGTCATTAATCGATAGTATTTCAACAATTATTATATTATATTATGCTAGTAAAATTATTATAGTAATTTTGCATTTAATTTTGAACATCGGATTACTATAACTTCAAAATTTTATTATTTTTTAAATCTTGAACGAAAATACTAATGATGTGATTAGCGAGACATTAAGTCCAAAAAGTGAAGCAAATATAGCGTCATGGGTATGGGAAGGTGCCATTTCTTTATCAATGTTTAATAGAGGTCTTTTTTGTTTCTTTTAAAAAATTGTACTCGATTAGAATAAAATATTTGGCTTACGAGTTCTCGACTCTGACTGTTTTCATAATTATTTATTATTAATTTGATTTTTTTTATAAACTAAGTCCATTTATGTTCCTTGAGTGAAAAAAATGTATTTCTTATATCTTATATTTTGTTTTATGTTCTTTTAATTTGATCATTAAGTTGTTCCATCGATAATTATGTAGTTCAAATAAATCTCATGAATTCTCAAATGAAGAGTTATTAAAATCAAATTACGAAAAATAATTTTATTATTGTGCTTTGTGCACTTAATCTTCTAATTAAAACTAATTAAAGATCTTGGTAAAGTTTCTATGCATATCAATATTCTTATCGACAAAGAGAGCAAATACTATTTTAATGCATATCGGACCAAAATAAAATTTTTCATGTTTTAAAAATTTGATTTGTGGCAGTAATTTTCATTAGTGCGTGCATCATGGTTGGAGAAAAGATGAAAAGGAGGAGGCCGTAATTAGATTAAGATTGATGGAAAAGTATGTGATGATAGTACTTTGGCCATTGTTAATTGATTGGAGGACACCTTTTTCTGTGATCAATTGTATTACATAATTATTACACAAACCTTTGAACTCATTGTGCCCCTGAATGGATGGATTTTTTGTTGGCTATCTCTCTCTTCTTCCTATTTAATTAGTGAACAACTTGGTCTCTAATTAATTCATGGTGGAAAGTTGCAACTTTTTCAAGGCTGATCATCATTTATTGCATGGTAGGGTTAAGTAGTTCAAATGGCGAACAAAATTACGTAGGATGATACATAATTTGGTCGTTGAATGTGTAATGCCCTTAAATCATTCTTGTCACGTAACAAAATTTAATTTGAGGAATGCTATCAAGTATCAACTATGCAATACTCTAACTAAAATTTTGACTTTGAATGGTTCTTTGATCATAATGATATACAAGTGGAAGACTTAATTAAGATAGCGATGAAATGACCATAAATGCGGAAATCCAAAGGATCTCGGATATAAATAATAATGTCAACAATCAACACGACTAAAGTGGTAGTCTAAAGTAAAGAAACATATGTAATATAATAGCTAAGGTTAAATGAGAATAATATCCTAAGACCACTCGTGCACGTCACGTATAATATCAATCATTTGAGCTTATCATTCGTTACTCTAATTACCTGCAGGATTAATGTAGGGAAAATAATAACTCATGAGCTTCAAATCCCAATAAGTGGATAATAAATAATAGATAAATAGTATTAATAAAGAAGTATGAATTTAGTGTAATCATAGGAATAATCTATGCAAAGAATTCAAGAACGTGCTTATATAAGAATGAATGGAACCTATCAATGCCATGACATGAATATAATCAAATGAATAATACTATGATATACTCTGATTAATATCAATGCAATAATTCAATATTATGTGCTAAATAAGATCAATGGAATAAAAGAATGGAAAGGAATAATATTATACTCTAAGAAGAATCAATAAAGTAAATCACATATTATGTCTTGGATAGAATCAAGGTTATACTCTAAGTGAATCAATATAACATCTGATATAATATAGTGCTATGGATGGTTTATCAATACAATGTCCATGAGTAAAATCATAATCCTTAATAGATACTCATGGCATCCAATGGAAGAAATCACTATTATGATTTTTAATGAATAAAGATCAATGTGATGTCTATAGGTAAAATCAAATTGAGTATGAACAATACAATGAATTATTGAGTGAGAATAATAATAATAATATAAAATGGAGAATTCTGGTTCATTATGTGTACTCAGATGGATCATAATTCATGAATCTAGAATAAAATAATAATCAATTAAAAATATAAACATAACATAAATTTTAGCAGAACCCGACCTGAGTTCTATGATATAGGAGTCTTGGCCTAGCGCGGGCCGAGTGTGACTCGAGCTCGGCCCGAGCTGGTCTTTGGTTGCTATTGGTGCATACAAGGAGCTTAGGTCGAGTTCAGTGGAGTCTAACTAGAGTTTTGGTGTCTGCGCGCATGGACGATGGGCATGATTCGGGTAGCGTTGAATTCGGGCCGGGTCAACCAATATATTCGAGCTAGATTCTCCAAACTCAGGTCAGGTTCTAGGAATTCGTGAGATCAGTAGCGTTGATACTCAATTTTCGATGTAGTCTCATCAGAATAAATCTTTTAGGACCAAAGTAATCATATGGGACGAAACATGATAATAGGAGATGATACTATGATTCTAATTGTACACTATATCTATTATTAAAATTGATCCAAAGTTGATCTAACAATCCACCAACTTCTGTCAAGTGTCTCCGCATGATCGGTCCTCTTTTTCTACTTCGTTCTTTGTGCTAGTTATCCCTGAAGGCTCTCCGACTTCGGTCACCATGGAGGAAATTGAGGGAAGAAGTGAAACAACCATCAAAATGATCCAAAACTTAATTTTAGCATGTTTTTGACGATCCACAAATTGAGGGAAGAAGTGAAAACAACAATCCAAAATGATCCAAAAATTGAGGGATCTCCTCTTGGTATTTTAGCATGTTTTCGACGATTAGTGGCGTGTTCGGGATTCCGATCGCTTTTGAATTTGTGTAGGTGGAAGGAAAAAAGAGGAAAGACACAACAGGTGGGGTTAAAGAGGGTTTTGGTAGAAAGAAAATTTTATATAGTTAAGAATTAAAAGATAGAGTTGGTTATAACTTTTGAGGTCAATGAGTATACAACACATAAACTAAACTGTAAATTACAGCTCTCTATTATGGGCCGTTCGATTTAAGTTTATGGATAGATTTAGGAGAGCAAATAAAAAAGCTTTATTCTTCTTTGCAAGCACCAGAAACTCATCTAGGAACCTGCGATCATCAAGTGTCAGACACCCACTTCGATCATTGAGTGTTAAATGTTGACGTTGACATGCTTAAAACTTTTTTCTTATGACTATTGTCCGACTCCTTAATCCTTTTCTCTCATTCTCCAATATATATCTCTCGTACTCTATCTAAGAAGACTTCCCTTCTCTCTCAACCCCAATCTCTCCTTTTCTCTATCCTTTCATCTATTATTTCTCTCTCATTCTCCCATCTCTCTCTTCTTTCTCGGTTTCATCTTTTTTTAATTTTGAACATAAAACTCCTTATTTCCACCCTCATTCCCCAATCTTCTTCTCATTTCATCTTTCTTTAACAAGAAATTTCCTGTCACTCATTCTGCAATCTTTTCTCTTCATTTTTTTAGCAAGAAAAATCGAAACTCTTTTACTTTTCAAAATAAATCAGAATCAACCATAACTAAAAAATAGCAATAAAAAGCACAAGATAACTTAAGCCAACAAAACTTTGATTAAACTTAAGCCAACAAGACTTTGATTAAAAAAAAAGAATTGAAGGCCATATTATGAGTGAGACGATGGTTCTTCTTTCGCATAATCTATTGTCTATCTCTCTTTCTTGAGAAGTTTGCCAAACATAATTTCTCTCAATATTGCTATCATAGTATCATGTGTATAATAAGAACTCGGCTTTCTCGACTCTCTCTCAGTCAAATCTTTCACCATGGCAAGCATCTCGACGTGCTCCTGCCACCATCCACCACCTCTGCCCCACCCTTGTTTATCCCCTCCATTCGTTGAGCCTCTACCAGTTGGTGCCTCACCTTGCTCTTGCATTCCGTTAGTGTTATTTTCATTGAATACATTCGGCCAACGCGAAATACAGCTCCAAGTTGTCCCACTCCATCGAGTACTACGATCTCATGGACACAATCTCCTCTCGATCAGCTTGGAAGTGGCTTGTGACTCTAGGAAGAAATCAGTTCAACAAGGAACTTACAAAGTGGTAGCCTCCAGGGAGAACTTGTGCATAGTGAGAGAGCATACGCTGAAGGAAGTTGCATTCTATGACTTGCATTTGGACCGGCAAGAGGAGATGTCGTCCGGAGTGCTGACCGGATGGGCAAGTTCATGGTGTGAGCAAAAAAAGTAGGCGCCATCTTCGTCGTAGGCGAAGGAAGCATCATGCAGACAATGTACGACATGGAGGGAAGATGAGAGAGAAACGTGAAAGGAAGATGTTTGACGAGGAAAACTAATAACTTTTTTTATTAGTTAGGCTTGATCAAAAGATAAACGGTGGATATCGCTTGCTGTAAATTACAGCTTCATACATGAGCAGTATATTCCTTTTACCCATAACTTTTTATTAGGGCTCCTTTGTTTAATTTAGTTTTTGTTCCCTTAACTGAAATCATATTTTTTTGTTTTCTGTCGGGTGTTACAAAATGATTTCGATTTTCATGGTGAGATGTTTTCAGTGTATCTTTTTATTTTAAATATGATTTTTGCTTGATTTATTATGGCATGAGATATTATAAACACCTACATGAATGGGGATGGGTGGGGGTTAAAGTGTAATAGGTTTATTAATGTTCTTTTATAATATGGTTTGCACCTTTCATTAATTAAGTTTCAGCTTTAGATTTCAACATAAAAGTCTTCTTTTGCAAAACTAATATTTGCATTACTCAATTTTATATCATAACTAGGGAACACCCTAGCACTTTGCTCAAGTTAAATATATTATAAAATAATATTTTTGCACATACAATATAAGTAATATTTTTGTACATACAATATAAAATATATAATTATACAATATAAGTAATATTTTTGCACATACAATATAAAATATATAAATATAAAATATAAGTAATATTTTTGCACATACAATATTCTTGTAACTACCTTATAATTTTGAAAGCAATATGTTAGTTAAGTTTACATTTATGATATTTAAAATGACTATAAAAATATTTTTTCTTTACTAATATTTAATAAGTATTTTATATGGTGAAGTCTAAAGGTGCTTTGTGATCTCTAAATATTAATTTTGCCATATCTTTAATGGAAGATAGAGAAAACAAAATTGTGGATCTCATAATTTTAACTAATTATAAAAATATATTAAAATATAATATTTTAACCTTTTATACTAAAATATAGGTTTTACATTAGAGGTTATGACTTAAAATTCTCCTCCCATAATTTATTAGTATATTTTTAATTCTCCTCCCATAATTAAATTCAATTTTTTTTATGATTTCTCATTCAACATTTTTCCATTTTAGAAAACAAAATTTGTATACTTTACAATATTTTTACCTTAATTATTTATTTTTATTTAGAGTTGATTAGTTTTATTTTTCAAAATATCTATTATGCTTTTAAAAATAATGCTTACTCAAAATCAAACTTATTATTAATATTATCAAATGAATTAAATTTCATATTATTTAATTTTACTTTCTCTTTTTTTTTCTATATTAATTATTATGTTTCCTCTTTTTTCTCCTATTAATTTTCAAATCTCCTTTAACTTGATATTCTCTCTTGCATTAATTTTTTATTTCCTTTTTTGTATTAACAACTTTCAAATTCAGTTTCAATACTTTTCTTTTCTTTTATTTACTTATTTATTCAAAAATAAAAAATCGAGTTGAACCCAAACTCTTGATTCAACCTTTTTTTTTTTCAGTTCTATCCGGTTATTCTGGTTTTTCACCAAAACCAAATTATTACATCAAGCCGAATCAGACCAGCAGTCGATGTGTGATTGAGCCGATCGGACCAATCAGTTCGGTTCTCAAAATATCTTCAAATTATTTTTTAAAAAACTTTCATTTTATATTTTTTTATTTTTCATATTTATATTATTAATTAAAAGCCCACCCTTGTTTGGTTTGTTTAAGGCGGAATAAGAATTGTGTGTTATTTTTTTTCAATTTATCTTTATCTTGAGAATCATTTTGTAACATCTCCAAATTGCACTTGTCACTTGACAAGATTAATATGTGGGACGCTATTAATTATGTAATACTTGTCTTTTGACTATGACGAAAAATAAGTGAAAAACTTAATAATATTAAAAGAAATATCCTTAAAAGAAAAAATCCAATATAATATTCGAGTGAAGTTATCATCAGGTTCTAAACTCGAAGTCTAATGAAACTAATGCAACTTTAGTACTGTTAGGGGTCGTTTGACCCTAGTTAAGCCTAACTGGTTCCTTTATCTTTTTTTTGCAAGTGATCTTTTTTATTTTACAAACTTTTTTCTTTTAGTTTTTTCTTCTTTTACCTATCTTATATATAATAATTTATTTATTATATGTAAAATATTAATAATAAAGAATTAACATAATCTTATTTCATTAAAAGAAATTTAGTATTTCAATAAATATAAATTATTAAAAATTGATTTTTGATATTTAGATACATATTTTTAACGAAATTGTTGATATAATTTTTTAATATATATTATGTATTTTAATTTTCTAATAATTTTCTAATCTATATTTATAATACATATTTTAAATTTAATCACCCATTAAAATTAATCCATCACACCTATTTTTTTATCACATCAACTACTTTATTCCTCGTCATAAAAATTTCAATCCATCCAAGCACAATCGAACTAATATGTCAATTTAATTATTTAATAGGAACTTGATAAACTCCAAATCCTATTGCCAAACTACCCTTGGATAAGGAGGGAAAGTAATAATTCCATGAATTTTGCAATAGGTGAATAATAAAAATAAATATTGATAAAATATTATATAAAAAGAAGAAAAATTTATACACACATGACGTTGAAGCCCAAATTTCAACCAATACTATGTTCAAATTTTTTTATTCTTGTGTTTGATTTTTTTATTTTACAATTTGATTCGCTCGGCCGAGTAATCCAAATCCTTCAAGTTGGTCGATTGGACTCGGATTTTAATTGAGTTTGATCATATCAATTTGTGGTCAAGTTTTAAGTGACTCGTAAGCTGTCCGACCGACCGGGTCACATTTTAAAACACCGCTTCCGATATGTTATTTTTTGGGATATTTTCAAAATATTTAAATGGATATCCATGTTTCTATTCAAAATAGTGTTTTACACATTATGAATTAAGTATTGTTATTATTATCGATAGATAAATTTTTTAAATCTAATAAACTATTTTATTAAAATTAAGTTATACTTCTTATATAGAAAAATTAATTATCTAAAGCACATATTATCCCAACGTTTGAATCCAAAAAACATGCTACATTGGAAATAGGGGAGAAGAAATTTTCCTCCTTACCGACTGCCATATGTCTAAATAAACTAACGTGTCTTGAAAGATCTATTTAATAGGCTAAATAATTAATATTCACACATAACAATCTCTCCCAACGATAATGAATAAACTCACTAGTTAATTAAAAATGACTTATTATTATTTTTTTGAAAATAAATTTAGGTTTGATAATTATGACTTATTATTTGTAACCCTTATAATTTTTAACTAAAATAAAAGCAATGAAAGTCTACTTTTTTCCCAGACAAATAAATTATTTATTTTCACTAAATGTGTTATTTCATCACGAAAAGATTATTTTTAGATAAAAAATACAAGATTTTCAGTTTCTAGTAATTTGAATGTATTATTTGATAGTCGACATGCCAAATTTATGTAGATAAGATGTCTTCATATTAATTATTTATCTATGAAAGAAAATTTCGTCTTTTTAATTAACGAAATGCTATTTTTGAATAAGGGATATGTTTTCATTTTGATGAATAAAATATGAATTTTCAGTTACGAGCTTTATTATTTATTCGATGTTATATCATTCTAACTTCTATAAATAACAAAGCCCTATTTGTTTGGGTATCAATATAATCATTTAAACGTAGTGATTAATAAATATCAAAGTTTTGATCTTTATTTTTTTCCCAAGTACCAAATGATTCACAACATTATCAACACTAATTATTATAAAAGACTTTTGGCATGATTTTGCATTGGAAATGAGTCACCTTTCTTCATATATTTTGTAGAGGAACTGTAAAGCTCCAAATTGCACCTCGTCATGTGGCAGAATATACTTCGAAAACGCTACGAGTCATTCTTACGTGTACATCATATTGATAAAAAAAAAAGACTTGATTGGTCAACTCAACATCATATAAAAGCGGAAGACTTAATCATCATTAAATAACAAAAAGAGTATGGCATCTTAGTATGCGAAAGACTGATAAAGAACTTCATATGAGTCCAAAGGGAAGCTAGTACATCAAATTAAAAGACTCAAGATATTCATGTACAGCCACCTATGAGCTCGATCTGTCACCATCGGTCATCTTCATCATTAAGATCTGATCCTGCATTTAAGAACATGCAGGGAAAAAACTTTCCTATAAGTTTTACAACTCAGTATGAAAGTAAGATAAAAATAATTATAAAATCATGATACTAGACAAGAATCATAAAGACATCATCATCGTATAGAAGAAAAAAATAGACATTTTCATGATATAAGTAAAAAAATTCTTGTAATGTGTCATATGGATAGAAGATCACTAAGATCATAAGAACTCAATAAATTAAGATGTCATCTTCATAAAATCATAAGATCAAAAGATTGAGATAGATCATAATAAATTATCATTAAGTGACAAGCGTCAATTACCATGATTATGAGGTCATCATCATATAAAGATTCATGAAAGATAATTGTATGAAGATAGAAAATCATGAATTATATCATCTTCTTTAGATCATATTAATAACAGATCAAGAGATCATGAAAAGATCATCATAAATGTGACAAGAGCCACAAATCATCATAAAGAGATTTTATTATTAATATGTTTCATCTTCTTGATCATCTTATCATTCATCTTTGACTTATAATGGAATATATTTCAATCCACGGAGAGGTCTGTCTCAACCCGTCCATCATCATCATAATAACTGGTAAAGTCAGCCCATAACTGGTCGTCACCGGTCTATCATAAAAAGAGCTATTCATGTAATATTTTTCATCTTTTATCTTGCAGCTTTTAATTTATCTTTCGTTAGGACATAAGGATCATGATTAAGATTTGATCATCGTAAGAAAGAATCAACGAATCGTACTGATCAAGGGTCATAATCATCATCATTATATATATACTTAATTAGAGCTACAAGATAGAATCATGGTGAGAAATAAAAAATAAATAAACATCATAATCATCATCATTATCATAAAATAAATCAAGATTGATGGATATAGATCAATGTCGTCATAGATATATTGAATCTAAATTAAGTCATCATAAGGTCATAATAGACATCATCATTATTAAGAGCATAAATAACATAATCATATCACGACTTAAATCAGGACTATGCACATGAATCAGGGATCAAAAGATCATAAAAATCAACTTAATCGCTTTGAAACTTGGGACGAGTAGAGGTGAAACCCGAGCCGAGTTTGTAAGGGCATCATCGAAGGAAAATCAAGACATGGCCCGGGCCGGGTGTAGATCATACTCAGACCGGATTCGTACTTAACAGTTCGGTCAGCTGATTCGACGAATCGGTCGACCTCTCGACAGAAATCGTGACCGAGTGCGACTTCATCATGGAACTGTCCAAGCTAGGTCGTCATTAACTTGGGCCGGGTTCTTCTTCGTTGCATAGCTTCGTGCTCGTGATAATGGCGGACCGAGTTCCATCGAACTTGATCCGAGTATGGACTTGCCCGGGCCGAGTTCTAGGGAACTCGTGCCGGGTTCCTCTTACGCAGAACTTGTATTGGCGCACGATTCGCGTTTCATTCGACTTTTCTGACGATGGCGGCGTCAATCATCATCACAGAACATTATACTATAATTAGGCATCATCTAGGATATGTTTCAAGTCTAAAATCATGATTCTAGGAAGAATCTATCATAGTTCCATATCTTTTAGTTTCTGTCCAAGAAACTATTCGTGCAGTCTTCTTCTTCCTCCTCTTCCTCTTCCTCTCAATTCAAGTGTGCGTCCGGCTGCGTCCACCCCTCCGATGAGTCTCTTATTGACGACAACATATCAATGACGAAATAACGAAGGGACGCACATAATATAGGAGGACAAATTAGGACTGGTTCGTAAAGAGAAAAATGATTAATTTATTTGATTTGACATCATATTTATAGGAGAGAAATAAGAGTTGTTGGATTTAAATTTCTTTAAGATTTATTTCCAACTTATCTTCCTTATTTGATTTTATCTTTATTCTCTTTTTCTTTCTTTTCTTTCTCTTCTATCATATTTGAATCTTTTATTTTATCTCTTTTTCTTTAACCAACGAACCGGGCGTTACGGGAACAATTCCAATTATGTCATTTTTTTCGTTAAAAAGAAGGCTCGTGGACCAATTGTATGATAAATTTAGAAATAAAATAAAATAAAAGAGCACTCAAGATTTTTTGTAGTAAAAATTCCTTACCCTTGGTGCTTGCCATAATTGGACCATATTGGACCACAACTTTGTTCTCTTATTTGTTTCTAAATTAAAGGATAAACAGTTTTTTCTTCAAGCCTAATCCAAAATGAAAATCAAATTAGAAAATAACAGTTGTAATACCATAACCAAAAGCCTCAGAATAACAAATTTTGTCATGAGAATACTACAACCCTATGAGAATAAAAATTAATATTCCTTGAAAGATATTCTTTATCCAAACAAAATGTATAGGAGCTTCAATTGAAAACAATAAAGTGGATTTAATTTTTAAAACCAGGTATAAATAATTGCTCAAGCGAAACTTTCATAAATAACATACCAAAATGGAAAACTTCAGTAAATATATGATTTTACAAAATGTTAATCGCATTATTATAATAAAAAACTAAAATGCAAATAATGAAGTACAAATAATAATAAAACTATGAAAAGACAGGTTATGATGCGTGCTCGCCTCCCTTCTTGGCCCAAACGTTGGGCCCTTACTTCGGTTTAATAAGTTGGGCTCTTTTGCGACTAACTGTCACGGCCTATTTGATCTACGTGGAGAACAGGATTGGAGAGGAACGGCCGCATCGTGGCCGAGACCCCAACTGGAAATAATACCTTCGAGTAGCTCATACGAAACCCACCGCCGCCCATAACTCTCGCGATCGTTTCCGCCGCCCGTCGCCCGTCGCCCGTCGCCCTTTTCACAGCCTCCACCCGGTTCCGAGACCCATCCTCCGACGAGCCTCGCACCCTCGTCGCTGGAATCGCCTCACATGGCGGGCTCGAGACGTTTGCCCAGCAGTAAAAGAAGAAACCTAGCCGCGCCCAGCGACGACGAACACGAACTGTTGCCCACAAAGGAAGAGGAAGAGGAAGAGGTCGCCTTCAAGATCTGTCCTTTTGTTCTTTTCCGTCATGATTTTCGGTTTTTAACGTCGTTCTAATGCCAGCAGCAGGAGGATGATGAAGAAGAAGATGACGACGTCTCCGAGGAGGAGGAGAATGAGGAAGGCGGGGCCGAGGGTCTGGAGCGAGCGCTCGCGGACGTGCCCTTCGAGGAACTCCAAAGGGCGAGGGCCGACGGCTCCCACACCTTTCGTGGCCCCCGCAAGGTCGATGCCACGCAAAAGCCTCGCCGCGCCAATAAGAACAGGTGTTGTAACTTGATATGATAAGTTTGATTACGATGGTTTCGGTTCTTCTGAGGTTGTCGAGATGAAAATTCTACTGCATTGACAGGCCAATGGAGATGAGCAGCAAGGTGAAGGTAGGGAGGTTTAGAGAAGTAGTGCAAGCACCCAAAAAGGTCAGTCCTTTTACTATCTTTCCCTCATTGGCGTGTTGATTAATAATGTTGATGCACTGTAGTTTCCACAATATCATTAATACCTATGATGCACGGGTACTTCAATTTCCTCGACGTATCCGTACCGGGTACGTACCCGTACCGGTACCGGGTACGTACCCGGTACCACTTCATGGGTACTCGTGGGTACTCGTACCCATACGTACCCAATAATAAAATAATTTTTAAAAAAATGGGTACTTCAATGGGTACTCGTACTTATACTATTGGGTACTCCATATCAAAATTTTGTCAGATAAAATTCTAAAAAAGATAATAAATGATTGATGATCATGTAAGCACTAATACTAGAGAACATGATACACATATATTTTGCTACATTTTTATCAAATGTGAACAATAAAACCTATAGATGTTAAAGATAAGAAGTCATAATGAGAAAGAAAACTATTAATAACTCCTCATTTAGATATAATCAGTAAAGTGAATAACTAATTACTTGTTTTGAAAACTTAAACAATATGAAGATACTAGAAATCTTATGAAAATTTATTTTATATATATATTATATATTTAATATATTGCCGTACCCGTACCCTAATTTTTTAGAATTTGACATATCTCGTACCCGTACTCGTACCCGGTACCGGTACCGTACCCGTACCCTTGCAACATAGATTAATACTTAGTGGGAACTGAAGTATAATATTGTACCGTAGAATATTATCAGGGTATCATTTTCTTCTGCCTTTTGATAAATGAATTCGATCTATTAAAAGTCAAAGCATAATTTGGTGTTTACCACAGAAGTTCAGGAGAAACACATGGTACAGCTTAAAAGTGCGAGCGGCCATAGTTTTCTCAAAGAAGAAGTACAGCAGGATCATAACAAATAAGATTATAATAGCCATACTGCAATGAAAATTTTAGACAAGTGCACCTTTGAACTATTCACATTATAACTCTAGCTAGTGCAATTACATTACCCAATTAGGTAGCTGACTTTTTGTCCTACTGAGACATCAGTTATTTGATGTTTATCGAGAGGATACTGGACTTTGGAAGATCCTACATTGAGATATCTAATATGCTGTCATGATTCGCGTTAATTTGATAATAAGAATCAACTTAATAACCTGAGACATCAGATAGTAGAAATCAAATTACGTTGATAGGTGTACATATGCTAAAAAAAGGCTTGAGGTTGAGACAGCGGTCCACGTTGCATGTGGTGAATGTACTGAGTTACCATCTCCGAATTCGGGAGTTTGGATGCAATAATTTGTGGTAGTAGAGGTACATATTCACATGGTCTTCACTTTTAAATCCCCTAGAAGGTTTACTTTCTTTCAGGAAATTTAAAGAAATTGTGTTGTCCAAGGAAGCACTTGACATCACAACAACAACAACAACAAAGTCTTATCCCACTAGGTGGGGTCGGCTACATGGATCATACGACGCCAATTCGTTGATCCATGTTCATAAGATTCGACAGGGTTTTACGCTGGCTGTCGGGGCCTACCACAACCCTCCTCCTTTATCCGGGCTTGGGACCGGCTATAAAACATAGGCGGAGTTGAAGCACTTGACATCACATATTCCATTTTTGTTAGGAGTTAGAGCATAGAAGTAAGTTTTCTGTTGTGTGAAGTGTGCTTTATCCCTCTGTATTCGTGAGGCCAATTTTTTTGTATGAGACTATTTGTTAGATCAAAAAAATAACAAACTAGTTTTGACCCAGGAATTTTATTTCTCCTTGAGGTTAGTAGTAGTTAGCTAACTGAAGCACACCTTGTTGAAGTTTCTTTGCTCTCTTTTTAAGCAACCAGGGTCTGCTTATTGTTATAGTTATATATATATATAGGGTTTAATGGCGGTGAAACACCATTTGCGTGAAACGATGTACAACGCTTCCATATGAGCTATTCAGTTTGATCATTGACTTAAATTGAAACCACCAAAATGCTGCTGGAAAGTTGATGAAACTACTTGTCCATGTCTCTCCTACCCTCCCGATTGTGTCCCCGAGAAAAAAAAAGCAGATTTCTTTCTCAATCCCATGCCATGCCCAACCCCTCTCATGATCCCGCTAGTCCATCGCTCGATCTTGCCCTTCTTAGTTGCTCGACCTTGCCATGTTTCTTGAGCGCGAGCACCTGACCCTTTTATCTGCAAATCAAACACCCAGCTGCTTGTAGTCATCCATCTGAAGAGTGATGTCAGTTCCCTGGTTTATTGGTTGGTGATATGCCGAGTATCAATTTCTTAAACACAAATTTATAAAAGCACTCCAATTGAGAAGAAAGTTGTAACAGAAACTGATAGCAGCGGTATCACACTAAAAAATGAGGTTTTTTGAATTTTACTTTTATCAAATTTTCAATTTTAACTTGATTTGTAGTTTAAACTTAGTTAGTCCTGTATAGAGGATACTTGAGTTTTTTTTTTAAGGAGAGGTAGTTGAGTTAAATCCTGTCTATTCTTCGTTTGAAGGTTGTAAGAGATCCGCGGTTTGAAACTTTATGCGGAAATTTTGAAACAGATGGGTAAGACTATCGCTCTCTCTCTCTCTCACTCACTATATATATATATATATATATATGATGTTTGTATATTGATAAGAAGCAAATACACTATAAGATACAGACACTGTTTGAGAAATCTTTTGCAGGTTTCTCTGGTGTGTGTACACTTTTAACATTCTTTGAGTTATTTTACTGCAATTTCGCCAGGTTTAGAAAGCGATACAGCTTCCTGTATGATGTTGAACTTCCGGCGGAGAAGGAGGTAAGTTTTTTGTTATTTTTTGAGAGTTTTTTTTTTAAAAGGTCATGTTTGTTTCATTATGCATCAAAGAATCTGTCTACTAACAATTATGTGCTATTATAGAGGCTTCAAAAGTTGATTAAGAAGTCCAAGGACCCCAATGTCATCGAGGAATTGAAGAACCACCTTAAGTGGATTGTAAGTTTTAAATGGACATGGAATAATTTAATTTCGTATTATTTTTTTGGGGTTGTGTCGTTTATGGGCAAGGCCATCCAGTTGTATTGTCTAATGCATATATATTATTATACAGACACTAGATTCCATGTCTCTTATTTGGTTGTGATTCAAGAATTACTGGTAAAAGAATAGTAATTGTTTATGCTTTTGATTCATTTTATGAAGATAGAGAAGTTTTGTAACTCGAATTTACATTTTGTTCATGAATATTGGTGCGGAGTTTTGTATCAATTGATGTAACTATGCACCAGTTGATGCATGTAACATCACTCATGAACTTAAATTGAGGACATGTAGCAAGAGCATGAATCAGACATACGAATGCACAACATGAGCGTGAACCAAAGATCTTCCTCATTCTCACTTTGAAGAAAAGAATGTAGACTTAGAGACAAAGGTTATTAAAAAAAATAAAAAAATAAATTCTTTTTTTTAGGAATCATTTAGATAGACAGATTAAAATATGCTAATCAATTATTGCTTAATATTCTTTATTTTTATTCCTAGATCTCCTCCTGTATCAGACTTTATCTATTTCAAAGGTAAGTGATATAGGCACATGAACATATTTTTTTCTAACGGAGATGAGCAGACTTGTATCTCTCTCCAGCATCTTTCCTATCTTCATACCACACCACGCCCTCTCTTTATCCCTGTCTAGTTCTGCCTGATTATCGAGTCTGCACCATTTCCCCTCCTATCTTGTTTCCCCTGTAAATCCAAATGACATCGACATTTCTCTAAAAGCAGCTATCTGTATATAAACTTTGCAGTCCAAAATTAATTGCAATGCATATAGGTGGACCTAATCTTGACATATAAATATGACTTTCGGGGTAAACGATTTACATAAAAGTGTTCAGCAACTACCTGCAAAAAACAAAATTCAGGCAACTTGTACCATCTGGCACTTAGGAGACATCAATTTCCAAGTATTTTTTGTATGCATGGTGATATATTTCTGCTTTATTTTTGACATTTCATATTTGTTAAAACATTCAAATTTGATTTCCATCATATCTTGATTATCAAAAGTTCATTTTTTTTGTGACCTTTCTCAAGCCACTTTTTATCCTTTCAGGATAAGCAGCTTAAATCATCTGTCTCCCGTAAGAGTGTTGAATCTGAAATCTTGTCAGAGCACAAAAAGAAAGAAAGAGAAGCAGTGAAGCAAGGGAAACAACCATATTACCTGAAAAAATGTTTGTCTACACAATCATCACTCCTTGCTTGTGTAGCATGTTTTTTTTTTTTATCTTGCTATGTGAAATGTAGGATGTATTGAATGAATATTTAATTTTACTGTCTAATTCTTGTTAACTTTATCATCATACTTATTTCAATTTTATCTTGGTCATGCAGCGGAAATTCGAGAAAGGAAACTGATAAAGAAGTATAATGAACTCAAGGTGTGTACAAAATCTTAATATGTCCTAACTGCTGAACTCTATGCTCTAGCCTGAGTATTAAGTTTTTTGCCTGTTGGATTGTTGATTTTTTATTTTTTTGGTATACAGGCTCAAGGGAAGCTCGATTCCTACATTGAAAAGAGGAGGAAGAGAAATGCTTCTAAAGATCATCGTTACATGCCATATCGGAGAACTGCACCGGAATAGGAGTTTTTTTCCCTTAAGGCAACCCCTTTATTGTGAGTTCTAACTGAGAAAGATCAAAACTCCACGTCATAGAATTCAGATAACCTGGGATTCTTTTCTGCTGCATGCTGGATTCGAGACCCAGAAACTGAGTACTAATGACTGTAATAGCAAGCATGGCATTATGCTGTAAGCCAAATGCACAAAAACATGAAGCTGAATTTTGAGTACCAATGTATTTTGTTTATATTTTGAACTCTTGACGTTCTTGATCAGGTTGGATTATGGCAGACTTAAGATGTCTTAACAGTTGTGCAGTCCGCATGGACTTGGATAAGGGCTCGTATAACAGTCGTTAATTTTTTTTATAGATTTATAATTTGTTCCATTTTTATCTCTTATTCAAATGTATTATTTCTCTCACCTTATTTTATTATTTTTTTCATTTTTATTTTTTGTCATTTAACTATATTTTTTATATTCATATCAAATACAAATTATTTATTTGTTAATAATGAACGAAAAATAATTTGATAATTAATATTTCATATGATGCATGCACTATTTAAAACTTATTCTCAATATAAATTTTTATATATTTTAATAAAAAAATAGTTGTGAAATTTAATTTTATTTAATTGAGATATAAATAATTTATTTGTGTATTAGGATAAAATTTATAGTGTTTAAATGGAATATTTTGTCATATGCTAATTATGTCAATCTATATTCATTAGAATAAATTTATAAAACATTAATTTGTTAATTATATTAAATGAACTTCTATTAGTTAGTTAAATCACTATTCGCTATCAAATCGTTATTTTTAAACCGCTAATAATGTTAAATATAGCTTATATATATGTATACAGATGTATAATACAATATATAGAGAGAGAGAGTTTAATGGGGGTGTAACCCGCACTTATGGTGCAACCTTGTGTAACCCTTCACATTGCAGCCGTCCGATTTAGCGGACGGATGAGATTAGATTGGGAGATTACTCCCCTCTCCTCTGCCGCCCCCATTGCTTCCCCTCCGGCGGCCGTCGTCGTCGCCGCCCAACTAAGAGGCAGCGAACGTGGACAACGATCGGGGCAGATGGCGCAGAGGTCGACGCGGTGGACGACGCAGCGATCGGCACAACGGGTGCAGTGATGGGGTGGGTCGAACTGCTGGCCGGCCATTAATCCCCTTCGACATCTTCATGAGATCCCGCCGTCGCCGCCGCCGATCGGCACAACGGGTGCAGTGATGGGGTGGGTCGAACTGCTGGCCGGCCATTAATCCCCTTCGACATCTTCGTGAGATCCCGAGATCCCGCCGTCGAGCATCGTCGTCCCCACGCCCGATCTGCAGCTCCTGTGCCGCCGATCTGTGACCACCGTGCCTGATCTGCAACCTTCGCATCGCCCTGTTCGTCGTCGAGCCCATGCCTCTTCCCCTCAACTTCTCCTCGTCTTCGACTCCGCCGCCGTCCGCCATCGCCAACAACCGCACCGACGACCCCACGCCTCTTCCCCTCGTCTTCTCCTCTTCCCCTCATCTTCTTCTTCGCCACTGACCGCCATCGCAACCGCCGCCGACCACCGACCCTCTTGAGCGGCCATTCCTGCTTGTGCCGCCACCGTCGTCGACCTCCATCCGCGGCCGCCGCCCTCCATCAAGGAAGGGGCGAATGGAAGAAGCAAGATTTGACCTTAAATCTTTCCAAGATGATCTCATCCGTCCGTTAAATCGGACGACTGCGATGTGGGGGGTTACACAAGGTTGCACCATAAGAGGGTTACACCCCCATTAACAAACACACACACACACACACACACACACACACACATATATATATATATGGGATTAATGGAGGCATAACCTCTCTTAGGTGAAACCTTGTGTAGCTTCCAAATCTAAACCGTCTGATTTAGATCAAGGGTCCATATCATTTCACACATTTTTCTCTCTCTCTGCTCTCGTGCGCCTCCCTCTCTTCTCTGCGATGGGAGTGGCGGTCGGCAGCGGGGTGGATGGCTCGATCAGGGCAGTGCGAGCAGTCGACGGTGGGGAAGCAGGGTGGTGCGAGCAGTCGACGACGTGAGCGGGGAAGAGAGGGGCAGCGCATTTGGTGGTGGCGCAGATCGAGATCAATGATGAGGATGGATCGACGACGAGAGAGGGGTTCCAACTTGATGATGGGGCGGATCGACGGCCCTCACTTTTCTCTCTCTCTCTTTTCTCTCTTCGCTTGTTCTTCTTTGTCATCGCCGGTCGCCTCCGAGCGCTGCCGTCGTCACCGCCGTTGTTGTTGATTGCCGTCACTGAGCGCCGGCACCGATCGCCTTCGAGCGTTGCAGCTGGCGTCGTCGCTCTTCTTTGCCACTGTTGTCGCCACCGTCGTTCTCCCCTCGCAGGTCCGCAGCCGTCGTCGATCCGAGCCCTGCTGTCTCTGATTCGAGGTCCCGTCACCACTGTTCGCTGTCGTCGCCGCCTCCAATGGCCGCCCTCGCGTTCACCCATCAGCGAGAGTAGAGAGAGAGAGAGAGAGATCTTGTAGGATGAATATGAGCCCTTGATCTAAATTAGACGGCTTAGATTTGGAGGCTACACAATGTTTCACCTAAAAGAGGTTAGACCTCCATTAATCCCTATATATATATATATATATATATACACACAATTGGACGCACCTTACAATCACTACCTTCGCATCACCATCGTTTTTAATTTAACGATGTAGAATACATGTATTTTGGATCATCGGATTAAAATGGTGCTAATACAAAGACCTAGAGCATGTGATTGCATGGTGCAAAATGGTTGCATAGAAACTAAAATGGTACTAATGTATCCGCTGAGCGCCCTTTGCTTCACACTCGGTAAAGCATCTCCTAGCCATTCAAATAAAACTGGACGGCTCTCACGATCGAGCACGAGATTTTGACATCATCTCGCGCGAGATATTGAAGGACTCACAAGAAGATCTCTCCTTGACTCTATTGATCTATGCAGAATCCTGGCGGCTGATGATCCAAGCAACCGACGAGGCGATCCAAGCCGTCCGCGAATCAGGCGAGGGCCCCGGTAGCCGGCGGCCGGTGATCTCCCCTTATCCTCCGACCTCTCTCTCGATCTCCCCCTCTCCCTCCCTCTCTCGATCTCTCTCTTTCGGTCTCCCCCTCTCCCTCCTCCCTCCCTCTCTCGATCTCCCCCCTCTCCTCCTTCCCTCCCTCAAGTCCAGATCCGCCTCTTTGGCCGCCGTCGAAACCCCGAGGTGATGTCCGCTATCGTCGAAACCTCGACGATGGACCCAAGATCGTGGGTGACGACGTGGTAGTTCCGAACGGTGTCGCTCCGGCATCGACTTCTCGATCGTGTCGTCGATGATCGAGGGCGAGGCCGCGGCGACAACGAGGTCGTCGGTCGTCGCCGATCATGTGAGGGCGGATCCCGATCGAGAAAGAGAGAGAGAGTGAGAGTGAGAGAGAGAGAGAGAGAGAGAGAGAGAGAGAGAGAGAGAGAGAGAGAGAGAGAAGGAGGGTTGATCTCGCGAGATGGATTCGAACCATCCGATCAGATCTTGATGGCATTTGATTAAATCTAATGTGAACCATCCGATATGATATGGACGGCTCAAAGCGTGCTTCACACGGTGTGAAGGAAATGACGCTCAACATATACATTAAACCCATATATATATATATATTAATATATTGATGTATTGTATCCAATTATTTTGGGGAGAAAACACCAGGTTCATGTTTTTTATTATAATTTTTCAGTTACAGCCATTGCCCATTGGCCTAGTACATGAAATTAGAGCATGAATCAACTTTGGTTCATTTGTTTGTCCTCACCTTTGGAAAGGAGAAAAGGGCTAAACATTCACTTTTTAGTTTTTGTTAATTATTAGGAAAATGAAAACAAAAAATTATACCGTTCTTTTCCATTTTGAGGCGGAATATACTTTTACAAATATATTGTTTTAGAGTTAAAGGTCTCAAATTATCCTTAGCGCAAAATATGATTTATGGGTTGGATGCTTCTTAAGTAAATAAACACAGCACTTTGGATGATTTTTCAAGCGAGTATTGTATTCTATAAAAAAAATTGTATAGTAACTAAATAAATCTTCAATAAATATTACAAGATATCAACAGCAAAAAACATTTATATAATGATAATTATGTAGTAATTAATGCCTTTTTCGTTTGATCATTTTTATTTTATCTTTAAAATTAAAATGATAATATTTTAATTCAAGACACTTTCCAACTGGATTAAACTAAAATTTTATATTATAATATTATTATTTTTATTATTTTATGTTATAAATGAAAGTATAAGAGATAAAAACAATAAAATGGAAGGACAATAATAATAATAATGTCATAATGACAACATTTAATACACTATTTTATATTTTTAATACATATAATTTATAGTAGTTTTATTTTTTTCATCTTCTTATTTAATAAAATTTTAAATATTTTTTTATCTTTTTCTTTATTTTTTATTATCTTGTCACAATTTATTTCTAAATTTCAAATTTACTTTCTTTATTATTAGTTTCCTTTTTAAATTTCATCCCATAAATCCAATTTGTTATTTTTTTGTTTCCTTCATATTCTTCTACCTTCTTTACCAAAATATTATAACAAATTTATTTTTTTTCCATCCTCTATTCATGAATTTTATGAATATTTTCTACTTTTAAAATTTTTTCTTTATTACTGTTTTCCCATATCTTATTTTCAAATTCAGATTTTCTTGCCTCATTTGAAATTTCCTTTTTTATTCATTCCATAAAATATATTTTTATTACCTATTTCACTTTCTTCCTATTTTTTCAACTTTACTAGTGCGTACCCCGCGAAATGCGCAGATGGTAGAAAATAAAACTCATCATGTGATTATATTTTCTTTTTAACAAAAGATTGTATATATTAATCCTCCCTGAAAAATAGCAAAAGTAAATATATCAAATTGAATATGTTTATTTTTATATTTATAATAATTTAGATATGCTTCTAACTGATAAAGTAGATTAACAATTTATACATAGTCGTAGAGAAGTTTAATTACAGATTATAATTACATATAGATGGATAACATAGGTAATTTTAATTATTTATATATAATCATATGAAAATTATTTAGTTATTTTATATTATTAAAATATCTATTTTTTATTTGGATAACAATAGATTTATTCTTACACTAAAACTATTTTTATTTTAATGTTATATATGGCTTTTTATTATATTTTGGTTGGTGGGAGGCTTTATTATTTTAGTTATTGTATTTATATCTGAATGATCATTTATTTTGTCTTCAAATATTTTTAGTTACATAGATATTGTATAATTATATTAGATATTTTCAATAAATATAGAAATATTTTTAATTGTGTAGTATTGTTTTCAAATAATTGATAGATATTTTTAATTATGTATACATGTAGATAATTTTTATGAGAAAAAAAGTTATATAGATCTTAATAACATCATCTAATAATTATTGATGTTATGACAAATTCTAGTATAGTTAGATATGAAAAAAATATAGTTATGCGAAATAATTTTCTAGCAACCACTATTGGTAAAATATATTTTTCATACCTATCTCACTCTTCTTCCTATTTGTTCAACTTTACTAGAACATACTTCTTTATTTTTTTCCTTTTTAATAGATAGAGGAGTGACTAAAAGAAATATGGAATGAAAATCAATTAATTGAGAACACACAACAATTCGATTAAGAAAATGAATATTTTATTGAATTGACTTCAGGGAAGTTTATCCAAATGTGATTTAGATACTTCTTCTAGCCACTCATTTTTCAGACTATTAATATTCTTAAAGTTTAAATAGTAAAATGAATTTGATATAGAGCACACTTAAAATTATTAGTAAAGTATAAAACTTAACACTAAACTTCTGAATATATCAAATTGAGTTTCATAATATAATAACAAATAAAAATGATAATTTTTAAATTAATAATATAAATAAAGAATGGGCCCACATGATAATTTGAAGTTGCACTCTGATTTCATTCATTCGTATACACACATAATCTAACCTACATTTAGTTTCTTCCCCCACACAACATTTCGTCACATAGGAACTAATAAATTTCAATTATTTATACATACGACTTAATGAAGCCATTTAAAAAACAATAAATAATTAGACATTTTTTAATAAACATTTTTTTATTATAAAGAGGTGAGATCCAATTTGGTGCGACTCGGGCTCGACTCGTATCAACTCTAGTCGCAGGAGTAGAATCCACAACAACCCCACCTGACGCGGTCCTATCCACGTCAGCGGCCCCAGTGCCTTGTTTCTATCTCGAACACCAAACACCTTTCCGTTCCACCAATCCGCACGGGCCAGGTACCCCACAGCGCCTCATCCACCGCCTGTACCCGGTCACCGCGCCCACCTGAGACGGTTCGAGCCGGTCACCGCTCCCTTCTCTCTCTCGTTCCCGCCGCTTATACAAAAGGCCACCTTTCGACCCCGAGAGACAGAGGGGAGAGAAAGAGATCATCTCGTCGGACGGCGCCCGCCCCCCTGAAGGGAGGAGGAGGAGGAGGAGAGCTCCCGGGAGTTCGATTCCGACTCGTGTTTTGCGATTTCGTTAGAGTTCTCTGAACTCTTCTCGTTGGAACCATCGAGCTTCAGGTCGAAAAAGGGTGAGTGTTCAGGACGAGCTCGTTAGTTTTTGCTCAATCTGTTTTGGTTGATCGTGTCGAGATCTTTTTTGCGTTTCCTTGATCGTCGGATTCTGAAAGTTTGATCGTTCTTAAGGTTTTGTGCAGAAATGTGTGGTTTGCAGTTTGTTGAGTTCATGGGCATCGAAATTGTGTTGCTTGTTCGAATTTTGCGATCCCGGTGCTTTTTTGTTTTTCGTTGGATGAGAGTGTTGTTGTCTAGGGTCATAGAAAAATTGGGATTTGTAATAAGATCTCATCGCATGATTCTAATTCTAAACCGTGTTTCGGACATTTAATCTCCTGTTTCTGTTTTGAATGTAAGAACAATCGAGAGAATGAAAATAATCTCCTTTTTTTTTCAGCAGAGAGTTTTTTACCATTTTTCCCCGATTGTTCAATGCAAGAAAATATAATTTTTGCCGAAAGTTATTTTCTTCCAATCAAACACAGCCTAATTTGTCTTTTTTTTTTCGGCGCTCCAACTTTTTTTATTGTGTTACATTACTTGCTGTAGGCGATATTATTTTCAGTTTGTTAGGGGATCAATACCTTTGATTGATGTGAGGTGTACTTCTTCCTGATCAAAGCTATAATTTTGTTTGTAATTATGATTAATTCCTTGCATTTATGTTTAGATTACAACGAAATTAGTAGCTAAAAACTTTTCCTTTGAGTCGAAAGGAGATTAGGACATAATTTTCCCACTCTGAGTGTCTGTTTAAGTGTTTTTGCTACTGCAGAGCTACTAGTAGTTGACTGAGGGGAACCTAACACCTTCTATTAATTGGTATTGTTGCTGCCCCATCTCATTACCTCTGATTCTAACCGTGTTATAATATGTTTACAGTAAGTCAAAGTTCATTGTCTTGAGGTGAGTAATTACAAGTTCTAATTTACTTCTAACAAATAAGTCTCTTGAAATCAAAGTCCTCTTCTCCTGCCAGCATCTATATCCAAGGGGATGACTGGATCATCCCTTCCGACCTCCATGCCAGGGAGCGAGCATCCTAACTTGGAACCCATCACAGATGACATTTATTGTCGTACAGTATACACCACAGGGACCTCTTCAGGCGTAAACATTGGTGGGAGCTCCCTGGTCAATAATACCAAGTCAACAGATTTAGAAGGAACTCAGTTGCAGAGGAACAGTAGCATCAGTTATGAGTCCTACATGAGGTTCCTTGCTCCGTCTTTGCCATTCTTGTCCAACAACATATCTGTTTCTTCAGTAGAGGAGGGTTTCTCAACTATGCAAGGTGGCCCACAACAAGGGGTACAGAATCAGGGAACCAAAGGTGCTGCTTCACAGGAAACAACTCAGGAAACAATCAACTCGCTAAATCTCCAGAAAAGGCCGAGAGTTGACACGAGACAGGAGGACATCATGAAGCAGCAAGTGATTCAACATCTTCTGCATAGAAATGAATATCTGCAACCACAGGGTCATCAACTGCAGGCCGGGCGGCAACAAAGATTAACGCAACGTCGGTCGCAACAGCTACAACAAAGAACACCATCCTTTCCCAGCATGCAACGAGCTCCTACAACCTCACAAAAACAAAAACAAACGAGGCAGCATACACAACAAGGTGTGAAATTGGGTACTTCAGTTAAACATTCCCTTGATAATGGAATATGTTCTCGCCGGCTTACGAAATACTTTTATCACCAACGCAATCGGCCTGCAGTGAGTTGGTTCTTTCTTGTTCCTTATATGTCATGTTCACCAGTTCCTAAAGCCTAATGTCTGTTTTGACATCCTGCAATTATTTTATTCTCTGTAGGATAATTCCATACAATACTGGAGGAAGTTTGTGAAAGAGTATTTCTCCCCCTTAGCTAAGAAACGGTGGTGTTTGTCCATGTACGATAATTTTGGCAGCAATACAACTGGTGTTTTTTCGCCGTCAGATATGGTGAGCATCTAAAGCTTCTTTCAAGCTTGGTGTGCATCCTTGGCTCACATTAGAGTCCGCTCTGTTTAAACAACATCTATATCTCCATAAGCTTAGTTCTTTACAAGGATATATCACGTGTCTCTTGTTTGTCACATGTGTCTGATTATTATAACAAGTTCATGTTCATATCTTGCTTAAAAGAAAATAATGTTCATATCACAATTAAACTGGACTTGTTAGAGTTCGTATGTGATAATAAATCCTGTTTTTTTTGTTCTCAGGATTCGTGGCAATGTAACATATGCGACATTGAATCTGGAAAAGGATTTGGTTAGTAGATCCATTATTAGAAGATTTATATACATTATACTTGAACTCAAGTGTTCTGCTTGAATTTGAAATTGTTTCACATAATATTTTATGCTGCTTTCTTTTGTAATTATGGCTTATGCAAATATTTTGGTTTCAAGTATGCATTTTCCTTGTCAAAATTAACACATCCCCTCAAAAAAAAAAAAAAAAAAAAACTCTCTTGTTAGTCCACATTACAGGACTTCAATTCTGGAGTTAATCCTCCATATTTTGCATCAAGTGACTTTGTTGAACTATATAACAATTACATCCACAAATAATGACTTGACACAAAATTTTATAGTGTTAATACAGAACACACTTTTATCCAGGGATAACAAGAAGACACACAGTCAATTTGTTTTTTTTTAATATATATTTTCTTGAATTTAGCAGATGATATTATTAGGTCTCATGTAAAACAATGTTCCTCAAACCAATATATTGCTAGATTATTGCACATTACCATTATTATTTTGAAGGGTAGCTAAAAGGTAAAATCTTAGTGCAACGTGAACTATTTTGCCAAGCAAACCTGATACTGGAGGTGGGCTTGAAGGGGCAAAAAATGCTGCAATTTTCTTTGTGCATATTGTTTCTTTTTTTGAAAAGAAAATGCTTATCTATTATGTGGGATACGAGAACTGTCATCTGACTTAAACTGGATCAGCCCCGAAGGAGGGCCATAATCCCAAAAAATACAAGGATTAGCCGAGCGGCCCTGGTTCGCCAAAAAATCCCAACAACGGTTACATTCACGAAAGCAATGAGTAACCTTGATGTTTTCAAAAATCCTAAGAGGTCCAAGATGTCTCTGAATTTTTTTGTGCAATAACTTCCATAAAAAGAAATGGATCCTAGGGGGGAGAGGAATGTTTCACACTTCTTTCCACATGGGCCTTCCAGCAGCCGACGTGGCTCGTTCCTAGTAACTGACGAAACTATAGACGATCTGCCATTTTCTAGTCCACCAGTGTCTAGAACCAGATCCACCTATCATCAATGGCGGTAACTGGCAAATAAATAGCACAAGCAAAGAGCTTCACCGAAATACTGAGAAAGAATCGAATTATCCCACGTGTCATTTGAGCATAATTCTTGAACCATAAGGTTATCAAGGTGCATCAACATTAATGAAAACATGCATGAGATTTAGTGGATAGCAAAAAATCCATGGGTCCTGTAAGACGGATGTACCCCAACAGTTACCAATCTGCCTAAGCATACTCAAACGAAGTTTCGGAAGCGAGGTGATAAGCAACTTCCAATAGGTTGAGGTGTATGCTAGGGCTTCCAAGGATGAATCTGCTCATACTTAGCTCTGACTAATTTGACCCACGGGGAGTTCAGAAAGAAGGCAGAGAATCCAAAGGGTTGGGGTTGCCAGATGTATGGTATGAGGCGGTGTTAGGTGAGAGTGGGACAGATGTACGATGGATGTTGCGATTATATGAGAGGGGGTCACATGCTATCCCAGAATGCACGTGAAAGCGGCTGTGGTTAAGGCCACATGTCAGCTATGGGGGCTGGTTGATGGAACCAACACGAACAGAGTTGTCCGCACCCACGTGACTGTCATCCGCAAGGTTGGGGTAGTGTGATCCACACGTGGATCTCGCAGGATGCATGCAGGCAAGGTAGTGCGATCCACACATGGATGACAAAGGATGCTTGCAGGGCAGAGATCCGTCAGGTCCGTCAGTGACTGTTGGAGGATCCTCCCGTTATAGCGGCCCTATCTCCCTGACCGGGCGGTTCAGATCCAGTGGCACCGGTTCAGCATTTTGCACCAGTTCAACAGCATGAGCCGGACCCGAGACCACCAAGATCCGGCGCAGAGGATGGCGCTGGCTGGCTGGGGCCAGAAGCCAAGGCCCGTGCAACAGAACTCCCTGCGAGCCCTCTGGACGGGCATCGGCGGCGGGTTGCGTCAGGTAGACCTCCATCCGGTGGCCAACCAGGCCACGTCGGAAATAGAAAAAGGGCAAATGTTCATACGAAACCTGCTGCAGGTGCTCCCGTTGGGGAGCTTGATCCACATTGCCTGCTGAATCAGCTTGGAGAGATCCACCTCCACACAGATCAGCGCATTCCCTAGATAATCTCTGGCCAAGGACGAATGATCAATGGGTTCTTTAGTTTGAAAGCCAGGTTCGGGAAATGCATCCAGATCAGGCTGTGGGAGAGCTTTTCCTCCTTCGGCCGGTAGAAGGTGACCGTTGAAAGACCAAGGACCCCCGGTGAGGACCTGAACCGGACATGTTCAGAAAGAACTTGAACAAGAGATAGAAGTTACCCAGCTCGATGATCTCCATGTCGTCAACGAAGGTCCAGATCTGTTTTGTCGTCCGCCTCCTGTAACCGTGCCACCTGCTCATGAGTTCCAAGGAACCTGCACATTAGACTACGATGGAGCTCAGCCGCTCGCTGCACAATCTCATCGACAGGGATTACCACCTCCCTGGTGATGGTGTCTTGGAGTGATTTGAATTGACACTGGGAGGTTGGGACAGACATGGTCGGCTGGAGACCCCTCACGCTCTCCGACCATGATTGGTGGTGCGGGGGCAGAGGTGGTTGGTGGAGAGGGGGGAGGGAGGGAGGGAGGGAGGGAGGGAGGGGGGGTCAGGGGGTTCCTCACTTACATCCATTCTCACTCTCTGCTAGCTCCACTCCTGGTAGCTTTCCTTTGTGCATATTGTTAGTGACTATCCAGGATCTCTTGTTATTCATCATGGCAATACTGGAACAGACTAGCTATAAACAGATATTTGGTTCCTTCTGCAGTTATCAGAATGATTTCTCTTTATCTTTATGCTTCTTGTGATTGTTTTTGAATATGCATACGGGGTTCATTAGATAGCTTTTGCACAAAAAGGTACTCCTTGGTGCTGTTTTAGCATTTTTGTCTATCTGATTAAGAATTATTTCTTCATGATGTTATGCATACTTTTCTCTTAGGTAAAGGGATATTGTTGTCAAATTTATTGAAATGCTAAAGGATGAGGCAAAGTCCTTTCTTTTCTAGAGAAGATGTGGAGAAAAACTTTTACTTGCCTTTTTAAATTTGTTCTCTGACGTTTTTATTCGCTCTTCTTACATGTTTGACTTCTCAACATTTCTATACTGCAATATAGATAATTTGAAAAATATTTGGTGACTGTACTTTCAATTTTGTAGACGTTAATTCTTGATGTCTTTTTTCTTTAGATTATCTTAACGGAGACCTTACTGTAATATTCTGTTATTTTTGTTCACTATTAACTTGTTGAATCTTGCTTTTCTGGCAGAGGCCTCATATGAAATACTTCCTCGGATTTTCCAAACTAAATTTGATAACAATGTTATTGATGAGCTTCTGTTTCCTGACATGCCTCATGAAAGCCGATTACCTTCTGGGATTATGGTGCTGGAGTATGCAAAAGTTATTCATGAGAGTGTTTTTGAGCATCATCGTGTAGTCCGTAATGGACAACTCCGAGTAGAATTCACACCAGAACTAAAGGTTTGGCTTTAAACACGATTGTTACTTCCATATTTAGCTTTAGTCTAATTTGTGATTAAACCTTTGTAGGCATAAACATATGCTTTAGTTATTATAGATGCTTTGCGCATGTTTTCAGATACTCTCTTGGGAGCTTTGTGCTCGAAGTCATGAAGAATTTATTTCTCGGAGGATATTAGTATCTCAGGTACGTGGTTTATGTCGTCCCTGTCTATGTCATGCATTTTTTATAGTAATTTGAGATAGATTAAACAGAATTGTGGTTTGCCTATGATGTCTTGGGTTTGTAGGAGATGTGCCTTGATGGTTCTAGTCATATTATTCTTTCAGTTGTTTGCTCGGGCCCTTGCTGCTTTAATTAACCTGGAATCTGCTAGTGGCATCCAGCAGGATGTACAATGATGACATTGGTGATAGTTCCATGGTGTCCTAATGGACCCACAGATCATTATGGTAAAAGGAAAGAGCCTGGGTCATCACACTGAGAGGAGTCACTGTGATTTATTGTTTGTTTGACACTAGTAATCATTAACTTATGAGTTGCTCAGTCTAGTTATTGTGAGGACTTTTTGTTTTCCGTTGGGTAACATAACATGAGCTCAGTTCTTGTTTGGGAGAGCCTTTTGTACGAATGATGTGTAAAGTTTGAAAGACTTTTTTTGCCAGTTCCCTGGCCAAGAGGCTAAATGAATAAATACCCCTATATGTGGGTTGTTCCTTCAAAGTATGTGCTTCTTTTTTTTCTTTCTACTTCCTGAAACTTATCTCTTTAAGAGCAAACTAGGGCATGCATAATGTTGGCTAGCTTTCTATAGCAAAATCCATGCTTTCTTTCTTTCTTTTTTTTTTTTGAGAAGATAAAGGATGACCACCAGTTAGGTGTCATCCGTGTATATATATATTACCAAAAAGAAACATCATATACAAGTGAAACACTCTCCAGTGGAGAGCGACAAAAAAAAGATATGCTAACCAAAACCCCACTCTCGAAGAAGGTAACACATGTGATATACAATATTGTCCGCCTAACATCTCTCCCCACAAAAAATGACACGGTTAGATGTCCCAAGCACCGGCCAGAAAAGTTGCCCCAGGAAGTCTCCAATCCGATCCTTGTCTGCCAAGCCTCCTCGTGACCTGCCAAAAGTCTGCCGCCAAATCCATGCTTTCAATGAACAAACTTCATTCATCTTTTGGTTTCTTCTCTTGTTCTTCCAAATCACTTCTGATTATTTGTGATTCAATATATTTCTTTCTAGTTGTTTGATCATTTGATCAGTTGAAATTTTTTTGAACAAAAAATTTAGAGGTTTGCTTGATTTTCTGAAACAATTACTTTTTTCTCCTACCAATAGGAAGCAGCTTTTCAGATGAAAGCTGTATACGTATTCAAGAGAAAATTCATTTATTGATGTTAAAAAGTTTACAATAACCAATGATGATTTATTATCAATCGTTTTAGAAACTGATAGAGCCCCCAAATTTGTTTTTGACAATAATAGTTCTATGGCGTTTTTCTATAAAGGTAATAAATCTTATTCATAATTACATGTGATATACTCCTTTATTGTTCCAACTTCCAAGATATGGTCTATTAAAAGGGGATCAGACAACTTTGCTTGGTATTCTTGTTCATTCTCATTTATTGCAAAATCTGGTTCATTTTTTTGAGTGTATAGAGTAAAAAATCCCACTGTTTCTGCAGTGTCTTTGCCTTATCAGCTCATTATGCAAGTTGTTCTTTTTTGATAACTAATGGAAACACAAAACTTAAATCTCACTATACAAATTCTTGTGAGGGAAAAATTCGTCAGCGTGTAACAACTTTTTTCATTCTATCATTTTTTATAAAGCCGAACAACTAGGTGGATAGTTTAAATATATATACACACACACTGACACACACACATTAATTACTTGAACATTTATAAAAATAATACTGTCATTTAATAGTTCATATCATGTTCAGATCAATTACTTCAAACTGTGAAATGAGTGATTTCACCGGTTCTAATAAAATGAGAAGTTACAAGGGGATTTCTAGAGCATAGAAGTTTTTTTCATTCTCCTCCGCTTCAAGTTTTTCGAACTCCAAATGTCTTGATACGTATTAAGTAAATAATCTTCATAAACTGGACTATCCGTATAACATATGTTTTCAAACTGAAACCGGAGTCATTCTTTGTGTTTTATTTTCATTCTTATATATTTCATTTCATCTATTTTCTCCGGATCCTTCTTTTTTAGAACAAAGGAAAGAATCCTCTTCCATTCAATTTTCTTTTTTTTGCCTCGGAACTTGTTTCTACATTCTATCGTTGTTGTCAATCAACCTTGAACTTTTATAGTTTTAAACCTCTCATTGTTGAATCACCTGTTTTGACCTTTTTTTTTTCATCATGCTTCTATCCCCTTTAGCATTTATGTAAATGTACATGTCTTATACCTTTAGACTGATACACTATATCTTTTACGTGTATATTGAGTCTGTACATGCATCCTTATAATTCTAAGATTCACGGAAGCTATAGATTTTCTGTTAGTTTCTGCTGAGTTGTTATATTACATTTTATGCTTCTCATAAGTCATCTATTCTTTCTTGGCATGTTGTAGTCTGGCGAATGACTTGTGCCTATAAACTTCTATTATTTACCAGAGGCATTACTATATTTTTGCTTCTTCCAGATCTATAAATTGTTTCAAGCTTCACAGAGATACCAAAGTTCTGCTGATGAAAGTGGATCTGCTGGGGTCTCGAATCGAGATTTGCAAGTCAGCTGTAATATGTAAGTGATTTTATGAAAATGTGTTTTACAAATGTGATTAAATTAGTTCCTTACCTTCCTAGCTATTGGAAGAAAAAATATTCTTTCTGTGAATGGGATAGAGGATTTTGCATGAGTCATGACTCATGGTCAACGTCAAGAAGTTGCCTAGCATTTCCATTCACCATTCGCTACGTCTTAGGTGTCAAATCTCTGGACAGTACATATGGCAAAATGAAACCAAAATGCCAAGCCCCTATTTTGCTGAGAACCCTAATAGGAGACAAGAGTGGCATACTGACATGCCTAAAGAGTGGTCACCATGAAAGCATAACTCTTACGTGAGCTCAAAGAAGCAACATCTTTTGCTTACCCTTCTTTTTTGTGGAGTCCACTGGCTTGTCATATTATTGTTGATTAGAGAGAATGTGCCATTCTGACACACCTATTTATTTGGATAAAGTACCTACTAGGAAAACCATGCTCATTGGAAGGTATTTAAGGCAAAGATTAGTCAGCAGTGGTCTTGAAGATTTACTTCCATAAGAAATCCTTCTGTCCTGGATCTTCGAACAGAAAGAAAATCCATGACCATCACATAATTATCCATAATACGTGCATCTTCAATCAACTTAAAACTTGTTACAAATTCCTGTTTCATTCATTTGGTGATTCCTGAATTTCTTATGCAATTATATGCATATTCGTTTGGGTTTTAAGATTGCAATGATCATGTTTGAAGATTTACTTCCATAAGAAATCCTTCTGGCCTAGTAATCTTCAACAACAACAACAACAACAAAGCCTTATCCCACTAGGTGGGGTCGGCTACATGGATCATACGACGTCATTCCGCATTCGTTGATCCATGTTCATGAGATTCGACTTCAAACAGAAAGAAAATCCAATCACATAATTATCCGTAATATTGGCTTCCTCAATCGACTTAAAACTTGTTACAAATTCATGTTTCATTCATTTGGTGATTCCTGAATTTCTTATGCAATTATATGCATATCTGTTTGCATTTTAAGATTGCAATGATCATGTTTGAAGATTTACTTCCATAAGAAATCCTTCTGGCCTGGTAATCTTCAAACAGAAAGAAAATCCATGACCATCACATAATTATCCGTAATATGAACATCCTCAATCAACTTAAAACTTGTTACAAATTCCTGTTTCATTCATTTGGTGATTCCTGAATTTATTATGCAATTATATGCATATCTGTTTGGGTTTTAAGATTGCAATGATCATGTTTGTATATTAAGATTTTAATTTCCAGCTCCTAAATTTCTTTTTGCATTTCTGTGCGCATAGATGTGTATTGTTAGTGTCTCTACTTTCAGAATCTTTTGAGGCAGAGAGTGTTATTGTTGTAATTTTCAACTGATTGCTTATATTGTGTTGATTCTGATTTGACTGGCGTTGGCATTGTTCATATTATTGTTTTTGAAGGTCACTATCAAACTTCTATGAATGCCTGCCATAAGATCATCCACTCTTCCTTCTTTCTTTCTATTGAATAAATAATATCATTGTATCAATTTCCACATAGATCTTTGTTATGTTTCTTTTGATGGTTATTATTGGTGATGATTTTATTTGTGTGAAATTTTTTATTCATAGCATGTTTGTTACCAAATTGTCATATCACTTTTGTAGGTTTGCAGCAACAAGTGAGCAGCTGGCAAAAGTTTTGGAGTTACAGGACTTAAATGACATGGGTTTCTCTAAAAAATACATCCGGTGCTTCCAGGCAAGTCCAAAAATATGCCCTATTATGGCATTACTATTTCAAGGCCTATGTATGTGTCTATGTTTCTTGCCTTTGTGGTCATTAAACATTTTCTTTTCAGATATCTGAGGTGGTAACTGGCATGAAGGACTTGATTGATTTTAGTCAGGAGCAAATGATGGGGCCAATAGGTACAGTTTTCTAGAGTTTGAAACTATTTTGCAACTGTTATGCTCTTTTCATCTGTGATGCTGTCAATTTACAGCCAAACATGGCCAGAATTCTAGAGCAAATTTGATTTTTAGCTTGAACTCTATCTCATGTTAATAATTCAATTTGAATATTTAGAGTTTGTACCATAATTTTTTTTCCAAAGTATCGATCTAATATTGGTTGACATGGATTGTACCAAGACCCAGAATATCATGTCATGCTACATATCGTTGCTAGTTTGACAGTCTTTTTGAGACCCGCCTTGGGATTATTTGTCTGATGATAGCACTGTTTGCACAAGTCCTTGTATTTTGTATGAAAAGTTAACAAATGATTTTTCTTTATTCTTTGACATTGCTATTGTTAATTATTTTACAGTTTGGGAAGATATCCACCATTTTATGGCATTGACAAATTGGTTTCTTTAGGCTTATTGCTTGTGCTGCAATTTGCATCCATGCTTGTTTCACTTGAGGCATTTGAATTCATGCATACCTTGAAATATCAGAATCATCTAATATTCTTTTGTGTTCTAGTTGTACTTTATTTTCTTACACACATTTGGACTTGTATTCTAGGAGAAGCTTATTTGTGTCTACTATTTGTTGTGAAATATAATTTCTTTACGGATCTTAGAAGTAGGAATTAGCAGGGTTGACTAAATCAACTCACTCAACCTAACATGATCATTTTTGTTGGGGTTGGATCAGGCCATTAAGTTAAATGGTATCAAATCCAAACGATTTAAACTTTTCGGAGTTGGATCATAATGTTAAAATGAATCAAACCCAACTCAATTCAACCTTTTCTTCGTCTGGTCAACATGGTCAGGTTGGTTATGTCTTAGGGTTAGATAATAGGGTCAAACATTATCTGACCTTTTTGGGTGGGGCATCAAATTTCATCAGTTATAGCCTTCTTGATACCCGACCCGGTGGCCCAAAATATTTTTGCTAATAAATAAAAAGATGGTCAGTTAACATTAAGGCCACTTAAGTTTTTAAACAATGTTAATACGTATTATATTTCATCTATTTTAATATTTGTTGTACTTATTCTGTTTTAAACTAATTATTAATATGTTTTAAACTAATTATTAATATGTTTAAATAACTGTCTTCCATTACCTATTTGAACTCAATTTTCAACAATGAATAATTTGTGTCAATGGGTTAGTTTGATCCAACTTTTGAGATCATGGATGTAGGCCAGAGAATGATTCCCTTGTGGTTTTTAGTGACGTTGAAGTACCAAATTTATCAATTTGCCGGATTGCTCTACATTCCTATTTATTTTACATAGATAGCCACAAACACAACAGAAGACGAGTTCAAAAAAAGTTAAAATCCAAACAACCCAACCCAGATGACCCAACTCAATTTAAATTGGGTTGGGTTTTAAATTTTTCTTGTTCTAACTGCCTCGATTCAACCCAATGTTTTTGAGAGGGGATTCAACCCAATGTTGATTTTGTCAAATCCCACCCAACCCATTATGACACCTGTATCTAAGTGATTCTTCCTTCGTCTCACATGCACCACATTGCAGTTTCTAAGAACTGAAGCATATATTTGCCTCAAGAAGTATCACTGACATTTTGAATTTTCAACATTACTTATAGAGTCTCTGAAGTACTATGCACTGATGGCGGGAGCGAAGCTGCAAAATCAAAGGTTGGAGACTGAGAAGCTGATGCCCACACATCCTTTACCTGCTGATCAGAGCAATATGGATAATGCCTTGGGCATCAATCCAGGAATGAGCAGTCATATGAATAACTCTGTGCCAGTTGTTCCGATCCTGAGTAGCAACCAGCAATATGTTTTTACTTTGAATGACTGCCAGAATTTACTGAGACGTACAAATTCCAACCAGAATGTGCTTCAGCAGGAATTGTCAGGTGATGTTAACCACTTCAAACAACTGCAATCTATGCATTTTCAGGGTTCTGCTTCAATTGTGTCAAACCAATCTGACATATGTGCAATTGGTCATCATAGTGGACAACATTCATCAAATGATTACTTGCTCCAGGAAAATAGTCTTTGTCCTGTCCAGGGGAACCAACACTTGCAGGAACATGTAATTCAGCAAATGATGCTGCAAGAAGTGAAGAACAACAATCAGGGGAAACCACGACGATCTCACAGTGCTCCAGTACTATGTAGTCATGCTGCCTCAGGGGATGTAAGCAGAGATGGCAGTGTTGGCACAACAGATAGAAGGGGATCAGCTGAAAATGAATTGGAGTTGCAGAACATGCCTACCAGTGTCGCTCCTAATTCCATAGGAGTACCCAGCAGAAGCAACAACCTGGAGACTGCTGCCGGTGATATCTCCATGAGTGCTGATGGTCTTAATTCAGGGAATGACCTTCTACCTGACTTAGAACTACCAGAACTTGATGCTGTTGTTCAGGAATTTGTTCAGAATGGGTTGTTCAAAGGTGAAGGCTGGTAACAGACAGGGCGCGGTTGGAAGGTGAGGATGTTGCTGATAACTGTAGAAGTGTTTCTGCATTGTATACCGACGCTGTGTTAGTAGGCTTTCTTTCCTTTTAAACTGCTTAATCTATAGAGCTGCGCGAAGCTAATAAGTTGACATAAGTCGCAAATCCTGATAGAATAATACATATAGCCAATTATACAAATGCAACGCTGATTTTTTAAGACTTCCTTCAGCCAATTGCTTCATATAAATGTGATCCATGGAGATCAAATTGACATATCTGGTGCAAAAGGAGGTTACCAAATATGAACAATTACATACCTTATTGTTTGAATATATGTTTACTATGTTCGTGAGTGTTCTTTCCGAAGTCATTTTGTTCTTTGGCTAATTTCGTATATACTAGAGAAACAAAATGCCCTTGACATTATTATTTTCCTTTAGTATTGCTTTGTAGGCTCCAATATTTTATGCACTTTTTTTTGTTCTGAAACAAAACTGTATTTTTTGTATCATGTGAAATGCAGTCACGTAGCTGAGATAAAGTATGACGTTCTGATTCAAAATTTCAAAACAGCACAAATAAATCAATGTAGGGACGATACCATAAATGTAAACAATTTTGAAAAAAAAAGAGCTGACAAAAAGATAAATTATGGAATATTCTTTCAATTGGAAAGAAGAGTATGCAGCACACATTTTGCTACATATATGTGGCATACCCATTTTAGATGTCTAAAATCCAATAGTTGAAATGTTCTCTTGTACTAACAGCTTCATCAGCCTTCTCTCTCTCAATTTTGTTGCCCAAGTAACTAATGGATTAGAGAATGTTTTCGTACTGCTGTAATATTTTTAGTTTTCAGTCCAGCACTTTTTACTCCATTTGTTTCTTGTAATTAAGTACATGAGTTGTCTTTGCTTCTGATGCGTTATATATGTCTCCTCTTTAGCTATGGAAGCAGGCAAAGGATTAAATGTCCCAAAGTGTTTAGAAATTCCAAACATACAACTCAATATTGCATTCACACTTCATCATGAGACTCTATTCAATGGAGATGTGACAATTGAGTCATGAGCACTTCATTCCACAAGTCCGAAATCTCTCTTGATTTCTGGTTCTTGTAGACCATGTCATCTTTCAACGTAAGTATTAAAGGACAAATGGTTTCGAAATTTTACAAGCAAACTTATGAAACATTAGGCTTTTGATACAATGCCACCAATCTTTGATCTTTTGATGCCACATGCATACGGTGTCTAAAGAATATGGTGCATGATTTTGCATGAAATTGGTGAATTAAAAACCTGTACAGAGAAGCATGAAACTAAATCCACGGAATACAAATAGCAGAAATACCAATGACTTTATTGTTGGGTTAGTCTTAGTGAAGTTTCTTGGGGGGTGGCTAGGTGGAGGTGATGATTCCTTGTTCTTGATAACTGGGATAGTATGGATCTCATTAAGTTTTGCTTAAAGTCGTGAAGAAAGTTGAACATCGTATCTATTTTTTTTCTCATTCATATTTCATTGTTATTAAACTTTTGTTATATGATTATTATAATAATGGTCTAGATATGAACATCGGAAACTGTGTATGTCGCACTGCATAATAAATATTTTCTGAAATTTTCACCTACAAATTTGATGTTATGGTTCGTTTGTGTTGCTATTATAGGTTAGAAATTAATCATTGTTGCTGTTCTATTGTGCTACCTTTTTGGACTCGTGAAGGAAACATGATGTCTGCTTTAAATGATAGTTGTTTGCTGTGAAGAAATTCAAATTGTTGTCCATATATTGACGGAAGGCAATCAAATTTACCATTTCAGGTGTAGAGCCTTATTCCATAACATTCACATTTTAGAACAATTCTTTTTTCTTCTCATTACATGCTTTAGAACTTTACTCTGGCATAGAAGATTTACATAAGGCAAATATTAAAATTCTTAGAAAAAATAGAAACATCAGACAAGTGCATGTGAATGTTAGTTCTCTTTCCTGTGTTAGTGTTTTTTTTTTATTTTAAAAAAGGTCTTATGACTGAATAATAGGAGAAATAAAAAACCTACTAGAAGAACCAAAACTCTGGAAATCGCAACACTGGAAGATGTTGATGAGAATTACAACTAGAATGAACACCACTTATGAAGAGATGACATTCACTATAAAAGGAACACAAATTGCGCCTATGAACAACAAATATATATAACACAATAATGTAGCCTAAACAGACAACACGTCCCAAGAAAGATTGTGAACTTCACAAGATACAACATTGAGTTGAAACGAACATAACAAATCACTCTACAGCTGCCAGGACAGACCAGCTGAAGCAGCATTTTGCGCCTTAGCTATGTACAGATGAATCGAGGTGAGAACAAGATCAAAATCCGGTATGGTAATTTATACTCTCTGAGAACTAATCTTTCTGGTAGGTAGTCAACTCTTGCAGCTCCAGCCTGAAGTAGGCACACAATTCAGGTAATGGCACCAGTGGCAATGATCATTCCCATTGACTCCCTTGAAAAGCATAATTAGACCAACAACGAATCTGCAGAGTAACAACAACAAATGGAATCAATTACATACTGACATACTGTGGCATCGACTGCTAATTCAATCTTGAAAATAGAAGTATTAAATATAGTACATATCAACCTCTAACTGAGTCTATGCCAACAAGATCTTATAATTAGAAGGTAGTTAATGTGCATTGAATTGAATCTTTATGTAAACTGATGATTTATTATTCTCTGGATGCAATAAGATAACAAAGCTAACGATGAAAAAAATTCTTACCCAGCTATCAACAAGAGCAATGCAGTGATCCAGAGAAAGTATTGGTAAGCTTTGTACTTGGATGTAACCTGACTTGAAGGAGGGAGATCATGCCGCTCCAGCCAACCAAATTGAGGCTGAACCAGCAAAACAAACCCCAAAAGGAAACCAGACAAGAAACCACCGATATGGGCAAAGCTATCAACATGAGGAAATATGCCGACAGCCAAGTTTATCACGACGACTACCAGAAGTGTGAATAGAGCTGCAACCTATGAAAAAAGAATCAATATGATTAAACTATGACGCCAAAATGGGAACATGAACAAGGCTGAAACTGGTATGTACCCACCCTGTTAGAATAAATTGTCCAGTTGATAAAAAGTTCTGAAAGCATGGCTCCAAGAAGTCCAAATAAAGCACCAGAGGCGCCGACTGAAACAGTGTTTTGCAAGAGAAGAGTTGAGAGTATGCTACCCCCAAAACCTGATAGGAGATATATGATCCCGATGCGTGCTGATCAAACATATATGATGTCAGCTTAGTGGAACTTGGTGAAAGCATATTCAAATTCAACACGAAAACTGAATTGGGAAATACAAACTTATGTTGGAAAGGAATACATCATTAGAAATACACGTCATTGGGTAGTCACTCGCACAGTCACACTTCTACATGATAACCAAAGGAGCAGAACTACTTGTATTCCATAAAGAAGCAGAGGAAATAAAGGATACAGCTTACCAAATCCAAATTGCTGTTCAAGTCGGATTCCGACAAAAAGTAAGCTTAGCATATTTGTGAGCAAATGGATTAGACCTGCATGCAACCAAATACAGGTAACAAGTCTCCAACCTTGACGCTGATGGACTACATTATTCCATCTTAGAGCACCCAACTTCATCAAGCTGAAAAGGGAACAAACGTAAAGAAAACCATAAATTACCATGTTCAGGACAAAGATTCTTTGAGCTTGTTAGGATAATCTGCCAATCCCTCAACACAAAGGATATCCTTTTTTTTCTTTGAAGGAACGCAGAGGATATCTGACGAACATGTCTAACCAGATAAACGAACAAAACGAACGCTGAAACACTATGGAACTGCTTAACAGGAAGCTAGTTTTTACCATCGAATTGATCACCAAGGAGCCATGTACTACATTTATCTTTTAAACATATGATTTCAAATTTCAGAACCCGTCAAAATCTTAGAATCGAGGTTGAATTAAGGAATCAAAAAAGGTAAATAGGTAGCTGGAAAACATGCATGAGCTCTGAACGACCATCATCAATCTAGTTGTTGTGGAAACGAAGAGCGAATACAAGGTAAAAATTGGCACGCGCAGTTCCAGAAATTAAATGCCACGAATGAATGATACGATCATACAAGTGCCGTCGCATTAAGTACCACAACAAAAAGGTGGAAGAAAATTATTTCAACAAGTGCAATAAAGATTCAATCTTTATGAAGAAGAAAGTGAAAGACAAGAAAAGTAAACAAATGATAAAAAAGAGCAATTTTTTACGCATTAATGCAAATATTTGTAGAGCAGTAGACTAACGGATCCACCGTAGTAAAATGAGTAAAAATCCAAACTTGCCCGAGAATTCGGGAAGAAAACAGAGGCGGGGAGGAATTACCCGGACGACGCGGGGCCGAGCAGAGGGTTCTCTCGAAGCGGCTGGAACGAGAAGCGGTGGAGGAAGGTCCGGCCAATGCACGAACCGCCGGAGGGCCGCGGGTAGTGGCCGGGGCAGTCGTTGACGTACATCTCCACCACGAAGACCGCCACGCAGGCCAGAACGATCGCCGGCACCAGCCACGGTCTCCACCTCCTCTTCTCCGCCTCCGACGACTCGTAGAAGTAACGGGCGGCGGCGCCTCCGGGTCCCTTCGCCTCGAGGTCGGTCATCCTTGCGCTCGCAAACCTCGGCCGGCAGGCTGTCCACCAGCAGCGACGTCCGGGGTGGGCTTTAAGGCGTTTGGCGGGTGGATTCCAGCGGAGGTGGTATCGCTCTCGCTTCGGCTTTGTTTGCGTTGCTTGGCTTTGAAGCAGGAGAAGTAACTGCGAAGTTTGGTGACAAATGAAATGATGAGAGGGACGGCGACTTGCAACTGAAGCAGAGAAAACGGTGGAGGGGGAGAAATTTTCCTTCATTAAAAAATAATTTTCATGAAAAATAACTATTTTTAAAATTTGCATGAGAGGGAAAAAATTTTCATTAAAAAATATTTTTAAAATGTAATGGAAATTATAGCAAATAAAAAACAGGGACAAAAACAAAAAAAAGAGCATGAATACTGTGAAACTTGCAATGCACAAGAAATTATCGTCTTTACACATCTCTTTTTTTTTCAATATTTCTACGTGATCCATGCACCTTCTTCATTATTAAAAAGTTATTGCTAGTATTGTTCATAGATATGGACCTCATATTTTTTTTATGGAAAATCCTTGCACCTAAAAATTCCCTCAAGGATAATAGATATAATTCCAATTGTAAGAAAAGAAAAAAAAAACGCACTCAAAATTTCATAAAGGGAAGGAAGGGGATTGAGAGGGAAGGAAAAAAAAAAGAAGGGAATGGGGAAAATGATTAACCTTGTTTGGATAAAGGGGAAGGAAGGAAAAAAATTTAAATATTAATGTTATATGACAATTATATCCTTTTCTTATTATAATAAAGTTTATACCTTTAAGGGTAACTAAGTCATTTCATCTGTTAAAAATTTTTAACTGCCATTCACCTCCTTTAACCCCCGATTTAGTGATGTTTCTAAATCTGTTAATTGACTGTTGCAAATTTGCATTGAATTGTCTCGAAGGTTTTTGGGTGATGTGTAACGTGCATTGGGTGGTCACGTGCAGTTGGAAAATTAAAACATTTATTGACTTCAAATATATTTGTTTACAGTGTTATGGCGGGGGAAGGTGGCAGTGGGGTCGTTATACAGAGAGATCTCTTGGCGGTTGGAACGTGCAAAAACTAAAATAGTCGTCGTGGACTGAGGAATTGGAGGATCAAGTTCTCTTAACCACATCACGTTCTCTCTCTCTCTCTCTCTCTCCCCTACCCATCTTAGAAAAAGAAAAAATATCACAATAGTTTTAGATGGTGCATGTTGCTTTATCGCTCTCTCTCTATATATATTGAAAATGTAACGTCCTTTAGGTGAAATACTTGAAATGCTGTGGAACTTCAATTTAGTCTGTTCATTTTACATCTACCAAATGGATTAAAATTTGGGTAAAAAAACAAAATCAGGCTCTCTCTCCAACTAAGCCATTCGACACATCTTATCATCATTGACCCACCGGCGTCGAGGCAAATTTTGGCGCCGTCGAGCTAGATGTTGCCGATCCCTCTTCGTCGAGCCAAATCGCATAGGCACTCGACGCAGATCTCGTCACCGTCGAGCCATATTTCGCTGCCGTCAATCAAATTTGGCGAACCAGATGTTGTCGATCTCCCCCAAGCACCACCGACTAGAGCACCATGAACAACGACATCGCCCTCCAGATGCTCCGGCCGCTGGGCTTTTAACGCTGCGACTAGGGCGATGAAGTTCCAATGGGAGAGCTCCACGCCCTTAACTCGTCCTTTCATCCTTGACGAGTACAGGATTGCAGCGGTGGCAGACTGTTTGACCAAGATGTATTGAAAATTGACGTGTTAATCAAATTTTCTAAAAACTTAAGTCGAATTTTATATTTTTAGTATCCTTCTTCATGTGTGACCTATTGATAATTGATAATTTTTAATCTCATTCAAGCCCAATACGTGAACTCAGAAATTTAGCTCTATACCATCTTGAAATATGACGTGCTAATTATTTTTTCTAAAAGTTCAAATGGTTAGGAAAAACAACGTCGTTGATTTTATATTTTTAACAAAATGTCCTCTGCGCTATAGGAACTTCAGAAAGCATGTCAAGGATTAGAAATGAGAGAGGAGTCGAGGAGTTTGATAGGGAGGTATTGCGGGAGCTTGGAGGGCTCAACTGTGGTGGCGAAGGCGACGGATGGCTTTGAGACGCCGACCTGATGGGCGATCTCGTCGGAGGAGCTGAGATGGTTAACTGGGGAGATGACTATGTCGGCGGCTAGGAGGGCGAAGTAGAGGATGGGGGCGTCATGCTGGTGGGAGAGAAGATGAACGCGGCATCACCAGAGGAGGGAGGGGGGCAGACGCGGGAGAGGGAGGTGAAGTCGATGATAGCTGGGTTATGAGAGAGGGACAAGGGTTTTTTTTTTTAATCCATGCCATGGATGTAAAATGGACGGACCACAATGTTTCGGGCGCTACACTTTCCATTCACTCCTCTTGGATCATTTGGCCTCTTGCTTTGATGGTCTCATTTCCATTTTTTTTTTTCTCGTACTATTAATGTGGAGATTTTAATTCTTCAAAAATGCATTACACCTTATGAAGAAGTAGCTAAAGCTGCGTTTGGGCAAGCTTCCTCCAAAAGAAATTTTTGCAAAAAATTTTACTTTTGTCCATCGGATCTCAAGTAATGTGCTGTTAGCTAAAGATATCTGTGATAAAAAAAAAACAAATTTTAAAAGTATTACCAAACAACAAAGTGGTAAAAAACAAATTGATCGGTCGAAAAAAGCAAGGTGGAAAAGCTGTCCCAAACGTAGCCCAAATCTTCAACTAGATTGCAAAACCATGATCATGCTATTTCTTGCTTAAGGAATGGGATTAAAGAAATGCTATTCAGCTCATCGGACTTTTCTTTCATTCTAACATCCAAGTTTTCATGTCTCTGTTGGTAATTCTCAAATGAGGATTTCAAATTTTCTCGGAATATTTTAATTTCATGTACTTTATTTTTTGAATGAAATCAAAGATATGAGGAAAGAGGCAAAGGTAGAGAAGATGAGATGACACAGAAAAAGTGGCATGGTAGCAATGAGGGGCGGACCCAGACCGGGGGCCAAAATAAGAGTAAAAAACCTAAAAAATTATGAGAGGGTCTGGGCTTGAACAGAAGACCTCCAGAAGAGGTGACAAAGCATAGAACATGTGTCAACTTTAGACTAAATTACTTAATAAAAGTCCTAATTTAATTTTTAGTCACATATTAATATGTAATATTAATAAAATTTTGAGGGGGCCAGGGCCCCTCACCTATAACCTGGGTCCGCCCCTGCTAGCAATGCCAAGGATCTGTTTTGGGAGAAAATAGTTCTTCTCAAATTTGGACAACATTGCTGCATTTAATATTTATGGAGTGGCCTTAAGTTTTTCCTTTTCCTTTTTCTTGGAGTGGCATTAAGAATTTCCGATTAATTTTTTTGTTGAAAATTTTAAAGGATAAAACATCGGTCACAACTTGTGAACCTGTAGAGGCTTACTTTATTTACGACAATTTCTCTTTAGTGAGAGTTCAAAATTTCGAATTTAAGTAGTTCAAATATATTTATTTTACTGTTCGAAATAGTGAGCTTTACTAACCTCTTTTTATGTTTTTATATCTTGAATTCGACAATAATAGTTAAGAACAACGTGAAATAAAAAATAAACAAATAAGTTTAAGTAATAAAATAAATCATTGTGACGAAAAGAATTTCATATTTGATGGAAACCTCTGTAAATCCATCAATCGAAAGTTTATAATATATGATGGGTTTATGTCAGAAATAGAGTCACTGCAAATTGGCCCGAATAGGGAAAATATATTTTGCCTCAATCTGAGGTGGACGTACGATGATTTCACCACATATTTCAATAATGCATAAAGATTTAATCAGTTTTAAAAGTTCATTAAGACAATATTTTAATCAAATTTCAATAAGAAATTCATCAAATCATTAAAAGTTTATTACAAAGTTCAAAATATAGTGCGAACGACTTCTTTAGATCGTTATGTCTAAAAAGTGACGCCGACGATTCAACTTGCTACTGCGTAACGTCATGTCTTTTAATTGCTTCTTGGCTATGTTAGTTGCCATTCCAATTATTCTATTATTGTGATTTTTAAACTCATCCTTGCCGATCCAAGTTTTTTCTACGTTGAGAACTTTGTTGCTGCAATGTTGGGATTCCAAATCTTTGTGCTACTAGGATTGTTCAAATCAAAGGTGAATCTAATATATATTCAAATTATATTACATGTGAAAAGATGTGGTGGTTTTGTTTTTTATTTTTTATTTTTGCCTTCTCCTTTAAAGTTTTAGGTTCGAGACTTAGTACACTGTTTGTTTTCTCCTTTTTTTTTATATTTTTTGCCTTATCTTCTCTCAATAAAGACTATTGAATCTTTACCTAGCCTTTAAAAAATGTACAATATATTTTTTTATTTATCTTTTTGTCTAATATTTTGTCTTGTTTTTAATTTTATTTTAACAAATAATAGTGCATTATTATTTTCTCATTTTTGGTTTTTTTATACTCTCTTCTTTGAATAAAAGAGTATCGGATCCTTTACCTATACTTTAATCAAAAGTACAACATATTTTTTATATTAAATTTTTTGTCTAAATTTTTAATACTTATTTTAATTTAATTTAATTTAATTTTTCATCATAGACTCACAAATAATAATTGGATCATATTATTTTCTTTTTTTATTATCATAGATTCATTTGTGCCCTTCACACAAGGTATTTAAATGTTATTAATATTTTTAATTTTATACGATTATTCCGTTTATAATAAATTCAAATTTATGCAATTAATATTATTAGCTTATTATGCATCATTTTATATTACTCTTTTATGTTATTAATCTTTATATAAGGGGATACAAAAATCTTAATTAACTAATTTCAACATATTTATTATACACAGACATATTTAGTTTTATCTTTATGTTTAATTATTTAAATTTATTTTGTCAAATTTCAAATTTAATATAAATATTTTACAGTTAATTATGTCAGTAAAAATACTTAAAAAAAAGACTTCAACAAATTTTCTAATTATTTTATCAGCCACTGGTTTGAATCTCATTGATCTTGAAACTCTTTTCTTGTTGCTCAAGTGATTTCATTTGTTCCTGCATTTGGATTGTATCATGGATTTGTATAATTTTAACACACATGAACTTGATGGACTTATGTTAGAATAATCAATAGATTATCTGATACATGAACACTTTTTTTCGTTTATATTACCCCATTCCCTCCAAAGTTGACTACCATTTGAGTACTATGTTTAATTTCTTGAATTTTGAATCCTCCTTAAAATAATATATCGGACGATTAATTTGACATAAATTCAAATTAATATTAATAAACTAATGTATGATTCGATCATGATAACAATTATTACATATGTTGTTTCATTTTTTTTATGGATTCTTAAAGGTCGTCTCGGGTTCTTTATCCATATTTTTGCTGAAATAATTTTTTAGAAATAATTAGCATAATAAAAGCATAATTATAACAGATCATTAAAATAAAAATCAATTATGTAGGAAATTAATTAAACTTGAAATTCTCTAAGTCACATTTGTCTTGTTACATTCTCTATATATTTGCTTTCAAGAATTCATTAAGTTTTTTAGGTTTAACCGGTCGGATATCAAATTATTGTGTTATAATACTTTCGACTCGGTACCTAATACAAAGTTTTCTATTTATGTCAGTTTCAATCCAAAAAGTTTTATTAGGGTCTCAGATTAGTTATGTTATCAAATTATTGAAACTTTGTTATGCAAAGAATAAAGATAATTAATCTTGACTTTGTTATTCTTGGAATTATTATTCTTGTTGTAATATGTCTGATTGGATGAAATAATAATAATAATAATAATAATAATAATAATAATAATAATAATAATAATAATAATAATAATAATAATAATAATAATAATAATAATAATAATAATAATAATAATAATAATAATGGAATTGAATTTTTTACTCATGGATGAGGGGTGAGATATTGTGTTGCCTTATATATAATTTTAGAAAATACAGAACATACATACATATAGTTAAGTTATAATTTTTTAAGTTAAGCCCATCCTTGCTACAAATTGAATCGCTATCCATCAAGGAACTCTCTTTTTAAAATAAAATTTATCCAACCATGATCTTGAATCCATAGAAACATTGAGTTCATTAATAAGCAAAAAATTCAAATTTAAATAAATTATTAAAAATAAAAAAGTAAATCAAATAAATAATTTTTGTGAGAGAGAAAAAATAAATAAAATGCTAAACTTAAGATATATTATTAAGACAATAAAAAAAATAAAAAAAACGTGAATTTGAAACCACTGCTGCTTTGCTTTGAGTTAGCGCCGGTAGCCAACAGGATACCCCATCGCCCCACCGTCCTCCTCCCTCTCCTTCTTCGCGCCAAACCCGGACCCAGCACGCCACATCTCTACCGGTACCGGTACCGGCGTCGGCGCGGCAGATCCATGCAGCACTGCTCGACGTCGTCGAGCGCCGCCGAAGACCCTAACGGAGAAGTTCACGATCCCGTTCCGCTCCCTGCGCGCGTCCCTCAGCCTGTAGCTAAGGAAGTGCAGCCACCCGTCGGGCCCCACGTCGACGAAGTCCGAAAGCGGGACGGTCGCGGCGGCCACGGGTCTAGCGCCAGATGACGAAGCGCCGCCGCCACGGCGGTTCCTGCAGTACATGACCTCCAGCGTCATCGAGCTGGCCTGCGGGGGCACGGGCAGGCTCAGTTTATGGTTCCAGGAGGGACAGCCGCTGCAGCGGTCGCCGCGGTCGACGTCGGTGCTCGCCTGCTGGTGCGGGAGGGAGCCCAGTCGGACGGTGACGAAGGTGCCCTTGGCGAGGCGGCGGCCACCAAGGCGGAGGTCCTCGGCGGAGACGACGTTGATCTCCATGGACGAGGGCAAAGTCTCCATGATCGATATGATCTGTACGTGCTTTTGTCTCGGTTATTATTGTTATTTTTCTTTAGGGTGAAACCTGTACGTGTCTTGGAGGCGTTGCTCCCCGCATATACAATTTATAGACGAGTTCCTGCCGGGTAACTTTAGAACATACGTAGAAGGAACCGAGTCAATATTTTGTTTTTTATTCAAAGTATGAGTCTTAATTGGATATGTATGGTCAAATTGGAGTCATACAGGGAAATAATAATAATACAAGTCATAGATAAGTTTCTGTGAATTTACGCACCTTATGAAGCATTGCCAACTCATCCGCCCATCGATCTGGATAATATATATATAGTAATGAGAAAAAAAAGGGTGAGGAAATTTTAATAGAAGACCACGGAAATTAAATTGCATGTGAGGTCCATCGAGTACAGGCATTTGTAATTTGATTGCATATGACATTACGTTTCTAACAAATTGCATGAGCATCGGGTGCATGCGTCACACGAATCACGTCACCGTTGCTGATTTTGCTTTGCTAATTCTCGTAGGTGTGTATGATAAATGGAACTAAAGTTCCTCTGGACAGATTAATTCGATGTGTATTTGGATGAAGTAAAATGTAATTACGCGGAATCATAGAGTTTACGTGATAGAAAAAATAAAAGTGATGAATTAAATATTAATGAATTTTAAAATAAAAATTAATATTTTAAATATAAAATAAAATATTGTTAATAAATAAAAACAAAAGTATAAATTTAAATTTTATTTAAAAAAGTTTTGTTAAAAAATATATTATTTAAATATAAAAATTGGTTTCTAATAAATTATATGTAGTAAAATATTAATTTTTTTTAATGAAATAACAAGTAAGAAATAATATTATATTAATATGTTATAATAAATAATTTATATTTAATAAAGAAATTATTTTATAAGAAAAAAACAAAGAAAGAGAAAATAATAAACAAAATTGAAAAAAAAATGTCAACACATCAACTCAAAAAAACAATTTTGGTTCACGCGGTGGATCTAGGAGAAGGAAATTAGGGGATACGTGACCTTTAATTCTGGAATCGGATTGTACATTCGGTTTTATCAAACATCACATTGTTTGACAGAATCGACTAGAATTAGGCGGTGGTTCCGCCTAATTCCAATTTTCAAATGAGGCCATAAGGTTGATCAAAAGCAGTTTCGCCTCAGTTGTCACAAGCTAGGCTTATTATTATGAGAATTGATAATTATCATAAAGATAGAACATCATAGCATGCAAATTTTAATAATGTGACATCAATGAAAGTAATTAACACCCCGAAATTCGATTATGTCACATGACGAAATTTTCTTTCGTGCACTACTTTCTTCGGTACTACTTCAATTGCTTCGTTGACTCAGATGATCAAACGAAGTGGCACATAAGTGGAAGACTTAAAATAATATATTAGAATAAATAAATAAGAGAAATGCAGAAGCTAAATAAAATAAAAAGATACATCATATTGTCTCGATACAAGACATATAAAGGTTCATGCCATAGTACAACTCAATAGGTCTCGTACATTATCCAAATATAACTCGATAAAATAAATGGTTAATTCCTTAAATCTCGTCTGAACTATAACGATTTTCCGTGTCTGTCCTTAATATACCCTTAATATATGAACTTAGTATAGCACACTTCTAAACTATGCTGTGATTTTCACTTTACTCCATCCATCATGTTCTTTAACTTTGTTGATAATTTTTTTAGTTATTAAATGACTAAATTGTCCTCCTATAACTTGAAATAATGTCCATTAAAGGGGCAATCTCGAGGGTAATTTAGTCATTTAATAAATAAAAAAATTACCCTAAAATAAATGACTCATAATAACTCTAGATAATCATATGCACATGTCGCCTGAGTTGTAATCGCCGCACAAATATCAACTCCCTTGTAAATTATCTCATGTACTCGTAGGGATCACATAGAAAAACAAGTTCATTTGTTAGTATAAAACTACGTGTGAATTCATAATAGATCATAAGAAAATTCCATCAAAATAATCATAAAATAAGCATAAGAGCGAGATGTGATAATAAATCAAGAGATCATCATGGTTTCATGTCCTTTCATTTTATTTCATTTTTGTATTTATGTTCATTGTTCATATTTATATGTTCATAAGGACAAAGTTCTTTCATTCATCTTTAGTCATTCATAATTTTTTATTTTATCCACGAGTTGGAAGGACTTTCCACTTTTAGAAAATACCATTGCAAAAACACAAGTGTATAACTATCTAGACCATGATGGAATAGTGGAGGATGAGTGCCATGATAGGTGCATCATCGGGTAAGATGACCTCGCATAAAGAAGAAACATTTGTAGGTGGAGAATATCCATGGGAAGTGTCTCACACAAGGTTGTAACAACTCTTATTTTGATAAGCAATGACGACCCTCATTATCTTATTAATTATGAACCTATCTTTTGATCACTTGGATCACTCAGGGCTATAGGGAGTGAGAGTGACTCCAAATAATCTTTTAATTGATGTAGATAAATACAAATCGAGTGGACTAAGGCTTGTCAAATCATGAGATTTAATTAAGGTCATATTTCCCTCTAATTAAGGTTGAGCGATCATTCGTTTGGAGTACATTCAGCAGTCGTCCGAAAAGTTCGGACATCCATTTTTATCGATATACATCGATCGACCGTTAATACTTCGATCGTCCGTTGTGAGTTCATCTTTCGGCCGTTCAAAGGCCATGAGCGAATCGGTCGACTAAAAGGTATTCGATCTTCCATTATGGCACAAGGAGGTTCTCGGATTTTGATCGATTAGAAATGGACCTCCGTTGACCATCGGATCATCTTCTGGCATGATCGTCTGAAATAGTTTCGATCGACTGACTGGTTATTGTCGTCATTTTTATATAACGACATTTTCTCAGTTCGACTATTCGAAGGAGTTTCGAACTTTCGTTCTGCTCCAGGTCGATCATCTGAAATAGTTTCAAATGTCCAATATGGTAGTCTCTATACTATTATCGACATAATTTCGATGCCCCAAAGGGATTTGGTCGCCCTTTTCAGTTGATAGAGCCGCGGGTCATTATAGAATCCTTAAATTTTTAATCAATTTTACAATAGAAAAAACATAGATCTAAACATCCTCAACATATTTCCTAACATGTGGCATGATATAGTAACTGAATCATGTATGTTGCTTGAACATAAATCTAAAATCATTCTATCATAATATGTCTAAGTCTTAGAATCATCTTACAATCTATTTCATATCAATTTTTCATATCTAAGGCTTGGGATAATATTCTTTTTATCTACTTAACATGCATCGAAAATATAACAAATAATAATGTCAATCATAGCATATAATCAATTTTACACCACTCAATCAACATGAACAATCAGAAGGAAATGAGAACAAAACTCTTTAGAAATTGTAGGCACAATTCCTACCCTTTTTAGCATAAATCCTAATCATAAAAATAGTTCTTAAGGCATGCATATTCACCAGGAGACTACCATGATCCAGATCCCGAATAACACACATTTTTTGGTGATTCCCAGTTGTCACATCACCAAATCCGATCCTAGTTTCTTTCCCTTCCCAGTTGTCCAATGGCAGAGCCAACCTAAAAGTTGATTGGGTTCACATAATGTTGATGGCTTTAAATTGTTTTATTAATATAAACTATAAAATTACTGTAATGTTGTTCAATTACAATGTTAAAAATTATTATAAATTATATGGACTTTAGTTCTAATTTCTAAGTACATAAAAGAATTATGTGTAAAGAATATGCATACACGTTTTAATCATAAAATGGTGGTACAAAATCAAAATTAAGTGCATGATCATGAAATATATTCTCTTAATGATATCAATAATTCAAATAAATTATATTACTTATTTTATTCCAGTCTACGAGATCTTACGGAGCCTGTTCATGCATGATTTAAGCTAAATAAGATAAAATATAATTACTAAATATATTAATTTTTTTTGTCACGCAATACAATAATACTCATATAAAAAATATAATTAGAAGAAATGCATAATTTAAAAAAGAGAAATAATATCTCCATGATAATTAATATAATGTGCTCCATATTATTTGTGATGGTAATAAAATAAAGTATATTTATTGTGAAACTAAAAACAAGAAAAATTACATGTTAGCATATTCAAGCATGAGATGATGAACTATATTCTCCAAGTGATATAAATAGTACAAATAAATGATAATTATTATGAGATTTAATAATTTACGCTAATTGAGATAAAAGATAATATAAATACATTATTTTATTATATAAAAAATATAATAAGAATAAATACATAGTTTAAGAGAAAATAAACATTTTATCATATCATGTGCATCATTTTATTTTTTTTATGGTAATAGTATAGATTGTATTTATTGGAGTACATTCAGCAGTCATCTGAAAAGTTCGGACGTCCATTTTTATTGATGTACATCGATTGTTCGTCAATACTTCAATCGTTCGTTCTAAGTTCATCTTTCAGCCATTCAAAGACCATAAGCGAATTGGTCGACCAAATGGTATTCGATCTTCCATTATGGCACAAGGAGGTTCTCGGGCTTTCGATCGAGAATTTTGGTCGACCAAAATTTAACCGATCGTAGCTCCATGATCTTCGATCGATTAGAAATGGGCCTTTGTTGATCGTCGGATCATCTTCTAGCGTGAATAGTCTAGATCGGTCGTCTGAAATAGTTTTGATTGACTGTCTGTTAATTTATTGTCGTCATTTTTATGTCTCGAGAATTTCTCAGTTCGACTGATCAAAGGAGTTTCAAACTTCCGTTATGCTCCAGATTGATCGTCCGAAATAGTTTTGAACATCCAATATGGTAGATGCTATACAATTATTGAGGTAATTCAAACGCCCGAAAGGGATCCGGTCGCCCGTTTCAGTCGATAGAGCCATAGGTCGATATAGAATCCTTAAAATTTCAATCGAATTTACAATAAAAAACATAGATCTAAACATTCTAAACATATTTCCTAACATGTGGCATGATATAGTAACTGAATCATGGGCATTTCATTTTGTATAATATATGTTGCTTGAACATAAATATAAAATCATTCTATCATAATATGTCTAAGTCTTAGAATCATCGTACAATCTATTTCATATCAATTTTTCAGATCTAAGGCATGGGATAATATCTTTTTATCTACTTTAACATGCATAAAAAATCCAACAAATCATCATGTCAATCATAGCATGTAATCAATTTTACACCACTCGACCAGCATAAACAATCAGAAGGAAACAAGATCAGAACTCTTTAGAAATTATAGGCACAATTCCTACCCTCTCTAGCATAAATCCTAATTATAAAAGTAGTTCTTAAGGTATGCATATTCATCAGGAGACTACATTTTGTGACGATTCGTAGTTGTCACATCACCGAATCCGATCATAGCTTCTTTCCCTTCCTAGTTGTGACATCCCTATGCCAGATGAACCTATCGACATCACCCTTTTGTCCTCTGGCTGAAACCAGAGGAACGCACAAACTAACAAAGAAAAGTAGAAAAGACGGAAGATCCAAAATGAAATGGATTCATGGAGCTTTTAAGGTCATTAATCTCTGGGGTTTCATGATCTTTTGGATCCGCATGATGATGGTGGAGGGAGTTACGAGATCCAACAATTATGGTGAAGAAATGAAAAACAAAATAAAGAATGATCCCCATTTGATTTTTGCTTGTCGCTCTTTCGAACGTCCGAAAGTGTTTCGGTCATTCGGTAGTGTGTCGGCTGAGCTGCTGACTCGTCACGATAATGGGTGCATGTTTATGCTTCGGGGGTTCAATAAGTCGATGTTAGCAATATAAAAAGCTTTATTTTTTATGAAATTTTGGTGTGCTACAATCTAAATTATAAACATATGACATAAATCATAGTCAATCATAAGATACAAGATTATCATAGAATAATCAATTAGATCATTGAAATATAGTTTGTCATCATTGGAAAAGCATCATTGTCATTCATTTCATTTCATTATTGATTGGGATTGTGTAACTTATGAATATAATGATATGACTTGAAATATGAAAAGCAAGGAAATAAATACATATGGGGCTCATATATGGAATTCAAGTGCCAACTCAAGTACATAAATGGGATCCAATTTAAATTTGAAAACATGAAAACTCAGTTATGAAATACCAGAATGCCCACAAAATGGAAACTTGATCTCATGCGAGGAAGTGATCACCCTAGATGAAAAAAATTCAAAACAAGTTTTAAAAAATTTGTAACACTTAACACACAATTCAAGGCCACAAGCATTGATCTACATGAAAAAAAATAATTGAGTTATCACACATAACCTAATTCATTTCGTAAGAAAAGCTTAATATAACGTGTTGAAAACTAGAATTTTAGAAAGTGAAGACTACTATAATTTCTTTAGAGTTTTTTATGCATATAAGAAAAGAAAACATTAACAAAGAAAATAATGAAAATTGACATCCTTGCACTTGCGTAGGGTACTGTTCGCTTTGAGTCTCGACCCACATGATTTTATGAAAGCACGTTCTCCAATATCAGAGTAGTGCAACGGCTCACCTCTATATTTGATAAGATATTGTCTGCTTTGCCCCATCGACTCACAATTTTCCAACGTGTCCTCTAGCGTAGTGATTAACCCTCTATACTCGGTAGGATATTGTTTGCTCGGCCCCCTTCTTTAGCCTCGCGAATTTAAAACACGTCTTACCAAGTCAGTGTCATGTCTTCCGTGACTTATGTACGTGGGACTACTCAAGGCATGCCTCATGCACCCTTTCCTTCTTAGAGGACTCAACGTCTTCATTGAGTGATCGCACCTCACCATGCATAGAAATCCACATGAAGTGGTTCTATTACCATATGTAACACCCTTGTACTTAAATAGGATATTGTCTGCTCTGAGCCTTGGCCCGCACGATTTTACCAAAACACATCCTACCAAGCTAAAGTCATGCTTTCATATATACACAACATTTCTCCTGTGTCTTGTGCATATGAGACTAATATAAATCATACCTCATGTATAAAAATTTAGACAAAGTTCCCTCAAGGAGACTCGAACCAAGGACAATATCAAAGCGCATGAGACATGCCTTGAATTAATCTCACATGGATAAGTTACGGGAGAGATGTTAAATATATATAATAGCAAGACCTTGGTTGTTAGGACACATTTTAGTAAAATCGTGCTGACCAAGGTCTATAGCAGACAATATCCTATGCAAGTGCAAATGTGTTACATATGGTATCAGAGCCATTCTGTGTGAGACTCTATATATAATGGGGTGAGATCACTCAACTAGAATTTTGAATCCCTCAAGGGAGGAAGGATGCATGAGACATGCCTTAAATTAATCTCAAATGCACAAATCACGAAAGAAATGATGGGTTAAAATCATGTGGGTCGAAGCCCAAAGCGGTCAATATCCTAACAAGTGCAAGGGTGTTACATATGGTATCAAAGCCACTCTGCGTGGACCTCTATGCATAGTGAGGCGTGATCACTCAATGAGAACGTTGAGTCCCTTAAGAGGGGAAGGGTGCATGAGGCATATTTTGAATTAGTCTTACATGCATAAATTGCGAAAGATATGCTGAGTATATATGGAGGAACATGGTATTGGTTTAGTAGGATGCATTTTAGTAAGACTGTGCGGACCGAGGCCCAGAGCAAACAATATTTTACGCAAGTGCAAGGGTGTTACATATGGTATCAGAGTCACTCCACGTGAGCCTCTGTGCATGGTGGAGTGATCACTCAATGAGAACGTTGATCTACTAAGAGAAGAAGGGTGCATGAGGCATGCCTTGAATTCGTTTCTCATGCACAAGTGATGGAAGACATGTTGAGTATATATAGTAGCAAGACCTTAGCTTGTTATGATGCGTTTTGGTAAAATTGTGTAGGCCAATCCCAGAGAGGATAATATCATACGCGAGCGCAAAGTTATTACAATAATGGACACTAAGACATGAAGAACATGTTCAAATGTTTAATTTCCCCATTCAATAAAAAAACACATAAATGATAACTCAAGGAATCTCAACAGAAGAATGATCTCATTCTCATGGTGATCATATTCCGAAGGCCTCTCACTCCCATGTTTAGAAATTCCAAACACTACAAAACTGAAATATCCCTCTTGAAGATTGATTCCAGCATTCTCGTGATTGAAGTAGCTCCAGATATTATACACTCAAATGGCTTCACCTCTCAACTTTACACAGAAAATCATAGTTAAAGTTTATCCTCTCGACATCATTTGATGATGGTTATCAATATTTCTTAACACACACTAGGATTAAAGTAATCTCTCGGCCTACAATGAACTTCTAGTGAGAAGAGTATACCCTTCTGAAGCAAGAACTAGTGATACCAACAATTGAGATTAAGAATATTCAGTTCTAAATCATACATCCATTCAAAATCATAAATATGCCTATAAACATTGTTGGAACAAATTTTTATGCCTTATATAATTATATTTTGATGATTCAAATCTTGAAAGATTAAAGTTATATTTAAAATGCTGAAAAAGTTTAATTAGGAATGAATTGCTTCATGCACTAAGCTCTCGATTAATATTTGTTTATGTTTTCATAAAATTTGAATTATGAAATGAATATAGAATTATCTCATTTGGACAATCACATAAAATTTTACACAAAAAAGTGAAGCCTGAAAAGTTCAATTTGATTTTTATTTTTATACACTGAACTTGTACTTAATATTTGATTAATCTATCATTAGATTTTGGATTATATTAAAATTACAAACAATGTTGTTATATTTCCATAGATTTAAAGATAATCTTATTTGGATACATGTACAAAAAAACTTGTAAAAAAGAGTAAAAGTTCAAACATTTAATTTGAAATGAATAACTTTAACTCAATATTGAATTGAAGATGAATATCAAAATTTTAGATGATTCTACTAACTTCACATAGAATAAAAAATTATCGCATTTGAATAAATATACAAAAATATATGTGGAAAATACAAGTCTATTAGACTATCAATTAGAGTGGCAGACGACCACTCTGAGAAGAGGACGATCGCTTCAGAAAAAGACAAGTTCATCGGTTAGTTCAGAACAAACATCTTTTGGGAGGAGTGGACATCCGCTCCAATGTTAAAAAGTATAAAATGATTAGCGGCTATGCAGAAAAATTGAAGGCTATATAAAATGTTTAAAAAACTTTAAGGAGACCCACACTTTTGAGAAAATTTTAGGAGATCACTTATGAATTCCTTTTGAGCTTCAAGTTGCAAATATTTCATTCTTCTCTCTTCTTCATCTTGTGAGCTTGAATTGTAAAAGAGATATTTCACTTGTTTTGAAATTTAGTGTGAGCTAATTTATAGTAGAGGTCTGAACTTAGCTCTTGCATTAAAGAAAACATTGTGAGTGCTCATTTCTATAATGGAGAAAATGTGTAAGTTAAAGCTTACGAGGAGGTGTTACCTTGCATATGGAAGTGAAAAAGAAGATGATGTAAATGGTTTCTTTCTTGCTCTATTTAAAATTAAGAAAGGGTGCTAGTGAAATTTTCAACGATCCTAAGGTCAAAAAATTGAAATGGTGATGTAGATTAAGGTGTGACCAAATTTCATCAATAAATTCCTCGTTGTGTTTGCACTCTATTACCCTCCTTCCTACTCTATTAATTATACATGTGATTTGAACATTATAGTGTTTGATTTTAAGTGCTTTTGTGATCTAACAAACTGATCGAGACTTAGAGTTAGGGGTGTTCACGAGTCAGGTTTGACCCAACCCGACTCGTCCTATTTTGATCGGGTCGGATCGGGTGGGGTCAGCTCTCTTTGGAGGGATGGATCCGATCTAACTCAAATCAGTTCGGATCGGATTGGATCGGGTCAGGTAATCCGACCACCATTTTTTTTATTTTTTTACTTACCTTTTCTCTTATTTAATATAAGCATATAATATTTATTTTTAAAGCATAAAATAATTTGTTAAACAGATATATATTATTTTACACATTTAAAATATTTTATTTAAATTTTTAGTATAACATATAGGCTGAAAACTAAAAAAAATAAAAAAAATAAAAAAGGTCGGGTCGGGTCAACTCGAATTAAAAAATTTCAACCTATATCCGACCTGACCCAAAGTCAGATTGAGGTCAGGTCGGTTCTGTGTTCGAGTCTGTGGTCGGGTCGAGTCATCGGGTGGACCCGATCCGCTGAACACCCTTGCATACTAAAACTATAGAAATTAATGCCTAAAAATTGACAAAATAAACATCCTTCCATAATTCTCTAATCTTAATCGGCTGTTTAGTAATATATCAACAAAGAACCAAATACAAAAATAAAGTTGGGAAAGGTGAATGAACATCTCACTTTACACTTGCATGAGTACTTATTTTCTATTATTTAATCAATTTAGGAAAAGTAACAAACGGAATAAAAGAACCATTCCAATTAACTCTAAAATTCAAACTACCACGGCGAAACAACGCGCCCGTAGTAACCCGCAGGATACCCAACTGCTACGCCACCGTACATCGCCTGCCCGTTGTACCCAAAACCAGGGCGGCACATCGCCGGTGCTATCGGTAGTGATGCTTGCATCGGACGTCGACCGGCGACCCCGAAGACCCTCACGGAGAAGTTGATTATCCCGTTGCGCTCCCCCCGCGCGTCCCTGAGCCTGTAGCTGAGCAGGTGCAGGTGGCCCTCGGGCCCGACGCCGGCGAAGTCCGACAGCGGCACGGTGACCGACGCGACCGGCCTGGGGGCGCCGGAGGAGGAGGCGCTCGCGCAGCACACCTCCAGCGATATGGAGCGGGCCAACGGCGGCAGCGGCAGGTTCAGCTTCTGGTTCCAAGACGGGCAGCCGCGGCCGCCGGAGTCGCGGCGGTGGGCGTCGGTGCTCGCCGCTTCGTGCAGGCGGGAGCCCGTGCGGGCGGTGACGGAGAAGGCGACTTTCCCTAGACGAATCCCCGCCGGCCGGAGGTCCTCGGCGGAGATGACGTTGATCTCCACGGACGAGTATGAGCTTTCCATGTGCATGCTTTAATTCGGTGTGAGCTTTGCATTTGTTCAGATATACTTCTGTGTATATATAATCTGTGGGATGGAAGTAACATAGAACGTGAGAGGAAAGCAGAGGGCCACTTCGTATTCCCTTTCTTTTTATTTCTGTTATAGGTCTAATAATGAATTTGTGGGCTTAATTTATAGCAGAAGACAAAAGAAGAGTATAGATACAGTGGGCCGCAAGATGCAACGGCGCCCACACTTTTTTACAGGTGCACGTCTTTTATCCATAATCTATTAGGTGAGGAAATAATAATAATAATAATAATAATAATAATAATAATAATAATAATAATAATAATAATAATAATAATAATAATAATAATAATAATAATAATAATAATAATAATAATAATAATAATAATAATAATAATAATAATAATAATAATAAAATTTTAAACTTTTAAATGTTATATAAATTAGGGAATCATGATTAGTTTATTTATTATCATTTAGATTATGCGACCCCTCTTTTTTTAAAGAAAAGTTAATTATCTATTAATAAAGGTTCTTGATGAGTCATCATACAATAATTGGAGCAATCCTAGAGGATGAAATGACTTTCAAAATAGATCGTCAATAATAGAGCGAATCATATTTGTCAAAAAATTAGCATTGCGATTAGCTTCGTGATAATAATGTTGTAAAAAAAAGAGAAACTTTTTGCAACAAACATTTAATTTCATAAATCACATTTGCAATAATTCAAAGGGATGGTTCTCGCTATTGATAATCTTCACGAGGACCTTGGAGTCGGTATGTATTTAAATATGTGTGAGATTTCGCTGATAGCAAACTTTCGAGTCCATGCAAAAGAGCGTCCCGTCTTGAGTTCCATAATCGATTTTGCTTGTCGACTATAAACTCCTACAAAAAGCATAGAAGAGTTATTATTTCAAAGGATAAATCTCATACCACCTATGAATGACCTATCAAAATTGAGTCTGAATCAAGAGTGCTAAAGCAGTTCTCATCGAATCCGTCTTGAGTCTTGAAAGTTGTATGCCTCAAAAAATGAGAACCAGAGAACTCGTCATATTCAGGGAGCGCTTCTGCCGCACCATCCCTGCTGCCCCTTGACATGTCACTCGAACTTTTTCCATATTCATTTATTATAATATATATATATAATTAATGAATTAGTCCGCCTCTAAAATAATGATGATAAAAATTTCGGCACGTGCACGTCAGGAAATATGAGGTGGAAGACGCAGCGCAATTATGCGTCGGGGGAAACAGAAGAGAAGATGAGATTTTGACTTTGACCAAGCTATTCGTGTTAAGACGTGTTGTTGACGTGGTAGGCGAAACGTGGAAACTTTAATCTACTTTATCGTCACGTTAATTTAATTTGTAGAGTTTCGACGAAGGTTAGGGGAAAAAAATAGCGGATGATTCTATATATTATAGCACTAATACATTTCTCGCATTATAGATTAATATAAAATTTTGGTTTATAATATTATGATTAGTTTGAAATTATTAATAGTTTTCCGTGGTGGCAACGTTCTGTGAGCTTCTCATCTGCCCAAGCTGTCATCATTTTATTCCATGTGAGTATTTTATTTTTAATACATTCCTCATTTCGCTTCACTATATATCCTCTATTAAAATATTAATTTCAACTTTCTATATTACTTCACAAATTTTAATGCTATTCTTAATCAATATCTTAATTTTTTTGTGACTTTGTGCTTTCTTTTCAATATTATTTTGAATGAAATAAAAATATGTTTTATTCATCCAAACTGTTATATAATTATGTGTCTTACAACTTACAAGCAACTTGCATGCATCTTTGCATATTTTTTTATGTTAGTTCTATTTACCTTTTTTTATCATATTTTGAATTAATATTATTTACATAGGGTCATAAGCTATCTTCCAACTAAGTGCCATTTTTTTATTTTTAATGCAATTCTGTTAATTTTATATCTAATGTAATTTTGATTAAAATTATAATATTTTTGTAAATAATATTAAAGTAACAAGATATTTTTTTCCATATTTTATATTATTTATTATTTTTTAGTGAACCCGCTCATTGTCATTCCTGGTTATGGATGAAAGGAAGAATATTTAAAAAACATAAAATTTATAAAAGATATTGTCAAATTGAAAATTAAAGAAAATGAAAAAATGGTAAAGAAAAAATATGGACTTAAAATAATTCTTACCCAATAAAATTATATTCATATTATTTACTAGATATGTAGAATATAATGGGAATTTAAAAATAAATATATGATGGAGATAAAATATTTCTATAACTACTCTTTTTTTCATGAACAACAGAACATAAATAAGTAAATAACATATTAAGTAATGAGCCTGAAATTATTTGAGAGATTAATAAGTGAGATAATGACATTAAATAAGAAAATGATAGTGAGATTTTAAAATGGGATTATTTGATAAAATATTAAAATAATAAAAAATGGTAAAAGGAAATATGCACAATGAATTGTTCCTACCCATTAAAATTATATATATGTGTGTGTGTGTTAATGACACATAATAACAATATAAAACTAATTTTAATCCTAAACATAATCCAGAATCTTTTAATATGAAATATGTACAACTAAAGATTAAAATAAAAACAATATAAAGAGTAAATTTAATCTTAATAGCAGTAGAATTTTTTTTATTAAATTAGGAAAAGAAATGAAGACATTAAATGAAAATTCAAATCTTTAGATATATAATATCATATTAACATAGTAACATAATATTAATAGTCTTGAGTTGAAAGCATTGCATTGGCCAGACAATATGTTGACCTTATTTTGTAGTTAGAATATTCAATGATCGGAAAGGACCCCCATACTCACTCCGAAAATGAACGAAAAATGAGATGAATGTTATTTTTTAATAGATGGCTGGATCTGTTCTGATAGATCGAAAGAGTAAGAATCGATAGAGAAGAAAAAGCGAAAATCTTTTAAAATCATTATTAGTCTATCTTTTTAATTTCGCATTAGTCGAGCACTAGTAGCTTCGGACATTAGAAGCCTTTCATAGATCTGACCAACACAAAAATAGTAACATAATATATTATAATTAGTTTTAGATTTATTTACAAAAAGATAAAATATCTCATAATAAATTTTAGTTAAAAGTAATTTGATGAGGAGTAATATTTTTTGTACGATTAACTCCAAACAGTTAAATGAAAGTAAAAAACTTAAAGTTTATTTGAGTATGTGTAGGATTGTTTACATGCTTAAATCAAGAAAATAAATTAACGCATATATGAAACTTAAATTAGAAAGGTTTTAGGAGAAGTAAATTCTATTTTAAGTAGGAGTTTCGGCACCGTTTTTTCTTTCTTTGAGGATATATTTAAATTTAAAAATTAACAATAAAGGTTTTTTTATATAACACAATAATATATGTTATAATACTAATAAATATGGAAAAAATGATAGTGTATTCTATTTAAAGGAGGGACACCGTGTCTCCTATGCTTTTATCCGTTGGATTAGAAATCTATGGATCTTATTTTATTCATTTCCATTTAAAAACTTTGAATCTGATTCATTGATTATTGATCTGATGAATAAGAAGAGGGAGACACTGTGTCCCTCCATTAAATAGGGACGCGTCCATTAAGTCCTACTAATATATATCTACTTTGTGTCCTAAACATAATTATTCTCAATCATAATATAATCAATCCTAATATATTTAAATTATAATACTAAACATAATCGCAGTCCTAATATATAGATAAATAATATCCAATTAAGATAGTAATACAATATATTATTATTGGATTTATTTACAGAAAATGAAAATATCCTATAATAAAATTTAGGTAGTAACATATGTAAGACTGCAAATAAAAAATTCAAATCCAAAGAGTAAATCTATTTTGAATAAGAGTAGGATTTTATTTTCCCATTGCCACCACAATATCGGAGTGGTCAGATTTAAATATACTATGGCCTAACTAATTTATGTGTTCCGAATCACATGTTTGACTTTGGCGAAAAGGCCTCTAGTAGAAGTAAGATTATTAGTATGAGTAAATCTATTAATAATATATGTGTAACTAAAAATTAAAATAAGATTCAATTCAAAAGGTAAATTTAATTTGACTAGGAGCATGATTTTTGGTATGAATAGATCCACTCATACTATATGTGCAACTGAAAATTAAAAGAAATTAGATACAAAATAGTAAAATTAGTTGGAGTACGAGTACGATTTTATGTATGACTGAATTAATAAAATTACATATTAACCAAAAAAATTAGATTAACTTTAGATAAAATTAATTGGATTTTGACATTTTCTCTTATTTTTATTTCTTTTCTTTCGGATTTGTTTATATGTAAAAGATTAATAATAAAATTTTATTATATAACACAATAATATATGTTTAAATAATGATACATATAAACTTTGTGTCCTAAAGATAACTAATTCCAACCCTAAAAACAATCCCAATCCTAATTTATAAACATACGCTATTGGGTTAAAATAGTAATATAATTTATTATTATTTTATTTATTTACAAAGAATAAAAAACATTAGTTTTCTAATTTAGGTAATAACATTTTTAAAACTGAAAATAAAAATATTTACTTTAATGGGTAAATTTAATTTGTTTAGGAGTAGAATTTTCTAAATGATCAAATCTACACGTATTATATGTGGAACTTGAAATTAAATATGAAAAAGTAAAGTTAATTTGAGTAGGAATAGAACTTTTAGTATGATTCAATCAGGAAAATAAATTAAGATATAAATTAAATTCAAACTAGATTAAATTTTTCTTTAAGTAGAAGTGTGAGTTTTGACATTTTTCTCTTTTTTTATTTCTTCATTTTCAGATTTGTTTTGGAAAATTTTTTAATTTCAAAATATTAATGATAAAAGTTTGTTGTCTAACACAATAATATATATTTAAATTAAATAAAATTAATTATAGTAGAAGTAGGAGTCTTGGTAAGTGACAGCTAAACAAATAAATTAGTAAAATTAAGAATCTTAATCAACTAGGAACAAGTGACAGCTAAACATAAAAAAAATAACGAAGCTTATAAATTAGAAAATAATTCTATTTTCAGAAAATAATTAATTATTTAAGAAGAGAACAATTTAAGTAGAAGTGGAGGTGTTGTTAGGTTTAAATTGAGTAGAAGTAAGAGTTTTAGACTTCTCAAAATAGGCTAACCCATTTACCACATTTTAATTTCTAATAAATTACTTTTTGATAATTATTACAAAATATAATATCACAACTATATAATAAATATTTTTTTGTAATATTTGTATATCGCATGAGGCTTAAAACTAGTTTATATAACAACGACAAATCTAGAGTGTTGGGAATAATAATTTGGATTTGTTGTTCTTTTGGTCCTTTATGCATGAAAAGAATAGAAACATGCTTGCTTTTTTTTTTATTTTGAAAAGAGTAATATCATTGTTTCAAAAGGGAAGTGTTTGGTTGGAAAATTTTCGCGAGAATAACACGAAAAGTTCTCGTCACGTGACATTCGGTCGAAATATTTGGCCAAATGTTCCGGCCAAAAGTTCTTGCCTTCGGTAAAAACTTTGAAAGTTCTTACCGAATGCAAGAACATTTATTTATTTATTTTTCAACTTCATGTCTTATCAGTCGTCTTTTTTGACCTTTTTTTTTAAATTTTAATTATTTTTTGTTTTATAATGTATGTATATATAATTTAGAATATGTTAATACATTATTAGGGATATTATAACATAATTTATTAAATGTTTTTAATTAAAATTATAAAATAATTAGTTCTAATAATAAATAAATATTTTATTAATTAAACTATTCAATTATTTTTTAAAAAAATTATATTATATTTGGATCTTAAAATATACGTAAATTATAATATTAATAATATTTAAAATATTTAATCAAAATAAATAAAAATAATATTAATAATATAATGATTTACGTAAATTATAATATTAATAACATATTCTTATTTACTATAAATTTATACCTCATAAAATAATAAATTATATTCTTAATTCTCATTTTTTATCCAAACACCCACTAAAACTTATCCATCACATCAATTTTTTAAACCCTCATCATTATACTTTTTCATCCAAACACCAACCCAAATTTTTCTATCAAATCAATTAGTTCTCGAGAACCAACGTTCTCTCCAAATTCTCCTACCAAACACAATGAGTCTGAGTACGTTTAGGCAGGGAACTTTTGTCCAGAACTGACAAAGTTCCACCAAACAGCATATAGGACGGGCACGTGACAAAGGATTCTTAACAAATGTGAGATCATGCGAGTTCCTCTTGCTCCTTCCCTTGGTCTCCTTCTTCCCTCACATATTAGTTGTCTGCCGGCCACATTGCTCTCGCCGATGAAGTCAATCCGGGAGGCCGTGCTTGATAGCGTGTTCGTGCACCACATGCAGGAGCAAGAGATCAAGAAGAAGCCACGAAAGAGCCTGTCGTGGAGCGGCAAAGGGCCCTAGGCATTCGCGAGGGCCATAAGCGCCGGGGATCTTGTGGATTCCACCTTTTGGGGAGGAGGATGAGTTTGGGTTCTACGAGGAGAAGGGGACCATGGAGCTCATCCAGCTCGGGCTCGAGTGGACCAAGAATGTGCTTGTACTCATGAGCGACACAGGCGTCCGCCGTTGCGCCTCTACTAAGACCATTCGTGATGCCTTCAGGATCGAGTTCGGGGATGAGTACAAGGTGAGCACATGACCCAAAGCTCTAATCTTTATCGTTGCTTCTCCCACGGATTCGCTACGACCCAAGTGAGCAGCGACGACATCGGAGGCATCGTCGAGGCCCTTCTTGTAGGCGACAGTAGCATCAGAGGCATCGCCGAGACCCAGGTGAACGACATTGAGGCAATTGTAGCCCTTGGCCCGGCGAGTTCTTGAGGCTGCCGGGGGTGTGAAACATGGACGAGGCCCTCTAAGGAATTTGGTTGAGCAGGCAACGGCAAGAACTAGATGAAAGGGAGGATGAACACATTCTTGAGGAATCCTAGCGAGGATGGAAACGACGAGGGGTTGCCACGATGAATCATCCATGGCTTTTGGAATACCTTGAAAAGTCTTCATCCCTCAGGTCATATATTGTGAGAAAAACAACAGATTTCAATAAATTCTAACTTCGATAAGTTATAAGTTCTGATTATCAAGAACCTTTTTTTTGTTTCCACCTCAGTATCCGGGAAGCGGCACCGATCGTCCAACTCAATGGAGCTAAGAGTCATGCGCACTGATCACGGGTTGGAGTCTCAGCCCATCATCGAGTCCGACTATTCTAGTGTTGCCCCGGGCAGCATGCCTGGCAGGTGAGGATCCCAATAGGAATTTTCTACATCCACAAAAGTTTGAACTCGACACTTTTACTTAAGCTGCGAGAAGCTACTATCCACTCCATTCCAACTCCTATTGATAATAGATATTAGCCAAATATTAGATGAGAACTCAACCATCACATCAGCTAATTTAAAAAACTTTGGAGAACTCTAGTTCCCCAATCTACAACCTTATTGGGTGTGTCGAGAGGGTCGCCAATATATCCGAAAGTACTCGTCAATGTGCAGACGAGCAAAATAAACTAAAAAGGTAATGGGGCGATTTTTGTCACGACGACACTGAGTGAGAATATAGTGCGTAAAGTTACTCAGCATGGCTCTCATGTCCAATATCATTCCTTTCACTTCTCATGGGAATGCCTGTTTGGTTGTTCGCAATGTGCATGACTATTCGAGTTTGTAGCGATATTGATGATTTATAAAACCTTTGTCCCCACAAGTTCAAATGCCCCTCGGCAATGCTCAAGCTTCTATTTTCAAAGCTTTTTAGTGGAACTTTATATATTAATTACATGTTGACATATGAAGATTTTCTTCCTAGGAGTCGATAATAAAATTTCACATAGGATAAAATGGGGGTCCCCCCATTTAAAATGGGGGGACATACCCCCCAATTTATTGCGCCCGTTCGATCTCGATCGGACGGGCTCCGATTTAGAAGTCAAAACTTGCATTTTTACTACCGTGAACCGCATGAACCGGACGTATTTTCGACTGAACCGGACGGGCGCGTGAACCGGACTTCGACCGATAATAAAACGAAGGGTGCAGTAAAAATTTTCGCCCTTTCTCCCTCATTTTCTCTCTCCCCTCCTTGCGCGATGATCGACGACTTCAACGATGACAATCAGCGACTTCGACGACGACGTCCGCGCCACCACGACCGGCCGCAACACGATCCGTGCCACCACGAATGCTGTCAATCATCTGATCTGTGCCACCACGACCGCCGCCGACCAGATCCGCGCCACCATGACCGCCGCCGACCAGATCCGTGCCACCACGACCGCCGCCGGGTAGATCCCTTCTTCGACCAGATCCATACGACATCCGTCGAACTTCTACTGCCGGCCGATCAGATCCGCACGACGAAGACCAGATCTGCCGAACTTAGATCGTCGGTCGGATCTTCGACCACGCGGTACTTTCCCCCATTTTGTCCTCTGTACCTTTGCCGGTTTTTATCTCGGGCCGACCCCTGTCTTTGCCGACAGATCCGCCGCCGGCCGCCCTGCCCACTCGCACGACAACGCCCGCATGCCGCCGCCCTTCGTCGCACGCATTGCCACTGACCGCCGCCCTTCGTCGCACGCACGCCCCCGCTGACTGCCGCCGCCGCCCTGCCGTCGGGTTTCCGTGTAATTAGTTAAACACTTTTTAATTGATCACCTTGTAATTATGTAATAATCACCTTTCTAAGTAGTGACATTATAATTATGTAATAATCACATTCAATTGTATGTAGTTGATCACAGATCATGTTGCACTTAGATAATCAATTTCATCATGCAAGTAGTTAATCATCTTGTAAGTAGTTAAATATCTCAAGATTAATTAAATGATGTGAGTTAATTTTCATGTGTAAATATGTTTGTTTAATCATTGTTATTTGCAATTTGTTTAATTATATCATGCAACAGTGAGCAAACTCGCCATCAATTTCATCATGTTTGTGAATTTCTAATGAGAATTTATTTATATTTTTTAGGTAAAATTGCACATGGGCGGTGAGAATAGTGCTAGTAACATGGCAGAATTGACAGAAGAATGGATGAATGAAGACGATATTGAACATGACAAACCTGAAGAAGATGTTAATTTTGTCAAAGCATATGAGTTACCGAAACCCTATGTTGGAATGTTATTTGACACATACGAAGAAGCCTACAAATACTACAACATGTATGTTAAATTAGTGGATTTTTTTGTGAGAAAACAAACTTCACATAAGCACAAGATTACAAGGAAGGTAATCAATATAAAGTATGTTTGTTCTAAAGAAGGGCATAAGATAATTAGACAAGGACAGACACAAGCTTTTACATAGAGAAGAGAAGTTAGGAACGATTGTCATGCTCATCTATATGTTGTTCTAAGGCAAGATGAACAATGTGAGGTAAAAAATTTTCAAGAAGAGCACAGTCATTGCTTAACAACTCCTTCGAATGTAAAGTTCTTAAGATCACATAATCAAATCAGTGCAACTTCTAGAGAAGCTATTGATCATCTACATGCATTCGGTATGGGTTCATCTAAGATTGTCAGAGCTCTTAATATGTTTGGAGAACCTCTTATAACAACTCAGAATTGTATTGATCATTTGAGAACCATAAGAAAAAGCACTTTCTCTATCGAATGCTTGCAAATTATATATAATTTTCAAAAAAGGTACATTCTGATCCGGGTTTCTTTCATAGTTGGGAGGTTGATGCAGATGTCACAATTCTGAATTTTTTTTGAGCTGATGGTAGGTCAAGAGATAGTTATTTGACTTTTGGTGACGTCATTGTATTTGATACAACATATCGAACCAATAATTTAAGAATGCCATTTGCACCATTCACAGGAATTAATCACCATTGGAGATATTGCTTATTTGGATGTGTTTTACTTGCAAATGGGACAGAGGAGACTTTCACATAGTTATTTGAACAATGGTCTATATGCATATTTGAAAAACATCCACAATGTATCATTACAGGTCAGGACATCGCGATGGGGAATGCCATACGTAAGATTTTCCCACACACGAAACACATCTTTTGTACATGGCATATCGCTAGAAATGCGATGACTCGTCTACAGAATTTGTATGCACAACCGACATTTAAGGAGGAGTACAATAAGTGGCTATATGGATCGTCAAATATAGATGAGTTTGAAGAAGGATGGCTCTCTTTGAAAAAAAAGTTTCATATTCGAGATGGGCATTGGTTAGAAGTGATGTACAACAAACGTGAACAGTGGGTTTCTTTATATTATAAAGACATCTTTACTGCAGGTATGCGAACCACTCAGAGGGCAGAAAGTATTAATGCTTTTTTTGACTACATAATTACATACAAGTTCATTACAAACTGCTATAACTACATAAAAAGAAGAAGAAAACTAAGGATTACAAACCTTGCATTCAAAGAAAGTTCATTTTAACTAATACAAATGATATTATCATTCCAAGAACTAAATACATAATTTTATCTCTCCTTGCAACATCTTCATAGGAAATAATTTTATTGAGCAATCCTATTAAAATGATCCTATATTTATCCGTTCTTCGTCTTTGAACTTTTTCATCGTCCTTTAACAAGCTTCTTAGAATATTTTTATGCCGATCATCCATAGTTGGATCGAACCACTGAAAAAAATTACAATCTTCGTGCGAGGGCTTACCCTGGAAGAACATTATACGCAAAATGAACATCAGACGATGAAAAAGAAATGAAGACCAAAATACATTACTTATTGCCAATGAAAATATTTACCCGATAATGAGAGCACCCCCAAAATCGTCTCTTGGGATTATTATTTGTCTATGAAGTTTCTAATATTGCCTTATCACCACACGCACAAAAATGAATATCTAATTGACATGATATGAAAGAGGTAGAAGATGACATGGCTGACCTGTGAAACAATAAGACATGCATGCATACATGAACACGATGAAGGAACATGAAACAAATAAGTACAATTGAAGTTCAGATAAACATAATTAAGTATAATTAAACTTCAGTTAAATAACATAATTGAGTACAAATTACGATAAACATAGTTTCATCTATGAAAGATACCGTGAGGGCGTGGTGGGAGCTTGCAGAACGACAGGGCGTGCGGGGGCGGAGTGCGATCGGGGACGTGCATTTGCGGAAGGGCAGGGTTCGGCTAGGCCGGGGTGCGGACGGGGTCAGCGTGCATGCGGGCATTGTTGTGCGAGAGCGGCAGGGCGGCCGGCGGCGTGTGTGCGACGTCGTGCGATGAAGGGCGGCGGCGGGGGCGTGCATGCGTGTGATGTCGTGTGACGAAGGGCGGCGGCGAGGGCGTGCGTGTGTGCGACGTCGTGCGATGAAGGGCGGCGACGGGGGCATGCTGGGGCGTGCGTGCATGCGACGTCGTGCGACGAAGGGCGGCAGCGGGGGCGTGCATGGGTGGTGGCGGCGGGCGTGCGACGAAGGGCGGCGGCGTGCGGGCGTTGTCGTGCGAGCAGGCAGGGCGGCCGACGACGGATCTGTCAGCAAAGACAAAGGTCGGCCCGAGATAAAAACCGACAAAGGTACAGAGGACAAAATGGGGAAAAGTACCTCATGGTCGAAAATCCGACCGGCAGTCGAAGTTCGGCGGATCTGGACTTCGTCGCGCGGATCTGGTCGACCGACGGTTGAAGATCGGTGGATCTTGTATGGATCTGGTCGAAGAAGAAGGGATCTACCCGCCGGCAGTCATGGTGGACCAGATCTGGTCGGCGGCGGTCGTGGTGGCACGGATCTAGTCGGCGGCGGTACCAGTGGTGTAGATCTGGTCGGCAGCGTTCGTGGTGGCGCGGATCGTGTCGCGGCCGGTCGTCGTCGAAGTTGTGGTCGCGGCCGGTCGTCATCGCGCGAGAAGGGGAGAAAGAGGGAGAGAGAAAATGAGGGAGATGTTGGATCTAAGTTTTAATGACATATTAAATTATATTTTGATGATACAAACCTCGAATGATTAAAGATAAAATGCTAAAAAGTTTTAAGAAAAAGAAATAACTTTATGCACTACACTTTGATTAAGTAATTAGCACTGATCTTATTAGTTTTTGAGAAATGTGGAATGTTAGAGTTGTAGAGAATTCTGTTAGCTTTTCATAGACTCCAAGATCATCTAATTTGGATATCTGTGCAGAAAGTTATACTCAAAATAGTGCAAGGCGGTCAACCTGCCGGTCGAAGTTATGAAGGCCGATCGAGACAGTCCGGTCGACCGATTGGAGATACTGGTCGACCGATCAAGGCATAAATCACTCAAATGCAAACTGCGAGACAGTACCGGTCGACAGTCCGATCAATGCAGCGGCTGACCGAACAACCGACCGTGAGGAAATCAAAACTACGAGGCTGTACCGGTCGAGATATCGGTCGATCGACCAAGTGCTGAAGCTGCAGAAATGAGCGCAACGGTCATATAGACCGGTCGACCGGTTCATTAATGCGGTCGATCGATCTATGACCGTTGGCTCATTTTCCTGATTTGCCGCAGCTTTTGAAGTTTTAACATGCTCCCCCTACCATTATAACCAATTTTCTTTTATTCCTTTCTTCTCATCCAAAGAAATAGTAATTTTGAAAATTTTTAATGAAATTAAAAGAATAGGACTAATCACTTAAGAAATATAAGAATGCAATCAATGATACTTTTGTTGGATCTAACTAAGTTTTAATGATACATAAAATTATATTTTGATGATACAAATCTCGAAAGATTAAAGTTAAAATGCTGAAAAAGTTTAAAGAAAAAGGGATAACTTTATGCACTACACATTGATTAAATAATTAACTATGATCCTATTAGATATTAGATTAGTCATAAATACCATTGTAGATAAATTCTGTTAGCTTTCCATAGAATCAAAAATCACTTCATTTGGATAACTGTGCAAAAAGTTATGCTTAAAATAGTGCAGGACGCTCGAGCTGCCGGCTGGAAAATAGGTCGATCGATCCAGAATATTGGTCAACCGGTCCAGAACATAGGTCGACCGGTCCAGAATATCGATCGACCGGTCCAGAACACAGGTCGAAAAGGTCAGTGCAGAAAATGTCCAATTTTATCAAGCAGAATGTCAAGACTGTACCGGTCGAGGTACCGGTCGACCGGTCCAGGACACATGTCGACCGAACTGTGCAGAATTTGCTAACGATCACATTTTTCATAAAAGAAAGTGTACCGGTCGACCGGCATGTGAGTCAAATGAACAATAACGGTCAAATTTGAAGGAGAAAATTGTGGAATGATTTTTGGACGACTTTCTCACTTGCAAAAACCTATAAAAGGAGTGTTAAAGCCAGAAGGAAGTGCACTCATCCAAGCCTTGAAGAAAAACTTCAAGTTATCAAAATAAGACATTCTTCTTGAAGTTTTCATTTTTACTTTGCTCTTCTTTCTCTCTTCCACTCTTATGAGCATAGAATTGTAAAAGAGAGAAACATTATTGTTCAAAAAAAATAGAGAGAGCTCCTATGTAAAGGAGGTTCTAAATTTTACCTCTTGAGCGAGAGAAATAGATTAGCTTCCTAGGAGGAGATGTTGCCTTGCCTCTCAAAGCGAAGAAAAATGTGATTGTGTAAAGGTCTTTCTTCCTTGCCCCATTTGGAACAAAGGAAGGGATTAGTGGAATCTCCGACGGTCTCGAAGTCGAGAAGTCGGAGCGGGAACGTAGACCAAGGTGCGGCCGAACCTTGTCAATAACCACCGTGTGTTTGTGTTTGATTTTCTCTCTCTCTTTCTTCCTCTAATATTGAATTTATGATCTGAATTATAAAAGATTTAAGAATCGATTTTAAGCTTACGCGACGGTTTTTGTGAAATCACATTTTCGAATTAAACACCAATTCACCCCCCTCTTGGTGTCTTTTGGGATCCTACAGGAGAAAGGGCGAAAATTTTTATTGCGCCCTTCGTTTTATTATCGGCCGAAGATCGGTTCACGCGCCCATCCGGTTCAGTCGAAAATACATCCGGTTCACGCGGTTCATGACAATAAAAATACCGATTTTCGACTTCTAAATCGGCGTCTGTCCGATCGAGATTGGACGGGCGCAGTAAAATGAGAGGTCTGTCCCCCATTTTAAATGAGCGGACCCCGTTTTATGCTTTCACATAATATAGAATAATAATAAATGAAAGTCAAAACAACAAATATGTAGTACAAGACATTGAATCGTAACGAAATCAAAGAAAAAAAATAGCTAAAGTATCAAATTGATCATAATGATATTGATTAATAAACCAAAGTTATAACATAAATTGTATCAAATTGATTATTGACTTATGTATATAATATAATATAATATAATGGGTGTCTTCCTGAGTTAAAGATAAGGTACACAAATAAAGCATTCGACAATAGAAAATTAATTTTACTTATTAAATTAATAAAATAATTATATATTAACTTATTTTATTAGTCAAATAGTGAATTTGTTCAAGATGATCGTATCAATTTGTTTTAATAAATATAGTGAATTCAGCCATAATTTATTTTATTAGTTAAACTATATATCTCACGTAATGATGAACGATGATGACGTGGTGTTGCACTTTGCATATTGACTGAATTAATCAGTGACCTTTTTGTGAGCAATTACTAAATATAAATATCATGCAAACTTGCCTCCTCGATTGATTGGGGAGAGAGAGAGAGAGAGAGAGAGAGATCACTACGTGCTGATTTCTTCATCAACTTCATAACAACAGAAAGCTCAAGACAAAACCAACGGACAACAAAAGATCGAGATTTATTCAGCTGTTAAAATCTGCACTCTACGACGTACAGAAGCACTCCTCATTCGTGAAATCAGATTTCAACGCCCACTCTTTAAAGAGTGATTGAAAGATAGAAGAAAAGAAAAATCATACATAAAGCAATCCCGATCGATCGGCCACTACTACATAATTAAGCACCGACGGCCGGCTCCTCGGCGCGATGGTATATGTAGGCATCCATCTCCAGGATCACGGGCCCCGGAAGGGTGCTCAGGTACGTGCTGTTGATGTAGCCCCGGGCCATGAGGAACCGCCCGGTGCCGCCGACGATGCTCCACTGGAGCTTCTCGCCGGGCGTCACCCTCGCTATGATGGCGATGGAGCTCCCCCGGAACTCGCCCTCAGTGAACACATAGTTCGCCGTGGTGGTGTAGACCATGCCCTCCCCCAGCGACGACGCCTGCGCGGCGATCCCCTGCGCCCTCCCGATGAGCTCCGAGTCCGGTTCGGGCCCCCTGCGGAGCATGTTGTCGTAGACCCCGATGCCGCCGAAGGTGGCGCCGGAGGTCTCCACGTTCGGCGGCTTCACGGAGAGAGACACCGTCGCGTTGGGGCCGAAGAATATTTCGTGCAGGTAGAAGTTCAGATGCGTCATCTTCTCGTCGCCGGAGAGGGCCATTGGAGAGCTCGCCGAAGTGAAGATGAACAGGACTTTGCTTCGGTCAGCTGCTTTTGGATGCCAAAGAACTCGCGGTGAGGCCGCTTTTTATAACAAGAGATTTGGAGTGGTGATGATGATGATGATGATGATGATGATGATGATGATGATGATGATGATGATGATGATGATGATGATGATGATGATGATGATGATGATGATGATGATGATGATGATGATGATGATGATGATGATGATGATGATGATGATGATGATGATGATGATGATGATGATGATGATGATGATGATGATGATGATGATGATGATGATGATGATGATGATGATGATGATGATGATGATGATGATGATGATGATGATGATGATGATGATGATGATGATGATGATGATGATGATGATGATGATGATGATGATGATGATGATGATGATCGCCGAAGTGAAGATGAACAGGACTTTGCTTCGGTCAGCTGCTTTTGGATGCCAAAGAACTCGCGGTGAGGCCGCTTTTTATAACAAGAGATTTGTGATGATGATGATGATGATGATGATGATGATGATGATGATGATGATGATGATGATGATGATGATGATGATGATGATGATGATGATGATGATGATGATGATGATGATGATGATGATGATGATGATGATGATGATGATGATGATGATGATGATGATGATGATGATGATGATGATGATGATGATGATGATGATGTCTAGAATTTTATTTTGTTTAATTATAAACAATAATAATTTATATAATAATAAAGGTGCTTTAGTCGACTCCACCTAGTGGGATAAGACTTTGTTGTTATTATTGTAAAGGTGCTTTTGGCCCTTTATGCACGAAGAAAATGAGAAAGATGCTCGTTTATTAGTTGAACCAATAATTTATTTTTCCTTGTCAAAATACTGCCTAACATATTTGACCAGATTCCAAAAATGTTTTAATCACTTAAAATTCGAGATTTGTTCATCTTTTTATAACAAACGTACAAAGATTAACACAAACTAAATTGATGGCAACGCACCAAAAACTAATCTAAGACTACATTTTAATTATTGTATTTAGTACTGTAGTACTTGTTAATTCTTAGGAGTAAGTTGACAATTTTGGCAGGCTCATAGAAAAGATAACATGTCGATCAATTAATATCTTGTTTGCAGAGAGGAAGATAACAAGATATTATATAGTCCAACGCTACAAGAAAATTATAAATTTGCGATGGATTTCTTTTTACGGCGATAAATCTTTCGCATTTTACAATGACGTTTGCGACGGATATAAAATATCTTCTAAAATACCGAATGCGAAAAAGTCCGGTCAGGCCTTTAGAAGTAGCGACAGATTTATATCCCTCGGTAATTATATTTATAATAATATATATGTACATGATATAAGTAAAAATTTAATATTTTATTATTAAAATTATCGACGATTTAAGCATTCAGAATTATCGAAAGAAATGTATCCGTTGATAATTGCGAAGGCTACTCCCGTCGTAATTAAATTTTATTAATGCTGTTTATAATATAATATAATACATATTTCTCATTTTACATTTACTTGTATTCTTTTCTTGGTGCATTAATAAATTAAATAAATTATCACTATTTTTCAATTTCTCATAATTATCTTTAATATTTTAGTTCTTTACTCATTTTAGCTTAATATATTTACATTTAGAATATACCTTATATATAAATTAAGAATATAAAATAGCCAAAATTTGATAAAATTAAAATATGTTAACTTCCTATTCGAGATATAAGTAATTTTAGTGCATATTAAAATTTGTCTATTTTATATTCCAAATTTATTTATACCTATATTCTATATCTATAAATATAACTTGCAAGTCGTTGGATGTTCGATATAAACGATGCAACTTATTACCGACTTTAATCAACTCTACAAAGTTTCTCCAGTTCTTCCTTTTGGTCAAAATAATTTATAACATTTTCTGATGGTTGCATCCGTTTCACATTAATAATTATTTGATGACTAGCTACTAGTACTAGGTCAATTCGATCGGATGAGGCTTGTTTTGCTTTGTACTTTATATTCGTGCAACTTTTTAATGGAACTAATTTGTATAGTATTTATACGCTGGCATACAGAGATTTAGGAATCGATAATAACATTTGTCATAATATAAAATAAACGATAAATGAAAGGACCACGAAAAATATTAACAAAAATAAGAACAAAAGAGAAGCATGACAAAGAAATAAAAACAAATGAAAAGACAATAGTAAAAGAATAAAAAAAATATTGAGAGAGAGAGAGAGAGAGTCAAATACCAAACTCCTAACTCCTAATTAAGGTTGAAATTATTGCACACATCCACATCTACACACACGGACGTACTGCGCACGTATACACACACTAAGAAGGAGTAAGCTTTCACTCCTATCCTGTGTTAATGGTCATGTAACAAATTAATTCCCCAACTTATAAATATGTAACAAAAAAAAAAATCTTAACCTGTCCTAACATATTTTTAAATTAATATGCTTACTAAAATGTTGAACACAAATAAAATATAATATATATTTATTAAAATATATATATGCATTTATTTAAATATTAGAAAAAGGGTGAGGAGGGGTGCAACGCCCCCTCTCTCGCTTTCTCTTTTTTATTTTTTAAGTATTTTATAAGTAAACATTATATATTATTCTTTATCAGTGCACATAAAAATATGGATATACTATATTAATTTTTTTATTAAGATGCTAAGATGGCCTACTCTAAAATAAAATAATATAAATATTATAAGAAAAGAGAAAGATGTTGCATCCCTTCTCTCCTAAAACTTTTTAAAATTTATCTTATGAATATCCATATATATTCTTATAATAAATATTTTTTTATTTTATTTCAAATTCAACTTATAAATAATTTCAACATGCTTTTGCCTCCTCTCTCTTTTAAATTTTTTATTTTTAAATAAATCACTCTATATTATTTTTAATAAACATATAATATTTTATTTAAGTTCAATACCACATCAACATCATAATCAACACATTAACTTGAAAACTTGTTATTGTAGGTTAAGGTGATATTTTTGTTATAAATTTATAAGTTAGGGGATTGATTTACTACAAATAAAGTTCGCCAATGCGCAAGAGAGAAAAAGGGGGTGTCGATGTCCCCTTCTCACTCGCGTGCATTCGATTTTTTTATTATTTTGTTTTTATTTTAAATATTATTTTAATATATATTTAAATTAATTTATTATTATTTTGTGTCACATTAATGAGGTAAACGGAGAACTGGTTATTGACGGTCAGGAGAACTAAGCGTGCAAGAAAAATAAAATTTGGGGATGATCTAATTACAAATTAAAGTTCAGAGGTCGTCTAATTACCACATTCAAAGTTGGGAGATCATTCGCATAATTTACCTAACTAGATCAAGTGAAAGTTGAGGGGTTATAACCAAAAGAAAATTGTTATTTTTTTAATATTTACATTTTCGACGGCCGGAGCCGTCGGTAATTAAAATTTCGTTATCCCGCTTTTTTTTTCCTTTTTTCGCTTTCTCTCATCTTTTCCCCTTACATATAATTCCTCCTCCTCTCCTCTCTCTCTCTCCCTCTCCCTCTCCCGGCCCGCGAGCACCGGTCGTCATCGACCCTCTCCTGCACCGGACGTCAGCGATCCTCTCCCGCGCCGGCGACCCTCTCCCGCACCGGCGACCCTCTTCCGCACCGGACGTCAACGACCCACTCCCGCACCGGCGACCCTCTCCCTTGCCGACGTCTCTCTCTCTCTCCGGCCGACGACCGCTGGCAGCCGGATCCGGCAAGGGCGTTCGAATCCGGCCCCCAGGCGGCCGGATCCGGCCTCCAGTTGCCGGATCGGCCACCGGGCGTTTGGATCCGGCCGCTCGTCGTCCGATCCGGATCCGACATCGGCCACCTGGCGGATTCGACATCGACCGTTGGCCGCCTATTTTTTTTAAAATTATAAAAATTCTTTACGACGGTTTTGACCGAAACTTCGGCGGTCGCCCGACGGCCGTCAAGATTTTCGGCGGTAGCAACCGCTGATATTTGCGGCGGTCAACGAAACCGTTGGAAACTTCGGCGGTCACGACCGCCGGAGTTTTCGACGGTTTTGTGGACCGCCGGAAATATCGGCGGTCGTGACCGCCGAAGTTTCGACGATTTTGTCGACCGCCGCAAATATCGGCGATCGCGACCATCGAACCGTGATTTGCGACGACTATTTTTCAGACGTCCTAGTTTCCGTCGAAAAAATCGTCGGAAACACTATTTTCGATGGTTTTTGGGGAAATTACCGACGGTTTCGACTGTCGGTAATCCCCAGTTTTCTTGTAGTGTTATCGGTGAAAATTACTCCATTAAAAAGGTAAATTGAAAAAAGTAATTAATTAGTATTAAAAAATAAAATAATGATGATAAAGTAAACAACTTACAAATAAATATACTTGAAAATTTAGAAATTTTCATAAAAAATAACATAAATGAAAATCATTTATAATACAAACCAGATTAAAATTTATAATAGGTGAAGATAATGAGACAAATTAACTCACATGTTCAAGTTATAATATTACTAAATTCATATTAATGAATTCATTCAACTCGACCCAATAAGAATAGTGTTGGGTGGAATTCTAGGGTCCATTAATCTCACCGTCGATCGGAAGCAAACCAACCCCAACATCATCGCTAATTAGAACTGATACATATGGGTAGCTCTCCTAATTTTTCAAGAAACTTCGTGTCGTTCAAGTTACCATTCTCGCCCCACAATATCATATATATGGATTTAATGGGTTCCTCCTCTCTTGTAAGGGAGGAGGACCCCCCTCCCCACATCCGCGCCCGTCGGATAGATATCCGACGGGCGCGAATGGTGAGCACGGTTCAAAAGTTAAAACGGACGGTTCGGTTCACTGAGAGAAAAATGTGCGTGGTTCAACGAAAAAATTGAAGAAAAAAGGGGAACTCGGGCGATGACCATGGGGCAGCAGCGAAGATGGTGTGGTGAAGGCGATCTCGGGGCGGCAGTGAAGATCATACGACTATGGTGCAACGACGGCGACCTCGGGTCGGTGAAGACGACGGCTACCTCTGGGCGGCAAAGACGATGGCTACCTCGTGGCGGCAGTGATCTTGAGGCGGTGATCTCATGGAGGCGATCTCAGCGGGGCGACAAAAATCTCGGCGAGGCGGCAGCGATCTCGATGGGACGATGAAGATCTTGGCGACAGTGATCTAGCGGCATGGCGATCTCACGATGGCGATCTCGTTGGGCGACAAAGACTCGGCGCGGCGGCAACGAAGAGGCGATCCGTCGAGGACGACGATGGACATTGCTAGAGGCGATCTCATGGAGGATGGGACGGACGTTCCGACGGTCAGAAGGGAAGAAGGGAGCAGGGGATCGGAGTGCGCAGAGGGCGTTGGAGACAATGTTGTGGAGGAATCAAGTGCTCGATGACATAAACCGACGAATCGACCCTGCCGCCCTGAGCTCCATGTCTCGGCCTCCGCTCTGGCGCAAATGGCCGCTAGGATCGCAGCGGCCTCCACCACACCTCCGGGCTCTATCATCATCCTCGCCGTATCATCATCGTCACGTTGCCATCCCCGTCACGAATCTGCGCTCGTCATTGTCCTTGCCGCATCATCATCGTCCCTGCCCCGAACATCGACGAACACCACAAATGGCACGATCCACCAACCACCTTGTCCCCGCCGAACAATCCTAAACCCCTCTCTTCGATTTTTTTTCACCGCAAACCGACGACTCCTTTGCCTTGAAATGCTCCTTACGTCGTGAACCACATGGTCTACCCCCCTAAACTGCGCTCACCATCCACGGCCATCGGATCCCCATCTGACGGGCGCGGATGGGGGGAGGGGGGACCTCCCTCCTTACAGGGGGGAGGACCCCCATTAAATCCCATATATATATATATATACCATTCTCGCCCCATGATATCATGATATAATATATATAGTATATATATATATTACTTTTACTAAACTACCTTCAAACTATTTCTGTTCACGGGGGATTTGATCCCACTCCACCCAAAATTTGGCTCGACCTATCAATTGTGGTAGAGACGAGTTGGGTCAAATTGGGTCCCACTCTTTTAGAGGCTTAAATCTAATATAGTCCGACTCAGATAAAGTCGAGTTAGATATGCTCGAATTATCCAACAATCATTTTCTTTATTTTTAAAATTTTCCATTATTTAGTATAAAAATATTATTTTAATATTTATTTTAAATAAAAACCAAATTTTAGATACTTAAATGTTATGTTAATATATTATAAAATTTATTATATAATATAAGCTTATTATGATCTCCGAATCAAGTCGAGTTGACTCAAGTTGAAAAGTCTCAACCTATATCTAATCCGAGCATTGGTCAGGTTAATGTCGTAGTTGGATCGCATCCGACCCAACTTGACCTAAACTAAATCGGTTCGAGTCAGAGCATTGAGTTCAAGAGTCTACCCATAACTCCACTAAGAAGCCACTAAACCTACTTCCATACGTAGAGTGATAAAAAAATTCACTGGAGGCATGAAAAATTGAAAAGAATTTTAATAAAATGTCATTGATGAAACCATTTCTCTTCCTATCAGAATTATATTTCTGGAAATAAGTAGTAATGATCCAAAAAATTTGCTTAAAAAATTAGGGGCAATTTGTTTGTTATTCATGTTGGACATACATAATTTTAATAATTATAGCTTTTAACATAGAAACTTAGATGAATTTGATTAGGTCTAATAATTCAAATACGAACTAAATGCTTATTGTAATAGTTACACTACAAAAAAATTTGACTTTTTCTAAAATTTTGCAAAATCCGACGAACTTTCCGACGATTTTTTCGACGAATACGATCGGTCGAAAATTGCTCATCGCAAACACTTTTCCGACGAGCAAGAGATATCCGTTAGAAGTTTCGACGATTGTACCCGAGGAAACCGTCGGTAGTTCAGACGGTTGCAGCGGTATGAAACTTCAGACGGTTGCAGCGGTATGAAACTTCAGACGTTCGCGACCGTCGGAAGTTATGGTAGTCGCAAAACTTTCAATGGTGGCCACCGTCGGAACTTTCGACGACAACATTTTTTGACGGCCTAAGCCCTCTGAGATAACGTATAAAATAATAAAGAAAAATTGGCCGCCTGATGGCCCATCCGCCACGAGATGGTCGATCCAGGCTGCCAGGCGGTGGTTCCGTCATGAGGTGGCAGATCCAGGCCGCCATGGGGTGGATCCACCACGAGGCAGCAGATCCAGGCCCCCCGCGGCCGGATCAAGCTGCCAGGCGGCGGATCCGCCACGAGGCGGCCGATCATTAGGATGCCAGGCGGTAGGTCCACCGCGAGGCAACTGATCCATGCTCGGCGACCAGCTCAGGCCGCCAGGCAGGTCCGATGCGAGGCGGCTGATCCAGGCTGCGCGTGGCCAGATGAGGCCGCCAGGCGGCGGGCCCGAGCGAGGCAGCCGATCTAGGCCGCGCGTGACCGGAACAGGCCTCTAGTCTCCAGATTCACCGCGAGGCGGCCGATCCAGGCCGCGCACGGCTGGATCAGGCCGCCAGGCGACAGATCCGCCATGAGGTGGCCGATCAAGGCCGTGCTAGGGGGGAGAGAGAGAGGTCGTCAGCCATCGGTGAGAGGGGTCGCCGGCGACGGACGAGAGGGGTCGCCGGCCACGGACGAGAGGGGTCACCGGGGGTCGTCCTTCGATCGTCATCCGGGAGAGAGAGGAGGTATAGAGAGTGGAGAGCTTAGAAAATAGAAGGAAAATAGAGTGAAGAACGTGAATAAATAGAAGGAAAAAAAGAGTGGAGAGCGGGAAAAGAAAAAAAAAAGGCAGGGAGTGTGGCGGGATTATTTTTTAATTACCAATAATTTTGATCTTCAAAAAATATAATAATAAAAAAATATTTTTACGTCACTGAAAGTTCGGACCGTCAGAACTTTCAACGGTCCAATCTGTTGGTAATTATAATAAGAAAATACTAATTATATTACATATTATGATATATAAGATTACAATATTAAATTACTTTTTCCATTACCGACGGTACAGACCATCAGAACTTTCGACGATCCGAACTGTCGATAATTATAACAATAAAATACTAATTATATTACATATATGATATATAAGATTATAATATTTAATTACTTTTTCGGTTATCGATGGTCCAAACCGTCGGAACTTTCGATGGTCCGAACTGTCGATAATTATAATAATAAAATACTAATTATATCATATATTATGATATATAAGATTACAATATTTAATTACTTTTTCCGTTATCGACGGTCCGAACCGTCGAAACTTCCGACGGGCCAGACCGTCGGAACATGTAATAATAAAATACTAATTACGTTATATATTACATAATGTTACTGATGGGTTAGATCGTCGGAAATTGCGACGGATAGGGAGCCGTAAAAAATTCTGATGTTCCAAACCATCAAAAAATAAAATAATAATATAATAAATTTCATAATTTATTTTTTTTTCAATGGTCAGAACCGTCGAAAATTATGACGAATTGATATCCGTCTCAAATTCCATCACAATTTGCGATGAATTTCTTTTCGTTGGAAATTGTCCGTCAGAAAATCTCACTTATTTTGTAGTGTTAAATATTTTAGCAGTTATAAGCTCATGATCACCTCCGTATTTTATCCACGTGGAACTATTTTTCTTCACTCTTTGGTCCTCTCACCTTGGGACCTTACAATCACCCCTCCTAAGGAATTCAACGTCCTCGTTGAGTGGCCCGTGGGCCGGGTTCGTTCTCACATGATTCAAATGAGCACGTGAGGATGGCTCTGATACCTTTTGCAACACCCCCTTAGCTCCGTCAAGATATTGTTCACTTTGGGCTTAAGCCCGCACGAATTTAAAACGCGTCTTGATTGGTAAAGGGGGTGCCACTTATAAGCCCATGACCACCTCCGTATTTTGTCCATGGGGAACTATCTTTCTTCACCCTTTGGTCCTCTCATCTTGGGGCCTTTTGTTCCGTGCATGGATTTGTAGTTCATCAGATGCTCGAGGACCCCCATTAAATCCCATATATATATATATATATATACCATTCTCGCCCCATGATATCATGATATAATATATATAGTATATATATATATATTACTTTTACTAAACTACCTTCAAACTATTTCTGTTCACGGGGGATTTGATCCCACTCCACCCAAAATTCGGCTCGACCTATCAATTGTGGTAGAGACGAGTTGGGTCAAATTGGGTCCCACTCTTTTAGAGGCTTAAATCTAATATAGTCCGACTCAGATAAAGTCGAGTTAGATATGCTCGAATTATCCAACAATCATTTTCTTTATTTTTAAAATTTTCCATTATTTAGTATAAAAATATTATTTTAATATTTATTTTAAATAAAAACCAAATTTTAGATACTTAAATGTTATGTTAATATATTATAAAATTTATTATATAATATAAGCTTATTATGATCTCCGAATCAAGTCGAGTTGACTCAAGTTGAAAAGTCTCAACCTATATCTAATCCGAGCATTGGTCAGGTTAATGTCGTAGTTGGATCGCATCCGACCCAACTTGACCTAAACTAAATCGGTTCGAGTCAGAGCATTGAGTTCAAGAGTCTACCCATAACTCCACTAAGAAGCCACTAAACCTACTTCCATACGTAGAGTGATAAAAAAATTCACTGGAGGCATGAAAAATTGAAAAGAATTTTAATAAAATGTCATTGATGAAACCATTTCTCTTCCTATCAGAATTATATTTCTGGAAATAAGTAGTAATGATCCAAAAAATTTGCTTAAAAAATTAGGGGCAATTTGTTTGTTATTCATGTTGGACATACATAATTTTAATAATTATAGCTTTTAACATAGAAACTTAGATGAATTTGATTAGGTCTAATAATTCAAATACGAACTAAATGCTTATTGTAATAGTTACACTACAAAAAAATTTGACTTTTTCTAAAATTTTGCAAAATCCGACGAACTTTCCGACGATTTTTTCGACGAATACGATCGGTCGAAAATTGCTCATCGCAAACACTTTTCCGACGAGCAAGAGATATCCGTTAGAAGTTTCGACGATTGTACCCGAGGAAACCGTCGGTAGTTCAGACGGTTGCAGCGGTATGAAACTTCAGATGTTCGCGACCGTCGGAAGTTATGGTAGTCGCAAAACTTTCAATGGTGGCCACCGTCGGAACTTTCGACGACAACATTTTTTGACGGCCTAAGCCCTCTGAGATAACGTATAAAATAATAAAGAAAAATTGGCCGCCTGATGGCCCATCCGCCACGAGATGGTCGATCCAGGCTGCCAGGCGGTGGTTCCGTCATGAGGTGGCAGATCCAGGCCGCCATGGGGTGGATCCACCACGAGGCAGCAGATCCAGGCCCCCCGCGGCCGGATCAAGCTGCCAGGCGGCGGATCCGCCACGAGGCGGCCGATCATTAGGATGCCAGGCGGTAGGTCCACCGCGAGGCAACTGATCCATGCTCGGCGACCAGCTCAGGCCGCCAGGCAGGTCCGATGCGAGGCGGCTGATCCAGGCTGCGCGTGGCCAGATGAGGCCGCCAGGCGGCGGGCCCGAGCGAGGCAGCCGATCTAGGCCGCGCGTGACCGGAACAGGCCTCTAGTCTCCAGATTCACCGCGAGGCGGCCGATCCAGGCCGCGCACGGCTGGATCAGGCCGCCAGGCGACAGATCCGCCATGAGGTGGCCGATCAAGGCCGTGCTAGGGGGGAGAGAGAGAGGTCGTCAGCCATCGGTGAGAGGGGTCGCCGGCGACGGACGAGAGGGGTCGCCGGCCACGGACGAGAGGGGTCACCGGGGGTCGTCCTTCGATCGTCATCCGGGAGAGAGAGGAGGTAGAGAGAGTGGAGAGCTTAGAAAATAGAAGGAAAATAGAGTGAAGAACGTGAATAAATAGAAGGAAAAAAAAGAGTGGAGAGCGGGAAAAGAAAAAAAAAGGCAGGGAGTGTGGCGGGATTATTTTTTAATTACCAATAATTTTGATCGTCAAAAAATATAATAATAATAAAATATTTTTACGTCACTGAAAGTTCGGACCGTCAGAACTTTCAACGGTCCAATCTGTTGGTAATTATAATAAGAAAATACTAATTATATTACATATTATGATATATAAGATTACAATATTAAATTACTTTTTCCATTACCGACGGTACAGACCATCAGAACTTTCGACGATCCGAACTGTCGATAATTATAACAATAAAATACTAATTATATTACATATATGATATATAAGATTATAATATTTAATTACTTTTTCGGTTACCGATGGTCCAAACCGTCGGAACTTTCGACGGTCCGAACTGTCGATAATTATAATAATAAAATATTAATTATATCATATATTATGATATATAAGATTACAATATTTAATTACTTTTTCCGTTATCGACGGTCCGAACCGTCGAAACTTCCGACGGGCCAGACCGTCGGAACATGTAATAATAAAATACTAATTACGTTATATATTACATAATGTTACTGATGGGTTAGATCGTCGGAAATTGCGACGGATAGGGAGCCGTAAAAAATTCTGATGTTCCAAACCATCAAAAAATAAAATAATAATATAATAAATTTCATAATTTATTTTTTTTTCAATGGTCAGAACCGTCGAAAATTATGACGAATTGATATCCGTCTCAAATTCCATCACAATTTGCGACGAATTTCTTTTCGTTGGAAATTGTCCGTCAGAAAATCTCACTTATTTTGTAGTGTTAAATATTTTAGCAGTTATAAGCTCATGACCACCTCCGTATTTTATCCACGTGGAACTATTTTTCTTCACTCTTTGGTCCTCTCACCTTGGGACCTTACAATCACCCCTCCTAAGGAATTCAACGTCCTCGTTGAGTGGCCCGTGGGCCGGGTTCGTTCTCACATGATTCAAATGAGCACGTGAGGATGGCTCTGATACCTTTTGCAACACCCCCTTAGCTCCGTCAAGATATTGTTCACTTTGGGCTTAAGCCCGCACGAATTTAAAACGCGTCTTGATTGGTAAAGGGGATGCCACTTATAAGCCCATGACCACCTCCGTATTTTGTCCATGGGGAACTATCTTTCTTCACCCTTTGGTCCTCTCATCTTGGGGCCTTTTGTTCCGTGCATGGATTTGTAGTTCATCAGATGCTCGATATCTACTAGGGCACCCCATCCGCCAAACATAAGTTTTGTGGTCAGTCCTTTAATTTTTTTCATATATTTAATAATCTTCATCTTTTTATTATGTAATGACAGAATAATTTATCTTTTTATTAGAATCCTCTCAATTGATGATAGAGGAAGCCACCATCTCTTTTTTGTTACAACAGTCTGTTATATTCAATTTTCAGCATTTAGGCGAAACTGGGCATTAACGGACCGTTACATAACTCTCACGACTCGTTATATTCAACTCAGCACATGCAGCCTCCACTAATTTCCACTTTCTGGCTTCGTTTGAACTCCGATTTGAGCGTGGTTTATTTCTATAACTTCCTAACTCAATTATTTTTCATCTTTTGCAATAAAATATAGAATTTTGGTAGATTTATATTTTTATAAAATTAAAGCAAATAAGACCATAAATTGATGCATGCTATATGAAAAAGAATCGAAATATGATTAAATGCATGACTAATTATATGTTATATTTTGCATGCATCAAACTCTCCCAAGCTTAGATACTTGCTTGTCATCAAGCAATGTTCAAAGCAAAACTCCAACCAAAATAGTTGATCATCGCTTCCACCCTGTTACTTAACTAGTCTTCTTAGCACTAAATTTTATACATCCATCACCTAAGTGTCTCACCACTTTTCATAGTAATCCGGCTTTGTGAAATTTCTGAATGAAAGACATTTTTAAACTCCAAATCTAGCTCTGAATAATAAGAAAATAATTTTTGAAAATAAAAATATCAATGTTGAATATACAAGTGTAACATGAGCTTTTATTCATTTATTACTTTTATATTTTTCAAATAGAAACTTTTCATCATCATTCTTTTTTTTTCTTCATTTTTTTCACTGATTTGGTACTCATGAGCTTCTCCATATTGTGCAAGGTGGTCGATGTAAAATGGATTCTAGAGCAATTGCTCTTAGGTCGTCAGGCAAGAATTTCCTGCGGATCTAATTACCCGAACTTACCAAGATTCCGGATAACACCTTTTTGTACCTCATACTTTTTGGGGCTCCACTAGCCCTTTTTTTGTATACGATGATAATTTTATGTGTACTTATTTATTAGTAAGCTCAGCTACACTTGAATGTTCAATAAGGATATAATTATTATCAAGGAAATATATATAATAATAAAATAAAATAAGATCAAGAACAGGATTTGTCGTCAAACATCCATCGTTTCACTAAGAAACTTTCTTCAAGTCAATTTCCCAACACGAAGGCTAAAGTAATTAATGCTAAAGTAATAATGCTCCAAATTTCATTAATTAATAGGATGTCCTTGAATAATGCTTGAAAAATAAGTAAATACTAAGATATGAGAAATTAGGATGCAATTTTCAATTAAGCAGAACAAATTTTTTTAGATTTTTTTAATATGAAATGCAAGAAAATATGCAATTAAAACATGAAGAGAATGCATGCTTGCAATGCAATATAAAAAGATATACACGCATGAGATTGCAAACTCCCCCAAACTTGAACTCAACACTGTCCCAAGTGTTGAAAATCAAACTTGTAGGAAACCAAGGATATCATAATGAAAAAATAAACATAGAAAAGGAGACGAAACAACCTGACTTATCTTGAGTCGATGGATGTTGAAGCTGTAAGAAGAATCCTGGTGCCTTTGGCTGATATAAATTTGGGCGTCTCTGTTTCCTACTGTTTTGTTTCTTTTCTCTTTCTGTCTTCCTCTTATTTTATTCTTCATTATTCCCTCTCTCTCTCTCTTTACTTTAATGTCTATTACGGGTCGTAAGGGGCAAATAATGGCCCGTGTGGTAATGTTATCGAGCCTTCTGCGTGATTTAATGGATCGTTATGAAGGGGTCACGACCCTTTTGTGCGATATAACGGGTCGTGATCAGGAAATCACGACCCTTTCAGTGGCGAAAAATATCAGGCACAAACAGTCATGGGTCATCATAGCTCATGCACGACCTTCAATAGATGCTCACGGGTCGTGAGAATCTGTTGACGCCCTTGATGAAGTGGATAACGGACCTGCAAAGAGTAAACATGAGAGATTAATAAGAATAAGGGTCGTTACATGAACTTTGTGAGTCGTGATATCATATGACTTAGGTGTAGGGTCGTAATATGAAAGTGTAACGGGTCAGATGGCTTTAGCGTAGGGGCACAATCTTAACGGGTCATGATGCATGGGTTACGCCCCGTGAAAACTGAGATATATGGATTGTTAAATACTGTGATAGTCATTAATTTTGTCTTACAACCCGTGGAGTTGAATAGTTCCCTCTGTAACCCATTGTGAGACTCGTGAAATAATACTTATGGCCCATGAAATCTGTGTGACGTTTCGTGAAAATTGTGCAGGGTCTTGAGTCGAGTAATAATGCAGGGCGTAAGAACTAATGAAATCACTTACGGGTCGTGAGAATAAGGTTACGGCCCGTAAGGTATAAAACTAGAAAATAAGGGCTCCTGTGATGCCCGTAAGGTGTGACTTATGGTCCGTAATCAATTTTGGGTGACTATACAGTGACTTCACACGAGTCATAAGTGAAGTGGATGGTTCGTAAATCGGGAAGGTTCGGCATAGGGTTTGGTGTGCACTACAACTTACGGGCCGTGACATCACATTAATGACCCATTATGAAAGGATCTATCTTGGCAAATTCACTATGATGTGCATTACATGAATATTGCGCCCTGTGAAATAAGCATGCACGACATTCTGTGGCATGTTACATGTCGTTATATCAAGGTTACGACCCATGATATTTATGATTCAATATATTTGCAGGTGATGGCTTAACATTACGGGTCGTGATGAGGGGCTTACGGCCCGTGAATTATGTACATGAATAATATCAACAAAATGGCCCGTGAAAATTTAATGCAACCAATGACTAGAGAAAATTTTTAAATTTTAATAAAATTCAGCTTGTGACATGTAAAGACCTATAAAAAATAATAATAAAATAAAAATGACAGAAGGAAACTAAAGAAACTAAGCAACTAAGATAATAATCAAACTAACTAATCAAACATGAACTAAATTAATATAAACTAAATTACGTGAAAGATCTAAATTATAAGTTTAAGGGTGAAGAAAATTAGTTTTAAGTTTAAAATCCTTAGCACGATTTTGATATGGCATATGTTGAGACAAAAAAAAATCAATAAGAATATAAGTAAATATGGAACGATCTCATCGGGTTTAATTTAATGTGATCAGGAACGCTTGTCGTGGTGAGGCTCAGCACATGCGATGTTGGATGATGCCTACGTTTTCGATTTGAGGTCATCATCTGTGGTGGCGATTCTTCATGTATAGCAACTCTTCGAGGTTGAAGTTGAGAGGTGTGTTGCTGCTGAACTTGGATCATCTAGTGATTTTTAGGTCGCCATTGGAGTGTTGTAGTTGGAGAAGATCGTGTTGTTGTCGAGAAGTACTTTTCTCCTTCAAAGATGAATTTTACAAATTGCACGGAGGAGATATGTGGTGATTTGTAGTCACCTGTGGGTGATTTACACTTCTCCTTCGGCTGTGGCTGAATTGGAGACAACAATGTAAGAGTGACAGAAACTTCCAAAGGCGGACCCCTCCTTCGAACCTTCCCATCTTTCATGATGTATTTACTTATTTCTTCAACATGCCATTGAGTCGTCACTGTCCTTGCTGAAAAATTTCTTCTTGGTGCCATGAATATTGATAATGGCACGAGCATAAGAAGACCTTCAAATTTTCTTCGATGTGCCTTGGACGTTCAGAAATTAGATAACTCAATTTTGCAACTTCATTCTCTAGCGCATGAAATTTTGATTCCAAAGCCTCGAACTTGAGTTCATTGTCGAATAGTCGAACTGAATCATCAACTTCAATTTGCTTTTGAATTTTGGATAACTGAGACTCCAAATTCTGGATGTGTTGGTCTTGCATTGTTAATCTTCTTTCAATTGTTGTGGCAAATTGACCAATCATCTCTACGAAAATAGAAGTTGATGCTTTGAATTCGAGAATTGATGCCACATTCTCATCTGACTTCTTTCTATTTTGTCTAATGTTGTAAATTTGACTCTCCAAATTTTCGATTTGATGATTTCGCTTAGAGAGCTTTTTCAGTAGAGAATCTAACACTTCTGTGATTACGGTAGATGGGTCTCGAAATATATTTTCCTTCTTTTCTTATTGAGGCTTCTTCTTTATGCTTTGCCTTGATGATAATGCCTCGATTTGAATCCTATCTTGCCGAACAACGATGTTGTTTTCCTCAACTTGCTGGTTCATTGTCATTTTTCTCTTCGTTCGTTGAGGTGTCAAGATGTGCTCGTGATGATCAAGTTGTGTACAAAGTATGTCGTCTGAAAAACTTACATAACACTAAAAGAACAAGTGAAGTAAAATAGAAAATAAAAATTCTCAAACTAGCTTATACAAGATAGACTAAGAATTATGAATATAGTTCCCCGGCAATAGCGCCAAAAACTTGATGCGTTAGATTTGTAATAAATAAATTTACTAGCAAGTACACTAGTCGTATCAAGTAATAAAGTAGAGAGTAGAGTGTCGAATCCACAAGGAACTAGCTAAATCTAATCTACCTCAATAATCCACTAAGAGAAAAAAATAGTTTTGTGGTGAGAAAAAAGAAAATTAAAGGTGTAGAAAGTAAATGATAAACAAATAAAATAAACTGATGTTGAGTCTTGAGAATTATGAATGATTAATGTAGAGATAAACATGTATGATCCTCTATAATAGTTGAGTTATAACAGAAAATAATAGTATCGATTCTTAAGACGGATTAAGAGTACATAAGGTAATGACCTCTCGAAACGAGTAAATCAAACTACCTTAACTTCTAATAAAACTAGTAACCACAACCGACGAGTTAATTATTAATCTTACAGAGAGTTAAGATGCATTAATATGTATCTCCTATACTATTATTCACCCATAAATCTGGACAGAATAATAGATCACACGGAATTCGACAACAACATCGAGTTACCGAACACGTGTTGTGTATGCTTCAGCTTAAAAGTAAAAGATCAATTATTAAAGCAATAATAATCCCTGAAACTAATCACTCCTCATACAGTGTAGTCTAATCTCAGAAATCAAATTACTTATAAAAAGACAATGAACTTAGTATTCATAATCAAAAGAAATCAAAAAGATAAATTAACTCAACTAATAATTAGGTTCAAACAGTTTTCCTTCTTGAAACTAATATAAAATCTCTATTACAGAAATAATAAACTATAAGAACTAGGTAAAAAAGTATCGAAATTAAAGATAGAAGAATTTTCAGCCTTCGGAACATCTGGATCGTTGCACATCACGAACGACGAGTTACTGTGCAATCTTCTCCTTCAGTTAATCTTCAAGCCTTGAAATTAATCCTCTGCAAGATGGCATGACTTTCAGATGTCAAGCACACGTTTTTCTATCTTCTTTGACCTCTATTTATAGCCTCCAGGGGTCCTAAGAGTTTTCGTAGAGTTTCGGTTTGATTCGAAGTCTTTTCCTATTAAAATAAGTAAATTCGGAGTAAACTTTGATAGGTTTTTAAAACCATCCAAAACTCCTTAAAATATGAGTAAATATGACACCTAATCATCCATGAAGCTTAGGATAAAGTTTGGGTTCGAACTGGACTTGAAATTCCCAAGAAAAGTCGATGAAATCTCGAAAACAACCTTCGTAACGGCCTGTAAACGCTATGTAACGACCTATTGGTTTTAACGCGTCATAACTTGGTTTCACGGCTCATAACTCGGACAAGCTTTTTGAGCGAAACAGGATGTTTAACGGGCTGTTACAAGCCTCTCACGGCCCGTTATATTCAATTTTCAGCATTTGGACGAAATTGAGCATTTAACGGGCCATTACATAACTTTCACAGCTCACTATGTTTGAACTCCGATTTGAGCGTGATTTATTTCTATGGCTTCCTCCACTTTCTGCAATAAAATATATAATTTGGATAGATTTCCATTTTTATAAAATTAAAGCAAATAAGATCATAAATTGATGCATGCTATATGAAAAAGAATCAAAATGTGATTAAATACATGGCTAATTATATGTTGTATTTTGCATGCATCAGAAATCCAAGTGGGCGGCGTCGACATTGGAGATGTCGCTAAGGCCCTTCTCATAGGCGGTGACGGCATCGGAGGCGTCACCAAGACCTAGGTGAGTGGCGCCGAGTCGACTGTAGCCCTTGGCCCAGTCGACGAGTTCTTGAGGCCACCGAGGGTGTGAAACATGGACAAGGCCTTCTAAGGAATTTGGTCAAGCAGGTGATGACAAGCATTGAACGAAAGGGAGGATGAGCACATTCTTGAGGAATCCTGGGCGAGGATGGAAACGACGAGAGGTTGCCGCGATGAATCGTCCATGGCTTTTGGAATACCTTGAAATGTCTTCATCCCTCAGGCCATGGTGAGAAAAACAGCAGACTTCGATAAATTCTTACTTCGATAAGTTCTAATTGCCAAGAACTTTTAGCCAAACATTAGATAAGAACTCAACCATCACATCAGCTAATTCCAAAAACTTTGGAGAACTCCAATTCTCTAATCCAAACATAGCCTTATTGGGTGAGCCCAGGAGAAGGATCAACGATATATCGAGCAAAAGAAGCAAAAAAGTTGGCAGGGCGATTTTTGTCAAAAGAATATAGTGCGTAAAGTTACTCAGCATGGCTCTCATGTCCAATATCATTCCCTTCACTTCTCATGGGAATGCCTGTTTGGTTGCTCGCAATGTGCATGACTATTCGAGTTTATAGCGATATTCATGTTTAAAACCTTTGTCCCCACAAGTTCAAATGCCCCTCGGCAATGCCCAAGCTTCTATTTCCAAAACTTTTTAGTGGAACTTTATATATTATATGTTGGCATATGAAGATTTTCCTCCTAGGAGTCGATAATAAAATTTCACATAATATAGAGTAACAATAAATGAAAGTCAAAACAACAAATATGTAGTGCAAGACATTGAATCGTAATGAAATCAAAGAAAAAAAATCTAAAGTATCAAATTGATCATAATGATATTGATTAATAAACCAAAGTTATAACATAAATTGTATCAAATTGATTATTGACTTTTATATATATATATATATATAATTTAATTTAATGGGTGTCTTCCTTAGTTAAAGATAAGGTACACAAATAAAGCATTCGACAATAGAAAATTAATTTTACTTATTAAATTAATAAAATAACTATATATTAACTTATTTTATTAGTCAAATAGTGAATTTGTTCAAGATGATCGTATCAATTTGTTTTAATAAATATAGTGAATTCAGCCATAATTTATTTTATTAGTTAAACTATATATCTCACGTAATGATAAACGATGATGACGTGGTGTTGCACTTTGCATATTGAATTAATTAATCAGTGACCTTTTTGTGAGCAATTACTAAATATAAATATCATGCAAACGTGCCTCCTCGATTGATTGGAGAGAGAGAGAGAGAGAGAGAGATCACTACGTGCTGATTTCTTCATCAACTTCATATCAACAGAAAGCTCAAGACAAAACCAACGGACAACAAAAGATCGATATTTATTCAGCTGTTAAAATCTGCACTCTACGACGTACAGAAGCACTCCTTATTCGTGAAATCAGATTTCAACGCCCACTCTTTAAAGAGTGATGGAAAGATAGAAGAAAAGAAAAATCATATATAAAGCAAGACGACATAGATGTGCTCACCTCAGCTGGAGTTGCATAAATCCTAAAATTTATCAGGAGCTGCGTAAAACCTAAAGTCTACGTTTCATAGCACGCACGCAATCCCGATCGATCGGCCACTACTACATATTTAAGCACCAACGGCCGGCTCCTCGGCGCGATGGTATATGCAGGCATCCATCTCCAGGATCACGGGCCACGGAAGGGTGCTCAGGAACGTGCTGTTGATGTAGACCCGGGCCATAAGGAACCGCCCGGTGCCGCCCACGATGCTCCACTGGAGCTTCTCGCCGGGCGTCACCCTCGCTATGATGGCGATGGAGCTCCCCCGGAACTCGCCCTCAGTAGACCATGGAGAAGTAGACCATGCCCTCCGCCAGAGACGACGCCTGCGCGGCGATCCCCTGCGCCCTCCCGAGGAGCTCCGAGTCCGGCTCGGGCCCCCTGCGGAGCGTGTTGTCGTAGACCCCGATGCCGCCGAAGGTGGCGCCGGAGGTCTCCACGTTCGGCGGCTTCACGGAGAGAGACACCGTCGCGTTGGGGCCGAAGAATATTTCGTGCAGATAGAAGTGCAGATGCGTCATCTTCACGTCGCCGGAGAGGGCCATTGGAGAGCTTGCCGAAGTGAAGATGAACAGGACTTTGCTTCGGTCAGCTGCTTTTGGATGCCAAAGAACTCGCGGTGAGGCCGCTTTTTATAACAATAGATTTGGAGTGCTGATGAATACTGAATAATAACATTTAAATAATAATAATAATAATATCTAGAATTTTATTTTATTTAATTATAAACTATATAATTTATATAATAATAAAGGTGCTTTTGGCCCTTTATGCATGAAGAAAATCACTACAAGAAAATTGTCATTTTCCGACGGACAATTTCCGACGGATAGAAATCCATTGCAATTTGCGATGGAAATATTTCTGTCGAATTTTACGAAGGTTACAATCGCAAAAAATAAAAATAATAAATTATAGTGATAGGGGGAGCATGTTCAACTCTATTTTTAACATATCATGGATATCATTATTGTATCAAAATTTTATGCAATATTTTGATGCTTAACATATTTTTTGTTTTCATTATAAAATAGTCATAAATTTAGGGGAAGTTATATTTTCAAATCTTTATGTGCAATACTCTACGTGTCTATTATATGACAAGAGGGGTTGAATAAATGTTTTTTGAAAAATTGATTAAGGGGTACTTACATATGATTTCTTATATGCTTCATATATAAATTATTCGTTCTGGTGAAACAAAAGGGGGAGAAGTATAGGAGAAATATGATCTTAATATCATTTTATATGAAGAGTGCCTTACAATTAATATTTATATGAATATCTACCATTGTAAGGAAAGCTGTGTGTTAGGGGGATTAAAATTGTTTTTACAAGAATTTTTACAACTTTTTCGCAATTTATATATTATTCATATTTCTCGGTTTGTCTTCATCAAAAAGAGGGAGACTATTGGATCTAAGTTTTAATGATATATTAAATTATATTTGATGATACAAATCTCGAATAATTAAAGATAAAATGCTAAAAAAATTTAAAGAAAAAGAGATAACTTTATGCACTACGCTTTGATTAAATAATTGTCACTAATGTCATTAATTTTGGATGAATGTTTTGTAGATAATTCTGTTAGCTTTCCATACACACCAAGATCATCTAATTTGGATAACTGTGCAGAAAGTTATGCTCAAAATAGTACAGGGCGGTCAACTTACCAGTCGAAGTTATGAAGGTCGGTCGAGATAGTCCAGTCGACCGTTCGGAAATACCAGTCGATCGATCAAGGCATAAGCTGCTCAAATGAAAACTGCGAGATTGTATCGGTCGACAGATCGGTCGATGCAGCGACCGACCGATCAACTGAACGAGAGAAAATCAAAACTGCGAGACTGTATCGGTCGAGATATTGGTTGACAGTCCGGTCGACCGATTAAGTGCTGAAGCTGCAGAAATGAGCGCAACGGTCATATAGACCGATTGACCAGTTTATTAATACAGTCGACCGATCAGTTGCAACAAATGAGAAAAATGAGCCAACGGTCATATAGACCGATCGACCGGTCCATAAATGCGGTCGATCGATCCATCATTGCAATGAACAATAATGACTATATTTTTATGAGAAAATTGTTGAATTAATTCTGGACGAATTTTTCACATACCAGATGCTATAAAAGGAGTGCCAAAGCCAGAAGCAAAAGCAACAATTCAAGCATTGAAGCAAAACTTCAAGAAATTGTGGAATTAATTTGGTCCATAAATGCGGTCGACCGGTCCATCATTGTAATGAACAATAATGGCTATATTTTTATAAGAAAATTGTGGAATTAATTCTGGACGAATTTTCCACATATCAGATGCTATAAAAGGAGTGCCAAAGCCAGAAGCAAAAGCAATAATTCAAGCATTGAAGCAAAACTTCAAGAAATTAAAAGGAGATCATTTCTCTTGAAGTTATTATTTTATAGCCTTCTTTTTTTCTCTCTTCTCTTCTTGTGAGTGTTCTATTGTAAAAGAGAGAAACTAATTTTTAGAAAGATTATGAGAGCTCTTGTGTAAAAGAGGTTCCAAATCTTACCTCTTGAGCGAGAGAAAAGATTAGCTTCCTAGGATGAGAGGTTGCCTTGCCTCTCGAAGCGGAGAAAAAGATGGTTGTGTAAAAGATTTTCTTCCTTGCCCCATTTGGAACAAAAAAGGGATTAGTAGAATCTAAGACGGTCTCGAGGTCGAGAAGTCAGAGCGGGGACGTAGGCCAAAGTGTAGTCGAACCTCGTCAACAACCACCCATGTCTTCGCATTTGATTTCTCTCACTCTCTCTCCCCATTAATATTGTGTTTATAATCTGAATTGCAAAAGTTTTTAAGAATCGGTTTTATGCTTCCGCGATGAATTTCATAAAATCGACATTTTCGATTAAACACTAATTCACCCCCTCTTGGTACACTTTGAAATCCTACAGTGATCTGACTGCGGGCTGCCGGATCGGCCTCCCTGCGGCCGGATCGATCGCCTACGACCGGATCTACCACCTATGACACGGATCTGGTCGCGGGCGGCCGGATCAGCCTCCTCGCGGCCAGTTCGGCCGCCCCGCTGCCCGGATCTGGCCGTGGGCAGCTGGATCAGCCTCTCCCCAGTCGGATCGGCCGCCTGCGGCCGGATCGACCATCTGCGGTCCGGATCTGGCTGCGAGCAGCCGGATCGGCCGCCCCGCAGTTGTACCTGGCCGTTTGCGGCTCGATTCGGATGCTAAATTTTTTATTTTTAAAAATTTCTTTGCGACGGTTGCGACTATCGAAAGTTCGACTGGTTGTGACCGTCGAAAGTTTCGACGGGTTGCGACGACCGTCGAATGTTTCGTCAGTTGCGGCCGTCGAAAACTTTCGACGGTTGGAACCGTCGGCCGGGACTTTTCATACGGTTAGAACCGTCGATATTTCTGACGAATTTTTTACTACCGTCGCAAATCGATTTGCGACGACCGTTTTTCCGATGGATCGATTCCGTCTGAAAAACAGTCGATTTTTGGGCTGATCGTCGATAATCAGCGTTTTTCTTGTAGTGAATGAGAAACATGCTCGTTTATTAGTTGAACCAATAATTTATTTTTACTTGTCAAAATACTGCCTAACATATTTGACCAGATTCCAAAAATGTTTTCATCACTTAAAATTCGAGATTTGTTCATCTTTTTATAACAAGCGTACAAAGATTAACACAAACTAAATTGATGGCAACGCACCGAAAACTAATCTAAGACTACATTTTAATTATTGTATTTAGTACTGTAGTACTTGTTAATTCTTAGGAGTAAGTTGACAATTTTGGCAGGCTCATAGAAAAGATAACATGTCGATCAATTAATATCTTGTTTGCAGAGAGGAAGATAACAAGATATTATATAGTCCAACGCTACAAGAAAATTATGAATTTGCGATGGATGTCTTTTTACGACGACAAATCTTTCGCATTTTACAATGACGTTTGCGACGGATATAAAATATCTTCTAAAATACCGAATGCGAAAAAGTCCGGTCAGACCTTCAGAAGTAGCGACAGATTTATATCCCTCGGTAATTATATTTATAGTAATATATATGTGTACATGATATAAGTAAAAGTTTAATATTTTATTATTAAAATTATCGACGGTTTAGGCATTCAGAATTACCGACAGAAATGTAGTCATTGATAATTACGAAGGCTACTCCCGTCAGTAATTAAATTTTATTATTGCTGTTTATAATATAATATAATACATATTTCTCATTTTACATTTACTTGTATTCTTTTCTTGATGCATTAATAAATTAAATAAATTATCACTATTTTTCAATTTCTCATCATTATCTTTAATATTTTAGTTTTTTACTCATTTTAGCTTAATATATTTACATTTAGAATATACCTTATATATAAATTAAGAATATAAAATAGCCAAAATTTGATAAAATTAAAATATGTTAACTTCCTATTCGAGATATAAGTAATTTTAGTGCATATTAAAATTTGTCTATTTTATATTCCAAATTTATTTATACCTATATTCTATATCTATAAATATAACTTGCAAGTCGTTGGGTGTTCGATATAAACGATGCAACTTATTACCGACTTTAATCAACTCTACAAAGTTTCTCCAGTTCTTCCTTGTGGTCAAAATAATTTATAACATTTTCTGATGGTTGCATCCGTTTCACATTAATAATTATTTGATGACTAGCTACTAGTACTAGGTCAATTCGATCGGATGAGGCTTGTTTTGCTTTGTACTTTATATTCGTGCAACTTTTTAGTGGAACTAATTTGTATATTATTTATACGCTGGCATACAGAGATTTAGGAATCGATAATAAAATTTGTCATAATATAAAATAAACGATAAATGAAAGGACCACGAAAAATATTAACAAAAATAAGAACAAAAGAGAAGCATGACAAAGAAATAAAAATAAATGAAAAGACAATATTAAAATATTGAGATAGAGAGAGAATCAAATACCAAACTCCTAACTCCTAATTAAGGTTCAAATTATTGCACACATCCACATCTACACACACACGGACGTACTGCGCACGTATACACACACGAAGTTGTAGGAGTAAACATTTAATATGTTGAACATAAATAAAATATAATATATATTTAATAAAATTATATATATGTATGCATTTATTTAAATATTAAAAAAAGTACTACAACAATATCGTGAAACCTTAGAAATCTTCGAAATCCGTCGCAAATATGTTTTTGCGACAGATTTTTCGACGGATGGGGTTAGTTGGAAGTTTTGTCATCGCAAAATATTTTCGACTGTCCTCAAACATTCCTTCAAAAATTTTGACAGACGTTTGTGATTGAAAAAATGGCTTTCGAAATTTTTTAAGGCTAAAATCCGTCGGAAGATCCCAGGGGAGGATAGTCTTCGGAACTTCCGACGGATTTGGCCGTCGAAAGCTCGTAATCCGGCTGCCAAAGCCGGCCGGTGCCGGAGGAAGGAGTGTTGGTCCTATAGGATTTCAAAGGGCACCAAGAGGGGGGAGGGTGAAATGGTATTAAATAAAAAATGTGAATTTCACAAATATCATCGCGAAAGCACAAAACCGATTCTTTAAAATCTTTTAAAATAAAGCAATTCAAATCATAAGCATAATATGAATGGAGAGAAAATCAAATACAAAGACACGATGATTGTTGACGAGGTTCGGTCACACCTTGGCCTACGTCATCGCTCCAACTTCTCGACCTCGAGACCGTCGAAGATTTCACTAATCCATTCCTTTGTTCCAAATGGGGCAAGGAAGAAAAGCCATTTACATCAATCACATTTTCTCCATTTCGAGAGTCAAGGCAACCTCTCCTCTTAGGAAGCTAATATTTTTTCCTCGCTCAAGAGGTAAGATTTAGAACCTCTTTTACATAGGAGCTCTCTCTATTTTTTTGAGTTTCTCTCTTTTACAAAACTAAGCTCATAAGAGTGGAAGAGAGAAAGAAAAAGAACTCTAAATGATAACTTTAAGAGAAATTATCTTTTTTTTATTTCTTGAAGTTTTGCTTCAATGCTTGGATGGGTGCATTTTCTTCTAGTTTTGACACTCCTTTTATAGGCTTCAGTAAGTGAGAAAGTCGTCCAAAAATCATTCCACACTTTTTTCCTTCAAATTTGACCATTACTGTTCATTTGACTCGGAAGTCGGTCGACCGCACATGTGGACCGATCGACCGGTACATTTTCTTTTATGAAAAATATGACTGTTGGTAAATTTTCCGATTGACCTATGTTCTGGACCGGTCAACCGATATCTCAACCGTAATTTTCGATGGTCGTAACCGTCGATAAATGTATAATAATATAATATGCGAAGTATTTTATTAATATAATCAGGGACAGTAGAACCGTCGCAATTTTTGATAGTTTCGACCGTCGGTAATAATTAGCAACAGTTCAAACCGTCGATAAAATAAAAAATAAATATTATATATAACTAAATATAATATTTTATTTTTATAATTAAATAATTTTCAACGGTCACAACCGTCGGTAACTTTAAAAATAATTAATATTTGCTTTTCCGATGGTCAGAGTCGTCGATAATTAAAATTTTACTATCCCATTTTTTCGGTTTTCGGCTTTCTCATCTTTCCACCTATATATAATATATATATAATCTTCCCAATCTACTTCTCTCTCCCTCGACAACCTCTCTTCCCCTCGATGACCTCCCGGCTGGCGACCCTCTCCCTCCTGGACGACGATTGCCAGCGTCCCTCTCCCTCCTGGACGACGATGGCCAGCGACCCTCGCGTGCCCCCCCCCCCACCTTCTCTCTCTCTCTCCCTCTCTCCAGAATGTGTCCGCCAGGCGGCCGATTCGGCCTCTCACGGACGATCTGGCCACATGGCGGCCGGATCTTACCGCGGACGGCCGGATGTGGTCGCCTGGCGCCTGGCAGTAGGATCTGTCGCCTGGCGCCTGGCAGTAGGATCTGTCGCCAGGCGACGGCATCTGGCCATTGGGCGATAGCATCTGGTCGCCGGGTGGACGTCTAATTTTTTTATATTTTAAAACATCTTTGCGATGCTTGCGATCGCGAAAAGTTCGACGGTTGCGACGACCGCCGAAAATTTCAACGATTTGTGACCGCCGAAAGTTTCGGCGGGTTGCGATGATCGTCGAAACTTTCGACGGTTTTGACCGTCAAAACTTTCGGCGGTCACACAACCGCCAAAACTTTCGACGGTTTTGACCGCCGAAACTTTCAACGGTCGCGCGACCGCCAAAACTTTCGGCGGTCAAAATCGTCGATACTTTCAACGAATTTTCTCCGACCGTCAAAAAATGATTTGCGACGATCATTTTTTTGACAGATCAGATTCGTCGATAAATCCGTCTGTAATCTCATTACAGACGGTTTTGGGGCTAATTACAGACGGTTTTGACCATCTGTAAGCAGCCTTTTTCTTGTAGTGAGGCCCCTTCACAACTTACCACAGATTTCGATGGATTTCCCGTCGATAGTTCCGACGGGAGGACTCCCGTCGAAGTCGCACTCGTCGAAGCCTTCGACAGGCGTACTCTCGTCGAAGCCTCCGATGGGCGTGACCCGTCGTAGGCACCGGCGAAATGCGACGGATGTCCGTCGAATTTTTTTAAAAATATAAAAAAATTAGGCCGCATGTTGCCGGATCGGCGCTGGCCGACGATCTGACATCAGGTGGCCGGAATCGAGATAGAGAGAGGGGGGAATGGGGATGGGGAGGATACCATGGATGTGGTCTCCCACCAATCGGGGACAAATCCGGCCGCCCGCGCGCGGATCCGGCCACCAGCGATCGGATCCTGCCGCCAGCTCTCTCTTAGGGGTGAGCAGGGGTGCAACGGCCCCTCTTTCATTTTTTATTTTATTTTTTAAGATTACTTCTAAGTAAACATTATATATTATTCTTTATCGATACACATAAAAATATGGATGTACTATATTTTTTTATTAAGATGTTAAGATGGCCTACTCTAAAATAAAATAATTTATAAATATTACAAGAAAAGAGAAAGATGTTGCATCCCTTCTCTCCTAAAACTTTTTAGAATTTATCTTATGAATATCTTTATATATTCTTATAATAAATATATTTTATTTCAGTTCAACTTATAAATAATGTCAACATGATTTTGCCTCCTCTCTCTTTTAATTTTTTTTTATTTTTAAATAAATTACTCTATATGATTTGTAATAAACATATAATATTTTATTTAAGTTCAATACCGCATCAACATCATAATCAACACGTTAACTTGAAAACTTGTTATTGTAGGTTAAAACGATATTTTTGTTATAAATTTATAAGTTAGGGGATTAATGATTTGCTACAAAATAAAGTTCGCCAATGCACGAGAGAGAAAAAGGGGGGCGTCGACGTCCCCCTCTCACTTGCGTGTGTTCAAATTTATTTTTATTATTATTATTATTATTATTATTATTATTATTATTATTATTATTATTATTATTATTATTATTATTATTATTATTATTATGATCATCATCATCATCATCATCATCATCATCATCATCATCATCATCATCATCATCATCATCATCTTATTTTTAATATTATTTTATTACATATTTGAATTATTTTATTACCTTTTTTGCATCACATTAGCGAGGTAAACAGGGAATTGACTATTGGGGGTCCGGAGAACTAAGCGTGTAAGAAAAATAAATTTTGGGGACGATCTACTTACAAATTGAAATTCAAAGACCATCTAATTATCACACCAAAAGTTGGGAGACCATTCGTATAATTTACCTAACGAGATCAAGTGAAAGTTGAGGGGTTATTGGTGAAAATTACTCCATTAAGAAGGCAAATTGAAAAAAGTATTTAATTAGTATTAAATAATAAAATAATGATGATAAAGTAAACAACTTACAGATAAATCTACTTGAAAAGTTAGAAATTTGCATAAGAAATAACATAAATGAAAAATAATTTATAATACAAACATGATTAAAATTTATAATAGGTGAAGATAATGAGACAAATTAACTCACATGCTCGTTATAATATTACTAAATTCATATTAATGAATTCATTCAACTTGACCTAATAAGAATAGTGTTGGGCGGAATTCTAGGGTCCATTGACCTCACCGTCGATCGGAAGCAAACCAACCCCAACATCATCGCTAATTAGAACTGATACATATGGGTAGCTCTCCTAATTTTTCAGGAAACTTCGTGTCGTTCAAGTTACCATTCTCGCCCCACAATACCATATATATGGATTTAATGGGGTCCTCCCCTCTGTAAGGGGGGAGGACCCCCTCCCCCATCCACGCCTGTTGGATGGATATTCGATGGGCATGGATGGTGAGCGTGGTTCAAAGGTTAAAATGGATGGTTCAATTCACTGAGAGAAAAAATGTGCGGTTCAACGAAAAAAACTCAAGAAAAAAGGGGAACTTGGGTGATGACCATGGGGCAGCGGCGAAAATGGTGTGGTGACAATGAACTCGGGGCAGAGGTGAAGATCATATGACGATGGTGCAGCGACGGCGACCTCGGGTCGGCAAAGACGACGGCTACCTCAGGGCGGCAAAGATGATGGCTACCTCATGGCGGTAGTGATCTCGCGGCGGTGATCTCACAGAGGCGATCTCAATGAGGCGACAAAAATCTCGGCATGGCAGCAGCGATCTCGACGGGACGACAAAGATCTTGGCGACAGTGATCTAGCGACATGGTGATCTTGCGATGGCAATCTCGTTTGGCGACGAAGACTTGACACAGTGGCAATGAAGAGGCAAATTGTCAAAGACGGCGATGGACATTGCCGGAGACGATCTTACGAAGGATTGGAATGGATGTTCCGACGGTTAGAGGGGAAGGAGGGAGCAGGGGATCGGAGTGCCCAGAGGGCGGTGGAGACGTTGTTGTGGAGGAATCAAGTGGTCGATGACAAAAACTGACAAATCGACCCCGCCGCCCTGAGCTCCCTTTCTCGGCCTCCACTGCACCTCCCAGCTCTGTCATCATCCTCGTCGTATTGTCACCGTCCCCACCGCGAAACCGCCAACCAGGTTGCCATTCCCGCCGCAGAGCCTTGCTCGTCGTTGTCCTCGCCGCATCGTCGTCATCCCTGCCCCAAACGCCATCGAACACCACAAACGGCACGATCCGTCGACCATCTTGTCCCCGTCGAACAATCCTAAACCCCTCTTCAAATTTTTTTCATCGTGAATCGATGATTCCTTTGCCCTGAACTGTTCCTTACGTCATGAACCGCATGGTTTACCCCCCTGAACCGCGCTCACCATCCGCGGCCGTCAGATCCCCATCCGACATGCACGGATGGGGGGAGGGGGTCTTACTTTTACTAAACTACCTTCAAACTATTTCTGTTCACGGGGGATTTGATACCACTCCACCCAAAATCCGGCTCGACCTATCGATTGAGGTATAGACGAGTTGGGTCAAATCGGGTCCCACTCTTTTGGAGGCTTAAATCTAATCTAGTCCGACTCAAATAAAGTCGAGTTGGATATGCTCGAATTATCCGACAATCATTCTCTTTTCTTCTTTTAATTTTTAAATTTTCCATTATTTAGTATAAAAATATGATTTTAATATTTATTTTAAATAGTAACTTATTTATAAATACTTAAATATTATGTTAATATATTCTTAAATTTATTATATAATATAAGCTTATTATGATCTCCGGATCAAGTCGAGTTGACTCAAGTTGAAAAGTCTCAACCTATATCTAATCCGAGCATTGGTCAGGTTAGTGTCGCGTCCGACCCAACTTAACCTACACTAGACCGGTTTGAGTCACATCATTGAGTTCAAGAGTCCAGCCATAACTCCACTAAGAATCCACTAAACCTACTTCCATGCGTGCACAAGTCGTTGTCCAATGTGTTTTTCATGGGCAGTGAGTTAAATGTTTATAGGAACATTAGTTATTATAATAATTTTTAAGCTTATTATATTATACTTAAGTAGAAATCAAAACAAATAGTAAATTTATTATTATCGCCATCATCATCTTCATCCTTTTCGTTGTGTCGGATTTTAGAGTAGTGTGATAAAAAAATTCACTAGAGGCAAGAAAAATTGAAATAAATTATAATAAAATGTCATTGATGCAACCATTTCTCTTCCTATCAGAATTATATTTCTGGAAATAAGTAGTAATGATAAAAAAAATTGCTTAATAAATTAGGGGCAATTTGTTTGTTATTCATGTCGAACATACATAATTTTAATAATTATAACTTTTAACATAGAAAGTTAGATGAATTTGATTAGGTCTAATAATTCAAATACGAACTAAATGTTTATTGTAATAGTTAGATATTTTAGCAATTAAATCATTATGTATAAAATCACTACAAGAAAATGGGTGATTAGCGACCCAAGATATGCGACGCTAATGTGGCGCTATTACGTCTCCGTTGTGAAGAGCGTCTCATTCGCGTCTATATAGCGCCATAAAAATGGGACGCTGCATATCGTTGGGTACTAGCGTCGCAATGAAGTCAAAGAAAATGGGACGCTACTAGCACCACTACTTGACGCTATCTCGACGTTATTAAGACGCGCGATTTGCGGTTGTACGTAGAAGATAGGCGTCGCTAAGTCGACGCGCAAGGGGCGCAAGCTCTGAGACACGATTTTGGCGCCCACGAGTCGCTACTCTAGACGCTAGGAAGGCGCTGAAGTGATGCAATATGATGGTGTACGCGTCGCCAATGAGACGCGACTATGGCACTAAGGACGATATATTTAACTCAGCGTCGACATTCTTTCCAACGCGAATGGGACGCTATTTACATTTTTTTTTACCCATTCAATCCTCATTTTTCCCCTTCCCAGACAATACAATTATATAATGCATATAAAAATGCATTGATATTCATCACAGGCAATATAAAAACATCATAGGCTGTATAAGAGCATCACATGCAATATAAGAGCATCACAAGCAATATAAAAGCATCACAAGCATAATATTGAACATAAAAATACGAAAAGTAATAAACCGAACTAACAAACTATATGTATATCTAAATCTATAAGTAGCAAAAGCATTTTTTTCAATTCATGGGTTGTTTCTATACTAGCTTTGGGAGTTACTGTTATCATTCCGGACATTCGACCCAGACGTGCTCGGTCCATGGCCTCGCGGGAATGGATTTTACATCGGGATCAATATCTGAATCGCCTGCAATAGCGGAGCCAACTACTGCGACAACTGCTCCGACACCTGCCGTGATATCTGCTCCGATAACTACTGTGATAGCTGCTGTGACAACTGCGTCACATCAGGTGCAGCGGATGAGCTCGCAGCAGATGGACCGCCTGCATATCCTCCGATCCTCCTAGGTATCTGAGCGGCTGTGCCGAGGCCACGCAAGTACCCCCCCTCATGTCGTGCCAGCCACCTCCTCGCAAATAGCAGGGTCCTCTACGAAATAGAAAAATCATACAATCATTTAATATATAAATTATATATCAAGAAACACAAATTAAAAATATGACAAAACCAACGAAGAAACATTACCTGGTGGCTGAGAACTCGGATCATCTACATACTTTTTCAGCCATTTTTGCATTATACTCATTCTATAAAATTTAAACATTATGTATTTCAAAAATAGTGCACTAACGGCAACAACCAAATGACCATATCATGAGACTTACCAGAAGCCTACGAGCAGTGGTCGTGACTAAGTCGTTTGTCTTTCGGCTCTTATGCGTGACCTCATAGACCAAACGAAAGTCTACGAGACCGCCTTCTTTCTCCTCCTACAATAAAGTTTCAAATTTGATAACATAAGTATAAGTCAAAAGTTTGATAAATTGAATTTATATGTAAATTACCATGCGCCATCAATGCTCATCAAATTGCATCGATCCCCCTGTGTGGATGTGGGCCTCGGGCTTCGAAAGACGGTTAACTCTTGCATTTTCTGACTTCCTTTGCTATCGTTCATCCGTCCTTTGTGAACATCAAATACTTACACTTTCAAAAAACTATAATTTTCACAAAAATAATGTAAAAGTATACATACTTACCACTTCCTGCAGAGGGACTCCCAAACCGAGCGCCTAATATGTCTTGGGCATCTTTGTATGCCCTGCTCCAAAGTGAGACCGGCGGACGTGACGACCTTGCAAAACTTGTATAATCGATTTCGAAGGCGTTTCGCAGCGACCTCCTCAAAAGCTCTCCGGATCATTCCTAAAGTAAGATCCGGATGAAACTGATTTGCCTCCTACAAATAGAACGTTAAAACTTAATAATTTTAAAATAAATATAAATTAAATTATGTAACCCAAATAGAAGATCGTACCGTAAAGGCTCGAAAGATGTCATCCCGCACTTGAATTGGAACATCTTTCCAGGATCCTGCCCCTTCCGGCAAGTGGGAAAGAACGAGAGCACTGACATCCCGCACGGTACTAGTGGGTATGAAAGTGGTCCTGTCAATTACAAAGTAAGAATTAATTTTTAATAATAACCAAAACTATAACAAAATTTGTACAACTATTTTAACTTACGGTCGAACAATATTATTCACAATGACTACCCCATTATTATGTAACCCATCTTCATCACTCGAAGAGGAATCATCATCCGGTACAACTGGGGTAGGATGTGAAGGTCCGACATCATCTACGGGCCCTAATATATAATAAATCATTAGTGTCACACCAAATTAAAATTGTGATAATTGATAGATGTACAGTAATGTTCTCACCTCAATTGATGTGTACCGCATGATCAGTGGCAGTTCGCTCGTTTGAATGAATTGAGCCAAGTGCTTGTGCTATCGACGACGTAGTAACTGACATTATTAAAAAATAATTAATATAATTAATTGAGAAATGTCAATAACAATAAATATATTACCTGTCGCTTGCCAACGCTAGAATGTGGTGAAGTATCTAGTATTCTCGGCGGTGGCGGTGGCGGTGGGGTAGCAACTGTCATCATAAGAAAATACATAAAATTTGGCTCCTATATAAAATTATGTAATATACAAAAAATAATCTGGTGTGACATGACGATCGTCATCGTGCGATCAAGACGTACCGACTATGTTCCCTGTCGATGGTGGAGCAACTGTCATAAAATCAAAATATTTAAAAAACTCTATCTCTTACTATGTATCGCCTACAGTGTGTCACGTACCTGGAGTGATACGCTGAGCAGATCCACTAATGGATTGCCTACTATGTGACGATCCGGCTACGTGCCCCATCGACGACAGAGGAACTGATATTATTAAAAAAAGAATTTAACTATTATAATCAACTATAAATAAGCAGTTGATAATAAATATATTACCTGGTTGTGATGGCTGACTTATCTGGAGTGAACGTCTGGAAGAGCGAGATAACCCAGATGCTTGACCCCTAGTAACCATGACTGAAAAAAAAGAAAGAAACATCTCTTATTATCGGTAACCATATATAATTTAAAAAAATAAAAAACTTATGTCATTAGAATAACTACGGGATTCATTCGCTTGTTTCGTATTATGATTCATTTTCATCATCTTCATCATCGTCACTATAATTTGGGTTCGAATCATCGTCAATGAAATTATCAAAATTCACATCCAAGAGGTCATTTGAATTGAACTCTTCCATTGGCTCAGCGTCATCGACCAATTGAAAATTCTCAACTCCATCGGCCACATCAATCATCTCATTCACTCTATCTTCTTGATAGTAATCGTCCATGGGCACATCATTATGTACGGATGATGTTTCATTATCATCTACCATTATTTCTGTTAAGAATAGTCTACTCCTCACCTTGCATGACGCCCACCATTCATCCTTGGTTATTTTCAATGGATACTTAGTGTAGTACACTTGTTGTGCCTGTTCCGTCAATACGAATGGATCGTATGACTGAAATCTCGATCGAGGGTTAATATCCACCAATTTAAACTTTTGATCGATCCGAACTCCTTTCTCTGGATCGAACCAACAGCATTTTAGCACCACGATTTTGTTAGATTTTCCGAAATAAGACAATTCTAGGATGTCTTCTATAACACTGTAGTAATCAAAGTCGTCATCCCCGTACATGCTTCCTAGAACACATATGCCGCTATTAATAGTTGAACGTTGTCGGCTATATTCAAGAACTTGTTTCTTCAGGCCATGACCGAGATCTCGTATTTTGTTCTCTATGACTGAGCCATTAATAACCTACAAGAAAAACAACTAAAAACTTTATTAAAAGTTATGAACTTATAACAATTAAGAACAAGCGGAAAGATTTCTCACTTCACATCTCCACCAATCAACAAAATGTTCGTCTCGTAGTTTCAATAATTCATCGTTTGAAACTAACGGATTGATTTCTCGCTGTAATTTTTTGAATTTTCTGAATTCATAGTTTTTAATTAATACAATCATATAGGAACAATTAAATTATATAACAAATTAGAACAAATTGCCTTACTCGAGATATGGCGTCACTTCGAGACAATTTGCAAGAACATAATTCTCAACGGCGGTGAGATCTCTGTCATTCAAGATAACTTTGCGCCTTGCACCAAGAAGTCGACATGGGAACTTGAAGATGGATAGAATATTCATGTCAACTTCTCCTTCATCACCATCATCGTTTCTTGGAACTTGGGAGTGTCGTGATTGTATGTGTGGCTCAAAGTATTTTGAAGTGAAGTTTGACACCTCCTCAATGAAATATGCTTCACATATGGAGCCTTCAATTTTTGCCTTATTCTTCGCCTTCCTTTTCAAATATAACATGCACCTTTCGAAAGGACACATCCATCGATACTGAACCGGACCAGCAATTTTTGTTTTATATGGTAGATGTACAATTAAATGTTCCATCACATCAAAGAAAGAAGGTGAAAATATCTTCTCGGCCTTACACACGGTAATCACAATAGAAGCCTCTAACCGAGATATGTCTTCTTTCCGAATGATGGATGCACAAAGCTCTTTAAAGAACATAGATAATTCTGTTAAAACCTCCCGGATGGCTTTTAGCAAAAGTTCTTTAAAGGAAATTGGAAGCAGCCTTTGCATAAAAATATGACAATCATGACTCTTCATCCCGTATATCTTCTCATTGTCCAAGTTAAAATAACGAGATATGTTTGATACATATCTGTCGGGGAATTTCAATTACTTTATCCATTCGAAAATCACTTTTTTATCATTGCTCAAGACATAAGTAGCTTTTGACTTTTTGCAATTACCATTTTGAAGATGAATGATATCTAACTCTAGTCTTTTGTATATTAATTGCATGTCTTCGCGAGCCTGTATGCTATCTTTTGTTCTTCTTTTAATATCCATAATAGTGTTGAAGATGTTGTCAAATACGTTCTTCTCCACATGCATGACGTCCAAGTTATGGCGTACTAAGTTTGAAGACCAATAAGGCAACTCCCAAAAAATACTTCTTTTCTCCCAATTATGTTCACTTCCAAATCCAATTTGCTTATAACTACCGGCCTTCAGTCCGAATGAGACTTTACTAAGCTTGTTTACTTGTTCTAGCAATTCTTTTCCCGTCAAATGAGTTGAAGACAAAGTGTTCTTGGATGTATTCTTTTTAAATGAGTTTCGATCACGATGCATCGAATTCTCCAATGGCAAAAACATCTTATGACAATCAAACCAGCAAACTTTCCTACAATTTTTCAAATAAAAGGATTTCGTATTCTTTCCACATATGGGACAAACAAGTTTTCCTTTTGTACTCCAACCACTCAACATTCCATATGTCGGAAAATCACTTATGGTCCACATTAATGTGGCTCTCATAATGAAATTTTGCTTTTTAGATTTGTCATAGGTAATCACGCCATCCTCCCACACATCTTGAGTTCATCAATCAAATGTCTTAAATAAACATCTAAACTTTTACCAGGAGATCGAGGACCCGGGATCATACAGGTAAGCAATATATTCTCTCGTCTCATACACATGCTTGGAGGCAAATTATAAGGTGTCACAAAAACTGACCAACATGAATAAGCAGTACTTGATGAGCCAAATAGGTTGAAGCCATCGGTGCAAAGTCCTAATCTAACATTGCGTGATTCTACAGAAAAAGCCGGATGAAGTGCGTCAAATCGTCTCCATGCCTCCGCATCCGAAGGATGTATAATTGAATTTTGATCTTCACGTGCCCTTTCTCTGAGCCACCTCATAAATGATGCAGTTTTTTCAGAAAGAAATAGTCGTTGTAATCTTGGAACAATCGGAAAGTATCTAAATATTGCATTTGCCACATTTTTTTTGAACTTTGAGAATTCTTTTTTCGGCTTGAATCTGGGCTCGTCACAAATAGAACAACTCATAAGTGAGTTGTTTTCCTTGTAGTACAACATGCAATAATTGCGGCATGCATTAATCTTTTGATATTCCAACCCTAAATCTCTCATCAACCGTTTACACTTGTAAAAATGTGCCGATAATTTCTCTGAAGTTGGAAGCATACTCTTAATAATGGCAAGCATCCGGTCAAACAACTTTCGCTCATATTAAATTCTGATTTTAAGTTCATTAATTGTGCCACTGCAAAAAGTGTAGTTTGCTTCACGCATTCATCCCATAAAGGTTCATCTGCTTCTTCGAGAAGATTATAAAACTTAGAAGCTGAAGGATTTGGGTCTTCTTCAATCAATGTTTCGCCAACATTTTTTCCTAACATTGCATCTCGTATCATGTCCCTGTACAAATTGCTCGAGTCGCCCACAACGGTATCTACATTACTTATTTCTTTAGCCCATCTTTCTTCGCCATGAAAGAAACCATTGTAATATAAATCCTTCTGCACATCATATCTTATTTTCCACTGATAACATTTGCACTTCCGGCATGGACATAAGATTTTGCCATATGAAGAAGCAATACCTTCATTTTGATATGCCACATTAATAAATTCATCAACACCATCCTTATATTCTTCAGTTATGACTCCATGTTTATCCTTCCAACGACGAATCCAACTACGATCTGACTTTAGTATTTCTGTAACGAACAACATTAAGCCATATGTCAATAAATTCGTGTACTTGAAACGTGTGATTTTGAACTTACGAAGTCCAAAATCACATGTTTCAAGTACTTCATCGTCGAATCATAATCTCATTTTATCATCAAGAATGTGGAAGTACATCCTTAGTAAAATTTATGATAACATGATCAAAAAGAGGTTCTAGAACTATGAAAAAAAATAGTATTTAACAATCAAGTAATTAAGTAATTAAGTAATACTTAACTTAACATGTATTAGTTCATAACTTAACTTAAGTAATACTTAACTTAACATGTATTAGTTCATAACTTAACTTAAGTAATACTTAACTTAACATGCATTAGTTCATAACTTAACTTAAGTAATACTTAACTTAACGTGCATTAGTTCATAACTTAACTTAACATGCATAAGTTCATAACTTAACATGCAGCAAAACAATCAAGTAATTAAGTAATACTAAACTTAACATGCATTAGTTCATAATTATGGTGGCGGGCTAGTACCTTCTTAACCGGTGAGGAAGGCAGCGAAGGGTGAAGGACGGACGAGGCGGCGGTGGAGGCGGAGGGTGGCGGAGGCAGATGTCGGCGACGGTGGAGGGCGGACGAGGCGGCGGTGGAGGCGAGGGGCGGCGGAGGCGGACGTCGGCGGCAGTGGAGGGCGGACGAGGCAGCGGTGGAGGCAAATGGCGGCGGAGGCGGACGTCGGCGGCGGTGGAGGACGGACGAGGCGGAGGGCGGACGAGGCGGAGGGAGGAGGAGGAGGAGGCGCAGGTGGAGGCAGAGGCAGAGGCGGAGGGTGGCAGAGGGCGGCGGAGGCGAAGGGCGGCGACGGCGGCGGACGGCGGAAGAGGCGGAGGGAGGAGGAGGAGGAGGCGCCGGTGGAGGCGGAGGCAGAGGGCGGCAGTGGAGGCGGAGGGTCGGCGGAGGCAGACGTCGGCGGCGGTGGAGGACGGACGAGGCGGAAGGAGGAGGAGGAGGAGGCGTCGGTGGAGGTGGAGACGGACGTCGGCGCGTGGCCGGAGGGAGGAAGAGGAGGCATCGGTGGAGGCAGAGGACGGACGAGGAGGAGGGAGGAGGAGGAGGCATCGGTGGAGGCGAAGGCAGACGTCAGCGCGTGGGCGGAGGGCGGTGGAGGAGGCGGAGGCGGCGGTGGAGGGCGGCGGAGGGGCGTAGTGGAGGTGGCGGCCATCGGGCATCGAGTGTCAGAGGTCGAGCATCGGGCGTGGATCATCGAGCGTCAGGCGTCAGAGGTCGAAGGTCGGGCGTTAGAGGTCGAACGGTCGTGCGTCGCACGATAAAAGTGATAAACTGTAAAAGTGAAAATGAAGAAGAGGAGTTAGGGATTTAAGTAATTTTTTTAGCGTCTCCCAAGAACACGGCGCTATGTAGACGCAATTTAGGCGTCGACTATGTCAAAATTCATCTAGTGCGGAGCTATGGAGAAGCTAATGTGTCGCTAAGATAACGTAGCGACACTATAGCGTCGTAGGGGCGTCTCCATGGATTTAGCATCTCAAAAATGCGACGCCATTGAGACGCTCATTGAAAGTCTTTTTCAATTTTTTTAGTATGTATGAAATTTTATTTATCAATGTAGCGTCTCATCGCATTGTGTCCCATTCCATTTTTTTTCGTTCCGACAATCTATCATGTATGTATATAAAATTATAAATCTATATGTATATGTGTCTATAATAAAATTGTGTGTGTATATATATACATATGTAATATATGCGTATGTATATATATGTCGACTTAAGTTACATCAATGTGTTTATCTATATGTATTATAAATATATATGTGTATGTATATGTCTATACATGTGCGGGTCATATATATTTAGATAACGCGTAGATGTATACGTATTCGAAGTGAATATATGTGTATATGTTTATATGTGTGAGATTAAATTATAATAATATGTATATATGCACTTATTATATATAAATATAAGCATATACGTGTATTTATATGTCTATATGTGCCCGATTAAACGAGGGGGTAAAAAGTCGGCTTATGAGGCGCAATACCGACGCTATTGAGTCGCTATTTACATTTAGCGATACCATAGCTCAAAACTAGCGTCTAATACTTTTTCGTGTCTCAATTGTGCGACGCTACAGAGACGCCAATAGTGTCACTATAGCATCGACACTAACGGAGGCTCTAGTTAGACGCGACGTCGACGCTATTGAGTCTCCACGGTGATGCTAATATGGTAGCAAATCACTCTCTTAATTCAACCACCGTAATTTCATAATTAAGTATATAATAATAATATATGCATAATTAACATATTATATATATTATATGTATAGATAACATAAATAATATATGTAGGAACACTCCTATCATGTAAAAATACATATATATATATATATATATATATAATCATGTAATTTACATATATATATTGATAATATGCTATTGATAATATGTTGATAATCGTGTAATTAATACTAATATAATATTTAATTAATTTATTGATTAACATATAGTATGCATATAATATATAGGGTTTAAATATAAAATAAATAGCGAGATAAACGTAGATAAGGTATGAGTAACACGGTAGCGTCTAAACAGCGTCGCATATGACTGAGGCACCATATAGCGTCTCTTTAGAGGTGCAGAACTTGCGATGCTAGGTTCGTGTCAAACGTCGTCGACGCGAGAATGGCGCTAGATGTTGCCGCGCATTTCTGCTTCGTGGCACGAAATAATAGCATCTATGTAGCGTCTCGATTACGCCAGTATTAGCATCTATCTCCAGAATAGCTAAGAAGACGCTAATGAGACGCTATCGAGAGGCAAGTAGCGTCTCAAAATTGTGACGCAAAGTACACGCCATAAAGGCACTAGTAGCGTCTATGTAGCGTCACTGCTCTTGGAGACGCTACTTTGCATCGCTAAGCGCCAATTTTCTTGTAGTGAAGGTTGAATATTTCTCAGATATTATGATAGTCTATTATTCCTATCCTGTGGAATCCCTTCTTCATGAGCTTGAGCCATCATTCTATTATTCTTCAACATCACAGATTTTAACTGTAGAAATTTTCAACTATAATAACAATTATCATCATAATACAATTAAAAAAAATGCATGCGACTATTCATGAATTATGAGAGAACATCATACATATATTCTTAACATAATACATATAAAGCATACAAAACATCCATTTATCATTTCAATCGATATATCTAACCATTCATAGAATGCATTTCATCATTATTTATTATATGACATATAATTGTTTTCTTTAATTTATTAACTTAACATTTTCTCAACATTGCTTCATAACTCTTTGAACTTTTCATATTTCTTTCATTATCACATCATACCTTTAAAATTTTCTATCTTTTCACATTATTTAAGTTTGTAATATGATGTTTTATTTTGACTTAAAGATCCATGACAACATCATTCCTTTGATTAGCTAGTCCATTCTTTATTCTCTTGAGAAATCTCAAAGACCTCGTGAGTGAGACATTATTTTTCCATGAGTTTCAAATATCATAAGGGGAAGTACATTACTTCCCATCTTTATTTTAATGAAGTGTCATGGAATTTCTCTTGATTTCATAATCGATTAAGATCATCATCACATCATATATACAATTGTATCAATTATTCTTCATTTTTTAAACCTAATTATGACTTACCACGACAATTCAATGTCTAAGTGATAATACATTAATGATTTAGGAATCATCCTTCCCAAAAAGCACAAACAATCAATAACTAATCATTGTCATGGATCATTAAATGCCTAAGAATTCATAAATAATTAGCATTAATCATAAACATCATAAAAAAATAGGCATCCTGACGATCATGGTCGTGATGTTCATACTCACACTCGCGAACTATCTTCACATGTTTACCCATTGTCGCTCACTTATGAGCAAAAAACCATTCTTAAAATCCTTGAATGCTCACTCATTACTATGACTTGGTCATCACGCCTGTGACCTCCACTTCACGACCACGAAAGGTCTTTTCACAGTTGTGAGTAGGCTTTGATCATTGTAGTCGTTCAATTGCGATCGTGACATAGGGTTCGTCAAGCAATCATCTTCCCATATTTTTTTTGTCAATTTTAGGTTGTTTTAAGGTCTTATTATACTAGAAAAAGAGCAAAAGAAATCACACAAAAAGAAGAACATATGCTTAAAATCAATGTTATGTACTTGGGTGGTGGCGTTGCTTCTTTTTTCGATGTGTGAAAAAGGTCCAGTCCATGATACAAAACAAGCTAAAATAGAAGAAACTAGAACAAAGCTAAACTAAAGGATAGGGTATGAATATCCCCACAATGTCTCTGAAAAGGGATCCCATATATGCTAGGGGTGAAGCCTATAGATATAGACCTATAGGAGAGTAGAGCGGATGCCTCAAAGCCAATTTGATGCTCGGTTACTCTTAAGATAGACATGAAGGATAGGTATATCTTAATTTCTTGCTAAGTGGTGATGTCTTGACTTCACAAGTTCGACAATGTGTGGAGCTGGCAATATTGGCTTTGCTTCTTTGACACGAGAAATAATGATGTACACAAGAATGCGAAATAAAGCCAACACTATTAGAATTTATATAAGAACTCCAAGGCAAAATAAAAATAGAAACTCTAATGTTAATTATTTAGGTTTCAAGGGCTCAGCCATATGAGACCCTTGTACATGATGGATAACTTTGCCATTTAATTAGTGATTTGAGTGACTGTATTATATAGGGGCAAAAAAAATATTATATAATTGAGTTAAGATTCAAAATATTGTCAACATATATCATAGAAAAACATCAATCATTGCAGGAAATCATTATCTAACATTAGTATTAGCAATAATTTTTATTCATAATTCATAAGATTAATATTTCTTAATCACAATATCATGGCTTAGAGATTTTTTCCCAAATAAATTCATGAACATAAAACCTAATACATTTGCAATGTAAACCCTCATCACAATCTCATATAAGAACATGCATGGTGTCCTTATTTCTCAATTTAAAACTAGTAGGAAATCCATTGTGAGAGGATAGAAGTGTTAGATCCTTTCTATATACCTTGAAGATTTTGAATCAAAACCTCTTTTCTTCTTTCTTGTTATGAGTCCTCCCTTTGGTTCTGCTCCTCATTCTTCTATGTGGCTATACGATCAAACATAGAGTTTCCGGTCAAAAGTAAAAAATGTCCGTAATTATTTAATTTTTAGGGTTGTTAAACAAGTTGAGTACAACAAAAATTAAGATTATATTTTTCTCATACATATATAATTAATTAAGTCAAAAATTTACAGATTTTAATATGAAGATTGATTAGCTCTCCCAAGTATGACTTCGATGTTCACGCTTTAAAGTTATTAATGCACATTTTGTAGCACATATCTAAATATTCGTTTGGTTTTCCTTTTTCCAATGATGTCCCTCATCCAATTCACGTGATAATGATAATTATGTGCACTAATCATAAATTGAAAACTCAATTAATCATAAGCCTGATTAATTTGACATTAGGTCACACATTTGATTATGCATGCATATATATATGAGACTGCGAACTCTTTGCGTACGCATAAATTATGCTCAAAATTTGGTTGAACAACTCTTGTAAATGGGTGGCTTTACTTTTACTTTTCATCTTCTGATTCAACGAGCAATTAAACCCACCAATAGTTCAATTCATATGTACATATATAAACCGTTCTGACTCCATGGACTTGGAGCATGCATCTCCATTAGGCACCGAATTATCAAATCAATGGCTTCATCTCAATCCAACTTCTCTTCCTTCCTCCTCCTCCTCCTCTTTACCAACAGCATCGACGCCGCGGCAGCGTCATCACCGGCGCCCAGCACTCCGAAGACGACGATCCACCTGCACTTCTACTTGCACGAGACATTTTACGGCCCCAACGCCACCGTAGCGATCTCAGCGCTGCCGCCTCCGGCGACGTCCCGTCCCGACAGCTTCAGTGCCTTCGGCGCCATCGGAGTTTACGACAACCCGCTCACCGAAGGTCCCGACCGGAGCTCCAGGCCGGTCGGGCGGGCGCAGGGGATCGCCGCGCAAGCGTCGCAGCACGGCGGCATCGCGTACTTCACGTCGGTGAATCTCGTGTTCGGCGAGGGGTCGGCGCACGGCGGGAGCACGCTCGCGGTGGTCGGGAGGCTGGTCCCCGACGCCACCAGCGAGCTCAGTGTGGCGGGCGGCACGGGGGAGTTCCGCATGGCGCGGGGCTACGTCGTGGCCAAGTACATCAGCTCGCTTCCGGGACCAATCGTCATAGATTACAACGCCTATATCTTGCAACATTATTTTATTAAATAATAATACGCACTAATTAAATAGCTCGTGCCCGTAGAGCGTGTGTATGTCATATCCAGATGCATTGACTGCGGTGTATGCGTGGTTATCTTGCATTATATTATTTATTTTTCGATTACTGCATTATATTTTTTTCGATTGCCACGTCGGAAAGTAGCATCAATCGTCCAACTCAGTTAGCACAAAGAGTTATGTGCACTGGTAATGAGTTGGAGTCTCGGTCTACCATCAAACTCAACTATTTTGATGTCGTCCCGGGCAGCTTTCCTGACTATGATAGGTGAGACTCTAGTAAAAATTTTCTACATTCATAAAATTTGAACTCGAGATCTTTACTTAAATGGTGAGGAACTACTATCCATTTTTAAAGAATTACTGCATTATATTAAGGGACCGTTTGGTTCTAAGTTATAGGCCAAAATATGTCAATAATCTCGAGAATATGATCAAACGTTAGCAGAATAAGAATAACTTGATCAAACTTTATTTTTTGTAAAATAATATTAGAAATCATGAAACTATCATTATATTCCACAAAGCTGCAATATTTATATTCCACCAAAATAATGAAATATCTCTATTCTCAATGTTTTCATCTTTGCTTATTTTTTAAAAACTTTAACCATATATTATTATATTATTATTTATATAATAATAGTAATAATAAATGTCAAGTATTAATAATAAAATATTTTAATTATAAAATATAATATATTTAAAAATTATTCCTTTGAACACCAAACATAAGATAGAATAAGAATATAATATTTTTATATTATATTCTTATGAATAAAATTTATTATTTTTCAAAAATTATTCTCCGTCCAAACGATCCCTAAGAGTGCTGCTATGTTCTCTAAAAATCAGCTTAAAAATCCTCCTTGCATAAGTGTTGCTCATGGCTTTAACCCCATCTCACACTATAAGAAATGTATCCAATAGCCACCCACATCAGCATCGCAATCCTCACAACACTAAATTGACACCAACAGCGTATGCATTAGTGTTAAAAGACACTAGGCGTTGTTTGCCTCTCTTTAAATTAGCATGCATTTGAGGTTGTCGATGGCAAAACAGACGGCCACCCCGCGTTAAAGAGTCACTATTATTCTAATTAATGAAATTGAGGATAAGTAAAATCCTAATCTTAATTAGACTAATCTAAATTTTAGTTTTATAAAATTTTAAAGTTGAATTGAGTCATTCAAATAAGGTTTTTACAATATTGAGTGATCCAATATTTTAATCTAGTACATCTACTTGTATAAGGTTTAATATTTAACCAACACATATATCAGCTAAAAATTCTCTAGATCCGATGTGAACCGACTGGGATTGAACCATGAACCATAGGACATCAACTCATGATGAGTTCTTTCTATTTGCTTGACTCGTGAACCTCCAATTAGATATCTAACATTCTGTGTCGCCGTCAGTTTATGTTCTGATTCTGCACATGTAATAACATCCTTGTAGCTCGATAGTTCTGATGACTCCATCTTTTCAGCTACTTGGAATGCATATGCAACCATGTCCTCAAAACCATAACGTTTAGGAGGACCTACATGTATGCGTGCACGTCCAACGATTAGACTTGTCGTCGCTTTTGCTCTTCAGACCCTGGTTGTTAAGTTTGATGAAATTTTTCTGTCCCATTCTGAATTGGGTTAATCCAAACTCCACCTATTTGTTGACACATTTCTCTGTTGAGTCAACAACATTTGATTTTTATTTGAGCATAGACATCTCATCAAAAGATATATTTTTGTTGTGAATAACCTTGTGCTCTGAAGAAGACCAGATTTTGAAGCCTTTTGCACCTGCACTATATTCCATAAAGACTCATTCTTTGGCTTTTCGTTTCAACTTTCCTTCACTAACATGATAATATACTGGACAGACAAAAACTTTCAGATTAGTATAATCAGCAAGATTACCGATCATACCTCAATAGGAGTCTTCAGATCAATCGCAGTTGCAGGACTTCGATTGACGAGGTAGCATACTATGCTAAATGACTTGTTCGGATCAAAATTAGAAAGCATGCACCGTGCCCTCTCTAGAAGAGTTTTGTTCATGTGTTCTGCTACACCCATTCTTCTGTGGTGTATTTCTGACGGTGTGATGTCTAGCAACGCTTTCATTTTTGCTGAAGCGATCAAATTCATATGAATAAAACTCTAAGTCATTATCGGTACGAAGACATTTCACTTTTTTCGATGTCTGATTCTCCACTAGAATCTTCCACTATTTGAAGACTTTGAATGCCTCGCTCTTGTACTCGAGTGTTGCCTTCGTCTTATGCACAGCTTTGCTGAATTATTATCGTTTTTGCTTGCCAAAGATGCAGTGGTTGCAGATTTTGATTTCAGATATTTTCTAACCATCTAAAATATTGTGCTTGCTAAGGATGTCCATCCTTTTTTACTCATATGTTCAAGTCGCATGCGTCACAACTTGAATGTTCCTGATTTTGATTTTGATAAACTACTTACTACAACTACGTCAGAAATGATTGCTTTGTAGTATATAATTTGTTTCTTTCATCTAATAAAATTCTGTGTCACCCTAAATTTCTCGAGTTTTTTTTATAATGCATAATTTTTTTCGTGCAGAAATCCTAATAAAATCAATGGAACATAATAATACTATATGATGCCGAGATTTTGATTGCTTTATGGGTATGTTTTCCAAATTTTGTCACAAGTCACACTAAATCTGTGAAAAACTTCTCACAAATTTTTCGACGGATTAACACCGTTCGAAGAACTCTCGTCACAAAATTTTTCCCAAAAACATCCGTCGATCGGAACTTGGGATCAAACCATGAAAAACAAGCCCTTGGCAACTAACAAGGACGACGTTCATTGAAAGTTCTGAAGCATCACACCCCTCACAATTAACTTCCAACCGATCTACGTAGCCATTGGACTAATTAGTCCGAATGAACCCAAGGAATGCTAAGAAGCTGCGTGCATGTGAGACTGCATGCGCTTTGAGCTAATACAAATAGTACTTTTTTTACTTTGCATGCCGCTTTGAAGCTGTATACCACTTTTAAGAGCGCGATAATTCGTGCAACGTGCATATCATATTTCTTGGTTAAACTAATCGTACCAGCGTACTATGGAAACACACACACATACACACAAAAATAGTGTACCAATTTGCAGACTCGAAGGTAACATGTCTTAGTTAAATTCACATACACCTGTAGTTTGTTCCGTGCATGGATTTGTAGTTCATCAGATGTTCGATATCTACGAGGGCACCCCATCCGCCAGACATAAGTTTTGGGGTCAGTCCTTTAATTTTTTTTCAATATATTTAATAATGTTCGTCTTTTTATTATGTAATGACAGAATAATTTATCTTTTTATTAGAATCCTCTCAATTGATGATAGAGGAAGCCACCATCTCTTTTTCTTTACAGTGTAACTGAAAAAATATTCCCCGTATTAATTAACTTTAGAAAGAGACTCAAAGTTATTTTAACTACTCCCTCAATTCCAACTTAGGCACTATTTAGTCAAGTTAGTGTATTAATTAGCGGATAATAATTTAATTAAAGGTAACATTTTTAAGTAGAGGATAGTGATTAGATATTACCAGATAGCTGATTACAGTTTTTAAAAAAATAACAAAAATGTTGATAAATATAGTGATTGAGCTAATGTATAGTATTATAATGATAAAAATAAACACAAGAATATAATTTACATCAATTTTATAGTATTCTTAAAGATTAACTAAATATATTTTATTTTGAAAAGTACCATTTTTAATATAAAATTTATTGATTTTCTAAATTAAATCTGTATTCATGTTGTAAGTAAAATTAGAGAGGCAAAATTTTAATTAAAAAATATCATAATATGTTAAGGAATCAATGTAGAATCACTATACTGTAGAGTAGCAAAATATTTACCACACACCTAAAGTAGCATTTTGAGGAGAGGAGTCAAAACATCGCTACTTGAAAGTTGAAACACTAATTTTTGGGCGTGCCAAAAAATACCTCAATCATCCATATTCGATACTGATCAAACATCTTAATAGGATACAAACGCTTTATATATTAAGATGTTAATGTAAAACAATTGTCATAATAAGAAAATAACAAATCTTGGCACAGTTTTTTTTTTTCACTGTCAAATACATTAATGATATCCGATCTGTATTTTTTTTTTTTTTTGAAAAACTATTTGTTCTAATGTCTATGGAACTTATTGTATCTAGATTATCACAGTACATTAATGGTAAAAGAAAATGTACATTAGTATTTTAGCTTAAATTGAACCAAGTTTAGTTGGCAAAATTAATTTGCGGATAATGTATTGATGGGAGATAATAACTTTGGATTTAATTTTTAGAGTTACCAATTTAATCATGCCCTCGTATTAACACGGTTTGTTAGTAATTACAAACATTGTTGATCATTATGTTGTAATGCAAAGTTTGATAAGAGTTAAGAAAAATATACATAGTTAGGGAATTATCGTCAAAATTTGTTACTTTCTTATTGTGACAACTGTTGTACATTAACATCGTAATATACAAACCGTTTGTACTTGTACATTAGCAAATTATAAGGGACTAAAGAACTTATAGTACTGTTCAACATGGATGCCTAAAGCTTTGGAGACAAATTTCGGTAGCTACACCTGCTGTGGCAAGAAAAGCCAGGTCAAACTAGCAAAGGATCGACACAAGTCTAGTAGCCTGTTCTTCTCATTTAGGTGGTGAGTAATAGGTATACGAGGCCTTTTAAATACTCGACTATTTCAGAACCACCAAGCTTTGAGCTTCCATAAACTCTATCAACGAAGGTGATTGGTACCTGCAGCAGGAATAGATGTGCCTTGTAAAAGTAGCAAAAGGAAAGGACCAACATAGATTCCAAAAAGAATAGTTAAAATTTCCCAACCTCTTCAACGTGATAACCCTTCCTGGTAGCTCTAACAATCATCTCCATTTGGAAGACATAACCTTTACTAACGCACGAGCTCATCACATCTTCAAGAGCAGACCTCTCATAAAGCCTATGTAAACAGTAGAAAGGAAGTCATGTACCATTGCCAGCTACAAGCTCCAAGTTTCTGTATAAGCTACCCAACTTGAAAGGATACCTGAAGGATCCAGTGAGATCAGATACGCCTGGCCAGAGAAGTGTCTGAGCAAGTACATTTGCTCCCCTACTTGTCAATTTACGCATAAGGTTCCATCCATGTACACCACCATTTCTAACATAACGAGTTCCAGTAACTATGCTGGCACCAGTTTCTAGTTGCTTCCTGCAAAGCATAAGTTCAGAAATAAAGGGGTCGTAACAAACTCTCTTCTCAGTAAAGTTATTAGAAATATGGTCCTCAGATATGAACTTCACGTTAGGATTTAGTTCACTTTTTTTCTTTTTTTGAAACGATAGATTACATTACTAAGATATTTTAGACACCTTCCAAGGATACAAAGTATCTACCTCAAGAATAATCTCTTTGAAGGGATATATAAAGCATGAAATGATAAAACTATTTTATTGCAAAAGAAATATGGAGCTTATCCCGTAAAAAAAGGCAAATATGAAGTTTATCTTGAAAAACTAAATCTGAAAAGCACCAAATTAATAGAAGCAATGGAGTAAAATATTCAACCATTCTTCATTAAAAAAATTCAACTATTAGATATAAATGATCATACGTTAGAGATTTTTTATGTACCTTAATGTGCTTGTCATGTTCTTAAAAATCCTCTTTTTAATGTTTTAATTCACATCGTATGATCACTCATATTTTTTGAACTCGGCCTATGTTTTATAGCCGGTCCCAAGCCCGGATAAAGGAGGAGGGTTGTGTTAGGCTCCGACAGCCAGCGTAAAACTTTGTCGAATCTCATGAACATGGATCAACGAATGCGGAATGGCGTCGTATGATCCATGTAGCCGACCCCACCTAGTGGGATAAGGCTTTGTTGTTGTTGTTGTATTAGATATAAATGATATACAGAGCCTTCAGAGAGAAAAACTTTTGGACATGATTCCATTCTATTAATAAAGCCCTCAAACTTTGCTTAATGTAAAAACAGCATTCTTATTTCGTATAGAGGAAACAATTTTCAGGAAATCCCTCACAAATCAACAACAGCAAGAAACATCCAAGTGCTTTAATAAAATCCTCACCTAATGAAACTTGGCAGGTACTTTGGCTGCAAAGGAAGAAAATAAAGTAGTTAGCAAGAAGGAACAATATTTTACAGGCAAAGTAGAACAGTTTTTTTTTTGCAGAGGGAAGGTAGACCAATTGTTAGAAAACTTAATCAGCTTTCCACCACAATAAAGGAATTTATACATACATGATGAGATAGATCTGCATCCATGATAACAACAAAATTCCCAGATGCATGCTTGAGCCCATGATAGTAGGCAGTACCTGGATTGTACATTCAGGTTAAGTGATGGAGTGCGATCATGAAATGGAGCAGTTCAAAAGAAACATACCTAAACCTAGCTTCCTTGGTCTTGCTCTCAATAACTGCCAATATTGCACCAGGACAAGGAAAAATATCATGAGCATTCAAGCGATCTCAAATCAATAACAAAAGTTCTCATCACAACAGAGAATTATAAGCGCAGGAAAACTTTAAATTACGGTTGCTTACAATGCGCTCATCCCCATATGCATTCTGCAATTGTTTAACAATATCCTGAGTTCCATCCGGGCTTCCATCATCCACAATAATGACTTCAAAGTCAACGTCCCTGAAGCAAAGTTAGAAATTTAGCATTTATTATAGTAAAATATGAAGTACCATCTTCTCAAGAAAAATACGAAGTACCATCATGCTCAGAGCACCTAAAAACACCAAGCTCAAGGATAACATTATAAGATAGTAGCATCTTAATGCCCCAAGTCAATTAATAATTTGATATTGAACTAAAATAATCTACGGAATTTGTATCACTAACAAATTTATACTAACACCCAAGTAGTAAAGATATATCTAAAGAAAACTATGAGAAAGGACAAGTTGGAATCAAGGAAATGCTCTTAGGACACTAGGATGATGGAAACAAAATCTGTGACCTAATATAATTGGAGCATAGAGCAGACAAGCATTCTAAATTCAAAAACAAGATTCTTTCCCATTCAACTTCTTTTCTTCTAGTTAATCATTCTTTTTTAAATGATAATTTTGCTTAGTAATTACATCTGAATCAGATAGATTCATATCTGAAAGAACCCATCTCATTCCTCTCTCCAAGCAATGCTTCCCTCCAGGGTAAATTACACGATATGTCCCTCAACTTTGAGTCGATTTCAAATCGGTCCCTCAACTTTGAGTCGATTTCAAATCGGTCTCCCAACTTTAATTTGTAATTAGAACGTTCCCCATATTTAATTTTCTTGCACGATTAGTCCCCTTGACCGGTGATAGTGGGTTTTCCGATTGCCTTGCGTACATGGTCGCCACGTGAATCGTTTCTCTTTTATCCACGGCATTCAAGTCATCCACGTCATTTAACGCTACTAATCTGAGTAAATTACACAGATCGTCCTCCAATTTTGAATTGATTTCTAAACGGTCCCCAACTTCAATTTGTAACTAGAACGTCCACCAACTTTGATTTTATTGCACGATTCATCCACTTGACCAGTAATAGACAATCTTTCGAATACCTTGCTGAAGTGGCGTAATAAAATATAACAAAAAAATTTAACTTGCTAACATGACATGATAAAAAATATAATAATAAAAATATTATAAAAAGAGGGCCGACGCCCACCTCTACCAACTCAAGCGCCGAGAGCCGATAGAGGGAGTATCGGCCCCCCTTTCTCGTCTTCGCGCACGGAGAGGAGCAAAAGGGGGGCTAGCGCCCCCCGCGAGCTTGCTGGAGCCCTCTGTCATTTTTATTAATTTTATAATTTTTTATTATAATATTTTTTTATTGTGTCATGTCAACAAGTTAATTTTTTTATTATATTTTATTACGCCATGTCAGCAAGGTAATCAAAAGATTGTTTATTTCCAGTCAAGTGGATGAATCATGCAATAAAATCAAAGTTGGTGGACGTTCTAATTACAAATTGAAGTTGGGGGACTGTTTAGAAATCGACTCAATGTTGGGGGACGATCCATGTAATTTACCCGATTTAGTAGCATTAAATGACGTGGATAAAAGAGAATCGATTCACGTGGCGGCCACGTAGGCAATGCAACCGGGAAACCCACTATTACCAGTCAAGAGGACTAATCGTGCAAGAAAATTAAAAATGGAGGACATTCTAGTTACAAATTGAAGTTGAGGGACCGATTTGAAATCAACTCAAAGTTGGGGGACTAATGGTGTAATTTACCCAAGTACCTTCCATCCAGAAGAAACCCATTCGATACTTTTTCTTCACGAGACACCCTCTTTGTCATTGCTTGCTCTATTACTGTCGAAGCCTCGAAAGAACCCATTATCGTCCTATAACCCTCTAAGTGGCATAGCTTGCTCATGTCATCACTTGCCCCTTTGGAGAACATCAGTACCAGCAACCTATAACTTCCTCCTTGCCTAACCACATTAAAATGATTTCTATGAATCCTTCTATTCCCTTTTCCATTATCTTGTCCCTTCTCCAATGGAAAGATTATTTCATAATCCCATCATCCCAATGTCGCATCTTCGCCATGAGAACATGTGCCATTCATTAGCCATCCTTATATTTTAATCATTTTCAATGTCCGTAGTGTCCATTGTTTCATATTGTTGAGCATATTGACCTCTTTGGTGAAAATAAGACATGAGATCATTTCATCATTACCTAAAGCAGTGTGAAATGGTAGCATGTGATTGTCTTCAAATCATGTAGAGGTTAAGATGGTTCAGAAAAATAATGTTAGAATGGCAATAGAGTCACCCTTTTCTAATAAACCATCATTCTTCATTTACAAAAAAAAATAAGCCACATTCTTGGAACATACAATCAACAGATAGAATGCACACATTTCAACTGATAGAATGCACAATCACATGTGATAAACCAACCCTTGGGTTCGTTTCATTGGAGATGAAAGGAAGTTAAATGAAGGAAAGGAAAAGAAGGGGAATGAGTTTACTCCGTTTGGTTGAATTTATAATAAAGGGGAAAGGAGGGTAAGCCCTCCAATATTCCATTTTTCTTTCGACCCCAAATCGGGTGAAAAAGAGAGGAAAGGTATAACAAGACATATTTCCATATTCCATCTTGTAATCCTAACATATAAATGCACATATGAGGAATCAAAATTTGTCTAAATAAAATTATTATGAAAATCTTCATTTCCTTCCTTTCTCATTACTCATGTAACCCAAAGAAGGTTAATTATTCTCCTTCATTCTCTTCCATTTCCTGTGCATCCCTTCCCCTTCTTTCCCTTCTCTTCTACTTAATGATCTCCAACCAGACATACTCTTAGAAGGAGTCTGCTCCTAAGAAGGACAAAAGAAAAGAGAATAAGATGATCTCTTTTTTTCCTTCTCAAAAAAAAGATGATCTCTTTGAAGAAATATGTCCTTAAAAAAGAAATAAAGTTTTATATTTCATATATCTTGTATCCAAATTCTCAATTTACTACACAATACACTTAGAATAACAGAACAACCAAAAAGGATTTATAGTTGCCTTTGTTTCCATCAACGAACTAGGTTACTTAATATTCACCAACTTAACCTTCCGGCACCAGGCAAGTGTCCGTCCACAGAGTGCATAGAAGATTCATTCACGAATTAGTGCTATATATCTACTAAATAGTTGGAAAACATTATATCATTCACTTTGATTTCTTTTTCCATTGTGGTTATCATTTAATCTCTTGATTAAATGATCAAGCAATGGATACATTTTTTTTTTGAGGGAAAAAAGGATGACTAACCAAAAGTTGAGGTTGTCATCCAACTATATATATATCACTGTAAAAGGGTTACCATGTACAAGTAAGCACTCTCCAGTGGAGAGGGATCAAAAAGGAAAAGTACAGGCCCTAGCCAAAAACCCACTCGCGAAGAAGACCAAAAGTGTGGTGTACAATATTATCCACCTGACACCTCTCCCCACAAAATATGACATGGTTGCGCTGAAGCCATCAATGGAGCTCTCCAGCTGGCTCAAGTAGTGGATACATGATTGAATCCACACTGGTGAATTTGAGAAGTAGAAAGAAAAAATAAATATATGTACAAATCAACATCATAAATAAAAAGGATATCAGTGATCGTACCGGAGGTGTTTAAAGAGGAGGTAAACCAGGAGGGCGATGTTGAGGCGCTCGTTGTAGGTTGGGACGATGATGCTGTACTTGTTTCCATTATTCTTGTTCTCTCGATCTATCGTCACACCATCAGTCTTCTTGCCTCTTCCGGTGGCCATCTCCAGTGACAACTGCTTGCAGCGAGCAAAAGCATGCTAAGGAGACCTTCCTTCGTCCCTATTTAATGGTCCTTGGGTATTTGACATGTCTATTCATTTAAGAGTAATGTCCTTACATGTTTAATTTCCATGACAATTATTCTAATAAATAAACAAACCCTGCTTAAGATAAATATTAATCTCTTACATAAAAATAATTAATATTTCGTATTCATAATCTTATATAATCATACAACCAACGTAAGAAACATTTTTACCAGAAAATATGTGTTCCCTGCAATTCTTTTAGTGCAATAAACAGAACTTAAACACACAAAACTAAATTGTCTTAGATAACTTTTATCCCAAGAAATTTCCAATGAAACAAACCCAAATGAAAAATAAAGGTACAGAAGTTAAGTGATGAGTTGAACAATTACAATATTAAAGAACTTACATAAATAGAATGTTGTACATTTATATCATTTTACCACATACTTTTTGTACTAAATAAGATTTTAAAAAATGATTAAGCATAAAAGTTACATAAGTAATAAAAAAATAATCTAAATTGCGCATGAATGATAAGCATTATATAGTTTCATTCCATTATAAAATTTTTACTCAACTAAGACTTTATTTGGATGGAAGGATTAGTAGGGATAAGCTAGGTTTAATTGGGGTGGAGTGAGTTTAAAAAGTTTACACCTTGTTTGTATATTATTTTTAAAAATCTAAGTGTGATTATGTTGGTGCTCATAAGCCCATGATATAACTTAAAACTAAACCCATCAAATTGGTGATTTTTGGAGGGTTATAAATAATTATACCTATTTTACCCTTTGTTTTTTTTCAAGTAAACATAAATAAATTTACTTAGGGTAATAAAGACATTTAAGTAGATTAATATTTTATAACCCATGTATTAAATAAATCCAGTTAATACTGTCCAGGGAGCACTTTCTAATTGCCTATCATCTCAGTTGCTACGTAAATGGTGTATATCTGAATGGTTTTATGGTTCAATTGATTATCCATGGTTCGCAAGAATTGATTTTGTGGAGTACTTGAATCACGTACGATTGGGTCATGTACCTAGGTTAACTCGAACTGAGTGGAGTATTATCCGAAGGTATTTTGCTGCTTAACAATTTGCGGTAGCTAGCATATGTTGCTCTCTCTCTCTCTCGTTTTTAGCGTTTTAATGTTGTTTGTCAGCAGTTCTCTAGGGAGACCACGTCGACTATCAAGTCAGTTCTTATTGGAAGAAAGGACCAAACTTGATGAATATCGTGAATCAGTCAGGACCCATTATGCTGAAGTTCGTAATGACCCCACCAAAGGAGTTCCAACTGATTTGGCCAGACCTTTGTCAGTTGGACAGCGTGTCATTGCTCTTCACCCACAAACAAGAGAAATACATGATGGAAGCATATTGACCGTTGATCGGAGCCATTACAGGGTTCAATTTGACAGGCCAGCACTTGGTGTTTATTGTGTCATGGTAATACACTTTTAGACGTGTCTTGAAGAAATACTTGTCTAACTTGCTTTATATTCCATTGTTGACGATTTAGGAGAATTTTTATCAAAATAACCTGTTCTGATATCTGAGATGTTTTATTTATACGAGCTCGTTGTTCAAATAGTTTGCCCTGTTACAAAAGATAAGTTATATGGAGATGCTCCCTTCATTATAGGCTACTGCGAAACATGATAACTGGGTCTTTTAGATGTGCCTTGAAACTATGTGCTTAATTACTTCTTCATCTCAGTTTTCTTGCTTCTGTTTGGTGGTAAGGACAGTTGGATACAGCAATATGTAGTTTCTGTGTACTACTTGGTTTGGGTCAATTGAGGGTCTTCTTTTCTTGCACCCTAAGATGTTGTGAATTACTTTATGGTCCGTAATGTTCCTTCTTGATTTGTTTATTTATGCAAATGGGATCATAACCTTTTAGAAGCCAAATATTTCCTTTATTTAATGAGGGATTATAGATTAGCTTGATTTTTCTTATTATAGTTGTCCTGCTTTTACGATAAGCTTGACATGCTGCATATTTGTAACTGAATTTCATGAATCTGTTATTATTGTGGAGACATTATAATATATGTTTGCCTAAAGCTCAAGTATTTGACATTTACATCGTGCTGCAGTTTCAATTTGATGGTAAAATCAATTTTGTCCAAAGGATGAGGTTCTCTTTTTTTTTTTTTTGCATTTGAAATATGCCATTGAACTATGCCATTGAACTATGCCATTGAACTATGACATGTCGTATGATCCATGTAGCCGACCCCACCTAGTGGGATAAGGCTTTGTTTTTGTTTTGTTTTGTTGTTGAAATATGTCATTGAACTCCGCCTATGTTTTATAGCCGATCCCAAGTCCGGATAAAGGAGAAGGGTTGTGTTAGGCCCCGACAGCCAGCGTAAAACTCTGTCGAATCTCATGAACATGGATCAACGAATATAGAGCAGAATGACGTCTTATGATCCATGTAGCCGACCCCACTTAGTGGGATAAGGCTTTGTTGTTGTTGTTGTTGTATTATTTTTTTTTAGAGCATATAACCCATGTATTATAATTTGTATCCAAACAACAGGTGTATTAAACTAACCCAACTCATCCCATTAATTCATATTCAAACATGATTTTTATAAACACTCACCACACTCAATCTCAACAACTCTTACTCCACCACCCTAACCCATCCATCTATCATTAAATTACCAAACAAAGCCTAAAGCTCTAAGTTGATTAACAAACTTAATACAATATATGTCAAAAACAAAATAGGTGGGAATTAGAGGATAATACAAGAACAATAGAAGTCAATGCTTAATTAAAATTTTATGTGCTAAAAACTAAAAAAACCTAAATTTAAGATTTCCTCAGCACTAATCAATTAAATGGCCAAAGTAATATATTTTTTTTTTTTTGAGAAGAAAAAGGATGACTACCGAGTTTGGTTGTCATCCAAGTATATATATCACTGAAAAGACATCATGTACATGTGGTACGCTCTCCGTAGGAGAGCAGCAAAAGCACAGGAGTACAAATACTATGTAAAACCCCTCCCGAAGAAGATAAAAAATGTGATGTACAATATTCTCCACCTGACACCTCTCCCCACTAAAAATAACTCGGTTGCGCTGCAGCCAAATGGCCCAGGCACCGGCCAAAAAGGTCGCGACTGGCACTCTCCAACACTGTCTCTGTCTGCCCAGTCCCCTCAAAATCTGCCAGAAATCCTCAGGTGCCAAAGATATAATATCAACAATGCTCGTCCGAGACCAGACCTCTCGCCACACCCGGCAATCGAAGAAAAGGTGGGTGACATCCTCCTCCATCTCCCCGCATAGGGCACAAGAAGTATCCGCGTGGGTCGCCCACCGCGCCCTGTATGCTCTGGTGAGGACTCTCACGCCGAAGAAGCCAAGCAAAGATTTTGACTTTCAACGGCACCTGGGAGCGCCAAATGAGCCTGCAGTCGGCTCGGAAGTCCTCTGGACCTGTGGTGGGTGGAAGAAGACAGAGATAAAGGCTGTGTGCCGAGAATGTGTCAGAAATCCAGATCCAACCGTCCGCCTACATCGGATCTAGGCGGAGGGGAGCAATCCGCCGGTGAAGAAGTAACAGCTCAGAGAAACGCTGATCAGAAAGTGAAGAGCCGAACAGGGGAGTCCAGGAACCCGTGCCCGGGCCACCGCTCTCAGACCAGCACTCGGCCACAGATGCGTCAGGATGTACCGCCAAGGCCCACAGCCGGGGAAAAGACTCCGCAAGCGGGCCTCCAGGAAGCCAGTCATGCCGCCAAAAGGAGAAAACCTCCCCGGAGCCAAGCGAAGAAGTCATAAGTGGGCGCACCCGGGGGAAGAGTGCTGCCACACCCCGCCAAAAGGAAGATGCACCTCTAGGTAGGATAGGTCTGGTGCTCCAGGAGAGAACCCGACCATAATAAGTGAAGAAAACCTGCCTCCATAAACTGTCCGCAGGACCCATGATCCGACCCACCCACCGAGCAAGGAGTGCCCAGTTGGTGGTGCGCAAATCCCGAACACCCAATCCCCCCAGGGAGGTGGGCCTACATATGCACTGCCAGGCAACCAGGTGGGCGCTCCGAGAAGAACTGCAGCCATGCCAGAAAAATCTGCTCCTCAAAGAGTCAATCTGAGTCAACACCTGGGCAAACATCCGGAGAACAGACATGAAATAAGTCGGAAGTGATGAGAGAACAGATTTGAGCAGAACAAATCGACCACCACTCGACAGAAGCCGTGAACTCCACCCCTAAAGTCTATGCTCCAATCTCTCAATAATCGGGTTCCAACTCCGAGACCCAATATAATGATCTGAGAGTGGGAGGCCAAGATAAGTAATCGGTAGGGCACCGATAGGTGTGCGAAGCGCCGTCGCGCAGCCCAAAGCGTCCTCGGGGACCATGCTAAAAGGGATGAAAGAAGATTTGGCATGGTTGATGTCGAGGCCCGACGTCTCGCCGAAAAGCTCCACCAGAATAGCCACCCGCCTAGCCTCCTGCTCCGATCCCTCCACAAAGAACAGTGTGTCATCAGCATACTGAAGCAGCGGTACGAGCCCACCAGCAAAACCACTAAAAAGGCCCGCCTAGCAAGCCTCCTGAGTGGATCTGGCGAGACCATCAACTGCCACTGTAAATAGCATAGGCGCGAGGGGGCACCCCTGTCGGACTCCCCTCTGTGGCTGCACCTAGCCCCCCGCCATCGCCCCGTTGACCAGGATAGAGAATGAAGCAGTAGTGATGCATCGCTTCATCCAAGATATCCAGGTCGCCGGGAAGCCCCTAACCTGCAGGGAATGCCAAAGAAAAGACCATGAGAGAGTGTCATATGCCTTAGAGAAATCAACATTCCAAAGGAAGGCCCGTCGGCTGCTCCGCCTCCAGTGCGCAACGATCTCTGAGGCCATGGTGTAACTGTCTGTGATGGACCGGCCCTGGATGAACGCTGACTGAACTGGGTGGATGAGGTCGGGGAGCACCTCCCGGAGCCGATTGGCCAATACCCGAACCACCAAGAGGTAGATGGCATTGGATAAGGCGATTGGCCTGAAGTCCTCCACTCTCTCCGCCGACATGCGCTTGGGGAGCATGAACAGCAAAAATCGGTTCAGGCGCTCAAAGCCCTGATTCCCACTCGAGAACTCCTGGATGACCGCCATGACGTCCTCGCGCACCACGGACCAAAACTCCCTATAGAAGAAGACCGGGAAACCATCCGGGCCAGGGGACCCCTCGCCATTGAGGTCCTGAAGCGCATTTGTGACCTCGTCTTCGGTGATGGTCTGCACTAACATGGAAGACTGATCGTTAGTAAGACGAGATACCCCTGGGGGACCACCTCCACGACGACGGGGGTCACCGTCTGGAGAAGTCCTGGTGAAAGGATGCGATGGCCGCCCGATTGCCTGGTGGCCGCTGATCCTCTGTCCCATCACCTCCAGCTGATCAATCCGATTCGCTCGCCTACGTGAGCTCGCGTACAGGTGAAAGAACCGAGTATTGGCATCTCCCTCCTGAAGCCAGGTCTGTCGGGAGCGCTGCCTCCACTGGATCTCCACCTTCCTGTCCTCCAACTGAACGGTGCCATGGGCCTGTCTGCGCTGCGCCACCTCAGCCTCCGTGAGGTGGCGAGAGTCCTCCTCCCTATCAAGCTGGGCAATGACTTGTAGTGCCTCGGTCCGCCGTGCCGCACGGGCTGTCCGAATCAGCCGCCCACGATCCAAAAGGAAACCCCTCAAGCTGTGAAGCTTGGAGGCGAGAGTCCACGCCGCAGAGTCTAAGGCCGCAATGCTCTGCCAATGGTCCGCCACCATCTGTCTAAAGCCATCCTCCAGGAGCCAAGAGCGCTCAAAGCGAAAAATAGAACGCAAGGGCCGACCGTCATTAGACCTCCACAGAAAGGGCGTGTGGTCTGAAAACGGTCGGTCCATGGCCTGTACATCAGCAAGCTGGTGTGCCTCAACCAGCTCCAGCGAGCCGAGAAATCTGTCTAGCCTCGATCTGGAGGAAGGTGCCGCAGTGCTCCGCCAGGTAAATCTGAACGGCCAGGAGACGCCATGGCGCACCCAGCCGTGGGCAGGGAGGGCGGCGCACCATGCGAAAACCTGCCAAATCAGCAACCTCCCGGACCTCCATGTCTGCTCGACCAGGGAGGAGGGCCTGTTCACTCTCGGCCTGCCCCTCGGCATGAGTGGATGCGGACGATTGCGTCCCCTGCAGCTGGGGCATTGTGTCCACCGCTGGCTGGGACGCGGCCACTCCACCTGGCCGCCGGCGCCGGTAGACGCAGGGCCGAGCCCCCATCGTGGTCGCCCAGCGACGGCCAGCCACCGGAAGGGTGGGGAGGTCTGGCTGAGACGGAGTGTTCTCCACCGGCGGACTGAGAGCAGCCGTTTGGTCGTCGGGCGCAGCAATTCCCGGGGGAGGATGAGACGGTGGGAGGGGATTGGAGAGGGGGATGATGGGTGGTGGTCGCCTCGAGGTCGGAGAAGTGGAGAGGTCGTCGGGGAAGGTGGTCTGTGACTGGGCAGAGGTGGATTCGGGTCGGGTTGTGTCACGCCCGGGTCGTAAGGTGGCACGCCCGGGCTGGGCTGGGGGGTGGGTTTGTGAGGAAGGTCGGGTGTGAGGGCTGGTGGACTTAGGTTGAGTTGGGCTAGTTGGATGAGCGGTTGGCTTGGGATGTGAGGGGATGTGGATTCGTCCTGGTGCGCCACCTGGAGACATTGGGTGCAATGGAGAGGGGAGAGCTTGAGCCGAGGGTTGGTGAGGAGAGGTTTGAATTAAAGTGTTTGGCCCGTACACGTCCTCCTGCACCCCGTACTGTTCCCTGCGTGCTGCCCTGACGATGGCGTCCGCATGCTTGCCGCCAGTGCCGGTTGTGGAGGAGCCGGAGGAAGGCCAGCCGCAACCTCCGCCCACGACCCCGCCGTGCCCGCACGTTGCAGCCGAAGACGGAAGGTGCCGGAGCCAGCGTTCAGGATGATAGATGGTGGAATCTTAGCGCCCGGCTGCATCGCGAGTTCCACGGACACCGCAAACAAGTCCGGCGACCCCACCGCCGGCAGGGAGATAGACGTGGGGTTACCGACCACTCGAGCAACAGCCAGGACCACCTCAGGTTGCAGAAGATGGAGCGGCATGCCCCAGATGCTGATCGAGCACGTGGTCGCCGCCTGCACGACCTCCGCCCCGTCCTCCTCTCTCCACGACCGCCATAGGACAGAGCTTCCAGGCGAAACAGGGGAAGCCGCGGCCAGCAGAGCATCCCTCTGTTGCATCGACCCAGGGACGATAAGCCAGCGCGCCGGCGTCACGCAGCTCAAGTGAAACGGCAGGGAAGTGCAGATGCTCATCACAATCAGGTGGGTTGCCGCTCGATTCGCCGATGAGACACTGTTGTAAGAATTCCGTCGATGGCGACCAGGGGACAGAGATGGTGAGGGGAGGTGCTGTCTTCGTCTCCATCATCGGCGACGATGTAGCAGCAGCGTGGGTCTTCCCCAGCTTCTGGCGAACGAGTGGGCAGTCTGTTCGCCGGTGTCCCTCCCTGCCGCAGGCGAGGCATCGGAGAGGGGCTGAGCACGAGCGTGCAAAATGGCCCTTGCCTAAGCACCTGAAACAGTGGGTGGCCGGCCGGCGACTAGATCTGGAGCGGGAGATGGCGGTCCAGCCATCCCCCAGCTGCTGTAGCCGTGGCCGCATCTAGATTCAGAATGGAGTTGTGGTGGTTGGTGGCGCCGCCGGCAGGGACTGCCGGCAACGGGAGAGGGGGGGGGGAGATTGTTGAATTCTAACTCATATATTTCACTCTATATATATACCTATATATGACCAATTTGATCTTGTAGAAGTTAATGAAGCTTACGGCAAATTGAAACTAAGAACTATTATCTTATCTCCCCAAGGATTCAAATCTTTATTCCAACTTTATCTAGATGTCCTATATTGATAATACTTTGAATTCTCCTCAATTGTAGTTAGGACACTCAACAATTAAAGGTGCTCTTACATTATGAGCGTCTCGCTGTCCGAAGAGTGAGCCTGAGGGAGGTGTCCGGGGGGATCCCCCTTGCCAGAAGGTGTGGGGGTGGAGTACCCGTGGCAAAATTTTGAGATCTATTCGTTTTAAAAAAAAATGAGATATATTATGTTTGTAATTTGGAATTGATTTAATTCCATATGATGTGTTGGGTGTCCTATTTTTGAGAAATTAATGACTTGTCAGAGTGAAATTCCTACTAGTCTATAAAGAGAGCACCTATATAAATTCCCTAAGAGTTAAGATCATAAAGCAATCTTATTGAAATCCTCTTTTGAATTTTTTTCATCTAATAATATCTTATTGGTGTTTGTCTTCTATTATTCTTTTGTGTATGACCTCTCACATAAAATTCTCAACAAACTGGTATCAGAACAAGATTTCATCATCGACCCCCCATCAAGCGCAGAGATGGCATCGCACAACGTGAAGATCGAAAATTTCACAAGCGAAATAATTTGTCTCTGGAAGACCAAGATGTAGGTACTTATGAAACAAGGAGTTTGGGTGTCACTCGCAAAGATGTTGAAGAACAAGTTGAAGAGAAAGACTAAAATGACAAATCAAAAGATATCGATCCGACGATTAGGCGGCAGAAGAAGGGAAGGCTCACTCCATGGTCCTGATGTGTTTGGCAGATGAGGTGATCATTGAAGTTGCCAATGAAGAAACGACGTCTAGTCTCTGAACGAAACTTGAGTCTTTCTATATGACAAAATCTCTTACCAACAAATTGTTATTGAAACATCATCTATTCGCCCTCCGCATGCAAGAAGGTACCTTCTAAAAGATCATCTTGATAAGATGAATACTCTTTGACAAAGTTAAGAAATATAGATGTGAAGGTCCAGTCTGTCATATGAAAATGTACTATTTTTGTTCATTTCTCTTCCTCTGTTATATGAAAATTTTGTCCAGTCAAAACAGATACAATAATTGAGTCTACATAGTGAATTTCAGCATAAGACATCAGGTAAATTCGTGGGGACTCAAGCCAGAAGGTTGATGACAATCGTAGAGAAGGGACAACACCCAAACTCTAAGAAGGGTAAGCCGAAAAAGAACAATCAAAAGGGCATACAATCAATGCAAGGAACTTGGTCACCAGAAGGATTGTCTTAAGATAAAGAATGTCATGAATTCTACAGTAATATACATTGGTAATGGATCTGAAGATGATGATTTGACTCTCATAGTCTGACTCATGACAATTTGATGAGAACTTTGACAAATATTTGTCATGTTCTGCAACAACAACAACAACAACAACAAAGTCTTATCCCACTAGGTGGGGTCGGCTACATGGATCATACGACGCCATTCCGCTCTATTAGTAACCAAACCTTTCGGTATATTCGTTGATCCATGTTCATAAGATTCGACAGGGTTTTACGCTGGCTGTCGGGGCCTAACACAACCTTCCTCCTTTATCCGGGCTTGGGACCGGCTATAAAACATAGGCGGAGTTTGTCATGTTCTGCAATTGAAGAAAAAATTAATATCGTTAGGAGTTTTTTTTTTGAGAGGGAAAAGGATGACTTCCATTTTGGATGTCATCCAGGTATGCATATAACTATAAGAGCAAAAGTCATGTACAAAAATGAGCTCTCAAGAAGAGAGCGCCAACACGGGCGGGGTGTACAATAGCTAACCGAAACCCCACTCCCGGATAAGAAAGGAAGCATGAGATACAATATTATCAATGAAAACTTGCTCCTCGCAAAAAATGATCCGGTTGCGCTGAAGCCAAATGGCCCAGGCACCTGCCAAAAAGGATGCCAACAAAACACGCCATGACAGCCGCTGCCCAGCCCGAGTGCGGAGTGCGTGCCAGAAAGTCATATCGTTAGGAGTTTTGGACTCCAAATGATGACAAATTGGTGTTGTAGAAGGCGTTCTCACCATCACGGGTGATGTTGAAGTCATGAAAAGATTCAAACAGAAGCCCTTGTATATTTTACAAGGCACAATAATATCTGGCATGATTGCGGAAATTGGTTCATCTAAATCAGAGTCAGAAATATTCAAATTATGGCACATGTGACTTAGACATGAGTAAAAAAAGGATGGACATTTTCAGTAAGTGCAATCTTCTCAGAAGTAGGGGTATCGATCGAACAATACTTGAAACCGGTTCTTCTGTTCAGAAACAAAATGTTCCTGGAAATTCTTGCTCCCATTGGACCATTTGTATCTATATACATCAGGATCCCGATTCATGGATCTCTCGATTCGAGAAATAAGAGGATCAAACCATTTCTTATGACTCTTTTTCAAATTCGATAAATGTTGGTTGATCGTATATTTCATTATAGTTATATGATTCAGAGTATCATTTCCGGTATATAACCAGTTCAGGACCGGTTCCAAGTTAGAGAAAATCAGGCCGGCTCCGATTAAAAATAAAAATTATTTTCTGGTACTGCTGTCTTAATTCGGGATCTTCCAAATGATATTAAAGGGAAACAAGAATCGAAAAAGATGAGCATTTCTTGTCTTTCGTCTGAGATGCCGGAAGATTGTAAGTTTGCACATAATAGCATTTCTTGTCTTTTGTCTTCCCAAGCCCGGATAAAGGAGGAGGGTTGTGTTAGGCCCCGACAGCCAGCGTAAAATCCTGTCGAATCTTATGAACATGGATCAACGAATATGGCGTCGTATGATCCATGTAGCCGATCCCACCTAGTGGGATAAGGCTTTGTTGTTGTTGTTGTTGTTGTTGTAGGATTGGATTCATCCATCAAAAACTAGACCCAGGACCAGTCCGATTAAAATTAAAAATAATTATAAGAATATGTTAAACTTATCGAATTTTAAAATATCCTAATACAATTCACCTAAACCCGGTCCATTCCGATTCGATTCCCAATTCATAACAAAAATAGAATTATAATACTATATTAAATTACCTAGACTCTAATTTAACTGTAATCATACTAAATTAATTAATTTTAATTAATTTCCCATTCCATTCACAGTTTTATTCCCACTTTCCTAGGTCCGACCTGGTCCCGGCAGTACACGTACCTTCAAACCCAACCTGAATTGGGTTGGGCCGAATCTGGACCTGAACTCGATTTTCAAAAGATATCTAAAAGTAGATTCTTTTATAGCCGGTCCCAAGCCCGGATAAAGGAGGAGGGTTGTGTTAGGCCCCGACAGCCAACATAAAATCATGTCGAATCTTATGAACATGGATCAACGAATATATTGTGTTAATGCTAGGTCGTTACCCGTAAGTAACGCGCTGTACAGCTCGGGTACAGTGATAAGAGAGCAAGAGCCGCTGCATCCTCGCCTGAATGCAGTGTTAAATGAGCAAGGGCTACCGCACTCTAATGGACGGAGGCGGTTAAAGAAGCTAGTTCATGAGACTAAGGTCAGATTAGGTTCTTGGAACATTGGGACGTTGAATGGGAAGCGCCTCGAGGTGGCACAAGTAATGGACCAGCGTAAGATTAGTATCTTATGCTTGCAAGAAACTAGATGGGTAGGAGAGGGAAGTAAAGAGATTAGGTTAAATGGTTCCAAACTTTGGTACACAGGTAAGGTAAATGGAAGAAATGGTGTTGGTATTATCGCGGATGCAGAATGGAGGAAGAATGTTGTGAAAGTTAAAAGGATTGAGGATCGAATCATATCCGTGAAAGTAATTGTTGGAAAGGAGACTATGAACATTATTAGTGCATATGCACCCCAAGTAGGAGCAGAATCACATCTCAAGGAGAAGTTTTGGGCAGATATGGAGGGTTTGATTGAAAGTATACCAACAACCGAGAAAGTTTATATTGGGGGAGACCTTAATGGACATGTTGGTAAAGATGCAGGACCACATGCAAGGGTTCATGGTGGTTTTGGTTTTGGGGAGTTGAATGAGGAAGGACAAACTATTATTGATTTTTCTTTAGCATACGACCTTAAGATTATCAACACTTGTTTTAGGAAGAGAGAGGAACATTTAATCACATACAAAAGTGGAACTCATAGGTCTCAAATCGATTTTTTCTTGATAAGAAATACTGATAAAAGACGTTGCACTAATTGCAAAGTAATTCCTGGGCATGGAGTGACTACACAACATAGATTGTTAGTTCTTGATATGCAAATAAAATGTATAAAACCAAAATCCCGAACAGTTTTTGATCGAAAGATCAAGTGGTGGCAGTTAAAGGGGGAGAAACGAGAGACTTTTAGAAGTAAGTTATTAGAGGAAAGTGTGTGGGAGTTAGAAGGAGATGCTAGTATCATGTGGAAGAATGTGGCAAAAAAGGTTGAAATGGTTGCTAAAGCCATTTTAGGAGAATCAAAAGGTTTTGGACCACGAGATAAGGAGACTTGGTGGTGGAATGAGGAGGTCCAAGAAAAGGTGCGTAATAAGAAGAATTGTTTCAAGGCGATACACTTGGACAATAGTTCTGACAATTGGGAAAAATATCGTTTGGCGAAAAGGGAGGCTAAGAAGGCAGTTAGTGATGCTCGTGCTAAAGCATACGAGGGGTTTTATAAGGAGTTAGGGACAAAGGCGGGTGAACAAAGGATTTACAAGATTGCAAGGAACAAAGAGAAGGAGTCGAGAGATTTGGATCAAGTAAGATGCATAAAAAATGAAGTTGGCAAGGTTTTAGTTACTGAAGGAGATATTAAGAACAGATGGGAAGAGTATTTCTATAAGCTATTTAATGATGGATGTGAAGGTTCGCGTTGTGATTTGGAGGACTTGACAGTTAGCGAATGTGAGCTTAATAGGTCATTTTATCGTAGAATTAGAGTCTCGGAGGTTAGCGAAGCTCTTAAGAAAATGGAGAATGGTAAAGCCGTTGGACCGGATGGTATACCGATTGAAGTTTGGAAATGTTTAGGAGAAAAAGGTGTGTTGTGGTTATGTAAACTATTTAATGAGATTTTACGGTCGAAAAAGATGCCTGATGATTGGAGATTAAGTACATTAGTTCCTATTTACAAAAATAAAGGGGATATTCAGAATTGTGCAAATTATAGAGGGATTAAACTTATGAGTCACACTATGAAATTATGGGAAAAAGTGATTGAGCATAGATTGAGAATGGAAACTAGTATTTCTGAGAGACAATTTGGGTTCATGCCAGGAAGATCCACTACAGAGGCGATTTATTTACTAAGGGGGATGATGGAGAAGTATCGAAGTAGGAGAAGAGACTTACATATGGCTTTCATTGACTTAGAGAAAGCGTATGATCGGGTACCAAGGGATGTACTTTGGAAAGCCTTGCAAAAGAAGAGGGTGAATGTTGCCTACATTAAGGTAATACAAGATATATACGATGGGGCATTGACTAGGGTTAGGACACCCGGAGGTGAGACAAATGAATTTCCTATAGGAATTGGCCTACATCAAGGATCAGCTTTAAGCCCGTATCTATTTAACTTAGTTATCGATGCTATAACCGAGAGTATCACAGAGGAGGTACCTAAGTGCATGCTATTTGCGGATGATATAGTACTTTTAGCGGATTCAAGAGAAGAGATTAATACAAAATTGGAAATATGGAGAAATACGTTGGAGTCAAAGGGTTTTCGTTTAAGTAGGAATAAAACAGAATATATGCATAGCAATTTCACAAATAAACAACTTAGAGACGATTTGAAAGTTAGGTTAGGGGAGGATATAATTCCTCAAGTGACAAAGTTTAAATATTTAGGATCAATTGTAAGACAAGATGGTGAGATTGATGACGATGTTAATCATAGAATTCAAGCTGGTTGGTGTAAGTGGAGGAAAGCCACTGGAGTTCTTTGTGATAGAAAAGTACCCAATAAAGTTAAAGGAAAATTCTATCGTACTGTTATAAGGCCAGCAGTGTTATATGGTAGTGAATGTTGGGCTATGAAGGGACAACATGAACGTAAAGTGGGGGTAGCCGAAATGAGGATGTTGAGATGGATGTGTGGTCATACAAGATTAGATAAGATTAGGAATGATCATATACGTGAACGAGTCGGAGTGGCTCCTATTAGTGAGAAAATGGTAGAGAATCGTTTGAGATGGTTTGGTCATGTTCAGAGAAGACCATTAGATGCGCCAGTAAGAAGAGTAGATCAAATAATCTGGAGTCCGATTAAAAGAGGGAGAGGGAGGCCAAGGCGGACACTTGGCGAACTAATAGAGCAAGATCTATTGGTGAATAATATACCGAAAGGTTTGGTTACTAATAGAGCGGAATGGCGTCGTATGATCCATGTAGCCGACCCCACCTAGTGGGATAAGGCTTTGTTGTTGTTGTTGTTGTATCTAAAAGTAGATTCTACAAGCATTGCGTCTTGGCAAAAAAAGATTATTTACAATTCATAAGCAGTGCATAGAATGAAGGCAATACTTGATTACATCCATGCTGTCTGATAAGGCCCCTCTTGTATTTCATCTTTAGGAAGTTCTATATACCTCCTATCTATAATAGATGATTACTCAAGGATGACAAGGGACTTTACGATGATGCATAAGATTCGAAACCTACGAATAATGGAAGATTCTATAAATCAATATTTTTTTGCACCGGAACGAACAACATCCCGGACATCAGTCTTTTTCAAGTCAAACCAGTCAGATGGAATAACAATAAAATATTATATCTAATATGATATATTAAATGAAGTTATCATATTTTAGTTATATACCTATATGAATGATGTCAAAAATTAATTATATACAAAATAACAATAGTAAATCATAAATCATTACACATTTGATAATTTAAAATCTTATTAAATTAAATTTTTAGGAAAAAAGGACTATACAACCCAACACTTAAGCTGTAATCATCTACAGCTTTAATCTCAGCCGTTCAAAACAAAAGCAAAAAAAAAGAAACCCAAAACTCAACTCTTCGTTCCTCTTCTTTCCCATTTCTGCCACCTTGACTACCTCAGGTGGCAAGCACGGCTGAGAATCAGTCATTTTTTAGCATGCCATCGAAACCATTTCTCCCAACACTAGGCAGGAGTGCTCAGCATGGGCTTGAATCAGCATCTCCTCCAACTTGTCTCTTGTCGTTGATTTTAGTATTGCGAATTCTCCATAGTAGCCACCAACAAATGGATTTGGGGAAAGTGAGAGAACTTGTGTACGAAGTCGCAAGTGATTTTGGAAGGAAGCAACAATGAAGGTATAAAAAAGACAAAGCAAGATCGTGTGGATTTGGGAGGAACCAAAAAAGTGTGAAGACGAAGGCAGAAAAAAGAATGGCATTGGAAACTTGCTTTCTTTTGCTCTCTATGGAATCCAATTTCCATTTCTTTCTGCTTTGCACTGTAACACATTTGGAGCAGTTAAAATCGTCTATGGTGATGCCGACGGACAGCTTGGTGATCCCAAGTTTTGCTTCTAATTTCCTACATGCTTTTTGAATCTATCTCAAGACCATGGAGTTCGACCAAGAGAGAGACATTAGTGTTTTTCTCTTTTTTGTGCATGACTGTCATGGATGTGGAAGGCCACTCTTGCTCATGCTCATTGTTTGCCAGAGTTCATTGTGCGCACACTATAAAGAGAAAGAGGTGAGAACGAAGGGATCCCACCGGACTGAAAAAAAAGAGTAAAGTGGGTGGTACTTAAAGATTATCCACACGTATCATTTTTATCCAAGGGTGCAGAGCAGTCCACTATAATTTACAGCTTATTTGATGAGTTGTACGCTCATTGAACCCCAAATTTTTTTTTGAAACAAGAAAGGACGACTAGCAAGAGGGTAGTCATCCAAGGGTTTCATTAATAATAATAAGGATTACAATAAATTTGATAAAAACGCCAGCAGTGGCACATGATCACGAAGTCAAAAAGACAACAGCATCGGAATCACCAGCAAAGATCGCAAAACCAGATTTGCCCCCTACATTTGGGCGGCACCTGGCTGGTGACGGATTGGATTGCGGACACGCTTGCGCCTGACACCACAGGCCTGAGCCACCAGGTCGAAAATGTCCGGGTCGCACACCGGAGTGGAAACAGGTTCGGCGGCTGGCACAGAATCACCAGCCACCTCTGTGGCACAAATTTTCTCAGCCGGCACACATATCACACTCGTCCCCGTCGCCGCCGTGGCACCCGTGAGACCAAGGACAAGACCCGCAGTCAGAGCAGAACTACCATCGGCAAGTTGATCCACCACGGAAACAGCAGACCCAGAGTTGTTCATCATGCAAGGTTGACGTAAAGATGCTGTAGCCACCCCTCGTGTGGGCAAACCCCTGCCCACAGCTGTCCTCCGATTTACACCACCCCGTGAATGCAAAAGGAAACGCTGGACCGGCCGGCCCATACCCAGAAGTCGCCGAGGCACGCCAGGTCTAGCACCGAGACGCCGACGGACGTGCAAACCCGCGGAGTGTGCCGTCACCCGATCCACCGCGGCTGACCGTCGGGGAGGAGGGTCGGAAACGCTGGCATCCTGACCCAAGTTGGCGGAGCGATCATCAGGTGGCAGAGGCACAGGCGCCGCCGGGGACTGGGCCACGACTGGCGGCAGCATCACCGGCAATGGACCCCGCACAACCTGCAGCGTGGCGACGCGGGCGCAATCGCGGCGCCGAGATCGCCCGCGGTTCACAAGCCCGACAGAGTAGTTGAGGCGGACTGGGCCGAGGAGAGGTGAGGAATGACGGGTTGTGGAGGGGTGGTTTCTCCGCGGCGAACCAAGCTTATCAGGAAGCTGTGTGGTGAGAATGTTGTTTCCCAGGGTCGCAAACTCGGGGGGAGAGGGGGAAGCCAAAGGATCAGCAACCAGTGAAGGTTCGTCTCCCAAGCACACCTCATCATCAGCACCACACCCCAATGCGTGGGGAACAGCATCAGCCACAGAGATAAGAGATGGTTCATCACCCAAGCACACCTCATCACCAGCACATCCCAACACGTGGGGAACAGCATCAACCAGTGAGGTAAGAGACGGTTCGTCTCCCAAGCGCACCTCATCACCAGCACCACACCCCAACACGTGGGGAACAGCATCAACCACAGAGATAAGAGATGGCTCATCTCCCAAGCGCATCTCATCACCAACACCACACCCTATTGGGGGCAGAGGAGCACCCCTGCTGAGAGCATGCCGCTGCAGCCCCGAGGTATCGGGCTCCACAATCGCGCGGCTGGCATCAGCACACGTGGCATCCCCGAGTGGAGCGGCACCGCCAGAGGCAGCACGCGAGCCAGACGATGGGGGATCCGCAGCGGGCTGACGGACACGTGTCCCAGAGGCTGCCGCAGGCGCCACTACCAGCGTGTCACCGGCGGTGGTGGGGGCCGCTGCTGGCCACAACTTCCGCCCATGAACGGCGCCGGGAGCCAACCTCCGATTCACGCACAGAAATGGTGAAAATCCGGCCATCAGCACAGAGATCGACAAAAGAGGGAATCCGTGCCCGCCGACTCAACTCCACGTGAGCGTGAACAAAGGAGATGTCCCGAGATCCGATGGCCGGCACAACAATGTCGCGCAAAGTCGCGAAAGGGCGGATGATGGCCTAGAGGGCCTCTGCATATCTGAGGTGAAGAGGGACACTGCCAAGAGATATCGAGCGCAGTTGACCAGATGCCGACTGCCGACCTCCGAAACCAGCCGACCATGGCGACCAATGGATCGACAACATGTCGTTCAGCCGCACAGGGTTTGCCACCAAATATTGGCGCTGCTCCGCCGAGCCGAGCCACAACAGGACACTGGATGGGGAGAGGAGAGATGGGGAGAGGCGAAGAGGCGTCCGGAGGTGCTGCTCGATGGCACCCTGAATTTTGTCCATCTGATCCGTCGGCGAAGAGAGCTCCCCAATCAAACATTGGGTGAGGAAATGCATGGTATTAGCAGCCTCAGGACCCCAGGGCGCAGTCACAATAGGTGCGTGCAGCATCGACGTGACAGCCGGCTCCTCCGGCGGTCCAGTGTAAAGCGACTCCGGGTGGCGCTGCCGCAGAGGGCAGGAGGCACGCCTGTGTCCAAAACCCCCACACCGGAGGCACCGCATCGGCTCTCTGCAATCACGCTGGAGATGTCCATGACCACGACAGCGAAAGCACAGAACGCCCCTAGCAAGCGGCCATTGCCTGGACATCACGAGTCAACCGAGGAGGAGGAAGGAGGAGGGAGGAATCGTCGGGAGGGATGTTGACGGTGACATCGCGACCAGAAGGGGATTCGTCATTGCATCACTGGTCCCCATTGAACCCCAAATTTTATATATAAAATTTCTTCTCATTAAATTTTCATTTCATATCTTTGTTTTTTTATATTAGAAGTAACAAATAAATATTTTTGTCATAATAAAGCATTATGATTATATATTCTATAAATAAATATATAATTAGTGGTTAACTATCTAATTTGAACTTATTACATACTAAGTTGAAGAAAATTAAAATTTTTGCATTTGTAATATTATGCATATAACTATACTATACTAACAATATTATAATATTGTCGTATGTTTATACATATGACAAAAAAGTTTGCACTATTATATATAATATAGTATATATAATTAATTTATATTATAATATGAATATATGATGTTAAAAAATTTGAATGAGATCATAATCTATAAGATAAAGTTGAAAGTTTAACAAGTATTAAACTAAATGAAGAAAAAAGAACAAGTGCAGAACATAGTCCCACATTGATAATAGTAGCAAGATGAGAGTAAAGAGATAAGTATTAATTGAGGAGACTAATGGGTCAACATAGTTTTTTATAGAGAAAGTGCATCTTTGGATCTTTTCCAAATTTTAAATAATAATCTTTATTTTTTTAGGAGAATAATAATCTTTATCAGTTTATTTTCTAACAAAAAAATTTGGTTGGTTCAAAAAATGAGGTTCAATCCAGTTTTACCCAGTTTTGATTAATTTTGACCATTTTTTTACCAGTCTTGACTAGTTAAATCTCTTATTGCAAGCCCAATTTTCTAACTTGTGACAAACCACCTTGGTGGTCGGTTGACATTCGGACCAGTTCGGCCCTCACAACATTGCTATAAATATGAATACATTGTCAGACATCGCATCGACAGAGATACGCCGCAGCCGAATAATGTTGCAGAATGCATGAATATAACACTTCTTGAGAGAGCACGATGCATGCTCTCAAATTCTTGTCTGAATAAGTCATTATGGACTGATTCTATTAACACAACATGTTACTTGGTGAATCGGAGGTCTATGATTACAATCGATTTCAAAACTCCTATTGATGTATGGTTTGGTACACTTGATGATTATAGTAATCTAAATATTTTTTGTTGTCTTGACTTTTATCATTTCAGCGAAGGAAAGCTAGATCCAAAGGTCAAAGGAGCGTTTGTGAGATACGGCATAAGTGTAAAAGACTACAAAATCTGGTTTTCCTTCAAAGCACAAGGTCATTCACAGCGAAAATATATTTTTTAATGAGGCTTCAGTGCTTCAATCAAATGCAAATATTATTGACTCAGCAAATGAGAGTGTCAACTAACGGTTAGTTGAATTTTGAAATAACTCCAATACACAGACACAAATCGTATCAAGCTAAACAATCAGAACAAATAGGATCAGAAGAGCAACTAGAAGAGGCAAAGGCAACTCGAGCTGCCTGCCTTCCTTGTATGCTAATAGGTCCTCCTAAGCAATATGACTTTGAGAACATGATTACATATGCATTCCAAGTGGCTAAAGAGATGAAGTTGTCAGAGCCATATAGTTAGTCAAGTTACCGAAAGGTAGTCATCCTTTTCCTCCTCAAAAAAAAAATTACCAAAAGGTAGAAAGATCGTTGGATGCAAGTGAAATTTGATGAGGAATTTGCAAAACAATAACAGTTGGCAGTAGCTCCAATGTTGGGATTAGCAGCGGCAGAGTTTGTTAGATATTTGTTTGGTGGATTCAATTCAAAGTAGAAATTTGTTGATAATACCTTGTATTCAACCCTAGTCTTGTGAATGTATAATCTAAGTGCAACTCAGGCAAATCCAATTACAAGCAACATTATTAACATGAGATTGGGCACTTAATGAGACATACCAGGAGAAACAAGACGAAATTGTTCTAGAAATGGGAAAAGGTTACTGAGTGTTGAGGCTTTGTCCCATGTCCAAAAGGAAAATGTTCCACATATAAGTGCGAATAGCATGAGGGGTATCTTATTAACTCTGAACTTTGGTAAAGTCCCCTTTCTCATCATGCTTAATATTAACAAATCCTTCTAAGAAAAAGGAGTAGCAGATTTGGTCTTACCGTTAATTAAACAAATGATACTTACAAAGAATTGTGGAAGAATCAAATGATACTTACAAAGAATTGTGGAAGAATTTATTATTTCTCATCCTTTCATTATTAGTGGATGGGCCCTTTGTTCAGTTACTGGGGCACGTCATACAAACAACACACTTATGTGAGTTGATCAGACTTAAATGTGCGCTTCTTAGGGGAAGGTGTAGCACATTACTTGAGTGCAACGCTTATCAATGAACAATGACAGCAATGCACTTCGTTTAACATCGTGATCTAGTGTTTGTCCTTCATCTTGTTAATCATTTAGTCATCTTGACAATATTACCATGTATGTTCATTTGACATTTGATGTTCGATGAGGAGGGTTAACAATTGATACAATAGATCAGTATCTATTTGATAAATCATAGGTTCAATGAGTAATCAATCCTAAGTATCAAACAATCCGAGCCGCAAATGGGGGATACTTGTTGTCGGGATATTTAACCTAATCTAAGGGTTATCCGAAGACTGAACAGAGTTAACAACCATAATTTCCATAATATGAGATAAGACCGGGATAATATGCCAATCAACAGAAAGATAATGGGCACATATATACCTATATTCAGCTACAAAACACATACAACACAAACCAATCAGCATATACTATGGATGCTCCAGTAACCATAACAACACCTTAAACACCATAAGCAAAACCATACATTTTAGCCATATAACCTTGTCTTGTAAACCTGGTCGTGCATCAATCTTGGTATGCCCTTTGTAAGATTTATACACACAGCAGAGTTTTAAAACACGGGACAAACAGTAGTCAAATCAACTAACATCATTCCACTAAAGCTTCTAAAATAGAGTCCTTACTACTTATATGGCAGCAACTACAACAAGGTGATAAATAATTATCAACACAAATCAATGACACAAAGACGGCAAGTATATAATTCAAAGAACACAGAACACAATGCAGAGCAGAATTAGCCAGACACGGATTCAAGACAATAACATTGAGATCTGGTTATCTTACAACACCTAAATAACATCTCATCGGACTGGTGCCTTAGAACAAAAAGTAGTTTTAGTTCTTGCGAGTTAATCTCTAAAACATTGGAAATCAGCGCACATAGGACTACATATGACATTAACCAATTAGGCACATATATCATATGGATTTTGATTTCATGACTACTACTTGACAGCACACAACATAAAGACATGTTGATAGTAGGTAATATGCCCAGTGACAGAGCAAAAACAGGATGAATGGTCGGTGATGTACTACGCTATAAGGCATTTCATTGATTCAGCCGGGTAACTCTTTCCACATGATCATGCTAACAGTTCTTAATGCAACAATAGAGCATGTGACCCATTGGATTCGATTGTTCTCCAATGTTTCGGCGAACAGCAAAAATTGTGAGAAAAATGGTTAAGGCCCAATCCGATTCAAACCCAGTTTTTATTCGAATCGAAGAATACTCAAGGTGATTCCGTTTAACCCACCTGTTGTGCGCGATTCGTCCGATGTTTCCCCGTCGATCAGCTGCGTCCTCCTCGGCAACAAGAAGGGCGTGAGAAAAAGAGGAGGGAGGAGGCACCGCTGTTGCTACTTGACGAGTTGCGTGCTTGAAGGAGATCGTGAGAGGAGGAGAGAGAGGTTTAGGCGGCCATTTCTGTGCGGCGGAGAGGAGATGGTCGCGCGGCGCTCGTGAGAGGAAGAAAAAGGTATAATTAATAAGTTATTTCAGAATTTTGTTATAGTTTATTATTATTTATAAAAAATTAAATGATTTGAAGAAGAAATAATTTGAATGAATATATATCTAATTAATAAGTTGAAATAATTTGAAACCTATTCTCTTTTAAGCATGGAACGAGATATATAAATTAATAAAAAATTTAAAGAGATTATTACAATACTGTCCATATATACTGTCTTGTATAATATATAATATAGTAAAGTAGAATTAAATAATTTAAATCGGATAGCATAATAAGTAAGTATAAATTAAGTCATCAGCTAAAACAAAAAAAAATTATAAAGTTTTTTAAATAAAAATAAGTATGGACGAAATCTTATATATATGACATTGAAGTTGAGTAAGAAAACCTTACTGAAATAAACCAAAATAATCAATCCGAAAAAATAAAAAAATTAGGCGAATGAATACGGTTTATGTCGATTTTTTCTTAGAGTGAAATCAATCTATTAAAATTAGGACCTCATACAAAAAAAATCAGGTCTGTGGAGTCTATTTTATATTTATTAATTTTTATTTATAGAATTAATTCATAAGTAATCAATTTTTTTATTATGAGTATAATAATTTTTTATATAGTTTAATATGTTCTTATTATATTAGGAAACTCTAATTTAATAGTTCTAGTATCATATGTTATACTAGTTATAGAATTAAATATATTTATATTAATTTTAAATTATTATATATATTTTTTAAAAATGATATTATACTAATCAACAATTTGCAATGCATCATCGTACAAAAAGTATCGAGTGGACAGAATATCCGGACATCAGTCACATTTGACACTCATCGAGAATAACTATTTTTTTTTAAGTCTTCATATAGACGTGCTTTGTTTGTTAGCAAAGGAATCCATCATCCATTGAACTTGAAAAATTTCTACCTAGTTCTAAAAATATCAAGAAAAAATGTTTGCATGAATTTCATCACTAATCTACTCAAGTTTGAAAAGGGTGGGTACCATCGCGGATTAGTTATTTAAGTATGTCATTTTCCTTCTCGATTCTTTATGTTATTTAGTACTAATAATAGTATAATCTTTTGATTTTTTTACAAACGTCCAAACATGATTTCTTTAAAAAATGTTTAACTATTCATGCATGACATGTATCCAAATTGAATCATTTAATACCTTATCAATATTATTATGTTCAAATTGAATAAGAAATGACAAAAATACACACAAAGTTTTTAAAACATGTTTAGTATTTATACCTTCATCGATATTATTTATAACTTGATCAAATATATGTGATGAAACATGCTTTCAATTTCTTGAAATGACTTAATTATCATCCACTTGTCATTCTTTCATTTCTTTCACATTTATGGTGTCAATAATCACAAATATATTAAGTTCAAATAAATCAAGATGTAAAAGTTCTAAAGACAGTACTAATAACACCTTTCAATTTAAAGAAAATTTTGATTTATTTACCCTTAAGACATGAATCACAAATGTTGTATTTAACCAATTCATAACTTGAAAGTTCATTAAGTAACTTAAAGTCTTCTATGTCATAACTTTGTATTATCATGCATGACATTAGGACATTTTTCATCTTTAAACTATCAAAATCAATTTTATACACATTGTTATATCTAATATCAATATGCAAAACTTTCTCATTTTCATCTAGAATCTAGCATTTGGCTTTTTCAAATTTAACTAAATAATTTTTATCGCATAGCTAACTTATGTTAATTAAGTCATGTTTCAAATTTTCAACTGACCAAATATTTTCTAAATAAATTTTATCATTGTTACCAATATTATCGATACTAATTACTCTTCATTTACTATTGTCTCCAAATGTAACCTTCCCTTCATTCTTTTTTCAAAGTGATGAAATTTGATGGATCACCAGTCATATGTCTTGAGCATTCACTATCCAAATATTATTTATCTTCATTTCACTTTGGAGCTTCCAACAAGAAAGATATTAAGATTCTTATCATTTTGATACCAAAACTTGCTTGGGTCCATTTTAGTTAGGGATGGTCTTTTTTGGGACCCAAATATTCTCCATGATACTATTTATTTTTCTAATTTTTCATTCATAAGAGTAATGTCCTTAGTATGTACAAGGAAAGCAAGTAATATATAATTTTGCATGATAGTTGGCTAGTCCTCTAACAAATAAGATTGTTTTATCTCTCTTGGTGTCAAATGAGTTAAAACCAAGTTCATTGTTATTAAAAGATCTTCTTTATTTGATAGCATTGCATTTATAGGAGTAATGTCCTTCGTATCCATAATAAAAGCAAGTAATGCGTAATTTTTTAAGTTCACCTTTTAAAGTATTCGTTTCATTTTTCAAATAATCAATAACACAAGTTTGTTTTTTACAAGATGATTTCAATGCATTATTTTTCATTTCCTACTCTTCAATCATGAATTTTAAATTAGAATTTTTCTCATTTAACAAGTTGCAATTTTCACACATTATATAATCAACATGCTCAATTTTATTTTTCAAGTCTTCAAATTTTATTTTCAAAGAATCATATTTCTTATCGAGGCATATATATATATATATATATACTAATAAGAATTTTAAGCTCATTATAATGTTAAAAAGACTCACTATCACTAAATTCAGATGAGTTAGATGATACATTATAGGTATTTGTCATTAAACATATATAGATTTTTTCATCATCACTTAAGAATTTTGAGAAGTTATTTTCTTCATATTCCCTTTCATCCCAGATAACGTGAAGTACTTTATTTTTCTTCTCTGATTTTTCTCCTTCTTTTTCCTTCTTGATTAGATTTGGACACTCATTTTTATAATGTCTAGCTTTCTTGTCACTCAAAGTATCTCACTTGATTTTTTTATGAAGATCTTCTCTTGGCAAAATCATTTTTTTTCTTTTGCTTTATAAACTTGAAATACTTGTCAAACTTCTTAGTTCTTAGTATACAAGATAAGTTTCTTTTCATCAAAGTGTTCATCTTCTTCACTTGTCACTTTTTCATCTTTTTGTGCTTTCAATGTAGAAGCCTTCTTCTTGGGAGCACTTGCTTCATCTTCTTTATTCATTCTATCTCATATGTCAAGAGTGATCCTATAAAATCATCAAAGACTAAATTATTCAAGTTATTCTCTTTAATTACAATTCTCTTTGTGTGCCACTTGCAAACAAAAGACCCAAGAAAATTTTCACCTTTTGCACATTAGTCCTTAGCTCATCTAAAAAGGTTAAGTTATTCACAATATCATTAAAATTCATAATCATTTCATTTATAGACTCATTTTCATGCATTTTAAAAGAATCATATTAATGATTCAAGATATTTAGTGTAGATTCATTAATCTTATCGGCACCTTCATTAGTAATGATAAATTTTCTCCATATTTCATGAGCACTTTGACAATTAGAAATACGATTAAATTCAGTTACATCCAAAGCACAAAAGAGAGAATTTTTTTTTTGCTTTCCAATGTAACTTAACAAGTAATTTCTCACCTTCGGTGTATTCCGAAGATGACTTATCATGCAAATCAAATTTATTTTCAATTCTATCCCAAATATCAATATCAACAGAACACATATATGCTTGCATTATATTTTTTCAATAAACAAAGTTAAAAGCAATAAAGAGTGGGGGACGATTTGCCGATTGAGCTTCACCCAAAAAACTATTTGATGTCATATCTCTAGAAATGTTTAAATATTAAAACAAGAGTAACTTAACTCTAATATCAATTGTAGGATCAAAAGTACCAAGAGGAAGAAGTAAATTAGTGTATTAAAATCATAATTAAAATCTCTAAAAACTATTTTAGTAAAAAAATGATCACAAACAAGTACGTAATAATAAATAGCAAGTAAAAAAATCAAACTTAGGAAAATGAGATGTGTTGATAAGATTCGGCCTAACTTCTTAACTTATGTCTCCGTTCTAATTCGTCGAACTCGAGGTCATTGAAAATTTACTAGTTTTTTCTTTTCTTGTAGGGTGAGAACAACCATTTCTACACCACATCACATTCTTCTTTATTCAAAAAACAAGGCACATATCTTCTTATAAGGAACTCTCAAATTCACTAGACAAGTACAAAAAGATTTCCTCCAATTCTCTCTTCTTATAAAGAATGCTCATACTTAAGAACTTGAAGAGAATGAATGATTTGCAAAACAGAGCTCTATAAAGTGCTTTGGACTTAAATGTAACTTTAGGCACCTTTGGAAATGGAATCGTAGTTCTTCCTAAGATCTCGATAAATAGTTGAATTGATAGATTAGTTCGAGGTGTGTTTAGATGGAGCGAAATATAATGATGAGGAATTAAAAAGTTGATGTGATAGAAAAAAGTAGATGTGATGGATTAATTTTTTATGAATTTTGACTTAAAAATAGTTATTGTAAATATAAAGTATAATTTATTTCTAATAAAAATAAAATTATAAGTTAAAATTTTTTTATGAAAAAATTGATGAAAACTACATTATTTAAATATAAAAAATATTTTTAAAATTAAATATATTTAATGAAATATTAAATTTTTTAATAAAATAATAAGTAATAAATAGTATTATTTATTATCAATATTTTATATATAATAAATTAATTAATTATATAAGAAAGGTAAAAATAAGAAAATAGTAAAAGAAAAAAGTGTTTGCAAAAGAAAGTGTCAACGACAAGAAAAAAGAAAAAAAATACGGAACCAAGCATGTGGAAATTCCACAAGTCATTAATGTGGCCTGGTTCCACCTCGGAAACTAGGCCACATGGGGGTGTTTGGAGGAACTAGTTGGAACAGTCCTTGCTTCCAACTTAGTTCCATTGTCAAACACCCCTTTAGAGTGATTTATCTTACTTGGATAATCTTGCTTCAAGTTTTGACATCACTTTTATAGGGTTCTCTTGAAAATATGGTCATCATAACCTTTTTGAAAAAGCTAATTTTCTCTTGCCAAAGCAGGCGACAGTTAAGATTATCAGTGTTCGTTCTGTACAGTAAATAGTCATTACACTATTTGTCTTTTTTTAAGCAGACATTCAATGCACAAATTGGACATCTGTTCTAACAATATAGTCATTACTTTAATCCAACTGGCCATCATCATCCTTTCAGTTTTGATGCCTAGAGCGAGCGTCCATTAATGATTTAGTCATTCATTCTAGAAAGTCCAAAGTCTTGGACATAGTGATCGTTGTGGTAGTTCCTTCAACTATCCATTTTATCTACAATAGATGCTTGAAAGTCAGATGGGTCATCCATTTTAGAAGGTCCAAACTTTCAGACATTAGTAGTCGTTGTGCCAGTTCTTTCAGCCATCCATTTTATCTACGGCAGGCGTCCAAAGTCAACATGGTCATCCATTTTAGAAGGTGCCAGCTCTTGGACATTAGAGATTGTTGTGCCAGTTCTTTTGGTCGTCCATTATCTTCAGAGGATGCTCGAAAGTTCGATGAGTCATCCGCTATATCACCTCTTTTGAAATTATCATAGTGGGCATCTAATAGCTCCATCGAGTGTCCGTTCCTTTTGCAAAATTTAAAATTGATATTTTCTTTCGAAAAGTAATTAACATGTTTGACTCGACACTTCAATCAATGTTATCATCAAAATACTTGGGATATAGTCTTCGGACCAACACATTCCACCTCCAAATTAAAACCAAATAAAAAGGTGAATTATGTTCTAGAGATCTAACTGTGACACTATATTAGTGTCCACCATAGGGAATAGGCAAAATGCTCAATGTCGCTCAATTTTTTTACAACCTTCAAAGAAACGAGTTGACCAATCGGTGTCTGTTCAAAATGGCCCTTACTCTCTAGACTGTGACAACTTTATATGGTGATAAAGTCCCCCCGCTCATCGCATGATGAGGAAATGACACGAGCAACATGGCATGACCAAAGCATGTCTACACAAAGTGACAAAGTAGAAGTGGTATGATACTGCTCGACAGGACATCTAACTTTATCATTTGACATTTGATCCTTTTAAAGCTCGTCGAGTATCATTAGCTAAGCAAAAAAAGCACAAAGGCCTCGTTAAGCTTTACGAACCCATTCATGATCTTGAAGAAAGTATTCATGATGGTCTAGAAGTTAGAACTCCCGCATCTAATACAACAACATCCCATCTCTCATGTAAGTCTCACTACAAGAAAACAGACGATTAGCGACGCAAATTAGCGACGCAAAATAGCGTCTCCATTACTAGTGACATTAAGTTGATGCCACGTGTGTCAGTATAGCATCGTATTTGAGTCACAAATTATGAACGCCACTTGCCTCTCAATAGTGTCACATTAGCGTTGGTTCAGCATTTTGCGATGTATACGCTAAAGGAGGCGCCATAGAGCCGCTATTATTGTCCGCGATGGGGCAAAAATGCATGGCAAAATTTAGCGTTGTTGTAGCGTCGATAACGTTCAACGCGAATCAAGCATCTCACTTGATGAGACGCTCTGTCGACGCTAGCTAGGACTCGATATGGGCGCCGTATATTTGCACGGTTGTGGCATCGACCTTTGCGACGCTAAGTGACGTCACATGTAATGCGACGCTGTAACATATACAACGCTTAATTGACACTATTTTAACACTTACTTGGCGTCTCATAATTATATATGTTTGAGGAACATATATGTTAATTAAGAAATAGATAACTATATATACGCTATCTATATTTATATAACTATATGCTATCTATTTTGTTGCAACCCCATATATGTTAATATATATATATATATACATACATATATATATATATATATACATATATATATATACATATATTCTTACATAATTACTTATTATGCCTGCATCATAGGTGTGTTCCTAAATATATAATTTGTTATCTATATTATATATGTTGCTTATGCATACAATATATATGTTACCTATATTACTTATGCATACTTACTTATATATGCCTACATTATAGGAGTGTTCCTAAATATATAATTTGTTATCTATATTATATATGTTACTTATGCATTCAATATATATGTTACATATATTACTTATGGATAATTACTTATATATGCCTACATCATAGGAGTGTTCCTAAATATAGTATATTATATATGTTACTTATGCATACTTATGAATTAAGTGACATGATTTATTACAAAATATCCCATTTGAGCGCCATAATGGAGACTCAGTAGCGTCTACATAGCGTCACAATAGAGCCACAGTGATTGTCAACGCTACCGAGGCACTATTGGCGTTGCGTTGTTGGGATGCTAAGATGTCTTAGACGCTACGTTGATATTAAGATGTCGCTAATATGATTTAGCTATGCATTAGCATCTATATAACACCGACTTTATTACACACACTTAATCAGGCACATATAGACATATAAATACATATATATACTTATACTTATATATAATACATACACATATACATATTATTATCACTTAATCTTGCACATATAAATACATACATACATACATATATACATACATACATACATACGTACATACATACATACATACATATATATATATATATATATATATATATACTTATGAACGTATATATACACGTTATTGTCACTTAATCTCGCACATATATAGACATATACATACACGTATATACTTATAATACATATACATATACACATTATTGTGACTTAATCTCTCACACGTAGACATATATATACACATGTATTAGATATACATATACACAATTTTGTCATATACACATACGCTATCTTGAATATATAGACCTAACATACATATAATAGAAAATTACAATATATAGAATCACTTTAGCGTCTACTTAGAGTCGCATTCGCTTATAAAGTCACTTGGGCATCTTCGTAGCGTCACACTTTAATGTAAATTTTTTTGTTTGCATCCTGTAAGCGTCTATGTAGCATCGCATGCAAAAACTTACCTTAAATCCCTAAATCCTCCGTTTACTTTTTACTTTTACTGTTTACCACCCGACCCTCCGACTCCTCCGACCCCGACCCCGCCTCCGACCGACTCCCCCAACCCGACCTTGCCTCTGGCCTCCTCCTCCGATCCCGACCCCGCTGGCCGACCAGCCGCCTCCTCCTCCAACTCCGACCCTGCCCGCCTATCGCCGCCTCCTCCTACGACCCCGCCCATCAATCGTCGTTGACTGTTCTGACCCCGACACCTCCTTTGGGCTCCTCCCCTGACCCCGACCCCCCTGCTCTCTCTGTCAAACGCCGCCTCATCCGCTGCCCTCTTGGCCACTCCTCTGCCGAACGCCGCCTCGTCTGCTGCCCTCTCGGTTGCTCCTCTGTCGAACGCTGCCTTGTCCGCCGCTCTCTTTGTCGGATGCCGCTCTCCTTCACTGCCTGATGTCGCTCCTCCGCTCGCAGTCGGACACAACCCTTGTCCGCTGCCCTCCTCAGCCGCTTCACCGTCGGACGCTGCCCTCTTTGGCCATTCCTCTCTCTGCCACAGTCGGATGCCGCCCTGATCGGCTGCCCCTCCTCCGCCTCCCTCAGCCGCTCCTCCGTCGGACGCACCCTCAACCTCCGTCGTTGCCCTCAGACGGATGTCGCACTGCCCTCGTCCGCTGTCGCTCCTCCGTCAGACGCTGCCTTCCTCCGTCGGACGCTGCCTTCCTTCGTTGGACAATAAGTCCCTTTTTGTTAATTGATTTTTGTTAACTTGAAATTGAATATGGTCGTATTCCTAGTTATGCCTTAATTTAGATGAATATATGAACAGACTAAATTATTTTTTAATTATGCCTTAATTTAGATGAATATATGTTCTTAGTTATGTTGACTTGAAACTTTGTTTTCAACTATATGAATATTGTGACTTGAAGAATAGACGAACAAACTTTATTATTTATCAAATTTATACCTCCAATTAGATGAACATCGTGACTTGAAAAATAAATGAACACATTAATTATATTATTCCGAATTATGCATCAAATCTATATTCGATGAGATTCAACTTGAAATCAAATACTAATAAATTATTATCAAGTTTTTGTCTTTTTTATCATGTTCTCATTTTAATTAACAAGAATGTGGATGAATATTATTATTAATTAAAATGAGAATATTAAAAAAAGAGACTAAAATATGATGTGATTTTGGACTTCATAACTTCAAAATCACATGTTTCAAGTACAAGAATTTATATATTGACATATGGTTTAATGTTGTCTATTACAGAAATGACAAAGTCATATCATAGTTGGATCATCATTGCAAGGATAAACGTGACGTTATAACAGAAGGATATAAGGATGGTGTTGATGAATTTATTAATGTGGCATTTCAAAATGAAAGTGTTGCTTCGTCATATGATGAAATTTTATGTCCATACTGGAAATGCAAATGTTATCAGTGGAAAGCAATCTTATCTATTATGTACGGTACCCTAGGTTTCACTCAAATATGAAGATGACCGGCTTGTTGAAGGTAAAGGCATCGGTAGAAAAGTAATATATAAGCTAAAACAAACATATGACAGTGAACTAGGGAATAAGAATTTTGCGTACGACGGTGAGAATAGTTTATTCACACTGGGTGCTCTTCCTAAGTAAAAAATGGGTTTGTTGTGGTGCTAGAGGAAGTGTCTTCCGACAGGTAGTTTGTTAGTTAGAGTACATTACAGCTTTTGTTTTATGTAATATGGACTTGATGCATTGATAGTATATTATTCTATGAATCATTGAGATAATAACACAAAGTTTGTTTACTAATAATAACACAAGTTTGTTACTTTTTTTCCGATCATGGTTATTAGAGGTCGAGCTTCTAAATCATCTCGTTTTTCTAGGCGTTCACTCCACATGAGTGAGTCATCACGACCATCAGGTATTATATTTATTGTCAGTTGCTTATAATAGTTACATTCATATGTACCTTTTAATAATGTCGGTTGATCCATCGCCGACGAGGCACGTAGCTGGATCGTCACATAATAGGTGATCCATTGGTGGGTCGTCTCAACGTATCATTCCAGGAACCTGTCACATAGTAGGCGACACATAGTAGATGATACAATTTTTTTTTACTTTTTGTGATAGTTGCTCCACCGTCGGCGGGGCACATAGTTGGGATGTTTCGATCACACGACGACGATCGACATGTCACACTATGTTATTTTTTGTATATTCCATAAATTTAAATGCATGCAAGTATTTTTTTATGACGATAGTTGCTACGCCCCGAGATTACCGGATGCTTCACCACATTTTAGCATTAGCGAGCGACATTTTACCTAAGTGATATATTTATTATTATTAAAATTATATTTCTCAATTAATTATATTAATCTTTTTTTAATAATGTCAATTGTTATGTCATCGACAGTACAAGTACCCAGCTTGTCACATTCTGACGAGCGGACTATCACGGATCATGTAGTGATAGATATCACGCAAGATGAGAATTTTATTGTACATATATCAACACTACAAGAAAACATACCTTCTGTGATGAAATTTTTATGACGAAATAATTCTATCACAATATTTAATAGATTTGTGAAAAAATTAAGACTAATATAAATTTGATATTTTAGTGATCGATATGTGACAAAAATATTTGTCACAAGATCGTCCATAAAAAATTCATCATATTTTTGTGACGCCGTTGTGACTACTATTTTAATTAAAATATTTAGTGACCCAAAAATGATAAATATAAAAGTGTCACAACATATTTATCACATTATGGTCACATTTATTTATTTATCTTATCTTTGGTCACAACATTATCACAAATTTAGTTTTTTTAATGCACCAGATATTTTTATTGTTATACGAAAGAAATGAAGAACCCTACCTAATTCTACCTAGGGCAAACAAGTTTTCATCTCTTCGGGTAATTTTTTTTCTCCTTCCTCTCCTCTCTCATCTCCACGGTCGGCGTCTTGCTGCAAAGGGTTGACACCTTGCGTCGGGGTGGGTTGTTGTGTCTGCAGTCATGCGCACGGCTGCAAACACAGCCGCCTTGTGATGCGTAGGGCTGCGTTGACAAAATCCCCGTGTCACGCAGGGCTTCTACAACCATGTGCCCACTGCCTAACACAGCCCAGGGTTGCGGCGCAGTCAAGCCCTGACGCAGGGCTACGCCTGACGTAAGGCTGCATTAGGGCGCAGGGCTGCTGGAGGACGCCAACCTTGCGTTAGGGCGCAGTGGCCTTGCGTCTACAGACGCAGGGCGCAGCAGCCCTGTGATATTGTAGTCTTGCAGTTCTAGTGCACATTTATTTTTCATAAATATTTTTTAATAAAAATGAATAATAAAATAATTAATTTGAATGTATATTTTTCATGAAAAGAGTTCAAGCTTTCGTATTATTCCAACATAGGTTAGTGTTACTTCTTCTTTCTTATTTACTTGATAAATCATCTCTTAATTATTATTGTTTAAATTTATTTGAAAATTGTACAAATTTGTTGAAATGTTTTTGTGCTGTGAATGGGAAATGCAATAATAATAATTTGTTATTATATATGTTTTATTTGTTTAATAACTTTTTACATGTTATATTACTTTATATTTTTAAGTAACAATGTTGTGGTGTTGCTAGCATATATTTCATGTTTATGTCATTGTTCAAAAGTTACATGCTAGCATATGTAATTATGCATTTTGTATTTATTTTGGACAATTGTGATGATATATATGAAATAAATTATTTGAATTAATGATGCATCGTTATGGAACATCAATATTTTTAGTTTTACATGTGGATTAAGAATATTTTGTGTAGTATGATTTATTTTTTGAGTTTTTCACAGATAATCAACTACAATAATGTGTGAATTTATATCATGTTTATTATATTTAATTTTTGTTTGATGTTATCTTTCACATTTTTTGTTGATAATTTGGATCACTAATATTGAATGTATATTAATTATATGAAATTTTATTCTTTATACATACAGAGATCATGTCAAATTAATGATCGTAATTTGATGCATAATCAATTAGATTGAAATGGATATATAAGTGATGAATTCAAAGTAGGCGTGCAAAGTTTTATTAACTTTGCATTTTCTCAACCTGAAATTTCTTTTGAAAGAAAAATTAGATGCCCTTGTTTAAAGTGCAAGAATTTTTTATTTCATGATAGAAAAATAATATCCATTCACCTTTGCATGAAAGGATTAAAAAAGGACTATTTAATTTGGGATGCTCATGGAGAACAAGTTGAATCTGCAACATCTAATACGGGTGATGTTGTGCATTTTAATTATTTTAGAAGCATGATAATGGATGTTTATACCTATATTTCACATTTGTACATCTAATGATTTATTTATTTTTATTGTATCGTGTAGTTTTATTCCTAATTCAATTACTCGAACAATTGGTATGATTGTAAAAGATTTTATGCAAACTACTTGTATATGTTAGAAAAAAAGTGGCGCAAGAAACTCGTGAAAGGATGTAGAATGCATTTAAAGTATTATTTAACAATCAAGGTCAATAATGTGATGTGTATGTAAGAAACTTTTGTAATGTTTTAACATTAATTTGATTATTTTCAGACAAGATATGTGTGGGAGCAATCAGACATTCTCATTAAGAAAGCATTTATTAAGAAGTGTGGTGATATTTACTCTCTGACACTATATCATGCAAGATATCATGTGATGAAGAGACATAATAAGATACATATAAGCGAAACAAAATGTTTTGGACCATTATGAATGAGAGAAGATGTTTGGAATGGAATGAAATGGTTGATTTGTGGATGAAAGATGAGTAGTGACAAAAATCAGAGATTGCAAAACAAAATAAACTCACTAAGAAAGAGGGTGGAATCACAAAGGATACCACTGGTTTTATACCTATGATAGAGCAAAAGTTGTGCACTATTTTCTAGTCATATGTTTTATTTTTTTTTGTAAGCACAAAAGTTAGGCAGACAACCAACTGACTATGAAGCTTTTGAACATTGTCATAAGTGTCGAGACAAAGAAAAAACTAGTGAATACGTTGATGAAAAATAAAAAAAAGTTTAAGTTTTTATAGAAAATTTTATTTTTTCATCCACCTTATATAATCTTTTACTTTTTTTCTATTACGTTTGTGCTGAATCCAAGAAGATTACAATGCATCTCTTAATACCAAATACGATTCATATGTTAGCTCTCAACCAGGTTTTGATGCTGCTATGTGGATTGATGCGGTAGGAGCTCCAACAAAAAAAGAGTATATGGATTTGGTGCTGAAAAATATGATCAATCACTAGTAAATAATTTAAGTTATGAGTGACTCTTCTTCATATGTTGCTATTGAGGATGATTTGTAACGTATAAGAGAAGAAGTGCGTGAGGAAGTGATACAAGAATTGCAACAAGAATTAGATGATCGCAATAAAAAAGTAAATGTTGAAATGGAAGAATGTGTTCGTGCACTTGTATTACAAATTATTCAACAAGAAAAAAGTCAATCACCTTTTAAAGATTCTGTTCCACGTCAGTAAGGTAATTTATCTTATTTATGTATCACTATTTATGATGCTTCATTATTTTAATATTTCCTTATTTAAATAATTAGATCTTAATATTTTATGCATATGTTTGATTATAGGTTTCAATTTTTTATATGAAGATGTGATCACAATTCATCAAGAGAAAAATCGAATATGTTGTGTGGCTACAATTTGCTTAAAGTTTCATTATTAAATTTGGATAATCAAAACTTATGTAGTAGATTTAATATTTTGAATATTTAATTACAAATGTTTGAACTATATGATCTTTGGCATGCCTAGAAATGAATATATCGCATTGTATATTTTTATTGTATAATTATTTATGTGTAGTAGTATATTTAGAAAATAAATTATCACACAATTTTCATAATGATTCATTAATTTTTTTTAAAATTTATTATATTAATTAATTACATAAAATTCTATCACAACTTTATCAAAATAATCAATAGTGAATCATCACAAGTTTGTCACAAAACGTCGACGTACAATTTGTCACAAGTCTATCACAATCGTAATCATCACAAAATGATCACAATTAATCATCACAAGTCTGTCATAAAAGTCATCACAATATATATCCGTCACAAATTAATAGTTAGTAATCCATAAAAAATCATCACATTTGTGATGGAATACTCATTTTATTAATTATTTTATCAAAATTTTGTGATAAAAACTTTTTAGTCTTGTGACGATTTTAGCCGTCACAAATATATTTGTGACGAAAATAATCTGTCACATCAAAATTTATGGGTAAAAACGGAAGCAGATTGTCACAAGTCCATTTCACAAGAGTATCTGTGATGGAATACACTTATGGTGTGATAGAATTATCTGTCATAAATACCTTATTTTTTTGTCATGATTATCACTAGTTTAATTTGGTACGCCACTAATGATTTATTTTATACTAGGGCCTGTAGATGATGTCGGACCTTCTCAGCCTATCTTAATTGTACCGGGTGATGATTCCTTTTCGACGGATGAAGAGGGATTACACGATAACGGGGTGATCACCGTGAATAATATTGCTCGGTCGTAAGTTAAATAAGTTATAGAAATTTTATTATAGTTTTTCTTATCTTTATAATTTGTAGGACCACTTTTATACTCGCTAGTACCATGCGAGATGTCTCTTGTTCTTTTCCACTTGTCGGAAATGGCAGGATCATAGAAAGATGTCACAATTCAAGTGTGGGATGACATCTTTCGGACCTTTACGGTACGATATTCTTTTTGGATTTCATAATTTATTTTATATTATTTTTAAATTACTAAGTTTTAAAGCATTATTTAGGAGGCAAATCATTTCATCCGAATCTTAGTTTGGGGACGATCCGGAGAGGTTTTGAGGAGGTGGCTGCAAAATGCCTTCGAATCGATTATATAAGTTTCGCAAGGTCGTCACGTCCGCCGGCCTCACTTTGGAGCAGGGCATACAAAGGTGCTCATTTAGGCGCTCGGTTTGGGAGTCCTTATGTAGGAAGTGGTAAGTATGTTTACATTTAAATTATTTTTTATTAAATTCATATTTTTTCAAAGTCTAAGTATTTGATGTTCATAAAGGACAGATGAACAATGGCAAAGAAAGTCAGAAAATGCAAGAGTTGACCGATTTTCGAAACCCGAGGCCTACATCCACACAGGCGGATCGGTGCGGTTTGACGAGCATCGACGTCGCATGGTAACATACATATAAATTCGATTAATCAAACATTTCACTTATACTTATTTTATAAAATTTGAAACTTTAATACAGGAAGAGAAACAAGGTGGTCCCGTGAACTTTCGCATGGTTTACGAGGCCACATATAAGAGTTGAAAGACCAACGACTTGGTCACATCCACTGCATGTAAGCTTTTGATAAGTCTCATTGCATGTTCACTTGGTTGTTGATGTTAGTGCAAACTATTTTTTAAATGCGCAATGTTTAAATTTTTTAAGATGAGTATAAATGCGAAGATGGCTGAAAAGTACAGAAATTATCCAAGTACTCAACTAGTAATGTTTCTCGAAAACGATTCACGTTTTTAATTTATGTGTTCTTTGATGTTATATAATTTATATAATCTTTATATGATTGTATAATTTTTTTGCTTCATAGAGGACCTTGCTATTTGAGAGGAGATGGTCGGCACGACATGAGGATACATGCGTGACATCGGCTCAGGTACCTAAGAGGAGCGAAGGATATGCAGGCAGTCCATTTGCGCCGAGCTCATCCGCTGCACCTGATGTGACGCAGCTATCGCAACAGTTGTCGCAATAGCTGTCGCAATAGTTGACTCCATTATTGCAGGCGATTCAGGGATTGATCCCGCCGCAGAATCAATCCCCGCGAGACCAAGGATCGAGCACATCAAGATCAAACGTCCGGAACGACAACAACTCCCAAACTTAGGATAGAAACTTTTGCAACTATACTTTTGTTACTTATAGACTTCTTATTAGATATACGTATAGCAGTTATACTTTTGTTAGCTTAGTTTATTACTTTTCATGTTCTTATCTTACATATTGTGTCTGTAATGCATGTGATGAATATCAATGCATTTATATGCATTATATAATTGTATAGTATGGGAAGGAAAGAAAATATGACTATAATGGGCAAAAAAATCTGACATTAGCGCTTCCGTAGCGTCACACTAGTGTCTCACACATACTCGAGGCTGCATTAAATATATCGTCCTTCGCGTTGTTAAAGTGTCATAGTAGCGCCAAAATAACATCAACTAATACATAAACTTAGCATCTCTTGAGCACCGAAATAGCGCCTCAAGCATCTATGCCACGATAGCATCAACGTAGCAATGCCTATCAACTGCTCGTAGCGAGACACTATGCATCAACTTAACGTCGAGCTAGCGTCTACTGTTGACGCTAGTAGTGTCTCCCTCGTCTTTGGCTCTATTGCGACACTATTAGCTATTGATTATCGGTGTCGCATATTTTTTATGCTACTTAGACGCTAAAGAGACGCTATATATTCCAGAGACTCAATAGCATCTCCTTCTTTGGGTCGCTGTTCACCAATTTTCTTGTAGTGTCTACTCAAGTCTATGAGAAAGTTCCTAAAGATTTCGAGCAAGGGTGTCAAGCTATGCTTTGTCCCCCATTTGTCAATAGTTTATTGAAGAAGTTCTCCTCATTCAAGGGTCAAAGTGGGAGGAGTATATTGTTCCACGGAAAGAAAGATCAAACACCAGTACATACTATAGAAGCATTTTAATAGTTCAAGTAGAAAATTAAAGACTTTGAAGCTACATCACTGAGAACATCGTCAATTTTTAGTAGGGAAGAATGTCGTGAACATTCTGCATTGCATCTGCCAAGCATGGATGTTGCTCAAATTATCTCACTTTTTCATCTATTGTTTTCTTTTATGCCACTTTTATATCTTAGCCTTAACATTAGTTAGACAATGATAATCTTATAAACTTTCAAAAAAAGATTGGATTGCACTATCCTTACAATTTATCCTTCACATCTTACATTGACAATTCAACTCTTGCACCTAGCAAATAGTAAGGGAGAGTCGCTTGATATCCTCAAAATCCTTTATAGTCAGTCGAGCATTATATTGTCATATGATTTCAAAATTCATATAATCCCATCAAACATGGAATGACGATCCACAAATTGAGAGCCTGTCATAGGCATCTATTTTCACAAATATTTCCAACGAAGCGTTCGCTCATGCATAACAAGAGTCCAAAATTATGATATTTGGCAAGTCATAAATACTTTCACAACTTGTGTAGATGCCGGACACGTATGATCTCGTGACATTATATCATATGCCTAATGAATATTGGTTAGCACAACTTATAATTACGAGACATTTGTTCCAAAATGGATGAGTTAATAATTTGAGTTTAATTCTTAGAGTCAATAATTTGGTGAGCATATATCATTCCCTTAGTGTTCAAATACTCAATTAGGCAAATTTTAATAACTTCGATACCCAAAAAATAATTAGGTTGCTGCAACTCTTTTTAGTCGTAATTAAGCGCAAGAAAGTTTAAGCACGTTTAATGTACAATTTAAGAAAGAACAAGTTGGAATAATTAACTTGTTAGTTGACATTATGACACATATAGTTGATCAGTACAAGTATATCAATAGTTTTGAATTTAATTTTAAGAATTATTGGATTATTTATTTATGTTTTTGCTTTCGTTCAAGCATCATATTGATCTGTGACTAGTGAATGAAGACTTAAAAAAAACGAACTGGGTAGACCAAGAACTGTATCGTGTGAATGCGAATAAAAAAGAACAATCAACTTAATTGTTCCATGCACCATCACGACTTTTTCCAGCAGCTCTTTTTTTCTTGTTACTTCCCCTTTTCAAACTTGTCACAACACTTGTTATAATTATTTGGCCAAAAGTCTTGGCGTTAATTAGATGTTACAGATATCCAATTTTATTTCAATGCAAGGAAAGAGTGAAAAAAAAAGGGTTCTATGCATCACGCAAGCATTTGACATGGTCATTGGTCAACAACATGTCTCCAAACTAAATAAAATTTCTCTCTTTGTTAATTCTATATAATAAGAAGTTAAATCCCCACTATTTAAATTAGGCATAGGAGCATTTATATATATATATATATATATATATATATATATATATATACATACATATAGCCGAAAAAACAACAATTTCGACTGATTTTTATTTCACTAATTAATAAACTGAATCAAAGTAATTAATTCCTCTTCATTTTTGTTTGTGGCCGAGATTAATGGAGAACGTAGAATTAATAGAGACAATATTTATTATACGTTGGGACTTGGGAGGGCTCCTCCTCCAAGTCTCGAGTCAAAACCATGCAATTAGGATGCTGCAAAGATTTGCACAACTACTGAATCCTTAATTCACATGCAGATCATGAGCCCCCATCAACTACGTACGTGAAAAGAAATTAGTTATCCATGACCTAATGCTCCCCTTCTTTGTTAAATGCTCTTGTGGCCCTTGTTTTTTGACCATTGAACTGAACCAATTCCAACGACTCCCCATCTGTCCATCTCTCTCTCTCTCTCTCTCTCTCTCTCTCTCTCTCTCCTCTTTTCCAACCATTGAACGTATTATATTTGTGTGCAGTCGTATATGTACATTATCTTCTACCATCTGAAACTTATAACTCTTTAGGACTAGGAGAAGTAAGAAGAGAAAGGAATCAAGGATCACAACAATGGATGGCCATGAGGTCCCTCCTTACTTCTTATGCCCCATATCCCTTCAGGTCATGAAGGACCCGGTGACGGTGTCCACCGGCGTCTCCTACGACCGGGAGAGCATCGAGCGGTGGCTGACGGCCTACGGGCACGACACATGCCCGGTCACGAATCAGCACCTCGCCGACCGCAGCCTCACGCCGAACGCCACCCTGCTGCGCCTCATCCAGTCCTGGCTCGCCGCCAATAATGGTAAGCTCGCCAACCCTTGCGCCGGCCGGGTCGTGTCAATGCTCGACGCCGTTAACCTTGAAGAGATCGCCCGTGATCTCGGCGACGCATCCTCTCCGTTTTGTGCCAAGATGAAGGCTCTGAGAAAGCTCAAGTCACTGCTAATGAGGAAGGAGAACAATAACCTCGGTGCAGAATGCATGGCGGAGGACGCGGGCATCATTCCCCTTGTCGCATCTCTGATCAGTGCAGGACCGGAGACGTCGTCGGAGAGTTTGGACGTCTGCGACTCAGCTGACATGATTGGCCACGCGATGAGCGTCTTGGACCTGCTCAAGCCGTCGCCGGAGATGTTAAAGTCAATTGCCGAGAAGGAAGACGGCCAGCTGATTACATCTCTGTGCTTACTGTTGCAGAAGGGATCGTACCGAGCCACGGTTTGCGCGATCCTCCACTTGAGGTCCGTCTTTAAGGTTGTGGACGACAGCTTCAAGGCGAGACTGCCACCAAACACATTCGAGTGGGTCGTCGAGATACTGAAGGATCAGAACTCGAGTCGATCGACGATGATGGCCCTTCTGCTGACACTGGTCGAGGTCTTGCCCCACGGCAAGAACCGCCTGAAGGCCGTGGAGGCCGGCGCGGTGGAGGTGATCGTGGAGCTGCTGATGGAGGAGAGCGTGGACGGCAGGAAGTGCGAGGCCATGCTCTACTTGCTGGAGCTGATGTGCGGGCGCGCGGAGGGGAGGGCGGTGCTGGTGAAGCACCCGGCGGGGGTGGCGGCGGTCGCGGCCAAGGTGCTGAAGATGTCGGTCGGCGTGACGGAGCGGGCGGTGAAGCTGCTGGGGCTGCTGTGCAGGCACTGCGGGCTGGCGGAGGAGATGATGGAGGTCGGAGGGATGGCCAAAATCTGCATGGTGGCGCAGGTGGAGTGCAGCAGGAAGAGCAAGGCAATGGCGACGGAGATCCTGGGGATGCACTTGAGGTCGTGGAGCAGATTCCCCTGCTTCCCTTCCAATTGCGTGCCATAAAGTTACAGGAACTGGGCGGACTTAAATTGTTCAAATCTCTCTACGTTGGATTTATCTGCTACGTATTAAAAAACACCAAAAAAAAAGGACAAAGTTCCAAGTTTTCATGTTCTTGTTTTCATTTCTTCAGATGTGAAATGTGTGATCGTATTCTATAACTTTCATTTTCCATTGTGTGTTTGTGTGATAAAAATATCTTATTCTTTTTTCTTGTATTTTTTTGTTCGTCATCAAATCCAAAATTGAAGAAGAAATAAGAGTTCAGAATCAGAATTGTTTCTTAATTTCCTGTTGAAGAAAAAGTGCATCCTATCCATTCTTCCTTAATTTTGTTTTTTTTTAATTGTGGAGAGACTATTTTAGATCGTCCTTCGATCTAAAAAAATGGTTTGTTGACGTCAAAGAAATTGTGCAATTATGATTGGTTTAACTGATTCTAAACTTGTTTAAGTGGCTGATTTTTTAAAAAAATTTAATTGCTTCTGAATGTGTTAATATTTTAGATGCGTGTTCTAGTTTAATGTTCTAATTACATACAATTACATTTAACTATTGGATTAATTAAACTCTAATTTGAAATCTCAGAAGAGAGATTTGAAGTCCTTTAGGTGTTGCAAATGACTGATAGACTTCTAGATATTACGATTAACGTCAAAAAAAATCTAAAAGAACAGAAAAGAAATGAAACATGAAAGCATCATTAAATTAGACCGAGATGTGAATGGATAAAGATTTACTACAAAAATTCTTATTTAATGGTGGTTTGCCTCCCTACTGACCGGAAGTTTATTTTGAATTATGCAAAAACTATGACGTTTAGCTTTATTTTCTGTTATATCAAAGGAAAATTAAAAAATGAAGTGACTGATTTATAAAGTTAATTTATGCATGTTGCATTTCTTCATCTGGCCTTTGATATGCAGTTTTTTTTTTCCTTTCGAAAATGCTTTCTTTTAGCCGGTTCTGAAGAAATTTTGCTCAGCATCAATAGTTTTACATCACTTTCTGTTCAAAGAATATATATATATTTAAGGACCTCATGACATTCTCTCATCGAAGTGTGCTATTTTATTATTGTTGAAGAAGAAGATGCAAGCCAATTTAAACAGTGGATTTGTGTTCAAAGCTCATGCCTTTAAGTTCAAACTTTGCATCATTCAGTATATATGTTATTTAATGGAGAATTAAAACAGTGTTGAGCCTGAAAAGCTATAGTTGTCATGCTATTTTCATAGCTTTCACCGTTTTTGAACGTTTACTTGCAACTTGGAATTTCATGTGGTCCATAGATGCACAATTTAATGTGTGCGTAATCCAACTTTTATCATATATCTTACTCTCATACAAAATTAATTGGTTGAAAAAATGTCACTTTTTTTTCCTGTCAAGATTGAAATACTTAAGCGTTGAACATAGAGTTATGATGAGAGCCTTTCCTGATTACTTGTTTTGAGGCCATGACCGTAAAAAAACTGCATCCGGTACCTGTCCAATGAATATCTCCAAGTGTTCTGTTGTCTTGGAAATACTAAAAAACTGCAAGCAAACTGGAAATATTAAACATAAAGGATACGTCCTCATGGATATTTTTATGAATAAATCGCATCCTCAGCAAAACTAAGCAAGCAAGCTCAAAATGAAAGCAAACAGAAGGTTGGCAGCAGATACTGAAGACAGTTTCAGATTATGTCCTAAGCTATCTTTTTGACTAGGCATTATTTAATCCTAATATCCTTTTATTATTTATCTGTCTCCTTTTACATGCACAAAGTTTACCATGGACTGTTTGGTAACATTTTTTTTTTCTTCACTGGTTTTAATTAGTCTGCTCTGAGTTTTTACAACACACTTGCATGCACGTTTTTTCTGCTGTTTCTGTGCAGATTCTGAGACATTTCTTGAGCATTGTGGTTTGACATTTGGTACAAAAAAAGAAGGACGCGCTGCTCTTGTTACTGATACTTTCTGCACAAACAAATTGACAATTTTGTGCTTATCTTTTCCCATTTGCAGACATATGTCTAATACAGAGAGTCGTATTTCAAGTGTTGAATGAAACAGCCAAAACAACAACAACAACAAAGCCTTATCCCACTAGGTGGGGTCGGCTACATGGATCATACGACGCCATTCCGCTCTATTAGTAACATCTTATCACTGTACCCGAGCTGTACAGTGCGTTACTTACGGGTAACGACCTAGCATTAACACAATATATTCGTTGATCCATGTTCATAAGATTCGACATGATTTTATGTTGGCTGTCGGGGCCTAACACAACCCTCCTCCTTTATCCGGACTTGGGACCGGCTATAAAATATAGGCGGAGTTTGTTGAATGAAACAGCCAACGAGAGCAAATTAACCTTCCAAGACATTAACATACATTTCTTGGCAACATTTCAAACAAGTAAAAGATAAAAAAAAAAAAAAACATTATCTGATTTTCATCTCTTCTTCTTCTTCCTCGTCATCTTCTTCAACAGCCTGTATTTTCACCAAGCCATCAGAATCCTTTTGTGGAACGACTTCCAGCTGAGATCCATGTAAATCGAGGTTTGCAGCTAAGTCTTCCACTTCAACTTTCACAACATCCTTTCTGACCCCTATATCAGTGATGTATCTCCCTGCACAGTACATACCAGCAGTGACAGTGGCCATTCCTACTGGACCTGCCACCAGAAGCTTGAAAGGTGAAGATAATAGAGCAGCCATGGGAACACCAATTAATGATGAGGCTTGTCCACTCCTCCCTATCCCCAGATCCTCAAACGTTAAAAGACCAGTCTTGCAGTAGAGAGCAAAGTCCTCACAGTTGTTCTCGAAAACGTCATAGCTACCAAAACCATTCTGTAGCAAATACATTGCTCTGTTGATTACTTCTACTGGAGGGTCAGATTCTGCTGTGGTGCAAGTGCCACCCCGGACTTTGGCCAGGAATACCGAAGGTGATACTCCATACTCAAAGCAGTACAGTGAGCCACTGCCAAGGAAGCAATCCAAACAAGAAAGGATGACACAACTGTCTGGCTGATGAAATCCACAATCCGGGAATGTTGGGCAGACTGATGGAATGCCCGAGTTTGATTTAGAAAAGCTGGATGATGGTTCCGAGCCCGGAGATGTATCCTTTTTCCGTGTAAAATGAACCACTTTGTTTCCTCCTACGTAAATTCCTGTACACAGCATATCACTTGGAATTGAGACTTCTTACTCAATGAGTCATATACATAGGACTCCAGTAAATATTGGAAATCGAAATACTTATATTTATCCATAACTCAAATGCACAACTGCTATACACTATGGTTATGAGATAATTTCAGTCAGATTTATGTTGTTTCATTCAGATTAATTTTGCAAAATTGCATGGTAGATCTCAGTTCCTCAAAAGTTGAGGTGGCTACAATGATCAAACCCCATGTCACTTCACTATGACTATACAGAAAATACTGGGATTATAAACTTAAAAAGACAGAATTAACAGTAATCAGAAAAACTATTCAAATGATCAGATAGTTTAACAATCAAATGAGTTCAGCCATCTAACAGCCAACACATAAGACTATCCATCATCTAACAATCAATAAACATGTACCAATAGCAAAATCTTCAGAAAAGTGCACCAATCAATGTATGAACTTTTGTGGGCACGTCATATGCAAAAAGCTTTTGTAATTCTCCAACAAAGATGGCAGCAAAGCAAACAATTCAGCATCTGCTTGATAAATGAGATTAGCTTCTTCAAAGCATGGGGTAAGTAATGGGTATGCTCGAGAAGTTGGATGAATTTTGAAGTGGATAGCCAGAGGAGGAAGAGATCATGTAAGAACTAAGAAAAAATATCAGACATGTAGATCTATATCAAGCTAAAAGGCTATTTCTTTCACAGGGACAGATTTGTACATTTTTGCCCCAGAACATACATCAGACATACGATAGGTTCTATTTTCTCTTTCATTTCTGCTCTTACTAAAACGTCCCGACTGATATAAATACGAAAGAGCGAAAACTTGCATATTACGCCTAAGTTAATGAAACAAATGGCAGTATCACAAGTTTCTTAGAACAACATTTCGTGAACGCAATTCCCAGATTCCCTCAGGAACCAGTTGCCTAATTTGCAAGTCAAAGCGTGATCATTGACACCTGCAAACAAGCAAACTACTTGCGATTCTACTGTCAGATTTCCTCAGATTTGGATTGTCAGAATGAACAATCCGAAAGGTACGAATCCGATTGGCACCCCCATGAGACTTTCGCTTCTTGTCTTCTTGCAGAAGATTGATTCCATAAAGAGAAACAAAACAGAAAAATAGAGACGAATAGATCGAACAAAGGAGTTAGAAATCAAAATGCAGGGAAACCAGCTTTGTAAATTTGCGTTCTTGGATACCAGAAACGGGCTCATGAACACATTGGAAGAAATAACCAATCAGTTTCCTGATCCAAGGTACTTGTCCCCCTCACTGGCCATGCGAAAGTACACAATTCCGAAGAGAAAAATCGCAAGATTGCTTTTTCTTACACGTTTAAGAGGAATGCTACGAGATTTAGCACAATTGACCTCCAAACCATTTCCAGGAGACAACATGCAGACTTGCAACTCTTTCATTCTGCGAACAAGCATAGGAAATATACAATACATACCATGGTGAGCATAAGTGTAGACAGCCCTCCATGTGTAGATGTGATCTCCTGCTCTGATCTCTGATCTCTCCACCCGGTGTGACAGCAGACCCATCTCTCTGTCTCTCTCTCTCTCTCCCTCCCCCCCTCTCTCTCTGCTGCTCTCTTCTTCTTCACTCCCCTCTTCTTATTCCATAAACCTGGGCCTGGGCCCACCTTTTGGGATGGCCTGGAAAGGAGTTTGATGTGATTGCCCAATCATCAGCCATCGAATTTTGATCAGGCGTTGGAAAAAGGCAGTTTCGATTAGAAAAGTAGCGAAGCAAAGAACCTTTGATTTGTGAACTTAATAGGGGTGAAAGTATTTCTGATCGGCCATCTAAAAAATTAATCATTATTTTTGGGTTAGTTTTTAAATTTTAAAAAAATTATTTTAAAAAAATGGAAATCACTTTCTAACGGGTCGATTTTTTCGGATGACTTTTTTTAAACCTTATTTTTATATAATTATATTTTAAAAATATATTTAATAACTTAAAATTACTATAAAATATTTAATTTTATATTAAACAGAAAATATACTACTAAAATTTTAAAGTTATTAAATTAGAGTTTGATAATGTGATAGAAAAGTATGAAAGTTTATACAAAAAAATATTCTATTTATAATAAAAGAATTGATAATATATGTATTAATTATATAAATAAAAATTTATAATGAAAAAATAGACTCTACGGACCCCTACGTTTTTTTCGGGTAGGGTCCTAATTTTAGCGGATGAATTTTAATTTATTAAAAACCATCTTAAATTATATTGGGTTCCTAATTTTTTATTTTTTGTTCGATTTTTTCGAATCAGGTAAATTTTTTAGGTCGGTCGAATTTTTCTTACACCTATTAAAATCACGGGTTGTAGCAGGTTAGAAGAAAATGCACAAATCTTAATTTTATATTATGTTCAATCTCATGTGAATATTTCCGTTTTTTTTTTTTGCGTGAATTTTCCATTTGTAAGCATACTATAAGTGCTCAAAGGATCCTTCTAATGCTTTATTTGATAAATTTAGTGATTCGATTAACGAATTGTAGTTCGACTAGCGATTTAATTATATAATAGCGATTAGCTATCAACAAATAGCGAATAACGATTTGTTTATAAATTTAATAAAAATTATTTGATAAATAAAGTGATTGAACTATTGTATACTTATTATATAATGTGATGTATTTTTTCTCTTATAAGCATCCTATTAATAATAATTAATTCAAAGTTTTTTTTATTTTGAATAGCAATATTTTAAAACAAATATTATCTAATATAATATATTGATTATTTTATAACAAAAAATTTGTTCAATTTTTAAGTAAAAATTAAAGATGTGACATATAAAAATTAAAAAGAATAATATATGATGTTTAAAAATTAAACATATATTAAAAAGAACGAGATTATAATAAAAATAAAATAATAAAACGCTATACTATGTACTCTATAAACTAGTGAAGGAAGTTTATAAATTTTGTGCTGAAATTTTTAAACATTACTTTTTTCAAAAATATATTTATCAAACAATCACACTAACATTTTAATTGAGTCAAAATATTTTTCGCTCTGCCTAAATCTCAAAAGTGTCACTATAACAATAGAGACAGCTCCTTCCTCATATACTAATTTCAAATTTTTGTGTTAATCACCAAAATTTGAAAATTCGCTCTGCCTAAATCGTTTTAGTAATTTTTTAAAGAAAAATATGATGGATTCACCCCAATCATCAAAACTTTTGACATTTGCTTGTGTCGGTTTGTACGGTGGACTTAACTTGTGTGGATGACTCCTCGTCCCAGCCCTTTAATTCATCATTATCTTTCACCATCCAAATAATGGGAAAATAAAAAGAGAAAAGAGAAGTGCCCATCAACCAAACCACGCTCACAAAATGATTGGACGAAAGTTACATGAAACTTTTATCCCAACAAAAGGAAGGGGAAAACGATGTTCTCATCACCACGGATATTTGCAAGACAACAATTTAAGAAGTCCTTAACTCAAAGAAAAAAACTTAATAACATAATTAAATGTGATTAATACATGCTTTAACTAAGTGGAATTGTCTGTGACACAAAGGAATTTTGTACATTAAGAGAATTTAACTAGAACAAGGGCCGTATTGTTCTAGCGATTTTATTTAAACGTCATTTTTTTTCAATTTTGTGAGTCCCACGTGATGGTAAAAAAATGAGAAAATATAAATTATTGGGGAGGTTGAAGATTTTTTATCTCAATCCACTTAAATTAAGGTCCCATGCAGCAAAATCCTAAGGAATTGATTTTTATTTATATAATGGTCTTTTATATAACAATATTTTCTATCATATCAATTTGATAACTTTAAAATTTTAGCATTGTATTTCATATTTAGAGCTAAAATTGAATACGTTTACGTTAATTTTAATTTTTTTAGTTTTTTAAAAAATATTATACTAAAATAGGATCTCAATTTAGAGGATGTTTTTCTTTCTTTCTTTTACATGATTTTTTAGTTTAAAAAATTTTGATCTTTTTTTGGACCGAAAAGTGACTCCATCCGAACTCCTTTCGCTCCTAACATTTTGAGATATTTCATATTAATCTTCATGTAATTCCTCATAATCATATTAATCAATCTACTGCATGCACCACTTTAGAACTCCTCATGGATCACATAAACATGGGTGAGAAATTTTTGCGGTGCACAAAAAAAGAAGGGTGACTATTCTTGGCAATGAAATAATAAAGGTCAGAAATTATGTCAATCCAAATGTCATCGTGTAGCAAGAAACTAATCAAATTTTACTTGATGGCATCAACATAAACACGGAGCTGACGTGTGAAACTTGACCAAGCACACACATCACAATGCCAATGACACATCATCGTCACGCTTGCGCATAAAAAACCTATATACATTTAACAAAAATTCTTTCGAACATGAAAAAAAAAATACTCACAAAAAGCCTAATCGTTAATATTCTCTATTTTTCCCTAACATGAAAAATAAATAATTTTTTATGTTAACTAAAATTTCAAATTTGACATAGAAATTTTATGTTAAAAAATTAATCAATTGCACAATCAATGCTGAAGTGACGAACGAGAAAAATCAATAAGCTTTAAACCAAGTTCGAGATAAAGTTAAAGCAAAAATTGGCGTCGCCCGGACTCGAACCGGAGACCTTCAGTGTGTTAGACTGACGTGATAACCAACTACACCACGACACCGCCTTTGATCTAATTAACAATAATCTTCATTGTGAACTCTTTCGCATAATATTCCTTAGTAGCTCATGCAATGGCATTGAAAAAGGATAAACATTTAGAACTACAAATAATATCCATCAAAGTAAGACTCTCAGTCAATAACCAGATATTCCTTCCATTGCAGAGGACAGTGAAAGGTATCATCATGACTTAAAAGCTCAAACGCAGATGTATTTTCCCTCAAGAGTCAAGTTGTTTTTTTTTCATTTGCATGTATCTGATATTATTGTAAAAAAATTATATGCATGCAAAGCAATGACTTTTGAAAAAAAGGTGTTTAAGCAATCCATGATGGTCACATCTGCATATTACAGAGGAATAACTACTTGGTGGTCAGACCAATCAAAAGAGAACCATAACATGATTTCTGCCTCAAATAGACAGAGAAAGAGGAATAAGTAATTTCTGGTTCACAATTTTAAGACAGAGAGAAGAAAATAGCAGTTCAAGAATATTCACACTACTTTACCAATGACAAACATTTCTATATATTCAATCCGTTTGTTTTTCTATTTCTTCCATATAGTCTGTTGAAATGCGAAAAAATGCATTGATAAAAAAAGATGACAGTATGCTAACAAAAAGTTTGAAGCAAGGGCAACCAAGAATGTTAAGGAAAAACCACAAACAAATCTGACAACAAAGGTTTCCATACCAAAAGGAAGTATGACAGTTATAGAACCCTATAAAAGCTAAGTTTACACACCAAAAATAAGAACTTAGGTTTGAGATACCTTGTCATTTAGGTACAGAAAAATGGTGAGGCAAAACATTGAGTTCTAATGACCATAAATTATTTCAGGATAATTAAGTTCCACCTTTTATATTTGTTTGTCTGACTTCGGAAAACTGGTATAGTAAACCGGTAAAAGACCGTTGAATTTCGGACACATCTTCTCCAAATTTTTTTTTCTGACACATTTAAAGCAGCATGTTCCAAACTCCGCCTATATTTTATAGCCGGTCCCAAGCCCGGATAAAGGAGGAGGGTTGTGTTAGGCCCCGACAGCCAACATAAAATCATGTCGAATCTTATGAACATGGATCAACGAATATATTGTGTTAATGCTAGGTCGTTACCCGTAAGTAACGCGCTGTACAGCTCGGGTACAGTGATAAGAGAGCAAGAGCCGCTGCATCCTCGCCTGAATGCAGTGTTAAATGAGCAAGGGCTACCGCACTCTAATGGACGGAGGCGGTTAAAGAAGCTAGTTCATGAGACTAAGGTCAGATTAGGTTCTTGGAACATTGGGACGTTGAATGGGAAGCGCCTCGAGGTGGCACAAGTAATGGACCAGCGTAAGATTAGTATCTTATGCTTGCAAGAAACTAGATGGGTAGGAGAGGGAAGTAAAGAGATTAGGTTAAATGGTTCCAAACTTTGGTATACAGGTAAGGTAAATGGAAGGAATGGTGTTGGTATTATCGCGGATGCAGAATGGAGGAAGAATGTTGTGGAAGTTAAAAGGATTGAGGATCGAATCATATCCGTGAAAGTAATTGTTGGAAAGGAGACTATGAACATTATTAGTGCATATGCACCCCAAGTAGGAGCAGAATCACATCTCAAGGAGAAGTTTTGGGCAGATATGGAGGGTTTGATTGAAAGTATACCAACAACCGAGAAAGTTTATATTGGGGGAGACCTTAATGGACATGTTGGTAAAGAGGCAGGACCACATGCAAGGGTTCATGGTGGTTTTGGTTTTGGGGAGCTGAATGAGGAAGGACAAACTATTATTAATTTTTCTTTAGCATACGACCTTAAGATTATCAACACTTGTTTTAGGAAGAGAGAGGAACATTTAATCACATACAAAAGTGGAACTCATAGGTCTCAAATCGATTTTTTCTTGATAAGAAATACTGATAAAAGACGTTGTACTAATTGCAAAGTAATTCCTGGGCATGGGGTGACTACACAACATAGATTGTTAGTTCTTGATATGCAAATAAAATGTATAAAACCAAAATCCCGAACAGTTTTTGATCGAAAGATCAAGTGGTGGCAGTTAAAGGGGGAGAAGCGAGAGACTTTTAGAAGTAAGTTATTAGAGGAAAGTGTGTGGAAGTTAGAAGGAGATGCTAGTATCATGTGGAAGAATGTGGCAAAAAAGGTTGAAATGGTTGCTAAAGCCATTTTAGGAGAATCAAAAGGTTTTGGACCACGAGATAAGGAGACTTGGTGGTGGAATGAGGAGGTCCAAGAAAAGGTGCGTAATAAGAAGAATTATTTTAAGGCGATACACTTGGACAATAGTTCTGACAATTGGGAAAAGTATCGTTTGGCGAAAAGGAAGGCTAAGAAGGCAGTTAGTGATGCTCGTGCTAAAGCATATGAGGGGTTTTATAAGGAGTTAGGGACAAAGGCGGGTGAACAAAGGATTTACAAGATTGCAAGGAATAAAGAGAAGGAGTCGAGAGATTTGGATCAAGTAAGATGCATAAAAAATGAAGTTGGCAAGGTTTTAGTTACTGAAGGAGATATTAAGAACAGATGGGAAGAGTATTTCTATAAGCTATTTAATGATGGATGTGAAGGTTCTCGTTGTGATTTGGAGGACTTGACAGTTAGCGAATGTGAGCTTAATAGGTCATTTTATCGTAGAATTAGAGTCTCGGAGGTTAGCGAAGCTCTTAAGAAAATGGAGAATGGTAAAGCCGTTGGACCGGATGGTATACCGATTGAAGTTTGGAAATGTTTAGGAGAAAAAGGTGTGTTGTGGTTATGTAAACTATTTAATGAGATTTTACGGTCGAAAAAGATGCCTGATGATTGGAGATTAAGTACATTAGTTCCTATTTACAAAAATAAAGGGGATATTCAGAATTGTGCAAATTATAGAGGGATTAAACTTATGAGTCACACTATGAAATTATGGGAAAAAGTGATTGAGCATAGATTGAGAATGGAGACTAATATTTCTGAGAGACAATTTGGGTTCATGCCAGGAAGATCCACTACAGAGGCGATTTATTTACTAAGGGGGATGATGGAGAAGTATCGAAGTAGGAGAAGAGACTTACATATGGCTTTCATTGACTTAGAGAAGGCGTATGATCGGGTACCAAGGGATGTACTTTGGAAAGCCTTGCAAAAGAAGAGGGTGAATGTTGCCTACATTAAGGTAATACAAGATATGTACGATGGGGCATTGACTAGGGTTAGGACACCCGGAGGTGAGACAAATGAATTTCCTATAGGAATTGGCCTACATCAAGGATCAGCTTTAAGCCCGTATCTATTTAACTTAGTTATCGATGCTATAACCGAGAGTATCACAGAGGAGGTACCTAAGTGCATGCTATTTGCGGATGATATAGTACTTTTAGCGGATTCAAGAGAAGAGATTAATACAAAATTGGAAATATGGAGAAATACGTTGGAGTCAAAGGGTTTTCGTTTAAGTAGGAATAAAACAGAATATATGCATAGCAATTTCATAAATAAACAACTTAGAGACGATTTGAAAGTTAGGTTAGGGGAGGATATAATTCCTCAAGTGACAAAGTTTAAATATTTAGGATCAATTGTAAGACAAGATGGTGAGATTGATGACGATGTTAATCATAGAATTCAAGCTGGTTGGTGTAAGTGGAGGAAAGCCACTGGAGTTCTTTGTGATAGAAAAATACCCAATAAAGTTAAAGGAAAATTCTATCGTACTGCTATAAGGCCAGCAGTGTTATATGGTAGTGAATGTTGGGCTATGAAGGGACAATATGAACGTAAAGTGGGGGTAGCCGAAATGAGGATGTTGAGATGGATGTGTGGTCATACAAGATTAGATAAGATTAGGAATGACCATATACGTGAACGAGTCGGAGTGGCTCCTATTAGTGAGAAAATGGTAGAGAATCGTTTGAGATGGTTTGGTCATGTTCAGAGAAGACCATTAGATGCGCCAGTAAGAAGAGTAGATCAAATAATCTGGAGTCCGATTAAAAGAGGGAGAGGGAGGCCAAGGCGGACACTTGGCGAACTAATAGAGCAAGATCTATTGGTGAATAATATACCGAAAGGCTTGGTTACTAATAGAGCGGAATGGCGTCGTATGATCCATGTAGCCGACCCCACCTAGTGGGATAAGGCTTTGTTGTTGTTGTATTTAAAGCAGCATGTTCCAATTGCGTATTTCTTTACAAACAGCTCTTCAGAGGAAAGGTATTTCCCAACTGATCATTATGGAGGAAATGAAAGTGAGGACAAACTAACTATATAAACTCAATAATTAAATAGCTATACAAAAAGGAAGAAATCAAGAGTTGATGCATAACAGACACAAGTCGACTGGCTTTAAAAATCACAGGAAAGGCATAGTAAGGAAAACCCAACTGATTAAAATGAAAAAACCACAATCTTGGAGAAGTTGTTTGTAAGATGCATGCTGCCTACTGTACATCTGTTTGTCATAGACAGTTCGATAAAAAGGTTTCAATTCTTCCACGTAGTTGCATGAACATAAATCTATATTATTGAGAAAGAAACAGCCAACCCAGTTCTTTACAAGTGATATTGGAGCAAGAATGCACATCTGGTAGATACGAGAACCAATAGGTCCATTGGATCACATACCCCTCAACAGACAAATCTTAAATTTGCATGAAAACTTACAGCTGCACACACTACCAATTTTCTTTGACAATCTTAGATTTTTCAAATATGAACTTCCCTTCCTTGTACTTTTGTGTCTCCTCGTAAGCTCTTTCATACTTCCAACCCAACACAGTGCGGCAATCATGGCAATATATATCAGCCACTGTATGCAGCCCCGTCATGAGCTGTCTGTCTTCCTTCGGCCCCACTGTTATGTTCATCGCATGGGAGAATAGAAAGGCACGCCCACTTCTCCCCTAAATTCAGTTACCCGGGAGCAAGAATCACAGACAAGATCAATAACCGCAGGTTGAATGCAAAATCTGATGACTATAAGAAATCCAGATAACCATAAGAAAAGGAAAATTTTACACATGTTAGACTCTACCTCACAAAATCTGATTGAAGCACAAACGATTCAATCAGCAGAACAGTTACAAGATTGGAATAAATGTGTTTTATCCTTGTGTAGTTTCAATATTACGAGAGGTCATTCTCTCAATTACATGCATAATATAGTTATATCATAAACCAAATTATCATCGCGAACATATAGGCCTTGAATTTCTGATAAGAAACGAAAGGAATACAGATTGTGCAGAATTCAGCCAAGAATCTCACCTGAAAGGCCTTGGATATGATATCATCATGAAGGCAGACATGGTTCCGGCAATTGCTGCAGCTGTAAACTCGAGGCCCCACCGGTCCGGCCGTCGTCTCAGCCATGTATCTCCGATTCCAACTATCAACAGTCCTTATTAGGCAAAAAGATCATTGCTTGCTTCAGAAGATAAAGAGAAGAAGAAAAAAAATCTCAGAGCCAGAAGATTCACCGTGAACACCCTCTGCAAGGAATTGGAAGGAGTTCGGCCAGCCGACTGCCTGCGCTCCTGTTTTCTTGTTCTATCAATCAAAGATTTCAGCTACTGTTATCAAGATAAGTTGCAGAGGGAAGAATCCGAAAAAAAAAAGACTGATCGGAATCTTGAACAAATAAGAGGTGACAGGAAAGATGGATGATTACTTACCGAGGAAAGATCGAATTACTTCGCCCAACAAGAACAAGAAACAGGGAAAAAGAAATTTGATTGCTGCTGCAGAGGAAAAGAGAAAATTTGAGGTCTTTTGGATTATAACTTCAAGCTGATCGTCTCGGAATTGGGACGTAACCCGACGCCTTGCTGAAAGGGGCAGTTCCGTCCTCGGGAGTGTTCGAGCATAAAAACTAAATAAATAAAGGAAGCTACGAAAAGCCAAAAGCAGATTAAGTTAAGAATTTTATATTATTTATATTCAATCTGTAAAAGTGTAACTGCATCTCAAGGAGAGTTCGTACTACATTTTTAATTTTGCAATAATTTCCCATAGAAAATATTTTTTGGATAATTAAGGTTCAAGCACTAATCACCTTCTTATGAACACATACTTTGAGAGGCAATTATGATTACTTCAATTTTTAATCAAGTTGGATTGACACAACTGATTAGTAGGACTGTATTTTAAAATCAATGAAAGCTAATAACCCAAATTTAATTCTTGAAATAATCACTCAGTTAGGAGAATATTGTTTTGTTGTTTACTCTGATTTATTGAGATGCCGAGTGGATATTAAAAAAAATACTTATTATTGAAGCTTTTAATTCTCTCCTAAGAAATCTTTCCTTTTTTTTTAAAGAATCTACAAACATATTATTAGATGGATTTAACGAGGTGTCTCCAACTTAAGATGGGAGCTCCCTACTACCAACATTATCAGCCACACGATTGAGGCGGAATGATGGATCATGCGCAAGTGGTTCAACAAATTTTTTTTTTGCCTCCGGTTCAGTGCTACTCGACTCTTTGCCCCCTCTTTCGCCTTCGCCCCACTGGGAGGATCTCATCTTTGATTTAGGCGAGGTGGGAACAAGAGGCATCAAGGACCTTGTGGTTAGGGCGGTCGCGGAGTATGCAAAGGACGGAGTGGGCTCGAGCAAAGCAGCGGTCATGGAGGCTAAGAAGGCAAGTCGGCATTGTAGGTCCACCATGCGATCGACGACAAGCTCTTCAAGCTTGTAGGATGCAGCGAGCGCGTTGGCATGGGGGCTTCTCGAGGTCGGTGGAGGAGGGGAAGGCGGAGGGGAGCTTGGATAGGCGAGAGAGGATGTAGGAGAGGATCATGAAGGACTTAGGGCTATTGTTTCCTGCTACATCCTGCTGTCATTGTGGTTGCTGGCGATGGACGTTATTTGTTGTGTTTGAGAATCGAATACGTTTTGTTAGCGCACTTGGAGAGAGGAATATTAGATGAGAAAAAATAGGCAAAAGCGAGGTTGAATGGAGAAAGTGAGGCTGAACTATCTAGCGCAAGGCAAAAAATTTGCTGAAGCGTGCGCATGTCCCGGGGGCTTCTCCCCGGGGCACGTCGAGTTATCTTATCACGTATTTTCCTTTTCAACCCATTTTTGTACTTAGTTTATTTTCTAAGTGTGGTGATGGCAGTTTTGTAATTTGCACTCCAGAAAAGTGCACCCCCGGAGATGGTCTTCCACATCACACGTCGTAAACCTACCACTCAAAATGGTGGTATAGTAGGGGAGACCCGCTAGTCCTCCCCCGAAGCGTTGTAATCATTCATATTTACTCAACAAAGATTTCAAGCTTCCCTAAATCTAACATCGTGCCTCAAGCGTGGGGTGGCAACCCACAAAAGAGCGTCACAAAGCGTCCCAAGCGATCGAGCGTTATGCCGAGGTGCCCGTTTGTTCACAAACGCCTCCACCGAAGAAGCGTCCGCTCGGGATCGTGCGTCCCAAAAGTTCATATGTTTAGGCCCAAAAGTTGTGACATACAAAAAGTTGCATAAGCAAGCGTCCACAAAGCGCTCAAAAGAGCTTACCTAGACGTTGGGCATGTCTAGGCCCCACGGGTCGGTCGAGCGAAAAATGACCCCGTGACAAGTTGGTATCAGAGCAGCATTTCTGGAACCGCTCAAGTTGGCGTTCGACGATCAAGGAGAAATGACGTCGAATTCGGAAATGACGAATGAACCCGTCGCACCGGAGAAGGGCCGCCCCGAGCGAGGGCGCGCCCGCTCGAAGGACGCCTTGTCCGCCTTCGAGCAACGCCTCGGCCAATTTCAATTGGACGTGGGCGAGATGCAAGACCAACTCGCAACGCACGAGCAGGAGTTAGAGAACACCGTGAATCTCGTAACGATGCGGGAAGAGATGGCGCCGTTGTATACACGGCTCGACTCTAGGGAGGCGACAATCATGAACATGCGGGAGACCTTGGACAATGGTCTCTCAAACATGCGGTTCGAGATGGAGCAAGAGTTTCAGACCTTCCGGGAGGAGCTCAAACGACGCTATGGAGATGGGTGGCGTTCCGAGACGCCCGCCCCGCATGAGGCAAGGATTGATGTGCCAAATCCACGACCCTACAAAGACGAGCGATCGGCAAAGGAGATCAGTGACTTCCTGTGGAACGTCCGAAGGTACATGGAGGCCTTGGACGTGACGTCCGAAGCGAGGATGGTGAAGACTGCATCCTTCTACTTGCAAGATGCGACGAGTCTATGGTGGCGGTGCCATTGCGACGACGTGGAGCGTGGCATTGTGGATCCCATTGAGAAGTTGGATGACTTCAAGAGGCAGCTTACCAACTACTTCTGCCCTGCCAAGTCGGGACTGGAGGCCAAGATTGCGTTGTTCAACATTTGCCAGAAGAGCACGTTGAAGGAGTACGTGAAAGAGTTCACCGAGCTCCGCCTACAGAACTCCCAAGTGGACGAAGACACGTTGTTGGCGGTCTTCGTAAAGGGTTTGAAGCCATGAGCTAGGACGGAGTTGGAGCGACGAGATTGCCCCAACCTTCGCTCGCTAGTCGCTGCTGCTGAGTCGCTCGTGGAGTATGCTAAAACGAGCATTCCACCAACAAAGCCCTCGGGCAAGGACTATGGTGAGGGAGAGAAGCCAAAGTCGCAAGGAGGCAAGCCGCACTATCAGGACAAAGGAAAGGGACACCAAGACAGGAGACCCAACAATGATAGATTCAAGAGGGACGGAAAGCAGCCAAAGCTATGCTATATTTGCAAGGGTCCACATTGGACGAGCGATTGTCCACAAAAGGCGACGGTCAACGCCATGTATTGCACTGACGAGAAGGAGAAGGAGGAGGTGTGTCTCAGTTTGATGCACGTCCTCAGCGCCATCAACGCCTCGAAGGGTCCTTCATCGGCCGCTCGACTTTATGCGGACATCGAGTTGAACGGGCAAGTCTTCAACGCCCTCATTGACACGGGAGCATCGGAGTTGTTCGTGTCGGAAGTGGCGCCAAGAAGCTGAAGCTGCCACTACAGAAGACCAACGCCACGTTCAAGACGGTGAACACGAAGTCTATCTCGACCACAGAAATTTCTCCTGAAGTGAAGGTTCGCATCGGCAAGTGGTCGGGAAGCTTCGACGTGACGGTGGCACCAGTGGATGACTACGAAGTGATGGCGGACATCTCTTTTCTGCGACACATCGCTGCATGTGTCATCCCGCTCACCAACTCGATGGTCATCTTCGACCCCAAGGGACCTTACAACGTCCCTGTGAAGTCAGACGGAGATCTCAAATAGAAGACCCTCTCCGCCATGCAAGTGGCGAAGGAGTTGCGCAAACAGGAGCACACCTTCTTGACGACCGCCATCTTGGAAGATCCGGGGCCCTCTACTCCAACACCTCCCGAAGTCCTTAAAACCCTTAAGGACTTTGCAGACGTCATGCCCCCGGAACTCCCAAAGTGGCTGTCGCCGAAGCGTGAAGTGGACCATGTCATCGACTTGGTCCCAGGATCGAAAGCCCCACATGGAGTCCCCTACCGGCTCGCCCCTCCAAAACTCGCAGAACTCCGTAAGCAACTTACTGAACTATTGGATGCAGGATATGTTCGACCCTCAAAGTTTCCATATGGCGCCCCGGTCCTCTTCCAGAAGAAGCATGACGGCTCCCTCCGGATGTGCATAGACTACCGGGCGCTCAACAAGCTTACGGTGAAGAACAAGTACCCCATCCCCTTTGTGGCGGACTTATTCGACCAACTTAGCGGTGCAAGATGGTGTACCAAGTTGGATCTACGTTCGGGCTATTGGCAAGTTCGGATCGCGGAAGATGATGTGCAGAAGACGGCGTGCGTCACAAGATACGACTCCTACGAGTTTCTCGTGATGCCTTTTGGCCTCATCAACGCCCTGGCGACCTTCTGCACCCTCATGAATAAGGTATTGCAATCATTCCTTGACAGGTTCGTGGTTGTCTACCTCGACGACATCATGATTTACAGCCGCACCTTGGAGGAGCATATCGAGCACATTCGGCAAGTGTTCGAGGTGTTGCGGCAGAATGAGCTCTACGTCAAACAGAAGAAGTGTGCCTTCGCTCAACCGAAAGTGCACTTCTTGGGACATGTCGTCGGAAGTGGAAAGCTGAAGATGGATGACGCGAAGATTCGGGCCATAGTGGAATGGGAGCCGCCCAAGCGGGTTCCCGACATGCGTTCGTTCCTTGTCCTGACGAACTACTATAGGCGGTTCGTCAAGGGATATTCACATGTGACGACCCCTTTGACGAATCTCCTCCGGAAGAATGTGAAGTGGAAGTGGAGGTCGACATGCCAGGAAGCGTTCGACACCCTCAAGAAGGCCATGACGGAGGAACCGGTGCTCATCCTGCCAGACCACACCAAGCCCTACGAGGTACAGACAGATGCTTCTTACTATGCCATTGGAGAAGTTCTTATGCAGGAGGGGCATCCCGTGACGTTCGAGAGTCGCAAACTCAACGACACGGAGCGGCGCTAAGCCGTTTAGGAGAAGGAGATGACCGTGGTGATTCACTGCCTTGGAACATGACGACACTATCTTCTCGGGTTGCGATTTCACATCAAGATGGACAATGTCGCGACAAGTTACTTCGAGACACAGAAGAAGCTCTCGCCGAAGCAAGCAAGATGGTAAGATTTCATGGCAGAATTCGACTATGTCTTGGAGTACAAGCCTGGCAAGATGAATGTCGTTGCCGACGCCCTCAGTCGACACGCGAAATTAACGGCCATGAGCTCCTCTCAGGCCGACCTCATCGAGAGGATCAAGAAGGGGTTAGAGTTAGACCCCACGGCGAAGAAATTATTCGAGCAAGCGACAGAGGGCAAGACACACCATTTTTGGGTGGAAGATGGGCTGATCTTCACCAAGGAACGTCGCATCTACGTTCCACTCTTCGACAACTTGCGGCGCACTATCATGCAAGAGTGCCACGACTCCAAGTGGGCGGGACATCCAAGCATCTGCGCACTTTGGCACTCATCGAAGACAACTACTTTTGGCCAAGGATGGAGGACGACATTGAAGCTTTCGTGAAGACATCCCTTGTTTGCCAGCAAGACAAGAACCTTAATCAAGCTCCTGACGGACTTTTGGAACCCCTGCCTATCTCAGAGCGTTCATGGAAGGATGTCTCCATGGACTTCATCACGGACCTGTCCAAGTCTGAAGGGGCAGGTACCATCATGGTGGTCGTCGATCGGTTTTCCAAGTATGTCATCTTCGCCGCTGGCTCCGCAAGTTGTCCTGCTACTGAAGCTGCGGAGTTATTCATGAAGCATGTAGTGAAGTATTGAGGCCTACCGCAAAGCATCGTCAGCGATCGGGATGGACGATTCGTTGGCAACTTCTGAAAGGAATTGTTCAAGATGATGGGCTCCAACCTGTATTTCTCGACATCACTTCATCCTCAAACCGACGGCCAAACTGAGAGGGTGAATTGTATCCTGGAGATCTACTTACGGCACTATGTGAGTGCCAATCAGAAGGACTGGGCGAAGCTACTCGACATCGCACAATTCTCCTACAACCTGCAACGGAACGAGTCGACCAATCGGAGTCCCTTCGAGATAGTGACGGGGCAACAACCTCTTACGCCCCAGGCCGTCGCCACTTCTTATGGTGGCAAAATTCCCGCCGCTCACCGCATGGCGAGGGAATGGCACGAGCAGAACGACAAGACGAGAGCATGTTTGCACAAAGCGTCGAAGCGCATGAAGAAGTGGGCGGACACCGCCCGATGGGACGTCAACTTTGAAGTCAGAGATTTGATTCTGGTGAAGCTGGTCCAACATTTTCGGCTAAGTGGGAAAAATTTGCACAAGGACCTCGTTAGGCGTTACGAGAGCCCTTCAAGATTCTGAAGAAGGTAGGCAAGGTGGCCTACAAGTTGGAGCTCCCGCCCCATATGCAGCAACACCCCATCTTCTATGTCAGCCTGCTCAAGCCTTTTGTTGAAGACACAGAAGATCCCGGGCATGGGGTTTCAGACCGCGCTCCGCCGGCCATTCGTCAGCAGTTTACTGATCAAGTTGAAGAAGTACTCACCGTCCGCACGAAGAATCGGAAGAAGGAGTATCTTGTTCGATGGAGCGAAAGACCGGACGCCGACACAAGTTGGGAGACAGCCGAAGACTTGTGACAGTTCAAGCCGAAGATTAAAGAATTCCAAGCCGCAGCTCCTGGGACGTCGCTGACTTGAGTGGGGGAGAATGTCCCAGGGCTTCTCTCCGGGGCACATCGAGTTATCTTACCATGTATTTTTCTTTTCAACTCACTTTTGTACTTAGTTTATTTTCTAAGTGTGGTGATGACAGTTTTGTAATTTGCACTGCAGAAAAGTGCACCCCCGAAGATGGTCCTCCACACCACACATCACAAACCTACCATCCGAAACAGTGGTATAGTAGGGGAGACCCGCTAGTCCTCCCCCGAAGCGTTGTAATCATTCCTATTTACTCAACAAAGATTTCAAGCTTTCCTAAATCTAACATCGTGCCTCAAGCGTGGGGTGGCAACCCACAAAAGAGCATCCCAAAGTGTCTCAAGCGATCAAGCGTTACGCCGAGGTGCCCGTTTGTTCACAAATGCCTCCACCGAAGAAGCGTCCGTTCGAGATCGTGCGTCCCAAAAGTTGTGGCATACAAAAAGTGGCATAAGCAAGCTTCCGCAAAACGCTTAAAAGAGCTTGCCTAGACGTTGGGCACGTCTAGACGTCGCACGGATCGATCGAGCGAAAAATGACCCCGTGACACGCACAAGATCTACCATTTCACTTCAATCGTGCGATTGATAATGTTGGTGGGGTGCTCTCAAAGTTGGGAGCACCGCATTAAATCCTCATTGCAAGTCGAAATTCTTTAAATATTGAGAGCATTTTATCTTCTTTTTAGTTCTTATCATTATAACTTAATTTAATTTTACAAGAATTTTCAAGTGCATGGCGAATATATCATTTAATGCATAAAAAACAATTTTATGGGAAAATAATCACTTCCTCGTTATGAATTTTATCGTTTATTTTGTGCTTTTAAAATATTTTATATTTAGAACATACAAGATTTAAAGTTTAAACACACAACAAATATAACATCGTACAAAGAGAGATGAAAATTAGTTTTATGATTTAAAGTTAAACTAGTATACTACTCCGGCCATGTGCCAAAGATGACTAACATCAAGTTTATTCATTTAACTAGAATGCACATGATAGATTGTTTAGTTTTAGATTTGTATTTTTTTCAAAAAAAAAGGTTTGATCTGATTTATTTTTAAAATTTACAATATATATATATCTTTAACTTTTATTTTTCTTTCATACTCACTATCCCTTGTATATTTCTCTCTTTTTTAGAAATAGCATAGATAAAATCACAAACTAAAGTCAAATTTATTTTAAATATTTTTCAAATGTTATAATGTTATCTTTTATTTTCTTATTATTCATACTTTATATTTTTCATTTTCCCCATCCATCCCTTTTTTTTATATCCTCCATAGAAATTATTTATAAAATTTATTATTAATAAAAATCAGTGACGGAGTCGTATGAGTTATTAGCTCTACTAGTTGGATGTATTGTCTTTAGAGCGAATGCTTTATCATCCTAAAAATCAACCTAAAAAACCTCCAAACAAGTCACTATGGTAAATTTATCAACTTTTTTGGATATTTTAATTATGTGAGTGTTAGGAGAATTATTAGAAGGATGAGTTAGAAGGAGTTAACATTTTTCATTGTCTTTATATGTCTCATCATTCTCAATAAATTTTTCTACCATAATAAAGAATATGAAGCACATCAAATTAATTATTATAAAAAATATTATTTATTTCTTAAATTGCGTATATATATTTATTATAGTTTTATATATTATTATAGTATTTCATAATAAAAATAAACAATATATTTAATAATGATATCTTGGCGCAATTAGTTTCAAGTGTATAATTTCTTGATATATATAATTTACTCATGTTATTCGATTCCCATCATCCCCATTACTCAACTATAAGGAAAATATTTTTTTTATAATTTATTTTATTACAATAATAAAATAATATTAAACACATTAGATTAATTATTATGAAAAATATTATTTTTTTCTCTTACATTATGCAGTTTCTTTATTATAGTTTTATAGATTATTATAGTATCACATAATAAAAAAGAACAATATATTTAATAATTATATCTTACAATATATTTAATAGTTATATCTTGGCTCAATTAGTTTAAAGTTTATAATTTCATGATGCATATCATTTGTTCATATTATTGTATTATTAGGAGAATATATTTCATGATCACACAATTGATCTAAAATTTTTTTTATATATAATCTTTTTCACATTTAGAAGTAAAGTTGGTATGACTTATGATCATTTAAATCAATACCTTTATACAATATAATTTAAAAAAATATTACAATTATTATAATTTATATTAAAAAATAATTTTAAACTTATTGTTAACAATCTTTGAGAACCCATAGCCACATAGGAGAATGGTCTTTTGCCTCTGTCTCTTTTAATTGAAAATAAGTATTTGCTAATGCATTACACATACATATATATATTGAGAAGTAAAATAATGTCATCCGTTATTTCCTCCTATAATATGATAAAAAAAGTCGAACTTGGTTTAGATAGATAGACAAAAAAATATGCATATTATCAAAATAATTAATGAGGAATAAGTTGGTTTAAAAATAATTAAAAATAAAAAAAATAATTAATGAGGCTAATTGATATTATTTATTTTGATCCCACGTTCAAAACTTGCAATATTCAAAGAGAATATATATAACCATGCAACAAGCAAGATACATAGTTACTTATACGAATGGAGTTAACCTAAGATCAATAAGTTGTTCGTAGTTAAATATGATATTTATTAAGTTTAATAGTTATTCGTACATAAACTAAATATCTTAGTCGTACCTAATATATATCTATACTACATTAAAAACAAATAACTTTAGAAAGAGAATATGACATTTTGGCAAATACATAACCGTCACATGTCCACTATAATTATAAATGATAACCAGGACGACAATCTTTGTTTCATTAAAGAAATAAATTATTTTAACTCCAAATATAATTAGAGCTAATTAAAATAAGGGATTAATGATTGGTAATTCTAATTTGGGCCGCATATTGGATTGGTTTTGGACTTGGACCTGCTGACATAGACGAGCCTAGTGATCAGCTAGTCGGTTCAAGACTTATTTTTTCCGGTTACCATCTCAGTGTTCGAAAAACGGCGTCTTTCATCCAAATTCAAGACGTTAATGATTATATGATCATGAATTTAGATTCTCGACCCACCATCGACTGTTGTCGTTCGACTAATTTGTTGTCGTCCTGGGCAGCGTATCTGATTATGATAAATGAGGCTCTTAACGAAAATTTTTTACATTCACAAAAGTTCGAACTTCTGCTATTCACTCCACTCCACTCTAACTCTCGTTGGTTCAAGACTTCTTTTGTCTTAAATAAAAAAACAAAATTGAGATTTGAATAATTGACCATTTAGAACAATAACGGTGTAAGTCACTAAACCATAATTGTATATACATGTTTTATTTATTATTATTTATATCTTTCTTCCATCATAATTTATAGAGTCACTAATTACACTAAAAATTATTTTATGGCATAACAAATTATAGAAAATATGAAGATTAATAGTATTTAAAACTTATAAAGTTATAAAAATAATAGATACAATGGCATGAATATTTTGTCTAAAACTTTGATACGTACAGAGATACCCTCTTTTTGCAGAAGGGTGATCGCGGTCTGGACTCTGAACTTTTGATCAAAATTCTTACCAAAATCTTTTCTTGTCCTTGGCGCATTCAGAACACCATTCGAAGCATCTGGCACTACATTTCTTTTTTGCATAATTTCAAATGTAAACATATCTACTGCGAATGTAATCGTGCGACAGATTTTTTGTTTCGCCTCGGCCGCTCTCATGGCTCTAGCATTTTTTGGGAGAATAATCCTCCATGTGAACTGTTATCTCTTTTGTATCAGGATCATCCTGCTTTAATTAGTAATAGATAATTTTCTCTTTCGGTAAATTTTTTTTTACATTAAATAAAATTTTAAACGATCTAAAAAAGCTTTTGCCAAAAATCTAATTAGTTACATTGAGAGTGAGACGTGACGAACTACACCACGATGCTTACATTTTTTAGAAAAAAAACTTTAAACCAAGTTCGAGATAAAAGTTAAAAAAAGCAAAAAAATGGCGTCGCCCGGACTCGAACCGGAGACCTTCAGTGTGTTAGACTGACGTGATAACCAACTACACCACGACACCAGCTTATTAAATGTGTTCCTTTGTAATAAATAAGCTGAAGTCATTGGAAACATATGAACATTTAGGACTACACTAATAGCCATCAAAGTAAGATTCAGCATCGGTCAATGATCAGATATTTGCTCCATTGCAGAAATACAGAGAAAGATATCAACAAATGTATCCCACCATTTTATTCTTCCGATGGCAAAAATATTGAGCATCTACAGGTGGACTGGCTTTATGAGCTACATCCAACCATTTTGGTGGCCACTCAAACTGAGAGTTGAAGTTGGCACAAATAGCTCAAACTTAATATTCAAGCTTTCGGTGGAAGTTGGCACAAATATTGGCATGAAATGTTTTTGAGAGTCATTCAGCATTCTCCGGCAAAGCGTAGAAGGTAAGAGAAAGCTTTCTGTGAGAGCTCAAGCGTAATTAATAATACTGCTCTATGAAAAATTATCTAGTATTGTTAACAGGAAGAAAAAAAAGAATAGGAAAATTAAAGATTGAGTGAAAGAATGTGATGAGAAATACTGTCTCATGAGTTTCTGAAAATTTTAGACTTGTTCTGAAAGAAACTGTTTCCCTCAAGAGCCGATACCCTTTTTTATTTGCATGCATCTGAAAATCTTGCAAGAATAATATGCATGCAAAGCAATGACTTCAGAAAAAAAATATGTTTAAGCAATCCATGATGGTCACATCTGCATATTACAGAGGAACAGCTACTTGTCTGTCAGAATGTAATCTAAGGAAAACCATTGGATGATTTATACCTCAAATAGAAATATGAAAATGAATTATCTGGTTCACAATTTAAGACAGAAGAAAATAGCAGTTCAAGAAGTATTCACACTATAATTAAAAGTAAGAAACATTTCGTTGTTTTTTGAAGTAGAAAAACATTTCATACATATTCATCCCCCTTTTTTGGTTTCTATTTCTTACACGGAATGAGGAAAAGTATGCTTTTACCAAAAAATGACAGTAAGATAACAAAAAGTCTGAAACAAGGACAACCAAGAATGTTAAGAAAAAAACCACAAACAAATCTTGCAATGAAGGTTCCCACACCAAATTTACGGAAGTTATGTTACACGATAGACGCACCAAAATTACGGAAGTTATATTACACGATAAAAGCTTAAGTAGACACACTGGAAATGGGAAATTAGGTTAGAAATACCACATCTTTTACGTACAGAAAACTGATGAGACAAAACATTGAGGTCTAATGAGCATAAATGATTTCAGGATAATTAAGTTTCACCAATTATATTGTTTGTCTGAAAGCCAGTATATCAAACAGTTAACAACCCCCTACGATGAATTTCAGACACATCTAAAGCAGCATGTTTTCACAGAGAATGTTCCAACTGCAGATTCATTTAGGAACAGCCTTTCCAGGAAAGATATTTCCCAACTGTTCATTGTGGATGAAATAAAATTAAGGACAGACTAGCTGGATAACTCAACAATTAAATAACCAACAGAAATGAAGAAATCAAGAGTCCATGCATAGTCGATACAAGTGGACTGACTCTAAAGTTCACAGGAAATACATCGTGATTAAAACATAGCTGAAGCGGAAGCAGAAAAACCACAATCTTGAAGAAGATGTTTTGTAAGATGATTAACCTGGTGCCTATTGTTCTTTTGTTTGCCAAAGACCAGACAACAATTTCCAGCACTTCTACCTGATAGTCATATAATTTGTTAAAAAAATATCCAATTCTCCCACATAGTTGCATGAACATAAATCTATATTATAGAAGAAACAGTCAATCAAGTTCTTTACAAAAGATATCAGAGCAAGAATGCACATCAGGTTTATACGAGAACCAATAGGTCCATTGGACTACATACCCCATCATCAGACAAATCTAAAATTTGCACGAAAACTTACAGCTGCACACACAATCTTCACCTACCAATTTTCTTTGACAATCTCAGATTCTTCAAATATGAACTTCCCTTCCTTGTACTTTTGTGTCTCCTCGTAAGCTCTTTCGTACTTCCAACCCAACACAGTGTGGCAATCATGACAATATATATCAGCCACCGTATGCAGCCCTGTCATGAGCTGCCTGTCTTCCTTCGGCCCCATTGTTATGTTCATCGCATGTGAGAAAAGAAAGGCACGTCCATTTCTCCCCTAAAGTCAGTTACCAAGAAGCAAGAAACCCAGACAAGATCAATAACCACAGGTTGAATACAAAATCTGTTAACTACAAGAAACCCAGATAACCACAAGAAAAGGAAAGTATTACATATGCAAAATCACGAATGATTCAATCAGCAGAACACTTATAAGCTTGGAATAAATTCGTTTTTTTGTCCTCAGCTAGTTTTATTGCGAGAAGTTATTCTCTCAATTACATAGATAATACAGTTCTAACATAAACCAAATCAACACCGCAAACATATTGGCTGATATAATCTAAGTTTCTGGCAAGAAGCGAGCAGAATACAGACTGGGGAGAGTTCAGCTAAGGGCCTCACCTGAAAATCCTTGGATATGATATCATCGTGAAGGCAGACATGGTTCCGGCAATTGCTGCAGCTGTAAACTCGAGGCCCCACTGGTCCGGCCATCGTCTCAGACATATAGCTCTTATTCCAACTATGAACAGTCCCAATCAGGCAAAAAGATCATTGCTTTGCTTCAGAAGATAGAAAGAATAAAAGAAAAAAAAATCACAGAGAGCCAGAAGATTCATCTTGAACCTCCTCTGGAAGGAACTGGAAAAGAGTTCAGCCAGCCGACTGCTTTTGCTCCTGTTTTCTTGTTCTATCAATCAAAGATTTGAACCGCTATTATCAATATAGTTTGCAGAGGAAAGAATCTGAAAACTGATCAGAATCTCGAACAAATAAGAGACGACAGGAAGATGAGATGATTAGGTAGTGCAGCAAAGATGCGATCTCCTGAGGAAAGATCAATTACTTCACCCAAACAAGAAAAATAAACGGGAAAAAAATATTGATTGCTGTCGAAGACGAAAAAGAAAGGTGATTGATAACTTGATACTGACCAAGTCTGGGAATCGGGACGTGGCCTGACGGCTCACTGAGAGGGCAGTTCGGTCTTTGGAGGAGGCTCGAGTATCAAAAAAGGAAGGTACATTAAGTTAAATAAAAAGGATATTATTTATTTTATAGTTCTAAAGTGCAATCTCAACGTTATTAACTCATTGTTATTTATCAAATTATATTATCAATAAAAAATATTATGTGCTAATGAATAATATACGTTGATACTTTGACAATAATTCAGCTTGTTATATTTAGCTATAAAAAATATTGCCAGACAATATGTGTATTTTTTTTATTAAAACATTTTTATAAATGTTTATACATATCATTTATAGCTTCGAGCAATACATTCGTAAAGTTAAAATTATGCGCGAATGTATTTTTCCTTGAACGAATATGACATAAATAAGATCCACAATTGAAATTAAAAAAAGTTTCCAAATCTATCCAGAAAAGAGAAAAAAGGAATTTATTCACAACACTCTTTCTATATATACGTTCTCACGCATGTTGGCAACTTGTTCTTGTAAATGTGGTGGTAAATTTTCGTCTCTAGAAGAGCTTGCTCATTTCCAATTTTCCAATAATTTCTCATAAACTTGATCCTAATTAAAACTTAAGGTTCAAGCACTTATCACCTTCGTAAGGAGTTAAGTTACTCGAGTTTCTAACAAGCAACGAAAATATATTACTTAAAATTCAAAATTATGGTTCTCTCCCTAGGAGCGCATTATTACGTCATCAACTTATACTTTAATTTTACATCATCTTTCAAGCGTACGGTGAATGTCTCATTTAATATATAAAATATAATATATATATATAATTTATGGGAAAACGAAGTAGCTATCACTTCCTTGTGACGTATTTGTAATTTAATTTTATACTTTTAAAATGGATTATTTTATATTCAAAATGTACGAATTCTAAACGCACACAGTAATATAACATTCGGACAAGGAGAGACGAGTGAATAATTTTATAATTTAAAGCTAATTAAAGTTAAAATGTGAAAATGGAAACCTATACTTGAAGAAATAAATTTAAATATTTTTAAAAGAAAAAAATATTGTACAGAGGCATCCGCATTCCGGACCAAACAATCGTGAACATTTGGTGCGTTACATCGACTCCGCTCGTCTTTGGCTCCAAATTCTTCTCTCACCCTCCGCCTCGTCTTGCACTTTGCCTCCGCTGTCCAAAACCCTGACGGAGGCGAAACCCTAGAAATCCCCTCCTCCGATCTCCCACCTGCGCGCCCGGAGCCTCGCCCATTCGATCCCTTCAGGAACTCGGACCATGGCCGACGCCTACTGGAGGTATGGCGACGCTCGCCACCAAGCCGCCGCCGCCGCCGCCATGGCCGCACCTGCCCCTGCCCTCAAGCGCCCTCGCGCTGATTACGCCGGTACCTCCCTTTTCCTTCGTATTGTACATGTTTCTCTTTTATTGCTTCCGTTTCTCTTGTTTGCTGAAAGCCTTCTGGTTTGCGCTAGGTTTACGCCGATCCCTAGTTCTTGTTCTGGTTCTTCTGGTTGTCGCTTTGCTATTTGTTTGCCATTATTGCGAAGCTATGTGGATATTAATTACTGAATGAACTTATGATTTGGTGCTAGACACTTAAGGACTATTGCTCCCAAAATGATGCCAATTTTAAGTTTTAAAGCTATCCGATCTGTATGCGCTGTTTTCTTCTCTGGAACTTTTCACACGATATGCAAGGATTTAATGAAGAACTTGCATCCCTTTGTCCTGAAGGTTTTCTCTTATAGAATGAGTACTTCTGTTAAGTTAGTATCATGGTAGATCCATGATTCCAAATAGATCCCATGTTCTGTCTAGTTTGCTGGCGTGCATTGTGACCCTAGTATCATGGTAGGTGCTGTAATGCAAGATGTCCATGAACGGACATGTGTTATTTGTGATGTCTTATCTCCTTTTCAACTGAATCTTCACAATGTTCTTCTTCCTAGTTTCTTTTGTAAGATGTTAGTCTGAACATTAGAACATTGATGTATAGCTTGCAAGGTGCTAGCAATGTATAAGGTTACCTTTGTGTTACTGAGTTGTTATTGTCAGGCATGTACTTTTTCTAGTGTCATTTATTAAGATATAAGAGCTTGGGTCAGAAGATGTATTTTATTTGGTTTGGTTCTCAGATGCTTTGATTTTTTTTTCTTGCAGTTCTTTAGCTCTCACTGAGTTTGTTTGACAAAATTTTCTTGACAGATTTTTTTTGTTTTTGTTTTTGAAGTGGTCTTGACAAATGAAATTGTCCATGAGTTTGGGATTATATTGACAAAATTTGCAGTATACCTTCTGAGAATTTCAATGTTCTTATTATTTGTTCTTATCATAATCTTGAGATCCATTTCAGTTTTAGTTCCATATATTGATCCTTGTGTTACGCTGATTCTTTTCTGTTAGATGCAATTGCGGTTGGGAACAATAATCATTAAATGTAATTTATCACATATTTGCACTTTTTTCTTTAATTGAAACTGTTTGTATTGGAAGATGTGCCAAGCGGTCATGAAATGCTTGGATATTATTCTCGTGAGGCGGATAGGAGTGGGCAGCATACACTAAGGGATTCTGAATCAATTGGAGCCTCATATGATCGCTATCTGCGGAATGGGGTAACCTTTTGGCTTTATCAATTAATTTTCAATAGTCATAACATGTCTAATTCTTTGCCATGTGATTTTCATTAGGTTTCTTCTTATGGTGGGGGAGATCCTGTTAGGGCTGTGCCTGGAGGAATGAATAGTCATCCTGTTGAAGACAGACGGATGTTGAGCGTTGCAGGCATGGACAGCAGGAGTGTTGGTTATGGTAGTGGAAGACCTGAGCATTCTCTTCCTCTCGATGCTTCAAACACCCTGTTTGTTGAGGGTCTACCTGCAAACTGCACTCGAAGAGAAGTTTCCCGTATCCTTTAGCTATATGCATTGTGGTATTGTTTTCTTTTTCGGTAGCCCTTTTGTTGTATCCTTCACTCTCTTGCAGACATTTTCCGACCATTTATGGGGTTCACAGAAGTGAGACTTGTGAACAAGGAGTCACGACTTGTAAGTCAATGGATTGATGGAGACATTTCATTACTAAAACTTTGTTAGTCTGTTTCTTATGTCTAATAGCTCTATCATCCCTGCAGCCTGGGGCTGATCCAATTGTACTGTGCTTTGTCGATTTCCAAACACCTGCCCAAGCTGCAGTTGCATTGGAGGCACTGCAAGGTGACAGAAATATTCATAGTAGTTTTCAGTTTCTGCTTCAGTTTCACTGTAGCCATTTCATAATTTTGCTCAATTATCTCTGTTACATTTTATCTATTTGTTCTTCTGTTTTGTATGCAATTTTTTCTGTACATTTGGGCTTCAAGGCAGTCTGTTTATATTATTGGACTAATATCTTGTTTTTGCCCTTACCTGACTCATGGCTTGGTAAGTTGGTTAATTCCAGAAGCAACAAATTCAAATAAACAGACAGCGGGTCTGACAAATGGTAAAATAATATTTGGAATCACCAAATATTCTTTCATGTATAATCGGAATCACAAAATTGTCGTATTGAAATCATGACTTCTTAGAGAAAGAAACATTCCTTAAGTCAAGCTAGTTGTGTTCAAATGCTATTGATACAACCTAATTGGACATTTTCTTTTCATGGAATTAATTGCATGGTTTGATCCAGAATCTTTTTACATTAACTTTGATCCCAATCTTAAAATTGCGTATTTACCATCTGCTGTTGACCCCTCAGACTTTTTCCCACGAAAACCTTCGAATCCTGATCAGATCAGTGTATGGGTACTGGTTGTGAGAGAATTGGTGTTAACCTGGGTATGTTCTCAAACACTCAGGATATAAAGAGTCGATTTGAGCCAGCACATGATCCTGGTTCATAAGATTGGTGGAGATTTATGCCCATTGAGAGCACAAGAAATGCTTTTTTACCTGGTTGCTGATGTTGTGTCCGCCACTACCGCTGGTTGTTGGTGTAATTGTTTTGTTGTTTTGACACTTCGTGTGTTGGTGTCATTGTTTCGTTGTTGTTGACGCTTCGTCGAGTCGCCGGCGCTGCATCGCTACTGTTATTGTTTCCGTCAGTGTCATCGTTACGATGTTGTTGGCGCTTCGTTGAGTCACTACCGCCGCATCACTGCTGTTATTGCTTTACGACATGTTGTATCCCTCACCCTTGTCACCTCTTGGGCTCTTCTGCTGACAAGCAGAGGAGTCTCTTATTAGCTACTCTTGTGGAGGGAGAAGCCCATGGGTCCGAGAGCATTACTGCCCACTGCATGTGGGTGTTTTTTTTAATATTTCCACTCACAATTTTCTACATTTTTTGTACACCATTTTATCTGTTTTTTTTTAAATATTACTCCAGCATTTTTATTTTAGAGGGCATACAAATTAGAATATCTTTCATAATTGCATTTCTGTTTTTTGAATGAAACTATTGCTTATATCTTTCCATTGGATTTTTTTTATCTTTTATATGTTTTATCACCTTATCTTAAAAAATATTTCAGTTTAATTATATAAAGTTGGATATTTATTTATTATCGTTATTATTTGTTTGGAGAAGCACTATATATTGGATCCCGATAAATGTTATTTGGGTAGTTTGATATTTTGCAATTTGGTTACTTGAAAGTTTGGCATCTTGCTTATTTAGCAACTTGGAAGTTTAACCCTTGAGGAAAGCAACTTGGAAGTCTAATATACTAAAAATCTTACATTTAAAATTTTTAGCTTGATTTTTTTTCCTAATTTTTTGTACAAATTAGCTTATAAAAAATATATTTGAAATATAAATCCAGTAGAATCTCTCCATCTGTTTTACAGTTCTATGTTTACAGTACAAGCAATATTAGCTTGTATATACATATATAGTCTGTGGATTGGTTTATCTGTTTTCTCTACGTTGGCTGTTTCAAAATTTCTTTTTATAGTGCATTTTGTTACATCGTCTCGTCCTGGTAGATATGTGACGTATGAGGCGCCGTTCTGTGATTTGTATCGTTCTTCCTAGTGCGCTGCATTATAGAATTTGATCTACTAGATCAACGTGTTCGGAGAACGTGGTCCTATTTCGGTGTCAAGTAGTCACGATTCGATTTTGCAGGTTATAAATTCGATGAGCATGATCGAGAATCAGCCAACTTGAGGCTGCAATTCGCTCGCTTTCCTGGTCCTAGGTCTTCAGGTGGACCTCGCAGCAGGCGTTAAGTGTGAGATTCCTTTACAGGTGACATACTGACATGCACAATCTGAAAGTTCTCGCCACTCGATACACTTGGCTACAGTGGCACCTGGTGCCAAGATAATATGATCTTAACCATCGTACTGCGATCGCTTTCTTGTAGGTTTGCATTCAGGAGGCTCCCGTAATGATGCACCTATAGATAACCGATCCCCAGTTTCGTATCGACTTCGTTACATAAGATAATAGCTATGACAGAAACGTGTATTTTGAATCCTTCCAACTTTGTTGTCACTGTCATCTATTCCTATGTCTTTGTACTGAGCTTGGCTAAGTTTTACTCTAGGGTGGTTGCAGAAGCTGAAGTTACATACTTCTGTGCTAGTTGGGGTAGTCTCTGTATTGTGTTTGTGATGTTAATTATGAAGTCCTAGGACTTATTTGTAAACCTACTTTTGAAACTTTGCATCTCATTTGTGTGTTATCATTACAATTTCCTAGTGGTTAATATCTTAACTTGATTCCCATCCAATAAATGGAAATTTCTTGTTCTATGTAGCCACTTCATCTTATCAGAGTCAAGTTCAATAAGGAACACATTGAATTGAATATTCATTCATGAACATATCTTTTTTCTCAAAATATGTTCCATTTGTACCATTATTTATAAAGTTTTATTGTTTTTGAGGGATGTAAAAGCTTTAATATGATTTATTGTGTAAAGTTAATATGTTCCGGTTTGGGCAATTACAGCTATGGCTTAACCTGTCGTGCGTCCCTACTTCTGACAAAATAGTGCAGAAAATAATCAAATCAATTCAGTTTCGAGAAACAAAACCATGATTTATTGCTGTTTATAGTTTTGACTTGGAGATATGGCACCTAAATAACAATTTGACCAGTTTAACACTAGAGGGAATATTAGTAGACTGGTGTTTTGCTGGAATTGTGAGTGTACAGTTTGTAATTTGACTAGGTTGCCCTAGGGTATAATTTTGTTTTTTTTTTCTTTAACACCTCAAAGAAGATTATGTCTAGGGTTTCCATACTCTGGGATTTTTATTATGTATCATTATCTCCGCTTGTGATTTTCAATTAGCTTGTTATTTATTTGCCTGTGGGACTTCTTACTTCTTGATCTTCATTACATTTCTTTTAAACTTGATGGTTGGGAGATCCATTAGAATTCATTAATCTTTATCTGCTATACTTTCTTTTTTGCTTTGGTTGTGGAAGCCAAACATATTTCCTTGTAACTAAAATTGTTGTTTTTAATAAAAAGTAAAGTTTGATTATCTCTTACTTTTTTTTATTTAAAGGAATCTCGTGCTGTAGTTAATCATCTATGTTTCCGTATCTAAAAGCATTTTGTGTTTATCAAAATTTTCTTATATTTCTGATTGCAAACCTTTCCGTTGAAGTTGCAATGCATACAATTCCTTGCTGCTAGGTTACGTGTAGTATTATTCCATTATCAACACACAAAAAACAATTAAGACATTTGTCAAATCTATCTTGGCATGAAGACATATTTCCTGCAAGGCTTGGGTAGCATAATACTAGCATTATTTGATTGCCACATGCAAATGTGTTTCAATTTTTCTATAATTTAATATCTGGATCTCGGTTACAACTGCGAACTTAACAGAGTGGAAACTCTATGGTTTTAGTGCGAAATTTGTGATTTCTTTGCGTTGTATGCTGAGCTCAGATAAATCATTTGTTGAGTGGCGAGTATCTACAACCATGAACTCGCAGCAAATCACTTTAGTTCAGTAAACAGCTGACTTTTTGCTTCACAATATGTTTCTTCGGAACAAAAAAGCTAGCACATTCATTTATTGTCGCACCATGTCAAATGTGTGACGCCATCATTCCAGTTGATCTACTTGCCATCTACCATAACGCAGCTTTTTGGTTGTGCACTAAAAGTATCATGGCAAAATCTATCTTTTCTTCTGTTATACTGTCTCCACTTCTAAGGTATAGCATAATGTTAAAGTTCCATAATTTTTTTTTTCTGCTGGAGGTGCGTTTTGTGGTTGTACACCTAGCATAACAAATACATTCTGACCTCGTGAATTTTTGGTTGACCCATTGGGTTCCTTAGCACAACATAAGTTTATGTCACGGAAGGCCCGCTGTTCAAATCAGTTGTCTATGCGGAGTAGATGATGTTCGTTGTTTGCCCTCCTGTTAATTATTGGTGTCGTAGTTTCACTGTCTTTCCATGTCGCCGGATGATTGATAAACGCGAGTTTGCACTATAGATGCTGTCTGCAGGTTTACATGTATGTCGATTTGAGAACAGCAATCTAATGTTGTGCCACGGCTTTCTGCTTGCTATGCCTGTCAAATTTCCCATGCACCGCTTTGTGCAGCGTAGTTTCACTTTTTGATCAAGTGCTCCGAGGTGGCTTACATGGTTATTGAATGTCCCGTGTTCCCACGCGATTTACTTTGTCACCTCCTTTTATTTGTTCTTGCGCACTCAAGAAGCAACAGCTATTCAAACAATTTTTAAGTTTCTTGGAGCAGTTTTCTTCTTCTTTTATTCAAAGATCTATTCAGCCGTATAAAGAAGAAAATAAGATTTTAGTCCTTATCATTTAGATGGCAATTGAGGTCACGCAAGCCCTCAATATATGACTAATATGGGCTATTAGTAATTTGGTTGTCTATTCCCTCCACAGGCGGCAATTTCTTTTTATCTGGCCAAGGGCACAGTTAACGCAGTTCAATTGCTGATAGACTACGTGCGTCTAGATGGACCCTCATGGGTCATTTTCTGCCCCTCTTTGTCCCGGACTCTCTATCGTTGGTTATAGACAATATGCGTTTGAAAGTGTCAAAAGTAATAATAGTATTTATTATATTATATAATCGCTTGTGGAATAATTATGAAATATTTTTTTTCAAACAACCAAAAGTATATCCACCCACAGCAGCGTGCCCATATCTTCCACTGTCGGCCACTGCTGCTTGACACCTCCTCTGTGTCAGTGTGTGTGTGCATTAGACACAAAAACGTCCCATGGACGTCCTCTCCTCCACATCTGCGTCCTCTCTCAAGCCCATCACTGCCGCCGGCACCACCACCTTCTTCCCTGCGAAGGACCACCTCAGCCTCCTCAAACGATCCCAATTACCTCCCCCTCCCTTCAACCTCTCCACCACCAGGCCCACATCTCCTCGCTTCAGCCGCCGCCATCACCTCCACCTCTCCTCCCCTCCGCGCATCCGCCCACAGCAGCTTCGCAGACCACCGCCTCCGAATCCACCTCCTCCACCCATCCATGTCCATGTCTACCGCAAGGCCTCCGCCGGCTACGCCGCCGCCCTCCTCGAAGCCGCCCGGCGCGAGGGTCCGCTCGCGGTCGTCGAGCGCGACGCCTGCAGGCTCATGCGCGTCGTCAGGGGGCTCCTGGGGGACGCGTCGGCAGCCGAGGTGTACAAGGGGGAGGTGGTGAGGCGGGTGGCCGAGGGCGGCGGCTTCTGCAAGCCACTGGTTCGGATGGTGCGGATGCTGGTGGAGAAGGGGAAGGTGCGTCTGGTCGGGGAGGTGATGGACGAGTTCCAGAGGATCGTGGACGAGCTGAGCGGGACGCCAGTGCTGCTGGTGTCGTCGGCGACCAAGGTCGGGCCCGGGGAGCTGAGGGGGATCGCGTCGGAGGTCGGCAGGGCAACCGGCGCCGCCAAGGTGAAGGTGAAGCACTTCTATGCGGTCTAGTGCTCTCTCTCTCCCTCCCTCCCTCCCTCCTCTACATAGATATGTAACGTATTTGACATGCACAGGATCGAATCCTGTTCTTTCTACGTAAATGCATGCATTTGCATCTGGATATTCCTAGATGCGGTACAGTTTATTATAGCCCTACTTATATATTTATATTCCACTTTCATGTTTTATTAGAAGTGGCGTCTCGATGCAATCGCAGTGCTTTACATTTTCATCTTTTTTTTCTCTTTTCTGGAAACAAAACTACTTAATTCATTCCTACTTATGATCGCCTGCATTTTCGGAGGACATGCACAATGAGTTGTTTATATACCCTGCACATAAAAAGCTTGCCTCTGGAATGGGAGTTCCCCCATTTGAAATGGGGAACATACTCCCATTTCACGGCGCCCGTCCGATCGACATGCACAATGAGTTGTTTATATACCCTGCACATAAAAAGCTTGCCTCTGGAATGGGGGTTCCCCCCTTTGAAATGGGGGCATTTCACGGCGCCCGTCCGATCGAGATCGGACGGGCGCCGTCGTAGATCCAAAAAATCGGCTTCAATACCTCATAAAAACGCGTGAACCGGACGATCTTGAACCGGTCGTGCGTGAACATATTTTTTTACCCCATAAAAACGAAGGGCGCAGTAAAAATCGCCCCCTTTCTCCCTCATTTTCTCTCTCCTTTCTCCCCTCCTCGCGCGACGACGACCGGCCACCGCCGCCCACGATCGGCGGTCTTCGACGACGACGTCCGCGCGACGACGGTGTGGCCGCGACACGATCCGCGCCATCACGTCCACCGGCGACCAGATCCGCATCAACACCGCCGCCCACGACCAGATCCGCTCTTCTTCGACCAGATCTTCGACCGCCGGCTGACCAGATTCGCGCGACGACGACCATGAGGTACTTTCCGACAGATCCGCCGATTTCCCCGTCTGTACCTTTGCGGGTTTTAATCTCGGGCCAACCCATGTCTTTGCCAACAGATCCACCGCCGGCCGCCCTCCCTGCTCGCACACTGCCGCCCTCCCCGCTCGCATGCCGCCGCCCTTCGTGCTCGCACGCCGCCGCCCTCCCCGCTCGCACGCCGCTGCCCTCCATGCTCGCACGCCGCCACCCTCCCCGCTTGCCACCGGCCGCCCTCCATGCTCGCACGCCGCCGCCCTCCGTGCTCGCACGCCGCCGCCCTCCGTGCTCGCACGCCGCCCTCCCCGCTCACCGCCGGCCGCCCTCCGTGCTCGCACGCCGCCCCCTCCGCCGCTCTCGCTGAGGCCGCCGCCACTCTCGCCCCCCTCCGCCGCTCCGATGCACGCCGCCGCAGCTCTCTCCCCCCTGCCGCCGCAGTCTCGCCTATCTCGACCACCGCCGAGCTCATGCACCCGGCCGCCCTCGATCCTCGACCTCGCCTGCCGCCGCCGACCTCACCCTCCGTCGCCGAGCTCGCCCGCCCCACCGCCCACGATACGACTCCGCCGCTGACGTCGTCGCTGACTGATCTCGACATTGCACACCGACGATTTCGTGCGACGATTTCGTCTGTAATTGATAATCGTGTAATCGTGTAATCTTGGATTTGTTTTCGACTTGTAATGTTTTTCATTGTATTTCATTGTATTTCCACGTGAATGAAGAATGTTTCATTGTATTTCAATGATTTTTGTTGAGAATTGTGAATGATGAATGTTAGTGAAATTGAGATGCTAATTGTGCATTAGAAATGAAATTGGAAAATGCGGTATGAAAGTTGAAATGTTATCGTGAATGAGCTTCAGAATATGAATCCAATATAATATCATTTTACAATTCAATCTCAACAGAAAGAGCCGTCGACGCCACTCACGAATGATAAAAATCAATGACTTTTGAAACATCATCCCACTTTTTCATGCTCTCCACTCTAGATTGCAACACAAACATCTCTCAACTCTAGATTGCAACACAAACATCTCTCAACTCTAGATTGCAACACAAACATCCTTGCATTACAACTCAAAATTAACAATTACAACATTACAATTTCAAATTGCAATTGACACTCTTATGATACACAAATTAGACAAAAAAAATTAGGGCATCGAGGGATGCTGAGGGTTTCCGGCGGCAGGGATGGCGAGCCGGCGACGACGAGGGGTAGCGGCGGGGGTGTGCGAGGGTCGCTGGCGCTCAGCGGGGTGTGCGAGGGACAGAGGCAGGGCGCCTGAGCTCGGGGACGGCGGGCGAGCTCTGTCGACGGGCGAACGAGCTCTATCGGTGGGCGGGGACGACATCGCAAGGGATGAGATCGGCGGCGGCGAGGGGAGAAAAAGGGAGAGAGAAAATGAGGGGAGAAAGGGCGAACATTTCACTGCGCGGATCAATTTATCAACCGGTTCATGAACGGCCGGTTCACGCACGACCGATTCGACGAACGGCCGGTTCACGCGGTTTTTTGATCTCAAGTGATGGTTTTTTAGATCTAAAACGGAGATCGGACGGACGCCGTGAAATGGGGGGTATGTTCCCCCATTTCAAATGGGGGAACCCCCATTTTTTCCTTTCTAGTTATAGAACATTATATATGTCCCTCCCACCACATTACCGATTGGACTTAGTGACAAATTTGGATGGATTCTATGGATCCGTGGCAGACGAGTTGCCATATTGTCGACGGATCGAGAGGGGGACACGAATCTCAGGTCGTGAACCGGAAGATCATCCCATCTTTCCACAGGCCTTGAGGTGCATGTCTTGATCGGGAAACGAATGACTAGGAGAGAGAGGGAACTGCATAGAGTGGAGAGAGAGAGAGAACAAAGGGCCAATCAAAAAGAGCAGGAAGCATTAATTTGCATGCTTGGTCTCCATTGCTCTTACTGCCAGATGGATCCCAAAGAAGAACCCACCCTTTTGTAGGAGAGGGAAGCGGCTCATCGATCCAAGGACTCATCATGGGAAGCAAAGCTCTTGGGCCCAACCTGGGCATAGGCGTCCACCGATTATCTATCACTCACACACATCCAAGTATTCACATTGCCTTATCTTTGTTTTTTCTTTTTTCACTTGATTGTCATTCCAGTACAGGGAAAGCTAATCATCCAACCAACACGATATGCTTTCATAAATTGAATTTTCAGTCCTCCAAATCTGTCTAATTTAGTTTTTCTATGGGTCGCACGTCTAGTTACGACAGATGAAGCTCACGGTAAATTTTTTTTGAGTAGTTGTTTACCACTCCATCCTAACCCCATCAGTGCATTGCCTTTCTTTTATCACCCCATGCAATCCGCAAGTATAAGCACAATCTTAAAAATATAGAACCACAATTTTAAAATTTTGTAGGTGTCGGGGGAATGCCCCTATCCAAGGTCTTCGTGGAAAGCAAGGCGCTTGGGATTGACCTAAGCATAGGCATCGACCTAATTACCTTTCACTCAGCACACACTAGGGCGCCGTTTGGTTCGAGAATAACCAGCGGAATATCGTAATATACTCAGAATATAGCCAAACACCGAGAAGATTAGGAATAAAGCAGTCAAACCTCGATTTTTTAAAAACCACCTTGAAACTAATGAAACCACTACTTTTAATAAAAAATTAAGAATATCCCTATTCTTTTAAAATAGATGAATATCACTCTTCTTCTTTTTTCAATCGTAATTTATTTTTATTATTTATTCGTGTATTATTATATTATTATATTATTATTTTTAAAAATAATAATAAATATTGACTATTAATAATAAAATATTTTAGTTATAAAATATTATATTTTAAAATTTTTATTCCGATTGAACCAAACAGAGAATATAATAAGAATATGAGAAAAATATTTTATTCTTTTGAATAAAATTTCTTATTCTCTAAAATATATTCATCTTCCAAACGGGCCTAGGTAATTATCTTTCACTCACACACATTAGGTACTCGCATTGCATTTCTTTTATCATCCTGTACAATCCATGAACACAAGGAAAATCTTATAGAGGCATAGTCTTATGAGTTTTTTAACAAAAAATTTGTACGGGTGATGGAGGGAGCAGCACGCTATCTGACGATGCTCATAGAAAGCAAGGTGCTTGGGCCCGACCTAGGCATAGGTGCCGACCCAATTATCTTTCACTCCCACACTTAAGGTACTTGCATCACGTTTCTTTTATCATCCCGTGCAATCCACGAGTACGAGCACAATCTTAAAAGTATAAAAACGTTAATTGTGATCGATTAAAGATTCCCAACCATTTGGCTATGTCAAGAGCGCCGAAAGACACGATTTACATAGTTTGCTATAAGCATCATTCGAGCCAAAAATCATGACTAACATGGTTGCTTAGAAAATATTTGCTAACTTAATGATCAACATAGATTGTTCTTAATATTGGCCAACATATTTGTTCAAGGATTATGTACTCTTCATACCTCATTTCTATCTTGCAGCATAGTTCAAACACCTCACTTATAATTCCGTTCATGTCTTTTATTCATTTTGCATAAGAAAAAAGATTGATCAATCACATGAAATTATTATCTATCTCATAATAGGTCTTTCCTTCATTCTCATATTTCTCGATTATGACTTGATTGCTTCCTAAATATTATTGAAATGCTTATTGACACAGCTAGTTAACAAGATTGTGACTTAGGGTCGATGGGATCTAGTAGCTCTGAATTTAATTTCGAAGTTATCACACCATAAAAAATATCATTATGCTCTTTATACTAACTTGGAATTAGTATAATGTGCTAGTAATTTTAGACATCAAAGATTTTAAAAATTTTAACGAAAAAAATAGCAACATCAAAATATTACTTTGAAACACAATCAAAGGCTTATGATAGACATGTAGACCGATAAGTCTAAAAACACTCACATTGTGACAAAAAGTAATGTTGATTCATCATGTTTGTACAAAATATAAGTACTGCAACAAAAATTTTCACTGAAAAAAATGTATATCTAAAGCTTTAAAATACACTCTCCATCTTTTAATGAGATAAAGTTTCATGTTTGTCTACTCTTCATTAAGCTGATTTTGTTAGCACCAAGCACAAGAAAATAGTTTTGAGAAAAAAATATTTTGTCAATGTGTGATATTATTTATTTTGATCCTTGGAACACATAATTTTACCAAATTATGTTATTTAGTTAAGGTCATATTCGTATATATATATTTAACATCTTTTCGATATGAGATTAATTCAAGATATTCCTTATGCACCATTCCTCTTTAAAGGACTCAATGTTTTAGATAGGTGGTCATAATCCATCATATAGAGAGGTACACGCAAAGTAATTCTAATATCATATGTAACATCATCGACACATAATATTGTTCCTTCTAAATCCTAGCTTACACGATTTTGCTAAAATGTGTCACACCTAATCAAAATGGTTATATTCTCATATATTTTTAACATCTCTCGTGATGCATCATGCCTCGTGCAATGAAGAGAATTTGTTGCTTTCTTCAACATATACATGAATCTAAAGTAGTATGCTCTAGAGAAGCAATAAGAGGTAAATGGTTAATAGAACTATGTTAAAAGGTGGTGAACATTTCTTTTCGATTGTAAAAGAAGGTCCAAAATGAAATACAATGAAAAAAATTAAAATAAAGGACAAATATTTAAAAATAAAAAACACATAACGCTTGAAACTTAAATTCATTTTTTTTGGTGTGCGAGTCAATAGATGTACCTTCGAACCACACCCCTCCTTGCTAATATATAGTGAACATTTGACAATCAATTTAACCATTGCATCTATTTTCTTTGTTTATATTTACCTATATATGTTTATATGTACATATTTATAAGGAAAAAAATGAGTTTGTCAAGCGACTTTACGCATATTTTTATTTATTTATTTTATATATTTCTTTACTAATAGATTAGAGGATCATTGATGATAATAAAAATAATTTTATAGCATAAAAAGTTATGGAAAATGATTACATTTATTATGAAGGATAGTAATATACGAATGTTCGTAAAATGTTAAAAATAATAAATATAATTATTGTTGATAATTTGAATAGTATTTTTGTTATTATCAATGATTCTTTAAACTATTAATGAAAAAATATATTGGAAAAAAAAAATAAAAATAAGTGTAAAGACGTTTGAGACACGCATAAAGCACTTCACACACAGAACCCCATTAATAATATGTATCAAGTATACGTCCCTGGTGCTACAGATGAATATTATTGATGGACACTTCTCAAGAGTCCCCATGTAACTTACTCTGGTGAGTGCAACTCATGCCGAAAGGCGATCCTTTCTTCTTCTTCTTCTTTTTTTTTTCCAAATTTAATCATGTTGGAATATATCATTCTTTTTCAACTCTCAATAACACGCTTTCAGATTCGATTAAGTCGATTCAGTTCATCCGACTTGATTTATTTTAAATGGACGAAGATTAAATCAAATTATATTGGCCTAATTAGAAGTTAGAACCAATAATGAATGCATGTCCTCGAGTGATATAAATTATTAAATTATTATGTAATAAAAATGCTTAATTTAATATCAGACTTATTAAGTAATTTTAATATCTAGAAATGTTAATACATTTATTTTCATACTCATACTGGATTGGTTCTCACTGAGTAACACATTTTATCGTTAATTTGTTTCCGATATATATATATATTTTTTGTGGATTGAGTCAATTCTTTTTTCTCGAATTTGAAATGAGTGGGGCCCATCATAAAAAAAATGAAGAAGAAATAAGGAAAATGAAAATCCTATATCAATGGACGATCCAGATTGCCCATTGGGCTAAGGGATCAAAATGAGACACGTCCACGAAAATAAAGCACCCGTCAAAAGCTTATGAAAAAATAAATTTTAATTTTCTTATTCATAATACAAATCCCCTATCTCTACTAAGAAGTATTTAATAATCTAAGTTTCTATATCTCTACGTTTTGTTTATTTCTTATGGGGTTTTTTAATTGCAATTCTGCATTTTGAAAACTAAAAATGTTTTTTTATTAGAAATGTGCACTAAATTACACTTTAGACTCAATCTTGGCTTTAAGAATTTTTCGCACTGTTTGGAACATAAATAAATAGCATATTATAAGTGTCTGGTACATATTTTCTAAAGACGCAATTTAGAAGCATGAGCACAAACATTTTATTTGTCAAAAAAAATATTTACGTTTAAACATCATATATTTTGTACATATTTAATTTTACTTAATAAGATTTATTGTATTATATTCTATTTTAAAAGAATTAAAATTTTATGTTCAAATAAAATTTAAAAATATTGCTATTCAAAATAAAATATTTTAACTTAATTATTATCAATTTGATGTATAAAAAAATAAGTGTAAATGATACTTTTATGTTCATTCGATATATTTATCAACTAAATTTTATCAAATACACAAACAAATTGTTATCCATTGTACATTTGCTAATATCTAATCACTATCCAATAGTCAAATCATTATCCTCCAATTGAATCTAATCGAATCAATATCCTCTAATTGAATTAATGACTTTACTAAATAAAACTTTCGTTAATTCATTTTCAATTACCACAAGTTATAGTCTTTTTTTCGATTACAAAAGCAGATCCATCTACGTCATACAAGAAAAGCAAGGACTAAAATTTAAAGGTATACATAGGATTACTACTTATGACCTCTAAATCTTGCGCTACTATCTTATTAAAAGTGTTTTTCAAAATTAAATTTTGCTTTGCACATTAGGGGAGTTCAAATTGCTCTACTAAAATAAGTCAAATCAATTCATTATTTTCAATATTGAGACAGGCCACAAATAAATATTCCAAGTACCTCATTTTTTTTGCCCTCAAATTAGACAAATAAATGTGCAGTAATTAGTTAAATTTGACTCGGTGAATATAAGAGATGCTGAAAATATCCATGTAACTCTGAGGGACCGTTTGGTTGTGAAATAAAGGATGGAATTCTAAAGAATAATGCCAATCGATCATCAGAATAGAAATATCTCGCGATAAGTTTTTCGCAAAATCCAACACGTGTTCATCCTTGTCGGGGCTGTGTTTTGAGAATTCTGAATTCCACGAAACGAATTAAATTTTTCCTATTCTCCTTTTCTCGTGGGGGCACATTCATAATTTTATTGTTCGCTCAGTGTGCCCTATACATGATTGAAATCTCCTCTTTCTCGGCCACCTTCCCCTTTCCTCCTTTGAGATGACTGTGCCCTAGACGACTACGACCGATTCATCGTGAGGTGTCTTCGATAAATCTGATGGCAGTTACGATTATCGACATTTTGCATTAGGTGAGTCTTTGGTTGATCCATCACGAGGTGTCTTCTTCCGATTCCAGAGATTTGTTCTGCCTGAGCAACCGACATCTACGAGAATCGTGTCATCTGCTTGTGGCAAGGTCTGTCTGCAAACATAGGTACAATCGCTTGCACTCCGCCACCCCCACCCCTCTCCGATTCACCTTTTTCTCTTTCGTAGAGGATCTTATTTCACTACCCCTCTTATTTGAAATGTCAAAGTTCTCTTGCAGGCACTGTGTCACCGTCTTTGGGAGAATCTGTAGACACCTGCTATATCACATCACAGCCGAGAGGTACGAAAGATTTCCAACACCCATAATATATACCTGCTTCTCGTGGGTCTACTATTAGTGGTATGTGCATGCTACTATTAGTTATAAGTGCTCCATGCTAAGGATAGCAAGTTATTAGTGCAATCACCGTTTCATGTTTCCCTGAACCCGGTAGGTAGATAGCAAGTTATTTGCATTCCATATATGAAAATTGAATACCTAAATGGGAACTTCAACAATGATGCCTTCACATCGGACATATGAAAGTGCATATTGACAAGACTTAATGAGATCACGGGGAAGGGTTACAATATGCAAAATCTGAAAAATAGGCTTAAAGTTGTGCGGAAGTCATACCTACTTTACAGAAGTCTAATTAATCGAAGCAGCTGGGGATGAGATTCCGATAAGAAAATCCCTACCCCAGATGAAGCTGCCTTGTGGGAAGAGGTTATAGCGGTAAGCGTCTAGGCTAACCTCACCATCAATTATCCATCGGTCCCTTTTTAACGTCTCATTAATGATCTTCTTTTCCTTCATGTAATAGGCCAACAAAGAGTACGGGAGAATTAAGGACAAGACATTTTCAGTGTACAATGACCTAGACTTTATTTACTCTAAGAACACTACTACTGGGAGTAAGGCCTTTGTATGGATGGAATGCCGTCAGACGACCATGACCAACCTGAGGGCGTCGACGTAGAAGAGGTTGACATACCCCTAGAAGGTATGAACTTCTGCTATGCTGCTACTAACAATGACCCAAGAAGTGGTTTCACAAACGAAGTCACTTACGACAATCTTTCATTGGATCCCTTCGTTGGAGTGAGTCCTACATCAGGTATAGGAAAGAGGGCCAAATTTAGTGGCTAACTGATTAGAAATAGAAAGGGAAGGGTGGACAGTAGCGAGGCAAATGTAGATTATGAAGGAGATGACACAACAAAGAAAAAAGAGGCTCCTTCTATTGGATGAGATATTGCAGCACGAGAAACAGACGAACCCGTACACCAGGACAGAATGCTAGTCCAAGCTGCACGAGAAAGTGACTAACTGCACTCTTGAGTTTAAATTGGCTATGATTGAAGCATTCAAGGACGAAAGCAACTGCTGGGCTTTCATGACCTGCGACGATAACATGTTGGAGCCGTGGCTGTTGAAACAGGTAGAAGAATACAGGAGGAAGCATCCGCAAGGAGGATCGGTTCTTTGGATGCACTACCTCTAGTTTCACAGTTGGATCCTCACAATTGATGCCATCAATAACCTTGTGATTGATGTCCTCTTATATTTCGGGCACATATTTCGGTACGATTTTACCACCTGTGCCTTTTGCATCATCCCCGGGGGCAACAAGCAATGTCTCGATAACTACATTTTCTATCCACAGCACACTCGCTCCACCAGTAGTCTCTTCTCAGTTTGCATCTACATCAGCAACCACTACTTGTATGGGTTTCATATTTCGTTCTTCACCCAACGGGGCCTCCACTTCTGCAAGGGATTCTTGTTCCCCATGAGTCATGTATCCTGATCATTGTGTAGAAACCTAGCACGTGTGTTGTCACTTTTGGTACCATCTTTTAGCATCATGACATGTAGCGTATGTTATTAACCGTTTGTTGTTGGGTGATCACCTTTTGGTCCATGTGGACAAAACATATGACAGTACTTAATCCTTTTGTCTTGTAACAACAATGCTTTATTACTTACGTAATTATGCCACATCTTGTCTTAACTATTACCTTAATTTTTTATTATTTGTTATTGTATTGTGTAATGCCTGTGTGATTATTTTCCCTTTGCTCTTGTGCTTTCCTTGTGTGCTTTCCGTAGATGAATAGACATATATTGATACAACTGTTGATTGAGGAGGAAAAATTCAAGAGGACCTGATTGAAATGAACATCATAATGACAAGTGGCACAATTGAATTAGATCTGTGAGCACCAATACAAAGACTTTGCAGAACTCGTCCCTATTGTAGGCATGAGGTCATCATAAACATCCTTAAGGGTCATCCACAATGTTGTTATATATATTTAGATTGTCTCTCATGATGTTTCTCAAGCTGGAGGAGTTACTAACGTCGAGGAATTTAATACATGGTACACAACATACAACTGCGTATGAGCAACTCATTTTTTTCCTATATTGCCTTGGGCATAGCATGACCAACAGGAACCTGGTCGAGTAATTCCAACATTCAGACGAAACGATATCAAGTCATTTCAATAATGTGCTTAGGGCGATATGCTCCCTTACTAGAGTTCATCGTACTGCCTACTGGAAGTGAAGACGTGCATACACGCATTCGCAATAGTGACAAATTCTTCCCCCACTTTGCGATAAGTATTCCACTCCATAATTACCTTTTGCCCATGGCTATCTCATTCGTGATCTCTAAAGTGAAGGTTCTCAATGTGTATGAATTTTAGAATGTCCTTGGAGTTGTCAACGAGACTCATATACCTACAATGGTTCGGAAGGCTGACCAGCCTCGTTATAGGAATCATAAGGGATTCATATCTCAAAATGTGATGGCGGTAATTTTCTTTGATCACTCATTCCTTTATGTGTGCATTGGATGGGACGGGTCAGCCGCGGATATAAGGGTCCTTCGTTGGTGTGTGGAAAATGCGAGATTTGTTGTTCCTTAAGGTATTCACTTTACACTACTCATCTATGTAGTATGTTGACGCTTACTTATCTATAGATTCAATGTGTAATAGGTAAATTCTATCTTGTGGATTCTGGATATGCGAACTCTGAGAAGTTTCTTGCCCCATATCGTGGGGTGAAGTACCACTTGTCAGAATTTAACAATAGACAAAGAAGGTATGACAATCCTAAGGAGCTTTACAATCATAGGCATGCCCAACTAAGAAATTGTGTGGAGAAGATATTCGATATTTTGAAGTCTCATTTCGGAATCCTTCGGACCACTATGCAGTACCCTATAGGAATTCAAGAGAAGATTGTGTTAGCATGTTGTGTCGTGCATAATTTCATTAAGTGTCATCAAGGAACTAACGAATACTTCAGTTTGCCAAGGCTCTAATCTGATGACAATAACAATGCCAATGGGACAGCTTCAAATGTCCAATTGGGAACCGTAGAAAGTCAAAGGGGTGACGTGATTCGGAGTGCGATTGATGTCCAACTTTGGGCTGCTCATCAAAATCGTCGAGGTAAGTCATGTGATATGCAATCTAACTAACTTATATGTGAACCAAAACTAACGCATTGTCATTGCGTAGATAATCCAGAGCCATGAGAAGATGGCATATGCTTCTCTTCTTCATAGTGGACGTCTTGGTATGGTGTGTTCTGAGCAAACCTGTTAAATGTCATATGCTTATGCCTTTAACATTACATGCATTAATTTCCATTACAATTACATGACCTGAGATTCATTACATTCATAGGCATTCTGGATTTCATTTATCCTCTCGGTGATTGTGTGGCATACTGACCTGAATTTGTTTTCCTATTTTTAGTGTGGAATAGCTGTGTCTGCCCATGTTGGCTGACTACAACAGATGATGATGTACCCAAGGGCGCCCTCTGTGTGTCAACGTAGCGGCCATGTGTCCTTTTTTTTATAACCATTGTTGTCTTAATTGTACTCTTACACTATTTATTCGAAGTCGTTAGTGGACACTTGGCTTTCATCATTTGTAACATTTCACCATGTGAGCGTCTAATGCATGTGATTTCTCCATTCAAGTTCATATCGCATGAGAAGTTCCATTGCTTCCCATTTGATTTGCAATTACTAAATATTGAAGTTGGAGCCATCTTATTATCATTCATTGTTGTTCATTGATGTGTGTTGTTGTTTTCTTTCCTTAATTTGTTTCGTGTAGTTGCTTTAACTCATATTTAGAAGCTTCCCATTATTGTTTTTTGGAATATGAAGACTACTTCATGTTCTATACCTCCATTCACTTGAATGTAGATTGTATGTATATGTTGAGATTTCGACTATTGCTATTCTTATGATAGCATTCACTATATGCATCCATGTTTTATTACGATGCCACCGCAATGCCGTATGACGACCTTATTCGACATATCATTGCCATGTTTTATTTTGATAGCATTCACTATACGCGGCCTTGTTTTATTTCATTATACGCGGCCATGTGTTTATTACGATGCGATGTTTTATTACGATGTCACTGCGTTAACTTGTTTCGAAATAAAGGAAAAGAACATATGCCATGTTTTATAACGATGCCACTGCATTCACTTGTTTCGAAAGAAAGGAAAAGAACACTCGAACAATACATAAATTGACAGAAAAGAACATTCCAACAATACATAAATGTTTCAATGGTTCATAGCATATCGAACTTACTCTTCGAAGGGTTTCGATATGCATTTACTTTCAATATGCATTTTCGATAATTTTAGATATGCATTAACTTTCGATATATCAATGATAATTTTAGATATGCATCAACTTTCGATAAGTTTCTCCTATGCAGTAACTTCAATTGCTAGCAAAATTATCTTGTGCGTTATGAATCTGCAATCGAACTACATATTACAAAATTACATAATTGTCATGTGCAATATGAATATGCACTCGATATGCATTTCCACTACGTGTGCCAACAATATGCATTCATCTACATTGTACGATGAATTTCCGGCTCCGCCTACAACACACTATGTGCGACAACCAAATGAGAACGCCAACAAATACAAAATGTGATGGAGAGGACCACAGCGAAAGGCACAAAGCTAACCAAAAATGGTTATGATCACCTGAAGTTCATGACGACGCAAGCAATAACGATTCCTAAGAAAAAACAGAGGACTCTATCTCGTCGGAGGCGTTTCACAACTGCTTCCAATGTGTCACACTTCTTCACTAGATCACTTATTACGGCGATCGCATGAGGTTCTATGAACGTATCAGCCCATTTGAAGAATCCACAATCACCCGAGGAATTGTCTCTCTGTGTGCACAATCGAAGAAATATAATAAGATAGAAAGATGAAAGACGACTGCCAACGGTTCAACAAGCATGCTACTAACCTGAAAATGTGGACAGTCCTAAGATCTTCTACCCGGATTTGCAGAGGTCTATGCCGTCCTCAAGATGCACGAGTCTCCACAGTGACAGGTTGGGATCTCCATGTGTCGATAGTTTTCCTTGTCGACAACTTCGACAACACCAAGCACACCTGCACAGTGGACTCGACGAGGGCAACTCACCTACACAGTGGACAAGGCCGGTGACGAGTGACAACTAGTAGAAAAAGGGACATCAGATGAAGTGTAAGTGAAAGGAATGACACTCGCGTCGTAGGCGAGTAGATGAGCACGCACCCATTATCGTCCCTACCTTGAATCGTCAGGATTGCGTCAAGCGCCACTAGGAGTTTTTCGACCTTGTCGCTCGAGAGAGGAGTTTATACTATCGATACCTTCGCAAGGGTTACGAGGGGTACTAACGTCTTTTGGATGTGAGCTATTCCGGTGTCAAACAAACACTGACACCGAATTGGATAACTGTAAAATGTTAGAATAGACGAGAGAATACCCATTCGGAGAGAATAAATGAGACTATTCCGATTGCACCATTCCGCAACCAAACGACCCGAAGACCCGTTTGGAAGATGAATATGTTTTAGAAAATAAAAAAAATTATTTGAAAGAATATAATATTCTTCTCATATTCTTATTCTGTTACCTATTTTATTTAATAAGAATAAAAATTAAAAATATAATATTTTATAACTAAAATATTTTGTTACTAATAGTTGATATTTATTATTACTTTTGAAAATAATAAATAATAATATAGTAAGACATGAATAAATAATGAAACAAATTACGATTAAGAAAAGGAGAAAAGAGATATTCATCTAATTTGAAAGAATAGAGATATTATAAATTTTTTTATTAAAATAAGTAGTTTCATCATTTTCAAAATGATTTTTAAAAAATCGATGTTTGACTGCTTTATTCTTAATCTTCTTAATGTTTGGCTATATTTCGAGAATATTACGATATTCTGCTGGTTAATCTCGAACCAAACGGCACCTAAGAAATATATTTTCCACAGGATTAAGTAAAATTTAAACAATTATTTTTTAATTAAGCTCGACAATTATGTCTCAAGAAGTAGTAACTTTGGATTCCACCTATGAATATGATAACCAGAGCATCCATTCCCATTAATGTTCGACCACAATTCGAGCGGATACCAAAAGGAAAAAAAACAAAGAATAATTTGGATCGTAATAATATTATAGCATGATATCAAAGTTATTTTAGATCCTTTGGATCATATGGGACAAATCTCAATGACATTTATGACACACAATGGATCCGAATTGTCTTTGGCCTGAAAATTATGCGGGGCTAAGATGTCATATAATAATCTCGAGTTGAAATCTATATCATATTATCAATAAAAAAAAAGATATTTTCAACGTTAACTTTATATGCCTTTGGAGTTGTGAACAAAATAATTTCATTTTTTTGTAATGTTATTATTATTTTTCATGCAGTATATCAAGAAGGCTATTAACCTCTACTACTAACCAATCTAAATAAAAAATTAAATCTTTTATTTACTTACTTTTGAGGATTAAACATCATTAAGGCATGGTGCATGACAGCACGAACATAAATCATCATCTCCTTTGCTTGTGGTTCCAGTAATGATAGTCATCCTCATCATCCCTAATTGATCTGATTAAGCTTTTATTTATGAATTATCGTTAACTAGTCACATGAATGAGGAGCCAAGATCATCTTTTTTTTTATCTCATTAGTTTCTCGTCTAGCTTCAAAATCATAAATGAATGATGTTATTCAGAGAATGCCATTAAAAAAAAATGTTTTCTTTTTCTCGGGAAGATTTAAAAACATATTAAAATTAAACTGAAAAAAAAATGAAAGAACATAATTTTCAAGGATACCACTCATATTAGAAAAAAAAATAATGCCTGCCGGCCTTCCGTCGTGGTCATGGTCACTTTGTCGGTGTCCAGCTAGAGATTGCAGTCACAACTCAGTGCAGAACGTGATAGTAATGAATAGAGGGAGGAAAGGGGGCAGTGAATGTCTAATCCCCCTAAGTTCATGTCTGTGAGAGAGAGATTGAGAGAGAGAGAGATTTCTGGCAGCAAGGACTGATGGTTTGGTGGGGGTCGTTCTGATTTTTTTTTTCTTGCTGTGTGTCACTCTTCAGTCCGTCCTGCCCTTTTCTTGAGTTTTAATGATGTGGTACCAAAAAGATGTTCACAGGGTACAGGAGAAATCATTGTGGGGGCAACACAAAGCGATTCCTCGGTACAGATCCGCGTCCAAATGAACCAGTGCATGCTCCCTCCCTTCATCATCTGGCTGCATGCACCATTATTACCACCTGCAGAGAATTCAAAAGTTTAATGCTCATGCATCAACACGATAATTGTGCACAGTTGCCAGATATTATAGTTGCATACGGAGTTATCAACTTTGTAAAGATCAGAATGGGCAGCATAATGTACACTACGATGGATATACATAAGCATTTAAGAAACTCGACTACCTTGCTGTCCCTCCAATGACCCTTATGAATTAGCATGATAACAAATTGGCTGCTTGAATTCTCAGACCTTGGAAGGTCCAATGAGTTCCCAGTGTTGTCATTGCTGTATTTTACATTTTCTGTGGGAAATCCAGCTTTTGATTTCAGAGGAAGTTGCACCAAACAGTTGGAACTCCCAGTCCCACATAGGCTGCTGTGGAATATCCACTTGAAACACTTGAGCTTGTCATGTTTATGATGACCCTTTTTTTTGTACAAATCAATTAAGCAAATAAACGGAAAGAAAGCTGTGGACCGTCTGATGAAGACTACTACAATATATATATAAAGGTTGGCTTCTGATCTAAGGGAGCATCATGAATAAAATCCACCTACCTCCAAGGAAGGAGTTGTCTCTGTATTTAAACTGCTTGCTTATATTGGCATGCTCCCCTCACCAGACAATCTCCCATGCATGTAAACTTTGTTAAGGCCTTGCAACCACCCAATCTCCCCTTTAAGGCAAACCTACATAGAAAAAACCAAGAGAGGAATTCCATAGGCGAGAAGGCAAAGAAAGGAAAAGGGATGATGATGGTGGAGAAGGAAAGAGGTGAAGAGTGGGACGATGATGCACTGCCGGAGATCGACTACGTGTTCAAGATCGTTGTCGTCGGCGACTCCGCGGTCGGGAAGACCCAGTTGCTTGGCAGGTTCACCAAGGACGAGTTCTTCTTCGATTCCAAGTCCACCATTGGCGTCGAGTTCCAGACACGAAGTCTCACCCTTAACAAGAAGCGCATCAAGGCTCAGATATGGGACACTGCTGGTCAAGAGAGGTACTTCTAACCTTACCATCCTCAACTTTGTACCTGATATCTACTGCTTATTCACTAGATCAGAGGAAGTGTCACATGGATCATGAGCTTAAAAGCCGTAAAGAAATTTTTTTTTCTTATAGAGTACAGTTTAGTGAGAACCATAAGATCTTGCATCAATCATGTTGTAGTAGAAAATATACAGAAGTACAGTAAAAACAGTTCTTCGTGATATATGAGGTGCTTTCAGAGATATGAAATGAACTCGAATGCTGAAAGTTTTTAAGAATTGTTCAGGAATTTATTGCATTCCCCTGGATGACTACCACCTTGCTAGGCATACATTCTGCTCTCAAATAAAAAAGAAGACGAATTCATTGCATCCATGTGCTCATTATGACAATCCATGCAGCTTTTAATTTATGTTCTTCTTCTTCTCAAATCATATTAAACGTATATTAAAATTCAATATTCTGTAGAAATGCAAATATTGATTTTCAGTAGTTTTTATTTAGCAGATAAATCTATCATTCTATCAAAAGACTGTCAGTAACCACATCGTATTTCAATATGATGTTTTAGGGAATTTTCTGAATCGGATTTAGTATTGCGTCAATTGAATTTATTAGTTTTCCTTACCAATCTTAGCCAGTCTATTTGTCAGTTTTTAAAGAACTGGGAAAAGAAAGAAACCATATATAAAGGAGTACAAGTTTTTTCCATTGAACTATATTTTGTGAAACTTTCTGAGACCAGAACATAATTTGGATCCTGTCTCTTACAACCTTCAAATGAATATAATGCTCTCAAAAGAGAAAAAAAAAACAGTCAACATTGAGGTCATGTATATCTGATTAACAGGTAGTTTCCACTAGCAAAATCCACTATGCTGGGAAAGAGATGAGAACAGTTGAGATACCCTTTCTGTTGGCCCATTGCTGATCCTGACTTGGGTCATAAATTACCTGTGACATGTAGCAATCAGAATGGTTGGACAGATACTTCATGCGTGTACAACGACTCCAATAAGCACATACTCTATGCTCTTTTTTAAAAGAAAAGATTAAATATTAGCAAACTGCCAGAGATGTCTTCATACAGAATATGCTGTAGATCTAACATATAATTTCACTAGTTACAGAGCACATCATATGACATGAAATTAACCACTAACAGAATCAGACAACGAGAAGGAAAATTTTGGCCAAGCAATTTAGCTTACAGTTCAAAAGAATAGACTTCTGAAGATGAAAGAATTATTTATGCTTTGTCTACAAAATAGCTGACTAATAAACCCAAGCATAGGGACAGGCAAACTTAAACATAGCTTTCAGGCTGAGGTCTGATAATGCTAACAGAGTTGCACATCAAAACACAATTAGTTGAAGATAGGGATGGTTAATTGGAAATTGGGTAAGTTGATGGGACCAAGAGGAAAAGAATCTATTGCTTAAACAATTCCTTGATCTATCTCATTTAGGTAACCCACATTTTAGGCATATTACAATATATAATATCGCATAAGAATCTGATTTCTAGACAGTTTTAAACACTAGTGCACTATCCCAATCCAATATAATAAGAAGTCCTTGCCTGTATTTAATCTGACGGAGCTGCATCCTGACATATGAATTACTAGAGATAAATGTTAGACTGAAAATAATAAATGTTAAAGAAAAACTAATATGTTATAATATTTTGAAACTTGGATGCAGATACCGAGCAATCACTAGTGCTTATTATAGAGGAGCCCTTGGAGCCATGTTAGTTTATGACATCACCAAAAGGCAGACGTTTGACCATGTTGCAAGGTGGGTTGAAGAACTGCGAGCAAATGCTGACAGTTCGATTGTCGTCATGCTGATCGGAAACAAATCAGATCTTACCGACAGGAGGGATGTGTCCACTGAAGATGCTGCAGAATTCGCAGAGGAACAAGGGCTCTTCTTCTCAGAGGCATCCGCACTTAGTGGTGACAATGTGGAGAGTGCCTTCCTGAGGCTGCTAGAGGAAATCTATGGAGTCGTCTCAAGGAAGACCTTGGAGTGTAGTGAATCGAGAATGAAGGGGAACAATGATATCCTGAACCTTAAGGGGACCAAGGTGTCTGTTCTTTCCGAGGCTTCAATGATGGAAACCAGTGCCATGAAAAAAGTAGAACAGTGTGCTTGTTAATAAAATTGGAGTACCCTGTGCTTGTATTTTATCCATTTGGTATACAAAGTACTTTGGTGTTTGCACTTTGCAAAATAGATAAATACCGCAATGGCTTGACAAAGACTAGGATAGTTTGGTTTCCTTCAATCTGTTTCTTCAGTTGGAATCCACAAGACGATGCAAAATGACTGTGGAAGAAAGGAACAATTTACTTTGTATTCCAAAATTACATATTATTCTTACTAAATTCTGTCATAGTTTCTCTTGTCTATCAATTTAACTATGCTCATTACGTCTACTTCCAGCTACCTCGCACCTCCACATTAGCACACATATGTTCATATTATGTTGTTAACATTTGTTGTTAACGTAGTTAATGATAAAAAATACAGCCAGCAAATTCAACAGAAATTACTGAAGCTTGAAACCTTCGGCATATTATATGTACCTTACGTAATTGAAGAAATAAACAAACAAAAAACAATACATCTCTGCTCACTCCGTTCTCTAATATTTTTCGGTACATAACAAGGTCCATAGACGTGCAAAAAAATTAAAGATTAAAAATAACGGAGTACACATGCCTCGCTGGTGGAACTCGAACTCGTGACCTCTCGATCTTCGAATGATAGTGTGCGCCACTGCGTTACACCCTTATTCCACAAAGAATAATATTAGTAGTAAAAATAATTAATTTTCTTTTGATTAGGATTAGTTTTGATTAGCACTCTTTTTTTTATTTTTAATTCTATTAGGACTTGTTTGAATTTACTATATAAATAGGGTCCCTTGAAATTATTTTTAATCATATATGCAAATATAATCTTCTTTTGATAATTGCTTAAAGCAACTATCTTGAAGGCTTATCCTCTCGAAGTGATTAACTTTGGCTCTTAATTGGACTAGAAGCCTATCATTGGTATTAGAGCAGTTCGATCTTCATCGAACAACTGTGATACTCAAGTTTTTTATTGGATCAATATCCTAATTATTTTTATTTTCCGTTGTGATCTATCACATCATTCATCTAAGAAGATTTATGTCCTTAACTTGACATCAAAAGTTCAAGTTTGACATAACAAACTTATAAGAATATTCCATGGTCTCTCAGGGATCATCCAACTTAAAGAATGCATCATTACTCGAATGTATGACTCAACTTGAGGAACACATCAGACGACTAGAACTATAACAAAGCAATGGGAATATCGACAATACTCTAGGTTCTTCACGAGGCAAAGAACATGAAGACGATGAACATATTAATCGGTCTGTTCAAACCCTTTGTATGATAGTAAAATTTTCATGATGGGATGAAAACGATCATATTAGATGGATTTTTCAGGCGGAGAAATATTTCAGATATCATTGCACCCCTGAAACATCTAAGGTAGAGCTTGCATCCATCAGTCTTGATGGTGATACTATTCAATGGTTCGATTGGCTAGAAAGGAGACGTGGAAAATTATCATGGAAAACCTTTTCTAGGGAGTTGTTAGCATGGTTCAGATCCCTAGAGTTCAAAAACATACATAGGGAGCTGGCAAAAATTCAACAAACTACAATATTAAAGTATCAAACTCAATTTGAGCGATTGCCAAATCACACGAGAGAATGGAGTGAACGTCAATTGGTTAGAACCTTTGTTGAAGGCCTCTTTCCAAACATTCGGCGTGAAGTAAAAGCTCGACGACCAGCCACCATGGTTGTCATTATCTCTTTTGCTCGAGTGGAAGAAGAATGTCTAAATGACGAGAGACGCCGATCAAATCGAAATTTTAACAAACCAGTGGGAAATAGTAGTGCAACAATATATTTGCCCAAAGTTGGAGTCCTAATTCTTCATCCTCTTCTAAAACTTCTACAAAAAAGTTACTCAACAAGATATAAAGGAGCGTGTAATTAAAGGTCTATGTTTTCATTGTGATGAAAAATGGCAAAGAGGACATGTATGTAAAAAAAAAGGTCATAGCCATCAAATCTATTTTGGAAATAGAAGATTGCAAAGACTCTTGTGATGTTGCAAAGGAAGAAGAATCAGACGAGGAAAATATACTCATCGAATCTTTAATACATGCCTTGGCAGATATGCTAACCCTCAAACAAGGAAGTCAATGGATTTCTAAAAAAGTAGCATATTACTATTTTAATGACATTGGAAGCACAAATAACTTCTTTGAAGCTAAGTTGGCTAAGAGATTGGGACTACCAATTCAACCTTGCACAAGATTTGATGTCAAGCTTGCCGACAGACAGATATTATCATGTGATAGCAAATGCTCTCATGTTAGGATCACTTTACAAGGGCAGGTGATATTTGTGGATCTATATCTTTTATTTATTGATGATTAAGAAGTTGTGCACGGTATTGAGTGGTTACGTACCTTGGGAGAAATCACTTGGGACTTCTCAAAATTAATAAGAAGTTTGAATTGGAAGGCCAAAAGGTGATGTTAAAAGGAAAACGTTACAAGGTCAAGTCTATATCAAATCATCGCATGAAAAAATATTTCGGAAGGAGAAAAAAGGTTACATTGTGCAACTCCAACTTATGGGAGTAACACATTCATCGTCAACTATTGAGAATGGACTTGAACCCTTACTTTCAGAATTTTCAAATATATTTGTGAAACAAAAGGGCCGCCACCTCAATGATCACATGATCATCAAATACCTCTTTTACTAGGCTCTTCTTCGACTAATGTACGACCATATCGCTATCCTCATTTTCAAAAAGATGAAATTGAAAAAATAGTTCAAGAAATGCTTGAAGCAAGAATAATTTGGCCTAGTGTTAGTCCTTATTCTTCTCTAGTATTGTTGGCAAAAAAGAAAGATGGCTCGTGATGTATGTATGTGAATTAAGGACAAATACCTTATTCCAGTGATTGATGAACTTAAGGGTGCAAAATTCTATACTAAGCTTGACTTGCATTTTGGGTATCATAAAATTTGAGTACATGAAGCCGATACGCAAAAAATTGCTTTACGAACTCATGATGGTCATTATGAGTTTTTGATCATGCCCTTCGGGTTAACTAATTCTCCATCCACTTTTCAGAGCTTGACGAACGACATCTTTCGACTATACTTACGAAAATTTGTGCTAATATTCTTTGATGATATCCTCATTTATAGTTCGTCCTTACAGGAGCACATATCTCATTTGAAGATAATTTTTACTATAATTCGTGAGCATAAATTATTTGTTAAGAAATCTAAATGCGGTTTTGGTAAATCGCAAATAGAGTATCTTGGTTGGTCATGTTGTCTCTTATAAGGGAGTTTCAGTGGATCAATCTAAAATTCATGTAATGCTTGAGTGACCTATTCCTCATATAGTTAAAGCACTTAGAGAGTTCTTGGGCTTGACATGGTACTACTGTAAGTTTGTGAAGGATTATGGTAAGATAAGTGCACCACTGACATCTTTGCTGAAGAAGAATCCATTCAAATGGAATGATGATGCAAAAAAGGCTTTTGACCAGCTTAAACTTGCTATGTCCACAATCCCAGTCTTAGCTTTGTCAAACTTTGATAAATTATTCATCATTGAATCCGATGTTTCATAATCAGGATTGGTGATGTGTTGATGCAAGAAGGTCGACCAAATGCATATACTAGCAAGACTTTAGCAAAAACACGTCTCAATTGATATGTCAATGATAAAGAGATGTTTGCCATTATTCATACTATCACTAAATGGAGACCTTACTTAATTGGTCATCGATTTCATATTCGTACATATCATAAGAGTTTAAAACATATATTGGAGCAAAGAATCACTTCCACACAACAACAAAATTTGGGTCTCTAAATTATTGATATGATTATGAGATTACTCATAAAAGATGAACTGAAAATCTTGTGGTTGATTCTCTCTCTCGTCTTCTTGAGAATGGAAGCTTATCTGCTATATTTATTTTGTCCATTGTCCTTTTGAATTCTATTCATTAAGAATGGCAAGATGATGATGCTATCAAGACATTAATTCAAAGATTACAAGATGAACCTTTTTCAGTTTCACCATATTCTTAGCACACTAGAAATCTTCTCTATAAAGGTAGAATGATTTTAGTACCCAACTCAACTCATAAGTTAACTTTATTAAATGAATTTCATGGTTCCCCAATGGCTAGACATTCTGGGTACTTCACACATATAAATGTGTTTCTCGAGAATTTTTTATTCACTACAAGAAAAGGGGTTTTTAACGACCAATTATTAATGTCGAGATAAAAAAATGGTCATTACAAATAGTCAATAGTGATAAGAAAAAAATATGGATATTATTAAATACATTATTAGCGAAAGAGAAAATTGCTCATCTCAAAAAGGTGAATTCTGGTCGTTAAAAGTGATTATTACTGACTATTAAATTTTATCGTTGTTAATTATTTATAAATTAAGATCAAGTAGACGTACAATTAATATTTTTTTACGGGAACTAAATATTTTCCTCCACTATTAAAAAAATAAATTAATTTATATATTTAGATAACTTAATTACATATTATAAAACTTAATAGAAAGAAAAAAGAAAAAAATATTATAAAGTCTAATACAATCTCTCACATGTTATAAGATTGAATAGAAAAACCCTAGCATTCCTTCTCCACCTCACAATCTGCCACGTCTTTAGCTGCGATCGAAGCAAAGCTTCATCCCAGAATCTGCAAACCGTAAGCACATCCTTATCCCTTGTTTTTTTTTTACTTCTGTTTTGTCGTGGCCATGTCCCCCCCTCCCAGCGACGACTGACGCACCAGCATCCTTCTCCCCCCACGCGCTCCCTCCCCCTCGTCCGCCGGTGGCAAACGCACTAGCGTCCTTCCCCACTCCCCCTTCTCCTATGCCGGAGGCAGATGGACCAGCGTCCTTCCACCACCCCCTCCCCCTTCCCCGCCCGCCCGTCCCCATTCTCATCCGTCGGTGGCCAACGCACCAGCGTCCTTCCACCACCCCCTCCCCCTTCCCCGCCGCCGCCGCCCCTCTCCTCTCTGCCCCCACCTGTGCGGCATCAGCATCTGAGTGGCATTGCCGGCATCTAGTCCATTGCAGAAGCGAACCCCCCCTCCTCCGCCAGCGGCCAGCCGTCCTCCCCCTCGAATCTTTACTCTAGGTTTGGGCCCTTCTGCTTAGTGTGTTCTTCCTCTAGTGATTTTTGTTGCATTTTCCAACAAAGGAAATCAAACCAGTGCTCACCCCCAATGGAAAGCGTAAATCTTCTGACTCAACACCTTTGAAAGAATTGATTGCTGCTGCTCAAGCAAAGAGTTTTTTTACACACTCTACTTCCTTTCCCGATAATTATCAGATAATAAGATAGATTCATACTCAATAGTAAGTCCAGCTCTGGCTCATATGGAAGATTCTTCTGGAAGAAGTTCTCCTTCCAGTCATCGTATCCGAGTTTGTGCCTGAGTTAGATGAGAAGGTTCATACTCTCCCGAACTCACGAAAAAGTCCATATGATCAACTTAAAAGATTTAGAAAATCAAGTAGTGATGTGGAAGTCAATCCAACATTAAAATCTTTTGAAACTTTCCTTTCTACATTGTCAAGTAGCTTTGAGAGCATGTTTATCTATTTTTCCTGAACTTGAACTACACCATGCCTAATGATTTGTCAAATGCATGAGAACAGGACTCTTAGATAATTTTCGTATCATGTGAGGTATACAATGGGTATGCGTCTGTGTGGGTTTCTGCTACATGCCACCTAGAAAGGGGCAATAGTATGAGAAAATCCTGCAACCAGGGGTGTATACAATAATTGGACTGGTTTGTCATGGGTGAAAGTTGAAGCCTCACTGTCATGTTGAAGGTTTGTGTACCATAGGTGCTGATAAACATGTCCTACATATTTATGTTCGTATCATCTAAGCATGTGCTGGTTGTATTATGTTATATATAATGTATTAGGTGCTGATAAACATGTCCTACATATTGAAAATATTGATATTGGGGGTCCTACTTTGATACGAGCTGCAGCCAAGGTTATATTATGTTATATATAATGTTATATCACTATATATTTTGACATGACAACTGGACTTTCTGATGTTCACATCTTAACAGAACCACAAGGATGTCCTGGTTGTTGTGGATCATGAATATTATCCTACAGTCTTGGAGTTTCTGCAAGGACAAAGTGATGATCCATATTTCCGCAAGAAGTTGGCATGGAAGGCCTTTCAACATGTTGCTTCATATGATTCAGCAGTTTCAGAATGGTTGTGGAAACAAACAGAGGGTGAGGAATATCTTAACCATGTGTGATTTTCATTTTGCATGGCAGTCATTTGTTACTTCCTATTTAGACTCTGGCCTATATTCTTTCTCAGGTGAGAAGTTTCCTCCTTCCTTAACTGTACCCCTTTCATTGAAAAGTACACTGCGGTATGGGGAAAATCCTCACCAGAAAGCAGCATTTTATGATGACAGGAGTCTCTCGGTAATCAACGCGGGTGGTATTGCTACAGCCATATAACACCATGGCAAGGCAAGAAAAACTGGCACTAGTCGCTCGATATAAACTAAATAAATTGATCAACTCCATATTACTGGATGCAACTATTGCATAATGCATCGTTTCAAAAACTATTGCATAATGCATGTATGTATGTACAAATATTTGTGTGTGTGTGCATGCACGTGTGCGTGTGCACTCGTATTGCATCACACATATATGTATATATACATGTCTTCATTAGATTTTTTATTATAATTACTGTATACACTTTTTAAGCGACTCTTTTACATGTTAGTTATATTTCTATTTTAAAGTCTTGTGGCAGAAGGGGAGGACATTGATTATTTGAGCTCCATTTCATGATAGTTGAAAGAGCATAAAATTCCATGATTAAGTGTCAACAGATTTTCCTGTAGTATTTTAGACTTTGGACTCGATGTAGAAGATCTTAGGCATCTTGAATTTATACTTTTTTTAAATATTGATAAAAATGAATCACTATTTTTATTTGGTTTTCTTGCACACTGATTAGGTGTGTATGTTCAGCAAACTCTAAAATATTGTTTTTACAAGAGATGTCTTACAACAATTATTTGGATGCTGATGCTGCATGGAACTGTGTATCAGAATTCAGAAACCCTACTTGTGTGATTGTGAAGCACACAAATCCTTGTGGGGTAGCCTCACGTCAAGATATACTTGAAGCATATATATTAGCTGTAAAAGCAGATCCTATGAGTGCTTATTTCTTGGTGGCATTGTAGCTTTTAATACAACCGTGGATGAGGTAAACAACCTAGCAAAAATTTTAAGATTGTTTCCTTTTCACATCTACTTATTTCTTGGATCAAATTTCTAGGACCTTGCAAAGGAGATCCGTGAATACCGGAGTCCAACAGAAGGTCAAACACGAATGTTTTATGAGATAGTAGTTGCATCAACTTATACAGAGAAAGGCCTTGAGATCCTTCACGGAAAGTCAAAGACTGAGGATTCTTGAAGCAAAAAAGAACGATAAAGGAATGCTTTCTTTGAGACAAGTTGGTGGTGGATGGTTAGCTCAGGACTTTGATGATGTGACCCTTGAAGATATCAAGTTTACTGTGATGTCAGAAAGGAAACCGAAGGAGGCTGAACTCCATGATGGAGAGTTTGCATGGCTGTGTTAAGCATGTCAAAAGTAATGCCATTGTGATTGCTTTAGAGAATAAATGAAGGCAAGTAGAAAGGAACTTGAACCGCATTGCTGAGAAGGTGCGTTGTAGATCATGTATCAATTAAATCAATGTTTCATAAAGTTCATGATCACTATATAACTTTAAAGACCGTTTTATTTATGGTCATTATTGAGTTTAAATGATTGGATTAATGGTCACGGACGATTATCAACGATAAAGATTATGATGGTCATTAATGCGTTTAACAATGATTTAGATGGTCATTAAATGGATTTAACGGTCGGATTTTTTTTGTCATTAATGACGTTTAACAACGGGATTACTAGCCGCTAAAGATTATCAACTACAAATATTTCTCGATATTAATATATTTGACGACCAACTAAATGATCCTTATATGGATTTAACGGTCGGATTTTATCTGGTAATTGATGACTTTTAATGACGAGATTACTAGCCACTGAAGATTGTCAACGACAAATATTTTTCGTCGTTAATGTATTCGGCGACCAACTAAATGGTCCTTATATGGATTTAATGGTCAAATTTTTTTTGGTCATTGATGACTTTTAACGACAGAATTATTAGCCGCTGAAGATTATCAACGACAAAGATATTTTTCATCATTAATGTATTTGATGACCAACTAAATAGTTCTTATATGGATTTAACGAACGACAAAGATATTTCTCATCATTAATGTATTCGATGACCAATTAAATAGTTCTTATATGGATTTAACGATTGGATTTTTTCTGGTCGTTGATGATGTTTAACGACCGACACCTTTAAGTCATCGTTATTAATTTTTAACGGTGACATCTATAACGACCGGTGACGATGGGAAATGCTGATCGCTAATAACCAATAAAAACCGGATTTTGAATATTAATGACCAGATTTCCCTTTGCTAATGATGTGTTTTCTTGTAGTGATTGGACATGTATGAAAAATGACATTAAGAAATTTGTTTGTTGAATGTGATATTTGTTAGCGTCATCACGGGAAAATAATTGCAAGTATAGGATTATTGAGGGTTTCATATATATATATATATATATATATATATATATCTATAGATTTCATTGAGGGTTTATTCTCTTTGCATGGAAAAACTATAACATTTGTGGTGGTGGATCGTCTTACTAAGTATACCCATTTTTGTGTCATGTCTCATCGATATACGAGGGCTATTGTTGCTAATGTTTTTGTTGTAAATGTTGTCAAATTGCATTGGTTGCCACGATCAATCGTGAGTGATAGAGACAAAGTTTTCACTAGCCAATTTTGGAAGGAACTTTGTCATTTACAACAAGCCCAATTGACGATGACCACAATTTATCATCCTCAAACAAATGGACAAACTGAAGTTGTCAATAGATGTTTGAAAACTTATCTTCGTTGTTTTTCAAGTGATAAGTCTAGAAATTAGGTGAAGTGACTTCCTTTGGCAGAGTGGTGATACAATATAACTTTTCACTCTTCAACAAAATTTACTCCTTTTGAAGTTATGTATGGATACCCTCCTCCCGCTATTGTTCAATGTCCAACAGGTGCTACTATTATTAGTGCTCAATCTCAAATGCAACAAAAAACGAACTGAGAGGTCATATAAATAACTTTCTGTTGTTGTTCGAACTTCAATGAAATTAGCGCTTCGATTTTATGGGCCTTATAAAGTTTTGGAGCGAATAAGGCCAATAACTTATCATCTTGATCTACCTTCAACATGTCATATTCATCCATTGTTTCATATTTCTTGCCTTAAGAAGAAGCTTGGGGATAATGTTTCTGTGCTACATCACCTTCTTGAATTGGATTTAGATGACAATGTTCGTACAATACCTGAAATTAGTTACTGGATGGTTGATTAAATGGATGAATTTGCCAAATGAATATGCTACTTGGGAATGTTATCAATCTCTACAAAGAAGATTTCCTGACTTTGTTGTTGCTCAGCCTTGAGGACAAGGCCAATTTAAAAAAGGTCGGAATAATATGATCCTTTATTGATAGAATAATATTACTAGTAAGAACAATTAAATTTCTTTTGATTAGGATTAATTATTTACTTCATAGTTTGATTAAAACTTTTTTTACTTGTTTGGATTTATCCTCAGATGACTTTTTATAAATATTTTTTAAAATAAATTTAAGGTCACATTGCTATGTGGATCAATGGTAATCCAAGTGGGTGAATCTACTCTTACTCCACACAATGTTCTATCCTAAAAAAAAATATTAAATAAAAAATATCATCTTTTATTTATCAATAATACTTATTCAAAGTATAAATGATATGATTAAAATGTTTCAATCAAAAACATAAAATCTAATAATTTTATATTTTAATTATAGTTATTCAAGTGAACTATTAATACCATCTCCAAGTAGAAAAATGAATATTATAATTTTTAATTTCTTCAATGCCTCAATTTATTTATTTATTGTCCTTCAAGATGATCAAAAGATGAAAATTTATTATCTCGTAGACAAAACCGTTAGAGTGGAATATTATATTTTAAATTCACCAATTAATCGTCCAAATTTAGCTTTATTATCTTGAATTCTCAATTGAACAAAAATAGTTCGGAATTGGTCGATTGAATTCGAGTTTTGCTGGGGTTTCATCGGTCAAATTTGGAACAACATTTGATTTAGTGTCCGAATCACAACTTTGTCCGGTTCGATTTTTTCTTTTGTGCTTTACAATTTGCAATTATGGTCCAATGTACATATAAAAAATTACAAAGGACAGTAATAAATTTTCAAATAAAAAACATCATTTATTCTATTGAAGTACGTAGACGATGATCAAATTCTCAAAAAATTAAGGAAACGAACCAACTATGGTTGACTCAATTGGTATTAGAGTTGAGTCACAAGCATTTGTTGAGTGTTAGTAGCTTCATATTCAAATTTTGAAATCATCACCTTGATCAAGGAATAAATCATTTTATTTTTCGACTTCGAGTTAGTCGAATGCTAGTAACCTTGAACACCGAAAATCTCTCGTAGATCCGGACCGAGATAAAAAAAAATAAGGAAACAAAAACTAAAATGGAACATATGGAAGAAAGATCATCTGTAAAATGTCAAGATCAGCTATAATTAATTATGTTCCCTCCCCATTATATATATATAAAGAAAACAGTGTCATAATTTCTAAAAATAAATTATTAAAGAAACAGTGCATGTACTATTTGCCTATTATAATAGAATGAAAAATTAAATTGCTACTTGCATCACATGATATCATCACCACCAGACGAACTATCAAAAATATAATATCCGTGGCATTTTCCTCGCATCGTCTGCGACAGGTTTCAGAGATCAAGTGGGGATTCAGGACGAATAAGAGACCCATGTCCATGTCCTATTTATACTATATAATCCACCCATGATCCATATCAAGCTGTGCTGCAAATGTCCAAGATTTGCTTTATTTCAACTCTTTAAATTTATAGACTAAAAACTTTGGACACCGATGAATCCTTATCAAGAAATCTATAAACTATTATTATTATTATTATTATTATTATTATTATTATTATTATTATTATTAGAGGTGGATTAATATAATTACACTATCTTTTTTGAAAATTTACTTCCAATTTATTTTTCGAATGGAGGCAATATCTTTTCAGCAAGGTATATATTCTTTCTTATTTAACATTTTTAATTAAAAAAATTATTATCATAATTCTTTAAATTATAATATCACAATTGAGTAATATTTTTTTGTAATGTTATGGGTCTTAGCACTAGTTTAATTAATTTATTTGATTGCCAAAATTGATTAGCCGAGTTGTATCTGTGCCCAGATTCGACTTTTTGAGTCCTATTAAGAAAAAATATTTGTTGGGAGTAAAACAACGAAAAATCGATGAATAATTAAAACGACCAAAAATTTAACGTAGTAAAATCTTCAATTAATATGAACAAGAGAAAATCGTCGTAAAAAAAAATTCACTATAAATAAAAGAGAATACATCATGATAAAATCTTTCACTTCATTACAGATCCTCATTTTTTTCATTATATATATATATGCTTTCAAATCATTCTCAACACATCTTTCCCCTTTTTCTTTTTTCATGATTTTTTAAGTTTTTTAATATATTATAACCATTAAGTTATGTATTGTCATTAATTAGAATATTAAATGACATAAATTTAAAAACCCACTACATATAAAATCAATGCAACCAATGCAACCGTTTCATTTTCATAAAAGATGGCCAATTAATTTCTAAATTTGAAGGGTAAAAAATCTATATATATATATATATATATATATATATATATATATATATATATATATATCAAGCTGATGCTTTCAAATTATTCTCAGCACATCTTTCCCCTTTTTCTTTTTTCATGATTTTTTAAGTTTTTTAATATATTATAACCATTAAGTTATGTATTGTCATTAATTAGAATATTAAATGACATAAATTTTGAAAAACCACTACATATAAAATCAATGCAACCGTTTCATTTCTATAAAAGATGGCCAATTAATTTCTAAATTTGAAGGGTAAAAAATCATATCTTATAAGTTGGCCATTTTCATGCTTTCACCTTTCACGATTTGGATTTTATCTTTTTTGTGGTTCTTTTAATTTTTTATTCCCTCTTTATTGTGATATGCAATTAAGTATGTTTTTTCCTCACCGAAGTCTCATACGTTTCACATTTATCCCATTTTTTTAGTGAAGACATTAACTTAGATATCATCGCACTTAACACATATCAATTCTTATATTAAGTAATCCTTTTTAAAATATTTAAAAAGGAAAAGGTGAGAAATATATATATATATATATATATATATATATATATATATATATATATAAAGCTGAACTCAAATAAACATTTCAAACTTCTCACATCTCATCATTGTTATTTTTTTCTCATTTTTTAACAATTTAAGATTTAAAAGTATTCAATACATAAGGAGCCACTAATACCATTTAATATTATTAATTTACCAATTTATTATATTGGCAGTTGAAAAGATCACACGGACTCAAAACAGTAGCCATTTCTCTCATTATTTAATTCCCCTCATATAACAATAAAATAAATATTTGTATAACTTAGTTTTGAAGTGCAACAGGCGCATGAGTACCAATACTAACATATCACGATGACAAACACACATACATTAAAGGGAATTAAAAGCTTAATGTCTATTGGTTTACCGAACAAAAATCTAACGTCCATTTACATAAGTATAAATAGAACATTATCCTACCTCAACAACCACAATGAATGAGAAATGAAGAAAATTTTATAGTGTGCACACCTTCGTCTCCCACATATTTTTAGGTAAATGGAAGCAACTAATCCTAATTTGCAATGATTTTATATCTATGCATTGAAGTTTTAACAGTATAATATTTTTCGTATCATATTATTTCTTTTTCTACAATGATTTCAAGTTTTAATTATTTATTCATGAATATGATTCTCTCTCTTTCTCTATCTATCTTAAATACACAAAAAATCATTGTATAATCTCTTTATCTCTCTTCATTCATTTGCATCTTTAAATCCATTATGGTCCTTTAATCTATGTACAACTTAATGGCTTAACGTAAATTTCACCATGAAGACCTCTACTGTTGCAATTACCTCATCATTATCATTAATCAATTTGATAGAAGTTACATATCCTCCACATTTATTGTGATGTTAAATCTCATGATAGCAGTTACCTCCGTAGCAAAAGCCTTTCTTTCCTTTCTCTATTTTATTTTCTTTTTTCTCCTTTTTTTTCTACATGCATGTAAACTTTTGGATGCACTATTTATTTAATGGCATCATGAGTTTTTTTAATTCTCTATAATCTCTTTTTTTTTGTCTTGACTTCCTTCACAGCACCTCCCAACAGTTACATGACTTGACTTCCACAGCAAGAAACACCGTCGACCAACAATGTCGACCTCCACAATAACAGCGTCGCGAGAGCCCATACATCTCCTCGCTCCTCCACCTTCTTCCCTATCTTTCGTAATTTGTGAGTCGACGAGTTGCAGTAAGCATGCTCTTATAGTTTGCCCCATTCAACAAAATTAGTCTTAAAAATATTTCCTTACATATTATGCATTTTACTTCACTCCTAATCTTTCCATCATCTTTTTTTGGGCGTGTTCGCCTTCCTCCTCCTTTTTTCCAAAAACTATGGGTCCTTCTACTTTCATTTTAATTTCCCATTTATTTTAACTATCACATATGTTTCCTCCATGTAATCAATTTTACTTTATTTTTTTCTTTACATTTATCATATATGATTATTTTTTGCATCATGTAAGTGCTATGTGTTTGTTGATAAAATCATGATTTAGTTATTATTATCTATCATGTAATGTCACAATAAAAATAATTAGCCAAGTAAATATTGTCCATTCTTTAAAAAAAAATATACGTATGAACATTGTTTTCTATCTCGGTCAAATAAAATTGACCTTCATTAAAAATTACATCCTAAAATAAATTTTGTTGCAAACACATTGTGAAACTTAAATTGGACACATATTTATGAAAGTCAGATTATAGCTAATATCAAATACAAGCTATCTAATATTTTTAAAAATAAACTTTATTTATATATTTCTTATAATAAAAAATACATATTTATTGAGTAATAATATTATATACTAAAACGTTATATAATACAAATTAAAATAATTATATAAAAAATAAATATCTTTTATTATAAAAAATATATTTATTATTAATATATATTATAATGATTTAAATTGCACAAAATGCAAGGAATTTCACTAGTTTTAAGTATAATTCAAGGCACATCTAACCAAATCTCACCTGATTAGAATATTAGTCAAGTCTACATCGTGGTGAAAAAAAATTGCATGTATTATATATGCCAAAAAGGAATATGATTTTTCATGCAAACGCATTTATAAACTTAAGATAACCGGAGCATTATATAAATGGAATGACATGCAAAGGGAGAAAACACCTGGTAAGTACGTTGCTTGTGGAATCAATTATAGAATATGCATATGCTGTACACAAATGAAGACGACAATTCGGATCCTGACACAAGTAGATATATCTAGATCGGCATGTCCTGCCGTGACCGTCTGCCTTTAAAAATTGCATGCATCAAATAGGATTAGGGCCGACTCGTAAGTGGCTCCTCCTCATTTAGATAAGTACGAGTTCAAATTTTGTAAACCTAAAAAATTATTATTAAGAATCTCATCTGTCACTGTGAGGTACGTGATTCAAAGTGATCTAATCGGATTATTTGTGCTCGACGATGAACTGACCTAAAAAATAAAAAAAATAAAAATTGCATGCATCTTAATTAATATACAATGAAAATATTCAGCATCGTAAGCTAGAAATGTTTATGAACAGTACGTATATCTACGACGACGACCACCCAACATGATATATTACAATTAAGAAGAAAGATTACATTAAGGGGCTTAAACGATGGATTGAGAAGAACGTACAATCGATTCATAAAAATGGCCATAACTCCAATTAATTGAACACATGAAAGAACAACGAATACGTCAAGGCCAAGAGGCCATGCAGATCAACAACTTCTCACTGATCCCTTCCCCCATGAACACAAAGATGCCGAAGAAGAGAGAACAAAAAGAAGGAAGAAAAAATAACACAGAAGAGAGATACACATGGATGGATGCACCACAAGCCGCCGTGCATGAATGATATCATTCATGCATAGATGAATGCTATCTCGTAATTGGCGCTTAGAAGCACTGGAAGCCGGTGGGGGCCTTCTTGCCGCAGTAGTTGAGGACTAGGCTGAGGTCGATGGGGATGTTGAGGTTGATGCCCAGCACGTTGCCCTTGATGGCGGTGCAAAGGCACGCGGCGGCCTCCAGGTCGAGCAGCCCGTCGATGATCGTGCAGCAGTCGCAGGGCTGCTTGGGGAACTTGCCGACGCCGACGTTGATCAGGCCGTTGAGCACGTTGGCGCACGCGGACAGCTTGAGGGCGTCGATGGGGCACTTGCCCTTGCGGGACCCCGGCGTCGGGGTGGGCGTCGACGGAGTGGGGCAGCTGGTGCCGCAGGCGCTGGCTAGGGTGAAGAACATGAGGTTGAAGGCGAGGAAGACGACGGCTGACGCTGATGCCTTGGACGCCATGGCCGCTTCAATCGAGCTCAAACAACTACTGCAGCGGCGAGTTTGAGCTGGTTGATCTCCTCGATCGCTTGTGGCGTGCATGGCTCGTTGCTGGATCAAGGGTATTTATAGGAGCGAAAACGAGTGGGGGCCTTGCAGGAAGCTGCAGCAATGGCGGTGGTTCAGTGCATGAGTTGCATGCATGCGACGAGGAGGGGAGAGACAGGACAAGGAGAGGCCATGTGATTTGTGGAAGAACAACGAGCGCGGCCGAGGGGGTTTGAGCTGGAGATCAGAAAAAGATGCAGCTCCATTTGATTGATCGATCCAAATCAATAATGCGAGATAAAAGTAAGGGAAGAAAACTAAATCGGCATGTCAGAGAAGGTGCATGGTGCTTTAATCTTCTTGTATATACAAGCGTAGGAGGACCCAATGCATGCATGTCATAACCTAACGTACTGTATGTACATGTGAGGGTTGGTGGTTTTGCCTTTATACTTTTCTATACTCTTTTTTTTCTCCTTCTATGATTGTTCACTTGCTTTTCCAATTAACATTGTTTATTGAAGTTTATAATGACTACTTCCGCAATTTAGAATTCTAAATGCATATTTCATGTTAAACTTCATCACCTAGGCTAGATCCCATTATAAGGATTAATCGTGTGGTTGGGCCTTGAAATTTCCACTTTTATAGTACATTTTTTGTTCGAATTATTAGTTTTAGAATTAAGATTATGGTCGTCGCTAGTCCAATTAGATAGTTTTTTTTTTCAATAGGTATGTTTTTTTCGAATTCGTGTTCTTATTTTTTATGGGGTATATTGTAATTACCGTTGAATCAATTTATATCTTCTAGCGTGTCTGCAAGTTTTATCATAATATCAGTTTGTAATAAGAAGTGACGTAAATTTGTAATATTAATTTATGTATTGAGGCTAATAAGTAATAACTACGAAAAATAATAATATGGGGATAGGTATCATGGTGCTTTTTGGTTCGCGAACAATAGTCTCAGTCAAACGTGTGATAGGAACATTAAAACGTGACTTCAGGTCAGAACTTTTGGCCAAAAGTTCTTGTCGAAGGCAAGAATATTTTTTTATTTTTATTTTTTATGTCATGTCAGTCGCAACTTTTGACCTTTTTTTTCTTTCATCTTTTTTTAATTATTTTATAATGTATGTATATATAATTTTATAAAATAAATTATTAAATGTAATTAAGTAAAAATTGTGAAATGTTTAGTTCTTATAATTAATAAATACTTTATTAATTAAACTTTTCAATGATATTTTTAAAAAATTACATTATATTTGAACCGTAAGATGTACATAAATGATTATATTTGGTTATTTAGATTTACATAAATGATAATATTAATAATATTTAAAATATTTAATGAAATAAATAAATGAAATAATAATATATAATGTAAATTATAATATTAATAACACATTCTTATTTATTATCATTTTATATCTCATAAAATACTAAAATATATTCTTAGTTCTTACTTTTTAACCAAATACCTACTAAAATTTATCTATCAAATCAACTTTTTAAATCTACATCATTACACTTTTTCATCCAAACACCAACCCAAACTTTTCAATCAAATCGATTAGTTGTCGAGAACTTACAAGAACTTGAAATCCCCAATCCAAACACAACATGTGCTTGTATTTATTTATTAACTCCAATGGTTCTTTCAGAGCAAAGTATAATTATTCTTCGAAGCCAATTGATATGAACATTTCTTTTTTTTCAATTCCTATTTAATTTTATACGTATCATTTTCACTCATCCTTAACCTTCCTTATATTCATTTCTCTCTTTTCTTTTCCTTTTTTTTTATTTTTATCATTTTTGTTTTCATTTTGTTTCAAAAGTTAGAATTGAACCGGTTCAACCGACTGATTCAATCAAATTTTTTCGGTTCAATGTCAAAATTGATTTTAATATGCAACCCAACTGAATCAATGACTAATTCGCGATTGAACCGATCGGTCCGGTCCAATTTTGATAACATTGCTTCTAATCTTAACAACGATTAAATAACATATAGCACATGTTAGAGCTTGTTACAAGTTTTCATCATAATTTCCTAGCTCTTAAGTTAATGACAACTAGATAAAGTGATATTCTCCTCAATTCTTGTATAAAAAATCTCTTAAGTAACAAGGGTTCAAGTTTAATTCTTTTTAAATCTTTATTTGTAATAGGCTTACGAACATGTCTTTGCAATTAAAAGGAAAAAACAAAGAAAAAGAAAAACGACAACCAGTAAGCTAGGTAATTTATGAGTGTGCTGTGAGGTCCCTGAATTTTGTCCTCATTTTAGTCCATTAACTTTAATTTGTAAGAAAATAACTTTTCCACTTATATAAAGTGATCACTTTAACCACCAGTAGTATTATAATTAAATCCATTTATTATGATGCCAAATGGCATCAAATCAGGATAAATTTTTTTATAGATATATCAAATTAATAATAAAATTACTATGTCATTTATATAAGGCATATTAATAAAGTAAAAAATAGATGAACACCCCTTTCTCTCCTTTATTTATTTCATTTTTACTTTATTATTAATTACTATAATGTCTTTCTTACATTGAAGATTAAAAAGAAGCGTGCAATCGGAAAAAAATATTAATTCATGAGTGCAAGTACAAATTTCTTTACCTCAGTGCCTTTATTTATAATTCCTTCTTTATATACTATTTATTTGTGCTCCAATCTAGTTATCATTAAAGAAAGGTAGATGATACTCAAATATTCACCTTAAGAGTTTAATCGTCCATCCTCATTACCTTATATTACAGAGCTACCCTCATAAAGATTTAAATTTGGGATAAAAAAGAACCTCTAAAATAAATATCCTTTATGATTTCTCATCCGAGAGGGCTTCGATCAAACCTTGAGGTGATCCAAATGTAAAATGGAGATCTTGCTCCTCCTTGATGTTGGACTGGGAGTCATAGACAGGAAAATTTTACATGAACGTTGACAACTGAATGGTCATACAAGGCATTTACTTTAACATTGTAGTTGCAGACGAGGAAGCTTTCTGAAACAAAAAAAAGAAAACTGAATCTGATGTCAGACCTTAATACTAAAGCATGTCAACTTCGGATAAATCTATAAATCTATATATGCATCTATCGTCGTTCAGATCCAGCACCACAGGTTCACGAGTGGCAGAAATATCCAGCTCCTGAGTTGCTGGATTACTGATCTTGTGTTTCTGATTGGTTATTCACAATGCGAGACATTAACTTTGATATCTCCAAAATAGCATTCTGCACCTGGTCATCGTCTGGTTCTGTTTGCCTAGACCAAGAGGGTGATTGCCATGCCAATCTGTCATCATCAGATTTCTTCTTTAGTTTTCTCGAAGTCACCAGTGCTTTCTCCAGGTCAGATTGTTTCAGTGCTCGTGGTCTCTGCAGGAAAGCAACTGAAAGTCAAACAAAGTGCATATTGTTGAATTTTGGCAGGGGTGTGGAAAATCTTGGATTCTTAGCATATTCAACATGATTCCATTCACTTTGTGTATACATCGGACAATCTAATAAAGTACTTCCAGAGAATGCATCCAGTATCAAATTACAATCTGATTCTCTGGAAGCTTTACCATAGTATTTCGCCGAACCTCATTGACTTGTTATTGAAATTTTTTTCTACTTGAGGGCTGTGCCAGAGCAAAAGATATTGATTAATACTTACAGTGGATGAGCTTCCATTCTTTTCTTCGTTCAATAGCTCTCTAACGGGATAATAGGCCGCTTGTTTACATAGCTCAAGAATATCTGAACCGGTAAAGCCTTCACATAGAGTAGCTATGTAATCGTAATCAATGTTCTCTTCTACTCTTTCTCCTTTCAGGATCACCTTTAGGATCTTAGATCTCTCGCTGCGATCAGGTCTGCCAATTTCAAAGATCTGAGTGAAACGCCTAAGTATGGCCTCATCTAGTTCAGATGGCCTATTTGTTGCAGCAAGAACCATCACGCGGGCATTCTCTGAAATTAAGGCCAATAAAATACCATTATAAGCTTCCAGCACATTGTTGGCATAACAATGGTATTTGGTTCATACAAATGGACGAATAAAAAAGTGAATATATCAAAAGACAATCACTTCACTGAGAGAAGTCAATAATCTTTGGCTCTCTCATTTGGGATGTCTATGCTAGGACTAAGGCATCAAATAATACTTGTATTTTTCAAATATCTCACAAAGAAAATTTAAGTGTCGATCATGCCCCTATCCATCAATAAGCTATCAGACACAGGATGGATATTAGGAAATAATTGTATTTTTTACTCGGCCTATGCTGTCACAACATTTGGTGACAAGGATGTATGGAGTGTGATGGGCTCCTTAGGCAGATAGAAGATGTCATCTTTGTGGTGTGCAGGATGAGACATAGAGAGGTATCAAAGTCGGCAAAGTATGACTAGTTAGATACAAGCTCATAACATAAATTTTGGAGATCTATGGTACGATGAAGTGTTCGCCACAGTATCGAGACATATGTGTCTAGACGAGATGTGATGAGACCACTAGCATTCATATGGGTAACATAAAACCAAAATAATTAGGTGTATTTTTAGAGGGGATTGATGCTATGTTGCAAATGTTAGGTTGTGAGTTCTTTCTTTTACGAGAGGTTGGATGTAGTTTTAGAAGGGGAAACATTACATGTAAACATCGTTCACTGATAGAAATGGATGATTGACATATGTCCTTTCCTCTCTAAAAGAATACTCGGCCTATGAAGACAGATGATGCTAGTAAGGAATAAGTGGTAAAGATTATTCTAGAACATCTAGAATTTAAAGTTTTGTTGGAAACTTGGTTAAATATGTATGGTCAAACTGTGCCAATGTTGAGCACTGAGACATTTCTCTGGAATATAGGCATCAGATAGGCAATATATAAAACCAAAAAGAATGTTAGATCAATTGTGCATGTATCTTTTACAGCATGAGAGTTACTTTTATGGGAAAAGTTATCCTGATTCCTGCAACAAAAGGATTACATGACAGTATAACAGAATGAAAGATGAAGACAATCACGACTTTTTGAGATATGACAAACTGACAGTTGTAAAACAAGTCTGCTAATGAAGTGAATGAGGCATAATGTCAGGCAAATGGTGAAGAGAAGAGGTCTGGAAGACAAAGATAATACTCACGGTCTGTGGTAAAACCATCCCACAAGGACATAAATTCAGTTTTCATGTTCGTCATAGCTTCATGATCTGTATTGCGGCGCTGTCCTAAGAAGCTATCAACCTCATCAATAAAAATAATAGCAGGCTGTAGCTTATAAGCTAAGGTGAACACAGCAGCAACTGCAGCAAATTCATTAAAACTAATTGTTAGCGATCTTCCACAACTAGCACTGGAAAGCAATGTGATAATTTTGTCACATGAAGCAAATACATATGAAACCAAAATTGACATAATTCAAGAACTTAGATGCCAGAGCTCAATAAATTGTCAGAAAACACATTCATGATCTGACAAAGTCATGCAGTCACATCTTAAGCAACAACAACAACAACAAAGCCTTATCCCACTAGGTGGGGTCGGCTACATGGATCATACGACGTCATTCCGCTCTATTAGTAACCAAACCTTTCGGTATATTATTCACCAATAGATCTTGCTCTATTAGTTCGCCAAGTGTCCGCCTTGGTCTCCCTCTCCCTCTTTTAATCGGACTCCAGATTATTTGATCTACTCTTCTTACTGGCGCATCTAATGGTCTTCTCTGAACATGACCAAACCATCTCAAACGATTTTCTACCATTTTCTCACTGATAGGAGCCACTCCGACTCGTTCACATCTTAAGCAACGAAAATGAAAAATAATAATTCTTAAGTGATAGATTTCCATTTTACAGATGGCAAGGCTAACAATACATCCCAGCAATCCTTTGTTGTCTGGGAATTCTCACTAAAAGCAATGTACACCATGGAAAGAGTTTCAGTGTCAAGAATATATATTGATGCTCATTTCAAATAAACTACAATTTGATCAAAGGAACTTTTTAGAGGATGTTTTGTTAAGCTTATAAGCTGGTCAAACTTACTTATAAGCTATTTTCAGTAAATATGGACGTTTGGTAAGTAGTATTTTTCACTTATAAATTCTAGGACACAACTTAAAAACGACTTTTGTTTTTGGAGAAGGCAAAGGATGACAACCAGAAGTTAGGGTTGTCATCCAGGTATATATATGTATATATGTACATATATATACATATGTATATACATATATATCAATATATATATATCAATTGACTCTTTTTTTACTTATCAAATGACATATAAGTTAAAAATAATAAGTTGTGGTTCCCCACCTTATATTTTTATACCTATGTCATTTGGTCAAAGTAGTTAACTTACCATAATATCCTCGACTCTTTTTAATATTTCCCTCGTACAAAAATATCTATTATCTCTCATTTTCTCCCTTTTTCCTTGCTTATTCTCCACTCAAATGATGTCGATCGCCCCTACCATTTTGGAAGAAATTATGGCGTCACCCTTCCTATGGAAGAGGGTCTTACCTTCTCTCAGGAGGACAAATCCCACCCCATTTTACATATTAATTAATCAAATAATTAATAAACTAATAGTGATATGTATATTGAATTAGAACATTACAACAACAACAACAACAACAAAGCCTTATCCCACTAGATGGGGTCGGCTACATGGATCATACGACGCCATTCATATTCGTTGATCCATGTTCATGCGATTCGACAGAGTTTTACGCTGACTGTCGGGACCTAACACAACCCTCCTCCTTTATCCGGAATTAGAACATTATAATAGTTTTATGTATTATCATTAAATTACAATATTTTGTAATTAATACATTTTAAGGGCATTTGAGTCTTGTAATTTTACGAGTAACTTATCAGTCATTTTGTTAGAACAATCAGTACATTTATCCAAACACATAAATGCTTATCTTTTAAAATCAATTTTAGCCCTTTAAACTTAACATTAATGTACAACATAATATATCCGAGGGAAGAAACTGACTGAAGCACTTACAAACCAGTTGAAAACTGAGGCCCCTGAGCAGTCTGTATGTAAGTACAAGTGTATAACACTAAAGGTATAATATAACATTACATCATACTATATGAAACATATTCAAACAAATATTGATATTTGACGGAATTGTAGCTTTATAACAACATCTATAATTTGTCAATGCTCTTATGGGGATACAATATGTTGCAAGTCTATAAATTGATACAATGTTAGGTTCAATGACTGACAATTAGCAGTAGGTATTATAAAATAAGCCATCAAGTTTTCAACATAAGCATCTTAACTATCTCCTTATTATTTTGTTTTGGAAGGGCATCTGCATACTAGTTACAGATTTATATAATTCTTATGCAATTAAAACATTATTAATTGGATGGCAATAACTCTTTTTTCGGGAAGGGGACAATAGTTCAAACTTGAGCCAACCATAGATCATCAACATCTTTTCCATAAATATGCATTTCATCAACACTTTTTCCACAAAGATGCATTTCAGGTGAGAAGGCGACTAACACCAACTGTTTTTTAAGAATATCACAGTAACCAATGATCCATGTAGCCGACCCCACCTAGTGGGATAAGGCTTTGTTGTTGTTGTTGTTGTATCACAGTAACCAATGAAGCATGATACAAGGTTTGTGATAATCATGTATACCGTAGTTTCTTGTTATGTAAATATTTCCAAGTGGTCCAAGTGAGACATGACAACGCATATAGAGAACATAATAGATACAAAAAAAATATGGAAAACATGCATGTACAAGAATATGAGGACATGGACATGAAAAGGAACAAAACTTACCAAGTTTCTGGGCGTCCCCAAACCATTTACTCATCAGGTTGGAGATCCTTACATTTATGAAAACTGCTCCAGACTCTTTTGCTATGGCCTTTGCTAACATCGTCTTTCCAGTTCCTGGTGGCCCATATAACAATACACCCTTTTGAGGGCTGAGAAGCTTTCCATGTGAAAATAGTTCAGGTCGGCGCAGAGGAAGTATAACCAACTCAATTAATGCTTGCTTGACGTGTTCAAGACCTCCAATAGATTCAAACTCGACGTCAATATGATCAGGGTTTATAACATCACATGCTATCACATCCTGTGGATTACTTTAACAAGCCGTAGTTATAAGATTGAAATAAATTTACTTTTCATAGAACAAATCTGTGAGAACAAGAAATTAAGTTTCCACAGAAAGCACTTGTATGGAGACCAAAAAAACATGGGGACAACGGTGAGCCATGGATGCCTATCATTCTCAGTGTTCAGTCAAAATTTCAGATATGCTTTTTATGACACTCAAAGCGTGGTATTTCTAGATGGCTCACTATAAAAAGCTTGTTTCTTTGGAAATCTATTTAAGCAGCGAGGCTCATTCTAAAAAACTTATACTTTAACTTCTCATAGTTACACTATGTTTGGATGACCACTCATTAAAGGGGAAGGAAAAAAAATAAGGGGGAACAAAAAAGGCAGGAAGGGAAGGAAACTTTTACACCCAATTTGGGTTCAAACGGGAATGGAGATTCTCTTCCATTCTCCTCCTTTTAAAATTTTATCCAAACAAGGAAAACTTTTTTTTCCCTTCCCCTTCCCCTCTTTACCCTCCATTCGGAAAAAGCTCAACACAAGGCGTCCATATGAAACAGCGGATTTTAAGCGGCAAGGCTCACTCTTAAAAACTTATCTTTCAACTTTTTCTGATAGTTCGAAAAAAGCACAAAATAAGATGTCCTTATGAAAAAAGCGTCAACTGGTGACACTATAGTTGCTTTGAAAACCAAATCGCAATATTTTCCTATTTTCTATGTGCAAAATCCGCAAAATGTTAGCTTTGTAAGCATCTACATAATTCACAGGTAAAGAGCCTGCGTTCATGAAATTGCAAGAACAAAGTTTAATTGAACAACGACGTGTGCGATTAAATCGAACACAAGGTGAACATTCATAAGGCATCAAACGTGCACCACATACTAAGAAATTATGCAACCTCAGCCGTCGACTGGAACCCTAAAAGTAATTGGCGGGTACAAAGATGCAAATTTCAGAGGTCAATTGAAAAAAAGAGAGAGAGAGAGAGACGGCGGCGGATCGGAGGAGAGGGAGGGGAGGGTGGGGAAACGACCTCGTATTGGTTGGTCTGAATGAGGGGGCGGCCGAGGCGCTTGGCGATCTCCTTCTTTTGCTCGAGGGCCTTCTTGGAGGCGGCGCGGTTGGGGTCGAGCTGGCGCAGGCCAGCGAAGAGCACCAGGCAGCTCAGGGCGGCGCTCGCCGCGTACAGCACCAGCTCCTGCAGGAACCTCGACTCCGACGCCCTCATCGCCTTATTCTCCTCAGCCCCTCGCCGCACGCTTCGAACCCTTCAGCTTCTTCTCTCCGAACCTCTCTCCCTTTCTCTCTCTCTCTCTCAATCTTTCCCTTCGTCGCGGATGTTTGCTATGAAAAAAAAGTTGCGTTTTCTTTTTTTCGTGGCGAATGAGTTCCGAATACTTTTTGCTTGGTTAGAAAGAAACCGACCGACGACGGGAGGCGAGACCTTTCCAAGGCCCAATTAGAATCCAGTAGCATGTAGTGAAAAAGCCCATTGAGCCAATAAGCTGGGCCAAACTTGCGACAAAACAAAAAGGATTCTAGAAAGTTTTTAGTTTTTAGTAAACTTTTTACCGCCGTCCAACATTCGAAAACGTCGGATTCGTACGATTAATTAAATAAATTGTGCATCGCAAAATTGATTGGAAGTCTGGAAATCAATTTCTAAAATTTCTTCTCGCTCAAACGTCGTGGTGCTCGAAGTGGTCACTGGTGGCATGTTAGATAAACACGGGCAAGCTAGGAAAAAAATAATGGACGGGGGTTTTATATTAGATTGAAAATATATTTTAATATAACACCTCGTTCATTCCAAAGCCACAGCGTGAAATATTTCAATATGCATGAGCTCTGGCATATTACGGATAAGTTTCTAGCATTTAAATGTACTCAATCTCGAGCAGATATCATCTTACAAATCTCGATAACGATAAGTTTTTTTTTTTTTCTGCCGTCGTGTCTGGAAAGCGACGTTGATTGTCCAACTCGCACGGCGCTATTGAGCGCACTAGTCACAAATTGAAAAGTCGATCCAACATCGAGTCTAACCAATTCGGTAAGGTCATATCAAATCACGTACCTGTCAATAATAGATGAGGCTCTCAAAAAAAATTTCTGCGTTTATAAAAATTCAAATTCGAAATCTTTCTTAAGCGAGAAGAAATCGATTATGGATGTTCTTAATATTTTGTACTTTGACTCTAGATTTTAGTAATAGACAATTCCCTTTTATTTTTTTTAAAAAAGAACATTCCTTGGCTTTTATATCCAAATATAATATAATCATTAATAATAACATAACAATAAAAAGCTTTAAAATAATAATAAAATCATTGTAAAAAACTTATAATTAATAGAAGATTCAAATAGTGCCCTAAATAAAGCAACACGAGGTGGGATGACTCCAATTTCTGCCCTAATTCGATCTATTTTTTCTAAGAAAAATATTTCACTCCGAAATATATTCAGTTAAAGGCTAAATCTGATTGCAAAAATAAAAAATAAAAAAATTAACATATTCCAAGTTGAGATTGAAAGTTCAAGAAGCTCAGTTTTGCCTACCAGATTATCTAATTTTATGCCACATAAATATATTATAAGACATTAATTAAGTGTGCGTTATATATATATATATATATATATAGCTTTTAAAGAAACATTATGTATCTTATTGAAATATATTCAGTTAAAGGCTAAATCTGATTGCAAAAAATAAAAAAATAAAAAAATAAAAAAATTAACATATTCCAAGTTGAGATTGAAAGTTCAACAAGCTCAGTTTTGCCTACCAGATTATCTAATTTTATACCACATAAATATATTATAAGATATTAATTAAGTGTGCGTTATATATATATATATATATATATATAGCTTTTATAAAAAAACATTATGTATCTTATTGCAATAGATAATTAAAAGAAAGTTTTAAATTAATTATAATTGATATTTTTTATTTAAAAATTTTGATTTACTAAAATACTTAATTAATAAGAAATGCATCTCAACGAAAAAAAATTACACAATTAGTCCCTCAACTTTGAGTCATTTTCAAATCGGTCCCAATTTCAATTTGTAATCAAAACGTTCTTCATCTTTTATTTTCTTGCACAATTAGTTCTCTTGACCGCTGATAGTGGATTTCCCGATTACCATGCCTACGTGGTCGTCACGTAAATCGTTTCTCTTTTCTCCACATCATTAAAAAAATAATAAAAATATATGATAAACTAACATTAAAAATTAAAAAAATTAAAAATGAAAAGGGGTCGGCGACCCCTTCTCCATCGGCGTCGAGCAGGACGCCGACACCCCTCTCTCCATCGACGTCAGGCGGGGGCCTGAGCCATCCGGGTCCTGAAGCAAAGGATGGTTCTTGCAGTTCAATGCCTCCGGATTGGATCAAAGCATGCGATCCCGGCGGAGGAAAACTCCTTTCCCTTCCAACCATCACGCCCATCCCTTGCGGAGTGGCGGCTCTTCTCTGCCTCCCCCGTTTTTAGCAACAGAGCATCCTCGATTCGCCCAATCGAGTTCAGCTTCACCCTTACGCCCTTGTCGACCATCATCGTCGGATCCGAATAGAAACTTCGTATTATCGAATTGGAAGACTCCGCGGCCGTCTCCGTCGCCCCACGGATCAAAGAAACGGTGTCGGCGCTCCGGCTTGTTGAAGGATCGACGGGCAACGCTGAGCACATGATCCCAATACAAGCTCCCGCTGTCGCCGATGGAGGTCTTGGAGGAGTCGAAGAGATTGTCAGGATCCAGGTCATCAGAGTCGTCCTCGAGGGATCTATGGCCATGGTCTTCTCCATCCTCGAGGGCATCGAGTTCATCGATGCGGTCATCGGAGGCATTCGAGTCGACATCAACGCTGTCAGGGTCATCAGAGAAAAGGACGACGATGGAGACGGTGGTGGTGGGGGACGAAGGAGGCCAGCAGGAGAAGACGGAGGATGAGAGCGAGATCCATAGGAGGGGGAAGGAGGAAGAGAGGAGGTAGGAATGCAGAAACAGGGGGCGCAGCCCCCTCGAGTCTTCCTCGCCGCACGCGAGGAAGTTGCGAGGGGGATCGACGGCCCCTTTCCCCTTTCGCCGGCCATGATGGAGAAACAGGGGGTGTCGGCCCCCCATTTCTCCCTCGCCGCATGGCGAGGAAGACGCCAAGGGGGCCGGTGCTCCCCCTTCTTCGTCGATCGCGAGGGAGAAAGGGGGCGCCACCCCCTTTTCGGATTCGTCGGAGTCGGCGAAGAGAGCATCTCACGTCTAGATCAATGTTTTTTATTTTTAATATTAATTTATTATATATGTTTATTATTTTATTATTTCGCCTATATTTTATAGTCGGTCCCAAGCCCGGATAAAGAAGGAGAGTTGTGTTAGGCCCCGACAGTCAGCATAAAATCTTGTCAAATCTTATGAACATGGATCAACGAATATGGCGTCGTATGATCCATGTAGCCGACCCCACCTAGTGGGATAAGGCTTTGTTGTTGTTGTTGTTGTTGTATTATTTTATTATTTTTTTAATGACATGGAGGAAAGAAAAATGATTTAGTGGTGATCACGTAGGCAAGGTAACCAGAAAATCCACTATCACCGGTCAAGAGGACTAATCATGCAAGAGAATCAAATATGAGGGATGTTCTGGTTACAAATTGAAGTTGGGGACCGATTTGAAAATGACTCAAAGTTGAAAGACTAATCGTGTAATTTATCCCAACAAATGTGACACTAGACTACGTATATACTAATTGCTGAGATCTTTCTTTTGTTCCATCATTTGGAGGTCCAAAATACTTCCCCTTGCTTTATATAATAGATGACTATTCAAAAGTGACTTAAGTAATCTTGATAAAGAACAAGAATAAGTCATTCAAAACTTGCAGCCAATGGAGAATGTAGAAGAATCAACCGTAAAAAAAAAGTGAAATGTATTCATACTAATTAACAATGATCAAGAAAGTGAAATGTATTCATACTAATTAACAATGATCTTCTTATGAATATGACTTGTCCTACAAAGATGAAATATTGCAACACATCACATTATCGATTGATCTCAAAACTCCTACTAAGATATGATCTATAAATATTATTAACTAAACTAAGTTAAAAGTTTTTTTGACCAACATATTATTATGTTAGCAAGGGAATGTTGAAACCAAGCACTAAAGAAGTACTTATGGAGTATAGTGTAGGGATGGAAGACTACAAAAATTGATCCCTTCAAACATAAGGTCATCCGCAGCAAAAATGTGTCCTCCAATGAGGCATTAATATTTTGATCGAAGGTGGAGGTTGTCGATGCAATAGACAATAATGTCAATGCATATTTGGAGATTAAAGTAACACTAATTCAATGACACCATAAAAGAACCACATCAAGTTGAACCATAAAAATGTAAAAGAAATTAATGGACAACTATAAGAGGAATCAATTACTATTGAACATCCTTGTAGACAAAAAGGGTAATCTCTTAAACGATATGATTATGAGAATATAATTGCATATGTTTTCGGGGCATCATTGCATGTGCTCAATATGAACATTGGATTGTTTCTATCGATAATAGTTACATGGCATTAGATGCTTTCATGTGAAGGTATTGTAACGCCCTGAAATTCGATCTCACCACGTGGCAAAATCTCCTTCCGATTGTTACTTTCTTCATTTTTTTTCTTTGACTCTTTTGTTGATCCGAATGATTAAGAATAATGACACATAAACGAAAGACTTGACAATTAAAATAATACCATAATAAAAGATAATGGATAAGCAAGGTAGTTAAAGGTACGTCAACCATCTCAATATGAAGTAAAGTGCGGAAGCAAAATATACATCCAACTGTCTCAATATGAGGTAACAAAAGAAAATGTACTAGTGCTAAACATAAAAAAAGTCTGCGGTCAGCCATGACATTATATGTCCATCACTGAAGATAATGTAAAAACATACGACTCATACTAGACTCAGCCATGACCATGTGCACATGCCACCCGAACTATAGTCGTCGCACACACATCAACACGCCGTGCATCATCATCATGTACCTGTGGGGATCACATGTCAAGGGGTCATTTGTCGATCGACCTACCCGTGCAATGCCTAGACATGCCCAATGTCTAGGCAAGCTCTTTTGAGCGCTTTGCGGAAGCTTGCTTATGTCACTTTTTGGAATGTCATAATTTTGGAACGTTTTATCCCGAGCAGACATTCGGTGCAGGCGTTTGTGAACAAACGGACACCTAGGCGAAACGCTCGATTGCTTGGGACGCTTTGTGAGTTGCCACCCCACGCTCGAGGCACCATGCTAGATAATGGAAAGCTTTGAAATGCCCCGAGGTACACACAGGGGAACAAGCTCAATCGTTAGCATAAAGCTAAATATGAATTCGTATAGGTCATAAGATAATTCTTTTAGAAAGGTGCATGAAGCAAGCATAAAAATCATACATAAAAAATGGATCATTGTGAAGAATCAATCAAGGGATCATGAGTACATATTCATTCCTTTCGTTTCCTTTTCATATTCATATTTGTCATTCATGTTTATTGTTAATGTTCTTTAAGGTTAAAGTCCTTCCATTCATCTTTGGTCATTCATGTTCTTTTGTTCATGTTCTTTAATTCCTATTCTTTGATTCTTATTCATAACTTGGAAGAGTTCTTCACTTTTAGAGAATACCATGACAGACACACAATGATGCAGCTATCTAGATCATAGTGGGACAATGGTGGATCAGTATCACGGCCAGCCCTGTTGGACGGGACGACCTCGCTCAAAACGGACATCCATAGGAAGAAAACTTCCATATAGATAGAACCAAATGGTAATCCTTCATCACTCTTGGACCTCTCTTTCAATCCGTAGATTGATCAAAGTCGTATGGAGCACAACCCCATTCCATCATTCATGGACCTCTCTTTCAATTTATGAATTGATCAAGGTCGTATGAAGCATAGCTCCATTCCATCTTTAAGTTCATATTATTTGTTCTCAATTAAGTGGATAGAAGTTTATTCTTTTTGTTCACATATCGGACGTCCAAAAATCAAACGATCGCCTATTCTAGGTCCATTCAACGATTGTCCGAAAAGGAGCGGACACCCATTTAGCAGTGACTTTCAGTCGAGCGAAAGGTAGCAGTTGATCGTTCTGTGTTCATTCTTTATTCATTTGATTATCATATTCTTTTGGTCGGCCGAGAGAGGTTCGATCGTCCATTTTCACATGAGTAATCTTTCGAACTTTTAGTTGTAAGTTTCGGTAGGCCAAAACTAGACTGGTTGTCCGTTATGAATAGTGTCATCTTCTTAGATCGAATTTCTCCGTTGACGATAAAAAATTCTTATGATGAGACAATCCAGATCGGTCGACCGAAACTGTTTCGATAGTCCGACTAGTTATCATCTCCATTGCCAAGACTCAACATTTTCCACTTTAGTCTTTCAAGAGGATTTCGAGCTTCCGTTCTAGTCTATATCGATCGATCGATCGAGTTTTGATCATCCGATATAGCTGTCGCTATACTCTTGCCAAACTAAATCGAACGCCCGAAAGAGTTTCGGTCGTCTGCTTCAATTCGATAGAATCACAAGTCATTGCGGAATTATTAAATTTTCAATCAGTTTTTTGATATAAACATGAATCTTTCACTAATTTATGAAGTACCTAACACTTAGCATGATTCTGAAACATTTCTAACTATAATTCACATATTAAACATCTCATGGTACTAGTCGACGAGGCCTTCATTTACTTCTTGATAAGTATTATAGTAAATCCATAATAGGACTTGGTTTATGATAAGCCGTCGAGTTATTGTGAAGAGTGAATTACCAATTTTATTATTATAATATTAATTAATCAAGTAATGAATGTGATAGGTTGTGTTTATTTTTTATTAGATATGAATGAGGAGATAATTTGGGACTCGATGAATTCAGTGTGAGGGAACTTATCTCAAATGACATGAATTGTTTACATTTAGGAGTGATGACATTGTTCCACCCAATGTGAAATGAATTTTCGTGATAGTTTCCTTCATGCATATTCATACTTATTTGTATGCTTAATATGTGCGTCATCATATGACTTATGACGTTTAATTATGAATTATGAAAACCCGTTGGAGTTTTTCCTTGTGCAATGGAAGTAAATATTTGGATTTTTGAAAGGAAAATATTTATATGATGACTTCTAATTCTACGCTTTCAGATTTGCATTCATGCATGATGTGCATTACATGTAAAAAGCTGCATAAGGCGGAATGTTTTTCACCTCAAAAGATTAGTCAACTCCGAATAGACCAGTTGGGATCCGATTTGCTTTGTGTTGATATAGTGACACGAGGAGCGGGTTCAACACTCTGTGTGGATATAGTGATACGAATGGTGGAATTAAAAAAACCATCATGTGGCGATATAGTGATACGAGGGACATAATTAAAATTACCACGTTATGTCGATATAGTGACACGAGAGGTGGGTGAAGAAGCACTCGATTGATGTGTATGGATATCTGTTTTTAATGATGTTTTCGCAATTTCATGATGTTATCTTATTACCATGCATGTGCACTAATAGCATTTATTTTAGTATGATTATTATTTAAATGAATTTTTTTTGAACAAATCAAAGGGGTGGTTTGGAATAATTTCTGAAAATAAAGATGTTAGTTTTTTCCGTCGTTGTTTTAATATTTGAGATAGTCTTTTTACTCACTAAGCTTCTTAATGTTCACCCCTCTTGTTTAATTTTTTTTTCAGATAATGAATCAAAACTTACATAGCATAAAATAAGGGGGTGCTCATAATGTCACTCCTCAAATGCTTAATGTCACTCCAACTCACCATTTTACCCTTCATTTCATCTTACTTTATTTTTTATTCTCTCTCTTTGAGTCTCATCGATTTCCACCCTCCTTGTTTAATCATCCCACACACACACACTCTCTCATGATGCTATTAATTATTTAGTTAATGAAAGTTATATTACTCGACAAATATATTAATTTAATTAATATGAAAATCACAATAAAATTAGACACAAAAATTAGGTATATACAAAATAAAGTAAAAATAAGAAGAGCGAACAAATATTAGAAAAATATTTTTTTAAAATAATTAAGTTTCTGAAGTGTTTTGAACAATCAATTATTTGCGGTTAAGCAAATATTTTTCTTAATGAGAGGTTTGACATCAACTTGGTCATTAGTACTTTTCTTAAAAAAATGAAAAAAAAATGTACACTTAGTAATGGTTCAAAGAAACAATTATTTAAGAATAAAGATAGTGAAAATGGAAATAAAGATAGTGAAAATGGAAATAAATTATTATAGATAAAAAGGTGAAAGTTTCATTCCAAAACAATTACATATATTGATTATTGGTCAATTTTTCACAATTTTTTATGAGCTAATTTACTTTTATTTTCAAAATAACTTTATATGTATATTACATTATTTAATATTTCTTCAATATCATCTTATACAATATTATCATGTTTATAAGTTGGTTGGGTGTCCACAAGATATATAGAAAAAGAGAGTAATACATAAAAATGATAATATGTTAAATTAATATAAATTAGATGGAAGATGAAGAGGCAAGAGAATATATTTATAATATTTAAATAAAAAGTAAGGTAAAGATTGGTCAGAGAAGAAAAAAGTCATTAAAAAATAATGGAAGATGAAAAGGCAAAAGAACATGAATGAAGGATAAAATTGTCATTTTGGAGTGGCATTAAATTTTCTAGAAGTGACATTATGAGCATCCATATGTTTAACTCAATGAGTACATATACTTATATAGTATAATATTCATAGAAAACTTAATGTCACTCCAAAATGACAATTTTATCCTTCATTCATGTTCTTTTACCTTTTCATCTTCCATTCATTTTTTAATGACTTTTTTCTTCTCTGACCAATCTTTACCTCACTTTTTATTTAAATATTATCAATATATTCTCTTGCCTCTTCATCTTCCATCTAATTTATATTAATTTAACATATTATCATTTTTATGTATTACTCTCTTTTTCTATATATCTTGTGGACACCCAACCAACTTATAAACATGATAATATTGTATAAGATGAGATTGAAGAAATATTAAATAATGTAATATACATATAAAGTTATTTTGAAAATAAAAATAAATTAGCTCATAAAAAATTGTGAAAAATTGACCAATAATCAATATATGTAATTGTTTTGGAATGAAACTTTCACCTTTTTATCTATAATAATTTATTTCCATTTTCACTATCTTTATTTCCATTTTCACTATCTTTATTCTTAAATAATTGTTTCTTTGAACCATTACTAAGTGTACATTTTTTTTCATTTTTTTAAGAAAAGTACTAATGATCAAGTTGATTTCAAACCTCTCATTAAGAAATATATTTGCTTAACCGCAAATAATTGATTGTCCAAAACACTTTAGAAACTTAATTATTTAAAAAAATATTTTTCTAATATTTGTTCTCTCTTCTTATTTTTACTTTATTTTGTATATACCTAATTTTTGTGTCTAATTTTATTGTGATTTTCATATTAATTAAATTAATATATTTGTCCAGTAATATAACTTTCATTAACTAAATAATTAATAGCATCAGGAGAGAGAGTGTGTGTGGGATGATTAAACAAGGAGGGTGGAAATCGATGAGACTCAAAGAGAGAAAATAAAAAATAAAGTAAGATGAAATGAAGGGTAAAATGATGAGTTTGGAGTGGCATTATGAGCACCCAAAATAAGGAATGTAAAAGGGCTAGTAAATGATCATGTGTGAGAGGTGTGATCATTGAATAGCTAACTTTGTGTTTGATTGAGTTTTTCTTACACGGATTAATACTTGAAGAATGTTTTGAAAGATTTTGAAGATGTTGGATTATTGTGTGGAGCGATGGACGCTCTCACATTATATGGTTTACGAGTATCTAGCTCGTGATTTTAATTTGAGAATGAGCTTGTGACTCACTGTTTTAGGCATGTGTCCCACTATTTTAGCTATTTGTTGAATTGACAATAATGTCCTTATAATTATCTGATTAAAGTTTTGAAGTTTAATTGCTTTAGATGAATTATATGAAATATTGTACATGATGTATGGACGAATTTATGCATACTCATGCTAAAATTTTTGAAAATTTCTATAGTTACTTTATTTTTTAACGTTAATTTTTCATTGAATTTTTTAATTTGAATTTAAAAAATAGATTTTACAGTTTCACCCCTTGTGACGCCAAAGGATTAGCCGAGCATTACATGTTATAGTATGAGAGCTCTAGGTTTTAGATCGAATTTACGGAGTGTAGGTAGGAATGGATAGTTGTATGTAATGCTTGTATATGTATTATTGCATATTAAATTATTATGAAATTGCATTGTGAATTTTATGCTATACGCATATATATGAACTAGGACATAAGAGACAATATTATGCTGAATTATTTTATGTTATGCTATAATATTGTTGTTAGTAAATAAACTTAATGGAATATCGTTATGAATGAAATTGTATGGTATATTCTTAAAAGAACCATTATGCCAAAAGGCATGATGGGTAGATGTAATGTTGTAATGAGTAGTTAGGCAATGATTTTTGTGATTAGATTTTATGGGATTCACTAAGGAAGTTTGTGGTATTAAATGCAGTATAGCGCTCACGACCTAACAGAAAGGTTGTGTTGAGGTGGACGGTTCAGGAGGACCTGAGACTAGAGTTGGCTCTCATGCAGGAGGAACACGCGATGAGGTCTTAGCCGAGCCACAAACATAACTTAGAGGATCTATGTCACTTTCCCCCATGTTGATGTTTTGTCGAGTCACATTGACTTACTTGTGCGCCAAATTAAGATGAATGGTGTAGTTGATTTTGAAGAAGCAAGATCCTGCTAAAGCTGAGGTATGGCTGAAATAATTAAAACGTGTGTTCAAGATGATGGGATTAGATGATGATAAGAAGATGCTATGCATTGAATTATAACTAACTGAGGGTGCTATCCTGGTGGGAGGACAAATATGAAGCATATGGACCCACCTGAGCATGGGAGGAGTTAAAAAAAAATTCTGTAGTTTTTACATTCCAGTTTCACATGGTGCTAATAAGGTCAAAGACTATAAATTTCAGACAAGAGGATGATTCAGTACCAGCTTATACTATCAACTTTAAACAGTTGTATAAGTTTTGCCCAAGATTAGTGTCCACAGACGGTTATAAAAGAAAATCATTTATATGAAAAAATTGTCACATAGAATTAAAACTCAAATTGCTTGTACCGAATGCAGGACATATGTCGAAGTAAAGAATTTGACACTTAAGGTTGAAGAACAAGTGGAGAAAAGCAAAATGTGGGCAAATGATAAGAAATGGGTCAAGGTAGCTTCAATCCAAAGAGAAGAGTGGATACTTTCAGCCACCGTCATTTAGAGGAATACTTGGCATGATTGGAGGACAAGATGATAAGAGGATTGATTTCATGTTTCAAGACTAGAAATTTCATATGAGAGACCAGAGTAGGGATGTGGTATTATGTAGATGTTGCTCAAATGGGAGCAAAGTAGTGACTTTCTATAATTGTGATGAGAAAGGACACAAGAAATATGAATGTACTAGGCCAACTATTATTTAGTTTTCTGATGCTTATGGTGGACCGCCCCATGACAAACTAGTACTAATGCGAGAATTGATAACAATATATGCTAATAAGTGCACTAGTCGTTCAAGTAATAAAGTGTAAGAGTAGAGTGTCGAACCCACGAGAAATTAACTTACTTAACTAAACTAATTTTATGGACTAATAGAAGACGATATGGTTTTGGATAAAAATGAGTTGCAGAAAATAAAGTTACAGAAAAGTAAAGATCTAAACTAACGTAAACTACTGATGTCTATGGTATTAGGATGGGTTAAAATGATTAAGAATAAATTTGTTTAATTTTTGTAGAAATTGATATAATCAAAGATAATCAGGTTCAACTTTTAAATGGATTGAGAACACCTAAAATATGATATCCCCTAATTGGGTAAACCAACTATTCTTAATCCTAATAAGATGAGAATAATTTGCACGACTCTACTCTCAATCCTACTCAGATTAAAATGCTATGAGTTGTGATTCCTACGCTACCAAACCACTCGCACAAGTCAACTTGTCAGACCATGCAATCTAATACATCTCACGACTCTATTAGATTACAACATGAATTGCATAACAGAAATTATGAATTAAGATATTGATCCACATTGCACAATCAGTAATCAAATAATAATCCAATTAAAAATAATGATTAAATAGAGCAATCATGTTCTTAAAAGCTAAACAAATTATAATCGATCCTAAAAAAAGGTTCACAAGTTTTCCCTAATAATAGCTCTCTTGTAGAAATAAAACTAAAACTTAAAACTAAACTAAATTATCTAGATTACAAAGATTTAAAAGATAAAACTTTAAAACATAACGATGCATCCCAACAAGATGTAGAATAAGAAGTACTCTTCAGAAACAACGATAAACCGTTGTGCAATCCTCGCACGAGTCTACAACGCAGAAATCTTCTCCTTTGCCCTTCAGAAGTTCTCCTTCGTTCTTGACTTGAAAGTTTCGATTGCAGGTCCTAACATAATCTCTTCTAGCTGTAGAAGGCTTCTATTTATAGGGGTTCAAGTTTCCACGTGATTGGAGAAGAAACGGAAACATTTTCTATGTGAAATAAGGAAAATTGAATTAGTTCTAAAATTTTGACCTTGTCAAACTCTGAAATTTAGGGTATAATATGTTTCAAAATCATTCTAGGATCATATAATCTGAGTAGGAGTCCTTGTGCAATTGAAATTCTTCCAAAATTTCATCCAAATTCGAGACTAAGCTTCGTCACGGCCTATTACATGGTTTTAACGGCTTGAATAATGTCAGAATCGCATTAGAAATGGATTTTCACGGCGCGTGAGACTTTTCACGACCCTTATAGTGTGAAAAACATGAATTTCATAGCCCGTGAAAGCTTGGTCGCCGTTGTGTCTCGGCCAACTTCTTGGTGTGAGAAAATACATTTTAACGGCCCATTATTGAGTTTCACGGCTCTTTTCACAACCCATTAAATTTTCTTCACAGCTCATGACTGTGCCATTTCGGCCTTAATTTTCCACTTTCTGACTCTGTTTTAACTCCAATTTGAGCGTAGTTTTCTCCGTTGGTTTTGTAATTCAATTTTCTTGCTTATTAGACATAAAATACAACATTTGGGTATATTTTCATTTTTTAAAAAATTGATGTAAATAAGCTCATAAAATGATGCATGTTATTAGAAAATGATGTCAAATAAGATTAAATGCATGACTAAATATATGTTATATTTTGCAAGCATCAGGTACATCAATGAGGACTCCATCTACTAGTTATTTGAATAAGGGAAAAATTATTGTCAATGCAGCCAGTGGACAGAGAGTTGGTACAGAAGAGCAACCTAAAATTTATGACATGACTCAAGAGAAGGCAGTCGCCAGTCTGAGATGGTTACATGTTTTATTCTCATCAATAAGAAGTACATGACTACCTTATTTGACACTGATGCATCATATCCCTTTGTTTCATATGAATGTGAATCCTTGTTGGATATGAAGCCTTTCTCTCCTATATGTTTGTTATACTACTCAGGTGATGCTTTGACTGTGAGACAAGTATACAAGGAGTGCGTACTTGTCATATGTAATAAGAAATTTTTGATTAATTTTATTGCTTTAGGCATACAGGGGTTTAATGTCATTCTGGGCATGGATTAACTTTCCACTTATCGAGTGGTGGTGGATTGTTTTGCTAAGGAAGTGAAATTGACATTACCTTGTAATGATAAGGTCATTTTCAAGGGTGATAGGAGGATGCTATCTACTCCTATGATATCCATTATGATAGTCAGAGAAATGTAATTTGATGGGTGTGATGCTTACTTACCTCATATTCATGATTTGAATCGTGAGCTACCTAAGCTTGAAGAGTTGCGTATTATTCAGGAGTTTCCTGATGTTTTTCCTGAGGCATTGCTGGGTTTACCACGGAAAAGAGAAATGGATTTTGAAATTGTTGATTCTGGGTACAACACCAATCTCCATTCCTCCCTATAAAATGACATTTGTTGAACTTGAGGAGTTAAAGAAGCAATTACGGGAGTTGCTTGATTTGGATTTTATTCGGCCCAATGTGTCACATTGGGGAGCTCCATTACTGTTTATGAAGAAGAAAGATGGCTCAATGAGAATGTACATTAACTATATACAGCTGAATAAGGTGAATATAAAAAATCAATATCCCTTATCAAGGATAAATGATTTGTTTAATGAATTGCGTGGTTCGAATGTCTCGTCCAAGATTAACTTGAGGTCTGGATATCATCAGTTGCGAATCAGAGATGAGGATGTGAAGAAGACCGCATTTCGCACTAGATATGGGCATTACGAGTTTGTTATTATGTCATTTGGGCTGACGAATGCTCCTGCAGCGTTGTTTGATGAATAAGGTGCTTCAGATTTTCTTGATGTATTTGTCATATTTACTACATCCAGGTTGAACAAGATGTACAGAAATTCACGACAAAATTATTTTTGGCTAGGAATGAAAAAGAATGTAGCTGAGTTTGTATCTCATTGTTTGGTATGTCAGCAAGTTAAGGCTGAACATCAAGCTCCTTGTGGTAAGCTGAATCCATTACTTATACCCGAGTGAAAATGGAAAAAGATTAATATAAATTTTATGACAAATTTGTCAATCACTAAGAAGGATCATAATATTGTATGGGTGATAGTGGATACTCATTGAAGCAGTTGGCACGATTATTTATTGATGAGATTATTTGGTTACACGCCATTCAAAAATTTTCGGATAAAGATCCTAGATTCACATCTAGATTTTAAAAGATGTTACATGGGTTTTTAGGGACGAAGTTATATTTTAGTACGGTATTTCATCCACAAACTGATGGACAAGCTGAGCGAACGACACAGACGTTAGAGGATATGTTGAGAACTAGTGCGATAGGTCATGGTGAATGTTGGGATGACTATTTAGCGTTGGACAAATTTGTATATAATAATAGTTATCAATCCACCATTCGCATAGCACCATTTGAGGTGTTATATGGACGGAGATGTCGTACCCCCATATGTTAGGATGAGGAGGGTGAAAGATAATTGACGGATGTGAACTTAGTTCAAGAGACCGAGACAAAATTGGTATTATCCGAAAAAGATCAAGTACATGATCGTCAGAAAGCACTAGCGAACAAGTCATGATGTGAGAGACAATATGCAGTCGAAGATAAATTTTTTTTAAGATTTCTCCTTGGAAAGGTGTTCTTCGATTTGAAAATAAGAAAAGTTGAGCCCCAAATTTATCGGATCCTACGAAGTGCTTGAGAGAGTAGGACCTGTGGCTTGTCGCTTTGCTTTGCCACCACAATTAGTGAAAATTCATAATGTGTTTCACATATCGATGCTTCGAAAGTGTTTTCTTAGAGATGATCAACAAATTGATGCACAACTAGTGGAGATAAATGAGAATATGACATATCGAGAGGAGCAGACTCAGATATAAGCACGTGATGTGCGACAGTTACGCAGTCATGAACTACCTATGGTTAGAGTGCTATGGAACAACCATACGGAGAGAGGCTACATGGGAGTTAGAGGAGGATATGCTGAAAAGCTATCCTTGTCATTTTTTATTTTCTTTGAATTTCGAGGACAAAATTTGTTTTATGGGTATTGTAATTGTAATATTTTGTACGTAGAAAACAAAGGTGAAATTAGTTAAAATGGATGGACTTTTTGGTCATTATGTAGGACTAGACAACAGCAAAAAAAATAAAAAATAAGTGATGTGTACAAAAAAAAGAATGCATCATCTTCTTCCTCCCCTCGACTGCTATAATGCCAAGCGAGACGCCTCCAGCCACTGCCACTTCTGACGTCTTGTTCTCCATCATTCGACCACCATTTTTTGCACAAGAGGTACCGATGAAAAGAGGATGATAAGATGAACATTTTGATGTGGGTTAGATAAGGATTGGTCTACAGTGCGTGATGTAGTAAGCTTCGAACATGAGGGAAGGGGGAAGTTCGCCGGTAACGTTTTCAGCTCCAATTCGTGACGATCTCTCTCCTACTGAGTTGAACATCATCCTCAGGTTGATTAGGATCATTTTGAGGGGTTTTTAACATGTTCTTGCTCTCAATCATGTAGGGGGGGCGAGTTGTGTTTTTTCGGTGACATTTCCGATGAGTTCGATGGGGAGCTCCAGCTGAGCTCATCATGACATTCTAGTAGGTGCACATATGGGAGAGAAATGCTTCAGATTGTTGTCCGATAAAAGTTAATCGCTAATCCTTTTTAGGTTCATGGGTTTCGAATTCCGATCGTTCTCTGGCGACCTTTCTAGCGACTCGTCCTCATATCGCGAATGGAAATGTGCATGATATTGGATTTCAATTGTGAACAAATTTGAAGTAACTTTATTTTATTATGGATGAAGAAGGCATTCGATGGTTTTTCGACGGGTGCAGCTTAGGTTATGAGAACGGTGGCTAGGGTTGTTGTGGTAAGAATGTTCGGATAACCTAGAGTAATTATTTATAATGAAGTTAAGGTTCTAATTAGAAGTGATTTAAAAGTTTGAATTGAATTTCGCTTATAGAAAGATTGTTAATCGGGGGGCGACGATTTGTTGGTTGTTAAGATTCTATTAGGTTGCTGCTAGTCGATGAGGTCTTCATTTCTTTCTTGGTAAGTATCATAATAAATTCATAATAGAACTTGATTTATAATAAGCACGTCAAGTTGTTGTGAAGAGTAAATTACCAATTTTCTTGTTATAATATTAATTAATGAAGTAATGGATGTGATAGGTTGTATTTTTTTATTGGATTCGAATGAGGAGATAATTTGGGACTCGACGAATCCAAAGTAAGGGAACTTATCTCAAATGACATGAATTGCTTACTCTTAGAAGTGATGACATTGTTCTATCCAATGTGGAATGGATTTTTGTGATAGTTTCCTTCATACATATTCATACTTATTTGTATGCTTCATATGTGTGTCATCATATATGACTTGTGACGTTTTATTATGAATTCTAAAAATATGTAGGAGTCTTTTCTCGTGCAATAGAAGTAAATATTTGGATTTTTGAAAGAAAAATGTTTATGTGATGACTTCTAATTCTAAGCTTTCACTTTGGATTTGCATTCATGCATCATGTGCATTATCCGAGTAAACCGATTGAGGTTTGATTTGCTCTGTATCGATATAGTGACACGAGAAGCAGGTTCAACACTCTGTGTCAGGGTAAATTACATAATTGGTCCCTCAACTTTGAGTCATTTTCAAAGCGGTCCCCCAACTTCAATTTATAATCAAAACATTCTTCATCTTTAATTTTCTTGCACGATTAGTCCTTCTGACCGGTGATCATAGGAATCCCAATTAACTTGCATACGTGACCGACTTTCTCTCTCATCCACATCAATTTAAATCATCCACATCATTATAAAAAATTTTAAAAAAATAAAAAAATTTGAACCTTCTTGATGCCCCTTTGCGAATCTCACCGACACGAGATTCGTAGAGGAGGACGATGCTCTCATCTCTTCCTCTGCGACGGCGAGGAAGATGAGGGGGGTTGTCGCCCCCCTCGTTCTCCCTCACCACGCATGAAGGAGAAGGAGGGAGGCGGGGACCCCCTCATCTTCCTCTGCGATGGCCGTCGCACCCCCCGTTCTCCCTTACCGCACGTGAGGGAGAAGGAGGGGGCGATGGCGCCCCTCATCTTCCTACCATCGCAGAGGAAGATGAGGGGGGCCATTGCCCCCTCATTCTCTCTCACCGCGCGTGTATCACGAGGTCATTCTCGAACACTAGATCACGTGCGGCGACTAGGCGGATAGGCACCTAGCCAAGTCTGCTCTTAGTTTGCAGCGGAAATTTTATGGTCGAGACGACTATGCCGAGAGTCGCTCTTATAGGCTTTCAATCATAGACATGACTAGAGTGTTGGACAACTCGTCATGGGACCGTGGCATTGGCACGTTGCGGCACCAATGCAGGCGCTTGGGCGCTTAAAGTCCGAAGGGGCGACGACGGGATTACGGGACGCCACGAAGGGACACCGATGTGGGTTGTCACCCCACGCTCAAGGCCATGACACTAGAATTAAAGAAAAGCTTACTTATATTAAATATAATGAAACATAACATACAATTGGGCCTCGGAAGGCACTAGTGAACTCCTCCTAGTGTACCGTAGGTATAGGAGTCTTCTTACATATTGAAGATGCAAAAGACGTACCCTACGGGAACGTCACCTACTTGGCCATTCATAAGGACGGTCTTACAAGATAAATGCCCTAAGGACGGATAACTTAGTACTCCACAATATTATGCAGTGCGGGGCGACTGCATGTGGTTTATATTTTTGGCGCTGGGCGGCCGAGGACTATAAGTTGAGCGGCACTGGTGCCGCGAGGCTTCACGCTTCGTGTCACGGGAAAATGCCCCGTGACATTCTCCCCCACCAAAGTCGGCGACGCCCCCGACGCCGTTGTCCGGGCTTCCTCGGGGCCTTCGTCTTCAGCCTTGATGTAATATCCTAAACCAAATGTTTCTTTAACTAATCCAGTTTAATGATATTTTTTATTTATCATAAGGTAGGTAAATTACTAATGACTTTCGTTGAGAAATTCAACAAAGTATTGACATTAATTTCGATTAGTATTGTGGACTGACATGGAGCTAAAAATTAACTTGTTTATTTGTTAATTAGGCTAACACATTATTGGCCATGTATATGTGTATATTTATACCAAGCTATAAACACATTATATATATATATATATGTTCTGCTACCCTTGTCTGGGTATATGGAAATTATTTGAAGTGGCCACCTTAATTTTATCCACCAATCATATATACAGCAAAAGTAATTTATGTGAGATTAAGCTTATTCAAATATCATTGTGCAATAAATTCGAATAACCTCATAATAACATTTAAGCTGATAATGTTCTAATTATACTAGTGACGTAGGTGTCTAATGCTCAAAATAGCATTCGTTTTGTTTTCGTCATATGGTAAGTATTATTAATCAATATAATTAATCACCTAATTTAGTTGAGTGCATTGGATATACCGACTTACCTTAAAGAAAGGAAAAAAAAAAGAAAGAAATAGAAACAATCAGGTAGCATGACAGCTCATCTCCCCCTAATACAAACTAAATAAGGGGCTGCCACGAAATCATGCAGAAATAAATAGAAGAGGATACCGACTTACCATGCATGGCTGAAGGAGAAAATAAATAAATAAATAAAAGAAGGTTTTACCTCCTTATGGTCGGCCAAGAGGAGAAATAGGAAAGAAAGAAAAAAAAGAGAAGGTTAAGTGAAAACTGAACCACAGAAAGGAAGGAAAGACACATAGCAATAAAGAGGAAATAAATGGAGTTAGATAAATGAAAAGAAAAGAAAAAGGAAAAGAAGCTGTGGAAACTTTGGGGAGAAAGCAGAGATTATGAAGGAAAGGTATACATGATGAATCACACCTTACTTTTATTCCTTTTATAGTTATATAATGCTCTAAATTTATGGAAAATGTTTAAGTTGTTTAAGCATAGAATCAAGCTACTACGAGGGTCAAAATTGTAAACAAAAATATCATAAGTGTAGCTACGTCATTAATTCAATGTTCTGGTTGATGTTTTGATTAGCTGGATATTAATCTTATTAATTAATCATCTTTTAGTCATCGAAAAATAATGAAACTTATGTGGAACAAATCATTAGAAAGCTAGAATTCAGAGGAGCTAAATCATAGACAATAAGGATTGGCAGGAGATATGATAAATATTGTGGACACTTGTTTTGTTATTTTCGGTAGCTACGGAATTGAGTTTGGAAGTTGTACCATAATTAATATAGAACTAGTGAAATTGTGAAACTGATAGGAAAAAATTTAGTTTTCTTCTGCCAATAGTTTGGTAAAGGAAAAATTAATAATAAGTTACAAATTGCACCTCTTAACCTATCCGAATTTTAGAAGTGAAATTAATTGTGTAGCATTTAACATTTACAAGGAATGTAATAAATTAGTGTAAAGAAAACAATTTAGCATCCAACATGAGTCAAATACGTTGAGAAGGTGATAATGCGTATTTTCAAGTAAAAGTAATACTTTGAGTTTTAAATGTCTAATTTACGAGTTAAAGATTGCTCCTTAAGTCGTACACAAGATATCAATTAGGCGCTCTTGAAATATTTTGACTTCTCTCCTTAAATTAGTTACATAAGATTCGTACATATGTGTAAATTTTACATGTTATAGTTATGACATTTGTCATGATATCAAGATAAGTGAGAATGACATAGAACCTTTGTAATTATATGTTCACATGTGGTGATCAAATCATAATGATAATACGGTCATATATTATTGTCATAGGATTAGGGAAGAAAAGTAAGAAACAAAAGAATAGGAAAACTTTTTTATTAGCACTTTATAAGATAAGTTGATTTCTCCTACTCTATATTTTCACCTCTTTTGAATTCGGCGTGACATCGATTATTATATGTATTGAATATGTTTTATAATGCTATGAATTGATTTCGAGAAATGCAATTATGGAAAGTATATGTGATATGATCTGAATGGATTGCGATGAGTGCAATCTTGTTCATTTTGAAATGGTGTTGGATATGATTCATCTTCTGATAATCAGGAGATATTTGTTATGTAATGAATCATGCATCGACATCCATTTGCATTTGCATATATGATGGTTGGAGCTAAGTGCTACATCGCTGATCACGATGGGAGCCACCTCTAGAGTTCAATCCATCATTCTGTTCCCCAGTAATGGGATGAAATAGACTGGAGCAAAGTGCTATGCGGAGCTAAGTGCCAGTCACGATGGGGGCCACCTCTAGAATCTATAGGGGCCACCTCTAGAGTTCACCTATCGCTATATGATTTGTTCCCTGAAAGGGATGAGGTAGAATGGAGCTAAGTGCTACATTACGATGGGAGCCACCTCTAGAATCCACCTACCGACCACTGGTCAGTTGGTGATCCGTGCATTCATATGAGAGTGTTGCATTTGCATACATCTGTTTGATATGATTTGAGTGATATTGATGCAATTGGAGTGTGATGATTTTGATTACAAAATTGTATATATTATTTTCAAATATATGAACACACCGATTGTGATATTATAATTATTTCATATATTTGCATGTCCTTCTGAATTTATTAGATGGTAACACATAGCTTATGAGTTAGCAACTTACTGAGCTATTTTTGTTCATAATATTGTTTCTAATATTTTTCAGATACATATAGCTCGTTGGGTATCGTGCGAGGTGATAGTCGTAAAAGGATTCTATAACATACTTGGTGGTATGATGAGGGGATTTATGTCTCTCGTATCTTTCTATTGAGATGTCGAGAAAACTAGTCGTGTTTATTAATTATGTTAAAATAAATTGTATTGAAAATAAAGTCATTTTGTCAAATGTTAAGGTGTATCAGTTTGCTCTGAAAATGATCACATATTATGTAGTTTATTTATTGATATACTTTTACTCTTATGTTATAAAAGAAGAGTAAATTACATCACGTTTCCGCATTTCTTCATAATTTTATTTGATCGTCAGTAATGAGTCACGAACTATAGTTTAACTCACGGGTTAAATCAATGTCGTGACACTTGACTTCGCTTGTCTCGTTCAATTCTGCCTTCTTTGCCTTGACTTCGACTTCACCAGCATCACGCAACGCTAGGAATGCCCACTCCTTGGGGTCTCGCTGAGGACTCCTCCCTCAGGCCTGCTTCGCTTATTGATCCTTCGTCCAACCTGGGGTTATCACTTGTGCAGCGCCAGTGGAGTCCGTCATGTGCGGTCTGACTTCATCAAGCAACTATCTGTCCATCAAGTCTTTGTCTGCTTCACTTCTCTTCGACTTGCGCAGCGTCAACTTGTGCAGTTTGGCTTCTTTGGGAGTGAAACAACTCTTGTATGCCTTCAAGAATAGCTCGGAAAAGAGTTGCTCTAGGGTCGTGCAAAACACGATGAAGAGTCTCGCCATTCGACCTGCATAACTTGACTCGATGCCTTCATGTTACGGGTGGCCGCAATATAAGGTCTCCTTTCCATAGAATATGAAGTACGGGACCATCTCACCCTCGATGATCGTTCTTGGATTTCGACGGCTTGAAACAGCACAAGCTCTTTGATGACGACATTTGCAACTTGTCTGCTTCGGGTGCTTTGAATCGCTATGATGAGCGACGAGAGTCTTCCCACGGATGCTTCAGGTCTCTTTGTGGGCTTGACTCCCCATCTCTATGTTGCAAGTGGTTGCAACGTAGAGTCTTCCATTCCTCTGCCGAGTGAAGAGTGTAGGACCACCTCCTCCTTGGTGATCACCTGATGCTTCGGCAATTTGGAGGTAGGACAAGGTTCTTTTGATGTAACAATTCATGCCTTGTCCGTTCGAGTCGCCATAGTGGGCGACGAGAGTCTCCCCACATTCCCTTGTGGTTCAACTCACTGTCTCCAAGTTGCAGATGGCAACAACGTTGGGTCCTTCGTCCGTCGAGTATTGAGAGCGGCTCCACCTTCCCCTTGGTGGACAAGAGACATCTCGATGGTATGCAGTGGAACAATGTTCTTTGATATAACATTCCGCATCTTGTCCACTCCCAGTCGCTATAGTGAGTGATCACTTGCTGATCACTTTATGTTTCTAACACATTTTAGATGAAATTCATACATATCGAGTCACACTTTTGCCTATTTTTGGGCCAATTATACTTAGAATGCAAACATTGTGATAATTAGTTGATATTCCTCATTTCATACTTAATTCCATGTGCATAGAGGTTCTGAAATGCCAAAATTCATTAATATTTAAATTCTATGCAAAGTTATCATTTTGAGGACAAGTTATCATTCATATATGTCAAGTTATCATTATTTTGAGTGAACTAATTTTCAATGGTTTTCTTGCCCTAAATCCATCATTATCATGTATAAATCATATTTGGATAGTCACATCTTAACTTGTGCAAAGTTTTAAGTCCATTTGAATAAGTTATCATTTTTCAAGTGTCAAGTTATCGTTAAAGGGCAATTCTATTATTTCGACATGCAAAACCATTAATTCTGCACAGGGACCTTAAGCAATCATCTTGTTATTGTTCTAACACATTGCTGGTCAAATTTCATCACATTTGGATAACCACAACTCGAGTTATCACAAGTTATCATTTTTAAGTCATATAAGTTATCGTTTTTAGCACCCAAGTTATCACTCCTTTGAAATCTTATTCATATTTGATTTCCGACTGCACTCACTTGTTACCCTAGTCCATTTGATGCTTCTAATGCTTTGAATCACTTGCATTTGGATAATTTTCATGATTTGTAACAAGTTATCATTTTCGGGCCCAAAATCATCAAGTTTTCATATAGATTTCCAATCTTGCATAACACCAATTCCCATTTGATGTTTGAGCTGGCTAATATCATTATCCTAGTCTTTATTTATTAAAATCTCATTTAAGAATCTTGATGCTTGATGTTCTGGGTTTTGTAGTAAGGAAAACAAGTTAGAAAAAGTTGGAAAAAGGTGGGGGACCACTCTTTTGCTGTCCTAAAGCTGCTGCAGTCAGCTGACCATTGTAGGGACCATTGGACAGGTGGCTGACATCAAGGAGAATAGAACATTCTGATGAGGATCAAAGGGTGGATAGTAGTCATATAAAAGCTGAATTTTTCTGGAGGAAAAGGGGGGCTGGTCATTCAGGAGTGGAGGCAAGGGTTTTGGAGAAAGGTGGCTAAAGGCTGCTACTGGAAGTTGCTTCTGGCCGAGACATCATCAAGAATTATGATTTGTATCTGTTTTTCATTCCATTTTCTGTCAAGCTTTGTATACATGAGGAGCTAAACTCCATTTCTTCTAGGATAGGATAGTAGTTTAGATTAGTTTTGGATGGATATGGACAGAATTTGTAATCCTGCACTTTAATCAAATCTGTTTTCAGATTTCAGAACCATTTTGCATTGATTCATGCCATTGATAGGTCTTATTTGTAATCTATAACTGAGAAGTTATCTTTAGATCTAACTCTTGTTCAGAGATGAAATAGGAATCAATGACATGTTACTGGATTTCATTTTATTGCAATCTGATTTCTGAATCTGATTCTGATTTGTATGGCTGTTGAATTTATTCTTCACTTACAATCTGATTAATTGAGTCCTTGGGAAGTTGCTATTGTTCCTATCTTGTTCAGAAATGAATCAAGATTGTTTGGACAATCATTTGACTCAAATCAGATTTTTCCACTGATTTCTGAAATGAAAACATGAATTCTGATTTTTCTGATTTCTTATTGAAATCTGTTTTTACCAATTGAGTCTCTAAATTCTTCCAATCACTGATAAGTGTACTTTAGGGATGTCTTGCAGTCCAGAGATGAGTAACTAAAATGTTTTCATTGCTCATATCTTGTTCAGGAATGAATTAAGATGTTGGCATATTATCTTTGACTCAAAACAGATTGCAAATCTGATTTCTGAACTTTAATGAAATATGTTTTCTGATTTTCTGCTGGAACTGTTTTATCAATTGAACCCCCTGATTTTATTCAATCATTGAGAGATGAACTTTATGGATCTCTTGCAATCCAGAGATGGGTCAAGAAGCAATTGATAAATATGATTCCATGGATTAGTATTTCAGTTTTTTGAATTTGCAGAATTCTATTTGCTGATTTCTATTTCTGATTTCCATTTGAATTATGATTTGCATTGTCAACCCTCATTTCTATCCACTACTGAGAGGTAGTCTTAAGGGCTTCCTTGAGATCCAGAGATGGGCTAAGGAGCAATGGAAATTGTGAATTCCTGTGATCATATGTTTTGCATTTTCAATTGAATTGTGTTTGTGGGGATTTCAATTTATTTTGCAACTGAGAGGTTGATTTTAAATCCTCCTGAAATTCAGAGATGAATCAAGGATCACAAGCATCATTATTGAGTAGATTTCATCCTGGTTTGATTGATTGGAGTGATTCCATGTTTTTATGATTGCTATTATAAGTTATCATTCCAGAATTTTCTTGAATTGAAAAAAAAAAATCAGCATTGAACTTTCTTTTGAGCCTAATGATAACTTGATTTTCAGTGAGGACCCTCTATTGATTCAACCTAGCTAACAACTATATGATCATATATTGCTTAGTTAGAGTCCAATTGAGCTGTGGGAACAGCCATTTTTCATTATTGAATCAAAGTTGGATATTTAATGATAACTTGATCCTATCCATCCATAATTAATTTAGATGAATCCCAAATCCTAGAAGAACCTTCCCCATTGATAGTTAAACCTTTCTAGACTTTAATCTAGCATTTATATCTCAGTTTTGATAAGTTTTCAAAACCCAAAATTCAGTTATCATTTTACTTTCCATTAAAAATCTATTTTCACTTCCCTTTGAAAATCTATTTTTAGCCATTAAAGTAGAACTAATTTAGATTATTTTAGGGTGACTTAGACTTCAAATTATTATGGATACGAAAACCTGAGTCTACTACAACTTACCTGTGCACTTGCAGCTAGTGAGTTGGGAGACCAAAAAAATGAAAAATTGACTCTTTTACTTAATTTCAGCAAGTTATCACTAAAAAATCCAAATATCACTATCAGTGAGCGACGATGGGAGTCTTCCCACATGTGCCCGTGGTTTGACTCGATTCTCCTGCTTCAATGGGCGATCTTTGTCTTTGGCATGAGTAGCTTCCTTCTTGCGACTTGAGCTTCTCTCCCCCACCATTGCCCTTGCCCAAGGGCTTTGGTGGTATGACACTTGTCACGATTGACGATTGACTTGGCAGCGACGATTAGTGAGCGAAGGTTGGGCGATCCTATCATTCCAACTCCCTCTTAGTCCAAAGCTTCTAATCCCTCTGCTTGAAGAGCACCAACATTGGGTCTTCATCCTCCTGGGAACACTGTAGGCGGAGCTCGGTGATTCCTTTCACTTCCTCCTTCAACATGCCCATTTGGCCGATGCTGAACAATGCGATCTTGACCTCCAGTCCCAACTTGTCAGGGTCTGCATGATCGATGAGCTGCCACTTCTTCTGTTCCACGTTTCAATGGGATGCATGTTTGCCACATTCCACATTGTCGTGATGGCAATGTCATCATGAGTTTGCCACATCTTGCAAGATTCTTGGGATATGCCTTCTTCCGATCATGCGACCTCCTTTGAAGCTTAGACAACACCTTTGGGGTATGGACGGGGCGAGATCATTGTGCTCGTTCACGAAGAGGATGCACCTTAGATGCTCGTCCGTTCGTAATTTGGATGAAGTACTGCCATTGCGCTTGTCGGCAAGGATCATGCGCCTTTGACATACTTGTCCACCAGGCGGCTGACCCTTGTGAAAGAATAGCCGTTCCGGGTCCTCAACGAACCATGGAGGTGTTCGTGAAGACGCTCCGCTTGGATAAGCGGATTACAGTTGGTGAACTCATGGCATGAGCTCCCAATATCACCTCCATCTCCATTCGATGGAACGACATCGCCAGTGTGACCTTCGAAACATTTGGATTGTGATCCTTGGAGGCCTCTTCGATTGCTCGAGGCGTTATCCGAGAGGAAAGGGTACTCCTTCCTTCGGTTGGTGGCGGAACGCTTGATAGCAGCATGCCAACATTCGCCGATGCTCGACGCTCAAACCATTTGCCAAATTGGTCACTGAATTGAGGCATCAATTTACGTTGGCATGTAGCAAGTTTGTCCCAACCCTTGATGGATGAGATTACGCCGCTTGCGGGGCGACACTTGACGAGGCAAGCAAGGCTGACAGCTCATTCGCGAGTGTTTGCAAGTAATCAATGCTTTGCTCCATCCTTGTAAGTTATCGTGGCGTGGCAGGCGATGCTGGGGCACGACAAGATGCCTGTGATTGATGCTCTTTAGCCGAGAGGGATGATAATCCTTCGCCGAAAAGGGACCATGAACCTTGATGCTTAAACTTGAGCCAATTTCTCCCGTGAAGCAGTTGTGCACTTCACGTTGTATGACTGTGCATGCGATGCGATGTCACCAAAATACCGAGCAGCACCAGGTCATCACGATAGTGCATGATTGACAGTCCCTGAATGTGACACGGGTCCTCCGAGTTACACGACGCTCGTGTAAGCGATCTCATGGTATGAGTAGCGCAAGATCATCATGCGGAGCATATGGCCACTCTTGACGCAGCGCGACACTTCAAGATTCCCGACTGCATACATGGGTGGTTGATCTACTCAAGTGAGCGACGCATGACCGTCCCGGTTAGGCGGGGCGATCAGTCCGCCATCAGGATGCATGACGGACGTTTCTTGACACGACACGGGCGTATGAGGAACATGCTACGGGGCCCGCCTGGGCGTGCGACGAGGAAGTTTGTCATGCATTCCTCGTTGGCGTCCCCGATCAAAGACCATGGTACCAGAGCGCCTGGGCGTGATGGAGTTTTTGAGCGGAAGCACATTTCCTACGCCATGGCACATCACAACGACACAAGCGAGTCATCGTCGCTGGGTAATTCGAGCAGGAAGAATTGCTCTGATACCACTTGTCACGGGATCATTCTCGGACATTAGACCACGTGCGGCGACTAGGCGGATAGGCACCTACCAAGCCTATTCTAAGTTTGCAGCGGAAGTTTTATGGTCGAGACGACTATGCCGAGAGTCGCTCTTATAGGCATTCAATCATGGACATGACTAAAGTGTTCGACTATTCGTCATGGGACCGTGGCATTGACACGTTGCGACACCAATGCAGACGTTTGGACGCTTAAAGTCCGAAGGAGCGACGAAGGGACCACGGGACGCCACAAAGGGACACCGATGTGGGTTGCCACCCCACGCTCAAGGCCATGACACTAGAATTAAAGGAAAGCTTACTTGTATTAAATATGATGAAACATAACATACAATTGGGCCTCGGAAGGCACTAGTGAACTCCTCTCAGTGTACCGTAGGTATAGGAGTCTTATTACATATTGAAGATGCAAAAGACGTACCCTACGGGAACGTCACCTACTTGGCCATTCATAAGGACAGTCTTACAAGATAAATGCCCTAAGGACGAATAACTTGGTACTCCGCAATATTACGCAGTGCGGGGCGACTGCATGTGTTTCATGGTTTCGACGCTGAGCGGCCGAGGGCTATAAGTTGAGCGGCACTGGTGCCGCGAGGCTTCACGCTTCGTGTCACAAAAAAATGCCCCGTGACACGTGAGGGTGAATGAAGGGGGCGGCGACCCCTCTCTGCGTATCTCATTGCGCTGGTGAGATTCGCAAAAGGGGCGCCAGTCCCCTCAAGCCGTCCTCATCTTTTTTTATTAATTTTTATAATGATATGGATGACTTAAACTAGCGTGGATGTGAGAGAATGATGACCACGTATGCAAGGCATCCAAGAGTCATCATCGGTTATGAGGACTAATCGTGCAAAAAAAAATATAGGACGTTCTGATTACAAATTGAAGTTGGAAGACCAATTTGAAAATAACTCAAGGTTAGGAGACCAATCATGTAATTTACCCCCCTTGTCGATATAGTAACACGAATGGTGAAATTAAAACAACCATCCAGTAATGATATAGTGACACGAAGGATGAAGTAGAGAAAGAAAAGAAACAAGCTCTGTATCAATATAGTGATACGAGGAGCGGTTCAACGTCTTGTGACGATATAGTGACACGAGAGACAAAATTAAAATTACCACCCTATGACGATATAGTGACACAAGGGATGGGTAAAGAAGCACACGATTGATGTATATGGATATCCATGTTTAATGATATTTTCTCAATTTTATGATGTTATCTTATTACTATGCATGTGCACTAATAGCTTTTATTTTGGTATGATTATTATTTAAATGAATTTTCTTGGAGAAATCAAAAGGGTTTGGAATAATTTTTAGAAATAAAGAGGTTAGTTTTTTCCTTTACTATTTTAATATTTGAAATAGTTATTTTACTCACCGAGCTTCTTAATTATCACCCATGTTGTTTAATTTTTTTTAGGTAATGAATGAAAACTTGCATGAGATAAAATAAGGACTGTAAAGGAGTTAAAAAATGAGCATGTGTGAAAGGCGTGATAATTGAATAATTAACTTTATTTTTTATTGGATTTTTCTTATATGAATTTATTACTTGAAGAATGTTTTGAAAGATATTTTAAGTATTGAATTATTGTGTGGAGCGATGGACGTTCACATTATATAGTTTACGAGCATTTGACTTGTGATTTTAATTTGAGAGTGAGACTCACTATTTTGAGCATGTGTCCCACTCTTTTAACTATTGATTGAATTGTCAGTAACGTTCTATAATTGTGATGCTATAAAGTTTTGAAATTTAATTATTTTAGATGAATTATATGAAATATTGTACATTACGTATGAACGAATTTACGCATACATCGTACTAAAATTTTTTAACGTTAATTTTCTGTTAAATTTTTAAATTTAAATTTAAGAAATAAATTTTAGGATTTATTCATTGTGGCGTCACAAGAGTAGTCGAGCGTCGAGAGTAAATATTGGATGCGACGTTAAAGAAAACACTGTTCCTAATCTTCCCAAAGGTTTAACTTCTTACGTGACGATGACCGAGATGAATGAAGAGGCAACAAGAGATGCTACAAGGGAGTGCCATGCATGCATTGCCAATATGCCATGCAGTAACTAACATTTCTTCATGCCCCTGTCGTCTTCTTCTCACCACCCGCATTTAATTATGTGATGGACCGACGCCAGGGAGTGATCGGATCGACATAAATGCCCCCCTCACGACTCACGAGTCACGACTCACGAGTCACGACTCACGAGCCCCCTCTAAACAATTAATTTACCCATTGGTACGTAAATAAAGATGTAATGCAGCCAACACATTATTATTACCACACACTGTTACATGGAGTGACAGATGGGAACAGCATCATACCCATCATATTTTTGTTTCTCATTTACCCACTCAGCTCTCGCCACGCTACTAATATATACGTACATGAAATAGTGCAAAGTTTAATATAGTATTTACTTGTCCTATATCAAGATCCAATCCCTCTTTACCTAGCTACCTGTTTCGAAATAAGACAACAATAAAAACCTTTTTATTAAAAAAAATGCGAGAATAAAAACAAAGCATCTCATGGGAGCAAAATATGCCAGAATAGCTCGTAATTTTTTTAAAAAAAAATTAGAACAACGGATAGCTGGAATAAAATAAACTGTTCACGTTTAAGAAAAATTAGGGCTAAGAGCTTTAGTTTGGAAAATAAAGTGGTCTCAATTTTAAGTTTTACTGTGAAGAATTACGTATTTTTTATTTCCCCGCTTTAAAAAAAGATGTTAGGATGGAGAGTCGTTTAAGCACCTCTGAATTACGAATATTTAGATATCTAAAATATTTTTGTTGAATTTTCATAATTAAGTGTACGAGTACATAAATTATATTAGACATCTCTGCCGTGTGAATTGAACAATCGGCATTTTTTTCGGACATCGGATATTGGCTATAAAGGAATTATATTAGACGGCCGTGATGTTCCAAATCTAATTTTAGACGGCGAAGCGTAGTGTCATCGAAAGTTGAGTAAATACGGATGTGAATACTTATGTTGACAATTAATTGTAAGCTATAATTTCCATCGAAGTAAATTATATGGAGTTGTACTGATGGATTATACATATGAATATTTATATCAGATAAATGCACCATCAGAATATCTTTTATTTTGAAGGGACGTTGTGCCCATCTTAGTTATTAATCCACTAATTAACGCTTTAGATAAATAATGTACTTAAATGATAAAATTCAATTATTTATTATTAGTTTTATTGATCAGTGAATGCTTCGATGCCTTCAACATCTCTCTTCAAAGTAAAAGGTATATATATATATATATATATATATATATATATCAGTACACTACGTATGCATCAAATTGGAGCTCTACATAACCAAAGTTAATTGATTCAATTAATAGTAGAGTTAAGTTTCAAACTAGAATCTTAAGACATCACTTTGGTTCTATCTTTTGGACTTTAATTATATTACTCGAACGCTAATAACTTTTGACAATGGAGACCTCCTGTAAATTTGGACCAACGCAAAAAAAAATGCAGCTGGACATAAAATACCGAACTATAACTTGCTATATTTCCAGCAGGTAAATTTATGAAAGATTAATTTAATTGAATAAATATGAACATAATGCTGAGAGATAGATTGCATTGCTCATTAATACATGAATCATTGCATTTGTTTTTAACAAGCCATATTTTAAATATTGTTTGAGGAAAAAAATGAGATGATGCTTGACTTGCATATTCCAAAAGATGAAATGATAAGGACGAACGAAAGACTTGCTCTCTGGGCCCCCACCTTTCACAAAAGCTGATAAAAAAAACAACGTTCCAAAGCCATCTCCCATTCACTTCCATTTTGGTCTTGATTTGTTTGAAAACTTCATAAATTTGTGTGAATATTTTATTCGACTATTATTTTTTTATTTTATAGTTAACCTCTCCTTTTTTATAAATACATAAACATATTCGTGTCTATCAAACTTAGAATTCCACGTTCAATTCAAATTAAGTTTACTCATAATTACGTCTATGATTTACATGCATTTCTTTCAATTTTAGCTCAATTTTGAAATTAGTTTAGAAGGTTCTACACTATCTTATTTATATATTTGAAATGATTTTAATACATTTTTACTTCCAATGCAACCCCAAAATAACAAAAAAAAAAGAGGAAAAAGAAGAAAGCATTATACGAAAAAAAAATAAACCAGATGAACTGAAAAGAGCAGTTCATGCACTTTCCCTACATGAGATGAACCCACATTCCACGGCTGGGCACCCCACTGTGCACCACAAACAACATGTAGTACCCCGGCGGCGCGATCGCAGCACTCGCCGGCGCCACCCCCTCGTAGAAGTAGCCGGCGCCATCCTTGCGGGGGCCACTCTGTCCTGGCGCCAAAACCAGCACCCTTTGGCTCATCGAGAACGAGTGCGTCGTGAACGCCGGAGCCACCATCGTCACCGCCAGGTCCTTGTCAGCCACCTCGTCGTCCGACTGGAACTCCACGGACAGCCTCCGTCCGTAGCCCAACTCCGTGCCGGGCTTGACGCCCGTTATCCTCGGCCTCGAAACTTTGGACCCCAAGTAAGGAGGGGAGAAGGCCTCCAAGCTCAGCTCGGTAGGGTACAGCACCCCGGTGAACTCGTACTTGACGTTTGGATTGCTTCCGCCCACCAGAACCCGGCCGTCGGACAGAAGAAGCGCCGTGGAGTGGTAGAGGCGCGGGATCTCGGACGGGCCGAGCACTTCGAATCTTCTGGTCTCCCCGGTAATCGCGCCAGTTCGATAGAGGACTGGCTGCAGCACGGGCTCCCTCCCCATGCCCCAGCCGGCCGCGCCTTTCGCCGCGCCGTTGACGACGAGCATGTCCCCAGTCGGCAGCAGAACCATGTCCCCCATGATGCGGCCCATGGGCATCTCCTCAATTGCCCACGCCGGGGACGCATCTGTGATGACGAGTCTACCGCAGGTGCTCGACGCCGCCGGGAACGTGCCGTTCATGGACATCCAGTACGCGTCGCGCGTGGAGCCGCCGCATACCATGACCTCGGCGCGCACGGACGAGCTGTTACCAGTGATTCGAAGAGGCAAGAGCACCGACGAGCCCGTGCTCGGGTAGTTGCGGGAGATGCCACCAGGCATGTCCGGGAAGCGCCGCACCACCTTGTTGTTCACGTAATCGAGCAAGATGGCCTTGGTGTTGGCGAAGACGAAGAGGTTGGCGTCGGTGGAGAGATGGACGAACGGGTAAAGATTGTTCTCGGCCGTGCGCGCGTCCTTTGTCTCCCTCAGAAACGGCAGATCGAAGACTGACCGCGCGCTACCGCCGGCCGCCTTCGGTATGAACTCGTAGTTGAACTGCCCGCGGCCGCCCACCACCATAATCCTCCCGTCGGGCAAAATTTGGTTGGACGCGTACCACCTCTTGACCGCCAGCCCGCCACCCTGCTCCACCCAGTCGCACAGGGCGTCGGCGTCGCACGGCGAGAAGTAGCGCACGGCGTGGTCACCGTCGTTGTACCCGCCGGTCTGCACGAGGGTGCCGTTCGTGGAGATGGTCCCCGACGAGCACCAGGTGTCGGTGAGCACCGTGAGCGGCCTGACGGCGCGGCTGGCCGGGTCGAACTCGACAGAGTGGGCGGAGCAGTCTACGGGGAGCGCCTGGTCGCTTGTGTCTTTGCGACAGGCGCCCGCGGGGAGGGAGATGTTGGAGGCGCCGAAGTCCGTGCGGTCGAAGATGACGACCTTGTCGTTGGGCAGGAGGGCGACATGCATGGCCGAGATGCCGATGCTCTGGCGCAGGAGCTCCCATTGGCCCTTATCGCCGTTCTGAGCTTGGCCATGGCAGCAGGGCGCCGCTACTACAACTACTACAAGGAAGAGAGGAATGGCAACCCCGGCGGCCTCCATGCATCTGCGTCCGGATGCGTCGAATAGTTGCTGTTAACTCGGCCGAAAGCTTCAAATAAACTTCACGGCGGTCGGCAGCTGAAAGCATCCAAAAGAGCATATGGGGATTAATGAAGGCCGTCGGCTGCATCTGCATGCATGGCGTGCAGTGGTCGCCATGAACCTGTGTGCTCTTGGACTCGTGTGCTGTGTTGTCGTTAGGTGTGAATTAAAGGAACATTTGTGAGGCTTTGTGCCTTGTGGGGAAGCGCGAGGGGTGGCGAGTGGCGTGCAGATTTAGTCGATTGTAATTTGTGCACACCCGTCTAATTAACTTAACTTTTATTATGTTAAATATTAAATATTTTTTCTCCAACTTTATTATATGAATTCACAATAACGCAGTACTAAACTGTATCACGATTGCCTTAACTTTTTATTTTTTTATTTATTAAAAAAACTAAACCATCCTTCTCTTTTTTAATATTTAAAAGTTTAAAATAATAATAATAATAATAATATAAAAAAATAAAAAGAGGATGTTGCCCTTCTCTCCCTCACTGGTGCCGGAGGGAGGCTGCGGTTGATTAGGTTTATCAACTTATCGTGATCTAATGTTAATACTTTCGGACGCTTGATCAATCGATTTTTTTTTTATTAATTTGATTTACTACTACCACTACTAATAATAATAATAAGAATAATTTGATCAATCGGTTTATCAACTTATACTAATTAAAAGGCTCAAAGTTAGAACTACTAAAGTGAATCCATATATACCCTGACCCTCATCTAATAATCTAATTTCATTGCCTTTAAAAGAGGCTAACTTTTCGAATTAACTTAAATTAGAAAAATGTCATTATTATTAGTGCTTATACATTACAAAAAGAATTAATTTTTTATGATTAACTAATCTATAAAAAATTGTGTTAAAACCAAACAATTTCTATCATAACTAATTATAATGTCACTTTGTTAGTTCTACATTTCATATGGGGTCGAGGACGGTAAAACTCAGTTATTTGGTCCACACAAACCAGGTATACAGGACCACAGGGCCAGGGGTCAAAGAGAGCTACAATTTCTTTTCCCTTTGATTATATGTTATGTACAGGGTGTTCATAATGTCACTCCTCAAATGCTTAATGCCACTTCAAACTCATCATTTTACCCTTCATTTCATCTTACTTTATTTTTTATGTTCTCTCTTTGAGTCTCATCGATTTCAACCCTCCTTGTTTAATCATCCCCCACAAGCTATTAATTATTTAGTTAATGAAAGTTATATTACTGGACAAATATATTAATTTAATTAATATGAAAATCACAATAAAATTAGACACAAAAATTAGGTATATACAAAATAAAGTAAAAATAAGAAGAGCGAACAAATATTAGGAAAATATTTTTTAAAATAATTAAGTTTCTGAAGTGTTTTGAACAATCAATTATTTGCGGTTAAGCAAATATATTTCTTAATGAGAGGTTTGAAATCAACTTGATCATTAGTACTTTTCTTAAAAAAATGAAAAAAAATGTACACTTAGTAATGGTTCAAAGAAACAATTATTTAAGAATAAAGATAGTGAAAATGGAAATAAATTATTATAGATAAAAAGGTGAAAGTTTCATTCCAAAACAATTACATATATTGATTATTGGTCCATTTTTCACAATTTTTTATGAGCTAATTTATTTTTATTTTCAAAATAACTTTATATGTATATTACATTATTTAATATTTCTTCAATCTCATCTTATACAATATTATCATGTTTATAAGTTGGTTGGGTGTCCACAAGATATATAGAAAAAGAGAGTAATACATAAAAATGATAATATGTTAAATTAATATAAATTAGATGGAAGATGAAGAGGCAAGAGAATATATTGATAATATTTAAATAAAAAGTGAGGTAAAGATTGGTCAGAGAAGAAAAAAGTCATTAAAATATGAATGGAAGATGAAAAGGTAAAAGAACATGAATGAAGGATAAAATTGTCATTTTGGAGTGACATTAAGTTTTCTATGAATATTATATTATATAAGTATATGTACTCATTGAGTTAAACATATGGATGCTCATAATGTCACTTCTAGAAAATTTAATGCCACTCCAAAATGACAATTTTATCCTTCATTCATGTTCTTTTGCCTTTTCATCTTCCATTATTTTTTAATGACTTTTTTCTTCTCTGACCAATCTTTACCTTACTTTTTATTTAAATATTATCAATATATTCTCTTGCCTCTTTTCTTCCATCTAATTTATATTAATTTAACATATTATCATTTTTATGTATTACTCTCTTTTTCTATATATCTTGTGGACACCCAACCAACTTATAAACATGATAATATTGTATAAGATGATATTGAAGAAATATTAAATAATGCAATATACATATAAAGTTATTTTGAAAATAAAAATAAATTAGCTCATAAAAAATTGTGAAAATTTTACCAATAATCAATATATGTAATTGTTTTGGAATGAAACTTTCACCTTTTTATCTATAATAATTTATTTCCATTTTCACTATCTTTATTTCCATTTTCACTATCTTTATTCTTAAATAATTGTTTCTTTGAACCATTACTAAGTGTACGTTTTTTTTTTCATTTTTTTAAGAAAAGTACTAATGACCAAGTTGATGTCAAACCTCTCATTAAGAAAAATATTTGCTTAACCGCAAATAATTGATTGTTCAAAACACTTCAGAAACTTAATTATTTTAAAAAATATTTTTCTAATATTTGTTCGCTCTTCTTATTTTTACTTTTATTTTGTATATACCTAATTTTTGTGTCTAATTTTATTGTGATTTTCATATTAATTAAATTAATATATTTGTCGAGTAATATAACTTTCATTAACTAAATAATTAATAGCATCAGGGGAGAGAGAGTGTGTGGGATGATTAAACAAGGAGGGTGGAAATCGATGAGACTCGAAGAGAGAGAATAAAAAATAAAGTAAGATGAAATGAAGGGTAAAATGGTGAGTTTGAAGTGGCATTAAGCATTTGAGGAGTGACATTATGAGCACCCAAACATATTAATACTTCACTAAATCTAGTTAACGCAATATATATATATATATATATATATGACTTTAATGGACGTGTAACACCTATTTGGTAGAGTATCGTGAAATGCTCCTGTCATGATCGTCCACCACTGTCCTTCCCTCCAAACCACTCTCTTTTTCTCAAAACCACCTCACCCCATCGTAAACGATAGATGTCATCGACCCTGGCCGCCGACGTTGGATCCTGGCGAACTTTTCGGTCAGCACGATTGCAGCATCCTCATCTCCGGGGTCGCAAAGCTCCGAACTTGTCTACATCGGTCATGGCAACCTGCGACATCATCATCTCCGGCATCGCGAGGCTCATCGTCAGTCCACGCCACCATCATCACAGCGATGTCGGGCATCCCCGACAAGGCTTCCCTGAACCTGCTATTGCTAAAGGGGGAAACGATCGGGCGGCGCTGACAACAACACATGATAGATCGGCGATGGCGATGACACCAGGCAAGAGATCAGCATGCGCGGATCTGAATCGATGACGGTGATGCAGATCTGGATCGACGGTGATTATGCAGATTGGGGACAAGGGGCGGCGATCGGAGGAGAGAGAAGATAAGAGAGAGAGCGGATGGGAGGAGGCGGCAGCACATAACAGGGACAGGGCGATGATCGGAGGAGAGAAAAGAGAGATCGGAGGGGAGGTGGCGACGGCGGCGCAGATCGGGAAGCGATGTGCAGCGATCGAAAGAGAGAAGAGAGGAGAGTAGAGGGGATGCAGCGGCGGCGCAGATCGGGGATGAGGGGCGGAGATCGGGGGAGAAAAGAGAGAGAGTGGAGGGGAGGCAGCTACAACGATGATCGGAGAGGAGAGAGCGCCGGAGGAGAGAGAGAAGAGAGAGAGGATAGAGAAGAGAGAGAGCAAGAAGGGGGAGGGGGAAGACATTAATGGTTTAGTGGTTTTGATCTCCATATATACACGAGGAATATTATTGTTCTACCATTGGTAGCACAATGCGATGATAGAGCAGGAGACATCCGATTTGCATCTAACAGATGAGAGCATATGCATCCAAGTCGAGCGCTTTAAGTTGCGACCTATGAGTTGCGATATGCGAGGGCTAGGTAACACAGACGACCTCTGAGTTGGACAAGAGCGATTGTTAGGGGCGGTCCGACTGCTCATCTCGGTCGCCAAGGGGATGAAGGCCATGAGGGAGGGATCTCGATCCGCGAGGGGATCGCGTCTCTTTCTCCCTCCACGCGCATATCAATCATCGCAAGCAACCTACGACCTACGAGGTGATCATCATCGGCGAAGCCATCACTCTCCGCCTTGGCCCCTCATCGACCCTCGCCGATCTCCCCTTGTCGATTTCCCCCTCGTGGAGATCCTTCGTTGGAGCTCTATCACCCATCGTTGTCGTGCAAAGCGCGTCATCACCCGACGCCATTGGAGGAAGACTCGCCCGCCCGCAACTATGATGGAGAAGGACATCATAGATCGATCGCCTTCGCCCTGGCAGGTTGATGACCACCGCCCTCTGCCCTCGTAGATCAATAGCCGCCGCCCTTCGCCTTCCTCCCTTGTCCCTCAGCTCACCACTACCCTTAGTTCACCACTCGCTGCCACCCTCCATCCTTAGCCACTCGCTGCCACCCTCCATCCTTAGCCACTCGCTCCTTGAAGACCTTCCAAGTGACTTCTTCATACTCATCAATTGGGTCTTAGACAGGGAACTCCACAATTGATGAGCTTGATCAACTAGCTAATGGGTAGTCAAGTTGGCCTTGTACCTATCAAAGTAATCCATGGTTCCGAACTTCTTCGTGATGATATCCGGTCAAGCTTTCACTACAAGAAAACTGAATATTTTCGATGACAAATTTTCGATAATTTAAAATTTTTCGTATTCTTTTACAAAATTTACGATGAGAGTAAATGTCCTTTCAAAATATTGATGGATAAAGTGCTCGTCGTTAGTACCGACGACACAAGTGGTCAATATTTTAACAATCGTTCTAGCCTTCAAACTTATCTATGAATAAAGCGACCATCAATATTTTGAAAGTTAGAACTCATCGGTAATTGAATTTATAATAAAATATATATAATACTATATATTAAGATATTGGCATATGATTAACTTTTTAATATCAATGTTGTGTATAGTCTAACCTTCGAAATTGCCGACGAATAGAGCGGTTGTTAGTAATTCCGAAGGTTAGGACCCATTAGTAATTGAATTTATAATAAAATATAGTATAATATTGTATATTAAAATATTGACTATGATTAATATTTTAATATTAAGGTTATAGATGGTATTAGCCTTTGAAATTAACGACGAATATCAACGTCGGTAATATTGAAGTCTAAGACCCGTCGAATAATTGAATTTATAATAAAATATAATATAATACTATATATTAAAATATTGACATGTGATTAATATTTTAATATGAAGATTTCCGATGGATAGACATCCCTCAAATAATTATGAAGGCTAGGACCTGTCAGTAATTGGATTTATAATAAAATATATTATTATAAGAGAGTGAGGAAGAGAGAGAGGAGGAAAATTAGAATTAGAGAGAGAAGCGGGAGAAAGAGAGAGAGAGTGTATCTGAGAGAGGGAAAGATATAGGGGAAAACGAGCCGCGATAAATTTTTATATTAAAATTTTCATCTGTCATAACCTTCGGAATTGCAACTGATAGAGCGATCGTCTGTAATTCTGAAGGTTAGACCCTATGGGTAATTGAATTTATAATAAAATATAGTATAGTACTAGATATTAAAATATTAGCATAGTATCAATATTTTAATATTAAGGTTAAGGACGGTCCTAGCCTTCGAAATTACTCTTTATCTGCCTCTCTCCCCCTCACTCTCTCGGCTCCCGTGATCCCACGGCTCTGTGATAAGACAATGGCTCCGACGTTTCCTCTCTCTCAGCTAGATTCGGATCTGGCCTAATGGCCGAATTCATGTGGCTGGATTTGGCTCGACAATCAACTTATGGCCTCATCCGGCCGCAAGCTTTCAGATCCAACAACAGGCAACAAGATCGGCCGCTTACAGTTGGATCTATTCGCATGCAGCTTGTTCTCAGTCATTGGGCCGCTTGTAGTCGACTTATGGTCGAATCCGGTCGTAGGCGAATGAATTTTTTTATCTTTTAAAAAAAATTTCAATGGGTAAACTCATAAAAAAATTCGAAGGATGGTCATCCTTTGAAAGTTCCAACAGGTAACTCCCGTCGGGACTTTCGACAGGTAGTCACCCATCGGACTTTCTGACGAGTAAGTCTTGTCAGAACTTCCGACTGAGAGGTGTTCATCAAAAACTTCAAGGGGTGATTCAGAACTTTCGAAGGGCGTCCGTCTTTTAGAACTTCCGATGGGTTACTCCCGTCAAAATTTTTGAAGGGCATCTTTAAGATGACTTTACTCGTCGGATATCGGTGATTTTTATGCACCCTCAAGAAAATCATTTCCTACGAGCATTTTTCAACAATGGCATCACGTCGAAAAATTCTTCGGGGGATTTTTGATAGATTTGGTTGTAAAAAATTTGTAGTGTTTGCCCTATTTGAATCTGTCCCCATAAAAAGTTGGAGCATTCAACTTTAGAAATTTTTCGATTGATGAACGATTAGGGTGACTTGAGTGTCTTGCATTCTTCTCCATTGCATGAGCCCATCGATTTATACTCTCAATCAAGTCTTGGCCCATGTCAAGAAATTGTCGCAGAGAGGGGGGGGTCACCCCCCACCTGCTGAGGTCGCAGCGCAGGGAAGGAGGAGGGGTCCCCCACCATGCTTCCCCGCGTCGGCGGCGCAGGGGGTGGGGCCCCCCGCACCTCGTCAGATGAACCCCCCCCCCCTCCCCCTCTACTCTCTCTCTCCCCTTGAGAGAGATTTTTTCGCATATGGGTATTTTTTACTTGAAAGAAATGATTAAATTAGAAAAATCACGATAGTTTAGAGACCCAAAAGATGAAGTTCGTAGTTTGATGTTAGATGTGGAAAATCGTGATAGTTTAGGGGTGGTTGGAGGAAATAACCCTTAAAATTATTAAAACATACATTTCTATCGAAAGATTTTGAAAGAAATATCTTTTTTAAAACTAATATTAAGTTAAGATAAATGACATTAAGTTCATAATTTTATTACATAATAAACCCATTAATTCATCATTGGCATCCTTATTATTTATCACTTCTACAGATCCAAAGTGTAAGATTTTTTAGTTAAAATAAGTAAAGATCATGCATACTATGATAATCTATCACATACGTGATGCATTCTTCAGGATATAATCATAAACATGCAAACATGCATGCTATGAATGAATTTAAAATACTAATATGTCCTAACAATATGCATTTCATTCATAATATGGTACATATAAAACATACATCTACTCATTTTATCCATCATAACAATAGTCATAAACATACTCACATAGCATATCATCATGCAATTTTAATGTAAAAGGTAACGTTCATAACATTTTATCATGCATAATTGCATTCATCGCACTAGCGACATGCTTAAGCACTCAATCTAACTTGTCCTTTCTTTTTCTTTTTACTTTATCACATAACATTTTGTGTTTCTTCAAAACTCAATAGACATTTATTGTTATGTGGAATCATAGTTTTCTTTCTTTCATTCATGCATTAATATTCCTTAATATTTTCTTAGTGTTACTTTATAACCCTTTGAATATTCATTTATCATTCATTATTTCATATTTATCATATGATATCTCTGAAGTTCACTATATTTTTACATTCTTTAATTTTGTCATAATACATCTTTCATCTTTACTTAAAAAGCACATTAAAATATCATTACATTGGTTAGCTATGCCATGAGGTCACTATATCCTTAAAAAATCTCAAATACTTTGTGGGTGGTGATATTATTTTTTGGTTTCAATCACCATAAGATAAAAGGCATCTACTTCTCATATTTAACTTTAATGAGAACCAATGCATTGTCTTCAGTTGGGTAATTTATTATGATCGTCAATACATTAAACATTTTTCAAATACATTTTCATATTTTAGCCTAATTATGACTAACCATGCCAATATGATACTTAGATTATTGTCAATACATCAATCAAAGTTTCATACATAGAATCACATATAAAGTGTACAAGACATCGTATAATTGGATGTATATAAACATTTAAAGAAAAAAATTAAAATATTAACATAATAAGAGTTGATATAAATAATATAATATATCTAAGAAAATTCTAGATAAACAAGAAAATTGGAGTTGAATTGCTAACTTTCTTCATTGATAGTAATAAAATATATAAGGATCTGTACAGAACAAAAAACAAAAATAGTTATCATACTATCTTATCTAATCTAGTTAGTTACTAGCTACAAACAACAAATATAATCTAAATTCAAACTAAACTGAGTTTGTTATTCAAGACACCCCCTCAAGATGGAGCATGAAGATCACAAATGCCCATCTTGCGTAAGAGATACTGAAATCGATCATGCCCCAATGCTTTTGTGAAAATATCAGCAAGCTGGAAATGTGTAGGGACATAACAAGGAAAGATTTGTTTGGAGCGAACATGTTCCCGAATAAAATGACAATCAATTTCAATATGTTTGGTATGCTCATGAAAAATAGGGTTCTTGGAGAGTTGTAGTGCAGATTTGTTATCGCAGAAGAGCTCTATTCTTGATGGAGAAATATCAAGGGAGGATAAGAGTGAACATAACCATATAAGCTCACTAGTAGTGAGAGCTAAAGCTCTGTATTCAGCTTGGACGGATGAGCGAGAGACTATTGGTTGCTTCTTTGTCTTCCAAGAGATGGGATTGCCATCAAGAGTAATTAAATAATCAGTAACTGACCGTCTAGTGAGCGGGCAGCTAGCGCAGTCAGAGTCACTGTAGATGGCAAGATTGAAATTGGACGCATGTTGAGGAAAAATGTCAGGAGAAGATTTTAAATAGCGGAGAACCCGCAAAGCTGCCTCCCAATGTCATTGCTTGGGAGATGACATAAATTGAGAAAGTATATGAACCGAATAACATAACTCAGGTCTTGTGATAGTAATGTATATGAGACGGCCAACCAAGCATCTATACTTGTCAGGGTCATGTAAATCGTCTCCAGTATTGGTAGCTAATTGATGTCTTTGCTCCATGGGAAACTTAGTGGGGCGATATCCAATTAAACAACATTTTGATAAAATGTCAAGTGCATAATTTTGCTGGCAGAGAAATAAACCACCAGGAGTACGCAAAACCTCAATGCCCAAAAAATAACGTAAACGACCAAGATCCTTTAGGTGGAAACATGAGTTCAGATATCTCTTGAAGAGAACACAAAAATTGTCATTGTTGCTTACTAATAATAGGTCATCAATATAGATGAGAAGAGCTAGAAAAATAGAACCATGATTATATGCAAATGAAGAATTTTCTGCACTTGAATGCTTAAAACCATAATCTTTTAGAGCGTATGTGAGTTTGGAAAACCAATTACGAGAGGCCTGCTTTAGGCCATAGAGAGACTTATGCAATCTGCATACTATGTTAGGAGAAGAAGATCGCAAGCCCGGAGGTAGTTCCATATAGACTACTTCATCAAGATCTCCATGAAGAAAGGCATTATGCACATTCATTTGATGGATGGACCATTGTTTAGAAATAGCAATGGAGAGTATGCATCAAATAATAACCATCTTAGCCACGGGGGCAAAAGTTTCTTTATAATCGATTCCTTCGACTTGTGTAAAACTTTTTACAACAAGGTGAGCTTTATACCATTCTATACTGCCATTAGCTTTTCGTTTTATCTTGAATACCCACTTACGAGACTGGATTGAGTGAATAAGACTGGGTGTGTTTACTAATTGCAGAATGACAAATGTAGTCATTGAGGTAAGCTAGTGGTCTTCGTATGCGATATTGTTGCCCTTCATATGGTTGTTGTATATCAGTACTGACATTCTCTATTTGCATTGAAAAATTTTGTGTGGACAAAATATTTGAAACTGGCGTATGAGTATAAGCTGTTGCGGATTCATTAGATTCTATGAGCTCTGATGGTTCAATCACTTGTTGATCAATTGCTGGGGGTCCTGCATTGTCGACATAAACTTTTGAATTATCTAACTTTGCACACTAAGGTATGGTCTTGTCGGCAAAAGGAAAGACTGTTTCTGCAAACTTTACATCCCTGGAGACAAAAACTCGCTTTGCTTGTAAATCATAAAGCCGCCATCCCTTTTTCCCAAAAGGATATCCAATGAAGATACATCGATGAGAACGTTCAGCAAACTTATGTGTAATTTCTTATTTTGGTAACTTAGCATAGCAGAGTGAACCAAAAACTCGTAAATGCTTGTACGATGGTGGTTTGCCAAAAAGCACTTCAAACAGTGTCTGCCCATCGAGAATAGAAGAAGGTGTGTGGTTGATTAGATAAGCAGCTGTGAATACACTCTCTCCCCAAAAATGAATAGGAAGAGACGCCTGAAAAAGTAAAGAGCGTGCCACATCGAGAAGATGTCTATGCCTGCATTCAACACGTCTATTCTGCTGTGGAGAGAAAACACAAGACGTTTGGTGAAGAATGCCATTTAGTGCAAGTAAATCCTAAAATTCTTTGGATAAAAACTCCATGCCATTGTCACTTCAAACAATTTTAATATTTTTATTAAACTGGTTCTGTATCATATGATGAAACTTCATAACAAGGTCACATGTTTCTGATTTTGCTCTCATTAAGAATACCCAAGTACTTCTACTAAAATCGTCCACAAGAGTTAAAAAATATTTAGCGCCAATAGAAGAAGAACACTGATAGGGACCCCATATATCACAGTGAATTAAATAAAAAATAGTTGCGGCTTTATTCAAATTAATAGGAAATTTGCTTCTACTTTGTTTCGCCCGGCAACAAACATCACATAAGGTTTCTGGTTTATTTTCTTGTGATAACTTATCACCTCTAAGAACATAATAATTGCTGGGATGACCTAATCTAAGATGCCATAATCTGGCAGAATCTTCAGAGACTGAACTATGTGCTTGAGGCTGTACGTACCTTTCGCAAATAGTAAACACCACCATGTTGTTCACCCAGCCCAATCAGTTTCTTCGAGGTGCGGTCCAGTATCAAACACAAAGTTGAAACAAAAGTTACTGAGCAATTCAAGTCAGGAGACAATTCTGCAACTGAGATTAAATTGCAATTGAATTCTGAATATATAGAACATTATTTAAAGTAAAACTTTCACCGAGACTGAGATTGCCAATTTTTGTGGCTGTTAAACAATTTCCATTTGGAATTCTTATTTACCGATTTACTGATTGCCTATCAATAAGAGATTTTGAATTCCCTATCATATGCATTGAAGCACCGTTGTGTAGAATCCAACGGGTACAAGAAGGAAGAGGTAGAAGATCTATACTAGACATGGTTTCACATTCCTTGTCGTCAGCGGCCAATTATTGACAGAAGCCTTTGAAGTTGTGTCACTAATAAAGACGCTAATGCACCTGGCACACCTTCAGTTGAAACATTCTGTGCAGAATTTGCCTGGAAGTGACCACCTTCTTTTCCAGAATCACCGCGAACAGATCTTGTGCTTGATCCCTTCTTCTTACCCTTCCAATTTGTTGGGTATCCATGAAGATGACAACTATGTGATTTTGTATGCCCCTCTTTGCCACAATGATCACATAAAAGTCTTTTGCTTGAAGACTTTGATGCAACAGATCCTTTTGCAAGAAATCCTGCAGTGATGGCACTTGCATCAGTGGTTTGCGATACTTTGCGTTGTTGTTCTTCATGAAATATCATGGAGTATATTTTTCCAAGATTAGGAAGTGGATCTGCACTTAAAATATTGGAGCGTATTGTGCCAAAAACTTCATGATTGAGCCCCATAAAAATTGATGGGATCGCTCCTTCTCCTTCTGCTTCACATACTTGTATGCGGCATCACCAATGCATTTGCCACAAGTACATATGGGAGAATTAATAAAATTCTCTAGTTCGTCTCAAAGACCTTTGAGCTTTGTGTAGTATTCTGCCACACTATGCCTTTCTTGTTTAAGCAGACAGATTTCAGTCTTCAAAGAATGAATTCTGGTTTCAATTGCTTGAGAAAATCGCTCCCGAAAATCTTCCGTGGCATCTTCTGCATATGTCACGCTCACCTGGAGATCTTTCTCTAGTGAGTTAAAAATCCATGCAATTATCATGGAATTCAAATCTCCCAATGCTCAGCAGTCGGATCATCAGCTTCTGGTCGCTTCACAGATTCGTCAATGAATCCAAGCTTGTTCTTGGCACGCAATGCATTACACATGGCACGTGACCAAGTCAAGCAATTGGTTCCATTCAACTGATGAGTAATAAGTAAATTCCCTGGCAGACGAATTAAGGGAGTATGCTAAAGGGATCTTCGAAAGCAAGATATTTCCCGTGAGATGAACTTGCCATCTGAGAAACTTTTGGATCTTGCTCTGATACCATAAGAAAATTCTAGATAAAGAATATAAATAAGAAAATTGGAGTTGAATTGCTCACTTTCTTCATTGATAGTAATACAATGTATAGGATCTGTACAGAAAAAAAAGTTATCAGTATAGAACAGAAAACAAAAATAGTTATCATACTATCTTATCTAATCTAGTTAGTTATTAGCTACAAGCAACAAATATAATCTGAATCCAAACTAAACTGAGTTTGTTATTCATGAATATCACTTTACATATTAGACAATTGTGATACATCATTAATAGAAAATTATACCTTAATACATATGTATTCATTTTGACTGATTCTAATTTGCTTGCAAACTAAACCTTCATAAGAATCATATATAAAATTTATAAATTTTATTTTTTTCTATTTATTATCATAAATTCATAAAAGTACCTAAATCAATTTTTTGCATAGTATTTTGACAGTAGGCACTAAAATATTAATAACTTCTTCTAGACTTGTCATTTTCAAATTTTTTTAACTTTTTATCAATTAATCCATAAATTTCAAATCCTAATTCAAAATTTCCAAATCATGATAGATTTTACAATTTTATCTCGTTATTACTCAAGATAGCATGATAGTAGTCTGAGTTTCTAATCACAACTATTTTTATACATCTCCATACTATTACTCAAAATTCAATGGAAGTAGATTTAGAGATTTTTGATATGTATATATATATATGAAATAATGTCTGTCATACGCATGTGGGGCGTATGACAAACATACGCCTACTCAACAGTCGTCTGATTAGACTGGACGGTCCGACGTTGAGCGGGCGTGAACTGGCCTCTTCATGTGAGAGGAGGCTGGTTCATTCCTTTTTTTGCATTTCTTCTTCGAAGGGGTCTTTTTTTCTTTCATTTCATTTCACGCTCCTCGATGTGAAAATGCGAGGCCGTCCCACTTGCCCTAGATCGGGATCGTCCCGGTGAAACGAAACGGTGAGGCGCCCCTTCGACCCTTGAGAAATGAAAAATAGCGAGGCGCCCCGTCGACCCTTGCCCTAGATCGGTGATCGACCTGGCAAAACGAAACAACGAGGCACCCCTTGCCCTAGATCGGTGATCGACCTGACAAAACGAAACGGTGAGGTGCAGCAAACGATCGACCCTTTGCCGGTGAGTTTTCTTCATCGCGCGTCGCCCTTGCCCTAGATTCGAAGATTTCTTTTCTCCCCCTCCGATCTGTGTGTTCTGCGTAGATCCTGGCTTTGTTTGGCGCTCCAGACGAAAAGGCAGCCCCCATGACATCCACTCTGCGCGACGTTGCGACGAGGGGAAGTGCGACATTTTCTTAAAGACGATCGACCCGTCCTCCTCGTCGATGAGTTTTCTTCCTCGCTCTGATCCCATTTTCCTCTCGCACATTGTCTATGCCCTAATTCCCCTTTTCCATAAGGGACGCTTTCCTTCTCTTCATGACGTGATTATTGGAATTTACTATTCAATGCAACTGGAGTATCTTGTTTTGTTATCTGCGAATGTCCATTCTGTCAATGTTTAGGGTTTAGGGTAAAATGCATGTATATCTGATTTGTTGCTATCTTGATTCTTGAGATCCCCGAGAATCCATATTATTTGTTGTTGTTGATGTTGTCAATGTTCCCCTTCTTCATGTATCAATTTTATACCTCGTCAACTGTTGTGGGCAGTGGATCAATCTCCATGATGATCTCTACCTACAACACTTGACGGTAGGGAATTGATACAATGTTGCATGTGGAGAAGATATCATGAACAAGAGCAAAGAATATGGATTCCTTAGGTCGTTTGTAATTTGAAATCAATTCTTAAAAATCTAGGTTCATTTTACAGATTTTCTTTTATCGATATGGAAGTAACTGAATTTAAGTGTAATGCATTTGAAAGTACTACTGTTTATATTGAAAAAATTGTTGAAATAGACATAGAAGATCAGAATGAGGAATTGAATGTCGATAACATTGAAAGTTCAAATTTAGTGAAATCTTTTGACCTACCAAAGCCATATGTCGATATGACATTTGATAGCGACGAAGAAGCATATAAATATTATAATATGTATGCTAGGTTGGTGGGCTTTTCTATTAGGAAAAATGCTACACACAAGTCTAAAAGTACAAGGAGAGTTGTAAGTAGATATTTTATTTGTTCCAAAGAATGATACAAGAATGTGAAGCAAGATTTTGGAAAGGCAAAACAAAGAAGAGAAGTTAAAAATGATTGTCTTGCCCATTTATATATTGGGCTAAGAAAGGATGAAAAGTGGAAGGTGAGAAGGTTTAAAGAAGAGCACAATCATTCTTTAACAACTCCCTAAAAAGTTAAATATTTGCGTTCACAAAAAGTGATTTATGAGACTTCTAAAGAAGTTATCGTCAACTTGCACGGTTATGACTTGGGTCCATCTAAGATAGCTAGAGCACTTAATATGTCTGGTGAACCACTACTAATACCTCAAAATTGTATAGACCACTTGAGAACTAAAAGAAAAGGCAATCTCGGTAGTGAATGCTTAAATGTCATTTCATGTTTTCAAAATAAGATGAGTGTTGATCCAAATTTTTTCCATAGATAGGAATTTGATGCAGAGGGCACAGTTATGAATTTCTTCTGGGCCGATGGTAGATCAAGAGATAGTTATTTAAATTTTGGTGATGTTGTCGTATTTGATACAACATATCAAAAAAATAATTTACGGATGCCATTTGCTCCATTTACCGAAATTAATCATCATAGGAGGTCTTGTTTGTTTGGTTGTGCTTTACTTGCAGATGAAACAGATGAAACATTCATCTGGTTGTTTGACAAATGGTCTGAGTGCATGAGTGGAAAACATCATACTTATATTATTACTGATCAGGACATTGCCATGGAAAATGCAATCCATAAGGTTTTCCACACACCGTTCGTATTTTTTGTGCTTGGCACATTAAAAAAATGCAATGATTCATGTGCAAGATCTATATGCACGAGGTACATTTAAAGAAGATTATAGTAAATGGCTATATGGATCTTCTAGTGTAGATGAGTTTGAAGAAGGGTGGCATTCTTTGAAGGAAAATTTTGATATTCCAAATGGGCACTGGTTGGAGAATATGTACAACAAACATAGGCAATGGGTTCCATTATATTTTGAAAATCTTTTTATTGCATGTATGCGTACTACTCAAAGAGCGGAAAGTATCAATGCTTTTTTTGATGAATTTGTTAATGCAAACACATCTTTATCAGACTTTGTACATCAGTATGATTTGGCTATCAAGACTCATCGTCACAGGAAGAAAGGGAAGTCTTTCAGACGATGAATTCTACACCTTCTTATGTAGTGAAAAATCAATTAGAAGTTGATGCTGGCAGCATTTACACACAATGTCTTTTGCAAATTTCAAGAACAATATTCACAATCATTCAAGATGTACGGACATAATATTTACAAAGATGAAAGGAAGTCTATTTATGTAGATGAAGGCAAAAATATTGTCGAGTACAGTCAACAAGAAAGATTTTCTATAATGTGTTCTTACAAAAAGTTTGAATGAGAAGGAATTTTTTGTTGCCATGTTTTATGTATTATGAATAAGAAAGGTGTTGCATTTTTGCCAAAGGAATATGTGCTTCATGGATGGACAATAAATGCAAGATATGCAAAGGCATGTACAGTGTACAAAAAGTCATGTCCTTCTATAGATATCATATCTCCAATGCAGAAATTAGCATGGCAAAGTAACCTATGGAAAATACAAGAAAAGGGACTGTGTTCAACTAGACATTTGGAATTTGGGGTCCCCATAATAGAAGATGTTATAAGGAAATTTAGTGCTTTCGAATGGATCATCATCCTGTGGAGGTGGGACAATCCAGCACTAATGTTGCCAGTCAACCCACCATTGTCAGCTTACCGGAATCACAATTTGCTATATGTGATCCAGTCCATGTAAAGGCTAAGGGTAGATCAAAAAATGTGGAAAGAATTAAATCTAGCGTTGAAGTTGCTATGTCACAAAAAATAACTTGTGGACAATGCGGAAAAAAGGACACAATAAGAGAAAATGTCCTTCAACGAAGGTACAATGTTTTTTTTTCCTCCATATTTTTTAGCATAGGACAATTTGCTCATAGTATTTCACATTTGCAATAGGATAATCCATTGGAAGCCAACCAACAAGATCGCTGAATCTGGAAGTTTTTTGTCCATTACATGCCTTTTATGAAGGTAATATTTCTTTATAGGTTGTCAATTTGTGGACATAACATTGCTCGTATTTGTTGATATTTACCTCTATTGTGCTTAGCTCATTCTCGAGGTACTATGTCTAGATTTAATAGTTCAATCTCCAAGTACTATGTCCAGATTTAATAGTTCAATCTCCAAGTACTATCTCCAGTTGTATTATGTTATATCATATTTTTTTTCCTACTTTGAAATCTCATATGTTATATGAATTTTGATATGTCATTCTGGGTTAGCCAGCAGGTGATCTCAATTCTTTGAAATCTCATTGTGCTTGTTGCTTTATGCCATTCAGAGTTGATGCCTGATGATAATTGTATGCATAACAAGGGGACAAGAACTTGAAGTCGAGACAAATTTGAAACATAATTGTACATGTCTGATGATGATTTGTATGCATAAGTGTATGCCTGATGATATTCCATTGTGTTTGTGGAGACAAATTTGAAGTCAAGTTCTACTTTAGTTTAGTTTTACTTGTGTTTGTGGAGACAATTTGTATGCCTGATGATATTCCTATGTTCTATTTTACTATGTTCCATTTTCATGAAATTTTCATTAGTTTAGTTGATGCTTGTGTTTAGTTTAGTTTAGTTAAAATTTTCATGAAAATTTAGCAATTTCGTTGAGAAGCAACAATCCGATGGTTCTATTCTGTTTGATAGTACTTGGTAGAATTTGTTGCTTTGATGTGCTAAACTCCTCTTTTTAGGTGCTCTGGTTGGTGATCTGACTTTTTGTGGTTTTACTTGATGTGTTACACATGAAAATTTTTTTCCTTTTTGTTTCAGTGTAATACAAGGGATTTTGAACTTTTTGTTAGTTTGACTATATAATCCTCATTTTGAGAGTTAATTTAGCCTGTGGAACTTGATGACTATATAATCCTCATTTCTTGTTTATTAATTTAGGTTGTAATTGTTTATGGAAATTGCAAACGGAGATTCTATCGGCAGATATCAAGCGTTACTTATTACATCTAAGAAATCAACCTGTATCTCCTGTCATCCGTTGCAGATATTCTTATCTTCTCTCCACTTTCTCCATGCATAGGGACACTGATTCTATCGGCAGATATCAAACTCGATCCAGTTCAACTCAAACTCGAACCCCTACGCGAATTGGAGTGGCTTCATGGTAACAAGACCACGACTGCATGCAACAACAACATCTCATCTGTTGTTGTGTCGTGTGTGCCTAGTCGTCATATAAGTAGCGGCGCCAGTATATATATCTAAGCGCACGCCTCTCCATCCTCTCTAAGCTAGATACCAAACTCAACTCGGCCTCTCTCGTCTCCTCTCCCCTCTGCTCTGCGCTGTTGCCTAATGGTCGTCGCCGGCGGCTGGTGCCGCGGCCGCCTCCTCAGCCGCGGCGGCTCCGCCACCGTGTCTCTGGCGACCAAATTCTAACATGTTATATCAATTACACTGATTAGTAAAACAAGTCATACGGGTACAAATTCTAACAGGTTATATAAAGATAAACCAAATTCTAACAGGTTCAAATTCTAACAGGTTATAAAAAGATGAACCAAATCATATCAACTATAACACAGTAACACATAGGATTAATAAGTCATAACAGGTTCAAATTCTACTGAACAGTACAAATTCAATCATAGGATCAACTTTATATAAATATGATCAGCAAGACTAATACAACAAAGATTGCGACAACTAATTTACATATGAACTTGGTTCCGTTCCTATTTACTACAACTTCGTCTTCAAATAAGTCGTTTTCAAATAAGCCATTTGTAGTTTGCATCCTATTGACTCTTCGTAACAATCCATTGATTACATGTGTGGGACGATCTTCAAAACTTGGATCCAACCATCTAAAATATTGACACGCTCCGATTTGCTACAAGATAAGAACAATTGATTCTGTGAGAAGAAAACTTTAACAAATGGATGAAAGAAAGTTTATAAAATGAAATTAAAAACTCACACCGTAGAATTGACATCCGTAGAACCTTCCTCATGGGTTGCGTTGGGTCCACGATGTTCTTATTACAGCTTCTCATTTGCAATGGCACTTAGGGAACGTCATTTAAAACCAAAGGCTATGTACAAAAATATACTAGGCAATTAAAATTGTGCATTGTATGAATGAAATAACAAGTAGCCAAACAAAACAAAGATGGCAAATGATAACTAGGTCGAATGAAAAGTAGTTCAACTTGGCATAAATCTGCGATAATCTACATCCCTACTAGATCACAATCTTGGCATAAATTTTATAGATCCCACAAAATAATATATCAAACTCACAATTCAAAGGAGCTTTAAATCAACTCTTTTAAGAGAGAAAGTTTCGGAGAAGTTCGATTCAAAACATTCATGCATGCAGATTGAACATTTTAAAAATCTAATACATTTTAACAATCGCGCGATGAAGCGAGAGGGAGACTGTCCCTTTTGGATGTAGAGAGGAATCGGAATTAGGGCAAAGGCAAAGTGGTGAAAGCGAAGGCACTTGAAAAACGAAAGCGGAAAAAGGAAGAAATCTCACCGCCGGTCAATTGTATTCTTTCTTGCTCGCCCAGATCGTGCTGCTGCTTCGTCGGATGGACACGAAACGAGATCTATGCAGAACTTACAAATAGGAGAGGAGAAAATAAATATTTGAAATTAGGGCATAGACAATGTGCGAGAGGAAAATGCGATCGGAGCGAGAAAGAAAACTCACTGACGAGGTCGCGCAGAGTGGATGTCATGGGAGCTACCTTTTCGTCTGGAGTGCCAAACGAAGCCGGGATCTATGCAGAACACACACAGATCGGAGGGGGGAAAAGAACTCTTCGGATCTAGGGCAAGGGCGACGCGCGAGAGGAAAATGCGAGATGAGCGAGGAAGAAAACTCATCGGCAAGGGGTCGATCGTCTGCCGCGCCTCGCCGTTTCGTTTTGCTGGGTCGATCGCTGATCTAGGGCAAGGGGCGCCTCGCCGTTTTTCATTTCGCAAGGGTCGTTGGGGCGCCTCGCCGTTTTTCATTTCGCAAGGGTCGAAGGGGCGCCTCACCATTTTGTTTCGCCAGGACGATCGACGATCTAGGGCAAGTGGGGCAGCCTTGTGTTTTCGCGTCGCGGAGCGCAAAATGAAACGAAAGAAAAAAAGACCCCTTCGAAGACGAAAAGAAAAAAAGGAATGAATCGGCCTCCTCGCACATGAAGAGGCCGATACACGCCCGCTCAACGTCGGACTGTCCGATCTAATCGGATGGCTGTTGAGCGGGCGTATGTTTGTCATACGCCCCACATGCGTATGACAAACATTATTTCCATATATATATATATATATCATTTCTAATTTTTGGACGAGTAAAACATATTCAAATAATTATTACAATAATGGTTGCGAATTTAGACATATTACGATGCATAATTACTTATGTGACATTCAATCAGAATATCTATCAAGAATATGGTGTTCTTGGAGCTCTAGATTCAAACAAAAACATAGGAGAGAGAAGTGTTTGAATCTTCTTTACATACGCATGGTACTTTTCATTTTTTTCATGTTAACCTATTTTTCGTTGTGCATGTATTCTTATTCTATTACTTATTTTCTCAAGGTTTTGGGTTTGGAATTATTTAAATAGATTGAACAAAAAGCAGCGGAATTGGCCTACTTCTTGCACATACCAATTAAAGTATTTTGAAATGAACTGAAAAAAGGAATTGATCTGGGGAAGTTTTTGTATCAAAATTTGCTTGGCTATTTCAAGTGGATTTTCGAGTGTTCGTCAAAAGAAACAAATGAAGGTGAAATTTATTTGAATGAATTTGCCTAATTGCGATATCTGATAAAAATAGTTATTTCTTTTTTCTTTCCTTTTCATCTGAAAAGGACTCTTATTCTATTTCTATATTCCTTCCAAATTCAAAAATGAAGTTATTACAAAATTATACAAAAATAGGAAGGGAATAGAGTTGACGAATAAATAAAGCGTTAACAATTAAAAAAATGAAAAAAAATAGAAAACATTGGCCTCCCTCCTATATCTTGTATCTATAGCATTTTTTCCATGGTGGCTATTTAGAAGAATATGTATATTTTCCTTCACAACATAAAAATCAAGGTTATTAAAATCGAACCACCGGTTCTATCACGAACTGAAAATCGGTTCAGTCCAAATTGATTGCAAAATTAGAACTGATGTTTAACTGGACAAAAATCAGTACAACTAGTAAAAACCGGTTTAACCACTAAACCAAAAAAGCTCGGTTCATATTTTAAAGTGAAAAAATTAGAAAATAAATATGAAAAATTAATTGGAAATAAATATGAAAAATTAATTGGAGATAGGAATTCATGGAAATAGAAAAGGAAATAATAATAACTCTAAAAATGAAAATATTCTTTCCTTTTTATGAGTAGGAGAGAGGAAATAGTCATAAAATTAATAACGTAAAGTCTTTTATATGAATATTTTTTAATATTTGTGTATTACAAAAATGGAAATTAATAGGGAGAGAGGAATTAATGAAAATAGGAAAATAAAATTATTAAATTGAAAGTAAAGAAAAAAAAACATGAGAGTGGTAGATATCAAAATAAAAATACTATTGAACAATAAAAATAAAAAAGAATTAGTACGATATATCAATAATAATTCAAACTATTTTTATGAATATTAAAATTTATTTTTTATATTTTATTATGAATTATAAGTTAGGACTATATTTTTATGCATTATATAATATTAATTATATATATATCTATAAAGTTATATAAATAATATTAATTTAATAAAATATAGTTGAATCCGATCAAACCAGTACAATCGCGACTCAATTGATTGTCCTATCCGGTCGGTGGTCAGTTATTATAACATTGATAAAAATGACGGCGGTCGGTTATTATAACATTAATAAAAATGATGGTTGCACCGTTATCAAGGTTGAAGGTTGTTTCACATTTTTCGATGTTTTTGATAAAAAAAACTCACGTTTGCCTATATTTCTAAAATATGACGATGTTCTACAATTTATTCCCAAACCAAACGGAGCTTATCTTATTGATAAGTTTTATCACAGAAATTAATTTCCGGTGTTACCTTGGGCTGTGCTTAATTATAGATACTTATATAGAGGATTCCTTGACAATTATATTGGAAAAAAGGATTATTAATTGATTAACAGTAAGGCAAAAATGAAGATAATTAGTTAGTGTTTCGTTATAATTAGATGGTGGATTATATAAATCGCCATTTTGTTACAATGAAATTAAATAATTATTCAATTGCTATTCGGTTATAGTTAGAAATGAATTATAATTATTACTTCATAACGTTACTATTAGGGAGAATTGTGGAAGAAAAAAGAGTGATTAAATGCTGTTTTGGTTGTAATTAGAGATTAACTTATAATTATTACTATTCAGTTACAATAGGAGATAATTATAAAATAAGAAAAATTAAGAAAATAGATAAATAGAAATGGAGCTTTGAGGATCTATCTCTAAACCTCAGAAATATATATATAGATTATTGACGGTGAAATTTACATGGTCAAGCAAAAATAAATTGAATAGCACTTTGACTCCAACTGCTGGTGTCAATGAGCAAATCTTTTGTTATCCCCCTTTTTAACTCAACAGAACCCTAAAACTTGACCCTTAATTAACCTCATTAATTTTCTTAAGGGTACACAAATTATATATACTGCAAGCCAAAATAAAGGTAATTTTCATGAAAGTAATGAGCACTCGGCTAACAAGGTTTAAACATACAAAATTACTTAACGCAACAAGCTTCCTTTAGCCACGATCAATAATTCTCGTGAACTGCAAGAAGGAAATCAGTAATTAATATTGATCAGATCAGGCATCAAGTTTGTGCCCACATTAATGGTGGACTTCACCAGAAGGAGTCATATATAATTAATTCAAGAGTTGAAGCTGCAAATAAAGATACAAGGTCGATATTTTCATGTCCTAGCTAGAGGTTCTATTATTTCTCCATGCCAAATGAAAGTGCAAAGATCAGAGCTCAGCTTTTCTCAGGGTTGCAGCCTTAGGCTACAACTTTAAGGACTATGTAACATAATGAGCGACGCAAACCCTAGAAAGCTTGATTCACAAATCACTACCAAAAAGAAAAAAAAATGTCAGGAAATATGTAAACAATATTTGAGTACTACCTCTTAACTCATCATGAATATCTTTCAACTCTATCGGCCGCATGATCTACCATTGAATTCTATGTATTATGAAAAGAGGAAGAGAGATTGTATAAACACATAAGAACACGCGAGATTTACAAGATTCACTCTAAATCAGACTACGTCTTTGGATGATGATGGTTTTTTTTTGTTATGAAATAATGATGATTACAATGATGTCAAATAACTCAGTTGTTACGGAGTTTATGTAAGGGACTTTAATATAAAATGAAAAATAAAAATTCTAAAATTGTCTCGATTTCGAAGGCTCCGCCCCGAGTCCGTCGTTGAGAACGGGCGACTTCGCCACCCCTATTGCTGAAGCGCTTGACTATATATAGGTCCAGTTATAATTAGATTCAGATTCAAGATATTTTCAACAAGAGTAATCGTGTCCTTGAACTTTTAAATAAGTTTATGTTCTTAATTGAAATAGATGTTATACCGTTCTGCGGTCTTCTATATATCAATAAAATAAAGCTGACAAGATCATATCTAAATGGCTTCATTCCCTCATTCTCTAGGGACTTTTGCTTAATTAAGCGTACACTATAAGCATTGCATTGGACTTAAATTAGTGATCTCATTAACCTGATTCAGTACCATGAGAAAGAAAAATTACTTGGACAGACAAAAGAGCAGGCCAACAAATCAAAAGCTCATGAGACATTTGAGTGTTTAATTGGTTACCATGTACCGACTGAGACTTTATTAGTTTCCACCCTAAAGAAAAGAAGAAAAGAAAAGGATTTCATGTACCGACTGAGACTTTATCAGCTACCATGTCTCCTCTCCAAAAGAAAAGAAAAGGATCGAACTGAGAAATAGATTCTTGATGTCCCAACTTGTTATCAGAAATACTTTAAGCAGGAAGATCAGAGTTCAATAATTAAAGCTTTCTGAGATCCTGAGTATAAATTAGCAATCTGTCATGAGCTGATGAAAGAAAAAAAAAAGGCATAAAGTTTAGAACACAATGATGAAGGATTCTTTTCTCCTGTTTCCTGTCAGAGAGAAAGAGAGAGGGAAAGAGGAGAGAGAAAAAAAAAAGGGGAACAGAACACAGAACACAAGAAGAGGGGATCCATCGAAGGACCATGGACATTAGATGCGCTCCTAAGTGCTAATCATCACAGCAATGTGCACATAGTTTTCCGATCTCCGACACAAAACTCATACCAAGATATCCAGAAAGAAAACTAAGCCACCAGGAGATAAATATATATAGCTTTCTTTCCAAAATGGGGAACGTACATCAGTATATGTTAGGAAACAAGGGATGCATGCAGCATGGGGTACCTAAGATACCTCTGAAGAACAAAAGTGCCGGCTTGAAGCTTATGATTGGAGGGAATGAAGCCTGGCCCGAGATCTCTTCAGTCGCAGGCATACATATATGCCGCTCATGAAGAAAGGATGACCTTGAGCCAGACGACATTCCCCTCAAAGGTTTAAGCTTCCTCCTTGTGCTTACCTCTCTCTCCCCCCTCCCCCGAGATTCCCGGCTTGTTTGAAGGGAGGTTGTGACATGTGAGAGGTAGCTGAAACTTCTATAGGTTGTAAATGAGGGAATGGGTGTCACGGGGGAGATAAGTAGGACGAATCAAATGACTAGAGACGAGAGAGAGTGTGTGTTTGTGTGTGTGTGTAGTCTAATGAGAGATTAAGAGCGTTGCCGCTGCGAGCTGAATCTAAAAGACGGACGCAGCAGCATGCAAACAAACACATTCAGGCAGAGAGATAGCTAATGATGTTCGTGGAAGGAGACAAAGCGAAGGACACAACTCAGCAGGCAGTAGAGGACCCAACAACTGGTATTTCAGAAGTGACCACGAACCATGCACCCCTCAAATCAATCAATCTCTCTCTCTCTCTCTCTCTCTCTCTCTCTCTCTCTCTCTCTCTCTCTCTCTCTCTCTCTCTCTCTCTCTCTCTCTCTCTCTCGTTGTTGTTCTGCATCTATGCATGTGATGCCAGTCATTGGGCGCCCATCTGCAATAGTTAATTCCCAACAACAACACAGGGCTGATCAGTTCCCAAGGATGAATAGTGTAATTGGGTCATTAAGGCCAATTGGTTGGTAATGATGCATAAGACTCGTGTCATGTGCGGACAGATATATGTACTTATACTAATTTAAAGCTTAAACCCTACCTGTTTTTTATTTGTTTATTTGTTCTTCCCAATTTTTTACTACCGATTTAATTAGTGGGTTATGAAAATATCTAAATTATTTATATTCCAGAAAGTTATCTGAACTAATACCTATTTATTAGTTGTAGCGACCCAGATAAACACACTCTATCCATTGTTTAATCAGTGTTCGAGGTGTGGCACAAGAGTACACCGAATCACTTGTGATTTTGATCCGTAACAATATTTTGCTTTACATGACATATAGAACCAAACACAAGACAAGGTATCAAACAATTATTAAATAATGCTCCACCGATAAGATGATCATGCACGTGAAAATGATAGCCAATTGTGGAAGACTTAAGGACCCCATGTGCTACTGATTACTGTGGAAGATTTCTTCATTAATCATATGTATGTGTATATTTTGACATTCATTTTAAGCAAACTGATATTTTTTATCGATAATTTTGTACTATTTGAGTTTGCTAATTATCATACCTTTTAGAACTGAATGATGTTGCCCATAGCCGGCTCAAGGGTAAGGCCACTCAAGCAATTGCTTGAGGCCTCACCCAAATGAAAGACCCCTAATTATATATTAAGTATTTATTTAGTAATATTCAATTATTATAAAGCCTTATATTTTAATAATTTATTGATTTAAAATCACCATATATATAAATATATATTATCTTCATTTTTAATAATATTTAATTCATTGATGCATGCAAAATATAATATATAATTAGACATGCATTTAATCTTATTTCGAATTATTTTCTAATAGCATGCATCATTTTATGAGCTTATTTATATTAATTTTATAAAAATAAAAATATATCCAAATTTATATTTTATTGTGTAGGAAGCAAAAAATTGAATTACGAAGTCAACGAAGAAAATCGTGCTCAAGTCGGAGTTAAAACGGAGTCAGAAAGTGGAAAACAGTGAAGCAAGGCTAAAATGCATGTCTTGCAATATAAAGAAAGAAATTGAAAAAATACAATCTCATATATCCCAATGTGATGGATGTGGAAGCCGTAGAGAGAAGCCAATATATGGTTCGGATGTCAAATATGGTGAAATTGTCGATGTCGAATAGCCTTTATAATGAATTATATGTGATGCCAATTCCAGAGAGTCAGGGCATAGAACACCTTTAGAATGTGTAAGTGGCCTTCATTTGGAAACTTCAGTGAACACAATAACTCCATTGTGATCGGCTCGGAAGAAGTCGTGACGTGGAGCTCTTTGCAGTGATGACATTGTCGTCTATGCAATAGTGACGGACGAGAGTCTTCACGCGAGGAGCCATCTGTAAGTATGACTATCACGGCATGTAATAACAAAGTAACGACCCAAAATCTACTTTCACGGGTCATGATACAACGGTAACGGTCCTCCCAGTAGGGCAAAATTAAAGCTAACGGGTCGTATATATGATTTCAAGGCCATTACAGAACGTTAATAATGAAATCATGGTCGGTTATCCCTCGTTCTTGGCCCTCTCTGAATTCGAGTGATAGTCGGCTGGCGAAGGGGCACCGATCATCAAGTCGCCGATCAGGGAGGGTAGCGGCGACCTGAAAGTCGTTCACTGAAGAGATGGCGGTGGCGCAAGTCATCATCGGAGAGGTAGATCGGTGATGATGGTGCTGAATATTGACGGAGAGGGTGGTGACGCTGGAGAATGGTTAGAATTGGGCCGGTGGCGTCGATGTCACAAAGGTCGCTGAAGTTTGCTAGAGTCCACAGTCGCTGTCCGGTGGTAGCGCAGTCCGGTCGGAGTCGGAGGAGATGATCAGAGTGTCGGCGCTGGAGATGGGCGTGAAAAGCAGCATCACGAACCTGCGCTTTAAATAGTCAATATGCATAGGGGTCGTGAAGAACCTATAACGCCCCGTTAAAGAGTTAATGCTGGTTGATGGTCGTTGAACGACTCGTGAAGACGTGCAGGGCCGTAAATCGGGTAAAACTAAGACCTATGGGACTGATCAAAACACTTATGTCCTGTGAAAAAAATTTTAATGACCCGTGAAATGATGTGCATAACGATCTAAACTTATTCTGGGACCGTGATTCGACTGTAAGGACCCGTGACCCATGTATTAAGACCGGTGAAATAATCCTAACGAGGCGTGTGACACTAGGATATTGCATTAGACATTCTGGGGGACCCGTGAGACGATGATCACGCTCCATGATGACCAGTGAAAGTTGTATGTATGTTCTGTGAGACCCGTGAGAGGACTCTAACGACCTGTGATATCCAATGAATATTCACTTATTGACTCGTGAAGAACGTGTAACGGCCTATAAAGGATAAAAAATGCAGACTAAACTTACTGTGTGCCCTGTGACAACTAGTTAACGACCCATGATGACCCAGGAATTAGAGAAAAGGTCACTGATATATTCGTGAATTGTTAGGCACGACTCATGAGTTTAAGGATAATGCCTGTGAGTTAGTGGTAACGACCCGTGATATTCCTCTCTCTTTTTTAAAAAATTGAACATGCACTATTGGATTATCAGTTCAAAATAAAAATAGAAATAACTAATAAAGATAAAATAAAGAAGTTAAGGAACTAAGTTAAGTAAAGAAAATAACTAATCTAATCAACCAAAAATAAAATAAAATCCAAACTATGAGATAAAAGTGAGAGATTAGTTCTAATTTAAAGTCATTAGCTTGACTATGATATGACATATGCTTAAACTAAAATAAGGTATTCAATCACTCAAATAAATAATTAAGGAATTAAGGAACAATCTCACCGGGATTATTTGTGTGATCGTGAATGCTCGATATGGTGAGGCTCAACAAGTGTAGTGGTGGATGACGCCCAATGTCTCCACCCTTATGTCATCGTCCCATGGTGGAGGTTCTTCAAATACAGCAACGTTCTTATATTGAAGTTGGGAGTTGTGTTGCTTATTGTCGTGGATAGTAGAATGATTCTTGATTTGCCACTGGACTGATTTGGAGTGTGTGTTTGGTATCGGTGATGTGCTTCTTTGTTTTCCTTTGATTTGCCACTGTTGTGTTGTAGTCAGAGATGTCTTTGTTGAAGTTGGTGATATGCTTTCACTCCTTTGTAATTTTTGAATTTGTGAAGATGTGGCGACTGACATTGATGGTGACGGTGTTGTTGATGATGATGTCGATGTTGGAGACGAAGTTTGTGTAATAGGGACTTCTGAAGGCCAGCTCCTCCTTCGTACTTGTCCATCTTCGATGAAGTATTCAGTTGTCTCCTTTACATGACATTGCGTAGTTGTTGTCCTTGCTGAAAATTTTATTCTTGGATGTCCTCTTCTCTGATATGAATGTTGATGGTGGCATGGGCACATGATGATGGTTGGGCTCTCGTCGATGTCCTTTGGACATTCAACGCTTAGAGAAGTCAATTGCACAATTTGACTTTCTAATGCATGCAACTTTGCTTCTAGCGCATCAAACTTGAGCTCAGTGTCGAATAATCGAATCGAATCATCCACTTCGATATGTTTCTGAATTTGAGTCAATTGGGCTATCAAGTTTTGAATATGTTGGTCTTGTACTTGCAATTTTCTTTCAATTGTTGTAATAAGTTGACCCCTCATCCCTTCGATATCAACTTTTGGGTCAGTTGAAGACTTTGAATTGAGAAGTGATGTGACATCTCCTTGAGTTTCCTTACTTTGATGTCGCAAATTTAAAAGTTGACTCTCTAGATTTTCGATTTGATATGATTGCTTGAAGAGTTGTTTCATCAAGGGATTTAACTTTCTTGTGTTGATGGCTTCTGGGTCCAAAGAGAAGTCTTCATATGGAGATTGTTGAGGCATCATTTTGTTGTTATTGCTTGATGAAGTTTTGGTGTGATCTTTATCATGTTGGACGGAAACTTGGTTATCCTCAACGTGCTGATTGATAGTTATTTTCTTATTTGTCATCGAGGATGTGATGATATGCCCGTGATAATCAAGTTGTACACAAAAGATGTAACCTGAAAACTTTACACAACTAAAAGAACAAGTGAAAGTAATAGAAAAGTCTCAAAGTAGTATAAAATAAGAATACTAAGTAAAGAATAATTCCCTGGCAACGGTGTTAAAAATTTGATGCGAGAATTGATAATAATTAAATGCTAGCAAGTGCACTAATCGATCAAGTAATAAAGATTACCAAGTAAAGAATAATTCCCCGGCAACGGCGCCAAAAACTTGATGCGAGAATTGATAATACTTAAATGCTAGCAAGTACACTAATCGATCAAGTAATAAAGTGAAAGAGTAGAATGTCGAACACACGAGAAATTAACTTACTTAACTATACTAATTTCAGAGACTAATAGGAGACAACATGGTTTTTGGTAAAAAGGAGTTGCAGAAATTAAAATAACTGAAAGATAAAGAAAACTAAAGCTAAATTAAACTAATCTAATCTACTGATGCATAGGGCTTAAGATGATAAAATAAATGATAAACAAACTGAATTGACCAAATATTATAAGTTAGTTTCTGACGACGGATTAGAGTCTACTCAAATTATTGATTTCCGCCTTGGATCAATCAACCTATCTTAATTCAAATTAGATTACGACTGTTCCGTCATGGATCATAATTTAATCAAACTTGATATTAAGATGCATTAAAATGTAATCTCTAAACTATTATCACACATAACATGGTAATGATTAATAGACCACACAACTAATATTCATTCAAGGATCTTACGAGTTGTGATATGCAATACTTTAACTTAAAAGTTAAGAATTAATTCCATAGAAATCATGCAATCAAAAGTAACTACTCCTATAAGGATAATAGCTAACTAAAGAAGATAATTAATCTATGGAAAAACATTAATAATAGCATGCATATTCAAAAGAAAACTGAACTATAATCGATTATGAAATAAGATTTAACAGTTTGCCTTTAACGATTAAAACTATTACACAAGTCTTAAACAGAAAGAAAACTAAATTATCCAGATTACAGAAGATAGAAAGATATATAAATTAAGCCTAAAATCATCCCAAAATTAAATAGAACAGATAATACACTTCGGGAATCATCGATGAGTCGTTGAATTCTCGTCTTGAGTCGATCCAGTAGAAATTTTCTCAATGATCCTTCTGAGTCTTCTCATATTCTTGGCTTTGAAGAATAAGTTGCAGGCCCTAGCATCCCTAACATCTCTAGCATGCTCTCTTCTGGCTGTAGAATGCCTCTATTTATAAGGGTTTGAGTTTTCATATGATCAGAGAAGAAACGAAAATCTTTTTCTATTTAAAACAAGAAAAATTCGGAGTTGAATTTGTTCTGACCTTGTCAAATTCTGAGATTTGTTCCATGATATGTTTCCAAATTGTCTAGGATCATATAATATGAGTAGAAATCCCTGTACACTTCAAATTCTTCCAAAAATTTGTCTAAAAGTCGAATATGGGCTTCATCACGGTCGGTTATAATGTTTTAACGGCTTAAATAGTGTTCGAATCGCATTAGGAATGAGTTTTCACGGCTTGTGAAAAGGTTTTCACGGCCCTTGCAGTGTTAAAAACATGGATTTCACAGCCCGTGAAGACCTGGTCACGGCCATGACTCGGGCTAGTTGAAAAATCGCATTTTAATGGCTGAAACAAATTTTCACGGCCCGTTAAATGTCCATACGGCTCGTTAAAGTAGCATTTCAGTCTTGCTTCACTATTTTCCACTTTCCGACTTTATTTTAATTCCGATTTGAGCACGACTTTCTCCGTTGGCTTCGTAATTCAATTTTTTTTGCTTCCTAGTCAATAAAATATAACATTTGGATAGATTTTCATTTTTGTAAAATTAATATAAGTAAGTCCGTAAAATGATCATGCTACTAGAAAATAATTTGAAATGAAATTAAATACATGTCTAATTATATGTTATATTTTGCAATCATCAAATTCTCCCAAGCTTAGATATTTGCTTGTCCTCAAGCAATTTTTAAAGCAAAGCTCCAACCAAGAAGATCAATCATCGCTTCCACCCTATCAGTCAATTATTTTTCTTAGTACTAGATTTTATACATCGATCGCCAAAATATCTTTCCATCATTCCAATGACACAGCCTTGTAGAATTTCTGAATATTAGACATATTTAAACTCATCCAAGTTTAGAGTCTATCAAATAAGAGTCTCAATGTTGAAAACATAAGTGTATACCGAGCTTATGTATTTTCACTTTAAAACTTCTTCACTTTAAAACTTTTGATATTTTCATTCATACTTTTTTTTTTCTTTTGTTGATTTGGTACTTATGTGCATCTCCATATTGCACAAGGTGGTCCATGTAACGTGCTTTCAATCAATGGATCCCAGAGCAGTTGCCCTTAGGTTGCCAAGTAAGAATCCCCTACGGATCTAATCACCCGGACACACCAAGGTTCCGAATAACACTTTTGTACTTCTTTATTTTATTTTGTTGGGGTTCAACTAACCCTCTTATCTCATTTCGTACTTTATTTTCTTTATTTTTACTATAAGCTCAATAAACATTTAAATGTTCAAAAAAGATGCAATTATTATCAAGACTAAAGTAAAGAAAAGAACATGAACAAGAATTTGTCGTTCAAATATTCATAGTTCTACTTAACAACATTCACATTTCAAATATCCAATACTAAGGCGATAAAAGATAATATAATAGTGCTTCGAATTTCGTTAACTAATAGGATGTCCTTGAATAATGCTTGAAAATAAGAAAATATTAAGACATGAGAGACAATGATGTGGAAATGTTTAATTTCTATAGATTTTTTATATGATGTAAAACAAATATGCAAGTAATAGATAAAACATTCATCATAATTAAATGTCTTCTTATTTTTTAATGTAATTTATGACATTTTTCATATTTTATTTTTTCTCAAAAATCAATAGTACTTCAATTGATTTTTTATAATTATTATTATTATTACTCTTGTACATGGTTGACAAGATTGTTATTCTTTTGCATTGAAGAACTACACACTTAAAAAATAGCTTTTATTTACCATCTTCTTAAATCAATTTTTATATATATATTTATAAATTTTATATTGAAAATTTTAAAAATATATAATAATATTTTTATTTATGTCAAAATTCTTTTGTGATTTTTATTAATATTTCAACTAACCCTCAAGGAAAGAAGAAGAAACTAAATGTCACAAGATCACACTCTCCCAACTTGTTAGTCGATCACAATCCTGCATGAGTTCACATTAGACAAACAAAAACTAAAAAGAAAAAATAGTATACTAGATTGTTAAACTTTTGTGCATTATGAATATGGAAGCTTCATTCTGAAAAAAAGGTGGAAACATGTACAATAATGAAGAAGGGTTATAAAAAAAATAATTAACTGTGGGAAGGAGGAACCATTGCTTGGAGAGAGGGCTGGTTCTTGGAAGTCGGTTCTTTGAGGCAGCAAGGAGAAGGCAATTCTATCTTATTTTGCTTTGTAATTTCTAACATGATGAAACTCGTTCAGCTTTGTGTTGTCTTATAACTCTAACAAGCTAATCTTATTTTTTCGGAGCTAACGTAGCTCATCCATATATGTTTGATTTGAATGCTTTTGTCATTAATATTTTATGTGAGTGTCCTATATGTTTCTTTATATGATTGATTCTCTATCTTCGATATAATATTTTAAGTATGTTCACTTTTGCTAGTTGATTTAAGAGATTGAGGTATTATCTATTCACACTTTCAATCCATTCTATCAATAGTTTATCATTCAAGAGATGGTTAATAAGTGCTAGGATGTAGATCGAGAGATCATTTTCATTTTAGTAATATTTGTGATTGTTTTTCTCGGACTCGTATTCTATGTACACAAATCCGAAAAGTTATGGTGATTTTTATATTATCATGTTTCATGTGAGGGCCTCAAGAGGAGAATCCTAATAGGGATTATCTTCTATATTGTCAATTCGAGATATCAGTGCAAGGAAAATGATATTCTTTACAATGCTATTATAGTGAGAGCTGAGCAATAGAATATAATTGTGAATGTTATTATTTTGACATGTGCTATTTTTGCCTTCAACTCAAGACATATGGATGTAGTAAAATGAGCTCCGAAAATATTTTCTCTTATTGATTTTCCTAGTTTATATACGTTTGACTTAGTTGTTTCTTTGATTAGATCTTTTATATAAAAACTATAACAAATACAGTAACTTTAGATTTCATTCTGCCAACGCAAATTACAGTTTGTTTACTTTATATTAAGTAGTTTGGAGTACATGCTTTAGGATATTTACCTCTGGATTAAGTGTAATTTTTCTTTCCTATTGGTATGATCGATGCTCCAAATATTATAATTGATACGCCGTGAAGTTGCAATTAATTCAATTGGTATAAGAATTTTTAAAACCTTAATTTATATTACTAAATGTATATGTACATCCTAAATATTGTACATATGAAAAACTCAATTGTTTATTTGTTTTAGTATCAATCATCATTAGTCTGTCAAGAATGTAACACCCCATGATTTATGAAGGACAAAATAGTAATTTTACAAGTTAATTAGAATCCTTGATGGATTGAAGGTGATCAAAAGGATAATCTCAGAAGGATTATGAATAGAAGGAAAGAGTAATCCAACTTGGAGAAGAAGTTAGAATTTAAGTAGGATTAAAAATATGATTATAAAGGGAAACGGAAAAGAAAATAATATTAAATCCTATTGGTAGTAGGACGTGTAATTAAATTAAGATTAGGGATTTTAATTCAATTTGAAATCTAAAAGAATGTTTAGTGGACATGGAATTCCCACATAGAATAAGATTGAGAGTTTTATAGCTTAAAAATATTTTCAATTATTAAAATAATATTTATTATTATTTTAATTCATAAAGTAGATGATAAAATATTATCATAATTAATAATTCCTAAAATTAGATAAAAGATAGAAAATAAAAGTAGAGGAAAAGGAATTTAACTAGAGATGGAGTTTGATAAGTATGATTATAGAATAATCAGATAAACTCATACTTAATTAAATATGAATATTTAAGAGAGGATAATTAAATAACTATAATAAATAGGATCTAAATGGTGGCTATAAACTCTTATTAGCTTCCACAGAATTCCTGCACCATGAGTCATACGTTCTCCTTTGCACATGAACCAAGTCGATCCAAAGGGCGATTAGAGGCATGTTTCGAAGCCTTCACATATAAGAACGTCATCTAAGTGGTGATCGAAAGTTTTTGGACGTCATTCGAATGCTACAACCGATCAAAATCTCGACGTTTGTACAGTTTCCAGCAGGCAGGAACATAGTTAATATTTCAGCCAACTTAATGTACATATGAGGATCCTTATATCGATGATTTCATCAGTATAGACCCTCAGGACCCTTGTCCTATAGTTGAACTATAGTATAGGTTGATTGGTTATGGAATCACATAGGACACTGTAAATAGGGTTAGAAATTGCACCGACGATGCAATTTTTTTACGACGGCAGAACCCAGGTCAAGTTTTGACTGTTTGGCTTGGGTTCTTTTGTAGTCGGTGCAAATAGGATTGGGATCGTACCGAGTTCAATGAACCCGGCTCGAATTTGATGGAGTGTGGCTCGGGTTCTTGGAACCTAAGTGCTATTATGTTGGACAAGTAAAAACGAATTGGTTTCACCCCATCCGGTCAGGGTTCCACTATTGAAATTGAATCGAATTGAGAATAGATAGAATCCGACTCAGTTCCACCTGATCCAGCCCGTGTTATGACACAAAATTAGGAAAAAGGGGGATAGATGAATCAACTCGAACCAGGTTCTAAAGGTTTAAAAGGTGTTTTTAAGTATTTATTTATGGTTAATGGTATTGATTGATAGTATTGATTATTTTTCATAACATCAATATGCAATGATCGTGATATTGATTGCCATTATTATCTTGATTAATTATAATCGATAATTGATCATTATAAGATGCTAATTGATAAGATTGGTCATGGATTGATGACCTATTGGTTAATTAGCACAAATTTATAGATAATGGATTATTGAAATTGATTGTGCATCGTCTAAGTGACGACATGGAACATTGTTTATTATTGAATTGATAAATTGGTAATTGAGACTTTCATGGCCGATTGAGACTTTTATAATTAACCGAGACCCTGGTGGAAGCCGTTATGATCGATAGAGACCCTTTGTGTTGCAGGCTCTTATGGTCGATTGACACATTTATGATCGATGGAAGTCCTTATGCTCAATTGTGTCATTTATGATCAATGGTGACTATCGTGATCGATGGATGTTTTCTTAATTGAAATAAATTGATAATGGCGACCTTTATTAGTGAAACAGTTCTCGTGGTTGAAGTATTAAGTAGCCTTTATGATTGAACCAGTTCATATAGTTGAAGCAGCCCTCGTAGTTGAAGTATTAAACAACTTTGATGGTTGAAGCAATCTATATGGTTGAAGAGTAAAAATAGATAATTTATTGAAAATAAATAATTGAATTACAGTCGTCGTGGTTGAAGTATGATAAAAGATATTAAATTGTAACATTTATGATTGAAATTAAAAATAAATGATGAGTACAACCTTTATGATTGAAGTTAAAGATATAAGAATAATTGCAGCTCCTATGAGTGAAATATAGTGCACCTTTATGGTTGAAGTATAATAAAAGATATTGTGATTAATAAAATATTGAATTACAATCTTTATGGTTGAAGTTAAAGATAAAAAGACAATTGTAGTCCTTGTGGTTGAAGTTAAAGATAAAAAGATAATTGTAGCTTTTATGGTTGAAGTTAAAGATAAAAAAATAATTATAGTTCTTATGGTTGAAAAATAAGAATGGATAATTAATTGAAAAGAATAATTGAATTACAATCTACGTGACAGAAGTATGATAAAATATTATTGAATTATAACCTCTATAATTGAAGTTAGAGTAAAGAATGATTGATTGATAAAATAATTGATTGCAAAACTAATATGGTTGATGTTACAAATTTATTGAATTAATTGATATTAGTCAATTGATCCTTATGATTGATGAATAATGCATATTGATAATTGAAATTTATTGATGTGATAGTATTGATATTGCTTATCATTATGCATGTGATTATTGTTATTGATATAATCCATATAGTTATGAGTGGTCCTAAGTGTTGAATTTATCTCATCACATTTTGTCCATGTACTTGAATTCGTACAAGTGATGATGATAACGATGATGATACGATTGATAGCTCATCTGATGGATGGCATATACTTGGATATAGAATTTATTATTGTATAGATGTGGACTTTAACCCATAAATAGTCGAATATTGTACAAAAGCTTTCGCCTTTCTATATGCTATTGTAAAGTTAGTATTTAGCTAATTATATTAACATTGAGTAATATCGTTAAAAGAATCTTGTGAGTAGGCAAGAAAAAAATCTACGTTACATACCAATGGGTAAATTCTTTATCTTTGGGTGACATTCATCACACAGGTGGCATCTCAAGGTGAAGAGAGTGGTTTGACAACTAATGTGAGTATCATGGGTTCGATCTCATTTTTTTTTTTTTTTTTTGCTTTGTTATTTTTTAGGATGTTACATTTCACTCTCCTTATTTGAAAATTTGTCCTCGGTTCTTTTAATCATTATTCTTGTCACGTGCTATTATGATAATCGTACTTTTCTTATGCCCTTAATGCCACTCCTACTTACTCATTATTGAAGATCCCTTTTCTATTTCTTAAAACATGAAAAGTTTTTAATGTTATAATTTTTACTTTGTTTTGCTATATCGCAATACCTATGTTTTATTCAACTTATTTAATATTTTTATATTTATTATGGCTCTAAAAATGTGATGCTATGTTAAATAAGCTGAATAAAATAAATATAAAAATATTAAATAAGCTGAATAAAATATAGACATAATTATATAAAAAGTAAAAATTATAATATTAACAACTTTTCATGTTCATTATTTAAAATAATAATCTTACTTTTTAAAAAAGAGAAACGAGATCTTTGATCTTCTGATATTATGAAAAAAAACAAAGACTTTTGATGTTAATTATTATGAAATAATAAATTCTGTTATTGAAAAAAGAGGGAGGAGACTTTTGATCTTCCACTATTATAAAAATGTAAATTATAAGGGTAGAATTGATAAGAGATGAGTGGCATTAAGAATTATGGAGTAGCATTAAGGGCATCCTTTCGCATATTCTCACAAGTATCTTAATTGTCTTTTCTTTAACACCATGATGTTTTTTTTCTGTGACTACAAATCACATATCAATAATATGAGCCAACGGATCTGCAACGATCTTCGTCGAACAGCAGCGCCGCCAAAGGAGATTGTTTGCGTGTGTGGTGCGTCGAACAACCACAGCATTCAGCAGTCAAGGACTCGGGAGCAGCCGCACTGTAGCAACTCGAGCCGGCCCTAGTTTTTAGAGCAAGTGCAAGCCTGACTTAAAAAAAATGATTGAGTCATGAGAATCCGACGGATCAAACGGTCGACTTAATTTGACCGTTTCAACACGGGTCAAAGGACAATTTCAAAATGCAAAAAGGAGGCATAACTAAAAAAATAAGATTATAAGGACTCGTAGCCGAAGGCCCACCGATTAAAGCCCGAAGAAAAGAGGAGAAGATTTGCATAAGGAAGGAGGACATTGGTCGTACTCTTGGGCTGTGAACTGAGGTCCATCCTGTTTCTACTAATAATAATAGAATTTTATATTGCAAATAATTGTTTGAGTTACTATTCTTTTCTTAAGGAAATATTATCTGGAGTTAGTTTTTCTTTCTGAAAATAATTTCATGGTTATTTTCACAATATAATTTCATGATTTTGTCAAATTCGCCTCTCTCCGTTTTTTTTTTCATTCTAAAGAACCAATTTAAATTTCTTAATTATTAATTGGGCGCCAAAAAAAATATGAATGGAGGAGTCAGATAATAATCCAACTCAAGATTGATGCATCGTAACCAACGGAACTTTATTAATATGATCCCGTGATGTGATATGAGAACCGGGGACAAGTTTTCCTTTGCTTTTGCCGTCGTCTAGGGTAATCACCTCTCTCTCTCTCTCTCTCTCTCTCTCTCTCTCTCTCTCTCTATATATATATATATATATATATATATATATATATATATATATATATGCGGGGATACATTCTTTCTTTTTATCCAACCCATTCCACGTGTTTGGGATTGTGATCCAATTTTGTTGAGACAAGGAAAAGTTGGAAGTGATTGATGACCCTCTCTTACTAAGTGACTCGCCAACTAACTCACCTCATCCATGCAGTTCAAAAGTAATAGTTTGGTGTTGTGTACACCGATCTATGTCATCGAAAAAACTCTGTCGGATACGAATTTGATCACTAGTTAGGTAATATAAGATCGAGTAAGTTACTTGAAAACAATAGTTTAAGGTACACATATAGAGAGAGAGATAAGGACTCTAAAAATAAAGATACCAATAAGTTCACTTACTAGGAATAGGTGGTGATCTTGTACCATCAACGATTTATCCAAATTCAAAGTTGTTAAATTAAACACCATTCGTATTTAAGTCTATTTACAGTGAGGGAATCGATTTTTTTAGTTTTACACCTTAATTAAACTTATATAATCATATGAACTATGTACTACTCGTGAACTTCGCTTCCTTAATTAACTAATATTAATTGATTTTCCCTCTCCATGCATGCTTCATTTAGATGAAACACAACGTTTTGTAAAATGTTGCAACTCCATATAGTACATTATAGAGATTAAAATTTGAGTTCGATTTATGCTAAAATGAACACTTGAAAAATATCCAATCGAATTTGGATGTGAAAATGCAGAATAAACAAAATATATGGGAAATGGACACAATCCAGTTATCCATCTTCAGGGCATGAGCAATACACATCATAATGCTATAAATAGCACTACGTAGCATGCTAAAGATCATTAACGACTTTTGTACTTATTTGTTGAAATTCTTATATATATATATATATATATATATATATATATATATATGTGTGTGTGTGTATTATTATATTTTATATATACCTATATCTTAGATTAGTGAATGCAATGATTACAATGCACTTTTTTTCAACTTCTAATCCGTCGGGCAGAGCACACAGCCAATAATTTTTTTTTTACAAGAACATTTTGAATTTGACTGAATTAATAATTAAGTATGAACTCAAAAGTGAGTTAACTAATTTCAATATTGTGGATTCAAGTTCCGAATGGAAAAATCTACGAATTCCGAAATCTGGTGAATTTTGACACCGACCGAAAAAATATGGTCCAGCTACAACTGGGAAATTAGGGAAGAAAGAGAGAAGAATTAAAGCTAAGCACCAGAAGAAGAGGGGGACATGCCAAGTGACACACCTCCGGCATGTGCCCCAGAAGGTTGCCTTCTTGTCTCCTCTGTCTCGCTCTCCAGTCTTCCCCCGTTGCCTTCATCTCTCTCTCTCTCTCTCTCTCTCTCTCTCTCTCTCTCTCTCTCTCTCTCTCGGCACAGCTGCCAACAGGAGATACTTCTCCTGATCTCTTGGTAGTTAGCTGGGCAGTCGTCACTTGCAGGCCTCCGTCGTGGAATTTACTGCTGCTAATTATAACCTCAAATTATTCTCAGAGGTTAAGACGTTTCACCCAAAAAAAAAAGTTGGTTAAGACGAGTAAAGTTTTAAGTTCAAAATTTTAAATATTTTAGACATAATTTTTTCCGGAATCATATTAATTAGATACTTAGATGTTAATTATTTTAATTGCCGACGAATTTTACACATATATAGGGTTGTCCCCGTAATGACACGCATTTTGATTCATGCAAATTTTACCTGTTTTTTCTATATTTTTTTAAATATAGAATTGAGTTATTGAAGGCTTTTAGTTTTTTTTTTAAATAACATTCTAGACATGAAAGTTACTATTAAAAATCGGTCATTAATTAATAAAATAATTATATACTAATTTATTTTATTAATTAGTGAGTAAATTTAACCAAGGTTAAGATTATTCAATTATCTGATAATTATGAGTAAAACGTTTAACAGTTAATACTTATGACTAATTTAACAATCATGGTTTATTATTTATTATATAATATTCTTTTCAATTTATCAATTCAGTCTGATAAATATTATTTTATTTCTAACTGTTCATTAATCCCTTTAATAATTTGTTTAAAAATGCCAAACTGCTTTGTTTTCAAGCTCCCACCACCATATAATAATTAATAATAAATATCAACGGCATCCAGAAGTTTGTACTAACAAGGTCTCCCCCCCCCCCCCCCCCCCCCCCCCCCCCTCCCTCCCTCCCTCCCTCCCTCCCTCCATCGCATAATAAACAATAAATATGCCCTTTCCTCCACCACCACAACCAGTACATACTTGCGTACAAATAAGGACTCTCTCTCTCTCTCTCATATATTATTAAAACCTTCGCTATAATTTCTATGATAAAGTTGCAAAAACTTTCGAGAAAGGAAATATCCTCCCAGAAAAAAAAAACTGGAATTATTACGAGGAGCATGCATTGCATTGTGTTTACCATATTTTTATATATCTTTCTCTCTCCTCGTTGCCACTTGCCAACACTTGTTCCTCCTTGTTTTTGTTGTTGGCTGCTGCTTTTATATAAACGTCAACCTCCCGACTCCCCCTTTGCACCCACCCACTTCACCAGAACAGGAGAGAGAGAGTGTGTGTGCGCGAGCGCGAGGGGGAGAGAGAGAGAGAGGGAAACGCCTACCTTACAGTGAAAGCTCATCTTCCTCCGGCAATTCTGATGCGTTTTGGAGAGATTTATTTTATGTTGCCATGTCGATCGTGCCGTCGTCCCTGAGCGACTCCTCTCTCAACCTTTTCCGACTCGCCATAGCCAGCTCCGATCCTTGGCCCTTCTCCTCTCCTTCTAATCTTCTCCTTGTTAATTAGGATCTCGTTCGTTGTTCTTTGTTTTTTCTTCTCGCGCTTCTTTTTTTTTCCCCCTCTCTCTGAGGCGTTGCGTCGAACGAGCCTCGCGCGATGGGGATGCACTTGCACCTGCCGCACATCGGAAGCGGAGGGGGACGGCGGGGGGAGCAGACGGCGCCGTCGGCGCCCGTGCCCAAGGGGTGGATGGCGATACGGGTGGGGCAGGAAGGGGAGGAGCAGCGGCGGTTCCTGGTGCCGGTGGCGTACCTGAACCATCCCCTCTTCGTGGAGCTCCTGAAGGAGGCGGAGGAGGAGTACGGGTTCGAGCAGAAGGGCGCCATCACCATCCCCTGCCACGTCGAGCAGTTCCGGCAGGTGCAGGGGATCATCGACCGCGACAGCGGCTCCGGAACGGACGCCAGCGCCGGCGGGCAGCACGGGCACTTCCACCTCTGCTTCAGGGCCTGACGGCGGAGGCTTCAGAAGGAGGTGGAATTAAGGAGGTGCTGGTGCTGGTGCTGGTGGCGAAGAGGAGGTGATGGCGATTTGTAAAGAGGTCGATGTTATCTGCAAAATATGTAATTTTTTTTTCTTACTTTTTTTTTGCTGTTACTCTTTTTTTTTTCTGTTGATCACTGCAATCAACATTGTAGTCGAGTAACTTTTAGCTATAAAAGGGTTTGTGTTTTTTTTATTTTATTTTTCGATTTTCTTCTGATTTCCTCCATTTTAAACTTTTTTTTAAAATATTTTATTACCTCTTCTAAACTATTCAAACATGATTAATTTTCCATTAATTCAATTGTATTCTTAATCTTTGTTATGATTTTAAAAATATAAAGAGAGAGAATTTTAGTTATTGTTATTATTTTTATCTAAAATATTATAACTTTGTAACAATGCCTATTTTTTTCCAAATTAAGGGGTACAAATTGTGTTACATGAAGGAAGAAAATAAAAAATAAGAAAAGGAGTGACACAATAATGGATTGGAATGTTCGGGGTGGGCCTCGTTACTACAAAATGCTCCGTTACGTTAAAGTGAATCTTATAATTCAGGAAAGCGGTAATAATAATAATAATAATTTAATATTGAACTATTTTTAATTTACTCTTCTTTATTGTAACGCATTTCCAACTATTAGAAATTTTTCATCAAATTTGTATTATTTTCATGTTGTTTTGTTTACCATCAACATGCATTAGCCATCATCTCAATATATATATACATATATATAATTAATGAATGATCTATTAAATAAAGAAATTTAATCACTTGTAATCATATTCATTGATCGGTGGATCTGAAGATGCGCTTAACATCTCATTAGAACCAAATATGCTCTCAAGGTACATTAAATATATATACATATATGTAAAAGCTAATATTTATTAACATCATATAATTGAATATGTAAAAGCTAATATTTCGTTAATCACCACTTTGCAAACGATTAGGTATGCTAGATGTGTCTGCAGTAAGCACGATTTTTTAATTCAGTTTAGAGGTTAGCACAGACAGTGACTAGATTCTCCAAATTATAGAGTTTAGGGAGGTTTGATTCTGATTTGACCTCATTTTTTTCTCTAAAATCTTTAGTGATTTTTTTAAAAAAAAATAGCATGTTTCATATTATTCCTAATATTTGGCATCCATTTCTTTTTTTTTTTTCTCTATGCTACTATTTATTCAACATGATTTAGTTCGATTAATATTTTCCATTTTCCATGACAAAGTTAGATTCAAATTACTTGATAAAAACAATTCAGCTTGAAAAAAATTTAAAAAGCAAAAAAAAAATCATTATGTTATAACGGGAAAAAGATCGCATCTAATAAATATACGAATGTAAAGTATAAAGATTATATATCTTTTGTCCATTTATGTCACTTTATAGTTATCCAATTAGTTCAAACAACATATTTATTAAAAAAATTACTAAATTCATCACTCGAACAATTGGTGGATTAATTGCTAATGGCCATCTACTGATCTAACTTTTTTTATATATTAACTGTTGTCTATTTATATCATACTAAAAGGAGCTAAATCTAAGAACTTGCCTAATAAAACTCAAATAATGAAATATGTAAAAAAAAAGAAAACAAATGTAGCAACAATCCAAAGTGCAATAAGATTCTTTATATTTGTTGAAAAAATTGCCACATTTTTCAGTATTAATTAAAATCAGAAACAGTTATGTGGTGCTTTCCCTACTTTGTGTCGGTAATGGTGATGGAGATGCCTCACTTCGCATTCATCAAGTGAAATTAATAAGCTCCATTAATTGAGGAAAGCGAAAAAAGGACAAATTGCTAAAAATATCGATTAATTTTTTATTTTTTTATTTTTATTTGTGGCTCGAGAAATGTTCGAGTGAATATATATATATATATAATACTTTCCTTTGCTTCAAGTAAGTCGAATTTTCTCTTCAATTTCTGGTTTCTACGCCCAATTAAATTCTCTCGTATCGTCAAAGAGAGCAAGACGTCAATTTCGAGTCGCTACAAATAAATTTCAATTTAAGCAATCAGAACAGAGATGTTGAGATCGTTAATTTACTAATCAACCATTACATTATCGGATCAACAATTTAGATGTGTTCAATATCTTTTCAAAGATGCTGTAGAAATATATTAATCTCATATATAATATTTAAGTGCAAGTAAAGAAATTCGAAGTGTCAGGGTTCTTTTTTTACTACAAAGAAAGATAATTGGAATACAACAAAATACTAGAAAAAAAATTTGTTCCACGTTTCTATTCAAAACTCGAAGATTTGATCCCTCAATTTTAGTTCACTGATATTGGCGATGTATATTAATTTTATTTATTTATGTTCTCTAGAATATTTTGAGAGAGAAAAGAAAACGTTTTTTTTTTTTTTGCATCCCACAAAGTCTCGACCTCGTTGTCTATTACATTCCGTCCAAGAAGATATTTCAAAAAAAGGTGGCAACTATTTCTTCCAATAATTACGGGAAATAAATATAAAACACTAATATGAAAATCTGAACCACAATAATTTGATTCGATTTCCAAGATCACCAATGTAATTGGAATTTATTATATTAAAAAAAGAATAATAATAAAAGCTAAGGCACCAATTGTTTAATGTACAGGTGCACTACGCCCATATAGCTATACCAATATAATTCAGTATTATCTTATCAATATATATATATATATATATAATTCAGTATTATATATTTGTTTGAACTCATAAACTTATTCATAACGTGTGAATGTTAATTCTAAATATTATGAAAAGTTTGGACTCCTTAAGAAAAATCAAATATATAAATGGAAATTATATTGCTTTATATATCAATTAAACTCTAAGTAAGCACAATTTTTAGAATTATAGATGCTAAATCGATTATCAAAATTAAAATTGGCATCGCGTGAATAAAAGCATTATAAGCCTATAATTTATTATTCAAAGGCATTGGTTTGAATGACAAAAACAATAAATTAGTTCGTGAAAGATTTTTGGTAATTTTTTGGCTTAATAGTTGTGCTAGGTGGAAAATGTAGTTTTTTTCTAAAAGAAAAGATTGAGATACAAGAAGTTGCAAAGTTTCAATATCCGGATATGAATGGTATATATTAACAAGTGTATATATAATTATTAGTGACTACAAGATATAATTAATTTATGCTACGCCAACCTTAACTTTCCTACCACTTTGTAAATTCACAAAGGTTCACATCAATGACGGCACCCAAAGGCACTCAAAAGTATTCAATTGAAGTTGCATGTAAGTACATGCAGAGTACGTTGACTTATTGTGTTATCTGTTCATTTGTATTTTTTTTAATGATATCTTCTTTTCTTTTTGTCGAATTATTGGGGCATGTTGCATTTATAAAATTTAACAAGGTGTGATCATCTCAATGTGTGTACGGATTAATTAAGTTGCTAATTAATTGGCTTGTGCACGTGGGATCAGATCGATCTTTGCACGCAATAATGACCTTTTCAGCTCTCTATCTACTTATAATATAATTTTATAAATATCATGTTTGGTAAAACCCAAGGATAAGCAAATCTAATGCCTCCAACTAGGCAGGACCAGGAGTTATAAAAAAACGAAATCATGTCATGATCATAATTAATGTGTAAAATTCTTACTTTAATGTTCCAAAACTTGACGCTAGCTATATATTTTTATTGATCGAAATTGATCTAGAAGCTGGATGACACACTAACAAAAGCATGAATATAATATTAAAAATGATACATATTAAAAATTGATCATGCACAAACTTAATAAAAGACTTAAATAATTTCAAGTTAGATGCTTTATTACAACATAGTCAATTTTCACCATAAAACAAAAAAAGATAACATATAACAACACTATCCTTCTAAATTAATAATGTGCAATAGCAACTCGAGCCATATTGATTTGATCAAAATCATGTACCTATAAATACCGATATCGGAGAGATAATATTTTTCATAAACGATGAAAATATAATAGTAACAATAATATAAACTATGAAATAAATGTACTTTGAAAATAAGCCTTTCATATCATTCGCATGAAACATAATTCAGTGAACGATAGAATCACGAATAACTACTTATATAAATAAGGCACTTACAACATAATAATGACGACCAAGTTAATCATATATTGATGTCCTGACCAAAATAATAGCATAATGTCCATTCATTAAGCAATATAATCATGGGTCATGATCATATGAATCAATAAATCATTGAAACACAATAAAGTCGCCGTAATTAGATAAAATCAATGAAATCATTTAATAATTATTCAATAAGCATGCATAAGTGTTCTTGCTTCTCTAACAATAATTAATGGATCAACATTCTTTAATTTGAAGCCATGACCAATAAATCAATAATTTTTTATGGAGTAGATTTCAGTCATAATGGGTAAATTACACGAGTGGTCCCCCAACTTTGAGTCAATTTTCAACTGGTCCTCCAATTTCAATTTGCAATCAGAACGTCCCTCATTTTTTCTCTTGCACGATAAGTCCTCTTGATCGGTGATAGTGAGTTTCGCGATTGCCTTGCATACGTGGCCGACACGTGAATCGTTTCTCTCTCATTCACGTCATTTAAGTCATTCACATCATTATCCACGTCATTTAACGCTCCAAACCAGATAAATTATACGGATCGCCCCCCAATTTTAAGTCGATTTTTAAATAGTCCCCCAACTTTAATATTTTTGCACGATTCATCCACTTGACCGGTAACAAGTAAACTCCCGATTATCTTGCAATGTGGCATAATAAAATATAATAAAAAATTTTAACTAATTGACATCACACAATAAAAAATACTATAAAAATTTAAGGCACGAACGAGCTGACAGAGGGGGGTGTCGGCCCCCCTCTCCTAACTCGCCCTTTGGCGAGTTGGTATAGGGGGGCCGACTCCTCTCTCCAAGCTCGTCTACTGACGAGCTTCGCACAAGGGACGTCAACGCTCTCTCGCGAGCTCATCGATGACCCTAAATGACTCAAAGTTGAGAGACCATAAAAAAATAAAAATGATAGAAGCGTCGATAGGGAGGGGACGTTAGCGCCCCTTGTGCGAAGCTCGCCAGTGGGCGAGCTCGGAGAGAGGGGTCGGCGTCCCCTATGCCAACTCGCCAAAAGGGCGAGCTTGGAGGGGGGGGCCGACATCCCCCCTCTGCCAGCTCGTCCGCGTCCTTAAATTTTTATATTATTTTTTTATTGTGTAATGTCACCTAGTTAAAATTTTTTATTATATTTTATTATGTCACGTCGCAAGATAATCGGGAGACTATTTCTTACCGGTCAAGTGGATGAATCGTGTAATAATATCAAAGTTGGGGGACTATTTAGAAATCGACTCAAAGTTGGGGGACGATCCGTGTAATTTACCTGATTTGGAATGTTAAATGACGTGGATGACTTAAATGACGTAAATGAGAGAGAAATAGCTTACGTGTCGGCCACGTATGCAAGACAACCGGGAAACCCACTATCACTAGTCAAGAGGACTAATCGTGCAAAAACATAAAAGATGAGAGACGTTCTGGTTATAAATTAAAGTTGGAGGACCAGTTGGAAATCGACTCAAAGTTGGAAGATCATTCGTGTAATTTATCCCTAATTTAGGGGGTGTTCCCAATAAGATCATCCAACTTCATTTTGTAATCAATGTCATCGAACTTTAAAAATATTTCATCCACGATCGACTGGTTATAGTCAGTAAACCTATTAATCGTTGATGTGGTGCTGACATGGATGTTTACGTGGCACTACGTCATTATTTTCTCTCTTCTCCATGTCAGATTAAAAATAAAAAAATGTCATCTCAGCATTTTTCTCTTTGTTCTGTCCAAACTTAATTTTATATCTACATGATCATCCAACTTTTCAAAACTTTCAGATAATGTTATACTTACAATTCAGTTCTCGAAGATGCGACACAAGATGTAGCCGAACGTCATATCGAAACGTTATCAATTTAACGTTTTGTATAAAATATAAACTTAAAATGCATTAAATTTTATATCATACAGATGTTTCGTTTTGGAAAAGAAAAAAATAAGGGAAAAGAGGAGGTCGTCCCTAGAAATACTTCTTCAGACAGAGTGCCTAGATCACTCACCGGCATTCACAGGGTTGAACGATAGTCTCCTCCGTCAACTCCTTCCTCTTACGCTGATTCCATAAAGCTCGTTAAAACTTATGATATTGCGGACATGGAAACTCAATTTCCGGAAGAACCCGTTAGAACTCCTAATTCTGTGAAACCTTCAGATGCAGTCTTGTCAAATCGTGTATACAAAGCATATGTACAGGCAGATGGTAATTTAGGGTAAGTGTTATTTTATATTTCTCGAAACGCTTACATTTTGTGATTCATACATCGGATTTTATAATTTCATATTCGTAAAGGTTTGTATCATCGAAACCCGCGGCTAATTTCATATTCGTAAAGGTTTGTACCATCGAAACCCGCGGCTGCCGCAGTTACTAAGGTACTACAACATAGATGCGTGGCTTACATGGAGAGAAGTTTCATATGCCACGAGACATGTTATTTAATGAATTTCAGGTATCCTCGGAAGTCAATTTTGATCATTTAAATTTATATTCATACTAATCAGATTATTTTTATGTACATGAAGACTGATGTGTGGTGGGATCCCGATCACATGGAACAAATGTGGAAGACTTTTAATTCTCGGTGCTCAAAGAGATTGTCATCGATGCTTTCGGAAGCTCGAGCTACAGGAGAATGACCCAATTGAATCCCTGAGACTATTTGGATCGAATTGCTATGAAAGTGGTCTACTGACAAATACAAATCTAAGTGCGGAAAAGCGAAGATAAGTCGAGAGTCCGACCATGGAGCATGCTTGCATTCGGATGGATGTGTATCCACGAGCACGATTGCAAAAAAAAATGGTAAAGTCTTTCAATAGATTATCATATTGTGTGGAAAAAATATTATACTTTATTTGACATTTTTAACTGCAGGAGAAAGAGAAGGGTGGACCACTTATTCAAGACGAAATATTTTTTCGAACTCATCAGAACAAAAATAAAGAATGAGTTTCATCATTTGCTCGGGAGACATATGTAAGTAAATATACTTGATGTTTTTTTTTTAATTTCAGGAGGGTTACATGACATAAGATAATAAATTCGTCATTTTAAATAATATAGTTGATTTATTTTTTATTTCAGTAGAGTTACAAAATAAGATAAGTCGAGCACATTATGCAAGCCACGCAGGAGGAGGTCACACCACTGACCCCTCGACAACTTTGGACGGACCACGTCAAGGGTCACATTTATGACATCGGATCATCTGTTAATAGTGCAAATATTAAATATGGTTGTAAATCGGTATCAAGTTCCCTGAGTCAAGGTATACAACAAATGTTTGACAATATGTGGAAACAATGTTTATCCGATGTCCGACAAGAGATCAGGCAAGAGGTTACGCAGGAATTCAGAAAAGAGTTCGAAGAACGACGACGACAATGTAGTATTGTAGCTTCTTTGTGTTTATTTGACGTTTGGACATTTGTCATTTGACGATGTTGTGTTGACATTTGATGTTATGTGTGACATTCAATTACAACTTCGTTACGTTTGGACATAAATTATTTATTTAATTTATTTTTTTATTAAATTAATTACTCAAATCAATTTGCTTTAAAAACATTTTTGTCAATTTTTTTAAATTTGTTCCGACGATTCAAACCGTTGATAGTATCATATTCGACGGTTGGAACCGTCGATAACCATCGATGCTTTAAACCGTTCAAATTTATAAACAGTTGGACCCGTCAATAAGCATCGACAGTTTTAATCGTTGAAACTTAACGACGATTTGAGCCATCGAAATTCAACGGTGTTATCGACAGCTCAAACCGTCGATTTAAATTTTGACGGTTAGAACTGTAGATAGTATTGACAGCTCAAACCGTCGATACATTATCGATGGCTAAAATCATCTTAACTCTTCATTGGTCGACGGTTGAGCCCTCCAACTCGACCGTCGAAGATTTCGACGGTTGTGAGATAACCATCGAAAATAGTTTGTGATGTCATTTTCGCGCGAATGCTATCCGTCGAAAAATCCGTCAAAAAATATCATTTTCGATGGTTCTTGACAAATTACAGACGGTTAAAAACCGTCTGTAGTTGACTTTTTTTTTTGGTAGTGTTTGCAACTTTGATATTCTCTATCGATTATTATCTTTGTGAAAGTTTGACTAACAACCAATTTAAATACGAGCAAAGGATACTCTATTCAGTAGTACAAACTAATAGACAGAAGTCTAAGAAGAATAAGAGTTTGTATGATCTGAAAATGGTAAAAAAAATAGTGTATGTTACCTGGAATATTTTTTTAATGAGACTCAAGACTCCATGAGCAAATATCTCAGTTGTGAATCACTTGTGACGTTGATGTTAAAATTGATCTGCTAATCAATCTTTTTAAAAATGTAAATTATTAATTTTTTAGTGGATAATAATTAAGGAAGAAAAATATTTTTTTAATAAAATTTAACGAAAATTAACTATTGACCTCTTACTTTAATATTATGTTGAAATGCGTGTGTTAATCAATATTCTTAACGGCTATTCTTACCGGAAAGTGAGACGGTGAGGTGAGAAAAAATTCAAAAGGGATGATAATGAAAGGAAAAAATGTGAATTAGATTTTTCCTCGTGCGATTGTACCGTCCTCCCAACCTAACATTCGAATATTTTCATTTTTTTGTTGAGGTGACACGCTTTTGGAAATGATATTTACTTATGTAATAAGGATCTTGTACTCGACTATTTACATAATAATTCTGATTGGAATTTTCTTTGCAGGAAGGGAAAAAAATTCATTTCACGTTTATTTTTCCTTAAACTATATATATATATATATATATATATATATATGAACTTTGAATAATTGCTTGATCCGTCTAATTTGTATAACTGACTCGTTAACTCTTTCAAGCTATAATATTCCAATTAACTCGGACGATTTTTGTTTGGGGGCCATCCCCTGGATCATGCACGAGGCTCTGTTTTTTTTTTCTTTAACAGATACTTAAATTTCAGTTAGAAGAAAAAGTATGTCTTTGTTTTTTTTTTCCCTGGTAATCGAGTATTCTCGATTTTTGAAGTTTTTTATTGAAAATTTTGTCATATGATAATTGGCATTAATAATCAGGAATAACAACTTTTTGAGTATTAGGACGAGAACATAACTGAGAAAAAATTATTAAATTTGATGTGCTAATCAATTTTTTAAAATATTTAAATCGTTAAAAAGAATAATATTATTTATTTTATATTTTTAACAAAAATTATATCATCAATGAAATAATAGTAGACTCAAGAGCATTTCACAGGTGCGTGTGAGAAGCATGAGATGGCTCTGCATAATTATCAATCTCACTACTAAGAAATAGAAAATACACTATGCAACATTTTTATTACATATTAATATCCATATAAAATTGTACGCTTTGGAGGCTAAATAGAAGAAGTCGCTCAGGTTAATTTATACTGTTTCATAACGCTTTATAAAGTTGGAATTTCGTTAACTCTAATTTTATTTTTAGTTTTGATTATATTGACTTTAGTTATATATATAATATCAACCTTTTAAGTAAGATATTATTTTTTAAAAATAAGATGAATATGCAATTTTTTATGTGCAATACAATATGTATATAATTTACAATAAATAAATAAATTTACATGTTGTTAAAATAGATAAATTTACATGTACGCTATGGGGGCATTACCTATTTTTTTAATTTCCGAGTAAGCTAAATAGTCACCACACCAGTCCATCTTGACCGGTGGTTTTATCTCCACCTCAATCTTTGTTGATGTCATGTTTCTGTCAAATATGTATTGCTGTGCAACACGCCTCTGCGACGCTTCACATTTAAATCGAACATGTCACTGTTTCTTATTTGGTACAGTAATTAAAAAATGGATTTTTAAAATAATAACCAGAATATTAAGATATAGGACAAGCATCTTTATTTATTATTTATTTATTTATTATATTTTAACGCATGTGTTTTTTTATTTAATCGCCAATCCTTAATAATGAATACTCTCATATGTTTTTTTTAATCCTAATATTGTTTTAGAATATCAAGCAGAATGTTCTTCCGGGCGAAGAGGAACGTGAGCTAATTTTGAAACAGATTTTAAAAATGGACAAAATGAAATAGTACTTTTAACATTTTAATAACAGGTCAGAATGATATACAAATTTCCGCTTTACAAGCTTCCCCGAGTTTTGGGTTTTGTCACCCATCTTTTTCTCGGAAATGGACCGGGAATATCATATTATTGCATTTGAGTTTACTGATTAATATTTACATAATTTTTTTTTTTTGCTCTACAGAAATTTCATGGAAAATATCCATCAATTCAACATTGATCTCTTTTTTTCGTCAAGACATATTTTTTGGAAATTGTATATTTATTTATTTAAAAAATTCGTCCCTCCCAAACAAATGCGAGTCCTGCCGAATTTTTTAAAAAAAAAAATCTACATACACAATCCTGAATGCACCAGTGGTCTACCAAGTTATTGGATCCTTGTTATAATTGAGATTCACATACGCCCTATCCATATCGGACGCCAGTCCCTAGGACGAGGATAATATGCGTTCGGATTCAAGAGTTCGAAACTCGTCCATTAAATTATTTTGGAACAAAAATTATTTTCTTATAAAATGAAAACAGTGGGAAAAGTATTTCACGCCCACGACGTAAGCAAGCTCTCTCAATTTTCGCCGAAACTTCATTTTAGGATTTATGCTTTATGTCATTTGATTGTGTTTGGATTGAGAATTTATAATTTCGTTAGTTCTCAAAAATATAATAGTTTAAGTATGATGTTTGAATGAAAAATGTAATAATAAAAATTTGAAAAATTGATTTAATAAATAAATTTTAGTAAGTGTTGAAATAAAAAATAAGAACTAAAGATATAATTATTATTTTATTATCTATAAATTTATAATAAATTAAAATATTATTTATTTAGTTAGTTAAAATAATTATTTATGAAAAATATTTATGTTGATATTATAATTTATGAAAAATAAGAATATATAATTTATTATTTTCCCTGTGTTTTAATATTATATTTTTAAAAATATATATTTATATTAAGTTAAAGAATTATTTTATAAACTGAATAATATTATATTAATAAATAAAATATTATATTTGGTTATTATTTAAGATAATATAAAAATAGTGTAATAAATAATATCAAGATTAAGCAATAATTAATAATATTTTATTAATTAAAAATATAATAAGAATTGAAAGAAAAAAACAAAAATAAGAAAAAGCAAAAAAAAAAATTTAGTTCTCGCCTCGACCAAAACTCGACGGTTCTAATCATGTATGATGTTTAACAAAAAATATCAAAACTTAGACTAAAATCTAACTCAAGTTCAAATACTAAACAAGGTCGATTCGGTTCCAATTCAGCGCCACTTTATTTAACATAAAAATATATATATTATACGTTCATTTTAAATCATAAATAAAGTCGTTCGAATATCTATATATTAGTTTCGAATTTAAATATTTTTTAATGTTAAATAAAAAAAGATATATTTGTAAATAAATAAATAAAAATGTTGAATCGTGGGATTGACTCAATTGAAAAATCATAGTCCATATCCTATCCCACCTAGGGTTGGATATGGAATCTCAGTCGGTATCCCACATCTTTTTTCCTTTTTTTTTTTTTTTGGTTGCGGAAAGTGCAATAAAATGCGGCACACATTTATTGGAGCAACTGAATTCTAGATATGTAGGTACGAAGAGAGGCATAAAATATCCAAGAAAAAATAACACACTGTGTAGAAAAAAAAAGGTATATCACGACGAATTATTTCATAACTCCCCACAACATTAAGGGCTTAATGGCATTCACATGTAAGTATATGTTGACTTACAAATTCATTAAAGATAATCTGGTCCTTCTATTAGGCTTCTTTGAACACTTTTTTTTAATCTTTACATGATTCCTCTACAACAATCAGACGCATTAGAGAAAAAAGTGGATAGAAAACAATTGACCACATGAAGGGAGAAGGAAGAAAAGTACACACCCTACTAATGAGGACTGTACATAGCAAAAAAAATAATAAGTTGAGAGAGCTTACTTTCATCGTGGATCCGATCTAGTGGTATCATTTGGGATCAGAATCTAGTGGTGTCTCATATTTGAGCTACGTACAGTGACACCATGTAAATATCTGGTGTACCCCAGAAGATTGAGTTTGCCATCCGTTGGTCTGATCCAATCTTTAATTAGGGTATGACCAGATGGGGAGAGATTCAATTCCTACACACAACGGTTTTTTTTCACATCCATAAGTAAATTTACTGTGTAGAAAAAAAAAGAACGGGCAGATTATCCATATGGTACCTGGGCTAGTTCCTCAATCGAGATGACCCGATTACCCTCCCGTTCAAAATACTCAAAAGCAGTACAGGCAATCTGTTCCCAGTGTAACAAAGCTTCGAGCTGATAAGGGCTGATTGCAGCAGCGCAGAATTCTTCAAAATTCATTCGTTTATAAGTGAGTGGCTCCAACTGGTTTAGAGAAGACATAATAAATTAGTGTGGTAGTAAACTAGCCATTCAAGTATTTCATCATCAGTGATCAGGATTCTTGAGAGTCTCTAAAGAGTAAGTACTGAATTAAGGAAGCACAACAAGCAAAAAAAGGTGATGAAAATAGCTCTTCACAAGGGTCAATTGACTGGAAGAAAGGCCAAATAATGGCGGGATTCACTAATCACCTTCAAGATCCACATGGCGAAAAATCCAAAAATAGTCATAATTCATTCAAATAACTTTTAATTTTATGCAACAACTTCACTTGGAATAGATCTTCAGGAGATGCTGATCTGGAGAAGGAAAAAATATTACGAACTCCCTTTCACGGTCATGAAAGATGACTTTCAAATATGATGATCAAGAATAAGAGATGACAATATAAAATCAAGATTAGATGAAGATTATGAGACAGAAAAGCTTGGATATGTATCGAACAGAAAAAGCTTAATGCAGAAGAAGATTCATCACCGCTTTCAAAATGTCAAGAACCTTGGACTCCTTCATTGCTTCAGTTGCATTTTGCTTGAGTGCCTACAGCAAGTCACAAAAGTTGGATGCAAAACATATATGCCATAATCAGAAAATAATGACATATCAGATTTCAATAAATTAGTGCTTCTTGTTATGTTATTTGACTGATATAGTGAATAAAGAAAAAGAAACATACCAACCGAAAGTTTTCAAAGGATATGAACCCATCTTTATTTGGTTCCAGCAATTTAAACTGCTTCCTTAGATAAAAGACTTCATCCTCTGTTAGAGCTCTAGAAAGCGCCTGAAAATTTTAAATGCAATGCAAAAGAAATTTTAAAACATGTCTAGAGGCCTCTTTTTGTCATCAGAATATCTATGTAGTGATAAACATCTTTTAGCCATCTATGCAAATTGTACATAGAGAATATGGAATGCTTCATTTCTATGGACACTGTCTGCCGATAAAAGAATCAAGCATTCTTAATAAACTCATTACTAAATAGGAAATTTTGGGTTAGTACCAGTGGCAGCACCTTATATATGTGTCTCTATATTGGCATTGTAAAAAGAATATGATGCTCATATTAAAAACAATCGTCACATGAAGGAAGAAATACAATCAGATATTGGCAACAAAATTAATAACAGCCTCATTGCGAGCATAAATTAGTATGTTGTGCTCCTATCCAACATTAATTTGCTTCCATCCCACACATCTTGGGACCCCATCAGTATGCATCTAGACATTGGCATTATACAAATAATACAATGTGGATATTGCAAACAATCTTAACATAAAGGGAAAAAAGTTTTATTTAGATATTTTCAATCTCACACATCTTGCGGTTCCTTGGGCAGTATCTAATGCTTCTTCTTAGACACTTCATACTGAAAAACAAAAAACAATTCATTCTTTGAAGTTTGTGGATGTTGATAAATAAGAAGCTACAGCTGTAAATCAAGGGTGGAAAATGCTTCGGACATAGGTATGCCATCGTCCCTTTAATTAGCTTCCTCAATAAACATTTTTTTTAGGGGAAAAAGGATGAGCACCAAGTTAGGTTGTCATCCATATATATATATATATATATATATATATATATATATATATATCACTATGATAAGAAAAATGTACAAGTGTAAGCTCTCAAAGAGAGAGCGGCAGAAAAAACAGGAAGTGTACCACCACTACACAAAACCCCACTCCCGAATGAGAAAAGAGTTATGGCAAACAATGCTATCAGCATGCAATCTCTCCCCACAAAAAATAATCCGGTTGCGTCGTAGTTTGATCAATCCTCAATAAACATTAGCTTTATCAAATAATTCATTCATTAAATTATGCACCTTTTTAGTTTGATTCCCAAACCTAAATATATTATCCTCTTTTAATCATTGCTGTTGCCCTCCTTTTTTCAGATAGAATGCTGTTGTTGTTCTTAAGCTTACTGAAATGCATAATCTTTTTTTGAAGTGCAGAACAATGACTAGAAAGAGCTAAGCCATGAGTATATCTATAAGATATGAGTTATGAAGAAATGCATTATCTTATATGCTTGTGGTTGTGCACCTTCCTTTTATGTCATGTGTTTGTACATTCAACACTCTGATCTACTATCACGGGTTACCATATGACATAGACTTCATTGAACTTAATGAAGCACTGAACAAAAACTTTTGTATCCCAAAACGATTATTGTCAGGATTTGAGGCACAAGGTAGTTTTGTGATAAGAGGGAATCTTAATGAAGTACTCAACTCAACTTTATATCCCTAAAATATTTTGTATAATCTCAGACTCAAGCCTATTTTGTAATGCCTTAAAAGTTAAAAACCTGCAATCCTTGGGTACTACATTATATTCCAGAAAGAAGCAAGCATAAATTTTCAACTTGTATGACCACCTCACTAGAACAACTAGAACAATTTCCGTCCTCCTAATCGTCTTTAAATTAACTTATTTTTTTAGGGGAAAAAGGATGATTAACCAGAATGTTAATCATCCAAAACCTTTATTGGATATCAGGTATCAGTTCAAAGATTACAATTGTACTTCATAGAAAGCGCCACTCATTGTGCATAAAAAAGAATGACTAAGAATAATCTCAACATAACATCTATCATTTTGGAAGATTAGTTTATTCCGTTGTAGCCATAGAGCCCATAGTAGTGCGAAGAGAAGAGCCCTGCTTCTACGTGATCGATAGGTAATTGTTAATAATGCCTTGAATCCGAACCCATTTGGTCCCCCTACGTAGTCAGGCGCTTTATCACGAGATAGGTGTCCTATTTTGAGGGATTAATTTAGAGTCCCAATTAGTCTGAAATTCCTATCGTCTGTCAAAGGAAGTGCCTATATAAACTCCCTAGGGATCCAGATAGAAACTCATCTTTGTAATCATCATTATTCCATAACAAAAAGAGCCGCCGCTTCCCGAGGACGTAACCCGATTTAGGGTGAATCTCGTAAATCTCCGTGTTCTTCTGTGTTCGTGCGATCTCTCTCTCCCTCTTTTCGTAACAGTAATAGTTGAGCCAGAATTGCCGCCACGCCGGAAAGCAGTCCAGAAATCAAGCTCTTTAAATTAACTTATGACTTTATGTGATGCAGTTCCCAACATTCAATCTATTTCAACAAACATATTTATTTGAGTGGAATAATCATTTTTTTAGAGTAGATTTTTTTAGTTAGATAATTATTATTATATTGGGCATACAATTGGCAGAATTATAGTAACATCAAACCTTTACCTTGAAATATAATAAAGTTCTTATATCTGTGCATAGTAGACATGAAAACATAAAGCATATGATTAATCTCATTTTGATAATGTTCATACATGTGAAATCAAATCCCTTTGACCAATACCCAAAAATATCAAAATTTCAGATAAAAGAGAAAAAAAAATCAGCTCCATAGTTCTTAGTAGTTGTATGACACATACCTTTAAAGCAACACGTTTAAGAGGGGTCGCCCGGAGATATGATTTGACCAACTTATAAATTAATATATCCAAAGGAATCTGCCAGTCATCATTTCTCAACCAAGGGTGAGCTGTCACCAGGATGCATAATGTTAGTTATCATGTACAATTTTACCCCTTGAAGAAAAGAGAATCAAGGGTTTACGTAAGGATTGAAAATGGGTCCTTGAATCCAAAATGCTCACTCATACAAAGGGTTTTTCTCCAAATGGCTGCCCCATTCAGGGTTTTGGCAGCTGTTCAGGTAAAAATTACACCCGAGTTGCATAAATTTAAAAGGAAAATATTGTAAATCTTGACATACACTAACTTTGAGTTTCTTGTAGAGTTTAGCACTAGTATATCCGAAGGACCAAAATGATATTTCAAAAATAAATAAGATAACTAAGTAACTAATGCTTTTTTTAGAGAAGTTATCACATACTTTAAATATAATCATCAACCAACAAAGGTTGTTGACGCGCCCAACATCATTAGCATACACTACTACCAAATACAATTAATTATAAAAGAACATTAAAATAGAACCTCTTTTTAAGAGGGTAAAATAGAATTATTTGTTTCTTCTTTTCATTTAAAAGCATTAGGTTTAGTTCTATATAAATATTCAAGCGACTTCAATGTATTTAAACATTTTTTCTTTTTGAGGACGTATTTAAACTTTTGAGTCAGGTTATGGGCTGCGGAAATGCATCGATGCATCGAAAAGTACCCAACAACATTTACAACATTTTCAGAATTTAACCTGAACCCCGACAAGTTCCATCCATCAACACCATTTTTAGGTAGAATCGCTGCAAAATGACATGCACAACCAAATAGTGACACCAGAGAAATGAGAGCTTCTTGGCGTATTGGACCATGTCATCCATCTCCAAACAATATGGACCGGAATCTAATTTTCTATTTTTTTTTGAAAAATTAGGATAATGATTGAAATGGTAGTTCATTAGTGTCATGTTATGACCACTACAACATGGCGTACAATGCAAAACTAGATGCAATTTTTTTGCAAGGTATCAGTATAATGAAACAAGTTAAAACAAGAATTAACAAAATTCATCGATCATAACCAGTTATCAGTTAGAAAAAGCAGCTTACTCAAAGCTTGTGCAGCTGTCATCCTTTTCCTGTAGTCCCTATTCAAAAGCCGTTTTACAAAATCTTTAGCTTCTTGTGATAAATCAGGCCAAGGGGCATCTTCAAAGTTAGGGTCAGCTCTCAACACAGAACGAAAGATTCCTGACTCTGTTCGTGCCCAAAAAGGTCTACTTCCACATAACAAAATATATGTTATAACACCAATGCTCCACATATCTGCTTCCAGACTGTAAGATCTATGTAGGACTTCAGGTGCAACATAGTATGCACTGCCAACAATGTCATTTAGTCTTTCATCTACAAACAACATATTAAAGGATATTTATACTTCAAACAAAGAATCTATCTATCACTTGTTGGAAATGTAACACGAGTTAAATTTTACTTGAGTCCAGATTATTAATTAAGACATTTTTTATACAAAACGTTTGTGAACAGGTATTGCCTCTTGCGATATAAAAAATGCTACTAGATCTCTATATAATTATCCCATATTGTTCTTTCTTCTTTACCGTAAAAAGGAAGTCAGTAGTGATATGCAGATCAGTAGACTTAGAACAATGATCTAGTTGACAAACAGGATCATGTCACCATATCAGAGAAGATAATGAAACTAGAATTGCACCCAAAAAAAAATCAACTGAAAATTTCAACAAATATAAAAAATTTAAATCTGAAGAGTAGCACTACCCTCCTCCCACCATCAAAACCATAGCTCCCAGACCCCTAGCACGACAAGTTGCCTCTCATCATCATCCCAATCTCGATCACAGGAGGGGGGGATGCAGAGTTTGCCATACGGTATTGTCAAGAAAGAGGAATGAATGGACTAATTGATTGCCCCAGCTCAAAAGCAGAACTTAAGGTTACTTCTGAATAAGCAATTGCTTGATAAACAGTAAGGGATTCAATTTTTTGGATGTGTGTATGAAAATTTTCAAATGTAAATTATGCCTCTTTAGAGAGGCTCTCACAGATCCTTAGCAGCAAAACTTTTACTGCTGCTTCAATGATCAAATACAATGTTGTCAAACACGTAAAACGGGCTCGACACGGAGGGTCGGCAAAACACGTAAATCGTGAACACGTAACACGACACGGCCGATTCTACCATATTTTTATTTAATATATTATATATATATACATGTAAATATATATATGTATATATAAGTAATTAGTGGTGAGATGCAAATTCTTTTGAACTTATAAGTACCAAATGCAATATTACATAAGCAAAATTCTAATTTTAAGATCAATTCATGACATTAACAATTATTTTCTTATATATTAAAATATTAGTTCAGAAAACTCCGCCTATATTTTATAGCCGGTCCCAAGCCCGGATAAAGGAGGAGGGTTGTGTTAGGCCCCGACAGCCAGCATAAAATCCTGTCGAATCTTATGAACATGAATCAACGATAGAGCGGAATGGCGTCGTATGATCCATGTAGCCGACCCCACCTAGTGGGATAAGACTTTGTTGTTGTTGTTGTTGTATATTAAAATATTAGTTCATGAAAAAATAACACCTCAAAAAATTATAATAAGAACAGACTAATGGCAATTGATAAATCAATAAATAATGTTAACAGTTAATTCATGAAAAACTAATACATCATTAAAATTATAATAATAACAAAAATTAGCACATCAATTCATAAAAAAAATTCGTGATCAATTCATAAAAAATTAAGACAACAATAAATTTAGAATAATAACAGTAGTTGGTGATCTCATTTTATTAAACAAATATTAACAATAGCAGCACTATAAAAATTGTTATAAATTTATAACATTAAAAAAAACTAAATATGCCCCCGTCCACGAGCGCCGCGGCGGCGACTGTAAGTCATATGCTGATGCCTCGCCGCTGCGGAGAGCAGTGGAAAAAAGAAACGAGAAGCCGCTCACGTGCGCGGAGAGAGAAAGGGAAAAAATGCTAGGGTGTGCGAAGGGAGAGGGAGAAAAGGGCAAGGGAGAGAGGAGAGGGAGAGAAGGCCTGCTCGGGTGAGTGAAGAGAGAAAGGGAGAGGGAGAGAAGAGAAAGGGAGAGGGCGTACCTGGTCGGCGACAGCATCAGGACAGCAGCAGAGAGCGGCGGCGGCGGCGAAGTAAAGACATCAGTGACAGCAGAAGATGAGTGATGGCAGCATCAACAGACGAGCATCGGCGGCGGCGGCGACGGTGGCAGCAGGTCAGCGGCGGTGATGGCAGCAGGTCAGCGGCGGCGGCAGCAGGACAGCGGCGACGGTGGCAGCAGGTCAGCGACGGTGATGGCAGAGCAACATCGGCGGACAGGAAACAAAAGGAGGAAAAGATTGATGAGTGTCCGTCACAAGTTATAAAAGGTACACCATACGTGGGTGAACGAGCAGGTAAAAAAAGGGATCGGCGGACACGGAGTCAACACGCGATTCCACCGATTCTACGCACTGACACGCGATTCCACCGCGTGTTGACGAAATGCGATTCTGGATAGAATCGAACACGTTTGGCCGGGGTAGACTCGTAGAATCGTACGATTCTACGAGTCGACTCGCGTTTTTGACAACCTTGATCAAATATATGAACCATCTTTTTTTATTTATTTTTTAAGGAAACACAACTTTTGCTCAAATTGCAACATTGCCCAGCCTTGCAAAATATTGCATCCAAAGAAGCTCATTTTCATTATAAGACCTATGTTCTAGATCAATGTGATGAAACAATACGAGATAATTGTATAGTGATCTAGTAGATTTTTTTACATCAAAAGAGACAGTACCTGTTCACAGATGTTTTTATAAAAAATGTCTTAATTAATAATCTGGACTCAAGTAAAATTTAACTCGTGTTACGTTGTCACATTTCCAACAGGTGATAAATGATGCAAAAGATCGAACATTACCTTAAAGTTATTTGAAGATTAAAACTATTGAGAGAAGGAGAATGTCAATGGAAAAGCAGGTACCTGTTCTGTTTTCATATCGGTGCTTTAACACACCTCAAAATTACCACATTTTTTACGGGAAAAAGGATGGCAATCAGGATCCATGTATTTTCCACATATAATTCCAAGATTGAAGTGTTGACATGAATAAACTACAACTGTGCTTTACTAACAAAGAAGGGCATGAAATGTTTCAACCACTAGAGTGAATCCAATAATTTACCAGGTTTAATGAAATCTGAAAGACCAAAATCAATTAGCTTCATAGGAGCATTTTCATCAGGAGAAGTGAAGAGAAAATTCTGCAGATATAGAAAAAGGAATATTGGCAATAAATACAAAATAAACAACAAGAGAATGGAACTTCCCATATGAGTTAAAATGTCTATAAAAAACAATAGGTTTCATCATATCAACCTCTGGTTTTAGATCACGATGGGCAACACCTTGGAGATGACAAAAGGCAACGACACTCAAGATTTGCACAACAATGGATTTTGCATCTGCTTCAGTGTATCTTCCACCTCTACAAAATCCAACAAAGCTCAGTGAGGGAGAGACCATACAATTGGTAGGAAGACAAAAGTTCTTGTTGAGAAATTAAATTGTAATAAAGTTACTTTAGTTACCTAGCGAGGATCCTATCTAATAGTTCTCCACCTTCACATAATCTGAGATGGAAAAATACAAAAAGAGCAGTCAATGTTAAATCATATTTTGAACTTTGCCAGGCTTTGCCAGACCAAGAAACTTGAAAAAAAAAACTAGAAATAAGATGGTAATATGTGATAATTGTTTTGAGCAAAAGTAATGACTAATAATGCTAAACAATCAATTATTTATAGGCCTTAGTAACATTAACATATTTGTATCCACCCACAGCAATAAAGTTGGATGATTGCAAACATGGCAATCATCCTTTTCACTTTCAAAAAAAACATATTTGTATCCACTCATTGTATGTCTTCCACTTATTGAGGGGTATTTGTCTTAAATATCTAGGAACCTTATGAGTATGGTGTTGTATATGCCCTTCACAATCTAAATGTATAGTAAACCTTTACTTTCTTAATGGGACCACTGGCCGCTCACCTGATAGCTTGAGAGATGGGTGGGTGTGGTTATCAAAATCATTCAGGGTTCACAATTCTTATGCTCCATTAGGAGAGGCAAATCTCCTTCGAGATGGGAAGTTGTGGATATACTACAGTTTGGTTCGGAGGACAAAGCTTCCACGAACACAGATTTTTTGCTTGATTGCTCCAACAGGGAGGTTTCTCACCAAATCATAATGGACAAACTATACTGACTATGATTTGAGCTGTGGCCTTTATGCAATTTTTACAAGGACGCTTACATGATTCCATCTATTATTTAATTACTCTATTACCCAGATGGTCTAGTCTACAATGAGTCAGGATGGGATTGACAACAGAACAGAATGAGACTACTGAATTAGTTTAGGATAGGATGGACATTGCAATCAAGTAACACTTACAGAAACTGTGGCAGTGGACTGAGCCACTCCGCGCAACTTTTGACCAACTTACCTAACCATCTTATAAGCCACAAAGAAGTAAACTGTCATACCCCAACTTCTTTTTAAATTGCTTATAACGGAATCAGAATTTTGTATATGCATAGATATAAAACAATAGTTTCAACTTAGCCATTTCTTAGTTTAAAATGATTTAAGGTTGTTACCTTCAGTTTTATGTAAACATACAACTGTTTATTTTTTAAATTAGTTTCAACACCTAACTGTTTCATTAACAACTTTTCATCATCAAAGCCAAGCCAGTCCTATGTATCAAGATTGAGGCTATTTTAATATTTTCCGCTTCTTTTAGAACTTATCTAACCAACTTATAATTGACAAAGAAGTAATCATATCTCAACTTCTTTTTAAATTTCTTATAACAAAACTAGAATTTTGTATATACATAGATATAAAACGGTGTGTTTAGTTTAAACTTAGATTAAAAACTCACCCATTTTTTAGTTTAAAATGTTCTAAAATTGTTACATTCAGTTTTATGTAACCATTCAACCGCTTAGTTTTAAACTAATGTCAACACCTTATTGTTTTATGAATAACATTCTATCATCAAAACCAAATTAGTGCAATTTATCAAGATTTGACTTTTTTTTAACAAAGATTTGAGCTATTTTAATACTCTTTTCTTTTTATTTAGTATAGTGATAAGTCTTGGGTGACTTTTAGTCTCAAGTAACATCTTCTTGTTCCAACAAAAGTAATTTGGTTCAATTTTCCACAACTATTTTTCATAGAGGCATGATCTAGGACCTCTTGGTTGTACTTTTTTTAAGGGGTCTAGATAGTACTTTTGTTCTACGTGATATCATGAACATGCAATCAACTAAGGAAAAGAGAGAAAATAATACGTACTCCATTATTATGTAGACATTAAGGGCATCCTCACATGCATCATAAAATTTAACAAGATTTTTGTGCCCAGACAAAGTTTTCAGGATTTTGACCTCCCTGCGAACATCTTCAATTGAAATTGGTGTTGTCATCTGTGCAATGTGAGTAAATAATGAAAACCCATCATGCAAACCACATAATCATGTACATAATTTTGTAAGAATCTCAAGATGCAAGCTAATCATATGCACTTAAATTGCATAAAAAATACATCATAAATTGAAAAGAGTATGAATTTTAAGGAGAAATGCCTTGTGATGTAGATGATGTTTGAAGTCAAAACATTGTTCTCAGACCACTATATACATAAAATTAGATCAAGCATTGGCAAAGAAAATATTTCAGTTACAACCACTAAGAACCAAGGAACACACACATTTAAATGAAAAGTTAGCAGAAGTTTCACCATAACCTTGGTTCAAAACGTTTATCATCTTACTTTTAGTTTAGCTGGAAGATAGCCCTGATTGAACGACTATAACTACTATGATTAGCAAACGATAGAACAAAGCATTCCAAAGAAGTCATTGAAATATCCTACCATGCAAAGTAACACATTGGAATAGTAATTTTTTATTTTTTAGGAGAATTGAAAGAGGAAAATTACTCCATAACAAATGTCACAAACTGCCTAGGTTTGTCTCTTAATTAGAAAAGAAAGGAAATCATTCCAGAGATAACTATACCACTATAAATGACACAAACTTCCTAGGTTTGTTCCTTAATAAGAAAAGAAAGGAAATCATTCCAGTGATACCTATATCTTGTCAATCGATGGTTTAAAAGAGATGGCGCATGAAAAGTGCATGCTTAATGCATATTTTGCAAAAGAAAATCTTTTACGATTCCATGAAAATACCAAATGCTTTGCACTATATACAATATGAATAGTAAATAATCGGTGCCTGTTCATGTCAAGTTCTTTCTCCATGTAAGATTCTAAACACTTAACAGTATTTGAAATATTTCCAAAAAAAATCACTATTTGAAATATCGCGTTCTCATTAATAGAAAATATAAACCACTTGGTTGACCTCATTATTTTAAGTAGGGATGCACGGTTAGTACAAAGCAATAGTTCACAAATTTAAAGCACTCGGTAGAAGTTTCTTGATTTGTTAAGTTACAAGTGGCCCTTATTTGTAGGTGTTGTTTGTAGATTTCACTGGAAGACTAATTCCTTAATTACTTTGATTATTCAAATAAAGCTAGATCATTGGCCTCCTAAAAGACCCTTTTATAAACAAATGGTGGTTTAAGTTATCTACATAGCCAATGGTATCAAAAGAAACCTTCTTAAGCATTGACTCTTCATGAAAAATCTTAAACACAAAGCGGACTGCTCATCTTTGTGAATATATGTGCACCTGGAGCGTGCTTAAAGTTTTTTTTAGGAGAACTTGCTTAAAATTCAATGTTAAAGATGATTAATTTTTACTTTGCCCATCTGCAGTGGTATTCAAATCCATTAACAGAGTTGTTGAAGGCAGAAATTTCCAAGCACCATTCTTAATTGAAAAGCACAGGCATAAGGCATGTGTTATAGTTATAATAAGTGATGATGGGAATAAAAATATTAAATCTAGCATTCTAGCTAGATTCTGCAAGTCAGGAGATATTTTTTTTTTTTTGAGAGGAGATATATATTAGCTTGACGAGCACCAGTATACTCATATTTGCATCACTAACCATGACTATATTTCACTCAGCATTCCACTTTCAAGAGTTGTTTACTAGAAAGAAAAGTACGCACTTCTATTTGCAACACATTTTGGAAATAGTGTGAATTCGACATCATGAGCAATGAAAAGTTGAGAAAAAAAATTAAAATAAAAAGAGGAAAACGTTCCGACAACATAATATTTCTCATTCAGGTTAAATTTTCAGGGAATAGAATACTTGTATGTGAAATGTTTAACGAGTATGGGTTGTAACTTGTAAGGAAACAATGTAACAGACACATGAATAAGAAATCCTTTCTCGGGCATACGTTATCACCTTATCCTTTGAGATAATCTTGACGGCAACGAGCTGCCCACTGGTTTGCCCCTTCTTCGAAGTGGCTGAACAAGTGTTCCCGAAATGTCCTCTGCCGATTTCCTTCATTAGTTCATACTTAGCACCAAAGTTCTTCGAATACCCGAAGCTCTTGTCGAGTGGCTGCTCCCCCTCCCGGGCCGGCTCCTCGGGGATGGTCCCTTCCTTCGGGACCTTCGCAGCGCCCTGCCGCCTGGCGAGGGCAGCCTTGATGTGTTTCGCCGGGGACGGCGGGGGAAAGGGCCGTCGGAATAACCTCCGAGGAGTGGACCTGGCCGGCGAGGGGGCGATGCCGGGGGGCAGCGGGCTGGCGGAGCCCTGCGGACCGGGGCTGGGCCAGGTGTTGCCGACGTCTCCAGACGAAGGGTGGACCGGGGTGGAGGAGGCGCTCCGGCCCTTCCGTGGGAGCGTGCTGCGTTGTCGTCCCCCAGCGGCAGCGGGGAAGAAGACGTTGGCCTGCTGATCGGATTCCCGGTGGTCGGAGTCCCCCTCCTCGACGACGGAGACGTGTCGGCCGTGGCACAGTCCCATCGTCTTCTTCCTCCTGTTCCTCCAGCGACCGGATCGCGGGGGTTCGGGTCTCGCCTCGAAGATGTTCGATCGGAGTTCCCTTTCCGCAGAGGCGGTCAAAGAGTTGGATGATTATAGGAGGCGGGGAAAGGAGGTTTGGAAGGGGAGAGCTGGAGGCGACGCCAAACGCGTCAAAGTCTTAATTTCGGGGGACCTAAACGTAATTTCACGATCCGATGTGGACTTATTTTTCAAAAGTAAAAGCAGTTTCCCGATGGATTAAATAAATCGGACAAAAATGCGAGTCGGATTTGGTTGCTTTTTGTCTTCTTCTGGTGCTTTTTCCACGTCGGATCCGCTGATTGCTCGAGAACGGGGAACGAGATGTTAACAAATCAGGAGCTGATCCGATTCTAACGTGGCATAGTTCTATTGGATGACACGGCATTGTGGTTGCACAGATGAGAGGGCCAATATAATTTTGCCATCTGTTTCAGTTTCAAAAATAGAACAATAAATGGTCGTGTCAAATTTGATATTAAGAAATAAGATTATTGATGTCATGGAAAAAAAATAAATATAATAAGTTAATTTTAGTGAACAATTGAATTAAAAATATGTATTATAAATATAAGTTTAAAATTTGTTAAAAAAATTTAAAATGAATGTATATTAAACAAATATGTAAAAAAATTTGTTAATATTTATATTATTTAAAAATTAAAAATTTATATTTAATGAAAAATCAATTTTTTAGTTAAATAATACTATATTAAACATTTATTATTTATATTTTATATATAATAAAATATATTAATTTATATAAGAGAGGTTAAAAAATGATAAAAGAAAAAAGAAGTTTGAAAAAAAGGAAGAATAATGTCAGCTCAAAGAATAAAATTTGAAAAAAAAAACAATAGTTGTTGGTTCCACTAAAATGGTGGAACCATCTCCTGGGAACAGGGTCACTAACTATTTAATGCCATCTGATTTCATCTCGAGAACTAGATCGAAGGGATGTTAACAATTGTCAAGTAAATAAGATTCAGAAGAAAGTTCAGAAATTAACAATTGTCAGTAAATAAGATATCATGAAACTAGAAAGATAACAACAACAACAACAACAAAGCCTTATCCCACTAGGTGGGGTCGGCTACATGGATCATACGACGTCATTCCGCTCTATTAGTAACAAAACCTTTCGGTATATTATTCACCAATAGATCTTGCTCTATTAGTTCGCCAAGTGTCCGCCTTGGCCTCCCTCTTCCTCTTTTAATCGGACTCCAGATTATTTGATCTACTCTTCTTACTGACGCATCTAATGATCTTCTCTGAACATGACCAAACCATCTCAAACGATTCTCTACCATTTTCTCACTAATAGGAGTCACTCCGACTCGTTCACGTATATGGTCATTCCTAATCTTATCTAATCTTGTATGACCACACATCCATCTCAACATCCTCATTTCGGCTACCCCCACTTTACGTTCATGTTGTCCCTTCATAGCCCAACATTCACTACCATATAACACTGCTGGCCTTATAGCAGTACGATAGAATTTTCCTTTAACTTTATTGGGTACTTTTCTATCACAAAGAACTCCAGTGGCTTTCCTCCACTTACACCAACCAGCTTGAATTCTATGATTAACATCGTCATCAATCTCACCATCTTGTCTTACAATTGATCCTAAATATTTAAACTTTGTCACTTGAGGAATTATATCCTCCCCTAACCTAACTTTCAAATCGTCTCTAAGTTGTTTATTTGTGAAATTGCTATGCATATATTCTGTTTTATTCCTACTTAAACGAAAACCCTTTGACTCCAACGTATTTCTCCATATTTCCAATTTTGTATTAATCTCTTCTCTTGAATCCGCTAAAAGTACTATATCATCCGAGTACTATATCATCCGCTAGAAAGATAAATGTAAAAAAAAAATTGTTTGGACAAGTTTTAGGATGAAATGTCAATTTGAAACACCGTTTACTATGATAGTGCATTTTGGACTCCATGTTTTTCTAGACCTAATTGAACTCTACAATTGAAATTGGTGTTGTCATCTGTGCAATGTGAGTAAATAATGAAAACCCATCATGCAAACCACATAATCATGTACATAATTTTGCAAGAATCTCAAGATGCAAGCGAATCATATGCACTTAAATTGCATAAAAAATACATCATAAATTGAAAAGAGTATGAATTTTAAGGAGAAATGCCTTGTGATGTAGATGATGTTTGAAGTCAAAACATTGTTCTCAGACCACTATATACATAAAATTAGATCAAGCATTGGCAAAGAAAATATTTCAGTTACAACCACTAAGAGCCAAGGAACACACACATTTAAATGAAAAGTTAGCAGAAGTTTCACCATAACCTTGGTTCAAAAGGTTTATCATCTTACTTTTAGTTTAGCTGGAAGATAGCCCTGATTGAACGACTATAACTACTATGATTAGCAAATGATAGAACAAAGCATTCCAAAGAAGTCATTGAAATATCCTACCATGCAAAGTAACACATTGGAATAGTAATTTTTTATTTTTTAGGAGAATTGAAAGAGTAAAATTACTCCATAACAAATGTCACAAACTGCCTAGGTTTGTCTCTTAATTAGAAAAGAAAGGAAATCATTCCAGAGATAACTATACCACTATAAATGACACAAACTTCCTAGGTTTGTTCCTTAATAAGAAAAGAAAGGAAATCATTCCAGTGATACCTATATCTTGTCAATCGATGGTTTAAAAGAGATGGCGCATGAAAAGTGCATGCTTAATGCATATTTTGCAAAAGAAAATCTTTTACGATTCCATGAAAATACCAAATGCTTTGCACTATATACAATATGAATAGTAAATAATCGGTGCCTGTTCATGTCAAGTTCTTTCTCCATGTAAGATTCTAAACACTTAACAGTATTTGAAATATTTCCAAAAAAATCACTATTTGAAATATGGCGTTCTCATTAATAGAAAATATAAACCACTTGGTTGACCTCATTATTTTAGGTAGGGATGCACGGTTAGTACAAAGCAATAGTTCACAAATTTAAAGCACTCGGTAGAAGTTTCTTGATTTGTTAAGTTACAAGTGGCCCTTATTTGTAGGTGTTGTTTGTAGATTTCACTGGAAGACTAATTCCTTAATTACTTTGATTATTCAAATAAAGCTAGATCATTGGCCTCCTAAAAGACCCTTTTATAAACAAATGGTGGTTTAAGTTATCTACATAGCCAATGGTATCAAAAGAAACCTTCTTAAGCATTGACTCTTCATGAAAAATCTTAAACACAAAGCGGACTGCTCATCTTTGTGAATATATGTGCACCTGGAGCGTGCTTAAAGTTTTTTTTAGGAGAACTTGCTTAAAATTCAATGTTCAGGATGATTAATTTTTACTTTGCCCATCTGCAGTGGTATTCAAATCCATTAACAGAGTTGTTGAAGGCAGAAATTTCCAAGCACCATTCTTAATTGAAAAGCACAGGCATAAGGCATGTGTTATAGTTATAATAAGTGATGATGGGAATAAAAATATTAAATCTAGCATTCTAGCTAGATTCTGCAAGTCAGGAGATATTTTTTTTTTTTTTGAGAGGAGATATATATTAGTTTGACGAGCACCAGTATACTCATATTTGCATCACTAACCATGACTATATTTCACTCAGCATTCCACTTTCAAGAGTTGTTTACTAGAAAGAAAAGTATGCACTTCTATTTGCAACACATTTTGGAAATAGTGTGAATTCGACATCATGAGCAATGAAAAGTTGAGAAAAAAAATTAAAATAAAAAGAGGAAAACGTTCCGACAACATAATATTTCTCATTCAGGTTAAATTTTCAGGGAATAGAATACTTGTATGTGAAATGTTTAACGAGTATGGGTTGTAACTTGTAAGGAAACAATGTAACAGACACATGAATAAGAAATCCTTTCTCGGGCATACGTTATCACCTTATCCTTTGAGATAATCTTGACGGCAACGAGCTGCCCACTGGTTTGCCCCTTCTTCGAAGTGGCTGAACAAGTGTTCCCGAAATGTCCTCTGCCGATTTCCTTCATTAGTTCATACTTAGCACCAAAGTTCTTCGAATACCCGAAGCTCTTGTCGAGTGGCTGCTCCCCCTCCCGGGCCGGCTCCTCGGGGATGGTCCCTTCCTTCGGGACCTTCGCAGCGCCCTGCCGCCTGGCGAGGGCAGCCTTGATGTGTTTCGCCGGGGACGGCGGGGGAAAGGGCCGTCGGAATAACCTCCGAGGAGTGGACCTGGCCGGCGAGGGGGCGATGCCGGGGGGCAGCGGGCTGGCGGAGCCCTGCGGACCGGGGCTGGGCCAGGTGTTGCCGACGTCTCCAGACGAAGGGTGGACCGGGGTGGAGGAGGCGCTCCGGCCCTTCCGTGGGAGCGTGCTGCGTTGTCGTCCCCCAGCGGCAGCGGGGAAGAAGACGTTGGCCTGCTGATCGGATTCCCGGTGGTCGGAGTCCCCCTCCTCGACGACGGAGACGTGTCGGCCGTGGCACAGTCCCATCGTCTTCTTCCTCCTGTTCCTCCAGCGACCGGATCGCGGGGGTTCGGGTCTCGCCTCGAAGATGTTCGATCGGAGTTCCCTTTCCGCAGAGGCGGTCAAAGAGTTGGATGATTATAGGAGGCGGGGAAAGGAGGTTTGGAAGGGGAGAGCTGGAGGCGACGCCAAACGCGTCAAAGTCTTAATTTCGGGGGACCTAAACGTAATTTCACGATCCGATGTGGACTTATTTTTCAAAAGTAAAAGCAGTTTCCCGATGGATTAAATAAATCGGACAAAAATGCGAGTCGGATTTGGTTGCTTTTTGTCTTCTTCTGGTGCTTTTTCCACGTCGGATCCGCTGATTGCTCGAGAACGGGGAACGAGATGTTAACAAATCAGGAGCTGATCCGATTCTAACGTGGCATAGTTCTATTGGATGACACGGCATTGTGGTTGCACAGATGAGAGGGCCAATATAATTTTGCCATCTGTTTCAGTTTCAAAAATAGAACAATAAATGGTCGTGTCAAATTTGATATTAAGAAATAAGATTATTGATGTCATGGAAAAAAGATAAATATAATAAGTTAATTTTAGTGAACAATTGAATTAAAAATATATATTATAAATATAAGTTTAAAATTTGTTAAAAAAATTTAAAATGAATGTATATTAAACAAATATGTAAAAAATTTTGTTAATATTTATATTATTTAAAAATTTAAAAATTAAAAATTTATATTTAATGAAAAATCAATTTTTTAGTTAAATAATACTATATTAAACATTTATTATTTATATTTTATATATAATAAAATATATTAATTTATATAAGAGAGGTTAAAAAATGATAAAAGAAAAAAGAAGTTTGAAAAAAATGAAGAATAATGTCAGCTCAAAGAATAAAATTTGAAAAAAAAACAATAGATGTTGGTTCCACTAAAATGGTGGAACCATCTCCTGGGAACAGGGTCACTAACTATTTAATGCTATCTGATTTCATCTCGAGAACTAGATCGCGAAGGGATGTTAACAATTGTCAAGTAAATAAGATTCAGAAGAAAGTTCAGAAATTAACAATTGTCAGTAAATAAGATATCATGAAACTAGAAAGATAAATGTAAAAAAAAATTGTTTGGACAAGTTTTAGGATGAAATGTCAATTTGAAACACCGTTTACTATGATAGTGCATTTTGGACTCCATGTTTTTCTAGACCTAATTGAACTCTACATAGAAAATGAGCACATAATATCTTGGATTTAAAGTTGTCGTTGAAAATGTGTTCTTAGAAAGTTGAAAGGTCCAGTAATTTCCAAAAAAAAGTTGTAAAAAAATTGAAAGTTTCATCGATTGATATGTTTCAACATTGTGATATTTTTGTTGGAATATTCTATCTTCATAACAATATTTTGAATCATATCTCAATGGAAAGTTCATCTAATTCTTAAGACACTTCGAAATAGAAAATACTTTCACACTAGAAAATCTCATTGTTTGATTAGCGAGTCCGTGAGGGATCGAGGGGATTCAGGAGGATCCTTCTTGTCCGAGGGCGTGAAAGTGTGAAAGGCAGAACCCCTCGAACCAAAATATTATGGCGTATTTTGTTTGTACTTTAAAATTAATTTATGTTCACGTCACGAGATAGATCTTTTAATTTTAAGACATTAATATAGAGTCCTAATGAATTTGTGATTATTATCATCTGAAAATGGAGTGTTTATATAAACCCTTCGTAAGTTCGAAGTTCGAACATAAGAGCAATTTAATTATAATCATCTCATATTTTTAATCTAATAAAATTATGTGTCGCATTAACATTTTTGAACCTTCTTCAATGCATAATTTGCCAAATACAGAAATCCTAACATCATTGCCACTCGTCAAGGTTCTTACTAAGACCAAGAGAAGAATATCAAGTCGGTTAAGTTTTGTTCATTTTGTTGAGGAGATTGAAAAGGAAATTATTTGAGCACCACACATTGCCCTGTATCAGAAATTGCAACCCTCCTTGAGCAGAGTAGAGATGATGCCACAACTCACAAGTGTTCTTCTCCCTCACTGACCGTGAAGACTATTTCAAGAGGGAGAGAGAAAATTCGGATATTTTACATTTAAATTGATTGTTCATCATAGTAAATAAAACTGACTAATATATTTGTGGAAAGGTCAAGTTCCAAAGCACAAAAATGTGTTGCCTTTAATAGCCTTAAGTCTCAACATACGCCAACTCTAGTACTCAGATTTAATTAAATAAAATTCGTCCATTTCTTTTATGCTGGAAAAAAGATATTTGACTCTGTAATCTGTATGTTCAATCATGTAAAATCATTCTACATTTTTTTAAGATATTTGTTTGTGTTTTTTTTTAAAATAGTTTATATTTTTTATATATGTAATGAGAGATAAATGCACGAGATGTTGTGCAATTAATATTCAGGAACGGTCTTTTTCTCGTGATGTCATCCTATTAACATAAAACAAAATTAATAATTATTAACTAAATATTAGTTTAATATAAATAAAAATTAAATGTTATAAGTTAAAAGATTGGGCATTCATTTCGTATTTTGATGGTAACGAGATGATGTTGTACGGTTTGAGATTTAACCTTACGGTATAATTTTTTTTTAGTTTTTTATTTCTAAAATTATCTTATAAGAAGATATAAAAATGTGCATAATCTGTATGTATTCTAATAAATTAGAAAAATAATAATAAATGATAGCATTAATTAATCAATATTTATAGGATGCCAATCAAATAATTACTTTTCTTTTCATTTTGAAAAAAATCATTTGGTATCTACAGAATTTTAATTATATTTATACAATAAGAGTAACAATAGTTTATTGTATGCATGTAAGTATTATGTACTAAAGGGAAAGAATATGACAAAATTATTAGGAAAAAATTAAATGTTACAACAAGTTTAAACCTATATATATATATTAAAAATTATTATTTATTTTGTCGAAACTTTATTATCCAAACAATAAAATATAACTAAGTTTTATCAAGATGAATAAAATATATACTCACATATACTGTTCAAAGGAGTAATCACATGATTGTTCTCATGAGTTCACACATTAATGTTAAAAAATAAAGTGAAATCACTTTAGTTAATATAAATAACCAATTAGGTTGTAGATTATTTAAAATTAATCATAAATAATAATAAAAAAAAGGGTGCAATGGATATACGTGTGCATGTTCTGTTGTAAGTAATTTACAGCTACCTATTTTGAACCATTCGTTTTATATCGGACGTCAGAAGACCCGAAAAACGTCTAATCTTCCTTGCTTATTTGGGAACTCGCACAATGATGTCATCATTTGAAATTTTTATCTATTCTAAATTAGACCTCCAAAATCGGAATGATTATTTTTTTATCTATTTTAAATTTTTATCCAAATAATAGATCAGACATTCAAGTTGGAACTCCGTAGAGTCGTTTGGAAACAGAATCGCGGTTCCTATTAAGTTTCTCGTGCATAGTTGAATTGATAGATTAGTTCGATGTGTGTTTGGTTGGAGTGGAATTTGATGATGAGGAATAAGATGGTTGATGTGATGGGAAAAAGTAAATGTGATGGATGAATTTTAGGTGGGTTTTGAATTAAAAATTATTATTATAATTATGAAGTATAATTTTATTATTAATTAAAATAAAATTGTAAAATAAAAAAAATTATGGGAAAAAGTTTGTTAGAAATTATATTATTAAAATATAAAAAATCAATTTTAAAATTAATGAAATATTAAAATTTTTTAATGAAAAACTAGGTAATAAATAATATTATATTAAACACTCATTAAAATTATTTTATATCTATTAAATTTTTTTTAGTGAAGATAGTGTGTGAAGAGAAAAGAAAAAAAAAGAAAAAAAACTTTGAAAAAAAATAAATGTTACGTCAACACCAAAACTAAAAAGGTAGAACCGGAGTGGTGGAATCGGGGTCACGTGACTCCGATTTCACCGGCTCTGTTCCTCCCGAAATTAAATTCTGAGGCAGTGTTTGGCGAAACCGGATGAAACAAAGCCGCAATTCTCGCCCGATTCTCCAACCAAACGATCCCTTAATTTAACTTCTTTTATATATTTTAAATTAGACCTCCAAATGATTAATTTTTATCTATTTTTTAATTTTTCACCAAATGACAAATTAGACCTAGAAGTTAGAACTCCCACGATGATGTCATCATTTGACATGTATAATTATCCCCTCCCTCCCTTCCTCCCTCTAAGAGGTCCGTATAAATTAGAATATTTTAATAATTCTCATAATACAATTAAACATAAGTAAAATGGAAATAACTTAGTCAAATTTTAATTTTTTCAAGATCATCTTGAAGAATGTGAAATCAAATTTTTTAATTCATTCAACATCATATTTTTATTCTTTTAAAATATTCTGCTATTTTCATTTTTATCATCATTTTTAATTTTTTATTATTTAACTATATATTATTTTATTGTATATTTTATAATGATAATAATAAATGTCAACTATTTTGTAATAAAATATTTTTATTATAAAATAATTTAAATTTTTTAACTAAACAAGAGGTAGAATAAGAATAAGGTGAAAAACTATATTTTATAGAATAAAATTTGATATTCCTTAAAATTATTCTCTAACCAAATAGTTCCTAAGGGCCCGTTTGTTTGCGGAACCGGACAGGAATCGCGGTCTTATTCCGTCTAATTTTGCCAAACATTTTCCCGAAATCAGGTTTCGAAATGGGAACAGGGTTGGTGGAACCGATTCCACACTCCCGATTCCATCATCTTTTGTGGAACCAGGAGCCACATCCTTTTTTTTACCTTTTTGACTTTGATGTGACATTTTCTCTTCTTTTTTCAAAATTCATTTTCTTCGTTTCTTTTTCTTTTCTCTCACACAATATCTATTCTAAAATAAATTATTTAATAAATAAAAATTAATTTTAATAAGCAATTAATATAATATTATTTATTACCTATTTTTTCATTTGAGGAATTTTAATATTTCATTAAATATAATTAATTTTTTTTAAAAAAATGATTTTTATATTTAATTAATATATTTTTTAACAAAAATTTCCCATAAAAAATTTTATTTTATAATTATATTTTAATTAATAATAAAATTAAACTTTATAATCTATTTTTAATTCAAAACTCATCCAAAATTCATCCATCACATTTATTTTTTCCTATCACAGCAATCATCTTATTTCTTATCTTCAAATTTCACTCCAACTAAACAGGCCCCGAACTAATTTGTCAATTCAACTGTGCATTGAGAACTTAAAAAGAACCGTGATTCTATTTTCAAACGACCCTAAAGGATCACAAATTTTCTTCTGATATTTTTTTTTATCAAAGCATATGGATGACTACGTTCTATATACTATAAAGAATTTTTTTTTTCCTGCAATCCAAGTTCCATATTCCTTACTCAGTAATGATCATTTCTTTTATTGATTTTCTAATGAGCACGTTTCGTTATTTTGAAAAAAATAACTTAAAGAAAAGGAGAGAAGGTTTGAGACCGAACAGAAAAAAAAACTATCTATCAGCGGTAACATTCCGATTTTTTTTTCAAATTATAAATTAATTTTCATAATTAAAATAAATTTAAAATTTAGGATTTATTAAAGAAAGATAAAGTTTGAATAGAAATAGAAATATATTTAGATGATGGATAAAAAATATAAGAGAAGAAAAGTTTAAATGAAAATAAAAGAGTTATTAAAAAAGAGGTGGGAAAAGATCCGATTCCTAATTATATTAGGAGTTAAAGCATAACGAGCTTAGGAAAAAAATTTAATTTGAATCTAACTAAAAGTTATGATATAAAAGAGTCATAACGAGAGTTAAAGATAAAAGTTTTATATCAAAAAATATTTATAAAATAAAATAATATTATGTTATTCTAAAAAATTTAAAAAAAGAATAATAATTATTTATTTAATTTTGATTAGGATAACATATGTAATATCTTAGGAATTATTTAAAATAAAAGATGTAGAGAAAGGACAAAAAAGAATCAAACATAAACCGAATCGAACCGAATCGAATCGAAGAGAGGAAAGAACCGAAAGGACTAGAAAATAATCGAACTCAATTGATAGAAAAATTTTCTCATATTAAAAATTAGACTATTTGCATTCAGTTTTTTATATATATTTATATTATCTTATGTACTGAGTATTTTATACTCATAAAAATTATATTTTTCTGTATTTGAATTTCATAAATAACTGAACCGACAATGATGGAGACGTGTGCAATTAGAGATATTTGTTATGATGCAGTTACACATGAGACATATATTTAGTTTATGTTATTTTTATTTTTTTCTAATTGCTACTTTGATATAATAAAATGAATAGGAGGACGAGAACAATAGATATATTAACTTCTACACTTTTATATGATTAGTTAATTGTTAGCTCCTTTTGTTGTTTCTTTATGGATTCCGTGAAAGTCCAAAGGGTAAAGATGAATGTTAGATAACGCCGGCTTAATTAAGCTCGAATGTCACATGATAGGAGGGTAAAATTTCGAGGCGTTACAGTTGATATCAGAGCCAAAGGTTCCTAAGTCCTAATGTGCGAATAGATAGTTAAGGATCCATGTGCAAAGCATCACGAACAACTATCATATCATCCAAGTAAGTGAAATTTAGTTCGACTCATTTTTTTCTTACTAATCGGGAATTATTTTTCTTTTCATCATATCATAGAATGAACAAAGTGTGCAACTAGGTTTTACCCGAGAGGGTAATCCCAGCAGGCCACAACAGGAAGGGCCCCAATATAACTCGGGCTTGAGCACGCTCACAATGGAAATAAAAGGACCTGAGTAAGGCAACCCAATCAAAAGTACGATTTAGGAATTTCTGAAGGTGATGTCACCTCAGTCCAATGGGGTGGATGACTTTAATATAGCAGACCGATGAATACGAGACATCGAAGTAAAATTTAGGTTAATGAATTGTGTGGAGAAAAATAAGGTTCTCTTTACTAACACTCAAGATTTGTGGGAAACCATTCAAGAAGTGACTTTTCTTGATATGAAAATGATCTCTGCATTTAGGGAGATATTTGGAATGCGCTTCTTTTCGCATATCAAAGGGATTTAAATCGAAGAGGGTTCTTACTATTGACACAAGGCAACATGACTGTGTTCGAGTACTTGACCAAATTTATTCGTCTTGACAAGCATGCCCCATCAAAAGACGAACAAATTAGGATCATTCAGTTCATAGAAGGCCTTAACCCTGGATTGAAACTAAAGACAGTTTTGAAAATCTTAAATTTTTTTGAACTTGGCATAATTATAATATGTTATTATATTAATAAGAGAATATATGTGTATATTTATAAAATACTAGAGTATAATATGTGTATTTATGAAAATATAAAATATGTACCAATAACGTTGACTATTTTATAAAAAATAAATTAATTAATTGTCATAAAAAGTTAGTTACATATATGTTCTTTTAAGACAATAAACATAGAAATAAAAAAAATGCATGATGAATAACAAAAAAATATTTTAATCTAAATAAATTAATAATTATAATTATATGTTTATTTTAAAATAATATTTTTTATTTCTTAATTTTCTTAATAATATATATGCATTTTATTTATTTTATATTTACTTGCCCTCCCAGGCTCCCAAAGTTTTGATCTTGCCTGCCTCTACCAAATAGTATTTCCCTGCACTCTTCCATGTGTGGATACTGAATAGGCCACAGTAGTTTCTAACATCTGAGTTAAAAAAAAAAGTTTTTAACTTTTTACATTGTCTCGAGGCTAACCTGCAAAATTGACGTTTCCGTGTGCGGCGCTCCAAGCATTTTACTCCCACACTGACAAACTTGAAAGCAAATCATAGCCTTAAAGATGCGCAGGTGAAAGTACTTTGGTACGGGGGTCAAAGGCCAGGATTGCACCATTCCATCAACTTTGTAAACCCTAAACCCTAGTCATAAGACTTAATCTAAAAATTCAGATCGGTGATTTTACTGGTAATTTTCCACCGGATTAAAAATTAAATACCAATGCCTTGGGGTGGATGTAATCCTACGTGGTCGGCCTGGAGGGGTTTGCAGGTGGCACCGCGGTGTCCAGTTTGTACTGCTGGCGCTTAGCGGGTTTAGCCGATTTCCTCATCCCTCCAGCCCCCTTCCTTTTTTTTCCCTTTTCCTCAAACGATAATAATAAAGAAAAGGTAATGGAAAAATTGATTTCCTTGATATTGTGTTATGTATAAACTTGAGTACGACGTTTTTGCTCTTAAAAACTTATTTTTGTTTTGTTACTACATGCATCTGGATTTTCTCTTATATTTCTTATTTAATTATCATACATAATTTTCTAATTAACATACATATATGCAATTTTGGAGTCGTCTCTTGTAGAAAGTAATAATTACTCCATGTTATCAGACAAACAGCCAACAAAATTTCACCTCAAATTCAGTCTTGAACCTTTTTCTCCTTGTTTAATTTAATTGTATTACATAATGAATAAACTAGTCTATATATATATATATATATATCTAAATCCAAACTTATATTTATATATATATATATATATATTTTTTTTTTAAAATTTTGCGGATAACTCACTCGACCTTGATACCAAATTGACAATTCAAGAAAACAAATCCATATAACTTTCCGCCAGTTTTGAAACATAATACTAATTAATCAACTATGCTAATCTAAACTCAATTACTCAATAAAAAGAATTATTGAACACAGCTCTAGAATCTGTTGTCGGAGCCCTTGAAGGCTTGAACCTCTTCCCGCGCTGCGTCTTCTTATCGCCTTGTCCGCACGCTTCCATCTCCGTCGACGACGGACGCCACCAACAAGAAGGCGTCTCCGGAGCGCCGGGAACTGAGCTGACCGCGAACGCTGGCATCCGCGACCGCCGCATCGCCGCCCGCGCCATCCACCGCATCGCTATCGGAGGAAGGGTTCAGAATCCGCCGCCGGCCTCTCGATCGTGCAAAGATTTTGGTCTCGTTTGGATTGATTTTATTCCGACGACATCCCTGTCTGTCGTTTTAGATGTGCACGTGCAGGTGCTCTCTTTGGTCGACATACAGCTTTTTTAACTTCCTTCTAGCTTTTTCTACTCTGAAAAGACAAAAAAAAAGGTCAAAGTTTGAAAATACAAGTTTGAGCGACATGCTCTGGGTTTAATGGAAGTGGTGGCGTGTAGGTAGTAAAGCTTCCTACCATTGCCAAAGTTTCCTTCCATCAAGAAAGTAAAGTTCGAGACAACAGAGACAAGTTCGGTTTATACTCGGCAATGACTTGGATCTAATTTGTCTTTCGATTATAAAGAAAAGGCAAATGGATCTGATAAAAATTAGAAGTAAAAGAACACGGATCTAAATTCTATATATATGTGTGCGTGTGAAAAGAAAAGCAAAAAAAAAGGGTAACCTCAAGATAATAGATGCATCCACCCCGTTTGGATCGGGGATATCACCAGAGGATCTTATTGTCATTTTCTGACAAATTGCTCTCTTTTGCATCAGCGAAACCTAATGTAATGTAGCAGGAACGAGAAAAAATATGAGTTGGATTTTCTTCCCTTTGCCAGTGTCACATGGAATTGGATCATCTGCTGGATTTTCTTCCTTCCTGATCTGGCATGCATCCAAACGGGATGAAACTCCAACTCCCATACATGTATTGTACAAATAAGTACCACTACTATTATCACACAAGTGAGGAGTTTATTTATACAAGCACAAGTGCACAACATTCGTGCTAATTGCAACCAAATAGAAGCAATCTCAAGTCTCCTAGCACTCCCAAGGTTCCGGGTTCCACAGTAAATTATGAGATGGAACAGAAATCCATCATCTGCAGAGGACGCATGCGAGGACGCACGCCATGGCGGCGGCCGTATCCTCCAAAAACACCACCAGGGGCGGCCAGCGGGGAAAAGCGAGTCGAAGCAGGAGGACGACCAACCCCAGCAGCCATATCAGGAAGCAGGAGAAGGCGAAGACCGCCGACGACGACGACGATGACGTCGAGTTCCGTTCGACGGGATCATCCCCGGCCACGAGGAGACCCGCCGAGCACGCCATGAACGTGAACCCGATCCACGTCCCTCGCGCCACTGCGATTTGTTCCGGGTGCAGGCGGAGCGCAAGCGCCGGACGACGGCGGCGCAGGGGACGGACTAGCCGCTGCGCCACGCCGTCCTCCTCCTGGTTCTCCAACAGTGCGTGCGTGGCGTTTGACGGCCGGGGCGGCCTGCTGGGAAAAGCGAGCCAAAACAGCAGGACGACCGACCCCAGCAGCCACATGAGGAAGCAGGAGAAGGCGAAGACCGCCGCCGCCGCCGCCGCCGCCGAAGACGTCGAGTTCCGTTCGACGGGATCATCCCCGGCCAAGAGGAGACCCGCCGAGCACGCCATGAACATGAACCCCATCCACGTCGTCCTTCGCGCCACCGCGAACTGTTCCGGGCGCAGGCGGAGCGCCAGCTCTGGACGAAGGCGGCGCAGGGGATCGTCTGGGCGCTGCGCCACGCCGTCCTCCTCCTCGTTCTCCATCAGAGCGTCCGTGGCGTTTGGTGGCCGGGGCGGCCTGCTGGGAAAAGCGAGCCGATGCAGCAGGACGACCGATCCCAGCAGCCACGTCAGGAAACAGGAGAAGGCGAAGACCGCTGCCGCCGACGCCGACGTCGACGTCGAGTTCCGTTCGAGGGGATCATGATCGTCCCCGGCCAAGAGGAGACCCGCCGAGCACGCCATGAACATGAACCCGGTCCACGTCCCTCGCGCCACCTCGAGCTGTTCCGTACGACGGGGGCGCAGGGGACTGTCTGGGCGATGCGTCACGCCGTCCTCCTCGTTCTCCATCAGAGCGTGCTTGGCGTTTGGCTGCCGGGCGATGGGAACCAATGGAGCCACCTCTTTGTGGGCATGTATCTTGTTTTATAGTATACTTTTTACATATTTATAAATTTGTTTTATTTTTTCGGTGGGATTTTATAGCATATTTTTAACCGTGATCTAGTAGCAGAGGAAGTTCCGTTTTTCTACTTATATAATCAAAGTTCGAAACTTTTTGCGTGCAATCAATTTTCTTTCTTTCCCCATATCTGGTGGTGGTCTTCCCAGGGTTAAAGATTATAATAATTTTTTCTTACATACATTCTCTTTCATGTATTAATTTTTAATTCTAATTATTTTGGCCATATATTTACTTTTTTTATTAATGTACCTTTTTTTAATTAAACTTGTAAAATTTTATGTGGTCTACAATATTATTATGTATGCTAATGAAGACATACATAAATAATTCTAAACTATTTTTTCTATATTAATATAGATAAATATTTATGTTGGGATAAAATGGGCGTCACCCCATTTTAAATGGAGGGACCGGTGTTTCGGTCCGAGCGCGGAGAGTTCGGCCGACTGTTCATGAATGGGGGTTCGGACCGAGGTTAAAAAGGGGCAGTGAATTTTTTACCTCTTTTTGCTCTCTCTCCTTGTCACCTTTCTCATCGCAGTCCCGATCGAAAAAAAGCCATCCACTCGACTTTGACCGCCGCCGAGTAGATCTGCGCTTCCCCGACGACGTCCGACCATATCCGCGCGAGTTCGACCGCCGGCGAGTAGATCTGCGCTTCCCCGAAGACGTCCGACCGGATCCACGCGACTCCGACCGCCGACGAGTAGATCTGCGCTTCCCCGACGACGTCCGACCGGATCCGCGCGACTCCAACCGCCGGCGAGTAGATCTGCACTTCCCCGACGACGTCCGACCAGATCCACGCGACTCCGACCTAAGGTGTGTTTTTCCGACCAGATCTGTGCTTTTCCGACCACGTATGTCATCTATGTTTTTGTCTTCGACGCCACCCCATGCATGCCCCCGCCTGGCCGAACCCGCTTGCACGACCCTGCTCGCCGCCATCGCCTAGGCTGCGCACGACCCCACCCGCCGCTTTGGCTGCGCATGACCCCGCCCGTCGCCGCTGCCACCCTGCTGCGCTCGCACGCCGCTGCACGCATGCCCCGCCTGCCCTGCCGCGCTCGCACAACCCCACCCGCACCCGCCGGCCGCCCTGCTGCGCTCGCACGACAATGCTCGCACGCCACCACACGCATGTCCACGCCGCCCTGCCGCGCTCGCACGATCCCACCGCACGCCGTCGGCCGCGCTCGCACGACCCCGTCGCACGCCGCCTGCCGCCCTGCCGCGCTCGCACGACCCCACCGACCGTGCTCTCTATGCTAATTAATCAACTTAATTGTGGTTGCTTCCTCCTCACGAAGTTTAATTTCACATTTATGTGATAATTTTGTTAGTATGAACTATTAAGTTTGATGTATCTATACATATATGTGCGTTTTACTTTGGTGTATTCTCGATTAAATGAGTTATATGTGTAGAAAAAGGACCTGTTATTCTCGATTAATGTTGATTGAAACACTTTTAATTTTTAAAATTAATTCCCAACGGCATATATAGATTAAAAAGATGTTAATTTTTGTTTTTTTGTCCCACGCATAATTAACAATTAATATTAGTGAAATGACTCAAAGAGCACGATGCATGGATCAATGCCTTGCTTTATTCGGCAAGCAACTAATTAAATTTCAATCTTCACATCGATAACGCATAATTAATTAGTTAACTAATTGGTTGATTTGTCCATCACGACTAATGCTACATGTTAAATGTAGTACCACTAGATAGATAGCTAGTCCACCAATTATAAGTGATCTATACATGCATATACAGCTTTAACGCTGCATATATATTGACTATATCATATCGTTAAACGTCAACATATATAGGCTAAATTCCATGAGACAATTAACTAACAGCTTTACTTTATATAATACGGTGGACATGACAAATAAAAAATGAAACATGCGTGGTCTTTATTTGCTACAATCAATCACTTACAACTAATCTGTACATAATTATTAACTACATAAATTACAACATGATTAATAATTAACTAAATAATTACAACTAATCTTGTGCATAGAACGGGGTGCGCTTCGGCGGGGTCGCAGATATGCGAGGTCGACGGCCTGAGGGGCTCGGCGGGGTCGCGGATGTGCGAGGTCAGCAGCATGAGGGAGTCGGCGGGGCGGGCAGGCGAAATCGACGGCGGTATTTTAGGCAGGCGAAATCGGCGGCGGTAGGGTGGGCGGGCGAACTCGGCGGCGGTAGGGCGAGCAGGCAAACTCGGCGGCGGCGTGCGATGGCGGTTAGCGGGGGCAGTAGGGCATGCGACGGCGGCCCGTCCGAGGCGGGGAGTCGCGGCGTCTTGGAGACGAGGAGATATGGTCGGCTTCTGGACACCGGTCTCGGAGGGCATCGTCGAGGCGCAGCGATCGTCGGCGGAGGGCGAATCTGGCTGGATCTTGACGGATCTTGCCGGAGACGCAGAGAGTAAAAAGGTGAGAGAGCGCGAGAGGGTAAAAGAGGTGAAAAAATCTTACTGTCACGTGGATCTCTACGGCGGCCGACGGATCCGGACAGACGACATCTCCGGCGGTAGATCTGGACGGTGCCGATGAAGGGGAAGATGCTCGGAGGGGCAAAATGCGAGAGAGAGAGCATGACGAGAGAAGAGGTGAGAGAGAGCGACACGATAAATGGGTAAAAATTTTTTACACGGGCACTTTTGTACTCTCTCGCATCGAACCAGACTGGGATTGCTTCCGCGGACCGATCAACTCGTTCCATCTAAGCCGGCCTCCACATTAGATGAGACCGACTTAGATGCACGCCTGTCCGATGTGCATCGGACGAGCGTCGTGTAATGGGTGGACTATCCCCCATTTATGTTTGGGGGACACTCATTTTATCCTTTATATTGTCCACCATTTTATTATGTATGCTAATGAAGACATGCATAAATAATTCTAAAACTATTTTTCTATATTAATATAGCTAGATATTTAATACTTTTATCTTGTTAATTTTTTTATAATAAATTAATTTAATTGTTGATAAAATATATTATTTGAGCTAGCTATATGATTTAAGAAACTTAAGAAAATACCACTCTTTACAACTAATAAATGTTAGATATGTGAAAATAATATGTTTACTTAGAGAAATTTTAACCTCATGTTGTTTATTTAAAAAGATAAATACTATGAAAATTAAAATTGATTCAATTGTAAGTAACAACATTACTGTTTAATAAGTTGATAAATTATGAACCCACTAGGATCCGCCATAGTCCGAAATCCCGACAATCCAAATCCAGATAATTTGAGCGTCGATTCAGCACGTTGACTTTGACCATGTGACATATCATATATCAGTTTTCCTTTTTCCTTTTTTTTTCCCTTTAATCTGATAGTTCAGTTTGGATTCCCTTCTAGAAAGATTTTTCGGCCGTGTCCGAAACAGTGTCACTGACAATTCAGGTTAAAATAATTGGTAAGATGCATGATGCACGTATCATTTACGAACGCGGTGCAATTTATCTTTTGTTTATAAATGCGAAATTTGCGATTAAAATTTATCAAGCTTTTTGTACTGTGAAGTGCGAAAGAAAATAAAATGCATCTTTGCAAGGTGTGCGTTATTGAACATTATTAATATATCCATAACATATTAGCACACATCAATCTTAATTAAGTCTGCCCTACATGATTTTTGATGTTAAAATGGTTTCGTTTTAACACAAAAAATATATCTAATGTTCCCAAATCACACCCTGTCACACTATACGCTTGGAGGATAATACATGTCATTTTTACGTGTATATCATATTGACTTAAAGAAAACTTTGACTGGTCAACTAAGAATTACATCATATGCGAAAAAGTGATATGAGTGATAATATATGAATAACATCATCATAAATTATGCAAAAGACTAATAAAATAATAATCATATGAGTCTTGAGAAAACTCATTTAATATATCATCCTGATAATAAGACAAGAGAATTAAGGCATAAACGAAAAGACTCAGGACATCTATGTGCTATCACCACGAGCTCAATCTGTTGACCTTCAAGATCTGATCCCACATATATGAAAATATAGGGAAGAAATCTCTCCATGAGTTTTGCAATTTAATATGAAAGTCAAGTAAAGATAAAGATCATGATATTAGACATAAATCATAATGACACCATCATCATGTAAAGAGAAAATAAGTATGATCATAATACGAGTAAAAATAATCATGTAATATGGCATATGAATAAAAGATTATTAAGATCATAGAAAATCATCATAAAAGTGACAAAAGTCAATCATCATAAAGGAAGTTTCATTGTTCACATGCTTTCAGTTTTTTCATCATTTTATTATTCATCTTTGACTTATCATGAGTATATTTCAACCCACAAAAAATGCTGTCTCAACCCATCATTATCATCGTAACTAGCAGAGCCAGCCTATAATAACTGACCATGACCAGCTCATAACATGCATATCTAATTGTCATCAGTCTATCATCATAAGAGCTCTTCATTTAATATTTTTCATTTTTCATTTTGCAACTTTTAATTTATCTTTATTAGGACTCAAAGTGTGATCAGAACTTAGATCATAATATAAAAGGATCATAATATTGATCAATATTACATAGAATCATGGAGAGTAATAAGAGGTGCATGACAATCATCATCATAAGTTAGATCTAGATTAAGACATGAATTAGTGTAATCATATGTATGATTGGATCTATAATAAGTCATAAGATCATAGGGTCATGTTGGACATCATCAAATCAGATGCATAAACAATATAATCATCATGACTTAGATCAAGATTAAGTACTTAATCAGAGGTCAAAGAATCATAAAAATCATCATAATACTCTCGGAACTTGAGTTGGGCTTATCAGACAAATTCTCGAAAAAGTTGTGCCTAAATCAAGCCGAGTTTGGGTTATACCCGGGCAGGGTCCAGTTGTCTCGTCAAGCGAAAGTCGTGGCTGACGCCCAGTCCGGGCCTGGTTATCATCAACTCAGGCTGGGTTCATTTTTGTTGTCGAGCTTGATGGCGAATCTGGATCGAGTTCAGGTGAACTTGATCCGGGCATGGACCTACCCGTATTGGGTTTTGTTACGCAGAAAATTGCGTGAAGACGCGAGGGTTTTCCAGTCGCCTTTTCAGCAATTATCGACATTATGCATCATCTTATATGATTGTACTATTACTAGAGATTGATAAGAGCATACTTTAAGCCTAAAATAAGGTTTTCATGAATCTATCATAGTTTCATACCTTGTGAACTTTCCATTGAAACTCCACATTCCTTATCTTCTTCCTATTCCTCTGTCTGTTCCTCTCAATCTAGATGCACGTTGTTAACTTCCAAGTCCCCTAGTTGCTCTCTTGTTGGATGGCAGTCATTCGGTGCGAGGGAGAGCGAGAGAGGCATAAGAGATAGGGAAGAAAAACTAGGATCGACTTGTAGAAGTTTTGATCTCATATTTATAGGAGAGAGGAAATATGATTCTTATTGGAGTCAAAATTTATTTCCTTATTTCCATATTTATTTTCTTTGGTTTTATCTTTTGTCCTTTTATCCATTCTCTCTCCTCTATTTTTCCCCAATTTAGTTTCCAGTTTTATCCTTTCCTTTCTTTTTTTTGTCTTTTTTATTTTCAACCAGGCCGGGCATTACAATACATTCGGACTTTATTTTTCTTAATCATGATTTTTGGATTTGATTTTTAGTCTTCACTAGCCCAAGTGTTTTTTTTCCAAAATCATTAATAAATTATTTGAATGAACAACAAACTTCTTACACACTAGAATTGTTTGGCACATGAACAATATAAGAATAACAACTTCTTTCATGCGAATAAAAACAAACATATTAAAAAATCATTGTGAAACCCATTGGTTGAAGAATGCACTCAACACATTGATATTTGTAACATTGCGATGGAATATTAAAATATTAAACTTACATTCTTGCTTTTTCCATGAATAAAATATTTGGCACTATTGAATAATTTTAATTTGAATAAAATGAAAATGGCACCTAAAAAAGCCAACTTCAAAATCTATTTTTTATTTTTACTGTGGAATAATTCTTTATCCTATTTTATTCACCTTCATCCAAATACAAACACAGTAACATATTCAATCGAAGAATCAATTTAAAGAACTATATGAATACTAATTCATATATCTAAGATAATAAATCGTGGACCAAACACCCATTTGTGTCTTATTTCTTTCGGTATACTCCGTCATCCCAATGCCACTCATTAAACATCTTCAAGCTGAGTTCAACAGCCATACATGATTGTTGATGGATGAATCATAATATTTCTCTCAATAGATAAAAAATGATATTTTTCCAACGTATCAAAACAAAAAACAACGACAAAAGCTTATGAGTTTCATCTTTAGATAAGTCCTATGATGATAACAATTTTATTTAATTAAATAAAGAGTAGATATAGTGATGGCAAAAAAAAAAAAAAAAAGAATGCATATCTGTAATATGCAATTCTTTACAGTCTTTCTCTACTTTTCACACTAATTAGAAAGACTTAATTGTGATCAAATAAGAATACATTGCACAATAAAAAATAGGTGATCCTAAATTAAATATGATTATCATTCTAAGGTTCCTTAATATTAATATTAGGTACAATGGAGATTTTAATTTTAAGCGGCGCTATCTTTGAACTTTGATAAACTTTCTTGACTTTAGTATTAATATTAACATATAATGATACTAACAAAATAATAATAAATAATTACAATTGAACTATATTAAAAAATTAAATACTAATGTCATAGTAGAAGACTTCATTAAGCATAAACTACAAAGACATCATAATTGAACACAATGACCCAACAAAAAATTCAACTTAAAATTTGTCCAAAATCTTACAACTAAAAAAGCTCATAGATTATATATTTACTTGAATTCAATATAATAGTTTTATTATATAACATAAAAGACACAAGATAAGACATATATTATAAGCATGCGACATATTTTGTTTTAGTTACGATGCATAAGTGAAGTATTAAACATCAATATAAATGAATAAAAAAACATTAATATTAAAGTAACCTTTCAAATTAATTATTGTCAAACTTGGACCACTATGGAATGACTCGATATCTAATTGCAATGGTGCAGCTTTCTCCTCACTATAATTTAACCTTGGTGCACCCGAGCTGTAAGTGAGCATTACAGGCCATAGTAGATGACAACTATGGTGATCAATGCCCTAATTTAGTCGACTCAAGTTCAATCCATTCAAATTCAATATAAGGCAATTAGATATCCTCATTTATGTACAAATCATACATTCAAGAGCACATTTCCAATATAATCAAGTCCAATCAATAGGAATTCTTGTAATCATAGCACATAATGATACATAAAGAGCATATTCACATAAATCTAATATGCATTCGAGGTTCACAAGGCAATGATGACATATTCATTTGCATCCCACGGTTCACTCTGGATCAATAGCATAATAAATTTTCATTCATATTCAATGAATTGCATACATAGATAATAATTTCATATGCATTCCAAATTTAATGCAAACTCTTTAATCTCAACACATAAAAGAACAATATATTTTTGAATTTATCAATTGCATCAAACACTTAACACACTAAAAAAGATATTGGTAAAAAAATTGGATCCCTTCCCAAATGTAATGATTTTTTGACTAAATTTTAATTCACTAATTTCTTCTCCTTCCAAATGTGCCAATTATTGTTCCCCTTATTTCTTCTTGCATTGTGTGCCCCAAGCCTCTTTCATCTCCTCCTCGGTTTGCTGTCCAAATTGATGGGGTGACGAATATTTGTCGAGGGTGTCATTTGAGAATGCGTTTGAAGGCTTGGAGAGGGAGAGTTGATATAATGTGATTAAGCTGACCTTTGCATATTTAGGTAATGCCAAAGAGTTAATATATGATTAATTTAGTTTGAAGTGATTAATTAAAAGTTCAAATCTTGGTCAATTTATGTGGCCAAACAATTTGATTACATAACACTTTTATATTGACACTCACTGGCTAATAAGTCAAATTAATTAACTATGACAATGTCCTTTGGTGATTGCAATGAAACACAAATTTTGATACGTATCCACAAATATTTCTAAAACCCAAAGATCGACAAATAGATATGACATAATGAGAAATAAGAAAAAAAGGTACTCTAAACAAATAATTATCCATAATTATTTTAAAACTAAAATAATTATATCTCGCTGCATCATGTAAATGCATGGACTACTCTACTGCCATCGTCTTGAAAACAGAGAAGCAAAATCCATTGTGTGAATTAAAGTGATGTGACCAAAAGCTACAAGTATAACAATGATGTAAAGAAAGCATTCACTTTGTATGGATGTGCATTTGCAATTCACACTGCTAAAGATACTAAACTGCTATGATGCCTTTGATAGGCAAAAAATGTTTGTGAGGAATGGAGAACTTGTTTAAGTAATCTACACAAACGTCAAATTCTTTAGGGTGCGTTTGGTATGTTCTTTATTTGGATGCATTCCTGAAAATCTCTGAAAGCATGTTAGATGTCAGCATTTGAAAGTGTGTTATATTGAAATGCATTTGGTTGTATTAAATTCTGGAGACAATCATATTCCAGTCAAATGAGTCAATCTCATTCCTTTGAGGGTGCTTTTGATTTGTTCTATCTTTTTTTAGATTCCTTGGCATCTTTGACATTCCTTGACATCTTTGACGGAATGTTAAATTACTGTGTTCGGTTTATCTTGTTTAGTAATGTACTTTGGAATATGAGATACCGATCGAAATGACATTGCAATAACAGATGAATCTCATTCCACCCAAAAATCATGTCAATTTGACATTCCATTGTCATCGGCCAAGATGCTCATATTTCTTGCAACTCAAAAGAGGATTTTGGAGTGCTTCGAGTTCATTTGCCCCAAGATTTTGGGGAAGCAAATCTTCTCTTTCTGCAACTAGAGCCGATGGATCGAAGATGCAAATCTTCTCTTGCCTTTGGTTCGACACAATGGTTCTTGTTTCTTTGTCCTTTTGGCATTGGGCTTGCTCTGATGCATCTGGATTTTCCTGTGAGCAGCACGAGAGCCTTCTTCAACTTGAGGGAGTGTTGCAATAATGAATACCATGTTTGACGTTGACCTTTGCAGCATGGGTGTCTTCTTCTTTATTGGCATCTGCCTCTTTTTCTCTGTGTAGAAACAAAGATTACTTTCTTTCCTCTGCAACCTTCTTCCACCGACAAGTGAACGACAAGGCATGTCAGAGCTCACCATTCTGACAGTAAGCGACAATGAACATCTTTTCTATTTTTTTGTTATAATTATTTTATATTTTTAATCGAACCAAACACATCAATACTACTTGTCTAGGAATGTGATTCCAAGTAATTAAATTCCAAGGAATTGAAGGATGCATAGGAATGTCGAAAGGAACATTTAAAAGATCAATCAGCCACCAAACACACTCTTACATGTATACTAAAAAATTATCGATTTGCATCTTTGATGTCATTGATAAAGTAAATGAAATGGCAGCTCGTCATACATTCATACTTACTATGAGGAAGAAATCACGAAATACATGTATGTGAAAAAGTTCTTTTTTTTTATCTTCATGAGGTTTATGAAATAATAAATTACTTGTGGCTCAATAAGTTCTTGACTTTAAGGAGGAACAACCCTCTGGAGAACGTTAGGAGGACAAGAGTCAGTACATCAAGGGTTCTGAATCCAAAACTATTGTTTGAAAATCATGACCTTCGTATTTATGCCATCTTTTATGATTTTTTTATAATTAGATGCCTCTGTATCATCTCTAGAAGTGAACCTTGTATGCTATATGTTTTCCTTCCCTACATCAAGAGCTCCTATGATTTCACATTATAAACATTAGGCCTGCATCACTTCATGAGTGTGATTCCTCGAGTAACGACTATGGGAAAGCATAAGTGCATTCTGGATGAAGATATGTATGCACTCATGATAGTGAAGCCTCTTTCATGGCTATGATAGTTGCATCACAAGTGTGGCCTCATGATCACGATAGTGATGTAAGTGTAAACAAAAATGATCATTTTCTCATAATCATGAAAAGTCTTTTTCTGGACATGACATTGGTAATTAAATAGGCATGTCAGAATTGTAAATGAGCTGCCCGGAAAAGCTTGGAAAGAAACAATGCCTCACTCATGATCATGAAAGTCATTTTCATGATCGTGATGAAGACCTTCATGGTTAGACCACATAAATCATGTTCGCGAGGGAACATGCATGAGTTAGGGCTAAAGATAACTTTTTCATGACCATGAAGATGATCTTCATGGCTGTGATAAAGAAAGTTCACGAGCATGGATGTTGGTTCACAATTGTGAATCATAGAAACGATCTTGCATGACCTAAAAGTTAATTTTCTTATCAATGTTTTATAATGTTGTATGTTGCTACACTACCACTTTATCCTATTTCCAACACCTTTCTTCAACTTTAATTTGTAGCTAGAATGTTATATAGTTATTGACTTATTCTACCATCTCTCCTTTTGGTATATACAATTTCCAATTGTTTTGCCAACATGGCATGTTGTCAAAAAAAATATTAAATGATATTAAAATATTAATATAATAATAATTAAAATAATAGGGGATGACCACCCCCTCTTCCTCCAGTCACCACCATTCTCTTCCCCACTAGTTGTTGGACTCCGACATATCATCTTCCAACCGGGAGTTCTCACTAGGCAGTCGCAGGCGCTGTTGTCACCTTCCTATTGGGATTACTACTATTATTAGAGTGGACGACGAAGCATGGGGTGCGAGAGCGAAGTCTACCACTAGTGGCAGCATCTCAAGTTCGAGAGAAAGTCTTGACTTTTCCATAGATCTTGACTTGGTTCAAGATCCTAGCTGAAGAATTCAAGGCCAAGCTACTCAACAATGGCCACGACGACAGCTACAAAGGAATCAATGGTCTTCAGCCGAGAATCCGAATTTCTCACCCCTAGTTTCTCATATATAATGAATGTTATTGGTCTTCTTCTCATGTTATGTATGCTACTTTAGTGCATGATATGCAGACTACCATGATAGGACTCATGTCACACGTGCATTAATTTTATTATATTTTGATGCATAAGTATGCCATATGGTATAATGTTTTAGGACGTTGCATGCATGATATTTTACATGTTGTAGTTACAAAATTATGCACCCTACGTCAATGTTGGTAACCAACGATTGACGATGGATGCACAATTCATGATGGCGCAATTGTAGAAGCCTAAGAACATTTTATCTGTACAAGTATTGTGAATTAGAATATTGATGTTAAAGATTTTCATTGGACTTCTATTATTAGTGTTGTTATATGATTTAGGCTAAGTTAAACTCCCATGTTGCATAATTGAAATATTAGTTTTTATTGAACTATTAAGTCTTTCATTGTATGTTAATTTTAATTAATTATCATTATGTGATAATACGATGGTGAATGAGTGAGACATAACCATTTTATTAAAATGACATTAATTTTTAGGTGGATTTTGGGAGTGTTATAATTTATCTACGGAATACTGTGTAATAAAACTTTATTGTAATGTACCAAGATGCATAGGCCTCAAAGATGTGATGGAAACATTGCTTATACGACTTTATTTTATTCACAAATCATTATAAAGTCATTTGCTCATCCAATCTCAAACTTTAGGTTGATTTCTAAATAACTTCCTTAGAAATCAACCACATGATAGTTGCATCTTGGATGTTGGTTCACATTTGTGAATCATAGAAACGAACCTTCATGACCTGAAAGTTAATTTTCTTATCAATGTTTTATAATATTTTATGTTGTTACACTCTACCACTTTATCCTATTTACAACACCTTTCTTCAACTTTAATTTGTAGCTAGAATGTTATATAGTTATTGACTTATTCTACTATCTCTCCTTTTGACCTAGTATATACAATTTCCAATTTTTTTGCCTACATGGCATGTTGTCAAAAAAATAAATAAATATTAAATGATATTTAAATATTAATATAATACTAATTATTAAAATAATAGGGGATGGCCACCCCCTCTTCCTCCAGTCACCACCATTCTCTTCCCCACTAGTTGTTGGACTCCGACCTATCATCTTCCAACCGGGAGTTCCCACTAGGCAGTGGCAGGCACTGTTGCCACCTTCCCATTGGGATTACTACTACTATTAGAGTGGACGATGAAGCATGGGGTGCGAGAGCGAAGTCTGCCATCAGTGGCAGCATCTCAAGTTCGAGAGAAAGTCCTGACTTTTCCATAGATCTTGACTTGGTTCAAGATCCTAGCTGAAGAATTCAAGGCCAAGCTACTCAACAATGGCCGCAACGACAGCTACAAAGGAATCAATGGTCTTCAGCCGAGAACCCGAATTTTCTCACCCCTAGTTTCTCATATATAATGAATGCTATTGGTCTTATTCTCATGTTATGTATGCTACTTTAGTGTATGATATGCAGACCACCATGATAGGACTCATGTCACACGTGCATTAATTTTATTATATTTTGATGCATAAGTATGCCATATGGTATAATGTTTTAGGACATTGCATGCATGATCTTTTACATATTGTAGTTATAAAAATATGCACCCTACATCAATGTTGGTAACCAACGATTGACGATGGATGCACAATTCACGATGGCGCAATTGTAGAAGCCTAAGAACATTTTATCTGTACAAGTTATGTGAATTAGAATATTGATGTTAAAGATTTTCATTTGACTTCTATTATTAATGTTGTTATATGATTTAGGCTAAGTTAAACTCCCATGTTACATAGTTAAAATATTAGTTTTGATTGAACTATTAAGTCTTCCATTGTATGTTAATTTTAATTAATTATCATTATGTGATAATACGACGGCGAACGAGTGAGACACATCCATTTTTTTTAAAATGACATTAATTTTTAGGTGGATTTTGGGAGTGTTATAATTTATATATCAAATACTGTGTAATAAAAATTTGTTGTAATGTACCAAGATACATAAGCCTCAAAGATGTGATGAAAACATTGCTTATACGACTTTATTTTATCCATCTGTCCATCCAATCACAAACTTTAGGTTGGTTTCTAAATACCTCCTTTAAAATCAACCACTCTTACAACTAGGGAATCTTATACATTAAGTTTATTCCTATTATCATAAAATAACCTACTTTGAACTCAATCATCCTATTATAAGAGGTAATTAAGATAACACATTAATTATGTTGATTCCTATTATCTAAATAAATTCCTTGGATATCAACTACTCTATTATATGAGGTGACTAAGACCTTGTTACTTTAAACTGATTAGTACTATTACAAATAAACTCAAAAATTAATTACCTGATTATAGTATTATCTAAATTAACGTATAAAAACAATCAAGGTCACAAAACTTAAGATTCTCATATCATTTTTCAATAACCTTGATACTAGCACTGAAGTAATTTACTCTTAACACGTGGGAAAGAGATTTGACACATTGACAATATCTTTATGTAACTTGAAAGGTTAATCCTTTAATGATGGACATTAAACTTACCCACATATAAGATCAAACATATTGGGGGTAAAGAACCTCACTCGATTTTACGTCAGTGGACATGGCAATTGTTTGTGACGCTTTGCACATGAACCATTGGGCATCCTCAAGATCATATGATATAGAAATATCCTATTTTTAAACTTTGATACATTCTTGAAAATATATTCATCATCGAATTTGGACATATCACTAACCCTAAACTTATATTGATATTTTAATCTCGACTACTTTCTTCTAGTCGAGCACATTAAATTTCATTCTCATGGGGTCATCATTTACCCTTGAATCTAACATTGACTTGCTTTCCCAATGTAACTTCTTACTTGGTATTTGATCATTTCTATACTTGTCCGCTATTGCATTCATGCCAATCGACGTCATATTTGTTTTCAAAATGTTTAATTTCTTGTTCATTATAATTCATCCACACTTTTCTTATTGATGCCATATACATTTCCCTAAGCATAAACATAACCTTCCTCAATTGGATGCACATACAATTTCCTAATTACACATATATGAAATTAACATCCTTCAAATATTTTGATGTTCAATACATCATATGACCTCATGGATCATCCTTACATAAACCTATAACAATTATAATTTTGATATAATTAAAGCTAGATTTGAATTATTCATATGAAACTAATTTTTTTGATCCTCGACCATATGCTATGATTATCTCACTACAATAATTACATTCCTAGACTCGTACATGTATGATTCTCTTATTCATATTTTGTTGCCATTTCAAAAAAATACTATTATCAGTTTATTTTATTAAAAATGTGAATATCTTATAGGATGATCTAATGTTATTTTTGTATTTTAACAAACAACTACTAAAAGATTAAGAAATTATTTGGTGCATTATTGATTTAATTAACCAATAATTTATATCATACTAAAATAAATTATCACTATTTAACTTACCAATAATCTCATATTATAGTATTTGGTAAGTACTCTTAATATACAGATTAGTTAGGATAGTTGAAGAGCAAATTAGCAAAATACTCTTAAAAAATTATTTTAGATTTGGCCGGTACCCATAGAGATGTTGAACCATGTATATTTGTTACGGATGAAGTTAAAAAGAATGTGTTGTCTACCTTAGCTTCAATTCGATAAGAGTCTCAAAAGAAGAAGGTAGCATATGGTGTGGCTAATGATTCTAGTGAGAAAGAAATTGGAGGTCAATACGAATTGCAAGCTACAATGGATAAATCAAGAGGCAAAAGTAATTCTGTAAGTGCACTTTGGAAAACCAGCAATTCGCAAGTTGGAAGTAGCAGCTAATGCCAATCAACAATTAATCAAGTTTTGAAGAAAGAATTGAGGGAAGAAGCATGCAAATAAATGTGCAAATTTTTCTATACAAGTGGCATTGCTTTTAATTGCATTAAAAATCCTGAATTCATTAGAATGTGTGAGATGATGGCTAAACATGGGCCTATTTTAAAACCACCATCATATCATGAGGTGAGTGAGAAGTTATTAAAGAAAAATTTAGAAGAAACTGAAAAGGCCATCCAGGAGTACATGAATGATTGGAGAAAACTAGGTTGCTCAATTATGTTTGATTCTTGGACAGATAAGAAGAGAAGATGCATTTGTAATTTTCTAGTGAATAGTCCTAGAGGGACCGTGTTCGACTTCAGTTGATGCATATGTAATTTTCTAGTGAATAGTCCTAGATTGGAGGATCAACTTATTCAGCTCTTGCATCCTGTAGGCTATTATTTGAATCCTAGATACCATTATTGAGCTAATTTTGAAGTTAACTATGATATCAAAGTTGCCTTCTTCGATTATTTAATTCGATTATTTAAGGAGGATGCCAGATAGAGAAGAGTGGATCAAAATATATTATCAAATGGATGATTTCAACGAGGCAAAATGTTTGTTTGGTTATGAGGAAGCAATAATTGCAAGAGAGAAAAAAAACTTTGGCAAGATGGTGGAGCTCTTATGGAGTTGAATGTCCTGAGCTACAACGATTTGCTGCTAGAGTGCTAAGTTTGACAAGGAGTTCTTCTAGATGTGAGCGTAATTGGAGTGCATTTGATATGGTAAGTTGGTACTTGCCTACTTGGCAATCATTTTTTAATATGAATTAGATTATTATTGTAAAGTGTAAACCATATAATGCTTTGATATTGTAGGTTCATACTAAAAGAAGAAATCGCTTGAGTCATAAGAAGATGAACGAGTTGGTTTATGTGATGTGTAACTTAAGGTTGACAAATAAATCAAAATCAAGAAGGGATGTACCTATATTTGACTGACATCAAAGAAATTAATTCAAGTGATGAGTGGATACATGATGAATATGAAGAATCAAATCTAAGATGGATTAGATTTCATCCATTGAATGAAGATGAGCATGTGGACATTGAAGGCAATGTGTTTCAAGAAGAGCATGTGGAGAGCTCGACCCCTTGCAAACCAATGATGATTTACAAATTCTTTTTATGATGATAGTGATAGTGAAGATATGGAAGATGTTGGTGATGCTAGTCTTTCTTGATTGTGTTGGTGAAATTTTATTTAGAATATGCTTGTGTTATTCTAAAAAAAACATGTATGGACTTTGAAATATGACTTCTATGAACTATGGACTTAGTCTCTCGATTTCAATTTGTGTGGGTTATGGAAATTGAATTTGACTATTTTAGCCTTTATTGATGTGTTGGTCTCTTATTTTGTTTAAAAATCGTGTATGAACTTTGAAGTATCATTTGAACTCTGAATTCTCTATATTTTAATTTGTGTTAATTATGTATTATGAGTTTTAAACTATTTATTGTTTAACTTATATATTTTGAACTTGTAGATTGTCATAAATTGCTAAAAATTCACATGTATATAAACTTTACGAGTTTACGTTTTGAGTTTACACTTCGAATTTACCAAAGGTAAAACGAGTCAACATAAACTCTTGAGTTTGAAAACTTTGTTTGTGGCACTTTGCACATGGACCATTGGGCATACTCAGGATCACATGATATATAAATGTCTTATTTTTTAACTTTGTTACATTCTTAAAGATATATTCGTCGTTGAATTTGGACATCACTAACCCTCAACTTATATTGATATTTTAATCTTGACTATTTTCTTCTAGTTGAGCACAATAAATTTCATTCTCATGGGGTCATCATTTACCCTTGAATCTGACGTTGACATGCTTTCCCAATGTAACTCCTTACTTGGTATTTGATCATTTCTATACTTATCCGATATTGCATCCATGTCAATCGACATCATATTTTTTTCAAAAAGTTAAATTTCTTGTTCATTATACTTCATTCACACTTTTCCTATTGATCCCATATATATTTCCTTAAGCATAAACATAACCTTCCTCAATTGGATGCACATACAATTTCCTAATTACACATATATGAAATTAACATCCTTCAAATATTTTGATGTTCAATACATCGTATGACCTCATGGATCATCCTTACATAAACCTATAACAATTATAATTTTGATATAATTAAAGCTAGATTTGAATTATTCATATGAAACTAATTTTTTTGATCCTCGACCATATGCTATGATTATCTCACTACAATAATTACATTCCTAGACTCGTACATGTATGATTCTCTTATTCATATTTTGTTGCCATTTCAAAAAAATACTATTATCAGTTTATTTTATTAAAAATGTGAATATCTTATAGGATGATCTAATGTTATTTTTGTATTTTAACAAACAACTACTAAAAGATTAAGAAATTATTTGGTGCATTATTGATTTAATTAACCAATAATTTATATCATACTAAAATAAATTATCACTATTTAACTTACCAATAATCTCATATTATAGTATTTGGTAAGTACTCTTAATATAAAGATTAGTTAGGATAGTTGAAGAGCAAATTAGCAAAATACTCCTAAAAAATATTTTAGATTTTGATCACATATTATTAAAAAAACATAAAAGTGAATATAGATAAAAGAAGGTGAGATAAAATAAAAAGTTATTTGCAAACTATTTCAAACAATAAAAAAATAAAATTGTATATATTAATAAAATATTTAAAATCATATTTATTTGAATGCATATTTTTGTCAAAATATATTCTAATATTAAAACACATGTCTTGCTATTTGAATTACCAATAAGAAAGAATATCAATAATTAATAACAGTTAAAAAATGAGTTCTAAAATTTTTAAATAAAATAATCCATAATTTATTTGAGTTACCTCATATCAAACAAATGTATTTGATATTTGTGTTCTAATTCTTCACCCAATGCATTTATCAATTCGTGGAGTTGAGCTAACATAACATATTCCAGTGGCCACGAACGAACTCGCGGCTTCTCTGCTGCCTCCCGTGTGGTTCCCCACGTACCACATCGAGGGCACAATGCGTGCTCTCACCGTCTCCACCCGATCTCCCGCTCCCTCGCGCGCGCCTCTCGTTCCTCAGCAACAAAAAGGCGCCCACTGTCCTCCGCCTCCCACCGCTTCCCCTGCACCGCGACACTGCCCGCAATGGAGATGAGCTGCTGGGCGACGCTTTCCCGCGCCAACTCCCCCTTCGCGCCGTCGCTCATCTCCGTCCCGCAACGCCATCCTGTCGGCACCTCGTGCCCTCCTCTCTACTCTTTCTTCTTGTTCGGCTTCTCTTCTGTTGCTAACTGCATCCCTTGGGCTGTGCGCAGGGTCGAAGCCCGAAGAATTTCAGAGTGTTCTGCGTCGGAAGCAATGCCAAGTCGGACTCTGAGGTAGAGGATGGTTTATTTGGTCATGGTGGTCGTCTACTATTCAGAATGCTGATAACCTGCTTGTGCTATGTTTCAAGAGAGAATTTCGTGCAATTTTAAAAGTAGAAAAACAGATAGACATTGGTTTTATGCGTTGTTTAGGGACTCTTTTTTTTTTAGGTGGTTGCATATGCCTGTTTTTTTAATTTTAATATAGGGAGATCATTGAAAAAGGAATGGTTCACTAATTTCTAATATTTGAGTTAACGAGTATCGTGTGTGTTTGTGTTCTTTTTAGAATTTTTTTTTCAGCCAGTTTAATTTCAAACGTAATTATGTCTCCATTATTGTAGTAAATTCTGTTGTCCTCGTTCCAGGAAACTGAGATGGTCGTGTCAATAACTGGGGCAACTGGCTTTATTGGTCGAAGATTGGTTCAGAGGTTATTGGCAGGTTGGGATTCTATAATCACCAAAGAACCCAATGCTTTGTCAATTTTATAGAAGGCACCAACATCAATAAGTATCGCTTCATGATGTACATTATTATATTGCTTGATTGATGCCCTCATTCATCTTTTATTACATGTTTCCAGTGTTTGCACTTTTTTGGACTAAGACCCATATTGTGTGTTTGCTTAAAGATAATTTCTTAACTTCACAAAGTGATTCCTACTAGTTATTTGGTCTCAATATTCTTCATTTCTGCATCATGATTGATAATGCTTTGAATCATAATCCAATTGCAAACCCTTTTATTTTCTCAAAAAAAAATTGCAAACCCTTTTATGACCCCTATGTTATATGGGAGTCTCGCTGTCCGGACAATGGGGGGGGGATTGGGGTGGTGGTGGTGTCCGTCTAGGGAGATCGCCCTTGAACCCTAGATAGTTTTAAAGTTTTTGTATTGGAGTCCCTATATAGACTCCATGATCGCTGAGTTATTTTGAATCCTTGTTATCATCACTATTCGACATCGAAGAAAACTACCTCACCTCGAGGACATAGCCCAATTTAGGATAAGCTTGTAAATATCGTGTTTCTTCTGTGTGCATAATTCCTCTCTCCCTTTTTCATAACATGATGAATTAAAGTTGAAAGAATCATGTTGTCAAATATAGGCTCCTTGCACTAAGCCTAAAGTGTTAGAGAAAGGGACAACGTCATAGTCAATTAGGCAGAAGGGGAATATTTTGGCAAGTCATACACTTCTGGAAGGGGATTACTGCAGCAGGAGTTCTAAGACATTTCTTCGCATCATAATCACATGATCTTTACAGCTGCAATATTGCAAAAATGATGTGGATAAGTACAGTTGATAAGTTGCTTAAAAAATTTGTCATTGATGAAATTACTTACATTGACTATGTATCTTATTGCTTGGAGATAGTAATTTTGACTCGACATTATGTATTGATAATATATTCCACAATGTTAACAATTGGCATGTGCAATGTTTGATGTCCAAATAAAAATAGTATCATTTTATGATGAAGAAGAAATAAACACCTGATATTCTTTTAATACGTATGTGGTTAGGATGGTGTTTCCCTTATTCATTCCACAAGTTGCATGAACTGACATTTCATCTCCGGTAGCTAGTTTTTTGGTGTTGTTTGGCATGTTGTTGCTTGCTCTGCATTTTTGACTCTGCTTTTAATTATTTTGCAGATAATCATAAAGTCCATGTTTTAACACGATCTCGAAGCAATGCTCAGTTAGTTTTTCCGGGTAAGAAGGTAATGGATGTTATTTAAATTAGATTAACATAGAAATGCATGCATACATAGCACACATAAAGTTAGCTGAGAACAGCTAAGAATGATGTCTTTGATCATTCATAGCTTACATATTTCATAATGCTATAAGCTTGTCTACCAGTTCAATCTTCGGCATGTATTGTGCACCAGGAGTTGTGATCATACTTTTTCATTTCAATTTGACACAAAACTAAATTACATTATAAAATTGATGAGCTCCCTCCCAAAAGAGAAAAAAAAACAAGTCCCAATTTTTCTCATCAATGATGCATTTTGTATGAACTTGAATATTTGTTTCTGAAACTAAAAGCAGATCCTACTTGATTTTTACCATATGCCTGACAATCATTGCAGTTTCCATGTTGATGCTGGATAAATTAGGCCTAAGAATTTATGCTCTCTTTTATGTTGATAGATAGAATTGTCACCTTATGTGATAGATTTTAGTTGTCTTTCATTTAATTCTTTTTTTTATGAAGGAAAGAATGAATACCAATCTTGGTAGCCATGCGTTTTGTATTAAAACTAAGTTGTGGAATTTACAAGTGTTGTATGGGAACCCAAAGATAAGATACGAATGTGGATGCCCATCGCAAAGTGCTAGCAATCCTTCCCCCCACTTCCTAGTATAAAAGGACATGACATATAATGTTCTTTATGTAATATCTGGTATGGTCAAGATGACCACTAAAGGCATCAATTGATTGCAGCCAACCCTGATTGTCTCCCATGCCTTGTGCTCGTAGCATCTGATACTGCGGAGTCAACATCAGTATATGAAGTCATACCTCTGCTGCTATGGGGCACCCAAAATAAAAGTTTGTCCTCCTTTGCCATCTCAAGTGCTCAAGATGTGTTGGCACCTGATACCCATCTATGTTTTTGACGTCATCAATTAAATAATTGATTGGGGAGCCATCTGCTTTGTATCAAATAAAATGTTGTCAAATTTTTACAAGTGCGTATGAAAATCCAAAGATAAGAAGAGAAGACACGAGTGGGTGGGGATACCCATGGAAAAGTGCTAGCCATGCCCACCACTCCCCAGTAAAAAAGTGACACGATGTACAATATTCTCTATGTAATTTTTTTCCTAAAAAATGGTCTGGTTGCATACATAAAGATGTTCAAACGATCGGCACAGACATTAACATCAAATATCAACAAGCATAATTGTCTCCCCTGCCTAATGGTTGTAGTTAACTCTAGAATGCATCTGATGCTGAGAAGTCAACGTTCATGCATTGTATTTGTAGCCATACCTCCCGTAGCTGACACTTACAGAAGCACCTAACCCCCCATCTTGTCATGTAAACTCGTGTCACATCTCGAGAGCTAAGCAAAGATCTTGACTTTGAGGATTATGGGATTTCCAGATCCCACTTGAGGTCGTGTCTTGTTGGAACTGTAGGATCCCAAAGGGCACCAAGAGAGGGGGGGGGGGGTGAATTGGTGTTTAACAAAAAATATCGATTTCACGAAATTCGTAGCGGAAGCACAAAACCAATTTTTAAAACCTTTGCAATTCAGATTATAAACACAATATGAACGGGGAGAGAGAGAGAGAAAATCAAGCACAAAGACACGGTGGTTGTTGACGAGGTTCAGCCACACCTTGGCCTACGTCCCCGCTCCGACTTCTCGACCTCGAGACCACCGGAGATTCCACTAGCACTTCCTTTGTTTCAAATGGGGTAATGAAAGAAAGCCCTTTACACCACTGTCTTTTTCTCCGCTTCGAGAGGCAAAGCAACTTCTCCTCCTAGGAAACTAATCTATTTCTCTCGCTCAAGAGGTAAGATTTTGAACCTCTTTTACACAGGAGCTCTCTCTCATTTTTCTGAACAAAAGTGTTTCTCTCTTTTACAAAGCTAAGCTCACAAGAGGAGAGAAAGAATGAGAAAGCTATAAAATGAAAACTTCAAGAAATGATCTCTCTTTGACAACTTGAAGCTTTTCTTCAATGAGTGAATGGATGCCTTTGCTTCTGGCCTTGGCACTCCTTTTATAGTCTTCAATGTGTGGAAAATTCGTCCAGAAATTGTTCCACAAATTCCTCCTTCAAATTTGACCATTACTGTTCATTTGACTCGGAGGCCGGTCGGTCGGTCTATGCGACCGTTGCGCGTTTTCTTCAACTTCTGCGCTTGATCGGTTGACCGGTCCGTCGACCGGTACAGTATCGCAGTTATGATTTGTAGCCGTTGAGCTGATCGGTCGGCCGCTGCATCGATCGGTCTATCGACCGGTACAGTTTTGCAGTTTTCATTTGAGCAGCTTATGCCTTGATCGGTCGACCGGTTTCTCAGATCGGTTGACCGGATTATCTCGACCGGCCTTCTTTGTTTCGACCGACAGGTTGACCGGCCTGCACTATTTTGATCATAACTTTCTGCACGGTTATCTAAATTATATGATTTTGGAGTCTATGGAAAGCTAACAGAATTTTTTACAATTTTGGCGTTCCACATTCTTCCAACAATTATTTAATCAAAGTGTAGTGTGCATAAAGTTATCCATTTTTTTTAAACTTTTTTTTGCATTTCAACTTTAATCTTTCGAGGTTTGTTTCATCAAAATATAATTTTATATGTCATTAAATCTTTGACCCAACAGGAACAATGTAGATACTTCCAGTGCTTTATTTCTCTCCTGAGTGCTTAAATGAACTCATTCATCCCTTAATTAATTTTAATATTTGATGAGTAATTGAGGAATTTATGTTAAACATATTTGCATTCCCAGTTTTGAATCCTTCAAGATAACCTTGACCTTCATGTTATATTTTAATCAATGTCAAGGTTTTTCCTTCATTCTCTTCCAAAAAAAAGTACTTTCCTTCATTATCCTTTCTAGGGACAAATTTAATGATTGCAATTTGTTTAGGATCGCAAATGTTTTTTTTCTTTCCTTCATGGTTTTAGAGGCAGAAGATTTTATACAGAGAATATAATACATCATTTTCTTGCGAGGGAATGGTCTGGACACTTGTAAATGATCATTAAGTCCTAATAAATTGGATGAGTGTCCAATTTGACATCTCATCCTTTACCCTCTCTCTCTCTCTCTCCAAAAAAAAGAGGACTGACAGTCAGCCCATTTTAATATCTTTTTTGTCCATTTTCTATGGAGTTTCAAAATTGCTTTCTTAGCATGCTTGGCCTTAAAATGGTGTCATAATTATGCTATCCAATAATTAAGCCTAGTGCATGAAAAAGAAATTTTAAACCTTAAGCATAGTGTTAAGGCCATACTAGTTCCAAATAAGTGTAAATTTGGTTGCATACTTGGACGAGTAAAATACATTTCTTTTTCTTTTAAGAGTAATGTTAAGTTCCATTTGTCATATGGGGGAGAAAAAGAAAATAGAGATGAGTGCCGAGTTTTTTTCAAGCCTATTATGTTGAATTGTTCTAGAATAGGTCATTTCCATGATAGCTGGTAAGATTAGAATCATTCGATCTTCAAGGCCTAGTCAAGATTGAAAGTTCTCCATATCATGGTCTGACTATCAAAGTTATTTTTTGTCGGTGTTTAACTCTAAAGTTAAATGTAATGTAGTGTTTTCACATAGCTTAGATATGTTATCCTTGTCCCATTATTTTGTATAAATCAATTGCTATTTGTGGTACCACTAGCAAAAGAAAATTATGAAAGAAAGAACCAGAATTATTAAGCCTGTAAGTATGTTTGGCGGTTTAGTTAATCATCTTTCCTACAAGATAAGTTTGTAGAGACTGATGTCTTTTTTTTCTATTCCTATTAGTTAACCTCATTTGATGATGGTTTTTTTGTCTAGCACATTATGTGAATAATTTAAGGAGAAAAACATTTCCAAATCATGAGCTTCCCGGGGTTCATATTTTAACTTACACGGGTTTACTCCAATACTATGTTAGCTATTTTGAGATGAACTGGACATATTTACTAAAAGCTCAGGCTTATAAGGATGGAGCTGTTTTTTATATTTAAATTCTTAGCAATATACTTGGCAATCTGCCGGCCATGCGGATGCTTAATAAACTTCATTCTGTTGGTGGGGTTCTGAACAATAAATTTGGGATTTTAAATAGCTACGAATCCTGTATACTCATTCCAGTTTTCTTGGTAACTTGGTTGCTACTTGCTAGAATCCACTATTGAGATATTTTCTTTATACCAATTTATTATTGTATGATCCATTTGGTAGCACTTCTTGACACTGATTCTGACAACAGATAGCTGTTTAGGAAAGCAAATTGCTACTGATTTTCGAGTTTCAAGAATCAACCATTATTTATGGAGAACACAATAATGTGCTTTCCCAGAAATCATAACTAAATGGGCCTGTACCATTACAAAGAATACTTGTAATTCACTTCTATGCGAAATATGTTCATCTTGTTAATGTTCATCCTCTGATGCTAATTTGTTCTAATATGCAGTAAAGAAATACCCTCAAATCATAATAGCTGAAGAAGGAGAATGGAAATCAAGTGTTGAAGGTTCAAATGCCATTGTTAACTTGGCAGGAATGCCAATTAGCACGAGATGGTCACCTGAGGTTGGTTGCTATACTTAATTTTTGTTCATCAAACATACGTGTTAGACATACGCTTCTTACTTTACTCTAGTCACATCGTGTCTCCATACCATTGATGCATTATTGCATTTTTTTGTCTCTTTACTCAAGTTCAAAAGATCATTCTCTCTTTTTAACAATAGCTGTATGAATCCTTGAAGGATGACATGTTGCATTTTTTATCGTTCTTTCTTATTCTCCATTTTTCATCAAACTCTTTGTATGCAATGGCTGGATGGGTTATTCACGATGACATGTTTTTTTATCATTCTTTCTTATTGTCTTTTTTTTCCGGTTACAAAGGGAGGCCCAGGGGCCTGGTACAAGCAAAGATAATTTTGAAAATAAATGGAGCACATAACTCCCATTGGTACAACTTGAATTTGGGAGCACTTCGTTTACAAATTAAAGGGTGTGCCACTGCACCATGCCTCACACTTGTTCCCTTCTTTTCTTATTGTCTTTTTTCATGAAACTGTTTATAACCATGCAGATTTTGATATTGGGGAACCCTTAAATAGTAAAAGAAATGGTGATGTTTAGCTCTTCTTATATCAATATTTAATATGCATGGAACTTGGCTTTAGAGGTTATTTGACACTATTTTGGTTTGCAAACAATCTGTTTTCCTATGAAAGAAAATCCATTTTATACATGTATGTAGTTAAAAGATTTGGAAGCTTTACGCCACTACAGGTTGTTGTGATGGATACCAGCTGTTGGGTCTACCCAATGGTTGATGGTCACTACATTAGTTGTTTGATTGTGATTCACTGATCGATCTCCACCATAATGGACTGTTTATGTAATGTGAAAATCAGATGTGCTAATCAATTTTTCTAAAAACTTAAGTCGGTAGGAAGATCAATCATTGATTTTATAATCTTAATACTCCCCCTCATATGTGGTCTGCTGATAATTTTGGTCTAGCCCAACCCACCACGTGAACAACTAAGGGAGGAAATATTTTCTTTTTAATATGAGCTTCGTTCGAAGTTCTGGCTCTGAAACCATGTGAAAATCATATGTAGTAACCAATTTTCCTAAAAGCTTAAGCCTTTAAAAAGAACAACATCATTGATTTTATATTCTTAGCATATAACATATATGTATTTTCTACAAGTCCCTATGATAAATTTGGGATATTTCTTTCCTGAGGAGAAGCATGATTAGGTCGCTAGATCTGTCATCGAAGTATGTTATGTCTAAAGAGAATGTACAAATGTAGTCGAAATTTTGGCATATGGTATCAAAGATGAGAAGGATATCATATGTGCTCTCACCGTCCCTAAACTAAATATTGATTGAAATTGTTGTTAAACACTTGCCTGTAGCTAGTATTATAGCCTCAGCTTATTCAAGGCATTGTCAAAACGAAAGCTGTTCTTTTATTGGTTGTTAACTTTCCACTTTTGGTTTATTTGATCCACCCAATATCTTTGAGCCAACACTGATAATTGATGGCATCCAAATATTTGCAAATTGCCTAGTTCTGTTGATCTCAGTTTGAAGAAAAAACTAAGGGCGATTACTTTATCTGTTCTCTGCTGCAATTTATGATGTCTGTGAAATAAATCCAATCCATGCAATAATTAGTCGCATATCTGTGAAATTTAGTCCACTCGATGCGATAATTATTTGTATACCTGTGAAATTTAGTCCACTCCATGTGATAATTAGTTGAGAATCGTGACGCACTTGCAAAATTCTCTCAGATTTTACATGCTCGCATGGTGGTAAGCTGCTCATAAATATGTCAGCATGTTACCTGTTTCAGTGTAATAAACACTGCTTCTATAAAGCTTCTCATCCTTTTTGCATTTGTTTCTGTTGCGAAGTGGTAACAGATCAAAGTCTGGTCTGCAAGAATGTTGAATTGTTGATAGGGATAAAGTGATGCAATAATGAGAAATGCACTCAAACATTGCATATTTTTGTTGTTAATCAGTATTGGATAATGGATGAATGATAATAACATAATTTCATATTGCAGGTTTCAGATTGCATTTTACATTGGAAATGAAATGTTTACACTTGCAATTAGCCAATTACATCAACAGGATATGGCTAAAGTTTAGCAATTCCTTTATTTTCTGCAGATAAAAAAGGAGATAAAGCAAAGCCGGATCAATGTGACTTCAAAGGTTTTCCTTCTACATTTTTGTTTTGTCAGCACTTACCACTTTGCAGAACATTATTTACTTATGTAGTTGTGAAACTTACAAAAGCCAAAAGGCACGGAATTCCTAGTGCTCTAAACAAGCTATGTTATTAACTTGATAAATTCTGCTAAAGGTTGTAGATTTAATAAATAATGCAAGCTCCAATCGCCGCCCCTCAGTTTTGGTCAGTGCAACAGCCATTGGTTATTATGGTGCGTCAGAAACTATTTGTATTCTCTGCTACATGTATGCCTATGTATATTTATTTTGTAATCTGCATTGCATCTACAACTTAATTTTGTAACCTCACTTTCAACTTGCTGTTATCCACATTGATACTATTTGGTGTGTGTGTGTGTATATATATATTTGAATTTGACTTTTCTTCAGCCTCCTGATAAACTTAGTGAGTACACCTAGGTGTCTCCGGTGACATGAAATACATTAGATAATCTCTTGACACTGCCATCCACTTGCAGAAGTAACTTAGATTTAGTTCCTTTGTCGTTATGAAAAAAGAAGTTCCTTTGTTGTGAAAAGATTGATCCTAGAGGCATACTAGGTTGACAAGTCAAGTTGGTAGGTATTCTCAATTTTGTTCCTATCTATTTAATTGGACAAATGCCCCAAATGTGACACTTTACTGATTCACCTTTGCATTCGACAGCTCAAATAATTGCATTGATTATCACGAAACTCAAGTTGAATTTGTACCTTCACATACATGTATGTTTGGACACAACAGCGACACAAAAGAGAGTACCCAAGTATATTACTATGATTATTCTATAATTTTTGCAAGGGCAGTATTTTGGATTTCTGGAATGTGTTTAGTCTCATTCATGTATCAATTTCGTAGTGAGTACTAGCACGATAACTATATCATCCTGATTCTTAGTATTTAATCTCAATCAAATCCACAAGTATTCTAGAGTCTTGACATATTCTACTTGAACTAGAAGTCCAAACTTCAAAAAATGATACAAAACATCCCGTTTAATATCAATACACTTGTAATAAATTCAAAATCCATACTTTGGGAAGACCCCAGGTCCTTGGAGCCACTTTGGTCATACTGTAATGTCAGGATGTGACTCTCGAATTCAAGTTGAGGACTTGTTGAACATTCTAAATCACAACATCCTCATCTAGTACTTGCACAAACTTCAATCAGAAATAAGCTGCAATATGATAAGATACCACTTTGTATTAGTTAGTGACTGGTTAATTAAGTAGTGGGTAGTTAAAAGTTGTATGAGTTAGTGGCTAGTTAAGAAATTAGTGGGTAGTTAGTTATATTTGTATTTGCATATGTTATAAATACATGCATTGGTTTTAGATTTAGGGGAGCCTTTTGAAATGTGTTTATCAGTTATGTAATTGGAATTTGGTCCACTCCATATAGACTTATGGAGATTTGTCATCTCAAATTGACAAGTTATAGTAGTAATTGTGTTTAAGATTCTTGCACTTTTACTACTAATAATAGTTATCCTAGTTTTATTTTAGTTGTATTTTCGGTTTGTATCAATTGGTCTCAGAGTCTCAAAGATCCTAATAGCAAATCACAAAGAAGCAACATTCATTCAGGAGAAATCAGCTTTACATATTACAAGTGAAAGCTCATTCCATAAGAAGAAAAGCTGAAAGTTCATATTGGTTCAAAAATTCCTCTCTTGGTCCAAAGATGGAGTTAATCAAGTTTGGAAGCTTCATTGCATCTGCAGAATATTATTATTAATTTTCTTTTCTCCGCCTTGAGGACAAGGCGAAATTTTAGGATGGGTGTACTGATAAAATACCACTTTGTATTAGTTAGTGGCTGATTAATTAAGTAGTGTGTAGTTAGAAGTTGTATGGGTTAGTGGCTAGTCAAGAAAGTAGTGGGTAGTTAGTTATATTTGTATTTGCATATTATAAATAAATGCATGGGTTTTAGATTTAGGGGAGCCTTTTGAAACGTGTTTATCAGTTATGTAATTGGAGTTTGGTCCACTTCATACGGACTTATGAAGATTTGTCATTTCGATTTGACAAGTTATTAGTAGTAATTGTATTTAAGATTCTTACACTTTTACTACTAATAATAATTATTCTAGTTTTATTTTAGTTGTATTTTCAGTTTGTACCACAAGCTCATAATTTACAACCCCAAAACCAGTATCTGTTCAAACAAGTTCCTGATTAGTGATGCTACTGATTCACTTCATAAGATAATGAGATTAAATTTCTATAGTTCCATGTTGTTGCATATATCCATGTTTCTAGATACGTGTTTCAATTGCGACTTTGACAAAGAAACTTGTCATTTTTCCTGTCATGAATATATAAAATTATCTTATGCAAGTTTGTTTTGACCTACATATTACTAGGTACAAGTGAAACTCAAGTCTTTGATGAGAAAAGCCCTTCAGGAAATGATTATCTATCAGAGGTGACATATATCAACATCACTTATTCGCTCTCATTTATCTAACAAGGCCATTACCTTTTGTGTTTACTTCAGTTTGTTCTTGGCACTCTTCAATTTTTTATTTTTCCATTCAAAGGATATCCTTTCTACAACTCGCTAGTTTTCAAAATCATACTGAGATTGTTTCCACTTGGTAGTGAGACAAGGGGTTATGAGGAATACTTAGAGGTTGATCAACATGATTCGCTGCCAATGGGCATGGCTTTTGCATATTACTAATATGTAGTGGGACAAGGGGTAATGAGGAATACTTTTGAGTTTGATCAACATGATTCCCTGCCAATGGGCATGGCTTTTGCATATTACTAATATGTGTGAGGAGAAGATTCTTGTCCAATTTCCATACAATGGAAGATGCGAAAGTAATCTTGATCTCTTATCTCAATCCAAGACCCTGAAAATATTTTTCATTTCAAATAATGTAAAAAATTTTAAAAGTTTAATGTTCTTATAGTGGAAAATAGATGAGCTTTTCTGGTTAAGAATAATGAAATTGAGTTTTTCAATGAGATAGTTTCTTACAATCACAAGGTGCAGAAAGAAATTAGCCTAGACCTTGAAAAAAACCTAATAGGGGGAACAAAACTTGTGTTGAATGTAACCTTTAGTAGAAGGATTGAATGATTTAATCTTGTACATGTGATGTTTTCAATGACTACTTACATTGATGATAACTTTTGTTAGACATCAATTGGGTAGGAGGAGCTCAGATAGATTTTCTCATTTGGACAAACATCTGAGCTTGCTTGCACATTTTGTGTGCACGTATGTGTTTTTCCCCTAAGAGAACTGCTCAACTATGGTACTAGCTGTCAGCCATTTTCAAGTAGAACTAGTACAATTTGATTCACACCAAACACTGATACTGCTAAAAGGCAGAGAGAAAAACATCAATGAAATAATATGAAATGTTGACGAAAATAGAAAAAGAAATTGATAGTCAGTTTTTCCCTAACACTAGGAGGTGGAATGCAGAATGAAAATGACAAACAAAGAATCTGGCGTTTGCTGTCAGCTTCTGTCAGTAGCAGTGGACATTAGCTGAACAATTTGTACTCGACTCAGTTGAAAGTTAAACTGGGCTTAAGCTGGAGTGGATTTTATGTAGTCAAACAAGTTTGAGTTTGAGCTTATCAGTACTTTAATTCATCTATACCACTTGAAAAGAAAAATCAGCTTGAATCAAGTTAAATGAAGATAAACTTGACGATAACGAGTAAGCTGCTTTCCCAGGCCAAGTTCGAGCATACCAAAACTGAATTGAGTTGGATATTACTGAGCTGAGCTTGTGCTTGAGCTAAGTTTCAAGACACTCAAGAAAGCAAAAGTTTGACTTGGTTCAGCGTGATTACAATACACCCTTAACCTCATTACAGTTTATAGTAGTTGAGGAAGTGAACCCTGTGTTCCTTTGTTGCTGGAGGGTCCTCTCCCCTTAAGCTTATGATAAAAGGGAAAGATTACCTGATAAAGAAAAAGAAAAAAAAAGAGAACAAGAATATGACAAAATTCTCTTTGGAAGGAACAACCTGGCTGCAAATTTGGTAGTTCAAGTAAATATCATGGGGGATCCTTCCAAAAGTTGCTGGATAATGACAAGCATGTAACACTTGCATTGGCATCAATAGTTCTACAAAAAAGAACTCTTTTTACACAAGTTTCTGATTTATTGTGTGAACAGTGAAATCTCAGTACAGAAGATTATTTTCACTTAAATACAAGAACAGAGTAACTTTCGGCATCAAGAACAGAGTTATCTAAGAAGAAGAACCAAGTATTATTGGCTTCTAAACATGAGTTTAACTAGTGTAAACACCAGCCCTTGATTTTCATTCTTCATTTGGTTACTATGCTCATTTTCCACGATTATGTACCTTCAGGTGTGCAGAGAATGGGAAGCAAAAGCACTTCAAGTCGATAATGATGTTAGGCTAGCGCTTATTCGTATAGGTGTTGTACTTGGAAAAGATGGTGGTGCTCTAGGTTTGTTTATTGTGTTCCTTTTAGAATATATCTTAAATTATAGTCTGCTAGAGAAAGTTGAAAAAACTGGTTAGCCTTTTCCTAATAAAAACATTAAGACTTAGGACGTTTATAAAAATATCTATCACCTTGAGAATAATGCAGGATAGTCCACTTCGAGTATTTACTACACAATACACACTACTCTTATATATTCAAGTTGAACTATTACTATTGCAACATCCTTTCTTGATTACGCACCTTTGAATGACTGAGTATTTCTTTATTTCTTACTTCTTTGTCATGATACAGCAAAAATGATTCCTCTCTTCATGATGTTTGCTGGTGGACCACTGGGCAGTGGACAACAATGGTAATCTTTAATCTATTAATAATTTCCATTTTATCATGTATCTTAGACATTACTTTGGATATCAAACGCTTCTTTTGGGAACTTGGTAGTAGTGCAAAAGTATATATTGTCTCTTTTGGATAAGAATAATTTTTGCTACAATAGCCATAGAAAAAAATTCAATTTGTACCAGGAATCGTTACAACTTTTGCATTCTTAATTTTTCCCTTCCATTTAGACTGAAAAGAGTTCAATTTACACCAGGTTCCCGGTATAAATTGAACCTTTTTCAGTTTAACAACAACAACAACAACAACAACAAAGCCTTATCCCACTAGGTGGGGTCGGCTACATGGATCATACGACGCCATTCCGCTCTATTAGTAACCAAACCTTTCGGTATATTATTCACCAATAGATCTTGCTCTATTAGTTCGCCAAGTGTCCGCCTTGGCCTCCCTCTCCCTCTTTTAATCGGACTCCAGATTATTTGATCTACTCTTCTTACTGGCACATCTAATGGTCTTCTCTGAACATGACCAAACCATCTCAAACGATTCTCTACCATTTTCTCACTAATAAGAGCCACTCCGACTCGTTCACGTATATGGTCATTCCTAATCTTGTACAAGAAAATGGAAGGAAAAAATTAAGAACGCAAAAGTTGTAATATATGATTTTTTCACTTAAGAAAGGACTATATGCCATCGTTAATGCATATATCTTGTACAAGATCATTTGTGCGGTAAATATTCTTTTTTCTGATATATGTTTTATTGCTTAAAAATCAAAGAAAAGTTGACAAAAAATGTGGCTTGCTTTGCTGATTGACATTTTACTTATTGCTGTTTTCAGTATCATATAGCATTTAAAACTTGTCATTTCACAGTTTAGTTTTGTGAGGAGTCAATTTATTACATTTGTGCTATTTCATGCCCTGGATCCTTTTCCCCTAGCTGAAACTTTTATATGCAGGTTCTCTTGGATTCATCTGGATGATTTGGTCAACCTTATATATGAAGCTCTAAGAAATCCTTCATACCGAGGTAGGATGCTGACCTGACCTTTGCATTGTACACGAAGTTTTACTTCATCTCTATCTTCTTTGGAAAAGAATATATTTCTGTTTGAGATATTACCTTGACCATATGGAGATTCCATGAATCTTTGAAATACTTTTTGTTAAATTGATGAGATTATCATATATTCCAAAAGTTCAAGTTGTTAGGAAAATATTCATCCTTATCACATTTTCTTGACGCAAGGATTGCTAACATTTTTTATCTATTCCAATCCACCATGTAGACAATTAAGGGGGAAAACGATTTTTAATTCGAATCATTCCACTACTCTTATGTCATGTTAAATTTGATGAGCTAATTGTCTTGTCACAAAAGCTTTGACATGTTAAGAAGATGTTCATCATCATATGTATATACATAATATAATGTAGTTATAGATGACATATATCACTTTCCTAGATTGATTAGTGTTATGCACTCATTCTTATGGTATAAATAATACTCTGCTAAAAAAAAAATGGTATAAATAATACTTAGATGCAACAAGAACAACAACAACAAGTCTTTAAGTTCTAAATCTCTAGGATACTTATAATCAGGTAACAACAATGACAACAAGTCATGCTTTAAGTTCTAAATCTCTTAAGGCTACTTATAATCAGGTAACAACAGGTCTTACCTTAAGTTCTAAATCTCTTTAGGATGCTTATAAGCAGGTTTTACAAAGTGCACACAAAAGGTGAAACATTAATTGTAAACGTGTTTTCCCCTGAACAAACTCTCAGGTATAATTAATGGAACTGCACCGAACCCAGTCAGATTTTCAGAAATGTGCGATCAACTCGGACAAGTTATTGGGCGCCCTTCTTGGTTGCCAGTACCAGATTTTGCTCTCAAAGCAGTCCTTGGTGAAGGTGCCACCATAGTACGTATTTTCCCTCTTTTCTTCCTATAAAATTGAGAAATTACCTGCATGTTTGATGCCTTGACAAATCTCCATCCAAACGTGCAGGTGCTGGATGGACAAAGAGTTGTTCCAACAAGGGCACGAGAATTAGGCTTCTCATATAGGTATCGTTACGTAAAAGATGCACTTAGGGACATAGTCAAGGAGCTATAGATATATATACACACATATATACTATGGAATCAGGAGTGCTACCATTTCATCATTCTTTTCTTTGAAGCTGCCATGCTTCAATTGATTCAAAATCTCATGGACAAACAAACAGTCTTGGCTTAAACCCAAAGGCGATGCTGTCATTCTTAACATGTTTTAAGACCTCGATTTTGAGGTATTTAATATTTTGTTGTATGAACATACTGAAGAATCAAATACTTCACTACTTCTTGATGCATAGTATTTGTGCATTTCCGTAGTTCACTATTCTTTATTCTTCTCCTTTCTTTCGATTAATTTTATTAGTGCCTAACTAATCTAATTAGGTTCGGCTTAGCTCATGAGTTCATCTCATGATTGGAAGCAGACGTAGGTGACTACATTCCTTTTTTAGACAAATTTATGTTCACCTTTTTTCCATATTACAAAAGGAGATCTAGGGCTAGATTTTTTTTTGAGAAAAAATAAGGATAACTACCAATTTGGGGGTGTAGGCATTCAAAATGTACTCAATATGGGGAATTCATCCAATATGTACTTTATGTAGAACAAAAGAAAATAGAAATAATTAAGATTAGAATCTATCAACATTGAATACATTTCTCTTTTAAAGTATTTAGTAAAGCCTTGAATAGCACGCAATCTTACCATTTATATTTTATAAGTTATTTTGAATTAGCTAATTCTATCTTTAATTTTATGTTGAAATAATATCTTAAAAATAAATTAAAAGTTTTTAGATGATGATGATGATAATAATGTGCATGAAAAGAAATGTAATTTAGATGTCCTTTATAGTTATTAATAAATTCAACTCTATGTTTATCAAACTCTTTTTTGTATGGCCTATGACTCAAGCCCCAAGCTCGACGCTTAATAAAAAGTAAACTTTTAGATTTCGTGCTCAAATACTTATCCAACAAACAATTTAATTTTGAAGTTCAATTTCTTTAACTATTTAGAAACGTGAACTACTCTTTTCAGTGCATTTTGCTGCCGGTGCTCGAGTAGCAGCGTGTGACATTTTGCTTCCCTGTAAACTTGGTACCCATTTGGATGCGAGTTAGTTTTTCAGAACTAAAGGATTAAATAGAAGAATCAATCGTTATTTGGATGAAAAATGTGATGATAAAGAATTAAAAAGTTGATTAGAGGGATAAACTTTAATAGGTGTTTGAATAAAATATAAAAAGTGAGAGAGAACTTTTATTTTACACTATAAAAATATTATAATAATTGTTATTTAAGATAATATTAAAAATAGTTTAATGAATAATATTAACATTAAATATCAATTAACAATATTTTACTACTATAATTCTAATTAAGACATAATAAATAATTAATATTGAATTAAATAACTTATTTTATAAGCTAATTCATAATGTATTAATAAAGAGGTTAATGAGTATGTAGAGCACCTGCTCTACACCTCCGTGTAGACCGCTTATTTGTCATCATTTAATTAATTTAATGATTACAATTCATAAATTAATTATATACCTCTTAGATGAAATGATATATATTTGTTTGGATAATTTGATAACAAAAATGTATCATCTTAAGGCTAAATAAATTACAACCGTTTAATAATTATATTTATTAACATGGCTTGATCATGACCATCGGATAATTCGATGATCTTAATTTTAATCACTTTTACTATTTAACATATACTTTAAATTAAGAGAAAAATGTATAGGTAGAGCATTTGATGTGGAACAAGTATAGAGCACTAATTTTACTTATTAAATTAATAAATTAATTATATATTAATTTGAATTATATAATAAGTAGTAAATGTGATTAAAATCAACATCATCGGATTATTCGATGGTCGTGATCAAGTCATATTAATAAATATGATTAATTCAATGGTTGTAATTTATTTAGCCTTAAATAATATATTTTTATTATCAAATTACTCAAATAAATACATATTATTTCACCTAAGACCAATTTAATCATGAATTATAATTATAAATTAATTAAATGATAAGAAATAAGTACTCTACACCGAAATATAAAGCGAGGTGCTCTACATACTTATTAACCTCTTAAACTAAAATATAATTATTTTATTAATTTAATAAGTAAAATTAGTACTCTACACCTGTTCTATGTCAAATGCTCTATATGTACATTTTCCTCATTAATAAATAAATAATTATACATATAATAATTGAAAGCAAAAATAAATAAAAGAAAAAAGCAAAGAGAAAAGTAAAAAAAAAAGTTCCGTGATATGTTAACAGAAACTTTTGTTTCGATACTTTTTTATGTTTGGCTGAACTACTAGAAATTTGAACAAATTTTGACTCAAGTTTGACCGAACTATTCGAAACTAAACAAATTTTGACCCAAAATTTCCTTACTATCTCACATCCTATCTCGTGACAATAAGTTTTAAAGTTACAATAAGATGAATGGTGGCTCCAACTCGGCTCCTATTCCTCCGACGTGCATGTAGTGAAGAGTTGGGTGCTTTACATAAGGGTCTACTCATCAAGACGATTAGTATTTACTATTTAGTAGTCATTTAGGTGTCGTTCATTTCTTATCAGAAGAAATAATAAAAGGAGGTAAAGTAGTTTGTTCCAACCAATGCTGTGCCACATAGAAGGATCAAAACCGAGCTTCCTAATAGAATGTTCAACTGATCCATTCTGGATTTTGTACAAAACAAGGACTTATTTGAATAAAGAGAAAAACACAAGACCGAGCTTGCAAGCATAACTTTTTTTCCGTAGCAAAGAAGAAATCTTTCCGATTACATAATACCAATCAGCCGTCCCTTGACTTCATGAAATTGTAAACAGTTATGAAAGCTGGTTCAACAGTTTCTTACGGCTGACCACCATGGTTTCCGCTGCAACAAGCAGCATCCCATGACTAACGCATAATGTAGAAACGGAAATGAGTCGGTAACAGCACATAAATTTCTTTATTTATGAGAGCATTAGACCATAAAATCATGAAACTAAAACGACAATCTGACAACTCGGTACTGATGGTGGTGCTTCCAAGCTGAGATCATGTTTAATTCAAATCATCTTCTTTGCCGTAGTTGTAAATAATCTCAATCTGCAAAAAGGATATTGCCCAATGTTAGTGTACCTTTCTCTTTGGTGTCAAAAAGCCTTTAAATAGTGGGTATAAAAAAAAATACAACCATTTCAGAGAATTTGAAACATTCAAAACACAACCATTCCAGTGGAACTGACAAAATATACAGGATATAGATAGTAACATTATGAATCTCCAGACAAGAGAACCTGGGCAAAAACTGTTGTAGAGATATTTAGACTTCGTTCCATATTCTTCCCTTGGGAGAGCTTGGCTTCAATATGGAGACTCCAGACTTCAGCAAATATATATATTTTTAATTTTTGAGAGAGCTTTATACAATCATAATGGCTTCAAATGTCTAAAATGCCTAAAGTAATTCATATCTAAGGGTTACATCCTCAGTACCCTAACTAAAAAATTAAAAAAATGGAAAATAAAAACTGAATTCTGGGGAGACATAGTGACTCCAGGTTTTACTCATGATTTATATTTTCTCTCAGACGATGATGTTTGACCTATAGCTGTGGCAACATGTCATATCCTTACTCCTAGCACTGACAAATTAATTGACCGGTGCCATTGCTTCAGAGCCCAATCTTTTTCCAGTTGATGAGTCCACTCGGTTTTAAGTAGCACTTCAAGAGAAAGCTCATGAAAACTATATGATAATTTTTCACTAGATTTGTGAAACGTTCTGAGGTACCAGAAGTCCTTGATCCCTGAGGGAAATGAATGCAAGAAAAGCTGCTCCAAGATGTAACTCGAGTTACATCATCAAAGGAAAGTCGACATAGTACAATGTACTCGAGAGGCATATACAGATTTTATTGGCACATTGACGATTGCTCGATATTGAGGTTGCCCAACATAATTAAGATGGACATGTCTAATCAGATAACTAAATAATATTCAGTTCTATGACATTGGCCCTATGGGTGTCTAACAATTGTCATATTAAAATGCTTTAAAATTGATCCATAACTTCGGGTGATCCAAATTGTTCAGACCAAAAGTATACAGGTCAGGTTCAGACCTAGCTTTGAAACTTCTTTTTGAAAGATAGCATTGAAGCTTCTGTTTGAACAAAATGATCAAGTTGTACAATATGAACATCATGGAGAATTTCACATGAATTAGCAGTTTTTTGAGAGAGAACATGAATATGCATAGTTCTTACCCCAGGAGGAGGAGGTGGATTTCGGGTAAATTTGGTGCCACCAGGAGCCCAAGGCACTAGCAAAATAAGGAAATAAATAAATTAGTTTTGTACAAGTGATATACGAAAATTAACTATATACGTCTAGTACACTTTAATAAAAGAAATTCTTATGAATTTTTTTTGAGAAAAAGTCTTATGAATTAAAAGGTTGAAGATACTTACTACTCATGCTACATAGAATATATATTGACAAGTTCATCATGAAATTTCTATTGACAATAGCAGCATATAATATATAAATATATATATGTTTGAGAGAACAAAATATCATTTTAATTTTACAACATTCATTAATGTTTCCTTACATCTTTCTTTTTTCCGTAACAAAGGGAGGCTTACAGCCTAGTAGATTTCCTTTTACATGTCAAAATATGTCAGTTGCAAGTAAAGGCAATGCAATAAAATCAAGGGCGAAACACCCAAAAACCATTAAAATCAGACTAGAAAATCAGAAATAAGAAATAGAGACAATAGGTGATAAGACATCCTAGTGTCCACTCATCTAAATAGAAATCTGACCTTTCTCGGCCTTTTGTCTAAGATGAAGTGTAGTATGTGTTCTTTTCTAAATAGAAATATGAGATTTTATAACAACAACAACAACAACAACAAAGCCTTATCCCACTAGGTGAGGTCGGCTACATGGATCATACGACGCCATTCCGCTCATTCGTTAATCCATGCTCATGAGATTCGACAGGATTTTACGCTGGCTGTCGGGGCCTAACACAACCCTCCTCCTTTATCCGGACTTGGGACCGGCTATAAAACATAGGCGGAGTTAAATATGAGATTTTATACTAGTGAAAAAAAATGATACCAAAAACACATCAATAAAAAGTTGTGCAAGAAAATTGAAAGAATGAGAACCTCAAACAAGTGAAAGTAAGTAATAAGCAGAACCATTGAAATGCAAGAAGCATAGGAAGATTAATAATGGAAATAAATACCAATATATGGATCAGGGTGCCGAAAATTCTCATATTCTTTTTCTGCTGCATCAATTAGCCTATCAACAGTGTCTAGATCCTCCTGGAAATTCACAAGAGAATAAAATTGATTTATTTTAGTTTCTTGACATAATTAAAGAATAAACTCAGCAGAGTATTACCCAGATTATCAAAAAGAAAAAAAAAGTTTGATATTCACGAGACTAATCATTTTTCCATCAAAAGGGTAATGTATCCATATTTTGACATCATAAAGCAAAAAATTAAATGAAAATACTTTTGACAAAAGTGAAAATGAGAAAGTCATACAGCATGAAAGTAAAGCATGCAAGAATTTTCTTTTCAAAAGCAGTAAAATGTGTAAGATTAATTCTTGAATTCAAATACAAGCTAAAAGGGAAATTCAATCAACATTCAGGGATTTTTGTGGGTGGAGGAATACACCACATCTCTTTTTTGATTGGTGAGTGGAATAGTGGATGGTAGTTTTTTGTAGGGATCCATCCACATCCTTTGAGACAAGTTGGATGACTACCTAATCTTAGTAGTCATCATTTTCTTATATATATATACACACACACATATACATATATGGAGGGTGGGGGTGGTAAGAGAATGACTACGGAGGACGACTATCATCCAGATACACAGGGAAAATGTACAAGAACAGGAGTAAGTAGATACTCATTAAGTGTACAAGAATTGAGAGACATGACTTTGACAAGTGGTTTTCATTTAGACAGTCATGAGTTGACTAAAAAAATACAATTTAGGGGAAACAATGCCAAATAATTTTAAGTAGAGCAGTTAATTTGTTCATTTTACTTTTTGAGAAAAAAGTAAGTAGCTTATTTTATTTTCAAGAAAGCGGAAGTGTAACGCAAGGATGGAGGAGATCCATAGGGAGCAATATCTTCTCTTAGCATTTTATAAACTACATTAAACTTATCCAGCATCGAAAGAGGTGGTGTGCTATTTTAATCCCACTGGGCATATTCAGTCTTCTTATTTTCAAGTATCTTGGTTTCTAATCCTTTGTCAGTCTTTAGAAATTGGCCTATTCATGCTTTTGGTCTGGTTATAGCTTTGGACAGTAATTGTGCAAAACAGACTCTTGTTTACAAACTAAGAGAAACAATCATCTAGCAATGCAGAAAGTGGAAATCAGACAGCAACCCTGGATCACCAAAAATTAAAAAATTAAAATCCAACTTTACATCTACATTCTGAGATTCCATTTTTTCAAGAGAAGGCATTACATTGATTTTTTTTTACCTGCAAATGAACCTTTATTCCTGCAAATAGTACCTAGCGTTAAAATGGTATGCACCAATATCGGTCCAGTTTGCCAAACTGAAACATCAAATTGTTTCACAAAAAGATCTGAATCAACATAGAAGCTCCATCTTATGCTGAGATTACTTAATGATCTCCTTCAGAAATTGTGTAACCTCTCGTGATGCTCATATAATACGTTAATCATCAAACGACTCCATTTCAGGAAAAAAAATCATCCAACCACTAGGGGCTATGAGGATTTCAAAAGGTCCAAGCAAGTGTCAATGTGAAACATTTTTCTACCTCAGTTCATTTTTAGTGATAAGAGTGAAATATTTTTATGCAAGTATGATGAGGTATTAACTATAAGTAAACACAGTAAGAATTGATGATTGAAGGAGGAAGTCATACCACATGCTTGTTGGCTTCAAATTTTTCTCTTAGCTCTGATGCCTGTAGAAAAGAACATTAGGTTTCAGCAAAAGATGCTGATACTAATGCACTAGATGTTCAGAAGAGAACTATGTTCTTGCAATTCATTTCCCTAAGACCAGCAGTAATTACGCAAATTCTTTAGTACATCCAGTCTTCACACACAAGAATGGCATTAACTAGGATCAAAGTTCATAATCCCATGGCATATCATTGAAATACAGGTTAAACCATATGAATGAAAACGACATTCAATCACAATACGTGTTAGGGAAGTGATGATGCATTACGATTAACCAATGCAAAAAGGTCTGCCTAACGAAGAATAAAAGAGCTATGACAAAATAAAATATACCTTCCAGATGTTCAGAAGATAATAAGAAACACTTGGTGTATATATATATATATATTTTTGAGGAGAAACACTTGGTATATAAGAGTACGAATTATTTTCTGTTTCTTCTTCTATTTGTTAAAAAAAAGGGTCCTTTTTTCTTTATCTCGGAGTAATCCCTTTCTGGGGTGCAAACACTAACTTGTTCACATTTTGGGAAACACATCTTGTACACAGTTCCTCTTTTTTTTCATAGTTAGACCAAATCTGCGGAAGATCCAACTTTGGAGACGACATAATGCAAACTAGTTTCCTTTTGAATCGAATCCAACATTTATATACACTTATCGTGCATCTCCACCACCAAGGTGAATCCTCAAAAACATTTAGGATCGCATGACGGAAACCGCTACCGACTGATCCCAAAGCCACACAAATTACCAATAAATCGCACATTCTTAAACAACAAAAAGATAATTGTCGACCTCCGATTGGCCTCTGAAATTACGGGAAAGAGGAGCGGAGATCATACATCTTGGTAGAAGAGGTGGCGATGGACGGCCCAGTTGAGGGTGTCCTTCAGAGCGCGGCGGTACAGCAGCCGGACCCGCTCCTTCTGCGCCGCGCGCCGCGCGATGTACCCCGCCACCGCACTCATCTCTTCCTGACGCTCGTCCCCGTTCGCCGCAGAGTCGTCGCTCTCGCTTTCGCCGCAGCCTTCCGGTGCGTGACGTCGATGTTCGGGCGCGTTTGCTCAGGATGTAAGTAGCAAGTGATTAAAGTGGGCTCATATTGGGCTTCACCATTTTGTTTGGTTTTTGGTCCATTGGTTGGTCTTTTCTTTCTTTCTTTTTTTTAATAGAAAAGAAAAAAAAGAAAGGAAAGAAAAAAAAAAGATCGAAAATAGTAGACATGTTTTAATAAAAAAAATCCTTTTCCATTTTAGTAAAAAAAATATGTTATAATAAAATAAACTAAATTATTTACGTTTAGTGCATTAGTGAAAACCTTGTCGCATTTTATGTCCTTACATTATTTTATGTTATAGAGTTCAACTTCTAATTCCAAAAGTATTCAAGTCCAAGATGCTACAGATGTTGATTCCTTTTATTGACCATGCTACTGATGGAAAACTGTTAATTAAAGCATCAGTTTGAAATTTTAAAAAAGGTATTATAATTAAAATGTTAGCTTATTATAACCGCGGTTCGTCCTAAAACCTCAGTGTTGTATTGACAAATTACTTAAGGCGTGTTTGGATGGAGTGGAACGTAATGATAAGAAATAAGAAAATTGATATGATAGAAAAAAGTTGATGCGATGGATGAATTTTTGGTAGATTTTAAATTAAAATGATTATTATAATTATAAAGTATAATTTTATTATTAATTAGCATAATTTTTTATGGGAAAATTGTTAAAATATTATTTAAATATATTTTTTATAAATTAATTATATTTAATGAAATATTAAAACTTTTTATGAAATAATAAGTAATAAATAATATTATATTAATCCTTTATTAAAATTATTTTATATTTATTAAATAATTTATTTTATGAAGAATATAGTGCGAGAGAAAAAAAAGAATTTTTTTAGAAAAAATAATATGTCGCGTCAAAAAAGAATACAACTTCCAATTTCACCAAATGGATGGAACGGTTCTACCTATTTCGTTTCTGTCTCGAAACTCGATTTCGGACGAGTGTGACGGAACCGAGCGGAACTAGGGCGAGATTTCACAAACAAATGCCCCAAAAAATTGTTTATATGAATTAGGATACCATCTTCTTACAAATTTCGGTATCATATGAGTATAATCATTTTTTTTTCTATTTTGCGTGAACTATCATTTATTTTCTATCTAAAATTTTATCAAAGGGGGCAACTGAGGGAACTAGGGTGTCACACAATAGTGTACACTACCATTCAAAAATCGAGAAAACTTCCTTATTGAGACGTATGTATTTTTTATTTTTTTCTTTAATTTTCTTGCATCATGCCTATAAGCATAGGGGCTACTGAATAAAGCAAGGTGATGATCACTGGTCCGAGAGGATACTTCAAGCTTGAAACCAGCATGAAGACAACTAATTGATCTTGTTTTCTTGTAAGGTACGAAATGTATTGTCAAATACATGATAAATGAAGAAAAAACAAAAGAAGTCGAAAATAAAAGGATGTGTTATTTAAATGATCAATGCTAATCTGTGTTTCTTTTTTATAGTGTGGTTATATAAAAACTATTACATGCTTTTTTTTTCTTATTTTGCTTCAGAATTTTAAAAATAAGAAGCTCTTCAAAAGCACGTGAGGTTTCTATTCGCATTTCATTTCAGTTTTGTTACGCTTTTACTATCAGTCTTTTCATCTTCTCACTTTCTTTCATAACAAAACTATTTGTTCTATCCTTGATTCCTTTTCACACTCATTTCAAGTGATTTTTCAACTTTCTCCTTGGAGTTAATTCTATAAACGTCCCTTGAAATATACCAATTTTTCGTGTTTAACATTAAACTATGAACTTATCGCGTAACAAATTTTATTGCGATTTTCATTTAGATCTTTTTATCATATTCTATTAATTTTTCTATTATTTCTTATTTTTCTATTTATAAAAAAACTAAAATGCTCTCATATGATTTGAAATAAATGTCTTCTCTTATATGCTTCATCATACGGATGAAAACATGGGAGAATATTTTAGCTTTTTCATAAATAAAAAATAAAAAATAACATAAAATTTAACAAAGTTTGACTAAGGATTTTAAGTGAAAATCGTGGTAAAATTTGAGGATGTCACACGATAAGTTTATACTTCAGAATTAAATGTGAAAAATCACTAAAATTTATGAAAGATTTATGGAAGTGACTCTTCTCTTTAATCCAAGCATTTTTTAATGATGTTTACCCATAAAATTCTGGAAAAAAGATGCAATTTTAATAAATTTACAATTGATAAAACTAAGAAATAAATCATTTTGACCTGTTTTAACAATTAGACAATTATAGGCGACCTAGACTAACTAATAAATAGACAATGCAAATATTGAATAATCTTAAAAGCCAAATTTAAAACAAAGTTTTGTATAAAAATGTGTTTATATTAACTTGAAGAATGGATTACCAAAATGATCTCAATTGAGTTAGAAGGTGTTGATGGTAAAATAAAAATTAAATGAAAATTGGGAAGATGAAATATTTGAGTTGCGTTTGGCAACCGGAACCAGTGGAAGGTGGCTGGTTCCATGTTCCCCAAACGATGTGACGCGGCATGGTTTTCGAGGCGAAACCAGACCACAATAAATGTGGCGGAACAAGGGTCACCTGACCTTAGTTTCGTCCAATTGATCCTTTTTCTTATTTTTGACAAACGACGTGACCTTTTTTAATTTTGTAAATTTTTTTCTTTTAGTTTAGCTATTATATATATAACAATTTATTTATTATGTGTAAAATATGAATAATAAATAATTATTATAATAATATTTATTACTTATTATTTTATTAAAAAAATTAATATTTCATTAAATATAAATTATTAAAATTTTATTTTTATATTTAAATAATATATTTTAACCAACTTTTTAGTAAAAAATTATAATTTATATTTATATTTATTAAAATATTATATTTTGTATTTATAATACTATTTTTTAATTCAAAATCCATCAAAAATTAATCTTTTTCCTGTCACATCACCTCCATGATTCTTTATCGTTAAGTTTCACTTTATCCTAACACACCTCAAATTAATCTATCAAATCGAAGTATTATTAAAATTTGAAGGAACTTTAGTTCCACTTGCCTAACGCTGCCTCGAGGTGTGTTTAGTTGACAAAAATTGTCCAAAACACCCTTTCTGTCGAGTGACCATTTTAAAGAACAAAAGTTCTTGCTTTGGAAGCAAGAACTTTTCTTTTTTTTTTTAATCCTTTTTTCCCTTTTAATTATTTTTAATGTACATATTATTTATTTATTTATACATTATTATTAAACTTATAAATTGAATTATTCAATTTTATTGATTATAAATTCAGTTCTAATAATTTAAAAATATTTTATTAATTAGTTAAAATATTTTTCTTTGTATTGTAGTATAATAAAATTATAAAAATTCATATTAATTAATTGAAAAATATTATAATTACTTTTATTGTATTATAATATGAATTAAATCAAAATAATGTAAAATCTTATGTATAGAATTTTATTAATTAAAATTTTCATTTTTTTATAAAAAAATTTATATTGTATTTGGATCTTAATATTTATGTAAATTATAACATTAATAACTTATAAGGGATTAATATGTTACGGCACAAATTTTTTTAATAAAAATTTAAATAAATAATTACAAATAATATTGTTTATGTGCTAATAATTATTATTTTAAATAAATAAATATGTAAAATATTTTTATTTATTATAATTATATATCTCATGAAATAATAAATCATATTCTTAATTCTTACTTTTTATCCAAACACCTACTAAAACTTATCTATCAAATCAACTTTTTAAATTCACATCGTTACATTTTTTCATCCAAAAACTAACATAAACTTTTCTTTCAAATTGATTAGTTCTCGAGAAATAAAAGGAACTCAAAGTCCCGTGCCAAACACAACCTTGAGGACATATTTGTAGGATCACAAGGCACCGAGAGAGAGGTGAATTTGTGTTTAAATAAAAAAAATATTAATTTTTTAAAAATCATCACGAAAACTTAAAATCGATTCATTAATATATAAACTAGCATAATAGCAATCAAATCACATGCATAATAGAGTAGGAAGGAGAGGAAGAGAGAAACATAAACACAAGATGCATGGTGGTTTATTGACGAGGTTCGGCTACATCTTAGCCTACGTCCCCGCTCCGACTTCTCGAGATTTCGCTAACACTCCTCCTTCGTTCCAAATGGAGCAAAGAAGAAACTCTTTTACAATTTTTGACTATTGTCCGTTTCAAGAGGTAAGACACATCTCTTTCACCCATCCTTTTTTTGTTCAAGAGGTAAAATACAACCTCTTTTCGCTTAGAAACTAAACAACTATTGCAATATCATAGGAACACTCCCCAATATCTCTTTTACAATTTGAAACCTCATACAAGAGTAGGAGAGAAAGAAATGAAAGTTTTGTAACTTGGAGCTCAAATGAACTTCTCAAATGTTCTTCCCACATTTTCTTGGAAGTCTTGATAATTCTTACACCTTTGGATCCTCTTTTATAGTCTTCTTAACTTTATTTAGCCGTTGGGGCTTATTTCCAATATGATCACTATAGTACATTTCTAGACTCTGCCCAGTCGACCACAATCGATACATATAACCATTCAAAAATATGACCGTTGGTGAATTCTACCCTACTCAATTGACCAATCGGTCGACTGGTGCTCCGACTGTCATGGTCTCGATATTCTACTGTTTGATTTCTACATTTTCTGCATTAACCGGTCGATCGATCATCCTGCACTATTTTGAGTATAACTTTTTGCACAGTTATACAAATGCGATGATTTTTATTCTATAAAAAGCTAACAGAATTCTCTATAAATATGTTCAAAATATAATGATATCATTGTCAAATATTGATTCAAAGTTCAGTACATAAAGTTGTCCATTTCAAATAAAACATTTTAGACATTTATTCTTTTATACATATTTTTTTATATCAGTATCCAAATATAATGATATTTAATTCTATGAAAAGTTAACAATATTATTTATAATTTTTATATTAATCTCTTGATCCAAATCTCATCATAGAATACTCAAATATTAAGTATAAGTTTAGCACATAAAATGTCAACTTCGAATTTAATTTTTAGAGCTTTATTTGTTTAAACATAATTTTTTATGTGGTTTACCAAGTGAGGTGATTCTCAATTCTTAACAAAGTTAAGAGATTTATCTGTAAATCTTATATTCATTTCTTAATGTAAATTTTGTGGGAATATAAATAAATATTAATAGAAAGTTTAATATAACTTAATTTTTCAAAGATTGTGTAATCAAAATATAATTATATAGGATATAAAAAATTTGTCCAATAATATTGTCCAACAAATAATAGTTATTGGTGATTTGTTTTGGTAAAAGCGATAAGTGATTTCATACAATAGAAATTCTCATATAGTGATATTGAAAGAGGTTAATTTGTGGAGGATAAGGTCGAAGAGTTTGGCTCCCTGTGCTGATGAAGGGAGTAACATGTTAACACTGCACATGGAGAGACACCTGAGAAGGGGACTAATGATGTCAAACTAGTGAACTACCAACAAGGGAGTTCGCCCCGTGTGGATTGCTCCGGTCCGTGGGATCTTCAAATTTTTGCATCTTAATTTTTTATTAATAACTATCATTCTAAAAATTATCATTTAAAATTGGGCGGGGCCAAATATATGACAATACATATGGTTATAAGAAAATATTCTTTTATGAGTAAAAATTAATCTTAATGTCGAAAATTAAGGCCCCTCCCATGACGTCACTGAATTTTCTCGTATACAAATTTAAATATGCACACATTTGCGACAAGTATAGAATGAAATATAATATATATGTATAAGAAATCATTGCATTTTTGAAATAAAACGTGTTATTCCTCTATTCTCTAGTGGAAATATAAGTAAAGAATAAAGATTAACTGAAAAGTGCTTTGTTATAAGATAATACATAACTGTTGATCTTTTTTTTTTAAAGAAAAATTTGAGGTTAACCGCACGTTTCCGAAGAATTTGTTTGACTGAAAAAAATTCTAAGGAAAAGTAACTTTTGACCATTTTCTTTTTTGAGAAATAATTTATTTTCCGGTTTTTTACAATTCAAAGTCTCAAACCATGATGAGACTACAAGATAATTATTCTCCTAATTAACAGAACTCATATGAATAAACTCTCCTTTAAGTTGATAAAAAAATATTATCATAAGTGCCGTCGTGAGTTACGAGGATTTTTAGTCTGAAGTTTGTAGCAGCTCTCTTATTTCTGGTATACATCGTTTTTCCTTGCTTGCTCGTAGTGATCCTAACTGTTAATTTCATTACAGAAGTTGAAAACTATTGCTGATTAATTTCTCGTTTTCCGTCTTTTTTATTGTCGAGAATATATATCTGATAAGTACCAATCAAGACCCACAATTGTTGGACGAAATCAAAACACCCTTATGCTTCTTTTTTCACACTTCTTCTACGTTTGCTTCAAACTTAATTATCTAAACATGTATTAAAAAGTAAGAAGTTTACCAAATGTATTTTTCCAGACCGGAGAAAAAAAAAAAGAACGCAAAGGTTTGCTACATCTGAAAGATTTTCTCAGTTACAAAGTGCATTATATTAGTACTAATTAACATGCAGCAGGATTATATAAGCATAACCAAGAGACCAGCCAGTAAAATATATGGCTGAAAAAAATTAAAATATATCGCTGAATTCAGCACACAAATAAGAATACAAAATTCAACCAGTATTGATCACAGCGGCCGGCATCATATCCAAACAGATGCAATGTCCTCTCTGTTTTTTTTTTCAAATATGGTTATTAATTGTTGTTTGCCACCCACGCCAAACCATGCTCATAGATGGGCGGCGCCGGCTCAAAATCCGGCGAAAAGCGAACTCGAGAGCGGCAGAGGGGGCAGCGGGGTCTGCTTCAACCAACGGCCGAGGCATGCGGGGTGAAAAGAGTGCCCGCACAGCGTCACGCCCACTTCCTCCCCGGTACAGAAGTCCCCCAAGCATATGGGGCACGCGCTCTCGCGCAGCGCTCCTCCTTCCTCTGCCGCCTCCCGCTGGTACATCACTTTCTTGATCAACGGATTCCTCTCGTCGATCAGCACGTTGACGACGACCTGGAATATGACCCGGCGGCGACCTGTCTGATCTTGCGCAGCGGTGTCCGAGCGCGGCAAGACGCGGCCGACCATGTGATCGAGGACGGATGTCTCGATGACTTCGGCAAAGGAGCTCGCGTCGTCGTCGTCGTCCAGGACAAGGCGATCCAGGAGGTGCTGAGGGACCACGCGCCGGAGGATGGGCAGCTGAGACAATAAGAGTTCTTCGTTCGCGCATCGCCACTCCGGCTTGCAGACCGATGAAGAAGGCGGCCAGTGCGGCCGATGGAGCATGCAGACGTGGAAGCCCATCTGAACAATGGCATCGTCGTAGCTGGCGCTGCCGACGGCGGACGGGTCCGAGAAGCGGCCACGGATGACTACGTCGGTGTTGCGGTGCCGGATGGTGATCCTGTAACGCCCCGAGACTCACGTGACTTTCACGTGCTCAGAGTCGTCCCAAAGACGCTATTCTATAAAATATTTTTGCGGAATATAAATAATAAATTGCAGAATATAAAACATAAATGCGTAAGACTTTTCAAAAATAATAACTAATAACCTATAATAATCGAAATGCTAAAACATTCATGAGTTTACAATTCTAATAAGTGCAGAAATAATAAAACTAAATCACTAGATTTAATGTCATGTACAACATATGTCTGTCACTGAGCGTAGCTACCTGCAGGACCATCATCTATAGCTCTCTCACCTGCACGGATCCAGGTACTGGGAAATATCCATGAGTATAAAAATACTCAGTACGTAAGGTCTAAAAGACAATCAGTATGCTCAATCGAAAATGAGATAAAATCAATAATGAGTCGATTGAGCAGTCAATACAATAATCAATTAACAATTTATCAATATGAACAATATATCAGGCTATGGTCAACAGACCAATGTAAATCAATAACAATTGTTCCAATTAATACTTATCAATTGCCTGATTAATAGATCAATATTTAATTAATAATTTCTAATTTAATAATCAATGGTCATTGGCCAATAATAATTCAATTCAATAGAGCAATAATAATTGCCAACTCCATGCCAATATATCCAAATGACCATGATTTAATTCCATTCACTTCAATTACAATTTTAATTCAATTCATTTCGATTCGATTTTCAATGTTCGGAGTTATCCAATTCAGTGAGGAGCGCTCAGTCAATTAAGGGACACCATGCCACTTTCATGCAGGTCAGTGGGGGATCAGTGCCACGGCAAGCCCGATACGTTTCAATAGGTTCGTGTATGGTGGGGGACGAGTGGCCATACACAGGACAACCATAGCTTTTACACTATCTGCCCCATTCAATTCAATTCAATTCAATTGGTCCCGGCTTAGTGGCAATTAGTGAACATGGGCCCAGTAACTTTCGGCTTTTATCTTGTTTACCTAAAATGTCTATCTTTAAATAAATTATCAATTTAATTAGATAAATTCTGAACTCAAAATTAAGTAGGTCAACAATACAATCAAAATCAAAGTTCATCATAATATAAACAGATCAATCACCAACAATATCATTAATACATCAAATTAATTAATAACAACAATAATAATCAGTAATTAAAATTTACTCAAAAATAAATAATAACTCTCGGTGGGTACTCCCTGTTCATTACGGCCGTAACATCAATTCCCTTTTTTTTATAAATCTCTCTCTATTTTTTTTCTCTCTCCATCTTCTCTGATTTTTACGGCCGTAAATTCTCTTATTTTTTTTCTACATCTTTCTCTCTCCAGATTTTACCCCTTATTCCATTACGGCCGTAAACTCCATCCCCTCTTTTTTTTACCCTTTCTCTCTCTAATATTCTCTCTCTCCCAACTTCTCGGCCGTAATAGATGATTCCTCTTTCTCTCTCTATTTTTCTCTCTCTCCCAACTTCTTGCCCGTAATAGATGATTCCTCTTTCTCTCTCTACCCTTTTCTCGACCGTAAATTCACATCTCTTTTCTTTTTTCATTGCTTTTACTCCTTTCTATCTCTACATGAATCTCGCCTTCTAGTTACGCCCCCCTCTTTTCGGTCGGGAACATCACGTGTCGAACTGACAATTACGACCAGAAAATTACGGCCGTAACAAATCTAATTTAAAACTAAATTGCGTCGTAAAACATCACGACACAATAACAACCAAGCAGAATCCCTCTACGTACCTCGTATCCGTTCGACGTTAATCATGCCTTGCCATGCCTCTGCCGTCGAACACCAAGAACCCATAGAGAGGAAAACTCTTTTGACGATCGACTCTAAGGATTTATTTATAGGGCTCTTAAATCTTTATCTCCAATCCATCTATAACTTACAATCCTAATCAAATTTAATCTTTTAATTAATCCCTTTTAACAATTTTAATTTATTTTAGTAATTAAATAATTCCGAATTTAAATAAATATCCCATAATACATTTTATCCTTAATTAAACTCCTCCCCTATTTTCATTTATTTTCGGAATTATTTATTATAATAATATTAATGGTCATTTTTCTCAAAATAAATAATAAAATATTATTTTTCCAACTCTAAAAAATTGTGGTCGTTACATCATAACCTTCTTAAAAATAAATTCATCCTCGAATTTGCGTAAACCAAACTACATCAACTATCTAACAAATGTGAAATATTTTCTCATCTCCACTTTCCATTTTTAAATGCCATATTCATCTTCATGATATGTCCTGCATGTATCATGTCTTCATTTCGATTTAATTCCTCCAATCTCATTATGTTAGTCTATTATTTTTGTCTCATATAGTCTGCCTTCAACATTTTTCGATGAGATAAATTTTCTCAGTATTCCTTCAATTATTTCTTTTCATGACAATAACTACTATGCATCAGCTTTGCTCCCACGTGAGTGACATGATCTATCATATACACATCGCTGCGAAGGTGTCATGTCTAATGTCGGAGTCATGACTGTTGCCACATACTAACTGTACCGGCGGGAGCTGGTTGTTCCAACTATCACTCCGGTCTAATGCACAATTTCAGAACATATTTTCTAAGGTCTGAATTGTCCATTCAAACTACTCATCCATATGTGGATGGAAGGCAACGTAGAAATTCAACCACATCCCAATTGCTCTATAGATGCTCCATCAGAATTGGACTATGCACTGTAAATTCTTATCCGACGCAATGGATCAGTACTCCATGTAGTCGGATAACCTCAAAAAAAATGACCATGAGGCTTTCGATGGACTAACCTTTTTTTTAATGGGTATGACATTGGCTATTTTAATATATCGATCCTCTATTACTCATATCACATTGTGTCCATGTTAAGTCCTCTAATAACATCCATCGTTATCTTTTTTTTAATGCTATTGAGGATTTTCAAGCTCTTGTAGTACACCATGTGACCTCTGATGCTTCACTTTCATTTGCCGACCTTCCATAGTAATTTCGATTGCATGTAAGATGTGTTACTATCCTTGCACCATCACTGTTGGTCACTAGACTGATTTGGATGATACAATTGCTCAATGCTCATATTCTGTCGGCTCACCGCCAAATGAGCAAGTGACCTTTCTGCTTAAGATATGCTCAATTGAGTTTGCTATGATAAACTCGTAATCTTTCAATAATTTGATCCCTTTTTTCGACAAATGTTCGGAAGTGTACCTCAACTTTGGTGATATGTGGAGAATTTAAGATCTTCACCATACACGTTGTGTCATCAACTCTTGGGATGAAGACTTCGACTGTTGGGTAATTCTTCTCGTGTTTCTTTAATTGTCTTGATGTGTAGACAACTATCTTCCTATGTAGCATCAAGACACACACTATGTTGGTGTTGTATGCATTGTTGTGGTGACATAACCTTCTTGTCTTGAAGGTATTTTAAGAAAAGACATCGTTGCCAATATTTTCTCCAATTTCTAAAACCTATTTTAGTCTTTCCTGAGTTATTTAAATTTTTTATATCCTTTTTAGTGAGGTCCGTCCATGGTGACACTATCGTATGGCAATCTAATGCGACTGTTCAAAAATATCTTGCAAGTCTAAGGAAGTTTTTTTTTTCCTCTTTAACACGTCCTTTGGTTGAATCCATTTGATTATAACATCCATCTTTTGATATTCCATCTATGCGATATTCCTGGAGAACATTATCTCATTCTGTCAAAATTTATATTTCGATACTTTGGCGCATACTTATTTCTCTTAATGTTTGCAGTGCAATATGTAAATATTCTACATGTTCCTCTAAGCTTGACGAATATATTAGAATATCATTGATCTTGGGTTAACCAATGTAGTAATAACTATACTATAATTTTTCAACATACTTGGATGCTGTCCTTCTTCCATACTATTATGTGTGCACTTCATCACTTTTTCTATTGAGTTCGAGTGCTCGACTTTTTACGGTAAATTATGAGCACCAACTAATCGATAACCTCCTTAAAAATATTGTCATATGAGTGCTTCCATTAAACACTCTGCTTTTCAATGGTCAATTTTTTTTTATGAAAAGTAAACTATAAACTATATTCATTTCATATAACACATGCTATTTGGATATACAAAATATCTAAAGACTAGTTGGAGTGGAGATTACAATTTTGACTTGATTAAGCTTCAAGTCATATGTCATAATATATCAATCTATTTGGGTGATTTCAGCACCATTCTTGGAGGCCTATTGTTGTCGTAGAGGTTCGACCCATTTTGATTCATCGCAATCTCTTGCGAAGTGACTCATCTTGCCACAATTTAGGCATGCACCCGTCGCCCAATAACATTCACCGAGATGCATTTTGTGGCAGTAGTTACATGATTCTCTATGTGGTGGAGGCTTATTCCGTGCTGGATATGGCCTTCCTTGGTTGTAATTTTCTTGATGCGCTTCTCTCTTCTTTCATATTTTCTATCAAATACGATCCATATTATTATCAATATTCTCTTGATTCAGTTGAGTTGCGTTTGTTGTGTCATCATTTTCAAGCATGGTAGTGAACTCTTTCGCAACGTGAATGGTCTGATAGTTACAATGTTTTACACTTTTTCGGAAGCTTGACTTGAGACTTTTCACCCATTGCTTATTACGATTTCTCTTTGATTATCGTCGAGTATCATACTTCTCCAGCTTTAAGAACTCGATCGTGTAGTCCTTAATTATCGTGGTACATCTCGGTACTCCTTCTGTTTCCTCGCTCTTCGGAAAATAGATAAATAACGATCTTTTTAAACTTTCTCCAAGAAATTAGGTTCTTCTTGGAGAATGTGCTAGCCTTTGTTGCTTTCCACCAATGCCTAGCGTCACATGTCAAATGCCTCGTAGCACATATAGTCTTGCAGTCTATTTTCATCAAAGTCTGATCAATTTCTTTCAGTCACCTATAGGCTTTCACGAAGTCGCCTTCCCGTCAAATTGGGGAGGTTGTAATCTGAGAAAACTTTTAACCATCTCTTTTCAATCATCGTGATGAGAAACGTCATCACCATAGGTATTTCTATATTCTCTATATGTTGAACGAGATTCATATGTTCCTCCTGATGTGTATCGGCCCATTCATTATTTACTCGTGGGCCTTGGATCGCTTGACCATCATCCTATGCATTTTGGGAATTGGTTCGTCGATATTTATTTCCCGGTCCACGATAAAGTTGATGAGAGGTCATCAACTTGAAAGGCATCTGTGCTCATCCAACAATAAACAATATGATACAATTCAATAAGTAAGAATTCAATATCGATATCGCAATGAAAAACTTACTTGACCCTACTGGATGGCTGCGGTGGTTGCTCGTGACAGTTGCACATGGACTCAATTCTATCTATTAGAGACAGCTAAGAAGTGTTTCTCCTTAGGCTCTGATACCTTCTGTAACGCCCCAAGACCCACGTGACTTTCACGTGCTCAGAGTCGTCCCAAAGGCGCTACTCGATTTTCTATAAAATATTTTTGCAAAATATAAACAATAAATTACAGAATATAAAACATAAATGCGGAAGACTTTTCAAAAATAATAACTAATAACCCATAATAATCGAAATGCTAAAACATCCATGAGTTTACAATTCTAATAAGTGAGGAAATAATAAAACTAAATCACTAGATCTAATGCCATGTGCAACATCTGTCTGTCACTGAGCGTAGCCACCTGCATGACTATCATCTATAGCTCTCTCACCTGCACGGATCCAGGTACAGGGAAATATCCATGAGTATAAAAATACTCAGTACGTAGGGTCTAAAAGACAATCAATATGCTCAATCGAAAATGAGATAAAATCAATAATGAGTCGATTGAGCAGTCAATACAATAATCAATTAACAATTTATCAATATGAACAATATATCAGGCTATGGTCAACAGACCAATGTAAATCAATAACAATTGTTCCAATTAATACTTATCAATTGCCTGATTAATAGATCAATATTCAATTAATAATTTCCAATTTAATAATCAATGGTCATTGGCCAATAACAATTCAATTCAATAGAGCAATAATAATTGCCAACTCCATGCCAATATATCCAAATGACCATGATTTAATTCCATTCACTTCAATTACAATTTCAATTCAATTCAATTCGATTCGATTTTCAATGTTCGGAGTTATCCAATTCAATGAGGAGCGCTCAGTCAATTAAGGGACACCATGCCACTTTCATGCAGGCCAATGGGGGATCAGTGCCACGGCAAGCCCGATACGATTCAATGGGTTCGTGTATGGTAGGGGACGAGTGGTCATACACAAGACAGCCATAACTTTTACACTATCTGCCCCATTCAATTCAATTCAATTCAATTTGTCCCGGCTTAGTGACAATCAGTGAACATGGGCCCAGTAGCTTTCGACTTTTATCTTGTTTACCTAAAATGACTATCTTTAAATAAATTATCAATTTGATTAGATAAATTCTGAACTCAAAACTAAGTAGGTCAACAATACAATCAAAATCAAAGTTCATCATAATATAAACAGATCAATCACCAACAATATCATTAATACATCAAATTAATTAATAACAACAATAATAATTAGTAATTAAAATTTACTCAAAAATAAATAATAACTCTCGGTGGGTACTCCCTGTTCATTACGACCGTAACATCAATTTCCCTTTTTTTTATAAATCTCTCTCTATTTTTTCTCTCTCCATCTTCTCTGATTTTTACGGCCGTAAATTCTCTTCTTTTTTTTTCTACACCTTTCTCTCTCCAGATTTTACCCCCTATTCCATTACGCCCGTAAATTTCATCCCCTCTTTTTTTTACCCTTTCTCTCTCTAATATTCTCTCTCTCCCAACTTCTCGGCCGTAATAGATGATTCCTCTTTCTCTCTCTCCCAACTTCTCGGCCGTAATAGATGATTCCTCTTTCTCTCTCTATCCTTTTCTCGGCCGTAAATTCACATCTCTTTTCTTTTTTCATTGTTTTTACTCATTTCTATCTCTACATGAATCTCGCCTTCTAGTTACACCCCCCTCTTTTCAGTCGGGGAACATCACGTGTCGAACTGACAATTACGACCAGAAAATTACGGCCGTAACAAATCTAATTTAAAACTAAATTGCGTCATAAAATATCACGACACAATAACAGCCATGCAGAATCCCCCTACGTACCTCGTAGCCATTCGACGTTGAATCATGCCTTGTCATGCCTCTGCCGTCGAACACCAAGAACCCATAGAGAGGAAAACTCTTTTGACGATCGACTCTAAGGATTTATTTATAGGGCTCTTAAATCTTTATCTCCAATCCATCTATAACTTACAATCCTAATCAAATTTAATCTTTTAATTAATCCCTTTTAAAAATTTTAATTTATTTTAGTAATTAAATAATTCCGAATTTAAATAAATATCCCATAATACATTTTATCCTTAATTAAACTCCTCCCCTATTTTCCTTTATTTTCGGAATTATTTATTATAATAATATTAATGGTCATTTTTCTCAAAATAAATAATAAAATATTATTTTTCCAACTCTAAAAAATTGTGGTCGTTATAGATCCGATCAAACGGTGGAAGCGCGATCGAAGAGTCGCCATGGGAAGGCGCCATTGCCATGCTCGGTAGATCGAGTTGCAGCTTCTTGAAATCTGTATACCCCGAGGAGCTAGAGATCAGGGAGAGAGCACGATTGTGCAGGAACCATAGGTTATGGCAGGTAGCATTGCATGCAACACAAGATGTCCTATGTATATATAGTCCACAGAGATGTAGCATTGTAACATTCTTGTTGCTAGACAAAGTCGCACCAGAAATCAGCATTTACATTGTTAAAACAAACAGCACCCCTAGAAATATTTAGCTACAAGTTTTTGCCCACAAAATTAATTTCTATGTGGCTAAAAACAATTGGCTGCACTCCAAATCAATTGGCCAAATAGTTAATGGTTTATTTTTGAAACTAGGTGCTTTATTGCTTATAAATAGGCATGAATGCATGCTCTTGCATCCATCAAGCAAGAAGTAGTGTAGCTGTAGGTGTAATGAGGTGAAGTGCATGAGTGAAATAGTGAAGTTAGTTGAGTGTGTGAGATAAAATAGTGCATGAGTGCATACTTAGTGTAGGTGAGAAAATAGTTTCCATAGTTAGTGTGTGTGTCCACCAATCAAAGTGTTGTACTCCAAATCATATTAATATAAGTTCCATTTGCTAGATGATTTTGGTTTAACCAAATCTTCTACAAGTGGTATCAGAGCAGGTTGGCCCGTGAGGTGATTCCGTCAGTTCGAGGTTTTGTCAAAGCAAGTTACGTGGAGACTCTGTCGGTTCGAAACGGTGCAAGAGAAGCCACGAGGAAGTTCTGCCAGAGCAAGTTAGTAAAGAGGATAATCAAGGAGAAATTCTGCCAGTGCACAATCCGGGATTGTGAAGATTGCTAGTCCGGGACTACGCTTACTTGAGTGATATAGAAGTTTTCACCAAGTCATTATGGCAGAATTCGGATCCTCGGTAAGCTCCCTAGAGAAACTCAACCATAACAATTATAATAATTGGAGTATTCGTATGCAGTATTATTTGAAAGGGCAAAACCTATGGAGCATTATTGGCGGAAATGAGACTATGTCGCCAACAAATCCAGAAGAATTAAAGAAATGGGAGTGCAAAGTCGGAAAAGCTATGTACGTGCTAGCGACTTCAATGAAGGATGGTTTCCTTCAGAAGATTAGAGACAAAGAGACACCCAAAGATGCTTGGGACACCTTGGCTACACTCTTCACGAAGAAAAATGATGCAAAATTGCAGCGCTTGGAGAATGATCTGATCTCCATGAAGCAAGGTGACATGTCGGTGAGTCAATACTTCTCCAAGATGAAATTTATATGTGATGAGATTGCTAAGCTAGACCCACAAAATGCTATTACTGATACAAGAATGAGTAGAATTATTATTCATGGTTTGCATCCTAAATATAATAGTCTCATCACTGCTATTAGAGGTTGGGCACAAGAACCAACTCTCACAGAAATGGAGAGCATCTTGTCCAACTAAGAAGATCTGGATGTTCAGATATCCAAGATCTCAATAAAGGATGATGATAAGGCTTTATTCATCAAGAAAAAGTCTTCAAATCCTGAGAAAGTCGTAAAGAATTATGACAACAGAGAAAATCATAAGGCACGACAACAAAGTTGGTCAAGACGTGGACGAGAAAGAGGTCCACAACGAGGGGGAGCTTACCGAGGCGCACACAAAGAAGATCAAGGGGAGAAGAAATCTCATCGACAAGATGTTCGTTGCTATAATTGCGGAAAGAAAGGCCACTATGCACGCGACTGTTGGCACAAGCGTGAGGAAGGAAATGCAGTCACTTCTCATGATAATGAAAGTGAAGAAGAATGGGATCTCGAAGCTGCACTTGCAATAGAAGAGATCACCTCCAGCTACAAAGGAGAACCTGAGGAAGCAATGGAGCTTGCGATGACCAGTATCATGGAGCCTTTCAAAGAAGAAGCAGCTCTCATCGCATCGAACAATAGAGGTATTAACTATCATAATGATTGGATAGTTGATTCTGGTTGTTCGAATCATATGACAGGAGATGAAGAGAAGCTACGTAGCATGTCGGAGTATAGAGGTGATCGTATGGTGGTGACGGCAAACAACACTCGATTGCCAATCACTCATATCGGCAAGGCAACAGTAGTTCCTCGATTTGGATCACATGAGGTGGAGCTGGATCATGTCTACCATGTGCCGGGTATGTCGAAGAACTTATTATCAGTTTCTCAACTTACTTCTTCCGGCAATTATGTAGTATTTGGGCCAAAAGATGTCAAAGTTTATAAGAGTTTAAGGCTAACTGCTCCACCAATAATGGAAGGAAAAAGATTAGAGTCTGTCTATATAATGTCCACTCAAGAAGCATACATAGACAAGACAAGAAAAAATGAGACAGCTGATCTTTGACATGCAAGGCTCGGACATGTTAGTTATAAAAGGCTGAAGGCAATGATGAATAAGTCCATGGTAAAGGGACTTCCTTGCCTAGATGTTCGAGAAAATATTGTCTGTGTAGGTTGTCAATTCGGTAAAGCTCATCAACTACCCTGAGGAGTCGAAGTTCAGAGCCAAGGCACCATTAGAGCTAGTGCACTCTGATGTATTTGGTCGCGTGAAACAACCATCTGTCCGTGGATTTTGCTATATGATTACCTTCATTGATGACTTCTCAAGATACGTTTGGGTGGACTTGAAGCACTATCAATGGAAGTTTAAAGAATTTAAAGAGAAGGTCGAGAAGGAGCTTGATCGGAGGATTCAATGCTTGCGCACAAACAATGGAGGAGAGTATACATCAGAGGAATTCTCTGAATATCTACGAGCATGTCATATACGCCGTCAACTCACCTGTCCTAACACACCACAACAAAATGGTGTGACCGAGAGGAAGAATCGTCATCTAACAGAGATATGCAGGAGCATGCTGCATGCAAAGAATGTACCTTCATGATTCTGGGTGGAGTGTATGAAGACAGCTGCGCATGTCATTAATATGCTTCCTCAAGCAAAGCTTGGATTTGTCTCACCATACGAGAACTTGTGGAAGACCAAACCCACGGTGAGTCATTTCCGTGTCTTTGGATGTGTTTGCTATGTCTTCATTACAGATAATCTTCGTACTAAGTTCGATAAGAAGGCAATACGTTGCATATTCGTTGGATATGATAGCCAACGAAAAGGATGGAGATGTTGTGATCCAACAACCGGACGAATTCACATTTCTCAAAATGTGGTGTTCAATGAAGCATCATCTTGGTGGCCTTCCAAGGATGCAATGTTGCCCAACACAAGTGATATTGAAGAAAATATTCAAGTTCAAGTCGACGAGTTAACAAGAGAAGCACTTCGTTCTACTGAGGAACAAGAAGAAAAGGAAGCCTCAAAGAAGAAGAAGAGTCCGTGGCAAACTGGAGAACACCAAAGATCTCCTGAAGAAGAAAGGCCAAGTCAGATAGAAGATCCAGTGATCGAAGAAGACTCTTCAGCGCCAAGAAGATCAAGCAGACAATGAAGGCCTAATCCAAAATATGCAAATGCAGCACTAATCGAAGACGTCGAAGAAAAGGAGCCTAACACATTCGAAGAAGCATCCAAGTGTCAAAAATGGATGTCAGCAATGAAAGAAGAGATCCAAGCTCTACATCAGAATGAGACATGGGATCTAGTTCCAAAACCAAGCGACGTGCAACCTATATCTTGCAAATGGGTCTACAAGTTGAAGAAAAAGCTCGATGGATCTCTCGAAAGATACAAGGCTCGTCTAATAGCCCGAGGATTCTCTCAAAAGTATGGTTTTGACTATGAAAAGACATTCAGTCCAGTAGCAAAGATCACCACGGTACGTGTCTTATTAGCTTTAGCCGCAAGCAAATTATGGAAGTTATGGCAAATGGATGTGAAGAATGCATTTTTGCATGGAGAGTTAGATCATGATATCTATATGGAGCAACCTCAAGGATTTGAATCTATTAATTATCCATGTTATGTATGTAAATTGAAGAAGGCATTGTATGGGCTCAAGCAAACACCAAGGGCATGATTCGGAAAGATCGCTGAGTTCTTGAAGCAATGTGGCTACTCAATGGCGCCAGCTGACTCTAGCCTATTTGTGAAGGCACAAGAAGGCAATTAGCAATCGTGTTAGTCTATGTTGATGACTTAATTATTACAGGAGATGATGACAAGGAGATTCGTCAAATCCGAGAGAACCTCTCTACGCGCTTCCAAATGAAGGATCTTGGTGAGTTGAAACACTTTTTGGGTCGTGAAGTAGAAGCAACAAAAGAAGGGTTATTCTTATGTCAACAGAAGTATGTTCAAGATCTACTCCAGAAATTCGGAATGCTTGATTGCAAGCCTATCTCAACACCGACAGAGGTAAACACAAAGTTATGCTCTATTAAAGGAAAAGAATTAAGTGATGCAACCATGTATAGGCAATTGGTGGGAAGCCTAATATATCTTACACTCACACGTCCGGATATCACACATGCTGTTGGAGTTGTTAGCAGATTCATGCAGGAGCCAAGAAAGCCTCATCTTGAAGCAGCTCGATGAATATTACGATATATCAAAGGCACAATCGACTATGGAATATTTTACCAGAAGAATATAACATGTACCCTAAGTGGCTTCTGTGATGCTGATTATGCTGGAGATCTTGATACATGACGTTCTACTACTGGTTATATATTCAGCCTCGGATCAGGAGCTATTTCATGGTGCAGTAAGAGGCAACCTATTGTATCCTTATCAAGTACGGAGGTAGAATATAGAGCAGGTGTAATGGCAGCCCAAGAGTGCACATGGCTAGTACAACTACTAAAGGATTTACATCAGTCAATTAATTCAGCAGTGGAGTTATATTGTGATAATCAGTCAGCAATTTGCTTAGCTGAAAATCCGGTGTTCCACGCACGCACAAAGCATATCGAAGTCCACTATCATTTTCTTCGAGAGAAGGTGTTACAAGGAGATATCAAGTTAACATACATACATACACAAGAGCAAGTTGCAGATGCACTTACTAAAGGTCTAAATAGCATCAAGTTTGAAGAGTTTCGACAACAATTCGGCATGATATCAAGAGTATCTATAAAAGAGAATTAAGTCGGTGCTGAGGGGGAGTGTTAAAACAAACAGCACCCCTAGAAATATTTAGCTACAAGTTTTTGCCCACAAAATTAATTTCCATGTGGCTAAAAACAATTGGTTGCACTCCAAATTAATTGGCCAATAGTTAATGGTTTATTTTTGAAACTAGGTGCTTTATTGCTTATAAATAGGCATGAATGCATGCTCTTGCATCCATCAAGCAAGAAGTAGTGTAGCTGTAGGTGTAATGAGGTGAAGTGCATGAGTGAAATAGTGAAGTTAGTTGAGTGTGTGAGATAAAATAGTGCATGAGTGCATATTTAGTGTAGGTGAGAAAATAGTTTCCATAGTTAGTGTGTGTGTCTACCAATCAAAGTGTTGTACTCCAAATCATATTAATATAAGTTCCATTTGCTAGATGATTTTGGTTTAACCAAATCTTCTACATACATATCCAACTCCGAGTAGAAATAGAAACTTGGAGTTCTTGGAACATTTTTATATATCCGAGTCCGAGTCTAAATAAAAGTTTGGAGTTCTTGAACCCTTTCATAACTATAATTATATATCCGATCGACGTGGCAGTACGAGGCCATTCGTCGACGAGGGACTCATCAACATAGAAGGCAGACGGCCCGCAGTCATTACTTATGAATCTCCTACGGGACGTCGGAGAGTCCGTCGGAGAAGAGGCCAGGAGAAAAGTACGCAGCCTTTCGTAGGCTTTGCTTTCGACGGAGCCGCCTGTGCCCGGAGAACCAAAGGCTGATAAGATTCGTGGACACCTCGCAGGTGTGCAAGGGACCGCAGGACGGGCCGGAACACTGGCCCGACAATGGCGCAGAGCTCGACGTGGAGAAGGGGCAGGATCGAGGTCAAGTTCTCACTCCTCACCATGTGAGCTTATGACATTTGTATTGTCGGCCGTTTGGATTGAGAATTGTAGTTTGAATAAGAGGTTAATTCTGGATTAGTCGTCGAACAACTATTTTTAAGCCACTGGGTCTCACTACAATGATAGCAAGAACAAGGCTTTTTTCGAGTTCCTGGATCACTTGGAACTCAGTGTTCCCATGGCAGGGTTATCTTGTGGATTAAAACAATTTAATCCAAACAGCCAAACAAACTAAGTAAAAAGAAGATGATAGAAGTTGAAGATAATCAAATCTTTTTAATAAGTGTGAAAGAAAGAGAGATTGCCGCCCATCCAAATAATTTTACTGTAAACAAGATAACCATGTGTCCGTACTATCATATATTTTCATTTTCTCTCAATTTTAACAAGAAAAATATCATAATTCAAGGCACATCATTACACTACATGTATACTTAAAATTGTATGTATATTAATTCGTATTTTTAAATTTTATTTGTTTGGAATAAAAGAAAAGTATGGAAAACAGAGAATAAGTTTATTTCGTTTGATCAAATTTATGATAAAACGGAGAGATCAAAGAGCAATCTCCATTCGCCCATCTCCCAACATTTTAATTCTTAACTCTAAATCAGGGTCAAGATGAAGGAAACAAATATCTATCTTTAATCTTATAAAAATAAAGATAATCTTATAAAGTAGATGTATAAATACACATATAAAAATATAATACCTATATAACATTATCGTTTAATTTGTATTATCCCTTCTATTTAATATAATAATTCATGAAAAGTTCCTTATTTATCTCCATTTACTTTCATTTTCTTAATGAATTTAATGGGGGTGATCCCACCTTAATTTGGTAGCAGCTACCAATAATTTGAACAGTACGATTGATCTCCAATGGCTCGATCTAGTGGGCACGGTTCAATATTTTTTTTGTCATAGGAAGCTTCGGTAGAAATCATTTTCGCTGGTTTTATTTCCGGTTCAGCGTGACTAGCCACTCTTTCCACAACATCGACACATACCACCAATTTTTTGTCTTCGTCTTCGGTGTTGGAGCAAAACTTTAATGCCATATAAAATTATATTTTGATGATATAAATCTCGAAAGATTGAAGTTAAATGCTGAAAAAGTTTAAATAAAAATGGATAACTTTATGCACTAAACTTTGATTTAATAATTGCTTATGATCTTATTAGATTCTAAATGAATAATGAATATCAAAATTGTAGAGAATCTTGTTAGCTATCTATAGAATCCAAGATTATCTCATTTGGATAATTGTGTAAAATGTTATGATTAAAATAGTGTAAGTCGGTCAACCTGTCGGTCGAAGCAATGAAGGCCGATTGAGACTATACTGGTCGACCGATTTGTGATACCGGTCGACCGATCAATGCAGAGCTTGTCTAGTTCTACATCGAGACTATACTGATCAATAGAGACAATGGTCGATCGATCAGCTCAACGGATGAAATAAAAAATGCCGAGAATATATCGATCATTGATAGTCCGGACGATCGATCAACCGCAGAAGCTGAATAAATCGCACAATGGTCACATAGACCGGTCGACTGGTCTAACTGTGCAGTCGACTGATTCTCGAGTCAAATGAACAGTAATGGCTATTTTTGAATGAGTAAATTATGAAAAAAATTCTGAACGAATTTTTCACATACTGAAACCTATAAAATGAGTGCCAAAGACTGAAGCAAAGACATTCATCCCATCATTGAAGAAAATCTTCAAGTTATCAAAAGAAGATCTTTCCCTTAAAGTTATCATTTTAATTTCTCTTCTTTCTCTCTTCTATTCTTATGAGCATAGTATTGTAAAAGAGATAAACAATTGTTCAGAAAAATTGAGAGAGTTCATGTATGAAAGAAGTTCCATATTTTACCTCTTGAGCGAAAAAAAGAATAGCTTCCTAAGAGGAGAGGTGTGTTACCTCTCAAAGCGGAGAAAAGGTGATTGATGTAAATGGTTATCGTCCTTGCCCCATTTGGAACAAAGGAAGTGTTTTAGTGGAATCTCCGACGATCTCGAAGTCGAGAAGTCAGAGCAAGAACGTAGGTCAAGGTGTGACCAAACCTCGTCAATAACTTTGTGTTCATCGTGTTTGATTTCTCTCTCTCCCTCTCCTTTCCTAATATTATGTTTGTGGTATGATCTGAAATGCATTTATTTAAAAGGTTTAAAGATTTGATTTTAAACTTTCGCAACGATTTTCGTGAAATCGATACTTATTATTTTAAACACCAATTCACTCCCTCTTAGTACCTTTGAGATCCTACAAAGTTGCTCTTGTTTTGATTTTTAATAATCTAATAATCTTGTTTTAAGATTTAACCGTCTTTAAAGTCATGACATCAAGTGGATTCAATTTTTTCGAAGGACAATCAATTAGTTGTCCTCCACTTTTTAATGCATCAAATTTTGCTTATTGAAAAATTAGGATTCAAGCATATATATGTTCTATTGATATAAATTTGTAGGACATTGTTGAAAAATTACCTACAGAATATGACGAAAAATTATTTTTTTTTTCAAAACTTGATTGGAAAGCTAAAAATATTTTTTATTGTGCTTTGAATTCAACAAAATTTAATCGAATTTTTAGTTGTAAAAGTGCAATTGATATTTGGAAAAAACTCATCACTACTTAAGAAGGAACGAATAAAGTTAAAGAATCTACATTAAATATTTTAAATTATCAATATGACTCCTTTATAATGGTAGAAAATGAATCCATTAATGATATAGTTGTTCGATTTAATCATATTGCGAATGAATTAGCCTCCTTGGGCGAGCCAATAACTAACTCACAAGAAGTGAAAAAGTTTCTCAGATCTCTGTCCTCCAATTGGCATAAAAAAAGGACTGTGATTGAAGAAAAGATTTGAATAAGCTGAATTTTAATGATCTTATTGGCTCACTTCTAACCTATGAGATCACAATCCAAGAAGATAAAGAAGAAAAAGTCACCAAGAAGAAAACATTGACATTGAAAGCAAATAAAAAAGAAGATGACTTAAGTGAAGATGAAGTGCATGAAAAGATACTCGTACGCTATATAAGAAAATTAGATAAGTATCTCAAATTGGTAAAAAAGAAAGAGAAGAATGAGAAGTCAATAAAAAAATCACACAGACAACACAAAGAAGAGATATCTCAGAAAGGGAAAAAGAAAAAAATATGAAGAGTTAAGTGAAACAAGTGACTGATTAAGCTTCTCTAGTGATGAAGCATACCTATGAGGAAAGTTCTAACCCTTCAAATTCAAATAATGACTCATCTAGCTCTTCCAAAGAAAACATTTCTTTAGACGCGAATAAAGATATTTTCTCTCTTATAAAAAAGGTATTTCTGACTTAAAGAGGAAAATGAAAAATTACTATATGAGTTTAAAAAATTAAAAGAAGAAAATGATACATATTATATGGAAAATAAAAATTTTAAAAATAAAATTGATACTTTGAAAATTACACATGCATGTGAAATTGTAAAACTAGCATGTTCTTTAGAAAAAGTAAAATAAGAAAATACTTTTTTAAAAGAAATACACAAAATAACGATAAGACAATTTCTCATATAACAAAAAGTAACATTAGTAATTATCTTGGACACAAAAACTCTTATTGGAAATCTAATCATTCATATGATAGAAAATCACATTTTACATGTGGATTTTATAGTCATTATGCATATCAATGCAAAATAAGAAAATTATCACAACATGACATGATTTGAATTTCAAAATGAACATTGTCTAACAAAATAGAACCTAAAGAAGTTTGGATACCAAATGTTAAATAATTATTTTTCAGGTGTGTCTCACATGTAAAACAAATGATAAGTGAAATTAAAAATGTGAAGACATAAATGTCATGGTAAAAGTATCATTTACCTTTTGATTTCACTCAAAATTTCAAAATTATTATTTCTTTAAAAGAAAAAAGGAACATATAAAATATAAAAAGAAAATTGATTATAGTGATAGGGGGTGCATGTTAAAATCTTCTAACTCTATTTTGACATATCATTGATATCATCGTTGTATCAAAGTTTTATGTAATAATTTGATTCTTAATACATTTTTTTGACTTGTGACTTTCATAACCTCTAAATCAATTTGATTTCATTTTACCATTATAAAATAGCCATATTTTTGCATATTTTTTATGATATAATACTTTACATATTTATTATATGACAAAAGGGGAGAATAAATTTTTGTTCAATACAACATGATTAAGGGGGAGTTACATATGACTTCCTATGTTCTTCATGTGCAAATTATTTTTGATGAAACAAAAGAGGGAGAAATATGATATGAATATAATTTTATATGAAGAGTACCTTACAATTAATACTTATGTTCATATTTATCTCTGTAAGGAAATGAGTAAAATTGATTTTACAATATTTTACGATTTTTTATCAATTTATATTTTTTGATATTTATCGACTTGTCTTCATAAAAGGGAAAGATTGTTGGAGCAAAGTTTAATTCCATATAAAATTATATTTTGATGGTACAAACTTCAAAAGATTGAAGTTAAATGCTGAAAAAAGTTTAAATAAAAATGGACAACTTTATGCATTAAACTTTGATTTAATAATTGACTATGATCTTATTAGATTATAAATGAATAATAAATAGTAGAGAATCATGTTAGCTATCCATATAATCTAAGATTATCTCATTTGGATAACTGTGCAAAAAGTTATGATCAAAATAGTGTAGGTCGATCAACCTGTTGATCGAAGCAATAAAGGCCGATCGAGACTATACCGGTCGATCGATCAATACAGAACTTTCCTAATTCTACGTCTAGACTATACCGATCAACCGATCAGCTCAACAGATGAAATAAAAAATGTCGAGACTATACCGATCGATAGGCTGGTCGACCAATTGCAGAAGCTAAAGAAATCACACAACAGTCACATAGACCGATTGATCGATCTAGCTGTGCAATCGATCGGTCTCCGAATCAAATGAACATTAATTGCTACTTTTGAATGAGTAAATTGTCAAAAAAAAAATTTGGATGAATTTTCAACGTACTGAACCCTATAAAAGGAGTGTCAAAGCCTGAAACAAAGATATACATCCAAGCATTAAAGAAAAACTTCAAATTGTCAAAAGAAGATCTTTCCCTTGAAGTTATCATAATTTCTCTTCTTGTGAGTATAGTATTGTAAAAGAGAGAAACAATTATTCAAAAAATTGAGAGAGCTCATGTGTGAAAGATATTTCATATCTTACTTCTTAAGCGAGAGAAAAGATAAAATTTTTAGGAGGAGAGGTGTGCCTTACCTCTCGAAGTAAAATGTGGTTGATGTAAACGGTTCTATTTCTTGCCCCATTTGGAATAAAGAAAGTGTTTTAGTGGAATCTCCGATGGTCCCGAGATTGAGAAGTCGGAGCGGGGATGTAGATCAAGGTGTGGCCGAATCTCGTCAACAATCACCTTGTTCATCGTGTTTGATTTCTCCCTCTCCCTTTCTAATATTATGTTTGTGGTATGATTTGAATTGCATATATTTAAAAGGTTTAAAGATTTGATTTTAAGCTTCTGCAATGATTTTTGTGAAATCAATACTTATTATTTTAAACACCAATTCACCCCCTCCTCTTGGTGCCTTTGGGATCCTACATTCGGCACTCTAGACTACTTTGCTGATCGTTGATTCTGCTTGTGAAGTTGAAGATGCTCGCGAAGACGCCGGTTTTGCTTTCGATCTGATGGTTGCGGTCGTCGGTTCTGCTTGCGAAGATGAAGATGCACATGCCCACGTCGGTTCTGCTCTCGATCTTGTGGCCGTCGCCGTCACATCTGATCGAGAAGATGAAGATGCTCGTGCTCATGCCCACGTCGATTCTACTCTTGATATGCTAGTTGTTGTCGCTAGATTTGCTCATCGTCTGCTCTCGATCTGGTGATCATCATTGTCGGTTCTACTCGCGAGCGTCTTCGGTCATCGTTGCCTAGTCTACCCACGAAGAAGTCATCGTCACCGGTGCTGATAGCGAAGATGTTAGTCCTGCATAAGACATTGTCAGACTTCTTGTCGATCAGCATGTTTCCCCCACCCATTACGAGTTGAACCGGACCTTCATAATACAAAAATTCTTGCTGAACCATGCTTTGTTGATCTGGCCGTTGAAGATCAATCGTGTAGCTCAAATTACTGGTAGCAGGGCACCCTCGTTAAAAACTTTTCTTAATTCTCTTCATTTTTTCTCCTTATTTACCTTTCTGTCTCTTTACTAAAGCCTTAACGCAATATAGATGAACCTTTCATGATTTAATTTTAGCATACGTTTGAATTAGTTAATAAATATAAATGAATAGAAAACATTAACAATGCTTTCTATAACTTAATTTTCTGACTCTCTACTCGATCCAAACTTAATTTTGTGTCTACATGATCATCCAACTTTCCAAAACTCTCAGACAAGGTCATTCAACTTTTTAAGTTTTCAATTGCGGCCATCATTAAAAGCTTAAAATAAAAATAATAATAAATATAAAATAAAAAAATTAAAATTTTGGAGGCAATTCGGTACATTTGTTGGCATGACCCACTCGAATCAAGCCGACCAAAATTTTAACATATATTATATATATAATATTATGATAATTAATAATTTTAATTAAGGAAATAGAAAGAAAATAATAACATATCGATTATATTTTTTCCCAAAATTTAAAATAATAAAAATATTATAACTAGAAAATAAAAAAAATTCGTGTGATATTTTATCGAGGCTGAGCCAAATCGTACAGGGTCATCTAGGAGGGTGCTGGGCATGACCCGACATTCAACGAATTGTTGAATCAAATTATCAATTATCATAATATTAAAAATGAAAATTATTAATTATCATAATATTATACAAAAAAATCGTATTTGACTCAGCAACCCGTTGGATGTTGGGTTGTGTTCAGCACTTTGCTAGATGATCCAGTACGATTTGACTCGGTTGTGAAGGAAGATCACGTGAAAATTTTTTTTTTAATTTTCTAATTATAATATTTTTTATTATTTCAAATTTTAGGGCAAAAAATATAATCGGTATGCTATTTTTCTAATTTTTTTATTTCCCTAATTAAACATTAAAAATTATTAAAATATTATATATTTAATATGAATAAAAAATTTGGACGACTCGATCCGAATGAGTCATGCCAAAAAATGTATATTATATATTATATATTATTTTATTTTAAGTTTGTATTGATGATCGTGATTGAAAATTTGAAAAGATGAATGTGAAAGTTTTGAAAAGTTGGGTGATCATGTAGATACAAAATTAAGTTTGAATTGAGCAGAAAGAGAGAAAATGTTGATGTGGTGCCATGTAAAACATCCACATCAGCGATTTACATGTTTACTAACTATAATCAGTTTCGTGACTAAAATATTTTTATAGTTCGATGACCATCTTGTTACAAAATAAAGTTGGATGACCTTATTAAGAATACCCCCAAGTATTGTACACCTTTGCGCAAATTTCAATTCATAACAACGACGTCGTTCGATCTCGACGGCCACGACACCGCCACCTACAACGTGACCATCAACCAGGGCTGCAACATGCCCGTGTCCACGACGGCGTCCACGTCCGATCTTGCGGACGGCAAGTGCAGCACAGCGGAGTGCACCGTGTGTGGGAGCACCAGCATCAACAACTCGATGGCCAGTGAGTGATGATGATTGCGATCCCAGCAAGAATCCACAAAGGTCGATCAAGAATATCATCAGATTCTGCCCCAAAGATGACGACCAGTTCATCTCATCTAGTTAGAGATGTGTGTGTGTGTCAAAAAAGGAAGTGCGGAAAGAGTGGGAGACGACCATGCATCCTCTATTCCTCTCATGACCATTAGAGCGACAGAAAGGGAGAGTGAGAGGTAGGAAGGGAAAAAGCAAAGAAAAGAGACAGAGGGAGGAAGAGGGAGAGGCAGGAAGGGAAAGAGGGAAGGAGAGAAACAGAGAGAGAGGCGAACCCAGAAGAAAATAGTCGATGCACGTCATTGGAGCCTTGGAGGTACCTCCTCCATTTTTAAATATAGAGAATTGAAATGCAAGAAATTTGAAAGGTTGCACATTTGAGATGTTAATTAATAAACACTAAATTGGAACACAGTAAATGAGGTTAAGCATTAAAAAAAAGAGAATTGACGCGAGATCATGATGCAGGATCTTATGTTTGGAACTTTGGAAGATATCATTGAATCCCCTTCCCGACGCTCTCTATGACAATGCGACAGTGCAACTTTGATGTGGTCGACAATCGCTAGCTCTCGTGACTGCTCAACTTTGGCTCCCGAACAGTCCATCGGTGCAATACGAAAGAATGGCATCTTTGAAGATATGAAAAAAAATTCACCACTTCATTTTAGATAGCAAAAAAACTGATCAATTCATATTCCATATAGAGCAAAAATGAGGAATAAAAGATGGATAACAAAAAAATGACAAAAAAGATAAGTAGCAATATTGAGTTTGCATGAATTTGAAACTGTCATTTGAGCATTGGCTTTATATAAATATATGAGATTCATTATAATTATCAACTATACTACATTTCAAACATCCATTTTAAATAAGAAACCCTATTTTTTTTCCTTCCTCTCTAACATCAGAATCTCTCTCTTCCCTAATCATAACATTACTCACGATCTCTCATCTCTCAAGCCGTCAAGTTCCCCCGTCAAGTTCGAATGTTGAAACTGGAGGCAGCCCCTTCTCCCTGAACTTGAGGGTCGAATCAGCCTCCATGGCCTTGGCACCTTGACCTTCCTCCATGCCGTCGCGCTCTTCATATGCCACTACACCTCTGTGCCCCAAGCTCGGCTTTGATGCTGACCCCAACAGTGCCATCATGCAAGCTAAAGATGACGACTGCTGGGACACCTCCAATATGCGTAAGAGAATTGTCGACGACATGCACCCCCTGCATGCCTATCCCGACTACATTCACTACCCTCCACAGCCCTGCCAATGCGGAAAATGAGGCCGGAGCCGAGGGCAGTGCGGAGGAGGAATCAGAGCATGGTAGGGGCAATGAAGAGGCCTCTGATCGATGGATGAGAGCTCCTGCCGGATCACGATGACTGTGCAGGGAGGAGCACGAAGTCGCGGCTCACCAGAGGAGGACAAGAGGAATAGGAGGTTGCACAGTCGACAGAAGAGGTTGTGGAGCTCGGGGAGACCTGGTGCTCGTCGGAGGAAGACATGGGCGGCGGCTTGCATGATCTGGCGCTAGCAGATGACGAGGAAGAGGAGGAATGTTTGGTGGTTGAGCAGATGGAGATGTCGTCGTGGACCTCATGGTGATGGGGGGAGATCGACAAAGGAAGAAGGGTTATTTTCGTAAATCTCTCATGAACTACGAACTTATTTTTTGTATTCCGAAACTATCATGATTTTTCTATTTTAATCCTTCCGTCTACTTCTATTATGTTTTCTATTACTTTTGATTTTTTTCTCATTTATGAAAAGACTAAAAGAAAATGGAGAATGGTAAAGCCGTTGGACCGGATGGTATACCGATTGAAGTTTGGAAATGTTTAGGGGAAAAAGGTGTGTTGTGATTATGTAAACTATTTAATGAGATTTTACGGTCAAAAAAGATGCCTGATGATTGGAGATTAAGTACATTAGTTCCTATTTACAAAAATAAAGGGGATATTCAGAATTGTGCAAATTATAGAGGGATTAAACTTATGAGTCACACAATGAAATTATGGGAAAAAGTGATTGAGCATAGATTGAGAATGGAGACTAGTATTTCTGAGAGATAATTTGGGTTCATGCCAAGAAGATCCACTACAGAGGCGATTTATTTACTAAGGGGGATGATGGAGAAGTATCGAAGTAGGAGAAGAGACTTACATATGGCTTTCATTGACTTAGAGAAGGCGTATGATCGGGTACCAAGGGATGTACTTTGGAAAGCCTTGTAAAAGAAGAGGGTGAGTGTTGCCTACATTAAGGTAATACAAGATATGTACGATGAGGCATTGACTAGGTTAGGACATCCGGAGGTGAGACAAATGAATTTCCTATAGGAATTGACCTACATCAAAGATCAGCTTTAAGCTCGTATCTATTTAACTTAGTTATTGATGCTATAACCGAGAGTATCACAGAGGAGGTACCTAAGTGCATGCTATTTGCGGATGATATAGTACTTTTAGCGGATTCAAGAGAAGAGATTATTACAAAATTGGAAATATGGAGAAATACGTTGGAGTCAAAGAGTTTTCGTTTAAGTAGGAATAAAACAGAATATATGCATAGCAATTTCACAAATAAACAACTTAGAGACGATTTGAAAGTTAGGCTAGGGGAGGATATAATTCCGCAAGTGACAAAGTTTAAATATTTAGGATCAATTATAAGACAAGATGGTGAGATTGATGACGATGTTAATCATAGAATTCAAGCTGGTTGGTGTAAGTGGAGGAAAGCCACTGGAGTTCTTTGTGATAGAAATATACCCAATAAAGTTAAAGGAAAATTCTATCGTACTGCTATAAGACCAGCAGTGTTATATGGTAGTGAATGTTGGACTATGAAGGGACAACATGAACGTAAAGTGGGGGTAGCCGAAATGAGGATGTTGAGATGGATGTGTGATCATACAAGATTAGATAAGATTAAGAATGATCATATACGTGAACGAGTCGGAGTGGCTCCTATTAGTAAGAAAATGGTAGAGAATCGTTTGAGATAGTTTGGTCATGTTCAGAGAAGACCATTAGATGCGCCAGTAAGAAGAGTAGATCAAATAATCTGGAGTCCGATTAAAAGAGGGAGAGGGAGGCCAAGGCGGACACTTGGCGAACTAATAGAGCAGATCTATTGGTGAATAATATACCGAAAGGTTTGGTTACTAATAGAGCAGAATGACGTCGTATGATCCATGTAGCCGACCCCACCTAGTGGGATAAGGCTTTGTTGTTGTTGTTGTTATGAAAAGACTAAATTATCTCTCCCTCCATATCACATCAAATAATAAATATAAAAAAGAAGAAAGAAAAAAATGGATGGAGGGTAATTTTGTCTTTTCATAAATGATATTTTTTTTGTTTACCACTTTAATCCTTTCAACGATTTTTTATTCTTTATATTTGTTATTTTATATTTTTTTGAAGGGAGGGATAATTTAGTCCTCTCATAAATGGAAAAAAGTATAAGTAACAGAAAACATAATAGAGCTAGACGAAAGGAATAAAGTGAAAAAATCGTGATAGTTTAGGGATAAAAAAAAAATAAGTCCGTAGTTTGGGATTAGATACGAAAAATCGTGATAGTTTAGGGGAGGTTTATAAAAATAACTCAAGGAAGAATGATTAGGGGAAGGTCGACGACCACACAAAATGTTTTTTGCCATTTTTAGTTAATAAGAAAATTATTATTTTTAACATCCTAATGATTTTATTTTTATGAAGAATTATTTTAACATCCTAATTATTTTATTTGTGACTTTGTGTTATGGTAATTGTGTTAAATTGCATATATTGATGATATATTATAATGAAATTATAATGAATATTGAATTTTTCTAATTTTTTCACACTTTTTAAGAAAAAATTGAAGAATCGAGAACCCCACAAAGTTGGAGCGGGGGATTAAATTCCCCTTGCAACGGGGATAAGGGCTAGTCAATGGGGCCAGTGCGGGGAAGTGTCCTCTGCTCCGAAGGGGATTGGATGCCATCCCTGGTGCATCGGCAACTCTAGAATACGTGATTCAGGGATTGTATCGAATATAAAATAATATAGGATAAAAGATGGATTGATGAATGAATAGGAAAAAAGGGGATATCTTTGAATGGGAAAAATGTAAGTGAAGAATTCAACAGAACGATTGAGCATTTCAAATAAAATAAGAAAATACAAACAACTGGCAATAGCCATGCAGAAGTTTATTAACGAGTAGACGGTAAGGTATTTACAATGCATTTTTAGCACACTTGTAAATGAAGAATCGTAAGAAACTCGCGAGATGAGATTTCTATTAGTCGAGGTCAATCCATTGAAGGTAGTTCTTCAAATGAGCCAACCATGTCGATCTCAGCAAATTGTTACAACGATGGTCTGTCCTCATTGCCAAATGAACGGAGATTTCCTATGCTTCCAGCTGAAGGACCTTCTGTGAATTGGTTGCATTGCAAAGCTAAGTTGAAACATCTCCTTGAGAGCCTGCCCTTCCTGTAGAACTCCAACCAGCTTAGCTACTAGTGATGCACTCTCTCTCACATGGTCCATGTCAGTTCTAGTCCAAACATGTCTGATTACTCGTAGTCTCCTTTGTTTGGAATCTAAGGAAATTCCCCACTTTGTGTAAATAATCTTCCTTTCATCTAAGCTCAATTTCTTCTTCATTTGCTTGTACAACATCTCCCTTTCACGTCGAAGATATCTCATGCTGTCAAAAGAAGCAATAAAACGAAAGGAAAATCTCGTTATCAACATTTCTATGCATAATAAGAAATTGGCCACTATCAGAATTTCAAGATTATGCTGAAGGTAGTATGCTCACCTTGTTGCTAGGTTAAATGTGTGACCATCTTCAGCTATTATATTACCAGTATTTCCGTGAGAAAAAGTGTTTCTCAGAAAGGATAACCTTCTTCGTTCTACTTCCATGTAGAAAGAATCAGCAGGGTCGCCTTTAAAAAGGAGGAAGAAGTAAGTTCTGTGGACCAAGGAAACATTGCATGAATTCCACAGTTCTATAATTTCATGCTGTTTTCTCTCAAATTCTTCTTCCCATCTTGAAGGTGCCAGCAGGGAACTTGGTCTTAAATCTATACCTACATCCTTCACAGTGATCTCAACTTCATTGTCTTGTCTCTCCCTCATTCGGGTCTCCTGCAATCACGATGGTGATAAACATGGTAGACAGTGGTAAACTGACTAAACTATATATGAAATGAATAGAATATAATTTAACATGAAATAAGAAATAACAGAACATTTAACATGAAAAAGAAATGGCAATTAGTGGATGTGGTTATTGCATTTTTTAGTGAAGGACAAAGGGCTGAGAATAATTGGTTGGCTATAATGCTATATGAGTATAGGAAATTATTCTCAAATTATTGGTAAGGTAATATCCCCCATATTATTTCATAGGTATTGATTAATCAGTTAAAACCAGAAAGGTCAAGGAGATGCATGCCTGGTCATGGGATAGTTGTTTATGATCATGACCACTTTCATCCATCTTATGAATGAGAGAGTCAACGGGACTAATAGAATTTTCTTCGCGGATATCCTGAATATCCTGGGCCTTAACCAAATCACTGAAAGTCAGTCTTTTGGATGCATGAGGTACTTCTACTGAGACTTCTTCCTTTTCAGCATCATATCGTGATGATGCAAATCTTATTTGAACCCCTTCATGTCTTCCACAAAATTCCTTCAGGAAACTGTTTGGTGGTGTCTTGTTATCTTGTTCTGAATGTCCATACCAAGAAGAAATCGGATCAGTCATCAGATTCGGCTTGCAACTTCTACTTTTGGTCAGTAATAGTTCTCTGGAACTCATTGCATTTTGCACTGTGGGCAACAAATCTGATTCCTCGGAGCATGACTCAACACAATTAATTGGCACGCTCTGTGGTAGTTCCATTTGAACTCTTGGGTGGAAATCCTCTGCTGGTTGTGATAGTGAAACTCCAAGTTTATCCTCTTCTCTATGAGGTAGAAGACTTTCTGTTTCATCAGTCAAGAGGAGATTGAATTCTTCACTTTGGTTTGTTCTTGATGCATGTACCTCAATGCATTGGACTTCCTTGCAATGCTCTTCAGAATTCTGGGACATGATTTCAGTCATCTCCTCCATTTTCCGCTGTGTAAATGAATTGCAGCTGCCTGGATGTGTGGGTAAGGCAATATGTTGCTCAAGGGCATTACAACTCTCATGCTGGTTATCAGTTTTTATGGTGTCAAAGTAGGGGTTCTCATATGCAATACCGGAGATTTCAGAAACTGAGAAGACATCTTCAGATGCCTCATGTACATGGGATATAGAGCACTGACTGGTTTCATCCTAGAAAGTAGAGCAAAATAATTGTTAATGAGCTAATCCATTTAACTGAACTCATCAGGACAATGTGCTGAAATTAGGACAGAAAGGTTGTTAGGTTGATACCCATCGCAATGATGCTTGATCATCTCCTAAAGCTTGAAGGATATCCTCAAGTCGAGATTGTGCAAGGTTTCTTTGTTGTATCAGTTCTTTGATCTCTCGCTCCATCTGAAAAAGAAAAGTAGAAATGACGATTCCTAGTTAGGAAAAGAGCTTGTGCAATTTCCTATTATACTACTCTGCAAAATGACACCAAAATTGTCATAATCAAGGGTATATAACCACAATTCATATGAATTCTATCTTGAATAAGCTTCAGACGATCATTTAGAAGTAAAAATTAGAAGTTGCACATGAATAATGAAAACATATCAATGATTAACTTTGTTGTTTATGACATTGTGACTTGGAAGATTCTAACCTTTTTAATTTGGACATCTTTATCTCTGAGGATTTCATAATGAGAACTGCAGGAGGCTGATCCTGAATATCTTAATTCACTTTCCAGTCTGGCAAGTTCTCTTTGGAGGTGCTTTACCAAGGCTTTATCAGACATCACCAAATTAACTTTTGCATTGGTAGAAACTTCTTTTGCACAACTCGCAAATAAGAGTGTGTTTCTGGATTGCTCTATATGACTGCGCGCAGGACTCATTGTGCAGATAATGGCTGTTCTTGCATTGCCTCCTAAGGAGGGTTGCAAGATCCGTGTTAGCTTTGAATCTCGATATGGGATATGACCATTCCTCCCCTTGCTGCATTAGGAAAATGTTGGTAAGGATAGTGGTGCTAATGATGCACTCCGATTTAATTTAAGATTATTTTTTGTATGGATGATATGGATGATCAAAGAATATAATTCAAATTCATAACACTAGAGTCCTAAGTTTTCTTTTCAAACACACTGAGAATGATAAACACACTTATACAATAAAGTATTACACCTGGAATCTTTCACCAAATTATTAGGTGGCCAAGATTGAACTTTTTATTTTAAAATATATGAATTTTGAACATATATATGCTATTGAAACTTCCACAACCTTAACTTGCGAATAACAGTTCCGAGGGTGAGCAAACTTCTGTTAATGTGACAGCCTTCTTTAAGCCTAGTACCAGCAGATAATGCTTGAGATGCTCGCTCACTCCCTGCGAGGTCGACAAAATTCTGCATCCAAAGAATGCCAAAATTGAATGTGCATTTCCTAAAATTATAAGTAGTGAAGATTTTGATCTGATATTAAGAGGAAAACACACCACAGTAGCTGAAAGGGTGCTTGAGATTTCTTTACTCAGAAACTCTTTGGCAGCACTCTCAATTGTCTGCAATCACAAACAAACAAAGAAGTTTAAATCTTCAAAAGTAGATAATCATCTTATATTGGTCTTGTCAGCATCCATACCAATCTAAGAATCTGATGGGAACGGGAGCTCATTTCATTTAAGGACGTCTCTCCTATCTGTCTTTGAGCTGTTTCAGATACAACTTAAGGTCAACAAATGAATGACGGATTAAAATACATGGTTACTAAGAATTATTCCACGTTTTACCTTCACACAAAGAGAGAAGTTCCTTGAGATGGTCCTGGTCTCGCAGGGTTTCTTCTGTAAGCTTCTCAACAGTTGTCCCTCTCTAAGAAGAAAACAATTGAGTTAATAGACACTATGGGATGACAAAGGAGTCAATAATAGAGCCAATTCACCTCTGGATCATCCAGAAGCCTAAGAGGGGAACTGTCCAAGCTGAGGAGATCCCTCACTGCTTCATTGTATATCTCCATTGCTGATAATTTCAGAACAAATTCTCTCTCCCTATGCTGCAAAAACAAGAAAAATGGAAGATCACCATCAAATTGATTTCATAAACTAGTCAATTGCTGGAAATGAATTTAAGCATCATCCCAGGATGGAAATATGTTACCTTCTGTATGTAGTCATAGATATCTGCCACGGCGTACTCAGTTACTCCAGACATTGTAAATGTCTTTCCACTACTTGTCTGTCCATATGCAAACACACTTGCTGCAGGATCACGCGTAAACTCAGCAATTAACTTTTGTTTCTGATTGGGGAAAAAAGACAAGATGATTAGCCACAACGTTCAAAATTTCTTCTTACAATTGATTCCACGGACAACAGAGAGAACAACTTCCTTGACTCCTTCCTCATAGACTTGCTTTGTGCTTGACTCACATCCGAACACTCTGTCTGAACTCCAACATCAGAAAAAGGGGAATTTGGCAAGCAAGCATCAGAAAATTGGCCAAAAAGAAAAAAAATCACTAAAAGGAGTACTACGAAGCTAACTGTATATGTCGCTAATTTCACAAAATTAGACTTTGTTTATTCAGAGTTCTAAGAGAACCAAAAAACAAAAAAGTCTGCCCAGTGGAACTTGCAGAGCCTTTTACATACTAGACAGGTAAGACAATAGGCTACATTTTTTTTTCTTCTGGAGCTAAATTGCACAGAAAAGCCTGCTAAGAGTGCGCAGGTGACATTTCAAGCCCCAGATCCAACCACACAGCAAAGCGTACAAGAACCATAAAAATTCTCGAGAACTGCAAAAGCTAATTGAACACAGTTCGTTCATAAAAATATCAAATGCAGGCGATTCCGAAGCACTCACCAAAAGTGTAGGCCGCCGGGTACATGGATCTCTCCGGCTGACTGTTCTTGCACACGACGGTCGTGCTGTTAGCGCACTCCCAGTCACAGGTGTCACTTCTCTCCAGCTCCTTCGCATTGAGCGGCCTCAGTCTCACCGATACAAATATCTTCTCCCCTCCTCCTCCTCCTCCTCCTCCTCCTCCGCCTCCTCCGCCGCCGCCGCCGCCGCCGTCGCCGGCTACCTGCAGCTCGTCGGTGCAGCCAATGCTCCCCATCTTCCTATCCTCCTCCTCCTCCTCCTCCCGCTACACCACCAACCCAATGCCTTGTTCTACACTACATGCATACAGTAAACATGGACAAGCAACGCGAAACTTTATGAAATCACGAGAGGTGTTGCCTTGCTATAAATTTGCTCCCACTACGACATTGAACGTACACAAGAGCGCAAAAAGAAAGAAAAAAGAAAAGGGAAGGGTTGATGCAAGTGGAGGATGAGGAGTAACTGTTGAGGGTTGGAGGAACAGGAGGAGGAGGAGGAGGTCGATAGCAGAGAAGAGGAGAGAAGAAAACAAATGGAGGGGAAGAGGGAGAGGAGGAGACGACGGAGGAGGAGGAGAGCCCACTTTTGCTGTGGCGTGCTCGTTTTTTCCACATTCCGTGGACCCGACGTCGCTTTTATTACCAATCGAGAAATATTATTAATTATTACTTTATTTTCGTTTTTTTAGTTTGGTGAAGCGTGAAGTGAACACTATTTTTTTTCTTTTTTCTTTTTTGATTTATGTACTCCGGACTGGAAAGAAGCTTAACAGCAAGCAGTGCAGCCTTTACTTTTAACATATTAATTAAAAAAAAATCAAATATCGGGTTCTAATTTTAAAGCAAAACTTTGTTTTCTAAACGAGTAAAGGAGGGCAAACCCCAAGGCAAAACCTTTTCTTTTTGTTGTGCCTAATACGTAAAATGATCAATATCAATTTTTTAAAATATTTTATTCATTATTTATTCTTAATCTTTGACAAGTGGAATTATGGTTCCTCTAAACTATTAAGAATGCAACTAAATATAATGACGATAATTAACAAAATAATTTAAGTGAATGCCTGGATAGGAGATGATACTGTAAAAATAAAACATAATTTGTAAAACAAAAATATTAAGTTTGAATAAAAACTTACGACAAATAATACCGCATAAGAATTTTTTTTTAAAATATACCAAATCTTTTTAGAGATTAATCAGTATGTAGAGCATCCGGTCTACACTGAATAATTAATTTAATGATTATGATTTATTATTAAATTAATTATATACTTCTTAAATGAAATAATATACATTTATTGAAGTAATTTGATTATCAGGGTAAATAAATTATAACCATTGAATTAGTCATGTTTATTAATATTACTTGATCACGATCATCATATAATCCGATGATCTTAATTTTAATCATATTTATTCATAGAAGTTAAATTTTATATAATATTATTTTATTAATCTAATAAGTAAAAATAGTGCTCTACATATATATATTTCTCACATTTTTAATAAAATATAAATACTAAATAATACTAAACTATTTTTTTATAATAACAAAATTATATGTAATGAATAAAATATTAAGAGAAAAATATACGTGCAGAGCATTTGACATAAAATGTGTGTAGAACATTAATTTTATTTATTATATTAATAAAATAACTATATATTAATTTAAATTGTGTGTTAAATAGTAAATTTGATTAAGATCAAGATCATTGTATTATCTTTATGATCAAGCTATTTTAGCAAATATAACTAATTCAATTATTATAATTTATTTAATCTTAAATGTTATTTTTTATTATCAAATTACCTCAATAAGTATATATTATTTCATCTAAGAAATGTATAATTTAATAATAAATTATTATCATTAAATTAATTAAATGATAATAAATAAGCACTCTACACCTGGGTGTAGAGGGGTGCTTTACATACTCAGTGATATCTATATTAATTATTTCTTTATTCATAAAATCATGCATATTGTCGATTAATTTTGTATAACTTCTTCCACGGAGACACTAATGGAGAGACTAGCAATATTAGATTAGCACGATCATTTTTGCAATAGAGGTTAATGAGTATGTAGAACACGATTTTGTACATGATGTAGAGTGCTTATTTCTTACTATCTAATTAATTTAATTATTATACTTAATTATTATATTAATCATGTACTTATTTTATTGACATAATTTGATAATAAAAATGTATCACCTAGGGCTAAATGAATTATAGCTGTTAAATTTATTATATTCATTAAAATGACTTGATCACAATCATCAAATAATCAAATGATCTTGATCTTAATTAAATACACTATTTAAGTAATAAAATAAAGTAATATAAAATTATTTTACTATTTTAATACGTAAAATTAGTTCTCTTCATTGAATGCTGGACATCTATATTTTCATCTTCACAATAATATATATAAAAGGCTGGACAATCTTTTCATTATAAAAATAAAACTTTGTGATAAAATTAAGAATCCTAATTAATGAGAATTTGCTTCATAATTGTAGCAAGCTGAATTTTAGGAAAACAACTTTAAAATCAAACAATAGTTCCTATACGTTGGAGGTGCTTTAAGTTCTTGCATTTATTATTAGAATATGCCCGTAACCTTTTCAATGCCGTAATTAAAAACCAAAAACAAAGAAGAAAAACTATGAATGCCTGGTTGTAAAGCTTTTATATCACATCGAGAACAATAATAATTTCCTCGAAAATACACATGCATATTAAAATATTTATTGATATTTGATTAAGTTGTTTACTATTAAACACCTCAAATTTCTGTCAAGAATTAGGATTCGTCAATATTCTTGTCCCACCTCTTTTAGGATCTATTTGAGTGGGAGTGAAATGAAAAGATGAAAAGAAGAAAAAGGAAAATCGATTTTCCATTTTTCATTAAATTTTTGGAGGAAAATATTTGTTTCGTTTTTTTCTTCATTCTCCTTCTAATGCATTTTCTTTCAACTCCAAATCAAACTAACAAAAAAGAGAAAATACATATTTAACATATATTTTTTTATCTTTAATCTTATAAACTAAACATATAAAATAAAATTATCTTTTTTAATTACATCAATCAAACTAAAGTAATGGTTCATCTTTATTTTCTTTTCTCTTTTTTTCTTCCCTTCTCCCTTAATGAATTTTGAACTAAATAAACCCTCTTGCAATCGTATTATATGGACAGAAAAAAAAAGCATTTAAGAAGCAACAATTCTGATTCTAACTATCTTTTATCTTTAGCAATGAAACACAGTCACGATCAATGCTGAAGATTTGTGTATCTAAAATTGCTTCTTGTATGAAAATGAGAAATTATATTATTGCTGTAATTGATGCACACACATATAATTAACTTGCTGGAAAGAAACATTATTGTGCGAGAAAAAAGGAAAAAAAATATCAACATGCATGGTGGAAATTAAATTTTCTGAACTCTAATTGGTGTCTTGAATGGATCCAACCAGAAGCTCCATTTTGCTTGCATGATTCCATGTATATATCTGATGGTATCCCGGCGCCATCTCCGGTGGCCTTTTTAATGATGAGTTTCACATGGCTTTGTATGAGTTGAGCAAGCAGCTTAAAGTAGAACAAAAAAGAAGCAATCATTGCTTTTCTTGTTTCAAATATTATTTTGGAGTTGAAAGATTCAATTCATATGTGATTCTGATAATAAAGTGATCATATACAAGGAATAGATAGATATATGGGTGTTAAAGTATATACACATATTGTTTCAATACTTGTGCGAAGCATTATTTATTTACATCGTATTAACTTTTAAGTTTAATCATCAATTAGATCAACTATTATTGTTCGTGACTAGAAATTCATATATGGAAAATTTACGTACAAGTCGTGTAATTTTTTTACACAAATCATTCTGATCATGAATGACAATTATAATTTTAAAATTGGATTATCAAACTTAATTAGGTTCCATAAGATATTGTTGAATATTTACTTCACACATACATTCAATCTTATACATAGTTAAAAAATAATAATTGGCGTCTTATTTTTATGGACATGATCATTTTAAACAAAACTAAAATTTTTAAGGATTACAATATATATATATATATATATATATATATATATATATATATATAGGAAAAATGAACGTGTGAAGCGTTTTTCGTGTGAAGCGCGTGTGAAGTGATCTTAGATATATTTTTCTTCATTTTTTCCGATATTTTTCTTTACTACTAGCTTAAATCATCATTCATGATAACAAATGATAATTTTATAAGATTGGAAGTTATATAAAATGCTTATATCCATTATGACGGATAATAATGTGCAGAAGTTCGTCAAAATTTAAAAATGATGAAAAAAATTATTATTAAAGATTTGAATCATATATTTGTTATCCCCAATGACCCTCTAAACTATCAATGAAGAAAAATGTCGAAAAAAATAAACATAAGTATGTCTAAAGCCGCTTTACACGCTCATTAATCTATATATATGGGATTAATTAGGGGCATTCACCATCGACCTGGTGAACCCGAGAATTTGATCCGACCTGATGATTGGGTTTTTTATTTTATTATTTTTAAATTTTAATGATTTTTTAGTTAATCTAAGTAAATAATATCATTTTCAATTAAAAAATGAAATAAAGTATTTTACATGTAGAAAATATCTAAATATTTAAAACAATAGTTTTTATATAAAAAATAATATATTAAATACATTTTTATAATAAAAAAAAGAGAAAAATAAAAAAATGGTGGTCCACCCGATTGGACCCAACTCGGCCCGAGCCCAGTCGGGTTGGGTCGGGTTCTATGTCAAAAAAAGTTGAAACATGAGTAGGTCGGGTCGGGTCGAGTTTGTTCATGGGTTTGGTCAAACCCGACCCATGAACACCCCTAAGATTAATAGAGTGTATGTAACACCCCTTGGGTTAAACTTGGTGCAAATTGCAAAGCCTACATTTGAGCTGTTGGATCCGATGGACGACTCAGATCACATTTCTCGTATTAGGATATTAGAGACTCTTTACCTCTTCCCCTATTGGCGACGACAGTCGGTGTGAGCTCGACGACGACAGATCTAGAGGACTCGACGACAACATATCTAGAGGGCGGCGGTCGGCATGAGCTCCACAACGATGGGATTCAAGTTCAACAATGGGCGGGATCAGAACACGATGATGGTGACAATTGGAGAAGAGGAGGAGACGATTGATCATCGGTGGCAACACATGAGAACGCGAGAGAGAAGAGAGTACGCGGGAGGGGATGAAGGGAGGAGGTTGCAGAGGTCAATCGATCGATCATTGAGGTTGTCCACTTGCATAGGATGCTCGAAGCGACCGACGCCCGCGGGGGTGCACACGGCGGCGAGCTTGGAGGAGGTTGCAAAATCGGGGTTGGGGTGCCGACGATGGAGGAGAGGAGGTGGTGATCAGGCAAGAGAAAGAGAGTGTTTTGTTATGGACCATAGATGTAAAATAGACAAATTAAGACATTGCACAATATTTCACCTAAGGAGTGTTATATATATATATATATATATATATATATATATATATGAAAAAAATAAGCATGTCAAGTGATTTTCATGTCAAACATGCGTTGAATGACTTTATCTATAATTATATTTTTTTTAAAATCTTTATTTATTAATAGCTTAAAGAATCATAAAAAAATAATATGTGTAAAGCCGCTAAATATACACTTAACATGAAAAGTGTTTGACACGTAAATTAAATCCATATATATATATATATATTAAAATGAAATAAAAGAAAAGTGATATAAATTAATCGGATAGTAATATATTTCAATACTTTATTGACGGAAAAAAAAAGATTATATTTTTAAAAGGGCTCTTCGAGGGTCATATGCTCAATTTTGAAATCTAATCTGTCAGAATTCGTTAACTATATATTTGATCGTATATCACTATTGAAGGCTGATGAGCATTTGTATAGTGAGATTGTCATGGCTCAACAAATAATGATGTCCTCCTTCCAAATTAAGAAAAGGAGCCCTGCAGTATTTACACGTCTTGTGGACAGCAAGAGGAAAAAGGTAAGAAATCGTTATTGAAGGTAATGACATAAAAAGGACCCCTTGAATTGAAAGGACAAGTTTGAAGAACCGGTCCGAGTCTGCATCCTTTTTATGCTGGAAATGAACTCAACTACCTTATATTATACGTTTTGTAATGTAGAAATATTACGAAGAACTAGAATTCATATTTACTTAAGAAATATATGTATTTTTTTATTATTATTATTATGTGCTTAACTATTTTTTTTCTTTTTGAGTCGAAATATATGTAATGTGGCCACGTTTATATAAATGCATATTTTTATGTTGCTTTATCTTTCCAAAAACTCCGCTCCATTCCACGCATGATATATATAGATCATTACTTTCCTTTTTTATTTTTATATGAACGCCGGAAACAAAGTTCTATAAATCCAATCGAATGGTCCTTGATAATACCATTTCATTCTTCTTCCTTCATTAATTTTAGTTGACCCTTTTTGTTATTTTCTTACTCCCCTATGCTGGCGGACATTGGCTCAATATGTCATGAAAATTATTTGGCATATGGAATCTTGGAACACAACAAAATTCATCTTTAAAAAAAAAGAAAAAAAAAGAAAAAAAAAGAAAAAAAGAAACAAAGTGGCAAATTCGATACTTGTCCATACGTGACCATGATTGAGAGAATAAAAAAAAACTTTATCAATTTTTTTTCTTCATGTCTTCCCTCTGAGTTGTCAACTTCTTTTTTTTTCTCTTTCTTTTTTCTCCTTTTATTTTTTCTTTAATTTCCGAAGGCTGAGCGGCGGGAAAATCTGTCGGCGGTTGGTCGCCGGTTGGATTCCGCGCGCACGTCCGGAACGCGACTGACAAAAGACGGAGAGGGACTGCAAAAAAAAAAAAAAAAAAATATATATATATATATATATATATATATATATATACATATTTCATGTCCCCAATTTATTAGGACATTTCGTCTTCAATTAAATTTTACGATCTTTCTTTTTTTTTGTGCGGACTAATTAATTTTCGAAATGCAAAGTTCGGTCGAATTTCGGAATCATTTCAAAGTTTTTATTTTGGTTTTATCTCCAATTGAATTTAGTGGCTAATGGAAATTTATGATCATGTGGGGTCTTCGTATGTTAGTGACTAGATTTTTATTGAATTGAATTTTCTTAAATGGAAAACAAATATATAACAATAGTAGGATAGAAATTATGGCAGATGCTGGTTGATGTGATATCCAAACTACAAGATTTCTCTCACCAACGAAGGCCCAATGAATTGAATTGGTAATATTTTGGGAGCGACCAAAGTTTTTTTTTCTTAGATACCACTTCAAATATATATACTTTTTTTCCTTTTTTGCATATAAGTTTAGTTATAAATTTAAGAAAATATGATTCTTATTTGATAAATATTTTTTTCCCAAATTCTTGACCATTTATATTTTTTTTTCAAATTAATTAAAACATTTATGCCGAGTTTTAACTTTTATTTGCCAAATTTAGCGGATAATACGCCTAAAACACTAATGTTTTCTTTCTATCCATGTTCATATGTGAATTAAATGAATAAATAAAAAAAAGTGTGTGGGTGGTCGTTGGGGCTTGAGAGTAGGAGGACAAAATGAAGAGAAAACTTGTCAAGCTTCTTCTGTTGCCTTGGAATGGTGTAAAGCGGGTTGTCGCCACCTTATCTCTGTCCTTTGAGGATGGGGAAGTGATTCGTTCTCGTATAAGTAAAATTTTGGATTTGAATTTTGTGAATGTAAAAGATTGAGTTTCATTTGTCATTATCAGATACATGATTCGAAATGATCTAATCGAATTAGTTGAGCTCGATGATTGTCGATGCTACTTTTCATATATCGAAAGTTGACTACCAAAAAGAAGGAAGGGGAATAAAGTTCAGATTATCTATCTTTATTCTAATAATTTCAAATATAATTAAACTAAGATGCAATCACAATTTAGGAGTATACCGCGCAATCTAATCATCAAATTGACATCATTTGAACGAGACTCCAACTCGTGATCAGTACGTATAATTTTTAGCGTCAATTGAGTTGGACGATCGGCGTTTCGAACAATGGGGTGGCAACAAAAATAAAATAAAACAAAATGAAGTGTGATTCTTCCATTAAATTCTGGACCCGCACTTGGGCCGGACCTCCTATAAAGAAAATTAACAAATTGGGCCCTGATCCAAACTTCGATTTCACTTTTCAGCTTAATTATCCTGTATTTTCTTTAGGGTTCAAATAGTCACCTGGACCTAATAAAATATGGCGTTTGTCTTAGTTTTTTAATCCCTTATCTTCGAGGGGAAAAAATTAAAGAAATTATTCATTAGTAATTTAATGGATGCTGTTAGATTTGGATTAGATCGGCCGATCGAATAGATTCAATTGCAACCGGAGTCATGGGTCATCTCAGAATTGGAAGAGCCATTGGATCATTTGGATGGAATCAAAATTTACGTTACTAAATTCCCTTAACTATATTGTCATTCAGGTTTGAGCCCAAGTAATTTGAAATCAATTTAGTGTCACAGCCACAGAACTGCAGATAATGATGTGTAATTGTTTGGTACTAAACCTGTTTTTTTTTTCTAACCTGAATTCTTTGTTTTCTTCTCTTTTTTTCGGTCTAGGCCATTTTTTAATCTTCATGATCATGATGGGATGAAAAAAATACAAAAAAAACCATCGTTTAGTAAATAAAAATCTTAGATAATTTATTTAATGTTCTTCTATTTTTTATACTTCTTCTCCGGTGAATACTAATAGTAGAATTAATGAATTGAGTTATAAACCATACTTATATATGTAAGTCCAAAAAATTTCTTAGATTTTGTCTTATATTTTAATTGAAAACTAATCATATAAATATTGATATATAATTATGTGAAATGTTTAGAAATACATGTTAATTGTAATATTGTAAATTTAATTCACATATAGTCATTATGTGTCATATTATATCATACGATTGATAAGCAATATGTTGTATGTGTTAAGGTATTAGTTGTAACTCAAAGTATTAGATCATAGGAATTTACGAAAATTCGACTAAGGCATAAAAATATGACTTTCGAAAATATGAAAATTAAAAAAAATAAAGTCCTCATAATTGGGGTAAATTATACGAATGGTCCCCCAACTTTGAGTCGATTTTCAACTGGTCCTCCAACTTCAATTTATAACCAGAACGTTCCTCATTTTTTATTTTCTTGCACGATTAGTCCTTTTGACTGGTGATAGTGAGTTTTTCAGTTGCCTTGCATACGTGGCTGACACGTCAGCCATTTTTCTCTCATCTACGTCATTTAACGCTCCAAACTAGGTAAATTATACGAATCGTCCCCAAACTTTGAATCGATTTTTAAATAATTCCCAAACTTTAATATTATTGCACGATTTATTCACTTGACCGATAAAAAATAGCCTCCCGATTATTTTGCGATGTGGCATAATAAAATATAATAAAAAAATTTAACTAGCTAACATCGCATAATAAAAAATATTATAAAAATTTTAGGACGTGGATGAGCTAGCAAAGGAGGGGTGTCGGCCCCCTCTCCAATCTCGCCCTTTGGCGAGCTTACATAGGGGGCGCCGGCCCCGCTCTCCAAGCTTGTCCACTAGCGAGCTTCGCACAAAGGGCGCTAATGCCCCCTCGCGAGTTCGTTGGCGCTCTTATCATTTTTATTTTTTTATAGTATCTCAACTTTGAATCGTTTAGAGTCGTCGACGAGCTCGCGAGGAGGCGTTAGCGCCCCTTGTGCGAAGCTCGCCAGTGGGCGAGCTTGGAGAGGGAGGCCAGCGTCCCCTATGCCAGCTCGCCAAAGGGCGAGTTTGGAGAGGGGGGCCGACACCCCTCCTCTACTAGCTCGTTTGTGCCCTAAAATTTTTATAATATTTTTTATTATGTGATGTCAGCTTGTTAAATTTTTTTATTATATTTTATTATGCCACGTCGCAAAATAATCGGGAGACTATTTCTTATCGGTCAAGTGGATGAATCGTGCAATAATATTAAAGTTGAGGGACTATTTAGAAATCGATTCAAAGTTGGGGATGATCTGTGTAATTTATCTGGTTTAGAACGTTAAATGACGTGGATGACTTAAATGACGTGGATGAGAGAGAAACGACTCTTGTGTTAGTCATATATGCAAGACAACCGGGAAACCCACTATCACCGGTCAAGAGGATTAATTGTGCAAGAAAATAAAAGATGAGGGACGTTCTGGTTATAAATTGAAGTTGGTGGATCAGTTGGAAATCGACTCAAAGTTGGGGGACCATTCGTGTAATTTACCCCCATAATTGTTTCTATATGTGAAGGCATGTACCTGTGGAGTAGCTCATGTATCTGCAGAGATCACATATGAGAGCAAGTTCAATCATTAGCATAAAGTTAAGTGTGAATTCATAATATTTTTCATTAATATAAGCACAAAAGAAAAACGTATGCAAAATATGACAACAAATAAGGTTCATCGTGGTTCTCTATCTTTTCATTTCATTTTTATATTCATGTTCATGTGTATAATGACATAGTCCTTCTGTTCATCTTTAATCATTCATTTCATTTTAATTTTGTTTATGATTGGAAGAGCTTTCCACTTTTAGGGAATATCATTGCAGCCATAAAGATGTATAACTATTTAGATCATGATGGGACAATGGAAAATCAGTGCCACGACAGGTGGTTCATAAGAGGAAGATGATATCGCATAAGACAGTAATATCCATAGATGGAGTGCCTCATACAAGATTGATAATCTTCACGGAGGGTGCTTCATACAAGATTGATAACCTCCCATCTAGGTAGGCAATTGTAACCTTTTTCTTTTATCTTTATTAACTATGAACATATCTTTTAGTCACTTGGGCCAATAAATGCTATAAGGAGAAAAGATGACTCTAGATCTTCACGAAAATGTTATTAGGGAAAGGAAAATCATGTTGATAGGGATCAATCAAATCATAGATATCACATAAGTTGGACGCCCGAAAGACGAACGGATAGAGTGCTTTTCAATAATCGTCCGAAAGAGGTTCGGATGCCCATTTGATCGATATACATCAGTAGACCAATAACGATTCGATTTCCATTATGAATTCATCATTCGACCATTCAAAAGGCCGTGTACGGAATGAAAGCCCAAAACATTTACGACAGTTCGATATCACATAAGTGGGATTCGCGAATTTTTAATCGAGAGTTTGGGTATCCAATACTTGATTGGTTGTTCGCTAGAACTAAGTCCATGATCTGTGGTCGATCGAAAAGTGATTTCCATCGACTGTCGGCCAATTTTTGACATGCACAATCCAAATCGATTGTCCAATTCAGGATTGGTCGACCGATTGGTCATCGTTCTGGTTTCATGTCTCGACATTTTCAATTCGATCATCTGAACGAGTTTTAGATGTTCGATATGGTGCAGATCGATCGTCCGATTTAGTTTCAAATGTATGATCTAGTAGTCGCTATACTCTTGTGGAGGAGGTTTAGATGCCCAAAAGGGATTTGGTCGTCCATTTCAGTCGACAGAGTTGCTAGTCATTGCAGAATCTTTAAGTCTTCAATCAAGCTTTCAATCAGAAACATAGATATAAACACTCCTAAACATATTTTCTAACATATGACATGCAACAAAGATCAAATTTAATCATAAACATATATAAATCCATGAAAACATATATAAGAACTTTTCTCTTTTATTCGTAAAAGAATATCACAATAAACTAGACTACTCGATTCTATTCTTTTTCTATCATCTCATAACTTAGTTCAAATGGTTGAAATGCTTAAGATTGACATAAAATCACTATAATATATAACTTCATAAGAGCATAAGGGCATAGATATATAACTTCATAAGAGCATGACATATACATTTTATATGATCAGACATGCAATTCATCCGAATAACAACTATAATATAATCAATCTTGAATGAAAACGTACTGCTCGTATGTAGTATGATTATTGATCCTAAACAATCCTTAAAATGCAACTTCTTCTAGAAAAAAAATCATATGGTCTAGACCCCAAAATTCACACTTTTTTCACAGTTTCCTATTGGATTTTCAAAGGATGAAGCCTCGGGCATCCCTCCTTCGTCCCCCTTGGTTCCTTGCGCCCTCAGATCCTATAGGAACTGCTCCTACATCCCCTAACTGAGACCAAGTCATGGAGCACAAGATGACCAAGGAAATGACTAAAATGTGAGATGATAAAGAAAAGGGGAGAGAGCAAAAATGGGGTTTTATGGTGTTTAAAATCTTTGGAGTTTCATCTTCTGAAGATCAAAATGGTGGAGTTATGGATCCTCTATCATTATGGTGGTACGATGGAGAGAGAGAAAGATCAAAATTGAGATATTTTTGTTTCTCCCCTTTGCACTTTTGAAGCTCGAAAGAATTTTAGTCATCCATTAATGTATTGGTTGAGATGTTGATATATCGCGATAACATTCGTTTTAGTTTCGGTTGCCTATAAGTTAGATGTCAACAATTTTAAAAATTTTAATTTTTTATGAAAATTTTGGTGCGTTACCCAACATCTCCAAGCACCACATTGCCAAGTTTTTTATGACCTCTTTGCCTCCGAATGGAGTTGGATGATATTTTCGAACATCGTCCAGGATTGTATCGTGTTGCCAGGGACGGGACAGAACTACTACGTAGTGTTGGCTTGGCCTCCTAACATTTTAAAATTATACTACTTTATATATATTTTAATGTTATAAAGTTATATTATATATATGTGGGCCTCTCAAAAAATCAAATAATTAATGTTTGTCCGGTTGGAAGTGGCATCATTCATTTGTGAAGAAGTTAAGAGATCAACTCCACACATAGATATTTCTTCACATATTTTATTTATTTTTTTTATTAAGCTAAAACTAATTAAGTTTTAATTTATTATTACTTTATAATATATGTCGACCCCCTAAATATTTTTTCTGGCCCCACGCTGCGTATTGCCTTCGTTGGTGTAAGCACCCAAACACACACTCAACCCAACCAAGAGAGTCCTCAACAAGTAGTTGCTTCACCGGACCAAGAAGACGCTTTCATGGCCATGTCGTTCACCCAGCTATTTTCTTAATACGAATCAGTGAATTAGTCAAGATAAAAAAGATAAATTAAAATCCTCTTTCATTTAAACCTTTTTCTAGGCCACTAATAAAAGATTTTTCAAGTCTAATATCTCGATATAGATTCGAAATTAGAACTGGCAACTCTCTTTCCAGTCTTGTGGTAAAAAACTTGAAGCCTCTGTTCGGAAGAAGTGCAGACGTTTTAATGTTCTGTCTGCGCCCTTTTTTGTCTTGGGCAAAATCTTTTTCTTTTGGGGTTAAAAGTTCTGTATGCGTCCTTCGGTTGACGAAGTTGCATAGACGTTGGTCAACTGGAAAAAGCAGCCATCCTCTCAACTGGTGCCTTGCAGGTCGCTGCTGCAGCTACAACTGCATGCCCTTACAGGTTAAGTCATCTCTCTTCCCCCCACACAAATACTACTGTTCTCTCTCTCTATGACTGTCAACTACGACTGCAAAGGTGAGAATAAGGACGTGGGTGCAATCACACATCCCTTAACTCTTAAATAAAGATCTTAAATTCAAATTCTAACGTGAAAATGATATATTCCTTATTTTTGAATTCTAACTTCATAGGTTTCAATTCTTGATTTGGCAAACGAGCATGCATGCAACTTCTGTTGTGCTTAAACTTCGTAGATTACTCTTTAATTAGTAGTTACCAAATTTGCAAGTCTGTCACCATATGCAGGCTTCCTTCTGAGGATTCTAATACTAACCTGCGCATCGAGTACTACTACTTACTCTCCCTGAGCACATCGAAAGTGGATGGTCTTTCCACTGGTTTTGAGGCCATCATGGGGTCCTTAGATAGTTCTGGCTTCACTGTATATATATTATTTGCTAAACTTACTAGAGAGCATGCAACATTCCACACATTCAAGTTTGTGATGTCGTCCAGTCGATGTAGTGGCAGGCTGGGGATATTGCTGCTGTGCCACCAATGAGGCCAAATTGTGAAGATCAGACCATCAATTTTGGGAGGTTTAATTTTTAAATGTTCATCTGTTGCATTGATTTTCTCACCTGATTTGAGACACAAAGACAGGTAGATACACGGCCAAGGCTCTCGATCTGGCAAACCGGCGGTGGTGGTATGGACGTCAAAATGTAACGAGGAAGAGGACATTAACATCAAATCATTGCACTTTGTCCCTGGGAAAATGAACACTGAATTGAGGCCTGTAACATATCATGATGCTACCATAAGTGTTTCCTTTCATGCACAAGCTAAGAGGATTGGCTTGCATGAGTTGGCTTCTTATCTGTTCACAGTATACACTACATTCCAAAATTTATTTTTTCCTCGCTCCCTCCCTCTCTCTTTCCTCTCTCATGAACAGTAAACTTGCAAGATGGATCTTTCATTCTTCTGGTACACATCTTCTTTAAGGAGAAAACAGGGGAATGTAGCATGCTAAGACAAAATGGACAATTAAGACTGTGCTTGGATGCGTGTCTTGTACTCCTAAACTTGTGAGCTATCTCAGACAATAGACAAGCTCTACAGGAGACTGTTGATGGCTTAACTGTGCATATACCCAAGAGAAAGAGAGATCTTATTTTCTCATCACAATTATAGGTTTCTTGACCTTCCAACTTAGCCACTTGCACCATTGCTTGCACATTCTTGTAACTTGGATGCCCTTGTGAAACGTGTACTATTTTTAATCCCTTATGGTACAATGATCAGACACCATAAAATGTTTTGGTCCGAAATCTAGAAGGCCACATACTAACAGCTAAAGCAAGTAACCAAATGGAACAATATTCAAATGATGCTACCTAGCAATTGCTCGCATATTGTGCTTTGAAGCATAAGGTGGGGTTCATATCTCAGGGTCCATTGCACAATGAGTCAATGGCATCCGACAGTTAACGCAATAGAGACATCGTTTCTAACATTGTATGAACACCTTTGAATGTTAGCTGGTCAATGTACCTGGACCAATTCCATGTTTAAAAATACATTATTCTCAAAACGTCTTAAATAAATATTTCTTATAGGTATACAAGTTAGGTTTTGGATCCGATGTTCTACCTCAAGTTCCAATAAGTTATATGTGTGTTAGTAGTGCCATATAGGAGTAGGCATGAATGCAGAATAAAGTGAGACATAATGAAGTTGCAACTTTTTTTTACAACTGACGTTATAGAAAGGTGTGGTAGGATGTGAGAGTCGCTTCATATTAGCATAAAGTGACAGAAATGATCACAGTTACTATCTCCATTGCTTTTCTCAAAGCTCACCTTAAAGCTAAACATTGACAGCTTCTTAGTTAATTAGCAATTATCAAGGCAGGGATTGATTTCAATTAAAAACGAGTTTTTCTAGGAAGAAAAAAAATGAAATTGGCCTTAAAAAATGTTTCTTGGAAAGGGAAAAAGGAAACTTTGGTGAGTGAATTGGAAGCCATATATAAAACTAATGGGTATCGATCTCTATCTATATAGCGAAGAAAAAAAATTAAAGATATCTGATCTAATCCTGTCAACAAGCACCAATTAATGGCTACCTACCTGGAAAATTCGACAAAGCCAGCAGCAAGATTCAGCACATCTAATCATGTCCAAAGTGTCTGATTTTAAACTGGCCATGAAGCCCAAGATTCACATGCCTGTGAGACACAGGGACACTCACCCAACTTCCACAAACCTTGATACAATGGCACCTACCACAGAAATTTGTCCACACTCCACATATTTAAATGTTGCCCATAAATTAAATTTGATGGGCTGGCTTGTACTTAAACATGCACTAAAACAAACCATATTGGCAAAAAAGACATTTGTTAAGAAAATATTAAGTTTATGAATAATAGGTTTAAAAAGGAATTTATCAAACTTTCAGTTGAATGGTCAAAATTCATAAATTAGATCGTGCAATTGTTGACACTAGAAGATGTTCTAAGTGATTTGTCAAGTGAAAGTGTGGTCTCTAAAGATTTGGGATGGGCTTAATTTCCCAATTGTCATCTCAATATTTAGGAACTTCATCTTTGACTAAGAATGAGACTACAAAAGATCTTTTTTTTTTCTTTGATAAAGATAGAACTAGATACCTTAAGTGGAAATACATTATTGCTTTCTGAATAAACACCCATAGCATAAATATTTCTGCAACTATAGATTGATTGATTCTACTTTTCTAAACCGCAAAAAAGCATAAATAAATGAAAAAATACTTATAGGAAACTTAAAGAAATAGCAAAAGAAAGGGAGCTCAATGAAATCAGTCTGCAGTGCATGGAACTTTCAGATCCCCCACAGCACCACTACCTTCCACTACAAGGCACCAACAGCAAAAAAAGATATCGAACAGTTCCCTCGGCCACGCATGTGCCCGTTCTCGGAGGGACGCCGCCCCCACGCGCAAATGACGAAGACCTGACCGCAAAAACAATTCACTCCAAGCGTCCTTGAATTCTTTTCTTTGGAGGGTTTCTGGTTAGCCATGCATGGAACGCACGCAGCCCCACATGCATGTCCCCACCGGCTCCTGCCCGCCCACATGGCCGGCAGCTTCCGGCCCGGGCGCGGCCCCTCCCCCGGCCGCTCGTCCCTGGACCGCTAGCTCCTCCTACACGACGTACCGACCGGCCGGCGCGCTCAGCCCGCGGGGCCCGTCGGCGGGGTCCTCTGTCCCCCGTTCGGCCGAGCACTTGGCTCGAGTGTGCTCCCCATCGCCCCGACCGCCCTTAGTTGTCTTTGCCTTGAGTGCAAGTGCAGCCTTAGCGCACTGTTCCCCCTTGTCCCCACCTTTCTTATTCCTTCTTCTTTCCTTTACGACTATAAAAATCCCATTCCTCCTCGATGGACCACCTTCCACTACAAAATATATGACCTCCTCCTTCCTGCAAACGCATAGCATTATATCTCGTATTATATATCCAACTGGGGAAAACTAGGCTTCATCCAGTTAGCACCGGAGAGAGGGCCTCGAGCTCCAGTGGATTCAAATTCGCTGTCTAGGTGCGATGGAAGGTCTGGACAACCTGAAGGCGACGGAGCTCACGCTTGGGCTTCCCGGAGCTGACATCCCTGCCCCCAAAGGCAGCAAGAGGGTGCTTTCTGAGGTTAGCGAGGAGCGTCATGACAAGAAGACGATCGATTCAGACGGGGAGCGCGACGCCAGTACTGCGCCCGCAGCCAAGTAAACCCTCTCTCTCTCTCTCTCTCTCTCTCTCTCTCTCTCTCTCTCTACCTCCCTCCCTCCCTCCCTCTCTCCTCTCTCTGATATATATCTAGGATTGCCATTAATTGATGTGCGCGCACGCAGGGCGCAAGTGGTGGGATGGCCACCGGTGCGGTCCTACAGGGTGAATAGCATCAGAGCAAAGAAGGCGGAGGGCGACGACAGCGCAGGAATCTACGTGAAGGTGGGCATGGACGGAGCTCCTTACTTGAGGAAAGTAGACCTAAAGGTCTACAAAGGTTACAAGGATCTCAGGGTCTCACTTGAGAACATGTTCAAATGCTTCTCCCTAGGTGAGCAATTAAATTAGCATCAGCATGTATTATCAATACGATGATCATGAGTTTAATTAATTATATCACTCAACTTTTTTTTTGTTGTTGTTCCAGGTGAAGGAGAAGGTTGCGATGGATCTGAATACGCCATAACTTATGAAGACAAAGATGGAGACTGGATGCTTGTTGGAGACGTTCCATGGGAGTAAGTACATATTATATACTTATGTATATACTTTATGATCTTCTGATTTATATCTACATATTATATACATATAAATATCATGTGAAAGACAGTAAAGCTAATTATCATGCATGAACAACCTTTCTATGACCAGGATGTTCATCTCATCATGCAAAAGGATGAGGATAATGAAGGGGTCTGAAGCAAAGGGTTTAAGCTCAAGTCCTTGATGAAATCACTGGCATGCCAAGTGCTACATATATATAAACAGATCTAGAATCAAGGAGTGTTAGAGTGCCAGGAATAGCTGTCGATTTCTTTCAAATACCTGCCGTCGCATGTATTAGACCTAAAGATATGTACAAGAAAGCTGCCAAGGGAGAGAAAGTTAGGGCTTTGAAGTAGTATATATACTAAGAACGAAATTTAATAAATAGTTTGTGATTCGGTATCTGATTATGTTTGCTTTGGTTTTGTATCATTATTGTTTGTATTTCCATCCAAAATTTTGCTTATTGTTGTGTGGCTTAAAGGAAGTGTACATTAATATTTTTTTTAGGTGTACATATGTAAAGACTTAAATTAATTAGGATTTTGGAAGTAACTTTTCTTCATAATTAATTCTTTATTCTCCATAGACAAATGTAATTCATTAGATATGTCTTGTCTGAGTAATTTTCACTACTAATTCCCTAACTTTCACTCATCTTGTTTTAGTTTTAAAACTTTACTTTGTAACAAATCAATCTCCCAACTCATAAATTTATAATAAAAAGGTCTTAACTTTCAATAATAAGTTTCCAAGTTAATGTGTTGATTAAGATGCTGATATGACACTAAACTCAAATAAAATATTATATATTTATTAAAAAGAATAAAGAAATTTTAAAAAAGAGGGGGCAAAAGGAAGTTGAAATTATTTATAGGTTGAAGTGAAATAAAAAAAATATTTATTAAAAGAACGTATAAATATTCATAAGATAAATTTTAAAAAAAGGGAATGGATGCAACATTTTCCTCTTTTCTTATAATATTTATATATTATTTTATTAAATGTATTTTATTTTAGAACATTTTAATAAATTTCATTTTCATGTTGACATGGAAACTGAACACAAACAAAATATAATATATTTATTAAAATGATATATAAATATTCATTTATAAAAATAAAAAATTAGAAAAAGAGAGAGAGGAGTGCAAGGCCCCCTCTCTCTTACTCTTTTTTTATTTTTCATATTTATTTATAATTAAAACTTTCTATATTATTTTTAATCAGTGCACATAAAAATATGAATATTTATATGTTGTTTTAATAAATATATTTTGTTTTCTTTCAATTCAAATTATAAATAATTTCAGCATCCTTTTGGCTCCTTTATTTTTTTATTTTAAAATAAACAAATTTTTTAATAAATATATAATATTTTATTTGAGTTCAGTGACACATCACCATCTTAATTGACACATTAACCTGAAAAATTGTTATTGCAGGTTAAGAGGACATTTTTGTTACAAATTTGTAGGTTAGGGAAATTGATTTGTTATAAAGTAAAATTCATGAACAAAAAGGGGATCGAGTGGAAGTTAGTGAACTAGCGATGAAAATTACTCGTGCTAAATCTGTATTAAATAAAAAATTAATTTTAACTAGAAAAATAAAAATTAGGTGATCAGTGGTTAAGGTTGACATTTTTTTTATTTGGTTGCATAACTATGAATTTCTTAATTGAATCATGAACTGGATCGGATTTAATATTAGATCTGATTCAACTCGACTCATTAACATTCTTAGACGAGATTAAGCTTTAGCACGAGTTGAGATAATGAGTGATCCTAACTCATGTCAAACTCAATTTTTCAAAAAAAATATTTCGGTCTAAACTCAATTTCAAGTCGAGGCATCATAAGAATTTGGGTAGGATTGAATCCCATTGTATCCAATCAAGTTATATATAGTAATATTATATTTTTATAAATAATTTATATATTCGCTATATTATTAATTCTTCAATATATATATATATAACATACTTTAATAAATGTGATTATATATACAAAAATTAGATAATATAAATGTTCATTTTTTTCCAAAAGTGAAGTAAACAAGAATAATCATGATATTTGGTTTGATTTCACATTTGCCTTTGTTTTTGGAGTTCGAATCCGGATCCAATATTTGGAAACTCATTATAAACTGGGATGAGATCCAATAAATTGAGATATATTTAAGAAATATTCAAAATAAATAATGAGATAATGTTGATAAAATGAAATAATTATAATAAAAATTTAATTAACTGAGGGACAGATTTGCCTTTGCTCCAAAAAAAGTATAACTGTCTGGCATAACTCTATTGGATGACTTGATCAAAAGTATTCAATTGATCTATCTATATAAGGGTATCTCATTCAATTTCCCTCAGTCCGGTCGAGAAAATCTGTATCGTCCCATCTCATACGCGAAAGCTTAAAGATCAACTCAGAGAAAGATCAAGATTCTTTTTTTCTATGCCCTCCTAGATTCTTTTTTTCTATGCCCTCCTAGTTCACACTACAAGAAATTGATCAATTAGCGACAATGTGAATAGTATCTAATGCATCGGTAACTAGACATCGACTTCGTGTCACAAGCTTGATGACACAACTGTTCTGGCGCTATTAGCGTCGACTTCGTGCCAACAAGAATGGACCTAGCGTCATCAGTTGACGCTAGTCCATCATTATAATGACGCTATTAGTGGTGTGGCGAAGTGACATGCAGAGGTGCTAATGCCGCGCTAAAGACCCCGACACTATCGGGACACTAAGATGATGCTAAATATAGGCACTATTTTGACGCTAATATGGCGCTAAAACAATCGCACATTCCATTTTCTTGCCATCACTTGTGGTGCTACTTAAACGTCAATGCGTCGCTAAAGTGGCGCTAAAGGGTGACGCCAATGTGGCACTAAAGAGATGCTAGATATGTTTAGACATTGAAATAGAATTGCCTTGCACATATACATTTCACATTACACTCATCACATACATTTCATCGATTAAATCACATTTATAGTTAAATTACACTCATAGATATAGTTACTCATTAAATTACATTCTAATCTTTTACGTTATAGTTGAAGCATCAGCCTGATATTGTCTAATACAATAGTTCTAAGAATAAAACGCAAAATAGTTTTGTGATCCCTCTTTCGCTCCCGGAGGGTATGAGAAAACACAAAACATCAAATGCATTGTGCGCAGAGGATCTAATTAATTTCCTCGACCCCACCGTGCAGCCGCTACCTCACTTCGCCCCCACCGAGTCCTCGGTCTCCACCTACTTGTGCTACCTCGAGAGCTCGCTCCTCCACTCCGACGCCTCCCGTGGCGTGGTGAACCCAGGGCTCCTCGCATGCAGTGTCGACCCCAGCGGTTCCTCCTCTGGACTCGCCGCTCGACTTCCCGTACCCTGAGGTGGCTTCTGAACCTAACATCGCCCAACCCACTACTATTGTCACCGGCGGGGATGTCAACGTCGTTGCACTTGTCATTGTCCTCGAGGTTCTTCCTCTTGTAGTTGTCGCGGGATGTGTTATCGATTGTCGAGCCCTTGGTGAGGAGGAGGAACCTAGAACCAATGAGGAGGAGGAGGAACCAGTAAGGAGGAGGTGAGGAGGCCGATGAGGAGGAGGAGGAACCCAATGAGGAGGAAAGAGATGATTAAAAGAGCAACACACGAATCGTTCTTCGACGATTAAAAGAGATGGAGCACACGGAGCATCAGATTAAAAGAAAGGATGATTAGGATTGGTTCTTCAACAAGCACATGGATCGCGAGTAGCGACGAACTATTGTGATGCCACTGTATCACTATTGTGATGCCAATTCTAATAGATAATTAATTATAAAATATGTTGAATAGCATCACATATTAGCGCCACCAACAATGTGACATTAAGATAAAATATCGCGTCGCATTAGCGTCGACAAACTAAGATGCTAGACTAGCATCACGATTTTGCGACGCTATTGTGACATTATTGACGTTGTTGTGATGCTAATGTGTCGCTATTGCGACGCTGAAGTGGCACTAACATATTACTTATTTATTAAATATAAATTAATTGAATGTACAAATATATATATGTATATATAATATGTAATATATATATATGTTTGTGTATATGTATGTATATGAATATGTATATGTGTATATGTATATCTAATTATACGTAAATTTAAGATGAATGGACTAGATCACGTTTCACGAGGTTTCACGCAAAGGGCGCTTCATCCCCATTAAACCATATATATGTGTATATATATATATATATATATATATATATTTATTTATAGGTAACATATAGTATAGGAATACATATGTAGGTAACATATATATTTAATTAGGAATATTTAATATATTTATTCATTATATCAATATATGTATATTCATATACATATACACACACATATAACGATGTGGTGCTAAAGCATGGCTAAAAGAATAGCGATGCTTTAGCGTCGACATGGCACCACGAAAACATGACACCGATGTAGCGCTAGGAAATGATGGCGCTAAATCGGGACTGTAGTGACTCAAAATTGGCATTGACATTGTTTGTGGCGCTAAGGAGACGCTAATTTGCGCCGCTTTAGCGTCGGATCACAACATGTCGCTATTTTGCTGCCATTCGGATCCCATTGCGACGCTATGGTGGCGCTAAATATCAGTATAAATTTTTACTATATACCTATATTTCAATTTTTGTAAGAAAATCATGTCAATTAATTCAACCATCATATTAAAAATATAAAAATAATTTATCTATAATTAATATGTGATATATATATATATATATATATATATATATATTGTATGTATAATATATTGACATATGTGTATATGTATGTAGGTATATTATACATCTATACATCTATAATTACTATATATGTATAGGTAACACATATAATATTAGTAACATATAGTATAGGTGTACATATGTCGGTAATACATATAATATAGGTAACATATAATATAGGAATACATATGTAGGTAACATATATTTAATTAGGAATATTTAATCAATTTATTCGTTAAATTATAGTATAGATAACATATATAGTTATACAAATTAACATTACCTACACATAAATCAATGTACCTTTTGCGTCAGATCGACGACACATAAACATGACATGACATTAGCCTCACACTAGCGTCTCTATCTTTTGACGCCAATATCAACTCTTGAGATAGAGTCGACTTAGCGCCGCAACTAATCAGACGCTAAATTAGCGTCACAACTATTTGACTCCAATCAATGCAAGTATCTGATGCCAATATTGCCTTCTGAACTCGCGTCGATTTAGCGTCGCAAGGGTTGTGACGCTAATTTAGCATCTTATGTTGTCGATGCCAATAGAGCGCTATAAATTGTTGTACATTTATAGTTCTCACGCATGATATTATCATCGAAGTAGCATCGCAATGGCGCCGAATTTAGCGTCAGCCTTTTGTAACGCTAATGCGATGTTAAATTGACGCTATAAAGAGGCACTTAGCGTTGTCTTTTATCGACCTAAAGGCGTCACTATTTTGATGCTATTAGCATTGAATTAGCATCGCAACATTTTGAGTCACTAATTTGCATCGCTATTTGACATATTGCTTATAGTATCATGCGAAAAGTTTGAGCTATATAATATGAATAAAATGAAGTGTAGGATCTAGGAAGTGAGTGAACAATGGTATGTAGACAATGAAGTCCAAAGAGTCCCTACTATTGAACATTTATAGGAAAACAAATTACCATTCAAACTATCCCCGTCTTGTATGTAGGGGAGTCAACATCATACTATTAGGTAGTTGACCACCACTTTCTCGATCCAGCGAGAAAACTTCAAGCGCCCCAACGTGTGGAGGCTTTTGAGCCTCCGCTTGCTTAAATAAGAGAAGATTTTGATTAAGGCTGATCGGGATGGCCTGATCGCACCGCCTCCCACCAACCCGAAATTTCTCAAATTTTTCTCGACACTTTGAATTATTTTAAATTTATATTTATTTTAATTAAAATTTTTATATTTTATTATATATCTTATATATATATATATTTATGTATAACTTAATTGATAATTATCATATTTATATAAGGGGATAAGGACTATGTGGGGCAAAAATTGACCCATATATATGGGCCATTGTTGGATCATGATCCGATGATTTATAAATAAGTATCATTATGATGTATACAAATAAGTGTATATTTGTGAACTGTCATATCACGATCCAACGATGACCTATATATATGGGTCATTTTTTTTTTCCCACACAATGCTTATTCCCTTTATATAATAATGTCAATTGATTTTTATTTTTATTTTTTATGATTAAATCAGGATAAATGAAATCTTTTCAATTTTTTAATCCCAATTTGATTGGGACGTCCTAGTCCCGACCCGATCGGGATAGAATTCATTTTTAAAAAATTTGAGTCGAGACTAGGATGATCGAGATCGGATCCGGAATCCAAATTTGCTCACCCCGAAGCTGCGGCGGTAGTGGGATTCTTAGTTGTTTGTATTGAAGAATGACTTTGGTTGTCATGTGCATGCCATATCAATAGAACGATCTCATGTTGTCAGATTCAAATCTTCATTAATCAATTTCAAGAGGTATTGTATAAATCCGCTATCTAAACCAGAGTAGTAGCCTTCTCATTAGGCTCTTTGTTAATTCCCTTTCTATTGCCATTGCCAAAACTTTTGGGGTTTCAAGAATCCAGTAATGTAATTGCAGTATTTGAGAAAAAATTGTAAGATATGAAAATAGCCAAAGAATTGATTTGAGTTCTTTGGGAGTTCATTTAGGAAAAAGCAGCAACAATAACCAACCAGTAACCTAGCTGGTCTGAACTCCAAATGAATTTGAAGACAACTTGTGGACGAAGCATGAAGAAAGAAGTAATCAATGGGGGAAAAAGAATGGATGTGCAGGTCCCAAATGAATTGAACTGGTGGCTCACTTTTTTTAAGTAATGAAGAAGAGGACTGAAAGATGCCATTAAAAGACTATTGAGACAAAAAGATGGGCTGAAAACTAGCAGGCCCAAATTTTCAAATGAATAGATTTGAAGAAACTGACTGATCAATCTTGTTTTTTTTTAATGAGTACAAAATAGGCAAGAGCTCGGAAGGAGGGGGCATTGTACCAAAAAGAGTCAGACTGAGAGAGGTCTCCAAGGTTAGCTAGGAAGTCCGCCGCATGATTCGCTTCACGTCGGCAGTACAGTATTTCCCAAGCCTCAAAAAATACAAGGGAGTCAATGATATCCTAAACAAAAGGTTTAATTCTCCAATGGCAGGGGGCTTTGTTCATCAAAATGTCGACAAGCAGTTGGGAGTCAGTTTCTAGAGTGATATTCCGGTGTTGATCAGCCAAGCAACATTTGATGCCCATCATGAGTGCGAAGGCCTCCAGCTCCTGAACAGAAAGGTGATCACGCTTAAAAGCCCCTGCAGCAATAAAAACACTGTTAGAAGTGCGAAGCAGGTATCCTGCTCCCCCTCCTCGTCGGTTACCGAAGCAGAGCCGTCAAAGTTAAGTTTAACCCAGCCGCGAGGAGGGGGCACCCACAAGATTCGGGGAGAATCATTAGGGGGAAGGGATGGGCCTCATAATGGTGCAAGACGATGCACACATTTAATTAAACCTTGCCAATGCATTCTCCCAGATCACGTGAGTGGTTGTACTTTTGGAATTGAAGAAAGAGTCATTACGGGCGTTCCAAATACTCCACAGACAATAAGCTAATAAGGACTATAATTTTATCTTTGAACTATTGTCAAGCGACTGACCCTCCGAGATCCAAGATCCCTCAGGCCAAGAGACAAAGTGTTCAAAGGTAAAATTGAGCGAGGATTGAACTAGCTGCCAAAATTGGAAGGAAAATAATTGGCAAGCGAAAAAAAAAGTGGTTGACGGTCTCATGATTACAATGACAAAATAAACAGTTGGTATTGATAGAAGGGTTGAAATGCGCAATGACATCAGGAGTTGGGAGCCGCTGATGGGCTAATTTCCACAAAAAAAATATGGAGTTTTAGGGGTATTCGAATGTTCTCGATCTTCTTCCAAAAGCACCGTCCAGAAATAGGCATCGGCAAACCACGGCTGTTTAGAAAATAATACACAGATTTAATCTCAAAACAACACATCTTCTTTCTTGTATGCAACTTTTGGGCTCTGACGATGTGATAGAAAATTGAGTTTGGATCTGTTCAGCCACACCTTCGAACCAGAAGAGTAAGAAAGGTTATATACACATGAGGAAGAAAGAAGAAACACAAGAACAAGGAAAAATAGTAATCATAGTAAACATGCATATATATATATATATATATATATATATAGTAATCATAGTATATATGTATATATAGTATACATTAGTATACATCACAACGTAGATCTCAAATTGTTCGAAACCATGGATATAATTAGGCGCTTAATACGGAAATGCAATGAGTTAAAAATATTGATTAGTGATGGTAGATAAGTTCGATTTGATCAGGTAAAACAAATTGGCTTATCGCTTGAAGGCGACTATTTTTCTTCCTTTTCTAATTAATTAGTAATTAAGACCGTTTTAAGATATAATAAATTAGGGAGGTTTGTCCATTTCGGCGCACATGCATAATGATAAGATTTGTGGTGCAATAACAAACAAAACAATATCTGGAACACAAAACCTTCACATATCACTTCATGATTCAAAAATGGATGAAAATGAAATGAGCACAAGAGTTTCCAATCGCTGACACATAGGGGATCGTTCACAACGTCGAGGCATAGCTCATCTCAATTATATGTATAATAAATATATACTCCTGACGAAATGGCAGAGATCACACTGAAACGGCAACCATTTTATTCCGTACCACCAATTGCATGCCCATGCATGCAATCAAGTAGCTAAATTCTGCAGCAGGGAGAGCTGCTAATGACTTCACTTGCCGGTGACGATGCGTGAAGGGTCGGAGCCATCGGGGAGGGTCTTGGGCACGATGCAGGCCTGGGCGCACATGGTGGCGCAGGCCGGATTGTTCTTGCCGTTGGAGCAGCGGTCGAAGCACTCGTTGAAGCAGCCGTTGCCGGCGGCGGTCGCGGCCGGGACCGAGGAGGCCACCAGCATGGAGATGAGGAGGAGTGCAACCACGGACATCCTATTGACCGCCATGACGATTAATATATGATCAGTTGAGGACGGAGGTGTTGTGCGTAGCCTTGTTTGGTTTCTTTCTTTGCTTGGCTGGTTGCATGGGGAGCCCTTTGGGGGTGTTTTATAAGGAACGCATGCGTTCCCCCCTCGCGCGGAGCTTGGAATGAATGGTGGCCGAGAGGGGATTGTGGATCTTTTACGTTAACGTCATTGACCGAGTTTCTCCATTTGTTACTATTTACAAGTCTAAAATATTTAGTCTTGCAGTTAATATAAATAAGCGTATTATTTTAGTCACGTTAACATTTTATATTATATATATGCTTAATTCTCCTGTTTATATATTATTTTTTTTAAGGATGTTTATATATTATTTTTTTTAAGCATGTTTATATATTATCCGCGGCTGCATAATTAACCAGCTCAGTAAAACAGCTACTAGAGGCCCACATGAACACTGGGCTTGAATGACTGCAGTTGGCCCAGTGGAGATTTTTTTTTTTCCTTTTGAACAAATACCAATCATCAAAGTTAAAGTCTTCGATGGTTCTTTTGGAAATACAAGAATGAGCTAAGATGCATCAATATAAAATTATGTCAGATTTTAGATGAATTAAATTAGACGAGACTTCAAGTTAATCAAGATTACAATGATTTTGTTTTCAAGTTTTAAGATGTACATCCAAACTTGTGATTGGATTGTTTTACTCATAAGTTTGTTTACATTTTGTGTTGCGCACATGTCGCATTTTCTTTATTGCTTGCATTTATTCTTTTGCAATTGAAGAGTACCAAAATTTCAATCAAGTTTGAGCCGTTATTTAATTCTATGCTATGTATTGTTTATTTGAAATCAAACAAGCAGTTGTAAAATAAAACTACAACTAACAAATAATGAATTACTCTTTCAACGAAATCTATCAACAATTTGGTGTTAAGTTTATCAAGGATATGGTATCTTGTTAATTATCCATTTACCCTATCAAATTTATGTTAGGTTAATTCGTGCGCAAGTTAATTTGTTTTTTTTTTCATTTCTCCAAGTCCCACACTTTGGAAAAGAAATTACTATTGAAGAAAACTCAGTGATATACATAATGATTTATCCAAATATATTTATAATTCATTTGAACTCTTATTATTATACTATGTTATTTTCGTCTTGACTCCTAATTAATCAGGTATTAAATAATCTAAACACCGAAAACTCGCATACTATTAGTGTTCGAATAATTTAAAATCGAAAAAAATAAAATAGTAATAATTTATTTTCTGAACACCTAATTTGTTACATTACATGTTGTTAAGATGAAAATGGATGAAAGTTCCTTATCTCAACACAAGGACATATTTATTGCACATTTAAGTTAGGTATATTTGTTTTTACTGAAAAGGAAGTTATTTATATTTTCAGTTTGGTCTTGCAAAAGGACAAAATCTAACACCCGTAGATTTCACGCGTCGAGTAAAATCTTCCTTAAAATCGTATCCAATGTTGTCAGATCTACGGTCATCACAAATTCTCCAATACAAAATTTACTCCGACTCGTTAGAATTACTCCCCGTCGCACAACGTACCAACACGCGCAAAAGAACAAGAATCTTCTCCCCTGTTTTTCCACGCCTTCCTCGCCGACACCAGAATCCAGCGCCGTGCTTTCGCGCGTCGTTTTGCCGTCGCGCATGCAGCGTCTGTTAGGACTCACCGCCCGCACGGCGGGAGAGGGGCCCCGCAGAGCCCGGGATTCCCCCTGAACCCCTCCGCCGCCACGGCAGCCTTGTGGCTCGGTATCCTCCCGCTGAGCAGGTTGTCCGAGACGTCGAACTTGGTCAGGCCGGAGAGGTCCAACACCCCTTCCGGTATGTTGCCGACGAGCCCGTCCCCGGCCATCCTGATCTCCTTCAGCGCCTCCATCCTCGACATCGTCGCCGGTATCCTTCCGCCGAGCATCGGGTTGTGGGACACCTCTAGCAGCTCGATCGAGTCCATCGCCGCCAGCTCACCAATGTCGTCGTCGAGCCCCCCCGTGAACAAGTTGCTCGACAGGTCCAGCGTCCGGTAGTGCCCCAGTGGGTCCTGCGTGCCCTTCGCCAGCACCGGACGCAGCGAGCCCTGTAACTGGTTGGCGTGCAAGTCCAAGTCCATCAGCATTGTCAAGTTCTTGAACTCATCCGGGATGCTCGAACTGAGGCCGTTGTTGGACAGGTTGAGGAATGAGAGCCCGCTCATGTTGCCGATCCACGGCGGGATGCCGTCATCGAGCTCGTTGCTAGAAAGGTCGAGAATCGAGATCGAAGACGCCGATGACAGCCACTGTGGAAGCGGGCCGGAGATTCCGGTGCCGGCTAGCATCAGCTTGAAGAGGTTCATCTGGCCTAACCAGCTCGGTGCGCTGTTAAGATGCAGCAGGGGATTGAAGGAAAGGTACAACTCTTGGAGATTTCGCAGCTTCGAGAGCTCGAACGGAACAGGTCCCGAGATGTGGTTTCTTGATACGTCCAATGTCTGAAGGTTGGTCAAATTGCCAATGGCCGAGGGAATCTTACCAGTGAGCCTGTTGTTGGAGAAGTAGATGTGAGTGAGCGTCGTCAAACTCCCAATGGTCGCTGGCAGCTCCCCGGCCAACTTATTGTTCTCCAGTATTAGGCGCTCGATGCTCGGGAGCCTTCCGATCGAAGCCGGGATCTTTCCGGAGAGCCGGTTCTCAGACATCTGGCAGAACTGGAGGGAGGTCATGCCAGAGATAGAGGCCGGAATGGCGCCAGTGAGCCGGTTCCGGTTCAGGTAGAGGACCGCCAGATTGGTGAGTTTGCCAATGGTCGCCGGAATGTTGCCGGATATATGGTTCTCGGAAAGGTCAAGTTGCATCAGCTCTCGAAGCAATCCCATCTCTTTCGGAATAGCGCCTGTGAGGTTGTTGCCATGGAGATCGAGAATTTGCAGAGAAGTTAGGCGACGAATGGATGATGGAATGGCTCCAGTAAGCTGGTTCTCAGACAGAGTAAGCTGAGAGAGAACCGGAGACGCGAACAAGGAAGGCGGGATCGATCCGGACAGGCGGTTGGAGCACAGAGACAGCCGCTCGAGCTCCACGAGATTGCCAAACGTCGGCGGGATGGCGCCGGTGAAGTCGTTGTTGCCGAGGAGGAGAAACTTAAGGCGGGAAAGGCGGCCGAGCGAGGGCGGGATGGCCCCGGTGAGCTTCTTCAGGTTGCTGAGGTCGAGAACCTGGAGACCGGAGAGGACGCCGAGGGCGGGTGACAGAGTGCCCGCCATGGCGGCGTCGGTGACGAAGTCGGGGCCAGCGGCAATGCCCGGGCGGGAGATGTTGACGACGCGACCGGTGGCCGGGTCGCAGGATACGCCGTCCCAGCCGGAGCAGCAGTCCGAGGCCGCGTCCCACGTCCGGAGGAGGCCTGAGGGGTCGCCGGTGATGCGGGCCTTGAACGCGAGCAGGGCCGCGCGGTCGGCCGGGTGGCAGCCGCCGGAGCAGCGGATCAGGGTGGCGCAAAGGAGTAGAAGCAAGGTGAGGAGGCTGTGGCGCTGGAGCATTTGCATGGCACTATGCATGGCTAGTGAAACGGATGGATAAGAGGGTCTTCGGAGGTGCAAGGTCGCTTGAGCTCAGGAGGAATCAAGTCAAGTGGATTTATTGCAGTCTTCTCTGCACTCGAAGGGAGATGAAGGCGGCAATAATTACAAAAAGTTGAAAAAGGGACAAGTTGTGTTCTTCTCTCCTGGAGCTGCTTCTTTATCTGCGCTTTGGTGGTCTGAAGCGTTTCGGTTGTGCTTTTTTGTCAGATGGTTGGTGGAAACAGGAAACAGATGATGCAGCATATCAGGCGTGAATCGGGAGAGGAAATGCGACCGGTTAAAATTTGAGTAAAGTTAACCGAGAGTAGTTGGCACAATGGGAGAAAGATCACTCGGTGATAAGTCCAAATTCGATTTTTCACATTGACTAAAATTTATTCTCTTATCACTTTTCGTTAGAACATTAAATTAATCAGACGTTATTAGTCCGGGATATCCATTAATTTAGACTCAAAAAAAATTTGAGTTGAGTTAGATGCTAATAATTTAAGGTTCAAATTTTAAGATACAATTAATGAGTTGTAAACAGTTTTGGAAAAGAGGAAACGCATGTAGTGTGTGGCAGCTATGTTGCAAGGATATTGATACAGGTGCTCTTAATATCATTCCTCCAATTCTTATTATCTATCATTCTACTCTTTATTTTAGTTTATTTACTATTCTCTCTTCGAGCCCTTCAACTTTCACTCAACTTTTTTTCTTTAATTATTAGACACACTTTATTTATTCTCTCTCCTAATGCTATTATTTATTTAATTAATAATATAAATTAAATTATTGGAAATATATTTATTTAATTAATATGTAAATCACAATAAGATTAGACAAAAGAATAGAAATATATTTATTTCTTCAGATTATTAAGTTTATGAAGAGTGTCTATTGCTTTTTATTTTTTTGTTAATAAACTAATAATATATTTTTTAAATTAATCTATTCCATCAATTATTTATAGTTAAATAAATATTTTTAAGACATCGCGGCGAATTAGATTGGATCTAACACACTAATTAAAGATGTTTGAATCAACTTGATAATTAGTATTTTTTTAACAAAAAAATAAAAAAAACAATGGAGTAATTATTTTGAGAAATGATTACACTAAAAATAGTTTTTCTCTTCCTATTTCCACTTTACTTTATATATTCATAAAATATTATATGTTTAATTTTTTTGTAATTTATATATTAATTAAATTAATATGTTTGTTCAATAATCTAAATTATATTGTCAATAAAAAAATAATTAATTGCATGAACCAATAGTATGAAAAAAGAGATGGTAGAGAGTTAATGAGTGTAAGATTATTTAATAAGTATGATAGAGTGAAAATCGGGATTGAAAGAGAGAATAATAAATGAAATAAAATAAAATGAAATATAAAATGATAAGTTTAGAGTGGAATTAATAATTTGAGGAGTACCATTAAAGACACCTACCATATGGTTGCCACAAGGCACAAGGGGTACGGGGACATCAACTTTTTAAAAATTATTATACATGTACGATAATACATTAAGTTTATAATTATACATAAAATAGAATTTTACAAGATAAAACATTAAATTGGCTAATTTTGAATTCTTTTAATTTACAAAAAAATGTATATACAAAATTTACACTAAGATAATGGATACTGACATTAAAAATATAATTCTTTTAAGAGAAAAAGTTCACTCTTAGAAAAGTAAGCTAGAAAATAATATTCTACCTTGTTAAAATAATTGAAGTGTGACACAATTGTCAATTTCCTTTCAATGTATTATTTTTTTTCTAGTTTCTATCTGATGTTTTAAGTTCCCTAGTTAATTGTTCACTTTTTACAAAATTTAGGCGATGTCTGGACTCTGGATGATGAGTTATTAATAATCTGAAGCATGGTTGTGGGATCCGGCCCGGCCCGGCCGGTCGGACCGGTGTCCGGGGCCTATAACGGTCCGCGGGTCGATTGAAACTTGGAGAAGGGTTTGACTCGATCAAAACTCAGGTTCAACCGGCCAACCCGACGGGTTTAACCGACTCAGCCGCCGGGTCAATTATTAAAATGAAAAAAAAATTTGAAACATAAATAAAATTATTAAAATATTTAGACATATTATATATATATATTTGTTGAAATTTATATTTTAATGTTCTCTTGTCACATATATAATTTTTTATTATTTTTAAATTTATAATTACCTCACAAGAATTTTTTATTTATGTTGATTACTTAATTTATGTTATTTTATTATATTATTGAATCTGAATTATTTTATTTTACTTTATTATACTATATTTTATATTTTTTGTTAAATAATATATTATATATTAATAAGATTATAACAATCTCTTTAACTTATTTTATTCTTTTATTAATTTATATTATTCGATCCGATCATCCGATTTGATCCGGTCCAATCGATTCGACTTGACCCGTTGATCAATCCGGAACGACGGTCGGATCGAGTCTTAAAACATTGATCTGAAGATGACTTCTCATCTCTATATTTATTCTGTAGCTCATATTTGATGGACACGTAGGAAAGAGCGTTGCAATGATCATATTTATTCCTTTTTTATTTTATCTAGAAATTTTTTTATATGGTGTACTGTACGAATACTTATGGGAGTACTCATGTTTTTAAAATTAATTTTTTATTGAATAAATATGAGTACGGTACCCACGAATTACCAATACTATCCTGTAGAGAAAATTGCAGTACCGGTGCATGGCATGGCATGGCAGTGTCTCAAGGAAGCTGGTCTCGGACTCACTGCCAGAAATTGGAATAGCTGCTGCAGAGATTAATGGAGCATGTAAATAAGAAAAGAACAAAGGAAGAGGAAAAAGATAAAAATAATCGTTCAAGTTTATCGCTTTAAAATTTTGGATGGAAAAAAGTGCCGTTTCAGATGGTCTCCTCTTGTCTGCTATCCAAATCTTCGAAATGCTTTGCTGTAAAACTACCAGGCACCCCCAAGAGTGGAGCAGCACTGGCTGAACGAATCAAACACCTTTTGCAGCTACGTTTCCTTTTGAGTTTTAGCCTTTCTTTTCTTTTGATGATTTTTCGCACCATTAAAGAACAGCAGTTAAAATGGCAAAATCTCTGCATGAGCCTAAGGAGCTTAGAGATTGCCTTGGTTAGGAAATGAGAGGAGGTGAGATATTTCCCTGCAAGGGACCATCAGGAAGAAAAGGATCTGAAACTGCAACTTGGCTGCACAGAAGGAAACGAGCCTACACAGAAAACCAAGACAAAACGAGTCGTCATCCAAGAGATTTTACGGAGACCAGTTTTGTATAAATATATGTGTGCTCTTTGCTCTCAGATCGAGTGTGTTGTATTAATGATGATGAGGCTTGTTTATGGATTCATGAAATCCAAGATGCACAGAATCAAAGATGCAAACGGACAGATGCCCTTCCAGATGAACACTCTGTCATCTGTCTTCTGGGAATGTGGTTCAGAATTCTAGCCAGGGGACCTCCTAAGACCCTATCTCTCATACTACAGACTACTGTTCTTAGATTTTTTTTTTTTGAACAAAAAAGCTTATGTTATATATTGATGAGCACGTTCTTGATACAAAAAGTGTTGGAGGCCCGGCAGAGGTTTTCCTCCCAAAAAATTTCATCAAAAGTATTCCTGCCTAGCTTAGCTAAATAATCAGCGGCTTGATTGACTTGTCTAGGATAGTAAATACATTTAGTGTTTACAAAAGAGGTCAAAAGATAATATATCTCTTGCATGAGGTTCACAATGAAATGCATGTCTAAAGTTCACAATGAAAAAAAGTAGCAAACTTATCTACCACCCCAAAAAGCAAAGAAAGTAGCAAGCTTTTTATGGAAATAGATTACTGGAAATTTGACTGTTTATTTATGAGTTCTCAATCTCATTCATAACATTGATGGCATCTCCCTTACTGCTAAGTCAGATTATTCATAACACTTGAATTGTGATTTCTTTGATATACAAGTCCAACTTCAATTTAAACTTGGCCTTTTATGGAGTGTTGCTTGGGCCAACATATTTATTCTGCTAGACTTGCCTGTATATATAAATATACTTTATGACGTTTCATTTTTATAATTATATTCTTAAATTAATAGCTCTCACTTAATTAAGTTATAAAGCTAGATTCGGTAGAGTCATGATCATGTTTATTAAGATCTTTAAATAGGGTCGTCTCCTTTCCATTGGTATCATACCTAAGAGGCAATATAACCTAAGTCATTGGAGAGAGAAAAAAGGGCTACTAATACAGCAAAAGAAGTAGAGAGAACACCCCCATATGTCTCCCTTTTTCGTTTGCTTTGAACTGTCATCTTTTTTTGTCAAAGTAGGTTTTTTTTTTTTCATTATCACCACTGTATCTAAAGTGGTCCAATAAAAATCTATATTTTCTACTATATATCCGGTTAATATGTATCATTTCAAGTCATATATTGATTTGCATTGAAAAAAAATCAAACAAGAAAACTTAATCGTTAATTACCATTCCATCATTTGATGTCAAAGTAAGATCTGTATTCTTCCGTAAAAGACACAAGGACCCAGGGTCATACACGAGCCCAGAAGGCTTTACGGGACAAAGGTCTCGATGCAAATATAATATGTATATATTTATGGGCACGGACACAATAGTGCACGATATGAATTAGGTCAATAATATCATTGACTGTATACAAGTGTACACCACCAGAAGCGAAAAAAAAACTTTTCTGAAGTAATCTCGACCACCTAATTCTCGGCGTCAATAGTTATATATGCATTATTTAAGGTTGAATATGCATCGTCGAACTTAATTATTTTCCACATCATACATTCAAGAGAACTTTTTTGCATTTATAAAAATCGAACTCAAATCTTATTTAAACGAAGCAAAAAAAAATGTTAATGACATTAGTGATACCACTAAAACATATTCATTTTATCTCTCACATTCTAGAAATTGTGTAAGATTCTTGAATGGTGTAATATAGAAAATTATCATGTATGTCTGTCATAAAATAGTATTATGTCTAAAAATTATTGAAACTCGAAAATTTCTAATATAAGCGCCAGATATGGTGACGGATGGAGGCATATTTTCTAATGTCTTATTACTATATTGTTTTTGAATTATTGTCTCCCTAAATACATAGCATGTGTTATATTATTCACTTTTTTTGTTATATTGCAATAAATAAATTTCATATAAAACAGCTTAAAGGGTTGATTTGTTGAGTATTTTTTAAGATAAGACATTATGCTGGACAAAGTCGGAAATAGTTAGATACATGAAATTACATATATGAGTATTTAATGAAAATATGATTCTTTTATAGATGTCATTTTTTTTTACAAAGGAAGTCCCATGAATTTAATGTGAGAAGTAACGATTCAAGGAAACGAACACATATGTCCCAAGTGACCCTTACTTCGCAGAGATTTAAGACGAACCTAGATAAAAATCAAAGGGAAGAATATATAAAGGGACTCAATCTCCTTTATGTTCTCTCAATGATGTGTATGTTTAAAATTAAAAGACATGAGCACAATATATTCTCATTTTATATTGTAATTGGGGTTCCATTTAATGTAAACCTTGGATCTAAATTTTTATGATGTGTTTGGAAAAATTCCTAAAGTATGTTAATAGATCATGAGTGACATGTTTTATGCCTTGATCCATGTTTACTTTATGCTTGAATTCTTATAGATCTTCATATGCAGTAGTCTATCGTATTTGATATTTCTTTGCGACATGTATCAAGAATCTAAGAATTGCGTGGTAAATTTTTAGATATGCACTGTTTCATGGAAGTGATCTGATTAGTCATGGACTTGAGTGAGTAATGAAAAAAAATTGAACGATAGGTTCACATGTGCTTAGTCATGATCTTATGGTCATGATATGTGAATGATATGATGCAAATTTGGATGAAAATGATTGTCCGCTCATGAACGTGAAAACCCTTTTCATGGTCATGTTCAAATACCCTATGGACATGACACCGGTCACAACCATGAATGAACAAAAGAAAATTTAAAGGAAAACATAATGTTGTTTGTTAATTACACAATGACGATGAAAGATTTTTCACGATCAAACCACCCATGCCATGGCCATGAGTGAACAAGTGCAAAGGCAGGGCTTAATACAACTCTTGCTGATGATAGTTAAGGAGGTCTTTACAATTGTGACAAAGATGGTTCACGAGTAGGAACATTTGTGCACTATCTTGATTCGTAGAATTGCCCATGTATGACATGAAAAGCTAGTTTTATGGCTTAAAAAAATGTAGTGTTATTTGATTATTGTAGAAAATATAGATGACATTATGTATACTCAACTATAAATAGGATTAAAATATGAAGATCTAGTCACATTAATATTTGATTTTGAAAAGCATAATGTATTAGTTTAATAAGTTATATTAAATATACCTTTACCCTAAATTGCATTTATCTGCTTGTTTATGCACTTAATTCACATATTTCATATATGAACTCCTCTTATGCATTTTGTACTCTTTTGAAATTTATGGTTTTTTATGTCAACAACTTCTCTTTATGCATGTCTTTTGTGGTGTATTTGCAAGAGCATGGGATAGATCTAAAATCTCACGGGTGGTATGTTTTGATATCAAGTAATAAGAATTGAAAGTTGCTAATAGAATATTAGATTGGGATAGATCAACAAGTGACTCCTTTTCTTCACTGTCCCTTTTTCCTCCTCTTCTTCTTTCACTCTTTGTGGGGTTTGGTAATTTTTGGACCAGAGGAAAAGTTGAGAAGCAACTTGGTGCATTATTTTACTTGTTTACCTTAGTTTTTCTTTCTTTTTGTTTTTGGACTTGAATTGTTAACATTTGATGATGGACAAGCTTATGACTTTTAATGTTTTTGTGTTTGTTCTTGTGACTGTGTATCACTAAACAACCAACTATAGCTGGAGAATTATTGAAAGATGTTTTATTCTCTAAATTTTATCTATGAATTTATCTTTGCGATTTTGCCTTCACTCATTTGTGACATTTTATAACATGTTCTAGTGCAATTTCCTCAATTTGTATTAACATCGCAATTCTAATTTTATGTGATACGGCTCTTGTTCAATGTTAAGTCCATGCTTAAAAAGTATATGCATATTTCATTAGATGCTCATTATAAGGTGGGTACCAATAAGGAACGCTTTTGGTTTCATGTGTTATATCTATGTCTGACATTGAAATATGAGCAAGACTTAGGATCTTATTTATTTGATGTCATAAGTTTTTGTCCAATAGGGATACGGACCTCGTGTAAATCGAGAGGTTACATGAACACCGATGTATATTAAATTATTGTTGTCATTCATTAGTGAGAGAAGTCGAGAGGATAAGTTAATGAATTAGTTTTGGAGTTATGCCAAGAGGTGAACCTTTTTTGAGTGAATGACATCCAAATTGTTCTATTCATGAGAATGATGGAAGTAAGCTTTGCAAGATTTTCTTGAGCTTGTAATGTGTAGAGCTTTTGTGAAAGCAAAAAGTGATTATTACTAGGATCTTTTAGTTGTCTTGTCCTTTTTCTAAGTTTTTATCGGATTAGAGAACTTAACATTTGAATATGTTCTCTATGACCTAGTGTCCATATTATTTGTTGATAACTCGACTTTTTTGTTCTTTTTCTTATATACTTTTTGCAATATATTCAAAACCCTAAGTACTATTTCTTATTTTTTTGCAACATTTAAATTTCAACAACCCGTATTATGTTTTTTTTTTCAAATTCGTAGATTTAGCTTTTCATATAAAGTAGACTAGATTAAGTGTGATAACACAATTGATTTTTCCCATGGATTGATCCTCAAGTATTGCATGATAGTTGTGCACTTGAAACATTGATTTATGTACTAAAAATTTACAAGATTCTAAAATTGGCATGAGTTTTGTCTCTTATGGAGTTATATATCTCCCTAGGGTCAAATCTTACTCTTGGAGCATTTTATTTTTAAATCGTAAGAATTTTCAAGTTTCCAAGCTCGTGAATGAAATTTCACTAGTATACCAATGTTACATAGCTTTCACTTGTACTCATTCTCCCTTGTTTTCATGCCTCAATCACACAAAATATCATAATCAAAATAAATTATCAATCTTTTTTTGCTATCAAAATTCCTCATTTGAAAGCAAAATTTTCCATTTCAAATCCCTATTGTAGAAACCCACAAAGTAGATATGCTTCATTGAACCAAAGGACATCAAAATAAATCCATTAGCTTCTTGGTTCCTTCCTTCGTGTGCTCAGAAAAGTTGATAAACATTTCCTCCTTTCCTATAAAATCTTCCATCTCACATCCACAACAAAAAATTTGATTTCCTGTAATGACAAATAAGTGTTCTTAGAAGTGACAAACATGAAGAAGAAACATTCATTCGTTTTAAACCTGTTGGGGGGACACCATTACATCAATAGCACACATTTGATGATCACAATTGCTTGACACACCATTTTGCTTGAAAAATGGCTTCCCATGTTGTTTTGTGCAATCAACAAATTAGGTAAGTTGTGGGATGCATGGTGCTTGTTGAAAGAATGATACGAGACATTTCATCGAACACCTATGACTCAAATGGAGCCCCTATTCTGTAAGCCATCATTTGAAGAAAGCAATTGGTAAAATCTTATATATAATCTGAAGGCCAACAACATATTAGTTTACCAAAAGAACAAAATCCACAAATTAAATCGAATGAAAGGAAGAGAAGGCGGATATATGGCAAAGCAAGTTACCAATTTCAAATTAATGCCCTTGTTCCTCGAAGAAAACGCGTGGACGCACGCGAGAAGCACATCCTCCGCACCATCCTTCGCCCCATCTCGGTTGGCTCTGAGGAAAAAGAATGCACAAATCATATGTCACAATTTTATGCTAAAAGGACTAAGAAAACTTTAGAGAGGAGAGGGAGAGCAAGAGGGCAGTAGGAGGATCACAGAGACAAGGGAGGTATCGCAGAGAGAGGAAGATAGGGAGGGGAGAGAGAAAGGGAGAGTGAGGGAGGGAGGGAGAGAGAGAGGGGAAGATTGTAGAGATGGAGGTAGGGAGGAGGGACATTGCAGAGAGAGGAAAGGAGGAAACGAGAAGGGGGATTAGAGGAAAAGGGGAGCCAAAGAGAAAGAAGATAGTAGGAATGAAAAAAGGAGGCGGGGGAGTAAAAAATGGTGTTACAATTATTTTATAAAAATATTTATAATAGTTATATTAACATTTTTATATTTTTGAGTTGTGGTTTTATGAATATAGTTTGATTTTGACTATATTTATATCTTATATTTTTATTTTGATCTTAAATAAAAAAATGTAAAAAATATAATTATATATACATGTGTGTATACCTATATGAAAAAATATATTTTTATGCAATATAAATATTTCATAATTATTATAATACTAAATTAGTTTTGAAACTAACATAAATAATTACCATTTGAATTTAACTAGATGGTAGTCCTTAATTTAAATATTTCAACATTAAGTAATTTTATTCTTATAATTAGCTTTTAATGAACAGTCATGAAATTTTAAGGAATAATTTTCTTCTAGTCTTTATTTTCGACAACCAATATTTTTTCTAGTCGTTAATAATAATTTTTAACAACCAGATTCATATCTCTTGTAGTGTCTCCATATAATAAAGTTCTTGTCGCACTTCTTCACGCACTTCTTCTTTTGTGTTGCAAATCATCTTCACTAGCAACATTTGAAGAAGGGTCACCCTCATAACTTATGTTATTTACTAGTGATTGAGCAAATTTTGTAGCACTAAATCTATATACTCTTATGTTGGAGCTCATACCACATCGATCCACGTTGTTATTATATTATTCTATTTTTTAATAAATATGAATTTATAAAAAAATAAAAAAGCAACCCCTATTGCATAGTAGCCCTACAACGTGTCGTAGGGCTGTGTGCCCTAGGGTTGCTGATTGTGATAATGTTGTGACCATAGATAAAATAAATAAATATGATCATAATGTGACAAATATATTGTGACGCTTTTATATTTATCACTTTTTTGTCACTAATATTTTAATTTAGTTAGTCCTAACAAAATCATCACAGAATTATGACGGATTTCTGACAAATGTTTTTGTGACAAATATTATCGTCTTATCGTCACACTTGAGCTCACAAGTCTATCATATATTATGACAGAATTATTTCGTCACAAAAAATTCGTCACACAAGCTATGTTTTCTTGTAGTGTTCTAGTATTATTGACTTTACTATTTATGTTTAGTTTAACTTTCATGTGGCATTTTGGCTATTAATTTAAAATTTCATTATTAAGTCTTCAGCATTATGTTATTTAATATATTAATTATATGTCCATGTGATGGTGAGGGAGCATCACACATCCAAAGTCCTCCTAATGACACTAATTTTTGGGATGAATGTCCAAAGTGTTATGATTATAAAATATAATAATTAGATAACTTTACTATCCATGTTATTATAATAACTATATAACTTTACAATCTATACAATTATATAAATATACAACAACAATAACAACAACAAAGCCTTAACCCACTAGGTGGGGTCGGCTACATGGATCAAACGACGCTGTTGATCCATGTTCATGAGATTCGACAGGGTTTTACGCTGACTGTCGGGGCCTAACACAACCCTCCTCCTTTATCCGGGCTTGGAACCGGCTATAAAACATAGGCAGAGTTAATTATATAAATATACCTTTGAGCATAATGATTTGAATATTTGAAATTTATATATAGCTAAACAAACCTATGATCTCACTTGGTATATTAAGATATATTTATTTACGGATTAGAAAAATGTAATTCACAATGAGAAGAAGTTAACTATCAAATAAGCTATAATAAATAAAATAAAAATAAGTATATTTAAATTCAGATTTATGATGTTATCTATACTATACTAAAACGAGAGTAGTAAGCAAAAGGGAAGCTGATACTTAGCATAAGTATGTGTTGACAAGTGTTCTAATTTTTTTAATATTTGATAGCTCTTATAGTTTAAATTTACGAAAAATATATCAATGAGTCAATTTGAAAATACTTACAAAATATCATTAACTATATAATTTATGAAGTTCCTTCTATGAAAAGTTGAAAATTAGACTTATTGAAAGTTGTTTAATTGTTATTTTTCAATTCATTAATTACTTTTAAAAATAAATACAAAATATAATACTTGAATTTTAAAATTTTAATGTTGCAATTTATTTTTAGATTATTTGCACATCACACTATTTTTTTAATAAAAGCTTATTTGGAATTCCAATTTAGGTCTTCTAATATGATATTAAATTAGATGTGCTATGAACTATTTTACAAGTTTAAATGGTCATAATAATCTTTTTATTTACAATCTTTAGCGCGAATGATGTAGAAAAGTATAACTAAAGAAGATATTTACTTATTTAAATGAATAAAACATCATAATGCATAAAGATATTCCATAACATATATCGTTTCACTGAAGGGGTAAGAAAATATTAAAAGATCTATCCGATAGATCAATTTAGACTTATTTTATGCTCGAATTTTTTATTAATAATCTAATACAAGTAAAGATAAATAAGAAAATAAATGTTTCTTAATTTTTTAATTTGAATTTGAAACTTCTTGGTATGCAAATCAAAAGATATGATGCTCTTGCGCTTAATTATGGTATTTTTTAAAATGAAAAAGACCTAGAAGTTTGATGGATCACTGCATATTTAATTGTATATATAATGTTTGTGCTAGTTAAATTTTAACTAAAAATGCTAAGAAATTGTGTAAAAATATATTAAAAGTAAATTCTATGTTATTATAGTAAAATATATAACATGGAAAGCTGCCAAAACTATGGAATAAGACATTACTTAATAGTGCTAATGAAAAATCATGTTCCTCTAAAATGATTGTAATATTTTTAGGTTGTTACACACCAGGGGTGAGAGGAGTTTATAACAAAAACTTACGATGATAATTTTTAAACTAAATAAATATTGTAGAATGAGTGATTGAAATAATAATAAAATATTTAATTATCCATGAGAAATATGACAGCTTTAAAATCAGTAATTCATTTACAATGCATAATATTATTTAATTATAATTATTTATATTTAAAAAGTTATATCTCTTTCTCTAAAAATCTAATCTAGTTTAACTATTTTCTTATTTCTGCAGATAATTAGTTTAACAAAAGAAATTCAATCGTGTCAATTAAACCAACAAAAGCCATAATCAAACCATTCCATAGAAGAATTCTTATTTTTAATAATTATATATCATTTCATCCCAAAATTAAATTTTTTTCCTTTGTGTCTATACAAGCTTATTTTTTAAACTGCATAACTTGGTAGAGTTCTTGCACAATAATGATGACTTTAGGCCATTGCAACAATATTTAAGATCCAACTTCATGCGAGTCCAAGGCTCTAAGCCTTTGATGAATCGAGCGTTGAGGATTTTCATCTCCACTCGAGGATTTTAAATAGTGGCATCACAAATTCGTCGCATCTTGTAAGAAAAACAAGATAGTTATGCTTTGAGCCTCCAGGTATTCTTGAATATTTTAAAAGAAGCCTTTTTTTTATCTCATTGCCCCACCTCTCTCCTTTGTAAGGTCATGACCTTGGGACGTTGAAAGATTTCGTTCATGGGATAGCGACTCAATGCCCAAGGTTAGTTGCTCAAGAAACTTTAGTTTGCCCTCGAACTCCTCTCTTAAAGCATCTCACACGACCAATATCTTGTCCTCCATTGAGTTTTTGTAATGGCGAGATCACATGTGAAAACTAGATACTATGGACTACTATTTTACGACTCGGTCTAGTTTGATCGGTCGAATTAATCAGACTGATGGCATCCAAATGACCCGTGGGTGACCTCAAACTTATTCTTAAGGTTGACCCGCTTTGATGTAGAGAAACTCGATCGAAACTCGACCCTAGGAATTTGGGTGACCTCGTGGAATCAAAGCAGAAAAAAATAGAAAAAATATTAAGATTTTTTTGACACATTAATTGTATATATTTTTCTTTGAAATTTATGCTCAAACTTTGTTTCCATTTTTTTATCACATATCATCGATGTCTCTTTGATTTATAATTGCAAAAAAGATTCATGTTTTATATAATAACAATTTAATTAATGAATACTTTATTATATTAGTGTCCATTTAACCTATTTTATTTTTATTAATTTATTATCATTTTTTATTGTTCGGCTCGATCCAATTTGGCCGATTCGATCGATTTGACCAAACCCGATTATCAATTCATATCGATGGTTGAATTGGGTCATTGCTTTGGACGTCTAGCCAAGCTCCTTGAGGATCTTGAACAATGAAAGTCTTTAGCATATTCACAAATACAAAAGCTACTGGATGGTTCCTTAGGTAGCATTTGACATATGAAATCCTAATTCTTTCAAGTTATACGCGAATAGTTAAATTGATATATTAGTTCGGAGTGTCTGAATAGAACGAAACATAATAATAAGATTAAAAAAAATAATAGATTAATTTTAGTGAATATTTGATTGAAATATAAGAATTGTAGATGTACTCCACCTAGTGGGATAAGGCTTTGTTGTTGTTGTTGTATAAGAATTGTAGATGTAAAATATAATTATGTTAATTAATAAATATTGAGTGTAAATTAATTTTTTATGTAAATAATTTATCTAAAGAATATATTATAAAATATAATAGCTATTATTTATAACAAATTATTTTAAATAAAAACTATTTTTTTTGTGGAAATGACAAATAATACATAGAAGTTAATCGTTTTATAATAAATATATTATATATAATATATTTTATGTGAGGAATGTAAGAGAAAGAAAAATGTGAGAAGGAAAAAGATAGATTTGAAAAAAAAAAGTCACATCCCAAAAAAAGTTGAAAACAACAAAAAGGCCAACATCGTGAATACTGAAGGTGAAAAAAAAAGTGAAGACGAGAAGGTGAAAACAGGTTACGTGAGTTTCACCTCGGGTTTCCTTCATGGTTGCCTTGCTATTTAAGTTATGCAAAACAATTTCAACTATGTTAGAACAAAATTTTGTTCACTAACCATCATATTAAATGAGATGATAATAATAATAATAATAATAATAATAATAATAATAATAATAATAATAATAATAATAATAATAATAATAATAATAATAATAATAATGTTGTGCGAGATGTGTGATGTATAAATAGGCACACAGGCTCCTTAAAACCCAAAAAAAGAGAGAGCACCGAGTCTTGCACTTTCGTTTCAGATTGGCGGTGCTCCAGGGACCAAAAACAGGTACGCAGAGGCTCCTTAGCAGCGGGGCAGCTGTAGGAATGAAGAGTACCTCTTCTTCCCCCGCTGGAGCAACAACCCGTGCGCTCGAGGCTTTGGTGCAGCGACGCTGCCGGTCGCCGCCGGGGGCGATGGCCACGCTTAGCATCGAGGACGCCTCCCATCTGTTCGGCCAAATGCTTCGCGCCAAACCCAAACCCTCCATTTACTCCTTCAACATTCTTCTCATGGCCCTCGCCCGAAGGAAGGAACCGGAGTGCTACTTCGCCACTGTCTCCTTCTTCAATCGCATGAAGAGAGCAGGAGGAATCTCCGCCAACGGCCACACCTACGGCGTGTTGGTTGGCAGCTGCCGCCATGTCAATCGGGTGGATTTGGGATTCGCCATCCTCAGCGACATGCTCAAGCGAGGCTGCGCTCCGAACATCGTAATGTTCAACAACCTTCTAACGTCTCTTTGCCTGGAGGAGAAGACAATCGGGGAGGCACTCATGCTGCTCGAGAAATTGCCTTCACTGGGTTGCTCGCCGTGTATTATATCGTATAACATCATCATTATGGGCCTTTGCAAGACTGGAAACACCATGCGGGCTCTCGAGTTGCTTTCCAAAGTTACGGCCATGGGTGGAGATAGTCCTCAACCTAATACGGTGATATATAGCACAGTCATTAATGCCCTTTGTAAAGAAAAGAACGTGGACATGGCTCAAGAGCTGTTTGAAAAAATGATTGCCGTGAATGTCAAGCCCGATATCATAATGTTCAACAACCTTATGGATCTCTGCTTGGAGAAGAAGACCATCCGGGAGGCGTTCATGCTATTTGAGAAATTGCCCTCCTTGGGATGCACACCAAATATCGTGTCAATAAATATCATCATCAAGGGCCTTTGCGGGGATGGAAACACCATGCGAGCTCTCGAGTTGCTTTCAGAAGTTACCGCCATGGGTGGAGATTGTCCTAAACCTGATGCAGTGACATATAACACAATAATTGATAGCTTTTGCAAAGAAAGCAACATGGACATGGCTCAAAATCTGTTGGAAGAAATGGTGAGCATGAATGTTAAGCCAACCATTGTTACATATAATTGTATTATCCATGGGTATTCTTCAGCAGGCAAGTGGGAAAAGGCTATCAGGCTCTTCAAAGAAATGGTGGATCTAGGCCTTTTGCCAAATGATGGAACCTTTGGTGCATTGATGAACTCCCTCTGTAAACAGAGAAAAATATGTGACGCCCTCAAATTGTTGGATATTATGGATGAAAAAAGTGGAAAAATTAGTGCTCCGATCTATGATATTTTGATTCGTGGGTATACTATGGGCAACCAATTTGGTGAAGCTATAGGCATTTTCCGTTGTATGGTCAAACGGGGTGTCAAGCCAACCCATCATACCTATACTATCTTGATTAAAGCTTACTTCAAAAATGAACAAATAAATAAGGCCATGCATCTCTTGGAGATGATGGAAGGAGCAGGGCTGAAACCCAATATTGTTGCTTACAACACTGCTTTGGATGGGCTTTGCAAGATGGAAAGGATGCATGATGCTCAACAACTTTTTACAAGAATGTTCAATGAAGGGGTACATCCAGATAAGGTTACTTACAACACAATGATAGGTGGACTCTGCAAAATAGGTGATTGGGAAGAGGCCGAAAGAATAGTCCATTTGATGACGGATCAAGAAATTTTTCCTGATGTTGTGATATTCAATTGCTTGATGGATTCGCTATGTAAAGAAGGCCTAGTTGTGTCAGCATACGAGATTTTCAATACATTTGTTAAAATGGGGCAACAACCTGATACAATCACATACAGCATTTTGATAGATGGATATTGTCTTATAGGAGAAATGAACAAAGCGATGGAAATTTTCAATTCCATGATCCATGGGGGCCAGTTGCCGAATATTATTACATATACTTCATTAATTAATGGGTATTGCAAAAATAAGAATGTTAATAAGGCATTAATGCTCTTTGATGAAATGTGTAGGAAAGGATTCAATCCAAACACTATAACTTTTAGCACTCTTTTGGATGGATTGTATCATAATGGTAGAGTTCTTGATGCAGAAAATTTACTAAAGAAAATGCTTGCTACTGGATTAAGCCCCGATGTTGTCACTTATCATATTATACTGAAGGGACTTTGTAAACATCATCTTGTTGATGAAGCTATGGGGCTATTCCAAAAGCTGCTGTGCCAAGGTTTTGAGTTTAATGTCATGATTTGCAACACTATGATTGATGCGCTGTTCACGGTTGGGAAAACTGAGGAAGCGAAATCTTTATTTGATGCCATTTACAGTAGCAGTTTGTCGCCGAATGTTTTTACTTATACCTTGATGATGAAAGGTTTCATCAAAGAAGGATTTCTGGACAAGGTTGAAGAAATATTCCTGTTAATGGAAAAAAGTGGTTGTGCTGCAAATTCTTTTCTGTTCAATGCAATTATTCAATGCTTCCTTGAGAACGATGAAATAGAAATAGCCATAAAATATCTCCATGAAATGGATCGAAGGTGCTTTTCCCCTGATGCTAAAACATGTTCGCTTCTTTTCCAGGTGCTCTCAAGAGAAGAAAAATACAATGAATTTGTAAAGTTACTTCCTCCTTTTACTCAACATAATTTGTCTTTTCAAATCTGATAACAGTAGTTATTTGTTGATGATGGAAATTCTATTAATTGACAATTTGCACATAGTTCTTTGTTAGTTGTCATCTCCTTCGTGTGTGTTTTCTTTTTCAATTTTAAATCTGTTTAAAAAACAGCTACTTAATAACAGATGATACAGCTTTGTCACTTAAATAAGCTTTTATTTCTCGATGATACCTGAGAAAGAGTGCACCCAAGTAATGTTTTTTGTGTGTTTCATGACTGAAATTCTTCATGGCTAATGTGCATGTTTTTCTTTATAATTTGTTCTAAGTTTGTCTAGAAGGGAAACTGAGGAAATCTTTCTCTGGATTATTGGAATGGAAACTTCTCAATTACAAGACCCCAAGTGAAGGCTGATATATATATATTTTTTGGGAGAAGAAAGGATGAGTAAAGTTTGGAAGTCATCCATATATTAAACCAAAATATGAATGTACAATTGTGTAACGTGGTACTACGAGGAACGTAGTTAACCCCAAAAGAAAAAGAAAAACATGATGCTACCCAATACCCTACTCTCTAAGAAAAAAGTATATGCCGTGTACAAGGCTGATATTTAATGCCTCTTACTAGGAAAATAGTACCACTTTTAGAAATATAATCCTTTTTAATGTCATGATATGAACTTGCTTTGTGAAAAATGAAAAATTGGTGATATTAGAGACCATATGGCATCCTCTTGGGTCTTCAAGTGGTCCTCGAACAGATAATCCAAAATAATATTCACTACTATTCTCCTCAAAAAAAAAAAAATATATATATATATATATATATATTTATATATTTACCACAATTTTCCTCTCAAGGGAAAAAAGCATTCACCATTCACCACTATCTTCTTTCTTATTTGACATACCATATTCAGATTTCTAATCATTTGTAGTTTGGTTTCTTAATTAGTAAGCTTAATCAAAGATATGTTTTCAGTTATTTTCTTCAATGAGAAAATTCTTTAATCTTATACTTCACTTCTTTATGTGTAGTTTCCTTATATTTGATAATTCAATGTGACGTTCTTACGTATATATATTGGTGTGTGTGTATATATATAATATTTATATACTCATCCATTTATTTTTTTGTACAACATATAAATTATCCTGCATGAACATTCTTATTTCTTTTAGGTTTAATGCTCGATATTAAGTTATTGCGAATCTTTGCAGGTTGAAAACTGCAAAGAATAGGTTCCAGAATTTATTTCAAAATGAACTCTGTATGATTTACAGCATTCTGTTATCCCCTTTTTTACTATCATATTTATTTGTTTCTGACCTATGTTCTCACTTTGGGTGTTTATGCTTTCTGTCTGAACTAAAAAGATATTGACACTTGTTGATTTAAAGCTGTTGGATGTAGTAGAATTATGGAAAGGTTATATTACTGATAAAGCATCTTGGTCGATTTCTCTTTCAGCCAATAATATTATGTGTGTATGTACTTTTATAGCAATAGTAATAAAGTTTCATACACCCAGCTATGTTCTTCTTGAAATCATTCCAATGAAGAATCTCCAAATTTATGGACAAGAAAAGACTTATTTCGACTATTCTTTCTAGATGTTATTATTAAAAGTAACTTGTAACCTAATAACAGATTGATGCCAATTTTTCTTATCTTAAACTTGACTACTACCTGCTTGATTAATTTCCATCAATTAACGAGCAAGTGATCAATTTGATGGAGATACATATTTTAGGATTCGCTAAATAAAAGCATATTTTAGGACAGCATGAAGTATTAAGCAAAAAATACTACTGATGTGTATCTTGCTTCATCCTGCATAACAGGTACTTGACATGAAATTATTTACCATGAGCCTCTGCTAGGAAACTATTTTAGGTCCAATGATAAGGAATGAGGTGATGTGGATGATGAGCTAGTCACTGCAATCAAATTTATCTTCACGTAGACTGTTGATACTGTATTCAATTAATGGATACTCTACAAATGACTAGGATTCTTTTTTAATTCTTCAGAAATTTAAAGGATGGCTGTGAAATACAATGATAAATCTTTGTCCTTCATTTTCTCGATTGTCCCTTCTTAAATTGTATCCGAGTTTGAATCTTCATCAGAAGGATACATGCTATGGTCTTAAATATCTTGAATGTATGAAACTCTAGTGGCTCTGGAATAGAAGATCAAGTTTTCATTGTTGGGCTTATAACTAGATCAAAAAGATCAGAGAGGTATGTTGGCTATGTTTTCCCTGCACAATCTTCTAGCCGCTAGCTGTTTCTGATTTTCTCTAGAAAATTTTACATCGATATTCATGCTTTTTGTCTTGTCTTTGCAGTTTTCCTAGGAATAGGAGAAATGTTTGACAGCTTCTGAATCCACCATACGCCAATATCAGATCTAGAACCTTCAAATGCAATAGATACAATTGTCAATTGGGAATCGTCACATAATTGGCATATCTAATGTACTGAAACAATAATCTGGGAAAGGTTTACGTATAATCCAGCATGGACAAGGTTAGCTTGCCATGATTACTTTCAGCTTCTTTGTTTCCAAGTGTTTCACATTAACTCTTCCATGTAATACATATACAAGTTGAGTCTGTATTTTGCTCTTCTATATGTTGGATTTTGAATTGAATCAGTTTTAGTAACCTCAGCATGAATTATTATTATTGTTGTTGTTACAGAAAGGGGGAGAGAAGAATCGCACAGGCGGTTTGGCTGCCCCAATGGTATGAGCAGTTGTATAACGTAGGGGCCGGATATGGTTTACAACTGAGTTAAGATTCAAGGCATTATCACAATTGTTCTTTGCATTCTTCTTTTTGCTGAAAATTTTAGTTTTGGATGTGACATCACCCAGCGTTCTTTTGGCTAGCATATAAGTCTTTATCAGTGACGAGTAATTGTATATTTGAAGTATTATTTATGGATGTTCTTTTCTAATTTTCTTGCTTTTCAAGTTTCTAATTATAGCATTACTTTCTATCAAGTATCAAGTTTTCCCTTTTGTCCTGTGGACAAAAAAAAAATTAGATATTGCTCTCAAAAAACAAAAAATTATATACTGAATCATAGATCATACCAGATTTTAATGTTATTTTGTTGACAATCTAATCTTGCCTGTTTTATTTTTTTATAATCTTTTGCCTCAGCTTGCTATTAACAGTGCTACATTTACTTATGTGTTATAAAAAAAATCTCGCACTTCACAGTTCCTTCTGTTTTCCCAATAAACTTTCAAGTCATTTACGACCAAGATCTCAGCTTTTAACGTGCAGCTGCAGGAGTGGCACGGACCTCTTCTTCATGCGCTCAAGGCTCTGATGGAATGATGCAGCAGGTCAGCATGAGGCGCGAAGACTACTACGCTGAGCATCGAGGATGCCTCCCATCTGTTCGACCAGATGCTTCATGCAGATCCCTAGCCGTCCATTTATTCCTTCAACATTCTTCTCATGGCTGTCGCGGGAAGGAAGGAACCACAATGCTATTCACCATGGTGTCCTTCAATCAGATGAAAAGAGCAGGAGGGATCTCTGCTGATACACCTACGGTGTGTTGGCTGACAGCTGCCACCATATCAGTCGGGTGGATTTGGGATTCATCATCATCGGCGACATGCTCAAATGAGGCTGCGTGCTGAACTTCGGAATGTTCAGCAACCTTCTCACGGCTCTCTGCTTGGAGAAGACAATCGGGGAGTCACTCGTGCTGCTCCAGAAATTGTATTCACTGGAAAGACCACGTTGGCTATCGAATTACTTTCCAAATTACCGTCATGGATGGAGATAGACCTAAACCTAATACGATGACATATCTATATATATTTATATATACTTTTTTTTTGTTGGTTATTGAAGTTTACACATTTATATTCACATTTATTTATTTATATAAAAAAAAAGATAGAAGATGCTAAGTATCATTATTTCATTACGCACGAGAATTGAACATATACAATAAAATTAATATTTTTTGTATTTATCTATAAATATGCTTTTTGTCCCACATTCAAAAGTTTTCAAATATAAATGAAAATGGAATCATATTCAATTATGTAATTTAATTTCACATTTAAAGTTTATAATATGAAATAGATAAGATGGACTATAAAATAAAAAGAATTCACAAATTTTATAGCTGTTTTTTCGGATTAAGTTAGGTGGAAGATAAATATAAATAAATTATAATGTTAAGTTATATAGAAGATAAATATAACAATCATATTTCATATTTATATTGTATTATAAAGAATAAAATATATTTTTATTGTTCCATTGAGAGCAATCCAAATGATGAATAAAAAAATATGTATTAATAATAATGCACATTATATTTGACAGGTGGAAGGAATAAATACTACTTGGCACACACAAAATAATCTTTTTAAATTTAATTTTAAATAATATATTATGTATATATATAATGACAACATGAATAAACTAAATATTATTTATATAATATATCATGTATTTTTTAGTTCCTCGTGTAAATTAGGCCTGAGCACGGAGTCGACCCGGACCGCCCCGACCCGACAATTCGGGAAAATAACCCGGTCAAATTTTATAGCTGTTTTTTCGGATTAAGTTAGGTGGAAGATAAATATAAATAAATTATAATGTTAAGTTATATAGAAGATAAATATAACAATCATATTTCATATTTATATTGTATTATAAAGAATAAAATATATTCTTATTGTTCCATTGAGAGCAATCCAAATGATGAATAAAAAAATATGTATTAATAATAATGCACATTATATTTGACAGGTGGAAGGAATAAATACTACTTGGCACACACAAAATAATCTTTTTAAATTTAATTTTAAATAATATATTATGTATATATATAATGACAACATGAATAAACTAAATATTATTTATATAATATATCATGTATTTTTTAGTTCCTCGTGTAAATTAGGCCTGAGCACGGAGTCGACCCGGACCGCCCCGACCCGACAATTCGGGAAAATAACCCGGTCCGGATCTAATCCGGGCCGGGTCCGGGTCTAATACATGAAAAATTCGCCGGGTACCGGGTCAGGACCGGGTTTGCAATCCAGATATCCGACCCGGATGATTAGTATATAAAAGCCCAATCTCTCATTCCCTCCTCATTTCACGTTTGCTTTTCTCTCTCTCCCATCTCTCTTCGTCTCTCGCCCTCTCCCTCTCTCTCAACCTTCTCCCTCTCTCTCACTGCAGCGGCGGGCCGGCGGTAAGTCGGCGACTTCGACGGTTGCGACCTCTCTCCCCCCTCTCTCTCTACTCGGCCTCCAGGCGCCGCAATCCGACACCTAGCGGTCGGATCCGGCGCCTAGCGGCCGGATCGGTCGTCAGGCGTCGGATCCGAATCCTGGCGGCCGATCAGGTGCCGGATCGGCTGCCAGGCGCCACGATCCGGCCACCAGGTGCCGGATCGGCCGCCAGGCGCCACGATCCAGCGCCTGACGGTTGGATCGGCCGCCAGGAGCCAAGATTCGGCACCTGGCAATCGGCAGGCGCCGGATCTAGCCATTGGCGGCCGATCCGGCACCCGTCAGCATTTTGTGATTTCGAATTCTCGGACGCAAATCCGGTCCGATTCTCGGTCTACCGGGTCAGAAATTTATTGACTCGGCAAAAGTCGGGCCAGGACCGGGTCCGCCTAGACCCGGACCCGATCTCGAGTTTGCTCTGCCCTAATGTAAATATTATCAAATACTAAGAAAACACTAAGAAGTAATATATATATATATATATATATATATATATATATATAAGTATAACCAAGGTGAGGATTTGCATGGAATTAACTTATGACCATCTTAAAAATTTGACACCTATACTCAAATAATAATATTAAAAAAATATCACTTATATTTCTTATTAAAATAAATGTTGTCAACACCAGATATAAACTTTTAGTTATATCAGATTAAATATTTAACTTCAATAATCATTTATATTTAATACATACATAACAAGCATATATACACACATTAAAGAGAGTTAAAACTTGGATGTAACCCTATCATGAAGTCATGTAATATGATCTAGATAATTGAATTCTTAAAGTTAGATCGTGTACGATAAAAAATAACATTAATTAAATTTTAAGAATGAAAAACATATAATTGTTTATATAGATTGTTGGAAGAAAGTTATAACAATTAAGTATATATTTTAAAATAATTTTTTATAAAAATATACTTAATTATGAAGTGAATGCATTGTGGTGAACATTTTTTTTTAAAAATAGACAACAAAATATAATTTGCTACGAATTATAAAAAAAGTAATAAAATAATTTACATATAATTATCATCTTTTCCATTTCATCATCAATCTCTCCATATAAATATAACATATATAATTAAATGGAAAGTTAGAAATTGACCTATGGCACTATTTCATTAAGTCACATATAATGCTTAAAATATTTAAATAATTTTAACAGTTATTTTAGTATGATATATAATAATTTAATTTATTTATGTTATATATCTTTACATACATATAGCATGTCAAATATGACATTTTTATATTGTCTCATAGAAAATGAAATAGATAAAATTAATAGACATTATTAAAAATACTAAAATAAATAGTATTTACTTAATTCTAAGACACGATATTATTTGAAAAAATATAGATATCAATTGTTATTTATACCTATATTATATCGAAATTAAAAAGATATATACTTTAAAAGGAGAAGTCACGGTGTTTCTATATTGTTATATGTAAATTAACATCAATAAAATAAAAAAAATTTTAAATATATATGTTGACTAAGTAACAAAGTTAAGGGGGAAAAGATAGAGTAAAACATAATTAAAAATGAAAGAGAATGTAATATATTTAAAGAAACAATTACAAATAAATTTAATTTATTATAACATATTTACATATATAAGTTTCTAAGATGAGAAAATGATTATATAATCTATCAAATTTCTATCAAATTAAAATTTCTTATTTTATAATTAAAATTTATGTTTAATTATGTGTCCTCCGCGCATCGCGCGGGTCATCATACTAATATATATATAAAAGTAGAGGTAAAAGCATAGGGTATGAGAGCATGACAAGTGGTATTTTAACATAATGACACATGTCATTTTAATAAAATTTAGTATTATTTATAAAAATTTATATATGTTAATTTTTGTGTTTTAAACATAACTAATTCTAATCATAATATAACTAATATTCTAATATTATCCCTAATAAAATAATCCTAATATATAAATAAGTACTATATATGCTAACTTTGAGTAAAAAACGTAACTAATCACAGTACATCATATCAGATCACATTTTTTAAATAATCAAATATATAAAATTATGTTAAACTAATCCTAATTTTAATCCTCCAAAGTTGGCATAATATTTATAAAAATATTTACATATCTTAACTTTATATCCTAAACATAACTAATCCTAATACTTATCCTAATATTAACACTGATAATATCGTCCTAATATATAAAAATATATTATCAGATTACAGTAAGAAAAACCATATATATTAAACATCCAAAGTTGGAAACGTAATTTAGTTGTCACCTGCAAACAACTCTACAACTAATCATTAAAATACAATAAATCATAATCTATTTAAAATTCTAATCAAACTCCTAATATACAAAATACGTGTAATTTAATGACATTAATATTTCATTAGGGTTTAGGGTTCGTATATAAAAAAAATTTAGATTAAATTTTTTAATGTTAATCAGATGAAAAAATTATTTTATTTTTGAATTAATTATATTAACAAAATAAAAGAAGGTTAAATTTTTTTAGCATATTTTTTTAGTATGATCAGAATAAATAATATTTTTTTCTAAATGATAATGTATAGATAAAATAATTCATTGTTAAAAAATTTTATTTTCGAAAATAGAAAATATTATAAAATAAATAATTTAATTTGAGTCCAATTAAGATTAATCTTTCCTTTGTATCAATTTAGGTATGTTAAAAATAAATAATATTTTCTTTTTGAAGGATAAAATAATAATTCCTATTTAAAATATAATTTTTTATTTTTGGAATTAAAAATAATTTAAAATAAAGAATTCAATTTGAGTCAAATTAAGATTAATCTTTTCTTATATTTACTTTTTTAAAGATAATGGACAAGTATAATAAATTTATAAGATAAATTCTAATGGTTTGTTATATAAGGTAACAAAAATAAAAGAATATTAAATTTATGATCATATTCTTTTTAGTATAATTTTAAAAACAATTAAAAATAAACAATTTAATGACATTAATATTTCATTAGGGTTTAGGGTTTGTATACAAAAAAAAGTTTAGATTAAATTTTTTTATTTTTAATTTGATGAAAGAATTATTTTATTTTTGAATTAATGATATGTTAACAAAATAAAAGAAGGTTAAATTTTTTAGAATATTTTTATTAGAAGCATATTCTTTTTAGTATGATTAGAATAAATAATTTTTTCCTAATTTATAATGTATAGATAAAAATAATTCATTGTTAAAAAAATTTATTTTCGAAAATAGAAAATATTAAAATAAATAATTTAATTTGAGTCCAATTAAGATTAATCTTTCCTTTGTATCAATTTGGGTATGTTAAAATTAAATAAAAATTTCTTTCTGAAGGATAAAATAATAATTCCTATTTAAAATATAATTTTTTATTTTTGGAATTAAAAATAATTAAAAATAAAGAATTCAATTTGAGTCAAATTAAGATTAATCTTTTCTTATATTTACTTTTTTTAAAGATAACAGACAAGCATAATAAATTTATAAGATAAACTATAATGGTTTGTTATATAAGGTAACAAAAATAAAAGAATATTAAATTTATGAGCATATTCTTTTTAGTAGAATTTAAAAAACAATTAAAAATAAACAATTTAATATGAGTTAAAATATGATTGATCTTTTCGTTTTATCAATTGGTTATGATTAAAAAAAAATCGTTCATTTTTAAAAGATAATGCAAAAAATATAATAAAAATAATAATATATAATATTAAAAATAATATATTTTTATATTAAATAAATATTTTTTCTTTAAAGCACAATAGTGCGACAAGTGGCATCATAACACCATATATGTGTCAAATTTTTATATAGGTTAATGTATATACAAATATAATTCAAACTTTCCAGAAAATAAAAATTATTTTATAATAGTTTGTGATACAAGGTAAGAAAATAAAAGAAGATTAAATTTATGAGTGATTAGAAGATTTCTTTCTAAAATGTAATGTACAAGAAAAAAAATAAGTCCAGCTTAATTAAAAGATAATTTATTAATTTCCAAATTTAAAAATAATTTAAAATAAATAATTGAATTTGAGTCAAATTAAGATTAATATTTTCTTTTTATAATTTTGAGTATGATTAAAATAAACAATCTTCCCTTTCTTAAATGTAATGCTCAAAATATAAGAGATAAAACTAACCTTACAAAATTAGTTAAATAAGATAAATTAATATATTACGAGTTTTGTTATTTTATAAATTAAAATAATTAAAATAAGAATTTCAATTAGTTAGGTAGCTTGGCATTGGCGAGGCATGAGGTGGCCGCATGCATGAAATTTTTTACTAAGTAGGAGTTAAAATTCTATTAATATTTAAATATTCTAATTTCTTTAGAAAAAAGATTGTTTGATTAAAATAATTATAAGCATCCAAAAAATAATTGAATTAAAAGTGAACTTCTATTGATTTAAAATAATTTAAAATAAATAATTTAATTTGAGTCAAATTAAGATTAATATTTTCTTTTTATCAATTTGAGTTTGATTAAAATAAATCATATTTTTCTTTCTAAAAAATACTGTACAGGTAAATAATAATTAATTTTTAAAAAGATAATTTGTCATTTTTGAAATTAAAAACAATTAAAATAAGGATTTCAATTTGAGTCAAATTAATGTTAATATTCACTTTTTATCAATTTGAGTATGATTAAAATAAATAATATTTTCTTTCTAAAAGATAATGTGTAGGTAAAAAATATTTCTTTTTTAAAAGATAATTTGTTAATTTTGTAATTAGAAAATAACTTAAAATGAAGATCTCATTTTGTGTCAAATTAAAATTAAAATTTCTTTTTTTTATCAAATTGAGTATAATTTAAATAAATAATATTCCCATTCTAAAGAGTAAGTAGAAGTAAATAGTAATTCATTTTTAAAATAAATAATTCAATCAGAGTTAAATTAAGATTAATTCTTTTTTTATCAATTTGAGTAAGATTAAAATAAACAAAATTTTCTTTTTTTTAAAAAAATATTGTATTATTTTATAAATAAAAAGATAAATGATTCCATTTTATTATGATTACAATAAATAAACTTTCCTTTGTCAAAGCTATTGTAGAAGTATAATAAACTAAATAAGATAATTTTATTATTTGTTAGTTTTGAAAAATAATGAGTTAGTTTTTAATTAAAAAATAACATTAGTTTAAGAAATTGAGTCCAAATTAAGATTATTTTTTCCTTTCTGAAAGATAATGGACAAGTATAATAAAAAAATACTTTCCTCTTAAAAGATAATGTATTATTTCAAAAAATATTAAATTTTAGTATGATTAAATAAATATTCTTTTCTTTCTGAAAGACAATGTACAAGTATAATAAAGATTATACCATTTTCATTTTTTTGAAGATATTATTTTATTTTAAAATTTTAAAAACAATTTAAAACAAAGAATTCAATTCGAGTCCAATAAAAAAATTCCTTATAAAAGTAATTAAAATATTATAAATCACAAAATAAGTCTATTTATTAAAAATAATTAATTATTAAGAAGAAAAATAATTTATTGGAGTTTTGGTATATTTAAATTAAATTTTAAACTTTTAAAATAGACTAATATATTTGTAAAGATGGACAAACATATCATATTGTGCTCGGGCCTGTCAAATCATATTTGATTGTGACATGACCCATTTTAAAAATCAATCATGTCATGTTGAGTTGACATTATGTCAACCTGGCATGGTAGGTGCATGGTCCGACTGAGTTAGCCGAGTTAAGTCGTTCCGAGTCGGACGACTCATTTCATTTGTCCAAAGTTAATTTGTATTAATACTAAAATAATTAAAGTATTATAATATATGATATTAAAAAAATATATGGTATTACGATTATTAGATATATAATAAACTTTTTATATGTAATATAATTATAACATATTATTAAATATTTAAATATGTAATAAAAATAACTTAATAATAAATTATGTGTCCACTAGATTAGGTTCGGTACCTTGACCCGCTGTCGGGCCGTGCCTAACATCGTATTGGGCATCCCAATACTGTCTATCCCGAGCCTAACTCAGTTATTGTGCTCGGATCGAGCTCAGTAGAATTTCATGAAGGCACATGTAGGCCGGGCAGAATTTCATCTTTACCTATTTGTCACATTTAAGTGATGATAAATTAATTTTGATAATTATTAAAAATTATAATATTACAATTATGGATTACATTTTTTATAATACCGATCATCTTTTGATAATAATTATATATTTTAATTTTATAATTTTATACTATATAATTTTTACAATGTTTGTCATCCGTGCATCACACAGAATTTAGGACTAGTAGTACAGTAATTTATGGGTTTTGTAAAGAAAGCAGCATGGACATAGGCACAAAAGTTGGTCGACGAAATGATTGCCATGTATGGTAAGTCAAGCATTGTTACATATATGATCCATGGGTATATTGCAACAGGAATGTGGGGAAATGCTATCAGACTCTTCAAAGAAATGGTGGACTTGGACCGTTGGCCAAATGTGGTAACTTTTGGTGTCTCAACTCCCTCAGCAAAAAGGCAAAAGTATCTGGGGCACACAAATTGTTGGATCTTATGGATGAAAAAAGTGGCGAGCCTATGTTCTGATCTGTAATTATTTGATTCAAGCGTATATAATGAGAAACCAATTTAGTGAGACTATAGATGTTACGTGGGGTGTCAAGCCAAACCATTATACCTATAATGCGCATGTTGGAAACGATGGAAGGAGGACCCCAACCAGATATTGCTACTTTCAACATTGCTTTGGATGGGCTTTGCAAGTTGGAAAGGCTGCCTCATTCTCAACAACTCTTTACTAGAATGTTATATAAGGTATACATCCAAATAAGATTACTGACAACATTTTGATAGATGGACTACGCAGCATAGGTGATCGGGATGAGGCTAAAAGAATAGTCAATTTGATAATGGGTCAAGAATTTTTTCCTGATTTCATAATACTCAGTTGCTAGGCGTCATAGGCCCAATCTTGCATATAGTAAAAGCGGTAATTCAAGTGAGCTTCCACAATATTCCAAAATTGGAGGGAGGTCAAGCAGTGGAAGAAGAGATGGGGAAGAGTTCCAGAGGCGAGTCCGTAGATTTTGCAGGATGGGACGGTTGTGGGGTGAAAACGCTCAATAGATTCCATGGTGGGGAGTCTGTCATGACTGAGGCAACCTGGACAAGTAACTTTGTAGGGAAAGAGCGTACCAAACAAGTAACAACTTAATTCCTTCCCATTTCAAAACTCAGAGCGTCATTGGGAGCACCTCTTTGCTGATGTGTATGCTCAGTAATAAATTATCAAGAGGAAGGAATATCTGCACTTTTCTTCATTTACATCAATCACATTGGATATAACATTAACGTTAATGAGATTTAGGCGCGCAGAAACGCCAAACATGTTAATAACATCAACCTTTGGAAACAAAAAGTTGATTGCCACCTGCTATGATTCAGTTGCTCTTTCAAGTCCCACTGACTGACACGAATGATGATAATATAGGCGCCGGAGTGCATCCTGGCAGAACATAGGGATTTTTCCATTTAGATAAAGAATTATCTCAAGTTTTTGTAGAACAACGATCACAAGAGCAAGGGGATTTTACATTTACTCACCTTGAGGTACACTTCAAGACCCTTTGGCATACCAAAAGCAGTTAAACTGGTAGTTGACTTACCGGCGTTGAAAGAACATATTGTAATCTAAAAAATGAAAGAGAGCAGATTATAAGGTTGATTAAAATTTAAAACTATTCAATTAGTAAACTATAAATTTAGCAGATCATAAGGCGATATTTTTTTCCCTGGGGGCTGACATTAGCTTTGGAAAGCAAAGATAGTAGGTCTCTTACGGAGTTCTTAAATGATGCTTCACCAAATGCCAAAATTTCATTCCTGTGGTCCTTTAAATGCTTTGACAACTTCTTCCGTTCTTGATTCAATGCCTTTAAGGTATTCCACTAGGACTCGTTGTTCATAAGAACCCCCTTCCTGCGAAAAATGAAAACAAGGAACTTGAAACATAATGAGCCTTGACTTTTTTTGTTCGAGAAGTATAAAAGTTAATGCTTCTGATATTACTGTGCGAATCAAGACTCTTTCAATTCTCTTCTTAATAACAGCAAATAGTTCTTCCGGGGAAACTTCTCCTTTTCCAAAAGTAAGTCCATCCATCAAAATCTTCGTCCATTTTTCTTCAGAAGCTACATTTTGGCATCATTACCAAATCAAGTTAGGAATATAATGTTTCACTATATTCCCTCCCCAATAACATATGGGTCGGCAGTGACTATATATTAAGATTTCAGAGACGTCTAATTTGAACAATGTCAATCACTGCCTTTTTTTTCTATAGAAAGCACGTGAAATGACATTATTAACCTCAAAGTTATGTAATTGTCCCAGGTGTTTTGTGAAGATGACTAAAAGTTCTATCAACAATCAAATAGCTCAAGGTTTCACAAAGGAATTTCTTCATTGATTACTAAGTCGCCTTGACTAATTTTTATTATCTTGTTGCCTTGCTTGTGCTTGTTCAATTTTCCAAATGATCCACTGTATATTCCTAAATATCCCTTTTCTGCTTATTCCATCCAAAAGTACAACTACTTAATCTCCAATGTCCAAATGTCTTGGTCGTATTTATGTTTTTAGAGCTTAAGCAAATAACTTCATGATAATTATACTTACATTGGTAACTTTAAAATTAAAAACTTATATTATTAGAGATAGATTGATTGATTTATAATCAAACTTAATTGAGTTTATATAACCTCTTCAATTGAGTTTACATATTCTCTTGAACTGGACAACCTTTGTTACAAATCTTATGTCATCTAAAAGCCTATAACCCGCAGTCACCATCATGCACGATGACTCCACTCATTACCTAGAGTACAGTTGGTGTAGATCTAAGATAAGTTTTTTCTTTCTTTTTTTCAATCAAGACCTTAGATATTAAGAAGTACTTATCATTTTTTTGTTTCCTGGACTTCTAGGTTTTGAGACCCATGTTATCCATGTTGTAATATAATGTTTTATGAATGAATGTCACTTTTTTAGGGGTAAAAAGAATAACTAGATCATGCTAGCCATCCAAGTGTATATATATCAATGATCAAAGGATGTACATGTGTGATGACAAAATGTATTAGAGACCAAGATGGGAAAAACAAAAAAGAGAAAAGGTGCTAGATATCTGCAACAAGGAACCCATCCACCCTCCACTTTTCGTCAAAACTGTCATATGATGTACAATATTTTTTGCGTAACACCGCTCGCTTTCAAGTGTGCAGTTGCAAGCCGTAGTCATGATCCTCTGACATTTCCATCTCATGCTGACCCAAAACGATTCTTTTTTTTAGAGCAGTTCAAAATGATTCTACATGCGATCCAACTCATTTTGGCCTGGTAGAACCATAAAATTGGATGATTTTATGAGTCAACTCACGATTTTACAACATTGATTGCCGTTCTTTTTATCAGCTTATTTTTTTTTAATAAAAAGGATGTCTCCCAGGTTTTGTGGACTTATTCTGATTTGTTAACTTAGTTTGAGTTTTTATGTCACTAGGCTATTAACTATACACTCACTGGACTTTCAAAAAACTATACAATCACTGACTTCATAAGTCACTCTGGAATGTCATTTTTCAAGAATGTTGAATTATATTATTTTGTTGCTTGTAGTAGCCAATTTCTTTATTGAGAATATTCCTGGTATAAGCTATTGGGACATCAGCTTGAACAAAAGATTTTACTTGTCTTGCTTCAGTTCAAAATAGATACAGTGGTACAACAAGCTGCTAATCTAGAAAATGAAGGTTTTTCAGTTTGCTATAAAGTGATATATTATACAAAGACGAGAAATATAAATCAGTAAGAGTGTCAGATGTATATCCATATATAGTGAATATACATTCTGCATATTGAATGTGAATAAATGCATGAAAGATATAAATGCAAGAAGTTCAACAATGTGATTTTATTTGGAGGAATCAACAAAGTTTTCTTAAGGGAGTAACAATGTTCAACAATGTGATTTGTTAATGCAAAAGACTTTTTTTTTTCAAAAGACATTTTTGAGAAAGTTACTTATTATGAAAGTATTAGTTTCTTCAGAACCATGTAAACAATTTGATGGTGAACATTGTAAAAAACAATTACCTTCAATGATTGACTCGAGAAACTTCTCATCCGCCAAAATTTTCCCGCCTACAGAAAATAACACAAGAAAATTTGTATCTGTTGTAAAAACTGTGGATATATCATCGAGATAAACCTAGAATTTACATGCAACCTATGGCTGCGTTTGGATAGTGGAACCGTTTCGAGTTTCATGTGAATAGTTGAATTGATATATTAGTTCAAAGTATGTTTGTATGGAGTGGAACGTAATGATGATGAACTAGACAATCGATGTGATACGAAAAAGTAGCTGTGATTAATTAATTTTAGTGGTTGTTTGAATAAAAAATAGATATTATAAATATAAAATTTAATTTTATTAATTAATAAAAATAATCATATTAATTAAATTTTTATTAAATTTTTTTTAAAAAATATATTATTTAAATTAATAAATTATGGTTAACAAAATATTAATTTTTTGTGAAATAATAAGTAATAAATAATATTATATTAATCCTTTTATAATAAATATATTATATTTAATAAATAATTTATTTTGTGAGAAAATGTAAGAGGGAGAAAATAAGGAGAGAAAAAAAAAGAGAAAAACAAATTTGAAAAAAAAGGTGTTATCGTGTCAGAAAATAAAAAATGATTCTGGCGTCAGTTCCCATCTTGGGTTCTGGCGTTGATTCCATCACACGTCATATCGTTTGACGGAACTGGCCGTAACTAGACGCTGGTTTTGTCTAGTTCCAGTAGCCAAACACAACCTATGGGAATAGCACAAAACCATTATCTATTAGTATTACTTGGCTGCAACAAAGACAAAAAAACATTGTGATTAGGTAAGTTCACGTATGTCGAAGTCCTCACTGTATAAATTTACCTTATAATTAATATCCAAGCATCTTCTTTGGTGGTTTAGGGTTTAACACTCTCATGGAGCTAGGAAACATATAAAGAACTTCTACTACGAAGAATTATTCAAATATATTTATGTGAAGTTCTTCTAGAATCAGCTGATTCACTATCATGACAAATTGCTTTGACATTGGCATTCCAAAATGAGAAAGAAAAGGTGTTACAAAACACAAGCATAAGAGTACGTTTCAGCCATGATCATCCAACTTAGGGGGTATTCCCAATATGGTCACTCAACTTCATTTTGTAACATCACGGTCATCCAACTTAAAAAATGTTCTAGTCATGGTTATTGCGGTCGCCGATGGATTGCTGACGTGACACCACGTCAACATTTTCTCTCTCCTCCATGTGAGATTTTAAAAATAAAAAATGTCACATCATCATTTTTCTCTCTATCCAAACTTAATTTTGTACCTACATGGTCATTCAACTTTTCTAAACTTTCAAACACGGTCATTCAACTTTTTAAAATTTTAATCACGATCATCATTAAAAACTTAAAATAATAAAAAAAATTAAAAGCACTTGGACCAACTCGGCATGATATGTTAAAAATATAATATCATAATAATTATTAATTAGGGAAATTAAATTTTTTTAAAAGAAAAATACCGATTATAATTATTTTTCTAATTTTTATTTTCATAATTAAATTATTATAATATTATATATTCAATACACATGTCGGGTCCATCCAAGTGCCTTTAGTTTTTTATTTTATTTTCTTATTATTTATTATTATTTATAGTTTTTAATGATGATCGTGATTAAAATTTTGAAAAGTTGAATGACCGTGTTTGAAAATTTTGAAAAGTTGAATGGCCATGCAAATACAAAACTAAGTTTGGGTAAAGGAGAGAACATTTTTTAAAAAAAATTGATGTGGAGGTGGGAGAAAATGTTGATGTGGTGCCATGTCAGCGTCACGTCAGTCATCCACCGGTTGCAATGACCGCGAATGGAATATTTCTAAAGTTGGAGGGTGACTTTTATTGCGAATACCTCCTAAGTTGGATCACCATGGCTGAAATTTACTCCAAGCATAAGTTCAAATTTTTGGATGACCATGGCTGAAATTTACTCCAAGCATAAGTTCAAACTTTTACCTTTTTGTGCATAACTACGCTTTCCAAGTACTTTAGAAGCATAAATTTGCAGAACCTTTTGCAACATAGCCTCCAACCCTGGTTTATCACCATCTTCTTTTGCCTACATTTATCAATTGAAGCTTTTAGTTAGAGAAATTGCAAACTCTAGTTGCCACCTTAATTTCCCTAAAAAACACTAATACCAATCCTGTGACATAACAAGGCATGGAATGGAGATCATTTGAATCACATGTCACACCTCATCATATTTTTAGGTCGACACCTCATCACATTTTTGCATGATGACCAACAGGTGTATGTCATTGGAACTTAAGAAATATGCTTTATGCTTTCAGTAGAGATCAATATTCTACATCTTCTTCGCAATTTATTGTACGTCCTTTATAAACTCTATAACATGTGTCATGACCTAATCTGTTCTCATACCATTTTAAAAGTGCTTATAGATAAGTGAATATGAGTAGTTGCTGAATCACTTGAGAACAGTTAAATTTGCAAACTTCACTGAAATAGAAAGAAAAGTGAAGAACCATATGACTGAAATGGAGACAAAAGGGCATAGAAGTTAAAACCTACTGTCGCATATGAAAGAATAGGGTGTTTTATGGAACTTGAGAGCAAGTGATATTTGGTGCTCACTAAGATAATTAAAAAATAAATATTCTTACCTGACGTAATTGAGCATTAACCTCTGAAAGAAATCCTTCATCTAGTTGTCCTTCTCGATCTCTTTTTTCCAGTTCCTGAAAATCATCATCTTGAGCGTAATAAAAAAACATTTGTGAAATACACATGTAGTTAACAAATTCATCCAAAGATGTATTATCATTTTTTTCCCCAAAGATATCTTGAGGTCACTTAATTGGATGCTACCTAGAAGTATACTGTATATCAAGCAGATACAAATATGCATTGCAAAAGATATTCATCTTGATAGAAATTATAGTAGCGTAGTCTACAACCGAGTTGAAACTTCCAAGTGATCATGTTCTTTGAGAAATTACTGTCTTGAGTGATTGCTATTAGAAGCATTTTGACACAATTTTCTCCATAAGATGCAAAAACAGTATGGTATCCATAAGCACTGAATTATTGCCACAAGGGATCTCATCAACAATAAGGTATGACGAGACACATTTCGTAAAAAAACTGTGACAATATAAATTCTGAGATAAATATAGTTTGAACCGTGAAGAGTCTTCTTTCAAATAAACGTGGAACAAACTAAGTTTAGATATCTATAGAGAAAGTTAAGAGCAAAAAGGTAGAAGTCTGTTTGGCTATCCTCGAATAGTAGGTGAACCCTGTTAAAAATTGTGCCATAAATTATATACTTGATGTAATATTATTACCTATTTAATAAAGATGGATGCTTACAAACCTCGGTAGACATCCTTTTCATTTAAAAAATTATATACTTGATGTTAGTTATGGAACTTCTAAGGGAAAAACTTAAATTCTTAGAATTTCAGTTAATTTTAAAGCAAAGAGCACTTAATCATGTTATTAATTAACAGAGAGTCTTTACAGAAGATTAGATGAACTTTTGATACCATTTGTAAAAATATATTTGTTTCTCCTATTTGCTTATGAATTTTGAACATCCCTGCAATCCCAATCCCAAGCCAGCTGCTTCAGCAGCATCCAAGTAAAGATTATAGCCAAATGGGACAATTAAAATATCCAGTGCAGTAAGATAGCAGCCAAATTCTATAAATAAATTAAACAATGTTACAAGTAAAATACTGATACCCCATCCATAAAGAATTCTTTGGCTGAGCAATTCAAGATAAAACTCAAAACCTTCCCTATTCGTTGGCACTATTGACTATACACAAACATACAAATTGTTTTCCCCAGCAACATCAATTTCCCCAATAAGACTCTCAAAAGTTACGATTTCTTTATTCAATTCTTAGACATAATTTCTACATTTTCAAAAAACACAGTTTCATATCAAATAATTAGTATTTATTCTCCACAATAATTGTAAGATCCTCTGTTACCATTTAAGTTCATATATTATGTTTTCAATGGTATAACTGTTATACCAACCATATTTGTAGAACAAAAGTGATTTACAGGAAAATATCATGAAGCTAGACTATTGTTAGATGGCATAAGTTGGCAGGAGTATCATAACCTATGTGCTCAGTAATGAGAGAGAACATACTATCACTAAATAATAAATATATACCTTAAATTATAGTATTGTACATAGTCTTCATATAAGAAAACACCAACAGACTGTTGCACTGTTTTTTTTAAAGAGTATTGCTATATGTTTTAAATAGAAGAAGTTATGGACCAATGCTCTTAAATGTTTAAATTAAAAGACTATCCTTGCAATATGCACCCAGTTTAGTAAATGCCGAAATAGTGATAAGAACAATAGAAACTTGTTATAACAAAGTATAAACCAGCAATTAAAGGTAATGACATACTTTGGCCATCAGAGTAAGAGCTTCAGGATTCCTAGGAGGCCATGAAATCTCCTCAAGTTCATCTATGACTGGATTTAATATTGACTTCAGAACCTCAGTGGATGATTCTATCTTCTCCTGAAAATATTGAAAGCTTGCTCACAACAATAAGGCAGAATGTTGCATCATTGATATGTAAAGTATGTGATTAAGTACACTTCCCATAAGCTGGATATAACATAAAACAAAGGGAATTCATATATAAACCTTCTTCACACCCCTCAAACTTCTTGCATAAATTTTGTATCGAAGATATTAATTCAAAAATACCCAACCATCTATAACCTCATGTGCAACTCTAGTTATGATCCAACTGAAATGTTTTGTACCTTAATTAGACACTGACCTTTGATAGCTTCATTGAGCTTTCAATGTCGTTTTGTTTTTCAACTTGAATGATTGGTTGGGCAGGAGTTGGACTGCTGAGTTTCACCATGCCCTCTCAAATCTATTTGCTGATGATTTACTGCTCCTCTTGGAAAAGGTCTAACCGTCTAAGATTTTTGCCCCCATGGTTCCCTGAGGGATGGCTAGGTATGGTTCTTCAGACAAGTTTTTTTCCACCCTTGAAATATATATTCACTTATTGCACAGTCAAAAGACAGGAAGCGCACTCCAAATGAGTTATGATCTCATTTGTCAGCCCATAAATAGAGATCAAATTGGCAGATTAAAGCTTGATTTGTACTTAACATTAAAAGCAATCTCCAAGGCAGATTATTGACTCTTATTGTAATTATGTATTTGTTCCAAGCAAAGGATCATCGAATATCCTTTGGAACAACTCCTAATTGGTCTTGTAATTTTGTTTTCATCTTCTTATCTGAAAGGAAAATGTTGGTATTACTTACAAGCAGGTACTACCACAATAAGTCAAAAGCAAAATTATTGGATCATACGGAAGTGATAATTACTCATGATAGTTTATGCCCGACATCTTAAATCTATTTGTATTATTGGCTTGTTTGATATTTGCTTCTCTCACAGGTCACTACACCTATAATATGTCATATATACTGATCTATTTACTTCTTATCACATCTTTGTACATTGAATTTAATGTGAACATTTTTTTACAAGAATGTAATTGTGAATATTATTTGCATGATTATATCTCAGCAACAAGGCCTAGGTATCTTACTTCTTTGAAATATAAAATGATGAAAAGGAGGATACACAAGGGTCCTCTCTTATTTGAAAGTCACAGAAAAAGGACATCTGAGGAAACATATGAGGGGATCTTACATTTGTTTTATGGACAAGGCGATCAACTATGCTCATAAAAGATGAGGCCAATTCCTCATAATCTTGCTGCAATAAAGACAGCCACAAATTTTAGGCGCCCTTCAGAAAAACAGATAAGAGTGCTTGACGAGGTTATAAAGGATAGAAAATTTGTGCACCAAAGGAGAAAGTAAAGAGCCATGCTTTGTCATCATCTGATTTGCAGGTATCAGTTCTGGCAGCAAGCCTGATCCAGAAATCTTCATTGAATGCCAGGATATTTTCAACTACAAGCTGGTCGAGCTGTTCAATATATCAAGAGGTAAATATATATTTTTGTAGGATTATCTAAGGTGATAAAGAGCTTTCTAATATGTCTCGTGATAATTTTTGTTGAATCAAATGTCTAATTGGCTCATCGAAAGAGAAATTTCATAACCAACACAATCACACTTCAATAAGTTTTTTAGATTTTATTGATAAAAGAACTATCAGGGATCTGATCTCTTAAATTAACCATTTCAAGCTCGTGTTTAAAGAAAAATAAGAACAACAATCTATTATTCCTAGAAGTCATGGCCACCATAACAGTTATCTTATCCAACATACAAATTTTTTTTTTTTGAGAACTATCCAACATACAAATTACATCTCAAAATGGGTATATTACAATATAATTCTCTGTATGCAACAGAGATAATAAACAAAATCCATTTGAATGTGGCGTGGGCCTTAGAAGGATACAATTGCATAACAGAATAAACTTACTTCTCTAAAATTCGCGTCCCTCAACATATCAATTAGCTTGTCAACTTCCACAGTCTTTTTGAAGGATTTCTCAGCATCTTGATGGACTGCAAAGATCGAAGTCCGCCTGTTAATCAAATTCTTGATCAATCTACGATCAGCAGCTCCAGAATGGAATAATTGCCAGCATCATTCATTATACAACGATGTAAGTGATTTATCAGATTGATATTGATCGACAACACTGATATTGTATCTAAAAAACAAAATTACATTGCAAGAGCTCGGACAGTTTTATGTTGATGGTATAACAGAAAAAAACCTCGATGCCAAGTTTTTTTTTTCAAATTTTGTAGCATGAAGTAAGAATCTTTTAGTGGAAACCACTGATACACCTTTGAGAAGCTCAAATTATAATCATCTACTTCTATCATATGAAAACTAAGTTCGCACCTCATTCTGTCGCTGTGAAGAAAGATGCACCGATTCTTCTTCTTGGCTCCATCGCCCCAATCCAAACCATTTCGCCGTCCCTGCCTTCTAAAATCCTGCATTCCGGAATTACGATCAATCTGAGCACCAGACTAGCAATTAACCACGAACGATCCCAAGTGCCAGCTAACGCTTAAGCAAGGAGCCTCGTGTCCAGCGGCCATGAAGACCAAACTTTTGATGAATTGCGCATCAGAAAGAAGGTTATAAAGGAACTTTACCCGATGAGGGGAAGGCGACGGCAGGCGGGCGGCTGTGGGAACGAGCGCCATGGCGGCCATGCGCACAAACGCGCTCTCTCTCTCTCTCTCTCTCTCTCTCTCTCTCTCTCTCTCTCTCTCTCTCTCTCTCTCTCTCTCTCTCTCTCTGGAATCGCGCGGGAGGAGAGAGAGAACCAACGGTTGGTATTGCAGATAGCCGGATGAGGGTAGTATGATGGATCTCGCATGGTCAGTCTGTGATCCATTCATGGACTGTTACTGATTGGGCTCAAAGTGGGCCGAACGAATTGGAATTTGTATCGGGCCGATTGCGATGAGAATCACTATCCGCTACCAGTTATTTATTTATTTATATAATCATAATTAGATTAAAATATTAATATTAAAAGATGTATTATTTTATGTTTGAAAAAACATAACATATCAGTTGAAAAATATGTTGCTATCAACTAACAGAGTTAAAAGTTTAAAATATAAAGTTTCTTACTTCTGGCGTGTGTATAGATTTTTCGCAAGGTGTGTGTGTTCCTAAGATGTTACATGACTAAAAATGACATAAGATAGAGATTGTTCAAAGTGAATTATAATATTTCAAAATGTCTTATGATAAGAAAAGAAATATGACAATAAAAATTATGTTCAAACGATTATAAATCAATATTGAAAAAAAAAACGTACAATAAGTAAAGGAAAGGGTAGTACAATGTTACGGGGTCACTTATGATGTGATATTTGTTCACATGTTATTGATATAATGGTAGATATGTTATGGTTTGACATGTAAATGATTATACTTGAACTCATGTAATTCATATATTGTATTACATGAAAATGTAAAAGATTATATTTTATTATATAGTATTCTATCTTAGAACATTATATGTATTAATTAATCATTTACATAGTCTAATTAAAAAATTCTGCAACATGAATTTATGTAGATAATAACAACGTCGCTCGTGACGTCATGTATTAGCTAGGTTGAGTTCATTAAATTATTAATGTTACATATGTTCCTGGAAACTTTGATATTAATGCCTTTATTATTTAAATCGGTTTAACTCTTATGTTTTGTGATATTTGAATTATCAGTTTTAACTGTATTATCAAATCTTCCATTAAATGTTTGATTTTTTTTTGAGTCGCCAGGATGTCGAAAAATGATACCGATGATGTAACTCATAGGACGATTATATACACCGTCCACAAATTAGTTGGCTAAGTCCTCCCTCATTCTTCAGACTTACCGCAAACAGTCAGTAAATATTTGAATATCTATTACTATCTTATCATGTTCACAAGCGACGTGGGCGAACGAACTAAGAGTGTTACACGACCCCTCGACTTTTCCTCGACTTTGATTCAGCAGCGTCATTTTAAATGAAATGAAGCTACCGTCTTGTTCAAACAAACTTCAGATAAAAAAAGTTGAAGAAAGTACATATAAAAGTTTGACAGGGATGAGTGCCTTCTTTTTGCCCCAGGAATCTTTTGCTGCCAGCAACTACTAAAAGGTCTCTATAAAATACAATGTACAAACAGCTGCCGAAAAGTACGAAAATGGAGATCCAAGCATTACAGCAAATATCAAGTTTTGCTTACAGTTACATTAATTAAATTCGTTCTTGTTCTCGACTCATATGATACACTTTTTTTTTTCTGCAGCCGAAAAATAAAATTACCAGTAACAGTAAATAGTATGTTGTACAAGATGTTGTGACCAACAGTCACACCCCAGGCTCAGTTGGCAAAAAGATGTGGCTGTATGTTGACAGGAGCATAAAAAAGGTTAGGCAAGCGAGAGGAACAGCTACTTCCTTCTTGGCCCCAGATTTGACATGATCCCCCCCCCCCACACACACAACAGAGAAGAGAAGAAGAAGTATTAACCATCTCTGCTTGGGATGGAAAAAGGGAAGCAACGAGCTCTGCAGTGCCCCCCTCTTTCTCTCTCCTCCCTAGACAGGAGTGAGTGAGAGGGAGAGGAGTAATGTATGTAACGTTCCGTCCACATCAGAGGTGAAAGCAGGGCCAATTAGGTTTTGAAAATTGAAATTTTGAAGTCGTGGGAGATGATGCAGATAGTAGTCAGCGGTCACTTTGGTGCAGTGGAAAAAAAAAGGTAGAAGGTAGGTACCAAAGCACAGAGAGAGAGAGAGAGAGAGATGTCATTACTTCATGCTTGATATTGTTCACAGATCCGAAGACTCCATGCATAAAAAGGTTTTTTGTCCGTCTGTCACTGCCGTGACGGCCCTCGAATGTTAGGAAATCAATCAGCTGACTGATTATGAAGATTTTTCTTTTACTGTAAAACTTTTTTTTTGTTTCGTAATGTTATCATCGTTTGATCCATCGACAAGAGTTCAATAATAAATTGATGCATGAAACTTTGAACGGAAGTAGTTTACGTACATAGTAATTCATGCTTCATTAGTTGATAATGGTTTAAATTATGCTAAAGATGGGTATGAGGCTATGAGCTGAAGCATTCCAGAAAACTGAAGCCATAAATAAGTTGTTCTCTTTTTTCTTTTTCTTTTTTTTTTTGAAAATATACATTTCTGCATTTTTATATTACCGAGATTTTATTCTTCGCGCACCCCCACCCCTACAGAATAAATATTATAGTATATGATCTTTTTTGTTATATTTTTTTATTTTATAAGGTGTCTTTTATTGAAAAAAATGTAGTGATCTTAAGATACTAATAAGTAGAAGACTCGAGACCTAAGATTTATAATGTTAATTCTGAAATTTTTAACTGATTTCAATCAGAATGCGAGAATTTTTACTGCAAGACATCTCAGTAGGATTTTGGTTTGAGTATTAGTTTGACGATATGATTGATACAATCATTTGAATAATACACAATTTTGTAATAATAATATTAGTTATTCAATATATTTTCTTATTTTGTTATTGTGTATATACTTATATTAACATATATATCTTATCTCGTAACTCCTCCAATCGTAGAAAATTGAAGTGTAATTAAAAAACCGATCACAAAAAACCTGTTCAAAATAACTTTTATTATCTAGATTATAATTTTTTTTACTAATAGGTAGAATCTTTTCATCCTCGATCCTATTTTATAAAGTTTAATATTAAATCTCCTTTCGAAGGAGGAGGAAAAATAAATAACGATGAGAATAAGGTCGTACTAACCTTTTATTGTTTCAAGTTGAACAAATCCATCATTGTTTCAAGTGATATGTTCCAAAAGCTAAAAGTAGGGAGGAGTAATTTAAGAGTTGTGCTACATGTAGTTACATGGTGTGTGTGTCCCCAGCCCTTCCACCATTGGAGGTGCACTGAATCTACCATATGCCTGGACTCCTAGATCATTATTGATCAGCTCCCCTTTATTTTTATGCAATTCAAGGACAATGATACAAAGAAAAAGGAGAATAAACATGGCCTCATCACATGCCCCATTAGGGCAGAAAGAACCAGTACTCTCCACTCTTCTTCTTCTTCTTCTTCTTCTTCTTCTTCTTCTTCTTCTTCAATTATATATATAATTATACATATATAAGGTCAATAATGTCTACTAATATTATAGAAAGAATTTACTGACTAGGTTTCTTTTCTTAATATATTTGATCTTTTTTTACTGGAGTTAAACCTGTTCTGACGTATTTTTAATGAGGATAAATTTTAAATATGTAAAGAAGGTGTATTTCTTAACACTTTGGAAATTGGTTATAAAGTTCTCATTCTCTTATGTTGAAATTTAAAAAAAAATAGGAAAACTTTATTTCAATGTGATCATCAGAATTGTCAAGTGGTTAAGATTAGTTAAGTATTATGAGCATTTTAAAGAAAATTCATGGTCCAATTCAATTAGGAGATGCTGAACTGAGTATAAAAGAAATGTAAGATAACTTTTACATTGAGAATATTTTATGCATTCAGTTTGAAGTTACAGCCACTCTCTCCCCAATTTTCTTACTAAGATATTCAACTCAATTTAACCATTTAGCCAATCAAAGTGTCATCAAGGCGATAAGAAGAAATATTTTGTGAACTCTTTATCCCGAATTAATCATGTGCTAATAGTTCTGAACATCGAAAGCCTCCGTAGATTTGCCACAAAAAATAAAAGATCAAGTTGAGATTAAAAGTAATAGCATTGTTTGAAGCATCTCATTCCATGCATGCCTCAAGCAATGATGAGCTCATTGGAGATGTTATGTTATGATTATTTTTATTTTGTGCAATTTTTGTACCCCTATTTCGTGATAGAAATTCCTGTTTCAGCTAATAAAATGCCTTGAATCGAGCTATCAATTTATAGCGTGATAGAAAAAAAAAAGAACACAAAATTTCTGAAATAACAGCAAAGATTTATTCAAATTTAAGTAATTAATCACAGATATAAAATACAAGTTGGGATAAACCCAGTAACCACTTGAGTTACATCTAGGCATCTAACTATTTAATAACCCTCTTAAATCAGTGCATGAGAACTCCAAATCTTGAAGAGATGAATAAAATCCTAATAAAAAAAATAAACGAGTGAATAGGAAAATAGGAGTCATATTCAAGCAGCCCACGGATTAAACTTCAGGTGTAAAAAAAATATATATATAAAAAAAATTTGGGTCGAACTATAATGTTAAAAAGAAATATAATTTGGGTTACTAAGATTTCCACACAATTAAGAAAACAAATTAATAGACGTTAATTAATTAAGCATTCAAGTGTTGACAATTTTTTTTGTACCCACGCTCGGATCCTATATTTTATTAACTTTAAAAATAGAACTCAAGATTATTAATTTTGATCCATGGAACATTACTAATTAATTTTCGTTTAATTATTATTAATAAATTTAATATGCCAAATACTACCGCCGACGTGTATTTTTTAATAGTTGATGATTCAATTCTTACGACGTCAAATATCATATTATTCATAAATTAAAAATCAGTTCATTATTAAATTTAATTATATCGAATAAAATTTCAAAAAGAAAATTTCCTACGAAGCCTGGTTAATTAACCGAGAAGGAGTTAGTCATCATTCGACCCAACCACAACCTTGTTGATAAGAAAGATGCATTGTTACACGTGCTTATCACCGTTTTTCGCGACGAACGGCGAATGCCTCTTTTGTCCGGGATAGTTATCAGTGTCATGGTGGAGTCCATGCCCAAATTTATTATATCTCTTTGTTTTTTCTTGGAGTTAATAGTGATATGCACAAGTTTAATTAGGAGATTTTGAGTTGAACCATCTTTTGATATTTATACAGATGCCACTAAATAATTTACACATGCAATATATCTATAGGATAATATGAGAATAATATAAATATTTTTTTATGTATAGTAATTAAACAGTAAGAATGTAAGATAATCAATCTATTATATATAACGTTAAATCATTTTTAATTCCACGAATCAAGAACAAATCAAATTAAATGTTGGCATGCATTATTGTCATTTCTCTACATATTACAACGACAGGTACTATAAACTGCAACATTGCAGCCGCTTGAAAATTACGTTTGCAATTGCAACCCCTTGGGAAGTGCGATGACTGATCCTTAAATTGGCAAGACATCACATGTTGTGGCGCAACTAAAAAATTTACACCAGTTTGGCATCAGTAGCCCCTCTGCGGAAATTCTAGCTTTTGCACTCCCTTCCTCAAATGGGAAACCCCCTCTCTCTCTCTCTCAATCTCTCTCCCTCTCCTTCTCTCTCCTCCTCTCCTCCTTCCATCACTCAACCACCCACCACCCACCACAACAGCTTTATAGCTCATCTCTTTTGAGCTATTTGTCCCTTTCCTCCATTGCTGGTCAAGTAGCAAATAGCAAGCTGAGAGAGGAAGGAACCTTTGAGGAGGAGAGAAAAGGGAGAGGGAGGGAGGGAGAGAGAGAGAGAGATGGGGAGGGGGAAGATAGAGATAAAGAAGATAGAGAACCCGACCAACAGACAGGTGACTTACTCCAAGAGGAGGTCCGGGATCATGAAGAAGGCCAGGGAGTTGACTGTGCTGTGTGATGCTCAGGTGTCCATCATCATGTTCTCCAGCACCAACAAGTTCTCTGAATACTGCAGCCCTTCCACCAAGTATACACATCTGACACCCTCTTCTTCTTTTCTCTTTCTCTCTCTTTCTCTCTCTCTCGTTAATGGTTTGTGAATGAAACAGCACCAAGAGCATCTACGATCGCTACCAGCAAGCAACCAACGTAGACCTGTGGAGCTCGCAGTATGAGGCAAAGACTCCATCTTCAACTTCTCATGTTTTATTGATTACCATGCGCAAATGCAAAGACCAGTTCTTGATGCATTGCATGCCTGTGTATATTTTTTCTTATGTTCCTCGTTTTGGAATCTTGGAAACAGAGGATGCAAAATAACCTGAACCATCTGAATGAGATCAACCGCAACCTGCGCAAGGAAATTAGGTGAGCAACTGCATATATGCGCCATCCGATTGAAGGGGAAGCACTTAATGGCTGTACCTCACAGTAGAAGCTTATACTTTTCTCTCCCCTCAAAGTTAAGAAAACAACTCATAATTAAACTAAAATGATGGCCTCGTGGTACAATTCATTAGACAAAGGACTGGTGATGAACTGGAAGACATGGACATCGACCAACTGCGCGGTCTTGAGCAAAACTTGGAGGCGGCTTTGAAGGAAGTCCGCGGCAAGAAGGTACTAATTGTTCCTGCTACAAATCATTCTAGCAGAATTGCTTACGTACCTTTTCATGTCCTAGATGTTCTATGTGCATTATATGTGGAACGCCGCTGACAGTTAGGTCTAGTATTTGCCAGCAGTTTTGCTTTTATAACAATTTACAGATAACAAATTATGCTCATCAGATCAAGTACTGTTTAACATGTTAATATAATGCGTTAGATTTAGAAAACAAAAAAAGGGAAAGAGAGCAAGTTACTTAGGCAAAGATCTCTTCGTCCTCAGTGTTCACTGTTTCTTTTAGACTGGTAGAAGGTGAACTTTATAGTACGTAATGTAAACTGCATGATTCCTAGAGGACAATTGCTCATATCAAATATTTTAAAGGGCTAAATAGTTTTCTAGACTTCATCTTGTTTTTTTTTTACTTCGTAATAGATATCAGTATATTGTTTCATCAATAATGAAAGCTCAGTACTGTATACTTACTGTCAATTGTTAGAACAACCACTCGACCATTTTATAGAGCAAATAATACAACCAATGGAGTTTTCCATTTATTAGGGTTACAGTTCCAATATATTCATTCTCTTAGAGATAGCACTATATATGTTCTTACAATTAAATCCTTATGTGATATATAATTTTAAATGCGCCAAAAAGAAGCTCGAACTCGTAGTTGCCTTCACTTCAGAGGATACACACTTTCGCCATGACAGTAGTTTTTGGTTAAAACTTAAAAACGGTCTCAGAAAAATTAGATTGCCTAATTTATATATTCGTTTCGTTTCTGTATCTGCTACCTGACCTCAATAATTTTCATTGCAGTATCATGTGATTCATACTCGAACTGAGACCTACAAGAAGAAGGTACGTGTATATAGTTGCATACTTGAATGTATGTATCATTTGATAATGATAAATAAACTATTTTAAATCCCTAGGAACACAATAGTTTCTTCTTTATTTGCATGACACATGCACTCTCGCACATATGCTTATACATGCATGCTTACGCACAGTGCCAGGGTTTTTTACATGTTATTAAGAAGACTTAGTTAACTGTCATCTACATAAATTTATCTTTTCGCTACAATTAGTTCAATTCTGATTCTTTATTTTTCTCCCTCTACATATATACATACCTACAACAACCGATTTCAAAATGAAATGTATGTTAATTTCACAGAAATTATAAGATATTAAGAATGATAGTTCTTTTTGCGAAAAGACAAAGCTTGTCATAACAAAATGGTTCCACCAATAAGATATATAGACAAAAAAACTAGCACCTAGATAAAGTTGAGACATTATTTATTTCTAAGTTCTTAAGGGATTGACTGGCACCTACAAAAAATAGAGTATTAAGTACCAGATATCATTTTAACCGAGACAAAATATTAGTACGAGTGTTTGATAATTTTTTTTAAAGTAGCATTTAGAGGTTTTGATACAAGACCCTATAAGATACTCCAATTAGCTTTTAAAGTATATAATGCAGCGATTGTATATTCTATTCTTATTATGCCATCATTCTTTGTAATACAAAACTTTATTTAATTTTTTAAACATCATATATTATTTCTTATTTAATATATCACATCTTTAATTTTACTTAACACTTGAACAAATTTTTTATTTTAAAAAATCAATATTTTGTATTTAATTTTTTTAAAAAAATTATTGCCATTCAAAATACAATGTTATAAATTAATTATTATAAATATAATGGTCATAAGAACAAATCTAAATTATATTCTTGTGTTTATTTTTGTCATTGAATAAGTATACACTAGTTTAACCACTATATTATCAAACATTTTTTATCAAATTTATAAGAAAATTGTTATTCGTTGTTTGCTGATAGATAAGCGTTATCATCTAATCAAATCATTATTATAATTGTTATCCACTAATTAAATCGTTAACTTTGTCAAATAGAACTTAATTAGTGATACAATATAGGCTACTGCTAGGAGTTTTCGGAATTTGAAAACTTAAATAGTAAACTGTAATGTAATTTATATTCTTCCATTCAGTAAATTCCTTGGTGCTACAGAAACATGTTAGCATAATAATTAGACTTTCCACTTATAAAATGAAGCCATGACTCGGCCGTTACCAAGCATGTAGAAATAAATCATCCCAACTCCTACAATAGGTGTCGGATTTGTAATAATAAGAACTGTAAAAATTAGATAAAACCAGTTTGGGAGACAGTTGAACTGTTGTTAAAAACATGGTGCAATTAAAGGAAAAGAGGTGATTACTAAGGGATGAGTATTTATTCTGTAAATCCTAATTATACAGCTAAGTGGTGAGATTCCTTTTGTCAGCGGCCTTAACATTCCTTGTTCAACTCACTAGGGAATTCCTTTAGATTTGAGCTGATCAATTATATATTGTGTGATAGACCAAAGTAAAAAAAGATAACACCACTCATGGATGTCTTAACTTGTTGAGGTTTGAATAATTATCTCGATATCCATGGATTTTTTTCCTTATAATTACACGAACTCCTTACATCGTTTTAGAATTTCACATTTGAAACGTTAGTTAATTGTCTCGTCAATTTGTATCTCGACGTCCATAGATAATCAAACTTACTGATGAAATATATGAATTGTGACAGTATTTTGTAAATATCTAATTATCTTGAATATATCAACCATTTTTTTATTTTTCGATCGTCAAATTGCTCTAGATTCGGGGGTTCCAACTATAGCTGAACACGAAGAAAAAATTATTTGATCTTACACTTTCCATGTTGAAGTCAATTTCTTGATGGGAAAATTCGAGAACAGTGAGAGAAGATCGCAGAGAGATTGCAGAAAAATAGAGGAGATACACGAATTTACCCAGGTTCACCCTTGAGATGAAGGTTACGTCCTGCAAAGAGGTTCCACTATATCGTTTATGTTTACAGCCGCCACACAGATTACATCAGAAATTAAGCTATTAATAGCCTCTCCAAACCGGGTTTAAAATCCAAACAAACAGAGAAAAAACCTAATCCGAACCATACGGGCCGGCTAAACAAAAGCTCAAAACCGCCGTCGGGGGGCGAGGCCCCCCGAACCCCCCCTTTTCGTTCGTACGTCAGCAATATTGTTAATTTGGTAATACTCAGATTCCCCTAAGCTCACGTGGGCGAACACGGTGTGAGAAACAAGGGGCCTTGAAGTATTCACCAACTTTAACATTCTCCCACTTGGTGGATACTTCACATCAATTAGAGCCTTGCCAACAACATTCTTCTTCAATCCGACAGCAGTAGAGCACCACTCAAACTTTACACATGTAACTGCTTTAGTCAGAAAATCAGAACTATTCTCTGTTGTATCAACATTTTCATATGCTTTGTGCGTGAGTGAAATGTGGGATTCTTAGCTAACTGAATAGCACCTTGATTATCACATCTCACCTCTATAGCACATTGCTCAAATTAGAGCTCCAAGCACAACCGCCGTAGCCATATGGCCTCTTTTGCAGCATGAGTAAGAGCCATATATTCTGCTTCTGTAGAAGAAAGTGCTACCACGCTTTGTCTCTTGCTCATCCAACTTAGTGCAGCCCCAAATAATGTAAAAATATATCCGCTAGTGGACCGTCTACTATCAATGTCTCCACTCCAATCAGCATCTACATGGCCCACGATATCAAGCATCTTTCCTTTCCTTGTACCTTTAAAACACAACGAAAAATCTGAAATTCCACGAAGGTACCTGAAAACTCTCTTGATAGCATTCTAATGTTCCCTGCATGGGTTAGACATATATCGACTCAAGACTCTCACTGCTTGAGCTATATCTGGACGCGTGCACACCATGACGCACATCAAGCTGCTCACTGCACTTGCATATGGCACACGGTCCATCTCTTCGGCTTCTTCATTCGTCTTCGGGCATTGCTTTGCAGAAAGTTTGGTTCCTAGAGATATAGGAGTACCCACTGGCTTGCAGTCCGACATGTTAAATTTCTTCAACACTTCTTTTATGTACTTCTCATGTCCTAACCACAACTTTCGCTTCTGACGATCCCTTCTAATCTGCATATCCAAAATAAAATTCGCTGGCCCCAAGTCTTTCATCTCAAACTTCTTGGCCAACAAACTCTTCACTGAATTCACCATCTTCATATTATTTCCAATCAGCAACATGTCATCCACATACAGTGTAAGAATGACAAACTGATCTCCAACTCTTTTCACATAAACACAATGATCTGAATCTGAACGTACAAACTTGAGTTCGAGCATGTACGTATCAAACTTCTGGTACCACATCCTTGGTGACTACTTCAATCCATACAGAGACTTCTTCAATTTGCACACCAGCTTCTCTTTACCTTGAACCTCAAAGCCTTCTGGTTGTCTCATATATATCTCTTCCTCCAAGTCCCCATGAAGGAATGCCGTCTTCACATCCATCTGCTCTACCTCAAGATTATATGCTGCTGTCAGAGATAGAACAAATCTAATTGAAGTCATTTTCGCCACGGAAGAAAAAATCTCATCATAGTCGACTCCCTCAACCTGAGAGTACCCTTTAGCTACCAGTCTCGCCTTGTACTTCTCTACAGATCCATCCGATTTTCAGCTTTCGTTTGAACACCCATTTGCAATCAATTGCCTTTCTATCCTTAGGCAATTTACACAAGCTTCATGTTTCATTCTTATCCAGTGACTGCATCTCATCTGTCATAGCAAGCTCCCACTGATTTGCATCATCCATAGACCTTGCATCTTTTAGAGAACTAGATTCTTCTCCGATGATGCTCAAAGCATGAAACGAACTCAGAGCACTAAGAGAGTATCTCAAAGGTGCTCTTCTTTCTCGTGTCGATTTCTTGAGAACTGGTATGGTAGTACCAATATCTGGGTCTTCATCTGAATCTGCATCTTCAACTTCATTAACCGAGTCCTCTTGATCCGGTTCTGTAACAGATTCAACTGAAGTATCTTGTGCATCTACCTCTGAAGTTTCAGAATCAGAATATTCTTCAAGCACTATCATTTTCTTAGGTTCATCACCTTTTTGAACTTCAACTTGGGAACGTGATTCACGAAAAACAACATCCCTGCTGTAAACAATAGTCCTTGACTTTGGATTCCACAGTTTGTAGCCCTTGACCCCTTCCTTGTATCCGACAAATATGTTCTTCTCAAATTTACTGTCAAGCTTACCCCGCTTTTCCTTGGGTATATGAACATATGCGTCACATCCGAACACCCGAACATGAGACAAATTTGGCTTCTTCCCAAATATTACCTCATAAGGCGTTTGATCCTTCACTGATGAGGTCGGTGAACGGTTCTTCAGGTAGTTTGCTATGGCTACAGCTTCTGCCCAGAATTCTTGCCCCAATTCAGCCCAACTCAGCATACATCTGGCCTTCTCTATGAGTGACCGATTTAACCTTTCAGCTACTCCATTCTGCTCAGGTGTATATGGAGTTATCTTCTGCCTTGCAATACCATTGTCCACGCAGAACTGTTCAAACTTATCTGAACAAAATTCACCTCCATTATCTGTACGAAGGACCTTGATCTTGCATCTCAATTAGTTTTCCACCAAAACTTTAAATTCTCGAAACTTATCGAATACATCTGATTTATTCTTGATAAAATAAATCCAATTGTATCTCGAAAAATCATCTATAAAAGAAACATAGTACCTGGACCCTCCAATAGATGGAATCGGAGTTGGTCCAAAAACATCACTATGGATCAGTTCGAGAATCTTCGTTGCTCTTGAACCTGTGTGTTAAAAATTGACTCGGTTCTGTTTTCCATGGAGGCAATGTTCACAGAACCCGAAGCCCACAGAATAATTCGGAACTCCTTCTACCATCTGACTTGATGCTATGGTAGAAAGTCCTTTCTCATTGATATGGCCTAATCTCTGATGCCATAGCATAGATGTGCTGTCTTCATCTTCTTTGGCCTCTTCAGAAATAAATTCGCAGCCCACAGATATAGTCTCTCCGAGCAATTTGTACAATGTGCCATAGCGAACCTCTCGCGCAATCACAATAGATCCTCTGACCATCTTGCACGAATCCTTGTCGCAACTGAATATAACACCCGAATCTGCCATTGTACCAACAGATAATAAACTCCTGCTCATAAGCGGTATATGCATCACATTTGGTAGAGTCTTCACCATGTCATCATTCATCCTCAGCTTTACACTGCCACGTCCAATAATCTGAACCGCAGTGTCATCTCCGAGCATGACATCCCCACCATTATACTCCTCATATTCACAAAACCAGTGTCTATGAGGTGTCATGTGGTATGAAGCACCAGTATCGATGAGCCAGACATCCTTATCTGACTGTACCATACATGCAGAAGCCACATACATATCTCCTGCCTCAGCCTCCTTTTTGTCCGAGGTTGACTCAGCTTCTTTCTTATGAACCGGCTTGTTTTTGCAATCTTGCTTCAGATGGCCCCACTCTTGACATCTCCAGCATTGCATCTTCTTATCCTTACTCTTCGAACGCCCACGAAATTTGAATCTCCTTCTCTGATTTTGATTCCTTTCTGGTTGCCTTCCTCTGGCCGCCAGCGCCTCTTTACCAGAACTTGCCGATCCCTTTCTCCGTATTTCCTCTGATAACAAGGCAGCACATACACTTTCATACGAAAGTTCTTTATCCCCGCCACCAATTACGATAATTAGATTGTCCCATGGATCCGGCAGCGAACAGAGCAATGCTATTGTCTTATCATCATCTTGAAACTTAACACCGATTGATACAAGTTGACTGATCATCGTGTTAAAGTTATAAAGATGAGTAGAAAATGAGTCACCCTCCTGCATCCGAAGATTGTACAATTTCTTCCTCAGAAATAACTTATTAACTAATGACTTACTTTGATATAGAGATTTCAACTTTCTCCACAAATCTCTGGCTGTAGGTTCGCTCATCACATTCGTAAGAATTGAATCCGCGAGACAAAGCCGAATCAAACCCTTCGTCTTTCTATCAATCCGATCCCACTCTTCGATCGCCTTTGGATCTGTCTGACTGGAGGAAACCGTATCTGAAGCCTTCGCTGCATCTGTAGCCGTCGTCGCTTCTTTGCCTGGCCTCTCCTTCTCGATTGTCGTCCAAAAATCTCGATCACAGAGAAGATCCTCCATCTTCATCTTCCAGAGATCAAATCGCGTTCCATCAAATTTTTCTATCTCAATCCGCGATCCTCCTGACATCTCGAATAAACCCTAATTCCTCGAACAACCTGTGCTCTGATACCAATTGATGGGAAAATTCGAGAACAGGGAGAGAAGATCGCAGAGAGATTGCAGAAAAATAGAGGAGACACACGAATTTACCCAAGTTCACCCTTGAGATGAGGGTTACGTCCTGCAAAGAGGTTCCACTATATCGTTTAGGTTTAGCCGCCACACAGATTACATCAGAAATTAGGCTATTAATAGCCTCTCCAAACCGGGTTTAAAACCCAAACAAACAGAGAAAAAACCTAATCCGAACCACACGGGCCGGCTAAACAAAAGCCCAAAACTGTCGTCGGGGGGCGCCCCCCCGAACCCCTCCTTTCATTCGTACGTCAGCAATATTGTTAATTGGGTAATACTCAGATTCCCCTAAGCTCATATGGGCGAACACGGTGTGAGAAACAAGGGGCCTTGAAGTATTCACCAACTTTAACATTTCTTATATATATAATAATGGAGTTATTATTTATTAAGGATTTAAGTGGAAATCATGGAGAGATGCAATGAGCTAACCTTAAAACTAATTGGGTTGAATAATTTATTGGTGTGTCTTGAACATTATGAAAGAAAAAAATGAGAAAAAAAATAAACATGTAGATAATTTTCTTTTATGCATGTTAATCAAGAGGGTAGTACCACATTAAACATGTGCTTCAATCTGATCTGCTTGTGTTTATTTTTCAACATCTTGCTGTGCTATTTTCGTTATTGTGTTTATTGTTTGTTTCCTTAAAGTTCTATTCCAACATAATAATCGTTAATATCCACTAAGTGTGAAAAAGAATAATGCCAGATTTCTCCTTTCAAAATCCATAGTATTAGTTCATGTTGGAAGAAGAATTAATAGTTCTCACATTGAAAGGTGAACTAGAGCCAAAAGAGAAGAGTCATTTCATAATTTTAATGTCATAATCTTCTCATCTCTTTTTAAACAAGAAAGAACTCCGCAAACTCAAGCTTTACATTTTATCCATTCCTTGTTACATAACTATCAAAGTTACAAAATTGAAAAAAGCAGCTTGGTATTATAATAGTGTAAGATTTGAAGTCCAATAGTGTCACCCTTGCACATCATGAATAAGCCCCGAAATTTAAACTTCACATTTCAACAACCACTCCTGTTTAAGGTCCATTTATTAACGAGTTAGGACTTGTAAAAGACATATACACAGTTGTCCAATGTGTAAGAGAGTCGATGATTACTATATGTCAACTTTCTTTAGTGCACTTCACAAGCATCTATCTGGCATGACAATTGTATAGTGGGTTAATGCTTTTCTGCTAATGCCTGATGCAGTTCAAGAACTCTCAAGAAGCTCACAGGAACTTGCTGCGCCAACTGGTATAACAAAATATATATGCACTTCTTTCAAGTTCTCTCTTTTCATTTATTTCTATCAAGAACATGACTAAAATCCCTGATGATGCATGACTCCCCAGGACATGAAGGATGAGCAGCCGATCTTCGGGTTCGTCGACGACAACCCGGCGAACTACGAGAGCGCGGCGCTGGCACTCGCCAACGGGGGGCCTCACATGTATGGCTTCCGCGTTCAGCCGAGCCAGCCAAACCTGCAGGGCATGGGATATGGCTCCCATGACCTGCGTCTTGCTTAATTAGCTCTTGAAGCCACCAACATGCAAGAGAAGAGATCTGCATATATATGCAGTGCAGATCAAACTAGCACGCACTATGTGCCTTTAAATTAGCAGTGTCTTAAGTATGTGGAGCCTGTGTCATATGCATGGCCTCTAAGTCTGTCTACAAGTGGTCGTTCTTCTTGCAAGGAAACAATATATTAAGGAACCTTGGTGTGTTGTTGAAAGACGATGAGATGGATCGAACTCATTGCAATACTTTTATGAATAAGATGATGGCGTGGTAGTAGTAAACTAGGCGGAGACATGTATGCGCGTGATTACGTAGTGGTTTATGGAATATATATATATATATATATATATATTTCGATAATATGGAATATATATTTATATCGGCCCAAATACTACGTACGCATATATAACGTACGCCGTGTGCAGTCAATGCCCTCAGATGCGTCATGAAGCATTCGGTGCAACTCCATTCACGCTTTGCATGTTTTCTTTTCTTTCCTTTTTTTTTCTCGCAGGCAGAGAATGGAGCCAAAGCTCAAAGAAAAACTGAAATTAAACATGCATGAGTACTGATGCTCCGGATAAATCACCAGCCAAAAGTTTTTCAACTTGAGATAATCTTTTAAGTTGCGAGTTTTCTATATTTGAGAAGTGATGCCAATTTAATATGGACTGACATTAATGATTATACATATTATTTATAAATTACAGTCAATTCATTTCAAACTAATTTTATGACAATGATTATTCGCATCGTATGTCTAACAATGATACACGTGATACTTCTCCGAAGGATGTTCAACTTTAGATAATGAATGTTCGAAATAGTGAACTCCTAACAAGGACTCTGCACATCCCAATTCCTACTTATCCAATATTTGATTATAGATACTAAAAACCCGAAAGATTCGACCACTACTTATTTTAAATTCTCCCTGTATATAAAGAATGTTTTAATACTCGGATTGAGATCGACTGCCATCAGAGTTGCCGTTGGTTTGATTCGATCAATATAAATCAAGTTTTATTAAAATACTATTGTTTACAATTATTGTAATGCAAATAACATTACGTAATAAAGAAAAGTATTTCAAGCAATAAATTTTCAATAAATTTTATGTCAATATACAAATATTGTATATATTATTTTCATGAAAATATTAGTAATTATATTTTTATTTTATTGCTTCAAAATTTTTCTGTCCTCTTTACATTTCCTTTACGCTTTAGTCTTAATTCACTTTTCTTTCTAATACTTCATTCTTCTTTACAGTCGAATTTGACCCAAGCCGAACATAAACTCTATTGAATTCAATCAGAATTGATAGAATAAAGGGTTGGATCCAGATAAAAGAAGTCATCGAAGATGAACTTCATGGAGTTGGATTGTTCGAATTAGATTATCAGGTTACCCATTTGAATTGTTTTTTTTCCTTTTCTTCTTTATTATAATAATTAGTATTAATTATATTTTTTAGAAGCAAAAATATAATTTTTTCAGCATCTAAAATATTCTTCATAGACATAAGATATTTTTTTCGATATAGTTTAAGTTTAAACTAATAAAATTAGTCATTGATTGATCATTTTGATGCGTGGAAAATAAACATGTATGTAATGTTTTCTCATAAAAAAATGGACACCTTAATTTGTCCCCTATAAGTTCGTTTAGATATCACGGGAGTCATTTTGTATATAAAAAACAAGTTGCATTTGGGAATTTTATATTTTTAAATTCCTTACCACCAACTTTAGTGATAATTTCACTATAACTAGTATAAGGCCCGCACCATGTGTTGTGAATATAAAAACAAAATTTGTAAAAAAATAAATTTAATCATAGATTACATATTTTATTTAAATAACTTTTAAATAATTTAGTTTTTGTGAATGTTAAACATCTATAACACTACAAGAAAAATACAAATTACAGACGGTTCTTGCGAAAAATCATCGGAAATTACGATTTTCGACGGAGTCGATTCGATGAAAAAATGGTCGTCGCAAATTATTTTCAACGGTAGAAAAAAAATTCGCCGATAGTTCCGACCGTCGCAAATGTCCGGCGGTCGCAACCACCGAAAGTCTCGATCGTGGAAACTTTCGACGGTCGTCACAATCGCCGAAAGTTTCGACAGTAACAACCGTCGAAACTTTTGGCGGTCGCAACCGTCGCAAAGAATTTTTATAATATACAAAAAATTAGCCCGCCGCCAGCGACATGATCCGGCAGCCAGTGGTGGATTTGGTCGTACGCGGCCAGATCCGACCGCCAAGCGGCAGATCCGACGCCCGCGGCGAGTTTCGGCCGCTGGCTGCTGATCCGATCGCCGGCAGCTAGATCCGGCCGCCTGGTGGTCCGGGCTGGAGAGAGAGAAAAGGGGAGAGGGACGTCGTCGGTCGTCGATGCTTGTCGTCCGATCAGGAGAGGCTCGCCAGTAGGGAGAGGGAGAGGGAGAGGGAGAGAGAGAGGAGAGGGGGAAAGAAATAAAGAATGAGATTGGGGAATATTACATATATATATATTATATATAGGTGGAAAAATGAGAAAGCGGAAAAATGAAAAAAAAGAGCGGGATAGTAAAATTTTAATTACTTACGATTCTAACCGTCGAAAACTTAGTAAATATTAATAATATATATTATCATGATATATATGAATATGATATTAATTATTTTTAAAGTTGCCGACGATCGTGACCGTAAAAAAAATATTTAATTATAAAAATAAAATACTATATTTAATTATGTATAATATTTATTTTTTAGTTTACCGATGGTTTAAACTGTCGCTAATTATTACCGACGGTCTTGACCGTCGAAAATTACGACGGTTTAGCCTATCACTAATTATATTAACAAAATACTCGTTACATTATATTACTTTTCATTTACCGACAGTCGAAACTGTCGCTAATTATATTAATAAAATACTTTTTATATTATATTATTTTACATTTACCGATGATCTAGACCGTCAGAAATTGCGACGGATAGATACCCGTCAAAAATTTTGACGTTTCAAATCATCGAAAAATAAAATAATAATATAACAAATTACATAATTTATTATTTTGATTTTCGACGGTTGTGGCCATCGAAAATTTCGATGGATCACTATCCGTCGCAAATTACGACGAATTTCTATCCATCGGAAATGACTCGTCAGAGAATCTCAATTTTCTTGTAGTGTAACCACTAGCGAATTATCTTTTAATAATTAATTTCTTGCATTCAAAATGGTTAAATAGTTAATTGATAATTTTCTATTTTCATATTATTTAATACTTCTATGTCTACTAATTATTTAACTAAAAAATGATAAATTTTAAATACAGGTGGTAACATATTAATATGACGAATATAAATAGATGATTATATTATTAAGTTTATTCACTAATTTTCCTTTTATGTGGAGTGAAACTTCTATCCTTTTTAACTTTATTTTTTTATTTTTATTTTTAATACAGAGCTAAAATATAAATCTAATTATTTCACATTTATGTAGAACAAAATTGTTCAAAAAATTACTTTTGTGTCTTCTTTGTTTTAATGAATTCCCAATTTTTTCTGGAATATCCAAATTAATCGTTTATTTTTTATTGTGTTTTAAGAATTTTTAAATATATATTTTATTCCTATTTTATATTTTTCAAATTATGAAATACATGTGACAATGTATTCATATGTCAAATATAGATAAATTGCTATATTACCAAGCTTAGATCTCCTTTCTACTATGTGGGGAAGAGGATTGTAGTTGATCTATCTTTAAATACCATTAAAATGATTTAACTATAGACCAAAATGGTTGAATTTGTTGAGCTCTAAATTTCTTTTGAAATATATAAAAAATTAAATTAGAAATAAATGTAACTGTAAGATAGAATAGGAGGCAAGATCTATATTCTTTATACAAATAATTTGTCAAAAAAATAGTATATTCATGTAGTATTAGTTAAGCATTTATACAAATATTACTTTTTTCCTTTGCAATTATATATGGTATCCATTTATTCTAAGAATCTAAATTGTTTTTATTTGCAAAAAAATGTGCATAAAAAATAATCAATTTCAATTGTAAAACAACTATAAATATCCCCTGAATATATCACGTGGATGCCTTCACGCTTGATACCACTTGCCAAAGACAAACTCCTAAACGTAAGTGACCAGGTCGGCTCTCGCCCGATTGAAGAGCTTGTCTACATGAAACCCGCCCCCATCGACCTTCGCCCTCTACCACCCTCACCAACTCCTTTTGACGATGTAACACTCATAAAAAGTTAAAAATTTATTTTTCTATTGACGTCGATCACTGAACGTCACATCAACAAAACGGATGGTCAGAATCGCAATAATCGGCGAAACGCTCGATCGCTCCATAGAGTCGATGTTATGTAACACCCCTTTTTTCCGATTTTATCAAGGGTAATATAGTAATTTGATAATTCAATTAGGGTGTTTAATGGATTGAAGGAAAATTAAGTCCTATTGAGAGTACAAATTATAATTAGATTGAAATTAGGGATTTCAATTGGATTTGAGATCCAAAAGAAAGTCTAATGGACATAGGACTCTTAAATGGAAAAAGATGAGAGTTTTATGGTTTTGAAAATATTTCGGCCATCCCTCCGATTTAAAGTACGTAGGAAATCTCCATGGCGTCGATTTTCCACGATATGGACCCTTGGACTTCTCTTCGTTATACAAATATTATCTTAATATATTGTTAGCATTGATTGGATATCGTATGACATAGATAGGATGACCGAAAAGTCACATCAGATGTGACTTCCCGACGATGGCAAAACTTGACCCAGGTTTTGCATTGCTCGGTCCGGGTTCCTATGAATCTTATGCGAATAAGATTGAAATCAGATCGAGTTCAATGAACTTAACCTGGATTATGGACAGCGCGGTCTAAGTTTTCCTTACCCGAGTGTGACACAAAAGTAGACGAATAGATTCGGATCAGGTTTGGACCCATCTAGCCCAAGTTATAGTATTGATGGAATAACAAATTGGAAACGTAACGACGCGGCCTGGGTTCTGTCCGACCCAGCCCGAGTTTAGTTATAGAAAATATTATTGTTGAAGTATTGATAAGGATTAATTATGATCATTGTTATATTGATAATTTTTTTACGTAATAGTATCACAATTGATCATGGGTTAATGGTTATTGATAATTGATTTATTGTTATGATTGAATTATTGATATGATAACAACTTGTCATGAATTTTTATATAGAATTATTGTTAAATTGATTATCGATAATTGACTTATCGATAAGATTGAATTGTGGGCATGATGATGCGTCATCACATATTGTTATTGATAATTGATAATGCAGAATTGGAATCAATGAAAAATTGATTATTGAGAATAGGTGTATGGATTTATTGTTTGACACCTAATTAATATGACGGTTGATATGATCCATGATGGTACTCCAAATTGAAAAGATGTTTAAATTGATAAATATAGACGTCATAGGTAAACAAGATAAGATAAAAGATGAAAATTGTGAGTCTTCATGCTTTGCGCATTGCGATCTTTATGGTTGATTGGCCCCACACGACATGATGTTCCCTTAATAAAAGAGAGCACTCGACACGATCTTATAATTCATATGGTAACTCCAAAAATTAAATGGATAATTGAACAATTATATTAGACCTCTGTGGTATTGACAATTGTATTACAATCATAGTGGTTAAAGAATAAATAATAGATAATTTATTGATTGACAATCGTATTGTGACCTTGATGGTATTGACGTGTATTGCAAATTGATTAATTGACAATCGTATTGTGACCTTTATGATATTGACGATTGTATTGCACCTTTTACGGTTGAAGAAAAGATAATTGCTAACTAACAATCGTATGGTAATCGTTATGATATGAACGATCGTATTGCAACCAATATGGTTGATGGATAAGTGAATTGCGTCCTAGTGTCTGATAAATAATTGATTTCGCCATCATGACTGATGGATAGCATATTGCGGCATTTGTGCCTGATCAATAATTGATTAATAATTGCTAAGTATGGCCTCATTTGAATTTGGTCAATTGGATAAATGGTTAACGATAATTGATAATTGAAGTGGTTGATATTGATTGATCATCATTAAGTTGATGATATGGATAATTGTATAATTTATCGATTACTTATTCTTAATATATAATTGTTATAGCATAAATTGTTTATCATTAATCATGACCTTGTTTATAAATTATTGATTGTTCATAGAATTGGATAGTTATTATTGATATTGATTCATAGTTCATATAAATGTTGTTATGGGTGATCCTACGTATTGAGTTATTTCATTGAGCTTTGCCCTTGTATTTAGATCCATACAGATGATGGTGATGAAGATGGTGAGAGGGTTGGTTGATCATTTGACAGATGGCGTGCACATAGATATATGATTTATTATTGTATAGATGTGGTACCTAACCCACATGTTATTAGATATTATATAAATAGCTTCTGCATATTATAAAGTTTATTGTAAAAATTAGTTTTCCACTTATGTAAGTAAGTTTGTTAATTGGTCAAAGTTAAGTTGTAAAATAGAGTGACGCCATCGAGATAGCCTTCTGGGCAGACAAAGAAAAAAAAAATCTCGGGGCTTTACACGTTCGATAGTGCAACGAGCCGAAAGATCGATTCGATCTTCTCCACAGATTGAGTGGGGATGAAACCTCCACCCTTTAAAGCCTCGTCACACTCTCATTCTTCCTTTTCCTCTTCATCCACTCATCTTCCTTTTCCACCATTGTTTTGTTTCTTCTTTCTCGTGTCTCGACTGGAGAACTTGGAGGCTTCTGCAAGTAGTGTCGAGACTGTAGTGAATCAAAGAGGACAAATAGGAAGAGGCGATCAAAGGAAAAATAAAAATCATCCAAAAAAGTGTGATATCTGGATTTGGATTATGGGGTAATTTTCTTATCGAATTGTGTGTTTTTAAGGGCCATGGTCGATTTAGGATTCATGTCGGTATGAGTAGTAATCATGCCTTAACATTTAATTGAGTTATTATGATCACATATGTCCAATTAGATAGATTTCGAATGATGTAAATCAGTTAGGGTGACATGTTCTACTTAATGATTATATATATATATATATATATATATATATATATATATATGTTTCATATGAATAGGAATATATGTTTCCGGTCTAATAATGATTTTGTAATGAGATCATGCTTAACATAAATGAAATTATGATGATCGAGAGGCATGAGTTTGGGCGAAAGATTTATATGTTCATTACAAATGTACATGACGATTTTGATAACATGAGTGACTAAAATAATCACAAATTGTCTTTACAAATAGATGAATGATTGTCCATTATCTTTCGATATGCATATGCTGCATTTGATACATTGTTTGTAACATTATTAGGTATGTGACATGGAAATCGCATTTAATTTCGTATAATATTTGTATCATTAGCGATGGATATGATGAGACGTTAGAGAATAATAAAAAAGTTCAATGAAAATTCACACAAAATGCTTTGTGAAAAAAAATTAAAAATGAAGAAGATTTAGTTCAAAGTAAATGCTTAATTTCGTTGCCTCTTTTTTCGATCAAGACTCATCGGTGTTCAAGATTACTAACACCTGAATAATCTGATACTTTGTCATATCATTTTTCAATAACAATATAAAGATGATATATGAAGGATAAACTAGAATGAAGTCTCAAAGGACTTAGAGACGAAAAATTCCATTGTGAGGCTCTTTCAAATAACTACAAAAAGATATTCTATAATTTTTTTAGTTGTTTATAAGCAAAATTATCAATTAAATATTCATAATGGATTTTTCCTGATGCTTGCATTTTCAATTGATAAAAATATAAGCCAATCTTATCAAGGATATCGTGATATGATTATATTTATGAAATAATGAAACAATTAGTAATAATACCGGATGAATATTGAGACTAATATTATTTTATGAAATGTAGATAGTTTACTAAATAATGAATTAATTAAGATTTGATTTTATTTTTTCTATATACTTGAAGATAGGAAGTTAAGAAAAATAAAAGTTCAAAAAATGTGGATTGTTATTGTCTATACCTATGTAAAGGTAAAGATAATATGATGTTTAAATGGAGGGGAAGATACAAATTTAAGGTGCAATAATGAAATTAGAAGGTGATGAAGACAAAATAGTGAAATTACAAGCTCGAGAGGATAAGTGAGAGGATAAGTGGAGAGAGATCACTAATCGTAGCACTGATTTTCTACTAACACTATCGGCATACAATTGTATCATCTTGTGTGACATAAGTGGAGAGCTCTTCCAAGGAGATAAAAGAAAACAATGCATATTTAAAGTAAAAGGTTAATTTCCATAACTATCGCTATTGAAAAATGACATTGATAAATAACCTACTACTACCAAAAAATCACCTTGATAAATTAATTAATGTTAGCAAAGAGTGATTACTTATGAATGAAATAATTCTACTAAATGATAAGTACTGATTATTAATTTATGTTATCAAAGGAAGGATAATGATTCATCAATTATTAATACCGAGGTAAGAAGACTTATTATTTTGATCATTGTATGACATCAACAAGCTATCAAACATCGATTCTAAAGATGATGAATAAATGATGATTATTAGATTATCTTTTTTCCAAAGTTGAAAGATGAATAGTCACATGATAATTATGATTAAACAGATCATGTGACGTTTATCATGAGAAAAAAGAATAGATCATTTAATCATTCTCTTATCACATTTATGTTATTGTTCACAATATACTTTGAAAGCCTTTGTAACACATCATGATTATAGTTCATATATTTATTACATGAACATAATGTCTAAATGCTTTTATTGCTTAAATGTTAATGGTCAAAAGGAATAAGTCTCACGGCTTACGATGCTATTATATTAAATCTTGTGCTTATGGGGGTATTTTCTTTCCTGCTTCAAAGGTACATGATTTTTTGCTTGACTGATTGGTGTTCCGTGATTATCATTCATATATTTATTACATGAACATGCATGATGGCTAAATGCTTTTATTATTTAAATGTTAATGTTCAAAAGGAAAGGATCTCATGACTTATGATGTTATTATATTAGGCCTTGTGTTTATGGGAGGATTTCATTTCCTGCATTAATCCTCATAGGTACATGATTTTTGCTAGACTGCTTGGTGTGTGTGTGGCGATAGTGCTTGGGTGGCATCACTAAGGATAATTTGTCCTATGTATCGTGTTGTGACTTTATGTGAGATTACGTGTTGTATATATTATAGCATCAAAGTTTTTATACTTATTATTGAGTGATATGTGATGTACTTTGATATTATGATATATATATATATGTATTCGTTACTATCGCTTTCGCATTATATGTACTATCTATTTCAGATTTTGCATTTATGTTCCATAATTATTTATTTTATAAGTTTTTTGTTGACTTTCCATTCTTATTGAACACCTCGATCAGTATAAGAGGATACCAAACATCTCCTAAATAAACTAGTTATTCTATTCTCTTATAAAATAATCGAACTCCATTTTTTAACATTCCTTCTTTAACAAAAAATTGCCTAAATATCAACTCTCAATGTACCCAAGAGAGAACAGTACCTTAATTTGTTCAATTTTTCATCAATCCCATTAGCAAAAGAGAAAAAATGGAGGATCACTAAATCCCCTAAGTTTTGATAGTAGTAGAACATCTAAAGATCACGAGTAGTAAATTAAAGTTGGTTGGATTAACTAGTAGTAGAGTTGAGCCCTAAGTACCCGACAAGTGTTATTAGTCACAACTTCTAGTCTACTTTAGTCAGAAAATAAAATAATTACTGTTCTATCTTTTCGACTCTGAAGTACTAATAGTCTTGGACGCTGCGTAGATCCGGGTTGACAAAACAAAGATAGTGAGGTAGTAAGTAAAGTTCAAGCATAAAACACAAAGCGACATATTGGACTAATGATCGGTTCACAATTTGAATTAATATCATTAGCAACAATTCCCGAACAATTATGAGGTACTCCTATAGCTACAATCATTTTTTTTCCTGTTGTAACGGATTTTCAAACTCATATAGTTTTTTTAGTAGTTAATCTTATAATTTTGAGATTTTGCTCTAGCTCTTATTAAAATAAAAGGTTATTTCCTCAAATCACTTCTAAACTATCGCGATTTTCTAGATCTAATCATAAACTACGAACTTCATTTTCTGAATCCTTAAACTATCACAATTTTTTCAATTTGATCATTTCATCCAATTCCATCAACTTTTTGGTTATCTTTAATTTTTCACATTTATGAAAAATAAAAAATGCTTCTACGCGAAAAAAAATCTCCCTCCCCACGCACACGGCGACGCAAGGAGAGGCCCCCTGAGACGAAGGTCGAAAGTCGCCCCCGACCTTCGTCTCGTCAGACAAATATCAAAAACGGGGTGACCCCCCTCTCTCCTTGCGCTAGTGTGTGCGTAGGGAGAGGATTCGTTCGGTCCGACGGGCGCTGGGAGAGGAGGGGGGGGGCCTCGATCTTCGTCCGACGAAATGAAGGTCGAGGGGGAGGGTGGTTGCCCCCTCTCTCCTCTCTCTCCCTGCGGACGTCCGGAGGAAGGTTGAGGGGGGGGGGGGGGGACAACCCCCATCTCCTCTCCCTGTGTCGGTGTATGCACAGGGAGAGAGAGAGGAGGGGGTCAAGAGGGGGACGTGCGCAGGAAGACAGAGATTTTTTTCACGTAGGAGCATTTTTTACTTTTCACAAATTTGAAAAATCAAGGATACCCGAGAAGTTGACGGAATTGAATAAAAGGATCAAATTAAAAAAATTATGATAGTTTAAGGATCCAAAAAAATGAGTTCATAATTTGGGGTTAGATCTGAAAAATCATGATAATTTAGGGATGATTTGATGAAATAATCATAAAATAAATACTTTGAGGCTGTGTTTGATTTTGAAACTTGGGCCAGAACTTGCTATCACGTGATCGAAGTTCTCGCTAGCCGAGAACTTTTAGGGGCTGTTTGATAGAGGAATAAAATAAGGATTAGCCTCTTGTTCTTACTTTTTTATTCAAACACCATTTTGAACATTGCATGGGGCTCACTTTCAATGATTAGAAGAACAACAAAAAATAGAGATATAAATGTTCTTGCCTCCTCTTAGAACTTTCTTGCTCCCATTTTGTTCTTGCATGGGAACATTTTGGGGTTAAAATTTTTTGTTCCACCATTGTTCTTGCTATAGCCAAACAGCCCCTTAGTTCTTACTTCCAACGAGAACTTCATTTTTTTCTTTCATTTTTTCTTATAGTTTAATTAGTAAAATATACTTAATTGCTATTTAATGTTAATATTATTCATTAAAGTATTTTTATATTATCTTAAATAATAATCAAATATAATATTTTATTTATTAATATATTATCATTTAGCTTATAAAATAAATTCTTTAACTTAATATAAATAATTTTTTATAAATTACAATATTACTAACATATGAAAATAATAAATTATAATATTAATATAAAATAGTTTTCATAAATTATTATTTTAACTAAATAAAAATAATATTTTAATTTACTATAATTTTATACTTTATGAAATAATAAATTATATCTTTAGTTCTTAGTTTTTATTTAAACACCTACCAAAACTTATCTATTAAATAAACTTTTCAAATTTCTATCCTCACATTTTTTCATCCAAATAGTAAACTTAAATTTTTTTATAAAATCAATTAATTCTCGCGAACACTGCATGAAAGTATTCTCACACATTAAATTAACAACTTTTGTAATGAAGGTAGCATAAATAGCTATTACTTTGTTTTTAATAAAGATGTGATTTCATAGCCACTGTTTAAAAATTGCATTATCAAAGTATTCTTTTTTTTTTCAATTACGAAATAAGGCCATATACCTAGTAAACAAAAAACGGTAAAAAAATTTGAAAATAAAATACACATAAATTTCACTGGTAAAAATTAACTTGGTGACATTTTAATGTGAGCAACTGCGTTCCTTGCATTATCAAAGTATTTTACAATTCATTAAAATTTTCACACCACCCAGACAGAAGTAATTCTAATTTCTGGCAATGAGGGCCCATTAACTAATAAAGCCCAACTTCTTCGGTCTCCTCGCTTCCTCGTCTCCTCCATTCGAAACCCTAGAACAACCAGTTTCTGGTGCAATCCAGAGGAATCGTCGCATCCAGAGGAGCATGGCGGGAGTTCCCGAAATGCCGAACAGACAGCCGAGAGCTCCGCCGCCTGGGCAGCCAAGAGGCCCTCCCCAGCCTGCTCCCCCGCCCGAGGTTATAGACCGCGAGAAGGTACGGTTCCTTGCACTCCCTCTCTCCCTCTCTGCGACTTATTTTTGTTATTTGATTTTCCTCTTAGTGTCTAAGGACCATCCCCTGGAAGCTCATGTTGTATTGACGACGAACGCTGCGGCGAATTGGAATTAGTTTTCTGATATCTTTTGGGGTTTTCCCCTAATGAATCCCTACTTTTTATATTTATTTTGTGCGGATTATCTTAAAAAATGAGGTTACTCTCCCCGTTCTTCTCTTGCCAGAACTCTATGAAAATCAGCAAAAGCCTCATACTAATAAATTTTCTGGAACTTCGTCCTCTGTAAGGAGGCATAAAGGTTCCCATTTTAGAGTAAAATCGGACCTGTGTATCTTATTGGGATTATATAGTGCATTGTGGAAGGCAATCGTTCCAAGTTGAATCGTTATTAACTTTTTTAGGAGTCTGCATATGCTGGAAAGACGCTTTTTTAAGGTGACTTCACCCATGTTACAAGAAGGAATAAACATACGAAGTAGCATCTCAGATGACTCCGGGCGTCTCAATACCATTGTTATGGATTATTTTCCTAGACTCCAGATAATTGTATTGAGTATGATGCTGTATCATTGTTGCTTGTTTGGTATTCCATGGTGCAAGTGCTATTTGATATATATCTTCTTGGGAATGCAATATAGGGAGGTCTCTATTGATTTTATAGGATATTTTACGTCTCCTATACTTTTTGTATATAATTTTAGCCCCTCCAAGAATTTTCCTATTTAGAGCCATCCCTGATTAAGTTGAAAAGGAATGTACATAATGGAGCCAGAATCTGTACAACAATGATGACTTACATTGCATCTTTTTGATAGTGGAAAAGGATGACGAGCCATACTTATTTTGCATGCTGTTTTTCTGTTGCTATCAAGTAATTGAGGGAAGATGGATTTACAAATTGTAATTAGCTTGTAGATCTCTGTCCTAACTTTATGAAGTTTGAAGTTGATCATATCTAATTAGGCCTAGTTCAATAGTATGCAGAGCAGCAGAGTTTTTCTCTGTCATTTGTGTTTCAAAATGCGAGTTACTAATTCTTGAATGATCTCTCCTTATACTTTCTCTTTGTGAATATGCATGTCTAATGTCTTGTGTATTAAGTTTTTGTTCTAGAATTGATCAATGATCTTTTCCCCCTTATTTATAATAACCTCGATAATGTCTTGTTTTATCTTTATATAATTGTAAACATTTTCTACTGCTGAAATGATCACCCAAAAATGCATTTAGTATATTATCTGTTTTTTAGATGATTGGTCCTTTGCTTGATATGCCAATCATAATTTAAATGGTGTCTATGACTCCTGAGAATGTTTTTTGATACGCCACTGGAAAGATTCTTCATGTAAGAATCATTGTATTTATTTTAATGCAAAAGGGGAAATTCTTAACATTTTCCCTTCAACCCTATGTAGACAATTCTCTAAGGCTTTCTGATGTCTGCTATTTTCAGTTGGCCTTAATATCATTCTCCATTTTGCTTTATGGTTGAAACTTATGTTGATTATCACTTAGAACTCCCATATTGATGAAGTGTTAGACATGTTGTTTGTGTGATATACAATTTTTCCTTGTTCCTCTTTTTTTTTCTGAGAGGATTTTATATGAATTTTTATTTCATTTTTATTTGAGGCAGTATCTTTAATTGTTGAATCATAATATTCTCTCTTTAATTCTGCAGACTTGCCCTCTTTTGCTGCGTGTATTCACTAGGGTATGCCATCCTTCACTCATTTATCTATGTTCGAAATCACTTCTATTTCTTTTTCTGGAATATGTCATTAATGTTTTTACATTCTGTCTATGAACAATTCTTCCGCACTTCAATTACTGATCAACTCAATAATATGGCTAATTATGGTTGCAAGTCACTTGGATTATACAACAACAACAACAAAGCCTTATCCCACTAGGTGGGGTCGGCTACATGGATCATACGACGTCATTCCTCTATATTCGTTGATCCATGTTCATAAGATTCGATAGGGTTTTACGCTGGCTGTCGGGGCCTAACACAACCCTCCTCCTTTATCCGGGCTTCGGACCGGCTATAAAACATAGGCGGAGTTCAAGTCACTTGGATTATACTTTAACATAATCTTTTTTTAGAAAAATTTCCACGCTTCTTAATTCTTTTACATTCATGTTAAAGTAAGTATGGTTATTGTTTCATTTATTCTGAAATTTTCACATGTTAACTTTCAATGTATGGTTTGGCTTCGTCAAAAACAATCCGTTCAGGCGGTCACTGTACTAATTATATAGCATTTCCTTTATTTATCTATTTTTGTTTTCCTGATAAATGAAATATCCAAGTATTAAGATAAAATTTTCATTACCTTGCCTACACATTATTAATATGAATAGAAATTTAACAATAGGTGCAGGTTTTTAAGATATATGCCGACAATTTATTGTTTTCAATATTTGATAAGAAAATATTGTTCTCAATAATATAATGCTAAGTTAAGAGGTTTAAATGGAGTGCTGTTATATATCACTGAATTGCAGAATAAATGCTGAAATATATATGTAAGAATCTACAGAAGACTATGTTTCCAATATGATTAATTAATGGGCAAGTAGGAAGGGATGCTGCTAAGATGCTTCTCTCAAGTGTTGAAATCTTTTTCCTTCCTAAAAAAAGTATTAAATTTTTTACGTTGCCTTTTGATTTTTTCTGTTGCCCCTACTCTGTTTTCCATATTTATATGATAAGCTGTCACACAACTGTTGATATTTCAACATTCGCTTTTGGAATTCATGAATGGTAAGAAAGTTTGTCCTTTTTTCTTAAAAGAAACTTTATTCTTTGGCAGGAAGGCAGCCATTATCCCCAAGAAGATTTTGCCATCAGAGGGAAGGAACCAAAAGACGAGGTCCAAATATACACTTGGAAGGACGCCACATTACGTGAACTTACTGACCTGGTAATGCTTTTAAGGATTTTGCTATTTCTGTTTCCAATGTCCTCAACAACTTTATTTCATAGGTCAAAGAGGTTGCTCCTGCTGCAAGGAAAAGAAATGCAAAACTCTCTTTTGCATTTGTATATCCGAACAAGAGTGGCCGTTTTGTATTGGAGAAGGTGAGTCTCAGCCACATCAACACTCTCTTTGAAGAAATTTGTTAGGTGTCACATTTTCATTTATTTATCCAGCTATAGGCTCCAGAACTTCATCAAATAAATTAATGAAGATATCCTTTAGCTCAAAATCCCACCTGACTCTACCTTGGATATAAATATATGTATGTTGTTGTGCCTTTTGTTGCTTATTAGAACTTTCTCATATTGAAGGTGGGCATGACTTTCTCTTATGGAAACAGAAGGGGAATGGATGATGCGAAAACACTTGCTCAACTTGGTTTTCAGGTAAGCACTAGATTTGCTATTGTGCATATTATTCTTCTGCAACACCAGCATGATTTTCTAAGGTTAGTGATTTACCTTTCTTTTTTGTTCAAGATTGGAGACTACTTGAGTGTTGCCATCATCTCTTAACCTGACTTTTTCTGGATTTCGCACAACTTGGGAGTTAGGCTATAAGCGGAAGTCTTGGATAGCATAGGTAAATTTACCCATGAAATGCGTATGTTACCTATGGTGCATCTTGCATGGTGTCTGTAAAAGTTTACACTGGGCAGGAATTTGACTCAATTTACGTTTCTTAGAAGATTCTCTTTTTCCGGTCATGCTTTTATGCGTTGTAAAACCTTTATGATTTAGACTGTAAAAGATAAGTCCCCGGCTTGGAGAATGGTCCCGTTATCCTTGTTTAATTTGCTCTAACAAATGGTTGATAAAATTGATGGTTTTCTAGCCGAAAGGTTGGAGCAGCTATGAGCAGAATTTAGCGGAAACCTGCTGGTGCAGTGCGAAGATAACTAGTTTTTGGACCTTGAGCAAGCATTTTACTCCGATTGGACTATTAATTTGTTGAAGTGAGAAGGGGATTGCAAGTATCATTACTCGGGTGTTTGTTGGTCTTTTCACCTTTTTCGTACCTGTTGATTTAATAAAAAGGAATAATTTAGTCGACAAAAATACCATTGAATTGATAACTAAAGGTTTTGTTTGTATAATGAGTTTAAATAGGATGAATCAGGTTTAGTTGAAGTGGGATGACCGTACAAAGCAGGCACTAAATTTGAACATATAATTTTTAAAGCGGAACCATGTAAGATTGGATGGGTGATTTTAAGTCCAACACGCAAATTAAAATAAAACCACTACATTTTATAATGTTTGTGGATTAGAAATATGGGTAATAGGAGTATACTTTAACGTGAGCTGTTCAAAATCTTGATCAAAACATAGAAGAAGAAAAGAAACACTTACGCTCTGCGTCGGGATTGCTTTTTTTTTTTTGTAAAAAAAATCATCAAGGCAAGGGAGCAGTTGTGGATGAATTTCAACAAAGGTCAATATAGGACATAAAATCATGTGCGGCGATTAGGCTATTTAGCTAAGCTTATTTTGAGTAAGTAGCAAAAATTTGAGACGATTATGTCGAGAATCGTTCAAATACGTCATGGGATCATGATAGACGTTTAGACATTAATACAAGCGCTTAATGTTCGAAAGGAGAAATCACGAGGCACTGAAAATGGTATCGATGTAGGTTGACACTTCATGTGCAAGACCATATATTAGAATTAGAAAAGTTTACTTGTATTATATATAATGAAACATAAAATACATATAAGTTTAGGAAAATACTAGTGAATTCCTCCTTAATGTATCATAAGTAAGAGAGTCTCGATACAAAAGTGAAAATATAAAAAACATGCTCTACGAATAACTTAACTATTCAACAAGATGATCTTATAAGATTATATCACAAGGACGGATAACTTGATACTTCACGTAATATAATATTAAACAGTGCAAGACGACTGACATGTGTTTTTTAGGATGACATTAAGCAACTGAAAGCTTAAGTTGAGGGGCATTGACGTCGCAAATCTTTGTGCGTCGTGTCATAAAAAAAAGGCTTCATGACATTCTCTCTCATTAAAGTCGACGACACCCCTACATAATTGTCCGGACTTCTTTAGGGTCTTTGCCTTTATTCTTGACTTCGCTTGTTTAGATAGAGTTCGCCTTCTTTGCTTTGACTTCTAGTTCTTTAGCGTTACACAGCGCTAGGAATGTCCATGCCGTTTCGGGACTAGTTGAGGACTCCCTCCTCAGGCTTGTTATGATTATTGCTCCTTTGTCCAATCCGGGTTCATTACTTGTGTAGTGCCAATGAAGTCCACAATGTGAACGATCTGACTTCATCAAGCAATTATCTATCCATCAAGATTCTATTTGCTTTAGCTTCTCTAGACCAATGTTTTTAGAATCGGACCGGCGACCGGACCGGACTCACCACTGGATCGCGATTGGATCGGTCGGACCGGGTTCGACCGGATTGAACCGGATTATATTAAAATAATATTATTTATAATAATTATAAAGATATAGTATAAGTTATATTATATAATATATGAATATTATACTAATGACTTACTAAAAATACTAAAAAATAATATAACATATTTTTTATTAATTAAAAGTTTTATAGTGATAATATAAATAGATTATTAATAATTTAATATCTACTATTTAATGATGATAGATGTTATATTAATAAATTTTATCTTAAATTATTCTTATTTCTTTTTTTGTTTAACAATTTTCTTTTTATTTCCTTTATTTTGTACCCTTTAATAAGTTTCTATTCTAATATTATTCAATTTCAAATACTTACCTTTTTTATTTTAATTCCTATTTAATTGTATACATATGGTATTCCCTCCTCTTTAAATTTTCTTATATTTCTTTCCTTTTTTTCTCATTTAACTTTCCTATTTTTATCATTTTTTAAAATTTTTTTTCAAAATATGCATTGAACCGGGTTGAACTGGTTCAACCTTTGCCGGTTCAACCGGTTTTGCCCGGTTCAATGCCAAAACAGTTTTAGAAGCCTAACCGGATCGGATCACCGGTCGGTTCACGGTTAAACCGGTTGAACTGGCCGGTCCGGTCCGATTTTAATAACATTGCTCTAGACTTGCATAGTGTCAACTCGATTGTTGACTTCTTATAGAGAAATAACTCTTGGATGACTTCTAACTCGAAAAAAGAGTTGCATCGGGATCACGGCATAGCGCGATGATAGTCTTATCATTTGACAGCCATGACTTGACCCGATGTCTCCTTGTAGAAGGCTACGACATAGAGTTATCCATTTTGTCGTATGCAGAGCATAAGAGCACCTCACCCATGTTGGTCATTTGAGATTTCGACAGTTCGAGGAAGAACAAAGTTCTTCGATGGGACACCTTCGAACTTGTTTGCTTCTAGTCATTGCTGGGAGCGATGAGTCTTTCCACATTCGCTGTATACTTGAACTCGATCCTCATGTCTTGATGCTCCTTGTCTTTGTTTTGATAATTTGGTTTGCCTTCTTGCAATTGAGATGTCTCTCCCCCACTATTACATTTGCCTGAGGGCTTTGGTGATGTGGTACTCATTGTAGCATACTTCATGAGTAACTCGACAGTGACGACTAGCGAGTGAAGGGCCAACATCTTCGCTCTAACTCCATCCTCACTCAAGGCTTCAAACCTTGATGAAGATTGTCATCGATGTGTCTTCATCCACTTGGGAACTCCGTAGATGGAGTGCAGTGAAGTCTTTCACTTCTTCAACGTGCCATTCTAGTTAATGTTGCACAATGTAACCTTGGCCTCCGGTCCCAATTTGACAAAGAAAAAATCGTTGATAAAATGTCGTTTACATTCGTCCAATGTCTCAATGGATTCAATCACGTTGCCACATTTCACATCGTCATAGTGGCATCACCATCAAAAACTCGTCGCATCTTGCAGGATTTATTGAGATGTGTCCTGGAACCTCTCTTTGAAGCTTCGGCAACATCTTTCGGCATGAAGGGGGCAATATGCTCATCGGTGAAGATGATGCACCTTTGATATTATAGTCCATCAGTAGTTCAGACAAAGTGATGTCGTTGTGCTTGTTGACAAAGACCATGCACCTTTGACATACTTGTCCACTAGCGACTAGCTTTCGTGGAAGAGTAGACGTGCCGGGTCTTTAGATTCTCCACTTGATGGCAAGCAGATTGATGTTGGAGAACTCATGGCGAGAGCTTCCAACTTCACCTTCATCTCCATCTGAAAGGACAACATTAGGGACTTGTCTTTCGGGCCTTGAACTTTGATCTTGGAGGCTGTTTCGATTACTCAAGGCGTTGGCCGAGAGGAAAGGCAGACCTTCCTTTAGTTAGTGGCAGAACACTTGGTAGTAGCATGCCAAGGTTCACCAAATGCTCGATGCTCAGATCACTTGCCAAATAGTCATTAGGGTTGAGGCGTTGGTTTGTGTTGTCATGGAGTAGGTTCATCTCAACTCTCAATGGGTGGTATTACACCACTTGTGGGAGGACACTTGACAAGGTAGACTAGGCGAGGCAAACTAGGCTGACAACTTGTTCTAGAGTGTTTGCAAGAGATCGATACTTTGTCCTATTTGCAAAAGTCATCTTGACGCGACAGACTGAGCTGACAACATGACAAGATACTTGTGAATGATGCTCCGTAGCCGAAAGGAACATAGAACATTGATGCTTGACATTGAGCCAACTTTTGCCATGAAACAATTGGACGCTTTATATTGCATGTTTGGGCATGCGATGCAATGTCACAAAGCATTAAGCAATGCTAGATTATCATGGTTGGGCACAACTATAGTATCTGAATGTGACATGAGTACTTCAAGTTACGCGGCTGGGCATGCAATGCGATCTCGTGGTATGAGTGATGCAAGACCACCATGACTTGGCATGATGACACTTTTCCTGACATAGAGCGACACTTTCGGATTCTTGACTATACATGTGGAGTGACGATTTGCTCGAGTGAACGGCACATGACCATCCTCGTTAGGCAGAGTGATCAATACATCATCATAGTGCATGACGAGCATTCCTCGATACAACACGAGTGTATGAGGAACTTGCTGCGGGACATGGTTAGATGTGCGACGACAAAGCTTGCCAAGCATTTATCATTGTCGTTCATGATCGGGGACCATGGCACCAGTGCACTTGGACGTAGCGGGGGTTTGCAAGCGAAAGCACTTTTCCACGCTAGGGCACATTTGCGACAAAACGAGCAGGTCATCGTCTCATGGATCCGAGCATGATGAACTTCTCTCATACAATTTGTCATGGAGTCATTCGACGACTAGGTGAAGAGGCATGTAACCAGGCTTGTTTTGAGTAAGTAACGGAAGTTTTATAGTCAAGATGACTTTGTCGAGAGTCGCTCTTATAGGCTTTCAAACATGGACATCATGAGAGTATTCAATGGGTCATGGCATTAGCGCATTGAGGTACTAATGCATACGCTTGAGCGCTTAATATTCAAATGGGCATCTGAGAAATCCCAAGGCATAAAAAATACATCGATGTGAGTTGCCACCTCATGCTCAAGGCCATATACTAGGATTAGAAAAACTTACTTGTATTATATACTTTGAAACATAGAATATATATGGGCTTAGGAAGACATTAATGAATTCCTCCATAATATACCGTAGGTAAGAAAGTTTCAATACAAAAGTGAAAATATAAAAGACATGCTCTATGAGTAACCTAACCATTCACCTTACAAGATTATGTTATAAGGGAGGATAATATGGTACTCGCAATAGCTGCATATGTTCTTTAGGACGGCACTGAGTGGTCGAAAGCTTAAGTTGAACAGCATTAGTGCAGTGAGTCTTTGCGCGTTGTGTCACGGGAAAATGCCTACTCTCGACCATGAACTTTTGGATGCCCAAAATTATTTTCGATCGCCCGACAAAGGCGCATGTCATTACGGTACTTAGGTTTTCAACTAAAATTTCATGGTCAAATCACTTTCAATTCAAAATTCAAGACACCATGTATCCAACGTATAATAAAGCTAAGGGCATTCAATCACCCAGATCGCCAAATTATTTGTTCCATGCACAAATTCATATATACGTTCTTTCCATACTTTTATAATCATCACATAATCAATAGGAGAGTTCATCCTTAACTCATCATAGTAACTCGCATCACTACAAGAAATATGGGGATTAAAGACGATCGAAACCGTCTGTAATTTCTCCGAAAATCGTCGGGAACGTCATTTTCGTAGGTTTCTTCGACGGATTCGATCCGTCCGAAAAATGGTCGTTACAAATCAATTTCAACGGTTGGGAAAGAAACGCCGGAAATTTTGACGAATTTCCGACGATTACGATTGTCGATGATCGCAGAAGTTTTCGACGGTTTCTTCGACCGCCGCAAATATCGACGGTTGCTACTGTCAAAATTTTCGGCGATCGTCGCGCGATCGCCGAAGCTTTGGCGATCAAAACCGTCGCAAAGAATTTTTATAATATAAAAAAATTAGCCGGCCGACGACCAATGGCCGGCTGGCGGCTAGATCCGGCGGCCACAGGCCAGATCCGGCCGCTGGGGGCCGGATCCGAATGCCCGCGGCTGGATCCGGCCACTTGGCAGTCCGGGCCGAAGAGAGAGAGAGAGCCGGCGGGAGAGGGTCGCCGACGGTCGACGCTTGACGTCTGGTCAGAGGCTCGCCGGCCGGGAGAGGGAGAGGGAGAGAGAGAGAGGAGAGGAGGGAGAGAGGAAAGGAGGAAAGAAATAAGGGATATTATATATATATATATATATATATATATAGGTGGAAAGATGAGAAAGCGGGAAAATAAAAAAAAACGGGATAACAAAATTTTAATTACCGACGGCTCTGGTCGTCGGAAAAGTAAATATTAATTATTTTTAAAGTTACCGACAGTTATAACCATAAAAAATTATTTAATTATAAAAATAAAATACTATATTTAGTTATATATAATATTTATTTTTTTACCAACGATTTGAACAGTCGCTAATTATTACCGACGGTCGGAACCGTCGAAAATTACGACGTTTTGGACTATCGCTAATTATATTAATAAAATACTCCTCATATTATATTATTATACATTTACCGACGGTTACGATCGTCGGAAATTGCGACAGATTTTGCGACGGATGGATATCCGTCGGAAATATCGACGTTCTTAATCATCGAAAAATAAAATAATAATATAACGAATTACATAATTTATTATTTTCATTTCCGACGGCCGTAACCGTCGAAAAATCCGTCGAAAATTATGACGGATGGATATCCGTCAAAAATATCGACGTTCTTAATCGTTAAAAAATAAAATAATAATATAACAAATTACATAATTTATTATTTTCATTTCCGATGATCGTAACCGTCAGAAATTACGACGGATACCATCAGAAATATCACCGTTCCTAATCGTCAAAAAATAAAATAATAATTTATACTTCTCCAACTATCTCCCCATTAGGTAATATTTTGTTTACGAGCCATTCGTAGAAGTAGTCTACTATTAAGTTGTGTACATGATGTAACACCTATGCCACATAATGGTAATTTATTATTTTCAATTCCGACTGTTGTAATCGTCGGAAAATTCGTCGCAAACATTTTCGTCGCAAATTACGACGGATTTCTATCCGTCGGAAATTGCCCGTCGAAAAATGACAATTTTCTTCTACTGTATGTAATTTAGTCATACTAAAACAGATGTAAATCATAGAGGCAACACTTATCAAACAATTTAGGCATTCGAAGGTAAAAATCATAAGTTTGATCAAGTCACCGATCTTATTTTGGCCTAGTTAAAACTCCATTTATAATAATTATAAAGAATCATTTCTATCAGACTTAAAACACCAATGACGGCATCAAAATGACATTCTAAACATGAAATTTAATTGGGCATTTAAGCATAAAGATCAAGTCATAGAAATAAGAAAAGTAGTCTAGTTTGTGCATGTTACTCCTCTAAGCATAAGATCATCATCCTAAGTCATGGATTTATCATTTTATGATACTAAATGAACATTTCTAATCATGTTTTTACCCTCAGAAATATAATCTTATGACAAAGATCCCATTAGCACACCTTAAAAATTTTTATCCTTTCTTTTGCTCGTCTTTCTAGTTTCTTTCTCTTGCTCCTTCTTCTTCACTTTGACTAAGTCCAAAGGCTTCTCCTTCCTCCTCTGAGGTTGCCCACAACAAAGAACACTAGTGCACCCAGAAGAAAGAGAAAAAAAATGAGAGAAATTGTCAAAGAGAGGTGGGAGTATGATTATATAGGGATGGAGGGGTAAAAATGGTGTCTATTCATTTCTAGAATCATCTCCTGCATAACTTCCTTTATATCCTTTAATAATATTTGAATTTGAAATAGGAAAACAAGTGAACTTCGTGCTTTTTCACGAAAGTATACGAAAGTTTGAACGTCCGCTACATCACGACTCCCTTTTTTTTTTGGAAAATGTGAGATGTTACATGAAGTGTTTCTAGTTATTGATATCTTTCAAAATATAAGAGGATGAAAAAAAATGATATTCTTATGATACTAAAGGATACGTACTACTACTCATTTGATCTTAATTGTCTAGACCAAATTAGTATAATAGCTTAGAGATCAGCGATTCATGGTGGGGCGTATGAAAACAATGTCATGGCATGATCACATTTACGAGATACAAAACGTGTTTAATTTGGTATGACAATTGAGGGTTAAGCTAATCCAAGGCGGCGATTAAGTGCTTATTCATGTGAATATAGTCAAATGGAGGGTGGACAACACATTTACGAGATACAAAACGTGTTTAATCTTATTGGAGGCATGTTTTGCGGATTATTATATTCGTCTAAAATGATAAAATATAAGTTATTTTTCATTTAACACCAAGGCATGTTCATATGCAAAGAATAAAATCGACTTATTCCGTCGGTATCTTTTGATAAGTTGTATTATAATTGTTCTTAAATTTTGATAAATATTTAAATTGACAAATTAATTTTGAACGACGACATTAATAGAGAGAAAAAATAATTTCATAGATTAATTTTATTTTTTTCACCTCATTTGAGTTAGAACCAAACAATAAGTATGAAAAAAAATTAAAATAAGTGAGAATAGCCAAATTAACCTAATAAAATATAACCAAAGTTAACATATTATTTGACTAATTTTGAAACTTTATTCCCTACAAAGTTATACAAGATTTATTAAATAAAATATTTTATTTTATTCAATTGTCTGTCGATTGAATAGATGTCAAACTACTCGATTATGAAAAAAATAATTATGAGTTAGCTTTATGTTTCACCTTAATTTCATTTTTTTCTAAGTCAGATTAATTGACCTTCTTTTTTTTTTCGCCGACCTTCTGTGTCCGGAAAGTGATACTAAAGTTCAACTCGCGCGACACTATCGAGCCCAACTAATTCGATTAGGGTCGATCAGTTCGTGTACTGGTAGCGACTGGTGAGGATCGTAATAACAATTTTTTACATTGATAATATTCGAACCGAGACCTTGTTTAAAGTGGATATCACTCCAACCGATTTTTCTTTAGTTAGCATAAACTTTTTTTTTCAACTTGGACTTCGAGCCGCAAACCCAAATCGAACTGGCACCACTAATTTTCAGAAATAATTTCCTTCTCGAAGGGAAAAAAATGAAAAAGAGCGAGTCAGTTCGTCGTCCGTGGCAGACGGATGAGCATTTTTAACTGCACCGAATCTCCAGTTAAACATGTAAACAAAATCCAAGGCCACATTTCTTTTATCCCTCTCCTGCTTTCGTTTCATCTTCGACTTCTAGTTTCGGGAATCAGTCGCATTGCCTCCGATGGCATCACCAAGGCGCCTCCCGGCGGCCGCTTACGGAGGCCGCCGCGGCGCCCCCGGTGGCCTCCGAACCCCGGCCTTGCTCGTTGTCGCGTCGTTGCTCCTCCTGACGCCCTGTGGCGGCACCCCGCTTTCGTCCGGTACGCCCGAAACTGTGCCTTTTCTTACGCAGTTCTCATGAACCATCGGGGACCGGCCTCGTTTGTTTTTGCACCCTTTGGTTCTCCTGCTGACTGCCGGGATCCGCGTTCTCGCTCTTTGGCCATGTTTGGTATGAGAACATACCAAGAATAGTGGGCATGTTCTTATGATTACATCCAAACACTATTTTTCGTATTTTGTGGGCCCATGATGGTAAAAAGAGAGATTTACAAGTTCTTGAGGGGGACCTAAAGTTTGAAATCCAACGGAATCATGTTTTCTTAAACGAATCATGTTTCATCCATCAATTTGGGATTTTGCTTATAAAGGTCAGGGAAAAAAGGTTCATAATATTGCAAACTTCCCAAATTATAGAAAGATATCTACAGTTGGCAATTCTTTTCACACTAATCATAGTTATTCATATTATTGTTTATGTATGAATGATTCTGTAATGTAGTGCTGACATAATCTCGTCTTTTGCATGGCTAGTTGGGCTTGAGGTCTTTGATCGTGCTTCTTGCATTGCTACTACATATGTTTCTATCATTACTAATTTATTTTGTGGGTTATGTTATAATTGGATGTTATGGTAGATACAGGCAAATATCACATGAAAACCCTCTCTTCAGATTATGATATACCTAATGCTTTAAATGTTATGGAGGTCCCAATATTCATAATGCAGCGTGGATAGTTCACTAGCTTGGAATAAAGTTCGGCACTTTTGTTATGCACGTACAATTGTTAGGTTAATTTGTAAGGTTGAAATTTGAATGACTACAAATGATCACTTTCATTTAACAAGAGAATAGGAACTGTTAAAAAAGGAACTGATTAGTGGATACAGAAGATATGGTGGTGTATTTTGATTGTTCTAGGAAGTTTCTTTCTTTGATGCTTCTTTTTATACAGACCTTTATCAGCTTCAGTGATACTTTCTGGGTCACAATAATCGTGTACATGTTGCTACAATTGCAGATCAAACAGGTAGGTTCATATCTTCAAGTTGGAAAGAGTTGGGAAAGCGGAGTCTTGACTTTTTTAGGAGAAACCTTCTCTTGTCATCGGGGAAAATTGAAACAGTAAATGATTCTGATCCACACGAAATGATTCCTATATATGTAACTCTCTTAATACATGGAAGAAATAACTTATAGATTGGTGCACTAGTCTCTGACCAATATACTTACAGTATTTTCCTAAATATTTTTTTTGAAGTCACTTCACAACGTTTCAAATGCTGAAAGAAGACCTGCCTCAGTTGAGTTGGAGAATGATGATCTCTTTAGTTTGTTACAAACCATAGTTGAAGACAGTCCAGGTCACCATTTGCTTATTTTATTGTGTGTGGTATATTGGCATGCCATATACTTTTTGTGACTAGCTAAATAAGATCAATATGATGCAGATGTACATCAAATTCTTGAATCATCTGCTAAGTTAGTTCGAAGGGTAAGCAATTTGAATGTATAATGCTGTCCTTTTAGTATTGTTTGTTTTCTCCACTTTCCCGATGAGAGTTTGACTAATATTTTTCATCCTCTTTAGGGGTACTTTTTATTATCCTAATCAAGATTTTCTATTCTTAATACACTTTCTCACTTGTTTTTTTTGTGAATATATGCAACACTAGATCTTCTTTCTTGTCTTTTCCTATTACAGCAATTGATGGAGAATGGAAGAGAGAAGGGAGTGATTGAGACAGTTCAACAGGATGATGAGGCATTGGTTAGGCTGGAAAATGCTGCTATTGAACGATCAAAAGTTGTGGATTCTGCAGTACTAGGAAAATATAGCATATGGAGAAAAGAAAATGAGAATGAAAATCCAGATTCAAAAGTTCGTTTAATGCGTGACCAGATAATCATGGCTAGGGTTTATTCAGACCTTGCCAAATCAAAGAATAAGCCTGACCTCTATCAGGAATTACTGACTCAGATAAAAGAAAACCAGCGGACAGTTGGTGAGGCCAGTGTTGATTCTGACCTCCACCACAGGCAAGTTGCTAATTCTACTTCAGTTGTCCTTTTTCTAAATCCAGTTTATTGCTCAATGTGGTCGATATTAACTGTGGTCTTTCAACTTGATAGTGCTCCAGGGAAAATAAAAGCAATGAGTCAAATTTTATCCAAAGCAAGGGGCATGTTATATACTTGCAAGGTAGTAATAACGAAACTCAGAAATATGCTACAGTCAGCAGATGAACAAGTCAGAGGCTTGAAAAAACAAAGCACATTCCTTAGCCAAATGGCTGCAAAGACGATTCCTAATGGGATTCATTGTTTATCTATGCGGTTAACTATAGACTATTACCTCCTCCCACTAAATAAAAGAAGATTTCCGAGAAGCGAAAATTTGGAGAACCCAAATCTTTATCACTATGCCCTTTTCTCTGACAATGTTTTGGCTGCATCTGTTGTTGTCAACTCAACTATTATGAACGCTGAGGTATCCCACCTCTGTTTCACTTTGTTATTTTGGTTTGTTATATCTTTGCAAGTCTTCATCCAAATAAATTATAACTTTTGCAGGAGCCAGAGAAACATGTTTTCCATCTTGTTACTGATAAATTGAACTTTGGTGCCATGAACATGTGGTTTTTGCTTAATCCACCTGGAAAGGCAACCATTCATGTTGAGAATGTAGATGATTTCAAATGGCTAAACTCATCTTATTGTCCAGTTCTCCGGCAGCTCGAGTCTGCTGCAATGAAAGCATATTATTTTAAAGCAGATCATCCAACAACTGCAGGCTCCTCCAATCTAAAATACAGAAACCCGAAGTATCTTTCTATGTTGAACCATCTAAGGTTTTATCTCCCAGAAGTTTATCCGAAGTTAGATAAAATCCTTTTTCTTGATGATGACGTTGTTGTTCAAAAAGATTTGACAGCATTGTGGTCCATAGATCTTAATGGAAATGTGAATGGTGCAGTTGAGACTTGTGGTGAAAGTTTCCACCGTTTTGACAAGTATCTCAATTTTTCAAACCCTCATATATCCCGAAACTTTGATCCTAATGCATGTGGCTGGGCCTATGGTATGAATATGTTTGATCTCGAGGAATGGAGGAAGAAAGACATTACTGGGATCTATCACAAATGGCAGAATATGGTAAGTCTCACTGATTTTTATCGTTGAATGCATAGAATTATTATTTTTAGTTCTAGAACTAGGAGTTTAAAACTTTCTTATTATAGCTGGAAACTGTATGTGGAAATCCTTCTTTATTTTCTAAGAAAAACATGGAACTTTCTTTTCAATGAAGCTGGAAATTTATTGTCTCCTATTTAGCTAACATTGGCTTCACTGGGTTGACAAAGTGGGACTCTCTTTCTAATTATGGTTCACCGTTTGGTACTCCTTTATGTTTTGAGTTATTAGCTTCTGGCTGTTTTGACTTCTTGAAAATAGTATATCTAATGAAAAAGGTAAAAAAAAAAAACTATTCTGCTTTGCAATATTACGAATTGAGCAACATCTGTTCTGCTATCTTAAAAGAAAAACCTAACAATACTATATTTATTTTATAAACTTTCTAAATGCACCCACATTCTGATGCTCCATCTTATGTAAGTGTAATAGAATGTCTCATTTATTTTTATCTCTCTTGCATCATCTAGAATGAAGACCGAGTACTTTGGAAGCTTGGGACACTTCCACCAGGACTTTTAACATTTTACAAGTTGACACATCCACTGGACAAATCATGGCATGTGCTTGGCTTGGGATATAAGCCTAACATCGATCACTCAGAAATAGAAAATGCTGCTGTCATTCACTATAATGGCAATATGAAACCTTGGTTGGAGCTGGCGATGACCAAATACAGGCCTTACTGGACCAAGTACATCAAGTATAGTCATCCTTATGTTCAGGGCTGCAACCTAAGTGAGTAGGAAGAAACATTAAGCTTATTACTTCTATCGAAAGCCAACAATTGTCTTGAGGGCTGTGTTAGGCTGGCGATCTTTAAAGCTTCTTATGGTAGCTTCTCGTACTCTAGGAATTTAGAAACTTCTGAGTTTTTTTGTCACACACAGTCTAGTCTAAGATGTAAGTTATTTTGATTCCTGTTTCATGCAATATTTTCCAATTTTTCACTCTTGCTAGTCTGATATATAGGAAATTTCTTGAACGGTTCAAAGTAATTTCTTTGATATTTTGTCACCCATCCCCCATTAGTGTTTTCCTTTCAATTTTAAATTTCTAGCGCTTGTTTATATGGACCTCTTAGTTCATAGGCTTTGTAGTATTGTTCTCTATGAAGTAACATTATCCAAAATCATTCCTGTATGGATAATATAATATGACGTTTTGGACATTCCAGAAGCTGTATTCGTATAATTTGGGCTACAAATTACATTCTTCATATTATTAACTTGATGAGCTAGCCATATTTTTTACAATTTACAGGAAAGGCATTCATCTCTTTTTTCGTACGCTTAATATTCTCTCAAAACTATTTTTTATGCATGAGTTAAGATAAAAGATATATTTGTTGGATACGAACTTGATAAGCTACTAAACTCATTCTGATTTCCTTTCGGTCGTCTCTTTTGATGATCATTATTCCGCAATGACCCTGACAAGTAACTTTTACACAGTCCAACAAACACGAGATCTTTTGCTTCATAGTAAAAACAATTTATCCAAAAATCTGAATCTAATGATGTAGCAGCAGTTGCTTTAATAGGTTATAGGATGGAGTACTCTGGCTCTCCTTGACTCTGTAACCTTACCTGTATATATGAAAAAAAAGCATTGAAACAATATTGCATACAATATTCTTGATCACTTGAGAGTATATAATTATGTGTGTTCTATCACTGATGTATCAGAAGCATTTTGGTCGATTACATTCCACTTAATGGCCTAACCATTTATGTACAAACCATGTTTTAGTTTCTCTTTGAAACGAAGACCCATCCCAACAGGCTTCAGTGCTTCACTCAATCACGCTTTGCAACTTAATTGAAACATCTACATCACTATTTACACACCTGGTTTGATCAGTTCAAAGAATAAGAATCGGAGATCTCTCTGCATTCTGTTACTCCGGCCATCAGTTGGCTTCGTCTTGTTTGTTGCTGCAATCAACCAGAGGTTTCTGTCCGGTACTCATCTTGGCAGTCGTGCGGCCAGGGGATCAAACTCTGCGGAGGGAAGCAGCAGTCGCACGGCTCCGGGCACCGCTGAGGCCGCTCCTCCGGTGAAGCCGGAGACGCCTGAGGCAGTGCGCTGCCTTGACCGGTGGAGGCTGCGTCCCTGAGAGGCCCCCAACACTCCACTCGGTTGAACTCCGGGAGGTTAGAGTGAAAGTAGACCCACACCGTTGCCTCCTCCAGCTCCGGGTAGCTGTTGAACAGGCTCACGTCGCCGTGGACGAACGCCTTCAACACCTACACGGGTTTTTTGCAGCGAAGTTAAAACGCGAAGCTGCCAAAAGCATGGCCGGTGCAGATGCAAGAAAACCTACGTACCACAGGGAGCTCCTTGCTGAAGATGTAGTAGCGGAGGTTGGCGATGAGGTCGAGAAGGAAGTGGCCGCCGCTAATGTGGCAGTGGACGTGGAGGGACATCTTTCCTTGGACCTTCTTCCACTCGGCCACCACCTCGTCCCTCTGCAGCCTGTTGTACCATCCCTGGAGCTGATTGATGCATCACGCAGGGCATTGGAGCTTCTCGTTTCAGTTCATTCATCGACATCACTTGTTTAAGGATTGGCATGCAGCTGGAGATTGGTTTTGGGGTTTACGCACCTGGGCGCGGTTGATGGTGTTGGACACGGCGAGAGTTATCTTGGACGTGATGTCGCTGTGCGTGAGGGTGTAGGTCCTTGGGAGCTTCCCCGGGTGCTTCTCCTCGTCCACGCCCAAGAACAGCACCTTCAGCTTTGAAGCCTCGAAGATCGCCGGCCCGAACAATCTCGCAACCTAAATAATTCACGCCGGAAAAGAAACACGAAGAGAAAGCCATTTTAGTTCCTCCCTCGTCATCGTGTTCAATCTTTTGTTTGTTTTTCTGAAACTCCACCGAATTAGTTTGCTACTGGATTTACCACTTGAAAGGATGGAAACCAGTTCAACTAGGAAAAAGGTGACTTACAAGCATCTAATGGGGTTGTATAGTTTGGATTTATAATCAGACACACATTTCTAGCAGTGAAGAAAAATATGACAATTGGAAGGAATATTAAAACCTTCATCCTCTTCTTTAATGAACAGAAGTAGAGAGAAGTCCCTACGACTTGATCTTGATGGTTTGGCATTGCCAAGAAAACTTCTATAACAACAATGATGCCCCAGGCACCACGGAGCTGAGTAAAAAAAAAAAGTTCTCGATCGTTTTCAGAAAATAAATTCAAGCACGATCTCAAATATATCAGATATAAATTTATGGCTTCATTCTCTCATCTCCTGAATAATAATGTTATGCAACTTTCCGGAGTAAACTTAGCTAAAAGGTGCCATCGAAAACCATGAACGAGCAGCTTACCGGAACGATGGAGCGCTTCGGTCCCCGCGGCTTGCCAAAGACCGGCCACGATGTGCTGTTCTTCAGATCCTGCGAACTGCTCTGTTTCTTCAGTTGAACCGGCGGCAGGAACAGAGCCGCCGCGAAACCCATCCTTTCAGGCGAAACCAAAAAAACGGAAGCAGAGATCGCGATCCAAAAGCAGATTGCCGGAGGCGACGAGAGAGCCACCGAGCGTGCGAAAAATCTTTACGAGGTCCGGACCGCAAAGCGAGACGGCTGCAACGTTACGGACCTGCCATTTCTTATGGAGAGTTTAGTTTCTCTTTGTAACGTGATGGCTTGGTGCGTGAGGGAAGAAATCTCTGCAGAAGAGGACAGGGAGCGACCTCGCTGTCGGATGGCGACTTGAAGCGGTCCGCGCGCAAGCTCCGATTCCTCTGGCTCTGCTTCTGCTGCGGCAGCTGCTGCTGTTGCTACGGTGACTGGATGCGGTCTGAAGTGGAAGAGAGGTGCACGAAAGGAGCTGTGCGAACTGAGAAAGTCGTGTGGGTCCGACGTCGCTTGCCTCGTTAGGAACGGGCAGCTGCCGGCTTGGATTTTGTTCCTCTCCAAAGCTTTGACGCAACAACTCCTCTTTTATTCTCTTCTCCGCCACGCTCCACATGTTTAACGCTAATTTTAAGCACCAAAGTTCTCTTAGGAACCCTGATATCTTGATTTTTTTTCTACTTCTAATTAAATTAAGGATTTTGGAAATCGAGTGACATATTATTTATTTTTCGTCAGAGATGCATCTACACGAAGCTATCATATCAATCAAACTCGTAATTTAAATTTCAGCTTTATCAGTCTTAATTATTTTCTTATACTTGTTTGCAACTCGCACGATTTTATAAGAAATTAGAATTGTTGATCGATAAATTTAATGGGGAAAAAAAGAGTATACTACATATAATAGATCCATCGATTTACTATAATCTATGCAATATATTCGGTGCCGCCAATTTAATTTGGCAATGTTTTTCTTCTGGCAGTTTTAAAATAAATAATGAGTTTGCTGTGATCCTTCCAAATCTGATAGTAAATTTAACATGTAAATAAGGTAAACAAGACGAATTGGCAAATTCGTCGCCACCACTTGCCTGGATACTCTTTCAGCTGAGAACATATACTTCCAAGGCTAATCTACACCTAAACTTAAAAGGCAAGTTGACACGTATCCCTGCTCAAAGCCACCAATAAGGTTCGTCCGAAAAAAGAATTTTAAAAGAATCCACCAATAAGAGTGCAAGATTTTTTTCCCCTTCCGTGTTTGGCATGTCCAGATTTCAAGACAGATTTATTTGGACTGAGTGGAGCCACGAATCTAGCAAATTATACATGCAAGGAAAGTCCTGGCTTCCTTGTCTTAATTATTGAGGAAGCAATTTCCCATTTTCTCCCCCTTTTTTTTCTCTTTTCCTTTTATTGCTTAGGTGGAGTCTCCTTCTTCTCTTTTACTTTCTTTTTTACTTTTTATTTATGTGGAATCTTTTCTTTACCTTTTATTTGAAACAAAATTTAAGATCATTGTACTTGGCCTGATTACAAGTATTCTTTATTAAGGAAATAATGCATGTTAAAATACCTGCATTTTGATATTGCAATTTCTTCTTAAGCTTTTCTGACAAGTAGATCACACCAATTTTTAACTTGCCAACTTTTTTTTTTTCCAAACCACTTGTTATCAACTAAATCAAAAGACAAATGATTAAACAACAAGATGTTTGAACTAATGATTTTTAAAGGATTAATTCCATTGTCCTCTCCCAAACTATATATAACCTTTATTTCATCCCGAAACTTTCATATTGCCGAGTTACCCACTTCAACTCTTTAAACACTTAACATTTAGTCACAAATGCTTAAAATTTATTTATTTTGAGTAGTATAGTGTATTTATCTTTTCACCCTTATTTTAGCTATATTGATTTGAAAAAAAAAATTGAAAAAAAAGATAAACGTTATGAACAACAATACAACATGAGGTGAAGGTGGGCCCCATTCATTTTATTTTCTTATTTCTTAAATTTAAATATACGAAACTTAACATAAGGTAAATGTATAAGTAACAAATAATCAGAATGAATGAGATGCCTTCATAGAAAAATGCATTACTGTCATGATAGATATCACGTAACAAGTAATGTACATCTTCAACAATTTAAGCATAATAGTAAATTTGCATATTAAACCCTCCTTAAATAATCTTTCATGTTAATCATAGAATTCTGGAAAGTTGTTTGATCAGGTTATAGCAAATGGTGATTACGGGCAGAAGGATGAACCATATACGTGACATGCCTTTAAAGACACAATGAAAACATATTTACATGTTATGTGTGTAAATAAATATGAAATCAAGACTATAATAATATTAGTAAGAATCCGTTCCGTTACATCATAAACGCTATTCAACGGACATAAAATTTGTTGGAGAAGATCGCAAGTGTCATCCCTTTAACGGTATCCACGCCAAGACATCAAGGAGACTTGCACATGCATTTAGCACTACAACTACTGTGGAGAAGAAGATAAAAAATGGAGAACATAAATGGGAGAGAGAGCCACACCCATATAATGACTAATACATTATTATATAATGAATAGGGAGAAGAATTGTGTAATTTTTTCTCCCTCATAATCTTCTCATTCATGAAGGAAGAAAATATGTTACAAATAGGGGACAAAGTCATTATGCTCCTTATTAAAATTTATTATCATATAATAATATAAATATCAACGGTCTAGATTTATCTGATCATTATCATACAATCTAGTCGATTGATCAACTCATTCGATCGTGGTCGTTCGATTGAGTTTAGGTCATACGATTTTTCTCATTGTCTAACAGCTCCCACTTGCACTAAACTCAATACACTTTCAGTGCATATACTCATTCATCTTCTCAATATGAATAGTGATTTAGTTAGTGCATATCATATGTATTAACTTTTAATACACATATCATATGTATTAACTTTTAATACACATTTATTTTTATTGATCTAATCAATTATTAGTGTGCAACATGATCAAGTTAGGCATTGCTAGACACCTAATAAGTTTGATAAACTTGGAATCGATTAATCCAAAATCTTCTTAATTAATCTTGTTTGTGTGTGACCCATTAGGTTCATATTACTATAGCCATGTGTTCAATATGAATTAAATTCATCACACAATATTTGATAATACAATTTAGCAATATTCTCAAACAAAATTTGTGAACTCTTATAGACCAAGAGTGACACTTAGTAGTATGTCTTAGCTCCTACAGTAGTACGAATATCAACGAATTTATAATATGATATACATATACGTATAGTCCTTCTATATTTTCTATGTCCTGATTGAGATTAATAGAATATGGTGAAATGATAGATCCCTAATCTCAATACATAACTATATTAATAAACATTTTTGTTCAAAGAATATTGAGAACTCATTTTCATATTGCTGTGGCCACTTTGTTTATCAATCTTATTTATTACATTGGACAACTCTTTTTGTAAGAGTCGTAGATTCCATTTTGAATACTCATATATCTTCATGTATTTTGAATATTCCCAATAAATGTCATTAGATATTTATTTTTTAAATGATCTTTTAACATTATCAAAGAATATTCACAAACACATAAGATGTCAATGATATCTCAAGTCAAAGGATCACATGTACAATCGTGTTAATGAAAAAACTTGCTAACAATCCAACCAACAAGTTTTCGTGCGGATCAGTTCAGTAAACTTGTTCTCTAACAAGCATATGTGTATTCGTTATAATGTGTAATGAGAACTAGTATCATCAAACTTCACTACAAGAAAAGTAAAGCAAAAAATGGCCGCTATAAATGAAATTCTAGTCGTTATTGATCAATAACAACGAGCAAATCTGATCGTCAGTCGTCGTTATAGGCTCCGTCGTTAAAGATCAATAACGATGGGACAAAAAATCTCGTCGTTAAAACATTTAATGATCAATAAAAGGATGGCCGCTAAAACATATTGACGATCAAGTATCCTGTTGTTAATGATGAATAGCCACCACTCAATTGCTTTTTTTAAAATCTTCTAACGACCATAAACTTGGACGTTAGGGATCATTTATGACTATTAAATAGGTTGCCATTTCTAGTTATTAATGACCGGATTTTGATCCTTAATAATTAATTTTCTATTATTAATTATCATATTTTTTGTCCTAAATAATTGTCATTTACAATTAATATTAATTCATAACAAATATTGACATAATAAAAATTTGCCTGAAAGCACAAAACTAAAAAGGGATGATAATATAAGAAGAATAAAATGTAGAAAATGGTATTCCATTAGAAAATGACAATATTCATGCTTTCCAACATTTGTCCATACACATTTGTGCCTCAAATTTCATATCATCCTCCAACATCAGCCACAATATACAATATGAGTGTATCATATCTTCATAATCCAAAATATAAAAAATAAACAAATGACATTGTCTTCCAAAGGATGCAAATGCTGTACTTGTTATCTTCAAATTTCACATCTTCAAAATCTGTGAAGTTATAATATAAATGATTAGAAAATATTAATTATATATGTAATGAATAATTGATAACCATAGCACGATACTCATATGCATAAGTTGTTTGAAAATCTATTGGAGTAAACCTGCAATCACAAGCATTTGAATAAATAAGAAATTAGCACGAATAGACATTTGTTAAACTAAAAAATAGTTCAGAAACTAATTTAAAACTCTTCCAAGAAAGCTTAACGAGTGCCTGATTGATGAAATGCATTGAATTTAATCATTCTATATATGCCCATATATTGCAGTTTATTTCAATGGATTTCATATGTTTATATACTATTTCACTCTTGTTTACATTACAATCTACAAGAAAAAGTTAAAGATCTCATGCTCATCTAATTCTACTCACTCATACCAAAATCATATCAATATAAAAACTTTAGATATTGGATGCCTCCAAGTGTCCAAAAAATATGCTAGAGAACAAAATATGTAATACATAAATCTCCAAATGATATCATGATGTGATTTCTATGTTAATAAGTAACATGCAAGTTAGCATATAACAAGGAGTTAAAATTTTAATTTTCAAGCGCAAACTTATCCCCTAGTGTTGAACTATTGAGATCAAAATTTTTCGAAGCTGCACTCTTTGCAAGAAAATTCTGAAATTATCTTTTGACTTTGAAGTCTTGAAGTTGTTTGGCTTTGCTTGTATGTGAACTGAAGTAGAATAGCACTCTATTTGATTTATAAATCATAAGCCCGAATGCTAAACAGAGGTAAGCATGTGTTGCTATGAACAATAGAAAAAAAAATCACACTTGCGTATGTAAACTGCAAGAAAAAAACTGCTGTAAGATATAATAATAATCACCACAATTTGCTTCCAGATTAATATGATTCATAAGAGAACTTACGTGATTTCAATAATTCAAAGTTACTAAACCAACAAAATAAGGAACATTTATTATTAGTTACTATGAGTTAAAAAATGTGTAACCACTTAATCGATCCCTAATTCATTCGCGATAAAAAGAACATCAAGAGAGAAACTATTTCCCCATGAGTTAAATAATTAATTCACATCTTCCTCAATCCTAGTCTATTAACTTAAAGTTAGAGGTTATTTAGTGAAATTTACATGGGACTCCCCTTAAATTCAATCTTTGCTTTTCCCTTCACAACATATTACGATACTTAATGCAAGTACACTCCAAGTGAAAATAAAATGCATGTTATAATATAATTATCTGGTGATTCAAACAAATGTGTGAAATACATTGTAGAACTTGAATGCAAGTGAGAAAAATATACATGAAGCAAAAAGATCATCAACAAATTGTTTTTCTTCCAAGGGTCTTCATTGCCAATAGCAACATATTCCAATTGAAAAGGCTCTGGACGCCCCAATTTTGCCCGAACAGAGCCCCATGTCGAGATTGGGTTTCCCGTAGCAAATTCAATACTATCTAGATATCTGTGGTGAAAAAAAACTTGTAAAAGTGGAGGAGAAGTATCTCCACATTTCTTGCAGTATATAGAGAGCTATATCATGTTACTTCTTATAGTTATGCATCACATTTCCTAGGCTTCAAGTTTCATTTCTGTGCGAAATAAGAAACATGATGACTTCCAGCCATTAATTATAATTAAAATAACAAGAGAAAGAACTAAAGTGACCATGCCTATACGAAAGGTAAGATGCTACTAGTGTCTACTTGATCTTGATGGCTAATTCCTGCAAGTTATCAGATCACACAACAAACTACTCAACAATAACAACAAAGCCTTATCCCACTAGGTGGGGTCGGCTACACAACAAACTACTCAAATCAAATAAAAAATAAATGGAATTGGAACAAATGAATTCTAACATTATCTAATTCCACAGTTAAATCTAACTAAAGAGAAACCAAAATAACAAGATGAGGAAGTAAAAATTATGACTAAAACATTGAGACTTACCTCTATGATTGACACTGTTGAGCTGGCAATAAAAAAGAAAAGGGATAGAGAGAAAGAGACATCAGTTTGCTTTGATTTGGCAAGAGATGTAGAGGATGATGATATTACAAAGGTGAGAAAAATTTCAAAGAACTTGCCCCTTCATCAGCAAGTGGGGCGGAACGGGGTTGGGGGAGGAGAAAGAGAGGGAGAGGAAGGGAGGGAGGAGAGAGAGAGGGGAAGGGAGGGAGGGAGAGAGCGGGCAGGGGGAAAATGGGCGAAGAGAAAGAAAGCACCAGGCAATAGTGGGCAGCAAACACCAGCGGGAGAGATTACCATTAGGGGGAGGCAGTAGCACACTAAGGACAACACCAAGGCGCGAGCACTAGGAGAAATAATCCAATCCTTTCACCAAGGCATGAGCAGCTCCAACGAGAGACACCAATACAAAAGGCAATTAGGATTTTTGTTAGGGATTAGTAGGCCACCTTGCACGATTGTGGAGGATAAAAGACTGACACTTATAAAAGTGGTTGTTGTTTTTAATTTTTAATGACGGTATCTGACTTTTTATCGACTATATTTTTTGCTCGTCGTTATAATGCACTTATGAAAGATGTCCTCAGTCCTCACGATTGGAGGAGTCATTAGTCTCCAGATCCATACTTCTACTATTATTGACTTTCTGGAAAGCATGTTGGCAATTAGAATTGAAGAGACCAAATTAAGAAACAATAGATGCAGATAAACAAGTTCCAATCTCTCATAAGATCTCCATCATTAAGTCTGTTCAACACAGAGTATTCTATTCAAAATTTACTTACAAAGTCTTACTAATTCTCTGGCTTATGACCCTTTATGACCCTTGATTATTGAAAAAAATCTTGCTTTAATTATGCTGGAACGCTAAATTTAGTTCAAAAAAAAGTGCAAATCCAAAGAAGGTGGTTGACAACGCTGCTACATCTTAAGTAGTTTACTTTGCAGAACACTGCATTGAATATATGGAGCTAGCTATTGGCCACTATAAGACCAAAACGAAAGAATGTAAGAGATTTCTGCACGTGTACTAATTACACCACTTTCCTAAATAACAAAACTGACATCCAAAATCACATTTGTGTGAGTCCCATTCGGCACAAGTGCACAACCATAATAAAAATAGATGAGGATCAAGAACAACTTTCATGGATTGTCTCAGTTCAGTACCCTGCTCTCACACGCGAGCCCGGTGCAGCTGCTATCTCTTTCTATCGCAGTGAATCCTCGTGATCTTAGTTAGAGAGGAGTAGAGCAGATCGTTGCGCAGATTCCGTAATCTTGGCTAAGGAGACAAGGGAACATAAGAATGGATCTTTAAAATCTCACTTTTGGTGTTCTTGATTGAAGAGGGAAGACTGAAGAGGGAAAGGGCAGATGAGCTGCCATTATTTTTTGTGGTTTAGAAGACAGACAAGAAGGCAGTCAAATTTACTTTAGGCCTTCTCACGTGAGACTCAGAAGGTAACTAACATGGACGATTAGGATCGCTTTGCATTGTATACACTGTAGCTTTGTACGCAGTATATCCATTTTTGCCATATATATATATATGTATGAAGATCATGAGAAATTATTAAGTCACACAACCTACTCAATAAAATGTATTGATAGCGTTTGATCACTACAAGAAAATTAGGATTTTTCGATAGGCAATTTTCGACGGATAGAAATTCGTTGCAATTTATGCGATGAATAGTGTTCCGTCGGAATTTTCGACGGTCACAACTGTCGGAAATAAAAATAATAAATTATATAATTTGTTATATTATTATTTTCTTTTTCGACGATTAGAAACGTCGAAAGTTTCGACGGATATGCAACCGTCGCAATTTTCGACGGTCCGGACCATCGATAAATAAAAAATAATCAATCATGTAATTTGTTATATTATTATTTTATTTTTTGATAATTAGGAACATCAAAAGTTTCGACGGATATCCAACCGTCATAATTTCCAACGGTCAGGACCGTTGGTAAATAAAAATAATAAATTATATAATTTATTATATTTTTATTTTATTTTTTGACGATTAGGAACGTCGAAAGTTTTGACGGATATCCAACCATCGTAATTTCCTACGGTCTGGACCGTCGGTAAGTAAAAAATAATAAATTATGTAATTTATTATATTATTATTTTATTTTCCGATGATCAGGAACGTCGAAAGTTTTGATGGATATCCAACCATCACAATTTTCGATGGTCCGAACCGTCGGTAAATGAGACATAATATAATATAAAAAATATTTTATTAATATAATTAGCAACAGTTCAAATCGCCGTAATTTCTGTCGGTTCCGACGTTTCTAACCGTCGGTAAATGAAAAAATAATATAATATAAAAAAATTTATTAATCTAATTAGCGACAGTCCAGACCGTCAAAATTAATCTAAATGCTTAGTTTCCGACGGTCATAGCCATCGGTAATTAAAAATCATTCTCCCGCTGCATTTTTTTCATTTTCCCGCTTTCCCGCTACTTTTATTATTAATTAATTTTACTTTCCCGCTATATATATATCCACTTCCTTTCACTTTTTATATCTTTACCTCTCTCTATCTCTCTCCCTCTCCTATTTTGCCGGCGACCATATCCCTCCCGGACGACGACGTCTCCCGCTGGCGACCCTCTCTCTCCCGGATGACCCTCCTCCGTCGGCGGCCCTCTTCCCCTCCTTCTCCCACGGCCAAATCTGGTCGATCTGGCCCCCGCGGCCAGATCAGGGCTGCCGGATCTGGCACCCTGGCCGTCGGATCTAGACGTTGACAGCTGGATATGGCCACAGGGGCTAGATCGGCTGTTTGACGGCCAGATCTAGCAGCTTGGTGGCCGTTGGCGTTTGGATTGGCCACCTGGCAGCCAAATCTGATTGCTGACCGCCGACCGTCGGCTAATTTTTTTATGTTATAAAAATTCTTTACGATGATTTTGATCGTCAAAAGTTTCGGCAGTCGTGACATGCGCTGAAAGTGACAGCCGAAACTTTCGACGGTCTCGTCGATAGCCGAAAATATGGGCGGTCGCGAACCGTCGAAACGGACTGCCGAAAGTTTCGACGATTGCGATCGTCGACTTCCGTCGGAACTTCCGACATTTTTTCTCAACCGTCCGAAATTAATTTGCGACGACCATTTTTCAGACGAATCGATTCCGTCGAAAAAACTCGAAAATCATCATTTTCAACAGTTTTCGAAAAATTACAGACGGTTTCGACCATCTCTAATTCTTATCTTTTTTGTAGTGGATGTTCCATATATAGTTATTTACCTTCTAAGTCTGATGGTTCCTTTTTGGAGCCCGGGGAGATGGGTGGTGCAGGCTATACTTTGCTTAACACTAATGGCCACATGATTTTTGCAGGTGCTATTCATCGTAGATTCTACTCGGCGCTGGAGGCTGAGGCGTGGGCGTTGAAGATGGGCCCTCTTGCGATGTCTGGAATGGAACCACAGGCGCATCCAACTCCGATCTGATTCTAGGATCCTCGTCGCACTTTTGGAGAATCAAGGCTGCTATCCTTGGAGGATGAAGAACTTACTGATATTTTACAACTCATTCATGAGCCTAGCATTTTTGTATCTACTGTCATCATTAGAAACTCTAATATGACAGCGAATTTTTTGGTTAAGCTTGCTCGCACAAATCTGTGCGATTTTTTGTGGGTGAAGGATCCCTCTCATGACCTCGCCGAGCTTATGTATCAGGACTTTCAAATTTCAAGTTAATGCTTAAGTTTTCTTTTCAAAAAAAAAATTACCTTCTAAGTCGAGCATTGGCTCGATCGAGAATATAAAAAATATTACAATTTAGTGGACTTGCAAAATATCTTGGGGACTTCTGAAATGGACGTGACAAATTCTGGACACAAAACAGCGCCAGCAGTTTATTGTGCTAGTTATACAGTTCAGGGTTGGGGAGTCTGGGCGTGGGCACGGCAACCAGGGGCTGCGCCTTCTTCAGAACAATGCCAAACTTCTCTGTCATGTCCATCTGCGCGCCCTCCGGCAGCTTCCAATCGAACGAGTGCACCAGCGACGCCAACGAGAACGCCACCGTCCTCTCCGCCATTCCGATCCCGGCGCAGATCCTTCTGCCCGATCCGAAGGGGAAGTAGCTGAAGTCCTTCCCGCTGAAGTCCAACTTGTCGTTGTTATTGGATGCATCGGAGAACCTCTCCGGCTTGAACTCCAACGGGTCCTCCCACACGGAAGGATCCCTGTGGATCGCCCACACGTTGACGAAGACCCTGCTGCCGGCCGGGACAGTGTAGCCGCTGACGACGCTCGTTGAGTTCGGGCAGTGAGGGATCAGCAGCGGGAGGGCAGGGTGCAGGCGCAGCACCTCTTTTATGACCAGACCAAGGTAGTGGAGATGGGGAATGTGGGACTCTTCCACGACTTTGTCCATCCCTACGACACGATCAAGCTCCTCTTGTGCTCTCCTTAGGACGTGGGGCCTCTGCATCATCTCAGCAAGCGCCCATTCCAGTGAGTTCGCTGTGGTATCGGTGGCACCTAACAGCAGGTCCTGACGTAGATACCGGTCGAAGAAGAAACGTGAGAAGGGACAGAGCGAAGTACGTATATGAAGAACGCATGCATGCAGGAGAAAATACGTACCGAGAGGAGAGCCTTGACGTTCGTCATAGTAAATGGTATCTTACCATCTCCTCCTCCTTTCTCCATCCGCAACATGGTCTCCAGGAAGTCCTCGGGAACGTGTTCGCTCGTCGTTGCCCGTTTCCTCTTCTCTATTATCGATTGGAAAATCTTGTCGAGCCGCCGCTGGGCAGCACGACTTTCACGTTCAATCCCCTGCAGGTCGAACCGGGCCAGTGCCGGGAAGAAGTCCGAGACGTTGGGCCGCCCCAGTAGCTGCGTGGTCTCCGCCACCGCCTGCCGGAACTCTCGCACGGGGGTCTCCCTCTCGTCGACCCCCTCCATCATCCCGCCCCACAGCGCGCTCGTGACCACGTTCATTATGGCGAGGAACATCTCGGTCCCCACCTCGACGGGCTCGCCAGCTCGGGCGCGGAGGTGGGCGATGGACGCCCGGACCTCTTGGCGGCGGAGGGCGCTTGCGGCTTCGAGCCTAGGCGGACACAGCAACTTTTCGACGCAGACGCGTCGGAGCATGCGCCACTTAGGGCCGTAGGGGTTCCAGACGATCTCAGCGTCGCCGCCGTACGCAATAACGCGCGCGGCGGCAGGGACGTCACGGTTGGCGAAGGTCAGGTCCTGATCCTTGAGGACCTCGCGGGCGGCGGAAGGGGAGGAAACAACTATGCCGACCTTGGCGCCGAGGCGGAGGCTGAATACTGGGCCGTAGGTGACGGCGAGGCGGGCGAAGTGGGAATGGAGTTCGGGTTCGAGGAATGGGAGGACTCCGACCAGAGAAAGTCCTGCGGGGCCGGGTGGCAGGGGTGTGGCGGGCTTGGACCAGGCGCGTCGTCGCCGGAGCAGGGCGAGGTAGCTCACGATAGCAAGAACGAGGAGGAGGTGGAAGGCGGTGTCGGAGAGGACGGCGGGCGAGACCATGGTGTTCGACTGCTCGGAAAGTAGTGGACAGCAGATACCTCTTGGTTCTGCAAGTAGATGGTTCCAGTTAGAGTGAATCTTGCAGGATGGTGGTGTTCCTTAAGGCCCTCCTTGTTGGATTGAGGAGAAAGATGGGGAATGAAGGGGAAGGTAATTTTTTTTTACCTCGTTCGGATGAGAGGGGAGAAAATTCTCGTACATTTTTTTCATGTGGAGACAAAATGTTCAACCCCAATTAAAGGAAAAAGAAGTATTAAAAATTTTATTAAATGAAATCCTAAATGCTCTAAAATAAATCATCCTCCATTATTATATTAAACGACATACTTGTCCTAAAAGTTAATATTAAAAATTTTCCCTCACATTTACCTCCATCCAAACAAAGTAAAAAAAAAAATTCACTAATTTTTTTTCTTTCCTTTTTTTTCTATTTATTTATTACAAGATATCTTTTCACTCGACTGCTGCAAGCCACCGATTTTTATTTTTCAGTTGAGCAGATTTTGCTTATTTTCCTTTTGTGGCCGGTTAATTTTGGTCTCTTTTTTTTTATAAAGTTAGTGTGATGATTAACTAATAGTAGTGTTCTAGAGGATACAATTTCATTAAAGAATGATGAAAAATATTAATAAATAACCAGATAATACGTTTATAAATTTAATAATAAATTGTTTGATAAATACAACGGCGCAATTAACGTATAATTCAATTGAGACAAATGTTAATATTATTTTGAATGCTCAAAATTTTCGATGTCGCGACTTATAAAACAATGTGTCCCCCCTGGTGTGATCATGACATTTGAAATACAAAACATAATCTGTGATAACCATAGAACATGTTATTATTCAAATCCTCTTCCATTAATTAATTTTGTTTTACCTCCCAACATTTCATCCGTCCGACTATGGGAGAGATGATTATCACCTGACAAATTAAGGAACCTTAAAAGAATTAGCTACTCATCCAAGCCTATTTTTTACATTTCATCCGTCCGCCTATTTTTTAGTTCCACATTAATTACTTCCCTTTGATAAGTCATCATTTGCTTCATCAGATTTAGTTTTATCCTGTTGCACGATCATCCTACAAGATGCTTGCTGCATGGGCTGTCGGAGCACACCCCTAATAACCCTAAACAATATTGGGTGTTCATAATGTCACACCTAGAAAAATTAATGCCACGTGACAACTTTATTGCCTTTATTTTTAATGACTTTTTCTTCTCTAACCAATCTTTACCTCTTTTTTATTCAAATATTATCAATATATTCTCTTCCCTCTTCATCTTCCATCCAATTTATATTAATTAATATATTATCATTTTTATGTATTACTCTCTTTTCTATTTCGTGGACTCCCAGCTAAGTTATTGAACATAATAATATTGTAAAAGATGAGATTGAAGAAATATTGAATAATGTAATATACATATAAAATCATTTTGAAAAAAAAATATATCATGAAAAATTGTGAAAAATTGACCAATAATCAATATATGTAATTGTTTTAGAATGAAACTTTCACCTTTTTCTATAATAATTTATTTCCATTTTCACTCTTTTTATTTTCATTTTATTTCATATACTCTTGAATATATATATATAATGTAATTATAGTTTTCATATTAATTAAATTTATATGTGCATTTCATATCTCATATTGTATAATATTAGTAATATATTTTTATTATAAAAATTTAAAGTACTAACATACGAAAGAGAGACTAGAGAGAAAAAAATGATAGAAGATTAATTAAGAAAAAAATTGTGGTAACTTGGACTAAGTTGAAGGAAGGTAAGGAAAGAAAAATTAAATTTTAGCAATGAGTAAAATGGAAAGTTTGGAATGACATTAATAGTTTGAGGAGTGATGTTAAGGACACCCAACAATATTATGTGTGATGATAAGGAAATAATGTAGGTGTCCCACTTGGACATTGTGTTCTCTCTTAATTTTACCTTTAGATAAAAAACGTGTGCTTTAGATTTGAAAATTTAATTTTGATCATTTCAATAAAAAGATTTATCGATTCGAACAAAATAACTGGCTTTCTTCTCTCCTTTCTCGATCTCTACTTTTCTCTTGACCTCTCTCCTCTCCTCTCCCTCCATGGCCCTCTTTGTCTCTCTCTATTTGTCATCTCACCTCTATCTGTCATCTCCTCTCTTCCTCCCTCCATGGCCCTCTTTGTCTGTCTCAATATGTGACGTCCTTCTACTTCTTTTGACGTCACAAGGGGTGAAACCAAAAAATCAATCGTTTAAATTTAAATTCAAAACTTCAACGGAAACCAACGTTTCAAAAATAAACTAACTCTAGAAATTTTCAAAAATTTCGGCATGACGTATGCGTAAATTCGTCTATACGTCATATACAACAATTCATATATTTCTCATTTCAACAATTAACTTCAAAACTTTAATCATCACAGGCAGTTATAAGGTCATTACTGACAATTCGTCATTAGCTAAAATCGTGGGACGCATACCCAAAATAGTGTGTCTCAAGCTCACTTCCGAATCAAAATCACTAGCCAGATGCTCGTAAATCATATAACGTGAGCGTCATTCGCTCCATACAATTATCCAACATTTTTAAAATCTTTCAAAAACATTCATCAAGTAATAAATCTGTATAAAAAAACTCAATGAAACACAAAGTTAGCCATTCAATAATCACGCCTCTCACACATGCTCATTTCCTAATCCCTTTACATTTTTTATTTCATGCTATGCAGACTTTCATTCATTACCTGAAAAAAATATAAACAAGAGGAGTGAGCATAAAGAGGCTCAGTGAGAAAAATGATTATCTCAAATATTAAAATAACGAAGGAAAAACTAACCTTTTTATTTTCCAAAATTATTTCAAACCCTTTTCATTTCACCAAGAAGATTCATTTAAATAATGATCATACCGAAATGAATGCTATGGATGCACATGCATGAAAATAAAATAACATCATAAAAATTTGGGAAACATCATCAAACACGGATATCCATATCACTCGTCAATCGAGTGCTTCTTCACACACCCCTCGTGTCACTATATCGTCACGGATGTTCTCATTCCGTCCCTCGTGTCACTATATCGCCACAGGATGTTGAACCGCTCATCGTGTCACTATATCGACATAAAGCTTGTTTCTTTTCTTTTCCATTTCATCCCTCGTGTCACTATATCGCCACAGGATGGTTGTTCTAATTTCACCCTTCGTGTCATTATATCGACACAGGGTGTTGAACCTACTCCTCGTGTCACTATATCGACACAGAGCAAATCGGACCCCAATCGGTCTACTCGGAGTTGGCAAATCCTCCGAGGTGAAAACATTCCACCTTATGCGGGTTTTTACATGTAATGCACATGATGCATGAATGCAATTTTCAAATATAAGTTTATGATTGAAACCATCATATACACTTTCCTTTCAAAAATCAAATATTCACTTCAATCTCACAAGCATAAACTTCGATGAATTTTTAAAATTCATAATAAAATATCACAAGTTATATGATGACACACATATGAAGCATACAAATATATGAATATGCATGTAGGAAACTATCACGAAAATCCATTCCACATCGGGTGAAACAATGTCTTCACCCCGCAATCCATATCAATTGAGATAAGTTCCCTCACCTTAGATTCGTCGAGTTCCAAATTATCTCCTCGTCCGAATCCAAATCAAAAGTAAACACAACCTATCACATTCGTTACTTGATTAATTAATATTATAAAATAAATTTGGTAATTCACTATTCACAACTACTCCGTGTGCTTATCATAAATCAAACCCTATTATGGATTTACTATAATACTTACCAAAAATGAAAAGTAGGCCTCGTCATCTAGTAATAGCCAAATCAATTCACAACAACCCACGAACTATCGCTTTACGATTAGCAACCTCCTATAAGCGAAATTCAATCAAACTTTAAATAAAACATAATTAGAACCTCCTATAAGCGGTCGCCCCCTCCTCTCTCCCGCAGAGTCTCTCTCACGGCGAAAGAGAGAGAGAGGGGGGCGACCACCCCCCTCTGGTCAAGCTCCAGCGAGCTCGACCAGCTCGACCAGCTCGCCGGAGCTCGACTAGAGGGGGGCGGTTGCCCCCCTCCTCTCTCCCGCAGAGTCTCTCTCATGACGAAAAAGAGAGAGGGGGGCGACCACCCCCCTCTGCTCGAGCTCCGGCGAGCTGGTCGAGCTCGAGCAGAGGGGGGCGGTCGCCCCCCTCCTTCTCTCTCCCGCGCGTGGGAGAGACTCTTGCACGTGTGGGAGAGAGGGGGGCGACCGCCCCCCTCCTTCTCTCTCGCACGCGCTGGAGAGAGAAGGAGGGGGGCGACCGCCCCCCTCTGCTCGAGCTCCGGCGAGCTCGAGCAGGGGGGAGGGGGGCAGTTGCCCCCTCTCTCTCTTTCGCCATGAGAGAGACTATACGGGAGAGAGAAGGAGGGGGGCGGTTGCCCTCTCTCTCTCTCTCTCCACGCTGGAGAGAGGAGGGGGTGACCGCCGGGGCCGGAGCTCGAGCAGAGGGGGGGGGGGGGGGTCGACCCCCTCTCTCTCTTTCGTTGTGAGAGAGACTCTGCGGGAGAGAGATGGAGGGGGGCGTCGACCAGAGGGGGTGGTCGCCCCCTCTCTCTCTCTTCTCGTGCTAGAGAGAGAGGGGGGCGACCACCCCCCTCTGCTCGAGCTCCGACGAGCTCGACCAGCTCGCTTGAGCTCGACCAGTTCGACCAGAGTGGGGCGGTCGCCCTCCTCTCTCTCCAACAGGGAGGGGGCGACCGCCCCCCTCCTTCTCTCTCCACGTGGGAGAGAGGAGGGGGGCGACCAGCTCGTCAGAGCTCGAGCAGAGGGGGGTGGTTGCCCCCCTCCCTCTCTCTTTCGTCGTGAGAGAGGAGTCTCCCGTAGTTGATTTTTTTTATTTTTAATTTTTTTTAATGACGTGGATGATTTCATCCTTTTTTATTATTTTTTTAGTTTTTATAATGACGTGGCGGTCAGAAAATGACGTGAATGAGAGAGAAAATCTGCCACGTAAGCAAGGCAATCGAGAAACTCACTATTACCGGTCAGGAGGACTAAGCGTGGAAGAAAATAAAAGATGAAGGACGTTCTGATTATAAATTGAAGTTGGGGGACCAATTAGAAATCAACTCAAAGTTGAGGGACCTTTTGTGTAATTTACCCTCTTTTTGTCTCATCTGTGCACCTACTAGAATGTCGAGATGAGCGCGACCGGAGTTCACCGTCTGTTCGTCGGAAAATTCGTCGAAAAAGTTCACCGAAAAGCACCAAATCTCAGCCTCCTATGTGATTTGGACAAAAACATGATTAAAATCCCTCCAAATGATCCTAATCGATTTGAGAATGATGTACAACTCACCAGGAGAAGGATCGATACGAATCGGAACCAGAATCATCGCCGACGGATTTTTCGGCCTCCTCATGTTTTTCTCACTGCGTCACGCACAGTGGACCGATCATCTCATACTATATGTCAAAATGTTTGTCTCGTCATCCTCTTTCCATCGGTACCTCTCCTACGAAAAACGGTGGTCGGACTGAGAAGATCGAGCGGCCGAAAGGAGCGGCGGCTTGGACATTCGCGCGGGCACTGTAGCAGCCGGGGGGTTTGGGGAAGACGAGCGCACCTTTTTTTTGTACACGTGGCTTTATTTTTTTTCTCTGCTATCCCTTTCTAGCAAATGTCCAAAATGGCCCTGACCTTTAAGAAAATTACACTTTATTTTTTAAAACGGTACAATTATAATACCCATAACAAAAATTTCATCCTTGAAATTCAAACTCACTTGAAAATCAGAAAAGACGAGGATAGCTTTTCAGCATATCCTCCTCCAACTCCCATGTCGCCTCTCTCTCCGTATGATTCTGTCATTGCACTCTAACCATATATATCTCACGTTCGTGTAACTGTCGCACCTCACGTGCTAATATCTGATCAGGCTCCTTCCGATATGTCATATTCTCATTTATCTCCACTGGTTGTGCCTCAATATGTTGATCTTCTCTAAGCAAACACTTTCGAAGCATTAATATGTGGAACACATTATGAATCATCGCCAATGGTGGTGGCAAGGCAAGGCGATAAGCCATGGGTTCTACTCTCTCAAGCACCTCGTAGGGTCCGATAACTCTAGGGCTCAACTTTTCTTTCTTTTCGAATCGAAGAACACCTTTCCAAGGAGAAATCTTCAAGAAAACTTTGTCTCCGACTGCATATTGTCTCTCTCATCTTAACTTGTCCGCTAGTGCTTTCTGACGATCCTGTGCTTCTTTGATTATCTTTCGAATAACACCAATTTTGTCCATGGTCTCCTGAACTAAGTCCACATCCGTCAACTGTCTTTCACCCTTTTCATCCCAACAAATGGGTGTACGACATCTTCGGCCATACAAAGTCTCAAATGGCGCCATGCGAATGGTGGATTGATAACCATTATTATACGCAAACTCGGCCAACGCTAAATGATCATCCCAACATCCACCATGATCCATCGCACTAGCTCTCAACATATCCTCTAATGTCAGTATCGTCCGCTCAGCTTGTCCATCAGTCTATGGGTGAAAAGCTGTACTAAAATGCAATTTCGTTCCTAAGGACTCATGTAACTTCTTTCAAAATATGGATGTGAATCTAGAGTCTCTATAAAAAATAATGACTTTTGGTATGCCATGTAACCGAACAATCTCATCTATAAACAATCGTGCCAACTGCTCCAATGAGTAAGTAATCTTGATGGGTAAGAAATGTGTTGATTTTGTCAATCTATCCACTATCACCCACACAACATTATGCCCCTTCTTAGTGACTGGCACTCCTGTCACAAAATTCATATTAATCTTTTCCCACTTCCACTCAGGTATAGATAATGGATTCAACTTACCACAAGGAGCTTGATGTTCAATTTTAACTTGCTGACATACTAAACAGTGAGATACAAACTCAGCCACATTCTCCTTCATTCACAGCCAAAAATAATTTTGTCGTAGATTTTTATACATCTTGGTGCAACCTGGATGTAATGAATATGCTGCATTATGACTTTCTTGCATCACTTCATCTCTCAGGTTATATGCTCTAGGTACAAATAATCTATTTTGATACATGAGAGTCCCGTCCTTACTTACATGATAATGCTTTTCACCACGACCAGCTTTTAGTTGACCCATAAGCATAAAAGTGCCTATGTCAACCTTCTGTACCTGTCGAATCCTATCCAATAACATTGACCTCACATGAAGGTTGCACAACAAACCTTCATAGCCATCCACTCTCAAGTGGCAAATCATCATCGTAAGCTCCTAAACAGGAGAGATCACACCTAAGTCCTCTGGTGTCCCACCATCCTTGAACTTTCGGCTCAGCGCATTAGCAACTAAATTTACTTTTCCTGGATGATACTCCATTGTTAGATCATAATCCTTAATGAACCCCATCCACCTTCGTTGTCTCTAGTTAAGTTCTTTTTGTGTCTTTAGCTCCTTCAAGCTTTTATGGTCAATGAAAATCTGGACATGCTCACCATATAAGTAGTGTCTCCATATTTTCAACGCAAATACTATAGCCGTCAACTCTAAATCATGAGTAAGATAATTGACTTCATGAGGTTTCAACTTCCTCGATGCATAAGCAATTGATCACTAGCTGATCACAATAGTTTTTATCCCATTTTAGATGCATTTCACCCATATCGAGGCCCTATTTTGCATAACTTTTAGCCAATTATGTTGAAATGCAAGGATTGTGATAACTAGTTGATCTTTCTCATTTTATAACTAATACCATGTGCATAGAGGTTCTGAATTGCTAAAATCCATAAATATTTCAATTCTATGCCAAGTTATCATTTTTAGGGCAAGTTATCACTCCAACTGCACAAGTTATCATTATTTTGATTTAGCTGATTTCCAGTGATTATTCTGCCCTAAATTCATTGCCATCATGAATGAATCATATTTGGATGATCATATCTCAACTTGTGCAATATTATCAATCCATTTGAACAAGTTGTCATTTTTCAATGCCAAGTTATCGTTAAAGGGCAAAACTATCATTTCGATATGCAAAACTATCAAATCTGCACAAAGGCTTTAGGCAATCATTATATTACTGTCCTAAATCATTGTTGTTCAAATTTGATCACATTTGGATAACCACAACCAAAATTATGATAAGTTATCATTATTAAGGCATTAAGTTATCATTTTTGGCACCCAAGTTATCATTCCTATGAAATCTTATTTACATTTGATTTCTGACCTCATTCACTTGCCACCCTAATTCTAATCCTTTTGATGCCTTCAATGCTCTGAACCATCCATATTTGAACATTTTCCATGATTTATCCAAAGTTATCATTCCGGGTCTTCAAAAGTATCATATTGATTTAGTGATTTCACTCTCTTGCATAACATCAGATTTTATTTGATAATGGAGTTGGTCCTAGTATCTGTCCTCATCCTTATCTGTTTATTTCCTATTTGGAAATTTTGATGTTTGGTGTTCTATCTCTTCTAGCAGGGAAAAATAAGTTGCAAAAGTTGGAAAAAGATGGGAGGACCACTCCAAAAAGCTGTTGATTTCTGCAGCTAGAATTTCAAGCCCTGGATAGGTGGCTCATATCAGGGGCTAAGGAATATTTGGATGCTGATCTAAGGGTGATTAAAGGTCATATATAAGCTGAAGAAATCCTGGAATCAAGGGGGCAGCCTCCATTTGGAGGGTGGCTAGATCAGGAAGGAAAGGAGTTGAAGGAAGGACTGCAATTCTGATTTCTGTGGATAGGATTTTGTACTTCTGATTTCAGAATGTTTAGCCTTATTAATTTTTCCTATTATGTATCAATTCTTGTAATTATAATGAGCTAAATCCTAGCTCTCCTAGGATAGGGTAGTATGCTAGTTTAGCTATGGATGGATGAGAACAAATCTGATTTCCTGCTTGATGTCAAAACATTTCTGATTTCTGATTTCTAAATCTGTTTGATATGAATATGTTTCTTATCCTGATTGTATCTACAACTGAGAAGTTGTCATTTGATCTAATCTTGTTAAAAAATGAATCAAGAACTAATGTCAAGTTCTAGAAGTAATCCCAATTAGAAATTTGATTTCTTACTTTCTGAAATCTGATTTTCTGAAATCTGATTTCTGATTTCCTGAATTGTTCAAATCTGTTTTCTATCATTGTTGAACCCCGATTTAATTGATAATTGAGAGGTTACTTATGGTTTCATTCTTGTTCAGAAATAAATCAAGAAACAATGGTAATTCCAAGGTTTTAATTCTTGAAATGTTGCAAACTATCCATTTTTTATTTTTTATTTTCAAATCTGATTTCCAAATCTGTTTTCTGAATTTGTGGAATCTGTCTTGTTATTGTTAAGCCCCTTGATTTCATTTCATCACTGAGAGGTGTACTTAAGATTTTCTTGTTGTTCAGAGATGGACCAAGAAGCAATTGCATGTGCTGAGTTTCCATATGTAATTAGGTGCTGATTTTATTCAACCTATTAGTGAAAATGTGGATTTCATTTCAATTTGCAGCTGAGAGGTTGATTTAAAATCCTCTTGTAGTTTAGACATAAATCAAGAAGCATTTGCACTAATATTGGATTGATTTCATCCTTGTTTAGTTGATTGAAGTATTCCCCTCATTTTTAAAGTGAAATTGAAAGTTATCATTTCAAATTTCACTAAATTACTGAATTTCAGCAAGGAACTAAACTTTTGAGCATAATGTTGACTTGATTCAGTGAGGACATTTTCTAATTCAACTTAGCTAATCAATCATATGAGAATATGATGATTAGTTCTGATTTATATTGCTGTGATAACAGTCCATTTTCAAGTTGGATTAAAATTAACACATATTGATAACTTGTTCCATTCCATTCATAATTAAGTTAGATGAATCCCAACTCCTAGGAGAACTTTCCTCATTGATAGTTAATCCTTTTGAGCCTCTAGTTTAATATTTACCATTCAGTTTTGATAACTTTTCAAAAATGCAAAAACAATTATCATTTTGGTCATTTAAAGAAATCAGTTTTAACTTTTTTTTTAATTTCTTGGAATTTTAACTTTAGTTAAAGCTAATCTAGATTGTTTAGGGAGTCTTCGGCTTCAAATCACTGTGGTACGACATTGGATAGATTACAATTGACCTGTATACTTGCAGTAGAAAGTGAATTAGGAAGTTGAAACAAAAATTGAAAAATCTGACTTTTGACCCAAAAATCAGCAAGTTATCACTATACCCCTCAATTATCACTATCAAATTTTTGGCGCCGTTGTCGGAGATTTGAGACCAATTAGGTTAACTTAGATAGTTTCGATTAGTTTTAGATTAGTTTTTAATCCATTTATTAGACCAACTTTCAGTTTTTACAAGTTATCATTCTGAATTTTGAACTTTTGTCTAGTTTTCCTTTCTTTCTTGAATTTGATACTTCTGAAATTCTTATTGCAGGACTTGAACAATCAAGAGGACCATTATCAATCAGATCCTGAACTTAAAAGAAGATTCTTGAGAATGAGGAAATTGCAAATGATAGAGGCAAGGAGAAAATTTTTTTAAGAAGAGGTTCTCAAGCAAAACATGGCTGCTCCAAGGACACTAAAGGTTTATTATTCACCCAGCAATGTCAGAAATCAACAAGGGGATGGAGCCATAGCACCTGTGGCTAATTTTGAAGTGAATCCAGCATTAGTCACAATGATAAGCCAATATCAATTTGCTGAATTGGGGATTGAGGATCCAGTTTCACACCTTGACAACTTCATGGAGATATGCAACATTGTCCACTTCAACAATACTCCTATGAATGCTGTATACATGAGGCTATTCCCATTTTCACTCAAGGACAAGGCCAAGACATGGTACAAGACCCTCAAACTTGAAGAGATTGCCACTTGAGAGTCCATAGTTCAATTGTTTCTAGCTGAATTCTTTCCACCTAGCAAAACTGATAACTATAGGGACCAGATTATCATGTTTTATCAATTGGATCAAGAGAACATATGTGATGCAAGGCAAAGACTCTAAAGCTTATTGAGGGCATGTCCACACCATGAATTTGAGAAATGATAGTTGGTCTACTATTTCCACAAGGATTTGAATTTTCCATCTAAAGTGGCATTGGACACTGTTACAAGAGGGATTTTTGCCTCCAAAAACATTGTTGAGGCCTACCAATTAATTGAGAACATGGCCAAGAACCAACATTTCCTTACACATGACAGGACAAGAAGCTATCCAATGAAAATGAAGTCAACAATATTGCTGTCCAGATTGAACAAGGGTTGCAAAGGGTATTGGAGAAGCTGAATTTGTCACCTAATGTCAACAAGACTCCCAATTTTGAATCAAGGTGTGATGTGTGGAAATGCGCTTCACATCCTCATCTCTGATCCGCAATTGATCATATCCTGACCTCAAGTCAATCTTGGAGAAGACCTTCGAACCATGCAATTGATCAAACAAATCATCTATCCTCGGTAAGGGATATCGATTTTTTATTGTCACCTTATTCAGCTGTCTATAGTAAATGCACATCCTCATTGAGCCATCTTTCTTCTTCACAAACAGTACTGAAGCTCCCCAATGTGACACACTGGGTCGAATAAAACCCAAATCAAGCAACTATTGTAATTGCTTCTTCAACTCCTCAAGCTCAGCAGGTTCCATTCTATATGGAGGAATGGAGATTGATGTTGTACCTAGAATCAACTCTATTTCAAAATCCATCTCTCTTTGTGGTGATAGACCAAACAATGTCTCGGGAAAAACATTAGGAAATTCCTGAACAATAGGCAACTCTTCAAGCTTAGGTGACTCACGATTCAAATCATGAATATGAGCTAAGTAAGCATCACACCCTTCAAGTAGCATTTTTCTAACTACCATAGTGGATATCACATAAGTAGGTAGCATTCTCCTATCACCCTTGAAAATTACCTCCTCATTACAAGACAATGTCAATTTTACTTCTTTAGCAAAATAATCCACTACCGCCCGGTAAGTAAAAAGCCAATCCATGCCTAGAATGACATCAAATTCCTGTATGTCTATAGCAATAAGATTAGCCAAAAATTCTTTATCACATATCACAAGCACACATTCCTTGTATACTTGTCTAGCAATCAATGCATCGCCTGAAAGTAGGACAACAAACATATCAATGGATAAGGAAGAAGGTTCCATATCCAACAATGATCCACAAACATATGAAATAAATGAATATGATACATCAGGATCAAACAAAGTAGTCATATACTTCTTATTGATGAAAATCGAACATGTAACCACCTCAGACTAGCGACTGCCTCCTCACAAGTTATGGCATAAACCCTAGGCTGTCCTCCTGTACCAACTCTCTGTCCACTGGCTGCACCGACAATAGCTTTTTCCTTATAAAGGGAACTAGTAGATGGAGTCCTCCCTGATGTATCAGCCTGTCGTGGAGCAATGCGTGGTCCACCACGAGCATAAGAAAATTGAGTACTAGCTACTGGTCTGTGACATTCATATTTCTTATGTCCTTTCTCACCACAATTATAGCAAGTCACTGCTTTGCTCCCACCTGACCAACATCTACCTGCATGATGCTGAAAGCCCTGGTCTTGAGTTATGAAATTAGTCCTCTGATCACATCGCCCTCCAGTCATGCTAGGTATCCCTCTAAATGATGGTGGCTGAAAATATGCATCCCCTTTTCCTCTTTTTGGATTGAAACTATCTTGGCCCATTTCTTGTCGCTTTTTATTGTGATTTGCTCACATTTTGCTTTCCTCCACTTGTTCCTCAACCTTAAGTGTCAAATTCTTTGCTTCCACATATGTCCTACATTCAATGCAAGCAATTTGAGTTTTAATCCTGTGTGCCAACTTCTCCTGGTAAATAATTTTCTTCTCCTCATCTGTGGACACCAATCTTGGACAAAACTTACACAACTGTTCAAATTTGATAGTATAGGCGGCCACTGAGTCATCCCCCTGTTTCAAATTTATATAGTCTCTGACTTTCTTAGCACTATGTGAAACTGGGATGTAAAAACTGCAGAATTCGTTCTTGAAGTCCTCCCATGTCCAGGTGGGACCATATTCTTCATATTTTTCCTCCCACCAGGACAAGGCACCCTCAGTCAGTAAGAACTCAATGCATGACATCTTCTTGTCATCATCTAAACCCATCATCTTGGACACACGTTTCAATTGTTTCAACAATGCTTCAGCCGTAGCAGGATCTTGCTCCCCTTCAAATTCAACCACACCATTCAACTTAATTTGGCGCACTAGTAAGTCAATGCGGCTAGGCAAGGCCTCGACTTCAAGGGCAAGTGGCATAAATTCTCTAAGTTGTGTTTGTGGCTCGACTCGGATCTCATCACGAGTTCCTCCCGCATGGGAGCCAACTCCGATCCCAAATCCTCCTGAATCGTCCACTCCAACACGAGCTCTCTGTCGGGTCGCGAGCGCCATGATGCATTTAATACCACAAACTTCCTTAGTGCATTCCATAAAATCTAATCACTAAAATTATTACTTTACAACTCATTATAACAATATATCATCCATCATACCTCTTGGCACGATGATTCCTTTAAGCATTTAACATATAATTCAATTCATATCAATATTCCTTTAAGTTTATTCACTAACAACAATCTTATAACATAACATAAAATAATTCAACATAATGTTGTCCCTTATGTTCTAGTTCATATTTCTATTCACATGGCATAAATTTCACTATGAAATTTTTTTCTTAAATATTTCAAATGCAATAATACATACACAAGCTTTACATGCAACTACCCATTTCTACCCACACTCTGTGATTTGGATATTGTCTCTAAGCTCTGATACCATAACTTGTGACATCCTTCCACTTCTTTTGGCGCCACAAGGGGTGGAATCGGAAAATCAATCGTTTAAATTTGAATTCAAAACTTCAACGAAAACTAATGTTTTAAAAATAAACTAACTCTGAAATGTTCCAAAAATTTTGGCATGACGTATGCGTAAATTCGTCTATACGTCATATACAACAATTCATATATTTCTCATTTCAACAATTAACTTCAAAACTTTAATAATCACAGACAGTTATAAAGTCATTACTGACAATTTGTCATATAGCTAAAATCGTGGGATGCATGCCTAAAATAGTGTCTCAAGCTCACTCTCGAATCAAAATCACGAGCCAGATGCTCGTAAATCATATAACGTGAGCGTCCTTCGCTCCACACAATTATCCAACATTTCCAAAATCTTTCAAAAACATTCATCAACTAATAAATCCGTATAAAAAAAACTCAATGAAACACAAAGTTAGCCATTCAATAATCACGCCTCTCACACATGCTCATTTCCTAGCCCCTTTACATTTCTTATTTCATGCTATGCAGACTTTCATTCATTACCTGAAAAAAAATATAAACAAGAGGAGTGAGCATAAAGAGGCTCAGTGAGTAAAACGACTATCTCAAATATTAAAATAACGAAGGAAAAACCAACCTTTTTCTTTTTCAAAATTATTTCAAGCCCTTTTCATTTCACCAAGAAGATTCATTTAAATAATGATCATACCGAAATGAATGCCAGGGATGCACATGCATGAAAATAAAATAACATCATAAAAACTTGGGGAACATCATCAAACACGGATATCCATATCACTCGTCAATCGATTGCTTCTTCACACACCCCTCGTGTCACTATATCGCCGTGATTGTTCTCATTCCGTCCCTCGTGTCACTATATCGCCACACGACGTTGAACCGCTCCTCGTGTCACTATATCGACACAGAGCTTGTTTTTTTTTCCATTCCATCCCTCGTGTCATTATATCATCACAGGATGATTGTTCTAATTGCATCCTTCGTGTCACTATATCGACACAAGGTGTTGACACAGGGTGTTGAACCTGCTCCTCGTGTCACTATATCGACACAGAGCAAATCAGACCCCAACCGGTCTACTCGGAGTTGGCCAATCCTTCGAGGTGAAAACACTCTGCCTTATGCGGATTTTTACATGTAATGCACATGATGCATGAATGCAATTTTCAAATAGAAGTTTAGGATTGAAACCATCATATACACTTTTCTTTCAAAAATCAAATATTCACTTCAATTTCACAAGCATAAACTTCGACGGATTTTCAAAATTCATAATAAAATATCACGTCATATGATGACACACATATGAAGTATACAAATATATGAATATGCATGAAGGAAACTATCACGAAAATTCATTCCACATCGGTGGAACAATGTCTTCACCCCGAAAGGTTTAACAATTTATATCAATTGAGATAAGTTCCCTCACCTTGGATTCGTCGAGTTTCAAATTATCTTCTCGTCCGAATCCAAATCAAAAGTAAACACAACCTATCACATTCGTTACTTGATTAATTAATATTATAAAATAAATTTGGTAATTCACTATTCATAACTACTCGGTGTGCTTATCATAAATCAAGCCTTATTATGGATTTGCTATAATACTTACCAAAAATGAAAAGTAGACCTCGTCGTCTAGTAATAGCCAAATCAATTCACAACAACCCACGAACTATCGTTTTCCGATTAGCAACCTCCTATAAGCGAAATTCAATCAAACTTTAAATAAAGCATAATTAGAATTTTAACTACATTATAATAATTATTTTCAATTATCCGACATTCATACCACAATCACTGTACGAGAACAAGTTCGCCGGTGAGATCGTCGGAGAACGATCGGAATTCGAAACCTACGAACCTAAAAATAAAAGATTAATGACTAATTTTATACGGACAACAACCTACTTTCTTTTTATCTCATGTGTGAACCAACTAGAATGTCTAGATAAGCTCGACCGGAGTTCACCGTTTGTTCGCCGCAAAAGTTCATCGGAAAATCCCAAATCTCGACCTCCTATGTGATTTGGACAAAAACATGATTAAAATATCTCCAAATGATCCTAATAAACTTGAGAATGATGTACAACTCACCAGGAGAAGGATCGGTGCGAATCGGAACCGGAATCATCGCCGATAGATTTTTTGGCCTCGTCATATTTTTCTCTCACTGTGTCGCGCACGGTGGACCGATCATCTCATACTATAGGTCAAAACGTTCGTCTCGTCGTCCTCTTTCCATCGGTACCTATTGTGCAAAAAATGGTGGCCGGACGAGGGAGATCGGATGGCCGAAAGGAGCGGCAGCTTGGACGTTCGCGCGAGCACTGTAGCAGCCGGGGGGTTTGGGGAAGACGAGCACATCTTTATTTTTTTTACACGTGACTTTATTTTTATTTTTATTTTTTTCTCTGCTGTCTTTTCTGCAAATGTCCAAAATGCCCCAGATTTTTAAGAAAATTATACTTTTTTTTAAACGTTACACAATATCTCTCTTCTCCCTTCCTTATTTTGATGTCATGTCAGCAATAGACCTGTTCATTCTTTTACAGAGAGACTTTTTTTTATCATCTTTTACTAATATCTACGACTATTGTCTATGAAGAAAATGTGGAAGACACAACATTTTTTCTTTGTGAAATATCTTCTGACATGCAAACTACAAGTACTGTAGCAATTTTTTTTGCATGTATCAATTAAATGCTTTGACGAGAATTATTTGGCATGTCTCTAAGCATCATTCGGCATACACGTGTCACGAGATCATTCTCGGACACTAGACCACGTGCGGTGATTAAGTGGATAGGCACCTAGCTAAGCCTATTTTGAGTTTGCAGTGAACATTTTATGATCGAGACGACTATGCTGAGAGTCGCTCTTATAGGCGTTCGATCACGGACATGATTAGAGTATTGGACTATTCGTCATGGGACTATAGCATTAGCGTGTTGTGGGGCTAATGCAGGCGCTTGGGCGCTTAAAATCCGAAGGGACAGCCGAAAAATTACGAGACGTCACGAAAGGACACCGATGTGGGTTGCCACCTCACACTCAAGATCATGATACTAGAATTAAAGGAAATCTTACTTGTATTAAATATGATGAAACATAACATATAATTGGACCTCGAAAAATACTAGTGAACTCTTCCCAGTGTATCATAGGTATAAGAGCCTTATTACATATTAAAGATGCAAAAGACGTACCTTACGAGTAACATCACCTACATGACCATTCATAAGAACGGTCTTACAACATAAATGCCCTAAGAGCGAATAATTTGGTACTTCACAATATTATACAGTGCGGGGCGGCTGCATTTATTCCATGATTTTAGCGCTAAGCGATCGAGAGCTATAAATTGAGCGGCACTAGTGCCGCGAGATTTCGCACTTCGTGTCACGGGAAAACACCCCTTGACACACACCTCTCTGGATTTTGTATCAGATAGAAATATGATAAAACTTCAAGTTGGCTTGCAGAGTTCTAAACCTGAAGCAATTTCCATCTATGGATGATAATTTTGCCAGCTAAGGCAACAAAAACTTACATTCAAACAAATTATATGATGTGGCCATCTCTCAACTCAATAAAGTTAATTAGTACACTTCTAATTTGCAGCAAAAAAGTAATAAAGGTATATATGCACAACAGTATTTTCAGTGCTTGGAATTGCAAGGTATGTAATAGACTAGTTCTTGACCTGTCTCTACATGTAAGAGTTAATGCCTTCTACAGTCGATGCATTATTATTTGTAAGGCAATTAATTAGTTGCTTGCTGGTTAACAAAAGATTCATGTCAGCTTTTTTCATGCTGACCAATTAGAGGAGCTAGTTCATGCACCAAAGTAGGATTAATCACCACACGGGAGCAACCGTATTCTTTTTGGGCTAGTATGTGAACCGATAAATAACACATATTGATCTCAAGCACAATATTTTCATCTAATGGTTAAAATTAAGAGGGGACATCGTGTCCTCTTTTAAAAGAGGGACACCTCCATTATCATATGAACTATAAAATTATCGTAAGCACACTGATCTTTTCAATAGTCAAATCCAATAGAACACACTGATCAAGCTTCAAATCCTTCCTGAGTTGCCGTTGATGCCATCGTAGCAAACACAGAGAGAGAGAGATATTCTTGAGGAAGAGGAGGCGTCGCAGGATGGTGTTCGAGGGATTAGCTGCCAAGCGAGATGGGAATAGAGAAGCTACTGCCCAATATGTTCCAAGGAGAGAGGAAATGTAACGTACGAGATCTATTTGGATTAATAAGAAAAGGAAATAAAAATAAAAAAAAGATAAAAGATAAAATCTGGATTAGATTCGAGGAAGAGTTTGTTTCCAACCATAACTCTGATTTTCTTTATAAATATGAGGACAAATTAAACAAATCAGCTCCTCTATTTTTCTCCACAAGTCGGCCCTAATTTTCGTGCATCTCTATCTGTCTCTCCCACGCCGGGCTGCTACCGCCCAACAGGAGACCAGCCGAAAATTAGGAAATAATGTAATAGAATATGAAGAGTTAATTAATTATGATGTTAAAATTTTAATAGGCATTAATAATGAGAATACTAAGTGCTTATGTGTTAGGAATTAAATCATGATATTTATGGTACTAAAGGATGATTGGTTCGTAGAATTTCATCATAAATTCTCAGAAATTATATAAGATAGAATCAATTAATATAAGTAAGATGATATACTATTCATTAGTTTACACTTTTCTTTTTATTTAAACTAAAAATATTTTTATATGAGCAAAAAATATAATAAATTGAAGAGTCAACATATAATTTGTGAAATTTAAGAACATTAATTAAGGATGCATATAATAAATATTAGTTAATTAAATAATCATTTAATTAAGAATGCATTAGTTATTTATTTTATTTTATGGAAAATATAATAGGATATAAATAACCAATATATAAATTATATACGAATAATTATGGATGCATTTCTATATAATTGTTTTTGTGAATAAAAATATTATGGATATAAAGAATAACAATGTAATTATAAAAAATAATTATGATGTTGAAAATTAATACACAAATTAATAATGAGAATATCGAATATTTGTTCTAAGAATTCAATGATGATATTTATGAAGTTAAATTTTATTTTCAAATAAAATTAATTAACATAAATAGGATACAATATTTTTTAGTTTAACGTTTTATTTTTTGTTTAATCAAATTTTTTATTATGAGAAAAAATATAACATAATTGAAGAGTTAACATATGATTTGTGTGAGATGCATTTATATATGATTATTTGATTTATAAATAATATAATAGAATATGAAGAGTAAACTTAATAAATAATTAATCATGATGTTATAATTTTAATACACAAATTAATGAAAATACTAATTTTTTTATCTACTAAGAATTAAATAATAATATCTGTGATATAAAAATGGCAAGATCAAAAGTATATAAAATTAGAAAAAAAAAGATTAACAAAAATTGTCTCGTTGCTTGTTTCCGTGTTTTTGTTTGCTCCTTCCTTGGGGGTGTGCCTCAATATTTGTTCGAATGAGTTATGAGTGGCTTCCCTTCTAGTTCCAAATGTACGTAAGCTTTGTTATCTCCTTATTCATTTGCATGGTCAGACTTCACTTTCTCCTAGTTTTGATTGGTAGCTATGTGACTGCCAGTCACAATAGAAGCTTGCTTAGAGAGAGAGTCTTAACTCTTGCTTGGCAATTGGCATGGGTTTGCAACAAAGATAGCAGGAGTGCTCGGACACGGTAGGAGAGAATTGGCAATTGGCATGAGCGACAACGAACGCCATAAGAAAATCGTGATTTTTCGACGAAAAATTTTAGACAGTTCGAAATCCGTAGCAATTTACGACGGATTTTTTGACGGTTTCGTTTCCGACGGATTTTTCGACGTCGGAAATGATTTATATTATTATTTAATTTTTCGACGATTAGGAACGTCGATATTTCTGACGGATATCCATCCGTCACAATTTTCGACGGATTTTTCGACGGTCACGACCGTCAGAAATAAAAAATAAATTATATAATTTATTATATTATTATTTAATTTTTCCGACGAATTTTTTGATGGTCACGACCGTCGGAAATAAAAAAATAAATTATGTAATTTATTATATTATTATTTAACTTTTTCAACGGTTACGACCGTCGGAAATGAAAAATTAAATTATATATTTTTTATATTATTATTTAATTTTTTCGACGATTAGGAACGTCGATATTTCTGACGGATATCAATTCGTCGCAATTTCCGACGGTCGTGACCGTCGGTAAATGTATAATAATATAATATAAAGAGTATTTTATTAATATAACTAGCGACGGCCCAAACCGTCGCAATTATCGATGATTTTTACCGTCGGTAATAATTACCGACAGTTTTGACCATCGGTAATGATTACCGACGGTTCAAACCGTCGATAAAATAAAAAATAAATATTATATATAACTAAATATTTTTTTGACGGTCACAACCGTCGGTAATTATAAAATAGTTAATATTTACATTTTCGACGGCCGAAGCCGTCGGTAATTAAAATTTCATTATCCCGCTTTTTTACCTTTTTCTCGCTTTCTCTCATCTTTTCCCCTTCTATATAATTTCTCCTCCCTCCTCTCCTCTCTCTCTCCCTCCTCTCCTCTCTCTCTCTTTCCCTCCTCTCCTGGCCCGCGACCCTCAAGCGCCGGCCTCCCTCTCCCGCACCGGACGCCGGCAACCCTCCCGCACCGGCGACCCTCTCCCGCGCCAGCGACCCTCTCCCGCACCGGCGACCCTCCCACACCGGCGACCCCCTCCCGCGTCGGCGTTTGCTTCTTCCTCTCCCGCGCTGACATGTCTCTCTCTCTTTCTCTCTCTGGCCAGAGGCCGCTGTCGGTCGGATCTCGCCGCTGGCGGCCGGATTTGGCCGTGAGTGTTCGGATCCGGCCCCCAGCGGCCGGATCCAGCCTCCAGCGGCCGGATCGGCCACCTGGCTTCCGGAACCGCCCGCCTGACGACGGATCCGACGGCCGCCGGGCGTTCGGATCCGCCCGCCGGGCATTCGGATCCAGCCGCCTAGTGGCGGATCCGGCCTCTCGCGGGAGGATCGGCCGCCGGCGGCCCGGATCCGCCGCTTGGCGGCCCGGATCCGGCCCCCAGCGGCCGGATCGATCGGCTTGCGGCCAGATCGACTTGCATGCGGCCAAATCGACTTGCATGCGACCGGATTTGGCCGCGGCCGGAGCTGGCCGCGGCCCGATCCGGCCGCTAATTTTTTATATTTAAAAAATTCTTTACGACGATTGCGACCGCCGAAAGATCGACGGTTGCGACGACCGTCGAAAGTTTCGACAGTTACGACCGTCGAAAAGTTGCGACGGTTTGAACCGCCGGCCTTTTCCGGCGGTTGCAACAGTCGGAACTTGCGACGGTTCGAACCGCCGGCCCTTTCCGACAGTTGCAACCGTCGAAAACTTGCGACGGTTCCAACCGCCGGGGCTTTTTCCGACGGTTAGAATCGTCGATATTTCCGACGAATTTTTTTCGACCGTCGCAAATCGATTTGCGACGAGCATTTTTCCGACGGATCGATTCCGACTAAAAAACTGTTGCATTACCGACGGTTTTCGGGCTGATTACCAACGGTCCGGACTGTCGGTAATCAACGGTTTTTTAGTAGTGGAAGCTGTCAGCGTGGTTGGTGAAGAGGAGGTTCTTATTCCGTCGTGAAGAGAGGTAGGAGAGCATGGAAGCGACTGGGAAATCAGTGAGGGAGCCCTGGAGGTGAGCTCTAGGAGGACGTCCCTGACCGACAAAAATATGAATACCCGCAAGGTACTTGATGAATCCATCGAAGTTCTCACACGACAGCACAACGGCGGCGGCCGGGGATGCCTACTCTAGTCGCGTTGCAGCCGGGAACTAGAATCGCTCTTGACCACGACGTCCAGTGCTTGGTCACGACCACCCCAGCACCACTTCCACTCTTGGTTTGAACAGACAACACCTCAATCACTGACTGGGGAATCGCAAGGACGGGTGCAGTCAAAGATAGTGCAAGCATAACTAGAACCTGTAGTCAAAAGGCTCCTCATTCATGATAACAACAACAATATGAATGGAATGGACAGAGGACTTTTGGAGTCATATCTAAAATGGTTGCATAGAGAGTCACAACAATAACAAAGCCTTATCCCACTAGGTCTGCATGGAGAGTCAAGTTAAAAAAACGTTGAAGCAGTGAATTGGAAAATGAAGAAAAAAACTGACATCTAAGTTTTAAACTGCAAAAAAATTTAGATCGTTTCATATTCTAAATAGGGGGAAATGAAGAAAAAATATAACAAAATACGAGGGAGGGGGCGGACTGCGGATCACGATCCTGCTAGGGAGGAAGGACGCCACCAAAGCGAGCAACCTGATGGCCGACGACGCGCTGCCTTCGTCAAGTATCGGAGTGGACGGGTCGCTCGACGTGTTCATGTCCAAGGCTTGAGCATAGAGGAGACAGTGGTCATCTTGGGTGAGTGCTCGACGTGTGCATATTGTTGCTCCCTCTGTGTGCGTGTGTTTCAATATTAGTTGCTAATCAAGAGAGGTAAACACAAAGTAATAAAACTTAGTTATATATAATGCAAGTTACTTGAAAAACTTATATCAGAAGGAAGACATAGCATAAAAAGGGATTCCTTGGCAGATTGTCTTAGCCATTGAATTTTTATGCTGTCTTCCTTGGCAGATTTTTGGATTCCTTGTCTGTTTATATGTCTGTTTATATTCCTTGGCAGATTCCTTGGCTAGAGTTATGGGCTTTAGAGAGGTCAGGAAAACCTCCCCCCCCCCCCCCCCCCCCCCCCTCTTTTTTTTTTCGCTGGTCCGTCCCTGAATTGTAACTTAATTGCATGATTTGGTGTCTCGTGCAGAATTGACATGTGTCAGTGCTAATTTGCAAGATTATATACATTTCAATTTAATTGATGTTGTTCAAGATTTTAATTATTCATCCCTTTTTCTTCTCAACAGTCGGTACATTATGTGATTCCTATATCAACATTTTGGACCTTCTCCTTAATACTGAACGGTCAGTACATTTTGCCACTTCCTGACTCCTACTGAACTCCTGAGTCCCCCGACTTAAATCACATGAACAGTTTTTTAATTTTGAGTTGATTTCAAATCGGTCCTCCAACTTCAATTTGAAATTAGAACGTTCATCATTTTTTATTTTCTTGCACGATTAGTCTCCTTGAGCGGTGATAGTGAGTTTTTCGATTGCCTTGTGTATGTGACCAGTACGTGAGTCATTTCTCTTTCATCGACATTATTCAAGTTATTCATGTCATTTAACACTACTAAACTGGGTAAATTACACGAATCGTCCTCCAACTTTGAGTCGATTTTTAAATGGTCCCCCAATATTAATTTATAACTAGTACGCCTCCCAACTTTAATTTTATTACATGATTCGTCCACTTGACCGATAATAGGCAGTCTCTTAGTTATCTTGGTGACGTGATGTAATAAAATATAATAAAAAATTAACTTATTGATATGACACAATAAAAAATAATATAATAATAAAAATATTATAAAAAATAATAAAAAAATAAAAAAATGATAGGAGGCTTCAGCAAGCTTAGGGGGTCGCGGCGCCCCCCTCTGCCAGCTCGTTGGGGACGAGCTGAGGGGGCCACCGGTCCCCCATTTTGCTCCTCTCTGTGCGCGAAGACGAAAATGGGGGCCAGCGCCCCACTCTATCGGCTCGTTGACGCGCGAGCTGATAGAGGTGGGCGTCGACCCCCCTTTTCTTTCTCGCGCATGGCGAGGAACAAAAGGGGGGTCGGCGTCCTTTGTCATTTTTTATTATATTATTTTTTATTGTGTCATGTTAGCAAGTTGAATTTTTTATATTTTATTACGTCATGTCAGCAAGGTAATCTAGAAACTATCTATTACCGGTCAAGTGGATGAATCGTGCAATAAAATTAAAGTTGGTGGACGTTCTTGTTACAAATTAAAGTTGGAGGACTATTTAAAAATCGACTCAAAATTGGAGGACGATCCATGTAATTTATCCGGTTTAGTATCGTTAAATGACGTGGATGACTTGAATGACGTGGATAAAAGAGAAATGACTCACGTGATGGTCACGTACGCAGGACAATCGAGAAATCCACTATCACCGATCAAGGGGACTAATCGTGCAAGAAAATTAAAGATGGAAGACATTCTAGTTACAAATTAAAATTAGGGGACCGATTTGAAATTGACTCAAAGTTGGAGGAGTAATCGTGTAATTTACCAACAATTCAGTAGAACTGCAAAAGAACATTTTCGATGGGGCACAAGCCTTCTGATCTCACCACCACTTGTGAGAAATGTTCTCAAAGGATATGGTTAGGAACTTAACTAAATATATGCTTATGCAAAAATCTCTTTGATGCGTAAAATGATGTAGCAAAATAGAATCGCTAGCAAGTGCACTAGTCGCTCAAGTAATATAGTAAAAATGAGTAAAGAGTGTCGAACCCACGAGGAATATTATTAATTTAATATCTGAATTTATAAATTTATAAGAGAGGAAAAACATGAAATTTTGGAAAAAGGGTTTTGTAAAATAAAATAAAGAAAAAAAGATAAAGATAAGATAGTGGTGTTGAAGTTAGGCCTTAGGATGAAAATAGATCAGGATAAATAATTGAACCATAAAAGATAACTTTAATCTTTAATGATGGATTAGAGTCTCCCTAAATTATTAACTTGACATGACTAAATTGCGGTCTCCACAAACTGACATTCCCTCAATCTAAGTATGCAAATTAAACTATCTTAATTTAATAAAACTTGAAGTCTCCACAAACCGGCATCCCATCAAATCATATTAAAATTAAGACGCATTAAATCGGATTCCCTAGACTATTAATCACTCCACAAACTGGTATAGATTAATAGACCGCACAAATTTGATTCTCCATACACTAGTTATCAAATTTATGTCAATTATTAATTTGACATAAATCAATTAATTTAATTAATAAATTCTGAAATCAAATAGTCCACAAACTGGTAATTACTCAACTCAGAAATTCAAATAATTAAATCAAAAGCACTAAGCACAATTAACTAATTGATCAAAAAAGATTAAAACACATAATATAGGGTCCAAATAGTTTCCCTTCAATAATAATTTCCTAAAATGAAATAAATAGAAATATGGAGTTCATCCTAGAAATTCTGGAGAGATAATAAAATAATAATAATAATTGAAAGAATTACACCAAGAATAAAATAGGATCCTCATATTTGGGCAGACAGTCAGGCAGCCTCTCGGACTTGATCAGGGTCGCGATCAACTTCCAGCCGTCACACCTCTCTCCTTTAAAAAAATAGAGGAAAAGCCACCTTTGAAAATAATAACAAAGGAAGAGTAATCGGTATATGTATTGTTGGTAAGAATGACATAGTATACTTAGAAAATGTTTGGTTAGTTGAAAATTGTGTGTTAAAAATTACTTAGTAAATTTTGAAAAGGACAAATGCTTGATTCTAGATGAAAATAAGGAAGTTCTACATATGGATTTTAGATATAATAATGTATACAAGATTGATTTTAAAAAATTGAAAACTGAAAAATGTCTTAGTATTATGCATAATGATATAAATCTTTGGCATAGAAGATTAGAACATTTAAACTTTAAGTTATTAAATAAACTTTCATGTCATGAATTAGTTAGAGGCTTATCAAAAATTAGATTTGAGAAAAATAATGTTTGTGATTCATGTCTTGAAGGTAAACAAATCAAAAGCTCTTTCAAATTGAAAAATGTTATTAGTACACATATATTTTTAGAACTTTTACATCTTGATTTATTTGGACCTATTAATGTAGTAAGTTTATGGGGAAAGAAATATGTATTTGTAATTGTTGATGACTTCTCTCATTTTACTTGGACAATCTTTCTTACTAGTAAAGATGAAACTATAAGCATGTTTACTAAATTTGCAAAAAGAATACAAAATGAACTTAAGTTAAGAATTGCAAAATTAGAAGTGACCATGGAGGTGAATTTGAAAATTACAAATTTGAATAATTTTGTGAAGAAAATGGAATTACATATAACTTTTCTACACCTAAGTAGTAGAAAGATAAAATAGAACTATTCAAGAAATGGCTAGGATAATAGTAAATGAAAATAATTTGCCTAAGTATTTTTGGATGAAAGTTGTAAACACATCATGTTATGTTTTAAATAGAATCTTACTTAGACCCCTTGAAAAGAAAACATGTTTTGAAGTTTTATATGGAAAAATGTCAAATATTTCATATTTCAAAGTGTTTGGTTGTAAATGTTATATTTTGAACATTAAAGATAAATTAGACAAATTTGATGCAAAATGTGATGATGGTGTGTTTCTTGTATACTCTAGTACAAGTAAAGCATATAGAATATATAACAAAAGAACATTAGTTGTTGAAGAATCTATTAATGTTAAATTTAATCTAACTAATGATTTTTTTATAAGCAAGCAAGTGAATGATGATGATGAAAAAATAGTTAAAATGGAAAGACATCTTGAAGACATGCGAATCCAAAATGAAGACTTTAAAAAAAAGAGAATGGATATCTCAAATGTGGAACAAATAGAAGAACCAGAAGTGAAAGATAATCAAATTATTTTAAGGAATTGGAAACATGCATCGTCACATCCATTGATCAAGTTATAGATAACATAAATGAAGTTATAAAGGCTAGAAACTCTTTGAAAAAATTGTGTGCTTTTTCGACATTTCTTGCACAATTTGAATCTAGTAACATTGATGAAGATTTGAATGATTCAAATTGGATAAATTCTATGCATGAAGAATTAAATAATTTTGAAATTAATCAAGTTTGGAAAAACTAAGTATGTTTTTTTATTGAAAATGGTTTTAAAAAAGGGAAAGTTAATACTACATTATTTTTAAAGCATTTGGAAGATGATATTTTAATAGTTCATATTTATGTTGATGACATTATTTATGGTGTTACTAATCAATGCTTGTGCAAAGAATTTGAATCTCTTATGCAAAAAGAATTTGAGATGGGTTTTGTATATGAGCTCACATTCTTCTTAAGATTACAAGTCAAGTAAAATAAAGATGAAATATTTCTTAATCAAGAGAAATATACAAGGGAGTTGCTAAAGAGATTTGGAATGGATGAATGTAAGTCAAGTTCAACTCCCATGAGCACTACAACTAAATTAGATAAAGATGAGAAAGACAAATCCATTGATCAAAAGAGGTATAGATGTATGATTGGTAGTTTACTTTACTTGACCACATTTAGGTCGAATATAATGTTTAGTGTATGCTTGTATGCAATATTTCAATCCCCACCTAAGGAAACACACTTAGTTGTCGTTAAAAGAATATTACGTTATTTGAAGCATATTTGTGATTTAGGCATTTGGTATGATAGGAACTAATCTTTTAATCTACATGCCTACACCGATGCGAATTTTGCCGGATGTAAAGTTGATAGGAAAAGCACTAATGAGATGTGTTGCTTTCTTGGTAGCTCTCTTATCTCTTGGATTAGCAAAAAGCAAAACTCCATCGCACTCTCTACCATTGAGGCCGAATATATTGTAGTCGGCAGTTGTTGTGCACAAATGTTATGGGTAAAACAACAATTATTTGATTATGGTATAAGTAGTTCAAGTGTACCCATGAAGTGCGATAATACAAGTGCAATAGAAATGACTAAAAACACAATTTAACATTCTAGAACTAAACATATTGATTTGCGCTATCACTTCATTAGAGAACATACGACACTCAAGGACATTGCTATTGAACATGTGTCCACCGAAATTCAACTTGCAGATATTTTCACAAAACCCTAAGTGAAGAAAGATTTTGTATGCTTAGACATGAACTTGGAATGTTAGGAACATGATTGCCTCTCAATTCAACTTATGAGTGACTTGATTATGCAAGTATCATTTGTGAATCGAATTGAATATAAAATTGTGTTGCACAACACAAACATTCAAACCGGTCGACCATCATCATAACGGTCGACCATTATAGGATCTGACCGGACGACCGCTTAAGTTGCCAAACGATCAATTTTCTCTACATAATACGCACTTCCAGAACGGTCGCCCGAACGTATTTCAGATGATCGTATAGAAACGAAACGGATCGACTATAATGTCCAAGGAATAATGGTCGCCCGACATATTAGCAGACAACCATTTTCAACGCGATATAAAAGGTTCGTCGAAAAATTCTTCCCAATCTTTTCCCAAATCACAAAATCAGTTGACGTTTCTTCGTCGTCGCCGCTAGAAAGTTCTTTTTTTTCGACGATTTCTCTCAACCGACACCTCCAATAATCGTCCTCGATCTCTTCGATGATCCTCCTCGATAGGAATCCATCTCCATCAGCGAATTCTTCCAGCATTCAAAGGAGGTTTCTATCACTCGGTTGACGACGAAATTGACTTCTGTGACTTCGATTTCGATGACTCTTCCCAGTGATATCTCTCGACTATCTCTCCATCGATCCTCCTCCGGTGATCCTTCCTGGTCAAATCGACACCGACATCCTGCGGATTCCACTCGCATCCGTGCGAGGCGTCGCCTTTTTCTTCCCAGTGATCATTCTCGTTGCAACGCTCAAGTTCGGCCACTGCTCCGATCCACCAGTTCCTACCCCGGCGGTCTTGCTAATTGTCGTCAGCAATCACAATTCATCAATTGTGGACATATTAGCAGTCAACCATTTTCAACGCGATATAAAAGGTCCGTCGAAAAATTCTTCCCAATCTTTTTCAAATCACAAAATCGGTCGATGTTTCTCCCCGCCGCCGCTGGAAAATTCTTTTTTTTTCGGCAATTTCTCTCGACCGACACCTCCAATAATCGTCCTCGATCTCCCAGCGATCCTCCTCGATAGGAATCCATCTCCATCGGCGAATTCTTTCGACATTCAAAGGAGGTTTCAGTCGCTCGGTCGACGGCGAAATTGACTTCCATGACTTCAATTTTGACGACTCTTCCTAGTGATCTCTCTCGACTATCTCTCCATCGATCCTCCTTCGGTGATCCTTCCCGGCCAAATCGACATCGGCATCCTGCGAATTCCACTTGCATTCGTGTGAGGCGCCACCTCTTTCTTCATGGTGATCATTCTCATCGCAACCCTCAAGTTCGGTCATTGCCATTGAGGTTTCTTCCTTGGACGGCGAAGACATTGGCAACACGCCGCGATCAGGCCGCTCTGATCCACCAGTTCCTACCCCGGCGGTCTTGCTAATTGTCATCAACAATCGCAATTCATCAATTGAGGACATATTAGCAGTCAACCATTTTCAACATGATATAAAAGGTCCGTTGAAAATTTCTTCCCAATCTTTTCCCAAATCACAAAATCGGTCGACGTTTCTCCGTCACCGTCGTTGGAAAATTCTTTTTTTCGGCGATTTCTCTCGACCGACACCTCCAATAATCGTCCTCGATCTCTCCGGCGATCCTCCTCGATAGGAATCCATCTCTATCAGCGAATTCTTCTGGCATTCAAAGGAGGTTTCAGTTGCTCGGTTGACGGCGAAATCGACTTACGTGACTTCGATTTCGACGACTCTTCCCAGTGATCTCTCTCTCGACTATCTCTCCATTGATCCTCCTCTGGTGATCCTTCCCGATGAAATCGACACCGGCATCCTGCGGATTCCACTCGCATCCATGTGAGGCGCCGCCTTTTTCTTCCCGATGATCATTCTCGTCGCAACCCTCAAGTTCGGCCATCGCCGTTGAGGTTTCTTCCTTGGACGGCGAAGACATTGGCAACACGCCGTGATCAGGCCGCTCCGATCCACCAATTCCTACCTGACAGTCTTGCTAATTGTCGTCAGCAATCACAATTCATCAATTGAGGACGTTTTTGATGATCGACGACCCTACCGGTAAGTCGAATTGAGTAGCCGGCCAACTTGAATTCATAACGATCCTCTAGTTCTAACTTTCCAATGCCATGGATTCGAATTGCAGGGGCTTTCGGATGTGATTCAATCATCATATCAATTGGTCTCTCTATCAAATTTCTTCTTTCGATCACGATCCACACAATCGTCACTCTGTCGTGTTGAATACTATGCCTTGTTGTGTGAATGAATGCGTGATGAATCTATGCCCTGTTGTGTGAATGAATGATTGTAACTCGCTTGTGAAATCGATTGATAAAGCGATAACCTTTTCTGTCCTAGACTAAAATGGTCGGTCGTTTCTCATAGTGGTTGACTGTTTTGTCTTTTCCGATTCTGTCTTAGTTGATTATCGCTTTTATTCTTAAAATCTGATCTTGTAAACATGCCTCCAAAGAAGAAACTTGCTTCTGGTCCTCTCAAGAGGAAGGAACTAGGTTCTTCTTCTCGTCCACTATAACATCTCAAGATTTTTACCTCATCGGTAATTTCAAATGTTTACGTTAATTGTATTCCGTTATCTAATATTATAATAAAGTTAATATCCAAATTACCTTTAAGTTAATTAATTCAATTATAAATAATTAATTAGCTTAATTATGGATTTAATAAGTAACTCCTTGATCAAAGTTTGATCAAATTATTATATTGTAAAACTAGTATATGTGAATTAATTATTATAATTAATTAACTCCCTTTATGAGGCCTTTGAGATGATTAGCCATTTATTAAATGCTTTTACATCTTAAATATATATATACACAAAAAGTATAGGTTATTTAATAAATGTGTACAATTATTTTGGCAATTTAATTAATTTCTATAAATGAATTATTACTATATGATACATCATTTACTTTATTGGTATGATATTTGCTTTGTCCTAACCGTATTATCCCAGCCAAGTATTTAGGAAATTTTTTTACTCCACGTAGCATGTTGCATGCATAAGAAAAGTCACTCGCTCCTTATCTATCTTCTCTCAGTAATATGCCACCTCACTACTTAGATAAGTACACCACTTCCAACAACCGACTCATGCACACCATATATCACCACTTAGACTTTAGTCAGGCATAACCTTAAAATATAAAATATATATATACATATTATGGTATACTTCTTTATTCTAATATCAAACAACCGACTTAGCTATCAGTATGGGTTGCATATAGTAAGTTAGTCTTTATGGTATATGACATTTCAAGGGCGTGATCCAGAGAGGAAAGGAAAAAAAAAAGAGAAGAAAAACAGAGTGATGGTGGATGGAATTGAAGGAAAGAAATATATGCAGTAAAGGAAAGGCATGTGCTGGCCGAACCAGTAGAAGATGGAAAACGTTAAAAGCGAAAAGAAATAATTGGGTACGTAAGGTGGAATTTTTGTTATTTTATTATTTAGACATCTGAACAATACGTTTAAAAATAATCTCGATTGGTCAAGTTTCGGATGACTAATAATAGTATATTAATTTTATGTTAACCAATAGAATCAAATAGGTTATAAATTAAACATCTACATGTTGCTTCTTACATCACCGAGAGTTGCATGATATCAACTAAGTGTAAAAACAAGTTACAAAAAAATTACAAATTTTACCTAGCTAATTTTTATAAGTTTGGAACCATCTCAAATATTGGGAATTTCATGGAACCGTAGAGTAGCTACCATATTCACATCTTATAAATTATAATGTAATATGTACTAATTAGGTAAAACCTTAAGTATTTTAAATGGGCAATTACTTCAGTGTTAATCAATAAAAAAAATTAGTAGCATGTAAAAGAATGTAAATGTTATAGAAGGCACACCTTTATCTCTCGGATTGTTAAATATAATTCATATGTATGTCACCATATGATTTTCTGGGAGTGAACTATAAACTGTAAATATATAACTAGTGAAGTAGTCATGTGCTATGATTGGAGAGTGTAATTTCTAAAGAATTTAGAATCAGTAAGTTTGGGCATCTAAAAAGAAAGATATGTACTGAATTGAGAAAGTTAATCAAATTGTTTTTGTGCCACATGTAGGTTGAAATGATAGTACTAGGATAATTATAAATCTAATAACTAAAATATGAAATAAGATATTATTGTTATGATTAGTTATGAATTTTCTTAACTAGGAGTGCAACCAACTATAACTAGTTGTGATGGATTTTCTTAGTTCTATCCTAACAGCAATAAGAACCTTTGATATTGCTATAGGTTTAGAAGAATAATAAGAAAGGAAAAGGAGAAACGAGTTTTGTTGTCGCTCATATAAAGTAAGTTTATTTCTCCTACTCTATATTTTTACCTCTTTTGAATTCGGTGTGACATCGATTATTATATGTATTGAATATGTTTTAGAATGCTATGAATTAATTTCGAGAAATGCAATTACAGAAAGTATATGTGATGATTTGAATGGATTGCGATGAGTGCAATCTTGTTCATTTTGAAATGATGTTGTATATGATTCATCTTCTGATACTCAGGAGATGTTTGTGATGTGATGAATCATGCATCGACATCCATGTGCATTTTCATATATGATGGTTGGAGCTAAGTGCTACATCGCTGATCACGATGGGAGCCACCTCTAGAATCTAATGTATCATTTTGTACCCCAGAAATGAGATGAGATAGACTGAAACTAAGTGTCATGCAGAGCTAAGTGCCACATCGTGAGTAGTCGCAATGGGGGCCACCTCTAGAATCCGTAGGGGCCACCTCTAGAATCCACCTATCACTATGTGTTCTCCGAAAGATATGAGATAGAATGGAACTAAGTGCTACATCGCTGATCACGATGGGAGCCACCTCTAGAATCCACCTATTGCTATATGATATGTTCATCGAAAGGGATGAAGTAGAATGAAGCTAAGTGCTACATCGCCGATCACGATGGGAGCCACCTCTAGAATTCACCTACCGACCACTGGCCAGTTGGTGATACGTGCATTCATATGAGAGTGTTGCATTTGCATACATCTCTTTGATATGATTTGAGTGATATTAATTGCAATTGAAGTGTGATGATTTTTATTAGAAAATTGTATATATTATTTTCAAATATATGGAAACGTTATTTATGATATTATAATTTCATCATATATTTGCACGTCCCTCCAAATTTATTAGATGGTAACACATAGCTTATGGGTAATCAACTTACTGAGCTATTTTTGCTTATAATGTTGTTTCTAATATTTTTCAGATAATTCTTGATAATCATGCGAGGTGATAGTATTTGAAGGGTTCATGGTAAGATGAGAAGATTTGAGTCCCTCGTATCCTTCTATTAGGATGTTGAGAAGTTGGGTTATGCGTAATGCATATGTAATATTTTATAGGTTGTAAGAAGGCAAAATCATTTTATGAAATGTAAAACTTAAAGATTATTGATTTGCTCTGAAGGATCATCATAAATTGTGTAGTTTATTTTATGATATTTCATTCCTACGTATGTTATAAAAAAATTACATCACGTTTCCGTATTTCTTCATAATTTTATTTGATTATCCGTAATGAGTCGCGAACTCCGATTTAAATCGCGGGTTAAATCGGGGTCGTGACATCCACGGTCGGAATCTTCGCCAACGCCTCCTGAAGAATTTGATTCCTCTCTATTTGCAAATATGTCTATTGCATCTAACTTTGAACACTTGTATTCCTCTAGAGAAGTAGTCACATGGCATGAGAGTAGATTGGAATTCTCTAAACATGAATTTTGTCCATGATTTGTTTGATGGCATTATTGGCTTCCTCTTCTTGTTGTTAAAGGTCCTGTGTATCCTATGTTGGTTCGACTGTTCTATGCTAATATGTCATTCCTTGAGTCTAAAGCTTATGTGGCATCCCACATCTTTGGGCGTACCATTAAGATCACATAATTCTTCATTTGTGAGACCTTTGATGTTCCTAAAGGAGGCCTCTCAAACATTGCGACTCATAGGCGGCCTTCCGATATTTCTATCACTGAAGCCTTTGAAGTTGTCTTTTGTGGTGAAGTAGATACCTTTCCCATGAAAGGACTTCTCAAAAAGTTGACTCCTCCCCTTCTTGTTGCACATCATATAGTCAGTCACATCCTCTTTTCTCGATCTGGTCATTACATTGATATGACCTTCTATGATTTATGTCTTCTTTATTGTCTTCTTCGAAATGATCTTTCTCCGATTAACTTTGGAGCCTATATGATTTATCACTTCATCTCCACCAAAAAGAAAATAGACTCCAAATAATCTCACAATATGATTCTTCACTTTGGTTCTTTTCTTACTCGGATCTTTCGTCAGAAAGACATTACTATTCCTGAAACTGAGCCATCATTTTTTGGGAGACCTAAAGTCACATTGAAGTAGAAGGGCCTTGTCCTTGTTAATAACGAATGGGTCTTCTCAAAAAAGGGGCAAGAGACACAAGACTCGGACTCTGATGATGGAGCATGTACAGAGGTTCCTACGAGCTCCTATGGAGGATACCGAACCTTCATGGGAGCAATATATACGTCCTACCTCTCTGCCTCAGAGTGCCTAGCGTGCATCCACAATTCCTTCATGTGATGAGTGGAATGGGATGATCACATGCATGAATGGGATCGATAGACGCTTGGATGGGATCGATAGATGCTTGGATTATATGACTACACACATGAAGCACTTAGAGCTTGATCGTCGTCGCACTCAGGACTATTTCTTTGCATACTTTCGGTCTCAAGGTTTCGACACTTCACCTTATGATCAGGTTGCGCCTCCTCCATCCGACGACGCTCCGGACGTTTAGTCTTCGTTTATTTTCCTCATTTTGTTCTCCATTTTGATGATGTCAAAAGGGGGAGAAGATGTATGTGACAAAGATTATATATGTGTTATGCTATTTGTGAGACTATGTATTTGTGACTATATGTATGATGGAGATTATGTATGTCACTATGTATGTGACTTTTATTTTATGTGTTTATGTGATGTTTATATGACTTTATGTGTTCTTATGATGTTGCACTCCCACTTGTGATTATGTTTTGATTATGTGATATGTTGTCTCTTATGTTGTTATCTATGTATGGATGAATATTGTCATGGATATGATCTCTAGTTTTTATTTGGATATCATAATGATTTTGTTCTTTCGATTTCATTATCTCTTATAAAGAGAAATTATGCTTTGATGAGGAGGAGCAAATAATATCTTTTGATGTCACAAGATAAGCATAAATTAAGGGGGAGAAATTTACACTTTGTTATTTATTTACCTCCTCGTCACCTTGTTTGCCATCATCAAAAAAGGGGAGATTGTTGATCCAAAGATCATATTATAAGTATTTTGATAATAGCAAACAAGGAAGATGATGTACTAATTATGCTTGAAGTGTTAGTGTGAACATGTTTAACATTTTTCGAAGAAAAATAGTAGAAATATTTCTCTGCAGTACAAGCAGTCAATCGCCAATATAATTGACGTCCGTTTTGACTTATAATAGGCGACCAAAGTGAAGCTGGAATGACCGATAATTCTAGAGAGGAACCACACTCCTAAATCGAGTGACTGATTTATTTTCGGTCGACCGTTATATATTACATGAAATATCAAAGTATATAATGGACATCCGAAATTATAGCCGGAACGACCACATATTACAGAGAGCGCGGACACTTCTAAATCGGGCGACCGAAACAATAACGGTCGACCGTTCCGGACAACAAAGAATAAAAATATAAAAATCGGACTACCAAAGTCGCTGCATGGACGATCGTAGATTACAGAGAGCACGGGCATTCTAAAATCTGTCGAGCGATTCCCTTTCGGGTGATCGTTATGGAAGCAAGAATTAATTAAACTGCTATAATTCTCCTATGGACTACGATCAACGAAAAACTGCACAAAAAAGATAAAAAAAATGGATATAATTTTTTATTAAACAGATGACCGATACTATAATGGACGACCGTTGAATATGTGACAATAGGGATAACGGCTAGTTACTTTGTAAAATGGACAACCGATATTAAAACGAGCAACCGTTTCAGAGCTAGAAGCACAACATTTTTTAATTGATTTATAACGGTCATATTTTCAAGAGAAGCCTATAAAAGGGATTCAAAAGATTGAAAGAAGTGAATCCAAGTAAGACAAATCACTCTAGAGCTTCCTTCAAGTCCAAAGAATTTTTCTTGAGCTAAAGTTTGCAAATCCATTCCTTCTTCTAATTTCATAGTGAGAACATCCTTTGTAAGAAGAGAGCATTTGAGGGAATTCTTGTATTCTTGTTTAGATAGTTTTGAGAGCTCATTGAAAGAAAAGGTGTGCCTTAAGTCTTGAGCGAAGAAGAAGGCATTATAGTGTAGAAAGGATTATTCTCTCCCTACAAGAAAAGAGAAGGCTAGCGGATCTCCGACGGTCTCAAGGTCGGGAAGTCAGAACGAAGACGTAGGCCAAAGAGTTTGGTCGAACCTCGTCAACATGTTGCATCTTTCTTCTCTCTTGCTCTTCTCTTAATCTTCTTACATATCCTTTACTTGCTTGTGATCGCATTTTCTAAAATCCGTCTTTTACGACTTTTCGGTTTTAATTTTTATACATTAATTCACCCTTCTCTTGGTACTTTCGATCCTACAAATTATTATTTTATTAAAAAAATTAATATTTTACTACATATAATTATTAAAAACCATATTTTTTATTTAAATAAATTATTTTTTAACAAAAATGTTTTAAGAAAAAAATTTTAATTTTTCATTTTATTTTTATTTATAAAAATATTTTATTTTATATTTATAATATTAATTTTTATTTCAAAATTCATCAAAAATTAATCAATCACATCTAACTTTTTCTATCACATCAACTACTTTATTCCTCATCATGATATTTCATTCTATCCAATCATAACTAAAAGTATGAGAGCTTGATGGAACTCCAATTCCCGTTATCAAATAGCTTCTAAATCTTGTTCAACTTTCATTTTAGAAAATAAAATTTGTAAACAATAGCGAAAAAGTGTATAATTTTATCGAACAAATTGGATCGTGAATTGACAAAATTTAGTGCTGAAAAACGTGAAGATAAATTTTTAAATGTATATTCATGGTATTTCTTATCTCTCAAATACTGATTCAGCACTATTATTAGTTACAAAAGAAGATACATGCAAGAGAATATTTATAATTTTGTAATATATTTAACATAAAAAAATAATCTTGAACCACCACCTCAACTTTCCTTTTCAGAGTAAACTAGTATAGGACTCACGCGATGCGTGGTGAAAAAAAATATGAAAAATTTTAAAATAAGTTGTTTTACTAGAAAATATGTATTTTAAGTCGAACATAATAACGATATGTAGTTAAACATATAAAATATAATTTCAATATGCTAAGTTTTTTTTTTGTAATCTCCTATTTTATTTGCTCTCGTCAACAGAAAAAAAAAATAGTTTAAATGTTCACATAATAGTTTAGAAAATGGCATTTTCAAATCAGTGTACACAATAGTTAAATCTTGATAAGTTAATTTATTCTACAGAAAATACCATTTCAAATGTAATCCTACAAACCAATGAATTGAAACTTTATTTACAAAAAATATCATCATAATTTTTAATATAATTATTACTTTATCAAAACACAAATTTATTGACTTAATAAAATATGTGTTATGAAATTATGATATTTGTGATGGAGCTTAAATTAGTTATTTTTTCTTTAAGAACCCATTTTATTTGGATCTGTAATTCTAGCTTTCCACATTAGTTCAAATCAATGTATATCATGTGTTTATGATTATATATGGAGCTTTAGATTTAAAATAATTCATTAAAGAATGAAATTAGTTTTGCTGATAGTAAAAATGTGTTAAATCTTTATATATTTTTTTGTAATTACCAGTTTATTCTCTTATCAAATCATATGCAAGCGAAAAGTCCTCATAATCAAATTAGAATGTTTACATTCCACGTTCAAGAGATAAATTTGCACGAATATTTTCAAATCAACTTTTATGAGAACGTGAAAGACATCTAAACAATAGGAAAAATATTTTTTGAAATAAATACTATAAAGGGAGTTTATTATCAATGACAAGATAAATATATTTCATTACACCAACAGTTTAAACGCAATATAAATTTATGGTATGGAACGCATGATATTTTTTAGATTTAACTCGAATACATATATATTCTAAATTATTAAATTTCATTGTAAAACAATGACTTATGGTTTGATAGTTCAAAAGGTACGAAAATTTAGATCACAATGTAAATAAATACTGTAAATATTTTTATCTTAAAAAGATTTCAAAAATTTTAAAAAATGCATAATGAAGTTTTATTACTTAAAACCTAACACTTAAATTTACTAATTTATGAAATAAATAACGTTATAATGACACATTAAGATTGAAATCAAAATGTAATCAATCTTTAGATTTAAAGAAATAAAAGTAAACAATGAAAGACAATACTTAAATGTTCAGTTAATTTTTTCATAAATAATTGATATATAGTTTGTTAATATTGGTATATTTTTTTCTTTTAAAAAATATAAGCATGCATGCCTACCCACGTAGATCTAAATAATGAGAATTCTAATAATTAAAATATAACAGAACTAATAGTGTAATGAGAAAAGGAAACTCTGAAATGTCCATCAGCAATGTGCAAAGACAAATGAAAATTTAAGTAATCCATGCTATTGAGATCATGCAAGCAAATTAACAATTTGTTGAATAAGAAAGAGTCAAACTTTAGATTAGAAACAAATATTAACAATGAATATTTTTATAAAAAAAGTACAGTTTAAAAATAACATGATGTCGTTTGTAGTAAAAAATTAATAATAAATCATGTTTGTGCCATAAAGGTGTCAAAATGTGATTTTTTTTGCAATCCACAAGTACACCTTCAAAATTTAATTTCCCTACGACATATGCATGCATTCAAGAACTTGCCACGTCTCACACATTAGCATATATCAACAATATTTATGAGAGTTGCATCCAATGAATAACTAAAATGTGCATGTAGGTCAGGAGATCCAGAAACATGAGCACCATATTAAATATTCATAAAAAATATCATTATACGCCATTGAAAAAAATATATCATTATACAAATGCTTCAAAGAAAGTGAAAGTGTGTCCGAAGATGAATTAAAATTATATAATACAAATTAACTTTTGACTCATTCCCCATTGCGTCTGTGTCATTATTAAAATATTTCTTTTGTCTATCATGAATAACTCAATACATTTATAAAGGAAATGAGACTTTTTCATATTGTAAGAAAATCTTGACAGAGAATACGTTTTTACGATGTAAAATTGACATTAGTTATTATCACTAACAAAGGTAACACCATAGAAGAAAATGTACGAAAATGAAAAATAAATAAAACATGAAATAAAAATCTTTTTTTTCACAGATGAATCAATTAATCTACCACAAATAATTCATCTCATATAAAAAACAAAGGAAAAAATCTTACCAATTAGGCAAAACACTTCAAAAACACCTTTATTTTATTAGTTACACCGTTGCTCGTTTTCTCTACAATGTGTATACATGATGGGGGCACAATAATTAGTAGGGTGGTTAACTGAGGGTGAGGGTGAGTGTTGTCCATCCTTTATATTATTATTTTCTAACTCTATTCAGTTATATGTATAATAACTGATAATGTTTGCATAACTGATAGTGTTTGCTCCTTCTTCATTGGTTTACTTTACTCTATTCAGTCGTTTTCAAACTTCTCAATTTCATAACATCTTTGAAAGACACGTGGAACATAACAAATATCATAGCATTCTTTTAATGGTAACCAATATTCATTATCTCCTTATATTCTTAAATATATTTAAATTATAAATATTTTATGCTTCTTTCTCCTGTTGATGACTGTTATTAAATAAAACCGAATAAAAAATAAAAAATGAAAAATTTACTATATTTTTAGATATCATGTTAATTATATAACTTTCATCATGAGGAATTTAATTATGGGATATACTAAACTTACATAGTTATTATATGACCTTTTTAAGAAATTTGTTTTAAAATATTTTAAGATTTTTAGTGGAATATCTAATTTTCTTATCCATGATTAATTTTTTACTTGAACGGCTACACAAAATGGAGACGATTGCTAACTAACCGTATTACTAATTAATCATTCAATAAACATTATGAAAAATTGATTAATATTTTAATTATATTATATAGATGTATATTTTTTGTGATGTTATTGTTAAACTTTATTTAATTTCGGATTTATATAATATGATAATTTATTGAATAACTTATATATCTATATTTTGATTTAACTGGTATAAAACATAATTGAATATATTATATATAATAATTGTATATACATTAGATATCTAGATAGATCGTGTGGCATTTTATTACCGTATCATAAGTATTTTTAAATTATATATAAAGAAATTGTATATACATTAGATATATTATTTTTAATTTTTAATTTTTTATTACTACATAAATTTTAGAAGACACATATCATCGCATCAAAGTGTCAAATATCATCCTCCTTAGACATAGATAACTGAACAGGGCAACCATTCGGCATGTGGGACGGTTGTGTGAAATTATGTGGCTCTGCCACTAGCTTCATCGCGTCATGCGAGATATACACGTTTTCTTCGTATTTTGTTTTTATTCAATGCGCTCACTTTGACAGACTTTGGAGAACTACCACAAAGAAGTTGTTGTGGTTAGGAATGGCACCCGACGAAACTCTTTCAGAAATTTTATTCTCATTCCAATCTTCACGGAGTTCGGGCTCAGGGACTTCGAATCTCGTGGTCCGACCCATAGTTTAAATCGAATTAAACCGAATCGAACTGATAAAAAATCGATCAAAATCGAAAAAAACTTAATCGAATCGTATTTTTTGGTTCAGTCAAAAATTTTTATTATTATTTTTATTAAGAAATAATTTGATAAAAAATATTATTATAAATTTAAAAAATATACAAAGATGGATTTTCTTCATAAACATTCAATATTGACTCATTTGTCTCATCCTTCATATATACTTGTCTATTTACTCTCACTTTACTACTATTATCATTGTGGGACTATTTTTTACATTCACTTATTCTTTGGGGAGGCTCCGTGGGGTGGGAACAACTTCCTCTGCCTCGATCTCCGAAAAAGAGTTCGGAGATAATTTTCCCTCGTCCCCGACCCCGTGAAAAAAAAATTCTCGAATTCGAGGCCCTGATCGAGAATTTCCCCGTAGAGGGCGGGAGATATTGCCATCCCTAGTTGTGGTCCTTTTAGATTAATTAATTTAGCATGTTCATATATGCACACGTATAACATGTATGCGTATAATTCCTACACGGCCTAATGAACTAATGAAGAGTATTTATTTAGAATCCCATCTTGAGCTTAAATGATCAAATTAAATTGAAAACACGCATATATATATATATATATATATATATATATATATATATATATATATATATATATATATATGCATATGAAGATCATGAGAAACAAATTATTAAGTCGCACAACCTACTCAATAAAATTTATGCAAGAACAAAAAGTTCCATATATATACCTTCTAAGTTGAGCATTGGCACGATCGAGAATATGAAAAATATTACAATTTGGTGGACTTGCCAAATATCTTGGGGACTTATGAAATGGACGTGACAAATTCTGGACACAACACACTTTTTACAGCGCCAGCAGTTTATTGTGCTAGTTATACAGTTCAGGGTTGGTGAGTCTGGGCGTCGGGCACGGCAACCAGGGGCTGCGCCTTCCTCAGAACAATGCCAAACTTCTCTGTCATGTCCATCTGCACGCCCTCCGGCAGCTTCCAATCGAACGAGTGCACCAGCGACGCCAGCGAGAACGTCACCGTCCTCTCCGCCATTCCGATCCCGGCGCAAATCCTTCTGCCGGATCCGATCCCGGCGCAGATGCTAGAAGATGCCACGATCCAAATCCTCCTCCACTCGTTTCTTTTACCTCTTAGCATTTTATCCGCCTACGCGGAGAGATGATTATCATCTGACAAATTAAGGAGCCCTAAAAAATTAGTTACTCATCCAATCCTATTTTTGACATTTGAATTGACATATTTTAATTAATTCCGATCATTAATTCAATCAAGAACCGACTCAAACTCCCTTTGATAAGTCATCGTTGCTTCATTAAATTAAGCTTTCTTTGCCATTATTATTGATTTAATAGGAATAACAATTTAACTAATGAATATTAGATAATGATTAGTGATTAAAGGTTCATTTATAATATTAAATAAGTTTAGGGGTAGTTAACATAATTGGAGATATGATAAATTATGTACTATTCAGATGTTATCATAATATAATAATAAATTATTTATATCTAAAATAAATAAAACAATATCTCACGAATAATTTTTCATTAAAATATTTACAAATATTGGTCCGTTAGCTTTAATTTTGCCCTACTGAGAGGGCCGTTACCATTGTATCATGACCTATGAAAGCAGCTTTCGGTCGTTACTTTGTTCTTACAGGCCATGACAGTCATACTTACACATGGCTCCTCGCGTAAAGGCTCCCGTCCGCCGCTGCCATCGCACAGACGACAATGCCATCACTGTAGAGGGCTCCACGTCACGACTTCTTCGTCCCACGAGCCAATCACAATGGAGTTATTATGTTCACTGAATTTGCCAAATGAAGGCCACTTAGGAAGCTCGAAAGATTTCAATGCCCTGACTCTATGGAATTGAGCAAAAAGACATCAACAACTTCACTATATAATTGGCATTCGAACCATATGTTAGCTTCTCTCTATGGCTTCCACATCCATTACATGGGATATATCAAGTTATTTCTTTTCAATTCCTCCCTTTATTATTATTTTTTTATTATTTTTATACTCCCTTCTCTGAAGTTGATTTTCAACAATGAGGACAACGTTGAGCTCAAGTTTGGGAGAGTTTACATTTTCATGCACCATGCCTATATTTTTATATTGCAATACATGCATACATTCTTATCATGTTTTATTTATTATTTGCATATTCCATTTGCATCATCTCGACAATCTATAAAAATTAAAAATCTCATATCATTATTTCGTATGACTTAATATTTTTTTATTTTCAAACATTATTCACGGACATCCTGCTAATTAACGAAATTTGAAGCACTATTATTTTATCGTTTATCGTCTTAGTATTGGGTATTTGGAATGTGAATGTTGCTAAGTAGAACTATGAATATTTTGACGACAAATTTTTGTTCATGCTCTTTTTTTTTCTTTCTTTCTTTAGTTTTAATAATAATTGCCTCTTTGTTGAACGTTTAGGTATTTATTGAGCTTATATTAAAAAGAAAAGAAAAAAGCGCAAAAAGTTAAAAAGAGGGTTAGTTGAACCCCAACAAAACAAAATAAAAAAGTACAAAAGTGTTATTCGGAATCTTAGTGTGTCTAAGTGATTAGATCTGTAGGAGATTCTTACCTGGCGACCTAAGGGCAACTGTTCTGGGATCCGTCGATTGAAAGCTCATTACATGGATCATCTTGTGCAATATGGAGAAGCATATAAGTACCAAATAAAAAAAAGTATGAATGAAAATATTAGAAGTTTTGAAGTGAAAAAGTTTTAAAGTGAAAATACATAAGCTCAGTATGCACTTATGTTTTCAACATTGAGACTCTTATTTGATAGGCTGTATGTTTTCTTGCATGAGCTAAACTTGGATGAGTTTAAATATGTCTAATATTCAGAAATTCTACAATGCTGGATCATTGGAATGATGAAAATATACTTTGACGATCGATGTATAAAATATAGTGCTAAGAAAAATAGTTGACTAACAAGGTGGAAGCGATAATTGACCTTCTTGGTTGGAGCTTTGCCTTAAACATTGCTTGAGGACAAGTAAATATCTAAGCTTGGAAGAGTTTGATGCATGAAAAATACAACATATATTTAGCATTACATTTAATCTCATTTCAAATTATTTTCTAATAGCATGCATCATTTTATGTGCTTATTTACATTAATTTTACAAAAATGAAAATCTATCTAAATGTTGTATTTTATTATCTAATAAGCAAGAAAACTAAATTACGAAGCCAAGGAGAAAACCACGCTCAAATCGGAGTTCAAACAGAACTAGAAAGTGGAAAACATTTAAGCAATGTTGAAATAGCACTTTAACGGACCATAATGAATTCTAACGAGCCGTGAAACTGAGCCGTAAACACCTTAATAGGTCGTTAAAATGTAGTTTCTCACATCCAGAAAGGTGCCCGAGACACGACCGTGACCAACTCATCACGGGCCTTGAAATCCATGTTTTCTGCACTGTAAGGGTCGTGAAAAGCTTCTCGGGCCTTGAAAACCCATTTTAAATATGATTCGAACTCTGTTTGAGCCATTAAACACTTCTAACCGCTCATGATGAAGCCCAAATTCGAGATTTGGATGGATTTTTGGAAGAATTGAAGTTCATAAAGATTTCTACTCATATTATATGATCTTAGGATGATTTGGAAACATACTATGGATCAAATTTTGGAATTTGACAAGACAAAATTTCAGAAGTAATTCATATTCGTATTTTCCTTATTTCACATAGAAAAAAATTTTGTTTCTTCTCTGATCACATGGAAACTCAAACTCTTATAAGTAGAGGCATTCTATAGCCAAAAGAGATCATGTTGGGACATACTAGGCCCTGCAACCAGAGCTTTGAAGTCAAGAACATGAGAAGACTCCGAAGGATCATCGAGAAGACTCCTGTTGGATCGACTCTAGACGAGAATTCTGCAGCAATTCATTGGTGATTTTCGAAGATTATTATCTATATTACTTAATGTTGGGATGATCTCATGCCTAGTTTATGCATCTTCCTGTCTTCTGTAATCTGGATAATTTAGTTTTCTTTCTATTTAAGACGTGTAATATTTTTAATCGTTAAAGGCAAACTGTTAAACCTTATTTCATAATTGATTATAATTTAGTTTTATTTTGAATATGCATGCTATTATTAATGTTTTTCCACAGATTAATTGTCTTCCATAGTTAGCTATTATCCTTATAGGAGTAGTTACTTTTGATTATATGATTTTATGTGGAATTGATTCTTGACTTTTAAGTCTAAGTATTGCATATAACAACTCGTAAAAATTCTTGGAGGAATATTAGTTGTGCGGTCTATTAATCATTATCATATTATGGGTGATAATAGTTTAGAGATTACATTTTAATGTATCTTAATCTCAGATTTGATTAGACTATGATCCATTATGGAGCAGTCTTAATCTAATTTGAATTAAGATAGGTTGACTGATCCTATATAGAAATCAATAATTTGAGTAAACTCTAATTCGTCGTTAGAAACTAACTTGTCATATTTAGTCAATTCAATTTGTAAATTATATCTTCCTAAGCCATATACATCAGCAGATTAGATCAGATTAATTTAGTTTTAGTCTTTACTTTTCTATAATTTTATTTTCTGCACATTTTTTACTAAAAAATCATGTTGTCTCCTATTAGCCTCTGAAATTTGATTAGTTAAGTAAGTTAATTCTTTTTATGTTCGACACTTTACTCTTACACTTTATTACTTGAGCGACTAGTGCACTTGATAGCATTTAATTATTATCAATTCTCGCATACCATATGTCTTAAGGATTATTGGAAAGATTTTATGGCAGAAAATTCGAAGTTTGACAAGACAAAAATTTTAGATTTATTCAAATCCTAATTTTACCTTATTTTGGATAGAAAAAAATTTTGTTTTTTCTTCGATCATATGAAAACTTGAATCCTTATAAATAAAAGTTTTATACTACCTAAAGAGAGGATGCTAAGGCCTGCAACTTAAGCTTTGAAGTAAGGAACGAAGGATAATATTTTAAGAATAGTGAAGAATTTTGCACAATAAACTCTGGTGAATATTGCGTAACACTTCGGCACATCATTTCTAAAGAGTACTTCTTGTTCTATCTTATATGGGATGATGTTTTATGGTTTAATCGATCAATATATTTCATCTTTATCATCTAGATAATGTAGTTTTTTTTTCAGTTTCAATTTATTTCTTCAAGAGTTCTATCGTTAAGACTACTTGTGAATCTTTCTTTAGCATTAATTATATCTTGTTGTGTAATTTTACATTATTTTTAATTGAATTATTAGTTGATTATTAATTGAATAGTGTGATCAATCTAATAATTTATACTTTTTTTGCTAAGCAACTCATGTCATAATCTAATACAGCTGAACGAATTGATCAGATGGACGGTTTGGTAGTATAAGAATTACAACTCATAGCATTTTAATATGAGTAAGATTGATAATAGAGTCGGGTGAAGTATTCTCATCCTATTAAAATTAAGAATAGTTGGTTTATCCATATATTAGGTGTTCCTAATTCATATAAGAGTTCATCCTAATTATCATTGATTAAATTAATTACTATAAAAATTAAACAAGCTTGTTCTTAATCATTTAACTCATCCTAAGACCCTACCTGCATCATTAGATTAGTTTAATTTAAATTTTTACTTTTTTGTCATTTGATTTTTTGTAATTTATTTCATTGAATCATGTTGTCTCCTATTAACTTATATAATTAATTTAATTTAGTAAATTAATTTCTCATGAGAACGATAATTTGTACTCGTTAAATTTATTATTTAAATGAATAGTGCACTTTGTAGCGTACTATTATCATAATTTATTGCATGCATCGACCAATATTTGATAAAAATATTGTTAGATGCATCTACCGAGAAAATAGGCTATATAACTTTTTTTACTAGAAATTGTACGTACTGATTTGTACATGTGCATAGGTTTTGGAGACTTTCACCCTACAAATTCTTCTATATTGTAGTACTACAAAATTACATTGTGTTTTTTTAATGAAAATAGCTTATGATATTTTTTAATTATATCTAGGAACTTTGCATTATAGCTATCTTTTTCCTATTATTTGTTGAGAAACTATTGATTTTACTTTTCTTTTAACCCTGAGCTATCACGTCCGAACCACCCCTGCTTTACGCAGCTTGTAACTACTAATTTTCTAATTTACTTCACTTTTGCCTGATTTCATCATTTTTTTTATAAGCAGCTATTACAGAAAGAAAAGAAAAAACATACTTCAAGTGCGATGAAGGAAGGGGCCTGGGCATACCATGAGCAACAAGGATCGAAAATTTTCAACTTATTAAAGGTGTTCACATATTGGGTCGGACTCGATCGAATAAATCTGACTTGATCCGATAATGAATAGATCAAAATCCAACAAGTTCAAATTGAGTTAGATTGGATTGGGTCATCCCTCCATTTTTTTAAATTTATTTTATTTTTCTATATTATTTAATACTTATTTAAAGCACAAAATATTTTTTTTCAATATTTGAATATTACCTCCATTCTTAAATATTTTATTTGTATATATTTAAAATTTTAAATCAAATATATGATTAAATTTTAATTTAAAATTAGAAATTTTTAAAAAATAAAAAATATAAAATCATGGGATCAACCTAGTGAACACTCCTACAACTTACGTCCATGTTATCTTAATTCAGATAGATGATAATTGATTATGTCTGAATTCATAAATTTGATAATTTGTCTAATCTTTCATCATTTCTACTTTATCAAAAAGTAAACTAAAATATCATTTTACTCAATTAAATATATAAATTCAAACTTTAAGAGTATTGTTATGTCGATGACTATTATTTACGTTAATTCATCTTTGCCAATTGTGCTAGCTAGTTTCAACATAAATTCATCATTAAATAAATTAACTCTTGATTTTTTTTACATAACATATTCGTAAGTAAATACGTCATATACAATAATTCATTATTGTATCATTCATCACAAATAATTTATATGAACATCACTCGCATTTTTTTATCTATGAAAATAAAAGGTACAGCCCAACTTCAAAGTTCAAACAGAGGGTTTCAAGCTCACTCTCATTTTATTCATGAAAATAAAAAGGTGCGTCTCAAACTTACCTAAGCCTAATATTCGATAATCACATATATCAGCATCAACTGCATTTACTATGGTTCTTCAATTATGTTTGACCCATCCAATGTATGATTTGAGTTTAACAACTTGTCTAAACAAACCAAGTGAAATAATGTGGTCATTAAAGAAAAATCAACACGTCACTGGTACACTAATTTCTTAACTCATTTAAATTTCTTATGAGATATCAATAAACATATTTTTGTTTATTACTTGCAAAATTAAAACGAGAGGGACGAGTGTCTCGGTGAGTAAAAAGATACATAAACTTTTTTTTTTAAAAAATGTGAGAAACTAAATTCCTTTTCTACATCAATAATTTTTAGAGTCATACATGTTTGCGTGTTCGCTTAGCCTAGGAGTATTGTTCGGGGTAGGGGAGTCGGAGGGTGGGCACAGCAACCAGCGGCTTAGCCTTCTTTAGAACGATGCCAAACTCCTCTTTCAGATCCATCTGCGCGCCGTCCGGCAGCTTCCAATCGAACGAGTGGACCAGGGACGCCAGCGAGTACGCCACCATCCTCTCGGCCAAGGCGACCCCTGCACAGATCCTTCTGCCAGATCCGAAAGGAAAGTAGCTGAAGTCCCAATTCTTATCAGCATCAGCGGCGCTGGAGAACCTCTCCGGCTTGAATTCCAACGGGTCTTCCCACAAGGAAGGATCTCTTTGGATAGCCCACACGTTGATGAACACCCTGCTGCCTGCCGGGATGGTGTAGCCGCCGACGACGCTCGCGGTCTTCGGGCAGTGAGGAACCAACAGCGGGAGGGCCGGGTGCAAACGCAGCGTCTCCTTGATGACCAGCCCAAGGTAGTGGAGATGGGGGACGTGGTGTTCTTCCACAACTTTTCCCGCCCCCACGACTCGGTCGACCTCCTCTTGGGCTCTGCTTAGGATGTGTGGGTTCTGCATCATCTCAGCCAATGCCCACTCAACAGTGTTTGATGTCGTCTCTGTGCCACCTACCACCATATCCTGACATGGCAGAGTTACGAACAAGAGTTATGTTTAAAGTGAAGACTAAGAGCTGCAGGGGAGACATGGCGTTTTCACCGTGATTCCATAGACCTCAAAGAAAATTAAAGAGGAAAAGCAAGATCCAGTAATTAAATGGATCAGACTTCAGAGAAATATGAAACCTTATTTTCCTGTATCAATTATAGAGAAACATAAAGCTAGTTACAGAATCAAAATAAATTACAGATGAGAGCATGCATTCGTATTTCATACCATGAGGAGAGCTTTGACGTTGGTCATAGTAAACGGTGTTTTACTGTCGCCACCTTCTTTCACCATCCGCAACATGATCCCCACAAAGTCCTCCGCGACTTGTTGGTTCGTCGACACCTTCTTCCTCTTTTCTATTATGGATTCAAATATCTCGTCGAATCGCCGCATGCAGATTCCGCTGTCCCGTTGAATCCCCTGCAGGTCGAACCGAGCCAGCGCCGGGAAGAAGTCCGACACGTTGGGCCGCCCCAGGAGGACCGTGATCTCCGCCACCAGCTGCCGGAAGTCTCTTCCGACTGCGTCCCGATCCTCGTCCGCGTCCAACATCCCGCCCCACAGTACGCTGGTGATTACGTTCATCGTCGTCAGGAACATCTCGGTCGCGACCTCGACGGGGGTACCGGCCCGTGCGCGGAGGTGAGCCATGGACGCGCGGACCTCCCTTTGGCGGAGGGCCATAGCGGCGTCGAGGCTCGACGGAGACAGCAGCTCATGGACACAGACGCGGCGGAGCATGCGCCACGACGGTCCATTGGGGTTCCAGACAATCTCGGCTTCGCCGCCGTAGGCGATTACGCGCGCGGCGGCAGGGACGTCGCGGTTGGCGAAGTTCGAGTCCTGGTCCTTGAGGACCTCGCGGGCGGCGGACGGGGAGGAGACGATCACGCCGAGTTTGGTTCCGAGGCGGAGGCTGAAGACAGGGCCGTAGGTTCGAGCGAGGCCGGTGAAGTAGGTGTGGAGGTCGGGATCGAGGAAGGGGAGGCTCCCGACCAGAGGGAGGCCTGCAGGGCCTGGCGGCAGGGGTGGAGAGGGCCTTGACCAAGCTCGGCGCAGGAGGAGGGCGGCGTAGCTGACGACGGCGAGGAGGAGGAGGAGGATGGCCGAGGAGTCCATGGGCCAGAGTAGCTTTTTGTTAATGGAGTGGAGAATGGGAGATTCGTGCGAGTAAGCGGATACCTGTAAGGCGGGCGTTTGGTCGCAAAATATATGATGGAAATGCGCCGGTGTGATAAGACAGAGGGGAGAACCAAGAGCCCTACATCTGCACCTAATCACTACCTATTGTAATTTTTTTATTCAATAGTAAACAAAGTAAAATTGAAATAAAATGATAAAAAAATTACAAGTGAAATTTATAATATATTTTATGGGTATTATATTCATTTTATATTTATGAGTGAAAATAAATAATAATAATAAAAGTACTATATACGGTTAGAAAAATATGTTGATAAATAAAATGAACTTTAGATGTGTGTTTGATATGAGTTTCTTCTTCTTTTCTTTTTTTTTTGTTGGATAAGAAAATGAAGAATTGAAATGGTAATCAAATTTTTAACAAAAAAGAGTTGGTTGACGACCATATAAAATAAAAACACAAATAAATTGAGAAAAAGATAAAAACACAAAAAATGGAGAGACGGGAGATAAGACTAAAATAAAAGGATAATATATACATGATACTTGAAAATATCAAAATTCTGCGTCATTCATTTGCAAAGTATCTATAGAAAAAAGGATTTGTTATTTTTTTTAAAAGTAGCATTATTAGACCTTTAATCATTATTGTTGATAAAAAAAGTTGATGAGTGGAGGTTCCCCCATGATCACGCATTCCGTGGGTCAAGTTCAACTACATTTGAAGGGGCATCAATATAAAGATATTTAGATTGTTTTTCCTCCATCTTTCAATATATCTCACGTCAATATAAAGATACATATTTTTATGTTGATTTTTTTTTCTAGAGTCTTGTAATTATGATGATAATTATAGATTCTTTTCCCTGTTCAAAATTTCTTTCATTCGATATCTTTTATTTCATTTTCGTTGTTACATACCTGAATTCTCGCATTTGTCACTATTTTCCTATTAGTTTGGATTTTTATGAGTCGTTTTCAATTATTGATGTTGATAAAAAGCGAGTTGTAACTGAACCACAAAAAATATTCTTAATTCTTGCTAAGAAAACAACTTATCCTTAAAATTCAATGTCAAGCGAATTTACACTTTTTTTATTTTTATAAATATCTTTCTTCATTAATAATTTAGAATATTATTGATAATAATAAAAATGTGATTCAAATTACCAACAATAATTATATTCAACATTTTTAAAAATTTATGAACTTATGCATATTATTATCCTTCATAATAGATATAATTATTTTTATAATATTTTACGTTAGAAACTTTTTTGTTATTATTAGTTATCCTCTGAACTATTAAGAAAGATATTGAAAAAAAAGAAAAATATATGTAAAGACGCTTTGACACAGACTTCACACGAAAAATGCTTGATATTTACATTAAACCCTTTTTTTAATTTTGGGTTTCATGTAAGTGTTAAACATTTTCTATGTAAAGCGATTGTGAAGTTATTTTATATATATTTCTTTTTTTATATCTTATAGAATTATTGATAATAACAAAAACACGATTCAAATCGTCAACAATAATTATATTTATCATTTTCAAAGTTTTACAAACTTATGCACATTATTATCCTTCATAATAGATATAATTATTTTTTATAATGTTTTACATAAGAAAATTATTTTTCGTTATTAACAATGATCCTCTAAATTATTGATAAAAAATAAAAAAAATGTGTAAAGCCGCTTGAACGCCTACATTAAATCTTTTTTTAATTTTGAATTTAATGTAAGTGTCAAACATTTTTTAAGTGTGTGTGAAGCGATTTTTCCATTTAGGATAAATTGGTTTCTTCGCGTGGGGGTGGCATAATGTCAGGCACTCTAGCACAACAATGTCCATGGGCACGACATGGATTCATCGACGTGGGCACGACACGACACAATTCATTTTTTCATCTTTACGATGAACCCCAGAATATATTATGAATTTTTTTATTATTATACATGGATCAAATGTATGTTGTATCTAAAGTTACAAATTATGTAAAGATTGCATCCAATCGGTTTAGTGGTCTAAAGTATGCAATGGTATTCACGGCTTAATCTATATATATATAATCCTGAGGCATTAGACGCCTTTTCCTTCCTCCTCTGCTATTTATCTATTTCTTGGTTTTTTTAATTTATTTTTATTTATTTATTCTAACCACTTATATCTGTGTAACCTCCCACAACATGATGTTAACCACCTATATCTATATAACCTCCCACAACCTCATGTTAATTACCCCACTATTACACTAACTATAATAATTATTCTCTTTTAACTCCCTCCACAACCTCATGCTAACTCTCATGTAACTAAAATTTAAAATCGTATTATTATCTTCTTTTCTCTCTTTCCTCACCACTTTATTATCTTTTAACTCCCTCCACACCTTATATTAACTTTCCCATTATCTTCTATTATAGCTTCCATAACCTGATGAGAATTCCCCCATGATCTTCTATTATATTTTCCATAATAAATAATACATTTGGTAACTCACGCACATACTTATGTTAACTATCCCACTACCCCACTACCCAGTGGTAATAACTAATTTCATTTATAGGCATTTAACTTATTTCTTCCACACAATACATTCCGTCTATTTAAGATCATCCTCTCTTTAAACTTATTCTCTGACCTTTTCCTTTCTTCAAATTGATTCTCTGACCTTTTCATATCAAAATGAATTACTCACTACTTAGTGATATTAGCAATGTTAAAGATGATTGGTAAGTTATAGTTAGAATTTGGGAAGCAAAAAAAATTGAAAAAAGATGGAGAGCTAATAAGCTTAGATATGATTTTAGTTGATGAAAAGGTTATTTCTTACTTCATTTTTATTTATCATATATTTTTCTCCATTAATTTTTGTTTTTGCAGGAAAAATTTGTGAATAATGATCAGCATGATATTATTTAAATTTATCTGCCGCCAGCGCGAGTGAGTGAGTGAGAGAGAGAGGAGAGAAAGATCCGCCGCCAGCGTCGACGAGACGGCAGTCATCGGTAGAGGAAAAATAATGGAGAGGTGGAGAACATGAATAAATGGGCAAAAAAAGAGAGTGGGGAAGCGAAAAAATAAAAATAAGGCAGAAGAGTGTGGCGGGATTATTTTTTAATTACTGATGCATGCAAAATATAACATATTTTAGTTAATTATTTTAATGAAATTTTCTATAATTTGATCATGGCATGCATCATTTTTAGTCACTTCTAATCATAATTCCGGATTTATCAATTTTAATTATTAAAATCGCTGAATATTTTAATTGTGGATGGATTAACTATATTTTGATAATTATTTGCAGGAAAATTCGAATCTCGGCCGAAATTCAAAGAAATTATTTCTTACGGCCGAGATTTGGCTTTACACCCAAGTCGTTACGGCCGAGATTCAAAAGGAGTAACAAGATTTAATTCTTTGTTACGGCTAAGATTTGAAGGAGTAAAGATAAATGATTTTATCTTTTGGGCGTAATGGCATGAAGATAAAGATGTTACGGCCGAAATTTGGAGGGCGTAATGGCATGAAGATGAAGGGTGTAACAATCAATCGAGTTTATCTTTGGGCGTAATAAGATAAGTTCATTCCTTACGGCCGAGATTTGGAGGGAGTAATGGCAATTGAAATCATCCGTTTTGGCCGATATACGAAGGTGTAAAGATAAAATTGTTTGGTCGTAAAGATAAAAGGATTTTTATCCTTTGGGAGTAATGGAAAGGAGTAAAGATAAAATATTTTTCTTACGGCCGAGACTCTAAGGGAGTAAAGATAAAAAGGATTTATCTTTGGGCGTAATGATAAAAGAATTTATCTTTGGCCGAGTTTATCTTATAATTTTAAAGTCAACCGTACGATGTTACGGCCGAGATCAAATTGAAGGTCGTCCGCACCCTATAAATACGTGAAGAATCCATAGTTTCAATTCGTGCTCTGAAGTTCAAGTTTCTTCCACGGCGAGTCGTGAGCTCTGCAGGCTACGACCAAGAGGAGAGAGGTGCGACGGCTGGAAGTTGATCGCGACCCTGATCAAGTCCGAGAGGCTGCCCGACTGTCTGCCCAATTCGAGAGCTCTACTTCTATTTTGGGTGTAATTCTTTCGATTATTATTGTTATTTTATTATTATCTCTCCAGAATTTCTAGGATGAACTCCATGTTTTTAGGATTATTATTTTAGGAGATTATTAATTGAAGGGAAATGTTTGGACCCCATTTTATTTGTTTTAATCTTTTCTGATCAATTATTAATTGTGCTTAATGCTTTTATGTTAGTTAATTGAATTTCTGAATTAGGCTATACCAGTTTGTGGAGTGTTTAATTTCAGAATTTATTATACTAATTATAATTGATTTTATTTGGAATTAATAATTGACATAAATTTGATAACTAGTGTGTGGAGAATCAAGTTTGTGTGGTCTATTAATCTATACCAGTTTGTGGAGTGATTAATAGCCTAGAGAATCCAATTTAATGCATCTTAATTTTAATATAATTTTGGGGGTACCAGTCGTGGAGACTTCAATTCTTATTAAATTAAGATAGTTCTATATGATTAGATTGAGGGATGCCAGTCGTGGAGACCACAGGTTAATCATGTTAGATTACTTTAGGGAGACTCTAATCCATCTTTTAAGATTAAATTTATCTTTTATGGTTCAAATATTTATCCTGATCTATTTTCATCCTAAGGCCTAACTTCAACACCACTATCTTATCTTTATCTTATTTTCTTTATTTCATTTCATAAAACTTCTTTCCAAAAATCCATGTTTTTCCTCTCTTATTAATTTATAAATCCAGATATTGAATTAATAATATTCCTCGTGGGTTCGACACTCTTACTCCTTTTTACTATATTACTTGAGCGACTAGTGCACTTGCTAGCAAATTTTATTGTTACAATTACAAGGCCATCAAGTTTTTGGCGCCGTTGCCGGGGAATATTTTATTAATTAATTTCTGATATTTATGAATTATTAGGAGATGTAAATAAATTGTAAATAATTCTCTGTGCATATGTATTAATTGTTTTAATTATTTTTGTGAATAAACTGACATTTTTCCTTTTGCAGATAAAGGTCACGATAATTTTTTTTTACCTACTTTCGGTTTAAAATCCGACGCCGATTGGATTTTTTTCAAATTACACTGTCGACTTATGGATTTACGACTTTAATTTGATGTGTCGGCTTTATTAATTTTACGGCCTCGCAATGAATGATTTCTGAATTCTAAACTTTCAACCTTTACGGCCGTAATATTTTTATCCGAACGTTGTTTTTACGCCATGAGTAATGGATATTGATTTGACTTGTTACGCCCGGTTTATCGATGGTTTAAATTTTTACGCCTTATTCGAATCAGTTTTCATTCTCGGCCGTAACATTTTTGTTTGAACTTTTCATATGGATTTGATCTGATTTCGTAGTTTTACGACCGTAAGGAATTGCTTAATTCATTTTCGGCCGTAATGATTCAATTTTCGACATTTGAGTTTTATTCGAAATTATTTCGACCGAAACCCTATTTTTCTTTACGGCCTCGTGTTGACATCATCTCGGCCGAAGTGACCTCATCTTAATTGACGATTTAATCTTTTTACGGCCGAAATGATCTCATGTTTCATTTTTACGGCCGAGAATTAATCTCATGGTTTTACGGCCGTAAAATTTCTGAACATTTGTTTTTTACGCCATCTTCCGACCCCAATTTATTTGTGATTTTTTTCATTCTCGGCCGTAACATTTTAATAGTTTGAACTTTTGATTTGACTTTGTTTTGGCCGAAGCGATTTAGTTTGTCTCGGCCGTAATGGATCATCCGACATGGATTTTACTCCTTTTCGGCCGATTTATATGTGTTGATGTTTTACCTCTCATTGTTTTACGGCCGATATGAACTATATTCTTTGTCGGCCGTAATGATTTATTTGGCAACATTTCATTCAATTTTTTTTCGGCCGAGATAATTCATCACCATGCTAATTTTTATGCCTTCACGTTGAATCCCTTTCAACACTGTTTTACGATTTTTACGGACGAACGAGCCTCGGATTAATTACGATCGTAAACCCTTATTACGGCCGATCAATCTTATTTCTTCTCTGAAAATAATTTTTGATTATTTCTGATTATTATCTTTACGGCCGTAAATTAGTTCGGACTTATTTTGTGCGATTTCTTACATCATCATAAATTCTTTCGATCGATATTAATTTTTGGTATTCGTATTGGTTTGAAGAATTTCTGAAAAATTCCTCTCGAAAATTAATTTTAATGACGAATTTTCAAATTCTATCGTGCCGAAAGACTTTATTTGTAAAAAAAAAAACTCATTTTTCGTGACCTATTATCTGAATTTCTTTCTTCTTGTATATATTTTATTTTATTCTTTTATCTTACTGAAAATTGGTTGTTGCAGGTACTAATTGAAAATTAAATCACAACCAATCCTGGAATCTTCTGATAAGCGCACTAGAAGTTCAAATCCACTGTTGGAATTTGATCCTGAAATTGAAAGAACCTATCGTCGATTACGAAGAAATATAAGAAAAATGGCGGAACAAGCACGCGACAATCAGAGACTAGAGCAACAGAATGAACTGGTTCCACCATATAATAATCGGCGAGAAGATGAAGCAGAACTTTCTATGAGAGAATATGTCTCGGCCAGATACAGTGACCGAGAATCATGCATCGTGCTGCCTGATATTAACGCAAATAATTTTGAGATAAATCCCGCAATCGTGAGGATGATACAAGCATCCCAATTTGGAGGAGGATTTCATGAAGACCCTCACGATCACCTTGATAAATTTCTTGCCACTCTAAGCACCTTTAGAAATAATAATGTTTCTTCTGAAGTTATTCGTTTATTATTATTCCCTCAATCTTTACGTGACAAAGCTTCCACTTGGTTTAAAACTTTGCCTGCAGGATCGATTCATTCTTGGTTGGAGCTAGTAGAAAAGTTTGTTGGAAAATATTGTCCACCACAAAAGGCAGGCAAATATCGAAGAGAGCTGAGGGCATTTGTTCAAGACGATAACGAGACGTTATATGAAGCCTGGGAACGATATAAGGAACTGCTGGCCAGAGTTCCTGACAATAGAATTCCAAAATGGCAAGTAATGGAAGATTTCTACCATGGATTACGACCTGCAGATCAAGACAAACTCGACCAATCAGCAGGAGGGACAGTGCTAGGATCTAAACGTCCTAGTGAGATACAAGATATAATTGAAGTTGTAGCTCTCAAGTCGAGCCAAGAAAGGAGACCATCTCGCCGAACTCATGATGTACATGCTACACAAGGAATACAATCTTCAGAAATAGTGGCTCAGCTGGAGTCACTTAATCAAAAATTCGAGCAGATGATGTCACTAATGGGAAATTCTAGCAATTATAGTCCTACAGGTAACACTTCAGATTCAAATCAAATTGAAAATGCTAACTTTATTTCCAATCCATTTTATAGGAACAACGATTATGGTTGGAGACATAATCCGAAGTTTGCCTATAATCAGAACCAAGGCCAATCTTCTGGTCCATCAAAAGATTATATACTGAAAAGACAACCTGATACTCTCCAACATCAATCATCAAATCATATGCAGGAGATGATGGCACAGATCATAGACACAATGCAAGCATTGCAGAAGAATATGGAATCTAGAGCCACGAGTCAGGATGCATCTATTCGAAATCTGGGAAGACAACTGGGCCAGATGGCGGCACAACTAACTGGACGTACACCGGGTTCTCTCCCAAGTAACACAGAGAAAAATCCAAGAGGGGAAGAGCAAAATAGGCCTTGATTTTCATCAGAACTAAGTCAAGCTGACGACTATAAATCAGAACTATTTCTATCCTTTTTATTTTTATTTTTATTTTTGATTTTGATTAGTCTAATTAGTTGTTAATATCTTAGTTTAGGTGATAGTTTTATTTTTAATTAGACATTTATTTTATTATGGAGTCATTTAATTTAATTAATATTTAATGTTTTGTAAGGGGAGATAAACTCAGGGGCGTAAATTTCAAGAATTGATTCTCTCTACGGCCGAGCTTGGACATTACGCCCTGCCACCCACCGTTTTCGTTACGGCCGAAGCGACCGAAGAAAAGACAAGCTGCCATCGTCATTACGCCCTGCCACCCTCGTTACGTGTGCATTACGGCCGAGTTGTCACACGCATCAAGCTCGGACATGATAAGACAAGCTGACACCATTCCTCGTTACGGCCGAGAATGACCTCGTTGACCACGCCGTAAAGATTCCAACAGACATGACAAGACGCCACATCGTTACGGCCGAAGATCACGCACTACGATGCTCTTTACGGCCGAAGACATGACAAGAGCTGCGGGTTCCTATTACGCCCTGCCACCATTCCATTACGGCCGAGATGTCACATCAGCAAATCACGGACATACCTTGGAAAAATGCATGCCTTTACGCCCGGATTTGACCTTTCACTGCGCGCTGTCGGAGTGTTACCCCCATAAATTTATCTATAAAATACTTACCTCTTCTCGCATATTGCAGATCAATTACGGCCGAAGTGAAACTCCACTCGACTCCGGCCGAGCAACCCCTTACGGCCGAAGTTCCGGAGCTTCAACACCGCGCCGCCCTCTGTACATTACGGCCGAGCTTTCTCCCTTACGCCCAAAGTGCCAAGCCTCCAACTTCTTACGACCGGAGCTTCAACAGCGCGCCGCCCTCTTTGCATTACGGCCGAGGTGCTTCCACTACCCTTACGCCTTTTCTTCTCTACGGCCGAAGTCTCAAAACTCGTCACCGCCGATCCTTACGGCCAAAAGCACTGCACCAGTTCCTTACGGCCGAAGTTCCAGCGCTTCCCTGTTCGTTACGGCCGGTCTTCCACCGCACACCGACATTTATTACGGCCGAGCCTCTTCTCTCTACGGCCGAAGTCTCACTATTACGCCCTGTGCGTTACGGCCAAGCTTCCACGCCGATTTCATTTTACGGCCAAACTCCGGGCGAGTTCTTCAACTCCTTACGGCCGAAACCACACAGCCATTCGTTACGGCCGAAATCGACAAGTTCTTCAACTCCTTACGGCCGAGTTCCAAGTCACGCCTCCAACTTCTTACGGCCAAACTCCAATCTCCGGCCGAGCTTCATCAATTACGGCCGAAGTTCTTCGTCACCTCCGACCTTCAGCCGGTTCTTCATCGAATACTACGGTCGAAACCTCAGTCGCTTCCACCGAGCCGGTACCTTTTCTTTATTTATTTTTGTCCAGATCAAGATGAGGCGATTTGCTAATATATGGAGGGGACGTCATGAACGACGACATCCGAATGCTCAGCCGACCCCACAGCCCTCACAATTAATCTCCTACCCCGGAGATTATTATTGGACTAAGCCGGAGTATCAAGCTCGATATGAACGGATGTGTGATATTCGAATTCATGCCACCAGATTTTCAGATACTGAATTGCTGAGGGAGTATAATTTACTTGCAGATACTCATCTATTATTTTCTCAAATTGGACTATCTGACTTTGTGCATTCTTGGTGGCCAACTTATGAAGTACTAATTATGGAATTCCTCTCATCTCTGGAAATCTTTAATTTAGATGGCAGGAACTATGATCAGCCCCGCATTTCATTCCAACTTTATGGACGACCATTTACTCTCACTCTAGGAGAGATTAATAATATCTATGGATTTCCCAACCATGGATCTCTTTCTGTACCTGCTGACTTTGAGGCTGAAACTTTTTGGAAACAGATAACAGAAGAAGATCGATTGGTTTGGAACACCGCTAAAGATAGCTCAATTCAGAATCCTGTTCTGCGCTACGTCCATCGCATGCTAAGCAACACCATAAGTGGACGCAGTGATAATGATGGTGCCGTCTCAGAAGGAGAGTTATATCTCATCCACAGCATGCTTCACAGAACTCCCGTTAATGTGGGTGCCTTCCTCATTCGTCGATTTCAGCGCCGCACTACTCATCGTGGCGGTAGCATTAATATGGGTGCCCTTCTCACACCTATCGCTCAGCACCTACAACTTGACTTGGATGATCTCGAAGCTGTGCCAGGAAACACTCACCTCACTCGTAGGACCATTCAAGCTATGGGTCTCGTGAAAACCAACAACTCAGGGATCAAAGTTTTTATTTTTAAAGGCCACCATCAGGAGGTGCCCTGCTCAGATCGAGATGCTTTTACGCCGATTAATCCAAATAATTGGCTCCTTTTTAGGCAGGTCATAGCTCCAGTAATTCCACCTGCAGGACCATCTACCTCTGTCGGACAGCTACACCAGGATGAACCTTTCTCCTGGTTTGATTCTACTGATTATGCGGCAGCCCAACCTTACCTTCAACAGCAACAAGGATTCCAGGCTGCATCACCGGCAGCTTCCCAATATGCCACATCCGTCCATTCGCCTTATATGACGGTACCTTCTCCGATCCCATCTCCAGCACAAGAGAGCTCTTCTGATTCCTCGTTCATACCTTCTACTCCGTATGAGGAACGCGATTCGATGGAAGTATCTGCCCCTTTACAAGAACCTGTGCAGAATCGCTATATAGCACCAGAGCCCACTTTTACTTCAGCTCCAGAGCAGACTTACTATCCACCTCCGCCACCTCAGCCTGACTATGCTTCCATGCAAAACTTATGGGAATCAATGTATGATGAACAACTTCGTCAAGCAGGGGAGTTTCACACTTTTCAAGAAGAGCAACTTCGTCAGTCAGGGCAGTTGCACGCTATTCAGGAAGAGCAACTTCGACAAGCACAAGAGCTGACCAACATTCGAGCTGATTTTAGAAATATGGATGATCGTCAGGGTCGCTTCGAATCCCTTCAGAATCAACATGCGCGCATGACGAGACGCATCCATGAGTATCATATGCGCCAAGGAAATCTCAGCTACTATCCACCATCGCCACCCCGCAGACAATAAATCTGGTTGTGTCTTTTCCCTTTTCTTTATTTTCGTTTCTTTAAATTTTCCTTTTTATTGAGTATGTATCACTTTCCCTTGCTGGCTTAACACTGAGGACAGTGTCTGGTTCAAGCTTGGGGGAGTTTGCATTCCATGCATTGCATCTTTCTGTTTATTTGCTTATGTCTGCATCTATTTATAAAAAAAAATCCAAAAAAAAATTGAAAAATTTGAAAATTTTCTAAAAAATACCATTGCATGCATTTATTTTTGCTACCATCTTACTAACTTTTGTCTTATTGTTTTAATTATCTTTAAGTAAAAGTTCAAAGACATGTCGTTAATTGATGAAATTTGAATACTTTTCTTTCTTATCACTTGCTATTTTAGTATCAAACTTATGGACTATGTGCCTATGCTAAGTAGAATTATGAATGACTAGACGACAAAATCATATTCATGCCTTTTTATTTCTTTTAAGTCTTGATAATAGTAGACTTATTATTGACCATATCAAGTACTTTTTGAGCTTATAAAAAAGAAGGGTTAGTTAAACCCCAACAAATAATAATAATAATAATAATAATAATAATAATAAAAGAAGTTGAATAAAGTTATGTTAGGTACAAAAGTGTTATCCGGAGCCAAGGTGTGTTCGGGTAATTAGATCCGTAGGGGTTCATGCCTGGCGACCTAAGGGCAACTGCTCTGGGATCCGTCGATCGAAAACCTGCTACATGGACCATCTTGTGGAATATGGAGAAGCACAGGAGTACTGAATCATGGCTAAGTTCGAACTCTTCATTCAGAACCTTGGTTGTTCGGGCAAGTAAACTCGAGGGGTGCTTTATCACCTGGTGCCCTAAGGCCATCTGGTTTGGGAGTCATCAGTCCAAAGCCCGCTACATGGACTTTCTTGTGCAATCCTGCTTGAAGATTAGAACTTTTAAATGATTGAAAATAAAATTGAAAAATGAAAAGAAAAAGAAAAAGTTTTAAGCTCAATTAGTACTTATATGTTCAATATTAATGCTATTATTTGACAGACAATTTATTTTTTCTGCAAGGCTGAATTTGAGATTGTTTAAATTTGTATAGCATTCAGAATTTCTATGAAGCTAAGTGCATGGAAAATGATAAGATACTAAGTAGTAGGTGTGCAGAAGAATTGTATGAGAAAATTAGTTAGTTGACAATGTGGAGGCTATGATGGAACTTTTTTGAGCCTTGCTTTGAATTTTTGCTTGAGGACAAGCAAGACTTTAAGCTTGGGGGAGTTTGATGCATGCAAAATATAACATATTTTAGTTAATTATTTTAATGAAATTTTCTATAATTTGATCATGGCATGCATCATTTTTAATCACTTCTAATCATAATTCCGGATTTATAAATTTTAATTATTAAAATCGCTGAATATTTTAATTGTGGATGGATTAACTATATTTTGATAATTATTTGCAGGAAAATTCGAATCTCGGCCGAAATTCAAAGAAATTATTTCTTACGGCCGAGATTTGGCTTTACACCCAAGTCGTTATGGCCGAGATTCAAAAGGAGTAACAAGATTTAATTCTTTGTTACGGCTAAGATTTGAAGGAGTAAAGATAAATGATTTTATCTTTTGGGCGTAATGGCATGAAGATAAAGATGTTACGGCCGAAATTTGGAGGGCGTAATGGCATGAAGATGAAGGGTGTAACAATCAATCGAGTTTATCTTTGGGCGTAACAAGATAAGTTCATTCCTTACGCCCGAGATTTGGAGGGAGTAATGGCAATTGAAATCATCCGTTTTGGCCGATATACGAAGGTGTAAAGATAAAATTGTTTGGGCGTAAAGATAAAAGGATTTTTATCCTTTGGGAGTAATGGAAAGGAGTAAAGATAAAATATTTTTCTTACGGCCGAGACTCTAAGGGAGTAAAGATAAAAAGGATTTATCTTTGGGCGTAATGATAAAAGAATTTATCTTTGGCCGAGTTTATCTTATAATTTTAAAGTCAACCGTACGATGTTACGGCCGAGATCAAATTGAAGGTCGTCCGCACCCTATAAATACGTGAAGAATCCATAGTTTCAATTCGTGCTCTGAAGTTCAAGTTTCTTCCACGGCGAGTCGTGAGCTCTGCAGGCTACGACCAAGAGGAGAGAGGTGCGACGGCTGGAAGTTGATCGCGACCCTGATCAAGTCCGAGAGGCTGCCCGACTGTCTGCCCAATTCGAGAGCTCTACTTCTATTTTGGGTGTAATTCTTTCGATTATTATTGTTATTTTATTATTATCTCTCCAGAATTTCTAGGATGAACTCCATGTTTTTAGGATTATTATTTTAGGAGATTATTAATTGAAGGGAAATGTTTGGACCCCATTTTATTTGTTTTAATCTTTTCTGATCAATTATTAATTGTGCTTAATGCTTTTATGTTAGTTAATTGAATTTCTGAATTAGGCTATACCAGTTTGTGGAGTGTTTAATTTCAGAATTTATTATACTAATTATAATTGATTTTATTTGGAATTAATAATTGACATAAATTTGATAACTAGTGTGTGGAGAATCAAGTTTGTGTGGTCTATTAATCTATACCAGTTTGTGGAGTGATTAATAGCCTAGAGAATCCAATTTAATGCATCTTAATTTTAATATGATTTTGGGGGTACCAGTCGTGGAGACTTCAATTCTTATTAAATTAAGATAGTTCTATATGATTAGATTGAGGGATGCCAGTCGTGGAGACCACAGGTTAATCATGATTAAGATAGTTCTTACTCCTTTTTACTATATTACTTGAGCGACTAGTGCACTTGCTAGCAAATTTTATTGTTACAATTACAACGCATCAATTACCGATAGTTTTGATCGTCGTAAAGTTTAATAATAAAATAATATTTTTATGCTACCGATAATTTGGATCGTCAGAAGATTATAATATTTAATTATTTTTACGATTATCGATGTTCCAGACTATCTGTAATTATAATAATAAAATATTAATTATATTATGTATTATGATATATAATATTTTAATATTTAATTATTTTTACGATTACTGATAGTCCGAACTCTCGGCAATTATATAATAAAATACTAATTATTATTTTTGTTTATTGATGGGTATGACCGTTGGAACTTGTGATGGATAGGGAGCCGTAAAAAAATACCGACATTCCAAACCGTCATAAAATAAAATAATAGTATAATAATTTTCATAATTTTTTAAAATTTTTGACAGTTTGGATTGTCAAAGTTCTGATAGATGCTATCCGTCGCAAAATGCGAAGAATTTCTTTCCATCGGAAATGGTCCATCAAAAAATCTCAATTTTCTTGTAATGGTACTTATCAGTTACATGTATGTATTGTATATATATATATATATATATATATTGATTTTATCTGTCTTAAAATTGTTCCATCTTTTTTATAATTATACTTACTTTAATATAAATTTCACTATATATTGCATGTTATTGTTTAATATGAATGTTATAGCTTGTGGGAGGGTTATCTCCTAGCATCTGATTCATGTAGAAACAAGACAATGATAAACTCGAACAATTAACCGACTTGCATATATATATATATATATATATATATATATATATATATATATCTTTTCTTTTATATTATCATTTTCGTTGGTGTATCATAAAGTTGATCGATCATGACAATTAAAGTATTCAAATCAAATTATTATGTAGCAATTGTAAACGTGGTCTTCCCATGTGGCGATGTTATTTTTCAGGACGTTATAAATGGATGTGATCCGTCCTCGTGGGAATACTAGTCAAAGTTCAAGCCGAGAGGTTCTTCGTCGTCACCGCTGATGCTGTCGACGATGGGATTTCACTGATAAGGACCTGAGTATACCAAAAAAAAAGTAGAACTAGATATATTGATTAAGCTAAATAAGTTTATTAACACCTAATTAAATAAATCCTCAGTTATACTTCTAATTCAAGCTTTTATATCATATTTATATATATGGATAAAATGATTATGTGAAGTACGCTCCTCTTCACACCATGTAATGCGGCATCCCAACCATCCTTCAAGAGATCAACGATTGTGCGTATCACCTAGGAAGACAATGATCCTCTCTCTGTTCAATACTAATTATATTATATAAAAAATTAAAAAATAGAAAGTTTGAAGGGAAAAAAGGCGCAGACCGTATTGGGTGACGCAATACCATTCTAGCAAGACATGACCCGCGACACGATAAAATACGAGTTGACCATTACGGGCACGGCATGACAAGACTCATTTTTCTATCTCTAAGATGGTGGGTGGGGGATTTGGCGCTTTATATAGGTGAAGGAGGGGAATAAACATATTTTGACATATCTCGCGTTAGGTTAAACACGACCTTTATTATCCTCTTCCACCTTGTTTGTGACCCTAGAATCATGTTCGTGTGATCACTTCGTGGATTTCGTTCAAATAAACAACGCTAGTCGTGTGACTTCAACATGGGTCATGTTAAAATTTGAAATGACCATGCACCGTGACAACAAATCATTTCAAATAATATCGGTCCATGTTTCCTTAGATGTATCATTGTTAATTGTCATATTTTTTTCGTCGTAATCTTTTAAACACAGATTGTGTTAAAAGCCACACACTCCATGTTAATGCCAAATACACAAATGACACGTCCATGATACACGGATCCTGCTGGCATTGCTCGGACTGCGCTGGTGCGGAAAAAAAATCATTAGGAGTCCTAATTCAATCATTCAATAAACTTTATCCCTAATCATATTCTAACTATATTTTCTTTGTTTTATCTGTCATAAATATAATTATTCCTGAATTTCAGAATTAAATAAATAATCATTATTCTTATCTTTTATTTTTTGGAATAAAATAATATTATTTTATCTTCTAAATATTTTAAGACATAAAACTCTTATCTTAACTCTGATTAGGATTCTCTTTTAGCCCAAACTTTTAGTTAGATTCAAATTACATTTTGAAACCCTAATCTCATTATATATAACTTCAACTCCTAATCAAATTAGGAATCCTCTTTCCCTTACTCTTATCTAATAAGACTTCCATTCATATTCAAACTTTTCTTATCTTATCTTATCTTATCTTCTTCTTTTATCCATCCTCCAAGTATATTTCTAATTCTTTTCAAACTTTATCTTTCTTTAATAAACCATAATTACGAAAATTATTTTTTAATTTAAAAAAATTAGGGTGTTATATCATTATCCCCTTAAAGAAAATTTGTCCTCGAATTTTTCTGTGTATAAATTTACCATATCATTTTGGTCACTTCTAATGTATTAATTTCCTTACTTCTCATATCCCATAATATATATTCATCTAATACTAAATAAGATCATCATGTGAAGTACCCTAAGTACCCCTCATACCGAATGGGCTTCTTCTTTTCTACCTCAAACATGCCCTATTAATCTTGTAACTCATCAAAAAGTCTATCCCATTATGTCGGAATAATATGGACACAAGGAACTTATCTATAGTATTGACTATATTTATGCTACCTTTTTGCATTAATTTAATTTACCAATTATTGTCCGTATTACCCCCTTAAGACATGTCTACCTATCTTTGTGAATCATTTTGATCACGTACAACGTCAATGCATTCTTTAGAATGATAAAATGAATATCAAATTAAAACATACTTTACTTTGGATGGCTTGATAACTGTTCGTGGTGCTTTGCACATGGACCTTCAACTTACTTTGACCTAAGAAAGATAGGACTTTGTGCTCTGATACCAACTACAACACCCCGAAATTTCACCATCCTGCCTTTTGGCATTTGGACTTATTTGGGCCGGCGTTACGTACAATCTTTTCTTAGCTTTTCTTACATGGGATGCGGAAGCAAAATAACTATTTATCTTTTCATTATCAGTGTAACGCCCCCAAATCGACCCCCACCATGTGGCGAAGACCAACCTGAAGACGCCACGACATGTTATGACTTTGACCATAACGTTGACCATATCTCAGTCAAGAACCGAGACACATCAGCGAAAGAATGAATAATAAAGAAATAAAGAAAATGGATAATTCTAATTGCGAAAGTCTAAAAGTGACAATATCATTTTTAAGGAACAAAATGAAGTTTTACATCATGAATATAAAATGCGGAAGATAAAGAAAACTAATAAATAATCTAATAAGCCCTGTGGTTCATGTGTTGTCTTGCCGCTAGAACTTCATCACCACACACCTACTCCACTTTGTCACTGACCTGGTCCTGTGAAAATCAGAGACAGGAGAGGAGGTCCTCCCGTAAGCTTTACAATCTAGTGGGGAACCACATGATATATAATGCATAACATGAATAGAATAATCAGAGGTAAATAATCATGCTTAACTTGAACTTGAAAGGATAACATGGCAACATCATAAATCATAATAAGAACACGAATAAGAATAGGTAGATATCATGAATAATGAGAATCAAATGATGCTTAGTAAACTTGGAATCATGACATACATGAAAATCAAGATAATAACTTGACTTGACTTAATTATGCTTCTTGATCTTGGTTTATTAAAAATCAATGTGACTTTAAGTTCCTTTAGTTCTTGGGGTATGCCGAGCAAATGATACGACCTTGCGCGGGTCAGTGGGTGATCAAACCATGACCAAGAGAGTTACCCTTATCTTGATGCACTTGGCTTGGACTGACAACCCATTGTTAATCTTGCATATGAACTTGTTAATCATTTTTAATAACTTGTGACTCTTTGTTCTTTATTCAATGGAGACGATAAGATTAATAAGAAATAAATCATTAAGAGAATAGATCTTGAAAAATCAAGGATAGATCTCTGTGAGGACAGAAAATAAGATCAGTTGTACACATATAATATTCATATTGGGAAGTGGATTAATGAATAAATCTAATAAAAGAATTACCAGAAAATGATCGATCGGTTCTGGTGAACGGTCGACTGGGGGGCTTTGGGTCGGTCGACCAATCCGTTAAGACGATCGACAGATAGGTAGATCAGATCGGTCGATCCGTTTAATTGAACGGTCGATCGGTGGTCAGGGATCGGTCGACCGATCAGGTGACATTGCAGAGGAATCGGTCAATCGATTGATATATAAATTAATTCGTCAGAGGGATCGGTGAATCGATCGACCGGTGTTTAACAATGCACAAGAATCGGTCCGGTAGGCGTCTTGCAGAAACTCCAAATCACAAAAATTTCTTAAAACTCCTAACACGATAACGTCCTAACCTAGCTTCTACTCCCTAGCAATCAATCAAACAGTAATCTAACTACAAAGATCAAAACCTAATTGTAATTCATCAAGAAATCAAATCAATAAAGAAATCAAACAATCAAAACAATAACCTTATGGAACCTTCTTGATTTCTACTTTACAGAATCAATTAGGGCATGGGTTAAAACAATTCAAAGGTCATGCAATGTGATTTTAGTTCAACCACCTTTGTTCGTGATAGATCCGTTCTTCGATTCGTTGAGTCCTATGGCCGAATCCCTTGTTCCTCCTATGCTCTATGCCCCTGTTCTTCCTCCTGGTCGATCTCTGTCTTACTTCCTAGGCTAGGATGAGTTCCTCTCTGATCTCGCACAGCAGGGGGACGAAGGCAGAGGGAAGAGAGGTTCGTGAGTTCCAAAAGAAGAATTTAGATTTGAAGTTGTTTTAATTGCCTAGGACTCCTAATATCATTAATCTGATTTAATATCCCCCACTCCTACTCGGTTTCTTTCCTTTAATCCTGTTGGCCGTTTTATTACAATTGAACTCAAACTCTTTTTTCCTTTTTCTTATCTTTGTACCAGTTGTTACAATCAGAGTTCAGAAGTGACTTTTCTTTCTAACTATTCTTTCCTAATAGTCCTCCAAAGGTAACTTAACTTTACATCATATAACTATAAGAATTCTAATTGACTCAACTTCCATGTGCATTCTTACATCACCACGGACATTGTTGTTGCCCATGCATCCATCCTTACTTTTCGATTCAACTACCTATGGGATTCAAACACAAGGAAATAGAATTTCTATGAGTATAAAATACTCAGTACACAAGATAATATAAATGAATAGGAAAACTTAATAAAAACAGGCAAGCTTTCAGACAAACACTTCAATCTTTCTGTTCTTTCACTTTTCTACTTTGTTTTTTTCTATTTCTCTTTTCTGATCTATTATTTTCATGTGGTTATTTTCCGTTCTTTCAATTCTCTTCTTTTTCTTTCTTTTCTATTCCTTTCTTTTCCGTTCTTTTCTATTCTATTCTTTTCTGTTCTTTCTTTTCTGTTCTTTTCACTACATTTGTTACTTTAAACAATTCCTAGGACATCAGCATGAGAGAGAGTGGTTGTTTAATTTGGTAAGAATAGAAATGATTTCATTTGGTAATAAAAGAGATGTTAATTTGGTCTAAAATTATGTATTCCTTCTCATTCCGCCAATTTAGTGAAATGAAAAATATGATGTTTGAAGGGCTTAGTATTTCACTCAACTCATCTTAACTTAAATAAAAAATATAATTAAACATGGTTTAACTAATTTCATTCCCCCATATTTCACCCCATCCCTTCATATCTCTCAATCCAAACAGACCATAAAAAAATTAGCTACTTATCCAAGCCTATTTTTTAATAAACAATATTATGTGAATAATCAGATACGCAGTAACCCTAAACAATATTATGTGAATGATGATATAAAAAAATCAACTAATTAATACTCAATAAACAGCGATGTAAACACATTAATTTAGCTTTTTTTTTCTAGAATATTGTAGTCATGATAATAATTTAGATTTCTTTTTTCGTATTCAAATATACACACGTAATGCCTATTTCATTATAAGTAAAAATAAGTATCTCTATTATAGAATTAAATGAGAATATAAAAAACACATGTACAAAGCATTCAAACAATGATTAAAAGTCAAAATGCTTTGCCGATGATCTTTGGACCGCTCCAAAGTACAACCTTCGAGTTACTCCGCAATCTTATTTGAGTAATTATCGAAAAATTTTGAAAATTGTCTTCAACAATATATCACTCCGGCCTAAAAGCCTTCTATTTTGTTGCTTCCAAGTGCTTCGGGGGTTTTCATAGAATTTTGATTTAATTGATAGTCTTCCCATGTCAAAATAAATAAAAAAAATTGAAGTGAACTTCAATTGAGTTTTAGCATTCAAAACTTCTCAAAATTTGAACAAATATATTTCCAAACGATCTCTAGGACCTATGACAAGGTTTGGAGTTGATTTGCAATTGAAATTTTAGAAAAAAGTAATCAAAATATCGACTTCATGCTTCATCACGTCCCATAGCAAGTTTGTAACAACTCAATCAATGTCCCAATCGAATTAAAATGTGATTTTTATAGCTCTTAGAGTGTTAGGATTTGAGTAAAAGACTTTGGTCACAACTCGTGACTCGGAAGGGTTTTTAACATGGAATTACATATTTAACGAGTCATTACAACTTTGTCATGACTTTTTTTGTTACGGTTGTTTTGTTAGTATGTTACAACTCTGTCATTATCGTTGGTAGCTTTGCTAATTTTTATTTTTTCATTCTGTTTTGACTTCAATTTAAATGTAATTTTCTCTAATGGCTTTGTAGTTCTTTTTTCTTACTTTCTATATAATGAAACACAAAATTTGGGTAGACTTTTCATTTTTTTTATAAAATTAAAGTAAGTAAGCTCATAAAATGATGCATGCTATTAAAAAATGAATCAAAATAAGATTAAACGTAAAGCTAATTGTATGCTAGATTATGCATGCATCAACAAGTCTTATAACATTATGTTTCAAGTTGTTTAGTCTTTAATCTATTATGGCAATTAACATTCCATAGCTATTGAACATATATCAAATTATGATAATATTCATACTTCACTTATTAATTAAGAAAACAATATGTTAAGATTGTAATAAATAACATATGAATGTACTAAAATAAACGAATATTAAATTTGGCATCGGTTCATATGTGGTTGTTGTAGTCTCTTCTCATTTTTTGTGAAAGGAGTAAAAGCTGCATGAAAAAAAGAGCATTTTCTCTCTCTTCTTCAAGATGTGCGTCCTAGATTTGAAACAAAAAGGAAAAAACAATGTTTTTTTTTCATCTTCTTCCTTCCGGGGGTCACCACAGGCATGAGATTGAATAGAGATTATTCTCTTGATTTATTGGCAGGCAAACGACACCATTGAAAGAGAGAGGATATTTGGGTGGTGAGATAAGAGAAGAGCTCCGCTTTAGAGACAGAAAATAATGGAAAGGGATAGTAAAGATCTTTTTGACAAGGATAAAATGGGGGTTCCCCCATTTAATTTACCCCCCATTTGACTGCGCCCGTTTTACACATGAAAAACTGGCGTTTTTATCCAAAAAAACCGTGTGAATCGGAGGCGTTCGACTGAACCGGCGGGCGCGCGAACCGATCGTCTTCGGCAGATAATAAAAAGGTCGGCGCAGTAAAAATTTTGCCCCTTTCACCCGCATTTTCTCTCTCCCTCTTTCTCCCCTCCTCGTGCGACGACGACCGGCCGCCATCCACGACTTGCACGACGTCCGGCGACTTCGACGATGACGTCCGACAACTTCGACGACGACGTCCGGCGACTTCGACGACGACGTCCGCGCGACCACGACCGGCCGCGACACGATCCGTGCCACCACGACCGCCTCCGACCAGATCCGTGCCACCACGACCACTGCCGACCAGATCCGGACCACCACGACCGTCGGCCGACCAGATCTGGACCACCACGACCCCCGGCGGGCAGATCCATTCTTCTTCGACCAGATCCGCGCGATGAAGACCCGATCCGTCGATCTTCGACCACGAGGTACTTTCTGACAGATCCGCCGGTTTGTCTGTACCTTTGCCGATTTTTTTCTCGGGCCAACCCCTCTCTTTGCCGACAGATCCGCCGCCGGCCGCCCTCCCCACTCGCTCGCACGACAACGCCCGCATGCTGCCGCCCTTCGCACGCCGCCGCTGCTGCCCTTCGTCGCACGCATGCCCCCGCCGCCGCCCTTCGTCGCACGCACGCCCCCGCCGCCGCCGCCCACGCACGCCCCCGCCGCCGCCGCCCACGCATGCCCCCGTCGCCGCCCACGCACGCCCCCGTCGCACGGCGCCGTCCTTCGCACGCCGCCGCCGTCCTTCGCACGCCGCCGCCGCCCTTCGTTGCACGCACGCACGCCCCAGCACGCCCCCGCCGCCGCCCTTCGTCGCACGAATGCATGCCCCAGCATGCCCCTGCTGCCGCCCTTCGTCGCACGCACGCATGCCCCCATCCGCGCACCCCGGCCTGGCCGCACCCTGACCTTTCGCAAACGCACGTCCCCGATCGCATTCTGCCCCCGCACGCCCTGCCGTTTTGCATGCCCCCGCATGCCCTGCCGTTCTGCACACCCCCGCCACGCCCTCACGGTATCTTTCTCGCATCTAGATGTTTATTGTAATTTGTACTCAATTATGTTGTTTAACTGAAGTTTAATTGTACTTATTGTTTCATCGCCCTTCATCGTGTTCATGTATGCATGCATGTTTTAGGGTTTCACATGTCAGCCATGTCATCTTCTACCTCTTTTATATCACGTCAATTAGATATTCCTTTTTGTGCGTGTGGTGATAAGGCAATATTACAAACTTCATGGACAAATAATAATCCATGGAGACGATTTTGGGGGTGCTCTCATTATCGGGTAAACATTTTCATTGACAATAAGTAATGTATTTTGGTCTTTATTTTTGTTTCATCATTTGATGTTCATTTTGTGTATAATGTTCTTCCAGGGTAAGCCCGCACGAAGATAGTAATTTTTTTCAGTGGTTCGATCCAACTATGGATGATCGGAATAAGAATATTCTAAGAAGATTGTTAAAAGACGATGAAAAGTTCAAAGACGAAGATCGAATAAATATAGGATCATTTTAATAGGATTGCTCAATAAAATTATCGCCTATGAAGATGTTGCAAGGAGAGATAAAATTATGTATTTACTTCTTGGAATGATAATATCATTTGTATTAGTTAAAATGAACTTTCTTTAGTTGCAGGGTTTGTAATCCTTAGTTTCCTTTTTCTTTTTATGTAGTCATAGCAGTTTGTAATGAACATGTATGTAATTATGTTTAGTTAACAATTTGCGATATGTTTGTGAGATGCTGTATGCTTGCGATATGTTCTATGCATGTTTGCGATATGTTGTATGCATGTTTGCAATATGTTGGAACAGTAGCTGTTTAACTGTAATGCATGATAGAAAAAAGGTTATAGGTCTGATAAGATTACAAAACTGCATAGACTAAGCAATTCACTTATGAATCATGAACAAAAGGAGTTTCCAGCATGAATGCTTGATCATCCACTTGCATATAGAAATGTGGAAGCAACCAACATGCTTGCTTTTTGCCTGTTGCTCTTCCCACTCTCTAGAGGCTGCTATAATTGCAAGAGGTGCCAGTTCACATTACTGTAACATCTTTCGACAATGACTTCCTTGTGAAACTATTTCTCCCATGAAACTAGTGCAGATTTTGTCAAGAAAGCCATATGAAGTTTGGGAATGTTACGAAGCCAAATCAAGATAAATTAACCATGAAGTTTGTGAAACTATTTCTCCCATGAAGTTTGGGAATGTTACTAATGCCATCAAGTTTGGGAATGTAACAAATCAAGGCAAATATGTTACAACACAAAATAAGTTCCAACATAAATAAGTTACAACATAAATATGTTCCAACATAAATAAGTAGGTTCCAACATGCATTCAGACACAAAATAAGTTCCAACATAAATAAGTTCCAACATATTACATCACAAAAATAAGTTCCAACATAAATAGTTTTCAACATATTACATCAAACATATGACATCCAACATATTATATAAGTCTTCAGTCATGACCTTCATTCTCAGCACCCTGTCAAATATAAAGACAAATTAAACTTTCAGTAAATGAAGACGAATTAAACTTTCAGTAAATGAAGACGAATTAAACTTCTATTAAATGAAAAGTAAATGAACCTGCAATAATGGACACTTTCGTTTGTCATGTCCTTGCTTTCCGCATTTTCCGCAACTCCTCTTTATCGAATCATTCTGTGACATGAAAATTTCCACGCCAGATTTCATCCTTGCAATATTCTTAGGTCTGCCTTTAGACTTCACACAAAGTGGGTCCCGGATCGTAAATTTAAGTCATGCAAGTTTATGGAGTTTGGTTCACTAAGTGGTAAGTCAGTAGTGCTAAACTGAGTTGTTTGAAAGTGGCTTGTGCTTGCTCCACTTGCATCATAGATTCACTCGGCACATGAATTGCACTCATTTTCAAAATGAGATCCTCTATGGTTGGCGCCCCGCATTGTAAATGCGTAGGTGAAATGAGACCCATCGTTTGTACTTTCCATAGATTACTTTGCGATGAGTCTGGACAGCTTTTTCATATTGCTCTACAAAGTGCGAAAGCGAAGTGTGCGCATTGACATAACCATCAAAAAAAGCATTTATACTTTCTGCCCTCTGAGTGGTTCACATACTTGCAGTGAAGACATCTTTCTAATATAAAGAAACACACTGTTTACGTTTGTTGTACATCACTTCTAACCAATGTCCATTTCGAATATGAAACTTTTCTTTCAAAGAGAGCCATCCCTCTTCAAACTCATCTATATTTGACAATTCATATAGCCACTTATTGTATTCCTCCTTAAATGTCGGCTGTGCATACAAATCCTGTAGATGAGTCATCGCATTTCTAGCGATATGCCAAGTACAAAAGATGTGTTTCGTGTGTGGAAAAACCTTACGTATGGCATTCCCTATCGCGATGTCCTGATCTGTAATGATACATTGTGGATGTTTTCCTAACATGCATTCAGACCATTGTTCAAACAATCATGTGAAAGTCTCCTCTATCTCATCTGCAAGTAAAACACATCCAAATAAACAAGATCTCCAATGATGATTAATTCCTGTGAATGGTGCAAATGACATTCTTAAATTATTGGTTCGATATGTTGTATCAAATACAACGACGTCACCAAAAGTCAAATAACTATCTCTTGACCTACCATCAGCCCAAAAAAAATTTAGAACTATGCCATCTGCATCAACCTCCCAACTATGAAAGAAACCTGGGTCAGAATGTACTTTTTTTTGAAAATTATAGATAATTTGCAAGCATTCGACAGAGAAAGTGTTTTTTCTTATGGTTCTCAAATGATCAATACAATTTTGAGTTGTTATAAGAGGTTCTCCAGACATATTAAAGGCTCTGACAATCTTAGATGGACCCATACCGAATGCATGTAGATGACCAATAGCTTCTCTAGAAGTTGCGCTGATTTGATTATGTGACCTTAAGAACTTTACCTTCAAAGGAGTTGTCAAGCAATGACTGTGTTCTTCTTGAAATTTTTTTACCTCCCATTTTTCATCTTGCCTTAGAACAACATATAGATGAGCATGACAATCGTCCATAACTTCTCTTCTCTGTGTAAAAGCTTGTGTCTGCCCTTGTCTAATTCTCTTGTGCCCTTATTTAGAACAAACATACTTTACATTGATTACCTTCCCTGTAATCTTGTGCTTATGTGAAGTTTATTTTCTCACAGAAAACTCACTAATTTAGCATACATGTTGTAGTATTTGTAGGCTTCTTCATCTGTGTCAAATAACATTCCAACATAGAGTTTCGGTAACTCATATGCTTTGACAACAAAATTAACATCTTCAGGTTTGTCATGTTCAATATCGTCTTCACTCATCCATTCTTCTATCAATTCTGCCATGTTACTAGCACTATTCTCACCGTCCATGTGCAATTTTACCTAAAAAATACAAATAAATTCTCATTAGAAATTCACAAACATGATGAAATTGATGATGAATTTGCTCACTGTTGCATGATATAATTAACCAAATTGCAAACAAGAATGATTAAACAAACATATTTACACATGAAAATTAACTCACATCATTTAATTAATCTTGAGACATTTAACTACTTACAAGATGATTAACTACTTGCATGATGAAATTGATTACCTAAGTACAACATGATCTGCGATCAACTACTTACAATTGAAAGTGATTATTACATAATTATAATATCACTACTTAGAAAGGTGATTATTACATAATTACAAGGTGATCAATTAAAAAGTGTTTAACAAATTACACGGCAACCCGACGGTAGGGCGTCGGTGTCGTGCGACGAAGGGCGGCGGCGGAAGTCAGCGGGGGCGTGCGTGCGACGAAGGGCGGCGGAGGCAGTCAGCGGGGGTGTGCGTGCGACGAAGGGCGGCGGAGGCAGTCAGCGGGGGAGTGCGTGCGACAAAGGGCGGTGGCGGTAGTCAGCGGGGGCGTGCGTGCGACGAAGGGCGGCGTGCGTGCGTCGAATGGCGGCGTGCGTGCGTCGAATGGCGGCGGCGTGCGTGCGACGAAGGGCGGCACCGTGCGACGAAGGGCGGCGGCATGTGGGCATTGTCATGCGAGCGGGCGGGGCGGCCGGTGGCGGATTTGTCGGCAAAGACAGGGGTCGGCCCGAGATAAAAAACCAGCAAAGGTAAAGAGGACAAAATGGAGGAAAGTACCTCATGGTCGAAGATCCGACCGGCGGTCAGCGGCGGTGCATGCGACGAAGGGCGGCGGCGTGCGGGCGTTGTCGTGCGAGAGGGGAGGGCGGCTGGTGGTGGATCTGTCGGCAAAGAGAGGGGTTGGCCCAAGAAAAAAACTGGCAAAGGTACAGACAAACCGGCGGATCTGTCAGAAAGTACCTCGTGGTCGAAGATCCGACCAAAGTTCGATGGATCTGGTCTTCGTTGCACAGATCTGGTCGACGGTCGGCCGGCGGTCTCAAATCGGCAAATGTCGTATGGATCTGGTCGAAGAAGAATGGATCTACCCGCCGGGGGTCGTGGTGGTCCAGATCTGGTCGGCCGATGGTCGTGGTGGTCCGGATATGGTCGGCGGCGATTGCGGTGACGCGAATCTGGTCGACGACAGTCATGGTGGCGCGGATCGTGTCGCGGCCGGTCGTGGTCGCACAGACATCGTCGTCGAAGTCGCCGGACATCGTCGTCGCGCGAGGAGGGGAGAAAGAGGGAGAGAGAAAATGCAGGTGAAAGGGGCGAAATTTTTACTGCGCCGACCCTTTTTATTATCTGTCGAAGACGACCGGTTCACATGCCCGCCGGTTTAGTCGAACGCCCTCCAGTTCACGCGGTTTTTTTGGATAAAAATGCCGATTTCAAATGAGGGGTAATTTCCCCCATTTTAAATGGGGGAACCCCCATTTTATCCTTTTATATTTGGGTGGAATCCTAAAGACATGACACAAAAACAAGAGTCTCCTTAACAGCTACTGAGCAGTCATGCCATTGGATTACACTTCGAGGACAGGAGATATTGTAGGAGGCTATAGACTTAGGCAATTTTCATCGTCACAGATATACTTTCAACGGCATGCATCAAAATGATATAAAAGAAAATCTAATAACCTCCTCATTTCAACATTTATTTTCTCTCTGATAGTGGACTTCTTCATCCGAGCTCTAATGATTTAACCTTTTAAGAAAATTAATCTAACACGTCAATTTCAACATAATATGTAATGCCCGGTTCATTTAAAGAAAAAAAGAAGAAGAGATAGACTTGAAATAGAAAAAGGAAAAGAAGAGGATGGAAAGGATTAAATCAAATAGGAAGGTAAAACCAAATAGAGGAAAAGATTAATAGGAAACAAAGTTTTAAAATCTAAGGGGATGAAATCAAATCTTGAAGTCCCAAAGATTCTCAAATTTCTCCCATATAAATAAGAGGCCAAATCAAATAAATCAGTCCATTTTATTTTTCCTACAAGTCGGCCCTAATTTTCTCTCCCTCTCGTGCACCTTTTTCGTTCCCTTCTTGTCCCTAATTTACCGCCGCCAAGAGGGGACTCGCCGGTGGGAGGAGATGCCGTCGAAGCGTGCTTGAACTGAGAGGTGCGGGCAGAGGAAGAAGAGGAAGACGAGGAGAAAGAAGAAGACTACAGGATTAGTTTCTGGACAGAAACTAACAAGGTATGAAACTAGGGTAGATTCTTCCTAGAATCATGATTTTAGACTTGAAGCATGTTCTAAGTAGTTCTTGGTTATTCTATGATGTTCTATGATATTGAATTGTGCCGGCCATCACCGGAAAAGTCGAACGGAACGCGAACTGCGCGTCTGCGCAGTTGCTGCGTAAGAAGAACCCGGCCCGGGCAGGTCCTTCTCCGAACTGAGTTCGTAAGAACTCGGCCCGGATCCGCCATTGCTGCACTCTTTGAGCTCTGCAAATCGGTCGAATCTGGCCCGGGTTGAAAATGACCCGGATCGAGTTCCTTGCACGATGAGCAGTCAGGCAAAACGACTATTCAGAGAAGAAGATGACTTGACTCGGCCCGGATGTGACCCGAACCCGGCCCGGGCTACTCTTTGTTTTCCCGAGAACAATTTCCGATGAACTCGGCCCGGGTTCTGCCTGACTCGGCCCGAGTTCCGATACCACTTATGATGATTCTATGATGTTTAGGCCTATGATTCATGTGAATAATCCCGATCTAAGTCATAAGTCATAATGATGATTAAGATGTTATGCACGTATAATTCCTCTCCATGATCCTATCTTGTAGCTCCAATTAAGTCTTATATAATGATGATGATGATGATTAGGACTCTTAATTTGTATGATTCGATGATGATCCGACCCGGCCCGGGTGTAACCCGAACCCGGCCCGGGCTCTACCCTAATTTTTCTGAAGATGATGACCGATCAACTCGGCCCGGGTTTCTCCCTACTCAGCCCGGGTTCCGACCTAATCAAGCATATGATTATGATTTCATAATCCTTACACCATGTGATTAATCCTGATCTATGTATGATGATGATGTCGACCTTATCCCTGATTTACTCTCCATGATTATGTCATTTATCTTGATTTAAAGTTCTCATCAAAATATGAATTATTTAATTAAAAGATGCAAGATAAAAGACGTAAAATAATAAATGAAGAGCTCTTTTTATGATGGACTGGTGACGACCAGTTATGGACTGTCCTCGGACAGTTATGGATTGACCTCTGTCAGTTATGGGCTGGCTCTGCCAGTTATGATGATGATGATGGACGGGTTGATGCAGACCTCCCCGTGGGTTGAAATATACCCCACTATAAGTCAAAGATGAATAATAAGATGATGAAGAAGATGAAGCATATTAATAATAAAATCCCTTCATGATGATTAGTGGCTCTTGCCACACCTTTCCATGATCTCTTGATCTATTATTAATATGAACTTAATAAGATAATTCACTTCATGATTATCTATGCTCATACGATGATCTCTCCTGATCCTTTATATGATGATGACCTCATAATCATGATGATCAGTTTTTGCCTCCTCTATGATGATTTATTTTGATCTATCATGATCTTTAATCTTATGATCTCAAGAAGATGACAATCTATCAACTTCCTATCCATATGCCAAGTTATAGGATCTCTGTTACATATATGATGACGATGATGTTTATTTTCTATATGATGATGATGATGATGCCTTTATGATTCTTGTCTAGTATCATGATTTTATGATTATTTTTATCTTACTTCCATACTGAGTTGCAAAACTCATAGGGAGGTTTCTCCCCTACATGTTCTTAAATGCAGGATCAGATCTTGAAGATGAAAGTGGCCAACGATGACAGATCGAGCTCGTAGGTGGCTGCACATGGTTATCGAGTCCTTTAGATGATGGATAGCTTTTTCCTTTCTTTTTTATTACTTGATGCATTAGCTTTCCTTTGGACTCCTATGAAGTCAGTCTTTCGCATTTCATGATGTTACTCTCTTTATTCTTAATGATGATTTAGTTATTCCACATTTATTGATGTTCTGTTAACCAGTCAAAGTCTCTTTTTGGTCAATATGATGTACACGTAAGGATGACCCGTAGCGTCTTCGAAGCATATTTTGCCATGTGGCGGAGTGCCAGAGCCTAAAGTTAGGTACCAGAGCCTAAAGTTAGGGCATTCTCATGTCCTAATATAAGATGTCATGGTCCATGTGCAAGTGCCACGAGCAGTCACCGCGCCACCTGAAGTTATGTCAAGTAAGTTTGTCCCTTTTTCATAAGCTGAACGATTAAGATGACAACTCTTGACTCATGATAGTTGGTTATGCTAATATGGATCTTATTGACCTTTAAATTCATTTCTAAAGATGATGTTTGATGATGAAGTACTCTATGAATATAGAACATCTCAGGATTTGACAACTAACATGCCTCATATGGCCTTTTTATATCATGTTCACATCATAATTACTTTATCCATCCTACTAAGATGATGAAGTATTGATTCAATGGTTTGATCATAATTACTCCAATTGACGAGTGGTCCCCACCGAAGTCTTCAACGGGCAGGTGCGGCCCGCCGAAGCCTTCGACAGCTCAAACCCGTTGAAGGCTTCGACGGGTGGTCTCCCATCGAAACTATCAATGGGTTTTCCCTTCGAAACCTGTCAAAACTTGGGAAGGGGCCAACACTCCTACTTCCCGCTCCGGCAGTCGGATTAGGAGCTTCTGACGGTAAAGTCCGTCGGAAGGACGACCGCCCTTTGGAACTTTCGACGGATTTTACTTCTAAAAAATTCTTAAGGCCTTTTTTCCGTTGCAGACTTCCATCAAAACTTCCGAAAGGTCGATGTTTGAGGACTGTCGATAATTTTTTTCGACGAAAAAATTTCCAACTAACCATTATCTGTCGAAAAATCCGTCGCAAAGGCCTATTTGCGACGGATTTCGAAGATTTTGCGATGGATAAATCCGTCACAAAATCATAATATACTTGTAGTGCAAGCTGATTAGAAAGCCTCCTTTCCCTGTAGATAATATTGATGCGCGATTTGTCTTGTAGTCTTTACCCTTCCTATCATTGAGAAAAACCTTCATGTATTGTCTCTATTTTGATGTTACTTTAATCATTCAAAATGTAAAGTTCTGAAGCTTTCTGTCTTCTCATGGACAACCCAATTTAAATTCCAAAAAGTTATAATAGTTCAAATTTCGATAGCTGCAAATATCATTTCGACCACACTTTGATTGTAATGTAAAACACATCCACTTGTTCCAATTCATCGTTTGTTTGACCATACTTCGTCCGTTCGTTTTCATAGGGCAGAGCAAACCCAGGTCCGGGTCTGAGCGGACTCGGTCCCGACCCGGATTATGCCGGGTCAAAAAAATTTCGACCCGGTACCGGACCCGGACCTGGTCGGATCCGGTTTCGGGTTGGTCCCGACCATCCGGGAACGCGTCCGGGTTTGCGGCCGGGAATCGATCGCGTTGTCGCGCGCGATTGGTGGCCACGATCCCGCGTGGCCACTCGGCGAGCCGATCTGCCGCCTGGCGAGCGGATTGGTCTCCTGGCAGCCAATCAGTCGCCTGACGAGCGGATCGATCACCTGGGGCCGATCCGACCGCTCGACGGTCGGATCGGCCAGCAGGCGAGCCGATCCGGCCGCAAGGCGCCGGATCGGCCAGCAGGCGAGCCGATCCGGCCGCCAGGCGCCGGATCGGCCAGCCAGTGGCCGATCCGGCCGCTAGACGGGCGGATCGGCCTACCAGTGGCCGATCCGGCCGCCGGATCGGCCTACCAGTGGCCGATCCGGCCGCCGGATCGGCCAGCAGGCGAGCCGATTCGGCCGCCAGGCGCCGGATCGGCCTGCCAGGCCGGAGTAGAGAGGGAGTTAGGAGAAGGTGAGAGCCGCCGGAGTCCTCGGTGCCGCTGCCATCATGAGAGAGAGGGAGAGGGCGCCGGAGTTGTCGGTGCCGTCGCCGTCGTGAGAGAGAGGGAGAGGGCGAGAGAGAGGGAGAGGGCAAGAGAGAGGTGGGAGAGAGAAAGAGAGAGATTGAAATGAGAGGAGAAGATAGAGAGTGAGTTTATATATGGGTTTATATCGGGTCGGGTCCGGGTCGGGTATCTGCATTGCAGACCCAGTCCTGACCCGATATCCGACGGATTTTCTAGTCAAGAGATCCGGTCCCGGCCCGGATCTAATCCGGGCCGGATTATTTTCCTGATTTTTCGGGCCGGGCCAGGCCGGGTCGACCCGGCCCGTGCTCAGCCCTACGTTTTCAACAGCAACAACACCAAAATAAATTAATGCAATTATGAAAATCTACATTAGTTATTGATCAACTTGTGAGAGTGATTAATTAATTAATTATAATTAGAAATAACTAATGCTAAAATCTAGTTATTCAGCTCACAATGTCGAAACTAATGCTCACTAACTCAGCTGTAAGTGCACAAGTGAGAGTAGAGACTCGAATGACGTATTCTGATTTAAAATTTAAGATCCACTAACTAATGTAAGTTAATTTTCAAGTAAAGGCCAGGGTAATAGCTAATAAAAAAAGAGGAAAAAGATCGGACTATAAATTAAGTTGAACTAAAAAGGATAGCTAATAAGTTCAAAGTGTAGATCAAAGAGTAGAAGAATGTCTTGCGTAGAGATTTCATTTGATTATTGTTATAGATGGATACTTAAGTAGTGATTAATATCAGTTAATTTCTAATTCCTCAAGAAATTGCTCACATAGTGCATTAAATTATATCTAAGTATCATATTGTGGATGGTAATTAACTAGAATAAATTAACAATTGGCCATTGATGCTCATAATATCAGTCAGATAGAGATTTCAATCCAAAGAAACTGAAATCTTTTCAGATATAAGTAATCCCACAAATGTCACTTTTTAGATATAAGTAATCAAGGGGTCAAAAAGTTCATGGGCAATATCAACATGCATTCGGAATTAAGAAGTTAATATCAACAAAAAATACCATAGTTCATTTCTAAATATAGATTGAACATAAAATGGCATCCTAGTAAGCAATCTAAACATGATTCAGTCAACATTAATAGCATTATGTTCATTTCAGAAAACTAGCATCAACAACAACAATAATTCATCATAATCCATCCATAACAACATCAAACTACATTTACCTCTGAGTGAGCTAGTGAATTAGCTCCTTATTGATGTCAAGTTCATTGTAAAATAGATGAGAAATAGAAAAAAAAACATTTTGAAATATAAGAAGCTACTAAAATCACCTCCGCGTATTCTACTTGCCGCTTCTCCTCTGATTTCCTTCCTTTCTTTAACTCCAGACGTAGCCTCAAGCAACCTCCTTTTTCCTCCTTAATCTTCTTCTTTTATATCCCATTCTCATTACCATTTGATCCTCGTTATAAGTTTCATTCACTCTTTTCATGACAGTTCCTCTTGTCCTCTCTTTTTGAAAAAAAATTCTTTTCTACACAATTTTTTGATAACTTGCAATTCTATGGTCCCTCCCTCCTTTTTTAACCGAGATTTTTGTCTCTTTTGCATCATCATGTAAACAAAATGAACATCAAGCACCAAACTCTTTAAATAAAATTTAAACAAATATGAGCCAAATTAAAGTGTCAAACAACACAAATGTGCAAGTCTAAAGTGATAATATGTTGAGAAGATAAATACATGCAGACTAAGCATTATTATCAAAATATGAATATTTAAGGAATTGAATGCACATGAATTTTAGTGAGATTAAGGAGAATTTTAATATGATCACTGGTGATCAGTTATGTAATATTATTTTTATTAAGGGAATAAGGACTATGAGGTGCAAAAATTGATCCACATTTATGGGACATGATTGGATCGACATATGACAACCCACAAATAGACGTGGTTCAACACTCAACAAAATTGATTCATCGAAAAATAGATCTGAGCTTAAGACCCAGTTCACCCATCAACGGACTTGACATTGGATGAGGCAGCGGCGACGATGACGCCCCTGCAGATCGGACGAGGCAGTGACAACAATCGGGAGATGAGAGAGCAATGACGATGTCCTAACAGATCAGAGAAGATAGCGGCAATGGTGGTAGTTAGGCGACAAGGAAACGACGACGGTGGCGATTTTTCCCTGACAACGATGGTGATGGTAGTCGGGTGACGAGAAAATGGCGGGGGTGCTAGTTGGGTGATGAGGCACTCAGGTGAGGCGATGAGACATCAGCGGCAACACCCTCGCGCGAGGCAATGGCGACAGTAGTCACGCGAGGCAACACATGTGATAGTCCCGCAAGGCAACGACGGTGGACATGCGACGAGAAGGCAATAGAAGCAGTCAGGTGACAAGGTAGCTGCAACACTTATGCAATGAGGAGGTATAAGCGACGATCATTGGACGAGGAGGTGACGAAGGTCGGACGAGCCAGTAGCACGGCCAAGAGGATTCGGCACAAATTGACGAGGGATTTTTTTTGGGCCCATTTGAACTGATCCAAATTGCTGAGCCAATTTTTTTATCAAATTATCGGACGACCCCCCATATATGAGGGGAAGAATTTGACCCACATAGTCCTCATTCCCTTTTATTAATTATTTTATTTTTTGTAATAGTTCTTTTATCCCATTAAAAATTCATGACTTAAAATTTGTACACCCTAGAAATTAAAGTACAGATCTTTGATAGCGTTTGAAGTAGCTGCAACTTTTGTTAGAAAATGAAAATCATTTTTTTTCCAATTTAGCATTAAATATAAAAGTACGTTTTCATGATTTCTTTGATTAACTTTGCTTTTAACTTTTTTGCGGTACTTGATTTTGTGGCTGGTTATTTAGTCAAAAAAAGGTTGCTGAATGTTGATCAAGCTGGTTGGCACCTGCTGCAGGCTGGTTCTCACTTAGTTTTGCAACTTTCCCCCAACCATTGTCATCCCTCTTAACGATCCAATTTGTTTGATAAGATTATACACTTTTTTTTGCTATTGTTTTACAAATTTTATTTTCTGAAATGAAAGTCGTACTAGTTTTAATGCTGTTCATAAGTTGTGTGCGACCCGACCCGATACCTAACCCGATCCAATCAACTCATATTCAATTGGGTCAGATTGAGCCAAATAAGGTATGTTTGGTTTGTCGACCCAATCCGATTTTCAATGGGTCTAGTGAGGTTGGGCCAACAATTTTTTTTCAACTCATTTTTTTCCTTACAATTTTTTCCATTGAATCTGAATAAAAAAAGATGATAAATGAAATTTTGCATTACAACATTGACTAAGTCCAGAAGAAAATAATAAATGAACTATGAAGTACATGAATACTATTGCTATTGGATCAGAATACAAAACAAATTGCATGAACTAATGAACCTCATCTGCTTATGCACACAACACATACACGTTAGAAACAAAAGAGATTTTTGCATAAGCGTATTTTTAGTTAAGTTCCTAACAGCTTTTCGACTTCTTACAACGTATCCTTTCTTTGAGAACATTTGTAATGACCTGAGGTTGACCAAGATGGTTTTAACTAATAGTTCCACATGAAAAAAAATATGAAGGTGGTGGATTTATATGTAGTTATCTCATTCACCCATTAAGACCCAGTTTAAATTCATGTGGCTATGGGTTCGAAGTGAACAATATCTTGATTGGACTGAAGGGTGTTACAGAATGGCAACAAAGCTGATCTCATATGTACACTTGAGCCATGTGAGAAATATAGGTTATGAACTAATATAGACCTTTATCAACGAGGACGTTGAGTCCTTTATAGGGAAAAGATTGTAATGATACGAAGTCGAAGGATTAAGATGGTCTGAATAGTCTCACGTGGACAAAATACGAAGGTGGTCATGAGTTTATGTGTAACTACTCTTTTCACCTATCAAGACGCGTTTTAAATTCGTACGAATTATTGAATTCAAAATGAATAATATCTTGATTAAACAGTTATAATATTTTTCCATGTGGTGAGGTCATAAGGCCTACGTCCCATCGGAAATGTTCTTTTGGTTGAGTTGTTGAACAGGAGCCAGGAACTGGCATGCAGGCAACCGCTGTGCTGGTAAATGTATTAAAAACAAGGTCCAAAATGTTGAGATAGGGATCACATAATGTGCTGACTCTTGAGAAGAAAAAAGGATGAATAATTAAATTAAATTAAAATATATAAGATAAAATCACAAAGTTCACAAAATTTTCATCTTGCAAATTAGTACTAAGACACATGTCAATTCGTCACGAGACACTCAATCATGCAATTAAGTTACATCAATGTTTCTATCTCATGAGTACTGTTTGAGAGATAAGCTATATCATGGATACATTTAAAAATTTATCTTCACGTTTTTCAGCACTAAATTTTACTTCTGGGGACAGATTATGCATGCACACGTATAACATGTATGCATATAATTCCTACACGGCTTAATGAACTAATGAAGTTATTTAGAATCCCATCTTGAGCTTAAATGATCAAATTATATTGAAAACACGCATAGATATATGTGAAGATCATGAGAAATTATTAAGTCACACAACCTACTCAATAAAATTTATGAAAGAACAAAAAGTTCCATATATAATTATTATCTTCTAAGTTGAGCATTGGCTCGATCGACAATATAAAAAATATTACAATTTGGTGGACTTGCCAAATATCTTGGGGACTTATGAAATGGACGTGACAAATTCTGAACACAACACACTTTTTAGTTTTTACAGCGCCAGCATTTTATTGTGCTAGTTATACAGTTCAGGGTTGGTGAGCCTAGGCATGGGCACGGCAACCAGGGGCTGCGCCTTCTTCAGAACAATACCAAACTTCTCTCTCATGTTCATCTGCGCGCCTTCCGGCAGCTTCCAATCGAACGAGTGCACCAGCGACGCCAGCGAGTACGCCACCATCCTCACCGCCATTCCGATCCCGGCGCAGATCCTTCTTCCGGATCCGAAGGGGAAGTACCTAAAGTCCTTCCCGCTGAAGTCCAACTTGTTGTTGTTATTGGTGCATTGGAGAACCTCTCCGGCTTGAACTCCAACGGGTCCTCCCACACGGAAGGATCCCTATGGATCGCCCATACGTTGACGAAAACCCTGGTGCCGGCCGGGACGGTGTAGCCGCTAACGACGCTCGTTGAGCTCGGGCAGTGAGGGATCAGCAGCGGGAGGGCAGGGTGCAGGCGCAGCACCTCTTTGATGACCAGACCGAGGTAGTGGAGATGGGGAGTGTGGGACTCTTCCACGACTTTGTCCATCCCTACGATACGATCAAGCTCCTCTTGTGCTCTCCTGAGGACGTGCGGTTTCAGCATCATCTCAGCAGGCGCCCATTCCAGTGTGTTCGCTGTGGTATCGGTGGCACCTAACAGAAGGTCCTGACATAGATACAGGTCGAAGAAGAAACGTGAAAAGGGACAGAACGAAGGACGTATACGATAGAAGATAGTTACATCAAGAACGCATGCATGCGGGCGAACGTACGTACCGAGAGGAGAGCCTTGACGTTCGTCATAGTAAATGGTATCTTACCATCTCCTCCTTCTTTCTCCATCCGCAACATGGTCTCCAGGAAGTCCTCGGGAACGTGCTCGCTCGTCGTTGCCCGTTTCCTCTTCTCTATTATCGATTGGAAGATCTTGTCGAGCCGCCGCTGGGCAGCACGACTTTCACGTTCAATCCCCTGCAGGTCGAACCGGGCCAGTGCCGGGAAGAAGTCCGACACGTTGGGCCGCCCCAGTTGCTGCGTGGTCTCCGCCACCGCCTGCCAGAACTCTCGCGCGGCGGTCTCCCTCTCGTCGACCCCCTCCATCATCCCGCCCCACAGCGCGCCCGTGACCACGTTCATTATGGCGAGGAACATCTCGGTCCCCACCTCGACGGGCTCGCCAGCTCGGGCGCGGAGGTGGGCGATGGACGCCCGGACCTCTTGGCGGTGGAGGGCGCTTGCGGCTTCGAGCCTAGGCGGACACAGCAACTTTTCGACGCAGACGCGACGGAGCATGCGCCACTTAGGGCCGTAGGGGTTCCAGACGATCTCAGCGTCGCCACCGTACGCAATAACGCGCGCGGCGGCAGGGACGTCATGGTTGGCGAAGGTCAGGTCCTGATCCTTGAGGACCTCGCGGGCGGCGGAAGGGGAGGAAACGACTATGCCGATCTTGGCGCCGAGGCGGAGGCTGAAGACAGGACCATAGGTGCCGGCGAGGCGGGCGAAGTAGGAATGGAGGTCGGGTTCGAGGAAAGGGAGGACTCCGACCAGAGGAAGGCCTGCGGGGCCGGGTGAAAGGAGTGGGGCGGGCTTGGACCAGGCGCGTCGTTGCCGGAGAAGGGCGAGGTAGCTCACGACAGCAAGAACGAGGAGGAGGAGGAGGAAGGCGGTGCTGGAGAGGATGGCGAGCAAGACCATGGTGTTCGACTGCTCGGCAAGTAGTGGGCAGCAGATACATTTTGTGTAAACCACGGTCAAAAGAAAAACATGAAAAAGCTGAAGAGTTCTCAGCCAAGTTTGTCTTTCTTTCGTGGTCTTTTTCTCCTTGTCTTCTTCATTTTGTCTTTTTTTTTCATCCATCCTGTAATTTGGGTTCCCAAGAACAAGCGGGCAAAGGCCAAGAGGAGGACGCTGATGAACATCTCCGACGCGGGCGACATAGGAGGTGGAGAGAGGCACCGACGCGATGAGAAACCCTCTCTTTTTCTCTTTCCCATTTTCTCCCTTGCGCCTTCTCGCTCCTAGATAACCTCTTGCCCATTCTTCTTCTCTGACGAACGCGGACAGCAGGGAGCGAGAGGGTAGCGCTAGTGACTGCCCTCGACACGGATGACGAGAGAAGAGGAGCGCGACACCGGAGCAATGTGAATGAACTTTAACATCGTAGGCTTCAAGGTGTGTATATTTGGGATATTCTTCATAGGTCGAGTTTCTCAACGAGTCAAGTATGCCTAATTTAAACCATGAATAGAACCAGCGAAGATGCATGAATGATGCTCCTTAAGATGATTTCATGATGACCTTCTGCTATGAACGAAGTAAAGTATGTTTCATCGGAATGATTTTCATGACCATTGAACCGAATACATGATAAAAAAAGTAAAAGAACATAGTTAGGAACTTCTGAACTTTATACGAAATGTTTAGTACTATATTTGCTCGTCTTAACTTTTGAATGTTCTATAAAGATATATTCAAAGTATCTAATTTGTAGCTAGTCGCGCTGGCAATTTTTGGAGAAAACTAAATGAAAATGAATTTGGCAAGACAAAACCCGACCTGGGTACACCAGAACCCAGCCCGAGTACATCAGAATTCGACCTGGGCCCTGTCTGGTCGAATCGGGTTCCGCAGAGCTCGGCCCGGGTCTACCATGGATGCCGAGCTTGAGCTCAGCGTAAACTAGGTACCCGAACCGGGTCACCCATGACTCGGCCCGGGCTCGTGCAAAAAAGATGATCGGGAGAGATGTCTCTCCCGATCATCTTCTCCGCTCCCGACCAGATCGTCCTCCAAATCCGGTCCGGGTATGACCCGCACCCGGCAAGGGTTTTCCTCTATTTTTCCCTCGAACGATAGAGACTGACCTAGGCCGAAGTCGGCCCGGGTTCTCCTTTGCCCAGCCAGGGTACTGGCCCAGAATACGACATTTACGATTTCCAACTCTGAATTAAATATGCAACTTTCTGATTTACTACCTTGTTAAACCTTTTAGTTTGATCTCTGATTTCTGTACGAAAACCATGCTTTACACATGAATATGATTATGGATCTCTCATTGGAAAATGGATGAAGTATGCTTATGATCTTTACGTCAAGAATGATAATGATTCCATCACAACCTTATACCTATTTATTTTGATTATTGATCTCCCATCGAAAAATAAACGTGATTATGTTCTTTACGTCAAGAATGATAATGATTCCTCTAAACTTTTCCAACGAATGATTATGACGCTTATGAACTTGAAGATGAATGATTATGAACCATGATATGATGATTAAGAATGAGAAGAAGTGACGACCGTATCGCTTCGGTCGACCGATATAATTTCGACAAGTGACCCTTGACCTTTGGTCATCCATTGTGTGGACCGAAAGATTAGAACTTTCATCTCGACCTGATTTAAATAAACTTCCGTCCACTTGATTTTAAAGTAAATGAAACAAATATAAAAAGATATTTTCTCTATGCCTTGATCAGTCCACGGATCGAAAGACATGCCCATGCATGATGAGGGAAGATGTTCCAACCTCGTAACAGATCCTCTCTCACGGCTTACCATTTGTTCTATTTCGGCGGGAGTTTCTTCCATACGGATGTTTTCGCCAAGCGCGAGGTCATCCAGCCCGACGTGGTTTGCTGTGACGCTGATCACCCACTGGCCCATGATGTCTAGATAGTTGTATCTCATAGTGTATGTAATGGTATTCCCTTCAATAATGAAGAGCTCTTCTTATGAATGAATCAAATGATGAACGTATGAAAGTATGAATGAATGAAAGTATGAAAAATAATATGGCAACGAATGCAAAAGAGAACTACTGATGAAAAAGAAATGGATATGAAAATATGTTTCCTCCAGTGATCTGATTTCACTATGATACTGATACTATGATATCCATTATGCCATTTTATGAAAAGATGATCTCTCTCTTGAGAAATATGATTCTACTATGATACTGATGCTATGATCTTCATTATACCATTTTATGAAAAGATGATCTCTTTCTCGAGAAATCTGATTCTACTATGATACCAATGCTATGATCTCCATTATGCCATTTTGACGGGACACACTTATCATGATTTTTCTATGAAGTTATATGCTCTTCTCTTACCATATTTTGATTGGAACCGATTATGATGACTCAATTTCATTTCCCTTTTCTTATATTAATTTCATGCTATATTCTGACATAACTGACCTATGAGTTATATAAACTCACACTTAGTTTTATGCTAACGGTTAAGCTTGCTCCTCTGTGATCCTCACAGGTATTTGATGACGATTGCAAGCTATTAATGTGTGTGCGGCAACTACAGCTTAGTGGTGTATGCATATGGTTATCTAGAGTTTAGATGGGACCTATAGAGTTATACTTATGGCATGAGCTTGTATATGCCTTGTGGATGTACCATTATCTAATTAGTTTCCCCATTTTTTTTCTTTTTATTGTTGTATTATTCTACTAAGTTTTTCGCTTACATGTCATTTTCTTGTCCATTTGGGTTAATGAAAGAGTCAAAGAAAGACTAAAGAAAGTAACGACCGAAAGAAGATCTCGCCACGTGGTAGGATCGAATTTCAGGGCGTTACAATTTTATGGTATCAAAGCCTAATGATACGACTCTCTTGACATCCTAGTTATAAAACTAAGTATAAGTATGGTCCACGTGCACCCACCAGAGCTACAACCACACTCAACCATCGCAAAGCAAAGTAAGAATTGTACTTTTGTCTTCATGATTATATGATTGTCTTATTGAAATGTATTATGTTTTATAGACGATTTCAATGACAATTCAATGGCCCAATACGACAGAGGCCATGGGCACAAACGTAGAGGTAACCATGTAGCGATCACCCCAAAAATTGCTACCAAAGGATTTGACCCGGCACTTGGGAGTCAATTTAGTAATAGATGTTAACCTTTCATTGGGTATGATCGGAGATTTATTATCGAATGATATCGCATCTAAGAATATCGGATGAGGCATGGATAAGGATAAAATCGTAGGTCGCATTCTAGAAGGACTATGCGTGCGTAGTGATGTTTGAACTGTTCCATGATAGATCTTTTTTACCTTGAACGAACCTCTACATGTTCCACTATATGATTTCCACGTCTAGCCGAATCGAATGCATGATGAAACCGTATGAACTTCTTGTCAAAACCTCTCATCTCATGATGCATACTTAGTACCATGCTTGTCCGTTTTAGTTAGTGAATGCTCTGTGAACCTTTACTCTTGAAGCATGACCCTTGGTTGTATTATACCGGCGATTGCCGGAGAAAAGAAAATGAAAACGAAATATGAATGACAGAACTCGGCCTGAGTTTTCTGAAATCGGCACGGGTCATGCCCTGCCGGACTGAGTTCCGATGAACTCGGCCCGGATCCGCCATAGACGATCGAGCCCGAGCTCGACTCGAACTAGGAACCCGACCCAAATCATCCTCGACCCGGCCCAAGTTTGACATGGGAGAAGACGATCGGGCGTGATGCCCAATTCGGTCTAATCACGCGCCTACCCGGCCCGGATGTAACCCGACTCGGCCCGAACTCTGCTCGGAAATCTCTGAAAATGATTTAGTGAGAACTCGGCATGGGTTCCACTCATACGCGGTCCGGGCTATGCTTTTGACTATTCAGACCGTTGATCTACATGCTTAACCTCAAATCTGTTCTCCATGTTGATCATGCTCATTATATAATTATCTTACCCTCCATGATTGTCACGACCCCGATTTAAATAACGATTTAAACTGGAGTTCGCAACTCATTACGGACGATCAAATAAAACTATGAAGGAATCCAGAAACGTGATGCAATCTTTTTTTTATAACATAAGAATAAAAGTACATCATTAAATAAATTACATAATATGTGATCATTTCAGAGCAATCTGATACTCCTTAAGTCGTACATTTGACAAAATGACTTTATTTTTAATACAACTTATTTTGACATAAGTAATAAAAACGACTAGCTCTCTTGGCATCTTAATAGAAAGATACGAGAGACATAAATCCTCTCATCATACAATCAAGGATGTTATAGAATCCTTTTACGACTATCACCTCGCACGATCCCCAACGAGCTATATGAATCTAAATTAATGTTAGAAACAACATTACGAGCAAAAATAGCTCAGTAAATTGATAACTCATAAATTATATGTTACCATCTAATAAATTCGGAGAGACAATTGATAGTAGGACATATCTAATAGCATATATAAATAACTTTTATAATCATATAAAAGAAACATAACATTCACTTCACATTTACAATCATATAACCAATCTCAAACGGATGAATGCAAAATGCAACATTCTCATATGAATGCACAGATCACCAACTGGCCAGTGGTCGGTAGGTAGACTTTAGATGTGGCTCCCATCGTGATCAGCGATGTAGCACTTAGCTCGATTCTACTTCATCCTTTTCGTTGAACAAATCATATGACGATAGGTGGAATCTATAGCTGGCCCTCATCGTGACTACTCATGATGTGGCACTTAGCTCCACATGACATTTAGTTCCAGCTTATCTTATCCCGTTATTGGGGAACAGAAAGATGGATTGAACTATAGAGGTGGCTCCCATCGTGATCAGCGATGTAGCACTTAGCTCCAACCATGAACATGCAATGCAGGTAGATGCAGTTTCATTATTCATCATATAATCCAACCATCAACATGCAATGCAGGTAGATGCAGATTCATTATCCATCATATAATAATTATGTCTTAATATCATAAGATGAATCATATCAAACACCATTTCAAACGGAACAAGATTGCACTGCTCGTAATCCATTCTTCTCATATCACATATGCTTTTCAAATGTGCAATTATACAATCATTGAGATATACTTTTCATAATTGGATTTCTCGAAATCAATTCATAACGTATCCAAAAATATATTCAATAATATAATAATCAATGTCACACCAAATTCAAAAGAGGTGAATACATAGAGTAGGAGAAACTAACTTACTTATAAGAGCTAACAAAAGATTTTTTTCTTCCTTTTTCACTACTTTACTCTTCTACTCCTATACAATAATAATAAGAAACACATCACTTCTATGATCTGAACACAAGCCTATCACACATGAAATATAATTAATTGAAGAGGTACATGATCCTTAAGTATTTACTCTTATAACTTAAGTAACTATTCATCACAAGAATTGGCCTACTATTAAGACGGATTGTATACATAATAAATGAAAATTCTTATCTGCTTGAATTGATAACTAAATTTGTTCATTCCAATTTTGCTTACTTCCTGATTACTAATGTCTTAATTATAAAAGTTTTAGATATTATTTCATTTTGGTTTGTTCACAAGAAAATCATGATTCAGCTTCATTTCTAGGGTATTTCTTTGTTCTACTAGAGTGACCTTAATTGTACTATTGATATAAAATAAAAAACATGTCATATTTGGGTAACTTAAATTTTATATAAACATAGACTTCATAAGATGCAACTTGTAAAATTCCTTGAATTTATATCCATCTGTACGAAGAACAATAAATTTAACAATTACTAGCACAATCTGCCCTATGTTTCACCCTGACAAACTGAGTGAGGCTCGATAAAATATTTATAAGGTGATCTACAAATATCATTTTTGCGTATTTCAATTTTCAATAAAACCTAACATCATTTTATATAACATCCTAAATTATCAAATAATTCCATGACATATTGGATTTAATACATAATTTAGAAATTCGAGTAACAGTCTCGACGGACAAAGTGATAGTACCATAAAGATAAGAACATAACTTTCTCCACATACATCATATTAACTTGATTCCAAAGTTTAATGAAAGTAGACTCAGAGGGAATCAATCTTAATAAATATCATAATTTGTGGACCACCTCAAGGTATGCAAATCATAGACTAAACTTTCAGGAATGATTTAGTTATACCTAGGGTTCATTCTTCTTGCTCATGAATAACTTGGTTTTCACCCCATGATTAACTACGTTTTGGAAGAGAAGGATCATGAAAAGATCACAGAAACTCCAATTGACAATTACCCAATTATAATCACCAAAAGGTCATAGAAGAACTCACCAAGACCCCTCTTCAATTACCCTTGATGCCCTTAGGTTGGATATTGTGATGAAGAAAATATGAAAAGAGGAGGCATAGGTAGCAGATAAGGCAGATGATTATCGACTTTAAGGTCGGTCATATTGGTGTTACAAAAATACCCTTGTAGTTGCCATTTAAGTAAATGGCCTCTCTCTTTTCCTATTGTTTATTTATTCATTCATTTACTTAAGACATTACATGTAAATAAGAAACTACCCCCTATTAGAATTCAAATAAAATGTTTATAAAATAAATAACCAACGTATCAAAATCTAAATTTTCATCCCAAGAACAAAAATCATTATTTCACATATTTTTCAATTTTGTATTTATGTTTTACCTAACTAAAACACCTCTTAAAAATTATTAAAAATCACTTTTAGAATTCTATGATATATAGGAACAATCAACGGGACTTTAATTTTCTTAATTTCAACATTTTCAAAAATCATATTTTCATGCCTTAAGCGAATTTTTGCTAATTTCAGCGATCCTATGAGTTATAACTCATTCCTTAATGCATATACCATTTTTGCTTATCAATCATATGATATAACATTAAACCATGTGATTATATGTGAATTAAATTTGGGATATTACATTCTACCACCCTTAAAATAAATTTCATCCTTGAAATTTAACGTATTTCTTTGTTCAGCACAATATGAATGATTATCACACGTGCTTTGTTTAAGGCCCTAGATTGCTCGACATAGAACCTACAACAATGAAATCACTCCAGATCAAAGGGCTTATTATATTTGGTTAAGAATATGATTGTACTTTCCTTCATATAACGTTTTGTCACATAGCTTCATAGTGGCAACCCAACTCGGTGTTATTCTATCATTGCTCATCATGCAAAAGGCTAGATGTGTAGGGTTGGGCACAAAAATTAATCAAGTAAGATGTTACAATGTTTTTATGCATCTTCGCAGATCATCATAATTGATTTTCTTTGAAAATAAATTATCTAATCCCCATCATATATTATATTTGACATTTCCATTCATTACAATTTATGTCCAGTTTTGTTTTCATTATAGACATCTCATTGTTTAATTCATGAGCCTACAAAGCCTAGGCGTATCACTCATTCTGTTCATATTTTTATTATTTTCTTTTTTGTCTGAATAAATGTAAGTGCCATAGTTATAAGCATAAAATTAACTGAATTAGAGATTCAATAAAATTGTGACTTATGCCTAGTCTAGGTAATAGCGAAGCTATCATAATTTACATAAATCTATTATGACCCTAAATAGAGGATGGTACATTAAATAAGGAACCATCACTTATTCTGGTGACTATAAGTCATAAACTATCTTTTACTGTCCACGAATAAAGGAGAGGGAGTGAGTAAAATTGAAATTAGGGTATATGATTTCCTTTTTTTATATATAACGGAATGTTGGTTCGAGTTCGTGATCGAGGATCGAAAAGACGTTCCCTTTTAATCATTCATTCGCTAGGCTCTCAACCAACACTCCATGATAGTAAACTCTATGACTCCAATCAAGCTATCGAATGATGACCAGAGGCGGCCACACTCTAATACATCTTTCGATAAGCTTTCTAACATACTTTTAAAACTCTCAAGGTCAATTCACATAATAAGGTCAGCAATGACAAATAATTAATCACCCATAGAAGAGTGACAATGTTGATTCATCAATCATACCAAGTGATATGTGATAGACAAATACGAATGAAAGATCAATTATAAATTGATGTTCAAAGTTGATAACTTCAAATCGATAACAATTATTCAAGTATCATGATGATTTTAGAATTTATAATGGCATATGGTGATTCAATCACTCGGGCAATGGGAGATGTGACAAATAAAGACGAAATAAAATAGTCCATAGTTAAAGATTGAATTGCAATCAATAGTGATTAATTAAGAATCATCAATGATTCCAAAATCCATTGTGATGAGCAGGGAGTTGACGATGATTCTAATATCAACAACAGTAATTCGAGATTTCACAATGCGTTCACAATTTATTAATAATAACTCACATCTAATAATGATAATTTACTGATCATCAAATGATTTGGATACCAAGTAAGTATCACTTTTCAATGTTAAACAAATTTGTTAGTTGGTTCTTCAACAGTTTATACCTAATTTAGTGGTTTTATCTTTTGTCATTTACAAAGATGTTTACAATTCCTTAGAATATAGACAACACATAATGTCACAATAAAATTATGGCCTATTTTCCTTACTAATCATTCCTACCACATTTTCATTAGCACGCATAACCTTATACCTCGTTAATGTTTCCAAACCTAGATATGAAAACTTGTGATCATCTATACTTATATCTAACACTGATGAATCCATACTTGTATTAAATAAGTATTTATATATCTACAAGATTTCTTAAGGACCATACTAAATTTTTACTTGTATTATCGAACATATTTCGTAAATTGATTTTTAGACTATTCAAAATAACATAACCACACCTTCATCTATTCTTCGTATACGTACATTTGATCGAAATATATCCTGACCTTATAAAATGTAGACTCTAAAGTCTATCCGCATGGAGGTCATTAAATTGTTTTTCCTAATAACCAAAATTGCTTGCAAAGTGTCAAAATATAAGGTCTTCAAAACCAAATTGTTTGACTTTTCTTTTCCAATTAAAATATCAGCGATGTAAAATGTATTTACCATTTGATTCTTATACGTATGGATAATCCATCTCATGCTTACTAGAATCATAAATGACATGTATTCTCACCTCACACTTTCAAGATGTTTAAATATAGTTGTCCCAAAACAAAATATCTTATGTCACTAGATGATTTCTAACCCACTATTTCCTTTATATAATCATGTCTTATTTTGCACATATATATTTTTTAATATGAAATGTGAATTAGGTATCCCCTACCTATTATGTTCTCATTCACATCAATGGATTCCTTATTACTCGATCACATGTACATGACCTGCCTCATGCTTTCTTAAAATGTGCACAAGAAACACATCATAGCCCCTTAAAAATTAAGTAATATAATATTTGATTTGATTCACCAAAGTATCTCAATCAATTTTATGTCGTATGGACATGATTTATCTTTCCTAGAATTAACATGGTCAATATTACACGGTCAAACCAAACTCACGTTGAATTTTGACATTTAAATTTTGTTCTATAGGGGTTTTACAAAATAGTGCTCAAACATATTCCCGACTTGCAAGACTCTATGAACCAATTACGATGTCATAAATAAAAATAATTATGGTTTAGTTGAACAATGTCTTGAAAATTTTATTAGATCCACAAAGGTAGATGGACATTAAGTGATCAAATGGCATTAGAAAAAACTCATGATGACCGTGTCATGTTCTGAATGTACTCTTTGAAATATAACTTTTTTTCAATGGTATTATAATATTAAATCAAGCTTAGGAAATATGAGGGAATCTTGTACTCAATGAAACAAATAACCTACTTCTCGTAAGTTATTCTTTATAATTACTTGATTCAATTGTCTATAATCGAACTTGGGAACTCATCTTTATTCTTGATCAATAAGATTGAAGTGCATGGTTAGGGTCATCTAAACCCTCATATGAAGACACATATAGTTGTTTTTGTGTCAATTGACAAAGAGTATTAAACATAGGAATTTATATGAAGAAAGTCAATAAAGAATTCTCCCTATAAGGGGTAGGTCAAGCCACTTTTATAAATATATTTACAACTATTTAAACATATGAACATTGTTTGAGAATGAATATTACTTTCTACCCATAAAAATCAAGAACCCATGACATCCTTTTCGAAACAACTTATTGTCGTACCTATAATAGATTGAAGAAAATGTAGTTACTTGCCTATTTTCCATAAAATGCAAATGATGGCCGTTTTGGAAAGAAACATAGCTAACTTTCTATGTCAATTTGATCATACATGTCACGCAATTAATCCATACCAAAATCACATTAAATTCATAAAAATGTAAAACAATCATGTCAACAATCAAGTACTTGTTACATTCCTAACTATGCATTATTAGTATGCTATAAGTGAATACAAACACTACAAGAAAATAGCCTATTACAGATGGACAAAACCATCTGTAATTTGGTCAGAACAATCAGAAATGACATTTTTCGACGGGTTTTTCGACGGATAGCATCCGTGCAAAAATGACACGTCGCAAATGATTTGCGACGATTATTTCTGAATCGTCGACATCTTCGACGGTCTAGCTGGCGGGCACAGTCGTCGAGCATTGAAGGTTTAAGACGGTTTGAGCCGTTAACTTTCGACGATTAAAACTGTCGATGCTTAGCGACGGTTAAGACCATCTATAAATTTGCACGGACGATTAGAGCCATCGATAAGTATCAAAAAAACTAATTGTCAATGATTATTTTTTTAATGTTTCTGACGGTTCTAACCGTCGAAAATAATAAAAAAAATAAAAAAAGACAGAAATTGGCTGTCCAAACAGATAATACAACAAATGATCCATTTGGATCATAATATGTAGCACAACAATTGTCCATCACATAATTATAAGTCAACACACAACACTTCAATTATCCAAACATAAGAAATGCAACACAACACAACACAACACAACACATAATATCCAAACATAACAATTGTCCAACACAAATGCAACACATAATGTTGTGGAAACATGAAGATGGTAAGCAAATCAAAGCATAATGTCTTGGTCACGAAGAAGATGGGCACATGGGCCGAGCAAAGAGATGTGGTCTCGCCTTCCCCGTCGGATCTCAAGAACTTGATGAATTGGCAATTTGATCCACCTTTTCACAAGGCACCTCGATCATCACTGCACAGCACAAAGAGTTGGGAGAGAGTGAGTTTTGTAGAACAAGTATACAAAATGTTATCAACTAGGGGAAGAAAGTTAGCACCTTGTCCAAGCGCAACCCAACACACAAAAAACTATAGTACTAAATCATCCTCATCGTCTTAGTCGTCGACTTCGCCATGCATCATTTTCTTCATTTCTTTCTTTGTACGACGTTCACGTTCTTTGAACTCCTTTCTGATTTCCTGCGTAACCTCTTGCCTAATCTCTTGCCTCATCTGATCAAGCATTTGTTGCATACCTTGACCAGAGGAACCTGAGCCTAAAATCGATTTATGACAATATCCAATATCTGCAGTACTGATAGAAGATCCGAGGCCGTAAGTGCGACCCTTCTTCACCCCGACGTGGTCCGTCCAAAGTTGTCTTGGGGTCAGCGGTGTGGACCCCTCCTGCATGGCTTGCGTAATGTACTCGACTTCTCTTGTTTTGTAAGACTCCTGAAATTAGAAAAAAGATAAATTAACGATATTAAAAAATAAGATAAATCAATGATGATTTTACTATCTTATAGATTTGCTTGAAATTTTTTAAAAAAAGAGGCGCTTAGATTTACATACATATGTCTCCCGAGCAAATGATGAAACTCATTTTTTGTTTTTCTTCTGATGAGTTCGAAGAAATACTTCGTCCTGAGTAGGTGGTCTACCCATCTCTTTCTCCTGCAGTTAAAAATATCAAATAAAGTATAATATTTTGTCGACACATTATTAAAAAACTTTATCATTTTCTTGGTAATCGTGCTCGTGGATACACATCCACCCGAATGAAAGCATGCTCCCTGGTCGGACTCTCGACTTATTTTCGCTTTTTCGCACTTTGATTTGTACTCATCGGTGGACCACTTTCATAGCAATTCGATTCAAACAACCTCAGGGATCCAATTGGGCTGTTCTCCAACAGCTCGAGCTTCCGAAAGCATCAGAGACAATCTCTTTAAGCATTGAGAATTAAAAGCCTTCCACATTTATTCCATATTCTTAGGATCCCACCACACATCAGCCTGCATGTATATAAAAATAATTAAATTAGTACGAAAATAAATTTTAATGACCAAGTTGGCTTCTAAGGATATCTGAAATTAATTAAATAGCATCTGTCTCGTGGCATAAGGAACTTCCCTCCATGTAAGCCACGCATCAGTATACCTATGTCGCAATACCTTAGTAACTGCGGTAGCAACGGGTTTCGACGGTATAAACCTTTAATAATACGAAATTATAAAATGTGATGGGTGAATCACAAAATGAATAAGAATTCGAAATACATAAAATAACACTTACCCTAAATTACCATCTGGCTGTAAGTATGCTTTGTGCACACGATTTGACGAAGCCTGATATGAGGGTTCCACGGAATTAAGAGCTCTAATGGGTTCTTTCGACAATTGTGTCTCTAGGTGCAATATCAGCATGAGAGGAAGGAGCCGACGGAGGAGACTGCCATTCTATTATGCGAATGCCCGTGACTGATCTAGAAGCCGACGGAGTAGAATTATCTCTAGGGACGACCTTCTCCTTTCCCTTATTTTTCCTTTTACCAAAATAAAACATCTGCATGATATAAAAATTAATGCAAGTCAAATTTACAATTGATACAAAACTCTAATTTGGCAACGTTTCGACCTGACTATGTTTAGCTACGTCTTGTGTCGCATCTTCAGGAATGGAACTGTACATATAACTCGAGAACCAATTCCTAATATCCAGAGGCGCTCATAAAAAATAAACAAATTAATTCAATTAAGTTTATGTGTAAAATTGTGATCATTATTTCAAACACTCACGAGATGGAAGCGAATATGGAAATGCACTGCCCTCGTCAAGCATCTGTCGATCCGAATGATCGTCAACATGCATCGCTAACATTATGTACAATATGGAGACAGATGATAATTTGAATAAACCATTAGGATACAACATCAATATTAGTCATAAACGAATAATTCGTAAGATAACAACAGTCGTAATACAAGATCCCGATAGTCGTAAGATAAAAATATTACATGAGCGTGACATTAGCTAATAATAACATTAGTCATCATCTGAGTTACCACATGACTGATATTCATCATCATCATCATCTGAAGATGACGTAGTCTCAATTTCATCTTCGCTCGAAGCATTCTCGTCATTTTGTATGTCGGCATTATCGAAGTCTTTAAATACTTGTTCTGAATTTTATAGATCGTCAACTAATTCGGTATCTACAATAGGTGCCACAGAAGTATGTGAGTCATCTTGGTATGAACATTGCAACGCACAATCAATTTCTATCCTGCTTCTTGCCTTCGTCTTTATTACAACTCACTATTGTGCTTTGTCTCTGGTCTTCTCAGGATAAGACACATAATATATCTGTCTTGTAGAGGACGGAATAATGAAAGGATCAAAACGTTCATAACACTTATTGTGATGTACTTCAACTATTTTGAAATCTTTATGAACTCGCATCCCTCTCTTTTCCTTTGGATCAAAACAATTACACTCAAACAATGTGACTCTATTACTTCTAGTGTATTCTAGCTGAATTTTGTCTTTGAGAATACCGTAGTAGTCACGCTCATTTTCTCCATCCGTGAATCCTTTGACACAGACTCCACTGTTCATGGTTTTCTTCCCGATCGACCAAGTTTCTATGTGAAACTTATAACCGTTCACAAAATACAACGGCCAACTTTTCACCTCTCGAGCCGGTCCTCATGCCAAATTATGGAGACTAGACATCGTGCCGGTACTGAGAACTTAAAATGAAAATGAATGTCAAGAATAGATCGTGAAGACTTTTAATTGACCAACATCGTAAGAGTTACCTGATCTTTAAACCACGGTGCGAAGTCATTCTCGATTCTATCTTGAACATGTTCTTCAGGGACATTGTAGTACTGCAAGAAAGCACTACATATAAAGTGATGGCTAAATCAAAATGTTGTTTGAGAAGACAAAAAAAAGAACGCATTGAGAATAGACTTACTTAATGTACCCTTGCACCTCCTGCGTGTTTAGAAGGACATGATTCGTGGCAGACTTGAATTCTATATCACTCAACCATCTACTTCTTGACTTCCCAAAATGTCATCCTAACTGATTGAATATAGACAAGGATGCCATAGTAGACTATTCTTTTGGAACTTCATCATTCCGATGAACTCTAGTCCTCACACACTTAACATGTGACTCAAAGTAGTAGGAACAGAAGTACAAAATCTCTTGAATCATATAGGCTTCACATATGGATCCTTCGACACGTGCTTTGTTCTTAACCGTCCTTTTAATTCGATTAAGATATCTTTCAAAAGGATACATCAACCTATATTGTACTGGTCCACCTATCCTTGCCTCATACGATAGATGAATAGGTAAGTGCTCCATGGAATCAAAAAATCTCGGTAGAAATATTCGTTCCAGCTTACATAATATTATCGAAATATTATGCTCCAATTGGATCATATTTTCCATCGTTAATGTTGTCGAACACAATTCCTTGAAGAATTGACTCAATTTCGTTATCGGCTTCCAAATCTTGTTCGGCAAGGATGAAAATGCAGTAGGAAGAAAAGTTTCCATGAATATGTGACAGTCATGACTTTTCATGTCAAATAAACGCAAGTTATTCATGTCCACACATCTTGTCAGATTTGATGCATAACAATCCGACATTCCAAGCTCTTGGATCTATAGACGCACTTGAGTCTTCTGCTTTTTAGTGAGAATATAACTTGCCTTTGGCTTAAATAATTTACCGTTAGGTGAACTAATTAAGTGCAACTCTGGCCTTCGACAATACTCCTTCAAATCTAGTATCGCCTTTAGGTTGTCCTTTGTTTTATCCTTAATGACCATTACAGTGTTGAATACATTTTCAAACACATTTTTTTCAATGTGCATGACATCCAAATTGTGACGTTTCAAACAATCAGACCAATAAGGTAAATCCTAGAATATACATCGTTTGGTCCAGTTACGAGAAACACCATACTCATTGTATTTGACATTTGGGTCATCGATAATTCTGCATAAAGCATTGACAATGTGACGTAATTGAGCTTCTGAGCGTCTGACCGGAGCCATGTCATGTACAACCCTATTCCATCCAAATGCATATCGATTATTTCTGTACGGATGATCAATTGTAAGAAATTATCTATGGCAGTCAAACTAGTTATTTTTACTCCCATTTCTCAAAGTGAATGCATTTGAGTGTTCCATGCAACATGGACAAGCTAGTTTCCCTACGTCATCTAATTAAATAACATCCCATAGGCAGGAAAATCATTAATGGTCCACAATAAGGCAGCTTTCAAGGTAAAGTTTTGTTTGGTCGACACATCATAAGCAACGACACCATCCCACAGTTCTTTTAACTCGTCAATTAGAGGCTGCAAATATACGTCTATCCTCTGTTTAGGACTGTGAGGAATGTCAAAAACATATAAGGTGCAGACATACAAATCCCAGGTGGCAAATTATATGGTGCTACTATGATCGGCCAACATGAATAAGGAATTGGAGTCTGACCATACGGTGTAAAACCATTCGCGCATAATTCGAGCCTTATGTTCCTTTCGTCCCTAGCAAAATTAGGATAGATACGATCAAAATATTTCCACGCTTCACCATCCGATGGGTGAAGCATGACACCTTCAGAAGTATTATGTTATGCATGCCACTTCATTTGCGATATTGACCCTATAGATGAGTATAGTCTTTTAAGTCTTGGAATAAGAGGCAAGTAATGCATTCTTTTCATAGCCACTTGAGTCTGGTTAGTCACTCTATATCGTTCGGCCCCACAAAATTTACATTTATGTAGATTGATGTCATCGCCATAATATAACATACAACCATCGCGACAACAATATATTTTAGTTGAGCCAAGACCAAGTTTACTAACCAATTTTTTTGTCCTATAAAAATTTTCAGGAATGCGAGCTCCAGTTGGTGTGACCTCTTTTAAAATATCTAGAAATGTATCAAAACATGCTTGTGAAATATTGTGATCTGCTTTCAGATTCAACAATCTAGCAGCAAGTGATAGTTCCTAATGACTTTCACACTCCGGCCATAAGGGTTGACTCGATGCATTTAGCAAGTCATAAAAATCTCTTGCTTCTGGATTTGGCATCTCTTCATCCTGCTCAAATATAATATTCCCATACTCAGTTGCAATTGCATCATAAACTAATTGTTCGTATTGCGAAGTAAATCCTTCATGAGGATCGACAAAATGGAGACCTGGATTTGGTACGTTTGTTGAAGGTGCTCCTTCACCTAAATCATCCCATTGCTAATAATTTGGTTTGAAACCTCTTCTATGTAAGTGAACCTTTTTGTAATTTTGTGCTAACACATTTCAAGCAAGGGCACCTAATTGTTCCCTCCCGCGGATATTGCAAAGATTGACAAGCCACACTAGTGTAATAGTCAAGGCCATCTATGAATTCTTGTGTTAAACCTCTACGACCAGGATTATTTCTATTGTACATCCATCGACGATCGTTCAAATATGACATAATTTTTGCATTATTTGCAAGTTATAGTAATTAAAAATCTTATAATAAACCGGTCAAAAATTGAGACTCAATCCAAAAGGTTCACATATTGAACTTTAAATAAAACATCGTAAACACTAATTACAACTAGTCAGGAGCATCATAAACACTAATATGAACTAAAAATAAATACTAATTAGAAATAATCAGGAACATCATAAACACTAATTAAAAGTAATCATATTTGCACTATAAAATAGAAAATAAGAACTAATGAATAAAATGTAAAGGAACAAACTTGTACGTCGTTTGGAGTGACAAAATTCATATTTCATTGCCAACACATGTAAATAGTAATGACTTAAAGACTTACGTTGTTTAGAGTGACAGCGACAACAATGTTATATTTCAAAACCTGCATGTAAATCAAACATAAGACAAGAAAACATATGAAGACCAAATTTATGATACACTCTAAAATTGAATGTTAATCTTTCCCTCCTAGTCCTACATCCAACTTAGAGGGGAAAGTAATTGAAAGGAGATGACTTGCAGGCACTGAAAATTGTTTGAGATCAACATGAAGTGTGAGAGGAATTTGATGACTTCAACTATTTGAACGTGAAAAAGGCCCAGTTTCAATTTGTTAATTTGGTATAGAATAGTTGAATTGAGGAGTAAAAAAACATGAATTCGTCATAGTGATCTAATTTACATAAATGAATCTTGATTATAAGTAACTCCACATGGTTGACATCCGTGTTGTGTTATAGAAAATAGATGATAAAAATTTTGACCAGGCTGCACAATATGAAGAATATGGACTGAAACCATCAACCTTTGGACACATCCATGTAGTTTGGATTTTAGAATCTATCTACTTGGAAAATTCCATTAACCAAGATTGGAAATTATTAAAAAATCTCATCTTTCCACACAACAATAACCCTTAAGAACAAATATGAAAACAAGAAAGGTGCAATGTCTACTTGCAAAGCACAAGAAATGCAACCCATCAATCTTCATTATTGAATATGATGCATGGTCTGAATTGCTCATAATGGAAGAAGAAGAAAAAAAAGTCAATATCTTGCACCTGTAGAGCCATTGCTTCTCGATGGTGTCCTATGATAAAATTATTTTGTTTTGCATTCAAACAACAAATACTTTTTGTTTTGCATTCTTGATTTTATCTCTAACAATCAAGATGAACATAATGAGTTGCTTATAGACTTCAAAAATTGAAAAAAGAAAATGAAAAGGTCCGACCGCCGCCGTGCCCAAATCTGGCCTCCGCGCGCGTATGGTAGTTCCGGCCGCCGCGCGTGTAGGGTGGATCCGGCCGCCGCAGCTTCCAGATCTGCCCGCCGTGCACGAAGGGCAGCCAGATCAAAACGCTGCGGCCGAACGATGGGGCCGCGAGCGCATTGAGAGATCACGGAGGGCGGAGGCTAGGAGAGAGGCCGGACGATGGGGCCGGGGAGCCTACCTGTGCCGGAGATGGTGGTTGCAGAGGCGACGGCGGGTCGACCTGCTGGCGGTGGACGGCGGCTTCAGTACTTGTTCAGGCGGTGAGCGAGCGCAATGCAGGTGGCGGAGATAGGCGCCGGCAGCCGATGGTCCAGTTGGCAGGCATTTGACGGAGCGCGGATGACGGGAAGGTCAACGGAGGTCGCCGCCGATTTGCTCTGCGCTGGCGATTGAGTAGAAGAGAGGGAAACCGAGGAAGTGATAGTGGGATCAAATATTTATATAGCCAATTTCCGACGATCAAAACCGTCGGAAAGTAGGTAAATATAATAAAATATTAATTCGAATTAAGACGGTCAAACCCATTGGACGAACCATCGAAACATTCGACGGTTCTCCAAACTATCAAAACTTCCTTTTCGACAGTCAAAATCATCAAAAATATTTAAAATAGAATTAAAAATAGTTAACATTTGATGGGTCCGACCGTCGAAATATCCACGGTTCCGTGAAACATCGCAAGTTTCAATTGCCAGAACCGTCAAAAAATAAAATATAGATAACCTATTAACGTTAAGATATTTTGACGGCTAAGACCGCTGCAAGTTTCGTCGGATATGTAAACTGTCGAAACTTTCGACGGTCTGAACTGTCAAAAGACCAGCATGGAAACGGATCAACTAGTTTTAATATCTTCGATGGTTATGATCATCGAAACTTTCTGAAAGTTTCGACGAATTTTCAACCGTCGTAAATTCAGACGACTGAAACTGTCGAAAACTTATCCAACGATAATTTCGACGGATGATCCGCCAAAAAATCCGTCGATATTTCAGACGGATTTTCGCCCGTCGAAAATGAACTGTCGGAAATTAGGGTTTTTCTTGTAGTGAAAGCATTACCATAAAAAATAATAATCACAAAATAATACTCGATGGTTCCTTTTTTCCCTTTTTCAAATGACATTCCAAGTCTACACATAGAAATAAATGTATAGGATTGCAATAGATTGGGTCATAATCCGTCAAAGGCAGATATCACAATCACATTTTGAAAGATCATACATTAATACCTATATAGCCACACTATAATCCCCAACCTGCAACAACCTAAGCTCAACACCGATAACCCCAACTATAAGCATAACTATGTCATCCTAGACATAGCCATACAAACTTTGAACAAGGGAAGGACATATTACTTTGATACCATAACTATCACAACCCTGATTTAAATCGTGATTTAAACCGAAGTTCGCGACTCATTACTAACGATCAAATAAAACTACGAAGGAATGCAAAAACATGACGCAATCATTTTTTATAACATAAGAATAAAAGTATATCATTAAATAAATTATACAATACATGATCATTTCAGAGAAAACTGATACTCCTTAAGTCGTACATTTGACAAAATGACTTTATTTCCAATACAACTTATTTTGAATAAGTAATAAACACGACTAGCTCTCTCGACATCTTAATAGAAAAATATGAAAGACATAAATCCTCTCATCATACCACCAAGGATGTTATAGAATCTTTTCATGGCTATCACCTCGCACGATCCCCAATGAGCTATATGAATCTGAAAAAAATATTAAAAATAACGTTATGAGCAAAAATATCTCAGTAAGTTGATAACTCATAAGCTATGTGTTACCATCTAATAAATTCGGAGAGACAATGGATAGTAGGACATATCTAATAGCATATATAACAATAACTTTTATAATCATATAAAAGGTATATAACATTCACTTCACATTTACAATCATATAACCAATCTCAAACGGATGAATGCAAAATGCAACATTCTCATATAAATGCACGGATCACCAACTGGCCAGTGGTCGGTAGGTGGACTCTAGAAGTGGCTTCCATCATGATCAACGATGTAGCACTTAACTCCATTCTACCTCATCCATTTTGGGGAACAAATCATATAACAATAGGTGGACTCTAGAGGTGACCCGTACGAATTCTAGAGGTGGCCCCTATCGTGACTACATGTGGCACTTAGCTCCAGTCTATCTCATTCCATTATTGGGGAACAAAATGATAGATTGGACTTTAGAGGTGACTCCCATCGTGATCAGCGATGTTGTACTTAGCTCCAACCATCAACGTGCAATGCAAGCAGATGCAGATTCATGATTCATCATATAACAATTATGTCTCAATATCAGAAGATGAATCATATCAAATACCATTTCAAATGGAACAAGATCGCACTACTCGTAATCCATTCATCTCATATCACATATGCTTTTCAAATGTGCAATTATACAATCATTAACATATACTTTTCATAATTGCATTTCTCGAAATCAATTCATAACATATCCAAAACATATTCAATAATATAATAACCAATATCACATCAAATTTAAAAGAGGTGAATACATAGAGTAGAAGAAACCAACTTACATATAAGAGCTAACAAAAGATTTTTTTTCCTTCCTTTTTCACTACTTTACTCTTCTACTCCTATACAATAATAATAAGAAACACATCACTTCTATGGTATGAACACAAGCCTATCACACATGAAACATAATTAATTGAAGATGTACATGACCCTTAAATATTTACTCTTATAACTTAAGTAACTATTCATCACAAAAGTTGGCCTACTATTAAGATAGATTGTATACATAACAAAAGAAAATTCTTATCTGCTTGAATTGATAACCAAATTTGTTCATTCCAATTTTCCTTACTTCCTAGTTACTAATGTCTTAATCTACAAACGTTTCATATATCATTTCATTTTGGTTTGTTCACAGGAAAATCAAGATTCAGCTTAACTTCCAGGATATTTCATTGTTCTGCCACACTGAGTGAACTTAATTGTACTATTTATATAAAATAAGAAACATGTCATATTTGGGTAAATTAAATTTTATATAAAATAGACTTCATAAATGCAACTCATAAAATTCCTTGAATTTATATCCATCTGAGCATAATAAATTTAACAAATACTAGCACAATCTACCCTATGTTTCATCCTGACAGACTGAGTGAGGCTCGGTAAAATATTTATAATATTCTCTACAGATATCATTTTCGAGTAATTCTAATTTTCAATGAAACCTAACATCATTATCTATAACATCCTAAGTTATCAAATAATTCCATGACATATTGAATTTAATACACTATTTAAAAAATTGGGTAACACTTTCGGCGAACAGAGTGATAGTACTTTAAAGATAAGAACATAATGTTCTCCATAGACATCATATTAACTTGATTCCAAAGCTCAATGAAATTAAACTCAGAGAACCCTAGATTTTTCTCTCCTCCAATTTTCTTCAATTAGCCTTAGATGCCCTTAGGTCGGATATTGTGATGAAGAAAATATGAAAAGAGGAGACATAGGTAGCAGATAAGGTAGAAGATTACCCACTTTAAGGTCGGTCATATTGGTGTTACAAAAATACCCTTGTAGTTGCCATTTAAGTAAATGGCCTCTCTCTTTTCCTATTATTTATTTATTTATTCATTTACTTAAAACATTACGTGTAAATAAGAAACTACTCCCTATTTGAATTCAAATAAAATATTTATAAAAATAAATAACCACGTACCAAATCTAAATTTTTGTTCGAAGAACAAAAATTATGATTTTACTGATTTTTTTTTGTATCTATGTTTTACCTAACTGAAATACCTCTTAAAAATTATTAAAAATCACTTTTAGAATTCTTTGATATATAAGAAAAATTATCAGAACTTTAATTTTCTTAATTTTAATATTTTCAAAAATCATATTTTCATGCCTTAAGCGAATTTTCGCCAATTTCAGCAATCCTATGAGTTATAATTCATTCCTTAATGCATATACCATTTTTGCTTATCAATCATATGATATAACATTAAACCATGCGATTATATGTGAATTAAATTTGGGATATTACAACTATTGCACCGAACCCTTGAATTGTTATGATGACATAATGATGTTTCCATATCAAAGTAAGAATGATGAATGGTTATGTTCCTCCATAGAAGCATGAATAAAGAAAGAATACAGAGCGACCCGACTGCGCTCCGACCCGGCCTAGGTATGACCTACACTCAGCCCGAGGTCTGCTCGAAAATTTCCGAGCTATTTCTCGTTGGAACTCAGCCCGAGTTCTACCTATACCAGCGGGTTCCAACCAACAGAACTATGATTCCAAACATTTGGACCCTTGATTCACATGTTTGGTCCTAAATCAATTTGTCAATATTAAGCATGCTCACATTCTACCATTTATCATTGAACCATAAATTGATATATTGATGTGATTACATCCCTTTGTCAAAGTATGAACAAAGAATGACTATAATCCTTATGAATTTTCACGAAAGATGAAACAAATGGCATTCAAGCTCTCCACGTACCAATGACTCGGCCCGGGATACCCCCGACCCAACCCGAGTTTATCGCGGAGATGACGATAAAAAAAGTTGACACTCCCGACTCGATCGCTCTCCCAACCCAGCCCGAGTATGAACCACACCCGACCCAGGTCCCACTCGGTTTGTTCGAGACTAATCTTTGTCGAAACTCGGCCTGGGTTCCACCTACGCTCGGCCCGAGTTTTGACTACATGAATGATGATTTGATGATTTTCGACCCCGGATTCACGTACTTGATACCAAAGCTAGTTGAAAGGTTAATCTCGATTCTTAGACAGTATTACTCCCGCATCGTCAAGCCAAACTAAAGAATTGTTATACTACCAGGACCACGTTCCTTCGTCGAAGTATGAATAAAGAATATGAATGACCAAGGATGAATGAAAGGACCTTGTTCTTGTGAAAAGGAAACAAAATGAATGAAGACAAACCATGATCCCTTTTATACACTCTTCACATTGATCTATCCCTCGATATGATGCCTCATGCGATTAATGAAAGGACTTTGTCCTCAAGAATGCAAACACAAATGTGTAAAAGGAATGATAGAAACATGAATGTGTAAAAGGAATGGACTATGATAATCTCTGTATTGATCTTTATGAACTTTCACAAAGAATGAAATGAACGACACTCGACTCTGACCCGACCCAGGTATGACTCAAACCCGGTCTGGATTTCTGCTCAATTGTTCTAAAATTGATTTCGTCAGAACTAGGCCCGAATTCTACCCGTACTCGGCCCAAATTCTAACTAACATAACCATGATTTCTATGACTCGGACCTCTGATTTACATTCTTAATCCCTAATTTGTTGGAATGTCAATTATGCTCAATAGATCAATAGTTACCCTTCATGGTTGAACCATTGTGAATCCCTTCGATTGTAAACATGAATAAGGACTATGAACATGAATGATGAGCAAGAACAATGAACAAAAGGCGAATAGAAAGAATGTAGTTGATGCCATGTCATATGAATGTTTATATGGTGCATATTTTGGATGTAAGTTGGGGGAATTGATGACGCATAGATTGCTTAGTCCCCTATATTGGAGAGTTTCTCTCTCCTAATGATACATGCTTATGGTTGTATAAGTCAGGTTATGATTTGACGCTTTCATGACATTTGGAAATTCTTATTATTTGTTGGTTCGGATATGTGTCTAAGAATTATAAGGATGAACATGTATGAAGTTATAATTCTTGTTAAAGGTTTAATGATGATATATGTCTAACAATGATAAGAATGGACATGTGTGAAGTTATGATTCTAGTTAAAGGCTCAATGATGATTTATGTATGTTAACATAAGAAGGTGGACAATTGTATGAAAATGAACCAATACATGACATGAAAATGGACTAAAGAGTGGTGTGGAAATGGACTATGGTAAGTTATGGAAATGGGCATAGCTATGAATGAAGCAAAGAAAATATGATGCATGAAATGAATATGAACTATGTTTGTATGTTCTCTAGAAGATAGTTAATCGTAGACGCAGATTAGAATTTGTTGGTAGAATGTAGTGTCTTCGAAAAACTAATTGAAACATAATGACTTCCGCAAATGACCTGTGGTTCTGCTTAGTAGAAACGGTCGATTGATCTTGGATCGGGGTCCATTATCGAACGGTAGAATGTAGTGGACTGTCGGATGATAGAATCTCTTGATCGAAAGCTCACAACAGATCTCATATCACGATGGATGACCACACTCTCCCGGTCAACCGGTGGATACTAATAAATGAATGTCCGAACCCCTTTCAGATGACCAATGATGAATCTCAAATGGACGACAACTGATCTTTTGATCATTCATGATTTGACGAGCCCTGTCCACTTGATTGATATTGGATGACATGATGTTAAAGATGATTCGGAGCCACTCCTTCTCCCTACTAGTTTGATTGTTCCAAGTGATCGAAAGAATACAATCTCGAAAAGGATAAAGGATGAACACAGAACAATCGACTGCTTCCTCTTCGGTCAACCGATGAATGATGATGAACGGGCATTCACTTCTCTTCAAATGACCCAAAGTTCGATTGTTTCCCGAGATTGATTCTTGTCAAAAACTCGGTCTGGGTTCCTCCTACATGCGGTCTAGATTCTGTAGAATGATAATTTTATGACTTCCAACTCTCGATTAAGTACTTGATAACTGATCTATTATAATCCTCATCATGGTTATCTAATCCCTCTTTTTTTTTTCTTTTACGTACGAAAGCAATGAATTACATATGATGTACTACCATGATTCTCATGAACTGCCATGATTAAAAAATGTTTATGATCATTCTGATCTCTCATCGAAAAGTGAATGAAGTACGATGAAGATCATGAAGCGTGAGGTCCAATGTCAAGAGGACAAGGAAGTACCATTGGTCAAGGTCCCATGGAAGTACCATCAAGAGAGAGAAGCGACATGGGAACTTGACTCCGAGATGCGCAAAGAGTTTTCGCACCTACTTGGTAAACTCATTCTGTGCAGGATTTGGGGACAAATCCTTTTTCTATGGATATTATAATGTAACGCACGGTAAAAAAAAATGGAAAAGCTGAAGAGTCTCAGCCAAGTTTCCCCTCCTCCTCCTCCTTTGTCGTTTCTGTTGTCTCTCTTTTCTCCTTGTCTTATTTGTCTCTTCTTCTCATCCATCCCTGCCCAATTGGGGTCCCAAGGATAGCAGCTCCAAGGCAAGATCTACCTTCCTCCCCAAGGCAACATCTATCTTCCCCTCCAAGGAAAGGGCAGATGATCGGCTTCTTCTCCATTCATAAGGCACCCGACCCCCTTCTTCTCCCCTTTCATGTTTTCTCCCTGAGCTCTCCCTCTTTGTCTCTTCGTTTTCTCTTGCTATGGTCACGGGCAGAGGCCAAGAGGAGGACACTGATGAACATCTCCGATGCGGCCGACATAGGAGGTGGAGAGAGGCACCGATGCGGTGAGAAACCCTCTCTTTTCCCCTCTCCCATTTTCTCCCCTGCGCCCTCTCTGTTTTCTCTCGCTCCTAGATAGCCTCTCACCCATTCTTCTTCTCCAACGAACGCAGATAGAAGGGAATGAGAGGGCAGCACTGGTGACTGTCCTTGACACGGATGACGAGAGAGGAGGAGGGCGACACCAGAGCAGTGTGGATGAACCTTAACATCGTAGGCTTCAAGGTGTGTCTTCATAGGTCGAGTTTCTCAATGAGTCAAGCATACCTGATTTAAACCCTGAATAGAACCATCGAAGATGCATGAATGATGCTCCTTAAGATGATTTCATGAAGACCTTTCTGCTATGAACGAACTAATGTATATTTCACCGGAATGATTTTCATGACCATCGAACCGAATACATGATAGAAAAGTAAAAGAACATAGTTAGGAACTTCTGATCTTTATACGAAATGTTTAGTACTATATCTGCTCTCCTTAACTTTTGAATGTTTTGTAAACATGTATTTGAAGTATCTGATCTGTAGTTAGTCACGTCGGTGATTGCAGGAGAAAACTAAATGGAAATGAATTCGGCAAAACAGAACTCGGCCCGAGTACACCAAAACCTGGGCCGAGCCCTGTCTGGCCGAACCGGGTTCTGCAGAGCTCAGCCCGAGTTCACCATGGATGCCGAGCTCGATCTCGGCACGAACCAGGTACCCAGACCAGGTCACCCACGACTCGGCCCGAGCTCGTGCGGAGAAGACGATCGGGAGAGACGACTCCCAACCCGATCGTCCTTCAGATCTGGCTTGGGTATGACCTGGACTCGGCCAGGGTTTTCCTTAGTTTTTCCCTCGAACGATCGAGCTTGATCTAGGCCGGACTCGGCCCGGGTTCCCCTTTGCCCGTCCCGGGTTCTGGCCCAAAATATGACATTTACGATTTCCAACTATGAATTAATATGCATCTTTCTAATTACTACCATGTTAAACCTTTTAGTTTGATCTCTAATTTCTGCACGAAACCCATGCTTTTTACATGAATATGGTTATGGATCTCTCATCAGAAAATGGACAAAGTATGCTTATGATCTTTAAGTCAAGAATGATAATGATTCTGCCACAACCTTATACCTATTTATTTTGTTCTCAAATTTTTGTACGAAACCCACTTTTCACATGAATATGATTATTGATCTCTCATAGGAAATGAACGTGATTATGATCTTTACATCAAGAATGATAATGATTCCTCTCAAACTTTTCCAATGAATTGTTATGACGCTTATGAACTTGACGATGAGTGATTATGAACCATGATATGATGATTAAGAATGACAAGAAGCGGCGACTGTACCCCTTCAGTCGACCGATTTGATTTCGACAGGTGATCGTTGACCTTTGGGCATCTGTCGTGTGGACCGGAAGAGAAGACCTTTCATCTCGACCTGATTTAAATAAACTTCCGTCCACCTGATTTTAAAGGAAATGAAACAAATATAAGAAGATATTTTCTTTATGCCTTGATGGGTTTACGGATCGAAAGATAGGCCCATGTATGATGAGGGAAGATGTTCCAGCCTCATAACAGGCCCTCCCTCGCGGGTTACCATTTGCTCTATCTAGGCAGGAGTTTCTCCCATATGAATGTTTCCGCCGAGCGCGAGGTCATCCAGCCCGACGGGGTTTGCCATGGCACTGATCACCCACTGGCCCATGATGTTTAGATAGTTGTATCTCATAGTGTATACAATGGTATTCCCTTCAAAAATGAAGATCTCTTCTTATGAATGAATGAAAGGATGAATGTATGAAAGGATGAATGAATGAAAGTATGAATGAACGAAAGTATGAAAGTTAAATATGGCAACGAATGCGAAAGAGAACTACAGAAGAAAAAGAAATGGATATGAAAATATGTTTCCTCCAGTGATATGATTTCACTATGATACTGATACTATGATCTCCATTATGCCATTTTATGAAAAGATGATCTCTCTCTCTTGAGAAATTTGATTCTACTACGATACTGATGCTATGATCTTCATTATGCCATTTTATGAAAAGATGATCTCTCTCGAGAGGGAGAAATCTGATTCTACTATGATACCAATGCTATGATCTCTATTATGCCATTTTTAATGAGACACAATTATCATGATTTTTCTATGAAGTTATATGCTCTTCTTTTGCCATATTTTGATTGGAACCGATTATGATTTCTTATATTAATTTCATGCTATATTCTGACAAAACTGATCTATGATTTATATGAACTCACACTTAGTTTCATGCTAACGGTTGAGATTGCTCCCGTGTGTGATCCCCACAGGTATTTGATGACGATCACGAGCTGTTGATGTGTGTGCGGCGACTACAGCTTGGTGGTGTATGCACATGGTTATCTAGAGTTTAGATAGGACCTATAGAGTTGTACTTATGGCATGGGCTTGTATATGCCTTGTGGATGTACCATTATCTATTTAGCTTCTGCATTTTTTATTTTTTATTGTTGTATTATTCTATTTATTAAATTTTTCTCTTACGTGCCATTTTCTCGACCATTTGAGTCTATGAAAGAGTCAAAGAAAGACCGAAGAAAGTAACAACCGAAAGGAGATCTCATCTTGTGGCAATGTCGAATTTCAAGGCATTACATTTTCATTCTACACGTAGATGGTTCTGAACCTTGGAAAATGGTGGTGCTCCTAACGTGACACATGTTGTTTTCTTGTTTTTGTTTTCCAACGTAGGTTTTTATTACTATATTTTTTGCTCGACTTCTGCAAACCACCGATTTTTATTTTTTGGTGAGCAGATATTTTTTTTCTTTTCAATGGAATAATGGTGAACAGATTTTTTTCTAGTCTATTGAGGCACGGATTGTATTGTAGTTTTCTGAACAGGGAAGTTGGTGTTTTTTTTTTGTAACGATTGTCAATTTCGTTAAAGAGAAAAATAAATAAATAATTAGTTATGACTTGGTCTCTAACCAACCCCACGAAATCCTCTCTATTACATATCCATTAACCCTACGCATAGTAGGGGTTTTTCGCTCATTTGTGGATGTCGATAGAAGGAGAAGAAGGACGAAGGGAACACTAGGGTCGAAGGTGATGTCGAGGAGGTGGCTGGTGGGCGCAGGGTCTAATATCAGATCACATCTTATAAGGTACACAGAAAAAAATAATCTAAATCTATCATCACGTCATTCGATCAATTGCACGAATTTGTGGACATTCAGTGCGCTGAAATTTATTAGCCTTTAAGAAATCGAATAGCTAATATATATACCAAAGTCTTCTCCATGAATATATTAGCGTCAGTAATACTTATTATAGATGATCGAGACTATTGATTATCATAGCGTTTTATTCTTTTGAATCAATATAGTTTCCATTGTGAGTGGTACGAAAATTTTATGTCAATATCTATGGGATTTGTCTTATATTAATTGTGCATAGTGTTCAAGCTTGTTGTAACAATCCGAATTTTTGAATAGGGGTATTTAAGTCATTTGGCGGAAATGCTAAGAAACCCTGGGCTAGATTCTATAAAAATTCTCAAACCCTCCATCTCCTTTTTTTCTTATTTCTCCCATGTGACGGCTACAACCTAGGAGGAGGAACAAGAAAGAAAACGAGGAAGAAGAGGGCAAAGAGGAAGAGGACATGGACAAAGGAAAGGGGATTAATGTTGAGGAAGAATAAGATCATAGGTATATAAAGAGGATCCAACCCCTCTCTTCTCTCTCAATGTTTGTATGTTTAAATTGAGGGATCCAAGGACACCCTAGTCCTTGGTAGGAATTGTAATTGAGGGTCATATCATGCATTAGATCTACAAGATTTTCTTATGTGATTCATGCTTTTGAATTTCTATGTTAGATTCTTATGCTAGGGTTCCATGTTGTGTGATCTAGGATGAACCCTAAATTTGAAAGAATGAATGATTTCATATATTTTTCATGTACGTTTGATGCTTATTGATATATAGATCAGACCTACAACCTTTAGGATATTTTGCATTGCATTTTCCCAAAGTTTCATTGAAAAACGTGTGAGACGCGAGCTCAATACGGGCTAGAGGGTATTAATACGGGCAATAGGGCTTCAATACGGGCTGCCAGTATTTTTTGGTTTGAGGTCAACATGATCCGAAGGGCAAAAATACGATATGGAAGGAAAAAATACGGCCAAGCCATATTGAACATGCAGATGGGCAAAAATCCTATCTCATGACCGTGACACTAAGTGAACGGCCATGACACTAATGGAACGGTCATGACACTACTGAGCACGGCCATGACCAAACTTAGAAGCAAAATTGACCGTTCCATTGTCATGGTCACGGACGTGACCACTCCGTCACGGCCGTTATCGACCAAAAGAAGATTATATGATATGATTAAAGTTATTTTCAACATGATATGGATTGATGGTTGATGAATGTATATGATACCTAGATATACGTAATGCATACTCAGCCATAATTAGGCTAAAATATGAGGAATGATTGATATAAATGATTGATGTATTGCAAAATAATGCACCTAAAATTGAAGAAGAATGTCTCACTCATCAATGTTGAGAAGCAAAATTTCGCACCTATGTATGTACTTCAAGAGAACCTAAGCCCACGAAGTAAAGTCATGTATTTATGTATGTACTTCTCATGGAACAAAGTTCCTCATCAGAAAGTGTGCGTATTTTCTGGAATAAAGTCTCTCGTAGTTATAATGTGCGTATTTTCGGAATAAAGTCCCACACAATTATAGTGTGTGTATTCATAGTGTGCGTATTCCTTGAAATAAAATCCCTCACTATTATAGTATGCATATTTCTTGAAATAAAGTCCCTCACTATTTTGATGTGCGTATTCCCAAAGATGTGGCATATGATGATGTGATGTGATTCTTTCAACTATGTTAAGATCAATGATGTTATAAGATGAAGTAAAAATGAAAGAGAAGTTAAAGTATCTTATGACAAAGAAAGAATGTTAAGATGATGATGATGATTATGATGATATGAAGATGGGCGTAAAGTCCTACACTCATGTATGTACTTCGAGGAGATCTAAGTCCGAGAAGTAAAGTCCTACATTTATGTATGTACTTTCCAAAGGAATAATGCTCCTCATCATTAAGTGTGTGTATTCCTAAAGATGGTTAGGAATAAAGTTTTTCATTATTATGATGTGTGTGTTCCTAAGTATGACTTATGATATGGAATGGAAGTCAAGATGTTATTATATGATAGAGATGAAGGATGAATATGACACATAAAGCATCAATAATAAAGAATGAAAAGAAGAATTAAAGAATATCCAAAGGGTTATAAAGCAATCCCGACGAGATGTAAAGTATGAGAAAAGTCAAGAAGTAAGGATCAAGGAGTTACGAAGAAACTCCTAGAATGTACATGACAACGAAAATGAAATGAAATGATATGTTATGCTATGTATGTGATGAATGATATGAATGCATATTTCTAATGTATGGTACATGCAGATGATGAACCTGAAGTTAAGCAGGTATGGCATAATATTTATGTTTCATGAATATTATATGAAGAATGAATGCAAGTGTTATGTAATGTCATGTGAGGATCGTGATATATAGTTCATGGCATACACGTTTACATGTTATGTTATTATGATGATAAATGATGCATCACATGTAGTATCATGTGATAGAATATCATGACATACATGACATTTACATACTATAATTGAGAAACCTTCACTCTGGATCCGTGCATGTAATGAAGATTAGCTGATGGATGACAGCTCAAGCTCATGACGAAGTGTTGCACATGCTTATGTCTAATAAGTTCTAGTTGAAGACTGAAGTCTTTAGTCATTTGAGACCCCGTGACTTATTAGTTGAAAAAGATTTTATATGGTTAAAAAAATTTATTTATTATGACTTTCAGTAAAGTGTTAAAGTCTTCCGTCGTTAAATGATGTATGGAGAACGAGCTAACGACGCGAAATTGCCTAAATGACCAAAACTTTTAAGATGAATTTTCTTGTTCCCTTAATTATAGCAGACATCAATTGTCACTACTACTACTACTGATGCTTTAATCACAGGCGAGTTGGAGATTTAATTTAGCTTAGTAATATTTTTAAAATCGGACCGGTAATCGAACCGGTCGGTCAACTGAGTCATGGTTCGATTGATTTGATCGAGTTCGACTGGATTAAACTAGATTTTTATTAAAAAATATTATTTACATTACTTTAAGAAAATATATTATAAATTATAATATAAAGGTGATAAATAATAAATAAAAATCATATTAATCATCATTTTAAATAAGTCAAATAGTAATATTTTTTATATTTTAAAATATATATTATTTATAATTTAATTTAATTATTTAATAATTTCATGAATAACTTTATCTTTTTATTTAAATATTTCTTTATTACTATCTTCCCACGTTTTATCATATAATTTTAAAATTTTCTTCATATTATATATTTCCTTTTGCATGTTCATCCTATAAAATTTATTACATTACTTATGTCTTAATTTTTTATATAAATTATTTAAATTTTATCATATAATAATCTTTTATTTAAATTTAACTTTGTTATCCTTCTTACCTTTTATTTTCAAATTCAAATTTAATTTTCTTATTTCTAGTATCCTTTTTTACATTCATTCTATAAAATCTAATCCCTTATCTTTCTCCCCGTATAAAATCTAATCCCTTATTTTTCTCCTCCTATTCTTCCACCATTAATACGATAATATACTATTCCTTATTTTTCTTCTCTATCTATTCTTCCACCATTAATAATATAATGTACTTTCCTTTTTTCTATTAATTCAGTTTTTTTACCTTTTTGAAAAAAATGAATTGAACCGATTTTCTGGTTCAACCTGATTTTGGCTGAGTTGACCCAGTTCAATCCGATTTTTGTTTTACTATCAAACCGGACAGGACCGATGGCCGGTTCATAGTCGGACCGGTCGGTCCGGTCCGATTTTAAAAACACTAGTACTTAGCAAAATGAAGGCATCACAACTACAAACCGGTCGGACCGGCCGGTCCGGCCCAGTTTTAAAAACACTAGTACTTAGCAAAATGAAGGCATCACAATTACGAACCGGTCGGACTGGCCAGTTCGGTCCGGTTTTAAAAACACTAGTACTTAGCAAAATGAAGGCATCACGTGCATTAAATGCACCATATGATGCACTTGATACATGAAAATAAATATGCTACAACTTCTGCATTTTAACGCGCCTACCACACTAATCTCATATGGTGGGTTTCATCTCATGATTTATGTATTATTCTTTAACTTATATGAATAAATTTCTTTTATTATGATTCTATCTATTATTTTCTATCATGCTACTATGTTGAGGCGTAATAATACTCAAGTTATTATATATTTATATTCATATGATTTGCACATTGATTTCAATATTCATGATCTTATTGTTCATAATCCATGATCCTTGAATCCCAAATATAGTTATAGGATAAGCAAGATAAAAGATGAAAAACGTAAATCAAAGAGTTCTTATGTCCTGTTGACGACGGTCAACCTGACCAAAAGAGAGTCGAAAGATACTCCATCGGCCCTTATTTGGTGTTGAGATGCTCTGCCTTCGCCAAAAAATAGTTCAAAATACTCCATCGGCCCATGTTAAAAGGAGTTGAAAGAAACTCTAAAATAAGTGTAACATAATAAAAATAAAAAGATGATGATGAGCAATACCTAATTATATTATGATCTTTTATGATGATGATTCTAAATCTCATGATCGGCTAAGCCATGTAAATTTAAAGATGATTATGTTATCCTTCTTGTTACACTTATTATATTATCATCAATCATGCCATTCTATTTCATGCCTATTGATCATGATATTATTATATTAATTATGTCTACATGACTGTCAATTGTTATTTTGTTTATTTAATTATTTTTATGATGTCATTACTTCTTATATGTCCTACGATTATTATGTACTGGGCGTCAAAGCTCACAGGGAGATTCATCTCCCCTGTGTATTCAATGTCATAAGTAACAACATGTCCCAATAAAAAGATGATGGCGGAGGCGATAGATCGAGCTCGTGGTGACCTTTGCACATGAAGTCGAGTCTCTTCAGTTTCCTTTCTATTTTTATCGAGTTGTATTTATCTTATGCAAACTCTCATGTTTATATTATTTGAGACTCAATTATGTTATTTTGTTAAGACTTCTACATTCATTTTGATAATGTCTTTTTTCCCATCAAATGATAGCTACGTTTCCTTTCACATTTATGTCTTCATTGGTGTTGACCAGTCAAAGCCTTATTTTGGTCAAAATAATGTACACGTAACGTCATGTCTCGTGACATCCCCAAGATGTATTTGGCCACGTGGCAGGGTGCATTTTGGGGCGTTACATTTTTAGATGGTGGAATGCATAATCAACGACGCTTAGTTGGCAATAGAAAAAAAATTATTTTCATGTCGATCACAGATAATTTTAGGATATATTTAACAAAATTAGTATCAGATATGCTCGTTATGAAGAGATGTACGGATGAACTGTGGTTCACAGCGGGTTGGTTCACACGCATCGATGTGTGGTTCAGTCCGGTTCGACGCGTGAGGGGCTACAAAATGGCTAACCCTAAAGCGCCGTGTCGTTTCTCTCTTCTTCTCCCTCATCCGTTTCGCTCTCTCTCCGCTCCTCTCCTCTCGCGACGGTGCTGTCACTCTTCTCCTCCTCTCCTCTTGGCCTCTCCCCCTCTCTCCACTCTTCTCCTCTGCACAACGGCGACCTCAAGCTCCTCCGCAACCGACCTCGAGCACATCCGCCGCTGACAAATGTGGTGACTGCCCCACAACACGATGCCGCCGAACCGCCACCACCACCACCGCGATTCCGCCGAACACAAACATGCCTCGAACGAGTGCACCCGCTCCACCGCCGTCGAGCCCGCCCCACCGCCGCCAACCTCGAGCACGCCCCAAATGAGCGCACCTGCCCCCTTCGACGACGAGCGTGGAGCGACCTCTTCTCACGCCGATGAGAGCACGACCAGATCTGCTGCGCCTGATGGGGCCAGATCCAGTGGTCACCGATCAGATCCATGCGTTGCCGACTAGATCCGCCCTCGCCGACCTCGCACAGCGCCGACCCCCTCACTTGCACCCCGCCGCCGCATGCCGCTACACGCCAACCCCCCCTTACACCGCGACCCTTGTCCGCAATCGTTCCCCCCAAACTCCGATGCCAAATGCCCCCGCCTCCCTATCCACCACTGCTTCCCTGCTGAGCTCCGACGCCATGCGCCCCTGCCGAGCTCTGCTGCCAAGAGCCAATGATCAGCCCCGCCGAGCTCACGCCGCAACCCCGCTGCACAACCCAAGCACCCCTCGACCTCACTCTGCCGGTACCCTGCAGAGGCCCTAACGCCGCCGAACGCACCCCGCTGACCATATAGAGTTCTCCATAAGATCATTTGATCTCTAATTGTATGATTAATATCATGCAAATGCAAAATGCAAGTGTTCTCCATAAGAACATTAGAACATTTGATCTAATTGTATGATTAATAGCATGCAAAATGTAAGTGAATGTACCTTGATGCAAGTCTTTTTTCTTGTTTCAGTGTAATATGCATTACTTGTTGTGTGCTTATTGCCAGTTTTGATGGCATATGTGGCAATGTGTACTCAATATTGGTTTCATTGCCTTTTTTTCTTTTGTATCCTATGAAATGCAAGACACATTTTTAATTGCCCAACCTACAAACACGTCGATGCCAATTTTTATGAAATTCAAGATACATTCTTAATTGCCAAAGCAGAACAAATGTATGCTTGACTCAAGAATTGAAGAACTTTTCTACTACTTTTTCATATATCTTAAGCTAAGCATTTACATCAAAGCTACGACGACTTCATTACACCACCAATAACAAGCAACTTTAAAGCCAAGATTACTTCATTACAGCGACAATAACAAAGCAACTTTATATCTTACAATAATCATCCTAAATAAATAAAAAAATACAAATGAATTTGTTCCCATCAACATTTGAAGGGGTTATCTTGGGCTCGGCTTGGCGGCGCTCAGGGGCATGGGAGCGGCGACGGCGGGCGGGCTTTGTTATGTTGGCGAGCGCGTATCTTGTCGAGCGTGGGATGTGCGATGGCGCATGGTATCGGAGCTCAGCGGGGAGTGGCAGCAGACAAAGAGGCAGGCTCGGACAAGGGTCGCAGCATGCTCGGCGACGCTTGGCAGTACAGCTCGGTGGGGGCACTTGGCGTCGGAGCTGGTGGGGAGCGGCGACGGACAGGGCCGATCGACGGCGTTTGGCGGCCGAGCTCGACAGGGGAGTGGGCCCTCTGGACTAAGGTCTGTGACTCAGTAATTGGGCCCTCTGGGCCTTCTGGTGCCTCAAGAGCAACATGGGCCGACCCGACCCTCTCGACATCTTTATCCTTTAATCATGAAAGAACAATATATTAAAAACCAATACCATATAATAAACATGAATTTGACATACAATCCTTTTTCAATGGAGAGTGTGGCGACAGCTCAGCGATAGCACATGAACCTTTCTTATACCGTACCATACAATAAGACATCAAAAGAGTCTGAACTGCGGCTCTGATACCATATATGTAACGCCCCAAATCGACCAACGCCACGTGGCGAGGATCTATTTGAAATATTGGTTCAAAGTTTTAATGACATATAAAATTATATTTTGATGAAACAAACCTTGAAAGATTAAAGTTGAAATGCTACAAAACGTTTAAAGAAAAATGGATAACTTTATGCACTATGCTTTGATTAAATAATTTTCATTGATCTTATTAGTTTTGGATGAATGTTTTTTTGATGCCAGAGTTGTAGAGAATTTTGTTAGCTTTCCATAGACTCCAATATCATCTAATTTCGATAACCGTGCAAAAAGTTATGATCAAAATAGTGCAGGTCGGTCAACCTGTCGGTCGACGCAAAGAAGACCGGTCGACATGATACCGGTCGACCGAATAGAAGATGCCGGTCAACCAATAACTACTGAGCCTGCTCTGGACGACGTTGAGACTATACCGGTCAATATTTTGATCGGCAGTCCGGTCGATCGATCAAGCGCAGAAGTTGAAGAAAATGTGCAACGGTCACATAGACCGGTCGACCGGTCCAGAAGTGCGGTCGATCGGCCTCCGAGTCAAATGAACAATAACAGTCAAATTTGAAGGAGGAATTTGTGGAATAATTTCTAGACGAATTTTTCACACATTGAAGGCTATAAAAAGAGTGCCAAAGCCAGAGGCAAAGGCACACATTCACTCATTGAAGAAAAGCTTCAAGTTATCAAAGAGAGATCATTTTCTTGAAGTTTTCATTTTATAGCTTTCTCTTCTTGTGAGCATAGAATTGTAAAAGAGAGAAAACACTTTTGTTCGAAAAAAACTGAGAGCTCCTGTATAAAAGAGGTTCAAAATCTTACCTCTTGAGCGAAAGAAATAGATTAGCTTCATAGGAAGATAGGTTGTCTTGTCTCTCGAAGCGGAGAAAAAGTGGTTGGTGTAAAAGGCTTTCGTCCTTGCCCTATTTGGAACAAAGGAAGTGCTAGTAGAATCTCCGACGGTCTCGAGGTCGAGAAGTCAGAGCGGAGACGTAGGCCAAGGTGTGGCCGAACCTCATCAACAACCACCGAGTCTTTGAGTTTGATTTTCTCTCTCTCTCCCCGCTCATATTGTGTTTATAATATGAATTGCAAAGGTTTTAAGAATCAGTTTTATGTTTCCACTACAAATTTTGTGAAATCGATATTTTTGGTTGAACACCAATTCACCCCCTCCCCCTCTTGGTGCCCTTTGGGACCTTACAATTGGTATCAAAGCGGGTTGCTCTTATGTTGATCTTTTGAATCATCTCATTTTTTTTAAGATCTAATCATTTTTAAGATTCAATCGTTTGTTTTGAAATTTAACAATCTTCGGAGCTATGGCATCAAGTGCATTTGTTTTTACCGAAGGACAATCAATTAGTCATCCTCCACTCTTAAATGCATCAAATTTTCAATCTTGAAAAATTCGGATTCAAGCCTACATATGTTCTATTGATATAAACATGTGGGGTATTGTTGAAAAAGGCTATTATTTACATGAAAAAATACTTTCCAAACATAATGAAAGACAAAAATTTTTTTCGAAATTAGATTAGAAAAAGAAGAATATTTTTTTATTGTGCTTTGGATTCAATGGATTTTAATCGGATTTCAAATTATGAAAATGCAATTGAGATTTGGAATAAACTCATCACTACTTACGAAGGAACCGATAAAGTTAAAGAATATAGATTGAATATTTTAAATCATCAATATGATTATTTCAAGATGCATGAAAATGAATCTATAAATGATATGATTGCTCGGTTTAATGATATTCTGAATGGCTTAGCCTCCTTGGGCGAGCCAAGATCTAACCCCCAAAAAGTGAAACAAATTCTCAGGTCTCTCTCCTCCAAATGGCATACGAAGAGGACCGTGATCGAAGAAAATGATTTGAACAAATTGGATTTTGATAATCTTACTGGCTCACTTTTAACCTATGAGATCTCAATCCAAGAAGACGAAAAAGAAAAAGCCCCCAAGAAGAAAACATTGGCATTGAAGGTAAATACAATAGAAGAAGATTCAAGTGATGAGGGAGTGGATGAAAAAAAAAACTCGCACTCTACTCAAGAAAATTAGATAAGTATCTTAAGTTAGTTAAAAAGAAAAACAAGAACGAGAAGCCAACAAGAAAATCATACAAACATCACAAAGAAGAAAAATTCGGAAAGGTAAAAAGAAAAAATATGAAGAGTCTAGTGAAACGAGTAGTTCATCAAGCTCTTCTAGTGATGAAGCATACATATGCTTGATGGCACACGACGATGGAGTAATCTCTAACCTTTCAAACTCAAATTATAACTCATCAAACTCTTCCAAAGAAATTCTTTCTCTAGATGTGAATAAAGAACTCTCCTCTCTTATAAAAAGATATTTTTCAATTAAAGAGGAAAATGAAACATTAATACATGAAATTGAAAAATTAAAAGAGGAAAATAATGCATATTCTTTGGAAAATGAAAAACTAAAAAATGAAATTGATACTTTGGAAATCACGCTGCATGTGAAGTTGTAAAACTAGCATGTTCTTTGGAAAAAGTAAAGAAAGAAAATGTCTCTTTGGAAGATATACAAAATAAAATTATTTCTTATGCAAAGAAAAATAATCTTACGAATCATCCCTATGATAAAAAAATCACATTTTAAATGTTTTACATGTGGATTTTATGGGCATTATGCATATCAATGCAAAATGAGAAAATCAACACAACGTTGCATGATTTGGGTTTCGAAAGGAACATTGCCTAACAAATTAGGACCTAAAGAAATTTGGGTACCAAATATTACATAATTATTTTTCAGGTGTGAAGGCATAAAATTCAGTCATACAACAATTTAATCAACAAGGAATAACAGATCATGATCATGAAAAGAATCTAGATCAAATAACAAGCAAAGTGAAATCTTACTTAAGGTTCGGTCGATCGGTTTTTCCTAATCGGTCGACCGATTAATTGGTACTGGTCGACCGATATCTCTGGATCGGTCGAGCGATGGTGCTGGGTCCGTTCAATGGTTCTCGATCGGTCGATCGGTCGAACCATGCAGTTCAGAGGGGGTGATCGGTCGATCGATTTATTCTCGCTATTCAATCATGTAACGTCTTCAAATCGTCCTTCCACGTGACATGAACCGACTTGGGGTCGCTACCAATGTTTCTATGCTCTGACTAAAATATTGACTTTGACTGCTCTTTGATCAATATACAATATAATCGGAAGGCCTAAAAAAACTACTATTAAATATATCAATAAATGTGAAAGTCCAATAGAATCACTAATATAAATCATGATGAAGACTAAATTGAAGGAATATCTATGACATCATAGCTAAACTGCAATGAGGATAATATCCTACGACAACTCCATGTGCACATCACCGTTGTGAACAACATCAGTCGTTTGAGCTCATCCTTCATTATTCTTCTGATTACATACAAGATCAATGCAAGGAAAATAATAACTCATGAGCTTTGCATCCCAATAGATGGATAATAAACCAATGAATAAATAATAACAATAAGAAGCATAGAGTTAGTATAAACCATAATCATAATCATCAATGAAAATCAATAGACAGAAATCAATAATGATATGCTTTAATATGAATCAATAAAACAAATTAATGCTATAATATATCAGTGGATTAAATCAATGGGAATGCTCTGTGTAGAACCAATAGAGCAAATCAATACTATGTCTTGAATAAAATCAATGGGAGAATCAAGATTATGCTTTGGGCGAATCAATGTAATATCTAATTAAGGATAATGTTTTGGATGGTTCATCCATACAATGTTTATGATTAAAATCATAATATATGATAAACACCAATGAAAGAAATTAATACCCTGATTGTCATATAGATCAATGTGATGTCTATAGGTAAAATCAAATTGAATATGAACTATGCAATAAATCATCAAGTGAGGACGATAGTAATATAAGATAGAGATTCTGATAATTGGAATGAATTAGTTCAATGCTCTCGATTACTTTACTCTGTATTTCAATGTAATATGATATACTCTGAATTAATGTGCATATTTCAATGCTCTATACTATGTTATGAGTGTATTTTCAATGCTTTATACTAGAAGTTTAATCAACTTATTTATCTCTATGCAATGTCACTAGTTAATGTAGTGTACCATATACTTGATGAGTAACTAGTGATTGTGCACATCACCATGATCATTTTCTTTAAATGGAAGCGCATCATCTTTTGTTACACCATGGAGAGAAATCGTGCAATGAGAACAAGTTATGCCCCAACATTGGCTAACACCTTTGATTGGGTCTCATGGTCAGCAATTCACAAGGTGCTAATCAATATGAATTTCCCAAAACCCTTCACAAAATGGATAATGGCATGTGTCACCTCCCCTATTTTCCATTGTATCATTAATGGAACCCAATCTCAATCCATTAGAAGCCAAAGGGGGTACGTCAGCGTGACCACCTCTCTCCTTACTTATTTGTGATGATCACCTAGGTATTATCCTCTCTATTGAACTATCAATCTCTCTGTGAAAAAATCCAAGCGTTCAAAATAAGTGTTGGTGCCTTCCCATTTATTTACCTTGGTGTGCCTATTTCTAATAGACAGGTTGCAGGCAAGCAGCACATGCTCATCAAACTCTCAGTGCGGAAAGGTAAATTACTTAACCAAGCTAGTAGAGTAACTCTGATTAATTCAGCACTCAACGCCTTACCAATGCATGTGTTTGCTTCTACATATGTTTCTGGTTTCACTATTGCGACTCTAGAAAAACTAACTTGTAAATTTCTTTGGTCATCCATGAAAAATGGTAAATGACTCCACCTGATTGGTTGGCACACGGTCCAACTCTCTACATCTGTGGGCGGGCTAGGCATAAGGAACATGAATTCAATTAAAATTTCCTTGATGGCTAAAAAAGTTTTTAAATTTTTAAATGGCTCGGATACTTTAAGGTCAAAATTAATAACAAACAAATATGGTAATTTACATCCATTGGAATGTTTATAACCGTGCTCCAACTAGGTGCTGCAAAGCGATGCTCAAATGCTTAAATGAAATATGACTAGGTATTAAAAGATGCATTGGGAATGGACGCACCACCTCTATCATGCAGACCCCTGGCTCTTTACCATGCCGCTCAACTTCATGCCTACTTATGTTAATGTAAATGAGCAAATGAAAGACTTATTGGTCTCATATTGAATCAATCCTGGAATACGCAATTTCTCTTTAATCTTTTTGGCCCCCCTTTGGTTTCGCATATCACTAAGTTGTGCCTACCCCTCTCTACCGATGATGACCGGTGGATTTGATGCATGAACCCACTCGGCCATGCCTCCACCTCCAGTATATATAGATTCTTATGCGGCAGGTCAAGCCCCAGCCTAGGTAGCAATCTTGGACTTCAATATGGAGCCTCATCGTTCCGCAAAAAGTAAAATTATTTCTCTAGAAATTTTTGCATAGGCGCCTACCTACTCTTGACCTTCTTACTCATTTTAATTCTGGGATAAATATGGTTTGCACCTTGTGCGGAGCTCTCGCCGAGACTACGACCCACTTGTTTTTTGACTGCTCCTTTGCACACAATATATGGCATCTGTTTTCTCAAAATATTCCGTATCAATTTTCTATGTGAGGCTCTTGGGAAACCGGGAGCTGGATCGAGGAAGGTAGTGACCTAGAGCCTAGCTCAGGATCCTGCCTATGATCACTTTTGGCTTTTACTTTTTGGCACATTTGGATTTCGCGGAATGATGCACATTTTCAGTCCAAGATTGTTACCACTTCGGTGTGTGGGAGAGGGCCCTTGCTAGTCATAATGAATATGTTATAGTCAACAGGTCTGAGGCGCGCATGGCAAGCAACACCTCCCCTCGTGACCCTGCCCAGGTTCAGTGGGATGTGTCGAGTTTGGTTAACCTCAACTCAGATGGATCCTATACTGGACTTGTGAGCTATGGGGGTGTCGGTTTCATTATTCGCTCTTCTAATGGCCAGCTTCTTCTTGCATGTGCTAGTAAGTAGCAAGGTCACTCAGCTTTGGAGATGGAAGCACTTGCGCTCTTGGCGGGACACAAGCAATGTGTGCAGAAGGGAAACTGCAAGGTGGACTGCGGAATTGATTTTGAGCTTCTAATGCAAATTATTAGCAAACCTCGCCTTATCCATGGCGCATTCAAAACACTATACGGAACATTTGGCACTACACTGTATCACTAAATGAATTCAAATGCAAACATATATATCTGAATTGTAATAAGGTCATTGACTTTTTGTCTCGTCTGGGCAAAACTCTTGTCTGAGACATTTTTTGGGAGGAAAACCCTCCTTGGGGTCTCCTCAATATTTTATATTAGGACCATCCTTCCTTAATTAATAGCTAAGTTTTCTTTTAGAAAAAAAAACATTGATTGCAATTCTGTACCACGAGCTCCGTCAATTCGTAACTTGAGTACCCAAGCTTTTATGTTTAATTAATTAGGTTCTCATCTTCACCTAGATTGAGACTTAGTTATAACGATACAATGATAATAATCATGATCAAAGGATCATGTAATCGATAAAAATCAAAGAGGAGTTAAACTTCAGATTTATGCAATGATACAATGAGATCAGATGAGTAGAGTTTTAGATCTAATGAAATTGTATAATAGTAATAGATTTTAGATCATAACCTACAAATTAGCAATAATCATAAGACATGAACTAATAATTCTCTATGATGAATTTGCTCTAGGTCATGATATCAATAAGGTTACATAGATGGCCAATTACATATAAACAATAATATAATAATCAAATGAAAATATCAATATAAATTATGTTTCAGTAGAATCAAATGGATAATTGATCATGGATCAATAACAACATGCTAGGCTATGCATGATAGTAGTTGATGGATCCAAGGATTTCAAATTCGAGAGTTACCTTTGGTAAACTCAAAACGTACACTCGAAACATGAACTCGATCGTAGAGTTTATGTACATGATTAATAAATATATATTTGTATATATATATACACGTACATACATATACATATACATATATATGTGTGTGTGTGTATATATATATTCTATAACATCTAGTCAAATATATTTTTCATACGTTATTTTTAAACATAAATAACACATTAGTCATTTCATCAACCACACATATGAAAAGTACAAGAAATTATTATTTTTAGCAATTCATGACAATCTACAAGTTCAAAATATATAAGTGTCTTTCAACTCTGTAGAGTGTTTTTCATATCATGGAGGAGCACAATCTAAACTCCCTAGTTGATCATCATCAACCTACAATGGAAGATTTACTTTACAATTTCTAGTTTTATTTCCTTTAACTTATAGAGTGTATGTGGTGCGTATCATTTAGGGCCATAAGATAAATGGATCATTGAAAATATCAAGTCAAAGTTTAAGATATTCTCAACGGAGGGGGGGGGGGTTGAATTGGTATTAAATAAAAAATTAATTTTATGAAAATCATAACAAAAATTTAAAATTGATTCGTTAAACTTTAAACAATACAATAGAAATCAAATCACATGCATAATAGAATAGAAAGGAGAGGGAGAGAAAAAAGTAAACTCAATATGCACAATACTCGTTGACGATGTTCGGCCACATATTGACCTATGTCCTCGCTCCAATTTCTCACCCTCGAGGCTGCTAAATATTTCACTAATACTTTCCTTAATTTCAAAAGGTGCAATGGAGAACTTTTTTACGCCTCACGTATTTTCTCTATTTTGAGAGGAAAAACACACCTTGGAAGCTTTGCCCGTCTTTTCTCTGCTCAAGAGGTAACGCACAATCTTTTTTCACTCAGGAGCTAAGCACTTATCATATTATCACAAGAACACTCCCTAAGCTCTCTTTTAAAATTTTGAACCTTTAGTTTTCTTAGAAGTCTCTACCTTCTTGATGTGTTTTGGATCTCTTTATAATCATATCAACCTTTCCTGGTATTCAAAACTATCTATTTTATTTTTTACTTTTCTTCATTAAAACGGATGCCATTTCTTTCGACGGGCGTCATTCTGGACTAGCCATTGAAATATAGTCATTACACTATTTGTCTTTTCTCAACCAGGCGTTCGTTCCATACATTGGTCTCCGCTATAGCAATACATACATTATTCAAGCATAATTAATTATCATCCTTCAACTTCGATTGTTCGTTCCATTTGGTTTTCAGTTTCAATGCTCAGAAGGAGTGTCAGTTCCATGAATCATCCATTATAGAAGATTTCAACTCTCGATATTTTGCGAAAGTTCTGCCTACTTCTCTGTCATCTATTTTACCTTTCAGTGGGTTTTATTGTATAAATCGATCATCCATTCTAGAAGGTTTCAACTCTCGCACTTTTGCAAAATTTTTCCCAGTTTCTCAATCGTTTCATCCTCGAGTAGGCATTTGTTTCGTGGAGTGAGTGTTCGCTATTTCATTGACAGCCTGATAAACTTGCATTCTTTTCTACATATCTTTATCCAAACAAGATGATTTTTATTCCATGGAAATCTAACATAATCAGTTACAAATTTGATATTAATCTTTCATTCAAAATCTAATGGGATCATAGATGAATATTATGTCAAAGTTTAGTGCATAAAGTTGTCCATTTTAAATTAAACTTTCTAGACCTTCATAATTTTACACATAACTTTTCATACGAGTATTTAAATGAGATGATCTTTGATTTCATGAAAAGCTAGTAATATTATCTACAAATTTTTTTACCATCTAATGATCACAAGATAATCAAATATTAAATGCATAAGAATATCAACTTCAAATTTAAGTTTTCGGTCGTCACTTGCTTAGGCATTAGTTTTTTATGTGTTTGTCCAAATGAGGTGATTTTGTATTCTAAAAAAGTATATGTTCATTATGTATAACTTTTATATTCACCTTTTAATTTAGACCTTAATGGAATATACACAAATATTAATTGGAAGTTTAATGTATGAAGCAACTCATTTCTATTTGAAACTTTTCACACTTTAAATATAACTCTATTTTTTTTAAGTTTGTATTATCAAAATATAATTTCATAGGGCATAATAACTTTGTTTCAACAATATAATTATCAATCAAAATATTATAACCGAACCATATATATCATTTTGTGAATGAAGGTCCCATTTAAAATCACATCATTTATGTAAATCATAATCTAATATGAAAACTACAAATTAGAGTAGAATCCCTTATGGGTTCATCAAGTTACCATAATAGGATTAAAGGCGAAGTCGCAAGAGGAGAAATCATGTTATTAAACGTAAAATCACATGTTCAAAGTTTAGGTATGGTAGTAGAAATAAAGTCACACATCTACAGATTGCACAAATATTTAGCTAGATATCGTGTGAGATAATAAAATGGTCCATATTAATAAAAAAGGATGAAATAAGTTTTGGACATGAAAACCAAAATGTTATCATGACCCTAATAATGTTGGTGAGTCTTAATTAGATCACAGCATTGGGTCTTCATCATAATACCAATCATAATGACCACTAATGGTGTTAGTAATCATCATTGCATAGAATAATAAGCATCATAATGTACAAACTATACACTTGACTCCACATGAAGAGTTTAGTTCTAATGCAATCCAAGTCCTCCTCGTGTTTATGATTAACAAAACAACTTGTGCTAGGTCAAGATGACACCCGATCTGAGTTCATATATTTATGATCCATAATTGAGCCATTCAATAATCGTGCATGAGCTAGATTTATAAACAACACACACCGAATTCACATATTTCTAGTTTGGGGAATAATTTGATAATAGGAATGCAATATGGGTTTATATAACCTGGGCCAAGTTCTTAGGATCCAGCATAGAATTCGGTCATCTTACTAGTTTAGCGTGGTCCAAATTTTGTTGAACACAATTCAACAACTTCTAAGGATTTAGCTTTGAAGTTTGGAAATTTTTAGTTTGATTTACATAAAGTATCATGAATGAACAATACACACTTGAAGATAAGAGGACTACTGAATAAGGGTTTTGTACTACTTATGCCAGGTTGGTTCTTTATGTCTCAGCTTGATACATCACAATAACAAAATTATGAAAGTATAATGTTAAAGATATAATGAAGACCAAAGTGATAGAAATGAATACATTTAATTAGGTAAAGATATAGATTCGTGAAACAATGTAAAACTTTAAGATGCAGAAAAACTTTAATCATCTAGAAAGCACATCATGTTTGATATATTCCACTTTCATATTTGTTTCAGAGACATCCTTAATTCACATATAGTCATCTGATCATTAGAAATTTAGTTCATATAAACACATTATGTTCTCTCAATGAGAGATATCAACATGGACATACATTATTGCATTGTGGCTACGATTGGGAGTGCTTTCCGTATAAACTTTTTGACACAAATGATTTGCTATTTCCAAAGTTAGTTTCTAGGGAAGCTATGCCAAACGCAACCTATGATTAGAGTCCATGTTGACATACCTTTTTAGATCTAATAACCTTTCCATTATTCCTTCAATCCATAGCATCATCATCTTCCTCGAGTCACCCTTTGCCTTCTTATTCCTGCATCCCACAGTCTGTCTCCTTCTAGTGTGAATGTGACAGAGAGGGATCATGTAAATGGGGGGGATCATGTAAATGACTTATATTTGATAATAATTTTAATTGGTTTCTTTTGTAAGCATGGATAAGAAAAGAAAAATTATTGAATGTATTGAAATAGGTTAAATATTACTACCTAAGATGATTCCATGGGAATAGATGTTCAATGAATATAAAATAAAAACATATCAAATATTAATGTGCTTACAAAATTTTCTTGTGAGCTCATATTTTTTTGTAATCGATGATAAATATGTTTTACAACTTTTATACATTATGATTTAAGTTATTGAATTTTTAATTTATTATGACAATTAACACAATGTAGTTATTGAAAATATTTAATATTTATACGCCACTTATTAATTAAGAAAACTATATATCATGCATGCAATCAATAACATATGAACATATAAAAAATAAATAATCACTGTGAGATTTATTTGTATGTGGTAATGTAAACATTTTTTTACATAGTTCTAAACATTGATGTTATCATGGATGTGCTTGTTGTGGTCTTTTCTCATTTATTTCTTGTTTGATAGAAGCATTTCATCATCTAATAACATTGGGGCAAAGAATACAATTCCTCAAAATTTGTGTTCTAAAATTTTACAAGAGATTTTATAGAGTAAATTGCACAAAAAGTTTGTATTTCCATTTATATTGGAGATGTATATAACATAAAACCTTTTATATTGGAACAAATATCAACTTTGAAACTTTATCATATTTGGACCAAAAAACATCAACTTTCATAATTTTCATATTAGAATCATGATAATCTTTAAAGAAAACTATTAATTTTGATGTGACAATTCAAAACTATGTATTACTTTTGGATATGAGTTGTTTCATATTAAAGTTGGTCAAACTAATCAAATTTTAACTAGAAAGACAACATTTCATGAAAAGTTGTTGGATATGAGAGATGAAAAGGACAATCTTGTTGCGCTAATTACATATTCCAAAAAAGATAGTGGGGCATTGGGTGAACTCAGATTTCAATGAACACATGATCATATAAGGAAAGAAAAAATTATACGAGTTCAAAATTGTTGATAAAAAATGGAGACATTTGAAGATAGATAAGTTTTTCACTTTCCTAAAGATAATTTTATTTGTAAATGAGTTGCATTCCATTATGATGGGTGTAAACATTATTGCACTTTGACTCCACATGTTTACTATTATAATTTTTTAGAAGGATTTACTATTATAATTAAGTGCCAAATAGAGTACTTTTTATGAGATAATAATGTCTACAAATGTCTTTGTTGGAGTTAGTTAGGTGGAGCCTGATTCTAGGCCTAATTAATTTGTTGTTAGATATGGTAGTAAGAATCTGAGAGATTGTAACTTCCTTGTAACCATAATCTAGGGAGATTGAGTGGATATCATAACTACCTTATTTGTTAATTGTTACTCAAGGCACGTATCTGATAGCGGTTATGCACCATATATTGTGGAGATCTAGGTAATGTTTGTAAGGGTGTGATCTGAGACATCTAAATAGAGTGAAACTCTGTGATGGCCGTGGACGTAGGAGACAATCTCCGAATCACGTAAAATATGTGTGTCTTTCTCTGTGTGTGATTTTTTGTTACTCTTCCACCATCTGTTTATCGATTTCTCCCAGACATCGGTATCAACAGTAAGTTGATATCGAGGATATTCCGCAACAACTGGTATCAGAGCTCTTCGGTGAATGAGTTCGTGGGCAGTGGGAGCGATGGCAACAGACGACGGGAAGGTGAAGATCGAGAAGTTCGATGGCAGAGACTTCGGCTTCTGGAAGATGCAGATCGATGACTATCTGTATCAGAAGAAATTGCACGAGCCTCTCTCTGGAGAAAAGCCGGAGGCGATGAGCGATGCGGACTGGGCGCTCCTCGACCGACAGGCGCTTGGTGTTATCAGGCTGACGTTGGCGCGGAACGTAGCCTTTAACATCATGAACGAGAAGACCACGGCGGGTTTGATGAAGGCATTATCAAACATGTACGAGAAGCCGTATGCATCAAATAAGGTGTATTTGATGAGAAGGTTATTCAACCTGAAGTTGTCTGAGGGAGCTTCAGTCGCGGATCACATCAACGAATTTAACATTATCATCAGATAGTTAAATTCGATGAGTATCACTTTTGATGATGAAGTGAGGGCTTTGATCTTGTTGTCTTCTTTGCCAGAAAGTTGGGGTGCAACTGTGACGGCGGTGAGCAGTTCTTCCGGTTCAACGAAGTTGAAGCTCGATGATATTCGAGATATGATTCTGAGCGAAGACGTTCGCAGGAAAGAATCAGGAGAAGCCTCAAGCTCGGCGTTGAGTGCAGAGGGCAGGGGAAGAACGCAACAGCGAGGACAAAATCAAGGAAGATCAAATGCAAGTCAGTCGAGATCTGGTGAATTCACATGCTGGAATTGCGAGAAGAAAGGTCACCTGAAGAAGAATTGCAGAGCACCTAAAAAGAAAACCAATGAGGAGTCGGCAAATGCTGCTACAGAAGAAGTCTCAGATGCATTAGTTCTGAGTGTAGACAGTCCGACGGAATCCTGGATTCTGGATTCTGGAGCTTCATACCATTCCACATCTCAAAGGGAGTGTATGAAAGATTACACTACCGATAATTTTTGCAAGGTTTATCTGGCAGATGATAAAACCTTGGATGTTGTGGGGAAAGGGAATGTGAAGATTGTCACTGATAATGGGACAACTTTGAAGCTGAATGATGTTCAACATATACCGGGGTTGAAGAGAAATCTGATCTCGGTTGGACAGCTTGACACAGAAGGTTACACTACAATATTTGTAGGTAACACTTGGAAGGTCACCAAAGGAGCCATGGGATCGGACGGAGCAGCAAGTTGGGTACTTTGTACAGATCGTCGAACGCGAAGATTATTGCAGCAGCTGATTCAGATGATATGTCTGATTAGCATTGTAGACTTGGACATATGAGTGAAAAGGGGATGAAGGTTCTGCACAAGATAGGTTGACTACCAGATCTGAAGTCAGTCGATGGTGGACTTTGTGAAGGTTGTATGCTAGGAAAGCATAGGAAAGTAACCTTCAGCAAAGTGCTAAGGATACCGAAGAGTAGCAAGTTGGAGCTTGTGCACACAGATGTGTGGGGGCCATCTCCAGTTTCATCCCTCGGCGGGTCATTGTATTATGTGACATTTATCGACGATTATTCCAGGAAGGAATGAATTTATTTTTTGAAAAATAAATCTGATGTGTTCTCTACTTACAAGAAATGCAAGGCGCGGGTAGAGAATGAAACTGGCGTCAAGATCAAGTGTTTGCGGTCTGACAATGACCGTGAGTATGTGAATCATGAGTTAAAGGAGTTCTGCGGAGAACATGGCATTAGGATGGAGATGACAGTTCCGAGGACGTCACAGTAGAACGGGGTTACTGAACGAATGAATAGGACGCTGAATGAGCGTGTCAGGAGCATGAGAATTCATGCAAGTCTACTGAAGTCATTTTGGGCAGATGCAGTGAACACAGCGGCATACCTGATCAACCGTGGACCATCTGTACCATTGGAGAACAAACTACTAGAGGAGATCTGGAGTAGTAAGGAGGTAGATCTTTCTCATCTGAGGATTTTCGGTTGCCTATCATATGTGCATATTGATTATGCATGTAGAGACAAGTTAGATGCTAAGTCTTGGAGGTGTTTCTTTATTGGTTATGATTCTGATGAGTTTGGATATCATTTCTAGGATAATGAAAATAGAAAAATTATCCGGGAAAGAAACATGGTGTTCCATGAAAAGATCATATATAAAGACAAGTGTGTTGTAGAATCTGGTAATGCAGAGTAGAAGGCAAGGCTCAAGTATAACTTGAGGGCATTTCAGATGAAGATGTGGTTGGATCACAGAAGATTGTTCAGCAAGAGCCTGAGGTGATATAGGCTGGACCGAGTACTCCACCCCCTGTCAGGAGATCTACTCGGGAGATAAGACCACCTGTGAGGTACTCTCCTTCTCTAGATTTTATATTGCTAACTGATGCTGTTGAGCTGAATTATTTCAGGGAAGCCTTGGAGGTTGATGATTCTTTCAAATGGAAGTTAGCAATGCAGGACGGGATGAACTCGTTGTACAAGAATAATACTTGGGTGCTGGTGGAATTGCCTAAAGGGAAGAAGGTATTGCACAAGTGGTTGTACAAGATTAAATAGGAGGCAAATGGTGGCAAAAGGTATAAAGCAAGGCTGGTTGTGAAAGGTTTCGAGCAGAAGGAAGGTATTGACTATACTGAGATATTTGCACTAGTTGTAAAACTAACCACTATTAGATTGGTGTTGAGTATAGTTGCAGCTGATGACTTACGTCTTGAGCAGTTAGATGTAAAAATAATATTCCTCCATGGTGATTTGGAGGAAGATATTTATATGAAGCAACCAGAAGGCTTTCAGGTTCCTAGTAAAGAGAACCTGGTGTGCAAGCTGACTAAAAGCTTGCATGGTTTGAAGCAGGCCCCTCGACAGTGGTATATGAAGTTCGATAACTTCATGACTAGCATGGGATATGCTAAGTATTTTTCTGACCACTGTTGTTATATCAAACATTTTGATAATTGCTACATCATATTGCTATTGTATGTGGATGATATGCTCATCACAGGTTCTGATATGATGGAAATTAAAAGGCTCAAGGAACAATTATCAAATGTGTTTGAGATGAAATATTTGGGAGCCGCGAAGAAGATTCTTGGGATGGAGATTGTTCGGGATAGGAAAGCAGGTATCCTGAAGTTGACACAGGAAGCCTATGTTGAAAAGGTGCCGGAGAGGTTTTCCACGCAAGATGCCAAGATAGTGCAGAACCCTTGGCGAGTCACTTCAAGCTTTCAAAGGAGCAATCGCCCAAGACAGATATGGAACGTGCACACATGTGGAATGTTCCATATGCATCAGCAGTAGGCAGTCTTATGTATGTTATGGTTAGCACCAGACCAGACATTGCTCATGTAGTGGGAGTTGTGAGCAGATACATGTCAGATCCAGGGAAATAGCACTGGCAAGCAGTGAAGTGGATCCTTCGGTATTTGAAAGAAACCAAAGGTATGTGCTTGTATTTTGGTAAAAGTAATTTGGATCTGAAGGGTTATGTTGATGCAGATTTAGGTGGCGACATTGATACTGCCAGAAGCACCACCGGATATGTGTGCACTTTAGGTGGCACGACGATAAGTTGGATGTCTCAATTGCAGAAGGTTGTTGCTCTCTCTACTACCGAATCGGAGCACATTGCCATGACAGAGGCATGTAAGGAAATGATTTGGCTGAAGGGGTTCCTTGAAGAGCTGGGCAAGGTGCAACCGAGTTCGAGTCTATACAGTGATAGTCAGAGTGCAATTCATTTGGCAAAGAATCCAGTGTATCATGTCAGGACACTACAAGAAAATCGCGATTTTCCGACGGATAATTTTCGACGGTTCTAAATCCGTCGCTATTTGCGACGGAATTTTCGACGGTTCCATTTTCGACGGATTTTTCGACGGTTATGACCGTCGGAAATAATTTATATTATTATTTAATTTTTCGATGATTAGGAACGTCGATATTTTCGACGGATATCCATCCGTCGTAATTTCCGACGACTTTTTCGACGGTTAGAACCTTCAGAAATAAAAAAATAAATTATATATTTTTAATATTATTATTAAATTTTTTCGACGGATTTTCCGACGATTCTAACCGTCGGAAATAAAAAATTAATTATATAATTTGTTATATTATTATTAAATTTTTCGACGGTTAGGAACGTCGATATTTTCGACGGATATCCATCCGTCGCAAAATCCGCCGCAATTTCCGACGGATATCCAAACCGTCGCAATTACCGACGATTTTGACCGTCGGTAAAGATTACCGTCGGTTCAAACCGTCGATAAAATAAAAAATAAATATTATATATAACTAAATAAAATAAAATTATTTATTATTTATATTTTTTATGGTCGAAACCGTCGGTAATTAAAATTTCGTTATTCCACTTTTTTTTCCCTTTTTCCCGCTTTCTTTCCACTTTTTTTCCTTTATATATTTTCCCTCCTCCCTCTTCTCTCTCCCTCCTCCCTCCACTCCTCTCTCTCTCTCCCTCCTCTCCTCTCTCCCTCTCCCGGCCGCGAGCACGGACGCCGGTTATGCCACGAGATCGGCCTCTCCCGCGCGCCGGACGCCGGCGACCCTCCCACGCCGGACGCCGACGACCCTCCCACGCCGGACGCCGGCTACCCTTTCCCGCACCGGCGACCCTCTCCCGCGCCGGCGTATCTCTCTCTCTCTGCTGTCGGCCGGATCGGTCGCCAGGCGGCCGGATCCGGCCTCCTGGCGGTGGATCCGGCCGCCTGGCGTCGAATCCGGCCTCCTGGCGGCGGATCCGGCCGCCTGGCGCGATCCGGGCCGCTAGGCGGGCCGGATCCGGCCGCCTGGCGCCGGATCGGCCGCCAGGCGGGCCGAATCCGCCTCCTGGTGGCCGAATCCGGCCGCTAATTTTTTTATATTTAAAAAATTATTTGCGACGGTCGCGACCGTCAAAAGATCGACGGTTGCGACAACCGTCTAAAGTTTCGACAGTTGGGACCGTCGAAAAGTTGCGACGGCTCGGACCGCCGGCCTTTTTCGACGGTTGGAACCGTCAAAAATATCGACGGTTCGAACTGCCGGGGACTTTTCCGGCGGTTGCAACCGTCGGAAATATCGACGGCTCGGACCGCCGGCCTTTTCCGACGGTTGCAACCGTCGGAAATATCGACAATTCGAACCGTCGGGGACTTTTTCGGCGGTTGCAATCGTCTGAAAATTTCGACGGGTCGAACCGTCGGAGACTGTTCCGACGGCCAGAACCGTCGATATTTTCGACGAATTTTTTCAACCGTCGCAAATCCGTTTACGACGAGCGTTTTTCGGACGGATCGATTCCGACTGAAAAATCGTCGGTAATTGCGTTACCGACGGTTTTCGAGCTGATTACCGACGGTTCGGACCGTCGGTAATCCGCGTTTTTCTTGTAGTGGGACAAAGCACATCAGACTGAAGTACCACTTTATCAGAGATCTTCGGAAAGATAAGACATTGGTACTTGAGAAGATTCAAGGTTCAGAGAATCCAGCTGACATGTTGACCAAGGTGGTGGTCACTGAAAAATTAAGATTGCGCGCAACCTCAGTTTCCCTCTAAAGTTAGTTGCAGGGAGGAGCCGTCCAGAGTTCGAGCACAGGCAGGTGCAGCTCAATCTCAAGAGAATCAGTCTCCAAGTGAGAGATTGTTGGAGTTAGTTAGGTGGAGCCTGATTCTAGATCTAACTAATTTGTTATTAGATATGGTAGGAAAAATATGAGAGATTGTAACTTCCTTGTAATTATAATATGGGGAGATTGAGTGGATATCATAACTACCTTATTTGTTACATATCGAGTTATGGAGAATCAGGATAAGATATGTAGTTATCCTGGGTTGTTACCCAAGGCACATATCTGATAGCGATTATGCACCATATATTGTGGGGGATCTAGATAATATTGAGGGATGTAATTTGAGACATCTAAATAGAGTGAAACTCAGTGACGACCGTGGACGTAGGAGACAATCTTCGAATCACGTAAAATCTGTGTGTCTTTCTCTGTGTGTGATTTCTTATTATTCTTCCAACATCTGTTTATCAACAGTAAGTTAATATTGGGAATATTCCTTAACCGTCTTTTTTCCCTTCTATTACATATATTGTTTCTTTCATTTATTGATTACAAGTGTTGTGACTATTGGATGATTTTAATATCATGTACACATCATGTGTTACTTATAGATCACATGTCAGGTCCGAACTAAGGTTAGAGATTTTACATTCATCAAGGTTCTAAAGTTTATGTATATCATGGGTATGCTTGCTATATCATCTTTTATATAGATCTTTTTCCTATTGGATAGGAAAACATTTCAACTTCTGTTATCATCCTCACTATCTTATTACATTAGGGTTTTTTTTATTAACTGTAATGAATCACAAACTATAGAAAGACTATATAATTTTGCTTTAACATTTTTTTGTCAGTATTCCATTTAATTATGTTTTTTTTTTCCTAAAAACTACAAATGAAGGCCTAACGGGACATCTTAGCCTCTGTTCTATGCAAGAAGAAAGGGGATGATTTCCTTGCCTCTCAACAATTATATCTTCAATATGGTGCATACATACGATACCACATATAATAAAAAAAAATATATTAATATTCGATATATATTGATGTTCAAACTTATACTTATGTGAAACACTTGAATATTCACTTATGACTTCTATATTTTTTTTTCTTTAATAATATATGCACACGCCACACACATTCGTGCACACATTCACTGGGATGATTTGGTTGGCTTGTTTACATAGCCCATGAGAAGGAGTTAATTATTTTGTCTTATATAAAGAATAGAAGCTGCATGAAAAAGAGTTTTTTTTTTCTCTTCTTCTAGATTTAAAAATGTTTTTTTTTTCTTTTGATATTCTTCCTCCCGGGGGTCACCACAAGCATGAGATTTAATAATTCTCTTGATTTATTGATAGGCAAACAACTTTCTATTTGGGTGGTGAGGTAACATGAGAGAAGAAGAGAGAAGAGGAGAGGGCTCGGGAGAAAGAAAACAAAGATAATTCTTCTGAAAAATAAAAGAATCAGAAAGAGAATTAGATTGTTCTTACATATTTTTTTGACAATTATGAAGAACTGCAATAACTAAGTCATATTATTCCTGTTAGTTAGTTTACTATTTTTTAGGGAATAATATATATATATATATATATATTATTGGGTGAATATATATATATATATATATATATATATATATTATTGGGTGAAATCCTAAAGACATGACACAAAAAAGGAAGAGCTTCCAGTGAGGTTCCTCACCAATCACGCCAATTTTGATGAAAGGAGCTCAATCCAACTAATTTAAGAGGTTATCACTACAAGAATTATGATAATCGGGACGTATAAAAACATTTTTTTTGCTACAAAGCCCTCAATTATGAATACAATAGGTGACGTACATGTCAATGATAAAGCAATGATATTTGGCCCTAATCACTTGTGAAGTCATGGAGGTTGACGATTCTGGCGATTCAACAAGTTAGGTCTCTCGCTGACCACATTGCATGTTTTATCTGCCTCATTTCCTGGCAGTCTTCCAAGGATTTTTCATCATATTTTTTTGTTCTAGTGTCCATAAAGTGAATCTTCTTCGAGGAATCAATCCGTCTCCACTCTTGCATTCTCAATCTCCCTTTCTCTCATTATGCCCTATCTCGTCGATCAACCATGGCTCTAGATGATCTATGATTCTGAATCAACTCTGGCATCATTATGCTTCATGGGGAAGATCACATAGTTGGTTCTATGCAGTTTTCTTGTAGTTCTGACTATGTTGTTATAAATATGTTTGGAAGGAGATGGTGAAGGGGAAGGAGACTATAAGATGGTGGTAGAGCATAGTGTGTATTTGGAGTAAATTCTGTATATGCAAAAGTTGTTGCTATCTGAAATGGTATGCAGTTTCTATTGTAGAAGGTTATGCTCGAGACCAATTACTTCCCTGGGTCACACTTGTTTGATTGTGTTCATCTAACTTTTTAATATGGTTTTTTTAAGATGTGAGTTTACTTGTTTGCATAAAAGGATGTCCACATGTTCTAACAATTGGATATCTTGTTGACATGCTTGCAGCATGTTAGATGAAATGCATCGATCACCACACCCTCTTTTTTGCCTCTTCAATTTTTTTTTTTAAATATTTGAATGAGGATTTTGCGTATCTAGTATAAATTATTATGAACTATAAAAGATGAATCCTTCGGGCTTCAAATCCACTAGAGCACACTGATCGTTCCAATAATCAAATCCAATAGAACACAGTGATCAGGCTTCAAATCCTTCTTGAGTTATTGTAGATGCCATCGTAGCCACTGCTCAATATTTTGCAAGGAGAGAGAAAAATAAGTGTTGAAAGGAAGAGGACGTTGGAGCTTATTTCATTTCATTTTAATATTGTACTATTAAAATAAATAAAAAACTAGAATAAAAACGGGCTACAATTCTTTTTGACAAAGTTAACGATTTAATTAGAGGATAAATTTTCGACTAGAGGATAATGATTTGATTAGAAAATAACGGTTAGTTATTAGCGGATAGTAATTTATTTATAAATTTAATAAAAAATATTTGATAAATATAATGATTAAATTAATATATTATAGAAATTATAAAAATAGACATCAAATATAATTTGTGATCGTTCTTATACACATCATATTCATACTAATTAATATAATATTTTATTTTAAATAGTAATATCTTTAAAAAATATTTTAATACAAAAAAATTGAATAATTCAAAGTAAAAATTTTATTTGGGTTGTGCGTAAAATTAAAAATGTGATATATTAAAATAAAAATAATATGTGATGTTTAATAATTAAATAAAGTTTTTTATTTTAAAAGAATGACAATATAATAGGAATAAGATATGAAATTATCACCTCTATATTTTATAAGCTAATATAAGTAGTTTATAACATTTTGTGTTCAAAATTATTTTGAAATATATTTACATAAGGTATATAGTAGCATTATCAAAATGCTACCCGTTACTCAAAACTTTACTTTTTTGTATAAGTCAAAGAGTGCCTAAAACCACACTAAATTAATTATTAAAAAAATATATCAAAGAGTTAGAATAAAAATTGGTTACACCTAAAATCACATAAACTAACTATTAAGAAAAATATATATCAAAGAGTTATAATGAAAATTCGCTACATCTAAAACCATAGAAACTAAGTGGTAATCTTATGCCTACAAATCTAAGCCGATGGCAAAACTTCGACTGCCAAGAGCCTTTCGAGCAAAGCTGATAAGAAAGCTTCCTTTCCCTATAGCGATGTTATTTTTTTCGGTGAGTCATCCATGAGTATTCAGGATTAACTAGCATCTAATTAATGAGCTAGAGCGAAAAAGATTTTAAATTCGACCAACATGACAATTTCAAAGATCAATTCCGAACTACTAACATCGTCGATCACTTAAAACAATCCATTATGTCAATCAACGTTGGTTCTATAGCGATATTGATGTGTGCTTATATTGTAATCTTTTCCTTTTCCATTTTTGAAAAAAAAATCGTGTACTGTAGTGTCTTTATTCTGATTGTACTTTTATCAAATGTAAAGTTCTGAATGTTTATGATCGTTATCTATGCCATGCCACTGCTACCACTTGTAATGTGGAAGAGCCAGTTATGCATCTCGTCCACTTATTCCAATTCGTCCATTTCTATCATATTTTGCCGACAACAATGATAACAACAGTAACAATCTAGTTAGTTCCAGGGCTTTCTATCTTTAAGTTCATTATGAGCTTCTAAAATAAATTAATGCAATCATGAAATAATTGCATTAGTTATACAATTATTTTTTACTAGTTATTTTATTTTATTTATAATAATTTTGATTGAATTCACATAATAGTATAATACAACAATTACAATATGAAAATCACTGTTTTTTTTCAATTATATCGTTAAATATCAACATACATTTTCATGATAAATTAGAATATCTAGTTCGACTTTCATTTTAAAAAATAAAATTTGTAAAAATTACAAAAGAATGTATAATCTTATAAAAAGAATTGGACTATGAATTGATAAAATTTAATGCTTAAAAGAGTGAAGATAAATGTATAAATGTACATTCATGATATAGCTTATCTCCTAAACACTTCTTCAGTACTATTATTAGTTCAAAAATTAAAATATTATTTTGCAAAGGAATATTTACAATATGTTTATCCTGAGATCCTGTTTGCATGGCAGAACTAAAGTTCTCATAAATTCGTGCAACTTTGATATTTGATATTTTTGTTATAGCCGACTGTTTGGTGAAAAGTTTTGATAAACGAGAACTTTCCATGTTGATTGGATGTATATATCCCAGCCAGTTCCTTGGACTGTTTGGATGTGTAGTGAATATAGAAATTGTTATCCAATTTTGACTCAATGTTTATATTATGATAACATTCGATAGTAAATGTTTCTCGACGTGACATAAAATAAAATAATATGAACCGATAATATAAAAAATTAATAAATCAATAAAAAGAATAGAAAGGACATTGGAGACGGAGGAAGGGGGCGACACCTCCATCTCCCTCCAACATATAAGGGAGAGCACCCCCTCCCCCTCTGCATCAAAAGGGATGGGGCGGCGGCGCCCCTTCCTCCGGCTTCGGCGAAGCCAACAACCTGTCGCCTCTCTTTTGTTGATTATTAATTTTTATGTTACTTTTATTATTTTTTTGTGCTACATTGATAACACAATCGGAGACTCATTATCAGCATGAGGAAGACAGCGTGAAGAAATCAAAACTTTCAGGATAGATTTGTACAAGTTAGAGTTGGATGATTTGTGTAAATTACCCAGAGAAATTATTAAGGTCCTGTTTGGGAACATACTAAAAGTAACGAAATACAAAACCATAGTTTTTTTATCCTATGCAGTAAAAGTTACGAGACGGCGTTTGGATGTTAAAGTTTTTGGATTTAAAACTACAGTATTAAGCTCAATACATCTTAAAAAAATAGGAGGTCCAGGCTCCGTATTTTTTTTGTTTGAGCTGCTTCCGTGTGATAAGACGTAAAGAAGAGTCATTCTGTCACTTCATTGTTAACTTCATTATTACTATTTTACTTTTTCTATCGTAATGTTGTGCAGCCGAACACCTCTCATCTAATTTTTTTTTACATGATTATAAACTGCAGTATCACATTTTTTTGACAATTGACGTATCATAAGATTTTTTTTCTTTATGAAAAAAATACTTTTTAGTCAAACACGTCCTAAGTGGATGTGGTGTATGGGAACAATGACCAACTCTATGGTGTTCACTAAGTCGGGTCGAATTCGTTCGACCTCAATTTAATGGGAGTTCGGCTCGATATGAGTTGGAATTTTCTAACCCGAGTCGACCTTACTCAATGACTCATTTTTTATTTATTTATTTTTAGTTAGTTATATATTTGATTTAAAAAGTTAAAAGAAATTCAAAAGCAATCATTTTAAATATGGAATAATATTTGAATATTGAGAAAAATTAGATGTACACGCCGCCAGGTTGCCGCTGTCGAAACTCAATTAGTGTAATGAACACAAGAACTTATTGTTAATCACATTGTAATTAGTTAATCACCTTCACCTTGTAATTAGTTGATCACCTTGTACTTAGTTAATCACCTTCATCATGTAAGTAGTTAACCTTGTAATTAGTTAATTGATGTGAGTTTTGTAATGACATGTTTGATCAATGTGTAAATATGTTAATCATGCGAGGATTATTATATCTTAATTATAGTAGTGCAAAATACATAAATTTGAATTTTGTTCATGCTAATATGGAGATTATTATCATTATGGGTTTGAAATTTCTAATGAGAACTTGTTTGTATTTTTTTAGGCAAACTTGTTTGTAATTTCCAATATTCGACGAGCAAGATTAGACATGGATGGTGAGAAGGGTGTTAATAATATGGCAGAAGTGATAGAAGAATGAGTAAATGAAGACAATATTGAGCATGATAAATTTTAAGAAGATTATACTAATTTTGTAAAAGCATATACGTTATCGAAATCCTATGTTGGAATGCTATTTGTCAAGAAACTTACGTACTATAATGTGTATGCTAAATTAGTGAGTTTTTCTGTAAGAAAACAAACTTCACATAAGCACAAGATTACAGAAAAGGTAATATTTTACATAAGTATGTTTGCTCTAAAGAATGGCACAAGATAATTAGATAAGGACAAACACAAGCTTTTACACATATAAGAGAAGTTATGGACGACGGTCATGCTCATCTATATGTTGTTCTAAGACAAAATAAAAAATGGAAGATGAGAAAATTTTAGAAAGAGCACAGTCATCCTCTGACAACTCCTTCGAAGGTAGATCATATAATCAAATCAACGCAACTTCTAGAGAAGCTATTAGTCATCTACTGCCTTCGGTATGAGTCCATCTAAGATTGTTAGAGTCCTTAATATGTCTGGAGAACCTCTTATAACAACCCAGAATTGTATTGATCATTTGAGAATCATAAGAAAAAGTACTTTCTCTGTCGAGTGACTTCAAATTATATCTAATTTTTAAAAACATATGCACTGATTCGGGTTTCTTTCATAGTTGGGAGCTCGACACGGATGACACAGTTCTCAATTTTTTTTGAGTTGATGGGAGGTCAATGGATAGTTACTTGACATTTGGTGATGTGGTTGTATTTGATAAAACATATCGAACTAATAATTTGAGAATGTTATTTGCATCATTCACGTGAATTAATCACCATTAGATCTTGCTTATTTGGTCGTGCTTTATTACAAATGAGGCAGATGAGACATTCACATGGTTGTTTGAACAATGGTCTGAATGCATATTTGGAAAACATCCACATTGTATTATTACAAATCAAAATATCGCGATGGAGATTGCCATACATAATGTTTTTCCACACACAAAGCACGTCTTTTGTATAGGGTATATCGCTAGAAATGCGATGACTCGTCTACAAGATCTATATGCACAATCGACATTTATATGTTCCTTGATGTTGGATGTTGTTGGATGTTATATGTTGGAACCCATTACATATAACATACAACATAAATATGTTCCCACACACAAAGCACCATCGGAGATGCAGATCTCGTTGACAGCGGTCTCGAGGCTCAGATCACTCGGCTCTATGCGGATCGGGGCAGATGAGGTCGCTGAGGTGCAGATCAGGTCGGTGGTACTCAGATCAGGTCGGACACGATCGTGAATGCGGAGATCTCACCAATGGTCGCTCTCGCATAGATCTGGGCTCGACGGATGCGTCGCACTCGTGGAGATCTCATAAGCGGCAATGATCGCGATGGACGTGGTGAATCTCGAGCTCACGACAGATCTGGAGTGCGAGAGAGCGAGAGAGGTGAGAGAGAGAGCGAGAGTAAAAAGGGTAAAAAAATTTTTACCCCATTACTTTGCGACCGATGGCTGAACCGCGAGCATGATGTCGTCCGAATTTTTTCATAGTGAACTGCTCGCCATCGCCCGGTTCACCATGAACAAATTCTTTTTTCATCGGCGCCCGTCCGATGCGCATCGGACGGGCACCTTTAAATGGGTGGAGTATCCCCCATTTCAATTGGGGGGCACCCATTATATCTTTTATAATTTTGTAATATATTTAACCTAAAAAAATCATGTCTAACCGCCACCTCAACTTTCCGTTTAAGAGTAAATTACTGAATAGAGCAACAATTCAGCATGTGGGACGGTTGTGTGATAGCACTTATGTGGCTCTGGCACTAGCTTCATCGTATCGTGCGAGATATACACGTTTTCTTCATATTTTGTTTTTATTCAATGCGCTCACTTTTGAAAACTACCACAAAGAAGTTGTGGTCCTTTTAGATTAATTAATTTAGCATATTCATATATGCACACGTATAACATGTATGCATATAATTCATACACGGCCTAATGAACTAATGAATAGTATTTATTTAGAATCCCATCTTGAGCATAAATGATCAAATTATATTGAAAACACTATATATATATATATATACAGTAACGGAGGTAGAATGATTATTTGGGAGTATAATATAGAAAAAATTAGGAGGAGTGGTGGGGGTGGGGGTAATAAGGTTGGCTCCGTCCTTGTATATATATATGAGATTAATATATCTTCAGAGCATCTTCTGTTCTGGAGCATCTCAGAGCACCTTCTATTCTAGAGAGATGCTAAACGCATTTTAACCATTAATTCACTAATCAACAGTTGAGATAATTGATATTTCAACCGCTGATTCACTAATCAACAGTTGAGATAATTAATGTTTTTAAATGATGGAGTTTAATCACTTCTGATCAGATCCGTGGATCAACGGTTGATATGCGTTTAGCATCCCTCCATAGTGAAAGGTGCTCTGAAGATATATTAATCCATATATATATGTGTGTGTGTGTTTGTTAATAATGCCTTGAATCCATCTCCAATTGAAATCCATCTGGATCCAAACTCTGAAATAAAAGAAAATCTGTCTGACATATTCTGTATATTTTCTTATCATGAGATTGTTAAGGAATTAATTTATTTTCTTATCACAAGATAGGTGTCTTATTTTGCGAGTTAATATAGAGTCTCAATTGATCTGTAATTTCTATCACTTGTTAAAGGGAGTGTATATATAAACTCCCTAGGGGTCTAAAGAGAAAGCAATCTGATTTTCTCTTCTGCTTTTTCCATCTAATAAAACTTTGTATCACCCTAAATTTCTCGAGTTTTCTCGCGATGCATAATTTCTCTTATGTAAAAATTCTAACAAACTGGTATCAAAGCGAGGCTTCATCGTCGATCCTCCATCAAGCGTAAAGATGATATCGCACAACATCAACATCTAGAAATTCACAAGGCGAAGTAAAATCAGTCTCTGGCAGATCAAGACGCGGGCATTTCTAAAATAATAAAGAATTTAGGCGGCACTCGCGACATGCCGAAGAACAAACCAAAGGAGGAAGACTAGAAGGGCAAAGAAAATGAGTCCGACCTCGCAAGTTTGGCGGCACAGGAAGAGAAGATGCACTCCATGATCCTATTGTGTCTGACGGACGAGGTGATTATCGAAGTCACTAATCAAGAAACAATGGCTGGTCTGTGATCGAAACTTGAGAGTTTCTACATGACTAAGTCTCTGACCAACAAGTTATTGTTGAAGCAATGTCTGTTCGACCTTTGCATGCAATAAGTTATCCCTCTAAAAGATCATCTTGATCAGATGAATAGTATATTGATGAAATTACGAAACATATATGTGAAGATTGAGGATGAAGATACTACCCTACTTTTGTTGGTGTCTCTTCCTTTGTCATATGAAAATTTCGTTCAGTCTGTTATCATTAGAAGAGACACAATTATTCTGAAAGAAGTGAGATCAAATCTATATACTCGTGAATTTTATCATAGGGCATCTGGAAAGACTGTGGAGACTCAAACTATAGGGTTGGTAACAATCGTAGAGAAGACAATTCCAAATAAGGGTAAGTCGAAGAAGAACGTCAATCCGAAGGACATCTGCAATTACTGTAAAAATCGAGTCATTGGAAGAAGAATTGCCCTAAAAAGAAGAAGAAATACACGGTTGCTGCAGTAGCTCACCAGAATAACGAATCTGATGACGATTTGACTCTCATGGTGTCTGATCAGAGATGTTAAGAGGAGAGTTGGGTTCTCAACTCAGAATGTTCATATCATATGACTCCACATAGAGAGTGATTATCAACTTATCAAAATATTAATGACGAAAGTAGCATGTAGAATAGTTGGAATCAGCTCAATTCAGATCAGAAGTCATGACAATTATGTGAGGACATTGACAAAGATTCGTCATATTCCGCAACTGAAGAAAAATTTGATATCGTTAGGAGTTCTGGACTCCAAAGGATGTCGGATGGATGCTGCAAGAGATATTCTCACGGTCACAAAGGATGATGTTGAAGTCATAAGAGGAGTTAGGCAAAAGTCTTGTACAAACTACAAGGCACAGTAATTTTTAGCGTGGCTTCAATAGGTAGTTCATCCAAATCAGGATTAGAAGCATCCAAGTTATGTCACATGCAACTTGGACATATGAGTTAGAAAGGGATGGACATCCTTAGCAAGGACAATCTTCTGAATGGACAGAAGATATTTGAAATAGGATTCTACAAGCATTGTATTTTTGGAAAATAAAAATGACATGAATTTAGCATAGCCGGCACAAGACAAAGGCAACACTCGATTACATCCACGCTGACTGTTGAGACCCCTCTCATGTTTCATCTCTAGAAGATTCTAAATACTTCATATCTGTGATAGATGATTAATCAAGGATGACATGGGTATTCATGATGAAGCGCAAGAGTGAGGCATTCGAAACTTTCAAGCAATGAAAGACTCTAGTGGAGAATCAGATATCGAGAAAAGTGAAACGCCTTCATACCGATAACGACTTGGAGTTTTGTTTGTCTGAATTTGCTCAATTTTACAAGGATGAAGGCATTGTCAGACATCGCACTATCAGAGATATACCACAACAGAATGGTATAGCAAAACACATGAACAAAACTCTTCTAAGAGAGCACAGTGCATACTCTCTAATTTTGATCTGAATAAGTCATTTTGGGCTGAGGCAGTTAGCACTGTATATTATTTTGTCAATCGGAGTTCTGCAATCACGATCGATCTGAAGATTCCTATTGAGGTATGGTTAGGTAATTCTACTGATTATACTAATTTAAAATTTTTGGTCGTCCAGCATATTATCAGAAAGAAAATCGAGAACCAAGGGCCAAAGAAAAAGTCTTTTGTGGGATATGGTGCAAATGTAAAAGGTTTTAGAATCTGGTCTCATTCATAACAAAAAGTTATTCACAGTAGAAATATATGCTCAAGCAAAAATCAGATGTTGTTGACTCAGTAGAGAAAGGTGTCAACAAACAGATGAAGTTTGAATTAACTCAAATTCAGAATAGGACAGAAGAATCTCATCAGGCTAAACAACTAGAGTATGAGGAGCAAGTAAAAGAAATAACGACAAGTCTAGCTGCTAGACGTGCTCGCAGGTAAATAGTTCCTCTTAAGCGTTATGGCTTTGAGGACATTGTTGCATATGCATTCCAAATAGTTGAAGAGGTGGAATCGACAGATTAAGCTATAAGGATGTTATCGCATGTGCAAAATCAGAACAGAGACTAACGACGACAGAGAATGTTAGATATCTGATTGGAAGATTCAATTCAAAGTGGAGATTATTACTAATGCCTTGAATCCTACTCGAATTGGAAACTCATTTGGACTCAAACTCCGAAATAAAACTGTTGACATATTCTGTATATTTCCTTATATTAATTTATTTCCTTATTACAAGGTAAACGTTCTATTTTGAAGGTTAATATAGAGTCTCAGTTGATATGTAATTCTTGTCATATGTTAAAAAGAGTGTCTATATAAATTTTTTAGGGGTTTAAAGAGAAAGCAATGATCTTATAATTTTTTTTATTTCTTACATCTAATAAAACTCATTGTCACTTTAAATTTTTCAAATTTTCTTATAATGCATAATTTTTTCCGTTCAAAAATTCTAACAATACCAAGATCACGAGAAATTATTAAGTCACACAACCTGCTCAATAAAATTTATGCAAGAACAAAAAGTTCCATATATAGTTATTTACCTTCTAAGTCGAGCATTGGCTTGACCGAGAATATAAAAAAATACTACAATTTGGTGGACTTGCCAAATATCTTGGGGACCTCTGAAATGGACGTGACAAATTCTGGACACAACACACTTTTTACAGCGCCAGCAGTTTATTGTGCTAGTTATACAGTTCAGGGTTGGGGAGTCTGGGCGTGGGCACGGCAACCAGGGGCTGTGCCTTCTTCAGAACAATGCCAAACTTCTCTGTCATGTCAATCTGCGCGCCCTCCGGCAGCTTCCAGTCGAACGAGTGCACCAGCGACGCCAGCGAGAACGCCACCGTCCTCTCCGCCATTCCGATCCCGGCGCAGATCCTTCTGCCCGATCCGAAAGGGAAGTAGCTGAAGTCCTTCCCGCTGAAGTCCAACTTGTCGTTGTTATTGGATGCATCGGAGAACCTCTCCGGCCTGAACTCCAACGGGTCCTCCCACACGGAAGGATCCCTGTGGATCGCCCACACGTTGACGAAGACCCTGCTGCCGGCCGGGACAGTGTAGCCGCTGACGACGCTCGTTGAGTTCGGGCAGTGAGGGATCAGCAGCGGGAGGGCAGGGTGCAGGCGCAGCACCTCTTTTATGACCAGACCAAGGTAGTGGAGATGGGGAGTGTGGGACTCTTCCACGACTTTGTCCATCCCTACGACACGATCAAGCTCCTCTTGTGCTCTCCTTAGGACGTGGGGCTTCTGCATCATCTCAGAAAGCGCCCATTCCAGTGTGTTCGCTGTGGTATCGGTGGCACCTAACAACAGGTCCTGACATAGATACAGGTCGAAGAAGAAACGTGAGAAGGGACCGAGCGAAGGACGTATACGATAGCAGATAGTTATATGAAGAACGCATGCATGCAGGAGAAAGTACGTACCGAGAGGAGAGCCTTGACGTTCGTCATAGTAAATGGTATCTTACCATCTCCTCCTCCTTTCTCCATCCGCAACATGGACTCCAGGAAGTCCTCGGGAACGTGCTCGCTCGTCGTTGCCCGTTTCCTCTTCTCTATTATTGATTGGAAGATCTTGTCGAGCCGCCGCTGGGCAGCACGACTTTCACGTTCAATCCCCTGCAGGTCGAACCGGGCCAGTGCCGGGAAGAAGTCCGAGACGTTGGGCCGCCCCAGTAGCTCTGTGGTCTCCGCCACCGCCTGCCGGAACTCTCGCGCGGCGGTCTCCCTCTCGTCGATCCCCTCCATCATCCCGCCCCACAGCGCACTCGTGACCACGTTCATTATGGCGAGGAACATCTCGGTCCCCACCTCGACGGGCGCGCCAGCTCGGGCGCGGAGGTGGGCGATGGACGCCCGGACCTCTCGGCGGCGGAGGGCGCTTGCGGCTTCTAGCCTAGGCGGACACAGCAATTTTTCGACGCAGACACGACGGAGCATGCGCCACTTAGGGCCGTAGGGGTTCCAGACGATCTCGGCGTCGCCGCCGTACGCAATAACGCGCGCGGCGGCAGGGACGACATGGTTGGCGAAGGTCAGGTCCTGATCCTTGAGGACCTCGCGGGCGGCGGAAGGGGAGGAAACGACTATGCCGATCTTGGCGCCGAGGCGGAGGCTGAAGACAGGACCATAGGTACCGGCGAGGCGGGCGAAGTAGGAATGGAGGTCGGGTTCGAGGAAAGGGAGGACTCCGACCAGAGGAAGGCCTACGGGACCGGGTGGCAGGGGTGGGGCGGGCTTGGACCGGCAGCATCGTTGCCGGATCAGGGCGAGGTAGCTCACGACAGCAAGAACGAGGAGGAGGAGGAAGGCGGTGCCGGAGAGGATGGCGGGCGAGACCATGGTGTTCGACTGCTCGGCAAGTAGTGGACAGTAGATACCTTTTGGTTCTGCACGTAGATGGTTCCTAACGCGACACATGCAGTTTTCTTGTTTTTGTTTTCCCACGTAGGTTTTTATTACTAGATTTTTCGCTCGACTTCTGCAAACCACCGATTTTTATTTTTCCGGTGAGCAGATAAATTTTTTTATTTTCTCTGGAGTGCCGGTGAGCAAATTTTTTTTGTTGTCTTTTGTGACACGGGTTGTATTGTAGTTTGGTGTTTTTTTTAGATGGTGGAATGCATAATCGACGTCGCTTCTCTGAGTTGGCAATTGAAAGAACAATATTTTAATGTCGATCACAGATAATTTTAGGATATCTTAAACAAAAATAGTACGCTGTCCACATTTGAAAATTACAATTAGACATTAAAAAATAAGGAATAACAACTTATTTATAAATTTAATAAAAATTATTAACCGCCCAACTGATGTGTAATTGGATTCAACAAATACTAGTTTTTATTTTGAATGCTAGAAGATGCCGTGATCCAAATCCTCCTCCACTCATTTCTTTTAGCTCTTAGCATTTTATGCGCCTACGAGGAGAGATAATTATTATCTGACAAATTAAGGAGCCCTAAAAAATTAGTTACTCATCCAATCCACATTTGAATTGACATATTTTAATTAATTCCAATCATTGATTCAATCAAGAACCGACTCAAACTCCCTTTGATAAGTCATTGTTGCTTAATTAAATGATAAGCGAATAATAATTTCATAGCGAATAACGATTTAACTAGCGAATAGCAAATAATGATTAACAATTAGAAGTTCATTTAGAATATTAACAAATAAGTGTTTAATAATTGGGTAAAATTAACTCATAAATATAAATTAACATAATTGTACGTAAGATAAATTATTTAATTTAAGCACTATGCAAATGCTATCATATAATAAATAAATTATTTATATCTCAAATAAATAAAACAATATCTCAGGAATAATTTTTCATTAAAATATTTAGAAATTTATATTGACAATAAATTTTATATAGTGAATATATGACATGAAAATTATTAAATTAATTTTTATTCATTGTTAACAAATAAATATTTTGTAATTAATTAAGCATGAATATAAAAGTAAATATAGTTAAATGACAATAAATACAAATGGAGAAAATAATAAAATAATTGTAGAAAGAAATAATGTATTTGCATAAGGATAAAATTGAAAAAAATTATAAATCGCTAACCTCTAATCATAGTAGAAGTAGATTTTTAATATTTTCACGAAATGCTAAATTCTGTTATTTTAATGTTTATCAAACATAAAAATTATCGATTAAAGCGTTAAATGTTATTTGAAACACTGATTTTGATGTTGCCAAATGAAACCTTAGTTTTATCTTCTTGTCTTGCATGATAATTTTACAAGATGCCTCCTGCATGCAAGTTGCGCCCCGCATACTCAAGAGCAAAGGTGTCAACATCAAAATCTTACATAAAATCGGAGGAAGGCATAAGATAAAAAATCGTAAGATTGAATCGTGAATAACAAAATCATACCTATTAATAAAAAACGTATTTTTTATAATCTTTCACATTTAAATATTAAAATATATCCCGTTAAGTCATTTTTATCGATTCTTAAGTCAAATTATATGAAAACATATTAAGAATAAAGAAAATATATTAAACTTCATCTAAATCAATTTTTATTATCATAAATATTTTTATTAATATTTAAATGATTATATTAATCATATGAGATTGTATAGGATATCGTAAGATCATTTGATTAAAATTAAGATTATATTAAGATTTTACACATAGGTTCATCAATATTAGTTCGAGATTAGGAAAATGTACTATGATCATAAAATCATAATATCTTAATATTTAGATTGAAACCTTGAGAACTTTGCTTATAAGTGTAAGGTATGAATAACATGTTTTAATTTTTGAACATATCAAAAAGATGGATTGGATGAACTATTCAATCACATTAATAATTAGACAAAGTAATCTTAAAAAGTGAAAATAAACTATTTTTTCTTAATATCATTCTCCCTAATTTATTACTCATTGTATGTTATTCATCTATCATCCAAACACTTCAATTTTTTTTCCTTTTGAGATAAGACAAAGAATAATCAAACTACTTGAATAAGAGTTGCTATCTTATGAATAATAATTCTCCTTCCAAACATTAGAAGACATGGAAAATGAGAGAGAATAGACCGAGTATGTAGTAATCCTAAAAAATATTATGTGAATGATGATATAAAAAAACAATTAATTAGTAGTCAATAAACATCAATGTAAACACATTAATTTAATTAAATAATAAATTCAAATAAAAAAATTAATTTTCCCATGACTAGTACATATGAGGATTAACACTCAATTTGGATCAAATCCAACAAGTCATTACTTTCTCAAAATTTTAATCAAACACATTTACAACTCCAATTTCCCTTTGTTGATATCAACAAGAAAAAAAAGAAAAGAATTCAAATCATAAATATAATTCAAATCCACAAAATTTCAGTCGATAAAGCAATTCCAACACAAATAAGTCTTTTTTCCTTGATGGTTTACATTGGCAAAGTGCCATATAAAAGACTAAAAAATATCCTTCACAGAAGGAAATAATTAAACCTATTTTAGCTCTAAGATGGAATACAATCGTTTTACCAATTTTGTTGAGTCAAACTCTAAACTTAAGTCCCTCTATAGCTAAGTCTCGCAAACTTCTACATAAGAACTCAACAACTTTTAATTTAATCCTCCATGTGTCCAAAAAAAACTATGTAAATTTTATATAACACCCTTGCACTTGCGTAGGATATTATTCGCTTTGGGTCTAAGTCCGCACGGTTTTACCAAAATGCGTCCTACCAAGTCAAGGTCAAGTTCTCATATATACTCAACATCTCTCCCGTGACTTATGCATGTGGGACTAATCTAAGACATGCCTCAGGACTCAACGCACTCGTTGAGTGATGCATCCCACCATGCATAGAGGCTCACGTGGAGTGGCTCTGATATCATATGTAACATCTTTGCAATTGCGTAGGATATTGTTCGCTTTGGGCTATCACCCGTAGGGATTTCTCAAAACGCGTCCTACCAGGTCAAGGTCATGCTCCCATATATACCTAGTTCTCTCCCGTGACTTATGCATGTGGAACTAATCCAAGGCATGCCTCATGCTTACATAGGGTATCAGAGCCACTCCGCGTGAGCCTCTGCGCATGGTCGGATGCGATCACTCAACGAGAGCGTTGAGTCCCCTAAGTGGGGAAGGGTGCATGAGGCATGCCTTGGATTAGTCCCACATGCATAAGTCACGGAAGAGATGTTGGGTATATATGAGAGCATGACATTGACCTGGTAAGACGCGTTTTGAGAAAATCGTACGGACGGAGGCCCAAAGCGAATAATATCCTACGCAAGTGCAAGGATGTTACACTTTGCTTTCACTCTATATCAATAATTGCGAAAGTCCAATAGAATCACTAATATAAATCATGATGAAGACTAAATTAAAGGAATATCTATGACATAATAGTTAAACTACAATGAGGATAATATCATATGACAACTCCATGCGCACATCGCCATCGTGAAAAACATTAGTCGCTTGAGCGCATCCTTCATTATTCTTCTTATTACATATAGGATCAATGCAAGGGAAATAATAACCTATCAGCTTCACAGCCCAATAGATGGATAACAAACTAATGAATAAATAATAACAATAAAGAAGCATGGAGTTAGTATAACCTAATCATAATCAACAATGAAAATCAATGGACAAAAATCAATAATGACATGTCAATGAACAAATTAGTTCTATAGTATGTTAGTGGATTAAATCAATGGGAATGCTCGATGTAAAATCAATAGAGCAAATCAATACTATGCCTTGAATAAAATCAATGGAAGAATCAAGATTATGCTTTGGGCAAATCAATGTAATATCTAATTAAGGACAATTGATGGTTCAGCCATACAATGTTTATGAGTAAAATCATAATCTATGATAAACACTATTGAGGATCCAATGAAAGAAATTAATACCCTGATTGTCAATAGATATAGATCAATGTGATGTCTATAGGTAAAATCAAATTGAATATGAACTATGCAATAAATCATCAAGTGAGGATGATAATAATATAAGATAGAGATTCTGATACTTGGAATATAATATAATATAATATACTCTGAATCAATATGCATATTTCAATGCTTTATACTATGTTATGAGTGTATTTTCAATGCTCTTACTAGAAGTTATAATCAACTTATTTATCTCTATGCAAAGTCACTAGTTAATGTAGTAGTTGCAATGAGGTGCCATATACTTGATGAGTAGCGAGTGATTGTGCACATCACGATGATCGTCCTCTCTAAATGAGAGGGTATCTTCTTTTGTTACACGATGAGAGAAATTGTGCAATGAGAACAAGTTATGCCCTAACATTGACTAGAATTCTATACCATGAGCTCCGTCAATTCGTAACGTGAGCACCCAAGCTTTTATTTTTATTTAATTAGGTTTTCATCTTCGCTCAGATTAGGACTTAGTCATAATGATGCAATGATAATAATCATGATCAAAGGATCATGTAATCGATGAAAATCAAAGAGCAGTTAGAGACAATGAAATCAGATGAGTAGAGTTCTGGATCTAATGACAATGTATGATAGTAATAGATTTTATATCATAACTCGCAAATTAGCAATTAATGATAAGACATGAGCTAATTATTCTTTATGATGAAATTACTCTAGATCATGATATCAATAGGGTCACATAGATGGCCAATTACAAATAATCAATAATACAATAATCAAATGACAATGTCAATATAAATTATGTTTCAGTAGAATCAAATGGATAATCGATCATGGATCAATAACAACAGGTCATGCTATGCATGATAGTAGTTGATGGATCCAAGGTTTTCAAATTCCAGAGTTACCTTTGGTAAACTCGAAGCGTAAACTCAAAACATAAACTCGTAGAGTTTATGTACATGATTAATAAATATATATTTGTATATACATACATACATACATACATATTTAAACATAAAGAATGCAATAGTCATTTCATCAAACACACATATGAAAAGTACAAAAATTATTATTTTTAGCAATTCACGACAATCTACAAGTTCAAAATATATAAGTTAAACAATAAATAGTTCAAAACTCATAATTCATAATTAACGCAAATTGAAATATAGAGAATTCAGAGTTCATACAAGTCATACTTCAAAGTTCGTACATGATTTTTAAACAAAATAAGCGACCAACACATCGAGAAAGACTAAAATAGTTCAAATTCAATTCCATAATCCACACAAATTGAAATAGAGAGAGTTCATAGTTCATACAAGTAATATTTCAAAGTCCATACATTTTTTTAGAATAACACAAGCATATTCAAAATAAAATTTCACCAACACAATAAAAAAAAGACTAGAATCACCAACATCTTCCTTATCTTCACTATCACTATCATCATAAAAAAGAATTTGTAAATCATCATTAGCTTGCAAGGGGGATGAGCTCTCCACATGCTCTCCTTCAAACACATTGCCTTCAATGTCCACATGTTTATCTTCATTCAATTGATGAAAATCCAATCCATCTTAGATTTAATTATTCATATTCATCATGTATCCACTCATCACTTGAATCAATTTCTTTGATGTCAAATATAAGTACATCCCTTCTTGGTTTTGCTTTATTTGTCAACCAACTCGCTCATCTTCTTATGACTCAAGCGATTTCTTCTTTTAGTATGAACCTACAATATCAAAGCATTATATGGTTTACAATTTGCAATAACAATTTAATTCATATTAAAAAAAATTGATTGCCAAGTAGGCAAGTACCAACTTATCATATCAAATGCACTCCAATTACGCTCACATCGAGAAGAACTACCCATCAAACTTAGCGCTAACAGCAAATCATTGTAGCTCAGGACAATCAACTCCATAAGAGCTCCACCATGTTGTTGGAGTTTTTTTCTCTCTTGCAATTATTGCTCCTCATAGCCAAACAAACCTTTTACCTCACTGAAATCATCCATTTGATAATCTAATCTCTTCTCTATCTAGTACCATTCTCCTTAAACAGTCGAAGAAGGCAACTTTGATATCATGGTTAACTTCAAAATCAGCTCGTAATGATATCTAGGATTCAAATAATAGCCTACAAGATGCAAGGACAAAATAAGTTGATCCTCCAATTTATTATCAAGTATCTTCAATATCGGTTCATACCTAGTAAAAAAGAAACAACAAAGTTAGTCACAACTTCCAAGTTACTACTACAAAGTCTAAAATCTGAATTAGTAATTATTTAACCAACTTACTACTACAAGGAGGTAAAGCTATATACAACAAAGCAAACAACTCCATTATGAAGGAAAAGAAGTGTGCTGCTGCTACTTCATGCCACACCTATGTGCAAAACATGAACATGAAATGGGTAAAAGAAGATAAAAGAAAAGAAGCAAAACTTTGTCTTTTTAGCATAAGATTTGTTAAGCAGAATGAATCCGGGGCCTTGAGACATTTTGCAACCGACATGAATGCCTCCAATCCATGCATTGGCCACTGTTGCTGCCAATTCATTGCTGCTACACTATGCCAATACCCCACAATCTAGTGAACTCATGACTCCATGAGCATTTCTCTATTTCTCTACCAGTTACCTTGGCACAAAAGTAAACACAATCTATATGTTTTGGAGGCTGAGTATCTTGATCTATCAAATAAGAGATCCACAACCATTTTCTTATCATAATATCTCAATTCTCAAGGACAGAGAAACTATGAACTGAAAAGGTAAATGTACAAAAAAGAAACAAAGAAGAAGAGGAGTCCAAGGACTACATGAAACATAAAATCACAAAAGACAAAAAAGAAGAGATAAATTACTACAAACATGAAGTGCCTATAGGAAACATCAATTGTAATGGCCGCCAATCAAAAATAATATAATAATAAAATAAAATAAAACAAATGTTGACTCACTCTCATAACAACCCCACTGCTCCATTAAAAGTAAAAATTAGATTTAAATGGAGACGTGATTTTTCTCTAGCCACTATAAAAAAATGGGTATTGGCGACGCAAAGTAGCGTCACATATTTGGTGACGCTATAGAGACGTCACTAGCGCCTTTATAGCGTCTACCTTGCGTCTCAATAACGAGATGTTATTTGCCTCTCGATAGCGTCCCATTAGCATGTTCTTAACTATTCAAGAACCTAACGCCGTTCTCGCGTCGACAACACGCGACGCTATGCTGGTGTCTCACCATTTGCGCCTCCGCGGCCCTCCGCCTCCACCGCCGCCTCCTCCTCCAACGCGCCCCTCCGCCGCCCTCTGCCTCCACCACCTCCTCCTCCGACGTCCGCCCTCCGCCTCCGCCTCTGCCTCCTCCACCGCGTCCCTCCGCCTACTCCACCGCCTCCTCCACCGTGCCCATCCGCCATCTCCACTACGCCCCTCCGCCACCTTCCACCGCCGCCTCCTCCACTGCCCTCCGCCACCGCGCCGATGTCCGCCTCCGCCTCCACCGCCGCCTCCTCCTCCTCCTCCTCCCTCCGCACCGACGTCCGTCTCCGCCACCTCCTCCACCATGCCGACGTCCGCCGCCCTCCACCTCCGCCGTGGCCTCCTCCTCCACCGTGCCCCTTCGCCGCCCTCCGCCTCCAACGCCTCCTCCTCCGATGTCCGCCCTCCGCCTCTGCCTCCTCCACCGCCCTCCGCCACCGCGCCGACGTCGGCCTCCGCCTCCACTGCCGCCTCCTCCTCCTCCTCCCTACGCCTCGTCCGCCCTCCACCGCCGCCTCCTCCTCCTCCACCGTCCTCCGCCACCGCGCTGACGTCCGCCTCCTCCTCCACCGCCACCTCCTCCTCCTCCTCCCTCTGCCTCGTCCACCCGCCGACTGTGCTCCTCCATCGGCCATCGCCTACCGCTTTCCTCCACCGCCGTCCGCCGCCATCCCTCATCGGTTAAGAAGGTACTAGCCCGCCACCATGTATGTTAAGTTAATTATTAATGCATGAAGTTAAATACTACTTAATTACTTGAAAGTTATGAACTAATGCATGTTAATTAAGTTAAATATTACTTAATTACTTGATTGTTTTGCTGTTAAGTTAGTTAGTAATGCATGTTAAGTTAAATTATTTTTTTCATAATTCTAGAACCTCTTTTTTATCATGTTCTTATAAATTTTACTAAGGATGTACTTCCACATTCTTGATGATAAAATGAGATTATGATTCGACGATGAAGTACTTGAAACATGTGATTTTGTACTTCGTAAGTTCAAAATCACACATTTCAAGTACACGAATTTATTGACATATGGTTTAATATTGTCCGTTACAGAAATGATAAAGCTAGACCGTAGTTGGATTCGTCATTGGAAGGATAAACATGGCGTCATAACTAAAGAATATAAGCATGATGTTGATGAATTCATTAATGTGGCATATCAAAATGAAGGTGTTGCTTCTTCATATGGAGAAATCTTATGTCCATGCCGGAAGTGCAAATGTGATCAGTGGAAAGTAAGATATGATGTGCAGAAGGATTTATATTACAACGATTTCTTACTGACATACACCAATTAAAAATTAATTCTTCTTTGTAATTGGCAGGACCACTTTCATACCCACTAGTACCGTACGGGATGTCAGTGCTCTCGTTCTTTCCCACTTGCCGAAAGGGGCAGGATCCTGAAAAGATGTCCCAATTCAAATGCGGGATGACATATTTCGAGTCTTTACGGTACGATCTTCTATTTAGATTACATAATTTGATTTATATTTATTTTAAAATTACTAAGTTTTAACGTTATATTTGTAGGAGGCAAATCAGTTTCATCCGGATCTTAGTTTAAGGATGATCCAGAAAGCTTTTGAGGAGGTCGTTGTGAAACGCCTCCGAAATCGATTATACAAATTTCGCAAGGTCGTCACGTCCGACAGCCTCACATTGGAGCAGGGCATACAAAGATGCCCAAGACATATTAGGCACTCGGTTTGGGAGTCCCTTTGTAGGAAGTGGTAAGTGTTTACTTTTAAATTATTTTTATGAAAATTATAGTTTTTGAAAGTGTAAGTATTTGTTGTTCACAAAGGATGGATGAACGATGGCAAAGGAAGTCAAAAAAGGCAAGAGTTAACCATCTTTCGAAGCCCGAGATCCACATCCACACAGGGGGATTGATGCGATTTGACGAGCATCGACGGTGCATGGTAATTTACATATAAATTCAATTTATCAAACTTTTGACTTATACTTATGTTACCAAATTTGAAACTTTATTGTAGGAGGAGAAAGATGTCGGTCCCGTAGACTTTCGTGTGGTCTATGAGGACAAGCATAAGAGCCGAAAGACAAACGACCTAGTCACTCCTATTGCTCATAGACTTCTGGTAAGTCTCATAACATGGTCATTTGGTTGTTGCCGTTAATGTACTATTTTTGAAATATAGAATGTTTAAATTTTATAGGATGATTATAATGCAAAAATGGCTGAAAAGTATGGAGATGATCCGAGTACTCAGCCACCCGGTAATGTTTTTTCGTTGGTTTTGTCATGTTTTTAATTTATGTTTCTTGATATATAATTTATATATTATATGATTGCATGATTTTTCTATTTCGTAGAGGACTCTGCTGTTTGGGAGGAGGTGGTCGGCACGACACGAGAGGGGTACTTGCGTGGTCTCGGCACAGTCGCTTAGATACCTAACAGGGTCGGAGGATATGTAGGCGGTCCATTTGCTGCGATCTCATCCGCTACACCTAATGTGACACAACTATCACAGCAGCTATCGCAGCAGTTATCGGAGCAGATATCGCGGTAAGTGTCGGAGCAGTTGGCTCCGCTATTGCAGGTGATTCAGGAATTGATCCCGACGCAGAATCCATCCCCGCGAGGCCATGAACCGAGCACGTCTAGGTCGAATGTCCAGAATAATAATAATAACTCCCAAATCTAGGATAGAAATAACCCATAAATACAAACAATGCTTTTGTTACTTATAGATTTAAATATACATATAGCTTATTAGTTCGATTTATTACTTTTCATATTCTTATGTTAAATATTATGTCTGTGATGCTTTTATATTACCTGTGATGCTCTGATATTGCATGTGATGCTCTTATACTGTCTGTGATGCTTTTATATTGCCTGTGATGAATTTCAATGCATTTTTATTTGCATTATATAATTGTATAGTCTGGGAAGGGGAAAAATGAAGATTGAATGGGTAAAAAAAAATGAAAGTAGCGACTCCATAGTGTCCCATTCACGTCGCAAAGATTGTCGACGCTGAGTTAAATATATCGTCCTTAATGCCATAGTCGTGTCTCATTGGCGACGCGTACACCATCATATTCCATCACTTCAGCGCCTAGAGTAGCGACTCGTGGACGTCGGAATCGCGTCTCATATCTAGCGCCCCTTGCACATCGACTTAGCGACGCATGTCTTCTACGCACAGCCGCAAACCGCACGTCTTAATAACGTCGAGATAGCGTCAACTCATGGCGCTAGTAGCGTCTCATTTACTTTGACTCAATTGCGACGCTAGTAACCACCGATATGCAGCGTCCCATTTTTGTAGCGCTAGCTAGACGTGAATGAGACGTTCTTCATCGCGGAGACGTAATAGCGCCACCTTAGCGTCGCTTATCGTGGGTCGCTAATCGCCCATTTTCTTATAGTGGACTCTATTGATTCGTCACGGCAGGAGAAGATGTGGAAGAAGCACCAAGACATCGTGGCCGAAGGAAAATTGTGGCCGAAGGAAACATCGAAGCCGTCAAAAGTGAGAGCATCGGTCGTTGGACAAAAGGTACATGAAATCATAATTGGATATGTGACTGATCTGTATATTTAATTGTACTAAAAATCCTACGAAAATCTGCTGCCATCTGTATATTTTTTGTGGATTTCCCACGAACTGATCTGTATTAATCAGAGGCCATGCGAATTTGCACCTGCTCCGAATTTAATCACATCTTGCGCCCGCCCCGTGTTAGCATTTGATCGCAGCTCAATTTGTAGCATTAGTTATAGGTGAATTAAAGGTTAATTTTGCGCCTTCTCTTGGCTTCCCATTTAGTGTCTTCAATCACAGGATAGATGGATAATAAATGCAAAACAAAGGAAATTCATGCCATCCATCCGATGATGCACCAGGCACATTTTCTTCTACAAGCTATTAAATGCACTTGCATTATGTATGCTACTATGCCTTCATGTCTGCTACTGTACCACGTGGTATTGTAGCTACAATCTCAGGGGTTATGATGTTACACTATTACTCATGTTATTTTGAGTGCATCATTGGTATGCATCCTGACGAGTATTTAGAGCCTCTAATATTAAAATCACAATGCTATAATATTACTTTACTGACATCTTACTCATAACCAAGAACCTTAGCATTTTTATTCTACTATTATTAGCATAGATCAAAATTTAGCTGCTGATTTTTTGGTTAAGTAAGCTCGTATCACTTTGAGCGATTTTTTGTGAGTTGATGAACCACCTATAATCTCACCTAGTCGATGTACATGACTATTAGCTTCTAAGTTAATTTATGCTTTCCTTTTAAAAAAATATTACTTTAGCGTCTACTGTATTATTTATCTTAGCGTTAAAACCCCATGGTCAGTGTATTTGGCACTGTAGGAGTGTATGATACTGTAGCACATTGATGCATGCAAAATACAACATATTTTAGATTATTATTTTAATTAATTTTTCTGTAATTTTTTCATAGCATGCATCATTTTTAATCACTTTTAGTTATAATTCTGGATTTATCAATTTTAATTATTAATGTTTTGAATATTTTAACTAAAGAGGAATTTATGTAATTTTTATAATTATTTTACAGGTAAAATGAATCGGCCGTAAAGAATTATATTTCGGCCGAGATGATCTCATGGTTGGATAAATTACATCTTACTTCGTTGGGGGTAAAAACGAATGCAACTTGAATTTTGGGCGTAACGAGATCAGATTTCATCATTTTGGCCGAGATTCAAAGGGGGTAACAATTAAATGATTTTATCTTTTGGGCGTAACAAGATTAAATTCTTTATTACGGCCGAAATTTGGAGGGGGTAAAGATAAAAAAATTCGTTTTGGCCAAGATTCAAAAGGGGTAAAGATAGAAAGATTTATCTTTGGGCATAACAATTAAAAGGATTTATCTTTGACCGAGTTTATCTCGTAAATTTAAATTCATCCGTACGATATTTTATGATCGTGATCAAATTGAAGGTCGTCCGCACCTATAAATACGTGAAGAATCCGTCGTTCCAAGGTGTGCTCTGAAGTTCAGGTTTCTTCCACGACGAGTCATGAGCTCTGCAGGCTATGACCAAGAGGAGAGATGTGCGACGGTTGGAGGTTGATCGCGACCCTGATCAAGTCCGAGAGGCTGCCCGACTATTTGCCAGATTCGAGATATCTATTTTAGGTGTAATTCTTTCAATTTTTATGATTTATATTTTATTATATCTCCGAAATTTCTAGGATGAACTTCATGTTTTTAGGAATATTATTTTAGGAGATTATTAATTGAAGAGAAATGTTTGGACCCTATTTTATTTGCTTTAATCTTTTCTGATCAATTATTAATTGTGCTTAATGCTTTTATGTTAGTTAATTAAATTTCTAAATTAGGCTATACCAGTTTGTGGACTATTTAATTTCAGAATTCATTAACTAAATTAATTGATTTTATATGAAATTAATAATTGACATAAATTTGATAACTAGTGTGTGGAGAATCAAGTTTGTGTGGTCTATTAATCTATACTAGTTTGCGGAGTGATTAATAGTCTAGAGAATTCAATTTAATGCATCTTAATTTTAATATGATTTTGGGGGTACCAGTCGTAGAGACTTCAATTCTTATTAAATTAAGATAGTTCTATATGATTAGATTGAGGGATGCCAGTCGTGGAGACCACAAGTTAATCATGTTAGATTACTTTAGGGAGACTCTAATCCATCTTTAAAGATTAAATTTATCTTTTATGGTTCAAATATTTATCCTGATCTATTTTCATCTTAAGGCCTAACTTCAACACCACTATCTTATCTTTATCTTATTTTCTTTATCTTTTAAAACTCATTTTCAAAATCCATGTTTTTTTCTCTCTTATTAATTCATAAATTCAGATATTGAATTTATAATATTCATCGTGGGTTCGACACTCTTACTCCTATTTACTATATTACTTGAGCGACTAGTGCACTTGCTAGCTATTCTATTTTGCTACATCATCTCAACGCATCAAGTTTTTGGCGCCGTTGCCGAGGAATATTTTATTAATTAATTTCTAATTTTTATGAATTTTTTTAGAAGATGTAAATAAATTTCTGTAAATAAATTCTCTGTAAATATGTACTATTTGTTTTAATTATTTTTATTTCTGTGAATAATCTATTTTTTTCGTTTGCAGATAAAGGTCACAACATTTTTAAATTTGTCGACTTTCGGTTTAAAATCCGATGTCGATTGGATTTTCCGGATTACACTGTCGACTTATGGTTTACGACTTTGATTTATTTTCTCGGCTTTACTGATTACGGCCTTACAATATCGATGCTGTGTTCTAATCTTCTGTTTCACGGCCGTAATGTTTTTATCCGAACGTTGTTTTACGCCATGAGTAATGGATATTGATTTGACCTTGTTTCGCCCGGTTTATCCATGGTTTAAATTTTTTACGCCCTATTTGAATCAATTTCGACTTTCATTCTCGGCCGTAATTGTTTAATTGTTTGAACTTTTCATATTGATTTGACTTTGTTTTGGCCAAAGTGGTTTATTCTTTCTAGGCCGTAATGGATCACTCGACATGAATTTCACTCATTCTCGGTCGTAACGATTCATCTATTGACGTAAGAATAAGTTTAATTCTATTTTTGTTTCGGCCGAAACCCAGTTTTGCTTTACGGCCAAAGGTTGTCGACTTCAATTCGGCCGTAATATATTTCTGAACGTATAAGTTTGATTTAATCTCGTTTCGGCTTAATTGACAATTTTTATCTTTACGGTCGAGATTCACTTTATGATCGAATTGATTTCTCTCTTATCTTCAATATTGATTAACGGCCGAGAATTGTTTTCCTCATTGTGTTTATGGCCGAAATTTGACTTTATTAATGATGATTTAATTCTCTTTCATATTGGATGGATTAAGCGCATGATTTCGTGTTATTATTCCTTCTACAGCTTGAATTTTCATCTCGTCCGAGAATTGATTTCTTAATTTTTTCGGCCATAATGTTTATTTGTCGCTTTGGATTCGTATTTCAATTTTCTGATACAAATTGTGTTACGACCGAGACGTGGATAGCATTCTGTTTTACCGGTCGATCTCTTCTGAACATTCGTTTTTAGGCCACCATACTGATTTGATTACCCCTTAGTTGGCGCACGTTTTGACTTAATCTTCATTGATTAATGTCCGATTTATGCCCCGTACAAATGTATTCTTTGTCGGCCGTAATGATTCATTTGGCGACGTTTCGTTCAATTTTTATTTCGGCCGAAAACATGTTCTGTTTTACGGCCAAAAGGCTGTCGACTTCGATTCGTTACGCCCAAAGTCAATTTAATCCTCTTTCGGCCGACATAATTCAATTAATTTGTATGCCATCTTGCGATTTTGTTTCGGCCATAATCCAACAAGTTTTATGCCTTCATGTTGATTAATCACTTTCGACACTGTTCTATGGTTTTTGCGGCCGAACGAGCCTCGGATTACTAATCTAATTTCGGCCGTAAATTTATTTCTGTATTACGGTCGATTAATCTTGTTTCCTCTCTGAAAATAATGTTTGCTTATTAACTTTACGGCCGCAAATTAGTTCTGATTCATTTTGTGCCGTTTGTTACATTATCGTTAATTCTTCCAAGTTTTACGGCCAAACGAGCACATGATTTTTATGATCATCTATTCGATTTACTTCCGGTCGAGATGTTATTTTTGGCATTTGAATTGGTTTGAAGAGCGTTTGGCAGTCGTAATTCGATTTTGGATAATTATTCTCTGACCTAATGAATTTTTTTTAATTCGATAATGGCCGAAAGATTTTTATCTTTATCAATTTAAATCTTATTTCTTCGTGACCTATTATCTGTATTTCTTTTTATTTATTTTTGTATATATATATTTTTCTCTTTTATTTTACTGAAAATTAGTTGTTGCAGGTACTATTGAAGATTTAATCACAACTAATCCTGGACTCATCTGATAGTTCCAGATAGTACACTAGGAGTTCAAATCCAATTTTAGAATTTGATCCTGAAATTGAAAGAACTGCTCGCCGATTAAGAAAAGATATAAGAAGAATGGCTGAACAAGCACGCAACAATGAGCAACGAAATGAATTAGTTCCGCTACAAAATAATCGATGGGAAAATGAAGAGGAACTCTCTATGAGAGAATATGTCTCGGCCAGATACAGTGACTGAGAATCATGCATCGTGCTGCCTGATATTAACGCAAATAATTTTGAAATAAATCCCGCAATCGTGAGGATGATACAAGCATCCCAATTTGGAGGAGGATTTCATGAAGACCCTCACGGTCACCTTGACAAATTTCTTGCTACTCTGAACACCTTTAGAAATAATAATGTTTCTACTGAAGTTATTCGTCTTTTATTATTTCCACAATCTTTACGTGACAAAGCTTCCGCTTGGTTTAAAACTTTGCCTGCTGGATCGATTCACTCATGGTTGGAGCTGGTAGAAAAATTTGTTGGAAAATATTGCCCACCACAAAAAGCAGGCAAATATCGAAGGGAGCTAAGGGCATTTGTTCAGGACGATAACGAGACGTTATATGAAGCCTGAGAACGATATAAGGAACTGCTGGCCAGAGTTCCTGACAATAGAATTCCAAAGTGGCAAGTGATGGAAGATTTCTATGGATTGTGAGCTACAGATCAAGACAAACTCGACCAATCAGCAGGAGGGACAGTACTGGGATCTAAACGCCCTAGTGAGATATAGGATATAATTGAAGCTGTAGCCCTCAAGTCGAGCCAAGAAAGGAGACCATCTCGCCGAACTCATGATGTACATGCTACACAAGGAATACAATCTTCAGAAATAGTGGCTCAGTTGGAGTCACTTAATTAAAAATTCGAGCAGATGATGTCACTAATGGGAAATTCAAGCAATTATAGCCCTACAGGTAACACTTCAGATTCAAATCAAATTGAAAATGCTAACTTTATTTCCAATCCATTTTTCAGGAGCAACGATTATGGTTGGAGACATAATCCGAAGTTTGCCTATAATCAGAATCAAGGCCAATCTTCTGGTCCATCAAAAGATTATATACTGAAAAGACAACCTGATACTCCCCAATATCAATCATCAAATCACATGACACAGATCATAGACAACTGGGCCAGATGGCGGCACAACTGACTGGACGTACACCGGGCTCTCTCCCAAGCAACACAGAGAAAAATCCAAGGGGAGAAGAGCAAAATAGGCCTTGATTTTCATCAGAACTAAGTCAAGCTGACGAATATAAATCAGAACTATTTCTATCCTTTTTTATTTTTATTTTTTTAGATTAGTCTAATTAGTTGTTAATTAATATCTTAGTTTTGGGAGATAATTTTATTTTATTTTAATTAGGCATCTTATTTTTATTTTATATCGAGTCATCTAATCAATATTTCTTTTTGTGCACAGAGCGGATTCGGATACGTCGACGAGCATTAACACGTCGGGCCGGACATGACAAGCCGAGACGTATAGCAGGCCGTAAAAAAATCGGAAAATGTACGCCGAGCAACACCTGACACCGACATGATTACACCTTCGAAAAACGCCACCTGTTTTTCTTACGGCCGACTTGCCATAAGGCGAAATGACAAGACACTGCCACCTCGTTACGGCCGAAGATTACATAGATGACCACGCCATTTGCCACCAAGCCGGACGCCAATTCCCATTACGACCGAGATGCCATACCGCAAAAGCTCCATGCACGAGCTCCGAGCAGATTGAACAACTCGCCATGCATGCGTCTCATCGAACACTTGCACCATTACGCCCTGCCACCCATCTTTCTTATGACCGATCACTGCGTGCCTTGAAAATCGGCCAAGCTCTTACGACATGACCCTTCACTATGCGCATCACGAGGGAAAGGTAAGTTTACGCCCGTAATTGTATCTATAAATTCTTACACCTCGTGTTTTTTGCAGACCAAGAACCGGCTCCATTTCGCCCTTTCCTCCTTACGGCCGAAGTGGCTCTTACGGCCGAAGTTCCGAGTCTCACCGCCGATCCTTACGCCCCCTGTGCATTACGGCCGAACCTTTGTTCCATTCTGTTCCTTACGGCCGAAGTCTCCATGACTAAAAGCCCTTACGGCCGAAGTCTCATCGCCGGTTCCACCTGTTCCTTACGACCGAGTTCCACCGGAGCTGATTCCTTACGCCTGGACGAGCGCCAAACACCAGTGCCACACCCGCATTCCTTACGGCCGAAAACTACAAGATCATCACCTCCGGCCGAGGTTCCTCATCCTCTCTGCTTACGGCCGAGTTACCTCCGACCTTCAGATCTTCATCGAATACTATGGCCGAAACCTAGGCTGCCAAGCCCACCAAGCCGGCACCTTTCTTCGTTGAGTTCTGTCAGGATTAAAATGAGGCGATTTGCTAATATATGGAGGGGACGTCACGAACGACGACATCCGAATGCTCAAATGACACCACAGCCCTCACAATTAATCTCCTACCCCGGAGATTATTATTGGACTAAGCCGGAGTATCAAGCTCGATATGAACGGATGTCTGAGATTCGAATTCATGCCACCAGATTTTCAGATACTGAATTGCTGAGGGAGTATAATTTACTTGCAGATATTCATCTACTATTTTCTCAGATTGGACTCTCTGACTTTGTGCATTCTTGGTGGCCAACTTATGAAGTACTAATTATGGAATTTCTCTCATCCTTGGAGGTCATTAATTTAGATGGCAGGAATTATGATCAGCCTCGCATTTCATTCCAACTTTATGGGCGAGCTTTTACTCTCACTCTAGGAGAGATTAATAATATCTATGGATTTCCCAACCATGGATCTCTTTATGTACCTGCTGACTTTGATGCTGAAACTTTTTAGAAACAGATAACAGAAGAAGACCGATTGATTTGGAACACCGCTAAAGATAGCTCAATTCAGAATCTTGTTCTGCGCTACGTCCATTACATGCTAAGCAACACCTTAAGTGGGCGCAGTGATAATGATGGTGCCATCTCAGAGGGAGAGTTATATCTCATCCACAGCATGCTTCACAGAACTCCTGTTAATGTGGGTGCCTTCCTCATTCGTCGATTCCAGCGCCGCACTACTCATCGTGGCGGTAGCATTAATATGGGAGCCCTTCTCACACCTATCGCTCAGCACCTACAACTTGACTTGGATGATCTCGAAGTTGTGCCAGGAAACACTCACCTCACTCGTAGGACCATTCAGGCTATGGGTCTCGTGAAGACCAACAACTCAGGGATCAAAGTTTTTATTTTTAAAGGCCACCATCAGGAGGTGCCCTGTTCAGATCGAGATGCTTTTACGCCGATTAATCCAAATAATTGGCTCCTTTTTAGGTAGGTCATAGCTCCAGTAATCCCACCTGTAGGACCATCTACCTCTGTCGGACAGCCACACTAGGATGAACCTTTCTCCTGGTTTGATTCTACTGATTATGCGGCAGCCCAACCCTACCTTCAACAGCCACAAGGATTCCAGGCTGCATCACCGGCAGCTTCCCAATATGCCACATCCGTCCATTCACCTTATATGCTGGTGCCTTCTCTGATTCTATTTCCAGCACAAGAAAGCTCTTCTGATTCCTCGTTTATACCTGCTACTCCTTATGAGGAACGCGACTCGATGGAAGTATCTGCCCCTTTACAGGAACCTGTGCAGAATCACTATATAGCACCGGAACCTACTTTCACTTCGGCCCCAGAGCAGACTTACTATCCACCTCCGCCACCTCAGCCTGACAATGCTTCCATGCAAAACTTATGGGAATCAATGTATGATGAGCAACTTCGTCAGGCAGGGGAGTTTCACACTTTTCAAGAAGAGCAACTTCCTCAGTCAGGGCAGTTGCACGCTATTCAGGAAGAGCAACTTAGACAAGCCCAAGAGTTGACCAACATCCGAGCTGATTTTAGAAATATAGATGATCGTCAGGGTCGCTTCGAATCCCTTCAGAATTAGCATGCGCGCATGACGACGCGCATCCATGAGTATCATATGCGCCAAGGAAATCTCGGCTATCATCCACCATCGCCACCCCGCAGACAGTAAATCCGATTGTGTCTTTTCCCTTTTCTTTATTTTCGTTTCTTTAATTTTCCTTTTTATTGAGTATATATCACTTTCCCTTGCTGGCTTAACACTGAGGACAGTGTCTAGTTCAAGCTTGGGAGAGTTTGCATTTCATGCATTGCATGTTTCTTTTTTTTAATTTGCTTATGTTTGCATCTATTTGTAAAAAAAATCCAAAAAAATTTGAAAATTTTGAAAATTTTCTAAAAAATACCATTCCATGCATTTATTTTGCTATCATCTTACTAACTTTTATCTTACTGTTTTAATTATCTTTAAGTAAAGTTCAAAGACATATTGTTAATTGATGAAATTTGAATACTTTTCTTTCTTATCACTTGCTATTTTAGTGTCAAACTTATAGACTGTGTGCCCATGCTAAATAGAATTATGAATGACTAGATGACAAAATCATATTCATGCCTTTTTATTTTAAGTCTTGATAGTAGTAGCCTTCTTATTGACCATATCAAGTACTTTTTGAGCTTATAAAAAAAGAAGGGTTAGTTAAACCCCAACAAATAAAAAAATGAATAAAGTTATGTGTAGGTACATAAGTGTTATCTGGAACCAAGGTGTGTTCAGGTAATTAGATCCGTAGGGGTTCATGCTTGGCGACCTAAGGGCAACTGCTCTGGGATCCGTCGATCGAAAACCTGCTACAAAGACCATCTTGTGGAATATGGAGAAGCACATGAGTACTGAATCATGGCTAAATTCGAACTCTTCATTTAGAACATTGGTTGTTCGGGCAAGTAAACTCGAGGGGTGCCTTATCACCTGTTGCCCTAAGGCCATCTGGTCTGGGAGTCATCAGTCCAAAGCCTGCTACATGGACTTCTTTGTGCAATCCTGCTTGAAGATTAGAACTTTTAAAATGATTGAAAATAAAGTTGAAAAAGAAAAAAAAAGTTTTAAGCTCAATTAGTACTTATGTGTTCAATATTAATGCTATTATTTGACAGACAATTTATTTTTCTGTAAGGCTGAATTTGATATTGTTTAAATTTGTGTAGCATTCCGAACCTCTATGAAGCTAAGTGCATGGAAAATGATAAGATGCTGAGTAGTAGGTGTGCAGAAGAATTGTGTGAGAAAATTAGTCAGTTGACAATGTGGAGGCTATGATGGAACTTTCTTGAGCCTTGCTTTGAATTTTTGCTTGAGGACAAGCAAGACTTTAAGCTTGAGGGAGTTTGATGCATGCAAAATATAACATATTTTAGATTATTATTTTAATTAATTTTTCTGTAATTTGTTCATGACATGCATCATTTTTAGTCACTTTTAGTTGTAATTCCGGATTTATCAATTTTAATTATTAATGTTTTGAATATTTTAACTAAAGAGGAATTTACGTAATTTTTATAATTATTTTGCAGGTAAAATGAATCGGCCGTAAAGAATTATATTTCGGCCGAGATGATCTCATGGTTGGATAAATTACATCTTACTTCGTTGGGGGTAAAAACGAATGCAACTTGAATTTTGGGCGTAACGAGATCAGATTTCATCATTTTGGCCGAGATTCAATAGGGGTAACAATTAAATGATTTTATCTTTTGGGCGTAACAAGATTAAATTCTTTATTACGGCCGAAATTTGGAGGGGGTAAAGATAAAAAAATTCGTTTTGGCCAAGATTCAAAAGGGGTAAAGATAGAAAGATTTATCTTTGGGCATAACAATTAAAAGGATTTATCTTTGACCGAGTTTATCTCGTAAATTTAAATTCATCCGTACGATATTTTATGACCGTGATCAAATTGAAGGTCGTCCGCACCTATAAATACGTGAAGAATCCGTCGTTCCAAGGTGTGCTCTGAAGTTCAGGTTTCTTCCACGACGAGTCATGAGCTCTGCAGGCTATGACCAAGAGGAGAGAGGTGCGACGGTTGGAGGTTGATCGCGACCCTGATCAAGTCCGAGAGGCTGCCCGACTATTTGCCAGATTCGAGATCTCTATTTTAGGTGTAATTCTTTCAATTTTTATGATTTATATTTTATTATCTCTCCGAAATTTCTAGGATGAACTTCATGTTTTTAGGATTATTATTTTAGGAGATTATTAATTGAAGAGAAATGTTTGGACCCTATTTTATTTGCTTTAATCTTTTCTGATCAATTATTAATTGTGCTTAATGCTTTTATGTTAGTTAATTAAATTTCTGAATTAGGCTATACCAGTTTGTGGACTATTTAATTTCAGAATTCATTAACTAAATTAATTGATTTTATATGAAATTAATAATTGACATAAATTTGATAACTAGTGTGTGGAGAATCAAGTTTGTGTGGTCTATTAATCTATACTAGTTTGCGGAGTGATTAATAGTCTAGAGAATTCAATTTAATGCATTTTAATTTTAATATGATTTTGGGGGTACCAGTCGTGGAGACTTCAATTCTTATTAAATTAAGATAGTTCTATATGATTAGATTGAGGGATGCCAGTCGTGGAGACCACAAGTTAATCATGTTAGATTACTTTAGGGAGACTCTAATCCATCTTTAAAGATTAAATTTATCTTTTATGGTTCAAATATTTATCCTGACCTATTTTCATCCTAAGGCCTAACTTCAACACCACTATCTTATCTTTATCTTATTTTCTTTATCTTTTAAAACTCATTTTCAAAATCCATGTTTTTTCTCTCTTATTAATTCATAAATTCAGATATTGAGTTAATAATATTCCTCGTGGGTTCGACACTCTTACTCCTATTTACTATATTACTTGAGCGACTAGTGCACTTGCTAGCTATTCTATTTTGCTACATCATCTCAACGCATCAAGTTTTTGCATTTAGCTAAATATCTTTTCTTTTTCTTATAGCCAGACGGTTGTCAAGTCCTCTGTATGATATTATTAATCTTCTCAATTAATCCTATCATATTATGTCCGGATACAAAATACTCATGTTATCATACTATTATATTCCAAAGCCTCGTTATATCATGATTCCTATCTAACTCAAATATTTCTAATCGTATTGTCTGTAATATTCCTGAACCTCCAAAATAGTTACAGAATAAATAAGATAAAAAATATTAAATATTAAATGAAAGAGCTCTTATATCTGTTGACGATGGTCAACTTGACCACAAGGAGTTGAAAGAAACTTTACCTTGGCCACAAGGGAGTCGAAAGATACTCTACCGGCCCATATTAAAGAGAGTTGAAAGACACTTCAAAATAAGTATAATATAATGAAAATAAAAATATGACTATGATTATGATGATAGGCCCAATGATATTAGGTTATTTTATGATGATGATTCTAAATCACATGATCAACTATGTCACATGAATTTAAAGATGATTATATTATTCTTCTTGTTGCACTTATCATGTTATCATCAGTCATTTCACTCTATTTCATGCTTCTTGATCATGATATTATCATATCAATTATGTCTACATGACTCTATCATTTATGCCTATGTTTATTTGATTATCTTTATGATGTCATTTCTTATATGTCATGTGATTATTATGTACTGGACGTTAAAAGCTCACAAAAATGATGGCGCAGATGACAAATCAAGTTCTGGTGACCTTTGCACATGAAGTCGAGTCTCTTCAACTTTCTTCCTATTTTTATTGAATTATATTTATCTTATAAAACTCTCATGTTATATAATTTGAGACTCAGTTATGTCATTTTATTAAGACTTTCGCTCTCATTTTGATTATGTCTCTTTTAAATTAAATGATAGCTATGTTTTCCTTCCACAATTATGTCTTCATTTTGTTGACCAGTCAAAGTCTTATTTTGACCAAAATATTGTACACGTAAAGTCATGTCGTGTAACGTCCCTGGAGTGTATTCGACCACATGGAGGTGTACATTTTTGGGGGCATTACATGAATCACTATGAAGAAAATGAGGTAAATAGCCTACAAATCCACAGAATACATGAAGCCAAGAAGAAGAGCACAGTTAAGAAAGAAAAACCAAATAGAATAGTCCAAGGGCAACGAATGGCCACCGGAACATGTCGAAATAGTATAGCACCATGATGGCTTTGATTCCTTGAATGGTTCTTCACATGTGGTCATTGTAGTTTGCTGCTCTGGCCCTCACCCTCGAATCCTTGACAGTAGACTCCACAACTTCATGATGTGCTATCATGTTGCTCCTCAAAGTTATTCATCGACGGCCGACCAATCTTCAAAGTCCAAGAGGAATGAGGGGGGCTAGACACTAGCTCGTCCAAGACCTAAATCACAAAGGCTATAGTTGCATAAATAATTCCAACTTTACCCTCAAGTTTTTGTCAAATCCCAAAATTTTTGCATCTGACGAATTCACATGTGGACTCGTGCGAGTTCAACCAATTTCACTTGAGTTCACTCGTGTTTAGCAACATTTTTAATTCCACACCAAGTTCACTCGAAATCCAGACTTAAACTCATGTGTTTACGAGTTAGACTCTAGAGTTTGAGAACTTTGGATGGATCATGAACAACATAATAATAAATCAATCATAATAACACAAACGAGATGGATGTTTGTTGTCCCAACCAACCCGGGCTTGGTTCAGTCATATGGACATCTCAGAAGCAACACGGGCTGACTGTAATTCGGGCTCAGCCCGGGCTAGACTTTGTGTGTAGGATATCAGAACTCGACCGAGGTCACAGGAGTCGGGCCAGGTTCCAACGATGTGCGTGTTTCGACATGGGCGCGGGCCAGGTGACGTGGAACTTGGGTTGGGTTCTACGCTCGTCTTGCCGAAAAATGTACATACTCGGCCCGAGTTGTTCAAACATGGGCTGAGTTCTAGGATTCCGACAAAGACATGGATGTTGACTGCTCGATTTGGGATGTAATTTCATCGAAATAAACCTCTTAGGACCAAAGTAATCATATAGGATGAATCATGGGTAATAAGAGACGATGCTATGACACTAATTGTACCCTAACAATATACAAAATCTATTGTTAAAACTGATCCAAAGGTTGATCCAATGATCCACCTATCTCTATGCAAATTCTCTATTGTTCGGTCCTCTTTCTCTGATTCATTTTCTGCGTTGGCCGTTGATGCGAAAATTGATAACAATATAGCTGACAAATACACTAGTCGTTCAAGTAATAAAATAGAAGTATAGCTTGTCAATCTCACGAGAAACTATTTTACTTATCTATCAAACTTAAGATGCTAATAGGAAACGACATACAATCAATTTGGGATAAAAGTGCACAAAAAATAAATTACAAAAAAAATAAAAATCTAAAACTAATGATATGTAGGTTCCTAGGATGATCTGTAATGATTAGAATAATTTGTAACTTCTATAAAATTGATTGTAAATAATAAATTCAAATTTTGCCTTTAGATGGATTAGGAATACCGAAGATATGATTTTCCTAACTGGGTAAATCAACTATCTTGAGATAATAATAATATGAAAGTACTCCACCTGAATTTCCCTCAGTTATATTGAAATCAAGATGCAATATGTTGTAATTCCTAAACTACTTAATCGCCCATTTGGATCAATTTTAAACAGACCACACAATCCAATATTCCACATGGTTCTATTAGACTATGACATGCATTATTTCAATAATCAATTCGAATAGAAAATTATGAATTAGGAATTGATTACACTACCTAGTTGATAATCAATTGAGAAATCATCAAAACCTGAACAAAAGCATTAAGCATAACAACCATGTTCATAAAAACTAAACTAACAATTATTCAATTAACAAGAATTCATAAATTATTCTTACAATAAAACTCTTGCAACTAAAATAGAAAGATAAATAAAAACTAATAATCCAGAGTGCTAAGATAGATAGACAGAATATGCAGAACAAGGAGTACTCTATTGTTCGGTCCTCTTTCTCTGATTCATTTTCTGCGTTGGCTGTTGATGCGAAAATTGATAACAATATAGCTGACAAATACACTAGTCGTTCAAGTAATAAAATTGAAAGTATAGCTTGTCAATCTCACGAGAAACTATTTTACTTATCTATCAAACTTAAGATGCTAATAGGAAACGACATACAATCAATTTGGGATAAAAGTGCACAAAAAATAAATTACAAAAAAAATAAAAATCTAAAACTAATGATATGTAGGTTCTTAGGATGATATGTAATGATTAGAATAATTTGTAACTTCTGTAAAATTGATTGTAAATAATAAATTCAAATTTTGCCTTTAGATGGATTAGGAATACCGAAGATATGATTTCCCTAACTGGGTAAATCAACTATCTTGAGATAATAATAATATGAAAGTACTCCACCTGAATTTTCCCTCAGTTATATTGAAATCAAGATGCAATATGTTGTAATTCCTAAACTACTTAATCGCCCATTTGGATCAATTTTAAATAGACCACACAATCCAATATTCCACATGGTTCTATTAGACTATGACATGCATTATTTCAATAATCAATCCGAATAGAAAATTATGAATTAGGAATTGATTACACTACCTAGTTGATAATCAATTGAGAAATCATCAAAACCTTAACAAAAGCATTAAGCATAACAACCATGTTCATAAAAACTAAACTAACAATTATTCAATTAACAAGAATTCATAAATTATTCTTACAATAAAACTCTTGCAACTAAAATAGAAAGATAAATAAAAACTAATAATCCAGAGTGCTAAGATAGATAGAGAGAATATGCAGAACAAGGAGTACTATTCAGAAATAACGACGAACTGTCGTACAATCCTCTCCTGAGTGTGATGCATTCTCCTTTGTTCTTCAGAAGTGCTCCTTTGTTCTTGGCTTGAAAGCTTCGGGTGCATGTCATAGCATAGCATGATTGTTTCTGGCTGCCAGACGTCCCTTTTTATAGAGGCTCAAGTTTTCATGCAATTTGAGAAGAAACGTAAACATTTTCCTTATAAAATAAGGTAAATTCAAAGTCCTATTGATTCTAAAATTTTTGCCTTGTAAAACTCTAAAATTTCAAGTCTAATTTATTTTCAATTGATCCCTAGGACAGATGGTAAGGATTAGAGTCCTCGTGCATTGAGAATTCTTCCAAAAATTCATTGTACATCAAAACCTTTGTCCGTCACGCTCCTTGAATATGTTTTAACGACTCAATCAGAGTCATAGTCGAAATTTTCTCAACTGTCACGGGGTGTGAGAGGGGTTTCACGATCATGAATCAAGTTTTTTTTATTGAAACGTGCGACTTTTAGTAACTTCACAGCTCGTAACATAATATTAACAACCTATGAAACTCAACTTATGCAATACATAACCTTTTATGAGATCCGTTATTATTTTTTCACGACCCGTGATGACATTTCCATTTTCGAATCGCTGGAGGAGTTGTGAAACTTGCGTATCAGTGAACTTTTGCTTTAATGGTCATGAGAAATGTATCACGGCCCATAAGTTCTCTTCTAGCGAAAATAGGCTACGCTAGGATCGGGAACTTTAGTCTTCATGGCTATGAATTGGTATCTAACAACCAGTGATATCATAGTCATGGCCATCCAACTTAGGGGGAGTTCCTAGAAATATTTCAGCGGTGGTCATCACAACGAGTTATAGCCAGTAAACCTGTTAATCGATCGTTGACGTGGCGCTAACGTGGATGCTTACATGGCACGTCAGCACTTTCTCTCTCCATCACTATAGATTAAAAAATAAAAATGTCACGTCAATATTTTTTCTCTCTACGCTGTCCAAACTTAATTTTGTATCTACATGGTCATTCAACTTTTTAAAACTTTTAGACAAAGTCATTTAAATTTTCAAATTTTCAAACATGTTCATCATTAAAAGCTTAAAATAAAAAAAATAAATAAATAATTGAAGGCACTTAGACTAACTCGATACATTTTTTATCACAACCAACTCGGATCGACCAAATTTTTAATGTGTATTAAATATATAATATTATGATAATTAATAATTTCTAATTAAATAAATAAAAAACTAAAATAATAACTTACCGATTATATTTTTTGCCCTAAGATTTAAATATTAAAAAATATTATAATTATAAAATAAAAAAATTTGCATGAGATTTTATCGGGGTCGAGCCAAATCATATAGTATCATCTAGTGGAGTATTGAGCACGACCCGACATCCAGCAGATTATTGAACCAAATTATTAATTATCATAATATTAAAAATTAAAATTATTAATTATCATAATATTTAAAATCAAAATTAGTAATTATCATAATATTATATAAAAAAACATATTTGGCTCAACAACCCGCTGGATGTCGGGCCGTGCTAAAAAAACACTCTACTAGACGACTTTGTATGATTTGGCTCGACCCCTATACAATCTCGTGCAAAAAAAATATTTTTATTTTCTAATTATAATATTTTTATTATTTAACTTTTAGGTCAAAAAATATAATCAATATGTTATTATTTTAATTTTTTTATTTCTTGAATTAAAAATTATTAATTATCATAATATTGTATACCATTAAAAATTTGGTCAGCTCGATCTGAGTGGGTCACGTCAAAGAATGTATCAACTCGGTCTAAATGCATTCAATTATTTATTTTTTTTGTTTATTATTATTATTTTATTTATTATTATTATTATTATTTATTTTAAGCTTTTAATGATGATCGCGATTGAAAATTTAGAAAGTTTAATGACCTTGTATGAACGTTTTGAAAAGTTGAATAACCATGTAGATACAAAATTAAGTTTGGATAGAGCAGAGAGGAAAAATGCTAACGTGGCATTTTTTATTTTGTTAATTTGATGTGCAGAAGAAAGAAAATAGTGCAACGGTGCCATGTAAACATCCACGTCAGCGATTAACATGTTTCTAGCTATAATCGATTGCGATGACCGCGGCTAAAATGTTTCTAAAGTTTGATGATCGTAGTATTACAAAATGAAGCTGGATGACCTTACTGGGAACACCCCCTAAGTTGAATGACCATGACTGAAATTTACTCCTTCGGCGAGCAGTTCTGCTAGAGCCGTGAAAGGAAATAGTTGAGGCATTAAACCATATTTCACGGCCCGTGAAGCTAGAGTAACGGCATGTGAAATTTATTTTCCTTTGTAAGGCATTTCTGTAAGAGCCGTGACTATCAAGGTCTCTTCTTAACGATCGTGAAAATTATATCACGGCCCATGAGAGTGAAATTTGTATTTTTCGAAGTTGATTTGACTCCGTTGTGCACGATTCTTCTTTTATTTCCTTCATTGGTCATTTTTCATCGAAATACACCATCTAGAGGTAGATTGCTACTTCCAAAATTTTAAGGAAAATAATATAAAAATAGACTCATGCTATGAGAAAATTATACAAAATAAGTCTAAATGCACGTCTATTTATATGTTATAAAATGCATGCATCAGCCATCCTGGAAGGTTCTTCGATCACACCTTGTCTTTGGTGCCAAGGGAAAGGTCAGAGAAAAGTGGCCATGAAGATGCTACAAATTTTCCTATTATGGATGCAACATTACCTTAATTTCCTCCTAATGTTTCAACATTTTTTTGCGATGTTTCGATGGCCAGCCCTGTGTTCGGGCTCCTGATTGATTAGGAATTCGTGCAGGTGGAGGGGGAAAGAGGAGAGGCATGAGGGCTAGGGTTAAAGGAGGTTTTGGTTGAGAGAAAATTTTATATCGTAGGAGTCAAAAGATAGAGTTGGTTATAACTTTTCCCATATGGACTCCTCTTATTTAATTCCCAACATAAATCATATCTTATCTTTTAATTAACTATAATAATATATTTTTTCTAACAAAATCTGATTTATTTATTTATTGTTATTATTTTTTATTTTTGGGTCGAGTGTTATATTACAAAACTCTTAAAAATAAAATTCATCCTCGAATTTAGGGACGATGCTAATGGCTCTATGCTGACTTCAATAATCCGTGCATAACTCACTTGTCTATTGCGATGGCTTATCGCTACTTTGCACTAAGTACTCTACTATATTCAGTGCACTACTTGGTCATTTCTATGTTGTGACTCCATCTAGCTATCTTATGAAATCATAGAGTTCAATATCAATTGGTCCAACGAAACAATTGGAATGATTCAAATATGAGTACCTTCGATAGTATCATCGTCATTCTCTTATTCTGCATAGGCCTCCAGGTTATAGACTCTACCTTTCACTAATTTTTCGTGTCTCTTGCACCTTGCCATTGTTGTTACGTCTAATCAGTACCGGACAATTTCATGTGATGTGTCCGAACTCACCGCAATGGATGCATGCCCTTGTCTTAGTCGACATTCACTAGCATGTGTGCGTCCAAAATGTGTGCATAGATCTCTACCTGGCAGTTGTTGCGGTTGTGTATTCCCACGTGTGTCATAAGGCATGGCGCGATAGTTATACCGATTGTCACGCCTCTGTAGTCCCCTATTTGGGCGACAATTTTCCCTCCTAGTGCTCTCGTGCATAATTTCTCTCTATCTTTGTTGCCAGTTCCACAGTATCTTTGAGAGCCTTGCAATGACCTCACAGTGTATTCTTCTTGATAGTGGAGTTTACGCCTTGGGCAAATTGGTTTGCCTCTAATCTCGCTCATGCATAGAGTGTTGCGCCGTTCCAACTGAACAAACTTGATATAGTAGTCCTCGACTATCATTTGCCCCTGATGCAGTGCTAGGAATTCTCATTGCTTTTGTATTCGTTGATATTCAAGGAAATAACATCCCTCAAACTTTGTCGATCTAGTGGTCTCACCAATCCAATGCATGGTTAGTCAGGGGACTCGTAGCATACAAGACTTTTCAGTCTTCTCCACATTGCAGGAGTGTGAACATCTCTTTCATGCTCTTAGCTTTGTCAACTTTTTATTTTCTGTCAAATTGTGGAGGCTGTAGTTTCATAGATGCCTGAATGGTATCCTCAAAGGACACACATGGGGTTTCTTGAAAAGGCAGTCGTGGTGGCGAGGGTGGCAGTGATGGTGGCAATGGCTAGCTATCCTTATAGTGTACCTCTAGTTCTTGTATTCTCTATCCACGACCACGGCCTCTACCTAGACCTCGCATCTATATTATTTGTGGGTCCTTTCGGCCCTCAATGTTATCAACAACGTTTTCTTGAGCATTGGCTCCATGGCCACGCTCAATAGCTCTATGTCTGGTCATCATCTATAGGCAAATAATTTATCAAAAATAGATTAAATGAGATCAATGTAATGATTCTTACTTGAATTGGATTGGATGACATAGCGACTTGTTCATGATGTGTGCACATGGGACTCTAGATACTCTAAATACTTTAAGGACGTCAAGAGAGTTCCTACATTTGGCTATGATACTATAAATGTAACGCCCCCAACTTGCCCTTGCCACATTGTAAGAATCGACTTGATGATCACTATCAACAATGCTATGCTTTGACTAAAATATTGACTTTAACTAGTTCTTTGAGCAATATACAATGTAAGCGTAAGACTTAAAAGAACTACTATTAAATATATCAATAAATGTGGAAGTGCAATAGAATCACTATTTATGAATTATGATGTCGATAATCATCATATGCTAAGGCATAAGTCTAAAGTAAAAAAAATATCAATGACATAATAGCTAAACTGCAATGAGGATAATATACTACGACAACTCCATATGTACATCACCATCGCGAATAGCATCAGTCGCTTGAACTCATCTTTTATTACTCTAATTACCTGCAGCAATACATGGGGAAACAATATTCCATGAGCTTCGCAACTCAATAGGTAGATAATAAACCAATGGATAAATAGTAATAATAAAGATGCATGGAATTAGTGTAACCATAATCATAATCATCAATGAAAATCAGTGGACAAAAATCAAAGGCATGCTTTAATATGAATAAATGAAACAAATCAATGCTATAGTCTATCAGTAGATTAAAGCAATACCATGCATTGAATAAGATCAATGGAAGAGATTGCTCTACGTAGAATCAATAGAGCAAATAAATGTAGGCTCACAAGGAACCAAGAGGGGAGGGGAGGGGGGGATTGGGTGAATTAGTGTTTAAATAAAAAATACTGATTTTATGAAAATTGTCACGGAAGCTTAAAATCGATTCATTAGTGCTAAATCAATACAATAGCAATCATATTACATGCATAATAAAGTAGGGAGGGAGAGAAAAGATAAACACAAAATGCACGGTGGTTTGTTGACAAGCTTCGGTCGCACCTTAACCTACGTCCCTACTTCGACTTTCAGCTTAGAGACCGTCGGAGATTCCACTAATACTCTTCCTTCATTCCAAATAGGACAAGGAAAAAACTCTTTACAACTCTTGCATTTTCTCCTTTTCAAGTGGTAAGACACACTTCTTTCACTTGTAGACTTTTGCTCGTCTTTTCTTAGCTCAAGAGGTAAGACACAATCTCTTTTCACTTAGAACTAAACAACTATTAAAATATCACAAGAACGCTCTACAATCTCTTTTTTTTATAATTTAGAATCTCACACAAGAGTAAAAGAGAAAGAAATAAAAGAATTGTAATTTGGAGCTCAAATAGATTTCTCAAATATTCTTCCCACTTTTTCTTTTAATTCTTGATCATTCCTACACCTTTAGGTCCTTTTTTATAGCCTTCTTAACTCCATTTAGCCGTTGACTATTATAGTGCATTCTGCGTGCTGACTGATTGACCATCCTGCACTATTTTAAGCATAACGTTTTGTACAATTATCTAAATGAGATGATTTTTTTATTCCATAGAAAACTAACATAATTCTCTACAACTTTTATATTATCATTCATCTAAAATCTAACGAGATCATAATCAAATATTAATTCAAAGTTAAGTATACAAAATTATCCATTTCAAATAAACATTTTAGACCTTTATTCTTTTATACGTAACATTTCATATCAGTATTCAAATGATATGATATTTGATTCTCTAGAAAAATAAGAGAATTATATATAACTTTTATATTCAGCAATTAATGCAAATCTCTTGGGAACATAGACAAATATTAATCGAAAGTATAATGTATGAAGCAACTCATTTTTATTTAAACATTTTCGATATTTTAAATATAACTCTAATCTTTCGAGGTTTGTATCATTAAAACGTATTTAATAAGACATAAAAACTTTGCTCCAATAATCTCCCCATTTTTTATTAATACAAACCAAGAAATATGAAAAGTATATGAGTTGGGAAGTAAAAAATATTAAACTCAATTTTACTCACCCTAAAATTAAGCTTTCCATACAATTATGAATATAGACATAAGTCTTAATTGTAAGGCACTTTTCATATAGAGTTATATTCAAGAGATCTATCTAATGAATTAGGAGTTATATATATTTTTCCTATATAAATTTCTCTTATGTTCTTATCATATTTCTCATATATTTCTCCCCCTTTTATTTCATCAAAAAGTAGTTTGCACATGAAGCATATAAGAAACAATATGTAACTCTCCTTTAATCATGTCATCTTCCTTAATTTTTCTATTCTCCTCCATTTTGTCATATAAGATACAATATCTAAAGTGTCATAAGAGAGATAGAGATAATTTTTATTCTTTTATCACATCTATAAGAATTGTTTCATGTATAATATATGTGATAGAAAAAAATAACTCTCTCTAAGGTCATGACTAATTTATAATAACAAAACATAAAATCAAATGAATAACACGTCTCAAAAAATATATAAGCAATCAAAATATTGCATAAAACTTTGAGACAATGATATATAAAATTTAAATTTAATAATATCAAGTAACCAAAGATTTGATAATAAAGGTAACAAGTGAATGGATGAAATAATATTTCAAATTTTTGAACAAGCTCCTCTATCATTATGACTAATTTCATCATCTTTCTATCTTTCTTTAGTTCTTTATATGTTTCTTTTTTCTTTCAAAGAACCAATAACATAACACTGTAATATTATGAATGAGAAGTCAAAGCTTAATTTTCATAACATGAAAATTTTAAGCCTAAAGCATAAGGGTCATGCCAAGATATGATAAGAAAGTTTTGTAAATCATGAGAATGTAGATTCATGCACATGTAAGTCAAATAATTAATATATTTCAAGATATGACATAAACATCTCAAATGTAAATACATATATAAATTTTCATTTGTGCAAGAGAGATATCATTTAAGCATCGTTTCAAATTTGATGGTCAAATGTCATATGATATAGGAATACTCAAATGATAACAAGTTATGATCACATAAATTTATGCACATTAATCTCATGCCACAAGATTCTATATGGAAAAACAACTAAAACATATGAAAAAAAATGTTTTTAAATTTTGATTAAAATTTCAAAACTTTGCCTTCTTTCAATTGCAAACTCACAAAGCATTGAATGTGATAAGTAGTAAAATCCAAATAAATATGCATACTCACAATGTTTAAGAAATAAGCATGATAGATAGTATAGGCATCCAAAATTTAACATATTAAAATATGTCCAAAAATGAACTTTTGAACAATCATAAGTTTATATACAAATTATGATTACTAGTAGACAAGTATAAAGCACAAATAATTGTGAGACACAAGTATATTCAATTTTTTATTTTTATGTTTAAAATAATGCTTTTACCATAAAATTTGTGTTTGCACTCTTTCAAATCCATTTTTCATTTTCTTTCTTTGTCACAATATAATAATTAAAATCGGTGACAACTAATGGAACTAAAAAGGTATTCAAAGTTTAGCCTTTTATACTTTCTTAAAATGATAATAGTTATTTCAAATTATGGATGTGGGAAATAACTTTCATTACATGACCTGATAATTTGAAATATGAAAGAATAAGATTCATGTCAAAATATTTCATAAAGATGAGCATATAAATTAATGTTGACAAAAGATGTATATAGCAAGTTGAAAATGATCTCTTTAGTAACATGCTTCATTTCAACCATGTGCATAAGAATAAAGTTCGTTAATTAAATGTCTTATGCAATAATTTTCAAGTGGCATACTAATATGATCAATCATCTTATTTCAAATTAATTTGTCAAAAATCATGTATACTCAAATTATTTAGTGTAACAAGTCAAAATTCATAATATGTTCATGCACTAAAGCGCATAACACAAGTCATATAAATATTATGCCAAACATAATATGAAGTCTTCTTTATAGATAAACAAAAATTATTCAAGATTAGAAAACTTAGCATTCATATTTCATGTGTCTTTTCCATTTAAAGAATAGTTGTGATAATAAACATAGCAAGGGTAAAACAATAGACATATAATTCTTTTTCTTTGACATGTGAACAAGATCGATTTTGCAAGTATATTATCACAAGTCAAAAGAAGATATTATGTATTGATTTCAAAATTTTCCATAAATTTGCATTTCGAAATATTTGAAAGATATTCAATTCTTATATCAAGATATTAGAACATCAAGTGTCATCAACAAAAAGTATGTGAGAATCAAATTTCAATCAAACAAAATCATTTACTAATTTTCACTCATAAAAATATGATTCTTTTATACTTTAAAATCACAAGCATCATATAATCACATTGAATCACAAATATCAATATGCAAAATAGTACACAATATTCATATAAATCAATTATATATGCTTAATGTCAAAATCAACATATTCTAAGTGTGAAGAATCATGCATGCAAATTTTAGTATTGATATGAATGTTCTTATTTTTCATAAATATCATTTTCACATTGAATTAGTAAGATAGTCCAAAAATGTCAATTTATTAACCATTATGCATGTGACATATTTCTATCAAACATATTTAGGAAACATGAGTAATATAGACACTTTCAAAATTAAATGAGCAACATAATTCTAATATGCACAAGAATCATAATCAAATATTATTTTTATGATATATCATGATAATAAATTGATAAATTTAAGGCATAAATATGCATCATTGAGTTCAAATTTTCATTTCCATATACCAGAATACCTTTATCGCAAACTTTTATGTTTCCAACACATTTAAATTTCATTGTTGTTTTTCTTTTAATGTCACACAATCGCAAAGTGTGTCCCTTCACTTTACTTGAAGCATTCTTCTTCATTCCTTGTGAAACACATCTACAAACAAAATTCATTTGCATTTTGGTACCCAAACTTGTTTGGGTCCAACATGATTAATTTTGGTTCCTAGGAACCCACATCAATTTCATGCTCATATTGATTGATTTTTTTAATTTGACCTTCAAATGAATAATGATCATGGGAATTATAATAATGACAAATAGTAGATGGTCTAATAGAGTGATTATGATGATATCCAAACTTCAAAGTATCATTATGGGAGACATGAAAATTTTTAGCACCAAGAGAACTATCATAAGAGAGTTTATTTTTCAAATGATAATCATGATAATGCTTAGGCTTCAAAGAATAAGACTATTTCAAATAATATCCATTTGTGTTTTTAAATTTTTTGTTTAAATCATTTTTCTTTTGTGGTGCATGAGAACTTTATAGGAGTTTTGACAACATGAATAGACTTCTTAACATTCTTAATGTTTTTCAAGAACTAGTACTTTTTTATCTAAGAATTTTTGTAAAGAAATATTTTTCTTTTGTAACTCATCTTGCAATACAATCAATTTTGAATTCTCAACTCTTAAATATTCAAACTCGAAAAGGATCTTTCTGATTCTCAAAGAATGAGGGGCAAAGGGATTGATCGAGAAAGATTTCTTGTTCTTATTCTAATTAGATAATTACAAAATTGTGATTTGATCCGCATATGTTTGGTAAAAAGAATAATCTTCGAAATGTCTACGATCGAGTAAAGAGCTCTACGAGCAAATGGATCAGATCGAATTGGAAAATAGAAAGATTTGTACAAATTATACCTTTCATCACCACTTTGTGGAAAATTGTTAGGTATGAAGTCTTTATTGGTACTATGGGGCCCTAAAGCACAAGGAGATTTTACTCATTGGTGTCAATTAGGTGTTCTATGGACTTTTGTTCGTGAATAGCCGGGACATTGAGGAAGATCCAAAAAGGCATTTCGGGAATCGATCTGATTTTATCTCTGTTCGTTCCGTTTGAAGAAAAGAAGAATCCCAAAGAATCGTGAGAATCATAGTTATCTTTCATAATATGAAAATCATTTATTAAATTTTCCTTTTTCTTTTTAAGAGAGAGATGCTTTTGAATAAAAGATAAAAATTATTGATACACTTCAAAATTAATATTGAAATTAATATCGTCATCATCATTGCTAGTAAATGTAGAACAATAGGAGGAGTTACCTCGTCTTCCTCATTTTTTGTCATTAAGCATAGATCAAATCTTCAACAGATGTTGTTAATGTAGAGTTGAAAATTTTTTCTTCACCTTCATCTAATGTGTCATATCTTTCATTTTCTTTGCCTGCATATCTAAATAATAACTTTAGCCAAATCTAATGAGAAGTAGAACATTTAGAAATGAGATTTAAGCTTTCCTCATTTAAAGCTCAATAAAATATATTTCAAACTTTAGAATCAATTTTGGCAAGTGAAATTTGAAAATCATTATATTCAAAGAAGGAAATATAAATGGAAACACCATTCAAAATCTTCTTTCACTTTTCAAAACCATTTTCTATAATTTTTCACATATCAAAATCAATTGAACAAAAATATGCATTCATTCTAATTTTTCAAGAAGAAAAAGAATAATAATTAAAACTCGGTGGGTCAAAAATGGAAGAGCATTGTTAAAAAGATGGTGTCGTGCTCAACAAGATGGTTAGATATTTAGAAAGAAACAAGAGCAACCTCGCTATGATACCAATTGTAGAATTACAAGGCACCAAGAGGGAGGTGAATTGGTATTTAAACCAAAAATATTGATTTTACGAAAATAATCACGGAAGCTTAAAATCTATTCAATAATGTTAAATCAATACAATAGCAATTATACCACATGCATAATAAAGTAGGGAGGGAGAAGAAAGTTAAACACAAGATGCACGATGGTTTGTTGACGAGGTTCGACCACACTTTGGTCTACGTCCCTACTTCAACTTCTCGACCTAAAGACTGTTGGAGATTCCATTAATAGCATTTCTTCGTTCCAAATAGGGTAAGGAAGAAATCTTTTACAACTCTTGCATTTTCTTCTTTTGAAGAGGTAAGACAAACATCTTTCACTCGTAGACTTTCACTCGTATTTTCTTCGCTCAAGAGGTAAGACACAATCTTTTTTACTCAGAGCTAAACAACTATTAAAATACCATAAGAACACTTCACAATTTCCCTTTTACAATTTAGAACCTTACACAAGAGTAAGAGAGAAAGAAATTAAAGATCTGCAATTTGGAGCTCAAATAGACTTCTCACCTTTTCTTTTAAGTCTTAATCATTCCTATACCTTTGGTTCCTTTTTCATAGTTTTCTGAACTCCATTAAGCCATTGGGGCTTGTTTCCTAATTTTGAGGTAAAAAAATGCCCATTATAGTGCATTCTACGCGTTGATTGATTGACCATCCTTCACTATTTAAAGCATAATATTTTGCACAGTTATCTAATTGAGATGATTTTCTATTATAAAGCTAACAAAATTATCTACAACATTGATATTCATCATTCATTCAAAATCTAATGAGATAGTCAAATATTAATTCAAAGTTCAGTATACAAAATTATCCATTTCAAATAAAATATTTTAGATATTTACTTTTTTATATATAATTTTTCATACTAGTATCCAAATGAGATAATATTTAATTTTCTAGAAAGATAAGAGAATTATATATAACTTTTATATTCATCGATTAATGTAAATCTCATAGGAACATAAATAAATATTAATCGAAAGTTTAATGTATGAAGCAACTTATTTCTATTTAAACTTTTTTGACATTTTAAATATAACTCTAATCTTTTGAGCTTTGTATCATTAAAAACTTTGCTCCAACAATAAATACTATGCCTCGAATAAAATCAATGGGATAATTAGGACTATGCTTTGAGTGAATCAATGTAATATCTAATTAAGGACAATGCTCTGGATGGTTCATTCATACAATGTTTATAAGTAAAATCATTATTTATGATAAACACTACTGAGGATCCAATGGAAGAAATCAATACTCCGATTGTCAATGGATAGATCAATGTGATGTCTATAGGTAAAATCAAATTGAGTATGAATAATGCAATAAATCATCGAGTTAGGACGATAGTAATATAAGATAGAGATTCTGATCATTGGAATGAATCAGTTCAATGCTCTGAATTGTTTTACTCTATATTTCAATGTAATATGATATACTCTGAATTAATGTGTATATTTCAATGCTCTGTACTATGCTCTGAGTGTATTTTCAATGTTCTAATTGGAAGTTGTAATCAACTTATTTATCTCTTATATATCTATGCAATGTCACTAGATAATGTATTCATTGCAATGAGGTGTCATATAGTTCATTAGTAGTCAGTGATTGTGCACATCACGACGGCCATCCTCTTTAAAGAGGAGGGTATCTTCATTCGCAACACGATGGAGAGAAATCGTGCAACGAGAACATGTTATGCATCAACACTGAGTACAATGCTATACCATGAGCTCCCATATGACATGAGTATCCAAGATTTTATCTTTAATTAATTAGGTTCTCGTCTTCATCCAGATAGAGACTTAGCCATAACGATGCAATAATAATAATCATGATCAAAGGATCATGTAATCGATGAAAATCAAAGAGGAGTTAAACTTCATATTTATGCAATGAGACAATGAGATCAGATGAGTAGAGTTTTGAATTTAATGACAATGTATGATAGTAATAGATTTGAGATCATAACTCACAATTTAACCTCCCATAATTTCAAAAATAAAAAAAATAATAAAAGAGGTGACTCATCCTGGTAATTGCTCCATTACTCTCTTAAAAATAGAACTATCAGATCTGGAAGGGGGGAGATCTTTCTGAATTTCTGATCGGTGGATGCCGGCAAGAGAAGAACATGAGGGAAAGGAACGCCGAGGTCGATGGAGACAATCGACGTCATCGACATGAGACCTGAGCAGATCGACCTTCATGCTTAAGAGGTACTATTTTCTGTGGACATACCAAGATCATGATATCCTAAAATGAACATATGGGATCTATACGGACGAGTGATCTACTTCTATGATTCGGATGATTATCACTTAAAAGTTGAATTTCTGAATTGGCATGAATGGATCTGCATATGTTAATATTGCCACCCCTAATCTAATCATGTTTAGTGCGTCATGTCAATTAAGATCTACTCTTGGGCACCAAAAGGATCAATTCTATGTTCGTGGCCATGCTATAGCTTGATCTTTATCACAGACGATGCATAGGTCCTATTTCACGTCTGCTAGCTCCTTCAATTTCAGTAGGGTACTAATCGCAGGCTCAATTTGCACCTACTATCCCTTTAATCACAACCAAATGGAAGGTTTAATTTAGCGCCTATTGCGCCTTTGATCTCAGTCGAAAGTGCCTAATAGCACTATCTTTTTATTAGCGTCTAAGAGCGTACGACAGTAATGCAAAATGCATTACATGCATATATTCTAAAATGCATTTCATGCATCACCACGATGCAAAGGCACTAGGTTTCAGGTGCATTAAATGCATATCCTTAGTGCATTTCACGATCTGCTACAATACCAATGTACTCGATCAACAAGGTGCATTAAAATGTTATTCAAGTGTATTTAGCTAATAGCTACAGTACCTCATGATACTGTAACAACCACATTACCATACGCATGGTGTTATGGCATGCGGCTGTGAATCGACATATATATATTATTTTGCACTCGACGAATTATACATCCGTTTGATTTATCTATTTCGAAATTTTAATTATCTGTTCTACTAATTATTTATCCATCCTTCTGCTACGCCAATATAATAATTCTTGAATATCATTTTATTATGATTTCATGTTGAGACAAATCTTTTCTCAATCTTATTATCTATCACATTTGATTCTTGAAATTCAAAGATAGTTATAGGATAAATAAAATAAAAAATGAAAAATATTAAATGAAGAGCTCTTCTTATGTTAATTTTATTGACGACGGTCAACTTGACAAAAAGGGAGTCGAAAGATATTCCACCGTTCCATGTTTGGCATTGAGATGCTCCGCCCTGGCCACAAGGGAGTCGAAATATACTCCACCGGCCCATATTAAAGAGAGTTGAAAGACACTTCAAAATAAATGTAATATAATGAAAATAAAAAGATGACTATGATAATGATGATGGGCAATGTCAAGTGATATTATGATATTTTATGATGATGATTCTTAATCTCCTGATCAACTATCCCATATAAATTTAAAGATGATTTATGCTATCTTTCTATGTCATGCCTCTTGATCATGATGTTATCGCACCAATTATGACTACATAACTCTATCATTTATAATTATATTTATTTGAATATCTTTGTGATGTCATTGCTATTTATATGTCATATGATTATTATGTACTAGACGTCAAAGCTCACAGGGAAGTTCACCTCCCTTATATATTCAATGTCACAGGTAATAACATGTCCTAGTAAAAAGAATGATGGCGCAGGTGACAGATCGAGCTCGTGGCGACCTTTGCACATGAAGTCGAGTCTCTTCAGTTTTCTTTTCTATTTTTATCGAGTTGTATTTATTTTATGCAAACTCTCATGTTTATATTATTTGAGACTCAGCTATTTATTTTGTTAAGACTTCCGCTCTCGTTATGATCATATCTCTTTTTAGTCAAATGATAGCTATTTCCTTCCGCAATTGTATTTCTATTTTGTTGACATGTCAAAGTTTTATTTTGGTCAAAATATTATACACGTAAGTCATGTCCCCTAACGTCTCAGGAGTGTATTCGGCCACGTGACGGGATACATTTCGGGGGCGTTCCACAAATCAGCAATTAATGATAAGACATGAACTAACCATTCTCCAATGATGAAATTTCTTTATATCATGATATCAATAGGGTTACATAGATGGCCAATTATGTATAACCAATAATCAAATGACAATATCAATATAAATTATGTTTTGGTATAATCAAATGGATAATCAATCATGGATCAAGAACAACATGTGAGGCTATGCAATACAATAATATGAAAAATCAGATTGATAGCAGATGATGGATCATGAGCAAGATAATAATAAATCAATCATAATAACATAACATTCAATCTGACATAACTCGGGTCTAGTTCTGTGATATGGACATCTCGGAAGCATCGCGGGGCGAGTATAACCCTGGCTCGACCCTAGACGGTCTTTGTGTGCAAGATATTGGAACTCGGCCCAGGTCACAAGAAGCCCGGACTGGGTTCTGATGATGCACACTTTGCGACATGGACGCGGGCCCGACGACGTGGAACCTAGGTCGGGTTCTACGCTCTTCTTGCTCGACAATGTGCATACTTGGCTCGGGTTGTTCAAATCCGGACTGAGTTCTAGGATTTTGATGAAAGTAGGGATGTTCACTGCTCAATTTTTGATGTAGTTTTGCCGGAATAAATCTCTTAGGACAAAAGTAAACATATACGATGATGGGTAATAGGAGATGATGCTATGACACTAATTGTACCCTAATAACATACAAAATTTATTATTAAAACTGATCCAAAAGTTGATCCAATGATCCACCTACCTCTATGCAAATTCTCTACTATTCGGTCCTCTTTCTGTTCGTTTTCATGTTGATCATCCCCGAAGGTTTTCTGACTTCGACCACACCTCGTCTTTGGTGCCATGTCTTTGCTGGACACGTCAGATGGGGAAAACCGAGGGAAAGATCAGAGGAAAGTGGTCATGAATATGCTATAAAATTTCCTATTATGGGCACTACATTACCTTGATTTCCTCCTTGTGTTTCAATGTATTTCATGCGACATTTCTAGTGGTCAGCCCTGTGTTCGGGTTCCTGGTTGCCTAAGAATTTGTGTAGGTGAAGAGGAAAAAAAGGAGAGGCATGACGGCTAGGGTTAAAGGAGGCTTTGGTTGAGAGAAAAGTTTGTATAGGCAAGAGTCAAAAGATAAGGTTGATTATAACCTCTCTCCTATGAACTCCTCTTATTTAATTCTCAACATAAATATGATTTTATATTTTAATTAACTATAAGATATTTTTTTCTAATAGAATCCGATTTGTTTATTTGTTGTCATTATATTTTTTTTTCTATTTGGACTGGGTGTTACTTGTGCAATACCAAGTTTCTTTTAATATAAAGTGGTTTCATTCTCCCTTTCATACATGAAACGAAAGTCTTGATGTAACAATTGATGGCATCGGGTTAATTAGCAACCCAATGAATTTTGTGATTACTTATATACTATCTTACTTACCCACTCTAACCATATTTCATAAGTTCCATAGGTAGTTAACATTGGTTCCGAGGTTATCTTGGATCGGAAGGGGTAAGATCGTAAAATTGAACCGAAGTTGGTAAGATCCTCTCTATCAATATATATATATATATATATCACTACAAAAAAATCACAAATTTCTGACGGACAATTTCCAACGGACAAGTATCCTTCACAATTTTAGCGACGAAAAGAAAAAATCTTTCTAAAATACCGACAGTAATTTATCGACGGCCTTAGCCATCGAAATTACTGCTGAATTTCCTATCTGCCAATAATTTCGACGGGTCGGGTCATCGGTAATTAAATTAATAATAAAATTATATGTAATGTAATATAAACTTATGTTTAATATTTTTTATTAATGTTTTCGACGGTCCAGTCCGTCGATGGATTTTACATCTGTCAATAATTCCAATAGACCGGGCCATTGGTAATTAAATTAATAATAGAATTATACATAATATAATATATGTTTAATATTTTACTATTAATATTTTTATAGTTCCGTCCTTTAGAATTAACTATCCGTCGGTAGTTCTGACGAACTGGACCAGACCGTCAGTAATTAAATTAATAATAAAATTATATATAATACAATATAAGCATTTATTTAATAATTTATTATTAATGTTTTTGACAGTCCAGTCCATCGGAACTATCGAGATATTTTACATCCGTCGATAATGTCAACGGACTGAGCCATCTGTGATTAAAATAATAATAAAATTATATATAATATAACATATATTTAATATTTTATTATTAATATTTTCGATAGTTCTATTCTTCGGAATTACTTATCCGTCGGTAGTTCCGACGGACTAGACCAACGGTAATTAAATGAATAAAAAGATATATATAATGTAATATACGCATATATTTAATATTTTATTATTAATGTTTTTGATGGTCTGAGCTTGGAAACTCTAATTCATTCCTCTAGCTTTCCCGCCTCATTTTCCCTCTCTTCCTATATCTCACTCTCCCTCTCTCTAAGTTTTATCTCTCCCTCCCCATTTCTCTCTCATTCTCTCTCCCCTCTTTTTCTCTCTCCCATGGCGACCTCCCACATCTTCGGTGACTTCAACTCTCTCCCTCTCTCACGACTATGGCCGGAGGCGGCCGAATCTGCTCGCCTAGGTTCGATCGGCCTGTCCGGGCAGTTCGTTGCTGCGCCACTATTTTAAATTTTTAAAATAAGTTTCCGAAAAGTGCCCTCAGAACTTCTGTTAGAGCTCTAATAGCTCAGCCCACTATCTCCAAGCCCAATCACAACTTTGGAAAATCCGCCAGGGAAATTATAAATTAAATCACTATACTGTAGCTCTCACCTCTTCTTTGATCTTTTTGGCCGTGAGCTTCTTTTCCAAGCGATCTCCTTTCCTTTTCTTTTTTATCCTTACTTGAGAAATCTTTGTAGGACAAGCTACTGACTAGACTTGCTGGAAATGCATGGATCGTACACCTTCCAGCTCCAAACTTGGTTGTTTTTGCAGGGGGTCTTCTGCTGGTTCCAGTTGAAGGAGTCATTTTGCAGCTATTCTGTTAAGTTTCCTTCTCTTGGTTCACATTGCAGCACCCTTTTTACTCACATCAACTGATTTATTTTCGTGCATAGAAATGGAAATGGAAAAATGTGCAAGAGAAGGAATAGTAGATAGTAAAAGAAAGGAGTTTTCAAGCAAACCCAGAAGCTCTAAGAATTCACACAGATCTGCTAAACAGGCTTTCCCAATCTATCTTCTATTTATATATTATATGTATGTTTTTACCAATACATGGCAATGTAATAATGTCTCATTTCCCAAGTAGATATGTATGTTGTTACAAGTCTAATATCAACTCTAAATATAAAATTGAGATTGGTTAATTAGGGATAGTATGATCGTAATAAGTTCAAAGTTCGGTATAAGAATTTAGTGGACTTGCCAAATATTTTGGGGACTTATGAAATGGACGTGCCAAATGCTGGTGGCACACACTTTTTACAGCGCCAGCAGTTTTCTGTGCTAGTAATACAGTTCAGGGTTGGGGAGTCTGGGCGTGGGCACGGCAACCAGGGGCTGCGCCTTCTTTAGAACCATGCCAAACTTCTCTGTCATGTCCATGTGCGCGCCCTCCTGCAGCTTCCAATTGAACGAGTGCACCAGCGACGCCAGCGAGTACGCCACCGTCCTCTCCGCCATTCCTATCCCGGCGCAGATCCTTCTTCCGGATCCGAAGGGGAAATAGCTGAAGTCCTTCCCGCTGAAGTCCAACTTGTTATTGGATGCATCGGAGAACCTCTCCGGTTTGAACTCCAACGGGTCCTCCCACACGGAAGGATCCCTATGGATCGCCCATACGTTGACGAAGACCCTGGTGCCGACCGGGACGGTGTAGCCGCTAACGACGCTCGTTGAGCTCGGGCAGTGAGGGATCAGCAACGGGAGGGCAGGGTGCAGGCGTAGCACCTCTTTGATGACCAGACCGAGGTAGTGGAGATGGGGAGTGTGGGACTCTTCCACAACTTTGTCCAACCCTACGACACGATCAAGCTCCTCTTGTGCTCTCCTGAGGACGTGCGGCTTCTGCATCATCTCAGCCAGCGACCACTCGACTGTGTTTGCTGTGGTCTCGGAGGCACCTAACAGCAAGTCCTGACATAGATACAGGTCGAAGATGAAACGTGAGGACGAACTGAGCGAAGGACGTATATGATAGTTATATCAAGAACGCATTCATGCAGGCGAACGTACGTACCGTGAGGAGAGCTTTGACGTTGGTCATCGTAAACGGTATCTTGCCATCTCCTCCTCCTCCTTCCATCCGCAACATGGTCTCCAAGAAGTCCTCGGATACGTGCTCTCTGGTCGTCGCCCGTTTCCTCTTCTCGATTATCGATTCGAAGATGTCGTCGAGCCGCCGATGGGCAGCTCGACTTTCACGCTCAATCCCCTGCAGGTCGAACCGGGCCAGAGCTGGGAAGAAGTCCGAGACGTTTGGTCGCCCCAGGAGTTCCGTGGTCTCCGCCACCGCCTGCCGGAACTCTCGCGCAGCGGTCTCCCTCTCGTCGACCCCCTCCATCATCCCTCCCCACAGCGCGCTCGTGACCACGTTCATCATGGCGAGGAACATCTCGGTCCCCACCTCGACAGGGGTGCCGGCTCGGGAGCGGAGGTGGGCGATGGACGCACGGACCTCTCGGCGGCGGAGGGCGCTCGCGGCGTCGAGCCTCGGCGGAGACAGCACCTCGTGGACGCAGACGCGGCGGAGCATGCGCCACTTCGGGCCGTAGGGATTCCAGGCGATCTCGGCGCTGCCGCCGTACGCAATGACTCGCGCGGCGGCGGGAACGTCACGGTTGGCGAAGGTCTGGTCCTGATCCTTGAGGACCTCGCGGGCGGCAGACGGGGAGGAGACGACTACGCCGAGCTTGGCGCCGAGGCGGAGGCTGAAGACGGGGCCGTAGGTTCCGGCGAGGCGGGCGAAGTAGTTATGGAGGTTGGGTTCGAGGAAAGGGAGGATTCCGACCAGAGGAAGGCCTGCGGGGCCGGGTGGCAGGGGTGGGGCGGGCTTGGACCAGGCGCGTCGTAGCTGGAGCAGCGCGAGGTAGCTCACGACAGCAAGAACGAGGAGGGGAAGGAAGGCGGTGTCGGAGAGGATGGAGGACGAGACCATGGTGTTCGACTGCTCGGCAAGTAGTGGACGGCAGATGCCGTTTGGTTCTGCAAGTAGGTGGTTCTCAGTTATTGTGACTCTTGCAAGATGGTGGTGTTCCTAAGGCGACACATTCAGCTTTCTTGTATTTTTTTTTCTATGTTTTTATTACAAGATATTTTTTTCGTTCGATTGTTGCAAGCCACCGATTTTGTTTTCCCGGTGAGCTGATTTTATTTTTTCGCTGGAATGCGGGTGACCATATTCTTTTTCTTTTCTTGTGTGGCGTGGGTTGTGCTGTGGCTTTCTGAACAGGGACGTTGGTATTTTTAATAAAATAAGTTAATGAATAACGAATATTCTCAACTTATAAATTTCCGTAACAATTTAATAAAATAAGTGTGATATTATTTTTAGGCTCCATTTAATAAAAAAAGTGCGATATTAATGAATAACGAATAACAATTTACGTATAAATTTATCAAAAAAAATCTGATAAATGTAATAGCCAAACTAATGTATAACTGAACAAATACTAGTTTCATTTTGAGTGCTATCTTCTTTTTTTTTATGAACGACAGGCTGTAGTCCGGGAAACAAACTAGCCAAAGTGAAGAAGAATTGAAGTTAAAACATAGGATGGGATACATAACAAGGAAGGTTCCTGAAAATTTCTCTCACAACAAAAATAATTAAGCTAAATTTCAATATATACTTAGTGAAAAAAATTTACATAATGAAAAATTAAATTTTGTTAAAACAATTATGTGATTCAATCTCTTGTCTTGTATTCTGATTCATCATTTTCAGCGTCATCGCTATAATTTTGATTCGAGTCATCATCAATAAAATTGTCAACATTCGTTCCTAAAAATTCCATTTGAAGTGAGCTCTTCCATTAGCTCAGAGCTAATTGAATATTCTCAATTTCATCAACTATATCAATCATCCGTTCATGCGATTTTCTTGATAGTAATCACCTACGGGCACATCATTGTAAATGGATGATGTTTCACGATCATCTATCATTGTTTCTACTAAGTTATAAAAGTCTATTTCTCACTTTACATGATGCCTACCATTCATCCTTGGTTCTTTTCGATAGATACTTAGAGTAGTAGACTTGTTGTGCTTGTTCAGCCAATATGAATGGATCGTATGATTGTAGTCTTGATCGAAGACTTAATATCCGATGTCCGATGGCATTGGAGGACGGTGGCGAGGTAGGGCACCGGAGGAGGGCATCGATCGGCAAGGCAAATGAGGGCGGAGGAGGGCGAAGTGGCATCGGAGCAGGGGCAGAGGAGGGCGTCAATGGCATCGGAGTAGGGTGGCGGGGTCGAAGGAGGGCGGAGGAAGAGACCGACAGGGACGGATGAGGGCAGCGGAAAAGGGCAATGGAGGAGGGCGACGGGGTCAGAGGAGGGCAGCAGAGGAGTAGGCCAGCAGGGTCAGAGGAGGTTGCGGCAGGGTCGAAGGAGGAAGGTGGTGTCGGGTCGCAGGAGGGCAGCGGAGGAGGGCGGCATTCGGCGGTGGCGTTGGATAATGGCAGTGTCAGTCATAGTCAATTGTCAGCGTTGATCGCACGATCGTCGATTGCGATAAAATCATAGTAAATAGTAAAGAAACAAAGAAGATCTTAGGGATTTAAGGTAACCTTTTAGCGCCGCATACCAATGCGATGCTAATTACATGCTAACATGGAGTCGACTAATAAATTAAAAGATATCACTTTAGTAGAGATGCTAAGTTGGCGCTGAAGTGACTTTATTAGCGTCGCCAACCAAAGTCGGCGCTAGGTCGACACTACCGTGATGCTATCGAGTATATGCCTTTTTTTTATAAACTTATATTCAAATAGGTTTATATTATAAGTTCATATTATATTATAAGTTTATATTATATGTATGTATATATGTTAGGTCTATATATATAAACTATAAGTGTATATTCATATGTAGTTTATACATATATATTATAAGTCTATAAGTATATGTGGATATATATATATATATATATGGGTTTAATGATTGTGTAACACCCATTTGGTGAAGCATTGTGTAACGCCTCTATCATCATCATCCATTTCAGATATGCGGCTCAGATCAAAACCACCTTAAAACAAAAAAAAATCACCTCTCTTCCCTCGAAACCACACTCGTAACCACCTCACCCCACCGTCATCGGCACCCTGGCCGCTGACGTCGGATCGGAGGGGAGGGGAGGCGACGACGGCATTGACCGGAGACAGGGGCGGCGATCAAAGGAGAAAAGAGATAGATCGAAAGGGAGGGGAGGCGGCGGCGATGCAGATTGAGGAGCGGAGAGAACAGAGGAGAGCGGAGCAGCGACGGTGGCGGCGGCACAGACCAGGGAGAGATCGGAGGGGAGCGGTAGCGGCAGCGCGAGGGGAGTGACGGTGACAGCGTAGATCGAGAAGAGATCGGAGGAGAGGGGCGGCGCCGCGACGGTGTAGATCGGGGAGAGATCGGAGGAAAGGGGCGGCAGCGGCACGACGATAGTGCAGATCGGGGAGATCGGAGGAGAGGGGTGGCGGCGGCGCGGCGACAACGCAAATCTTGAAGAGATCGAAGAGGAGGGGTGGCGGCGGCGGCGCGGCGATCGGAGGGGAGGGACGGCGACGGCGATGAGGAGCACCAGAGGTAGATCGGAGATGCCGGAGATGAGAGAGAAGAGAGAGAGGGCAGAGAAGAAATGGGAGGATGTCGGAGGGGAGAGAGAGAAGAGAGAGGGCGGAGAAAAAATGGGGGGATGCGAGAGGGGAGAGAGAAGAGAGAGAGCGGAGAAGAAATGGGGGAGGGGGAAGTAGTTTAGTGGTTTCGATCTGAGCCATAAATTTGAAATGGATGGTGATGATAGGGACGTTACACAATGCTTCACCAAATGGGTGTTACATAATCATTAAATCCTATATATATATACACACACACACATATATGTACATATACATATACACTTAATATATATATATGTATTATAAGTGTATATGTATATGTACATATATGTGTGTGTATATATATATATATGTATATATATATATGTATATGAATGTATATAATTATATATGTGTAAGTATATGTATATGTAAATGTGCCTGATTAAGTGAGAAGAATAAAAAGGAAGTCGATCAACTAAACTAGCGACGCAATATTGCTACGTCGTGGCTAAAAGAACTAGCAACTAATTAGCATTGACACGACGTCGCCATGGTGAGACGTCGATGTAACGTCAGAAGGTGGCACTAAATCGAATCAGTGATGACATCGTTTGCGTCGCTAATGTGACGCTAATATGCACTATTGGAACACGATGGGACGCCATTGCGTCTATACAGTGGCACTAAATCATATCACTAAGTTCAACCCTCATAATTCGATGATTAAAAATATTAAAACAATTTATCTATAATACATATATGTAACATATGGTATAGGAATACATATGTTGCTAATACATATAATGTAGCTAACATATAGTGTACAAATATATACCTAGGAAACACATATAATATAGGTAACATATATAATATAGGAATACATATGAAGGTAAGTGTAGGAATACATATGTAGGTAACATATATATATTAATTAGAAATATTTAATCCGTAAGGCGTCTACTTAGCGTCGCAATGTTCATGACTCTAATTAGCATCACAGACGTCGACGCTAACACAGCGCAAGAGGCCGGAGCCCATATCGATTCTGTCATTAGCGTCGACATAGCATCACATATATGGTGACACTAAATTAGCATTGAAGTCTGTTGACACCAATACAATGCTACAATGTACCACAAGTTTTCTCGTTCTTGTGCATAATAATAACATCGAAGTAGTGTCTCCATGGTGCCATATTTAGCATTGACTCTTTATAATGCTGATGCGATGCTTTTGGGAGGCAATTAGCATCGCCGCATCTGGTGATGCAATGTCATGCTATAGAGACGCTATTGGCATCGACTTAGCGTCACCATTTTTTGCGATGCTAATTGCCATCGTTATTCGTCATTTTCCTTGTAGTGCCTCCACATCTTGATTGCAAACACTATCATCGCCAACTAGAAGTCATGTCGGATAATTAACCTCATATTTTTTCAATTGTCTAGAGGCATAAGTCACCATCTTCCCATGTCCATATGAACACACCCCAAACCTATCCCGCATGCATCGCTGCTCATTACATATTTGCCTCCTTCGATAGGGATAGTCAAAATTGGAGCAATGGTCAGCTGAGTCCTCAACTCTTGGAAGCTTTTGTCACACTTATCCGACCATATGAACTTTTTATTTTTCTTTGTCAAATGAGTGAGTGGGGATGCAATCTTTGAGAAGTCACGAATGAAATGTCGGTAATATCATGCTTGTCCAAAACAAACTCTATTGTGTTCTTTCGACTTGCCCAATTGGAGATTGGCTCAACTTTGGTTGGATCCACTACTATTCCTTTCCTTGATACAATATGCCCTAAGAACACCATTTCTTCCATCCAAAATGCACTTTGAGAATTTCGTGTAAAGTTAATGTCATCACAAAGTCTCCAATATGCTCCTCAAGTGCTGCTCGGGGCCGGAGGAGTAAACCAATATGTCATATACAAACACAATGACAAATTGATCCAAGTATGATTTGAAAACCAATTCATTAGGTCCATGAAAGTTGGTAGTGCATTGGTCAATTTGAAAGGCATGATCATGAAGTCTTAATGACCATGCCATGATCGAAAAGTCGTCTTTGGTAGATCTTCAACAATTCTCAACTAATGGTACCCACTTCTCAAATCAATCTTCGAGAACACGGAGGCCTTGTACAACAAGTTGAACAGTTGTCGATCCTGGGCGAATGATACTTATTCTTCATTATAACCTTTGAGATCCATCTTTCTTTTTTACAAATAATACTGGAGCTCCCAATGTGAGACGTTTGACCGAATGAAGCTCTTGTCTAGCAACTCATGAATTTGACTCTTCAATTCTTGCATTTCTAGTGCTCCTACATGGAACCTTGGAGATTGGAGCGGTCCCTGTAAGTATATCAATTTTGAAATCTATCTCCCTTCTTAGTGAAGCCTAGGAACATCATCTAGGAAGACATCTAAAAAGTCTTTAACTACTTCTATTCTTTCAACTTTAGCATTGGCACTGTCTTCACAATGCTAGTCATAGAACCTCCACACCCTTTCGTAGCATCTTTTGATTTAATCATAGCTGTCGCAATCACCTTGCCTTCTTTTGTTGGATAGCCTCGGACAATTGCCTCTTCCCGCTATGTCTACCAATGATGATCTTCTTCATTTTACAAAGAACTGATATATAATGGTAGGATAGTCAATCCATACGAATGATGACATCATAATCTACACAACAGAGGAGTCATTTCCATCTATAGGATCCAGTACTTTCAGTAGATACTTTACCGTGTATATGGTCCTAGTGGTGTTATCACTACAAGAAAAATTGCTCTTTCCCATGGTTACAATCGCGGGAAACTAATGGAAAACCGTCGGAAAGTCTAGTTTCCGATGGTTTTTCCGATGGGAGGCAACCACGGGAAAAGTGTTCGTTGCAAAATTTTCTCGATGATTGCCAAGTAACCATTGGAAGTTTCAACCATTGGAAGGTTCCCACGGCTTGGGCCGCAGGAAAAATCTTTCGACGGCTCGCACCATGCGAAATTCCAACAATTGCAGCTGTGGGAACAGTTCACATGGTTGCTGCCATGGAAGTACCCACAACTGGAGTTGTGGGAAATCTTCTAACGGCTTACACCGTGGGAAGTTCCCACGGTTAGAGCTGTGGGAAAAGCTTTTCACGACTGCAAGCCTCGCCCATGGGTAAAAAGGTTCCCACGATTGTAGCCCAGGGAAATTTTTCCCATATGGCTCGAGCCTTGGGAAGGTTCCGACGCTCAGACCGAGGGAAGCACTTTCTTCCCAAAGCTTTAACCATCGTAATGGTTGTTTTTTTTTACAAAAAAATTCGGCCACACTCAGTCGAATCATCCATCCTCATCCGGCCACACCCAGCTTAATCATCCGTCGTCCGTCCATGAACGGCCGCCTGCAGTAGGATCGGCTGTTAGCGGCCAGATCCGCACCCGCTCACAATCGGATCGACCATGAGCGGCAAGATCCGGTCGCTCGTAGCCGGATCGGGTGGCCAGATCCGGCCGTCCGCAGCCGAATCGGCCGTGAGCGGCCAGATCCAGCCGCCCGCAGCCGAATCGGCCGTGAGTGGCTAGATCCCTCCGGCCATAGCACGATCATCTGGCCGGCAGCCAGATCAGGTCGGCTGCAGCACGATCGGCTGGCGAGCGGCCACATCTGGCCATCCGTAGCACGATGGGCCGGCCAATGGTCAGATCCTTCCGCTCGCAGCACGATCAGCTGCCGCGCGGCCAGATTCGGCCGGCCATAGCATGATCGGGTGCCCAATAGCTAGATCCAGTCGCCCGCAATCGGATCGACCATAGGGCCATGAGATTCGGCCAGCCGATACGTGGGAGAGGGAGCCGCCACCGGAGCATGAACCACCCGTCGCCAGAGTCAGAGCTGTTGCCGGAGCACGAACTTTACTCGCGCAGATGGAGATGGAAGCGGATGGAGATGGAGCGGAACTTTATAGGCCGAGAAAACTGCCCGACGGGAAACCCGGATGGGAAACGAAAATGGAATTTCCCACGGCTGGAGCTGTGGGAAAGGTTCCCTCGGCTCCAGCCGCAGGAACTTCCCACGGCCGAAGCCATGGGAATTCTATTTTTGTTGAAAAAAATCCGAAAATTAAAGAAGAATATGAAGACAATTTTCAAATTCATTTTGAAATGAAAAGAAGAATCCATCGTAGCATGCATAAGTTTTCAATCCGAACATAGGATGGTACAAATTCAATTATCATACAAGTAGTACTTAAACGCAACTAATTAGTCAAATCTTCGTCCTCAGAAGCATGGTCGTCATCATCGTCTTGCTGCCGGTCACGCATCGCCTCATGAATCGTTCTCCTCATCTCTTTTCGTATTGCGCTTCAAATTCTTGGCAAACCTCTTGACGGACCTCTTCGCGGACCTTCTGTTGGACTTCCATTAATCGTTGATCCCACATCTCATTAAATAGTCATCGTGCGTCTTCACCGAGAGGCAAGTTATATGGTGTAACTATGACCGGCCAACAAGAATAAGGAGTGTGATCGGACCATACGATGTAAACCCACCTGCACATAAATCCAATCTTATATTTATTTCATCATGAGAAAATTCTGGATGCATACGATCAAAATGTTTCCACGCCTCACCATGAGTGGAGCATGGCACCTTTAGCTCTATTATGTCGTGCATGCCATTTCATTTGTGATGCGGATCCTACAGATAAGTATATGCAAGTCATGCATTGTCTTAATCGGAACCTCGTTCTTCATGTTCGATTTGTATTGCTCAGCACCACAAAATTTGCACTCCCTCAGGGTTATGTCATCACCATAAAATTGATTTTCACAACTAGGCCACAGGGGTTCACTTGAAGCTGCTAATAAGTTGAAAAAATCAGCTGCTTCTGAATGTGGTGACTTTTCCTCGCAATCTTGTTGAAATATGATGTCGCCATAATTGGTTGTGGCGGCATCATAAATCAAATTTTGTTATCTAAAAATATAATCATCCTCGATATTAGTGGAAACCTATTGTGCAATATTTAAGTGAGACGACTGTTCTATCTCGCCAAGATCAGTCCAATACCAATAATTGAGTTTGAAACCCTTCCTATACAAATGAACTTTGACGGTCTCCAAATTTTGCAGTTTTATACTTTGACATTTTAAACAACGACATCTTATAGTTCCTTCTCATTGAAATTGTGTAGTTTGACAAGCTATTATCGTGTAATATTCAACACCATTTATGAATTCTTGTGTCAACTCACACGACCAGGATTTGTTCTATTGTACATCCAATGACGATGCTCCGGAGGATGCATTTTGTATTACTTCTATGTGAAATAAAAAGTGTTATATTAAGATAACTAAAAAAGATCAGCTAAATCAAGATGAGAATATTAGTATTATGACCCATATTATATGAACTCAGGCGATCTGGCCGATCATCCGACATTTAGGATGAGAATATCAGTATTATGACCCATATTATATGAACTCAGGAGATCTGGCCGATCATCCGACATTTAGGATCCTTGAGTGCCGGATCAGAATCAAGATGTCAACGGTCGGATCCGGATATCCTGGCACAAATAGTCTGGAACGAGGCATCAGCGGCTAGAATCCAATGGTAGGTTCTGACTGCAAACCAATCAGATTCGGCCGTGAACGGCCTGGACCCGGCCATGCATGGCCGGATCGGCCCATCCACGGCTCGGACCCGGCCATGCAACATCGGATCCGGCCGTGATGGCCGGATCGAGCCGTGCACGGCCCGCACCCCACCATGCATGTCCGGATCCGACCGTTCACGGTCAGGACCCAACCGTTATGGCCGGATCCGGCCATCCATAGCCCGTACCCAGCCATGCACGATTGGATCCAGCCTTGATGGCTGGATCGGGCCATCCACGGCTCGGAACCGGCCATGCATGGCCGGATCCGACCATTCATGGGCAGATCCGACCATGACCAGCCACGCTCCGGTCGTGACCAGCCGCGATCCGGCCGTGCATGGCCCATTCCAAGCATGGATGAATGAGTTCGGCCGTCGACGGCCGGATCCGGCCATGTGCAGCCAGATTGGGCTATGCACGGTCGGATCAGCTTGCGGGCAGCCGGCCGTTCGCGTGCGGCACTTCACGGCAGCCACGGCAGTTGGCGGCCGGTGATCGCGAAACACAGCTGCCGCTGACAAATTTGGCAACAAGGGAGAAGAGGAAACAACTGAATGATGGAGGCGACGGTCGTACCGTGGCTTTCTTCGCCTAAGAGTCGTCTGAGGGATCGTTAGACAGGGAAAATTTTTCTAGAGGACTATGCGTGAGGTTCCTTCGATGATCGCCGGACCGGGAGGTGGCGGCGGCAGCGGCAAATGGTCGTTCGTCGCAGCGTGAGCGTCGACATGCGGGGAGATGGCCGGATCAGCCGTGGGAAGATGATTGGAGCGTGCGCGGGAGGCGATTTTCTCAGCGCCAGAGAAGATCGGCTAAGGAAGATTGCATCGCCGGCAAAGAGCGCAACGGTCGGGGAAAGAGGGGTCGGGTTATATATATGGGTGGAGATGCGACGGACGTTCCGACGGCTTCGGCCGTCGAAATATTTTAATTTTTTTTGTCTGTTGCTGATGCTATTAAAATATATTTTTGTATTCCCACTGTTCGAGCCGTGGGAAACTCCAAAAAATATATATATAACCTCCACAAAAAATAATTTATTCCATTCCATCATCGGGAAACTATTATTTTAATGTTTACCACCGTGGAAAATAGTGTAAGTATTTTCCCACGGCTGTAACCGCAGGAACTTCCCACAGCTGGATCCGTGGGAAAGATATGCGCCTGAACTTCTTAAGGATGGCTTCAACCGTCGAAAATGACGTCAGAACTTCCAGTAGATTTGCGACCGTCGGAAATATGCAATTTTCTTGTAGTGTATCACATTCATCTTATGCATCATATCTCTATCAAGAACATCAGTAGTGGAGGCACATGCTTTTGATATAAAGGGGTGCAAAGCACCCGAATCTAATAAGACAACCGTAGGGAAGCCAACAATGGAGAGTGTACTTCGAATGATATCATTTGTCATCGCATCCGCTTGCATGTCATAGAGGCACCTCAGTACTAAGGTGTCTTTTCTCCTCCGCATCTTTGGTTCTTCGTTGGTCAATCTCTAACAAAGTGTCCATGCTTGTTGCACCCAATTCGACTACCATTATTCATATTACATTCATCTTGATGCATATTATGGCAGTTGGTGCAAGTGGCCTAGGACTGGGTTGTTGTCGTTGTCCGTGTGTCGGCGTGTGCTTTTGACGCTACATTGAAAAACTCATCATCGTTAGTGCCTCTAGAATTTCCATATGAACAACAGTTTTACTTCATTAGACTTCACCTATTATTGGCGATTTGATTGTTGTTGTTTGTTACCCTTAAGGCTGTTGCAAGTTCTCACAAGATGGGTATGGGTGTGCTCGACAATCACAATGATCACCCTTCCTGGAGGAATATCAATCTTCCCACCTTGGCTTGGCCGCTTCAATAGGTCACACCGAATTACTATTCTTCACTCCCTGATGTAAATGCTCCGGTCTCTATCAATTCTAACCACCAACTTCACTACTTTAGTCAATGTCAAAACAATGCCAAGGATGATTTGATGGTTGGGCACAAGTCATCGATGAAATGCTCTACTCTATCTTGTTCATCCATTTACTTGGTGTTGTACTTCTCCAATTGTATGAACCTGGTATGGTACTCAGCCACCGACAAACGACATTGTAGGATGTTTTGGAACTCCTTCCTCTTTTCCTTCTTCTTGTAGGCTGGAGTGAAATGTTATTGAAACTCTCCCTTGAAGGTGGCCTATGGTATGTTCTCTTGGTCCATGAGCTTCATAGATTTCATTGGTCTCCCACTAATTCATGGCCACATCCATCACTAAATGAGAAGCATAAAGGACCTTGCGTCCCTCCGAGCACATTGATAGTAAGAATGTATGATCCATTGAGTTAATCCATCTCACCGCTTTGTCAAAATCATCAGCTCCACCATACTTTGGCAGTTGCAGCTTGAAGAAAGCTTGGATGGTGTCTCGGTCTGCCATCACATCCAATATCTCTAATGGAGTGGGAAGCACGATGATCGAGGGCATTGGCGGTGATGGTGGAGATCCACTTCCCATCTGACCCGAGCGAACCAAGTCACCTCCATGCTGATTTTTCTCCTTGTTCCTTAATCACACGTCTGTCTCCTTTGCCACGTCCTCATCCATGACCTCAGTCGTGCTAAGTTGCTGCACAAGTTTTTAGAGCCATCTACAAACATCATAACATCTATACATAAGCATTAAAGACATTATCATAATTCATATTTGGCTTTGCAAATGGTGTAGCGGATCACTACAACAAACTTGATTTATAGTTACAAATTATTTCGTGAATATAAGCTCAAATATCATGATTATAAGTTATTAGTCATAAATAAAATTGTGCCAGCAACTCGTGGATATTAATGGCGCTGCAACTAATCAGTAGCCACAAAAGTTATTTTTCTGGTTATAAATATCATAGTAACCACAAATATTTATGTAAGTTTTAAACATTAACAAATGTGGATAATGATATCATTAGTGACAAATACTTTGATATTAACAACAAAAGTTTCGTAAGCATTATTGATTGACTTTCATGACTAATTATATTTGTGACTATTAACATATTTTGTTTTCATAAACAATATGTAACAATTATGAGTAGAATTTTTATGATATGTAGCAAAAAATAATTTATAATAAAAAAATAAAAATGATTAATTATTAGTAACAATTTATTTTATAGGTAAAAATAATTTTATATATAAATATTTTCATGAAAAATACATAAAAGAATTGGCTAGACACATTCAATAAATCAAGAAAAGATAAATTGAAATGATATTTGTTTATAAATTGTCGTGCTCACTAATCATTGGATTTAATGACAATAATTCATACAGAATAAAATTATTAAAAAATGTCAACTACATTATCAAAGAATCTTATGACATAGCAATATAAAAAAGTTAACATAATTTAACTTTTATAATTGAAAGAAAGATTCTAAATTCTCAGTGGAGGAGGAGGGAATCGACGCTCTGTGGCTTGAGAGAAGGGAGAGGGGGCCAAGCCCACTCTTTTTTTTTTTAAATTATTTGTATAAAATATTATCTTATTATTTTAATATCATTTTAATATATTTTTAAATAGTCTATCATGTAAGCCAAATGAATGATGGGCTATACCAAGTCCAAAGGACAATTGATTAAACAAGTTAATAGTTGAAGGGCGGTTGATTACAAAGTAAAGTTGGAGTATGAAATTAGGAAATAGAATAAAATTTGTGGGCATTTATTGAAATTTACCCAAATCATAATAGAGCTCATAGAAAAGATACACAAGGCTGGGTGTCAATCCAATCAAATAAAAAAATCATATAAAGTCTTTGTATGAGTTTTGGATGTCTGATTCCTAGAGTGGATGCCCAATTTTCCTTCGAACACTCTCAACAATTTGCACTATCGGACGCCCAGTCTGATAAGAGGACATTCGGACATTCGCTCAATAGAAATGGGAGAAGTGTCTTAGCCATCTGAGGGTCTTCGGCGCTCGTTATGAGTGGGAATCTATTAATAAAAGATCATAGTTTTTGTGTATTTCGGATGTCCGTTGTTCTGGACTATCTAGTGCTCGTTCTAGTGAACGGTCACCCGTTAAATCAAAGTGTAAGTCGCTAGACGTCTAGCATGATGATCGGTCATTTGATCTGGAAGGGATTCTTAACATATATTCTAGCCCCATAGAGAGCGTCTAATTTGACAAGAGACTGCTCAGAGCAGTCAACCAGTTCACTTCATAACGGATGACTGCTCAGAGGAGTGATATAGTTTGAAGGCTATATACTCTCATCCGAACCTTTCTGGCGTCCGATTTTCCAACCGATGAGTTGTAGGTCATTATGGTACTTAGGTTTACAATCAAAATTTTAATACCCAAATCACTTACAAAGTCCATTCTAACGTATGTCAATAAAATATCAACAATAAGAAGCACCTAAATATCATTCAAGTCTTCCATGTACAAAACTCATTAGTATAAGTCCATTCTTATAATCCTAATAAAGATGACATAAGAGTCCATGCCTTAAAAATCCCAATCATAAAAGATAACACCTATGAACAACCTAGGTACTTGAGATTAATAATGATCTATTCTTCATGTTATCATGCAACATGGTCTAGTTTGGATTCCAACATGCTTAATAACAAAAGAAACATCTCAGTTATCAATGAGACATCATAAGTCATTAATCTATCATTCTAAACATAAAATCATACTTGGCTAGGAGGTCATTGTGAGTGTGAAAATCAAATCATAATAAGGCAGCAAACTTGCCTATATCATGCATGCTAGCCTCCTAAGCATAATAATGTTATTCACAGTCATGCTTTATCATTAGAGCCACTATATAAACCTTCTTAAGTATGCTTTTACCCTCAGGAACAAGTCATATGTTAAAGATCTCTTTTAACACACCTTTTTGAACGAAAATGTTTCTTACCTTGGTTCTTCCTTCTCTCTCTAAATAACTCTAGTCGAGGAGGACAGCTATCGTTAGAAATGAGAAGGCAAGAGCATAATTTCAATAATAAATCAGAGGCATTTATCATGAAAAATCGTGGGAGAAACAAATAGAAAAACTCTCACAGTCACGACAGATCAAAGTCAAGAGGCAAGTCGAAGTCTAAAAAAGAAGTCACTTGATTTCACTGTGGCAACGAAAGACACTTCAAGAAGGAGTGCAGAAAATTAAACCATGATCAATCAAATGAAGGGTCTGAAGATTTTGAAAATGAGAAGAAAGATAGTGGTGGAAACAACATTGCGGTGCTACATCAGATGATGTATAATTTCTTACTCAACAAGAGGAAGAAGATGGTGTCAATGTTGTGAATCAAGATTCAGTTTGTATCTTAGACACTGCAGCTTCGTTTCATGTTACCACCCATAGAGATGTATTCTCAACATATAGAAAGGGAACATTCGGGTCGTAAAGAATGGGAACAAGTAGGAGTCCCAAATTGCTAGCGTTGAAGATATTTAGTTGAAGACTAATACATGATGCAAGATTGTTCTCAAAGATGTGAGGCATGTATCATATTCATCTCGACCTAATTTCAGTTGAAAATTAGACGACGATGACTATAAGAGTAACTTCAAAGGGGGTGTGGAAACTCAAGAGAGGTTCACTCCTACTAGTGAAAGGACAAAAAGATGGTACTCTCTACAAGACTGAAACACAACATTGCATCGAGGAGATAAACGTGACTCAAGAGATGTCATCCTCTTAATTATGACACAAGTGGCTTGATCACATAGGTGAGAAAGGACTTCAGATATTAACTCAATGAAATATGTTACCAGGTATGAAAGACACTCCACTTGACGTACGTGTTCATTATTGGGCTAGTAAGCAGACTGAAGTTTCATTAATAGAATTTCTTGATTTAAAAGATTATTACATTTGTTTTGAGGTTGACAAATATGTGCAAGTTATTTCTAATTTTTTAGAATATTCACATATGCATGTTATCAACTTTATCTATAATAAAAGATGCGTAAATGCGACTTGCTAGTTTACTAGTTGCACTTGAGAAAGCAAATAGGAAATATCCAAGCAGATATTTTAGAGTATATATGTAACACTCCCAAAATCGCACCTCCCGTCACGTAGAACTTTGTGCATCTATCATTCGGAAAGAAGACATCTCTCGGTTAGAGGCTTCTATTGTGATTACCGTGTGCAAGGTTAAGAAGATATTTTCACCTTCTTTCTTTGATCTGATGGAACATTTGATTGTACATCTACCATAAGAAACAAAAATTGCGGATCTGATTCAGTATCGATGGATGTATCTTTTCGAAAGGTGCATGTTATATTTGAAAAGGAAGGTGAAGAATAAGGCAAAAATTGAAGGCTTCATATGTGAAGCATATTTCATTGAGGAGGTGTCAAACTTCACTTCCAAATACTTTGAGTCACACATACAATCATGACACACCCCCATGAAACGATGATGGTGGTGAAAGAGAAGTTGACATGAATATTCTATCCATCTTCAAATATCCCTGTCGGCTTCTTGGTACATGACGCAAAGTTATCTTGAATGACAGAGATCTCATCGCTGTTGAGAATTATGTTCTTGCAAATTATAGCGAAGTGACATCGTATCTTGAGTAAGACATTTTTTCTAATTTGTTATATAATTTGAAGTTAATTATTGCTATATGATTTCATTAATTGAAAATTATGAATTTAGGAAATTCGAAAAATTATAGTGACAAATCATTCCGTTAGTTTCAAACGATGAGTTATTGAAACTACGAGATGAACATTTTGCCGATTGGTTGAGATGTGAAGTGAGAAATCTTTCCGCTTGTTCCTCCTTCTCCTACCCCTTGGTCACATCCCAAGTTCTCTCCTTCACTTTGGTTCGTCCACAGTAAGAAGCACAAGTGTACCAAGAGCAAAAGAGAGTGAAATAAGTCAAATGGCAAAAGACAGGAGAAAGAAGGTGATGAATGAAGCTAAATAGGGTTTTTTGAGGGTGGGATTGGTGTCTCTTCGTCCAAGAGTAACTCCGAAAAGTATCATGAGATTTCTTCCATTCCATTTGAATTTGTAAGGAAAATGAGTGAGTTCATACGTTTTCAATAAAACTCATGATCTAGCGAGCATCCACTCCTTCTAGATGGCATTGTTTTGATGACATCCGTACGACATCATTTTTTTCTAAAATTGTGAGGTGTTACATTATAATTCAGCTTCTTACTTTTTATTTGTTTTTTTTTCTTAGTTTGAGATACCCATTTAGCCATGAACTAAAGTTCTATTTTATTCTACTTAAGTCTGTTAGCGAGTCCGATGAAGAAAAAAAAGGAGGAAATCTGATTGATGTCAAAATCCAATGCGAGAGGTAGAAGAGTCAAATCTGAATCCAAGTGCTACATCTCTTGATGCTATAAGATGAAGGTGTAGATGTGTCCGTGAATGAAGTCATCAACACGAGAGAAGAAATATTATTTTTCTACAATCGTGTTTGTCCATCGAGAGAGAGGAGAGAAAGAAACTTCAAGGTTCAATTTGGGAATGAGTTCTTATCCGTTCTCAACGAAACTTCAGGTAATGTTTCTCAGTGGCCTTCTCATCTATCCCTTCCGGTGAGATCGATTTGTCTTCTATACTCAGTTCTGAAAGACATTTATTTTGTTGCATCCAAGATTTATTCTTGATATTATTATTGTATTCCTCTACGTAGTTCAGAGAAGAGACTTTGTGACCTATTATTGTTTCATAGTGGAAGATTTGTTGCTTGCTCTCGTGATTTTTTATCTCACATTGAGAGATTTTTCATGTAAATCTTTTACGCCTCTGGTCTGATCTAATTCCGTTATATTATTATCATCATCCCATTATCATTGTGTACATTAAAAGAAAAAAGAAGATATTTCACAACTATCAGTTCAGCCTTTTTTTCAATAGTGGTATCAGAGGTAGGTCAGTAAAGCGCACATTATAATGGAGGAAAATAATGCCCCCAGTCCGATGCATGTACTCACAGGAATAAACTATTCTATCTGGAAGCCTCAGATGAAGAACTACTTAAATTGTTGGGATCTCTATAATCCAATATAAGGTGATGCTGGAAAGCCCAAGGACATGGATAATAGAAAGTGGGACAGGATCAAGACCAATACAGTAGCACAAATTTGACAATGGATCGACGACAAGGTGTCTCGTCATGTCGCCAATATTGATGAACCCATCGAAGTGTGGAAAAAATTATAAGAAATGTATGTGCGAAAGTCGCTGCATAATAAGGTGATATTGATAAAGAAACTTGTTAATCTAAAGTACAAGGATGGTCATTTCGTCATGCAAGATGAGGAGTAGACTATTCTTAGCAGAAACAATGGTAGATGACAATAAAATATCATCTGTACACAATGATATGCCCATGGATGATTACTATCAAGAAGATAGAGTGAATGAGACGATTGATGTGGCCAATGGAGTTGAGAATTTTCAATTGATCGATGATGCTGAGCCAATGGAAGAGTTCAATTTAAATGACCTCTTGGAAGTGAACTTTGATAATTTCGTTGACAATGACTCGAACCAAGATTATAACGACAATGATGAAGATGATGAAAATGAATCAGAATACAAAATAAATGAATGAATCCCGTAGTTATTCTAATGACATAAGCCTTTTACTTCTTTTTATGTTATATATGATTACCGATAATAAGAGAAGATTATTACTCTTTTTTTCAGTCATGATTACTAGGGATCGAGCATCTGGGTCATTTTGCTCTTTCAGGCGTTCACTTCAGATGAGTCAGCCATCACAACCACTAAGTAATATATTTATTATCAGCTCTTATTTATAATTGATTATAATAGTTAAATTTATTTTTTAATAATATCAGTTCCTCCGTCACCGACAGGGCACGTAGCCGGATCGTCACATAGTAGGCGATCCATTGGTGGGTCTGCTCTGCGTATCACTCCAGGTACGGGACATCTTAATCTCACGACGACGATCGTCATGTCACACCAGGTTATTTTTTATATATTCCATAATTTTAAATAGGAGGCAAATTTTATATATTTTCTTATGATGACAGTTGCTACCCCACCATCGTCGGCGAGATTACCGGTCGCTTCACCACATTCTAGCATGGGCGAGCGACATCTTACTCCAGGTGATATATTTATTATTATTAACATTTCTGAATTAATTACATTAATTATTTTTTAATAATGTCAATTGCTACGTCGTCGATAGCACAAGCACCTGGCTCAATTCAATCAGATGGGCGAACTGCCGCTGATCATGCTGTGGTACGCATCAATCGAGGTTGGAACATTATTGTACATATATCAATTATCACAAATTTAATTTGGTATTACACTAATGATTTATTATGTATTAGGGCCCGTTGATGATGTCGGACCTTCTCAGCTTACCCCAGTTGTACCGAATGATGATTCCTCTTCGAGTGATGAAGAGGGGTTACATGATAATAGGTGGTCACTGTGAATAATATTGCTCGACCGTAAGTTAAATAAGTTGTACAAATTTTGTTATAATTTTAGTTATCATTAAAAATTAATTCTCCTTTGTAATTGGCAGGACCACTTTTATACCCGCTAGCACCATGGAGGATGTCAATGCTCTCGTTCTTTCCCACTTGCCGGAATGGTCAGGATCCTGGAAAGATGCCCCAATTCAAGTGTCAGATGACATCTTTCAAGCCTTTACAGTACGATCTTCTATTTGGATTACATAATTTGATTTATATTATTTTAAAATTACTAAGTTTTAATGTATTTTGTAGGAGGCAAATCAATTTCATCCGGATCTTAGTCTAGGGATGATCCGAAGAGCGTTTGAGGAGGTCGCTGCGAAACGCCTCCGAAATCGATTATACAAGTTTCGCAAGGTCATCACGTCTGCCGGCTTCACTTTGGAGCAAGGCATACAAAGATGCACAAGGCATATTAGGCGCTTAGTTTGGGAGTCCTTATGTAGGAAGTGGTAAGTATGTTTATTTTTAAATTATTTGTATTAAATTTATAGTTTTTGAAAGTCTAAGTATTTGATGTTTACAAAGGACGGATGAATGATGGCAAAGACAGTCGGAAAAGACAAAAGTTAACCATCTTTCGAAGCCCGAGGCCCACATCCACATAGGGATGCGATTTGACGAGCATCGACAGTGCATGGTAATTTATATATAAATTCAATTTATCAAACTTTTGACTTATACTTATGTTATCAAAGAAGGCGGTCTCGTAAACTTTCGTGTGGTCTATGAGGCCACGCACAAGAGCCGAAAGATAAACGACTTAGTCACGCCCACTGCTCGTAGGCTTCTGGTAATTCTCATGACATGGTCATTTGGTTGTTGACGTTAGTACATTATTTTTGAAATACACAATATTTAAATTTTTTAGGATGAGTATAATGCAAAAATGGCTGAAAAGTATGGATATGATCCGAATACTCAGCTACCAGGCAATGTTTCTTCGTTGGTTTTATCATGTTTTTAATTTATGTGTTTCTTGATAGATAATTTATACATTATATGATTGCATAATTTTTTTATTTCATATAAGACCCTGCTCTTTGGGAGGAGGTGACCGGCACGACACGCGGGGATACTTACATAGCCTCGGCACAGCCGCTCAGATACCTAGGAGGATCGGAGGATATGCAGACGGTCCATCTGCTCCGAGCTCATCCGTTGCACCTGATATGACACAGCTATCACAGTAATTATCGGAGCTGATATCGCGTCAGGTGTCGCAGCAGTTGGCTTCGCTATTGCAGGCAATTCAGAGATTGATCCCGACGTAGAATCCATCCCTGCGAGGCCATGGACCGAGCATGTCTGGGTCGAATGTCCAGAATGATAATAATAACTCCAAGACCTAGGATAGAAACAAATCATGAATACAAATTATGCATTTGTTACTAATAGACTTAGATATACATATAGTTTGTTAGTTCAGTTTATTACTTTTCGTATTCTTGTGTTAAATATTATGCCTGTGATGCTTTTATATTGCTTGTGGTGCTTTTATATTGCTTGTGATGAATATCAATGCATTTTTATATGCATTATATAATTGTATGGCATAGGAAGGCTAAAAAATGAAGCTGGTATGGGTGAAAAAATCTGCAAGTAGCGCCTTCATAGCGTCACATTGGCGTCGCATTCGTAGTCGACGATGAGTTAAATATATCGTTCTTAGTGCCAGATTCGCGTCTCGTTGACGACGTGGATACCATCCTGTTTGCATCACTGTAGCGCTGAAATAGCGTCTACATTAGCGACTCATGGGCGCCGGAATAGCGCCTCAGACTTAGCGCCACTTGCGTCGAAGTAGCGACGCATTTCTTCCACGCCCAGTCGGACACCACGCGTCTTAATAACATCGAGATAGCGTCAACACGTGGCGCTAGTAGCATCTCATTTTTGTTGACTCTATTGCGACGCTAGTAGCCACCAATTTCCAGCGTCTCATAAATACTGCGCTAGTTAGACGCCAATGAGATGTTCTTCATCACGGAGACGTAATAGCGCCTCCCTAGCGTCGCAAGTCGTGGGTCGCTATTTCTCAATTTTCTTGTAGTGTCCTCCATCTCGTACGCGACGTCTTGCACTGTATATCTCTATGTTCCTGATGAACTAGTTCATGACCTCAAGCTCCCTTTTGATCTCGGTCATCTTGCTATGGACTCCAGCCAACGGCTTGGCGAGGGTGGAAAGCCCTCGGTTGCTCTCCCTGCCAAGGCCGAGATGAAGCTCTGAATCAAGCTGATGATGGCACTGAAAGGCTAGGATGTATGTTTATTCTTTGATGTTAGCTTGACAATGAAAGGCTAGGATTTTACTTTCGAACATTTATAGTTGAGAAACTTTAATTGTAGCGTGAACCCCAAGTGTTTGAAGTTTTGCTTGTGAGAAAACTAAATGATATGTTAAGATTTTTTGTTCAGGAAAAGGTAAGAAAGTTAAGAGGATGATATGTTCTAATGTAGGTATGTGCACAATTCCTTGATTGAACAAAGAGAATTAACATAGTCATCAACATTTCATCAGGCTGAGCTTGTTCATAAATTCCTATTAGCAAGGGGAAGGACTGTGGATGTTGCATGCAATGATCCTATTATTCAGGTGCTTCTACTTTGGTAATTTGTATATATTTTTATTTATCATTTTCCTTTTTCCCTTTGTGTTAGATTTGGATTTATTGAATGAAAACAGTTAGGTAAAGTGACATTCAGCTCACAAGTATGGCTATTGCATGGACCTTTTACCATGTCCTTAATTCTATTCATACTGTGCAATGCATTTTTTTACCAAAAAAGGAACAGGGGTAGACATTTTACTTTTGAAGTGTTATTCTATATATCAAATAATAAGAGTTCTTTTTAAGTGACGATCTAATTTTTTCACATGTTTGTCATTTCTTCTAACTTTTGCACTCACATGTTGCCAAAGTTGATTGTAGAAATCTCTCAGAATCCCCTGGTTCCTGATTGCCATTTGTGATGTGATTTGCATCATAGTTCCTTATTTATTCACTAATCATTAATTTTATTTACTCAGGTTCCTCATTCATTAATTAATTCGTTTCAATGATTTTCTCAGGTGATTTGTGATGCAATGCAACTTTTATAAAATTTGGATGTTAAGATATCCTATCAAATTACAAATATTAAGAAATAGGTTTATAAAATGAGGTATGTCACATTGTTATTGATGGTTCTGAAGCATAATTTGCTTACTTGTCTTAACATCTCTCTAATGTTTCCCTTTGTTTTACATAATTATAATCGACCCCTCTCATTTTTTTAATCATTTTAATGTAGTTCTTGCTCAATATAAATGGAGTGTTATTTAACTATGTCGTGATTAGCCAAAGGGAGAAGAAAGATATTTTAAGATAAAGTCTTGTGATTGATTATATGGGAAAGACATTCTAGATAAAAAAAATTGAAGCTTGGCACTTTTAATGTTTTTCAATCTATGATGTTTGTAATGGATCAACGAGCAATGAGATTTATATATGATTTTTTTTTATAGAAAGTTGTTTGTGTATACATTTAAAGACTAATCAAATTTGTAGTTATAATTATTTGGTACACTTTTGCATACAAATAGATAATATTGATATGGTGACACCTTTAGGGACCAAACTCATTGGTTCCTAAGAACATGTTATTGGAGATCAAGCTAACTAGTTCCAAAAGTCTATTACTAAGTACCAATCTGTTTGTGTCTAAAAGTTTATTTTTTTCAGGACCAAAAGAAATTTTTAAGTCCCTAAAGCTTTTAATAACCAACTTGTAGGAACTAAGAGGGACCAAAGAGATATTGGTCTCAAGAATAATTAGGAACAAAAATAAGTGTTTCTAGAACCAATAGTTTTAGTTCCTATAAACTCTCTTTATTGTAGTGGCTTTTTTGGGTTGGGTCCTCCCTTATTGAGATGGGAGATTGAAAATGATAATATTGTTGCTCTTGGTTTGAATTGGGACTAAGGAGTTCAGGAGTTGAGATTGTATAAGATAATAGAATATAAAATGATGTCTTGGTTTCATGTCATTCATGTGCATTATATATTCAAATTTCATTGATATAGGAAAGGAATTTGGTTTTCAAGTTTTTTTAAATTTTATTCATTTGTATCTACTCACTGAGCTGGTTAATAAGATCGCCCTTATTTTTTTATTTTGCAGGTAACCAATGAAAGCATGCTTGTTTTTTTTGCTATATAATTAGAAATATAAAAGGCTAAGAAATGATGTTGATTTTTAGGATACCTTATTTTTCATTTGGTTTGTTTGCAAAAATTAATTAGTTAATTCAATCATACATTTAATGAGTTTGGAGTTTGATGAACCATAGTGAGAGCTGTTGACATTAATAAGATATGATTATCGAGCATTTGGTTCTTCAAATTGTAGTTGAGTGCAAGCTTGAGACTCACTATTTTAGAAAAATAATATTTCTTCTCTCCTATTGATGACTTTGTTCACGCGCACAGGATCACGACGTCTGCACCTTCATTTTATAGCATCAAGAGATGTTGTCACACCTCACTTTGTGACTAAGTTCTAATTCCTTATTACTTTTCTTAATTATGTATAGCAATTCTATAAATAAAATTAGCAAAATCTCCTTCCTTACTTATCTTGTGTTATTTGCCAATACATACAAAAGATGCACATATATATTCATCAAAGTTTAAATAAAAGTTATAAGACATCAAATCGCACATTATCATTATTGTTTCACAAATCATTTCATATATAATACCCAAAAGGATCAAGTTTTATACAATCTTACAAAAGTTTCTCACAACCTTAACTACAACATCTAGAATTATCTATTATATGCATGTTTCAAAAATAAAAGTGAAAGAAAAATAGCAATGCTCCAACGGTTTGACCTCTTCTATATGCATCAAACCAAGCTTCAGTCAACTCAACTTGGAAAATTAGAAATATCTAAAAAATTCAACAAAGATAATGTGAGCAACGATCATTTTCTCAGTGAGTACAATAAAAGTACAACATAAGAGAACAATACGAGTGCGTATAATATTTAAATAATCACATTTCTTTCATATAAGAAAACATTTAAAGCATAACTCATATCACTTAAGTTTTCAAATCATATGAACTTTTACATAAATAAAAATTATTCAAGATATCATCATATTCACAGTTAAACTTCACACATGTGTTATTACATAAACTCATCATGGGTCAATACGTATTCCTCTATGATCGTGCATCATACAGTTAAGCAGAGCAAATCATGGGTCAATACGTATTCCTTCATGATTGTGTGTCATACAGTTAAGTAGAGCTTCACAATCAAAGAGTCTCATATATGTAGCGCAAATCATGGGTCAATACATATCCCAATTATTGGATCTAAGTTTTAGTGACATATAAAATTATATTTTGATGATACAAACCTCGAATGATTAAAGTTATAATGCTGAAAAAGTTTAAAGAAAAAGAAAAAACTTTAGGCACTATATTTTGATTAAATAATTAACACTAGACTTATTAGATTCTGGATGAATCATGATATATCAAAGTTGTAGAGAATCTTGTTAGCTATCCATAGAATCTAAAATTATCTAATTTGAATAACTGTGCAAAAAGTTATTCTTAAAATAGTGAAGGATGGTCGAGCTGCTGTTAGAAAATAGGTCGATCGATCAGGAATATAGGTCGACCAGTCCAAAACATAGGTCGACTGGTCAGTACAGAAAAAGCTCATTTTCAACATATAGAATGTCAAGTCTATACCGATCAAGGTACCGATCGATCGGTCCAGAATACATGTCGATCGGTCAGTGTAGAATTCACTGACGGTCATATTTTTCATAAAAGAAAGTGTACCGGTCGACCGGACAATATGTTCGGTCGACCGACCTCAGAGTCAAAGTAACAATAATGATAAAATTTGAAGAAGAAATTTATGGAATAATTTCTGGACGAATTTTTCATATACTAGAGCCGATAAAAGGAGTTTTAAGGTCAAAAGCAAAAGCATCCATCCATGCATTGAAGCAAAACTTCAAGTTATTAAAAGATCTTTTTCTTGAAGTTATCATTTAGAGATTTTCGAATTTCTCTCTTCCATCTTGTGAGCATAGAATTGTAAAAGAGAGAAACATTCTTGTTCAAAAAAAATAGCGAGAGCTTATGTGTAAAAGTGATTCTAAATCTTACCTCCTGAACGAGAGAAATAGATTAGCTTCCTAGGAGGAGGGGTTGCCTTGCCTTTCGAAACGGAGAAAATGTGATTGATGTAAAGGACTTTCTTCATTGCCCTATTTGGAACAAAAGAAGGGATTAGTGGAATCTCTGGCAGTATCGAGGTTGAGAAGTTGAAGCGGAGACATAGACCAAGGTGTGACAGAAACTCATCAATAACCACTGTGTCTTTGCGTTTAATTTTCTCTCTCTCCCCCGTTCATATTATGTTTATAATCTGAGTTGCTTTATTTGCAAAGGTTTTAAGAATTGGTTTTGTTCTTCCGCGATAATGTTTGTAAAATCGATATTTTGATTTAACACCAATTCAAACCCCCCCCCTCCCCCTCTCTTGGTGCCCTTTGAGATTCTACAATTGGTATCAGAGCAAGTTGCTCTCGTTTTAAGATCAAATTGCTTTAAGATTTAATCATTTTAAGATTTGATCATCTTGTTTTAACATTTAACAATCTTAAGAGCGATGGCGTCAAGTGGATTTGTTTTCGCCGAAGGACAATCAATTAGTCATCCTCCTCTTTTAAATGCATCAAATTTTTAATATAAATTAAAAAATTAGAATCCAAGCATACATTTGTTCTATTGATATTAACATGTGGGATATCGTTGAAAAATGTTATTATCTTCATGAAAAATTACCTATCGAACATGGCGAAAGACAAAAAATTTTTCGAAATTGGATTGCAAAGCAAAGAATAATTTTTATTGTGCTTTAGATTTAATGGATTTCAATCGGATTTCTAATTGTGAAAGTGCAACAAAAATTTGGAAGAAACTCATTACTACTTATGAAGAAATGAATAAAGTCAAAGAATCTGGATTAAATATTTTGAATAATCAATATGATTCATTCAAGATGCATGAAAATGAATCCATAAATGATATGGTTGCTCAGTTTAATGATATTGTAAATGGCTTAGTCTCTTTGGGCGAGTCTAAAACTAACCTCCAAAAAGTGAAAAAGATTCTCAGGTCTCTCTCCTCCCAGTGGCATACAAAAAGGACGGTGATCGAAGAAAATGATGTGAACAAATTAGATTTCGATGATTTTATTGGTTCACTTCTAACCTATAAGATTGGAATCCAAGAAGAAAAATTCATTGCTCCCAAAAGGAAGACATTGACTTTGAAAGCAAGCGAAAATGAAGATAACTCGAGTGAAGAAGAAGTGGACGAAAAGAAACTCGCCCGCTATACAAAAAAACTTGACAAATATCTCAAGTTTATGTAAAGAAAAGAGTGAGAAGCCGAAAAGAAGATTATATAAACATCACTCAAAAGACAAGAATGAGACATCTCAGAAGAAGAAGAAGAAATATAAAGAGCCAAGTGAAGATGAATCAAATGACTCATCAAGCTTTTCTAGTGATGATGCATACTTGTGCCTAATGGTATACAACGATGAGGTAACTTCAAACTCTTCAATTTCAAATAATGATTCATCGAGATTTTTCGAAGAAAATATTTCTTTAGAGGTAAATGAAGAACTCTCCTCTCTCATAAAAAGATATTTTTCAACTAAAGAGGAAAATGAAAAATTACTATATGAGATTGAAAAACTCAAAAATGAAATTGAAACTTTGAAAATTATACATGCATGTGAAATTGTAAAATTAGCATGTTCTTTAGAAAAGGTAAAAAATGAAAGTGACCTTTTGAAAAACTCACAAAATAAGACTATTTCTCATGTTACGACAAATAATCTTAGGAATCATTTTGAACATGAAAATTCATATTGAAAATCCAATCATCTATATGGTAGAAAATCACATATCAAATATTTTACTTATGGATTTTATGTTTATTATGCATACCAATGCAAAATAAAAAAATCTTTACAACATGGGATGATATGGTTCGAAAGGAACATTATCTAACAAATTAGACCCAAAGAAGTTTGGGTACAAAAAGTTACTTGATTATTTTTCAGGTATGCCTCACATGCAAAGGACATATAGAATTGGAAATGTGAAGTCACAAAAGTTATGGTAAAAATATTATCTATTTTTTTATGTCACTAAAAAGTCCAAAACTGTTGGGTCAAAGTTTCAATGACATGAAATTATATTTTGATGAAACAAACCTCGAAAAATTAAAATGCTAAAAAAGTCCAAGAAAAAGAGATAACTTTATGCACAAACTTTGATTACATAATTGACTATGAATGATTAGATTGTGGATAAATATTCGCTAGCAAAGTTGTAAAGAATTCTGTTAGCTTTTTATAGACTCCAAGATCATCTAATTTGGATAACTGTGCAGAAAGTTATGATCAAAATAGTGCAGGTCGGTCAATCAGCCGATCGAAGCAAACAAGGCCGATCGACATGATACCGATCGACATGATACCGGTCGACCGACAACCAGTGAGCTTGCTCCGGATGACGTCGAGACTATACCGGTCGACAGTTCGGCCGAAGCACCGTCGACCGATCAGCTCAACGGCTATAAATCAAAACTACGAGACTGTACCGGTCGAGACACCGGTCGATAGTTCGATCGACCGACCAGCTGCGGTAACTGGAGAAATGGCGCAACGGTCACATAGACCGGTCAACCAGTCTAGAATTTTGATCGACCGGCCTCCGAGTCAAATGAATAGTAATGGTCAAATTTGAAGAAGGAATTTGTGGAATAATTTCTAGACGAATTTTCCACACACTAAAGGCTATAAAAGGAGTGCGAAAGCCAGAAGGAAAAGCACCCATTCACTTATTGAAAGAAAACTTTAAATTGTCAAAGAGAGATCATTTCTTGAAGTTTTCACTTTATAGCTTTCTCATTCTTTTTCTCTTCTTCTTTTCTGAGCTTAGTTTTGTAAAAGAGAGAAACACTTTTGCTTAGAAAAATTAGAGAGAGCTCCTGTGTAAAAGAAGTTCAAAATCTTACCTATTGAGCGAGAGAAATAGATTAGCTTCCTAGGAGGAGAGGTTGCCTAGCCTCTCGAAGCGGAGAAAAGGGCGGTAGTGTAAAGGGCTTTCTTCCTTGCCCCATTTGGAACAAAGAAAGTGCTAGTGGAATCTCCGACGGTTTCGAGGTCGAGAAGTCGGAGCGGGGACGTAGGCCAAGGTGTGGCCGAACCTCGTCAACAAACCACCGTGTCCATTTGAGTTTGATTTTCTCTCTCTCTCTCCTCATTCATATTGAATTTATGATCTGAATTATAAAAGATTTAAGAATTGGTTTTGTGCTTTCGCGACGGTTTTTTGTGAAATTGATATTTTCAATTGAACACCAATTCACCCCTCCCCCCCCTCTTGGTGCTCTTTGGGATCCTACAAAAATTACTATTTTTTTTGAAAAGATGAACATATAAATGAAAATTATAATAGTGATAGGGGGAGCATGATTAAACTTTATTTTGACATATCATGTACATCATTGTTGAATCAAAATTTTATGCCATATTTTGATTCTTAATATATTTTTATTTTAACTTTCATAAAGTAATTTTCATCATAAAATAGCTATAAATTTATGGGGGAGTTATCTTTCAAAACTTGCAATACTCTACATGTCTATTATATGACAAAAGGGGGAAGAATAATTTTTTTGAAAAATTGACTAAGGGGGAGTTACATATAGTTTCTTATATGCTTCATATATAAATTATTTTTTTATGAAACAAAAAGAGAAAAAGTATAAGAAAAATATGATCTGAATATCACTTTATATGAAGAGTACCTTACAATTAATATTTATGTGAATATCTACCATTATAAAGAAAGCTGTGTGTTAGGGGGTTACAACTTTTTCGTAATTTATAAATTTTTCAAATTTCTCGGTTTGTCTTCCTAGAAAAAGGGGAGGGGATTGTTGGACCTAAATTTTAATGACATATAAAATTATATTTTAATGATACAAACATCGAATGATTAAAGTTGAAATGCTAAAAAAGTTTAAAGAAAAAGAGAACTTTATGCACTACATCTTGATTAAATAATTGACACTGGACTTATTAGATTCTGGATGAATCATGAATATCAAAGTTGTAGAGAATATTGTTAGCTACCTATATAATCCAAGCTTATCTAATTTGGATAACTGTGCAAAAAATTATGCTTAAAATAATGCAAGCGGTCGAGTTACTGACTGTAAAATAGGTCGATCGATCAGGAACACAGGTCGATTGGTCTAGAACATAAATCGATCGGTCAGTGCAGAAAATACCCATTTTTAACATATAGAATATCGAGACTATACCGGTCATCCAGTCCAGAACACAGGTCGATCGGACAGTACAGAATTCGCCAACGATAATATTTTTCATAAAAGAAAGTGTACCGGCCGATCAATCCATATGTGCGGTTGACCGGCCTCCGAGTCAAATGAACAGTAATAGTCAAATTTGAAGAAAAAATTTGTGGAACAATTTTTGGATGAATTTTTCACATACTAGAGCTTATAAAAGGAGTGCCAAGGCCAGAAGCAAAAGCACCTATTCATGCATTGAAGCAAAACTTCAAGTTATCAAAAGATCTTTTTCTTGAAGTTATCATTTAGAGATTTCTTACTTTCTCTCTTCCACTCTTGTGAGCATAGAATTGTAAAAGAGAGAAACATTTTTGTTCAGAAAAAAATAGAGAGAGCTCATGTGTAAAAGATGTTCTAAATCTTACCTCTTGAACGAAAGAAATAGATTAGCTTCCTAGAAGGAGAGATTGTCTTGCCACTCAAAGCGGAGAAAATGTGATTGATGTAAATGACTTTCTTTCTTGCCCCATTTGGAACAAAGGAAGATATTAGTGAAATCTCTGGCGGTATTGAGGTCGAGAAGTTGGAGCGGGGACGTAAGTCAAGGTGTGGCCAAACCTCATCCACAACCACTATGTCTTTGCGTTTGATTTAATCACTTTATTTCGACATACAAAATTGATATTTTCAAAGTCTTCTAGAATGATCATCAATAAATGTAACAAAATAAAGAGCACCACGTAGAGTTTTATCCTTCATCTAGTAGACGTTAGTATGTGCCAAATCATCCTTGGTTCTTTTCGATGGATACTTAGTGTAGTACACTTGTTGCGCTTGTTCCGCCAATACGAATGGATCGTATGACTGAAGTCTCAATCGATGGTTAATATCCACCAATTTAAATTTTTGATCGATCCGAACTCCTTTCTCTGGATCGAACTAACGGCATTTTAGCACCACGACTTTGTTAGATTTTTCCAAATAAGACGAGTCTAGGATGTCTTCTATAACACCATAGTAATCAAAGTCGTTGTTCACGTACATGCTTCCTAGAACACATATGTCGTTATTAATAGTTGAACGTTGTCGACTATATTCTTTTGTATCGAACCGATATCCATTGACTATGACGCCATAGTAGCTAAGAACTCATTTCTTCGGACCATGACCGAGATCTCGTATTTTGTTCTCTATGACTGAGCCATTAGTAATCTATAAGAAAAATAACTAAAAACTTTATAACGAGTTACTAACTTATAAATCTGCCTGGTTCCAGTCAAACGATGTGACGTTTGGCGGAACCGGAGCCAGAACCTAGTTCCAGTCCTTGCCCTGGTGGAACCAGGCACTGTAGCTTTGTTTTTGGACTTTACGTCTTGCTTTTTTTTTCAATTTCCTCTATTCTTTTTTTTTCTTTCTTTTATTTTCTCTCTCGTACATATATCTTATAAAATAATTTAAATATAAATTATTTATTATAACATATTAATATAATAATATTTCTTACTTATTATTTCATTAAAATTTTTTGATATTTTACTACATATAATTATTGAAAATAAGATTTTTTAATTTTAAATAAACTATTTTTTAACAAAATTTTTTAAAACATAATTTTAATTTTTAATTTGATTTATATTTACTAACAAGATTATATTTTATATTTATAATATCAATTATTATTTTAAAACCCACAAAAAATTAACCCATCACATCTATTTTTTCCTATCACATCAACTACCTTATTCCTCATCATCAAATTTCACTCCATCCAAACACAACTAGAACTACGGAAACTTGATGGAACGCCTGGTTCCCGTTGCCAAACGGCCCCTAAAGACAATTGAAAGCAGCCTTTGCATAAAATCATCCCATATATCCTCCAATTGTCCAAGTTAAAACAATGAGATATATTCAAAAATCATTTTTCTTTGATCATTGCTCAATACATAAGTAGTTTTTGGCTTTTTACATCTATCATTTTGAAGATGAATGATATCTAATTCTGGTCTTTTGCATATTAATTTCATGTCTTCGTGAGCCTGTATGCTATCTTCTGTTCTTCCTTTAACATCCATAATAGTGTTGAAGATGTTGTCAAATCGTTCTTCTCCACATGCATGACGTCCAAGTTATGACGTACCAAGTTTGAAGACCAATAAGGCAACTCCCAAAAAATACTTCTTTTCTCCCAATTATGTTTACTTCCAAACCAAATTTGCCTATAACTATCAGCCTTCAGTGCGAATGAGAATTCACTAAGCTTGTTTACTTGCTCTAGCAATTCTTGTCCCGTCAAATGAATTGGAGACAAAGTGTTCTCGGATGTATTCTTTTTAAATGAGTTTCGATCATGATGCATCGAATTTTCCAATGGCAAAAACATCCTATGACAATCAAACCAGCAAACTTTCCTACAATTTTTCAAATAAAATGATTTCGTATTCTTTCCACATATGGGACAAGCAAGTTTACCTTTTGTACTCCAACCACTCAACATTCCATATGTCAAAAAATCACTTATGGTCAACATTAATGCGACTCTCATAATGAAATTTTACTTTTTAGATTTTTCATAGATAATCACGTCATCCTCCCACAACATCTTGAGTTCATCAATCAAAGGTCTTAAGTAAACATCTAAATTTTTACCAAGAGATCGAGGACCCGGGATCATACAGATAAGCAATATATATTCTGATCTCATACACATGCTTGGAGGCAAATTATATGGTGTCACAAAAACTAGCAAACATGAATAAGCAGTACTTGATGAGCCAAATGGGTTGAAGCCATCGGTGCAATGTCCTAATCTAACATTGTGTGATTCTGTAGAAAAAGCCGAATGAAGTGCATCAAATCATTTCCATGCCTCCGCATCCGAAGGATGTGTTATTGAATTTTGATCATCATGTGCCTCTTCTCTATGCCACCTCATAAATGATGCAATTTTTTCAAAAAGAAATAGTCGTTGCAATCTTGGAACAATCGAAAAGTATCTAAATATTGCATTTGCCACATTTTTTTCGAACTTTGAGAATTCTTTCTCGGCTTGAATCTGGGCTCGCCACAAATAGAACAACTCATAAGTGAGTTATTTTCCTTGTAGTATAACATGCAATGATTGCGACATGCATCAATCTTCTGATATTCCAACCCTAAATCTCTCATCAACCATTTGCACTTGTAAAAATGTCCCGATAATTTCTCTAAAGCTAGAAGCATACTCTTAATAATGGCAAGCATCTAGTTAAAACAACTTTCACTCATATTAAATTCTAATTTCAAGTTCATTAGTTGTGCCACTGCAGTAAATGTAGTTTACTTCACGCATTCATCCCATAAAGGTTCATCTCCTTCTTTGAGAAGATTATAAACTTAGAAGCCGAAGGATTCGAGTCTTCTTCAATCAATGTTTCGTCAACATTTTCTCCTAACATTGCATCTCGTATCATGTCTCCGTACGAATTGCTCAAGTCACCCACAACGGTATCTACATTAGTTGTTTCTTTAGCCCATTTTTCTTCGCCATGAAGAACCAATTTGTGTATGTCAGTAAGAAACCATTGTAATATTAATTCTTCTGCACATCATATCTTATTTTCCACTGATAACATTTGCACTTCCGGTATGGACATAAAATTTCGCCATATGAAGAAGCAACACCTTCATTTTGATATGCCACATTAATGAAGTCATCAACACCATCCTTATATTCTTCAGTTATGACGTCATATTTATCCTTCCAACGACGAATCCAACTACGATCTGGATCTATCATTTCTGTAATAAATAACATTAAGCAATATGTCAATAAATTCGTGTACTTGAAATGTATGATTTTGAACTTATGAAGTCTAAAATCGCATGTTTCAAGTACTTCATCGTTGAATCATAATCTCATTTTATCACCAAGAAATGTCTAAGTACATCTTTAGTAAAATTTATGAGAACATGATAAAAAGAGGTTCTAGAATTATGAAAAAAAATTATCAAAAAGAGGTTCTAGTAATTAAGTTAACCTGCATTAGTAACTAACTTAACAGTAATAGTTTCAAATAATTAAGTAGTATTTAACTTAATATGCATTAGTAACTAACTTAACAACGACAATAGTTTTAAGCAATTAAGTAGTATTTAATTCAACATGCATTAGTAACTAACTTAACAGTAATAGTTTCAAGTAATTAAGTAGTATTTAACTTACATGCATTAGTAATTAACTTAACATGGTGGCGGGCTCGTACCTTCTTAATCGGAGAAGGATGGCGGCGGGCGGCGGATGGCGGATGGCGGTGGAGGAAGGCGACGGGTGATGGCCGACACCCGACAGAGGAGCACAGTCAGTGGGCGGAGGAAGCGGAGGGAGGAGGAGGCGGCGGTGGAGGCGGAGGCGGTGGAGGCGGAGGTCGGCGCAGTGGAGGAGGGGTGCGGTGGAGGAGGCGACGGAGGGGTGCGGCGGAGGAGGCAGAGGGCGGCGGCGGAGGAGGCAATGGAAGGTCGACAGAGGATGAGGTGGAGGAGGCGGAGGCGGCAGTGGAGGTCGGCGGAGGGGCATGGTGGAAGAGGCGGAGGGGCGTGCTGGAGGAGGCGGTGGAGTAGGTAGAGGGGCGCGGTGGAGGAGGTGGTGGCGACGGCAAAGGCAGAGGAGGCGGAGGACGGCGAAGGCGGAGAAGGCGGAGGCGAATGGCAGTAGAGGAGGCGGAGGCGGCGGTGGCGGCGGCAAAGGCAGAGGAGGCGGAGGGCGGCAGAGGCGGAGAAGGCGGAGACGAATGGCAGCAGAGGAGGCGGAGGGCGGCGGAGGTGGAGGCGAATGGCGGCAGAGGAGGCGGAGGTCGACGCAGGGCAGCAGAGAAGGTGGAGGTGTCGGGCGTTGGGCTTCGGGCATGGGAGGGGTAATAGTAAATAGTAAACAGTGAAAACGAAGAAGAAGGGTTAGGGATTTAAGTAAATTCTTTAGTGTCTCATTCAACCACGACGCTACGTAGACGCTATATAGGCCCCCCATTAAATAAGGATAATAAAAATTCGGCTAATGAGGCACTATAGAGAGGCTTATGTGTCGCTAAGTAACTGTAGCGACATCATAGCATCGCATTGGCATCTATTTAGATTTAGCATCTCAAAATTGTGACGTCAGAGAGACGCTAATTGTTTTTCTATTTCTAATTTTCTTTTATGTATGTAATTTTATTTATCAATATAGCGTCTCATCGCATTGTGCCCCATTCCAGTTGTTTTATTCCCTTCCCACAATCTATCATATATGTATATAAAATTATAAGTCTATATGTATATGTGTCTATAACAAAATTGTGTGTGTATGTATATATATATGTGTGTATGTATATATATATGTGTGTGTGTGTGTTTGTATATGTCTACGTGTGGGAGATTAAGTCACAACAATGTGTTTATCTATATGTATTATAAGTATATACGTGTATGTATATGTCTATACATGTACGGGTCATATATTGATAACATGTATATGTATACATATTCCAAGTGTATATATGTATGTATATGTTCATATTTGTGAGATTACGTGATAATAATATGTATATGTGTACTTATTATATATAAGTATAAGTATATACGCGTATTTATATGTCTATATGTGTCCGATTAAGCGAGTGTGATAAAAAGTCAGCTACGGCGGTGCAATACAGACGCTATTGACTCGCTAGAGTGGTTTAGCGACTCCGTAGCACCGAACTAGCGTCTAAAGCTTATTCGTATCTCAAGATGGCGACGCTATAGAGACGCCAACAGTGTCACCATGGCTTCGACAATGTCGGCGACTGTAGTTGGATGCTAAGTAGACGCTATTGAGTCTCCACGGTGATGCTAAAATGGGATAATTTGTAGCTAATCACTCTCTTAATTCAACCATCATAATTTCATGATTAAGAATATAAAAATAATATATGCATAATTAAGACATGATATATATTGTATGTATAAATAACATATATAATATAGGTAACAAATTATATATTTAGGAACACTCCTATGATGTAGAAATACATATATATGTAATCATGTTGTACATATATATAATATAGGTAATCATGTAGGAATACATATATATGTTGAAGATACATATATAATATTTAATTTATTTATTGATTAATATGTAGTATAGATAATATATAGGGTTTAGGATTTAAATATAAAACAAATAGCGATATAAATATAGATAGTCTATATATAGTTATCTATTTTCAAGTAATCACATTGTCGTTTACATCGCGTCGTTTCATTTGTGACGCCAGATAGCGTCTTTCTAGAGTCGCAATGTGTGCGACGCGATATTAGCGTCGAGCGATTTCGACGCGAGAACGGCGCTAGGTTCTCCTGCGCACTTTCGCTTCATGGAGCGCAATAATAGCATCTATCTGGCGTATCCAAGGCGCCTTCATTAGCGTCTATTTCCTGAATAGCTATGAACACGCTAATAAGACGCTATTGAGAGGCAAATAGCGTCTCTTAGTTGGGACACAACGTGGATGCCATGATGGCACTAGTGACGTCGATTTAGCGTCATCATAATTTGCGACGCTACTAAGCGTCGCTAATTGTCAATTTTCTTGTAGTGAGAGGTCGTGGACAAGTACACCCACGTGATGGGCGGACGAAGCGGAAGTAGCTGGCTCATGCCTTACCTCCAAGGCGTGACAGGAGCGGTGCCCTACGGTCCATTGCGAGGAAGCGGGAGAGGATAGAAGAGAAACTAGCGCGGTTGAACAGGAGCAGCGACTTGTACGCTGTTAGAGTCCACGCCGTCAGAGTCCTCGAGAGCGCGTCCGCGCCGTCAGAGGAGAGTGAGCTAAGCCTGAGCGTGGCGGACTCGACACATCTCACCGAGGAGGACAAGCTCCTGGGGGTCGACGACCACCGGAGGCTCCTCACCAAGCGGCTAACGCCCGAGGATCCTAGACTCACCACGATATCCGTCCTAGGGTGGCGTCTGGAAGAACACCCTCATCTCGAACACTTACAAGAGAGAGCAGGTCGTGAACCACTTCAGCCAAACCGAACAGTAGATTTGAGAAAATTTTAATTTGAGAAAAAGAACAGTGGAATTAACTATTTCCACCAGAAAAAAAGAATCATCTAAACCAGCACCGGAAAAATATCCAAACAGCTTCGTGTCATTGGGATCATGATAGGATTCACGTGTACCTCTTTGATTCTCTGCTGGAGTTGAATAAAACTTTCTTTGGAAAAAGCTCGGAAAGTTCCGCCAATAGTAGCAGAATCAGGTATCACATTAAATGAGATTATTAAGCAAATTAATTAAATGAGAACAACAAAAAAAAGCAAAATTATTGGGACCAATCCATCTGGTCCCTATAAATGAGATTATTAAGCACCTATTAGTCCCTAATATTAAATTAATTAGGGATCAATGTTTAAATCGATTTCCTTAAATTTATTTGTGGAGATCACTCAATTTTTTGTCCCAAAAGTTTGAAAAACTAGGAACCATTTATCAATTTGTCTCTAATAAATAGATTTTATGAACCAACATATAATTAATCCCTAAAATAGTGATCTCTAAAGCATATTTTTATTGTAGCCAGTCCGTGGGTCAAGGTTTGAACCTAGTAGCCACCACACCAAAGAAGAACTTTTGTTAATATTCGAGAGTAAATTTATTTAAGGGAGGCTTTGATTTTATATTTAATCATGAAACTTATTTATTTATATATAGAGTTAATAAAATTTTAAAAAATTGTGGGGGAGGGGGGTTAAAACCTCTTGTTTAGATCTTTACAATTATAACATTCATAAAAGAAATTTAGTTTAGTTGAATTTTTTATTAGTTTAGTTGAATTTTTTGTAAAAGATTTTTTTTCATTCACACCTAATTCATATCGAGTAGACCTTGTCAACGTGATAATTCTCTTAGAGTGTCTAGGGTTGAGCCAGAGGATCTCTTAACGTCTTCTTTTTTCTTTCCATCAAAGTTATTTCACAAAGACTTACCATGGTGAGGAAGAAGGGGAAAAGTTTTAGTAATTTGGAAATTAAAATAACAAGCATAACTTTTTTATATATCTTTATCCATCTCCTTATTGATCTCTACTTCGATATGATTCTTTCACAAATTTTCTACCCATAAGTGTCTAACTAGCTATCTTATCTTACACGCTAAGATATGCACTAGCTGCACTTGAAAGAACATATTCTCACTTTACTTTAATCTGTTGGTCCTCTTTAAGTAAACATTTATGAGTTATCAATTTGTAAATATGTAAATTACATTATGTATGTTGTCAGAGTTAATAAGAAAACTAGATGATAAATCATATGTCTTACCCTCATAAATATTTCAAGAAAATTTATAGATTTAAAATTGTACTTTTATTATCGATCATATTGAACTTCGAAGATACCATTTTTCTTTTCAAAAAAATCGTAGCTCAAATTTAGCTTCCTGATAAAATTTGATCATGGACAATTTCAACAAGCTCTCATCAAAGTTTGACACAATTTTTCTTTCTTTTGAGACTAACATATCTTGAATAATCACTTCAAATAAAGAATTAATTCTCCCTCAAACTAGTATAAATGAAGAGTAATTAACCGTCATTTTAAATCAAATCCAACAAGTCCTTACTTTCTCAAAATTTTAACCAAACACATCTAAGACTCTGATTTCCCTTTACAATAAAAGTATTCAAAGCACAAATTGTAGCCCATTTCCACAAAAGTCTTTTTTTTTCTTAATGGCTTACAATGTCAAGACCCTCATCCGATAATATAAAATTAAACTTTATAATATTTTAAATTTATCATTCATAAAAGGAAATAATTAAACTTATTTTAGCTCTGAGATGGCATGCTAAGTCCTTCTATAGCTGTCTCATAACCTTCTGGAGTCAACCACTTTAATTTAATCCTCCATCAATAAAAAGAAATTGTGGTAAAATTTACTTCCATTCGGATCTTTCTAATCCACATTTTATTTAGATTTTAACAATAAAAATAATAACCATGTGTTCTCTTATATTTGAACTTCAAGCTTGATTTAGCTAAACTAGAACCTGTTGAGTGAAACAACAACTTTCATCACCTCACTGATATGATTCCTTGTCAACTATTATATGTGCAACTATTATAATTGGGTTCGAGTTCTCAATTGTTGACCACAGAACGATCCACTCCAATCGATCTTTTGGTAAACTCCAACTCAACACACTCTAGATGAAAATCAATGACATTTGAGGTGACCAATCAACAACTAAATTTTCAAGATGTTTGTGTCGACTCCACAACTTAAAAATTCTATATGATTCTCTCCATGATGATCTCGAAATAATCCAAAATATCATCATCCATACACGGTATAATCATAACATTAATTGAACAAATATTTTCCACATAGATCCTTGTATCACTATCATCATTTGTTTTCACTTAATATATACCTATTATACAACCTCTGAATATGCTCATTTTAAAATACGAACCCTTTAGATTTTTATTCGGAGATTCTATACACAGTCTTAACTTTGAAAGGATTCTCATTAAATTCTTTTGTATCAAATACATAATTATTTCTCATTCACTTTTTTCTCACATTCGTCGAAGTCCACTAACCTTTAGATGCTTCATTTATCCTTCAAAATTATTTACAACCATAAATCATATGTAATCGCCTATCAACAATCATCGAATCAATTTAATGAAAATCCTCAACTGAAATGATAACATGACTATCTTCGAGCATTGCACCAATTTTGACTCAAATATATAAATCTAATATCATGTTTGCCTTATATATATGATATTTATCTCATACTTAATATCTCATACTTAACCATAAAACATTTGATTATTTCGTTGTCTCAAAAGCTAATGAAGTCAATTTAAGTCATACTTACTAAATAGAATTTATTCATTTGTCTTGACCATTTGTTTATAAGGAATGATTTATATTGAAATTTCAACTTACCATATATGGACTATTGTAGTTTTTTTGGGAAAATCTAAAAATAATCCTAGTGTTATATATAAGTCTAGATATCAATCTAGAGTTATTACTCTTACGATTGAGTTCGCACATGGTGATAATCAAGGGATTAAGAATTTTCAAAGATTCTTTTGTTATATGACCAAACTTTATTATTTTTTTTTTACACTTTATTCCCGTAACGTGTCGATAAGTGCACATATGCTTTTAATCATCTTACTTTCAACAATTAGCGATGTCATCAGATCATAAGTATTCATATATTTGTAGACAGTTTTATTTTCCAATGCACTTTTCCTCAACCATAAATTTATATTTGTCTCTATGTTTTTTCTTAAAACAAATCAACAAATTTATTCTCATGGATTTTAATTCTTTTAACTAGTCATCAAGTTGTGCAATACTGAGTTTCTTTTTATAGAATTGGTGCCTTCTTTCATACATAAAATAAAAGTCTGGACATAACAATTGACCGAATCCATGAATCTTCTTACACTACATGTCACGACCCCGAATTAAACCTTAGTTTAATCTGGAGTTCGCGACTCATTACGGACAATCAAATAAAATTAAGAGAGATTGCGAAAACGTGGTGTAATTTAATCTTCTTTTATAACATAAGAGTAAAAATATATCATTAAATAAATTACACAATATGTGATCATTTCAGAGCAAACTGATACACCTTAAATTGTACACTTGACAAAATGATTTTATTTTCAATAAAAATTATTTGACATAAGTAAATAAGCACGACTAGCTCTCTCAACATCTTAATAGAAAGATACGAGAGACATAAATCATCTCATCATACCACCAAGAATATTATAGAATCCTTTTACGATTATCACCTCGCATGATCTCCAAAGAGCTATATGAATCTAAAAAATATTAAAAACAACATTATGAGTCAAAATAGCTCAATAAGTTGATAACTCATAAGCTATGTGTTACCATCTAATAAATTCGGATAGACATAAAAATACAAGCATTAATCATAATATAAAAGTCAATATTTTCATACATTTAATAAATACCTATATAACATTCCAATCGAAATCATCCCACTGAATTCCTAATCACTGTTATTTAACAATATCAAACATGTGTATGCAATGCAACACTCTCATATGTATGCACGAATCACCAACTGGCCAGTAGTCGGTAGGTGGATTCTAGAGGTGGCTCCCATCATGATCGACGATGTAGCACTTAGCTCCATTCTATCTCATCCCTTTCGGGGAATATATCATATAGCGATAGATGGATTCTAGATGTGGCTCACATCGTGATCAGCGACGTAGCACTTAGCTCCATTCTATCTCATCCCTTTCGGGGAACACATAGCGATAGGTGAATTCTAGAGGTGGCCCCTACGGATTCTAGAGGTGGCCCCCATCACGACTACTCATGATGTGGTACTTAGCTCCGCATGACACTTAGCTCCAGCCTATCTCATCCCATTATTGGGGAACAAAAAGATGGTTTGGACACTAGAGGTGGCTTCCATCGTGATCAGCGATGTAGCACTTAGCTCCAATCAGCATGCATGCAATGCAAATGGATGTCGATGCATGATTCATTACATAATAAATATCTCCTTACTATCAGAAGATGAATCATATCCAACATCATTTCAAAATGAACAAGATTGCACTCATCGCAATCCATTCAGATCATATCACATATACTTTTCATAATTGCATTTCTCGAAATCAATTCATAGCATTATAAAACATATTCAATACATATAATAATTCATGTTACACCGAATTCAAAAGAGGTGAAAACATAGAGTAGGAGAAATTAACTTACCTAACATAAGCGATTATACAAGGTGTTTCCTCATTTCTTTATCTTATCATTCATCTAATCATATAACTATAATATAAGTCCGTATTACTCTTACAACCATACCAACGTGAAATTTTATTAGCTCAAGCAATTCAATTCATCATAATTGGTTATCTTGTGTTATGGCAGATTGCACATCTAGTTAAGAAAATTCATAACTCCTAATATAAATAATAATAAGAAATTATTCCAATTTTACTTAGCTCCATATTATCGAAACATTTAAATGTAAAATTTTAAAATTTTATTTTATCATAGTTTCTTCTTAGTAAAATCAACGTTCAGTCTAACTTTTAATTTGTTCATGTACTTTAAGAGAGTGAGTAACCTTTAATTTCATTATTTATATAAAATAGTAAACAACTCAGTTCTGATGGTTTCAATTTTCTTCAAAAGTGGGCTTCTTAGGATGAAACTCGTAAAATTCTCTTAATTTATATTTCTCTGAACTTAGCACAATAAATTTAACAAATACTAACATAATCTGCTCTAAGTTCCATTCGGACAGACCGAGTAAGATTGAATTAATCATTTATAACTTTCATTAGACATATCATTTTTAAGTTATATCAATTGGTAATGAAATCTAACATCTATACATATTTGATCCTAAATTATCCAATAATTATATCACCTATTAGATTTAATATTTAATTTACAAAATCGGATAATAGGTTTAGCTCACAAAATGATAGTACCTTAAAGATGAAGGCATAAGTTCCCCTACATACATCTGATTAACCTACTTCCTTAGCTCGACAAACTAGACCCTGTAAACATGTATTAATTTCAAAGTTTTATTCATCATAATCTATCTACAAAAGTTTTCGTGAACACATACATGTCTTTGTCTTGGTAATACTTATAAAACCAAGAGGTACCACCTATACTCATGATAATTCTCCCCACACAAATTGTTTTGAAAATTTATTTCAAATTATAAAGTTTACAACATAATTTCTAATTAGACCTACTTATTCTAATTGGACAGTGAAGCATATGTTGACTAATTACCTCATAACTTTTTTTTTAAATTCACGTGATTCCAAAACAATCTTTCCCCTTTTGCAAAGTAAACCTCTAAAGGATCATATCTATAGGTTTTCATAATTTATGTCGTCCTATACAATTCTCAAATAAAAATCTTGTGACGACATATTCTGATATTGTATATTCAAAATCTAAGCTACTATGACATTTATATCTTTTCTATTCAACTTCTTTTGAACTGATTTCCAATTGAATTTGAACCTCGGTTAAACTAGGTGTAACACATATATGCTTCATAGTGTAATTATAAATATATGCCTGTTACAATAATCTCTATTTTATTCTAATAATTCTGCCAAGACATAGGACGTATGCTCATTAATTTTATACACAACTTTTCAAGTAGACAAAATTTTAAGAAAATTCTTTCATCCCTAAAAACTAAACTTTTAGAAGGACGTGTGACACAAATTTATAATTTGCAGATCATAAAGAAATATTTTATTAGATGACTAGACATTCGGTTTGTAAACGAAGGTAAGAAAATATTTATCCATATATAAAATATAATGTAACCTTGAAGAAATTTAAATCACCGAGGGATTAACAAGACCAACAAAATAAATTCGTCTCATACATACCTATAAATATGTAAGCCCCTTTATTTTTTTTCCTAATTTCCTTCTCTTCGTCTCTTTCCTATCTTCCCCTATTCAGCCGCGCATGTCTCTTCTTTTCTTTCTTTCTTTCTTTTTTTTCCTTATTTACTCTCTTCATTTGGCTATATATATATATATATATAATTAATGCATATGTGGATATACCTCTGGCTTTGAGGTGGTGCATTCCTAAATAGAAGATATATTACATATAAGTATTGTACGTGCCCTTCATTCAAGTAGGTGAAATCAACATGGCAGGAAGGAGCCAGTGTAAAGTTCCACTAAAATAGTAGTTAATTATTATTTTAAAATAGGTGGACATAAGAGGGTGGTCATAACAAAATAATATTGTAAAGATATTATAATTATAAATTTGGACATATATATTTTCGGTTCACAAAATGAGTACGAAAATTTTAACATAATATAAAATTTTGATGAATGCACGTCCCCTAACTTGGCTACACAAATTAAGCACCAAATAAAAAAATATCACATAATTAACCAATAATTAGTATATCAATTTCAAGTTAACTAATAACAATGAGATAGTCAATAATGATTAAAACTACTTCGATAGTACATATAAGAATCAACTACTTAAATTAACTAATTCCTTTATTAGGAATTGAAGCCTATATCAAAGAGTGCAACTAACTAAATTAATCATTTAATCAATTAAAAATTATAGATAATAAACATTATAATTATAATCCTTAATTAAGAAGAGTAATCAACTTAATTAATTAAATTTTTTTAAGAGGCGAATTTTAGGATGTCACACTACATCAAAACACATTAATTCCTAAAATCTTAATTTTAGTCTTTAATATTTTTTTAGACCAAAATATTTTGATTCCTCGTGGTCTCTAATCATTAAAAATTTTTAATGATCAAAATTTTTTTATTAGTCCTTAAAGAATAATTTATTAGTGATCATAAATTAAATTTTGATTTCAAATGGATAAGAATTTGGGACTAGTATCACATTAGCCTCTAATATTTATACTTTTAAGAATCAAATATAATTAATTCCTAAAAATTGGTCAATAAATCATAATTTTGTTGTAGTGTTACTTTAACCACTCTACGCATAGTCCTATTTTCAAACCCTAAGAGTGCAATATCACAATTACTTTAAAATATAACTTAGTATTTCTTTTTCTTCTTACATATCTTCCTGTTAAGAATATTTTACCATGTGAAATTGACCAAATGCAAGATAGGCATGAATTTTTAAAATATATTTTCTCATTTCTTTGTCCTAATATGAGAAGATAAGGGCATCATGTGTCCTCTTTTGATGGCCACTTTCTATATAACTCAAACTTTGTGAATTTAATATTCATATGTCTGCAATAAATAACTAACTCCGCCTATATTTTATAGCCGGTCCCAAGCCCGGATAAAGGAGGAGGGTTGTGTTAGGCCCCGACAGCCAACATAAAATCCTGTCGAATCTTATGAACATGGATCAACGAATATATTGTGAGCGGAATGGCGTATCCATGTAGCCGACCCCACCTAGTGGGATAAGGCTTTGTTGTTGTTGTTGTTGTTGTATGTCTGCAATAAATACAATGGCTCAATCATATTTTTATCCATTAATTGTATTCAACTTATTTTGTCAATCACCTCATCTCAATTTTCATTCTCTAATATCTAATTAGCACATCAACCTAGATTTCATTTTTTTTTCATCTGCAGTTCCTAATAAGAATAATATCATTGGCAGAATATCACAACAATAAATCATGTCAACCTAAATATGACATCACTTCATATGATAAACTCACATTTGTCCATAAAATTGAATATCATATATAATATCACAAATGCATATCATCCATATAAAATATCACTAATTATCAACATATGATCATTCATATGACAAAAGCATATACTATGGCATATTATTCAAGTTGTATATAATTCTCAATTTATATTTAATACACATTTCAACTTATTGATATACTTCGTCCATGCCCATCATCTCATAATATAAAACAATAAAGCATCTTCAACACCAAGTTGGGGTGGAGTGGTAAGTGGTTTCTTTTTGCTTAAGCAGGTCTCGAGTTTATATGAATGCAAAAATTTTTTGCTGGGATCCTCACTTGCCACTGTAAGATACACGACTCGGGACGACCAATATCAGATTAGTTGAGCTCGATGATGCACCGGCCTTCCAACCTATGATCAGTGCGTATAATCGTTAACATCACGGGGGTTAAACAATTAGCACTGCTTCCAAATACCGACGGCTGGCTTAAAAAAAAACATCTTCAACCACATACTTTCTCTTAACCTTTACATAATATTTCACAAGAAAATTTACATCAACAAGTATGCATGAACCAATAAATATATGCACAAACAATATAGCATGCAAGTACTCATTTTTACCCACACTTTATGAATCCGATTAGATCCCAAAGCTCTGATGTCATAACATGTAAATTCAACTCCCCGTTATGGGCACAGAGCGTGAAACCACATATGGCATGTGAATGCATGCTCTCATTCAAATTCAAAATCTATATGTAAATAATTAGATTGCCTCTCCATCCTTCGTTTCTATTTTTTATTATTTTTTATTTTTTTAAATTTTGTAACCTCCTAATTAATGAAAGTTTTAACTGACTCCCGACCATAATTTGTTATAGAGTTATGTGCATGGAAGACACTGCCAATGAAAAACGAGACGACAAATTTTACTTCCATCTCACACCATCTAGCTCTACTTTTGCTCCATCATAACTCTTGGATTTCTGCAATTACATGTCGACTATACTCTGGTAGAGAGCAAATGTGCTACGAGAGACCATAGTTGGTGGCAGGCAGTGGCAGAGACCACTGCTGGTGGCAGGAACTGGCCATGGTGTTTGTAATGCTATTCGGATAGCTAGCCAAAATGAGTCATAACTTTGTCAATTGCCATGGCAGTTAGACACAACAACATTAGCTCCACTGATGTATTTTGACATTTCTGGTGTCTTCATTAATAGATAACCTACTTTTATTTAAAAAAAAAAAAGCTCCACCCCTCCAATGCCACTGCATCATTCGAATATCAAATTCTGAGTTTAAGCAATCATATACAAATACCATAATTCGTTATTTGTATATATATTTATGTCTAGCTCCTAATATAATATGTGGCACTAATGTTGTGGTGCGATGATTGCTTAGTATGGGTATGTTTGTGGAAGTAATATTTAAGGACTCATAACTCATCTACTTAAAAAGTTTCTATTTCTCTACAAAATGTATGGTATGTTTTTTATATTCTTAACATTAAAATAAAATGATTCATATGAGTTATTGATCCATGCATTTTACAATATATTATTGAGATTGAATTTAGATTTATTTCAATTAATTTGGTCATATCATGCATCATTTTAGGACGTTATTTGATTAATTTCTTTGATTAGTGATCTACTCTATTCTAGTGATATTTTGCAGGAAAACTAGGTGATAGAGGTGGAGAAACTACTAGAGAAAGAATCACAAACAAGGAGTCAAAAATAATTTTTGAAATTTCAAATATCAAATTGTCGTGGTCCATCATTTAAGTCACGACCATTAAGGGGTTGTTTGGTTTGTGGATAAAAATTAGAATATCTTGATATTTTCAAGAATAGATCCAAACGCAATGTGGAATAGGATTATCGTGGTCAAACTTTATTTTTTGACGAATCCATTTAGAGAAAGGTGAAACCACCATCTTTTCAACCGTTTAAAGAATATCTTTATTCTTTTGAAACAATAAAATAAAGATATTCACCTTCTTTTCCATTTTTTCACCATTTTTTTATTTCACAATATACTATTATAATATAATGTAATTATTATTACAATAATATATGTAAATTATTTGTAGTAAAATATTTTAATTATAAAAATATCAAATTTATTCTTTTCAACCAAACAAGAGACCGAATAAGAATATGGGGAGAATACGATATTGTCTAGAATAAAATTTATTATTCCTACTAAAAAAATCTCTAACCAAACAGCCCATGTCTATTTCATAGTGATTATTGAACAATCACGCCTCCTACAGTTGATTTTCTGCGATGTAGGCAACTTCATGAGATGTTACGAATTTATCACAGTTGTTACGAGCTCAACTCGAAGAAATTGTGCAATCGTTCGAATTCACTCTTAAGTACATATCACGACCATTACTTGTGGGATTCACAGTCTGAAAATCACGCCTACAATGAGCATGTGAAGTCGAATATCATAGGCTGTTGTATTATAGTTATAGTCATTATGCAAATCACGAGTTGTTATTATCAAATCACAAACATTACAGTGTCCAAGTATTCCAATGTAATGAGTCATTATCCTTATTTCCCGACCGTGATGGCCTTAAGTTATGAAGTTCAAATTTGACTTTTCATGTCCCGCACAACCCGTGACAACTTCATATTGGACAGTAATTAAGCCATCACCACAACTTCATGGTCCGCTATTTTTCATGTCGAATCTGAATAAAATACTAGGTGATTCATGACAAGAGATTCAAGGGGCGTGACAGGCCGAAGTTGACTTGGAAACCTAATTTTGGAACAAATATCAATGCATACCATATGTCCTAGGCAAGGTTCACAAACTCTCAAGTTTGAGACTTAAACTCTTACGAGTTCACGAGTTTATCCATGAAATCGAGTGAACTTAGAGTGAAATCGGACTTCATGGTAAACTCGGGTATACTCTTATGGACTCGGTAGACTCGAGTAAACTCGGATAAACTCAATAGTCTACAGGTAGAATCGTTAGATGCAAAAGTTAGGCATTTATCCAAGATTTGAGGTCAAAATTGAATGCTTTATTATTTAATTTATAAGACTCATGGACTACTTTGATAATTTGATGTATAAATTTTAAATTGCGTCGACTTATATATTGTATTTGTAGAGTGTAATGGATTGTTACAAATAAAGAATGGTTATGCAACTCACTATGAGTGAGTTTAAATATGACCAATATACTCAATACATTTGAAACTAACATATAGAAAATATTTTTCACAAATATTTTATAGCATATAATGTTAAATATACATAAAGTCATGTACATAAATTTTACAAGTTTACATTTCGAGTTTACGTCTCGAATTTATGGGACATAAAATGAGTCAACATGAACTCTCGAGTTTAAAAACCTTGGTCCTAGGAATTATTGGAAATATTTTATGGCAGAAAATTCGGAGTTTGACAAGACAAAAATTTTAGACTTATTCAAATCCTAATTTTACCTTATTTTGGATAGAAAAGATTTCTCTTTTTTCTCCAGTCACATGAAAACATGAACCCTTATAAATAAAGGCTTTATACTACCTAAAGAGAGGATGCTAAGGCCTCCGAGTTAAGCTTTGAAGTAAGGAACGACAGAGAATATTTTAAAAGGGTGAATAATGCGTAACATTTCGGCACATCATTTCTAAAGAGTACTTCATGTTCTGTCTTATATTGGGATGATGTTTTATGGTTTAATCAATCAATATATTTCATCTTTATTATCTAGATAATTTAGATTTGTTTTTCAGTTTTAATTTATTTCTCCAAGAGTTCTATCCTTAAGACAACTTGGGAATCCTTCTTTAGCATTAATTATATCTTTTTTAAGTTCCAAGAATATGATTGTTGTGTAACTTTACATTAGTTTTAATTGAATTATTAGTTGATTAATAAATGGGTAGTGTGATCAATCTAATAATTCATAATTTTCTGTCAAACAACTCATTTCATAATATAATATAGCTGGACGAATTGGTCCGGATGGACGGTTTGGTAGTATAGGAATTACAACTCATAGCATTTTAATATGAGTAAGATTGATAGTAGAGTCAAATGAAGTATTGTCATCCTATTAAGATTAAGAATAGTTGGTTTATCCATATATTAGGTGTTCCTAATTCATCTGAGTTTATCCTAATTATCATTGATTAAAGGTTTTAATGGGGGTTCTCCCCCTTACAGGGGGAGGAACCCCCTCCCCCCACCCGCGCCCGTCGGATGGAGATTCGATGGTCGCTTTTTCTTTCGCTGGTTTATGGGGTAAAAAAATGGCCCGTGGCCGATCCAAAGTCTTATGTTCGTCTGATCCCTCTCTTACCAAGGCGGCGATGACCACGTGGATCCGGCGGTCCTCTCTCCCTCTAGCGGCGTTCTCTCCCTCCGGTGCCGGCTTCCTCTCCCTCTTCGTTGGCTCCCTCTCTCGTTCCCTCTCCCTCTATCGCGAGATGGCCACCTAGCGGTCAATCTGGCTACGGGCGTCCGGATCTGGCCGCAAATTGGCCGATCTAGCCGTGCCGTTGCTCGTCCATGCCGATCTGGCTTAGTCGTCGGACAATCGAGATCACCATCTACACCGAGATCGCCATCCGCACTGAGATTGCTGTCCCGAGGTCACCATCGCCCGAGGTCGCAGTCGTCCGAGATCGCCTGAGACCAACTCACTATGAGTGAGTTGAAATATGACCAATAAAATCATTACATTTGAAATTAACATATATAAATTATTTTTCACAAATATTTTATAACATATAATGTTAAATATACATAATAACATATAATGTTAAATATACATAAAGTCATTTACATAAACTCTACGAGTTTACATTTCGAGTTTATGTCTCGAATTTATGGGACGTAAAATGAGTCATCATAAACTCTCGAGTTTGAAAACCATGGTCCTAGGAATTATTAGAAAGATTTTATGGCAGAAAATTTGGAGTTCGACAAGACAAAAATTTTAGATTTATTCAAATCCTAATTTTACCTTATTTTGGATAGAAAAGATTTCTATTTTTACTCCGGTCACATGAAAACCTGAACCCTTACACTAATAGAAAAACGTGGATTACCGACGGTCCGGACCGTCGGTAATCAGCCCGAAAACCGTCCGTAATGTAATTACCGACGATTTTTCAGTCGGAATCGATCCGTCGAAAAAACACTCGTCGCAAACGGATTTGCGACGGTTGAAAAAATTCGTCAAAATATCGACGGTTCTGGCCGTCGGAACAGTCCTCGGTGGTTCGACCCGTCGAAATTTTCCGACTGTTGCAACCGCCGAAAAAGTCCCCGGCGGTTCGAACCGTCGATATTTCCGACGGTTGCAACCGCCGGAAAAGGCCGGCGGTCCGAACCGTCGATATTTCCGACGGTTGCAACCGCCGGAAAAGGCCGGCCATTCGAGCCGTCGCAACTTTTCGACGGTCGCAATTGTCAAAACTTTGGACGGGCGTCGAAACCGTCGATCTTTTGACGGTCGCAACTGTCGCAAATAATTTTTTAAATATAAAAAAAATTAGCGGCCAGATCCGCCCGCCTGGCGTTCGGATCCGGCCGCCAGTCGGCCGATCGGCCGCTGGGGGCCGGATCCGAACGGCCACGGTTGCATCCGGCCGACAGCAGAGAGAGACGCCGGCGCGGAGCGAGAGAGAGATACGCCGGCGCGGGAGAGGGTCGCCGGTGCGGGAGAGGGTCGCCGGCGTCCGGCGTGGGAGGGTCACCGGAGTCCGACGCGCGGGAGAGGGAGCTCACGGCCGGGAGAAAGAGAGAGGAGAGGAGGGAGAGAGAGAGAGGAGTGGAGGGAGGAGGGAGAGAGAGAAGAGGGAGGAGGAATATATATAAAGAGAAAAAGTGGAAAGAAAGCGGGAGAACTGAAAAAAAAGCGGGATAACAGAAATTTTAATTACCGACGGTTTCGGCCGTCAAAAATGTAAATATTAAATATTTTTATAATTATCGACGGTTGTGACCGTCGAAAATATATTTAGTTATATATAATATTTATTTTTTTTATTTTACCGACGGTTTGAACCGTCGGTAATCGTTACCGACGGTCAAAATTGCGACGGTTTGGACCGTCGATAGTTATATTAATAAAATACTCTTTATATGATATTATTATACATTTACCGACGGTTACGACCTTCGGAAATTGCGGCGAATTTTGTGACGGATGGATAATCGTCGGAAATATCGACGTTCCTAATCGTCAAAAAATTAAATAATAATATAATAAATTATATAATTAATTTTTTTATTTCCGACGGTCGTGACCGTCGGAAAATCTGTCGAAAAAATTTAATAATAATATTAAAAATATATAATTTAATTTTTTATTTCCGACGGTCGTAACCGTCGAAAAAGTCGTCGGAAATTACGACGGATGGATATCCGTCGAAAATATCGACGTTCCTAATCGTCGAAAAATTAAATAATAATATAAATTATTTCCGACGGTCATAACCGTCGAAAAATCCGTCGGAAAAGGAACCGTCGAAAAATCCGTCGCAAATTGCGACGGATTTAGAACCGTCGAAAATTATCCGTCGAAAAATCGTGATTTTCTTGTAGTGTTATAAATAAAGGCTTTATACTTACCTAAAGAGAGGATGCCAATGTCTCCAACTTAAGCTTTGAAGTAAGGAACAACAAAGAATATTTTAAAAGGGTGAATAATGCGTAACACTTGGGCACATCATTTCTAAAGAGTACTTCGTGTTCTGTCTTATATTGGGATGATGTTTTCTGGTTTAATCGATCAATATATTTCATCTTTATTATCTAGATAATTTAGATTTGATTTTCAGTTTTAATTTATTTCTCCAAGAGTTCTATCCTTAAGACAACTTTGGAATCTTTCTTTAGCATTAATTATACCTTTTTTATGTTCTAAGAATATGATTGTTGTGTAACTTTACATTAGTTTTAATTGAATTATTAGTTGATTATTAATTGTGTAGTGTGATCAATCTAATAATTCATAATTTTCTGTCAAACAACTCATTTCATAATATAATATAGCTGGACGAATTGGTCTGGATGGACGGTTTGGTAGTATAGGAATTACAACTCATAGCATTTTAATATGAGTAAGATTGATAGTAGAGTCAAATGAAGTATTGTCATCCTATTAAGATTAAGAATAGTTGGTTTATCCATATATTAGGTGTTCCTAATTCATCTGAGTTTATCCTAATTATCATTGATTAAAGGTTTTAATGGGGGTTCTCCCCCTTACAGGGGGAGGAACCCCCTCCCCCCACCCACGCCCGTCGGATGGAGATTCGATGGTCGCTTTTTCTTTCGCTGGTTTATGGGGTAAAAAAATGGCCCGTGGCCGATCCAAAGTCTTATGTTCGTCTGATCCCTCTCTTACCAAGGCGGCGATGACCACGTGGATCCGGCGGTCCTCTCTCCCTCTAGCGGCGTTCTCTCCCTCCGGTGCCGGCTTCCTCTCCCTCTTCGTTGGCTCCCTCTCTCGTTCCCTCTCCCTCTATCGCGAGATGGCCACCTAGCGGTCAATCTGGCTACGGGCGTCCGGATCTGGCCGCAAATTGGCCGATCTAGCCGTGCCGTTGCTCGTCCATGCCGATCTGGCTTAGTCGTCGGACAATCGAGATCACCATCTACACCGAGATCGCCATCCGCACTGAGATTGCTGTCCCGAGGTCACCATCGCCCGAGGTCGCAGTCGTCCGAGATCGCCTGAGACCAACTCACTATGAGTGAGTTGAAATATGACCAATAAAATCATTACATTTGAAACTAACATATATAAATTATTTTTCACAAATATTTTATAACATATAATGTTAAATATACATAAAGTCATTTACATAAACTCTACGAGTTTACATTTCGAGTTTATGTCTCGAATTTATGGGACGTAAAATGAGTCATCATAAACTCTCGAGTTTGAAAACCATGGTCCTAGGAATTATTAGAAAGATTTTATGGCAGAAAATTTGGAGTTCGACAAGACAAAAATTTTAGATTTATTCAAATCCTAATTTTACCTTATTTTGGATAGAAAAGATTTCTATTTTTACTCCGGTCACATGAAAACCTGAACCCTTACACTAATAGAAAAACGTGGATTACCGACGGTCCGGACCATCGGTAATCAGCCCGAAAACCGTCCGTAATGTAATTACCGACGATTTTTCAGTCGGAATCGATCCGTCGAAAAAACACTCGTCGCAAACGGATTTGCGACGGTTGAAAAAATTCGTCAAAATATCGACGGTTCTGGCCGTCGGAACAGTCCTCGGTGGTTCGACCCGTCGAAATTTTCCGACTGTTGCAACCGCCGAAAAAGTCCCCGGCGGTTCGAACCGTCGATATTTCCGACGGTTGCAACCGCCGGAAAAGGCCGGCCATTCGAGCCGTCGCAACTTTTCGATGGTCGCAATTGTCAAAACTTTGGACGGGCGTCGAAACCGTCGATCTTTTGACGGTCGCAACTGTCGCAAATAATTTTTTAAATATAAAAAAAATTAGCGGCCAGATCCGCCCGCCTGGCGTTCGGATCCGGCCGCCAGTCGGCCGATCGGCCGCTGGGGGCCGGATCCGAACGGCCACGGTTGCATCCGGCCGACAGCAGAGAGAGACGCCGGCGCGGAGCGAGAGAGAGATACGCCGGCGCGGGAGAGGGTCGCCGGTGCGGGAGAGGGTCGCCGGCGTCCGGCGTGGGAGGGTCACCGGAGTCCGGCGCGCGGGAGAGGGAGCTCACGGCCGGGAGAAAGAGAGAGGAGAGGAGGGAGAGAGAGAGAGGAGTGGAGGGAGGAGGGAGAGAGAGAAGAGGGAGGAGGAATATATATAAAGAGAAAAAGTGGAAAGAAAGCGGGAGAACTGAAAAAAAAGCGGGATAACAGAAATTTTAATTACCGACGGTTTCGGCCGTCAAAAATGTAAATATTAAATATTTTTATAATTATCGACGGTTGTGACCGTCGAAAATATATTTAGTTATATATAATATTTATTTTTTTTATTTTACCGACGGTTTGAACCGTCGGTAATCGTTACCGACGGTTTGAACCGTCGGTAATCGTTACCGACGGTCAAAATTGCGACGGTTTGGACCGTCGATAGTTATATTAATAAAATACTCTTTATATGATATTATTATACATTTACCGACGGTTACGACCTTCGGAAATTGCGGCGAATTTTGTGACGGATGGATAATCGTCGGAAATATCGACGTTCCTAATCGTCAAAAAATTAAATAATAATATAATAAATTATATAATTAATTTTTTTATTTCCGACGGTCGTGACCGTCGGAAAATCTGTCGAAAAAATTTAATAATAATATTAAAAATATATAATTTAATTTTTTATTTCCGACGGTCGTAACCGTCGAAAAAGTCGTCGGAAATTACGACGGATGGATATCCGTCGAAAATATCGACGTTCCTAATCGTCGAAAAATTAAATAATAATATAAATTATTTCCGACGGTCATAACCGTCGAAAAATCCGTCGGAAAAGGAACCGTCGAAAAATCCGTCGCAAATTGCGACGGATTTAGAACCGTCGAAAATTATCCGTCGAAAAATCGTGATTTTCTTGTAGTGTTATAAATAAAGGCTTTATACTTACCTAAAGAGAGGATGCCAATGTCTCCAACTTAAGCTTTGAAGTAAGGAACAACAAAGAATATTTTAAAAGGGTGAATAATGCGTAACACTTGGGCACATCATTTCTAAAGAGTACTTCGTGTTCTGTCTTATATTGGGATGATGTTTTCTGGTTTAATCGATCAATATATTTCATCTTTATTATCTAGATAATTTAGATTTGATTTTCAGTTTTAATTTATTTCTCCAAGAGTTCTATCCTTAAGACAACTTTGGAATCTTTCTTTAGCATTAATTATACCTTTTTTATGTTCTAAGAATATGATTGTTGTGTAACTTTACATTAGTTTTAATTGAATTATTAGTTGATTATTAATTGTGTAGTGTGATCAATCTAATAATTCATAATTTTCTGTCAAACAACTCATTTCATAATATAATATAGCTGGACGAATTGGTCTGGATGGACGGTTTGGTAGTATAGGAATTACAACTCATAGCATTTTAATATGAGTAAGATTGATAGTAGAGTCAAATGAAGTATTGTCATCCTATTAAGATTAAGAATAGTTGGTTTATCCATATATTAGGTGTTCCTAATTCATCTGAGTTTATCCTAATTATCATTGATTAAAGGTTTTAATGGGGGTTCTCCCCCTTACAGGGGGAGGAACCCCCTCCCCCCACCCACGCCCGTCGGATGGAGATTCGATGGTCGCTTTTTCTTTCGCTGGTTTATGGGGTAAAAAAATGGCCCGTGGCCGATCCAAAGTCTTATGTTCGTCTGATCCCTCTCTTACCAAGGCGGCGATGACCACGTGGATCCGGCGGTCCTCTCTCCCTCTAGCGGCGTTCTCTCCCTCCGGTGCCGGCTTCCTCTCCCTCTTCGTTGGCTCCCTCTCTCGTTCCCTCTCCCTCTATCGCGAGATGGCCACCTAGCGGTCAATCTGGCTACGGGCGTCCGGATCTGGCCGCAAATTGGCCGATCTAGCCGTGCCGTTGCTCGTCCATGCCGATCTGGCTTAGTCGTCGGACAATCGAGATCACCATCTACACCGAGATCGCCATCCGCACTGAGATTGCTGTCCCGAGGTCACCATCGCCCGAGGTCGCAGTCGTCCGAGATCGCCTGAGACCAACTCACTATGAGTGAGTTGAAATATGACCAATAAAATCATTACATTTGAAACTAACATATATAAATTATTTTTCACAAATATTTTATAACATATAATGTTAAATATACATAATAACATATAATGTTAAATATACATAAAGTCATTTACATAAACTCTACGAGTTTACATTTCGAGTTTATGTCTCGAATTTATGGGACGTAAAATGAGTCATCATAAACTCTCGAGTTTGAAAACCATGGTCCTAGGAATTATTAGAAAGATTTTATGGCAGAAAATTTGGAGTTCGACAAGACAAAAATTTTAGATTTATTCAAATCCTAATTTTACCTTATTTTGGATAGAAAAGATTTCTATTTTTACTCCGGTCACATGAAAACCTGAACCCTTACACTAATAGAAAAACGTGGATTACCGACGGTCCGGACCGTCGGTAATCAGCCCGAAAACCGTCCGTAATGTAATTACCGACGATTTTTCAGTCGGAATCGATCCGTCGAAAAAACACTCGTCGCAAACGGATTTGCGACGGTTGAAAAAATTCGTCAAAATATCGACGGTTCTGGCCGTCGGAACAGTCCTCGGTGGTTCGACCCGTCGAAATTTTCCGACTGTTGCAACCGCCGAAAAAGTCCCCGGCGGTTCGAACCGTCGATATTTCCGACGGTTGCAACCGCCGGAAAAGGCCGGCGGTCCGAACCGTCGATATTTCCGACGGTTGCAACCGCCGGAAAAGGCCGGCCATTCGAGCCGTCGCAACTTTTCGACGGTCGCAATTGTCAAAACTTTGGACGGGCGTCGAAACCGTCGATCTTTTGACGGTCGCAACTGTCGCAAATAATTTTTTAAATATAAAAAAAATTAGCGGCCAGATCCGCCCGCCTGGCGTTCGGATCCGGCCGCCAGTCGGCCGATCGGCCGCTGGGGGCCGGATCCGAACGGCCACGGTTGCATCCGGCCGACAGCAGAGAGAGACGCCGGCGCGGAGCGAGAGAGAGATACGCCGGCGCGGGAGAGGGTCGCCGGTGCGGGAGAGGGTCGCCGGCGTCCGGCGTGGGAGGGTCACCGGAGTCCGGCGCGCGGGAGAGGGAGCTCACGGCCGGGAGAAAGAGAGAGGAGAGGAGGGAGAGAGAGAGAGGAGTGGAGGGAGGAGGGAGAGAGAGAAGAGGGAGGAGGAATATATATAAAGAGAAAAAGTGGAAAGAAAGCGGGAGAACTGAAAAAAAAGCGGGATAACAGAAATTTTAATTACCGACAGTTTCGGCCGTCAAAAATGTAAATATTAAATATTTTTATAATTATCGACGGTTGTGACCGTCGAAAATATATTTAGTTATATATAATATTTATTTTTTTTATTTTACCGACGGTTTGAACCGTCGGTAATCGTTACCGACGGTCAAAATTGCGACGGTTTGGACCGTCGATAGTTATATTAATAAAATACTCTTTATATGATATTATTATACATTTACCGACGGTTACGACCTTCGGAAATTGCGGCGAATTTTGTGACGGATGGATAATCGTCGGAAATATCGACGTTCCTAATCGTCAAAAAATTAAATAATAATATAATAAATTATATAATTAATTTTTTTATTTCCGACGGTCGTGACCGTCGGAAAATCTGTCGAAAAAATTTAATAATAATATTAAAAATATATAATTTAATTTTTTATTTCCGACGGTCGTAACCGTCGAAAAAGTCGTCGGAAATTACGACGGATGGATATCCGTCGAAAATATCGACGTTCCTAATCGTCGAAAAATTAAATAATAATATAAATTATTTCCGACGGTCATAACCGTCGAAAAATCCGTCGGAAAAGGAACCGTCGAAAAATCCGTCGCAAATTGCGACGGATTTAGAACCGTCGAAAATTATCCGTCGAAAAATCGTGATTTTCTTGTAGTGTTATAAATAAAGGCTTTATACTTACCTAAAGAGAGGATGCCAATGTCTCCAACTTAAGCTTTGAAGTAAGGAACAACAAAGAATATTTTAAAAGGGTGAATAATGCGTAACACTTGGGCACATCATTTCTAAAGAGTACTTCGTGTTCTGTCTTATATTGGGATGATGTTTTCTGGTTTAATCGATCAATATATTTCATCTTTATTATCTAGATAATTTAGATTTGATTTTCAGTTTTAATTTATTTCTCCAAGAGTTCTATCCTTAAGACAACTTTGGAATCTTTCTTTAGCATTAATTATACCTTTTTTATGTTCTAAGAATATGATTGTTGTGTAACTTTACATTAGTTTTAATTGAATTATTAGTTGATTATTAATTGTGTAGTGTGATCAATCTAATAATTCATAATTTTCTGTCAAACAACTCATTTCATAATATAATATAGCTGGACGAATTGGTCTGGATGGACGGTTTGGTAGTATAGGAATTACAACTCATAGCATTTTAATATGAGTAAGATTGATAGTAGAGTCAAATGAAGTATTGTCATCCTATTAAGATTAAGAATAGTTGGTTTATCCATATATTAGGTGTTCCTAATTCATCTGAGTTTATCCTAATTATCATTGATTAAAGGTTTTAATGGGGGTTCTCCCCCTTACAGGGGGAGGAACCCCCTCCCCCCACCCACGCCCGTCGGATGGAGATTCGATGGTCGCTTTTTCTTTCGCTGGTTTATGGGGTAAAAAAATGGCCCGTGGCCGATCCAAAGTCTTATGTTCGTCTGATCCCTCTCTTACCAAGGCGGCGATGACCACGTGGATCCGGCGGTCCTCTCTCCCTCTAGCGGCGTTCTCTCCCTCCGGTGCCGGCTTCCTCTCCCTCTTCGTTGGCTCCCTCTCTCGTTCCCTCTCCCTCTATCGCGAGATGGCCACCTAGCGGTCAATCTGGCTACGGGCGTCCGGATCTGGCCGCAAATTGGCCGATCTAGCCGTGCCGTTGCTCGTCCATGCCGATCTGGCTTAGTCGTCGGACAATCGAGATCACCATCTACACCGAGATCGCCATCCGCACTGAGATTGCTGTCCCGAGGTCACCATCGCCCGAGGTCGCAGTCGTCCGAGATCGCCTGAGACCAACTCACTATGAGTGAGTTGAAATATGACCAATAAAATCATTACATTTGAAACTAACATATATAAATTATTTTTCACAAATATTTTATAACATATAATGTTAAATATACATAATAACATATAATGTTAAATATACATAAAGTCATTTACATAAACTCTACGAGTTTACATTTCGAGTTTATGTCTCGAATTTATGGGACGTAAAATGAGTCATCATAAACTCTCGAGTTTGAAAACCATGGTCCTAGGAATTATTAGAAAGATTTTATGGCAGAAAATTTGGAGTTCGACAAGACAAAAATTTTAGATTTATTCAAATCCTAATTTTACCTTATTTTGGATAGAAAAGATTTCTATTTTTACTCCGGTCACATGAAAACCTGAACCCTTACACTAATAGAAAAACGTGGATTACCGACGGTCCGGACCGTCGGTAATCAGCCCGAAAACCGTCCGTAATGTAATTACCGACGGTTTTTCAGTCGGAATCGATCCGTCGAAAAAACATTCGTCGCAAACGGATTTGCGACGGTTGAAAAAATTCGTCAAAATATCGACGGTTCTGGCCGTCGGAACAGTCCACGGTGGTTCGACCCGTCGAAATTTTCCGACTGTTGCAACCGCCGAAAAAGTCCCCGGCGGTTCGAACCGTCGATATTTCCGACGGTTGCAACCGCCGGAAAAGGCCGGCGGTCCGAACCGTCGATATTTCCGACGGTTGCAACCGCCGGAAAAGGCCGGCCATTCGAGCCGTCGCAACTTTTCGACGGTCGCAATTGTCAAAACTTTGGACGGGCGTCGAAACCGTCGATCTTTTGACGGTCGCAACTGTCGCAAATAATTTTTTAAATATAAAAAAAATTAGCGGCCAGATCCGCCCGCCTGGCGTTCGGATCCGGCCGCCAGTCGGCCGATCGGCCGCTGGGGGCCGGATCCGAACGGCCACGGTTGCATCCGGCCGACAGCAGAGAGAGACGCCGGCGCGGAGCGAGAGAGAGATACGCCGGCGCGGGAGAGGGTCGCCGGTGCGGGAGAGGGTCGCCGGCGTCCGGCGTGGGAGGGTCACCGGAGTCCGGCGCGCGGGAGAGGGAGCTCACGGCCGGGAGAAAGAGAGAGGAGAGGAGGGAGAGAGAGAGGAGTGGAGGGAGGAGGGAGAGAGAGAAGAGGGAGGAGGAATATATATAAAGAGAAAAAGTGGAAAGAAAGCGGGAGAACTGAAAAAAAAGCGGGATAACAGAAATTTTAATTACCGACGGTTTCGGCCGTCAAAAATGTAAATATTAAATATTTTTATAATTATCGACGGTTGTGACCGTCGAAAATATATTTAGTTATATATAATATTTATTTTTTTTATTTTACCGACGGTTTGAACCGTCGGTAATCGTTACCGACGGTCAAAATTGCGACGGTTTGGACCGTCGATAGTTATATTAATAAAATACTCTTTATATGATATTATTATACATTTACCGACGGTTACGACCTTCGGAAATTGCGGCGAATTTTGTGACGGATGGATAATCGTCGGAAATATCGACGTTCCTAATCGTCAAAAAATTAAATAATAATATAATATTAAAAATATATAATTTAATTTTTTATTTCCGACGGTCGTAACCGTCGAAAAAGTCGTCGGAAATTACGACGGATGGATATCCGTCGAAAATATCGACGTTCCTAATCGTCGAAAAATTAAATAATAATATAAATTATTTCCGACGGTCATAACCGTCGAAAAATCCGTCGGAAAAGGAACCGTCGAAAAATCCGTCGCAAATTGCGACGGATTTAGAACCGTCGAAAATTATCCGTCGAAAAATCGTGATTTTCTTGTAGTGTTATAAATAAAGGCTTTATACTTACCTAAAGAGAGGATGCCAATGTCTCCAACTTAAGCTTTGAAGTAAGGAACAACAAAGAATATTTTAAAAGGGTGAATAATGCGTAACACTTGGGCACATCATTTCTAAAGAGTACTTCGTGTTCTGTCTTATATTGGGATGATGTTTTATGGTTTAATCGATCAATATATTTCATCTTTATTATCTAGATAATTTAGATTTGATTTTCAGTTTTAATTTATTTCTCCAAGAGTTCTATCCTTAAGACAACTTTGGAATCTTTCTTTAGCATTAATTATACCTTTTTTATGTTCTAAGAATATGATTGTTGTGTAACTTTACATTAGTTTTAATTGAATTATTAGTTGATTATTAATTGTGTAGTGTCATCAATCTAATAATTCATAATTTTCTATTAAGCAACTCATTTCATAATCTAATATAGCCGGACGAATTGGTCTGGATGGACGGTTTGGTAGTATAGGAATTACAACTCATAGCATTTTAATATGAGTAAGATTGATAGTAGAGTCGGATGGAGTATCGTCATCCTATTAAGATTAAGAATAGTTGATTTATCCATATATTAGGTGTTCCTAATTCATTTAAGAGTTTATCCTAATTATCATTGATTAAAGGATTTATTGGGGGTTCTCCCCCTTAGAGGGGAGAGGAACCCCCTCCCCCCAACCGCGCCCGTCGGATGGAGATTCGACGGTCGCATTTTCTTTCGCCGATTCATGGGGTAAAAAGTGGCCCATGGCCGATCCAAAGTCTTATGTTCATCCGATCCTTCTCTCACCAAGGTGGCGATGACCACGTGGATCCTGTGGCCCTCTCTCCCTCCGGCGCCGGCTTCCTCTCCCTCTTCGTTGGCTCCCTCTCCCTTTCCCTCTCCCTCTTTCGCGATATGGCCGCCTTGCGGTCGATCTGCTGTGGGCGTCCGGATTTGGCCACAAATTGGCTGATCTAGCCATGCCGTCGCTCGTCCATGCCGTTATGGCTGAGTCGTCGGATGACTGAGATCACCATCCACGCCGAGATAGCCATCCGTGCTGAGATTGCTATCCCCGAGGTCGACATCGCCTGAGGTCGCGGTTGTCCGAGATCATCATCCGCGCCGAGAATGTCATCGCCCGATCTGACCTTCGCCCGATCTCGGGGTGAAGACAACAGTGACGACGATCTTGGAGCAGCGGTGAAGACCATTTAGCAACAATGTGGCGATGGTAGAAACCGGTAAATCGACCCTGCTGCCCTGAGCTCCCTCTCTCGGCCTCCGCTCCATCGCAAATTGCCGCTAGGATCGCGGCAGACTCCACTACACTTCCTGGCTCTATCATCATCCTCGCCGTATCATCATCGTCCCCGCCGTGAAGCTGCTCGTCATCGTCCTCGCCGCATCATCGTCGTCCCTGCCTTGAACACTAAAAACAACACGATCCGCTGACCACCTTGTCCCGCCAAACGACCCTAAATCCCTCTCTTGAATTTTTTTTAACCGCAAACCGATGATTCCTTTGCCCTGAACCGTATGGTCTACCTCATGAACCGCACTCACCATCATGACCGTCGGATCCCCATTAATTTTTTTATTAAATTAATTATTGTAGAAGTTAAATAAGTTTATTCTTAATCATTTAACTCATCCTAAGACCCTAGCCACATCATTAGATTAGTTTAGTTTTAATTTTTTTGTTATTTGATTTTTGTAATTTATTTTATTGAATCATGTCGTCTCTTATTGGGATATAAAATTAATTTAATTTAGTAAATTAATCTCTCATCAGATCGACAATTCGTACTCATTATATAGTATTATTAAATGAATAGTGCACTTTCTAGTGTAATATTATCATAATTTATTGCATGCATCGACCAATTGATAAAAATATTGTGAGATGCACCTACCGAGAAAATAGGCTATATAACTTTTTTACTATAATTTGTACGTACGGATTTGTACTTATGCAACCACCCCTGATTTAAGCAGCTTGCAACAACTAATTTTCTAATTTACTTAACTTTTGCCTGGTTTCATCATTTTTCTATAAGCAGCCATTACAGAAAGAAAAGAAAAAAACATACTTCCAAGTGCGACGAAGGAAGGGGCATAGGCATACCATGAGCAACAAGGATTGGAATTTTTCAACTTATTAAGGGTGTTCACATATTAAATATCATTTTACTCAATTAAATATATAAATGCAAATTTTAAGAGTATTGTTATGCCGATGACTATTGTTTGCGTTAATTCATCTTTGTCAATTGTGCTAGTTTCTACATAAATAAATCATTAAAATTAGATTAACTCTTGAATTTTTTACATAACATATTCGTAAATACGTCATAAAACGAATTAATTATTGTATCATTCATCAAAATAATTTATATGAACATCACTCACATTTTTATCCATGAAAATAAAAGGTAAAGCTCAACTTCAAAGCTCAAACTGTGGGTCTCAACTCTCAAGCTCGCGCTCGTTTTATCCATGAAAATAAAAGGTGCGTCTCAAGCTTACCCAGTACTAAACTTTATGAGCCAAATATTCGATAATCACATATATATATATATATATATATATATATATATATATATATATGTGTGTGAGCATCAACTGCATTTACGTGTTATGTTTGACCTATCCGTTTGAGTTTAACAACTTGTACAAACAAACCAAATGAAATAAATAATATAGTGATTAAAGAAAAAATCTAACACGTCACTGATACACTAATTTCTTAGCTCATTTAAATTTCTCATGACACATCAATAAGCATATTTTTGTTTGTTACTTGCAAAATTAAAACGAGAGGGACGAGTGATCAATAGACATAATTAATATAAGCAATAACTTTTAGAGTCATACATGTTTGCGTGTTCGCTTGGCCTAGGAGTATTGTTCAGGGTAGGGGAGCCGCGGGGTGGGCACAGCAACCAGCGGCTTAGCCTTCTTTAGAACGATGCCAAACTTCTCTTTCAGATCCATCTGCGCGCCCTCCGGCAGCTTCCAATCGAACGAGTGGACCAGGGACGCCAGCGAGTACGCCACCATCCTCTCGGCCAAGCCGATCCCTGCACAGATCCTTCTGCCAGATCCGAAAGGGAAGTAACTGAAGTCCCGATTCTTATCAGCATCAGCGGCGCTGGAGAACCTCTCCGGCTTGAACTCCAACGGGTCTTCCCACAAGGAGGGATCCCTTTGGATAGCCCACGCGTTGATGAACACCCTGCTGCCTGCCGGGATGGTGTAGCCGCCGACGATGCTCGTGGTCTTCGGGCAGTGAGGGACCAAGAGCGGGACGGCCGGGTACAAACGTAGCGTCTCCTTGATGACCAGCCCAAGGTAGTGGAGATGGGGGACGTGGTGTTCTTCCACAACTTTTCCCGCCCCCACAACTCGGTCAACCTCCTCTTGGGCTCTGCTTAGGATGTGTGGGTTCTGCATCATCTCAGCCAATGCCCACTCAACAGTGTTTGATGTCGTCTCCGTGCCACCTACCACCATATCCTGACATGGCAGAGTTACGAACAAGAGTTATGTTTAAAGTGAAGACTAAGAGCTGCAGGGGAACATCACGTTTTCACCTTGATTCCATAGACCTCAAAGAAAATTAAAGAGGAAAAGCAAGATCCAGTAATTAAATGGATCAAACTTCAGAGTAATATGAAACCTAATTTTCCTGTATCAATTCTAGAGAAATATGAAGCTAGTTACAGAATCAAAATAAATTACAGATGAGAGCATGCATTCGTATTTCATACCATGAGGAGACCTTTGACGTTGGTCATAGTAAACGATGTTTTACTGTCGCCACCTTCTTTCACCATCCGCAACATGATCCCCACAAAGTCCTCCGCGACTTGTTGGTTCGTGGACACCTTCTTCCTCTTCTCTATTATGGATTCAAATATCTCGTCGAATCGCCGCATGCAGATTCCGCTGTCCCGTTGAATCCCTTGCAGGTCGAACCGAGCCAGCGCCGGGAAGAAGTCCGACACGTTGGGCCGCCCCAGGAGGACCGTGATCTCCGCCACCAGCTGCCGGAAGTCTCTTCCGACTGCGTCCCGATCCTCGTCCGCGTCCAACATCCCGCCCCACAGTACGCTGGTGATTACGTTCATCATCGTCAAGAACATCTCGGTCGCGACCTCGACGGGGATACCGGCCCGTGCGCGGAGGTGAGCCATGGACGCGCGGACCTCCCTTTGGCGGAGGGCCATAGCGGCGTCGAGGCTCGACGGAGACAGCAGCTCATGGACACAGACGCAGCGGAGCATGCGCCACGACGGTCCATTGGGGTTCCAGACGATGTCGGCTTCGCCGCCGTAGGCGATTACGCGCGCGGCGGCAGGGACGTCGCGGTTGGCGAAGTTCGGGTCCTGGTCCTTGAGGACCTCGCGGGCGGCGGACGGGGAGGAGACGATCACGCCGAGTTTGGTTCCGAGGCGGAGGCTGAAGACAGGGCCGTAGGTTCGAGCGAGGCCGGTGAAGTAGGTGTGGAGGTCGGGATCGAGGAAGGGGAGGCTCCCGACCAGAGGGAGGCCTGCAGGGCCTGGCGGCAGGGGTGGAGAGGGCCTCGACCAAGCTCGGCGCAGGAGGAGGGCGGCGTAGCTGACGACGGCGAGGAGGAGGAGGAGGAGGATGGCCGAGGAGTCCATGGGCCAGAGTAGCTTTTTGTTAATGGAGTGGAGAATGGGAGATTCGTGCGAGTAAGCGGATACCTGTAAGGCGGGCGTTTGGTCGCAAAATATATGATGGAATATTTGCATATTAATTTAAATAACGTTAAATTAAATAGGAAGGTGATTAAGGATAAGGGAGAAGACGAACTGCCCCCATGGATATTTAATTTTGTCGTGCCCATATATTTTGGATTACGGTATTTTACGAAATATAAATTATTCACCGATTTGAATTTTGAATAGAGAGCACTAATGTCATTTTACTTTTTTTACGATTTTGATAATCGAATCCTCACTCTTATCATTGCAATCTGACGGTCATTTTTAAATAACACATCAGGGTAAATTGATTACGAGTAGGAATCAACTTAAAAATATCAGGTGATTAAGAATATCGTTTAATAGATAAGTCGTTTTTTTACAAAAAAAAAAAAAAAAAGATGAATATCGTCGTCTGAAGGTCGAGAAAACTCATGATAAAAGAATAAATTGACAACTAAAGTTGGTTGACGCAGAGAGAAATTGCGTTCTAACTGATTTGATGAGTGCTAATAGATTGGAATTCGATTCTTTAAATTGTCATTTTAGTCGGGAGAATGCATATCTATCCGGATTCGATTCTTTAAATCATCATTTTAGTCAGAAAAATACATATTTATCAAGGGACAATGACTCTAAAATTATTAGCACCTAACGAATGCTTGCTAAGTCAACCATCATTGATTTTATTCACATTTTATTTAATATCTACGTTAGAGGTACATTTTAAACTTTTGTTTCGTGGTGGCATGGATGATGTTCCAAAACCAGAAATTAGGAATGACGATAAGATTCGTTGAATATTATTCACATAATGCGAACTTCATAAATGCGTCTGTGTTCAGACGGAGGGGAGAACCCAAGAGCCCTGCACCTACCCCCATCACTGCCTATTGCAATTTTTTTAAGGATTTTTTCTCTTTAACATCTCATGAATTATGAATTTTTTCTTATACTATAAGAAAATTAGGATTTTCAAACGAATCATTTCCATCGGATAGAAATATGTGACGGATATCGATCCGTTAAAATTTCTGATGGTCACAACCGTCGAAAATCAAAATAATAAATCATGTAATTTGTTATATTATTATTTTATTTTTCAACAATTTGAAACGTCAAAATTTTTTACGGGTATCTATCCGTCGTAATTTTCGACGGTCCAGACCGTCAGTAAATGTAAAATAATATAATACAAGAAGTATTTTATTATCGTAATTTTCGACGGTTTTGATCGTCGGTAAATGAAAAGTAATATAATGTAATGAGTAATTTGTTAATATAATTAGCGACAGTCTGAACCGTCATAATTTTCGATAGTCACGACCGTCGATAATAATTAGCGACAGTCCAAATTGTCGGTAAACTAAAAAATAAATATTATATATAACTAAATATAGTATTTTATTTTTATAGTTAAATAATTTTCGACAGTCACGATGGTCGGTAACTTTAAAAATAATTAATATCATATTTGTATATATCATGATAATATATATTATTAATATTTGATAAGTTTTCGACGATCAGAGTCGTCGATAATTAAAATTTCACTATCCCGTTTTTTTTTTCACTTTTCGCTTTCTCATCTTTCCACCTATATAATATATATATGTAATCTTCCCCACTATTTCTTTCTTTCCCCCTTTCTCCTCTCTCTCTCCCTCTCCCTCTCCCTGCCTTTGCCAGCGAGCCTCTTCCGATCGGATGACAAGCATCGACGGCCGGTGACGTCCCTCTCGCGCGGCGTCCCTCTCCCCTTCTCTCTCTCCAGCCCGGACCGCCAGGCGGTTGGATCCAGTCGTTGACGCCGGATCCAGCAGTCGGCGGTCGGATCGGGCCGCTGGCGGCCAGATCTGGCCGCGGACGGTCAAATCCGCCGCTGGCTGTCGGATCTGGTCGCTGGCGGTGGGCTAATTTCTTTTATATTATAAAATTTTTTTGCGACGGTTGCGACTATCGAAAATTAATTTGCGATGACTATTTTTTAGACAAATTGATTCCGTCAAAAAAAGCCAACGAAAATCATCATTTTCGATGATTTTTGGGAAATTACAGACGGTCGAAACCATCTATAATTTCCATCTTTCTTGTAGTGCTCGTCTACCAATGACTTTCAAATATTCCACGGACCTCTCCTGAGCTATGCCATTTTTTTCACTTAAATCCATCCATCAATGTATGTTAATTTTTTCGTTATTTTCTATTTTTAAATTATGAAATGATCAAAATACCCTCATGAAGTTTAGATAAGTGTGCTTAAAAAATTGGTGGAGGGAGGGATCGCTGATGATGTCTTCGCTGTTGGATCAAATTTTTAATGACATATAAAATTATATTTTGATGAAACAAACCTCGAATGATTAAAGTTGAAATGTTGAAAAAATTTAAAGAAAAATGGATAACTTTATGCACTATGGTTTGATTAAATAATTGTCACTCATCTCATTAGTTTTGGATGAATGCGAAATATATAGAGAATTTTGTTAGCTTTTCATAGACTCCAAAATCATCTAATTTGAATAATCGTGCAGAAAGTTATGATCAAAAGAGTGCAGGTCGGTCATCCTACCGGTCGACGCAAAGAAGGCCGGTCGAGAAGATACCGGTCGACCGAACAAAAGATGTCGGTCGACCGATAACTACTAACTCTGCTATGGATGACGTCAAGCCAATTCCGATCGACGTATCAGTCGATGGACCGATCGACCGATCAAGCGCAGAAGTTGAAGAAAATGCGCAACGGTCACATAGACCGGTCGACTGGTCCAGAAGTGCAGTCGATCGGCTTCCGAGTCAAATTTGAAGGAGGAATTTGTGAAATAATTTTTGGACGAATTTTCTACACATTGAAGGCTATAAAAGGAGTGTCAAAGACAGAGGCAAAGGCACCCATTCACTCTTTGAAGAAAAGCTTCAAGTTATTAAAGAGATATCATTTTCTTGAAGTTTTCATTTTATAACTTTCTCTTCTTTCTCTCTTCTCTTCTTGTGAGCATAGAATTGTAAAAGAGAGAAACACTTTTCTTCGAAAAAAAACTGAGAGAGCTTCTGTATAAAAGAGATTCAAAATCTTACCTCTTGAGCGAGAGAAATAGATTAACTTCTTAGATTAACTTCTTAAGAGAAGAGCTTGCCTTGCCTCTCGAAGTGGAGAAAAAGGCGGTGGTGTAAAAGGCTTTCTTCTTTACCCATTGGGAACAAAGGAACTGCTAGTGAAATCTTCGACAGTCTCGAGGTTGAGAAGTCGGAGCGAGGATTAAGTCAATGTGTGGTCGAACATCGTCAACAACTATCATGTCTATTTGTATTTGATTTTCTCTCTCGCTTTCTCTGTTCATATTGTGTTTATAATCTGAATTGCAAAGATTTCAAAAATTAGTTTTGTGCTTCCGCTACGATTTTTTTTAAATCGATGGTTAAACACCAATTCACCCCCCTCTTGATGCCCTTTGGGATCCTACAATTGGTATCAAAGCGGGTTGCTCTTATTTTGATCTTTTGAATCATCTCATTTTTTTATTTAATCATTTTAGATCTAATCATTTTTTAGATTCAATCGATTGTTTTAAGATTTAACAATCTTAAGAGCTATGACATCAAGTGCATTTGTTTTTGTCGAAGGACAATCAATTAATCGTCCTCCCCTTTTAAATGCATCAAATTTTCAATCTTGAAAAATTCGGATTCAAGCCTACATATGTTCTATTGATATAAACATATGGGATATTGTTGAAAAAAGCTATTATTTACATGAAAAATTATCTTCTGAACATGATGAAAGACAAAAAAAAATTCAAAATTAGATTGGAAAGCAAAGAATATTTTTTATTGTCCTTTGAATTCGACTGATTTTAATCAGATTTCAAATTGTGAAAGTGCAACTGAGATTTGGAATAAACTCATCACTACTTACAAAGGAACCGATAAAGTTAAAAAATCTAAATTGAATATTTTAAATCATTAATATGATTCCTTCAAGATGCATGAAAATGAATCTATAAATGATATGGTGGCTCGATTTAATGATATTTTGAATGACTTAGCCTCCTTGAACGAGCCAAGATCTAACCCTCAAAAAGTGAAAAAGATTCACATATCTTTTTCCTCCAAATGGCATACGAAGAGAACCGTGATCGAAGAAAATGATTTGAACTAATTGAATTTTGATGATCTTATTGACTCACTTTTAACCTATGAGATCTCAATCCAAGAAGACCAAGAAGAAAAAGCCCCCAAGAAAGAAACATTAGCATTGAGGCAAATATAATAGAAGAAGATTCAAGTGATGAGGAAGTGGATGAAATGAAACTCGCACTCTACTCAAGAAAAGTACATAAGTATCTGTTAAAAAGAAAGACATGAATGAGAAGTCAATTAGAAAATCATACAAACACCACAAAAAAGAAAAATCTCAGAAAGGTAAAAAGAAAAAAAATATGAAGAGCCAAGTGAAACAAGTAGTTCATCAAGCTCTTCTAGTGATGAAGCATACATATGCTTGATGGCACACGACGATGAGGTAATTTATAACCCTTCAAATTTAAATTATGACTCATCGAATTCTTATGAAGAAAATTCCTTCTTTAGATTTGAATAAAAAACTCTCCTCTCGTATAAAAAGATATTTTTCAATTAAAGAAGAAAATAAAACATTAATACATGACCAAAAAATTAAAAGAAGAAAATAATGCATATTTTTTAGAAAATGAAAAACTAAAAAACGAAATTGAGACTTTGGAAATCACGCATGCATGTGAAGTTGTAAAACTAGCATGTTCTTTAGAAAAAGTAAAGAAAGAAAATGTCTCTTTGAAAGATATATAAAATAAAATTATTTTTTATGCAAAGAAAAATAATTTTAGGAATCATCTCTATGATAGAAAATCATATTTTAAATGCTTTACATGTGGATTTTATGGACATTATGCATATCAATGCAAATGAAAAAATCAACACAACATGGCATGATTTGAGTTCCGAAAGGAACATTGTCTAACAAATTAGGACTCAAAAAAATTTGGGTACCAAAGATTACATAATTATTTTTCAGGTGTGCCTCACATGCAAAACAAAGGACAAACGGTGAAGGCACAAAGGTTATGGTAAAAGTATCACTTACTTTTTTATTTCACTCAAAGATTTCAAAACTACTATTTCTTTAAAAGAAAAGAAGAATACATAAAAGATTGATTATGGTGATAGGGGGAGCATGATTAAATATTATTTTCACATATCATAAATATCACATTATTTTGTCAAAGTTTTATGCCATATTTTTTATATTTTATTTTGGCTTTCATAAATTGGTTTTCATTACAAAATAGCAATAAATTTAGGGGGAGTTATCTTTCAAAACTTGCCATACTCTACATATCTAATATATGATTTCTTCTATACTTCATTTACAAACGACTTTTTGATGAAAGATAAGGGAGACAAATATAGAAGAAATATGACTTGAATATACTTTATATGAATACCTCCCATTATAAGAAAAGTTAAGTGTTAGGGGGAGTAAAATTGTTTTAACAAGATTTTACAACTTTTTCGCCAACTTATATCTTTTTTATATTTCTCAGTTTATTTTCATAAAAAAGGGGGAGATTGTTGGATCAAATTTTTAATGACATATAAAACTATATTTTGATGAAACAAACCTCGAATGATTAAAGTTGAAATGTTGAAAAAGTTTAAAGAAAAATGAATAACTTTATGCAATACGCTTTGATTAAATAATTGTCACTGATCTCATTAGTTTTGGATGAATGTGGAACATGTAGAGAATTCTATTAGTTTTCCATAGACTCCAAGATCATCTAATTTGGATAACCGTGCAAAAAATTATGATCAAAAGAGTGTCGGTCAACTTGTCGGTCGATGCAAAGAAGGCCGGTCGAGAAGATACCGGTGGACCGAACAGAAGATGTCGGTCGACCGATAACTACTGACCCTTCTCCGGACGACGTCGAGCCGATACCAGTCGATGGACCGGTCGACTGATCAAGCGTAGAAGTTGAAGAAAATGCGTAACGGTCACATAGATCGGTCGATCGGTCCAGAAGTGCAGTCGACCGGTTTCCGAGTCAAATGAACAGTAACGGTCAAATTTGAAGGAGGAATTCATGAAATAACTTCTGAATGAAATTTTCACACATTGAAGACTATAAAAGGAGTGCCAAAGCTAGAGGCAAAGGCACCCATTCACTCATTGAATAAAAGCTTCAAGTTAACAAAGAGATATCATTTTCTTGAAGTTTTCATTTTATAGTTTTCTCTTCTTTCTCTCTTCTCTTCTTGTGAGCATAGAATTGTAAAAGAGAGAAAACTTTTGTTCGAAAAAAAATTGAGAGAGCTCATGTGTAAAAGAGGTTCAAAATCTTACCCCTTGAACGAGAGAAATAGATTAACTTCCTAAGAGGAGAGGTTATCTTACCTCTCGAAGCGGAGAAAAAGGCGGTGGTGTAAAGGGCTTTCTTCCTTGTCACATTTGGAACAAAGGAAGTGCTAGTGGAATCTCGACAGTCTCGAGGTCGAGAAGTCGGAGCGGTGACGTAAGCCAAGGTGTGGCCGAACCTCGTCAACAATCACTGTGTCTATTTGTATTTGATTTTCTCTCTCTTTTCTCGTTCATATTGTGTTTATAATTTGAATTGCAAAGGTTTCAAAAATCGTTTTGTGCTTTCACTACGAATTTTGTGAAATCGATATTTTTGATTAAACACTAATTCACCCCTCCCCTCTTGGTGCCCTTTGGGATCCTACACTCGCGCGCATCGATGAGATCGTGGGGGAGCACTTTTTTTATTATAAGCTCACTTATCTAAATTTTACGAATGTATTTTGATCATTTCATAATTCAAAAAATAAAAAATAATAAAAAAAAGTTAATAGACATTGACGAATAAGCCTAAATAGAAAAAGTTACATAGTTCAAGGAAGGTCTGCGAAATATTTGAAAGTCGTTGGTTGACGAAAAAAAATCATATGTCCAAGAATGTTAGAGGAACAACTCTCTTTTTTTACAATAGTAAACAAAGTAAAATTGAAAATAAAATGATACAAAAATTTTTACAAGTCAAATTTATAATAGATTTTATGTGTATTATATTTATTTTTTATTTATGAGTGAAAATAATAATAATAATAATAATAATAATAATAATAATAATAATAATAATAATAATAATAATAAGTATTATATACGGTTTGAAAAATATGTTGATAAATAAAATGAACTTCAGATGCGTGTTTGATATGAGTTTCTTCTCTTTTCGTTTTTTCTTGTTGGATAAGAAAATGAAGAATTGAAATGGTAATAAAATTTTTAACAAAAAAGAGTTGGTTGACGACCATATAAAATAACAAAACAAATAAATTGAGAAAAGGATAAAAAACACAAAATGGAGAGACGGGAGATAAGACTAAAATAAAAGGATAATACATGATACTTGAAATATAAAAATTCTGAATCATTCATTTGCAAAGTATCTATAAAAAGTTATTTTTTTAAAAGAAGTAGCATTATTAGTCCCCATGATCACGCATTCAGTGGGGTCAACTACATTTGAAGGTAGGGGCGGACCCGGAACAAATTAGGGCCAAAATAATGAGCGGCCAAGTTAAAAAATATGTGAATGTAGATGGGTTTGTACCCTCGACTTGTTCAAAGAGTCATGTGTCATCACCATTGTAGCAAGCAAGTAGTAAGGAAGTAGATACATTTGCAATTGCGTAACATCAGTATATAATAGATTTTAACAAATTTTAATTATAAAATTATTATATTAATACATATATAATTAATTTTTTTCAAAATTTAAGAAGGGTCAGAGCCCTTTGGAGTACATGTTGGTCCGCCCCTATTTGAAAGGGCATCAATATAAAGATATTTAGATTCTTTTTTTTATTCATCTTTCGAAAATCAAGTGATCACGAGTTTGAATTACACTAGTGAGCATATATATTTCTTTATTTACTTTCAATATATTCATTTTTTTCTAGAGTATTGTACTTATGTTGATAATTATAGATTCTTTTCCCTATTCAAAATTTCTCTCATTCGATATCTTTTATTTCATTTTTGTTGTTTCGTTCTTGACCTGAATTCTCTCGCATGTCAACTTTTTCCAATTAGTTTGGATTTTTATGAGTCATTTTCAATTATTGATGTTGATAAAAAGTGATCGACTTGTAACCGAACCACAAAAAATATACTTAATTCTTACGAATAAAACCACTTATCCTTAAAAGTCAATGTCAAGCGATTTTACATATTTTTTTATTTGTTTCAATATTTTTTCTTCATTAATAGTTTAGAGCATTATTGATAATAACAAAAATGTGATTCAAATTATCAACAACAATTATATTCAATATTTTTAAAATTTTACAAACTTATGCACATTATTATACTTCATCATAGATATAATCATTTTTTTATAATATTTTACATTATAATTTTTTATTATCATCGATTATCCTCTAAATTATTGATGAAGAAAGATATTAAAAAAATAGAAAAATATGTGTAAAATCATTTGACACCCACTTCGCGTGAAAAAATATTTGACATCTACATTAAATCCTTTTTTTAATTTTGGATTTCATGTAGGTGTCAAACGTTTTTCATGTGAAGCATGTCGAATGATTTTACACATTTATTTTAATTTTTTTATATTTTTTTTCATTAATAGTTTAGAGAATTATTGATAATAATAAAAACACGATTCAAAGCATCAACGATAATTATATTTATCATTTTCAAAGTTTTACGAACTTATGCACAATAATTATTTCTTATAACGTTTTACATAAGAAAAATATTTTTTGTTATTAATAATGATCCTCTAAATTACGGACGAATGGTCCCTCAACTTTGAGTCGGTTTCTAATTAATCTCTCAACTTCAATTTATAATCAGAACATCATTCATCTTTCATTTTCTTGCACGCTTAGTCCTCCTGACGGTGATCACAGGTTTTCCGATTGCCTTGCTTACGTTGCCGATTTTTTCTCTCGTCAGCTTAAGTCATCTACGTCATTATAAAAATTTTAAAATATAATAAAAAAAATGAGATTGTCCACGTCATTAAAAAAATTTAAAAAATAAAAAAAATAAAAAAAGTGAGCTGCGGGAGAGAGAGGAAGGGGGGTGCACATTGGTCGAGCTCGCCGGAGTGGGGGGCAGTCGCCCCCCTTCCTCTCTCTCTCTCTCTCGCCGTACGGAGAGAGAGAGAGGGAGGGGGGCGACCGCCCCCTTCTCAGGTCGAGTAGGGGAGCGGTCGCCCCCCTCCTGTTAAGCTCCGGCGAGAGAGATACATGGCTTTTTATAAACATTGCTGTTGAAAGCTAATAATTACTACTAATCATCAGGGATGAACACAGTGCTGCTACTATTTAACCAAATTAGTAGTAAAGATCTGATTAAGTTCATGGCCACTTTGCTGGCATCGAATCAACAGAATCTGTGGTCATTTCTTTTTACGACCAAGAAAAGTGGATCTAACAGCAACGGATGAAGAGAGGAGGAATGAACAGGGAAGACATCTCCTGCGTATCATCTCCCTGTAACCAGTTTATTAGCTCTGTCCACAGCGACCGGAGCCAAAATGCCATCATCGCCATTATCACCAGCAGCAGCAGAGTAAAGACGCTGCCCTGACCGCATCCAACAGCGCCATAATTAATGGCGAAAATTCAACCGGAATATGGTAAACCCACCGAGTTTACTTTAACCATCGCTGAGTCACTGTAGCTCGAAGAACAAGAAGTCCCCCCGCTCCTCTCTTCCGTGTTTGGCGTGGATAAGTTCATTTTTTTTAGAAATTTTTATAACGACGTGGCTAACTTAAGCTACGTAGATGAAGGAGAAGCAAGGCAACCGAAAAACTTGTGATCACCGATTAGGAAGACTAAATGTATAATAAAATGAAAGATATTGGACGTTTTGATTATAAATTAAAGTTGGAGGACTAATTGAAAATCGACTCAAAATTGGAGGACCATTCGTGTAATTTACTCCTAAATTATTAATGAGGAAAGATGTCAAAAAAAAATAGAAAAAATATGTGTAAAGCCGTTTGACACGCGTCTCACACGAAAAATGTTTAACACCTACATTAAACTCATTTTGAATTTTGGATTTAATGTAAGTGTCAAACATTTTTTAAAGCATGTGTGAAGCGATTTTTTCATGTATGTGTAAAGGATAAATTATTTTCTTTGTGTGGGGATGGCATAATGTCACGTACTCTAGCACGACACGATCGTTAAACATGGATTGATCGGCATGGGCACGACACGACACAATCCATTTTTTTCATCTCTAGGATGAACCCGAAATATATTGTGAAAATTTTGTATTAAAATTACATGAATTGAATGTATGTTGTACCTAAAGTTACAAATTATGTAAAGATCGCATCCAATCTGTTTAGTGGTGAAAAAGTATGCAATGGTATTGACGGCTTAATCTATATATATATAAAGCTGATGCATTGGGAGGCTTGATATTGCAGGATTTGATGTTATCTTTTTTCTCATGCGTTCTATTTTTTTTACACATTTTAACATCCATAATGTAACCCCCAATTATTTAATTGATCCATCTATGATGTAACTCCCATATTTATAGCATATCATTGCCAAATTTATAACCTATTTTAATGTCTATTTAATCTCATAACACTATAATATAATCCACTATCAACGTTATTTGATGGCATAATGTGTTAAAAAGTATTGATACCTAAACGTATCTTTTGGAGTGCCCATTAATTACTATTAATTATATTTACATTGTATTTTGATTTAGAAGTATTGGTGTCATAAAGTAAATAAAATTGTTATTATTAACTTTTCAGTTACTAAATGTTTGAAGAAACTCCTCGATGAACTTTTCGTGGATTTTAATTGTAATAAAATAAATAAAATTTATTTACAAGAAGCATGAACATCAAATCACTGTTTTTCTCTTTTCTTTTTTGCATTTCTGGAAACTTATACATTTGCTAATTGAGAATGGTGATTTAATTAGATAATTCAAAATTAAACACATTAATAATTATCTCGCCGGAAGATGAAAAGACTCTCATGTTATATATAATCCACACTTGCTGCACCAGTGCTTCCTTGTCCTTTCATTAGCTCAACACCTTCATCGTCATTGTCGTGCTCTATTTCCCTCCTCTTGCCGGTGTCGCCGCGGGCTCCCCTGACCTCGGATGTGACATCAGCATCCTGCTCCCTTCGCCTACTTCGTCGATAATGTGCTGGCCGGGGACAAGGAGGGCATCACATCGAACTTCCCTACGCTTACATCTGCAAAGGACAAGGAGGGCTTCAAGACCCCCGCAACACACACATTCCTCTTCACCTTGTAGGTGTTCTCGGAGGGCATCACCTTCATCTTCCCTTGCGGTTCTTCACCATGGACGACTGCATCGGGAACAAGATGGGCAAGGCAAAGGGTGAATGGAGAGCATGGGTCAGCATGGGGCGGCCCAGTGGCTGATCTCCAGCCTTGCCCTCACCTCAGCCAACACGGCCTTATGGGGCTCGACCCTTCCTACTCCCAGTCAACCTGCCGATACTTCTGAAGGGATACTACTATTGCCTCTACAAGCAAGTACAAAGTCATGCCTCCTAAAAAATTTAAATGAAGGACCTGGTAGACAAGATTAGTAACCGAGGGGTAATGAAGTATTACTTAACAATAATCATGTGAATCATTTTGTGTAAGAAGTAATTGGGGCATATTTCATTGCTAATTGTTTTGTTTCTTTCAGATTCATTTTTATGTCAGTCCTAAATGTCATGGTAGAAATTTGTTCTCTAAGCTTTTGTTCTGCTCTTTTATTTGTAAATTGTTCTTTTCTAATTGAGGCATTAATCATTAATGTTCATGCTAATCAAGTGTTGTGGTTTTTCCTCGAAGAATAACAAAGGTTTGCACATTTGGATTATGAAACTTATATATATATATATATATATATATATATATATATGAATAAAAAAACTATATATGTGCACAAAAATATACTTATGAATTAAAAGCATACCAATGGAGTGACTGCCTCGAATAGAGAGGTTTATAATTAAAGCTTCATTCATGAAAGTTGTTTATTTATAACTTAAGGTTAATATTTTGACATATCATTATAAACCAGATGAATAATTAAGACCATTAACTAATTACAAAGTCTTGGTGACTAGATAATTTTGCTTTTACTTTTACTGAAGTCATGATTCCCATGTTAATATTTTTTTTTCTATCTTTTAGATTTTCAACGATTAGGTACATTTATTTACTAGATGTTGTAAACATTATACTATTAAACTATTACCATCAATGATCGATAATACTATTTACTTGATACTCACATAATATAGACTACTACACAAAAAAAATTTGTAATTGCTTTTCAAGTTATTTTGGTGGTTACTTTTAAGTAAAAGCTTTGATGAGTCCATGCTATAGTATTTTTTATCATTGATTTACGATAAAAAATCAAATTAAATTATTATGTAGCAATTGTAAATGTGGTCTTTCCATGTGGCACTTTATATAGGTGGAGGAAGAGAATAAAAATATTTCGATACAGTCTGTGTTAGGTTAAACACGATCCTTATTATCCTCTTTCATTTTGTTTGTGACCCTACGGATCGTGTTTGTGTGACTTCAGCACGAGTCGTGTTAAAATTTGAAATGACCATGCACCATGACGATAAATCATTTTAAATAATATCGGTCCGTGTTTATCCGCATGAACAGTGTTTTCTTAGATGTATCATTGTCAATTTGTCATATCTTTTTCGTCGTCATCTTTTAAAACAGAAATCATGTTAAAAGTCACACAGTTCATATTAATGCCAAATACGCAAATGACACGTCCATGATAAACGTATTGCGCTGGCATTGCTCGGCTCGTGTTGGTGCGCGAAAAAATTCATGCCTAATTGAATCATATCATATCGAATACGGATTCCCCATGCCCGAATCATACCGTGGTCAATCTCCAAGGGTGCCGTGCCTGGGTCATACCTCATGGTTCCAAAAGATTCTTCTATAGAAATTAATCGGTTATAAAATTATTTTAATATATTTAACTAATTAAGTAACTAAGAGAAGAAAAAGACAATGTACACGACGGACCCGGTCGATACGTGTCGAAACTATGTTAAGTTGGCCGCACAAAATGACATGCTGACAACTCGGATTGTGATGGACTGATAGGGACGGTCACGATAGTCCAGGAACCTTATTTTCAGTTTTAAATTGAAATTTCAAGAGTTTACCTTTTATTAAGGTCTTGAAAATGCATTATATATGCCCACATCTTTTATTTTTACCTTAATGTTAGACGTTTTATATTTATTTAACACTAAAAGAAAGACTTGACTACCCTCATGTACATGAATTATAAAATAATTATCCATTATCTAAATTTACAGTAATTATTTATTTTCTGTTAGATATCTTCTTTGTTTAATTTGTGTGTATAAGAGTGCATTTACTGTAACATTTAGACTTTTTGGATTGTATCGTGTGGAACAATTCTTTTTTCTACACAAAAAGTGAAAGAAAAATGTTATTTTATAAAGTATATTTTTCATCTTTATTCTGGGCATCGTAGCTGCTCATCGATTGATCTTTCAATACATAGTTTCAACAACTCTAGTTATGTACCTTTCTTCTTGGCCGCTTAATATATAATAGGTGTAACGCCCCCAAATCGACCCCCGCCACGTGGCGAAGACCAATCTGGAGACGCTACGGCATGCTATAACTTGACCATAATATTGACTATATCTCAGTCAAGAACCGAGACACGTCAGCGGAAGAAAAGAAATAAAGATAAATTATAACTTTAATTGCGGAAGTCTAAAAGTAACTATGTCATTACTAAGAGATAAACTGGGTTCTACATCATGAATTTAAATTGCGGAAGGTAAATGAAAAATAAATAACACTCTAAAAGCCCTATGGTTCATGTGTTGTCCTATCGCCAGAGCCTCATCACCACACGCCTACTCCACCACGTTACTGACCTGGTCCTGTGGAAATCAGACACAGGGGAGGAGGTCCTCCCGTAAGCTTTACAGCCTAGTGGGGAACCACATGATATACAATGCATAACATGAATATAATAATCAGCGATAATTAATCAGGCTTAACTTGAACATGAAAGATAACATATAAGTATCATAGATCATAATAAGGATAAGATCAGCGATATCATGAATCATGAGGATCAATAGTACATAGTAAACTTGGAATCATGAAATACTTGACTTGACTTGAACTTAAACTTGAACTTGAACTTGAACTTGAACATGCTTGTCGATCTTGATTATTAATTAACAATCAGGGTGACTTTGAGGTGCCTTTAATTCTTGGGGTATGCCCAGCAAACGATACGGCCTTGTGCGGGTCAATGGGTGATCAAACCATGACCAAGGGAGCGACCCTTATCTTGATGCACTTGGCTTGGACTGGCAACCCATCATTAATCTTTCATCTGAACTTATTAATCACTTTTATTATCTTGTCATTCTTTGTATCATGTGATGAAGGAGATATGATCGGTATGAGATAAATCAAGACAAAGAGTTCATGTTGGAATTATAAGGAAATCAATAATATTCGTATAAAAATAAAGAGAGGTTAATAGGTGAATTTTGCTGGATTTTATGCCCAAAGAATCTCCTCCTCCTTACGGCCGTAAAACCCTAATTCTTTAGATTTTACGCCCGAGAGTCCTTTCATTTTTCGGCCGTAAAAATTAACCTTTGTTACGTTACGGCCGTAAGAACCCTATTTTCTTTTCTACTTCGGCCGTAATAATTCAACTTTTATTTCGTTACGGCCATCACCTGTTACGCTCATCCGTTACGGCCTATTTCGTTACGCCCATCCGTTACGGCCTATCCCGTTACGGCCGAAATCTAACTCTTCGGCCGTAACAACCTATTTCCCTTATCTCTCTCTTCTTTTCTCTCTCTTCTTTTCTCTCTATTCTTTTTACGGCCGAAATTATATTCTCTCTCAACTTCTCGGCCGTAAAACTCATCTCCATTATTTTTTTTCTCCTTTACGGCCGAAATCCTCTACCTCTTTACGGCCAAACCATTTTTTTACGGCCAAACATTTTCTTCTCTCTCTTCTTTTACGGCCGAAACTCTATTCTCTCTCTATTCCTTTTACGGCCAAACTTCTCTTCTCTCTCTTCTTTTACGGCCGAAACTCTATTCTCTCTCTATTCCTTTTACGGCCGAAATTCTTTTCTCTCTCTTCTTTTACGGCCGAAACTCTATTCTCTCTCTATTCCTTTTACGGCCGAAATTCTTTTCTCTCTCTTCTTTTACGGCCGAAACTCTATTCTCTCTCTATTCCTTTTACGGCCGAAATTCTTTTCTCTCTCTTCTTTTACGGCCGAAACTCTATTCTCTCTCCATTTTTTTTTTCGACCGTAAGACAATTGCGGCCAAACAAATTTTCGGCCGTAATTGCGTTATAAAACCGAGAACAGAATCCCCTCCAAATCTGACATCTTAGCAATCAATAATACAGAAATACAACAAACAGAAATAACTATGCATGTAACAATCAACCAATCAAAGAATTCAAGAAATCAAACAATTAAAAAAAAAATAATAACTTGAATCATATTCATATTCTTTTCATAACGATTCGAGCATGAATTGAGATAATTCAGAGGTCATGCAAGGTGATTTCGGTTCACCCACCTCTATTCACGATCAACGGCCTCGTCCTCTGTTTTCTTCCCTAATTTCCCCCTCGGCCACCTTCTGCAGAATCCCAGCAAAGGCGTGAGAAATTCTGCTCTTGTCGTGCACGAACAACAGCACGGGGAGAAAAGAAAAAGAAAAGAGGTCGTGGGGTTTAATGCATAAATCTGATTCTATATATATAATGAAATCAGATTTTATCTCTTTATCTTTTCCAACTTTGAGTTGCATTGAACTTTATCCCCCAGCAGTATTATCCATCACGTTATATTCTTCATTTTTTTTTTATCTTTTGCTGGTTGTTACATTCTTACCCCCTTAAAAGAAAATTCGTCCTCGAATTTTGCACTAAGTAGAGGTCTTACCAAAAAGGTGGGGAAATTCTTGGCGCATTTCCGATTCGAGCTCCCATGTTGCGTCATCTCTGCTATGGTGACGCCAAGCTACTCTGACCATGGGGACATCCTTGTTCTTCCGACGTTGTACTTTGCGATCCACAATATGCGTTGGATACTCAGCGAAGGTCAAGTCTACGAATTCTTAACACCATGAATCATCATCTCATAGAATTTCTGATGCTCTATTTTTTTCACCTTAACATGCTGGGTACTTAGGGCATATTTTTGTATCTCCATGTTTCATGTCATTACTATTTGTTCATTCTTATACATATGTGTACTTCCCAAATAGATCACAACCCAGGCTTATTATTACATCCTTATACTTCATTGTACTTTTCAAATGGATCGTGACCCAGACTTATAATATTCATCTAATACTTCTTATAAGACTTATTCCTAAATGGACCGCAACCCATGCTTATGTTATTCACATATTATTGCTCTCTTTAGGACTTTATCATTTGGTTTCCACATGCTTTGTTCCTCCAATATTTCATACGCAGGCTCATGAAGCCTAGCGAGCATCACTTATGTCTGAGTGTACGTGTAACTGAGTTCATTTTTACCCAAAATGGTACTTCATGGAGAACTCAGAATCTTTCAAACTTCATGTTATCTTCATTGTCACATATTAGCATACTACTAAAAGAAAGCATACTTAAGACTCTTTTGATCGATGAACACTTCAATCTTTTCTACATAAACGTAGGCATAGTTTGAACACAATGTTCATGAGAACCTAAAGGTTTGAGGGGTGTTCTTAATGGCACCGCTCAACTTATAGTGATCATTCATTTAAAATTATCTTCATTACATCTTCACCAGCAACTCGAAACTGTTGGTACTCACACCATATATCGATCTTGAATACACTTAGTCTTAATTAGGTCATCTTTGCATGATAATAATCACTTATGTCTTGATGGTTATTTTAATTAATAACTTGTTAATAAATCTTCAGATTTATAGAGTCATCATTCTTCTTTACAAAAGACGTGGAACATCTAAAAATGAGACCATCAGTCTCATAACCCATTGTCTTGAAGTTATTAAATTTGTCTTTTCAATTCATGTGTCATGGGGCATTGGAGATCAAGGTCATACTTGAAAGGAGGTCGATATGACACTCAATTTCTAACGATAACCTTTTAGACGATTTGGATACCAGTAACTATCTTCTTCTTATTGCATAATACTTATACATCTTAGGAGGAAGAATCAAATAGAAATCCCATCACAATCCTCCTAAGAAGTTTCTAATCGATGTGAAGAAAAGATCTTATCTTCAATCGTCATTAGTATCTCTAGGATGGACTTAATGGTATGAAGTTATTTCCATAGGGTCATCGTCCTTATCGGGTGACCTATGTCATGTAACAATCAATATGATCACTAAAAACATTGTCTGTCATCGTAGATAATGGCATCATCATATGATTCGATAAAATTGGTGATGGAATCATGTCAATCATCATCTTTATAAGGTCACTTTAGATCAATAACTTTCACGATGACCTATGTTTGATGTGACCCTACTCTAAACATCATCATAATCATTTAGATTTTGAGTGGAAGACATAACTTATTTGACTATATTGATCTGGTTTTTGCAATGTCATATCATATAATTTCATAGGAAGCTAGTGATTATATATTACCACAGCAAGTTCTTTTCTTGAATATCTTAAAGCACTTTGAATTAAAGTTAAGGTCGAATGATATCTACGCTGAGGGGTCGCTACATAGTATGTTCTAATCCATAATTAACAGAACAATTTATGTGCACTACATAACATAAATCCTTAGTAAAACATCATGAATGTAGGTAGACACATGAAATGAATTCAAACAATAAGTCAGGAAAATAAAACAATCAACAGAACATAAGACAAGCAATCATTCTTCTTCTTCGTGCATCATTTCATGGTCCTTTGCATTAACGATATCTTGTAGTACATGGGAGAGAGTCGGGATAACTTTAAAGTTGGAAAGGAGAACTAATCCATTTATAAGACTTATGATCAAATCATAAGTGGTCCACTTGATCAAGACAAAATCTTGAACATTTTTCATCATACTGACGTAGAGGCATCTTAGAGAACATTCTATATATCGTCTTATATCTTGCATCTTAGAGGACATTTTGTGTATCATCCGATGGCTTGCTTAACCCATTATCTAAACATATACATGATTTATTTTTCCTCTTGAATCATCAACTATGATTATATGATTAAATACTCTATACGTTTTGACATTATTATGAAAACTATAATTATATCAATAATCAAGATAAATCAATTAAACTTGCATAATCATCCCTCTCGGGTGCATAACTTGCTTTTCCAGAAATCTTGTAGGGGACTTATAAAATTTCTCATACTTTACCTTAACCCCCCATACTTTCTAAAAATTTCCTCACTTGATGTTTTGATCTTTTAATACTTAATGGCTGGAGGCTCATATCCTCCTCAATCATATCTCAATTAAGAGACCTTAAATCTTTTTAAAATTTCTCACATTCATTTGTAACCCTTTCATGTCTTACTTGTTCTTATATAATTCTTGTATTAATCATATTAGTCTATTTTGAAAATGTATATACATTGCGATGATAGAGAATTCATTCTTTAATAATGGCTATTTAAAAATATACTTCATATTAATAAAATTTCAAATATACTATATACTAAACTAAGTTAATTAAATCTGTTTACTTATTTATTTATCCTTATATATTTATAAGTATATTATGTTATATGTACATATGTGTGTGAGTATGCTAGGTCTAAATGTTCGGTTAACTTAAATAATCACTTACTTATTGAAAATTTCTCCTAATATTTATTCAATCTAATGTGACTTTTAAACCCTTTGAGCTTCTATATTTGTCCATCCATACCTTATACATGATTCTTAGACAGCTTACTAATTCTTTAAACTCTTGTGTATGGATATTACATAACTTGAACATAATTAATAATTTGATTCTTATTTTTTTCACATAAAGTAGTCCAACTAAGAATTTCGTATAACTAGTTTAGATTTGCTTAGGGCCATTATCCACACAATACAGGGATCATATGAAGTCTAAGGCGCAAGAAGCATTATGGGTCCATACTTATCAACATAAACATATAAGATAATTTATTGAACCCTTATATTGGTAGACCAATGGAACCACATAAGTCATCACCATAAATCATAACTTATGCATGCTTGGTTTCACCTCTACTATTTGAAATCATCTCACACCTACGTGTTGTGTGAGTCGAATCCTTTAATTATTCTTATAATTCCTTCATTTCTTTCTTAAATCTACATCTCTTTGCAACTGATATGCTTATTCATTTTCCTCTTCATACTGCTGCAGTCAGCAGAAGAAGTTCGTGAATAGAGCAATCATGAAAGAGATGAAAAACATGGATTATAAGAAACATAATCGTTTCTTATATTTTATTCTTTAAATATCTGTAAGACCTTTTTTTTCACGTAGGTATATTTATCCACATGCATGTTGTTTATTCTTTTCCAATTTGTTCGTAACCTTTATGATCCTTTTTGTTTAATCACTAATCACATTTAAGTTGATTCCTACCATACAGAGTGATCTTCCTAGGAATCAACCACTCATGTGAAATACATATCAATACATCAATAAAGAATAACACAAAGCAAGAAAGATCTTACTTGTACTTTACGGTGGAGGGTGTGGCGACTGCTCGGCGATAGCACATGAACCAATACCATACTATTCTATACACTAGGACGTCAAGAGAGTCATGACTTTAGGCTCTGATACCATAAATGTAACGCCCCCAAATCGACCCCCGCCACGTGGCGAAGACCAATCTGGAGACGCTACGGCATGCTATAACTTGACCATAATATTGACCATATCTCAGTCAAGAACCGAGACACGTCAGCGGAAGAAAAGAAATAAAGATAAATTATAACTTTAATTGCGGAAGTCTAAAAGTAACTATGTCATTACTAAGAGATAAACTGGGTTCTACATCATGAATTTAAATTGCGGAAGGTAAATGAAAAATAAATAACACTCTAAAAGCCCTATGGTTCATGTGTTGTCCTATCGCCAGAGCCTCATCACCACACGCCTACTCCACCACGTTACTGACCTGGTCCTGTGGAAATCAGACACAGGGGAGGAGGTCCTCCCGTAAGCTTTACAGCCTAGTGGGGAACCACATGATATACAATGCATAACATGAATATAATAATCAGCGATAATTAATCAGGCTTAACTTGAACATGAAAGATAACATATAAGTATCATAGATCATAATAAGGATAAGATCAGCGATATCATGAATCATGAGGATCAATAGTACATAGTAAACTTGGAATCATGAAATACTTGACTTGACTTGAACTTAAACTTGAACTTGAACTTGAACTTGAACATGCTTGTCGATCTTGATTATTAATTAACAATCAGGGTGACTTTGAGGTGCCTTTAATTCTTGGGGTATGCCCAGCAAACGATACGGCCTTGTGCGGGTCAATGGGTGATCAAACCATGACCAAGGGAGCGACCCTTATCTTGATGCACTTGGCTTGGACTGGCAACCCATCATTAATCTTTCATCTGAACTTATTAATCACTTTTATTATCTTGTCATTCTTTGTATCATGTGATGAAGGAGATATGATCGGTATGAGATAAATCAAGACAAAGAGTTCATGTTGGAATTATAAGGAAATCAATAATATTCGTATAAAAATAAAGAGAGGTTAATAGGTGAATTTTGCTGGATTTTATGCCCAAAGAATCTCCTCCTCCTTACGGCCGTAAAACCCTAATTCTTTAGATTTTACGCCCGAGAGTCCTTTCATTTTTCGGCCGTAAAAATTAACCTTTGTTACGTTACGGCCGTAAGAACCCTATTTTCTTTTCTACTTCGGCCGTAATAATTCAACTTTTATTTCGTTACGGCCATCACCTGTTACGCTCATCCGTTACGGCCTATTTCGTTACGCCCATCCGTTACGGCCTATCCCGTTACGGCCGAAATCTAACTCTTCGGCCGTAACAACCTATTTCCCTTATCTCTCTCTTCTTTTCTCTCTCTTCTTTTCTCTCTATTCTTTTTACGGCCGAAATTATATTCTCTCTCAACTTCTCGGCCGTAAAACTCATCTCCATTATTTTTTTTTCTCCTTTACGGCCGAAATCCTCTACCTCTTTACGGCCAAACCATTTTTTTACGGCCAAACATTTTCTTCTCTCTCTTCTTTTACGGCCGAAACTCTATTCTCTCTCTATTCCTTTTACGGCCAAACTTCTCTTCTCTCTCTTCTTTTACGGCCGAAACTCTATTCTCTCTCTATTCCTTTTACGGCCGAAATTCTTTTCTCTCTCTTCTTTTACGGCCGAAACTCTATTCTCTCTCTATTCCTTTTACGGTCGAAATTCTTTTCTCTCTCTTCTTTTACGGCCGAAACTCTATTCTCTCTCTATTCCTTTTACGGCCGAAATTCTTTTCTCTCTCTTCTTTTACGGCCGAAACTCTATTCTCTCTCCATTTTTTTTTTCGACCGTAAGACAATTGCGGCCAAACAAATTTTCGGCCGTAATTGCGTTATAAAACCGAGAACAGAATCCCCTCCAAATCTGACATCTTAGCAATCAATAATACAGAAATACAACAAACAGAAATAACTATGCATGTAACAATCAACCAATCAAAGAATTCAAGAAATCAAACAATTAAAAAAAAATAATAACTTGAATCATATTCATATTCTTTTCATAACGATTCGAGCATGAATTGAGATAATTCAGAGGTCATGCAAGGTGATTTCGGTTCACCCACCTCTATTCACGATCAACGGCCTCGTCCTCTGTTTTCTTCCCTAATTTCCCCCTCGGCCACCTTCTGCAGAATCCCAGCAAAGGCGTGAGAAATTCTGCTCTTGTCGTGCACGAACAACAGCACGGGGAGAAAAGAAAAGAGGTCGTGGGGTTTAATGCATAAATCTGATTCTATATATATAATGAAATCAGATTTTATCTCTTTATCTTTTCCAACTTTGAGTTGCATTGAACTTTATCCCCCAGCAGTATTATCCATCACGTTATATTCTTCATTTTTTTTTTTTATCTTTTGCTGGTTGTTACAATAGGTATCTAGTTCACTGCTTTATATATTAATACTATGGCTTTCAACCTAAACTAAATTTTTTCAGTGAGACAAACCTTATGACTCCATGGCTCCCAACGACAACCCCACTTACACATGTGATGATGTAAAAGATTGGTGCCTAGATTCTTTGAACAATATTGCAACAAAAGATTTTGACATGCCTTTGAAAACTGAATCCCAATTTTTTGGTGAATGTTGAATTGACATATTAGTTAAAGGTGTGTTGGAATGGAGTGTGAAACGTAACAACCAGAAAAAAGTTGATGTGATTGGATGAATTTTTAGTGAATTTTGAATTAAAAAATATTATTATAATTATAAAGTATAATATTATTAATAATAAAAATGTTAAATTTTTTAATAAACTTAAGAAATAAATAATATTATATTGATCATTTAATATAAATAATTTGTAAATTAATAATAAATAAATTATTTTATAAGGGTAAGATGTGAGTGAGAGAAAATAAGGAAAGAAAAGGCAAACAAAAAAGAGACCGCCGATATTTGCGACGGTCTACAAAATCGTCGAAAATTATTCGTGACCCGCATTTTTCGGACATTTTTTATTTCATCGAAAAAATCATCGAAAACGTCATTTTCGATTATTTTAGGAGAAATTACAGACGGTTTCGACCGTCTGTAATTTCCCTATTTCTTGTAGTGCTCGTGGAACTGAAGTGCTGAAACTGAGGTCACGTGAGGTCTTGATTTCAACTCGCGGTTCCTTTGGCTGCATTTGACAAAACAGGTGGAAGTTCCGCCCTAATTTCGTTGTCAAATGGATCAAAAATATTTCTAGTGAGAATAATGAGAGCAAAAAAATTGTTCTTACAATCATTTAAAATGGGTCTCACACAATATTCAAAATAATATTTGGATGAAAAAATGGAAAGTGTATTTCACAATGTTATTATTTGGATTTCTCAATCTTAATTTTTAATATTTCGATTAATGAAAGTTTCGTCAAGTTTGAACGTCTATTTTTTTGTTCATTGCCCAAATGTAGTAGGCTTAATCTTATGTCCACAGTAGGCCTAATTGAACGTCACAACCCATTAAACTATTGGGTTTCTAGTTCGGTTCGAAATAAATACAACTGTTTAGCTTACTTGACTCTCCTAGACCAAGAAAAAAAAATACTAAATCAGATAGTAATTCACTTTTATTATATTCTTTATTAATTTAATTATATAAGTTTGGTCCCTTATAAAGAAGAATATAAATTTGTTACTATATGTCAATGAATAATGACATTAGGATATTAATTGGGTCAAGAGAAAAAACTGATTTAAGCCAAATCAAATTTGACAAAAGAGTTGCCATGGTAACTAGTACTGTACCCGTGGGACGGTAGAAGATTCTAGATTAAAAAATAAGTAATTAACAAGAAGTATTTAATAGATTGGTTTGATTTAAAATTAAAATATTCTAAATATTATTTCATTTCACTCAATTTATTCTAGATTTTGTGGGTGTTACAATAATAACAAAAAAAATACATACAAAATGCATATTTTCTTTCAAAAGATATTCAGTTTTAGTAAAAAATAACTATTTGTATTCAATAATTTTATTATGATTTAATGCTTGTACCACTCTTGTATTGGGTAGCACTATTTGATGTATATTAATCACCATGAATTAGTTTTTTATTCATTTGTTCATAAATAATAAATGTGTGATGATATTATCCCAAGTAGCACAAATATTTTTTATTAACTTTTTCTTAAAGGAATGGGTATGTACGAAAGAGTAGGAGTGTAAGAAAAATCTCACCAATCTGAAAAATATTTCCGACCCCAAAAAATTGAAAAAAAAAGAAATTAGGTATCCAAATATGATAATTTGGAGTGATTTTTTTAATATATTGAACTCCCTCGTTAAGATTAGAGTTCCACCTGAAAAAAAAAATAATAGGAGCTTATGGAGCTAATTTGTATGTATGATTATTTTATTTATATAATTAACATATAACTTATGATTTTTTTAACTATAGATATAATAATTTATTTATATAATTTAATATTTTTGTATCACATTATGAAAATCTAATTTGATAAATTTAAGATTGTAGTAACATATTTTAATATTTACTATAAAATTAAATAAGTTTGTATTAACTTAAATTTATTATATATATTTAAATAAATTTATACAAAAATAGTACCTTAAAAAATCATCCAAAAAGTTGACCCGCTAGAAAGCGACTTTTATTTTTTAAAATAATTTTATGTTATTTTTTAACTTTCATGTATTTTACCATTGATCACTTGGAAGATGATTAATTATTACCAATATCGGATCCATGTTTAAAAATTTAGATGGAGAGCAGGTTTAAAAGAAAAAAAAAGAGCCATATCAAGATTTGAATCCCCGATTGTAATAACCGATAAAAAAAAGGAAAGAAAAATAAAAACGTGACAGCCGCGAGATAAGAAATAAACCAAATTCCAATAAGAGTAAAAGTTAGTTAGAGATAAAATTTTATTCTATTAATTAGATTTGACTTAAATTAGAAGAGGAGTCCTATAAAATAAAAAAAATCATGCCCTAACCCATTTTCCATCAAACTCACGAAATCTTCGTGGGGTGCTGATATCGTCCAGAAGGCAAAAGCCAAATCAAGGAAAAGCAAGGATAGAGGCCGCAGAAAAATAGGGAGGAAATAGGGGCGCCGGTGATCGATTTTCGACGAACGAAAGGAGGGATTAATCGCGAACAGAGATGGGTGAATCAAAATCACCTTACATAACCTCTGAATTGTTTTAACCCATGCCCTAATCGTTTATGAAATGAAAGGAATAAGAAGAAGGCTCCAAGTTATTATTTTGATTTGTTTGATTTCTTGACTCTCTTGTTTGAATTAATGTTTGATTCGTTCTGTTCAGTTGTTGCTTGATTGATTGCTAGGAGTTAGGAACTATTTTAGATTAAAGTTGCACTAGGATTTTAAGGAATTTTCGTGATTTGAAGTTTCTACAGGGTGTCTACCGGTCGATCGATTCTGTTGCATTGTTAAACATTGGTCGACCGATTTATCGATCTCTCTGACGATTTGATTTACATATCGACAGGTCGACCTATCCCTATCCACCAGTCAACCGATCCCTACCCACCAGTCGACATCGATCGACATGAAGCTAACCGGTCGACCGTTCCCCTGAACCGGTCGAATGATTTCTAGTAAACCTTTTTATTAGATTTATTAATTAATCCTCTTCTTAATCCGAACATTGCCTGAGTACGATCCTATATTTTTCCCTCACAGATATCCATCCCTGATTTCAAGATTGATTCTTTTAATAATTTATTTCTCATTGATCTTGTTGTCTTCATTGAATAAAGAACAAAGAAACATAAGTTATTAAAAGTAATTAACAAGTTCATATGAAAGATTAAGTATGGGTTGCTAGTCCAAGCCAAGTGTAGCAAGATAAGGGTAGCTCTCTTGGTCATGGTTTGATCACCCACTGATCCGCACAAGACCGTATCGTTTGCTCGACATACCCTAAGAATTAAAGGCACATAAAGTCACCCTGATTTCTAATAATAATAAACCAAGATCAAGAAGCATGATTAAGTCAAGTCAACTTATTGTCATGATTTCCAAGTATGTCATGATTCCAAGTTTACTAAGCATTATTTGATTCTCATGATTCATGACCTCCTATTATTATTCTTATTCTTATTATGATCTATGATGCTTTTATGTTATCATTTTTTACTTTAAGTTAAGAATGATTATTTACCTCTAATTATTTTATTCATGTTATGCATTGTATATCATGTGGTTCTCCACTATGTTGTAAAGCTTATGGGAGGACCTCATCCTATGTGTCTGATTTCCACAGGACCATGTCAATGACGAGGAAGAGTAGGTGTGTAGTGATGAAGCTCTGGCGGTAAGACAACACATGAACCACAGAACTTTTAGATTGTCTATTACCTTCCGCATTATAGATTCATGATGTAAAACTTTATTTTAATTCTTAGAAATGATATAGCCACTTTTAGACTTCCGCAATTCAAGTTATCCTTTTTCTTTATTTCTTTCTTCCGCTGACGTTCTCGATTCTTGACTGAGATATGATCAACATTAGGGTCAAAGTCATAGCATGTCATAGTATCTTTAAGTTGGTCTTCGCCACGTGGCGAGGGTCAATTTGGGGGCGTTACATTTATGATATAAGAGCCTAAAGTCAGGAGTCTCTTGACGTCCTAGTGTATAGCATAGTATGGTACGGGTTCATGTGCTATCGCCGAGCAGTCGCCACACCCTTCACCAAAAAGCATTGTAAGTCAAGTTCATATTTATGATAAGTTATTGTTTATTGATGCATGACTTTATTTTATGATTAGAGGATAAGCATGTCACGACGGTCAGAGCGAATTCAGGAGCAGATGATCAGATCGAGCCAGAATGCTCATGAGGTACCGGAAGACCCACTCCCTGAGATGGGGGCTCAGTCGGGTCACAAACGTGGTCGTGGTCGAGGACGTGCGCCAAGCCGCAGATGAGGTAGATGCCGTGCAGCTAGAGCGGCATTAGAGGAGCACATTGATGGGGTTGCTCCACCTGAGGGTAGTCAGGCTGGAGGCAGTCCGTCAGCGTCTAGATGCCACAATTTGGGAGCACGTCATGAGGCATCTGAGGACACAATTCAGGCCTTTCTCAAACTTCACCCACCTCAGTATGATGGGAAGGCGAACTTTTTCAAAGCTGAAGAGCGGATAGAGATCATGGACCGCATTTTCAAGTTGATGAGGTGCGCTGATGGACGCAAGGTCTTGTATGCCACATACATGCTTACTGGTACTGCAATGGGCTAGTGAAAGACTATGAGGGCCACCAGATTCAGAAGGCAGGAAGAAGAGGAGATTGCTTGGGAAGAGTTTATGAAGGCCTTCGTGGCTCGCTATACACCCGCACGAGCATGATTGCGTCAACAAGCAAGAGAAGTTCTTGCAGCTGCAATAGGGAACTATGTCGGTGGCTGACTACCACATTCAATTCATTCAACTAGAGCAATATTGTTCGATGTCATTTGAAGGGCATATTAGAGCTAATAAGTTTATCAATGGGCTGCAACAAGCACTGAAGACTGAAGTTCTGTCTGAGGATTGTAAGGATCTGAAGAAGGCTGTGAGGTTGGCCACACGTATGGAAAAGGACCAAGCTGAATGCAAGGTCAAAGCTCCAGCTAAACCATTAGATAGCTTAGGCCTCGAACCAATGATCGCCGACCGTTTAGAAGGGACGATCGTCGTGATCGCCACTTCAAGCCATACCCTTAGAGAGAAGCTCCATGACAAGCTCAAGCTCAACAACACCCTGCGCTACTACAAGCGCAACCTCTGAGACTGCTGCCACCATCACATGCATACCTAGTTTCAACAACTCTCGTTATGTACCTTTCTTCTTGGCTGCTTAGCTTCTTCTTGGCCGCTTAGTATATAATAGGTATCTTGTTCACTGCTTTAGATATTAATACCATGGCTTTCAACCTAAACGATATTTTTTCAGTGAGACAAACCTTATGACTCCATGGCTCCCCAGGACAACCCCACTTGCACATGTGATGATGTAAAAGATTGGTGCCTAGATTCTTTGAACAATATTGCAACAAAAGATTTTGACATGCATTTGAAAACTGAATCCCAAGTTCTTGGTGAATGTTGAATTGACATATTAGTTAAAGGTGTGTTGGAATGGAGTGTGAAACGTAACAACCAGAAAAAAGTTGATGTGATTGGATGAATTTTTAGTGAATTTTGAATTAAAAATTATTATTATAATTATAAAGTATAATATTATTATTAATAAAAATGTTAAAAAATTTAATAAAATCTTAAGAAATAAATAATATTATATTGATAATTTATTATAAATAATTTGTAAATTAATAATAAATAAATTATTTTATAAGGGTAAGATGTGAGTGAGAGAAAATAAGGAAAGAAAAGAAAAATGAAAAGGCAAACAAAAAAGAGATGTCATGGAAAAAAGTGGACACTCGTGGAACTGAAACGCTGAAACTGAGGTCACGTGAGGTCTTGATTTCAACTCACGGTTCCTTTGGCCGCATTTGACGAAATAGGTGGAAGTTCTGCCCTAATTTCGTTGTCAAACGGGTCAAAAATATTTCTAGTGAGAATAATGAGAGTAAAAAAATTGTTCTTACAATTCATTTAAAATGGGTCTCACACAATATTCAAAATAATGTTTGGATGAAAAAATGGAAAGTATATTTCACAATGTTATTATTTGGATTTCTCAATCTTAATTTTTAATATTTCGATTAATGAAAGTTTCGTCAAGTTTGAACGTCTATTTTTTTGTTCATTGCCCAAATGTAGTAGGCTTAATCATATGTCCAGAGTAGGCCAAATTGAACGTCACAACCCATTAAACTATTGGGTTTCTAGTTCGGTTCGAAAAAAATACAACTGTTTAGCTTACTTGACTCTCCTAGACCAAGAAAAAAAATACTAAATCAGATAGTAATTCACTTTTATTATATTATTTATTAATTTAATTATATAAGTTTGGTCCCTTATAAAGAAGAATATAAATTTGTTACTATATGTCAATGAATAATGACATTAGGATATTAATTGGGTCAAGAGAAAAAACTGATTTAAGCCAAATCAAATTTGACAAAAGAGTTGCCATGGTAACTAGTACTGTACCCGTGGGACGGTAGAAGATTCTAGATTAAAAAATAAGTAATTAACAAGAATTATTTAATAGATTGGTTTGATTTAAAATTAAAATATTCTAATATTTCATTTCACTCAATTTATTCTAGATTTTGTGGGTGTTACAATAATAACAAAAAAAATACATAACAAAATGTATATTTTCTTTCAAAAGATATTCAGTTTTAGTAAAAAATAACTATTTGTATTCAATAATTTTATTATGATTTAATGCTTGTACCACTCTTGTATTGGGTAGCACTATTTGATGTATATTAATCACCATGAATTAGTTTTTATTCATTTGTTCATAAATAATAGACGTGTGATGATACTATCCCAAGTAGCACAAATATTTTTTTATTAACCATTTCATAAAGGAATGGGCATGTCCGAAAGAGTAGGAGTGTAAGAAAAATCTCACCATTCTGAAAAATATTTCCGACCCCAAAAAATTGAAAAAAAAGAAATTAGGTATCTGAACATGCTAATTTAGAGTGATTTTTTTAATATATTGAACTCCCTCGTTAAGATTAGAGTTCCACCTGAAAAAAAAATAATAGGAGCTTATGGAGCTAATTTGTATGTATGATTATTTTATTTATATAATTAATATATAACTTATGAATTTTTTTAATTATAGATATAATAATTTCTTTATATAATTAATATTTTTATATCACATTATGAAAATCTAATTTGATAAATTTAAGATTGTAGTAACATATTTTAATATTTAGTTATAAAATTCAATAAGTTTGTATTAATTTAAATTTATTATTTATTTTTTAAATAAAATTATACAAAAGTAGTACCTTAAAAAATCATAGAAAAAGTTGACCCGCTAGAAAGCGTCTTTTATTTTTTAAAATAATTTTATATTATTTTCTAACTTTCATGCATTTTACCATTGATCACTTGGAAGATGATTAATTATTACCAATATCGGATCCATTTTTAAAAATTTAGATGGAGAGCAGGTTTAAAAGAGAAAAAAAAGAGGCATATCAAGATTTGAATCCCCGACTTTCACATATTTTTTTTCCATCGACTATATGGATTTGTATATATAAGAACTCATTATTATCATTAATAAATATGAACCCAAGATTAAAAAAATTGGACACTACAAGAAAAAAGTCAATTACATATAGTTGTGATCATCTGTAATTTGTCAACAATAGTCGAAAATGACGTTTTTCGACAGATAGCATCTGTGCGAAAATGATGCATCTCAAATTATTTTCGACGGTTATCTCACAATAATTTAAATCTTCGACGGTCAAGTTAACGGGCTGAGCCGTCGAATAATGAAAAGTTAAGACGATTTTAGCCGTCGATATGTATCGACGATTTGAGCTGTCGATACTATCGACGGTTCCAACCGTCGAAATGTACATCGACGGTTTGAATTGCCGATAACACCGTTGAGTTTTGATGGTTCAAACCGTCGTTGAGTTTTCAGAAGAGAGCGTAAATTAAAATAATATGCATACATTTAAGCATTCAAAATTCCAACTTCTAACAATTCTACCAGAAATTAATTTTTTATTTCCCAAACGTCCAAATTATTAAATTTTATTTTATATTATTACTTTAAAAATTTTTGAAGGATGCATACATGCATTAAAATTTCCAATGGATTATCAATCTGTCGGATAATCACATCAATTTTTTTTATTATATTAGCTTACGAATCGAACGTTTGAAATATGCTATTTTATTTTATTTTAGTGTTAATTTTTTATACTTATCTGAATTATAGCGATTTTCACTTATCGTAGCGCTCTTCTAAATTATATCACGATTTTCAATTTAGTCCATCTATTATATTCTGTTAATTTTTTTATTTTTTATTTATTAAATGACTAAAGTGTCCTTCGAGATTGCCTCTTTAGTAAAAAAATATTTCAACTAATAAGAGGACAATTTAGTTATTTAATAAATTAAAAAAGTTAAAATGAATGAAAAAGTTGATAGAACATGACATTAAAGTGAAAATCGTAACATAATTTAGGCGTCGTTTTGATAAATTCATATATTAAGAGTAAATGAGAAAATTTGAACTAAGGAGATTTAAAAAAATAACCAGTTATTTTATGTATTCATCGAATTGTATTTATTCTGCTACCTTAAGGAAGCGGAACATTGAAATATTAAATTTTATTTTATATTATTATTTTAAATCTTTTGATGGACATATTTGATTTTTTATTCTATTAACTTATGGCATATACCCTCCACTACAGGTTTCCTTTATCTTTAACTTCCTTTCTAGTTTTCAATATTCTCTTGCAAAAGTTCAACTTGTAAAATATTTTCATCCTCCAATACCTCATTTTCTTGCAAGGTTTTTGAAATGACCAGTTCAATTGCAAACCAGCAGTTGGTCCAATTCAACTTCCAAGATCGAAACTGAAGAAAAATAAGATTGAACTAGATAAAGTATGATAAAATTGGCTAAAGCATTTGCATCGGTTTGATCCAATATTTGTTTTTTCCAAGAAAATCCACACTGAGTGCCAGATGATCTAACATATGAACCAAATAGGAAATAAATAAACTTTTTCTGGAATTAAGAGGGAAATGTGGTAAAAAAAAGTAATATTTGTAGATGACGTAATGAGAGAGAAAAATAATCAAGGTATCTAAGAGAAAAAAAAATTGAAAGTACTTTTTTTCTCGCTATGATGAGATAGGGTCAAAACACATCCATTTTGAGGGATGGACCCAAGGTTGGATCGAGTGATCATTATTTCATTTTTTATGATTTAATATTAAATATGTTTTAAATATTTATTTCAAAGCTAATAGAATTTGTTAAATATTCAATGTTATTTCCATATTTGAAATATGAGTTTAAAGTCAAATAACAAAGGAAAAAATGGGTCTTAAGTTCGCATCGACTTGAGTCAAGAAATTTCACTCGTATCCAACTCAACCACTAGTCGAGTCATGATCGGGTGATCCGACCTAATCATCAATCTAGCTAAAGCTAACTTTGGCTTGGGCCGGACAGGCTCATGAGGTTCACACCTTAACTTGACGAGGCCATTGGCCAAGTACAAAAAAAAAAAAAATAGAAAAATACTTATCTAATGTGCGATTAGACCTCTTGACCTCTAAAAGATCAAGGCCCAACTCTTTACTTGGTTTCTTATTTGAAAATACTAATCATACTTATTTTGTGTATAATTTATTCTTATATAAAATAAAAAGTGATTCCAACTATTTCTTTGAAGGCAAGACAAGAAATGATATTCTTGAGTGATTGGTGGAGGGCATAATGATTTCTTGAGAGTGAAAAGGAGAAAATTGAAAAGCGATTCATAGAATTTTTTTTTTAAAAAAAAAAGAAGAAGTGGAACAAAGAACTAAACACAAACATAAATGAAAATTGAGAGGAAAAACAAAATTTCTTTGAGACAAAATATGAATAAGAATTATACTAAAAGGATAATAATGATATTTTACCTTTAAATAGTGAAATCAATATGTAATGTATATTTTAATTCTTTCATAAAGTTTTATAAATGTTGGTCCACGGACTATACTCGAAAGGCTTGATGTTAGCAAACAAAGAAGATGATGTATTAATATTAGTTGAAGTGTTGGGCCTAATAGGTTAACAAATTTTCGATAGAAAAGATATTTTAATATGCTACAGAACAAGGTAGTCAATATTGGGATCTTATGTAAGATCGCAAGGAGCTCGTAAGTTCGAAGATCGTAAGATCGGATCGGGGATTGTAAGATCCTACATATATATTAAAATAATAATTTAATAAATAAAATTATATAAAATGATATTTTTAAATAAATTTGTAATATTTTAAATTATAAATAATGTTATCTTGAGTACTATCCTATTAAGACTTGTTACAAATGCATATGTATACTATTTATATAATAATAATTTAATATAGATTGACAAAAAATGGTAATAATATGATGAATATGAAATAGCATTATATAATAACTTTTAATATACATTCATAGTAGAGTTATTTTGTGCAAAAATATTTTTAAAATTTTAATTATAACCAATAACCTTTTTCTTAATTTTATTTCTAAATAAAATCATGTTGTACTTGGTGAAAATTTAAAAAACAAAACAAAAATTTGAAAAAAAATTGGATTAGTAGGATCGGTAGGATCTTACGATCTTAACCATCTTACGATCCTACCGATCCAACAAAAATGATCTCAAAGTTGAGATCGATATCACAGATCCTAGGTAGGATCGTACGATCTTACGATCAAGATCGTGATTTTGATAACCTTGCTACAGAATAAGTTGATGCCCGGTTGGACTTGCGAACACCCACTATGATAACATCAAAAAGTTGTCGATACAGCGGACGGCCGGTCCAACAATCGGTCGCCTGCTAAGATGAGTAGTGTCTGTCAAGGGATCAAGACTAACATTGGTTGAAGTGTGGTCCAAGCAGGTTAACGAAATTTCAGCACTAATTGAACTCCGTTTGACGTTAATATTCTTTTCTCTCATTCCTCCGCCCACTACAAGAAAATTGGCGATTAGCGACTCAAGGTCGGAGACGCGAGGGAGACGCTATTACGTCTCCATTTTGAAGAGCATCTCTTTAGCGTCCAACTAGCAACGCAAAATTGAGACGCTGGAAATCGGGGGCTAGTGGCGTCGCACTAGAGTCAAAGATAATGAGACGCAACTAGCACCACTTGTTGATGCTATATCGACGTTATTAAGACGCGATGTTTGCGGCTGTGCGAAGCAAGAACGCGTCGCTAAGTCGACGCGCAAGGGGCGCTAGGCGTGAGGCGCTATTCCGGCGCCCACGTGTCGCTACTGTAGGCGCTAGGAAGGTGCTATATTGACGCAAATATGATCGTGCACGTGTCGCCAATGAGACGCTAAATAGCGCTAAGTGCGATATATTTAAATCAGCGTCGACATGTGTTGAGACGCTATGAAGTCGCTACTTGCACATTTTTTTTACCCGCCCCAACCTCATTTTTTCCCTTCCCACATCATACAATTTATAATGCATCTCAAAATGCATTGATATTCATCACAGGAAATATAAAAGCATCACAGGCAATATAAAACCATCACAGGCATAATATATAACATAAGAATACGAAAACTACTAAACCGAACTAACAAACTATATGTATGTTTAAGTCTATAAGTAACAAATGCATAGTTTGTTTTCTATCCTAGGTTTGGGAGTTATTGTTATCATTCGGAAAGTTCGACCCCGACATGCTTGGTTCATGGCCTCGCGAGGATCGATTCTGCGTCGGGATCAATCCCTGAATCGCCTGCAATAAAGGAGCCAACTACTACGACATTTGCTGCGACACCTGCTACGATATCTGCGCCGATAACTGCTGCGATAGCTGCTGTGATAGCTGCATCATATCAGGTGCAGCGGATGAGCTCGGAGCAGATGCACCTCCTGCATATCCTCCGATCCTCCTAATTATTTAAGCGGCTGTGCCGAGGCCACGCAAGTATCCCCCTCATGTCGTGCCGGCCAACTCCTCCCAAACAGCAGGGTCCTCTACGAAATAAAAAAATTATACAATCATATGATATATAAATTATATATCAAGAAATACGTAAATTAAAAACATGATTAAACCAACGAAGAAACATTACCTGGTGGCTGAGTACTCGGATCATCTCCATACTTTTCAGCCATTTTCGCATTATACTCATCCTATAAAATTTTACATTATGTATTTAAAAAATGCACTAACGACAACAACCAAATGACCATATCATGAGACTTACCAAAAGCTTACGAGCAGTGGGCGTGACTAAGTCGTTTGTCTTTCGGCTCTTATGCATGGCCTCATAAACCACACGAAAGTCTACGGGACCGCCTTCTTTCTCCTCCTACAATAAAGTTTCAAATTTGATAACATAAGTATAAGTTAAAAATTTGATAAATTGAATTTATATGTAAATTATCATGCGTCGTCGATGCTCGTCAAATCGCATTTATCCCCCTGTGTGGATGTGGGCCTCGGACTTCGAAAGACGGTTAACTATTGCATTTTCCGACTTCCTTTGCCATCGTTCATCCGTCCTTTGTGAACATCAAATATTTACACTTTCAAAAAGCTGTAATTTTCATAAAAATAATGTAAAAGTATACATACTTACCACGATTGGCTAGAGCGGCACTATAGAGAAGCTAATGTGTCGCTAAAATTACGTAGCGACACCATAGCGTCGTCGCGGCGTCTCAATGGTGTAACTCATCATCGCGACGCCATTGAGACGCTCATTAAAAGTTTTTTTCAATTTTTTTTAGTATGTATGAAATTTTATTTATCAATGTAACGTCTCATCGCATTATGCCTCATTCCAATTATTTTATTTTCTTCCGATAATCTATCATGTATGTATACAAAATTATAAATATGTATGTATATGTGTATATAACACAATTGTGTGTGTATATATATACATATGTAATATATGCATATGTATATATATGTCTATGTGTGAGAGATTAAGATGTATACGTATTCGAAGTGAATATATATATGTGTATTTTATGTGTCAAATTAGGTTATAATAATATGTATATATGCAGTTATTATATATAAGTATCAGCATATACGCGTATTTATATGTCTATATGTGCCCGATTGAACGAGGGGTAAAAAATCAACTTAGGAGGCGCAATACAGACGTCATTGAGTTGCTAGATTCATTTAGCGACACCGTAGTGCCGAACTAGCGTCTCAAACAATATGAACATGCGACGCTAGAGAGATGCCCATAGTGTCATCATAGCGTCGATACAAGCTGCGGCTCTCGTTAAATGCTAGGTGGACGCTATTGAGTGTCTACTGTGATGCTAAAATATAACTCACTTAATCAACAATCATAATCCCATGATTAAGTATATAATAATATATGCATAATTAAGATATTATATATATTATATGTATAGATAACATAAATAATATAGGTAACAAATTATATATTTAGGAACACTCTTATCATGTAAAAATACATATATATATATATATATATATATATATATATATAATCGTGTAATTAATACATATATATGTTGATATTATGCTATTGATAATATGTTGATAATCATGTAATTAATACTAATATAATATTTAATGAATTTATTGATTGACATATAGTATATATAATATAGTGTTTAAATATATACAATAGCGTCTCATTAGCATCTCCTTTATTTGAGACGCCATATAGAGTCGCTTTAGAGTCTTCAGACATGAGACGCTAGTGTCGCGTCTAAAGTGGTCGATGCGCGCTAGGTGCTGTCGCGCATTTGCGGTTCATAGCGCGAAATAATAGCGTCTACGTAGCGTCTCGATTGCGCTAAAGTTAACGCCAACCCATTGAGTAACTAAGAAGACGCGAATGAGACGCTATCGAGAGGCAAGTCACGTCTGATTCTCGTGATGCGAAGTAGACGCAATAGAGGCGCTAGTGGAGTCTATATAGCGTCACAATTTTTGGAGTCGTTACATTGCGTCGCTAATCGCCAATTTTCTTGTAGTGTTAGGATTATATCATTTCATATGTATGATGATCTATAAACTACTCTATATGCAGTACTTTATGTTTTTTAATATGATCGTTTTAAAGTTTTTAGAAAGAATGATTTGATTATATATATATTATTTATATAATAATTTAATAAACAATTGATTTAATCTATTGAAACCTATCAAAGTGGTTGTGAAAAAATTGGTACAACCAAATTCCAGTTAGGCACTAAAAGAGGTGATGCTGTAAACTAACCTATTAAAATTTAAATTCAAATTTCTAACAGAAAGGCAATACTAAAAAATAGATTAGCTCTTTATTTTTTAAGAAATTTACAGTATGACTTATGCGTAAATATATCCATGAATCATACACAACAGTTCAATATTTTGTACCATTCACATTGGCAAATTATATAAAAATTATTGACAATTTAACAATGAAAGTAAAAGGTGCAACTTAAATCTAAAATAGTGAGTCTCAAGCTTGCACTCAACTACAATTTGAAGAACCAAATGCTCGATAGTCATATCTTATTAATGTCAACAGCTCTCACTATGGTTCATCAAACTCCAAACTCATTAAATGTATGATTGAATTAACTAATTAATTTTTGCAAACAAACCAAATGAAAAATAAGGTATCCTAAAAATCAACATCATTTCTTAGCCTTTTATATTTCTAATTATATAGCAAGAAAACGAGTATGCTTTCATTGGTTACCTGCAAAATCAAAAAATAAGGGTGATCTTATTAACCAGCTCAGTGAGTAGATACAAATGAATAAAATTTCAAAAAACTTGAAAACAAAATTCCTTTCCTATATCAATGAAATTTGAATATATAATGCACATGAATGACATGAAACCAAGACATCATTTTATATTCTATTATCTTATACAATCTCAACTCCTGAACTCCTTAGTCCCAATTCAAACCAAGAGCAACAATATTATCATTTTCAATCTCCCATCTCAATAGGGGAGGACCCAACCCAAAAAAGCCACTACAATAAAGAGAGTTTATAGGAACTAAAACTATTGGTTCTAGAAACACTTATTTTTGTTCCTAATTATTCTTGAGACCAATATCTCTTTGGTCCCTCTTAGTTCCTAGAAGTTGGTTATTAAAAGCTTTAGGGACTTAAAAATTTCTTTTGGTCCTGAAAAAATAAACTTTTAGACACAAACATATTGGTACTTAGTAATAGACTTTTAGGAACTAGTTAGCTTGATCTCCAATCACATGTTCTTAGGAACCAATGAGTTTGGTCCCTAAAGGTGTCACCATATCAATATTATCTATTTGTATGCAAAAGTGTACCAAATAATTATAACTACAAATTTGATTAGTCTTTAAATGTATACACAAACAATTTTCTATAAAAAAAATCATATATAAATCTCATTGCTCGTTGATCCATTACAAACATCATAGATTGAAAAACATTAAAAGTGCCAAGCTTCAAATTTCTTTTATCTAGAATGTCTTTCCCATATAATCAATCACAAGACTTTATCTTAAAATATCTTTCTTCTCCCTTTGGCTAATCACGACATAGTTAAATAACACTCCATTTATATTGAGCAAGAACTACATTAAAATGATAAAAAAAATGAGAGGGGTCAATTATAATTATGTAAAACAAAGGGAAACATTAGAGAGATGTTAAGAGAAGTAAGCAAATTATGCTTCAGAACCATCAATAACAATGTGACATACCTCATTTTATAAACCTATTTGTTAATATTTGTAATTTGATAGGATATCTTAACATCCAAATTTTATAAAAGTCGCATTGCATCACAAATCACCTGAGAAAATCATTGAAACAAATTAATTAATGAATGAGGAACCTGAGTAAATAAAATTAATGATTAGTGAACAAATAAGGAACTACGATGCAAATCACATCACAAATGGCAATCAGGAACCAGGGGTTTTCGAGAGATTTCTACAATCAACTTTGGCAACATGTGAGTGCAAAAGTTAGAAGAAATGACAAACATGTGAAAAAATTAGATTATCACTTAAAAAGAACTCTTATTATTTGATATATAGAATAACACTTCAAAAGTAAAATGTCTGCCCCTGTTCCTTTTTTGGTAAAAATATGCATGGCACAATATGAATAGAATTAAGGACATGGTAAAAGGTCCATGCAATAGCCATACTTGTGAGCTGAATGACACTTTACCTAAATGTTTTCTTTCAATAAATCCAAATCTAACACAAAGGGAAAAAGGAAAATGATAAAGAAAAAATATATACAAATTACCAAAGCAGAAGCACCGAATAATAGGATCATTGCATGCAACATCCACTGTCCTTCCCCTTGCTAATAGGAATAATAGATGTCCTTTATGAACAAGCTCAGCGTAATGAAATGTTGATGACTATGTTAATTCTCTTTGTTCAATCAAGGAATTGTGCACATACCTACCTCTTAACTTTCTTACCTTTTCCTGAACAGAAACTCTTAACATATCATTTAGTTTTCTCACAAGCAAAACTTCAAACAGTTGGGGGGTTCACGCTACAATTAAAGTTTCTCAACTATAAATGTTCGAAAGTAAAATCCTAGCCTTTCATTGTCAAGCTAACATCAAAGAATAAACATACATCCTAGCCTTCCAGCGCCATCATCAGCTTGATTCAGAGCATCACCTCAGCCTTGGCAGGGAGAGCAGCCGAGGGCCTTCCCTCCCTCGCCAAGCCATTGGCTGGAGTCCATAGCAAGATGACCGAGATCAAAAGGGAGCTTGAGGTCATGAACTAGCTCATCAGGAACATAGAGCTGTACAGTGCAGGACGTCGCGTACGAGATGGAGGACACTACAAGAAAATTGAGGAATAGCAACCCACGACTTACGATGCTAGGGAGGCGCTATTACGTCTCCATGATAAAGAGCATCTCATTGGCGTCCAACTAGCGCAGCATTTATGGGACGTTGGAAATCGGTGGCTACTAGCGTCGTAATAGAGTCAACAAAAATGAGATGCTACTAGCGCCACGTGTTGACGCTATCTCGATGTTATTAAGATGCGTGGTGTCTGGCTGAGCGCAGAAGAAATGCGTCGCTACTTCGACGCAAGTAGCGCTAAGTCTGAGGCACTATTCCGGCGCCCACGATTCGCTAATGTAGGCGCTATTTCGGTGCTGCAGTGACATAAATATGATGGTATCCACGTCGTCAATGAGACGCGAATCTGATGCTAAGAACGATATATTTAACTCATCGTCGACTGCGAATGCGACGCTAATGTGACACTATGAATGCTCTACTTGCAGATTTTTTTACTCATACCAGCTTCAATTTTTAGCCTTCCCATGCCATACAATTAATATTTAACATAAGAATACGAAAAGTAATAAACTAAACTAACAAACTATATGTATATCTAAGTCTATAAGTAACAAATGCATAGTTTGTATTCATGGTTTGTTTCTATCCTAGGTCTTGGAGTTATTGTTATCATTCTGGACGTTCGACCCAGACGTGCTCGGTCCATGACCTCACGGGGATGGATTCTGCATCGGGATCAATCCCTGAATCGTCTGCAATAGCGAAGCCAACTACTGCGACACCTACCGCGATATCAGCTCCAATAGCTGCTGTGATAGCTGTGTCATATCAGGTGCAACAGATGAGCTCGGAGCAGATGGATCGTCTGCATATCCTCTGATCCTCTTAGGTATCTGAGCGGCTGTGCCGATGCTATGTAAGTATCCCCTCGTCGTGCCGGTCACCTCCTCCCAAAGAGCAGAGTCCTATATGAAATAAAAAAAATTATACAATCATATAATATATAAATTATATATCAAGAAATACATAAATTAAAAACATGATAAAACCAACAAAGAAACATTACCTGATAGTTGAGTATTTGGATAATCTCTATACTTTTCAGCCATTTTCGCATTATACTCATCCGAAAAAATTTAAACATTGTGTATTTCAAAAATAGTGCACTAACATCAACAACCAAATGACCATGTCATGAGACTTACCAAAAGTCTATGAGCAGTGGGCATGACTAAGTCATTTGTCTTCCGGCTCTTGTGCATGGCCTCATAGACCACACAAAAGTTTACGAGACCGCATTCTTTCTCCTCCTATAATAAAGTTTCAAATTTGATAACATAAGTAGAAGTCAAAAGTTTGATAAATTAAATTTATATGTAAATTACCATGCGTCGTCGATGCTCGTCAAACCGTATTGACCCCCTGTGTGGATGTGAGTCTCGGGCTTCAAAAGATGATTAACTCTTGTCTTTTCCTACTTCCTTTGCCATCGTTCATCGGTCCTTTGTAAATATCAAATACTTAGACTTTCAAAAACTATAAATTTAATATAAATAATTTAAAAATAAACATACTTACCACTTCCTACATAAGGACTCCCAAACTGAGTGCCTAATATGCGTTGCGCATCTTTGTATGCCTTGCTCCAAAGTGAAGTCGGCGGACGTGACGACCTTGTGAAACTTGTATAATCGATTTCGAAGGCGTTTCGCAGCGACCTCCTCAAAAGCTCTCCGGATCATTCCTAGACTAAGATCCGGATGAAACTGATTTGCCTCCTACAAAATACGTTAAAACTTAGTAATTTTAAAATAATATAAATCGAATTATGTAACTCAAATAGAAGATCGTACCGTAAAGACTCGAAAGATGTGATCTCGCACTTGAATTGGAGCATCTTTCCAGGATCCTGATCATTGTGGCAAGTGGAAAAGAACGAGAGCACTGACATCCTGCACAGTGCTAGCGGGTATGAAAGTGGTCCTGCCAATTACAAAGGAGAATTAATTTTAAATGATAACTAAAACTATAATAAAATTTGTATAACTTATTTAACTTATGGTCGAGCAATATTATTCACAGTGACCACCCCATTATCGTGTAATCCCTCTTCATCACTTGAAGAGGAATCATTATCCGGTACAACTGAGATAAGCTGAGAATGTCCGACATCATCAAAGGGCCCTAATACATAATAAATCATTAGTTTCATACGAAAAAAAAATTAAAGTTGTGATAATTGATATATGTACAGTAATGTTCTCACCTTGATTGATGCGTACCGTAGCATGATCAGTGGTAGTCCCCTCATCTGATTGAATTGAGCCAGGTGCTTGTGCTATCGATGGCGTAGCAACTGACATTATTAAAAAATAATTAATGTAATTAATTGAGAAATGTTAATAACAATATATATATCACCTGGGGTAAGATGTCGCTCGCCAATGCTAGAATGTAGTGAAGCGATCGGTAATCTCGCCGGTGATGGTGGTGTAGCAACTGTCATCATAAGAAAATACATAAAATTTGCCTCCTATTTAAAATTATGGAATATACAAAAAATAACCTAGTGTGACATGACGGACGTCGTCGTGCGATTGAGATGTCCCGTATCTGGAGTGATACACAGAGCAGACCCACCAATGGATCGCCTACTATGTGACGATCCGGCTACGTGCCCCGTCGGTGACGGAGGAACTGATATCATTAAAAAATAAATTTAACTATTATAAATAATTATAAATAAGCAGCTGACAATAAATATATTACCTGGTGGTTGTGATGGCTGACTCATCTGAAGTGAACGCCTGGAAGAGCGAAATGACCCAAATGCTCGACCCCTAGTAACCATGACTGAAAAAAGTAATAATCTTATCTTATTATCGGTAACCATATATAACTTAAAAAAGAAGTAAAAAACTTATATCATTAGAATAACTACGGGATTCATTCGCTTGTTTCGTATTTTGATTCATTTTTATCATATTCATCATCGTCGCTATAATCTTGGTTCGAGTCATCGTCAACGAAATTATCAAAGTTCACTTCCAAGAGCTCATTTAAATTGAACTCTTCCATTGGCTCAGCGTCATCGACCAATTGAAAATTCTCAACTCCATCGGCCACATCAATTGTCTCATTCACTCTATCTTCTTGATAGTAATCGTCCATGTGAACATCATTGTGCACGGATGATGTTTCATTGTCATCTATCATTGTTTCTACTAAGAATAGTCTACTCCTCACCTTGCATGACGCCCACCATTCATCCTTGATTCTTTTCGATGGATACTTAGTGTAGTAGACTTGTTGTACTTGTTCCGCCAATACAAATGGATCGTATGACTGAAGTCTCGACCAAGGGTTAATATCCATCAATTTAAACTTTTGATCGATCCAAACTCCTTTCTTTGGATCGAACCAACAGCATTTTAGCACCACGAGTTTGTTAGATTTTCCCAAATAAGACAATTCTAGGATGTCTTCTATAACACCGTAGTAATCAAAGTCGTTGTCCCCATACGTGCTTCCTAGAACACATATGCCGCTATTAATAGTTGAACGTTGTCGACTATATTCTTTTGTATGGAACCGATATCCATTGACTATGACGCCATAGTAGCTAAGAACTTATTTCTTCGGGTCATGACCGAGATCTCATATTTTGTTTTCTATGACTGAGACATTAGTAACCTATAAGAAAAATAACTAAAAACTTTATAACGAGTTACAAACTTATAACAATTAAAAACAAGCGGAAAGATTTCTCACTTCACATCTCAACCAATCGACAAAATGTTCGTCTCCTAGTTTCAATAACTCATCGTTTGAAACTAACGGATTGATTTGTCGCTGTAATTTTTTGAATTTCCTGAATTCATAATTTTCAATTAATGAATCATATAGCAACAATTAACTTCAAATTATATAACAAATTAGAACAAATTGTCTTACTCAAGATACGACGTCACTTCGCTACAATTTGCAAGAACATAATTCTCAACAGTGGTGAGATCTCTGTCATTCAAGATAACTTTGTGTCCTGTACCAAGAAGCCGACATGGGTATTTGAAGATGGATAGAATATTCATGTCAACTTCTCTTTCACCACCATCATCGTTTCTTGGGGGTGTGTCATGATTGTATGTGTGGCTCAAAATATTTGGAAGTGAAGTTTGACACCTCCTCAATGAAATATGCTTCACATATGAAGTCTTCAATTTTTGTCTTATTCTTCACCTTCCTTTTCAAATATAGCATGCACCTTTCGAAAAGATACATCCATCGATATTGAACCGGACCCACAATTTTTGTTTCTTATGGTAGATGTACAATCAAATGTTCTATTACATCAAAGAAAGAAGGTGAAAATATCTTCTCAACCTTGCACACGGTAATCACAATAGAAGCCTCTAACCGAGAGATGTCTTCTTTCCGAACGATGGATGCACAAAGCTCTTTAAAGAACATAGACAATTCTATTAAAACCTCCCAAATGGCCTTTGGCAAAAGTTCTTTAAGAGGCTATTTGACAACTGGAACAAGGCGTCTGGTTCTGCCTGGTTCCAGCCAAACGATGTGATGTTTGGCGGAACCGGAGCCAGAACCTGGTTCCACTTCTTGCCCTGGTGGAACTAGGCACTGTAGCTTTTTTTTGGACTTTACGTCTTGCTTTTTTTTTCAATTTCCTCTATTCTTTTTTTTTCTTTCTTTTATTTTTCTCAAATACAAAGATTGAAATATCTCTATGTGGTGAAATATTTAACAAAGTTGAGCATCTAATGGGAAATTAATTACTTTGACAAAATGACTTTCACTATAAGAAATAAGATGATTGGGGACATGGGACACCTCGACGCTAAATGACATAGCTACTAATAGCGTCATCTGCCGACGTTATCAAGACATTATAGCTTCACTAGTTGTTGATTTGAGGAAATGCATTTAGAGTCAACATAAAAGACGCCAAAGCGGTGCTAAAATTGGAGATGCCATTTTTGACACCAAGGTGGCGTTGCGAGGTGGCGCTTGACACTATTATGACATGAACACCATCATCAGTTCATCACCACCTGCTCAGTGTTGCCATCAACGACGTGAATTTGACTCCAAAGGGGTGTTAAATGATGACGATATCTCGAAGTTGTGGTGACACTAATGTGCGGCGCTAACGTCATGTTAGAAAGCATCGCTGATGTGACACTACGTTGACATTAAATACGATGCAAATGTGACACTAATGAGTCGCTAATGTGACATAAATTATGATAAATTTGCCCCCTATTACCATCTATTCTTTTCTTCCCTTACTTTTTACAATGCATCTATAAAGCACTCTTCACATCCAAAATAATATAAACTAAAACAATTATAGTGCATCAAACTAAAAGTAATAACATTGCAAAAAAGTTAATAATATAAAAAATATTATCATTACAAAATTATTGATGTTACAAAATTTTAATCACATCTAAAGTTACAAAAGTTTTTACCCTCCTAAATCATTATCTTCATATGCGTCGTTCTTGACATTCGACGATGATGTACTCGGACCTTGAGCTCGTGGTGTTTGAGTTTGAGGCTAAATGATGTTATGAATAGTTTGCACGAATGAAGCCAATTGTTGAGAAAGTTGGTCAACAATTAATCCTCTAACATTGATCCAATGTTTGCTCCAGTGTTGCAAGTGAAGTCAGAGTAGACTTGCCAACAATATATCCTCTCATCTTCTTAGTAAGCTGAGCAAGTGTTTCTAAGCCTCTTAAGTATCCGACTCATGTCGTCCCAACCACATCTTTCAAAATAACAACATCCCCTATAAAGTAAATAAATTTTATAATCATATAAAGTATTATATAACATTAAAAATATTAATTATTTTTTAGATAAGTTACTCGATGACCGAGTATTAGGATCATCTTCGTACTTCTCTACCATCTTTGCATTATATGCATTCTAAAAGATATAAACCTAAAAAATTTGAGATATCATTTAAACTAATTAAAAAAATCAAATAAATAAGTAATGAAACTTACCAAGCCATGGGTACTGTGTGACTATAGGGTTATAAGATCAACTTTTAAGAATGATAGTAAAAAAAGCAAATTTATTTGCTATAAGTATTTCTTAAATTCTGATGTTTAAAATTTATGATTACTCATGTTTGTTTGAAATTTTAATGACTTATTTAATGCTTCTTACCTTTTAGCTATGAACTGCGTTTAGAAGGTTATCAATGAAACATTTGAATTTACTTCAATATTCAAATGACTTTTTAGTTGCACATAAAAAGGAGCAATAGTTTGCTCCAAAAGAATATGAATGATTTAGTTCTTATAATGTATCACTTGAATTTGAAGGATGGGAAAAAAATAAAAATTGATCTTGAAGTGGAGGATGTTACTTCCAATGATGAATTACTTGTTGAAAAGAAAACTAAAGGAGATAACATATATACTTCATGGTAGAGATGCTAATGATAATGATAAATGAAATTGATGTTGTTTCTAATGAAAATGTGCACAATGTAAATGCATCAATTAACAATTTGAAACTTCTAGAAAAAAATGGATTTGCTCACTTCAATGACCATGAAGAGCTTGAAGGCAATGACGATAACCTTCAATATGATTTGGAATTCAATGGCATGAAGCATAACCTTTAACTCATAATTCTTGTGAACTTCTGTTATTTAAATTCAGTTGTTAACTTGTTTAAATTTAATTATGTAGACACACTTTATGTAGTAATTCTCATAATTAGACAGCATGATGCATACTTTAACTCTTTTCTTGTGAACTTATCAGTACTACTTATGTGAGCGTTGTTTGTTCTCACATAATATTCAGACTTATGGATTCATTGTGGATTGTGGTGTGATTATGTGAATGTAATTCATTGTGATATGTGGTATTTGCATAATGTATTGTTATCATTTGGATTTGGATAATCAATTAAGTGCATGCGATGTGAATATTATTTGCTAAAAATGCGAAAGTGATATTTTTATAATATTAAATATGCCTATTATTTTTAATATTTTTCACACCTATGATCGTCACTCTTAATTTTCTTATCCTAAAAAATATTTTTTTATTCATGAAATAGGATCTTGATCCTCAAAGGCCCTTGCGACCATACATTCTAAATTCTTAATGTCTTATACAAAAAATACTTAATACAATATATATAATGTAATGAAGTAAAATAAAATAATTTAAATTAAATAGCATAATAAAGTGAGTATAAATTAAATCATCAATCAAGTAGTAGTTAAACAAAAAAAATAGACAATGAAGCATAAACTTAAACCATATATATATATATATATAAGAAATTTATGTTTTAATATTTTAAGTTTATAATTTGACTCAGTCGGCCAGGTCACTCAAATTCGTCGAGATAATCGGTTGAACCCAGGTTTTTACCGAATTTAAGTGAGTCAATCGGGTTTTAAGTGTCTTATGAACCATGTTATTGCCACATATACCGGTCCGGATGGACCGGACCGGGCTAGGTTATGAAACATTGCACACAAGTGATGGGTGAACTTTATTGTGTACTCATAGATGGTACCATATGCATCATTTTGGTGGCGTATGAGTATAAATGCTATGTGTGAATGCCTCCTTCAATATTCTAGCAAGCAGTTGCAATTTCATTGCATGTCAGCATTGATGAAGTCACTAATAAGCAACCTTTGTAGTCCTTGCCCTACTATATTTAATGTGTGTCTACCTAGTGACCCCCACTTTTGAATCCAAGAGTCTTCCAAGAATTGAACTAAGTTGATGAGGCGAAGGTACTCTTTCTCTTTTGCATGCCTAGAGAGAAAACTTTAGCATGATTTGTCAAATCGTTCGCTTGCATGATGAAGGACGAAATTGCCTACAAAATTATCGAGCTAAGAGTGAGAAGCCCCTCCTTACTGTGTCAAACCGAATAGATCCAGATTATATTTTATTAGACAAATTGATTAATCTGAGCAATCGATAGATAATAAAATAATATATATATATATATATATAATCATATATTTATGTGTTAAAGTATAATAATATGGTTAAAAATTTTAATTAAAAATAGCAAATCCAATGTGAATAAGTTGTTGCTTGATTGTAATATATAAATAGCAATTTATAAATTTATATTTCTTAAACTTAGCAATTAATATCAACTTAAACTAGAAAAAAATGAGTATATTATTTTTTAAAGATTTTGGCTTAATTTATTTTATGTTTATTTTTTCCCATTTAAGAAAGAACAAGGGATAAAAAGAAGTTCTCTAAAAGAAAATAATTTGAGAAATGAGTTATAGTAATAATTATATAAAAAAATTTAGATACCCTAATTATTCAAACAATTAAGTGTGGCATAGCAATTTCTACACATGTATTGTTCTACTTGGGTTTATGGTTCAAATCTTGGTTTTCATTTTATTTTTAAGTTATTTTCACTGAAGACGTAAAAAATATTTTGGATTGTCCATCAGTTCGTTGGACCCATCTAGGTCGAGCGGTCTAATCCGAAGGAACACATAGGTGCCAAGGTTTTTTTTTAAGGAAAAGATTACTTAAGCATTAATAAAGCAATGAGAGTTATCAAAATACAAGGATCGAAGGGCCTCCGAAGGAGGATGGCCTTTCCAAAAAACGTCGTACAGCTGACGACGAGCATACTGCGCAAAAAAATGAGCTACAAAATTTGCCTTCCTATTACAGTGCGACACTTTGTGTCTTGCAAAATGAGAAAGTAATGCTTTGATATCCAAAAAAATCTGTTGAATGCGCCATGGAGGGTCCGAGATGTTGTTGATTGCATTGACCAGAATCAGAGAGTCGGACTCAATGTGAATCAAGGAGATGTGAATCCGGATGCAAAACTTGATGCCCTCGAGCATGGCCAGCGCCTCCGCCTCCAAAGCACTACGATAGTGCCTAGCAACCGCACCTGCAACCAAAAAAGAGAAATCGTGAGAGCGACAAACGAAACCCATTCCCCCTAAATCCCCACAACCCATGAAGGCGCCGTCCGTATTGATGCATGCACAATTTTGTATATTTTAACACATTAAGAATTTGAAAATTGAATGATCATGCATCAATTATCTTATTTTTTTCTTATAGAATATTATTCTTCTTAATTATTCGGTGATTTTCACGGTGTTTGCTGTGCAGGAGAAGAAAAATGGACCGTGTTACTTTGACACGGGCCATTTTTTATTTTGTCGCGTCACGAGGAATTTTTGCCACGTCCTGATTGAAATGGTCCGTTTCGAATGAAAACGGACCGTGTTGTAACAAAGAGAAAATGGCCCGCGTCATGTGTGACACGGTCCGTTTTGACAGTGATAGACGATTATAAAAGACCTCCACTTCCTCACCAAAGGGGCAGCAAAGAAGGAAATCATCCATTCAGAGATACTTTGTCTAGAGTCACATCTTAGAGTTTTATTTTTCTTGCTCATCTTTTGTACTCTAAATTTTGGCTTTATAATGTTTTATTCTTCAGCAATAGAGTAATCTTCCTTTGTTGGTTTTACATTGTTGAACTCCACTGTTATTTTGATGAAAGATTATTTTCTGAATATGAATGTTCTGTTTGAATCAATTTTATTCTTAAACATCTCGTATCTCTCCCCTATCTACTCTGTGAGATTTAGTGGGGTTTGGACTTAGACTTACTCGGTTGAAAAGCATTTGAGATGAATCAATCATTTATGTTTTAATCCTTAAATATTTGGAGAACGATTTGATTAAACTTTCTTCAAATATTTAACTGATCCAACAGATAGGACATCTGGTTAGAGTCCTAATCTATTTTATTTCTATCAGATGTAATTTTCTTACTCGATTAACAGTGGAGGAATGCTTAGTAAAACCAACATTTCTTCTAATTGGTATTTCTTTTTCTTGGATCTGCTCCTTGTTTCGCTCCTGATTATCTTCTTAATTCATTTCTCTACAAGAATTGTCATCTAGTAAGAGTGAGAGATAAAAGTCTTCGTGGAATCGATATCTTTTTATTACTTGTGCGATCGGTATACTTGCCGAACTTTTCTACTCTATAGAAAAGTAGTCATCAAGTTTTTGGCGCCGTTACCGGAGACTTTTTCTATCTTTTTCTTACTACAGGTTACTATTTTTTATTTATTTATTTTATTTTCTCGAACATCCTACGCAATCAAAACAGACTCCTATTCAGGAATTGACCGTGTCATCATTTGAAACGGTTCGCGTTTCCTAAAAATGGTCCGCATTTTTATTCCACGTTCTTACCAAAGGCAACTTAACACGGTCCGCGTTCACAATACACGGTCCGTATTTTGTAGCCACGCTTACAAAAATAGTTTGTATATCATTGAACACGGTCCACGTTTCGTTCTTTAAAAAAAGATTTTTTTTTCTTTCCATTCGATTTCTTGAATAATTATTTCAAATTGTTCTTGATTCACACTCTGAAATTCTCGAATAAAATGATAAAGAGACATAAAACCAGGAGCTCGAAAGAACCACTTCTCTTCAATTCTGAAATAGAAAAATTTGCTAAACAACGAAGGAAAGTTATAAGGATCAAAGAGATGACGAAAAATCAACAATAACAACAACAACAACCAGGAATTCAAAATCCAAATCCAAATTATCGGACGATGAGAGATTACACTATTGGTCATATGAATCATGACCCATGGAGCATTACTCTTTCAGATATCAACACCAATTTCCAGATACAACATGGCACCCTTCAAATAGTGCAAAATGACCAATTTAGTGGAAATCAAGATGAAGATCCTTTTGGACATGTTAGAAAATTTCTTCAATTGTGTTCTACTTTTAAATTTCATAATGTTTCTGATGATGCAGTTAGGTTGAGACTCTTTCCCTTCTCCTTGAGAGGGAAAGCAGCCACTTGGCTTCACACTCTACCCGAAGGAACAATCACAGACTGGAGAGAGATGCGGCAAAAATTCATCAACAAATATTGTCCACCCCAGAAAGCAGCTCGACTAATCTCTGATGTCAAAGCATTCTATCAACAAGACTCAGAAACCATGCATGAAGCATGGGAAAGGTTTAAGGAACTTGTATCTCGTGTTCCTTATAATATACTACTTCATGAACAAATTCAATTTTTTTATAATGGTGCTACTTTCACAATACGAGATAAGATTGATACTTCTGCAGGAAGTTCCATGAATGATAAATCTCCTGAAGAGATTTATAATATTATTGAAAATCTTGCTATGAATCATTGGCAAAATAACAGGAACAGAGAACCACCACGAAAGACAAGTATCTATCAGATAGATGGCAACATTCAACTTACGACGCAAATAGAAGCCGTGAATCAAAAAATGGAGACATTGATGAGTCGCATCAATGAAAAAGCCCCTGTTAAAACCGTACAACAAACTTGTGAATTTTGTAGTGAAGGGCACTCTACTTATGAATGCCCAATGGTCTTAAACTCTAACTCTTCCTCTTCCACTTCTTTTGAAAGTGCTAATTATGTATCGAATAATAATTTCAGGAACAATCAAGGGGGCAATTATGGCACCTATGGGTTTGGGTTGAGAAATCAACCCAACTACTTTTGGGTACACCATCGAGGTGCTCCACCTCCAGGATTTCAACCACGCAACGATGACAAACCTCAAGCCGAACCAAAATCCAACTTGGAAGATGTATTGGCTAAATTTATCAAAACGGTGGATACAAAATTTGCAAATCAAGAAGTCTGAATTCGCAACATAGAAAATCAGGTGGGACAATTAGCTAACATGATTGCAGGTAGACAACCAGGTTCTCTTCCTAGCAATACAGAAAAGAATCCGAGGGAAGAAGCGAAAGCAGTCAAACTGAGAAGTGGTAAGGAGCTACCAGAACTAATACCAACTTTGACCCTAGATCAACCATCTTCGAATCAACCTCCTACATCATCAGCCAAAAAGGAGGTTTTCCTGAAAAATCTGGAAACCTGCCATATCCTCAAAAATATCGGCAGGAACAACTAGATAAACAATTTTCTCATTTTTTGGAAATTTTTAAGCAAATTCATATTAACATCCCATTTCATGAAGCGCTTAAACAGATACCCATATATGCCAAATTCATGAAGGATGTACTCTCAACAACAACAACAACAACAACAAAGCCTTATCCCACTAGGTGGGGTCGGCTACATGGATCATACGACGCCATTCCGCTCTATTAGTAACCAAACCTTTCGGTATATTATTCACCAATAGATCTTGCTCTATTAGTTCGCCAAGTGTCCGCCTTGGCCTCCCTCTCCCTCTTTTAATCGGACTCCAGATTATTTGATCTACTCTTCTTACTGGCGCATCTAATGGTCTTCTCTGAACATGACCAAACCATCTCAAACGATTCTCTACCATTTTCTCACTAATAGGAGCCACTCCGACTCGTTCACGTATATGGTCATTCCTAATCTTATCTAATCTTGTATGACCACACATCCATCTCAACATCCTCATTTCGGCTACCCCCACTTTACGTTCATGTTGTCCCTTCATAGCCCAACATTCACTACCATATAACACTGCTGGCCTTATAGCAGTACGATAGAATTTTCCTTTCACTTTATTGGGTACTTTTCTATCACAAAGAACTCCAGTGGCTTTCCTCCACTTACACCAACCAGCTTGAATTCTATGATTAACATCGTCATCAATCTCACCATCTTGTCTTACAATTGATCCTAAATATTTAAACTTTGTCACTTGAGGAATTATATCCTCCCCTAACCTAACTTTCAAATCGTCTCTAAGTTGTTTATTTGTGAAATTGCTATGCATATATTCTGTTTTATTCCTACTTAAACGAAAACCCTTTGACTCCAACGTATTTCTCCATATTTCCAATTTTGTATTAATCTCTTCTCTTGAATCCGCTAAAAGTACTATATCATCCGCAAATAGCATGCACAAACGAAGGATGTACTCTCAAACAAACGAAAAATTGAGGAAACGGGCTTGATCAAATTAACAACTCAATGTTGTTCCGTCTGCAAAAGAGATTTGCCGACGAAAGAAAAGGATCCAGATAGTTTTACTATCCCCTACACTATTGGAAATTTTTTTTGTTCCAAGGCACTATGTGACTTGGGTGCTAGTATTAATCTGATGCCGTATTCCATTTTTCAAATATTAGGTTATAGCGAGCTTAAGGATACTTCGGTGATGCTCCAATTCGCGGATCAATCCATAAAAAAACCTAAAGGCCTCTTAGAAGATGTTATTGTCAAAGTTGATAAATTTGCATTCCCAGTAGATTTCATCATCATGGATATGGATTCAAAAGCCGAAGCACCTATCATCCTAGGCAGACCATTTCTCGCTACCGGCAACACATTGATAGATGTCAAAAAGGGACATCTCACTTTAAAAGTGGAGAAATGAAGAACTGTGTTTTAATATTTCTGATTCTCTCAAATGACCTTTAGATTTATCATCTTGTTATTCTATTGATACCTTTGAAGATGATGTTTCTGACGAATTTGAACAGGTAGTACCAGAAGTGATAATGGATCCTTATACAATTATTGAAGAATCAATGGATAACACTGAAGAAGGAATTGACTTAGATGAAAAAGAGTCATTCCCTTTCAAGGAATCCATCTTAGAGAAAACAGACATACCTTCTCCACCACCAAACCCAGAACTCAAGAGCTTGCCTACTCATCTCAAATATGCTTTTCTCGAAAAATATTCATTTCCTGTGATTATTTCATCTGAATTAACTAACATAATGGAAAACAAACTTTTACAGGTTCTTAGGAAACACAAAAAAGCTATTGCTTGGTCCATCAATGATATCAAGGGAATATCACCATCAATATGTAAGCATAAGATTTTGATGGAAGAGAAAAGTAAACCAAGCACCCAATTTCAGCGTAGGTTAAACCCAACTCTGAAAGAGGTCGTTAAGAAAGAAGTAATCAAACTTCTCGATGCAGGTATCATTTACCCTATATCTGATAGTCCTTGGATTAGCCCCATACAAGTAGTGCCAAAAAAGGGGGCATCACTGTAATTACTAACAAGGAAAATGAGCTGGTACCTAGCAGGACAGTTACAGGTTGGCGTGTGTGTATCGACTATCGCAAACTCAACGAAGCAACAAGCAAAGATCACTTCCCTCTACCATTCATGGATCAAATGTTGGAACGAATAGCAGGACATAGTTTTTATTATTTTCTAGATAGCTATTCAGGATACAATCAGATTGTTGTGGCGCCTCAAGATAAGGAGAAAACAACCTTTACCTGCCCGTACGGAACTTTTGCCTATCGAAGAATGCCCTTTGGACTCTGCAATGCACCGGCAACATTTCAAAGATGCATGATGGTAATATTTGCTTATATGAATGAAAAGATTCTTAAAGTCTTTATGGACGATTTTACTTTATTTGGTAACTCATTTGACAATTGTCTTACAAATTTAACCTCGGTTTTGCAGCGTTGTGAAGAAACAAATCTGGTACTAAACTGAGAAAAATGCCACTTCATGGTGAAGGAATCGAGGTACTAAACAAATCTTGGGACATAAGATTTCCGATAAAGGAATCGAGGTAGACAAGGTCAAGGTGGATGTAATCGCAAATCTACCTCCGCCCACATCTATAAAAGCTGTCCGAAGCTTTTTGGGTCATGCTGGATTTTATAGAAGATTTATCAAGGATTTTTCCAAGATAGCCAAACCACTCACCAATCTTCTTGTCAAGGATACTAAGTTTCTTTTCAATTCTGATTGCATATTTGCTTTTACTACATTAAAAGAGAAACTTACATCTGCTCCCATTGTTGTAGCCCCTGATTGGAGTCTTTCGTTCGAACTCATGTGCGACGCTAGTGATGGAACCATCGGTGCTGTATTAGGGCAAAGGCGGGACAAAATTTTTCGAGTCATCTACTATGCTAGCCGAACTCTAACTCCAACTCAAATGAATTATGCCACAACGGAAAAAGAGTTTCTAGCTGTCATTTTTGCTTTTGATAAATTTCGATCTTATTTAATCTACTCACAAGTTGTTGTCTACACTGATCATGCAGCTATAAAACATCTCATGACAAAAAAAGAAGCCAAATCTGGAATACTCAGGTGGATTCTTCTTTTACAAGAATTTGACGTAGAGGTTAAAGATAAGAAGGGGACCGAGAACGTCATAGCTGATCATTTATCTCGTTTGGAAGTTTCTCCAATTGAGGAAACCGATATACGTGAAGAATTTCCGGATGAGAAAATCTTTTATATCAATTCTTGTGATAAAATAAAAATAATTGATACGTCACATTGATTTGCTAATTTTGCAAATTTTCTTGCAGGAAATTGGCTCCCTACATGATGGACATCACAACAAAAGAAAAAATTCTTTTCAGATGTGAAACATTACTTGTGGGAAGATCCATATCTTTTTAAGGTTTGTTCAGATCAAGTAATTAGATGTTTCATCCCTGAATCTGAATTCAATAGCATTCTTACACATTACCACACAAGGGAAGCTGGAGGCCACTTCGGTCCTAATCGGACAGTTGAAAAAATCTTGGAAAGTGGATTTTATTGGCCCACTATTTTTAAAGATGCTCAAATTTTCTATAAGTCATGTGATCAATGTCAAAAGACGGGTAACATCTCGAAACTTCATGAAATGCCCCAAAATAGTATGCTATATTGTGATATTTTTTATGTTTGGGAAATCGACTTTATGGGACCCTTCCCTAAGTCATTTAATAACGAGTACATTTTGGTTGCTGTAGATTATGTATCTAAGTGGGTAGAGGCAATTGCCTCTCCTACTAATAATGCAAAGGTGGTGGTCAAGTTTTTAAAAAAGAATATTTTTACTAGATTTGGCACACCTAGAACTATAATAAGTGATAATGGCACCCATTTTTATAATAAATTATTTGCAGGACTTTTGACGAAATTTGGAGTTACACATAAACTCAGTACTCCATATTATGCGCAAACATGCGGTCAAGTGGAGATATCTAATAGGGAAATAAAATGCATTTTGAAAAAAATTGTAAATTTCTCTAGAAAAGATTGGTCTGTTAAATTAGATGATATTTTGTGGGCCTATCGTACTGCTTTTAAAACTCCTATTGGAATGTCACCTTATAGACTTGTGTTTGGCAAGGCATGTCATTTACCTGTTGAATTAGAACATAAAGCTTATTGGGCTACTAAACTTCTTAATTTTGAGCCTACAGAAACAGGAAAGTAAAGGTTACTCAAGTTGAATGAACTGGAAGAACTTCGAAGTAATGCTTATGAAAATAGCAAAATATATAAGGAATGCACAAAAAATTGGCATGATCAACGCATACAAACTAGGAGTTTTCAACCTAGTCAACAAGTTCTCTTATATGACAGTAGACTTAGACTCTTTCCAATTAAACTTAAGTCCAGATGGACCGGGCCCTTTCTTATCGTCTCCTCATCACCTTTCGGAGTTGTTGAAATTTGCACCATGGACAAAAAGCATCAATTCAAAGTCAATGGACAACGTCTTAAGAACTATATAGGTGGTGTTCATCACGAGGAAGTTGATTTCATTATCCTTGCTGATCCATGAGTATGACTAAGTCAAGTTGAAGACTTTAAATCAGAACTATTCTGTCTAACTTCTATTGATTTGATACGAATACGGAAACAAAAAAATCTAATGCATCGAACTCTTTTCGAGGAACCCTAGATGCTGTCGGAGTACAGGATCGTCAACAAGGGCATTCTAGTGCGTTGTAGATTCTTATCCAAGACTTGATCCGCCTACACGTCTTGCTTTTACTGCTATATCGGGAGTTACTCCACGTATTGCTTGACGTAAAACAGATGGTGTTTCCAGTGGCGGACGGGTGAGTAACGCGTAAGAACCTGCCCTTGGGAGGGGAACAACAACTGGAAACGATTTTTCTAGAACATTTTTCTCTTGAAGATCCATCTGTCCAGATATCATCATATACATCTAGAAAGTCGTATGCTTGTTATGCATATTTAAAGATTTATATTATTTAATATTTTAGGGTAGACCCCATACAATAACTGTCCTAGTTCTACCCTATCTTTTGTTTCATTTCTTTTGGAACAATCAGAAATTTTTTTTTTCATTATGGATCTACTACCAAAAATTCAATGGAATTTTTTCTCTTCGATTCTATCGAAGAAAGAAATTCATCCGATATAGAATCCCTTGTAAATAATCAATTAAGAATTTCCAGATGATGATATAGCTATTTTTTTTACACGGCTCGAGAACCGTGTCCTCCACTTACTAACAAAGTTGCTCGACTGTGCAGAATTTTGACATAACACGGACGTATTTTGTCAACACGGGCCACGTAATGCACACGCAAAAGTGCGAAACAACTATCTAGCATTCATTAACACGGTCCGCGTTGGCACAACACGAGCCGTGTTACTCCCCGAAATCGTGAACACCAAAGTCAAACACGGACCGTTTGACAGCAACCCGATCCGTGTTGCACTGGGATACGCGAAGCGTTACCTACCTGCATTTACAACACGGCCCGAGTCGCTATAAGATGCCCACCTCGGATCGTCCCCACACCCATCTCCGATCATCTCCTCTGCTGCCGTCAACATCTGCGCTCGCCGCCGTCACCGTCCGCCACCTTCAGCTCTCGCCGCCGAACCGTCATCGTCTGCACGACCGCCACCGTCGAAAACCCGTCGCTGTCTGCACGACCGCCGCCATCGGAAAGCCCGCCGCCGTTTGCACCGAGTCACCTCACCGCCGGCTTTTTGTGCGGCACATCTTCGCCGGCTTCTTCGTCCACACTCGCCGCCGTCACAGTCCGCCGCCGAGAACGACATCGACTTCTCTCAAAAACTCCGACGACGAACTTGCAGAAAAATGGACCGTGTTTCTGCAACACCGACCGTGTTCTTCAAATAACACAGCCCGTTTCTCGACAAAATGGTCCGTGTTTCTTACTGTAAAAAACAGACCGTTTTACCTTGAAACGGTCCATTTTTTTCTTCCTCATGGCAGTGCCCCGCACAGTCTCCATGGATTTTGAGGAGGTCGGGATGGACGTCCCCGACCCAACTATGGTGCCGAGGCCTCCATACGTTGATTACAGAGATGGGGATCATGCTCGCGCTTTGATGAGGCTTCATCGAATGGAATCAGCGGCCACCAAATTTGCTTGCCCCTGTTTTATGCATGACACTAATATTACTGATGATACTTTGATTCTTTTTGGACGCATAGGGATGACAGAGTTTATACTAAAAAAATTGGCCAACATATGATCGAGTGGCTTTGGAATTTCTAAGTTCATTTCAGATGACGCACACAAGCTTTGCAGGAGAAGCGCCAGAGCAAATATTTTTCAGGATATACAATGATGACTACACCATTGGTATGTCCGAGTTCTATGAATTTACAGTTTGCCAGTAATTGAGAACACCCCTGACACCTCAGCTTTTGATGCCACATCTTTCTGGTTTGCTATCACTGGTGAGACTACTCTTAACTTAGTTCGTACTAAAGCTAGTCAGATTCAGAATCCAGTGTTTCATTATGTGCATCGCATTTTATCTAACACTATTTGTGGATGAGGAGACAGTGAAGGATCTGTTAATGAAATAGAACTTTTTTTATGGGCTATGGTGGAAAATGTGCAGATCAATGTTGGAGCATATTTGGCTCATAACTTTGAAAAACATTCCAGGAAGAAGAAAGGGCGCATTGTCATAGGAGGTTTGATCACACCCATTGCACTTCACTTTCATTTATACTTAGAATGCAATGTGGTAAAAAATGCTTCATTTCTGGATCGAAGCAAGGCAGTACATATGAGACTAATCACAGTGAGAAATAACAAAATCTTCTTTACTTTTAGAAATAGAACTGATAAGATCCCATGTGCAAATCGGGCTAGAATTACACCTTTTGACAGGGCTAATTGGTTATACTTTCCCCCATTAGCCATTCCACTTGATGCTGAGGAACCACTTAAGGACGAGCCAATACCTCAGCCCACACAGGACGGTGCAGGACCTTCACAGTTTTCACAGACAACTCAGACAATTTACCCACCACCTCCTACATCAACTCCTCCTCCTGCTACTTTTGACTTTTCTCCATGGCAGACACAGATAGATGCTATACGAACTGATCAGACACGATATCATTTATTAGTCATGGATCAATTGAATCGTATGCAGGTTGCAGCCCAAAAGGATAGAGCATTACTTCATCGCCTTGTAGAGGATGCCGCCAGGATTGATCGAGATGTTCGTCAGATAGTTCGACACCACTAGATTCCTCCAGATCCAGTTGATAGCACCTTTCCACCTCCACCATCAAAGTTTGATTAGCAGGGTTGTGTCTTTCACTTCTGATCTTTTGTTATGTCCTTTTGTTATTTTACGCAAACTCGTCCGACTGGTTGAACACTGAGACAGTGTTTCTTTCAAGTTCGGGGGTTGCGCATGCATTTCATGTTTCTTGCATCAAGATGATTATCTATTTTTCAAAATTATGAGAAAGATATCTCGCTCATCACTATTCACAGAGTTTTCCATATTTCCTTGTTCTTAATCGACGATTTCAAGAACATCTCTTTGCTTATGAAATTCTTTATCAAAAGTTTTCTTTTTTTTTCATTTATCGCCTTAGTATTGGGTTTTTGGATAAGAAGTTGGAGCTGATTCGAATTATTTTGCTTTGACGATCTTTATATGTTAGTCTCTTCTAAATTTAAAAAAAAAAAGTCTTTTTATTGAATAAATATATTGAGCGAAAAAAATAACTTCTAAAAAGAAGTTGAGTAAAATGTTTCTCTCTGGCACCTTAGTGTGTTCGGGCCATTAGATCCGTTGGAAATTCTTGCCTGACGACCTAAGACCAACTGGTCTGGGATCCGTCGATCGAAAACATGTTACATGAATCACTTTGAGCAAGATGGAGGAAACGAAAAGAAAGAAAAAAAAGAGAGAAAAAAAAGCTCATTTAATATTTATTCAAAATTTAGACTTCTTGTTTTTTTTTAATTGAGACTAATTGATCATTGATTTAAAAAGGTCTTAGCATCATATATTCTTTGAAGCAGGAATTATTTGGCAAGAGAAGAGGTACTCTGGCGATAATTGAAAAAAAAAATTTAAACAATGAGAAGAGAAAAGTATTAGTAATTTGATGAAGATCATATCCTATCTTGAGTCTTACTTGAGGACAAGTAAATATTCAAACTTGGGGATTGTGATGCATGCTCAATTTTGTATATTTTAACACATTAAGAATTTGAAAATTGAATGATCATGCATCAATTATCTTATTTTTTTCTTATAGAATATTATTCTTCTTAATTATTCGGTGATTTTCACGGTGTTTGCTGTCCAGGAGAAGAAAAATGGACCTGTTACTTTGACACCGACCGTTTTTCATTTTGTCGCATCACGAGGAATTTCTACCACGTCCTGATTGAAACGGTCCGTTTCGAATGAAAATGGACCGCGTTGTAACAAAGAGAAAACGGCCCACGTCATGTGTGACACGCCGTTTTGACAGCGATCGGCAATTATAAAAGACCTCCACTTCCTCACCAAAGGGGCAGCAGAGAAGGAAATCATCCATTCAGAGAGTCTTGTGGCTACTTTGTCTAGAGTCACATCTTAGAGTTTTATTTTTCTTGCTCATCTTTTGTACTCTAAATTTTGGCTTTATAACGTTTTATTCTTCAACAATGGAGTAATCTTCCTTTGTTGGTTTTACATTGTTGAACTCCACTGTTATTTTGATGAAAGATTATTTTCTGAATATGAATGTTCTGTTTGAATCAATTTTATTCTTAAACATCTCGTATCTCTCCCCTATCTACTCTGTGAGATTTAGTGGGGTTTGGACTTAGACTTATTCGGTTGAGAAGCATTTGAGATGAATCAATCATTTATGTTTTAATCCTTAAATATTTGGAGAACGATTTGGTTAAACTTTCTTCAAATATTTAACTGATCCAACAGATATGACATCTGGTTAGAATCCTAATCTATTTTATTTCTATCAGATGTAATTTTCTTACTCGATTAACAGTGGAGGAATACTTAGTAAAACTAATATTTCTTCTAATTGGTATTTCTTTTTCTTGGATCTGCTCCTTGTTTCCCTCTTGATTATCTTCTTAATTCATTTCTCTACAAGAATTGTCATCTAGTAAGAGTGAGAGATAAAAGTCCTCGTGGGATCGATATCTTTTTACTACTTGTGCGATCGGTATACTTGCCGAACTTTTCTACTCTATAGAAAAGTAGTCATCAGGTATTTAATTTTGTCCACCCCACAACAGGGGGCTCCCATCAAGCCAAAAGATGGCTATGGGGGAGAATTGCCTCAAGAACCTGGCACACAATGTATTCATCATAAGTTGACAAGATTCTCTGCCAAATCGACCTCGCGGTTGCCTGCCTGGACCTGAAGACAGCATCATTCCTAGCACACCATAAACCCCAGAAACAAGCAGCAATGAAAGATCCCAACTTTACTTTTGAACTAGGTAAGAGAGAAGAGCCTTTACAAAGCCAGGAACTATTCGGCCAATGTGGGAGGAGTTCAAAATTAAACTTGAGCTCAGTTTGAACCATAGACCAAAAATGAGTAGAGAAAGAACATGTAAAAAATAAATGATCCACAGTTTCAAGATGAGTGTCACAGAATTTGCAATGGGGATTACTAGAAGGGATGAAATGTTGGATAATATCAGCAGTAGGGAGACGCTTGTGTAGCAACTTCCATAAGAAAATTTTTATTTTAGGAGCAATACTAAGATGCCACATGTGCTTCCAGGAAGGCTGTCCCAAACTCAGGTGGTCATTAGGCGGCCGTCCAAGCGAGGAGGACGGTAAAGATCTGTCCACAATGAATCTATAAACAGAATTAGCTTTTGCAATCCCATGGGTATCCATCACCCAGTGCCAGGTATCATCACAGGTAGAATTAAATAAATAGATAGAATTTATACAATTCAACAAGTCAGAACCAAACAACTCAGCAAGTAAGGTGGAATTCCAGCAATTGTCAGATATAAGATCACTTACCTTCATCTCATCAGAAATGATATTGATGTTTATATAAGTAGGTTTCCAAGCGAGAGGGACAGAGAAAAGCCAAGGATCATTTAGAACAGAAATAGTATTTGCTCTCCCAATTTGAGTCATAAGACAAAGTTTAATAATGTCTAATGTGTTAAGGATAGCCCTCCAGCACCAGGTAGATGATTTTGGGGGAGAGGGAATGTGCCAAGGGTGGACATTCCCATACTTCTGTTTGGCAAGCTGCACCCAAGGAGTATCCCTGTTATTTAAGAAATCAATAGTTCTTTTAGCAAACAAGGAGGTACGAATATGCTTTAAATTCTTTATTCCCAGACCCCCACAGAGTTGTGGTCGCTGGATAGTATCCCACTTAACAAGGTGCAAGCCATGCCTATCACCATTTGGTCCCCAAAAGAAGGTTCTATTGTGTTTCTCGATAGCCTCAATGATCCCATTTGCAACAAAAGATGAGCTCAAAGCATAAACAGGGATTGAGTTGATAACTGAGTTGATGAGTATGGTCTTACCACCTTGGTTTAATAACATTTGTTTCCAACCAGATAGTCTCATAGTGATTTTATCCATGATTAGACTCTGAGACTTAGCCGGAATATATTTGTAGGAAATAGGGATTTCAAGATAAGAAAATGGATAAGAACCAACCCTAAAGTTGAGGATGTTAAGGATAGCATTCTTCCTAGAAGGTGCCAACTTAGGAGGAAAAAAGATTTCTGATTTGGCTTGATTTACTTTTTGGTTTGTTAATGAAGCATAGTCCTTAAAAATCTTATTTAAAACCCTACAATTTGATTTGGTAGCAGCCATGCAAATGAGGAGGTCATATGCAAACATGAGATGGCTAAGTTTAAAAGAGTTAATAGAGAAAGGAATAAGAGATCCCATGTTGACTTGATAATTTATGAGAGAAGTCAGCACTTGAGAGACCAGGATAAACAGATAAGGGGAAATAGGGTCACCCTGTCTGATTCCCTTATGAGCAGTAAAAGAGTGAGAGGCTGAACCATTAATGGTGAAAGTGAAAACAGGGGATTTGATACAAGTAAGAATCCATGAGATGAAGGTTGGTGGAAAATCCATTTTTCTAAGAATGGTTTCAACAGCAGTCCAGGAGACTCTGTCGAAAGTATTCTCCATGTCAACTTTTAACATTTGAAATTTTTTTCTACCTTTAGAAATAGAATGAGTGATCTCTTGATCTCTTGAGCAACCATAATATTATCTTGAATAGATCTCTGAGGAATGAAAGCAGATTGGCAATGGTCAATGAGATCCCCCAAAGTAGGCTTAAGTCATTGGGCCAAGACCTTAGAAGTGATTCGATAGAGTACATTACATAGAGAAATAGGTCTGAAATCAGACACTTTAGAAGGCAAATCTTTCTTTGGGATGAAGACCAGGGCAGTTTGGGACCAGACAGAAGGGATAGAATTTGTGTTCAAAGCTACACTAATGTGGTGATAGATATCTGGGCCAATAATGTCCCAGTAATTCCTATAAAATTCAACTGTAAAACCATCTGGCCCAGGGGCCTTGCCAGAGCCCATACTCCAAAGACAATTCTTAATCTCATCATCAAAGATATGTGAGGTGAGATTGTCCCACCAAGAATGGTTGAGCTTAGGAAGAGGGGGCCAAAGAGAAGGGTCAAGGTTAAGTGCCTCAGGACCCCAAAGGTCGAGATAGTGGTTGACAAAATAATTTTTTATCAAAGCTTCTTCCTTTAGTACTTGACCATCATTTGTGATAACAGAGTTAATCGGATTATGTTTTGATCTAATTATGGTAGACATGTGAAAAATTTTTGTGTTTTTATCCTCATGATTTAACCAATTTATCCTTGATTTGGACCACCATTTTATGCTGATTTGTCTTAGATATGCAAGGTGTCTATGTAGGAAGCCTGAGAGTAAGAAGCACCTGGTCAGTAAGGCCAGAAGTTTCATCCTTATGCTCCAAGTAGGAGATGAGGGCTTGGATATTGATAGCTTTGTCTTCAAGTTTACCCAATTCATTTTTGTTCCATTTAATGGTGTCCATCTTGATATGGTTTAGAATGTCACTAAGGGAATTGTTTGGTGAGTGATGATCCCAATTTCGTTTGACAATCTCCTTAGGCTCGGCGTAATCAAACCAAAAAGCTTCATACTTAAAAGATTTGGATTTTCTAATATGTTGTTCAGTTGTCATAAAAAGAGGAGAATGGTCAGAAAAAGTCCTAGGGAAGGTCTTAAGGACAGTATCAGGATAAGATATAAACCACTGATGATTTACTAGTAGCCTATCAAGTCTGTAGAGGATTCTGGCATTCCCAGACCTGTTGTTACACCAAGTGTACCTAGACCCCTGGGGATTGACATCAATGAGACCTTGAGAGTCAATGAGGTTTCTAAGTGCAAGGATGGACTTGGTCAGTTTAAAAGTAGAGCCCCCCGTTTATCATAATGATTTATAAGAGAATTTAAATCCCCAATAATGGCCCAGGGGATGCAGTCGATATTAAGATTACCAAGTTGCGACCAAAGATCTAATCTTACAGGGGGAAGTGTGCTAGCATAGATACATGATAATAGGAAGGAAATGTTCTGATGAGTTACGACTACATGCATTACTTGAGTAGAAACAAGGAAGGGTGTCACCTGGACAGCGGAGCTTTTCCATGCGACAAGGATGCCCCCGGAGGCACCCGTGCCAACCTGGAAATGATCGGACCACGCGCGGCCCAGACGACAGATAACACGTTCGGAAACATTCTTATCGGTGTGCGTCTCCAAAAGAACCAGGATGTCAGCCTAGTGAGACTTCAGCATCTCCGAGAGGCAGTCCCTGACCTTGCTTCGACCTGCCCCTCGGCAATTCCAGCATATGATCTTCATCAAGTCCCTGTCGGCGGGGCCGGCGCAACGGCCTGCGAAGATAGAGACAAACGTGAGTCCGTTGATGAGGGTGTGGTGATCTTCTTACCTTTTGGGGGTTTTTTTGTGGCGGGTCGCCTAGGCTGCAGATCCGAAGGACGCACTGACGTAGCACGACGTCGTCGGGGAGAAGGGGGAGCAGACTGTTGACGTCCAAGAAGATCGGCGTTTGGGGCTTCCTCGTCGGAGAGAACACCAGGGGCCTCTTCAAGAGGCCGCTCAGGCAGTGTAAAGCACGACAACACCTGCTGGACCATCTGCTGGTGCTGATTCTGTGCCTCCAGAGTCGGAGAGTAAGTGGCCCGACTGGAGGAAGACGGCGGAGGAGACGTGGCTCGACTGAAGGAAGACGGCGGAGGGGCAGATCCGATCGACGATGAGCGCTGGACCAACAGCTGGTGCTGATCCCATGCATCCAAGGTCGGAGAGATCATGGCCCGACTGGGGGAGGACGGTGGAGGGATAGATCCGTTCGACGATGAGCGCGGACGAGAAGCAGCGCCGATTAGGACAAGAGGGGCAAGGGAAGGAGAATTCGCCCCCTCACGTGTCACCGTACTAGAGTCGACATGGGCGCCATCAGGGCCCTCCACGTACACTTGAACACCATCAGGGCCCTCCACATGGGCAAGCATCGAGCCATTGGGAGGGAGGACATCTGACCGTTGGACCGAAGGACCGTTGGATGTGCCCGGCTGGTCGGAGGAAGATCCGATGGTCAGCCCAGCGTCCGCCCCGGGGCCATTGAGATCCGGTAGCGCCGTCTAAGATTTGTCTAGCGCCGGCGCAGACGACAGATCGGACCCGCCTGACGAGGACGGTGAGGCAGATTTCCGGACGGTGCCTGCAACCAAGGACCAAAGAGTAACACAAGACGCATTTTGTTCGGAGAAATTGCCGAGGATTTGGGGCAATCCTCCAAACGATGGCTAGGAATTCCACATTTGAAACAAAGAACGGGCAACCCCTCAAACATAATTCTTTGAAAGAATCTCTTACCATCATGATTTTTTACCCAAATACCTTGTTTTACCGGCAGGGATCGATCAAGATCAACGCAAATTCTTGCAAAATCGCAGTCATCCCAAAGCTCGTCGATGCGCAGGGGCGCTCCAAAGCTTCAAGCAATGCGGACGACGGCACTCTCACTACGAAGTTCAAAAGGCCGAGTAGGTATGCGGATCCAGCAGGGAGCCGACGAAATCAATTCTTCCTCCGGCCGAAAAAATGGCCGAGGGATGGAGAGGTTAAGTATGTGGCCAGCAACTGTCCACGGGCCTCCGGTGATCACCTGAATGCGGTCATTACAAGAATCAAACTTGAACATTAGGTGGAAATTGCCAACCTGGATGATTCTCAATGGAGCCGTTAGCTTTCAGATGTCCGAGAGCTGCTGGTGGAGTGATTGCACAGAAACGTCATCACCGACAAACCTAGCAATGAGGCAGCGCTGCAGATCGGCCGATCAATCACAAACGTCCTCAATCGGGATCTCGACCTCGTCCGTAATCACCTCCTTGATGTTTCGCAGCTGATTTGGCGAGATGGTTGCAGGCACATGACCACGCGGCTGATTTCTAACAATATTAGGCCAGGATGGCTTGCCTACCTGCGCAGAGGAAACATCGCGATCTAGAGCTTGAGCTGTGGCAAGGTAGTCGAGGGGGGGTTGTGGATGGGGAGGATTGATTGGCAGGGAGAGGGGATATGCGGGCATGGCATCGGCTGGGAGAGATTGGCGGTGGAGGGGGGGTGGGGGAGAGCTCTCGGGAGGAAGGGGGGGGGGGGGGGTCAGGGGGTCGGGACATGTTTCCTAACATAGATGTTCGGTGCCAAGTTCATGATCAGACCCGCAACACTAGCTGAACCCCCAAGATCTTGGTCTTCACTCTTCACTATTATGCACTAAAATTGTGCCTCTCAAAGTCTCCCACAAATAATCGAATGTTCCTTGGCGCGAAGCATTCCCAAGGTTCGAGATCGATATTTGGAGTAGTCGGAGGTTAAAACTTTTTTTCGCTTCAATCTCGAACATTGAATTAGTCAAGTACTAATAGTCTTAAATATCGATAAATTGTTACAAAAAAAAAAGTCGATTCGTGGAGTCACAAAAATTAAGTGGGAGACACGCAATTGGCTCCTTCCTGCTTGAATTGGTTTCCACCTGCCTTCTTGGTTTATCAAGTGGTTGAGTTGTTCTATACAAATAGGTAGGAAGAAACTAGAAAGAGGGCAACCCCGCCTTACTCCGCTACTAGCGTCGAAAGCATGTCTTCGTACCATTCCATAAGACCAAAACTAGCAGGTGAGAGATGTTCACAATCGCCACACATAAGCACTGCGGCATATCTATGACTTGTAAATATTCATGGATGAAGTCCCAATTTAGGCAGTCAAAGACCTTCTTGATTGCCATGAAGCACCAACGGCCTTTCGCGAACTCACATGATATCAATCAAGGTTGTGAAGATCTCGTTTTAACTACTAATGCCTTACGATCTTACACATGTGCGGCAACAATGTCGTCCTGGATGCATTGGCCAAGGATGAAGCTAGATTGATTTGTTTCGACACTAAGGTCAGACGATGTAATCACCAAATCTTGTTAGTCAGTACTTTGGTGACCACCTTATCGATGACATTGCAGAGGCTCGTGTGTCATCTTTTAGTTGCTCAATATTCGATTTGCTCGACCGAATGTCCATTGATGATCTACAACACAAAGGAGGTAGGTAATTTGAGTGGCCGACTCGACCCCATTTATGTTGATGGCATGGAATTCTCTGGTTCATGAGAGAGGAGGGACGTTGCATGGTCCCCACATCATGGGTGCAACAGAGCTTTTGGAAATGCGAGATTGCCATGGCCTGAAGGGCATTGTCATCGTTGTTCCCGCCCCTGACTGGTGTGCGTCGATGTGGATCCTTCTTCTCTTGATCATGACCTTTGCGTTGTGTACTGTGGAATGCGAGGGAAAGGATTCAGCCAACTAGTTATAGAAACCCAGTCAAGCCGCTGCGGGATGTACGTGCTCTGAATCATTATTATATCGTGCCCAGTTCTCGACATTACAGAGATTCCTGTTTACTTGTCAACGACTGGTATCCCATTTGTATGCCCATTCCATGTTTTCCCTCGCTTGCTTCCGAGATAGCGATGTTTCTTCCTTTGCAGTGTCCGTGGGTGGGTGGATGTTCATCTTCGTGTTGGCCAGCCAGTTCCGGATACAGGGCCATCCTGCTATGGGTGTGACTTTGCTGTATGACCAGGGGCCTAGATGATGATGCGCCTTTCTTCTTTGTAGTGCTTGCTATAATTGCATGAGGGGGGATCCCACTCCCAGGAGAGGAGGGGGAGGAAACCATTTCTTTTACAGACAGATTTGTTGGAAGATCATAAGACTGATGGCCAGCCAGTGAACCTATACTATTTTAACAGTGTTTGGACGATCTCATTGCCATTGTTCGGAATGACCAGTTGCTCTAAAAGTTGTTGGTTGAAGCAAGGCTTTTGTGAGAATCAGGTGGCTTTTGTGAGAATCAAGTGCCACCGCAGAAATTTGCGATGGAAAACTGAAAAATTATAGAAATTATGCATTTTCAAGAGTGACCATAACAGGTAAATACTCAAGGGACTCCCAGTCCCGGGGATGTAAGAACCTCGTTGTGATAAATGAAATATCATGGAATTTTTTTTAGCAGCATGATTGTCAGATGTCCTTATGATCAAACTAGAGCAAAAGAAACAAGAATTTGAGCTTTCAGGAGGTAAAGAGCAGACTTCACTCTTAAAACTCGGCAATGAATTACACGTGTTCAAATATTTCTTTGGTCTAGACCCACCAGTGCACATGTTCAAATATTAATCTCTGAAATTTCCTGTCATTTAAAACTCCACTCATGATTAGTAAAAGAACTCGGATGTTTATAAGGCTGTCAATCTGTCATGTTGATGAATTACATGCCATACTTTATCTGATAAAGATTTTCATAATTTCATGAGCCAAGAAAATGCTACAAGCAAAATTGTCTGACAAAATAATGCTGCAAATTTGCAGCCTGAAGAGCAATTAGAACGTTCTTCTTTCGTGCAGAAATTTACCTCACTCCAAATTGTAGTCACAGTTTAATCTGAATCCTGCTGCCCTTGTCATAGTTCTTCAAAGTTATTTCTACTTATATCAGCTATTTGATAATCTTCTACGGACAAGAACTCTGATTCTTAGTCCTTGTCATAGCTCTTCAAAGTTAATTTTACATAAAGTATAATCTTCTTCAAACAAGAACTCCAAAACTTAGTTCACATCCCCCTCATCTGCTTCCAGAAATAAAGAAACAGCATTCAGTCACTCGGTATTTCCCCTTCCTCTAAGTCCCCAACCTTCAAAAGTTCTGCACCAAGAGTTGAGGCATACTCTCTTAGTTCTTCACTATCACTGAAACTATCATCCAAGCAAAGGAAATCATCAGGATTAATTTCACCAAGAAGATCAGAGTAAGCATCTTTAATTTCTTGTTCAAAGTTAAACTTCTCATCCTGAGGAAGTTTCATTGGAGTTGAACCACAAATTGTCTGCATATCGCATTTCTCTACGCCAGCCACCTGTTTGTTGCTGTCAGATGTATTCAAGGCTTCATGAACAGCCCTATCCCTACATATTCGTTTATCCTGGTGCTTAATCTGTTCGACCAATACAGAGCTGCTTTTCTTATTAGGTGGATGATTACATTGAGCTGAAGTTCCATGATCCATGAGATCCACGATTTTCGTGTCGGCAACCATCTCACCTTCCTCTATTTCTTCCTCTCTAAACAGAGTACCCTTTTGGCTAGCATCACTGTCCAAATGAACTAAAGATCGATCATTTTTTTGGGACAACTTTCTTTCTGCCTCAACCTCAAAGTCACAGGTATGTGAAGGAAGAAAAACATGTATCACAGGATATTCTATAACAACAATGTCCTTCAATTGGTGACCAATAGGAGTCCTTACATTTAAGTGGCGATATGGGGATTTGGTACCCTGTGAGGGTTGCAGCGAAATTAATACACAACAGATAAAAGACAAGAAATGAAAATTTTCAACAATTCATAAATGCTATAAGATAGAAATACCTTGGCATTTTTACGAATAAAAAACTTCAGGTTGTCTAATCCAACATCGCAAAATGACCTTAACTTATTATTCCATGGGCTAGGTGTCAGATGCTTTTCTAACGCAGAGGATAAGCTTTTACGCTCACTTATCCTGTAGAAAATTTATCTTAGTTCACAACATACGATGATAACCCCATGTTAAAAACAGTAAATGGATTATCACAAGCTATCAGTTGAACTTAAGATATGCATTCTCCCGATGCAGATCTGTTTGTGATCCATAACTATTTTAAAAAACTGTATCCATAATATGATGCAAAGTTAGATAAGGTAAGAAAGTTACATATTTCTTGATACTCACATGTGATCCATCAGAACAACATCTGCGGAATGAAATCTCAACTCCAGTGTCCAATATATACAATTCTCCCTGGGGAATAATAATTCCAACATAAGCTCAAAACAAACAAGTTCAATAATGTTTTCGATAGAAGAAATTTGCTTATAATTGAATCACAGGCATCAAGAACGCTACAACATGATGTTGTTCTCAAGACGTTTTAGAAAATTTCTCAGACCGGAGACTTCTTTTGTGGTGTTCACTAACAAACAACTCAACAGAGAAATTCTGTTCTCAGAAAAAGAAAGAAAAAGAGTCTTGCAGGTGTCAACCTCTGATTAAACCATGACCGATTCTTCTCCCTCTTTGACATCCCCATGGGAAGTATCAATAGCCGAGTCCTCCGACGATATGCTGCACTCCGAAGCATCTTGAGCCTCATGGGCAGAGGGAACCTGTAATTGCTGCCGAATTTCACAATGGTCCTCTGGGCGGCCTCCGCCGCCCGCTTTGTATCCTCCAACAAGTTATAATCTTTATATACATAGACCAACCAAACACATCAGAAATTTACAATAACTCGTCCAAAATCACAAATACCAACAAAAATAGAATAAATTTTTAAAGAAACAAAGTGGCACTTCTTTTTTTCTAACCGGAGAGAAGGAGGTTGTCGTTGAATTGCGAGAGGGGGACCACCTGGGCAAGGTTGCGCTTGCCGGTGCAGCCGGTGCGAGCCTTGTGGGAGTTGACGCATGGTAGGCTGCAGGAAAGGATGGAGCAGCCGGGGCATCGGTACTTCCACGGATTGGAGCCGCACTCCTCGCAGAGAGGTGGCTTCTTCTGGGGACTACTAGGCTTAGGATCTGAGATGAAAGCTTCCGTTTCGCCCATCGCAGATTATCGGAGATGAAAGCTTCGATGGTTAAGAGAAACAAAAGAACGACGTGAGGTACAGGAAACAGTAGGGTTTAAGGTTTCTCTTGTCCGAGGTTTAAGACGCCATGAGTTGCAAAGTTCAGTCAAAATATGAATTTTTGGAGACGAAAAGAAAGCCTTCGAGTAGGCTTCTGAAGGTTCAATCGACAGGCGAGGGAGAGGTCTCGAGTGGCACTCACCTGGAAGAAGACCCTGAAAACGAAGGGCGGAGACCGGACGTCGATCGGCCTGGAAGATCAGCAGAGACGAGCTTATCGGCCTCCGTTCGACGAGGCACTGCTGGAGGGAGCCGACGAGTTGCCCTGCCGCAAGACGGGAAGCGCAGCGGTTCGTTTCGTCCCTTCCTTCGCCTCTCTGCAGCGGCGCGGGCTGAAACGAGCAAAGGGCAACCCACCACCCAAAGGTCCAAACTGCCCCGGGAGTTTTGTTACACTGCGACATTGTTGTTATATAAGAAAGGAAATTAAAATATAAAATCATTTTTTTGCTTACAAAAGATATAAATTGATTAGCTTGCATTGTGGTTATGATCACTCGTTTCAAAATATATTATTATCATTTTATTTTATAAAATGTCCGATAATTCATAATAATAATAATATTTTTTGAAATGACAATAATAACACTTTATATTTATAAGTCATATTTTTTAAACTAATATTATTTTTAAAGTTAGTCAGCATACCATTTATCCTTTACCATATTATTATCAATAGTCTTTTTTAATTATTATTAATAGTGGGTCTATTTGGTTGGGATGAAAGAAAAATAAAAAGAAGGAAGGGAAAGGAGGAAAACATATTCTTCTTCAATATTACTTTTTTTTCTTTTCAAATTGAGATAGAAAGAAGGAAAAAAATATAATTAAAACAAATTTTTATTCTTATTCTTATAAACTTAATATATAAATACACATACAAAAAATAAAATAGTCTAAATAAATTTATTAATAAACATTCAATCTCTTCCTTTGTCATTACTCGTGTCATCAAACAAAATTAATTATTTTCCATGGTTCTCTTCCTTTGGTATCTTTTTCCTTCCTCCTTTTCCCTTCACTTTCCCTTCATGACTTCAACTTCTTTGGTTGAAGATATGAAGATTTGTTATTTTAAAAAAAATAAGATTTTGTTAAACTAATAAAATTATTATTCACCTGAGAGTGTTTTATTCATGAAATAAAAGTATTTAAAATAATATTGAAATAAGTCAGCGACATGACTTCAACTTCTTTGGTTGAAGTATGAAGTTTGATATTTATTTATTAATAAAATATTTAAAATAAAACATTTGATTGAGTATTTTCATCAAAATGTATTTCAACTAATTAATAATTTTAAAAGTCACTCTTACCTACTATTTGAATTATTCGTGATGTGATAATCAAGATTACAAAAGTAATTAAAATTATCGATAATCAATTATAATCAAACGAGATAATATGATGGATCCTAAATATTTTAAATAAATTAACCGATAATCTATTTGAGTGACGTTATACCAAATGACTCCTAAAATATTTTAATCTTTAAGTCCGTCAATCAAATGATCCATAATATTTTTTGTTATAAAATATCATTAACAAGATGAAATTGTGAGGTGAATAATAAACTCCATCCAAACACCTCTAACCATCCATTCGAATGCAAAAAGAAAAATGTATTCTAAAATAAAATTTTAATAACTCCCCACTTTCTCAGTCTCTTAGCTCATAAGTTATTGAATTAAATGTAAATAAATGAGAATAATATGAAGAGTAAGTCCTTTGGATGTAATGTAAATAAATGAGAATAAGAGATGAAAGATGTTTGATAAGAGAGAAAAGCTGAGAGAACAGAAGGAAAAGAAAAAATAGCACTATTGGATTCAAATTTGATTAATAATTAGGATCAATTCAAATAATCATTGTAAGACTTTAGAATTTTAACTTTAAAAGGCATAAATGGAAGTTTTATGCAACGTCTCATGATTTTGTCAAGGACAATAAAGTAATTTAGTACAAATTTAATGGACAAGAAGACATAAATACGAAAAGAAAGAAAGGTTAATCCTATTTAGAAATGAAATTTGTGTTTGAGTAGGAAAAAATTGAGATTGGATTATGGATATGAAACAAGGTTATGAATTTGAGTTTAAGAATAATTAAAAGTATGATTAGAAAAGATAAAGAACAAAAAAGAAATTTAAATTCTAATGGGAGTAAGAATCGTAATTAGATTTGAATTAGAAAATTCAATTTGATTTAATATTCAAAGACAAGCTTAATGGATAAAGAATAAAATAACTCCCAAATAGAATAGGATTAAGAGTTTTATGATTTAAAAATATCTAAGTCATTAAAATAACATTAATTATTATTTCAATCCAAAAAGTAGATGGTAAAATATTATTATACTAATTAATTCTGAAAATTAAAGAAGACAAAGAAACAAAAAGGTTAAGATAAAAATATAGTTTGATTAGGAGAAGTTATGGATTGGAGATAAGAGACAAGGATAGAATTTGATTGAGATTGCATTAAGATGGATATTAAGAAATTAAATTTGAAATGAATTAATAAAAAATATTATGAGAGGCTAATTAATCTAGAAAGATAAAGATTAAATTAGAATTTGAGGGGAAATCAGTTGGAATTAAAATCTACTCAAAAAGCTATAAATAAGAACAAAAGTGTTGAGTTTCTCTTCACACATCAAGATCTCTCTTTCTGTGTAAAATTTTCTCCTTCTTTCCTCATTTGCATGCAAACCAAGGCACACCATGATTGGGCCAATTTAAAAAATCCGACATCAGTGACCATTCGGGAGTTAGTTAGCACGAGCAAAATTCACCAATTGTGTAGGAAATTGAATATCGACGATCTTCATCAGTATAGATCCTCAGGACTCTTATCCTCTGTTTGAAGTGTAATATAGATTGGTTGTTAAAATAATTTAATTATTAATTAGCATCAAAATATGGTCGAAAAATTATGTCGAAAACACAACTTGATGTGAATTGTAAAACCAGTGTCGGGTTCTCTAGCGCTCAGTCCGAATTTTGAAGAATCCAAATGGCAATTGTTGCATGGCCTAGGTTATGTAACCTAAACATGACACAATTGTATTGTTAAAAATTAGAAATGAACTATGACTTGACTTGGCCCGGGTTCCGTTCAAGTAAATAGTGCAATCAAATTGAACTAAATTCGAACTGGATTCCGATTAGTTCGGCCCGAGTTTCATTGATGAAGAAAGAATTTGATTAAATGTCAACCAACTCGGCCTTAATTTTTTCAGATCTGACTTGGGTTTTGTTGAAAATAAAGATAGAAAATTGAAACGGACGAACTGACCTAGGTTCCACCCCACCCAGTCCGAGTTCCAAAAGAAATTGAAATAGTTTGAAACACAGCTCTGATTTCACCTGACACATGCTAAATTCTGAAGTTGAAAAGAGTATTTATTTTAACTTATTAAAGTACATTTAATTATGATGATTATGCTATTGATTATATCTACTTATATTATCGTGGTATTGATCATATGCCTATGATATATTGATTGATCCTTCATTCATTCAATATTGTAAAGAAAGTTAAAAATGAAAATAAAGATAAAACATCCTAAGTCAAATAATACAAGACTTGTAATAGACCTAAAATTTAGAGAGCTCTCAAAACCGTTTTTTTTTTTTGTAGTCTTTGTAGTTGAAAGATATCTCCAAATATAAGAATAATTACTATCCTTTCATTGTGATTGAAGCAATTTTTATTGTTGAAGTTAATTGAAGAATTAAAAGATAAAAAATAATTGAATTGCAACATTTATGATTGAAATATAAGAAAAAAATGATTTGAAAGATATTAGATTGCAACCTTTATGATTGATGCTAAAGTTAATTGAATTATGATTGCAATTAATGCATCATTATGTCTGATGGATATCCATATTAATAATTAGAGTGGATTGATATGATAGTATTGATAATTGTTTATCATTATGCATACTAATATTATTATAGGTATGGTTTATATTGTTATCGCTATAGATGAAATTACGTCATTAATTTTTTTCTACACTTGGATGTGTCCAAAATGAGATTATGAGATGGTAAAACAGTTGATGACTCCTGTGATGGTTGACATACACATGGATATGAACATTGATAATATTGTATAAATATAAGCTCATGACCTCGATGTTATTAAAACCGGACCGGACCGGCCGATTCAACCACGAACCGGCACTTGGTCCGATCCGGTTTGACATTAAAATCATTTTAGTAATTGAACCGACCAATATTCGGTTGAACCGGGAAAAACCGGTGAACCGGACAAGAACCGGTTCAGAATTTTTTTTTCAAAAGTCAATTTAAATGGAAAGAAGTTACAAACATGGAAGGAAAGTTTTAAAAATAATAATAAAAGAGGAAATACGTGATCACACCTTAAATAAATTTAGGAAGGGAGAAATAAATATGGAAAGATAATTAATAAGGAGAGAAAATTATAATGAAACAAAATTAGAAGGGGGAAAATAAATATAGAAAGATAATTAATAGGGAGAGGAAATGATAATCAAAGAAAATAAATGATTAGAGGAGATGATTAGGGAGAAGAATTTGAAATTAAAGAAAAATGAAGAATTCGGTGGAGAAGAAATAAAGAATGAAGAAAATAAATTAAATAAGCTAACAAAATAAAAAAATTAATAATGATTTGGAATAAAACATATTAATATCTTATCACCAGAACTATATTATAATAATAATAATGTTTGAATAAGTATTAAAACTTTTAAATATAATAGTTATTATAAAAGAATAAATTTGATAAAAAAAAGAGAAACACAAAATGAAAAGAAAAATGGATGAATAAATAAATACGAACCAACACTTTTAAAAGTGAATTAGATTTAAATAAATTACTATATCATCACAAATGCTACATAAATAATAAAGAATATAATAATTTATTAATTATGATAACTTAAGATAGCTTAAATTTATAGAATATAATAAATAATAATTTTATACCAATTTATTGTTATTAGTATTAGTATGATATATTTTATAATATATTAATTGTAATATATATTCAGAATTAATATATATAATATTATTTTAATAAAATCCAGTCCAATCCGATCGAACCCGATCGGACCGGTCCAACCATGACCCGGTAAGAAGTCCGATCCGATCGCCGGTCCGGTTATGAAAACATTGCATAACTTATATGTCATTGAATATTGTATAGAATGTTTTCACTATTGTAAAAGAATAATATCATTATGACTTCCAATGATGCAAGTCAATATGTTGACTAGTCAGAGTAAAAATAAACCAGCTCACAAAATTGAATATCATCGCTAAGGCAGACGAATCTCAATGTGTCACATTTTACAAATAATATATATACTATGGGTGTCCATATATTTAAATTAAATCCAAAACAAAAACAACATTATTTAATTACCCATGTAAGAATATTAAGAGTCATATATATATATATATATATATATATATATATATTATTTGCACTTAATTATGCTATAATTTGACCAAAACAATTGAAGATTTCAGAGGTTTGAAAGTTTAAATGTCTGTAAATGAATAAAACATTTATATCAAATATTTAAATATCTGATTTCTATTATTATATTTTTAATAATAAAATTCCAAGTACAATTTATATTATTAGAGAAGATGCATACACAATTTTCTATATATAAAATACTTGGGACCTGCAACTTCATCTTACATGTGATATCCAATTTTAAAATATGAGCCTCATGAATATGTTGTTGTTGTTGTTGTTATTGTTACTATTATTATTATTATTATTATTATTATTATTATTATTATTATTATTATTATTATTATTATTATTATTATTATTATTATTATTATTATTATTATTATTATTATTATTATTATTATTATTATTATTATTATTATTATTATTATTGTTGTTGTTGTTGTTGTTGTTGTTGTTGTTGTTGTTGTTGTTGTTGTTGTTGTTGTTGTTGTTGTTATTGTTGTTGTTGTTGTTGTTGTTAAAAGGATACGTTTGCCAAATGAGATCTCTCATGAAGTTAATAATGATCAAATACAAGAAAAATTGTTTACACGACATATGTATATATACATATTCTTTACATATATTTTAAAAGAAGCAACAAAATAATTTTAATTCGTTGAAAATCTTATTACAAACAACAATGAAGGATGAGAAAAGAGCTTAAAAAAGGGACCTACATCTATCGAAAGATACTAATTTAAATGGATATAATGAGAGTGCTCCCAACTTCCATTTTCTCAGCTATATTATCAATTAAGGGTTGAGATTCGAGCACGTATCTCTGCCCTTCGATCCACGATCCACCCACGGTTGAGATTGACTTTTTTTCCTCATTGAAGGCGTCATCTATCTTAACGCGTGCAAATCTCACTTTTCCTCCTCCTCGCTTTGACGCATTCTATAACGATCCAGACCCTCGAGCCAGCAAAAGCATTTTTTTTTATGTTCGATCGCTACTTCTATCATCTTGTCATAAATTAAACTCATAAGAAATAAAATATTTTCCTTGTATTGTGCATATATAGAAGCACTAATATTCATACATTAAATATGGATACCATTAATATTATTACAAAGTAATGTATTCAAAGAAAAACCCTCCAACACTCAGTTCCATGTGCCATCACTTGTTATGAGCATCGATCACCCGTGCATTTGACCTATAGGATCCAAATACAAGGAAATATATACATATTGTTCCAATATGCATATATATATGCATAATCTCCATGAGCAAAGGCTCGTATATAAGGCCAAAATAGTATTTCTTAAAAGACTCTTAAGTTGTAACTTATTCAAAATATGAAACATTTAAATGATCAAGAACGAGAATATCATTTGAAGAATTCTAAAGTTTGATACATATTTACCATTACTGTAAAAACATGAGTCATCCTAACCTATCTTATGAAAACACATGTTCATGTACTTAAGCCATTTTTATATAAGCATGAGCTGTCACTACATGTCATAATAAAATTATATCATCTCATATCCCAATACTTGTATATATATAATAACTATCATATAAACATTATTACCACATTACTCACATCAAAGCATGTCATATAATTATACAATATCACAATCAATAATACATAAGATGCCATGCTCTTTAAAGTGGGATGTATGCAAGAAGAATGATGCATGCACATATCATATCGTCAACTGGCCAAAGGCATCCCTTTTGGGATATTTGTCGACCCAATCGAGGAGACTGATGGATTCTAGAGGTGGCGCCGGTGAATTCAAATGTGGCTCACACTGATTTCACAATCTGGTTCACATGGTACTTAGCTCCAAACTCTAAAATTCCATTCAAGATATCTGTCGTCCCTATAAGATCTTTCAACCATATAGAGGTAAGCTGTTGGCCTTACAAATTTTTCAACCATGTAAGGGTAAACTATCGGCCTTATAAGTCTTTCAACTATGCAAGGGTAAACTATCGGCCTTGTAAGTCTTTCAACTATACAAAGGTAAGCCTTGTAAGTCTTTCAACTATACAAGGGTAAGTTGTCGGTCTTACAAGTCTTTAACTATGTAAGGGTAAGCTGTTGCCTGGCAGAGGTAATGTACATGTATGATTATGAGATGTAATGCATGCGCATAACCCAAGCATATCATATCATGTCGTATCATATCGTGTCATCTTGTAACATGTCATATTGTGTCATTTTCTGTCATATCGTGTCATGGCATGGCATATCATATCATATTATATAATATTATATCATGTCATCTTATAACATATCATGTCATGTCATTTTCTATCATATCGTGTCTTTTCATGCCATATCATATTATATCATATAGTATCATGTCATATCATGTCATGTATCATTATCTTAATAACAATAATAATATAACGATGTAATTATGGATAATATTGACATTTTAGGAACACATTTAAGAACTTACTCATGTCTATACCATATCAATTCATTTTTCATACATTGTTTACACTCATATAATAATTTCTTAATTATCATATGAAACAAAATATGACATAACATTTGCACAAGTGTTCACTTTTAACATTTCTTATGAATTCACGATGATGCATAAAATTTCATGTTGCATATATCATGACTAAAACTTATAAACAAGGAAGATAATAAAAGCACATGGATCCACCCGACATACATCTTCTTTAACTTGCTCCCTCTACGTTCTTAGACTTTAGGCCAATGGATCATCCTCCATTTTTACTTATCTTAGTATTCCTTCCTATAACAATAACATATGTTCATAATACTATTAAAACATGGAATCAACATAAACACCTATGACATGGTACCAGACGTATCATACATACTCTTTAAATTGAATGATATTAATACTTTTACAATATGCAATTCCTATAACTTAACCCTATTTAGTACGAGCATCTTTTCCTTTTAACAAATTTGATACCTTATGACCTAAAATTCATTTCTCTTAATATAAATAATAAAATTGACTCATTACAATTTTTATTTAACTCCATATTACAGAATCCTCAATCTATAAAAGTTTTAGATTTTATTTCATTATCGTTAGTTCTCAAGAAAATTAAAATTCAACCTAACTTTCATGTTGTTTCTGTGTTCTGACAAGGTGAGTGTCCTTAGGTTTATGATTTATATAAAATAGAAAACATCACTTATTCTAATACTTTTAATTTTTTCTAAACTTATACTTCATTGGATGCAACTCATAAAATTTCTACCTTTTATATCTCTCTAGATCGAGCATAATAAATTTAACAATTACTAGCCTAATGTGCCCTAAGTTCCATTCTGACAGATTGAGTAAGGTTAGGTTATCTATTTATAACTTTCACTAAACATATCATTTTCAGGTGATTCCAACTGTAAATGAGACTTAACACCTGAATATAGTTTTCCATAAATTATCAATTAATTTCATGACATATTGAAATTACTACATAATTTGCAAAATAGGGTAACAAATTTGGCGAACTGACTGATAGTATGTTAAAGACAAGAACATAACTCTTTATACCGACTTCTGATTAAGTTGATTCCAAAGCTCAATAAAAGTATACTCAGAGGAGATAAACCAAATTAAATTTCTAAATTTCAAAGAAGAATTGATTCGAAGGAACACATCAAGAAGCAAGCTATTAGCCTAGGGTTAGATTTATCACCTTGACTAGTTGCCCTTATCGAATTTTTTTAGAACTCCAGAGAAGAATTCATTCTCTGAAAAATTGTGTGTGCTTCCTAGAGAAAAAGATTAAACTTCAATAATTGTTTCATATTTTTATCAACATAGTAAGTCGATTGGAAAAATGGCGCAAGCATGAAATGGCAAGCTGCTTGCTTTGGTGGCAGCTTGCATGTCATGAGTTAGAATTCTTGTCCAATAAAAAAATTAACATTCAAAATCACCAATTTCATCTCTAATTAAGATGGATTAATTATTATTAAATATAAATTAGTATAATTTAATCCATGTAGTTTATTCACATATGTTATATATTAATTCTTGTTACATAGAGATATATTTTCCATATGCCACTTGGCGACATTTGATTGGTCGATTAGACTTAAATCAAATGTTAACAAATCACATGCATGGTTAACCATAAGAGAATATGCTTTATCATAATATTATTATTAATCATACTTTAGTGCTTTAATTAAAATTTATAAATTCTTATTATATCAATACATGATATTACAATCTATATTACAACACCATATATTTAATTGATTATAACCATATAATACAGAATCCAATATGAATTAGATCATGAATATTACACGTTCGCTCCCTCCTCGTCGATGCTCCGTGGTTAGAAAAAGCGTCTCGAGAGATACACCACCATGGTTCCTTCTAAGAGATGAGAACAATATGCAATATGGAAAATGGAAAAAAAAACTATTTCCATTTATTTTACTAATTCAGATATTATTTTTGTCTTCTTCTCTCAGCGATAAAACACATACTCTGTCAGCTTTCTTCTTTATCTAACTAGAATTCTACTCACTATTAATATTTGAGAGAAGAATTGTATTTTTTTTAAAACAATAAATATCTAAGATATCCTCTTATTCAAAAAAGTTAGATCTGCTCTACTCCTTACCATCATTTTTCCTTTTGATTTTTTTCTTTATTTATTACAAACGATAACAAGGTTGACATAAATTTTAGGGTTATTCGCATAAACATCTCTTAAACTATCACGATTTTTTACATCTAATCCTAAACACGAATTTATTTTTTTATATCCCTAAACTATCACGATTTGTCCACTTTAGTCCTTCCATCTACTTCTGTTATATTTTTCGTTACTTTTTAATTTTCTCATTTATGAAAAGACTAAATTAACCCTCCATAACATATCAAATAATAAATATAGAAAAGAAAAAACTCAGGGGAAGGTAATTTAGTCTTTTTCATAAATGACATTTTTTTTGTTTACCACTTTAATCCTTCCAGCAATTTTTTTATTTTTTATATTTGTTATTTTATATTTTTCTGGAGGGAGGGGTAATTTAGTCTTTTTATAAATGAGAAAAAAGTAAAAATAATGGAAGACGTTACAGAAGTGACGGAAGGATTAAAGTGAAAAAGTCGTGATAGTTTAAGGATTCAAAAAAATAAGTTCGTAGTTTGAGGTTAGTAAAAAATCGTAATAGTTTATGAGAGGTTTATGGAAATAATCCTAAATTTTAAACTTAATAGAAAAATTACTACTTGCATAAAGTGATTTTTTATTAATTTAGAATATATGAATATTTTGATAGTTCTAAGATAACTTGATAAATTCGAAAAAAATCTTAAAGGGAAAACCTTCAAGTGGAATCTTCGAAAGGTTTGAGCTTGAAAAATTACTTAATTTTCATCATGTCACTAAACTTTCACTCTATATCCTTCTAGTCTCCAAACTTTATCATGCAACAAATTAATCCCTCAATTTATAAATTCTTAACAAAAAAAGGCTCCTTACCTTGCAATAACAATTTTTCAAGTTAATGTGTTGATTATGATGTTGATGTGACACTAAACTTAAGTAAAATATTTTATATTTATTAAAAATAACATATAATTAGTTATTTAAAATGAAAAAAGGAGGCAAAAGGATAATTTATTTATAAGTTGAATAAAATAAAATAAATATATTTATTAAAAATATAAATATTATTAAGATAAATTTAAAAAGTTTTAGGAGAGAAGAGATGCAACATCTTTCACTTTTTTTATAATATTTATATAGGATTATATCGAACATTTATTAATTTTAATATTAATTTGTAAATTTTAATCTCCACCTAAATTATCATTCAATGACTGCAACATTTAGTGCATATTACTTGAACTCATTTATATATTATTTTATTTAAATTTATTTTACTTATTTTAGAGTATGTCACATTAGCATCTTAATAACAAAAGACTAATATAATATATCTATATTTTATGTGCCCTGATAAAAAAATAAGATGTAATTTTTTATTTATAAATAAACTTAAAAATAAAAAAGAGAGAGAGGGGATGCACCTTTCCTCTCTTTTTTTCCTATTTTTTAAATATCTCTCTTTCTATATGTGGTTAAGCTATTCGAGATAATTTGAGGTTAAAAAAACCATCTATATCTCTGTAACAGAAGCAAAAAATGACAGAAAAGGATCAAAAGCTGGACCTAACACTTAACCATCTGAAATCCAGGTTTTCCACCATGCACAATCACCTTGAGCTCGGAACAATTATAATAACAATGATACAAGGACAATGGAAAACTTAGTTGAGCTTCCTTGGTGCATTCAGTCAAAGTTTCAGCACTCGGCCAATGATTTTATAATGATGGTGTCGACACAAAAGCTCTCCATTCAAACCAATAGGTCGATACCTCGAAATCAAATTACTGTCAACACATAAGCTAACCATGCAAGTTTAAATCCCAGTTATGAACCGGACCATGAATTAAATTGGCGAAAGAATACCTAAATCCATTGTAAATCGAGGTACTTGATATAAACGAGTTCAACAATAACATCCAACAGCGAGAAATCAACCAACATAAAGGTTTACAATCCACCCGTCCCAATAGCATTGTGATGTGCAGAAATTCATAAAGCCCGTGGCTCATCCTGCCCCTTGATTCTTTAGTATTTCGGCGAACTGCAAGGCCAAGGCTGTGTTATAGTTTTTTTAAGTGTGATTTATAATCATATCTGAAACCAGAAAGGAAACGAAGATACAAAGTAACTCAAGAAAATAGAGGCAGCATCAATACAATTTGGTGCATAGGTGTTCTTAACTGGACCAACAAACATTATACTGGGTCGAGTCCACTGATAACTGGACAAAGCAGCAAGATTAACTGAAAATAGGATTTTCCCAACCTCGATAAAACAGACAACTTTTTGTTACATTTTTTTTCCTTCTAAAATTTTTTTTTTACTTCTAAAAAAATTTCTCAAAGGCTCACCTGATCAAGAAGGCTTGAGTAGCAGTAATAGCATCGGACTCACTTATCACCTTCCTTTTCTGGCTTATCTTCCTTTTGCTTTGACTAGGGAAAATGATCAACATGGTTACTGTTAGTAGTATTTATAACAATAATAATAACAAAGAATAAGAAAGCGAACATTTTTATCCAATATTTCAAGAAATGATAAACCATTAAAAAGTTTAACAGCCAGATTCTGATTTCAAATTTTATAATAATAGTAATTCAATAATTAAATAAGGCATAGATAAAAGTTTGTTCAGAGCATGAACTGAAAATATATATTCTTATTCATCTATACATCAAGCAGACATGAGGTGGAAGCGCTGTATTCATCTATACCTCTGCTTGGCTTTGCAAAGAAGCCAATAGATCTTTCACAGAAGGATCATTGGGATCAACTCCAGGAAGCTGTCAGCAACATACTACAGAAAATTAACAATCCATGCATGGAGGGGGAAAATCACAGAACTCAAACTTCGAATTATTTAAAGGGCACAAGTTCATGTATATACCGAACTAAGGATGGATGAAACAAAGGACTGATCTTCTAGTACTTTGCTTGTCTCAGTTTCTGCACCGTCCTGTACCGACATTTGTAGGGCTGCACATCAAAGGAACAGCATTAGCATGTGAAAGAATCGGTAAACTTACAGCTGCATTAATATGTGAAGAGTATATAATCTTAACTACACCTGCATAAAAGGTTCCAACAGCTTCAACTAAACATATTTCATTTTTATATGCTCGTCATTGGAGTGTCCAGTCCAGACCCTCCCGCGAAGAACAAAAAGTTATCCGGTGTGTTTTCACTCTCATGTTTTTTCCCCTCAAATTTAAGGCTCTGTTCACTGCATTGACTCCACAGTTCCTCAAAATATTCACTTATTAAATTTTCACTAACGTGTCTTCACTTGTTAATTACGGTTGCAACGTAATTGACTGTCCATATAACCTTATTTATTATATTAAAAGCATTATCTAATACTGTAAATATTTTACTAATATAGTAATATACCTTCATCAAGGTTGTCAAATTTAAGAGTATGTCAATTTGGTTGGAGTCCTGTAAACTCGAGTTGTAAACTTGTATAGTAAATTCAAAATAAATTACATGATTATTTTTTTTAGAGAGAGGATTAAATGATTATTCTACCTCTCAAGAGAAACTATATGTTTCTTCTGTCTCATTTTCTTTTTGAAGAACATTTTCTGGAGGTGATCTTAAGAGCTTTTTTTTTTTAACTCCGCCTATGTTTTATAGCCGGTCTCAAGCCCGGATAAAGGAGGAGGGTTGTGTTAGGCCCCGACAGCCAGCGTAAAATCCTGTCGAATCTTATGAACATGGATCAACGAATATACGCCGACCCCACCTAGTGGGATAAGGCTTTGTTGTTGTTGTTGTTGTTGTTGATCTTAAGAGCTTTTTTGTGAATATTTTATCACCAAATGTTCGTCGAAGATGTGCTATCTAAAGTTTTTTTTTTCCTGTTTCAAACTAAGTTCCACTTTTTTCTGAAATATGGAAGCAAACTAGGTGGTGGATACAATATTATTCTTTTACTATGTATGCAGGTTTTGAGCAGTCAGCCAACAGAACAAGATGTTTCACCTTCGATCATTTCAGGTCAAATCTAAATAGAGACAGCATCAAATTCCTTCACTCAAATGTTAATATAACATTCTAGCCAAAGAATAATCGGTTTTTTCATTAAAAAATGGTTTTCCCATCTCATATCATGTAAATGATCGTCTAACACAGGGTGTCAAATATAAAGTTAAGCAAAGGACAGTAATCTTACATTACCTTCAGAAAAAAAAAACGACAGTAATCTTACAGTTGGGTATTAGATGGCTGTCATAGTGAAAGTGGACATTAATCTTAAGAAATGCCCAGATCTAGATGGATTTATGTCAGCTGTCTACCATGACATACATCTGTTGCACCACAGTCTCAAATAAGGAAAATCAAGATGACTGACAATTCGAGACCCATTGCTTATTAGGCCAAGCACCTTTTTTTCTAATTCAGTTAACCACATAAAGGAATCATGCAGAACATAAATAAACTAAAGAATCATCAAAAGAAAACATCATTCTTTTTAGACGAAAAAGAAAACATCATCAAACATGCGTATTAAATATAAGGTATCTTTGTATTGCCAACCTACCATTTTCCAATTTTTGTTTTTTGGTGCATTATTGATACATATACTTATGTGATAATGCCTGCATTTTTTGAAACGATCTATACAAAAAATTTCAGGAAGGAACTTCAGTCAGTATCCCAATGTGCAGGGCACTAACCTAAAGCCAACTCCTTGTCATCTGTAGCAGTGTCTGACATATCAGTGTCTTTTATCATGAGACTGCTAGATTCAGTATCTGCCATGGACATTGCAAGAGCCTGCTGCAATAATGTGTTCTCATCCTCCTACAGGACAAAAAAGAAGAATCAGTTGCCTGGACTGCATTAATTTTAATAAATAATTAAATGAAACACCTTTTCATATAACATGAGAAAAGACAATGTATCGTGAACAGAAATAAGGGGAAGAGGTGCATAGATTGCATAAAACAATACTACATTTTTCATGCAAGCAATAAATCATAGGGACAGGAGTTAAGTGTGTAACAAATAAAAAGTATTGATGAAGCTATTACAACATCTACTGAACCAAATAACTATCACTGTTTTAGGATGAGACATGCTATTTACTGATATAGAATTTCTGAGTAATTTCTACTTTTAAATGCCATATTTATTTTCTCAGGTCATGTGATAAACAACCCATCAGATTCCATTGCCAGAAAATTTCATCCTAACGTTGTTAAAGATGGAACTGTAGAAAACCACAGAATAGAAATGGAACTCACTGGTACATCATTCCTCACTTTATGAACCACAGGATGAGAGTCACTGACATTTTCACCCATAGTTACATCATGAGAGGTAGAAGCCTCGCCCCCACCCTTTTCTTGTTTAGCAGCATCCTCAGCTGCCTTTTTGGCAGCAGCTTCTTGTCGTGCTCTTTCTTCTTCCATTGAAATTCTAAGTGCAAGTGCCAACTCTGGGTCTATATTGGGATCAACACCTAAATCAAAACCACTCATACCACCAGCAGCAGCAGCTGCAGCCGCTGCCGCAAAGCCACTACTACCCCCCTCTCGCTCACCCATGAAAATAGGCGTGCTGCAATCGGAAAGTTATAGCATGTGAAAAAGTTATAACATGTAGTCCTGGCAGAGTGGGTAATCAACAGAATTTGAGAAGAATTCAGACACCTTATGAGTACATCTGAAAGAGCACTGGAACCAGGAGGAATGTGAACTATGTGACTGTTATCACTGTTATTTACAGAAGCAAGAAGGGCTTCAAGTTTTTCCGGTTTTCCTTCATCAGCTTCTCCAAAATCAACAATATCGAGAGCCACACTGTTCTTCTTCAGCTTTTTCCCAATTGCCTCAAGAACCTTTTTATCTTCTTTGATTGGACTAAAATAGAAATGAGTAATCATGTTAAGAACAATTGAATTACTTAATACGATATCAAAAAACAGAATATGAAGTCCAAGTTATACCTTCCAGCAAACACTATAATCCTTTGTTGTTGCCTCTTATTCTGGCGGTGTTTGAGAGCCAATTGAGCAACTTGTATTCCCAAAGTTAAGTTCATCTCTCCACCAATTTCCAAGCCTGAATATAAAACCCCATTATAAGGATATGCAACATACTAGTCTTTCACTCTTATGATGAGAAATAAGAAATAACATAATCAACATTCAATGATATAAAGTACACAGGTTACATAACAAATTTAATACTACAAGAGAATATGAAATCTCTTTAAAAGTAGACAATTTTTTTTAAAGTACAAAGGTAGACAATTAGTTAATTCCAATCAGCTGAGATTTAATTTTTCAATCAAAGGAATAGGAACAGTTTTCTTACACATGGGACACAAGAGTTCGGAACGATAAATTCCATTCACATCACTTTGATCCTTTATCTCTCACCAAAGAAATTTGAGGACAGTTAAAATAGCATGTCATAAAAAATGATGAAAAATGAGAGGAAGAATGCCTATCTGATAAGGGAAGCACCTTTCTTCAGAGTTCTAATTAGGTAAAAGGAATACATGCCCCCATTTTCTTTGATCATGTAATCATATTCTACAACTCAAATCTACGAAGAAAAACGCACCTACTAAATTTTATATCTTCGGGGAAAGGACAAGTGTATTGATGATTGAAAATTGACTTGGAAATGCTACTAGTAAATCTATTTTGAATGTGTTAATTTTTTTATAAAACATTCATTTAAGTAAAATTAATTAATCACCCAATTAAAATTTTGGTTATTCACATATCAAATACCTCTTTGTCAATCAACTAATTCTTTTTTGAGAAAAGGAAAGGATGACTACAAGGAGTTGTAATCATCAAATGTTACTACTAATAAAGTTTTCTATCTAAAATCTCTTTCTTTTAAAACCCATGTCGCATAGACATCACATGCATCCAGTAACACATTGCTGCCTACCATACATTCCAAGTCACCAAACAATCAACAAATGAGAAATGTCCTCATCAAATATTCTACACAGGCAAGAAAAATTTATCTGATCCTAGTGCACATCTAGCTTTGTATGACCTACTCAAGATACAATGTTGATAATGGCCCCCTTTTTTTTAAAAAAAGAAAGGCCGACCAGCAAGATGGTAGTCATCTAGGTTTCATTAATATTGGGAATGGTTACAAGATAATGACAAAATGAAACAAAAGCAGCTGATACTCATCACCAAAAGACACAAAAATGCCATACGACAGAGGTGACAACATGATCCAATTTTGGCCGCATTTACACTCCAGTGGCAACAAGCAATGACACTGATAACCATGCCAAATAGAAGCACTACCATCAAGCAGCCATGATCTTTTTTGAGAAGGAAGCAGCCATGATCTTACATGCAATCTGCCTATGTCCCAGATCCCATTTTGAGATTTAAGAATCATATCAGTTTGAGCAGCATGCAGCATTTATCTTCTCCCAAAAAAAATCTTCTCAAAAAACATGCAACACTTGTCTCTTCCTATAACTCACTTGAGGTCATGTCAACCCTGACATGATGCCAAAAATGTCATCTGAATATCGTATATGGTCACCATATTCTTTCTGATTACCTCCTATTCATGTCCTCGCTATTTGTTCTCTGCAAGTAAATGACAGACTACCTATGACTAGATTCGTTGCTTTTCACCTTTAATATGTTACTGGATATTTAACTTAAGTTGTGTTTGTTTCACCGAAGATACTTTACAGGACCGGTGTTGTCAAAAACACGTGCTAACTTGTAAAAGCATCCGATTTCCTTTGCTTTTCGTGCTCGATCTCACCTTGAAACGTTTTTGGCCAGCACGCGGTAGGATCGCTTGCTGGCCCGTAGGATCGGCGGAGACGCACGACTACACCGATCCCACAATACTTCTTTTTTATGTTTTATAAGCGTGATGGGCACCGCTGCTGTCCTGCTGACGCCGCCGTTGCTTGTCTGTTGCTCTCGCTGCTTCCGCCGCCGTGCTGCTGTCCTAATGCTGCCGCCACTGACCTAACAGGTCCCCCACCTTCTCCCTCTCTCGCGCTTTCTCTTTCTCTCCCTCTCCCTTTCTCTTTCTCCCCTCATCCTCTCTCGCCCTTTCTCTTTTCCTCCCCTCTACCTCTCTCGCTTTCTCTTTCTCTCCCTCTCCCTTTCTCTTCCCGTACTCTACCCCTTTCTCTTTCTCCCCTCTTCCTCTCTCGCCCTTTCTCTTTTCCTCCCTCTTCCTCTCCCTTTCTCTTCCCAAAGGGAATATTTTTTTTCCCTTTCTCTTTCTCTCACTCTCCCTTTCTCTCTACACATCGAAGCAGGTTTTTTTTCCACGAACCCAATAGTTCTCCCCATTGGTGGACAAGGGCCTTGGCTACCTTTTCATTTTCTATTATGTTATAAATTTAAAACAATTTTTTATATATCTACTGTGGTTAATATTTGCTTAATAAAGTGAAGTCATCAATTGCTTTTAATATTCTGAATTTATTATTGTGTTAATCTTTTATATATTAATAATGAAAGTTATGTATTGATGTGTTAATTTTTCATGAATTAATTATATTGATGTGTCTGTTGTTATTCTGTTATTATTACAATTTGTTAAGTTCATGAATTAATATATAATTAAATAGGTATATAATTTTTTAAGTTCATGAATTTTTTATATTTCTACTGTGGTTAATATTTGCTTAATAAAGTGAAGTTATCAATTGCTTTTAATAAACAACAAACAACAACAAAGCCTTATCCCACTAGGTGGGGTCGGCTACATGGATCATACGACGTCATTCCGCATTCGTTGATCCATGTTCATGCGATTCGACAGGGTTTTACGTTGGCTGTCGAGGCCTAACACAACCCTCCTCCTTTATCCGGGCTTGGGACCGGCTATAAAACATAGGCGGAGTTTATCAATTGCTTTTAATATTCTGAATTTATTATTGTGTTAATCTTTTATATATTAATAATGAAAGTTATGTATTGATGTGTTAATTTTTCATGAATTAATTATATTGATGTCTCTGTTGTTATTCTGTTATTATTACAATTTGTTAAGTTCATGAATTAATATATAATTAAATAGGTTTTTTTTTTTTGAGAAGATAAAGGATGTGAGCCAGGTGCTCACATCCATTTTTTATTCATTATAAAAACTTGTATCTATTACAACATATCTTATAATCTCGCCCACTCACTCGCCAAGTTTCTAGCTGCTATTAGAATGTTATCAACATAACATTTTTCTCCCTTGAAAATGCAATGATTGCGTTGTCGCCATATCGCCCATAAAACCGCAATTGCTTTGATTCGTTGTCTTTTTGATACATATACCTGCAAATTGGTACCATGTCCGCCTTGTACAAATGATCGCCAGAATGCTATCACAGTGCTCACAGCTAACCAATCACATCCAGAATCCTGCCATGTCCTTCATGCTATTGGGCAGCTGAAGAAAAGGTGATCTATATCCTCCATGTTGTCTTCGCAGAAGACGCAAGCGGTGTTCATTCTTGTGGTCCATTTCATTTTGTACTTCTGAGTAGGCAGCCTGTTTCTCCTCAATAGCCATGCAAATACCCGAATACGCATAGGAACTTTAATGCCCCAAAGGAGCCGACAGTCTCTTTCAAGCTCTTCATCTGTGGTGAAGCTCTCTAGATTCAGAGTTTTATAAACTGTTCTAACAGAGATTAAATAGGTATTAATATCATGAAGTTATGTTAAAATTAGAAATTTGGACATGTAATATTGCATTTTGTACTTATAAGTTCAAAGAGAATTTGCATCTCACTACTAATATCATGAATTTATATATCTTATTATATATTAATATATACATTTAATATTAAAAAATAATCTGGTAGAATCGGCCGTGCCGTGTTGCGTGTTCACGATTTACAAGTTTTTCCGACCCTCTGTGTCGAGTCCGTTTTACGTGTTTGACAACATTGTACAGAACAATATTTCTAGGGGAAAACATTTTCTGAGAGATATTTTACCAGGAAAGAATTTTCTGGTGTTTGGTTCTAAAACAATAAATAAATTAAAATTATATGTTAATTAGTAAATGTAGACACTGGAGGCCGTATGAGAGATGATTTCATCTCTTCAAAGAGCCCAAAGTTTTACATAACTTCTTGGTCAACCAGAAAAAATTCCACTGAGCACACTTTACTGGTTGCCAAATATTGGAAACACATAAAACGTTTTCCTGGAAAAAAAAAAAAATCATGCAAACAAAGACAACCTAAATGTTAGAATATGTACAACTGAATATTAGAACACAGAGAAGAGCCAGCAGACTCCCAATCATCCACCTCAGGAACTGCACGCATGTTTCAAGCAAAGAACAAAGTCCAATTAACAAATTAATTTATCTGGAGTCCTACTGAAAGTTTACTGTTATTAATCTGCTAATGGATCTAGACTATCCATATTCCATGAGTAAAATATTGATGCATCTGCATCTGTGCTTGTACTTTTTGCATCCATAATTCCTTACTCCTGTAAATCCAGATATGTTGCTTATTATTGTGTTTTTAGGAGACATATTGCTGCTTAATTCTCTTCCAGCTTCTAAATGCAATACTTCATGTGGAGACAAAACATCGTCACAAGAAGCCTAATGCTTCTCTTCCTACTCAGTAAAATATCTAAGTAAAAAACACGATATAGAAGACGAAAACCACCATAACCAAATCATCAATTACATAAGGTTTTTCTGTTCATCCCACTATGATTTCATCAGTGGATCTGCAATATCTATGTTACTAGACTTAATAATATATGGATAAAATACTTGATAACAACATCATCATGCGTTCATTATCAAACTTAAAAAACGAATGTTAACCTAATTTTGCATTCGAGGTGACAAAATAACCTTGAAAATTCAAGTAAATTTTAAGCTTGCTGGAACTAAATAAATAAACTAAAATCTCTACCATGCATGCAGGCTAGGATCTTTCCCAGATCACTGGTAGGGGTAACGAGAACTCTGACACGTTTGCCGCCCATCGTCAGAACGCCCACCGTGTTCTCCGGATTCGCCTGCACAGCGATCAAATCAAAGCAAAGAAAACTTTCTTCAGATTACCAAAAAAATCAAGAAAATTAAGATGATGAACCACCCCCCAACCCCCCCACCCCACCCCACCCCCCCCCCCCCCCCCCCACCCCCCAGACACACACACACAAAAAAAAAAATCCACGGAATCGGCGGCGGCCACCTGGGTCTTCGCTCCGCATATGAGATTGACGGCCTCAGCCTGAGCCTGGAGGCGAGACGGAGAGTAGTCCCCGTTCCTCATCCACTCCGAGTTATCGATGCAGATCATGGTGGCCTGTGATGGGGGAACACGGTAAATTGTGGATTTTGAGCAAACGAGACCGGTAAATAGAAGGGAAGAATGAAGAATCGGGGCAGATCCACTACGATTCGCACCTCGAGAACCATGGCGACGGCGGGGAGCGTAGATGCACCACAGTCGGCCGATGAAATGTTTGGTTTCGGTCGTGAAAGAGGAGAAAAATGTTGGGCTCGGACTTATTTGCCCATTGCTTCTAGATTTTTCGGCATTGCATGTTTTCTTTTCTCGGTTGAAAATAATATATGATCATTTAAAAAAAAATTATCCGCCCAACATATGCAATACGATTATTGAACAAAAAAAGGAAAAATAACAGTATAGTAATATTTTTTCGATGAAAAAAATATTATGAATATTTTGAAAAAATAAATGAAAATTCATTAAAATAAAGTATCATTTTCGTAAATCTCTTCCAAATTTTCATGATTTTTCATATCAAATCTCAAAGTACGAACTTATTTTTCTTATTCCTAAAATTTTTTTCACTTTAATCCTTTCGTCCAATTATATTTATTTTTTTATTTATGAAAAAACTAAATTATCAAAAAATATTGGCTATCGGCCGTCAAATTAATACCTTCATTCTTCAAGTAGCCGAATATTTTTTATTTTTATTTTTTATATTTATTATTTGATGACTTATGTGATGAATGGTAATTTAATTTTTTCATAAATAAAAAAATAAATATAACAAAAAATGTAACGTAAGTGAAAAAAATTAAAGTGAAAAAGTCATGATAATTTATATATATAAAAAGCTACTGCATTGAAACCATTCTAAGGCCATTTTTTCAATTTATCTTTTTTCTTATTTTTTAAAGTTTTATTCTATTTGATCCATTAATAACAATCATATACTTAATGCCGTTAATAATTAATGTAGCAGTTTTAACTCTTATATATCTTTTTAAAATGTTTGCTATCTTTTTTTTTTGCTGAATTCAATACTTAATTCCTCCAATTCCTACGTTATATCCTTTAAACTTCTATGCATTGAAACCATTCTAAGGCCATCTTTCCAATTTATCATTTTTTTACTTTTTTCAAAATTTTATTCTATTTGATCCATTAATAACAGTCATATACTTAATAAGTAATGTCACAACTTGTATATTAATTGTGCGGTCTATTAATCGTTATTATAGTATGGGTGATAATAGTTTAGATACTATATTTTAATGCATCTTAATCTCATGTTTGATTATATTATGATCATTGATGGAGTAGTTTTAATTTAATTTGAATTAAGATAGTTGATTAATCCTAGACGAAAATCAATAATTTGAATAGACTCTAATCAAACTAACTAATGATATTTGGTCAATTCAGTTTGTCTATAATTTCTTTATCATCCTAGTCTTAGACATCAGTATATTAGATTAGATTAATTTAGTTTTAGTCTTTACTTATATGCAATTTTATTTTCTGCACATCTTTTTACCCAAATCTATATTGTCTCTTATTAGCCTCTAAAATTAATTTATCTAAGTAAGTTAATTTTTCGTGAGTTTGACACTCTACTCATTACACTTTATTACTTGTACAACTATTGCACTTGCTAGCATTTAATTATTATCAATTCTCACATCAATTAGTTTTCAAGTTTTCCAAAGTATGTTTGTTTCAATGTAGAAGGGTAAATTACACAAATGATCACCAAACTTTGAGTCGATTTTCAATTGGTCATCCAACTTCAATTTATAATCAGAACGTCCTTCATCTTTCATTTTCTTGCACGCTTAGTCCTCCTGACCGGTGATCATAAGTTCCCCGATTGTCTTGCTTACATGGCTGACTTTCTCTCTCATCCACGTCAGCTTAAGTCGGCCACGTTATTATAAAAAAATTAAAAAAAATAATAAAAAAGAAGAGGTTGTCCACGTCATTAAAAAAATTTAAAAATAAAAAAAATAAGTTGCGGGAGAGAGAGGAAGGGAGGCGACCGCCCCTCGTCCCCCTCCAGCACAGAGAGAGAGAGAGGGAGGGGGGCGACTGCCCCCCTCTGGTCGAGCTCCGACGAGCTCAACTAGAGGGGGCGGTCACCCCCCTCCAGCACGGCGAGAGACCAGAACGACTGGAGGGGGCGGTCGCCCCCCTCCCTCTCTCTCTCGCATTATTTTTTTATTTTTAATTTTTTAATGACATGGATAACTTTTTTTTATTTTTTATAATGACGTGGCCGACTTAAGCTCACGTGGATGAGAGAGAAAGTCGGCCACGTAAGCAAGGCAATCGGAGAAACCGGTCAGGAGGACTAAGCGTACAAGAAAGTGAAAGATGGAGGACGTTCTAGTTATAAATTAAAGTTGGAGGATCAATTAAAAATCGACTCAAAGTTTGGAGACCATTCATGTAATTTACCCCAATGTAAAATGTCCTTCTTAATAAGGTTTAAGTGCTTATGCAATTGTGGGGGAAGGTGAAGTGCTTATGCAATTGTGGGAGAAGGTGAGGCTGGACCATCTTCTCCTTACAACGTTCCTTGACTCCTCGTAAAACAAAAAATGCTCACACTTAAAAGATTTTGTATTTGGATAGGGTCTAATAGAGGCTCTATTAATACTGGATAGTGATCAGATCCCCCTCTAGTTAAATTTGTTACGAAGGTATCAAGAAATTGTTTCAACCAATATGTAGAGGCAAACACCCCATCTTATTTGCAATGGACACTAGCCAACCTAAGCCTATTGTTGCACCAACTAAAGGATTGCTTAGCAAAGCACAAATCAACTAGACCATAATGATATAAAAGATTTCTAAGCCCCTAAATAGAGGACGTGATCCGAAAAGGAGCACCCCCATCGTTTTTGTCTTGACTGATAATGAGATTAAAATCACGCAGTAAGCACCAAGGAACATTTCCAATGTTTAAGGCAGATAGTTCTTTCATAATTTATTTATCTATAATGGTAAGTTACTAGCATACAGGCATGAGATGAACCAGGAGATGACATCAATGCTAATAATTGCATGTTAAGTTTGTGGTGTGGTGTGGTGTCAATAGTTGCAACTTGTACAGAAGGATGAGACCAAGCTAAAATTATACTTTCAGGTAGTTCCTGACCATTCTTGACCCGTTGCTCTAATCACACGATTTGATTTTCTAACTGAAGTATGAGATTCCACAAGAATAAAAAAAATTCTGGTTTGTGCAAGGTGGGCGTGTCAATTCTTCGTATATACAATATATAGGTCCTTAGTTCTTAGGAGTCGTTTGATATGAGGTAATTTATGATTATTTTATTTAAAATTTTTAGGACCCATCATATTATTTTGTTTGGCTACGATTGATTATTGGTAGCACGCAGGGGAGGTGTCTTTCTAGATTACCGGCCGGTAGAAATACATTTTGACGAAAATATCCCTTCAATTAAATTTTTTATTTCAAATATTTTATTAATAAATAAATATCATTTAACTTCATCTTTTTTATTATTTAAAATATTTTACAAATAACTCTTAATTTTATCTCATCTTTATATATATATATATATATTCATTTTTCTATTTTTTTCCTTGTTTATTTATAATAATATGTTATTAAAATCTGAAATAATTTTTACGAGTATTTTGATAATTTTATCACCTTTCATTTTGACTATTATTTATATTACGAGTACTTAACAAACACTACAATGATATTATCAGTAATTTAAATAGTAGTAATATGTATAAGTGATGATCTAAATTACCGATTACTTAAATCGGTAATGCGTCAAACGGCCCCTCATAAGCTCTCACATCGCCTTAAAACTCACTCGGTTTAACTCAATAAAAATTTTGGATCATATTGTTTATTTATAGTTCGTGGCCATTGCGTTATCTTCTTCTAGTGAATCTCAATGAATCTACCGGTTGTAGTTTCAGAAGAACATTCACTTTAAATAATAAAAAAAGGTTAAATTCCCAAATGTTTGTAAAACTGGATAACAAGCATCTATCTGTATGTCAAATAGTGACCAAATTGACTGTTACAACCACATGTTGAAGACAATATTTCTAGTGATTCAGATAAATTAAAGTGAGCAATTAATTACTCCAAGGATCAAATTTCAAAATATAGTTCTATAACGGATAAAACTTCATAAAAATAGAGAACATCTATGCGAAATAAAAACACATAATGCTTATCATCTGCACGATCTATGTAAAGCTTATCATATGCATCATCTATGTAATGATAGTACAATATCCTCCACTCTATTTTGAGCAACAAAGAACCCTCGAGTATCCAAAATCCAGTGACAAATTCAAGAGCCACACTTACAAAAAAACTATACATTTTTAAGATCATCTGCTTCTTTATCATTGTAAGTGTTCTGAGATGGCTGATTTGTGACGTAACTTTGACAATTGATATTTAATGAGAAACCACAAAGATCCATATTGCCCATGTATATGGAAGCATCCGGGTGACTGTCAAATTGTCCTGTCGAAATTCTTTCGGACAATTGGTTGAAAGAGAAGTCCATAGAACTTAAAAAATTTAAATCAGCCATGGACTGATGAACCTCACCTGTGAGATTATTAAATGAAAGGTCGAGTGATTCCAAAAATTGGAATTGTTCCTATAAGACGATTATAGGAATTGGAATTGTTCCTATAAGACGAGATTACTCATTGGAATTGTTCCTATAAGACGATTATTGGACAAGTTCAAGTTTTGCAAACCATGAAGAGTTGGAAGAGCTTCAAGAATACATCCAAAGAGATTACTATTTTATATGTCTATGCCTGCGGGAAGGATCTTAGACATTTCACATTCTTGGTCTCTTCCTTTAGTCCAGACATCAACCATACTATCAAAATTGTATGGGAAGTCACGAATATAAGACATGGCTCTTAGATGGGCAAAGCTTTGTGGTATGGGACCCGATAGCATGTTATACCATAGATCAATGATCTCAAGAGAGGGGAGGGTGCCAAACTCTCTAGGAATTTGACCAACAAACAAATTTGATTTGAGGGCATAATGCTACCAAGCTCGTCAACATGCTTCCTACCCAGGTTGGTATGCTCCCACTAAATTTATTATTTCCCAGATCAATAAACTGTAGATATGTACAATTCTGTAGGGCCAAAGAGAAGCCTCCTGAAAAATTATTTCTGTCCAATTTCAAAATTTCAAGATTAGGTAATGAGCAAATAGAGGAAGGGAGAGTACCGGATAATTCATTGTTGCTTAAATCAAAACAATCCGATATCTTTGCTGATAACAGGTTGCCAGAGAGATTGAGAAGCATAAGCTCCTTGAATTTGCATATGGAAGAGGGAATGGCACCATTTAATGAAGTATTTGATAGTTTCAATTCTAGAAGCTTCTCTCGTAGTTGAAGAAAGGGACCCTCCAACCAGGTGTTGCACATGTATAGAACAAATAGATTATTTAGGTGCTGCAATGAAGCAGGGAGCTTTCCGTGTACCTCCAACGGAGAGGTCAATATACGATAGGTGCAAAGAGAAGTTCCAAAACGAATCTGGCATGCTATATCTGTAGAAATATTCTCAATCTTTCGAAGCCAGACAACAAAGCCTTCACCAACTACACAGTCTTGTGGGATTTCTGAAATGTGCATCAGTGATAACACCACTAAAAGAATTTTCAGTTAGGTCAAAGACAGGCTGCTAGGTTGTTCGAGACGCCTGTCAGCATCCCATTTTAGCTTTTTATGGCTGCCATCATGGTTGTCAAGATCCCGATCTCGATAGTAAGATCTTACGATCGTTCGAATAAAAAATGATTCCGATCCTATCTAAAGAATTTTAAATGTATGATCTATGCCGAATCTATAATTGAATCTTAAGATCGGTAGGATATTAGGATCCTAACGATCCTACAATATTAGTACAAATTAATTTGTTCGAATAAAAAATAAAAATAAACATAAAGGTCTTTGAGAAAATTAGATTTAATTATTTTATTTATATATATTATGTATGTTAGTCTCACTTTCATGAATTTTAATATCTTCTAATAATTTAATTCATATTATGAATCTAATACTACATTATCTTAGATTAAAATTAATTTTTATTATTGCACGTATACTAAAAATTATATTGCACATTAATAAATATTATAATTAATTAAGATAAAGTATTATATATTATTATTTTAATATTTTTTAAGAATATATCATACTATCTTTCAGATGATATAAAAAATATCTATTAGACTTGAAAATATGAATAAAGTATTAATGATCAATGTTTAATTAACTTATATATAAACATAATATTTATGAATAAATATACTACTTTATTATTTTATATGAAAAAATATTTTTTTATTAATGGGGTAGGATATTATGATCTTCGATCTGAGCCTACGATCCTCGATCCTCGACACCCCTTACGATCCTACCTCGGAAAGCGATCTTGACAACCTTGGCTACCATTAAGCCAATGTCGGAAATCTCCTTTAAGATTCGTGTCAAACAATTTTAATGTTGTTACATTAGTCAATTTTGATACGACAGCAGACAATGAAGCTCATCCAAGAAGATTGCTACCTGACAAACCCAAGAATTCAAGGGACGTCAAATTTGCCATTGCACTAGGAAGATTCCCCATGAAACTATTCCAAGATAGGTCAAAACGTTTTAAGGAAGTGAAGTTAACATGAAGAGGAAGATCATCACGATGTACACGATGTAAGATATTCACAGTACATTCGGCCATGTGCAATTTTGAGAGCAAGGGAAGCATACCGACTGAGCATGTGAGGAGTTCCTCAACTTCACGGAACTCAAGTCAAGGTAATGAAGAGAAGAAATATGAGAGAGCCATGAATCATCCTCGATCTCAAGTTGGACCATTAACAAATCTTTGCATAGGATCTTGTGGTGGAACATTTAGTGGATCTTGTTGCATAGGGTCTTGTAGTGGAATGCCAGCCATGATAAGATGGATAATAGGTATGGACAAAGAGTATGGGAGAAAATGTGATATTGGATGAATACAAGGACACAACGTCTCTATATATATTATTTTTTTCACCAACATCAAGTATTTAACTTCTCAATTAGGGAAAAAACAATAAATTCACACAAAAAGACTATAACAAACATACAGAAAGACAAAAGACATCACAACACAATACGTAAAGTTCATAAACCCAACACAAGACACAAGGTGAACACTCATATCTAAACTAACATGAGGAAGAAATATATGAGGACACCTATAAGAAAATTAATAATTTGAATATTGTTCAATATTAATTAACATAATGTATACAAGATATAAGGAGCTTGTCATTTTTATTGTTTTATTTTGTTTTTGTTTTGTTTTTATTTTGTCAATCTTATTTCCTCGATGAGTTTTTTTCTCAACGCAAATCTCATTAATTCTCGTCTTAGATCCTATTGTGCAACAACAAATTATGTTTCTTATTGAGTGCATGGAGTATTATATTAGATTCATCCACTATCTGCGAGATCTTTTTTTCCTCTCTTTTTTATTTTTTCAAAGGCTTTTCCTTCATTTGAACTTGTTTAATCAATTACCGCAGTTATTAAGAATGTACAAATGAAAAAGAAGGACCAATGCCAAAAGGAGGAAAACTTTTGTTATGATTTATTAGTGGTTCAACGGCAACGAAAATTTCAAGGAGAGTAGACAAGGTAAGATGATCACCAACAAAGACATACAAAATATCATGAAGAGCACCGAGATCAAACTCCAAATGGAGATACTTTTCATTAATTTCAATGCAATGGCCAAGAATGGGAGAACACAAGCTGAGAGCTACGAGAAGCTTTGCATGATGGGGTCAAAACAATTGCAGAAGTGTTAATAAAGTCATGCCGCAAGCTTATCTAATGCATGACAAATTAAGATATTAGATGCTATTAAGGTGGTGGGTGATTGGGAATTCATTGCTCTCATTGCTAGAATTTTCGACTTAGCTCAGGAACTATATTGTCATCAGTCCATGCAAAGAGCTTTGCAAGTGTAAAGCAATAACTATATTATGACCGCCCTTATTGATCTAAACGTCGTGTTTCCTATATTTCCTATATCCGGAGGTGGTTAGAATTTTTTAAATGCAATTTTTTAGTTAATTAATAATATAATGAGCATGTTTTTTACGCAAAATCTTCTTCTCAAGGAGGTGTTGCATCTACTCTGCAATGGAGAAGATAAAGTCTTAAATGCGGGCATGTCATGTGCTCTTGTTTACGTCTTTTTTATGTAATGTTAGGGATGTTTTATGTTAGTATTTATCTTGTGTCTTGTGAACTTTCTGATGTTGTGTGACTATGAACTTTACTACCTAGCATTATTTATAAATATTTCATATATGGGGACAAGAAAAACTAACACCGCTCTAACTTTTGTTTGCTGACATATGGGGTCCTCCTCTGATAGTGATCCATATTTTGTTCTTTCTATTGGTGATTCTTTCCCTTAAAGCAAAAATCTAATGTATTTTCTTTATTTCTTGCATTTCATATAACGCTCGAACTTCTGCCTTTCATGTAATGCTCCAACTTCAACTTGAAATAAATTGCTCTGCTTGCAAATTGACCAAGGGTGGTGAATTCGTCCATGAGAATCGCTCCACATTCACAATTATTATTATTTTGAGTTAGCATTATGATACATATTGTGCTCTTTCAATTATGCAATCTACTCCTCTGTATATATTGTTAAACATTACTCTGATAGTAAGACAAGAAAAACAAACGTTCTTATGATAATGAAACAAGAAAAACAAGAAAAACAAACATTCATAACGAGATAAGAAAAATAAGAAAAACAAACATTCCTTTGATAATGAGAAAAAAACAAGAAAAACAATAGATAATTTCATGTTGTGTTATATACTATATATTTGTCAAAGTTTTGTCATTTTTTCAAACCTATGTGAGACATAATTAGTTCAAGACATTTTGCTCTAAATATTTAAACATTTTATGTTACAATATAAACTAAAAATTGAACTACCGACTTGAACCAATGAGTTGAGATATTATGAAAACTTCACGTCTTATCTGCTCCCTCACGCTTTTTCATTGAATGTCATCCTATTTACTAAATATCTATATAAATGGATAAAAAGATGGATGTCTGCCTAACAACCCACAATAAAATAAAAGACAGTACACAAACAAACTGCTTGGGACACCTCCAAAATTGACCTACACGAATAATTTAAAGATAAATATAATCTCTTGATTTCTCATATACATTTAAGAGAGATGAGGCGAGCTCCTCCATCATGTGGTCGACTCTGAGTCATGCACAAGAGGAAAACTACAACACAACAAGCATAATAGTAACCCTAGGAGTATAGACAAGGCAAGAAGACTTCTATTATGATTTATTAGTGGGTTCAGCAGCAATGGAAATTTGGAGGAGTATAGACAAGGCAAGATGATCGCCGACGAAGACATATCGTGAAGAGCACGGAGATCAAATGCCAAATGGAGTATTTTTCATTAATTTCAATGCAATAGCCATGAAGGGGAGAAACCAGGCGGGTAGCTACAAGAAGCTTTGCATGATGGGGTCAGGACAATTGTAGAAATGTTAATAAAGACATACCGCAAATTTACCTAATGCATGACAAAGTAAGATATTAGATGCTCTTAAAGCAGTGGGTGATTCGGAATTCCTTGCTCTCGTTGGTAGAATTTTTTACTTAGCTCAGGGACTATATTATCATCAGTCCATACGAAGAGCTCTGCAAGAGTGAAGCAACAACCGTATTATGACCACCCTTATTGATCTAAACTTCGTGTTTCCTACATATCCTATATCCGGAGGTGGTTAGAATTTTTTAAATGTAATTGTTTAGTTAATTCATAATATTATGAGCATGTTTTTTACGTAGCATCTTCTTCTCAAGGAGATGCTGGATCTACTTTGCAATAGAGAAGATAAAGTCTTAGACGTGGCCATGTATTGTGCTCTTGTTTATGTCTTTTTTTATGTTATGTTAAGGATGTTTTATTTTAGTATTTGTCTTATGTCTTGTGAACTTTCTCATGTTGTGTGGTATCTGCATGTTTTTATGAACTTTACTACCTAGCATTATTTATAAAAAAAATTATATACGGGAACAAGAAAAACTAACACCGGTCTAACTTTTGTTTGCTGACATATGGGACCTCCTCCGATGATGATCTATATTTAATTCTTTTTATTGGTGGTTCTATAAAGCAAAAAATTGATGTATCTTCTTTATTTAGTGCATTTCACGTAATGCTCGAACTCCTGCTTTTCATATAACTAGTGTAAGAACCCGTGCGATGCACGGGGGCATACAAAATTGAACATATAATAAATTTAAAACTTATATTAATTGTATAAAGAATCATGCAACTATAAAAAAAATAAAGCACAATAAATGTAGAATAAATTATTACAATGTCTTAAGATAAATTTCGAAAAATCTCTTTGTATACTACATTTGTGACCTCATTTGTTATTTGTCCATCGTCATCATAGGACAAAATCTTAAGGCCTTTTCTATTTGTCACTAGTGAAATAGCTACATAAAGTTGTCCATGTGTAAACGCTTGCTTTTTTAAAAATAATCCTACATGAGATAATGATTGACCTTGACTTTTATTAATGGTCATTGCAAAGGACACTGATATTGGAAATTGTCTGCGCTGAAATTTAAAAGGTATCCTCATATCAGATGAAGTCAATGTTATTCTCGGGATGAATACCTTTTCACCAGCTTTGTTTCTTGATAAAATCTTGGCTTCAATAACCATATTTCCAAATTTTGTAATGATCAATCTTGTGCCATTGCATAGTCCAGATGATTGATCTATATTTCTCATCAACATCACAGGTACACCAACTTTCAAAGTGATTGAGTGATAAGGAATTCTAGAGCATTTAATACTATTTAAAAATTCTGGTGTGTATACATGATCCAATTTTTTAAAAGCATGATCAGACATACAAATTGTATCAGAACTGACATATGATTTCTCAATACCTTAGTTAAGTGAAACCATGTAATTGTTGATTGATTCTACCATGTCAAGAGTAGGAGCAAGAATTGCTCTATACTGTAGGTAATCTACATCAGTTGTATGACGAGAGAAATTAGGATACGTGCTTTCAACAATTGCTGATATTGGATCATGACAATAATTTATAAGAAGATCAGGTATTTGAATAGTTTCAATCCCATCAATTGATTTTTCAACTATTCCATTGCCAATACATAAAATCCAATTTGAAAAATCTTTGATTTCATCTAACTTTGTGAGTGTATGGTTATTTTGTGATCGCATATTCTTGGATAACTTCAAAACTTGACAATGAGACCATATATATGAAGAATTCAAAGTAGCATGAATAATATCTTGCCTACTTCCTTTTGCAATAACTGATAAAATCTATCTAAAATCACCTCCAAGAACTACAGTTTTGCCTCCAAATGATTTAACTACACTTAAGTCATCCTTAAATCTAAGAATGTCTCTAAAAGTTCTATCAAGAGCTTCAAAGCAATATTTGTGCATCATTGGTGCTTCATCCCAAATGACCAATTTTGTTTTGATAATTAAATTTGCCAAATGACTACCTTGCTTTATATTGCATGTTGAATCTTCATTTGGATTAAGAGGAATTGCAAATCTAGAATGAGCTGTCCGACCACCCCATAATAAAAGAGATGCAATACCACTTGATGCAACTGTTAACACAATATGACCTCTTGATTTTATTCCAGAAGACAATGTCCTCCAAATAAAAGTTTTGCCAGTGCCTCCATGACCATATAAAAAGAATAACTCACCTTTCTCTTCATTCACTGCTGTCATTGTTTTATCATAAACTGATTTTTGTTCATCTGTTAAACTTGATAATAACAATTGATGTTCCTGTAGCAAAGATGATTTATTATAACATAACTCATCAATGATTAGCCTATTGCCAAAATCAACTTCTTCATTGTTAATAGGTCTTGGCATAGATGGAAAATCTTGAAGGCTCTTACCACAACCTTTTAGAATTCTTTCTATGTCTTGCAAACAAAGATTTTTTTATTTGATCATTTGTTAGCTCTACACCTAAATAAACAAAGAAAATGTAGTTAGAATAATAATGACATTAATATATAAACATGAAAATAAAATTTAAATAAATTATTTGGGATTTTAGTACAATAATAATTTAGTAATAAATATAACACACAAACATAAGTACATACATATATATATACCTTGATTGTTCAACATTACTCTTTCTTCATAAAGGAAATCATCAGATAACAATGGCCATGTTCTCTCCCAAACATTTTCTGGTTGTGACATCGAATTTGATAACAATAACATTACAAACAATTATCTTAGATAAGATGGCATACCCCATTGACTTGCTTCCTTTATAGCATCTATATATTCTTTGTCATCATCCAATAAGCCAAGTGCATAGCATGCATCCTTAAATGAGTCATATACATTACCATTGATTGTTCTAATATCTTCATAGCAAGTTGGACCCTTTATGACATTCAATAATAGTCGCAAATAATATAGCTCGCCAGTTCCAAGTGCAGTAAAGAAAATCCTTCCAATGGAAAATGTATTTGTTTTTCTTTTTTCCCATCTTTTTAATGCTTTTTTCCACACAAACTTTAGAGAAAATTCTGCATATGTTAGTCCTCTAGCATCAGGAAACATTTTATTTGCTTCAAACCAACTTAAAAACATTGATTCATTCACATTTGGTCTATTGACAACAACATCAATTGGATCATCATCAGAGAATATAATATTCTGTTCATTTGGAAGATGAAAAGCTAACCTTTCAACATGAGGTTCTCTATGGTGAATTGGGAAGGCAAAAATTCTCCAAGCAGCTTCGCATGGTGATATATATCGACAATCATAATACATATTGATTTCATGTACATCAGATGAACTTTCCTCATGTGCACTTTTTGAGAAAGCAACAGAAATACGATCATGTCCTTTATTAACATACTTGAATAAATATTTAATTGATCTTACTTGATTGCACCATTCTACATTGATATGAGCACCATACTTCAATAATAAGAAACGATTGTGCGGCACTACATACTTACTATCTAAGTCAACATCAGATTTCTTGATTGTTCTGCCATTATCTCTCCTTCTATAAACTGGATAATCATCTTCATCAATTGAAGTTGACTGTACAATTTTTTTGGGAAAATGCTTGGTACAATTGCCATTTTGCATGCAAGGAGAAATTTTTTTATAACGCCACAAGGACCATGAAACATGAAATTTTTCATAGCACTATAATAAAGAGGATTTGATAACTCATCAGGTATTTCAGCCGAAATTATTCGATCAATATCCTTTGCAGTTGGAAATTTATTGTGCTCATGAAGAAAAAGTAATATATGAGCATGAGGCAACCCACGTTTTTTAAACTCAATTGTATATACCACTGCAATGAAATAAAATTGTTAAATAAATGTGTACATTAATTGAATATATAAATGACATTATAACTTTTGCGAAATTCAAGAACATTATAGTTATGAAATTTGTTAAAGTTGAAAATTTTACCTGCCTTTATTTCTCCAAAAACTTTATTGTCACGAAAATCTTTTAATAAGTGATCCAATTTGATTTTGAAAACTCTAGATAAAATATCTGGCCGATCTTCAAGCTTCAATCCTCTAGTGTTTACATATCTACAAATCTCTGGCCATTGTGGATTGCAAGTAAATGTAATGAAGAGATTGGGGTATCCAGCCCATTTGCAAATTGCCATAGTATCTTGATAATTTTGAATCATATATCGTGCTCCACCTATAAAGCTAGAAGGTAGAATTATTCTTTTTCCTTGAGAAGAAGGAATAGTGTCACCTCGTAAAAGAGCATCCGCTAGTCCTTTGTAAATGTCAGCCCTTAAATGCTTTTGATGAAGTCTAAGAAATTTCAAGCGAGATGATTCAATCATAATATATGCATCAACTAAGAATTGTTGAAACAATCTTCTTGAATATACAATAGTTGGAACTTCATATTTCCTTTCTTGCATCTTGTAAGAAAAATATTCTCGCATGCTAACATTTTTTCTTCCTCCATTAGATTCAGTATGTTGAGTTAATGAGATATCTTCTCTATAACCATCTTCAGTATATGGAAAAAGCAAAGGGTATTGCAAACTTAAATAGGCAACATTTAATTCATTTATTCTTTGTAATTGTCCAGATTGTGTTTCAATAATAATATCTCTATCACCTATTGAAGGTTCAAAATCCCCTACTATCAAAGCAGCCACTTCTGAAATTGTTGATAAATTGTATTTCCTTTCATCAGTGTTTCGTTTTCCAATCAATCTGAGTTTAATATTTGAGCCTATGTTCTCTTGAAATATTTCCCTTACCATTCTAAAGTTTTTTGCTAAAGCATTGTGCTCATCAAGCATTTGTTTCAATATAACAACTACCTCGACATGAAGTTTATTTGTATTTTGACAATTACTGCAAAAAAAAGTATAAACTAATAAATTCCAATAATTATACTAAAGGACTATAATAATGTGAAAAATAAATAAATTCATATTATTATTTAGAAAATTAGAATACCAACCTCGCTGCGTGTATTCTATTTTCCACTTCATTTTCTGTATCAAAAATATATAATTGTGCAAATTTTGGAATTGATCCTTCGAGAGGTAACAAACTTCCAGTCTGATGATAATTTTGGCCATATAATCGATATATTCTTGGTCCAGATGTTTGATTGATAGATGTATCGACTTTACCACCCATTGAGGTAAATGAGAACATAGAATTATAACTCCTAATATTTTCTTGAAAATGATGCCTCATTATACCTATTAAAAGAGAGAAAATGATAAATATGTACTTTTGATGGTAATAATATTTATTAACATTAATTAGTTTCTAACCTGTTCCAAACAATAGTTGTAATAAAATTTGAGGAGGCTCTTTTGGAATTGGTAACTTTATTTTTCCATGGCAACAACACAAAGAAAATTCTGGTCTTTTGGATTTGCTTCGCTTGTTGATTCTTTCTTCATACCAAAAATATGCTCCACAATCTTTGCATTCACAAATTGGATCTCCTATATCCCAATAACCTGTAAATGTAAAAAAATATTCATAATTTGTTTACAATATGGTCATTCAAATGATGGGACATAACAATATATGTACCTTCATATTATATCCCCATAGGCTCAATGTCATCTTCTAAAAATATTTAACAAACTAAATTAGTGATATTTAAATTATATATTGATTTTCAATTTTTATGTACGAAAAGGAATATAGATTAATTATACAATGGTTAACCAATATACCTTCGAAGTTGTTTTCGGTCTGATCTTGCATGTGGTCTGCTTTTAATGCAATAAAAAGATATAAATTATTATTTTCCATACATATATGCAATGCTAATTTAATGAGATTTGTGGCGAAAGTAAGAGTACCATAATAATATTGAAAATGCTCATTACGTGTAATATTAAAATATGTAAGAAAATTTTTAGTTTCCATAACTATATGCTATTTTTATTTTAGTGTTCTAATTATAAAAAAATAAAGAATATTTCATGTTAGATTTTTTTTACAAAAGTACATTTATTTACCCAACTCCCATGGACCATGCAATATTGAATGGAAAACTAAGTTAGAAGAAAGAAGACCAACATGAAAAGACCGAGTTATTTTAATATATAGAGTTCTAAAACCAATTAATTTATTTATTAAATTATACATAATATAAGAATCCGTTTATCTTGTTGTAATGGGTTACCATTTGTTGTATATACATTAATAATTTAAATACATATGATTAATTAAATAAATATAAGTTATGGTATAACTTACATTGAAATTGCTAAATTATTATATATTGAGGAAAAATGATAATACAACCTTTGTCACCTTGCTCACTTCTTGAATGATGAACGCTAGTGTCAATTTGGATGCCTATCATGAAACAATTTTATTTGTAAAATAAGTGACTATTTTGAAGATAAAGATATTGGAATTATCTTCACAATTATAATAAAATTTCTTACTAAATAATAGTTTAGCAATTAACTCACCTTTAAAATTTGACTCTTTTTGTCTCTCAATATTAAAGCATACATTTTTGTAGCGCATGTTATTTTGAGTTGAATCTTCAGCCTCGTTAATGAATATGCCTTTAGCCTTCTTTAGTTTTATACTTGTAGATGAACAATTGCCATTGGTAGTTGCATTTGAAGAAGACATTATATTTTTTGAATGGGCAACTGGAGATGAGAAAACTTAAATTAAACAGTTATTGATATAATATATTTACAAAAATAATAAAAAATGATAGATAATATTTATTGATGTGACAACTTGCCATTTGGTTCATCATATAAAAGAGAAATTGTACTTTGATTCAACACATTCTTCTCTCTAGCATCTTTGGATTCACTATTTTCTGTGGATCAAGAGTTAAACTCAAACAAAAACTCATAATTGCCTACTTAATAAATAGTGAAATATAGAATAAATTCAATATAATAACAATAATATGTATTCATCTTGATGTTCTATTTCTAAAAAAGGGTAATTTAAACATGATGACTTTGTACATAGGCTTTATAAATTTTCATGTAACAATATGAGTATGTATTTGCGGGGTGATGCTTTATGTATATCCACGGGAGAAAAATGATATGTTCTACATACATATATACACACACACACACATATATATATATATATATATATATATTCATAATAATTTGCAATATAGTCTATGTTCCTCCTTCGATTAATCCTATGTTAGAGTCATAACTCACTCATCAAATACTTTACGTGGGTTTAATAATAAAATAAAATATTTTAATTACATTGAATCTACCACTTCCACGAGGTTATTTGGCAGGAAACATGTTGCTAACATAACTTTCATTGTTACCCCAAAATGAGATACAACAAAAGAAAAAAAGGTCATATAAATATAAAAATATGCATCCAATATGTTGGCATTAGTACCTGAGGAATATTTTGCCCTCTTTCTATTTAGGATGCCTTTTCTATTCATCCTTGTAAGTTTCTTTTTTGTATATTCCATGTACTGCCTATTGCAAAAAAAAAAAAAACATATAAGAAACCTTGCAAATATATAAAAATATCTTATAATATTTGTCAATGTTAATTTTGCTTTAGCAAGATGTCTCACCATAAGATTAACCAAATATCTCTAGATGCAATATAAAATATGATTATTTAAAATATATCCTCACATGAGTTTCTATTATTAATATAATAATCAAATGAAGAACTGAATCAAGCATTATTAATTCATGTAAAAAAAGAAAATAAATTAAAAATGAAAATTCCCATATTTAAATAAATAATTCACTTGATATTTTAAGTGTTTACATTATTTTTTAATTGTTTACTTATTCAAAAAAATATTTATTTTCCATAATGATGTTATGCTATATTAATTATTATTCATCTTACCTAAGGTTCTAAGAAGATGGAGCATGTATTATTATTTAATATCATGTATGCCAAATAGTTAAGGGATGTAAAAGTTCAATCCTTGATACTTAAATCAGTATACATTCTCCAATTCTTTATGCATAAATTGGTCATCGAATGTAACTAAATCTTGGTTTCATTTGTTAGTTATATTTTATTTATAATGTTTAAGAAATTCGTGTAGCTCAATAAAATACACTTGTTTAAAATTGATACTGAAAATAATATGCCTAAAGATGAAAAAAATATATATGAAATTCATAATTACTTTTGAAAGCCGTGGAGATTATTGTGATTTTAAAAGGTAATGTAGAAAAATCTTGGTAAGCATTGATCCATAGCAAAAATCAATGATGATAAAAATGTATAAATCAAGCAAAATAATACTAACATATAATAGTGGTGTCCGCCTCCAATCTCCTTTCGGTGATGTCTTCTCTTTGTTAGAGCTAATAACAAATAGAAGAAATTTGACACTTATAAGAAGATTTATATTTGCGGTAGATATTAAAATAAAAAGACTTTCATTTATAATAGTTGAAAATTTGTTTATTAAAATAAATTATTTACTTATCATAACAAAAGATTTTTTATATATTACAATAATCATTTAATTGAATAGTTTGTTGTTAGCTGATTAGAATATCTTATTCATTTATCCTAAGTTTTTCCTATAAGAAATTGGTAACAGTAACAACAAAAAAATCCATTTGATACATATTATGTTTTCTTAAAATTAATCATATTTTTTAAATTACCAATTTAACATAACAATGTTTATTAATTTACAGAAAATGTATCAAATGTTTAGTAACCATCATCTGCACTTGTTAGTTGATAAATTGTTATTTGTTTATTAAATTATATTATTTAATTATCATCGAAAAGTTTTTAAAAAATTTGACAATAATCATTTAATGAAGTAGTTTGCTATTAGCTGATTAGAATTTCTTATTTACTTATCCTAAATTTTTCCTATAACAAATTAGTAACAGTAATAACAAAAAGAATTCCATTTGATACATATTATATTAATTTACATAACATAACAATATTTGTTAATTTATAGAAAATGTATCAAATTTTTAGTAACCATCATCTGCACTTCCTATGGTTAGTTTCGTATGTTTGTTGCTCCTCTTACTTCATCTCCCTACTTATTTTAGAAATATTAAAATATCTAAAAAATTTACTTTTTTAATTAAAATAACAAATTTTCTATATTTATCATATAGTGTTTTAGAATAATTCTTTTTACATTATTTTTATAATTGTAATTTGTATTAGTTAATTAGATTATTGTATTCAATTACCGTAAACAAAAGTAAATCTTCTATATCATTCCATGATTAAGAGTTGGATATTTTGTTATTAGTTGATGAGAATCTTTTCTTCAATTAAAATAAAATACTATTTATTTTGTAATGGATTACAAATAACAAAATGATATTTATTTCATTTTATATAGTATATTTTATTAAGTTAACAATATTTTCTAAAAAAAGTATAAATAATACAAATGTATAAATAATGCAAAAAAATATTAACATATCATAGTGATGATGTTTCTTTTCAATCTCCTTTCAGTGGTACGTGTCTCCTCTTTGTTAGAGTTAAGATAATTTGACACTTATTAAGGAGTTTTATATTTGTGATAGATAATAGTAGAAATAGTAGTTGATAATTTGCTATTAGTTTATTAAAAAATATTATTTACTTATCATAGACCAATATAATAATTTTAATAATCTACAATAGTTAATCAATTGAATAGTTTGTTATTGCCTGATTAGAATCTATTATTCACTTATACTAAAAAAAATATTTTTTATAACAAATTGGTAACAGTAATAACACAATTTTATTTCACTTGATATATACTATGTTTTTTTATAATCAATAATATTATTTAGATTAACAATGTAACATAAATTATTTGTTAATTTTCAGAAAAATATATTAAATTTTTAGTAACCACCCTTTGCACTTGCTGTGGTTAGTATCATGTGTTCCTTGCACTTCTTAATCCTATCTCTCTACATATTTTAGAATAATTTAATTGCGGGAAATTTTTGTTAATATATATATTTTCCTATATTTATCATAAAGGCTTTTAAAATAAATCTTTTTACATTATCTCTATAATTTTTGTTTATATTAGTTAATTAGATTATATTATTCACTTAACGTAGACAAGCATAAAATCTTTTACCCCATTCCATTGATTTAGTAGTTGAATTATTTATTATTAGTTGATTAGAATCTCTTGTTAACTCATCCTAAAAAAATGTGTAATTTATAACAGGCTGCAAATAATAAAATGATATTTATTTCATTTTATATATTATATTTTATTAAGTTAACAATATTTTCCAAAAAAATAACATCTGAAATTTTAATCTTGGTTAATTTTGAAAATAAACTAATGAGAAATAAGGACACATCTATAAATAAAAAATAAAATGTAATAGTAAAATATAATAATTAATGATGAAAATCAAATATTTTTAATAATATGGCAAGAAATTTTATTTATTACATCCACATTGGTTCATGCTAAATAAAATAGTTCAAAAAAATATAGCACTAAACAACATGTCAATTTCAACAATGTCATGCATTCTTCTCTTTCTTGATTATCACTCTCTTAGTCATGTTGCAAAGCTGCAAATTATGCTCATCATCATCCCTTGGTCTCTTAGAAGGTGTCTTTGTAAGAGGTGTGATCTCATTATCAATAGAATTCTAAAAACACATGGAGTTTTAAAACATAATTAAAATTTCTATGTATGCATTAGTGTGTGTATATATGTGTGTGTGTAGAATAAACAAATAATTAAAATGTGTGTTAGGATAACCTGAAAACTTTCTAGTTCACATGCAACTCCTTCACTTTGTTCACTATTGAAATTTGGATCCTATGAAAGAAATACAAAATATAACTATAATTATGAAATTAAATTAATTGTAATCATTGATATAAACAGAATAAATTATTGATCACTTACATTAAATGGTTCTTCAAGCAAACACTGACTATATTGCTTTATAAGTTCTTGATCTTCGCTAAGTTTAATAACAGTATAAACTTCATCATTTGCTTCAATGTTGGAACTTCTAATGTTTACTTTAAACATAGCTTTTTTGTCAATAAGGACATTTATTTCCGATGGATAGGCACACTCATCAATAACATCACCATCCTGAAGCTATGTTAGTAAAACACATATTTCATAATTTTAAAGTGAATAAATTTAAAAAAGTTACCCCCTTTTAAGTTCTCATTTATTTCAGTAGCATACTTTCCTATGATTTGGAAGGCTTCATGATCCCAAAGTAGCAAGGAAATAAACCCAGTGCCATCCATCATACGCACTTGAAGTTTGTACCTAAATCATAAGATTCATTAAAAGAATAAAATATTGTCAAATTGTGGTATTATTGAGAGAGAAATTTTAGTATTTACCTATAAATAGCTGAAGTGTCAAGACGGTCACATTTTTTTACAATAATATTGATTTTCAATTTTGTCAACTTTCTTTGGACATCTCTTGCATCCCAGGACCATTCTTTTTGTAATTCAATGTCCACTACCATTGCAACTATCCAAAAACTTCCTGCCTGTGAATATAAATTTTGCATTAGGTAAAGAATGAATGACCAATAATAAAAAATTATGTAATAAAATTATTGTAAAAATAAGTACTTGAAGACACTGAACTAAATCTCTAATAAGTTTGACCTCCACAGCTCCAGAGGATAATTCATCAAAAATGGAATGGCTACATTGTGAGGAAATTTGGGTTATCCTCTCTATTGTAGTTCCATTTTGAAAATGCAACATGTATGTGTTATCATATATATATATATATAATTATAAAAAAATTATAAGGCATCTCATTGAATATATAGTAAAAAAATAATAATATACAAAACCTGGATTTAAAATCTTTAACTTGAGGAAGATCAGAATTAATCCGGAGCATGGAAGCATGCCAAGTATTTTGCACTGAATACTTATATGAAGTAATTTAATTTAAGTTATAATGAGAAAATATTGTTATATGTAAATATAAAATTATAGAAAACATTATTTATGTAAAGTTATGCACCTTGAAATTTTCGAGCTCTTATTAATTGCATCACAACTATAACAGGTTGGCCCACTAATGCATCCAAGTGTGATATGATTTGATCAACAAATTCTCCCCAGAATGTTGCAGAGATAATATTCCTACTACACGAAAAAAAATTATAAACACAAAAGTACGATAAATGTAACATAATGCAATAAATTATTAAAATTACTATTACAACTTACTCGTGATCTTCAAGTTCTACATTCATGAATATACTATTCTTATTATCCTTTTTGCTCTCTTGAACTTCGTTACGACTTACAATCTCTCCTATGACATCTAAAATGTTTTACAACAATTTAAGAAACAATATTAATGAATTAGATATATCAACTGAAGATTATAAATGTGTAAAAGAATTATTACCAAATAGTTCCTTCTCATCAACATTAGTTCCATTCAGTAACTGTCCATAAGGACGTAGATCAAAGATATTCATGCAGAATTTTGGATCCACTATTTCCATGACAAAATTTCTTTGCGTAAAAGTTAGTCTCAATTTATGATTTGTATACTTCAAAAACAAAATATTTGTCCCCACCACAAAATTTTTCATCACATACAATCCTAATTCATTGATCTTTGTTTTGAATAAACGAATTATTGATTTTCCAATAGACCTCCATGCAAAATGAAAACAAAAATTAGTGTGAAATTTTGTAAAATTTTTAAATATGATTATCAATTTTGAATATAATAATATATTTTTATTTATACCTTTTCATCTTGTAATATCATTTTCATGGAGTACGTATTGTTAGAATTACCATGATCAGGGACATCCCACATTCATATCACACAAACTTTGAGATTCCAATGCATCTTAGTTGGATATATATTAGAGATGAAATCAATTTTTTCAGCCATGGTTCAACGAAAAGAAATCTGAAAAAAATAATCAAATAATTACCTGCTAGAATAATGACAAAAATTGATTACAAAGATATGTAGAAAAACTATTTGTAACTATGATTTCTTAGGAAAAAACAAAGATCAATAAATTAAGTGAAAAAAACGAATATACAATGATGATCTTCGTTTCTATCCTCCTTTCGTTCATGCTGATAATAATTATTATAAGAGTTTTATATATGAGATAGATACTGGTAAAAAAATCTTTCATTTGTGATACTTGAATAATTTGTTACAGAAATAATATTTCATATACAGTAGTTGAACAATTTGTTATTAGTTCATTAGGATATTTTGATCAATGGTTTATAACAAACTTTGATTAGATACTATTTGATATACATAAGTCTATGATTATACCAACTTGGTTATAATAATATATGATTTTAATTATAACAACTTGATTATAATTCGAATATTAATATACAATTAAAACTTATTAGCAAAAATAATATAAAAATATATGATTATAATTATTGTAAACATGAAATATATATAGGTAACAAATTAACAAACTAATAATAATAATAATAATAATAATAATAATAATAATAATAATAATAATAAAAGGATTAAGTTTGATTTGACTATTTTGTTATTAGGTGATTATATATTCTATATCAATTTATAACAAATAATGACATATATAATCATATATATTTTATAATAACTAATTTTTGAAAGAATAACAACATAATAATAAAAATAACTATATACAACTAAAACATATTAGTACAAATAGTATATGATTAAATTTGGTTGATTATTTTGTTATTAGTTCATTACATATCCTCTATCGATTTATAATAAACTATTCAATAATATAAAATTATTATGGATACTACTTGATATACATAAGTCTATGATTATAACAACGTGATTATAATACTATATTATTGTAAGTATAACAACCTGATTATAATTCGAATATTATAATTTTATATATTCAATTTATGAGAGCTTGACACATGGCACTTAGAATAACAACTTGATTACAATGAAATATGATTATAAGTATCCATGGTTATATAATAAAATAGAGCTCGACACATGGCACTTAGAATAACAACCTAATTATAATGAAATATGATTATAAGTATCCATGATTATTTATTTTGTTATTGGTTCATTACATATCCTCTATCGGTTTATAACAAACTATTCAATAATATAAAATTATTATGGATACTAATTGATATACATAAGTCTATGATTATACCAGCTTGATTATAATAATATATGATTATAATTATAACAACTTGATTATAATTCGAATATTATCATTTTATATATTCAATTTATGAGAGCTCGATACATGACACTTAGAATAACAATCTAATTACAATGAACTATGATTATAAGTATCCATGATTATATAATAAAATATTATTTTTTATACATTCAATTTATGAGAGCTCGACACGTGGAACTTTTTACCTTTGCTTTTATATATATATAGATGTTCGAACTTCAACTTGAAATAAAATGTTCTGATTACAAATTGACAAAGGAGGGTGAATTTGTCCATGAGAATCGCTCCACATTCACAATTATTATTATTCTGAGGTAGCATTATGACACATATTGTGCTCTTTCAGTTATGCAATCTCCTTCTCTGTATATATTATTAAACATTTCTCTGATAATGAGACAAGAAAAATAAGAAAAATTAACATTCCTCTGATAATGAGACAAAAAAACAAGAAAAACAAACATTCCTCTAATAATAAGACAAGAAAGACAAGCATTCCTTTAATAATGAGACAAAAAAACAAGAAAAACAATATATAATTTAATATTGTGTTATATACTATATATTCGTCAAAGTTTTATCATTTTTTTCAAACATACGTGAGGCAAAACCAGTTCAAGACATTTTGCTCTATATATTTAAACATTTTATATTATAATATGAGATTTGTGAGCTGTCAAATTAAGCTATCGACTTGTACCAATGAGTTGAGATATTGTGAAAACTTCACGTCTTATCCTTTCCCTCATACTTTTTCATTGAATGTCATCATATTTAATAAAGATCTATATAAATGAATAAAAAGATGGATGTTTGTCTAACAACCTACAATAAAATAAAAGACTAAGCACACAAACAAATCGCTTAGGACACATTCAAAATTGACATGCACGAATAATTTAAAGATAAATATAATTTCTTGATTTCTCGTATAGGTTTAAGAGAGATGAGACGAGCTCCTCCATCATGTGGTTGAGTCTGAGTGATGCAGAAGAAAAAAATTACAACACAACAAGCATAATATTAAGCCATCGGGAAAGTTAAGTTTGCATACAACACAACAAACATTCAGAAAATGAGATACAACACAAGACAAACATCTAAAAACGTTTATAGACTCGGCACAAGACACACTTTTAACTTCTTCAAGTCCAAGAATTTACAACACCGAAGAAGATTCATCTGCTCAAGAAGAAGGTCCTGCGTAAAAAAAATATGCACATTGCATTAATAAACTATATTATTATTAATTAACTAAAAGAAAATTTTGCATCTAAAAAATTTGTAATCACCTCTGGTTGGATGATCAAGCACGTCCTTCAGCTCGACAATACGATCAGCACTTCAAATTTTACCACTCATAGTATTTTAATTTGTTTGAGCTCATGACGAACTCGTCGCAGTGCTTGGTGACAATATAAGTCTTGCATTAAATTGAACATTCTAGCAATGATATCAAATAATTTTGGATTTTCATTTCTAATATCATCTAATAATTTTTCATTTTTTTCATTTTCTTTTTCTTTTTTTCTTTTTTTTTTGTTTTATTGTCAATCTTATTTCCTCGATGATTTTTTCTCAACGCAAATCCCATTAATTCTCACCTTAGATCCTATTGTGCAACAAGAAATTACATTTCTTATCGAGTGCATGGGGCATTATACGAGATTCATGCACTATCTGCGAGGTCTTTTTTTTCCTCTCTTCTTTTCCATTTTTTCTAAAGCTTTTCCTTCGTTTGAATTTGTGTAATTAATTATTATAGTTATTAAGAATATAGAAGTGGAAAAGAAAGATCAATGTCAAAAGGATGAGCATCCCAAGTAAATAACAGACAGAATGGAAGAGAAAAAGGAAGGGCATGAGGAAGATATATATATCTTCTCCTAAGAGCAATCTTCTACTTTTAAAAAAACTAATATATTTAGACCTCTGCCACTATGCCCTAAATCTATTAATAAATCATGGTAAATGGTTTTCCACCACCAAACAATGATGAGGAAGACTTTTATTACAATTTATTAATGGGTTCAACAATGAAAATTTCGAAAAGAATAGACAATGGAAAGAGAGAGAGACACAAGATAGAAAAGAAAAATGGATATTGAAAGGATGAGAGAATATGCACTAGAAATAAGAAGAAATACAAATCAATATATGAAAGCTCTTTCATGACTTGCATATCTTTTTTCATGTTTCTCATTGATCTTCATTTTTTTCAAGATTCCCATTCATTAATATTTATTCATACACTTTTCTATTTTTATGATCTTCACCATGAGCTAGGATAGGACGATAGTGACGTACATCTATTAATTAATAAGATAGTTGAATGCACACAGACTCAACACAAGATACAAGATGAACACTCATATCAAGACTAACCTTCATTTTGTAATAGTGCACCAATCACGTAATGATCACATGAGGAAGAAATAGAGGGGGACACCTTTAAGCCTGCAATAATTAATAATTTGAATAATGTTCAGCATTAATTAACATAATGTATATAATATATAAGGAGTTTTTTATTTCTCTTGTTTTTTTTGTCTTATTTCTCGATAATTTTTCTCAATACAAATCTCATTAATTCTCGCCTTAGATCTTGTTGTGAAGCAACAAATTACGTTTCTTATCGAGTGAATGTAGCATTATATGAGATTCATCCATTATCTATGAGGTCTTTTTTTCCTCTCTCTTTTTTCCATTTTTTCTAAGTCTTTTTTTCCTTCGTTTTAACTTGTCTAATTAATTATTGTAGTTATTAAGAATGTATAAGTGAAAAAGAAAGACCAATGTCAAAAGAAGGAGGGTCCCAAGGAATTAGCAAGCGGAGTGGAAGAGAAAGTGGAATGGCATAAGGAGGAAGATGGCGAGGAGGAAGGCCTTCAAGAAGATGAGAAGCACAATGACGAGAAACGAAAGATAGCTTAGCCAAAATTTCTCATATTTCGGAGATTGACTTTTTATCATTCTGCCTTGGTCTAGGTCTTAGTTTTCTTTTAAATAAGTTAGTCTGCTAATTATGGGAACTTGAAATCACCAATCATCTCTTTTGGAACTATATAGATATGAAAATTTAATTACTAAGATTATGATTTGCATGTGAAGTTATGATTGCATGTTTTTCTTATTAACAAAAGTTTGTATGTAAATGTCATGAATTCTTATATGTAGTTTCAAAATGAACAAATGAGCCTATTTTCACATTCACATATATTTCTTCTCTAGTAAAATAAATAAGACATTGAATTATAAGTTATTAGTTGCAGGAAGCTTGGAAAATAAATTGATAAGCCCCTAATGATTAGAGAGATGTGTGTTTTCACTCGTAACTTATTTACTGAATATTTAAATTTTGTGTGTCTGCTCAAACACATCATAATGCATTTACGTGTGAATTTAAATGCATATTCCCATAGCCAACTCCAAACAGTCATATGGCTCTATAAGAATTCATTGAAAAACATCAATGTATATATGCAGGAAGCATGTAACATGAAATACAGAGTGACATTTGGATTGGTCTCAATACAACTCTTACAAAAAGAGAAAAGAGGGAGAGAGAGATCTCATAAACACACGAGATTTAGGAAGTTTATCTTAAATTGGGCTACGTCTTCGAATGATGGCGACTATTTTGTTATGAAATTTTGATGATTACAAGGATGCAAAATAACTTAACCATCATGGAGTTGATATAAGGAACTTAATCCAATACAAAATAGGAAATATAAACTCTAAAATCGTCGCCCCACTATTTTAACACCTATCTAACGTAGAGGTTCAACTGATTCAGATTCAAAGCATTATTAAATGTGAAATTGAATGAGATAAACTTAGGGGTAAATTGAATGTGAAGTTTGATGAGATAAATAATCATATGTCAAATCAATTGGGCCAACATGGATGCCTATGCTCAATCGCCGATAAACTTAGGACCATTTGGTACGAGATAATCTAGATAGATTATCAGTTATTTTATTTAAAATTTTTAGGACCCACCTCATTTGACTACGACTGTGATTTTAATTACCACTTCACTGATAATCTATATCACAGGCACGGGAGGTGACTTTTCATATTACTAGTTGCTTGACATGTATTTTGATAAAAATGGTCATTCAATCAAAATTGTTAATTTTAAGTATTCTATTAATGAATAAATATTGTTCAATCTCATCTTATTTTTATTTAGTTTTTTTCATAAATAACTCTTAATTTTGCCTCATCTTATTTTACTATGTTCATTTTTTTATTTTTTGCTTTATTTATTTATAATACCATGTGATGAAAATCTAAAATATTTTTTAAAGGTATTTTGGCAATTTGTTCTCTAGCTATTTTAATCATAATTTATATTATCAATAGTTGTCAAAAACTATAATGTGATATTACCGATAATTTAAATTGTGTTAATCTATCTAAGTGACTTAAATAGGTAATGCGCCAAATGGCCCCTTATAGCATTACACTTTCTTGAGGAAAAAGAAAAAGTAACCTTATTTATTGTTCAACAAATGTCTTGATTAAAAAAAGGATTTTATGGCCATCCTATCAAGTTCAAATGGTAGGAAAAGATGTGCATCCATTGGATTCGCCTTCTACGGTGATGGATGAAGACTGGTTCGTGGGCACCGGTTTACTCACTAAAGGTGTCGGTTCATCCGGTTTGTCATGACTCCCAGTAGGCCATCTCGTCGAGTTGCCATCTCCAGGTCGATTTGCCATAGCCAAAATCATCATCCCACGAGGTCATCCCGCACCACTACGCCGGCAAACTTGTCCCGTGCGTCACCTCATCATCGTCGCTGATTGAGGAGGTAGGAACATGTCGAAATCTCCTATCGTGCGAGGTCATCCTATCGGCAAGCTCATCCTATTACGTGAGGTCATCTCGCGTCGAGAAACCACGCCAGAAAACTCATCCTTTGTGTCACATAAAATTGCCTCATCGTCATCCCCAGTTGAGGAGGTAGGATTGTGGTAGCCAAGCCGGTGTCTCCAGTTGAAGAGAAGCTTGTTGTCAAGCGAGGGCTCTCTGTGGCGAACTCATATTCCCTTCTGTCAATGCCTTCAGCGACGCCTTGAACCCCAAATCGTCGGCGCCAAGGCCGCCTTGCCTCCACCAACATCTCCTGCGTCGCCAAGAAGTGGAAGGATCTGAATTTGGGGGTCCTTATCAGGGACATGCCACCCATGTCGAACGAGAACGAGAACCCCATGCCATGCTCCGATCCCTCACCACTCAACCCGTTGCCGTCATCCTCTGGTGCTGCTATGCTCGTCTATGCCGCTGCAGCCCCCGCTGGTGGTTCTCCCTCCCCCTCGCTGCCATATGTGCAGTGAGGATGAGAGTGCTCCGTCATCCTATTCAAATTGCGCAGATTTCACTGAACCAACGCCCATTGAACCACACACATTTCACTGAACTACCGCCCATTGAACCGCGCATTTTACCCAAACGTAGATCTTCGATTCAACGACTTATTGTTTAGGAGGACATTCCTACTAACTTAAATTGGTAGGACATCCATTAAACCCTTAAAAAAGGAGGTCTTCTCGTGAAGATGAAGTAAGTAATTAAATGATCATTTTGAAAAGAATGTAAGGATTCTCGGTGAATGAATTTTATAATTACTCCACTGGCAATAATTTAATATTATAAACTTATGTAATATTAAGGAGGAAAGAAGTAATAATTTAATATTATTATAAACTTATATAATTTTTACAATAATAATTTAACCACTGTAATAATTAAAAAGAATCGATCTTACTTCTTTCCTCCTTACATAAAAATTCAATAGCGCATTATAAACTTGTAAATATTATTATAAGTGTAATAATATTAATATTTTTGGTTTATTTGTTTGGTAAAACCAGGTCAGCCCATGTTGTGTATTATATTTTAATACTAATAGTTTACCTCTTATATTTCAAATATTAACTTGTATATAAAAACTTAAATGAATATGAATAAGGATATGAAGACTTTCATTTTTTATATTTAAATATAGTATTTATTTTAATTAGAATTATTACACTTGCCTTTGCTAATAGCATATTAATAAGAAACCATCTTCATATTATTTGTCATTTCTTTCTAACCCTATTTACGGTTTACCTAGCATCCTTAAAATAAATAATGACAATAAATGAATAATATATTAATGATAAAAAAATTCTACCCATAAATGTTGTTTAGCATATTAAGCCATTCCATTATTACACAAAACGTATGAAAATAATTCCTTGAGATAATATGTTTTCCAAAATAAAAATTCCTCCAAATTTAATTATGAAAACATATGTATTTTTACTCCTAATTTTTTATACAATATTTTTAAGTTTCCAAAATAAATATATATGATGACATTAAAAAAGTAATATTTTGACACTTCTTGGGATATCTCACACACTCTTTTAGGAAAAAAGAGGGGTTAAAAAGGAGGGATAAGAAATAGTATTTTATTTTATTAAAATGATTAACATGATAAGCATTTTTTAGTTACTTGCATCATCGGACATCACATAAAATGTTTCTATTTATTTTTTCTCTTTTTTGTATTATTTTATCTATAAAATTATATAAATGTGTTAGCTTATATTTGTTTCTAAAATGAACATTAGAAAACAAGGAATACAACACTAGATATAATAATTATATTTTTTTATAGAACAAAAGTTATTTTGAACTTATGAATAAGGATAATACTCCATTTTATCCGCTTAATGCAAATTATATGCATCATTTTATGTTGATACATGAATAGGTTATAATGTATAAGTATACTTTGACCATAATCATCAATAGCTTCTCCAAAAATTCGCTTGAGTAGGTCCATTGACACATTCTTAGAGAAGCTCGGAATGTTGTACCCCACACTTTTAATATAGTTCATCGATTTCATAGATATGTAGGTATATTAAGAGATCTTTTCCGAACCTTATCTATGGACGATAAAAATTCTCTCGAGCCCAAGTCTCATTTGAATGGATCATTTTTTTTTCTATCTTTCTTGAATTCAATTAATATTCTTTTTGGCCAGAAGTTATCATTTTTTGTTGGATATTATTAGTTAAATCCATACAATTATATTATAATTTTAACTATATAACTTTTTAAGAAATGAATGTATATTTTTATGTCATAACAATGGCTGAAATATATATATATATATATGAAGATGCAGAAATATGAAAATATCTCTCAAAGAAATAACAACTATTGAACCCATAAAACTATTTTTAATATAAAACTTATAAGCTTATATTCAAATAATAAACATATATAACAATTTATTTTATATACAATTAATAATAAATATTTATGTATTATTCAAAAAAAATTTGTGTGAAGCACAAGGGCATTCACTAGTTTATTAATAAAAGAAATAAAGTCATAATTTGAAATTAAATACTGAAAATTGTGATAATTTAATAAATATATAAAAATACTACAAAATTCAACTTTGTTTATTGGGCGACTTCAAAATAAAAGTTACTTCAAGCTTCAAGTCCATATAGACTATTGAGGGGTACTGAAATAATGTTCTAAATAGTTATTATAAATAAATTGCTTATGTTTTTTTTTCATTTATCTACTTGTCCTTTTACCTTTTCTTCCCTCAATGAATAAAAATATAGTACTCTAGGAAAGGAAAACACTAGGATTTGTTTACATCGAGAAATTCGAAAAGGTGGGACGGAACATGGAGGAATAAGATTAGTTAAATCATGTTTGGTTTATATTTTTTATTTAAGTTAAGAGATGTGAGGTGGAATAGTTAAGCCATTTAAACACTATATTTTTCATTTCATTAAATTTATAGAATGAGAAAGAATAAAAAATTTTAGACCAAAATAATCTATTATTATTATCAAATGAAATCATTTCTCATTACCAAATTAAATCATCTCTCTCCATTGACAAATTATCTTTTTCTCTCATACGAATATATATATATATATATAATTTTTTACTTTTTAAAATAAATGAATAAAATAGTTAAAAAAACTAAATAATATAATAAAATTATAAAAATAGGCAAAAAATATAAAAGAAAAATAAATTAAGTGGTAAAGTAATAAATATTTATTACTCGTTAGATATTATAAATAATTTATATATAATAAAGGATAAAAATATTTTTTTAGTAAATAAAACTTCGATTTCACGTAACAATAGTTTTTACAACTTACTATTTAAATATGGACTTTCTAATAATACACCACACTCCACCACCTCATCTTTTACTGCACTACCCATCCTACCTTCCATTAGTTAATTGCTAAATAGATCCTAAATGTAGCTTATTAACATTTTTTCCTTAAAATAATTAGAATGAATTTAATGTTGGTTGCTATCTCTTTTAAGTGACATCATTATACGCCTATTAATTATCGTTCAATTCATGATGATAATAGACATGATAATGTTACCAAATAAAAGAGGTAATCTATTTTTTTCATTCAGAATACAACATTCTTTTATATTGTAAATAATTTTGATACAAAGTCATCATATTAAATTCACCAAATCATCATAATTGTCACACTCAACTCCGTGACTAATTTCTAATCATAATTATTATTTCCTTTAATCTTATTTAGTAATTCAAAAAATAAAATCGACAATGCCTCCTCCATTATTTATCTCGGTATTACTCACTGATACATAAAACAAATACAAATATTTTTATAAATGTTTAATCAAAAGAATATAAGACATATCATTCACATGGTGTCATTTTTTTCATTCGCACATTATTTAACATATGGCACACCTCATAAGGTATTATTGCTCTCTATTTTTACAAAATACATACATGCATGCCAAAAAAAAGTGAAGAGAAAATAAAATCTTTCCAGTGGCTCGACCTCTTCTATCTGCATCAAAAGCAAGCTTTGAGTCAACTCAACTCGGTAATTTAGAATTATCTGAAAAATTCAACAAGGGTAATATGAGCGACAATTGTCTACTCAGTGAGTGAAATAAAAGTACAACATAGGAGAATAATACAAAATGCATATAACATTTAAATAATTAGATTCTCCATATGAGAAAATATTTAAAGCATAACTTATATAACATAACTTACCAAATCACATGAACTTTTGCATAAATAAAAGTATTTCAAAACATCATTATATTCACAATTAAACTCCACACATGTGTCGTTGCACATACTCACCATGGATCAATACATATCCTCAATGATCATATGTCGTACAGTTAAGCAGAGCTTCATAATCATGAGTCTCGGATATGCAGCGCATATCATGGGTCAAAACGTATCACTCCATGATTGTGTGTCATACATATAAGAAGAGTTTTACAATCATAAGTTTCGAATACGCAGAGCATATCATGGGTCAATATGCATCTCTGTACAATTGTGTATAACATGGGTCAATACGTGCACGCAAAATAGCCCCCTAAGGGCAAAGACACTCGATATACGTCTCAAAGCTTCATGTATATCTAATGTAGTTCCAAAAACCTTTTCAACTATCATGGTCAATGAACACATGGAGTTTAACAATATCCAAAATACGCGTATCATAATTTGATATCAATGTCAAATAAAACTTATTTAACTTCACAAGTCTTGTTCCCTGAAAATATTTCATGTAAGAGTTTACTCCATCTCAAATTCTCGAAACATATCATAAATATCTTTCATAACTCAATATATGTTCCAACAATACTAATAATAACAATCTTTGTTTGAAATAATATAATAAATAAAAGAAGTAACATATATAATTTTTCTATGTTGTAAATTTACCCACTCATCTTGTAATTTATGTTTTCAATGAGGTTTACTAAATTTTCCTCCTTTCACTTGTAGTTTGATGTTTTCCTATAAGTAATAATGTATTTTTACTTTCCAATCACTAATAAAGTAATATGCAATGCATGTTAACGATGCATGAATGTTTATGAACTTTAAAATGTATATAATTCATAATTTCTTAACCACATGGGCAAAACTTATGATTATAAATAAATTAGAAACTAGACTTATTAAGTTTTCAATCCTAAAATATCATTAACTAATTTCAAGTCATAAAATTTGAGGCAATCTGACGTAGGGTTTGTATTATAACAGACTGTGTATCACTAAAAGATTAATTTATATCTTTAACAATAATTATACATTTGATGAGATCCTAATTTTACTATAATCTAGACTTCAATAGTGCTTAGGCATAAAATTTATAGAATTTAATTCTTTTTATATCCCTCTAAAAAAATTATTAATTCGGCTCATGCTCTGTTTATGTCCTAAAACTAGATAAAAAAAGGTCATGCAGATGAAAAATTCATTTATCCACATAAACAAATCCAAATTAGATGATTCCACTTCTCGACGAATCTTTTTTAAATCTAATTAAGCATATCCAAATTTCAAACCCTAACTCATTTTACCGGAATCATACCCTATCTACAAGATGGACTAGTCTCTGACTCGGACAGAGTGAGCGACCCATTGATTTAGGTTCATAACTTCCGCTATACAAGTCCTTTTTCAGTGATTTTAGAGGCCACAGAAAGCTAACATCGAAAGGATGGACCATGTATAATTTAAGAATTTATGGAGAAAGAAATGTGAAAATATGATCTCATGAATTGGAAGATCAATTTCATATTTAGAAATTCACCTTAAACGAGCGATGTTGCAAATTTCTTCTTGCCGTTCCCTTAGGAATTTCGTCTTGAAAATGTTTCGTCTACTAGAAGATAAGGATTTGTAATTTATATTTTTTTTCAGATTTTTAACATGCCTTATGGCAGTTTGGAAAAAGTAGATTTCTAAGCAACTAGTGAGCTAGTTGAGCAATCATATTATTTTATTAAAAAATAATGTTAAATCTTTAATTAACATTAATTATTCATAGTTAAATATTTTATTATAATATTTACAAATATTACAATTTATTCCTGATAATTTTATATAATTTCTTTACAATGATTATCGATAATTTAATTATCATTATGTTTTAATCCAAAAATTAATTGCTACATACAAATTTGACTATATAAGAATTTAAATTAACTTAATATTATAATTATACGCATGATTATGCTAAAATGATATTTTTGGAGTACGTCCATGATATTAATTCCATTGCTACAGTGGCTATTGCTAAAGGTATGATTAAAGATCGATTTAATAAAAATGAATCAATAAATAAGTTAAAAGTTAAAAGATTAACTTATATTTTAAAAGGTTTTATCGGTTTTTCTCACCGGATATATAAGTTTTTTGAAATTTACCTTTCGACTATTGAAATATGCACTTACTTCTTTTACATTATTCAAATTATTTCATTTTATCCCCAACATTAATTTTTCAATTAACTTTGATATTTTTATTAATCTATACTATTTAAAACCTTTATTACGGCCTTGGAAACATAAATAAAAGTAAAAGTAAGAAATTTTAAGAAAATATGTATTTTAAATTATTTTTAATTTTTTCAGTCTCAAAATCTTTTTTTTTAATTCCTTATTGTTTTTGCAAATGTTAATAATAGATAAAAAATTAATGACAAAAATAAAAGAAAATAAAGATAGTGGGATGAAATGGAAAATGTGTAGTAGTTAAATGAAGGTAAGTGGATATTTTGATAGTTTATGGAGTAAAATATTTATCATTGAGTTTTCTTTATGCTAGACTATCCCTAGTACTACTGAATATTCATCAAAGAAAATTATAAAAGCACAATTTCTTATTTCTTTTCTTTATTTAGATTATTCATGTACTGAATTTTCACTAATGAGCTTCCCTTAACTCCAAGGCACTTCAAAGTTCAAACACACTTTATGCATGGAAGCTGGATAATTTATGAGGTTCAATACGTGATCTGCATTGACAAATCATATTAGGAGTTGTTCAAATATGCTTTTACTAGTGCGAGTGAGGGAATATATTGCACTTTTACACACAAATTTAGATCCACAATGTAACACCATAAAAAAATGCTCCACAATATGAAAAAATGTATTTGATGTCAAAGGAGGAGGCAAGTGGGTTCCATGCTTACAAGTGGAATACATATTATATGTATAGTGATTTTACTTAAAATTTATTTGACAGTGGTCTAGTGGTAGAGGAGGCTCTTTTTCTTCTTAGAATAGTTATTATTTTTCCTTAATAAATGGTGGGTGTTTCAAGAGTTAAAGAATGTAGTTTTTACTAACTATTTTTTATATTAATATAACCAAATATTAGGTTTGATATTGTACAATATTGTTAAAAAATTTATATTGATAATATTTTTATAATAAATTAATTTAATTGTTTGTAAAATATATTTGTTAGTTAGCTATACTAATATTTACGAAGTTAAAAAATATCACATTTTACCATTAATGTTAGATTGAAAATAATATATTTAGTTAGAGGCTTTTTATCTCATTTTTATTAAAAATGTGATGAAAATTAAAATTGGTTCAATATTAAAGAATAATATTATTTTTTTTGTCTAATAATTAATAAGTAATGATAAATGATGAGCCCACTGAAAAATATATCTGAGATCGCCACTGTTTGATGTGACGTGATGTGATGAAAAATACATGTATAAATATTATGTATAAATGAACCATGAAAGAATATAGTATCATCACAAAAGATGTCAAGATCTTGTATACGTAAAGGTACTTATAAGTTTAAGTTGCTTACCATAAGGCTCAGATGATAAAAGGGAAAATTGTGATGCTTAAATATCCGAGTACATTTATTTTTTTAATCAGTGGCTCACGCCATCATCATTTATTTTATATTGAATCAGCACATGTATCATTGAATTGTAGAAAAAAAAGAATGTGCCATCAACTATGATGCTCAACATGTGACATAGTTGTTTTTTCTTGCTGAACAAAGGGGTAGGACTTAGCTTTATTCTGCCAAATAACACATATGACAGTAATTTTGAAAATTTTTCATGACCAAAATTTTTGGCCAAAAATTTCGATTTCGAAGTTCTTGCCGAAGGATTATTATTATTATTATTATTATTATTATTATTATTATTATTATTATTATTATTATTATTATTATTATTATTATTATTATTATTATTATTATTATTATTATTATTATTATTATTATTATTTGTTTTTTGTCTCATCTTTTCACTTTTTTCTAGCTCCCTCACTTCATCTATTTTTTAATATTTTGTAATCTAAGTATATATTATTTAGTTATTTATTAATACATTATTAGTCATCTTATAAAATAATTTATTAAATGTTATTAATTAAAAATGATAAAATATTTAGTTCTAATAATTAGTAAATATTTTATTAATTAAATTGTTCAATTTTTTACAAACAAATATATTATATTTGGATCTTAAGATTTACATAAATTATAATATTAATAACATATTTTTATTTACTATAATTTATATCTCATAAAATAATAAATTATATTCTTAGTTCTTACTTTTATCCAAACACCCATTAAAATTTATCTATCAAATCAACTTTTTAAATCATCATCATTACGTTTTTTCATTCAAACATCAACTCAAACTTTTCTATCAAATTGATTAGTTCTCGAGAATTAACTTTTTCTCAAAATCACCATACCAAACACACACATGGATAATAAATATGAGTTCATAACAAGTAAAGGAGTATGGAAGAATTAAAATAGAAAACATGATAATTAGATCAACCAATAATAATATTTGTGTAGGAAGTGATTATCAGGGTAAATTACACAGATCGTTCCCCAACTTTAGATCAATATCTTAACGGTCCTCAAACTTTAATTTGTAACTAGATTTTTTTCAAACTTTAACTTTCTTGCACGCATCATCCTCCTGATCGGTAATAGACTATTCTTCGATTATCTTACTGATATGACGTAATAAGGGACGATCCGTGTAATTTATCCTGATTATTGAGAGTGGCATTTTCAAATCATTGTAATATATTTATCAATAGCTTTCACTACAACTTTGAATCGTAATAACATTTTTGTCGATCATCATAATAAAAAGGGATTATTCTTTTATCAATATGTTATTTTATTTTATTCATCATTTATTAAGTCTTCTATCGAAGTATTTTTAACTTCGTAGAGTAGTCGTGGGAAAAAAGTGGTTCATTAACCATCACTTGGAAGAGCTCTTTGCTTGTAGTTTTTTTTTAGTTTAACCTATATAATTGATTCAATTTCAATTATGAGGAATCATGGGACAATTAATATTAGCATAAATTAGAATAATAATAATAGAATTAATTGGTTAGGAATCATATGTGAATAGTCAACTTGTACAATAAAAAAATCAAACTCACTCTTTTGGATCAATATGTGGTTCAAAGCCGGTGAACAAAGAATTCAAGAGTTGTTTTTTTTTCTTTTTAACATGTATCAAAGTGATGCAAATTGGAATTTCTTTAGTTGTGAATCTTGTGATCATTCACAAGGCTCATGTGTCGTTCAAGAAGTTGCCATATATGATCCATGCACCGTCAAATCAAAGGGAAGACAACATATAAATAATAAAATTTAACATTGAGATTTTCATGTTATAAAATGGGCCTAAAAAAGCATACAATCATTATTTGACACAGGGGCATTATTATGTCACTTATTGTCCATTAAAAAAACACGAGTAAATTTTGATATACTTTAACATTGTACTTTTTTATTATTTTAAAGAATACTTACATGTGTTCTCAAAATATGTGAGTAAATTTCAGTCATTCAATTTAGAGAATATTTTCAATATGGTTGCCTAACTTCACTTTATAACATGAAAATCATCCAACTTTAGAAATATTTCAATCACGATCATAGCGACCAGTATAGTCAGTCGAACTACTGGCGTGGATACTTACGTGACATCACGTCAACTTTTAAAAAATTAAAAATATCACGTCAATATTTTCTCTCTCATCTATGGAACCTTAATATTGTATCGTTGGTCATTCAACTTTTCAACATTTTCACGCACAGTGATTCAACTTTTCAAAATTTATCATCATTAAAAACTTAAAAAGTAATAATAAATAATAAAATAAATATGCTAATCAAAATAATAAAATGCATAAAAATATAAAGGCACGGTGCAGTCAGGCCAGGACGTTCAATTTGTTTATCTGAATTAAATATATAATTATTATAATTATTAAATTATGTAAATAAAAAAATAAAAAATAAAAATGTATTACATTTTGTCCTAAAATTTGGACTAATAAAAATATTATAATATTTGATATTATTATTAGATATATAATAAAATTATTTTTAAAATAAAAAATTATAATGATGGTTAAAATGCTAAATATATATAAAAAATCGTGTTGGGTCATCCAATGGGGTGTTGGGCGTGCCCGACATCTAGAGGGTTATTGAGTCAAATTGTAATTATGATATTTTTTTTATATATTTTGAATATTTAATCTTATATTATAATTAATTTACACAAAAAAATTTGGATGGCTTGATCCGATTAAGTCGTGCTAGGTCAATTTAAGTACATTTCATTTTTCATTTTATTTTTATTTAATTATTATATTTATTATTATCATTATTTTAAGTTTTTAATGATGATCATGATTGAAATTTTGCAAAGTTGAATGACCGCGTGTAGAAATTTTGAAAAGTTGAAAGATCATGCAGATACAATACTAAATTTGGATAGATGGAAGAGAAAAATATTGACGTGACATTTTTTAATTCTTAAAAAACCAGCGTGGAGGAGAGGAAATGCTAAGCATCCATGTCAAGGGCCCACCATTTGACTGGCTATAATCGGTCGCGATGACCGTGATTAGAATATTTCTAAAGTTGAGTGACCTTCATGTTACAAAGTGAATTTGATTGACCATATTGGGAATACTCCATAAATTGGATGATCATGACTAGAATTTATAGTATACAAGATGAACAATTTAAGAATACTCAAACTTCTACGTATAATTATTTATCATGCATGAAGCTTAAGCACTCATAACTTTTTGTTAATTTTTAACATATAAGATTTCTCTTTAAAATATTTTTTTTATATACACATTTCTTGTTCTATTGTAGAAATTTTGTGATGCGGCCAAAATGAAATATTATGTAGTGATGATCATATGTCTTTTTACTTCACGATCTTTGCCAACCGTAGAACCTCCATCTAGGTTTGAGCTCCATCCAAAATGTCTTAGTTTATAATTCTTCTCGACAATAACATTCAAGCACCATTTTATTTTGTGATATAACCTTCAATATATCACTTACATAGTTATGTTAGCTATAGGCATATTTTAAAATGTGAACATAAATTTAATTGATGAAAACATTTATTCATAATCTAAATAAGGAAAATAATATCCCAATCGGTACTCCTTACAACATTGATATGTGGGTATATTTTGAAGGGACTAATGATAATTCATGCCAAATCAAGGTAAATAATTAAGCATGAACAAGAAATTTACTTTTGCATATGTACACTACAAGGGATGTGAAAACATGCATGCAGAGGTGTGAAAATCCATGATCAATTTTAACTAAAGTAATATATCAATCTTAAAATTCATTCCACCACTAAATTAATTGCAAGTGCATTATGTATCAATTGTAGTATTTAAGAGTGTCGTATCCTTATGGAGACAAATGTTATCATTAATCAAGATCTAAATATGCTAATTTTTAAAGATATTTAATTAATGAAAAACAAGAAAAAACTAAGAAATCATAATTGTAACGACCAAAAAAAAAGAAGAAACTGTGAGGGGTGGCTGGGCTAATCACGAAAGGAATAAAACATAAACAAAGCCCAATTAGGATTGGACTCAAGGAAGGATTTAATTATGTGATGAGATAAAAATCTGATCTCATTAATTAAATTAGAGTGAGATTAGGAGAGGAAGATGAGATAAAATTTAAAACCCTTTATAAAATCATGTACGGCTGATCTCACGAAAGGAGGACCCCCTTTTTGACATCCTGCGGGCATCTTGCTTTCGGCCAAGAAGCAAGCCGTTGGGGATCAAGCACGTCTTCCTTTCTCCTACTGCAATTACCTGCACCACACGCCCCCATCCTTCAGCCCTCTTCGTTGAATTGCAAGCGCTGATTGGTCGAGAGAACCGAGAGGGAAACAGGGGCAGATTCAAGTGGATTTTTTTTAACGAATCAAGGGTAGGATCCATCGCGATCAGGTGGGTGAATGGAAATCACCTTGTATGACTTCTGAATTGTTCCAAATTCATGCCCTAATCGTTATGAATTGAAAAGACCCAAAGCTAGGGTGTTCAAGTTATCATTTTAATTGATTGATTCCTTGTATTCTTTGATTGATTGATTGAATTGCATGCATAATTCACTTCTTATTGTTCTGTTGTTGTGTGATTGATTTGCTAGGAGATAGGAACTAGGTTAGGATGAGATTGCATTGGAAAAATGATGAAATTCGAAAGTTTCGTAACTTTTTGGACGCCGACCGGTCGACCGGTCCGCAGGTATTGTGGCAACCGGTCGACCGATAACCTGCCTATCGCCGTATTTCTGCACATGTCAATCGGTCGACCGATCCCTGTCACCGGTCGATCGATCCTTGCCCATTGGTCGATCGTTCAACCGAACGGATCGACCGAACCAATTAAACCCGACTTGACCTACCGGTCAACCGATCTTAACAGACCGATCGATTGATCAATAGACTACCGATCGACCGTTCCCCCGAACCGGTCGATCGATTTCTCAGAAAACCTTTCATTATACTTATTAATTATTTTCCTTTTTATCCAGATATTATTTATATATATATGATTGATCCTATTGTCGGATCCCACGGAGATCCCTCACTGATTTATATGATTTACTCCCTTATTAATTTATTTTACATTGATCTTATCGTATCCATGAAATCAAGAACAAAGAGCCACAAGTTGTTAAAAGTGATTAATAAGTTCAGATGAAAGATTAATGATGGGTTACCAGTCCAAGCCAAGTGCATCAAGATAAGGGTCGCTCCCTTGGTCATGGTTTGAACACCCATTGACCAGCACACGGCCGTATCGTTTGCTGGGCATACCCCAAGAATTAAAGGCACTCAAAGTCATCATGATTGTTAATTAAAAACCAAGATCAAGAAGCATGTTCAAGTCAAGTCAAGTTACAGTCATGAATTACAAGTATGTTATAAGTTCATGTTTATTACTCATCATGTTACCCTCCTGATTCATGATATCGATGATCTTATTCATATTATGATCCATGATACTAACATGTTATCTTTCACGTTCAAGTTAAGCATGATTATTTACCACTGATTATTATATTCATGCCATACATTGTATATCATGTGGTTCCCCACTAGGCTGTAAAGCTTACGGGAGGACCTCCTCCCCTGTGTCTGATTTCCACAGGACTAGGTCAGTGACATGGTGGAGTAGGCGTGTGGTGATAAAGCTCTGGCGATAGGACATCACATGAACCATAGGATTACTTAGAGTGTTTATTCGTTTTATTTACCTTCCGCATTTTAGAATCATGATGTAAAACCTATTTTATTTTCTTAGCAATGAGATAGCCACTTTTTAGACTTCCGCATATTTATGTTATCTTCCTTTATTTTATTATTTTATTTTTTTCCGCTGACATGTCTCGGTTGTTGACTGAGATATGGTCAAAGTTATGGTCAAGTATAGCATGTCGTAGCGTCTCTAGGTTGGTCTTTGCCACGTGGCAGGGGTCGATTTGAGGGCGTTACATTTATGGTATCATAGCCTAAAGTCAGAACTCTCTTGACATCCTAGTGTATAGAATAAGTATGGTATTGGTTCATGTGCTATCGCCGAGCAGTCGCCACACCCTCCACCGTAAAATACAAGTAAGATTTTCTTGCATTAAGTTATTCTTTATTGATGTATTGATATGTATTTCACATGAGTGGTTGATTCCTAGGAAGGTTACTCTGTATGGTAGAAATCAACTTAAATGTTATTAGTGATTAAACAAAAAAGATCATAAAGGTTACGAACAAATTGGAAAAGAATAAACAACATGCATGTGGATAAATATACCTACGTGGAAAAAAAAGTCTTACAGATATTTAAAGAATAAAATATAAGAAACGATTATGTTTCTTATAATCCATGTTTTTTCATCTCTTTCATGATTGCTCTATTCACGGACTTCTTCTGCTGACTGCAGCAGTATGAAGAGAAAATGAATAAGCATATCAGTTGCAAAGAGATGTAGATTTAAGAAAGAAACGAAGGAATTATAAGAGTAATTTAAGGATTTGACTCACACAACACGTAGGTGTGAGATTATTTCAAATAGTAGAGGTGAAACCAAGCATGCATAAGTTATGATTTATGGTGATGACTTATGTGGTTCCATTGGTCTACTAATATAAGGGTTTAATAAATTATCTTATATGTTTATGTTGATAAGTATGGACCCATAATGCTTCTTGCGCCTTAGACTTCATATGATCCTTTTATTATGTAGATAAAGGTCCTAAGCAAAATTCAAATTAGTTATACAAATTTCTAATTAGATTACCTTATATTGGAAATAGAAATTAGAAAGATTAATCATGTTCAAGTTATGTAAGATTAGTTAAACAATAATTTAAGTATTAGTGAGCTGCCCAAGAATCATGCATAAGGTATGGATGGACAAATATAGAAGCTTAAAGTGTTCAGAAGTCACCTTGGTTTGAATAAATGTTAGAAGGAATTTTCAATGAGTAAGTGACTGTTTGAGTTAATCAAACATTTAAATCTAGCATATTCATACGCATATGTACATATAACATAGTATACTTATAAATATATAAAGATAAATAAATAAATTTAACTAACTTAGTTTAGTACATAGTATATTTGAAATTTTATTAATATGAAGTATATTTTTAAATAGCCATTATTAAAGAATGAATTCTCTATCATCGCAATGTATATATATTTTCAAAATAGACTAATATGATTAATACAAGAATTATATATAAGAACAAATAAGACATGAAAGGGTTAAAATGAATGTGAGAAATTTTAAAAAGATTTAAGGTCTCTTAATTGAGATATGCTTGAGGAGGATATGAACTTCCAGCCATTAAGTATTAAAAGATCAAAACATCAAGTGAGGAAATCTTTAAAAAGTATGGGGGGTTAAGGTAAAGTATGAGAAATTTTATAAGTCCCCTACAAGATTTTTGAAAAAGCAAGTTATGCACTCGAGAGGGATGATTATGCAAGTTTTAATTGATTTATCTTGATTATCGATATAATTATAGTTTTCATAATAATGTCAAAACGTATAGAGTATTTAATCATATAATCATAGTTGATGGTTCAAGAGGAAAAATAAATCATATATATGTTTAGATAATGGGTTAAGCAAGCCATCGGATAATACATAGAATGTCCTCTAAAGTGCAAGATATAAGATGATATATAGAATGTTCTCTAAGATGCCTCTACGTCAGTATGATGAAAAATATTCAAGATTTTGTCTTGATCAGGTGGACCACTTATGATTTGATCATAAGTCTTATAAATGGATTAGTTCTCCTTTCCAACTTTAAAGTTATCCCGACCCTCTCTCATGTACTACAAAATATCATTAATGCAAAGGACCATGAAATGATGCACGAAGAAGAAGAATGATTGCTTGTCTTCTATTTTGTTGATTATTTTGTTTCCCTGTCTTGTTGGTTGAATTCATTCAATGTGTCTACCTGCATTCATGATATTTGACTAAGGACTTATGTTAGGTAATGCACATAAATTGTTCTATTAATTTTGGATTAGATCATACTATGTAGCAACCCCAGTGTAGATACCGTTCGACCTTAACATTAATTCAAAGTGCTTCAAGATACTCAAGGAAAGAACTTGTTGTGGTAATATATAACCACTAGTCTCCTATGAAATTATATGATATGGCATTGCAAGAACCAGATCAATGTAGTCAAATAAATTATGTCTTCCACTCAAAAGCTAAATGATTATGATGATGTTTAGAGTAGGGTCACATCAAACATAGGTCATCATGAAAGTTATTGATCTAAATTGACTTATAAAGATGATGATTGACATGATTCCATCACCTATTTTATCGAATCATATGATGATGCCATTATCTACGATGATGGACAATGTTCTTAGTGATCCTATTTATCCTTACACGACATAGGTCACCCGATAAGGACGATGACCATATGGAAATAATTTCATACCATGAAGTCCATGCTAGTGATATTAATGACGATTGAAGATAAGATCTATTCTTCACATCGGCTAGAAACTCCTTAGGAGGATTATGTTGGGATTCCTATTTGATTCTTCCTTTTAAGATGTATAGGTATTATGAAAAAAAAGAAGAAGATAGTTGCCAGTATTAGAAAATCTAAAAGATATAGTTAGAAGTTGAGTGTCATATCGACCTCCTTTCACGCATGACCTTGATTTTCAAGGCCCCATGACACACGAACTGAAAAAGACAAATTTAATAACTTCAAGACAAGGGGCTTATGAGACTGATGGTCTCATTTTTAGATGTTTCACATCTTTTGTAAATAAGAATGATGACTCTATAAATCTAGAGATTTATTAACAAGTTGTTAAATAAAATAACCATCAAGACATAAGTGTTTGTTACCATGCAAAGATGGCCTATTTAAGACTAAGTGCTCTCAAGATCGATCTAGGGAGTGAGTACCAGTAGTTCGAGTTGCTGAAGAGGAAGTAATGAAGATAATTTTTCCTGGCAATGAATGATCACTGTAAATTGAGCGATGCCATTGGACTAAGAACACCCCTCAAACATTTAGGTTCTCATGAACATTATGTTCAAACTATGCCTACATTTATGTAGAAAAGATTGAAGTGTTCATCGACCAAAAGAGTCTTAGGTGTGATTTCTTTTAGTAGTACATTAATATGTGACAATGAAGATGACATGAAGTTCGAAAGATTCTGAGTTCTCCATGAAGTACCATTTTGGTAAAGATGAACTCGGTTACACATACACTCAAAAACAAGTGATGCTCGCTAGACTTCATGAGGCTGCGTATGAAATGTTGGAGAAACTAAGCATGTGAAAACCAAATGATAAAGTCCTAAAGAGAGCAATACTAGATGAATAACATAAGCCTGGCTTGCGGTCCATTTAGGAATAAGTCGTATAAGAAGTATTATATGAATATTATAAGTCTGGGTTGCGATCCATTTGGGAAGTACACAGATGTATAAGGGTGAACAAATAGTAATGACATGAAACATGGAGAAAAAAAATATGTCCTAAGTAACCAGTATGTCAAGGCGAAAAAAAATAGAGCAACAAAAATCTTATGAGATGATGATGCATGATGTTAAGAATTCATAGACTTGACCTGTGTTGAGTATCCAACACATATAGTGGAGCGCAAAATGCAACGTCAAAAGAACAAGAATGTACCCATGGTCCGGGTAGCTTGACGCTTCCATCATGGTGATGATGCTATGTGGGAACTTGAGTCGAAAATGCAGCAAGAATTCCCTCATCTTTTCGGTAAGCCCTCTACTTAGTGCAAAATTCGAGGACGAATTTTCTTTTAAGGGGGTAAGAATGTAACGACAAAAAAAAGAAGAAATTATGAGGGGCGGCTGGGCTAATCACGAAAGGAATAAAACATAAACAAAGCCCAATTAGGATTGGACTCAAGGAAGGATTTAATTATGTGATGAGATAAAAATCTAATCTCATTAATTAAATTAGAGTGAGATTAGGAGAGGAAGATGAGATAAAATTTAAAACCCTTTATAAAATCATGTACGACTGATCTCACGAAAGGAGGACTCCCTTTTTGACATCCTGCAGGCATCTTGCTTTCGGCCAAGAAGCAAGCCGTCGGGGATCAAGCACGTCTTCCTTTCCCCTACTGCAATTACCTGTACCACATGCCCCGTCCTTCAGCCCTCTTCGTTGAATTGCAAGCGCTGATTGGTCGAGAGAACTGAGAGGGAAACAGGGGCGGATTCAAGTGGATTTTTTTTAACGAATCAAGGGTAGGATCCATCGCGATCAGGTGGGTGAATTGAAATCACCTTGTATGACCTCTGAATTGTCCCAAATTCATGCCCTAATCGTTATGAAAAGAAAAGACCCAAAGCTAGGGTTCAAGTTATCATTTTAATTGATTGATTCCTTGTATTCTTTGATTGATTGATTGAATTGCATGCATAATTCACTTCTTATTGTTCTGTTGTTGTGTGATTGATTTGCTAGGAGATAGGAACTAGGTTAGGATGAGATTGCATTAGAAAAACGATGAAATTCGAAAGTTTCGTAACTTTCTAGACGCCGACCGGTCGACCGGTCCGCAGGTATTGTGGCAACTGATCGACCGATAACCTGCCTATCGCCGTATTTCTGCACATGTCAACTGGTCGACCGATCCCTGTCACCGGTCGACCGATCCTTGCCCACTGGTCGATCGTTCAACCGAACGGATCGACCGAACCAATTAAACTCGACTTGACCTACCGGTCGACCGATCAACAGACTACCGATCGACCGGTCGACCGATTTCTCAGAAAACCTTTCATTATACTTATTAATTATTTTCCTTTTTATCCAGATATTATTTATATATATATGATTGATCCTATTGTCGGACCCCACAGAGATTCCTCACTGTTTTACATGATTTACTCCCTTATTGATTTATTTCACATTGATCTTATCGTATCCATGAAATCAAGAACAAAGAGCCACAAGTTGTTAAAAGCGATTGATAAGTTCAGATGAAAGATTAATGATGGGTTGCCAGTCCAAGCCAAGTGCATCAAGATAAGGGTCACTCTCTTGGTCATGATTTGATCACCCGACCCGCACACGACCGTATCATTTGCTGGGCATACCCCAAGAATTAAAGGCACTCAAAGTCACCCTGATTGTTAATTAATAACCAAGATCAAGAAGCATGTTCAAGTCAAGTCAAGTTACTGTCATGAATTACAAGTATGTTATAAGTTCATGTTTATTACTCATCATGTTACCCTCCTGATACATGATATCGATAATCTTATTCATATTATGATCCATGATACTGACATGTTATCTTTCACGTTCAAGTTAAGCATGATTATTTACCACTGATTATTATATTCATGTCATACATTGTATATCATGTGGTTTCCCACTAGGCTGTAAAACTTACGGGAGGACCTCCTCCCCTGTGTCTGATTTTCACAGGACTAGGTCAGTGACATGGTGGAGTAGGCGTGTGGTGATAAAGATCTGGCGATAGGACATCACATGAACCATAGGATTACTTAGAGTGTTTATTCGTTTTATTTAGCTTCCGCATTTTAGAATCATGATGTAAAACCTATTTTATTTTCTTAGCAATGAGATAGCCACTTTTTAGACTTCCGCATATTTATGTTATCTTCCTTTATTTTATTATTTTATTTTTTTTCGCTGACGTGTCTCGGTTGTTGACTGAGATATGATCAAAGTTATGATCAAGTATAGCATGTTGTAGCGTCTCCAGATTGGTCTTTGCCACGTGGCAGGGGTCGATTTGGGAGCGTTACAATAATCGTATGAAAAGAATCTAAAGATATTGCATTTTTAAATTTTGGGTAATGGAGTCTAATCAAAGGAAGTAATTAACAAAAATATAAATATAGATAAGTAGCCAATCAAAGAAGATAACTTTGACACTACCTTTGCTACATTGATATGTGTTGGAGCTAGTCAATGTCTAAATAATAACATCGCATCCTCGTTTTACTGCTAAGCTTTCACTATAGTAATATCATCAAGAGAACTAATTTGACTACTTCGTAGCTCAAATTGACAAATAGAAAGATAAACTTTCTCAAACTTCCCTTTGAAAGGCTCTCTCGTGAATTCAACAAAAAAAAATCACTAGAAGATCTATGACTAGTACGTGTGCAATGTGATTTAAGAAATACACTATCAGAATGCTATAAAAAATTACCTCTCAATTTAAATCGTAGCAACTAATTATCTCTTAATTAATGTGATAATTTATCGATAACATAAGTTAGATATATGAGAAGAGAATTTTTTATCTTTCAAGATACTAAACAACACAAATATTTTTGAAATATTGTATCAAGGATAAGAGCCAATCAAGTGAAAATAGATTGAATGTTGACATTCAAGCTTAAGAATTAAAATATTTAGATCCACATATATCAATGAGCTACATTAGCTCTGAAATCAAAATTTATTAGCTCCTTAGAGTTTCAAAATGACTCAAAGTTGAATCTAGTTCCATTATTGCAAAAAAAGAAAAAAAACAAAGACAAATAGAATGGCGCTTTCCTTCTTCTTGTTGCCTCCAAGAATTAACCTCCTCTCTGAGCAATGAATCGCCTTTTAAGGGTTTATTTTTTTCTTCTTTTATAGAAATCCTCATAAGTCTGCACATGTCCACCTTTTTCAAAAGGAAGTTTCCATTCCTGATAAAATAGTGTCTGAAATTTGGCAATTTGACGTACTTAGAATTAGCTTTTTAGAATTTTATTCTTTTCTATTGCAAGCTTGTGCATGATTGTGATTGCCTCATTACAAGGATATGATTTTGTATTGTTCAACTTCTTTCTCTCTTGGGAGTTCTAAAAAAGAAATGAAAATAAAGTAACAACATTTGATTAATAGAAATATGATAAGTTGTAAATTCAAAGCTACATCTATTCAACAGAAGATACCACAAAGTGTGCATATAAATAAAAGTTTAGCTAAAGATATATTAGAATTAGGTTAAAAAACTTTGTGAATTATGATATATGTGCATAAATAGATACATATCGAACATGAAGTGCGGAAATAAAATAAGGTTCTAATTGCTTAATAAACTTCTATTCATTAATGCCTAATTATTATAGCTATTGTATTATTTCTTTATTTGGTGAAGAAATAAATGACAATCTAATTGGAAACAACAAAGAAGCAATTGAAAAAACTATAGTTGAATCTATTACTCTTTTTTGTATCCTGCACATCAATTTAATTACAATATCGAGTTACCTAATTTATAAAGGATGGTAGTAAAATGAGAATGTGCTTTTGAGTTGGAGTTCAAATTTATCATTTAGCCATGGTAGGAAAAGAAAATTATTATAAAGAAATTTCAAATGGCAATGATTTTAGATATATTTATTTAAATTTAAAAATAACAAAAAATATCATAAATATGAGAAGGAGGTTTCAAACCCTCCACCTTTGGAGTAGCCTCAAGTAAGGGCAACAACTACATCAACATAAATCTTATGTCGGCATATACTGATTAATATATAAAATTAATAAAATCTTAAAAACTTGGGGTCTGCCCTTGGTTGGAGGAAGAGCTCGTGAGTAAGTTCAATGTACACACGGGCGTTGGGCTGCTGAGGAAAGAAGATCACACAAGGATGTCACAAATCTATAGTGTACTCACCAAAAGACACCGAAGCTCATTCGAGGAACTTGATCACATATATAGTAGTTATAATCGTAGAGATCATGATCTAAATGGAAATCAAACAATGTAGCTATAACGCCCCGAAATGCACCACGCCACGTGACCGAATACACCCCGGGAACGTTACGAGACATGGGTCTTACATGTATAATAATTTGACCAAAACATGACTTTGACTGGTCAATATAATAGAAGCACAATTGCGGAAGGAAAATATTTGATTTAAAAAAGATATAATAGAAAATTAGTGCGAAAGTCTTAACAAGATAATATAACTGAGTCTCAAATAATATAAACTAAAGAGTTTGCATAAGATAAATGCAACTCAATGAAAATAGAAAGAAAGCTGAAGAGACTCGATTTCATGTGCAAAGATCACCACGAGCTTGATTTGTTGCCTATGCCATCATTCTTTTTACTGGGCCAGGTTGTTACCTGTGACATTGAATACACAGGGGAGAAAAACCTCCCTATGAGCTTTGACGCCCAGTACATAATATATATATGACATATAAGCAGTAATGATATCATAACGACAATGAAATAACCATAATCATTAGGCATAATTGGTATGATAATAACATGATCAAGATGTATAAAATATGGTAGTAAGACTGATGATAATATGATAAGTGTAACAAGAATAACTTGATCATCATTAAAAGATCATAATATCATTGGGCATTGCCCATCATCATAATCATTATCATCTTTACATTTTCATTATGTTACGCTTATTTTGGAGTGTCTTTCAACTTCCTTTAATAGGGCCGGTGGAGTATCTTTCGACTCCCTTTTAGCCAGAGCGGAGCATCTCAACGCCAAATATGGGCCGATGGAGTATCTTTCGACTCCTTTTTGGTCAAGTTGACCGTCGTCAACATAACATAAGAAGAACTCTTCATTTAATATTTTTCATCTTTTATCTTATTCATCATAAAATTATCTTTGTAATTCAAGATTCGAAGATCATGAATAATAAGATTGAGTATTCAAATCAGGATACATAACATCGAGCGATCATGAAAGGGAAAATGGTAAGAGCAGATACATTGATAAAATCGTAATGGGTAAAATCAGCAGCATTGATAATGTAATAGAATAAAAAGAATCATAATGTCGCATAAGATCACGTGGGCTTTACATAAACAAATGTACAAGTGCTAACTATAAAAAAAATAATAATGTTGAGATGGAAAAATCTCATGCTACATGCGCATGATACTATAGCTGGCCTGCAATAGTTTAGCTACCGTGGAAATGCACTTGATTTAGTGCATTTAATCCACCTATAATTGGGTTGCATTTGCACCTGATAGATGGGAATTAATGCATGTGAAAAATATGCATTTAATGTCTCGCATGTAATGCATTTTAGTGCATACGCATGTAATGCATTTTTTTTGTGCATTAGTCTTACACTTAGGCACTACACTAAGTTATGTCCTTTCATCTGAGATTGAAGGCGCTAAATGAGACTCGACATGTAGAGGTCATATCTAAACATATATGATTAATAATATAATAATGTAAGGTATTGGTGCCGACTGTAATAGATGTCAAATCACCAAAGGCATGGAGGGGACAAACGCATATAACTATATATATAATTTTCCTTTCGTCGAGAAGACAAATCACGATTTATCCTGATGCTGTGCGCTAAATAAAAAAATCAAAGCAGGCCAAGAAAAATCCTTAGAAAAGTGTACCTCTTTTTATTTCTTCCTTTCTAACGTGATGGTGGATGTCCTCAACGTCCACGACGTCCCCTGCGTCCCCTGCGATGACGACGTGTGAGAGTATGATGGCCTTCTCCCTTTTCCTCTCTTGCCGCAGCGACGTACAAATGGGTATCAGCCGGCGCTTAGGTTTCTTTAATTATCTTTTTATTAAGCTACATCGTGGACTCCGCGAAGTTAGGGGCAGTTACGAACGAGTCCACTTTTTTTTTAAGAATCGGGTGTCACATTATAAACCCCTTAAAATAAAATTCGTCCTCGAATTATGTACGATGTAGGGACTTACCAAATAGTTTGAGAAATTGTTGACGCATTTTTAACTCGAGTTCCCAAGTTGCTTCATCTCCTTGATGATGACTCCATGCGACTTTAACCAGTGGCACATCTTTATTCTTATGACGCTAAACTTTCGATTCTAAGATTCTCAACGGTTGCTCTTCATAAGTCATATCTTCTTTAAGATTTGGATCCTCATACCTGATAATGTTTGCCTCATCATGTTTATACTTTCGGAGTATAGATACATGAAAAATATTATGCACTCGCCCATACGAGGGTGGTAGTGCTAATCTGCATGCTGCCTCTCCGACTAACTCGAGCACCTCAAACGGACCCACATATCTCGAACTGAGCTTTCCCTTCTTACTAAATCTCATGACTTCTTTCGTCGGGGAGACTTTTAGCAGTACCTGATCACCTGCACAAAAGATCTGCTCACGTCGACCTTTATCTACATAAGTCTTCTGATGTATCTGTGCTGCTTTCATTCTCTGCTGTATTAACTCCATCTTCTTGGCATATTCCTCAGTTTCCTTTAATTCTTTAGCACTAAGGAACTTTCGTTCGCCAACCTCATTCCAACAGGTTGGTGATCGACATGGCCTCCCATACAAGACCTCGAATGGAGCCATGCCGATGCTGGAATGATAGTTATTATTATAGGCGAATTCGATCAGGGGCAAGTGATATCCCAATTGCCATGTCAATCCAAAGCACATGCCCTCAGCATATCTTCTACCGTCTGGATGGTCCTCTCTGATTGACCATCTGTCTGGGGATGAAAAATCGTACTGTAGTTCAGTCTTGTCCCGAAAGCATTCTGCAGACTCCTCCAAAACCTAGCTGTAAAGCGAGGATCTCGATCTGACATATAGAAACTGGAATACCATGCAATCTGATAACCTCCTGCACATATATATCCATCAACCTCTCGATTGACTGCTTTCATTTGATCGGTATGAAGTGTGCAAATTTTGTCAATCGATCGACCACTACCCAAATAGCATCATGTCCTTTTTGTTTGCGGGATAGACATGATATGAAATCCATGGAAATGTCTTCCCATTTCCACCTCGGGATTCCTAAAGAGCTAAGCTTGCCATATGGCCTCTGATGCTCTATCTTCACTTGTTGGCATACTAGACACGTAGAGACATATTCCGCGATCTCTCGCTTCATATCGTGCCACCAGTAACTTCGTTGTACATCCTTGTACATTTTTGTACTGTCTGGATGGATGGTAAACTCTGACTTATGGCATTCGTCCATCACTTCCCTCTTGAGTTCAGCATCATTAGGGACCCACAGACGGTTCCTATATTTGATTCCGCCATCAGCTGATTTCTTGAAGTCCTCTGTTTCTTTCTCACACCTACTGGCCATCTTGACATATTCTGCATCCTCCGGCTGTGCCTTGATGATTCTGTCAACCAAGTTTAGCTGAAGTTGGTGCATCATCAATATAGCTCCATTTCTGCCCGGCCTTGGATTCCACATGTTGAGTTCTTCAGTCATCTCAAACACTCGAAGCCTCATAAATGCTAATGAGTCTTCCCATTTATGACTCAATGCGTCAGCAATTGTGTTCGCCTTACCTAGATGGTAGTTAATGGCGAACTCATAGTCTTTCAAAAACTCCATCCACCTGCGTTGTCTCATGTTTAAGTCTCGCCGAGAGAAGACGTATTTTAGACTCTTGTGATCGGTGAACACTTCGAACTTCTCTCCATACAAATAGTGTCTCCAGATTTTCAGAGCAAAGACCACTGCCGCTAACCCCAAATCATGTGTCGGGTAGTTCACCTCGTGCTTCTTCAGATGTCTTGATGCATATGCAATCACCTTACCGTGTTGCATTAGTACGCATCACAATCTTATACCGCAGGCATCACTATACACCACATACCCACCACTGCCAGAAGGGATGATGAGTATCGGTGCTGTAGTCAATCTAGTCTTCAGCTCCTGAAAGCTATCTTCACACTGTCGTGACCAGATAAACTTCTCATCCTTCTTTGTCAGCTTCATCATTGGGGAGGCTATCTTCGAGAAGTCATTTATGAATCGCCTATAGTATCTGGCCAATCGAAGAAAACTGCGTATCTCGATCACATTCTTCGGTCGAGCCCAATTTGTCATTGCCTCTACCTTCGCTGGATCAACAGAAATACTCTTCTTAGAGACAATGTGTCCAAGGAACATAATTTCTTCCAGCCAAAATTCACACTTCGACAACTTTGCATAGAGTTTGTGCTGCCTAAGTGTCTTCAATACGATCCTCATATGCTCTCTGTGTTGCTCGGGATTCTCTGAATAGATCAATATGTCATCAATGAAGACGATGACAAATTGATCCAAATAAGGCTTGAACATCCTGTTCATCAGATCCATGAATGCTGCAGGTGCATTCGTCAATCCAAAAGGCATAACCAAGAACTCGTAATGCCATATCTCGATCGGAAATCAGTCTTCGGAATGTCTTCTTCTGCAACTCATAGTTGGTGATAACCACTCCGCAAGTCTATCTTGGAGAACACAGAAGTCTTGGACAGTTGATCAAACAAATCATCAATACGTGACAACGGGTACTTATTCTTCACAGTGACCTTGTTTAGCATTCTATAATATATACATAATCTGAGGGAGCCATCCTTCTTTTTCACGAAGAGCACTGGTGCACCCCATGGTGAAACACTGGGTCGGATAAACTCCTTATCTAAAAGCACTTGAATTTGCTTCTTGAGTTCTTGCATTTCAGTTGGAGCCATTCGATTTGGAGCTTTGGAGATAGGAGCAGTGCCTGGATGGAGGTCGATGCGGAAATCGATCTCCCATTGTGGTGGCAATCCAGTGACGTCTTCTGGAAAGACGTCAGGAAAGTCTCTAACTATGTCCATCTGTCGTGGGCCTGGAACTGGGGCATCTATTTTCATGACACTAGCTAGATAACCTCTGCAGTCTTTATGCAACATCTTTTGTGCCTTCATTACAGAAATGATCACCTTGCCTTCCTTGCCAGTAGTGCCCTTCACAGTAGCCTTCGGCTTGCCTTGAGTACCAATGATAATCTTCTTTTGCCTGCATACTACTACAGCATCGTGGTATGACAGCCAGTCCATACCAAGTATGACATCATAATCTGTCATGGGAATCACGATCAGATCTGCAGAGAAATTCTTGCCATCGATCGTCACTGGTACTTCTGGGATGTACTTCGTAGTGCAGAGAGTACCCATAGGGATTGCCACACTCATGGAACATGTCATATCATGCAGAAGCAAATTCAAATCTATAGTACAATCTTGAGAGATGAATGAATGTGATGCACCCCAATCAAACAATACTGTAGTAGGCATGCCTGCTATAGGTAGAATACCTATGATGACGTCGGCGTCAGCTGGTGTAGCATCTGTTTGCATATTATAAACTCTGCCTTGCACCAAGGTATTAGCACCTCCAGTGCTACGCTGAGCTTGTTCCTCCCTTGCCTTCTTAGGACAGTCACAGATAAAGTGTCCCTGCTGACCATAGTGGATACAGGCACCTGTTTTTCGTCGGCATTCTCCTGGGTGAAACCTCCCACAATGTTGGCAGGCTTTATTATTTTGCTGGGGCTACTGTGGTGTCTGTCGCTGTTGAGACTGAAATCATTTATTCATTAGTCATCATCATTGCATACCTATAATTATTTGTTTATTTTACTTCTCACCTGACAATAAGGTTGCTGCTGTTATGGTGGCTAGCGTGGTGTGTTGCGAGGCTCATATGGCCTCACACGATTATCACGTCGGTGGTCCCTCCGGTTTGAACGCTTGTCATTCCACCTGTGACGGCCATGCTCAAGGGTTTGTATAGGGGCCTTCCCTTTTTGTTCTTCCAATTCTCTTAAGTGGTCTCGCTCCATAGTAGTCGCTAGCTCGACTGCCTCCTTCAGATTTTGCAATTTTCCAGATAAGGTCTTGGACCTGATAGTGGTGTTAAACCTTGAGCAAATTGATATGCCCTTTGCTTCTCACTCATGCTCAGGGTATTATATTTTTCCAGTTTTATGAACTGGAAGTGGTACTCAGCAACAGTCATCTTCCCCTGACTACTGTAGAAATTCCCGCTGCTTTTGGATGCGATCATGCTCTGGGAAATAGTGTGCCGCAAACACCTCACAAAAGCTATTCTAGGGAATCACGTTCTACTCTCCAAACTGAGTTGCTTTGGTATTTCTCCACCAATCAAGGGCTTCACCAGTCAGACGATTAGTGGCGTACAAGACCTTTCTGTCCTCAGCACAACGCATCGCGAGAAAAGTTTCTGTCATACTTATGATCCACATCTCCGCCTTATCGAAATCACATGTGTCGTCGAATTGTGGCGGATGCAACCTCAAGAACTCTTGTAAGGTGTCCTGCGGTGGCGCTGTCATGAGTTGCACAATCGGAGGCTGCATCGGTCAAGGCTGCCCTAGTGGAGGCTGCATAGGCAAGAACTACATATGTGGAGGATAGCCTGGTGGAGGATGCACCGGTGGAGGCTGGACCGGTGGTGTCTGCGTCGGTGGAGGCTCCTGCACCGCTGGAGGCTCAACTGGCGATGTCTGCACTGGTGGCGGATGGACTGGTGGTGTCTGCGCCGGCGGAGGCTCAACTGGTGGGTGCTGCACCGGTGGAGGCTGTCCAAACTCAATCTCATTTTGATTCATCCCTTCTTGTTCAACATCGGTTACTCTATCACGACGAGGTCGACCACGACCTCTACTAGTAGTGCGTCATGGAGGCATCTACAATATTGCACATCATGGAACATTTAATAAAACATTTAAATCATAAAAATATAACTTTCTTACCTGGTTTAGCATTGGTTGGCGCGGCGACATGCTCGTGGCTCTTTGCACATGGATTACATACTTGACATTTCAGAACATAAGAATGTCCTGACTTTAGGCTCTGATACCTAACTATAACGCCCCGAAATGCACCCCGCCACATGGCCGAATACACCCTGGGGATGTTACGAGACATGGGTCTTACGTGTACAATAATTTGACCAAAACATGACTTTGACTGGTCAATATAATAGAAGCACAATTACGGAAGGAAAATATTTGATTTAAAAGAGATATAATAGAAAATGAGTGCAAAAGTCTTAACAAGATAACATAATTGAGTCTCAAATAATATAAACTAAAGAGTTTGCATAAGATAAATACAACTCGATGAAAATAAAAAGAAAGTTGAAGAGACTCGATTTCATGTGCAAAGATCACCACGAGCTTGATTTGTTGCATGCGCCATCATTCTTTTTACTGGGCCATGTGAGCTTTGACGCCCAGTACATAATAAATATATGACATATAAGCAGTAATGATATCATAACGACAATAAAATAACCATAATCATTAGGCATAACTGGTATGATAATAACATGATCAAGATGTATAAAATATGGTAGTAAGACTGATGATAATATGATAAGTGTAACAAGAATAACTTGATCATCATTAAAAGATCATAATATCATTGGGCATTGTCCATCATCATAATTATTATCATCTTTACATTTTCATTATGCTACGCTTATTTTAAAGTGTCTTTCAACTCCCTTTAATAGGACCGGTGGAGTATCTTTCGACTTCCTTTTGGTCAGAGCGGAGCATCTCAACGCTAAATATGGGCTGATGGAGTATCTTTCGACTCCCTTTTGGCCAAGTTGACCGTGGTCAACATAACATAAGAAGAGCTCTTCATTTAATATTTTTCATCTTTTATCTTATTCATCATAAAATTATCGTTGTAATTCAAGATTCGAAGATCATGAATAATAAGATTGAGTATTCAAATCAGGATACATAACATCGAGCGATCATGAAAGGGAAAATGGTAAGATCAGATACATTGATAAAATCGTAATGGGTAAAATCAGCAGCATTGATAATGTAATAGAATAAAAAGAATCATAATGTCGCATAAGATCACGTGGGCTTTACATAAACAAATGTACAAGTGCTAACTATAAAAAAATTAATGTTGAGATGGAAAAATCCCATGCTACATGCGCATGATACTACAGCTGGCCTGCAATAGTTTAGCTGCCGTGGAAATGCACTTGATTTAGTGAATTTAATCCACCTATAATTGGGTTGCATTTGCACCTGATAGATGGGAATTAATGCATGTGAAAATATGCATTTAATGTCTCGCATGTAATGCATTTTAGTGCATACGCATGTAATGCATTTTTTTTTGTGCATTAGTCTTACACTTAGGCACTACACTAAGTTATGTCCTTTCATCTGAGATTGAAGGCGCTAAATGAGACTCGACATGTAGAGGTCATATATAAACATATATGATTAATAATATAGTAATGTAAGGTATTGATGCCGACTGTAATAGATGTCAAAACACCAAAGGCATGGAGGGGACAAACGCATATAACTATATATATATTTTTCCTTTCGTCGAGAAGACAAATCACGATTTATCTTGATGCTGTGCGCTAAATAAAAAAAATCAAAGCAGGCCAAGAAAAATCCTTAGAAAAGTGTACCTCTTTTTATTTCTTCCTTTCTAACGTGACGGTGGATGTCCTCAATGTCCACGACGTCCCCTGCGTCCCCTGCGATGACGACGTGTGAGAGTATGATGGCCTTCTCCCTTTTCCTCTCCTGCCGCAGCGACGTACAAATGGGTATCAGTCGGCGCTTAGGTTTCTTTAATTATCTTTTTATTAAGCTACATCGTGGACTCCGTGAAGATAGGGGCAGTTACGAACGAGTCCACTTTTTTTTCTTTTTTTTAAGAATCGGGTGTCACAGTAGCATCCAGTAATGACCTTGTTGAGATTAACATGTTCCTGCACTCCTTGAAGAATGTCGAAGGAACTAGATCATGCATCATTTATGTATGGGATAGAAAGAGAAAAGAGAGGGAAAGGTCGGGTGTTTGGTAAAATAATATAGCGATCACCGGTGAATTGTTGGCATTGCCATCTTCTTCCACTCATCTGAAGATGTCTAGATGATCAGAGGAATCAATTCACAAATCAACCACATAAAAAGAGAAAGAGCAAAGAGAAAGAAAGGTTGGGAGGATAAACAACACACATTGTATATCCATACCTCAACAACCAACATATTTCTTATGAGATGAATGTGCATTGTGGGTTTTGTTTTGATAGTTTGGATCGACACATACACAAGAGATCACAACAATCCATATATGTCGATCTCCCTATGCATCGACACAATGTCAATTTGAGCCATGATCATTTTACCCATATATAATATTGTCATGACATAACAATTAGTTTAAATGTCTACTATAATATGTCATTTATAAGTAATTTGTCATTTTACCCATGATCACTTTACCTATATAGGTAATTATGATTGTGACGATAATATACTTTAAAAATGCATTCAAGATTGATCACACTTCTATAATGATCGATATAAATAGTATATTAGAATATATTTTAATCTTGTTATTTAGTAGGGAATGGAGGTTTTTCTATGGAGATCATGAACCATTTGACATCTCCACTTGTCTATATGAGTATCTTGTGATATTGCACATTTTTCATGTTTTAAAATTTTCTCATCTTCTTGCACTTCATAAGTTCCAAATGTTAGACTAAAATAAATAAATATATATATATTATCAATTATTACAATAATTATGATACATCACACTTACATATACCATATGTATTTAATTTACAAAAGATATTCATTCATAATATATTTTAATATATATATATATATATAATATAGGATATTTGAAGTATTTTTTTTTAAATATTCAATTATTTTGAACATATTAAGTGGCTAGAGGATGACATGTAACTTATTCGCCTCGTATATACATATAATATATATAGTTCTTTAAACTTAAGTAAATATTTTGAGTTATATAAGAAGTAAAATAATATTAATAATGATATTTTCTTAAGATTAATTATCATATTGAATTTGTATTCATAAATAGTTATTTTTTTACATAGAGTTCATATTGTATATTAATTTTGTTACTAAAATTTATTAATTGTACATAAATTATGAAATTATTTAAATATATCTTTAACTTTTTAAACTAATGATTATATTATCTATATCTACAGTTACAGCATATTACCATGCTGTGTGACATCAAAGGTGTATGTCAAATCTCTTCAATTAATGAAGACTAAATAGTCTATACATATGGACTTCCTTTAAATATATATATATATATATATATATTAAAATATATATGATAAAAATTGTCATAAGCGAATGAAAATTCTATACGTATTATAAAAAGGAGGGCTAATACTTGAAGATAACTCTGGAGATGACATACCACCCTCCTTTGTTGTTATAATTTTATTTTTAATACATATATAATAATAATAAAGTTAGTCTAAGGAATAGAAAATATATCTTATAGTAATAAAAAATATTTTAATAATAAACTTGAGGAGAATCTCGTACAAGAAGTGGATGCAAACTTATAAAATTATAATTTGATTATACATGAAAGTACATCATAATTGAATTATGTAAAAGTCTCAATTAATAATTTTACTACATGGATATGATTAGGCGGTTACATATACTTTTATTTCCTATAGTTACAATAAAAATATATTCAACTATATAATTAGAGTTTGTTGATGTATGTGTATCACATGGGTGACTAGTTTTACGTAATATTAATTAACCAAATGATCATTAAACATAATTACAGTTATTTTTAATTTTAATCAATATTATTAAAATGAGATCAAACTGACTAATTCAATTGGTTCAATAGCTGAGTCGATGATTGCTCCGGTTTGGATCTAAGTTCAAAAGTAGAAATATCACTGAACTAGACACGAAGGCAACAACAGATTCGACCAATCGGAAAGAACCCCTATAAATCAATTTAAAAAGTGGAAAAAATACAAAATAACAGTAAAAATAAGAGGAAGAAGTTAGAAGGAAAAGTAAAAAGAAGGGAAAGTATTTGAATTAATAATAATTGTAAAATGAAAACAAATGAATATGGAAAATTAATAGGAAGAGCGGAATTAAAGTAAATAGAAAAAATATTAAAATGAAAGTAAATAAAAAATAAAAAAGTCACACTTATGTACAGCAAAATAAAGTTAGTAAATTGTCACCATTAAATAGTATTGAAGAATAAATAAAAGAATCAATATAATATATCAATAATAATAACTTAAATAAAAAGTCTTTTTTATGAATATTAAATTGTAGTTGATATCTGTTTATATTTAATAATAATATTTATGTATATATCAATAGAATTATTATAAAATATAGTTATTTCCTCCGGTCACCCCTAAACTATCGGATTTTTTATATCTAACCCCAAATTACGAACTTTCTTTTTGAGATACCTAAACTATCGCGATTTTTCTAATTTTATCCTTTCGTCTAATTCCGTCGACTTCTCCATTATTTTTTATTTTTTATATTTGTGAAAAGTCCATTATACCCCTGCGTTAGTCCACTTTTACATAAAATAATATATAAAAATAATTAAAATAAAGAAAAACAAAGGGCGGCGACCCTCGTCATCCTCTATGGCGTCGGGAAAGAGAGGTCGATGACGACGCAGAGGGGAGGGGTCGCCCCTCGCGTCGTCATCTTTTTTTAAAAAAATTTATATATTATTTTATGTAAAAGTGGACTAACGCGGGGGTATAATAAACTTTTCACAAATGCGAAAAATAAAAAATAACATAGAAGTCGACGGAATTGGACGAAAGATCAAATTGAAAAATTGCGATAGTTTAGGTACTAAAAAAATAAAGTTCGACGTTTGGAGTTATATGTGAAAAATTATGATAGTTTAGAGGTGGTTAGAGAAAATATATATTTTTTAAAAATTATTGAATTTGATTGAATCCATCGGTAATAACTGATTTTGTACGGATTTTGTCTTTTGTTTTTATTAATAGTTATAAAAGAAACTTAACTCTCCGTTTCTACAATATTTGTTAGTTCCAAACACTTCTCCTTTTTCTTTAGCGGTCCACCTCCAACCATTTATGAAAGTTGTCACAAGCGCATCGACGTCGAATGCCGTAACTCCTGCCAATCATACTGTGCCGCGTGGATTCGTGTAGAAGCATCTAGAACGTTTCCCATCGCCCCGTCCAAACAATCGAATCACCGATCAACCAACGGCAGCGATTGGCGTTCTTACTTCCAATAGCGAGCCGACGGCCGATTAACGAACCGGGACAGACGGGCCCGCAGTAGAGCACACTACTTGCTTCTCGCCACGTCAAGTAACTTGCTTAATCCACTAGAAAAGCGCCACGTGTACAGATCGGCATCGCTGCCGTCCGTTCATCCACGCTGTGCGCGATGGACGTGATCAACACTCTTGGGTCTCTCCAAAACCCTGCTATTTTTAAACGGGGATCTCGAACGAGCGCTACAACTCGAAGTCGAGGGCCACAAACCACTACCTGAGATCGGATCGGAAGCCACCGCCCGCCGGCGACGATGAGGAAGTTGGCCGTCGCATCCGCTCTTCTCCTATTCCTTCTTCTATCCGCCGTCCCCGATCGTGGTAAGTGCTGCGCCGATACGTCCATTTCGGCGACGGCCACCCCGGATGGGATTTTGCTTGGAACAATCCGTTGTTGAATTCGTTAATCGCGTTGCCTTCTTCGGGCTTTTGGATTGGATTTTTCGACGAATATTCTTTATCGGGCCTGCCTCTTAGCTAATTTCTCTTAATCTCTGTGCAGGTCGGAAGCTGCACGCGAGCGCCGAGGAGAGCGGCGATGCGGACGAACTCGTGGATCCGCCCAAGGTAGAGGAGAAGCTCGGCGCCGTCCCCGGTGGTCTATCTACTGATCCGGACGTCGCAAAGAGGTACCTTTTAAAAAAATTGATTCACCTGATGATTTGTTGCTGTCTAGTTTTTTTTTATTTTTTATTTATTTTTTTATGTTTGATCTGTGATTGAATCCTTGTTTCAATGGTTAAATGGTGCTTGTTTTTTAGAGAAGCGGAATCAATCTCTAGGAAGACTCTGCGGAGCAACGCTGAGAAGTTCGAGTTCCAGGCCGAGGTCTCTCGACTGATGGATATCATCATCAACTCTCTCTACAGCAACAAGGATATCTTCTTGAGGGAGCTCATCTCCAATGCTTCTGATGTGAGTAACAGATGCATATTTTCTGGCCTGAAACAAGGATATCTTGGCAGTTATATATGTTATTCTTTCTCCCATCTTCTTCTGTTTATAGGCGTTGGACAAGATTAGATTCCTCGCGCTCACAAACAAGGAGATCCTAGGGGAAGGTGACAACACCAAGCTTGAAATCCTGGTGTGTATCCAATTGTAAAAAAAGGAGTATTTAGTATCTCAAATATGTATTGATCTAAAAAGTTGTTCTTATCTCTGTTGTGCAGGTTAAGTTAGACAAAGAGAATAAGATCCTTTCCATTCGTGACCGTGGTATTGGTATGACAAAAGAAGACTTAATTAAAAACTTGGGGACCATTGCTAGATCTGGAACTTCAGGTATTACTGTTTTTTCAACGATTTATAGCACCATTCTCGTTGTGATTTAGTTAATGCTGCAGTCTAACACAAGTTTGTTATTTTTGTTACTCAGCATTTGTGGAAAAGATGCAGACAGGAGGTGACCTGAGCCTCATAGGGCAGTTTGGTGTCGGGTTTTACTCTGTGTATTTGGTTGCTGACTATGTTGAAGTAATCAGCAAGCATAATGATGACAAACAGTAAGTGAAAGAAAAAACCTCACTGTATTCAACCCTTTGTTCGTATCATACTTGCCAAGAAATGTTGCTACTCTTAGACTTACGTTTGCTTAGACTTCAAATAACTTCATTTGATCTCCCAGGCATGTGTGGGAGTCGAAGGCTGATGGATCTTTTGCGATATCTGAGGATACATGGAATGAACCTCTTGGACGTGGAACAGAAATAAGGTTACATCTAAGAGAAGAGGCCCAGGAGTATCTTGATGACTCTAAGTTGAAGGTTAGATTGATGTTTGCTTTTAGAATTTTATTTGTCTTATCAAACGCGATCAGTTCATTAGCTTATTTGCTTTTGCTGCATGTTTAACATTTAATTGATACTCAACCACGCTTAATGTTTTGTTTTTCTCATTTCCTTATTGCATATTTTTTTATGAATGTAAGGTGTGAATTTTTCATATTGTTGGTCATACTTTTGATTGTGTTATCTTATTCTTTTGAGCACTGGCTTGTTCCATGCTCTTCCCTTTTTGTGTGCCAAAGAATCAATTGGTTAGTAATGGCACCTATTAGCAACTTACGAAAGCCATATTATTTTAATTTGAAGGTTCCTGAGAACTTTTGAAATTTTCATTCAACTCATTGTTAGTGTATTTTATCTCATTGTGCTAGAGTGAATGCAAATTTTTACTCATATAACTTATTTGAAATGGGCTGCATATCTATATCCTTTTGTTTTTCATTGCATTAGAACTTGTGTTCTTAATATTCCTTTCAAAGCATTTATGTTTGATGTAATTTTTATTCAGTAGAACAGAATTTTATGTTAATATCCCATTGTTTTAAGTGCATAGAGAAGAATGAAATTTCTCTTTGAGTCTTCTATCGAGGATACTGCATACCAGATGATTGTAAAATACTGTATCTTATGTTTTATGTAAAAGCATCTGACTAAAGAAAAAGCTCTGAACTGGCTCCGAACTTGTAGCCCTACCTTCTTGGTACATGCTTTGGCAACTCATTCCACGGGTGTGCGTCTTCTACTAGCCCATGTGATGAGCTATGTCTGTCACAAGTACTGTGATATTTGGAAATTTCATTTTGAGGGACTATTTGGAAATTAATCTGATCATTGTTGCTTATTGCTAATATTTCCACGGCGCTTTAAATTTGTTAGGATATTGAGAAATAGGCAATCTGACTTCAGAAGTTTCAATTAAAAGCGGACTATAAAGTCAAGTATACGTGACCAGAAAGTATGCTTGAGTTTTGGAGCCTTGGAATGTAACATCTCAAGATGAATTTCTTCTTTTTAAAAATTTCATAAAAATGTTCTTTCTTTGCATCTTATAATGACTTATTGCATTTTTGGTAGGAAGTTAGTACCATTTAAATGAATTTATCTTTTCTTTCATGCTAAAAAAGTTTCAAAATTATGCATTCATATTCTGAAATCTGCTTTTCTTGGTGGAAGTAATAATTTGCTTTCTCTTTCTTTTGTTTTAGGATTTAATCAAGAAGTACTCTGAGTTTATCAACTTCCCAATTTATCTATGGACAACCAAAGAGTTTGAGACTGAGGTGCCAGTTGAGGAAGAGGAGTCTAGTGAGGAAGAGGAAACATGTGAGATAGTGATACTTGTTCGTGTACCATTAAAAAATAATTTAATCCTCTGTTAATTTCAGTGGTACAGTTTATTTATGGACTCTTCTTTTAACACTACTGGCTATGTTGTTCTTTGTGGCAGCGGAAAACACCACTACTGAGGAGGAGGAGGAAACTGACGAAGAAGGCACTGAGAAGAAGCCCAAGACAAAGAAGGTGAAGCACACTGATCATTTGTGGGAAGTTGTGAATGAAATGAAGGCCATATGGCTCCGGAGTCCCAAAGAGGTCACTGATGAAGAATACACAAAGTTCTACCATTCTCTAGCTAAGGTAAATTAATAAAATCTGCAATTAATGAACAATGTTTGAACTGACAAACTTTTGCAGTTTTTCTTCGGAGGTACGATAATCTTTATCCTTTTGTTTTATCATTGGCATTGTTTTTGCATGTACACTTGCATTCTGGTTATTGGCTTGTGACTTTGATATATTCATTTATTATAAACTAATTTTCTTGCCCCCTCTAACTAGACTGATCTTTCCATAATATCATGTTTCTGGCTCTCCTGATGTTATTGCCATTTTATCCAGGATTTTGGTGACGAGAAACCACTATCATGGAGTCACTTTAATGCAGAGGGTGATGTTGAGTTCAAAGCACTGTTGTTTGTACCTCCAAAGGCTCCTCATGATCTTTACGAAAGTTACTATAACAGCAAAATATCCAACTTGAAGCTGTATGTGAGAAGGGTTTTTATTTCTGATGAATTTGATGAGCTTCTACCCAAGTATCTTAACTTTTTGAAGGTTAGTAATTACAATGTTGTATCTTGACGGTGTCTTATGCTTGGTAGATTCATTTGCTAATTGACCACATTTGATATGCAGGGTCTTGTTGATTCTGACACTTTACCACTTAATGTATCACGAGAAATGCTACAACAACACAGCAGTCTAAAAACTATTAAGAAGAAGTTAATCCGAAAGGCTCTTGACATGATTCGCCGAATCGCAGATGAGGATCCTGATGAATTCAATAATAAAGATAAGTCAGGTTTGTAACCGATAAAAGCACACCACATTTAATGCATTTTTTAAAATAAAAAGTGCTTCATTTTTAATGTTTTTTTTGTAAATACTGGGATATCAGATACCGAAAAAGAAAGTGAAAACAATGAGAAAAAAGGACAATACGGGAAATTCTGGAAAGAGTTTGGCAAATCTATTAAACTTGGGATCATTGAGGATGCACATAATAGAAATCGCCTTGCTAAGCTCCTCAGATTTGAAAGGTTTGACTTCATAGAATGCTATTTGTATTTTCATTTGTTGCCAAATTCTTTATGAAGGCACCATATGTATCTATATTTCTAGTATATTCATTAATTATCTTTTTATCTTTGTTGCAGTACAAAATCTGAAGGCAAACTTGCCTCACTGGATGAGTATATTTCTAGAATGAAACCAGGGCAAAAGGACATATTCTACATTACAGGAACTAGCAAAGAGCAGTTGGAGAAATCACCATTCCTTGAGAGGTTAACTAAGAAGAACTATGAGGTAAAATAATCCGTCTTGGGATTGCTGCAAATGTGTTTCCCATTTTGTTGACTGATGATGATATGAATATCCCAAAAAGCACGAATGCATTCCCTCCTAAAAATAATGACGCACCTTAAAATTCAGAATCATGATGTACTCTTAAATTTTTGGATGAGTTACTATTGGATCTATTCAAACATTGTGCTTTGCATTGCTGCAGGTCATTTTCTTCACTGACCCTGTGGATGAGTACTTGATGCAATACCTCATGGACTATGAAGACAAGAAGTTCCAGAATGTCTCAAAGGAGGGTCTCAAACTTGGAAAAGATTCAAAGCTGAAGGATCTTAAGGAATCTTTCAAGGAATTAACTGATTGGTGGAAAAATGCACTTTCGAGTGAAAATGTTGACTCTGTAAAGATAAGCAACCGATTGGACAATACTCCATGCGTGGTTGTAACATCTAAATATGGATGGAGTGCCAATATGGAGAAGATAATGCAATCCCAGACTTTGTCTGATGCAAGCAAGCAAGCGTACATGCGTGGCAAAAGGGTGCTTGAGATTAACCCGAGGCACCCTATCATCAAGGAACTCCGTGATAGAGTTGCTCAGGATTCTAAGGTAACATTTCATGGCAATATGAAATATAGCCACCGGGACATTTTTTCCGTTTTAGTGGCTGTTCCTCTCAAAGCTTTTAATGTGTTTCCTCTTCTTTGAAACCAAATACTGACATTAGCAAAATGCTTGCAGCCTTCCATTTTTCATGCGTCAAATGCTTTGCCTATATCAATCTTAACATGTTTACATCTGTAGGATGAGAGCCTCACCAATGCAGCACGACTCATCTACCACACAGCCCTCATGGAGAGTGGCTTTGTGTTGACTGAACCGAAGGAGTTTGCCTCGAGCATTTATAAATCAGTCCAGAAAAGCCTTGACATCAGTCCTGATGCAACCGTAGAAGAGGAAGATGATGCAGAGGAATCTGAAGTCGAGGAGAAAGAAGAGGCTCCCAAGACCGAAACAGTTGACATTACAGAAGAGGCTGAAGAACTTTCTGCCAAGGATGAATTGTAGACTTTTAGAATCTATAATATATGTTTCAAGGGTAAAGATCCTTTGTCCTCTTTAAATATTTTTGTAACAGTTAGACAAAACTTACCCAGGAATGTGGATCTTGAGGTGTATGTAGTTTCTGATTTAAGGCATTTTTGTCTATAAACCTTTTATTTCCACCAGCATCCTTTTATAAAGTTTTCTAATTCAGAACTTGAATGTGCACAAAATACTTTTCCAAAATTGGGCGCATTTTGTCTGTTAACAAAAAGATTGAGGAAGATTTTGTGGTACCATATTATTTATATGAAGATCTGAAACATCTTTCAAATATGAAAACTTCCCAGTTTCGTTTTTGGAATCTTGAACTCTTATTATTTTTGGCTGACGAACGCTTATTTTGATGCCATGTAAAGAAAAAAATAATATAACCACATTTATTGACAAATCGGTAGCTTTAGTTATAGCCATTGCTGCAGGTTGAAACTTCACTGTATGTCCAATTTAATTCATACTGTCTACTGGGAACTACGTATCATAGATATCATGATCCACCTGCATCTGAATATTGGACAACTGTTAATATTAGGAAAGTTGAGGTAGTAATGGTCCATGTTAGAAAATTCCCCAATAACCTGAAATTTTGATGTTCCAATTACAGAATCTTATCAAATTGTTGCTCGTTTAAAAAAAGAAAAACTTGTTGTTGATCAAGGTTATTGATACAAGATAATAGAAAATCTAAGCTGCCCTATGCATTACACATTACAGAAAGCCTACTTGGGTGATAGCCATACTGTAACTTGAGCTGCACTCAGTGTTGATTGTGGAAATCCAAGAGAGGACTTGAAATGGAAATGCAAATTCACAGTTCCTGCTTGTTAGTTTGATGAAAGTACCATGACAAACTATTATGAATGTAACTCGTTCAAATTTTGTCGTAGCACTTTTCTTTGTTCAAGTTTCTTTTTGCTGTGAAAGAAGTGGATAAAAAAATCTGTCTTGCAGCAATTACTGCAGAAGATGAGCTCAATTTTAGCTGATTACTCTCTGTGTAGGAAAAATGCTTTCAATTACAAGTGCAGATATAGATGCAAAATGCGCTTGTGTTACCTTTATTTATTTATGTGTGGCTAGGATGAAGAAGTAACTAATATCTGATATCTCTTCGAAGCTAATCTGTTATATTTGCATAGCATCTCTCCAAAAAGTGGAAGCAATTGCATAGCAACACTTGTCATTATGCTGCAATGATGAATAATGGATCTGCAAGCATGGTCTCATCTTAGCTTTCGGCATAAATCTTCATTTCTTGATTGCACCTGAAAGATAACAAATCTTGAAACTCTGCCACTATTGGAAATTTCACTATCGCGTAACGAAGAAAAATCTATTCAATTGATATGCCATCTATTCATGAAAATTGCCTAGTAACGCATCAAAAGTGTTAAAGATGGTGTTATCTAACTGCAGGATGAAATGAAGAACAAACAACATTAAGTATAAATAAAATTATGTTGTGTGTCAAGGAACCAAGGGCAAAAAATCCAAAATGGAATGACATCTATGGAAGATGACTTAATCATTCAGCTATCAAATAAAAATCTCTGATAAAAAAGTTATGATGGAGCCTTATGGTACAGATTATTTTTGCCTGTTATTTCTTTACTACCAATTTAAGATAAAAGGTATTTGTAATTGTTAACATGTGGAAAAATGCTCATATGACTTAGGAAGACTAGTTGGAATTGAGAAAGCAATTATCTTTGCTCCTGGGGTAAAAGAAAAAAAAAACAAATGCAAGAGAAGCAACCAATATCTAATATTCCTATATAGGAATATGGAGTCTGATTTTCATGTTGCCATCACTTACTACGTTTGGCATTCACAGGATCAAGGTCACTGAAGCATCCAAATCAGTATCCCTATCCCCTTCCTCAAAAAACGGGCGATAGTAAACTCCCATCCAAAATGACCAGCAAGTCCACCTGCATGCATTTCTGCGTGCATATCATGGAACACAGTATCCTGATATGCAGGGGAGATACTAATCTTTTTTATTGAAGAGAAAAATGATTTGTTCTAATGCTATTGTGTATTGGTTGGTGTCACAATGTGTTAAGCAGCCTAAGCAAAGAACCCAGCAGAAATAAATTTACAAGTATGCAATTGCTAGAACATGCCAACTTCTCAAAATAGTGCACAGAATAAGACTACGCTAAGTTCATGATTGTTCCCGTGCCAAGAACTCAATGTTCCCATACCCATTAGAACGTGTCTAGAAAATTCTCACAAACATAGAACGCAAATATGCTGCGGTGCTAGCAATTCAAGCATGACAACATGAAATAGTAACATATGTAATCATTTTGGCATGAGGGGTCAACTTGCTATAAATTTTACCTTCTAGGAAGCAACTGTGTATGTATTTACATTGCTGTAAGCGTATCAGAGTCGCAGAGCTGCAGCTTCCTCTCTCTTCATGCTGCGCCATGCTAATCCACTCAATAGTATCCCCTGGTTCTTCTGGACTGGTAGAGCTCCAACCTGACCTTTGCTTCAGGCAGCAGTTTGTCCGCGTTAGGATCTTGCTGCATGAATGCCTGCTTGGAGGACCATTCGAGCACCGTGAGCACCTCCGACTGCGCCAGCGCCTCGCTGTCGGGGACATGGAGAGCAATGTAACCCAAAAGGATCAATGCCGCTATTTGAACTCCCTGCTCCCCGAAGTAGACCAGCTGGACGAGGTGCTTCGGACCTCCGGCGTTGATGACGGCCTTCGAGTGGTCGAGGTGAAGGTAATTCTCTGTGCACGCGAACTTAGTCAGGGCGATGGCCGCCTCCTTGGACACCACGCCCTCCCTTTCGTCGAGCAGCCTCACGAGAGGCCCTATGATCCGCGTCTCGGTCGCCCGGAACGTCCTGGAGAGGCAACCCAGCGCTACGATGCAGGGAACCAGGAGATCGTCGTAGTCGGCCTTCTCGACGATCCGCAGAAGCTGGTCGACGACCGCCTTGGCCGCCGGAGATTTGGGCTTGAACGCGGATCGCCTGAGGTTGGCGTCCTGTTCGGCCACGCGGGTGATCTCCATCAGGGCCATTGCCGAATTGTACCTGACCTCGTCTGCGCCTTTCTCTAGCAAGGTGGCGAAACACAGGAGAGCCCTCGACTCCGTGATGCTCTTGCAGATGGCGGAGTTTCCCTTGGAGAGATGCCACAGAGCCTTGGCCGCCATGGCTTTCATGTAGGCTTTGGTCGCCGGATCCTCGAACTCCCGCCCCTTGATGCTGGTCCCTGACAACGTTACGTTGTGTTGTTGCTTCGTCCCGACGGCGCTGCTGACGGTGCCATTGGAATTAGACGTGGTGGATTTGGCAGCCATTGTGGATTGGATCACGGAGTGCATCTGATTCTGGTTGGTCAAGCCTTGGTTCTCCGTGGGATGCTTGACCTGGCTCGTTTCGGAGCTATCGGCGGCCGATGCCGCCACATTGCCGTTGCTGTTGTTTGCCATGATGACGGAGTGGATAGACATGTTCTTGGGGTGGATCATGTACTTGCTGTGCTCTTGCACCGTTTCGAAGGCGAGATGACCAACGAGCAGCCGAACGGCGTTGTGCTGCGCAAAGACGTCCTGGCACTTCGGGTCGCTCGCGGCGAGCTCGGACACGGCCCGAGCGACCATGGCTTGAACCTTCATAGGGCCTTCCTTGAGGACCTTGGCGAAGACGGAGCAGGCGCCAGCGATGACCATCTGCTCGACGCTCTCCGTGTCGCGCGCCAGGAGCCCGATGGCGAGCGCGGCGCTCTCCGAATATTTCAGGATCCCTTATTTCTCACACCGGATTCGTCCACGTGAGCTTAGAGAAATTTGAGTATTACCCAATTAATAGTATTATTGACGTACGAATGAAAGGGGGGTTCGGGGGGCCCCGCCCCCCGACGTCGGTCCCGCTCGCCGATGAGCGGGCGGGGGTTCGGGGGCAACAAAACAGAAACCTAGACGGGTTTTGGACTTTTGTTTAGCCGGCCCGTGTGGTTCGGATTAGGTTTTTTCTCTATTTTGTTCGGGTTTTGAACCCGTTTGGAGAGGCTATTTATAGCTTATTTTCATATGTAATCTGTGTGGCGGCTGTAAATCTAAACGATATAGTGGAACCTCTTTGCAGGACGTAGCCCTTATCTCAAGGGTGAACCTGGGTAAATTCGTGTGTCTCCTCTATTTTTCTACAATCTCTCTGCGATCTTCTCTCCTTGTTCTTGAATTTTCCCATCACCTTTATGCGGCCCTCCTTTAGCAGCCGCAGAAGCGGGCCGACGCCGTCCTCCTCGATGATGAGTTTTCCGTAACGCTCGTTGTCGCGGGCGAGGGACACGAGGCTGGCGGCCGCAAGGGCCCGGGCTTCGAGGGATCCCATATGTAGCGTGGCGATCTGCTCCCAGATGAGGAAGAGGATGGGCTCGTTCTGGGCAATGGGCGGGAGGCCAAGGTGCCCGTAATCGTCTCCGTCGTCGTCATTTCCGTCCCCGGCACCGACGGAGACGCGGATGAGCCACGAGACGTCGCCGATGGGGTTGTCGAGCTGGGTGGACATCCTCTTGAAGGCCCCGGCGGGGATGATGGTGAAGATGCGCTTGATGAAGCCGTGGGCCCGGCACTTGTCGACAAGCGCGAGGGCCTTGTCGAGGACTTGCTCCGTGTCGTTGACGATGCGGCGTGCGGGGCGCTCATAGAGCTCCGCACGGGCGGCCTGCCGGAGGAGCGCGGCGAGGCGCTCCGTATTGGCCTTGAGATCGATGCACTCCTGCCGGAACGACACGGCGTCGTCGGCGCACTTGGTCACCTGGTCGGCCAGTTGGATCGGCGTCGCCAGGATCTGCTTCAGCCCGCCGTCGCCCATCATCTTGTTGTACTATTTTTTCTTCCTCGTCTCCATGCTGCCGGTGTTTTCCCGCCTAATATTTCTCGTTGGATTCGGGTTTATATCACGTGGCTTTCGTTCATGTATTTTTTTTTTGAATTTAATGGGTGTCCCCCCATGTTAAATGGGGGAATTTTCATCCATTAAATCCGGTTCGTCCGATCGTAATCGGACGGACGCTCGTCCGGACAAGAGAAAACAAGGCTAAAAGCGGCGGCCGGCTCGGATGCGTGCAACGGTTCGGCGAAAGAAGCTGCGGTTCGACAAAGGGCCGGATATAAAAGTCGACATTGGTATTTTTTTTTCATCCTTTCGTCGAACTTTCTCTCTCTCACCTGCTTGCCGCGACCGTCGTCTTTCGTCTTGCTTCTTCCCCTTCCCCAGAGCCGTCGATCGCAGATCCGCCCACCAGATCCGCGTCCCGGCCAGATCCGCATCGCCGCCCGACCAGATCCGCATCCAGAGCCGTCCGCCGGCCAGATCCGCATCGCCGCCCGGCTAGATCCGCGTCCAGAGCCGTCCGCCGGTCAGATCCGCGTCGCCGCCCGGCCAGATCCACGTCCAGAGCGTCAGTCGGCCGTCGCCGCCCGGCCAGATCCGCGTCCAGAGCCGTCCGCCGGCCAGATCCGTGTCGCCGCCCGGCCAGATCCGCATCCAGAGCCGTCTGCCGGCCAGATCCGCATCGTCGCCCGGCTAGATCCGCATCCAGAGCCGTCCGCCGGTCAGATCCGCATCGCCGCCCGGCCAGATCCACGTCCAGAGCCGTCCACCGGTCAAATCCGCGTCGTCGCCCGGCCAGATCCGCATCCAGAGCCGTCCGCCGGCCAGATCCGTGTCGCCGCCCGGCCAGATCCGCGTTCGGCTCGTAGGTGCGTTACCCTCTATTATGCTTTACTTATAATTTTCCCACTCTTCTATTCATCGACCCTCGTCATCGCATTCAGGAAACTCGGTGACTCTCGTCGCACTCCGCCGCCCTCGGTGACTCTCGTCGCACGCCGCCGGTGACTCTTGTCGCACTCCGCCGCGCCGCCCCTGGTGACTCTCGTCGCACTAAGCCGCCGCCGCCGCCGCCAAGATCCACCCGATCGCCGCCGCCAAGATCCACCCGACCGCCGCCGCCGAGATCCACCGACCGACCCGCCGTGTAATTAGTTAAACATCGTGTTATTATTAGTTTATTATCCTGTAAAATGCAGTGTTATTACCGTGTAAAACACCGTGAATACCATGTAATTAGTTAACACTATTTTGTTAATTGTAAGTAGTTGATCACCTTATAAGTAGTTGATCATCTTGTATCAAGTTAAACAAGGATTTAATGGAAGTACTTAATCATATTGTAACTAGTGAAATATGTTATAATTACTAAATTGATGTGAGTCATAATCTTAAGACAGAAAATATTGTGAATCGATGAAACAATGTGTAATATTGTGCATAATTATCGTTCCTTTTTTGTAATTTTTAATGTAATATTGTGCATATTTATCGTTCCTTGTTTAAATTTCTTGTTTGAATCGATGAAACAGTGTGTATTTTTAATTATTTGTAAATCTCAGTAATTTCTAATGAGATTTTGTTTGCATTTTTTAGGTTGTTCATAATTTTCAATATTCGACGATCAAGACAATGGATGGTGAGAATAGCGTTAATAATATGGCAGAATTGACAGAAGAATGGGTGAACAAAGACTATGTTGAACATGACAAATATGAAAAAGCTGTCCAGACTCATCGTGGACGTGAAGAACGAGAAGACTTTCAAACAATGAACTCACAACCTGCATACATTTATAACAGTCCTTTGGAGGAACATGCAGGTAAGATATATACACATGCTTCATTTTGTAAGTTCCAAACAGAATTTGCACAGTCACTCAGCTTCACATCGCATAAGATTTACAAGGACATAAATAGATTTTACTATTCAGTCTTTAATGTGAGGGGCATTGACGAGGGAAAAAATGTGGTGGAATTTAGTCAATCTGAAAAAATTATTGCAAAATGTTCATGCAAAAAGTTTGAACAAGAAGGAATACTTTGCTGTCATGTTCTTTGTATTTTGTATAAGAAAGGTGTGAGTTACTTGCCTGAAGATTATGTGCTTCATCGTTGGACAATAAATGCTAGATATACAAAAGCGCATGTCATTTCTGAATCCACTTCCGGTGATAGCATATCACCCATTCAAGCCTTATCTTGGCAAAGTAATGTTTGGAAAGTGCAAACGATGGGTCTCATTTCACAAATGCATTTACAATGCGGGGCACCGACTATAGATGATCTCATATTGAAAATGAGTGCAATTCATGTGCCGAATGAATCTATAGATGCAAGTGGAGCAAGCATAAACCAAATTCAAACAACCCAATTTAGCACTACTGATCTATCACTTAGCCAACCAAGTTTCATAAACTTGCACGAATTATAATTTACGATACGCGACCCCCTTAGTGTGAAGTCTAAGGGGAGGCCTAAGAATGTTGCAAGGATTAAATCTGGCGTGGAAGTTTCAATGTCACAAAATGATTCCAGAAGGAGGAGTTGCGGAAATTGTGGGAAGCAAGGACATGACAAACGAAAGTGTCCATTATTGCAGGTTCGTAATTTAGTCTTTTTCTATGTATATTAATCGAACTTGGTCCATTATAGTTGATTTAAATTTTATTCACTTACTTCACAGGGTGCTGGGAATGAAGGTCATTCATATGGTTGAACACTTATGGATGTAGGGCGATGTTGCTGATGTGCCAAATGTGCTGGACTTATGGTTCTATGTTGCTGGATGTTGTCATTTTATTCTATCTTCTCATTTTATTCTATCTTCTATGTTGTTGGATGTTGTATGTTACCATTTTATGGTGCTTATGGTTCTATGTTGCTGAATGTATGGTTCCATGTTGCTGAATGTTGTTAGCAAGACTTATGGTTCTATGTTGCTGAATGTTGTTATTTTATTCTATCTTCTATGTTGCTGGATTACCTTGCTGTGTAGTAGTGTTGGAATAGTTGGATTACCTTGCTTATGGAGAATTCCTACATGTTTAAAGAATCTTTTCTTTTCTCTATTCTAGTCTAAAGCTAAAGAATTGCTTGTAGATGGTTGGAATAATGAATGTTTTCTAAGACAATGCATTTGTATACGCTATCCATATCAAATACGGAATAAAGGAGCTTTACAGCTGAGAGGGGGAAAGCTTGTCTGTATTACAGGAGAGAATATTAGATAAACCTTGGATACTGTTCTGATTACTGAACATCTACACAATTGTTGTTTGTGAAATGGAACCCCATGTCAATACAACAGTCACCACAAAACAGCCTTGGATACTCTATCGTCACTGTTAAGCAATTTAGAGAGCATATAGCAACAGAAACAATATCCACTTTTAGGATAACTAAAAGTTGAAAGTCTCGCTGCAACTATTCTCAGTTTCTGATGAACAAGCTGCAGAACAAACACATTTCCACTATTCTCATACAACATTCCAATACACTATTTTCATACAACATTCCCAACATATTTGCATACAACATTCCAATAACTTCCAATAATTCCCAACAGATTTTCATACAACATTTCAATAACTAAGTACACTGTTTTCATGTCCAATACAAATACAAACGTTGGAACTAAAGAACATTCATTTTAACTAATACAAATGATATTATCATTCCAATAACTAAGTACACTATTTTATCTTCTCGCCACATTTTCATATGCCACAACTTTGTCGAGCAATCCTATTAAAATGACTATGTATTTATCTAATTTGCGTCTTTGAGCTTTTTCATCTTCATTGAGCAACCTCCTTAAAATATTTCGGTGTTGGTCATCCAGGGTTGGATCGAACCACCGAAAAAAACCACAATCTTCGGTCGGACGTCTACCCTGTAAGAATAGCATCTGATCAGTCAACCGACTTTGACAAATGAACAAGCTACATTATTATTTACCCGACAAATGAAGAATAAGCTACAATATTATTTACCCGATAATGAGGGCAACCCCAAAATCGTCTGCCGGGATTATTGTTTGTCCATGAGGTCTGTAACATTGCTTTATCTCCACATGCGCAATAAGGACTATCTAATTCATTCGAAGGATATGAAGTAAAAGATGACATGCTTACGATAAATTTACAGGGCCTGCGAAACAAAATGATAAACGCATGCATCATCAAACGTGAATGAAGTATGTACTCATCATGTAGTGAATTGCTTAATTATGTGATTAACAGAAATAATAGATTGCTAGTTACTTAATAGATTGCTTAATATATTAACAGAAATAAATTTACTAATGGATCTCGGCGGCGGGTGGATCTGGGCGGCGGCGACGGCGGGGGACAGTCGAGTGGATCTCTGCGGCGGCTCGGGTGGATCTGATCGGCGGTGGCGGTCGGGTGGATCTGGGCGGCGGCGGGGCGGTCGGGTGGATCTGGGCGGCGACGATCGGGTGGATTTGGTCGGCAAGGCGGTCAGGTGGATCTAGGTTGAGTGCGACGACAGTCACCGAGGGCGGCGCGGCGACGTGCGACGAGAGTCACCGGGGGCGTCGACGTGCTCGAGAGTCGTCGAGTTTCCTGGATGCCATGACGATGGTCGATGAATAGGGTAACGCACATCAGAGGGTAACACACCTACGAGCCGAATCTGGCGGCGACCATCGTTATTCGTCGGCGGGCGTCTTGATCTGGTCGGAGGGCGGATCTGACCGGCAGATGTGGACGGAGGGCGGATCTGGCCGGCAGATCTGGTCGGAGGGCGGATCTGGCCGGCAGATCTGGACGGGACATGGATTTGGCCGATGGATCTGGTCGGAGAGCGGATCTGGCCGGCGGATCTAGTCGGAGGGCGGATCTGGCCGGCAGATCTGGACGGGACACGGATCTGGCCGGCGGATCTGGTCGGAGGGCGGATTTGACCGGCGGATCTGATCGGAGGGCGGATCTGGCCGGCGAGCGGAACTTGGGACGGATCTCGATGGCGATCTACGATCGACGGCGCCGGGGAAGGGGGAGAAGGGCGACGACGCGGATCTGGCCGGGACGCGGATCTGGTGGGCGGATCTGCAGTCGACGGCGCCGGGGAAGGGGAAGAAGCAAGGCGAAAGACGACGGTCGCGGCAGCGGTGAGAGAGAGAAAGTTCGGCGAAAGGATGAAAAAAATTACCAATGTCAACTTTTATATCCGGTCCTTTGTCGAACCGCAGCTTCTTTCGCCGAACCGTTGCACGCATCCGAGCCAACCGCCGCTTTTAGCCTTGTTTTCCCCGGTCCAGACGAGCGCCCGTCCGATTACGATCGGACGGGCCGAATTTAATGGGTGGAAATTCCCACGTCTAACTTGGGAGGACACCCATTAAATTCTGTTTTTTTATTCTTCTTGTTCCATGGCAGGAGGAGAGAGAAAGAGAGCAAGAAGAAAAAAAAATGTCCAAAAGTTTTAAAAGTTTTTATATAATTTGTTTTATCGCGAGGCTAAACGCGTTTTGCTCCAATGCTTCATTCTTCTTTTTCTATTTATTTTGTTTTTTTTTCAATTGTCCTTTGATCCTATTACTTTTATTTTTATTAATATATATAAGTTACTTTTTATTTTAAAAAAGCCACGTATCTATTTAGATCACGCCCAAAGAAACGCTGATACTTTCTTTGCCTTCAAAAAGGGAATCCATATTTTGTTTCTTTCTCGTACTTCGACTTCGATAAGGAGCCAGTGGAGCGAGTCAACCCGCGTTTAAGTATATGAATAGACTAATAGAGGGAATCGGGTCAGCTGAACCGGTTCGTATTTTTTTCTGCTCTCTCTCCGCCTCTTTCCCTATCTGGGCTTCGTTCCTCGTATTCCTCGGCAGGTCCCTTCGGTGACGGCGCCGCTCGCGATCGCAACCTTGGATCTACTTCCGCCGCGTTCGAACGCTGCCCACCCTTGGTTCTCTTGCTGCTGCGTTCAGGCGCCCGTCTAACATCTCCGCGTTGCGTCCGATCGCTGCCCACGAATTTCCTGCCGCTGCTTTCGACCGCTGCCCTGAACCTCTTGCTGCTGCGTTCGACCGCCGGCCGGCATCTCCTGCTGCGTCCGACGGTCGTGGCCTAGGATTTCCTACTGCGTTCGACCGCCGCCAAGGATCTTGGATCTCCTGCTGCTGTCTTTGGCCACCGCCAAGGAGAGTTCCTGTTGCCGCGTTCGATCGCCGCCGCCGATCTCCTCCTGCTGGAAACTGGTAGCAACCTCAAACTTATTAATAACTACTACGAGATTTATTCGATTTGACATGATTAGGTGGCATTAGATTAATTACAAGTATCATGTTTATCATTGCCGTTTGGTTGGTCGGAAGATTTAAAAATAGATTATTTTAGCCTTTTAGGATGCGTTTGGATGGAAGGAAAGGGGAAGGGGGAGGGGAGGACCTTCCCTTTCATTCAATTCTAATTAGACTTTAAGTTTTTGTTAATTTGGACGATGATGAAGGAGAATGGAGAGATTAACTTCTACCTTTTTTCCTTCGTTCCCTTCCATTATTCTTATCCAAACACAACAAAAATTTCATAACCAAACAATGGGATTTTTTCCGTCCCCTTCATTCCCCTTTCATTTTTACCTCAATCCAAAACACACCTTCAGTTACAAGCTAGCTGGTGGTTCATTTCTTCCATTGCACTTTTAAATGTATTCTTTTGTCAACTAGCTTAAAGAAGTCCTTTTCTTTTTTTATTAGTTCAATCTAGATGGAATTAATTCTACCATTCCTCGTGCCCATACACAATCCACCTATCAAGATAGAGTAGACATTAGTGACATTATATAGTGAAACATGTCTTTTGTCACAAGTTTTCAGAATGATTCAAACTAGAATACATGTTCAAGCTTCGAGTTGTTTTTCAAGGAATAGAGTTGTTTTCATGCATACATACTTGAGCATTTTGAAATGTGTTCGGAAAATATTATAGATAATGTGGGAGCAATACAAACTCATGCTTTGTGCCTGGTAAAAGTTTGTTCCATGTGTGGCTATCCTATTTAGTCACAATTGAGAGTAGCATTAAAGATAATTTTGTTTCTTGGGGCATAATTATTGTTGTTCCACTGTGATGAACTGCTGATACATGTATACTGCTAATAATAACATTAGATTGTCAATATTATATATGATTCAATAGCCTCATGGTGCTGCAATGTAAATGTTCACCACATTTGTGACTACACAGTTTTTGTGAAAATCTTAGATGGCATATATTGTCAATATGCAATGTGACTTATAATGATCTACCACCAATTCTGCTTATGTTGACAGTTAATGACTTATATTGTCAATATGCAATATGATTTACAATGATTTATTACCAATGCGGAATCTTACTTATACATTTTGTTGACAGCTAAGGCACTCAACATGGATCTTGACACAGAGAATCGTCTTGCAGCCTTATTGATGGAAGAGGCAAGACGGTTGCGTTTACAAGCAGAAAAGGAAGGTGTACATGCTTATCTCCGGAAACCCAATGTTAGGACGAGACCAAATTCACGTTTTCTTACTGCCACTGTTCTTGGTGTGCAACAATGTAAGTTCCCTGGTATTATGGATTTTCTATCATTTCTTTGATGATCGATGCCTATCTACAATAATATGACGTGTGCATGATTGTTCTCCATGTATGAGTATTTCTTCCTAAATGATTCAATAAACTTGATACATATCTACCTAAGTCATACAGTAGGATATACTTTCTGAGGGCTATAGTCGCAATTCCATCTTCATTGTTCGAGTTGGGATTTGCCCGAGAGCTCATGGTTCAAATCCCTGGAATTGACGAGACTTATTTTCAGGGGATCAACAACAAAACAACAACAACAACAACAAAGCCTTATCCCACTAGGTGGGGTCAGCTACATGGATCATACAACGCTTCGTTGATCTATGTTCATGAGATTCGACAGGATTTTACGCTGGCTGTCGGGGCCTAACACAACCCTCCTCCTTTATCCGGGCTTGGGACCGGCTATAAAACATAGGCGGAGTTTGGATAAGGCCTACATGGATCAAACGGGATTAAATTACCCAGAAAAAAATATATACATACAGCATTAAGCAAAAAAGAGACAAAGGAGGAACAACATATAGAGGTAACAATGATTGACATTTCTGTTTGATCATTTAAAGTAGCAGGCAGCACCGATCAAAGCAAAATTTGGTCCACCATATCTTGTTCTGAAAGAAGGGATGACTAGATAATCAAAATTAATTGGAATGGAATACATAGACAAAGTATGTAACGGGATTACTGTACCCAGAGAAAAATACATAATGGACTATAAATGTTGGACCATTTGTGGCTTTGTTTGTGTGAACAATCTAGTAGCTTACTATTACTATGGTCTCTTATAGGAATACAATGGACTCTATTTACAACAAAGTTTCTTTATTTCACAAAAAAAAGCATTCAATATCAGGAAATAAATTTGAAGTGGTGTATGAGTAGTCTCAAATTCTTTACCTCAGCTTTCCCATGCTTCCAGCTAAATGAAATCCAACTGCTCGAGCTCTACCACTTTTAAGGAAAAGAAGCGCATAGATTCCCGGATATTGTAGGGGATCATCACCTTAAATTCTCCTGATTAAAACACTTTAATAATAACCTAAAATTTAACGAAAGTCAGACTACCTGATTAAGACCCTTGATAAATTCTCCTTGGTTCAACTACTGATGATGTAATTAAAATAACTTTTCGTATTTAATTTAAGTAAATTTTTCTAAAACAAATGACCAAAAGTAGATCCAATCAGTAATTATTCTAACTCCGGGTTGTCAGGTCATTGCCATGCTGGTACATGATTTCATCATACTAATCTTTTTAGACAAGTTAAAAGGGAAAGAAGCAAGGCAAAACGAGAACTTAAAGAATCTATTCTCACCTGCTCAAACGTGTAGAAGTAAAGTATTGTATCACCTTGTTGGTGATGCAGAGGGAATAATGCAGTGAACTTAAAAAGGCTATCCCCTCTTTCAATTATTAGAGTGCTGGATATGCATGTAATATCTAAGCTGACATTAATAGAACCACTTTCCAAAGAAGGCCAGGCATCTCTGGAACTTTGATTGCTGTGCTGGATAATGTAATAAGTGGAAAATTTTGGAATAAGTTGCACTTTTAAAACAACATTCTCCATTGCTGTGCTGGCTGTTCCATAATCAATTTTTCTTCTGGAGCTCTCTTTCCTGATTCTCCTAAAAAAAAAGCTCTCTTTCCTGATGACATCTGTACTTTGTGTGTGCAACTATTTGCAATTTGTTCTACTAAGTTACATTCAAATACATTTTTTATTTAAACAGTAATCTAATTTATTGTTTGTATAATTATTCGTCATTGATGTTATTAGACATGAACTTGATCTATCTGATATATTCAGAAAGTGATACTTTTAATCATTCAAGAGATTACATATATATGACTGCATTTTTTAGGTTTTTATTAGGCTGAAGTTGTATGCAATTTCTTCAAATGGGTTTGAAGTCGAGATTTTTCTGTCAAATTCTTAGAAGCTTTAGTTAGATATATTAATGTTAGTATATTATAACTAGTTGGACACTTTTCAGTATCCCTCAGCCAAGAATTTTTAACTCCAACTTTAATATTCGAATCCCTGCATTTTCTGTATTTATCTTTTGGCTTTTATATATGTATTAATAGTTTATGTTTTTTGACATTTGTCTTTAGCAAATCGGGCTGTTGAAGTTCGAGAAATGTGGCATGCTCGGGAGAAGGAGTTGGAAATGGAAGCTAAGCATCATCGCAGTTCAAAAGAAGAGAGATACAGTGAAAGGAGGGAGAAGTATCATGATGGTTCTTTAAGTTCTCATCCAAGACGACAAAGAGATGCTAGGGATTCTGCCATCTCTTGTTCATCAAATAAGCGGAGTCCCGTGGATCACTACTCCTGTGAGGATGGTAGTTTAAGAGATGATGAAGTTGAAGAGTTCCTTCAATCAAGGTTTGAATTGGTTTTGGAAACTTGTACATTTTCATATTCTTTTCTTATTTATTTGGTTTAACAATTAATATTCTTGCTCAGTATAAAAAATGCTTAAATTTCTTGTCTGCTTTTTGAAGCTCCACAGCATTATGCATACCATTTTTCTATAGGTAAATTTTTGTTTATATAGCTTGCTCTGGCATACAAGTTGACGAAGATCCACCTATCCAGGGTGAAACGAGGTAGAGGTTCCATAGGTTCAAGAATGGATGAGCCAGGACCATATGCGTCATCAGCATCATCAGGTCAAGGTGTCGTAGATTATGAAGACAGACTGAAAGGAGAGGCAGATCGACGCGTTCTTGGTCCTGAGAAACCAAGTTTTCTAAGGTGTGACGTGACACACAAGGGCGATTCTTCTAAATATCTTAGTAGGGATACATGTGGCTCGAGGAAACACCATTCCAAGGAGAAGGGGACTAGGGAAAAATCAGATAAAGCCAAAAGAAAGGAGCATAAGTCCAAGCATCACCACAAGAGCCGCAGAAGGGACTGATGATGCCTTTAGTAAAAGCTTAGGCTAAAAACTTATGTTGTACTGAAAATTTGATATTCTAAGTTGTATGTTTGACCAATCATGTAATCTTCAATATAAAATTCCGTTCAATGTGAGCGTCGTTGATGTATGAATTCTCTCTCTTAATTCGCCTGGCCCCTGATCAATAGTCTTTATTATTGGTAGGCATCAAGTAATTATCTTTAACATTCAGTAACATTATAGCATATTGACCAATCAAGTAATTCGCCCCCTGATGCTAACATATTGGATTGTCGGGTAATCATTTCAATAACATTATAACTCATCGATTGTATTTTCTTTTGGGGCGCTCATGGTCTCCATCATTGGACTTTGCTCTGTTTGGTTTGGATTGCGCAATTTGGAATCAAATCATGATAAATCCATAAAACAGCTCGTTGCGCGCATATAGGAGCATCTTTTGGATGTGCATCTTCTTCAGGTGTCAGATATACACTTGTTGATCGTTTCTACCTTGCATGCACCTCTTCCACAAGAGAGAAAAGAAAAAAAAAACAATGTCATTCATATGAAATTAATGTAAGGTTTACACTGCGCAATATTGTATGCGAAAGCGATAGACGATCTTACAAGTCATATATTGTATATAAATCACCTTCATTTGCTTCTTTTCTATATGCATGACACAAAACAGGAATTAGAAAAAAAAAAAAAAAAACAGACACACGGACACACGCAGAACCATGCATGATCTCCAGTCTCCTTCTCCGCCAACTTACACAATCCCTTCAACCACCGCGCTCACAGACCGCGTCCATCTCAGAGCCGAAGACCATGAAACGCGACAAGACCAGCAGCTGCCATGGCCAATCCAACCACACCTCCGTTTCTTGAGCTACCACTATCATAAGGAGTGTTGTCCACCAGCGGCTGCGCTCCATGTATTCCCGCCACCTGGTTCACCCCATTCAAACCTTGTTGCTGCTGGCCGAGGCCGCCGTTCAAACCCTGTTGCTGCTGGCCGAAGGCTCCTCCGCCGCTATGTTGCGACGTCGGTGCCTCCACTATAGGTGCTTGCTGCTCTGGCTCATCTCCGGCCGGCTCTTGTTGCCCTGAGGCGCCGTCCCCGACAGCTATCTGCGGCGCAGGTGCCTGCATTTGCCCTTGATCTCCTCCCAGTACTGGTTCCTGCTGGCCTAAGCCTCCACTGGTCAGTAGCTGCTGCGTTCCCTCAGACGACTGCTGGCCAAATGGAGGGTTCCCGTTGCCACCGATCGGGCCGGAGAATGGTGGGGACTCCGGGGCCATTCCGGGGGAGCCCGGCAGCCCACAGCGCTGGTTCAACCTCGGCTTGTCGCTGGCCCTCCAGACCAACTCCCCGTCCTTGTCCATGATTCTCATGTCCCCCTGGTCGACGAGCTCCATGGTCGCCGGGTAGTTGTTGTCGTTGCCGTTGCCGTTCCACACCGAGTTGCTCCCGTCGAACAGCTCCAGCCCGTTGTCGTCGAACACGAGCGAACAGGCGTTGGAGCTGCTCACCGGCTCGCACTCCGACTCCCAGACGTCCTTGCCAGAGGAGGCGTCCTGGATCTGGATGTAGCAGAAGTCGTTTCCGTAACCTCCGGCACCGGGGGCGGACCATCGGCGGACGAGGTAGGCGGCGTACTTGCCGGCGGGAGACGTGAGGAAAGGTGCGGCGCTCTCGGGGCCGCCGGGGGGCACGGTGGCGAGGATCTGCTGCTTGATGGCCCTCTGGATGAGGCCTTGGGGCACGTCAGTGGAGGTCGACGGGGAGAGGAGGGCAAAGGAGAGCACGGAGAGGAGGAGGAAGGTGGCGGACGCCATGGCTGCGGGCGTAGGTGAACTCAGAACTCTGTGATGAAGTGGTGGATTGTGAAGAACGTTAAGGCGGGGGCCTTTTTAAAGGGTTTCGATCGACGGGGAACGGTTTTGGTGCAACCTGGAAATGGAGTAGGAAATAGATAGTGGAGTTGGAGTCACAGACTTGAAGGGGTATTATAAACATATAAGTGTATATATTACTTAAAGTCATATATATATATATATATATAATGGCATAGCGTAATTTCTTGTAATCTTCTAAATTCCTTTTGCAAGTTCTAAGTTGAAAGTATAATAATAATAGATTCAAGTGGCCGTGTGATATGACATCTTTATCACCTGCTTCATAGTTCATTCGTTTGGGTGTAAGTAAGAGGTGACATGGTTCCCCTCCAGTTTCTCCTAAAAGCCGCACAGGGGATTGGAGTGGTTCCTGAGTTAATGTACAACTGCCCAACGCAACAATTCAAAGTGAATACAATAAGCTTTTAATCATGTCCATGGGACCTTCACCTTGCACGTACGTAATCATGCATGTCCATGGAATCAGTTTGCAGTAGTTAAGGTAGCATATATTATGGTCGTGAGCAAGACCAAAATAGTAGGTTCTGTAGGGATTACCTGGAAGTGAATAATGTAGTGACTTGGGTAGGGTTTCTCTTTCTTTCTTTCTTTTCTTTTTTTTTTTTTTTTTTTTTTTTGACTTGGGTGGGGTATGTTTTTTTTATAACCATTCCAATAATTTAATTCATTCCAAATTACGTATATGATTCAAACATAAGAAATAAATATGTTTTAAATACATGAGAAATTGATTTCGATATTTTATTTCAATTATCTAATAGTCAAATATTATTAAAGGTTTTTTAATCTAGGAAATATTTTCATTTATAAGCCACAAATATAAATCCAAATATCTCAATTTAATAATGTCCTTTATTATTTTTTCAGTTTATTATTATTTTGGTTGCAATCTAAAAGAATCAATATTTCTTGAAAGGTAAATTGGGACAAGTTGTAGGATCACTGAGTTTATCATTCTTAGGCTCGTTTGTGTGTATTGAAATTGTTGAGTAATATAACTAACTGTAGACATAAATAGTTATTTTTTAAAACATTTTTGTGTCATTTTGGTCGAGCACCGGTTATGACTAATGACAGTCCCACTAAAAAATAATAGATCTAAACCTACAATTCAAGTCAACCAGTTGACTTGAATTATCAAATCGCTCGAATCGATGAGGACCAATGTTTTCATAATCGGACCGACAATACGATCGGACTGAACTTCTTATTGGGTCACGGTTGGACCGATCCAATCGGGTTCGATCGGATTAAATCAGATTTTATTAAAATAATATTATTTATAATAGTTATAAAAATATAATATAAATTATATGATATAGTATATGAATATTGTACTAATAACCTATTAATAATGTTAAAAATTAATATAACATATATTTTATTTATTAATTTTTTAATAACAATTAACATATAAATATAAATAGATCATTATTAATTTAATATCTATTATATATTGATGATAGATGCTATATTAATAAATTTCATCTTAAATTATTATTATTTCTCTTTTTCTTTAACACTTTCCATGTTATTTTCTTTATTTATGCTCTTTATAAATTTCCATTTTAATGTTATTCAATTTTAAATACTTACCTTTTTTATTTCAATTTCTATTTAATTTTAGACATGTCATATTCCCTCCTTTTCTTACCATTATTATATTTCTTTCCTTATTCCCTTTTTAACTTTCCTTTATTTTATCATTTTTTTAATTTTATTCTTCAAAATCTGTATTGAACCGGATTGAACTGGTTCAACCAATTCGGTTCAACCGATTTTTCCCGGTTCAATACTAAAAAAGGTTTTAACATCAAACCGAATCGAATTTTTTGCTGGTTCGCGGTTGAACCGGTTGAACCAGTCGGTCCGGTCCGATTTTGATAATATTGATGAGGACGTACAAGGCGAGCTACAAATATATCATTTTCTTTTCTCAATAAGTATTTTTCTTGCTTGATTAATCCTGATTCAAAATGGTTTCATGAAAAAATTGTATTATTTATTTTTAGCCCTTTAATAATAAACTATAAATTTCATTTACTCCGTGAACGTGGAACTTTACTTTCGTGATCTCGTTAGAAATCTGTAAACGAAAATTAGTTTCTTAAACATAAATCAATGATGGCTAGTTGATATTGAAAATCCACCATTTAATCTTTAGATAGAAAACTCAATTAATTTTTCTAACCACGATAAATATTAGTAATTGTATATAAATAAATGCAAAATAATTTGCCATTTATGTTGAACAAATTTGATTTGTACATTAACTACTTGCAAAACAAAAAAAAAAGAGATGTTTGACGCTTCAATCAAATCCAGTAGATCTATGTTGAATTGAGTTTGGAAACACAAGTCTATTATGGTTTAAATAGTGGTGGATCCGTTGGTTTAACCATTAAAAAAACATAATTCACAAAGAAAAGTGAATGGATAGGTAAGCTAATATTTCTTGGTGTTTTATAATTTAATGTTATGAAATATAAGAATTTTTTTTACAATATCCCACTTGGTCATGTACTTTTATCTTAATACTTAATTCTTCTAATCTTTATTCTTATGAAGGAAAATTCATGAACCATGGTGACATGTCATCGTAATTAAATAATATATTCTATGTGTTACTTAATTTTGGGGCACTCAAAATGTGACTGCATTAATTATTTAGAATCGAGAAGACATGAGTTTGAATTTTATATTTTTTTTATTCCAAATTTTTACTTTTCTTGTATAACCTCTCTTTGTAATCGAAAAAAATATGAGACATTTATAACAGGAGAGAAGGCGACCAACAAGGGTTTAGGCCAGGTTTATTCAACTCTATTCAAAGACAACTACCAAAATAAAATGTGTAACACACACAAAATTAAGGCTGATTTATGTGACGCTACAAAATCAGGCCACCAGCGAAATCTTTTCATCGCTGTATATGTAGTCGGAAGGTGATGCCCTACGTCAGGACCGACCCAAGGCCCAAGCCGTCGAGCCCTTGCCCTAGGCCCATGATGACATTGATACACCATTTTATTTATTTATTTATTTATTTTATTAAGTCCTACTTGCTTAAAGTAGATAAGTAAATGTGTTGCAAAAAAAAAAAAAAATGAATTCACAACAACAATCATAGGGCACCCTGCTACTATGGTAAACCAGAGAATAGAATAGAAATGTGCTCCAAGGGTAAATTACATGGATCGTCCCTTTAACTTTAAGTCAATATCTTAACGGTCCTCCAATTTTAATTTATAATTATATTGTCCCGAAAGTTTATTTTTCATGCACGCATCGTCCTCTTGACCGGTGATTATATTACTGATGTGACATAATATAAAATAATAAAATATTATAAAATTAATAAAATGTATTACAAAAATAAATTTAAAAGTAAGAAGATGACAATCGCCAATGCCATCTCGTGCGAGCTCACCGGGGCGTGCTCGCGAGGGAGGCACCGGCCCCCTTTCCTTCCTCACTCGGCGAGCTCGCGAGGGGGGCGCAGCTTCCTTTTTCTTCTTCACACGAGGCGAGGGAAGAAAAAAGGGGGAGGGGGGCACCCCCCCCCCCCCTTTCCTTCTTCGTCCGGCAAGCTTACGAGGGGGCGGGGACCTCCCTTTTTCTCCTTTGCGCGCGGCGATGGAGAAAAGGGGGTCGGCGTCCTCGTGCAAGCGGAGGTGGCCTTTCTTTCTCGCACACGACGAGAGAGAAAAAGAGGGGCCGATGCCGTCGGTGCCCCCTTACAAGCTTATTGACACACGAGCTCGCACAGGGGCCAGGTCCCCCTTTCTTCATCGCACGTGGCGAGGGAGAAAAAAGGGAGCCAGCACTCCCTTTCCTTCCTCGCTCGACAAGCTCGCGAGGGGGGCACCGGCCCTCCTTTTTCTCCCTCGTGCGCGGTGAGAGATAAAAAAAAGGGGGTAGCGCCCCCCTACGCGAACTCGCCAACACGCAAGCTTGCACAAGGGTGAATAAATATGCTTAACGGATTAGTTTTCTTTGAGAAAAAAATAATTGAGTTGAAAGATAAGACTTCAAAATTTTCATCATTATAGGCGTATTAAAACAATATTTTTTTAGAAAACTAATTAAATTTAAATTCTTTAGAGCATGTTGTGTGGTATGTATTTGTTCCTTTCTATATTTTCTTAATTTGATTTATTTGAAATTTGTACTTAAATTAAATTATTCTTTATACTCAATTTCATTCAATTTTAAATTATACACATATTACATGGGCATGCTTTTCCTTTTATACTATAAAATCAATAATTATTTACTTAAACCAACTAAAACTCCAAGTTATAAAAATATTAGTATTTCACTAAAAATACTTAAAAAATATAAAATATAAAATGTTATTTATAGAAAAGTATAAGATATTATAATTTTGTTAACATGCCAGGTAGCATAAATGCCTCTACTTTTATTTTTAGTTAACATGCCAGGTGCCTCTACTTTTAGTTTCAATTCAACTCAATTTTCTACGTATACTCAAATTAAACTAACTTTTTATTGCTATATATATATACATATATATATATATATATATATATATATGTATATGTTGTTACAACATGCTTTTTTTCTTTATTTACTCGAGCCAAATTCCCTACTTGTACTTAAATAAAATTTATATTTCAATAAAATATTATTTTTATCTAATACAATTAAACTCCTATGTACATATTTCAGCTATTGATTGTTTTAGTTATATTGTATTGATAACTAGATTTTAAAAAGCTTGAACATGTGGCATGTGGCATATGTTATCTCCCATTTTTATTTTCTTAAAAATCTGATCTAATTAAATTTAAATAATATTTATTAATTTATAATATCATACAAAATCAAATATATACAAAATATATATTTAGAATTTTTTTAGCTCGATGCAAAATCGAATTACCTCATCGACTAAAATTATATTTTTAGAATTTTTATTAATAAATATAACTAACATTATTCTTTTTACATTTCATATTTGAATTAAGAAATGAGAAATGCAAAATTACTTTTGTAATCAAATTAAATTAGCATTATTTTTTTATGAATTTTCATTGATTTCAGTGTTCAATTATGGAGTCCTCTAACGCCACTCCTAGATTCCTTGCTGTCACCCCCAATTTTTTCTACTTTACCATTTTGACCTTGCTAGCTTTCACTGTAGAAAACGTCAACTACGGTCTCAAACTAGAGATGAAAAAATGGACTATGTCGTGCCGTGTCCGTACCGATCAATCCGTGTTTGACCGTGTCGTGGACCGTGTCATGCAAAATGAATCATTTTCGACCTCGATACGGTCTGAGCCCGCTTGATCGGGCTGGCCGGGTCGTGGTGGCCTATTATTTTTTAATTTCAACTTTTAAATAATAAAATAAATTTAATTAAATTGTTATAGAGTATAATTAGTATTATTATTTATTCTATAATATACAATTGATAATAATTATAGTTAAAATTTCAAATACATTAAGTCGTTAATTTATAATTATTAAGTAAATAAATTTGTAAAATGATTAATTGAGTAATAACTAATAAGTTATAAATTTATATATAAAAGTAATTGATAAGTATTTAATAAATATATATTAGTAATTATTAGTATTCTACCAAGAGTGAGAGTGAGATTTTGAGAGAGAGAATATAATATATAGTACATTAGTACTAATGTTCTACATTATATAATATATATATATATATATATATATATATATATAAAGCTGATGCTTTGAAAGCATTCTCAATCCATCTTTCCCCCTTCTCTTTTTTCATATTTTTTTGAATTTTCTAATACATTTAGTCATTAACTTATCAATTAAATTCCGAAGCCCACTACGCATTAATGCAACCGTTCCATTCCTAAGTTCAACTCCAACATCTTCTTTCCTTCCTCTATTTTTTTTTTCTTTTTTCTCCTTTTTTTTTGTTTGAATCCACCGCTTACCATTTCTATACTTTTTTTCCTGCATTCAATTGTTGTGCAAACGTACGACCCCCTACATTCTAATTCATTGCCTAAACGTCAGATTTTAATGGAGACATTGCATTGGAAGCTGAAAAGTTGGGAAGAAGGGGCGTTGCAGCCGGTGTTTCCGGCCTCGCGACTCCTATATATGTGGTTTCTCACGTTGCCATTTTCGCCAACATCGTTTGCCCGGGAAAGGGGGCAACATAGATGGGAAGGGCCGGCACAAGCCGGAGGCAGCAACATTCGCAGAGAAGCCGTGGACATCGGTCGTGACGCCTTTATCCTCGAGTGAATCCATCTTTCTGAAAGTAGAGCCACGAGGAGTTCGGAGGGTTGGAAGGATCATGCTGGAGGGACTCGTACAGTTCAGCTTTGCTAGTGCTTGCGTAGCTTCTCGACCTTGCAGCGGCACTGGACGAAGGTCTGGGGCACGACAGAAGAGGAGACGCAGATGCGCGCGAGGCTGTCGGCGACAAGGCACAGATGTGCGCGAGGCCGTCGGCGACATCCTGCTAGTGGGAGGCGCGGACGCTACCACGCTTGAGGGCCTTTCACTTCTCAGATGAGGGACATAGGGAGCGGGCTGCAGATGCCACCGCAGCGCTGTCCGAGCACCAGACAGTGACGCCAGCGGTTCCAGGGCAACCAGAAGGCGCAGAGGGCTTGGGGGCAGCTGTGCCCCGAAGTCATGGCGGAGCGAACTTCTCTGAGGGACCTCCTCCAGGTGGAGCGCAGGCTCAATGGCGAGGCCGGTGACGGTCATTTCGTCTACGTTGGGGTCGGGGAGGGAGAGGCGAAGTCGTCGGCACAAGGAGCACAGCGGAGCATGAGGCAGTTGGCGGCAGGCTGCTCTTCACCGCAGACGGGAGAGTGCTTCCTCCTGTCTCGGTGCAGGAGGGGGACGCATGCCGACTGCAACGGGCGAACTCGGCCGAGCGCATGCCGATGATGTTGTTCACGGTGATGTTGCTCAAGGGCATCTGTAGCGGGGGAGAAGGACGAATGTGCAATTTGAGAAAAGCTCCCGTATTAATTTATTTAGTCCATCCAAGTTCTTGTGCTTTTCTTTATTTTTTAATTAATTTTTCATGCTTATTATTATACATATATATGATTATCGCTATTCGTAAATTTCATTTTGTTCCTTTAAATTTCTCTCTCATGAAAAAATTATAAGAGATTCTGAGAGAATGCAGAGGTGTCAGTGCATTGGATCCAAAGGTGAAGTCTGCATTGTTTTCTTTTTTTTCTTTTTTACTTTCTTGTATTTATATAAAGCCAAACTCAATGAAAGTTTCAAATTACTATCCATTCATCATTATCATTTATCTTTTTCCTGATTTTTTTCAATTTATAATCTTTATAATTATTATTCTAATGCATATTAATTTATTGCATTATTTGATTCTTTGTATTGTGACTTAGTATTCACGTTATTAAATATGATATTCATTACTTATATCATTCAATTTTTATGAACACTAAACACTTCATATTTCTATTATTAATTATAACTCATATTGAATCTTTATATTTATAATAACAAATAATCATATATAATTCATAAATTATAAGTTGGCTCTTTATATTTTATTATATTTTTTAATCCTAAAGGTAATCTTATATATATACATATTTCTTATATATATATATATATATATATATATATATATAATATGTGTGTGTATAAGCTGATGAGAGTTCTCTCCTTTCAAAATGTTATCCAATAAATGTCATTTAGTACATTAAATGACTTGACTCTATATATATTTTAAAGCTGATGCATTGTGATTCTTTCCTTCCAATGTGTTCATTGATCTTTTTTGGTGGTGCATTTGAATTTTAATTCTCTTATCTCATCTTTTCATATCTAAGAATAAAGGCATTCTCTACATATTGAACTACAACTACACTTATGATTCAATAAATTCCATTTAGTGCATTAAATGACTTCACTCTATATATTTCACAAATTTAATATTGAAACTTCTGTTCATTTATAATAATTCAATTCAAATGCAAAACTAAATGACCTTTGAAATTTCCACAACTAATTTAAAGAGCCGAGAGAGAAACGATGAATTGAACCATGTTATCGTGAGGAAAGAGCAAGATCATATTCATATATATATATATATATATATATATATATATATATATATATATAATTTATACAGACACATGAGGCAATATGCTATATTGTTTTTTTTTTCTTTTCAATTACATTTATCCCTTCGTTTTCTTTATACACAATCAACATTTTTTTTATTTTTTTTTAACACATTCCAAAGTAAGGAATAGAGGTGTATATTGATAGATTCTCATGGAAGGCAAATTCATAAAAAGATAAGAAAAAAGGTTATCATATAATTATCACTCTAATAACATATTCGTTTACTATTGAAATTAAAAAAAGGCCACAATAACATATGATAGAAGAAACATTAATTTTCCTCCATTCATACTACAATCACATTTTTGCATTATATATGCACCTTAAAAAGTTTTTAGTTTGGAGATACCTATTTAGGTTTCTTATGATGAAATGTGTAATATCTGTAAAATAAAAGGTAGTGTTCTGAGTCAAAATATTATTTTCAGTTATTATGATTAAGCCAAGGTCACCTGCATATAATTTAAATATTATTGCATGATTTTGTTTCCGCATTGTTTAGGGCATCTTATTTAGCACGGAAATCCTATATAAAATTATTTTTTAAAAAACAAGTATCAATCATTACATAATTTTAATAAAATAATATGTTAATATTTAAAATTATAACTAATGTAAAATATGCATTATCTATTGCAGTGAATTGTTTAGTATTTACAAAAAAAATGGTTCATAAATTAATAACAATCTACAAGTCATTTTCAAACGAATTTAATTTTTATAATAATATTTTTTAAAATGATTTTATGTCATATATATGTTATAACTAGATTTCTTATTAATTTTTATATATGATTTAAAATTGAGTGTAAGGCATTGGATTCTTAGTATACATTGCACATATTCATATTTAATCACAATTGTATTTAACTAATATATATGCACACACAAATATATGAATATTATGATATGAAAACAATAATTTTTAATAGAATACCAAAAACATTTCAAAGATATAAAATAATTTAGTATTCTTATAATAAAAAATTACAAATTAATTTAATATTTATATTTATAAATTAATTAAAATTGCGCGAAGCGCGAAGGTGTTCCCTAGTTTATTGTATAATGCATAAGTAGTATAGATAATTAGGTACTTAGGTAGTATACCATAGATAATTAAGTACTAATTTATTATATAGTATAATAATGAACACTGAGATTAACGTGGTTTGGCTATTTTAGCCCACATTCACAAGAGTTTTAATGTTTTATTATTATTGATTATTATGAAATAATCAATAAATGCAAATTTAAAAAAAAATTTAAAAATTACATCTTGTACAATAATTATTTTACGAAGAATTATAAGCCGAGGAGATATTCGTTTCATCATCATCTTCTATGTATGGTAATATGAATTCCTGATCTTGTGTTCGAGTATTTGCATCAAACTAATCTTTTAATAATATACAAACTTCCATCGACTTAGAGCTCATTCTATTTCTCTTCTTGTCCAAAACTCTGGAACCTGCAGAAAAATATTGTTCTGATGCCACTGTAGACATCGGAACAGCTAAAAGATCTCGACCTAAGGCAGAGAGAATTGGATACGTACGACCATTTAATCTCCACCAGGTCAAGACATCGATTTCACTATCGCATTCATCTGGACGTTATAAGTAATCTTGTAGTTTATTATACAAAGTGGCATATTCATCCGAGCCTCTTGATGTGCCCCCCTAATAGAAGACATGAATTTAGAAAATAATCTATTATTGGAAGGTTTGGATGCTACTGGTGGATATGATGAAGATGTTTGCTCTCTACGTACACCAAATTTTATTTCATAAATATTATATAAGTTGTTTATTATATTTTCATAATCATGATCTGGATTAATAAAATCGTCAGTTTACAATTCTGGATAACTTCTTATATATTGTTCAGAAAAATAATTCTTAATTTCTCTGGTGTACCATTTAAGACCGGATCCTTTAAATCTAGGATCTCTCATCATTGCTAAAATTCCTGTGAGAGGTAAATTATTTCAATATTTTAAAAAAATTTATTCCATCAAATAAATTATTTCAGAAAATTCATTTGATAATTCACGTTTTTCATTAAACAAACTTGTCATTTCATGAAGTTGATTAATTATTAAATATGAAGTAGGAGAATAAATGACAGATAATTCTAAAGTAGCATTATAAAAAACTTGTAACAATTTCATAATTGCATTAGCAACATCCCATTCTAAATCAATAATTTGAGCTGCTGGACATTGCATCACAGTTAAAATATAACTATCGAATGCATGTCTAAATGAAATACATAATTTAAGCAAGTCGTAAGTACTATTCCATATTGTAGACACATTAGTGTTTAATTTTTTTATAAGGAATATTATAACGATGACAAATTTCTTTAAATGTTTGTCTCCTAAATCTAGAGTGACGTAAATTTATAATAACTGCTGTAAGAGTTTCCTCTAACAACTACCTTTAATCCTTTTTAACACACAAATTAATAATATTACACGCACATCCTTTATGAAAAAGAATTTCATTTAAAAGAGGATTTAATCTTTGAATTAGAAATTGTACAGCGGAATTATTAGAACTTGCATTATCAAGAGTAAGACATAAACTTTTATCTTTAAGATCATATTCGTTAATTATTTTTCTATCACGTTGGCAATTTGCAAACCATTATGAAGATGCTCAATTTTTTTAAATGCAATAATTATTTTTTACACTACCCAATTTGTATCAATCCAATGAACTGTAACACATAAGAAATCATCACCATTTAAAAAAGTTCATATGTCACTAATCAAACTATACATGAATTCAAAATCTAAAAAATAATTAATTAGTTCATTTTTCTTCTTACGATATAATTTAAACGAATCTTCTTTAACAATTTTTCTACTAACATTTCTAAAGGCACCTTGTACATAATTTTGTTGATAATATAGAAAATTTTCATTTTCAACAAATGTGTAAAGCATTTCTGCATGTATAACATATCTTTCTTGATTATAAGCAAATAAAGAGCTCCCGGTAGAATCACGATCGGGTGCAACTAGTTGAGTTTGTTGCGATAATTGATCCGCTAAAAATTGTTCCTTAGTAGTTATAGGATGCGATTCTAAATGCCATTTTAAACTACACGTGCCCAAAGAAGAGGCGGCAGCATAACTAGCCTTGCAAATTTTATAAATAGTTTTATCTTTTTTTATCATTTTCATCTATAACTTTTTCAAAATAATTCCAAACTTCATTAGTTAACTTTGATGTTCTTCTTTTTGTTTCCTATTATCTCACCTTGCGCGGGAGCATCTGAGCTTGACGGACGTTGGGGTGTCACTGTCGCAGTTGCACCATCTCCTTCGGAACCTGCAGAACTTGAAGCAATATTAAGATTAGAAATGACAGAAAGATTAACATATGTAGTTATAATAATTGGGCAGTTAGTTGATGGCGCCATAGTTTCCATATAACCCGACGAATCGACACTTAGTTGTGTTGATAAAGAATTAGAATCACCACTACTATTAGTATTATATGGTGTACCATATGGATATGTAGGTAGTGGTCCATAAGGTAAATATGTAGCAAAATCACCATATAAAAGAAAGAGATATCGCCTGTCCATTATGTAGTTATATATAAGAAATTAAAAGTGAATAATAATATAAAAATACTATTAAATAAATATTACAATATAAATATAAATTAAAAGTTTGAGAGTTTGAGAGCAGAGCACGAATGAATAGAAGAAAAATGTAGAGAGGCTGAGTCACTCGGTTTGAGAAAGGCATAGAGAGTCACAGAAAGTACTATGAAAGATTGGAAGACTTGGAAGTAGAGAAATTTTCGAGTGGAGAACGAATGAAATCGGTCGCGCCTTTTATAGGAAGGAATGGAATAAAAATATTTCAACACAGCCCGTGTTGAACCTAACATGATCTATGTTGAACCTTTTGACCGCGTCCATGACCTTACGACTCATGTTTGTGTTGTCAAATCACGAATCTTGTTTAAAAATAAAAAAATAATGGGCCGTATTTGATCAGCGCGGCCATATTGAAGTTTCAAATGACCGTGGGCTGTTGTCCTCTTCTAAACATGGACCATGTTAGGGCACACACGGTCCGTATTGGAGTACAAATACGACATCACGCGTCCCGTCATCGCAGTATGCGGACTGTGCTTGTATTGCACGGTCCGTGTTTGAACGTTGAAAAAATAACCCGTTCCAAAAGAGTTAGCCTTACTATTAAGACAGATTGTATACACAATAAAAAAAATTCGTATATGCTTGAATTGATAACCAAATTTGTTCATTACAATTTTTCTTACTTCTCGTGTATTAATATATTAATTTATAAAAGTTTGAGATCTTATTTCATTGTGATTTGTTCACAAGAAAATAACATTTAGCCTAAATTTTATCTTGTTTCTATGTTCTGACAGACTGAGTGATCTTACTTTTATGATTTATATAAAATAATAAATATTCTCTTTCCTCACAATTTTAAATAGTAGACATCATAGCGGGCCGTGTTCGTGCCAGCGACGTGCTCGACCATGCGACCGCCCGAAATTTCATCTTTATCTCAAACCCAAAGTCGCAAGACTATTAGTATTTTGCATATTCTAAATTTTCATGTATTATTTTCTTTTTACGTGGTCTGAATATGCAAGTTAATGAGATTTTTTTTCTAATCCAAGGTTGACATAATGGATCATCGAAAAAAATTCATATACTTCAAATATATATATTTTTTGAAAAATAATATAATTGATTAAAAAGATAAGAGACGGTGAAAGTGATTTAAATCGTTATTTATTTCACATAAAAAAAGTAACTTATATATCTTAAGTGGTTTTTTAAAACATAAAAATTATCTTAAAATTCTTTAAAGAAAAACCATCTACCTTTTATTTCTTGTATGGGTTTAAGAAAATATATTTTCTCAGAATATTAAATTAATCATATTAGATGTTTTAAAAATTCAAAATTTAACTATTTGATCTAATAACAAATTATGCACTCACAACTCGAAATATTTTGATTAATATTGCATTCAACTACGTCAGAATATTTACGTCAAGTAGTGGCAGCCTACTTTTTGGAGTGGCAATAGACCCCTCCCTCAATTATTTTAGGTAAAAAAAATTATATTTAGTAAAGTTGATGAGAACCATGAGATATGTCATAAGCACAGAAAGACATAAGGACTATTTATTACATAATCATTATAGAGAGACCTTAATTTAGAAATAATCAAAACTATTTTATCAATTATCATTATATGGCTTATATTTTTATATGAGGAAATATGTGATTTTGTAATTTAAATTTGGAGTAGTTTACAACGTTCAATTTTAATGAATCCAGAAAATATAACTTTAAATTCAATTGGAAGTTAAATTTATTTAATTTTTATTTTATTTTAGATGATAAAATAGTAATAAAATTTTAATTTTGATTTAGAAGTAATTCTGACTATTTACATCTTTTAAACAAATTGTAGTCTCTAATAATATAAAATTATCCATGTTAATGTTACACATGATAATTTTTTATTTCAAATAAATTATTTAGTTATTGATTATATTTTATCAGAATCAATATTCGGATATACTAATTATGATGAGTTATGTTTAGGAACACAAAGTCAACATATATTAGTACTATTAAATAATATATATTAGTATTATGATCATGATTAGTACAATCCTTTCCGTTAAAAAAATAGTTAAACTCATTAGTTTCTAAAATCAGTTACTCATTAGTTTTATTCAAAGTACAATTATTTCTTATTCTTGACATGTTCAAGAATAGTTAAACTAGGTGAATTATTATTTATATAATTCAAATAGTTAACCACTAATCAAACGTTTGTATGGAGAGTAGCACCTTATTCTCATTATTTTAGTCAAATGTTACTTTTTTTCAACGGTGGGCTCCACAATAAACAGACCAACAAGCCTATTCTTGTTGGATTAAACAAATGAAATATGATAGATTATTTTTGTACTCTACGACCGTTTAGATATTACAATCGCGATTATTTAGAATTTCACGTGAATAGTTAGAATTGATAAATTAATTGATGTGAAATTTAAATGATAAGGAGTGAAGTATTTAATGTGATGAAAAAATAGATATGATGAATTAACGAGTGTTTGAATAAAAATATATATTATAAATATAAAATATAATTTTATTAAAAATAAAATTATAAGTATAAATTTCAAGTTTTATTAAACAATTGTTAAAAAAATATATTATTAAAATACAAAAAATAATTTTACAATAAACTATATTAATTGAAATATTATTTTTTAATAAAATAAATAAATAATAAATAATATTATACCAATCCTTTATAATATATATCATATATATAATAAATATATTATTTTATATAAGAAAGGTAAAAAAAGAAAATAATAAAAGAAAAAAAGAGCTTGTAAAAAAAAGTCACACCAATAAAAAAATGGAATGGTCACCATCATTTCACCGTAATAAATGCTTCTACTTCAAAAATCAAGTCTTATGGGAGCATTTGGGGAAGTAGATAAAATTAGGAATATGATTCCACCTAATTTTAATTGTCCCATTAGCTAAGAAGAGCACTGTAGACGAATTTCATTTTTGTAGTGACAGTACTTTTTTCAATTTTGGTTTTTCCTTATTTTTTTCTCTATTACTATTTTCAAACAAAATAAAATATTTATTAAATATAATATATTTATTATAAAAAGATTAATATAACATTATTATATATCATTTCATTAAAAATTAATATTTTATTAAATATAATTAATAAAAATGATTTTTCATATTTAAATATTTTTTTACAAAAAAATTTATTTATTTTTTTAGTTTATTAATTAATGAAATTAAATTCTATATTCATAATACTTATTTTTAATTAAACACCTATTACAATTAATTATCAACTAACTGTTTACTTTCAAACACACCAATTCAAAACTCGAAACGCAGCCATATATTTCAGAGGAAAGAGGCGTTGCTTAGCACCCTGTGCTAAGCAGCCCGCGGAGCGCGCCTGGGCTGTCGGATCGAATGTCATCCGACGGTCATTTTCTTTTCTTTTTCTGTGTTTGTTTGCGCGTCTCCGCACCCTTCTTCCCGCCCGCCTTCACCATCTTCCCTGCCCCGCCTCCGTCTGCTCCCTCCTCCCTGCCCGCCTCTGCTCCCTTCTCCCCGTTGCCTCCTCGTCGGTCGCCGACTGTCGCGTCCTCGTCCTCACCATCTCCGATCATTTGTCGCGACGCCGTCTCGACGCGTCCAACGTTGTCGCCGCCTCCTCCGCTTCGCCCTCACCTTAGCCCTCCTCGACGCCTCCAACGTCGTCGCCATCGAGATCGACGCCTCCAACGTCGTCGCCATCGAGATCGACGCCGCCGTCGCCCTCGTCCAACGTCGTTGTCGCCTCTGCTACGTTGCCGCCGCCTCTACTTCGCTGTCGCCCTCTCTTCAATGTCGAGATCGATCGTCCGCTGCGCCGCAACCGTCGCCTCCATTACGCCCTCGCCGTCCTCGATGCCCGCCTCCGTTCGATCTCGGCCGTCCAAGACACCATCGACGATGCAGATTAAAATATCAAAAAAACACCCACCGTCGGATCTTGATCCACCGGTCCAGGCGCGCTCCGCAGGCTGCGGGTGCTAAGCAGCGCCTTTTTCCTCTATATTTTATCTACATAATTCTTAAAAATTTTCATCCGTCGACAACAACTAAAGCTGGGCCCAACCTAAAATCTCATTATTATAGGTGCCGAGCAGGGAAGCGGCTAATCGCCGCTCACGCCCCGAGTCCTATTGAGATAAATGAAGCAGAGGTGGGGACAAGTCACCCTGAAGACTTTTAAAAGAGGCAATTCAATTATGATCAGTCCCACCACTCCCGATGCTCCCCTCCCCACCCCACCCCATCGTTTAAAGACAAAATTATAAAATAAATATCACCGGATTAATATAAAGCAACGCCTCAAGATCCGTGAGCTGCGCACGCAAATGAAAGGGATAATTCGAAGTTCAAAGCATCGAAAAATGAACCAGAAAACTAGATTTTATTGATCTGTAGTATTTTTTTTCTTCTAACACAAGAACGAAGGATTAGAAGACCACAGAAGAGCATAACAGAGATCAAACAAACAGATCGATCTCGATCCAACAAACCCTAATGGACTCTGATGACTACGATAATTATTCTCGACCATAGAAGACTCGGGAAAGGAAGAAACGACCACTCGCGAAGGGTGGCATCTAAGAGAGCTGGCCGCAGTCGGCGACGACGACGGGCTTCTTGGTGGAGCCGCTCTGGGATCCGATGGCCTCGATGGTCTTGACGACGTCCAAGCCCTCCACGACCTGGCCGAAGACGACGTGCTTGCTGTCGAGCCACGCGGTCTTGGTGGTGCAGATGAAGAACTGGGATCCGTTGGTGTTGGGGCCGGCGTTGGCCATGGACAGCACGCCAGGGCCGGTGTGCTTCTTGATGAAGTTCTCGTCCTGGAACTTTTCGCCGTAGATGGATTCGCCGCCGGTGCCGTTGCCGCGGGTGAAGTCGCCGCCCTGGCACATGAACTGGGGGATCACGCGGTGGAAGGTGGACCCCTTGTAGTGCAGGGGCTTGCCGGAGCGGCCGGTGCCCTTCTCACCGGTGCACAGCGCGCGGAAGTTCTCGGCCGTGCGCGGGGTCACGTCGGCGAAGAGCTCCATCACGATCCGGCCAGCCGGGGCGCCGCCGATGGTCATGTCGAAGAAGACTCGCGGGTTCGGCATGGTGCGACTGACGGATATCAGCAGGAGGGACTGGATTCAAGGTAGGGTTTTCCGCCGGGGGTGAGAAGGAAATGGAATGCGACCCCGCACAGTTAAATAGAAGTTTCGAGAAGAACGCGTCGTTCTGATTCTGCATCTAGACCCTCCGTCGGGACACATGTCGTGCGATGCGAGGTGTTAGATTTAACCTTGGTTAATTGATCAGGGTTGGAAGCGGTAACGTTACCGCGGCATATGCTTTTTTCCATTCTAGTGGATTTGGCCTGTGGAAGAAGAGATGCTCTGGCACGTGTTGTGGCACGTATGTTCTTTTTTTAAAAAAAATTATATAATATTTTATTTTCATTTATGATGAATTCAAAATACACATTTATGGTCCAGATTTCTTCTCGCGTAATTATCTGTGCAATTAATAAATGTTGGTTAACGTCATTAATTGGGCAGATAAGATACACGGACAAATAACTTTTGTGTTTCACGCATAAAATAATGCATTAATGCATCAAAATCATCCGCTGATTTATTAAGAAACTTTTTACCATTTGAAATGGCCAAGTCGAAATATTTGATTCCTCCTCGATAAACATTTTTTAGAATAAATTTAAGATCATCATTAATTTATAAATCAATGGTAGTTCATACGTATGAATTCACGTTGAATCCACACAATCCTCAATCCCATATATGATATATATAAAAAAGGGATCGAGAATTGTATGGATCTAATGTGAATCCACACATGTGAGCTATCATTGATTTATAAATCAATGATAATCTTAAATTTATTCTAAAAAATATTTATCAAGAATCATCGTTGATTTATCAATTAAGGATGAGTTCATATGTGTGGATTCATTTTGAATCTATATATTCCTTTTTTTCTATAAAAAAGGATCGAGGATTGTGTGAATCCGTGAATTCACATATGTGAACTATCATTGATTTCAATGGCGATCTTAAATTCATTCTAAAAAATGTTTATTAAAAATGATCATTGATTTATTAATCAAGTCCATATGTGAGGATCCATTTTGGATCCACATATTTCTTTTTTCCTATAAAAAGAGATCGAGGATTGTGCGAATCTAATGTGAATCCACACATATGAACTATCGTTGATTTATAAATCAATGGAGATCTTAAATTCATTTTAAGTTCATTCTAAAAAATATTTATCAAGAATGATCATTGATTTATTAATCAAGATGGGTCCATATGTGTGGATCATTTTGGATCCACGTGTTTCTTTTTTCCTATAAAAAGAGATCGAGGATTGTGCGGATTCAACGTGAATCTACACATGTGAACTATCTTTGATTTATAAATCAATGGTGATCTTAAATTCATTTTAAATTCATTCTAAAAAATGTTTGTTAAGAATCATCATTGATTTATCAATCAAGAGTGAGTCCATATGTATGGGTCCATTTTGGATCCACATGTTTCTTTTTTTTATCATATATTCATCTACATACTGAGTGAGCATCGTGTTACAGTTATCACATTAAAAAAAATGAATACACCATACCTAAATTCTTAATGTTTACTTTAAAAATTATTCGATCAATTTTATTAGTCAAATTTAAGCTTGCAATTGTAGGATTATATTTTCCAACACTAATTTAACTATATTTTGTTATGCCTAATATTAAATTATAAATTTATAAATCTTAATCCATAACTTCTTTTCAAATTTGATACGCAATCTTGTGATCCAGCCAAAACTTTGTTAACTTGGGATTTCCCTTGAATGAACTTCATCCATGTCTATCCACGATCGTATTTTTTGGAGACCTCCCTAAATAATGTCAATTTTTTTACTTAGGTCCATCCGTTAATCTCTGTTAATTTTTTCATCAATTTTCTACTAATGACCAAATTGCCCTCGCGCAGTTCAAACAAGTGTGCTCCCCCTTTTTTATTGACCTAGATGTGGGAGGACAATTGGTCAGAAATGACTAAATTGTCCTTGCATAGTTCAAACAAGTTAACAAAGGTTGACGAGTGGATCTATGGGTCGTTTGGTGTATTACCGATTTAATTAATCGATAATTTAGATCATCATTTAAATAGATTACCACTATTTAAAATTATCGATAATATCATATTATAGTGTTTGGCAACCATTGGTAATATAAATCATGGCTAAAATAGTTAGAGAGTAAATTACCAAAATACCCCTAAAATTATTTTACACATTCATCATATAGTATTCTAAATAAATAAAAAAATAGATAAGTGAATATAAATAAAATAAGATGAGTGAAAAATAATAGTTATTTATAAAATATTCAAATAATAAAAGAGATGTAGTTAAATGATGTTTATTTAATAATAAAATATTAAAATTAAAAATTTTTATGAAATAGATATTTTTTGTCAAAATGCATGTCAAGCAACTAGTAATCTGGAAAGTCACTTCCCCTACCTGCTATCTGGATTATCAGTGAGGTGGCAATTAAGATTACCAGAGCAATTAAAATTACACAGTCAAACGAGATAATGTGGTGGACCTTGAAAATTTTAAATAAAATAATCGATAATCTATTTGGATTATCTCGTACCAAACGGCCCCAAGTGAAAAATGTGACATAGTTTATGGGAGGTCTGCGAAAAATACGAAAGTCGTGAATAAATGCGAAAAAAGTTATGGGAGATTAGAGGAATTTTTTTATTAAAAATAAAGAATACAAGCATAATAAATTAATAATTATGAAATATTTTGATCATGCCATTTTATTAATTTTTTCTATAATTTTTTGCAAGAAAATATTATCAACTTTTTTATTTTTTTGCAAGAAAATATTAACAAATTAACATTAAAGATAGTAATTAGTTAATGCAATCATTTATTAATCAACATTAAAATTGTAAGTTATTAATGAAATAATAAGTAACAAATAATATTATATTAATCCTTTATTAAAATTATTTTATATTTATTAAATAATTTATTTTATAAGAGAAATGTGTGAGAGAAAAGAAAAATAAAAATAAAAAAACAAAAAACATCACGTCAAGCAAAAAAAAGTTGTTCCCAGCTATAATCTCCAAGTTCCACAAAAAAGATGGAATTGGAGCCATTGGAACCAAGTCATGTGACCTGGTTCTAGTTTTCGATTACAATATTGAGAATCGAATTCTGGTGAGCGTTTGGCGGAACTAGACGGAACCAAGGTCTTTTTCCAAACGCTGCCTAAAATTAGAATGCAAAGTGAATGAGTAACTATAGTCTACAAGGAAGAAGCCATATTTAGTTAATAGGAAGGATATAATGGGGATGCTCGCATCCCGCCTATCAACTTTTTCGGCCGCCTATTCATATTCTATAACATTTATATATTACAAAAGCTAAACATCATTTAATAAAAAAAAATACCAATAAAAATATATTACTTTTTAAAAATAAGATGTTATATGAGTGTCATATTTTTTACTTTATGATTTTTTTGAAAGAAAATTTTAGTAAATTAATATTAAAAATAAATTATTTATTAGTCAACATTAAAGTCATAAGTTAGCAGGACATTTGACTACTCATATTCCATAATATTTTTATATATTATAAATGTAATTTTATATAATAAATAATAAAATTTTAATTAAAATATGTTGCTTCTTTAAAAATATATTCTTTATTTATGTCTTTATATAATATAAAGGCATGCTTCACGCTAAATTTATAATTATAGCGAGGAGTTCTTGTAAGTTATCATAACATTTAAATATTATAAAGATAAACTTTATTTAATAAAAATAAATTATCAATAATAATATATTAGTTTTAAAAAATAAGTGTCATATATTTTTTTTACTTTATGATTTCCTTTTTAAATTTTTTATAAGAAGATGTTAGTAAATTAATATAAAAACAAATCATTATAACTTAACGTTGTAAGTTAACATAACATTTGACTATTCATATTTCATAAAATTTTATATATTATAAATGTAATTTTATTTAATAAAAAATAAAATTTCAATTAAAATATGTTGTTTCTTTCAAAATATTCTATATCTATATACAATAAAAAGTCATGCTTCATGATAAATTTGTAATTATAGTGAGGAGCTCTACTTTCACAATTCATGCTTTCTTTTTTATAGTTTTTTTAAATTTTTTTAAAAGAAAATATTAGCAAATATATATATGTATAGTTATATAATATAAAGTCATGATTCATGACAAATTTGTAATTATAGTGAGAAGTTATTTTCTTTCACCATTCATCCTTATTTTTGTAGAATTTTTGAATTTTTTACAAGAAAATATAGCAAATTAATATTAAAGATAGTAATTAGTTAATGGAATCATTTATTAATCGACATTAAAATTGTAAATTATCGTAACATTTATATATTACAAAAGCTAAACTTTATTTAATAACAAATAAATTTCCAATAAAAAATATATTGCTTTTAAAAATCAGTATCATATTTTTTTTTACTTTTTATTTCCTTTTCTGAAATTTTTGTAAGAAAATATGAGTAAATTAATATTAAAAAATTTATTTATTAATCAACATTAAAGTTGTAAGTTAATAATACATTTTATCCATAATATTTTATATGTTATAATGGTAATTTTATTTAACAAAAAAATAACATGTTACTTTTTTAAAAAAATTATTCTATATCTATATATAATATAAGGTCATGCTTCATGGTAAAAAATTGAATAATAGTGAGGAGCTCTCTCCTTCTAAAAACATAAAACTATTTTATTATAAAAGAATTAAAATAACATATTTTATAATAATTTAATATTATTAAAATAAAAAGTATATATTTTTTATAATATATTTGTAAATTAATTAATAGTGCACGAAGTGAGATAAATCATGTTTAAATATATTTTGTATTAAAGTTAAAAAAGCTAGGGTAGAATTGTTGAGTCCTTTAAACATCATACTTTTTATTCTAATAAATTATTGGAATGAGATTATGAGAAGAAATAAATAATTTTGAACTAAATTAATCATTATCAAATTAAATAATATTTCTCTTATTATCAAATTAAACGATCCTCCTTCTCTTACATTAGTAAATAAATTTTTTTCATCATATGAATATTACATTGATAAAATTGGTTTTATTTATGATTATTCTTTCATAAATATTTATCTCTCAGTTTTCCTTTTTAAAATAGATGAAAAATAAAATGAAACAAAAAATATAATAAGTTAAATGATAATAAATTAAATATTTATTACTAGACAGATATTATAAATAACTTATATATAATAAAGGGTAAAATAAATTTTTATTAGATAAAATTTTTATTCATTAATGCATCATATTTTACAACTTAATAAAAGTTAAAAATGACTTTTTATAAATAAAATTTTCATTCTTCACCCCATCATTTTTTACAACTTATTATCTAAACATAAACTTTTAATGACATATTATAATCTACCATCACATCTCTCCTTACACCATCTCATCTCAAACATACCCCAAAGAAATAATGTAGCCTTCCAAATTGAATATTTATATAATTATATAAATCCCTAAAAGTTTATAATTATGTGATGATTTCTCAATCAATAATCATCATTGGCGTTCACAGTGAGCACTACTTTTTAAATTTCTCAAAGCTCGTTAAGGTTGTAGAGGAGTTGAAAATGTAGGAATTAGTTTCGTATTTAACTAGGATTTTCTCGATAAGTAAATTAGGAAACTTTAAATTTCTTCGCACATGTACATATATGTGTCTTAATTGCCCAGTCTTAATCCAAATTGAGTTCCAATCATTTTTCGAAGCACTAGATTTTGTGAAGCAATGAAACAAGAAAAACACCCTTTTTTGCCCTTCAACTAATGGCCTCCAAAGATTAAAAAAATAAACAATGCAAAAAAAGGCATGGTTCTTTTAGGACAAATCAGAAAATATTTCTCAGTTCTTTTAAACATTAAAATACATTAAATTAAAGAGTGCAAAATGACAAATAAATTAACTAGTAGTCTCAACAGTATTTACAATCTTTAAAAAGATAATGCTTAAAACGATCGAAGAACTAGTCATCATTAGCTTGAATAAAAATCTTTTTATTCAAAATAACACTCCTTTAGAAAAAAGAGATGAGTTGCCGCATTCCTTGTTCAAATGTTCTTCTTTTTTTCTTTATTTTTTCCTTTTTTATTTTAAATATTAGCTTCTTTTTCTTAAAAAATTGAACCCATAAAAATCAAAATTTAAAACTATTTGAAATGTAGTTAACTAAAGACAAACACTTATGATTTCATTTCAAAAGAGGGCAAAATGGTGAATGGATAAATGTAATTTCATGCATAATATAGGAGAAGTGTATTCAAACTACAATGTGTAAAGCTTAGTTTTCCATGCATGAAAGTTGATGATCAAACATCCCCAAAACTAAGATGAAATATAGGGGCCTAACCTTTGGTGGCATTATATTTCATTTCAACTTTGACATTCGATATAAGCATAATAAATATACTTAATCACAACAAAGAAATAATAAAAAATGATAAACATCATAGGCAAAGACATAATATAGACTCTACTATGTGATTCAACAATGGGTTAGTCATACTAAATAGGTATAAATAAGTTTGAAACTTAAAGGCTCCTAAATCATATACGACTCAAACTTGAAGTTCCATCATGACATAATATAAAGTCTCTAGGTAATATGGGCTTAATGGCACATAAGTCCGACCATGACACTTACAATGTTCTGCCATTAACATCATTGTCGTCAAGCCTAAGCCTCCCCACATGTACGAATTCATGTGATACATGAAAGAATCTCCTAATTAGAATATATAGAGATTCATGATTCTATTCCATTAGCTATCATTGGGACGAACTATACAATGGTGCATGGAATGATGCTAGAATGGCAACATGTGAAGTTGAATTCTGGACTAGTGTGGAAACTTATCAAGGAGCAAACCAAGAGGGCGGTGAGAAAGTTAGGTTTGTAAATTCTTGTATATATGAAGGTATGAAGTGGAGTCCATACCAAAGTATCTTCTAGGGTTGCGAATGATACTTAAGCCGATGCAAGATAGAAATGTTCGCAGAACATTTGAGTTAGTGATCGCAAGGAGACTAAGCAAATTAGACATTGACATGACATCTAACATGTATAGACGGAAACTATATAGACAAACAAATATTTGGGATACAAGTTGGTGAAATTTTACTCGAAGAGTTGGCAAAACTCTTAAAAGAAAGCCTGTTCTAAGTTGGGACAAGAAAGTTTAAGACATGTTGGCTAATTGGGACTTTGGATAAGTCGCCTTCGAAAACAACAATGTATGTGGCTTGGAAATTTAGGATTCTGGTTGGGGAAACATAACCTAAATATGTGAAGTTCAAAACTTGCAAACAAATGCTTGATTTGGGGCAACGACTCGAGTTGGTCCTAGCTCGAGAAGTTGTGGAGGATGACAACGCTTTGAAGTTGGAGTGTTGTAACAACCTTACCTTATTGGTATGCCCAAATTAGGAAGTCCAACTAAGACAACATAGGTGGCAACGATCGCTCATTACAGGTGTAAGTTGGCATGTTTGGATGACAATTATGGTAATTGTTGATCTATTTGTTCATTCTCAATGATAATTTGATTAGCTATCGTGTGAAACATCGTTTAACTATAGATGGGCCTAATTCATGAGATTTTTCATGGTTGTTGACAGCATGAATGAAAGAGTGCATCTGCCAAGATGGGCCTGTCTCAAAGGGTGCCAAAATATGCTGCCCTCAGGTTGGTTGATGGAACAAATGGGAAGTTTGAGGGAGTCAGAAAGTTACATAACTACTAGGAATTATGTGAACACCCCTTTCACATCTCATCAGGTGCAAAAAGTTTTGGGGCTTCTACTAACTCTTGGGAGTTATGGAAATCATCATCCTACAACCTAAAAATCACCATCCAGAGATTATTATCTTGATTTAGAATGTTCATTATAAGTTTTGTTAATAGACATGGCTAATCAGATTAACCTTTTGACCTCTTGTCATCTTTAATAATAATAGGAAGATCAAAAGTTTTCATTTAGTATCCCTATTGTCTTTTTCCCCTAAAACTCGATGTCATAGTATTTTTAATATTGTTATACTCTTACAATCTTGAGAATTATAAATATAATATATATATTTTTAGCTCTGGTTTTCTAATATTTGTAATCACTATTGTAAACTTATACAAATAAAAAATTACGTTACATTATTGTCACTTTTTAAATTTAACAATTTAGAATTAGTTCATTTTTGTGTCACAAGCAAACCTTATACAGGTGCCAAATAGAGAAAAATATATAAAATTAATTTTTTTCTCTTAACGGCAATAGATTGTGACTATTTTACTTTTATTATATATATGCTCGCAGATATTATATATATGTATCTATATACAAGCATATAACAAAAATCATTTCTGTCTTAGAACATAGATGGTTTGATAGTGGATAAATAATTTTTTCGATTCTATTTTTTCACTATTTTATCAACATGACACAAAAATGAGTTAATTCTGAGACACTACATTAATTAACTTGTAACAATATTAATTCTGAGACACTACATTAATTAACTTGTAACAATAATGCAACATGAATTTATTTTCATACTAATACAAAGTGATTATAAGTAGTAGTTCAATTAGGAAAAAAAACATTTTTAAAGAAAAAGGTAGCAGATGTGTACCTTTAAATGTAATAATCCTAAAAAAATAGTGTGTCTAGTTATATTGTTATTATTATGTAGCCCAACCAGAAATAATATAATAATTATTAAAAGAACAATATTAAAGTATAAAACATGACGGAATTATAAAGTAATATTCTTAAGAATTAATATAATTATGGGTGTAATAGAAAATTTTAATAATCAACCTGTTCCAACATTTTTTTTTCTAAATTAAAAAAGAATCTTGGTAGTTTTAAAATTTTAAAACTCATCCAAAAAACCCAATTAATATTTAATAATATAAATAAAACAAAATAAGTATTTTAAATAATTATATTGTATATAAAATTACTCAAAAAATAAATATTTGTTATATTATATATTTCATTATTAAAAAATACTTTCAATAATATTGCTAATCTCTTTTATGAATATAAAATTTATAAAATCTAGGACGGGATTAGTAAAGCTTTCTAATTTTATAAAATTATTAAAAAATATGAAGCAACTTTTTAAAATGAAAAAAAAATTAGTCTGACAAGTGTTACATTATTAATCACATAACTGTAACATATACCAATATTTTAAATATATACCATCACATCCAACTTAAAAAGTGGAGAGAGAGAATAATAATATAATGGATTTAATGGACATTCACCCTTTTGAAATACATAGGGTGAACGCTCCACTCTACTTTTGGATTGGTTGGATGGCAGATTGACGGCTCCAACACAACAACCACTAATGTGCAATCCAAAGGCCTGGTTCAACAGCAAAGCACGATCCAATGGGGTAGAGAGGGGCTCAAGATTCAGCGATCGAGAGTAAGGCTCCATCGGGCGACGACGATGGTGTCCACCCCTCTCTCCATCGTCTGCCTCCTTCTCATTGAATCGCTCCCTGAGTAAGGCTTGTCTACGACTCGCTTCTCCCCACGACAACGATGGCGCCCCCCACCCGTCGGATCCCACCTGCATCGTAGAGAGGAAGGCTCGTGATTATGGCATTCGCCTGCTGCCCCACCCCTTGCTGAATCGTCCCTCTCTTGTCAAATACCCACCCCTTCTCATCCTCCTCCTTAGACGAGCCTGCATTCATCGATCACGTCCCTTTCTCACGCGACGACGATGGCGTCTACCCCTGCATTCGTCGACACCACCCCCTCCTCACGAGTACGTCGTCTAGCCGGTACCCATTTTAGGCAAAACACAAGGCGGAGAAAAATCAACTTGCTGCAATCTCCTGCTAAACGGAGACCCCCACCATCACCGCCCTCCTCGAGTGTTCATGCCACGCTTGACCTTGACCTCGCTCGCTTGTGCTGCACGCTGCCGCCCTACCTCACCCGCTCGCGTCATCTTCAACATCGCTCGCCGCTATTGTAACACCCGAGAGAAAAAAAGAATAAATAAATAAATAAATAAATGGATAAGATCAAATAGAATGGACAGCTATGAGTGAATAAGACTCTAGCTAAGGGTATCAAAAAAGGGCAAATTTAGAAAAATCCTCCCACCATACCCCCTATAAGAAGGGCCTCCTCCTTGGACAGTCATCTTCCATTTCTTTTGCCTTCTTACCATCAAGTATGCTGCCCCTTACCTTCTTTTCCAACCGGATTGCCTCATAGGTGGGGAACGACAAGGGGAAGATGATCGTCGGTGACCAAAAGGATTTCGTGCAAGGATCGACCAAGGAAAGAGGTGGGTGAACCCAAAATTCCTTTGCATAACCTAAATAGAATTAGGGCAGAATTATGGTTGTGATTATTCTGGAATGTGATCCCTATTCAAATAAAGGAAATGAAAAAGAAATAGATTGGGTGCTTTGATTTGAAATGTGTGGTTGATTTCTGATTTGTTACTGTTTTGTTATTAAGTATATGTTTCTCTTCATGATTCCATGTTTAGATGATCATTTGAAAGTAGTGATTTCATTTAGGAATGAAAACCTTCGAAATTTTCATGCCTGTTCGAAATCTATTTTATGTCGACCAGTCGATCGATCCAGAGATATCGGTCGACCGGTATGTCAAAGATCGGTCGACCGAGGTCGGTCGACTGATCATTCCTTCCGAGCCACATAGGTCGACCGACCGGCCAACCGATGAACGAAATCAGACCCATCAGTCGACCGATCCAGAGTTATCGATCGACCGGTGCCCAGAAGTCGGTCGACCGATCAGAGAGAACCAGTCGACTGAACCGTAAGCCAGATTTCATTTTGTTTGTTGATTGATCTAGATTCTTTCCATGATTATGATATGTTATTCCCTGCTGATTGAATTGTTGTATGACTAAACCATTTGGCTTGTTATTGATCTCTCCAGTGATCTAATCCTCTTATAAAATGAAAGAACGATGAATTGATAAAGTGATTAATAAAGAAATATTAAAAGATAAAGAGAGGGTGGCCACCCCATACTAAGTGCTTATAGTGAAGGGTCGCTCCCTTAGCCATGACTTGATCACCCATTGACTGCATAATGCTGTATTATTTTGCTCAGCATAAAATCTCAAAAGTTAAAAGCACCTAAAGTTACTTAGGTTAAGAAAAAGATTCACGAGTAAAGAGAATGTATGAATGGTATGAGTATGATGGTAAATGATGTAAGATTGCTAATCCAGAATTATAGATGTATCCTTTTCATGACCATAAGATTGATACATGATTTCTATCCTCTTTTATCGAATGATATTTCTAATCAAATGATCTTATGCTCTCTATCTGATCTTGATATAAGTGATTACTGATTCTGACTAATTCTATTTATTGTTATGCATTGTGTACTACATTTATTCCCCTTCAGGCTGTATAGCTTACGGGAGGACCTCCTTTCCTGTGTTGATTTTCACAGGGCTAAGTCAGTGATGATGTCGAGATTGTGTGCCGCGACTAACTCGAGCGATAATAAGCACGTGAACTAAAAAAGGGCCTAGTTATCATTTTCTTCACTTTTCGCATTTTATGAACTTGGATGTAATTCAGATGTTATAGTTATCATGGAGATTTTGGTTTAATTTAGGCTTCCGCTATTTTGATATTCTATTTTCCTCTTTATTTCTATTGCTGGCATGTCACTGTGTTAATGGAGTTTTGGTCAATCTTTAGTCAAAGTTATAGTTTTTCGTAGCGCCTTCAAAGAGATCCTCGTCACGTGACGTTAGTCGATTTGGGGACGTTACATTTATGGTATCAGAGTCGCTGTCTGACTCTTTTGATGTCTTATTGTATAGTATGGTATAAAAGAGGTTCATGTGTTATCGCCGAGCTGTCGCCACACTCTTCACCAAAAAAGGATTGTAAGTCAAATTCATGTTTACTATATGGTATGAGTTTTTAATGTATTGTTCTTTCATTATTAAAGGATAAAGATGTCGAGACAATCAGAGAGGATCTAGGAGCGGGAGGCCGAGTCGGCCCATATTGCTCTTGAAGCGCCAGAGGGCCCAATTACTGAGTCACAGACCTTAGCCAGCGAAGGCGCAGACACAGAATGAGTACATTGATGAGACTGACCCACTGGAGGGCAGTCAAATTGGAGGCAGCCAGCCCGTGACCAAACGTTGCACGCGGGAACCCCGACAAGAGGTTTCTGAAGATACTATTTAGGCATTTCTAAGGCTACATCCACCACAGTTCGAGGGTAAGGCGAATTTCTTTAAGGCATAGCAATGGATAGAGACCTTAGACTACATATTTAAGTTGATGAGGTGTGCTGAAGAGCGAAAGGTGCTATATGTTGTCCACATGATTACTGACACTGCCATGGGATGGTGGAAGACCATGAGAGCCACTAGATTTAGAGGGCTGGAGGAAGAGGAGATACCATGGGTTGAGTTTAAGGAGGCGTTTGCTGACCGTTACACCCCTGAGCACGATCGGGTCAGTAAATATGAAGAATTTTTGGAGCTTGAGCAAGGAACCATGACCCATGACTGTGGTGGAATACCACACTCAATTTATCATGCTGAAATAGTACTGCCCGATGCTATTTGTGGAACGCATCAGGGCAAATAAGTTCATCAACGGACTGCAACAGGACTTGAAGACTGAAATCCTATCGGAGGACTGTGACGCTCTGAAAAACGCAGTGAAACTAGCTACTCACATGGAGAAAGACCAAGCTGAACGCAAACGTTCCAGCCAAGTTAGCAGAGCAACAGCGACCTCGGACCGAAGATCGTCGACCGTTCAGGTGGGACGATCATCGCGATCACCGCCATAGACCTTACTACCAGAGAGAGGCCCCTCGCTATGCTCAACCCCATCAACGCCCAGCACCAGTACAACTTCAGGTATAAATATTTCAAAATGTTAATTAAGAATGTGTTAAAGTGTGGCAATTAACTCACGTTTCGTGTAATAGCCTCTGAGATAGTTGTCACCTCCTCGTCGTCAGCCTCAGCCACAAGCACCAATAGTTCAACAGAAATCTCTCTGCCCTTATTACGGACGATATCATGACGGTGAATGCCGCAAGATGAATGATTCGTGCATCCAGTGCGGACAATTCGGACATTTTGCCCGAAACTGTCCCCAGTTCGCTAAGGGAGATCATGATAATCGAGGCGCCGGAGGCACAAACCCCGTGGTCTAGGCATGGTCCACAACATGCAGGCGAACGCTGCTCAGAATGATAACGATGTTATCAGATGTACTCTTCCTATTGCCAATGTGTCTGTTATTATCTTGTTTGATTCAGAGGCCACACACTCGTTTATTTCGAAGTCATGCGCCCAAGCTCTTGGCTTGTCTTTACAACAGATGCCTCATGTCATGAGGGTAAGCATCCCCATGGGAGATTTTCACACGGCTAGATACATTCCGAATGGTATCACCGTGGAAAAGAAGAATTTTTTTTGTAGATCTCATTGTCATCCCGATGATCGACTATGACGTCATCCTAGGAATGGATTGACTTTCTTACCATGATGCAGCTCTACATTGCAAGCAGAAGAAGATCACTATAGGTGCACAGGACAAGCCTAAGGCAATTATTATACGTACTCAATCAGAAAATAAGAAGGTGATTGTCTCAGCTATGAATGCTCAAAAGATGCTCCAGAAAGGATGTTGTGCATACTTGGCAAGTATGATAAAGACCGATGCACCAACCACCACACTGCAACAGATAGATGTGATGCGTGAATTTTTAGATCTTTTTCCTGAAGATACTTCAGGACTACCACTGAGGCGCGAGATAGACTTCAAGATTGAGCTTCTACCTGGAACCGCACCCATCTCCAAGGCATCGTACCGCATGGCACTTGTCGAGATGCAAAAGTTAAAGAAGCAGATTCATGAATTGTTAGACAAAGAGTTCATTCGATCGAGTGTCTCGTCGTGGGGAGCACCTGTATTGTTTGTTAAAAAGAAAGATGGTTCAATGCGACTTTGCATTGATTACAGGATGCTCAACAAGGTGATGGTGAAAAACAAGTACCCTCTGCCCTACATCGACGATCTTTTCGACCATTTATCCAAGGCATCCGTATTCTCCAAGATCGATCTGCGGAATGACTACCATCAGTTGAGGATTGCTGAGGAAGACACACCGAAGACAACTTTTCAGTCTAGGTATGACCATTATGAGTTTTTAGTAATGCCATTTGGACTGACAAATGCTCCTACAGCGTTTATGGATCTGATGAACAGGATCTTTCGGCCCCACCTGGATCAGTTCGTCATAGTGTTCGTGGATGACATCCTGATCTACTCGTCCAGTCCAGAGCAGCATCGGGAGCATCTCATAATAGTGTTGGAGACCATGCACCAACACAAGCTTTATGACAAACTCTCGAAGTGCGAATTTTGGTTGAAGGAAATCATGTTCCTTGGACACATTGTGTCCAAGAAGGGAATTTCAGTGGACCCAGCTAAAGTTGAAGCCGTGACCAATTGGACAAGGCCGAAGAATGCATCCGAGATTCGCAGTTTTCTGGAATTAGCAGGTTATTATAGAAGGTTCATCAGAGACTTCTCCAAAATTGCAGCATCGCTCATGAAAGTTGACATCAGCACCTGTCCTCACCATCCCGACGGACAACGGGTGATATGTAGTCTACAGTGATGCATGTGGGACAGGCTTAAGGTGTGCGATAATGCAGCATGGTAAAGTAGTGGCCTGTGCTTCGTGACAGTTGAAGAAGCACGAGGTTAACTATCCCACGCATGACCTGAAATTAGCTGTAATAGTTTTTGCTTTGAAGATTTGGAGACATTATCTGTATGGGGAGACTTTTGAGATCTTCATAGATCATAAGAGTCTCAAATATATTTTATCAGAAGGACCTTAAAATGAGATAACGTCGTTGGTTGGAACTCCTGAAGGATTATGAATTTGCTATTAGTTACCACCCTGGTAAAGCAAATTCAGTGGCAGATGCGCTGAGCAGAAAATGGGAAGGATCACTAGCATACATCAGAGTACGAGAGTACGAGATGTTAAAGGAGATATATCAGTAGTGTCCCAGACTTGGTAATAATGGAGCGATGTGGATGATGCATCAGATGAGGCCCATTATGATTGATAGAATCATAGCTGCTCAGATGAAGATCCAGAGTACCAGAAAGTATTAAAGAGATGTCAAAATGAACCAGAATGACTTCCAGGTATCAGTAGATGAGGGATTCGGTATAGGGATAAATTATGGGTTCCCACAGATGCAACTATCAGATGGAAAGTAATGGATGAGTGTCATAAGTCTGAGTTTGCATCCATCCTGAGAGTACTAAGATGTACAAAGATGTACATCGTAGCTATTGCTGGTCTGACATGAAGAGGGAGATAGCTGGGTATGTGTCTAGATGTCTGGTGTGCCAGCAGGTGAAGATTGAGCACCAGAGACCATATGAAAAATTGAAGCCTTTAGACATTTCACAATGGAAGTGGGATAATATTACTATGAATTTTGTATCCAACTTGACCAGATCCAAGACGGGTCATGATGCTATATGGGTGGTGGTAGACAGATTCACGAAGGCGGCACATTTCATCCATATCCGATGAAAATAATCTGTAGAGAGTTTATTGGACTTGTATGTCAAAGAGGTGGTCAGATTACATGGTATTCCAGCATCGATTGTCTCTGACCGAGACCTCAGATTTACTGCCAAATTCTGAAAGAGCATGCAGCAAGCATTTGGCACAAGGTTGGATTACAACACTACTTTTCACCCTCAGACGGATGGGCAGTCTCAGAGGACTTTTCAGACATTAGTGGACATGCTGCGAGCATGTGCACTAGATTGGCAAGGCAACTAGGATGGACACATTCATCTAATTGAATTTGCTAATAATAACAGCTATCATTTCAGCATCGGTATGACATCTTTCGAGGCTTTATATGGTAGACCTTATCGTTCACCCGCTCACTGGGGTGAAGTAGGTGAAGAGAAAATCATGAGCAAAGAAGAAATGAATGATGCAATAGAATATGTCAAGAAAGTGGAGCTGATCAAGCAGAGAATGATGACAACTCAGGGCAGACAGAAGAGTTATGTTGATAAAGGAAGACGTGAGCAAAATTTTCAGGCTGGTGATCAGGTTCTGCTGAAGGTATCTCCCATGAAGGTAGTTATGAGATTCAGTAAACGAGGGAAGCTGAGCCCTCGGTACGTAGGACCCTTCGAGGTATTGGAGTTAGTAGGTGAAGCGGCATGCATATTAGCTTTGCCACCTTGATATGGGCGAGTGCATAATGTGTTCCACGTATCCATGCTTAAGAAGTACAAGCATGATGCTGCTAATGTTTTACAGATCGAAAAGTCAAATCTAGCTATTGATTTGACATTCACAGAATACCCGACGCATATAGTGGAACGCAAAGTATAATGTCAAAAGAATAAATATGTACCTATGATCAGAGTAACATGACATTTTCATCACGGTGATGAGGCCACATGGGAACTTGAATCAGAGATGCGCTAAGAATTCCCACACCTATTCGATAAGACCTCTGCTTAGTGCAAAATTCGAGGATGAATTTTTTTTAAGGGGTAATGATGTAACACCCGAGAGAAAAAAGAGAATAAATAAATAAATAGATAAGATCAAATAGAATGAACAGCTATGAGTGGATAAGGCTCTAGCTAAGGGTATCGAAAAGGGGCAAATTTGGAAAATTCCTTCCATCACACCCCTATAAGAAGGGCCTCTTCTTTGGACAACCATCTTCCATTTCTTTTGCCTCCTTACCATCAAGTGTGCTTCCCCTTACCTTCTCCAACCGGATTACCTCATAGGTGAAAAACGACAAGGGGCGCCGGTGACCGGAAGGATTTCGTGCAAGGATCGACCAAGGAAAGAGGTGGGTGAACTCGAAATCCCTCTGCATAACCTAAATAGAAATAGGGCAGAATTATGGCTGTGATTATTCTGGAATGTGATCCCTATTCAAATAAAGGAAATGAAAAATAAATAGATTGGGTGCTTTGATTTGAAATGTGTGGTTGATTTTTGATTTGTTACTGTTTTGTTATTATGTGTTTCTCTTCATGATTCCATGTTTAGATGATCATTTGAAAGTAGTGATTTTGTTTAGGAATGAAAACTCTCAAAATTTCCATGCCTGTTCGAAATCTATTTTACGCTGACCGGTCGACCGATCTAGAGATATCGGTCGACCGGTATGTCAAAGATCGGTCGACCGACCGATAGAGATCGGTCGACCGATCATTCCTTCCAAGCCGCATAGGTCGACCGACCGGCCGACTGAGATGCATTGAACGGAATCAGACCCATCAATCGACCGATCTAGAGTTATCGATCGACCGGTGCCCAGAAGTCGGTCGACCAATCAGAGAGAACCAAGCCAGATTTCATTTTGTTTGCTGATTGATTTAAATTCTTTCCATGATTATGATATGTTATTCCCTGCTGATTGAATTATTGTATGACTGAATCATTTGTCTTGTTATTGATCTGTCCAGTGATCTAATCCTCTTATAGAATGAAAGAACGATGAATTGATAAAGTGATTAATAAAAAAGGTTAAAAGATAAAGAGAGGGTGTCCAGCCCATGCTAAGTGCTTATAGTGAAGAGTCACTTCCTTAGTCATGACTTGATCATCCATTGGCTGCACAAGACTGTATTGTTTTGCTCGGCATAAAACCCCAAAAGTTAAAGACACCTAAAGTCACTTAGGTTAAGAAAAATGTTCATGTCACGTCAGCATTTTCTCTCCGCTCTCTATTCAAACTTAATTTTGTATTTACAAGGTCATCTAACTTCTTAAAACTTTCAGACAAGATCATTCAACTTTTCAAATTTTCAATCACAATCATTATTAAAAGCTTAAAATAAAAAATTGAAGGCACTTAGGCTCACTCGATATATTTTTTTAGCACGACCCATTCAGATCGAGCCATCCCAATTTTTTATGCATATTAAATATATAATATTATAATAACTAATAAATTTTTAATTAGGAAAATAAAAAAATTAGAAAAATAACACAACAATTATATTTTTGCCTTAAAATTTGAAATAATAAAAAATATTATAATTAGAAAAAAAATTTTGCGTGAGATTCCATCCGAGTTGAGCAAAATTGTACTGGGTCATCCAACAGGGTGCTAGATTTGGCTCAACAATCCACTAGATGTCACCCAGCACTAAAGGTGCTTATTGGATCGGGCAGCTCGGTTCGTCCACTGCTCGACCCGACAGCATGTTGGCTAGTTCATCCAAGTTTAGGTCCGGGCCCGTCCGATTTCTTAATGTTCTTGGGCCTATATCAGACTGGATAAATGTTATTCATCTGTTTGCCCAGTACCAATAGTGTAATATCCGTCCAATATCCGTCCGATAATTTATAAGCCATCCGTTAGCCCGTCCATGAACCATTAATAGATTAAACTTATTAAAATAATATAAATATTATTGTACAAATTTATTTTAATTAATTTTTGTGTTGCCATTATGTTATCTAGCTAATGTTAATTAATTATGCAAAATGCATGATTCTAATTTTAATTCTTCTATAATGATATGATCGTATCTTTTATATAATGATATAATTTTTATTCTTCTATAATGCTATTTATTCTTGATGCAAAGGTAAGAATGCAATATCAATTTATATATGATGAAGATATAGAAGATATAAAAGATGAATCTTTTATCAGTGTTGCTCTTGGTAGTAATATTTGATTGTTGTAAATTTTATTTTACTTAATATGATGTTAAATATGTAATATTTCATTTTCAGACAATGAGTTTTCGAACTACTTTAATCATAGACGTAGGCTATAAGTCGAACTACGTAAATATTTTATCTTTCTTATTTATATTTGACAACATAACGAGTAAATATATAATAATAAATTAAGGAATAACATATTATGGTGTCCTTCTAATTGCTGGCTCGATCGTTAAGGTCCGATAAACTTTAATGGGGCGGTTAAGACTAGACACTTATCGGCCATCCCGATGTCCGTCCAATAAGATAATGGATTGGCCGAGTACGTCTGATATCTAGTCAACATTTGGTTGACCGAATTTATTAGTAGCTCGTTCGATCTGTTAGACACCTTTACCCAGCACCCCGCTAGATGGTCATATACGATTCACTCCGCCCCAATAAAATTTTGTGCGAAAAATATTTTTATTTTCTAATTACAATATTTTTTTTATTTTAAAATTTAGGGAAAAAATATAATTGATATGTTATTATTTAATTTTTTTATTTCCTTAATTAAAAATTATTAATTATCATAATATTATCTATTTAATACATATTAAAAATTTAGTCGCTCGATCCGAGTGGATCGTGACAAAAAATGTATAAGTCAGTCTACGTGCCTTTATTTTTTAAATTTTTAATTATTATTTATTATTTTAAGTTTTCAATGATGACCGCAATTGAAAATTTGAAAAGTTAAATGACCTTGTTTGAAAGTTCTAAAAAGTTAGATGATCAAGTAGATATAAAATTAAGTTTGGATAGAGAGCAAAGAGAAAAATGTTGATCTAACATTTTTATTTTTAATCTGACGTGGAGGAAAAAGAAAATGCTGACGTAGTATCACATAACCATCTACGTCAGTGATTTATATCGTTGAGGTCCTAATTGCCATGTTATAAAGTGAATTTGAATGACCATAATTAAAATTTATTCATTATTATTTATATATAATCCTATCGAAGAAAATACTAAATATATGGTACGAGCTAAATAGACCGAGAATGCAAAAATCGCGCCTGGTGCCTCAACTCTAAGGGTCTGTTTGGCAAATAACTAATGGAGGAATGTAATGGAGTGGTATGGTGAGTGATGGGGTGGGGTGACGTGGTGTGTCATTAGAAAGTTCATGTTTGGATAATAAATTATATAAGATGTGGGGTGGACTAACGAATGTTTTATTTGTATAAAAGTCATTTTTATCCTTCATTATATTTTTAAAGTATTTATAATAGTTAATTAGGGGTGAGCACGAACCGGGACGACCTAATCGCCCTCGCCCGTACCGGCTTAGATTTTTCAAAATTTTCCCCGATCCGGTGGATAACGGAGTCAAGATTGAGTCTCATTTTTTTGACACCCGGCCGGATCGGATCGGGAACGAATCCAGGTTTTACGTTCCGACCCGATTGTATATATTATATTAATATTAAATTATTTTTAAATAATATATTTATATTTATTTTGAATAAAATTTTATATTTATAATGTACGATGTTGATGTATTAGAAAAAAGATAATATATGATGATATATATCAATGAATGAGAGAGAAAAATGGTTTAATTTGATAAGAAGAGAAATAATTGAATTTGATAATAAAAAAAGAAAAGAGGTTAATTTGGTTTAAATTAATCTATCCCTTCTCATTCCACCAATTTAATGAAATAAAAAATATGATATTTAGAGAATTTAACTATTTCATCATATCTTCTTAACTTAAATAAAAAAGATAGTAAACATGATTTAATTAATTTCATTCCCGGTGTTTCTCTCCATCCCTTCGTAACCCTCCATCACCCTAAAGCGGCCTCGCTTCGTACTCATCCGAACGAAGAGTGAGCGCGGGAACACCTACTCATCCAACGCCGGCATCCATGTCGTCCGTCGAGCCTCCGTTGTCTCCCCTCATCGCCGCCCAGATCGACCATCTACTCCAAGATCCCGCCCTTCCCATCAAGGTTCGATATCTTCTTGTAACATCTCGAGCTACTCAGCATCTAACGAAACCTTGACGACGCCTCAACTTCCTCTCGGATCGCTAGGTCGATCGGATTTGGTCAAGCAGCAGCGATGCCCGCTACTCCAATCGCTTCACCCTCTCCATCCCTTTCTGCCTCGACTACGTTCAATGTGAGCTCCGTGTCCATTCCTTTCCAGCTGGTTGTCGAATTGCCTCCGACGTCGTAATTTCTCGCAGGGGACGTGATCTACAAGGAAACGTTCCTGACAGTGGCGCCGGACTTCGTCTTCGCGCCGGAGGACAGGGACTTCGACCCCTTGTCGGTGATCAGCAACGGCGAGGTAGCCAAGAAGAGCAGCTTGTGCGATTGGAGCACCAAAGATCACACTCGTCTGCTGGCGCTTGTGCAGGAGATCAGGTTGATTTACGGCAGGATTCCAGTTGCCTAATTGTGCTTTCTTTGGTGGCTGCTTTCTTTAAAAGTTTTTGCCAAATGCAGGGAGTTATATTTGCAGTACCATTTGAAGCGGGTTGAGGAGCTCAATGATGCGAGGCTCAAGTTCGAAATTGGCACTATAGTGCAGAGGGAGGTGAATTCTTGCATATTTGGTCATTTCATTGCTATTCTGGGGCAACGTGAAAAGTGAATTTCTAACAAAAAGAGTTATATGAGAGGGCATAAATATTAATAGATGATCATGGATCATTTTTTTCAGTTAAATAAGCTATAGATCAAATGTTGTTTAAAACTATTATGCCATAAGAAGTAATAATCTCTTGTCTTAGCGCTAGAAGCTGCAAAGTTGAATCCCTTATTCCCGGGGTTCTTATGTTTGACTCCTTTCAGTTATTAAGGAATATTATCGTCAATGATCCTGAACAGACAATCTTGGTACTTCATATTCCATATTTGACTCTGCATGTCCCTTCTATTAGCAGTTGGGAATCTTGGTTAATGAGCCTGCCTCGTTCATTCTTTTGTTATTCCAGCAGAGACCAGCCAATAGGCCTTTCTATTCCCACCCAAGATATTTCTCAAGTTGGAAAAAGTCCTTTACTTGTTCTGGCCGTGATCTACATGCTTCGGACCACAAACTCAGATCAAAATAGAGTTCACTGTGTTATAAAAAAAAGAAGTAAGTCGCAGAGATGATTGAGAAAAGAAAAAGGGGCCCTTTTGGAGTATCTCCTAGCTTCCATCCCTTTGAAGTTTCCTTCTGCTATGTTCCTATTTAAAATTTAAGTATTTCCTGAACCTAGTATTAGTGTCTATATCGTTCCTACTTTCTTATGCATATTTTACATACTTCGCAGCTGTGCTTTTTCTATGATTTTTGTTTTGTCAGGGATTTTCGTTCAAGCATGCATCCTTGTAGATGAGTATGCATCAATGGGGAAAGTGAAATGCCTTTTTGCCTCACGTATATGTTGATAACAATTAAACGAACTTTTCAGAGAGATTATATCTCGTTTGACTTTGAGATAATTTTGTGGAAAGCATAACACATCATGCCAAAAAACTATTTAGAGACTGGGGGATGTGCTTATTGTAGATCATGTTTGATCTTTTCATCATGAAAAGGTGCATTTTGTTACTTCTCTTGATTGGTTGAGCTGGATGACTTCCACCTTGCTAGTCATCCATTTAACTCTAGAAAATACTAATAATCTTTTATTGTCACTTTTAGCTCATTTAATCATCATTATGAATCAATTCCCTTTCTGCTCGATTTTCCTTTATTTTGGCTTTGTTTATTTTATTTGGATTAAGCATTAGTTCTTCTTAAACCTACAGGGGATTGAAGTCTGTGTGATTTCTGCATCTGACATGGTATGTTATGAGAATTTCCATGAGTTTCACGCTTTGATATGTTTTGTTCTTTTACTTTTCTAACTATAAATTTTCCAATTTTGGTTTAGGTAGAAGAAGCGAAATTTGTTGTGCCTTTGTTGGTGGATATGGACATAAACACTGCAGTACAAGCATGCCCTTGGAGAAATCATCAGAGAATCTATTTACAGGTCATTTTCATTTCTCTTCATTGTTTAAAAGAACCAAGTATTTTAATAGTTGGGGGAAAAAGTTTCTGGACAACTAATTCTAAAAGGACAGATTTTTTTACATTAGGATTTGTGATTTTGATTTTAATTCTTTAGATTTAGATTGCTCTAAGATCTTGGGTAGAGAGGTCATTTATAGAATAGGCATGATTCTGCCCTAATATTGTTATTCTTTGACATCAGTAGAAAATGAGAAGATAGCATGCATTTTCTTAGAAATTTATTTTGAAGAAGAATAAGTTTCTCAAGGGAATTCTGAGTCGAAACTGATAGAATATCTTGTTTGATTTCTTTTTGAATTCTCATCTTATTTTATTATTCATATTTTTCTAACTTTTTCCCATATAGTATTTTAATATATATTGTTGCCTATTGTGCTACAGAGCAGGCTACTGAAAGCACTTAATCCAGTAGTCTGATTCCATGAAAAAAAAGCAAACTGCTTTGGGTCAAGAGTTATAGTTTATATACAAATGTTATCATTGTAGGTTTTCATCTCACTTCAGCATTTGCAGGTTATATTTCCTGTTAGCTGAAGTTTTTTTGCTGTTCCTTCTGAACCACAAATAAAATTGGTTTCTACACCTGAATTAAAGGCCTTATTTTCTGTAGAAGATGTCAAACTACGACCGTGGTTAGATGGAATGTAAGACTTGATATTATATGTTTGATGATCCTCGTTTGTGATGTTGAATTATTATTGGATTCACTACTTTACTGATATTTATTTACCATCGCTACATTATTGAAAGGTGCTTGATTGAATATCTTCCTGCTGTAGAAGATAGCGTCAAGATGCAGGTTGGTTGCATTTCTTCATAGATGTGATTACTATGGTTCCATCAAGTGCTAAATTTGAAAAACCAGCGAAGAAGCACATGGATATTTAATTTAGCGTCTCATTTATGCTCTACATTCTTTAGTATATTATTGTAACTGGCAAGTGTTGATGCGAATTTTCTAAAAACTTATGGCCTTTGATTTCACACTTATTTTTAGGTTGTAATTCCACAAATGCGTTCACAAATTTTGCTTTCTAGAGAATTCTCAAAGTTCGTTTGAAATATTAGCTATGGTTACTTCAATGTTTCAAATTTTTTCTCCACCAAAGAAATTAAATATATGTTTTGTTTTGTGTTTGTATATTTCCTTTTTATGCTATAAACTCATGATCTTCCCTTGTAATAAAAAGGATAGACAAGACTTAAGTGCTCAAAAGTTTCTTTTGACAGAAGTGCTCAAAACCTTTTCTGAGAAAATTATAGGAATGTGTCCTAGATGTAGTTATAAATTCCTTTCTTAAAATCATCAAAGATTTTTACATGTTTTCTTAAGTTGCACTTTCCTTCTGAAAAAATAAACAATAAGGAATCGTATTAGCTTGTCATGGATTTTTTTTTATTTTGAACATCCTAGTTACTGATTTGCATGTTATTGGGCTTAAAATATTTAATAATCCCCCTTGGAATATTTTGAACATTCTTTTTCATGTTTATTTCCCTTTTATCTGTTTATAGATTTTTCTTTCTGTTGGTCACATTTCCTTCCACAAAAAAAGGTCGCTCCGTTATATGATCCACATATATAATTGTCTCAATTTGTTTTATTTACCTGTACCTGGACTCAGTCTGTCATTCGCAAGTTACAAGTTCCGCATAATACCAGTTCCTCCATAAAAAGCCTGACTTTCATTCATAAGTCACAAGGTCTATTTGCATTTATTTCTCTTTGGTAACTTACTGTGATACTTCAAAGGTTATGGAGGCAACTGCATCAATTGGTGCCCAAAGGCAATTCATTGAGGCACTGACCCCATTCTTTGGGAAGCCAGTAGAAGCTGATCCAGTGAGTCCTCATAATTTGCTGTCACAATCTCATTTTTCCTTAGCATACTTTTTGATACATTCTTCTGTCAGGTATTTTGCAGGAGAGCGACGATACTCTCTCAAAGTGGTGGTTTTCAATTTTTGGTATTTAATTCCCCTTACACTCCCTCGAAGCAAAATAAAAAAGAATATTTTCTTCTAACTTACAATTGAGCAGAAAACATTAATGTAATCTGTCTGAGAAATGAAAGCATACATCATTTAAAATCAATTGTTGTTCCACTTTATTATAAATTCAGGAATCCAAAGTTTATCCTCTTATATGCTTAGGGTTATTGATATCTAAAATGGATTGCATGTTAATGGATTTTGCTTCTGGGTTCCTGTATGGAGAACTAGGTTATAAATATGCCAACCACACTTCAACGCTGACCATGTCATGTTGAACAAGATATATCACTTTTTCATGGAATTTTGCCTGGATACTTCATAACTGAAAACTTTATGCATGTTCTTTAACTAAGTTGGAGTTCTTTTAGTTGGATGGTTAACTGGTTCTAAACATTTCAGACGATCATTAATATTTTGATTCTATCTTGACAACCTTGCCTGACAATGGAATTCTTGTTACCATATTTACTATTTGATGCTACTAATGATCACTTGATTCCAGATCTATGCGTGTATCCTTGCGAAGGCCTCTATGATACATAATCAATGTTCTGTTCTATCATCCATAACCACAAGTTACTGAAAAGTTAATAATGCATTGCCATACTGTTTATGATAGGATCTACAAATTTGAGCTCTCAAATCTCTTTTATCATTTATATCTGTAGTGAATCATGCTATGTATGCAACTTCTCGAATGCTTTTCTTGATGCCAGCGCTGGCTCTAGAGAAACTGAGGCTTAAAGCAAAAATATAACATAAGATCAAAAAATAATATTATATATTTACGTTCTAATAAAGTTTTTATAACCAATAAATAAATAAATCGTATATCTATGAGAAAAGTTAGTTTCAGAATTATTACTTTTTGAAAATAAAAATATAATTGGAGAATCACTAAAATGAATGTATAATTCATATGCATTATTTAGAGAATAAATTTGATTTAAAAATGAAAATAAAATTAATTATTAATACATCAATGTTGTTAGTGGTACGTCCCATCTTAATTGGCGGAAAATACATATTGATTTTTAATTTACCTATTTTTATAATGCATTATCTTTTTTCTCAAAATAATTAATAAAATTATGGGGCCTCAAGTTAATGGTGGGCCTCAAGCAATGACTTTAGCAGCCTTGCCCTTGAGCCGGCTCTGCTTGATGCATGTCAAATTAATGAATTTTTTTTTTAGAAGGTCAAATACATGAAATTAATAAGCTATACAATGTCATTCCAGGTTCACTTTTTAATTCCATCTCAGTTTCCAAAGCAGCGACCCATCTTGAATCTGCAAAGTTTGCAGGTATATATTCTTGTGCGATGGCGCTGAAACTTTTGTTTTGCATCTTCATCTGATGCATTGTGCATATTACTTGTTCACGGCCAATTATTTTTTTGTGGGTTCAAATTCATGTTGCTCAATGGGTATTAGTCAGGTGATTCATCCTATCATATTTTATTCGTTTTGTTCACTTCTGATTTTTAATATTCAGATCTGGTTATCTTCCTCATCTCCTTTTTAAACCCAATGATAATGCATGTTATGTGGTATAAGTTGAGATTCATTGAGGAGAAAAGAACATTGAAAATGAAATATATTAAGAAATTATTAGAATAGTCAATCTGTGTGGAGTGGACCACTCTTCCATAACATAGAAACATGCATTCAATTCCCTTCTGAAATAAGCACAAAGAAGATGCTCATAATATCCTTCATGTTGAGAAATATGTTTTCACTTCTTATTCACCAAACACTAGTGCCTCCTTATTTATAATAAAGGTAGGCAACACAAGAAAAGAGAATATACTAGAATATTACTCTAGAACATCAGGGATATTATCCCAAAATATCTGGAATATTATTCTAGAAAATCTGGAATACTAATCCTGAATAATATTACAAAGATATGGAAAGATATGAAAAGATATGCAAATCATATCTCAACACTCCCCCTCAAGCTGGAGCATAGATATCAATCATACCTAGCTTGTCGCATATCAATCATGCCTAACTTGGTAGCTAGAAAGTTGATGACGCCGACCATTCTATATTCCAACATGCCCCCACAAGTCGATGCTGGGAAGAGACTGAACGACAGCGACTTGAAGGACACACCACGGAGAAATCACACAACAACGGTAGTGTAACCATTCGTTGAACACCTGCTGGGCGACCTGTGCTGAAGACGATGACCAAGACTAGGCTTCAAACAGTAGAGACAATTTGACAAACACCTAGAGGACAACTGCTGCTGAAAAAACAATGATTTTGCTGACATGCCCTAATTTGAAGAGAGTTTGAGCGATAGTAGCAGAACATCCAATGAGGCAAGTAGAGATTTTTCGATGGAAGTAGAGAACCAGAGAAGTTGGAAATGCAGCTCCCAATCCGGCAACAACACTGGTGGAACGTCGATAATGGCAAATGGAGAGGAAACTCCAAAGCGACGACTTGAGGAACGCCAACCGCGATCCATCGCCAGAAAGGAAGTAAGCTTCCGATCGTCGATAACAACGTCGGCCAAGTCCGGTCGTCAACAACGACGCCGGTATAATTTTAGAGGTTAAGCTCCGATCAATAGAGGTTCAGTAGGACACTCCTTATGGAGTGCAGGACAGGCGTAGGAAGCCCTCAAGGACTTAGGGTTAAATCGTGACAGCAAAGTTGTAGAGATGCCCCTGTGGGGCAGAGAGTTGCTAGAAAGCAAAAGGTGGAGAAGAGGAACAAAGGAGAGAAACCACAAAGGTACAAAATCTCGATTTAGGATCGCTGCTTTGATAAATAGAGGCCCGAAGGCAAGTCCAGCGATAACACCGACAAACTAATGAAAGTAAAGGAAACATGGAAGAGGCAAAATGAAGTTTCGTTCTGCAATAGTTTTCGAGCTCCTGTGCACTGCTAAGATTGATCTTGCAACAAAAGAAGAAGGAGGTGCGGAAATAGCGGAAGAGAAAAATATAGAAAAGAAACACAGAGACACACAAAGATGTAGAAAGAAGAACGTTAACAAAAAATAGAGAGAGAGGGGAAACTAGAAATGTGGATCATCGAGCCATAAACACGAAGATAAAGAACTTCGTGCTTCCTGGACTTTCAGGAGCCATGGACGAAGCACTCGGCGAGAGGAACTCACACGAATCTCTAATCAACCCGCTCTGATACCATGTTGAGAAATATGTTTTCCCTTCTTATTCACCAAACACTAGTGCCTCCTTATTTATAATAAAGGTAGGCAATACAAAAAAAGAGAATATACTAGAATATTACTCTAGAATATCAGGGATATTATCCCAAAATATCTGGAATATTATTCCAGAATATCAGGGATATTATCCCAAAATATTTGTAATATTATTCTAAAAAATCTGGAATACTAATCCTGAATAATATTACAAAGATATGCAAAGATATGCAAATCATATCTCAACACTTCACATTAAAAGTAACTGACAAGAAATAAGTAGGTAGGTAGAAAATATGATAGGTGAGGAAGTGGCCATGTTTATCTAAAACTTGTAGCAAAAATTATGCAATTAATGGTTACAACACATCACCTTTAACTGCACTATGTTGTAGCTGAAAGTCCAATAGTGGCAGACTTCTGTCAATATTCCCTCCTAGAAAAATTGCCTTATCCTTAAGACAAAGATAAGGAAGTTGGCCAAAAATTAAGCCAGGCTTCATGAAAAGGAGTCATCTTGATTTTCCATTAGATTCTTGTTGCTGCAATGGTCATTTTTAACATAGAAATGGTGTCCCAACAGGTAACACTTCCATTTTCTTTGTACAATCAGAAACAAAGGACTAAAAGTTCACATTTGTAGTAGACTTGTAACAATTTGGGAGGAAAAAAGTCCTTGCTGGAATAAGTTATATAATGTTCCAGTTGAAGCAAAACTGACTATACTCCTAAGGATGTATCACATTCAACAATGAATGCCTTGTCTAAATCTAGAAGCTGCGACATGGGAACAATTTAACCAAAAGTTCATCTTCTTTCTTTGATAGAAACTGGAAGGTGCCTTCAGTATGTGTAACCTTAGGGGAACCCCTTGTAGTTTGTAGCTTCTTCCATTGAGATAAAATATTAGGAACATTTTGTTCCAGTTTGCTTGAACTGTATTCAAAGAGACCAGGCATTTGAATTCAAGAACGAGATCTACACAACCAATTGAAAAGGGATAATAATCTTCTATGATTGCAAGACTAGGAAGTTGTACCTCAACTTTTGGACATATTTTGCTGCAACACATGACCTCTCCATTTCCAATTTGAGCACCAAGCGGAGGAACCTGTTGAACTGGAAGTTGAAGGTCAACTACCAGTGATTCAACAATCAAATTATGGGTTGACCCACTATCAATCAGAAACATAATAGTTCCTCGAAGCAACATGGTAGTTCCATGTGACTTGTCTAATGTAACGTGGAATGATATCTCAGCCAAATTACATGTTTCTTCTTTCACCTAATGGTTAGTTAAAATGTCTCCCTGTGGTATATTGTCGCCCTCTATAAGTTCCTAGATGTCTTAGGATGGATTCTTACAACGATGACCTGGTGAGAACATTTCATTATACTTGAAACAAAGACCCTTGGCTAGCTGAGGTCATTCTGCTTTCCTAACTCGTAGAGCAGGAGCCTGCTGAGTATTTGTTGTAACAGCGAATTTAAGGGGTCGCTTGGAATATGTTGAGGAAATTGGCTTGAAGGTGCATTATTGGAGGACGAAATTTCTGGACAAGGCATGTCCTTCATTTTGCTGATTTCCCCCCAATTTTGGTTCAAATTCAAGGCCAAGCCCATGGCCTTATAAACAGAATAACCTCGTGGATCCATAAATCAACTTTGAGTTCTTCTGTGAACCCATGAGAAACACACCCAATAGGCAATATTCAGACAAATTGTTCACATGAGCAAAATGTCCTGCAAAGTCTTGTCGCTACTCCTGCATAGTACCTGTTTGTTGAACTTCATAAAGGTACTCATCAGGATTTTTTAATTCAGTAGGTCCATAATTCTCCTGCAAAGTCCTCACAAGTTCCTCCCGGTATAATAAAAGATGTTTGCTATTAAGCTAAGAGAATAGATCAAGGGAATCACGTCAAGGTACATGGCAGCAATGTTCACCCTTCACTTGTTGGGTGTTTAATGAAATAAAAAATATATTTTTCTGCTTCCAAAGTCCAACCACAAGAATTACCAACGTCAAATCAAGGAAACTTCTATCTTCTTAAGAGGTCGACATAATGAATTCTTAGGCCACCAAGCATTGTCCATCTCTTCATCTTCTTCTCCATCATCGCACAAAGACTTTGAACTGATTGTGTTTCTTTTTCTTTGTTTGTTGTAGGGCTCTTAGGATATTGTACTTGAGCTTTGAGTAACATCCACAGCTAAACTATCTATGGCATTCAAGTGAGTGATGATAGAAGACAATTGATGTAAAATAGAATCTGTAGGGGGATTTGATGGTAGGGTGGTGGGTTTTTTTGTGGGATCATGTGAAGGAGAGGAACGTGTGTTCACCATCTTGGATCAAGAGGTTCTTATACCAATGATAAAAGTTGTCATTGATTGAGGAGAAAAGAACACTGGAGACGAGATGTAATAAGAAGTGATTACAATACAGTCCATATAGAGTGGACCACTCTCCCATAACATAGAAACATACATTCAATTCCCTGATGAAAGAAATACGAAGATACTTTTAAGTTGTAAAATCCTTCCCACTAAGCGCAATTGACAACAAACAAGTAAATAGCTAGGAAATAGGAGATGAGCAGTGGTCGTGTTTATCAAACACTAGTAGCAACTGTTATGCGAGTAGTGGTTACAACACATCAATCTTATCTGCACTATTTTGGAACTGAAAGTCCAACAGTGGCAGACTTCTATCATTGTGGCAGTATCATGTTTGCTAATCCAGTAAGACCAACGAAGATTTGAAAATCCATTCCCTACTAATGATTTGTAAACTAGATTAGACTTCCAGACCGAAATCAAAGATTCAAGGATCAGAGGTGATTGAAGAATTAGGAAAATAATAGAGGTAGACCAAGACAAAATTAGTGAATAGAAACTGAAATGAGCAACAAAAAAGAACAAGATTTAAGATAAAAAGAGAGTTTATTTAGAAACTCTCAGTGCAACTTAACTTTGTTTAAATGAATTGGTGAATAATATTCTCTTTTAAAAATTAGGCAGGCATGATGCATCAGTAGGGATTTGAGGATTGGACCGAGCATTGTTACTTAACTATAAATGACGCAATGGTTTCACCTTCTGAAGGGTAAAAATCGGTCTCTTCTGTCTTCTATTGCATCTCAGATCTCTTTTTCTATTATTTGTAATTTAATTGTCTTGTCTTTTAAATGTTTTCTCCTATATTATTTTGTTTTCTCATGTGCTCATGATGTTGCCCGATTGACTGAATAAAGATTATTTGCCAGGATTAATGTATATATAGGTAACTCCATTCAATTACAATTACTTATCATTGTTCCTGTTTTACATTCATTTGTCGAGGAAATCATGTCAATTTTTAATACCTGATTGAATTGGATATTATGGAATAGGTAATACGGATTCACACTGATCTTTTTTATTCCAAACCCGTTATAGTGAAATCAAAATCCTCTGGTACTTCAATCTGCATTTTACGTTGCTCTGGATCTCATGTCTCATTTGTTTGCTTCGTCCTCATCTCATGGGCTGTCCCTAACTTGTTTACAGCATTTCGATTCTCACGCCACTCCAATATCATCACATCCGATAAACGATTATCCATGGAAACCTCGATGGTATCCGTCAGTAATGGCTAGGCGAATATTGTGAGTATCCCGTGAATGTGGCTTTGACATGTTGATGGAATGTCTGATCAATTTGTTTATTTGCAGTGAATACCTGGTCGACGAATGTTTGACTTTCAAGACGTTCTGCTTTGATTCCTGCCGATGCGCATAACTAAGGTGCTCCTTCGAAGAATTTAAAGATCATTAATTTGGCATGAATTTCTTCTATTTCTAGTTTCTTTTTATCATCTTTTATATATTTTCCTCTTTACCTGTGTCTTAAACTTTGTCATAGGTGAAGTCTTCTCTGGCAAATCAATTCGAAGGCCAATGCGGTTTGAGACACATTTTAGTATCCTATGGGCGATACGAAGTTGTACATAATTGTGATTGCCACGCTCCAAATTTCACGCTCTAACACATGGCAATTGGGTTAATTTGGACTAACATCACTCTTACATAGGACTCTTTTTGGACTTCATAATTCAATAATAACTACTTTCGTAGAATGCGGAAGCTAATTAAATAATAATAATAGTGTGAAAATTAACAATTCTTTTGTTTAGAAAAATCCTTTAATTATCACATACTATGAAACATTTATGAAGTCAGAGTAACCGCAATGTAAATAAATAACAATTCTAACGATAGACTCTCATGTGCTACTATATTATCATGAATTTTATTGTTTCCCGCACTTTCATCTATGACTTTAGTTACTTGTGAGGTTCAAATATAAGGACAAAGAATATCTGTGACCAATTACGCTCTTAGTAAATGAGATAATATAATTAGATAAAATAACTTAAATAGAAATCAAATTAGCATTTAAGACCAAATCATCATATGACACACCATAATATATCTTCACTTTACTTTCTTTTCTATTATTTCCTATACTTTTCCATTCTTTGTTATACTTTTCATTTCTTAATAATTCTTATTTGATGCATTGCACTACATAACCATTCCTATGAATTAATATATTTGTTGTCTTAGACGTGCTCAACTTTTTTTATTATGGATCAACATGACACTTCATGTGACTATAAAAATTGAGTCGATGTGGATTAAATCAATTTTAGGTGAGGATTTATTTACTCAAAAGATTTGAGTTTCACACATTCACAAGTAGAACCGATCTCCTTTTGACGTTGCTGTTGTGGGACTATTAATACTCCTATTGGCTTATAACGATCATGTGTTTTCTTATTTATCAATCTTTTTATTTAGTTCTTCAGGTGTCAATACATAGACAAAAAGATCATTTGACACCTCTACAAATCAATACAACGTAGATCTGTGAAGTGTGCAAAATTTAGGCCGAGTACAATCAAACTTGGGTTGGTTCTTTTTCGACGCGGGCCGGGTCAAGAAAAACTCGGACCGGGTCAAGCATGCATCAATTTCTTTTCTTTCAGCCTCCAAAACCTAGGCCGGGTGTACGAGAGCTCGGGCCGAGTCTCGCATGGCGGAAACCGAAGGCCGCACGTTATCGATAAGGAAACCCGGGTTCTGAATTCGGATCAGGTTCAGCCTGCGTGGGCTGAGTTCAACTCAAACATGGGTTGGGTTCTTCCAACTCGGTCTGGGTTCCTATACAAAGGAACACCGGTGTCGAAATACCGAAACTTTGACATAATTTTACGACTAATCTAGACATGCTTTTGACATGAAACAAAAGAAAATATTTTCTTGGATCATCAGGAACATAAATTATACTTTAATCTTCTTTTATCTTATTCATTCTATTAAGGTATTTGCATTCAAAAGTGAATCCGAATCTATACGTACATCTCCAGGTAGAACTATCTTTTTGCATGATTTTTGAGACGATGAAGATGCTTTCGACGAGAAGTTCAGTGTCCTTTGATAAAGGGTAGATTTAAGGTTGAATGGCCAATTGGAACACTTGTGTACATATACCGAGAAGGGAGAAATCAAAATGGATTTTCTGATAAGAGAAGGCTGATGGCTGAGGGACTTATTTATAGGGAGGAAAACTTTGAGTATTGGTGGCTCAAAATCTCATCTATACAGCGTATTATAATAATAATAATAATAATAATAATAATAATAATAATAATAATAATAATAATAATAATAATAATAATAATAATAATAATTAATCGTACTAAAAGACGACATAATTGTCGGCAATTTCTTCCTGAATTTTGGATTGAAGAAAAGATACATTAGGCATTTTTGCATACTTCGAGCTAAAAGTATAATGAAAATATAATAAATATTCATTAGTGTAAAACAAATATGCAAAACCACTACATTATATTAGACAGTTGAGCATTGAAAGGAAAAAAAGGTACAAGCTCCATTATATTATGTAATATAATTAGCTACTTTCATTTTTTTAATAAATTAGGATTATTATATTTTTCATTTATTTTTTGTCACTTTCTGATCAATTAGAAAAATTGAAGAGGTAACTTTAAACCCTGATTTTAAAAAAATATTGTCCTTATTCACTTTTATAAAAAAAATTAAATGTCTTGTTCTTTCATTTTTAAAAAAAAATGAATCTGATTATATAAATAAAAAGATGAGGTAAAAGAGAAAGAATTGGAAACAAGAGAGGCAACAAAAGTGAGTGGAGGGAAACAAACAAATCAAAAGTAATAGTTAGATAACCAGTGAGAAACTTACGTGACAACCAAAGGTTTCTTTTTCCGTAAGGTCAAAAATAGGAGTAATCTATACTATATTAAAAGGAGGATAGTCCCATACCACATTACAGTCTCGCAATTTTTCAAAGAAAAATTAATAGTTAATAATTGAATCTTAAGTGACACTTTGCCATGTAACTACACGGTTCTAATCGGATAAAAATCTATACTATATTAAAAGTAGGATAGTCCCATACCACATGGCATTCTCATAATTTTCCAAAGAAATATTAATAATTAATAATTGAAACTTAAGTGACACTTTGCCATGTAACTACGTGGTTTTAATTGGATAAAAATATTAATTATAAATTAAAATATATCAGTTATGATTATAAATATGCTAACTACATAATAAGCATATAATTTTATTATTCATACGGTGAAATAATGGTGATACAGTAATAAAATGTCACACATTCTCACTTGATATTTAATATATCTATGCAATTATTTTTTAATGATTATATATATATATATATATTACAATTATCTTTTCAAACCATTTAAACCCCAATATATATTCAATACATTATCATATCATAATAATAACATCACAAAAAATCTGCAACTGCATATATTATATAATAATAATTAAATTATTAATCCATTAGTCATAATATTTATTGGATGATTAATTACGGTTCATGAGTAACCATCTATTTTTTTTTTAATTTCTCTTTGTTAAGTGGTCAAGATGCTATTAATCTCCAGTCCATTAAAATTTTGGAGTGATGCAAAATAATAGATGGTTATTCCAAGCGGTTAATCAATTAGTTATTTAATGAAGGTAATGTAATAAATCATGAATGGTTACTCAAAAATTATTTAGTGAAACTAACCATACGGTTCACTATAAATGAGGAAAGGAACTCCTTCCACAAGTTAAAGAGAAATATGAAATTTCCTTATTCAAAGTACCTAATTGTTAGATTTTTATATTAGCATGTCAAATTCGTTATTTACTTTTCGATATGTATTTCCTTTTATTGTTTGTTTTGTTATTTATAAAACTTCTTGATGTTGTCATGTCAAATTCAGTATTTATGAATTCTTCATTGTTATTTCATATATCCATTACTTAGTGTTACTTTCCTTGCATAGTACAATTATTCATGTCACTATTATATTACTTCATGTTTTATAATTGATATTTGGTATTTATTCATAAATTCCTATACCCTGTTGAGGTTATGTCAATCATTAATTTTAATTATGTATAGGTTTTATAAACTCTTTTAGTCTATAAAAATAAAATGGTATTCTGACATAGCTATTATTAGTCAATTTTTGTTATCTATATGTTAATATAAAAAAAATCATATTTATTTTACATTAATAAAATTGACAATACATCTTGCATTGTTTCTCTTTCTTTAATACCTATTTGTTATTTATGAAAATTTCTTGAGATTGGCATGTCAAATCTAATATTTATGAATTTTTCTTTTGTTATTTCATTTAAAATGAAAAAATAGTCATATCACCAAAAAAGATATTTATTTTATACTAATAATTTTAGTTCACCCAGGTATCTTCATATCACATTATTATTCTTATGTTTAATATGTATTTATTATCCAAATAAAATACTAAACTTACCAATGGTGAGATCAATCATCTTTTGGCAATTTGAGTTTTATGAATTATTTGATATTTCATCTCTATCATTTAATATTACCTTTCACAATAGAAATATATATGTGTTATGCTCAACATTTAAAACTACGTAAAATCATTATAATATTTGTTATAAAGATAATATTCTTTTGCAGAATAATCATTTTTAATAAATTAATTATGACAATTAATTACATTATATGAGTAATTATCTAACCATAAAATTTTATTATAATAATGGATGACAAGTTTCCATAACCGTTCAATATAGAGAATCATATTTAATAATAAATAATTATTTATTTAATGACATTTCCTAAGATGATTTGTGTTTGTTTTATTTGATTTTATAAGGAGAAGCCAATAAGTGATTTAAAAAATTAAAGGAAATAACTTTTATGAAATTTGACTTTGACCAATAAGATGAATCATATGATTTTTTTAATTGAATTATAATTAATATGTTAAGCAGGAAGTTAATTAATAATTTAAGATCAACTAATTGAAACAGTTGAAGGAAAAAAAAAGAGATCAAATGTAGCAAATTACTAATGTTTTAAATACTAAAGTAATTTATGGATATACTTAACTATGAGGAGATAAATAGGATATCAAACCTCTAGAGCTAAGAGATTCTTCATTAAAAATAATTGTATTTATTGTTAGTATTTTTAATTATGTGTTTAACAGAATATTAATATGAGATTAGTATATTTTTAATAATAAATTAATATTAATTTTTAAAAAGAGGAGGAAAATGTGAATAAATTGATGTTATCATTATTTGTGACATGTATAAGTTTTAAAATAATAGATTAGTTTGATTCTTAGCGACAAATCTTTTGTTAACTATATCATTTTTAAGTATTATTATTTTATAATTTATTATTTATAAATATAATAATATCTATTTTTATAAAAATGATTCCTTTTATATTTATTAATTATTTTATAACATCCCTGCATGGCAGGGGCATTATACTAGTTTATATAATATGGTTTTGGACAGAAATAATGCAAACATCTTGGGCTTAATATTTGGAGGGCAGACTATAATAAATCGATTTACTATAATAAGTCATTTGATTTATTGTACATGTTACTATTTATTAAAATTGTATTTATATGATACTCATTTCCCCTAATGTTTGAAGCAGATGCCTTTGATAGATCAAAGATAGTAAAGGTAACCTCTCATGGTTTGACTGTATGGATCACTCAACGGAGATGAGGAAAATTTAATGTAAGGACTTGTAAAACGGTTATATATATATATATATATATATATATATATATATATATATATATATATATATTGAAGATTTGATTTGAAGTGGATACCTAGAAATACATCTATGCTTTTGTTTTGACAGGAAGGAATGAGCAAATATATTGTATAATCTGCTTATGAGCGGGTACATGATTTGGGTTTACAGAAGCTTCAACGATCATCATCCTGGTTATTTGCTTGTAACTTTTCCCCTTGAATTATTTAATATAAAAATCGTATTTAATATTCATTTTAAAACACACAATAAAAATTTTCAAATTTTCACATTTGATATAACGTCATCTAGTTTTAAATTTCAAACCAATTACAAGCTTCAAGTTTTTAATAAAAAATAGAGAAAGATGTATATTTTGAGCATTTGACATTTGATTTAGAATGGGTATAGTCATTAGATTAACTAAAAATATATATTAATTTATTTTATTAGTTAATGAGTACATTTGATGAAAATAATGATCATTCAATTATTCGATAATCACGATCAAATCATTTTAACAAATGTGACTAATTGAACGGCTATAATTTATTTAACTTTAGATTACATTTTGTGTTAATAAATTAGCCCAATAAATATATATCACTTCATCTAAAAAGTATATAATTAATTTAGTAATAAATTATAAGAAATAAGTGATCTATATAATGGGATGCTGTACGTACATATTAACCTCATAAAAATATATAATTATAAAAATATAAAAACTTGGGTTTTCAGATTGAGCTTACCAGGTCGATTATAAGTAGATCCACAGGCTTAAAGCATTAAGCAAAAATTAACAAGATTCTTATCGAGGTCTCTTAGTCCACAAGATACATAATAGGGACTTGCTACATTGAACAAGAAGCACATTCATTCTCTGAAAATTTATAATTCAATTTCATATGTCGAAGGTGCATCATTTTGATCTGAACCAAAACAGTTAAAAGTTAATCTTTAAGCAGTCCTTGATACGCTCGTTGCCATGATCTCAATTACTAAAGGAAAAGATACTACTCGCATGAAGAAGAGAAAAGTCGCAGACAAGGAGCTTAATCTGATATGTGAACCGGAGACCAATGATATCGACAACAGCAGAAGTTGGCATTCCCCTAACAGTCCATTTCACCATTAAACTTACGAACATTATACACCAAAATTGTTGTTTTAAGATGTTTCTGATGCGACTCCAAACATTCGACTTGATCAGTAATGAATCTAAAAGCTCAACTTCAGAGTATCCTTTTACCGCTCCAGAAAGCCAGGAAAGGTGCATCATGGTCAAGTGCCTGAATATCTATTTCTTTTTCTTCGATTTGCTTGACAATGACCGGGCGTATGCAGTTCCCTATGACAAATAAAATTAATGTCACAACGTATATAAGGTCGACTAAAGTCAGAAAAATGACAATAGATAAGTAACCGCCACATTTACCAGCAATTTCTAAGTGGCAATGATGTTGAATGAATTGAAAACAATGTAAAAAAAAAACACAAGATGAAAGGGAATATATGATGCAAGTGCAGCAGGTTATTGCCTACCTCCAACCACTCATCCATGTTAGCGTCAGTAGTCCCAGTGCCTACTTCCACTTTGGGTGTCTTCTTGGTTTTCTAAGGAGAAAAATATGAGAAATAGTTGTCTAATTTATATAATTTAAAAAATGACCAGAATAAGATATCAATAGTAAGCCCATGGAGTATTCTCTCTTTATGCAATAATAACAAAGAAGCAAGTCAGTGTTCCGACTATTACTTTAACTCAAGCAGAAGTACAACCAAGACTGCTTCCACAATGTAAGAAGTCAAAGCAGCTTACATCTGAGCCTCTCCTATCAGAATGCATGGCGCATTGTATTCTTTGAGGCCCAAAGGAATTGCATACCAAGTTTTGTAGGCATCCCAATTTGTTGAGAAAATGTTACAAAATTACGGCACTATCATATATGCAAATTGCAAATCAGGCTCCTCTCTATTCTCCAACCCAAAATTTGCTGACCTTACAGCATGCAATATGATATTTTCCACGTAAACATGATCCCTTTACAGAGCCACGTAAACTTCCTTGGAACCACTTCGCTCATAAGACAGCCATGGGTAGCAGGCATTTTCTTCAAGAGCCACACACAATAACATCTTGCCTACCCGTTGGGGCATGACCTTAAAAAATTCTCATCAGCGGCATCCAGCCACTTCCAACATATTGCAGTCCAAACATCCTTAGCCACCATACATTCATAGAAGACATGATTGCTGTCTTCTGCCCCAAGCATGGTGCATTGTGTTGCCATTTTCATATTCATATGAAGAAGATAAAAAGACGTTACATGAAAATTTGATGGCATTACTTTTTGTAGTTCATCTATGACAGTTTTTTGAGATCATAAATGACAGTTACTTGTTAATCATAACTCTCCATATTCTGGATTGTAAAATCCAAAACAACTGAATAATTCCAAAATATGCCTTTGAAGACAGCAGAAACCGCAATCCGAATGGAAGAAAAAAGGAAAAAAAATGTACCTTTGAGAATTGTTGAACTTGACCATATGCCCATAATCCAGAAAGGGCAAGAAGTGCAATTCCAAGGGTAAATAGAAAGACAGATTCAATGCTGAGAAACCCGCCAGCTTCAACAACTTCAATTGTACCATTGTAAAACACACTCTGGTAAGGTTGCTGATCAATCTCATAGACAATGGTGCCCACCAAATCAAATGAGCCAGGCTGCAAATATAACATTGTCCAGAGTTATAAACTTACAAGATAAATAGTTTATTGAAAAACACAAAGTGCAAGCATGTAAAATCTAGCACGTGATTGTATCAGACAGATCTAAATCATTTTCTCAGCAAGCAAATTTCCATGCAAAATTGCCAATGGAGCTGACATTTACCTGCAGGAATTTGCTTACAGCAAATATATAAGGGAAAGTCGCCTGAGTAGAAACGGGGATCGATGAATTATAGAACTCCTGTATGAGATGTAAAACAGTTCAATGATATCAGAGTGAGAAATCAAGTCATTGACCTAGATTTGAAATTAAGCATGTATATGAGGGTTCAAAACATGCACTAGCAAAAAATAGAGTATACAGAGAATATTCAGAATCAGTTAAAATTAATAGTTCTCCAGACTTTCTTTGCTCAGTATCTCATGGTTAATCTAAAACTCTTCTGCACAAATGGAAATCTAGCTCATTGGAAGACAAGGTAACATAAGAAGTGACTTAGATAAAGCTTGGCGTCACAAGGCTACACCAAAGTTTCACATTCATACACTGTAACAAAACCTCAAATGTTGAATAACAACGAGACGAGTAAATACATAAGAATTCAATGTTTTGGACCGGCTAAAATACTAGTTGCCAATTATGGAACCCAATGGAACATGGTTTCTGCATGTTAGACTTTAATTCAAATATAGTTAGATCAACTATCTTCTTTCCAGTTTTAATCCCCCTACCAACCAAGTCATATATGTCCTAAATGAAAATTGCACTGGAATATTTCACTAACAGCATTTCAGCTTGGGACTTAGTTTTTATCTCTTATAAAAACAACCCGACCAGTTTCAACCTTGTACAAAACCACATTCCGTAGAAATCGAAAGCTCAATTTATTTTGAGAAGATTCAAGCAAGATCCCTTAAGAAACAAGTGAGATGTCTTTCACGCCCATAATGCACACAAGTTTTACAGATCTTAAAATGCATTGGGGTTGGAAAGTATTTTGATATATTAGAAGGAGTCATCATGAGATAACTATCCATATGTATTTCATGGAGACATGAGGAATCAATGAGTCACAGAAGACAACCATTGTCTACATGTTTTCTCCACTCCTTGCACAAAGACATGGAATGCCATAAAATTTTCTCTGCAAAGCAGTAGGTGCAACTGAAGATAGGCCCACCAAATTAAGTCCCAGCATCCTAAATACAGACCAGCAGCTCTGACGCTAAGATCTACGCATTACTAACTCAAAAGTATTACATAACTGGGGAACCACAGCCCTACCAAAGCTCCCCTAAAAATTCAAATCAAGCAGGGTTTCTTGCTCTTTGTTTCAGTATTAACTGTAAATGACCAAATAAAACAAGAAAAGGCTATCTAAATGAAATTGGATCACTGATTTACATTAAATGCCTAAAAAAACACTGCATTGTAAATGAAAATAAGGAAGAATTGCACGTTACTGTTTGAACAATATGTCAACTACACAGCCAACATCCTTCAAAAAAAACCACAGCCAACTTAAAGTGCAATTCCCCAAGCATGTCACCTGGAGAGTAAGATTCTGGACAAACATGTTGTGATCAAAAGGAAGATGAAGAGTTGCATGAATGGCAATGACCTTCAAAGTTGATTCACCTGTAGTGTCACACAAAAGAAAAAAAAATGCAACAGAAGTATAAAAGGAAGTCTTCCAACGATCTAATGAGAAAAAATAAAAAACAAAAAAAGTAACAAATACATGAAGTAGAATAACCTACATGAGGACAAGTGTGGATTGAGCAGATAATAAGGACTAAAACTTACCTTTCGAAAGAAAAGAGTTTGATATGAAAAATTGTGTACGCCAAGGAAATGAGGAAGGACAAACCTATTACTTTTGTTCCTCCATCTTTACTGTTTTCATAACTTTGTATTCTAGAGCTTTCCATGTGCAAGAATAGTAATACACAAAAGCACTTTAGTGTTTAACAAGGTGTCGAATTCAAGCTCACATGCAGTAAAGGAGGAAAACTTCTTTTGGTAAAAGGTTTGTGAAGAAACTCGTTGTAAAAAACTCATCTTTAATCCACATTTGACAGTTTAGGCTTTCCAAAACGCTCAAAACAATTGTTAATGAAACTATTTCTTCAAGAAGTTAGACTTCAATTTTTTTATCAAACACTCAAATGGCAACTAGTAAGTTATGCTCTCAAATGCAGTTTAGGAGCAATACTTATAGTGAAAGGTATGCCCATCTATAGCACATATACCAAAGAAATATCATGCCTTTTAGAAACACAAGCAGTATGAGTTCGTTAATGTCATAATATGATGTTTTGAAGACAGAAGAAGAGGAAATATTATAATACAAATGAGGAAAATGTAACAAAGTTTACAGTCTAAGGTTAAGAGTTTATTCAGTTAAATGTTCTTATCAGGGGCAATATTAGTTAAGATGTTTAACTTAAACTCTTTATGAAAAAACATGTTTGATATGAACTTAATTTGTGTTAGGCCGGTCCCAAGCCCGGATAAAGGAGGAGGGTTGTGTTAGGCCCCGACAGCCAACATAAAATCATGTCGAATCTTATGAACTTAGCCGACCCCACCTAGTGGGATAAGGCTTTGTTGTTGTTGTATATGAACTTAATTTGTAAGTCATTTGATTGCCTAATAATACATATGCGTATAAAGTGACAATTCACGTTATCCAAGAAGGGTCATCTATTTAGATTGTCATTTGGGTAGCAATCTGATGCATATCTTCTATTTAGATTTTTCCCTTCCGAATCTTATATGAATAAAATATAAAATAATTTGGTGAACCATACAACAACAATAAAAATAGTAGTAACAATAGCAAATTATTTCTTATATTGTATTATTATTTGGAATAATAAAACATTGTAATGATTATTAATGAATTATCACTGAACATTAATTAAAATTACTATTAGTTCATCATAAATATTATAAATATAATTTTTTAATAATATATCATAATCATCAGTTTACTTGAAAATTATTGATTGTTGGGAAACATACATATATCTTATACATTAACTTTATTACGACTCAAGTTTATACATCGGAACAATATAAAATTTTGAACTTCACATTATTGGTATGAGTACTTTTGTAAAATATATATAGTATTTGATAATGTTTTCTTATAAGTAAACATGATTATTTGAATTACTGTCTAAATTGCTTGTGCATAGTAAACATGTCATGCATATTATTGATAATTTAATAATGACCATCTCTTTATTAGACAATAAAAATTGTTGGATTACGTTGAGTGGCAATACATTAAATGTGCCCTAATACTCTTGATAAAATTTCATCTTTTAACATTGTTATATGCAAAACTAAGATTTAATTAACAACAGGTGAAGTTGAAAGCAAAGAAGTATCAGTAAACAGTAAGAAAACTCATTCAGAAAAAAAAAACTCCAACTTGAATATCAAAGTCAAAAGAATATGACTTACCCTCATTCTCCAAACCGATCAATAGCTCAGTTTCCTCTCCTGCTGGTACTACTGCAGGTAATAATGAATAGTGTTAACAGTTGATGACATATGTTCATAAAAAAGACCTATATGCTGATAGATAACACCTACGTTTAGAAGGATTTTTTGGAAATACAGTTATTGTCTCCACACCAGGGGCTGGACCGAAAGTAACATCATTAGTAACCTGAGTATCATCATTAACTATGCCAAGATCATTTCCTTCAACAACTTCAGTTGCAGCAGCATCTTCATATGACTGACATCTGGTGACTGCGACAATAAACAATAAATGATTAGTTAGTAAAAATATTCTCTTCTTGTAGGGTCATTCATAGCTATCTGTTGCCAGATAGGACCATAGGACAAAAGGATTAGGCAGTGAGAGAAAGGAAGAATCAACAGCTTGCGTTGTCAATTTACTCAGAACGGTAACCAATTAGGGCAAAAATCTAGGACTGGATACACATTGTACTAACATGTTGAACGAAAAGAGATTCCTAACAGAATAAAATTAGAAAGAAAGGTAATTTACGCTAAGGATATGCTTATCCACCACAACTGCAAGAACAGAACTATTAGGTGTTCAAATTACAAACAGAGATTTATTTTACAGAGAAATATTATAACACAGACATGCCAAGGTAATTTATTCAAGATGCTCAATATTTAGCACTTCTATTTGCAGAGGAAAAAAGGCTGATCCAACTGTCGACCCCAAACTAGCACTTTTACTAGGGTTCTTCGTAATATCCGACATTAACTACACAGAACAAAAGAAAAAGATACACACATATAAAATTGAACACTGAATTGTACGACATCAAGCCCACGAAAGAAAAGGTTCATCACCTAAGAATTCTCATATTTTGTCTAAGAAACTTCAACGAGATTATCAATGAAAGAACAACGTGCGCCTCTGTGCACAGGAAAAAAAAGTTCAACCTTCCAAATTTGACATAAAACTGCCGAAAAAGAGAAAAAAAAATCACTTCCGTTCTTCTCTATGATCTATCATAATTACATCAGTAGTACCACTTGACGCTCCTACAAATTAATTTACTGAAAGAGTACAGGCATCTCATATGCAGAATACGTAAAAGAGCATCAACGCGAGCAATTCGCCTGCTGAACGATCAGATCCGCAGGCTTATACCAACAGCAGGACTACTCGTCTGATTTAAACTGCCATTTGAGTCGGAGGTCTACGAAAATACCTTGAACGATCGGAGAGGCGAGCAGAAGGAAGAGGAAGGCAAAGGCGGAGATCCTGAACGCCATGGCTGAGAAGAGAACTGGCGATGGGCGATGAATACGGTGGGGAGGGGATCATAAAAAGACAAGGTATCATTTTGTTCCTTTTTTCAGGCTTTTGGTCTCACGCCTCGGTGTCAACTGCGTGACAGGCCACTTTCAGACGGATTGTAACAAGGCCGGGCCTTTTATTCCTCTACTTGTTCGATCACAATATATTCGTTTATGCATAATATAAATAATTCTTATTACGAGTTTTACCAATCCAAAATAATTTTATCAACTGTTATGTTTTATTCCTCTAATTTTATTCCCAAAATAAACAAGACCTATAATTTTATTCCTCTACTCAGTTTTCTACCCTAAGTGATTGAACAATCGACACCCGATGGTTGATACCGTAAAAAGAAAATTCAACTAAAGTAAAAGTCAATTCCATACGTGTATTTTTTCTGAAATTAAAAGGTAAGAAGTTCGAATATCCTTTTTAGAATTTTTTTAAAATTTATGAGTATTTTTTAATCTAAAAAACATGAAATTAATCGGAATGATATAGTTGATAGAAGAGAAAACTGAGATTATAAAGCACCATATCCTACATTCCATGCAGATCGATAGTTGGATTAATTTAACAACCTTATCTTAATCTATTTTATAAGTTTTCATTATGTACCGTCATGCGTAGAGAGGTAATAAGTTTAGTAGTGACGCATAGCAATTGGATTGATTTGTTAAACGCGTCTCATGAATCAACGAAGCGTCGTATGATTCATGTAGCCGACTCCACCTAGTGGCATAAGACTTTATTGTTGTTGTTGTTGAACGCATCTAATTATCATGTAAAAGAAAAAAAAGAATAAGAAGAATAAGAGAAAGAGAACGATCAATCCCGGCCGTACGTTCCGTCAAATTGGACGACGGAGAATCACTTTCAATGCAAAGTCCAGACAGAGGAATGTCTAGATCTGGCTTATGTATTATAAAATGCCAAGGATCCCAAAATCTGCTTCTGATTCATTTTGCATCACATTTAAATCATTAAAGTGCTGAGCTGGAGATCTTATTTGGTGACTGCGCGAATATTAACTTTCTGAAAATAATATGATGTGAAGAAATAATTTCTTAAATGTATTGGTATCAATAATTTCTTATATATTGATGAAGATAATCCATAAAACTGCCATGAAAATCACATTGTAGCTTCAGATGTTGCTCTTTAAAACATTGAAATTAATATTTAAAAAAAATAGATGCACTTGCACAGCAAATTTAAAATTCTTTGATTACCTCAGTCGATCCCTCAAAATGAAATAGTTTAAATAATTGCACCAAAAGGCATAAAATAAATTGGACAAATACGTCAAAAATTTTAGTGAACCCAAATAGAAAACAATGGAAGTTGAAAGAAGTTTTCATCAAAAGATAGAGAATTAATAATAATATAAATAAAACTCAAAGAACCGTACGCATTGTAAAATTCTATGAAAGTTGTCAAGTTTTGGAATGGGACTCCTAGAAGGTGCGGAACCCTTTAGATATTTACTTGCTATTGAACCTTAACTTCGTATTTAATATCAAGAAAAAGAATGATACGTAATATCTGAAAATAAGAGTTAGGTTTTACTTTTAAAATGTAAAAAACAATATTAAGAATTATTGATGCCTAAGAGAACGCATCTCCTAAAAAGAAGCAATATAGTCTAATCGTGTATTAGATTTATGCAATATAGTCTAGAATTAAAAAGAAGCAAACAATCAAAGAACGGGTGAATCTTGTTCATTACAAAAGTATATGCATCAGCACTGCGACAGGACAAACAAAAAATTTACATCAACGAAACGAGGAAAAAAAACGTTACTGCACTGGTAAACCTATTAAATCACACCAAACCATAGTTAGCCAAAATGTCTTTCAAATATAAAGATTTCACTTTTGAAATTCACGAAGTGAAGATCATGGAATTCAAGTTCAAAAATATAATTTCACACACAAATTCATTTTCGCAGAACTTTCACTTACGTCAACCTAGATGTGCCTAACGGGATCACATTGTTTAGGTCAGGAAAGAAAAGTAGATACTCGGAGCGAGGGTCATGTAAAACTTAGTGCAAAGAAAACAATCTAACATTACTCTATTTCTTATACTGTAAATAGTGAAAAAAACATATCACCTATATTTTAGTTCAGGACTCGACTCAACTGCAGTATAGCCTTTTTACCGAACAAAACTAGCAGCATGGTGCAGTTTAATGTCAGTCCTAACATTGTATAAAAGAAAAGGAAAATCTACTTACAGACAATAAGGTAAGCAGGAATAGGCGGCCATGAGATTCGTGAAAATAAAGTAATTTGTCCCGAAGGTCAGGACAACCATACGCCTAATAAATAGCTGGTGTTATAATTCTAGTATAGATTCATCAAGCCTAAAAACCAATTTGTGAAATGTAACCTACATTTACATGTTGATGAAGTTTGATTTGATACTACATGTCCACGTTAATGGTAAATCTCAGAAAAGAGAGGTTAAGAAACCGTATCCATGAACAATGAATTCAAACAATTTTAACCTGCAAAGATCAAACTACGCCAGAAGGAAGCCGAAGTACCAGTTGTCCTCCAACAAGGCTATGTGAAAAGAAAAATGAAAGGCAGGTTATGATCAGGTACAAAAGTACAGATGCAAAAGTTTCAAGCATACACTTTCAGGAAAAAATATTTGACCAATTACCTCTTCACATAATAATAGCAGAAATCTGCAAGGATGAATGTTTGAACAACCTCCGCAAGAAGAACCATAGGCGGCCACAAGCCATAGCCCAGAGCTGTCAACAGACGCCCACGAGTATCCAAGACCTGTAACAAAGATTAGCTCTTTTTATAATATTTACTCTGGAGCATTTAGGCCGCAGCTGCTAAGCTAGTGGGACCCAACCCCCCACCCCTCCCTCCCCCACCCCCTCCGCCACCCCACAAACTCGCCCACCCAACACAAAGTAAATGATGGTTGGTTCATACGTGTTGATCAAAAGATGAAGAAAAATGTCCGATTTGCAAATTTTCACAAGTCATCCTTTGTTAATAAACTCCATGGTCAATATCTCATTGAAGAATAAATTCCACATTCAATAAAACTCACTTACTGAAACGATTATATGTGACTTCATCTCCTATTGACAACAATCTTGTAGGTCACTATTTTTCATACAAGATTCAACAGGCATTTTCAAAATACACCCATCAGCAAGCACTGACATAACCAAGTAAATAGAGCTCTTCTCAAAAGGCAAAGAAAGTGCTAGAGCAAGCTAAAGAAAAACACTTATTAAAGGATTTTGGTTAATAGATTAAACCTGACAATAAAAATATGTAAGCAGCTGTGAATAGCAAGTGCCTATTAAAACATCGCCGAATTTCTCACACACAATTGGTCATCTCCACAATAATTTTAATAATAATAATAATAAATGAGAATGCAAATCCCATGGAAAGCAAACCTGAAGAACCCAGTGTGCACAACTCAGAAATCTTGCAACACCCAGTGCAAAAACATAATGGGCGGTGAATGGTTCAACAATCTAGCAAAATGTTTGTGAAATTTAGTTAGAAAGTTCCTGAAATCAACAGAGGCTCTCATTTTTAACCTATACCTTTGTGTTTTGCATCAGACGCAGTTGAGGCAACACAGAAACTGCTTCCAGATAAACACAAAAAGCCCAAGCAATCCTGTTCACAATATTATGTGATGTTGAAGGATGAACTAGAACGGCTAACACTGCACAGGGTATCACCTACAGTTATACCAAGAGAACTATAAATCATCAAATACAATTTGAAAAAGTAATTAAACAATGAGGCAGAATTAAGTAATGCCCTAAACAAAACATAGTTGGTTGGTCCATTATTTCAAGTGAAAGGAGGTTATACAGTACATTGGAGGACCAACAAATGGATGACAGAAATAAAAACCCTCATATAGAGTATATAAGTAAAATTATCTTTTGAGAAGAATATAAGTAAACAATAAGGTAAGGACAACCTCAGTAGACAACCTTTTTCATTTCAAAAAATAAGGTAAGGACATCTTGTGATCCCTTGCTGTTAAAATACTACTCATACCAAATCTGTGCCGAAGATGATGGTTGAACACTCTTATGAGTAATGAATTTATTCACTCAATTCTTGCTAAGCTTGATATAACTTAGTCGTTTTTAGTTCGCATGTACATAAACCTGATGGTAGAATAAAGGGCCCCAGCAAGGAAATAAGTCGCATCCATCTTCAGAAAGAAAGAGAAAAGAATAAAGCAGCATTTTCTTGGGGGAAGGAAAAGGATGACCACCAGATAAAGCATCATTAGTTATAAGTGGTCAGATATATGTTGCCAGATAGTTACTCTGGTTCTTCTTCTTTACTTTTATCATCAAGGTGCCAGATATATGGCCAAAGAAGTTATGATGTCTTGTCCGGAAACATAATAAATGGATCACCTATGTCAAAGAATGGAATAACCACACCACCCAGACATACCAAATTTTGGATGCCAAAGAAAGAATAACACAAACTTCAGAATCATTTTGAAATAGCTACTAAATGCACGATGCCTAGATGATGCATACAAAACAACAAAAGGGCAAGAAAATGTAGTGCTCTCCTTTAGCATTCAGACATTCCATTTTAAAATTCCTTTATAATTTTCTATTGTCCTGCTAAATTTACAGTAGGAAAGAATACTTCTGAGCATAAGATGATGAGAGTTTTCTTTTTTTTCTGAGGGGAAATAAGATGATGAAAATAATTGCATGTGTATTTATGAAGTGAAGAGTCCCGAAATGTTAAGAACCCATAAGCTGTCCAAGAAACTAGACCGTCAATCAAGATTCCTAACAGGCTGACATATCATACTTGATTTATTAAGGCCAGGATGTCACGAAAGCATAATAATTAGAATTACAAAAAACCACAACAAATCCGAGATTCTAACCAGCTTTTGAAAGAGGAATCGTCCTAGAAACTAAATAAAGACTTTTGCTTGAAAACATGAACCATGGATTAGTAGGTATAATAATTTATCCTGCTGCACAGAACACTTTGCAGATCAATGGTAATGCAACCTTCTTTTCCCCTTCTAAATCCACCATGACATGATTCCTCAAGGGTCGACATTGTGTTTATACAAAAAATCATACCTAAGAAAATTTTTTATTAGGAGCATACATCAGAAATTTACAACTGAAGATGTAATTGTTGGATGGAAATCTTAAACTGAAGAGTGTATGGGGAATGAACAATGAATGTCCAATTATCCAACCTATTCAACCAAAACAATAACTTGCTGCACTTACAACAAGCGCAAATGTTAACTTTTCTCCATGATCCACCTCTTGGATAACCAACAGAGAGTTACAAGATGCTTAAACATATTCTTAGTTCTCATAATTTGATATTACTAAGTAATTTCAGGTCAATGAAAGGTACAACTTTAACAGGCAAAAATATGTATGCTTAATTTTCTCAAAAAGAAAAATTATGTTGGGGGCATTTCACAACCTTTATCGAGATTCTTATATGAACTGCTTTATCTAAGCTTATGAATCTAACTCTGTCACCAAATGAATAATAAAATTTAAGTAAATGAGGCATATTGTCAATCAAACAATATCGACAATGTAGTTACTGCTCATAGATATCATTATTTACCTTTGAAGGAAAAAAAAACAGTCCTCTCGTGAGGGCATAATTATTTTCTTTAGGAAATATGAATGGCAAATTCCAAAGTCACAGATAACAATAATGATTCCTTAGCTGGCAAAAAAATGCAATGGCCACTAGATAATCCCTTCAAGAAAGTAATAAATACCATACAAGATTCGAATAAGTTTAACCGATTGCAATATTACATTGTTTAGTAATGCAATATTGTTACTATTTGTATGCTAACAATTACATGGATACCATGTAGCTAACCGCCCTAATTTACTTGACAATCAAAAGTTGACACAAGTTAACAGAAAAAGATCAGAAATGATCAGCGAAAATACCGAATAAGATATTCAGCATATATTTTCAAGTTCCATAATTCAGAGATGTAGAATTTTAAGGTGTGTTACCACATAGTATATGGCAAAGTTATCCTTATCCGCCATGTAGCTTGACTTCAGTTTAAATCGAATCATGTAAATAACCCAAAGGGTTGTTGCAAGAGTAGCAGAATCCAGTAATGTGTGGATATCATACTCCATAACGAAGCTGCAGTACAGTCTAGCAGCTAAAAATAGAGCTGTTAGATCCTGAGACTTCAGTGAAAGTCCTGCAACATTCAAAATCTTCAGATCAACGAAAGGAATCAACTGAACTTGCATAATATTCAAGTAGAATTATCTAATTTTGCTCAACACTTGAGCAAAAGTTGAAAAGTCATTAGATATGACACCGGAAATGTAAGAAAGTCTGATATCCCAACTACATGCACACATCAAAGCTGTAACTGGAAATAAATTATTAAAGGAACACAAAAAAAAAGTGTAGAAGATATACTGCAAAATTTAACCATCAGATCAATACTTCCAAATTTAAAAGAATCAGAATAAACATTTTCTTCTGTGAGATTCAACTCCTTAGACACTGAGAGACATGCAGGTGCACTATTCATTCCGTTTGTGCTTCAATAATCCAAGCAAAGATTCACCATTCAAGCATAGAAAACCACAAGCATCTGCAATAATATATAGGTCGAATTCCAAATTATTAGACACGCTTTGTTGTCATAATACCCTTACTGAAACCCAGGTGTTAGCATATGGGGCAAGGAACGGGGAACGCAAACGAATGCTAAGAAATCAAACGTGAACTACCACATTATTTTGTGTCAAAATTAAAAGCTAAATTATTACAGCTTCTATTAAGCGCGTGTAAACATATGTCAACAGATTTTATCTCCAGCAACAAAGAGAGAGAACATGATCACCAGCGCAGGTGTGCTCCTTGGTGAGCTTGTAGATGAGGACCGAGATGCCGAGAGCATGGGCGGCCTCGGCGGCGACGAAGAGGTTATCATGATCGTGGACGATGAAGCGGAGGAAAGCGATCGCGGCCATGCCCACAACCACGCAAAGGAAGGCCTTCACCTTCGGCGGCTGCCGCTTGACCCATCCCACAACCGCGTTCAGCGGCCGCCGAGCCCTGCTCATAATTCCGTCCGGCGCTGCTGCTGCCGCCGATGGGATCGGATATCGACCAGAGAGTAACTCTAAAACTTCGCTGCAGGGATCGGATTCGAATCAAATCGAACGGAGGGGAAACGAATCGAAGAACAAAAAGGGTGACCGATATAAAAGGTATTATCTCGAACACCTTAATAGTAAAAAAATTGATTATTTTGTATAACAGTCAATTTTCTAACTTTAAAATATGAACTTATACATTTTAATTTCTAACACTTAAATTTCAACCATAAGTTTATTAGTTTATTTTTTATCTTCACTCCCTTATTAGAACAAAAATATTTCAAAAATAAAAATAACATAACTTTTTAAAAAATATTATTTAGTAATTAGAAATATTGTGGCATGTTTATATTTTTAGAATTATTTAAACTCTATTGTATCATAAAAATAAGGGTAAAATTATTGTTTCATAATTATTAAAATAGATTAAAAAAATTTGAATGAAGTTTAATGGAAGAACATAAAGAGTAAAATTACCATAGGTTAAATTATTAAAACTTGTAAGTTTATAGTTTAATATTAAACGTTAAAAACTTATAACTCAACAGATATTGGATGAAATAACTCTATTAACAACTGAATTTTATCTTGTAGACCAATTAAAAAAAACCTATTTCACACAATAAGATTATCTTTTGTGATTTGTCTCTTATGTTATTATTATTATTATTATTATTATTATTATTATTATTATTATTATTATTATTATTATTATTATTATTATTATTATTATTATTATTATTATTATTATTATTATTATTATTATTATTATTAAACGACTCTGTTGCCTACATATTATAGTAATCTGGATATGTGATTTTTTATTGAAAGATTATTTACTATCTTCAATATTTTTCAAACTAAAATATAAATGTACATTATTTACTTTTACATTTAAAAAATAAAGTAATATGACATTCTAAATTGACAAAAATAACATGTCCTATATTTTAATATGACCATTTATGGATTATCAAATTGTGAATGAGTACTTTCATAATTTGCATCTTAATTGTGTGTTTCTATTCTATAAATCTTATAATTTACATCCAAGTCTTTATATTTGTATTAGTTGGTTCACATTGGGCCTGTTTCGATACTTTGTAATTATTCTAGAACATAATTTTAATAACCCAACAATGTTCTTTCAAGAGCAACAACACACAAAACTCTTATTTTTTGTAATCGTTATGGTGGAGCCCACATTGCTAAAAAATAATGTTTGGCTATAAACTTAAGAATAAGCTTGTTGTTCTCGCTATGTTCCGTACCAAATGGGCTCATTATGAATGACAATATTCTCCAAATTCTCACGAAAAATATCTTATTGGGATTAGTTCAAGGGAATCTTTTTCTTACAAGGAGGGTGGAGACAAAAGTGGTCTTGAGGAGTTACTTCAGAGATCGGAGTAGGGTACTTACCTCGTTTTTCTGGATTTGAATCTCCTAGACCGTGTTTGGTAAGAGAATTTGAATTAATTGATTTGATAAAAAAGTTTGGGTTGATGTTTGGGTGAAAAAGTGTAATTATGAGGATTTAAAAAATTAATGTGATGGATAAGTTTTAGTGGGTGTTTGAATAAAAAATGATAATTAAAATATAATTTATTATTTTATGAGGTATAAAATTATATTAAATAAGAATATGTTATTAATATTATAATTTACGTAAATTATTATATTATTAATATTATTTTGATTAAATCTTTTAAATATTATTAATATTACAATTTACGTACATTTTAAAATTAAAATATAATATAATTTTTTTAAAAATAATTGAATAGTTTAATTAATAAATTGTTTATTAATTATTAGAACTAATTATTTTATAACTTTTAATTAATAACATTTAATAAATTATTTTATAATATCCCTAATCATGTATTAATATATTCTAAATTATATATACATACATTATAAAATAATTAAAAAATAGATGAAATTTAAATAAAAAAAGAGTCAAACATTGCGGCTGAAATGACAGAAGCAAAAAAAAAACAAATGTTCTTGCCTTCGGCAAGAACTTTCGGCCGAAACATTTGGCCAAATGTTCCGGTCGAACGTCACGCGACGGGAACTTTTACACATTGCGCGTTTTGTTCCCAACCAAACGCAACCCTAGGATGTGTTTGGCTTCCTCCTGTGATTTTTTGCCAAACGACTAATGTGAGGTCACGTTGTCGTTGTTCGCCATTTCGGAGAATGAAAGCGTGAACTTTTTTTTTAATCCTCTTTTTTTGACATCTTTTTTTTGTTTTTGATTCTTTATTATATTTTAATTACCAAAATATTGCTAATTAATATTATTAAGTAAACTATTTTTATATTAACTTAAATAATAATCAATTATAATATTTCATTTATTAATATATTATCATTTTTCTTATAAAATAATATTTTTAACTTAATATAATATTTTTCATAAATTATAATATTAATAATATATGGAAATAATAAATTATAATATTATTATTTTTCGTAAATTATAATATTAATATAAATATTTTGTAAATTATAAATTACAATATTAATAGAAATATTTTCGAAAATTATTATTTTAACTAAATAAAGATATAATATTTTAATTTATTATACTTTTATATTTCATAAAATAATATCTTATATTCTCAATTCTTATTTTTCATCCAAACACCTACTAAAACTTATCTATCAAATCAACCTTTCAAATTCTCATCATTACACTTTTTCATCCAAACACTACATCTAAACTTATCTATCAAATCAATTAGTTCTCGAGAACTAACGGAAACTCGAAATCCCCATACCAAACACAGTCCTACTGCGTTTGGCAGCATGGAACAAATGAAATGTTCCCGTTGTTCTACCAAACGCAGTCATATGCCGTGATTTCGACCGGAACATTTGGTCAAATGTTCCGGCCAAAAGTTCTTGCCGAAGGCAAGAACATTTGTTTTTTTTTCAATTTCACATCATTTCAGCCATCCTTTTTTGACTTTTTTTTCCAAATTTCATTTATTTTTTAATTGTTTTATAATATTTGGGTTATATAATTTAGAATATATTAATACATTATTAGGGATATTATAAAATAATTAGTTCTAATAAATAATAAAAATTTTAATAATTAAACTATTCAATTATTTTTAAAAAAAATTATATTATATTTGTATCTTAAAATGTACGTAAATTATAATATTAATAATATTTAATCAAAATAAATAAATAAATATTAATAATATAATGATTTACGTAAATTATAATATTAATAATATATTCTTATTTATTATAATTTTATACTTCATAAAATAATAAATTATATTCTTAGTTCTCCTTTTTTATCCAAACACTCACTAAAACTTATCCATCACATCAACTTTTTAAATTCTCATCATCACGCTTTTTTATCCAAACACCAACCCAAACTTTTCTATCAAATTAATTAGTTCTCGAGAACTAATATTCTATTAATGTTCCCGTATCAAACGCAACCCTAAAATATTTATCATTTTTTAAAAGTTTTAATATTAATTTATTATTTTTAAAATTTTAAAAGCAAGTACTATATGAAATTTTTAATATTGTATAATAAAATATTATATTATAATATATTAATTTTAGTTATTCATATTTTAATATATTACTTTATTATTTTAAATGATTATTTTATTATTTTGTAATTACTATTTTTATAAAAAAAATGAGGGTTAGGAATCTCCATAAGGAATAATAACAATGGCAGAGCCAAATGATTGCGGATAAATAATTAAACATACTATCAGTAGTAAATTCTTCGTATATATGTGCCTAGTCTAGTTGTTGGGCATTACGATGTCCATTTAGAGGGCAAGAGTTCGGATACAGAAGGCAGAAGCCAACTTTTTTCTTGCATTTAATTTTTATAACAAATGCAATTTATTTTATTATAATATGAAGCGAATTGGATTAATTATTATGAGAAATATCATTTCTCTCTTATCAATAGAATAATATATTTAATAATCATATTTATCAATTCACTTATATTGTACACTTTTACTATAAGTATCATTTATTTGTATTATTGATATCGTTAACAGAATATGATTTTATAACATCATTTCATGCTTAAAATATGATTACATTTTTTCATACATATACTTTTCAAATGTAGATATAAAGTCGATATGATTTTGATAGTTAAAATTAATATTTGTATACATTATATTCTAAAAATATGAAAAGTTTATAATTTATGTTAGTAATAATTTTAAAATTATTATAATTGTATGTAAACCCACTTAATATTTAATTTGACTCCGCCATTAAATAAGGATACATCGGGATGGGGCCAGAATAAAATTAGCCCCATCTCAAAAATCAAGATTGGGGTCGGGGTTGTATCCTCTATCTCGGATATGGGCAAGTGCTACCCCTAGTTCACATAGCAAGAAGTGTATATTTGTTTGACAAATATTTTATGGAGCATTTATTTTTTTATCATTTAATTAGTTTAATAATTATAATTTATAATTAAATTGATTATATACTTCTTAGTAAAATTATATATATTTATTTATTTTGATAATTTGATAATAAAAATGTATCATAGCTATATAAATTACAACAGTTGAATACTCATGTTTATTAGCTTGACTTGTCATGGCCATCAAATAATTCGATAATCTTAATTTTAATAATATTTACTATTTAACATATATTTAAATTAATATATAATTTTTTAATTCAATAAATAAAATTAGTGCCTTGTGTATGTTTTACGTGCTCTACTTACATATTTTTATCTATTTTATGTATGTAAAATACTTTCACTAGAACTTCTTAATTTCTAACAAGACTGAAAATCGTAAATGATGAGTCAATTCACATATTAGTAGAAGACTAAGATGCATTAATATGTATCTGCTATACTATTATTCACACACAGTACTAGACAAAAAAAGGTCGTACGAAATTCGATACAAATGACAAGTTACCCAATACGTGTTATGTTTACTTCGATTTAAAAATAAAAGATCAACTATCATAGCAATAATAATTTCTAAAACTAATGACCTCTCGTGCGGGTTTGTAATATAATTTTAGAAATCAAATCATTCATCAAAAGGTAATGAACTTAGCATAAATAATAAAAAATTTAAAAGTTTAATTAACTCAATTAATAATAAGATTTAAATAATACTTTTCCCTTTATTAAATATAATATAAAATCTCGGTTATAGCAAAGATAAAGTATGAAAACTATGTAAACGAGCATACAAATAAAAGATAGAGATATAACTTGTAGCCTTCAGGACCTCTAGACTATTGCACAACATAAATGACGAGTTACTATGCAACCTTCTCTTTCGGTTGACTTTCAAATTTTAAAATTTGTCCTCAATAATATAGCACGCCCCTCAGGTCTCAAATTTTCGTAGAGTTTCAATTTTATTGGAAATCATTTCATTTTTAAGTTAAGATAATTCATATTGAACTTTTGTTAGACTTTAAAATCCTCCAAAATTTCTTTAAATTTGAATAAGTATATTTCCAAATGATCCATGAGACTTATGATAAAGTTTGAAGTCGATCTGTAATTAAAATCTCCAAGAGAAGTCGAAGAAATCTTAAAATTTAATCTCATAATGCTCCATAATAGTTTCATAATGGTCTAAATATGACTTCTCACAATCCGTAACACTAATATCACAGTCCTCACAATGTCCAAATTAAAGTAAAAATGTGAATTTTACGGCCTGTAACATTTTGATTACAGTCCATTACTCGGGCAAGTTTTTAAGTTAAAATTATTATTTAACAAATCGTTATAGTATTGTAAAGGACCTCCTTGTTATTGATGTTACGCTTTATCATGACCCATTATATTCATTCAGTTCTGATAGCCTTTACTAAATTTTTAATTTTTGGCCCCACTTTAATTCCAATTCGAGTGTCATTTTTTATCGTGATTTTGTAATTCTTTTCTTTTGCTTTATCTACAATAAACAAAAAGCTTGAGTAAATTTTTATTTTTTTATAAAATTAAAATAAATAAGTTCATAAAATAATGCGTGATATATGAAAATGAATCAAAATTAAATTAAATGAATCAAACTACCCAAGCACTTATCCTCAAGCAAAACGTTCAAAGCAAACTCACACCTATCAATCAATTAATCTTCTTAGCACTAAATTTTATGCATTTTATCGTCAAAGTATTTGTAACACCCCACGATTTTTATCAAGGGTAATATAGTAATTTTATAATTCAATTAGAGTGTTTGATGGATTGAAGGAAAATTTAAATCCCATTGAGAGTGGAAATCATAATTAGATTGAGATTAAGGATTTCAATTTGATTTAAGATCCAAAAGATATATTAATGGATATAGGACTCCTACGTAGGATAAGATTGAGAATTTTATGGCTTAAAAATATTTCAACTATTAAAATAATATTTAGTATTATTTTAATTTGAAAATTAGATGACATAATATTATGAAATTAAATAATTCCGAAAATAAAGGAAAATTGGAAGGATAATATTATTTAATGAATTTCGGAATTTATTTAATGAAAATAAATCTGAATTAGTTAAATGGATTAATTAAGAGATTAAATTGAAGTTGGATTACAAAAGATACTTAGAGTTTAATGGAGAATTATAAATCTTATAAATAAAGAGATAGGGCCGGCTAAACTCGAAAAAAAAGGGAGAGAAATTATTTCGGTGCGTGGCATTTTTCGGTGACGGACGCAACTTTCCCAACGGCGAAGGCAGGGATTCACATAGGTACGTATTGTGACGTCGTTCTACGGTGTAATCTGGTTTGCATAGTTTTATTACCATCACAAAATTATTTTGCTTTACTGCCATAAGGGATTAGGAGAAGGTTAAGGCCCCAAGAAAATAAAAGGAAATTGAGAGAGAATTAAGGGAGTAAGAAAATTGGAGAGAGAAGAGATGAGGGCGCAAGAAGAGTTGAGAGCGAGGGATACCGTGACACAGTAGGAAAGAAGAAAAAAAAAAGAGTGCGTGCAGGTTGATAGAAGAGAGAAAAGTAAATAAAAAAAATGAAATAAGGGAAAAGAGGTGTTAAGCCCGCAAAAGGAGGAATAGAAGAGGTTAAAAAAATAAAAGGGGACATGTGCATATTACGGTCGAGAAAAGGTGAGGAAAAAAGGGAATAAAGGTGGGATATTACGGCCAAAACGGATTGGCCGTTTGCGGCCAAAAACCGATCGACTATGGGAAAAAAAAGAGTTGGGAGGTTACGGTCCTAATGGATAGAAGGAAGATTTAGAGTGAGAATTAAAAAAAAAGGTTAGAAAAAAAATAGAGAGAGAAGATGCCAAGAAAGAAGACGTGGGTCTAGAAAGAAATAAAATGAAAAACAAAATGAAAAACGTAGAAAATAGATATTTTATTTCTTTCATTTATGATAGTTCGTTTATTTAATTTCTCGACCAGGAAAAGAAAAATAAAATATATAGAGAAAAAGGATTGGAGTAATTGCTGGGACAAAATTCAGCATTGGTACAATCAATTTACGATCAGAAACATAGTTATTTTTCAACCAACTTGAGGTACGTAGGGGGATCCCCATGGCGTCGATTTTTCCGCGACATGGACCCAGGACTCTTCTTCATTATACATAAATTATATATTATTTGCATCGATTGAATATTGAATGACATAAATATGACCTTCAAAAATTATGTTGGAAACATAATTCTTGATTGTGACAGAATCCGGTCGGGGTTATGTCTGACACGACTTGGATTCCATTTAGCATGATCCGGGTAATGATCAACGCGGATTGGATTATGGAATAGAAAACATATTTTTTATGAATTGATTTATAGTTTATTTGATTGTTAAAATCGTTAATCATTGTCGATCATTTGATTAACATCTCTGATTTTATTATGATCATATCTGATCATATTGTCATCATATTGATTATTGTTGGCATTACACCCAATCATGATATTGATTATGGTATCGATCCATTGACATCATTATTGATTGATCCTGATCAAATTATTATCGCATCCGATTTATCGTCATCCTATCTGATTATATCATTGATTAATAGTAAATTTCTGATTGAGTCATAATTAACCTAAGATAATTGTTAAAGATAGACATCTTAAGTAATTGAGATAAAAGTTGAAAATATATTGGACCCATGTCTACTGATTGCCACTAGGATTGTTTGCGCCTTCGGGCTAACTACGCCTTCGTGCTGATAGGGCTTTCGAGCTAATATTGCGTCTTCGAACTGATAGGGCCTCCGGGCTAATATTGCACCTTCGGGTTGATAGGGCCTTCGGACTAATATTGCGTCGGCTAACTATTTTGGTGTGATCCTTTGTCCCCCATCATACCCAAACTTATTGATTGAAGTGGCATGGTGTCCCCTAATAATAAAGAGCTCTCTTATTGTGCCCGAAAGTGTTGATCATAACTTCAAAGATTGAATTGATAATTGAATTGATGATTGAATTGTTAATTGAATTGTATCCTAGTGACTGATGGACAATTGATTTCACCCTAGTGGTTGATAGACTATCGATTTCACACTTATGACTGATGGAAAATTGAATTGTGCCTTTATGATTGATGGATAATAAATTACGGCCTTTGTGCCTGATAGATGAATTGATAAATTATTAATATAATAGAATTGATAATTATTATTGTGGCCTTCATCGACTTTTGGCCAATTGAACATTGATCAATTGTTAATTATTAATTGAATTATTGTTCAATTGTAATCTTCATTAACCTCTGATCAATTATATATTGTTATGAATAATTGATTATTGATAGTATTGATATTGATCATGGTTCATATAAATATTATAGGTGACCCTACGTACTGAGTTATCTCATTAGGCTTTGCCCCTGTATTTGGATCCATACATGTGACGGTGAAAGCGATGGTGAGACGGTTGGTGACTCCTCTGACGGGTGACATGCACATGGATATAGCGTCCATTATAGTAGAGACGTGGACCTTAACCCACAAGTTATTAGATATGGTATAATAGCTTCCGCATATTGTACTATAATATTGTAAATTTGTCTTCCGCTTATGTAAGTAAGTTCGTTGACTGGTCAAAGTCAAGGTATATAATTGAGTGGCGTCGTCGAGATAGCCTTCTGGGCAGGCAAAAAAAAAAACTCTCGGGGCGTTACAGTATTTCTCCACATTCTAAGTACTCAAACTCATAAAATTTATAAATATTAGATATTTTTAAACTACTTCAAATTTAGCTCTGTGCAAGAAAATATATAATCTATCAAATAAGAATCTAAATGTTGAAAATGCATATAAAGCTTTACCTTTTTTTTCACTTTGAAACTTTTTTATTCACTTTTCTCTTTTGTTACTCATATGCTTCTCCGTATTACACAAGGTGGTTCGTATAATGGACTTTCGATCGACGAATCTCAGAGTAGTTGCATTTAAATCACCAGGCAAGAATTCCCTACAAATATAATCATTTGAAGACACCAAAGTTTCGAATAACACATTTATACATTAATTTTCACTTTCCTTTTATTGGGGTTCGATTAACCCTTTTTTTATCTTTGGGTTATTTCCATAAACCACCTCTAAACTATCGTAATTTTTCACATCTAACTCCCAAACTATGAATTTATTTGTTTGGATCCTTAAACTATCACGATTTTTTCAATTTGATCCCTCCGTCAATTTCTATCAACTTTTCTGTTATTTTCAATTTTTCTCATTTATGAAATGTCAAAAGTATCCCCTCAGAGTTAGTTGAAACAAAGAATACAAAATCAATGGGAGGGGCATTTTGACTTTTCATAAATGAAAAAAATCAAAGATAATAAAAAATTGACAGAAGTCGATGAAAAGATCAAATTGAAAATTTGTGATAGTTTAGGGAACTAAAAAAGTAAGTTTGGAGTTAGATGTAAAAAATCGTGATATTTTATGGATGATTTTTTAAAATAATTCTTTCTTTTTTCACTTTTCTTTCAACTTTAAGCTGCACTTAAGCGTTCAACAAATAGACAATTATTATCAAAAATTAAAATAATAAAATAATAAAATAATAAAATAATAAATTATCATAAAAAAAAATTCATCATCTAATTATTCATAGTTTTACTTAGCAACTTTCCAAATTGCCCTGTACTAAAGGGATAATTAATAAAAAAATAGTGCTTTGAATTTCACTAAGTAATATGATATTCTTGAATAATGCTTGAAAATAAGCAAATATTTAAGACATGAAAAAATAGGTGCAATTAAACTCCAATGCAACTATGCTAATGATAGATAAAACATTATAAGTGTGAGCATGCATGCAATATAAAAATATAGGAATGATGTATAAAATTGTAAACTCCTCGAACCTTGAACTCAATAATGTCGTCAGTGTTGAAAATCAAAGTTAAAAAAAATGATATAATTTGATTTATCTCAAGTCGATGAATGTGGGAGCTATAGGAAGAAGTCACGAAGAATTCAAAATGTTCCTGATCGATAAATTTCGATGCATTGGTGTTTCTCGATTCGGCATCGATGTTGCTTATCGTGATATGCATATACCAGCCCTGTCGAGTGAATTTTCTTTTCAGAAAATTACAGCCATAATAATTAATCCCATTCTTGTATTAGTGCACGACTCATGATGCTGGGATGTATAAGCTGTTAATAAGAGTGCATTGCGTTATATGAGATGTTACATGTTGATGTAAAAATTCTGTGAAAGTAAAAAATTCAAAATGTAAGCCCCTATAAGATCCTGACATAAAAATCATGGACCCGTGAAATTGAATCAAATACTACTCGTGAAGACTCTTTAACTCAAAGCTTGCATACAATGGAGTCAACGATGATACTGTTTTTAAACAGCGTAGAGAAACTATTACAATTACACTATTTAAAGTTATAACGTCATTATTTAGACAATGTAAGTTTTATATTTATAAGTTGTTCAATATGGATGTTTTCTATCTCATCTTTTCCTATTCTTTATGTAATTAGATTTGTATTAAATAGTTCATCATTGAATTTCTTAAATAATTTATCATAATTGAATGAAAATCTGATGATGAGATAAGAACACTTTTATTTTATCAATTTATAAAATTTCTAACATTAATTATAATTAAAATAGTAATATATAATTGTATAGTAAATAAAATAATATTTTAATATTTTAAATTTGGATTTGTTGATGTTCAGATTAATCATTTAATCTGAAAGTCGTACCTCTGGTCGAATTAAAACACAATTCTATTGTTCAATTATATAGATCAATTTAATTTTTAAAAAATAGATAATCGTGTTTAGTCTTAATTCTATAATAATTAAATTTGGGTCGTTTTAGGATCTCTCGGTTGCAATTGAGGTATTTTGATATTTTGTTTCCGAGTTGACATACTCCCTCCCTAAACGATTTTATTATTTTCCAACTACATTTTATTTATTAATTTTTCTAAAAAAATATTACTTATTTTCCTATATTCGAAAATAATAAAAAAACTCTGGTCCTAGAATTCCTCGTTAAGCGGTCTAATGCAATCTCCCCCTCTCGCCACGTGGTCTTTTCCTATTTTCTCCTCTCTCTTTTCCCGCGACCCAAACCATTACATCATCCAATTCCCGGTGTCTCCTCCGGTCCTCCTCCTCCCACCCGCCATGGATTCCTCTCCAGATCCCGACGGTGAGAAGATCGCCACATCCTCTTTCTTCACCGCCCATCCTTCATCAGATTCTGACGAAGCCTTCGCCGACTTCCCGCCGGATTTCGCGGATCTCCCCACCTCCGCTCCTCCTCCATCTCCCGTCGTGAACCCCATCCTCCGCCACCGCCGGTTGCCTCCGTCCGTTGTCACCGCCCTCGCCTCACGAAGATTCCCTTACCCTGACGCTTCCAAGGAATGGACTTCCCTCTCGCCGACCTGCAGCAAGGGCGGGATTCCCCCGGCGTCTCGAGATCAATGGACGGTGGAATCGAGTTCTGTCCTCACTTCGAGCGGAGTCGGCGGCGGGAGCGTCTGGAACCGCCCGGAATCCTCGGCCGAATCGTCTTCTGAAGACGCTTCAGCCGTTACCGACGACGAAGTCCGTTCCTCGTCGCCGGAGACGGGCGTGGTGGATTTAATTCTTTATTTATCCGTCAGGATCGTCTTTTTCCATCTCAATTTGTTGGTTGGTTTCTTCAAACTTCCGTTTTGGTTTATGCGCTCTGGTTTTTGGCTAGTCGTGGATCCCTTCGGTACAATAAAATGCGCCATTGGTGGTTCGAAGTCGAGGTTCCTGGGTTTTTGGACGTATTTGTTCGATAAAGTATGCCCCCTGGCATTCGAGACATCGAGTGTTTGGCAATGGCAGGGGTTGATCAGGTCACTGTCTCGGTGGTGTTTCTGGTTTCTGTATGCTGGCGTCCTCCTCTCCGGTCTCGTGGCAATCGCACTCCTCTGTGGCAGTCTGTTGTTAGCACGGATAGTGGAGGCACCCGTTCAGGTGACGCAGGAACTGAGCTTCGACTACACGAAGGGAAGTCCGGAGGCACTTTTGGCTTTAGCGCCGTGCGGGGGAGGCGGACTGGATAACGGAGGAGAGGTTGGAACCGCCGGTCACGCGCCGATGCCCCCGAATCACAAGGTGCATCTCACTGTTTTGTTGAGATTGCCGGAGTCCGACTACAATAGGAGACTTGGGGTTTTCCAGGTATCTGAGCGTGAATCCTTGGAAGTTGCTCTGCTGATTGCACATTCACTTCTTTGTTTAACATTATGTGTAAACTTGTAAAATTTTGGCTTGATGTTTCGTCTGCTTGGATGATGATGTTATTTGTATACTTCCAATTACAAGTTTTTTCTCATGCTTTGCAAATTACACATTACCTTCCAAGGTTTGGGGGTTCCTTTTACTTTGTTGAATTGTCTATGTAGAACAATGATTTCATGGAGAGCAATTTGAAAATGGAAGATAAAAACTCATGAAACTTCCTCACCGTACCTATTTCTAACTCTATTTTCTCCATGTAGATTGTAGGACTCTCCGTGACTGTAAGGCAGCATGAACTTCTATGTAGATGAGTTAATATCAAAGAGATGCTTTGTTTGTTTACTTGTCGGTGTTTAAACTGATATCTTTTACTCAAACAATTCGATACATGCAGGTCAAAGTGGAGTTTCTATCTGCAGATGGCAAGCTTCTGTCTAGTTTAAGCCAGCCATGCATGCTACCATTCAAGAGTTATCATATCCGCTTTGCAGAGACATTCTTTAAGAGCATTTTTTTGCTAGCAGGCTATTCCTTGGAATCACAGGATGTCAGAATAAAAATGACAGGCTTTACTGGAGTAACCGAACCAACTGCATGCTTAAGGGTGAAGCTGGAACAAAGGGCAGAGCATGGACCTGGTGGTGGTATTCCAGAAATATATGCAGCAAATTTGAAACTTGAGGGCGAGTTACCTCTCTTGAAGAGGATAATGTGGAACACCAGGTGGATACTGTTTGCATGGATCAGTATGGTATTACTTATTTTTGAGTTGCTGTTTGTGATGTTATGTTGCAGGCCATGCCAGTTTGTTTCTCTTGGTATTTAGTTTATTACTAAATGTGAGAGTCATTGCGTGAATCCTTAAAACAATTGGGTTGCTGTCGGATGAAGTCATCAGCTTCACATGTAATTTCATGGGATAGAAATTCATGGTGTAGAATACTGTGTATTCAGAAGTCCTATCTCCTGAGAAGAAACTCATGTCAAGTATATCTTCCAGCATAGATGGTTCCAAGGAGAACTTTATTAGGCAATCAAAGAGGGGTTATGTTACAAGTACATGGGCTGAGTTTAGGGTGGGATGGAAGTGAAGATTTTACAAGTAATAGGCATTCTGGAAACGACAATGGCCTGAGAAATGTAGGTTCATTGGAGAATTTACTGCTTTGAGGAGCCAACTTGGGTTAGGAGGAGCCACAACAATTGATCTGCTTCCAGAATTTTATAGTAGCTGAAGTTCGTGGTTGATAGGTATTGCTTTTGCCCAAATTATAAAGTTTTAACGTATATTTTAGGCATGTGATAGAGAAATATGAGGTATGCCCATTTGAATTTACATACCCCCAGTGGATTTATGTACTCTTATCTATCAATTGTGTAACGGAAACAAGCTCTCGACTCTGCAGTTCTTTCTGTGCAATGTGAGACTGCATGACAATTCCGAGAGTGGCTCCTTTCGGAATCAAATTTAGGGATTACAATTTACAACAAATACTTCACTATTCAAGTAGAAAACAAAAATATTTTTTTTGGAAGCAAAATATAAAAGGTTTGAAAACACGATATGTGAACATTTTTTTGGCAAGGATCAACCGCTTCTTTTTAGGTGCCGTTTGGCAACACAAAATAGTGTTTGAAATAGCGTTTAACGGTTTAAACGTTATTTTTTTTATTTGATAAATGATAAAAATAAGTAGCGTTTAACATTTTATTGAAAAGCACGATTGTTTATAATTTTTTCAAATTTTATCTTATTCAAATACATTATTTTTTTGTCAATTTATCTTATTATTTTTTCATTTTTATTTTCTCATCATATAACTATATTTCTTTTAATATTAATGCTTAATTAATTACAAAGTTTTTATATGTTAACCATGAATAAAAAATGATTTAATGAATATATCTATATCATATATGCACTATATAAAATTTATTGTCAATATAATTTTATATATATTAACAAAAAAAATTAATTGTGAGATTTTATTTTATTTAATTGAGATATAAATAATTCATTTATTGTATTATAATAAAAATTGTATAGTACTTAAATTAAATAATTTATTATATACTTAATTATGTCATTTTATATTTATTAATTATTATCCGTAAACCGCTGGTTAAATCATCATCCGCTTGTCAATATGCTAAAAATGTCAAAGGGAGCCTTAATTGTGGGGGATAGGTGTGGGTGGAATCGTTCATAAATTGTTATTTTTTGGCCAAGCGGTAATGTTTCTGAAGTAATATTAAGCTTTAATACCAATCAAGATTTTCCACATTCTTAACCCAGCACCGACTATTTAAGTTTCCATGTTCTTATATCTTGCATATTTTAATTGCTTTTTGTCTTTTAAATTTTTTTTTAAAAAAGAAACGTCCTTCTCTTTTAAAAAGTTACAAATTTATTTGACGTGTCTATTTTTTCTTCTCTATGTTTCTATCTTTTTTCCCCTGTTTTAATATTTTCATGCATTATATATTAATTATTTTTTACTAATAAATAAATATTAACCAAACATTTTGAGAATTATGATTGATGTTTGGATTAAGGGCCTAATGTAGTAATACATTAATTTCTTCTAATTAATCAGTACATATAGCATAAAGGAATCAAATAGTATACACATATTCACCGAAAAAAGTTCTATACTATGTGTTTGGAATGAGAATTTTGAAAAAAAAGTTAGTTCTCGAGAATCAATCGATTTGATAGAAAAGTTTGAGTTGGTGGATGAAAAAGTGTAATGATGATGATTTAAAAAGTTGATTTGATGAATAAGTTTTAGAGGATGTTTGGATAAAAAAATAAGAATTAAAAATATAATTTATTATTTTATGAGGTATAAAATTATAGAAAAAATAATATGTTATTAATATTATAATTTATGTAAATAATTATATTATTAATATTATTTTTATTTATTTTGATTAAATCTTTTAAATATTATTAATATTATAATTTACATAAATCGTTATATTATTAATATTATTTTTATTTATTTTGATTAAATCTTTACGTACATCTTAAAAATAATATGTTATTAATATTATAATTTACGTACATCTTAGATCCAAATATAATATAATTTTTTTTAAAAAATTGAATAGTTTAATTAATAAAATATTTATTAATTATTAGAACTAAATATTTTATAATTTTTTATTAATAACAGTTAATAAATTATTTTATAATATGATTAATAATGTATTAATAAATAACTAAATAATATATACTTATATTATTATATAATTGTAACTTACTTAGAATACCATAATTAATAATTTAATTATATTATACTAATATCATACTAGTTAATTTTTATTATGATATATGATAAGTAAAATAAATAAAAATATTTACGTTAATATTTAAACAAGAAAATATATTTTCATAATAAATAATAATGGAAAATTATATTTTATTATAACACTAAGTAAATTTTAATAAATAATAAATGTACTTCTTTTGTTATTATACCTAAATAAATTATAAATTTATGATAATATAATATAATATAATATAATATATATTATAAGTATATAATATATATGTATATAATATAATACATACATATAACAATATTATTAAAATAATATGTTATAGGTTTAAAAGTAGCTCCACCTACTTTTAGACGTATAAAAAAAATAAAAAATATAGGGTGTTCTTGCTATTAATAAGAACTTTACGATTGAAATATTTGATAAAATATTTCAGCCATACATCACGTGACGAGAATTTTGCAAGTTCTCGTCACATGATGTGTTTGGTTCAAGTTCTAAAAGTTGGGCAAAATTTTAGCCCAAGTTGTAAAACCAAACACAAGGAAGAAAAAATGTACCTATTTTGGGTGGGGGACACGGCGCGAGAGGAGGGAGCTAACGTGACACATTTTTTTCCCTGATTATTAATATTATTTTTTAATTCGAGGATACAAGAGTAATTTAATAAGTAATACAAATTAAAAAAGGGAAAAAATAAAATAGCGTTAGAAGATAACTGATAATATCAATAATAAAATGCTTATAGTTAGGAGAGCCCAAGCTCAATTTAACCGATCAATTCGACTCAACCTAATTAATTATGAGTAGGATACTTCGAATATGGTAAAATCCGACCCAACTCAATTACTTTCATGTCATATTAGCAAATTGGATAATTAATAATTGATATAATTCAAAACTCAATCCGAAAATTCCAAATTTATAATATTAACAAACTAAAAATATAATACTAAAATTACTTACGTTACTAATGATTTCAATATTTATATCTTTATCCATTTGCTTTAATTATTATTGTGTTTGTCTTATCTTAGAATGCATTATCATTATAGAATCTTAAATATAATAGGAAACGCTCAAGTTAAAAACAAACGAGTGAGTTGAATCCAACTCGACTCAAATAATATTATCTCCCCTATTTCTACTTGAATGGAAGATTTTTTTTTATAAAATGTTTAACAAATTCTTTGTCATAGTAACACCCAATATTTTCTGATGATTTTTTTGTCAAGTGAAAGTGATGGTCGCGTGGTTTCTTTAATGAAAAAGTAACACCCAATATTTTCTGATGATTTTTTTCAAAATAAGATTTTGCCAGATTTTCATGTAATTTTTTCATCATGTCATATTTTATTATTTTACATTTATGACATCAAATAATATACTATTCTTTAAGTTGACAATAATAGCATATTTTGTGTTTTAATATCACCATCATTTATAACTTGTCTAATATAACTTAACATAACTTTAAGTAATTTTGTATAAGGTAGAAGATATTCGGGATATAGAGCTAACTAATAAATGTTAATATAACTATCATGATGACAATGGAGGTGTACAACATTTTAGGATAAATTACACGAATTGTCCTTCAATTTTAGGTGCGATAACTATTAAGTCATTTAACTTCAATTTATAATCAGACTATACTCGAAGTTTGATTTCTTGTACGCTTGTCCTCCTGATGATAGTGTATTTTTCAATTGGTATTTGACGTGATGTGATAGAAAATAATATAATATAATTAAAATAAAAAAGAGGTGGTGGCCTTATGGCTGCCGCCTTTCGTCGGAATCAGAGGAAGGGGGTAGCGTTCTATCCCCCTCTCTCCTCTTCAACATCGGAGAGAAGAGGGAAAGGGCACCAGAGAGGGGAAGGGTCGGTTGCCCTCCTTCCGCTCTGTGTCACACGCATAGAGGGGGAGGGGGTCGGCCGCCCCATTCATCGCCCCTACACATCGGAGAACGGAAGGAGGCAGCCACCCCCTCCTCCTTTGTGTCGTGTGACGCAAAGGTCGAGGGGGGCGGCCGGGTCTCTTCCTCTTTCCTTTCCGACGTCGGAGAGAACTCTGTCATAGTTGAAGATTTTGGTGAAGTCAATGTCATGGTAGTAGTCTCCATGCTTGTCGAATGTGCAAGCAGACGAGTCGACGACTATCGCCTACATTCCTTTCGTGTTGTAGACGAACTCATCGTGCTCCCATACCTACAAGAGGCACTAATGGTCTAGGCAGTCAAGCAGTTGTGGTTCTTGATGGTCATGAGTGCAAGGTAGCTCACCCAATATGCATTGACCCAATAGGCATGGCGACTTCAACGTCGTTGCGCTTGAAGTTTGGTTCTGGTTCCATAAGGTAGTGGGCGGTGATTAGGCTGGAGTGGTCGATGAGGCACGAACAGCTGTAGGAGTGGTCATTGGGGGAGAGCGAGGTCGGCGTGAGGGATTCAATAACGCTGAAGAGGGTCCCGACAAGGTCAATTTTCATCTTGATCAGGTCAATGTTGTTGGCGGTCTTGATGGGGGTCTTCAGCATGGTAGGTACTCAGAGAAGGAGGTAACGACTTCGCCTGAGGTATTGTAAGGAAAGGGGGAATTGCCAGCGAGACGGCATTGTTTTGCGTTGCACTGATGATGAGTTTGCGGCTTTTAAATCCGACGTGGAGAGCCTAGAACATGAGGTCATAGACGTCATTGTTTTGGATGATGGAGGTGGCCTGAATGCGTAGGACTGATCAGCAGGATCCGCCATGAAAGGGTAGATCTTTTTCCCGTTACAATTGACATCGAGCTTTCGAGTAGGGGCGGGAGCAGCGATAGTAGGAGACGGAGGGCTGGGGGACGCTGGAGAGACCACACAGGGGCGTCAGAGAGGGGGAGGGGCTGTGTTGCCCCCCTTCCTTCGGCTCCTGCGAGGGGTGGGAGCATAAGGCTACCACCTATTTTTTTATTAATTTATTATTTTTATATTATTTTATTATCTATTTAAGGACCTTGGAGAAGTCCAGGTCTTGGTAGTACTCTCCCTGCTTGCCAAATATGCAGGCAGACGAGTCACCGACTATTGCCTACATGCCCTTCGTGTTGTAAATGAACTCATCGTGCTCCCACACCCATGAGAGGCACCAGTGGCCGAGGCAACCAAGCGGTTGTGGTTCTTGATGGTCACAAGTGCAAGGTAGCTCGCCCGGTATGCCTGGAGGACGTCATAGACAACGGTGAGGTCGCCAGAATGACGGGGCATGGTGACTTAGTGTCATTGCGCTTGAAGTTTGGTTCTAGGAGGCAAAGAGTGGTGATCATAATTTTTATGGATTTGCTTATTTCACTCATTTGTACTAAATAACGAGTTGTTGATGACGTGCGAGTAGCTGTAGGATTGGTCATCGAGGGTCGAAGAGGGTCCTAGCAAGGTCAATTTTCACCTTGATCATATTGATGTTGTTGGGGGTCTCGATGGGGGTCTTCAGCGTGGTGGGGTAGTCGAAGAAGGAGGTAATGACTTCGCTCAAGGTGTTGTAAGGGAAGGAGGTGAGGATGGCATTGTCTGCGTTGCTCTAATGACAAGTTCATGATTTTTAAAATCCAACAAGGAGAGCCTAGAACGTGAGGTCGTAGATGTCATTGTTTTGGACGATGCCGGTGGCTTGAAGGTGTAGGGCTAATCGACAGGATCCGTCGTGAAAGGGCAAATCTTTTCCCATTGCTATTGACAATGGGCTCCACAGCAAGGGGCGAGAGCAGCTACAACAAGATATGGAGGGTTGGGGGCGCATCATTGAGACCGGATGAGGCATCATAGAGGGGGAGGGGCTGTGTTGCCCCCTTTCTCCCTCACTAGCGAGGGACGATACCATAAGGTTGTTGCCTATTTTTTTATTTATATTGATTTATTAATTTTATATTAATTTTATTGTGCCACATTGGTAGAGCAATCGAAAAATTCACTATCATCGGTCAAGTGGACAAAACACGTAAAAAATTAAAACTTTGAGGATAGTCTAATTACAAATTGAAATAAAGAGGACAATATAAATATCGAATCAGATGTGAGAGACGATTTATATACTTTACCCGAACATTTTATGTAGATCAGCAGGTCTATAACACTATCTTCACTATTAGGCCAATAAAATTATGTATTGATTTACTTTGCTAACAAAATAAATAAATATATTAAATTATACATAATAATTTTTAGAGTTTTTTCTGCTTACTTCCATATTTTTCAAAGGGGCCTTTTTTATTGTTGCTTCTTTTAGGATAATTTACCATTTGAAAAATTTTAATATCACTTACAATAAATTTACCTTTTGATTTTGATTATCAATATTTTGATAATATATAAAGTATTATTTAATATATGGCTAAAATAATTTAAAAATCAATTTTTAATATACGTTAATAAATATCCTAATTTAATATATATATATATATTATATTATTTTATTACATTTGGTTCTATATACTATGAGTTAACTAGTTCAATAAATTAAATCAGACTCGACGGTGTATCCAGACGAATGCCTAATTTTGTCAGGACAACTTGAATATGTTTTTTTCCTCAACTTTATTATTCATATTTCGTTTAGTAATAACGAGTTATATTTTTCTTTTTTCTGACCCATTCGATAAACCAACGCGAAGTGTTTGTGGGACCCGAGTTCGAGAGAGCCAAAAGAGGGAGAGTGGGCGAATTCAAACTCTTTTTTTGAGCTCTCACGTCCGCTTTCTTTTTTCTTCTCTTCCCCTGAAGCCTGGGCGGTGTACGGACGCGGCGATTACCCCGGCCTCCGGCCACCCGTCTCCGGCTTCTTCAAAAAGACCAGTCCTTTCCATTTTCGAGGTCCGTTGCGAAGCAAAATCGAATCCCGATCTCTCTTTCTCTCTCTCTCTCTCTCACCCTTGGCCTCTTCGCTTCCGGGAGTGTGAAGGGTAGTTCATCTTTTCTCCACTTCGTCTCATTATTCATCTGTCCAGTTTCCTACTATATATCTACGAAATCTATGGGATGTTTCCAAGATAAGGGATGCCTTTAGTTTTTTTTCTCTTATTCTGTGTTTAGATTCCTGAATGGGCATTCATTTGGGGTTTGTTTCGTGCCTTGAGATATCCTGTATCGGTTTTCGTTGAACTTTGTTCTTTTTTCTTTTCAAGAACCTCTGAGTGTTCCGTTGATCTGATTTCTTTTTCTCCTCTGTTTTGCTCCATTTGATGTGATGTTCCATTGGATTGAGAAGTTCAGATTAAAACGAGATAGAGAAGTGTATATTGTAAATGTGATAACCCAGGAAATATGATTATGCGAATTGTTCTTTTTGTAATTCCTAATACTGGTTAACTCTTCTAAGTTGTACTCTAATAATCTTCAAGTTCAGTTATTCTAGATTGTTTAATATCTTTATATAGATTATTATTGGAACACTACGTAGAATTATATTGTTGTATATAACATTCGCGGCAGTATACTAGCACAACTATGTTGTCCACTGATTGGGTACCCTCCTTCCTTATTACTATATGTACTCTAAATTTCTCTGGTTCATGCTCAATTATTTCTTTGACCTCAAAGAGTTTTTTCATTGCCATTGATGCCTTAGTTAGGAGGTTTGGTATATTTATCATTCTTAGGCTGGTGTGTGTAGGGTAGGTTTTCAAGTTCCAATTTTGTGAAGACCTATAACAAAGAATGTTCTCTTTGCCATATGATTTGTATTGGCTTTTGTTTGCAGGGTGATCTTTGGTAGAATAACAATATGATTGGGTCACTTTTCAGCCGAGTGTTAATGTAAGCATTCTGGACCTAGGTATAATCAGTTACAATAATTACATATAGGAGAAATGTGAGATTCCTGGTTTATGACTTGCAGAATGGGGCTTGGGTATGCTTGTCCAGCCTACGAATGTTATAAGACTGTGGAACTGAACAAACCAGATATTGAACAGCTACGCTTTTGGTGCCAGTATTGGTAGGTTTTTGCTATTTCACCTTTATGAATTATGGATTAGTGAAGTTAATTTGGATGCCATAATGCCTATAACATACTGAATAATGTATTCTGTTTTTTGTTTCTTGCAGGATTTTAGTTGCATTCTTGGCTGTTTTTGAGAGGGTTGGTGATGCTTTTGTGTCATGGTAAGCTTCATGCCGATTTCAAGGGCAAAAAGTTTTAAATATATGATATTTTGTTCTTGTTTATGTTTTTTATAGCCGGTCCCAAGCCCGGATAAAGGAGGAGGGTTGTGTTAGGCCCCGACAGCCAGCATAAAATCATGTCGAATCTTATGAACATGGATCAACGAATATATTGTGTTAATGCTAGGTCGTTACCCGTAAGTAACGCGCTGTACAGCTCGGGTACAGTGATAAAAGAGCAAGAGCCGCTGCATCCTCGCCTGAATGCAGTGTTAAATGAGCAAGGGCTACCGCACTCTAATGGACGGAGGCGGTTAAAGAAGCTAGTTCATGAGACTAAGGTCAGATTAGGTTCTTGGAATATTGGGACGTTGAATGGGAAGCGCCTCGAGGTGACACAAGTAATGGACCGACGTAAGATTAGTATCTTATGCTTGCAAGAAACTAGATGGGTAGGAGAGGGAAGTAAAGAGATTAGGTTAAATGGTTCCAAACTTTGGTACACGGGTAAGGTAAATGGAAGGAATGGTGTTGGTATTATCGCGGATGCAGAATGAAGGAAGAATGTTGTGGAAGTTAAAAGGATTGAGGATCGAATCATATCCGTGAAAGTAATTGTTGGAAAGGAGACTATGAACATTACTAGTGCATATGCACCCCAAGTAGGAGCAGAATCACATCTCAAGGAGAAGTTTTGGGCAGATATGGAGGGTTTGATTGAAAGTATACCAACAACCGAGAAAGTTTATATTGGGGGAGACCTCAATGGACATGTTGGTAAAGAGGCAGGACCACATGCAAGGGTTCATGGTGGTTTTGGTTTTGGGGAGTTGAATGAGGAAGGACAAACTATTATTGATTTTTCTTTAGCATACGACCTTAAGATTATCAACACTTGTTTTAGGAAGAGAGAGGAACATTTAATCACATACAAAAGTGGAACTCATAGGTCTCAAATCAATTTTTTCTTGACAAGAAATACTGATAAAAGACGCTGTACTAATTGCAAAGTAATTCCTGGGCATGGGGTGACTACACAACATAGATTGTTAGTTTTTGATATGCAAATGAAATGTATAAAACCAAAATCCCGAACAGTTTTTGATCGAAAGATCAAGTGGTGGCAGTTAAAGGGGGAGAAGCGAGAGACTTTTAGAAGTAAGTTATTAGAGGAAAGTGTGTGGGAGTTAGAAGGAGATGCTAGTATCATGTGGAAGAATGTGACAAAAAAGGTTGAAATGGTTGCTAAAGCCATTTTAGGAGAATCAAAAGGTTTTGGACCACGAGATAAGGAGACTTGGTGGTGGAATGAGGAGGTCCAAGAAAAGGTGCGTAATAAGAAGAATTGTTTCAAGGCGATACACTTGGACAATAGTTCTGACAATTGGGAAAAGTATCGTTTGGCGAAAAGGGAGGCTAAGAAGGCAGTTAGTGATGCTCGTGCTAAAGCATATGAGGGGTTTTATAAGGAGTTAGGGACAAAGGCTGGTGAACAAAAGATTTACAAGATTGCAAGGAATAAAGAGAAGGAGTCGAGAGATTTGGATCAAGTAAGATGCATAAAAAATGAAGTTGGCAAGGTTTTAGTTACTGAAGGAGATATTAAGAACAGATGGGAAGAGTATTTCTATAAGCTATTTAATGATGGATGTGAAGGTTCCCGTTGTGATTTGGAGGACTTGACAGTTAGCGAATGTGAGCTTAATAGGTCATTTTATCGTAGAATTAGAGTCTCGGAGGTTAGCGAAAATGGAGAATGGTAAAGCCGTTGGACCGGATGGTATACCGATTGAAGTTTGGAAATGTTTAGGAGAAAAAGGTGTGTTGTGGTTATGTAAACTATTTAATGAGATTTTACGGTCGAAAAAGATGCCTGATGATTGGAGATTAAGTACATTAGTTCCTATTTACAAAAATAAAGGGGATATTCAGAATTGTGCAAATTATAGAGGGATTAAACTTATGAGTCACACTATGAAATTATGGGAAAAAGTGATTGAGCATAGATTGAGAATGGAGACTAGTATTTCTGAGAGACAATTTGGGTTCATGCCAGGAAGATCCACTATAGAGGCGATTTATTTACTAAGGGGGATGATGGAGAAGTATCGAAGTAGGAGAAGAGACTTACATATGACTTTCATTGACTTAGAGAAGGCGTATGATCGGGTACCAAGAGATGTACTTTGGAAAGCCTTGCAAAAGAAGAGGGTGAATGTTGCCTACATTAAGGTAATACAAGATATGTACGATGGGGCATTGACTAGGGTTAGGACACCCGGAGGTGAGACAAATGAATTTCCTATAGGAATTGACCTACATCAAGGATCAGCTTTAAGCCCGTATCTATTTAACTTAGTTATCGATGCTATAACCGAGAGTATCACAGAGGAGGTACCTAAGTGCATGCTATTTGCGGATGATATAGTACTTTTAGCGGATTCAAGAGAAGAGATTAATACAAAATTGGAAATATGGAGAAATACGTTGGAGTCAAAGGGTTTTCGTTTAAGTAGGAATAAAACAGAATATATGCATAGCAATTTCACAAATAAACAACTTAGAGACGATTTGAAAGTTAGGCTAGGAGAGGATATAATTCCTCAAGTGACAAAGTTTAAATATTTAGGATCAATTGTAAGACAAGATGGTGAGATTGATGACGATGTTAATCATAGAATTCAAGCTGGTTGGTGTAAGTGGAGGAAAGCCACTGGAGTTCTTTGTGATAGAAAAGTGCCCAATAAAGTTAAAGGAAAATTCTATCGTACTGTTATAAGGTCAGCAGTGTTATATGGTAGTGAATGTTGGGCTATGGAGGGACAACATGAACGTAAAGTGGGGGTAGCCGAAATGAGGATGTTGAGATGGATGTGTGGTCATACAAGATTAGATAAGATTAGGAATGATCATATACGTGAACGAGTCGGAGTGGCTCCTATTAGTGAGAAAATGGTAGAGAATCGTTTGAGATGGTTTGGTCATGTTCAGAGAAGACCATTAGATGCGCCAGTAAGAAGAGTAGATCAAATAATCTGGAGTCCGATTAAAAGAGGGAGAGGGAGGCCAAGGCGGACACTTGGCGAACTAATAGAGCAAGATTTATTAGTGAATAATATACCGAAAGGTTTGGTTACTAATAGAGCGGAATGGCGTCGTATGATCCATGTAGCCGACCCCACCTAGTGGGATAAGGCTTTGTTGTTGTTGTTGTTATGTTTTTTTAGAACGATGCCTTGTTCCTTTGTGATATGTGGATAACTATACCTGTTTTGACATTTCAACTATTTTCTCATTTGCTTCTAAAACTTAAAAGGTTGCCAATGTATGATGAAGCGAAGCTGGCATTTTACATATACCTTTGGTTTCCTAAAACAAGGGTATGCCACTTTTTTCCTTCAATATATAATGAAGATTGCCTTTCTTCGCATCTTCCCTTATTAGCCTGAATGGGATGTACCAATTTTCAATATTGTGAACTGGTCTGTTTTGCTTTGAATGGTTCCAGGGAACAACATATGTCTATGAAACATTCTTCAGGCCGTATATTGCAAGTAACGAGGCAGAAATAGATCACAATTTAGTCATGTTGAGAACAAGGGCTGGGGAGATGATGGTGCTAGGATGGGAGAAGGCTGCAAGATATGGCCAGACGAGATTCTTTGAAATTCTGCACTATGTTGCTTCTCAGTCGCAGGCACCAAGAGCAGATCCTGTTCAGGTATTGTATTGCTTGGATTGACAAAATATCTTATCATCCTGTGTGCGGTATTGCTTCTGGAAAATTCCATGTTACCTACTTCCCATGCAGCGTTGCTATGAAAGTTCTGCATCCTTGATGTGTCTTTTACCTGAATAAGCATGTAGATAATTTTATGTGATGAATGAAGGCATCTTGATTTTCTGCATTTCTGGTTGTCATGGATTTGGATTAACAGAAATGGTCTATGCTACTAACAACCATACTGAAATTAGTTTCTTCATGCTGTAATTTCTGCAAATTTGAGACTCTGCTTTGAACCTTTAGAGGTCGCACTGATGATAGTAAAATGTAAAATAAAAGAAGTGGGAAAAGAAAGGAAGTAACGAGTTTGAATGATGAGGTGGATATCCAAATGGCATTTAAACAATGGGTGACTGAAAATCTTTTTCCATTGATTTAATGGACATCACCTACTAGCGAATATGGCTGTTACACAATACTTTGTAATGCAATTTAGCATGTAAGCTATCTCTCATTTAAGCAATATTATAAAATTGGTTACTGATTGAATTAACTTCTGTCGACAGAATATTCAGCCGCAGCAACTGCATCAAGCTGAAAAGCATAAGGCACCTTCTCCACTAACTGTTCCTGAACCTTCATCTGAGCTAGCTCAATCAGTTGTTTCTTCGGTGACAGTTGCTACCCAACAGCTCCTGCATCAGGTGCCTTCTACAATGGTAGATGCCTTTCAACCTTCAGCTTCTCGGCAGCCTCAGCAAGCAACAAAAGTATCACCACCTAGTCCCATAAAAAGTCAGCTGCAAGAACAATCTACAAGTTTGAATTCGTCTTCATTGCCAACCTCTCAAGCCGAGCCACAATCACCAAATTCCAATCCAGTCAGTTCAGGGCCTCATCAATCCCCTCATAATGACGAGGCTATGCAGATGGAGGCATCTGATGCGGCAGCCACGAGTGACTCTAATGCAGGACCGAAGGAGCCTGTCATTGACGAAGTAATCCGTGTCACACGTGGCAGGTTATGCAGACGAGCTGACATTGCTCGTGGCGTCCCTTCTAGCCGATAGGAGAACGTATTGTTGAGGAACTTTCTTATGCGATTCAGCTGTAGAGTAGAGACCCAAACTTTCTTGTAAATAATATCTGTAAGAGGTGGATTGCACCTTCACAGGATTATAAGTGCCTTGCAGGTTTTTACTAATTGAGAGGCTATCTTTTTTTGTTGATAATACTGAGAGATATGTTTACCAGGATCTTGTTGAAGCTTTTACTGATTGCTACGTGATTTCTTGGAGATTCGAGGAAAATTGTAGCATATACGGAAGTAGCATATTTCTGACATTGCTTAGGTAAATGAAATCCACAAAACATCAAACTTGTTTGAATGAGATGAAACATTTACTATCGTAAGATTTCATTTCCTTAGACACGTATGCAATCTGCATTGTACATACAACAAATCTAGACAAGAATGACAGTATGTTGTACATGATAAAGTTTCTGTATCATGTCACAAAAATATGCAAAAAACATTATCTACACTGCTTCAAATTATTTTTCTACTCTAATATCAACAACATGAAAATTTCCCCAAAATAAAAAGTACCAATATCGTAAACGTGTCATCTAATTGGGCCTTAGGAAAAAACCAAACTCTTAGCCCAATAACCGCGTTTTGTGAAGTTCTAAATCTGAAACCATTCTTTTTCGCCTACCCGCCAAATCCTCCCACCAATTTTGTCTTTATTCGCCATTTAAAATAGAAAAAAAATACGACATAATAATTATATTAAATAATAAATATATAAATAAAAAAAGAAATAATGAAAGCGTTGTGAGGCCTCCGAAACCGTTCTCGCCTCCTGCCCTTCCATTCGACTTCGTTCGCCAAGCGACGGGGACGGGATCTCGACGCGGAACCCTGCGCCGTCGCCTCTCGTCGAATCTCCCGGTCAACAGTAGACTCGATCCGGGAGCCGGCATTGCCGATCGACGCCGCCGGCGGTCCTTCGATCTCCGGCGGCCAGTACTCGGATCTGGATTGATAGAAAGGGGAGAACTTTTGGGCCTCCTCGTTGCCTTGCCGAGCTTAAATTGGGCTCATTGGCGGGATTCAGGTGAATTATGAGGGTTTCCAGCTCGAGAACCGACGCGCTTTAGGGATTTTTGGGTAGCTTGTTCTTTGAGCCAGGCGGGCCAAATTTGAAGGGGTTCGCCGCATCGGGAAGGTGCCAAATTTTCGACATGGATCTATCTTCTATAAATGAGGAGTTGGCCGAGATCGAGGGTCAGATCAACGACATTTTTCGGGCGCTGGCGTAAGGATTTGGAAATATTTCTTCCTCCGATTTGATAGTGTTTTGCCCCGTTATTGGAGCTTTAGAAATGTTTTTAAATTTTTTTTTGCTGTTGCTTGGAAATATTTGACTAATTTTGTGCTTCAAGCGGAAATATTGATTTGACTGCAAATGTAGTTTTTTTAAAAAAGAAGTTTATATTTTGCGGCATTGATAGTATTGTTTGGGAGGTGATTTAGCTCATGATTAAATAAAATCTTTGTGTGTTTGTAACAGCAATGGATTCCAGAAGTTGGAGAAGATCAAAGATGCCAATAGACGGAGCAGGCAGTTGGAGGAACTTACTGATAAGATGAGGGAATGCAAAAGGTACATTCTTGCGAAGCTTTTCATATAAGATTCTTTGTTACATTATCTATTTTAGAAGTTTTCTTCAAAAATACTTTTTAGAAGCCACAGGGGATCTTCTCAAAGCAAAAAAAAAAAAAAAAGAAAAAAAGAAGGAAGCCACAGGGGAATTAAAACCATGATTAAAAGAACCAGTTTTTCATACAAATATTCTTTCCATTAAACGTGAAGTGATAGGCTTCGTTACAGTTGCTCTTGCAGTCTTGCAAATGTGAACAATTACAAATTATATAATGTCCTTGAGTTGTAATCACATTTTCTGTAAACTATAACAAAAGGACAATATGTATGTTTAAAGTGGTTTGATGTTGCATTTTGCACTGAAAGAAAACAATTGGTTCCTGTCCATTATTTGTTGTCTATTAATCAAATACTTATCTTGTCGGAACTTTATCTCTTTCTAGGCTCATCAAAGATTTTGAGAGAGTGATGAAAACAGAGGAGACCATGAATACTCATGATACAAACAAAATGCTGAATGAGAAGAAACAGTCAATGGTTCCATTTCGTTTCAAATACTCCTTGATAATATGTGTTTCTTATCATACGATATTTTTTTGTATAACTTTTCTTGGATACATTTTTTGATTTGCAGATTAAAGAACTGAACTCATATGTTGCTCTCAAGAAGCAGTGAGTTTTCATCTCTTAAAATACATTCTTACAGATAATGCTTGTTGCAGTTTACTTAGCATACTTGCAATAATGTGAAAGTTTTGCATTGGAAAAAAAATGAAAGTTAATAACTTCAGTGTGGATTCATGAAAGTTCTATTAACTAAGAATTATGATATACAAGAGTATGTCTATGCCTTCTCTTTCTAAGTAATATCACAATTCCATCCTATCATGATCTTCAGAAGGTTATGATCTTTAATCAGGAAGCAACATTTGGTTTTTCTAAACCAGAATGGAGATTGTTACCTTCTTACTGCAGTTCATTTTTTTTTTCGACCAATTCTCCTTAAACACTTTTTCTCTTCTTTTTTTTTGGACTCTAGGCATGCAAGTGAAAATAAAAGAGTTGACCTCTTTGATGGACCCAATGGTGGAGATGTTTTTGCTGACGAAAATGTTACCTTGGCATCATGTAAGTTATGTTCTTGAGTCAATTCCATATTACTCCCAATCAACACTTCTTATCAGAGTTAAATATTTATATCCTCTCAAAAAAAGAGTTAAATATTTATATATCCACTGAAAGTAGAATTAAATATTTGTTCAATTAAGATTTATTACACTTAAGTTGAATTGTTTCTATCAACATTTAATTGTGCCTTCAAAAAACAAAAAAAAAACTTTGATTGCTTAGAATGTCTGAAATATTTCAATTTTAGTTACAAAATTTCTATCCTGTTAGTTCCATCCCCTCCTTGTTGGGTGTATCATCATGAATCGTCATAAGAAAATTCAGCTCTCAATCACAAAAAATGTCAAAATATCTTTCCAAAGGTAAATATCTTAATTTAAGCCCCAACAATGCTACTATGATATGGTTCTAGCTGTGTCAGCACTGTGATTTGTTAATGACAAATCACTACTTCTTCACAGCTGTCCAACTTGTTGGCCACAAATATCAGCCCAAAAGTCACTCCATTCTGTAACTACAAGCGGTAGATTGATAGTGTAGCAAAATATGATTAGTTCATCAGGGTGCCCATAGAAATAAAAGATAATTGTAAGATCATGTACAAACGCGTATTTGCATTTGTTGAAATTTGATGTGCTAACCAATTTCCTAAAAGATTAAATCGTTAGGAAGAGCAACATCATTTTACTCTCCTTACGTGTAGGCTGTTAACAACTTTGATCTAGCCCAGCCCACCAAGTGGACAACAAAGGGAGAAAAATACCTTTTTAATAAAAGCTTAACGAAGTTTCAACTCTTGACCTCTAGCTCGAATACTATGTTGAAATGAAATTTGATGTGCTAACCGATTTTTCGAAAAGCTTAAGTCGGTAGGAAGAGCAATATCATTTATTTTATATTCTTAACATGCATCATTTGTCCGTGGAACTCATGTTGGTTGGTGAATTGGCAAGGCTGAGGAACAGAGGTATCTCATTCTGTATAAGAATAATGGAAGTGAGCATTTTCAGATATACACAATTGAGAGACATGAGGTAGTGAAATGTTAAACCTGATTAAAAGGGATCTTAAGTGCCTGTTACTAATTAGATCAAGTATCAAGGACCAAAACCAATATCTGAAAAATCATGTTGATAGTGAATAAAGTTGCATAAATAATAGGAAATGATAAAAAACTCTCTGTGTAATGTACATTGAATCTTTTCACTAATTTATTTTCATCAATTTCTACAGCTATGACCAATCAACAGCTAATGGACACTGGGCACCGTATGATGGATGAAACGGATCAGTCTATTGAGCGGTCCAAGAAGGTTGATTTTCATTATTATACTTTTACATAATTAGTTTTGATGATGCAAGTTTTGTGAACAAAAAAGTCGTAATAGTTGTGCTTTTTTCTTCAATGTGTCAAAATCTATCAATCTCCATATTGGCCCGTATCGATCTGCTCAAACTTCTTAATAATTAGCATTATCTGATAAAAAATTCGTTATTAACTGATATAGGTTGTTGAAGATACTGTTAATGTTGGAGCAGAGACAACAGCTGCCCTCAAGGCTCAGGTTAGTTTTTGTGTTGGATTGATCCTCCCTTTTGCTTTAAATACAAAAATGAGCAAATTAAGCACTCATGGTCACATGGAATATCTAGCATCCTAATATTCCATAAAACACTTCCAGACTGAGCAAATGAGCAGAATTGTTAATGAGCTCGACTCAATCCATTTCTCAATCAAGAAGGCATCCCAGCTGGTAAAGGAAATGGGCAGGCAGGTCAGTTCCTAAATGGGCATCTATGGTTTTGTTGATTACTACATTCTTGTTTTCGGAAATGTAATATTTTTGAGTTTAGGTTGCAACTGATCGCTGCATAATGGCAATGCTCTTCATAATAGTGCTTGGAGTAATAGCAATCATAATTGTTAAGGTTTGCATTATTTCCTTATATTTTAGTATTCTAAAGCTGTTATTAGTTTCTTCTGGTGTAACTCTACTTGTTCAATTTCTGGCATTACTAGATATGAGGAACCTTTACAGATTGTCAAACTTGATTAAAGATTGCTGCTGGACTCGTCTTGGTTTTGTCCAAGCATATAGTCCACAGGCAAATGAATATAATGTTTGCTTTGGCTAACTTAGGTTCATTTGTGTTTTGGTAAAACTGTGATTTATATGATCCTTTCTGACCTCTTTGTTCGAGTAAAGACAATTCATATGTTCAAGCTAGGTCTTTTGTACTTGAAGCATACTCTCTAATAAGGAAAGAGAATGTTTTTTGCTAGTTCAAAATCTGATGATAGCAACTCAATATTTCCAAAACTGAAAATATATGACCTTTGGTAAACCTTGACAGGGAAATGGACTGGATATTCTTTTATTATTCTTCTAGCATCAAATGCTGGCAATCATGAAAAAAAATCATCTTTTATTTTATTGTTAATTCTTTTCCCTTCCCCTGCAAATTATTTTTCCAGCGTTCATCTCTAGAAAATTTTCAATAAAGTTTTAATTCGTTTGCTAATGTAAATTTTGATTCAATTTTCTTTCTTCCTGTTATAAAGGAGGTAAATGACTACTATAAAGTAGAACTTAAAATTGAGGAAGTATAATTTGATGGAACTGACAATGTTGTAGCAATGGTTTCATAACATTTTCACATTGATCTGTAAGACAATAAAAGAGTAATAATGATGTGATATATTTTTCATTAGTATACACGTCTAAGAAGTTTTACCTAACATCTCCAGCTTGTGAACCCACATAACAAGGACATTCAAGATATTCCTGGACTTGCTCCTCCGGCCAACCGCAAGCTACTCTGGCATCTAAGTAACAGATGAAGTTTCTATCATTTGAGGTTTTGACCTACCAGATTCTCATCATCTGGTGTTTGCTTTAACACGAAGTTGGTAGATGCTACTCTCCTGATGGTCTCCTGTAATTTATTCTGATTGTTGGTTTCTACATCTCAATTTATGAGCACCTACTGTCATTATACACATTTTTTTTCATTTTCACGATTCATTATAGAATTGGTCATGAAAGAATGTAACTCATTTATAGATCAACACTGGCCATATCTTCTTTCCCCAGTGTATCAAAATTTGTTTGTATTTTATAAAGATAAGCATAGCTATATTTTTGCTATTACATCTAAAAAAGCAAAGGTGCTTAGTGTGTGATTGGTATAACTTTGTTCTTCTTCCTCTTAGTGCCCACTTTATGTTTAAGATTAGTTAGATGTCATCGAGCTGTTTTGCATCAGCTTGGCACATTTGAAAACAATTCAAATGTTCGAAATATTCCATCATCTTATCCATTTCCTCTGTTGGCCCAAGAAATCATTCTTTTATAATGTTAAGCTAGTCAAGCTATGCATGTTTTATTCTACATGTAGCTCTAAGTTTTGCTCATTCTTGAACAACAATTTTCTAAAGTTCTTGTCATTCCTCTCGGTTGAGTATGCATAGTAGGATTCCACGTGAATAGTTGAATTGACAGATTAATTTAGAATGTATTTGAAAGAAATAGAACGGAACGAAATAGTTGATGTGAGATAAAAAACTAGATGTAATAAATTAATCGTAACGGGCGTTTGATTAAAAATTAGATAGTGTTATTATAAAATATAATTTTGTTTATTAATAGAAACAAATGTATAAATTAATTTTTTATTTAAAATATTTTGTTAAAAAATACAGAATTTAAATATAATAAATTATATTTAAAAATTTATATTTTTTTGATGAAATGATAAGTAATAAATAATATTAAATCAATTCTTTATAAAATATACTGTTTATATAAGAAAGGTAAGAGAGAGAAATCTTTAAAAGAAAAAAAAGGTTGAAAAGAGAAAAAAGTGGAAAAAAATGCAAAACGGTCAGATTCCACCTAAAAAAGAAAGAAATAATTCACCATGTGACCTTGATTCCATTCTAGTTTTAGTGATTTGATTTCACATCGGGAATTAACTCTCCGATTCCATCTTATTTTAATTACCAAACGTAGCTTCGAGTTTCTTGGATGTCTGATGCCGTCTCAAGCTTCCATAATAATTGATATCCATTCCCTTGCACAGCCAGCTGCAACTTACTTTTTGGGGCTTGTAATTAAGTTGGCATTTTGCTCTTTGATTGCATCAACCTCTGGACTGGACTGCCGGCGACTCACGACTTAGAATTCTTCAACATTTGATTTGACTCATCTCTCCCAGAAAATGTATGTGCAGGATTTCTTTTATTTTTGGGCCTCCATCTGAGTATATAAAAATGTTTTCTCCTGCATTCTAATATTACTTTTAAAGAAAATAAATTACTGCAACATTTGAAGTTAGAATTGGAAGTCCCGAAATTTCCGTCTACTATTGAGACGTGGTCAATGGCGAAGCTTGAAGGAACTTGGCAAGGGGAAAAGAACTAATTAATGGCGATGACACCCATCACAAATTAAATTTGACTAGTGTGCTTATTTTCATAGTCCAAGGTGTGACTTGACTTCTGTTCGCATATTAATAATGGACAGCGCCATATCTACGCGGATACTAAATATTAAATACAAGAGTTATTTTTATAATTATTCTCTAAACTATCATGATTTTATATCTAACATCAAACTATTAATTTATTCTTTTTAATCAATAAATTATCGTGACTTTTTTATTTTAATCCTTCCCCCTATTATATTTTCAATTACATTTGTTTTTTTTCCATTTATAAAAAAAATAAATTATCCTTTATCAAATAATAAGTATAAAAAAAAATGTTCGACTACCGGTGAATAAGCGAAAGTATTAATATTCGACTGCTAGTAGATGAATATTTTTTTTATATTTATCATTTGAGTATTATGTGATAAGGGGTTATAAATGAAAAAAAAAACAAATGTAATATAAGTGAATGGAATGATTAAATTAAAAAAGTCATAATAATTTAAAGATAAAAAAGAGTTCCTATTGTGATAATTTAGGAAAAAATTATGGAGATAATTCTAAATATAATTATTAAAATATGCAAGCAATTGCCATGATCTTTCATATGTTCTCTGTTATCATTATAAAAAATATTATTGTCATTTTATTTTATTAGATAAAACATATTATTTTTAATTGCAATAGAGACACCCTTGACATAATTAATACATAATTATGACGTTTTTGGGATCCTCTCTTGGATAATGACAATTGACAAGTGATATTTAGCACGATTCCTGGAATTCCATTTCTCTTTCTCTCGACAAACACAATTTTGATAAATGATATAAAAGATTTTTTATTAAATGTTGCGTCATACCCAACGTCACAATAAATCTATTGTGAAAGCAAATTTAGTCTTAAAGTTGACACTTGACAGGTTGTAATGCGTGTGAAATATGGAGAGTAAACTTTTACGGCATATAATGCACACATTTATTATTTGTAGTTGTAATGCATTGTGTGCAACGTTAAATGTGCATTTATTTGAGATCAAATTATTGTCCACTGATGAACGGGAGGGAGTTGGGGCTAATGGATAGTAGTTTCTTATCTTTTAAGTAAAAGTGTCTAGTTCAAATTTTTGTGAAGATAAAAAAATTATCATGGAGTTTCACTTATCATAATTAGACATATTATTTGAGGCGACATCAAAATAGTACGACTCGATGGTGGAGCAAAGATTTTAAACTCATGATCAGTGTTCATAATTCTTAATGCCAAGCGAATTTGAATAATCAGCGTCACTTTTCGAACATTTAAGTGGTAACAAAAAAAAATTATTGTCCACTGTGTGCACAGTATATTTGTTTTAAAATTCATTAATGTTTTTTTAACTTCAAAAAATTCTTTTTCTTTTCTTTTTTTTTTGCTTTTCTTACATTTTAGTTTTAACTTTTAAGTTTTCATGTACAATCATTTTTGTATACCTTCGTATATTTATAGATATAACCGTAATAACATGAGGTCTGGCGTGGTTCAAATGAGCATACTTAATTCACTGGTATACAAAAATCATTATTCTGTAAATTTATAACGACGTATTTATCAAGATGTGTTTTGAACAACTTATGAGGATCAAGATTATTCAATTCACTGGTATACAAAACATGATTTAAAATACATCTTAATAAATAGAAATGACAATTACATATAAATTTACAATCATTTTCACATTTTATTCATAAGAACCATTCACTTAAATCATCTTGATCTTTATAAATTGTTATAATTTCACCGGTGTAAAATAACTATACAACTCCATTGAATTTTTTTGTAACTCTGTAAATTTATCTTAAAGAAATTGTGTGGATCCAAATGAAGTCCACAAATACAAATTTATTATAAATTCATCTTAAAAAATATTTATAAAAAATCAACGATAAGTCTGATCCACACATATGAATTCATTTTGGATCAACATATTCCACCAATTTGGTAACCAACGCATATTTTTATTTAACTCGATTTGGTAACCAACACAGTCCATATTTTTTTTTACTTCCCGGAGAATGTTTTTTCCCTCCACGAATTGATTTTTTTTTTCGGTGAATTTAAAAGAATGGCTCCACAAGTTTTGTATATCGGAAGGAAAGAAAAAATCGCAAAAGCTCTGGCGACAAAAGTTGAATCTGAAACATAAAAGAATTATGTGTAATTATTTTAAAAAAGGAATTATTAATTTTCTTAAGTGATTTCTTTCTGGGTTTCCTTTATTTTTTTCAATGTTATACTAATGATAATATTTGATTCTACAAATTGACATTGCGAATATGTAATTGCATATATAATTATATGTTAATTGCAGAATTTTATAAATGATTTTGAAAAAATGAGTAATACTTATTTTACACCATAATAACTTTAAACAGGCATAACTCCATAAAAATAATTTACTAATTCTTTATTTAGATTACCCAATATTTTTAACTGTTAAAAGATCTAATAATTCAATATGAACCAATTAATTTATTGGTTAATACTATTATTATTATTATTATTATTATTATTATTATCACATCTTAATTATTTTATATATTAATTTTTTGATATTCAGAATTATTAATATCTAATTATTTATTTAAAAAAGATTATTTTCATAAATCATTCCTACTATCGTGATTTCCGTATGTAATCCTAAACTACGAACTTATTTTTTTATATCATTAAATTATCATGATTTTTTTACTTTAATCCTTCCATCTATTTCTGCTATATTTTTCGTTACTTTTAATTTTTTTCATTTATGAAAAGACTAAATTATCCCTCCCTTCATAACACATCAAATAATAAATATAAAAATTGAAAAAGAAAAAAAATGGGGAGGGTAATTTAATCTTTTCCATAAATAAAAATTAGTTTTGTTTATCACTTTAATTCTTCCAACGTTTTTTTTATTTTCTATATTTATTATTTTATATTTTTCTAGAGGGATGAATAATTTAATTTTTTTATAAATAGAAAAAAAAATAAAAATAATAGAAAATATAACAAAAGTAGATAGAAGAATTAAAGTAAAAAAAATCATGATAATTTAAGGATAAAAAAATAAATTCGTAATTTAAGTTTAAATATAAAAAATTATAATAATTTAGAAAAAAAATTATGAAAATAACCCATTTAAAAACGGTACTCCAAAACAAATAACGACCACATGCTCGGTTTTGGTGTGAATTGAACTTTTGACCTGCACGTGGCGTGGGGTGACCCATTTATGCGTCTCAAACTTGTACGAGATGGCACGAAACAAAACTAATGTCAAAGTTTAATCCTAAACCGAAAAGAAAATATCAAAGTTTAATTACTACGCCCCTTCGATTTTTCCATGTGTTTGGATTGAACGAAAAAAAAAAAGAATTAACTTTTTTCTTCTTTATAGATAAATTTAGTGAAAGAAAAAAAATACTAACATATTTTCTTCCTTTGAATGATCTAAAGTCAATTTAATCCCAAACTAAAAGTTGAAACTAAAACTTCAAATGATCCTGTTTCTTCCCTTCTCTCTCCTGTTCTTCTCTCATGCGAGGGTAAATTACACGAATGGTCATCCAATTTTGAGTCGATTTCTAATTGGTCCCCCAATTTTAATTTATAATCAGAACGTCCTCCATATTTTATTTTTTTGCACGCTTAGTCTTCCTGACCGGTGATAGTGAATTTTCCGATTGCCTTGCTTACATGACGAATTTTCTCTCTCCTTCATGTTATTATAAAAATTTAAAAATAATAAAAAAAGATGAAATTTCTACGTCATTAAAAAAATTTAAAAATAAAAAAAATCAGCTGCTGGGAGCTCTCCGGAGAGAGAGGGAGGGGGGCGGTCGCCCCCCTTGCTCGAGCTCCGGCGAGCTCGTCGAGCTCGCCGGAGCAGGGCGGTCGCCCCCCTCCCTCTCTCGCACGCACGGGAGAGAGAGGGAGGGGGGCCGACCGTCCCCCTCTGCTCGAGCTCGTCGGAGCTTGAGCGTGCTGGAGAGAGAGAGGGGTGCCGTCCCTCCCTCTCTCTCCCACCGAGTGGAAGGGTGGGGGGCGGCCGCTCCCCTCGTGCTGGAGAGAGAGAGGGGACCGCCCCCTCTCTCTCTCTCACGTTACGGGAGAGAGGAGGGGGGCGGGTCGCCCCCCTCCTCTTGCTCTCTAGCGAGCTCTCAACAATTGATTTTTTTATTTTTAAATTTTTTTAATGACGTGGAAACTTTATTTTTTTATTTTTTTTAATTTTTATAATGATGTGACGGTCATAAAATGACTTGGAGGAGGGAGAAAATTCGCCATGTAAGCAAGGCAACCGATAAACTTACTATCACCGGTCAGGAGGACTAAGCGTGCAAGAAAATAAAAGATGGATGACGTTCTGATTATAAATTGAAGTTGATGGACCAATTAAAAATTGACTCAAAGTTGGGAGACCATTCATATAATTTACCCCTCATGCGGGGAAGAAGAAAACTAAAAGTTGAAACAAACGAGTTAGGCACAACGAAAATGGATCATGCTATGCAATGGTTACATTTGATTCCAAATTTCCAATGACTACATTTCGTTTTGGAATCAAACAGTAATTTTCATTAACCCCTTTCTGTTATGATACTAACTAAAATATAAATAATAATAAATCATATTGATTATGATGTTTTAGAATTATGAAGTGTTGGATTTAGATAATTTTACAGCATTACACATACATATATATTAGGTTGTAATCAGCAATTTCATAATTTAGTATCATTTTGATTTGATGATTCAAAACACAAATAATTTAGACCATTAAATCAAAATAATATCAATATGATGATTCAAAACACACACATATATATATATATACATATTTTTTAGAGTGCTTTATATAATACAATATTTAAAAAAAGTTTCAGTAATTTTTTTACAACCACAATCCGCTTGTTTTCTTGGACAAATTAATTTCTAATTTTTAAAATTTGTTATTTTTCAACTTTCTCAAGGTTAAAATTTAATCCTTTACGGAGCGGACTCGGTCCTGACCTGATTTGTGTTAGGTTTTAAAAAAATTGAAACCGGTACCGAATCCGAAACTGGTTTGACTCGAAAAATCAGGAATAAGATCGATAATGGAACAAAAAATTTGTTAAAAATAGATAATATAATATTAATACAATTAAATTAGATTTTATATAATTTTATATATTATTATAATTATATTTTAGTTGTGAATCGGGAATTGAATTGAGAATTGAATTTGAAAATGGACAAATCATATTAAAATATTTTAAAATTATATAATGTTAATATATTATTATAATATTTTTTTATTTTAATTGGGCCGGGTCTTGGATTAAAATTTTTAGTGCTGGACCTAATTTCGATCGGAATCGATCATATTTTCTTGAACTTAGAATCGATTCCAAATCGATCATACCTCGAGTTGAAAATATTTTCCGAAAATTTGAAATTTGAATCGGTCCGATCCTCTAACTATCGCCATTTCTTTTTATTTAACAACTTTTTTTTATTTTGCCATGCAGTCAAAGGGGGCAAAAGATAGGACGAGGAGGAGGAGGTATCATGCGGTGCAGGCGACAGAAGAAACAGCTGGTGAGTGCCACATGCCACGTGCCACATGATGATATTTTGGTGGCCGGTGGTGTTCGCACCTCAATTTTTGAAGTCATTTTCTCAACAGATAACTTGGATCTTTCAACATTGTTATATAAATTTAACCCTTTTTTTTTATGTTGTTGTTGTTGTGGTACACAAAATCTTGTATAATTTGAACGGGTGCTGATTAGAATTCTGGGAATGAGAAATGAAGTCGCGGCCACGAGTTTAAGCATATTGATTTCATGTCCAGAAATATGAAAACAAGGCAAAAATGCATTCGAACAATAAGTTCAAATTGATGGAAAAAAAAAAACACAGCAATCACGAATCATGCCTTTGGATCTTCCATGGACAGCTGGTGTTCTTAATACAAGATTTATTTTAACACTATTATTTTTTTCTTTTTTCTTTTTCTCAATTACAAAAAAAATTGGAAAAAAAAGAAGGAAGTGTTCTTGTTGGCAGCTCTTCGTAAGCTTTGGTAAGATTTTTTTTCTTTCATGATTATTTTGTTTGTGTTCTTGATCTGGAGCAGTTTAAAGGAAACTCACCATCGGTGGCATCTGATCTATTGATGTTAGATTGTAAACAAAGAACATTTTCTTTCTTCATCTAATTAAATTGGAGTTAAAAGTAAAAAGCTAAAGTGACATTTTTCTTAATGAAGTATTAATTCTAAGAATCCATCATTTTTTTACGATAATAATATTTAAGAGTATCCAACCAACTTTTACAATATGTAACAAACAAATTAGAATTATTAAATTATGATTATACGATTGAGATTCAATCTCTATTAAATTTAATTTTAATCATATAATCATCATCCAATGATTTAAATTTATTAAATACATATTGATCCTAAAACTTTTGCTTTCATATTATTTAAACTCGTATATGTATATATTAAATGCAAAAATTAAAGTATGAGTTAATGGAGGATAAGGGAGGAGCATGTGGAAGAGAACCATAAGAGAGGAAGCGGAGAGACAAAAAGAAAAGAAGACAAAAAATTTTTGGTTAACTCAGTTTAATGACATTAATTAATGAGTGATTAATCCTGATTATTTTTATGGCCTACATTTGATCTGCTGTTTAAGAAAATAATTTCTCCGACACTTCGGGTCATTGTAATAAATTTTTTTTCTGTGCTCGCTGTAACGAGGGAAAAAAATGCCCACTGTCAAGAGAGGAAGTTAATAATCTCATCAAAAGATGCGTAATGACGGGTCTGAAACGATGTAAATGAACTTTGTACAATGACTGGCCGCTGAACTCATGCAAAGTCGTCGAACAGTCATCTGATAGCGAGGCACGGCCGGGTGACACATGGAGGATGCATTGATTGGCGACGGCGTCTTCCCGCTTTCGAGTACCATGGGCCGAGCTCTCACATTAAGGCGCCTACTTGTTTCATTCACACATAACAGAGACAGACAGAGAGAGAGAGACGATGGACCAAGGTCTCACGTTAAAGCACGTACTTGTTTCATTCACGCATGAGAGACAGAGAGAGAGAGGTAAGTTTTTTATTTTTTTCCGGTGAAAGAGAGAGAGAGAGAGGTGCGAGTAGGAGTAGGTGTTGCCGCCTTTGCCTTGCGTCGTTAAAATTCAAGTGTTTTAACTAATGCGTGTTGTGGTTGGGTCATCGTTTGCTTCTTTGGCCTTCTGGTCCACCTTAAGGTTCCAAGCTTAATCATTTCTTAATTGCAGCTCCCATCTCCATCTAATTCATCCCTTTGTCCTCCCCTTATTTGCTAGTAGACAACTGGGAAAAAAAGAGGATTTTTTTTTTCTCTCAGGTTTGATGCCTCCTGTTCGTATTATTGGGTTCTACGTTTATTCTTATTGATGTTGTTTACAGGCTATGCTGGTCTTCGTAAGGTCCCAATTCTCGCGTCTTATTAATTTCCATCCCCATCCACCGTCTCTCTCTCTCTCTCTCTCTATCTCTGCGTTGTTCAATTCTGTTCTCAGCTGCTGAAATAGGAAGCTTCTTAGACTTCCCTCCTGTTGATTTGTCGAGAGGGTTAGATAAGAGGAGCGTTTGATCTCTTTGTTGTTCTTGTCTTTTGATCAATTTCTTCTTCTTTCTGTTCAAACTTTGTTGACTCCTGCTCTTCTGATCTGGACTCCTTGAAGTCTCAGCTTGCATTTCCATTTTGTTTTCTTAAAAAAAATTGCACTCTTTGTTACGGGCTCATAAGAAGGAAAAGAAAAAGAAAAAGAAAAAGAAACGATTTTGATCTCAAATTCTTGTATTACACTTGATCCATCTCTCCTTCGTTGTTCCACTTCAAACCCGTAGCTACAGAGGTAGACCAATTTGGATGCCCCACGAGTTCCTGGTCGCTTCAGAATCCTTCTGAGAGTTCTGCGACCTCCAAAAGTCCTGCTAGATGTCTTGCTTCGGTTGCTTCGGGAAAGGGAAAAACTCAGGGAGCGCGCCGGCTTCCGCCGCAGTGCGATCCGCCGCCGTGTCCAACACCACCACCAGCCGGTCGGACGGCTCCGCCGCCGGGCGACGGGTGAGCCAATCCACGGGCTCGACGTCCTCGCAGAGGAGCATTCCGGCCCTGTACGAGGAGAGGGCTCACAACCTGCGGGTCTTCGAGATCGACGAGCTGAGGAGCGCTACTAATGACTTCAACAGGATGCTCAAGATTGGGGAGGGCGGGTTCGGGAGTGTTTACAAAGGTTTGATCAGACCACTGGATGGCAAAGGGGAGAAGACGCCTGTTGCAATCAAGAAGCTCAACATCAATGGCTTGCAGGTATCCGAGTACTTAGATTTCTATACTTACCTGAAGCAATTTTGTGGATTCTTTACGTTAGATCTTGGTGGTGAATGCTATGTTAATCACACAAGGGAAGAAGTGCTGTTTTTATCGTCTTGTCTCTGTGAAGGCGTCAAATGGAAAGGTGAACGAATCCATTTCTTTGCACGTAAATTTATGAACAAAGGGGGTTTAGGAACACTTGGGGGAAAAAAAAATATCAGCGGGCATACGAATTATCAGGCATTTTTGCTACAACTGTGATATTGATTTCCGCAAACAAGAGAGAAGAGAATCTTAGCAACATATTGAGCTTGATTAATCCTGAGTTGTAAAATCAACTCGTAAAAGATGAGTGTTTTTTGAGCTGAAAGTACTTTTTGATAAGTAGGACCCTTCCCCAAACAAATAAAATTACTCACAGCCTTTGGCCTTCTGTTAGAATGCAATGCTGATGGCACCCTAATTTTTATGTTCTAATTGCATCGGAACAAGTTTGTTAAACAGATATTGCATAGGGATGGTACATTCGCTGTACAATTGGAATAGTACTAATGTATTTGAGTAAATTTGAATCTTACACTTTTTAATTTTCCTGATTTAGAGATTCTCAGAAAGTTGAAAGATTACTGAACTATTAGCAATAGCTGGAATACCCAAATGATGCTAACGTTTATATAGCAGAGTGGCAGCTGGGTAGTTAATAACTCATTTAAGCAACCTGTTGCAAAGCTATCTAAATAATCCTGATGTAAAGACTACTATGAGAGCCAAATAGTGAAAAGGGAAAATCATGATTTGTCTTTTATGTTAATCATGCTACGTTTCTTTGTGTGTGTGGCACTAGTTAAACATCCTATATTATGTTACTCGCTGTTTTGTTTTTTTATATTTTGTTCTTTGTTTTATTACATAGCTTAAGTTCCTAATACCCAGTGCTTTTACTGTTTAGGGCCATAAGCAATGGCTTGCAGAAGTCCAGTTTCTTGGTGTGGTTGAGCATCCAAATCTTGTTAAACTTATTGGATATTGTGCCACAGATGGTGAGAGAGGTATTCAGAGGCTTTTGGTCTATGAGTTTATGCCTAATAAGAGTTTAGAAGATCATCTCTTCAACAGGGCTTATCCTTCCCTTCCATGGAAATTAAGGCTGAAGATAACTTTGGGTGCAGCCGAAGGGTTGGCTTATCTTCATGAAGGGCTAGAAGTTCAGGTTGTGCTTTAGTGTTTGTGCTTTCATCTTTCTTAATTTCAATAATTAATACAAAAACCTATACTGATGTATTCTACTATTATTGAGGACTTAAATCTCTGCTGATTTTGGTTAAGAAATAATCTCCAAATTGGATATTGTATATCCACTAATGTTTATGAATCTGTTAAGCATGATTATCTGAAGTCTGAACTGAGGTACATTAGCTTCTTATGAAACAGAAGGAGATTGCATGTCAGCTGGTCTTTAGCTTGAAGGGTAACTTCTTTACAATATAAGTGTTTTGTTTGTATGATAAGACCATAGACTTGATATATTTCTAGGATCCGAGCTTCGGTTCTTTTAGGATTTTGCCATATATACAAAAATGTAATTTCAAGTTACGAAGCCATTGAGCGAGGGTTCTGATAACTTATTATTCATGGATAATAGTGTTAACCAACCTGATGAATGTTTGTTGCACTCGGCTTTTTTCCGAGAAGATTGCTGCACTTAACTAGTCCAACTAAAAATATTATTGCCATTAACGAGAACAGAAGAATATAAACCTAAACATGTTAAGTGAGTTAGGAAACTGAAAGCATCGAATGATCAACTTGATTACCAATATCCAAATTTTTGGATAATCGACATTGTAACCGCTGTACCAGTTCATCTCAGTCTCTGTAAGTCTGTAAGTTACTTTGTGCAGAAAAAACTCACTGCATGTGTCTGTGACACTTTGAACAGGTGATATATAGAGATTTTAAAGCATCCAATGTTCTTCTAGACAAGAACTTCAAACCCAAATTATCAGACTTTGGTCTAGCAAGGGAAGGACCACAAGAAGGGCGATCTCATGTGACTACTGCGGTATGTCTACCATGCATAAACTCTGTGTGTTCTTCGCCCTTTTGGGCAGTGATATGTTCTCTTGATTTGAATAAACGAAAATTGAATTCAGTCAAAATGTTGAATGAAAAGGATTTAATTGTTAATAGAATTGGCGGCATCATTTTTCTTAATGAGCTAAAAGCTGACCTGCTATTTGTCCTTTTCCTGAATGGCTAAATCTTTTCTGATGTTGATCAGATGATCATGTCGGATGAGTTTAAAGATTTTAGGATTTCTTTTCCTGTAAGGCTGTAAGTCTGTAACTAAGCAATCTGATTTTCTTAATTGTCTATAAATAAATGTAAATGTCAAAGATGCTCCATGTTTATTTTTTTTCTTTTGTTTTCCTTTATTTAAGAACTGTGCCCTTGGTTTAATGAGAGAGATGATGGGAGAAAAGTAAGATCTTTTGTCAGATGGATAAGTTAATTTGAATCAATGTTGTGGAGTTGATTCTTGCATTTTAGCTTTTGAATTGAGTATGTCTTCTTCCTCTCATCTGACATGCATAAAAAACTTTCTGGAATCGAGCATGTCTTCTTCCTATCTTCTTATTATGTATAAAGAACTTACGTTGACACTCTACAGGTGGTAGGCACTTATGGATATGCAGCTCCAGAATATATTGAAACTGGACACCTTACTGTAAAGAGTGACATCTGGGGATTTGGGATATTTCTCTTTGAAATCCTTAGCGGCAGGCGTTCACTAGAACTAAATCGTCCGCCCAGTGAACAGAAACTTTTGAGTTGGGTCAGACAATTCCTTGTAGATTCTTGGAAATTCAGCATGATTATGGATCCACGTCTTAGAAATGACTATTCTATTGAAGCTGCACGAGAAATAGCTAAGCTGGCTAACAGTTGCCTTGTCAAGAACCCAAAGGATCGTCCATCGATGAGCGAAATTGTGGAATGCTTAAAACGAGCCGAACAAATGGAGATAAAGAAAGAGCCTGCTACTAATGATGCAGGCAGAACGAGAACTGCGAATGGACATTCAAGGAGGTGAGCACCGATAACTTTAAGTGATGATAGGATCAGTACCTTTTTTTACGAGGTGAGAGTTAGTAGTTGTTGTGGCATGTTGATTTGCAACTAAGCACAAGCACAATGAACTGGGCATCCCAAATTCTCACTACAACAGTATCAAGTGTTCTCTTATACTGTGGAGACAGCTATTTAACTGGTAGAGCGAAATGCTAAAGATGCACCAGAAAATACTACAAGTTCGAGCGTTTGAGATTGTATGCACATTTACTTGTGTGGCTCTGAGACAGGGCATGTATCAGAAGTCAGATAAGATCAAGCAATTCATGCTGTCTGCGGTTAATGAGTTCAACAGATTTTAGACAATGGAATACCGTTTTTTTGGTTCTGAGGATAGAGAACCTATTTTTGTATGTTTTATTATGGATAATTGAATGTTTATTATGATTAATTGCTCCTGATCATGTATGATCATATCGTTAACAGATCTAACCTCATCATATCTTTTAGATTTAATTTGAGATAATAATTATTATTATTCCATCAGATCATGCGATTCATTGTAATATTGATATAGTGGTTTTTCCTTATTTGGGTTCTTGTTTAACCTAAATTGAATTGCTAAAGATATATTTTTAGGATAAACAAGATAAACGATGAAAACTACTGGATCTCAATGTTCTTCGATTATCTCTAAGCTTTCTGGGCCATATTGTTATCGTATTGTATGTGACATATAGTGTACATAAAGATTTGAGACGTCATTCTTTAGAAAAGTTATGACTATCCTGTAATGGCAATGGTCTCTCACAATAACGAATTATTATTTAGTGTTATTATTGAAGGATGGCTTGCCGTGTTTGATCCTCCACTGGCCTATATAAAAAAGACATAAAGTTTCCCTTAATTGATTGAACGCTCCCTATTGAATTGGATAACTCCAAAGATTGAATTGAAATTGAATTGAATTGAATCGAATTGAATGTAAATCGAATTGAATTGAATTGAATCATGATCATTCGGATATTAGTGTGGACTGTTATTACCTCCGCCTATTGAATAGTATGGATATTGTTATTGGCCAATGATCATTGATATTGATATTAAAATTGAAATTATTAAATGAATAGTGCCATAGTGATGATGCAGAATTGATAATTGCTAATTGATATTGATTGATCTTTTGATATCTTTTCTGATTGATTTATGGCTTTATTGATTTATTGGTATATTGAGCTCCTATCATATTGTTCTATCTAGTGTTTTATTGCTTATTGTATTATATTGTTATTGATTTATTGAGCACTGTTGATTATTGATCATTGTTATGATTAGACCATATGTATTGAGTATTTTTATACTCATGAATTTTCTCATATATTTGGATTCATGTAGGTGAGATGATGATAGAAGATAATGATGTAAGCGGTTAGGCTTAATGATAGAGATGTTACAAATGGTGTAGGACAATGTCCTTCTAAATTCATATATTAATTATTAATTTTTCACACTTTTAGTATTGTGGAGTTATGAATGTTCAAATCCTTTGATATTATGGATTTTTAGATGTTTGTATTATCATTTTTGCATATACAGAATTTATTTTTCGCAAAATTACTTTATATAGAATTGTACAGCGTCTCTGGGAGGACTCTAGGGGTGTTCACGGGTCGAGTTGGACCTGACCCATGAACAAATCCGACCCGACCCGACCAAATCTGGTGGGGGTCTGGCGGTCGGGTTACCCGATTTTTTTTAAATTTTTTCTTACTATTTTATTTATTTATTTAATATAAAAAATATTTATTTTAAGGCATAAAATAAGTGTTATAATTATTTAAATATTAAATTTGCATTTTAAGTATTTTATTTCAATTTTTAAAATAAATATAGCTTAAGTTTAACTAAAAAAGAAAAGAAATTAAAAAAATAATAAAATAAGTTGGAAATATCCAACCCGTACCTGACCCTCGAGTTTGGGCCAATCCGACATGACTCAAACTCGGATCTTCGAGTTCGCGGGTCGACCTGACCTGCTGAACACCCATAGAGGACTCTGACATTATAAGAAAATGATTAATTTGCGACAGGCATTTTTCGAAAGACATGAATTCTTCGCATTTTTTATGACCGTTGCGACGGATAGAAAAATCTTATCGAATTATCGAAGGCCAAAAAGTCCTTCATTACTACGGTCGAAAAATCTCCATTGATAAATTACCGATGGGTGTAGCCTTCGGAATTACCGAAGGACTTAAATCCGTCGGTAATTTCGAAGGCTAGACCCTTCGGTAATTATATTTATAATAATATATATGATATAATATAATTTTATATTCAATATTTTATTATTAAAGATTTAACACGTGAAAGTCACGTAGATCTCGAGGCGTTATATCTAAAGAAGAAATCGCATCCAAAATCCTTAAACGTTTCTTCTTCCTGCCTTCTTTTTTTTCTCTCTTAATAAAAAAATCTACTTAGCCAAAACTAGTTTACTCAACTAATTAGTCAACTAAATTTTGATAAAATGAAATGTCAAAATTCTTTTCGTTAACTTTCAAACGTTAAAGATAGACTCTCCATATACCTACCAAGAGAGATTCAAGAATATGTTCCTTGTCTATTTAATTAATATCTTTTGTTATCTTATTTTTGTTATAGGGATGAGTGGAAGAAGCTGGAAGAAGGGAGCTTATGTTATAGAAATTTTTTTTCGGTGCACATGTTTTTATTGTAGAGACCTGGATTTAAAACTAAAATAATGTGTCAATATTTTACGTAATTTAATATACATAGTAGTATGCTGTTCAACTGAGCAGCATATATGACAGCTATGTAAATCTTTCAACGTGTATCCTAATTTGTCTTTCTCATGCTACAGAATGATCAGACTGCCCATTCTGTGCTGGATATTGTCGGCATCTTTTCTTTTTGGAACTTAGATATTCCCATTTTGTTTCTTTCTATGATGAAGGAATATTGAGATCCTTGAGATCTCACACATATCTATTTCTTCAATCCATTTCTGAATTATCATTATGATTGCATGATAAAAGTTTTTTTTCCTTCTCCATGGTAACTTTGATATTTATGATAGCCTTAGGCCTTAACGACATATTTGGGGTGGATGTGGAAGATACATCTTTTCAATTGCCAAAAGTTCTTGTTATTAACAGTGTAATACAAAAAAAAAAACTCATTTAAGTTCGAATTTATGTATTTAGCTCATCAAATTTAATGCAAAACATTCGATGTATACAATAAAATAAAATTAATCAGTTAGACCCAAATGAGTATTTAATGACTGTTAAAAGAGAGGGGCATCGTGTCCCTTATATTTTTTATTCGTCGGATCAAATTAAAAGTTCTTAAATGAAAACAGATCAAATATCATCCACAAATGTTTAGTCTAACAATTAAAAAAAAATAAGAGACATGACTTAATTTTATCCACCAAATTATATTAGCAATAAAAAGACAATATCTTGATTATTAATTAGTGCGCCCATGTATTGGTCCATACGTTGGGAATTTTTACCACGAGCCGGAGCTCATAGTTCCGGAACTTCCTGCCCCACTGTACATATATATCCACCTGATACTTATTTCTTTTATTACGGGTGCAGTTGTTCATAGAACTCTTTAAAAACGTGGGAAGTCGTTGGGGGACTTCCAACTACTTTGAATCAAGAGGAAGAAGAAGAAGCATTGGATGCCATGCCATATGAAATAACTTGTGATCGCCGAGCAATCTGTTTTCGCTTTTAAGTAGGATATCAAGTTCCATTCTTGTGTATTTAAAATAATCGATCCCATTTCGTGGATAAATCAAATTATATAACGGGGGCACAGTGCGGTGACTTGTGGACGAGAGGGTGAAGCATATGATCACACTCCCTTTAAGCATCAAGGCATCCCCCACAATATTGTCTGCCATATATGTATGTCACAACACTCACAGCACACTGTTTTGTTTTTTACAGTGATGAAGTGGATGCAGATATGGATGGCACAAACATTAGTATTTCGTCTGTTCCAAAAAAAATATGACAACTATTGATCAGGTTGGCCATTTACAGTGGAGAACAAGATATATAAGATGACAAACAGAAGGAAAAAAAAATCAGGAAGAAAGGAATAGCTCTTTTTTTTTTTTTCAGAAGTCTCGGAGTACTTGATTTGTCCCATTAAATTTCAGAAAATACAGAACATACAAACTAGGAAAGGGAGATCATTCTACACATCCGGACTGTTAACCATTTAACCCTAATTCCCACCGATCATGATATCAAAGTAATTAAAGTCACCAGTGAACGACAACTAGAAGGCTTTCTCAGTGCTAAAGAAAGAAAAAGATGAACATTAGAGTATAAACGTCAAGAAAGCATGGAGCTTAATTGATTGAAGCATGCTCGAGTTCTTGGGCTTGTGAGTGGTAGATCCCATTCTTCTTTTTGAGATGCTTTTGGACGCTAACATTACGCTTCATACATAGGGTATTCTTATGATCAGTTAGCAGGCCTACCAGCTAGAACACTGTGACAGCAGCTTTCATACGAACTCCTAAACTAAGTTCAAGCTTAGATGTTATCACTCTCGAACAAATCACTGGTCTTATCCTGCAAAGACGGCGGCCGTGCCGACGTCGAAACGCTTTTCCGAGGAGAAGATCACAGTCGCCTTGCGTTTCACTGACGAGGACGAAGACGACGAGGACGACGACGAGGAGGAATGGCTCAGTGGAACAGTAGCTCTGGAAATTGCGCGATCGACCTCCAGGGCTTCGTCCATGACTATCTGCTCCTGGCGGCACTCCTCGCTGCAAAATGGCTCGTCCCCTCTGCATGCATACATGCAAACTGCTACGTCACTATGAATACTACATACATTTGTAGATGCAAATCAAGCCTGCATATATGAATCAAACGTCAATACTTCGATCAATATGCATATGACCAACCTGTACATGAAGATGTCACAGTTCCTGGCGATGGGCTTCTTGCAAAGAAAGCACTCGTATAGGAAATAGCTCCGGCGCTGATCGGTGATGACGCCGGAGAAGATCCTAGCAGAAGACATATCGTGTTTAATTTACTTTACTTCCTCCAGCTACACTTTACTACGTAAGTAAGCAGCAAAAGTTAGAGGCTTTTCTTGTTCTTGGCCTTGATAGATCAGCCTTCTCTAAGTTCCTACTCTTTCTGTCCTCCTCTCTCTCTCTATGATCTTCCCTTGTAAGCAGATGGATGAAGAGGAGTGTAGTGGGGAGCTGTACATGGGGGGAGGATATATAGTACTGGGGAAAGTGGCACACTGGATTTGGGATAGAGATGGGCACACCAAGGAGAAGGAGAGCGAGGGAGCTGAAAGCAATGGGGGCAATTGAAACTGGGGGTGGCGATGCCGGAAACATGTTGTGCGGATCCGCTGGTTAGAAGAATACAGTGGCGTGTGTGGGGGATTGGAAGATCCATGCTAATAGCTTGGAACAGGGACATGGGGAGTGGAACGAACCAGTGGTTGCGATACGCATGCATTGCACGCCATGACACCAACCATATATTACTATCATCCTATATATCCCCTACAGTATTACGAAATGCTATTCATTATCCGTGAATGATATTATGATTGCCGCAACTGCGCGTATGCATTGCCAAGTTCATCGTCCTGGTCACGGTCAATGACATGGTCGTGGTCATGGTTATGGTCACGCAGTTGATTATTAGGGAATACAACTATAAAAGAAAAAAAAAGCTGCATTGAAATAGAGAGAAAAAAAAAGACATCTTGAATTTAATTTGTGATAGCCAGATAAATGAATAAATATACACCAATAAGAGTTGGGAGAAGAGGTAAGCGGGAAGCTACTTCTTTTCGATTTATATTGGGAGCTAAGCAAACCTAATCGGATTAGTTGATTTTGGTAGGCAATACATTTTTTAGCGTTATGCGAATTGAATCGTCAACATCGCTTTTGAAATATCGTGGGCTAATTATAAAAAAATAAATAAATTGGAGATAATTTTTTAATAATTGAATTAAAAATTTACGGATAATACTTGATCTATTTTTTGTTTAGAATGTTTAATATGATGTATATATTTTGATTTGATGAATAAAAAAACAACGTATATAATTTTCCTCCTAAAAAAAAGTGACACCAACATTAAGTCACAGAATAATTATTAAAAAAAACTATAAACATTGAGGCTGCTTCTGCACAAACAACAAGCTTGCTTATTTATTGCTTGTGTATTCAGAACATCTCTGTTTGTGATTTATAGACGATCGTTCCAAGGGACAAATATAATGACACTAAGTTTTAAACTTTAACTTGAATGATCAAATTGAAATGTTTACATGTAAGATATACCTGAGATGTAGACTTATATCTTCCCTTTTATCTATGCTTAATTCCTACCAAACACTTACTACTTTAGTACACCTCTTGATTAGTACTTTTGGTTGTCAAATTATACAGTCATATTCGAGTGGTTAAGGGGTCTAACTGGTTGTTCAATTCATACTGTGATTGTTTAAATTTATACTTTTCCTGGGTCAATCGCGTTGGAATAATCATATCTAAGAGAAAGTGATACTATATATTTATATATATGAGCAAGAAAACAAAAGGCAACAAAAGAATGGATAGTTGCACTTTTCTCGTGAGATATGTGATATCTCTATTTGTAACGCTGTTTGTGTGGGGCAGAAAAAAGAAGCTTTTTGTTTTGCTTCCTCAGCTCCCTGTTTTCTCATTTCCTGATCTCTGTTTTCTTGATCCATTAATTTAGTGATTAGAAAGGAAGCAGGGGAGAAGCATTTGGCACACAGTTTGCCACTCTACTCGATCTTGTGCTCAATAATTCACTTTTAGATTAATGTTCTCGGAATTGAAGTAGGGAATTAGTGAACTTTGAAGCCAAGAGTGTCGACGATGAGACTTTATTGTCATGAAAAAATTACGAGATTATTGAACATTGTAGACCTCTAAAAAATATATTACTAAAAAAAGATTACTATGGAATATTTGCAACGGCAATCAATCATTCTCCAATTGTGAAGGATGATTTTTCAATGACAAAGAAAAATCGTCGGAAATCATAACAAATTCAGATTCCACCAAAAATGTCATAGCAGCGGTCTTCTTTCTATCTGGAATTTCAAGCGTAAATGTAAACATATCTAATTTTTATGGATTTTTTGGGAGAATTTCCAACGGATTGAGTTTGAATTGGCCTAGTGTCAGTGAAAAACAATTAATAGAACATGAGCTTTCGACTGGTAGATCCGTCAAAAGTTGATGTGTTGAAGGTTCCAAAAGTTCCGTCCCTAAGTTCTAAGAACATAGAATAATATAAAATATAATTTAAGTATCCAAACATTTAGATTTGAAAGATATAATAAAATAAATATCTTCGATGGATATATGATTCATAAAAAAATTATAAAAAATGAGAATAAACACAGTAATTTATAAATACAGTAAAATAAATACATCTGATGCACAGACGTGTCAAAAGTTGTGATGGATATGTGATTCGTCGGAAATTTATAAAAATGATATAACATAAAATGTAATTTAATTATTCAAACATTCAGATTTTCAAAAAATATAATAAAATAAATATTTTCGATGGATGGTCACATTAAAGTCCCGGTGGATTCTTATGAAAGTTTCGTTGGAGATGGCTTCGGTCGGAAGTTCTGACCATTCCATCAGTGAAAATTCAGACATGAACGAAAATCGAGATAAAGAGTCATAATAATAATCCATTTATTATAGTACAAAATCAAAATAAGAGAAACCTTTACGAGCTGTTTGGCATTTTCGAAGAATCTTTATTTGTTTTCATTTTGTTTTTACAGCGAGAACAAATAAATAATTCATTTATTTTTAAGTGGAGCAGAAATGAATGTGTCCCTATTTTTTTTAGTGATATATATTTTATGACTGTGTGAATAAAAAATTAAGAATTTTTGTGATGTTCCTCTAGCAAATAATTCTTTGGTTGGAGAATAATCTTTAAGGAATATCAAATTTTATTAGGGAATATAGTATTGTCATTTTATTCTTATTTTATCTTGTTTGATTGAAAAAAATAAATTTTATATTTTATAATAAAAATATTTTATTATAAATAGTTGACATTTATTATTATCATTATAAAATTTTTAATAAAATAATATATGTTAAATAATGAAAAATAAAAAAATAACGATAAAAATGATAAAACAACATAATATCTCTATTTTGCTATTTTAGAAGAATAAAAATATGGTGTTGAATAGATTAAAAAGGGTGGTTTCACATTCTTCAAAGATAGTATTGAGAAAAATGAAGTTTCACTAAGTTATTCCATTTTTTTTTGCTTGTGTTTGATTGTATTCTAAGTATTATTAAGATATTCCAACTTATATTCCACAACTAAACAGTCTCTTAAGTCATGTTTGGAAGATAAATATATTTTAGAGGATAAAAATTTTTATTCAAAAGAATATAATATTCTTCTCATATTTATATTATGTTCCTTATTTGGTTCAATATGAGTAAAAGTTTAAAAATATAATATTTTATAACTATAATATTTGATTACTAATAGTTGATATTTTTTTACTTTTGAAAATAATAAATAATAATATAATAATACATGAATAAATAATAAAAATAAATTATGATACAAAAGGAGAATAGAGATATTCATATATTTTGAAAGAATGAAGATATTCTCAATTTTTGATTAAAATCAACGGTTGCATCATTTTTAAATGATTTTTAAAAATCAAAATTTAACTGCTTTATTCTTAATCCTCTCGGTGTTTGGCTGTATTCGAAGAATATTACAATATTCTACTGATTAATATCGAACTAGATAGGCCCCTTAGGCCCTGTTTGGTTGCGGATTAACCGGTGGAATAAGGCGATAATCGTCAGAATAGAACCAAACGCTCAGTGGATTAGGAGTAAGAGGAGACAAACGACGCACAATTCACGATGGATGTTTAATCTGGTCGGGCCGCTATTTTTTAGGTTATAGTATTCTTCATTTTCGGTGGAATACGAATAATCCGTTGAGGGCAAGGCAGTCATTTTATTGTTCAACAATTCAATAGGGTAAAAATGAAGCTCGTCGGCCAACCTTCTTCTTCCCCTTTTTGTGCGAAACTAGGGCAAAAGAAAATTAGGGCTTTGCACGTCTCCGCGGCACTTTGATCGAACATGTATTCCTTCCTTTCTTCTTCCTATTTTACGTTGGGTCACTGGTTTGTACTCCTTTCTTGGTCAGTTCTTGGCGTAGATCTCCGTCGAATGGCGCTACCTTTCCCTAACATTTTTATTACTCTTCTATCGCTCGATCTCTCTTGTTTGTTCCCTCCTTCCATCCCTCATCTAGTTTGCAGTCATATTTCCGATTCACACTGCCTCCCTCTCTCTCCACTAGCGAGCAATAGACGTACAAGAACTCCCTCTCCTCCTTCTCCACTCGCGAGCGGGAGACGATCCTCACCTTCCACTCTCCCGCTCCTCCACTCGCGAACCGGGGATGAACCACCGATCCCACCCTCCGCCGCTTCTTCTTCTTCTCTCTCCATGACCAAGGGGAGGCCACCGTTTGTAGCAACCCTCTTGCGATTTTTGTAGATTCTTGTGAGTAGGGGAGTCATAAGCCTTCTGGGAATTTTTTTCTTTTATTTCTTTGCAATGGTCGATAATTTAGGACAGAATGATGTTCAATTAAATGTGTCAATTACTTTTAGATCCTCCTATTTCTAAACATAGCTTAGCATGTTTCATAATGTTTATTTATGTTATACTATTGTTTGTTCATGTAGTTGTACTATTTAATGTGATGAATTGATGCTAAATTAGAATGTATGTTCTTCCACATAATAGGTGTGTCGTTTCAGAAGTTCTGCGAGGAAGTCTACTCCCCAACCGGAATTTTCGGGAAGGTATTAGAAAGTTCTTCATTCTTTTGTCATTAGATTTTTTTTCAAGTACTTTTTTGCTTGGCTCTATGTTCATGCCCGACGACATCTGAATATAACAAGAAGATGTACCAATAAACTTACACATTAGCCTCCTTATTGGTTTCTTCCCTTTTTTCCTCTTCATTATCTTGTGCTGCTTATTGTGCATCTCTTGTCTTCTATGTTGCATTAGCATATACTTGGTTTTACATGTCCGGTATCCTAATTTATAACCAAATTATCTTTCCTTTGGTTCTGCTACTAGTGTGTGCATACATGCATGTGTACCATACTTATGCCATTTCGATCATGTATGCTTCTTTTTTGAACACATATTCTACTGGATGTCTCTTCCTATGTACCTACTGCTAGTGAAATAAAATTATAGTTCTGAGGTCGCATTTTCCTGAAGTCATATTTGTTGTGCATGCCTCCTTTCTCATAGCTTATTCTCGTGCAACCTGTAGTGAAAGTTCATATCTATCTTCTGCTCCTTGTATGTTTCTTGGCTTGGCTAAGACTTAAGCACATGCCTATTATGTAGACCTCCTAAGCTAGTCTCCTATATTTTAGTACTTCTTTGCCAATTTTAATGTGGACCCAAAATCAAATCATGAACCAAGAGGTCGACTCTAGAAATAGAGATGAATCACTCAGGAAAAGGCGTCTAAGCAACTGGAATGATGAGTTGGACGAAGTATTTATTGGTATTATGAAAATTGAATATTTGGATGAGAATTTGGTAAATGGCGTATTCTCGACTGATACTTGGAAGCGTATTCTTGGTAGATTTAGTGAGACAACGAAGAAGGGTTATGATACGTTTAACTTAAAAAATAGGCTAAAAAATTTGAAGAAGTTGTTCAGTCTCTACAAAAGTCTCAATAATCGCAGTGGATGGGACTAGGATCATGAGAAAAAAATATCTACCCCCGACGAACCTCGTATGTGGGAAGAGGTCCTAGCGGTAAGTGTAATTATTCTCTTAAATTCACTCATTTTGTACATTCTCTAATTTCACTTATTATCATTAAACTTCTTGTTTACTAATAGGCAAACAAGGAGTACTCCAGAATCAAAGACAAGTCGTTTCCCCTTTATGACGATTTCTTATTTATCTTTTCTAAGAACACCGCTACTAGCAGTCGAGCCTTTGCTACGACCATGTCTGACTTGCCTTCTGAGGATGTGAAATTGAACGATGACGATGACACTAATGATGTCGACATTACTTTGGATGGTATAAATTTCTCTCACTCAGTAAGAATCAATGATCCAAGTGTATTTGGTATGGCAGATTTCATGCTTGATAGTCGTTCATCGGCTGCTGCATCCAAGGACACCGTCGCTGGTGTTTCCCCTTCACCCTCATAAGGAAAAAGATCTAGAACCAGTGGAAACAATGTAAAGCCATGGAAATTTAAAGAAAACAATGCTGAAGCTATAGAAATTATGTATGAGATAACATAGCAAGGTAAAAAAAAAGACTTCTATTGCTTGATGAGGTAGTGCAACGCGACAAGGAAGCCACTTCATACTCTAGGAATCAATGCTGGGCAAAATTATGACAGACAGTAACCGATTGCACCCCCAAATTCAAGTTGGCAATGGTGGAATCATTCAAAGACGAGAGCAACTGCTGAGTTTTTATGACTTGCGATGAGGATATATTGAAACCATAGTTGTTGGAGAAATTGGAGGAATATCGACGAAAGCGCGCCCATAAGGGACATTTCGCTAGCAATTTAGGCAGTACAACTTCTAGTTTCACTGTTGTACCCTCGCATCACCATCAACTGACATCCGGAAAGAGACCAACTCATCTATTCCAACCACTGCATTTGGTTCAATGTTTTCTCCATCTAGCAATTTTAGTGTCGCATTTTCAGCATCCTCATCGCTCCCATGTACTGGATCAGCCACGACCTTTTTTGTGAAGAGTTCCTTTGCTCCTCCTGTGTTGGGCACTCAATTCGCTTCAAGGTCAAGTGTCGTCTCAAGACCAACTACTACTACTCGCATCCCATTCTCCTTGAGGTCATCACCAAGTGGAGGCTCCAGTTCTGCAGCAGCTTCGTAATCGGACTAACTTGATATATAAGAAGCAGCAACTCACTAGTTTTTGGCGTCACTTTACCTATTACTTATTACAAAACATCTTGCATCTCCTTTTGGCAGTATTTTAGAGCTTATGTTCTGTACTTGTAATGCTAGTTTTCGTTGACCTTTTGGAATTATGTAGACTTAACTTAAGTGATCAAGTTGCTGACATAATATGTTTTTTGAATGTTTGTAATGTGAATGTCACCTCCTTTGTATTGTGAATGCAAGCAATGGGTAGAACTACTTTTTATATCATTCATTCATAATGTTGTGCCTTTGTTTCCTCCTACCTGTTTTCAGTGTTCTTCCACTTCTTGTAAATTCATGTGACATCTTCTACCATATTTGTTAGATGATAGATTCAAGTACTTTTTATGCGTAGATGAATAGACGCATGCTTATACAACAATTGACGGACGAGGAGAGATTCCATGAGGATGTCATCAGAATCTTAATGGCTAGTGGTGTAGTTGAAATAATGTTCAGGGAACCCATTTTGAAGGTTCCATGCAGAACGCATACTTTCACGGGCCATCATGTCATTCAGGACATATTAAAAGGCCACCCACGACACTGTTATGACCTGTATAGGATGTTGCCTAGAATGTTTATGAAATTGGAAGAGTTACTGATATCCAGGAGCCTCATTAGTAGTACACAACATGTGAGTTTATGCGAACAATTAGCGTTCTTCTTGTACTGTGTAGGACACAACATGACCAATAGAACCATAGATGAGAAATTTTAACATTTTGGTGAAACTATTTCTTGTCATTTTAATCGTGTTCTTCGGGCCATATGTTCCCTTACTCAAGAGTTTATAGTGCTACCTAGTGCACAAGCAGACGTACACTCACGCGTTCGAGACAATGAGAAATTCTTCTCGTATTTCGCGGTAAGTATAAATTAGTTTCAACTTTCATGTATGAAGTAGCTTAGACATATTTTTATTACCGATGTGAAGTTGCCCCTTTTGTTTAGCTTAGACATATGTTTAGCTTGACTATTGTTTCAATTGATGGAACGCATATACTCGCCTTGGTGAGAAAGGTCGATCAACCTCGCTATAGGAATCGCAAGGGAGAAATTTCTCAAAATGTCATGGCAGTGACTTCATTCGATCACTCTTTCCTATATGTTTGCATCGGATGGGAGGGATCTATCGCGGACATGAGGTTTCTACGTTGGTGCATTGAGAATGCTAGTTTCGTAGTTCCAGAAGGTATGTGCTTTACATGTGGCAGCATAGTGGTTACAATGTAATCGTCCTCCTTATGTTTTTGGGCATATTGCATTTCTTAAAAAGATCTATTTGTTCATTGGAAAATAGATAAATTTTATCTCGTTGATTCCAGTTATGCTAATAGTGAGAAATTTCTTGTCCCGTATCGTGGTATTAAGTATCACTTATTGGAATTCAACAATAGTCAAAGGTGGTAGGAAAGTCCTAAAGAGCTCTTTAATCATCGATATGCTCAACTTCGAAATTATGTCGAAAAGTTGTTTGGTATTTTAAAATCACGTTTCAGCATTCTTCGTTCGATAATGCACTTTCCTATAGCAACACAAGAACGCATTGTACTAGCATGTTGTGTGTTGCATAATTTCATTAAGCATTACCAAGGAACCGATGGGTACTTCAATGGGCCAAGACTCCAACCGGATGACAATAACAACATGAATGCAACATTTGGGAATGTCAATATTGGGACCGAGGAAAGCCGAAGGGGAGATATGCTTCGTAGTAACATTACAGTGCAACTGTGGAATGCTCGTCGGAATCGTCGAGGTATAGTCTTTGTTGATTTAATAGTCTAATGGTTGTACAAATGCTAACCAATGATTCTTTTGTAGGAAATATGGAAATGGCTGAAAAAGTGGAAGAATGAAGATTGGTGGAGTAAGTTCCATGTTCATTTCTGCTTCTTTTCTACCCAAAAGAAAATGACTCCTTGGAATTCCTTCTAGGCTTCTGAATCTTTGTCTCCTCTGTGAACATTATAAAACCATCTTCCGGTTACATTCGTTGTTGGAATTTTTGAAAATATAGAAACGTGTTATTATGCCAAACTTGTATTGCTTCATTTCATGTTTGCTTCTTCAATGATCTCTAAATTGAGAAGTGTGCCTAACTGGATGTTCTTTTTTCTTCATCTTGTATAATTTTGTACGTAATGTGTTTGTAGGGATAACGTGAGTACCTTGAAGCTAAGGAAGCATGAAAAGTTAGATGAACACCTTGAATGTCAATGTTGTTTATACTTGTTATGGCCGATGTTTCACGTATGTGTTCATGTCAGCAAAATGATTACGAATAAGCTAAATTGTTAGTATTGCCTGATACTTACTTTTTGTGGTTCCCATTATCACTAGTCATGAAAGTGTGTGACGATGGTTGCATTTCTTTTTGATATCAAAATTCTAGTGCATGATGATGGCTCCGTTAGAATGGCGATATGCAGTAGTTGTTTTAAATTCATGTAAGCATGCTTATCTCTTAAATGTAAGGAAAATGATTGTACGTAAAAAGTCATTTCTATCATTCGTACTTGTCATTCTTACTTTGCTCCTCCCATTATACTTATCTTCTCCCATTATAACCTTGCTTCTTGATGTTGATTCTTCTATCATGACTGACCCATAAAGGCTAACCAGTGTATCTTCTTCAAACATGACGTACACTATTATCTTCTTCAAACATTTTTTATTGCAAGGATCCGCTGGCGTCATTGTAAGAAAAATGAACCAATCAATGAGCAGACGAAGATTGTGGATCCAATGACCCCATGCTACTGCACCTTGTCGTGGAGAGGGTTGGCAACTATGATGTTGTTGTGTGGCCTGCAGTTGAGACATTGTAATATGTAGAGCAATTTATAGATTTTCACTCATGCTGTTCATTAATCCATTTCTGAAGAACTAGGCAAGAACAACTTTGTAAAATTTGTCAAGGGTAATGAGTCTATGAACATAGAAGCATGTTTTCTTCTTCTTTCGTTTCCCTACTTCGACACATTGGATATTCATTTTACTTCCATGTACTGAAATTTTTCGTCGATATGTGCACATTTATAACATTGTTAAACCATTTATTCTTGTGATGGAAGTTGTTCATCTCTAACTTCTACTATTGTGTTTTTCACTGGCTGTTCCACGTTGTCTTCATATCCTTGGTCATTGCTGCTTGCTTTTGTATGCAAGAGCGCATATTTCAGAACTTACACACCATTTGCTCCATCGGGGCTCAAATAGGCGGTTAGTAGATTGGCATGATTTTATTGTGATCGGCTCTTCTAGGTTAGCACGAGTAGGAATGACGATTGTCATCACAGCTTTTTTCATTTGGTTTAGTTTATAAACTAAGTTCGATAGTGATTATTGCTGAAGGGATTTGAGTTGTTGAAGGAATTTGAGATGTTGACGTATTTCCCTCCTCTATTCTTGTCTTCAGTTTCATGAATGAATTCTGGTTGTTCCGCAATTGAATGTTATCAAGACTTCATCCGTCGCCATGCTAATGAATTTAAGATTGGTTGGCCCGAGCCTTATATCTTATGCAAAGTAAGTAAGATGAGCATATCCATGCCAATAATCATTAGTACACATATGATATGCAAAATAAGATCGGAAAGTGGACATATGTTATGCAAAGTAAATAAGGTCGGCAACTTCGGCCACATCTGCAATACCATTCATACAACTTAAGTATTCATAATGTGATGACTTGAAATTATTTTTCCGAGGACACTAATACAACCATCTTACATTCCATTATAACTAAAGACAATTGACACACCATAGTTCACATAGCTTAAAGACATCTTTCTAACTACAGCAGTTCTTATTGAATTACATGATCTTAGCTAAAATAAAACCCAAAGTCAGCCCTATGAAGAAGCATATCAATTTTTCCCTCCTCAAACACTTGCAATTTGCTTCTGCTCTTTCCAACTTCTGTAGTAGTCTCGTTATAACCATCGCTCCACGGCTTTTCATTGGAGGATCACACCAGTGGAAGAATCCACAAGCTCTATCTGGGATTTTTCCTACATGAAGAAAGCATACACTGTCGACATTAAAAAGAGGTTAACTAAGGTCGATCGAAGATCGATGTCAGGACTACCAACATCGAAATGTGGGCAGCTCCAAAATTGCCTCCCATGATTACTGCTCATCCATGACGTCTTCAGTGTACATGTGTCATTGCAATGACATGAAGGGGTGTCCAGCTTCATTTTCGGGATGTGGATTCATATCTCAATAAGACAATGGATTAGATAAAAACCCTCCTATAAATACATTTCATGCCGTATTAGTACATGACTTCTGGTAGAAATGCATTAAGAAGTAGAAAAAAATTACCTAACAATGCTCAATATCGTAATATGACAGCGACAACGAACAATTGCTTCAAGTAGAAGTTTCTTCTTCCGAAGGATATTAGTAACATTATTTCAAACATTCCAGCCGAACATTTGCGAAGCCCCATTTCACAGTCATTCATTTCTAGAGTGTATACAAGAGAAACTCATCTCCTTCACCTGACGAATGTTAAGCTGCAGCGTTGCTTCACTTCACGAATCGAGAGAGGAGATGATCCGGGATTTTCGGCGAAGGCAACAATCGCAGACAGCAATAGGCGAAAGTGAACACAACGAACGACATTAGTAAATTAGGGCAGAAGCACGGGAAAGAGTTGACTCCATTTTTAATCGTAGCGACGAGGGTGAAGTGGTCATTTTGGCCCGTTATTCCACCCTTCCATCGAAACAATACTCGGATTAAGGCTTTAGTAGTAAGAGATGTCAACTAAACATGATGTGGAATACAACGTCCTACCTCTAAGATGATCCCCTTAGTTTCGGATTAAAATCACATAACCCACCCCAAATTATTCCGCAATCAAACAGGGCCTTAATGGTTAACTTCTTAGAAGTAAAACATATTTGAATATGCGAGTATCTTTCCATTTATAAAATATCTTTTAAGAAGAGAAGAAAGTATCTTTCAACTTTATATAATATCTTTTAATTCAATCAGAAAAGCAACTTAACTTTCGGATTGATCATATCTAAAATGAAAGAGTTCTTCATCTTATTTTTTTAATTTCATTTTGTTTAACATATCTCTATCTTTCATGCATATGAAGAGAGATCATAAAGCAATAGCAATCAACATAAGACTAAAACATCGTATGGTGATAAAATAACATATCTGAAATAATCATGGCTTTATCAAATTGAGGACGAAAAATTAAGTGTGTGAAATTTATATCTCTTCGGTGCCCAATTCGAGGACTCATATGCAATGTTTTCAGAATCGGACTGGCGATCGGATCAGACTCTTTACTGAGTCACGATTGGACTGGATTGAATCAAATTTTATTAAAATAATATTATTTATAATAATTATAAGGATATAATATAAGTTATATGATACAATATATGAATATTATACTAATAACCTATTAAAAATATTAAAAACTAATATAACATAAATTTATTTATTAAAAATTTTAATAATGATAAATAATAATGATTAACATATAGATATAAATAGATTATTATTAATTTAGTATCTATTATTTATTAATGCTAGATGCTATATTAATAAATTTTATCCTAAATTATTCTTTTTTCTTTTTTCTTTAATACTTTCCTTTTTATTTCCTTTATTTATGCCCTTTAATAATTTTTCATTTTAATATTAATCAATTTTGAATACCTACCTTTTCTATTTTACAAATCGGACACACAAACTACAAAGAGGTTACTTGGCCTCTGTAATTCGGGTCGAATTCCATTCATGATACGATGTGAGCCCTCGTATTGTTTGGAGTTCGGCGACACAACCCAAATTAAGTCAACATTGGACCCAAATCGAATTCATATGTATGTCATTAGAATCAAATGGTCCATCGATGACACGTGGGATGCACCTTCCATTTTGGAAACTGACGAGACTTGTACCTAGTTGACAGTAACCCAAGCGAAGTCCTTGAACCACCGGTTAGAGTAGTTAGGCCCTGTTTGATATACGAACAAGACAAGAACAAGCATATTGTTCTTAATTTTGCCGCTAAACACCACCTGAACAGCTTGTTTCGGTCAAAATTTTCAAATCGAAAACCACCTTGAAGTTAATAAAACCACTATCAATTGTTCCCATGTTAAGAACAATAAAGTTCTGACCATTGGCAAAAACAGACTAGTTGTTCTAAAAAAATAATTATTTGATATTAATAATTACACATAATTAATTATTTTAACAGTAAAATAAATTATAATAATAAATAATTATTTATCTAAATATCTAAAATTGTTTTAAGATTAATATTTGTTATTATTAATTTTATAAACATATTATTTTATTTAATAAATAATTGTTTCTCTTAATTTTTAATAAACACATGATTACTTTTTAATTAAATATATAACTACATAATAAAAATTTATCAATTTATCTTTTTTATTCTCATTGCAACCAAACACTATCTTATTTACTATTATAAGAACATAACCAAACACTATTTGATCTTCTACCATGAGAACATGTACACTTTGGTTCTTCTTGTGAGAACAAAAAAAAGAATATTCTTATTTGTTCTTATTTTTTTCGTTCTAATACCAAACAGATCCTTAGAGGATGCAAGCAGGGTTAGAGTAGACTCGGGTGAGGTTCTCCATATCAAATTTGGAAAAATTAGGGTAAACTTTGACACTTAATTTCTCAAATGTTTGCAAAAGAAGTTATGAACAGCACGAAAGAACATTGTCTAATTAAAGCATCATATTAATAGATTCAATTCCACTTTAATCAGCATGTAGATAGATTGATTCCAATAACTAAGAGTCTAATAAAATTGTTAGAGGTGATGTATGGAAACATTAAGGTTGCACCAATCATTTGCACAAAGTACTTGAAAGTTTGATGGCATATCAAATCTACGATGGATCGATTTTATGGATATTAAACCATGTATTAACAACATGATCGTTCTACCAAAACGTTCTAGAATCATTAAGGATTTTGCCTATTCACGCGCTCCTTTGGATGATTAATTGAAAGCTTTCTTGTTCCTAATCCCTTGTTCTTTGGGGCCATTTGGTATGAGATAATCCAAATAGATTGTCAGTTATTTTATTTAAAATTTTTAAGGCACATCACATTACCTCGTTTGACTATACTGATTATCGATAATTTTAATTACCCTAACAATCTTAATTATAATCTCACTAATCGAGATAGCAGACATAGGAGATGGCTTTCCAGATTACTAGTTGCTTGACATACATCTCGACAAAAATATCTATTCATAAAATTTATAAATTTCAATATTTTATTATTAAATAAATATCATTTAACTGCATCTCTTTTATTATTTGAATCTTTTATAAATAACTTTTATTTTTTACTCATCTTATTTTATTTATATTCACTTTTCTATTTTTTGCTTTATTTATTTAGGATACTATATGATGAATGTGTAAAATAATTTTTAAGAATATTTTTATAATTTGCTCTCTAACTATTTTAGACATAATTTATATTACCAATACTTGTCAAAAATATAATGTGATATTGTTAGTTAATGACCAATATGATATCAACATGTGTGACTTTTAGTTGAAAGGATGCAACTCTTGAATAATAATATTGTTAGGGGAATGGGAGCAAGCAAAAAAGAATATTGCTAGATATCCAATAATCAATTACATTATACAAATCAGAGCGAGTGATCTTCCTGTACGAGCATTTTTTTAACGAATCACATGAGTGCTTGAGCGATCGTCTTCTTCTCCAGCACCTCTTTCTCCATCTGGAGATCTTTCCTCATAAGGAACAGCGGTCCTCGTCGTCGAAATCATCGGATTTGAATTCCCCTGTCTCCTGCTCAACCTCATCTAGCAGGCACGTCGAAAGAAACACAAGGAACATGATAAATTACACGATTGGTCCCCCAACTTTGAATCGATTTTCAACTGGTCCCCAACTTTAATATATAACCAGATCGTCCTCCATCTTTCATTTTCTTACACGATTAGTCCTCCTGACCGGTCATCATGAGTTTTTCGGTTGCCTTGCATATGTGACCGTCTTTCTCTCTCATCCATGTCAGTTCAACTCGTCCACATCATTATAAATTTTTTAAAAAATAAAAAAAGATGAAGTTATCTACGTCACTATAAAATGTTTTAAAAAAAGACCGCTCGTGCGCCGTGAGCACGGTGAGAGAAGGAGGGGGGCGACTACCCCCCTCTGGTCGGAGCTTGATCAGAGGGTGGTGGTCGCCCCCTCCAATCTTGCGCACACGAGCTCGACGAGAGGGGGGCAGTCGCCACACCCTCTCTCTCCCGCACGACGAGAGAGGGAGGGGGGCGACCACCCCCCTATGGTCGAGCTCCGATCTTCAGTCTCGCGCACGGCGAGAGAGAGGGAGGGGGGCGACCTCCCCCCTCTGGTCGAGCTCGAGAGAGGGAGGGGGGCGACCGCCCCCCTCTGATCGAACTCCGATGAGCTTGACCGGAGGGGGGGCGATCGCCCCCCTCCTTCAATCTCTCGCACAGCTAGAGAGAGTTGGGGGGGGGGGACCGCCCCCCTCTGGTCGAGCTTGCAGGGGCGGTCGCCCCCCTCCCTCTCTCTCCCGCACGACGAGAGAGCCCCCCTCCTTCAATCTCACGCACGGCGAGAGAGAGGGAGGGGGCGACCGCCCCTCCTTCTCTCGTCGTGCTCCTGCACGGCGAGCTCTCTCCCGCGTGATGCATGAGTGGTCTTTTTTTAAAAAGAAAAATTTATAGTGATGTGGATAACTTCATTTTTTTTATTTTTTAAAAATTTTATAATGACGTGGACGAGTTGAACTAACGTGGATGAGAGAGAAAGACGATCACACATGCAATGCAATCGAAAAATCCATGATCACCGGTCAGAAGGAATAATCGTGCAAGAAAATAAAATATGGAGGAGTATCTGATTCTAAATTAAAGTTAGGAGACCAATTAAAAATCGACTCAAAATTGAAAAATCATTCATCTAATTTATCCCAAGGAACAAGATGAACAGTGACTTCACCGTAGCTTCTAATCCAGTTGATGCCTTCTTAATTGATTGATCCCAGCCGCTCCATTTTTATTTTTCTGCTGCGCGTTTTTTATTTCCTGCCATGTCGTCTGAATTCTTTCTCATCATTTATGACATAAATTTTTTTTCTTTGTTATTTTTGCCACAAGTCACATCACTTAATGGATGAGAGTCTAGTTGATATTGAAATGAATTTTTTAGGTCCATCTGTCTCGTAAACATGTTTTTTTATTCCACTAATACTACCTGTTTATTTTTCTACTGTTATTATTTTTGGCATATGACGAATGTGAAATTTGAATCAATTATTTCTGCAAATTCTATTTATTGCCCTCGAAGAGTTTATAAATTTTGAGAATCTATTCTTTTAGCATTTCTTTAAATTTTTCTATGTATAACATATATTAATTTATTAAATCAGATTTTAACTCCATTTTTTATTACTTATTTCGTCAAGCATATCAAATTTAGCATTCAGAAAAACTCTTCATTTTTGCCTATATATTATTACAAAAATCAGTTAATTTTGGCATATCTATTATTAATAGTTGATGATTAATTAATGTTATCAATAATTTATTACTTATTAAAATATCTTGCGCAGTAATATTCTAAAATAGTTGCATATTTTTAACAAATTCATTTCTGCGGTTTATCCACATTTTACGAATATTATTATCAATAACACTATTCAGCAAACGTATTTACTTATGTAATTCTTTTTACCTTTCCGTTTTTGCCTGTATAATTTTAAATAATAAACACGTAGTGATTTAAATTACATACCGTCATGTCACTTCTATTTTTTTAACCAATAAAGTTTACTTTTAATCCCACAATACTGGTATTTTCAAACATAGTCAAGTAACAATGATAGTAATTATTATTATTGATATTTAATGCAATCATTGTTATTTTATTTTTGGCGCATATGCTTTGTATTTATATTAATTACTTAGCATTAACTATCTTGTGCATGCATTATTTTTGCAAAATAAAATATTCGAGTTTGTTATTATTGATATTGAACTTTGTCGAATTTTCGAGCTCAAAAATTGAAATATTCATATGATTGTTGAAAATGATGTGGAGTCAGTAATTTGATATGGACTAGTGAATGACAATAAAGATAATGTTAACGATTCACTTTTCGTTTGAACTTTTTAAGGTGTCACTAAATAGAAGGCTGATATGAAAGTTAAAGAAAAATGAGAGCGGAATGATATAAGTTTTAGAATCTCATTTCGAGAATAATCTTATTAGGTAAAGATACTTATAAGATGTTGCATGATCTATTAGTATTATATAAAAAAGTATAATTCTAAAAAATGAAAAAGAATATACAACTTCCTATGTACAAATGTAATATTTGTAAGACAGAGAAAATTGATAATATAGATTATGTGAATGGAACAATCGTCATGTATGGCTGAATATGTCGCCATTATAAGTATAGTCATATCAGTAATATTTTAAGTGGTATTAGTTTTGAATGCGTGACTGTCACAATCATGTGACTTAACAGAATAGTTAAGTTGGTTAATAATTTGCCAGTTTAGTTAGCCATAGAATTTGGTGTGGCTAGAATTATGCAGACTTATATCTGCAAAGCCAAAAAGGCTTAAGAAGAGATACGAGTTCATTGTGATACACAATTAGAATTATCTTGACTGATGAAGAAGTAGTCGAAGGAGCAATAGGGAGCATGCTGTTCTTGTGAAAAATTTGACTATGATGAGACAAATTCTCACAAAGTAAAGAAATGGTCTAGAATATGGTACCAAAATAGACGAAAGTCCAATAAGCCCAAATTCACTACAATCATCGGATATAATATTATGATGATAGAAATTATGAGATCAAGATGATCGACTACGATGAAATGAAGAAATGAGACAAAGGGTATATGAGGATAATACATATATGAATATTGATAGTGTTATAGGCAGAATGTGAGTGACAACTGATAGGTTGTACACTCGGTGGTAAGTTTGAATTTCATCTCTGCACTTATTCTTCGGAAGAAAAGTTTTTTGAAGTCGATATCTAATTTTGAAAATGTATCTACCAAAAAGAACGAAAAGATTTTGTTATGGGAAGGATTGTTCCTAAAGATAATCTATTTTTGTCTTTTGGTGAAATGAATAACCACTGAATGTATTTTTTTTAATATTACGTGTGTTACCTTTATTCTGTTAGGAGAGTGCACACTTGAAAATTGAGAATTGAACAAATGCGAAAATGAATATGAAGCTTAACATATTAAATGCAAAAATATTGCATCAAAATGTTTTTTGACCTATGCTTAACATATTATGTGCAAGAATATTGCACTGAAATATTGTTTAGATTGAAACCAATTTGAAATTGTTTTTGAATGGGAATATAGTCAAAAGAATTGTTAAGTGGTTCATTCAATCATTTGTGGCATATTGAATGTGGTTATAGATAAGAAGATAGAATATTATGTTACATTCATTGATGATTATTTGTGATTCTTCATTTGTCAATTTTGCAATCTCTTGGAAAGAAAAGTTAATGTTTTTGAAGTGCACAAAAGAGGAATGATAAGTAAGAGAAAGAACTAGGAATACTGATTCGAAAGTACGAACAAAAAGAGAAGAAAATATCTCTCAGTAATGAATGATTATTGCATTCAATATGCAGGAATACTGTTAATATCTTTCATGTGCCACAATATAAAAACATGGCGAAAAAAAATGTTGATGAATGCAATAATGTGTATGTTATCCCACTCATGACTCTCAAATGAAATTTATTTTGAGAGAATTACATACAAAGAATTCTCACAGAGTCCACAGAACTAATATCTTAAGAATTTTTAAATGGTAGGAAGTCCGAGTTGGACCATCTCTAGATAGGGGATGTAAAATTTTATGTATTAATCCAAGTTAATTTTGGAAGAAGTTGAACTTTAGGATGGTGACATGCAAGTTTGTTGAATATATCCAAAGGATAGAGATATTCTACAAGAAAGAATTGTCCAAATAAGAGTCATGATGCAATCTTTCAGATAAAGAAAAGGTGCATGAATGAAAGGATGATTATCCTTTGTGATATTAAAATTGACTGTAAAGGGTACACATTGTAAATTGGTCCAAGGATGGAAGATGAAGCTATATAGAAACTTGTACCTTTGGAAGAAGTGGATGAACCTAATTTTCACGAGGAAGATTTTGAAGAATAAGATGTACAAAGAAAAGTCATAATATGGCTTATGAAAATTATGATATCAAAATATCAAAGATGGACATGCAATTTTGACATAAACAAATTGGATTATTGTATGTGCATTAGAATAGTGGGAGCAAGTTTGTGATACTTCAGTTTTTTGAATTTGACATTTTGCTCATCGAAAAATGATGTCACATGGCTCAACACGATAAATAAAAGGTTGACCGAGAAATTCGAAATGAAAGACATGTGGAATGAGCTATGTTTTTTGAAATTTAAATGACTCGAAATAAGAACTTAAGAATATTGAGTTTGACTCATTAACAATATCTGAATAAGACATTGTTAAGATTTTGGAATATAAAATAATATTCCAATACATATATTACTTGTGATTAGAAAAAAACTTAATGAAAAACCAATATCTTGAATAAAGGATGAAAATTCTAATGTACGAGAAGATGAGAGTTTGATGTATGCAATATTATGTACAAAGCCTATGTTGACTCTTTCAGTAAGTCTGATTAAGATAATCTTGGAATGACAAAATTGAAAAGTCTTGAAATGAATTATGAAAATTTTGAAAGGCAAAAGTACAATTGAGATTGACATACAAAAGCTAATAGAATTGAGACTATAGGTTATTCGGATGCAGATTTTGGTAGAGATATTGATGATAAAAAATTTACATCGGGTCACTTATTTATGCTGGATGGTGCGGCTGTTTCTTGAGGTACCAAGAAATAATGATGTGAGACGAGACACATACAAAAAGTTGAATATATTGCCTATAATATGACAGCCACCCATGCAGTATGGATCAAACATTTTCTTATTGAACTTGAGTTCAATTTATGCAGTGGACCATTGATGTACTATGATAATCAAGCTGTGGTGAGCTTGATACATAATGGAGCAAATACTTTTAAAAGAAAACATATAGAGAACAAATATTACTATATACAAGATATAGTAGAAAAAAAGAAAGTGACCGTAATTTATATGTCTACTAGTGACATCTTAGCGGATTCTCTTATTAAGAGAATTGCAGCAGGGACATTCATTAAATACATTGGTTTAATGAGACTAAAAAATATTTGAGTTAGAAAGGAAGTTTCATGAATAATGAACTCCGAGATAATATATATTTGATTAACACTACACCAACAGTAAGTGTTGGACATCAGTCAAGATGAAGTTTCACGAATAGTGAATTTTGAAATAATATCTCCAATTAACACTATACGAATAGTGAGAGTGTTAGATATCATTGACCTCATTGGTCAAGTGGGAGATGTTAGTTAACGATCAATATGGTCATGATATCAAGAGTTATGTCTCTTGGTATCAACATGTGTGATTGTTAGTTGAGAGATGCAACTCTTGGATAATAATAAATATGCGTGACATTAGGGAGACGGGAGCAAGCAAGCAACACGCCGAAAGAGTTCAATGTTGAAAAGAATATTGCTGCATCCGGATGATCCCAATAATCAATTACATTTTATTTTAGTTACAATAGATATTACCGATAACTTAAATAGTGATAATCTATTTAAGTGATGATCTAAATTATTGGTTAATTAAATCGGTAATGCACTAAATGACCCCTTTTAGACTCTAAATCCTCCTCCTCATCTATTTTGCACAAATAATAAATATATTTTTGATAAATTTCCACATTTACATATTAAATTATACCCTACTAAGTATTTTTTTCTTGATTCTTAAGTCAAATTATATCAAACCATATTAAAAAATAAAAGATATATATTAAACATCATCTAAATTGATTTCTATTATCATAAATATTTTTAATTAATATTTAAATAATTATATCAATCGTATGAAATTATATATAATAAACTAAGATCATTTTATTATGTGATTAAAATTAAGATCGTATTAAAATCTTACATATAAAATCTTCAATATAACATTGAGATCGGTAAAGATTAGCAAAATTGTAAAATCGTAAGATTTTAAGATTTAAATCGAGACTTTAGCAACCTTAGAAAAAAAATGGGAATTGAGGCAAGGCGAGGAAATGAGGGGAGGAAGAGAATGAAGCATTGGTCGACATGATTAAAAGGGAACAAGTTAGTTAATTAACCACATGGACCTAAAAAGGTTTATCCATTATCCTATTTGAAAATTTTGATTAACCGAAAACTTTCAATATTACAAATGGATACAGATTGCAATATTTTAAATAAAAAGATCAAAGAACAATTATTGAAATGGAGAATGAAAATCAAATTTGAACAAAAGAAGAAAAAAAATATAAACAATTAAGTAGAAAATATGATTAAGCAATAAGATCAAATTTAAATACTAATTTATTAAGCAAATTAATCATGATATGTTGGAAAATTTTGTTTAATAAATATGCATACAAAATTATCACTTATACTATACATCTTTACAACAAAATAAGTACTTTTCTATTGATATCAGTAATTAACTTTTTAATTAGTTAACCAAACTGACCAAATAGGTATCGGCTAACAAACTTCGTATCCATCAGTCGAACTATATTGGATAATTTGGTTCCATTAATTAGATAAAAAGACAGTCGGGTTAATGGGTGGGATCGGTTAATTGGTTACCAATGCTCATGACCCACTATTAAGATTAAAAAAGAGCACATCCATTAGATCAGCAGAGATGACAAGAGACACAGCACAGTATGATCGATCTACGTTAACAGAACATGCCATCAATTACACAAAATAGCTGCAGCCATGCATCCAAATTCCATATACAATACATATTCAGTAGAAGCTTGATGTGTAATAAAAAAATCGCATTCATGGCTTCAATGCTGCATCCCTTTCAGCTCTCTGCTGGTTTGATCTCTTCCGTCTTAGGGGCTTCGGCAACCTCGGCCTTCTCCTCGCCTTTCTCGACGGCCTCTTCGGCAGCCACGGGCGCCACTCCTTCCGCGCTTGGCACCGTCTCCTCGGTCGGCGCTGCCACCTCCTCCGAGCTCACCTCAGCCTGAGGCTCCTCCTTGATCTCGTTTAACTCAGCTCCAACCTGACAATTAGCACCCAAACATTATACATTACATGTGCACTACTGACATACATATACCAGAATACTGTTCTTGATATATGCACCACATAACTCCTTGCATGCATGAAGACGCAGACAGTTAATTAAGGAGCTTAGAACTCGTCTTTACCTCGGTGGAGTTCACGGCGGCGGCGGGTGTCACGTCCAATGCCGCGGGGGCGATCTCGGGAGCATCGCCGTCGACTTCCTTGGGTTTGCTCGCACAGCCGCCCATTTGTGTTTGGCTACTTTGGATCCCTCCGGCTGCGGCAAGCAATTTATGCTCCGGAGAGGCCTCAAGGCGCCGCTTATTTAAACCTGCAATGGCAAGAGGAGAGCGGCTGAGGGATTGGCGAGGGAGGGAAATGGAAGGGGGCCAAGTACTTATAGGGTTCGGAAAGGGAGGAGAGAGAAAAAAAGGAGGAAATGAGTGGTACTGGTTGATTTCCTTTTTGCTCGTAGTAAGACAATGTCTTATGTCTTGGTGGATGGTGGAGGGAGGACAGAGAATTGCACCGGTTTGTTAAAAGTGGGAACTTGAATATTGGCTATTGGACCATTTCTTCCTTCCAAGTTGTATTCATTCATTCGTTAAAAAAATGAAAGAAGAAAATAAAAGAAAAATGAATATGAAATATATTTGTCCAAATAAGACCTCAAAAAATCGGTCACATTGTAGAAAAAAGGATCCACTCGCCTCCTTCCTAGGGTTATCTTCTTCCACAACTTCTACAAAGTTGGATTGGAGATCTTGCAGAAAGGCCACCTCTAATCCTAGACAAAACTACTCAAAAAATTAGGAATAAAGAGAAAACATTGATTTTTCGACAGTATAATCCGTCGCAAATTTCAGAAAATCTGTCGCAAATGTCATTTTTAACGGCTTTTCGACAGAAAGAATTCATTCGAAAACGTTTCGTCGCAAAGACTTACTGACATAAATTTTTTATCCGTCGGAACTTTCGTCGGTTTCGGTCGTTCCTAAGGATATTTTTCGAGGGAGATAGCCTTCAAAAGTTTTGAAAGGATCGGACCATTGATAAATTACCGTTAGTATTTCGGAAGAATTTTTCTTTCCATCGCAAATTCCGTAAAAAAATGTGAATGATGTTTATCCATCGGAAATTCATATTTTCTTATAGTGCAAGAAGAAAGTAAGTTGGTGAATTTGAAACTTGGAGCCCAATGCTCCTTGCCTCCTCCCTCTTATTTATACTCTTTTCCTATTACATGTCCTCGGTCAAAATTGTTTTCTTAACAATGTTGTAAGGGCCCTTGTTCCAATTAAGATATTATTCGGTTTAGTTTTTTTGTTCGCACGAATTTGAAATATGTCTAGATAAAGACAATTGCTACATATATGTTTATGACCATCTCTATCTTTTGTCCATGTGAAATTATCCGTTGATACATGAAGTTCAAGTTGTTAAAATGTTTCCTTCTTAGGAGGCTCAATATTCTCGTTAAGCTTGTATTGGTCCATAAAGTGTTTTTCATATGGCTCGAGTTTGCATATGAGGTCGGTTTTAATACTATTTTATAATGTGTATTGATAGATGAAGGGGGTACTATATCTAAGTTCATTACTATCTTTATATTTCATCCCTATGTGATTATCCACTAGGACCTGTAGTTTAAGTCATTACAATCATTTTGTAACCCCTGTGGGTCCAATTAAGTTATTGTTTGCTTTGAACTTTTGTATCACATGAATTTTAAAAATATTTTAATAGGCGAAAGGGTAGCTTCATGGAGGCCAATGATTGCCTCCGTGTTTAACCCGTATGGGACAATCCATTAGTACCTAAAGTTTGGGTCGTTATAATCTTTCCCTTTGCTCAACGTTCACCCATGACTAGCGTTTTCCACATGGCTTAAGTTTGCACGTAAGGTCGTCTCTAATACCATTATGTCACACCCATATCTAATCAAGATATTATTTACTTTAGACTTTCGGCTCACACAAATTTAAAATATATTTTTTATAGGTGAAGGAGTTAGTTATATGGCAACCTTTGTGCTTTGCCCATGTGGGACTATCCATTGGTATCGAAAGTTTAGGTCATTACAATCTTTCCCTCTTAGGGGATTCAACATACTCGTTGGGTAGTTCGTGTTGGCCTATGGATCATGTTTCTCACATAGCTTAAGTTTGCACGCGAGGTCAGTTCTGATATCATTTTGTAACGCCCTTAGTCTCAATTAAGAAACTATTCGTTCTGGTATTTTGATTCGCACAAATTTAAAACTCGTCCTAATATGTGAAGGGGATAGCTACAGATGACCGTCTTCATATTTTGACCATGTAGAACTATCCATTGGTACCCGAAGTTTAGATGATTACAACTTTCCCCTTTGTTCAACGTCCGCCCATGGTTTGTGTTTTTCATATCACTCAAGTTCGATACCATTACGTGGTACCTTGACATAGGCTCTGTTTGGCATTATTAGTGGTTTGATAAGCAGACATCGGTTCAACTAATGGATAACGAATTAACTAGCGGATAGCGGGTAACAGATGATGATTAACAGTTAGAGATTGTAACAAATAAGTGTTTGATAAATTTAATAGTAGAATTAGCTGATGAATATAAAATGACATAATTAGACATATAATACAATAAATTAAATATTTATATCTTAATTAAATAAAATAAAATTTCACAACTAATATTTCTGTTGAAATATATAGAAATTTATATTGGCAATGAATTTTATATAATGCACCAGTGATGTGAAAATATTAATTGTGAAATTATTTTTTATTCCTTGTTAACATATAAATAATTTATAATTAATTAAACATGAATATGAAAAGAAATATAGTTAAATGATTATAAAATAAAAATGAGAAAATAATAAGATAAGTTAGAAAGAAATAATATATTCGAATACGGATAAAATTGGAAAAAATTATAAAACGATAATGTCTAATCGCTAAACACTAGTAGAAGTAGCTTTTCAATATTTTCGTATAGAACGCTAAACGCTATTTATTTTTATCATTTAGCAAATAGAAAAATTAACGAACAACTAAACGCTATTTGAAATATTATTTTTTGTGTTGCCAAACAGAGCCATAATAAAAATATTATTCACTTTGATCTTTCGATCCATATGAATTTAAAATGCATCTTTATATGTAAACGAGGTAGCTACGTATAAGTACACGATCAATTTCATATTCTTCTCATATGCGGCCATCATTGGTACTCATTGTTTCAAGTTGTATTACAAAATTATCACAAACTATTTTTTATACTTCAGAGACTTTGCTTTTACTACTTAATTATAAAGTCCTTCAAGCTATGGATTTGGGCAGGAAAGGGGTGGGGAGCGGTTGCAAACCTGTGCTTGTAAGTTGTAGCGCTACTGCATCCCAACTGTTGTGTGATTCAAAATTGATTTATGTTTACAGATTATAACAAATATTCAAATTTCTAAAAAGTAAAATCTTAATTCAATTGAGCTTTTCTGGATGGTAGAGAAAGTGAATATTAGTTTAATATTAATTTAGGGTGCACTTGTAATAATTTTCTAGTTTTTTTTATCTAATAATACTTTGTCACCATCTGAATATCTAGCCTAATATTAGCTTCCTAATTTTTTTTTTGTGTTCTTCTCTGTAAAATCTCTTTTTCACTCCAAATTTGAAATATGGCTTGTATTGCTGTATAGTAAAAAATAATTATTCGTCAGGTGAAGTTCGATTATGTGATATTCTAATCCATAACTATTATTGTCACTTGAAGTGGATTGGATCACTTTTTTCAATATCGGCTGAATATTGAAAAAGGAATAAAATAATTCACATTCAACTTTAATTTCTTTTTCATTTTGTCTGTCTAGATGATTCGTTTTTAATTTTATTTACATTAGACTAATTTCTTCTATAACTGAAAATGAAGATGCATACGAGTTGAGTTAGATTCGGGCCTGGTCAATATGATTTTGTTCAAATGGGCTATTGAAGTGCATTATGCGGAGTTGTGTGTATCTGTGTTATTTTGTTTCCTTTTTTAATCAGTTTCGAGTTTTTTTTTAAAGGCACTATTATCTACTAGAAAATATACAAAAATATAACCACGAGGAGACAAGAAGGCCATATGTGATCCAGTGCATTTTCAATTTTCCTCTAAAATTGAAAAGTTATGCAACATACTTTATTTATTAAGATAATTTAAGCAAGGAGAAAAGGAAAGGATCGTGAATTTTGACAAAAAAAAAATTATTTTAACGGATGGTTGCCCGTGAGATATTTATTAATGTGGTTATAGACATAGGACCCTCTATTGCCACTCCTTTAAATCTTTTTTTTTTTTGGGTTTTCACTGTAGCGTCAGGAAAGTGGGCTGATCCTTCTATTCATGCCACATTGTGCTAAAAATTATGTTACAAAACTAGTGAATGCCCTTGCGCTTCACACAAATTAAATATATTTTAAAATATAATTTAATTTTTTATTATGTTTTACAATATCTTCAAAATTATCTTAATTGCAACTTTAAATTAAGTCAAATTTTTAGTTAATTTATATTTTAAAATATTTAAATTAACTATTGATGATTGCTTCCTTGAGCTCGGAGGAAATTGAGGAGGACTGAGTAACACTATTTGTCGCCCAACAATGACACATCACATATGAACACCTCCTTAGCTTTGTACCTCCATTTTTTAGGTTTTCTTTAGTGTTATGAGACCTGGTCTGCCTGACCGGATCGAGCCTAAAATGATACATGGGTCAGTTGAAACTCAGTGAAGGATTTGACCGACTTTGACTCCGTAAACTTAGTCAAAATTTGTGTTCAACCAGTTAACCCGGGTGAAAATAAAGAAAAAGATTAAACCTTCTCAACCAAACTTTTAAATTTTAGTCTTCTAATTTTCTACATAATTTATTTTATTGATGAGCTAATTTGTTTTATCCATAATAAGTATTATCTTTAAAAAAATCTTTTTTTTAAAAAATTGTATGCTTTCATTTTAAAATAGGTTCTAGAAATAAGTAATCGAAATATATATTTTCACTTCCTCTTTGATTATTTATCTTAATGTTTCAATTCAAAGTTAAACTCAATCATCAATATATTGTTATGAATATAAAATACATAACAAATATTACTATTTATTCATTTAAACATCTTATATTACTTTATTCTTATCCGATTTGATCGTTCGATTTAACCGATTCAAGCTGATCGAACCTGCTCCCTGACTAATTTGGGTCGATGTCGTATCGCGTCTTACAACATTGGTTGCCTTCTTCTCTTCCTTCTCTTGTTGACCTTATATGTCGTTGGAATGTCGATAGATGATGAAGTGGCCATGGGAACTACTCTTCAATGGCTTCAATGGTCTTAGGGTCATGGAGACAATGAAGCCTCCTCTGCCTCCTTGGTCGGTTGACATATATAGTTTTTGACTTTTGCCGCCATTGCTTCACAATTGGTACTTCAATGTCTCACTCTCAAGTTTTGCTTCCTTCAAGAAGACTATCTCGAGGGCCTCTTTGTTATTAGGCTCCTTAGTCGGAGTTCCATAGAGGAGACAGCCGAAATTGCAAGAAGAGAAGAGAACTCATAGTTATTGCTTTTGCTTTCGACGCTTCATTCCATGGAAAAGAGTGGCATTGTGCACTTATAAAGAGAAAAGAGGTTGCATAATGAATACACATCAAGTAATTTCCTCTTCAAGGAACAATCAAGTAAATACTTATTAGCGGAGAGGAAAGATAAAGTGACAAAGATTAATAGGGTATAAAATAATGATTCACAAGTTATGAGATAATAATGATTTATGATTATTAATTACTGGTATCTATGACATTATAACAAAATTTTCACATTCTCATGCTCACTAATGATTTATTCTTTATAAATAATTAATGTGCCAATAATTCCTTCATTAGAAGGAATAACAAAAATTCTACCGTTCTAGAGGGAAGACAAAAGACAATGGTTGATTAATGATGATTCGTTATTATTATTTAATGAAATTTATGATAATAAAAAATAAAAATATTTCAAAATAGATAAACATTGGAATAAATCATAAAAAGAAAAAGATAAATGGTGATTTGAGACTCATTTTGAATATATATATTATATATATATACATGTAATGAAATATAAAGATTCAATATGTAATTTATGAATATTTAATGATAATGTTAAAGATGCATTTATATTTGTCATTATAAATAATATAATATAATTAGTCAATATGTAACTTGTGAAAATTTTAATCATTATGTTAAAATTTTAATACATTATTGATAATGGAAATATCAAGTGTTGATACAAAGAATTAAATGATATGATTAATTAATACTATATTGAGATAATACTTATAAAAATTATAATTGAAAAAAATCACAAAAAAGGATACATGATACAAGATTTTTTCAAGAGTCTGTCAAAATAATATATAATATCAATTCAAATTCTGACAGCTGCAACCGCTAGAAGTTTTGACCACTCGGAATACAAAAAAAATATATTAATAGGTATTTAATAAATCATTACATAAAAGACATTTAAATTAGACGTTCGGACTATGAGAATCGTCGGAACTTAAATCAATACTATAAAATATTGATTCAAATTTAGACGTTCCGAATCCTAGGTTTCTCAGGGTTGTCTTAACCCTCGAAAGTTTCAAACCGTCAGAACACCTATTCTTTATTAATTTAATAGGTATAACATATATTATTCAATATGTCGACAGTTAGAATCATCGGAAGTGAAATTACTAAAATATAGTATCAACTCAATTTATTATAATATCAAGATATATCATTGAAATCTTAATTAGTTTCACTTAAAATTTCTAGATAGTCGATAAACTATGATGACACTTCGTTGTGTAATTGAAAAGTAAGAAATGAGATACCGTGATGTAACTTTTTATATACAAAAGAACTTATATATATGACAATAATAGTTGACTTATAAGTGAACTTCAAATAGTCGTAATAGTGACATGTAACTTTTTATATACGAAAGAACTTATATGTAATATATATAGAGTCATCCATTCATATAGCATATATGATTATATATAATTATAAGTGAACTCATTTATACGAATGAATCTATCATGTCCGAGAAATTTATAAATTTACCAATATCTAAGTAGATTTATCATCAAATTATTATAATAATGTATACATTGAACGTCGGCTACAATGTAAATATATTAATGTTTTAATAATATCCCCGACGGTTATAATTGTCAAAAGTAGCGATGGATATAGAACCGTCGAAAATGTAGACGGTCTGAGCCGTCGACGGTTGTTCATCCATCTAAACTTTTGGCGGTTGTAACCGTCGAAAGTTTTGACGGTTAATAAATCGTATCAAGTTTAGACGGTCTTGACCATCGATAAACTCTTCGTCCGTAATTTTCATGGATAATTTCATCCGTCGAAAATTCCTTTCATACTTTAGAAGGAATTTCGCCTGTCGGAAAACATGATTTTTCTTGTAGTGAATTTTATAGTATAAATATAATAAAAATAATACACACATATTTATGAAATATACATATCTAAATATTATTTTATGAAAACTTAATTTAGGGGACGCTTTACTCAATCTTAAATAATCATATATAATTTTTATATATTAAGGGTAAAATTAATGGGCCCACCCCACCACCAATTACACATGGGCCCGTCGTTGATGTAGTAATAAAGATTAATTTAAAGGGATTGAATGTAATGACAACTTTTTATCTTAATCATATTTGGGTAACATTTTTGGAAAAAGGAGGGAACATAAATTAATAAATAATAACTAATTGATAAAATGGAATAGTTAAATTATTATTTATTTGTTTAATAATCAATCATTACATAAGTCATATTTTTTAATTAAAATAAGTTAACTAGTCGCATAGGGGTGGCATGCATGGGATCATATATCATTAGGAAAAGAGGGAAAAGATAAATAAACAAAAGTAAATGACAAATAAGTATTGCAAAAGGAGAAAAGGCATATTTATTATGAAGCTTATCTCCATTTATAATATATAAAAGGTATTTGAAACGAACAACCTGGTTGCTTGAACATTAAATATTTTAATTGTTAAATCATTAGGCAAGATAAAATAAAAGAAACACAAATTCACATAATAAATTTATGTCTTATCCAAATTAAATAAATTATGGTGATGCTCTCTTCATATTCAATTAATTAGATCATCATGAAAATTCATTATAATAAAAAGTACCTACAAGCCAGAGCTGCTTAGCCATGCATGCATTTCCAATAAAAGACGACAAGTAACCAAATAGTCTACACAGATCCCTCTCGAGAAGCACCGAACTCAGATTTTAGCTTTTGTGGCTCAAGAGGAGGGAACCACAGCGTAGTCGTCGTCCACCATGACCGCGGCCAAGGCCTTCGTCGCCAATGAGTAGATGCGCCCCACCTTGGCCCGTTTCACGAACTGACCTTGATTTTGGGGTGCACCTCCTAGTACGCCTTGTGCAACGTGTAGCACATTGTCTTCTCGAACCTGCGGTTCTTACACTTCTCCCTGTACCTCACCACCTTCGCCTCCCGATCCATCCTCACTGCCGCAGCAGGCAGCTCCATAGCCACATGTGTTATGTCTGGCACCATTGTTGCCTCCGATGAGTATATCTGCAGGTCGTGTCCTTTTTAAGTGATAGATATACATAAGAATTGAATGCTAACTTCGACATATCATGCATGAATAGAAGATTTCTGAACAGAGTAATGCTGAGTGAGATGGAATCCTTAGATAGCTTCTAGATAGATGCTGCCTTGTGCGTGCTCGATCTCAACGCAGAAAAACTTCTAACCCCACTTGGTGTAGAACTGGTGAAATGCTGCTTCGAACTTCGAATTCAATTCTTCCATGCTTGTAGAGTTTGTGCTCCGTACGCTACAAGTTGATCAAGTTCCATTGCCTTATCCATCCAAACCACTACCAGGGACGCATCGGACACATGGGACAAGCGAAGGGGTGTGGAGAAGGAGCGACGAATGGCGGCGACGATGAAAAATAAGGCGCAAACACAGAGAGGAAGATGATGAAGAAGTCGTAAAATAAGGTAGATTATTGGACATGAAGGAGAAGCGACGAACGACGAGAGATGAAGATGAAGAATAAGGTGGGTCACTACTGTTTCGCCGGGGAACTCGGTATGCCGGTATGGAGACTACTATTTCGTCGGGCAACTGAGTATTGTCAGTATGGAGCCTCTCCATTGAACGAAATTGGCAGGAAAAATTCCTCCTTTTAAGGCCTTTTCATCTTCCTGAAACAAAAACTTTCCCACTAATCCATAATTATTATTAATATGAAAATTTAAGTTTGCACTCACCATTTATATTCCATTCTTAATGTCATTGCTAAAAATCTTTCAGTTACAAAATGACTAAAGTAGAAATGGAAAAATGAAGGATACGAGAGGCCGAGGCAGTAAAATTTACGGAGGGAGAGTAAAGTTGAAAAGTGGAAGAGTCATATGGTATTTATTATTTTATTTTAGGAAAGACTTATTTAGAGTTAATTCTTTTAGCGAGTGATTGAGTGGGGCGTACATGGGGAGAGTTATGGAATGCATTGTAATGTCTTTTGTCAAATGCTTGCCGACTACAAACGTTTTGGATACTCACAAAAATTAATAAAAAGTTGTTGAAAGTTAAATAATAATATTAAATAATCGTGGAGGAGTTACACGATAGAGGTATGGATTAAATAATTGGAGATTACACCTTGCATGTTAACATTGAAATGTGTAAAAATTTTCAACACTTCAAAAAATAGATAAACTTCAATCCTGCAATGTGAAGCCTCATGAAGCATCAGCTTTATATATATATATAGATTAGAATCTCAATCTATCATCTAATTTGACTAATTTGACATCACTACGAGTAATTATGGGTGAAACTTCCCATGAAAATTATCTATCTTTCGACCATTTTACTCTTTCACCAAGTTAACGAAGCCCTCTTGTCATTTCTAAAGTTATTTTATTTTTTGATGATGCTATCAGCGTGTCGACGAAATTAATTTTAAGGGACTTGTTTCCCCCTAAAAATTGAAGCAGTATTATTAATAGCTAATCTTTTCTATACTTTAACAAATAAAATCTTATTTTTGCTAGTAACATATAAAAATTACAAGTAAATCCATAATAAGTATTTTTCGATTTAATGCTTTTAATAATATTATTATTTTCCTTCTTCTGCGAAATTCTCTTCTTTCTATATTCCATATGAATACGAATTAAACATATGAATAGAGGTGGAAAAATAGGTGGGCCGCACGGCCCGACATGCCCCGGGCCACCCAAAATTTGTGCCAAGATAGTCCAACACCGATGCGGCCCGCACACTAAAAACGAGCCTTGTCCGTGCCATTCCCTGCCGGATCGCCCACTTGCACAATAGGCACGACATAGACAGGGCACGGTGAACACGGTTCCTACACGACACGACCCTTTTTGACACGAGTTATTTTTTCACGCACCAATATGGATCGTGCAAGGCGCACCAACACGCCCATGATTCTTCAATTTCACAATATGAACATGACGTTGTAGACCCATTTGGACTAATACTTCCTTTTCACTAATTAACTAGTCTAAGAACTAGTGCGATGCACGGCTCTTGCAAATTATGTTAATGTAAATGAAACACACACACATAGATAGATATATAATATATATATATATATATATATATATATATATATATATATATATATATATAGGCAAGAATTGTTAGACCATAAAGAAGCTATCATATCTCCTTTAAGTTGGGCTAGCCTGTTTTTGGGATTCCATACCTTAGGTCTTTATGTTCATAACGATGTTATGCTTGTTTTTTATATTCCGAAAAAATAAATCTTGATCAAACCTATATTTGCCCAATCCCCAAGTATGATTCGAACCTATGACCAATCAGTTAACAGTCGATTGCTCTACCACTGAGCTACTGAGGAACAACGAAAGCTTTGACCTCATGGAGTTCAACTCCCGTTCTGAACCCATGAACAATATGGATTTGAAACTTCCTTCGTAACTCCCGGAACTTTTTAATAGTGGCTCCGTTCCATGCCTCATTTCATAGGAAACCTCAAAGTGTCTCTATTTCATTCAAGAGTTCTTGTTTAGGCAGTTCATATCATCCATACATAGTGTTTTGATCTAAGATTTCAATTCTTTCACATTTCAGCAATAGCATATTATTCCATGGAGCTAAGGTCCAATATATAGAATAAAAAGTGTTTCCACAACTCTACCATCGTCAATCCTGTTCCATTATATATATATTAAAGAAATTAAACTTTATTATAAATTTACATAAAATTATGAAATACTTTTCTATAAACTATATTCTTTACTTTATTTCTTACGCATGAAAAAGCCACATAAAATTATATTTATGAGAATATTAATTTCTTGAAAAGTAATATCAAATAAGATAATTATTGATCTTTGACTTTTGTTAATGATCATTGTAAAAATTATTATAATTTAAATTTGTTTACATTAAAATCTCAATAGTACTCTTGTATCAAATGGACAATGCCATTCTTAAGATGAATACATTTTCTTAATTTTATGTTTTGATAAAATTTGTTTACCTAGTGTAACAAAAAATTCCTCTGAATTAAATAAATATTATTTTTTCTCTCATACTTTCATTTTTTTATTACATACATTTTAGACAAAATTCTACACATGCTAGTTCTCTTATTTCTATGTATAGTTTATTTATTTCAAACCATCATAAAAATATTGTTTTGTTTATACTTGACAATACATATTTATATCGTCAACATTTTTTTTATGAATCTTTCCCTTGAGTACTTCTAGAAAAAGTGATAGTAATACGATCATGCTCCTTGTCGACATATTTAAATAAATACTTGATGGCTCTTTATTGGTTACACCATTAGATATTAATATGAGCATCATACTTCAATAATAAAGAATTTACTATTGGAAGAAAAGCGATAAAATAAAATAAATATTATTATCATAAATTGAATTCTTATCCCATTGTCAATGTTTATTTATAGCCTTTATATATTCATTTAACTTATATAAAAGTGATTATTCAAAAGTGACTATATACTATTACCAAGTAAAATAATATTTCTTGAACTAACCTATATAAGGTGATTATTCAAAAGTGACTATACTATAAGCAAAGTAAAACAACTCCAATTCCATAACGAATAAGTAATATTATACAAAGCGCATGATTACATATAATTTATTGCATAAATGTAAAAATACTTATAATCCACAAATTTTTAAAAATTAGTTATATATATAGTGAAATTTTAATTATATGGAGTATTTAACAAAGTTAACTAATTGGTATTCCTTTATAAGATAAAATAATAAGACACTAATATGTATATTATTTCAATCATAGCGCCTAATGTATTAATAAAAAACTGAAATTATATATATTAAGAAAGTTCTTTTTAAAATAAAATGTTTATACTTTTATTTTAAATATATACAACTTAATTATTTTTATTTTTATAATATAATTTTTCTTTTTACATCATCCATACAGGGTGCATATTAAAATATAAATATCATGAAAAGTAAAAGGATTATATTGTAAAAATAATAATATAATCATAATATTATATTTTTATTTTTAAAATTACATTTTGAGTAATTAAAATGATAAATGAGCTAGTATATTTTGAGAAAAGATATCGACTCAATATAAAAACATTACATCATTTATATTGAAAGATAAAACTTGCAATATGATGGTATAAACTATATTAAACAGAAAAGTTCCTTCTTAAATATACATATATTATATATCTTACAATATAAATTGGAACATATGAATAAATGAAATCTTTTTAGATTTTCTAAAAATTGTATTAAAATATCAAATTATATAATTAAACATAAAAATAGTTAAAACAAAAATCACACAACTATTCAAATTTAAATTATTTTTGGGACTTAATTTTCATTTATTTATAGGTTTTGTATAACCAAATTTTATTATAAGATAATTTTTTTATTTATAAAAAACACATAGGATAATAATAAATTGTATTGTCGTATATTTTATAAATTTCGTATTCTAATTTTAAAATTATGAAAGAGACTAATTGATATTTTTATCTATAAATTGAGTAAATTGTGAAAATAGTTATTAGCAACATCATTTAATATTGAAAACATCGACTTTTACATATATAAATGTATATTTTTTTCATTTAAGTCATATATTGGTTTTTTTAATTTTCTTTTAGAAAAGATATTTTCCTGATTTAATCCAACAAAATTCTATACTTTGCTCAAATTCAATTAACTTTGTTATATTTAATGTCAGTTAATTTTGGGTTATAAATATATCATTTGGTCATGTTAATTCGTGAGCATTCATGGGGCATGAATTACCACCACTTTTTATTTCCTTAAAAGATTTTTTTATTTAATTGAACTAAGGTTTATAATTTTACTCAAATTAATTTATTATTTTGTCTCAAATATAAATTATTATTTAGGATGTTTGTTTTTCTATGATGAAATATAAAAAAAAAATACATTTCTTTGTCTTCTCAAAGATTCTATTTCTAATTAGATTTAACTTTTGAACTTAATCTTCTTGCATCTTATTCTCATAAATATTACTGTCTAATATATTTTTTATTATAATAATTTATTCTATTAAATATTATGACCATGATTAATTATGCTTAGGACAAAAAGTTAACATATATTATTACTATTATAATTTATTTAAAATTGCATTATGGTTTCACCTTTGATTGATTAGTTTAATGTAATCATAGTTTATATTTAATTTAATTTGGTTAGAATGTAGATGTTGAATTGTTATATTTCAGTTATAACATCATATATGTATTTAGATTAATTTATTTCTTTGTAATAATTTCGTTTGTTTTAATTTTAAATATCATTGCAAAAATTTTAATGAAGATGTCGGAAAAATCCATGCCACTCGTAGATCTTGAGTCTTCCTATTATTCCACTTAGTTATTGATTTACTTCTCTACTAACCATGTACAAAATATAATAAAAAAACTAAGTACCGCCTTTTTTCATATTTATTTTTAAGAAATAACTATATCTAATCTAATTTAACTATTAATACTAATTTATTACTAATAATACATATAACTATTATAATATAGTTAATATTATAATATTATCATTTTTTTATTGGTATAATTCAAATTGTTAAGTTAAACATTATAATATTATAACTATTATTAAGGTAAATGCTAAATTATATATATATATATATTTTAAATTTAAATTTTTTTCATAACTGAGTTTGAGTAATACGTGTTATCTAATTTCATAAATATTACGTATGATTTTTTATAATGTGTTCTCACTGTAGCACTATTGTTGCTACAGTTTTTTTAATTTTACAATTTATGATATGTTTAGACAAAGACTTAGTAATTAAAGTCGGTTATATAATATATTTTTTTGTATTACGAATTACTATTTGTTTAATTAAAGAAGATCGATAATTAAAGTTTGTTATATAAGATATTGATTTTATATTGTTATGTATTTATTACTTATTTCTATATGATACGTATTAAGATATTTATTTATATATATAATTATTATGATTAAAATATGATAGAATTTGTATTATATATTCATGAACAAAAGGGTTCGTTCATAGATTTTTAAATAAGAATTCACGAGATTACATAGGTTTTGGTAATTTTAAAATAATTATTGTGAATTTTGGTCTGCCGTCAGGATTTTTGAAACGATGATGAGACATGCAACTTTATTTAACTTTTTAATCAAACTTTATCTTCTTTTTTCTTCCAAAAATTCTGTTTATACTTTATTCTTCAATTTACGTAACAAACTTGGTCTCTCAAACAACTTTTTTATCTTAACTAAATCTAAATTATTTTTATTATTATTTTATTCTGATTTTTTCCTAATTATTTTTTCTTAAAAATTGTAAAATTGTGGACATGCCACGTGGCATTTCACTGTTTACCTTATATATATATTGGTTAAGTACTAATTTAAAGTTTGAACATTAAAGCGCACCCTTGTTTTGATTCTAATTTTAATACTAATTAATTAGTTATAACTTAGGATATAGTAAATTGATTATATAAGTTATAACTAAGTTATAAGATAGGTAAATACTAATTTACTTAGTATAATTTAGTTTAGTTATAACTTAGTATACTATATAGTAACTTAGTTATAAGATAGTTAAGTACTAATTTACTTAGTATAACTTAGTATATAGTAAATTAGTACTTAACTATTTGTACACTATACTACTAATATATATTTATTAATTACTTACCAATTAATTTTATGTATAAGGTTATAAATTATAAGTTATTAGTTATTATTCAATTAGTCATTTTACAAATTTTACTTAATAATTATGAATTAATGACTTAATGTATTTGAAATTATAACTATATAATTATTATCTAATAGTATAATAATAATTAAAGTAGCTACTACTTACTAAATCATATTATAGAATAATTAGTAATACTAATTATATTATATAAAACTTAATAAGTAAATTAAAAATTTGGAAAGGTTGAAATTGAAGGGAAAAAATGGGCTGACCGACTCGGCACTATCCGGCCCGGCCGGCCCAACCGAACTAGGCGCGGACCATGTCAGGTTGGGAAATTACCTCTTTGGTACGAAATGACTCACGACACAGTCAGTTGATCGGCACGATCAAACACGAGTAGACCTGCACGAGTACGGCGCGAAATGGGGGCCACCCTAGCCCATTGAGTGCTCTACCTCGGGCCATCGACATCAAACGCTCTACTGAAATAGATTTCGCGGTCGTCTTTCTCTAGTAGGAAATCAAACACATCGGGAGAATACAAAGTCTTTAATATCAAACTAATAGGGCGCTTGCGACAAAAAACAAAATAGAATAAAGATGGACCAAGCTACTTATGGATGTAACCATAATTAACATCACTACGGTCGAACTATCGAAGACGGGTGCCTAGGTCTTCTTCGGCTAATGCGACACCGTTTCTCCATCTTTACATATGAATACGCAATACAATATTTTCAAAAGAAATACAAAAAAACATGTAGAAATCTAGAACAAATAAACTAAATAAAAAATGTAGAGTATTTCTTTTTTTATCTTTCTATCTTAAATTTTATTTTATTGCATAAAATATGAACTTTTAAATTATTTGCAAATATAATATATTATTATATTATTAAAAATATTAAATATTAATTCAACTAGAGAAATGGTTAACATATCACAAACTTTTGGACTTAAAAAAGATTAAAAATTAGTATTTGATCATTTTATTTTATACAATTTTGATATTACAAAAATTCAACCAAAGTTTAACCTATATAAATTTAAAATAATTATATTTATATGTAATGAATTAAAATTATTAAGCTGTCAGCTTAATATTTAATTATGTGTTAAAATCATTGAATCCACATTTAATGATATTATTTATCTAATTATAATATAGGATAAAATTTAAACTAATTTAAAAGTTCATGAATTTTTATCCCTAAATGTAAGTTTAGAGTAACTTTGAGAAATTTTATCCTAGATATTGACAAACAATAAGTTTTTCTTGGGTTGTATAATAAAGAATTTGAATATTATTTTAATATGAAAAAAATTGATAGAACTTGAGTTAGTAATTCTGGTGGTAATAATTGACAGGAAAAGTTACTTATTATTATTTTTTAACTAATTATTATACTTTATTTCATTGATAATAAAAAGCTCACACTTTTTTTCCTTGAAATGGTTTGGTATTGATGTGTGCCAAGTGAGAGCGTAAAAGGGTCGCTTGACCGTCCAATAAATATTTTGAAGAGTGGCAGCAAACTTTTTGAGATGACATTAGTGTCTATAGTTCTTACATAAGGAATGTTAATAATCAATGTTTTTAAAACTGAATATAATATATTAATTATTATATATATATTATATAATAATTAATATATTATATAATATATTAATTATTATATATATATTATATAATATATTAATTATTATATAATATATATATAATAATTAATATATTATATAATATATCATGCTACTATTACTAGTAATAAATTAATAACTATTATTTATTATGTTCTACAAATTTAAAATATCTAAAATTATATGATTAGTACATTATTATATTTTTTGTTATTTATATAATATATTGTAATGTTATATAAAATCTAATTCATCTTAAAAGTTTTTCTTCTTTTAATTATTTTCATCTACTCTTCTTGTTGTTTATTACCCAATATTTTATTCCTTTTTTGTTTTCATTTTTTCCATCATTGTCCCTTTATTTTTTTCGTTTATTTTTCTTATTACTTTGTCTACTTAGTCTTTCAGTATGGCCCTTCTCCATTAGGCTTACATAATATTGAAATGTATAAAATACATTTTAATTTTGAGAAAATATTTTAAGTTCAAACACTTTTTTCATGATATCTCTGAAGCGCTAGAGGTGTTTACTCAAGAGAGTAACCTCGTGCCTGAACGATATACTATGTAAATGCATATATGTAAATATTTCATCACAAATATTATGTATTTTGATAAAAAGGATTTAATATTTTTCTTAGTACATCATTTTATTTCTATGTTCTATGCAAACGTAGGGCATTTACATGTCATAAAGATGCTTTTTGGGTTAATAATTTAGTGAACCAATCAACGACCATTTTACTATGAGTAGAAATGTACTCGATTGATACCTCCTCGTACGAATATATACTTTGCATTGATATGTTTTCCTTTGTAATGATACTTTGCGTCGATTATGTTATCATATGTATGTCTATAAAATAGTGGTACTGTAGCTGCAAATTTTATTTTTGCAGCTGATGTAAGCTTCCAAAAGTAAAAGGCTAACAAAAAATGACAAAGGAGCAGATGAAAAAATAAAAAAATCCTAGAGGGCAAATAGAAGAAGGGTCACTGCATTTCTCTCTTTCTATGGTTGGACAATCTTTCGACCACTCATCTTTTTGACCCTATTCTTCTTATTTATTTTGGAGGTTTAGTCATGGCTGCAAGGAGAAGTTGAGAAGCAACACCAAGTTGCAGTTCTCTATCTTTATTTTTTATTTTTACCTTTTTTGGTTTAATGATCCGATTTATAATTAAAAATCCAACTAGGGGCGGAAAGCTTGATGGATATTAGTTTCTTATGAGCTTTTATTTTATGTTGAAATGTGTTGCAATTTTCTTATCTATCTTGTCAATATTTCGATTGAGGTGTTTGAGCTGTAAATGAATCTAATAAAATATTTTCTTTGTAGACAAGTCATCCTCTACTCGAGAAGGGTTATTTTTGTCCATTGGTGACTTATCCTAGGCTGAAAAAAAATGAGTTGCAATTTATGTCAAAAGAGAAAAATTGATTGTTGTTTTCAAGTGAAATCGAGAAGTGAATTTGAAGTCGACAATGCATTATGGATAACAATTATCTCTACCCGAGAGGGTATTCTTATTCATTGGCAATAGCTCAAGAATGGAGAGGTCAAGTGATTGGCAATTTATGTCAATCAGGGATATATGGTCAAGTCCAAGGAAGGAAGACTGAGAGGAGATCTCAAAATCTTGACTAATTCTTTATTCAAGATGGGCATAATTTGGTCAGTAGAGATTCAATTCATGCTAAGCATTCGTAAAAAGAGATGAGTGTTGTCACGAAGTAAGGATGATGTTGAATAAAATCAAGAGGAAATTGTACTTGTATCAATAGATACAAATTTGCTATCCCTATATTTTAATATGCAACAGATTGTATATATATATATATATATTCTGATCCCAATCATTTGATCACCATCGAAGGGGAAAAAAAATAATATTTGATCACGCAACCAAATGCCAGCTTATTCCCCTTCCTAAGAGCATGGCCCACAATTCCACATGGAGGGGACTCAATAGTTGAAGAAAAATAACAACACAATAACATTTAATATATGATTAATATTTCATGAAATGTAAAAAAATTAAATGGTTTTCTAAACAGCAAGTTCATTTTATATTATATATTTCACTTTCAAATTGTTTTCCCAATATGTAATTTATCATCCCATGACCAATTGGGGAGTGAAACACCTTACTTTAATATTAGTTTTTTTTGTAATTATTCAATTAGTTTGACAATAATGTTCAAATTCAATTCTTAAGGCTAATTCGTTCCCAAAAAAAAGATTATAATAATATTATCCAGAGAGTACTTAACTAAAATCACAATTGAAATCAAGGAAAAATCCCATGATCAATAAGACCAATAAAAATACATGAGATTGGTTTTATATTTTTGGAGTATTCGGAAGATCAGACGTAGGATGTATATGAGTTAAATAGCATTACACTGAGGGATCTTTTCGTGGTGACCAACATGTGTCCTCTTGGTAACCTCCCTGCCCAAAGTTCAACTTGAACATGGATGATTCTTTCGTGAACCCTTGTGTCGAAAGAGGAGCGTGCTATATTATTAAATATGCTAATTCATTATTTTTCTATTGTGTGTAGATGCCTCAATATTGAAGCATGAGAATGGGAGCGAGGTAGTCTAAGATCAAAATCTTAAATAAGATCGAAGGGGGATTATAAGATTGAATATCGTAATATCGACTCTTACTTATTAATAAAAAAATGTATTTTTAAAATAATAAATATATTATTTTATAAATTTATCATATTTAAATATTAAATTACACCTCGGTAAATTATTTTTTTATCGATTCTTAAGCAAATTTATATCAAAACATGTTAAAAATAAAGAAAATATATTAAACTTTATATAAATTAATTTTTATTATCATAAATATATTTTTAATTAATATTTAAATAATTATATTAATCATATGTGATTGGATAAGATCGTAAAATCGCGTGACCAAAATTAAGATCGTATTAAGATTCTACACATAAGATCCTCAAAATAAAATCGAAATTGATAAAAAAATAATAAGATCGTAAAATCGTAAGATCTATATCAAGATCTTGACTACATTGAATTGAAACATTCAAATGTAAGGAACTAGGCATAAAAAAGTTTATCATTGAATCTAATTTTATAATCTTTAAAAATTTCGATGTCCAAAATTATTAGCACATGACTAATATAGAGTTGACCAAAATGGTAACATTTTTTAAAAAAGTTTACATGTAAACTCCTTAGTTACAAGTGTATCCTTGTTGTAATTTGTTTTTTTTTGAAAGAAGATAGATTATTTTGAGAGGAGTGCCCCCTCGAGAATCCTTGACATGTTAGTACTCTTCATTTTACTGCTTGAGTTATAAATAATTTAACCCTTCTTAAGAAAAAAAGGTGTTATAAAATTATTATTTATCTCAATTTCTAATGGGGATATATATATTTTTTTTCAAATTCCAAAGGCAAAGAGGGCATCATAAGCTTAGGATAATAAATAAAGAAGAAATAAATTAAAGCACAAAAACAATATTCAACTCCCAAGGAGGGAGGTGGTACCACGCCCACTACGCGGAAAGGGGAATACATGCAATAATTCATCCTTCGCCGGTTAATTATTTAATTCTTGACTTTGGAGGCACCTAGCGATTGCCAACTACGGATGGCCCCTTTTATGTCGGAAAAGATTCCAAATAGTATTAATCTTCTTTGCTCGATATTACAGTAAAGAATTAAATCTACCAGTGAGTAAATTATTTATCAATGAATTTTATTCATCAATTCTTAAATCCATGATTGTAATATGAAATTAGAACAACTCATAAAAAATACACCATTGATATATAGAACAACTCATAATTTTGGAATTTATAATAAACTGATATAATGATATCAGCAATACAAAATACATATTCAATTTTTTCAATTTTAAAATATATACATCTTTAAGAGTTTTTACAAAAATGATGGACATATACAAATTGTAGTTATTATATATGTACAATAGAAAAATGTAAATTATTAAAATTCATGTGCTTTGTATGGGCTTTTAAGTTAAATATGTGGCCCATCAAGATATTGGCCCAACAGTTTATTGTCTTGTGGCAAGTGAAGTGCTCTGACGCTTCCACTGCCACAAGTTCTTCGCCTTCACGTCTTTGTTCCTGTGACAACGAGGAAGAAGAGCAGGAGCAGAAGCAGCGACTATGCGTTGCACGAAGGTGGCGTTGGTGATCGCGGTTGCGCTGATGGCAACTGCGGCGGGACCGATGGTCCCGGCGGCAGGGCAGACTATTCCGTCGTGCGCATCGAAGCTCATTGACTGTGCGAACTATCTGAACGCGACCACGACGCCACCGTCGACGTGCTGCGACCCCCTCAACGCCGCCGTCAAGAACGAACTGTCGTGCCTCTGCTCAGTGCTCAACAGCACCCTCGTCACCCTCTTCAACGTGAACGTCACCCAGGCCCTCCACGTCGCCAAGCTCTGCGGCTCCGACATCGAGCCTAAGACTGCCTGCGCCGCCGCCTCCAAGTCCGGAAACGGAACAAGCACCACTCCCGCCGGTATAAACCTTCGCGCATGCGCGCTCCTCTTTCTTTTCTTCTTTTCCTTTTCGTCTCGTCGTGTTCGCCGGCGTTTCTGCCGACGACGGCAGATCCGAACTCGGAGAAGGTTTTGCTGGCCTTCAGATCTAAAAATTGGGGTTCTTGATGCAAAATTAATACTTGGGCTTTGACTTATTTCTATGCTTTTCTCTTGCAGCATCCCCACCGACGTCTTCGTCAACCTCAGGTACAATGACTCAATAGCGATCTAGTCAACGCAATATGATTATTTAGTGTAGTTGTCAAGACTTGTCCATGTTTGATGGCTTTGAATCATTAAAGAAGAATGAGTATTATTGCTGCTGGTGGAAGTGAAGTCCCGTGATTCTAATTATTTTGTTTCTACAGAAACCAGGATTTTAACGTATGTTTATTGTTCATGTTGTATGCTTCAGTTTTGATAGGAGTTTTCGTGCTGCTACTCTACTTTCCTGTCCGTTTGTTTGCTTGCTTTTTCCCTTCGGCACGATGATTAAAAAATAGTAGCATTTAATGGCAATAAATGAGTTGCATGTTATCATGTTGACTAGTTGAAACTACATGTTCTTATATATGTCTGCTTCCTATGTTTTCTTGCTCCTTCGATCCCAACTTGTGAAATTGGTGGTGTGTTACTGTCAGATAAGGAGCTCAAACCTGTTACAGCAAACATCATGATGAAATCTGATTTTCTTTTACATTGTAAGGACGGAAATGAACTATGGTTGCATGTCATTTGCATAATTCAGATTGTTTTCTAAATTTTTGCTGGAACTGAACTGAAAGAGTAAAATGACTTACTCTGTTTTACTTGAAATGAATTTTTAACTGAAGATTAACCTGTTTATAGAATTAAAAAAATTCATAAATAATTTTCTTTTAATGTTTATTTCATCACTTGTACTAAAAGAACACAGTGTTTTCCATCTGCAGTTTCAAAGGTTCGTTGGCTCTTTTAGTGCTCTGATATCTTTCTTCGCCAGAAGTGTTCTTTAGGATGAAACTTAATAAACTTATAAAGACATCACTGCATATATTTGAATAGAGAAATACCATTGGCCTTGATGCTCTATACCTATTGAAAATTTGGAAATAATTATATAACCCAAAAAATATTTGGAACTAAATGATAATGCTGTAGTCTTACTGCTAGCACAAAGCTATAAGTTGAAGACTTTCGTCATGCAGTTTTTCTTCACTATGAAGACTATACTTTTTAAATATCCAACTTATATTTAATTTGATCATAATTATCGACAGTGCAAGATCGTTTGAAAACTTTGAATGTAAAATATTCTCTATCACTCTATTCTTTAAGGTTGAGAGGCGTCTATTGTGATGGTAGGCACATCTCCCGACTTTATGTTTGTCTTCCATCAGATTTGCTCCCCGAGTTTCAAAAAACTATCAAGGTTGAAAGTTCTTTTGCTTTTCTGAAGAATATCCTTAGGGGAATAAAAAAGGTGAAGAAATACCCAATTCAGAATATGTCTATGATCTAGTCGAACTAAGTCTTTCAACTCTGAAGAAAAAAAAAATGAATGATTCAATAGTATATGGAAAGCTACTCATGTTATAACTGTAATGTTTGATGTGGAAATAGGGTTTCCACGCAATAACAGTGTAGAACATAGTTGTCCCATAAAACTGGCAAACAATTATCAAGTTACTGCTTTCAGCTTATGGTGTCTATTGTCTCAAGTGACTGGGTAAGTGTTTCTTTTCAAACTCAGAGTAAAATGAACCTTGACAAATACTATCTTAGCTGCCATTGGTTACAAGCCTAGTTCTGTGTGAATCATGTGTAAGTAGGCATGATCATGTGGTGGATGATACGTTTTTTACCTTGGCCTATAGTTCATAACACATCCAATGTGGTGGATGATAAGTTTTTACCTTGGTCCTATAGTTCATAACACATCCAAATAATTCATAGGAATCTTTTCTCTTTATGTAATTGTTTATTGTTAAAATTTATGCAATTAGTCACTTCCATTTGCAATGTTCCATTTGTATCTTTTAAACTTGTATTAATTAATACATGATTGGCTTGTGTCCTTTCCTCACATAACTCGAATATCTTGATTAATATTTCCTAGGTTTGTAATTATAATGTACTTTCCAAAATCACCATTTTTAAGTATTTTATTTTTCTGTCATTGTGATGGCATATGCAGTTAAGCTCAAAATTCTAACAGGCATTTCGTGTTCATATTCTCCATATCATTGTATTTCAAACTGTTGGATTTTTATTTCTTATACCATGTAAATTTACGATGCATTTTATTTTCATTTGTGAAGCTTGTGATATATGCACTATGTTTGATCATTTTGATGATATCAGATTGCATTTGGCCACGTATAAGAGACTTATAATGGAGGGCAATATCAATCACATCATTAAGAGTATTAGATAAAGGAACTGTTACCTGTACAGAAGCTGTACACATGTAGTTAGTGAACTAATGTTTACTAGATAAACAAAGTTGTTTGAGTTGTTCTCTAAAGCTTTGCACCTGTTTTTTGTTATCTTACTGCGGTTGGTGATATGATCTTTCCTTGGAGTGATGAAAATTTCACTATGATCCATTTCTGAAGTTTTTTACGTAATAATTATTGTAAGTTTAATAATACACACGTTAGACCAATACTTTTGTGAGTAGACTGTCTCAAGTTGGGATGGAGTTCCTAATTTGCATGTTTGTAAAGTTAATAGAAATGCAAATAATCTTTTTACTGAGAAATGTAAATATCTTGATGAAGACATGCATGCATTAAGTGTAATCATCTCTAGGTTACAGCACCTGCTGGTTCAGTTCTCAAGTGCTTCATCTTCCTCTTTGTGTTATTTATCAAGTCTTATATCGTCAGTTAAGAATATTCAAATATTGGATTCAGCTATTACTTAATCTTGAAGTTAAGATCTTTGTTAATGTAGCTATTTAAATATTGAAGTGCATATCAATCAGCTTTTGGTAAAATGGTCGGGATTCAGTTTCCATCTTTCTCTGGAGAGAACAGTTTCCATTTGAACAAACAAACATCAAATCCCATGGGAGTAACCTTTATTTTCACGATCTACTTTATTCCGAATTTTTTAACTTGGTTATTATACTATTTCTTGACCTCCCGTATAACGCCAAATACATACTGTTGGACATGGTATACTTAATGCTTCCTGTTCTTATGATGATTTGTTCAAAATATGGGGACTAGGGAGGATCTAGGTAGGGTAATGTGGATCAGAGGAGAGATGGGCTCTATAATGAACATAGCTTTATTTTATATGTGCGCATGAGGCATTCATTTAAGTATTGAATGTCTAGCATTTACCCGATTCAGACATCATATCTCAAAGCAAGACAGTATAGAAGAAGTTTGAGTTTGAACGTGGATCATTTTGCAGAAATCTTAGATTACAAAATGCCACGATCTGTTATTTGTTCTAACCCATCAGTTTTATTATATTTCAGGCTCCCCTGCAACCAAAAGCGACAACTCTGCACACGGGGTGACCACTATTGGGTTCTCTGGCTTGTTGAGCTTGCTGCTGTTCTCCTGCTGGTCGCTCTCGGTTTAGACAAGCCATTCTACTGTGAAGATAGAATAATATGACGAACTTCTATGATAAAAATAAAATGTTGGCAGGTTGTTGTGCATCTTTTGTTCCTCGTCTTGAAAGGTTTACATGAATTTGACATGGTAATGTTTATTTTTTTCTGTAACTCCAAATCACAGTTAATTTAAATTCTTTCTCATGTTTAGTTGGTGTGTTATTATTATCACTTTTGTTCAAGTATCCCGATCTTTTACTTGCATTTTACTCATTGTAGGTATGAATTTTAATAGCTCGGGCTAGTTCTAATGTCAACGTTGAGAGGGAAAAAAAAAAACAACGGATCTCTGTAGTTGGTACACCTTTTTTGTGTGAAAATGGAACAGGGTTGTCTACATATGGGTACTTGGAATTGTTATCCATAGGCTCGTGTGTGCGTGTGTGTGGTCTTTGTCTTTTTTCCAGACCATGTCAAAATGCTTCCCATGCCTTCGTTTTTTTCTTCCGGGCCATGTCAAGGTGCCTATTACTAGTCGTCCATCTACCAATGGAAATGCTGGTGAGTGCTAACATTTTATAGTACCACATGCACAGTAGGTGGTGCACAATCTGTAGCACTACCTAACTCGATTTCTTATTCCCTTCCAAGTTCCAACTTTGTTAGGGAACAAAGATCAGCTCTCTTTCTCTCTCTAGCCGACACAAATTACATTGAAGCTTATAGGCCAAACATGTTTAAAAAGCTTAATAATACATGCCAAAAATAAAAATAAAAATTTGGCATGACTTAATTATTAGATTTAAAAATCCTCGCAAGACTTAATAGGCTATTATGATTTATTTATTAATAAATAATCATACATACATGTATTGTATATGTCATATTTTAAGTTAACAAGCTAGACTTAATATAAATAAGATTATCCTATGTAAATTAGAAAGCCCAATTCTACTTTACATTTGTTTATTAGATAAACTGAATTGAGGCCACGAGATGCTCATATATCGAGTTAATAATTACGTTCGGCAAGCTGAACTCTGGTAGACCTTGATGATGTTTAACATTTTGCATCGATGTAATTGTTACGTTCAGCAAACTGGACTTTGATAGATCGTGACGAACAAGATAGCACAAGGCAGAAAAAGACTCTATTGTTGATTTATTATTCATCTAGGTTGCGAAGTCAATAACATAAAGATGAATTCAAATGATTGTTGTCATTTGTGATGATTATGTACTAGCTTTATCAAGATTCTACTCTATTTTTTGTATTACTGACATTAGACTTTATTATATTAAATTTTAAAAAGGGATATTTCTCTTATTATTATTTTTAAGTCTTTCACATAATATATATTCTCATAAAAAACTTAGTCAAAATTAATACTTTAGTTAGAATACTTTAAGTTGGATCTTGTCACATGGTAAGGATAATTTGGAGGTGTTACAATATGAGAACAAGATTGATTTAGAAAAATAACATATGCAATACACTTGCCAGATATTAATTATGTTAGTATTACTGAAATTATATATATATATTAATTACTAAAAAAGGCCTTAATTTAGCTGGGTAAATGATCCCGAATAAGAAACTAAAACATCCTTACACGAGTTTTATTTCATAATTATTAGTGACATTCATGTTTGGAGGTTTTTACTTTTTTAGAAAACTTGATGTGAAAGGTAATAGTCATTTTTTCTTCTCGAAAATTTATGTTGATATTTTTGTGAGTAAATTACACCAAATGCTCTCTTTGACGTTTACTGAACGTCGCCCCCCAACTTTAGTTTGTAACACGAATATTCTTCATCTTTTAACTCATCGCACCAAATGCCTTTTTCACTGTCGATTGCCCATTTCCCGGTCGCATAGCTGATGTGACTCTTTTCTCCACATAAATATGGCAACATTAAAAAATAAAAAATAATAATTAAAAAATGAAAAAATATCACGTAGAGGAGAGAAGGAGGGAAGCGTCGCCCCTCCCTTTGTGACTACTGATGGTCGACGGAGGCCCCCCTTCTTCTCTGTGTGCGCCGACAGACAAAGGAGCGGGGATTGGGGGGGGGGGGGGGGGGGGGGGGGGGCGATGGGCCCCATCTTTGTGCCAGAGGTCCTTGAATGAGATCCATGGCTTCCTAGTGGAAGACGTGGAGGACCAGGACGAAGAAGAGGACATAGATGAGGAACGCAACGATGAAGCCGAGACGGGTGGCGCCTCTGTCTCCATCTCGACCTTCGCTTCTATCTTCTGCAAATGGCTGTGTTCATCCTGTTACGTTTCGCGCATTCGCGACAGTCCATGCGCCAAAAAAATGGGGCATTTCGCAGCAGTGAGAAAGATCTGGCTCGCCGGTGGACAAACCGGCCCTGGAGCTTTAGATCTCTTCCACAGCCGCGGGAGTTTTCCGCAGCCAGCTCGGCGCCATCATTTTCGACCTCGAACTTGTTGCCATCGTCCTCCTCCTTGTTGAGATCTGCGACGGGGGCAAGATTATGAGAGTGTCAACCCCTCTTCCCCTCCCCCCCCCTCTTTGCGACCTTACGTTGGAGGGAATTGCGACGTAGTTTAGGAGGGTGCTAAGGTAAGTCCATATATCAGGGATAGACGCAGAAAATCCCTTATACTTCAGGGTTTAAGTAGGGGTGAAAATCAAGTTGAATTTTTTATCCAAAAAAATTGGTTTAAACTAAAAAACCACCTTAAAGTTATTTTAAAAAATAAAAATCATCCTCTAGCGGGTCAATTTTTTCAGATGATTTTTCGGACTCCTACTTTTATATAAGTATTTTTTAAAAATTATATATTAAATTAAAATTAACATAAAAATATTTATTTTATATTAAATATAAAATACACTACTAATAATTTAAATTTACTAAATTAAAGTTGATAATGTGATAGAAAAGTATGAGATTTTATGCAAAAAGTATTATATCTATAATAAAAAATGGATAATTTATGAATTAATTATATAAATAAAAACGGGTTCCACAAGTCCTTAAGACTTTTTCGGGTGGGGCCCTAATTTTAACATGTGATTTTTAATTTATCAAAAAATACCCCGAATCATATTCAAGTCCCTATTTTTTTTAATAGATTTTACGGGTTGGACGAATTTTTCTTACAACTTAGGTTTAAGGAATTAACCCTTTATACGAGTTGACTTCTTTTTAAGTTTATATATTAGGATAGACATGGAAAATGATTATAGTTTAGTAGAAATTTAAAGAAATACCATACTTGAGTTTGGAGTACCTTTTCAACTATGGATTAATTCTTGATAAGTGCTCACTCTTTCTTTTGATATTTAGATATGGAGGAGAGCCATGAAACCTTCTTTCCGTAGCACCTAAGGCCCCATTTGGTTGCGGAACCGGGCGGGAACCGCGACCATATTCCGTCCGATTTCGTCAAACACCGCTCCGGAATTCGATTTCGGGGCGGGAACAAGGTTGATGGAATCGAGGTCACGTGATCACGATTCCATCACGCCATTTTTTTTTACTTTTGACCATGACGTGACCTTTTCCTTTTTTTTTTCAAAATTCATTTTCTTTTTTCTTTTTCTTTTCTCTCACACTATATCTTCACTAAAATAAATTATTTAATAAATATAAAATTATTTTAATATGTGGTTAATATAACATTATTTATTACGTATTTTTTCATTAAAAATTTTTAATATTTCATTAAATATAATTAATTTAAAAAATGATTTTTTATATTTAAATAATATAATTTATTAAAAATTTTCCCATAAAAAATTTTTATTTTACAATTTTATTTTAATTAATAATAAAATTATACTTCATAATTATAATAATTATTTTTAATTCAAAATCCATCCAAAATTCATCCATCACATCTATTTTTTTCCATCACATCAACCACCTTATTCCTCATCGTCAAATTCTACTCCAACAAAAAAATAATCTGAACTAATCTGTCAATTCAATTATGCACGAAAAACTTAAGAAGAACCGCGATTCCGTTTCAAATGATCCCTAAAGGTTACTTAGCAGACATAATTAAATATATTAAAATACATATTCATGCATCTGGTTTACTTTTTCTCTTTTGATTTTTCCTTTTCTTGCATGTCCTTGAACCTCATTGCTGTCGTCACTGACAGTCACCTCACCTGTTGCTATTGGGGTTCTCGTCTACTTGTCTTGTCCATAGTGGGGAAGAAGACATGAGAAAGAGATCGTGTGCAAATGGGGAGAGAAGAAAGGGCTCCATGATCCTATTTAAAAGAATAAAATTCCCTTAACTAACACCTCAAAATTTCAACAAATTTTTAAATTTGTTATTTAATTAATTAAAATAATTTAATAATTTAAAGATTTAAAAGAGATAATTAAAGTTTGAAAGAAAATAAATGTATAAGTAGAAAAAGAAAAGAAGAAAAAGACAAATGTAGTTTCCAAAAGTAATTGGGTTTAGAGATTGAAATTTGAATTGAACCATAATTTATATTATAAAAGACTCTCAATAAGAATTAATTAATAGTTTTACGTTTCAAAGTTTAAAAAATAATAAATAATGTATTTTATTATTTTGATGAAAATTAGGAGATAAGAAGATTAATTATTTGCATTTTCAAATTGAGGAAATTAAAAGAATAATGAAATTTGAATAGAGAGAGAAAAAAAAGGACTGAATAAAAGATGATTAGTACTAGAGATTAAAATAATATCTAGGCTAAAAGTTCTATGTTGATTGAACTTATAATTAAGACTCATAATTGAACTTGTCCTATGAATAGGACTCTTAACATAATTAAGCGTTTAGATCACTAGAAATCCTAACAAAATTAAGCATTTAAGGTAGAAAATAAGGATATGTAGGTAAAATTTTGGATTCATTTCTTTGCCTTTTTTTCCTTGAATTAATCGACAACATGAAGTTTAACTACAATCTGTTTAAGCCATATGATCAATAGATAATATTTCTAGGTTGTCGTGCCTCTTGGATGATAGTCTATTTGTATAAAGCTATGTTTAGTATTATTAGCAGTTTGATAAACAAATAGCGGTTTGATAACGAATAATGGTTAACTTCAAGGATTGTACAAATAGATAGCAGACGGATAACGGTTTAACTAGCGAGTAATGAATAATGAATGATGATTAGCGGTTAGATGTTCATTTAGGATATTAATAGATAAGAGATTAGTAAACTTAACGGTAGAACTAGCTTATGAATATAAAATAACATAATTAGACATATGATAATTTATTCAATTCAAGCACTATACAAATTTTATTATAATACAATAAATAAACTATTTATATTAAATAAATAAAATAAAACTTGACAAATATTTTTTATTAAATATATAAAAAATTATATAGTGTATAGATGATATGAAAATATTAATTATTAAAATATTTTTTATTCATTATTGAAAAAATAATTTGTAATTAATTAAGCATGAATATAAAAATATAGTTACATTTCAATAAAATAAAAATGAGAAAATAATAAAATAAGTTGAAAAAGAAATAATGTATTTGAATAAGGGTAAAATTGGAAAAAAATATGTACTACTAACATCTAATCTCTATACTCTAGTATAAGTTGCTTTTCAAAATTTTTCATATGAAAAGCTAAACTCTACTTAGTTTGTCATTTATCAAACAAAAAATTAATGTTTGAACTGCTAAACACTACTTGAAACGCTAATTTTGATGTTGTTAAATAGAGTCTGAGGCATGACAAAAAGTCGACGAAATTAGCATTGGTGTTCATTATGGGTAAAACCTAGATTGAGTTGCAGGTACTTGATCTAGGTTCTACCATGAGTTATTGTCTTTTAATGCTCGATTGTTCTAGAACCTACCCCAAGTTGCAGGACTATCACGCCCGAGTTTTTTCTATTCTAGGATGTGTCTCAAGTCACATGGCTTGAGTCGTCGAATCCCCCAGGGTGCCGTATGTAAGAAGAATAGAAGTAATATGGACCTCAACCTGCATGGTGACTGACCCGACCCTGGGTTATCAACTATAGTTAGCCGAAGGGATTCATATGATATCAATCCAAGTCTGCCATATACCCATCCCGACTTCCACATATATATACTCAACAGTATGATTTAATATGACTTGAACTTCTATTGATCTTAGGGAGGATGTTGATCCCATCGTTTAATTATTATGTGCTAACCTTTATCTCTCAAACGTACTTGACCAAATAATCTTGAAAACCTACAAATATAAATAAATAGGTGTATAATATAAAGGCTAAGAAAGCGTAGGTTCTCTGTATATACTATATACTGATTGTAACTTGTCATTTGTTACTTTTTACTTGTTATGACCTGAAAGGCCCGCTCAGAAGTGGTGGATAATCCTTAGCAATGTTGTCAAGTTCGAGAGTTTTAGTAAAAATTTATTTTATCATAGAGTCGACACGTAGTTTGTAGAGTCTATGTACTAAATAAATTTAATTATTTACGTAACTATTATATACTTACAAACACATATCTATGATCCATAAATAAAAAAAAACTAATATATTTTATTTAAAGTAATAAGAATAAGTACTATCACTTACAACTAATAAATACTAATTATCTATGAATGATTATGGTCATTAAAATAAAAAAATAAAAAGTAAAAATAAGTAAAATGATTGCACTATAATGTATAATCACGATACTAATTTCATTCTCAATAAAAAAATATAATAAATAAATAAAATATTTAAGATTTTACAAACTTTTATTGTGCAAAATAAATAAATGTATACAATCGTATAGACTATAAGAGTTTATAAGATTCTATGATTTTTTAAAATTGATTTTTATGTAAAATCTAAGAGTCTAAGTTATTTAGGAGTTTATACCAATTTTGTTCATTTTACTAATCTAAACTCTTACGATTGTAAGAGTTTAAGAGTTTGATTCAAGAGTTTAACAAGCTCCTTATTTGTTCATGTGTTAAAGAAAATTGTGATTGTGACTAAGATTTCTTCGTTAGCTGGGTTGTTACTTGTTGGGTCAAAAGAACTCCCAAGATCATAGGTTGATTCAACATTAACCCTATAAATGAAAATTCTATGACAAGCCAAAATAAAAAGATTAATGAGTTCGTCTAGTACAAAACGGATATAAATTGCATTTGCAATTATACTTGAGAAAAAAATAAAACACCAACGAAGAGAGGAAAATTATACTTAATATAGAAGAAAATTTCAAATGCATTTGATAAAGATATTTGCTACTTGCAATTGATTTACTTGACTAATTGTTCATTTATTCATTTGATTATTTGAAATTTACCACTTGTCATTTGATGATCATATATGTATATATACTAAATGATTTAACTGACAAGACATCATTATATATTTGCTCAATACATTCAATGTTTATGCGAACCAACTATTATTTATATTATATGGAGCATAATCTCATCATCCTATTGTAAATATATGATTGCAATTCATTATTAGTCCTATTCATATAAAAAATGCACCGTATATACATACATAAATATATACATACATACATACATATATATATACATACATATATGGTTGCTGACTAATTTGGTGGAACTTAATTTAAAGTCTAGTTAGTTAATAGTTATTGTAGGAAATTTTAGAAGAATTGCAATTTTCTTGTAATCATGATACAAAGATTGAGAAATATCATAACTTTCATATGTTGTTGATATGGAGGTATGATTATATTTTGCTAGATATGTAATTTATTATATCCCACATGTTGTCCATGTCCCATGCGTGAAGGCAGTTATGCACTCATGTTTAAGTAAAAAGTTATTTTGTTTGGTAAACTCGTATCATAGAGTCGACTCGTAATTCATAGAGTCTATGGACTAAATAAATTTAATTATTTATGTAAATATTATGTACTTACAAACACATATCTATGATCCATAAAAAAATTAACTATATATTTTATTTAAAGTAATCAGAATAAGTACTATAATTTACAACTAATAAATACTAATTATCTATGAATGATTATGTTCATTAAGATAAAAAAAATAAAAATTAAGAATAAGTAAAATGCTTGCACTATAATTTTTAGTCATGATACTAATTTCATTCTCAATCACAAATAAATTAATTAAATTAAATATTTAAGAATTTACAAACTTTTATTGTGAAAAATAAATAAATGTATACAATCGTATAGACTCTATAAGAGTTTATAAGATACTATGATTTTTTTAAATTATTTTTTATGTAAAATATAAGAGCACAAGTTATTTAGGAGTTTATACCGATTTTGTTCATTTTACTAATCTAAACTCTTAAAATCGTAGGAGCTTAAGAGTTTGATTCGAGAGTTTAACAAGCTCTTTAATTGTTCATGTGTTAAAGAAAATTGTGATTGTTACTAGTAGATATGTCTTTTGATACAATCCCGTTAAGATTTCTTCGTTAGTTGGGTTGTTACTTGTTGGGCCAAAAGAACTCTCAAGATCATAGTTTGATTCACCACTAACCCTATAAATGAAAATTCTACGACAACCCAAAATAAAAAAAAATTAATGAGTTCGTCTAGTACAAAACGTATAGAAATTGCATTTGCAATTATGCTTGAAAAAAATATAAAACACCAACGAAGAAAGTAAAATTATACTTAATATAGAAGAAAATTTAAAATGCATTTGATAAAGATATTTGCTACTTGCAATTGATTTACTTGACTAATTGTTCACTTATTCATTTGATTATTTGAAAATTTGCCACTTGTCATTTGATGATCGTATATGTATATATACTAAATGATTTAACCGACAAGACATCATTATACATTTGCTCAATACATTCAATGTTTGTGTGAACCAACTATTATTTATATTATATGGAGCATAATCTCATTATCCTATTGTAAATATATGATTGTAATTCACTATTAGTCCTATTCATATACAAAATGCACCATAAATATATGCATACACACACATATATATATATATATATATATATATATTCACATACAGTTGTTGGCTAATTAGGTGGAACTTCATTTAAAGTCTACTTAGTTAATAGTTATTGTAGGAAAGATTTTAGAAGAATTGTAATTTTCTAAAATCTTGATATAAAGGTTGAGGAAATATCATAACTTTCATATGTTGTTGATATGGAGATATGATGATATTTTGGTAGATATGATTGTATCCCATATGTTGTCCAAGTCCCATGTGTGAAGGCAGTTATGCACTCATGTTTAAGTAAAAACTTATTTTGTTCGGTAAACTCGTATCATAGAGTCGACTCGTAATTCGTAGAGTTTATGTACCAAATAAATTTAATTATTTACGTAAATGTTATGTACTTACAAACACATATGTATGATCCATAAATAAAAATTAACTAATATATTTTATTTAAAGTAATCAGAATAAGTACTATCACTTACAACTAATAAATACTAATTATCTATGAATGATTATGTTCATTAAGATAAAAAAATTAAAAAGTAAGAATAAGTAAAATGATTGCACTATAATTTCTAATCATGGTACTAATTTCATTATCAATCACAAATACATTAATTAAATAAAATATTTAACATTTTACAAACTTTTATTGTGCAAAATAAATAAATGTATAAATTGTATAGACTCTATAAGAGTTTATAAGATTCTATGAATTTTTTAAAATTAATTTTTTTGTAAAATATAAGAGTATAAGTTATTTAGGAGTTTACACAAATTTTGTTCGTTTTACTAATCTAAACTCTTAAAATCATAAGAGTTTAAGAGTTTGATTCGAGAGTTTAATAAGCTCCTTAATTGTTCATGTGTTAAAGAAAATTATGATTGTGATTAGTAAATACTCCTTTTGATACAATTCCGCTAAGATTTCTTTGTTAGTTGGGTTGCTACTTATTGGGTCAAAAGAACTCCCAAGTCATCACTAACCCTATAAATGAAAATTCTATGACAACCCAAAATAAAAAAAATTAATGAGTTCATCTAGTACAAAACGGATGGAAATTGCATTTGCAATTATGCTTGAAAAAAATATAAAACACCAACGAAGAAAGGAAAATTATACTTAATATAGAAGAAAATTTAAAATGCATTTGATAAAGATATTTGCTACTTGCAATTGATTTACTTGACTAATTGTTCATTTATTCATTTGATTATTTGAAACTTTACCACTTGTCATTTGATGATCGTATATGTATATATACTAAATGATTTAACTGACATGACATCATTATACATCTGCTCAATACATTCAATGTTTGTGCGAACCAACTATTATTTATATTACATGGAGCATAATCTCATCATCCTATTGTAAATATATGATTGCAAAACACACACACAGTCTATTTAGTTAATAGTTATTGTAGGAAAGAGTTTAGAAGAATTGCAATTTTCTTGTAATCATGATATAAAGAATGAGGAAATATCATAACTTTCATATGTTGTTGATATGAAGATGTGATGATATTTTGGTAGATATGTAATTTATTATATCCCATATGTTGTCCAAGTCCCATGTGTGAAGGCAGTTATGCACTCATGTATGGAGAAGAGGAATGGGAAATGTATTGTGTGATTTGGACAACTAAGAATAGTTAAACATCTTTGTGATGGCGGGTGAACGTTGTAGACCATGTAATTTAATCTCTATCGCATGTTGCTTCTTAATATTTCACTTTTTGTTCTTTGTTTTTTTTTTCAAAAACTAGTATGTTCTGGGTGGTCGAACAATTATTCATTTTGTATGGAATGAAAAACTTGGGAGCCACAAAGAAGATACTTGAGAAGCATGTAATATGAAGTTGATGAATGAAAACATATGTTGAAAAGATACTTTAGAGATTTTTGTACAAATCACTCCAAACTTTGTAAGAAGAAATCACCAAGATAGGTGAAAAGTGTGTCACATATGCATCAACATGTATTTGTTACTCATGCAATGGAGTTGTGAGCATGATACATATCAGCTATGTGAAAAGAGCATTGACAAGCATAAAGTGATTTTTTTTGTACTTGAAAGGAACTAAAGATGTGAGTTTGTGCTTCGGTAAGAAAATAGATATCCAAGATTTTGTTGATGCAATTTTAATAGATGATAACGATATTGTTAGAAGCACTATCGGATATGTGTATACTTTAGATAGTGCAAGTATAAATGGGATGTCACAATTGCATAATATTGTTTCTCTATCTATTACCGAATTCAAGTATATTGATATGACAAAAGTTTGCAAATAGATGATTTGATTGAAAAATTTTCTTGAAGAGCAGAATACAAAAGAGGTTGAGTTTTTACATTTACCTAGCAAAGAATCCTGTTCTATTCACCTAGCAAAGAATCCTATGTTTAATATTGATCAAGATGAAGTATCATTTTATCAAAGATTTCACAAACATAGAATGCCGGTGCTTGAAAATCATTTTATCAAAAATTTCACAAACATAGAATGCTGGTGCTTGAAAATATTTGACATTCAAAGATTTTAGCTAACATGTAGATCAGGATGGTGGTTACAAAAAAGATATTTTCACCTTACTTTTTCTTGTGGTTGTTTGAAAGGATAAGTTCATAATATGTGTGCAAAGTAAGTGTAACTCTATTTTATCATGTAAATTAATATCTAAGTGGATGATTATTGGTTAATTAGGTGAAGTGAGATCTAATTATATATCCCAAATTGTCGCTCAAGCCCCGTAGGTGGATATACTTATGTTTAGAGGAGAGAAAAGGCGTTGCATTGTGCGATTTTGACATAAAAAAGGGTAAATTGTTGACGATTATGGAAATATGAGAAAATCTTCGAATCAAATAAATTTATATTTCTTGATGTGTATGCTTCTCATCATTCTTCCTGTATGTAATCCATGACTTATATTATAATCATAAAATTAATGCACAACATCAATGAACAACTAGTTCATACAAATGGTTAATTCTTTACTTTTGGTAGGCAGTTAATTAATATATTAGGATTGCCATGTTCTTGCAGGCATATATACACCCTCCAATAGACTCCTTAAATTTAATCAATCAAAAAGTTATAATATTTATTTTAGAGAAAGCAAAAAGTAATGATCTAGTACATTTAAGAGTGGTTCTAAATCTAACAATTGAAGTGATACATATAAAAAAATATTAGACAAAATATTTCATCTTGAGCCTTACTAACCCTAGATGGTCAATCCTAAGCAAAAGAAGCATGCATTAGATTCTTAAATTATAAAAAAATAACTTCACACGATAGATGAAAACTATATTTAATTAAATTAATTCAATTTATTTGTTGCGAAAAGGGAGTAGAATATATTACTATATATATATTACAATATTTCATAAATATACACATAATGATCATATATTTTCTCATGTTATATCATATATATATATATATATATGTGTGTGTGTGTGTGATATAATATGTATATATACTTCAAAATGCTAGGAGGTTGGCAGAAAAACCAAATTGATTTTTCCTTTCTTTTTCTGGTGGAAATTATGAAGACTATTACCATTTTAAACTTCGTTCCTCGCCCTAAACTCAGTCTGGACGCCGTAAATCCCTCGTATATACCTTTTCGTTCATGCCCCGATTAAACATTCTTCGATCGTGCGTAAGCTTTGCGACACGCTCACGCATGCACTGCAAAGGGCTTCACTCCCTCACCTACTACACTCCAATGAGCACGACCCAAGATAATGACCATGACCATGACCCAACCAATCACGCTGGAGGATTTTCTGTAGTACTAGTGTTAGGGATGACGACGTACATTTGTTATTATACATAGATCATAGATGTGATGGAATGGTTTGTTGAGTAAGTTTGCAACTTGTCCTAATTCATGTTCTAAGTGTATGAGAAGTGAAGAAAAAGTAGCGACGCATGGAAGTTGCTTATAATTAATTAGCAACTCTCTCAAGTCTCTCTTGATGTTTACAACTTACCACATAAACCATCACATTTCAGAGCACGCAAGGAAATTATTTTGTTTCTTGTTTTTACTATATATAGCTCGAGTGAATATTTTGACGGGTTTAGGAATATATATATAAAAGATGGATCTACTAACTTTATTTCAGAACAACAATTCGTATTTGTATAGTTGCATTATTTATATCTTCTTCTCATGTACATTCAGAAACACAATGATTAGTCGTCAATTAGTCCGTATATATAACATGTTATTGTCCAGAAACATCCATCAAGAATGAACAAGATACAGGTATATCTGATGATACATATCATAGAAACTTTATAATTAATAACGTATCCAGCTGATTACTTAATTAATATGTCCTTCAAATAGTTTCTTTCAGGGGCAACTAATCCAATTTATAATTGAGACATCGAGGAAGAGGTATACATTAATAACAATATTCCATAATGTTTTGGTATACACATTCGTTTTGTGAGTCCATGATTTGGGTTTCAAAGATATGTATATCATTATTTATATACATTGGATATTATATATATATATATATATATACACACATGTCTTAATTTAACGTATTTCTACTATCATTCGAACATACATATGCGGATATGCCTGGAAGAAAAAAAAGAAAAGAAAAGAAATTAAACTCAATGTCAGATCATGGTTGTTGCAGGGGTCCTTTCAGTAGGAGAAGTCGACGTTGCTGCTGGTGCAGCTGCTGGTTTATATATATAAGTTTGTGGAGTTTGGTGGAAGTGGGGGTGGGTTGAGGTGGCTCTGGGACAGAATTAATTGGATCATGGGGAGGCAGCCGTGTTGCGACAAGCTCGGCGTGAAGAAGGGGCCATGGACGGCGGAGGAGGACAGGAAGCTCATCACCTTCATCCTCGCCAACGGACATTGCTGCTGGCGGGCAGTGCCCAAGCTCGCCGGCCTCCTCCGGTGCGGCAAGAGCTGCCGCCTCCGGTGGACCAACTACCTGCGCCCCGACCTCAAGAGGGGCCTCCTCACCGACGCCGAGGAGCAGCTCGTCATCGACCTCCACGCGCGCATGGGGAACAGGTATACACCATTTGTTAATATATGTACTTAATTATCATCGATCACTTCGTCCTCCCTGCATGCGTACTGCCGCTATGAATCGTATGCATGGAGTTTATTTTCTCTCTCTTCTTTCATTATAGATATAGCTAATTATTTAGTCACTTTTTTCGGTATACATGTCACTTAGAACATTACATTCCTCAACTATATATGTATGTATATGTATATATATATATATATATATATATAGAGAGAGAGAGAGAGAGAGAGAGAGAGAGAGAGAGATCTCCATGAATGTATTCAAGAGCTTGTTCATGCATGGACGTGGTGACCTCAAGGAGTAAAGGTCTATAGTTCGTCACTGGATGAGTACCATCCTTGCACGAATGACTTCTTTTTAATCTTACTTCAACAGCTATTGTGTTATATGGTTCAAGTTTTTTTTTTATAACAGTTATATTTTGTCCATTAATTTTAGACTCGGAAAAAGTTGGACATATTGGATACATGGAATTGCATGCATCCGAAATTGCTCCTGTTCTCTTTTTTTTTTCTTTTGATTATAAAGGGGGCTTAGAAAAAGAAACACAAATGAGAAAATAAATGGGCATGCATTCGAACTCTAAATAGAAAATAAATCTCTCTTGGTGAACGAATTAACGGTTGTGGGGTCCCCTTTCCCTTCTCCTGTTCTCTACATGTTTGCAGTTGCATCACTTCTTTATTCTGCAAACAAATTACTACTCATTTCTTACACTTTAGTTATTAGAAAATCTTATTTCTCATTAAGATTTTCCTATCCATAAGAAACTTATGGATTTTATTTTCTTGGAGTAATTATTCTATTTAAAGTTTTGGTTAACCTACTCCAACGATGAAAAGAAATAAGATAGTGATGTTAGCCTTGCAGAAATTAAGTTTTGTAGTGTTGGCTGTTCATTTGTTTAGGACTTTGACGAACGTGTGTTGCCCTCGAGTGGTGTTGCTTGACAGTAGTATTAATCTGTCAGTTCCTCCATGGTGACAATTTGATCATTTTACCCACACAAGATTTGATTCCTTGATGGCATCGTTTAGAAAATTTTTATTGCTTTAAAAAGAAAAAGACTAGTATACGTAAACTAATTAGGTCAGCAGGTGACTCAAATCTACCTGACGAGTGTAATAATTGTTCAGACCAGGAAGTTTCGTTTCTAATTTGTTAGTCAATCTTCTTTTAATTAGTTACTTTCTGTGCTGCTGCTGTCTTGATGACGATTTTTCCATTAAATTTTGTTATTTCTTTCACAGTGATTGTCATCCTATCCATAAAGTATTTAGGCTGTCATACGAGAAATAATCATTCAATTTTATTCTATCTGCTTGTACACTTGTATACATTATGCTTACCATCTGCAAGTCTTAATCAAACGTAGTATTATTGTAATCATGGCTCTTGCCTATTTGTTTAGCTAAGCATCAACTTCGCTTCTTTCTCTATAAAGTTTCCCATTCGATCAGTTTCATACCAGGGCACCTTCAACAATTAAATTGAATTACACATGGTATCTGCGAATAGTTTTCTATTTGCTTTTAGTTTCCTGTAAATAGAGCACACAATTCTCAATGACGGCAACATCAAGCACCTAAGAACACAGTTGAATAAAGTTGTTAATATATGCTTCCATGCAGGTGGTCCAAAATTGCAGCGAAATTGCCTGGGAGAACAGACAACGAGATCAAGAACCATTGGAACACACACATAAAGAAGAAGCTGATCAGGATGGGGATCGATCCCGTCACTCACGCGCCGCTTAACCAGGTGCAATCCCACGCTCTGGAACCATCAGAGTGCACTTCGAATTCCACCGAACCGACGGCCGACGTCGACAGCCAGCTGTCAGACGGAGGAGGAATTCCTCCATCGGAGAACCGATCGAGTGATGCAACGCAAGACGACTCAAACAACGTCGGTGAGGACTCCCTTCTGACTTCTCTATGGGATGGCGACGTGCCACTCCTCGACGAATCATGGCTGAGCAACGAAGAGGATTACAGCAGCAGCACACTTGAGACGTTGCAGTGGGACGAGAGCTACGAATGGCTGCTGAGTTACCAGGAGTTTGGTGTGGGAGACATGGAAGTACTGGAGAGTTGCTTCAGGACTAATGATGGTACAAGTAGCAGTCAGCAGCAAATCTAAGTTAGAGCAAGTGATCGAGTACGAGAAAGACAATATATATATAAAAAATTGTTACGTACGTCCATAAACTTAACTGGATCGTAGTTTTGGTTACGACAGAGTAAGTATTTTGTCGAATCTAAAATGGCGAATAAATCATTGTGCAAGCATATGAAATATATCCTTTAAATGTGAATGAACTCAGTAATTGTGCATGGGTTGTGTTACTTGTGTATGTTTTGTCCGGTACGTGAGGTGTTTTAACAATTCAAGTCAGTCCCTGCATGCAAAATATAAAGTGGATTGGATCACAAAATTCCCTTGTAAATTTAGAATTTATGCTCAAGGTTGTTTTGAGAGCGGGAAAGGTACGTATATTAAAAGATTGTACGTGCATCAGTGCACGTAAAAAAAGTGTATACATAATTAATTAATAGTTATAAATAGTGACGTAATTGTGCAGAAGGGCACATGCCACTTTACGGATATATACAAGCTGCATCTACTATAATCAAGCATTTGTTTTCTTATCCATTTAATTCAATTATATGCTTACCGTCTCCTAACCTCAACATATATAGGTTTGTTCTTTCAGTATTAATTACTGTCATTGTCTACTGTAACTGTGTAACACCTTGAGCAAGTTGCTTACGAGTTGCAACTTTTATGTTTCCTACTTGATTGATGTTTTTTTTAATTTCTGAATCAATGTTATGCACAAGGCTACAGTGTGATGTGAAAAGAGGGAAGTAGTCAATCTATAATGACTTCACACCGGATATATAATTATATAAACCTAGAATTGATAGACACTTAGTAGCTGTAATAAATAACAACAGAATGACAAAATTCTGAGTTCTAATAGCATTCTTGAATTAAATAATGACGATTAAGAAAGATTCTTCATAAAGTCGCGAGGAACATATAATCTTATCTTATTAAGTTAATTAGTTTAAGATAGTGTGCGTCACGGCTCAAAATACTTATAGACTAGAGGTTAGAGAATATAGAGTTAGTTAGCATATAATAGTTTAACTAATGATAGAAAGTAATATAAATTTGATATACTTGCCGATTCAACTAATAAATTGAAAATGTGTTTGATAAACAAATTAGCAGAGAGGAGAAATGAGGTAAATGGACTTAAGAGAAACATAATTTGCATCATGTACGTAGTAATTTTTTTCGATGAATTATTTAGTATTTCAAAATATGGAGTTTATTTAAAATATATGTTTAATTTCATTGCATAACATATATTTTATTCTTTTAGATTATACGATTCAATAATAAATATTAAATAGCAATAGTAAATTGATTGACTCAATTTACATTTCTTTTTTATTTATTATTGCCTATATCGTTAGTTGCTAATATTCTTATTTTTGTGGGGAACAGCATATCCGCGCATGCATGTAAAATTCTGTATACATAATTATAAGAAATATGTATATATAATTATATATAACGATGTCATTGTACAGAAGGACACACGCCATCCACTCTAATAATTTGCTTCTTATTTTCTTTAAGTTATATGCTGACCATGTTTTCCAAACTCGATATATCATTCATGTACTCGTCTGATCGGTGCCTTGTAGCATCTCTTCATTTATTAATCTTCTTATTTCTCTGAATCAGTCGTATGCACAAGGCCAACGGTGTTATGTTGTGAAAAGGGAGAACCAATTGATCCATAATGACTTCACACCGAATCTAAACCTTGAATTGATAGACATCTGATACTAACTTTATAAAGTAACAATACAGACTATACAGTTAGTTGGACAAATTTCAGAGTTCTAAATAGCACTCTCGAACCGAACAATAATGGTGATTAAGAAAGATAATTAACTTCTAAGGGACATACAATTTAATATTATTATGTTAATTGGTCTAAGATAATGTATTGTCTCATGGCTCTAAGTACTTTTAGACAATGTTTGACACATAAAAAAGTGGAATACCAAATAGCAGATAAAATTTCGACCGAATTAAAATTCTAGTGTAAGTATTTGATATATATTTTCTTAAAGAAAACTAAAATTTAAAGGTTTAATACCTAATAATACAAACTTACATCATATTTCACATCTTTAATTAAACATACAATACGAATAAAACTTATTTAAACTAGTAAACTTTTTATGTTAAAATAATATTTTAAAAATATTACTATACAAATCAAATATCTTAAATTAATTATTATGAATTTGATGCTTATATAAGCGTAAATTAAAATTCTTATAACCATTTTTTATTCTTTTATAATTGTACATTAATTCAACCTAGTAGCGGCAACCGACATCGGATGTCATTCAAGGCCATCTAGGGCTAACGGATTTATGATTAAGGGTGTCAGAGAGTTAGGGATGAGGATGCCACAAGTTAACACGGTCGACGGTTAACAGGTTTTAAATTTAATATAAAAGATATTATAAAAAGACATATTACTCGAGTCGGTCCCAGGTCGAATTTCTAAGCTATGAATTCGGTCCTTGCTTGAAACTCGTCGGGTATTCCAGTTACCAGACCTAGGCCAGGTATTTTTTTTTTGACTGCATGGGTCCGTGTGGTCCGGGCTCCGGAGGCTTCTTGGTCCCCAACGATCAAGTGACGAACGTCTTCACCTTCCCCTCTTTCCTCCTTCTGTTGCAGTTTCGGCCAACGCTTCTCCTCCCTCCATGAGGGTCAACGCGTCTCGCCCGTCGATGAGATGCAGTTGGCGATCTTCTACCTCGCCGTCGATGTCCTCTTTTTCATTGCACTAGTTGAAAAAAGGAGGGCGTCGGCTCACATCCACGAGGTCGCCCTTTTTCTTTATCTGCCGATGGTAGAGAAAACGGGGACATCGGTCCTCCTCTGTGAGCTCGCTAGGAAGGATGGTGCCCTCCTTTTCTTTGCACGCTCGATTGATGATGGATGATTATCGTGACTCGTGAGGAAGGAGGAACGATTGAGAGGACGGAGGAGGAGCGCAGGTCCCTCATCGTCTCATAGTTTGGGAAAGAAAATTCGGTCATCGCACAGTTTGACCTCCCACTCGTCAAACCACCTGCACCTTCCAATTGAACCATTGCGCACAAATCTCATCCGTTATAGATAGATAGATTATATATATATATATTTATTGTTCTTTATCGTGTCTGCAAGTCCCAACACAATGCACATGCAAAATCATTCATTCTGAGATTGCCTCCAGATTTGCTTTAGACACAATGATAATACTCAAAAAGTTGGACAACAGTAAGCGACAGTCTTCTGTAACCTGCGCTTGCAAGAAGAATGGGTCACATTGAAAGATGCAAATGTCACAAATAACTAAATTTAAAAAGATGAATGAAAGATCACCAGCAGCGTCTTAAACAATTAATGCAGAAAATTGACGGAAAAGAATAAATTGCAAGAAAGGAAGCAAGTGATATGTTGATCACATGGCAGCTCAGAAGAGGTGACATTGGACTAATTAAATGCTTGATGAAGGGCAAAAAAGTAATGTTTTCAGAACCGTACTAACGATTGGACCGAACTCATCATCGGATCGCGGATGGACTAGTCCGATCGAATTTGACCGATCTAATCGGATTCGATTGGATTGAACCAGATTTTATTAAAAAATAATATCACATAATTTTTATTAAGTAAAAGTTTTATAATGATAATATAAATAGATTATTAATAATTTAATATATATTATTTAATGATGATAGATGTTATATTAATAAATTTTATCTTAAATTATTCTTATTTCTTTTTTAACACGTTCCTTTTTATTTTCTTTATTTTATGCCATTTGATACGTTTTCATTCTAATATTATTTAGTTTTAAATACTTATTTTTTTATTTCAATTTTTATTTAATTGTGTACATATGATATTCTCTCCTCTTTAACTTTCCTTATATTCCTTTTCTTTTTTCCATTTAACTTTTCTATTTTTATCATTTTTTTTTAAATTTTCTTCCAAAATCTTCATGGAACCGGGTTCAACCGGATGCCAAAACATTTTGGCACATAATCGGACCGGATCATTGTCCGGTTCGTGATTGAATCGATTGAACCGATCGGTTCAGTCCGATTTTAATAACATTGCAAAAAGGATCGATGCAATTCCAACCAGAAATATCAATGTCTAAATTGACTTGTGATACCATGGAATGCATCTGATTAGTCACCAAGCACTGTTCTAATTTGGTGCGAGTACGACACATTTGAAATGAGATTTAAGGCTGCAAGCGAATAAAAGCTAGGTTTGTTGACCAGCATCTTTCAGAGCCTCCTTTATTTGGCTCCTCACATTTGGAAACCATTAATTGAAACTTACTTATCAATGCCAAACAAAAAAACCATTCTAGAGGACTTTACTAGCTAGCTAAAGCCAAAACTTCCTATCAGCCTTTCATATTAATATTTTTAAAACCAGAATTAGAAATTAATTCATTTGATGACTTCTCCAAGTCTAACTCTAATTACTAAAATTTAAATATAGGATTTAATGGGTATACTATGCCATTCAAAGCGTAGCATTCTCATACGCACTTTACTATCGGTTAGAGTTTCATTTAACGATGAATTTTAAAATGCGCTCATATAGAGATTTTAAGTGATTTGAAGTTGGTTGGTGATGCATAAAATAATGTAACAAAATTAAATTCATTAGCAAGTGCACTAGTCACTCAAATAATATAGTAATAGAAATAAAGAATGTCGAAGTCACGAGGAATATCATTAATTCAATATCTGATTTTATAAATTAATAAGAAAAGAAAAATATAGGTTTTGAAAATAAGTTTTGTAATTTTAAAATAAAATAGAGAAAATAAGATAAGATAATAGTGTTGAACTGAGGTCTTAGGATGATAACAAATTAAGGATAAAAATGTGAACCAGAAAAGATAAATTAAAATTTTAAGATGGATTAGGAATTTTTCTAAATTATTAATTTACAAGATTAAAATCACAGAGTCTACAAACTGATATTTCTATTATTTAATCAAGTAAATCAAACTATCTTAAATTTAATCAAAACTGAAATCCCACAAATTAATATTCATGCATATGAGATTAAAATTAAGATGCAGTAATATGAAAAGTCCTAAATTATTAATCACTCCACAAATTGGTATAAATTAACAGACCACACAGATTTAATTCTCTACACAATAGTTATTAAACCTATGTCATTTTTTAATTTCACAATAAATCATTTAATTTAATTAAATAAAATCTGAAATCAAGTAGTCCACAGATTGATAATTACTCAATTCATAAATTTAAATAATTAAATCAAACGCATTAATACGCTGAGGCATTGACGGTGATTTTCAAATATCGCAGAATCGAATGTGATACGATGAGATAGAATGCAATAGAAACAAAGACAGCGAATGAGTTACCTTACCTACTCCTACTCCTAACGGCCAAAGCGAGCCATTTAATTCAATTCTTCATTCTTTAGTTAAGAATGAATCAAATCTCCCCAAGTAGGATTCGAACCTACGACCTTAAAAGCTGACCGCTCTATCACTGAGCTATCGAGGAACAACGGAAGCTTCGACCTCATAGAGTTCAACTCCCGTTCTCAACCCTAAGTTTATTTATGAATAAATCTAATGAATCCACTCCTATGAAGTTCCTATATTCTAATATTTCTAGTAGAAGCGAAAAGCATCAAACACAAATATGATACACACACTTTCTTCCATGGGCAATATTGAAATTGTACTTTCCAGTAGTATCACTATTGTCTTTTTTGCAGCTTTCGTTGATGTTGCCAAATCCGATTGATTCAAAATGGATAAAAATAGTATCTATCCAAATTTAATTTTTAATTCTTTCTTTTTTTATTACAGCCAATTTTTAGATTTTTTCTCTTTGATTGATTATATCTTAAAACGTACACTATTTAAAAATTCTTCTTATCTATCTATTTCTTGAAAAGAGAAAAAATAAATTTCTGGTTTCAATTCAGGGAATATTGGAACCATTAACTATAATTAGTCTGAATTAATTAGTGAAGGGGTTCTTCAATTAATTTCTATCTCAAATTGTTGTGTTTCTTTAATGGCATAACAAAATCAATCCAATTTCTTTGCATTGTATCATAAAGAGATTTATTATTCCTGATCCTGCTTAATTGTTATTTGTGAGCATTACGTTCATGCATTACTTCCATACCAAGGTTAACACGCTTCATGATATCAGCCCAAGTGTTAATAACAGGACCTTGACTGCCAACTCAGATTGGTTGAAGTTGAAACCTGCTACACAAAAATGGGATATGCATTTGAAATAGATGCTGGAGTTATTACATATATCATGATTGATACATAAATAAATCGAACCCTATTCCTTTATCCAAGAAAAAGTATTTTTTTTGCATGTCCAATCATTGATCCTAAAATTTCTATAATAATTAGATAGGTAACTAGTACAGTCCTCTATACACGAATTTGTCCTTGTATTGAAATAATTGTACTAGAATATAATATGGGATAAATATCTTGAGCAAAAAAATAATATAAAGAATTAAGTAAAATTGAAAATGCTTTCTTTATACAAGAAGAGGGATTCTGATTTGATTGATATAATGAAATCAAATAAATTCTTCATTCATTCATTAAACTAGTAAACCTTTTTATGCTAAAATAATATTTTTAGAAATATTACTATACAAATTAAATATTTTAAATTAATTATTATGAATTTGATGCTTATATAAGTGTAAATTATATTCTTATGACCATTTTTATTCTTGGTACATTAATTCAACCTAGCAGTGGCAATCGACAACGGGTGTCATTCAAGGCCATAGGGATTTAGGATTAAGGGTGTTAGTTAGGGATGAGGGATTCCATGAGTTAACAGGTCATGGGTCGACAATTAATAGGTTTTAGATTTAATATAAAACATATTATAAAAAGACATATTACTTGAGCCGTGTCCTAGGTCGGATTTATAAGCTACGAAATCCCGAAACTCGTCGGGTATTATGGATACCGGACCCAGGCCGGGTATTTTTTCTGGCTGCATGGGTTGGTGCAGTATGGGTCAACTCGGATTGTGAGGGAGCCTAGTTGAGAAATTGATTCATATAAATCAAGAGAATACATACATACATACATACATACATACATACACACACACACACACACACATATATATATATATATATATATATATATATATATATATGAGGAATCTTAATGTGCGCCCACACAAATTGGGCGCACATTGCACCCAAGCGTTAGGAGTTGTTTGATCACACACGAGCGACTGCAATTAAAGCGCGATGAATCGTCAATCCAGATCTGAAACTCGTGCACTGTTTGGTTCGCCTAGACATCCAAGGCTCACAATTTTCAGCCGAAGAAAATTCCCACGCTGGCGAACCACACGTTGCTCCTTCGTTGGCACCGTTAATACCTCTCCGGAGGCTTCTTGGTCCCCAATGATCAAGTGACGGTCGCCTCCACCTCCCCCTCTTTCCTCCCTCTATTGCAGATCCAATGATGCTTCTCTTCCCTTGATGTGGGTCACCACGTCTCGCCCGTCGATGAGATCTAGTTTGTGATCTTCTACGTAGACGCCTCCTTTTTCACTGCACCGATGCAAAAAAAGGAGGCGTTGGCCCCCCCTCCGCGAGTTTGCCCTTTTTCTCTCTGTGTCGGCGGATGAGCTTGCTAGGGGGGATGACACGCCCCTTTTCTTTGCGCGCTCGATTGGCGGGGGAGGATTATCATGACTCTTGAGGGAGGAGGAACGATTAAGAGGCTGGATGTAACGCCCCTAAAATCGGCCCTCCTGTCAGGAGAAAACGTCAAACTCCAAATAGTGCACGAGTTTCAAATCTGGATCGACGATTATGCCCTATTTCTTTGTTCTTTATGCCAAGTCCCGACCCATCTTCAGGGTGCGAAGGGCCCATTAGAGTCTTTATAATATTGGACATGGCCTCAAGTGGGCCTGTCGAAAGCGGGGCCCATCTATGAAAGTTCAGGCCTAAATAAAAGGGTGGTTGTCTTTTGTAACAAAACCCGAGTCGGGTAAGGAAACTCGAGTCAGGTCTTCTGTCGAGGGTTCATGCGCATGATTCTAGCTGAGTCGGGATTCGATTCAGACTGGATCATCGTTTGCGCACCGAAATCGGTCCGGAACCTCTCTGTCATGGTCCTGCCACTGTTTGGCACACTCATGCCAACATCATTCATTCGTGCTCTCCCTGACACGTCCGTGCCATTGTCACGGCCTTGCCACTCTCCGGCATGCCCGTGCCGCCATCACAGGCATGTCTCTTTGGCACCTCCGTGCTATCGTCACGGTCGTGCCACTCTATGGCACGCCCGTGCTCTGACAAGAGCTGAGGCGGCCACTGTTGTTCACATTCGGGCACACCCATGCCACTCAACTGGCACAGCCGTGCCGTCCGGCCAGAATATGGTGTGAACCTGTGCCTGTCTTCTTCCTCTTTTTCGGAGACACATTCATCGTCTTCTTTGGTCCCGGTCAATTCTGTCCAGCGGGGAGGATGCGGTCGACCTCTGAGCACGTCGATGAAGTGTTTCAATGCGCCGAACATCCATCGGATTGTCCCTGCTCTATGCGCACCGCTTGCGCATCATTCATCGGAGAGAAAGAAGAAGAGGAGCGGTAGTGGCTGCGGCATTCGATAGGAGGAGGTTGAAAGGGGGGCACAAGGGCTTCTCCTCGTGCCCTCTTATAGCACCATGCCGGCCGATTCAGAGGAGAGATCGGGAGAGCCGAATCGGAGGAGGAAATCTCTCCCCTGATTTGGTGTTTTTCATTTCCTCCTTTGTTTATTCTGATATGAATTCAAATCCTTTGCTTTTCTTCCCTTTTCCATGTTCTAAATTCGATTCATATTTGAATCCTTTCCTTCTTTGATGTTTCTATGTTGAATTTTTCGGTTGTTACACTGGAGGAGGAGTGCAGGTCCCTTGTCATGGCATGCAAGTATCCGACACAGTTTGGGAAAGGAAATTGCATGGTCGTCGCACAGTTCGGCCTCCCACTCATCGAACTACCTACACCTTCCACTTGAACCATCATGCACAAATCTCGTCCGTTCATCGCAAATGGTCTTGAATTTGTACCACAAATGTGTGGTAGCACACTAATATTCCTCTCTCTTTCTCTCTCTCTATATATATATATAGAGAGAGATTGCCAAAAAAGAATATGAGGATTTAACATATTTCTTCTTGGTCTTCATCTTGTCTGCAAGTCCCAAACCCAATGCACATGCAAACAACATATATTCATTCTGAGATTGCCTCCAGATTTGCTTTAGACGAAATGATAATACTCAAGAAGTTGGACAACAGTACGCGACAGTCTACTAGCCTGCGTTTGCAAGAAGAATGGGTCACACTGAAAGATGCAAGTGTCACAAATAACTAAATTAAAAAAGATAAATGAAAGATCACCAGCAGTGTCTTAAACAATTGATGCAGAAAATTAACAGAAAAGAAAAAATTGCAAGAAAGGAAGCAGGTGATATATTGATCACATGGCAGCTTAGGAGAGGTGACAAAGGCTTGATCGATGAAGGGCCAAAAAGGATCGATAAATTGCAACCAGAAATATCAATGTCGAAGTTGACTTATGATACCATGGAATGCATCTGATTAGTCACCAAGCACTGTTCTAATTTGGTGCGAGTACGACACATTTGAAATGAGATTTAAGGCCGCAAGCAAATAAAAGCTAGGTTTGTTGACCAGCATCTTTCAGAGCCTCCTTTATTTGGCTCCTCACATTTGGAAACCATTAATTGAAACTTAGTTATCAATGCCAAACAAAAAAAAACATTCTACAGAGGACTTTACTAGCTAGCTAAATCCAAAACTTCCTATCAGCCTTTCAAATTAATATTTTTAAAACCAGAATTAGAAATTAATTCATTTGATGACTTCTCCAAGTCTAACTCTAATTACTAAATTTTAAATTTAAGATTTAATGGGTATACTATGCCAATCAAAGCCAAGCACTGTCAGACGCACTTTACTATTGTAATATTCTTAAAAATAAAATAAAAGAAAAAGGAAAAGAAAATAAGTAAAAAAAATATAAAAATGTTTAAAGATCCATAATGATGTCCATTAATCTAAGAAGCCCAAAAATTAAACTATAAATATCCAAGATGCCCTAAAGCTCACCTAACTCCCTCCATTTTCTCACACCCTTTCTCTCTCCTCCCTCAAACTCTCTCCAGCCGGCAGGAGTTTTCCCCCCAAAGCAACAAGGCAGCACCCCATTCTCTCACCCTCCTCTCATGTTCTCTTCTCTCTCACTCAACTCTCTCTTGTCCACTCACGAGCAGAAGCCACCCAAGCACCCTAGTCTCTCATTCTCTCTCCTCCACTCCATTTCTCTCTCTCCATCACTCTTCTCACACCTCACCACTCACTCTCACTCCCTCTCTCTTTAGTCACCTGGACAGCCACAAGAGAAGAAGGGAAAAAGGGAGCCACCACTTCACCCGTGGAGAAGAAGAAAGAAAGAGAAGAAGAAAAGAAAAGAAAAGAAAAGAAAAGAAAGAAGAAAGAAGAAAGAAGAAAAAAGAAAGAAGAAAGAAGAAAGAAGAAGAAAGAAGAAAGAAGAAAGAAGAAAGAAAAACTAGAAGATTAGGATTAGAGTTTTAATCTAAATCCTAAAGATATATTTGAGGGGATCCTAAACCTAATCACCCCTTAATGATATATGTTTGTATAGATTAAGGTATTCTAAGACTAAATTAGGTCTTATTAATGTATGATTAGGGAAAATCCATATTTGCATTAAGATGCTTCTTATTTTATTAATATTATCATTTCATTACTAATCATGTTTAGTATTAGAATGTTCATTGCTATTCATGTTTAATTCATTATGATGTCTTTTATTTATTCGTATGAATATGATTAATAATTCTTAATGTTCTTTAGGAAAATTCCTTCATATGTTTAAGATTAAGATAATAAAAATGCTCATGTATGATCTATGTGTTGATTAGTGATCAATGTATGTCAAGGGAAATCTAAACCCTCTAATCACATATTTGCTTGGATTTGGGTGTAAAGAACCTACCATGTATTCTTGGAATGGATGATTAAGGAATATTTATATTAAGTATTAATATGTTTCATGTTCTACCAAGATAAATGCTCTAATGCTAATCATGTCTAGAATTAAAATGTTCATTGTCATTTATGTTACTTCATTATGAAAATGCTTAATGCTCATGTACCTATATAAATGTGATTAGCATGTTGGGTGACCTTAAGTGGAAACCGCTTTCTCTTTTATGGATAGTGTACTAAGAATGTTGATAAATGATATATGTGATGTGTAGAGTAAAATTTGTGCTCAATATGTAAAAGTATGTAAGATTGTAAAGAAAATGATGTGAAAATCGTATGTCTGTTAGCCCAGAACGGGCGACCGATAATGTATCGATCGACCGTTCTGGAGACCGTTTGTAGTCTCGCACTCTGTCCAGTGGTCGACCTATTCTATAATGGTCGTTCGTTTTGGAAGGGTCAAACATTTTGTGATTAGCGGGCGACCAAACACCCTGTTTCGATCGTCCGATAGTCATGTAAAGGTCGATCGATATACAAATGATCGTCTGATATATGAAGTCAAAATATTCTGTGATTAGTAGACGTCCGAGCACCTTGTTTCCGTCGTTCGAAAGTCAAGTATCGGTCGACCGATATCTCAACGGTCGTACAATTTGAGTAGGAGTTACATTCTGTGATTAGCGGACGATCCGAAGCTCATTTCGGACGTCCGAAAGACCTATAGCGGTCAACCGTTATTCCAGCGGTCGTCCGATTTAGAAGAGTGTCATATTCTGTGATTAGCGGACGAATCAAAGTCTGATTTCGATCGTCTGAAAGGACCATAACGGTCGACCGATAACCGGACCGGTCGTCCGATATCCTTCCAATGGTCGATCGTTACGCAAAATGGTCGTCCGTTCTGAAAGCTGATTGGCTATGATTGAATGTCCACACATAGTATGATTTGAAGTATGTATGGCCTTAAATAGGGTTAAAACATGCAACATGTATTGAATGATTGTATGTATTGATGAAAGCAAATAAAAGACGGATTGACGTGAATGTGACTTGTTGTAATCGGGGAGGGAAAATGAGTTCCACCTTTGAGTGTGGCATTTCTTAGGGAAACGAGTTCCATCCTTGAGTGTGGCATTTCCATAAGTTGAGATGAGTTCCACCCTTGAGTGTGGCATCTCTATTGGGCCTGCGTGAAACCAGGAGGCAAGTTCCACCCTTGAGTGTGGCATCTCTATTGGCTTCCCACGAACCCAATTATTGCCTAGCTAGTCATTTTCTCACGAACTCAATATGGTCTTCCCAATCAACAAGATAAGAAAATATCTAAGTAAAGATGAAAGATGAAAAGATGAATGATGAATGGCTTGTGACATAAAGTAAAGATGTTAAAGAAGTATGATGAAGAATGCACTTATGATGATACGATATAAATGTCCACTTGTCACATCATATCATGACTTGATGAAAGATGATAAAGTAATGTAAGATAAGATCATGATATGCATTAGCATAATGATAAGTTATGATATGCTTGACTTAAAGATTAATAATGTTACATGTTATCTTACCTTGCCATAATGATATGCTCACATGCCATGTAGTATGCATAAGTAGCTCATAGCATGCGAAAATATGATTTATGTTCCATTATGATGATATGCATATGCCATGCCATGTAAATATTATGTTATAAGGTCATAGCATGCATGGGCCTCAACATACTCTAACGGGAGAAATTCCCTGCACCCCATGGATCCATGCAGGTATGGATGATGCATAAGTTCGAGGGTGAGGGCCTCTTGACGAAGACGTTGCACATGGACGAGTCGATCTATGTCCCAAGTTATTTTACTATTATTATGACATTATGATGAACTCTTGTGAGAGTGGTTTATGTATAGCTTATGGGCCTTATGGAGTCATGTAGTTTACTTGAACTCATTATGTTGTAAGAACCCTTTGTTGGGTATACATTTAGAGCCTATTAGGCCCATGGGCCAGTATGTTATGTTGGATTTTGTTATATTTATCCATGAAGTCTTCCGCTGTTTATGATGTTATTGTCTTAAGTTTATTATATTATATTTCCGCTGTAAAAGTTTTATGAAATTAGGTCAAGTTAAAGTGACGCCGTCCAGGGTTCGACAACTAAATTGGGACCGAATTTTGGGGGTGTTAGAACTATCGGTTGGAGTTTCATTTAACGATGGATTTTAAAACGTGCTCAGATCGAGATTTTAAGTGATTTGAAATTGGTTGGTGATGCATAAAAATATGTAGCAAAATTAAATTCGTTAGCAAGTGCACTAGTCGCTCAAGTAATATATTAAAAGAAATAAAGAGCATCGAGCCCATGAAAAATATTATTAATTCAATATCTGATTTTATAAATTAATAAGAGAAGAAAAACATAAGTTTTGAAAATATGTTTTGTAATTGTAAAATAAAATAGAGAAAAAAACATGATAATAATAAGATAAGATAATGTTGTTGAAGTGATGCCTTAGGATGATAACAAATTAAGAATAAAAATATAAATCAGAAAAGATAAATTAAAGTTATTAAGATGGATTAGGAATTTTCTTAAGTTATTAATTTATAAGATTAAAATCACAGAGTTCACAAACTGGTAATTCTGCTATTTAATCAAGTAAATCAAACTATCTTAAATTTAATCAAAAAGTTCCATAAACTGGTATTCATGCAGATGAGATTAAAATTAAGATGCATTAATATAAAAATCCTAGACTATTAATCACTCCACAAACTGGTATAAATTAACAGACCACATTGATCTAATTCTTCACACACTAGTTATTAGATCTATGTCAATTTTAATTTCACAATAAATCACTTAATTTAATTAAATAAAATATGAAATCAAGTAGTCCTTACTCAACTCAGAAATTCAAATAATTAAATCAAAAGCATTAAACACAATTAAAAATTGATCAAAAGAAATTCAATAATAAAATAAGGGTTCACAGAATTTTCATTCAATAATAATATCCTAAAATAAAATAATTAAAAACATGGAGTTCATCCTAAAACTGTAGAGAGATAATAATAAAATAACAATAATAATTGAAAGAATTACACTAAGAATAAAGTAGGGCCCTCAGATATCGTCGCAACGTCTAGATCCACCGTCCGATCAAATCTCTCTCTATTGGTCGAAACCAGCAGAGGTAACGACTCATTGTGGAAGAAAATCAAACTTCAAAGCACACTCGTAATGGATGATTGATCATGTATTTATAGTTGTATACGAACTTCAAGTTGATTACATGCATTAATATCATACGGTTGAAAGTAAATTCGTTTCGATAAATTTCCTTTTCTAATATTTACGCCCTTCTTCTAATCTCGGCTAAAATGATAAATTATTCCCATCATTTCGCCCAAAATTATGTCATACATCCGATTGTTGACCATTAAGTTTCGGCCATGTATGGATTACTTCATGTCACGCCCATAAAAATCAAGTTGCATTTCTTTTACCCCAAGAAAGTTGATGTAAGATTTATCCAATTAAGGTGATAACCTCAGTTTTTATGCAATGAATGTGATGCTTCTCGGCCATAAGATCTTGGGGAAAGATAATTCCTTCATCCCTATTTCATCCAAAAACTGTTTGTGATGTGTTTCACGGCCGATAATTCCATAAAGATAAATCTTTGATGATGGTAACAACTTTTCCAATTATGTTTATGCCCAATTCAAATAAAGCTTTTGATGAATGTCATCCAATTATGTTTTTACTCCTTATATCACTCCTTATTTCATTTGACTAGCCGATAATCCACGATTTGACATTAATTCGGCTTTCCCTGCAAAATATTTATAAAAATTAAGTAAATTCCTTCTTAGTTAAAATATTTAAAGCATTAATAATCAAAATCGATAAATCCAGAATTATGACTAAAAATGATCTTAAATGATGCATGTCATGATCAAATTACAGAAAAATTAATTAAAATAATAAGCTAAAATATGTTATATTTTGCATGCATCAAACTCTTCTAAGCTTAAAGTCTCGCTTCTCCTCAAGCAAAAATTTCAAAGCAAGGCTCAAGAGAGTTCCATCGTAGCCTCCATATTATCGGCTGATTAATTTTCTCACACAATCCTTCTGCACACCTACTACTCAGCGTGTTACCACTTTCCATGCACTTAGCTTCATAGAGGGTCTGAATGCTACACATATTTAAATAATCTCAAATTCAGCTTTGTAGAAAAATAAATAGTCTATCAACTAATAATATTAATATCGAACACATAAGTACTAATTGAGCTTAAAACTTTTTTTCACTTTTATTTTCAATCATTTTAAAAGTTCTAATCTTCAAGCAGGATTGCACAAGGAAGTCCATGTAGCAGGATTTAGACTGATGACTCCTAGACCAGATGGTCTTAGGGCAACACATGATAAGGCACCCCTCGAGTTTACTTGCCCGAACAACCAAGGTTCTGAATGAAGGTTTCGAACTTAGTCATGATTCAGTACTCATGTGCGTCTCCATATTTCACAAGATGGTCCTTGTAGCAGGCTTTCAATCGATGAATCCTAGAGCAGTTGCCCTTATGTCGTCAGGCATAAACCCTTACGGATCTAATTACCCAAACACACTTTGTTCCGGATAATACTTTTGTACCTACACATAACTTTATTCAAATATTTTTTTTACTATAATTTTTTTCAACACTTTTTTTAAGCTCACGGAGTACTTAATATGGTCACTAAAAAGGTTACTACTATCAAAACTTTATAGAAATAAATAAATGGCATGAACATGATCTTGTAGTTTAGACATTCATAATTCTACTTAGCATAGGCACATAGTCTATAAGTTCAATACTGAAATAGCAAGTGATAAGAGAGAAAAGTATTCAAATTTCATGAGTTAACAACATGTCTTTGAACTTTACTTAAAAAAAATTTAAGGCAATAAGATATGAGTTAGTAGGATGGTAGCAAAAATAAATGCATGCAATGATATTTTTAGAAACTTTTTTATTTTTTCAATTTTTTTGGACTTTTGATAAAAATGCATACATAGATAAAGAAAAATGCAATGCATGAAATGCAAACTCCTCCAAGGTTGAAATAAACACTATCCAGTGTTAGGCCCAACAAGGGAAAGGGACACAGACTCAATAAAAAGGAAAAGTAAAGAAATGAAAAATAAAAAAAAGGAAAAAGACACAACCGAATTCACCATCTACGTGGTGGTGAAAATGGGTGGTAGCCGAAATGTCCTTGGCACATATGATAGTCGTGGATGTGTCTCGTCATGCGGACTTCCTGATCTTGGAAGGACTCGAAGCGGCCTTGGCGCTCTTGCATATCCCTAAAGTCTGCTCGAATGGTGGTCAACTCTGTCGCCTGCCTATTTTGTTCCTCTCGAATAGCATGCAACTCTCCTGCTTAGCGAAGTTGCTCATCGTACATGAATTCCCAGAGGCTCTGCATGGATGCATAATTGGGCTGAGGCAGTGGGGGCGGTGGATAATAAGTCTGCTCTGGGAGTGGTGAGAAATAAGTCTGTTCTGGAGGTGGAAGGTTTAACGGTGCCGATTCCTGTAGAGGTGCAGATTCCTCCATCGGATCATGAGTCTGATATGGGGAGGCCGGAACTAAAGAAGAGCCAGAAGAACTTCTTGTGCTGGAGATGGAATAGGGGATGTCATCGGTACATATGATGGAGGGGTAGGCGCCGCGTGTCGGGAAACTACTGGTGAAGCATGAAGAAACTCTTGTTGTCGCATTTGCTGTTGGGCTGCTACATAGTATAGAGACTCAAACCAAGAGAACTCTGTATCCTAAAGTGGTTGATCAACTGGGACAGATGGTCCAGCTTCTGCTTGTGGAGGTGCAACTGTCTAAAAAGAAGCCAATTATTTAGATTAATTGGCATAAAAGTATCTCTATCTGATTAAGGCACCTCCTGGTTGTGACCTTTAAAAATAAGAACTTTAATCCCTGAGTTGTTGGTCTTCACGAGACCATAGCATGAATGATCCTACAAGTGAGGTGGGTGTTTCATAGCACAACTTCGAGATCATCCAGGTCAAGTTGTAAGTATTGAGTGATGGGCGTGATAAGGACGCCCATATTAATGCTGCCGCCACGATGAGTAGTGCGACACTGGAAGCGACGAATAATGAAGGTACTCACATTAAACCGAGTTCTATGGAGCATGTTGTAGATGAGGTATAACTCTCCCTCTGAGACGGCACCATCATTGTCACTGCGTCCACTTAAGGTGTTGCTCAACATGCGATGGACGAAGCGCAGGACAGAATTCTGAATTGTACTTTCTTTAGCTGTGTTTCAAACCAATCGGTCTTCATCTGTTATCTTTTTCCAAAAAGCTTCAGCATCAAGTCAGTGTAGGATCCCAAAGGGCACCAAGAGAGGAGGAGGGGTGAATTGGTGTTTAATTCGAAAATGTCGGATTCACAAAAATCATCGTGAAAGCTTAAAATCGATTCTTAAATCCTTTACAATTCAGATCATAAATTCAATATTAGAGGGAGAGAGAGAGAGAAAATCAAATGCAAAGGCACGGTGGTTGTTGACGAGGTTCGGCCACACCTTGGCCTACGTCTCCGCTTCGACTTCTCGACCTCGAGACCGTCGGAGATTCCACTAGTCACTTCCTTTGTTCCAAATGGGGCAAGGAAGAAAGCTCTTTACATCAACCATCTTTTCTCCGCTTCGAGAGGCAAGGCAACCTCTCCTCCTAGGAAGCTAATCTATTTCTCTCGCTCAAGAGGTAAGATTTAGAACCTCTTTTACACAGGAGCTCTTTCTAATTTTTCTGAATAAAAGTGTTTCTCTCTTTTACAAAGCTAGGCTCACAAGAGAAGAAGAGAGAAAGAATGAGAAAGCTGTAAAGTGAAAACTTCAAGAAATGATCTCTCTTTGACAACTTGAAGTTTTTCTTCAATGAGTGAAATGGGGTGCTTTTGCCTCTGGCTTTGGCACTCCTTTTATAACCTTCAATGTGTGAAAAATTTGTCCAAAAATCATTTCACAAATTTCTCTTTCAAATTTGACCGTTACTATTCATTTTGACTCGGAGGCCGATCGATCAAAATTCTGGACCGGTCGACCGGTCTATGTAACCGTTGCGTCATTTCTCCAGTTACCGCAGTTGGTCGGTCGACCAGACTATCGACCGGTGTCTCGATCGGTACAGTCTCACAGTTTTGATTTATAGCTGTTGAGCTGATCGGTCGATTGGTGCTTCGACCGGACTATTGACCGGTACAGTCTCGACGTCATCGGAGTAGGCCTCAGTAGTTATCAGACGATCGACATCTTCTATTCGGTCGACCGGTATTCTTTGCGTCGACGGTAGGTTGACCAACCTGCAACTATTTTGATCACAACTTTCTGCACGATTATCTAAATTAGATGATCTTGGAGTCTATGCAAAGCTAACAGAATTCTCTACAAATTTGCTCGAATATTCATCCAAAATCTAATCATTTCATAGTCAATTATGTAATCAAAGTTTGTGCATAAAGTTATCTCTTTTTCTTGGACTTTTTCAGCATTTTAATCTTTTAAGGTTTGTTTCATCAAAATATAATTTCATATGTCATTGAAACTTTGACATAAATAATAAATGAGGGGTACAGAACGAGAACGAAATGAGGGGTTGATCATAATTCCTTAGAGTGAGGGTAAAGGGTCCATAAATATTATTAATCTCTCTTAGAGTGAGGGTAAATGGTCGCCCATAAAGTTGAAATGAAATGAGCGGTTGATCATAATTCCCGCCATCTAAATTAAAGACCTCTAAGGACGAGAGAAATTCTATAATTAGTACTTCATAAGTTGACCACCAGGAATGCACAAAGTCAGAGAGTCCAATTTGAGAAAATAATAAATGAATATATGCAAGTAAATTGTACTCTCTGAGCATTTCAGTATTCGAAAATCTGGTGGCATGCATTCGGTATCCGAAAATCTAGTGGCATGGATTCGAATCACAAACATCCGTTCGTATCGGGCTTGATACTCAGGTTTAGTCCAATAATAGTCTCCGGGATAAGAAATTAGTTGTGAGGGCTTGGTACCAACTGGGCATTTGCATGCCGTCATTCGCGATGCCCCCTCGAAATATTAGCAAATCGCCTCATGTGTCAAAAAATAAAAGTGTCATTGTGTAGAAACAAGTAGAGCAGCTCGGTGCCGTAAAGAAACTCGGCCGTAAGGAGAACAGGGAGCATAGCGCGGTGGTGGTGATGAAGACTGACAGTGAGACTTCGGCTCTCGTTCGGGCGTAGGAGAGTCGTGGTGCTTTGATCTGCAACGTGAGAAGGGGTAAGTAGTATTTATGAACGAAATATGAGGCGTGATACCTGTTCGGGCGTGATGGCGTGCAGTGAAGGGTCATGTCGATTGGAATTGGGGTGCCAAATTCAACAATATGCACATTTTTTTGCCTTGGTGTTGTCTTATCGTTAGCATGGGTTTGGCACCTTCTCTCATCTGTGGACAGCTGGTGGGCGGTGTGGCAGGGCGTAATAGTCTATGATCTTGCTTTGACGAGTAATTTCGTGCCTTGTTGTGAAGTCCCATGGAATCCGTTTTGTTGAGTCATTACTGCATGTCGGTGTCACGTGGTGCTCGGCATAGATTGTCGGACTTTGGCACCCTGCTATGTTGTCTCGCCTTGTCATGTCCGAGGTCAAGTGGCAGTTTACGTGCCCCGACATATAACTTCATGCATGTGGAGCGCTCAGTCGATGTATCCAAAAAATTGATTAGCCAAATTCCTCTCCGCGCACAAAAAGAAATATTAATTAGATGACTCCATAAGTAAAAAATAAAATATCTACTTTAAAATTTAATAAATAAATCACCCAAACTAATTCTAATGTAACTAAAGTATTAATCAATAACTAATTAAAAACTAATAGAAAAGGGTAGAAATAGTTTTGAATTTATATTCTTCAGCTCGATTTAATCCTGATGATGATCAAGGCTGATCTTCTTCTTCTACTCTAGGATTTTTCCCTGTGGTACTTGGGAGAAAGCCCGGTGTACGTCCAGTCAGTTGTGTCGCCATCTGGCCCAATTGTCTTTCTAAATTTTGAGTTGATGCATTTTGATTTGTGGCTCTAGACTCCATATTCTTTTGTAATGGTTGCATGGTATCTATTGTCTGTATCATCATCTCCTACATATGATTTGATGATTGATATTGGAGAGTTTCAGGTTGCATTAAAAAAATAATAAAAAAATAGGTGCCGACCCGAGGGGGCTGGCGCCCCCCGCCGGTGAGATTCACATGGGGGGTCGGTGGGCCCCCCTGTGCGAGTTTGCCGGAACTCGCGCGAGGAAGAAGAAAAGGGGGGGAGCTCGCCGGCGAACTCGGACAAGGGGGCTCGCCGGCCCCCCTTTCTTCCTCACCGCGCGCGAAGAAGAAGAAAAGGGGGGCCGACGAGCCCCTATGTGAGTTCAGCGGTGGATGAAGAGGATGATTGGCGGTGGCGGTGCGAAGCTTCGAACGTGCTCTCGTCCTGTAGAAGTGGGTTGCTGACAGTGAAGAAAAGGGCAAAAATGTCATTGAAAAATGTCATCGATGTAGGATTGCCGATTGTGCAGCGGTCACCTGCGATTGTTGAAGCTTTAATTGGCGACCGGTGGGGGCGTAGTCTGGTCGAAGTCGGAGAAGACGAACGGAGCACCGATGTTTGGACGAAGATGGAGAGCGTTAAACCTAACTTCATGGAGACCCGTGAAGAGTGGTTAACGGCATGTGAAGAGTGGTTAACGGCATGTGAGTAATAAATAGCTAGTAATAGAGGGGTCGTGAAGAGTGGTTAACGGCATGTGAGTAATAAATGTCGGTGGTTGAGCGCTGGGGCGATTTACGGGGCGACGCGTTCGAGTTACGAGGCGTTAATTGGGTGTCGAGTTGGATGACACATGGCACGATCCGTGGTGTAATGTTTGGACCAATGAGAGGATGACACATGGTCAATTGATGTAGGTGGCCGGCCTTTCTCACGACCCGTAAGAAAGACTTAATGCCTCATGAGAACTGGTGGCGGCTTGTGAGAAAAATGGCAGGGTCTTGAATCGGGCAACGTAGAAGCCGTCGGGTCTAACGTGATCACTTACGACCCATGAACCAATTCTAATGACTCGTGAAAAAATGTGCGCGTAATGAGCTAGACTCTATGAGACCCATGAGATTGGTCTAATGACCCGAGAAGAATTGTGCGCATAACGAACTAGACTCTGTGAGACCCGTGAAATTGGTCTAATGGCCCGTAACCCATATGACAAGACCGGTGAAATAATCCTAATGAGGCATGTAAAACTAGGATATGGAATCAGACATTCTGTGAGACCCGTCAGATGAAGATCATGCCCCGTGAGGAACAGTGAACGTTGTATGTAACGTTTTGTGAGACTCGTGAGGCACGTATGATGACCCTCGACAATGTGAATAGTGGTTGACGGGTATTTCACAGGCCGTGAAGGGCGAGTAATGCCCCGTGAAGGGCCCATGAAATGTGGATCACGGCTCGTGAAGGTCCAAACTTTTGCCAGGATCAAGTTGTGGTGTGTCTACAATCTTTTAGCGAGATGACCAGTATCAAATGTGAGTTTACTAAACAAAAATAAATATGAAAAACTAATAAACTCTACTCGAGATCGAATAAGAAGGAAGTAAACTAAACGTAAGAGAAAAAATATAAATGTTTAACTAAAAATTTAAAACTACGAAGAAAAGGTGAAGGTAGAAGAGTTCTAGAGTTACAGTTGCTAGCTCGACCGTGATATGCTAATGCTGAAACTAATATATGATGGTCGATTAAGATAATGTAAATAAATATGTCATTTAAGAACAATCTCACTAGGGTTATTGGATGTGATAGTGAATGCTTCAAATATTTCTTCTTAGAACGTATTGATTTGACCCCATAAGCGGAACCGTCACCCAATAGCATGTTGCCACCAGAAGCAGAACCCCGTATTTCTTTCAGAAAATCTCCTAATTGTTCCAGAGCAATTAGAAAGAGATTCTTTAACCAGAAAAAATTCAGTTCAGATGTAGGATACCTATCCAGAAGTTTTCGCAACTCAATCATGTATGATGGAATTATCAAAGATTTGATCTTTTCTAACTCTGTCTGTAACTCACATGGTGGATGATGCTCACTATGGTGGAGAATGCCCAACATTTTCCACCCTTATGTCATTGTCCAGTGGTGGAGTTTCTTCAAGTACAACAACTTTCTGAAGTTGTAGTTCTGTTTTAAGCTACTGGTTATCATGGGTGGATGATTTATTTTTTAATATCCATTGCTTTGACGTGGTTAGTGCGTTTGAAATCAGTGATATACTTCTCTTCCCTTTAATTTCCCACTATTGTGTATTAGTCGGAGAGGTCTCTATTGATGACGATGAAGTTCTTCCTCTCCTTGGTGATTTTTGAATTTGGGAAGGTGTGGTAGTAGATGTTGATGATGGCGTTGTTTGTGATGGAGATGAAGTTTGAATAGTGGGACTTCCGAAGACGAGATCCTCCGTCCAACTTGTCCCTCTTCCATGATATATGCACTTGTCCCCTTAATACGCCATTGTATAGTTGCTATCCTTGTTGAAGATTTTGTTCTTGAATGCCCTCTTCTTTGATATAAATGTTGATGATGACATGAGTACATGATGATAGTTGGGCTCTCGTTGATGGCTTAGGAGATTTAGATTTAAGAGAAGTCAATTGCGTAACTTGACTCTCCAACATATGTAGCTTTGCTTCCAAAGCATCAAACTTGAGTTCAATGTCGAAAAGTCGAATCGTCTCATATTCTTCGATATTTGCTTTTGAATTTGTGTTAATTGAGTCGCCAAATTTTGAATGTGTTGATCTTGCATTTGGAGCTTCCTTTCAATTATTGTAATAAGTTGACCCATTATCCCTTCGAGGTCAACTTTTGGCTCAACTGAAGACTTTAATTCGAGAAGTGGTATGATGACATCCTTGGTCTCATTGCTTTGATGTCGTAAGTTCGAAAGTTGACTCACTAGATTTTTATTTGATATGATTGCTTGTCTCAACAGGGGATTTAACTTTCTTATGATAATGATGGCTTCTGAGTCTAGAGAGAAGTCTGGATAATCAATTTGTTGAGGCATCTTCATGTTATTGTGACTCGTTGTGGTCTCATTGTAAAGTTTATGTTGCTGGACAATAGCTTTATCTTCCTCAATTTGTGGATTGGTGGATGTTTTCTTTTTTTCCTGTCGAGGATGTATTGATATGAGCCAATCATAGTTGAGTCGTATACAAAAGATGTAAACCTGAAAGCTGACACAACTAAAAGAACAAGTGAACGCAACTGAAAAGTAAAGTATCAAGTAGCATAAAATAAGAATAGTATGTGAAGAATAATTCCCCGACAACGGCATCAAAAACTTGATGCTAGAATTTATAACAATTAAATGGTAGTATGTGCACTAGTCGATCAAGTAATAAAGTGAAATAGTAGAGTGTCGAAATCACGAGGAATTAACTTACTTAACTAAACTAATTTCAGAAGCTAATAAGAGACGACATAAAGTTTGATAAAGAATGCATAAAATAAAATATCAAAAAAATAAATAATAAAACTAATGATGTCTAAATCATTAGGATGATCTATAATGATTAGAACTGTATTTTCTATAAAAAAATCATTCATAATATGAAGTTCAGGTTTAATTTTTAGACGGATTCAGGACACCAAAGATATGATCTCTTGCATGGATAAATTAACTATCTTAAGACTGTAATCTAAAAGTATTCCACATGGATATGTCTTTAGTTATATTGAATTCAAGATGTAATGTGTTGTAATTCCTAAACTACACAATCACCCGCACGGGTCAAATTATGCAGACCGCACAATCTAATTATTTGATTAACCAGCAATCAAAAATTGTTCATACAGTAAAACTCTTTCAACTAAAACAAAAAGGTAAAATTGTAACTAATAATCTAATAAGCTTCAAGAGATAGATAACACATGGAAATCCAAAGCATCATCCCAATATAATGTAGAACAAGAAGTACTCTGCAGAAACGATGACAAGCCACTGCACAATCCTCACATGAGTCTACTACGCAGAAAACTTTTTCTTCGTTCTTCATAAGTGCTCCATCATTTTTGGCTTGAAAGCTTCGGTTGCAACCCCTAGAATCATCATCTCTAGCTGCCAAACATTTTTTTATAGGGTCTTCGGTTTCCAAGTGGTTTGGGGACAAACGGAAATATTTTTCATGTGAAATAAGGTAAATTCGGAGTCCCATTAGTTCTGAAAGTTTTACCTTGTAAAACTCCAAGATTTCTGGCCTAATGAGTTTTCAATTGATCCGTAGGACATACGGTAGGAGTTGGAGTCCTTGTGCATTGAGAATTCTTCCGAAAATATATTTATGTGTCAAATTTTGTGTCTGTCACACCCCTTGCAACAGATTTAATGGCCAAATCAGAGTTGAAGTTGGAATTTTTTCCTATCCTTCACGGGGCATGAGAGGGACATCACGATCGAGATTTGCGCAATTTTCTCTTCGATCATGTGACTTGCGTTCTTTCATGGCCCCTAATAACCTGCTAACGGCCCATGAGCTCGAGTTTAAGTTCCTTGGCCATTTTGTGATACCCGTGAACAATTTGTGGCGCCCCATTAAATATAAGTCTTGAAATTCCTTGAGCGTGTAATGGCCACGACCCGTTAATTGATGGTTGCCTATTCCATACTTTCTGTGATGCTCGTAAAAATAATGTAACGGTCGGTGATGACAATTTTTGGGAAGTGTAACGGTCCATTATCAACGTCTCACAGCCCGTTAAAATACTTCAAAATCCAATTCATCGTAGGAGTTGTGAGACTTCTGCGATATATGGAAATCCTGATATAACGGCCGTGGGAAATTCGTCACGACCCGTAAGTTGTCTTAGTGTGAACTGATCCGTGAAACTATGTGATCGGCATGAAATTCAGTCGGCACGATCGTGAGAAATATATCTCGGCCCATGAGATCGTGATTTCTTCATTCAGATGCTACTATCAGGGCCTTAAGGATGAGTGGTTGAGTGTTAAAGCATGTTTCATGGCCCATGAGAGCCGTGAATGTGGGTTGCGAGGCGTGAGCTGCATTTTTTTAGGACCGTGAAACTTCTGTAACGACCCATGATGAGTTTGTTCTTTTATATTTTTCAGCACTAATTGAACTCCATTTGACGTTATTCTTCTTTTCTCTTATTCCTCTGCTATTTTTATTGATAATTCCTGCAAAATTACACCAACTAGAGGTAGATGATTGCTTCAAAGAATTCAAAGAAATAAATGTAAAAATAGATGCATGCTATGAGCAAATTACATGAAATAAGCCTAAATACAAGTCAAATTATAAATTGTAAAATGCATGCATCAGGACGCCCCAAAGACATTCGGCCATCCGTTTTAAAAAAATGTCGACTTCTCAAAAACATGCGGCTGCTCTGGCATCTATTTCAGTCGTTCATTATCTCTCAATTGAATGCCTGAAAGACATTTGGTCGTTGGTTTTGTCTGCGGAAATCAAAATTGACTTTTTCTTCCGAAATTTCATTAACATGCTTGGACCACACTTCAACCAACGTTAGTCTTGATCCCTTGACAAACATCATCTTAGCAGGCGACCGATGGTTGGACCGGCCATCCACTGTATCAACAATTGACTTTTTGATGTTATCATAGTGGGTGTTCGCTAGTCCAACCAGGCATCCACTTATTCTGTAGCATATTAAAATGATTTTTTTCTATCGAAAATTTGTTAACCTATTAGGTTCAACACTTCAACTAATATTAATACATCATTTTCTTTGTTTGTTAACATCAAGCCCTTCGAGTATAGTTCGTGGACCAACATTTATAAGACTTCATGAAAGATATACATTACATATTGATTCACTATTTAAAGGTAAAATATCATTATTATCCTTTTAATATAATTCTTATTCATATTTTGTCTCAATGAAATTTTGTTTTTCCTCTCAATTTTCATTTATGTTTGTGTTTAGTTCTTTGTTCCACTTTTTTAAAAAAATCTATGAATCGCTTTTCAATTTTCTCCTTTTCACTCTCAGGAAATCATTATGCCCTCCACCAATCACTCAAGAATATCATTTCTTGTCTTGCCTTTCAAAGATATAGTTGGAATCACTTTTTATTTTATATAAGAATAAATTATACACAAAATAAGTATGATTAGTATTTTCAAATAAGAAACCAAGTAAAGAGGTTGGGCCTTGATCTTTTAGAGGTCAAGAGGTCTAATCCCACATTAGATAAGTATTTTTTTTTTTTTTTTTTTTTTTTGTACTTGGCCAATGGCCTCGTCAAGTTAAGGTGTGAACCTCATGAGCCTGTCCGGCCCAAGCCAAAGTTAGCTTTAGCTAGCTTGATGATTAGGTCGGATCACCCGATCATGACTCGACTAGTGGTTGAGTTGGATACGAGTGAAATTTCTTGACTCAAGTCGATGCGAACTTAAGACCCATTTTTTCCTTTGTTATTTGACTTTAAACTCATATTTCAAATATGGAAATAACATTAAATATTTGACAAATTCTATTAGCTTTGAAATAAATATTTAAAACATATTTAATATTAAATCATAAAAAATGAAATAATGATCACTCGATCCAACCTTGGGTCCATCCCTCGAAATGGATGTGTTTTGACCCTATCTCATCATAACGAGAAAAAAAGTCCTTTCAATTTTTTTTCTCTTGGATACCTTGATTATTTTTCTCTCTCATTACGTCATCTACAAATATTACTTTTTTTTTACCACATTTCCCTCTTAATTCCACTAAAAGTTTATTTATTTCCTATTTGGTTCATATGTTAGGTCATCTGGCACTCAGTATGGATTTTCTTGGAAAAAACAAATATTGGATCAAACCGATGCAAATGCTTTAGCCAATTTTGTCATACTTTATCTAGTTCAATTTTATTTTTCTTCAGTTTCGATCTTGATACGAAGTTGAATTGGACCAACTGCTGGTTTGCAATTGAACTGGTCATTTCAAAAACCTTGCAAGAAAATGAGGTATTGGAGGATGAAAATATTTTACAAGTTGAACTTTTGCAAGAGAATATTGAAAACTAGAAAGGAAGTTAAAGATAAAGGAAACCTATAGTTGAGGGTATATGCCATAAGTTAATAGAATAAAAAATCAAATATGTCCATCAAAAGATTTAAAATAAATAATATAAAATAAAATTTAATATTTCAATGTTCCGCTTCCTTAAGGTAGCAGAATAAAAACAATTCGATGAATACATAAAATAACTGGTTATTTCTTTAAATTTCAAATTTTCTCATCTACTCTTAATATATGAATTTATCAAATGACCCTAAACTATGTTGCGATTTTCACTTTAATGTCATGTGCTATCAACTTTTTCATTAATTTTAATTTTTTTAATTTATTAAATAACTAAATTGTCCTCTTATTATTTGAAATAAATCACTACAAGAATTTGAGCTATTAGCTACGGAGATATCTGTAACAAATCCGTAGGTAATACCGTCACAAATAGTATTAACGTCGGATTTTCTATGAATTCGAGACAGAGTACATCTGTAGCTAATACCTCGTCGCTGATTGCGACACAAATTTGTGTCCCTATTTTTGTAGCTAATTATGTGTGTTGTCATCCTTAATCCGTTCCTAATTTGTGGCAACTCTTAATTATTAGAATTCAAAATCGATAGCTAATCTGTCACTAAGTAGTAACTATAATGTTGCGACGATAAAATAATTATATTTTTTTGTGACTAATTTGTCCTTATTCTGTAGCTAACTTTTATCACAATTGGTCCCCACAGTTTGCAGTTTGTCTCAAAACTGTCTCAATCCAGTCACAAATTAACAATAATTTTTTCACAATAATAACGTTTATATCAAATTATTAATTATACAATGAAATAAATGATAATACAATAACCAATATAAAAAAAATCTCTATATATCATTTTTCGATTGATAAAGTGGAGCTAAATGCTCATTACAAAGTTTAAATAGAGTATATGAATACATCACACTGGGTACATAAGTCCTCACTAGATCATCAAAGAAGCACTAATCAAGTTCATCATTTCATAGTTCGGGACAGCAAGCGGAAAAACCCTATAAAGAATATACAACACATAATAGCAAAAATATACAACACATCATTTCATCATTTCATATTTCATCATTTCATAGTCCTGCAGCGAGGTGCAGCCGCTCAGCGCCATGGTCAGCTCGAACTCACGCCAGCCTCGCCTTCAGCGGACAATGTATATCTGTACAAGTAAACATAGAAAATGGTGCTCATTTTGCTTACAGCAAACAATATGCTATCTTTTCGAAAAGATAAATATATATAATTAATTCAAGTAATCATGGAATGTCGATTCACTCCTGAATGCTAGTTTTTGTTGCACTTGGTATTTAGTGACTGAGCTTTTACTTCATATACCGAATAATTACAGTAAAGGTTGGATGAACATATGGTGGTGTATAATGTATAATGTATTCTATAAAGATGCCTTCTGATCTACCAAGGTAAGTGGTGGATGATCAAATGATGGTGTATATGGGATATTTATATGTACAAAACTTATAATATATATACGCAGTATGTGCATACTTCCTGATCATAGTACGTATGACCCAGTGATATAGTACAGATGGTGCAGAAACAACAAAGAAGTGGAGACATCACAACGGATGATTTAAGAAAGAAAACGAATGCTAATTCTATGGTGTTCCAGTGTGCGACAGTACCGTAATCATCATCATCAAACACACATCGGCGTGTGTTTAGTATTTTCTGTGTTGGAAGAAGACTTCGTGGGCCTGGAGTGTACCATCCAGGTTGGAATATCTGACAGCAAAAGATTATTGGCCCTTGTAAAAGCTAATGGTTTCTGCAACACAAACAAAAGATTATTGCGAGTCACGATAGCAGGAGTCTCACTCCTAAGCAATTGCAAGTTGTAGCATGCATCCACCAGAAAAAAAAGTGTTATAATCTTCACTGATTGTTTCTACTGGTGACTACTTCATTGCAACTCTCATATTAAGGAATTGGATAGCTGATCAGCAGAGGTCTTGGCTGAACTAGTCAATTTGAAACCTAGTTAGCATCATTTACTGAGTTATAAATGTCCAGCTAAGCTGCTACTGAAGTCCAGAGGGTGGTCTTACAGGATTAATTAAACCCACCACCAGTACAGAGCATACAAACCCCTATGCAAAATATAAGTTGCCCCTACACCAAAATTAAGAATCCTTGATGGAAATCACCGCACAAGAAAGGCCTCTTCTTGTGCATTCAATTCTCTCAGCTCATCTGATATGATGTTCCCATCTTTGTCAGGTTGGTTGTCACTAAGACCAATTTAATCAGAAGTGATGAAAAGATAAGTCATCCTGTGTCATATCTTTGATTGAATAAACTTCTCATTCACTGATATTGGATCAGAGAATTTGGGCTTCCTTGGAAAGATGTAATCATCTTTCTTGTCAAGTAAACAAAAACTGCATAACAATAACAGCTTATATGTTACCTAAAATACAACAATTACATGCAATTTGTAACAGCCATTATTTTGCAAAGAAATTTTTAACTGCTGTTGGAAGGTTTATTCATAGTTCTCTAGATACATTTTTCTTCAGAATGCCAGAAAGTCATTTTTTTGTTGCATAGATAATATGGCGCGCCCATTTATCATAATTCTTACCTAGAATCATCATCTTACCTTCCATTACTTGCTGATGGTAATAAGTCCTCCCAAAGGGAATTTGCAAATGTATTACCCAAGGACTGAAACAGGTTAATAACTGGAAAACACAGTTTCCCTTTTGTAAACAAAGTTAAGCACTGATATAACTTGCAAATCTGATCAACATCCCACAGCATCAGACAAATATCACAAATGCACTCAATAGTTACTAATAAAAGAAACTTGCAAAATTGCATTTCTTGAGTTTGCAGTAACAGAGTTTAGCTTATGTGTATGAACAGATTCTGATAATCATCAAAAGAAGCAATAACCACTAGATGCCATCCTAAAACAAGAAGATCAATGTTACAACCTGATTTCATATCAAACAAATTTTAGGTTCCCTAGAAATAATTTTAGAATTCAGTCAATGCTTTAGAAATAATTTTGGAATACTTTGATAAAAGAACAAGTTCACGTACACATTGAGAGTTATATGCTAAAGTCAAGAAAGAAAGAAGAAAAAAAAGAGAGCACATAGATAATTGATAACAATACCAAAAAATGGGAATTCACTCTACTCGGATGAGGACTAAAAAAATGGTTGGTCCCTGTGTGCACAGGGAGTCAGGGTGTGCGCCATCGACCAACGCAGGGGTCGCTAGCGGCAGCCTGCACGTACGGCCCCTGCGCGCCGGCCGCACAAAGAAGAAAATGAAAAAAAGGGTCGTCGGCATGAAACCAAGCTCCCCGCGCAGTGGCCTGAGACGAACCCTGCCAACGATGGCAAGGGTCGCTGGTTGGCCCCTGAGCGCACAGGGAGTTGGGGCGCGTGTCGGCGACCAACGTAGGGGTCTTCGGCGGCAGCCTGCGCGTACAAGCCCTTGCGCGCGGCTGCACAAAGAAGAAAACGAAAAAAATGTCAAAAAAATGAATGGAAAAAGTAGGAAAAGTGGAAGAATGATGCACCTGAAGCCCTGAAGAATCTTTGAGGTCTGGATCCAAAAATGTCGAAGAGGAGCAAAAATATCTTTGAGGTCTCGATCCAAAAATGTCGAAGAGGAGCAAAAATGTCAAAGAGGGAAAGAGGGAAGAGGGAAATGTCGTTTAGGGTTTTAGGGGAAGAGGGAAAGAGGGAAAGGGGGAAATTTTGAGAGGAAAGAGGGAAAGTATTTTTTATTTACAAAAATATTTTAAAATTATACTTAATAATTAAATAATATTTATAAAATATTTTTTATTACTTAATAAGCATAAAAATATTTTAAAATTATATTATGTTTTTTAAAACTTTTTAAAATGTTTTTTATTACTTTTTCAATTTATTATATCATTAATGAATACTTACGCCGTCGGGGGGCAGCGCCCCCCGAACCCCCCTTTTGTCAGTACACCAGCAGCACAGGTAATTTGGTAATACTCAAATTCTCCTAAGCTCACGGGTCTTGAAGTATTCGCTAACTTCAACAATTATATATATAGGGTAAAATACACATGCGTCATAGGTGTTTCGACGTATGGATGCGGAGCAGATCTCCACCATTCAATAAGAGATCCATGGCCAATGATGGCAACGAATACCCGCACATGGTTCGTCATGTTCCCAAGCAATGATCATCGTGTTCGAGTGCGACACAAGCACTTTATTAAATTTTCTATTATAGTTTTCACATTAACCTTAAAAATCTTGAGAGTTATTTCAATTATTAAATAAGAAAATAAAATCATTTCACTTTTGATAATCAATTATTGATTCCAAAATATTGTTGTACAAACGTCTAGCCATTATAAGCAAAAGAAATTATAACTAAAGTAGATAGTGTAAATGATTGTAAAAAAATTATCGCAAGTCAGTAGTATGTAATTTTTAATGTTAAAATTTGAGACAAAATAGAGACAAATTAGTGTCAATTTAAGGACAGATTAGTTACAGATTAGAAACATATTAGTATCACAGTTTAGGAACAAATTAGTTACAGATTTATTACAATATACCAACTTATATTAATGGTCGTAATTTCCATCTTATTTTTTGTGGAGATAGTTCACTAAATATGTCTCAAATATGTAGTAAATTTGTAACTGTTAGCAACAAAATTTGAGACAAAGTAGAGACAAATTAGTGTCTGATTTTAGGGACAGATTATTTACAATATACTGATTGACATTAGGGACCGTAATGTCTGTATTTAATATGGCCACAGACTTGTCACTATATTATTAGTTAGATTTGTGAAGACGGTGCACTAAATGTGTCTCAAATATGTAGTAAATGTGTAACTGTTAGCGACATACCTAAGACAAATTAGAGACCGATTAGTGTCAGTATATAGTGACGGATTTGTTACAGCTTGACTACGATATGTCGACTAATTTTAGTGGCCATAATTTCCGTAGTTAATGTGGACACAATTACGTCACTATATCGTCAGTTTAGTTTGTTGAGATGATGCACTAAATGTGTTTCAAATCTGTCACTAACTGTGACAATATTGCTACGGAATATGGAGTCGCTAAAATCTGTAGCTAATAGCTCAAATTCTTGTAGTGAATGTTTACTAAAGAGGCAATCTCGAAGGACTCTTTAGTCATTTAATAAATAAAAAATAATGAAAAGTTAATAGAATATAATAGATGGACTAAAATGAAAATCGTAATATAGTTTAGAAGAGCGCTACGATAAGTGAAAATTGCTATAATTAAGAGAGGTATAAAAAATTTACTCTAAAATAAAATAAAATAGCTTTCAAATGTTCGACTCGTAAGCTAACATAATAAAAAAAAATTGATGGGATTATCTGACAGATTGATAATCCATTGGAAATTTTAATGTATGCATCCTTCAAAAGTTTTTTAAAGTAATAATATAAAATAAAATTTAATATTTTGGACGTTTGGGAAATAAAAAATTAATTTCTGGTAGAATTGTTAGAAGTTGGGATTTTGAATGCTTAAATATATACATATTATTTTAACATATGCTCTCTTTCGGAAACTCAACGACGGTTTGAAACTCAATGGTGTTATCGACGGTTCAACCTGTCGCTGTACATGTCGACGGTTGGAACCATCGATAGTATCGACAGCTCAAACCATCAATAGTATCGAGGGTTAAAACTGTCTTAACTCTTCATTATTCGACGACTCAGCTCGTCAACTTGACCGTCGAAGATTTCGACAGTTGTGAGATAACTGTCAAAAATAGTTTGGGACGCGTCATTTTCATGCGGATGCTATCAGTTGAAAAACGTCATTTTCGACGATTGTCGACAAATTACAGACGATCAAAACTATTTGCAATTGGCTTTTTTTCTTGTAGTGTCCGATTTTTTTAATCTTGGGTTCATCTTTATTAATGATAATAATGAGTTCTTATATATACAAATCCATATAATCGATGGAAAAAAAATATGTGAAAGTCGTTGTAACACCCCCAAATCGACCCCCGTCACGTGACGAAGACCAACATAGAGACGCTACGACATGTTATGACTTTGACCCTAATATTGATCATATCTCAGTTAATAATCGAGACACGTCAGTAGAAGAAAGAAAAATAAAGAAATAAAGAAAAAGGATAACTTGAATTGCGGAAGTCTAAAAGTGGCTATATCATTTCTAAAAATTAAAATAAAGTTTTACATCATGAATCTATAATGCGGAAGGTAAAAAAAAACTAATAGACAATCTAAAAGCCCTGTGGTTCATGTGTTGTCTTGCCACCAGAGTTTCGTCACCACACACCTACTCCACCTCATCACTGACCTAGTTCTGTGGAAATCAGACACAGGGGAGGAGGTCCTCTCATAAGCTTTATAGCATAGTGGGGAACCACATGATATACAATGCATAAACATGAATAGAATAATTAGAGGTATATAATCATGCTTAACTTAAACTCGAAAAGGATAACATAGAAGCATCATAGTTCATAATAAAAATAAGAATAATAATAGGAGGATATCATGAATCATGAGAATCAAACGATGCTTAGTAAACTTGGAATCATGGCATACTTGGAAATCATGACAATAACTTGACTTGACTTAATCGTGCTTCTTGATCTTGGTTTATTATTATTAGAAATCAGGATAACTTTAGGTGCCTTTAATTCTTGGGAGTATGCCGAACAAATGAAACAGCCTTGTGCGGATCAGTGGGTGATCAAATCATGAGCAAGGAAGCTACCCTTATCTTATTGCATTTGGCTTGGACTGGCATAGTTAATCTTCCATATGAACTTATTAATCACTTTTAATATGTTTCTTTGTTCTTTATTCAATGAAGACAATAAGATCAATGAGTAATAAATCATTAAAAGAATCAATCTTGAAATCAGGGATGGATATCTGTGAGGGCAGAACATAGGATCAGTTGTACTCGGGCAATGATCGGATTAAGAAGGGGATTAATTAATAAATCTAATAAAAATGTTTACTGGAATTCGATCGACCGGTTCAGGAGAACGGTCGACCGGTTGACTTCGGGTCAGTCGATCGGTCTGTTCAGATCGGGATTCGGGCTAATCGGATCGGTCGATCCGTTCAATTGAACGGTCGACCGATAGGTAGGGATAGGTCAACCAGTGGACAGGGTTCGATCGACTGGTCGATATGTAAATCAAATCGTTAGAGAGATCGGTAAATCGATCGATTGGTGTTTAACAATGCACTAGAATCGATCGACCGGTAGGTGTCATGCAGAAACTCCAAATCACAAAAATTCCTTAAAATCCTAGTGCAACTTCAATCTAAAATAGTTCTTAACTCATAGCAATCAATCAAGCAACAACATAATAGAACGAATCAAACATTAATTCAAACAAGAGTCAAGAAATCAAACAAATCAAAATGATAACTTGGAGCCTTCTTCTTATTCCTTTCATTTCATAAATGATTAGGGCATGGGTTAGAACAATTCAGAGGTCATGCAAGGTGATTTCGATTCACCCACCTTTGTTCGCGATTAATCCCTCCTTTCGTTCGTCAGAAATCGATCACTGGCGCCCCTGTTTCCTCCCTGTTTTTCCTGTGGCCTCTATCCCTGCTTTTCCTTGGTTTGGCTTCTGCTCTCTGGACGATATCAGCACCCCATGAAGATTTCAAAGGCAGATTTTGTGAGTTTGATGGAAAAGGGATTAGGACATGATTTTCTTTTGGTTTTATAAGACTCCTCTTCTAATTTAAGTCAAATCTAATTAATGGAATAAAGTTTTATCTCTAACTAACTTTTACTCTAATTGGGATTTGGTTTATTTCTTATCTTGCGGCTGCCACATTTTTATTTTTCTTTCTTTTTTCTTTTTTTTATTGTTACATCCTTACCCCCTTAAAAAAAATTCGTCCTCAAAATTTGCACTAAGTAGAGGGTTTACCAAAAAGATGCGGGAATTCTTGATGCATTTTCGACTCGAATTCCCATGTCGCATCATCGCCTTGATAGAAATGTCAAGCTATCCGGACCATGGGAACATCCTTGTTCTTCTGACGTTGCACCTTACGGTCCACTATATGTGTTGGATACTCAGCGAAGGTCAAGTCTGCAACTAGATCTGGCTCCTCTATCCTTAGAACATTTGTAGCATTATGCTTGTACTTCTTGAGCATGGATACATGAAACACGTTATGCACTCTCCCATAAGATTGGGGGTAGAGCCAGTCTACATGCTGCCTCGCCTACCAGCTCGAGTATTTCGAAGTGGCCAACATAGTGAGGACTGAGATTTCTTCGCTTGCTAAATCTCATGACCCCTTTCATAGGGGATACCTTCAAAAGAACTTGATCACCCGCCTAAAAGATCTGCTCTTGTCTGCCTTTATCAGCATAACTCTTTTGCCTTCCTTGAGCAGTCTTCATCCTCTGTTTATTCAATTATATCTTTTCAGCATACTCCACTACTTCCTTACTCATAATCTTCTCCTCACCTACTTCATTCCAGTGGATAGGTGAACGGCAAGGTCGTCCATACAGGGCCTCAAAGGGTGCCATCCCAATACTAGAATGGTAGCTATTGTTATAAGCAAATTCAATTAGATGAATATGTTCATCCCAGCTACCCTGCCAATCTAGCGCGCATGCCCTTAACATGTCCTCTAGTGTTTGGATGGTCCTCTCAGACTGTCCATCCGTCTGATGGTGAAATGCGGTATTAAAATTAAGTCTTGTACTAAAGACTTGCTGCATGCTCTTCCAGAATCTAATAGTGAATCTGGGATCTCGATCAGACACTATGAACTCTGAGATACCATGGAATCTGACTACTTCTCTCATATACAAGTCAAGTAGACTCTCTACTGATTGTTTTCATCGGATGAAAATAAAGTGTGCCGCCTTCGTGAAACGATCCACGACTAACCCATATGACATCGTGATCCTTCTTAGTCCTTGGCAAGTTGGACATAAAATCTATAGTGATCTTATCCCACTTCCATTGTGGGATTTTCAGAGGTTTCAACTTGCCATATAGTCGTTGATGCTCAATCTTGACTTGTTGGGACACTAGACATCGGGACATATATTCTGCTATTTTCCTCTTCATGTTCGACCACTAGTAGCTGCGCTGTACATCCTTAAACATTTTAATACTACCGGGTTGGATAACAAACTCCGACTTGTGGCACTCGTCCAGTACCTATCGTCGGACATCAGGATCTATGGGAACCCACAACCTATCCCGATATCTAATTCCTTCATTTGCAGAGATTTGGAAATCTGTTGGTTCGTTCTGGCATCTCTTCAAAAATTTCTGATATTCAGGATCCACTTTCTGAGCTGCTATGATTCTATCAATTAGGCTGGGCTTCATCTGATGCATCATTCATAGAGCTCCATTAGTGCCTAGCTTGGGACACCATTGCTCAATCTCATCCAGCAACTCATACTCGCATAGTCTCATGTAGGGTAGCGAGCCTTCCTATTTCCTACTTAATGCATCGGCGACTAAATTTGCTTTACCAGGATGGTAATTGATAACAAATTCATAATCCTTGAGGAGCTCAAGCCATCGTCATTCTCTCATATTAAGATCCCTCTGATCGAAGATGTACTTGAGGCTCTTGTGGTTGGTGAAGATCTCGAATGTCTCTTTGATCACTTGCTGATCACTATATGTTTCTAACCCGTTTTAGATGCAATTCATACATATCGAGTCCCACTTTTACCTATTTTTTGGCCAATTATACTTGGAATGCATACATTATGATAACTAGTTGATATTCCTCATTTCATACTTAATTCCATGTGCATAAAGGTTCTGAAATGCCAAAATCCATTAATATTTAAATTCTATGCTAAGTTATCATTTTGAGGACAAGTTATCATTATTATATGTCAAGTTATCATTATTTTGAATGAGTTAATTTTCAATGGTTTTCTTGCCCTAAATCCATCATTATCATGTATAAATCATATTTGGATAGTCACATCTCAACTTGTGCAAAGTTTTAAGTCCATTTGAACAAGTTATCATTTTTCAAGTGCCAAATTATCATTAAAGGGCAATTCTATCATTTTGACATGCAAAACCATTAATTCTGCACAGGGACCTTAAGCAATCATCTTGTTATTGTTCTAACACATTTCTAGTCAAATTTCATCACATTTGGATAACCACAACTCAAGTTATCACAAGTTATCTTTTTTAAGTCATATAAGTTATCATTTTTGGGCACCCAAGTTATCACTTCTTAGAAATCTCATTCATATTTGATTTCTGAATGCACTCACTTGTTACTCTAGTCCATTTGATGCTTCTAATGCTTTGAATCACTTGCATTTGGATAATTTCCATGATTTGTGACAAGTTATCATTCCGGGCCCCTTAATTCATTAATTTTGATACAAGTTTTCATTCCTGCACAACGCCTAATACCATTTGATATCTGAGCTAGCAACTATCATCATCTTAATCTTTATTTGTCAAAACACCATTAAAGGGCTTTGATGCTTGCTGTTTGGGGATTTGTAGCAGGGAGAAAGGTGGCCAAAAAGTGGAAAAAGTAGGGAGGGACCATCTACTTTTTCCTGCACAAAAAGGTGTTGCAGAGGCAGATTCATCCAGGACTGGACAGGTGGCTCAAATCAAAGGATAAAGAACAATCTGATGCTGATCCAAGGGTGAAGAGGAGTCATATAAAAGGTGGAATTTCTGGAAGAGGAAGGGGGCGGGACATTGAGGGTTTGAGCAAGGGTTTGGAGAAAAAAAAGGAGGGCTGCTGCTGTGGAGCTGCTGCTGGCCGAGAGCTTCAAGCATCAATGATTTGTATCTGTTTCTCATTCTCTTTAATGTCAAGCTTTGTAAACATGAGGAGCTAAACTCTATTTCTTCTAGGATAGGGTAGTAGTTTAGATTAGTTTTAGATGGATATGGACAGAATTGTAATCCTGCACTTTAATCAAATCTGTTTTCAGATTTCAGAACCATTTTGCATTGATTCATGCCATTGATAGGTCTTATTTGTAATCTATAACTAAGAGGTTATCTTTAGATCTAACTCTTGTTCAGAGATGAATTAGGAATCTATGGCATGTTACTGGATTTCATTTTATTGCAATCTGATTTCTGATTTCCAGTTTTCTGATTTTCTGAATTCTCTGATTTCTGATTTTTTATGGCTGTTGAATCTATTCTCCACTCACAATCTGATTAATTGAGTTCTTAGGAAGTTGCTATTATTCCTATCTTGTTCAGGAATGAATCAAGATGTTTGGACAATCATTTGACTCAAATCAGATTGTTCCATTCATTTCTGAAATGAAAACTTGAATTCTGATTTTTCTGATTTCCTGCTGGAATAGTTTTATCAATTGAATCCCCTGATTTTATTTAATCATTGAGAGATGAACCTTAGGGATCTCTTGCAGTCCAGAGATGGATCAAGAAGTAATTGATAAACCTAATTCCATGGATTAATATTTCAGATTTCTGAATTGCAGAATACTATTTACTGATTTCTAGTTCCTGGTTTCCATTTGAATTCTGATTTCTAATGTCAAGCCTCATTTGAATCCACTACTGAGAGGTAGTCTTAAGGTCATTCTTGAGAATGAAGATGACCCAAGGAGCATTGGATAATCACTGAGTTCCCCATTTAAGATTGAATGTCTTCTAGACCCAATTAATAGGAGTTGTGTGGATTTCACTTTTCCTTGCAACCGAGAGGTTGATTTTAAATTCCCCTTGAATTCAGAGATGAATCATGGAGTACAAGTACTATTATTGGGTGGATTTCATCCTGATTTGGTCAATTGAAGTGATTTTATCTTTTCATGAATGCAATTACAAGTTATCATTCCAAAACTTCCTTGAATTGCAAAAATCAGCATTGAACTTCCCATTGAGCTGAATGATAACTTGATTTTCAGTGAGGACCCTCTATTGATTCAATCTAGCTAACAACTATATGACAATATGTTGCTTAGTTAGATGCCAATTGAGCTGTGGGAATAGCCATTTTCATGATTGAATCAAAATTTGACATTTAATGATAACTTGATCCATTTCATCCTTAACTAATTTAGATGAACTCCAAATCCTAGAAGGACCTTCCTCATTGACGTTTAAAACTTTTTAGTCTATAGATTAGCATTTATAATTTAGTTTTGATAAATTCCCAAAACCCCAAAAGAAGTTATCATTCTGCATTTCATAGAAAAATCTATTTTCATTCCTTTAAAAATCTGTTTTTGCCACTTTAAATAGGATTTGTCTAAATTATTTTTAGGTAGTCTAGAACTTCAAATCACTGTGGATACGACATTTAGGGTTACTACAATTGACCTGTGCACTGCAGTAGAGAGTGAGTTAGGGAGTTGAAACAAAAATTGGAAAAATTGACTTTTGACTTAAAAATCAGCAAGTTATCACTAAACACCCAAATTTAACTATCAAGTTTTTGGCGTCGTTGCCGGGAATTTGAGGTCAATTAGGCTAACTTAGATAGTTTAGATTAGTTTTTAGTCCATTTGTTAGGTCAATTTTTATTTTTTTGCAAGTTATCATTTTTAACTTTTAACTTTTGTCTAGTTTTCATTTCTTTCTTGAATTTGATACTTCTGAATCTCTTTATGCAGGACTTGGACTATCAAGAAGAACATTACCAATCAGATCCTGAACCTGAAAGAAGATTTCTAAGAAGGAGATTGCAAAAGCTTGAGGCAAGGAGAAGGATATTTGAAGAAGAAGAGGAAGAGGCACACAACCTTGAATTTGAAAAAGGTGTAAATCAGAATATGGCAGCTCCTAGAACTCTTACGGACTGTTATCACCAAGCAATGCAAGGAATCAACCAGGGGGAGGAGCCTTAGCACCTGTGGCAAACTTTGAAGTTAATCCAGCCTTGATTTCAATGATTAGGCAAAGTCAATTTTCTGAACTTGGGACTGAAGATCCAGCATGTCATTTGGACAATTTGAAGGAGATATGCAGCACTGTGAACTTCAATAATATCCCCATGAATGCAGTATATATGAGATTGTTTCCCTTCTCACTCAAGGACAAGGCCAAGACATGGTATAAATGATTGAATCCTGAAGAGGTAGCCACTTGGGAATCAATTATTCAATTGTTGCTTTCAGAATTCTTTTCTCCTTCAAAAACTGATAACTTCAGGGATCAAATAGTGAGGTTCTATCAGTTGGACCAAGAGAACATTTGTAAGGCATGACAAAGGCCTCAAGGGTTGTTAAGGGCATGTCCCCACCATGAATTTGAAAAGTGGCAATTAGTCAACTATTTTTATAAGGGATTGAACTACCCTAGCAAGGTGGCCTTGGATACTGCAGCAGGAGGTATCTTTGCATCCAAGAATATAGATGAGGCCTACCAACTGATAGAGAACATTGCAAAGAACCACCACTTCCTTACCCATGACAGAATCAGGAGGCCACCCATGGACAATTCAGTGAATCAATTGTCATCCCAATTTGAAGAGGTGCTGTACAAGACTTTGGAGAGATTGAACTTGACTCCCAATGGCAATAGGGCCTCTAATCCTGAAACAAGATGCTGTGTATGTGGGAATCAAGGCCATGTGTCAGAAAATTACAATTTGATTATGCAACAAGTGGAGCAAACAGTAGATCAAATCAATGCTGTGGAAAATTATTGAATTAAACCTCCTGCTGAATTCTACACTCCAGAAAACAGGAATCATCCATACTTTTCTTACAAGGGCAACAACTATCAAGGAGCTCCTATACAGAATCCTAGTTGGCAGCCAAGGATTCTGCCTAGAAACCAACAATTTCCATATCCAAATCAGTCTCAAGGTGTCCAAGTGCAAAGACCTCCTTTTGAGCAACCACCACCAACTCAACCTTCTCAATTTTCAAAAAATAGAGGAGATGCTGCAACAAATTCTGAAGAAGCAAGGCAATCAAGAGGAGGCAATTCTGAAAATGAATTCTAGACTTGATACCATTGAGAACCAAATTGCTCAACAACCTAGCACCTCAGCTAGACCTCATTTATTCTTTCCTGGACAACCAGAATTGAACCCCAAGGAACAAGTCCATGCTGTCCTGCTCAGAAGTTGGAGGATTGTTGAAGAACCAATGAAGAAAGTAGAGGACAATCCAGCCCAAGTGAATCCAAAGTCCAAAGCTGCTGAAGAACCAGCTGAACTTGTGGGAGAAAATCAGAACAAAGACCCTCAAAATGAAGTCAGGACCAGGGTCTTTGATAGGGTACCTTTCCCTCAAAGATTAATTAAGGCAAGGCATGATCAGCAGTATGGAAGGTTCATTGAAATCCTGAAGAAGTTAAATATCAATGTGCCATTTGTAGAGGCAATTCAGGATATGCCCTCCATGCAAAGTTTTTGAAGAAAATCTTAACCAAGAAAAAGAGGATTATGGAGCATGAAACTATTACCTTGACTGAGGAAGCCTCTGCAATCATCCAAAATAAATTGTCACCCAAGTTGAAAGATCCAGGAAGCTTCTCCATACCTTGTGAAATTGGAAATAGGAAGATTCAAAGGGCAATATGTGATTTGGGTGCATCAGTGAGTATCATACCTCTTTCACTTTGTGGAAAGCTTGAAGTTGGAGATTTGAAGCCTACAAATATGTCTCTACAGCTGGCAGACAAATCCATCAAGTACCCACATGGAATCATTGAGGACATACCCCTCAAAATTGGCAAATTCTACATACCAGTAGATTTTGTGGTACTTGACATGGATGAGGACTTGAATACCCCCATTCTTCTTGGGAGACCCTTCTTAGCCACTGCTGGAGCTGTCATTGATGTCAAGGAGGGCAGATTGACTTTCCAAATTGGGGAGGAAAAGATAGAATTTAATTTGGCACAGATTATCAGTAGACCAAACTTTCAAGAAAATGATTTTGAGGAGGGACAGCTAGATCAAGTTGTTCAGCAAGTTTCTGCCATAATTTCCATTGAAAATCCAGTGCAAAGGTGCCTAATGTTTGATCATTTGAATGAATTAGAGGATCCAGAGGCTGCAGCATTCCAAACAGCATTGAATCTGTCCAAAATAGTGGAAAATTCAGGAAATCAGCACCAAGTTTAGGAAGTTAACACTGCTGAACTCCAAGGAGCTCAAGCCAATTCTTCCAAATTGGAACTCAAGCCTCTCCCAAACAACCTGAAGTATGCATTCTTGTGAGAGAATTCAACATTCCCTGTTATTATCAATGTAAATTTGCCCAAGAATCAAGTTGAAGAGTTGCTGAAAAAACTAAGGTTGTACAAGGAGGTAATAGGCTATTCTATTGATGATATCAATGGTATTAATCCCTCAACTTGCATGCATAGGATCTCTATGGAGAATAGCTACAAGCCCTCCATTGAATGTCAAAGGAAACTCAATCCAACCATGAAGGAAGTGGTCAAGAAGGAAGTATTAAAGTTGCTGAATGCTGGGATCATACATTCCATTTCAGATAGTGAATGGGTCAGCCCTGTTGACCTGAAACATCTTCCTAATCCAGGGGATTCATATATCATACATGAGGATTTTTGGGATGAGAAATTAGGGAATTTTTTGTACAATGGAGGAGAAAATCAAGCTGAGAAGCAAAGGTCAATTATTGGCAAATTAAGAGATCCATACTTGATTAGTGAAGCTGTCCACAAATTGTGATCTCTACTTGATCATATCATACTATTCAAACTTCCTTAACATGAAGAAGTGGAAAAATGTCCAGCCTAAGACATTAAAGTAGGGCACTTCTTGGGAGGTAACCCAAGCCATTATCAACTTAATCTTTCTATTTTTGCAGGAATAAGTGATGAGGAACAGGTTCAATTCACAAGTCTCAAATTCAGGGAGTACCCATACCCCTTTATTTTTTATTTTTCCACTCAATACTTAATGATAACTGATAATATCTTTCTCATTATGCTACATTGATCATATCATCATCTGAATTAACATTCATTTCAGTTATCCAAATTTGTTATAGACTAATTTTAGTGAATTTCAAAAATTCCCAATACATTGTTGAATTTTGCACTAAAAAATTTGATTAGTTGCAAATCTGCTATTCTACTGATATCCTTTGTTTCTCTGCAGGATTAGTTGCAACTAATGAAGATTAGATCACCCAAAGCTTCTGGTTGAAGTGCAAAGAGAATTCAAGTGCCAAATTTCATGCATTTCACTCCCACCCACCCATCTCCCTTGCTTATTATTTTCAACTCTGAAGACAATGTTGAGAATAAGCTTGTGGGAGGAAACCTGGTGCTTTTCTAATCTTTACACCATGTTTTCAATTGATTTTAATGTTCATATCATAAATCATACCAGGTTATTAGTAGATTTTGCAAGTTATCATTGGTTTTCACTAGTTATCACTCAGTTTTCAAATTTTTGGACCAAACTCAATTCTGAATTCATTTTAACTCTGAAATGGGTAGAATACTTCATTTTGATAGTGGGTGCACTCCAATACCAAGTGGCCAACTTGACCATTAGCCTTCTTGCTTTAATTGACATTATGAATTCAGATGCATTTGAATGAAATTTTCAGCTGAAAATTTTTCCTTTTTGTGGGTCACACTAGCTGATACTTATGGATTGAATTAGTAATATCAGATGTCTAGAAGGAAGTCAAGGCTCTTGCTGCCATGCTAAATAGGAAAACTTGACTTTTTGGATAAAGGGATCTAAACTATACTTGAGTTTGAGCTATTGCTCACTTCATGAATAGGATAGAAAAATGAGAAAAAGAAAAAGTAAAAAGTTGCATGCATGCATAGAAAAAAGGAAGAGAGCAAAACTTCCAAAGGAATCTCTCTTCAATGCAAAAAGAAAAAAAATTTAGGAGAGCAAAACTTCCAAAGAAATCTCTCCTAAAGAAAGCATGAATAAAAATCAGGTGCTAAACCTATTTATATGCATTTCATGAATAAAAGTCAGGTGTTAAACCTGTTTAATCAATTGAAAATCTGTTCATGAAGAGATTTGTAGTTCAACCCCTTTGTAAAGTTGACAATTCTTACAATTCAAACATGTTATTGCTAGTACTTCTTCCATGGCTTAAATTTGCTTTAGCCTCTGTGATTCCCTAGCTAAAAATTGAGTTTTTGGAAAGAATGAAGTGTTGGTAAAGTGGGAAACTCATTGGATTCAATTCAGCTAATCTTTGCTTCGTTTTTGGACTTTTAATTCAAGTTTGTCCTTAATTTCTGAATGTTTTGCTTGAGGACAAGCAAAAGGCTATGCTTCGGGGAGTTTGATCACTTGCTGATCACTATATGTTTCTAACCGATTTTAGATGCAATTCATACATATCGAGTCCCACTTTTACCTATTTTTGGGCCAATTATACTTGGAATGCATACATTGTGATAACTAGTTGATATTCCTCATTTCATACTTAATTCCATGTGCATAGAGGTTCTGAAATGCCAAAATTCATTAATATTTAAATTCTATGCCAAGTTATCATTTTGAGGACAAGTTATCATTATTATATGTCAAGTTATTATTTTGAATGAGTTGATTTTCAATGGTTTTCTTGCCCTAAATCCATCATTATTATGTATAAATCATATTTGGATAGTCACATCTCAACTTGTGCAAAGATTTAAGTCTATTTGAACAAGTTATCGTTTTTCAAGTGCCAAGTTATCGTTAAAAGGCAATTCTGTCATTTTGACATGCAAAACCATTAATTCTGCACAGGGACCTTAAGCAATCATCTTGTTATTGTTCTAACACATTTCTGGTCAAATTTCATCACATTTGGATAACCACAACTCAAGTTATCACAAGTTATCATTTTTAAGTCATATAAGTTATCGTTTTTGGGCACCCAAGTTATCACTTCTTAGAAATCTCATTCATATTTGATTTCTGAATGCACTCACTTATTACTCTAGTCCATTTGATGCTTCTAATGTTTTGAATCACTTGCATTTGGATAATTTCCATGATTTGTGACAAGTTATCATTCCGGGCCCCTTAATTCATTAGTTTTGATACAAGTTTTCATTCCTGCACAACACCTAATACCATTTGATATCTGAGCTAGCAACTATCATCATCTTAATCTTTATTTGTCAAAACACCATTAAAGGGCTTTGATGCTTGCTGTTTGGGGATTTGTAGCAGGGAGAAAGGTGGCCAAAAAGTGGAAAAAGTAGGGGGGGACCATCTACTTTTTCCTGCACAAAAAAGTGCTGCAGAGGCAGATTCTTCCAGGACTGGACAGGTGGCTCAAATCAAAGGATAAAGAACAATCTGATGCTGATCCAAGGGTGAAGAGGAGTCATATAAAAGGTGGAATTTCTGGAAGAGGAAGGGGGCGGGACATTGAGGGTTTGAGCAAGGATTTGGAGAAAAAAAAGGAGGGCTGCTGCTGCTGGCCGAGAGCTTCAAGCATCAATGATTTGTATCTATTTCTCATTCTCTTTAATGTCAAGCTTTGTAAACATGAGGAGCTAAACTCCATTTCTTCTAGGATAGGATAGTAGTTTAGATTAGTTTTGGATGGATATGGACAGAATTGTAATCCTGCACTTTAATCAAATCTATTTTCAGATTTCAGAACCATTTTGCATTGATTCATGCCATTGATAGGTCTTATTTGTAATCTATAACTAAGAGGTTATCTTTAGATCTAACTCTTGTTCAGAGATGAATTAGGAATCTATGGCATGTTATTGGATTTCATTTTATTGCAATCTGATTTCTGATTTCCAGTTTTCTAATTTTCTGAATTCCTGAATCTGATTTCTGATTTTTTATGGCTGTAGAATCTATTCTCCACTCACAATCTGATTAATTGAGTTCTTAGGAAGTTGCTATTATTCCTATCTTGTTCAGGAATGAATCAAGATGTTTGGACAATCATTTGACTCAAATCAGATTGTTCCATTCATTTCTGAAATGAAAACTTGAATTCTGATTTTTCTGATTTCCTGCTGGAATAGTTTTATCAATTGAATCCCCTGATTTTATTTAATCATTGAGAGATGAACCTTAGGGATCTCTTGCAGTCCAGAGATGGATCAAGAAGCAATTGATAAACCTGATTCCATGGATTAATATTTCAGATTTCTGAATTGCAGAATATTATTTGTTGATTTCTAGTTCCTGATTTCCATTTGAATTATGATTTCTAATGTCAAGCCTCATTTGAATCCACTACTGAGAGGTAGCCTTAATGTCATTCTTGAGAGTCAGAGATGACCCAAGGAGCATTGAATAAGCACTGAGTTCCCCATTTAAGATTGAATGTCTTCTAGACCCAATTAATAGGAGTCGTGTGGATTTCACTTTTCCTTGCAATCGAGAGGTTGATTTTAAATCCCCCTTGAATTCAGAGATGAATCATGGAGCACAAGTACTATTATTGGGTAGATTTCATCCTGGTTTGGTCAATTGAAGTGATTTTATCTTTTCATGAATGCAATTACAAGTTATCATTCCAAAAATTCCTTGAATTGCAAAAATCAGCATTGAACTTCCCATTGAGCTGAATGATAACTTGATTTTCAGTGAGGACCCCCTATTGATTCAATCTAGCTAACAACTATATGACAATATGTTGCTTATGTCAATTGAGCTGTGGGAACAGCCATTTTCATGATTGAATCAAAGTTAGACATTTAATGATAACTTGATCCATTCCATCCTTATCTAATTTAGATGAACCCCAAATCCTAGAAGGACCTCCTCATTGATAGTTAAAACTTTTTAGTCTATAGATTAGCATTTATAATTCAGTTTTGATAAATTCTCAAAACCCCAAAAGAAGTTATCATTCTGTATTTCATAGAAAAATCTATTTTCATTCCTTTAAAAATCTGTTTTTGCCACTTTAAATAGGATTAGTCTAAATTATTTTTAGGTAGTCTAGAACTTCAAATCACTGTGGATACGACATTTAGGGTTACTACAATTGACCTATGCACTGCAGTAGAGAGTGAGTTAGGGAGTTGAAACAAAAATTGGAAACATTGACTTTTGACTTAAAAAGCAGCAAGTTATCACTCAACACCCAAATTTCACTATCACTCTTCATACAAATAATACATCCAGATCTTCAAAGCAAAGACCATCGTCGCCAATTCTAGGCCATGTGTGGGATAATTGACCTCATGCTTCTTCAGCTGCCGTGAAGCATAGGCCACTACCTTGCCATGTTGCATCAGTACATAGCCCAATCTTATCCCACATGCATCATTGTAGACCATGGAACCACCACTGTCTATCGTTATGGTGAGAATTGGTGCCAAAGTCAGACGGTCCTTTGGAGTCTGAAAACTTTGTTCACACTTGTCTGTCCAGATAATCTTTTTCGCCTTCTTTGTGAGATTCGTGAGGGGTGCAGAAAATTTGGAGAAGTCCCTGATAAAATTTCTATAATACCCTGTCAAATTAAGAAAGCTGCGAATCTCATATGCATTCTTCTAATTCGTCACTGCTTTCACTTTTGCGGGGTCTACCACAATGCCCTTCTTGGAGACTATATGTCTCAAGAACATCATCTCCTTCAGCCATAATTCACATTTTGAAAACTTGTCATAAAGATTGTGCTGCCTCAGGATCTCCAATACTATCCTGAGGTGCTCTCTATGTTATTCTGGACTAGAAGAATAGATCAGAATGTCATCCACGAACACGATGACAAACTGATCTAGATATGGTCGAAAGACCCTGTTCATTAAGTAAATGAACGCGGCAAGAGCGTTCATTAGTCCGAACGGCATGACCAAGAACTTGTAGTGGTCATATCTTGATCAAAAGGCAGTTTTCGGTATGTCCTCTTCGGCCACTCTCAACTGGTGGTAGCCACTACGCAGGTCGATCTTAGAGAACACCGCTGCTTTTGACAACTAATCGAAAAGATCATCTATACGGGGCAGGGGATACTTATTCTTCATTATCACTTTATTGAGTATCCTATAGTCGATGCAAAGCCGCATAGAGCCATCCTTCTTCTTAACAAACAAGACCGGTGCGCCCTAGGGTGAGACGCTCGATTTGATAAATCCTTTATCTAATAGCTCATGTATCTGCTTCTTCAGTTCTCGCATCTCTGCGGGTGCCATGCGGTAGGGTGCTTTGGAGATGGATGTTGTCCCTGGTAGGAGCTCTATCTTAAAATTGATTTCCCATTTTGATGGTAGTCCGGATGTCTCCTCGGAAAACACATCTAGGAAATCTCGCACCACATCTATCTGTTGAAGCTCAGTGATAGGTGCATCTATCTTGACCACATTTGCTAAGTACCCATAACATCCTTTCTCCAGTAACTTTTGTGCCTTGATAGCTGAGACGATGACCTTGATCCTTGTTGATGCAGTGCCCCTAATTACTGCCTTGGGCTTACCTTGAGTTCCTATAATGATTTTCTTCTATTTATAGTGCATGGCTGCGTCGTGATATGAAAGTCAGTCAATCTCCAAAATAAAGTCGTAATCCACCATGGGAATGACTATGAGGTCTGTATAAAAGTTTTTCTTTTCTACATTGACAGGTACATTCAGGATGTACCTAGCACGCATGGCATGGGGCATCTGCTTTAAGGGCAAATTAAGAGTTTAGGCACACGACTCCGAAATAAACGACTGTGTAGCCCCAGAGTCAAATAAAATGGTATACCTCTAATGACATCATTGTCATTCTTGGCTGCTTCTGCTTCCAGGTTGTGTACACGACCTTGCACAATGGGATTTGCATCTCCTGCTGGCTGATTCTCTCGATCCTCTGGTAGCTTGTGGGCAGTTTCAGATAAAGTGTCCAAATTGTCCACATTAAATGCGGGAGCCATTCATCCTATGACACTCTCCATCAGGATGACGGCCACAATGAGGACATAAAGGCTTCTGTGGTGCTTGTGGCTAGCGTGGCGATGGTGGCAGCAGTCTCAGAGGTTGCGCTTGTAGTAGCGCAGGGCGTTCCTGAGCTTGAGCTTGTCATGGAGCTTCTCTCTGAGGGTATGGCTTGAAGCGGCGATCACGACGATCGTCCCTCCTAAACGGTCGACGATCATTGGTTCGAGGCCTAAGCTGCTCTAATGGTTTAGCTGGAGCTTTTACCTTGCATTCAGCTTGGTCCTTTTCCATACGTGTGGCTAAACTCACAGCCTTCTTCAGATCCTTACAATCCCCAGACAGAATTTCAGTCTTCAGTGCTTGTTGCAGCCCATTGATAAACTTATTAGCTATAATATGCCCTTCAAATGACATCGAACAATATTGCTCTACTTGAATGAATTGCATGTGGTAGTCAGCCACCGACATAGTTCCCTACTGCAGCTGCAAGAACTTCTCTTGCTTGTTGACGCAATCATGCTCGTGCGGGTGTGTAGCGAGCCACGAAGGCCTTCATAAACTCTTCCCAAGCAATCTCCTCTTCTTCCTGCCCTCTGAACCTGGTGGCCCTCATAGTCTTCTACTAGCCCATTGCAGTACCAGTAAGCATGTATGTGGCATACAAGACCTTGCGTCCATCAGCGCACCTCATCAACTTGAAAATGCGGTCCATGATCTCTATCCGCTCTTCAGTCTTGAAAAAGTCTGCCTTCCCATCATACTGAGGTGGGTGAAGTTTGAGAAAGGCTTGAATTGTGTCCTCAGATGCCTCATGACGTGCTCTGCCTCCAGCCTAACTACCTTCAGGTGGAGCAACCCCATCACGTGCTCCTCTAATGCCGCTCTAGCTGCGCGGCCACTACCTCGTCTGCGGCCTGGCACACGGCCTCGGCCACGACCACGTTTGCGACCCGACTGAGCCCCCATCTCAGGGAGTGGGTCTTCCGATACCTCATGAGCATTCTGGTTCGATCTGATCATCTGCTTCTGAATCCGCTCTGACCGTCGTGACATGCTTATCCTCTAATCATAAAATAAAGTCATGCATCAATAAACAATAACTTATTATAAATATGAACTTGACTTACAATGCTTTTCAGTGAAGGGTGTGGCGATTGCTCGGCGATAGCACATGAACCCGTACCATACTATGCTATACACTAGGATGTCAAGAGAGTCCTGACTTTAGGCTCTTATATCATAAATGTAACGCCCCTAAATCGACCCCCGCCACATGGCGAAGACCAACTTAAAGATGCTATGTCATGCTATGACTTTGACCCTAATGTTGATTATATCTCAGTCAAGAATCGAGAACGTCAGCGGAAGAAAGAAAAATAAAGAAATAAAGAAAAAGGATAACTTGAATTGCGGAAGTCTAAAAGTGGCTATATCATTTCTAAGAATTAAAATAAAGTTTTACATCATGAATCTATAATGCGGAAGGTAATAAACAATCTAAAAGTCCTGTGGTTCATGTGTTGTCTTGCCGCCAAAGCTTCGTCATTACACACCTACTCCTCCTCGTCACTGACATGGTCATGTGGAAATCAAACACATAGGATGAGGTCCTCCCATAAGCTTTACAACTTAGTGGAGAACCACATGATATAGAATGCATAACATGAATAAAATAATTAGAGGTAAATAATCATTCTTAACTTAAAGTAAAAAATGATAATATAAAAGCATCATAGATCATAATAAAAATAAGAATAATAATAGGAGGTCATGAATCATGAGAATCAAATAATGCTTAGTAAACTTGGAATCATGACATACTTGGAAATCATGATAATAAGTTGACTTGACTTAATCATGCTTCTTGATCTTGGTTTATTATTATTAGAAATCAGGGTGACTTTAGGTACCTTTAATTCTTGGAGTATGCCGAGCAAACGATACGATCTTGTACGGATCAGTGGGTGATCAAACCATGACCAAGGGAGCTACCCTTATCTTGCTACACTTGGCTTGGACTGGCAACCCATACTTAATCTTCCATATGAACTTATTAATCATTTTTAATTACTTATGTTTCTTTGTTCTTTATTCAATGAAGACAACAAGATCAATGAGAAATAAATCATTAAAAGAATCAATCTTAAAATCAGGGATGGATATCTGTGAGGGCAAAACATAGGATCGTACTCAGGCAATGTTCGGATTAAGAAGAGGATTAATTAATAAATCTAATAAAAAGGTTTACTAGAAATCAATCGACCGATTTAGGGGAACGGTCGACCGATTGGCTTCGTGTCGATCGATGTCGACCGATGGGTAGGGATCGGTTGACTGATGGATAGGGATAGGTCGACCTGTCGATATGTAAATCAAATCGTCAGAGAGATCGATAAATCGGTCGACCAGTGTTTAACAATGCAACAAAATCGATCGACCGGTAGACGCCCTGTAGAAACTCCAAATCATGAAAATTCCTTAAAATCCTAGTGCAACTTTAATCTAAAATAGTTCCTAACTCCTAGCAATCAATCAAGCAACAACAGAACAGAACGAATCAAACATTAATTCAAACAAGAGAGTCAAGAAATCAAACAAATCAAAACGATAACTTGGAGCCTTCTTCTTATTCCTTTCGTTTCATAAACGATTAGGGCATGGGTTAAAATAATTCAGAGGTTATGTAAGGTGATTTTGATTCACCCATCTCTGTTCGCGATTAATCCCTCCTTTCGTTCGTCGAAAATCGATCACCGGCACCCCTATTTCCTCCCTGTTTTTTCTGCGGCCTCTGTCCTTGCTTTTCCTTGATTTGGCTTCTGCCCTCTGGACGATATCAGCACCCCACGAAGATTTCGTGAGTTTGATGGAAAAGGGGTTAGGGCATGATTTTTTTATTTTATACGACTCCTCTTCTAATTTAAGTCAAATCTAATTAATGGAATAAAGTTTTATCTCTAACTAACTTTTACTCTAATTGGAATTTGGTTTATTTCTTATCTTGCGGCTGTGACGTTTTTATTTTTATTTTTCTTTCTTTTTTTTGTCGGTTATTACAATCGGGGATTCAAATCTTGATATGGCTCTTTTTTTTTCTTTTAAACCTGCTCTCCATCTAAATTTTTAAACAAGGATCCGATATTGGTAATAATTAATCATCTTCCAAGTGATCAATGGTAAAATACATGAAAGTTAAAAAATAACATAAAATTATTTTAAAAATAAAAGTCGCTTTCTAGCGGGTCAACTTTTTGGATGATTTTTTAAGGTACTATTTTTGTGGCGTCGTATGATCCATGTAGCCGACCCCACCTAGTGGGATAAGGCTTTATTGTTGTTGTTTGTTGTTGTATTTTTGTATAAATTTATTTAAATATATATAATAAATTTAAGTTAATACAAACTTATTTAATTTTATAGTAAATATTAAAATATGTTACTACAATCTTAAATTTATCAAATTAGATTTTCATAATGTGATATTAAATTATATAAATAAATTATTATATCTATAGTTAAAAAAATCATAAGTTATATGTTAATTATATAAATAAAATAATCATACATACAAATTAGCTCCATAAGCTCCTATTATTTTTTTTTCAGGTGGAACTCTAATCTTAACGAGGGAGTTCAATATATTAAAAAAATCACTCTAAATTATCATATTTGGATACCTAATTTCTTTTTTTTTCAATTTTTTGGGGTCGGAAATATTTTTCAGATTGGTGAAATTTTTCTTACACTCCTACTCTTTCGTACATACCCATTCCTTTATGAAAAAGTTAATAAAAAATATTTGTGCTACTTGAGATAATATCATCACACATTTATTATTTATGAACAAATGAATAAAAAACTAATTCATGGTGATTAATATACATCAAATAGTGCTACCCAATACAAGAGTGGTACAAGCATTAAATCATAATAAAATTATTGAATACAAATAGTTATTTTTTACTAAAACTGAATATCTTTTGAAAGAAAATATGCATTTTGTATGTATTTTTTTTTGTTATTATTGTAACACCCACAAAATCTAGAATAAATTGAGTGAAATGAAATAATATTTAGAATATTTTAATTTAAATCAAAGCAATCTATTAAATACTTCTTGTTAATTACTTATTTTTTAATATAGAATCTTCTACCGTCCCACGGGTACAGTACTAGTTACCATGTCAACTCTTTTGTCAAATTTGATTTGGCTTAAATCAGTTTTTTCTCTTGACCCAATTAATATCCTAATGTCATTATTCATTGACATATAGTAACAAATTTATATTCTTCTTTATAAGGGACCAAACTTATATAATTAAATTAATAAAGAATATAATAAAAGTGAATTACTATCTGATTTAGTATTTTTTTTCTTGGTCTAGGAGAGTCAAGTAAGCTAAACAGTTGTATTTTTTTCGAACCGAACTAGAAACCGAATAGTTTAATGGGTTGTGACGTTCAATTACGCCTACTGTGGACATAAGATTAAGCCTACATTATTTTGAATATTGTGTGAGACTCATTTTAAACGATTGTAAGAACATTTTTTTTGCTCTCATTATTCTCACTAGAAATATTTTTGACCCGTTTGACAACGAAATTAGGGCGGAACTTTCACCTATTTCGTCAAATCCAGCCAAAGGAACCGCGAGTTGAAATCAAGACCTCACGTGACCTCAATTTCAGCGCTTCAGTTCCACGAGCACTACAAGAAATAGGAAAATTACAGACGATCGAAATCATCTGTAATTTCTCCTAAAACCATCGGAAAAGGCGTTTTCGATAATTTTTTCGACGAAATCGAAAACGTCCGAAAAATGCTCGTCACAAATCATTTTCGACAGTTTCCAACATTTGCGACGGTCGATGAAACTCTTTTTTGTTTGCCTTTTCTTTTTCTTTTCTTTCCTTAGTTTCTCTCACTCACATCTTACCCTTATAAAATAATTTATTTATTATTAATTTACAAATTATTTATAATAAATGATCAATATAATATTATTTATTTCTTAAGTTTATTAATTTTTTTTAATATTTTTATTAATAATAATATTATACTTTATAATTATAATAATAATTTTTGATTCAAAATTTACTAAAAATTCATCCAATCACATCAACTTTTTTCTAATTGTTACATTTCACACTCCATTCCAATACACCTTTAACTAATATGTCAATTCAACATTCACCAAGAACTTGGGATTCAGTTTTCAAAGGCATGTCAAAATCTTTTGTTGCAATATTGTTCAAAGAATCTGGGCACCAATCTTTTACATCATCACATGTGTAAGTGGGGTTGTCGTGGGGAGCCATGGAGTCATAAGGTTTGTCTCACTGAAAAAAAATAGTTTAGGTTGAAAGCCATGATATTAATATCTAAAGCAGTGAACTAGATACCTATTATATACTAAGCGGCCAAGAAGAAGCTAAGCAGCCAAGAAGAAAGGTACATAACGAGAGTTGTTGAAACTATGTATTGAAAGATCAATCGATGAGCAGCTACGATGCCCAGAATAAAGATGAAAAATATACTTTATAAAATAACATTTTTCTTTCACTTTTTGTGTAGAAAAAAGATTGTTCCACACGATACAATCCAAAAAGTCTAAATGTTACAGTAAATGCACTCTTATACACACAAATTAAACAAAGAAGATATCTAACAGAAAATAAATAATTACTGTAAATTTAGATAATGGATAATTATTTTATAATTCATGTACATGAGGGTAGTCAAGTCTTTCTTTTAGTGTTAAATAAATATAAAACGTCTAACATTAAGGTAAAAATAAAAGATGTGGGCATATATAATGCATTTTCAAGACCTTAATAAAAGGTAAACTCTTGATATTTCAATTTAAAACTGAAAATAAGGTTCCTGGACTATCGTGACCGTCCCCTATCAGTCCATCACAATCCGAGTTGTCAGCATGTCATTTTGTGCGGCCAACTTAACATAGTTTCGACACGTATCGACCGGGTCCGTCGTGTACATTGTCTTTTTCTTCTCTTAGCTACTTAATTAGTTAAATATATTAAAATAATTTTATAACCGATTAATTTCTATAGAAGAATCTTTTGGAACCATGAGGTATGACCCAGCACGGCACCCTATTGGAGATTGACCACGGTATGATTCGGGCATGGGGAATCCGTATTCGATATGATATGATTCAATTAGGCATGAATTTTTTCGCGCACCAACACGAGCCGAGCAATGCCAGCGCAATACGTTTATCATGGACGTGTCATTTGCGTATTTGGCATTAATATGAACTGTGTGACTTTTAACATGATTTCTGTTTTAAAAGATGACGACGAAAAAGATATGACAAATTGACAATGATACATCTAAGGAAACACTGTTCATGCGGATAAACACGGACCGATATTATTTAAAATGATTTATCGTCATGGTGCATGGTCATTTCAAATTTTAACACGACTCGTGCTGAAGTCACACAAACACGATCCGTAGGGTCACAAACAAAATGGAAAAGGATAATAAGGATCGTGTTTAACCTAACACGGACTGTATCAAAATATTTTTATTCTCTTCCTCCACCTATATAAAGTGCCACATGGGAAGACCACGTTTACAATTGCTACATAATAATTTGATTTGAATAGTTATATATATATATATATATATATATATATATATATATATATATGCAAGTCGGTTAATTGCTCGAGCTTATCATTGTCTTGTTTCTACATGAATCAGATGCTAGGAGATAAATCTCTCACAAGCTATAACATTCATATTAAACAATAACATGCAATATATGGTGAAATTTATATTAAAGTAGCCGATGAGTACTTTATCATAGAATAAAATCAATATATATACAATACATATATGTAGCCGATGAGTACTTTATCATAGAATAAAATCAATATATATACAATACATATATGTAGCGGATGAGTACTTTATCATAGAATAACTAGTTCATTAAGCTGCAGCATTTGAGACTCATTGATTCGGTAATGATATGCAATGTTAATAGAAGAACCGTTCATCATTGCTTAACATTATTTTGAAGTTGCTACTTTGATCGATGGAAGTTAATTAGAACTCTTTATAGGGCACACCAAGCAAATAATACAAATTCATGCCGACAATTAGTGGTAGATCAAACAAAGAGAAACATCCTTCCTTTGGGAAAAGGGTATGTCAGATGAAAATCCTTATCGACGACATTGATAATAATAATGATAATACATTCGACTTAATGCGGTGGATATTCATTTTTGTCTTTATCTTATTTGTTAGTCTAATAATTATCTTTGGGTCATTAATTTAGACCATGAATGGTGTTAATAATATAAAATTATTGATGTTATTGTTTCAAAGGATCTAAGTATTTAAAAAAGATTAGTTAGCACATCAAATTTTAATATGATATCAAAGTTAGAGGTAAAAAAATTTATTCTCATCACATGTGAGAAGAGTATTTAGATCATAGATATTATTCTTCCTAATAGTTTAAATTCTTAAAAAGATGAGTTAATACGTCAAACTTCAATAAATGAATCATATGTGAATGAAAACCAATCCAATTTGGCGATATAATTTTATAATGATCGATCATTCATGACAAATTTGACAATACACCTCTAGTGGAATTGAAAACAATGCTCTTTGGTGCACTTTCAAATGTTCGGATCTCTAGTCGATAATCCGATTCCATAATAAAATGATTTGGATAGAGAAAGCCAATGTAATAGGACGTTCAAATGATGTGTTATCAATCAAATGGTCAAACCATCAAAATCATCATTGATGTGATTAAGTCAGAATTAATAACATAAAAATTATAATTGAAGTGTTGAATAAAAATTCGAATAATAATAAGAATTCTGTTTGAACTAAGATTAACTAAAACGTTAATCATATATGAGCATGAATGCATCGCAAATATATTAAAATTAAGCCGTCAATACCATTGCATACTTTTTCACCACTAAACAGATTGGATGCGATCTTTACATAATTTGTAACTTTAGGTACAACATACATTCAATTCATGTAATTTTAATACAAAATTTTCACAATATATTCCGGGTTCATCCTAGAGATGAAAAAACGGATTGTGTCGTGTCGTGCCCACGCCGATCAAGGGAACTCAGCGATGGTTAAAGTAAACTCGGTGGGTTTACCATATTCCGGTTGAATTTTCGCCATTAATTATGGCGCTGTTGGATGCGGTCAGGGCAGCGTCTTTACTCTGCTGCTGCTGGTGATAATGGCGATGATGGCATTTTGGCTCCGGTCGCTGTGGACAGAGCTAATAAACTGGTTACAGGGAGATGATACGCAGGAGATGTCTTCCCTGTTCATTCCTCCTCTCTTCATCCGTTGCTGTTAGATCCACTTTTCTTGGTCGTAAAAAGAAATGACCACAGATTCTGTTGATTCGATGCCAGCAAAGTGGCCATGAACTTAATCAGATCTTTACTACTAATTTGGTTAAATAGTAGCAGAACTGTTTCATCCCTGATGATTAGTAGTAATTACTAGCTTTCAGCAGCAATGTTTATAAAAGCCATGTATCTCTCTCGCCGGAGCTTAACAGGAGGGGGGCGGTCGCCCTCCTCCCTCTCTCTCCCGCCAGAGCTAGGGAGGGGGGCGCCGAGCTCAACCGGAGGGGGCGGTCGCCCCCCTCGTTACGGCGAGAGAGAGAGGGAGGGGGGCGACCGCCCCCCACTCTGGCGAGCTCGACCAATGGGCGCCCCCTCCCTCTCTCTCCCGCAGCTCACTTTTTTTATTTTTAAATTTTTTTAATGACGTGAACAATCTCATCTTTTTTTATTATTTTTTAAAATTTTTATAATGACGTAGACGACTTAAGTTGACATGGATGAGAGAAAGTCGGTCACGTAAGCAAGACAATCGGGAAACTTGTGATCACCGGTTAGGAGGAGTAAGCGTGCAAGAAAATGAAAGATGGAGGATGTTCTGATTATAAATTGAAGTTGGGGGATCAATTGAAAATCGACTCAAAGTTGATAGACCATTTGTGTTATTTACCCATAATTTAGAGGATCATTATTAATAACAAAAAATATTTTTCTTATGTAAAACGTTATAAAAAATAATTATTGTGCATAAGTTCGTAAAACTTTAAAAATGATAAATATAATTACCGTTGATGATTTGAATCATATTTTTATTATTATCAATAATTCTCTAAACTATTAATGACGATAAATATAAAAAATTAAAATAAATGTGTAAAATCGTTCGACACGCTTCACATGAAAAACGTTTGACACCTACGTGAAATCCAACATTAAAAAAAGGATTTAATGTAGATGTCAAATATTTTTCCACGCGAAGTGGGTGTCAAATGATTTTACACATGTTTTTCTATTTTTTTAATATCTTTCTTCATCAATAATTTAGAGGATAATCGATGATAATAAAAAATTATAGTGTAAAATATTATAAAAAATGATTATATCTATGGTGAAGTATAATAATGTGCATAAGTTTGTAAAATTTTAAAAATATTGAATATAATTATTGTTGATAATTTGAATCACATTTTTGTAATTATCAATAATGCTCTAAACTATGAATGAAGAAAAATATTGAAACAAATAAAAAAAATATGTAAAATCGCTTGACATTGAATTTTAAGGATAAGTAGTTTTATTCGTAAGAATTAATTGTATTTTTTGTGGTTCGGTTACAAGTCGATCACTTTTTATCAACATCAATAATTGAAAATGACTCATAAAAATCCAAACTAATTGGAAAAAATTGACATGCGAGAGAATTCAGGTCAAGAACGAAACAACGAAAATGAAATAAAAGATATCGAATGAGAGAAATTTTGAATAGGGAAAAGAATCTATAATTATCAACATAAGTACAATACTCTAGAAAAAACTGAACTCATAAGTACAGTACTCTAGAAAAAAAATGAACATATTGAAAGTAAATAAAGAAATATATATGCTCACTAGTGTAATTCAAACTCGTGATCACTTGATTTTCGAAAGATGAATAAAAAAAATCTAAATATCTTTATATTGATGCCCCTTCAAATAGGGGCGGACCAACATGTACTTCAAAGGGCTCTGACCCTTCTTAAATTTTGAAAAAAATAATTATATATGTATTAATATAATAATTTTATAATTAAAAATTGTTAAAATCTATTATATACTGATGTTATGCAATTGCAAATATATCTACTTCCTTACTACTTGCTTGCTACAATGGTGATGACACATGAACTCTTTGAACAAGTTGAGGGTTCAAACCCATCTACATTCACATATTTTTTAACTTGGCCCCTCATTATTTTGGCCCTAATTTGTTCCGGGTCCGCCCCTACCTTCAAATGTAGTTGACCCCACTGAATGCGTGATCATGGGGACTAATAATGCTACTTCTTTAAAAAAATAACTTTCTATAGATACTTTGCAAATGAATGATTCAGAATTTTTATATTTCAAGTGTCATGTATTATCCTTTTATTTTAGTCTTATCTCCCGTCTCTCCATTTTGTGTTTTTTATCCTTTTCTCAATTTATTTGTTTTGTTATTTTATATGGTCGTCAACCAACTCTTTTTTGTTAAAAAATTTATTACCATTTCAATTGTTCATTTTCTTATCCAACAAGAAAAAACGAAAAGAGAAGAAACTCATATCAAACACGCATCTGAAGTTCATTTTATTTATCAACATATTTTTCTAACCGTATATAATACTTATTATTATTATTATTATTATTATTATTATTATTATTATTATTATTATTATTATTATTATTATTATTATTATTATTATTATTATTATTATTATTATTATTATTATTATTATTTATTTATTTATTTTCACTCATAAATAAAAAATAAATATAATACACATAAAATCTATTATAAATTTGACTTGTAAAATATTTTGTATCATTTTATTTTCAATTTTACTTTGTTTACTATTGTAAAAAAAAGAGTTTTTCCTCTAACATTCTTGAACATATGATTTTTTTTCGTCAACCAACGACTTTCAAATATTCTACGGACCTTTCTTGAACTATGTAACTTTTTCTATTTAGGTTTATTCATCAATGTCTATTAACTTTTTTCTTATTTTTTATTTTTTAAATTTTGAAATGATCAAAATACATTCGTGAAATTTAGATAAGTGAGTTGTTAATAAAAAAGTGCTCCCCCACGATCTCATCGGTGCGCGCGAGTGTAGGATCCTAAAGGGCACCAAGATAGGATGAATTTGTGTTTAATCAAAAATATCGATTTCACAAAATTCGTAGCGGAAGCACAAAACCGATTTTTGAAACCTTTGCAATTCATATTATAAACACAATATGAACGGGAAAGAGAGAGAGAAAATCAAATACAAATAGATACGGCCACACCTTGGCCTACGTGCCCGCTCCGACTTCTCGACATCGAGATCGTCGGAAATTCCACTAGCACTTCTTTTATTCCAAATGGGACAAGGAAGAAAGCCCTTTACACCACCACCTTTTTCTCCGCTTCGAGAGGCAAGACAACCTTTCCTCCTAGGAAGGTAATCTATTTCTCTCGCTCAAGAGATAAGATTTTGAACATCTTTTACACAAGAATTCTCTCAATTTTTTTCGAACAAAAGTGTTTCTCTTTTACAATTTTATGCTCACAAGAAGAGAAGAGAAAAAGAAGACAAAGCTATAAAATGAAAACTTCAAGAAAATTATTTCTCTTTGATAACTTGAAGCTTTTCTTCAATGAGTGAATGGGATGCATTTGCCTCTGACTTTGACACTCCTTTTATAGCCTTCAGTGTGTGAAAAATTCGTCCAAAAATTATTCCACAAATTTCTCCTTCAAATTTGACCGTTACTATTCATTTAACTCGGAGGCCGATCGACCGCACTTCTGGACCTATCGACCGGTCTATGTGACCGTTGCACATTTTCTTCAACTTCTGCGCTTGACCGGTCAACCGGTCCGTCGACCGATACGTCGATCGGTATCGGCTCGACTTCATTCGGAGCAGGGTCAGTAGTTATCGGTCGACCGGCATCTTCTGTTCGGTCGACCGGTATCTTCTCGATCGGCATCTTCTATTCGGTCGACCGGTATCTTCTCCACCGACCTTCTTCGCGTCGACTGACAAGTTGATCGACACTCTTTTGATCATAATTTTTTGCACGGTTATCCAAATTAAATGATCTTGGAGTTTATGAAAAGCTAACAGAAATCTCTATACGTTCATCTAAAACTAATGAGATCAGTGATAATTATTTAATCAAAGCGTATTGCATAAAGTTATTCATTTTTCTTTAAACTTTTTCAACATTTCAACTTTAATCATTCGATGTTTGTTTCATCAAAATATAATTTTATATGTCATTAAAACTTTAACCCAACAATCTTTCCCTTTTTTATGAAGACAAATCGAGAAATATGAAAAAGATATAAGTTGGCAAAAAAGTCGTAAAATCTTGTTAAAATAATTTTACTCCCCCTAACACTTAACTTTTCTTATAATGGGAGGTATTCATATAAAGTATATTCAGGTCATATTTCTCCTATATTTCTCCCCCTTTTGTTTCATCAAAAAGTCGTTTGTAAATGAAGTATAGAAGAAACCGTATGTAACTCCCCCTTAAAAAAATCATTCTTCCCCCTTTTGTCATATATTAGATATATAGAGTATTGCAAGTTTTGAAAGATAACTCCCCCTAAATTTATGACTATTTTGTAATGAAAACTAATTTATGAAAGTCAAAATAAAATATAAAAAATATGGCATAAAACTTTGACAAAACAATGTGATATCTATAATATGTAAAAATAATGTTTAATCATGCTCCCCCTATCACCATGACCAATCTTTTATGTATTCTTCTTTTTTTAAAAGAAATAGTAGTTTTGAAATCTTTGGGTGAAATAAAAAAGTAAGTGATACTTTTATCATAACCTTTGTGCCTTCACCATTTGTCCTTTTCTTTGCATGTGAGGCACACCTGAAAAGTAATTATGTAATCTTTGGTACCCAAATTTCTTTGGATCCTAATTTATTAGACAATGTTTCTTTCGGAACCCAAATCATGCCATGTTGTGTTGATTTTCTCATTTTACATTGATATGCATAATGCCCATAAAATTCACATGTAAAACATTTAAAATGTGATTTTCATAGGGATGATTCTTAAGATTATTTTTCTTTGCATAAGAAATAATTTTATTTTGTATATCTTTCAAAGAGACATTTTCTTTTTTTACTTTTACTAAAGAACATGCTAGTTTTACAACTTCACATGCATGCGTGATTTCCAAAGTCTCAATTTCATTTTTTAGTTTTTCATTTTCCAAAAAATATGCATTATTTTCTTCTTTTAATTTTTCAATTTCATAGGCTAAATTACACGAATAGTCCCCCAACTTTGCGTCAATTTCTAATTGATCCCACAACTTCATTTTATAATCAGAACGTCATCCATCTTTCATTTTCTTGCACGCTTAGTCCTCTTGACCTGTGATAGTGGGTTTTCCGGTTGCCTTGCTTACGTGGCGAATTTTTTCTCTTCTCCACATCATTTTATATCCGCCACGCCATTATAAAAATAAAAAAATAATAAAAATGAATGAAGTTTCCATGTCATTAAAAAAAATTTAAAAATAAAAAAATTAGGGCCTCTCTCTCTCCAGGAGGGGGGCGACCGGCCAAGGCCCTTGGCCGGAGAAAGAGAGCTCGAGCTCGTCGGAGCTCGAGCAGAGGGAGGCGACCGCCCCCCTCCTTCGCGGGAGAGAGAGGGAGGGGGCGGTCGCCCCCTTCTGCTCGAGCTCTCATGCTGGAGAGACCCATCCCTCTCTCTCCTAATTTTTTTTATTTTTAAATTTTTTAATGATGTGGAAACTTCATCCATTTTTATTATTTTTTTAATTTTTATAATGATGTGACGGACATAAAATGATATGGAGGAGAGAGAAAATCCGCCACGTAAGCAAGGCAACCGGGAAACCCACTATCTCAAGAGGACTAAGCGTGCAAGAAAATGAAAGATAGAGGACGTTCTTGTTATAAAATGAAGTTGGGGGATTAATTGGAAATCGACGCAAAGTTGGGGGACCATTCGTGTAATTTACCCAAATTTCATGTATTAATGTTTCATTTTCCTCTTTAATTGAAAAATATTTTTTATAAAAGAGGATAATTCTTTATTCATATCTAAAGAAGGGATTTCTTCGGAAAAATTCGATGGGTCATAATTTGAATTTGAAGGGTTAGAAATTACTTCATCGTCGTGTGTCATCAAGCATATGTATGCTTCATCACTAGAAGAGCTTGATGAACTACTTGTTTCACTTGACTCTTCATATTTTTTCTTTTTACCTTTTCGAAATTTTTCTTCTTTGTGGTGTTTGTATGATTTTCTAATTGACTTCTCTTTCTTGTCTTTCTTTTTAAAAGATACTTATCTATTTTTCTTGAGTACAGTGTGAGTTTCTTTTCATCCACTTCCTCATCACTTGAATCTTCTTCTATTGTATTTGCCTTCAATGCCAATGTTTTCTTCTTGGGGGCTTTTTCTTCTTGGTCTTCTTGGATTGAAATCTCATAGGTTAAAAGTGAGTCAATATGATCATCAAAATCCAATTATTTCAAATCCACTTTCTTTGATCACGATCCTCTTCGTATGCCATTTGGAGGAGAGAGACCTGAGAATCTTTTCACTTTTTGAGAGTTAGATCTTGGCTCGCCCAATGAGGCTAAGCCATTCAAAATATCATTAAATCGAGCAACCATATCATTTATAGATTCATTTTCATGCATCTTGAAGGAATCATATTGATGATTTAAAATATTCAATCTAAATTCTTTAACTTATCGGTTCCTTCATAAGTAGTGATGAGTTTATTCCAAATCTCAGTTGCACTTTCATAATTTAAAATCTGATTAAAATCCGTTGAATCCAAAGCACAATAAAAAATATTCTTTGCTTTCCAATCTAATTTTGAAAAATTTTTTTGTCTTTCATCATGTTCGGAAGATAATTTTTAATATAAATAATAGCCTTTTTAACAATATCCCACATGTTTATATCAATAGAACATATGTAGGCTTGAATCCGAATTTTTCAAGATTAAAAATATGATGCATTTAAAAGGGGAGGATGATTAATTGATTGTCCTTCGGCAAAAATAAATGCACTTGATGCCATAGCTCTTAAGATTGTTAAATCTTAAAACAATCGATTGAATCTTAAAAATGATTAGATCTAAAATGATTAGATAAAAAAATGAGATGATTCAAAAGATCAAAACAAGAGTAATCCGCTTTGATACCAATTGTAGGATCCCGAAGGGACCAAGAGGGGGGTGAATTTGTGTTTAACCAAAAATATCGATTTCACAAAATTCGTAGCGGAAGCACGATTTTTGAAACTTTTGCAATTTAGATTATAAACACAATATGAATGGGGAAAGAGAGGGAGAAAACTAAACACAAATAGACATGGTGGTTGTTGACGAGGTTCGGCCACACCTTGACCTACGTCCCCGCTCCGACTTCTCGACTTCGAGACCGTCGGAGATTTCACTAGCATTTTCTTTGTTCCAAATAGGATAAGGAAGAAAGCCCTTTACACCACTGCCTTTTTCTCCGCTTCGAGAGGCAAGACAACCTCTCCTCCTAGAAAGCTAATCTATTTCTCTCGCTCAAGAGGTAAGATTTTGAACCTCTTTTACACAAAAGCTCTTTCAGTTTTTTTTCGAACAAAAGTGTTTCTCTCTTTTACAATTCTATGCTCAGAAGAAGAGAAGAGAGAAAAAAGAGAAATGTATAAAATGAAAACTTCAAGAAAATGATATCTCTTTGATAACTTGAAGCTTTTCTTCAATGAATGAATGAGTGCCTTTGCCTCTGGCTTTGGCACTCCTTTTATAGCCTTTAATGTGTGGAAAATTCAAACAAAAATTGTTCCACAAATTCTTTCTTCAAATTTGACCGTTACTGTTCATTTGACTCGGAGGCCGGTCGACCGCACTTCTGGACCGGTCGACCGGTCTATGTGACCGTTGCGCGTTTTCTTCAACTTCTGCGCTCGCCCGGTCGACTGATCCGTCGACCGATACGTCGATTGGTATCGGCTCGACATCGTCCATAGCAGGGTCAGTAGTTATCAATCGACCGGTATCTTCTCGACCGGCTTTCTTTGCGTCGACCGGCAGGTGGACCGACTTATACTCTTTTGATCATAATTTTCTGCACGATTATCCAAATTAGATAATCTTGGAGTCTATGGAAAGCTAATAGAATTTTCTACATTGTTAGCACAAGTTCCAACATAAGTAAGGAATCTTTTCTGTTATTTTCTTTTCCTATTTCTCAGCCACATTAGATCATGATAGATTGTAACTCAAAGAGTTATAGGACCTCCACCAACAGATTCATACCCGTTCAAGTAGATGCACTTGATTGGTAAAATCCTGCTTGATGCCAAAAATTAGGAGGTTCTGGATTCAAAATCTTGGGCAACTTCACAAGCTTACCATGAAAAAGGGAAGAGAGCAGCCTCAATACAAATGAGAAGAAAAGAAACAAAACTAAGAAGGAACTGATCGATGCCCAAAAGATTCCACATTCATCTAAAACTAATGAGATCAGTGACAATTATTTAATCAAAGCGTAGTGCATAAAGTTATCTATTTTTCTTTAAACTTTTTCAACGTTTCAACTTTAACCATTCGAGGTTTGTTTCATCAAAATTTAATTTTATATGTCATTAAAACTTTGACCCAACAACGAGGACATCGTCGGTGACCCCTCCCTCCACCAATTTTTTAAGCACACTTATCTATATGAGGGTATTTTGATCATTTCATAATTTAAAAAATAGAAAATAACGAAAAAGATAACATACATTGACAGATGGATTTAAGTGAAAAAAATAACACAGTTCAGGAGAGGTCCGTGGAATATTTGAAAGTCATTGGTAGACTAGCACTACAAGAAAGATGGGAATTATAGACGGTTTCGATCGTCTGTAATTTCCAAAAATTATGGAAAATGATGATTTTTGATAGTTTTTTTGATGGAATCAATTCGTCCGAAAAATAGTCGTCGCAAATCAATTTTCGACGGTTGGAAAAAAATGTCAGAAGTTCCGACGGAAGTCCGGCGGTCACGACCGTCGAAATTTTTGACAATCGCAAACCGCCAAAAGTTTCGACGGTCACGACCGTCGATATTTGCGGCAATCGACGAAACCGTCAAAACTTTGGCGGTCACGACCGCCGAAACTTTCTACGATCGCGACGACCGTCGCAAATATCGACGGTAGCAACCCTCGAAACTTTTGACGGTCGCAACCATCGTAAAGAATATTTATAATATAACAAAAATTAGCCCGTCGCCAACGACCCGATCCGGCCGCCGGCTGCTGGATCCAGCGTCAGTGGCTGGATCCGACTGCCTGGTGGTCCGGGCTGGAGAGAGAGACGGGGAGAGGGACGCCGACGCGATAGGGACGTCACCGGCCATCGATGCTTGTTGTCCTATCGGGAGAGGCTCGTCGGCAAGGACAGGGAGAGGAGAGAGGGAAAGAAATAAAGAGTGGGGAAGATTATATATATATATATATAGCGGGATAGTGAAATTTTAATTACCGACGGTCGGAAATATTAATAATATATATTATCATGATATATACGAATATGATATTAATTATTTTTAAAGTTACCGACTATCGTGACTATCAAAAATTATTTAATTATAAAAATAAAATACTATATTTAGTTATATATAATATTTATTTTTTAGTTTACCGACAGTTTGGACTGTCACTAATTATTACAGACGGTCGTGACCATCAAAAATTATGACAGTTCAGACTGTCGCTAATTATATTAACAAATTACTCGTTACATTATATTACTTTTCATTTACCGACGGTCGAAACCGTCGAAAATTGCGACGGTCTAAACTGTAGCTAATTATATTAATAAAATACTCCTTATATTATATTATTTTATATTTACTGACGGTTTGGACCGTCGAAAATTGCGACGAATAGATACCCATCGGAAATTTCGACGTTCCAAATCGTTGAAAAATAAAATAATAATATAATAAATTACATAATTTATTATTTTGATTTTTTACCGTTGTGGCCGTAAGAAATTTTGACGGATCGATATCCGTCGTAAATTACGATAAATTTCTATCCGACGAAAATGACCTCTCGAAAAATCCCAATTTCCTTATAGTATAAGAAAAAATTCATAATTCATGAGATATTGAGAAAATCCTTAAAAAATTGCAATAGGCAGTGATGGGGGTAGGTGCAGAGCTCTTGGGTTCTCCCCTCTGTCTGAGCACAGACGCATTTATGAAGTTCGCATTATTATGTGAACAATATTCAACGAATCTTACGGTCATTCCTAATTTCTGGTTTCGGAACATCATCCATGCCACCAAGAAACAGAAGTTTAAAATGTATCTCTAATGTAGATATTAAAGAAAATGTGAATAAAATGAACGATGATTGGCTTAGCTGATCAGCGGAACTTACGTCAAGCATTCCTTAAGTGCTAATAGCTTCGGAGTCGTTGTCCCTTGATAAATATGCATTTTTCTGACTAAAATGATGATTTAAAGAATAGAATCCGGATAAATATACATTCCCATCGAATTCGAACCTATTAGCACTAGTCAAATAAGTTGGAACGCAACTTCTCTCTCCGCCAACCAACTTTAGTTGTCAATTTATTCTTTTATGATGAGTTTTTTCGACCTGCAGACGACGATATTCATCTTTTTTTTTTTTGGAAAAAAAAACGACTTATCTATTAAACGATATTCTTAATCACCTGATATTTTTAAGTTGATTCCTACTCGTGATCAATTTACCCTGACGTGTTATTTAAAAATGACCGTCAGATTGCAATGATAAGAGTGAGGATTCGATTATCAAAATCGTAAAAAAAGTAAAATGACATTAGTGCTCTCTATTCAAAATTCAAATCGGTGAATAATTTATATTTCGTAAAATACCGTAATCCAAAATATATCGGCACGACGAAATTAAATATCCATGGGGGCAGACTCCGCCTCGGAACCAAACTCGGCGTGATCGTCTCCTCCCCGTCCGCCGCCCGCGAGGTCCTCAAGGACCAGGACCCGAACTTCGCCAACCGCGACGTCCCTGCCGCCGCGCGCGTAATCGCCTACGGCGGCGAAGCCGACATCGTCTGGAACCCCAATGGACCGTCGTGGCGCATGCTCCGCCGCGTCTGTGTCCATGAGCTGCTGTCTCCGTCGAGCCTCGACGCTGCTATGGCCCTCCGCCAAAGGGAGGTCCGCGCGTCCATGGCTCACCTCCGCGCACGGGCCGGTACCCCCGTCGAGGTCGCGACGACGCGACCGAGATGTTCCTGACGATGATGAACGTAATCACCAGCGTACTGTGGGGCGGGATGTTGGACGCGGACGAGGATCGGGACGCAGTCGGAAGAGAATTCCGGCAGCTGGTGACGGAGATCACGGTCCTCCTGGGGCGTCTCAACGTGTCGGACTTCTTCCCGGCGCTGGCTCGGTTCGACCTGCAGGGGATTCAACGGGACAGCGGAATCTGCATGCGGCGATTCGACGAGATATTTGAATCCATAATAGAGAAGAGGAAGAAGGTGTCCACGAACCAACAAGTCGCGGAGGAGGACTTTGTGGGGATCATGTTGCGGATGGTGAAAGAAGGTGGCGACAGTAAAACACCGTTTACTATGACCAACGTCAAAGCTCTCCTCATGGTATGAAATACGAATGCATGCTCTCATCTGCAATTTATTCTGATTCTGTAACTAGCTTCATGTTTCTCTATAATTGATACAGGAAAATTAGGTTTCATATTACTCTGAAGTTTGATCCATTTAATTACTGGATCTTGCTTTTCCTCTTTAATTTTCTTTGAGGTCTATGGAATCAAGGTGAAAACGTGATGTTCCCCTGCAGCTCTTAGTCTTCACTTTAAACATAACTCTTGCTCGTAACTCTGCCATGTCAGGATATGGTGGTAGGTGGCACGGAGACGATATCAAACACTGTTGAGTGGGCATTGGCTGAGATGATGCAGAACCCACACATCCTAAGCAGAGCCCAAGAGGAGGTTGACCGAGTTGTGGGGGCGGGAAAAGTTGTGGAAGAACACCACGTCCCCCATCTCCACTACCTTGGGCTGGTCATCAAGGAGACGCTACGTTTGTACCCGGCCGTCCCGCTCTTGGTCCCTCACTGCCCGAAAACCACGAGCGTCGTCGGCGGCTACACCATCCCGGCAGGCAGCAGGGTGTTCATCAACGCGTGGGCTATCCAAAGGGATCCCTCCTTGTGGGAAGACCGTTGGAGTTCAAGCCGGAGAGGTTCTCCAGCGCCGCTGATGCTGATAAGAATCGGGACTTCAGCTACTTCCCTTTCGGATCTGGCAGAAGGATCTGTGCAGGGATCGCCTTGGCCGAGAGGATGGTGGCGTACTCGCTGGCGTCCCTGGTCCACTCGTTCGATTGGAAGCTGCCGGAGGGCGCGCAGATGGATCTTAAAGAGGAGTTTGGCATCGTTCTAAAGAAGGCTAAGCCGCTGGTTGCTGTGCCCACCCCGCGGCTCCCCTACCCTGAACAATACTCCTAGGCCAAGAGAACACGCAAACATGTATGACTCTAAAAGTTATTGCTTATATTAATTATTTCTATTGATGTAGAAATGGAATTTAGTTTCTTACATTTTCTTTAAAAAAGTTTATGCATCTCTTTACTCACCGGGACTCTCGTCCCTCTCGTTTTAATTTTGCAAGTAACAAACAAAAATATGCTTATTGATGTGTCATAAGAAATTTAAATGAGCTAAGAAATTATTTATATGTACCAGTGACGTGTTAGATTTTTTAATCACTGCATTATTTATTTCATTTGGTTCGTTTGTACAAGTTGTTAAACTCAAACAGATAGGTCAAACATAACACGTAAATGCAGTTGATGCTCACATATATATATGTGATTATCGAATATTTGGCTCATAAAGTTTAGTACTGGGTAAGCTTGAGACGCACCTTTTATTTTCATGGATAAAATGAGAGCGAGCATGAGAATTGAGACCCAGAGTTTGAGCTTTGAATTGAGCTTTACCTTTTATTTTCATGGATAAAAATGCGAGTGATGTTCGTATAAATTATTTTGATGAATGATACAATAATTAATTTGTTTTATGAAGTATTTACGAATATGTTACGTAAAAAATCTAGAGTTAATCTATTTTTAATGATGAATTTATGTTGAAACTAGCACAATTGACAAAAATGAATTAACGCAAATAATAGTCATCGACATAACGATACTCTTAAAATATGAATTTATATATTTAATTGAGTAAAATGATATTTAATTTACTTTTTGATAAAGTAGAAATGATGAAGGATATTAGACAAATTATCAAATTTAAGAATTCAGATATAATCAGTGATCATCTACCTGAATTAAGATCATTGATGTATAAACATGGGCGTAAGTTGTAGGGGTGTTCATTAGGTTAATCCGACTCTGATGATTGATGTTTTTATATTTTTTTTTAAAAATTTATAATTATATTAAATTTTAATTTTATATTTGATTTAAAAATTTAAAAATATAAAAATAAAACATTTAAGCATGGAGATAATATTCAAATATTGAAAAAAATTATGTTTTAAAATATGTATAAAATAATATAGGAAAATAAAAAAATAAAAAAGGATGATGGGATGACTCAATTTGACACAATCTGACTCAATTTGAACATGCTGCTCATTGGGGTTTTCATTTGATTCATTTCGATAAAATTCGGATCAAGTCGGATTTCTTCAGTCGAGTCCCACCCAATATGTGAACACCCTTAATAAGTTGAAAAATTCCAATCCTTGTTGCTCATGGTATGCCTATGCCCCTTCCTTTGTCGCATTTGGAAGTAGGTTTTTTTTCTTTTCTTTCTGTAATGGCTGCTTATAGAAAAATGATGAAATCAGGCAAAAGTTAATTAAATTAGAAAAATAGTAGTTGCAAGCTTCTTAAAGCAGGAGTGGTTGCATAAGTACAAATCCGTACGTACAATTTATAGTAAAAAAGTTATATAGCCTATTTTCTCGGTAGGTGAATCTCACAATATTTTTATCAAATGGTCGATGCATGCAATAAATTATGATAATATTACACTAGAAAGTGCACTATTTATTTAATAATACAATATAACGAGTACAAATGGTCAATCTCATGAGAGATTAATTTACTAAATGAAATTAATTTTATAAGCTAATAGGAGATGACATGATTCAATAAAATAAATTACAAAAATCAAATAACAAAAAGTAAAAATTAAAACTAAACTAATCTAATCTAATGATGCGGCTAAGGTCTTAGGATGAGTTAAATGATTAAGAATAGGCTTCTTTAACTTCTACAGTAATTAATTTAATAAAAAATTTAATGGGGGTCCTCCCCCTAGGGGGGAGGAAAACCCTCCCACCATCCACGCCGGTCAGATGGGGATCTGACGGCCATGGATGGTGAGCGCGGTTCATGAGATAGACTATGCGGTTCAGGGCAAAGGAATCGTCGGTTTGCAATTAAGAAAAAAAATCAAGAGAGGGGTTTAGGGTCATTTGGCGGGACAAGGTGGTCGGCGGATCGTGCTGTTTCTGGTGTTCGAGGCAAGGACGATGATGATGAGGCGAGGATGATGACGAGCGGCTTCATGGCGGGGATGATGACGATACGACGAGGATGATGACAGACCCAGGAGGTGTAGTGGAGGCTGTCGCGATCCTAGCAGCCATTTGCGTCGGAGCAGAAGCCGAGAAAGGAAGCTCAGGGCAGCAGGGTCGATTCATCGGTTTCTATTGTCGCCACACCGTAGCCGTATGGTCTTCACCGCCACCCCAAGGACAACAATCTCGACGCGGATGGCGATCTTGGCGTGGATGATGATCTCGGTCGTCCGACGGCTCAGCTAGATCGGCACGGACGAGCGACGACATGGCTGGATCGGCCAATCTGCGGCCAGATCTGGATGCTCGCTGCCAGATCTGCCGCTAGGCGGCCATATCGCGAAAGAGGGAGAGGGAGCCAACGAAGAGGGAGAGGAAGCCGGCGCCGGGGGGAGAGAACATCGCTGGAGGGAGAGAGGGCCGCTGGATCCACGTGGTCATCACCGCCTTGGTGAGAGAGGGATCGGACGAACATAAGACTTTGGATCGGCCACGAGCCATTTTTTTACCCCATGAACCGGCGAAAGAAAATGCGACTATCGAATTTCCATCCGACGGGCACGGTTGGGGGGAGGGGGTTCCTCTCCCCTGTAAGGGGGAGAACCCCCATTAAATTCTTTAATCAATGATAATTAGGATAAACTCTTAGATGAATTAGGAACACCTAATATATGAATAGACCAACTATTCTTAATCTTAATAGGATGACAATACTCCATCCGACTCTATTATCAATCTTACTCATATTAAAATGCTATGAGTTGTAATTCCTATACTACCTAACCTTTCCATCGAGACCAATTTGTCCGGCTATATTAGATTATGAAATGAGTTGCTTAGCAAAAAATTATGAATTATTAGATTGATCACACTACCCAATTAATAATCAACTAATAATTCAATTAAAACTAATGTAAAGTTACACAACAATGATATTTTTAAAACTTAAAAAAGATATAATTAATGCTAAAGAAAGATTCCCAAGTTGTCTTAACGATAGAACTCTTGGAGAAATAAATTAAAACTGAAAAATAAATCAAATTATCTAGATAATAAAGATGAAATATATTGATCGATTAAACCATAAAACATCATCCCAATATGAGACATAACATGAAGTACTCTTTAGAAATGATGTGCCGAAGTGTTATGCATTATTCACCCTTTTAAAATATTATCTGTCGTTCCTTACTTCAAAGCTTAAGTTGGAGGCCTTAGCGTCCTCTCTTTAGGTAGTATAAAGTCTTTATTTATAAGGGTTTAGGTTTTCATGTGACCGGAGAAATAGAAATCTTTTCTATCCAAAATAAGGTAAAATTAGGATTTGAATAAATCTAAATTTTTTGTCTTATCAAACTCCAAATTTTCTACCATAAAATCTTTCCAACAATTCCTAGGACCAAGGTTTTCAAACTCGAGAGTTTATGATGACTCATTTTACGTCCCATAAATTCGAGACGTAAACTCGAAATGTAAACTCATAGAGTTTATGTACATGACTTTATGTATATTTAACATTATATGTTATTATGTATATTTAACATTATATGTTATAAAATATTTGTGAAAAATAATTTCTATATGTTAGTTTCAAATGTAATGAGTTTATTGGTCATATGTCAACTCACTCATAGTGAGTTGGTCTCGGGCGATCTCGGACGACCGCGACCTCGGGCGATGGTGACCTCGGGGACAGCAATCTCGACGTGGATGGCATTCTCGACGCGGATGGTGATCTTGGCGTCCGACAGCTCAGCCAGATTGGCACAGACGAGCGACGACGCAGCTAGATCGGCCAATCTATGGTCAGATCCGGACGCCCACAGCCAGATCGACCACTAGGCGGCCATATCGCGAAAGAGGGAGAGGGAACAGGAGAGGGAGCCAACGAAGAGGGAGAGGAAGCCGGCGTCGGAGGGAGAGAACGTCGCTGGAGGGAGAGTGGGACGTCAGATCCACATGGTCTTCGCCGCCTTGGTGAGAGACGGATCAGGCGAACATAAGACTTTGGATCGGCCATGGGCCATTTTTTTACCCCATGAATCGGTGAAAGAAAACACAACCATCGAATCTCCATCCGACGGGCGTAGTTGGGGGGAGGGGGTTCCTCCCCCTGGAAGGGGGAGAACCCCCATTAAATCCTTTAATCAATGATAATTAGGATAAACCCTTAGATGAATTAGGAACACCTAATATATGAATAAACCAACTATTCTTAATCTTAATAGGATGACAATACTCCATCCGACTCTACTATCAATCTTACTCATATTAAAATACTATGAGTTGTAATTCCTATACTACCAAACCGTCCATCCAGACCAATTTGTCCAGCTATATTAGATTATGAAATGAGTTGCTTAATAAAAAAATATGAATTATTAGATTGATCACACTACCCATTTAATAATCAACTAGTAATTCAATTAAACTAACGTAAAGTTACACGACAATCATATTCTTAAAACCTAAAAAAGATATAATTAATGCTAAAAAAAGATTCCCAAGTTGTCTTAACGATAGAACTCTTGGAGAAATAAATTTAAACTGAAAAACAAATCTAAATTATCTAGATAATAAAGATGAAATATATTCAACGATTAAACCATAAAACATCATTCCAATATGACATAGAACACGAAGTACTCTTTAGAAATGATGTGCCGAAGTGTTACGCATTATTCACCCTTTTAAAATATTCTCTGTCGTTCCTTACTTCAAAGCTTAAGTTGGAGGTCTCAGCATCCTCTCTTTAGGTAGTATAAAGCCTTTATTTATAAAGGTTTAGGTTTTCATGTGACCGGGGAAAAAATAGAAATCTTTTCTATCCAAAATAAGGTAAAATTAGGATTTGAATAAATCTAAAATTTTTGTCTCGTCAAACTCCGAATTTTCTGCCATAAAATCTTTCCAATAATTCCTAGGACCAAGGTTTACAAACTCGAGAGTTTATGATGACTCATTTTACGTCACATAAATTCGAGATGTAAATTCGAAATGTAAACTCGTAGAGTTTATGTACATGACTTTATGTATATTTAACATTATATGTTATAAAATATTTGTGAAAAATAATTTCTATATGTTAGTTTCAAATGTAATGAGTTTATTGGTCATATTTAAACTCACTCATAGTGAGTTGCATAATCATTCTTTATTATTAACAATTCATTACACTCTACAAATACAATATATAAGTCGATGCAGTTTAAAATTTATACATCAAATTTTCAAAGTAGTCCATGAGTCTTATAAATTAAATCATAAAGTATACAATTTGACCTCAAATCTTGGATAAATGCCTAACTTTTGCATATGACGATTCTACCTGTAGACTATCGAGTTTACCGAGTTTATTTGAGTTTACTCGAGTCTATCGAGTCCATAAGAGTGTACCCGAATTTACCATGAAGTCCGATCCTACTCTGAATTCACTCAATTTCATGGGTAAACTCGTGAACTCGTAAGAGTTGAAGTCTCAAACTTGAGAGTTTGTGAACCTTGCCTAGGACATATGGTATGCATTGCTAATTCTTCCAAAATTAGGTTTCCAAGTCAACTTCGGCATGTCACGCCCCTTGAATCTCTTGTCATGACTCACCTAGTATTTTATTCGGATTCGACATGAAAAATAGCCGGCCATGAAGTTGTGGTGATGGCTTAATTACTGTCCAATATGAAGTTGTCACGGGTTGTGAGGGACATGAAAAGTCAAATTTTAACTTCATAACTTAAGGTCATCACGTTCGGGAAATAAGGATAATGACTCATTACATTGGAATACTTGGACACAGTAATGTTTGTGATTTGATAATAACAACTCGTGATTTGCATAATGACTATAACTATAATACAACAACCTATGATATTCGACTTCGCATGCTCATTGTAGGCGTGATTTTCATACTGTGAATCCCACAAGTAATGGTCGTGATATGTACTTGAGAGTGAATTCGAACGATTGCGCGATTTCTTCGAGTTGAGCTCGTAACAACTCTGATAAATTCGTAACATCTCATGAAGTTGCCTACATCGCAGAAAATCAACTGTAGGAGGCGTGATTGTTCAGTAATCAACTATGAAATAGACATGGGCTGTTTGGTTAGAGATTTTTTTAGTAGGAATAATAAATTTTATTCTAGACAATATCGTATTCTCCCCATATTCTTATTATGTCTCTTGTTTGGTTGAAAAGAATAAATTTGATATTTTTATAATTAAAATATTTTACTACAAATAATTTACATATATTATTGTAATAATAATTACATTATATTATAATTGTATATTGTTAAATAAAAAATGGTGAAAAATGGAAAAGAAGGTGAATATCTTTATTTTATTGTTTCAAAAGAATAAAGATATTCTTTAATCGGTTCAAAAGATGGTGGTTTCACCTTTCTCTAAATGAATTCGTCAAAAAATAAAGGTTGACCACGATAATCCTATTCCACATTGCATTTGGATCTAGTCTTGAAAATATCAAGATATTATAATTTTTATCCACAAATCAAACAGCCCCGTAATGGTCGTGACTTAAATGACGGACCAGGACAATTTGATATTTGAAGTTTCAAAAATGATTTTTTGGCTCCTTGTTTGTGATTCTTTCTCTAGTATTTTCTCCACCTCTATCACATAGTTTTCCTGCAAAATATCACTAGAATAGAGTAGATCACTAATCAAAGAAATTAATTAAATAACATCCTAAAATGATGCACGATATGACCAAATTAATTGAAATAAATCTAAATTCAATCTCAATAATATATTGTAAAATGCATGGATCAATAACTCATATGAATCATTTTATTTTAATGTTAAGCATATAAAAAACATACCATACATTTTGTAGAGAAATAGAAACTTTTTAAGTAGATGAGTTATGAGTCCTTAAATATTAGTTCCACAAACATACCCATACTAAGCATGCAATCATCGCACCACAACATTAGTGCCACATATTATATTAGGAGCTAGACATAAATATATATGCAAATAACGAATTATGGTATTTGTATATGATTGCTTAAACTCAGAATTTGATATTCGAATGATGCAGTGGCATTGGAGGGGTGGAGCTTTTTAAAAAAAAAAATAAAAGTAGGTTATTTATTAATGAAGGCACCAGAAATGTCAAAATACATCAGTGGAGCTAATGTCGTTTTGTCTAACTGCCATGGCAATTGACAAAGTTATGACTCATTTTGGCTAGCTATCCGAATAGCATTACAAACACCATGGCCAGTTCCTGCCACCAGCAGTGGTCTCTGCCACTGCCTGCCACCAACTATGGTCTCTCGTAACACATTTGCTCTCTAGTCTCTATCAGAGTATAGTCGACATGTAATTGCAGAAATCCAAGAGTTATGATGGAGCAAAAGTAGAGCTAGATGGTGTGGGATGGAAGTAAAATTTGTCGTCTCATTTTTCATTGGCAGTGTCTTCCATGCACATAACTCTATAACAAATTATGGTCGGGAGTCAGTTAAAACTTTCATTAATTAGGAGGTTACAAATTTTTTTTTAAAAAAAAGAAATGAATGATGGAGAGGCAATCTAATTATTTACATATAGATTTTGAATTTGAATGAGAGCATGCATTCACATGCCATATGTGGTTTCACACTCTGTGCCCATAACGGGGAGTTGAATTTACATGTTATGACATCAGAGCTTTGGGATCTAATCGGATTCATAAAGTGTGGGTAAAAATGAGTACTTGCATGCTATATTGTTTGTGCATATATTTATTGGTTCATGCATACTTTTTTATGTAAATTTTCTTGTGAAATATTATGTAAAGATTAAGAGAAAGTATGTGGTTGAAAATGTTTTTTTAAGTCAGCCGTCGGTATCTAGAAGCAGTGCTATTTGTTTAACCCGCGTGGTGTTAACGGTTATATGCATTGATCATAGGTTGGAAGGTCGGTCCATCATCGAGCTCAACAAATCTGGTATTGGTTGTCCCGGGTCGTGTACCTTATAGTGGCAAGTGAGATTCTCAGTAAGAATTTTTTGCATTCATATAAACTCGAACTCGGGACTTGCTTAAGTGAAAAAAATCACTTACCACTCCACCACAACTTGGTGTTGAAGATGCTTTATTGTTTTATATTATGAGATGATGGGCATGGACGAAGTATATCAATAATTTGAAATGTGTATTAAATATAAATTGAGAATTATATACAACTTGAATAATATGCCATAGTAAATGCTTTTGTCGTATGAATGATCATATGTTGATAATTAGTGATATGTTATATGGATGATATGCATTTGTGATATTATATATGATATTCAATTTTATGGACAAATGTGAGTTTATCATATGAAGTGATGTTATCTTTAGGTTGACATGATTTATTGATGTGATATTCTGCCAATGATATTATTCTTATTAGGAACTGCAGATGAAAAAAATATGAAACCTAGGTTGATGTATTAATTAGATATTAGAGAATGAAAATTGAGATGAGGTGATTGACAAAATAAGTTGAATACCAAATAATGGATAAAAATATGATTAAGCCATTGTATTTATTGCAGACATGAATATTAAATTCACAAAGTTTGAGTTATATAGAAAGTGGCCATCAAAAGAGGACACATGATGCCCTTATCTTCTCATATTAGGACAAAGAAATGAGAAAATATATTTTAAAAATTCATGCCTATCTTGCATTTGGTCAATTTCTCATGGTAAAATATTCTTAACAGGAAGATATGTAAGAAGAAAAAGAAATACTAAGTTATATTTTAAAGTAATTGTGATATTTCACTCTTAGGGTTTGAAAATAGGACTATGCGTAGAGTGGTTAAAGTAAGAAGATTCACTGGATTCGGTCAATTGTTATGTCAAGACTTTTATTTTATGTATGAAAGAAGGCACCAATTCTATAAAAAGAAACTCAGTATTGCACAACTTGATGACTAGTTAAAAGAATTAAAATCCATGAGAATAAATTTGTTGATTTGTTTTACGAAAAACTTAGAGACAAATATAAATTTATGGTTGAGGAAAAGTGCATTGGAAAATAAAACTGTCTACAAATATATGAATACTTATGATCTGATGACATCGCTAGTTGTTGAAAGTAAGATGATTAAAAGCATATGTGCACTTATCGACACGTTACGGGAATAAAATGTAAAAAAAAAAGCTTGGTCATATAACAAAAGAATCTTTGAAAATTCTTAATCCCTTGATTATCACCATGTGTGAACTCGATCGTAAGAGTAATAACTCTAGATTGATATCTAGACTTATATATAACACAAGGATTACTTTTAGATTTTCCCAAAAAAAAACTACAATAATCCATATATGGTAAGTTGAAATTTCAATATAAATCATTCCTTATAAACAAATGGTCAAGACAAATGAATAAATTCTATTTAGTAAGTATGACTTAAATTGACTTCATTAGCTTTTGAGACAACGAAATAATCAAATGTTTTATGGTTAAGTATGAGATAAATATCATCTATATAAGGCAAACATGATATTTGATTTATATATTTGAGTCAAGATTGGTGCAATGCTCGAGGATAATCATGTTATCATTTCAGTTGAGGATTTTCATTAAATTGATTCGATGATTGTTGATAGGCGATTACATATGATTTATGGTTGTAAATAATTTTAAAGGATAAATGAAGCATCTCAAGGTTAGTGGACTTCGACGAATGTGAGAAAAAAGTGAATGAGAAATAATTATGTATTTGATACAAAAGAATTTAATGAGAATCCTTTCAAAGTTAAGACTGTGTATAGAATCTCCGAATAAAAATCTAAAGGGTTCGTATTTTAAAATGAGCATATTCAGAGGTTGTATAATAGGTATATATTAAGTGAAAACAAATGATGATAGTGATACAAGGATCTATGTGGAAAATATTTGTTCAATTAATGTTATGATTATACCGTGTATGGATGATGATATTTTGGATTATTTCGAGATCATCATGGAGAGAATCATATAGAAATTTTAAGTTGTGGAGTCGACACAAACATTGTTAAATAATGCCTTGAATCCTACTTTAACTGAAAATCTGTTTGGATCCAAAGAAGTAATAGAAAAACTTCGAGAGATGCTTGGACGAGAAGTGCAGAGTCGGAAGGATTCCTACTCCTAGTAGGAATAGGAGTCGGCCGGTTTCCGATGTCGAGAAGGATATGGCGAATTCTTGGAAGGCCGAGCTTCCTTCTGGACCGAGGAGCACTTGGATATGGAGTCTGAACGTGGAGGAAGACTTGAAGACAGTAGGGGCGCCTGGAGGAGTCCCAGTCCGAGTGGGACTCGGACTGGACAGCTAGGGCGCGCCCGGGCATGGCGGGCGCCAGGTGGGCGCCCGGCCCAATTTGATTCTAGGGAGGAATTCAAGTTGGCCGAGATCTTCAAGGGTCTTCAGGAAGTCAGATTTCTACTCCTAGTTCAAGGAGGTTTTTCTAGAGAAGGGACTTGCATGCCTAGTAGGATTAGGTTCTTAAGTTAGAGTAGGAGTTATTTCTCCAAGGCCCTATAAAAGGACATGTAATCAAGGCTTGTAAGACCATCCTGAATAATTCTGGATCAATCTGATCTTGTAATCCTCTTCTGTTTCTTCCATCTAATATAATTCTGCGTCACCTTAAATTTCTCGGGTTTTCTCGCGATGCGTAATTTCTCTCGTGCAAAAAATCCTAACAAACTGGTATCAGAGCGAGGCTTCATTATCGATCCTCCGTCAGACGTAGAGATGGCATTGCACAACGTCAACGTCGAGAAATTTATAAGACGAAATAGTTTCAATCTCTAGCAGATCAAGATGCGTGCACTTTTTTGAAACAATAGGGAGTATGGGCGCCGCTCGTGAACGTGTCGAAGAACAAACCGAAGGGAGTCTCGAAGGACAAAGAAAAGGAGTCCGACCTCGCAAGTTTGACGGCACAAGAAGAGAAGGCGTACTCTATGATCCCGTTGTGTCTGGCGGACAAGGTGATTATCGAAGTCGCTGATCAAGAAATGGCGACCGGTCTGTGGTCGAAACTTGAGAGTCTCTACATGACCAAGTCTCTGACCAATAAGTTATTGTTGAAGCAACGTCTGTTCACCCTCCGCATGCAAGAAGGTACTCCTCTGAAAGATCATCTTGATCAGATAATACTCTGTTGATGGAATTACGAAATATAGATGTGAAGATTGAGGATGAAAATGCTGCCCTACTTCTGTTGGTGTCTCTTCCTCTGTCGTATGAAAATTTCGACAACCTGTTATCATCGGAAGAGACACAATTACTCTGGAAGAAGTAAAATCGAGTCTACATACTCGTGAACTTCGTCATAGGGCGTCTGGCAAGGCTGTGAAAAATCAGAACAGGGATTGGCGGCGACAGAGAGTGTTGGATATCTGATTGTAGGATTCAATTCAAGGTGGAGATTTGTTAAATAATGCCTTGAATCCTACTTTAACTGAAAATCTGTTTGGATCCAAAGAAATAATAGAGAGACTTCGAGAGATGCTTGGACGAGAAGTGCAGGGTCAGAAGGATTCCTACTCTAGTAGGAATAGGAGTCGGCCGGTTTCCGATGTCGAGAAGGATATGACGAATTCTTAGAGGGCCGAGCTTCCTTCTGGACCGAGGAGCACTTGAATATGGAGTCTGAACGTGGAGGAAGACTTGAAGACAGTAGAGGCGCCTGGAGGAGTCCCAGTCCGAGTGGGACTCGGACTGGACAGCTAGGGCGCGCCCGGGCGTGGCGGGCGCCAAGTGGGTGTCCGGCCCAATTTGATTCTAGGGAGGAATTCAAGTTGGCCGAGATCTTCAAGGGTCTTCAGGAAGTCAGATTTCTACTCCTAGTTCAAGGAGGTTTTTCTAGAGAAGGGGCTTGCATGCCTAGTAGGATTAGGTCCTTAAGTTAGAGTAGGAGTTATTTCTCCAAGACCCTATAAAAGGACATATAATCAAGGCTTGTAAGACCATCCTGAATAATTCTGAATCATATAATCCTCTTCTGTTTCTTCCATCTAATATAATTCTGCGTCGCCTTAAATTTTTCGGATTTTCTCGCGATGCGTAATTTCTCTCGTGCAAAAAGTCCTAACAAACATCTTGAAAATTTAGTTGTTGATTGGTCACCTCAAATGTCATTGATTTTCATCTAGAGTCTGTTGAGTTGGAGTTTACCAAAAGATCGATTGGTGTGGATCGTTCTGTGGTCAACAATTGAGAACTCGAACCCAATTATAATAGTTGCACATATAATAGTTGACAAGGAATCATATCAGTGAGGTGATGAAAGTTGTTTCACTCAACAGGTTCTAGTTTAGCTAAATCAAACTTGAAGTTCAAATATAAGAGAACACATGGTTATTATTTTTATTGTTAAAATCTAAATAAAATGTGGATTAGAAAGATCCGAATGGAAGTAAATTTTACCACAATTTCTTTTTATTGATGGAGGATTAAATTAAAGTGGTTGACTCCAGAAGGTTATGAGACAGCTATAGAAGGACTTAGCATGCCATCTCAGAGCTAAAATAAGTTTAATTATTTCCTTTTATGAATGATAAATTTAAAATTTTATAAAGTTTAATTTTATATTATCGGATCAGGGTCTTGACCATTAAGAAAAGAAAAGACTTTTGTGGAAATGGGCTACAATTTGTGCTTTGAATACTTTTATTGTAAAGGGAAATCAGAGTCTTAGATGTGTTTGGTTAAAATTTTGAGAAAGTAAGGACTTGTTGGATTTGATTTAAAATGACGGTTAATTACTCTTCATTTGTACTAGTTTGAGGGAGAATTAATTCTTTATTTGAAGTGATTATTCAAGATATGTTAGTTTCAAAAGAAAGAAAATTGTGTCAAACTTTGATGAGAGCTTGTTGAAATTGTCCATGATCAAATTTTATCAGGAAGCTAAATTTGAGCTACGATTTTTTTGAAAAGAAAAATGGTATCTTCGAAGTTCAATATGATCGATAATAAAAGTACAATTTTAAATCTATAAATTTTCTTGAAATATTTATGAGGGTAAGACATATGATTTATCATCTAGTTTTCTTATTAACTCTGACAACATTCATAATGTAATTTACATATTTACAAATTGATAACTCATAAATGTTTACTTAAAGAGGACCAACAGATTAAAGTAAAGTGAGAATATGTTCTTTCAAGTGCAGCTAGTGCATATCTTAGCGTGAAAGATAAGATAGCTAGGTAGACACTTATGGGTAGAAAATTTGTGAAAGAATCATATTGAAGTAGAGACCAATAAGGAGATGGATAAAGATATATAAAAAAGTTATGCTTGTTATTTTAATTTCCAAATTACTAAAACTTTTCCCCTTCTTCCTTACCGTGGTAAGTGTTTATGAAATAAGGAAGAAAAAAAAAAGACATTAAGAGATCCTCTAGCTCAATCTTAGACACTCTAAGAGAGTTCTCACATTGACAAGGTCTACTCGATATGAATTAGGCATGAATGAAAAAAAAATCTTTTACAAAAAATTCAATTGAACTAATAAAAAATTCAACTAAATTAAATTTCTTTTATGAATGTTATAATTGTAAAGATCTAAACAAGAGGTTTTAAACCCCCCCCCCCCCCCCCCCCCCCCCCCCACACACACACACACACACACACACAATTTTTTAAAATTTTATTAACTCTCTATATAAATAAATAAGTTTCATGATTAAATATAAAATCAAAGCCTCCCTTAAATAAATTTACTAATATTAACAAAAGTTCTTCTTTGGTGTGGTGGCTACTAGGTTCAAACCTTGACCCACGGACTGGCTACAACAAAAATATGCTTTAGAGATCACTATTTTATGGATTAATTATATGTTGGTTCATAAAATCTATTTATTAGAGACAAATTGATAAATGCTTCCTAGTTTTTCAAACTTTTGGGACAAAAAATTGAGTGGTCTCCACAAATAAATTTAAGGAAATCGATTTAAACATTGATCCCTAATTAATTTAATATTAGGGACTAATAGGTGCTTAATAATCTCATTTATAGGGACCAGATGAATTGGTCCCAATAATTTTGCTTTTTTGTTGTTCTCATTTAATTAATTTGCTTAATAATCTCATTTAATGCGATACCTGATTCTTCTACCATTGGCGGAACTTTCCGAGCTTTTTCCGAAGAAGGTTTTATTCAACTCTAGCAGAGAATCAAAGAGGTACACGTGAATCCTATCATGATCCCAATGACATGAAGCTGTTTGGATAGTTTTCCGGTGCTGGTTTAGATGATTCTTTTTTCTGGTGGAAATAGTTAATTCCACTGTTCTTTTTCTCAAATTAAAATTTTCCCAAATCTACTGTTCGGTTTGGCTGAAGTGGTTCACGACCTGCCCTCTCTTGTAAATGTTCGAGATGAGGGTGTTCTTCCAAACACCACCCTAGGACGGATATCGCGGTGAGTCTAGGATCCTCGGGCGTTAGCCGCGTGGTGAGGAGTCTCCGGTGGTCGTCGACCCTTGTCCTCCTCGATGAGATGTGTCGAGTCCGCCACGCTCAGGCTTAGCTCACTCTCCTTTGACGGCGTGGGCGCGCTCTCGAGGACTCTGACGGCGTGGACTCTAACAGCGTACAAGTCGCTGCTCCTGTTCAACCGCGCTAGTTTCTCTTCTATCCTCTCCAGCTTCCTCGCAATGGACCGTAGGGCACCGCTCCTGGGATCACTGGTCACGCCTTGGAGGTAAGACATGAGCCAGCTGCTTCCGCTTCGTCCGCCCATCACGTGGGTGTACTCGTACCTCCCACTACAAGAAAATTGGCAATTAACGATGCTTAGTAGCGTCGCAAATTATGGTGATGGTAAATCGACGTCACTAGTGCCATCATGGCGTCCACATTGCGCCAACTAAGAGACGATTTTTGCCTCTCAATAGCGTCTTATTAGCGTGATCTTAGCTATTCAGGAAATAGACACTAACGAAGATGCCTTGGATATGCCAGATAGACGCTATTATTGCGCGCCATGAAGCGAAAGTGCGCGGGAGAACCTTGTGCCGTTCTCGCGTCAAAATCGCTCGACGCTAACCTCGCGTCGCACACATTGCGACTCTAGGGAGACGCTATTTGGCGTCACAAATGAAACGACGCGATGTAAACACCAATGTGATTGCTTGAAAATAGATAACTGTATATAGACTGTCTATATTTATATTGCTATTTATTTTATATATAAACCCTAAACCCTATATATTATCTACACTACATGATAATCAATAAATAAATTAAATATTATATATGTATCTTCAACATATATATGTATTCCTACATGATTACCTATATTATATATATGTACAACATGATTACATATATATGTATTTCTACATCATAGGAGTGTTCCTAAATATATAATTTATTACCTGTATTATATATGTTATTTATACATACAATATATATCATATCTTAATTATGCATATATTACTTTTATATTCATAATCATGAAATTATGATGGTTGAATTAAGAGATTGATTTGCTATAAATTATCCCATTTTAGCATCACCATGGAGACTCAATAGCGTCTACTTAGCGTCCAACTACAGCCGCCGACATTGTCGAAGCCATGGTGACACTGTTGGCATCTCTATAGCGTCGCCATCTTGAGACGCGAATAAGCTTTAGACGCTAGTTCGGTGCTACGGGTCGCTAAACCACTCTAGCGAGTCAATAGCGTCTGTATTGCACCGCCGTAGCCGACTTTTTATCACACTCGCTTAATCGGGCACATATAGATATATAAATATGCGTATATACTTATACTTATATATAATAAGTACACATATACATATTATTATCACTTAATCTCACAAATATAAACATATACATACATATATACACTTGGAATATGTATACATATACATGTTATCTATATATGACTCTCACATGTATAGACATATACATACACGTATATACTTATAATACATATAGATAAACACATTGTTGTGACTTAATCTCCCACACGTAGACATATACATACACACATATATAATTTTGTTATAGACACATATACATATAGACTTATAATTTTATATACATATATCATAGATTGTGGGAAGGGAATAAAACAACTGGAATAAGGCACAATGCGATGATGAGACACTATATTGATAAATAAAATTACATACATAAAAGAAAATTAGAAATAGAAAAATAATTAGCGTCTCTCTAACGTCACAATGCGACGGTATGATGTCGCTATAGTTACTTAGCGACACATAAGCCTCTCTATAGCGTCTCATTAGCCAAATTTTTATTACCCTTATTTAATGGGGCGCCTATATAGCCTCTACGTAGCGTCATGGTTGAATGAGACACTAAAGAATTTACTTAAATCCCTAACCCTTGTTCTTCATTTTCATTATTTACTATTTACTATTACCCCTCCCACGCCCGACGCCCAATGCCCGACACCTCCGCCTCCTCTGCCGCCCTGCGTCGACCTCCGCCTCCTCTACCGCCATTCGCCTCCACCTCCTCCGCCTCCGCCGCCCTCCGCCTCCTCTGCCACCATTCGCCTCCGCCTTCTCCGCCTCCGTCGCCATCCGCCTCCTCTGCCTTTGCCGCCGCCACCACCGCCTCCGCCTCTTCCACCGCGCCCCTCCGCCGACCTCCACCGCCGCCTCCGCTTCCTCCATCGCGCCCCTCCTCCACCGCGCCGACGTCCGCCTCCTCCCCCGCCCTCCGCCTCCTCCACCTCATCCTCTGTCGGCCTTCCACCGCCTCCTCCTCCGCCGACGTCACAACGGTACTTAGACATTTTTTTTCATAATTCTAGAACCTCTTTTTATCATGTTCTCATAAATTTTACTAAGAATGTACTTAGACATTTTTTGATGATAAAATGAGATTGGAATTCGACGATGAAGTACTTGAAACATATGATTTTGGACTTTGTAAGTTCAAAATCACACATTTTAAGTACATGAATTTATTGACATATGGCTTAATGTTATCTATTACAGAAATAATAAATCCAGATCGAGTTGGATTCGTCGTTGGAAGGATAAACATGACGTCATAACTGAAGAATATAAGGATTGTGTTGATGACTTCATTAATGTGGCATATCAAAATGAAGGTGTTGCTTCTTCATATGACGAAATCTTATGTCTATACCGGAAGTGCAAATGTTATCAGTGGAAAATAAGATATGATGTGCAGAAGAATTAATATTACATGGATACTAACATACACAAATTGGTTCTTCAGGGCAAAGAAAGATGGGCTAAAGAAATAACTAATGTAGATACTGTTGTGGGCGACTCGAGCAATCCGTATAGGGACATGATACGAGATGCAATGTTAGGAGAAAATATTGGCGAAACATTGATTTGAAGAAGACCCAAATCCTTCGACTTCTATGTTTATAATCTTCTCAAAGAAGAAGATGAACCTTTATGGGATGAATGCGTGAAGTAAACTACATTTTCTGCAGTGGCACAACTAATGAACTTGAAATTAGAATTTAATATGAGCGAAAGTTATTTTGACTGGATGCTTGCTATTATTAAGAGTATGCTTCTAGCTTTAGAGAAATTACCGGGATATTTTTACAGGTGCAAATGGTTGATGAGAGATTTAGGGTTGGAATATCAGAATATTGATGCATGTCGCAATCATTACATGTTGTACTATAAGGAAAACTACTCACTTATGAGTTGTTCTATTTATGGCGAGCCCATATTCAAGTCGAGAAAGAATTCTTAAAGTTCGAAAAAAAATGTGGCAAATGCAATATTTAGATACTTTTTTATTGTTCCAAGATTACAACGATTATTTTTTTCTGAAAAAATTACATCATTTATGAGGTGACACAGAGAAGGGGCACATGATGATCAAAATTCAATAACACATCCTTCGGATGCAGAGGCATGGAAACGATTTGATGCACTTCATTCGGCTTTTTCTGCAGAATCACGTAATGTTATATTAGGATTTTGCACCGATGGCTTCAACCCATTTGGCTCATCAAATATTGCTTATTCATGTTGGCCAATTTTTGTGACACCTTATAATTTGCCTCCAAGTATGTGTATGAGACGAGAGAATATATTACTTACCTGTATGATCCGGGGTCCTCGATCTCTTAGTAAAAATTTAAATGTTTACTTAAGACCTTTGATTGATGAACTCATGATGTTATGGGAGGATGGCGTGATTACCTATGACAAATCAAAAAAGCAAAATTTCATTATGAGAGTTGCATTAATATGGACCATAAGTAATTTTTTGGCATATGGAATGTTGAGTGGTTGGAGCACAAAAGATAAACTTGCTTGTCCCATATGTGGAAAGAATACGAAATCATTTTATTCGAAAAATTGTAGGAAAGTTTGCTGATTTGATTGTCATAGGATATTTTTGCCATTGGAGAATTCGATGCATCGTGATCGAAACTCATTTAAAAAGAATACATCCGAGAATACTTTATCTCCAATTAATTTGACGGGATAAGAATTGCTAGAGCAAGTAAACAAGCTTAGTGAACTCTCATTCGGACTGAAGGCTGGTAGTTACAAGCAAATTGGGTTTGGAAGTAAACATAATTGAGATAAAAGAAATATTTTTGGGGAGTTGCCTTATTACTCTTCAAACTTGGTACGTCATAACTTGGATGTCATGCATGTGGAGAAGAACGATTTGACAACATCTTCAACATTATTATGGATGTTAAAGGAAGAACAAAAGATAGCATATAGACCCACGAAGACATGAAATTAATATGCAAAAGACCAAAGTTAGATATCATTCATCTTCAAAATGGTAAATGTAAAAAGCCAAAAACTACTTATGTATTGAGCAATGATCAAAGAAAAATGATTTTTGAACATATCTCGTTGTTTTAACTTGGACAATGGGAGGATACATGGGATGATTTTATGCAAAGACTGCTTCCAATTGCCTTTAGGGGCCGTTTGGCAACGGAAACCAGGTGTTCCATCAAGTTTCCGTAGTTCTAGTTATGTTTGGATAGAGTGGAATTTGATGATGAAGAATAAGGTAGTTAATGTGATAGGAAAAAGTAAATGTGATGAGTTAATTTTTTGTGGGTTTTAAAATAATAATTGATATTATAAATATAAAATATAATCTTGTTAGTAAATATAAATCAAATTAAAAATTAAAATTATGTTTTAAAAAAATTCGTTAAAAAATAATTTATTTAAAATTAAAAAAATCTCATTTTTAATAATTATATGCAGTAAAATATTAATTTTTCTTTCCCTTCCTTATCTATTTCTTAATTAAATTATTTTATATTAACATTGCAATATATATAGTAAATCATAGCATTTCATTTTTATATATGTTGTGATTAAATAAAATATTTTCTATTTATATACTTTAAGAGCATTTTAGTTTTTAAATTATAAAAGTAACATATCAGTTGTTTTATTATCAAATGCTAGATAATCTATCATTATTATTATTATAAGTACAGTACATATATTAAAATATATAATTATTTATCTTTAAAAATATATACTTAACACTTAAAGTTAAGTTAAGCAGGCCCTAGGGTCAGACTTGAGGACACACATTGGGTGATACACTTTTTATCAAATCCCGAATTCAAACATTCCTGACCACCAAGGTTGCACCAAGGGTCAGACTTTTTTTTTTTTTGGCTCTCCCCCGCTTTATTAATAGCTACTTGCAAAAGGCAATGTTGCAATTGGCACAAAACATATTTGGCATGAGGCTTGTAGCGTATAAATTCGTTCAAGTTTTAAGAGTTTACTATCAAAAACATGCTTCTTTAGCTCATATGCATTGGACATACTAGAATCTATTAAACCACGCGCCTAAACTTAACTTTAGTACTTTAGGGTCCTTATGGGTAAAAGAAATGAAAAAAAAAAAGATAACTCTTCGTACTCATTTCCCACCATTCTCTATTCTCCATTTTTTAAACATCATTTACTCAAATTTACTACACAAATGTAGATTATAACTAACCACACGGATGTATGTTTTTACTAGTTCATATTGGTTGTATGTTTTCTTTTAAAATAAAATTAGATCATAATTATGTCAGGGAACCTTTTTTTTTTGTTTTCCAAGGCAAAATAAGGTCACAATAGATGAGTTTACACTTAGTATAGTTGCATGCACATTTCTATATGTTGGAATAGGTATTCCCGGCATTTCCGGAATTAAGATATATATATATATATATATATATATATATTATGTTACGTGTATATATTATTTATTTTATGAAAAATTATGCGTAACGTATATAAAACTTCACATGATATGAGTTTGGAAAAACTTAAACTCCCAATATTCACAATCTTTGATTTTGCCATTGATGAGCCTCTTGATATTTAACTCCCGGAATCTAAATTTTGTTTCCCCAAGATAATAAGATATATGATTACGTTTATTTCACCTTTTTAGTCATATATGTGCATTACTCATTTTCATCCTTAAACTCTCAACATGGTAATTTATACCCAAACCCTAACATTACTTGCTCTACGTTATCTCGTGTCTATACTTTCATCATTTTTTGTCATACGTTAAAATGACCAAAAGAAAATCAAAATTGTTCGGATTAACCAATTTGCAATGGAATAAAAAAATTGCTTCTTATTAATCGAGGGCTGACAAATATTGGCGAATATTAACTCCTTTCGCGGCAAATTCTTCAAGATTCGAATGGGAGGCGATTTATTTAAATTCCTAATGATGTCTATTTACTAACTGAACAAATTGGAAATTCAATTTGTTAATGAGCAACATTTTTACTTTCGTAACTAACTGAGATTAGCTACAATTAACGAGCGCTAAATTAGTCGCATTAAACAGGTCTAAGTCTCGGCCCTAACAAAGTACGATATCTCTAATCAACAGTGGTTATAGTAGCGTTGAGTTCTTGGCACTCGCAGGACACGTTCAAATTTTGATGTTAGAGTATTGAAATCATAACGTTCATTTAAAAATAAATTATTTTTACTTTCATCTTTCTGACTCAAAATTAGTTGGATGATAGAAAATTTTCATCCGAGGATGCACAAAAAAAAAAAGGTATGATAACTCTTGAATTTGATTTGGCTCCATTGTTTCAAATGAGTCAACACGAGGTCTTTGCCTCCGTACATCTAACCTATTTTTCTAATGTTATTAAAATCATATCAGATCGATCGATTTAATCGTGAATCGACTGATGATCTAGTGATTTAGTATTAAAACTTATTTTGACATTAAATCGAACAAAATCCATTCAACTGGGTTGGTTGATGGTCATCATCTATTACTTTTGTTAGGCTTAAATAAACATCATATTAATTTAGATTTAGCCAAAGGTTCCCCGGGCACAACAAAAGAAGAAATGACAAAAATCTAGAGCCGAAAAAAGTTTGAGAAAAATGCTTTTATAGGGTTCCAAAGTTGATGCTAACTTTATGCCTGCAGAAAAGCCCCTTTCCTTGTCTCTCTCTCTCTCCCTCCCTCCCTCACGCTAAAAAGCCTAACTTATTTGCAGTGATTCCCTCACCAGCACCGCATCCACTCACATCAGCAGTGCACAAATCTTGGGAAGTTTCCGTCCTCTCGAAGAGGACGCTCACACAAACTCCAAAAAAAAAAACGCTGGGCGCTCAGTTCATGCAACAAAGAGAAGCATTCGCATTCAGAAAGCCACAGAACTAAAAGGGGATTCCCCCCTGCTCTCTCTCCTCTGCTTTGCTCTGTTCTGCTTAAAAGTGTTAGTGGCAATTGTTAGGCTTAAAAGCTCCTCAGACGACCATTTTAATGGCACTCCAAACCTCATTATGTCTCCTCATCATTCCCCTTCCCACCCAAAGTTCTTTATTAATATTCCTTTTTTCTTCAAGCAATCTGCTTGGCACGCCTTTCCTATTTTAATTAATTAGAGGATCAATTCTAGATAGCACTAAGCAAGTCTTACCACACAAATGTTATTTGACTCAATTATATGCCGCGGTCTCACTAGTTTAGACAGTGATTTAAAACCTAGCCCGGCCCGGCCGGTCGGACCGGTGTCTGGCCATCAAAAGGGGTATCGGGTCGGCCTGGACCCGGATCATCCTTTGACCCGTGTTGAACCGGTCAAATTCGGTCCAAACCCGGGTTCGACACCCGTCATTTTTGTGTGACCCGGCCGGTCCATGTTTAAAAATAATTCTAGGGCCGGCGTCTTTATCTTCATTTCGTCACTTTTGTTGGCCAGGGCACGCCGCATTCGGCGATCGACGTCCGACAACTGGCAGCCGGCTACCGCGATCGGCATTCGGCGACCGGCAGCTGGCAACCGCGATTGGCGTTCAAGGCGTTTGACATTCGACGTTTCGTTCGGCGACGCGCAGGTTCAATCCGACAACAAGCGAGGCGGCGACCATTACCTTCGATCCGGCGACGTGCGCACGATCCGGTGACTGCTACATTCGATTCGATGAGTTTCTTCCTTTCTCGATTCTTAGTTCGTCAAGTTAGTTCCCCGATTTCGTCCTGTCCAGTGGCCGCACTTGCCCTGGCGGGCGCCGCCAAGCGGCCAGAGCATGCCCTGGCTGGCCAAGCACGACTAGGACAGTAGGGCGTGCCCTTCCTAGTCACACTTGGCCGGCCAGGGCGCCAGGCGGCTAGGGCACACCCTGGCGGCGCCTTGGCCGGCCAGGGCATGCCCTAGCCGCGCTTGACCGGCCAGGGCGCGCCTTGGCCACCTGGCGGTGCATTGCCCGACAAGGGCGCACCCTGGTCGCGTCTTGGCCGGCCAGGGTATGGACAATTAATATTTAAATTTTATGGATTAATTCTTTAGTGTTGTTATATTATTTTATGGATTAGTGTTAGATTCAAATTATTGATTGTGTTGTGTTGTGTTGTTATGTTGAATTTATAATATTAACTTATTATAATCCGATCTGACCATTCGGTCCGACCTGACCCGTTGAGCAATCTGGATCGGACGACGGGTCGGGTCTTACAAACTTGGTTTTAGAGCATGTTCGGCTGTGGAATTAGGTGAAACAAGTCGATATGTAATATTTGACGGAATCAATATTAAAATCTAATGGGAATCGACGGTGGAATTAGACTAGCATCGATTTATTTTTTTTCATTTTTTTTACATGATAGCTTCTCATTTTTTTCTATTATGTGTTCATTTTTTTTCTTTTCTTATTTTCTTACATTTCTCTTGCAAAATAATTTATTTATTAATATACTATATTTAATACAAAAGGATTAATTTAATATTATTTACTATTTAGGATTTTATAAAAAATAATATTTTGTTAAAAATATAAATTATTATATTTCATAATATATTTACTAACAAAAGATATTAAAAAATTTTATACTATTACTTTTATTAAGTAATAAAAATATATTTTATATTTACATTACTTATATTTTATTCAAATACCCATTAAAATTAATTCATCATATTATTTTTTTAATATCACATTAACTTTTTATTTTTTTTCACCATTAGTTTCACTTCTTTCAAACACATGAACTAATTTATTAATTCAATTATTCACATAAAACTCTAAAGATTTGAAGCAACATTACGCCTTAATCACTTGACCCCGACAATGTGGTGTTGTATCGTGATATAAATCTTATCGCATGGCTTAAAAATTTATTTTGTTCATTCGATTTGCTCTTGTACTTGACGTCGACGAGGCACTGTTACGAATGTGTTGTTGATGTGTGGAATATTGTAATAAAATTAAAAATTATTTAGTAAGTGCACTAATTTAATATAATAAAAAAGAGTAAAAAATGTTGAACTCAAGAAGAATAATTAATAATTAATTATTTAATCTTATAAATTAATAGGAGAGAAAATAGGATTTTGGAAAATAAATTTTATAAGATAAAATGTATATGTAGAACATTTAACGTAAAATGAGTTGAAAACACTAGTTTTACTTATTAAATTAATAAAATAATTATATGTTAATTTAAAACATATATTAAATAGTAAAAATGATTAAAATTAAGATTATCATATTATTCGATAGTTGCCATTAAATTAGGTTAACAAATATGACTAATTCAATTATTGTAATTTATTTAGTAGATGATATATTTTTATTATCAAATTGTTCAAATAAAGATATATTATTTTATTAAGAAATATATAATCAATTTAATCATGAATTATAATTATTAAATTAATTAAATGATAAAAATAAGCATTCTACGCGTGGTATAAGGTAGGGTACTCTACATATTCACTAATTTCATTTTATAATTATAAAATAGATACTAAAAATAATGTATGATATAATGGTGTTGAAATTAGGTCTTGAAATGAAAATAAGTCCAAATAAATATATGAATAAGAAAAAAAATTTAATCTTTTTAAAATGGATTAGAGTCTCCTTAATTTATAATGGTGTTAAAATATTATCTTAACAAGATTAAATTAAGCTTAGTTCATTAGAAAATAAGGCAACATAATTAATAATTTATTAGGAAAAAATAAATTTATAATGGTGTTAAACTATTAACTTAACAAGATTAAATTGTGGTCTCCACAAACACATGCACTCAACTTAATTAAGTGGAATAAACTATTTTAAATTAAGTAGAAATAAGGTCTCCACAAATTGACATCCTATCAAGACATATCAAAATTAAATTGTATTAAATTAGATTTCATAAACTATTAATTACTCAACAAGATGGAATGTATTAATAAATTAGACAAGCTTAATTCTTCGCACACTAGTTATCAAATTTATATCACTTATTAGATTCAAATAAAATCAATTAAATTAATCTCATGAACTATGAAATTAAATACTTCATTCAAATTAGTCATAAACTGGTATAGCTTAATTCAACAATCAAATTAACTAATTCAGAGGTAGGCAACATAATTAATAATTGATTAGCAAGAATTAAAATAGTGTAAAAGGATTATGCAACTCGTTTAGAAGCTGTAATCTACAACTCAAAATCTAAGCCGTCGGCCTCACCTAGTATGATTGACTGATTTTTTTTTTCACTTCTTTGCGTGGGTTTTTTTCTTGTTTTCATCCTTTTGATGCTTTCATCCTTCTTGCGTTACGATAAGAGATATTTCCTTAATTCCTTTCATCCTCTTTGTTCCTCGATCAAAGACCATAGACGAAGAAGCATTCTTTTGATATTTCTCTTCGCACTCATCACCAGAGATGAAGAAAGGAAAAAGTTATTTCTTCCTCACGCTAGTTACCATAATAGAGAAGATGAAAATGTACAAAAACTTGATTTCTTTGGTGAGCAGTACATTCAATGGACTTATTAAAATAACTAAAATAAGGTTCACAATATTTTACTTCAATTAATGATATTTTAAAATAAGGTTAATAATAATGGAGTTCATCTTAGAAATTCAAGAAAGACAATGAAATAAAATAATAAATCATAACAATTACATAGAATTAATCAAAGGGTCCCTCAAATCATGGCACATGATCGTCGAACTTTGAACTTCTTCTCTCCATCTTGGTCGTAGTCTGCAACGTTCGCAATTCATGATGGAAAAATCTAAACTTGGCACACGTTGCTTCAATAAATGTGATGTCAATTTATAGACGCGGAGGTGGCTTGTAGTTGCTCAAAGTCGGTAAAATTGTATGGCCAAATTTAATTTTCAATCTAGATAAAAAATTGTTCCAACTATGATAAATTTGTATCATGATTTTTTTCGACCAATCAGATAATGACACGTCATGGAATTGTCATTACGCAGTAAGAAGATTAAACAGTTTGTGCAAGAATTAATCTTTATTGTCATATGTCATTTGTTAGCGATAACACCACCAACTTCCAAGCGACCACAAGTTCGATAGCTTTAAAAAAAAGTTTTTGGAGAAATTGTTGAAAGTTGAAAATTGTATCTTGTTGAGAAATTGTTCGAACTTACACATGAAAAAATTACAGACCACAATAGATAAAATTTGGGCATTTTCCAATAGTAAAGTACTAGCTGAATTTTCATTGTCCTCAAATGCTCATACCATAGGGTTAAATTTCTCGCTCTCTATCTTGATTTTTTTTTCAAATTTTGTTTCTTCTTGCAAAGTAATTTAATTTAGATAAATCTATCGAATATTATAATATTTGAAGCAATATCAATTGAAATCGAGTAAATCCAAACTTACGGCTAAAATTGACAAAAAATATGCATGTCATGATCAAGTTGTAAAAAAAGTAAAATATGTTGAATTTTGCATGCATCCGTTGTCACTCGAGAAAAAAAAGTATGATTTAAAAAGTATTGATAGTATTGAGAAATAAAAAACCTAAATACAAATGTTTTCTAGTAAGTAATAGACCACTCTTACTATTCAATGATTACGAGCATACGTTTGATGATTCTTGGTGTAGAAAACCATCACGAGGAATGAGTACACTTATTATAAAAATGTAATGAATCAACTATACACTAAGACTAAGTATAAAAGTGGAGTCGGAAAAAAATTGTAAGGGAAAGCAAGATAATGAAACAATGTAAAAGTTGAATAGGTGTCATGCTATGCTTGACGGACTTAATGCATAATATTTGTGACAATTTTTCCCACCTAAGTTGACAATGCCATCAATGTCATTTTGGGCTTTTTGAAGTTTTGAACTTTGATGCTAACTTTGCATGCTAAATCTTTGTTGATGAGAATCTTCTCGTTTCCACATCTTTAGTCTTGCACAATGTAGGTTGATGTCGAATGAGTTCTCATACTTGCGAAGTTATTTATCTTGATGTTTTTAAGTATTATGGTAAAGAATGCCAAACAATATTGAGGCAATTTCGTTTGGACCAAGTAATCCTCATGTTACTCCACGTTCATCATCTTGTTGCTCCTTTTGTTCATAATGGGACTTTAGGATGGTTGTTTGCTTTGACGTTCTTCTCTAACGTGAATCATAATGAGATCCCAATAAGAGTTTGTCCACTAACAAAAGTGGCCTTTTCGAATGGCAGGAGTGGTACAATTCATCCATTGACATGATGCATTGCAAAGTGCACCTTGATAATCGAGATTGTTCCCCATTGGATGGAAATAACGCATGGGCTCTTTAGGTCGCTGATCACTAAAAAGTTTGTTAAGGGCTAAATCGATATAGTAAGATGATCGATGAAGTTCAATTCCACTATGTAGTTGTCTCGATCACATTTGTGATGGTTAGATCTCCTTAAGAAACAATGTTGACGTCTCTCCTTGCTATTGTTTGTGCAATAGTTTATTCAAACTGCTCTATTAGAGCTTCACCAACAGAGACCATTGAATGAAGATCAGGGCACCTATAATGCTCCAATGTCATTCATATACATGGCTTGAGACCACAAATGTATATGACAAACATGGTGTCCTTGTCCACTAGGCAAAAGTTCGTAAACTCTTTAATGTATTGTTTTACTATTTTTTTGCTAGAAGTCGAACAATATTATCTTCATATGAAATCGAAACTTTATGTGACAAACATATGTCCTAAGCTCTTGTCGAAACTTATCCCATGTCTCTACGAGTTTAACGATGTCATAGTTGGCACTTGGCACCCACCACAAGTTTGTTGTATCAGAAAGATGCAGTCTTCACCATTCTTGCATATAAGGTTATATTCGAGATTCCTGATACCTTCAAATGTTTGAAATGTTCAACTTTGGAACATTCATATATAGGTTTCTTGAGGAGATTATTCTTGTTTTGATAATCATCTCATGATTATTGGCTATGCTCATTTTTTGAACTCCGTGAAGTCCTTGAGGATAATATCATGCACAGTTTGTATACAATGTTTTATGGATTCCTTTGTTCTTGTCATTATCAACTTCATCTCCTCGAGTCTCTCAAGATTTTCTTTGAATTCCTCGATGTTCAAGGTGACCTCTAAGGCAGCTAGTCTTTCTTGTCGCTAATGACCATATGGGTAGGGGTGTTCACTTTGACCCGACACCCAGCTTAGTCAGGTCGGGTCCGGATTGAAAAATTCTAATCTGACTTGAACTGACTCGACCCGATGATCCGATTTTTTTAAAAAAAATATTTAGTGATTTTTTGTTAATCTAAGTAAATAATTATCATTTAAAATATGAAATAAAGTATTTTGCATGTAGAACAATATCTAGATATTACATTTTTTGGTATATAAAATAATATATTAAATGCATTTTATATTAAAAAATAATTTTTTTTTAAAAGATGGTCAAATAATTCGATCGCTCGATCCGACCTGGGCTGGGTCAAAGTTGGTTCAGGTTTTGTTTTAAAAAAATTAAAATCTGATCCAACAAGAATTGATAGAATTTGGTCAAGTTTGGTAGAATTTGGTCAAGTTTGTTTATAAGGTAGGTCAAATTCGATCGGTTTTCTGCATTGCTCAGCAGAGTTGTTGGAGTAGTCTCGCTTAAATCAATTGTTTGACATGACAAATTGAGAGGCCATTGAAGTAAGGACATGCAATGATGCTTTGTCTCAAAATAAAAAAAAATATCGACTTCACTTTTTTAAATATTCAATCATTATAATGTTTAGTTGAAAAGGAGTAAAAAAATCGTCGTACAACTTATCAAAAGACCTCATATTTGATATATTTTGTTCTTGTATTTGACGAGCCATTGGCCAAGCATCATGCAGAGTGCTCGCAATTCCGAAGGGTTGCAAGTTTATAAATGGACTCTTTTTTATGGGTTGTCAGCTCATGCTAATGTAAAGTGCACTATTTTTTTTATTTGTTTTGAGAAAGGAAATGTTGTCATATTCTAGTTTTCTATAAGTACGGATGTTCATTTAATGATCTATGACTATGGATGCAATTTTAAAACACATTTGTTTCAAAAGTGTCATGAAACAACTTTAGGCTTAACTAGTACAAAATAACTGATTGAAATGATGATAATAATTTTATTGCCTGAAATTTATTTTTAAAAATAATCAATTATGAATTTGAATAAAACTATTGATAATAATGATTAATTAATTATGATATAATTAACTGACTTATTTTAGAAAAAAATAAGCAAACCATCCTACTTTTTATATCTTTTAATTAGTCATATTATAAAATTATGAAATACAGATATATTTTCAAATTGGCTTATAAACTTATGCAAACGGACCTAACTATAAGTATAAAATCCAGAGTAAATGAAAAAAAAAACATAACAAAAGTAAAATAACGTGAAAATATACAAAATTAATTAGTGGACCTAATATACTATATATTTTGACATTTATTTTTAAAAAAATGTAGGATAACAAACACACTTCGAGTGAAAAAAAATATACTACCGCAAAATAAAGAAGAAGATAGGACTGCGTGAGGGAAGATATTGCAATATTATCACCAGATTTAATTTTTGTGAGGATTCTATAGAGAGCGTGGATTGGATGAAGTCCTCATTTGGTAACTACTTTTAGTTCATCATTGTTATGTTCAAATAAAACCAAAAAAATGGCACAGAATAACTTTTTTTCTATGCATGATTGCTCAGAAATTCAAAAACTCTTAATAATAAAATGTATGAATGTGTGAGAATAATGTATGTTCTTCCTATCAGCAGGAATTCACTGTTCTTTTTATTTTCAATGCTGCATTAAGAACAAATAGCTAATGATAATATTTGATTAAAATATTCTTATTCTAAAGGGTCGTTTTGTTGCGGAATCGGACGGAAACCGCGATCTTGTTCCGTCCGGTTCCGTCAAACATCGTTTCGAAATTTGATTTCGAAGCAGGAATAGATTGGTGGAATCGGAGTCACACTTCGATTCCAAAATCGGAGGTTGCCTCATTTTTTTTCTTTTTTAACTTTGACGTGATGTTTTCTTTTTTTTCGAAATTCATTTTTTCTTTTTCTTTTCTCTCACGCAATATCTTCACTAAAATAAATTATCTAAATATAAAATAATTTTAATAAGTGGTTAATATAATATTATTTATTAACTATTTTTTATTAAAAAATTTTAATATTTTATTAAATATAATTAATTTAAAAAATGATTTTTATATTTAAATAATATAATTTTTGACATAATTTTTCAATAATTTTTTTATTTTACAATTTTATTTTAATTAATAATAAAATTATAATTCATAATAATAATAATAATAATAATTTTTAATTTAAAATCCATCTAAAATTCATTCATCATATCTACTTTTTTCTATCACATTAATTACAAATTAATATATCAATTCAATTATGTTACGAGAATAAAGTGTTCGAATGCTGCACTTAAAACAACTTCATATTTCACCTCCGCTCCACCAAACGCCTCCGAAACGTTTCTTCTAATTTTCAACATGCAGCTCACAGGCAAAACACTACGAAAGCATCGTGAGCCTGCACCATCTAAATCTCCAACATAAATTAACTTGCCTTCGGAAGAAAATGTTATCTCAACTGGATTACCTAAAAAAGAAATTGTATGGCCTAAGGCACACACCTGAAATGGATTAAAGAAGATAACTCTGATCACTCGACGTCAGTAGGATCAAATGCGAAAAAATATATTTTATTTTGCTCCTAGCCCCTTCGGTGATATCGAAAACAATTATATATAACAATTGAAATAACATTTATATATATAACATATACATAATCTATGAGATAGACTAGATGCATAAGTCCTGAAGGGGGGTTTATGACTGGCTCTTGAGACTGACATCGCCATAAAAACGCTCTCGAAACAAGGAGCTCTGAAGACGTCAGTCGTCGACATAAAAACAAATCGGTGCACAAAAAGTTTGGACGCCAAGCGAAGACAGGTTTGAGTAACGTGTGACCTCTTTGTTTTGTTTTGTTTTCCTCTTTTTTAAAATATCGATCCCCCTCCGTGTCCCCAGAAGGAAACCGGAACAGAAGCTCGTAGCTCGTAAGTAGCAGCAAACACTGGAACTGCACGATAGACGAGGCGGGAGAGCTGCGAAAAGATGGATGGAGAAATCCCACCATCTTTTTCTTTTTTTTCTTTCCCCCATTGTCCTACTTGTTTTGGGATCACGAGGGCAAATTACACGATTTATAACATTACATTATTATATTATGAAATATCACAATGTTTCGAATGCTTTGACCGTAAACAACGCATCAGTGCACTGAAGAATTTATAAATTTTAATGGTTATTTTATGTTGATTTTAATTCTAATTTTCTGACACAACAATAAAGTGCATGAGGACCGACGGCGGTGGTGACACCGGCGAGTGACCAGACCTTTCAAGGTCGTGTCGAGGGAAAAGCCAGCTCACGCCGTCAAAGCGCCCGGAGACCCGTCAGGTCTGCCACCCTCCGTATCTGCAGGTTTTTATCTCTCTCTCTCTCTCTCTCTCTCTCTCTCTCTCTCTCTCTCTCTCTCTCTCTCTCTCTCTCTCTCTCAACACTGACAACTGTGAGTCTTCTAGAACTCACGCAAGCTTGAAATCGTCACGGACCTTCGAACCCCCATTAACAGCGTCTAAGCCATAAGTTTCTGGTCCGTCTAATTTGTTGGATCTTTTAAACAAAGTAAATCGGCCGTACTACTCAATTAACTATTTCAACTTTAGGTTAAACAAATTTAACTTCTCCTATTTTTTTCCTAGTTTAATCGGATTGTAGAATTTTAGTCTGCTAGAAACTGGATGTATAAGTTTTTATGTCGGAAACAAATAGTCATTATACTCGACTAAACCAATAATCATTGGATTCAAATTGAATCAATGATTGAACTGAATTCAACTATCCCATTAAAGACCCCTAGCTGCAACAGGAGCTGCGCTACAAAATGGTCATACAAGTTGCACGGCAGTGGAAGGAGCAAGTACAAAGTACATGGCCTGGCGACCACATGGATCCATGCTGTGTTTGAACTTTGAAGTGCTCTATTAGTTCCCTTGAATCAAATTCAACCAATGTCAAAAAATAAGAAGATGTCACAATGTCGAGATTTCTTAGTTACTAATTTACGAATTTGGAATTTGAATTCTTGCTTTCAGATTTCACAGATAAAAACAAGTAGCGAAGACGGACCAGACACATTGCGAAGGCGTCAATGCAGACAGCCGTTTGCTTTCACCGTCAGGAGGACACGAAATCGCAGTCATCTCAAGGCGCACCCCCTCTGGCCCCTCGGGCTGCGGTGACATTGCCCCCTACTCATAACCATCATGAGAACCCCGAGTTATTATACCACATGCTGACCTCCCCTTCACACGCACTCTCTCCATGCACTCCTTTCTCTCTCTCCCTCTCTGTTAAGTTCCACTTCTTTTTGCGACGATTCTTCCGCCATTTACAGCAAGAACCGATGCCTTATTCCGATCCTCCTATCTTATTCTCCATTGCTCTTATCTACCCATACTTTATTCCCTCCCCCCCCCCCCCCCCCCCTCCCCCACCATTTTAATTCCACTAGCTAACTGAGATAGCTACCGCAAGACGAAGAATACCTAGTCAAGAACAAAGCCAAATTAACCAGCTTTTACGTACGTACCTGGAAAATGAAGCCACGGCGCCACCTTCTCTCCTTATCCATTTTTCTTCTTCTTGTTGTTCTTCCTCTCTGTTCGGCGGCTTCAGCCGGTGATGAAGACATGGAAACGCTCCTGATGCTTAAGACCGCGTTGCTCGGCCCCCGCGGCAGTGGCCTTGATGACTGGAGAAACGGGGCCGCGGGCAGCCACTGCTCCTTCTCCGGCGTCACCTGCGACGCAGACGGCTACGTGGTCGAGTTGAACGTGTCCTCCCTCCCTCTGCAGGGCGCTCTCGCGTCGGACGTGGGACGACTCCGCCGTATCGTGAACCTCACCGTCTCCTGCGCCTCGTTAACAGGTGAGCTACCCGTGGAGCTGACCAACCTCACGGCTCTACGGCTGCTCAACATCTCAAACAACAACTTCACCGGGCCGTTCCCAACCGTGAACGTTGGCGGGTTCCCTTCGTTGGAGGTCCTGGACGCCTACAACAACAACTTCTCTGGCCCTCTCCCCGTCGGTCTTGCGGCCTGCCCCGGGCTTCGGTACTTGCACCTCGGCGGGAACTATTTCTCCGGCAGGATACCTGAAGCGTACACAAGCGCCGAGGGGCTTGAGTACCTCGGCCTCAACGGGAACAGCCTCACTGGCCCGATTCCTGCGAGCCTCAGCCGGTTGTCCAAACTCCGCGAGCTGTACATCGGCTACTTCAACGTGTATGAAGGTGGAATACCTGCGGAGCTCGGGAAACTGAGCTCCTTGGTCCGACTTGACCTGGGAAGCTGCAACCTCTCAGGCCCCATTCCAGCGAGCCTCGGCAATCTGGTCTACCTTGACACGCTATTCCTACAGTTCAATCGGCTCTCCGGCAGCATCCCCCCGGAACTTGGCCAGCTTAGCAAGCTGGAGTCCCTGGACCTCTCCGTGAACGAGCTCACAGGCGAGATACCAGAGAGCTTTGCCGAACTGAAGGAGCTCAGACTTCTCAACGTCTTCCGCAATCATCTCGTCGGCCGCATCCCGCTGTTCGTGGCGGAACTCCCGAATCTCGAGGTTCTCCAGCTCTGGGAGAACAATCTCACGCTCGAACTGCCGCCGGCCCTGGGGCGGAACGGCCGGCTCCTGAAGCTGGACGTCGCGACAAATCACCTTACTGGTGCCATTCCCACCGAGCTCTGCGCCGGTGGTAGGCTCCAGCTGTTGGTGCTGATGGATAACGGGTTCTTCGGATCGATTCCGGATGAACTAGGCGAGTGTAAGTCGCTGGTTCGCGTCCGGCTCGCCAAGAACTACTTGAACGGTACGATTCCCGCTGGGCTCTTCGACCTTCCCTCCGCCGATATGCTTGAGTTCAGCAGCAACCACCTCTCCGGTGAGCTACCGCCGGTGATGTCCGGGACCAATCTCAGCATGCTCTTACTCTCAGACAACTGGATCTCTGGTTCCATGCCGCCGGCGATAGGCAATCTCCGTCAGCTTCAGACGTTGGCGCTCGAGTCGAACAGATTCTCCGGAACGATACCGCCGGAGATCGGCAACCTGAAACAGCTTTCAAAACTTAACCTCAGTGGGAACAGTTTATCCGGTCGCATCCCCGTTGACCTCACCCAGTGCGCCTCGCTTGTTTCTATCGATCTCAGTGGGAACGATTTGGCCGGAAAGATTCCGAAGGAGCTCACAACGATGCCTATCCTCAATACGTTGAACATCTCCAGGAACCACTTCTCCGGCGAGATCCCGGCGGAAATCCAGCGGATGCGGAGCCTTACTATTCTTGACCTCTCCTACAACAATCTTTCCGGTACCATTCCGGCGCAAGGCCAGTTCCTGGTATTTAACGAGAGCTCATTCATTGGCAACCCGGGCCTCTGTGGTGCACCACTTCATTCCCAATCCGCGTGCGTAGCGGAACGCGACGTCGGTCATGATTCAGGCAATGGCGCGCGCCATCGCAGTTGGCTCAAAACGAGATTTGCCCTCTGGTTGGTGCTAGCACTGGTGGCCACCCTGTCGCTGGGCGTCGGTGCGGCGAAGGCATGGGAAGGGTGGCAGGGACGAAGGGAACGTCTGTCCAAAGCGTGGAAGATGACGGCTTTCCAGAGGATGGATTTCATTGTGGACGACGTGATGGAGTGCCTGAAAGAAGACAATGTAATCGGAAAAGGTGGCGCGGGCATAGTCTACCGGGGAAGCATGACGAACGGTGCAGACATCGCCATCAAGCGCCTGGTAGGCCGCGGCATGGGCGGCGGCCACGACCGTGGCTTCACGGCGGAGGTGACGACCCTAGGCCGCATTCGGCACCGGAACATCGTCCGGCTACTCGGGTTCGTCTCAAACAGGGAGACCAATCTGTTGCTTTACGAGTACATGCCGAACGGGAGCCTCGGGGAGATGCTGCACGGGTCAAAGGGCGGGCACCTGGGTTGGGAGGCGCGGTGGCGGATCGCCGCCGAGGCGGCGCGGGGGCTCTGTTACCTGCACCACGACTGCACCCCGCCTATCCTCCACCGTGACGTCAAGTCCAACAACATCCTCCTCGACTCCAACTTCGAGGCCCACGTCGCTGACTTCGGGCTCGCAAAGTTCCTGCTCGATTCCGGCGCGTCCGAATGCGTCTCCTCCATTGCCGGCTCCTACGGCTACATAGCTCCAGGTACATAAAACAAACACTTCGTCGGCATTATTGTTCGACAATTTTCCAGACCGACCTGTGTCTTCGGCCAACGTGCAACGGTGCAAGGCGATTAAATTTGGCTTTAGTAATCTCGAACAGTTTTTGTGTTTGCATCAACTCTGTTTCCCTTCCATTCACGGTATGAGTACCGAGGTCGAAGTCGAAGCAAACGCAAAGTACCATTCTTACGCTGCTAATTGCGTTGTTATGCAGAGTACGCCTACACGCTGAAGGTGGACGAGAAGAGCGACGTGTACAGCTTCGGCGTCGTGCTCCTGGAGCTGGTCACCGGGCGGCGTCCGGTGGGCGGATTCGGGGAAGGCGTGGACATCGTCCGATGGGTGAGCAAGACGACGTCGGACGCCGCGGCGGAGACGCCGGAAGCGGCGGCGATGTCGGTCGTAGATCGCAGGCTGACGGCGGGCCCGGGGGAACTGATCGGGAACCTGTTGAAGGTGGCGATGCTGTGCGTGGAGGAGCGGAGCGTGGAACGTCCGACCATGAGGGAGGTGGTGCATATGCTCTCCGATCCCAAGTCACCGATCACCGATCTCCTCGCCATGTAGGGGGGAGGAAGAACCACATGACATTTTGAGGTGGGATGGGAAGTAGCTAATAAGATTGCGGTATACTTCGCCGGGGAATTTTATGTACATAATTAATCCCCCTTTTGGTGGTACCTCTTATGCCCTTCTTTTGTATTCGGAATGCCTTAATATGCAACTATACGTTGTACACCTAATCTTTGCTTTGCTGCGATCTCGCTTGCCGCTGGCAAAGTTGCACCTGTAACTGGGCAAATACTGGTATGTAGCGTTGCAATTTGCATTACGAGTTTCTACATATTTATTATATGGTTTCGCTACCCTTTAATTTGACTGCGAATTCTTCTCGACTTGTCGTCGTAAATTATTTGAATCATCCTCTAATTTTTTAGTATGGCAAATCTATTTGTCATGTGATAATTTTTCAATTGCACTATCGAAGAGACATAATAAAAATAATATAAATAGACGATAAAATAATCTATAAAAAACTAATAAATAATAAAAAGAGGTAGCCTTATGACCGTTGCCCAATGTTATTAGGGATCGCCAATCGACCATTATCTAATATAGGCTCTAAAATCAGATCCAACCCATGGTTGAACCAGTCAAAATAAAAAAAATAAATAAATTGAATCGTGGTTTTTTAGTCAACTAATTTTTTTTATTTTTTGTTAAAAAATAATTTTATAAAATTTATTATTATAAATTTAAAAAATATTCAAAAATAAACTTTCTTCATAAAGAATTATATTGGTCCATTAGTGTCCTTTATTTGTAATTGTCCTCTTGATCATATATTGCAAGTATTATAAATGTGAAACTATGTTTGTCTAGAATTTACTAAGCTTTGGACTATGGATTATTATTTTATTCAAAAATTTAATATCATAAATGTATATTATAATATAAGTTTATTATATTATATATAATATTTATTATATTAGATAAATTAGTTAGAGATGAATGGTGCAAACTTCTTTGATATATGTATAATATAAAATAAAACTATAACATACTTAATATAGTATAGTATTATATATATATACACAAATTTAAAATTTATTTAATTTAAAATTTAATAAGTTCAAATTTAATAAATCACTAATTATACTATATATTTATTTATAGAATATATAATCTTTTCATAATATCTTGGAAAAAAATATTTATAAAAGATTTAAAGAATAGAAAATTTATATATAATAATGAGATTCAATAAGATTTTCATTTATTAAGTGTGTAATAATTTTAACATCAAATCTTAAATTTTAAATTTATGATTTATGATTGTTGTTTTTACATTTTCATATAAGTACATATTCAAAATACAATAGATTAATTTAATATACATATTAAATATAATATTTTATTACTATATGATCGGACCAACCGGTTCGACTGATTCAATTTGAAACAGACACCTATTCGAGTCGTTGTTCAGCCTGGTCCTAATAACATTGCCGTTGCCCCTTGTCGGCATTAAATGAAGAGGGCCGGCCATGCTGCCATTCTCTCTCTCTCTTGGTAGGCGAGATTGCTCCCTCTCCTCTTTGGGTCTCATCCCCCCTTCCCCTCTCATCTCTGTCGGAGAGGAGGGGAAGGAGGTGGCCACCTCAACCCTCCTACATCGTTGAGAAACTCTTTTTTTATTAATTCTTTGTATTATTTTTTATTGTGTCACATTAATAGTGTAATAAAAAAATCTATTATCATCAGTTAGAAAGAATATAAAACTTTTTGTTGGATTGATTCAACTTTAAAGCCATATCATAAATAAAAAAAAGAGTTACTTCCATAAATCTCCCTTAAACTATCGTGATTTTTTGTATCTAGCTCCAAATTACGAATTTAGTTTTTTATATCCTTAAATTATTATAATTTTTTCACTTTAGTCCTTCATTTACTTCTGTTACGTTTTTTGTTACTTTTACTTTTCCCATTTATGAAAAGACTAAATTACCCCTCATTCTAGAAAAAAACATGAAATAACAAATATAAAAAATAAAAAAATCATTGGAAGGATTAAAGTGGTAAATAAAAAAATTTGACATTTATGAAAAGACTAAATTACTTTTCCCTCATTTTTTTGTTTTTTATATTTATTATTTGATGTGTTATGAAGGGAGGAGTAATTTAGTGTTTTTATAAATGGAAAAAATTAAAAGTAACGAAAAACGTAACAGAAGTAGATGAAAGGATTAAAGTGAAAAATCACGATAGTTTAGAGAAGATTTATGGAAATAATCCATAAAAAAAGAAATGATAAATTATGATATTATTCCCACATTTCTCTAGTTGTTCAATAGAAGTGAAAAAAATATCAATTTATTTGACCTTATTAATTTATTCTTTAAATTTACTTTTTTGGTAGAATATAGATATAGACCCACCTTAAAAACATCCTCTCCTTTCACTTTTTTCTATTTTTCATATATTTTTAAATTTTAATTATTATTTCTTCATCACATTATTTCTTTACGTCATTTTTTCTTCACTGATATTTGATACTTTCATTATTAATTTGTGCATTCAAAATTGGCATCAATATTAATTTATTAAAAAAACATGTTGCACATTTTCACCATTTTTTATATTACTAATTAATGTGAATTAAATTTTTAACATGAGTAAGTTTTTATATATTTCGTGTTAACCTTTAAAATTTCATTACACTTTCATTCATAAGAAAAAATATTTGAAAGTTAAGAAAATAAAACTAATGCAAACTATTTGACATTAGACTTTCGTATTTATGGACTTAATATCTTACATATACTAGTCGGACATAAAATTCTATTTTACTTTTACTATTCTTCTTAGTTTTTTACATTATATTTTTAAATATATTTATTATTATCATAGTCAAATGGATGGTCAATGAATATGTATGACTTTTTAAGATAATGATCGAATTTTCACAAATTACAAGTTGATTCACCATAGTCTATTATGTTTTTTGTTCTTATAAAAATATCGTATATTTATGAAAATGAAAGTTTTATATTTTGAAAAGACATCTTATTTTTTCACCATTGTTCTATCTTTTATATGATTATCTTGAATTTATAACTTTTAAAATTATTGTCTCAATATTAAATTAATTTGTTGTATTATTTAATTTGTGTACTCACATGAAACTTGATATTCTCATTATTATTTTGTGTAATAAAAATTTAACATCGTGATTGAAATTTTAACAAATTATATGTTGACTTTTTATATTCCATTATTTTTCATAATGAAAAAATATCCAATATAAATGTATCAGTAATTAATGTGCATGATTAAATTTTCACAAATTATATATTACTCTTTAGATTCTGTTATATTTTTTATAATAAAAATAGTATTATATTTAATAAAAAAATAAATAATTTGGTTATGGAAAGGGGGATAAAGTTTCTTTGGCTTGCGCATTAATGTGTCAATAAATCGTTATTCAATGCAACTAGTATGATGACCCGCGCAATGAGCGGAGGACAAAGAATTAAACAAAAAACTTGATTATAAAATAATAAATTTTATTGACTATCTATTTATTTTCTCTTCTTAGAAATTATATATGTAAATATGTTATAATAAATTAAATTTATATTTAATTATTTTTTTAAAATATATTACATTCTCTTTCATTTTTACTTATTTTTTTTCTCTATCTTTGCCTCCCTTAACTTTGTTACTTTGTTAACATTCATTACTTAATTTTTTTATTTTATTGATGTTACAATATAGAAACACTGTGATTTCTCCTTTCAAACTATATATCTTTCTAATTTTGATATAATATAGATATAAATACTAATTCATATCTATAATTTTTCAACAATAACATATCTTAGAATTAAATAAATACTAAATGAATATATGATATATTTATATAAATTAATATTTAATTTATTCATGTTGTGATTATATATAAAAGTAATTTTAAAAAGATTATTTTATGTATAACAGGTAGCATTTATCCCTTCACTCTCTCAAATATGATGTGAGTTATTATTAATACATAAATCTATCTTTTTTTATTCATCATTTGGGTTGATCTCAATGGAACAATAGGAATATATTTTATTTTTTATAATACAATATACATAGGAAATATGATTGTTATATTTAGCTTTACATAACTTAGAATTAGAATTTATTTACAACGTTTCTATTTGATTATGTGTCCAATGCTTCTGCCTTTAAGTCTTTAAACTTATTTGTATTGATTGATTTAATCTGAAAAGATAACTACAAAGTTCGTGAATTATTCCTATTTTGTAGTCCTCTCTATTTCATATCATAAACTTCAAATGCGAGATTAAATTAAATAGCTGAATATGCTTCCATTTCTATTTTATCTTATCTCATTTATATTTGAAAACCTTCAAATGTGAGACTAAAAGGATATTTGATAAAGACATACAAAAAAATATTAATTTTATTGTACACGATCAATTCTCATTCATAATAGCTTTTAAAAATATTTGTAATTATTTTAATATAATTTTATTTGATATATATATAATACATAGATATGTGTGAATATTAATTATTTAATATAATTTTATTTCATATATATATATATATATTATATAGATTATGTGTGAAAGAGTTTTTCATTTGACAACTTCTATATATATATTATACATAGATATATTTTTTGGAAATAAAAATTATAAAATATAAATATATATAAATTATATTTTTGAAATTATAAATTATATTATATGGAGAACATAGATATTGACTCAATATTAATCAATATCATCATAATATATATAAATTATGAATATAAATTATTTTATTTATTATTATTTAACATAACTAACATACTTTATACACTCTCATTTAAAAAATAATTTTAATGATGCATAGCTTAATGATATATAGATATGCAGGGTGACTCAACTCTTACCATTTTCAAAATATATAATTATTTATTTTGAATATTTTTTTATGAACTTTTAGCATATTCTTTATCTACTCATATTTAAGTATATCTAAAATTGATAATATTTTTTTGGTGTCTTCCTTTTATAATTTTCTCTATTTTTTTAAAATATGATTAATGTAAAATTTGAAACTAAAAAATTAATACTTTTTTATATGATATAATAATTATAATAGATTGATTCATGATGGAGTGCTATGTAGCATATTTTACCTTGCACTTTGATGATAACAATTTAATTTTTATATAAAGTAAATTATATTTTAATTTTCTTGATATCATATTGCATAATAATATACAATTATTGAATTTAGTCCATTATGATTTATTTTTGTAATTTGTAAAAATATACATCAAATAGTGGTAAACTTTTACGATAATAATCAACATAAATAAAATATTATAGTTTATTTTAATATTTTATTTAAAAATAATCATATGTAGATCAAATTCATTTCATTTAAATGAACATCCCTATTCTTTCGGTTGGTAAATTTCAAAAGTGAAAATAAATAAGTAATAACATCTCCTTAATATATATATATATATATATATATATATATATTTAATTCTATAGATATATATAAAGATTATATTAAAAACCATTTTATTTGATTATGATTTGTGACTTCATTAGCTTAATAAGACTAAAATTATATATTTAATGTTGATGATATTCACTTTAATATTCAAAACAAAATTGATTAAAATGTGTTTTTAATATTGTCATTAAATTAGTCATAAATCATTCTTAGCTAAATTCTTACATTACATATGCATTCTTGTTTATAAACTTTTTTGTTTTTGACATTTAGCAAGTTTTGAATGTGCAACAAAAAATGCTGATAGATAGATATCAATTCTTATTTGTTTATGGTTATTATTATTATTAAAAAATTATTATTCTTTAAAATGTTTTTATTTCATAAGCAGATTAATGAGATTGCCACTTGGGAACTTCTATGTCTAACTATCTATATTATTGAGTGAACGTTCTTTAAACAAATAGACATTGATTGATATATTATTATTATCAGTCAAGTGCCTCTTACTTAAGTTCTAATTATTGATATTAATTGACTTAATACAAATAGATAACTACCATAATTGTAAATCATCACTTTTTTATAATTTATTCCATCTCTTTTTATATTATAAATTTTAAATGTGGGACTAAATTAAACCACTCCAATTATACTTATTCAAGTTATATTTAATTTTGAACCAACTAAGTTTCATTGTTTATTTAATAATATACACCATTATTCAACATATCAAAACTAATTTCAAAAGAAAAAAATCACGAGGGCATGACATGTATCATAGTCTATCCTTTCTTTTAATAATATATATAATATTATTATTTATAGACAAAATATTAATAATCATTAATAAAATATTTTAATCATGAATCACCCTAATCAATTGCGCACCATTTCTTTTAAATATCTCATTATATATATAATAACATTTAATATTTTTATTAGACGAAGAGAAGTTATATATATATGAGTGTTTTCTTTTATGATGCACAAACCTATATTCGTAAGTTTGCACGTACGCTTCCCTTCAAAGAAGGCGTCGAGTATATTAATGGGAACTAACTCCATTTATAATTACAAATATATTATTTTAAAATGTTGGATAAATAAAAATATATGCTTTTAATAATTAACTTTTGAGTATCGATGATTATATATTTAAATTATCATTTATACTTAAATTCATGAGAGCTTGATATATATGATATTTATTGTTGCTCGTTATAAAGAATATAATTTAACTTTTCTCATTTACAAAAAAGGTGAATTTGTGAGAGTTGTTGTTTGACAAATTCTTTATATATATATATATATATATATATATATATATATATATAATATTGTTAATTACACTTAAAATATTATTATGATATATACTAATCATTAGTATAAATCACTTTATCTATTATTATATATCATAACTAACATAGTTTACAATTTTCCTTTAAAAAATAATTTTAATGACATAGCTTAATGAGAGAATGATACTTGGCATATTCTACATTTTCTTTTATATAGATATATAAATATGGTTATAAATGAATTATATATGTGTTAACTTTAAAAAAATTGTTAGCATTAAATGATGTTATACTTATTAGAATTATTAAATTTACTATATTGTTATGTTTATGAATATTAGTTCATTATAATTATTATCATAATATTATAATTAAAATGTTGATGATTCTTTTATTAATTATCAATATACATATATATGTGTGTGTATATGTATGTATGTATGTATGTATATATATATATATATATTGTCAAATGCAAGATTTTCACTCGGGTATTTTATATATGACACCTTTTGAATAATTTCTCATTAGTTTATTAGAATATCTTAATCAATTAATAAACTATTAATAATAACAAAATAATTAACTTTGGTTGAATATTTTGTTACTCAATAATACCTAGTTATTAATATGTAAATCTTCTATTTCTTTGATAGAATAACAACCTGATAACAAAAAAATAACTATGTACAACTAAAACATATTAGTAGAAATAATTTATTATTATAAATATTATTAACACAAAAGATATCTATATATAAGAACAAACATACAGATATATACATATAATAAAAAATTTACAAACTGTCAATAATAATAACAAAATTATTAAGTTTGATTGACTATTTTATTATTAGGTGATTATGTAGTTTATATGGATTATAAATCTTTCAATTCTTTGACACAATAATAACTTGATAACAACAAAAAATAATTACATACAAATAAAAATTATAAGTAGAAATGATATATGATTATAAATAACATAAAATTATAACTTTTATGTCATATATTATTGGTTATTGAACATATGTCACAAAATTATAACTTTTATGTCATATATTATTGGTTATAGAACATATGTTTAATTTATAGTACTTGAATAATTTGATATGCACATTCTTTATCTTCAAATAAGATGTCGAGTATGCAAATGAAAATTGAAAATCCCTCATATCATTTAATTTTTTTATTTGATAAAAATAAATTATGTATAAATATTTTTTCCTATAAGATTTATTGTTATTAGTAAAAAAAATTATACGTAAATAAATTTTTTATCACACACAGACTTTGTACGTTCACAAGTATTCTTTGCCTTCGAAGAAGGCGTCGAATGTGCAAATGAATATTGAAAGTTACAAAAATAGATTTTAAAAGTATGAATTAATAAAATCATATACTTTCTAATAACTAACTCTTGAGTATCCATAATTATATAATTATAATAATATCATTTTATACATTCAATTTATGAGAGCTCGACATGTGGCACTTTCAACCTCTGCTTTTATATAGACTAGTATGATAACTCGCGTGATGCGCGGAGAACCCCGAATTAAATAAATACTTTAATTATAAAAATAAAAGATTACTACATTTTAGAAATATAATGATATATAATATTTTTTTTTGTAAATTTTAGTTAATTATATTTTGTTGTCTACTTTATTTTCAAAAATATCTACTACAATGCATTCAATTTTTTGTTAGGCTAATGAAAAATGTTTGCCACAATAATTTATTTTAAAATATATTATTAATATTTATAACTTCCTCCAGTAATCCAAATAAATAATTCATTATTGTTTAATAATATAATTAGACCATGAGTTAATATGAGCTTGCATTCTAAAAAAATATTTTTTTATTTTAGTTTTTTTATCATATATATGTGTGTAATATATTTATTAATATGAATAACTATTAAATTTAAATATATTATCTAAAATATAAACTCATTTTAATAATGTAACTAAAATTGTAAATTTCATATTGATAGCATTTATTTCAATAACTATCATAAAGAATATAGAATTTTTTTAATATTATTATATGAGTATGAGCGACAAATCTTTAATCTAGTCATAAGTTGAATCTCTGCTAATCATCGCCTTGCATATACTTTCTTCTTTTATAATATTTCATTATTTATGTTTGATAATTTTTATACATGTGACTAAAATCATATATGATTTATCGATATAATTTACTATTTATTTTATTAGGTATACATATTATTTATCATATTAAAAATATTTTTTTTCAAAAACATCTTTTTGTGTGCCAAAAAGCATTTATACATCCTTATATATTATATAATTTATTATTTATAAATTTATCTTTTTTCTTCATCATTTGGGTCACTCTCAATGGGACAATGGGAATATCTTTTATTCCTTTTAATATATATAAATATGGATATGAATATTATATTTAGCTTTTATATAATTAAGTGTTAGAACTTATTTAAAAAATTATTTGATTATGAATCACATGTTTCTACCTATGTCAAAAACTTATTAATATTGATTGACTTAATCTAGATAGATAGTAACAAAGTTTGTGAATCATTCTTCTTTTATACTATGTTTGGATTGAGGTGAAAAGAGGGTAAAGAGAGGGAGGGGAAGGTAAAAAAAAATTTCCCCTTATTTGAATAAAATTTTAATGGAGAGGAATCTTCATTTTTTTCCTCTATTCCCCTCCATTTGTACTATTTTGTTTCAAACTCAAATTGGGGCGCAATAATTTCCCTTCCTTCCCTCCCTTTATCTTCTCCCTCATTCTCTTCCCTTCCCCTTAATGACCATTTATCCAATCATAGTGTTATAGTCCATACTATCTATTTTATTTATATTATAACATTTAAATGTGGGACTAAATTAAATAGTTGCATATACATTTTTTTCTATATTATCTCATTTTTTATATTTAGAAAGATTTGACTTTGCAACCAAAAACATATATGGTAGATAAATAGAGACAAAAAAATATTTATTTTATTGCTCATTTTTTTATAGTATTATAATTTAATTCTCATCTGTAATACTTTTTAAAAATATCTAAATAATTTTAAAACATATTGTATGTGGCAAAACTTTTAAGTTAGCTAATTTTGTATCTTATATTGGTTTATAATAACCCATCCAATAATAATAACTTACTTATGAATCTCAGTCGTCCCTTATTATAAAATTATTGATATACTTAGGTCTTCTATAACAACAAAAAATAATTGCATACAACTAAAAAATGTTAATATAAATATTATATTATAATAAATATTATTAGCACAAAATTATATCAATCATATATTATTGGTTACATAAAAAAACTCTAATTTATAGTAGTTGCATGATTTGTTTAACCTCCCTCTCTAATAATAATAATAATAATAATAATAATAATAATAATAATAATAATAATAATAATAATAATAATAATAATAATAATAATAATAATAATAATAATAATAATAATAATAATAATAATAATAATAATAATAATAATAATAATAAATTGTGAAAGCAATATCAAAAATATGATTTCAAAGATGATATAAAAAAAATTATCGATAATTGTTGTTCCATAGAAAAAAAATAAGGAGATAAGGACTATGCGGAGCAAAAAGTGACCCATATATATGGGTTTGGATCGTGATCTGACGATTCAGAAATAAGTATCATTATGATGTATACAAATAAGTGCATATTTGTGAATCGTTAGATCACGATCCAACGATGACCCATATATATGGATCACTTTTTTTTCATACAATTCTTATTCCCCAAAAATAAAGATTTATAAATTAAGTAAAAAAATATTAACATGTATGACAATGTTACTTTCCATTATGCCTTGTCTTTTCTTTGTTAGAGCTAATAAAAATTATCGAGACTTTTATATATCAAGTAGATAATGATAGATTTTTTTCATTTATAGTAGTTGAATAATTTGTTCCAAAAAATTTTTCATTTATAATAGTTAAATAATTTATTATTAGTTCATTGTAATATATTAATTAATTAATAAATTGTTAGTACAAATAACAAAATGTTTAAGTTTATTTGAATACTTTATTATTAACTGATTACATATTAATTTAACGAACTATCTAATAATAAAAAATTATCATGAAACCTAGTTATTTGATATTCTAAAATGATTGATATATTAAGTCTTTTATTTTCTTGATAGAATAACAAAAAAAATAACTATATACAACTAAAAATTATAATCATAAATAATATTTATGATTATAAATATTATTAGAATTTAAATATATCATTTATTTCATCTATTATTGATTGCCATATTTCTAGTTACTGAAAAATCTTTCATTTATAGTAGTTAAAAAGTTTGTTATTAGCTTATTATATAACAAAAGATTACGAATCCTAATTGTTTGATGTTATAAAATTGTTGATACGAATCCTAATTGTTTGATGTTATAAAATTGTTGATGTACATGAGTCTTCTATCTTCTTAAATTTTATAGAATAACAACTTGATGACAGCAAAAAATAACTATACACAATTAAAAATTCTTATAATAAATAATATATGATTATAAATAATATTAGCACGAAATATAACATTTATTACATTATTCAGTATCATATTACTATTTATAGAAAAAATCTTTCATTTATAGCATTTGAAAATTTTGTAATTAGTTCATTATAATATCTTAATCAATTAACAAACTATTAATAATAACATAATGAGTAAGTTTGGTTGAATATTTTTTTTATTAGTTGATTACATATCTTATATTGGTTTGTAACGACATATCCAAAGTGATTGTGAATCTAAGTTGTTTAACATTTTAAAATGATTCATATATATAAGTCTTTTATCACCACAACTTGACAACAAAAAAAAATTGTATACAATTAAAAATTGTTAGCATAAATAATATATATTATTGGTTACATAAAACAAAATTTTATTTATAGTAATTGAATAATTTGTTTAACCTATACTTATATATATATATATATATATTAACATAAAGAGATATATATAATAATAAAACAAAATGATTATATTTGATTGATTATTTTATTGTTAATCGATTAATCCTATATTGATTTATAATGAATTATAACATATAGATATACATATAATAATAAATTAATAAACTGCTAGTAATAATAAAATAATTAAATTTGGTTGATTATTTTGTTATCAGTTGATTAGGTATCATGTGTTGATTATCACGAACTATTCAATAATAATAAAAAATAATTATAAATTATAGTTGTTTTGATCTTGTAAAATGATTAATATATGTAAGTCTTCTACCATAGAATAACAATATGATAGCTACAAAAAATAACTATATACAACTAAAATTTATTAGTATACATAATATATAAGTATAAATATTAGCACAAAAGGTATATAATTTATTTCATATATTATTTGTTACAGAAAAAATATTTCATTTATATTAGTTGAATAATTTGTTTAACTACTTACTTATTTATAGATATGCATATATAGATAACTAAGTTGTAAATAGATACATATTATCATAAATATTATATTTAAAATTTTATTATACTTATATTTATCATCAATAGATATTATCATTACACTATGAAATACATGTCTTTAACTCGAGGTACAGATCATAATATTTGTAGTCTTTCCTTATATATATAAATTATAATATTTGATATTTTTTTATACAAAGACAAATTATATATAATTATTTCTTTATCATATGCAAACTAATATTTTAAGTCTGCATGCACTCATTGTATTCAAAGAAGGCGTCGAGTATGCAAATAAAAAATGAAAGCCTCTTATAATATTTATATTTTTTATTAGATAAAGATAAGTATTTTTCTTTACCACATTTAATATTTTTATTAGATAAAAGATTATATATAAATATTTTTTATTACGCACAAACCTATATTTATAGGTTTGCACATACTCTTCGTCTTCAAAGAGGGCGTGGAGTACGTAAATGAAAATTGAAAGCGCATCTATTTATAGTTACAAATATAGAATTTTAAAGCATAAATAAATAAAATTATATATACTTAATAACTAACTTTGAGAAAGTGAAAGTCCCTATGAAATTTTAAAAAATGAATAAATAAAATTTTATATACTTAACAACTAACTTAAAATATGAAAATAAAAACTAAAAATATCTTTATTTGTAGTTACAAACGTAGAATTTAAAAACATATATAAATAAAATTATAACTAACTTTTGAGTATCTATGATTATATAATTAAGATTATCATTTTATACATTCAATTTATGAAAACTCGACACATGACACTTTCTACCTCTGCTTATATATATATATATATATATATATATATATATATATATATATATATATATAGATTAGCCATCTCATCCAATTCCAATGGTCCAAGATGTGATATGAAACTTGAAATTATCATGTATATTCTTAGTGATTGTAAGCACATGAAAGAAATATGGCATACTTAAAAATATATGAGTAAACTCAGTCTTATAAGGATTAATTTGACTCCCACTCTACATCCCTGTGATGAATTTAAATCCAAAAATAAAACTAAGAATTAATTGATAAGAATAAATTCTTTTACTTAAAGAGAATTGAAATGATGAATAATCAAGATGTCATCTTATACCTTCTTCCGTAACAATTTGAATATACATTAATATAAGCAGTCTCAAATTCTTATGATCGAAAGATTGCCTAAAACATGAGTTTCTAAACAATATGAGTGAACTATTTTGCTTGTAGTAAAAATAGGAAAGTTCAATTGAATCGATCCTAAGTGATCTTGAAGGCCACTATTGTTGGTCTCAAGATCACATTTCATGTATTTTGATGATAGCAAACAAGAAAGATGATGTACTAATTATGCTTAAAGTGATAGTGTGAACATGTTTAACATTTTTTCAAGAAAAATAGTTGAAGTGTTCATCTGCAGTAAAAATGAACGATCGATACTATAACAGTCGACCGTTATGACAGATAATTGACGACCAAAATCAATGATGGAGCGTTCGCTAATCACAGAATGAAACAATCGCGGAAAAATGGACGACCGATTTATAATCGGTCGACCGTTATTGAAGATAGTGGACGACCGAAATAGAAGATGGAACGTCCGCTAATCACAGAAAGTATCAACCTATAAAAATGGGCGATCGATCTTATAGCGGTCGACCATTATGAAGAGAATGGACGATCGAAATAGAAGATTGGATCGACCGGTAATCACAGAATGGAATGCACTTCAGTATCGGTCGACCGATTCACTTTCGGGCAACCGTTATGGAAGCAAGAACGGCTATAATTCTTGTACGACTTACTATCAATGGTAAACTGCACAGAAAAGACAAAATAATGGATATATATTTTTATTTAACGGACGACCGATTCTATAATGGGCGACCGGTGAAGATACGACAAAATGGATAACGGTTAGTAAATGTGCAAAACGGACGACCGATATTGAAACGGTAGACCGTTTCAGAGCTGACAGCACAATCTTTTTTAGTTGCTTTACAACGGCCAAATTTTCAAGAGAGCCTATAAAAGGGATCCAAAAGATTGAAGGAAGATCATCCAAGCAAGACAAATCATTCTAGAGCTCCCTTCAAATCCAAAGCATTTTTCTTGAGCCAAAGTTGTAAATCATCACTTCCCTCTTCTAGTTTCTTAGTGAAAATATTATTTGTAAGAAGAAGAGTCTTGGAGGGAATTCTTGTTTAGATAGTTTTTTAGAGCTCCTTGTAAGAAGAGGTGTGCCTTACCTCTTGAGCAAAGAAGAATGCATTGTGGTGTAGAAAGGGTTATTCTCTCCCTACAAGAAAAAAGAAGGCTAGTGAATCTCCGACGGTCTCAAGGCTGAGGAGTCGGAACGTGGACGTAGGCCAAGGAGTTGGGCCGAACGTCGTCAACATATTGCGTCTTTCTCTTCTCTTGCTTCTCTTGTGCTTTTATTAGTTATCCTTACTTGCTTGTGATCGCATTCGCTCTAAATTTACTCCTACGTCTTTTTCGATTTTAAATTTTTATACACTAATTCACTCGCCCTCTTGATGTTTTCGATACTACAATTGGTATCAGAGCTTTGTTACTTTTGTTTTAAAGATTTAAATATCTTTTGAGCTATGGCATCAAATGATTTTATCTTGGGTGAAGGCCAATTCACAAATCGCCCTCCACTTTTTAATACTTCAAATTTTGCCTATTGGAAAATTAAAATGCAAGCTTATGTATGCTCTATTGATATTGATATTTGGGATATAATTGAAAATGATTTTGATTTGTATGGAAAGTCACCTTTAGAATATACCGAAGGTGAAATGCTACTTGTGAAATTAGATTGAAAAGCAAAAGATCATCTTTTTTGTGCTTTAGATGCAACAGAATTTAATCGTGTTTCAATTTGTTAAAGTGCTTATGAGATTTGGAGGAAACTTATCATTACACATGAAGGTACCGATAAGGCTAAGGAGTTTAGGCTTAATATTTTGAATCATCAATATGACTCTTTTAAGATGCATGAAAATGAGTCTATAAATGAAATGGTTATGTGTTTTAATGATATTGTGAATGGCTTATCTTCTTTGGGCGAGCCACGAACTAACTCTCAAAAGGTGAAGAAATTTCTCAGGTCTCTCTCCTTCAAGTGGCATACAAAACGAACCGTGATTGAAGAGAATGACTTAAACAAGCTAGATTTTGATGATCTCATATGATCACTGTTGACTTATGAGATTGGAGTCAAAGAAGATGAAGAAATAAGCATTTCCAAAAAGAAGACCTTGACGTTGAAGGCAAAGATGAATGAAAGTGAAACAAGTGAAGAAGATGAAGATTTAGATGAGAAGAAGTTAGCCATGTATGCTAAAAAGCTTGATAAATATCTTAAATTTGTCAAGCAAAAGAAAAAAGTGACTTTTCAAAAAGGAGATCATCAAGTAAAAATCAAGTGACTTGTTTTGAATGCAAGAAGGTTGGACATTACAAGAATGAATGTCCAAATCTAGCTAAGAAGGAAAAAGAAAGAGAAAACTTAAAGAAGAAAAAGAAAGCTCTTCAAGCCACGTGGGATGGAAGTGAAGATGAAAATGACTCAAACATCTCCTCACGTGATGATGAAGAAGCCTACATATGTCTAATAGCAAATAGCTATGAGGTATTATCTAACTCATCCGAATCTAGTGATAGCGAATCTTTTGATATGCATGATGAGTTTAGAATTCTTATAGATAAATATAGATCTCTTAAAAAGAAGCATGGTGATTTGAAAATAGATTTTGAAAATCTGAAAAATAAACATGATACTAAAGTTTGTGAAAATTGTGATTTATTAAGTGATGAGAATTCTAGTTTGAAATTTATGATTGAAGCTTTTAAAATGGAAAACAATACTTTGAAATTATCTTATGAAAAACAAACATGTAGTGTTGAAACTTTGAAAAATAAGAATATTATTTTAAAAGGTAAGTTTGAAAAATTTACAAATGGAGGAAAAATGCTATATGCAATGCTATCAACATAAAGAAGACCTTTAAAAAAATGGACTTGGTTTTAGCTCATTTGATACTAAGAAGGATAAAAGGATTCTATTTGTTAAAGTATCACAAAATCTTCATACGAAATCACATATTACTTGTTTTCATTGTGGTTATCAAGGACATTACTCTTATGAATGCAAAGTTAGAATGTGATTAAATAGTAGTATGAAGAAAATTTGGGTTCCTAAAAGGATCATCACTAATCAAGTTGGACCCAAGCAAATTTGGGTATCAAAAAGATGAGAATCTTAATGTCTTTTTTGTAGGGAGCTCCAAAGAAAATTGAAAGCAAATGGTATTTGGATAGTGGATGCTCAAGGCATATGACGGGTGATCCCTCAAACTTTATTACATTGAAAAAGAAAAATGGAGGAAGAGTCATCTTTGGAGATAATAGCAAAGGTAGAGTAATTGGCATAGGTAATGTTTGTAAGAATGACAAAATATATTTAGAAAATGTGTGGCTAGTTGAGAATTTAAAACATAACTTAATTAGTATAAGTCAATTGTGTGATAAGAACTACTTAGTGAATTTCGAAAAGGACAAATGTTTGATTTTAGATGAGAGCAAGAAAGTTCTACATATGGGTTTTAGATATAACAATGTATATAAAATTGACTTTGAAAATTGGAAAAGTGAAAAATGTCTTAGTGTTATGCATGATGATATAAATTTTTGGCATAGAAGATTAGGACATGTAAACTTTAAGTTGTTAAACAAACTTTCATGTCATGAATTAGTTAGAGGTTTACCTAAAATTAAATTAGAGAAAAATAATGTTTGTGATTCATGTCTTAAAAGTAAACAAATCAAAATCTCTTTCAAATTAAAGAATGTTATTAGTACACATAGGTCCTTAAAACTTTTACATCTTGACTTATTTTGACCTATTGATGTTATAAGCTTAGGTGGAAAGAAATATGTATTTGTAATTGTTAATGACTTCTCTCGTTTTACTTGGACTATTTTTCTTACAATTAAAGATGAAACTATAAGCTTGTTTTCTAAATTTGCAAAAAGAGTACAAAATGAACTGGAGTTGAGAATTGCAAAAATTAAAAGTGATAATGGAGGTGAATTTGAAAACTATAAATTTGAATTGTTTTGTGAAGAAAATGGAATTACACATAATTTCTCCACACCTAGAACTATAAGTCATTAATTATTAATGACTTCTCTCATTTTACTTGGATTATTTTTCTTACAACTAAAGATGAAACTATAAGCATGTTTTCTAAATTTGCAAAAAGAGTACAAAATGAAATTGAGTTGAGAATTGCAAAAATTAAAAGTGATCATGGAGGTGAATTTGAAAACTACAAATTTGAATTATTTTGTGAAGAAAATGGAATTACACATAATTTCTCCACACCTAGAACACCTCAACAAAATGGAGTAGTAGAAAGAAAAAATAGAACTATTCAAGAAATGGCTAGGACAATTTTAAATGAAAGTAATTTACCCAAGTATTTTTTGGGCGGAAGCCGTAAACACATCATGTTATGTTTTAAATAGAGTCTCACTTAGATCCCTTGAAAAGAAAACATGTTTTGAAATCTTATATGGAAAAAGGTCAAATATTTCATATTTCAAGGTGTTTGGTTGTAAATGTTATATCTTGAATATTAAAGATAAATTAGACAAATTTGATGCAAATGTGATGATGGTGTATTTCTTGAATACTCTAGCACTAGTAAAGCATATAGAGTATATAACAAAAGAACATTAGTTGTTGAAAAATCTATTAATGTCAAATTTAATGAAACTAATGATTTTTTTATGAGCAAGCAAGTAAATGATGATGAGGAAGAAATAGTTGAAGTGGAACGACATCTTGAAGACATACAAATCCAAAATGAAGAATTGGAAAAAAATGGAATGGATAACTCAAATGTGGAACAAATGAAAGAAACACAAGTGGAGGATAATCAAATCATTCCAAGGAATTGGAAACATGCATCATCATATCCATTGGATCAAGTTATAGGTAACATAAATGAATGTATAAGAACTAAAAATTCCTTGAAAAATTTATGCGCTTTTTCGGCATTTCTTGCTCAATTTGAACCTAATAACATTGATGAGACATTGAATGATTCAAATTGGATAAATGCTATGCATGAAGAATTAAATAATTTTGAAAGGAATCAAGTTTGGAAATAGTAGAAAGACCAAAAGACTATCCAATAATTGGTACAAAATGGGTGTTTAGAAATAAGTTAAATGAAAATGGCATCATAATAAGAAATAAGGCAAGACTTGTGGCAAAAGGCTATTCACAAGTAGAAGGAATTGATTTTGAAGAAACTTTTGCTCCCGTTGCTAGACTTGAGGCTGTTAGAATGCTCTTAACTTTTGCTTGTTTTAAAGGATTTAAACTTTTCCAAATGGATGTAAAATCGACATTTCTAAATGGATTTATAAATGAGGAAGTCTATGTTGAGCAACCTCAAGGATTTGAAAATTCAGATTTTCCAAATCATGTATTTAAACTTTCTAAAGCACTTTATGGACTTAAACAAGCTCCTAGAGCGTGGTATGAAAGATTAAGTACTTTTTTGATTGAAAATGGTTTTCAAAAAGGAAAAGTTGATACCATATTATTTTTGAAACATTTAGAAGATGATATTTTAATAGTTCACATTTATGTTGATGATATTGTTTATGGTGCTACTAATGAAAGCTTGTGCAAAGGGTTTGAATCTCTTATTCAAAAAGAATTTGAGATGAGTCTTGTAGGTGAGCTCACATTCTTTTTAGGATTGCAAGTCAAGCAAAACAAAGATGTAATATTTCTTAATCAAGAGAAGTATACAAGTGAGTTGTTAAAAAGATTTGGAATGGATGAATGCAAACCAAGTTCAACTCCCATGAGCACTACAACAAAGTTAGATAAAGACGAGAAAGATAAATCTATTAATCAAAAGAAGTATAGATGTATGATTGGTAGTTTACTTTATTTGATGACATCTAGGTCGGATATAATGTTTAGTGTATGCTTGTGTGCAAGATTTCAATCCGCACCTAAGGAATCTCACTTAGTTGCTGTTAAAAGAATATTACGTTATTTGAAGCATACTTATGATCTAGGCATTTGGTATGATAGGAATTCATCTTTTGATTTACATGCATATACCGATGCGGATTTTGCCGGATGTAAAGTTGATAGGAAAAGCACTAGTGGGATGTGTTGCTTTCTTGGTAGCTCTCTCATCTCGTGGGCTAGCAAAAAGCAAAACTCCATCGCACTCTCTACCGCTGAGGTCGAGTATATTGCAGCCGGTAGTTGTTGTGCACAAATATTATGGGTAAAACAATAACTACTTAATTATGGTATAAGTTGTTCAAGTGTACTCATGGAGTGCGATAACACAAGTGCAATAGAAATGACTAAAAATCCAATCAAACACTCTAGAACCAAACATATTAATTTGCGTTATCATTTCATTAGAGAACATGTGACACTCAAGGACATTGCTATTGAACATGTGTCTACTGAAATTCAACTTGCGGATATATTCACGAAACCCTTAAGTGAGGAGAGATTTTATATGCTTAGACGTGAACTTGGAATGTTAGGAACCTAATTGCCTATCAATTCAACTCATAAGTGACTTGGTTATGCAAGCATCATTTGTGAATCGAATTGAACATCAAATTGTGTTGCACAACACATATATTCAAATCGGTCGACCATTATAGTAACAGTCGACCGTTACTGCTATGATCGGACGACCATTAAGTCAGTAAATGACCGATTCTGTTTCACTTCCAGAACGGTCGCCCAAAACTATTTCGGTCGACCGATACAAACAGAACGTATTAAGTATAAATATCTATGAGATAATGGTCGTCCGATTTAATATCGGTCGACCGCTTTCAACGCGATATAAAACCCAAATCAAAATTTTTTTCCCAAATCACAAATCGATCGACCCCTTTTCCTTGCCGCCGCCCGATTCACACCGGCAATCACAGATTCCGTCGGCGAGATCTTTCGCCAGCGTTCGCCATCGTTGTCGTCGGCGATCGATTCCTCGTCCGGCGTACACTGTGACCACCATCGCCGGCATCACCATCTCGCGTAGTTCATCGCCGCCGCTTCGTCGCTGATCCAGGTCACCGTCGCCGTCGCCGCAGCCGTTGCTGTCATCGCCGCCGCTTCGTCGCCGATCCAAGCCGCCGTCGCCGTAGTCGCCACTGTCGCCGCCGCAACTGTCGCCGTCGCCGTCGCCGCCTCAACTCCAATGAAGTCGACTAAGGATGATCAATAGGTCTTTCCGAATCATATGTAAGTTCGAAAACATTGACAAGGATTGCGATTCGTATCTAGAATTCATGACCTAATTTCAAACTTTCTGGATCAATTTACAGGTGCTCAAATCTGATATTGGTCAATCTCTCCATCGTCAAAACCATTCTGTGTTGAATCTTTGGTTGAATTGTCCTGAGTTGTAATCGAGTCGGACATCGTCTGAACAAATGATACATTTTGTATTCTGGACAAAAACGGTCGATCGTTTCTCATAGTGGTCGACCGTTTCTATATTTACAAGTCATTTTTGTCGATTGTCATCTTCTACTCCTATGTTTAATCTTGTCCACATGCCTCCAAAGAAAAAATTGTCTCTGGTCCTCGTAAGAGGAAGGAAATAGGGTCCTCTTCTCATCAATCATCTGACCCTTCGCCAACACCTCCTTGAGATTTCGATTCTTCTCTCTTTGCTAATGCTTCTATTGCATCCATCTTTGAAACATTATATTCTACTAGAGAAGTAGCACATGGCATGCGAGTCGATTGGTCCTCTCTTAATATGGACATACTTCATCGTCTCTTTGACGGGATAGGTTGGATTCCACTTCTTAATGTTAAGGAGCCTGTCTATCCTAGGTTGGTCAGACTCTTTTACGCAAACTTGTCATTTTCAGAGTCCAAATTTAATGTGATATCTCACGTACTAGGTCATACTATTAAACTTACTGAGCCCTTGATTTGTGAGATTTTTAATGTCCTCAACCGAGGAGTCCAGAATATTGTATCCCATAGGTGGTGGCCCACTGACATTTCTATAAATGAAGCCCTTGAAGTTGTCTTTCGGGGTGAAGTGCATAGCTTTCCCATGAAAGGCCTTCTAAAAAAGTTGTCTCCTGCACTTCTTGTTGCCCACCATATTATTAGTCATATCATCTTTCCTCGATCTGGTCATTATACTGATATGACTTTCTATGACCTACGTCTTCTTTATTGTCTTCTTCGACATGACTTTCCTCCGGTTAACTTTGGTGCATACATGATTTATCATTTTATCTTCACCAAAGAGAGAATAGATTCCAGAAAATCCCATAATATGATTCTTCACTTTGGTTCTTTTCTCAATCGAATCTTTCGTCATAAACGCATTCCTATTCCGGAGTTTGAACTATCACTTTCTGAGAGACCAACCAATATCATTGGAAAAGGCACATTGAAACGGAAAGGTCTTGTGTTTGTTAATGAAGAATGAGCCTTTTCTACTCAAGTCCAAGATTCTCAGGACTCGGACTCCGATGATGAGGCGAGCACTAAGGCTCCCACACAAGGTCCTACGCAGGATCCTATTGCAGATACTGAACCTTCTTGGGAGCAATACATACCTCCTCCACGTGAGCCGACGAGAGTTTGGGGTTCAATTCCGACACGTGGTGAGTGGGATGAGATGGTGGCACGCGTAGACCGCATAGAGCTTGATCAGCGTCGCACACAAGAGTGCATGTTTGTCTTTTTCCGATCTCAGGAGTTTGACACTTCTCCCTATGAGCAGGTTGCGCCCCCGTTCGATAACATTCCGGATGCTTAGTTTTTCGTTATGTTAGTGATCTTTTTGTTTCTTCCTTTTTGATGGTGTCAAAAGGGGGAGAAGGAATATGTGGAATATGTGACGATGTATGACTTTATCACTATGTATGACATTATTGTTATGTTTATGAGATGTGTTCACTGTTCTTGTTTATGATGTGGATTGTATTGAGAATTGTGAGTCATGATTTATTTTCACTATATATATGATATGACATTCATGATATTTATAAAAAGAAGTTATGCTTTGAATAAGGGGGAGTAAATGATATATTTGTAAAAGCAAGCATGAATTTAGGGGGAGGAATTTATAACTTTGATATTTTGATTACTTCCTCGTCACTTTGTTTGTCATCATTAAAAAGGGGGAGATTGTTGGTCTCAAGACCATATTTCATGTATTTTGATGATAGCAAACAAGGAAGATGATGTACTAATTATGCTTAAAGTGATAGTGTGAACATGTTTAACATTTTTCGAAGAAAAATAGTCGAAGTGTTCATCTGCAGTAAAAAAGGACGATCGATACTATAACGATCGATCGTTATGACAGATAATGGACAATCGAAATCAATGATGGAGCGTTCGCTAATCACAGAATGAAATAATCGTGAAAAAATGGACGACCGATTTATAACCGGTCGACCCGTTATTGAAGATAGTGGACGACCGAAATAGAAGATGGAACATCCGCTAATCACGTAAAGGATCAATCTATAAAAATGGGCGACCGACCTTATAGCGGTCGACCGTTATGAAGAGAATGGACGACCGAAATAGAAGATTGGATCGACCGCTAATCACATAATGGAATGCACTTCAGTATCGGTCGACCGATTCACTTTCGGGCAACCATTATGGAAGCAAGACCGACTATAATTCTTCTACGGCTTACTATCAACGGTAAACTGCACAGAAAAGACAAAATAATGGATATATTTTTTTATTTAACGGATGGCCGATTCTGTAATGGGCGACCGATGAAGATATGACAAAATGGATAACGGTTAGTAACTGTGCAAAACGGACGACCGATATTGAAATGGTCGACCGTTTCAGAGCTGACAGCACAATCTTTTTGAGTTGCTTTACAACGGCCAAATTTTCAAAAGAAGCCTATAAAATGGATCCAAAAGATTGAAGGAAGATCATCCAAGCAAGGCAAATCATTCTAGAACTCCCTTCAAATCCAAAGCATTTTTCTTGAGCCAAAGTTGCAAATCATCCCTTCCCTCTTCTAGTTTCTTAGTGAAAATATTATTTGTAAGAAGAAGAGTCTTGGAGGAAATTCTTGTTTAGATAGTTTTTTAGAGCTCCTTGTAAGAAGAGGTGTGCTTTACCTCTTGAGCAAAGAAGAATGCATTGTGGTGTAGAAAGGGTTATTCTCTCCCTACAAGAAAAAAGAAGGCTAGTGAATCTCCGACGGTCTCAAGGTTGTGGAGTCGGAGTGGGGACGTAGGTCAAGGAGTTGGGCCGAACCTCGTCAACATATCGCGTCTTTCTCTTCTCTTGCTTCTCTTGTGCTTTTATTAGCTATCCTTACTTGCTTGTGATCACATTCACTCTAAATTTACTCCTACGTCTTTTTCGATTTTAAATTTTTATACACCAATTCACCCCTCCTCTTGGTGCTTTCGATCCTACAACTATTTGCTTGCAAATTGAATCATCATTATTGATCTCTTTCAAATCAAATGAATAAGTAAAAGCTCTAATTTTTAATAACATTGTTAGAGTTTTTTTACATCCAACGTTAACTAGGATCAATCATCTAAGCATCCAAAAAATTTTGTATCAATCATAGACAACAATTAAGATTAATTTGAAAATTCTTCAAACTCACAAGACAACATTATTTCTAATAAAAGCATGTTCATGAAAATTAGAAATTACAAAGAAGCAAATTGTCATAGTTCAACTTAGTTTTTTCACTTACAATAAACTTACTCAATGTTCAAGTAATTTCATGAAAAATAGATGAGATATTTATTATGGAATTATAAAACAAAATCTTAGCACAACATGAATTGTAAAGCGGAGGATATTACGATTTTAGACAAATTTCAAAAGGGCTGATGATTGAAAGTACCATTAATAACTTAATAAACTCGAAATTTATCAAGACTTGACCTTGAAAGAAAACTACATAGGTTTATGAAATAATTAAATGTTATTGGATTGCCTTATAGAAAGAACAATCAAATATAAAACAACTATAAATCTAGAAAAATATAGTAGTAGTAGCAGCAGTAGTAGTAGTAATAGTAGTAGTAGTAGTAGTAGTAGTAGCAGCAGCAGCAGTAGTAACAGTAGCAGTAGCAGTAGCAGCAGTAGCAGTAGCAGTAGTAGCAGTAGTAGCAGTAGCAGTAGCAGTAGTAGTAGTAGCAGTAGGAGTAGTAGTAGTAGTAGCAGTAGTAGTAGTAGTAGCAGTAATAGTAGCAGCAGCAGTAGTAGTAACAGTAGCAGTAGTAGCAGTAGTAGCAGTAGCAGTAGTAGTAGTAACAGTAGTAGTAGTAGTAGTCGCAGTAGTAGTAGCAGCAGTAGTAGTAGCAGTAGTAGCAGTAGCAGCAGTAGTAGTAGCAGTAGTAGTAGTAGCAGTAGTAGTAGTAGCAGTAGTAGCAGTAGTAGTAGCAGTAGTAGTAGCAGCAGCAGTAGTAGCAGTAGTAGTAGCAGTAGTAGCAGTAGCAGTAGCAGCAGTAGCAGTAGCAGTAGTAGCAACAGTAGTAGCAGTAGCAGTAGCAGTAGTAGAAATTCTTTTGCTAGTTGATATAATTAAGTTTAGTTTTTCATCAATCTCTTTAATATACTTATCTATGTTTTAAAAGATCTTTCATTGTCAACTCTTCAGTGTTTGATAGGCCTGAGCACGGTCCGGATCGACCCGGTCGATCCGGACCGGCCTAATCGGTAAACCGGATAAATAACTCGGCCCGGATCTCCAAATGAGTTTGCATTTGTCACATTAAATTTTGCCTCTTTGTTTTTATTTTCTTGATTGCTAAAAAATAAGATAATGATACGAAAATATTTAATGAGTATTTTTTCAACTTTTTTCATGTCCAAATAAGTTATTTTTTTTACAATAAGCTCAAAGATATTTATTATATTTTCACCATGATAAAGTTATGTTTGAATATTTGTTGGCAACTAGTGTAGCTTATTGATGCCATATTTTTTAATTATAATCTATTTGAATATTTGTTGATCAACGATAGAGATTCAATGTAAAAAATTGTTGATGTGAAAATAACCATGAGAAGGAGGCCCATTCCCATTGTACAAAAGCCAGTGAAGTTAAAAAGAAAAGGAAAAAAAATAAATGGTGCTAAGAAGAAAAAAATAAGTAGAAGGTTGGTGGATTTATTAAGTACAGAAAAAATGAAATGTGCTAAAGACATAAAAAAAATAGTTGACTCTGGCTAGTTAGAGGGGAAAAATAATTGATTATTATCATTTTTTAGAAAAAAATAATGATGGTTTGGTAAATAAATAAAGATTAGCATACCAAATAAAATATAAATAATGACAGAAAAAATAATGAAACAAAATATAAAAATTGAGTTAAGAGGTGAGCATAAAAACAAAGTCAAATACTTTTGAAGGCTCTTATACCACTTAATGCAAAGACGATCATAAATCCAAGGAGATTTTTGGTTTTGGATGAATTCCGAAAGATGTTGATTATACATTCAAAATTTATCGAGAAAGAAAAGCACACAAGTTTTCAAAATAATTAGAGTTTATATATATTTATACACATTAACAATGAAATCTAAAATAATATGAAAATCTGAAGAGATAAAATAACAATATTTTAATAAACCTACAAACTAATTGAAATTATTATATCTATCCTACATCAATTCTTAATTCATGGGGAAACTTTTGTAATGATTGTCAGCCAAATTGATGCCATAGTTAGATCTATTGACGCCTTAAATCTTTTCTTGATCTTGAAAATAATGTAAAAAAAAAACTTTTCCTCTTTGGGGGTTTGTTAGGTACGGAAACTTCTCTCAGATTAAGTGCACTAATAATGGATCCCAAAATTAACCTTTTTGGCTCATAAAATGATAAAAATATAATGACATTTACAGCCTCTATCTCCATTACTAGATGTTTTAACTCATGTGTTATCTCCATTCTTGTTTATTACAATTTTAGGTTTCAAATATACATTTATTTATTTACATAAAAAACTTATAATTCAAGTCAGATTTAAATACATCTAGAGCTTCACATTTTTTTGTAAAATAAAATATAGAAATAAACATAAAAACCTTGAGTACAACTTGAAAGCATTTAAACAAATAAATGTTGGAATGCATGCCAACACTAATAAGAACTAAATAATATATTAAATGTAATGTCAGAATTATGCTTAAATGAGCATGGATCAAACCAACTATAGTATGATAACATGAATCCTTCTCAACAAAACTAGGAATATTAGTTAATCAAACCATGTCATCAAACCAAAGAAACTTGCATATTATGAGATAATATTCACGTCTTGTGTGGCTCTCATGAACATAAAAGGAACAACCAGATATTTGAGGAGGATATTATATATCTTACACACAAGAAATCAATTCATGTCAACAAGAGATATTAATAACCCAATATGAACAAATATGAAGATTACATGTATCCAATTGTTCCATCCACCATATAGATGATTTAGGACCAACACTCATGATGCATCTAAGAATTTGTTTGGATATATATGCATTAAAGGGAAGAGAGGAAAATCAAAAGGGAAGGGGAAATGAAGGAAGAGAAGAGAGGACAATGGGAAAAAAATATTTAACTCCATTTGGATGAAAGAAAATGGAGGAGAAGATTTAGAAATTAATTTTATAACACAATTATACTCTCGCTAAACAATAATAAAATGCTTTAAACATGAGGGCAAGTAAGTCCTTTCACATATTAGTATATTTTCACCCTCTCTCCCCGCCCCCTCCCAAATTGGAGTTGAAAAAATGGCATCAAAAGTGGGAAATGGAGGAGAAACTATTTCCCTTTATTTATCTCATTCCAAACTAAGTAAAGAAATTCCTTTCCTTTCCCTCTTTTACCCCCTTTCCCTTCAATCCAAAAATGGGCTAAGGGCAAGTCAACTAAGATTAGCTAGTGTATAAGGTGTTCGAGGTGATGAAGAAAGTTAGACTGCACCTACACATAATATAGACTTTACGATTGTCAAAATGGCCAAGTTGTGAGTAGCTTTCAGAAAATTGCCCGAGTTACAAGCCATGACCAGAATGCTACAGATCGTGAAATCTGAACTTTTACTTCAATTTGAACACTGTTTGGGTTGTGAAAAGTAGGGCTGTTAACCGTTACGAAAGCTATTTTCGAGATTTTTTCGATTTTTCTTAGGAATTTCAAATTTAGATCGAACCCAAATTGTATTATAGGTCTCAGGGGTGATTAGAAAACACATTTACTTATATTTGAAAGAGTTTTGGATAGTTCTAAATACCTATTAAAGTCTATTCCAAATTTACTTGTTTTAACGTTAAAAGACTTTGAATCAAATAAAAAATTTAAGAAAACCCTTGGGACAATTAGTGGTTATAAATAGAGACCTTAGGAGATAGAAAACGTGTGCTTGTGGTGCTTGAGACCTAAGAGCTGTACTACATTGCGGAGGACGAATTTCAAAGTTTTCGATATTTATTGGGGAGAAGACTACAGAGCAACTCATCGTTTGTATTTCACAATAATCTGAAGATCATCGAAAGCAAGAATTTAGTCTTCTAATAATTGTTTGGATGCTTTCTACACATACTTTTTATGCCGAATTAATTATGTAATAGAGATTATTAATATTTTCGAGAAAATTGCATGAACTATTTGTTAGATTTGGATTAATATAATTATTTCAATTTTTTATTATAATTATTGTGCTTAATACTTTTTACTAAGATTATTATATTTTGAGATAAGACTACAAACCAGATCTAGGGTGATTAGTTTTAGGATTTAATAATTTTTTGCAAATCAATTTTTAACTTAAAGTTGAAGTAATCATAATACGAAACTAGTAACTCATCGTTTGTACTTGATTTTATGCGGTCTATCCATTTTACCCAACAACGATAACTGTTATTTTAAGACTTACAATTTAATACATCTTAATATCTTTTTTAACAAAAGATTAAGATAGTTTGATTTACTCAGCGTAGAGGTAATTAATTTAGGTAATAATAATTCGTCTCAAGAACTGAACCTATTTATCATTGTTATAATTCAATATTCATAATTGCTCATGCTAGTTCATCCTCACCATTTACTTGATACGACTAATGCACTTGCTAGTAGATTTATTTTGCTACAACTTTTTAGCACAGACAACATCATAAGTGAGCCATGGAATAATTATTTAAGTACAAATATTTGAATAATCATATTCATATAATAACATATAAATAACAAATGGAGCACAATCATAACATAACACAATCTGAGTTTCATAATCCATCTTCGAACAACAATATGTATAAAAAGAGGGATCATAGAACTTCTTTGACAATAGGTAAATGTCACATCTTACTTTAGTCAGTTGATAATTGATCTCCCATTCGTATGAGAATCATGCCATCATCATCTTAGGAATACAGTTCCACCACCACCATCACAGTTAATATTAATATTATTCATCTTCTTCTTATGAATTAGAAGAATCCACTTTTAATAGTGCGCCATGCAAAAATGATACAACATATGTCGGTGGAGGTCAGTGCCATCTTTTAAGGGAATAATGCATCGCCACTTGATGAAATTTATTTTGTTATTTAGGAAGGAATATTCATGCACAACAGAAACAATGACCCACGATATTTTATCATCACTTGCAATATTTTCAGAACCGGACCGGCGATCGGATCGAATTCATCACTGGGTCGTGATTGGATCGGTCCGATCGGGTTCGACTGAATTGAATCGAATTTTATTAAAATAATATTATTCGTAATAATTATAAAGATATAGCATAAGTTATATGATATAATATATGAATATTGTACCAATAACTTATTAAAAATATTAAAAAATAATATAACATATTTTTTATGAATTAAAAGTTTCATAATGATGACATAAATAAATTATTAATAATTTAATATCTACTATTTAATGATGATAAATGCTATATTAGTAAATTTAATCTTAAATTATTCTTATTTCTTTTTTATTTAACACTTTCTTTTTTATTTCATTTATTTTATGCCCTTTGATAACTTTCTATTCTAATATTATTCAATTTTAAATACTTATCTTTTTATTTCAATTCCTATTTAATTATATAGATATGATATTCTCTCCTCCTTTGGTTTCTTATATTTCTTTCCTTTTTTCTCATTTAACTTTCATATTTATATCATTTTTTACAAATTTTTTTTTCAAAATCTGCTCAATGCCAAAACAAGTTTTGACACTTAACCGGACCGGATCACCGGCCGACTCGTGGTTGAACCGGCCGGTCCGGTCCGATTTTAATAACATTGATCACTTGTCGTGTAGCTTCACTATTTTGACTTTTACTTTTACTACTTATCACTCTTTTAAACTTCATATTTTTTGTTCTCTAATTATGTGTAGACAATTACAACCCACATTTGATTTTTTTATTCTTCTTAACTTTAATTATTATTTTTTTTATCATATAGATCCAATCAAATTATAAGGGAGGAAATTTGGCTCCAAATGAGCAACAAAAATCACTTGGGAAAGTTAGGGATCCATGAAAATTGGGTTTGGTTCGATTTGGATCCATAAAATAATCATGCATTGTCTTTGCTCAAGTTTTGGTCAATCGGGTTTCAAGATTGGGTGTCTAAACTTTTATTGGACATTCGGGTCAATTCTTGTCTTCTAGACATTTTGAGCTATTGCAATTTTTATCACCCGATTCGTAGATAGAGCATCGATTATTTACTAGGTTAGAACTTAGTCATGGCTTCAAAAAACTTTCAAATATTCCCACTTGGTGATTAATCATTCAATCTTTATTGTTCCATGCATTCACAATTCCAAACTTTCAAACATCTAGATCGAGTTGTCCAGTCATTCAATTTTTCTTAGAATTCATAAGGGTTGGTTGGGGTTCAAATTGTCCAAACATTTGATCATTTGGACACGTCAGGATGTTTCACAATTGTCTGGGCTGAGAGGTTCAGATATTTGGTCATAAATTTTGGACACACAAAAATATAAGTAGAGTTCATATCGTTGCGATCATTAGAATTTTTAAGCAATTTTTTTCAATCCATTTAATTCCAAACTTTGAGAAAATATCCTCCAATTTGTGACATGATCAAGACATTTCTAAGCATTTAATCATAAATCAAAATTTTATTTTTCATAAATTTATTTAAAATTTCAATTTTGTTTCTCGTTCCATATTCATATAATAATCAACATATAATTCATTCCTCACTATTCTTACAATACGAACATCAAAGCCACCAAGGTATCATAAGAAAGAGACCAATAAATAGAGGAACAAGTAATATGATTTTGGTAGACAAAATAAGTTATCAAAATCTTATTTTTTCTTTACAAATCATCATCACCCCAAAGTAGAAAATTACAATAAATCTATGAAATCCTAATCATGCTTAGAAGTCATAAAAACATACACTCAAGTACGAAACATAAAAAAATCATCATTCATGCACATTATCAAATTATAAACTAGTGAAAGAAACTAGTCTAAAACTTTTTTCCTTCAATTAGCCACAAGGATCTCAATCATAAAACTAGTCGTTCTAAAATATCAAAATAACATCCTAAACATACTTCTACCTTCGGGAGTAAACTCCATGATTTAAATCCCATCATACACATGTTTTTGTTGGCAGTCATATATATATATATATATATATATATATATATATATATATATATATATATATAACACCACATAAAAGTGATGCGGGCGACGTTGACGAAGCGCCCCGTCTAAAACCCTGACCCTGCAGCAGCAGCCACACAAGCTCAAATCTCAAATCCAGATCGCTCGCCGATCGCCGTCGACCTCCACTCGCTGCCACCTGCTTCGCCTGCAATTGAACCGTCGCCCTCCTTCTCAAATTCGCAGATCTAACTAGGTCGTCCTCTACTCACCTTCGTAGATCGATCACCCTCATTCCTCCACCCATCGCGTGTGTCGCCCTTCGCTCGTCACCGCCCTTCGCTCCGTTCACTCGTCGTCGCCCTCCGCTTGCCGTCGCCCTGCTTCGCCCGCTACCAGCCACCCGTCGCCCCCCTCTTCTCCGAGCATCACCTCTTCTCTCACCGAACCTAGCATCAACTCATTGAATCACCTCCGCCTTGTGCTCTGAACCGGTGCGCACGGATCATAATCGTTCATCTCATATTGGACATTACATTAATACTCATATATATATATAGGAATAGTTCTCTTTCCTCCTGTGGAGCGCTCCAAACACAAGGAAGCACAAGGGAGAAAAATATAAATAAAATAATTTTGTTAAAAAAAGATGAGAGAACGTGGAAGAATAAAGATTGAATAAAAATATTCTCGTAATTTGAAAATTAGATAGAGAGAAAAGAGTGAGATCACGAATAAACGTCCAGATAGGGTTTTAGATTCCCCCTTTAAGTTGGATGGGTTTCAACTTTCAATTTTTACAAAAAAACATACATACAAAATTGTCATGTAGAAAGTGCCACAGAAATAAGGTTGGAGGATAATTGAACTTTTTTTTATTATAAAATAGAGATGCAAGAAGAGAAAAAAAAAATAGGACGAGAGATAATTGAGAAACTTAAAATGTGAAAATTACTCAAACAAACACCGCCATTTTCCTCAATCCAAATACACTTGTAATGAAAAGAAAAGAAAAGAAAAAAGAGTCGGCTCAAAAACTCCAGAGCAGCCTCCCTCGGTACATTGAAATTTCCATCAATTGCTAACCCCTTCTTTCTCCCCAAGTAAAGACCCCTACGCCCTTTTCTGTGCGAGAAGAAGAGATTTGGGGCGCAGGGCAGTAGGAAAGCAGAGCAATGGCCCGCTACGATCGCGCCATCACCGTCTTCTCGCCCGACGGCCACCTCTTCCAGGTCGAGTACGCCCTCGAGGCCGTCCGGAAGGGCAACGCCGCCGTCGGCGTCCGCGGTACCGACACCATCGTCCTCGGCGTCGAGAAGAAAGCCACCCCCAAGCTCCAGGACTCCCGGTACTTCGTTTCCTTCCTCTTCTTTCCAGCTCTCGGCTCCTCGCAACCGCGATCGCATTAGGGTTCTTCTGATCCGTTCCTCCTTCCAGATCCATGCGCAAGATCGTGAGCCTCGACACCCACATCGCCCTCGCCTGCGCTGGGCTGAAAGCCGATGCACGCGTCCTCATTAACCGCGCGCGCGTGGAGTGCCAAAGCCACCGCCTCACCGTCGAGGACCCCGTCACCGTCGAGTATATTACGCGCTACATCGCCGGCCTGCAGCAGAAGTACACGCAGAGCGGTGGAGTCCGGCCCTTTGGCCTTTCGACTCTGATAGTCGGGTTCGACCCCTACACTGGCGTGCCCTCCTTGTACCAGACGGACCCCTCGGGCACCTTCTCGGCGTGGAAGGCAAACGCCACGGGCAGAAATTCCAATTCCATGAGGGAGTTCCTGGAGAAAAACTACAAGGAGACCTCCGGGCAGGAGACTGTGAAGCTGGCCATCAGGGCGCTGCTTGAGGTGAGTAAAAGTTCCCTCTTTTATCATTGTACGCCCTTTGTCAATGAATCGTTTTTGCAGCATTAAGCTTAATCAGATCAACATCTTTCATCTTGCTTGTTTGGTTGCTTGTTTCTTTGTGCATAATTGTTACAAATCCTCTTAAGGTTTATGATAACAACTAACTGAAGCACATTTGTATTTCGTGGCTAACAAATTGACATAAAGATATTGAGTTATGCAAGCAATTACAGTCCCTTTGAGGATAATTAAAACAATGCATAGGATTAGACAGCCTTCTTTGCGCAAAGCCATGGATCTTTGCCCATTAGCTTGGGGACTCTTACCTCAGTACAAAACAATCTTTTTTGACAAATTAAATGATCATGTGACGGGAAGTTTGTTTGAGGTGAACTGAATCTGGAGCATAATTTTCATAAAAGAAGTTGACTGCAAATCAGTGGACTGAAACTGAAGTGCATATGTAAGACTGCATCTTTCCCTATTCACCTGGATGGTGCCACTATTCTAATTCTATTTTTTTATAGATTTATTCTGAATGGTGAATGCCTAAGGTCTGGAAATTAATGTGCAGGTGTATTTCCTCATTTGATGTTGCATCTCTTTCTTTATCCCTTTCCTTCTTATTGTATAATATCCTATGCAGTACTTCCTATTCATGCATGGATTCTACCATAAATTATCAAACCAATTATAACGATTAACTTGACTTCTACTTTTAAAGTTAAAGTCAACAACAAGCTTTGATCAATGCATGCCGATTATGTTCAGAACTCAGATGTACCTGAGCTGCATGAGAAGATAAGTGGAGATGGGGTATTCTTGAGATAATTATTGTTTGATTAGTTTAGAAAACATATGGTTACTGTATAAGGTAAATGAAAACTATTTAGCACTTGTACATTCATAAAGATCATTCCACATTCTTCTAGTCTGGAACTTTGATTAGATGGAGTATGTCAAGTAGAACCTTGTCTCCTACTTATTTAACTAGTAATGACGACCACTTCAAATAATGGGCATGGAAACTGTAAAATCTTGCGTATTCTTCTCATCTACGGCATTGTGAACAAAATATGATAGTAGAGATCTGATTTCTTTTATTGATTGCAAAATTCTGCAATATATTGATGCAGTAAGAAGAGAAAAGCAACAAGAATAACGAGAAATCAAACTAGAAGATTGGAAGGATTGAGGAACAATTAGAAAAAAGATAGAAGACGATGGCTGAAAATTCTGTTTGCAGCCTTCAATACTAAGGTTACAAGGATTTAAGACCAATAATCAATCTCCAGCCTTGATTTTTTTAATCATGGCCCTTATAACTAATTAAAAGGGAACATGGCTATCAAATGATGATTAATAGATTAGAACACCAGCTTTAATTTAAAATAATTAATTGAAAACAAAAAACTCCTATGTCATGTATATCAAAAGCTTGGTAAAAACCTCGTTAGAAGTACATGCATTACATTGCATGCATATTGTTTCACATTTAGATTTTCCAGTTCTTTGGTTGGCATGTGATTGATTGTTTTAATTTGAATCCATCGATGACTTGTATATTAACCCATGGTTGCCCATTTTAGAATGAGATTTATGGATTTTCATTTGACACCTTACTGTATCCTCGTAGAGACAACATGATTGATGTTACTATTTAGTTGTTATCATCTTAAAAATTCCAGTCTAAGGTTGATCAATTTTCCTGTAATAACTTGAATTGGAGAAAAAAAAATCTTTATTGGACTTTGAAACCCACTGGCCATATAGCTGCATCGTGAACAATTCAGAAACTCTTCCCGGAAAAAGACAAGAACAACTCTTTACTCAGAAAAAGTGTGGAAGTAAAGAATATCGTAAAGTTGGAAAGGCGTGTTCAAACTCAAGCATGGTTGTCTAACTCTTTCCTATTGATAATCAATTATGTATGTAAACTGTAACTTCACAAGGTGACCCAATTATGCATGCGACTTAATACAATGGGGCTTGATTTTTTGCAAAGTTGGGAGTTCCTTGATTGTGAGGTTATATTCTTTGTTACAGGCAACTGTTATTTGGTTGCTGTGGTAGAAATATTACTTTTTTTTAGGAGAGGTAGAAATATTACTGGGATAGCCTTTTGGTTATATGATAAATAGTAGGTGTTTTTGTGTGAAAAGATGGCCATTATTGTAAGCAACGGTTACTCGGTTACTCCTTCATTGCCTTGCTAGTAATCTTATTTGGAAGATAATCCCGTTACTTTGCTTAGTACCACATGAGGTTTCTTGCTGTGTATGTTTTTGGTTCATCAACCATGATTTTCCCAATCTTGTGTTTCTAGTACTGCCTCAAGGGAATTCATAATACCTTTTTTGCTTCAATCCAGCTAATGTCAGTCATTTCCCTTGTGTTATTTTTCTTGTAACAAGTATAGTCAAACCCAATGTGCTAAGTTCATTTGAACCTGTGATTTAGTTTTAGATATGGTTGTTTCTTAAGCTTAAACATATATAGGTTTGGACAAGGTTGGTAGTGACGGGATAACTGATGTGAACAAATTTGTGTTCTTAGCATAAAATCCATAGGATATGTGGACATAGACATTCAAACAAGCTTGCTGATATTAATTTGCTTTTTCTCATGTTGAAGCATCAAGGTTTTGTTTGTTAAATCCTCTATATGACTAAGCTGTTTGGTGTAACGATTCTCCATGCTAGAACATTAGCTGGAGTCAGTTCTGGTCTTCCTGTGGGATTATCTGTTTTCCAGGAACATTACCCTGGATGGCACATCAGGTCTGCAATGTCTCAGAGAGAATTTCTTATATGACCCGAGTTATAGCCACTTACTAGAGTGGAATTACTATCACTCACAAAGAAGATATGGCGCTGTTATTCTTTTTCAAAATAGGCATACAAATAAAGTCTATCCATCAATTAATGTGCTTTTGAGTATTACCTTATCAAAGGATTTTTTTTTGGCATGAGGAGATTATTTTATGTGTTCGAAATACAATGATGTGGCTAAGATGGTAGAAATGGAGCTGGGCGAAGTAGTTAGGTTCGAGTACCTGGACACCCATGGGTACATACAAAAATTATAATTGCGTGCAGGGCACTTGTGTGCTAATTTTTCTTGCATCGAACTGTAATTTCATGCTATTCCTTGCTGATTTCAGATATTCCCCGTCTTATTATTGCAAACATGTTTATGTTTACTTCTCTGTGGGATAGTGGTCATTGTGATTCATCGTCTTTGTGTGCTTGTTATATCAGCTTGTGATATGTGATGACACCATTCAATACTATATGTTATTTATTTTCTCTAGAATTTCTTTCTCGCTGTGAATCGTGATGATGAGTGTAAATTGTAACAAGATGCCCAATTATTTGTTTGATGTGAACAACTTTTATTTTAGGTTGTGGAGAGTGGTGGAAAGAACATAGAAGTTGCTGTTATAACAAAAGACCAAGGCCTTCGTCAACTTGATGAAGCTGAGATCGACGCTATTGTTGCTGAGATAGAAGCAGAGAAAGCTGCAGCTGAGGCTGCAAAGAAGGCCCCTTCTAAAGATACCTAATTTTTTCTCCTAGTTTGCATGTGCGGATCTTTTCCTGTAACTTGAGAAACGTTCTCCTTACATCACTGATTCTGCTTCTGATATGTTTGCACTTAATTTGCGACCTTCTTTCTTCTTCACTGCTTGTCAGGCCTTTTGTTTCCATGGGTGCTATATTTCATGCACGACATAGTAATGTATGTGTTCTTTTTCTGGATGCCCCGACTAGCGGGAATTTAGGTAGTCCTAATTAATCCGGAAACTATTCCGGAGTGGAGGTGAAAAAGTAGAACGCTTATTCTATGAACGCTCGAGTCATCTAACCAGCTTGAACATTCGGTTTAGTTGGTTGTAGGCTTGGGGTGCTTCAGATCATGTCGGATACAATGTTGTTAGAATCGCTTTTCGATATGTGTCCATTTTAGGTCGAATCAATTCATCGAATTGGATAATAATAAAATATTATATTTATTATGATATATTAAATTAAACTACTACATTTTGAATTTATACTTATGACAAAATGTAATTATAAAAAAAATAACAACCATAAATTATAAAATTTATAAGATTTGATGTTAAAAATATTTCACACTTAATAAATGCAAATCTTATTGAATCTTATTATTATATTTTTTTACCCTTTAATTTTTTTATAATTTTTTTGAAATATTATGAAAAGATTATATATTTTATAAATAAATATATAGTATAATTAGTTGATTTTAAATTTGAACTTATTAAATATAAAATTAAAGAAAATTTAAATTTATGTATATATATATATATATAATATTATACTAGTTATAGTTTTGTTGTATATTATACATATAATAGTGAAGTTTGCATCATTCATCCCTAATTAATTTATCTAATATAATAAATATTATATATAATATAGTTAATATATAATTAACTTATATTATAATATATTTTTATGATATTAAAATTTTGAATAAATAATAATCTATAAGTTAAAATTTAAAGCTTAATAAATTTTAGATTAAATAAAGAAAAAAGAACAAATAAGGTGTACATAGTCTCACATTAATAATAACAGCAACATAAGAATAAGAGGACAATTATAAATAAAGGAGGAGACTTATAAGCCAATGTGATTTTTTATAGAGAAAGTTTATTTTTAAATATTTTTTAAAATTTATAATAATAAATTTTATAAAATTATTTCTTAACAAAAGAAATAATAAAAAAATTGGTTAACCAAGAACTTTTGTTCAACTTGGTTTTTTCCGATTTTGATCGATTTTCGACCGAATTTGACTGATTCAATCTATTCAACTAGGGGTCCGATTCTGTGGCTTATACTAGATTGTCTTAATGGCATGGTCGGACTGTCCGACCTGCAGGTCCGGTCCTAATAAGACTGCTGTACCATCAAGATGCATGCATGATGTTTTTGCCATTGTTCCACAACAGTTCAATTAGCCATGACCAAGCAATCAGGTCTGCAAACTGGTGAAAAGGAAACATATGCATGTGTAGCGATTAACGTGAAGCAACAAAAGACCAGTAGCTTTGATAGCGTATGTTTCGGATTTCAAATGAATTGATACAAAAATCAACTAACACGCTGCTTACTCAGTATAATTTATTTGAACGAATCACTTTGTGATATCACAGTATAGTAAAATTGTAAGATGTACCATGAAAGAATGTTGACATACAATTTTACCCACTGGGCAAAATTGATAATAGAGTAACATTTTCCTAGTGTTGTTTTTTTTATTATCATAAAATTGATCACACTTGGCAACTAACTTGTATGGGTATCAGATGGAGAAGGGGATTAATCACATGCTGTTTGGGTGAAATTTTTTTTGTCTCAGAACATTTTTGTTTTGACCCCATTGCTGTCCCTCATTTTTGTTCTAGCGGGTGTTCCTGACTTCATGAAGAACTCATTTGCTCCAGTTTTTTTGTTGTTGCTATCATTATTGCATGTGTGACTCGTAGATAGAAAAAAAAAATTGGGTAATTGTTCTAGAACAATGCCCTTATTCTTGGTTTATTCTGATACAAAACAGGAAAATAACTTCCATCCAATTTTTAGAAGTCGTATTCAAGGTACCCAGAACATATATTGAGAAATGCTGTTACTTCATTCTCACTTTTGTTTTCACTATTTGTGGATTGGGACTCATTAAAATAAAAGTTTGATTTTGCTCAATTGTCTACATAAGACTTTGGTTTTAACAGTGAACTGATTACATGACTGTCCAATGATGATTTGGGATGCTTCCAATATGCAAAATAAGAAAACGACAGGTGCTTACTTGCATAAGAAACTTACGCTTGATTGAGTGTCCAGATAAAATTCTCTAATCATGTGGCTCCAATATTCATAATAAAATAAAACTAATAATTTCGCAAGTTTACGTTTGATTTCAGCGAAAAATATCTGCAAGCTCCACCCTCTTCATGACGTTGCTGATGACAATGTAAAGCAACATTGTTGATCAGACAGACATATCACATATGTGTTTTTGTATGTCTTAATCTGTCACCAGAGTTTATTATGTGACAATGTGTTTGAAATGTCCATTAGATGCCGTTTCAGGAAGTATACTTCTTCTGATAAGATCAAAAGAACTGATGCTTCATTATATATATTAAGATAGTTGCATCAGGGGTCATTTATTAAAGTTCTCTAACCATCATATCCAACTAATCAGACTTGTAGGATGGTATAATATAAAGGTTGTTCGTGTTAGAAACCAGACATCTACATGTTTTCTTTATGCACGTAGTCTTTATATCCATTTCTCAGAAACTAATGAGAAAAGAAAATACACGTCATTGCCTCGCTCAGTTCAGTTTAAAAGGATTTTTACTCAGGTTTTGATGACCATGCTACAAAGTTTAATTTATGATTCTTTTTTCAGTTCTGCTACTTGGATAAATTTCATACTTCTCTAAATATATGTTTCCCATCTCAAACACTTAACAAAAAAAAACTCATTCCTAAGCTCGATTGTGAGTAAATGAAGCAAATCATATGGGTCTGAAGTGGACAAAATTATTTGTTCCATTAAGTTGTTTACCTTTCAGAATTGTCCAAACAATTTGTCTAAAATCATGCGTTTGCTCTACTCCTAATATTTTGACTTGTTAAGCATTGATGATTACTTCTAAAATGCATCTGAGGTGGACTGATGTTTCATTTAAGCAATAGTCGTTGTTGAGGCTGAAGGCTTTTGTGTCCTGCTCTTTGCCTGTTTCCCATCATGGAACTAGAAATTGATATAACAAAGTATTTATTTTCCTCTACGATTTGTGTTCACAGATATAATTTGAGATGCAGGTTCTGCCAGATGCATAGCACAGATAATGGAAGGAAGTGACCATCCACATGGTGGAATCAGCTTTCTGGATTACAGACCCTGTTGGTTGATTAACATAGAATGGTTTCTGTAGACTTTGCATCCATAGAAATTGTGCTTTCAACTAGTTGTGCTTTGTTTATCTTCTAATCTTTTAGATGCAATCCGAAGTTGCTCCATGAAGAAGTCAATTTAAAGAGCTAAAAAAAGGTTAAACAAGTATTCCAGCTGCTTTAATTTTAAGTTGTGTTAGGCCATTTTGGTTAGCTTTTTTTTTTCTTTATCCCTGCCAATACAATCAGAAGGGAGAACTGCAAAAGAAAAAAGAAACTAGTTGTTCATCTCCAATGAAATTGAAATTTCTAAATAAGCTTATGAACCTTAGTTGTAACGGAAAGAGTAATTTACAGCAAATATTTACTGAGATTTTTTTATGCATTAAAACCTCTTTAGACCAAAGTACAAACATGTCTGTGATTGGCCATATTTGATGCTTCTTTGGCCCTTCTACTACTCCTGGACATGAGAAAAGATGCAGAAAAATCAGAGCTTTGCGTACAGGTATGTGGCGGATGGACAAATCTGAAAAATTCGGTATGAAGGCAAAAAAGATCAAATTGGTGCCTCCAAATCAGATTTGAGTAACAAGAGAAGAAGAAAAGTGGATGCTAATGGAAGAATTTGGAGTTTGAAAAAAGGCTATCAACATTACTGGAATCATGGCGTGTGCTGTGTTGCCCACAAAAGGCACAAGCAAAGTGCCAAAGCCTTTGTTAAGAACCACTGAAAACAAGGTTGGATATGGTTGCCATCCACCACTTGGTGCAAAAGGTAAAAACATTGGTTGTCACCACTGTCTCTTTTAATAGTGGTAGAGAGTCTTTCAGCCAATAGGAGCTTCAAAAAAAAATTTTTATTTTTTTTAGCAATGTCTTTTGTCAACTCTATAAATTTGTTAATTTATTTTGATTCATAAATAAGTTTTGACTTCGTTGTTGTCATTCAGAAACAAAATTGTTGATGTTGACTTTTGCACTTTGACCCTATTGGAGAGACCACAATGAAACATCATCACTAAATGAAACAAGAAAAATGAAAATCGTAAGAAATAACTTTCTTTTTGTTTCTTAACTTATACTCAAATGAGTTGTGACAATTAAAAATACGGTTGATTTTAATCAACTCAGCTAAGAAGATCGAAACGTATATAATTCTCGCCATCTTTTATTTCGATTTTGTGATTTTTTTTCATATAGTAATTCCTTAAATATTTCTTAAATTATAGTGATTTTTTGCATTTGTCCCTAACATATGAACTTACTCTAGCGTCCCCCTAAATTATTTCGAGATTTTCACTTTAGTGCATCGGTCGTATTCTATTAATTTTTTAATTATTTTTAATTTATTAAATGATTAAATTGCCCTCCTGCAATTTGAAATAAATATTCACTTTTTTCTTCGTCGATAATAAATTAGTTATTTAATAAATAAAAAATAAAAAATAATGATAAAGTTAATAAAATATAACGGATAGACTAAAGTGAAAATCGTGACGTAGTTTAGGGGGCGTTAGGTTAAATTCATATATTAGGTGCAGATAAAAAAAATCGCTATACTTCATGGAGGATTAATGAATTAATCCATTATTTTATAATACCTAAGAGTGAATTAACACCATATAAGAAATAAATTTCATTTGGGCCATTTGACGATTGTGTCTACTATGTTTACCTTTGAAGCTTTCCATCTTATATTTCAGATAATAAACTAATCTTTAAAAATATATAAATTTAATAAATAAATGTAAAAAAGATTCTCTACTGTTCACTTGTAATCTTTGATCTGTTCCAAGTCTTCTTACTATAAAAGACGACGATTGAAAATATCATCATACCCGATCCATGCAGTTTGAAGTCAAGATTCAATGCATCAATCTTCCTGTTTCAGATACATGAAACATCATGCATATATACACATGCATGACATAGCATGTACATTAGATGATTTACACATTCATTTTATATATTATATAATGGATATGAATACAAATTATATATATATATATATATATATATATATATATAAACATCATGCATATATACACATGCATGACATAGCATGTACATTAGATGATTTACACATTCATTTTATATATTATATAATGGATATGAATACAAATTATATATATATATATATATATATATATATATATATCTACCTACTATGTTGAAAAAGTGCAAGTTAGGTGAGCGTTGGGAAGAAACAAGAAGGAGACGACCCCCCTTCACTTGGGCCATCTTTCCCTTTTTCTTCTTTGTTTTGTAACCTTATTGTAATGCTGCTGCTGCTGCAGTCTGGTGCTTCCATCATCCATGTGGAACTCCATTCAGTTTGTCCACTGCCACATGAAAGTACAACATGGTTTCACAAAATTTACAACAAGAATAACAACACAGCACAAAAGAATTACATGTCAAAAACTACAACTTATAGATCAAGAACTCTCAAAGTTCAGATTCGAATACCCTTTTCTTATCTTTCCTTGGTGGTAGTAGTAGACTCTTGGATCTTTCTTTATAATCGAAAGAAAGAAAAAAAAACGACAGAGAAATAATTTACTTAATCTTTTTTTTTCTACAAAAATGATTAACTCGCCTAATTTAAAATTCAAAGCCTTCAATTGAAATTGAGTTTACATCAGGTGACAGCTAGTTTCCAGGGGGGATGGTGATTATAATTATCAAACTAGTTTAAGCTCTGCATTGGAGAAGCACCACCATTACCTGATGATCATCTGGTAATGAATGTCCTCTTTTTCAGAAACCCACCGGCAGAAAAAGGGAGAGAGAGAGAACAAGGGGGAGTTGTCTGATATGGGTAACCAGATTATTAAATTTAGTTTTCTTTGGTGCTTGTTGTGTGCTTCTTCTATGGATTTGGGCAAAGCCCCCTGACAAACAATTTTTATTTAGAGTTTGATGTTGGTCAAAAAGAAATTTAGTATATGCATTGCCTCCATGACTCTTCTTTATTATAATTGGTTACCTACCCATCCCCATCTCACTTTCTCTCCTCTCTCTCTCTCTCTCTATCTCTTTCTCCCCTTCCCTCTTAACCATAAAAACTTTTTGATCTACTAGTCAATGGACCTTACCGGAATTCTCACCATTGACCTTTCTTTTGCATATTGACACTATAACTAAAAGTATGTACAATTAAATAATATTCCAGGACCTCATAATTACCAAATTTAACTTTAAAGGAATTAAAATTGGGTAGTTGTTGTTATCCAGCTTTTTTTTCCTCTTAGGGGTTATCTCTCCATTTTTTTAAAAAAAATTTATTTCAAAGATAGATAGTTATCACTCCTGTTATTGTTTGGTAAGAAGGAATCACCGAACTCGTGTCACTTAATGAAAAATAAAATAAAATAAATCGAATCAGCAAAAGCGCACAAAGTGTGACCTTGCTTTTCTCACTTTCTGTGTCATTTTTTTATCAGATAATATAAGAATGTTATATTAATCAGAAAAAAAATACTGACCAGCACAATTCATGGATTCACTTTTCTTGCAGGCTCTTGCCATTGAGATGAATTTAGAAAGAGATTGGACCAAACAAAATAGAGATGATATAACATGAAATTTAGATCTGATGGGATCAAGTTATTAACTAGGGAATGAAAATTGGGATATTGCATTTAAGCAAATAATAATTATACAAAATTTGATGAAATAGCAGAGGGGAGACTTGTTGATAAGCGTCTCCTTTTATATGTCTATCTATTTTATGATGAGCCTAATAATTGGCCTAAATTAATTAACCATTCTTTCTAATTGGACTCAAAATTTTACTTCATCCCATGGCTCCTGTAATCCAGCATTCCAATGCGGAAGCCGAGGAAGCCCCTGCACTTGTTGCACCCCTTGCCGGACACGCCGCAGCTGCAACCAAGGCCGCCGCGCTCCTCCTCCTTCAACTCCTCCCCCTCCTCCTCTCCCATCGGAGGCGCTGCCAGGTTGAGGTCGGGGCACACGAAGCGCTTCTTCTGCACTTGGCCCTCCTGCTTCTGTTGCTGTTGCTGCTGCCGGCGCCACGCCGAGAGCGAGTGCTCCTCGCTGCAGCCGCTGCTGCCGCCGCTGCTGCTCCCCTCCGGCTCCGACACGCGGAGCCCGACGAGCTTCGGGTCCCCCGACTTCCGCCTCCCGAAGGGAGCGGCGGTGGTGGCGATGGCGGTGTTGGGCGACGCCGCGAGCTCTCTGAGCGGGCGGTGCGTCGCCGGGTCCACGCCTCTGCTCAGCAGCTTCCTCTTTATGTGCGTGTTCCAGTAGTTCTTAATCTCGTTGTCGGTCCTCCCCGGCAGCCTCCCGGCGATCAGGGACCACCTGCAACGCGTCCGGTCAGCAGCATATCGGCAAGAGACAGACGCACAAGAACAGGCATAAAAAAATAACAAATCGTTTCTTACTTGTTGCCCAAGAGGCTGTGCAGCTTGATGATGAGCTCGTCCTCCTCGTCGGTGAAGTTGCCGCGCTTGAGGTCGGGGCGCAGGTAGTTGATCCAGCGCAGGCGGCAGCTCTTCCCGCAGCGCAGGAGGCCGGCCGCCTTGGGGAGGGAGCGCCAGCTGCCGTCGCCGTTCTTGCTGATGTAGGCGATGAGCCGCTCGTCCTCCTCCTTGGTCCAGGCGCCCTTGTTGGTGTGAGCCTTCTCGCAGCACGGAGACCTCCCCATCTCTCTCTCTCTCCACCTTTCCCCCTCTACACTTTTTGGTTGGCTGCTTTATATCCGAAAGCGGGGGTGGCATTTGACATATTTATAGGAGTTTGACCCTCCCCCGAGAAACCAGTGGCAGTAGAGACTCGAGAGGACCGAGTTGGTAAGGCCCAGCCTAGAGAGGTTTCTCTCTCCTCTCTCCATTTCCTATTACAGTTCGTGTGCATTAATACTCATAATAATAATGGTTTACCAGTTGTTTAGTATGACTCACAGGGTGGCGTTGGATTCTCTCTGTATTTTTTGGTGCGGCAAAACCGTGGGCATATCGCCAAAAAAAGGCAAAGCTCGCCTCATAAATTCACCATATCTCATGTAATCAACAGCACCAAAAATTCTTATTTATTTCGAAAACTTAGAAAATACGGGGTATATGCTTGCCTCGAAATATTTAATTAATTCCTGGATTTCCTTATATGTTATCGTCCTATCTGGATAACGCTCGAAAATTTATTACGCGCATTTTATGTTTGGAAAAAAAATTATCGACTCCCCTCCTCCTCCTCTAAATGAGGAAATCAAGACGTACATTTATCGATATCAATCCGTGTGCGATTTGAATCGCTCGGTTTTTTTGTATATATTTAATGCGAGGCATTAAATGTTTGCTTACCAAAATGACGTCGAATTAACATATACGGCCGCGGGCCGCAATTTTCGAATTCAATGTTCTCCATTAATCCCACACAGATTTCTATGATAAGTTTGATGCCGTAATTAACCTGATCGTTTCGCATTTAGCTGTCCGTACCCGCAATTACTCCGCGGGTTTTGTTGGCGCACTGCTGGCGGGCTAAAAGAAGGAATGTGTGCGTGGAGAGTTGGTAAATATTTTTTTTCTAGGTGTGTGTGTGTGATGGTAATCCGCAATTTTTTTAATTGGCAAATAATAAGTACAATTGTTATTTAAAAATAACATATATTGATAGATGCATGAATGAATTTAACTAAAGAACCGAGGAAATTTCATTAAAGCATCGATTCCGATTTTGGGGTTGAATACATCTAATTTTGAATTTAATTTGCCAACCCTAACGCCAACTAAGATTAGGTTGAGATAATAAAAGATTGAGATGAACAATCAATGGATTATTAGATTTGAGGCTGGCCAACTCGGACATTTATTTATTTTCTCTTTTAAAGGATTGTGATGGATCAGGATGTGAGCAAAAATAGAGAGCCTAAAAAAACGTTTATCAGCAAATGAGTCAATATTTTCTTTAATTTAGAATTACTAATAGTTTTAGTTTAATTTTTTTACAGATTTATTTTGAATAAAACTTATTATAATTTCAGGTAAAAAAATAAGCCTAAGATTTTATTATCATTATGAGAATATTAAATTTATCCTAATTCCAATATCAATATCTAGTAGTCCAAAACTCCTGTTAAATTGCTTTTCTTTCAAGAAAAAGAATACTTAGTATTCTTTAAGAAAAACAGGAAGGATACTTAACATGTATGTGTATGAATCTAATAAATGAGCAAGCAAAATCATGTTCCACCATTAGATGTTATTCTAATCCCAATGGTAATCTCTCAAAACTTAGTAAAGGTATGATATGCTTATTTTGTGACTAAAAGTTTATTTGAAAGTTGAAATATGCTTACATTTTTTTAATGGGAATGTATGCCTACCTTAGAATGTACTAAAAATATAAAGATTTACACGATATGTTTTTAATTTATCTTTTTTATGTTACGACTTAAGTTTCATTTTGAATTTGAATATGATAATGAGTAAAATTACTTGAGTCCGAATCAAAATGATTTATCATTATCTTGCAATATGTTTTACATTGGAAGATGAAATTTTGTAGTTGATTCAACGCCAACCTTCCAAAATTAATATATAGTTTCATAAATGGACTAATGAAAAATATAAATATCTCCCATAAATACATTGGACGATAAAATTTTATCCTTGATTCAACATCAGCCTCCCAAATTAATATATCATTTCATAAATGTAGTAACGAAAAAATAAATATCTCCCATAAATACGTTGGAAGATGAAATGTTGTCCTTGATTCAACGCCAACCTCCCAAAATTAACACGCTTCATAAATGTACTAATGGAACAATAAATATCTCTCACAAATATCAAATAATTAAGTCAATTAATACATATTTTAGCTTATCTTTTCTTACGTTAGATTGCAATTCTCTGTGTACAAAGAACAAATATATGTTGTTTAAAGGTTAAACATAGGTATTTTGAATACAAACTCATGGCATTTTTTCCTTTTAAACGAAAAATTAAGATATTTGCATGCAATAATGACTTCAATAAAAGAACCCGTGAAGTTTTATTAACACCTCAATTCTGATTTTGGATTTAATACGTATAATATGAATATAACCTACTAACCCTAATACCGCACAAGAGTATGTTGAGATGATAAAAAAAGATTGAAATAAAAAAAAAAATCAATGTAGGTTAGGCTAATCAATTGAGGCAAAAAGGTGTGTTCCTTGTCTAAAATAACTAATCATTTTTGTTAAAAAAATTTACGTAAAAACCCTAAAAGTTTATATCATTTTGGGAATATTAAATTTGATTCTAATTCAAATATGAATATCAATTTAGTCAAAAATTCAAGTTAAGTTGCTTTCGTTCAAGAAAAAGAATGTTTATTATTCTAAAAAAAGAAAAGAACACCTAACATGTATGTGTATGAAACTAATAAATGAGCAATAAAAATTATGTTCCAAATATTAGATGCCATTTTAATCCCAATGGAAAGAAATCAAAACTTATGAATTAGTTTCTAGAAGGATTGATCACAATGATTCAAGCATTTCATTATTATTTTTTTCTATTTTCTTTTGCTAAGAAGTTGATATACTTTGTAACAAAAAAAATGAACTAATAAAATTGTATTTTTAGTTAAACTCCATATTTCTGTTTTATTTTTTGGGTTGAAATGGTTCTTTTAAGAAGTTAACATATGGATCAATCTGATGAATTAGTAAGAAAAATTAAATTTTATGAAACAAAGTCATTTTATTTTATTACTAATAGAGCGGAATGGCATCGTATGATCCATGTAGCCGACCCCACCTAGTGGGATAAGGCTTTGTTGTTGTTGTTGTTGTAAAGTCATTTTATTTTACTAATATTTTAAGTAGAAACATTAAACTTTATTTTAATCCCAATGTCAACTCTAAAAAATTTATCTACTAATTTGTATATTAATTGACAGAGATCTTAATTTATATAAATATAAAATATTATAGCCCTTAATTAGAAAACATATAATTTATTTTTCAAGAAAAATTGATTTATTTCATGGCTAAAAAGTTGACTTGAAAGTTATAAATAGTAGGTATATTAATATTTTTATGTGAGAAGGTACGCTACATGATCATTTTTTTCTCTTTAATTTATCTTTCTTGTGTTTGGACTTAAGTTAATTTTAAATTTTGAATATGATAAATGAGTAAAAATAAATTAAGTTCTAATCAAAATGATTCATTATTGTCTTGCAAATATGTTTTTAGTTGGAACATTAAATTTTATCTTTTACTCGATGCCAACCTCCCAAAATTGATATATTACTTCTTAAAAGAACGAATTGAAAATTAAATTTCTCCTATAAATATGAATAGTTGAGTCAATTAATACATATTTTATTTAATTTATCTTTCCTTATGTGAGACCGTGAGTCTCTTTGTACAAAAAAAGTTTAGGGTTGGACGTAAGCATTTCGAATACAAACTTATGGCAAGTTGGTTTATTTTAAAAAAACTTAGGATATGATAGATGAGTAAAAATAAATTGAGTTCTAACCAAAATGATTTATTATTGTCTTGCAAATATGTTTTTAGTTGGAACATTAAATTTTATATTTTACTCAATGCCAACCTCCCAAAATTGATATATTACTTCCCAAATGAACAAATTGAAAATTAAATTCCTCCTATAAATATGAATAGTCGAGTCCATTAATACATATTTTATTTAAACTTATCTTTTCTTATGTGAGACCGTGCATCTCTTTGTACAAAGAACAAATATACGTTGTTTAGGGTTGGACGTAAGCATTTCGAATACAAACTTATGGCAAGTTGGTTTGTTTAAAAGAAAACTTAAGATATATGCATGCATCTAATAAATGATCAAGAAAAAATGTTTCAAAGCATAAATGATTTGTTGTGGTGTATTAAATCCTAACATTAAATGTGATTCTAAATCCAACATTACATTCCATTTCATAAATGTCTTTATATACGAATTAATTGATACCTCAATTGCTTTTACAAAGATCAATTGTTCAAGTATTTCACCGCATATTCTTATTTACTTATACTAGGAATTGATTCACTTTTGTAATAGAAAAATTGAGGTGATTTTTATGTATGAAAAGTGCAATTTTAGTTGTGGCATGATCATTGAAAGGATTCTTTTAAAAAAAAAGATTTTTCTAGAAAAAAACCTAACATATGCATGAATCCACTTTTTTACAAAGGGAGTCCAAGGGCCCAATACAATTAAAGATAAGTTAAAAATATGGGAATATATAACTTTGAGTGACTTTGATACTTGATCACTAGTTAACATGTACCATTCTATCCAAGAATGGACACATTTATTATTGTTGTTGTTGTCATCGTCATTATTATTGAAGGCAGCGGAGGTTAGGAAGAGTACGATACGTTATAAAGAAATTATAAATGAGAGCAATTATTGTATGGGGTGTTAGTCTCCACATCTCCACCTCACGAACACAAATATATTATGAATCTCTAACTTCATTAGTCCTTTGTTTCCCACAAATTCAACAATGTAATGCGCAAAACTTTGCTTAAATTACAATGATCCATATGATCTATGATTGAAACATTATATTCGATTTATCTCATTGTCAACTTTCAAAAATTTAAATACTAAGTTTATAAATTGATTCATTGTTGTCTTAATTTTTATTATGAATATAAAAGTTCTACCTTTTTAGTTAAAAATTTTAGTTTTACTTTCAAGGAAAGTGATGTAAATTTAAAAATGGAAATATGTCGTCGTTTAATTTGTAAAGTAGGCCTATCATGTAACAACAAGTAAACTTGAATGTTAAAAGTAGGCTAATTATATTTTTCAATAAAAGTAAGCATGTATTTGATTTCATGGGTGCACATATAGATATTTACATCATAATTTCCTCTCTAATTTATCATTCATTATACAAGGATTAGTTTAGGCACCTTTTGTAAACATTAAGATGCTTTCTGTGGGCACTGAGATTTGCGCATTTTGAATTGAACTTCAATTTCATTTCTTTCTTTTAAAAGACAGATATATGTGCATGAATCTAATAAATGAATGCGTAAAGTTGGGTTATTCATTCTCTTCTAACTATTGCCTTTAAATCGGAACATTAAATGTTATTCTTATTAAAATTTTAACCTCACAAAATTGATATAAACCTTCATAAATGGAGTTAATTGAGACATTGATTATCCTTATAAATATTAAATGATTGATTCATTTATTAAATGCTTTTATTTTAAAATTATATCATATTATTCTAGACCATGAGTCTTCTTTGTGCAAAAAAAAAGCTGATATATTTTTTTAGATTTGGAAATATGCATATCTAATGAAAATTTTGAGTAAATTGTTTTGTTTTTTAAAAAATAGAGATTCATGAATCTAATAAAAGGTTAACAAAATCAAATATGAAAATTTTATTGTCATATGGCAACAGTAAATTATAATTATAACACCAACCTTTATTTATTCTAGTTATTTTTTCTAATAAAAAACACATATGCATGAATCTAACAAATGAGATAGTGAATCATGATCGAATGAAATGATTCATTGTTACCTCTCGGCTAGATTGAATTTTAAAAACTAAATTTGCCTTTTTTTCAATGTCAGTTAAATTAACAAATATGAAAATGCCACGTAAAGGAGAGGAGGAGGAAGACGTCGCCTCTCCCTATGCAACCATCGATGGTCATTGGAGGGGGCCATGCCCCCCCCCCCCCCCCCCCCTCTTCCTTCTCTACACGTGCCATAGAGAAAAGGTTGGGGTGGGGGCTCCTTCTCTACGCGTGCCGACAGAGAATGCCCCCCCCCCCCTCCTTTCTCTATCGGAGGGCGACGGGGAAAGAGAAAGAGGAGGGCGATGACCCCCTCTCTATGAACTCATGGCGGAAGTCGTGGAGCGAGGGGGCTGTCGCCCCCTCTTTCCCCATGTCGACGCAGGCATAGGGAAAGAATGAGGGAGCAACGACCCCCTCTACGACCTCCGACGTGAGGTCGCAGAGCAGAGGGTCGTCGACCCCCTCTTTCCCTGTCGCCTCTGGCGCGCGTTGGTAGAGAAAGGAGGCCTCCTCCCCCTTTCTCTATTGACGTGCGTAGAGAAGGAGGGTAGCCTCGCCCCCTCCGGCGATCAACGGTGGTCGTAGAGGGAGGGGCGACACTCCCTTCTCTCCTTTTCGTGGCATTTTTTATTTTTTTTTAATTTTAATTTTAATTTTTTAATGCAATAAATGCTTATGTGAAGAAGAGAAAAGATGTCACGTCAGCACCACATCAATAATGCGTCCGATTAACGGCCGATAACCGGTGAAAAGGTATTTGGTGACATAAATTAAAAAATAGAGGATAATGTCATTACAAAATAAAGTTAGAGGGTAACACTGAAAAAATGACCAAAGTTGGAGAGTATTTAACTTAATTTACTCTCAAATATTGACAAGTCAACTAGAACCATAGTCACCATAGAATTGTTACAACTAACCATCACAATTGTTAAAGAAAATCATCATAATATATATTCATGAAAAATTATCAATCAATAATCTCTCACAAAATCATCAAATTTATGAAAGAGTACTATTTTAATTATTTTTTATAAAAAATGTGTGATAGTTTTTTTAATCTTGGTGATTGTAACCGTCATCAATAATATTGTGATAAAAAAATCCATGACAATACAATTTTGTGAAACCAAATTAATGATGGATATATATATTATTACAAGTTATTCACAAAGGAACATCTCTAAATACACTTATGTTGTGATAGAATTATCCATCACTTATGTTGTTACCATTTCTCCATAAAAGAACATTTGTGACAAAATACACTTATATTGTGATAGAATTAACCATCACAAATGTCTTTTTTGTTTCTTGTAGCACTTATTTCAATCCCAATCTACCAAAATTGATAACACTTCCTTAATTCCTCTTATAGATTTCATAAATTTGAATCTTTTATCAGTTATTTTTATTCATTTTTTATTATGATAGTACACCTATCTCTTTGGACTAGAAAATGTTGTGATATATTGTTTGAATTTTAACGTATATAGGTATTTTTTTTAATAGAAGCTAATAATAAGTTGTTTTCTGAAAAAAAAAAGGAACATAGATGTATGAATCTAATAAAGAGTTGAACTTTTTTAGTGTGGAAAAAAATTATTGTAATCTCCCACTGATATCACATAGGAACATCAAAATTTAATTTTATTATTGCATCAACATAAATTTACGTTCTCATATGTGCATTAATTTGTTCAATGAGCCATCAAAATCATGTTAAATTGAAATGAGTTATTGGAACTACATTAAATTTGATTGTAGTTCCAATGTCAATCACATAATTATCATAGTAAGATTTTGATTTTATCAATTATTTAATTGGATACATTTATTTTGATATCTTCTTATACTTGGCCTTTCTCTTTTTTGTAATAGAAATTGTTAAATAAATATTTAGATATGAAAATTTTACATTTTAGATAAATATTCAATATAAGTTTCTTTTTAAAAAAAAAAACATGAGCATGCATCTAAAAAATGATCCAAGCATTAGCCTTGTGTAAATTCAAATATGGCATTTGGACATAGTAAAGATCAAGATTTGGTGAATTAATTTGACTCTTGTAGGTTTAATATATTTCCTTAGGCCTTTGGTCCCGTTGGTAATGGGAAAATAAAATATGTCTACTTTAGACATTAAAATATGTTTTTTTATTAAAAAACATAATTTTGAAATCAATATTTAACATTAATAATTCATTCTCGCTTATGTGGATTTTCAATTGAAATATAACATTTCTCCTCATCTCTCAAAAGTTGATATGCTAGTTCATTGGTGGATTAACGGAGACCATGATCCCCTTTTAAAAGATCAAACAATTTGATATTTTTTATTTTTTATCTTATCCATTCTTATACTAACTCATGAAATTCTTTGTACTAAAGAAATGAGTTTTTTACGTTGAATTTGGCACGTCGAACAAAAATTCAAGACAACTTGTTTTCTTTTTTTAAATAATATAAATATACAAATCTGACGAATGGAGCTAAATTGAGTAACATTTATTTTCGAATTATTCTCTTAAATCTACTCTCACTATAACGATTTTTCACTGAACTATGAATTTAACATCCCTAAATTTTACCTAACTTCACTTAAGTCCTTTCGTTTGATTTAGTTAACTTTTTATTTTTTTATTATAAAAGATTGAAATGTCCTTTCACAAATTGTCCTTTCTTTTAATGTTTAAAATAAAATAAAATTAAATATTTTGACAAATCTACTATGTCAAAGACCCTCTTTTTTAATATTTTTACTTTTTATATTATTTCTTATTTTATTCTTTTTAAACGTTGAAATAAAGGATAATTTGTGGAAGATACTTTAGTCATTATCTTACATAAAAATAATAGAAAATTAAAAGAATGATTTAAATGAAAATCACGATAAAATTTTGGGGATGTCATATGTTAAATTTATAGTTCAAGGGAGGCTAATGAAATAGCCTTTATTTTCATCTTGCTACCAATGTTGGAACACTAAATTTGATTTTAATTCTATAAAGAATACTTCTATCAAGGTTAAATTAGTTCGGCACAAAGGATATAGACATATTATAAGAGAACGTAAATGCGAGAAAATGAACCGAATCTTCCACCAACACCATACTTGAGATCTCTAATTGAAAATGGATTTTCACAGCACCATAATCTTGATCTTTGTAAATATGTATTTGAAAAAGTTATGTCCTCTAATATCCCTTAAATATTATTTTTCATCTAATCTTAAATTGTAAATTAATAAATTTTATTCTCCGAGACTATTTTCAATCATCCACTTAAATCTTTCACCACTTTCATTCGAAATGGTTTTAATTTATTATAATGATTACAGATTTTTCATATTTATTTATTGATATAATAGAATATTAAAAGAACACAGGAGGTGTCCTACAACTCCTCTTGTTATATTAAGAAGTTTTTAATAATTTTTGGATTTTAAAATATTTTATTGTTAAAGAAGTAAGGATAAAATGATCGTTTTCTTTTTTTTAAAAAAAAAAGAAAGTTGGCGTTTCTTTGACAAATTTTGAAGTTTGAGTGTAAAAAAACAAGAAGTTTGAAAAACAAAATTTACAGTTATAGATTAGATATAAAAAAACTAAGAGTTGTTAGAGAAAACAATCCACATTTTTAATCATTTTCCCGTTTGTTTCTTTTGTATAAGAGAGAAGAATAAATTAAATCTTTAGGTGTTAAAATATGCACTTCGCATCAAATTAAAGATATGATAGTTTTTTTTTTAATAATGAATACACATGTGAATCAAACAAATAAGTTAGCAAAAATCAAGTTCAACTTCACCTCAGCTGGCATGTTAAATTTGATTTTAAGTTATCTTATCTTTTAAATAAATTTATAAATATTATGTTTTGGTGGTCTGATTTAATACCCTGTGTGCTTCACACGTTCGTTTTACAAAAAAAATATATCAAATTTAAGCACTATAACTTTTCAATTATAAGTTATACTTTTAGTTTGAAAAAAAAAATTGATTCGATTTAATATAATTAAGCCTACTTGTTGTTTTAAGAAATATTTAGTTGCTAATAGTTAAAAGCATAGACTTCTATGTGGTCACATGATGCAAGTTGGATGTGTAGCACTCAAATTTTATTTTGTCCAAAAATGCCAAGCACCAAATTTGGTTTGGCATTGAACCAACAAAATAACTAACCTGAATGCCCCCTGAGACAAGTCCATTATGAACCTGACGTAGTAGACCTAATTAGCCAGAAGAAAAAAAAAAGAAAGTTTGGTACAATTTTTGTTTCTGATCAGCACTCAAATCCAACAAAAGCCTGAAATGAAATTGGAGAGGTAGGTATACCATTTAACATATGGCTCAATAATTGGATCCATTTGGAGGGCATGAGAAGTGTCACATTCGTGGGGGGTTGGCCCCTGTGCTTTAATAGGCATGGATAGGAGGGAAAAGAACACTGCCTTTGATTAATTTGGTGTTGCAAGGCCTTTGATTCTTGTTAGAGTGTGGATCAAGAATATTTAAGGTAATATTTTGACTCTATTATCGTCTACTAAAAATGTTTTCATCTTAACTAAAAAAGAGAAAAAGAAAACCTATTTATGCTATTCCCAAGTTTGTTATGTGTATGTGGATTGTGGAACATTGTTATGTCGGGGAAAAAACATCAAAATTGAGTTTTCTAAAATGAAATTTTCTTCACGAAGTTAATAGTGTACGTGGATTGAGGACTGTTAAAATGATATGCGGTTGTACCACAGCCAACAACTCTTGTGCCCTGTATGTGTGAGGTTGAGAGAAAGATAATGCAAAGCAAGCAGAGAGAGAGAGAGAGAGAGAGAGAAGTGATGTAAAGTAACTTTGAGCTTAGCCAGGGGAATGTGGCGTGGCGTTGATTCTCTTTCAAACATCAAGAGATTCAAAACAATACATCATATTCACATCCATGTGGTGCATTTCTTTGGCTTGAAAGCAACTGGAGGATATATAGAGGGGGGATAGGTCTGGCCGCTCTCTCTCTCTCTCTCACTCCCTCCCTCCCCCCTCTGTGTGTGTGTGTGTGGACACCAACATTCCCCACCACACATGACCTAGTTCAACTCATAGTTATCCACCATTTTGCTTCCACATGCCACAGATAGAGACAAGTGAAACAAGACTAGCCCTAGTGCTGCATCCAAATTAATAATTCCCACTTCTAAGACAAAGTAAAACAAGATTCATTTATGGCCCAAAAGAGACGTCAAATATTCTACTCGACCTAACATTCGTAGGCATCAGTTGCAAGTTGCACTTACACAAAACTGATGTGGAGGAAAAAAAACTTGAAATGGTCAAAATAAAAAGGTTGGAAGGCCTAAGAGCTACAAGAGCCAAGGCATCGTAAAAGAAGAGACCTAAATTTGGATGTTCCTTACCATCCAACCAAGTATTAATTTATATACAAGTTTGTACTGTATATTTTTAATTTGTTTACTGGTAAATAAGCTTTGCAATAGAAACTTTTACTTAGCAAATATAAAGAATAGTTTTCTTTCGAATAGCTTTGCCACTGGCATATTGAGGATGATGTATCAGGTGACTTGGACGAAGCATGCAACAAAACAAAACCAAAATTTGCATTTGGGAATTCAGCAGTCTTCCCTTTTATGCTGCATAAATGGGCTTCACGAGTTCCAGCATCAGCTCCATATTCCTCTTGGGATGTTGTAAGGAGGAAAAAGGAAGCACAGTGAAGGAGATCCATCTCTGTTCCAAATTAGTTATCTACCAGCAGTTCTTGCACCTGTTCTCGAGAATGAAAAATATTGACACTAGATACAAGGACTCAGGTGGATAGACCTGTCCTCCCTGGTACTCTACAGAAGCACGGAAGCAGGTTCGCAATCTGCAAGTTTGAGTTGTCACTGCAAGACACCATCCGACAAATGGGAAGCCATAAACTCAACAGCAAATCTTAATCTGTTTAAACAAAATTCTGTTTGAACTATTCTCCCATGACCTTCTCCTTTGCTCCTGCAAAGACCAGTCAGCTATCTGGATTCTGGATATAACACAAAGTATCGTCATATCTGCAGAATGATCAGTCACCTATACAATAACTCAAGATGTATTAGTTAATAGAGTTTGTACTTGTCCTTGTAACATCGAAGTTGTCAAGGTTGTGATAATTTGTTTATATTATCCTAGAAACTTCATATATATAGCTCAAAATCACGACGGCAGCAGCCACTGCAACTCCAACAGCACTTTGTCCTAGTATAGAACCTGAATTGGCATCTACATGGGTAACAGAGTCAGCATGCTGCGGATTGAAACCTGGTTCTGAAATTTTTTTGTGTGCCTCTGCATAATCTTTGAAAAAGAGGTCCTCATCCTGCCGAAACAACGTTTTGACTATGTTACTAATAATGCACTAAATAAGAAGGAAGAACATTAGTTGTGTATTTTGGGGTTCACATGGTACTTGAAATGTTAACCATTGAATCATGAAGTATACAAATTCAAGACCGTATCTACCTTTGCATATTGCTCCACATAAAACCTAAACTCAGGATCAATTAGTAGAGCCTTGTCTGTTGGACGCTTCAGGAGTCCCTCTCTTTCACGGCAGAGGAGGTCACTGACAATTGCAGAAATGGAAATATGTCTTTATCGATGCAGCATAAAAAAAAAAAATAGATATATTTTTCTTTTTGAAGCAAGCTAAAGTTTTTTTTTATAAAGAGATGTTAGCTGTGGACTCTTGCTGCGAGTCCACTAGTCTTACACAAAATAGGAGTTGCTAAATTTGAGAGGTTCGCTACCAGCACCATCATTTCCTAATCTCTCAGGATGAGCTCTACCCTGGAAAGAGAAAATACCCAAAGTCATTTAATCAATCATGAAATGGATGCAGGTCTAGATGATCAGATACCTACCAGAGCATGACCGCCAGAAATTGCTACAATGTCCTTGTCTGACATGCCCATTCGGTAGAATATATCCCTTAAATGAGAAGAAACTACAACAGAAAAGAATATGTATAGAATAAAAACACTGCATATCAAGTAACCTCCAAATCTATGCTCATAGATTAACAAGGAACGAACTCAAGGATATTTGTTATTAAGAAAATCAGGATCTACATAACATCAACGTGTAATGAAATACATTTTTTGGTTCTTTTTTTTTCTTTTTCATGCTACATTTCTCATATTCCATTTTCTGTTAATTAGAACTTAAATGGTGTATCAATTCTCAAGCTCTCAACAAATTCTTGAACTCTTGGTTTAGAATGTCACAAAAGGATAGCAAACAGGTGTATTGTTACATAACACAGCTAGAACCTGCTCTCTAACCAACAGGTTGTGAAGGAAATAACCTAGAGAAAGATGAATAGGAGGCACTTTTCTTGTTCAAAAGCAAACCTAGGATTTCAAGTCAATCAGCCAATGTGCTGCTCCCACATTGGCAACCCTTTTTTTTATTAACTTCCAACAATTTCTTCCCTTGAGCAATGGGAAATTTGTTGCCATCCCCATACTTAGCAGGGTCTCACATCCTGATTGAAAGTAATGAACTATGAAGGTAACATGCAGAAAAAACCTTGCTTGGCATCAGGCAACCAGTCTTCTTTAGCATCAGGCAACCATTCCTCTTTAGCATCAGGCAAACCCTCCTCTTTGGCATCAGGCATACATCTCTCTTGCGTACAAAGTGATGAGTCCTGATAAAACACGATAGAATTACACCAAACCTATAGACATAAATAAATTACACAAGTAAAAGAAATCAGTTATCACGTACACATCTTCCTGGAACGAATTCAATTGTGGGTCCTCCAGTAACTTCAACTGCAACAGTTCCAGCCAGCTGGACAATATGACAATCATCAAATTTTGTGTATAATATTATTCCATTTTGAAAAAAAACGAAAAAGTGCATCAGTTCTATTAAAATGATATAGTGTATGCATTTCCAACTTCCAGAGTTCAGACAAAGAAAGTAGAAGATGGAAATGAAAGAAGTATGCCAAGCACACAACAGAGTTTTCTTAGAGTTTTCAGCCCTTGATTTCTACATGGCAAGTATGTTTTCTCGGCCCTCACTGATATTACTCAAGTTAATGAAAAAAATTATGTTCAAAAGCAACTTTGGTGAGTTATTGAATCTTGATCGTGCATATTTCATAATATTCCTTCCCTGAATCTGAAGTGCTCAACTGAGATATCATGAAATTTACATTACTACTGAAGTGCTCAACTGAGATATCATGATATGAGGATAGTGAAATCATGAAATTTACATTACTACTGAAGCTGAAATGATAAATGAAATCATCATTCATATAATGAAGAGAACAACTAGTATTGTTATTACCTGATAAAGATCAGCATAGCTGATCTTTGGAGGCTTTGTCTTCAGCGGTCCTAATAAGAAGAGAAGAGACAGTAAACAAACAGGAATACAGAAATCACATCCAATTCAACAGTTTTATTTTGTATGGAAAAGAAAATTCCACTAAAATGGGTACAGGTTAATAACAAATGTTATGATCCTGAAATGCTTGAGAAAGAAAGATTCATGATTATAAGAATAAATGTTTGAGAAAAATAATGAAATACAACTGATCAATTTAATAGGGTACATGCAGTTCGGATTATCTTGAGATACTAAAATTGTTGTAGATTAAAAAAATTGTGACTAAGGTGTCAAATTCAAGGACTAGACATTAGATAATAGATATCGCCTTTCAAGACACACTGCCATGTATGAATGATGAAATACAGAAGCATCATCATAAGACAAATTTGATGAGTCAACTATTATTTTATTGCCATCTATGAATGAGCACAGGTCAACAAAAATAGATCACACAGTGAGAAGTGAAATTTTCCTGAAAGGAATTGGCATTTACTTGGTGTTCTTTACAAAGCCATATCAAGAAATGTCTTGCAGCATATTCCACACAACATTATACATACCATGGAACAAAATTTGATCCATCACACAACCAGTTTCTCACCAACAACAACTACTAATAGGAGTAAAGCAATTAATTAAGTCCATGTTTTAGAGCTTTTCAATTTCACACATGCAGATCCATTAGTCAATTATTGCACACATGAAATCTCAAAATCTTGGACATTCATGTCAAGTGGCAGCTTATTGTATATAAGCAGTTTATGTAAAGTAAGAAATGCAAGGAATGAACTCTAGGGTCAAGTCTCCAAACTATACCCTTTATATAAATTGTCACTTAACTTCAAATTGTAAATCAGGCATTCTTTAAACAAAAGTGATCTTTTACCGGTTACAACAAGTTAACAAGTTACCTACTGATTTAAGACTTTTTTAGGAGATACTGATTTAAGGTTAGTTGACACTAGGCCAACAATTCAACATCCTCCTCCTCCATACATGATAATAAGAGAAATGGCTGTAAGAGAGACATTGCGGTTGAGAGACTATTTGATCACAGAATAAAGTTGACAGACAATTTTGGAAGAGTGTGCATAGCTGGAGAATGTTAAAAAAAATTATCTTGATTTTCTTAGTTAGCTTTTGGTCTGTAAACAGAAATTCTGTTGTGATATTTTTAAACAATAACTAACGCTAATTAAAATTATCCATAGACTAACCAACAAAAAGAGAGGTGAAAGCAATGTTGTGAGGGCCATACCAGACCGGCCTGTCGGACCGGTCCGACCATCAACCAGCCCTCACAACAGTCTATTACAAGCCCAAAAACCGGGCTTGTAGTCAGACCGGTTAGAACCAGTTAAGACCAGTAAAAAACCGGGCTTGTAGTCAGACCGGTTAGAACCAGTTAAGACCAGTAAAAAATCGGGCTTGTAGTCAGACCGGTTAGAACCGGTTAAGACCAGTAAAAAATCGGACTTGTCTCTTTGCTCTCATCTTACTACTATTATTAATGTGGGACTATGTTTGTGCACTTGTTCCTTTCTTCTTTCATTTAGTTTAGTATTTGTTAAACTTTCAACTATATCTTATAATTATGATCTTATTCAAATTTTCTAATATCATATATGATATTACAGTATAAATTAATTTTATATTTATTATATTATATATAATATTTATCAAATTAGGTAAATTTATAATGAATGGAGGGTGCAAACTCCTTTGTCATATGTATAACATACAATAATATTAAAATATTTAGTATAGTTATATATATAATATTATAAATATGCAAATTTTAATTTTCTTTAATTTAGTATTTAATAAATTCAAATTAGATAGTTAACCGCTAATTATATTATATATTTATTTATACATAATCATAAAATTACTTCTAACATAAAAGACAAAGATATGGAATAAAAAAAATTAATGAGAAGAAAATTTATATATACAAATTAAATTTGATAATATTTTAATTTATTAAATGTGTAATGATTTTAACACTAAATTTTTAAATAATTTATTATTGTTATTTTTTATATAATTAATTTTAACATCATTAATATGATAGCTTAATTTAATATATCATATTAAATATAATATTTTATTATTATCCGGTCCGACCCAACGGTTCGACCTGAAATGGACACTTGTCCGGGTCGTTGTCCGGTCCGGTCATACAACATTGGGTGAAAGGATGACTAAATTTTCTTTGATACTCAAGTTTTTTCTTTCACTGATAGATCAACTCATCATTTCAAGTACAAGTGCCCAAGAAAATCTTGTAGAATCACACATAAATATTTCTCCTTTTTAATGATGAGTTGACTCCAAAATTTTCAATTTATGATGTTTCTTACAAAAAATTATCATTAAATAATTTATTTATCATCAAGAAAGTAATTTATAAATTGTGGTAAATTTCTCAAACATTCATTACTAACTCTTTTAAGCTACCCCTTTATTGTCTTTTCTAACCATCCCTCAACTCCGATTTCAATATCAGAATTTTCTTATATGTTAAACATTAATATATTAGTGACAGTGACACATCAATATCATGTCACTGAAATGTATGAGAGGGTCATGACACAAATTATTGTCACATCACAAGGGATAATATGTTAGAGCAAGAGATGTGATCATTTTTTAAAATTAATAAGTTAGGGAAACTGTATAATTACAATACAATACACTTCAGAGGTTGTGCATAAAATTTATTGAAAGGAAGTGAAGAATATCATTCTCATTACATATGGATGACAAAACAACAAGATCCCAAAATCTGGATATGGAAGAATGAAGGTCGTTGATAAAAAGCTAAATACTTGATGAATAAGTTAATAAACTTGGAACATGTACTCCAGAAAATACTTCAAACTTATTGTTTTCTATGCAATCTATATATATGATGACTCGATAAGATTATCTTATTAATAGTTATTATTTACAAGCCACATCGGATTACATTCAAGAGAAAAAAACAATTTAGCTGAGAAAATGTAACAGGATCCGTTAGATGTGTTGCAAAACAAATTGATAGCTAAAATGAACTCACACACTGTAGTTCTATCTGAAAATGCAAAAGCAAGAATTCTCTAATGGTTAGTAGCTACAAATATCTATCTGGTCCAGGCAATTTGAACCTTAATGAAATGTTCATATACAATTAAAAAAAGGTTAAAAATGATGTAAGACAAAAATGCTCTAAGTAAATTATGATGTGATTTACTTCTCTTATACATAATCCAAAAGATGGAACAATGTGAAACTAACAAATCACTGGACAGAAGGATTTAAAATCTGCTCCTTGCCATGGGTCAGCTAAAGCAGGAATAAATCGACAAGCAAAGTGACCTTGTTTTTCCAAGAACACATCACCAGGAACACGTCAAATGTCAATAATACATTTCAAGTATCTATAACTTCATTGAGGTAATTGAGCGCTGCAGTCAAATGAGAGACACCATGAAGGGCAACACCAGTTATAATATGAATGGATAGGAATAATACATAGATCATTTCCAGTTGATCATCTGATGGCCCATGGGCAATCATGAAAAGGATCAAAAGAAACATTTCTAGATGACATGGGAACTTTACTACACAGTTACTTCACATAGACTTCCAATTCTCTTCGCACTGAGAGAAATAAAAGAAGCTTACCTGATAGATTTATAGCTAGTTTCAGGCCAGCTTTTGAGCCCTGAGTCTGCTCTTCCTCCTGCCTTATTGAACCATTAGGGCTCTTTGTCTTCACATCATAAGTACCAGCATCAGGCCATCTGAAAGAAAAGCACGAGAGACTCAACTTGCTGAGTTCGTGTTGAGGGACGTCATGGTTTAATTAACATAATATCAGAACAATTGAAAAACACAAACAAATGCTCAAGATAAACCAACAAGTAAAATTCATTATGCCAAAGAAGTCAAAGTCAAGGTCATTCCAATAAAGAAATTAGAAGTCTGGCATTAGACATGGCACCCATCCTATTTCGCCTTGAAACAAATAAATAAATCTCTAGTGTCCAATCACACGTAATTCTCTTAAAAGATTCTATGGAGAATCGATCGACACAAATATGTTTGCCTCCTCATTTGAATCTATCTCGGTACGCCTCCTTCATGGGAATTAAGTCAAGCACAGGCTATGCAATTCTACAAGAACGAAATGCAACTAAATGCTCAAGAAACCCCGTCAACGCCATTTTAAACCATCTCATTCTTCCGCCGCAGTGAGTGATATAGAAGAATGGTGCATCACTCTACGGAAGAAGATCGAGAAATATAAGCAGAGGAAAAGGGAGGGAACGGAGAGAACAGGAATTGTCGCGAGTACGTGCAAGCGGAAGTGAATTCAAAATAAGAACAGGGAACGCAAACGGACCCGAGGCGAAGCATGATGGCGCGAAGGTCTCTGCGCGCCTTTTCGATCTCCTTCAAGTAGTCAGCGTCCACCACCGGCGACCCCATTTTCCTCTCGTCCCGGCCTTCTTGGCTGCTTCGTTGCCTTTTCGTATGCTGTCAGTGAGTGGAGCAGAGCAAACAAGAGGAGCAGGAGAGCAATAAGACGAGATTGGGTTGTTACACAAGAGACGCGCAAAAATGTTTGGCTCCAAATTGGTGGTTCATAAATAACCAAATGGCTAACCAACGCTACTTCTTCTTCTTTCTTCATTTCATGTCTGAAAGCGAGAGAATTCTTGGAATGATTGTTCTTTGTATATTTTTAGTCCTGATGTAATTTTTTTTCAAAAATTAGTTCATACATTTTTTTGAGGACATCGAGGATCCAACCCATTGGATATTATTATTATTATTATTATTGTTGTTGTTGTTGTTGTTGTTGTTGTTGTTGTTGTTGTTGTTGTTGTTGTTGTTGTTGTTGTTGTTGTTGTTGTTGTTGTTGTTGTTGTTGTTGTTGTTATTATTGTTGTTGTTGCAACCCAAAAAATTTTGAAATAATTCAAAAAAATCTTTTTAGAAAAAATAAAAGATAAAAGAAGTTACCAAGAGATAAAAGTTTGAATCCAAGAAAAGAAAATAAAAGAAGTAAAGAGAAAGTTGTTTTACTTAAAGATAAAAGAAAATGATTAAGGATAAAGTTATTACATGTGTGTTAGTATTTAATTTCATGTCATTAGAATAATTATTTTATAATTAGTTCAAACTCATGTCCGTACCAACCTCCTTTATCTAGAAAATTGAGTTTTTTCACCAAGTTTTGAATTCTAGACCTTCCTCCTTGGTACACGCGCGACTACTCAATCCAACAACATCTTCCTGGTACAAAGTTCTGTCAAAGGACTCAGTTTCATGGTTAGTCATCGTCAGATCTCGTAAAAAAATGTATTCAAAATTTTGGATTTGATTAGTCCAAAACAATTAATATATATATATATATATATATAGAATTTTAAATTCACTTTTGGATAGAAATTCTTGATAGAATAGATGTGATAATAAATAAAATATAATGAATTTATGTCCCTAGGATGCATGTGTAGATATAGTTTAGCATTGAAAGGAATAGTTTATGATTTAGCATAAATTGTTAAAGTCTCAAAAACAACACCGGAGTTCCGACGAATAGAATCCCGCCTGTGTAAAGAAGAACAAGCCTGGGCTCTTCTTAGAAGTTGAAACCTAGTGCAGTTTCAATCCGAACCCAACTCAGATTTGGAGGAAACCCAACCCGACTTATGGCAGCTTGGCTCGGGCTCTGTCGTGACTGTTTTTGGGCGTTCGAATTGCCTTCCAACGACCTGGCCTGAGTTGGGTATACACCTAGCCCGGGTTCTCTATGCAAAATGATAAGATTTATTTTTTCGAGAACTCAGCCCAAGTCACGTGAGTGTGGACCGAGTTCATCCAAAACTCGACCCAAGTAATAGTGTATGCAAAATTCTTATTGCTTTTAATGGTCTTAATATAAAAAGATGACTTTATCCTTGTATTAATAATGATTAATAAAGAAAAGTAAGAATGCTAATAAAATCAATAGATAAAAGATGTAAAATAGGACTTTTTAACACCGATTATCACTGAGTTGAATTGAATAGAAAAAGTGAATGTGTGTATTAATAGCCCGACCACCTTAACGGTAACCATAGATACTAATAATCCCACACCCCTAAGATTTATAAGAACATATCTAACTTTTTATTGGGTCCATAATTGCTCTACTTTTTGTCCTACTTTGATCCATTTTGATCTCACATGAAAGTGCCATGAATGCCTTATAATAAAAAAGATAGGGCTCTCAGTATGTCAACACATAAAGATGTCCTAAGACATGGTTAAAGAAAAAGATTTATTGCACGGAATAGAAAGAACATAGTAAAAAAGAATCAAACATAACTGAATCGAATGAAACTAAATAGAAAATATAGAGTTATTTTATTGAAAATCTTGTTTATTTTAATTAAGTTTTTTATCCATTATATTATCTTATGTACTAGTTGCTTAGCTTATGTTAATTTAATTAACTTTAGTTGCTACTTTGATGTAGGAGGATCATTTGTGAACCATTGATATATTAGCTTCCGCACTTTTATATTATTGGTTATTGGTAATTAATTGTTAATTAATTATGTTATTTCTTTATGGATCATTGAAAACCCAATAGACAAAGGTGAATAGTAGCTAGCACCAATCCAAGAGAAGTTCAATTGTCCAGTGGCAAAAGGGTGCATTTTGAAGGTACTATAGTATAATAATAATAATAATAATAATAATAATAATAATAATAATAACTATTATTTGAGTTTATAAACACATACATTGTGCTAGAATATAATATTTAAATTAATGTCTATAGTTGGTTGAGTTTGATTATTAGAAGTATATCATCCACTATTAGCATTTTTTCGATCAAGTGATTCATGGGTATCGATAAAAATTGATGATTGTAGAAATAGAATATGAAATTATTATCATATATATATAATTCATTGTTCGATTGTGTTAATTATTATATATAATTCATTGTCCAATTGTGCCAATCATTTTTAGCTAAGATCAACATAATTTAAAAATGAAAAAAATAAGTAATTTTGACTATTATGTTATAACAAAATACCCACCAATTCACATAAGAATATAAACGATATAACTTGCAAGTTGTGTTTGTCTTTATCAAGTTTACTCATCATTTTTCATTCCTTAATTGTTAATCATTATTCACTTATTTAATCTTAATTTATTTACAAATGAAATACTATTTAAACTATTAAAGTACTACCAAACTATACAAAATTGTTTCCTAATCAATGCGGTCTAATAAGACTTTCCCTTTCTTGTCATTCGGCTTCTTATTTATATGCACTAAGCTTTATTAGTGACATAAAATCTAAAATGAAAATAAAGAGTCTGTTAACTACTAAAAAAATACTACATAATGAACTAATATATGCCAATCAATTTGGTGAGGTAGTAGTTGGGACCTTGATTCTTTATAGAAATGCAAGTCACAAATTTTTTCTTAAATTTTGTATTACTATACCAATGGTCTCCTTCTCTACTCGATATGCATATATATATTCAATTAAATGGTTTATGAAAGCCTCCGCATGATTTAGGGCGGGTTACTTTCTATATACATTAATTTGATATTTTTTAACCACTTAAGACCTCTCGATGTCTAAGATTATTAACACTTGACTAATCTGAAATCGGAGTGAAAGAGCAAAACGATATTCCTCTATCATTCTGGGGATACTAGTACCTGTACACAACTCTACCAATCAATTGTGTCAACCAAGTTTGGTTATATTTTTTAATTTAGTTTTGAGGTTCCAATAATTGATTTAAACTTGATGGTTAACCCAAATAATTTTGACCCAATAACCATCATCATCCCCTGGATCATGTTTGCTTTTGATTGAGTTGGTCTTGTAATTAAATTGATGAATGACACATTAATTCAATAAAGAATTCGTAAGTAGTTTTGTATTGGAAGTTTTCATCCATAGTTTGGCAAATTGAAGGGTACACTAGAAGAATATATATATATATATATATATATATATATATTATATATCATCAAGCAATTTTTGTTCAAATGAATAGTGATCGATTATTAGCAAAAATGATTTGCCTTCAATTTTTTTTGGAAAATATGATTTTTAAATTAAGCCGAACATGTTAGAAGAAAAATAAAATAACATTCAAATAAATTAGTAACACTTAAGTTATGGTCCACATTATTTTAAACAAAATCAATTATCTTAATAAATTGATATTACTCCCATTCTATTCTACTTCCAAAAAGATTTGTAATGCAATTGTTGACCTTGTAAGGCCAAAAAATCAACTATGCTATTCGCCAAGCGAGAAATATGATTGCAAGTAACATTTTCAAAATATGAAAAAATATTTTTGAATGTCATCAAATAGATATCGAGAGCGCCAAGGGCACAAGGTGTCAGTTGTACAAGATGAGTGAGGTCAACATAATCCAATTCGATGATGATGTTGCAAATCTCATGACTATGACACTCAGGACAAAGACCCCATGCTTCACTTTTCAAGTTGGAGTGAAATGTAGCATGAAGAGATACTGCAAAATAAAACTAGAATCAGAAGATCGGAGAATGTAACTAGCACACCCTACCACCCCTGGCCCAACGAACAACCCATCGATGTTAAGCTTGTACATGAAGGAGGGGGCTCCCAATAGATAAGAATTCTATATGTGCGGGAAGTTCACTCAGAGCAATGGATAAATAAAATCTCATGATAGGAGGACAACATCTGCCTCCAAACTCCATGGATATATCATAGATCTTAGTACTCTCTTTCAATGAAATTAAGATGGGATATGTATTGCTTCAACTATATAGTTAAAAAATTAATTATAAGATAATCACAAATTAACAAAAGATGTCAATAGTCAAATAATAAATTTAATCAAAATTAAAGAAAAAATGCACACATCAATTATGTTCATAAAGATCAAACAAGCTATAATTAATATAAAATGAAATGGTCCACAAATTTACCTTATCAATTAAGATTGTTACATATCATTAAAAGATAAAATAATGACAAAATTGATGCCCAAAGTTCTCTCAACATAAAGTAGAAAGAAGGACATTATTGAGAATTTTGTAAAAATAATTTCTACATAGCTACAAGTATGCATATTGTAAAAATAATTTCACTTAAAAATTTACTTCTTACCTGAAAGGGGTGATTTATACATATAAATCTATGACGACGACTATGACCACGATGATGATATCTATAAGCTATATAATATTTTTATTAAAAAAATAATATCTATCTATAAATAAATTCAAAATAGTCCCATGTCACATGGAATGACCACAATATCCATAAACTTTGTAAGTAACAAAAATATATGAATGTTAAGAACAATTTTATTAAAGGTATAATATCTTATACTATATTAAAATAAAATAGTATGAAAGGAGAATAAGACATTTAATAAATGTCCAACCACCATGTCATATAAAAAGTCATAACTAATTAAAATTTTAATATATATATATAGAGAGAGAATATGCTAATTATGTGGTTAATAGTAGCTAAAATTATTGACTGAATAATTATTAGAGATAGTTACAAGATATTATTAACTATATAAGTTCATAGAGATGGTTACGGGCTAACTTGTTTTGTTATATCTCATATTTATATTGGGAATTAATTATTTAATAACAAAGTAATAAAGGTGTAAATGAAATATTTTCAACATATATTTTAGCAATGATAGAGATAGGATATGGTTAAATATTAAACTAAATGAGGGCCGTACAATGAAAAGTGGAAAATAAAAATATTGATCATATATTTTAATTAATTTATTTTAACATTTTTTCTTTTTACTAGATAATAAAAAAGTTAATTTAGTGCGTTTAACTTTATAAGTAACATTAGTTAAAATATAAAGGCATGAAAAATGAAGAAAGAGATTATAATGTGTTGAAAAAAGTGAGAGTAACTAAATTAAAATAATCATATTAAAAATTTGAATGTATTGTTAGTAAAACTGAATAATTTTATATACATAAATAGAAACATTTAAATAATTCTATATTTTAACAATATTATTCACATGAGTAATATTTCTTTCAGTGTCTTCATGGTTCCTATAATTAACTAGTATATCTAAATAATAACTATGTAATATAACTAAAACAATAATATTTAAATATAAATATCCTAGATGATTGAGAAAAAAAAGATAAAACAAAAGAAGTCCTACGGCAAATAGGGATTGGAAAAAGATAATAATTAAAAATTTTATTAAAACCAATAAAATAACTATATTAAAAAATATAATTATGTTATTAAAACTATATTATCCAAATAGTAAAATTGTAATTATGTTGTATGGATTTATAAATATTTATACTATTAATTTATTTTAATATCATACTTAAATATGATCCAATAAACTAATTAAATAGAATATCTAAATAATAACTACATAACCTAACTAAATAAAATCAATAATAATAATTTAAATTTAAATATCTTAGGTGATTGAGAAAAAGGAAAATTAAAAGATATATTATATTTTTGGGAATATAAAATAATAAATAATAATAATTGGTACTTTAATACAACCACACACACATATGAAAATGAAAAATTCTTAAAACAAAGTTAAGTGTTAAAATTACTCTTAATTATATTAACTTTTTTTGTTAATTTTAAATAATTTGAGTTTTCTGTAATTGCGATTGCTGAATAAAACAATTTGCATAACTATATTTTATCAATATCTAAATGTTTTTATAATTTATTAAAAATAACATTAGAATAAAAGGCTATTTTTATAAATATTTATGCATCTTCTCTCAAAATAATATTTATATATCTACATAATAAAAATATTTATGTTTTTTTTAAAATAATAAATCACATGAATATTTATATAATAATACAAATAATTCGACAATTTGTTAAAATCATTGTTGTTAGGAGAAATATTTTGAATATCAATATTTTATATATAAGTATTTCCATATTTTATGCAACTAGATTTTATTTATCTTTCTCTCAAAATAATATGTATATATCTACATAATTAAAAATATATTGTTGAAAAATAATAAACTACATAAATATTTATATAATTTGACTAATTGTAGACTTTGTTGAAATGGTGATTGTTAGAAAAAACATTTCGCATAACTACATTTTATCAATATATAAACATTTCTACAATTGGTTGAACCACCACACCAATAAGCTATTATATTTTCATTATTATCTATATATCTTTCTTTTTAAAATAAAATGGTTGTATATATACATAATTTAAAATATCGATCAATTATTTTTTTAAAAATAAACTATCTAATTGGAAAAATTAAGCATTAAAATTGTATCTAAATTATATAAAAAATTTATTTTATTTCCAAATATCTTGAGTATTTGTTAAAATCATTATTATTATATAAAATATTTGCATAACTATATTTTATTGAACTATCCATCTTAGGGGTTAGATACATATCTAAATAGTTATAAATATGAAAATAAATGTATTTTATTTGATACTATTATTTTTAGTAAGGTTAAAAACAAGAGGAAAAAGTCAATGAAATATATATATATTTATAAAAATATATAATAATTCAATAATTTCATTTGGTACCATCCGAGCAACATAAATATAATTAATTAAAAAGTCGAGAAGAAATAAAGAAATTTACCATCAAAATCTTATATCATATTTACACTTACATTTCAAAGGAACAAAAATATAAAGTACATTGATGTTGTCATTTCAAAGTACACTATTGTCGGTTTATCTCGTAGAAAATGTTGAATATTTTTACTCATGTGAAATAAAATGAAGTGAAAAATTATATTTTAGAGTGAGAATAATGATGCCCAAATATAAAAAATATTAAGTGTAGTTAGGTGTAAAACGCGATAGTGTACACATAATTAAATAATCATTTTGGATTACTGTCTTAAACAAGAAAAAAGTAAAATATTAGAAAATTTCTATCCATTGGCTCCTAACTATTTTTTGTATTTAATTTCATAAAAAAAATAACTTAATGTCAAATTTTACATATATCAAATCGAAAGCTGATTAGAAGAACATCCAACTCATGTTAAATTCCAGATTTTAAAAAAAATCAGCTATGAACTAATTATGACTATAATAACAAGTGGGGGTCCCTAAAATTATCTTTTTTTAATAAAATTATATTCAATAATATATATCTTTAATAAATTAAAGCACATGACTATTAAGATCATTTTTTGTAAACAAAAGCCCCTTAGATATAAAAAAAAAGTGTTTTCGAAAGCGTTTGCATTCGAAGAAGTCACCGCCCTGTCGCGTTGTTTGCACACAACAAAAATGTTTGCCCAATTTGCTCTCCCTGTTCCATTAGCACACCTCCCCATAAAAGGCAAAAAAAAAAAAAACAACCAAAAGACACACCGCCTCTCGAGTTTCCAAAATCACCCCCACGCTTTGGAGTGGAATTACGGAAACACCCACCAACTTCGCACTCCCTCATTAAATCTCCTCCCTCGTCGTCCCCCCAATTTTAGCGTCCGAACGTTGCACTTCTCTGATCTGACGAAAATACCCCCGTCGTCCTCTCCCAAGGTTTGGCAGCCTTTTTGAGAGCCCAACCGTTTTCAAATAGTTTACACTGTGAACAGTTTTTTTTAAACATTTAAGTTTAAAGTTTGTTCAATCTTTTTACTTGAACTTTTCTCACAGGTTTTTTAATTTTACGAAAAAAATGCGAGTTCCTAAAAACTACCATCTTTTATTTTCTTTACTCGATGTGATACTGTGACATTTTGGTAATTTTCTAACAAAAAAAATGACATAAGACAACTATTTTTATTGTAAAATAAAAGTTAATGATAACAAATTTTATGTTGTTCTCTATAATAATAAGAAGATCATGTTTTTATATCCACTTTCCACACGGAATTATTTTTATTGTAAAATAAAAGTTAATGATCACAAATTTTATGAAGATCTCTGTAATAAAAGAAGATCGTGTTTTTAATATCTACTTTCCAGGTAAAACATGCAACTTATGATGCTTTTTCATGAACAAAATCCGAGTTGATATATTATTATCTTTTTGTTTCGGAAGGATGAAACAGAATTAATTGCCAAAAAATAAAAGGTCCAGAAATATTTCAGAACAAAGGAGGGGGCAGAATGGTAAAATGGAGCCCACATACACCAATTCCATGCACACTGCCCAAAACTCAAATATGTGACTGACTCACCACCTCTCTCTCTGCCTCTCTCTCTTTCCCTCTCTGTCTCTCTGCTCTCCAAATTCTGGTGCTCTGTTTCCTTCTCCTGTCTTTATCTCTCCGCTCAACCCCATCACTGTTCTCCTCTGTTCTTATCCCACGGGAACGAAGAGCGTCAAAGGTAGGAGCCACAGCTTTTCCTGTTTACCTCTGAGTTGAAGAAGTGGCAAACGGTTATAGAGTGAAGGAAGGATTTGCGAGCCTCTGCTAAGATCAGAGTGTTATTGAGAGCTTGATAGGAAGCAGAGGGTGTTTAAGATCAGCAAAGGTAAGCTGCAAAGAGACAACCTCTGAAGCATAGAGTCGAAACGCAGCGTGTTTTTTTTCTCAATAACTTTTGTGTGTGTAGATAAATGGGAAGAGGAGTGGTTTTATGAGCTCCGTTGGTAGATTTTCTGGTCGTTCATCGGTAAAGGCGACACCTTGCTTCTTTTGAAATCACAGTAGAAGTGGTACTAGTAGTTGTAGTAGAAGACAACGAAGAAGAGAGCACAAAGGAGCGACCTTTCTGTTGGTGTAGCCGAAGGTAGGGAGCAGGAGGACAGGGAGAAACAAGGAAACAGATGGGGTGTTGCAACTCGAGGCTGGAGAGCCATGAGGCGGTCTCCCGCTGCAAAGCCCGGCGGCGTTACATGAAGCACCTCGTGCAGGGCAGGCGGGCCTTCGCCGCCGCGCACTCGGTCTACCTCTCTTCCCTGCGCTCGACGGGCGCGGCGCTCCTACAGTTTGCGAACGCAGAGACGCACCTGCAGCCCCTCCATCACCACCTCCCTCCCCTGCATTCTCCCTCCAAGTCCCCGCCGCCGCCGCCGTCTCCTCCTCCTCCCCCGCCGCCTCCTCCTCCGCCGGTAGCGGCTCCGGCGCGCCCTCGACCGCAAGCCCCGATGAGTCCGCTCTCCGACACCTGGACGGCTTCCTCCTCCGCGGCTTCGCAGATCCTCCCTCCTCCCCCGCCGCCCCCACCGTCCTCGAGTTGGGACTTCTGGGATCCGTTCATGCCCTCTGCCTCGTCCCAGTCGGTCGGCGAGGAATGGGAGGAGGTCGCGACCACCGTATCCGAGGTCACCGCGGCGCCCGCCATGGGACCGCCGCCGTCGGTAGTCAGCGGCTACTCCAAGGAGTCCGGCAGCGAGCTGGCGATGGTGGTGATGCCCAGGGGCAGGAAGGATCTTTCTGGGATCGTAAAAGAGCTCGATGACTACTTCTTGAAGGCGGCCGAGTCAGGCAGCCGGGTTTCGAGCATGTTGGAAGCCCCAAACAGCGATTTTTCTACTAGCCAAGGCTTAACAGGTTTACTCTATGTCTTCCCTCTTGTTCTTACATCATTGTTGGCTGATATCTTGTAACAATCATTGTATAAAGAAAAAAAAAGAAGCTTTTTCTTTCTTTCTCGAAGTTAGATATGAATTGTGGAGTAACTTGTTGTGTGACACATAATACAGGAAAAATGTACAGTTACGGCAAGAATTTGAAGCCAATGCACTGGTCCTGGGGCACATATTACTCGAAGCCTTGCGGATTCACCAGGTTCGGAAAAGCTGGAGGGGAGATGGGGGGGCCTGGTAATCATGGTGGAATTGGAATTGGCATGAACCATTCCTCCACAGTGGAGAAACTCTATGCCTGGGAGAAGAAGCTGTACCTTGAAGTGAAGGTTCAACTTTGCTGCTTCCTCAATTTGTTTGTTTTCTTTTTCATCTGCTCTATTAGACTATTACTGCTTTGCTTCTGGTAGTCCTGTCCATTGAGGCAGGCTAAAACCATAGGTCTCGTTTGGTTAATCAGATCTTACACACAGAAGTGTATTATTATACAATAAAAAACAGAACCATTTGTTTTGTTCGTGGCAGGGACCAAAAAGTAACAAATGAACACCAAATACTTGTACCTTTAACAGAGCATTTGAAAATACTACTAAGTCAAAGTAGATCAGATGGAGATGCTTGAGTTTACCAATGTTGATACTTTGGTCTGGAAGCTCCTGTTCTACTCTTTAAAGTTACAGATTATCACTCTTCTTTATGCACAGAATGCTGAAAGGATCAGACAGGAGCATGAGAAGAGGGTGAGCCTCGTGAGGAAGCAGGAGGCAAAGGGAGTGGACTATGTGAAGATGGAGAAGAACAAGATGGAGATTGAGAAGTTGGAGTCCAAGATGATGGTGGCTTCTCAGGCTATAGAGACAACCACCTCGGAAATCATTAAGCTGAGGGAGTCTGAGCTCTTCCCTCAACTCCTTGAGCTGGTTACTGGGTTAGTCTCTCTCTCTCTCTGTTTTCTATCTATTTGTGTGCATATATATATATGCTGATGTACATACACAGAGAAGGTACTTTCACATGCTTCTCAGGTCTGGACAAAAGCTATCATCTAATTGGCAAGATACTGTAGTCCTGCTGCTGAAGCTTGCAACCCGAAATTGCTAATGAAGTGGAACACCAAAATTATCTGCTAAATAAAATTACCTTTTGAAGTACGACCTCACTCTTTGGCTTGGGTCAGCACCAATATACATAGGGACATGAATCCTGTGGACCTGTACACTCAAAAGTAGTAGCTGTTTTTTGAGATTTAAGGAGGAAAGTAGTAGGTTGGAAATAATGACCCTAGAAAGTTTTTTTCACCAAACTGCTTTTGATTGATTTCCGCTGATAACATTAGATAAGGACTAGTCAGCAGAATTGAGTGACTCTGAGGAGCCTGTGGAGAAAAAGACAATCTAGCTCCTGATACCACCTTTGATCCATTACTTGCAGGTTTTGTTGCTTTGAAGATTTTCACGTAGGCTTACTAATAGAGCGGAATGGCGTCGTATGATCCATGTAGCCGACCCCACCTAGTGGGATAAGGCTTTGTTGTTGTTGAAGATTTTCACGTAGGCTTACTACTCTGCTTAAAGGGCTGTGTCCAAAGTTGGAACAGAAGAGCAATATTAGATTGAACTAGCTTGCAACAATAATGCTTGAAGAGCAACGAGAAATAGTTGTGGGGCACAATGTAGAACAAGTTTTTTTCACCAATTGTTCAACTAAGATTGAATTTCCTTTAGCAGAAAAAGGATACATTGAATCCTTCCAATCTATTTTCGATTGAAGTCAGGGACTTAAAATCAGGGCACTAACTAGGCTACAACTTTAATAGTGAATAATACTAGTCTTTCATGGAATAACAAAGTATCGTCTATTCCAACTTCCGAGTAGGATTGTAAGGGGTCCAGAGGATCAATGATCATAAGATAGATTGAGGATTGTAAAATCCTATTCCAACGAATAACCTTTTTCAAAAATAATATAGATATATCTCACAAGTCACAAATTTGAACAACAATATTATTCCCAACTCCCACATTATAACTTACATTCCTATTTCATAATTCATGACTTCAAATCAATTCAATGAATTTTCTTATCACAATTTACAATCGGCATCACAAATCAAACGGTCCAAACTCAATATTACAGAATTCTAGATCAATTTCCAAAAAATTGAACACTTGAACAGAAATCAGAATAAAAAAAATCAAACTCGACTTTCAGATAATAAAAACCATGAAGCCTACAGAGAGTGAGTGAGCGAGAGAGAGAGCATGAAGTGGGTATACTACGGACTTCATCGAATGAGAGAGAGGGAGTTGCACAGAGAGCCTGATAATGTTGAGGGCTTCTAATTGTTGAGCATCACGCAATGAGCGGTGAGAGATGAGCGCCGAGCAGTGTGGGGTAAACGTCAAGCAGCATGCATCGGGTGCGAGAGGTGAGCGATAAACGTTGAGAGGTGAGCGGCAAGCAGCGAGTGACACAACATTGAGTGGTGTTCCATAGAGAGGTGTTCTGTCGAGCAGCTAGCAAATCCCTGAGAATAGCTCTTGTTGTAGTCGAGAGGCATCAAGTGACCAGTAGCAGCCTGGTGAGTAGTTGAGAGCCAACGAGTGGCATTTCGGAGACTTGAGAAGTCGATTCGTTGAACGATATTTAGGGCTACTTAATTTTGGTTCTTTTGGTTTTCTGATCTTTCCCAATTTAAAAATAACTAAAAATTTAAGGAAAAAAACACATCCGATCCTATGACCCAGCTATTGAGCTTAAGTTTTCGATCTCCATAGTGTGATCGAGATCGCTGGTCAGATTCTAGATCTTGATAACCTTGTTTGCAGAAGTTCTAACAGAACTGCTAAATGCTTCAGTTCATGTCTGAGTTTGGTCCTGAGTTGAGCTATCAATGTTGAGATGGAACATATGGTGTTCAATTCTTCATCGTTGTGGATCCAAACACAATCATCACCTCGATAGTCATTGTTGAAGCCTTTCTCGTGCTCAAGCTATAATATTCAATTTGCACAGACTAGGTAAATGGCTGAAACAATGTAAGAACTCCATATATCCTTGTTGGTGGAAATGTAGATTCATCCATGTTGTCTATGTTGCCTAGGAAACCTCATCCTGAGGGGAAATTAGAAAGCATTACTAGTACATTCAAATGCAATAGAAACAGACATACAGTTTCCGGTATCCTTTGAATACGTATATTGTTGTTGTAACTGATCACCAATTTTGAATTTATTATTCAAACTGAGGCATAAGGAGATTTATAAGTTGGAGGGGTCCATGCCAAGACCTTATGATATTTCCCTTTTTCATTTCATTCACTTTTACTGATGACCTCATGGAAACTCTTGATAGAAAATGTGTGATGAGATTATCTGCATAATGACCCAAAATGATATAATGTTTGAATTGCGACAGTGAGTGGTGAAGAGCATGCAGATCTTCTGTTAAGAGTTTGCCCGTAACACGATAACAAACCTTAGCGGTGCTCCAGATTTCTCTTGCTCCATTCTAGCTGAAGCTATTAGTGAATCAAGAAGTTTAGTTTGCTATGTCCACTTGCAAAGTTCCCTCTGTTTTTTGTTTCAAAAAAAGTTCGCTTTATTTCAGAGGTGATAATGATTTTACGAGTCAATTGATCCAAACAATTCTATGTAAATAAATCCAAAATTGGATGCCTACTTCCTTTACTCATCATTTTCAATCAAGAAAGAATCTCCATGCATGTTCCAATCCTCCATCACCCAGCGGCATGAATCTTTTCATAATAAAGGCTTCACTAAACCAGGTTATTGTTTGTAAAAATGTCACCTGACTTTTACTTGTTCTTAAAGGAATTAATAATTTATGTCAGGAAAACTCAGATTTAAAAAGATCACTTTCAAGGTTATTACCTTATTACCTGATATTACTAGCATCAGAATGATATATAAAATAAATGGCTAACCTCCATTTGATGTTACAATTGTTTGTTAACATTCCCTGAGTTCTGATGAGCCCTAACAGTTATTTGCCAATGGAGTTAATTCAAGCTTGAACATGGGCTTCTCAAAGAGAATAACAAACTTCTTAGATAGAATATCGACCCATTACCTTTTTAACTTTTAAGTTTGTTAGTCCTAATCAGTTGTTTGCCAATGGAGCTCATTCAAGCTTGAACCTGGGCTTCTCAAAGAGAATAAAAAACTTCCTAGATAGAATATTGACCCATTATCTTTTTTACTTTGAAGTTTGTTTATGAACATTGAAATAAATTAGAGTTGCTCACATTAACATTGTTCATTTTCTATTGGCCTGGGCTGTAAATTGGTGATATTAACTTTTTAACAGGAAAATTTGCTTTGAGACTAGGAAGTAGGATTCCCTTTTCCACGGTTCAGGGAAAAAAGGAAGTAAACACACATTCATACTAGTTGGGGGGTGCTTAGAAGTTAGAACTACTTTGAAACTTTTGCTTTCACTTGCATCATTTATAGCCAAGAATAGATAATATTCTCTCAAAAAAAAAAGAATAGATAATGTTACACCGAGATAGAAATGGTACTGAATGCGACTTGATATTTCAATTGGAAAGTGTCTTCAGCTGTATTCATAGAGATATGCCATAACGGAAAATGTTTCTTTGCTTTAGTCTAACTTGTGTCATTGCCAGATAATTTTTCATGCTTCTCTGGTAAGAATTCAGCATTTGAAGGTGATTAGTAATTGAAGAAAACAAATAAAGAACTTGGCAGCAACAGTAACTAAGGATTTGAAATTTGCTAGAATGCCTGGTGCGCGAAACCCTCGTCCCCAAATCTCTCGCCGGACACCCCCCGAAATCGCCCCCAAATCCGTCGCGCGATTCGAATTCTCAGCACCTCGTCGGTCGTCTGCGCCTCCCACATAATCCCCGGATACTTCGTTTGATCGGTTCGTCGATCGGTTCCCTCTCCGCCGCAACGGGCTTCGATTTCAATCGGCTTGTTCGCGGTTTGGGTTTCCTTTTGCGGACGACTGGGAGATCGCCGGATCTAGGGTTTGGTTCGGAGGCGGCGGCGCAGGGCTCTTGTTTCTAGGGTTTGGTCCAATTCGGCGTTTGGTTGGTGCTGGTGGATAGGGGAAGATTGGGGGAATTTGATGGTTCGCGCCGGAGGAGGCAACCAAATTGGCGAAGATGCTAGGCTATGCATGGGCGGGAAGGTGAGGAGCGGAAACGCCGGTGGCACATGTGGCCGGTCCCTGCATCCGGTACAGCAGCAGCACCGCCTCAACTGCCAGCAGTAACACTTCCACCTCCTTCGAGGACGTCTGAGAGCCCTCCCGAGCCTGATTCCCCGAAGTCCTGCGATTTCTTTCTAAAGGTGCTTCCTTTATCGGGATTCATCCGTCGTTTTCTGTGAAATAGGGTAAAAGTTGAAAATTTGTGATCGATTCAGCGAGCAGATGTATTTGCAGGCTCCTTAACATTGAATTTATTACTCTTTTGGCTATTGGTGGGTTCGCTGTTGGGGGCTTCGGGTTTTGTACTTTTCCCGATGTTGCCTTATAAGTTTGGCAAATTTTGGTGCTATGGTTGTAGTCTAAAGTTTTCCCTTCGTCTGGTGCCAAGTGTTAATTTTGCCTTCTTATGCTCTTTGGTGATATACATCTTGCCTCCCCTTTCCTCTTACATTACAAGTCATAGAAAACGCCTAGACTTTTTTTTTTGGGAATTTCATCTTGGAGATAAAAATAATACTAATTGAATCAGTTAATCTGACTGTGGCATGTGAAGTTTTCAAATGAGTTTTCGGACTGAGGTCAAAATCCGTATGTATCACATTGTAAGAATGTAGCATTAGATGATTTTTTTTGCCTCAAATGGGGAACTTATGTTGGTATTATCACTTCTATTTACGTCTGTAGGATGACATGGGCTTGTACATTCTTGCTTTGAAGTAGAAATGTGATCATTTTGTAGCAACTATCACACAGAGAGTGTTGATGATTTGAGGAAAATTTCAATGTCTCTTTGGTTGACTTGGATTGAAAGTATGATGATATATCGGTTTAAATTTCAGCAAGGAAACTTTTATTAGAATGCTATTTGGATTTTCCTATTTTGTTAACATGCATACACTTTCTATTTTATAGCCGGTCCCAAGCCCGGATAAAGGAGGAGGGTTGTGTTAGGCCCCGACAGCCAGCGTAAAACTCTGTCGAATCTCATGAACATGGATCAATGGCGTCGTATGATCCATGTAGCCGACCCCACCTAGTGGGATAAGGCTTTGTTGTTGTTGTTGCCTGGTGTTGATCAATTTGGCTTTGTTTAATACATTTCTTGTCTCTGATATTGTTGTGTAGTTTTTGCTCTCGCTCTCTGATAAGATTATTTTAATATGTGCATTTTGTTAGATAAGTACATCGCTATCCTATCCAAGATTAGAATTGGGCAAAGATTAACGTGTACTGGAAAATGGAGAAATGATTAACATTTATGACTAAGACATTATATCATTCAGCTCTATCCTGCAGAATTGTCATGCTTAGCCATCTATGTTTGTAACATTTTGCATTTTTCCATGATCTTTCTTTAATATAATCAGATTGATGGGCATGTGGAGGAGCATGTATGAGTGTCATCAGGTCCAAACCCACATAGTTCAGCAGCTTGAATATCTCAATTGTGCACTGAGCACTAATCCCACCACCAACATACACAGGCAGGCTGCCCTCCAACTAGAGTTGGAAGTGGAGCGCTGGTACTCTGCCTTTTGCAACCTTGTGGCATCTCACAGGGACTACATCTATGCGCTTACAGGCTGGCTCCGCCTCTCCCTTTTCCAGAGCCACCATGAACCACTTGACAAAATCCAGCTGAGCTCTAACATTTATTCGCTCTGTGAAGAGTGGCAACTTGCTCTCGATCGGATTCCTGACAAAGTGGCCTCAGAAGGGATCAAAAGTTTCTTATCAGTGATTCATGCTGTGGTTGTCCAACAAACCGAGGAACAAAAGCAAAAGAAGAGGTCGGAGGCAGCATTTAAAGAGTTCGAAAAGAAGGCGGAAGAGTTGAGATCACTTGAATTCAAGTATGGTCCTTATTCCATAGAAGAAGGCCACAGTGAAAAGGCTCGAAGATTCCCCATCCTGGAGAAGAAGGCCAAAGTGGAAGCTTTGAAAACAAAGGCCGAGGAGGAGAAGAGCAAGTATGAAAAAAGTGTTGGTGTAACAAGGGCTATGACTCTAAACAATCTACAGACTGGGTTTCCAAATGTCTTCCAAGCCATTACGGGTTTTGCAAGTGTATGCATGCAAGCATTCGAGTCAGTCTATAACCACCAGAGGATCACAAGCCAGATCCTTGACTCAAAAAGGTTGACAACTTAGATGATCTGTGTAGATTCTTGTAGAAAATGTATACAGAAGTTTTCGAGTGAGGTAAGCCAGTTTTCATCTTCTGGTAGCTGTCAGAAAGATTCACGTAGGAGGAGCAGGATGAATGTTTTGTGACATGCTGTAGTCGTTTGAACAAAGAGAGACAGAAGATGTCTCTACATGCAGTTTCTGTATACTGATTACCATCTGTGTTTAATCAGTTTTTTGCCTTATAAGTTTATTCGTTCAGTGAAATTTTAGCTAGAAGTAATATATGTATGGTGCATGTTCCTTGTTATAATACTACATGGATCTATTATGAATATGACCCTAATCTTTTGTAAGATGAGTAAAATCTCGTTCTCATTGGATGATTTAGGCTTCTTATACTTGTGTTCGTATATATTCATGTCAGACACGCATTGTCCACAAAATAATCCAATAAATTAAAGTTTTAACTTATTATGTCTTATATAATTATATTTTGATGATACAAATTTTAAAAGATTAAAATTATATTTATAATGGCGAAAAAAGTTTAAATGAAAATGAGTTATTTTATGCATTAAATTAATGTGATTGATATTTGTTTATGTTTCTACGTAATTTATATTAAGAGGTGAATATAAGAATTATTTTGTAGAGAATCAAGAATTATTTTATTTGGACAATTATAATTAAATAAGTGAAGATCGAAAAGTTCATTTTGAAATTGATATTTTTATGTGCTAAAATTACACAATATTTGAATATTTTATGATGAAATTTGGTTCAAAAAATTAATATAAAAATATAGATAATGTTGTTAGTTTTTTATAGAATAAATATATTTGTATTCAGATACTGGTATGAAAAATTGTGTGTAAAAGAGTACAAGTCTAGAATATTTTATTTAAAATAGAATTTTTTGTATTGAACTTTGAATCAATGTTATGACTATTATCTCATTTGATTTTGGATGAATGATAAATATTAAAGTTGTAAAGAATTTTGTTAGCTTTTGAATAAAAAAATTATCTTATTTGAAACTTTAATAATTGTTTAGTTCCTGAGTGAAAAGATGTATTTTACCTTTTTAGCGAAAAAGTTTTATCTTACCTCTTGAAAAGAAAAAAATGCAAGAGTTATAAAAAATTTCTTTCTTGTCCCATTTAAAATAAAGAAATAGTATTAGTGAAATATCTAACGACCTCGAGCTCGAAAAGTCGGAGCGAGAATGTAGATCAAAGTGTTATCAAACTTCATCAATAAATAATCGTGCATTTTATGTTTATCTTTTTCTCTCTCTCCTTTCTAAGATGTTTATCTTTTTCTCTTTCCTTCCTACTTTATTATTCTATTTTATTATGCATGCGATATGATTGCTATTGTGTTGATTTAAACATTAACAAATTGATTTTAAATTTTTGCGATGATTTTCGTGAAATCGATATTTTCAATTTAAACACCAATTCACCCATCCTCTCTCAGTGCCTTGTGATTTACAAACTTTACGTAAAGATGTTTGTTTCCGAGGCTACATTGCTTTAAATAATAAATCTCACGTTATAATTATCATCACCACACTCATAATATCAAGAAAGAAAGAAAAAACTCCAGGAACTTCCAGATACATGCAAAAGTTTCAAGGTCCAATTGCACAAGGATGACTATGCAAAAATAAATTGTATCTTAAACATACAAGCACGATATATTTACAAATCAAGGTCCGCACAACATGTACACATCCTGCATCAAAAGAGAACAATGTAAAATCAAACAACGAAAATTAACTTGAGTATTTACCAGGTACCCAACTTAGTATTTGTAACATCAAATTTGGGCCATAATACATCTCCAAATGTGTTAAGAATAAAAGAGCTGAATGATGATGCATGGTTTCAAATTAAAGCAGAATTGTTTCATGTTATGATGTTCTCCACTGCATCTCTATCTGAACTTTACCGTTCTTCGAATCAATGAGATGATACTTCTGGTTTATGCGCTTGTTGCTCACAACATCTGCTAGGCTAATAGTGACATATCCAAGAGTTTCCTGTATGACGGTTAAATGTGTTAGATGGTGTGATGGATAAAAGGAGAGGAATCAATCACTATGACTCTCGTCATAACTAAATTACTAAGACTCCACTGATTAATCAGCATAATCATATCATGTATATATAAAAAAGAAAAAAAATCTCACAAAATAGATTTATAAGAAAGGTAATTGAACTTGAATATGGTATCTTTTATTTTTTGCTGAAGAACTTTAATATGATATGTCTGAGAAATACTACAAGCTTGGGCTTTCATGCTCAAGATGCTTATGAACTGAGGGAGTGGGAAATGCAGTTCTCACTACTACCAAAAAAATTGCAATATTGCTTTCGTGATATTACAAAGCAATGAGTTTTTTTTTGTTGAAAGCGGAAAGGATGATTGCCATGTACAAAGGGGCCTTATCTCCTACCAACAAGAGCATTTTCTAGGATTTTAACTCATGCGTTTCTCTATCGGGGTTCAAGTCACATTAGTAAACCTATATGCTTAAGATTAGATTTGCACAAATAAGCTCTCCCTGCATAAACAAATGTTGAACACAAATTTCCATAAACCTCCCTTATACTATCACGATTTTCCGTATCTAATCCCAAACTACGAATTTATTTTTTTGTATTCCTAAACTATCGTGATTTTTCCACTTTAGTCTTTTCGTATACTTTTGTTACGTTTTCCATTACTTTTGATTTTTTTCATTTATGAAAAGACTAAATTACCCCTCCCTCCATAACATATCAAATAATAAATATAAAAAAGAAAAAAAAATCAGGAGGAAGGTAATTTAGGCTTTTTCATAAATGACAATTTTTTACCACTTTAATCCTTCCAACAAATTTTTTATTTTGTATATTTGTTATTTCATGTTTTTCTGGAGGGAAAGATAATTTAGTCATTTCATAAATGGAAAAAAGTAAAACTAACAGAAGACGTAACAGAAGTGACGGGAGGATTAAAGTGGAAAAGTCACGATAGTTTAAGAATCCAAAAAAATAAATTCGTAATTTGAGGTTAGATGTGAAAAATCGTGATAGTTTTTTTTTTAGAGGAGAAAGAATGATCACCAGTTTGGTTTTCATCCGTGTATATATATATCACCAAAAAGAAACATCATATACAAGCGGGAAGCTCTCCAGTGGAGAGCTGCAAGAGCCAAAAAGTGCTAACCAAAACTCCACTCTCGAATAAGGTAAAATATGTGGTATACAATGTTGTCCACCTGACATCTCTCCCTACAAAAAATGATCCGGTTGCACTGAAGCCATATAGCCCAGGCACCGACAAGAAAAGTCGCCACAGGAAGTCTCCAGCTCAGGCTATGTAGGCCCAACCCTCATGCTCTGCCAGAAGTCCGCCACTGTCAATAGAACACCACCCATAATGGATGCCCGAGACCATACCTCCCAAGCCACACGACAGCTGAAGAATAGGTGCATGACATCCTCCGCCACCTCATCACACATAACGCAGGAGGTATCCGCATGCGTCGCCCACCTCGCTCAGTTTAGGGGAGGTTTATGGAAATAATCCTATTATTTATAACCTTAAAAAATTAATCAACAATCACAATTGCTCTTTTTTTTTTGAGAAGGTAAAGGATGAGAGTCAGGTTCTCTCATCCATTTTTACTCTTTATACAAGTTTAAATTACATCAAGTGTTACACAATCTCATCCCTCCGACCTTTCTGTGGACCTAGCTTTAGGCTTTCTTTGGTTCGGAGGGAGAGTAGGGTAGAAGAGGGGAAGGGAAGGGAAAAGTTTAATTTTCCCCTTGTTTGGTTAAGTTAATTGAGAGGGGAGAGGGATGAGGGTGAAACCGGTGCTCATTTTTTTCAACCCCAAAATGAGGGGAAGAGGAGGGGGTTATTTTTGTGAATTACTTATTTGCCCTTCTGAATGATATACTGAATGATATACAAAGAAATATATGAAAGGGCATTATTGTCCATTCAAATTATTTAATAAACTTTTTCCCTTCTTTTCCTTTCCACCTCATTACCAAACAAGGTAAATTTTTTCTCCCCCTTTAACTTCCCTGTCTTTCCCTTTCCCCCTCCTCTCTCCCCTCCTTTTCCCTTATTGAAATTTATCCCACTAGAGGCTTAGCTGCAGAAACTGTTGCTCTTTTGTTCACAAGAAAAGGGTTAATATAGAGAAATTTTATCCCAAAAAGATGTCGGCCTGTCAATTTCTTCAAAAACGATAGTGAACCATAGATCACAACATAGCATGACAGAAAACAGAAGCAATGACCCCAAACCTTCAAGTTAATAAGTATAGAAAAATATGCATTTATCCATGGATATATAAAGGACGAGCAACATGCATCATTGAGTTGTTTAGTTGAACAAAAATAAACATGGATATCCATTACACAGATAATCAGTGGAACCTAGTGACTAATGAAACTTTTAGATCTCGTAAGAGTAGGAAACGAAGACACTGTGAACTATACATGATCACATATATTGGGTCACACCAAACTAATTATTATGGATTAGAATGGCACCTTGGAATATATACCAAAAGTTGCTGGCTTACTAAGCACCTCTACATGAATTTTGTCGTCAGCTGGCACATCCTCACACATGAAATGAAACTCCTCATTCCATTGTGGGTCGCTACATTTCTTTATACGCTGCATCCATTAACCAATTGTAATCAAGAATAACTTAGACAAAATAACAGGAAAGCTACTATCAGATATCTATGTAGAATTCTGGTGACCTTAGTCTTCTTCTTCTCTCCTTTAAAAGTAAGACATGCATACGGGTTCAGGTGGTTCTTTCCCTCAAGATCTTCAGCTTCGTGAACAATGACAAGAAGCAAACCACCATCAGATGGAATATTGTCCGAAGGTTTTTCCACTTCGTTCACATCAGTATCAATTTCTGTCAGTAGGTCGTCCTCCTTAAATGTTTTGTACAGCACTTCCACCATAATTTTTCCTCGAGGTTTCTCGTTCTGAGCGTCTTCAGGATCCAGATTTTTAAGCAAGTTCAGTGTTAGAACTTTTGGTTCCTCTGTGTCAATCTCATTCAATCGGATAATATTCATACCCATCTTTTCATGCTTTCCAACCTGCGACAAATTGCATGCACAAATTACAAATATAAAATATCATGTGTAGAAAAATGTCAAAATATAATTTCGAAACAACAAAAGATTGTGCCTTTTCCCAATCATAGATATTGATCTCGACATATTGAGTTTCTGGATCCCTGATAACATATTTAAAATCCTCATTCCATTCAGGATTGAGGTCACTATGCTTGACAGTTGTCCTCTTCGATAAAAGTTTATCTTCTGACAGCTTGAGTTTCACATAAGGGTCCGATTTTCCCAAAATCTCTTTGTTTCTTAGTTCAACTGCTCTTAGAACCTTAACATGAAGAATGCCAACAGGCTTCCTGAAAGCTCTGCAAATCACAGAAATGATAGTCAGTATCTTTGCAGGTAACCTTTTTTCAAATAAATAGGATGGGTAAATTTCCCAGTTGGCAAACACTAAATTACGTTGAAAGATCCATAATTGGCACTTGTAATGTTTTCGGCCACAGGTACAGGCTTGCAATTTGGTTCTTGATGGTTTCCTGCCGTAAGAGAACAAATTGTTGGAAGCTGATGGATTATACTTAGCATTTGAGAAACTAAAAATTCAGACATGCCTGCATATCATTATGTGTAGTTAGGTGGAGGTAGTAGTATCAAGAGTTTTGAAGAGATAATAACTAGTAACTGATAAAAACAAAGTTAACAAATAGGTCATGACCTTCCTTAAAAAAATTAAAGCAAATTGGTAAGTCATTATGCGATGGCATTAAGATCCAGATTTTAATACGAGGTTAATGAGAATACAACTTGATGTAGAGCACTTATTTTTTATTATTTAAGTATTATAATTCATAATTATATTAATCATCTACTTCATAGATGAAGTAATATATATTTATTAAGCTATTTTGATAATAAAATCATATCATCTAAGGGTAAATAAATTGTGACCGTTGAATTAATTATATTTGTTAAAACGGCTTGATCATGTTCATCGAATAATTAGATGATCTTGATTTCGATCAAATTAACTATTTAACTAATAAAATAAATTAATATATAATTATTTTATTAACCAAATAAATAAAATTAGTATTCTACACCCATTCTATGTCGAATGCTCTACATATACTTTTTCCTTATCAAGAAAAAATACTACTTCCAGATTATGGCAAGGAAGAATTTCCTAGATATATGTAATGAATGTCATTATCAAAGTATAAATGGAACTTCAACAAACATAGCCAATCAACAACAACAACAACAACAAAGCCTTATCCCACTAGGTGGGGTCGGCTACATGGATCATACGACGCCATTCCGCTCGTTGATCCATGTTCATGAGATTCGACAGGGTTTTACGCTGACTGTCAGGGCCTAACACAACCCTCCTCCTTTATCCGGGCTTGGGACCGGCTATAAAACATAGGCGGAGTTTGTGTAAATATATCTATAAAGATCAGGTGAAGACCTTCCCTCTCCATTGCAAGAAAGAGAACTTTGCTTTTGACGAAAAGAAAACTGTTATTTTGATAATTAAAGTTAAATGAACAAATAAGTCAACAATAGATTGGTAATTTCACTTAAGCAAAAGCATGTACCTGAAGAAACAAACCCATTGAATTAGAAAGGGAATCAGGAGCTAGTTCCTCTAACCCAGAAGCATGAAAAAGTTTTGATAGTCCTAACCCAACAAACATAGCCAATCAAACGTAAAAAATGATAATGAAGTATAGAGGATGTTTGAAAAGAACAGAAAAAAAGAAAATTCAAGTAATTTGTCCCTCTTTTCAGTAAGCTTATTATACAGTCTTTAAAATCTGTAAACCCCCCTTTACCTTCTCCTGAAACTTAAAAGTATGAAACTCTAGTATTTGTGAAACTTCTTAATAAAATAGTTCAAGTGAATGACAGAGAAATTCCTGCATATTATACGACGTGTCAATTATCCATTCAAGAAGGGGAGAACAAGAAGACAATAAAGTTTCCTTTTGCCTTATTAGGATAATTGCTATTCCAAATTTCAGATGTTATCACTTCAAATTCATGACAAATGAACCAAAGAAATATGAACTTTGGTGCCAAAAGTCATAAGCTTGCTCCAGTAATACCTGAACAGATCTGTAAAGGCCAGGAATTGCCATAACATCTCCTCCCACAAGTTTTAGACCAAAATCAATGTGTGGCTGTGAACAAGGTAAAATGCCGACAATCTTAGCTATGCCGGACAAAACATGGCATCCGTATTAGAAAGTATAACATCAATCTTGCAACTCTTTAACTTACTTTCTCCATGAGGGACAAGGTAATGCATGCAAAACAAGGAAATCTTGGTACCAATGTCTTTAAAGTGATACGTGGTATGGCAAAGATTTGTAAGTCAATCACCTGAAATTAAAAAGTAGTTGACCCATTAACATGGAATTTTGGAAACCATTAGTTTCACAATGTCCAAGGAGTTGGAAACTAGGTATAATTTTTTTTATTTTCGGATACCCACTCGGCCACGGTATAAGAAACTTTAATATCCATTAATCAGCAATAAAATAAGTGGTGCACACCTGTATTGTAGCTGTTAACCCATAAGCTTTAACCACGAGCGTGATGTTAGTGTTTCCAGCCCATTTAAGAGATGGTTCCATAACAAGATCATTGTCTTCCACATCATACACTTTCATTCCTGATGGGAAATTACGTGTGAACCCATATATGGGGAAAATGCATAAAGTCATGCATTACTAGGAAAAAAACATTGTACAGCAAAATGAAAAGTAACAAACAAAAAATTGATAAGTCTGAAATCAATTTCATTAGTACACACAATTCAAAAGCACTTTCATTGTATGCACCATCCTTCTGAAGTAGCTTTCCTAATGCAGGCAAAGTTGAAGCGACCATTTACCTCTCATCCTAATGAAAATTGAAGATTATGTTTGAAGACATAACTGAAATGCTAAAGTGAGCCCCATTATCTTTCAAAATAGCTAATATATATAGCTTTTATTTCCTATTCTTAAAACAAATGTTTGTCGTCTTCTTTCTTGCCTACATTTTAGAGAAACAATGCTGGGTTAAATTATCCTATTAATTTCCTTAAAGAAACAACGGTGGGTTAAAACTCCACTTATATTTTATAGCCGGTCCCAAGCCCGGATAAAGGAGGAGGGTTGTGTTAGGCCCCGACAGCCAGCGTAAAATCCTGTCGAATCTTATGAACATGGATCAACGAATTTCCTTAAAGTCACTACAATTGCAAATGAATGAATGATAAATTTCCCATATAATAAAATATCTTGTCAATTTGAGAAAATGCTAAAGAAAACTTGTAAGAAACAATGATGGGTTAAATTATCCTATTATTTTTCTTAAAGTCACTACAATTGCAAACGAATGAATGATAGGTTTCCCATATAATAAAAGATCTTGTCAACTTGAGAAAATGATAAAGAAAACTTGTAAGAAACAATGCTGAGTTAAATTAGCCTATTATTTTTCTTAAAGTCACTACAATTGCAAACGAATGAATGATAGGTTTCCCATTTAATAAAAGATCTCGTCAATTTGAGAAAATGATAAAGAAAACTTGTAAGAACCAAGGACAAATATGGAAAACCATCAACTCGGAGGCTAGCTGACCTTGAAAAATCGGCGGAAATGACCCCAAAGTAAATGTGTCAAACTTAACAAACTTGACTTTATACTTCATGGCGCTTTCCACAATTATTGGTTTTGCAATTTCCTCAGCTTTTCTACATATTGCCTTAAATGGAACAACAGATAATAGCTATGAGCCTATGACTAAAGGGATAACTGGATATCTGCTGTATGAGGCAGATTACTTAAGCTAAATGGGGAAAAAAACGTTGTACCTTGTCTAGATAAGGCCACATTATTTCAAGAAATCTGTTCACCCAATCCACCTTCAGGGAAAAAAAAAGGATCAGAATCTCATATTGTCATGTTTTGTTAGAATAGCTGTTCCACATACTCGATCATAGTCTGGATTCTTCACCCATAAAGGAATTTCTGGTAGCAGGAGGTCCAAGGATGCTGAATCTTGTTCGACAAAAGGTTGAACTTCAGGCTCCTAGGTATGCAAGGATTAAAAAAGACTGAATTGAATATTTGTTATAAACAAGAGCTACAAATCCAAAGTAACAAGGAATGTCAACAAAAATTAACAAACTTCAGATGATTTTTTTATAGGCTCCTGTCATGGTGAAAGGAAGAATTTAGATAAAATGTGAACAAGCCAAAGAATGACAAACAAACACAAGATCATTTATCAAGTAAATTTTTAAGGGGCTCAGCTTACAACAATGTCCCACTAGGAAGATCAAGGACTGTCATTCAGAAGGTGTATACTGACTTTTTTCCATCCATCTGAAATCTCTCTATTTCCTCTTTTTTACCATTCACGAAAGATTCTTATTTAACTGAAATATTCATCTCTCACATATCCCATAAAAGCATTGGAATTATTTGACAGATCCTGCGGCCTTACACTGGGAACCGGCAGAAACCGTATATCACAATTGACTCCAGTGAACTGAGCTCCTACCCTTGCTGAAACCTAACAACTACGGGAAAGGTAGGACGAAACAAAAAACGACTATGCTCGAATGCCACCTCCTTGGTGTTCAGAAAAGGGGAAAAAAAAGAACAGTTTCCATCGGGATACAAGAACTAGAACATATTGAAAACGGGCGAATAATTGAACTATCATTACTGAACAAATCAAGAACAAGAACGTGGAAGATGCATGAAGAAAAGAAGGAGCAAAATGGGGAAGAAGGAACGACACCTTGACATCGGAGGGTTGGAAGCGGATGAAGAGGAAGTAACCGATGACGGCACCGGCCGTCACGCCCACGCCGAATCCGGAAAGACTCAGCACCGTGCTCACGAGTCCAAGCCTGAACGTTTCCCAGCGTTTCATTGGGAGATTACATCAAACACAGAGAAGGAACGAAACAAAGCTACGAACGTGAAGGAAATTAAACCACGAGCAAAAATTCTCTCTTCTTTCCCATTTTTTTCCTGTTCTCACAGCTACAAAGAACATGACGAAACCATTATTTTTCTCTCTCTCGCTCTTTTAAGAAAGAAAATAAGATAATTATTTCAATTTCGTCCGTGCGTCGGACAAAGTCCCCTTATCCCCGTGTGCACCGCAGACAGATTCTGTCATTCTGAAGCAGGAGAAGATTAGGCGTCCGAGGAGGCTCACACTACAAATTTTACTTTTTAACTAAAAATAGTAAACTTGGAAGACCCAAGAATTTAGGGAGGCGAGATAAGATTTTACGTCGGATGTGACGAAATTTTTTTTTGTTCCGGTAAGAGTTTTGTTTGTTGCCGTTGACGTTTTTCATGAAAACTTTGTTTCCACTTTTCCGTGAGTGTTTTATTTTTGAAAAAAAAGGAGAAAATTAGAATTTATGTATTATAAGGGACTGATGAATGCATGAATCCAAAGTGAGTTCACGTTGATTTACAAATTAATTGTAATTTTAATTTTATTTTAAAAAATATTCATCAAAGATCATCATTCATTTATAAATAAAAAACACAGGCCCACTTCAAATTTTGATGCACAGATTTCTTAAATCCTTAGTATGAAATCATGATTCGTGAATAACTGTTCATGGGATAGAAGAGTTTATTACGTTAGATTAATATTTTTTAAAATTTTGGGTCCAGAATAATGATATTGTATTTTTTTAATAGAATAAGTTATCTCTACAAATGCACTATTCATTAGTTTAATTTTTTTAATGGCAAGTTTATTCTTTATATTTTTTAAGGAATAAAACTTTGTTTGCATAATAAAGCAGAATAAACTCATATTCTACATTTTATTCTTGAATTAAACATCACCTAATACGCTTCTTGATTCGTGAATAAATGATAGAATATCTGAATATTTTTAAGAATACAATTAAACGCATGTGAAATAAGAATAATGCCATCAAATTTTATTTTCAACGAAATCACCTTAATACTACGAAATCACTCATTTTCGTACAAAATAAAGAATATATTTATTCTATGATTTTGAAAGATATTCTCCTTATTTTCCATTTTTTTCATATTTTTTTATTTTTCATTATTTAATTATATATTATTATATTATAATTTTTATAATAATAATAAATGTAAGTTATTTATATTATAATATTCTTTATTATAAAAAAATTAAAATTTTCTTTTCAACCAAATAAAAAACAGAATAAAATTATAATTAAAATATAATATTCTTTAGAATAAAATTTATTATTCTTTCTAAAAAAATTTCCTAACCAAACGCCCCTACTCCAACTTGGATCAGAAATTGCTGCTGGCAGCAAATTAGGGATTAAGTGGCGATGTTGTAAATTTCACGAAGGGGTCTAATATAAATGGAAATCTAGTAATTGGTGCAAATAATAATTGTTTAATTTAATAATTATAATAATAATAAATAAGGGCAAAGGATATATAATGCACTTTAGTTCGAATGTTGTTGGTTGGATGTTCCTTGTGTCGGTGTTTGTTCTCCGTTGTGACTCATTTTTTGATCCGTGTTTATTGATCATCTTAATTTCTATAATAAATATCTTCAAACCCAATTATTCAATCTTAGTTCAAGGTGGAAGAGATCAACTTCTCACAAAGTTCTTTATCTATCCAAAGCAAAAGAAGAAAGATATCCATCTTTTCCGTCTCTTTTTTAATTTCCCAATTTTTTTTTTCTTAGAAGAAAATAAATTTCTTTCTTTCCACTATTGTAACGCTTCAAATGTTAATCCTTTTACCACTTGATACTGGTTCTTTTTGGGCCATTGTTACCTACAAATATCCCTTTTTCGAAAATTGATTGATAGACTTAACTATATCAAATAATTAAGGTCTATTTTTTTTATAATGGAATGGCAAAACTACGTAACATTATATCTTCTTAATTCGAACGTCAAAGCAATTTGATTTCTTATTAGTTTTTTTAAAATAATTAACTTCCAAATAATCATGACATTGAAATATGATGTCTTAATCCAAGTGCAACTTAGCATCACTAGAGTAGAGAGCGTTCAACAGATCGAATGGTACCCATGAACCCGATACTCAGTCTGAACCGTTTTGAGTCGGGTCGGGTAAGAGTTGGAGTTTTTCAATCCGAGTCAATCGACTTAACTTTTTTATTATTTTTCTTTTTTATTTAAACTTAAGCTTATATTTAATTTAAAATAATTAAAATTTGAAATAAAATATTTTGAGTAAAGAAATAGCATTAAATAGTTCAAAATTTTATTTTATACTTTAAAATAAATATTAAATAATATTTTTATATTAAATAAATATAAAAAATAGTAAAAAATTTGAGTGGTCGGACAATCCGACCGTCGGGTTGGAACGTATATGACCTCCAAATCCCTTTAACCCGACTACGAGCCTTCATCCTGATTTAACAATATTAATTATTTATGTGATTCAAACACAAATAATAATATTTTTTATATAAGCAAATTCCAAACGTAAGGTAACATAAGATTAATATGATTGTTTAATAAAAAAGGTTTACACTCATGATAAAGTAAATAATAAAAGAAAACCTTATATTTATATAAAGCTGTGGCAATTTCAAATGAGTGTCCATCCAACATTTTTATTTATCTCTTTTCTCATTCTTTTGACCTCCAAGGCAATAGTGATCTCCATGGCAACATTATTGATGTTTCGAAAGACGTCCACTGTTACGCCCCAAATTGAACCCCACCACATGGCGAGAATCCAACTCGGGGACGATAATGACTATACAATGAAGTTGACCAATAATTTGACTTTGACTAGTTTGACTAAATAAAATAAGTGCGATTAAATAATAAAAGCAGAATGTTCAAGGGAGTCCAATAGTACGTCAAAATAAGGAGTATTAGGTATGGGTGATACATTTAAAATGCATGTGATCATAAAGAAAACAAAAGACAATGTGATACAACAAAATTAGCCAAGGACCACCCCATGTGCACATCATCATCATTAGCAAAAATTGTCGCTCTGACTCATCCTTCCATAACTTGTTTATCTATAGGATCAATGCAGAAGAAACGATATCTCATGAGCTTCACAGCCCAGTAGGAGAATAATAAACTAATTGATTAATTAAATCAATAGTAGATAAGCTTAATCATAATATGAGAATGGTAGTTTGGCTTTGAATTCATCGATGAGAGGAGATAATAGTAGTAAATTATATGACAATGGAAAATCAATGAGTTCAATATAATACTCTGATTATAATGAGAGAAAAAATCAATGCGATGCTTTGATATTTGTGTTTCACTTTTTCATACTTTGAATCAATAAGATAGCTATGTAATGTAGGGAGTTGCTTTCAACTTCTAACTCATTGATCTTTCTATACAATGACATTCTTTACGTTTTCATTGCAATGATGTGACATGTACTTCATGAATGGCCTATGGTTGCACACACCATGACAGAAAGTCATCCTTACTATAGGGGGTTCCTATTTTGTTACACGATGGGGAGCAATCGTGCAACATGGACATGTCTAAAACTATGCCCCAACCATGCGATGAACTCCTATCAATCCGTATCATGGACACCCTGACTTTTATCTTTATTTATTTAAGTTTTCGTCTTTGCCCGATTGGGACTTTGGATCATAACTATGCAATGTGAATCAGTAAGGTTTCTTTTTAGACCAATTTGATAAAGATAAATCAGCTAGGATTATAGTAACTAAACAGATTCAATGATGAAAAGTTTCCGATGTGTCAGCAACTAACTCATAACATGATGAACTTTAAGAGTATAAGTGTATTTAAATCCAGATAATGTCATAACACACATATAGAAAATAAATAGCACTATAACTAAACTTCACTAAAATAAAATCATAGCTTTACTTCCTTCCACGTGCTACCAGTCTTATTTTATAATACCACATACTTAATTGATATGGTAAAACCCATATGTCTAAACTAACACATTCATTCCTGCTATTACTAGCACCTTAGTCATGTGTTAAATTCTAGATTTGTCTCATAAATTAGATTGAGTGTGATCCATGCATATTAACTAGCAGTTGCACCTATCTATAAAATAAACCTCTTATGAGACAACTAATACATGTATCATACTATATACTTAATATTTAGTAGGATACATAGTTTCCCTTAGTTTCATTTAGCCATCATATTTGTACAGACATGAACTTACTACATCAGAAGTGAAATCTAAGACACAAAACAACAAAACATGCTTCTACTTATTCAAGAATCATTTCATATGTACCATGTGTATAGTACTAGTTCAACCTTGGGGTCTGGAGTGGTGGACAGTAGTAAAATGTCCATAAAGTTAGTAAGCACTAGAGCACTAATTTGATCATATGGACAGTAAGATTTCTGTAATGTAAAATTATAACATAACATGCTATCCAATTCCAGTAGTCTATCATTTGTCCTTTCTAATCTATGGACAATAGGATGACTCCTAATAAACCTCTTAGAGGTTTACTAATATGTGTACAATAGTAACCTTCTAACTTTGTATCTATAATACCTCTTTTCATGACAAGATGGCACACCAATAGTAATGCACATGAAATTAACTAACAACAAGTAATTCTGGTGACTCGCTATATGGCATATTACGATAACAATGTGAAGATAATAAATACCCAAATGAATTCCATCACTCACACATATGATCGATAATACATTTCCCAAAACTTAGTACAAAGGACAGCACAAGGTATTCAGCCTTGCAGTATATGAACTTGAATACACCAATAAATATATGATTTACTTATCATTACTGCAGCCTTCAGAACACTAACAGGGATCTTTAAAATCATGAAAGAGTAACTCAACATAACATTACAATATTCTTAAACCATGGACAACATGCTTACAATGGAAAATCAATTAAAACCCATTCCATCACCCTGTCCTTATTGTAGATGATTACTACAAGGATGATAAGATTTGTATAAGAATTAGCAGGACATGTTATTCAACCTATAGAGCTCTTGAGGCATTCTAGCAAATAGTTGGGACTCAATCACCATAATAACAGCATGAAACTAAAACTCATATTGTTCCAAGTTGTCTTTATTCATTTAAGCACAACCACTAATCATCTCATTATTATTTTAGTCAAATGTATTAAGGATTTGATCATGAACAACAGTGAAAACATGGGAAAACATGTTAAAATCAAAGCCCATATGTTGTCCATAGTTGGTTTGGTCATCCAAATATCAATTCGAATGATTTTGAGCATGATCAATACAACCCAAGATGATATTAGATTTAGATGTGTGGGACATGCTGCCTTAAATTAATCTATACATCCAATGGTTGATTCGACAGATTCACCTGCCTTAGTGTGTTGTATGTATCATTCACGATCAGGTCCTCCTTCCCTATTCTGCAGTTCTAGATGGTCCAGGGACATATTGGCACGACCCCGATTTAAATCTTGGTCTAACTCGCAAGCCGCGATATAATATGATCGATCAAATTTTTATAATGGAAGCATCATATTATCATGTAGAAATATGTGAAATAAAATTATCACACTATTGTTCACACACACTTATATTTAAACTCATAGCAAGTACACACTCTAATTCAAACTCATGCATTCTAAAAGGTTTCTAAAATATTTAGCTTTTACACCATATGACACATTAAGAGGAGTCACACATCCTCACAAAAAGACATTAGGAGACTAAGTCTTGCTTCTATTCCGATAGGAGATTTTCAAGCAAGGCCACATGACTGGTCTACTGATCTGAAAAGTTTAAAAATGACATTATGAGCAAACAACAATTCAATAAGTTGAAAACTCATAACCTATGTGTTACACCTATTCAATTCAAATAAACTAATTTAGCATTTAAAAACTTATAGAAAACAAGCTGACATCTTATTACTTATAAATAATTATCATATTATGAAGGATACTACATCGACCAATCTCAATGAAATAATATCTTTAGCATATCATATAGCGCCTCACATATTTGTTTCACTTGATATAAAATTTCACATATCATATCATGTATCATGTCATATCATATTATGTAACATGTCATGTCATGTATCATGTAATATGTCATGTCATGTATCATATCATATCATATAATGTATGCACGTATGCATAATGTTCATGTCATATTACCAACTGGTCAGAGGAACATATTACCCCGTAAGACTTCATATCATCCCAAATTATGGAGCATATTTCCTACGAAAGACATATCATCCCTGACCAGAGGTCTCATACCGTCCTGTAGTACATCGTATCATCCATACCGAGGAACATATATTATCTCATAGGATATTATCATATCATCCCATGAAAATAGAGTACCTTCCCTGAATAAGACATATTATCCCGGCAGAGAAAATGTAATACATGACAGATAGGATAATTAATACATGCATTAATCATATCATATCACTTAGAACACATATCATATAATTGCATTAAAAATAATCCACTCACTTTTCGGTCATATAGAATATATAGTCATAACATGAGCTATAACAATGATGTGTTACTTCTAGTGCACCTTAGTACACTAGGAATTCATGTGGTGCTGAAAATATCATGCATAATAATTAGTAAACATATGATATTAATACAATTATAATTTTGCATCGTAACAGTCTTCATGAAGCCTAATCCTAAAAATTTCCCATTTAAGATATATTGTATAAGGGCTCTACAATTTCATCAAGACAATTATATTCTTCACCTACCTAGTTTGTTGACAGGTTGAGTGGTGTCGGGTGTAAAAGTCATACGTTATAGAATACTTATGATAATTAAGTAATTATAATTTTTCATGAAACTAGACTCCAAGGTTTAACCCATATAAATCTCATAACTTTATTGCTCATATATGGTTCTCAGAAAATCCAGAGATTTGCCTCTATTCTCTTCTACTTTTCTGTCCTGACAGACTGAGTGATATTTACTTTAAAACTCATAGCTTTCGTTGTACATAGTCTATGAAAGTGATTCCACTTGGATTATAAAGAGAACTTTAACATCTTTAAGACATATAAATTTCATATATTAAGAATAAGCATTTAAATTAACATAGTATTTACAATTCTGACTACTCATCACAGAAAACAAAAAGGGTGACTCGAAATAACCGATTCATAACTTTTCGTATACAAATATAATAAACCTGATTCCAGAGCCTATGGAAAGTATACTCAATTAGGGTTCATACTATGAAATTTCATAATTTTTTAAGAATTTTAAGATGTCGAGATCATGTTGACAACTTTTGGATAGGGTTTGGTGTCCAACAAAGATGAAACTTCATGTTGATGAATTAGGGTTTGATCCACACCACAAGAACATGGACATGGAGGCACAAAGAGATCTTGGAAGCTCAGGAGAATAGATCTTCATCTGAATTTCATAGGAATAATTCATAAAAAAGGAGTAGACAACTTACTTGGATGAAACCCTAAGAATAAACTTTTGATTTGTTGTTGAAATCCCTCATTTTCCCTTTTGCTTTTGCTTGCTTTCCTTGCTACTGTATAGGATGAATTTTTCGTGTATGTAAGGTAGATACAAGGTTGTAAGACCCGACCGGTCGAACCGGTGTCCGGCCAATAAAGGGGGTCATGGGTCGACCCAAACCTGGCTTCCCCTTTGACCCATGTTGAACCGGTCAAATTCGGTCAAAACTCAGGTTTGACTGCTTGACCTGCCAAGTTCTCGCGACCCAACCGACCGATTTATTTTTCCAAAATAAAACATTCGCATTTTGGCAAACTAGGGCCGGCTCAATTATTCTAATGCAGGCGATCTCTTCCAATCCACCGGCGGTGCTGTGGCTATTCAATGACGACATCAGCAGATCTGGTGGTTCAGACTTCGGCGACCAATCTAGTGTAGGCAGCACGCATCTCGCTCGCCACCGATCGATCCCTCGCATGTGGCTCATTTCTTCGTGCCTTTGCTCTCCTCCCTTGTCGTCTCCTGTCCACGCTGATGTTGGAGAGGTCGCACAAGCACCGAAGCTTCGCCGATCTGCCGCCGAATGCCAAGTCTTGTTGGCGCCTGCCCTCGTCGTCCTCCGGAGGTGACGGCGGCCTTCGTCGATGCCGGAGAAGGCAATGGAGGCAATGTGGATAAGTTCCTCTTCAGGAACCTAGTCGAGATGGTTCTCCTCATCGAATCCCTCATGGTTCAGCTTCCACCCTTAAAGCTCATAGCATTGCTCGATTTCCTTTTCTTCTCAGTTGTGTTGTCGATATGTTTTTATTATCGTGTTTGTGCTTCAGGATCAGAGATCCAATTCTTGCTTCACGCGGCGAGCGCCATTGGTGCACACCCCGGTGTCATCCCCTTTGGCCGGCCATGGCTGCGGCCCTCCCTGGCTAGTCTTGAGCATGTATTTTTTATTATTTATTTTAATTTATTATAATCCGATTCGATCATTCGGTCCGACCTAATCCATTGAGCAATCCGGGTCGAAGGCCGGGTCGGGTGTTACAACATTGGGTAGATGGCTAGATGAAATAAAGATAAGGATTGATGTCTTGTACATTAGGAAAACTGACCTTAAGATGGTTGTAAGTGAAATCCCCAAAGTGCCCTTGGAAGTTCCTTTATTTACATCGATATCATTTAAGTAAATGGCTTGACATTTTCTTTATTTATTTTATTTATTCATTTACTTAAAACATTACATCAAAATATTTAGGAAAATAAATATTCAAAGTTGAAATCTAATTTTTTGTCCAAAGAACAAAATCAATCATTTTTTTATTTTTCGATTTTGTGCTATCATTTAACTTAATTGAGACTTTACCTAAAAAAATTAAAAAAATCATATTTAACATACTTTCATGCATAGGAACAATTATCAGGATTTTAATTTTCCAAATTCTAATATTTTTGAAAATTTATTTTTTCTTGTTCTTAGTCATTTGCCATCAATTTCAGGTGTTGAATTCTGTGGAGTTGATGAACATATGCTCACATACTTATTATAATTCATATCAATCAATAATATATGATTAAATTATATAATCTTACATGGATCAAGTCTTAGATATTACACATATGAATCACATTGCCCTTGAACATATGTGCCTTGGTGAGTGTGGAAAAAGGGATTTCTATTGCTGAGCAGGAAGGGAAAAAGAGGAAAAATCTCAAGTTAGGATCACATGGCGGCCCTTCTCACCTTGATGATTTCTTCTCCCCCCTAAGTAACTCTCTTCCAGACATTTGGTTTCGATGCTCTGCAAGTCAAATAGAAGGAAGGGAAAAAATGGCAAAGGCTCTCACGTTGGGTTGTAGGAAAGAGGAAATTATGCTGAGGTGGGCTAATCAATTTTATTTTATTCTAATACCAAAATAATAAAAATAATGCCATGCCCATTTTGGTTTTTGACTGAGCGGATGTCCACAATCTTTAGCGGATGTCCTTTTTACAATTTTATTTTATTTTATTTTATTTACCCGATGTTACATCCGTCGGCACCTCCACGACAACAACGTCGAGCAACATGACGTTTGTCGACCTCCACAACAACAACGTCAAGCAACAAAGACGTTCATCAGCCTCCATAGAAACAACATCGACCTGCAGTTTGTAGAGGCGGTTCGAGGGAGAGTTGCAGCCGGTGAAGTAGCAGCAGCAGTCTTTGTCCGCCTAGAGGAGCGGGTGGAAGAAGCTTATCACCGAGATGATGAAGATGACCGGCGAGGTCCACGACGTCGGGCAGCGCGCAGCAGAATCCCATGGTCACGGCGCAGGCGAAGAAGGCGTAGACGAGATGGAGCCGAGGAGGAATTCGATCTCAGTTTATAAAATAGAATATTAATGCACAAATGGACCTCTAAGTTCATGTTTACTTCTTTCTTCCATTTCACATATCTGATTAGTTGAGAGAAAAAAAATCCTATGAATCAGTTTTCTCCACAAATATTTTGAGAGGGGATGAAATTATAAAAAAAATATTAAAATATAATCTAATTAGTATAAAAAGTAATAACTTAATATTTTAAAATTAAAAGTAGAATTTTATTCAACATGCTTGAAACTTATTTTAGGAAGGATTGGCTCTTTGGTACAAAAAGAAAATATGTATGTTATACATATAAACAAATGAGGGGCCAAGGCCTTCGGCTCCTATAAGATTTGATGTTTGTTTTGTTTGGTTTATTAGTAATTTTTTAATAAGAAACTCCGTGGTGATGATGATGATGATGATGATGATGATGATGATGATGATGATGATGATGATGATGATGATGATGATGATGATAGCATACCATTTGATAACAAGATAATCGATAAATTGTTTTTATAATTATTTTTATTACTCATTCAATTTTGTTTTCTCTATGATTTGCTAACTCAGTTGAAATTTGTGATTAGAAAGGTTTGAGAATTAGTATAATGTTGTGTCTTACTATATATATATATATATATATATATATATATATATATATATATATATATATATATATGTATATATATGAACATTTATAATTATGATAGACATCTTTAGGTAACCAATACCATTTTGATTACCGCGTCACTCCTTTAAAGTAATTCAGATTTATTATTTTTTTATAAAAAGAAATTTATAAAGAACGAATATTCTTTTTATTATCGGAGTAATTAAATTATCAAAAGTTTACCATTCAGCTAACTTTTAACTCAATGAATCATCATTTAAAACAAGAAACTGATAATTTAGTATATCACATCTTTCCATGAAACATGGAGAAAATATTCATATAAGGTTACTTGACTCCATACTTTCTTAAACATTCAATATCAAAATTTTTGCACATTCATTTTAAAATTTTAACTTAATTTTTTGCAATTAAAAAGAATTTGAACACTTATCTAGAATTATTTATTACATGTAAGAAAACTATTAATCGTACAAAGCATGGGTACGTTTTCCTAGTTAATAGCAAACTTTCTTTACTTAACTTACTTCTTTCTTTACTTAATTTTATTTTCATAAATTTCTCCTAAACTATCGCGTTTTTCGCATATAACCCCAAACTACGGACTTATTTTTTTGTATCCCTAAACTATTAGGATTTTTCCACTATAGTCCTTCAATCTACTTCTGTTATACTTTTCGTTACTTTTGATTTTTCTCATTTATGAAAAGATTAAATTACCCCTCCCTCCATAATACATCAAATAATAAATATAAAAAAGAAAAAGGAAAAAAAATCTGAGTGAGGGTAATTTAGTTTTTTTAATAAATGACAATTTTTTTGTTTACCATTTTAATCCTTCCAACAAATTTTTTTTATTTTTTTATATTTGTTATTTCATATTTTTCTAAAGGGAGGGATAATTTAGTCATTTCATAAATGAAAAAAAGTAAAAGTAATGAAAAATGTAACAGATGGACAGGAGGACTAAAGTGAAAAAGTTGTAATAGTTTTAGGATTAAAAAAATAAGTTCATAATTTGATATTAGATGTAGAAAATTTTAATAATTTAGGAGAGATTTATGAAAATGACTCTTTTTTTTTCTTACTTCGTTTTCTCTCTCCTTTCTTTATCACATGCATAATTTGTACTTTACTTTTTTTTCATCAAATGCAAGAAAACTTTTATGAGTGCAATTGATTTTTTTCTTTATCAAATGCAAATTAACTTGGTCAAACATAATTCACTTGTGAAAAAGCACTTTATGACTATTAACATTTCATTTTGTCTTACAAGAGTAAAAATGTGTAACACTTTAAACACTCACATGATGAAGGGTAATAGTACTTTTTGAAGTTACAATAGTGCTGCCCTATAAAAAAAAAGAAGAAGCAAAGTTCATCTATTTTTCCTAGGTTCCCATTTTTTCCTCTGTTTCACATTAAAAATAAAAACTTTCTGTTCATCCATTGCTGCTGTCTGCTTGCTAGTTCGAAGGGTCAAAATTTTGAAAAGAAAAACTTGTCATTTTGAAATATTACTTTTCACTGAAGGTCCCTAACTTCGAAGAAAGTAATAAAAAAACAAAAGAAACCAACATAGTAGCATGTTTGTGAATAAAAGCTTGGCAATGGAATTAAGTCAACTATGTATCTCTAATAAATTGTTCTCTTTAAATTGTAAATGAACCAGTAGATATATAATCTATTTATCATATATGGATTATTTCTCATTGCATATGATTTCTTTTCAATTATGATTGTCGTTGATTCAAAGATAATATAAAGAGGTTTACGACGACCAAAAGTGTATTAACGATAATCATATTTTGTTTATATCGATTCCTTAAAAAATTAGTAGTTTTCTTTTGACATATCTCGTGAGGCCTTAAAAGACATCTCTCAAGCGGCCAAAATCCATCATACACAGATTCTGCCTTTGGATATTATAATTCGGTAAAATCGAATTTTTATCTATTTATCAAGAACTTAATGATGTGATATAAAAAATTTTGATTTGATGTTTGAATGCAAGTTCTTAATGGAGATAGGAACTCGACATTATAATTAAGTCACGTGGTGCAAAAGAGTAAAAATTGATGCATGACGATGAATTCTTGCCTTGAGGAAGAACTCAAGTGTTCGAATTCAAGAAAATTTTAAGTGTTATATTTGACATAACTTATCAAAACAATGAGTTTAATTTTATTGAATTATGACATCCAAAGTCCAAACACAAGTAAAGAAAAAACATTTCCAATTTTTCTCTCTCTTGAGAAGTGGATCTTTTTCCTATCTCAATTAGTTGGAAATATAGTTTGAATTCTGACGGATATACATGTGAATGTATAATACAGTACACATATACATATATATATATATACATAATAGTTGTACACTTCTACTTAATTCTCACTTCTGACTTTGCGTATTAACTCTTTTATTATATCCAAGAAATGGTATTAAAGATTAAACATTTAGAAAAAGAAAAAGTCAGCCATGAAAATTTTGGTTTCAATATTAAAAATGAATATTATGAAAATTGACAAAAAAAACGTGACATAAAATACAACGGACCCAAACGGCAATTCAAAGTCGCCCTTCTATCCTCCACAACTGGAGGCAGAAAAGAGGAGGCCACGACACGAACGCCATGCGCATCGCATCCCTGCGAACAGAGTCCATTAACGGCTGTCCGATAAGTGAGCTCTTCCTCTCCTTCTTTCCAGCTCCTCTCATGGCCTTCTCTCGAGACCCGGAGGAGCCTCCTCTTCCTCCCCCTTTTAACCCCCTGCTCCTCTCTCCATCCCCTTCCAAGTGACAACAGCAGGCCACCACGCCCCCGCAACGCACTGTTCGTCCTGCTAGTCCCACTGTTCATGCACATAGACCACAACCATGTCCGCGCCGCCGCAGCCGCCGCCCCTGCAGTCGTTTCGGTCCCTCCTCCTCCTCTCGATTCTGCTCCTCTCGGCTGTCGCCGCAGCTGAGGCCCGCGACAACGGTACAACGCTCGGCGTGGGCTATGACGGGCGTTCGCTCATCATTAATGGGAGGAGAGAGATCGTCTTCTCCGGGTCCATCCACTACCCACGGAGCACGCCCGAGGTGATAGTTCATTGCATGCACGCGACGTTTGAATACCTGATCTTTGCATTCAGTAAGTAAGCGTTTTCTGAGTTCACTGTCTCTCTAATTGGCTGATCAGATGTGGCCGATTCTGATAAAAACCGCGAAGCACGGGGGGCTTAACGCCATTGAAACCTACGTGTTCTGGAACATCCACGAGCCTGTGCAAGGGCAGGTACGACGCATCATACATGTTAACTCCTTCTGTGTACATTTGGGAGAGAAGTCCTAGTTAACAGAACCCGTTATGTTAGAATGATCATTAGTTAACAATCTGTTTATCTTGCAAGGAATAGTAAACGAGGGGGTTTTCTGTTATCTTCTGTTTTGCAGTACAATTTTGAAGGAAAATACGACATAGTGAAGTTCCTCAAGCTCGTCAAGAAGAATGGAATGTATGCGATCATTCGGCTCGGTCCCTTCATTCAAGCAGAATGGAACCACGGGTCAGTTCTCTTGTTGCAGTAATGTTTGACATGGATATTTCCTGTGTTGAGAAAAAAAAACACAACAATTAATAGTACTTTTTATGTTGCTGATAATCTGAATTTAATGTGCACAACAATGTGTTTCAGGGGATTGCCATATTGGCTCAGGGAGGTACCCGGCATGCTCTTCAGAACTGAAAATGAACCATTCCAGGTTAGTGCCAGGACCAAGAGTCAGGATTCTGTTGATTTAGTTCGGAAGGTTCAGTAATGACAAGATGGCTTGGTGCCTGATTGGTTACTGGTCACTTGAGTTAGAGCTGAGATGTGAAGCAAAGGGCTGATGCGAGAAATTTATGGAAATTTGTATTATACATGTGATATCGATCTGAATTAACAGTCGATCTTCTCTGCAGAACCACATGCAAAAGTTTGTTTCGCATGTTATCCAGATTATGAAGGATGAGAATCTCTTTGCTCCTCAAGGGGGTCCCATCATCCTGGCACAGGTTTGTTTAACTCGAGGCTTGAAGCCTTCAACTCGCATCTTGTTGTCACTTATTCTTTTAGTGTTCAGCTGATACGAATTTTGCAACTACTGTTCTAATAGATTGAGAATGAGTACAACAACATTGCACGAGCATACAAAGACGCTGGAGTTAGATATATCAAGTGGGCAGCTGAAATGGCTGTTAGCCTAGACGTTGGAGTGCCATGGGTCATGTGCAAGCAGAATGATGCCCCAGGCCCGGTGGTACACTTTCTGAACAGAGTACATCTATCAGAAAATTTATGTGATGAAGTTTCTGAATGGAAAAACAATGTAGTCATAACAATCTGGTTGTACAGATTAATGCATGCAATGGAAGGAATTGTGGAGATACATTTGTTGGCCCAAACCATCCAAACAAGCCAGCCTTGTGGACTGAGAACTGGACAGCTCAGTAAGTAGATAGGAGTTTGGCAACATCAAGAGAATTTCTCTTATATTTTTTTATTTATAAATTTAGATTGAATTGTTTTGAGAAGTATTTCTGTTATGATTTTAGGTATAGAGTATTCGGTGATCCACCATCCCAAAGATCAGCTGAAGATATTTCGTACGCTGTCGCACGTTTCTTCTCAAAGAATGGCACTCTAACAAATTACTACATGGTATCAGACTTTAAATCTCTGCAATGACTTATAAGGAAGTCCTGGAAACAAGCTAATAAAAGGTGTTTCTAATTCATTAATCAGTATCATGGAGGAACCAACTTGGGAAGGAATGGTGCTTCTTTTATGATGACCAGATACTATGATGAAGCGCCTCTGGATGAGTTTGGTAAAAATAGCCAAACTCTGACACTTTGCCATCTTCTTCTCCTTCTTTTCCTTTCGTATATTTGTCATTAAAAGAATAAACTTTCTCTATACTTGTGTTCATTCAGGTATGATGAAGGAGCCCAAATGGGGGCACTTGAGGGATTTGCACCATGCATTGAGGCTGTGCAGGAAGGCTTTGCTTTGGGGGGATTATTCAGTAGAAGACTTCGGCAACGGCTTTGAGGTAAGAAGAACAGATGATCAAATTGTTCAACCTACTAATCAAAGCTGCATTTGTGGGTGGATGTGATTGTTGATGTTGATCTGACAAGGACGTAAACTTGATTGACTTCCACATCGCAGGCCAGGTTGTACCAACAGCCTGAGAACAATATTTGTGTTGCATTCCTCACCAACACCAATCCGAGGAAAGATGGATCAGTAACCTTCAGAGGTAATGAATACTATTTGCCGCGTCGTTCTATCAGCATCCTTGGAGATTGCAAGACTGTGATCTACAACACACAGCGGGTAAATAATCAAGCATCAGAACCTCAATCGTTATTTATATTAGCAATCATATCATCAGGTTCAGAACCAAGAAACATATCACATTAATTACCACAATAGATGTCTGATATGAACTAAACACTTTCGACAAGAAATATGAATGTATGTTACAGGCTAATAGTTTTTCTGGTGTTTGCAGGTTAATGCTCAGCACAATTCAAGGACATTCCATGTGGCACCAAATTCTGCTCAGAACAACAACTGGGAGATGTACACTGAGCGCATCCCAAAACTTAAGCAATCCACCATTAGAAACATTGAACCCTTGGAATTGTATAACATGACCAAGGACGTCACAGACTACTTGTGGTACACCACAAGGTGAGGCCACTCTGCATTAATTTACATACAAATTGGCTCAAAGCGATTGCCTTCCTTTCCATATGTTAGTGAGACTTCAACTGGTCAAACATGTAAATTGTCAGTGAATTGACAATGTGACTGCTGCATCATCTGTTAAATGATTGCAGCTTCAGGCTGGATACCGATGACTTGCCTAGGCGAATGGATATCCGTCCTGTGGCCGTCATCTCCAGTTTCGGCCATGCAGTTCATGTCTTTGTCAATGGCCAATTTATAGGTGATCTCTTCATGTTTAATTTGATATTCTTGACTACTCTAATTAAACTTGATTCCGTTTAAAGGATTGCGCCATGGGCCATATCACCCATTCTGATCCTGATGCAATGTGTTCCATCCACCTATTTGATTGCAGGAAGTGGACATGGAACCAAGATTGAGAAGAGTTTTGTCTTCCAACAGCCGATGCCCCTAAAGGGAGGAGTCAACCACATTGCAATTTTGTGCCTGACTACTGGAATGACGGTACTACATGCAACTGAAACTTTATTGGAATAATGATCATAAAATCAGATCACTTGTTCCAGATATGTAATTAGATCATTTTACCTCTCGTTTGCACTACAGGATAGCGGTGCATACCTGGAGCACAGGATGGCTGGAGTTCACACTATGAGCATCCAAGGCCTCAACACAGGAACCCTGGACTTGTCAACCAGTATTTGGGGGCACATCGTACGCATTCTTCCATTCTTCCGTCATGTTTTCTTGTGTTTTTGGCTCTGTGAAGTACAATCAGTCAGTGTCTTGAGATGCGTCAGACCTCAGAAGAAACGATACTGGTGTTTTTTTATGTTAGGTTGGATTGGGGGGAGAGAAGAATTCAATCTTCACTGAGCAAGGAGCCCTCTCAGTCAAATGGACAGCCAGTAGGCCTAACACGCCAGTGTCATGGTACAAGGTAAGATCTCTCTCTACGCATGTATGATCCAATCTGTGGAACGTAGAGCTCAAGTAGTTGTTCATCTGTACTGGTAGCTTTTCTGAGTACACACCGGCCTTACACTCACTACATGCTGCAGAGGTACTTTGAAACTCCACATGGAACTGACCCAGTGGCTCTGGACATGAGCTCCATGGGCAAAGGGCTTATATGGGTGAACGGCGACTGCGTCGGTCGATACTGGGTCTCCTACCACAACCCTCTCGGGAAGCCTTCCCAGTCAGTGTAAGTGATCGCGCCGTGCGAACGAACTCATTCGATACATGGAAGCATCACTCACGCCATGCTCGATCGAACTCATTCGATGCATGGAAACGTTTCAGGTACCACGTCCCTCGCTCGTTCCTGAAGCCCAAGGACAACTTTCTGGTGGTCTTCGAGGAGCACGTGGGAAAGCCGGAGGACATCATGATCATGACGGTCAAGAGGGACAACATCTGCGCCTTCGTCTCCGAGAGCCACCCGGGCAACGTCAAGTCGTGGTCGCGGGAGGACAGCAAGCTCCGCACAGTCCTCGATGACGTCCGGCCGGCGGCGCGCCTCAAGTGCTACGGCAAGAAGTCCATCCGCACCGTCGTCTTCGCCAGCTTCGGCAACCCCGCGGGCATGTGCGGCAACTTCACCGAGGGGACGTGCCACACACCGCAGGCCAAGGCCGTGGTCGAGAAGGTATGCAACTACCCACTGCACTAGATAAAAAGTCCTTCCATGAATCCATCCATTCCTGACATTGTTACTAAGCTGATCGATTGACCTCTCGCCTCTGCAACTACCAACGGCAGGCTTGCCTGGGGAAGAAGGCGTGCGTGTTGCCGGTGACGCCGGAGACCTACGGGGCAGACACTTCGTGCCAGGGGACGACGGGCACGCTCGCGGTACAAGTCAAATGCTCCCGGGGTGGCGAGTAGGCGCGCGCTCGCGAGCTGATCGGCCGCTATATGTTAACTAAATCGATCGGGTGCAGGATTCACGATTCTTTTCGAGACTTAGGAAGTACTGTTCGGAGTTATAATTAGCGCAATTTGGGATGGGAAAAGTGGATGCACGTCGAGATGTAATAATAGGTTTATGTTTATGCATTTGTCTGAATATTATATGAGTTTTTTTCTTTTTTCATAGAGAGAAATAAAATGATCCGTGACTATTTTGGCCACTCCATTTATTCGGCTTAATTATATAGAAATATTCTTTGCACCGTCAAATGTGATCTAGGAAATTATATATTTCATTATGTTGCAATTGAGCCATTTTTTCGAGGCTACCTAACTTCATCAATCTACATTAGAAAAATTGTACCTTATTAAATTATAGTGCATGACCTTATTTACTATGCACAAGTAATTATCTAACAATTCAAATGACCTTATTTATAAAAAAAATATTAGGTAATATAAATTTTTGTAGCTAAAATTTCTATAATAATGTCAAGTCAAAATTTTATATAATTCAAACAGAAATTTGTAAATTAAATAAATATATTTAAAAATATTTGATATTTTTTAAATGAAAGTAATGATAATAAATTACGAATGCATGTAATAAAAATTATTGTAATTAATATAAATGATAAATTAATTAAATTATAATTATTAATTATATTGATAATACTAATTTTCTTTTTTATTATATATATATTTATATTTTTTTGTAAGATTGAAACAACAGAGATGAGAAAATATAAAACTAAGATGTTCACTTGAATGAGATGGACACTTTCTCTTACACAATGTGAATTTATTTCATTAATAATATGAATTGCTAGATAATTTTAATTACCTACAAATTAAAATAAAGTAGTGTGATGAACTCAAGTAATTTGAGTAAAAAGCTAAACACAATATCATACTCATCGAGTTTGCATAAGACTGTTGGCGTAATATACTTTTAATAAGCACATTACACAATAAATTAATCAGTAATTTAATATTATAAATAATGTCAATTCGATTTTGTTGTATTGATTGATGTATGTGTGTATCTATGGAGAAAGAGTGGGCACAATCTCATTGGAACCTTCAAGTCCAGAGCAAAAGAATTCTTGCTGCAGAATCAACGCTGTTTAATTATTCTACTTCCAAATAGAAAGGAAAAAGCAAAAATAAATGGGAACAAAAATAAATGGGAAGAAAAAGCAAAAAAAAGGTTAAACAAATAGGGGTGTTGCGAGAATCGAACTCGCGACCTCTCGCACCCAAAGCGAGAATCATACCACTAGACCAAACACCCTTTGGTGGTGCAGTTTTTGCTATCTCTTCTTTTGAGCATAATCAGTGGTCAGTAACATAATTAGGATATACAGTAAGCACTCTGACATAATTTTGCTTCTAACGGGAAAAAAATATCAAATTGGTTCACTGATATACCGATAAATAAACAGCCTTTCTAGAAATAAAATGAGAATTTCACAGTCGTCCATTGTCACGACTCCTTGGCTCTCAGGTTGCGTGCATTTGTCAGTCTTAGATTCTGATAAGAGCCCCCAACTGTTGGATTTCGCTATTATCAGATTCACTGAACTCAGAGCCTTTCAAGTTTATGAGGAATATATTACACAATTTACTATATTGCATGTTGCAGCAAGGTCCCCTCCACTAGATTATTCCTCCTATTCGACAGCAAGATATATATATATATATATATATATATATGATTATGAACCACTGATTTGTTCGCTTTCAGCCACTTGATTCCTCTAGGCTGTAATTTTCCATCAACAAAGTATGACAAGAAATTTATCCCCAAGAGAACAAGAAAAAGTTATGTCAATGGAGACTTTTTCCAATCATGTGAAATCTGCAAGGTTCTTGAGATGGAGATCTTATTCAAAAGGAATAGTTAGCTTTTGCGAAAGTTAAAAAGCAAGATTGAGATATAAAGAAACCTTTAAATGGAAATGACATAATAATAAAAAAAAACAGGATAAGTAACTAAATCAAACAATCTTGAGACGTCAAAGCAAAAGGCTGTATGAAATGCATCATTGCTGCCAAAACAAAAGTAACAGCTCAAGAACCCCCCAAAAAACTAAATTTTAGCACGCCAAGCATCTCAAAAAGCTCGCGCAGAAGGTTGTGCTCCAAATCGCTTTGACCGTCCAATCTAATAAACTAAAGCCCAATGATAGGAAGAAGCTGTTCCTTCCTTTTATCAGGATTGGCCATTGGCCGAAGACCCCTCTCCCTTTCTCTCTCCTCTCCTCTTTCTTTTTTCCTTTTTGCTGTTCCAGATTCTTGCTCTCGTCTTTCAATGTATCCAAGCATCTAATGCCCACAGACATGAGACCACACAACGTCATCAGCCTCAGAAACAAAGTGCAAGCATTTTCTATATAAGCATTGAACATGTCGTCTGCTTTCAGCAACAAGTGCGAGCATTTCAGTTGACTGCCACTGCTGCAAAAGTAGCAAATTAAGCACAGAGTCGCCCACTCCAAATGGCATCCAGGAGAATTATCAAGGAGCTCAAGGATCTGCAGAGAGACCCTCCAACTTCCTGCAGTGCTGGTGCATATTTACAGACTTGGATACACGACACACACACACATCTGATCCTTCCGTAATTGTTCTTTTGCCTCATGCTCCGATCTCATTTGCAGGCCCTGTGTCAGATGACATGTTCCACTGGCAAGCTACCATCATGGGGCCAAACGACAGCCCATACGCCGGGGGGGTCTTCCTTGTTAACATCCATTTCCCACCTGACTATCCATTCAAACCTCCAAAGGTACAAAAACAAGCATCCTTGTCCGCTCATGCAGCAGTAATTCAACATGGCTGAGCTTTCTTATGGTGTTTCAGGTGTCGTTCAGAACGAAGGTCTTCCATCCTAACATCAACAACAACGGCAGCATCTGCCTGGACATTCTCAAGGATCAGTGGAGTCCCGCTTTAACCATCTCAAAGGTATGTAATCGATGAATCTTCTTCTTCGGTACTTGGAAGTTTCAGGAGGGATTGAGTCCAAGTTTAATTATATTTCCGAACGTCAAATTTGATGAATCCTTTCATCTGCATATATAGTTGAAATCATTCAATTGAACTCTGATATGGGTGAGGAAAAAAATATGACTCCACAGGTTTTGTTGTCCATATGTTCATTGCTGACGGATCCAAATCCGGATGACCCGCTGGTGCCGGAGATTGCTCACATGTGCAAGAGTGACAGGTTAAGGTATGAAGCCACTGCTCGCAGCTGGACTCAGAAGTATGCCATGGGCTAATTGACGAAAGCCAGAGACTTGATCCATTAATTAATATTGTTCATCACATAAACGGTTGACTTAAACTTGTTGATCTATTTGAATAAGTATATATATAAATATGTGTAATCATGATTTGGTAAGGCCTGTGGAGAGAAGCCTACTGTATTTGTGTGTGCTCAAGATGTGAAACGTGTTCTCGAATCCAGGGAAACGTCTGAAATCGTCTGATGCATGAAATAAGCTTCCGAAATTTTGTGATCAGATCCTGATAATTTGATGAAGTTAATTCAGGCATTTTCGTTCCTCTCTCATCTCATTTTTTTTCATTTGATGAACAGATGAAGATTTCAAAATGATCAATTAAATAAGATTAATTTTATCCATCAAATATTTCTTTAAGGCACCATATTCAGAAAACTCTAGCACAAGTTTTAGACAGAGAAAAGGCATTATCACAAAGAATTAACTCCAGATTGACAGTATGTAAGTTTATGAACAATCTCTGTAACGACTACAATCATTAAGAAAGGAAACGGCCAAATCAAAAATCAATTGGCAATTAATGGGGTAAATTCGAAATCAATTCCGATTAAAAAAAAAGGAAGGTCAACGGAAGGAAACACCCGATGGGGAGGAAATTCCTCCCCTGATCGTGGCCATTTCAAATCCGGCCGACCAAGGGTCAACCGGGGCTATAAAAAGGACAAAGGGGAGCGCCTTGCGCCCCCTTGGATACCCTCGCTCGGCCGCCACCTCGTCTTCTTCTTCTTCCTCTGAATCGGCGACCGGCGAACGTTGCACGACAGGCGAAGCAGAGCATGTGCGCACGCAATCCAAACGACGATCTTCGACACGTAGTGATCCCCTCTCGACGTGCGCAAGGATCCGGTGAACTCTTCCCTGTCGATCCAGAGGCGATCGACGATGACCGGACGGAGAACAGTGATCGACGAATTCGAAAACCGACGAATAGAGGTACCCTAGCGTTTTAAATCCTTAGACGAAGAAATATGGAATGTTTGAATGCAAAGAGTTATATCATTATGATCCTGAGAGTGTTACCTTCCAATTTCGTATTCATGTCGTGTTGATTTGATGACCGGAAGATCGTCGGAATCGATGGAGAAGTCTGACGGCCCTATTTTATCGATGGAATCGGTCGACCGATTTCAGAAACGGTCGACCGATTCCAACGAAGAACTCGTCGGAGTTCTTATCTATCGATCAATCGGTCTCACAGGGCGATCGACGGATCGACCTACCTACCATCTGACAGGTTTAGCCTTGAAATCGATCGACCGATCTTTCGAGCGGGCGACCGATCCTACGCGTAGTGCGCATTTTTGTAAAACCCTACAACCGGTCGACCGATCATCCGGACGGTCGACCGATCTAGTTAAGTACCGGTCGAACGACTCACATGTACGGACGACCGATCCACTGACACCGCAGGTTGACCGATCCAAGAGGACCGGTCGACTAGCATGTTAGAACGATCGACCGGTCTCACAGTGAACGGCCGACCGGTTCAAGTCTAGATCGACTCGGCCGAATTCAGAGAAACGATCGACCGATTCTAGAAACGGTCGATCGATTTAAACAGAGATTTAATTCTAACATTAAATCCTAATCTGAGACTCTAACCAGTTTACCTATGGTGGTTGAGTCTTATTGTACAGAGATTAATGCCTAGTTGGGTCCTGAGTCATAGATTTCATGATAATCAAAGATAAACAAAGTAAAGATAAAAATATGGGATTACTATGTGCCACCCCTAAAGTATAGAGCAAAGATCAGAATTAGAGCAAAGGAGTGATAGGTAGTTAGCTGAGAAGACAACGAAGCTACTGGTCTTCAATGACCACTATTCCTGACATTTCAGATCTTCTCCCACCTATATCTCGAATGAAGGGTGATGTAATGGTCACACTCCTTCCCCCAGAGATTATTGTACTGTACCAGAAGGACATGTAGCTAGCTGAGGAGATAGTGAACCTATAGGTTTCTTAATTGACCACTGTTCATGGGGTGTAGGTTCTCTCCTGCCTACATTCTAAACTAGGTGAGGTTGTAACACCCACCTCTTTTCCCCTGAAACTGGGTGAGGTTCTCTCCCGCCTACATTGTAACCTGGGTGAAGTATTGATCTATTATAGTCAATGCATTGCTATTAGAGTACAGTATTGTTCATCTCTGATATATTGATTACATAATTATCATTGATCATTATTTCACCGTCTATTTTGCTATTGTACTGGGATTTTTGCTCATGGGTATTCGATTCCCCTGCAATGGAGTTTTGCAGGTGAGAACACTGACTGATAGGGGATGGAGGGCACAGAGCTTAAAGTTTTGATTAAAGTTTAACTGATGGGGGATGGAGAACACTAACTGATCCCCTGCAATGCACATAACTGACATTTTGATTAAAGTTTTCCTTACTACATTTCTTTCAAGTTGTAATCTGTTTAGAGACATCATGTTATTCCGCTCATTGAACTTCTCTTTTACATGTTGAACTTGATGCATTTCCGCACTTTGCTACAAGCTATGTTAAGCACTTTTCGCCTTAATATTAACGTTTGAACTTCCGCATATTAGACTATATAAATTATCAAAAGTTTTTTAACATTCCACCGTTTGAATTTCCGCATTAAAGTCTTTGATTATATTTCTTATTATATTATTGTCACGTATGCCTTTTTGTTAAATGGTCATGGTCAATAGTGTAGTAGACAGTGTAGCGCTCCCGAGGTCAACCTGACTGCCTACGTGGCAGGAGGGACGATTTTGGGGGCGTTACATGTAACGACTGCAATCATTAAGAAAGGAAACGGCCAAATAAAAAATCAATTGGCAATTAATGGGGTAAATTCGAAATCAATTCGGATTCAAAAAAAGGAAGGGCAACGAAAGGAAATGCCCGACAGGGGAGGAAATTCCTCCCCTGATCGTGGCCGTTTCAAATCCGGCCGACCAAGGGTCGGCCGGGGCTATAAAAAGGACAAAGGGAGCGCCTTGCGCCCCCCTTGGATACCCTCGCTCAGCCACCACCTCGTCTTCTTCTTCTTCCTCCGAACCGGTGACTGGCGAACGTTGCACGACAGGCGAAGCAGAGCGCACGCGCACGTAATCCAAACGACGATCTATGATACGTAGTGATCCCCTCTCGATGTGCGCAAGGATCTGGCGAACTCTTCCCTATCGATCCAAAGGCGATTGGCGATGACCGGACGGAGAATAGCGACTGACGAATTCGAAAATCGACGAACAGAGGTACCTTAGCGTTTTAAATCCCTAGACGAAGAAATATGAATTGTTTGATACAAAGAATTATATCATTATGATCCTGAGAGTGTTACCTTCCAATTTTGTATTCATGTCGTGTTGATTTGATGACCGGAAGACCGCCGGAATCGATGGAGAAGTTCGGCGGCTCTATTTTATCGACAGGACCGGTCGACCGATTTCAGAAACGGTCGACCGATTCCTACGAAGAACTCATCGGAGTTCTTGTCTATTGGTCGATCGACCGACCTACCTACCATCTGACAGGTTTAGCCTTGAAATCGATCGATCGATCTTTCGAGCGGGCGACCGATTCTACGCGTAGTGCGCATTTTTCTAAAACCCTACAACCGGTCGACCAATCTAGTTGAGTGACCGATCGGCTGACTCACATTTACGGTGGACCGATCCACTGACACTGCAGGTTGACCGATCCAAAAGGACCGGTCGACCGGTCTCATAGTGAACGACCGACCGGTTCAAGTCCAGATCGACTCGGCCGAACCCAAAGAAATACTTGACCGATTCTAGAAACGGTCGACCGATTTAAACAGAGATTCAATTCTAACCTTAAATTCTAATATGAGACTCTAACCAGTTTACCTATGGTGGTTGAGTCTTATTGTACAGATTAATGCCTAGTCGGGTCCTGAGTCATAGATTTCATGATAACCAAAGATAAACAAAGTAAAGATAAAGATATGTGATCGCTATGTGCCGCCCCTAAAGTATAGAGCAAAAATCAAAGTTAAAGCAAAAGAAGAATAGGTAATTAGCTGAGGAGACAGCGAAGCTACTGGTCTTCAATGACCACTATTTCTGAGATTTCAAGTCTTCTCCCACCTCTATCTCGAATGAAGGGTGATGCAATGGTCACACTCCTTCCCCCAGAGATTATTGTACTGTGTCAGAGGGACATGTAGCTAGCTGAGGAGACAGTGAACCTACATTCAAACTCGGTGAGATTGTAACACCCACCCCTTTTCTCGTTATGGGATTACTGGCTTCAGAGATTCAGAGAGGCACCTCTAGTATCCTAATTAATAAAGTCGAGCTCGCTTAGGACAACTAACTTTAAGGATATTATAGTAATGTAAAAGACGTAGTGCAACCCACTGTAAAGTAATGTAAAGCAGAGTACTGTAAAGCAAAACAGAGAATACTGTAAAGTAAAGTATGGCATAGTAAAGAATAAAGTACAGCAAAGTATGGAACATGATATAGTTAAGATAATGCTGAGCAAAGATAAAGTATAGTCATAGTAAAGAATAAAGCATAGCTATTGACATTGTCTAGGACTGAAATATTGATCTATTATAATCAATGCATTGCTATTAGAGTACAGTATTGTTCATCTTTGATATATTGATTACATGATTATCATTGATCCTTATTTCACCGTCTATTTTACTATTGTACTGGGCTTTTTGCTCACGGGTATTCGATTCCCCTGCAATGAGATTTTGCAGGTGAGAACGCTAACTGATGGAGGATGGAGGGCACAGAGTTTGGAAAATGCTGCACATGACTGACATTTTGATTAAAGTTTTTCTTGCTACATTTCTTTCGAGTTGTAACTTGTTTAGAGACATCTTGTTATTTCGCTCATTGAACTTCTCTTTTACATGTTGAACTTAATGCATTTCCGCACTTTGCTACAAGCTATGTTAAGCACTTTTCACCTTGATATTTAACGTTTGAACTTCCGCATATTAAACTATATAAATTATCAAAAGTTTTTTGACATTCCACCGTTTGAACTTCCGCATTAAAGTCTTTGATTATATTTTATTATTATATTACTGCCACGTATGAATTTTTGTTAAATGGTTATGATCAATAGTGTAGTAGACAGTGTAGCGCTCTCGGGGTCAACCTGATTGCCTACATGGCAGGAGGAGCGATTTTGGGGGCGTTACATGTAACGAATGTAATCATTAAGAAAGGAAACGGCCAAATAAAAAATCAGTTGGTAATTAATGGGGTAAATTTGAAATCAATTCGGATTTAAAAAAAAGGAAGGGCAACGGAAGGAAACGCCCGACATGGAAGGAAATTCCTCCCCTGATCGTGGCCGTTTCAAATTTGGCCGACCAAGTGTCGGCTGGGGCTATAAAAAGGAAAAAGAGGAGCGCCTTGCGCCCCCTTGGATACCCTCGCTCGGCCGCCACCTCGTCTTCTTCTTCTTCCTCCGAACCGACGAACGTTGCACGACAGGCGAAGCAGAGCACATGCGCACGCAATCCAAACGACGATCTTTGACACGTAGTGATCCCCTCTCGACGTGCGCAAGGATTCGACGAACTCTTCCCTGTCGATCCAAAGGCAATCGACGACGACCGAACGGAGAACAGCGACCGACGAATTCGAAAATTGACGAACAGAGGTGCCCTAGCATTTTAAATCCCTAGATGAAGAAATATGGATTGTTTGATGCAAAGAATTATATCATTATGATCCTGAGAGTGTTACCTTCCAATTTTGTATTCATGTCGTGTTGATTTGATGGCCGGAAGACCGCCGAAATCGATGGAGAAGTCTGACGGCCTTGTTTTATCGACGGGACCAGTCGATCGATTTCAAAAATGGTCGACCGATTCCTATGAAGAACTCATCGGAGTTCTTGTCTATCGGTCGACCGATTCCTACGAAGAACTCATCGGAGTTCTTATCTATTGATCGATCGGTCTCACAGGACGGTCGACCGGTCTCACAGGACGGTCGATCGGTCTCACAGGACGGTCGACCAGTCTCACAGGACGGTCGACCGGTCTCACAGGGCGGTTGATCGATCGACCTATCTACCATCTGACAGGTTTAGCCTTGAAATCGATCAACCGATCTTCTGAGCGGGCGACCGATCCTACGCGCAGTGTGCATTTTTGTAAAACCCTACAACCGGTCGACCGATCATCCGAATGGTCGACCGATCTAGTTGAGTGACCGGTCGATCGACTCACATGTACGGTCGACCGATTCATTGACACCGCAGATTGACCGATCCAAGAGGATCGGTCGACCGGGTCAAGTCCAGATTGACTCGGCCGAACCCAGAGAAACGATCGACCGATTCCAGAAATAGTCGATCGATTTAAACAGAGATTCAATTCTAACCTTAAATCCTAATATGAGACTCTAACCAGTTTACATATGGTGGTTGTCTTATTGTATAAAGATTAATGCCTAGTTAGGTCCTGAGTCATAGATTTCATGATAACCAAAGATAAATAAAGTAAAGATAAAGATATGTGATTGCTATGTGTCGCCCCTAAAGTATATAACAAAGATCAAAGTTAAAGCAAAGGAGGGATAGGTAGTTAGTTGAGGAGACAACGAAGCTACTGGTCTTCAATGACCACTATTCCTGAGATTTTAGGACTTCTCTCACCTGTATCTCGAATGAAGGGTGATGCCATGGTCATACTCCTTTCCCAGAGATTATTGTACTGTGCCAGAGGAACAGGTAGCTAGCTGAGGAGATAGTGAACCTACAGGTTTCTTAATTGACCACTGTTCTTAGGGTGTAGGTTCTCCCCCACCTACATTTCAAACTGGGTGAGATTGTAACACCCACCCCTTTTTTCGTTATGGGCTTATTGTCTTTAGAGATTCAGAGAGACACGTCTAGTATCCTAATTAATAAAGTCGAGCTCGTTTAGACTTTAAGAATATTATAGTAATGTAAAAAACGTAGTGCAACTCACAGTAAAGCAATGTAAAACAGAGTACTATAAAGCAAAGCAAAGAACATTGTAAAGTAAAGTATAGCATAGTAAAGAATAAAGTGAAGCAAAGTATGAAACATGGTATAGTAAAGACAATGTCGAGTAAAGACAAAGTATAGTCATAGTAAAGAATAAAGCATAGCTATTGACATTGTCTAGAACTGAAGTATTGATCTATTATAGTCAATGCATTGCTATTAGAGTACAGTATTGTTCATCTTTGATATATTAATTACATGATTATCATTTATCATTATTTCATCGTCTATTTACTATTGTACTGGGTTTTTTGCTCACGGGTATTCTTTTTCCCTGCAATGAGATTTTGCAGGTGAGAACGTTAATTGATGGGGGATGGAGGGCACAGAGCTTGGAGAACGTTGCACATGACTGACATTTTGATTAAAGTTTTCCTTGCTACATTTCTTTCAAGTTGTAATCTGTTTAGAGACATCATGTTATTCCGCTCATTGAACTTCTCTTTTACATGTTGAACTTGATGCATTTCCGCACTTTGCTACAAGCTATGTTAACCACTTTTCGCCTTGATATTTAACGTTTGAACTTCCGCATATTATATTATATAAATTATCAAAAGTTTCTTGACATTCCACCGTTTGAACTTCCGCATTAAAGTTTTTTATTATATTTTCTTATTATATTATTGCCACGTATGCATTTTCATTGAATAGTCATGGTCAATAGTGTAGTAGACAGTGTAGCGCTTCCGGGATCAACCTGACTATTTACGTGACAGGAGGGACGATTTTGAGGACGTTAGAATCTCTCCCTTTTAAAATATGAGATTAAATGAGAACTAATAGACGCCGTTGAATGAAAAAAAGTGGAGGATGAGGAGAAGAAATACAAACACAAAATAAGGTATTGGAATAAAGGTGATAAGAAGAGGGTAGAAATGGTGGTGCCTTTTTCTGCATAACATAAATCTCTCATGATTCCTAGCATTCCTTCAAACCATAAAATGCTCGGAAGGTACATCAAGTATCGCCCAGCTCACAAAAGCTTCTCCCCCTTAGACGCACATCACTGTTTTCTATGGAACAATATGGTGGTGCCGCATTGTCTTCCATCTGCTGGTGGAATCCATTCTATTTGCCTTTGGCATTTGTGGTTTTCCTCTCCTAGTTGCTGTTACATTAATTTTGTTATTGTTACATGATGGTGCTATGCAGTGAAAGACTCTAGAGTTAGTTAACAGAATCACATATCAAATATAAATGGTAGAGTTGTAGGAAAACAATGAGGTGAGACATCTGAGTGTTCTTTGAAATATGCCAAAAATTAGTCAGAAGGGATTTTTCCAGTTTTCCACCCAATTCCCTTGCCTCCTTGTTTGTTGTGTGATTTTAACATGTTGCTTTTCATATCCAAAAGTTGAAGACGCGGTTTAGATCTGATTAGATTTGTACCTCATATCTCAATTTTGATTTCTTCAGCTCAGTTCATTTGCATTATGATTGCTCCATTGCAATAAATCTGTGGGGGTTTGATATCTGTGGATGCATTGTGAATGTTTTTTTACTACTATAGATCTATTTTCTTTTGCTGATTGATTCATGTCTTTTAAAACAAATTTGGCATCTACTTCAGTTATTTCTTATGTTGCATCAATCACAATCAATGTTTTCATAACGGACTGGTGATCAAACTCGACTTCTTATCGAGTCGTGGTGGGACTGGTCCGATCGAATTCGATCGAATTGAATCAAATTTTATTAAAATAATATTATTTATAATAATTATAAAGATATCATATAAGTTATATGATATAGTATATGAATGTTATAATCATAACATATTAATAATATTAAAAATTAATATAACATATTTTTTATTTATTAAAAGTTTTAATAATGATAAATAATAATGATTAACATATAAATATAAATAAATTATTATTAATTTAATATATATTATTTAATGTTGATAGATACTATATTAATCTTAAATTATTCTTATTTCCTTTTTCTTTAACACTTTCCTTTTTTTTCATTTATTTATGCCCTTTGATAATTTTTCATTTTAATGGTATTCAATTTTAAATACTTACCTTTTTATTTAAATTCCTATTTAATTTTATGCATATCATATTTTCTCCTTTTTAACCTTCCTTATATTCCTTTCTTTTTTTTTCTTTTTAACTTTCCTATTTTTGTTATTTTTTTTATTTTTTTCTCAATATTTGGATTGAATTCAATCGGTCCGGTTCAATGTCAAATCTAATTTTGACATGTGACCGGACCGAATCACCAGCTGGTTCGTGGTTGAATCAGTTGAACCAGCCAGTCTGGTCTAGTTTTGATAACATTGATCACAATTGGTCATGTGAGCCCTCTTTTGATTGCATCTGACAATTGTGGTGTAGTTTTAACTCCATATCAATTGGTAGATTCAGAAAAGTATGCTTTCTTTGTTGGGAAAGAATAAGCATGGTTTCATATATGGTAGTTGTATGATGAACACTTTTGATGAATCTTGCATTTTCAATGGGAAAAGTGCAATGCACTTGTTGTGTCTTGGATAGCTTGAATAGAAACAAAAATTTGTGAAGGTGAATGACACTAGGATTTATAATATGCAAGGATACCCAGACACCAAGTTATAGTTTCTATGGGAAGAAATAGAAGTTATAAATTTGTTTCTTTATCTTGATGTTTTGAAAGAATATTTAAAATATTTTATGCAACGTAAAGCATATAAATTTTTAATGGGACTCAATGAGCCATTCAAACTTACTTGTTTTCAAATCCTCATGATAACTTCAATTCTCATTCTGAATCAATTATATTTTTTATGAGTTTGACAATTAGAACTAGTGGTTCCGATGTGAAATCATGCCACATTAAATGATTTGAAACCAGATCACGTGACTATCTTCTAGGGGCATGATTCCACCATCTTTGAGGAATCAGGCCATTGTAGACTACTTCAACTTTTTTTTTAATTTTTTACATGACTTGATTTTTTTTCCTTTCTTACTTTCTCTCACACACACATTTCTTTTATAAAATAATTTATTTATTAAATATAAAATTTTAAGATAATATTATTTATTACTTATCATTTTATTAAAAAAATTTAATATTTTATTAAACATAATTTATTGAAAGTATTTTTTATATTAGAATAATATATTTTTAATAAAAAATTTATACTTTTATTTTTATTAATTAATATAATTATATTTTGTATTTATAATATATTTGTTTATTCAAACACCCACTAAATTAATCTATTATATTTTTTATATTACATCCATTACGTGATTCTTCATCATTAGTTCCATTCAAATATATTTCGAACTAATATGTTAATTCAATTATTAACGTAAAACTCGGAAAAATCATAGCATCCAAACGGGCTCCTTATGTGAAGAAGAGCAATGTCGCACCAATTAGTAGACAATACGTCACGAGAACAAGTTTCCTTAGGGAGCAAAACAACAAAGCAAACACCAAACCCGAAAGCAATCCTAATGTCATACGTAAATATTATAACAAACCTAGACATAAAGAAAATCAATGTTACAAGTTAATCGGGTTTCCTCTCAATTTTCAAGTTCAACATGAATAGAATAGGCCTCAAAATAATGCGAATTCAGCCTTATCAGTGAAATATGAAGTTAGCATGAAGAAAAACAACAAGCTATGCTTACCAAATATTAAGTACGATAACTCCTCAAACTAATGCAGAAAAAAAATGGATAATAAATATGACAGGTAGATATTTTGTTTTAGCCTTCGAAGGTGATGCTAATTGGATAATCGATTATTCTCAAGTTAGATTTATTATTAGAGGTTGAAAAGTTGAAGGAATTGAATTCGGTCACATTAAGACGATATTATTTTGGCCATAATCCTATAATAGGAAATTAATATAAGTCATAAATAACATTATTATAATATCTAACATTTGAATGTCGTTAATTTAAATAAGATATCTCTTTATATCATTAATTTTTTTATAAATATAAAATATAAGGCCCTGAAAAACTTTTTTTAATTTTAAAAACTCAATCAAAATACGTAGAATATTTTTTTAACGAAAAAATCCATCCGACCCAACCGATTTCTCCCCTATGCAAGGGGATGCAAATTGAATGTGCCTACCTCTCTCAAGTAAACCAACCAGGCAACTTATTAGCAAGAAATTTGAACATCTGACATTGTCTTGTTCGCAGACTCCTTCCTTGTCGACCCGCGTGACTCCCATGATTCCCATCGTCGGCTGCTAGGTTGGTGCTCGTGATTCCTCGCTGACGTGACGCCCCCAGCTCGACAATTTATCTCGACATTTGTGAGATAAATTCATAAACAATTAATTCTAACAATTTTTCAATTGCTATTCTATTCACATAAAGTATAAAGTTATTATGATTTTTTAATTATATCATTTAGTACAAAAGAAGATTATTGGATTTTATCAAACCATTGAATTGGCTTTCAGTATTGTCAAAATTTGGATATAATGATTATGAAAGTATCAATTATTATCCAAGTGCATAACATTCATTTATTTTAAAACTATATATTGATGAAATGATGATGTTCCGATATTTAGGATGTTCCTTATTTTTATGATCCTCAAGTCTACATGCAAAAGGCTAGGGATATAAGCAAAAAAATCGAAATCTAAAAAATCGATCCGACTCGACACCCCAAATTTTTAAGAGACAATTTTTAAAAATAAAAAAACCACCAGGCAATTATTATCCAAGTGCATAACATTCATTTATTTTAAAACTATATATTGATGAAATAATGATGTCCCGATTTTTAGGATGTTCCTTATTTTTACAGACCTCAAATCTACATGTAAAGGAGTAGGGGTGTAAACAAAAAATCGAAATCTAAAAAATTGATCCGACTCGACACTCCAAATTTTTTTCAGTTTTTAAAAATAAAAAAATCACCAGCGAAGTCCGATGAAAATATATATAATTAAAAAATTAAAAAAATATATTCTTTATCAAGACCACATAATATTCAATTTTCTTAAACTACCGTCACAAAAACTGGTCCCCAACTATTTCCTCATCATGTTCTCATATTTACCCATATTGGCTTGTGGGCCCAGACGAATGACGTAACCATTTGTTTGGCTTGACCAGTCATCATCCATGAAGCGCAACATCTTTAGCAATAAAAAATCCCGCCACAAAATTGTAGGCGGCGGACGACTCAGCATATGTGAAATCACCACCGTCAAAACTCTAATCCGACGGTTCAGATGATATAACTCGTTGAAACGAAACCGGGATGCAATTATATTTCGCGTCCGCAAAAGTAAGAAGAAATGAAGGGACGAGAGTTCCATTTCTTTTTTGTGTCATATGTTTTCCCTTAAAAAATTTCGATCACCGTCGTTTGATCTCTCTCTACAGATCGCGCGCTCTCCCTCTGTCGCCTCCCTTCTCTCCCCCCCCCCCCCCCCCCAATCGCCTGGAAGATTTCTTCCCATTTCTGGAATTCCTCTCGAGGTATCACTTCTGGTCGCTGTATCGAAGTGTTAATCATGATTGTTGTTCTGCTCGTCTCTTGGATTTGGACTTGTAGTAGGGTTTCCACGGGACGAGGATCGTCGATGGAGGCTGTCCTTTGAATCCTAAGCTTCAAGGTATTTCTTCGTCCTCTTTCTTATTTAGTTTTAGATATTTTTTTTTTTTGTTTTGAGTTGGACGCATTCAGAAGCCCAATCTTTTTTTTTTCTATTCCAACATGGTTGGATATCTGAAACATTTTACTGTTCATGTGTCGTTCGTTTCATAATAAATTATCTGAAACATTTTGAAAGTTTTTTTTTTCAAGTTAGACAAATTTCACCGTATTGTCGTTAAAATAGATATTGACAACTTATTAAATTATTAATAATATTTATTATTTTATTTAATATGCAAAAATAATCTATTTGATAATCCATATTAATTAGAATACAAATTTATAAGTTAATATATAGTTGTTTATCAATATATTCTTAATTAAAATAAGTAGGTTTAAATATATATATATATGTATGTATATAATTTATTTTGAATTTCGAAAACTTAAATCATAAAGGCATATTCTCATCCATAAAATTAAAATTGATAAAATAATTAGTATATTTTTTAAAAATATATGATAATAATATATTCATAATAATTAATTAAGATTTATTTGATTAGTTTTATATTTTATTTAATTAGTTTTATAATTTTTATCTAATTAATTTTTTAAATGAAATTTCAAAGAAAAAATATGAAATCTTTTCAAGTCAAATTGTCATGGATTACCTAAACAATTCAGATTATTTATTGCATTACCTGATAATGAACCTCCAGAGAAATGCCCGAGTTCTTACACGACTAAATGTTGCATTTTGCTGGGTTTGATTAATCGGCGCCAGCGCCCTTCATGTTAAAAGTTTGCTTCTGCGGATCTCTGTTCATGTTGAAACTCTTAAAATTCTCATTACCAGCTGTGATTTTCAACATGATTGTAGCAGTGCCTCCCTGTCGTTACATTTGATGCAGGAGTCTGAGATTCGGAGCTTCATTGCACACACAGGAATTCGATCCTTTTGCGGGGAACCATGGGCGAAGGTGAGTTTGATTTATCAAAGTCTAAGGCCTGCGCCGAGCTGAACTCAAGTGAAGATTTCGCCACCAGCTGTTGGGTGGATTGTTTGTTTGACAGCCCACGGGAGGACTCCCAGCACCTGGCATGTACGCATACTCACATCTGCAACCCTCCGGGTCCTGATCTCTCACACACCCACACCTGCATTCATGCCCACACCCAAATCCTTTCTGGCTCTGCTCCTGCTGATGAGACAGCCGAGACTACAGAAAAGTGTTCTTCCGCCAAGAAAAGACCCTGTGGTAATAAAGAAGCTGTTAGGAAGTATCGCGAGAAGAAGAAGGTCCACACAGAATCCTTGGAGGAAGAGATAATTAAGCTCAAGATGGTCAACCAACAACTAAGGAAGAGACTTCAGAATCAGGTTTTCTTAGAAGCTGAGGTCAGTAGGCTCAGATGCTTGTTTGTGGACTTAAGAGGGAGAATTGAAGGGGAGATTGGATCTTTCCCCTATCAAAGGCGCGAAAAAGTGGATGGGGATACAGTTCTGAGTGAAACATGTGCGAATGTGAGACGTAGTGATCGTGTTCTGAATTCTTGTGGCTTCCACTGCGATGATCAGGTTTACTGCTTTGGGTCAGGAATGCAAAAGAATAGTTCAGGTGAAAACCATTCATTTTCTGGTCAGGAATTTGGCGCCTGTGAGTTTGGCAATATGCAGTGTATGGGAAATCCAATTTCTGGATCTGAGGAAGGTTTGGGCTGCGAAGGTGGAAGTGGATCTGCCATACCAGTCAACTGCTTGTCCAATGCTAAGAAAAAGAAGGTTATCTGGTGTTTCATTTCATTTATTTTGTTAATATATCGTTTATAATTGTAGTTTTTACCTGTATTTTGTTGTAGTTTACACATAGTTTGTGTCATAGCCAAGAATCAATGTCTACAATTATATGGTTTTCTTACATCGTCTTTTTTCCGAGTTCCTTGGGTTGCTCTAGTTAGCTAGGTGACAGTTCTTTTTGTGTGCATATGTTGTCTTACATTTATAATTTATTTGTTTGTCTCATCTCTACTGTACTTCTTAGGAATGTCCAATATATGAGATATATGAAGACCATTATAGTTATGTGTTAACCTATTTGTGTGCAATATATGAACCAAGTAGACATAGTCTTGGCGGATGCTAAACTTTCTACCTTATCATAATTTCCGAGTGTACTCCCAATTGTGTACTATAACTTGATTGAACAAATAGCAATGAATCGAATTTCCTTGTTGTTTGAGGACCTAGAAACGGATGACAAACTGATGTAAAATCTGCCTATCTTACCACTTGGCAGACCCTCATGAACATCATAGTATTGTGGCCCTTATAGCTCCCACATAATTAAACTAAATTTATTTGTAACTGCTGCATCAACTCCCTGAATTTGGGTCTTTATCTTAGTTGCCTCCTTCTGACATGCAGACTGACTTTTGTTTCATGATATCATTGTCATTGTCTTTTATAGAGAACTTTCTTTGTGTCCATGTGAGCTCGCCTCGTGTGTACTTATATTTCCCTGTAATCTATTAGTGAAAGAAAATAAATTTGTATTTTTCTTGACTCCACTTAAGTTACTTGCGGCATGTTACTTTTGTTCTTAAGTCCCTCCAATCTTAGACTTTTGTTCTTACGCAAACAACGAAAAGCAATGTTTGCTTAATATAACTACCTGTATTTCTTTGCTTGACTGCCTGTGTTCTTATGGCTTTCCAGGTTTAGAATCTGAGCACAAGCAGTTTAAATGGATCTGATGTGGAAAATCATAGTTGATATGCTGAGGATAATTGATCAGAACAGTTTGTATCTTCTTTCGACAGAAAGAATATGAAGACAAAGGCAAGAATTCTTATTATTTGGCCTCCTAGATACGTATACGCAGTCTCTTCCTATTGTAAAAAAGTAGACATTGGTTCTTTTAGAAACTTTTGGGTCTCTTGTCCTAGAAAATTATCTTCCTGGTAACAACAGAAAGATAATTGTTGGTGGAATGGTAGATTCGTCATTGTTTCAGAAATGTTCATATTTCATATTGGGTAAAATCTAAGAAGTTAATTTGGCATTTAGCTACAATCCTACAACATTTTTCTCTCTTTTGGCATTCTGATCTTTCGGAAAATCAAACATCGCAGTTGCATGTTAGATATTACCATGCAAAAGGTGGGCTCTTCATGTATATAGTAGTTAAAATTTGGATGCCTCTCCTTCAAACTCTCTTGCTGTGCAGGATTTCTTCAAGTTTTTTTTCTATAATTTGGGGAACAAAAATTTGTTGGACTTTTTTCTTTTCTTGCAGAGCTCGATGCATGACATAAATGTTGTGTTTTCATTCAGGTGTTGTTACTGTCCACGTGATTACGAAGTGCTAGAAATTGTTAATTTTAATCATTTTGACTAATATTCATGGACTAACCAATATGATAATTATAAAAAAAATCTGTCTATTGGAGACTAAAGCTATATGACTGTACTGATCATTATTCCTATTTGTATATAGAATGATCTATCTAATGAGAAATTCAGGTGAGATCAATTTAGTTTGGTTTCTTTTTTTTTTATCCCCTCCTAATCATTTCACAATGGTATGCATAGTAAATTTATCAACTTTTAAAAGTATTTTAAAAAGGATTTTAATGGGAGTCCAAAACTCCGCCTATATTTTATAGCCGGTCCCAAGCCCGGATAAAGGAGGAGGGTTGTGTTAGGCCCCGACAGCCAGCATAAAATCATGTCGAATCTTATGAACATGGATCAACGAATATATTGTGTTAATGCTAGATCGTTACCCGTAAGTAACGCGTTGTACAGCTCGGGTACAGTGATAAGAGAGCAAGAGCCGCTGCATCCTCGCCTGAATGCAGTGTTAAATGAGCAAGGGCTACCGCACTCTAATGGACGGAGGCGGTTAAAGAAGCTAGTTCATGAGACTAAGGTCAGATTAGGTTCTTGGAACATTGGGACGTTGAATGGGAAGCGCCTCGAGGTGGCACAAGTAATGGACCAGCGTAAGATTAGTATCTTATGTTTGCAAGAAATTAGATGGGTAGGAGAGGGAAGTAAAGAGATTAGGTTAAATGGTTCCAAACTTTAGTACACAGGTAAGGTAAATGGAAGGAATGGTGTTGGTATTATCGCGGATGCAGAATGGAGGAAGAATGTTGTGGAAGTTAAAAGGATTGAGGATCGAATCATATCCGTGAAAGTAATTGTTGGAAAGGAGACTATGAACATTATTAGTGCATATGCACCCCAAGTAGGAGCAGAATCACATCTCAAGGAAAAGTTTTGGGCAGATATGGAGGGTTTGATTGAAAGTATACCAACAACCGAGAAAGTTTATATTGGGGGAGACCTTAATGGACATGTTGGTAAAGAGGCAGGACCACATGCAAGGGTTCATGGTGGTTTTGGTTTTGGGGAGTTGAATGAGGAAGGACAAACTATTATTGATTTTTCTTTAACATACGACCTTAAAATTATCAACACTTGTTTTAGGAAGAGAGAGGAACATTTAATCACATACAAAAGTGGAACTCATAGGTCTCAAATCGATTTTTTCTTGACAAGAAATACTGATAAAAGACATTGTACTAATTGCAAAGTAATTCCTGAGCATGGGGTGACTACACAACATAGATTGTTAGTTCTTGATATGCAAATAAAATGTATAAAACCAAAATCCCGAACAGTTTTTGATCGAAAGATCAAGTGGTGGCAGTTAAAGGGGGAGAAGCGAGAGACTTTTAGAAGTAAGTTATTAGAGGAAAGTGTGTGGGAGTTAGAAGGAGATGCTAGTATCATGTGGAAGAATGTGGCAAAAAAGGTTGAAATGGTTGCTAAAGCCATTTTAGGAGAATCAAAAGGTTTTGGACCACGAGATAAGGAGACTTGGTGGTGGAATGAGGAGGTCCAAGAAAAGGTGCGTAATAAGAAGAATTGTTTCAAGGCGATACACTTGGACAATAGTTCTGACAATTGGGAAAAGTATCGTTTGACGAAAAGGGAGGCTAAGAAGGCAGTTAGTGATGCTCGTGTTAAAGCATATGAGGGGTTTTATAAGGAGTTAGGGACAAAGGCGGGTGAACAAAGGATTTACAAGATTGCAAGGAATAAAGAGAAGGAGTCGAGAGATTTGGATCAAGTAAGATGCATAAAAAATGAAGTTGGCAAGGTTTTAGTTACTGAAGGAGATATTAAGAACAGATGGGAAGAGTATTTCTATAAGCTATTTAATGATGAATGTGAAGGTTCCCGTTGTGATTTGGAGGACTTGACAGTTAGCGAATGTGAGCTTAATAGGTCATTTTATCGTAGAATTAGAGTCTCGGAGGTTAGCGAAGCTCTTAAGAAAATGGAGAATGGTAAAGCCGTTGGACCGGATGGTATACCGATTGAAGTTTGGAAATGTTTAGGAGAAAAAGGTGTGTTGTGGTTATGTAAACTATTTAATGAGATTTTACGGTCGAAAAAGATGCCTGATGATTGGAGATTAAGTACATTAGTTTCTATTTACAAAAATAAAGGGGATATTCAGAATTGTGCAAATTATAGAGGGATTAAACTTATGAGTCACACTATGAAATTATGGGAAAAAGTGATTGAGCATAGATTGAGAATAGAGACTAGTATTTCTGAGAGATAATTTGGGTTCATGCCAGGAAGATCCACTACAGAGACGATTTATTTACTAAGGGGGGTGATGGAGAAGTATCGAAGTAGGAGAAGAGACTTACATATGGCTTTCATTGACTTAGAGAAGGCGTATGATCGGGTACCAAGGGATGTACTTTGGAAAGCCTTGCAAAAGAAGAGGGTGAATGTTGCCTACATTAAGGTAATACAAGATATGTACGATGGGGCATTGACTAGGGTTAGGACACCCGGAGGTGAGACAAATGAATTTCCTATAGGAATTGGCCTACATCAAGGATCAGCTTTAAGCCCATATCTATTTAACTTAGTTATCGATGCTATAACCGAGAGTATCACAGAGGAGGTACCTAAGTGCATGCTATTTGCGGATGATATAGTACTTTTAGCGGATTCAAGAGAAGAGATTAATACAAAATTGGAAATATGGAGAAATACGTTGGAGTCAAAGGGTTTTCGTTTAAGTAAGAATAAAACAGAATATATGCATAGCAATTTCACAAATAAACAACTTAGAGACGATTTGAAAGTTAGGTTAGGGAAGGATATAATTCCTCAAGTGACAAAGTTTAAATATTTAGGATCAATTGTAAGACAAGATGGTGAGATTGATGACGATGTTAATCATAGAATTCAAGCTGGTTGGTGTAAGTGGAGGAAAGCCACTGGAGTTCTTTGTGATAGAAAAGTACCCAATAAAGTTAAAGGAAAATTCTATCGTACTGCTATAAGGCCAGCAGTGTTATATGGTAGTGAATGTTGGGCTATGAAGAGACAACATGAACGTAAAGTGGGGGTAGCCGAAATGAGGATGTTGAGATGGATGTGTGGTCATACAAGATTAGATAAGATTAGGAATGACCATATACGTGAACGAGTCGGAGTGGCTCATATTAGTGAGAAAATGGTAGAGAATCGTTTGAGATGGTTTGGTCATGTTCAGAGAAGACAATTAGATGTGCCAGTAAGAAGAGTAGAGCAAATAATCTGGAGTCCGATTAAAAGAGGGAGAGGGAGGCCAAGGCGGACACTTGGCGAACTAATAGAGCAAGATCTATTGGTGAATAATATACCGAAAGGTTTGGTTACTAATAGAGCGGAATGGCGTCGTATGATCCATGTAGCCGACCCCACCTAGTGGGATAAGGCTTTGTTGTTGTTGTTGTTTAATGGGAGTCCAACTTAAGTTGGGAGCATCTTGCTCCCATTTTCTTAGTCCTTGGATCGTGAATCAAGGGCTGAGATTTGCGCGCCTATCTTAACCGTCCAATTCACGATCGACGGGTGAGATTCATTTTTTTCTTCGCCATCGTCTGCCCTAACGCAATCCTCCATTTTCCTCCTGCCCTTCTCTCTCCTCGCGCGCCACTGGACCCGCCGACACCTCCTCTCCTTCGTTCCCTCGTCGATGTTCGACCCCGCTCCTCTCCTCTCCTCTCTCCGATCCCCTCGATCTCGTCGACACTCAACTCCACAAGGTCGTTCGTCGCCGCCGCCTGTGCGAGGTCGTTCACCTCCGCCGCCTTCGCGTTCTCTCTCCGCACGCTGTCGCGCTTCGACCTCCGTCGCTTCTTCTCCTCTATGACGATTCGAGCCATCACCGACCAGATCTACGCAGATCCACGATACCGCCAGCCCCTTGAGCACCCTTGCTGCAACCCCGACGACCTCCGCCGCAACCTCCTATTGTGACCTCCTTTTGAGTCGACACCTTTGTTGTTGCAACCGCATGCCCCGCCGCCGTTGTTGACGCGACCGCAAACCATCGCCGCCCGAGAAGATCACGACCTCCTTTTGAGTCGATGTCGTTGCTGTTGCGATTGCACGCCGCCGCCGCTACTGCGATAGCACGCCGCCATTGCTGCTGTTGCGACCGCACATCGCTATAGCTGCTGTTGTGAACGCCGCCATTGCTACTGCTTCGACAGCACGCCGCCGCCGATGCTACCGTGACCACACACTGCCTCCGTTGCTGTTTGTGACCGCATGACGCCGCCGCTCGTACCGCGATCGTCACTGCTGCTACCGCGACCCACGCCGCCACCGCTGCTGCTGCGACCTCACGCCGCCACTACTGTGACCGCATGCTGTCGCTACCTGAGAAGATCGCGAGGGCCTTGCTAAAAATCCTTAAGATCGCAATGCCTTGCCGGTGCTGCTGCCCGAAAAACCATCATTCCCTCGCCACCGTCTTCGTCACCACTCGCGCCGCAACTGCTACCACTCGCCGCCGCTGCCGCCCGAGAACCCTTGCCGCCGCCGTCCGAGATCCCTCCCCGGATAATCTCATGAAGACCAAGCCCTTAATGTACTATGAATGTAGTGGAGATTAAGAAAATTATTATCCAAATTAGTGATAATTTAACTTGTAATTCAAAATAGATGAAGTGCAATTTTGATCACAACACTAAATTGGCTTATCAAATTTGACGTTCTAGCAATTTTTCGAGCCGCTCCAATTTCATGTCCCATATTACATGCAAAATAATCTATGTTAACAACATCAAAATAATTAGATCTTGTAGTTTTGATAAGCTTGACATCGATGAGATAGGCCACTCCTCAAATGTTTGAGCACGCTTCACTACAGTGGACACCAAGTTGAGAAAACTTTCAAACTACCCACAGGGCGTCGTATTTGTGAGGCTTGTATCAAGTCAACATATGATGGTAAATAGAAATCATATTGTAAATTAAGAATAATGGTACATTACATTGACAAATTACATACCCACATTACATACCATTTTGCATGAAATTCAAAATGCATTACATCCAACATATTAAATTCAAAGTACATTACATTGACAAATTAGATCTTGAATTAATTACATCCACAAATTACATTTCTCGCGAGCAGCCTAGCGATGTTGATGCATCCAACGAACACTTGAGGACGCGAGGGACGTTAAGGCGGCGAGACTTCTCGGTCATACGACACTTAATCATTCTTCGTTACAACAATAATAACGAAGCATGACAATAATCATCCTAAATAAATAAAAAAAAATTATAAATGAATTAAACATGGATTAATAATTAATTATAGCGTGGACGGTCGTGCGAGGGTCGGTGACGTGCAACAGCGTGCGAGGGTGTGCGGGGTCGGCATCTATGTGGGGTTTGTGGGTGGTGGTGGTGCGAGGTCGGCGGTCGTGCGAGGTCAACGGGGCTGCGACAATGGTCGGTTCGTGGCAGTGGTGCGGGGTCGCGACGGGGGTCGTGGCGGAGGTCGGCGATAGTTGGATCCGGCTCTTCACGCACAGATCTGGTCATCGCGGAGGTCGGCAAGGATCGCGACTGAGGTCGTCGCGAACGTTGGCACGGGGGGGGGGGGGTCGCGGTGGAGGTCGCCAAGATCGCGGTGGGGGTGTTTGAGGGGTCGGCGGCGACGCGGATCTGCGCAGATTTGATCGGTGACGGTTCTCGACACAGAGAGAAGCGTGCGGAGAGAGAAAGCACAGGCGACGGTCGACCTCATGGAGTCGAGCGTCGGCGAGATCGAGCGAGGAGAAGAGATGAGCGGGGACGAATGTCGGCGAGGGAGCGAAGAAGAGGAGGCGTCGGCGGGTCGGACGGCGCACGAGGAGGGAGAAGGGTAGGAGGAAATTTGGAGGATCGCGCTAGGGCAAACGAAGATGAAGAAAAAAAGCGAATCTCACCCGTCAATTATGAGTCGGAGGGCTGAGATACATGCATGAATCTCAGCTCTTGATTGACGATCCAAGGGCTGACAAAATGGGAACAGGGTAAGTTGGGAGCACCCCAATAAAATTTTTAAAAATGAGTGTTAAAATGATTATTAGGCCAAAAGCTTTAGGAGGATGTATCTTTTTTTATGTCCATTAAATAGTACAAAGTGCGATGCGATTCGTTTTGTTATAACACCAAATAGTCCATTCTCCCATAATGCCATCCAGTTCATTTTGTTCATTGTGCAGTCATGCATGCTTTACAAATGCTCGGTAGAGTGACAAGCAGCCTTTTATTAGTACTGAATATTTCTATTTGTCTAATAAAATAAAATGACAATAATATTTTTTAGAGTGACGGACACCCTTTATTTAACTATTTAAATCTTAAATTAAAAGGTTTTCATTTATTTTATCGTCATTTATTTTATTGTTGATGTTTTAAAAAAGGTCGAAATATTAAATCCGTCAATTGACATGTAAAATCAACAAAACATGTAACGAAGAAATATCACCAAAAACTTATCGCAAAAAATAATATCAAAATAAATAAATAAAGACACGAGAGTCATGAGACAAATTTGTGTTATACAAGTGTACAACATTCTTATCGAGTTTTCTATAGAAAAAAAAAGTAAAAAAGAGCATGCAATCTTTTATAAACCGTATACGAGAAAAGTGTTTACATTTGAATGTCTAAGTAGGATTCGGTTTAGGATTTGTACTTTAAATAATATAATTTTTAATTTTAGAATACCTAATATTAGGATATTGTTGAGCTTTTATGTGTTTTTTCCTATTAGGAATAGAACGCGAATTTGGAATAAACCAGAATTTTATTAATTTGAATACTAAACTTCCAATGCATTCAGAATTCTAAGTTATAATGTAAGTCCTAAATCTCGAGCGATGCACGGATGTTAAATATTATAAAAATATATAGTATATAATTGAAATATTATAATTTATAATAATTATCAAAACTAATATATTGATACTTAAATGCCATAAATAGATTATTCTATTTTGAAAAGTTTAAAATTCAATTTAAAATTACCAAGACCCCTATTTCTAATTAAATTAATTTTTTTAAATAATTAATTATTTTTAACTCAAATTTTTTTTAGTTTAAATTATTTTGGACATAATTGAATTCATTGCTTTAATTTTTCTAAGTTAAAAGATAATACATTATTTTTTTTAAAATGAAAGATTTTTTTTATTATACTTGTACATTGCCTTTTAGAAATAAAATATTATTGATTTATTTTTTAAAATATTATTCATTTTAAATTATTTTTTATTACGAAAAAATATATTTAAAAGAAATTATTTTTACTTATACATTATCTATTAGAAAGAAAATATTATTTATTTTAATCATGCTAAATAAATATGCTTATAACTTAATCCTATTTCATTTTTATTACCTTATATAACAATAAGACAATTTTATTTTTATTACCTTATATAACTAACTATTATAAGATAAGTTTTTATTTTGCGAAAATAAATTATATTTTTATATATTACCTTATATAAAAATTTGACACATAATCATTCTATGGTGTCACTTTGTGTTTTTATCTCTCCTTATATAATAATAATAATATAGATTTTAATATAGATAACTAATTTTTGTTCTTAATATTTATTTTTAAGCAAATATGTAAATATATTATGATGGAAATCTTATTTGGATTTGAATAATTAGAATGATTAGTTTAAATATTAAAGGATAAAACTAATGTATGAATTCTTGCATACATATTAAGATTAGGATTTGAAATAAATTATAATTATGGCAAAATTTTATTATACATTTTTTAAAATTCCGAATAAAATAATTCTATTAGAAAGAAAATATTATTTATTTTAATCATGCTAAAAAAATCTGCTTGTATAAATCTGCTTATCAATTATTCCTATTTCATTTTTATTACCTTATATAACAAAGTTATAACACAAATTTTATTTTTATTACCTTATATAACTAACTATTATAAGATAAGTTTTTTTTGTGAAAATAAATTAGATTTGTATATATTACCTTATATAAAAATTGACACATCATCATTCTATGATATCACTTTGTGTTTTTTATCTCTCCTTAATTAATAATAATAGTAATAATAATAATAATAATAATAATAATATAGATTTTAATATACATAACTAGTTTTTATTCTTAATATCTCTTTTTAAACAAATGTGTAAATATATAATGATGAAAATCTTATCTGGATTTGAATAATTAAAATGATTAGTTAAATATTAAAGGATAAAACTAACATATGAATTATTTGCACATATTAGGATTAGGATTTGAAATAAATTAGGATTGTGAAAAACATTTATTATACATTTTTTTAATTCTGAACAAAATAATAATTATTAGATTAGGATTTGAAATAAAAATTAGGATTATAAGAAACCATTCTTATACGTACATTGTTATTTTTTAATTCTGAATAAAATAGTTATTATAATACTTACTATGATATACCTTCGAGATAATGTATATATAAGAATAAATATATTTCTTTGTCTACTCAAATGATATTTCTAATCAACTTAGATTTATCTAATAAAATTCAAAAGAAGTTAAAATTATCTAAGGATCATTGATTTGATTAGCACGTATTTGATTTCTTTCCATGTTATTAGAATTATATATATATATATATAATTTGAATTAAATTGAGATTATTATCTTAAATATTAATATGACTCAAATTGAATTATATAATTTAAATTATTTTTTAATTCAGAAAATAATAAATTATGTTTTAAGAGGAATTATTTTTACTCGTAATTGATAAAAATGAAAGATTAATCTTAATTTGACTCAAAATGAATTATTTATTTAAAATTATTTTAAAATCCCTAAAGTAACAAATTATTTATTTTACTTTTATTACCTTATATAACAAACTATTATAAGATAGTATTTATTTCCTTTTAATCATACTCAAATTGGTAAAAGAAGAAAGAGTAATCTTAATTTTACTCAAATTAAATTATTTATTTTAAATTGTTTCTTAATTCCAAAAAATGACAAATTATTTTTTAAATAGAAATTATTTTTACTCGTAATCATACTCAAATTGATATAAATGAAATATTAAACATAATTTGACTCAAATTAAATTATTTATTTATAAAATTTTAAATTCTGAAAATAACAAATTATTTTTACTTACATAATATCTTTTAGAAAGAAAATAATATTTATTTTAATCATACTCAAATAATTGAAGATTAATTTTTAAAATAATATTATTTATTTGACTTTTTAATTTATTTTATATTATTAATATTGATTTTTATATTTTGTTACTTTATACAGCAAATTTTCTAAGATTAGTTTTATCTTATTTTTAATTTCGAAAATAAAATTAATTTTATTTTTTAGATTTAGACTTGTTAATTATGTTAATTATTATTATTTGACACGTCGTTATAATATTTCGTTACCTCGCAATCAATTAATTGATCTAAATCCTCTATATAAACAGTTCAACCGACGCTCTTTTATGCTCGCCTTCGGGTTCGGCGCTTTTTCTTTACCTTCGACGCTCTAATTTTCTCTAGGAGTCTAGGGTTTGATAACTTGATCGTCTCCTCTTCCTCAATCCACCCACCCATCGATCGATTCGACCGATCCCCTTCTTCCTGTTCCCGGAGATCCCCCACCAACGATGTCGAGGATGATCACCCTCAAGAGCTCCGACGGCGAGGTGTTTGAGGTGGACGAGTCGGTCGCAATGGAGTCCCAGACCATCAAGCACATGATCGAGGACGACTGCGCCGGCAATGGGATCCCACTTCCCAACGTCACCTCGAAAATCCTCTCCAAGATAATCGAATACTCCAAGAAACACGTCGACGCCGCGGCCGCCGCGGCCTCCAGGTCCTCCGACGACGCCTCCAAGACCGTAGAGGAAGAGCTGAAGAGCTGGGACGCGGATTTCGTGAAGGTCGACCAGGCCACCCTCTTCGATCTCATCTTGGTAAGTTCCTCCACTGGTTGCCCCTTTTTGCAGGATCCGATCTCTGATATCTTACTTGCGGATGCAGCATTGGTTTCGTTCTTATTTCTGGATTGATTCAAATTGAACTCTAGTTCTAAGTTCATTTTAGGTTTTGATGACGAGAAATTTGAAAAAAAAAAGCGAGTTTTAGCACAATTGTAGGTCTTGGATTGTAGGCAAATAGATTCACGCGTGATTACAACAACAACAACAAAGCCTTATCCCACTAGGTGGGGTCGGCTACATGGATCATACGACGCCAATTCGTTGATCCATGTTCATAAGGTTCGACAGGATTTTATGCTGGCTGTCGGGGCCTAACACAACCCTCCTCCTTTATCCGGGCTTGGGACTGGCTATAAAATATAGGCGGAGTTAGATTCACGCGTGATTATATTGAAATAATCAGAACTCCTGCAGGATAATGTACTTTTTATGAGCGATTCTCTTATGATATTTGGTTCCAAAAATATTAAAATCCTCTAGTATTATCCCATACGTGGAAAGTTTGAGTGCGTTGCATAATTTGTAGGGGATTGCTATACGTTAGGTGCAGGATGTGTAAAATTGCATGTAGGTTTTATAATTGATTGGTGGCTGCATTTTAAATTGATGTGATCCATTTTGAAAAATAGTTATAATTGTATTTTGACTTCGGTTTGCATCCAACGGTAATTTGCATTTGCATTTTGTTCAGAGTTGTTAAGGTCAACTTTTTATTATTTTGTCAAAGACTGTTTATGAACAGAAAAAAGGGAGAAAGTTGAAGAATATCAGTAAGTTATCTTTTAAAAGTCATTAAGTTATCTTTGCCAAGCACATATAGTTAGGCATACATACCCTAATTTAATAATTGCTGATCATCACATGTCTCATAGTGTTTGTTGTTCCACTGTTGGATTGAAATTGAAGATATACTACCTCAATTTCTGGATATGTATTCATATGTTGTACACTTCATCTAGGATATATTGTTTCCTGGTCATGCGATAACTCAAGAAATTCTTCATGTCAGTGAGAGACCTTGAAAGAGCACATGTTATATAACCACTTAATGCCACAAGTTAATCAAATCATTCTGCAAACTATCAGCGAATTTGTTTGTTTGTGATACTTGTTATTGGGTTTTACTTCTAACTTGGTTCTTGTTTGAATTAATTGACTCCTTTTTAACACGCTCTATGCCCTTTTTGCTGCAAATGAAGAGTTCATGTACTTTCCATAGTAATTTTTATTCCTTGTTGCACTAATCACCATGTTTGGATTCAAACTTAGAAATATGGTAACTTGTGATACGATAGATGGATGCAGCTTGTGTTCCATTGAAACTTTGGTCCATCTTAAACAGCTAATCCCAATATTTCTCTCTCATGCACTTTCATTTAGCATAAGACCAAGCGGTACTGCAAATTTAAACTTTGTATTTGTTCTTCAATGAGTGTTCTTATGAGAATTTAACTAGAAACATCTTAATTCTGAATCATTGAATTGAGTGGTATATTTTTTAAAAAATTTCTTTTGCATAATGAAATTTATTTGTTGAGATGAAAATTTGTGTTTGTATTCTCTATTTTTTTAGCGTAGAATCTTATTATATTTTTCTTTCAATACTGCATGAGGATATGTTGATCAAATCACTCTGAATTCTTTTCTCCAGGCTGCAAATTATCTGAACATAAAGGGACTGCTAGATTTGACGTGCCAAACTGTGGCTGACATGATCAAGGGGAAGACGCCTGAGGAGATCCGCAAGACATTTAACATTAAGAATGATTTCACTCCTGAGGAAGAGGAAGAGGTGCGAAGGGAGAACCAGTGGGCGTTCGAATGATCTAATAGTTGATCCCCACTCCCCTAAAGACGTTCTACATTTTATCGCTGCTATGTTACCTAAAGAAAAGGCTGAAACTTTTTGAACCTTATAACTGTAGTAGTACTGTTTCAAGTTAGTAGATTGGGAACCTGATTTAGATTTCTTTTAAGAAAGTGAGTTCTATTCTGTTTTCATTTACTTTGCAAAATGCTTCATCTCTTACTAGATTGAGGGGAAGTCCAATGAGGAATGATCTTCTATTTTCTCGCAAGACTTTTTCTCTATATGGTCTTTGCTTTCTGTCATCACTAAGCAAATTAAACATCGCTATATTTTTTTGGTTGATTTTTTTTCATTAAAAAAATTTACCGATTTTTTGGATGCTTTTTTCTCTATATGGCCAGCAGTGTTATATGGTAGTGAATGTTGGGCTATGAAGGGACAACATGAACGTAAAGTGGGGGTAGCCGAAATGAGGATGTTGAGATGGATGTGTGGTCATACAAGATTAGATAAGATTAGGAATGACCATACACGTGAACGAGTCGGAGTGGCTTCTATTAGTGAGAAAATGGTAGAGAATCGTTTGAGATGGTTTGGTCATGTTCAGAGAAGACCACTAGATGCGCCAGTAAGAAGAGTATATCAAATAATCTGGAGTCCGATTAAAAGAGGGAGAGGGAGGCCAATGCGGACACTTGGCGAACTAATAGAGCAAGATCTATTGGTGAATAATATACCGAAATGTTTGGTTACTAATAGAGCGGAATGACGTCGTATGATCCATGTAGCCGACCCCACCTAGTGGGATAAGGCTTTGTTGTTGTTGTTGTTGTTGTTTTGGATGCTTTTTTAGGAGACTAGATTTTTACAAGTTTTATTTTCTCTACGTAAAGAATTGATAATATGAAGATGTATTCTAGTGTATAAATTGATGTTAATCTTGTATTATATTCTAATACTATATATTTATGACTTGAAAAAAAAATTCTGCATATATATATCACATAAACATTATATTCTTTGAATAATATATGTATATATATATATATATATAATGAGAGTGTGTGAGAGAGAGAGACACATAGCATGGAAGTTTAAATATAAGAAGATTAAATTTCAAAGGCAAATCAAATTTGTTTAGAAGTAAGATTGTTCGATTTAAATAATTATAAGCATAAAAATTTAATTTAATAAAAAGTATGATTATTTTAATTAAACAAATAAATGTATTATTTAAAAAATCATTGTACAACAAAATTGATACATATGAAAAATAACGTATATATGTATGTATTATTTTCGGAATTTCATAAAATAAAAATATTTTATAAATATAACGGCTACACAAGTCATATAATAAGATTTAACTAATTTAAAAAGTTTAAATCTACACGGTAAAATTAATTCTACAAAATTTGTTAAATAAGGCAAATAATCCTAATACGTTAAATCTTATTGTAATTGTAAATATAATCCTAATCCTCATGTATAAATATATACTATCACATTAAAATAAAAAAACCTTATTATTATTTCGGATTTATTTACAGAAAATAAAAATTATGATAAAGTTTTGTTAAATTAAGTAATAAATTAAATTTAAAAGGTAAATCTAATTTTATTAGGAGTAGAATTTTTTAATTTGTTATGATCCTAATCAACATATCCTAATTTTAACAAATGTATTTCAAATTCTAATCATAAACCTGATAATAATCCAAATATATATATCGGATCACATTAAACTAATATAATAATAATCCTTTGTGTCCTAAACATAATTAATCATAATCACATTAAATCTAATATAACTAATCCTAATACGATAAATTCCTAACATAACTAATCCTAACATAATTTTAATCTATAATATATACATTACCCGGTTAAGTTTAGGAAAATAAAATATATAAGATTATTGCATAACTTGGCATCATGACGATGTGTGAAAATTTATATATAAACTAATATATATAATTTTAAATTTCAAAATAAAAATTATATTATAATAGTTTGTTATATAAGGTAATAAAAATAAAAAGACTAAATTTATAAGCATAATTTGATTACAAGCACATTTTCTTAAAATATAATTTGTTATTTCCGGATTAAAAAATAATTTAATTTTAATCAAATTAAAATTAAAATGTTCTTTTATCAATTCATGTATGATTAAAATAAATAATATTTTCTTTAGAAAAATATAATGTGCAGGTAAATAATAATTCCTTTCCAAAAGTTAATTTATTATTTTGGGAATTTAAAAATAATTTAAACTAAAGATTTTAATTGGAGTCATATATATATATATATATATATATATATATGATTTAATGTTTATCATACGCATCAAATGCGTATGATAAACATACACGTGCTTTCGAACGGATGGCGTTCTCTCTTCTCTGCCCCTCCCCCTCCCTCCCTCCTCTCTTCCCATCCGCTCTCTCTTCTCTCTCCCCCTCCGCTCTCTCTTCTCTCCTCCGTCTCCGACCATCGTCGTCCCGCAACAGATTTGCGAGCTTAACGTCGACCACCGCCCATCCCCGATCTGCGAGCTCGACGTCGATCGCCCGTCCCCGATCTGCGCCGCCGCCGTCCTTGCTTCCCCATCGCCTTCGTCACAGATCTACGACCTCAAGCTCCGCCGATGCCGTTCTCGCTTTTCTCGCGCGTTGCCGTCACCGATCGCCTCGTCCTCCTCTCCGAGCGTGTCATCTCTCTCCCCCTTCCTCCACGTTGCGTCTTCGATCCGTCGATCCACCGTCCTCTCCATCCCCGACGGACGATCTGTCGTCGATCGCCTCCTCCTCTCTGAGCGCCGCCGACCCCTACGTCCTCTCTCTCCCTCTCTTTCTTCCCCTTCCTTCGTCCCTGTTCAGCACCGGTGATGGCCTCGTGATTTGATCCCATCGCCGGCGAGATGGAATCCGCGCACACCGAGCGTCGCCGCCGACCCCTACGTCCTCTCTCTCCCTCTCTTTCTTCCCCTTCCTTCGTCCCTGTCCGACGCCGGTGATGGCCTCGCGAGTCGCCGGCGAGATGGAATCCGCGCATGAATGCCATCCGTCCGATCTAATCGGACGGAGCATTTGATGCGTATGATAAACATTAAATCCATATATATATATATATATATATAAGCAAAAGTAAAAGTACAAAATATGAGAGCATGACAAGTGACGTCATATAATATCGACACATGACATTTAAATATTTAAGTTAATAATGATAATAATTAATCCTAAATTTAAATTCTAATCATGATAATATATTTTATATAGTATATTGGATAGAATCCTAACCGTATTAGTATATCCATATATAATATTAGTATAGAACTAAGTTAGGATACTAAGTGGCGAACTTAAGAGTTCTATCTTTCTTAATATATATGATGACTAAAGTTAGGATACTAAGTTCAACAATAAAAACAATAATAATAATAATATTTAATAAGATCCCAATACATTTATTTTATTTAATATTTTTCATCGTATTACATTATGCCACGAGACATGTGTCATCCAATGAAAAATTAATATTAGTTAAAAATATTATCCAACTCCGAGTCGATTTTTTGGAACATGCACTAGGATTAAAATTATGATATGAAGTTTAATAATATCGGATAGTAACGTCATAAGGCGTATCCTAATCATAATACGTACAATATGATATATAAAGATTTGTATCCTAATACTTAATATTATTTAAATTCCAACAATTATTATAATTATAATTCTATTTAATTACTACATAATTTTTTATATTTTTAGTTTCAATAAGACGCTTATTTTCTAATTTATCAATAAATTTCGTAAATAAATAATTTTGTGTTATTTGAGTTTGGAACTTTCTCTCTCTCTCTGAATTATGCTAAATTAAGAAAATAATATTTTATACAAGTTTTTACAAAAATCTAATTTAGTTTTTTTTTCAGAAAAATAGCATTATCTTAGAATAGTTTGTTATATACGGTAATAAAAAGAATAACAACAACAACAAAGCCTTATCCCACTAGGTGGAGTCGGCTACAGGATCATACGATGCCATTTCGCTCTATTAGTAATCAAACCTTTCGGTATATTATTCACCAATAGATCTTGCTCTATTAGTTCACCAAGTGTCCGCCTTGATCTCCCTCTCCCTCTTTTAATCAGACTCCAAATTATTTGATCTACTCTTCTTACTGGCGCATCTAATGATCTTCTCTGAACATGACCAAACTATCTCAAACGATTCTCTACCATTTTCTCACTAATTTGAGCTACTCCGACTCGTTTACGTATATGGTCATTTCTAATCTTGTCTAATCTTGTATGACCACACATCCATCTCAACATCCTCACGGAGGAAATGATTATTAAATTTATAAACATATTTTGATTAGAAGCAAATTTTTTAGCACGGTTAAAATAAATAATATTTTCTTCTTAAAATATAATTGTTATTTTCGGAATAAATAAATAATTTTATTTGAGGGAAATTAAGATCAATTTTTCTTTTTTTTTTATCAATTCGAGTATGATTAAAATAAATAATATCTTCATTTCAAAAGATAATATGCAAGTAAATAATAATTTCTTTATAAAAGATTACTTGGAATTAAAAATAAATAATTTAATTTGGGTCAAATTAAGATTAATCTTTCTTTTTTATCAATTGGAGTATGATGAAAATAATAATATTTTATTTCTTAAATATAATGTATAAGTAAATAATAATTCCTTTTTAAAATATATTTATTAATTTTGGAAATAAAATATAATTTAAAATAAAGAATTCAACTTGAGTCAAATTAAGACTAATTTTGTTTTTTTATCAATTTGAGCATGATTAAAATAAATAATCTTCCCTTCTTAAAAGGTAATTCACAGAATATAACAAAACAAATAATATGTCCTTTCTAAAAACTAATATTTTATTTTTGGAAATAAATAAATAAAATTCCTTTCTCAAAGGCAATGTACAAGTATAATGAAAAAACAATCTTTCATTTTAAAAGATAAATGTATCATTTATAAATTTAGAACAATGAATTTAATTGAGTCCAAATAATTTAAAATAAATAATTCTGAGTCCAATTAAGATTAGCCTTTGCTTATATTTTTCTTTTTTAAATATAATGAACAAACCTAATAATTATATAAAATAAAAATTAATCTTAAAATGATTTGTTGTATAAGATAACAAAAATTAAAAGAAGAATAAATAGCATAATTTAATTAGAGGCAAATTTTTTAGTATGATTAAAATAAATAAATTTTCTTCAAAAGATAATTTTCCTTTCTAAAAACTTATTTTATAATTTAAAAATGGTTTTAAATAAATAATCCGATTTGAGTCCAATTAAGATTAAATTTTTATTTCTAAAAAATAATGGACAAGTAGAATAAAATAAATAATATTTTCCTTTATTATTTCATAAATAAAAAAACAAATATTCAATTTGAGTATGATTAAGATAAATACTTTTCTTTCTAAAAGTAATGTACATGTACAATAAAATATTATACTATTTCATTTTTAGATGATACTATTATTTCCAAAATTTTAAAATAATTTAAAACAAAGATTCAATTTGAGACAATTGAAAATAAATAAAAAAATTATAAATAAAAAAATTTAAGTAGAAGTTGGGATCATGGTAGATATAAATTCAGTTTTAAACTTTTTAAAATAGTCTAAACTATTTATCACATTTAATTAATAATAAATTAATTTTGATAATTATTATAAATTATAAAATTTTAATTACATACTATATTTTTTTATAATATCTGTCATTCGTGCATGGCACCAAATAAAAATTAGTCTTTCTTTTTTTATCAATTTGAGTATGATTAAAGTAAAAATAAAAATAAATAAATAAATATTATCTTATAGTCGTTTGTTATATAAGGTAACAAAAGTTAATGAAGATTAAACTTATTAGCATAATTTGATCAGAAGCAATTTTTTAAAAGATAACTTATTATTTTTAAAATTAACAAAATTAATTAAAATAACTAATTCAATTTGAGTCAAATTAAGATTAATCTTTTCTTTTGATCAATTTGAGTATGAGTAAAATAAATATTATGTACTTTATAAAAGATAATGTGAAGGCAAATAATAATTCATTTTCAAACAACAATTTCTTCTTTTAGGAATTTAAAAATGATTTCAATTTATGTCAAATTATGATCAATCTTTCCTTTTTTATTAGTTTGAGTATGATTAAAATAAATAATTTCCCTTTCTAAAAGGTAATGCACAAAATATAATAAAAAAGTAATATTTCCTTTCAAGAAAATAATTTATTATTTCGAGATTAAATAAATAATATTTCCTTTTCTAAAAGGTAATGTACAAGTGCGAAGTTTTTAATAAATAGTTATTTATATAAGATAACAAATTAAAAGAACATTAAATTTATGAGCATAATTTGATTATAGGCAGTTTTTTTCGCATGTTTAAAATAAATATTTTTTTGAAATGATAATATACAAATAAATAATAATTCCTTTTAAAAAAAATAATTTATTATTTTCAGAATTAAAAAATAGATTAAAATAAATAATTCAATTTGAGTCAAGCCAAGATTAATCTTTCCTTTATATTTTATAAAAATAAATTATTTAATATTATTATGAATAAAAAAAATTTAAAATAAAAAATCAATTCGAATCCAATTAAGATTAAAAGTTTCATTTCTAAAAGGTAATGGAAAAGAATAATAAAATAAATAATATTTTCTTTTAAAATAAACTATTATTTGAAAGATAAAAAATAAATTATTCATTGTGATTTTGATTAAAATAAATAATCTTCCCTTTCTCAAAGTATGATTAAAGTAAATAATATTTCAATTTTTTAAAATAATGAGTTACTTTTTGCATGCAAAATTTTAATTGAAGAATTCGAGATCAAATTAAAATTAATTTTTAAATGATAATGTATTATTTCAGAAATAAAAAAAAAGAAAATTTTGAATTTGAGTATGATTAAAATATATAATCTTTTCTTTCTAAAAGGTACAAGTATAATAAAATATTATAGTGTTTCCTGTTTTGGAATATATTGTTTTATTTGCAAGTTTTAAAAAATAATTTAAAAAAGAATTCAATTTGAGTTAATCAATATTTTTGAAAAAAGAATAAATTTAAATGAGATATAATCTATTTTTGTATTGATTAATTATTTAAGAAGGAATCTTTTAAGTAGAAGTTGGGTCTAGCTACATTTAAATCGAGTTTTAAACTTTTCAAAACATACTAACCTATTTGTCACATTTAACTTATAATAAATTACTTTTGATAGTTATTGCAAATTATAATATAACAATTTTTTATAACATATTTATTTATAATATTTGACATCCATGCATCGCATGGGGTTTTATATACAAGTAGAGGTAGAAACACAATAGTAGGTAGCGTGACAAGTGGAGAAATATTACAACGATATGTGTCAAATAATAATAATTAATATAATTAACAAGTCTAAATTTAAAAGATAAAATTAATCTTAATTTCGTAATTAAAAAAATAAAATAAAATAATAATTCAGTTTAAATCTAAAAGATAAAATTAATCTTAGAAAGTTTGTTACATAAGGTAACAATACATAAAACTCAATAGTAATAATATACAATACATGATAAAGTCAGATAAATAATATTATTTTAAAAATTAATCTCAATTATTTGAATATGATTAAAATAGATATTATTTTATTTTTAAAATATATTATGTAAGTAAAAAATAATATGTTATTTTCGGAATTTAAAAATAATATAAAATAAAAATTCAATTTGATTCAAATTAAGATTAACCTTTTCTTTTTATCCATTTGAGTATATTAAAATATATTATTTTCTTTCTAAAAGTATTTTGTATGCAATTTTCTTTTCTTTTAGTCATATGTTATTTTCTTTTCTTTCATAATTTAAAATAAATAATTTAATTTGAGTCAAATTAAGATGAATCTTTCTTCTTTTATCAATTTGAGTATGATTAAAAATAAATAATCTTATAATAGTATGTTATAAAAGGTAACAAAATTAAAATAAATAATTTGTTATTCTCGGAAGAAAAAATTTATAAATAAATAATTTAGTTTGAGTCAAATTAAGTTTAATATTTCATTTATATCAATTTGAGTATGATTACAAGTAAAAATAATTCCTATTTATAAAACAATTTCTCATTTTTTGGAATTAAAAAATAGTTTAAAATATATAATTTAACTTAAGTAAAATTAAGATTAGTCTTTCTTCTTTTACTAATTTGAGTATGATTAAAAGGAAATAAATACTACCTTATAACAGTTTGTTGTATAAGGTAACAAAAGTAAAATAAATAATTCATTGCTTTAGGAATTTTAAAATAATTTTAAATAAATAATTCAATTTGAGACAAATTAAGACTAATCTTTCATTTTTATCAATTTGAATATTATTACGAGTAAAAATAATTCCTTTTAAAACATAATTTATTATTTTCGGAACTAAACAATAATTTAAATTATATAATTCAATTTGAGTCATATTAATAATATTAATATTAATATTAATATATATATAAGGAGAGATAAAAGCAGAAGAGTCGATAGCGTGACAAGTGACGAAATATTATAACGACACGTATCAAATAATAATAATTAACATAATTAACAAGACTAAATCTAAAAAATAAAATTAATTTTCTTTTCCAAATTGAAAAATAAGATAAAATAATAATTCAGTTTAATTTTAAAAGATAAAACTAATCTTAGAAAGTTTGTTACATAAGGTAACAATATATAGAAATCAATATTAATAATATACAATAAATTAAAAATTCAGATAAATAATATTATTTTAAAAATTAATCTTCAATTATTTGAGTATGATTAAAATAAATATTATTTTCTTTCTAAAAGATATTATGTAAGTAAAAAATAATTTGTTATTTTCGAAATTTAAAAACAATATAAAATAAAAATTCAATTTGATTCCAATTAAGATTAATCTTTTCTTTTTATCCATTTGAGTATTTTAAAATAAATTATTTTCTTTCTAAAAAATATTTTGTAAGTATTTTTTTATTTTCAAAACTTGACAAAAAGTAAAATAAATAATTCAATTTGAGTCAAATTAAGATTAATCTTTCTTCTTTTATCAATTTGAGTATGATTAAAAGTAAATATAATAATCTTATAATAGTATGTTATATAAGGTAACAAAATTAAAAGAAATAATTTGTTATTTTCAGAAGAAAAAATTTATAAATAAATAATTTAATTTGAATGAAATTAAGTTTAATATTTCATTTCTATGAATTTGAGTATGATTAAAAGTAAATATAATTCCTATTTTAAAAAAATTGTCATTTTTCGGAATTAAAAAATAATTTAAAATAAATAATTTAATTTGAGTCAAATTAAGATTAGCCTTTCTTCTTTTACCAATTTCTGTATGATTAAAAGAAAATAAATACTATCTTATAATAGGTTGTTATATAAGGTAACAAATAATAATAATTAACTTAATTAACAAGTCTAAATCTAAAAGATAAAGTTAACTTATTTTCGGAATTAAAAAATAAGATAAAATAATAATTCAGATTAAATTTAAAAGATAAAACTAATCTTAGAAAGTTTGTTGCATAAGGTAACAATATATAAAACTTAATATTAATAATATGAAATACATGAAAAAGTCAGATAATGTATAAGTAAAAATAATTTCTTTTAAATCTATTTTTTTCGTAATAAAAAATAATTGAAAATGATTAATATTTTAAAAAATAAATCAATAATATGTTATTTCTAAAAGGCAATGTACAAGTATAATAAAAAATTATTTCATTTTTTAAAAAATAATGTATTATCTTTTAACTTAGAAAAATTAAAGCAATGAATTCAATTCTATCCAAAATAATTTAAACTAAAAAAATAATTTGAGTTGAAAATAATTAATTATTTGAGAAAAAACTAATTTAATTAGAAGTTGGGGTCTTGGTAATTTTAAATTGAATTTTAAACTTTTCAAAATAGAATAACCTATTTATGACATTTAAGTATTAATAGATTAGTTTTGATAATTATTATAAATTATAATTTTTCAATTATATACTATATATTTTTATAATATCTAACATCCGTGCATCTCACGAGATTTAGGACTAGCACTAATAAATTTTTGTCTAATTTCATAAATATTATCATTGTGTATAATAATATTTTGTTAAATGATATCAATTAGATATTAAATAACAAATATCATCTTTATATATTATAAGTAATATTTTCTTTTTAAAAGTAATGGATAAGTATAAAAAATATTATACTACTTCGCTTTTATAAATTATTATACATGTATAAATAAAGTTTTGATAATTACTATTAAATCATAATATTTTAATTATATATTATTTGTAATATTCGTCAACCATGCATCACACGGGATTTAGGACTAGTTTGTTATAATTCTAATTTTATTTCAAATCGTAATCTCAATATGTAAAAAAATGTATAATAAAAGTTTGCCAGAATCCTAATTTATTTCAAATCCTAATCCTAATATGTTTGCAAGTATTTTGTATGTTAGTTTTATCCTAATCTTTTATAACAATAATATTTCTTCTAATCCTAGCACATGTGATCTAAAACTCAATTGAGTTATTGTACGCATAATTATTTGTTAACTATGACTATTACTAATGTATTAGTAATATCCGAAGACATATCTTAATATTTATAATATTGTATTTTCCGAAATTAAAAAAAATAATGTGTAATAAAAGTTTGTTGTAAAGGCGTAGTTATATGTTAACTATTACTAATGTATTACTAAGATCCCAAGACATATCTTATTATTCAAATTCTAATTATAATTCTAATATATGTAATATGTGCTAATATTTAAACTAATCTATCTAATTATTCAAATCCAGATAAGATTTCTATCATAATATATTTACATATTTGTTTAAAAAGAAATATTAAGAATAAAAATTAGTTATCTATATTAATATTATTAATATTATTATTATTATTATTTAAGGAGAGATAAAAACACAAAGTGGCATAATAGAATTCGGAATTAAAAATAATAATATACGTATAAGAACGGTTTGTTATAATCCTAATTTTTATTCCAAATTCTAATCCTAATATATAATAATAATTATTTTATTCAAAATTTAAAAAATATATAATAAAAGTTTGTCGCAATCCTAATTTATTTCGAATCCTAATATGTATGCAATTAATTCATACGTTAATTTTATCCTTTAATATTTAAACTAATCATTCTAATTATTCAAATTCAGATAAAAGTTTCTTCATAATATATTTACATATTTGTTTAAAAAGAAATATTAGGAATAAAAATTAGTTATCTATATTAAAATCTATATTATTATTATTATTATTATTATATAAGGAGAAATAAAAACACAAAGTGGCATCACAGATGATGTGCCAATTTTTTATATAAGGTAATATATACAATTCTAATTTATTTTTACAAAATAAAAACTTATCTTATAATAGTTAGTTATATAAGGTAATAAAAATAAAATTTGTCTTAGAACTTTGTTATATAAGGTAATAAAAAGTGAAATAGGATTAATTTATAAGCATATTTATACAAGCAGATTTTTTTAGTATGATTATAATAAATAATATTTTCTTTCTAATAGATAATGTATATGTAAAAAAAAATTCTTTTAAATATATTTTTTCATAATAAAAAATAATTTAAAATGAATAATATTTTAAAAAATAAATCAATAATATGTTATTTCTAAAAGGCAATGTACAAGTATAATAAAAAAGTATTTCATTTTTTTTTAAAAATGCATTATCTTTTAACTTAGAGAAATTAAAGAAATGAATTCAATTCTGTCCAAAATAATTTAGACTAAAAAAACAATTTGAGTTGAAAATAATTAATTATTTTAAAAAAACTAATTTAATTAGAAGTTGGGGTCTTGATAATTTTAAATTTAATTTTAAACTTTTCAAAATAGAATAACCTATTTATGACATTTAAATACTAATAAATTAGTTTTGATAATTATTATAAATTAATAATATTTCAATTATATACTATATATTTTTATATTATCTGACATCCATGCATCACACGGGATTTAGGATTAGCACTAATAGATGTTGTCTAATTTCATAAATATTAGCATTGTGTATAATAATATTTTATTAAATGATATTAATAAGATATTAAATATCAGATATCATCTTTATATATTATAAATAATATTTTATTTTTAAAAGTAATGGATAAGTATAATAAAATATTATACTACATCACTTTTATAAATTATTATACAGGTATAAATAAAATTTTGATAATTATTATAAATCATAATATTCAATTACATATTTTTTGTAATATTTGTCAACCGTGCATCGCACAGGATTTAGGACGAGTTTTATATAATATTAAAAGTATTCAAAGTATAAAGTATATATTTCGTATAATTTTATTTTTTTTTAAGATTGACATGGATTTCTTGGGTTATCTTTTAAAATTTAATGACCACCTGGTTTCTTATATACAAAAATCTCTTTTATCCCAGGCACATTAATATATATATATATATATATATATATATATATATATATATATATATATATACCCTCTCTCTATATAATTATACTATTATCATTGCATTTATCATTTCATATTATCAGATAAGTATAAACATGTCCACAACTCAGGGAATAATAAAATTTTAAATGACGAAGTATCACATAAACAGATACCTTATGAAATATATAATAGGATTAGTATATATATTCTTTACATTATTTATATATATGTTATAATATTATATTAAATATAATAACAAAATGCAAAAATGAGGAAATTAAAATTCTAAAAATCATTATTCAATCGAAATTTACAGAAGTAATTTAAGTAAATACATAGAATAAATTATAATTTAAAATATTATAAATTTAATCCAAATAGTAAAACTTATTTTACTAGAAAGTATTTTTTATTAAATTAGTTACTTTATGACAATAAAATAAAATATCAATCAATAATACAAAAGTCTAAACAAAGTAATAAGAAATCAAATAATAATAATAATAATAATAATAATAATAATAATAATAATAATAATAATAATAATAATAATAATAATACATTTACTAACTAACTCTAAAAAAATAATTAAAAAACATAATTATTGTTGAATAGTAATTAATAGTAAACATATGTATATGTTAAAGACACGAAAATATAGTTTAAGCCGAAGAAAATAAGTTTGGTGAAAAAAGAAATAATTTAGAACAAAATGAAGGTGTCTTGTAACGCCCTCAAATTGACCAACGCCACGTGGCGATGATCTATCTGAAGGCGCTACGAAAAACTACAATTATGACCATTATTCGACCAAAACTGAATTAAAAATAATGACATGTCAGCTATGGAAACAAAGGAAAATGGAAGTGTTATAATAGCAGAAGTTTGAAAAGATTACAAAGTCTCAAGAATAAATATAACATCTAAATTACATAAAGGTTTATGAATGCGGAAAGGAAAGAAAATGATAACTAGGCCCTTTTTTATTCATGTGCTTTATTATCATCTGAACTTGGTCGCAGCACACGATCTCAACATCATCACTGATTTGGCCCTGTGGAAATCAACACAGGGGAGAAGCTCCTCCCGTAAGCTATACAACCTAGTGGAGAATCAATATAATTATTCAATGCATAACAGATATATAGAGTTAGTCAAAATCAATAAGCACTTTGTCAAGATCAGGTAATGAGCATGAAATCATTTGAGAATAGATATCACTTGATAAAAGAAGGCAGAGATCTTATGATAACACATAATAATTTTATAATCATGAAAGGATTTAGTTATCACACTGAATTAATAATCATACTTCATTTACCATCATACTCATATCATTTGTACATTCTCTTTATCCATAAACTTTTTCTTAGTCTAAGCGACTTTAGGTGCCTAGGGTTTTATGCCGAGCAAAATAATACAACCTTGTGCAACCATTGATTGATCAAGCCATGACTAAGGGAGCGATCCTTCACTATAAGCACTTGACATAAGCTGGCCACCCACCATTTATCTTTTCATCTTTCTTTATTAATCACTTTACTAATTTGTCATTCTTTCGTTCTATAGGAAGGATTTAATCATTGGAAGGGTAGTTCAGTAAAAAGTCTTTGGATTCAGTCATACAATTAACCAATCAGATGGGAAAACAATCAATAATCATGTAAAAGTCTAGATTTAATAATAAGGGAAATAAAGTCAGACTCAAGGTTCGGTCGATCGGTTTCTCCTGGACAGTCGACTGATCGGTCGACCGATAATACATAGTTCGTTTAATGGAATTCGATCGGCCGGTCGACTGAGCTGTGCGATTCAGAAGGAATGATCGGTCGATCAATTTTTATCGGTCGATCGATCGATCTATATACATGGGCTGACTACAGCATATCGGTCAACCAATCATAGGGGATCGGTCGACCGGTCATCATGTATCAGATTTTGACAGGGCATCTAAACTTTGGGAAATTTCACACCTAAATAAATCTCCACTTCAAAACAATCACCAATACAAGGAATTAATAAAAGAAACACATTCATATCAGCAATCAATGACAAATCAGAAATAAAAAATCAAGGGGGCAAACAATCGATTCATTTTTTCTTTTCTTCATTCGATCAGGAAACATTTCACAGAATTTATCACAGAAATGATTCTATCCTAATTCTATCCATGATTATGCAGAGGGATTTCAGTTTCACCCACCTGACTTTTCATGACTGATCTTGTCTTGTTCAACAATTTCACCCAATTTGTTCTGGCACAGGATCACCTCCTCTGATCATTAGCTCCTATTTGTGGTGCACTAAAAATTCAGTTCAGATGTAGGATACCTATTCCGCTCTGACGGTCCGACGAGTCATCTACTAAAAAGGACCCTCCCCGCAAAGGATAACTAAAAGAATATAAATCAATTAGTTATTCATTAAGGTAAGCAAGCTTCCTCATGTTGAAGTCCGATCGAGCAATATGGTCTTGGATTCTCAATACTTCTGTCGCTCCATCTCTCTATCAAAAGCCTCTCAGCAGAGCCATTTACTCTTGTCGATCCGCCTCCCGGCTGGGAGGCATCTACCTCATCCGTTCCAGGGCAGCACTCCCAATTGCCAATAGCAGCAGACTTTGACTTCGCAATTATCCTCTTACTATTGGACGCTTACCGAAATGTCTAAGAGGAACAAAAGAGAGGATTGACAATTCTATTGGTGTGGAAAGTGAGAGAAAGTCTTTAGTATTGACACCCCCAATAACTTTCCAGATTTGCCATTTAATCTCCTTAGTTGGCTGAATCCCCTCTTAATTGCATATTGCTAGAGTTTTTATCTTTTCACAACATGGCTATTGCTGTTGGGTTTTGAAATTTAAATCCTTTTTTTTCGGGTGTTACATCATTATTCCCTTAAAAGAAAATTCATCCTCGAATTTTGTACTACGTAGAGAGCTTACCGAAAAGGCGTGGGAACTCTTGGCGCATTTCTGATTCAAGGTCTCATGTTGCTTCGTCGCCATGATGGAAACGCCATACTACTCTAACTATAGACACATCTTTATTCTTCTGATGCTGTACTTTACGTTCCACAATATGTGTCGGGTACTCGGCGAAAGTCAAATCAACAGCTAGATTTGGCTCCTCGATCTGTAAAACATTGGCGGCGTCATGCGTGTACTTCTTAAGCATGGATACGTGAAACACATTATGCACTCTCCCATATGAAGGGGGCAGAGTCAATCTGCATGCTGTCTCACCTACTAATTCGAGTACCTCGAAGGGCCCTACGTACCGAGGGCTAAGCTTCCATCATTTACTGAACCTCATGACTCCCTTCATGGGAGATACCTTCAGCAGAACCTAATCACCAGCCTGAAAAAATTTGCTCACATCTACACTTATCAGCATAACTCTTCCGTCTGTCCTATGCTATCTTCATTCTTTGTTTGATCAGTTCCACTTTCTCGATATATTCCACTACCTCCTTCGCTTCTTCTTTGCCCATGATTTTCTCTTCTCCTACTTCACCCCAGTGAGCAGGTGAACGGCAATATCTGCCATATAAAGCCTCGAAGGACGTCATACTGATGCTGAAATGATAGCTGTTATTATAAGCAAATTCGATTAAATGAATATGCTCATCCTTGTCACCTTGCCAATCTAGTGCACATGCTCACAACATATTCTCTAATGTCTGAATAGTCCTCTCAGACTGCCCATCAGTCTGAGAATAAAATGTTGTGCTATAATTCAGTCTTGTACCAAATGCTTGCTGCATACTCCTTCAGAATCTGGCAGTGAACCAGGGGTCTCGATCAGAAATAATCGATATTGGGATGCCATGTAATCTAACTACCTCTCTAACGTACAAATCCAATAAACTCTCTATAGATTGCTTCCATCGGATAGGATGAAGTGCGCCGCCTTCATGAATCTGTCCACAACCACCCATATAGCATCGTGACCCTTCTTGGACTTGGGCAAATTTGATACAAAATCCATAGTAATATTATCCCACTTCCACTATGGGATATCTAGATGCTTCAATTTACCATATAGTCCTCGATGCTCAATCTTCACCTGTTGGCACATCAGACATCTTGACACATACTTCACCATCTCCCTCTTCATGTCGGGCCACCAATAGCTGCACTGTACATCCTTGTACATCTTGGTGCTTCGACGTGGATGGCAAACTCAGACTTATGACACTCATCCATTACTTTTTGTCGAATGATTGCATCTGTGGAAACTCATAATCTGTCCCTATATCGGATTCCTTCGTTTCCTGATATCTAGAAGTCTCTTGGTTCATTCTGACATCTCTTCAATACTTTCTTATACTCAGGGTCTTCTTTTTGAGTAGCTATGATCCTATCTATCAGATTGGGCCTCATCTGATGCAGCATCCATAGAGCTCCGTTATTGCCAAGTCTTGGACACTACTGATCTATCTCTTGTAGCATCTCGTACTCATGTACCTTGATGTAAGCTAGTGAACCTTTTCATTTCCTGCTCAACACATCTGCAACTGAATTTGCTTTATCAGGATGGTAATTAATAGCAAATTTGTAATCCTTCAGGAGTTCTAACCAGCGGCGCTGTCTCATGTTAAGGTCCTTCTGATCAAAAATATATTTGAGACTCTTATGATCTGTGAAGATCTCGAAAGTCTCCCCATACAGATAGTGCCTCCAGATCTTCAAAGCAAAAACTATTACCGCTAACTCAAGATTATACGTGGGGTAGTTAACCTCATGCTTCTTCAATTGTCGCGAAGCATAGGTCACTATTTTGTCATGTAGCATTAGTACACATCCTAAGCCTGTCCCACATGCATCACTGTGGACTACATATCCTCTGCTGCCCGTCGATATGGTGAGGACAGGTGCCGATGTCAGACGGACCTTCAATGTCTGAAAGCTCTGCTTAAACTTATCAGACCAATTAAACTTCTCAGTCTTCTTCATGAGGTTCGTGCGGGTGCTACAATTTTGGAGAAATATCTGATGAACCTCTTGTAATAGCCTGCTAATCTAAGAAAACTATGGATCTCAGATGCATTCTTCGGCCTTGCCTAGTTAGTCACGGCTTCTACTTTTGCGGGGTCCACTGAAATGGCCTTCTTGGATACTATGTGTCCAAAAAACATGATTTCCTTTAATCAAAATTCGCACTTCGAGAGCTTGCTGTAAAGCTTATGCTATCGCAGAGTCTTTAACACTATTCTAAGATGCTCCCGGTGCTGCTCTAGGCTGGACAAATAGATCAGAATGTCATCCACAAACACTATGACGAACTGATCTAAGAGGGGCCGAAAAACCTTGTTCATCAGATCCATAAACGCTGCAGGAACGTTTGTTAGTTCAAACGGCATCACTAGAAACTCGTAATGACCATACCTTGACCGGAAGGCCGTCTTCGGTTTGTCTTCCTCAGCAGTTCTCAACTGATGGTAGCCACTCTGTAGGTCGATTTTGGAGAATACTAATGCCTTGGACAACTAGTCGAAGAGATCGTCGATGCGGGACAGAGGGTACTTATTTTTCACTGTCACCTTGTTGAGCATCCTGTAATCAATGCAAAGCCGCATGGAGCCATCCTTTTTTTAACAAATAGTACCGGTGCTCCCCACGGCGAGACACTCGATCGAATGAAGCTTTTATCTAGTAATTCTTGTATTTGTTTATTTAGCTCTTGCATTTCGGTGGGTGCCATGCGATATGGTGCCATGGAAATAGGTGATGTTCCAAGTAGGAACTCGATCTTGAAGTCTATCTCGTGCCTCAGTGGTAGTCCTAAAGTATCTTCAGGAAAAACATATGGGAACTCACGCACCACATCTATCTGTGACTGGTGCATCGATCTTGATCACACTTGCCAAATATCCACAACATCCTTTCTGCAGCAGCTTTTGTGGCTTCATTGTTGAGACGATCATCTTCTTGCTTTCTGATGGTGTATCTTTGATAATTTCCTTGGGCTTGTCCTGTGCGCCTATCGTGATATTCTTCTGCTTACAGTGTAGAGCTGCATCATGATACGAAAGCCAATCCATCTCTAGAATAACGTCGTAGTCCACCATCGGGATGACAATAAGATATGCAGAGAAATTCTTCTTCTCTTCGGTGATTGATACATTCGAAATGTACTTAGCCGTGTGAAGGGTCCCCATGGGAGTGCTCACCCTCATGGCATGTGGCATCTGCTCTAAGCATAAGCCAAGAGCTTAGGCGCACGACTCTGAAATAAATGAGTGCGTGGCCCCTGAATCAAATAATATAATAGCAGATATGTCGGCAGTAGGAAGAGTACCTCTGATAACATCGTTATCATTCTGGGCGGCATTTGCCTCCATGTTGTGCACTCTACCCTGAACAATGGGATTGGGACCTCCTGCACCCCTATTATCTTGGCCTCCACTAGCGAACTGGGGGCAGTTCAGGGCAAAATATCTGAACTGTCCATACTGGATGCACGAACCATTTCTCCTGTGACACTCTCCATCATGATATCGACCACGATGAGGGTAGAGGGGCTTCTGTTGAGGTACCTGTGGTTGACGCTGACGAGGAGATGGCAGCAGCTGTCTCAGTGGCTATCACACCAAATCATGAGTTAATTGCCACATCTTTAACATATTCTTAATTACTTACATTTGAAGTTTTTATACTTGGGGCTATAGTGGTTCTGGACGCTATTGAGCTTGGGCATATCGTGGGGCCTCGCTCTGATAGTAGGGCCTATAGCGACGATCACGGCGATCGTCCCTCCTGAACGATCGACGATCTTCAATCCGAGGTCGTTGTGATTTGCTAGTTTGCCTAGGGCTTTTGCCTTATGCTCGGCTTGGTCTTTCTCCATCCGGGTGGCCAGTCTCACTGCCTTCTTTAGGGTGTCACAGTCCCCTAAGAGAACTTCTATTTTCAGTGCCTGCTGTAGACCATTGATGAACTTGTTTGCCCTGATGCGCCCTTCAAATGGCATTGGGCAGTATTGCTCCAGCATAATGAACTGAGTATGGTAGTCTACAACTGTCATGGTTCCTTGCTCAAGTTGCAGGAAGTCCTCATGTTTACTGACCCGATTGTGGTCAGGAGTGTAACGGGCAGCAAACGCCTTCTTAAATTAGTCCAAGGTACCTCTTCTTCTTCTAGCCCTCTGAATCTAGTGGCTCTTGTGATCTTCCACCATCCCATCGCGGTGTCAGTGATCATATAAGTGGCATATAGAACCTTGCACTCCTCGGCACATCTCATCAGCTTAAATATGCGATCTAGAGTCTCTATTCACTGCTCTGCTTTGAAGAAATCTGCTTTGCCATCAAAATGTGACAGATGTAACTTCAGGAATGCTTGGATGGTGTCTTCCGAAGCCTCCTATCGGGTCCCCGTGTGCAATGTCTGGCCGCTGGCTGGCTGCCTCCCATCTGACTACGCTCGATCTCATCAACATGCTCCTCTTGTGTTTGCGCTCTCGTGCTGCGGCCTCATCCTCGGCCGCAGCTGGTGTTGCGACCTCGACCATGACCCCGTCCTCGGCCTCGCTGGGCTAACGTCTGTGACTCAGTGAATGGGCCCTCTAGGCCTTTTGGCGCCTCAAGAGCAATCTGGGCCACCCGGCCTCTCGCTCCTGGATTCTCTCTGATCATTTCGACATTTTTATCCTTTAATCATGAAAGAACAATATATTAAAGATCATATATGATAAACATAAACTTGACTTACAGTCCTTTTTCAGTGAAGAGTGTGGCGATAGCTCAGCGATAGCATATGAACATTTCCTATACCATACTATATAATAAGACGTCAAGAGAGTCCAAATTAATGCTCCTAAATTGACCAACGCCACGTGGCGAGGATCTATCTGAAGGCGTTACGAAAAACTACAATTGTGACCATTATTCGACCAAAACTGAATTAAAAATAATGACATGTCAGCTATGGAAACAAAGGAAAAATGGAAGTGTTATAATAGCGGAAGTCTGAAAAGATTACAAAGTCTTCAGAATAAATATAACATATAAATTACATAAAGTTTCATGAATGCGGAAAGGAAAGAAAATGATAACTAGGCCCTTTTTGGTTCATGTGCTTTATTATCGCTTGAACTTGGTCGCAGCACACGATCTCAACACCATCACTGACCTGGCCCTATGGAAATCAACACAGGTGAGGAGGTCCTCCCGTAAGCTATACAGGCTAGTGGGAAATTAATATAATTATTCAATGCATAACGGATAAATAAAGTTAGTCAGAATCAATAAGCACTTTGTCAAGATCAGGTAATGAGCATGAAATCATTTGAGAATAGATATCAATGGATAAAAGAGGGCAGAGATCTTATGATAACACATAATAATCTTATAATCATGAAAGGATTTAGTTATCACACTGAATTAATAATCATACTTCATTTACCATCATACTCATATCATTTGTACATTCTATTTATCCTTGAACTTTTTCTTAGCCTAAGTGACTTTAGGTGTCTTTAACTTTTGGGATTTTATGCCGAGCAAAATAATACAACCTTGCGCAGCCATTGGTTGATCAAGTCATGACTAAGAGAGCGACCCTTCACTATAAGCACTTGGCATAGGCTGGCCACCCACCATTTATCTTTTCATCTTTCTTTATTAATCACATTACCAATTTGTCATTCTTTCGTTCTATAGGAAGGATTTAATCACTGGAAGGGTAGATCAGTAACAAGTCTTTGGATTCAGTCATACAATTAACCAATCAGAAGGGAAAACAATCAATAATCATGTAAAAGTCTAGAGTTAATCAATTAATCGATATCTCTGGATTGGTCGACCGATAATATGGGGTTCGTTCAATGGAATTCGGTCAGCCGATCGACCGAGCCATGCGATTCAAAAGGAATGATCGGTCGACCGATCTATATACATGGGCTGACTACGGCATATCGGTCGACCGGTCATCATGTATCAGATTTTGACACGACATCTAAACTTTGGGAAATTTCACACCTAAATAAATCACCACTTCAAAACAATCATCAATACAAGGAATTAATAAAAGGAACACATTCATATCAGCAATCAATGACAAATAAAAAATCAGAAATGGGGGGGGGGGGGGTGGGGGCAAACAATCGATTCATTTTTCTTTTCTTCATTCGATCAGGAAAAATGTCACAGGATTTCTCACAGAAATGATTCTGGTCATGCAGAGGAATTTCAGTTTCACCCACCTGATTTTTCGTGATTGATCATGTCTTGTTTAACAATTTCACCCAATTTGTTCTGGCACAGGATCACCTCCTCTGAACTGTTCGTCACCTACAGAGGAAATCTGATCGACCACAGGGTGTGAGAGGACAATAGAGGGATCTAGAAATAAATGAGAGGAGGGGGCGAGCCATGCTATGATAATTCTTACAACTTGTTTTACAGCGTTGATCACCTTCCTTCCCCCAATGTGTTCGTAAGGTAAGATGTGAATAGAAATGTTAGAGAGGAACAAAAAAGAGGATTGACAATTCTATTGGTGTGAAAGATGAGAGAAAGTCTTTAGTATTTACACCCCCGATAACTTTCCAGATTTGCCATTTAATCTCCTTAGTTGGTCAAATCCCCTCTTAACTGCATATAGCTAGAGTTTTTATTTCTTCACAACACAGTTGGCTATTGCTGTTGGGTTTTGAAATTTAAATCCTTTTTCTTTCGGGTGTTACATGTCTATTTTTCTTGCTTTTTCATGCCTGCTTTCTTTTTCCTACTTCGATCTCCGATCGTTAATTATCTCTCTTCTCTGTTGGACGTGTGATTTTATATGATGTTTCGGACTTTTAATTGCTCTAAATTTGAGTCTGATTAAAAAAAATCGATTTTTGCGTTCATTTTGCACGACCGTTTTGGTAAAACACAATGTTTAATACAGAAAGGGTAGATGACAGGAATCCCATAGTCAAATTTCTTCCTCGATGGATCTCCCTTAGGTTTCTGATTATCTAATGATGAGACACTAGAAAGAATGTAACAAATAAAGATCCCATTTTTATGTTGCATTATCTAATGGATCTTTTTATTATTACGCGGCTCAAACAATTATTATTATTATTATTATTATTATTATTATTATTATTATTATTATTATTATTATTATTATTATTATTATTATTATTATTATTATAGGAAAGAACGAAACAGTACTAAAAATTGCATAAAATAAAATTGATGGTGTAAATGATAAGTCTTTTCGATTGCTGCACACAATATGTACACAAGAAGAAGGTTCACAAGTGATAAAAATGTCGTCCTGGTGATGGAAAAGGTCTTATATGGGGTACATGAAACAAAACCAAGTCTCAGAAAAGATGCATATGCGCCCATGTGAGAAAGTCCCACGGAAGGGGATGATGGATCTCCAACAGAAATAAATCCAAGCTCCATGCAAATTGGGGTTCTAAGATTCCATGCACTGGGAACTTGGCGGCCTTGTGGTCGTATACGTAGGCTCTGCAAACAGCACAAACTCTTTAGCTTCTTCATTATGCGATCTGAAATTGACACCCACAAAAAGACACTAACATACTCGTGGAAAATCATAATTTCAACATACTTGTGATAAGGCTCAGAAACTGATTAGAATCAACAAAAGAAATCAGAGAATGAATTTGAATTAATCCATAATTTCATTAAACAAGAGAAGAGGATGGAGCTAAAAGGAGGAAAATTCTGTCTTGGGGCGTAGACATGCTCATTGCAACAATAGCAAATAAATTGCAGGGCTAACTAGGTTGAATGATACTTCTGACATTTAAGATATGAATCTGAGAAACTACGACATTCGAAATCATTTAAACTTGTCACGAATTCACAGATTGGTTCCGGAGTTTTCTTGTCGAAGGAAATAGGTAGAGCACCTTAAATATGAACCCTGACCAACTACGATGAGGACACATTAAAAATTTGGCAGCAAAAGAACTTGACTTTGCTTTTCGTTTTTTTTTTCCCTGTAATAATAGTAGGCTTGTGTTAAGAAAATAATTTTAGTTTCTTACATGCAATGTGAAAAAGAAACTGATTTTTTTTTTTGCACATGAATTATTATAAAGAAAACAAATATATCTAGCTGGAGTTACAAAGGAAAACTGTTATTCCCTTAAAAAATGCACATTTTCAGAATTAGATAGAATGTGGGTAGTTGCTGTTTTATCTTAAATAGCAAAGAGGAAATAGTGACCTGAAATATTGCATGAATACCTTTAATTCCACGAATTTCCACCTCGCGCCGTTCTTGAACTAGGGCACAGCAACAACACATCAGATGTGACAAAAAATCATCACATAAACCTCCCTGCCAGATAAGAAAGTAGCATCAGCGTTTTTTACTAGATAGTACTAGTCCCCAGAGCTCCTATGGTGCAGAAAATCACTTCTTTCGAAATGAATTTCACCAGCATGGCCTCAAAAAAGATTACTTTAGAGGAATGATTTTTGTTATTAATAAACTTTTAACATGACCAGGACATAAATTCTATCATTCTCAAGCAAATAGGTTATCAGAATGAAAAATAAAATCAATTGCGATATTGAGAAACTGTTGAAGAACGAAAAATGGTTGGCAACCAGACACTATTACATAGTAACAGTCTGGGGCACCTCAACCAGCAGAAATCAGAGACTTTTGCTACTCGGAGACAGATCCTATGTAATCATTTCAAGGACAATATGGCAACTATAATAAAAGAGGAAACAAAGAGAACAACATGGGTTCAGCTGCCCTCTATTAAACTGTGGGGTCAAGCTTGAGTGCAAAAGAAGGCTTTTACAAAGTGGATTCGTTCAGTTTGACCAGTTTTAGTAATTGGGCAAAGATGGACAAACTAGAACCAGCCGAGCAATATCCATCTCTCGAAATGAGATATCATAATCATATGACGTAATAAACATTTTTCCTGGGAGTATAAAGCGCTAATTTGTAGATGAGTAATATGTTCATAGAAGAGATTGACCAAGTGGATGAAAATTAAAAATTTATTTCAACTTTGGATATATGATCTGAATCTGAATGTAACTGGTAAGAGTACTATAAAATACAAACACTGTGCAAAGATCACTTTTTTTTTCTTGAAAGCATACAAACATAATTTATTGGATTAGTCAAGGTACTGCAAACAAAATTTTTACTTACAATTTGATAGAATTTTCTTTTGGCACACATTATAGGCCTTTAACCAGATAATGAAATATCCCAAATGAATTAGTAGTATTCATTAACATTTCAGGTTCAGCATCTTATTTATAAGAGGATATCTGGAGGGCAGGATGTTGAGAAAACCAATCTATAACAGATGAAAACTTAAGAAGCCACATTGCATCAGTTCGACATAGCTAGGACCATATTTACCTGAATGTCCAACATCATTCTCAGCTTCCTCCTGATGCAGCAAGTATAACAACAACACGATAATATTAACGAGTATGCTAACAGGTCATTGCAGGCTTCTGTCGAAGCTGTTGACAAGAAACAGAATTGCTTCTTATAAATTTATAAACCAATAGATAGAATGTGGGATAAAAAAACACCTTGCGTGTTTTCCCTACTTATCATGAATATACAAACTTCTCTACAAGACAAAGTTATGGAAACAAAAGTACTCTAATATTAATATCATACAAATACAAAAATTTTCTATGATTAATTGGCAAGTTTCATGAAAGTTCTCGAAACTTGAGATTTCTTATTTAAACTATGATACAAATGACATCACACATAGCATAATTTTATTACAAATATCTTAATCTATTTAAAAAGGAGAACATAATTACTTCTTGAAGGTATTGGGTGTGATCCGAGGGTCACAAGTAAAAACTCACAAATCTCACATTTTGTGAGATATCATGCTCCAAAAGACACGTTCAATTTCTTTTCTAGGTTGGAGAGTGACGCATTAAGTTATAATTAATTAATCTGATAATTAGAAGATAACAGTATTGGATTCCTCATATTCTTTAGGAAGTCATCGGCTACAGACAGTACAAAACGTTTTAATACTTATCCATTATACAGGGTACAAGCCTGCAGAATCAAGTTGCTTGTGTAACACCCAGAAAAAGGCTTTCTCAAAAAAAAAACACCCAGAAAAAAGGTAACATGCGTGCAGGAATATTTCACGTGTTTAGAAACAGAAATAACTTGAGCAGTTATTATGAGCCATGAAGAATCCAGCTAGGCCTATAACTCCTTATTGATTCTAGGATTTCTCCTTAATATTATATTTATTCCTTCCTTTTCAATCGTTCCTTTTTTTCTGTGCTGCAATACCTGATTTAAAACTGTGTATCCTTATTATTGTGTTCTTCAGAAGTAATTAGGTCCACAGCATCAGGTTATCAAATAATGTTCTTGTATAAAACTTGTGACTTTGGACATGTTCAACTGTTGATCTATGTTCCTATATTGCTTTGAGTGTAACCATTTCGAAAAAAAGATGAAGACCCTAAAATTTGATTGGACCCCTTATAGGGCAAAAAAAAAAAAAAATCAAACAACCAGCCTTCAAGACCAGACATCCAATTTATTCGGTATAAGGATAGCTCATACCCAGATGGCTGGTCAACTGGTTTGGTTGTCCGGATCCACTCAAAGAGTTTCTAGATCTGTTTGGTAAGTGTATACCTCATATTAAATTCAAGAATGTATTATTTAAAAGGGGATTATTGCGTAACACAGTAAAAAAAGGATACAAACTAGGATCGAATGTCCATAAAAAGGTAACAACTAATGAGTGTCCGGGGAATATTCAACATGTATTTAATTTCGGAAATAAATGTAATAACTTAGGGAATTATTATGGGCCACAAGTATCTGACCAAGGCTATAACTCCTCATTGATTCTAAGATTTTTCATTAATTATCTAATTATTCCTTTTTTTACTCAAGCTCTTTCCCAGTCCCCCCCCCACGCAATCTCTTCCTTTCTTTATGTCCATCTTATGACCTCATAGTACGAGATAGATTAGGAGGAGATAAGGGTAGCTCGAGGGAGGTAAGACACCTAGAATGGACAAGAGAAAACTATGAGACGTGGAACTTGAAGAAAAGTAGCGCTCGCCAAAAAGGTGTGCTAAACAGATCCACACGATGAATGTGGGTGTGAGTTTTTGCTGGATCACTGCATGGATAATGTGATTGATCCATAAAGGTTTCATTGAGTTATTGTTTTGCTAACTTGCTTAGTTTAATTGGCCTTTTAAGATTTATTTAGGGTCTTTTTCAAATGATGTTTTGATGTTCTACTCTAATTATATTCACTCAATTTTCGCTATGTTGTGATATTTGATCTAGATCCATGTCTTCTTGTTTATTAGTGGTATCAATTTTTTTAGGGGTGTAGTAATATTGATTGTTGTGTTCTCCTCAAGTCATTGGGTCTATGGCATTACGCTACCTAATAATGTTCTTGTATGCAATTTGTGACGTTGGACATGTTCAACTGTTGATCTTTGTTCCTACATCGCCTTGAGTTTAACATTTCACAAAAATTTTCTATTGAACCTCTTTATTGACCCAAAGCATCGGACGACCGACCCTCAAGACAGAACGTCCAATCTACTAGGTAGTATGTATGATGATAAGTCAGGCATGGACAACTAGTAAACCAGTCTAGAGTCTAGACCACTAAACTTGTATAAATGGTTAAGTCCTCAGAGAAGATTGAACAACTAGTCTCCCAACTGGACTCACTTCGCTCGAGGAGAGATAACACCCACCCAATGTCAACTCCAAAGAATTGGACATCCGATCAATCTATAAGCCCCCTGTCTAAAATAACATGACACTCAACAAGTCAAATTGGACAACTGACCCGAATGTCTGAAAACCTATGAGACAACTATTGACACCTTTCGGACATTTGACCCCACGAGATAGGACAACCAGAAGTGATAATCCATTGAATCTTATCATCAAATGATTGGGTGTTGGACCAATAGGTCTGGACGCCTAACCTGTTCCATTGCTGACGATCAAACAACCCATACGAGGGTTCAGATGAACTCTCGAGAAAGCAGACGACCAGTGCATTAAGTGGTCATCCAATCAGCTTGACATTATCTCATCCAAAGGATTTCACAATAGATCCGATGTCTACTCAAAAGTTTGAACATCCAAGAAAAATGATAGAGAACACCATTCACACCTCATAACATCCAATTGTTCAATCTACTATTTACCGTTGATTATTATACAACCTTATCATTGATTTGTAGTACATTTACTCCCATATGATTCAACAATGGTGTATATGTCCAACAATAGTGAATAGTTATAAAGATAAAAGCTGAAAAATGAGAGTTGCCTTGGTTTACCAATTGAATTGGAGATTCATTGTTATTGTTTATTCATATGAACAAGTAGTGTAACTGAAAACAACACAGTAAGATTATGCGTTCAGTAAACGCAACACACCAAAGATCATTGTTCATGTTGTGCAGGACTCTCGATCCCGTGCAATGAAAATGATTTCAATTAAAGTGAATAAAGCATCCTCCTCCAAAGAGGGCGCTATTGTGGTTTGATTCACCAGACCATTGGCATTAGGTATTATTGTTTGAATGGCATGCCCCATAAAAGTGAAGAGTTATTCTTAATGTAATAACATCAAAGAAGTTGAAATGCAACTTTCATTGATCAAAGCAAAGGTACCAAAGAAATGACATTGTATAACATTGAACATGGAATCATTGATCACCATTGATATTGAACAAATCATTGATATAAACTATCAATTTTCATCGTTCAGTGTTGTATCTCATTGAACTACTGATTATATGAAAATTGCTTGTTATAATATGAGCATCATATTCATCGTTTATCACACATCTGAGCTTCACTGCATTTGATTCCTGCAGGTACCTAAATTTGTTAGAGGTCCTGAAGGTGTGTGTGGTGATGAAACTTGGGCGGCTGCACATTGCTTAGGGACCTTGGTAGTTATTCTTTATGAACATCGAGTTGGAATAAGAATTGACCATTGTTGTTAACTGGATCATGAGACCTTGCTATTTATCAGTCTTTAGACTTTCACATTTAATATAGTTCTCCTATCATTTCACATAGCTTGGTTTTCTTTCACTGATGTAGCATGTTGTTTGACTGGTACTGGTCAAAATTACAGTTAAAATGTCGTGCTGAATAGCAACTCCAGAGGTGGACTTTACCATGTGGAAAGGGTCCTTTTTGAGGGCATTACAACTCCAAGTTGATAGAAGTTAATAGCTCAACTTCAATTCCTAAAATCACTAATTTGGACAGGGTTTATCCCATCCCCTATAGTCAAGTTCCAGTAGCACCGAATATCAATGGATGCTTGACCTTAATTGAAAGAAAAAAGTTTTTTTTGAAAGAAAAAAGTTTTTTTTGAAAGAAAAAAGTTTGCATAATCATGGTTCAATAGTTGACATTATTCTAAGCTTTATTGTCATCTAAAAAAATAAGTGTATAATTTGCAGTTTTATAACTTACAACCACATTCATGCTAGCACATCCTCAGTTTATTCAATTGGCAACCAGGGCGATCTAGTTCACTTATTTGTGTATGCATTTAGGTGCATGACAAGTAGCAAACGAGGCCTCATGAATGAGATATACAGTAATATTGTAAACAATAATTGAGTCACTGAATACAAGAACTTAAAATATATATATCAGCACTAATCAAGCTTTTAATATTTTAGAAATGAGATGAGCATTTTTTCTGCTTGCAAAAGACAATAAATAAATCAGAAATGAGTAATAAACCAGCAATTTCGAAATGATCAGAATAAAAATCACATACACATGGGTCTGCCTTTTACTACTGATGCAATTTGAGAAAATGTTCCACAAGGAAAACAGAACGTTCTGAAACCTGCAAGAATACATAGAAGTGAAACTAGCACCAAAAGTAATAGGCCTTTAAACAGAAAGAAATCAAAGGAAAAATACCATGATGGAATTTCTTCTTATCATACTAGAGACAAAAAGAATACTTGGATATTCCATCAAGAAAGAGAAAACTAGTACTTCAGGAATAAAATGAGTTGGAGGAAGAAGTTCAGAAGTTCATGAGATGCAAACTATCAGAAATGAAGATGACACAACTTTCGTGGTTACAAGGAAGTAGCAGAAGTTTTCCAAACATAATAGTAAAACTATTTATGTTTTATCCATTTCAACATAAAACCTACTAAGTTTGCATGAAATGCTTCATACGAAAGCACTGCAAACAAGTATTGGTATGCAAGCAGCTTTTGCTTTCAACAAAATGAAATCCTATTGGTGAAGGATGCTCTAGGCAAATGTTTACAGATACTGATGACAACTTGATTCCTCGAGCATCTGCATAGGTTGAACACTACATAGTTGACCTTGAATCTTGAATTCTGCGGTTTAAGTGAGATAAATTTCTTCTATTTGTGTTGCAGGCTTCAGATATGTACTATTTTACGAAGAATCCTAAATCTCAAATGCTATGTTTGCATATCTCATGAAGAAATTTCTTATTTGATTATCTGAGAGGCCAAAATCTTTGCATAGAAATTACAGATTCAATATAGAACAGTTTTCAATAATGTGTAATAAACATATACATCTTTCTTAATAATGTACTTCATTATTCCTTTTCTGATAATTATAGCATTATTTTGACCAGAACAAAAACATAGACATCAGGTTACACAAACTCATCATGCTTATGTTAGCAAGATGAGTTTGTGTAACCTGATGTCTATGTTTTTGTTCTGGTCAAAATAAGGATAGTTAATATAATGAATTAGGTTTTAAAAGCTCACGTACATAAATAGGGTTCTGAACAACATCCAAGCAAATCTGAATGCCATTCTTCATGCATGCGATATCCTTTATTTGAGCTCATATCACGACTTGAGGAAGCTGGTGAAGCACACCTACATAAAAAATAGGCAGTATAAGTTACGGAAGCCAATGTTTTCTCAAAAATTTACCTTCTGCATGTTTTTTTTTAGGTTTTTCAAATGACAAAAAATCATAAAACAAACAATGAGAGAAATGCTTCAAGTAGTACCATTTTATACCAAGATTTATTTTCCTTCTTTTCCCCGGTTACACTTTTTTTTTACAATCTCAAAGTGACCTTTTGTTTTCATGGTACATCTCACTGTTGAAAATTACTATGGACTTCGTTTTGTTTACTTGTTTTCATGGTACATCTCACTGTTGAAAATTACTATAGACTTCGTTTTGTTTACAACCCCTCTGTGGATGGGTAATACCATGAATATCTGTTTATGATACTATGCACTAATATATTGGTATCGATGGCACAGAACACAAGCATTTGGACTTTCTTTATGCTTTAAGATAAGAGGAACGAAAGCAGACCTTGAATCCATTTTATTGGTATCGATGCACTAATATATTGGTATGCACTAATATATTGGTATCGATGGCACAGAACACAAGCATTTGGACTTTCTTTATGCTTTAAGATAAGAGGAACGAAAGCAGACCTTGAATCCATTTTAGTATCAGTCTCATGATTGGATTTGTATGAATAATCTCTTTCAGTATCTGCATCTTGATATTCAACTTTTTTCGGGCTTTTGGCATGTGGATTTTTCTCCTCTATGACACTAGCAACATTTTGTGCCACACCTATCAAATGTTGGATCACTTCACACTGACCCATATCCATGTTAACTTGTGATCTTTGAAGTTCCATTTGAAGCTTCTCTTTTTCCTTCTTTAGAGCTTCATCAAATGGCAAATTTGGATACGAACAGGACAGAGTCTTTTTCAGCATTGTTGTATGGTTTGTAGATAGATCGCGATCCAAAATGACAGTTTGGACTTTTCTGTCATCTTCATCTAGACAGTACTCGCGCTCATCCCTCTCAATGTATTCCAGCTTTTCCTGATTAAAATACAACTCATGAAACAAAAAGAGTGAAAAAAATATGGATACAGATTTGGCCTTGTATTTGTGATATGAAAGTATAATTTCATCACCTACAAAGAATTTGTCAAAGACGTTGCACACCACTCATACCGAACGTTAATGCTTTACACGAGCACTAATGACCAAGGATTAAACTTTAAAGTTCCTTCACATATGTATTAGATGCTACAACACCAGAAAATACTAGCACTCACAAAATAGGTTACTGATGATGCGTCCTCACAGAAATGGCTATAAGTTGCACCTTGAAAGAACAGAATTTACAGATACATCTGTTTGATAGACTAGAAAACTGATTTTACAGCCATAATCTGCATTGTACAGTGGAACGACGCAAATACAACAGAGAAATTTCATTATCACACAGAATCCTTACCCTGACCCGGGCATTGTCCACTAGAGTGATGAGCGGCACAAGACGGAGGTAGCGATCTATTTCATTCTGAGCCCTCCTGAACTGGTAGACAATGTTCCAGCCCATCGCAAGAAGGTACAAGTAGCTCCTGTTCTGGCAGCTGTCAACGAGAATGTAGGCTCGCCGTAGTGCGTCCTCGAGCTGCTCAAGCGGCTCCCGGGTCTCCGGGTACTTCCTGAGCTCAGAGATCTTGAGCTGCTGTAGCAAATTTCCGATCAGCTTCAGGTGCTGCGCAAACTGGCGGCAGTTCTTCCTGTGCATGCGCGCAGTCGTCGCCGCCTGCACGATAAGCCCGATCAGGCGGACGGCGTCAAGGCCTGTCAACTGGGCCACATTCGCGAGCTCGCCCAGCGGTGGCTCCCAAGATGCCATTTTGACGCCAACTGAGGAAAGAAGGCTACGGATCTTGATCGAAAACTAGCATGATGAGGCGCAAGCGCAGATGGCAGCCTCCAAGAAGCCACACGTCCGTTGAAGTCACAACAGAAGTCAAAAGCTGGAAAAGAGAACAAGGTCCTACTTCAAATTTTGCGCAAGTTAAGAAAAAAAAAAGGGTCAACATCTCGTTCTTTTCTACAGACATGGACGGACTTGGAGCACCAAAGCAGGAAGGGATCAGAAAGGACCAATTTTTCCTCACCTCCAAACCTCTCCGTCAAGGTACTGGCGCGTCACGGCTAGCAAGAAACGATCTTTGCCTCAATGCTGCAACTTAGGAACCAAAATTTGAGTAGCAAGGACTTCATCTTGAAGCAGCAAAAACCAGAGAAATGAGCTCTCAGCATTGCCAAGAGCAACTAATGCGAGAAAGTCTGCTACAATCTCTCTCCCCCACTTTTCCTTTTTCACATTTTTCTTCTGTTGGATGAAACTTTTGTCGCCGTGTGGATCATTGGAGTGGTAATAATTAGTAGTAGAAGTAGCGTTAATAGGTAAGGAAACGAGGATTAAGTAGGGAGCAGCAGCAGGGCGTGGCATTGCGCAAGGGTCGATCGGTGGCGCAGAAAACTGAAAGATTTGGCCTTTGGAGTGATGCTGCACGGGCCCTGTCGCCTACTTTCTCTCTCCCCCTCCCTCCCTAGTCCCTACCCACCTCTCTCTCTCTCTCTCCCCCCCCCCCCCCCCCCCCCCATCCGCTCTCAAGAATTGTGAGGGAGGTGCAGATGGGCGGCAGGTTTCCCAATCGAACCGCACTCATCAATAGGATGAATACTTATTTATAATAATAAGATATGACATAATTTATATTTATAATATATGAAAATTTGAGTAATGTAACTTATTATGATGAAAATATTAATGTACGATTTAGTTAGATCAAATTTTATTAAAATAATTTATAAAGATATAAATTAATATTATATAGTACATGAAAATTTTGTTAGTAGCTTATTAGTAATGAAATATTAATGTAAGGATGTTATTTGTTTTATTTAAGGGTGTTAAAATGAAAAAAAATCAGTCTCAAACTTGTAAATATTGAAAGGTCATTATTAATCATTTTAATTTGTAATTAATATTAGAGATGATGTATTAATTTGTTTTATCTTTGATTATTCTTACTTTTTCTTAACACCTTTCTTTTCATTTTCATTTTTCGCTCGCTCCCATTAATTATCTATGATCCTTTTTTAGTATTATTATATTATATTATTTTTTAATATTACTCCATTTTTCTTTTAAATTACTTTTTTCATTTCTATTTCTATTTAATTTTGTAGTTCGGTTTATTTTCCTCTTCTTTTATTTCTTTTTAGGATCTGTTTGGGAACGTTGGAAAAAACAAAGAAACTAAAAAATCTATGGTTATTTTTCCCATCTCAATAAAATTTTCCAATTTTACTAAAATTAAAATCAGTGTTTTAAGGTTAAACTGAGATAAAAAAAATTAAGGGCATGGTTGGAAAAAATGTACAAATTCCTACAATGATAAAAATTCTTTGTATGACACTTTTTAAAAGGTGTATTACCATGTCTAATTTTACATGCAGAATTTTTTTGACAAAGTAAAGAATAAAAAAAGTCAAAAGTAGCAATTGTTAGTTAAATGGCACAATAGGCTAATGATGTCTTTCAACTTGTCATAGGAAATCTTAGAAAGCTGAAACCTCATATTCTTTTACCTCAAAATTGACATAAAACTTCAGAATTTTAAAATCCAAACACCCAATTAGAAGATTTTCTTCAAAATGAAAGATATACTATAGAATTCTAAGAACTCTTTGATGGACGTGAGTGCAAAGAAAAAAAATTCCATAACAAATCTTTTCTTTGGGCAAAAACTTTTCTTGCTTATTTTTTTACTGTATCATAAATCAATTGTGATATCTTCGTTATTATTTTTTTATTTATTTTCTATGATTACATGATACACTCAAACAACTTGAGCCTAAGATTTCTTTATATTTCTCTAAATATTTGATTCTTTTTTAAATAAATGCAATACTGCATAATCTTACTTTCTATGGGTTGAAATAATTTTTGGCCAAATGTTTTCTCTTCCATTATTTAATTATTTTATTTTCCTGATTTCTTTTATTTTTTTCAGTTTTAAAAATTGAACCGAATTTTTTTATTCAGCAATTTTGTTGGTACAATAAAATTAATTTTCACGGTCGGATGTTTTTCAACTTCAACATTAAACCGAATCGAACCAACATTCAGTCCACATTTGATCAATTACATGGATTCATTCAGTTCGATTTTAACAACATTGACGAAGAAAAAAAATTATAGACTACTGAACAAACATGAAATTAGAGCAATTGTGATCCAAATTTCATTTTTTTACATTATTATTATTGTAACATATTTCCTTTTGTTAAAAATGGAATAAAAACGTTTGTTTTCTTTTATAAATGTGCTATGAGCTTACCAGTTACCACACACAAATTACACATCCAACGTAGGAAAATATAATAATTAATATGGAATATGGATATGATCAATTTCTTTAAAATATAATAATTAATGATTCTAGGAAACTCAGTGCATAGTATTGTCAGCTATATGAATGTAAGAAAAATTTAAGCGACCTTAAGAAACTATCCCATTCAAAAATTGAATTAAAAAATTTTAGAATATATTTTTCTTTACATACAACTTGTACGATGTTAATAATTATATGCATTATCGAGGCTTCCATAGACTAGGATCTATTCGAAAAAAATTTATAGCAGCCCCATGGCTCACTTTTCAGTTATAATTATTTTTATTTTACTTATCAATGGTATTTAAGGGTATCCTATTCTATTGTGAAGCTTTTATTTGTTTTATTTTGAAATTTAATATTTAAGTTACAGTATTAATATTTAATTGCATTTTGTTATCAATTTTTTTTTTTTACTTCTTTATCAGAGTAGAGGACCTAGAGGTCTAAAGGTGACCCGACAGGAATCACGTACAAATTATTCTTCGCATGTTACTACTTTCTTCTTTCTCACTTAAGTTTCGTAATAGTAGCAACTATTTTATAGAACCTTTTTGGCCGTGCTTATTTTTTTATTTGCTTTGACTAATTCAAATCATGACAATAGTAATAATAATAACAACATTAAAGTATAAATGACATATTTTAAATTCAATTCTATCATCTCTCTACTAAGATCTCCCTTGTAATTTCTGTATATGTAGGGAAATCAAAATTATGGAGGGAAATCAAAATCATAACATCTTTGTTTACTTAAGATTAATGGCTCAGATCAAAATCACAATTGTCGGAGTAAAACTACTTGCCTTTTTTCATTTTATGGACATGCTTGAGAAAAAATGAATTATTTTCTGATGCCATCCTTAAATTATCATAATTTTTTAAATTTAATTTTAAACTATGAATTTTATTTTTTGAATCCTTAAATTAACATAATTTTTTTAATTTGATCATTTTATCTAATTCTGTCAACTTCTCAATTATTTTTTATTTTTCATATTTGTGAAAAGTTTATTATACGTTTATGGTAAGTATTAGTATATTTTTATTAAAATAATATATAATAAACAATAATATATAATAAAAAATAATCACAGGGGGGCGACATTTCCGTGTCGCCGGAGTGAAAGTCACACACACCACAAGAGGAGCCGGTCTCGTTCAGGGGGCGCCGCCCACTTTTCTCCCTCGCCCGTGCCGGCGAACGCGCTTAGGAGTGCGCCAGCGCCCTTTCTCTCCGCGTGCTTTTTAACTAACAATTTCACGCGAAAAGAGGAAGGATTGTGTGGCGTCCTTTTCTTCTCAACAACAATTTCGCCGCTACTTTTAACAGTTTGGTATGAGTGAGTTGTTGATCATATATCAATGGCTCATATTTGAGTGTTCTACAGTGAAACGCGAAGGGTGTTTCACGCCATATATATATATGAAGTATTAACATAGGAGAGAAAAGAAACTTGAGATCACAATTATCATTGCATAGAACAATAATTCATAATAAATTCATCCATGAAATTAGAAAAAAAACAACCTGAAATTACATTTGACATATATCCAATCGTGAACCGACATCAACATGTCGACGTAGTTTTCGCTCTGTGTGCTCCGGAGGAGGAGGAATCCACCCTGAGCTGCTGCCGGAATGCAGCTATGAACGCCTCCACTCGCGCGTTCAGCTCCTCGTCGTCCCAGCCTTCCTCCTCCCGACTCAATTCCACCTCCGCCGCCGTCGAACGGCTCCGTCCGCAGACCACACTTTGTTTTCTCTCGTCTTCTAAAGCCTTGAAACCCAGAGCTCCCTTGCAGCCTCTATTCCTGCTCTTCTTGCTCTTCCCCACTGCGCTGGTGCCTGCGCCGTCGCCGGCGGCGTCTTCCGGTCGGATAGATGCCACGACTATGAACGTAATGACGAGGTTCAAGAGCAGCAGGAGGAACGGAGAGGGAGCCATGAGCAGAGTCAACGCGGGCCACTGGCTGAGGACGAAGGGCAGTATCTTCTTGATCCCTGAGACGAAAAGAGCAGCTCCTGCTGCCGCCATAGCGGCCTCCAGCAGCTCCACTTCCCTGCTTGACCTTCTCTTCTTCTCTCCCTCCATCTCTGTGTGCACGGTCCCATGACTTGTGTGCCTATCAAGCTTTATATATGCGACTGAAAGAGATCGAAAAGCTGAAAAGTTTTGGAACCCATAGAAAATACTGCTGTGTGTGGTCGACAAGTCCTGGACAATTAAGCAGCATGATTTCCTCGCCTTCTTTCGGTATAACATTTGGCGCAGAGGGAATCATTGCATGCTTCTGAGTTCTCTGAGATTTAGGGAGGAGAAGGGGTGCATGGTGGCTTATCGATCATGCAAGTGGTGAGGGGCTTCAAAAGGGACGGAGTTATTTTGTTAATGGAGCACGCGATGGCAGCTTTCGGGAGGGCGTACGTAGTACACACTGGAGAGAGAGAGAGAGACTGGAGAGAGAGAGAGAGAGAGAGAGAGAGAGAGAGAGAGAGAGAGAGAGAGAGAGAGAGAGAGAGAGAGAGAGAGAGAGAGAGAGAGAGAGAGAGAGAGAGAGCAACGAGCATGCAGCAGGCGAAGCACTTTTGGTCGCGCCTGGGGAGCTGAAGGGCGCGCACTCGCCATGATGGTTGTCGAGGCTCGGTCGTCAACCCGGCCTGAGGTCGCATGGACCAAAAGGTCGAATGCCGAGCGACAAAAGGAATAAAGAAAAAAGCTCCAACTTGGTCTTTGCAAAACGATATTAATCAACAATTATGATTGACGCAATTGCTTAACAATACATACTATTATATCACAGTACGTACGTAGTCAACATAAAACTAGCTAGTCGCTCGAATTCCACTTTTAAAATTATTAATCTTATTATAGTTATGGCTTCGGAGAAAATTACATTTCTAGTTTTTTTAAAAAAATGGGTGAAATAAAATTTAAAGAAAAATACATTTTATTCGTTGAAAAAAGTTGATTAAGATATAAGTGGGTTGATATTTTTAATCGATCATATGGGATGGAATCTTATTCATTTCCAAAGTTTATACATTCTTTCTTTTCAAGGAAATCTAATTTTAATCAGCCATAATGGATAAGCAATTTCATGTTATGAATTGATAACCTAATTGCATTTATTCCAAGATTACTAATTAATCAGACAATATATTTGACGCTTATTACCAAGATGCACATTTATATTTCACTGCAAGTGCCTACAAATTAACTAATAAGATTTTCATCACTTGATAATTGGGATTAACCTAAATAGGTACTAATAATCATATATAGGTACAACATCCATGATTTAACAAGCATATGAGCCTTAGCTCGTAAAAACCCATGGTACCAATAATTTACCCTAAATTTCATCTAACCGGAGAACACAAAAGATTTAGCTACATTTATTGAAATAAAATATTACAATCATAAGAGAGAAAGTACGAAATTCATTGTAAAAGTTCTTATAGATTACAAATCAACTGAAAAGAAGAGAATTTTTTTTCTTCTCGACTCAACAAGAATTTCGACATCCAAATAACTAGAATCTCCAAAATAAAATAAAATTAGACCTAACCTCCTTTATTGACAACTGACAAACTATTTATACCTCCAGTCATGCAGTAATTAAAGCACATTCAAGAAAGACCAAACTGTCCTCAAAAGAACAACTAGAATTAGGTTAACTTTCATATTAATGAGTATGATACAATTGCCAGTTATTTCAAATGTGTGTAGCAACCAAGAAGTAACTACGATACAATTGCCTTAAAATCTCTTGAGTATGAAGTTATTTTCGACGGCTTAAACTTACATCTATCTAGGATAGCTAAATTCTCAATTTTTTTAATCCTTACTTTAAGCAATCTTTAAAACATTCATGCATACTAGATGAGAGTGGATTAAAGTGGATTGAAGTCTCAATGTGCTTTACTCATTCTCAATTAGGAATGCGAGATTCTCAAAATTTTTGGTTCAATATATACATTTATCGACACAAAATTGTATACTTGATTAATTCATAATTATGAGATAATACTAAGGATACAAAAGTATGAACTTTAATTTTCTCCCACATTAATCAAGGCACCGATCTCTCTAATTCTTATCAATTCAATTTATCATATTTTTAGTCAATTTTACTTATTTTCAAAATTAATAAAATAAGTTTGACGATAAAAATCTAAATTAGCTCTTGTGAGTTTGACACTTTATTATTACTCTTTATTAATTGATATAATATACTTGCTAGTATATTTGCAGTCACGGTCAAATTTTTTGGATTCATTATCGAGGATTATTCTAGTTTCATTTTGTCAACTCGTGAATTATCATTTTTTGCATTTTTGAAAATTTTCATTACATGCATTTATTTGAAATCTTTATTTTATATACTATAGTGAATATTTATATATTTATGAAAAAATTTCATACACAACTTGATAAGAGATGGAAATCCGTGTGAGTCGTACGGCCTAGCACCTGGCCCGCACAGATTTTGGCCAGGCTAGCCCGGCCCGAGCCCGGTGGCCCGGCCTAGGCACGACAACTCGACTGGGCTCGAGCTAAATCGTACCGGGCTACCCAACAGGATGCTTAGCACGGTCCAACACGGGCCCGATCCGACAAGCACGATTTTTTATTTTATTTTTATTTGTCATTATATAATTAAATATTTAATCTTATATTATTAGTTTCATAATTATATTATGCATATATTTAATCATATATCATAAAATTTATAACTATATTACATATAAAAATATTTTTTATACATCCAATAATCATAATATCATATATTATGACATATTTTTATTAAAACACATTTTTGTGACCCATTTTTAATTTTTAAAATTTTTATTTTTTAAATTTAATACATATAGCAAGAAAAGAAAAAAATGGATGGTCCGACTCGACACAACCCATCCCGACCGACCCGGCCAGGTCAACCGAAGTGCCTTTCGACACGGTTCGAAAGTCTATCTCTAAATTTCATTAACTTTCAGTAGAGAAAAAAATAAATCCACGCAATAATCCTAGTTAAAGGAGGATAGCAAAAAAAAAACTCAAGAAGCACTCTAACGCCTTGAGATCCACGTGACTTCACGTGCTTAGAGTCGTTCTAGAAATACTACACAATCTTCTATAATTGCGAAACATAAACCATAAATGGAAAAAAATCAATAATAATAGCTAATAATTCATAATATTCAAAATAATTAAAATATTAATAATAATTATAGTAAATGTGAAAATAGTAAAAAATTAGACAACTCGATCTAGAACATGTGCAATATTAGTCTATCACTGACCATAGTCACATGCATGACCATCATCTATGACTCTCTCACTTTCATGAATCCAAGTATAGAGAAAAAATTATGATAATAATAATACTCAGTACGTAGGGTCTACTAAATAATCAATATGCTCAAGAAAATATGATCAATGATAAGTCAATTAAGTAATCAATACAATAATCAATTAACAATATAACAATTTATCAATATGAGTAATATATCGACCTATAGTCAAAAGACCAATATAAATAAATAATAATTTCTAATTAACAATTTATCAATTAACTAATCAATAAATTAATGTTCAATTAATAATTTTCAATTCGATAATCAATGGTCATTAGCAATAATAATTCGAATCAATAGGACAATAACAATTGCTAACTCAATGCCAATATATCCAAATGATCATGATCTATTCAATTCAATTCGATTTCCATCCAATTCAATTTGATTTCAATTCAATTTAATTTAATTTATAATGTTCGAAAATATTCAATTCAATGAGGAGCGTTCGATCAATTAAGGCAATGTCCATATCTCTTTCATGTAAGTCAATGGAGGATCAACCCACGGCAAGCTAATCAATAATAATAGCGCTAACAATGATTCATAAATTACGGAGGATCATGACCACACATAGGACAATCATAACTTCTATGACGATATCTCAAACCTTTAGGTACACTATATGTCCCATCCTATTCAATTCAATTCAATAACAATATGGTCCAAGGGCTTGGAGAAAATCCAATAACTTTCGACTTTTATCTTATTTACCTAAAATATCTATTTTTTAATAATTTAATTTAAGTGAAATAAAAATCTAATCAGAAAGACTACTGAATCTATAATGATAAGATTGGATATGGTAACATCATATGATCAGATATGATGATAATATGATCTTAATATTATTACCAAGTATGATAAATAATATAATCGGGTATGATAATCATGACCGATCAATAATAATATAATTAATACATCACAATATTAATAGCAAGATCAATATAATTAGCAATTAAAATTGATAATGAATAAAAATTCAATAAATGAATTTTCTTCAAATCATAAGTGAATAACTCTCGATTCCCCATCTCTAGTTTTTCCCTTTTCTATTTTCATTCCCTGATTGTCTAGGAAATGCAATAAAACAAATTCTTAAAAATTCGAATAGAAGAAAATTGAAGCAAAACTCTACGACGCCTAACCTTTCTTCTTCATATTTCATTTTCTACTTCCTTTCTCAGCGCCTTCACTCTCATTTTGTTCCTTTCATTTTATTTTCTTCTCTCCTATCCACTCAGAGCCTTCATGTAGTGCCCCCCCCTGCCCCCCCCCCCCCCCCCCCCCCCCCTTTTTTTTTTCTTTTTGCGATATCCCTTTCTCTCTCCATGACTTCGGCATAACTCTTTTTTTCTTTGGTATCGTCTCATTCTCTCTCTACATTAACCTCACAGAAGGTCCTTTTACCTTATTTTCCATCTCTCTTTTTTTTCTCTATCCTTCTCTCTCTACCTTATACCAGCCTTCGTGTTGCGCCTTTCACCCCATTTATTTATTTATTTCTTCTATTCTCCTTCGGCAGGAACAATCTGAAGGTGCAAAGGTCCACGTTCTCTTTCTTACTTTTCACTCACTCGTCAATAAAATTAAAGGGAAAATATGTGGCACCTCAATTCCAGCCATCATCAACTGTGCAGATCAATTTTTTACAAAAGTAATGTGTCATAAAAATCATACATCGCGATAAACTTATGAATCCCCCTACGTACCTTGGCGCTTTGTCGTTCTCACGCCTTGTACGTCGTCTTGTTGTTGGATCTCGTTGAACCAACCTTGTGTTCGCTTTCGATCACAGGATATACACCAAGAACTAAAGAGAAAGAAATTTCTTTAACGACCGACTCTAAATATTTATTTATAAGGCTCTTACATATTTGATTTCCAATTCATCTATAACTTCTAATCCTAATTAAATTTAATCTTTTAATCAATCTATTTTAACAAGTTTTATTTATTCCAATAATTAAATAATTCCAAATTTGATTAAATAAAATCTCTTAATACATCTTATCCTCAATTAAACCCCTCCTTATTTTTCTTTATTTTTGGAATTATTAATTATAATAATATTAGTGACCATATTTCCCAAAATAAAAATGATAAGATATTCTTTTATCAAATCTTGAAAAACGAAGTCATTACATCATAACCTCCTTAAAAATAAATTCGTCCTCAAATTTATATAGATGAAATCACATTATCTATCTAACAAATCTAAAAAATCTTTTCTTATCTCAATTCAGTTTTTAAATGGTATATTCATTTCCATGATGTGTCCTACATATGTCACGTCTCAGATTCATCAGTATAGGTTGTTTTCAATCTTTCCATAAGGAGGCGGACTTCGTCGCTTCATTACTTTTGTAACAAGAACTATCATCCTTGTTAGTTAAACTATCCGTCCATCTTTGGATGGAAGGTGATGTTAAAATTCAACCATGTACCAAATGCTCTATGGATGTTCTATCAAAATCGGGGGGTAAATCGTAGATCCTTATCCGACGCAATGGATACTAATACTCCATGTAGTCGGATAACCTCTTTAAAAATAAATTCCCATCAAGCTTTCGATGGATATAAAGTTGGCTACCTTGTTAAACCGATCCACCACTACTCATATCGCATTTGTTGTTCTTGGAAGCTATAACAAAATCCATTATTATCGTTTCTCATTTCCATCGAGGGTTTTCAAGATATTGTAGTGCACCATGTGACTATTTTCACCTATTGTCATACTTGGTACTCTACAACGTACTCAATCCCATCCTGTAGGATCTCAAGGGGCATCAAGAGGGTGGAGGGGGTGTATTGGTGTTTAATCGAAAATATCGATTTCACAAAAATCGTCACGGAAGCATAAAATCGATTCTTAAAATATTTGCAATTCAGATTAGAAATACAATATTAGAGGGAGAGAAAGTGAGAGAAATCAAACACAAATAGACACGGTGGTTGTTGACGAGGTTCGATCACACCTTGGCCTACGTCTCCGCTCTGACTTCTCGACCTCGAGACCGTCCAAGATTCCACTAATCACTTCTTTTGTTCCAAATGGGGCAAGGAAGAAGGCCCTTTACATCAACCACCTTTTCTCCACTTCGAGAGGCAATGCAACCTCTTCTCATAGGAAGCTAATCTATTTCTCTCGCTCAAGAGGTAAGATTTAGAACCTCTTTTACATATGAGCTCTCTCTATTTTTTTAAACAAAAGTATTTCTTTCTTTTACAATTCTATGCTCACAAGAAGAGAAGAGAGAAATAAGAGAAAGCTATAAAATAAAAACTTCAAGAAATGATATCTCTTTGATAACTTGAAGTTTTTCTTCAATGAGTAAATGTGTGCCTTTGCCTCTGGTTTTGACACTCCTTTTATAGCCTTCAATGTGTGGAAAATTCGTTCAAAAATTATTCCACAAATTCCTCCTTCAAATTTGACCGTTACTATTCATTTGATTCGGAGGCCGATCGATCGCACTTCTGGACCGGTCGACCGGTCTAGATGACCGTTGCGTCATTTTTACAGCTTCTGCACTTGGTCGGTCGATCGGACTGTCGACCGGTATTGTCTCAACGTCGTTCGGAGTATGCTCAGTAGTTGTCGGTCGACCGATATCATCTCGATCGGCCTTGTTTGCTTCGACCGGCGGGTTGACCGACCTGCACTATTTTGATCATAACTTTCTGCATAATTATTCAAATTATATGATCTTAGAGTCTATGAAAAGCTAACAGAATTCTCTACAATTTTCACATTCATATAAAACTAATGAGATCAGTGACAATTATTTAATCAAAGTGTAGTGCATAAAGTTATTCATTTTTCTTTAAACTTTTTTAGCATTTCAACTTTAATCATTTGAGGTTTATTTCATTAAAATATAGTTTTATATGTCATTAAAACTTTGACCCAACAATCTTCCTTTTTTGATGTAAGACAAATCGAAAAATATGAAAAATATATAAGTTGGCGAAAAAGTTGTAAAATCTTGTAAAAACACTTTTACTTCCCCTAACACTTAACTTTTCTTACAATGGAAGATATTTATATAAAGTATATTCAGGTCATATTTCTCTTATATTTCTCCCTCTTTTGTTTCAAAAAAAATTCGATTGTAATTGAAGTATATAAGAAACCATATGTAACTCCCCCTTAATCAATTTTTTTAAAAAAATTATTCTTCCCCCTTTTGTCATATAGTATATATGTAGAGTATTACAAGTTTTGATAGATAACTCCCCCTAAATTTATGGCTATTTTATAATAAAAATCAATTTATGAAAAACAAAATAAAAATATATTAAAAATATGGCATAAAAGCTTTGATAAAACAATGTGATATCCATGATACGTGAAAATAATGTTTAATCATGCTCCCCCTATCACTGTGATCAATCTTTTATATATTCCTCTTTTCTATTTTAAAGAAATAATAGTTTTGAAATGTTTGGATGAAATAAAAAAGTAAGTGATACTTTTATCATAACTTTTGTGCTTTCATCACTTGTCCTTTGCTTTGCATGTGAGGCACACCTGAAAAGTAATTATGTAATCTTTGGTACCCAAATTTCTTTGGGTCATAATTTGTATACAATGTTCCTTTCGGAACCCAAATCATGCCATGTTGTGTTGATTTTCTCATTTTGCATTGATATGCATAATGCCCATGTGTAAAGTATTTAAAATGTGATTTTTAATCATAGGGATGATTCCTAAGATTATTTTTCTTTACATAAGAAATAATTTTATTTTGTATATATTTCAAAGAGACATTTTTTCTTTACTTTTTTCAAATAACATGCTAGTTTTACAACTTCACATGCATGCATGATTTCCAAAGTCTCAATTTCATTTTTTAGTTTTTCATTTTCCAAAAAATATGCATTATTTTCCTCTTTTAATTTTTCAAGTTCATGTATTAATGTTTCATTTTTCTCTTTAATTGAAAAATATCTTTTTATAAGAGAGGATAGTTCTTTATTTACATCTAAATAAAGAATTTCTTCGGAAGAATTTGATGTGTCATAATTTGATTTTGAAGGGTTAGAGATTATCTCATCGTCGTGGGCCATCAAGCATATGCATGTTTCATCACTAGATGAGCTTGATGAATCACTTGTTTCACTAGACTCTTCATATTTTTCTTTTTACCTTTTTGAGAATTTTCTTCTTTGTGGTATTTGTATGATTTTTTAGTTGACTTCTCGTTCTTATTTTTCTTTTTAACCAACTTAAGATACTTATCTAATTTTCTTGTGTAGAGTGCGAGTTTCTTTTCATCCACTTCCACTTCCTCTTCACTTGAATCTTCTTCTATTGTATTTGCTTTCAATGCCAATGTCTTCTTCTTGGGGACTTTTTCTTCTTGATCTTCTTGGATTGAGATCTCCTAGATTAGAAGTGAATCAATAAAATCATCAAAATTCAATTTATTCAAATCTTTTTCTTCGATCATGGTCCTCTTCGTATGCCATTTGGAAGAAAAAGATCTGATAATCTTTTTCACTTTTTGAAGGTTAGATCTTAGCTCGCCCAAGGAGGTTAAGTCATTCAAAATATCATTAATCCGAGCAATCATATAATTTATAGATTCATTTTCATACATCTTGAACGAATCATATTGATGATTTAGAATATTCAATCTAGATTATTTGACTTTATCGGTTCCTTCATAAGTGGTGATGAGTTTATTTCAAATCTCAGTTGCACTTTTATAATTTAAAATCCGATTAAAATCCATTGAATCCAAAGCACAATAAAAAATATTCTTTGCTTTCCAATCAAATTTCGAAAAAATTTTCTGTCTTTCGTCATATTTGAAAAGTAATTTTCATGTAGATAATACCCTTTTTCAACAATATCTCACATGTTTATATCAATATAATATATGTAGGCTTAAATATGAATTTTTCAATATCCAAAATTTGATACATTTAAAAGAGGAGGATGACTAATTGATTGTCCTTCGGCAAAAATAAATGCACTTAATGCCATAGCTCTTAAGATTATTAAATCTAAAAAAATGATTGAATCTTAAAAATGATTAGATCTTAAATGATTAGATCTAAAAACGAGAAGATTCAAGAGATCAAAACAAAAATAACCCACTCTGATACCAAATGTAGGATCCCAAAGGGTACCAAGAGGGGAGGGTGAATTAGTGTTTAATCGAAAATATCGATTTCACAAAAATCGTCATGGAAGCTTAAAATCGATCATTAAAACTTTTACAATTCATATTAGAAACACAATATTAGAAGGAGAGAGTGAGAGAAATCAAACATAAATAGGCACGGTGATTGTTGACGAGATTCGGCCACACCTTGGCCTACGTCCCTTTCTGACTTCTCGACTTCGAGACCATCGGAGATTTCACTAATCACTTGCTTTGTTCCAAATGGGGCAAATAAGAAGGCCATTTACATTAACCACATTTTCTCCGCTTTGATAGGAACGACAACCTCTCCTCCTATGAAGCTAATCTATTTATCTCGGTCAAGAGGTAAGACTTAGAATCTCTGTTACACAAGAGCTCTCTCTATTTTTTTAACAAAAGTGTTTCTCTCTTTTACAATTCTATGCTCACTAGAAGAGAAGAGAGAAAGAAGAGAAAGCTATAAAATAAAAACTTCAAGAAATGATCTCTCTTTGATAACTTGAAGTTTTTCTTCAATGAGTGAATGAGTGCCTTTGCCTCTGGCTTTGGCACTCCTTTTATTGTCTTCAATATGTGAAAAAATTGTCTAAAAATTGTTCCATAAATTTCTTCTTTTAATTTGACAATTACTGTTTATTTGATTCGAAGGTCGATCGACCGCACTTCTGGACCGGTCGACCGGTCTAGATGATCATTGCGCCATTTTTATAGTTTCTGCACTTGGTTGATCGGCCGGACTGTCGAGCGGTATTGTCTTGACGTCATCCGGAGCAGGCTCAATAATTATCGGTCGACTGGCATCTTTTATTCGGTCGATCGGTATTATCTCGATCGGCCTTGTTTGCTTCGACCGGCGAGTTGATCGACCTGCACTATTTTGATCATAACTTTCTGCACAGTTATCCAAATTAGATGATCTTGGAGTCTATGAAAAGCTAATAGAATTCTCTACAATTTTCACATTCATCTAAAACTAATGAGATCAATGACAATTATTTAATTAAAGCGTAGTGCATAAAGTTATCCATTTTTCTTTAAACTTTTTTAACATTTCAACTTTAATCATTCGAAGTTTGTTTCATCAAAATATAATTTTATATGTCATTAAAACTTTGACCCAACACATCCCTCGTCATGTCGTTCCACTAAAGAGCTTCATTGTACGTCTTTGTACATCTTTGCGCTTTTAGAATGAATGACGCATTCTAACTTGTGGCATTCATTCAGTGATCACTAGCTGATCATATTAGGTTTTTACTTCATTTTCTATTCATTTCACCTTTATCGAGCCCTCATTTTGTCTTACACTTGGTCAAATATGCATGGAATGCAATTGATTATGATAACCAGCTGACCATCCTCATTTTATACTTAATTCCATGTGCATAGAGGTTCTGAATTGTTAAAATCCATAAAGTTATTAATTCTATGCCAAGTTATCATTTTTTGGACAAGTTATCATTCCAAATCATGAAGTTATCATTTTGCTAATTAAGCTGATTTCTAGTTGTTATCTTGCCCTAAATCCCTTGCCATTATGAATTAATCATATTTGGATGATCATTGTTTGATTTGTGCAAAGTTATCATTCCAATACACAAGTTATCATTCTTAGTGCTAAGTTATCATTTTTGGAGCAAAATTGTCATTTCAATATGCAAGGTCATTATTTTTGCATAAAAGCATTAGGCAATTGTCTAATTATTGTCCTAACTCCTTGCTGCTCTAAATTAATCACTTTTAGATAGCCACGATTAAATCTGTACAAGTTATCACTTTTCTTATGCAAGTTATCAGTCCGGGACAACAAGTTTTCATTCTTATGAAACATTATCCACACCTGATAATTGACCCCATTTATATGCTATCATAATCCCTGGCTATCCTGAATTAATCATCTTTGAATAATCACAATTCAATTTACACAGAATTATCAGTTCTATGCAGTTATCATTCAGTGCATAAAATTCCCATTTCTATGCAGGGATTTTTATTCCTGCATAACATCAAACTTCATTTGCTAATGGAGCTTATATTAGGAGCTATTCTAATTCTTATTTGTTTAAATCTTATTTGAGGACTTTGATACATGCTGTTCTGTCTCTTCTAACAGGGAAAATAAGGATGCATAAGCTGGAAAAGGTGGGGGGGGGGGGGCACTCCAAAAGCTGTCCAAAAAGCTACTGCATCAACTGAAATTTTCCTGGACAGGACACATGGCATAATCAGGGGATAATAGAACATTCTGATCTGCATCCAAGGGTGTAGAAGATACATATAAAAGCTGAGAAATCTGGAGAAGCAAAAAGATGCCTCCATTGCAAGGTTTCTGGACCAGGAAAGAAGAAAGGAAGAGCGGGAGAAGAAGGCTGCTGCAATCTGATCCTGTGGACAGTTTTCTTGCAATCTGATTTCAAAATGTTTTATATTAGCTTTCAAATATGTATTGTATCTATTCTTGTAACTATGATGAGCTAAATCTCAGCTCTTCTAGGATAGGGTAGTAATCTAGTTTAGTTGTGGATGGAGTATGGACATTTTTGATTTCCTGCACTAATATCTGATTCCTATTTTTGCATTTCTGATTTCATTGGATCGTGTTCTTGACATTGTGAGATCCTACTTGTATTTACAATTGAGAAGTTGTCTTATGATCTATTCTTTGTTCAGAAATGAATCGAGAATCAATGACAAGTTTCTAGGTCCAATTCTTAATTAGGAATCTAATTCTTTATTTCTGAAATTTGATTTTCATTTCTGATTCCTGAAATGTTGAAATCTATTTATCATTGAGGGGCCCTGATTTCTTAGCAGCTGAGAAGCTAATTCTAGGTTCCTTCTTGTTCAGAAATGGATTAAGAAGCAATGATAACCTTTCTGATTTCAATTTGTGATATGTGCTGATTTTACCCAATGAACCAATGTTGGTGTGGATTTCATTTTATTTGCAGCTGAGAGGCTGATTTAAAATTTTCTTGTTGTTTCGAGATAAACCAAGAAGCATTAGCATTAGGATTGGAATCATTACATTTCTGATTAGTTGATGTATGAATGTTGGTTTGGTTGTGATGCCAATTTGAAATTGTCAAAATATAAGAGGATTTGGCAAAATCAGTGAGGTGCTCAAGGTTTATGCTTAATGATAACTCAATATCAGTAGGGACCTCTTCTAATTCAACTTAGTTAGTCATTCTTATGAAAATATGGTGATTAGTCTTAGTTTAATCATGCTGTGAAAACAGCCCTTTACTAGTTGAATCAGATTTGACATTTCAATGTGAATTGTTCCAATCCATCCATAACTGAATTAGATGAATCTCAATTTCTAGGAGAACCTTCCCATTGATTGATAAAACCTTTTAGTCCTTAGTTTAGTAATTAGAATTCAGTTCTTTTCAATCATTTAAAACACTAAAAACAGTTATCCTTTTTGCCATATTGAAAAATCTGTTTTCACTTTCTTTAATTTTCTATTGTTGTCACTTAGTCTAGAGGTAGTTTAGATCGTTTTAGGGAGTCATTGGTCTTCAATCTGTGGATTCGACACTTGAGTCTACTACATTGACATGTGCACTTGCAGTAGAAAGTGAGTTAGGGAGTTGATCAAAATTTAGAAAATTCTCAATTCTGACTACAAATTCAGCAAGTTATCACTACTTCACTCATTCCATTTCATCCAGCACCCATTCTCCTCAATGCTTCGTTCTCAAGGGCTCGCAATCATCCCTTATGCCTGATAATTTTGTCTGAGACTGAGAAGCCTCTAGGTACTTTTTCATACAACTTGAATAGAATGTTGTAGTCATTATCATTTAGTTGTGCATTGTCGATCTTCAATAACAACTAAGACTACATTCCATATTTACCATTATTCTTGCGCCATTATTGTTGGTCATTGAACTGTCATGGATGATGCAATTGTTAATGCTTTATCGGCTCTCTCACAGGCAAGCCAATGATCCTTTCGATCTTATGTTTTAGGCATTAAATTGAGTTTGCTTTCCTTGAATGGTGGCTAATTGCAAACTCACAATCTTTCAAAAAATTGATCCATTTCTTTGACGCATATTCAAATCTTTCTACAAAAAGATGCATGTTAAGCTCTTGTGATCTGTGGAGTAAGGTCGCCAACTTTTGAGGGTGAAAATCACAACTGTCTGTTTCATATCATGCATCAAATTTTTTTTCAATTGTCTTGGTGTGTGGACTAGCCCCTTTCCATATTGCCTCAAGACACATCCTAAACTAGTGTCATCTGCGTTATTGTGGATGACATAACTTCCTTGACCTGAAGGTATCGTCAAGATAGGCATCATCATCAAGCACTTCAAATTTTTGAAAACTATTTTAGCATTTCTCGAGTGATTCAAGTTTGACATCTTTCTTAGTGAGGTTCGTCATCTGTGACACTATCTTGTAGCAATATGATGTAGCTCTCCGATAGTATTATGCAAGTCTAAGGAAGCTTTTGGTCTTCAACACATTCTTTGGTTGAGCCCATTTGATTATAACTTCCACCTTTGCAGGATCATCTGATATACTAGCCATGCTGATATACCATATGTGTTGATGGTATGTTTGATGGTATGTTTGATGAATATTATTCTGCCAAAATTTGTATTTCGAAACTTTGACATATAATATATTTCTCTTAATATTTGCAGCACGATCTGCATATGCTATGTATGTTCCTTGAGCTCGACCAATATACGAGGACGTCATTGATGAACACTATCATGGACTTGCACATATATGATCTGGACACTATCAAATCCATAAAGGCTATTGATTCATCAACCAATCCAAATACCTGATGCCCATATTTGATCCTGAATGTTGTGTACGCAAGTCATCGTCGACCACTTAGAGCTGATGATGGCCGCTACTTAGATCGATGTTTGAAAATCCCTTTTATCGAAGACCATTAGTCGAATGAGTAGTCGATGTTGAGTCAACCAATGAGATGACAAGTATGCCATCATTCTCCAACAGGGCTGGTTGTTATCATTTCCCCATACCACTCCATCACTTTATCTATCGAGTTCAAGTGCTCGATATTATTGGAAAATTATGGACATCAACTAATCGATAACCTCTTTAGAAATATTGTTATATGGGTACTTCCATTAAACACTCTACTTTTTTCGTGGGTGATACTTTATTTTTACGAAAAAGTAAACTATGAACTATATCCATTTCTTATAACACATGCTATTTGGATACTATAAATATCCAAAGTCTAATTAAAGTGAAGATTACGATTTAGACTTTATCAAGCTTCAAGTCATGTGTGTCATAACATATCAATCTACTTGGGTGATTCTAGCACCATTCTTGAAGGTTTATCATTCTTTTGTTGCAGAGGTTTGTCCTGCCTTGGTTCATAGTCTCTTGTGAAGTGTCCCATCTTGTCACAATTAAGGCATGTTCCTATTTTCTAGTAGAATTCACCTAAATGCATTTTGTGATAGTGGTTGCATGATTCTCTATGTGATGGAGGCTCATTCTGTGTTGGATATGGCCTTCTTTGGTTGTAGTTTTTTTATGTCACTTCTCTCTTCTTTCATGTCTTCTATCTTTACTCCAAATACGAGATATGTGCCAGATTCGATTGAGTTGCATTTGTTGCGTCGTCATTTTCAAGCATGGTAGCGAACTTTTCCGCAACTTGAAGGGTCTGATAATTACAACATTTTACCCTTTCTCGGAGGCTCGGCTTGAGACCTTTCACTCATTGCATAATGCGATTTCTTTCCGATTTTCATCGAATACCATACTTCTCCAGCTTTAAGAACTCGATCATGTAGTCCTCGATCTCCATGGTACCTTATTGTAGATTGTGGTAATCCTTTTGTTTTCTCGCTCTTTGAAAAACAAGTAAATAGCGATCTTTAAATATATTTTTAAATTTTCTCCAAGGAATCACATCCTTCCTGAAGAATGTGCCAACTTTTACTATTTTTTGCTAACGCCTAGCGCCACCTGTCAAACGCCTCGTAGCGCATACAATTTTACAATTCTCATCACATACTATCTTGGTCAGAGTATGTTTAATTTCCTTTAGCCACATATAGGCTTTTTTAAAGTCGCTCTTCTCGTCCAATTGAGGTGGTTGTAATTTGAGAAAACTTTTAACAATCTTTTTTCGATTATCGTAAGGTGGAACATCATAACTTCGAGTATTGCTATATTCTGTTTACTTCTTAAATGGAACCATGTGGTGATGATTCATGTCTCGGTTGTTTCTCTTGATATCCATTGACCCATTCATTATTTACTCGTGGACCTTGGCCCACTTGGTCATCCTCTTGTGCACTTTGGGAGTGGACTCATTGACCTTATCGATCCACGATAAGGTCAATAAATAGTCACCAACTTGGGAGGCATATGTGCCTACCCAATAAACAATACAATTCAATAAGTAGTCAATAACAATGTCACATTAAAAAAACTTACATGACCCTATTGGATGACTGTAGTGGTTGCTCGTGACAATTGCACATGGACTCTATTCTATCTATTTAGAAACAGCTAAGAAATGCCTCTCCTTAATCTCTAATACCTTCAGTAATGCCTCGAGACCCACGTGACTTCACATGTTCAGAGTCGGCCCAGAAACGCTACACAGTCTTTTATAAAATATTTTTACAAAATATAAATCATAAATGCGGAAGACTTTTTCAATAATAATAGCTAATAATTCATAATATTCAAAATAATTAATATATCAATAAGTTCATAATTTTAATAAATGCGGAAATAATAAAAAAATTAGACAACTCGATCTGAAACATGTGTAACATCTGTCCGTCACTGAGCATAGCCACCTGCAGGACCATCATCTATAGCTCTCTCAATTGCACTAATCTAGTTATAGGAAAAAATTCATGAGTATAAAAATACTTAGTACATAGGGTCTACTAAATAATCAATATGCTCAAGAAGGTACGATCAATGTTGATCAATCAATACAATAATCAATTAACAATATAATAATTTATCAATATGAGTAATATATCAAACTATGGTCAAAAGACTAATATAAATCAATAACAATTTCCAATTAATAATTATCAATTGCCCGATCAATAAATCGATGTTCAATTAATAATTTTCAATTCGATAATCATTGGTCATTGGCCAATAACAATTTGATTCAATAAGATAATAATAATTGTCAACTCAATGCCAATATATATAAATGACCATGATCAATTCAATTCGATTCGATTTCAATTTAATCTATAATGTTCGGAGTTATCCAATTCAATGAGAAACGCTCTATTAATTAAGAAAAATTCTATATCTCTTTCATATAGGTCAATGGGGATCAACCCACGACAACCACTCAACAATAATAGTGCTAACAATGATTTGTGAATAGCAGAAGACCATGACCAAACACATGACAGCTATAACTTCTCTAAAGGATGACGATGTCTCAAACCTTTAGGTACGCAATTTGCCCTATCCAATTCAATTCAATAATAATATAACAAAATGACTTAGAGACAATCAGAGAACATGAAGACACAATAGTTTTCGGCATTTATTTTGTTTGCAAAAAATGTCTATCTTTTAATAATTTAATTTAGGAATTTAATTTAGATGAAACAAGACACAATAAAATAGATCATTGGATCTATAATGATAAAATTGAATATAGTAACAACATAGATCAGATATGGTGATAATATAATATGATGTGCTAATATTATTACCAAGTATGATAAATAATATAATCATGTATGATAATCAAGACAAATCAATAATAATATAATCAATATATCACAATATAGTAGCAAGATCAATATAATTAGCAGTTAAAATTGATAATGAATAAAAATTCAATAAATGAATTTTCTTCAAATCATAAATGAATAACTTTCGATTCCCCATCTCTATTTTTTTTATATTTCCATTCCTTGATTGCCTAAGGAAATGTAATAAAACAAAATTGAAACAAAACTCTACTATACCTAACCTTTTTTCTTCATATTTTATTTTATTTTCTACTTCCTTTCTCAACGACTTCACTCTCATTTTATTCTTTCATTTTCTTTTTTATGAAAATGTAGGATGCATATCATTAAACTTCATGCAAAAATGCATCTTGATACAAGATATTGAGGAGCTTTGAAGGGAGAGTGTCCTCACAAAAAATAATATCTCCTTGCAATCGTCCAAAATTAGCAAGAAAATCAGCAGTCCTATTGCGTTGCCTATTACAGTGTATAACAGAACAAGCATTAAAATTGTTGATAATGTGCCAAATTGTTTGCATAATGGTGATGATTTTCCATGGGCATCGCAGTTTCCGGTTAATTATATGTGATAAAAGTTGTGAATCCGTTTCCACAATGATGCTAGGTAAGTTCATTCGCATGCATTCATGGAGTCCCTGCAGTAAACCGATGGCCTCCAGCTCGAGAATGTCGCACGTGGTCCGGCTACAGCAGCCTGCAGAAATGAAAATTCCGTTAGAGGTTCGAATAATGAATCCCGCTCCCCCTGGCGTCGATGGATCGATAAAGGATTCATCCGAATTAAGCTTGACCCAGGGGTCAGCCGGGGGCTCCCATCGGACCCGAATAGGGTCTTGGGGGCTGGTTGTCTCAGGAACATGGGTAGTCACATATTCCCAATGCAAGGCGATAGCGCACTCCCAAACACATAGCATGAGCAAAAGTGACGGTCGTTTCTAGCAGTCCAAATTCCCCATAAACAGAAAGCAAAAAGGGAAAGAAAATATGTGTTTGATCTCTGGTCGAGTAACCGACCCTCCTTGATCCAATCTCCAATATGCCATGAATCCATATAAATAAAAGAAAAGTTTGCATTCTGCTGAAAGATCGACCATAGTTGAAGTGACACAGGACAGCTGAAAAATAAATGGGCACTTGACTCTATGTGTAAACCACAAAATGAGCAAGCATCATTAATCGAAGGATCAAAACGTTTGAAAAAATCTTTTGTAGGCAAATGGTTATGCAGTAATTTCCACAAAAAATAGAAATCTTGTGGGATACTTTGATCTGTCAAATTGCTTTACAAGGAGGTCGTCCAGATGACATGTCCAAGGCACTATCCCTGCAAAGGAAATTATAAACACATTTAGCATTGGCATTTCCATGCACATTCGGAGCCCATATCCATGAATTATCACTGGCATTAGGAGCAGGCAAATTAATAGGCAGATGTATCGCAGCAATCTTAGAGATGAGACAAGGGCCAAAGGAAGCAGAAATTAGTTTAATGTTCCAAGAACCATTTGTGATGAGATCCGAAACCTTGTGCAACATGTTAAGCTGTTCAACATTGATAAATGCAAGCTTAAAGGCTAAAGGGATGTCATAAATCCAAGGATCATTCATGATATCAGTTTTTTGACCATTACCAATACATTTAATAAATCCATGTCTAATTGTCCGATTAGTATCAAGAATAATTTTCCAAGACCAAACATAATTTGAGGGTCTAGAAGAGTTATCAATGACATCTGACCAAGGATGAAAATTGCCATAATTTTCATGAACAAGCTTGGTCCACATATTAGAGTCCTCATTCAAAATAGCCTGAGTTCTTTTAGCAAGTAAAGCATTATGAATTTTAAGAAGAATTCTGACCCCTAGGCCCCTTAGCTCTTTAGACATCTGCACAGTAGCCCAATTAAAAAGATGGACCCCCTTCCTGCCACCATTGTTATCCCAAAGGAAGCTCCTAGTAAGTTTTTCAAGAGATTCTAAAATGCCAACAGGGATGTGTGTTACTCTCAGAGAGTAGATAGGAATGGAGTTCATAACCGAATTGATTAGAGTTATTCTCCCAGCTTGATTTAGAATGTTTTTTTTCCAACCAGACATCCTGGTGGAAATCTTATCAGTAAGGTGCTTTAATTGCCTAGATGAGATTAGTTTATAAGATATAGGCACCCCTAAATATACAAAAGTAAATTTCCCTATATGAATGCCCAATAATTCTCTAATACCCTGAACTCTTCTAGGATGTAACTTGGGGGGAGATATAATTCAGAATTCTGTAAGTTCATCTTCTGGTTGGTTAGCATGCCATATAGATTAAAAATTTTGTTGAGATAAATATAGTTTTTCCTGGTGGCAGCAATGCAAGTAAGTAAAACGTCTGCATATGCCAAATGACTGAGGCTAAATGTGCCACAATTGAAAGGATGAATGTATCCACTACTAACATTGCTATTAATAAGAGAAGAGAGAACTTGTGAAATCCCCTGTCGGATACCTTGATAGCTGGTGAAAGTTTGGGAAAGTATGCCATTGATGCAACATCTGAACGTTGGGGTGGTAATGCATGCAAGAATCCAATTAATGAAAACAGTAGGGAAATTCATGAGTTTTAGAACAGTATAAATGTTGTGCCAGGAAACCCTATCAAAAGTCTTTTCCATATCAACCTTGATCAACATATATTTCCTTCTACCTTTCCCCATGGAATGGACTAGCTCCTAGGCCACAAGAATATTATCTTGTATGAGTCAGTTAGCTACAAAAGCAGATTGTGCAGGGTCGATAAGATTGTGTAACAAGGGTTTTAATCTATTAGCAATGATCTTGGTGGCAATCCTATATATAATATTGCATAAAGAAATTGAACGGTAATCAGATATGGTTCTTGGGGCCTGCTTTTTAGGAATGAAAATTAGGGTGGTACCTGGCCAAGCCGGGGGCATGTGTGAAGTATTAAAAAATGTCTGTATCTCACTGCAAATTTTTGGGCTTATGATATCCTAGTAGTTTTTATAAAATTCCACAGTGTATCCATCTGGACCAGGGTTTTTCCCAGAGGCATGGTCCAGAGGACCTCTTTGATCTCATCACAAGAGATTGGGGTGGTGAGCTGTGAGTGTTGATCTGAGTGCACCTGAGGTAAGTTAGGCCAGCACTCAAGGGGCAATATGGGTGTGTTCTCAGTACTCCAGAGTTCACTGTAGTGAGTAACAAACATAGCCCTAATGTGCTCTCCATTCTCAATGGTATCTCCCTCATTATTGATAATCCTTAAGATCTTATTTCTCCTATGTTTGATCAGGGTACTTAGATGAAAAAATTTGGAGTTCCTATCTCCATCCTTAACCCAGTTGACTCTATATTTAGACCGCCATTTAATGCTTATTTGTCTTCTTAATGTAGCATGAAGATGGTAGGCAGCCCTCAACTTATCCCCTTCATCAATTGAGAGACCAGCAGTGCTATCCTTGAGTTCAAGGATCCTGATATCCTCTAGGACTTTTTCCACTGTATGTTCTAGGTTACTTAGATCTTTTTTTATTCCACTCTAAGGTCTTATCTCTAATGACTTTTAAAGTCTGGCACACGGATCTATCCTGTGTCCACTCCCTCTGGACAATTTCCCTGGGCTGACAATAGGAGAACAAAAAATGTTCATATCTAAACAATCTAGGGCTTTTTTTTACTTTGGTGAGATTCTAAGAGTAAGGGGGCATGGTCAGAGGGGCACCTAGCTAAGGGCCTAAGAGTCAGGCCAGGAAAAGCCATAACCCAAGCATTGCTAACCAACGCCCTATCCAGCCGACAAAGGATTCTTGCAGCCCCCTGGCGATTATTACACCAGGTATGTTGGACTCCAATTAGGTCAATATCAATTAACCCCTGGCTATCAATGAGGTCTCTAAATACCTTAATTGAGTTTGTAAGACCAAAAGGTCTACCCCCCGCTTGTCTTCCGGCCTAGTTATACAGTTGAAGTCCCCCATGATAATCCAAGATGTGTTTTGTAAGTCCAAGTCGCTTAGATTTTTAAATAGTAGTGATCTTGTGATCGGAGTTGTGCTAGCATAGATACCAGAGAAAAGTGAGGTAAAGTTATCAGAAGTGACTACTGCATGAATAACTTGCGAGTCTATACTGACTACAGTAACCTGTATGTCCAGAATTTTCCAGACTAGAATTATGCCACCTGACGCTCCATCACTTTCCTGATAGCAACCACACTAGTGATTGCCCAGTCGGCGAAGAAATTTGTTTGCCTACTGTCTGTTAGCATGGGTTTCAAGTAGCAAAATAACATCAGGTTGATACTTACTTATGAGTTCCTTAATACGATCTCAGACTTTAATTCGGCATGCCCCCCGGCATTCCAGGAGATGAATTTCATGAGAAAACTGCAAGTTGACCGCCAGGACCCTGCACAGACAAAGACGAGGATGAATGCGCAGAAATATCTGATCCTTTTTGTTTACCTTTTTTGGCTTTTTGATTCTTTAGTATCTGATGCAAGGGTGGAAGTAGCGCCGGGGGAACCCGCTTCTTCGCCCTACTTCGCTTCGGGTCCTTCCGCAAAGGCGGGGCCGAGTCGGCATCCTGTTCCTCGTCTCCCTCGTCCGCATCCTCTCCTAAGATTTGACCTTTCTCTAGATCATCAATTTCAACGTTTCCGTGACCCTGATTGTTGCATGTGAAGTTTGCCTTGATTTTTTCCACCACCACGGCATGGCGCTCCCAGCTAGCAACGCCCTGCACCATATCCACAGCCGCCGGAGTGACCTGCACCTGAGGGGGAGAAAAAGAGAGCGAGGATGGCCGAGCCATAGATTTGGGCTGTGGATTAGGAGGTGGCGAGAGGAGGAAATTCCTCTGTTTCATATACAGCCGGGACACGTGTGTGGTGATCAGAAAAAATGAGTTCATCATGGCCATTGGTGCCCTTCAACTGTGATCCACGTGGCGTCATCAGTTGAGTTTCCTCTTGTACGATTTGATCTGGGCCATGTGTCAACTTTGATGCCTCACTAGGTTTTGTTTGTAGATCCGATCTCATCGACTCATCCTGGCCGTTCAATTCTGGCGTGTGGTTCAGATCAAGTATGGTGAACCGGTTTGCTGCAGCCTCTGGTCCAGCATCAGCGGGGGCCCCCGCGGCGAACCCTGCTCGACGGCGCTTCTAGGGATGGAGTCTATCTGAGCCCGAGCACTACGGGCGAGAGGCATCTCGGGTCCGTGCTTGCCGGTGCTGATGAAAGAACGAAGCCATGGGCCAAAGAGGAGAACCTTGCGGCCCTCCGGCTCTGGCGCTGAGCAACAGCTTTCAAATCTGTGGCCAACCAATCCGCAGCGAAAATAGAAAGTAGGCAAGTTATCATAGGTGACACGCTGAAAGTACCTGCTTCCATCTGGATTGTTGACCCAGACTCCTGCTTAATTGGTCGCGAGAGATCAAGATCAATGCATACGCACGATTCGCCGGTGATGGTTGTGTCGTCGATGATCAACGGAGCTCCGAAGCAGCTAGTTATGCGCATCATAGATTCATGGTTTAATAACTCATAAGGCATGTCATACATACATACCCAGATCGGTAGCTTCTGCAGTTTCACGACGGCCGCGCGGAAGAATGGTTGTGGTTGAGTCATAAACAGGAGTTGTCCCCGGACGCTCAAGGGCCCTCCAGTCAGCACCCTCAAGCGTTCCTGGAAGCAATCAAAGGAAAATAGGAAGACATTATTGCCCATAACTTTGATGTTCATTGAGTTCTGCATATCCCAGATCTACGAAAGCTCCGTCCGGAGCATTTCTAGGGCCAGGCGTCCCGCAGATCTACCGATCAGGCACAGCTTCAATTCCTTCGATCTTTTTGCCACCTCAGCGGTAGGCATATTGACTTCCTCGATGATCTCCTCCTGCAAACATCTGAGTTGATGAGGCGAGATAAGGTCTGACGGCCGCCGCAGAGAGTAAAGGTCACCCATTGCCCTAGCCGCCACAACATCCTTGTACGATTGCTTGCTACGGAGAGGTGGGGGAGGGGGGGAAGGCGCGGTGGAGGAGAGATTTGGTGGTTTCTCTAAGGACATGAGGGACAATGGGTGGTGGCTTCTCCGGCTAGGGGCGCCGGAGATAGTGGCGGAAGGGTTTTTAGCTAGCCGTTAGAGAGAGCCTTATTATCCATTTGCTCATGGCAATCAAAAAGTTGTGGGCTTGGAATGGAGAACTATTCTTTCATTTTATTTTCCTCTCTCCTATGCACTCAGCGCCTTTCACCTAGCGTCCTTTTTTTTATTTTTGCCATATCCCTTTCTCTCTCTCCATGACTTCGGCGTAACCTTTTTTTTATCCTCTCATTCTTGCTGGGGGGCTAGGGATCAGGAGTCTCTCAAACGTGAGAATCGCTTTAATGGCCAAAAGAATACTTGCTCTGATACATGGGAACTCAAACCTTTGGTCTAGGTTAGTGCAGGCTAAGTATGGTGATTTCCATCCTTGGGCAAATACTTTATGTCCTTCCTCTGAGGTTAGCATTAATACTGCACAGAAAGCTCATGCATGGTCTTGGAAAATTATGTTACATGCGAACAGGAATATTAGATATGGTTTTATGAAATCTATTGTTAGTGGAATTAACACTAATATCATGAATGATCCTTGGATTTCTGACATCCCACTTGCCCTTAAACCTACCTTTATAAATGCTGATATATTATCTATGTTGCACAAGGTTTCTGATCTCATTGAAAATAATATGTGGAATTTTACATTGATCTCCTCTTGCTTCGGCCATCACCTGGTCACTAAGATATCTTCGATATTTTTACCTGCTTCTAATGTCGATGATGACTCATGGGTATGAAAATATGATGTACATGGTTGTGCAAATGCTAAGAATATCTACAATTATCTATGCAGTAACAATGGCTCGACCTCAACATCTGGAAGGCTTCCTTGGAACTCTATATGGCAGATCAAGGCCCCTCCTAAGATTTCTATTTTGATTTGAAAGCTTATGCACAATCGTCTGCCAACCAAAGATTATTTTCTAAATTTTGATCGTTCGATTAACTCTGAATGGTCTTTCTGTGGTTTAAGTATTGAAACAAATGCCCATTTATTTTTTCAATGCCCTATTTCGCACCAGCTTTGGTCGATTTTCCAGCAGAAAACAAACTTTTCTTTTACATATATGAACTCATGGCATATTGGGGATTGGATCAAGGAAGGTCAACTACTTGATCGGAGATCCAAGCGGCTTCTCATTTCTCTTTTTGTTTTTTGTTTATGGGGACTTTGGACAACTCGTAATGATCGTCATTTTAGTTCCAAGCAAGCAACCATGTTGTGTGTCTGGGAGCAGGCTGTCGCCGCACACGGGGAATATGTTCATACCCATGTCCTTGAGACAAACAGCCCCCAGGACTCAATTCGGGTCCGGTGGGAGCCTCCGATTGACCATTGGGTCAAACTCAACACCGATGGATCATTTGTTGATCAATCAATATCGGGGGGAGCAGGCTACATTATTCAGAATTCTAACTGTACTTTCTTGGCTGCAGGATGTTGTCAGCGCATGGCTGTGGACATTTTGGATTTGGAAACGGCCGGGCTTTTGCTAGGACTCCAGGAGTGCAAACGCAGATGCATCACCCATATCACAATAGAAACGGACTCGGAGATGTTATCAAATATTGTCAATCGGAAATCCTCATGCCCTTGGCATATTAGAAATCAAATGCTCACAATCTGGGAACTTATTAATGATTGTAATATTTGTACTGTAGCTCATTGCAATAGACTTTGTAATAAGACTGCGGACTATATTGCTAATACGGTCGGGCGCAAAGCTGCGACGTGATTTTTTTGTGAGGAGTCTCTTCCTTGTGAGCTCCTCAATATTTTGTACCAGGATGCGTTTTTGCACGCTAGTTAATGCTTAATCTGCTTTTTCAAAAAAAAAAATTCTCTCGTTAATGCATTAACCTGACAGAAGGTCCTTTTACTTTTTTTCCTTAGGCACAAACGTCCACTTACATCTCCTCCCTTTTTTCCTTTATCCTTCTCTTCTCTCTCTACCTTATACGACCCATTTTATTATTTTATTTTTTCTTCTTTTCTCCTTCGGCAGGAACAATCTGATGGCGCAAAGGTCCACGTTCTCTTTCTTACTTTTCACTCATTCGTCGATAAAATTAAAGGGGAAATATGTGGCACCTTAATTCTAGCCATCATAGACTGTGCGGATCATTTTTTCACAAAAGTAATGCACCGTAAAAATCATGCGTCGTGATAAACTTATGAATTTATGATCCTCCCTACTAACCTTGGCGCATTGTCGTTCTCATGCCTCGTACATCGTCTTGATGTAGCACGTCGCTGGACGAACTTATGTGAGTGTACACCGAGAAGCAAAGGAAAAGAAATTTCTTTTACGGCCGATCCTAAATATTTATTTATAAGTATCATTGATTTTCAATTCATCTATAATTTCAAATCTTAATTAAATTTGGAATTATTTAATTATTAAAATAAATATAATTATTAAAAAAATTAATTAAAAAATTAAATTAAATTAATAGAACCCCTTAATACATCTTATCGTCAATTAAACCCCTCCCCATTTTTCCTTTATTTTCATAATTATTAATTATAATAAATTAATGACCATATTTTTCAAAATAAAAATGATAAAATATTCTTCTGTTAAATCTCAAAAAATGAGGTCGTTACCAGCCCAATGCGCAGCATCATGTAGCCATCGTCACCAAGATATTTCAACATCTAAACCTAGGATGTCATTAATGTCACTCATCCAATTCTTATTGATATTCCAAACTCATCATTCTATCCTTTATTTTATTTTACTTTATTTATTATTCTCTCTCCGAGGTCCCCTCAACTTCACCCAACTTTTCTTCTTTAATCATCACACACACTTTCTTTATTCTTTCTTCTAATGCTATTGATTATTTAATTAATAATATAAATTAAATTATTGGGCAAATATATTAATTTAATTAATATAAAAACCACAATAAGGTTAGATAAAAAATAAAATATATTTATTTCTTGCGATTATTAAGTTAATGAAGAGTGCCCGTTGCTTTTTATTTTTTGTTAATAAATTAACAATATATTTTTTAAAGTAATTTGGTCAATCAATTATTGGTAGTTAAATAAATATTTTTAAGACACGGTGCCGAATTAGATTAAATCTAACACACTAATTAAAAAGATGTTTGAATCAACTTGATAATGAGTATTTTCTTAATAAAAAATAAAAAAAACAATGGACTAATTATTTTGAGAAACGATTACACTAAAAATAATTTTTCTCTTCCTATTTCCACTTTATTTTATATATTCATAAAATAATAATATATGTTTAATCTTATTGTAATTTATATTAATTAAATTAATATATTTTTTCAATAATCTAAATTATACTGTTGATAAATTAATTAATTGCATGAATCAATAGCATGAAGAAAAAGACGATAGAGAGTTGATGAGTGTGAAATTATTTAATAAGTGAAAATTGAGGAGACTCAAAAAAGAAAATGATAAGTAAAGTAAAAATAAAATGAAGGTAAAACAGTGAGTTTGGATTCACAATAAAAAATTGAGAAGTCACCCCTAAACTTATACGAGTTAATATAAACTTTACAGGATAAAGCACTATCAAACTACTCCATTAATGTGAAGAAGAGACATGTCGTCGCAATCACTAGCCCTGCTTATACATGATGGGGGCACTGATGACTAAATTCTCTGTGACGTCCGAGAATTTCGTTAAAAAAAAAGAAGGAAAAAAAGTGGACTCGTTCGTAACCGTCTCGTACATTCACGAAGCACTACTGAGCCCTTATAATGGTGACCAACACGCCGACCTGAAGGAGTTTTTTTCCACCTTGGCATCACGGCAGGAGAGGAGAGAAGAGAAGGGCGGAGACGTCGTGATTGAAGGAGACGCGCAGGCTGTCATCAGTGAAATCACATTCGTTGTTTACAGAAGGTACACAAAATGACAGCATCCATCTTCATGTTTTCGGTCATTCGATCAGTTTAATTTGCACATCAGTAATATAAAATCTTATATGATCTGTCGTACGTATTTTCTCATCAAGGATGACATTGACCGGATCCATTTGCTTGCCTCCACATCCAACGTAATACTATAATCCGAGTATGTCAGTCTATAAAAGAAATGTTGCATCTCCTTAAGTACATTAGACATTAAATGCACGTCCATCAAACATTAGTACGCCTGTAAGACTGGAAGTACAATTTGCAGTTGGTCTCTGTTCATGCCCTTGTAATTTAGATTAAATCATAGTTAGCGCCCACAGTAGCTTGAAAATTTTATTACAGCTCAAGTAGAGATTAATCTTGCTTCTATTAGTGGGCATAATAGTATAGCATTTATTTCCCCATTGTATTTTGAGTCTGATGAAGTGGGTGGACGTAATGCGCTACAATGCATTACATGTAAATGTACGAACATGCTTTGCATACATCACTACATGCATTAAATGCACCAAGTTTCAATAGCATTAATTGCACATAACAGGTGCATTTGACGGCAGCAACAGTACCACATGTAAGAGTGATTGTATTGTATAGAAATGTATTTACTATATTTGCATCTTAACTCTATCAATCATCTTTTATAGTTACTCTATTTTCTTTTAAGTCTGAAACACAAAGTCTACTTAATCAAAGTCTTCTTGATGCTAATCGTCTTCCTACTTAGTCGATGATACATGCATATTTCGTTCTTAACTGTATGATGATTTTATGTAGATTCCAATATCCTTCGTCTTGTTATAAATATCTAAATCTTGAATCCCAAGGATAGTTATAGGGGTAAATAAGATAAAAGATGAAAAATATTAAATAGAAGAGCTCTTCTTATGTTATGTTGACGACGATCAACTTGGCCAAAAGGGAGTCGAAAGATACTCCACCGGCCCATATTTGGCGTTGAGATGCTCCGCCCTGGCCAAAAGGGAGTCGGAAGATACTCCACCAGCCCTATTAAAGGGAGTTGAAAGACACTCCAAAATAAGTGTAACATAATGAAAATGTAAAGATGATAATGATTATGATGATGGGCAATGCCCAATGATATTATGATCTTTTAATGATGATCAAGTTATTCTTATTACACTTATCATATTATCATCAGTCTTACTATCATATTTTATACATCTTGATTATGTTATTATCATACCAATTATGCCTAATGATTATGATTATTTCATTGTCGTTATGATATCATTACTACTTATATGTCATATATTTATTATGTATTGGGCGTCAAAGCTCACAAGGAGGCTTTTCTCCCCTGTGTATTCAATGTCACATGTAACAACCTGACCCAGTAAAAAGAATAATGGCGCAGGTAATAAATCAAGCTCGTGGTGATCTTTGCACATGAAATCAAATCTCTTCAGCTTCCTTTCTATTTTCATCGAGTTGTAATTATATTATGCAAACTCTTTTGTTTATATTATTTGAGACTCATTTAGGTTATCTTGTTAAGACTTTCGCACTCATTTTTTATTATATATCTTTTTAAATCAAATGATAATTATTTTTTCTTTCGCAATTATGCATTTATTATATTGACCAGTCAAAGTCTTATTTTGGTCAAATTATTATACACGTATGTCATGTCCCGTAACGTTCCCGGGGTGTATTCAGCCACGTGGCAGGGTGCATTTCGGGAGCGTTACATTCTCCATTTAAGATAAATTAATATAAAATATGGAGACTCAATTTTCAATTATGAAGTGCAATAGCCAAGAAAATGATGGTATCATATCATCATCTCTTAGTGAAGATAAATTATCTCCAATTTGAAGGAAATGTTTGACCAATTTGTTAAAATTATCTTTTTTTATGATTGATTGTTCAAAGATTGTTCCTTGTAACTTGAGGTGAAATATAGATGAGCCACCACAAAATCATCTACAATGAATTTATTTTTCACATCTCTATTTTCGCCACGTAACCAATATAAAATAGCTCGCTGCCATTTTAAGTCTAAGAACTACCTAGCGTAGAATCATAAAACCCACCCATATATTTATGGAAATAATGGACGCTCCCCCCATTTATCGGTGCTTGTCCAATCCAGATCGGGCAGGCGCCGATAAAAAATGAGTTTTATCCTTTTGAATCGGCGATCATGGCAAAAAAAATCGGGCTGAAAATCTCAATAAATCGGACCAGGGATGCCGAGTACAAAAATCCATGGTAAAATGCCTGCCTCGCACTCTCTCTTAACTCCCTCGCTCTCATATCTCTCATGGTTCTCGCTCTCTGTGTTCAACAAATGTCGTTCGACCGCTGACGAGATCGATGATCACTCTCTCGCTCTCGACATCGATGACCGCGTCTGACCATGCCAGAGTTGTGCAAGAGTGCGATCGCCAGCGAGATCTCCGCATCCCCGCATGTCCGACCAGATATATGGGATGAACGGCAGAATCTGACGGACGCCGACCAAATCTGATCCTCGGCGGCCTCGTTCGACCAGATTTGGTCCTCGACGGGATCATTCGACCAGATCTGACGGACGCCGACTGCGTCCGCCCAGATCTGCACGGATGCGACGAGATCTAAGTCTCCGCGATCTTTGCCGCCAACATCTGTGACCTTCGAAAGCGCGTCGATTCCAGATCTGCCCACATCTCCCTCCACCGCCGACGAAATCTACAACCTCAAAGGTGCTTACCCCATCTTCATATGAAGTTTTCAATATTTGTACTCAGATCTGAAAACTTTCTTGCTAAAGAAAATGTATACTTCATCGTGTTCATGCATGCATGCATTTTAGCTAGTCATACCCTTGATGCGTGCATTTATCTTCTTGTTTCACAGGTTAGGCATGTCATCTTCTACCTCATTCATATCACGTCCTTCGAATGAATTAGATATTCTTTTTTGCGCATATGGTGATAAGGCAATATTACAAACTTCATGGACAAATAATAATCCCGGCAGACGATTTTGGAGGTGTTCTCATTATCGGGTAAATATATTGATTACAAATAAGTAATGTATTTTGGCCTTCATTTCTATTTCATGATTTATTGTATGATGTTCTTACAGGGTAAGCGCCCACATGAAGATTGTAATTTTTTTAATAGTTCGATCCAACTATGGATGATCGACATAGGAATATTTTAAGAAGCTTGCTAAAGGATGATGGAAAAGCTCAAAGACAAAGATCGGATAAATATAGGATCATTTTAATAGGATTGTTCAATAAAATTGTCGCCTATGAAGATGTTGCAAGAAGAGATAAAATAATGTATTTACTTATTGGAATGATAATATCATTTGTATTAGTTAAAATGAACTTTCTTTAGTTGTAGAGTTTGTAAACATTACTTCCCTTCTTTTTATTTAGTGTTAAGAGTTTGTAATGAACCTTTGTTATCTAGATGTTGATGTTGTATTTTGTGATCTTCGCTTTGCGATATACAAATGATATTTTGTGACATTTGTTATTTTGCGTTATGTTTTTGTGATCTTCCCTTTGTTATTTTGTGAATTTGTGACAAAATAATTGCAATATGTTTTTAAAGCAGTTTCGACATACATGTTTCGATAAATAGCAGTTGTGAAGTTGTGATATGTTTCGACATATAACATATGTCTCGACACATGTTTCGACAACATAAATAGGTTCCAACCTATAACATTCAACATCAAGGAAATTACAAACAATATAAATATGTTCCAACATATTACATCCAACAGCGGCATATCAAATACATCCATAAGTGTTCAATTATATGTATGACCTTATTTCTCAGCACCCTGTCAAATATGAAAAACGATTATTAGACTTTCTAAAAGAAAAGTAAATGAACAAGAATTAAACTTTTTTAAAGTAAAAGTAGCTGCAATAATGGACACTTTCGTTTGTCATGTCCTTGCTTCCCACATTTTTTGCAACTCCTCCTTCTGGAATCATTTTGTGACATAAAAATTTTCACGCCAGATTCAATCCTTGAAACATTCTTAGGCCTGCCCTTAGACTTCACACAAAGTGGGTCGCGTATTGTAAATTGCAAGTCATGCAAGTTTATGGAGCTTAGTTGACTAAGTGGTATATCAGTAGTGCTAAATTGAGTTATTTGAATGTGACTTGTGCTTGCTTCACTTGCATCTATAGATTCATTCAGCACATGAATTGCACTCATTTTTAATATGAGATCATCTATAGTCGGCGCCCCTCATTGTAAATGCATAGGTGAAATGAGACCCATCTTTTGTACTTTTCAAATATTACTTTGCCAAGATAATTTTTTAATGGGTGTTATGCTATCTCCGTAAGTGGATTGACGAGCATAAATGACATGTGCTTTTGTGTATCTAGCATTTATGGGCCAGCGATAAAGCACATAATCTTCAGTAAAGAAACTCACACTTTTCTTATGCAGAATACAAAAAATATGACAGCAAAATATTCCTTCTTGTTCAAATTTTTTGCATGAACATTTTGCATAATTTTTTTCAACGTGACTAAATTTTTTACACATTTTTTCCCTCATCAATGCCCCTCACATGAAAAATAGAATAGTAAGATCTATCTGTATCCTTGTAAATCTTATGCGATGTGAAGCTGAAAGACTATGCATATTCTGTTTGAAACTTACAAAATGAAGCATGTGAATAGATCTTACTTGCATGATTCTCCAAAGGACTATTAATAATGAATGCAGGTTGTGAGTTTATTGTTTGAAAATCTTCTCGTTCTTCACGTTCACGATGAGTCTGAACAACTTTTTTATATTGTTCTACAAAGCGCGACAGCGAAGTGTGCGCATTGACATAACCATAAAAAAAGTATTAATACTTTATACCCTCTGAGTGGTTCGCATACTGACAGTAAAGACATTTTTATAATATAAAAAAAACTACTGTTCACGCTTGTTGTACATTATTCTAACCAATGCCCATTTCGAATATCGAACTTTTCTTTCAAAAAGAGCAAACCCTATTCAAACTCATCTATATTTGATGATCCATACAGTCAATTATTGTACTCCTCTTTAAATGTCGGTTGTGCATATAGATCTTTTAGATGAGCAATATGCCATGTACAAAAGATGTGTTTGGTATGTGGAAAAATCTTATGTATGACATTCCCCATCGCGATATCTTGATATGTAATAATATACTGTGGATGTTTTCCAAACATGCATTCAGACCATTGTTCAAACAACCATGTGAACGTCTCCTCTGCAAGTAAAACACACCCAAATAAGCAAGATTTCAAATGGTGATTAATTCCTGTGAATGATACAAATGACATTCTTAAATTATTGGTTTGATATGTTGTATCAAATACAGTCACATCACCAAAAGTCAAATAACTATCCCTTGACCTCCCATCAGTCCAAAAAAAATTCAGAACTGTACCATCCGCATCGAGCTCCCAATTATGAAAGGAATTATGATCAGTGCGTACCTTTTTTTGAAAATTAGATATAATTTCCAAGCACTCGATAGAGTAAGTGCTTTTTCTTATGATTCTCAAATGATCAATACAATTCTGAGCTGTTAAAAGAGGTTCTCCAAACATATTAAGGGCCCTAGCAATCTTAGACGGACCCATACCGAAGGCATGTAGATGACCAATAGCTTCTCTAGAAGTTGCGTTGGTTTGATTGTATGATCTTAAGAACTTTACCTTCGAAGGAATTGTCATGCAATGACTGTGCTCTTCTTGAAATTTTCTCACCTCTCATTTCTCATCTTGCCTTAGAACAACATATAAATGAGCACGATAGTCGTCCCTAACTTCTCTTCTATGTGTAAAAGCTTGTGTCTCTCCTTGTCCAATTCTCTTGTGCCCTTCTTTAGAACAAACATATTTCACATTGATTACCTTTTTTGTAATCTTGTGTTTATGTGAAGTTTGTTTTCTCATAGAAAAACCCACTAATTTAGCATACATGTTATAGTACTTGTAAGCTTCTTCATTTGTGTCAAATAGCATTCCAACATAAGGTTTCGATAACTCATATGCTTTCACAAAATTAGCATCATCTTCTTCAAGTTTATCATGTTCAATATAGTCTTCATTCACCCATTCTTCTGTCAGTTCTGTCATGTTACTAACACTATTCTCATCGTCCATGTGCAATCTTGCTCGTCGAATATTGGTAATTATAAATAGCCTAAAAGATACAAACAAATTCTCATTAGAAATTACAAATACAGAATGATAATTATGCATTATTCACCATTATAGTTAACATATAATAATCACTGTGAAAACAAGATTGGACATGCAAAATGGCATCTTTATAGCTATGTGTTTTAAACAAGATTCAAAACTCGTGTCGTGGTTCTGTGACAATTATTAGTCAAACATATTTACACATGATTACAATAGTGATTAACTCACATCAATTAATTAATTATAAGGTAATTAACTAGTTACAATGATTACCCCTTACATGATGAATTAATAACATGGTGATAAACTACTTAAATTGAAGGTGATTATTAAATAATTACAAGGTGATCAACTAATAACATGGTGTTTAACTAATTACACAACAATCCGACGGCGTGCGATCGCAGTCAGCGAGGGTGGCAGGGCGGTGGCATCGTGCGGGAGCGGTCAAGGTGTGCGACGACGATCAGCATGAGCGGAAGGGTGGCGGCGTGCGATGACGGTCAGGGGGCGGAAGGGCGGCGGCGTGTGACGACGGTCACCGGGGGCGGAGCATGTGATGGTGGAGGTGGGGAATCGGGTTTCCTGGATGCGATGACAAAGGTCAATCCGACTACAAAAGTGGAAAAACTACAAATGACAAAAGAGGGGAAAGTGGAAAAACTACAGATGACAAAAGTGGTCATAGATTTCGTCGGCGCCGAAGGCAGATGTGGACGGAACTGGAGGCCACGTGCTATACGATGTCACAGATGTCAGCGGCGACCGTCGTTAAGGCGTAGATCTGGAAGGACGATGTCGCCGAGGACCCGATCCACTCGACGTCAGACCAGATCTGGTCGGCGTCCATCAAATTTGGTCGGCGTCCGTCGGATGCCTTCGGCGACCATGAAATCTGGTCGGACGTGGTCGGGGAATCGCAGATCTGGGATGGTCGCACTCGCTAACGATCGGATCTGGTCGGACGTGGTCAGGAATCGTAGATCTGGGATGGTCGCACTTGCGCAGATCTGGTTGCGCAGAACGTGGATGTGGTCGCCGGCGGTCGTGAATGTCGGAGAGCGAGATAGCAGAGACAAGTGAGAGAGAGAGAGCGAGTAAAAAGGATGAAAATTCATTTAACCATGCTTTGAGTACTCACCCACACAGCGTCGAACTGAGATCTCAATAAACCGGAGATCCATCAATCGAACCGCTTCCGACCCCGCTTTATCGATCGAACCGAAGAAGGATAAAACTCATTTTTTATCGGCGCCCGTCGGATCTGGATCGGATGGGCGCCGATAAATGGGGAGAGTGTCCCCCCATTTCAGATGGGGGGACACCCATTATTTCCTATATTTATTGTTAGCAATATTTAATTGATATTAGTTTATATCTTATAAATTTTCAAATTTATTTTTTACATTAAAATAGTTATTATAATCTTAAACTCAAAATAATATTTATCACTTTTATTACACTATATTTTTATAATTTTATATTTTATTCAAAATTTCAAACATTCACTGAAAGTAAATTTTTAATCAACTTTTTAATTTTAATTATTGCATTTAGTTTCTTTCGAACACTAATACGTTAATGTAATTGTTTATTAGGAATTTGAAAAAAAAGATTTTACTTTATCTAACATTAACCTAAAAAGAGAATAATGAAGAAACCTTATATGTATAAAATTCAAATCTTAATTTTGAGAGAGGTGCAAATTCACTATTTATCGAATGTAAGAACTATTCTTTAACAAATATATGAGAGGATTGGATGGAGTGATAAGTGGCGTCATTTAAATAAATTTCGAGTTTAGTTTTTTATAAATATAAAAATTATTAAAAATATTATTTATCATTATCAAGCATTCAAAGTGAGATAATATTATTAGATTAATTGAACCTAATAACGTATCCATCTTTGGTATGCATAATTGTTACTTTCGAAACACGGGATGCTACCTACCAAAAAAGGCATATCGTCGTATGCTTTGTGAAATGCCACCTATTTATTGTTGGAACTTGGAACTTACACGTCAAATTTCTCGACTCGTACAATAAACGCACTTATATTTAGGGACGGCGGCAGGTGCCTGGCTGCATGTGCAAATGTAGGCTCGATTTCCACCGTTCACTTTGTGAACCAAGCTCAATTTTTTTGTGAATAACATAATACATTGTTTACTTCATTGCGAAAATTACGAGTGACTACTTTACCCATCATATATGATATATCAAATGGCGTGGCTCTTTAAATTGCCACCTTAATAATTAATTGCAGTGTATATATACACTCACGTATGCAAACATAAGAAAGATCTAGATTGTTCTACTTATCCTGTCAATAATAAGGGATGCATATCATGACTAGATAAGGTTACACCAGTTAATAAGGTATGATGCTTGTCGTACCACCACCCTACAGCGTTAGATTTGTGAGGCACCACATACTATTTAATGATTTTATATAAGGTGTGTATTTAACAAAGAAAAATATATGAAGCAAATCAAATTAGTTTTCTCAACAAATTAAATCTCCCATCAATGTCACTTCTCATTTTTCTAATATCTTTTATTATATGAGTTATTTTGTAATAAAAACTACATCAAATAATGAAAGGAAATAGTCAAAACACACATGTACATGATTTCTAGTTTATATAAGTTAAAATATTAATAAGTATTAATTTTTCAGTTAACAAATAGAGAGAAAATTTTAAATTATTCATAAGATATTTTTACTAACTTATAAGGTTCCATTCACTTAGCTGATATAAAATATATCTCATAATTAAGTTGGAGTGTTGATAAGTAGTTTAATAGTTGAAGATGATTTAAAAATTAAATAATTATGTATTTGGTAATAAAATAATTTCTAAGTTATTATTTTAGTCCACTAATAAAAAAATCTTTAGTATTACAACAGAAGAAAAGATGTGAAAAAAATTTATGTATGTTCTAAGGACAAAATTATACATTCTCCCACAAACAAGTTAGGATTAGGGGTGGCAATATTCCCCACCCCCGCAGGGTCCGTGGGGATTCCCTATTCGGGGCCCCATCTTCGAAGAATTTCTTCCCCACGGGGGCGGGGACGGGGGCCAAACTGCCCCCGCCCCCTCTTTCAGGGATCAGAACGGGGGTAGTTCTCCCCACCCCGTCGGGGCCCCGATTCCCCGATAAGTGCATCCCTCCTCTCTTTTTTTCTTTCAATGATCTCGACCGCAGCCCTCCTCTCTCTCTCTCTTCCTCTCTTCTTCGTCCGCGCAGTCGCCCCCTCCTCTCTTTTTTTCTTTCAATGCTCTCGACCGCCGCCGCTCTCGCCCCCACCGCCGTGCTCTCGCCCGCCGCCGCCGTGCCCTCGCCCGCCGCGGCCGTGCTCTCGCCCGCCGCCGCCGTGCCCTCGCCCGTAGCGGTCGTGCTCTCGCCCGCCGCGGCCGCTCTCTCGCCCCGCCTCCACCGCACTTTTGCCCGCCGTTGTGCTCTCTCGCCCCTTTTCGCCGGCCATCAAAGAAGAGATCGGTCGCATTCGAGATCAGCCGCATCCGAGATCCTCCTCCTCTCTCTCTTCTTCTTCTTCGTCCGCCTCCGAGATCGACTGCATCCGACGCGGATCCGGCCAGATCCGCACGGATCTGCCGCATCTGATATCCCCCTCCTCTCTCTCTTCTTCTTCTTCATCCGCCTCCGAGATCGGCTGCATCCGACGCGGATACGGCCAGATCCGCACGGATCTGCCGCTCTCTCGCACCCGCCAGCTCTCTCTCACCCCCTCTGCCTTCTCTTGACCCGCCGCCGCTCTCGCCCCCATCGCCGTGCTCTGGCCCGCCGCCGCCGTGCCCTCGCCCGCCGCGGCCGTGCTCTTGCCCGCCGCGGCCGCTCTCTCGCCCCGCCTCCACCGCGCTCTTGCCCGTCGCCGTGCTCTCTCGCCCCTTTTCGCCGTCGTTCTCTCGCCCCCGCCGCCGCTCTCGCCCCCCTCCGCGGGGATTCGGAGCCCCGCGGGGATCGGGGCGGGGGTTAAAATTTCTCCCGAACCGGGGATTCGGGGCGGGGTCGGGGGCGGAGGCGGGTTGTCGGGGCGGGGGTGGTGTCCCCCGCCCCGAACAGTGGCGGTTGCCATCCCTAGTTGGGATCCCTTTTTTGCCTAACTTATAAGCAAGTAATTAAGTTAAATTCGTTTTTATAAAATAAGGTAAATTCTTTTTTTCAATTATCAAAGAGCAAGAAAACTTCAGAACTATTTATAAGTTATTTTAACTAATTTATAAGCTTAGCCAAATGCTCCCTAAGCTTAGCCAAATGTTTACAAGTCACAGGTGGTTAAGACAATGTTCCTCCAGGTGTGCCAAGCTGATACTCGATAGCTCTTTGAAAAGAGGATATCGGATCTGTCGTGGACGACAGTTGTCCACCAAGCGAGCGGTCCGTATTAGGTGTAGGCATTTTCATGCCCCCTCGCACCGACCAGGCTTTGCGCGCCCCTTACTGGCTGGTAGGGGCTGGAGTGGGAGTTGTTTAGCAAACAGTAACATTAGTCAAAATAATTTATATGTAATTTCAAAAAAATTCTCATTGTTTGGTAATTATAAAGGAGAATTGATAAGTACTTATTTTATTTGCTTCTAACTAAAAATAAGATGGGAACCTCAACTTATTTTATGAGAAAAAAAAGTTGGTCAATTTCATCAATAACTACATTATTTTTCTCTTAGAATATATATAATTTTCCTATGCATCTTTCCTCAATTATCATATTATAATATTAAGAACTTTTTATCATTTAATTAAAATAATAATTTATAATTAATTTTTTATGAAATATATGACTGTTTATTTTTAAAATTAACTTTAAATTCAGTAAATGAAAGAGACCACACCTGCTCATATTTGATCCTTTCATTTATCTCTCCTAAATCATATATTTGGCCTTTCTATCATATCTTTATTTTTTTCCTTCTCCTATCGAAAAAGATAGCTCTACAGGGACCCAATTCCTAATATTGATAAGAATAGCTTATTTTATTTAATTAGGATTAATTCTTATTTCCTAATTAGATTATAACTCATTTCCTTTTATTTCTATTTATACTAGGATTTATTTGGGTTTATCCTATAAATAGAGTCTCTTGAAACTTTTTTAATCATGCATATGAAAATTAATTTTCTTTGATAATTACTCAGCGCAAGTATTTTAGAGGCTTGACCCACTCGAAGTTGTCTATTGAAAGTTTGATTCTCTCGAAGCGGTTGAAAATAAGATCATAGTTGGAACCTATCAATTGGTATCAGAATTGTTCAATCATTATCAAAACAAAATAACCAAGTTATTTTGGTCTTACGTTATCATCTATCGCATCCGTTGCTACAACAATATCGCCATCGCCATTGCTGACTATTATCAATTGACCTCTATCACTCGCTCATTTTATACTTTATTAATAGTTCGAAAATATTTCACCAAATACCTTTCAACTTTATTATGTAACAACATTGTTCTCAACTTTTAACTTATTTCACCAAAGCCATTTTCACCGGTGATGAGTCATTACTCGATCGCGTTGTTGATGTGGTACCCACATGATGATGTTCTCTCTCCTCCACGCAAATAAATTATTGACGTGACAATATTAAAAAAATTAAAAAATAACAATTAAAAAATGAAAAAATGGGATGCCGCCCCACTATCCCTCCCCTCCTTTGTAGGGGAAAGGGGGGGAGGGGGCAGCACCCCATCTGCGACCTCGCGGGAGGTCGAAGAGGCAGGGCAAGCCCCTTCCTAATTGTCAGCGATGGCAACATGCAAAGGAGGTAGAGAAGAAGGGGGTTGAAGAGGCTTCGATGAACGAATGAGGTGACGAAGGAGATATTGGCAAAGGCGCGCAGCGGTCGGGGGCCCGCTGGAGAGAGCAAGGCGGCGATGATGATGACGGCGACGACGATGGCGGGGTTCTAGAAATGAAGATTGGGAAGGGTCTTGGACCTCGCCGAAGGTTATAGGGGGGTGTGGGGGGAAGCCCCCAACCCCAGCGTCGGCGACGACGACGATGCATTGGAAAGGGGTTGTCACGGCAGTTGAAGAGGCTTCCCCTTCCCACATGCCTACGCAAAGAGAGGGGGGGGGGGCTTTCCTGAGCATCAACGACCATGATACGTAGAGGCTTCGACGAATGGATGAGCGATAATGAAGAAGGGGGTTGTCGTGGCGGTTGAAGAGACTTCGATGAACGAACGAGGTGCCAGAGGAGATATCGATGAAAGCAGCAAAGGGGCACAGTGGTTGGGGGGAAGTGATGATGGCCTTTAGAGAGAGGAGGCAGCGGTCAGGGGCGAGCCCCCACCCCACCCCCACCCCACCCCCACCCCCCTTTTCGGCCTCAAAGATCGTTGTTCCCCGTTGGAGACGAGCTGCTCCTTCCCTGCCATTCCCGTCTCAGGTCGCCTCATTCCTGGCAACGCTTCATTTTTCCTTAGACCTCTCCTAAACTATTATGATTTTTTGCATCTAACCCTAATATATGAAATAAATTGTAGCTCCTCCCTAAATTATTTCACAATTTTCACTTTAGTCTGTCCGTAAAGTTTTGTTAAAATTCTCATCAATTTCAAATTTTTATTTATTAAATGACTAAACTATCATTCTCTCATCTATTCTAATATTAAAAATTTAAATAAATAAATATATATAAATAAAAATGTCACGGGTCCCCCCGTGCGATCGCCAATGATGGCTCATGAGGGGGGGGGGGGGGTGATGAGCCTATAAAATGAACCTATAAAATGATGTTGGCGACGAGATCGTGGGAGGGTGATGCCCCCTCCTCACTTTCGCTCATCACTGGTGTGCACAACGGTGGGGGTCATGGGGATGACCCCCCTCCCCATGATGAGTCGACGATGAGATCGTGGGGGTGATGCCGCCCCCTTTCGCTCGTCGCCGACGCGCATGAAGGGGGTCGATGCCCCCCAAGGTCGGGCCAAGGCCCAAGCAGGTGAAGTCCTTGCTTGAGGCCCCAATTATTTTAGGCCCCTAGTAATTAATATATTAGTCATTTATATTAGTTATATTAATCATGTTTGTTAATGCTCCTTGAAATACGACCAACAAATTTGGTACAATTTCTTAGGCGTCGTAATTACTCCAATCAATACAAATCAACTTATTTTTTCTCATAAATTGATTTTTTAACTAATGAATTTTATAGGTTCATTTAATCAAATATTTATTAATACTCCTTAAATTTTGGCATGCAATCTACCATTAATTATTTCATATCTTCTCTTTATTCCATAAAATATCACAATATTCCTAATATTTATTGTAAAAATATTGCCAAAAATTTCATGACGTTATATTTTTCTCTCTTTAAAAGCATGTTAATTTGTTTCCATTTACATTTCAATATCTTTCTAAACCATTCAGCATTCAAATTTTCATTCAAACTCCAGTCTAAAATCAAGGGTTAAGCTCTCCTCCAGAATCACATTAATATATTTTCAAAGTTTCCTAACTCATTTGGGTAAATCCAGGTTATATCATTTCAACCCTCTTCTCTATTTGTTTTTTATTTAGAGTTAATAAATATATCACATATTTTTGTGAATATATCTCTATTTATCATATCTTATTTTTAAAAATGTCATCTACAAAATATGAATATGGTTATTCAAAATAATAAAAAGGAGATGATTCTTTGGTACAATCACAAAAGGGAGCCCTTGAAAAATTCTTTGTTAGCAATAAGAATAATGTTTATGAAAATATGAATGAGTGTTTTTTTTTAATGAACAAGAAGAATGTACTAATATTATTGAGTTAGATGATAGACAAAAAGAAGAATATGACAAAATAAGTGAAGAATCATATCTAGATCCTAAAGATAATCAAAATGAATTGAGCCTTATAAAAAAATATTTATGATCCTAACCAATTTATTAAAATAGATATAAATATGAGAGATTTATTAGTTGTAAATGAACAATAAAAATTATTGATATAGAGTTTCCTAAATATATATTTTCAAAACATTTTTCTACTTGACATTATAGTAAAAAATTATCAAATAGAGAGAAGCACGAAAGATGATGGTTAGTTTATTCCAAACGTTTACATAGAATATTTTGCTTTTGTTGCAAATTATTTCATTCAGTACCTAGTCATAGTAAATTAGCTAACAAAGGTAGTAATGATTGGAGAAATCTTAGTGCTAAACTCAAAATTCATGAAACAAGTAATGAACATATAAATAACATGTGCTCGTGGATTGACTTAGAAACAAGATTAGTGAAAAAGAAAATAATAGATAAGAATCTTCAAGAACAAATTAATAGAGAAAAATAATATTGAAAAAATGTATTATCAAGAATTATTTCTGTGATAAAAACTTTAGGTAAGAATAATTTAGCATTTGGGGGATCAAATGAAAAAAATTACCAAGTTAGGAATGGAAATGTTTTAATCTAATTGAGATGATTGCATAATTTGATCCAATTATGCAAGAAGATGTTTAACTTATTAAGCATGATGAAATCCATAAACATTATTTAGGACATAATATACAAAATGAATTAATAAATTTGATAGCAGCTGAAATTAAAAATAAAATTATTAGGAAATTATAGATGCAACATACTTTTCAATCATACTTCATTGCACTCGGGATATAAGTAATCATGAACAAATGTCTTTTGTATTAAGAATTGTGGATATTTCTTCAACTCCTATTAAACTTACAGAATTTTTTTTAGAGTTCTTGCATGTATATGATACAAGTGGAAAAGGTTTCTTTGAAGTTATTGTAGATGAAATAAAAAATATTGGCCTTGATATTAATAACTTAAGCGGACAAGGATATGATAATGGCCCAAATATAAAAGGAAAAAATCAAGGAGTACAAAAAAGAATTTTAGATATAAATCCTATAACATTTTATATATGGATGTCATAATCTAAATTTAGTATTATGTGATATGGCCAATTCTTGTAATATGGCTATAACATTCTTTGGAGTAGTACAAAGTATTTATTCATTATTTTATTCTTCTACTAAACGATGGAAAATTTTAAAATATTTTGTACCTATTTAAACATTAAATCATTGTCACAAACACATTGAGAAAGATTTCAAGCTCTTGAAATAAGAGATGCTTTATTGCAATTAGTCAAAATTAATGAAGATACAAAAAGTAAAGTGAAGCAAATTGTTTAGCAACATATGAACTTGAAAATTTTGAATTTTTACTTGGCATGACTATTTGGTATGATGTATTATTTGCAATTAATTCAATTAGTAAAAATTTACAATCAAAGGATATGCAAATTGATGTTGCTATTGATCAAATAAATGGTCATATTATATTTTTTTAAAAAATATAGAGAAGAAGGATTTATAAATGCAATGATTTTAGCTAAGGAAATTGCACTCGAAATGAACATTGAACATAAATTTCGTGAAAAACGTATTGTACATAGAAAAAAATAATTTGATGAAAATGATAATATTGATATAACTTAATCACGAATCTTAGTCCCCCCAACTCCCTGCTCGTGCGCGCTGGCCCTCGTGCCTTCTATGCACCGGCAATGGGGGGGCATCGCCCCCCTCGTGTGCGCCATCAACGAACGGAAGGGGAAGCGTCGCACCCCTCGTGCGCGTCGGCGACAAGCGAAGGGGGAGATGACCACGCCGGCGACGAGCGGAAAGGGGGTGGGTGCATCACCCTCCCGTGATCTCGTCATCGGCAAGATGGCGAGGGTGACCCCCCTTCGCTTCACATCACCGGCGACGCAGAGCAGGGGGCGTCACCCCCTCTGGTAAGATCATGGGCATTTTTATTTTTTATACTTGTTACTATGTATTATTTTAAATTTTTAAATATTAGAAGAGATGAGAGTATGGTAGTTTAGTCATTTAATAAATAAAAATCAAAATTGATGAGAAAGTTAATAGAACTTGACGGATGGATGAAAACGAAAATCACAAAATAATTTAGGAAGACATTACGATGATTTCGTTATTAGGATTAGATGAGAAAAATCGTGATAGTTTAGGGGGTCTAAGAAAATAACCTTTTTATTTTTTAATGTTACGACGTCAGCAAATTGTTTGTGTGGAGGATAGAACATCACTGCATGGGCACCACATCGGCAACGTGACCGAGAAATGATCGACCGTCGGTGAAAAGGGCATTTGATTAAATAAGTTAAAAGATTGAGGGCAGTCTTCTTACAAAGTGAAGTTTAAAGATAACACTAGGAAGTGCCCATAGTTGGAGGATATTTAGTGAATTTATTCTTAATCATTTATATCCTTAATCTAATATATCAAATATGCAAGAAAATTTTATGGCTTCTCAAGATATATCTAAATTGGAGTTTTTTTAACATTGGCCGATTGTTTAACTCAAATCGAAGAATAATTTCAATGAATTTTACAAGTATTCAACAATGAAAATAAATATCAACAAGTAAACAAAGAAGGTCATATACAAGATGAACTTGAAATATTCAAAAATTAAGTACAATTGTGGAGTACCAAACTCGTTTCGAATTAATATAAAGTCATACTAAAATTGGAGTGAATGTTGATTAGTGGAAACATTTGTTGAAGGCCTCCTCTCTAATCTTTGATAAGTGAAAGCTCGACGACTCATTACTATAGTTGCCACTATTTCTTTTGCCTGATGAGAAGATGAACATTTAAATGAAGAGAGACATCGATCAAGTTGAAACTTGAACAAATCATTCAGAAGCACAAGTGCAATAATATCTTCATCAAAGGCAGAGTATAAGATTCCATTTTTTTTAAAGTTTATCTCAACAAGAAGTGAATGATACTAAAGATGACTCATTTGAAATTCAACCTTCAGATTTATTTGTTGAGAAATATTTTAAAGATGACACATATATAATTCAACCGTCGAGTAATCAACTCTTAAAGAATTCAAGTCAACGTTGAAGAATTTTGAAAACTTCACTGTCGAAAAGACCAAGAGACATTCATTTATATAAAAAGTATTTGGTCAACTTCAAATTATCTTCCTTTCATCTATACAAGTTTCTACTAATGCTACTAGTGCATAATCAAACTTTGTAGGATCTTTATTTTTGTTCAAGTCATAAGACATCATCTGATCAAGTATAAAAAAAGTTCTCTTATATTTTTTCTGCATAACCTTGACAAGGCTATTTTGGAAAGGACGATAATGATAGAAACTCACTTCTTAATATTAATAGGAATAACTTATTTTCTTTAATTAAAATTAGTTTTTATTTTCTAATTAGATTATAACTTTTTTCTTTTATTTCTAGTTATTCTGAAACTTGCTTGTGTTTACTTTTAGAACCTTTTTAATCATGCATATGAAAATTATCTTTTGAAATAATTTAATAATTACTTAGAGCAAATATGCTTCACCCCTCAAAATGATATATTGAAAATTTTATTCCCTCTAATAATTGGACTATCACACACACCCTCTCTCTCATCTCCCAATGGAAGAGGCTTGTCTCTTGAACCTCACTAGTAGTGTGCACTCCCCCTCTAGAGCTTTACATACCCATATTCGCACGGGCGTGGCTCCACCGTCATGGCATCATTTCTATTGCTTCGCTTTGCTCTAAGATTAAGGTTTTGTTTGAAATTATTAGTAGTTTGATAAGATGATAGTAATTTGACAATGGTTAGCGATTTAACTAGCGGATAGCAAATGATGATTAGCTGTTAAAGATTCTAACAAATAAGTGTTTGATAAATTTAACGATAAAATTATCTGATAAATATAAAATGGCAGAATTGAGGATATGATAAATTATTTAATTTAAGCACTATTCAGATATATGCACATAGCACTAATTTCAAAGCAACAATTTCACATGTAATGGGACATGCACAAACATAATTTTTTTATTATGCAACTATCCATTCCTATCCATACTATGTGAATTAGATCTAATGCCTAAACTCTAATACCATAACTTATAACGCCCTACTACTCTTTTTGACGTCGCAAGGGGTGATGCTGTAAAATCCATCGTTTAAATTCAAATTCAAATATTCAACAGGCACCAACGTTCCAAAAATCACTAACTCTGAAAATTTTCAAAAAAAAATTGGCATGACGTATGCATAAATTCATTCATGTGTCAAATACAATATTTATCCATATTCTTCACCTCACAAGAAATTTATAAAATTTTAATGTGCATCACCAACAGTTTATAATTACCAAATAATATGGGACACATCCAAAAATTCTAAATTATATGAACATACGAGTTTCGCCTCAAAACTATTATATGAACAGAACATATCGAATGGCTGTCAAATCTATTAAGGGTCCCAAGACCTCATCCAATTTCATGAGAGGGTCTCACCCATATCATCTCATCCATACCCATCAATTAATTTATATCCATAATAAATCATGGGCCATAACCCAAAACCAGATGGTGTCATAAATAAAATCATAATAGTCAGTGTTAAAAAAAGATAAGTATCAAAAGAGAATAACATTGAGCCAAATACGCTCCTCGTGGAATCTCACACACTATTTCTTTTTGAATTAATACCCATTTCCAATAAAAAATGCAGTATATGTATTCCTTTCCTATAAACATTAAAAGAAAAAGGGGTGAGCATGGATTAAGTTCAGTGAATTAAACAACTACCTCAAGTATTAAAATCGTTGCGAAATCAACATCTTTATTTTTAACAAATATTCAAAATACTCTCTTCTTCAAAAGGAAACTCATTCACGTAATGATCATACAAAGTGAATGTCCTATGTGCACATGTATGGTGAAATCATATATAAAATATAAGTTGGAGAATCATCATCAACTATGGATATTCAATCTTCTCAATGGAAAAAGCAATCTCACTGCTCGTATTCCATTGACACAAGGTGATCGTTTTAATTCCGTCCCTCGTATCCCATTAACATAGAATGTTGAACTGCTCGTATTCCATTAAAACAGGACTTGTTATCTTTTCTTTCCATCCAGCGTATCTCATTGACACAGAATGATTGTTCTAATTTCACTCATCGTATCACTATATTGACATAGGGTGTTGAACATGCTCTTCATATCTCATTGACATAGAGCATACTAAACTCCAATCGTTCTATTCGAAGTTGGCCAATCCTTCGAGGTGAAAATACTTCGCCTTATACGAATTTTTACATAAAGTGCACATGATGCATGAATGCATATCTAAGTGAAGGTTTAGAGGTTGAGGTCATCATAATAAAATATTTCATTTTAAAACCATCTTTTCTTCAGATGAACAATGGAAAACTTTTATCAAAATTGATAGGCTTCCAAAATCCATAATAAAATCTCACATTTCATAAGACGCCACACATATGAAACACACAAATAGTATGAATATGCATGAAAAAGCTATCACAGAAAATCATCCCACGTCAGGTGGAAAAATATCATCACTCCGAAGAGTTTAGCAATTTATATCATTTGAGGTAAGTTCCCTCACCTTGGATTCCTTAAGTCCCAATTACCTTCCTTCCGAATCCACTCAAAGGAGATAAATACTTATTACATTCATTTAAATCTTATTTAGAAACATAAGCTTATCACCTAAGACATTTATCACTTCTAGGTGTCATTTGTTTTTTAGTTCATTAATCACTATATAATAGTCCTTTAATGACATCTTGGTGCCTAGAAGTAAAATTTCTAATTTTCTTACCTAAGTTCATAATTAATGAATTATAACTATCATATAAATTAATTTTTATAAATTGATCATCACTATATATTTTTAGAAAGCTTACCAATAGGAAAAAGAAATCGCCAACTAATAGCACCTTACTTAACCTCAACGGACATCCACCTATCATATCCAAATTAAGCATATAATAATTTGAATTAGACACTATAACTAATTCTTATCAATTTATAAAATTAAGTCTTACGAATAATTTCAGCCACCAATCATATTCTTACCACAATGAATGAAGTACCCGTCTCAAAAAATGAACCACTCCCGCCGCACATCTGGTCGCCTTCTTCATTAGTAGCATAATAAAATTAATTAAAAATCAGTTTCATATCTGAAATCATTTTTACTATGCATTTACATTCACTTACCAATACACTCTAAGAATGAGTCATCAGAATATCGCCGATGATCGAAACCTGAAATCAATGAACCTACAAATAATTTGTAATTAATTTTTTATGGACAACAACCCAATACGTTTCTCCATCATGTGTGCACCTACCAGAACGGCGTGATGAACTCGGCTGGAAGCCCCCGTCGAACTCGCCGGAATCCCCCGTTGAATTTGTCAGAAAAATCGGCAAAAATGTTACTGAAAAAACCCCAATCTCGACCATCTACAAGATTAGGAGTAAAATATGTTCAAAACCCCTCAAAATGAACTTAATAGGCCTGAGAATGATGCACAACCTACCTGGAGGAAGATCCAAGCGAATTGGAGCCAAAATGGATCGCCAAAGAACCTCCCCCTTTTCTCATGTTCGGCACTCACTACCTCGTCTACAATGGACCGATCTTTTCCTAACATATGTCAAAATGTTCGTCTCGTTGCTCTCTTTCTAGCGGTACCTCACACGCGAAGAACCAAGGTCGGATGACAGAGATGGGGTGGCCGAAAGTGAGGGGAGCGTCTTGCATGCGCAAGGATGAACGACGTGAATAGTGGAGGTGGGGAAAGGAAGACGATGTCTTCTATCTCCACCTATATATATATATATATATATATATATATATATGCGCCAAAATCCCAAACTGTCACTCCTTTTAAAAGTATTTACATTTTTCTTTTTTTTATTGCAGTACGTTACAATATTGAAGTTGAAATATTTTCAATAGGATTTGCATAAAAGTGTATCTTAAGGTCTGAGACATACTTTTACAACTAGAGATGACCTTCTATTCATTCGTGAGGTCTCAACCCGAGATTGAGTTCTATTCATCGATATATCATATATGGTTGACAATGGGCACATTTCCTTGTAAAGTCTCAGTTGTATGGTACCAAATAAAGACGGAAACAGTCAAGAAAGTTTTTATGGGTTCCCTCATCAGTCAGAACTTTTCTACCGTATAAAGTTGTACCCCATATGTAGGCATAACATGAGTTCTTCCAGGGAACACAATATTTGATATGTAATCATCACATTACATAAGTAATTTATTATCACTATCTTAAGTATACTTGACTATTCAAAACATTAAAACATTCAACAATCAAAATTTGGCATCAGCAATTTCTGGTATTTACCATTGTTCTTATGTGTGTTAACTTTTCTTTTGCCAGAGACAATATGTTTGCTTCTTGTCAACGTAGATGGTATAACTTGTCTTTTACCCGGATTGTGAATTCACATGAAGTTAATTGCTTCCTGCCTAAAGCTATTACCTCGATTGTTTCATGGTTGGAAGATATACTCTAATTGAGTTGCATCAAGTTTGCTGATGACTGTAACAGCATACTCTGTGGACTTTTTTTTATCATTGATGATTTTTCCGTTCATTCTTTTTTTTTCAATTCTCAAGTTAACAGTTCGTGATTCTTACCTCAATTTTCTGCAATTTGCCTGTTTCAGATTTTGTGACCTGCAGTATTTACCATATTGTCTGCACTTATTCTGACTGCTATTCAGCAGATTCTTGCTCCTCGTTCCTATGCGGCAGTGCAACTCGCTACCAGATCAGGCGGGAACTTCATTAAAAATGAACTACTGGCTAGAGTTTGGTCTGGTTTCTTCCCTGGTTGTCTGCATACCCTGTCAGGTCCAGATCATCTTGTTGCTTTGTCTCCTTTGGCTATTGGCAGAACAAGAACAGAAAGTGCCCGGGGCTACTTGGGGCTGTGGACATGATGTCGGTCAAGTGGTTTACTATTTCTACATACACAAGGACTGCCTACAATACAAACAAAGATAATTCGCACCTGGGGAACTAGAGTAGTTTGGCATGACTCTTCTTGCCATTGGTGCCATGGGAATCAGGGAAGCTTCAGAGCATGCCCCCTGTATCGCCGTAGAGCGCGGCCAATGTGATGTTGGCATCATCGAGAACCTTGACCCTGATAACGGAGAAATTGACATGGGCTGCTTCGCTTGTGGCAATGCCCATGGGGTTAGCCCTGATTGTAGGCCAATACTTTGGTTTTAGCCTCTACTAATTTCGTTTCTATTGTCACTCTTTTGCATCCTTCAGGAACCTCCCAATCATAGATTCAAAGGATCCAGATATGTTCAACAGAAGTTTGTATTTGTATTTTGATTTTTGTAGGTTTCACTTTTTAATTCAATTTGTGGCAACACTGGCCAAGCTTCTTATCTTTCTAGTGTAATTTGTATCAAGACAGATTCAAAAGGCAAAGGTTTGGAAATTTTTTTTTAAAAATTTGGACTTCAAGCTTTCTGTACTTTAAAGTTGCAAATTTAAAATAAAACTAAGACCAACATGTTAAGATGACGAGTGCATAGAGCTGTAACAGAAACTCTTGTGTAATTATTATAAACAGCAGGCTCTTCAGGCTTTAGAAGAATATTGAGGTAAGCTACATGTGTCACTACCCCGAATCAAACCTTAGTTTAATCCGAGTTCGCGATTCATTACGGACGATCAAATAAAATTGAGAGAGATTGCGAAAACATAATGTAAATATTTTTTTTTGTATCAAAAGAAAGGAAAATATATCATTAAATAAATTACACAATTTTATAATGATCATTTCAGAGCAAACTGATAATCCTTAAGTTTTACATTTCATAAAATGGTGTTGCCTTCTTACAACATATAAAATATTACATATGCATTACACATAATCAAACCTCTCGACATCCTAATAAAAGAACTCGAGAGACACACTTCTTCTTAATGTCTTACCACCAAGGTCGTTATAGAACTCGTCTAAGACTATCATCTTCCATGATCATCAACATCTATATTAATCTGAAAAATATTAGAAACAAAACTATGAGCAAAATAGCTCAGTAAATTGATAACTCATAAGCTATGTGTTACCATCTAATTAATTCGAAATGACACGCAAAGATACGAAGTAATTCTAATATCACAATCGGTGTTTTCATATATTTGAAAATAATATATACAATTTTCTAATCAAAATCATCACACTCCAATTGCATCAACATCACTCAAATCATATCAAACAGATGTATGCAAATGCAACACTCTCATATGAATGCACGGATCACCAACCAAAATGGTAGGTGGACTCTAGAGGTGGCTCCCATCGTGATCAGCGATGTAGCACTTAGCTCCATTCTACCTCATCCCTTTCGGGGAATAAATTGATGGATTAGATTCTAGAGGTGGCTCCCATCGTGATCAGTGATGTAGTACTTAGCTCCAACCATCATACAGATCAAAAAGCGATAGATGACTTACAGAGGTGGCCCATACGAATTCTAAAGGTGGCTTCCACCCTCACGGTGTAGCACTTAGGTCCGTACGATACTTAGCTCCATCATATCTCATCACATTTTAGGAGAACAAAATTATGCATTGGATTCTAGATGTGGCTCTCATTGTGATCAGCGATGTAGCACTTAGCTCCAACTATCATACGATGCAATGCAAGCAGATGTCGATGCATGATTCATCACATAACAATTATATCTCAATATCAAATGATGAATCATATCAAATATCATTTAAAATCGAACAACATTGCACTTCTCGTATTCATTCATATCATATCACATATGCTTTTCAAATGTGCAATCATACAATCATTCAGATATACTTTTCATAATTGCATTTCTCGAAATTAATTCATAATATATCCAAAGCATATTTAATACATATAATAATCGATGTCACACCGGATTCAAAAGAGGTGAATACATAGAGTAGGAGAAACCAACTTACCTTATATGGACGATAACAAATGACTTTCCTTCTTTTTCTTACATTAATCTTCTTTCCTATAACAATAATATATGTTCATATTATTATTATTATAAAATTAATACCAACCTAGCATACAGAGAACGTGACAAATATATATATGATTCATGTGTTCAAATCTTTTTTTTTACCCATCAAAAGTGTATTATGTTATCTTGGGCACTTGGTAAAAGAAAATTCATATCTTTTAAATTAAACGATCAATTTTCGTGATTCCAATTTTTCTTAACTCTTAACTACATTATTATTAAGTAGTCGACGTTTTAGATTTTACCTCACAAGGATAGCTTTTCAAGAAAGTCAACATTCAACACACATTTCATGCTCATTCTATCTTCTGACAGACTAAATAACATGAAACTTTTGATTCAAAGGTAAAAATAATTGCAATATAATTTTATTTGATAACAAACCTCCTAAAGTACAACATTGCATAAACTTTAGATTTCTATTCATTATAATAATTTTACAAAAATTTTCATGGTCAAAGACATCTCATTATTACTTATAAAAATTCATACCACTCATTATCTTCATAACTTTCTCTACGAAAATTATTTTGAATTGACTCAAATTATTTTAGAACCATTATTTATGCAAGGTCCTTAGTCTTGAATTTCATTTTTTTTCCTGAATATATAATTTTTAACACAATTTTTCAATCTACTGATTCGGTAGGATAACAAGACAGTACACAAAATCTCTAATAACTCTTTCCTAAACTAAACTTCTAAATAATTATTTTCTATAGGTTCCGTAACCTTTATAATCATTATAATATATTTTAACAATGAATTGAACATTCGGGTACTAAACTTGGAATCAAAGAATTGATTTTCCTAACTTTGATTCTTCTGATATCTAAATCATTAGTCAAATTTCTTTATTAATTCAATCAATCTGGCATGCATGACTTTAAATTTAAAATTTCAGATGTTTAAATTACCATAAAATCGGACAAATCAATTACCTCATACATACCTTGTACCTTTCTATTTTGTTTTTCTTTCCTTCTTTTTTTTCCATGCCTTGTTGCTGTTGCCTTTCCTTCTTTGGTTCGGCCACTTCAATTTGCATATCTTATACATCTTCTAAATCAGAACCTTTTCTTTTAACCCTCTTTCTTTCATTTTTCTTCTTTTTTTTTATTCCTCCTTCTCGTCGACCACAATGAAATAAAACCTCTTATTTTCTTCCTTCTGTTTCTCTTTGTCCATGCTCGGCCACATTAGGTAAGTGGGCATATTTTCATTTCCTTTTTTTTTCTTTTTGCACCAATTAGATAACTTCTATATTTTCTCTAAATTTGCATGACTGCCAACTCATGGTAAGGTGGCAACTCGCCAATTAATCTAGATCATTGTGAGGTGAGTTGTCCTGCTACTAAGTGTCTCTTTCTTTCCTTTTTTTTTAGTAAGTCGGTATATGAAATCATCATATTTATATATTAGTTTAGGTGACTAATTATGTTGTTTTAAGTAACCATGATGGTTAATAATACCCAACATATAAAATGAAAAATGATATCAGGATACTAGCTACTCAATTAACTAATAAATTGAGAAGAAACCATAATGTCCAATCATTTTAAATTAAGTAACGCAATTATCTCAGTTTTTGCTAGTATTAATATTTTCTAATGCTAATGGAAAATGGTGATCAACAATTTCAATATACTAATTCTACGCATACCAGCCCGTGAATATATTGTGTTGCTAATTAATCAATTCAGCAACCTATTTAGTAATTAATTAGGTCCATTGATTCACAATACTTAGTAGCATTAAAATCATATTATAATTTAAATATTAATATTAAAATACTTACAATATCAATTAATAAGTCGAATAATTCTTATACAATTTAATTACAATCAAGTTACGCTTATATCAAAGAGACTAATTAACTTAATTAGTTGTATACTTAAATTAATTAGCAAATTGGTAAATATTAGGATATTATATTCTACCCTCCTTAAAAAAATTTCGTCCTCGAAATTTACCGTATCTCATTGTTCATAGAAATATGGATAATGATCACACATATTTGATTGGATTTCCTAAGTTTTCTTAATATCATAATGCTACCACAAAACCTTACAATAATTATTATGTGGCATCAAATAACTTAATCTATTTGATTGAGGATATGAATATTTTTATTTGTATATGCCTTGAGTACAAGAAGATGATGATAATACAAATATAGATAGCACCAGTACACGCTAACTATTTAATTATTTTAATAAATAATTAAGCATATTAATGCTAGCTTTATATTAATCCAATAATATTAAATTTGACTTGATGATATGACATTTTATGGAGTTTGTCACTAGAGCTCATTAATAATTTACTTTTAAAAAATCACCATTAAATTGACTTAGTTAAAGAAATATTTAACTTGGGATATTACAACATGGACCGCTTAGAAATGGGAAAGCCATGGCCATGTGGTTCAACTCAGATGCTCAAATTACACCTCGAGACCCACGTAACTATCACGTGCTCAGAGTCGTCCCAAAGGCGCTACACAATTTTATATAAGTAAATTTTGTGAAAAATAAACTCTATAAATGCGGAAAGAAGATCGCCTAATAATACAACATCAAGGAGTTGAAAACGTCCATAACTCCATCATTCTAAATATGCGGAAACTAAAAGCTAATACAATAATCTAGTAGGACTAAATCCTACACCACGTGCAACATCCCTGTCACTGAGCATGACCACCTGCATCACCATCTTCTATCATCTCACCTGCATGAATCCAGATGCAGGAGAAAATTTATGAGTATAAAAATACTCAGTACGTAGGGTCTAATCATAATGATAAATAGACCAATAATGCTCAATAATAAAATAATAATCAATAATAATTTAGGAATAATAATCAATAGAGCACAAGATAGAATAATATGAAAGAGCTCAATAATCAATAAGATCATAAATCAATGATGAGGATCGGGTAAGAGATCAAGGGATCAATCAATCAATTATCAATTAGCAATTATGCCTAAACACCATGGCATCTATCCTGTTCCAATTCACTTCAATTTTATTCAATCTCAATTCTATTCAATTTCAATTTCAATTCAATTCAATTCAATTCAATTCGGTTAAGGAGCGCTCAATCAATTATGAGAAACTCCATGTCTCTTTCATGAAGGTCATTGGGAGATCAAACCACGGCAAATCGCCCTCCAATAGTAGCGCTAACAATAGGTTCATGATGGCGGGGGACCATGGCCATCACAACATAGCCATAACGTTCCTAAAGGATGATGTCTCAAACCTCTAGTACACTATCTGTCACATACAATACTTTAATAATAATGGTCTAGGGGGCTTAAAGACAATCGGAGAACATGAAGACTCAGTAGTTTTCATCTTTTATCTTGTTTAACCTAAAGACCTATATTTAATAATTTACTTTAGGTTAGACAAGGACTCAATCAAGAGAAAACTACTGGATCGACATCATAAGGGATCACACAATATAACAGAATAACAACGATATAAATCTCAAATTAAATCTAAAGAATATAATGAGGTCAGATTTGTGTGTGATATGATAGGGACGATCAGAAACAATAAACTATGATAGCCATACAATTATCTCTAACAATTTATCCAAAATCACAATTTCTTTCCCCAGGCCACGTTCGAAAACATCCGATATCACCTCGACCAAGGCAAACCCGGACCGGGTGTACAGTGAACTCGAGCCGAGTCGGCCAGTTCACTTCCAATTCCATCACGCCGCGATCCGAGTCGAGCCGAGGCTAGAGCCCGGGTCAAGTAAACAGGAACCCGGGCCGGGTTGGATAACCCGATCCGATTCCGATTCCAACTCGGTCCAGATTCAACCAAATTCGGGTCGGGCATAGCAGAATCCGGGCCGGGCTCTACCGTCGACGAAAAAGTGCGTTCTGACGTAACTTTCCGACCATCATAACTTTGCCCTACGATATTTAAACTATGCATACAATACATCAATAGAATCCTGGTACAAAGGAGAAGAGGATAGGGTTCCATGTTGTGAAAAATCGACGACATAGGGATTCCCCCTACGTACCTAAAGTTGGCTGAAAAATCAACTAGTTTTTCTTCTCTGAAAATCTGCACGAACGCCGAACTTTGGCCGGCGATTGCTCTTTGTCCTCGCTCCGAAACTCGCGACCACCACCTGGAACTTCTTCTCCTATGTGCAGACTTCGAAACCAGCCGCCACACATTCTCGGGGTGCCTCGGTTCATGTGTAAACGAGAGAAAAAAGAGGGTTGTAGGCAGAATTCTGTTTCACAAAAAAAGGGGTTACCAGCCACCCTTTAATGACTATTTATAGGTGCAGACTTGAGTTATCAATTCTATTATGCCTTGGACTCTTTTAGAATCAATCTTGGTCATCCATTACTAACTCATCACATCATAATTTCTCAGATTTAATTAAATCTAAGATTAATTAATTTCCTATCATAACATCTCCATTAGATTCAATCCCTCTCAAATTCCTTCTTATCTCTTTAACCATCTTATCTCATAATTTCTATTAATTTCGGAATTAATTAATTCCAAAGTATTAACATTAGAATTTTTAGATTCATTAATTAAAGATAAATATCATTTATCTATTTCCTGAAAATTTAAGTCGTTACATATACTAAAGAAGTTCTTTTGGGGCACAAAGTTCAAAACATATGTAAAGTAAGTCCATAACTCTATGCAAATTTGACAATTTTGGTTGTTTATTCTACAAACAAAACCTTAGATTATAAATAGATAACATAATGATTGTGATATTTTTCATTGATACATAAATATTTTAGTCTGGCTAAGACGTGCTTATAACTTTAGAACAACAAGTCCTATATAATAGTGATCCAGAAAACTCAAATACAACTACTACTGCCCTATATAATAGTGATCTAGAAAACTCAAATGTATGATGTTATTCTGAATTAATAAAAATACTAACTTTGTAAAAAAAATCATAGTACGATTAATTTATTGAATATAATGCCCTTTTTTATAAATAAGAATTATGATTTGTTATTATTTTTATTTTATTATTTTTATAAATTATTATGTTATTCAATTAATGTTTAAAGAAAATTATTAATTATCATGATTTTGTAAAAATTTATTAATTATCATGATTTTGTAAAAAATATTAATTATTAATTATCGTGTTAGAGTAAAAAAAGATACTCTCGTTTTCTTCGAGTAGCCAGTATCGATTTTGTACTCAGAATCGGTTATTCGAGAGTACGTGTACCCACACGTATTTAATAAAAAATTAACTTTTTTTATTAAAAAAAATGGGTACGGCCGTTGTGGATACACATACGGCATACCTATTCGTCGTGTCAAAAGTTTGTTAGATACGGTCGCTGACATTTCCTAATTTACACTCCGCCTCAATTTTATGGATGGACAACTGATAACTTATTTTTTGAGAATGGACTTTTCTTTTAAAATGATTATTTTTTAATGTTCATATTTTTTATTATCTTATTTTAAATCTTGTATATGCATTTTTTCATAAACTAGAAATTTCATAAGTAGCTACCTTTATATTTTTTATCTAATGAAATTATTATATATATATTATAAATTTAACATATTATCGTATTTGTATTCTAATTTTTTGAGAATTGATGCATTTTACGAAGTCACCTGAGATGTCAGCGGGTGCACATGCAACCACTGGATAATTAAATATATAGTAGACCAAATGATGTTATTTGCTCAATCGATTTGTTGTGTTTGCCTCTTCCTAATGTCTGTCAGTTCGAGTTCGAGTTCGAGTTCGAGTTCGAGTCATGTAACACTCCTTCCATACTGTTCGCTTTGGGCCGAAGGTCCGCACGAATTTAAAACACGTCTTGATAGGTACCTTATTTTATGGATGGACAACTGATAACTTATTTTTTAAAAATGGACTTTTTCTTTTAAAATGATTATTTTTTAATGTTCATATTTTTTATTATCTTATTTTAAATCTTGTATATGCATTATTTCATAAACTAGAAATTTCATAAGTAGCTACCTTTATATTTTTTATCTAATGAAATTATTATTATATATATATATATTATAAATTTAACATATTGTCGTATTTGTACTCTAATTTTTTATAAAATTGATGTATTTGACGAAGTCACATGGGAATGCAACCACTGGATAATTAAATATATAGTAGATGATGTTATTTGCTCAATCGGTTTGTTGTGTGTTTGCCTCTTCCTAATGTCTGTTGTTCGAGTTAGAGTCATGTAACACCCCTTCGTCAAGATACTGTTCGCTGTAGGTCGAAGGCCCACATGAATTTAAAACGTGTCTTGATAGATAAAAGGAAATGTCACTTATAAGCCCATGACCTCCTCCGTGTTTTGTTCATGTGGAACTAATATTCTTCCCTTTGGTTCTTTCACCTTGGGATCTTACAATCACCCCCTTCCCCTAAGAGACTCAGACGTCCTTGTTGAGTGGTCCGTGGACCGGGTTCATTTTTCACATGATTCAAGTGAGCACGCGAGGTAGGTTCTAATACCTTTTGTAACACCCTTTAGCTCTGTCAAGATATTATTTAGCATGAATTTAAAATGCGTCTTGATAGGTAAAAAGGGATGCCACTTATAAGCATATGACCTCCTTCGAATTTTGTCCACGTGGAACTAATCTTCTCTTCTTTGATCCTTTCACCTTGGGGCCTTACAAGTCATGGAACCAACATTTTTAATGAAGTTATTTTCAATAGTTTGATAACACCGATGTAGTTCACAATAATAAGAGACATAAATATCAAGATATATACATTTAACACATTACTATTTTATTTCATATTCAAAGATATTTTTACATTAAGAAACAATTTTAATTTAATTAACAATAATGCAAAACAATATCCTGAAAAAGTAATTTTCATTTAGAAAATTATACTTATATTTTTTCATTTTAATTAGCTCATTATTTAATTTTACATTGAAATTACTATTTAATACTATTTTCTATATGATCGGGAGAATGTATTTCTGTATCATGCACTTGAGTATAAAATTTTTAATATCAATTCATATTTAAAATCTTCGTGAATATTTCTAATTTTATTGATGTGTATATATAGAACTAAAATTAAAATTACCTTAGTCTTTTTTGTTTATCTTAAAAAAATGAATGTTTTTTAAAATAAATATTTTGTGACAAATGTTGAAATTGAAAAATAAATTAATAATCTTTTTATATTTTATATGAAAAAATATTAGAAGCATCTTATTATTTATTATTTGTGAACCGACTTAATAAGTTGGCCGATTCGGCCACTGTACTCATATTTGTGCATGATACCAGTTCCTTACCAGTATCCATGCAAGAAGCTCGTAAGCCAGTTTGTATGAAATCTTTCAGCAGTAAAAGCAGGGTCGAAAGTAAAGTCTTGTATTGACGCTATTTATACCTGAGTCAGTTCTGGTTTATAAGATCTCAGTCTTACCTGAGCTTTCACGTTTTCTTTTTCCTCTTTGAACAGTTATTCTTTAGTTAATTGAGCTGTTGATATTATGCAGATTATTCCAAGAAATAAAGTAATAACCAATCGAAATCAGGGTAAATCGATTTCGAATTCGATTCTTGTGCACCAACAGCGTTATCCAGCATTGAGATGTTTATAAGAAACGAATCCGAGCCAACATGTTCTCCCCTATTAAACCAACAACAGGCATCAACTAGGACAGACAACCTGTTGTAAACTGCATGTCATCAAACATTTTAGTTTTACCCTATTAAAAACCACTCATGTTGTGCCTAAGAATGATGTCTGACTGTGGAACAGGTTGAGATGGATCTCGATGGGTTTTCTCAGAAGTTGCTGACCACTTTGTTGTCTCTTATTCCTGTAGGATCATGTGGAAGAAATATCAGAATCCGGAGCTTTACATCATCCCTTGGCGTTTCTTGCTGTCTGGTGGTCAGAGGATTCGGCGTTTGCACAAAGGCAATAGAATATGGAAAAGTTTGGGAATTCTTTATTCCATCACCACTTCGAGGCTGGTGTGTTCCTGCATCAGAAAGCAACTCCAAAAGGTTTGGGGAGGTGCATTCTGCACCAGTCACTTTGGTGCTTAGTGGCAACAGGACTAGGATGATTCCTGCATGCTCCCGGGACATAAATGTTTGGAGTCCCCTGTTAATCTGTCAATCATACGCCAAAAGATATCTTAACTGTGGCAAGGAAAATGACCCGTCTGTTTTACAGGTCCCAGCACAAGGACGTCTTGGCAGTGTGTTGGTGGAGCCTGTGGATTCCTGAAAAGAGACATCGTTCGGATCCTTCGCTCTTGCCATGATGTTCCCACGTTTTGGGTTGCCAATTGCTTCACCGGATAGGTTAGAATCATTCAACAAGAATCAAATGAAAAGAAGAAAAGGAATCATTCAGCAAGAAAGCTAAAGAAAACCCACTGTGCATGGGCTCAGTTATCTGCACGTTCTTGTTTGACCAAGTTGTTATTGCTCGTCATCTTGGTTCAGGTTTCGGTATCCGAAAGTTAGTAGTATATATGGTGAGGTAATGATTTTTCCAGCAGAAGATTATTTAAGATGCGATTATTTAAGATGTAGTATTCGAATATGAATATATCACGAAATGAAGCCCCTCTCGTGTTGATTCAGGGAGTGACTAGACTGACGTGCCTTTTGCTGCGGGAGGCTTTCTTTACGTACCCCAATTTCCCAAGCGTAGCTCTAGAAATCAGTGCTTGTCGGGAGGAGTTCAGCAGATAAGATAACATAACCAGTAGCCGGGAGGTGTCCCAACTCGTCTGCTTAATGCAACTTCTCATGCTGCTAATGAAAAAATGTTTGCATGGAAGACGAGAGAGTCCAGGAAACGTAGCTTTTATGTCTCAGAATCATAACTGTTCAGCAGATGCTGCTGTGGAGAGAGCAGATGGAATACAGAGACAGATATCCATATATGCAAAACAAGGAAGCACATAGGCCTATAGAGATGACTTAAAAGCCTGTTCTATTCTCTGCCCGATAGACTTGCCATTTATGCACAGGCACAAACAAGCGAAAGAGAAATACACAAAGATTGGTATAGACTACATCTGCTGACAGTGCGGGCCAAAGTCTCCTCAAAATGGGGCTGATGAAGTTTTCTGCAGCTTGCTCCCGGTTGCAGAGGCCTGAGCAGCAATTGCCACACGCAGCTGTTCACATGACAGAGCAGTCAGAGAATCTCCCTGGGGAATCAGAAGAACACAGAACAAAACCGTGACTGTTTTGTGAACAGATTGCAGGAGCAGAGTTTTCTACCTCTTCGCATTGTCTCTCCAGCCTCTTGTTCTCCCTCACTAGTTGGGCAACTCCGCGCTCCAGCTCATTTGTGTAAGCCTGTTTCAGGAAAGATGAGGCTGAATTCTGCAACTACTTTGAGACAGGATTGGCCGATTTATGCTCAGGAAGATGCAGTTGAAAAGAAGAAAAAAAAAGCGGTGCAAGATATTTAAGCACAGAGACGGATGTGGGCTTAATGCCTGCTTCCTGGCTCTGGACCGTGCTGCTGACTCCCTGTTCTTGATCATTCGCTTCTTCCTGCGTTCGTCGTCGTTGCCAAAGCTCTCATCCAACTTCTCTTCCAGGGAGTGCTTGGCGGGGCACGCAGCCATCCCAGGAGGAGGGGCCAGGAAGCCATTGGCACGGACAGAACAGGCATCAAAGAAAGCATCAATGCCAGGGCGACGGTAATTGCTTCTGCGGTCGCATAGGAGCTGGCCGGAGTTGAGGCTGAGCGCGGTGTGGGGGGGTTGGACTTGTGGGTCCCCGGTAAGCGCGCGATTAGGCTCTTTCCACGCACCCGAGAGGAACTCTTGCAGGATGATGCCCCTGCCTGAGTTGGAGGCGGCCGGGAAATAGTTGAGCTGCTGGTGGTGCTGGCGGCGGTGGTCGTGGTGGTGAAGGGAGGAGGGAGTGGCGGGGAGGTTTTGGTTGAAGCTGTTGGGGTTTATGTCCTTCCAGACCTCCTCCATGGTCCTCCTTGGGTTATGAGAGAGAAGAGAGGAGTTGGAAGAGGATCTGGACGAAGAGGAAATTATTCCGCTGGCCATTCTTAGCTATCTACCTCTGCATAGGTGAGAGAGACGAAGGGTCCTCAAACCAGGAGGGTTTTCGTGTTACATACGAGAGAGAGAGAGAGAGAGAGAGAGAGAGAGAGAGAGTCATGCGAAAGACTACCTACCAGACGTAGATTGGTGATGGGGTGATGGTCTCCTGTGCTTTAAGATGAACTATAAGTTTTAGTTCTGTGGATAAAAAGTTGACCTATTATGGTACACACGTACAGTGATTACCTGTGCTGTGATGTATGAGGGAATCATCACGCAACTCCATTTATCGTCTCTGTACACACCACATATAAATTGCAGAAAGGTGCTGCCTGTAGCTGGAAGACCACTTATTGGCGACACTACTTTATAGCATGACACTTCGCCTCTCTGCAAAGTTTGAGTGTTGCAAGTTTGTAGTAGTCAAAATTTGATCATCAAAATTTGATCATGGATCGGTGTTAGTCGTCCGGAATTATTTTATAGAGTCATCGCGTTAGTAGGGGTAATTAACTTTTTTTTTTCTTCTCGTATCTCAACGGACACTGAATTAATTAAAATGTAGTCCTGAATATCGATAAATTTCATACCGAAAAATAGTCCTGAACATAGATAGATTTCATATCGAAAAAAAAAATCATGGACAACACTTTTATATTTCCTTTTCCTCTGTGGGGTACATAACCTTCATGCAATTTTATTTTCTTTAATTGTAATACACATCGTCACGGCCTTTAACAGTAATAAATAGTGATTTGTCAGCCAAGTTTAGTAGTGAATTCGAAACAACTCAAACCATGAAAAGTTTAAGTTTAGAGCAATTTTAGGTAGTTTTGATAAATGAAATCGTGATTCCTCTTAACTGCAACTTCTTTTACGTATGGTTGAACAGAATAATTTTGGATACGTTTAAATAAAAAAAATTTAAATATAATAATTGAAATTTAAAATTACTTTGATAGATTAATTTTAATAGATATTTGCATAAAATAAGAGAATCATAAAGATAAAATAATTTTTGAAAAAAGATAAAAGTTTAGCCTAAATAAAAATTTATGAGAATTTAAAAATAAATATAATTGTTAGATGAATATAAGATAATAAATAATATCAACTTAATCCTTTTATAATACGTATGTTACACTACAAGAAAAATACAGATTACAAACAGTCAGAACCGTTTGTAATTTGCGAAAAACCCTCGAAAATCATAATTTCCGATGGGTTTTTCGACGAAAAAATGGTCATCGCAAATCGTTTTCGACAGTGGGAAAAAATTCGTCAATAGTTTCGATGGTCATAACCGTCGCAAATGTTCGGCGGTCGACGACTGCCGAAAGTTTCGGCTGTTGTCACAACCGTCGAAACGTCGCCGAAACTTTCGGCGGTTGCAACAACCACCGAAACATTCGACGGTCGTGATCATCGAAACTTTTGACAGTTGCGACCGTCGCAAAGAATTTTTCTAATATAAAAAAATTAGCTCACCTCCAGCAGCCGGATTTGACCATCCGCGGCTAGATCCGACCGCCAGGTGGTCGATCCGGGACCCGCGGCCAGATCCGGCCGCCTATATTATCCGGTGCCCGCAGCGATCCGACGCTCGCGGTCCGATCCGGCCACCCGCGACCTGATCCGACTGTCAGTGGTCGAATCCGGCCGCCCACGGTGGTCTAGGCTAGAGAGAGAGAAGGGGAGGGACGCCGGTGGGAGAGGGACGTCGTCGACTGTCGATGCTTTCGGTCGGGAGAGGGAGAGAGAGAGGAGAGGGAGAGAGAGTGGGATTGGGGAAATATATATATATATATATATATATGTATATATATATATATATTATATGTGTGTGAAAAGATGAGAAAGCGGAAAAATAAAAAAAAAAGAGCGGGATAGCGAAATTTTAATTATCGACAACTCTGACTGTCAAAAACTTAACGAACATTAATAATATATATTATCATGATATATACAAATATGATATTAATTATTTTTTAAGTTATCGACGATGGTGACCGTCGTAAATTATTTAACTATAAATATAAAATACTATATTTAGTTATATACAAATATTTATTTTTTTAATTAACTGACGATCTTGACCGTCGGAAATTGTGACGGTTCATACTGTCGCTAATTATATTAACAAAATACTCGATACATTATATTACTTTTCATTTACCGACGGTAGGAACCGTCGAAAATTGTGACGATCTAAATTATCACTAATTATATTAATAAAATACTCCTTACAATATATTATTTTATATTTACCGATGGTCTGGACCGTCAGAAATTACGACAGATAGATACCCGTCAGAAATTTTGACGTTCCAAATCGTCAAAAAATAAAATAATAATATAACAAATTACATAATTTATTATTTTAATTTTCGACGGTTATGACCGTCGGAAATTCTGATGGATCGCTATCCATCGCAAAATCCGTCACAAATTATAACGATTACTATCCGTCAGAAATGACCCGTCAAAAAATCTCAGTTTTCTTGTAATGTTATATGTCATAAATAAAATAAAAATATTGAAATCTATCATTTATAAAATTATTAACTCAATCAGTTAAGCTACTATTTTTAATAATAGATTATAACTTATTTAAATTTTAATATTATGATTGTGCTATCGAACATAAAAAAAAAAGTTCAAAATAAATTGGTAAGATAGATAAAAAAAAGTGTGATCATGCGTGGGAAGGGAAATAGACACAAAAAAGGAGAAGAAATAAAAAAGAAATAAGAAAACGATGTCACGTGAAAAAAAGAAAGAAGGTGGCGTCTCCTTCCGACGGTTGTTGGTTTATGGTTTCATTAAAATGGAAGAATCTTACTTCTAGTTCTGCCTCAAAATTTGGTAAGGCTGCATTTAAAAATTAAACCATGATTCTTTTTAAGTTGTTCCTAAATAGTTCAATTGATAGATTAGTAGTGTATTTGAAAAGAGTGTAATATAATGATGAGAAATCAAGAAGTTGATGTGATAAAAAAAAATAAATACGATAGATTAATTTTTCATGAATGTTTGAATTAAAAATAATTATTATATATATCAAGTAATTTTATTAAATAATAAAAATAAAAGTATTAAAGTTTTATGGAAAACTTGTTGTTAGAAATATATTAATTAAATATAAAAATCATTTTAAAATAATTTATGTTTAATGAAATATTAAATTTTTTAATAAAATTATAAGTAATAAGTAATATTATATTAATCCTTTATTATAACAATTTTATATTTAATGAATAAATTATTTATATAATCAAGACCAAAAAAAGAAAAATGGTAAAAGAATAAAAAAATTGAAAAAAAGGATTAATTCTTTAAACTTCCCTCAAGCTACACGATATTTCGCGTCGATCCTTTATATATGAACTTATCATAGTGCCCCTATAAATTGTGTCTTAATTTTTGTTTTAGTCCATTCTTCATATTCTGCTAATTTTTTTGTTATTTTATTTTTTAAAAAATTTATTAAATGACTAAATTGCTCTCTTGCACCTTGAAATAAATGTTTCATTGAGGACAATTTAGTTATTTAATAAATAAAAAATAGAAAAGTTAGCAGAATACAATGGATTGACTAAAATAAAAATTGTGATATAGTTTAGGAGGGCGCTATGTAAGTTTATACTTTAGGGGCAAATGTGAAATATCGCTATAGTTTGGAGGAGATTTAAGGAATTAATCCAAAAAATAATGAAGCTATGAAAAAAAAATAGAAAAAAAAACTACAATCATCAAGCGGATGGAACTAAGGTTATGTGACCCTAGTTCCATCCAAAAAAGGTGATGGTTCCACCTCAAAAACCGGGACATCAAGGCCTATTTGGGGAACCAGGCTAGAACAAGCTTGGTTTCATTACCAAACAGACCCTAAATGTCTTATAGAATTAATCGAAATCAAACATATTTCATACTAATTCTAAATTGTCAAGTACTATCTTACGACTCAAAGACTATTTCATTAATTATGAGACCTACATTTCTTTTCATTTTTTTAGGTGCTAGACGTTAAGAATTATGCGCACTGATCATAAGTTAAAATTTCAGTTCATCATCAAGTTTACTAGTTCGATGTCATTTCGCACTGCACGTCTAACTACAATGAGTAAGATTCCCAACGAAATTTTTTTATGTTCACAATTGCTCGAACTCAATATTTTTTGGAAACTATTATTCACACCACTCCAATCTCCGAATTGTGCTGATTGAATTTTTTTCATTGTTCTTTTTTTTCACATCGCGAGTTAGGGATCTCAAATTAAATTACTTGAGTAGGCTCTTGCAAGGGAGTGTTTAGCTAATTTTATAAGTTAATCAAAATGGCTAATAAGCACTTTTAAAATTTTCTCCTTGTTCGGTAACTGAAAAGGAGGGTTGATAAGCACTTATTTTACTTCCTTTTAAGTGATAAAAAATAAACTAGGAGACCCAACTTATTGTGTGAAAGAAAAAAGGTTGATCAATTAATCAATAAATGTACTATTTTATCCTAGAATATTTATAACTTTTTTCACATATTTCATATATTATAATATCAAGGATTTTTTTGTCATTTGACTAAAATAATAATTTATAATTTTTTTATTACCAAACACATAACTGCTTATTTTTTAAAATCAGTTTCAATTATTAAATTACTTACCAACACTTTAAGTTATCAATTATTTTGTATCAGCTAAGTCAAATATGCTCTGTACCCTAGCAAATAGTTAATTAAAATGGAAAATTTTAATGGAAAAAGTGGACAAAAGAAGTCCCAAGTTTACAATATTTGTTGCATTATAAAATTTCAATTGTCACATAATGTATCACATTTAATCTAAAATCTTTTTATTAGTCTAAAACATATCAACTTTCAAACTTTTTCATATTTATTTTCAATGGTATATTGCCTTGGTCCAATGGTAAAAAGCAATTTTATATTTATAGATTATCTATATTTGATTATAAATTTATGTTTATATTTAAATTAATAAATAAATAATTTAAAAAAAGTAATTTAAAAAGTTCAATAGGATATTTATGTTTATTTTCAATTACCTCTCTCCTTAATGACAAAAATTATTTAATATGTACTCATTATTATCATCCTTATTATTTCACTTTTCACAATTTCAAATGTTTGTGCTAGTCTATTTAAGTGGTAATACTATCAAACGTTCATCATCTATCACCATCGTCTATTAGTACTTTATAGAAGAAACATCATTATAAATTATAATGATGTTTCTTCTTTAAAGTACTAATAGCATGTTTCTCTTATTATTAATAATAAAAAGGATATCACAAATATGGAACCACATGCATAATTCCATGTGTAACCCTGTAGAGGGACCTTCGCGTAGGAGACGACCACGGGCGATGGCAGTCTAGGTGTTGGTGGCGCGGACGGTGGGGAAAGGAGACGGACAACTCGTGGGAACTTCAAGGAGTTGGTGGGCACTTTGAAGAGGCAAGTTGACCAACTAGGGTAGAGAATCCAAGACACGAACGTGGTGGTCCTTGGCTTGGAAGCCGTGGCGGGGCAGTACGGCCAAGCACCGAAGGAGGTCGCAACCGCGCAGCAGGACATGGAGGTGCATCTTTGAGCCATGGAGGTGGACATGGACACGAAGGCCAAGGCGATGGAGGTCAACATCCTTCTACTGAAGAAACAACTCCTGGACACAGGAGGGCTATTAGTGCGCGCGTCCGCCCCGAAGTTCATAAGACCTGAACCGAAGAAGTACGATGACATCCGAGAGGCAACCACCATCAATGACTTCCTCTGGTGCTTGGAAAAGGTCTTCAAGACTAGCAAGATCGTGGTCGAGAAGGACTATATCGACATGATTGTTCGATACCTAGCGGATGGCGCATTTCTATGGTGGAGGCGTATGGATGAAGAAATCGCGAAGGTCACGATCATCATCGACACATGCTGTCACTACCCCAATTTAACCTGCGAGTTAAACTAGAGTTCGCGACTCATTACGGACGATCAAATAAAAGTATGTAGAAATGCGAAAACGTGATGTAATTTACTCTTCCTTTTATAATATAAGAGTAAAAGTATATATCATTAAATAAATTACACAATATGTGATCATTTTAGAGCAAACTGATACTCCTTAAGTTATACATTTTACAAAATGAATTTATTTTCGTTACAACTTATTTTGACAAAAATAATAAACTCGACCAACTCTCTCGACATCATAACAAAAGGACACGAGAATAACAATCCCTTCAATACCTTTACATCGAAAGAGTTATCCCTGCTAAGATTATGAGCTCGCTCAATCCAAGAAGCTATACTGATTTGAAAAAATATTAAAAACAACATTATGAGCAAAAATAGCTCAGTAAGTTAATAACCCATAGCCTATGTGTTACCAACTCAACAATTTGGAGGGACATAGAAAATATGCAATAATCATAATAGCAAAATAGGCATTTTTATATATTTGATAATTACATATAAACATACTAATCAGAAACATCGCACTCAACTTGCAATCAATATCATATAAATCACATCAAACATATGTATGCAAATGCAACACTCTCATATAAATGCACGGATCACCAACTGACCAGTGATCAGTAGGTGGATTCTAGAGGTGGCTCCCATCGTGATCGGCGATGTAGCATTTAGCTCCATTCTATCTCATCCCTTTCGGGAAACAATAATCTGTAAAAGTTTCATATCCTACTTCATTATGGTTTGCTCTCATGAAAATCAACATTCAGCCATATTTTTATGTTATTTCTATGTTCTGACAGGATGAGTAACCTTAATTTTATGATTTATATAAAATAATAAACATTTTCTATTACGGTACTTTTAATTTTCCCAACTAGTATACATCCTAGGGTACAACTCGTAAAATTATTTGAATTTATATCTATCTGTACTGAGCACAATAAATTTAACCAATACTAGCATAATCTGCCCTAAGCTCCATCCTAACAGACTGTATAAGGCTCGGTAAAATATTTATAACTTTCTCTACACATATCATTTTCTAGTGATTCCAATTTTCAATGAGACCTAACATCAATATCTATAACACATTAAATTATCAAATAATTCTACGACATATTGGATTTAATACATAATGTACAAATTCGGATAGCAATTTCGACGGACAGAGTGATAGTACCTTAATCCTGATGGAATAACTTTCGTTTCATAACTCCTATTAACATGATTCCAAATCTCATGTAAACTATACTAAGAGATTATTCTACATGTTAAATTTCATAAATTTTAAGGACGAATTGATACGAAAGAAAATCTTAGGAAGAACACCATCAGTCTAGGGTTAGAATCTTCACCTTTAATGATCTTCCTTCTCGAATTTCCTTCAACGTCCATGAAAGGAGTCATCATTTGAAATTTTTTGTGTGTTGTCTAAAGAGAAGGATAAGATCATACGAATTTGTTCATATTTTTATCACTTTAATAGGTCGGTTGGAAAAATAGTCTAAGCATGAGGTGGCAAGCTACTGGTTTGCTGGCAGCTTGCATGTCAAGAGTTGAAATTCTTATCCAATTAAAATTTAACATTTAAAAATCATTAATTTTATCCCTAATTGATATTAATTAATATAATATAATCCATATAATTTATTCACATGTTTATATATTAATTTTTGTTACACACGCATATATGTTTTCATATGCCACTTGGCGACATTTGATTGGTCCACTAGATTTAAATTCAATCTTAACAAATCACATGCATAGTTAACCATAAGAGAATATGCTTTATCATAATATGATTATTAATCATACTTTAGTACCTTAGTTAAATTTTATGAATTCTTATTATATCACTACGTGACATGACAACATATACTACACCACATATATTCAATTGATTATAGCCATATAATATAGAATCCAATATGGATTAGATCATGGATATTACATTCTACCCTCCTTAAAAAAGTTTCGTCCTCGAAATTTAAAATATCATATTAATCACTTAAATATATATTTTGATCATATATCCCGTATTCGATTTGCCTTGTAGCTTTTTGAATATCATAATACTTCCCACCTCTATGAAGAGTTTACCGTAAATCATAGAACTTAAGCTTTTCCATTCAATTCATTATCATATCGTTTTCTATGTGACATTTATTCTTATAGCTTCACATATTGAATCACATGCGATAGGTCATGATCATCTTTTCTTGACATGGATTCATAAAATGGACAATATACACTTCCACATCGTGTAGGACTAAATGGCAAACATTTAACCCGTGTCTTAATATCTTTAAGAACATATCTTATTGTTATACTTTAGTATTTTATTTTCTAATAGTCAATTTAGTTATAAGGGTTGGCTCACTACCTAATACTTTTGCTACTTTATTCACCTTTGTTGAAGGATATAAAGTAAAGTTATTAGTCCTTTGAGAGGTTCATCCATTTTCTTTATCTTGTATTCAACTCCTTACATGTGAGTACATATTTAGGACTCCTAATATGTACTTAGTTCAACCTTACTTATGTGAATGGTGTCTCCAAATCTTGGGTTCTATATAACAGTGGAAAGCTTCAAATTATATATTTTGAGTATTTCCTGTCATAAGCCTCTACTTATCTGCATGTACATGCCACTGCCCAACCATAAAAGAGAATTAATCCATCGAACAATCCCAAATGAACTTACAAAGCTTACAATATGCCCTTATTGTATTCGAAATTGATTTTTTTTTTACTTCTTACTATTAAGCAGGTAGTATCTAAAGATAAGGTCAACTTTTATAAACATATGCACCTTGCATTTGGGCAACCAAGCCATCTCTTATCGGTAAAGAATATTCATCACTACTCAATTTAGTTATTTATGGACAATGCATAGCCTATGAAATTCCCCTCTGCACTTGAAAATTAAGATTGGAGTTATGCAGGGTGACATTATGGAATTGAATAAATCCTTTATCAAAGAGTCCTTGTACTTGTCTTTTCATTTCTTTTAAATTTATGTTGCCTTGTCATTGAAGTAACTCTAAGGATATGACCCATAGAGTCTCTATCATAGTAAACCGTTCCTCTAGAAACACATCTAGGAACAACTTTATGATAAGGTAACAATTGTCAATAATCAGATAATCACTAGTTGTAGGCTATAACTTATGGTCTCTTCTAATAAAGACGAGGATGTAAACATTTATAAGCTTATCGAGAATAATTATTTTTCTCCCTTACTGATTTGCAATGTTGAAATGTGGGTTCGAGTTCACGATTGAGGACCAAAGAGGCGTCCCCCTTAAATTGCTCTTTCGCTAGGCTCTCAACCAACACTCCATGATAATAAACTCTATGACTCCAATCAAGCTATCGAATGATGACCAGAGACGGCCACACTCCAATACATCTTTCGATAAACTTTTTAACTCGCTTTTTAAACTCTCAAGATTGATTGATATAAGAAAGTCAGCAATGAAGAATCATTAATCACCCATAGAAGAGTTACAACATTGATTCCATCAATCAATTATTCTAAATGAGATGGAACAAGTAAGGACGAACTAAGGATCAATTGTAAATTGATGCTAAACAATAGCAACTTTAGATTAATAAAGCTTATTCAAGGATCATTGATGATTTCAAAATTTGTATTTTTATATGGTGATTCAATCACTCGAGCAATGTGAGCTGTGACAAACAAAGAAGACTAAAAATTCATACTTCAAGATTGAATTGCAATCAATAGTGATCAATCAGGAATCATCAGTGATTTTAAAATCTATATTGATGAGTGAGGGGTTAACAATGATTCTGATATCAATAATAGTAATTCAAAAATTCAAAATACTTTGAAAATTATAAATAATGATTTACATCTACCAATGATAATTTACTGATCATCAATTGATTTGGATCCTACCAAATAAGTATCACTTGTCAATATTAAAGAATTTTGATAGTTGGTTTCAACACTTTATACATGATTTAGTGGTGTTATCTTTTGTCTTTCGCACAAATATTTACAATTCCTTAAAATATAGACACTACAGTGTCACAATAAAATTATTTCCCTTACTTATAGTTCCCACCAAATTCTCCTTAGCACACAACCTTGTTCCTTTTCAAGTTCTCAAATCTTGAAATGGCAATTCGTAATCATCCTTACACACATCTAACAATGATAAATCCAAATCTGTATTACACAAGTATTTACATATATGTAAGATTTTTATAAGTGCCATACTAAAATTTAAGACACATTTCAAAAATTGATTTTTCATATTATTCAGGACACCATAACTACACCTTTGACCTTTCTTCCTATCTCCCAATCCATACATATGATTAGAATGTATTCCGACCTTGTAGCATACATACTCTAAAGTCAATACATGTGGAGGTCGTTCAGAATTTCATAAAATCAAAATGGCTTGGAAACATGTCAAAACATAGAGTGCTCAAATTCATATTGCTTGTCTTTTTCTTTCTAATTTGAATATCAATGATATAAAATATCTTTATTATCTAGTTACCATACATATGAGTATATCTCTTTGTTTTATGTATAATAGTATACATGATGGACCATTAGTGTCTCTTCTGTCTAAATGTATTTATCACGAAACACAATGTTTAATACCACTAGAGACTTTGCAACATATCATCTTTAACTATAAACCTCTCTTAACTTACATGTGTGTGATGGTCTAAAAAAAATATGGTGCCTTATATGGAAGGCCCCCATTCACAACAAAAGGGTTGGTTAATACATAGTCACATATAACTTATTTGATTCATGTGTTTTCAAGATGTATCCAAGAAGCATATCATACCAATTGGGGAGATAAATGATAGCATTTGATTTTAATCACTTATGTATCGCCAATGGCCATGTGTATTGGGGCATGATTTATCTTTCTCATGATCATCATGATCCATACTATATGGTTAGGCCAAAATGCACCATAATTTTGACACCCACTTTTTTTCTATAAGGATTTTGCAGAATAAGATTCCAAGCTTGCATGACTCTATGAATAAATTAGGGTGACATCAATAAATTAGTTACAATTCAATCAAGGAATGGTTTGAAATTTTGATTTGATCCATAATCCAATAACATTACCAAGAACTCATAATGATCATGTCATGTTCCAAGTGTACTCTAGAAATATACAACTTTCTTTTTAGTCAATGATATTCAAATCTTAAGTCAAATTTCGGAAATAGAAGAGTACATCATAGTTAACCAAACAAATAACATATTTTCTACAAGGTATCCCTTGTAGTTACTTGATTCAAATGCCTATAATCAAACTTGAGAACTCATCTGTATTCTTGATGTATAAGATTGATGTTCATGATTATGGGTCAACTAAATTCTCATATGAAGACTCGTATACTTATTTTTGTGTCGACTATTAAACATATGAATAATTTCATGAAGAAGGTCAATAAAGAACTCTTCCTATAAGGGGTAGATCAAATCACTTCTATAAATAGATTTACAACTACTTAAACATAATAACATTGTTTGATAATAAATATTTTCCTTTCTACCCCAAGTAATTCAAGAACCTATGACATCATTTCAAAATAATTTATTGGCATACTATTATAGATTGAAGAACATGAAGTTACTTTCCTACGTCCTATAAAACACAAGTGATGATTGATTTGAAAATGAGAAGGTACCTATCTTCCTATGTCAATTTAAATATACATGCCACACAATTCATCCACATATAAAATCATGTCAAATCCACACAAGTATCAAATAATCATACCAATAATCACGTACTTGTCACATTTCTAACTATGCATTATTTGCATACTATATGTGTATACACGATAGTTCTCTTTTTTTTCAAATAGTACGCTAAATTCACATATACAAATCAATGTAAAGGGGTTGCGATGAATGGAATTACAATTTAATCAAAAGAAAATATCACAATTACATTTCAAAACGTCATACATTAGCCCTTATATAAACTCATACTAAAATTTTCAAATTGTCACAACCCAAGCTAAACACTAATAACACACTATAAGCATAAAAATGACAAACCCACTATAAGCGTGACCATGTCATCTTAGACATAGCTATGCAAACTTTGACCAAGGGAATGACCTATTGCTCTGATACCATAATTGTCACGATCCCAATTTAATCCGCGAGTTAAAGTAGAGTTCGCGACTCATTACGGACGATCAAATAAAAGTATGAAGAAATGCGGAAACATGTTGTAATTTACTCTTCCTTTTACAATATAAGAGTAAAAATATATATCATTAAATAAATTACACAATATGTGATCATTTCAGAGCAAACTGATACTCCTTAAGTTGTACATTTTACAAAATGAATTTATTTTCGTTACAACTTATTTTGACAAAAATAATAAACTCGACCAACTCTCTCGACATCCTAACAAAAGGACACGAGAATAACAACTTCCTTCAGTACTTTTACATCGAAAGAGTTATCCCTGCTACGATTATGAGCTCGCTCAATTCAAAAAGCTATACTAATCTGAAAAAATATTAGAAACAACATCATGAGCAAAAATAGCTGAGTAAGTTGATAACTCATAGTCTATGTGTTACCAACTCATCAATTTGGAGGGACATAGAAAAATATGCAATAATCATAATAGCAAAATAGGCATTTTTATATATTTGATAATTACATATAAACATACTAATAAAAAACATCGCACTCAACTTGCAATCAATATCATATAAATCACATCAAACATATGTATGCAAATGCAACACTCTCATATAAATGCACGGATCACCAACTAACCAGTGATCAGTAGGTGGATTCTAGAGGTGGCTCCCATCGTGATCGGCGATGTAGCATTTAGCTCCATTCTATCTCATCCCTTTCGGGGAACAATCATATAGCGATATGTGGATTCTAGAGGTGGCCCCTACGGATTCTAGAGGTGACCCACATCGCGACTACTCACGATGTGGCACTTAGCTCCGCATGGCACTTAGATCCAGTCTATCTCATCCCATATCTGGGGAACAGAAATGATGCATTGGATTCTAGAGGTGGCTCTCATCGTGATCAGCGATGTAGCACTTAACTCCAACCATCATATAACAAACATCTCGAATATCAGAAGATGAATCAAACTCATTCAAACGGAATAGGATTACATCCCATAAGATGGCTCCATAACATTTCACATATGCTTTACCAATGAACCATCAATTGATCAATCATTCAAACCATAATTTCCATATAAACTTGACGATATATGAATTTAATACATATAACAATTGTATCTCAAATATCAGAAGATGAATCATATCAAATACCATTTCAAACGAAATAAGATTGCACTAATCCATTCATGTCATATCACATATGCTTTTCAAATGTGCAATCATACAATCATTTAGATATACTTTTCATCATTTCATTTTTCAAAACCAATTCATAGTATATCCAAAGCATATTCAATACATATAATAATCGATGTCACCCCGAATTCAAAGAGGTGAAAACATAGAGTAGGAGAAACCAACTTACCTATAAGAGCTACCAAAAGATTTTTCCTTTCATTTTTCACTACTTTACTCTTCTACTCCTATACAATAATAATAAGAAACACATCATTTGTATGCTCTGAACAAAAGCCTATCACACATGAAACACAACTAATTGAATGATATATGAACCTTAAACATTTACTCTTTTAACTATTAAACATAAGGATTGACATAATATTGTGACAGATTGTACACATAGTAAAGAAAAATTCATATCTTCTGGTATACATAATAAAATGACATCATTACAATTTTATTTACTTTTATATTACATAGGCAATAATCTGTAAAAGTTTCATATCCTATTTCATTATGGTTTGCTCTCATGAAAATCAAAATTTAGCCTAACGTTTATATTGTTTCTATGTTCTGAAAAGATGAGTAACCTTATTTTTATGATTTATATAAAATAATAAACATTCCCTGTTCTGGTAATCTGTAAAAGTTTCATATCCTATTTCATTATGGTTTGCTCTCATGAAAATCAACATTCAGCCTAACGTTTATATTGTTTCTATGTTCTGAAAAGATGAGTAACCTTATTTTTATTATTTATATAAAATAATAAACATTCCCTGTTCTGGTACTTTTAATTTTCCAAATAGTAGACATGCTAGGCTACAACTTGTAAAATTATTTGAATTTATATTTATTTTTACTGAGCACAATAAATTTAACCAATACTAGCATAATCTGCCCTAAGTTCTATCCTGACAGACTGCGTAAGACTCGGTAAACTATTTATAACGTTCGCTACACATATCATTTTCTAATGATTCCAATTGTCAATGAGACCTAACATCAATATCTATAACACCCTAAATTATCAAATAATTCCACGACATATTGGATTTAATACATAATTTACAAATTCAGATAGCAACTTCGACGGACAGAGTGATAGTACCTTAACCCTGATGGCATAACTTTCGTTTCATAACTCCTATTGAATGATTCCAAATCTCATGTAAACTATACTCAGCGATTATTCTACATGTTAAATTTCATAATTTTTAATGATGAATTGATACGAAAGAAAATCTTAGGAAGAACACCATCAGTCTAGGGTTAGAATCTTCACCTTTAATGATCTTCCTTCTCGAATTTCCTTCAACGTCCATGAAAAGAGTCATCATTTGAAAATTTTTGTGTGTTGTCTAGAGAGAAGGATAAGATCATACGAATTTGTTCAGTTTTTTATCACTTTAATAGGTTGGTTGGAAAAATAGTCTAAGCATGAGGTGACAAGCTGCTAGTTTGCTGACAGCTTGCATGTCAAGAGTTGAAATTCTTATCCAATTAAAATTTAATATTTAAAAATTATTAATTTCATCCCTAATTGATATTAATTAATATAATATAATACATATAATTTATTCACATATTTATATATTAATTTTTGTTACACACGCATATATGTTTTCATATGCCACTTGGCGACATTTGATTGGTCCACTAGATTTAAATCCAATCTTAACAAATCACATGCATAGTTAACCATAAGAGAATATGCTTTATCATAATATGATTATTAATCATACTTTAGTACTTTAGTTAAATTTTATGAATTCTTATTATATCACAACGTGACATAACATATACTACACCACATATATTCAATTGATTACAGCCATATAATATAAAATCCAATATGGATTAGATCATGGATATTACACATGCGGCGACTTAAAGAAGGAAGTAAAGAAGTAGTTCTACCCCGGTAACACCTAGGAAGTTGCCATGAACAAGCTGACGGCATTGCATCAGGTGAGCTCGGTAAAGACTTATATCAAGCACTTCCAACTGATTATGCTGGAGATGCCATGCGTGATGGAAGAGTCGATGTGGCTCTTCTTCTTCTTCTTGTGAGGGTTGAAAAAATCTTGGCCAGCGCAAGAGATCAGGCGGTAGAATGTGACAGCTATGAAGGAAGCTCTAACGGGCGAAGCTCTGATGGAGTTCACAATCAATTGTGACCTTGGCGTAAGTCAAGAAACGGGCAAGGTGGACGAGAAGGGAAGCTCTGTCGTAAAGAAAAGTGACAAGATTGGAGAGAAGAAGGTGGCGAATGTGTCCAAGGCCGACGGCAAGAAGGTTGTTTGGTGCTTCATCTGTGGACGGCCGCACTACGCTCGTGAGTGCTACAAGAAGTCGGGCCTAGCATCCATGGCCGTGACCTCGGACGACAAAGAATGGGCCATACATATTGGGTCCATCATGGCCTTGATGGCCACAGCAGCGACGATCCCCACCAAAGGAGTGAAGAGGGCCATGAAGTGCCTAGTGTTCGCAGAAGTCGTGGTGAATGGCCACACCACATCTGCCTTGGTTGACACAAGGCGATGCACAACTTCCTCACGATGCAAGAGGCGGCACACCTTGGCGTCCCATACACCAAGAAGTCTGGACTCATGAAGATGGTGAATGCAGCATCTCAGTCCATCCTTGGAGTGGCCAAGGACGTTCTCATGCACGTGGGAACTGGGAGGGCACCCTCAACCTGACGGTCTTCAAGATGGATGACCGTCACTTCGTCCTAGGCATGGAGTTTATTGACAGCTTCGAGGAGGTAAAACTAACACGAGGTGGTGTTCAATTGGTATTTCAGGGAACAAAGCATAAAGTGGGAGGGTCTTCGGCAGGCGATTGTGAAGGACTACCACAATTCGAAGTAGGCTGGCCATCTCGGCGCGCCCCAAACGTTGGCATTGGTGGTGGACTCCTTCTATTAGCCCCAGTTGATGGAGGACGGGGAGACTTACGTGCGGACGTGCCTCACATGCCAATGAGACAAGGTCGAGCAATGGATGCCGGTAGGGCTCTTGGAGTCATTGCCCGTCCTAGACCGTCCATGGCAGGTAGTGATCATGGACTTCATCTCGGCATTGCCCAAGTCAAGTGGAGCAGGATCGATCATGGTGGTGGTCGATAAATTCTTGAAGTACGACACATTCATCCCGACACCCAAGTACTGTTCGAAAGAGGAAGTCTTCTGATTGTTCGTAAGGAACGTCATCAAGCTGTGGGGCATCCCAGAGGTCATCGTTAGTGATTGTGATCCTCGGTTCATGGGTCATTTCTGGAGGGAGCTCTTTAAGCTCCTGGGGACCGAGCTGCACTTCTCCACCACATTCCACCTGCAAACGGATGGTCAAACAGAGCGGATCAACCATTTGCTTGAAATATATCTCTGGCACTTTGTGGTTTCCAATAAGGTGGATTGGTCAAAGCTATTGTATGTGGCTCAATTCTCCTACAATATGTAGAAGAGCAAGGCCACGCAGCAGAGTGCCTTCGAAATCGTCACGGGATGCTAGCCCGTGCCCCCGATCGCACTCACGACCAAGTACGCTGGGAGGTGTGCAGTTGCATCCCAGGTCGCCCAAGGATGGAAGGACCAAGTGGAGAATCAGAGCTCTGGACAAGTCTGTGAGGAATATGAAGAAGTTTGCAAATTAGCGGCGAAGGTGCTTGGAGTTTCAAGTAGGGGACAAGGTCCTTGTGAAGCTACGGAGGTGGTAGTTCAAAACTCTCAATGTCACGGACGTGATTTACAAATGTCATTTCTATATAATCATGCATTTAATTAACATATTAAGTTGCTTTGGATGTTCATTTAGTGATAGTTGTATATAGTAATTAATATTCCGATTAGAGCATAATGATTATTTAATTATTGGTAAATTCTACAAAGTAATTATATAGGGTTATTAAGAATAAATTATAAATTTTATAAATATTATAATATATATTTAAATATGTTTAAGTAAGTATAATTAGAGTTAAAACACTTAATTATGACAAAAAATGTGATTGACCATCACTTAAGTTCCAAATAGCTGAAGCAGACAGGTGACAGTTGCTTAAAGGGATATTTTTCCAAACTTCTTATGTCATCATAAAATTATGAAAAAAATAACAAGTCACATAACATTATCCTTTGACGGCATAAAAATTACTAGAGGTAGAAGGCGAGCAAAACAGACTGTGGGAAATCGGAAACATAGGCTTTTCAAGGTGAGTTTTGATATGAGAATAATCTTTTTTATTGAGAGGTTTCTTTTTTCGTGATTAGCAAATCATAAATTATGAAATTATGTATGTTTAATCCATTCGAAGTCAGCTTCCCATGGCCCTTAAAATCGCCTAAGAAGGAATCTTATAGAGGAAGTTATGTACTTAACTTCGCTGGTCACTCATCATGTTCCGAGTCTGATACAGGTTCAACTTGTAAATTAAGGTACAATTCGAATATAATGAATTGGGTTTGGAATTTGGATATGATTAATTAGACATTCTAAAAGTTCAATGAGAAGTTGGATCATCCTATTTGGACTTGTATTTTTGGAGAAATAAATTTTACATTTCATAATGATTCTTCTGTCAAATTCTAGGACATAGACAGATCACGACACTAATTAACTATTTTTGTTATAAGGGCATATAAGGAGTTAAATTCTACAATTTTTATGCATAAATACTATTGAAGTCTAGATTCTAAGAAAATTAGGATCTCATTAAATGGATACATATTATTAAAAATATAAATTAATCATTCAGTGACATACAGTCTCCTATGACTCAAACCCTAGGTCAAATTTTCTGGGATATTATGAATCACTCACTTTGACTTAGTTAATGATATGTGGGGGTTGTAAATCTTAGTAAGTTTAATTTCTAATTTATCCCGAATCATGATATTTGCCTATATGATTAAGAAATTATTAAATTATTTATTAACAAGTACTCAGTCTGAAATTCTGAGTCTAACACATAATTAAACTATAGATGATTGAGAAGTTCCAATTGTGAATAGCTTATGAACAAAATACTTGAAGTTAGAAATTGGTATTATAGGAGATTATAGACATTTTAGTGTGCATAAACATTCATGCATCATGAGCATGCATTGCACATTACCTTATTAGTAATTGAGAAGTAAAAATGCATTATTACTTGTAGAAAAATATCAAATTGCAAGTGAAAGGGAGGAAAACTAATAAACCTCCTTGAATGGATAAAATACATGGTGAGTGAGTAAATTTACAACATAACAAAATGTTATATGTTAGTTTTTTTATTTATAATATTATCTCAAGCATAGATTATTACTATTATTATTATTGAAATATATCTTGAACTATGAAAAGTATTTATGATATGTTTCAATGTGAAGATAAAATATTTTTATTTGATAATGATATGGTATTATGACTTGTGTATTTTGATATTGTTAAGCCCCATGTGTTCATTGGTCATGCTATTTGAAAAAGGTCTTTGGGAGCGCATTCGACAGACATGAAGCCTTTGGGGCGTATATCGGGTGTCTTTGCCCTTTGGGGGCTGCTTTGCGTGTACGTATTGACCCATGATATGATCTACGTATCTGAGAATCATGATTAAGTGACACACAATCATGATTGAGATACATATTGACTCATGATTTGCTCTGTGTATCTAATACTCTTGATTGTGAAGCTCTACTTAACTGTATGACACACAATCATAGAGGGATACGTATTGACTCATGATTTGCTCTGCGTATCTGATACTTTTGATTATGAAGCTCTGCTTAACTGTATGACACATGATGGGATACATATTTACCCATGATGAGTATGTGCAATGACATATGTGTGGAGTTTAATTGTCAATATGATGATATCTTAAATAATTTTTATTTATGTAAAAGTTTATATGATTTGAAAACTTATGTGATACGAATTATTTTTAAATGTTTTCTCATATGAAAAAAATGTGATTATCTAAATGTTATATGCACTCATATTATTCTCCCATGTTGTATTTTTATTTCACTCACTAAGCAAACGATTGTTGCTCACATTACCATTGTTGAATTTTTCAGATAACTCCAATTTCTCGAGTTAAGTCGACTCAAAACTTTCTTTTGATGCATATAGAAGAGGTCGAACCACCGGAGTACTTTTATTTTTCTTTCACTTTTGTTTTTGAAAGCTTGCATGTAATAGATAAAATCGAGAGTTGTACTAGAATTTATTAGAATTATTTTGTAAGGTTATATAAAACTTGATCCCATTGGGTGTTAAATGTGTAATGTGTTGTGAAATAATAGTGATAATATGTGAATGTGATGTCTTATAACTTTTTATTAAACTTTGATGAGTGTATATATGCATCTATTGTATGTATTGACAAATGATATAAGATAATTAAGGGAGGAGATTTTGTCAATTTTATTTTTAGAATTGCTAAATAAAATTAAAAAAAATAATAATTATGATAGAACTTAGTCACGAAATTGGGTGTGACACTCCGGCACCTGCACCAAGGGCTGATGAAGAGGTACTAAGACCCCTTCACCATCACTAAGAGGATAGACAAAGTGGCCTACCGAGTGGAGCTTCCCCCGAGACTGCGACAACTTCATTCAGTTTTTCATATGAGCATGCTCAATAAGTACTATGAAGGCGCGGAGGAGCCTTCAAGTGCAAGAAGGAGCCAGGTGGACGGGTTCGATCCGACGGCAGCCACACTAGAGGAATCGATATTGCCGGGGGCGGCAACACCTTCGGTGGGGGAGTATTGTCACCCCTCGCCCTAGGCAAGTTCCTAGGGCACATGGCGGGATGGGCGCTCCATGCTCATGCATGCCCTAGGCGTGCCCCGAGAGTGAGAGAGGCTCTTGGGACGAAGATGAAGACTTTGGGACGAGCACAATTGGCGAGCGAGGTGCGTAGGCTTCGTGGGGCGACACTTCTATCCAAAGTGGCATAACGTCTGGTTTGGCATTATGCGCACTTTGATAGTGGACGACGGGACGCGGCATGGCACGGCGGGCATGGCACGACGGTGCGAGGCACAATGGTATCGCGACAAGAGTCCAACACAATTCGACCCATTCCAGCAAAGGTGGCAAGCTTCAAGAAGGAAGGCTAGCCACCATAACAACCGTACAGTTATTCCATAATAGGAAAGGTGGTGGTTGAAAGGTTGGCAGTTGGTAAGAGATAAGTTAGAAACTTATCTCTATAACCGGCCATTAATTGGTAAGAAAATTGTCCTTGGCTTAAATCTTATTGAGAAGATAAAGCCTAAAGAGGGTTTTGCATATTAGAAGATCGAGGAGGATCTTTTAATTGTTGGAAAAATAAAATAGGAAGGTTAGAGAGTAGCGGACTCTAAACTTGTATAAGTAGGTGCTTATAGGTGACTTGTATGCAGATCGTTGAATCAATAATATTTCTAAACTTTCCTCCATATCCGAGTGATTCTCTAGAGGTATTGTTGTGTCGTATTTTTGTTGTGTGCAGGATGGATGACTGGCGAGCAACGGACGATCGGATGCTGCTTGACCTCTCGTGAAGGAGACGATCAAGATCGACACCACTAGGCATTCTGGCTTGGACGTTTAGGATGTGACGCGTGGGAGATTAGACATTGCTACCAAGAAAAAAAAGTAGGTGGCCTTGAACGACAATTTTTTTCTTGAAATAACCCCTTCGGATCTTCTCCATTATCATTATTTGAACAACTCTGGCATTTTTTTGAATAGATAAACATACTTTAAAAAATTGTATGGACGCTGAATTTCCCTTTAAGTGTGGACAATGAATTAATTTTTTTTTACCAGTCTCCTCTGGAAAGGGATGTCGAATATTTAGCGTGAATTAATTTATGTGCTTGTGCTACTGATATATATGCTTGGCCTGTGTGGCCTGTGATCTGAAATGAGAGGAGGGAACTTGGGTTCCAATGAGAGGAGGGAACTCTGGGTTCCAGTACAACAGTGAACAAGGATTTAACTTTATTTGGTGGATGAGAAGAAATGGTACACAAGAAGTGACCCATCCATCTCAGTGAGCGAGTGAGTGGAGTGGAGGTTCTTTTATGTGTGCACCATAAAGAAAGTGGGAGGGCAGAGAACAAGTATCGAATCAGCAGTTGGGAGGGTGATAGGGAATCGTACCATGTTATCTTTCCAACATCATCAATTACAGGAACAAAACCATTAAAAAAAAAGTAGAAAAAGAATTAGTTAGCACATATTTGATCTGCCATATATTTTCTTTTCCCATAAAAGAATTCTCGCAAAACTTTTTTTTGTTTTCTCGATCTCTGTTGGAGAAAGGGCATCCGTGTAAGTATAATTTTGGTAAATATTTTGTTTTCAACCTTCTTCCTAATTTTGTTTCAATTCTCCAAAATTATTTTAAGCAAAATAATTTTCCAACTTTTAAATTCGTAATAAGATAACAAGCAGTTAACACTCTAACTTATAATAGTCGATTACCTATATCCTTTGATAAATTGAATATATTGCATCGTAGGAATACTTTTAAATAAACATAATACTATAAATAAATTAATAAATACTATTTAAAGTACAAAAAAGTGTGGAGGTTCCTTCCTTCATCCTCTGTGGCCAGGAGAGCGCCTCTCACGTCACACAAGTAATGTTGTGTGATTTAGTTGAAAAAATAAATAAAAAAAATTTCTTATAGTGTTTTAAATTTGTATGTGGTGCAATTATTCAGGTCAATAACATAAGTTTAAATAGCATGTTTTAAGTCCGGCTTCCTTACTACACATGATGTAAATCGTTTGTTCATCATCTTGATGGATTAGCGGATTCACGCGGACGTAGTAAGTATCTTCTCTCCCCCGATTTATCTCTATCACATTTTTTCTTATTTTATCTTCATGATCAAATGCTTATTTTTATTCTGAACTTTTTTTTAGTTTCTCTGTCCTTCGACAATCTAGAATGCATCGTCTTCATCCTTATTGCAAATGTATTCAGCTTCGTTCCGACTCTATTGTTCTCATCACAATATTGAAGAACTAAAGCTACTGCCCCTAGTGTATCTAAGATCCTCATCAGTGACATCTTATTCTTAATAAAAAAACTTAACCATTTTTGTACCTAGGCTGTCGATGTTTTGACAAAAAGAGCTCCCACCACACTAAGCGATTTTTTTGTGAGTTGATGATCTATCTAACGATCTCACCCAACTGATGTACCATGACAATCATCTTCTAAGTTAACTTTATGCTTTTCCATTAAAAATAATATGTATTGCAAGTCTACGATTCAAGAGCATGTGCTATTCTTTTATCCCAACTTTTTCATTTTTTGTTGAATGTTGGCTCAGGTATTTTTAATGTGTAGAATTATTAACCTCCGATTAATTTAAAATAAAAAAGATAGAATAATAATGATTTATTTTTTAACCAACATGATAACTCTAAAATTGAAACTCAGACTATTGCCATTTTTTTAAAAAAAAAATTAAATTTCTATCGATCTCTCTCTCTCTTTCATTTTTCATATCCGACCATCTTGCATCATCGTTCTCGCACGTCAAAGCTTGTGGCCATCCTTGCAAGTGTGCCTCACGCCCTCACAATCTAAATGGGTAATTTTTTTAAGATTTTGTAATCCACTTAATGATTGTTTATTTCAGTTATTGGATTTGGTGTTGAAGAGATTGCTTTAAGTCGTAAATAATGGGACACGTCCACGACTCATATCACGTCAACATAACTAGGAGCATACATAATCAATTTCGTCTAAACAACATATTAAAATTAAATTTCATCTAAAATTTAGAGAATAGTATATATCTCTATCACACATCCTTGCAAAGGTTAATTTACATGTACCAATTAAAGTTGTCAAGAACGATATTTAAATAAGATAGGAGGGAGATCGAAAATCATAAGATCAGATCGAGCTATGGAGATCCTACATTTTAATAAAATATATATATTTTAAAAATAAAAAATATTTTTAAAAAATATATTTGTCATATTTAAATTTTAAATTACATCTTACTAAGTCATTTTTCGTTAAATCTTAAGCGCTATTACATCAAAATATATTAAAAATAAAGAAAATATTATTAAACTTTAGTTAAATTACTTTTTATTATCATAAATATATTTTTAATTAATATTTATATGATTATACTAATCATATGAGATTATATAGAATCACATAAAATCATAAGATCGTACAATTAAAATTAAGATCATATTAAGATCTTACACATAAGATCCTGAAAATAAAATCGAGGTCGATAATGAATGATAGGATCATATAATAGTAAGATTTGAATATCTAAATAGAGATCTTGACAACTTTTACCAATGCTTTTAACCTTGACACATGCGTGTTGCTAATGTAAATCCACTTTGTTCCAGCACTCAATCGACGTAACTCTTCAAAGCATTGCATTCCTTCGTTATGTGGTTGATTGCTACTAAGTCTACAATCCATAAAGAATGGGAATCATCAAGTAAAGCTCGACTAAAAAAATAAACCAAAGTTTGTTAAAAAAAGCACTCCCAAGTGAAGTCTCCATGTTTGTTACAATATTAACACTTGACCTTACTTTTATCAAACTTTCTGCCGCACTAACTTCATTTGTGTTGATTTTTACCTTTTTCGTTTTCAGTCTTGCCATTGCCCTTCTCATTTTGCACTTTTACTTGTGCTTTTCTTACTGAATTCTACAACATATGTTTGATTAGACAATTTAGTTATCTCAATGGTTCTTCTTTCAATTCCATTTGGAGTGCAACATCATTAAAAAAATTTATGTTATCATTATGAGCTAAGTTCAAAATCATTTGATCTCAACATTCTAAAAGGGATCGAATTACAATTTTCTTGCTGGTCATTAATAAGTGTAAGACCTGAATTTTTCACCTCATTGAATCATATGTTCATGCAAATGTGGCCCCATATTGTGATTTGGGTGTATACGATATCTAACGTAAGATTGAGTAGCATCAATTTTGTGGTTAATACAATTATAAAGTTTTCGTGAAGGATATCCCACTTGGCTTTGGCAGTTTCGTGCACCTCATAATTATACATTAAGAAATTTTTCATACTGTCCAGTAATGCAATGTGAGATCTTTGTTTTTCTTTTTCCAAGCATTATAAGCATCTAAATTTCTACTGTTAAGGTGTAATGCCAAATCCAAGTTCAAACATTGGATTTTTTTATATTTAATGACTTCATCTTATTGCACCTTTTTATAGCAAATGGCACAGTTATCACCATTCGATTTATCACATTTGTTTAATTCAATAATTATTTGCTTGATTACCATTTGATATAAGATTATATTAAAAAAAATATATGAGCGTTAGGGCAATGTCTTATTGTCACATATATTCAACAAATAATAAAATGATAATATTTTAGGATATTGACGTCAAAATGGTAGCAAAGCTCCCACTCATCTCTCATAATTCCAAAAAATATTATAAGTTATTAAAATTAACATAGTTGCACCGATGTACAATTCTAATAATTTTGAAAATTGTAAATTATTTAAAATATATAATGTAATTAAATACCATTTTAAAAAACTTTGGCCCCTGCAATGTGGGATCTTTCTTGTCTCTACAAGGTGCCAATTAGAAAATCGTCATCCCTTCATTTCAATGTCAAAAAAATTGGAAAAGATATCATTATGTCATGTGAAACATAATAATTTTAAAAAATTACTTTAACAATACATAATACACCAGTAAGTCCATGGAGAAAATAATGACGCTAAACTTTTCACTTACAATTTTTTTAAAGTACTTCCATAGCAATGTACATGCCATGAGCTACTCAATGAAAAATACTATTATGACCATTACATAATTTAAATGTCTTAGTCATATTTGATCTACCTATGTTTCATTATAAAATATTTAACTTAGGTATATTTTTAATTAAATTTCTAAGTTCATGAAATATGTACATTCATAATTTTCACATTTATGCATACCACAAAAACATAGCATAAAAAGTTATAAATTATCAAACATACAAATAATTATACAAATCATTTATCACATAACTAAAATTATTCATCATATACTTTTAACATAATATATGCATGATAATGAACATGACTATAATCACTTATACATTTACATAAATTGTGAAATAAAGTCATATGCCTAGCATACATATATGCATGACACGAGACAATTAAATAATTAAAATATCAATTTTCATAAAAAAAATAAAAAATATTTTGTCACATGCCTTAACTACATATATGTCATAAAAATATGCAAACAACAAAAATAATGTTGTAATAGCTCACATACATTAATTTTTGCATATTTAAAAATATGTAATATCATGTGAACATTCATTTGTTATAGCAAAATAATTTTAGTAACAAAAACATATGCACTTCTATTTTTTTTCATGAAAAGCAAGAAAAAATATTATTTTTTATAAGTTTCATATACATAATGAACTGTAAAGTAATAATGTGCATAATTCTATTTTCACATAAAAATTATATATTGTAACATAAATAAAAAATGCTCATAACATAAAAATAAATAGTGTTACATTACGTACATGAAATATTTAGCATGACAGCATATAAAAAATTTCCAGAATTCACATCATACAATTTGAGAAAATTTCTGTAAACTTTCTAATTATTATACCATAATTATGTGGAAAGCATTTTAAATAAAACATATCACGTTATAACATGGCAAAATTTTCAAATAAACATAATAATTCCAAAAAAAATTGAATATTTCAAGTCATGGATAAGAAATTAAATTTTTTAAAATTTTCAAAAAAAAATTCTGAAGCAAGAAACAAATATTTTCATTTTAATATAATTATTTCGAGATTTTTAATACACTAATTGTTTTTTAAAAAATACTACTGTTCAACGAAATGGGCCGCCATGCGGGGTCACTCTGCGCACAGAAACACTGTGTAGGTCGCGGGCCATTTGATTGCGTTGCAAGCCCAGGCCCTCTGCGCGCCTTTGCATTGTTCACATGAATAGTTTTTTATGAAAACGAAAAAAAATAAAAAAAAATGTGTCAAAATTCTTGTTGAATTCAGCGCATGGAGGATAATAAAAAAAAGTTATTACCATAAGCCTCTCCTAAATTATCATAATTTTTTACGTCTAATTGTAAATTACGAATTTATTTTTTTGGTTCCCTAACTGGTCTCTCAATTTTAATTTATATCCAAAATATTACATCTACATTGGCACTCCTATCATTTTTATTTTTTATAGTCTCTCAACTTTGAATCGTTTAGGGTCGTCGATGAGCTCGCGAGAGGACGTTAGCGCCCCTTGTGCGAAGCTCGCCAGTGGACGAACTTGGAGAGGGGGGTGGGGCCGGCGCCCCCTATGCTAGCTCGCCAAAGGGCGAGCTTGGAGAGGGAGGCCGACACCCCTCCTCTGCTAGCTCGTCTGCATCCTAAAAATTTTATAATATTTTTTATTATGTGATATCAGCTAGTTAAATTTTTTTATTATATTCTATTATGTCACTCGCAAGATAATCGGGAGACTGTTTCTTACCGGTCAAGTGGATGAATCGTGCAATAATATCAAAGTTGGGGAACTATTTAGAAATAGATTCAAAGTTTGAAGATGATTCGTGTAATTTACCTGATTTGGAGCGTTAAATGACGTGGATGAGATAGAAACGGCTGACGTATCGGCCACGTATGCAAGGCAATCGGAAAACCCACTATCTCCGGTCAAGAGGACTACTCGTGCAAGAAAATAAAAAATGAGAGACGTTTTGGTTATAAATTAAAGTTGGGGGACCAGTTGGAAATCGATTCAAAGTTGAAGGATAATTCGTGTAATTTACCCAAACTATCACGACTTTTCCACTTTACTCCTCTCGTCCACTTATGTTATGTTTTCTGTTATTTTTGTTTTTATAGATTTATGAAAAGATCAAATTACTCTTCAATCCAAAAAAATATGAAATAACAAATATAAAAAATTAAAAAAATTTATTGGAAGGATCAAAATGGTAAACAAAAAATATGTCATTTATGAAAAGACTAAATTACTCTCCCCCGATTTTTTCCTTTTTTATATTTTATATTTATTATTGATACATTATGAAGGGAGGGGTAATTTAGTCTTTTCATAAATGAAAAATCAAAATTAATAGAAAACATAACAGAAGTCGATAGAAGGACTAAAGTGAAAAAATCGTGATACTTTAGGGATAAAAAAATAAGTTCATAGTTTAAAGTTAGATGCGAAAATCGTGATAGTTTAATAGAGCTTTATGGAAATAACTCTAAAAAAATTAATTTTTTTTGTTCCTTGGATATGAATATATAACCAAAGGTACAAAAAACGTAATATTTTGCATACTATCGAATTACAAAAAAATAACGAAAAAACCTTTTCATACTTATTGAATATTTTATAAATGTTCAAAACCAACATCGTTAGCAGAATTTTAAATTTGTTTTCTACATTGTCTTGAACACCAGACCGAAGCAATAACCACAAAGGAAAGATCGCAATGAAATCACTATAAATATATAAATATATCTATATATATTAATGTGCTACCATATCTTTGTGGTAGTATCATGCGACCACACCTCCAGATTTAGGGCGAGATGAAGAGCGTGCGCGGTTTAGGGCGATTCGAGTGTGCGGTCTAAGGGCAGTTCAGGCATTTCGGGCATAGGGTTCAGGGCAGTGCAGCGAGCAATCGTCAACAATGGCGTTTCGCCGATCTCCATTTCAGGGCATTTCGTCGGTGCAGCTCAGAGATCATTTCAAATGAGCAGGGTATCGAACTCCATTGTCACTGGTGGGCCTCCATGATCTTAGACGACGTCTGACACGCCCTTGCACACCTCATCGTCGGCATCAACTCCATTGTGGATCGAAGCAAATCGAAGGTGCAATGACAATGGAGTGTGCAGCAGCATCGCGAAGAGAGGGCCGAGGATGATCGTCGTAGACCGAGACATTGCTGGAGGGGAGCCTCCATCGCTCGACGCCATTGTGCAGAGAGGGGAGGAGATGCACAGGTTGTCGCCAACCTTCCCTCATCGATCTCACTTCGCCGACCCTCCGTCGCCGATGTCCCCTTGTGGGGCTCTATCGCCTACCGCAATCACGCGGAGAGGGACCTTCGTCGCCCGTCGTTGTCGCGCAGAGAGGGGGGAGGAGACGTACAACTCTTCGCCAACCCTCGCCGATCTTCTCTTGTCAGAGCTCCATCGCTCGCAGCCGTCAAGCAGAGAGGGGCTGCTGCCATCCGAACCGTCCTCGTCGATCTCCTCTCATTGAAGCTCCATCGCCCGCCACTATCATGTACAAAGAGATTGCCGCCATCCGAACCGCCGTCCTGTGCGTTGAGCCAACTCTCCAAACCGTGGGCCGAATTGCGTCCGCTCTCCACCTGGAACTGGCACGCAGATCTCGTCCGTCCATCTCGAATCGGACGATCCTGAAGATGTGGTCACCACAAAGTTGTGGTAGCACACTAATCTCTCTCTATATATATATATATATATATATATATATATTTATATATATATATGGGCGCCCACATAAATTGGGCGCACAGTGCGCCCAAGCGTTAAGAGTCGTTCGATCGCGCACGAGCAGTTGCTATTAAAGCGCGATGAATCATCGGTCCAAATTTGAAACTCGTGCATGGTTCGATTCACCTAGTTGTCGAAGTCTTGTGAATTTTTACTAAAGAAATTCCCACGCTATCCTCCCTCGCCGACACTGCTAATCTCTCGTCGGAGGCTTCCTGCTCCCCCACGATCAAGTGACGGTCGCCACTGATCATGCTGCCTGGACGACTGCGATGTGAACTTCAATCTCATGATCCTCTTCGCCTCCTCCTCTCCCCTCTTTCCTCCCTCAGTTGCATATCTGGCCGACGCTTCTCCTCCCTTGACGAAGGTCACTGTGTCTCATCCATCGACCTCCTTTTCAGTCGATGCTTCTCGATGATAAGGGTCGCCGCATCTCGTCTCCAAACCTCCTTTCTAGCAATAGATGTTCTCCCTCGACGAGATCCGATTGACGATCTTCTACCTTGTCGGTGCGATAGAGAAAAATGGGCGCATCCACCCCTCTCTGCAAGCTCACAAAGGGGTCATCGGCCCCTCTCGGCGAGCTTCAGAGGGGGCCGATGGTCCCTTTTTCCTACGCGGTCGATCTCGCCAAGGGGGCCGACGCGCCCTTTTCTCTATGCGCTCAATCGACAATGGAGTATGAGAACATCCCTCGTGTGTTGCTGGTGTTGCCTCCCTCTCATTGAATCGTTGTTGCCTGCTACTCGCAGATGTGTTGCCCCCACTTACACCATGATAATTATACTTGTATACACCATTACAAATCCAAAATTAGTGATAAGTGTGCATGTCATGTTTAGAATCTTTTAGGATCAATGCCACCATTTAATTTTTTATTGTACAATAAGATGTGTATGAATTGACATATTAGTTCAGAGTGTATTTGGATAAAATGGAACGTAATCATGAGGAATGAATCAATTGACGTAATAAGAAAAAGTATGTACGATAGATTAATTTTAGTGGATGTTTGAATAAAAAATAAATATTATAAATATAAAATATAATTTTGTTAAAAATAAAAGTACAAAAATTTTTTTAATAAGAATTGTTAAAAAAATATATTAATACAAAATCAATTTTTGATAAATAGTTAGTAATAAATAATATTATGCTAATCCTTTATTATAAATATTTTTTATATAATAAATAAATTATTTTATAAGACAAATGTAAGAGAAAGAAAAAAACAAAATTGAAAAATTCCGAGTGATATCACATCAATATTTTTTTTTAAAAAATGCTATAGTACCATGGTTCCACCGGAGTCATGTTCCCTAGTTCATGGCTTGATTCTACCTTGGAAATCAAGTCATGGCGTAGCATTTGGAGAGGTTTCACCGATTTCCAACATCCCAACGTCCGTTGAGACCTATCATGTTAAAAGAATATATGAAATAAAATATTCATTTTAACTTGAGGGTTACATAAAAGATAACATTGTTATTGTCAAAAATATGCCCTTCAATATGGATAGAAATAGTTTTGGGCCTGAAAGTGTGAGATTTGGTACGTTCTCGTTGGGGCATTTGATAATTGGAATTGGATGGAATTAGATCTCTGATTCCACTCAGTTCTCCAAGTACCTCCTTGCAGCCTAGTTTTTTATCCGGATCCAGATCACATTTAGGCTTTGTTTAGATACATCATCAATAAAGGAAAAAGAGGAGAATGTGAGGGAAGGGAAAAGGGAGGAAGGAAAAGAAGGATAATGGGGGGAAAATTTTTTACCTTGTTTGGATAAAGAAAAAATGGAGAGAAAAATTTTAAATATAAATTTCGCATACCAATTATACCCCTAAAAGTTAATAATGATATGTTATATATACAATGGTAATTACGTCATTTGATTTATTAAAATAATTAAATATATGTTTACCTTTCATTAATCCCCAATTTAGAGTTTAAAAAAAAAGCCATCAGAGAAGGGAGAATAAATTTCTCTCCATTCCCCTCCATTTTCCTTCATAAAAAATCTATTCAAATTAGGTAAAAGAAAATTTTACCTTCCCTTCCCTTCCCTCCCCCCTCCCACCCACCCCCCTCTTTTAACTCCCTTTTACTCCAAAGCAAACAGGGGCTTAATAATGATGAACCAGGATCAAATGTTCTACCAGGGATGCCTTCCTTTTCTTTCTTTTTTTTTTTACGTGAAACTTTTTTTTTTATTTTCCAAACATTTTTTTACTATTTTCTTCTTTTTATCTTTCTTATATGAATTAATTTATTTATTACATATAAAATACTTATAATAAAGGGTTAATATAATATTATTTATTACTTAATATTCTATTAGAAAATTTTAATATTTCATTAATAGAAATTATTTTTAAAATGATTTTTATAATTAAATAATATATTTTTATAAAAATACTAATTTTTGAAATATATATTAAATTTTACATAAATTTATATTTTATATTTATAATACTTATTTTTAATTCAAACATCCACTAAAATTAATCCATCATATTTATTTTTTTCTCTTGCATCAACTACTTCATTCTTCATCATTAAATTTCACTCCATCCAAACACAATTAGAACTAATGTCAATTTAACTATTTACTTAAAACTAAAAAAAATCATGATTCCATTATCCAAACATTTCAAAATGTAAAAACTTTAGCATTTTGTAAAATAGGTTGTACTATAAAAAAATTTATTACGAGGAAAAATATCTTATGTGATTCTCTTGTAGATTTAACTCATGATTGTTTATTTATTTTCGTCATACTAAAGGAAAAAAGAGAACATCAAAGTCTAAACGCGAAACCTTTCTGATGTTTTTTTTTTATGATATCGTAATTCGAATAGTATTATTTTTACTCACTTTAACTTTGAGCTATCTGAGAATAATTGTGAACTAAGATATTTAAGTTTAACAACAATAAAAGTTTCGTGCATTTTTTTAATAAATATGTGCGTGCCGGCTCCCGCGATATAATTTTTTATCAGTCAAGTTCTTATTATATACATGTGTGTACGCGATGGAAGACTTTAAGACCTTTATTTTATACAAGTTATTATTCAGTTAACTTACAAAGTTCCATCTTAGTCTGTATCATCCGCACTATGTTGCATAAATCTTCCATTGTTATTGACAACCTGCATCTAAATCCATTTTATATATTTAATATATAATATATAATATTTGTATGTGTGGCTGAAAATAAGCACCTGGCACGTTTTCTTTATAACAACGCTCTTTTATAAAAATAGTAAACACAAATCGCTTTATGAATAAAGTAATCTTGTGGAAAGTATATATACTCACCAGAGACAGCAATGCAGCGTTTCCAGCAATGCAAGAGACCTGAACAGGCTGAACTCCACGTAAATAAAAGAGAAAAATGAGACCATTCCACATGAAATGAATGTAAAGCACTAATCTTTTTTATTAAATTAATAAAATAATTATATATTAATTCATTTTATTAATTAAATAGTAAATTTTATTAACATTATTTTGACTATTATTCCTTCATAATCAAGTAATTTTAATAAATATGACTAATTTAACGATCATAATTCATTTAATTTGAGATGATATTATTTTTATTATCGAATTAGCCTAATAAATGTATATATTATTTCATATAATAAAATATATGTCATTTTAATTATAAATTATAATTATTAAATTAAATAAATAACAAAAAAATAAGTGTACCATGCTCTACATAAGAATTTAAGAAAGAAACTATAAAAAAGTATAACCACATGGCAAACTTTGATTCGTTCTACAAGCTCATGATTCACGGCAAACAGCGTACAGAAATAACCGCTTCATCACCGGCGCACAAAAATGGCGCGCAGTAGGACCCGCTTGCCATGAGAAAGAAGGAACTTTTTTTTTTCCGATAGAACTAGGAAGAAAAAAGAACTCACTGCAAGGCAAATCCAATGGTGTGATGGGTCCCGCGGTAGGAGACGAGCCAACGGCCATCACCTTCGCCGGGCACCGTTTTACTGTCCGCGGGGACAACGTAACGCGGGTCGGTTTCCCCTAATCGCATTCGTATTTATAACAATTAAAAAAAGGAACAAAAAAAAAAAGGTTATAGAAAGCGCTGCACAAAACCGAATCACAAATCCATGAGCGTATTAAAGTGGATCAAAAAGACGGAAGAATAAATAGTGGAAAAGAAGAGGAAAATAAAAAAAGATATGGAAATGGAGTTCGAAGCCCTCTTCCATGCACACCTCCTCTTACCTCCCGTTCGAATCCGGCGGCGATCGCCGCAGCCTCCACGCTGGTTTCCGAATCGGTTCACGTCCACGGAACTGGACGCGGCGGAGCTGCTCGTGCAACTCAGCGGCAGCAGCAGCGGCCAGGGCGACGGGGTGTTCTCGGCTGCGGGGGAGGAGATGAACCGGACGCCGAAGCCCTCGTCTGCGGACTCCTCCCCGCGGTCGGTCAACACGCGGCCTCCGCCTCCAGAGGACGTGCTTTTGGAGGTCGAGGATGATGTCGGCGACGACGAGGCGATGGGGCCGCGGCGGAAGGTGAAGCGGTACCGCGCGATTGCCGACGTATACGCCGCCACGAGGCCCATAGGCGGCGGCGCGAAGAAGGCCCAGAAGAGGAGGAGGGAAGGGGAGAGAGGTAGCGATGGCGAGCACTGAACAAACAGCTAACGCGATGTCGCCGTGGACTGTAGAAGTGGAGTTGAAGATGGAAGACGCCGTTCGAACTTTGCACAATTATGTAAACTTGAGAGACTCGTAATAAACGATTCTCCATGATCGATCGTAGTTTTTTTGTTTGCGTGTCTGTGTAAAAAAAAAGTTTATATATAAATAAGACTTTTGTGTTGATGAAAATTAATCTGCATTGAATGTGTTTGTAGTAAGAGGTGCAGGAAAAAAACTGTGAATTTTGAACTAATCAACAATCGACTTCTTGAAGAGACATATGATTCTCATTTCTGCATATTCATTGTAGAAAAATTAATCGCATGATCTAAACTTATATATATATATATATATATATATAGTCGAAAAAAATAATAATCTAGTAAAAAGTTAATGGAGTACGTCCATTTTTTGACTAGAAAACATTCAACACTATTTTAGACGAATTAGTTTACACGATCTTCTACATATGCCCCCTGAAGTGTGCACGAGTTAGACAAGAGGTCAATTAATCGAGCTCAAAGAAGCAACCTAATGAATCAATTTAGCTCCTAAAAGTGTGAGAAATAAAGCAAAAGGTAAACCAAATGGGAATTGCTTGACCTCTTTGCTTTAGTATGACAAAACGAAGGCGTATATGCTAAGTCGTTTTATTCAAAAAGGATGAAGATATCTAAATTGCCCTAATTGTGGGGATTAGCCAGCAAGTAAACGCGTTTCTTTCTTTGTACGAGAGATGAAGAAGCATCAGGGATGATTGGTGAAGTAAAGGACCATCGGACGCATCGAATTCAATTGCATGCCTCTAGGTTTCGAGAATGATGTGCCGAGCATGATTCAGAATTTGTTATGTAGACTGTTCACGTAAAAGATGGTTGTTCCATGCAAAATAGTTTGCATTTCTGTAGGAATATTTTATTTTGAAGGAAAAATGTGCGTGTAGCACGCATAATTTGCGACGTAAATACACATAAAAAAGTAAAACAAACATTTATTTATTTTTGAATATCCATCAAAAAGTCTGGGCAGAAAATAAACGTGAGGAATTTAAAAATTGAATTTAGAGTTTCTAAGTCCGTCATGAGAATCTGGTGCTAAACACACATTTATTTTAGGCCACTCAACATGTGAAACGTCAGACGATTATTAGACACATAATTTGGCCTAAACATTGTGATTTCATGGGGCGATTTGTTTTATCAAATAAAAAAATTTACATAAGCAGACATGTGGGAGAGGTTTTTTTCCCAAAATTAATTCATCTTTTAATATAGACAAAATGTAAATTCATCTTTTTATTTTCATGCTACCATTCAGAACTCGGTGACAACGAGACCAACTTAGCATTCTATAACTATTTATTTCTGGAGCTATTTGCTCGATCAAGATTTACATATCCACAAAGAAACTCCGATTAATAATTGATCAGCCACCACCATCTAGCAATGTAAGAAACAAAACAAAAGTTGCATTTTAGAATAGTTAGCTTTCAGCAACTCATGAAAGCATATACGACCTTATCATTACAACGGTAACATTACCCTAACACAATCAAAATATTTGTATAGTTTTGGCAAAGAAGAAATGTGGTTCTTTTCCGTTCACAGGTATGAAAATGCTACCACGCCACGTAATACCAAGCGGATAAAACTTAAGAGGTACCGTAGAGCAACAAGTCTTTCTTTTTCATTGAGAATAGTAACGTGAAGAAATTTGTGAGCAAACAAATACTGACACGAGCACCGTTCAATCGATGAAGCTTTACCCAACCTGGATGAGGATATCATCTATCCATTTGTTCCTGATCCAAAGGTCTTGACTATGCCACTTACTGTCTCAGCAAAACTTCTGGAGGTTATTTTCTTTCCCGGGACATGGAAGGGATTGGAAACTGCATCCACGTATGCAGAGTGGAACCTCCGAAAGAACTGAGTGCCAGTGCAACGTGTTAGATATCAAAAGAAACAACAGAAGATTACTAGTATATACAGGAGATAGAGTTGAAATAGTAAAAGAGCACCCTTTGCATGCTGGAATCCACAGATTGTGCCCATAAAATTGTGGAACAAATAAGCTAGGCAGCTAGCAGTAGGAACTATCAGAAAAAAAAATGTTGATTCAAGTAAGATTGACTGCCATAATTAAGATGAGTACAGCTAGAATATCCACGAAGATATTCACTGATAACATCAATCTATTATGGCATATGATGGGAGTTTTCTTATGGATGTTCTAACTTGATATTAACTGATAGTATCAATCTGTTAGGTCATATGATGGTCAAAGAAATATGAGCACCACACCCTTCATCCTCAAAGGATGGTGGAAATTGTTAAGCTTCTCTTCACACATCTCCAAAGACTCTAGCCATTGACCAAAAACCTTAGTATGTATGGAACAGCTCGTACACCAAAAGAATAGCTCATATACTGTTACAAAGACCATCAAAACTAACCTGGAAGATCATATCCAAAAGATTCCTTTTTTTTATTTTCCACTAAAAAAACCAAAAGAAGGGTTATTTTGCTTATACTGTCTTAAGAGGCCACTGTGATTATTAATGAACATTATAAAACACATAAAATGCTGCACTATCAAGAGTTGCATATTTTGACATTTTTGTATTACTCTCCCAACATCAGTTGGCTGACTTTCACAAGATAGAATAATATGCAAATCATTTAACAACAACATTTTATGGGAATAGAACAAGAAATATCTGACATGCATATTAAGTGGCACATTAGAGACAGATGACAAAGGACTTTTCCTTTATGGGCAATTAAAGGAGAAATTTCATTTAATAATAATGGGTTATTTCTACTTTCCTTCCTTAAAGTGCAAATCAGTTCCCTTCTTGTCCCTAAACTATAAAAATACACACTTACCTCCTCTGAACAATTCCAACTCTACCATTCTTATCCCACCACAATATTTCATTCAACTTTTTTTTCTTAAGCTTATTACAATTTTAATCTTTACCAATATTTGAAAAAAATGTAAATCCAAGTATATGTATATGTATTTGAGGTAAGAAAAACAAAAACAACTAAAAACTACATAGTTCCTCATTGAAACTCTATTATCTTTTTAATCATAAGAAAGGTTAAATGTAATTGGATAATTAAAAAAATAAAGCTAACAGAAAACTAACATTAGGGCAAAAGTAGAAAAAAAAATACATGGACAAGATAAGCCCAACAAGTATAAGGAAAATAAAAAGGAGATGAGGACTATGTGAGGCAAAAAGTGACCCATATATATAGGTCATTGTTGGATAGTGATCTGACAATTTCTAAATAAATACCATCAAGATATATTCAAACAAGTGTCTATTTGTGAATTGTTAGATCACGATCCAACATATATGGGTCACTTTTTCCCCCACACAATCCTTATTCTCAAATAAAAATCATTATGGCCCAGAAACCATCTGGAGGATACTATCGGGTTTTGCATCTGACATACCATCAATTTCTTGATATTTGTAGGCAATTGATCACCCTAAACTGATTTTTTTTAAATCCGAGGAATATAGATGGCAAGAAAACCAAATTTGGTAGGAAGATAAGCAATGCAATCTCTTACGTTTCTAGCATCTGCATCTTTGACATCAAGATCAGTTGTTACTATAATGAACTTCACCTTTGTGTTTGTTAAGTATCCATAACTGCAAAGATTAAAAGTATTATTGATAAGGCAATTTTTATCTATTACTTTATAGATTATGAATCCAAGAAATAGCACATACTTACACTTTATAATTCTCGGATGGGTATAGAAGACCAAGAAAGGTTTCATTCAGAGTAGGCCCGCTTTTCTTAGGATTGTTTACTGCCAGAATAGAAAGAATATAAATCAACCACTATGCAAACAAGCAAATTATTATCATTTCTAACTAAAACATCAAATCTGAACCCTAGTAGAGTAATATTTCTGACAACTCCTTTTATCCTATTTTCATATGAAAACCATAAATAGTGTGACTGAAAAAATCTGAGAGGATGGATATGTTTTTACTAACAAAAATAGAGTCTGAATGAGATAAATTATTAGTGGCACCTGTTAAAGACATATTGACAATTAGATAAAAGAAAAGAGTAAGGATGCCTCATGAAAAAGTGCAGACTGTCATAGGTTCTTAATGTATCAAAATACTTCCCTACTCACAGCACTGCAGTGCATATTCAGTACCACATTTAATATCAAATTCTAATGCACGGGATTCCTGTAAATATGCAAGATTATGGGCATCAAGAACACAGGTGATGGTATGATACTTTTATGATTTTACAATTTTTGCATGCACTAAATCGTCCGTTTTCACATCTTGTATCAACACCACGAACAATCAGATCCATTAGACACAACTACAATCTTATGTGAATCACACGAATGTTCCACTGTCTTCTTACCAATTTCATTTATGAAGAGTTGTCCTTCAGTTCCTAAGATCATCCACTTCATTAAACGCATTGAAACATCACGAAATGCTTCGTTTCAACATTTTTCACTTTTCTTGAGTAACAAAACATCAATTTTATCTTGTAACCGAAAAAATTTAAAAGGTACTAACCATTCGTGATAAATACCAGATTAAACCAACTTGATTAGTTTCACAAGGGAGTATAAGAGAGCGCGCGAGAGAGAGAGAGAGACCTCGCTCATCGATGACGTCCAAGGAGCAGTGCACAATGTGGTGGAGCTTGAGGGCGTCGTCGGCTCCAGTGAAGCTCTGCAGGTACAGAGGATTGTTCTGATCCGATCCGACGCCGCCGCCCCCGCAAGAACAGAAGATTAGACGAGGGACACCAATGCCGCCGGAAGTGGAATAAAAGAGAGGGCTAAAAGGTCCCCGTACCTGGTGACCGACGACGGAGACGCAAACGATCATCTCGTCGCTTCCAGAATCCGCCTTCGATCGGCCGTCGGCGGCGTCTTCCGGTGAGATCTCCCGGATGCCAAGTCTCGGAAGATGAAACCCCGATCCGCTTCACTACCGGTTCCCTTTTTTTGTTCGGGAAAATTTTAAACTTTTATTTTTATCCAAAATAAATTATTAAAAATTGTTGATAGAGGACAAAGAAATTGTTGATATGGACCTAAAACCGAACATTTACATACAGCCCAAGCCCAATTGCTAATAAGCTTCCAAATATTTACCCTATTGCCCTTCCTTTGCCGTTCTCGAAGCCGCTGCTGCTCTCGCGTCGTCTGCGACTACCCAAGTGACCCTTTGAAAGCTTCTCACCGTTCCATGGCGCTCGCCAACTGTTTGATGCCGGTCCCATCAGCTTGCCGCCCCAATCCAGGCAAGACCTTCGCCGATCCATGCTCGCCGTCGGTTCCATCGCAGGTCGATCGCCTCTCCTTCTCCATCTCCACCTCTTCTCCTCCTCTTTCCGCTCTCCTCCCTCCTCGTTTCAGGCGGTCCAGAGGAGTCACAAGCCTCCGAGGAGTCCGGAGACGAGGTATCGCCACTGTCTACACTTGTGCTGATCTCCGTCAACCGTCTTTTCCTCTTGCAAGGATTTTGATTCCTTTCTTGCGTAGTTGTTTATTGTGGCTGAGAGAATTGTACATTGTCCTAAATGTAGCCAGTGAACTAACATAGGAAACAAAAAGTATCATTCTGTCAACTTCTGTGACAACTTAAGTTAATTATCCGTCGCAATTTATATGCGTACCATATTTTTGCTAATTTCGAAAGTATTTTTTTCATAGACAAGCTTATCTAACTAAACTTCTAAGTTTTGATGCATTGCAAATTTGTCTTTTGATGCATTAATTTACTCGACTCAAGAGCTCGTTATGAAAAAGATGGAAGGGTGAAATTATAGGAATGTTTTTATGAGAAGATGAAAATCGAAGGACGTGCAGTAGGAAAGACACAGATTAGGGAATTATAACAGTTGAGAATTTTCAAGATTATTCCTTCTTAAAAGATTAAATTCGATTCTCACCACAAAAAAGTCACCAAACTGGAAGCATATAAAACTTAATGTAGTAAGTAATACAGTGTATTTTTACGATTTGCATTTATAACATACAACCAGCATTGTTGCCAGCGTGTTAGTCATGAACATCTGAAGTCTATCTATTATAAAGCTCATTGTAATTTATCAGCTGCATACTGAGTTATTAGCTAAGTGCAGTTTGGTACTTCGGTGGATGGGTAAATGACTTGCCGCACATATTATGTAAGTTATTACTCTTGAACATTTGAAATATGACTTGTCAATATTGAAGAGGGATTCTTCTATCTAATCCGAAGCTTGAACTATTGTCCTGTTTTTCTATGATTTACTAGGATCCTATAATAACTTATCTTCTGTCTCTTTGGGTTACCTAAATTACAGTTGGAATTCAGGTCATACAAACTTGAGTTCCAATAATATTGTCCTCTTAAAGTGTAAATTGAAGAATTTTGTAGTTCAAAATCTTAAGACTCCTGAAACTTTACAGTGAGGGCAGAGATGCAAGAATCTGGAAGTGGTGCTCTGGCCATGGATGCACTTGAAAACGTCAAGCATGTGCTGTTTCCAATCATGGACAGAAATCCTTACCTTTCAGAGGGAACAAGACAGGTAATTTCTATATTTCGAAGTCAGCACTCCTTTCAAAAGTGAACTGCTTATTCTCTTAAATATTTCTTTTTCTTTTTCAAAACTTTGAAACCATTAACTAATATGGCTTGATATTTAGAAACTGGATAGCTCAATTTTGCTACAGATTTTAAAGTTTGATCTTCTGTTTCCCTATTATATGCAATTAAGCTTTTTTTTCCAAAATGAGGTATCCTTTGCTTATGTGTCTAACGTGTTGCCTGTAAGATTGGTTCAGTATTTGCTACTAAAGATTCTAAGCTAGCATAATATTCTAGAAGAATAACCTTTTATGTAATAAGGTAACCTAGTTGTACAGTATATATATTTTTCAGGGGGATAGTGCTAAATATTTTAAGGATATTTGGAGTTTGTGATTTTGTTCCATTTGCTGCAGGGTTTTCTGTTGCTTTATGAAAACAATTGAAAGTTTAAACTAGATTCATAATTCAGTATTAAGATTTGAGAATATGGACCTCTAGAAGCATAGTAAGTTTAATCACCCAAAACACAATCACTTAATTGTATGAGTGAAACTTTCATTTTGTAGGCTGCAGCAACGACTACTTCATTGGCAAAAAAATATGGAGCTAACATAACTGTCGTAGGTATGCTTGTGAACCTCGAGTCTTCCGCCAGTCATGTCTGTATCTTTTGTTTTTTTTTTTTTTGAATAGATGATCCTTTTTAAGATTTCAATTTTTATGAATTTCATTTCCTGTAGTTATTGATGACAAGCCAAAAGAGGCAATCCCCGAGCATGATGCTCAATTATCAAGTATCAGGTGGCATCTTTCAGAAGGTTGGTTTTCTTTTTTGTTGCATTCCTAATCCTCGAACCTCTACATTTTGGGCTAAGGTACCAAATTTACTTTTCTAGGTGGATTCAAGGAATTTGGGCTGATGGAACGGTTAGGAGAGGGAAAGAAACCAACTGCCATCATAGGTGAGATTGCTGATGACTTGAATCTGGATCTGGTGGTTTTAAGCATGGAAGCAATCCATTCTAAGCATGTAGATGGAAACTTACTGGCTGAATTTATTCCCTGCCCTGTGCTACTTCTGCCTCTCTAACCTTTGGGCATGCCACATGCTTATGTTTAAGTTTAGCCAGTGGACTGTGTTGCATCTACTCAACGTCCCATTTTCTTCTCACTAGTTTGTCTTCCTTCCAAACCATCAGGTTTCCACGAAAAAAGTGTACAATTATCCATGTCATGATTTTTCCTTCGTATGAGAAGTGTATAAGCAGGGTATATATCTGAAGGAAAAAAACGTTATTTGCATGTGTTATATATTCCGACATTGCGACATGCCTCAGAATAAAATATTTGTTCTTAGTCACCTTTTGTGATCCATTCTTCTTTTTTTGCATGGAAGGGGCTTGTCATCAGTCACTTGTGATTAAAAGAGTCACTGGTAGTGTGCTGATGTAAAATATGAAAAGACCTGATACAGTCTGCACAAATTGAATTTATGATCATAGTAAGAATCAAGTCTTATGCAATTGCCTGAGTTGGAAGTTGGAACACTTTTAGTTAATTTTTTAATTTAAATATATGCTGTTTAATGGGGTTTGTGCTCTCATTTGTAATATGGTAGGAAATACATAAGATTTTTTTGAAATTCATTTTATTTCGTTCAGTGTTTTAGAATTTTAGCCTTCAAAGAAATTAAGAAAAGAAATCTGAATTCTTTTTGGAAACTGCGATCGCATGGGAATTCGTTATTATGCTAATAATTTGTAACGGGTAGTGCTACATCCTCCTAAATTAGGAGGATAAACCCATGGTTGTTTGGACCGGACCGGACCGGCCGGTCCGACCGGTCCAACCGTCGACCGCCATTCTGGGCGGGTTTGGTTCGACCCCAAAATCAGATTAGGATTCAGACCGTTTCGAACCGGTCAAGACCGGTCAAAATCCGTCTAAAACCGGGTTGAACCGGCGGTTTTGCAAGAATCGGTCAGTCCAAAAATTGAAAATATCTTGAAATAATGTGGACACTGAGTTTTGAACTCAAGACCTCCTGAAACCAACTTATATGTATATACCACTGTGCTATATTTATTTATCTGAATGCCAAGTTATTTTATATTATACAATGGTTATCATCAGTCATTTATATAATTATTTTGTTTGATAAGAAATTTTATAATATTTTAAATGTCAAAAATTAAATAGGAAAAGATTAGTTACCTAATTAAATTAAAAAATAGAAACTACAATAATCTTTCTAGTTTAAGTAAAGTTAAATTTGAGAAAATGAATTTGTAAATTGTAATTGAATATATTAAAATCACATAAAACTCATATCAATAGTTAAATATGTCACATTTGATTTTTTAATTTTAATTAAAATGATTTAATCATATGTACTTTGTTGTAGAAATATATTAATTATTGATAAGAATATATAAGTATTATAATTTATCTTTTTATATTATTTTATTAATATCCGGTCCGACCGTCCGGGTTAACCGGTTCGACCGGTCCAACCTGACCCGGAGACTTACCCGGGTCGACCTCCGGTCCGGGTCTTACAACATTGGATAAACCTCCTCATTTGTCTCACAATGGCATCATGGTAATTTTTAAAATTTGTAGAGGTATTTTAAACATGTGAGTGTTAGGAGGATTATTAGGCTAAAGTTTTAGGAGGATAAAATCATTTTCCATTTGTAACCAATATTAGTTATCCAAATTCTAGGTGGCTTCTGATCATTGCTTTAATTTTTTTTCCTTGATGATACTTGATTAAACCAATTAAATAATTGCCATAAATTAAATTGGAAGGAACACGAAAATTAAGCCTATTAGATAATAAATAATGTTGTCACTAATTAGGATTATTCTTTTAAGTTGATCTAATTGGCTCCATATTTTTTTATTGTTAATTTTGCACGCCATTAGTAATCAATAATATATATTTCCCCAAACCAAAACCAAGCGTGATATATATTACTCTAATTCCTAATTAACCAAAGGACGATTGAAACGTATTTTATGTTGTAATCAATTTGAGTTTTATTGAGCCATGAAAACCTTTTCATATTTTCATTTTTTACTCCTTTTTATTTATCTCTGGGTCCACTGATATTTTTTGTTTACAAGAGTGCGTAAGATAAAGATATAATTTATTCGAATCTTGTGGGAATTTGAAGAAAAAAACTCTTGAACACTTGGCTCGTTGACAATTGATTTATATTTAATTATATTGAGATTCTTAATAATATTTGAAAGAAAGCTATCAAGAGATCATTGAGAATGTTAGTTTCTAAGCATATACTTGAGAGGGATCTGTGTTGGAGAAGCACAATTAATTAGAGATTTAGGATTTAATTGGGCGGACAAAACAATAATTATAAAGACGCCGGTGATGCGTACGTGGGGGGCGGACGCGGCGACCTCTCCATGCATGCGTGTCCTTAATTATATAATTAGCGCCTTCCCAGGTTTCTTCTCTCTCTCTCTCTCTCTCTCTCTCTCTCTCCCCCCTTGCCTTACAAGCAATGGCATCTACAATGGCACACAACAGCTGTGCATTATATTTAGGAGACAGCAAAAGATTTAGGAGATCAACTTAAGTTGCGACTATATACAGAAGATCACTGCTGCAAGTTCAGATCTCCAAAAGTTGCTTCCTAAAAAGTTGAACAGGGAAATGTGGGGAATTGAGGGCTGCCTCGTCAAAATCAGATCAGTTCAACTCAGAAATTTGCTGCCTACTGGTTAGTCATCTATCATCTCAATCTCTTGAACAATCCGTCCTTGTGATGTACATACACAATTTCTCTTGGTTTGGTTCATAAGAGAAGCTATTATGATTGTAAGGTCGTCTACAGAGGGTAAAAACGGAAACCGCTAATTCTTGTGTAATATTTTTTTTACTTATAATTAAATGTCATTAATATCGTAATGGTATGAGGTTTAAGAATTAAAGATATCAATGAATAATCTCATATGTACAAAATACAGAAATGGTCATGATTGATAAATTTTAAATCTCATATTGAAGTAGTTATAAGTTAAGCTATATTATCTGCACTAATTAACCGTGCGTTATATATATCTTGACCAGTTCCAAGCTTTGTAAAAGCATGAATAACGTGATTAAATTTGCGTACACGAGGTTAATTAATGATATATTTTTTAGTTATGGTGTCTGTGTAGCACGAAACTAATCAGGTTTAAAGAATAATTAACGATTGGTGAAAACACGTAAAGAAATGGCACATCCAACACAAAAGTGGAGGATGCTTGTGAATTTATATTTAGCAAGCGTGACAACTTCTTCACATGTATATGTATGTCATGCTTGTTGTCAAAGTAAGCATGCAAGTTTATCATAACTAATTATTATTAACATTAATGTAGTGTCAATATGATGCTTAGAATTAACCTACCAACAACGCTTACGTGTAATAATTCCTTGTCCATCGTGTTATCTATAACTATATCTTTCTCAGATTCAGGAAACCAAGAGCTTCCTTTGGATCACGACATGAACCCTAACATATCTCCGACAAGCCCAGTAAACGTCGACGAGGAGTACAACAAGACTCTTCGCACCAAATCCTTCGTCGACATGTGGAGCAAAGTTCGCCAACAGCTCCGGCCGCCGATCGAGCGATCAGCTACCAGCGACAATGACGACGATTCTGATGACGACGACGTCGCCGGCGGAGACAGTGACGACGAGGAGGTGACACGGCGTACTGTAAACCTCCTGGAGCCCAGCCAAGAGTTCCTCCTCTCGGCTACGGCGGCGGAGTACTCCGGCGACCGCCGCGCCCAGACTCTCCTCGTTGGCTACTGCAACACCACGCACCAGGCGTGGATGGCATGCGCGGACATCTTGGCCGCAATCGAGGACGCCCGCTGCCACTACCATTCGATCCAGCTCCTTCTCTCCATGCTCGCGGACGCGCCTTCCACGACGAGCGCTCGCCGCGGGTTCGACGACCTTACGGCGCAAGTCAAGCGGGACAACCCTCTCTCGGACGCGAAACTCGCCGGATTCTACTACGTCCAGTCCCTTTATGGCCTTCTCAACGAGCAGCTCACGAAGGCCCGCCGAAGGATCCTAAGGAGGCTGCGATTCCTCAGCCTCGCCGGGAAAGCCGCCGGGATCGCCGTCCTCGGAGCGTTGGGCATCGCCGTGGCGGTGGTGCTGGTGATATCGGCGGCCACGGTGGTCGGGATCGGGATAGCGGTGTCTGTAGCTCCGTCCGCGATGTCCACGGCGACGGGGCCGGGTCGCGCGGCGGTCGCGAGGTGGACGAGGGCGGCGCGGAGGGGCGGCTACGCGGAGAGGTTCGCCGCCCGGGTGGACGCGGCGGCGAGGGGCGCGTACATCATGGAGAAGGATCTGGACACGGTGAGCACCATGCTGCGGCGGGTGCAGGACGAGGTGGAGCACGAACGGGACCTGGCGCAGATGGTGCTGAGGGGCGGCCGCCGGGAGCCGCAGCTGGCGCGGCAGGCGGCGAGGGAGGTGGAGGGCGGCGCGGCGGTCGTGGCGGAGCTCTTGGACGAGCTGGAGGCGCACGTGAACCTGTGCCTGATCACCATCAACAGGAGCAGGAGGATGGTGGCGCAGCTATTGGTGGATCCCGGCGGCACAACATGGCACCACACTAACTGTTGATCATGGACTATATATAAACAAGAATCTAGTGAAACTCGATTGATTAGATTGTGTCCAGATTTTGTTTCCCGATTTTAGTGTTGGAACGCCCGAAGTTTTGAGCCATCCATGGCAAATTGTGTATAAATATACGGCAAGTGGCATTATTTCCAACATCAATTTATTTCTAATTAGATCTTTTGGTTGAAATATTTCTATGTACTCTATTGATACTTAATAGTTTGATTTTTTAAAAAAATATTAATAGAATCGTGTAATAATTTCATATAATCAAATCTTATGAATAGCGTTTTTATTATTCTTATGGACTAGATCAAACTTAAAACAGACAACACGGCGGTCTACTTCTATAAGCTATATAGACTCAGAGTTAATATTAAGTCATGAGAAAAGGTGCACAAATTAGGACAACTTAAGAGTTCATCCACAAAATTAATGAAATTTGCTATCGTACAACTGTACAAGAACAAATGTTAACGTGAATAAAAATTTGTTGCTTAAAATGCATAAATGATGAGTAAGAAATATGTTGTTTTGGACTAATGATGAAAATAAATTTGGGATCCGTAAAAAAGAAATCTATTGAAAATGGTAGGATTTAGGCTGAGCAAAATTATGAGAACATTTTTAGTTGCCTTATCGTTGAGAAAAAAAAAGGAACTTTGTGTTTGACTACTAGTCCTGGTGTGGATGAGTCTGCAACTCGCAAATGGTCCAATTGATTTTTTTTATTAGGTAGCAATTGATTTCTTATTTTCATGACTTAGTATATATGAAAATAGAAAAGAAAAAAACATGAATTCGACAAAAAAAAATGAATGTGCTTCTATTTATATATTCTTTTCATTTTACTGTTTGTTAAATAATAAAATATTTAAATCCCCGTAGTTGTCTGAGTTGAGAATATATTGGAGCTAATAGATCCGGTTTTAAATTTGCATCGTCCCGAGAACAAAAAAATGAGAAAAAGAAAATTTAGAATCCCAGTCAAATAAATTTTGACTAGGGATAACTCTGAGAACCCAGAAAAGAATTTACATGAGAAAATTCATCTAAGTAAAATCTACTTCCACGTATTAATTTAATGTTACGTTTCAAATTTCAAACATGATCAACATTTATAATTGTAGCATGTTCCAATATTTTTCCCTGAGAGAGAGAGAGAGAGAGATGAATAATCTAACAATAAAAGATGTTGAAATTCAGATCATTTCTTGAAGATGTTGAAATTCAAATAAGGACGTGGCTATAGCTGATCACAAGAAGGCTGTGGGGTGACAACAATAAACTTCTTGGTGCTTGGTAGGGATGGCGGGCAACGCTTTGCATCTATATGCCTCAGCCTAATCCCAAGTTCACTTTGGTGGCATGCATCAGCAGCAGTAGCAGAAGAATTTGAAGAAGAATTGATCATGTGAACTGCAAGGGGCTGGAGAAGGTCTGGCCAAAGGTCCAGCTAGAGGGGACGATGTCCGGGAAGAGCAGGGTCTGGCCGTCGGTGGTGGTGACCTGGAAGGAGAGGGACTGGCCGTTGAGATAGGCGTTCGACTGCCAGTTCGCCCCCCAGTTCCTCGACATCGCCAGCCAGCCGGTCCGGGAGCCCTTCACGGACATGGCCTGGATCGATCCCACGCCGCCGACGTTGCTCACCAGGACGAGCTCGAAGTAGTCCCGGCCGCTGACCGTGAACCTCACTCCCCCGTGCTTCTTGCATGGCACCCTGCACATGCACGCACCCACACATGCATGATTAATTCGACGATCATTGATCTCATATAGCTAGCTAATTTAATTCATTCAAAAGCTGATCGATTAACCAAATGGATTAGCGAACCTCTGGTACATAACCGGCACGATCCCGCCGCGGTAGATGCCGATCTTTTCCCACGCCGGCTGGGCCATGTCGAAGTGCTGGCGCGGCGGATTGCACCAGCCGCCGTCGTCGTTGGGGAGCGCGTAGTTCGGGGGGCAGAAGTTAGTGGCCGTGATGGTCACCGACACGCCCTTCTTGCACCACTGCGGGTCCGCCGCGTAGTCGCACACGATCTTGAAGCACTGCCCGCACGACGCGCCGTCGTTGAACAGCGCCGTGCTCAGGGCCGCCGTCCGTGTGCCGTACCCGGATGAGTACAGGTCGCCGTACCCGCATGCTCCGCCTGCAAAACACACACGCAATCGCGCACAACAATAGACGTGTCACGGGGCGCGCGCAAGCTACGTAACAGACGTACGAACGGATCCCGCGCGCGCGCACTCACCCATGGTGCCGGAGGCGTCGCTCCCACCGTAGAACGTGGCCGACGCCTTCGTCCACCCCGACGGTGCGAAGGCGCCGCGGACGACTGCGGCGAGCGCGCAGCTCGTCGCCAGCGCGAGGAGAAGCCTACACAACGCCATCTTCATATCCATCGAGTCCGATTATGGCACTTGGATCTCTTCTCTTGGTTGCTGTGCCAGAGCATCTGGACTGGTGGTGCTTGTTATATAGAGGTAGAATTTTTTATGTAGCTAGAGATTGAGAGAGGCGACGGTGCGTGGCGGGGGCGAACATGGACGCTAGCGAGTAGATCGCACATGGAATGCCGTGCGCAGCAGCCAGCCAGCGCGCAGGGCTGCTCTCGTGCCATAACTTGCGGGCGGGTTTTGGCGTCGAACAGTTCGCATCTGTTGGACGTATTAAAAGATTGACCGACTGGCTCTTTTCATTTATGTCTGATAGATTTGCCATCGGAGATCGATCTCGCTACTTGGTACATAACTTGGAAGTTTGTTGAGCTCTGCATTATGTTTCCAAACTCACTTTCAATGTAAAAAAAAAAGAAAGAAAAGAAAAATGCATCTCCAACTGTGTTCCGGCACTGTCACTTGGAAAAGAAGTTCGATATTTTGAACTTTGAAGTAATATGGGTGATTTCAAAATTCTGTAACTTGCAGAACTTAATCATTATTGATGTGCTGGTTTCCGTCATGTGGCTGCTCCATTCAGATGATTGGAGTTTAATGAGGGGGGGAAGGAGGCCATATGATCCATCACATGGGTCACGTGTCCGCTGCCCCAGAAGCACATGGCTGCCTGAGCAGAGCTCTTGTTGTGGGCACTACCAACCAAGATAAGCGTTTTGGATCTGGTTCGGCCTCCTCTTGCCGTCACTAGGTTCCATTGACATGCCATGGCATTGGCAGCACTGCCATTGATGAATAATGCTGATGATGATGATGAAGGACGATATCTATAACGACAGAACCCATTTGCTCGATAATGCTTAAAACATGGACATGGCGCATTGTAAAGTTTACGTATTCTTGCCTTGGTCAACACTCTTAATTTGGTTTGTCTTCTTTAAACTCGTCGCCTACTGGAAAAAGCCAAAAGCCAAATCACCAAAACCGTCGTCTTTACATCGTGAAGCAGAGTTTGGCATCTTAATTATTACGTGATTTGGGTCGACAAAACAAGAATGGATGTCACATGTAACCTGTTCTTGCTTCACCATCTTGTGCATCTCCATGGCAAGTCATGTTTACATTTCTGAAATGTTGGGGTGCAGTGGAACACAGTTGGCCCAAGACATAATCTAAGATACATGGCCTAGGCAACTTTTGTCTCAGAAAAACCACACACAAGTGAAAATTTTGAGGCCAATGAGCATCCAAAATTAACAATCTATGATGGACAACTGTTATATATACTTTTCATGTGATATCTACTTTTGCAAGATATTATCTTTTATTGTACCCTACTGATGCCGATATAGAACACATCTAATAGTGTTGCCAACGGGTATCATGCCAAAACAAAATTGAATAAGAGAAAATAGCATGCAACCAAAAAAGGATAACACCAAAAGATTGACACATCGCATAATTAAGGAGCAACAAAGAGAGAACAAATTTTGCATAAACACCAAGCCAGTATAAATAAACAGAGTAACATATTTCTATAGTTTCAAGGCTTTAACCGCATGCAACGATTAAACACCTACCTGCCGTAATACAAAATTTCACAAATTATTGAGCAGAGGAAAGATCCAGTAAACTTAACAAACTACCAACCAAGTCACTTAAGAAAATGAGTCATTAGCCTACATAAGAGTCGTAGCAATGGATTGCAGAAAAAAACAACTATTGTTTTCATAGAAATTGCAATTCTCGAAAATGGAACATCTTCAAAAGCCGGAAAAGTTAGAGATATCAGAAATCATCATCATCTTCCTCTGCAATGTGTTTTGCAAGTTCCTGCTCTTGTTGTTGTCTCTCCCTTCGTTTTTCTGCACTTTCCTTCTCCTTGTGGGAGTTTGGCGGAAACCTTAGTGCCCTCACTGCGTCATTATGCATGTTCAGGCAAAAGGCAATCCTTGAATTGAATGCAATTTGTGGCTCATTTGTGGAGTAGACATCACCCGTTTCTTTCGAGACCATCCATCCATTTGCATGATCGATAGTTGCATCGATGGCTCCATCTCTAATAGCCTTGGCTACAATGCTCTCAGCATCTGCCACTGGATTGTCGGAGTCCAATCTCAACTTTTTGGCAACATCGGCCAGAGAGATGCGTGAATAAGATATACTAATGTTGCGAAGTCCAGTTCGGATGACATTATGCCGCAGTCTTACAATCAAATTGTTTGTCCTGTCTGAACTAAAAGTGGTGGCATATTTGTCTGCAACAGTTCTGAACAGCTCCAAGTCCCCAATTCTCACAGCCTGCATTGAGAGATTCAAAGGCTACAAGTTAGATCAACACAATTACCATTAATCAAAGACAAGAGATGATGTTACATTTGTCAGCTGGAAGTAGGGAGCCAGAGCCTTCTTCATTCCTTTCTGCATGAAAACAGTTCTTTCAGGGATTTCTCCTAGAAGCAGTCGCACTACAATAGCCCATTTGTTGCATTGGATACGGAATCCTCGAGCTGCTACAGGTGCCTTCCTAGCAGCTTGCAAGAGACTCTCTTTGGCATCAGTGTATTCCAACTGAATAGTTCTGATCTTTCCCAAATAGAATAGGTAGCGGCAGAACTGGATAAAACAATTTTTGAATTCAGAACCACTACAGAATTTTGCTTTTTGCTATTAAAACATAATAACTGAAGCCTTTGGAGCTGACAGTTTCCTCCTGTAGCATAATGCTACAGAATACTTTGTGAATGGCAGTACACTAACATTCAACACGACCACAAATCAAACAAGAACAAAGAAGTGTAACCCTTCAACTAGGAAAAAGGAGGTACCTGCTGGTTCGAATGTGCCTCAAATCTGGGTGCTTTTGACCTCAGTTTCTCAGCCTGATCATATAAGTTGTAGTGGAGGTAATTGCGAAGTAGCAGATTGAGAAGGGTTTCCTGCATATGACAAAATTATAAGTGGGATTCCATCTTCGAGTAGGGCAATGCAACAGTTCCTCGGTGATAACAAACCTGGCCAAGTTCATCTCGTCTCAAAGTAGCCATCCGATGTAAAGTAAGGAGTGCTCTGATGAAAATATAGTTAGTTCGGCAACTTATTTCTAGTTGACCACATGTACAAATAAAGAAAAAATAAAATTTAAATTTTATCGCAAGTGGCATTTGTCATGTAAGCAAAAAGTACAAGTTGAGTTATGTAATAATGTAAACACTGACCCACGAATTTCGGCAAGGCTGTCTGTAAGCTCATATGTGTATGAATAATAGAAGTATAGCCTTGATGCTAACACATCAACTGTCCTTCTATTTATGCTCTTGAGGCGAGCAATGCTTGCCGAAGAGCAAGCCTTAGCCTGAAATAGAGGTGAAGTAGTGAAGTTACAATCATTGTGCAATGGTAAAACAAGTAAAAAGTTGCCAAGAGAGATATTCACCTCATCATATCTCTTTTGGTCTATCAGAAATATCAGGACAAGCAGATAGCAGTAAATCTCAAGCTCGGGTAAGGGATGCTTCATCGGGACCGAGCTAGCTGACGTAGCTGTGTCAACATCCATGTCGTGCTCGCCGCCCTAAAATAAATTTCAGAACCATTCAGATTTAGAGGGAAAAGATAAGCTGGCAGAAATCTCCTGCTAGGAGGATTGATCGATTCACAATGCGTCTAATAAAACTTCCAATAGTGCTGGCAATCATGTGACATTTATCAGAGCAAGGAAGAAAGAAGATGGGCTGGCATAAATGCTGTTGTCTGATCGAATATTTTGATACTTGTAGGGTGAAGTGACATGTTTGGGTGAGTATTGTTTCTGTATAAGTTTAATATATGTAGCAGCAGTATACAGGTGCATAGCAATTATGTGATGTAATATCTATGTGAAACCCTTTCTGGAATGAATTGATTGGAACCATCACCTTTCTGCCCCTCAAAAAAATCCAATTTTACTCTCTTGACAAGAATCAATATAACAGAAAAATTATCACACACTACCACACGGACATGTAAAAAAAATTTCCCAATCTTGGACCCCTATCTTTAGATTGGCTCTTTCGATTCAGCGCATCCCAGAGATGTTAGCACTTCACCAACAGATTGTTCCCTTCAGTCCGGACTCTGCCAGGCATGATGGCTGGGTTTCGATTTTAATCGCCTTCACAGCTTGCAGTCTCTACCATCATTTCTTTCTCGCCGCCACTATTCCGAATACTTTAAGGGTCGACTGCAACATTTGGTGTTCGCGCACAATGCTTAAAGTCAAGATCTTTGCTTGATTTCTACAGTGTGACAAGATCCTCACCAAAGCTTATAGGGCAAGTTGGGCGCCCAGCCGCTACATCCTGTGTGTTGAGTGGAACAGCCGTGAAAGATGTACACTTATTCTTAGTGCTATGTGGCTCAAGAGGTTTGGACACGATTGACCACATGTCCATCATCCCCTCTGCAACCATTTTTTTAGGAGAAAACGGGTGACCACCATAGTTGTGATTGTCATCCATCTATATATATAATTGTGAAATGAAAGTTATGTACAAGTGTAGGCACTCAAAGAGAGCATAAAAATGATGGAAAGTATCTCAACTAGTCAAAACCTCACTCCCGAGTAAGAAAGGAGATGTAGCGTAGCCTGACATCTCTCGACACAAAAAATGACTCGGATGTGCTGGAACCAGATGGCCCAGGCACCCAAGGTAGTCAAGATCAGGATCTTACATAAGATCGAGAGGGATCCGTAAGATCGAAGATCATGAGATCGGATCGAGGATCGTAAGATCTTACCTATATATTAAAATATTAATTTAATATATAAAGTTATATTAAAAATAGCTTTTAATAAATCTATAATTATTTAGATTATAGATAATATTAAATTAACTATTATCCCATTAAGATTTCCCTACACATGTATACATATATTACTTATCCAATAATAATTTAATATGAATTGACAAAAAAATGATAACAATATGATTAATATGAAGTAAAATTATATAAAATAGATTTTAATATATATTGATATTACATTTATTTTGTTAATAACTAACTTTAAAATTTTAGTTATAAGTAATCATCAACTTATTCTTAATTTTATTTCTCCAAAAATCATGTTGCACTTAGTCAAAATTTTAAAAATTTGCAAAAAAAAGGAACAATATTAGTAGGATCGGTAGGATCGATCTAGATCTTACGATCCCACCGATCCTACAAAAACAATATCAAACATGAGATCGAGATCGTGTACCCTAGGTAGGATCGTAAGATCGTGCAATCTTACGATCAAGATCGCGAACTTGACAACTATGCAAGCACAGCCAAAAAAGTCACCAATGGGGCTCTCCACCTTTGTCTCTGGCGAGCCAAATCTCGGAGTGACTGCCACATGATCTCCGAGTAGGATGAGAACAAGCTCACAATGCTCAATTCTGTCAGATACCTCAGGATGTTGGGCACTTAAAGAATAGATGGGTGAACTCCTCTGCCTCGCCGCACAGCATGCATGATTTGTTACTATGGGACGCGCCCATCTCACCCTATAACTTCTAGTGAATCGCTGACCTCTCTTGACTTTCAGAGGCACCCGAACTCACCAAATGAGTCAATCCTAAAGTCCTCCGGCAATGTGATGGCGGATGTAGAGGCTGCGCAGCTAAAAAGACTCTGCATCCATCTAATCTGGAGTGGTTTGGGCGGAGGCAATCCACTGACGAAGTGAGCTCTGTGAATCACAGATCTAAAGATGCGAGCAGAAAAGAGGAGACGATGAGCTTGAGCCTGGGCCACGGGCCAAGTTTCTGCCACCATCGCCTCAGGGTGCATAATCGAGGCCCACAGGCGAGGGCACGCCTCCCCGAGGGACTAGTCATCTCGACAAAAGGAAAAATTCGCTCTAGAGCCGAGAGAGGGAACCATGAGAGGGCGTACCCATCGCGTCTTCGACTCCCAAGATAGATCACATCTATAGAAAGTGCAGAAGACGTGTGCTAGATATTGTCCTCAAGCCCCATGATCCCCCTTACCCACCGGGCTAGGGGAACCTAGTTGATGCAACATAGATCACAAACCCCAAGCCTCCTTGGGATGTGGCACGAAAAATACTACTCCAAGCAACAAGGTGGACTCCTTGGTGATCGGAATTGCATTTGAATCTACTCCTCAAAGAGTCCAAGCGTTCGAGAACCGAGCCGACATCAAAAGGACCATCATGTAATATATCGGGAGAGCCGGTCTCCGCGTGATAGCAGTTGTGAACTCCGGTCATGAAGTCTATGCACCATAGGCTCGATGACCGGAGTCCACCAACCGAAACTAATGTGACGGTCTGAGAGCGGAAGGCCCAAACAAGTGATTGGTAAGGTGCTGAAAGGAGCTGATATGAAGTTGGGATGCGCATCGGGCTACCTCCTCGGGAACCATGCCAAAGGGGATGAATGACGACTTGACGTGGTTAACCTGCAAGCCGGTCATCACGCCAGATAACTCAACAAGAATGGCTACTAGTCGAGCCTCCTACTCGGAGCCCTTGAAGAACACTATGTCATCCGTGTATTCTACACCATATCTACTTCGAGAGTGGGGATGCGACTAAGGGCCATACTTTTCCCTTTCTTTTGTAGCTCTCCCTTTGCAACTCTTATTTTGAAGAGCTTACACTTGTACATTAGATCTTTCCTATACACGGATGAGAACTGCAACTTGGTGATCATTCTTTATCTTCTCAAAAATAAATCCCAGTCACAGAAAATTTTATTTCATTAAACATCGAATTGATTCACTGTGAAAACAACCTAGAGAATACTTTGAACTTAAAGTTCTCAAGATTGTGCCCAATGCTCCCAAACTCTAGAAATAACTCTTAATCTTGGTCGAGTTTAAGTTCCCAGGGTCAAAAATCAGCTTAACTCAGTCTAAACACACAACTATGGATGCACTTGTTTGAAAACCTGACATGTTAAGACCAATATGAATGGCTCAGTCAAACACCTCCTACATTGGAATCAGCTATTCTGAAACAGAGGTGTTTCATGTTGTTTCTATAATATTGCAATGAAAATTTGGAAAGCAAAAGAAGATGGAGTTCTGTGTCTAGGCTTAAGTATCAGGTATAAAAAACTGATCGAAGTCCTCTTGTCAGTGACACCAAGCCACCTCCATCTTAGCCAAACTATTACAGGAACACACATAGAAGATTAGCGCAGAGGCGTCGCAGATGCACGTCAATGTAACATTGAGATTAATTGATTGAGTTCACTCATAGTCTAATGATTTCAATATCTCATTTCTCATGTCATATGATAGAATGATAGTTCTATGCCTATTAAAATTGGATTTTCTTGTGACCTTGTTCTGAAATCCTCTATTGTTTTAAACAGTGAACATTTGAAAATTTTCCTCTCTTTTATTCATCTTGTTTATGAGTTCAACGCTAAGAGACTTCGGGACTGTTCTTCTTTAATCTGCTCATCACATTTACTGAAAATCAGATTTTTGTCCTCCAGTGTCTCAAAGATATTTGAGAAAAAGAAAGTTTTTTCTGCTTGTTCCACTTCTTTTAGTTGACAACCTTTTTAGGTTCTGTAGCTGGTTTATCATGTTTGTCAGATTGCAACTAATTTGTATTCTGAATTATCTAAATATCAGCTTTTCTTTTTAATTTTTGAAAGAGAGTACGGCTGTTGCTGGCTTCTTTGCTCTTCAATTTTGAATATGAAGCTCTTTTGGATCCAAACCTGCAGTCGCTTCTCCATGTTCTCTTGTTCAACTTGTATTACCAATTCCCGAGGTTCTTTTTGTTCAATAAATTTTACCAATCCATGTATTATTATGATAAGACTTTTTTTGTGTATGATCCACGTATGGCGTTATGATTATGCATTATGTATGGAGTTTCATTACATGCAGTACAAACCTTGGGACTTGAATGAATTATGGTTGAACTTTTACCATTTTGCGACTTTTGGTTCTTGATATCATTTTATCATCCATGCATTTAGATAAGACTCATACTGTGCATTCATGTGTTATGAGAATGCATAATGTATGGAGTCACACTTTTGGGGATGTCAACATTGAAAATTGAATGAATTATGGTTGAATTTCAACCATTTTATGACTTCTCATTCTCAATGTTTGTAAAATGTGTTGAATGGTGTAAATTTCTAAGATTATCATTCATACTGATTGTATCATGTTATTCTAGATTTCTAGGAAATTATTAGCATATTTGATGGTGTCCATGAAGTTATTTTTCCAAATTTATGTTGTATCCAAACTCTGAACTTACAACCCCCTACTTACTTAGAAACTTGAACTTGACAAGAGTGATTGTATCTATTTGTATAACAAAGTTCTGAAAAATAATCTATGAATCCATAGGCCACATGAAAATTTTCAGATAATGTCAACAAATGTCAACATAGAACAAGGATCCAATAATGTACAAATCAATGCTGGACTTTTCTATTATTTCGTCAAGTAAACGGTACAAAACAGGCCCTTCAAATACAGTTCTGCTAGCTCAGCTGGTTACAGCAAAAGACTGCAGGAACCTATGATGCACGGGTACTCCAATTTCCTCGACGTACCCGTACCGGGTACGTACCCGGTACCGGTACTTCATGGGTACTCGTGGGTACTCGTACCCAATAATAAAATAATTTTAAAAAAATGGGTACTTCAATGGGTACTCGTACCTATGCTATTGGATACTCCATATCAAAATTTTGTCAAATAAATTTTAAAAAAGATAATAAATGATTGATGATCATAGAAACACTAATACTAGAGAGCATGATACACATGTATTTTGATACATTTTTATCAAATGTGAATAATAAAACCTATAGATATTAATGATGAGTAGTCATAAGGAGAAAGAAAACTATTAATAACTCCTCATTTAGGCATAATCAGGAAAGTGAATAACTAATTATTTGTTTTGAAAACTTAAATAATATGAAGATACTAGAAATATTATGAAAATTTATTTATATATATATATTATATTTAATATATTGCCGTACCCGTACCCTAATTTTTTAAAATTTGACGTATCCCGTACCCGTACTCGTACCAGGTACCGGTACGTACCCGTACCCTTGCAGCATAGGCAGGAACATACTGGATATTTCAGAGCTTTGAAACTTGACAAAGATTACTCAATATGAGAGAACTTCATCGAAAGCACACTTACCTGACATGTGAATGACAGCTCTAGAATACATGACTCAATGCCAAGCCCCCACCACTCTTCCCCTATTTTCAACTGTACTCTTTCACCACCTCCTTTCTCCCGTTCTCATACAACCCACTATTTTCTTATGATCCAACCTCTGGCACTAAGGGATGACTGAAGAAGCTTTGCTGCCAAGGTTTGATCAAAAGAGTGTCCAACTCCAAAAGGGAAAAAGGTCCAACCCTTTAGTCTATTTCAGTTGCAGTTTCTTACATCTTTCACAATGAAAATAAATGAGCATCACAAATTTCTCTATTTTTCAGTTTAATTCGTTATGTATTCTTGCCTTCCCACAAAGTCAAAAGAACTACATTAGTGAACATTAAATATTCATAATTAACTAAATAATCTTACTCCTTATGTGTAGATTTTATACCGACCTAATGCCCTGTACCAGAGAAGAGATTTCACTAAAGAGAATACCAACAATTTTTGGAATTTATTATGACAGCAAACCGTAATTATCTGAAATCCAAATGGATAAAACGCTTCATCCATTTACATCGAAATCCCAATTCAACACAACATGGCCAAATTCCAGATTTTTCCTTTGTAGAACCACAAAGACGCAACTGTGCAAACTTGAGATTCAAGCTGATGGATCGGAATAGCAATTCATTAAACGGAGCTCCCAAAACCTCGGTCATGTAGAAGTTACAACTCCCACAACTAATGGTAGAATACTTAATATAAGTAAGAACAGCTACCTTGGGGAGGTAGGAGGTGAGGCGCGCATAAGCCTCGGAACCCTGGGGAAGCGCAAAGGCGAGGAAGGCTGCGACTACGGGAGCGCGGAGGCGGCGGCGGAGCATGATGGTGAGGCGCACGGCGCGGACGATCAGGCGCGCCTCCTTGTCGTAGGCGCCGGCCTCGATCAGCGACGCGATCTCCTTCAGATCTGAACACCCCCATCGCGCAAGCAGCGCAAAAAAAAAAAACAAATTTAACAAAATAAATCATTGGATTCGAGATCGAAAAGGACATCAAGCAGAACGGGCAAGAGGAGATGCTAGGGTTAGGGTTTGGGAGTACGGTGGAGTGTGTTAGGGGCGGATGCGGAGGAAACGGAAGCCATTGAAGGCTGCTGCTGCTGTTGCGGCTGCTGAGACGAATCCTTCATCTCCACGTCTTGAGTCATCTTCCAATCCTTCTCGTCTATCCCTCTTCTGAGCTGTGCCTGTGAGCTCTGCGCATACAAAAAGAAACCTGGAATGGTGGAAAGAAGCATAAGAGGCCGCTTTTATACAGAAGGGAAAAAACTCTTTTATTACCCGAAAATAAATATCACGTTTTCTCACATTTATCAAATATATTATATATGATAGAAACAACACTTTTTCCCTCATGAAATGATTTAATAACAAATATTTGTAATTTTATATCGTTTCACCAAAATGAAATGTTTCATAAAAGTGATTTACATGTTTTTTTCAAGATGAACAATTTATACCATAATTTTAGTAAATTTATCATGTTTTCTCAACATTGAAATAAAGTGTGCTACTTTGCCTTATGTTAATTATAAAAGTAATGTATTCACTTTTATTTAATGTTAAAATAATGTAAGGAATAAAAATGAAAATGGTGAGCATTTTGCTCTATGTAAATATTTATTTGTTAATTAACTAGTCATTCAAATTATCTTGTGACTTATAGCAAATATTTTCACCTATTGTATCAATACAACAATTTTTTCGCTTAAATAATCACTTAAATAAATTATTATTTCTTAAATTATCACTAATATCATATTATATAGTGTTTGATAAATATTGATAATATAGAATCAGAGAGTAAATTACTAAAATACTTCTCAAAATTATTTAGTAATTAATCACATATTGTTGTAAATAAACAAAACAAAAAATTAAAAAAAAATAATATAAAGATGTGACAAAATTAAGAGTTAAAACATATTTTAAATAATAAAAAATGAAGATGAAAATATTTATTTATTATTAATCTATTTAAATTTTAAAAAAATATTGGTAAGGTAGAAAGACATACTTTCGTTGTCTCCTATCTGCATTATCGATGAAGTATAATTAGAATTATTAGAACAATAAAATTTTAAATAAAATAATCAAGTTCCAAATTACATTGTACCAGGCCTAACTTTTAACAAAATACATGCCCTTCTTTGCAAGATTTTCTCCACGTGAACTATTCATTCGCAACTTAATTTTCACTTTGTTCAAAGTGATACTAAGTATATCGTTACCCTTGAACAATTACAATTGTCCTTCATGTTAATTACTTAAATTGAATAAAGAAACTACAAAATTCTCACTCAAACAACTGTAACAACATATGCCACAATAACAAAAAAACAAGGTTAAATACTCGACCTGATTAGATTTAAAACAAATGAAAGAATGTACTGCTCTACTGTTGAGATGCTACAATTAGTGTTCTTTATAAAGGGAGAAGTAAACAAAACATGGCAGCTGCCTAAAGCTACAGAATCATAACGATCCCTTGAGCCAGGAACAACAGCATGACACTTGTACTGCTACTCAATGTCGATGACAGAATGATAAATTCTTGCAGAGCAGTCATCCTCTAATAATAAAGCAGGAAACATTGTGCAACAACAAGATGGACACTGTTACGCTCCAGCACCCCCTGCATGGATCTGTCCATTCGATCTGAATCCACGGCCTCGCCCTCGATTTTGACTTCTGCTGCGACCGCGACCTACAAGAAGGAAGTTTTGGCGGCAGATCAGCAAACATGTCAAATAGCGGCACAGGATTGATGATTACAATGCAAATATAATGCATTGAGGATCTACCTCTGCCCTGCGCAGGAACAGGAGCCTCATCATAATAGCCACCGTCCTGCTGGTAGTCCGGCCTGCCGCCATATCCACCTCTGCCACCAGACTCCTGTTGGTAGTAGTCTGGTCTGCTGCCATACCCACCTCGACCACCAGACTCCTGCTGGTAGTCAAACCTGCCACCATATCCGCCTCGGCCACGACCACGGAAACCACGGCCTCTTCCACGGCCATATCCTCCTCTGGCATAACCTTGCGGCCTGTTGTCCCACCCACCATCACCATATTCGACAGGAACATTTCCTACATATAAGTGAATTTTACACACGCACCAAGTATAAGAAATTATCAAAGCCAAAAACATCCCATGATCCTCATAAAACCAAGTTCAGCTTGAGGAGAATTACCGCCTGAAAAATTGCCACGAGCTCTTCCCCGGCCACGGACCCCTCTGCCTCTGCCTCGACCAGCAGGTGACCCCTCTACAAGCAATAATGATGTTAGGAGGGCATAGAGGCAAGGGAATTGAATAAAACTGGATAATGTATACACATACCTCCTTCATAGTCAAATTCAACCAAGGGCTTCACCTGGTCTTTAGGCAAAGGAAGTTGGTATCTGTTTGAAAACAATGCCAAAACAGGTACTAATGAAATTTGCTCAACAGAAATACAGCATCAGTAAAACCCCATACAGTTGCAATCAGCAGAAAACCCATTAGTAACAATTTAGATTCAAACATATTATTTTGGAATACATTTGAAAGATTTGAGAATGAACCACTTATTTTACACCAACTAAAATCTGGGTTATCATGGTTTATCAGCACAATGAATATGTTATGGTTTCATACTACCATATCTGCATGTAATTTTCAAACATCTAGAACTTCCAGATAATCAAGAGTTTAGAGGACATGAGGAAAGCAATCATTCAGAAAATTCAAAGATGTTCAGATAACCAATATTTTATCATACATGAAAACCTCCAGCATATGAATATAGAGATGTCTAATGCAATTATTCTTTATCTCGTGCAAAAGCCCAAAGTAACACATGCATATAGCCAATGGACGCATCCTAAGGCTTTCAGCAGAATAACCATGCAACAGGATTCCAGCAATTCAAAAATTGTCAAAAAGATATAAATTATAAAGGGATACAGATTAGTAATGTACCCAACAGCAGAAGTGTCCAGCTCCTTCTTTGACAAAGTTATAGTAATCATTGACACATGCCTCGTAGTTTCAAGCCTAAATGACAGTTAATAGAAGTAAGAAAAACAACTAACCAACAGTTCCCATTTTGAACAGAAAGAAAATCATCGAACAAGGCTACTGATTGTCTCACGGTAGTAGACCCTCCTCCAATGGTTCCCACGTATCAGTTATGTCAGTGGACCCAATGGAAGTATTTTGGTGGAGACCAACAATCCTTCTCTGCAAATTGTAGCAGTCAATGAGAAATCATTCAAAAACAATTATGTTGAGCAATCGCTCAGAAATGAGAAGAATTACGAAAATACCTTTATCAATTCCACAATCATAACAGTTTTGTTGATAGCTCTACCCATTGCCTTGAAAACAATTTCGTCCGACCCTTTCTCCTTACAAACGGTAGAACACAGACATCAGAAACACAATTAATATCACATTAAGAACATAGCAGCATAAAAGGAGAAAACCAGTAATGGGACAATTATATTCACTTTAGTCAGTTCAATAGGTATGAACAAATTAAACAAGGACGTTCTTTAGCTGTATAAGGCAACAGATAAAAGAAAAATAAATGATAATTAATAGTAATAGAAGATTGTAATCCAAACGTAGCACCACAATTACTACGAATCTCGAGAGTCGTTTCACTAAAGATACCTGAAGGAGACTAGTAGCATACGTGATGTAACTGCGCATCCTCCCCTGAGTAGTGATACGGATCTCATTCTCATTAATAGGGGTCTCTTCCCTCGGTTTCTCCACCCTCTGATATCGATCCATCTGCCAATGCACCATAATACAATAATAAAAGTACTCAAATTTGGAACATTCAGAAAGCGCTTAAAAGTCTATATCAACGACTGATCTCATGCATACAGGAGGAACCCGCAGATTGAACGTAGAGGAACCACGATAAAATGAACACAGTTCCAGTAGTTCATTGTCAAAGAAAATACCAAAGTATTAAATTATTGAAAATAAATACAAGAGTACGAAACATTGACACATAAAAAAGTAAAAAAAAATGAGGAAAGACCACATATTTATAATTTAGAAGATTAAAAACAGCCCAACGACGCCAACTAAATAGACAAAAAAACCGCAGTAAAGAATTAAAAAATACCTTTTGGCAAGATTGGTGGCAAAAACAAAAAACCCAACGCCAGAAACGATGAGTAGAATCGTTCGAGTCAGCAGACAGCGGATTGCCGCAAGAAAACTCACAGACCAAACCACATAAAATAGCCTTTTCCGGACAAGGACGGGATTAACACCAATTATATGAAATATGGGAATTTTATCGTTTCGGAGAGCATAAACAACAGATTGAGGCAAGAAAAAACAAGGATAATGGGCGAAATGGAGGAGTTTGAAGCAGTTTTTTTTTTTCGTCTTCTTCCTATTATTTTCCCATCATCCCCATCTCTGGCTAGGTCGGGGATTTTGGGGATAAGGTCGCAAGAGTGCACGTACCTGGCAAAGCGCTTGCCGTTCGACGCCCTCTTCTTCGGCTCGTTTTCTTCTTCCCTGAGAGCGGTCGCAGCGCAACCGCCTCCGCGTTTATATGCGCCGCGGCCCCGAGCGAACTGGTCGTCTCTCCGGCTTAGGGTTCGGTTTCGCAACCGCTCCCAATTTGCCCCTCTCCTCCTCACGAAATAACCGTCAGTACCAAACCAATCACAGCCGTTCGATCTTGACCTGTACTTTCTCATTATTACTATTATTATATTTTCTTTCAAATAGTTATACATGCATTTTCTAAGTTAGATGCCTTCTCAAAAAAAAAAAGTTAGATGCCTTCGAGAAGCTGCTCGCAAGTTAACAATTCATATTTTAATTAATCAATTACATTTTTAAGTTTGGCAGAGTGCCTGGCATTAGGAAAAAAAAAAGAAGGAACATATTGCTCTTTCTCCTTAAATTGCTATAAATTATAAATAGTAGCTAGCTTTAATGATATTATCATCTGCAATAGTTGATGAGTCACATTTGATTTGGGCACAAACTTAACCTACCATTTCCATGTGCATGCCTTAGTTTCTATATAGACTATAGAGTGGGACTGATGGTGCACAGTATGTTTAATTAATAATACCATTAAGAGAAGTTAGTATTAATCTCTTTGCTTAAGTGGGATAAAATGAGTATGCATCATGCACTTTCAACTTTAAGTACTGTTTGTTCGGTCGAGTTCTGTCACTGATCAAAAATTTAAAGTTCGTGATCAAAATTTTCTCATGAAGAATTTTAAGTTCTAAACTTTTTCTTTTTTTTTTTGCTTTTTTTGCTTTTTTCTTTCAAATCTTTATTATATTATAATTAGTAAAATATTATTAATTACTATTTAATCTTAATATTACTCATTGAACTAATTTATATTATCTTAAATAATAATTAATTATAATATTTTTATTTATTAATATTAATATTCAGCTTGTAAAATAATTTTTTAACTTAATATAAATATTTCTCGTAAATTATAATGTTAATAACATATTACAATAATAAATTATAATATTATTATTTTCATAAATTATAATATTAATATTTTGTAAATTATAATATAAATATAAATATTTCACAAATTATTATTTTAATTCAGTGTAATTTTATACCTTATATAATAATAAAATATATTATTATTTTTTACTTTTTATTTAAACACCTACTAAAATTTATTTATTAAATTATTTTTTTTAAATTCTCGTCATTATATTTACATTCAAACAACAAATCTAGATATTTCTATCAAATCGATTAGTTATAAAAAATTAATGGAAATAAAAAATTTCATTCAAACACGTTAATTTTATAATTAATTAGTTTGGAATTTTGGTACGAGTAAAAATACGATTTTGAATCCTATTTTCGAAAGTTATGTTTTTTTCTACCCACTAAAAATTATTACCATGTTTTTTTAAAAAAAAATAGACATTTATACTAAACATTCCTCGTAAAAATTGATTGCGCTAAATTATTCTTTTAGCTATTTCTCTTTGTTAGAGTGGATTTGAATCAATCAACTTGTTAGATAACATAGGGTATGTTCTTTTTAATTAAGGCTACACCGCTACGGCAACATCAAAATGTTATTTTTTTTTGTCAAGCAGAGTTAACATTTCATACGAAAATATTAAAAACTATTTCTACTAACATTTAGCAATTAGAGATTAGTGGTTCATAATTTCTTTTCCCAATTTTATTTTTATTCTTTCAACTTATTTTATTATTTTTATTTCTATTTTATCAGTATTTAATTATATTTTTATATTCATGCTCAATTAATTAAAATTTATTTATGTTATCAATAATGAATAAAAATTAATTTAATAACTAATATTTTCATATCACCTATGCATTATATAAAATTTATTATTAATATAAATTTCTACATATTTTAACAAAAAATAATTGTCAGATTTTTATAAATAATTTATTTATTATAATACTTGAATTGAATAATTTATCATATATTTAATTATGTCATTTTATATTCATTAGCTAATTTTATGTCTAGGTTAATGTCCTAAATAAACTTTTAACTGGTATCCGTTATTTGCTATCTACCGGTTAAATGGTTATCCTATCAAATCGCTTGTTAAATCCTTAATAATGTTAACAGACTCTAATATTAGTTTTTTTTAAAAAAATTGTACGAACTATATTGATAACCTTTATATTATTTTACTTTCTCGATTTGTTTATTATTTAACTGGCCAATAAGCTTTCAAGTTTTAAATTTCTAGAGTTAAAATCTAACTCTCTTTTTTCTAAATTTTTTTATCATGTAACTTCTTTTTTTTGCATAATTTTTTTTTTTTTTTTTTTTTTTTGCATAACAAGGTAATAACTCAGTGACAATGATGTTTCAGTATCGCGTCACCATCCGCATCCTCCTACATGTTGCTTAAAGCAACGATATGACATTGTGCTGAGAAGGGAGAGAAATTTTAGATTTGGTAGAGTAGACTCAGTAGAGACGATTTTGAAAGCCGGTTATACATCAAAATTATGTTTATTTATTTTTAAATCCATGATCCAATTTTGGTTTGGAATATTGCGGATTCGATAGAGATAAATTTTTATTTAGTATTCAAATAAAAAATATAATGATAGAAAATTAAAAAAGTGACGATAAATTTTTTTTCTTAATTTGTATACATTTTACTTCTTTTTCTATCTATAAATACTTTTTAATTCGTGTATTGAAATGAATAAAATTATATTACACTAATTTTCGTGTTACAGATTTTTTTTTAAAAAAAAAAGTTTCCTTTCGTTTCAAAATTTGGTTGATGACGAAGAAATGGAAAAAGTATGCGAAAATATTTCAATTGATAAGTCTGAGCCCGAATTGATTTAAGCACCCCCTAGATAAAAGGAGAAAATTTTCAAATTATCTTATGACGCATTACCGATTTAATTAACCAATAACTTAGATGAGTACTTAAATAGATTATCACGATTTAAATTATACGTAAGTACTATAAATATAAATATTAATAAAAATATAGAAAAAAAATTATCAAAATACCATTAAAAAATATTTAAGATTTAATAACATTTTATTATACATAAACAACGGAAAAATAGAAAAGTGAATATATATATATATAAAGATGAGGCAAAAGTGAGAGTTATTTGTAAAATATTCCAATAAATAAATAATATGAAGTTGAGTGGTATTTATTTATTAATAAAATATTTAGAATAAAAAATAATTAAATAATTTCGTCAAAATGCATTCTAACCAATTGATAATTTAGAAAACCACCTCTCATATCTATTATTAAGATTATTCGTTAATGTAGTAATCAAAATTACTAGATCAATTAAAATTACTGATAATGAATCACAACCAAACGAGATAATATCATAGGCCTTGTAAATTTAAAAAAAATCCATAATCTATCTAGATTTACTCATACCAAATGGCTCCATAGGGTTTTAAAATGACACAAAAAAAATATACTTGATATCTATATTGACAATGTCAGCATTTCTCATAATCAATTGTTAGTAAATGTAAAATCTTAATAAATCAAAGTCAGTCTATTCGATTGGTTCTCAATAAGCAATTAAATCAAGTAAAAATGATAATTCAGTCCAACTATATGCTTCACTTGATTGTATAATTTTTTTTTGTATAAAGAATTATCATTTCGTGTTCACAATGAGTCTAAAAATTCTACAAATGAAGGGAACTTTTTTATAACTTTTATAATTTCTTTTTTACCATAATGAAGATATAGATGAGATTGTGTTGAAAAATGCTCGTAGAAATCAACAAACGATATCACTTAGTAGTCATAAAGGTCTCGTCCAAGAAACAACAAAATTCATTTTTAATTATTTCAAAGATGGCATTTTCAAAATTTTAGTTGGTGAATCAAAAAGTAACAACTAACAAATGACAATTACTTAATGATTTGTTGATGAGAAATGATATGTTAAAAAATATTTTCTTCATCTTATTCATGTGAATGATACAACTCCGCCTATATTTCATAGCCGGTCCCGTAAAGGAGGAGGGTTGTGTTAGGTCTCGACAGCCAGCATAAAATTTTGTCGAATCTTATGAACATGGATCAACGAATATATTGTGTTAATGCTAGGTCGTTACCTGAAAGTAACGCGCTGTACAGCTTGGGTACAGTGATAAGAGAGCAAGAGTCGCTGCATCCTCGCCTGAATGCAGTGTTAAATAAGCAAAGGCTACCACACTCTAATGGACGGAGACGATTAAAGAAGCTAGTTCATGAGACTAAGGTCATATTAGGTTCTTGGAACATTGGGACGTTGAATGGGAAGCGCCTCGAGATGGCACAAGTAATGAACCAGCGTAAGATTAGTATCTTATGCTTGCAAGAAACTAGATGGGTAGGAGAGGGAAATAAAGAGATTAGGTTAAATGGTTCCAAACTTTGGTACACAGGTAAGGTAAATGGAAGGAATGATGTTGGTATTATCGCGGATGTGGAATGGAGGAAGAATGTTGTGAAAGTTAAAAGGATTGAGGATCGAATCATATCCGTGAAAGTAATTGTTGGAAAGGGAACTATGAACATTATTAGTGCATATGCACCCCAAGTAGGAGCAGAATCACATCTCAAGGAAAAGTTTTGGACAGATATGGATGGTTTGATTGAAAGTATACCAACATCCGAGAAAATTTATATTGGGGGAGACCTTAATGGACATGTTGGTAAAGAGGCAAGACCACATACAAGGGTTCATGGTGGTTTTGGTTTTGGGGAGTTGAATGAGGAAGGATAAACTATTATTGATTTTTCTTTAGCATACGACCTTAAGATTATCAACACTTATTTTAGGAAGAGAGAGAAACATTTAATCATATACAAAAGTGGAACTCTATGCAAATGAAATGTATAAAACCAAAATTTCGAACAGTTTTTGATCGAAAGATCAAGTGGTGGCAGTTAAAGGGGGAGAAGCGAGAGACTTTTAGAAGTAAGTTATTAGAGGAAAGTGTGTGGGAATTAGAAGGAGATGCTAGTATCATGTGGGAGAATATGGCAAAAAAGGTTGAAATGGTTATTAAAGCCATTTTAGGAGAATCAAAAGGTTTTGGACCACGAGATAAGAAGACTTGGTGGTGGAATGAGGAGATCCAAGAAAAGGTGTGTAATAAGAAGAATTGTTTCAAGGCGATACACTTGGACAATAATTCTGACAATTGGAAAAAGTATCGTTTGGCGAAAAGGGAGGCTAAGAAGACAGTTAGTGATGCTCGTGCTAAAGCATATGAGAGGTTTTATAAGGAGTTAGGGACAAAGGCTGGTGAATAAAGAATTTACAAGATTGCAAGGAATAAAGAGAAGGAGTCGAGAGATTTGGATCAAGTAAGATGCATAAAAAATGAAGTTGACAAGGTTTTAGTTACTGAAGGAGATATTAAGAACAGATGGGAAGAGTATTTCTATAAGTTATTTAATAATGGATGTGAAGGTTCCCATTGTGATTTGAAGGACTTGACAGTTAGCGAATGTGAGCTTAATAGGTCATTTTATCGTAAAATTAGAGTCTCGGATGTTAGTGAAGCTCTTAAGAAAATGGAGAATGATAAAGCCGTTGGACCGGATGGTATACCGATTGAAGTTTGGAAATATTTAGGAAAAAAATGTGTGTTGTGGTTATGTAAACTATTTAATGAGAAAAAGTCGTTGCCTACATTAAGGTAATACAAGATATGTACGATGGGGCATTGACTAGGGTTAGGACACCCGGAGGTGAGACAAATGAATTTTCTATAGGAATTGGCCTACATCAAGGATCAACTTTAAGTCCGTATCTATTTAACTTAGTTATCGATGCTATAACCGAGAGTATCACAGAGGAGGTACCTAAGTGCATGCTATTTGCGGATGATATAGTACTTTTAGCGGATTCAAGAGAAGAGATTAATACAAAAATGGAAATATGGAGAAATACGTTGGAGTCAAAGGGTTTTCGTTTAAGTAAGAATAAAACAGAATATATGCATAGCAATTTCACAAATAAACAACTTAGAGACGATTTGAAAGTTAGACTAGGGGAGGATATAATTTCTCAAGTGACAAAGTTTAAATATTTAGAATCAATTGTAAGACAAGATGGTGAGATTGATGACGATGTTAATCATAGAATTCAAACTGGTTGGTGTAAGTGGAGGAAAGCCACTGGAGTTCTTTGTGATAGAAAAATACCCAATAAAATTAAAAAAAAATTATATCGTACTGCTATAAGGCCAACATTGTTATATGGTAGTGAATGTTGGGCTATGAAGGGACAACATGAATGTAAAGTGGGGGTAGCCGAAATGAGGATGTTGAGATGGATGTGTGGTCATACAAGATTAGGAATGACCATATACGTGAACGAGTCGGAGTGGCTCCTATTAGTGAGAAAATGGTAGAGAATCGTTTGAGATGGTTTGGTCATGTTCAGAGAAGACCATTAAATGCGTCAGTAAGAAGAGTAGATCAAATAATTTAAAGTTCGATTAAAAGAGAGAGAGGGAGGCCAAGGCGGACACTTGGCGAACTAATAGAGCAAGATCTATTGGTGAATAATATACCGAAAGGTTTGGTTACTAATAGAACGGAATGGCATCGTATGATCCATGTAGCCGACCCCACCTAGTAGGATAAGACTTTGTTGTTATTGTTGTTGTTCATGTGAATGATACATGTTTTTTCTCTTTTAAGAAAACAGTTGAGATGTTACTTTCTAAACAAAATTTGAGTACACCAAGAATAAAATGACAAGATTATGATGGAGTGAATAATATGCAAGTTGAATTCAGTGGTCTTAAAAGTCTTGATTTTGAAAGAAAATGAATCAATGTCTTATGCCCATTGGTTTAAACATCAACTTCAAACATAAGTAACTATTGCAAAGGATCATGTTGATGCTGCATTTTTTTTTAAATTAGGCCGGCAATGAGCTCTCATAGAGGGAGAGGGACAGATTCCCCTCAAGTTTCCTCTCGAACGCGCTTGTTGACGAGTGTGCGCGAGAGGAGAGAGGGGCGTCGGCCTCCCTATGTGCGAGCTCATGGTCGACGAGCTCGCATAGAGGGAGCCCCCCCTACCCCCCCCCCCCCCCCCCCCCCCAAGTTTCCTCTCGAGCGCGCTCGTTAGTGAGCACGCACGAGAGAAGGGGGGGAGGGGGGGGGGGGGGGGGGGGGTCGACGCCTTCATGTTCCTTTTCGACGAGTGTTCATGTATTTATTAGTTTTTTTATTCTTTTATTATATATTTATATTATTAAAATATTTTTTTCTTACGTCACATCAATCGTGTAACCGAAAAATTAACTAATGTAAGGCAAAAAAATAAAGTTCGAGATTAATGTAATTATAAATCAAAGTTGAGGGACTTTTTAGTTACCCCATCACGTCTAGTTCACCCTAGGGCGTTTCTCTAGAGGTAATCTTTATGGATTACCAGATAATATTATATTAAATTATCTGAGTCCACCACATTACCTTGTTCACTTGTGATAGATAATGAGTAATCTGCATTGTCTAAGCAATTCACATCGCCTATGAAGTGGCAATGCAGATTGTCTATGGGAGAGTAGGCAATTCACACTACCAACTGGGTTGCAATCTTTTAAATTAAACTTTTCGCATTTGTCCTTTACCGTTTTATTTAAATAAATTTTAAAACATATTGAATAAATTATAATACTAATTAAATAAATTATAAAATTAATCAAATAAATATTATAATTATTATGACTATATTGTTATCATATTTTAATAATAAATTAGTTATTTTATAAACTTTAATTTTATGGATGAGAATATATATTTGTGATTTAATTTTACGAAGTTAAAAATAATTTATATCCATAAACATAATTTTTTGATTAGGGGTATATTGGTAAAAATCATATAATAACTCATAAATTTGTATTTTTTTATAAATAACTAATATGGATTACCAGATAGATTACTTATGCATACTAAACAAGGTAACATGCATTGCTGATAATTTAACAAATGATAATTTTTTTGAGAGATAATTTACATTGTTGATAATGTTGAATGACAATGCAGTGAACACATCTTAAGAACTTGTGATCTAAAGGTTTGCCAAGCATGTGACTGTAGAATTCTTGGCTCATAATTTGATCTGTCTTTAGTCACCATTATTTTTATTTACTTCTTACCTGACCCAATTTCATTGGCCAACATGGAACATAATGCAGGATATCTAACATCTCATGCAAACTTGCGATAATATTATTGTCAAACACATTCCGTGAGCAAACAAGTTTATGAAATTTTTGGTAAAGTTTCGACGAGGATCCAATCTTTGAGGTCTTTTGGTTTGATGGCCTGCCCCTTTAATAATGGGGTAAAATATGCATGGACCTTAATGTTACTTGGACTAAATTGAAACTTTATCTTTTTTTAAAAAAAATTCTAATAAGAGAATTTTTCCATACAAATTTCTTGGCGTCGTGAAACTTTTGCAACAATCATGTAACAATATTTGCTATACAAAGTATTTACATCGACGAATCTAAAAAAAATAGAAAAATGAGTACATATATAAATCAAAAGGATCAATAATGACTATGGTGTGATGGTGTAAGGTAACTGTACCAAACAAATGACATGCAGTGTGTAATCAATGATCTGAAAGTGCTGCTCACCAGTTTACCTCATGCAGCTGCAAAGAATAAGAAAAATCACCATATGGTGACAAAGTATAGCAGTGGCAGAAGCAGGAAGAGACTTGTGATGGGATTGGAATGTAATGAATAGCCGGTGCTGGCACTCGAAGTAGGCCTTTTCACTGGGACCTCAGTCGTGTTTGATGTCTCCGATGGACTGAAACTACCAGGTGCTGCTGCCGGAGGAGTTGAGTTGTTCACCGTAAGATCACTAGTGTTCCCTGTTTTGTAGCCTGAGTGCATTGGCAAAGCAGTGTCACATGCAATTGCATGAGTCTGATCAATTGATTCAGCAGTTGAAATGCAAGTTTCACTTACAATCAAAGTTATTCCATCCTAAGATTTCCCTCTCTCGGTCAAAGACAACACGTAGGCCGGTCATAAAATTTTCTGCATATGATGGTTTCAGAAAGAAAGTTAGATGACAGTCAAATTCAGAGCATACTTCTGACTCATGCAGCTATAAAAAGCATAAGTTAGATCAAGATAATATCAGTGAGGTGCACAGAAAACTTACGTCCAATTATATCTATTCCCCTGCTCTTGATTATAGCCAGACAATATACTAGTTGACCTCCCTGAACATTACACAAAAAATTAGAAAAAAGAGTATGAAAGAGAGGCCCTAAGCTTGGGCATGCACACTAAGTTATGCAAATACCTGTAGATCAACAATTACTATGGGATCATTAACAGGAAAAATGCCTCCACCATTCATTGTCAAATTTATTGCAGGCAGCCAAAGGGACGTTTGTGCGGGGCTGCAGCAGGCAATGGTTAAAGAATCAGATGAGGTTTAAACATCCAAATTCAGAAATGTCTTTGTTTCTCAGTACAAATAATACCTTATATCATAACAGTAATGAAAAGGAAGCCCTGAAATGGGCCCGTGTCGCACCTCCTGTGCTTGTTTGTTGAACTGGAAAGAAAGGAATGCATAAGACACTACTTCCCTGTAGTCCAATGATTATGGATTTGTGCTTATTCCAATTCAGATTATCTTACACTTTCAGAGATGTTTGTGTAAAGTGGATCAGACATGATTGTGAAGGAGGTACCAGAATCAACCAAAGCCTTAAGTGACACATCAAAAGTTTCACTTCCAACCGTGACACCGGTAACATTGATTCCATATAAGGATCTATAGAAAGATTCAAAAGAAAACTAGGTGAGCAGAACATGTGTTGAGAAAACACTACTGATGTGTGTGCAGGAAACACAAACAATAAATGATGGAGAAACTTACTGTACACCACTCGTAAATGGAGTTTCCTGCTGGTTTGAACTTCCTTTGTCTCCGAAGTTGATTCTTCCAATGCCATCATTTCCAAAGCACATGGAGAATGAATTTGAAATTAATCCTTTTGATGATAAAATGCTGGGGACTGATATCTTATCTCTTGCAAGCCCAAACAGACCACTAGGGGCTGCACTAGTTAAAAAGGAACCAGTTTGAATTTTTCCACACCTGCCAAGTTTAACAAATAATAAAAGTTAAGGATAAGATAACAAGGATGAAAGTTGGAAGGCTGAAAACCTTGCAGAAACCATTGAACTTTGGAAAACTGAAAATAGTAATTATAGAAATAGAAGGTTGTAGTACCCAAATATTATAGGCGCTTTAACAACTGTAGATGCTGAATCTTCTCTTTTCAGGTACAAAATATCCTCCACTAAAATCCCACTAGATGATGTATTTGAGGATAAATACTCAACAGCATAAGGGCAACTACTGTTTGCCGTCGGGCATGCATTTGGATGCTCACACAAGCTGTTGTTGCAAGTGACCTGTTGACTTGTTGATGACTTGCTGGGACTATAGATGTTAAAGACAAAATTCTGTTGCATTTATGTTAAACAAATGAGACTGGTGTATAAAGAGAAACAAGATATATGAAAGAAAGAAAGATGTCCAGAAAATATGATTTTCTGCATTAAAGTGCTATTATTCATCATATATTATCCCCATAAACAACCAGTTTCATAACATATAAGTTTAAGTTTGTCTATATCAATACATAAGAAAAAAAAAGAAACAATGGTTTTCTGCATTAGACTATGAATATTCATCACATATCATGGCCATAAACGACCAGTAACATACCAATTTATGAAAATATTATATGAGAGATTTTAAAAATATATTTTCTGAGGGGAATTCAAATGATATTCTTCAGTGAAAGAAGCAGATCATATCATAGGTAGAGTTAGATGAGATATTGAGGACCATAAATATATAATTTATTGAAGCTAAATATTCGAGTATCATTAGAAGAAAAGAAAACAATAACTTAGTCTGGTATTTAAAGTTGAGATTCCTTGGTTTTATAGCAAGATCACATGTCAGCATTGGTGTTTAAAATTGAATTGTGCTATGACAAATACTTCTATCCTATTATATCAGAAAAATGTCTTGTAAAATACACGTCAAGACCATCTTAACATCAAAGTTTCAACTGAACTAGCAAGGCTGTCCTGTCTCCATTATTTAAATATTCATCTCACTCAAAACTATATTTGCGTTTTTCCTGAATTGTAGTTTTTTCTTGCTAATTCAATTATGGCTGCTTGGCATGCCCAAATGTTTAGAGCAGAATAAAAGGGCAACTTGTTCATGAGTTCAGCACTCGTCAGAAGTGCTACAAGTAATGTAAAGAGACCAAAAACTTTCCGACTTTGTCATTTAAAATTAAATATACGATTAACAAAAAGTCTATAAATGCTTAATCATCTTCTGGATAAATAATGCTGATTTAGCTAAAAGTGAAGAAGTTTCCCTATGAAATAATAGCATGGAAATTGACAGAAAAACTGAGGCTGCTATTCAACATGTCCTAGAATAAAGCACCATGATCAGTAACATTCCCAAAACCATCCATTCGAGATGTTTTCTGATATGATCCAGCTCCTGATTGACTTTGTTTTTTTTTTCCTTTTCCACTCTTTTATTCACTTCACGGCTCCTAATTCAACAGTATAAGCTACAGCAATTTACTATGGAAATCCTGAATATCAAATGCTAATCGGTTGCGTAGCTACTTGTTCTTCTGTCTTTAGAGAAAATTGAAGTAACTAAAAGAAGAAATCAAAGTCATATTACAGAGTCAGATGCAATCTGTAGAACAGCATGAAAGACTAAAATTCGAGAGCATCACTTAGATTCTAGTTGGATGTCGGCAGGCTTACCACTCCATAATCAGGAGAGGAAGTCGGGGCGCACTGTTGGCAGTCGCAGGGCACCCAGAAGAGATCGCTGCCGGTGTCCAGCGCCACCAGGAACGACACGTTCGGCGTTCCCAAGTCGACGGCCGCGTAATGCAAGCTGTTTCCCAATATGAAAGAACACAAATTAACACTCCCCCCTTGGAATTATGCAATTTTTCAAAGCAAGATCCCATTTTTCTCAATCGAAATAACTGAAAACACAAGGCGACGAAGGATAAAAAGACAGAAATCGGAAAAGAAATTGTGGGCGGAATTGTGACTGCAATCCTATACTATGAACGAAAACGTTGCCGGCAGGAACATCGTGAGATAATGCTCGTTACATAAAAAAAAAGACGCAATTTTTCCAAGATTCAAACTTTTCTTCCCAACTCGCAGGACAGAAGCAGGATTCCAAGAAAACAAACAAACATGAAGAGGAATTCGACTTACTATCCCAAGGACGAGAGCTGCACGGTGACGTTGCCCCCGGCGAAGGCGAGCTCGGTGCCGCTGCCGGCGTCGGCGAGAGAGCGGCCGAGGAGGGCGCGGTCGTGGTGGACGAGGGTCGTGTAGTAGTCAACGGTGCCCTTCTCCGGCCACCGGGTGCCCGGGACGGCGCGCTCAGCCGCCCACTGCCGCACCCGATCGGAGAAGCGGTGGTGGAAGTCGAACCCGAAGCCGGTCGCCCCCGAGAAGAGGGCGAGCAGCGCCAAGGCGACGGCCAATCCGGCAGCAGCAGAGGACATCGCGTAGGGAGGCAGCGGAGAGAGCGAGTAGTTGCGGTAGTTTGCTGAGCGTAGAAGGGAGCATTTAACGTGGAGGGAATGCGTAGCAGAAGCGTACGCGCTTGGACTCGACCTCACGTTGCCGTCGGCTCCGCGACTTTTTTTTTTTTGTTTGTTTGTTTTTGCTCGTCGAGTCGCGACTTTGCGGAAGGGAAGAGAAGGTCGTTGTTTGCACTCTCATGGCGTGTCCTTTTTTTTTCATGTTGCAGTTGTTATTGGTCCAACTCCCCACCTCTCTCTCTCTCCTCTCTCTCTCTCTCTCTCTCTCCACATTGAAGAGTCTCCTTCTCTCTCCATCTAATAAAAGAAAAGCGCTGCATCATTAATGAAGGAAGAACGACATCATTAGTCAACTTCAACAGTTCAACCTTCACAACTCTCTCCATATTTTCCGTACGATTACTAAGAAAATTGTTTATTAGATCTAATTTAACGTATGGTAAAATGATAAATATTTTAAATATTCAACTTTTACATCCAAGCTGAAAATTTTAAATCTCTCTCATGATCAGATTTGAGATATTGAAATTTAATGTGTTTTTTTTACATTTTTTTGTTGTACTAAAAGACCTATACTTTCATTTCTGATTGAATAAAATAGGACTTGCAGGTGCTTGAATGCCATAATCAAAACTTGACTAATCATTATTTTTTCTTTCTTTTTATTTGTATATATTAAATTAAATTCAGATATGTGCAATTTAATATAATTACTGATTTCTTATTCCAGCCTGTGTAACATTTCAAAATTTTAATAAAAACAATAAAGTAATTTGTTAATTGCGATTAGAAATATTAACGAATTAAAAAAAGAAAATTGTTAGTTGAATTATAAATATTAATGAATTAAAATGAATTAAAGAAGATTATAATAAGAAATAGAAATTGTGATTTCAATTTAATTTGAAAAATACTCTCAAATAGGATAGAATTGACGACTTTATAGCTTAAAAATATTTCAGTTATTAAAATAATATTAGTTTTATTTAATCCAAAATTTATATGTAAAATCTTATTATATTAAATAATTCTAAAAGTTGTAGAAATAGAAAAGAGACAAGAAGAAATTTGAATAGAAATGGATTATAAAATAATTAGTTAAATTCAAATTTAATTAAATTTGAATAAGTATGAGAGGGTTAATTAAAGATGGATGATCAAAATTAACTAAGGATGAGTTCAAGACCCGATAGAAGTAAAAACTTAGCCTACAACTATAAATATGTAATAAAGGGTGGTTGGAAACTTTTAACAACCAAACAAAATTTCTGCACCGTGAGTTTTACTTCTTCTCTCATTTCATGTAAACCGAGGTGTTTCGAAAGCAACTGACAGTTGGTTTCAAAGCTCCAACGTAGAAGAACAAAATTCAAATTGATGGCACAAGTTTCAAGGTCATGTTACGAAAAAATCACTCGTCAAAGTTCGACATTCATATAGTCTACAATCAATTTAAGGGATGTAGAAGGATCCCTATATCGACGATTTTCATCAGTATAGACCACAAGACTCTTGTCCTTCACATATAGATTATTGTGGTATAATTTTTATGTTGAGTAGAATAGTGATTGTACCGAAAATTGACCAGAGTAATCATGTCAGAAACACAATTTTTGTCGTCGATAGAACTCAACACCGGTTTTGTCTAGCCTGACTCAGGTTCAATGAAATCGGGTGCCAATAGGAAGTGACCGACCAAATTTGTATAAACCCAGCCCGAGTTATTGTGAGATGCGAGTTTTGGCAACTTGAGCGCAATGCATCGATGGCAGTCAAATCCCTTGAGTTTGGGATTACCCGACCCGAGTTCCGTGTGTGAGACCAAGTAGAAATGGACTTAGGCCATGTTTGGCACACAAGCTTTTTTGTCCAAACGCTTGCCCGACAAGCGTTTCATGTGAGACATGAAACGCTGCTTGACAACATTTTTTGCACTGGCCAAACCGGGCCATAGACTGAACCAACTCAGATTCCCTTACATCCAACTCGAGTTCTGACGATTGAGTACCGAGAATAGTGAACTGAACCAACCTAGCTTGGTTTCACATCACACTTAGCTCGGATTTTACCATGGTCAAAGATTGATTGTTGATTGAAATAGAATATGACCCGAGTTCCACTTGACTCGGCTCAAGTTTTGACACAAAAATAGAAAAAATTACATCTATGAACCGACTTGGATTTATCTTAGTATAGGTCGGGTTCCAAGGGTTTAAAATGTTTTTAAATAGTTATTTATGGCTAACGATATACTTTAGTAGTATTGATTATCATGATTATGAAAATAATATGTATTGATCCTGATATTGATTATGCTTATTTTATTGATTAATAGTAATTAAGAATTGAGAATTGTAATATGATAATTGTTGTGCATTGATTACGAATTGATTGACCTATTATTTAATTGATTACTGTGTTCCAAATTAATAATAACAAAGGTAGATGTAATAAGTAAATCAGATAAAGTTATAAATATTTGGGATCATGTCTACTGATTGCCCCATCGAAATCGATGCATGTTCGAACTAATAGATGATTGAATTGAATGGGGGCAAATAACGTAATAAGAAGATTGATATGTCAACCTCTAGTGAAAATTATGATTGTCCTGTGTATGACCATTTGTCCTCCATCATACATGAACTTATTGAATTGAATAGTCTTGTCGTGGATTAACTCTCCATTATCATGCATGAAAGTGACATGATGTTTCTTAATAATAAAAAACTATGTATTACGTTGGCAAGATTGATCGTAACTCCGAAGATTGAATTTCTAATCAAATTGAATGGATAACTAAATTGAATTGATAATTGGATTGTTAATTATGTATCAAATTGATTGATGAATAATTGATTTCACCTTTGTGGCTAATGGATAATTGATTCATCCTCGCGGCTAATGGACAAATGACTCACCCTCATGGATGATGGATAAATTGATACATTTATGCATGATAGATAAATTTATGATAGTTAATGGAATTGATAAATTGTTATTTGTAACCTATGCCCAATTTGTATTGATTCAAGATATTTGATAATTATATTGAATAAATATGAGTCATCAATAATTGATGATATAGATAAATGTTACCATCAATAATATATCATTATAGATAATTATTTTTTATTAATTGATAGTTATGATGATCAATCATAGATTATTATAGACAATTATTTATGAATTTTTTTATAGTATTGATATTTTATAGATATTGATACATGATCATACTATTATTATTATTATGGCCGATTTGAGTTATCTCATTGAACTTTGCACATCTACTTAGATTCGTACATAATGAGATAATAACGATGATAAGATGATTGGTGACTCTTTTGACGTGTGACATGCATATGAATATAAAATTTATTATTATATAAATGTAGATCCATAATTCATGAATTATCAAATATTTTTTTGCATATTGTAAAAGTTCATTGTATTAAGCCTTCTTCTAATGTAAATCACTATCGTAATGGGTAAAAAGTAAGGAAAAAAAATCAAATGATGAAATTGAATAATGTAGTTGAGTTACCATTCACGAAATCTTGAAGCATTTGGAGTAAATTTGTGGAGCTCCTATTTATGCATTATATTCCTAAACTACAGTAATTATTACACATTTATTTATTCATCGACAAATTGGGGGCGTCAGTTTCTTGGTTCACTTGATCAATTAATAAACTATATTTTATAACAACACTTGACTATTAATTAAAATATTCGAATAGGTTCATCCAATACATGCGCGTATATATACATTATTTACTAAAATAAGTTGTCTTACGGTACTCATTTATATGACTATTCCTATTGAATCATTGATATTATTTGTTACAATATTATATTATTTTTTTTAAAAAAAAATAACTAAATAGATGCAAAGTGGATAGTACAACTTTAAGTATAAATTTTATTTCCTAAAAATATATAATTTTTAGGATAACAATTTTTTAAAAAATATTTGTTTTTATTACGAATAAAAGTTAGGTTCACATAGTATCCATAATTAAACAATTTATCATTTTATGTTCAGCCATAAACTCATTAATCGTTAAATTTACGAACCTTTTACTTATCATACAAAATAATAATTCTTATTTATTACTTGACTCATTATCTGTTGCTGAAATTGTTATATATACTATCAATGAGAAAGGAAAATTGAGGTACTTTTCTGAGGATGGAGAAGAAATGGATTCTTACCTGCTGATTCAAAATCGTTGTGCTTGGGAAGTTAAGCTGCGGATTTTTCTCGAATATTTTATATTTAATTATGAAATGAAATGTTTTATTTTCCGTAATCTTGATTATTTTATGGGGTTGATTATTTTACGCTGTAGCAGAGTATTAAAGATTAATTTCTCTTTGTTTCAATGTTAAAGTTCGCTATCCGAGATTCAGCTAAAATGATAAAAAAAAATTGTGTCCTCACATTAAATTTTATGCTAAAAGTTTACTTTGTACTGAAAAATATTATCGCAAAAACCGCTGACTTATTTTTTTTTATTTTATTAAACCAATGTGCCACTGGTAGCTGTTTACGGAGAAATATTAATACAAAATGGGGTGCGATACGACTTTCAGAATATTACACGTTTGATTTCAGCTAATAACATGATTCATAGTTTATTTCCAAATATTTTTTCTTTAAAAATATCACTACCGTTGAATGTTCACGTGGGAGCAAATTGTTTTCGATTTCCATCATACGAAAATAAAGAAGTTAAATCTTCGAAAGGAAAATAAATATAAACCCTTTGTATGAATGAAATTTTATGTCCCTATTCTTTAATTATATATATATATATATGAATTTAATGGAGGTATAGATCTACATCAACATGAACATTGAGCAAAATGAGATATATATATATATACCCCACCGTACCCTTTTATAATTTTTATATATAAAGTCATGAGTCAAACATAACAAAATACGCCACTGGTTTTAACGAAGTTATTTGCATCTAAACAAAGACGATGGACCCGAATCCTCCGCTCCTCTTCTAAAAAAGTTAAAAATAATGGTAGAATAAGTAGGAGTGAAAGTAATTCAGATCGGGTCGAATTTTCGATCGAAAAAAATTAATCGTCACTTTTTGAATCGATTATTAAAATTAAAAAATATCTTAAAATTATTTAAAAAATAAAAATCACCCTCTAGCTAGGTGATTTTTTCGAAGCCCTACTTTTATATAATTATATTTTAAAATATATAAAATTAATTATAATTAATATAAAAAATATTTAATGTTATATTAAATATAAAATATACTACTAAGATTTTGAAGTTATTAAATTAGAGTTTAATAATGTGATAGAAAATTATGAAATTTTATACAAAAAATATTCTATCTATAATAAAAGAATTAATAATATATGTATTAATTATAGAAATAACAAATGAGCTTCACGACCTCTATGGTTCTTTCGGGTGGAGTCTTAATTTTAGTGGGTGAATTTTAATTTATTAAAAATCATCCTAAATTACATTCAGGCCCTAACGTTTAATTTTTTCGATTCAATTTTTTCGGGTCAAATAAGTTTTTTGAATTGTTGGAATTTTTCTTTACATCTCTAAGAATAACTGAATAAGAGGCCTCCGAGAGCATAAATGATAAAATAATAACTTTTTGCTAAAGGAAATAGTGATTTTAGTCCTTGCTGGGAAACTGAGCATGATAATAGATTTTCGTTAAGGGTAAAATTGATTTTAAATTCGGAATCTTTTTGTCAACGAAAGCTATGATTTGAGTTGTGTACTTGTGTTTAACAATATTACAAATAGTGTTTAGAATAGTGTTTAACAATTCACATGCTAGTTTTTTTTAAACAAGTAGAGTTTAACATTTTGAATAAAAATATTAGAAAGCTATTTCTACTAACATTGAACCACTAGATATTAGAAGTTTATATTTTTCAAATTATTTTTTTCTCAACTTTTTTATTTTTTTTCTCATCGTTATTTTATTATTGTTCAACTATATTTTTTTTATATTCATGTTTGATTAATTATAAAATTATTTATTTATTAACAAGGGATAAAAGGTTAATTTAATAACTAATATTTTCATATTATGCATGCACTATATAAAATTTATTGGAAATATAGATTGTATAATGAAAATGTTAATTATGAAAAATATTTTATTTTGCTTGAGATATAAATGATTTACTTATTACATTATAATAAAATTTAATATAGTGCTTGAATCAAATAATTTATCATATATTTATTTATGTCATTTTATATTCGTCAACTAATTCTATCATTAAGTTTGCTCGACACTTATTTATTAATATCCTAAATGAACATCTAACCACCTGTCATTAAATTTCTATCCGCTTAACAAATAAATTATTAATAATGCCAAATAGAGCTTACCTCCTAGTTTCCACATTTATTTGGTCCTTGTTAGGAACATAAGCATAGTGCAATGGCACACCCTTCGTTTTAAAAGCTAACAAATTTTGAATTCCCAAGTTAAGAGACGTGCAGTTTTTATTCTCAAATTTCTCTCTTGCTTGATCTCTGTGAGTCAATTTCTTTACAACCCCTAATTTGTTATTGCCAAAGAAAGTAATCTTAACTCCTCCGAATTGCACTTTGAACAACTTCCACTGTTCCAAACAAAGAGAAAAAGAAACTAGAAGAAAACTTCTCACATACTATGTTGCTATTTCATGGAATTATTTTGTACAACAATCATGCACCACTTATTTATTGTATCGTGTATTTACATCGACCAATCTACATAATGATAGGAATGGTGTGTGTGTGTATGTATAAAATAAGATAGAACGATGGCTAAAGCCTAAAGGTGTGGTGGTGTGAGGTAACCCCTACCAAATGAATGATATCTAAGTTTGCAACCTATGATCTAAAAATGTGGCTCACCAGTCCAACTCATGCAGTTGGAAAGAATGAAACAAATCATCATATGATGGCCAAGCACAGCAGAAGTAAAAGCATGGCGAGACTTGGAATGGGAATGAAATGTGGTGAACATCCAGCGCTCGAGCTCGGGGGAGACACAGTCACTTGGACCTGAGTCTTGTTTGATGACTCCCATGAACTGAAACTGCTGGGTGATGCCGCAGGTGGAGTCGCAGAAGAGTTGTTTACGATGAGATCACTAGTGCTCTCAGTTTTGTAACCTGATGAACAGCAATGACATGTCAAATGCAAAATATGGATCGAATCTGACACCAGGGATAAGTTGTTGAATAAAAGTTTTAACTTACAATCAAAGTCTTTCCAGCCCAGGACTTGCCTCTCGCGATCGAAAACGACACGAAGGCCCGTCAGGAAATTTTCTGTAGAAGATGATTTCAGAAATAATGTAAACTCGTGTTAGGAAAGTTAACTGCATAGTGATTGACTCAATGCAACTTGAATCTAAAGGTTATAGTCTTAGATGTTAAGATATAAGTGTTCCCATCTCAGAATGAAATCCGAGAGGAAATATGAAATTTTATTTGCTGTCATTTCGCCTGCTGCAAGTGCTCTCTCTCTCTCTCTCATGGTTTCTTTCTAACCGGCTTACTTGCTTAATAATTTTTTGCCATAATTTTTTTTCGAGGAAATATGAAATAGCATTAGAAAATAACTTAGAGATCGATATCCGATTTATGACCAAGTGTAATATCATTAGAGTACAAATTACAGAGGAAACTCGAAGATAGAGAATCCTCCCAAAATCGATATTCAATTTACGATCAAAAGATGCTAACATATTCGTCTCACAGTTTACATCACGAATGACATATTACACAAAAATTTAGATAACTTAAAAGTAGCATCCTAGATGTTGTTAATGCTACTTCTGATGTGCCAAGAGAAAGGGGAAGTACGATTGATGATCGTCATCGCACTAGCAGAATCTGTCACCAAAATGAGGTGATCAATCTCAATTCGACGACAATTTTTAAAGTAGAATTGAATCTCTCATTTAAACGTCATATTTTTGAAATATAGTACAAAAATGATAATATATTTATTAAAAAAATATATACTTTTTTATTTTGCATATTTGAATGCAAGCGACAGGCATGATTGATTTATAAAATTCAACTGAGTACATGATCCAAGTATAGAATTCCATTCCCAAATGTTTTAGCCCGTCAATTTAGAATAATAAAATATGTTTGATTTTTGTGGCATCATAGTTCTTTTTCTTCACACGCAGGAGAAGTTTGCTTTGATATTTTTGTTTGGATTGGAATCGGTCACTGTGTTGGAGTGGGTTACATGTCCAATTAATTCAACTTCTTTGACCCAGTGGATTTCTCATGTTATGCTGCTGATGGAACTTGGAATTTGGAATTTATAATTTTCCAGGAAACTTCACCTCATGATCATATGTTTCCATTATTTCGCATAAACATAATGTTCATCATAATCGATTCAATGATTAATTTGAGAACGATGATATCCTTCGCTTGATATGTAACACTCTCAACCTTACTTTGGACATTTGATTCGTACAAATTTAAAATTTAATAAATAAAAAATTAATTATATATAAGTTTAAGATCATCTTTATATTTTTTTCCCCAATGAAGATATACTATCCAAAAATGATTTGCAACTATCTTTAAAATATTTTTTTTTTTGAAAAATTTCATCTATCATCGTAGTTAGATAATTCGAAATAAATCATAATCCAAAGGAAAAGTTATTGACCAATGGGACACCCAAAAAAAAAAGAAATCTTTGAGTTTTCTTATATAATAATATATATTGTAAGTAATAAAAGTTTCAAGATTGAATGTGGCATGGCGGAAACTACTACGTTATCGTTATTCTAATTTCTAAGTTTGTGCAGAAGCTAAAAGGTGGAATAAGTTAGGTATATAGCAGATATAAGAGAATAATATTGTTAACCTTCTTATTCATATATATATTACAGTATTTAGATTATGGAGTGGTTGGACCTGTTATTAGAATTGAAAGCTCTATTTTCAAATTGGATTGATTGTAACGTCCCACCATGTGATCAAACCTTCTTTCGACATTGCTAACACACTTTCTTCTATTGACCATGATACAATGCATCAGATAAAAATAATATGAATTAACAATAAATAGAGGCGAGAGCATTTGGATGATCTCGACTACAACTCCAAAGAACAACATTGAAATTAATGGCATTCAGAAGTTATTGTTTTTATTACAGCTCAAAATTTGGAGTAGCATGGTGCCGCAAACACATAATTTAGGAGTTATTTGGTTAAGTTTATAAATTAATTAAAATGACTTATAAATAATTTTAAAATTTTCTTCTTATTTTCAAATTGAAAAGAAAAGTTGATAAGTACTTTTTTGGCCTTCTTCTAAATAAAAAAAAAAGAACAATCTCAACTTATTTTGTGAAAAAAAGTTAAACAATTTAATCAATAAATATACCATTTTATCCTTAGAATGTACATACATTTTTTCATGTATTTCATCTATTATAATATTAAGAACTTTTTTATCATTTAATTAAAATAATAATTTATAAGTTTTTTTATTATCAAATGTGTAACTGCTTATTTTCTTAAAATTAGTTTCAATTATTAAATTAGAGCTTAAAGAATTTCAATTATTAAATTAGAGCTTAACCTAGCAAAAAGTCAATTCCCATAAACTTTGGGGAGTTAGTGTGATAAAAATAAGAACGAATATAAATCTTATATTAGATAAACATAGCATATAACTTTAGAAAAATATATTTCAGCATAATCATATCTCAATACCATTAAGATCAGCGGTAAAGCATCATTAATGAATCAATAATCACATGAGTATAATGAGATTAATAAGATCCAATATTCAGTGTCAATAGGGGATCGTTAGTCGGTATATTCATTCTTCAGAATCAATGATCAAATCTTAGTTCTTACTGATCAAGCAAACACAAAATCAAAATAAATTTGAAGAAGTAGTGGGAACTCATGTTCCACCATCTAAGCAAATGCTTTTTTTTTTCTCTTTCATGTTGTGCTCCTCTCAACCTGTCTCTCCTTCCACGTGATTGGGTCATATTTTTTATTATTTATTAATCACAAAAAATTTAAAAAAATTTAATGTAAGAGAAAAATTAAAAAGGTATAGAAGTGCATAATTTTGGTTCGATAAATGGTAGGAAAAGGTCTTATTCTATCTCATTCTAAAAACATCTCATAAATAGGTGGAATTATCTATTTTTAATAGAATATAATACATATTTTTATTCTACCTTATTCTACTCATAATTATCAGGATTTCAATCCGAATAGTAAGATCTTATAATTTTACAATTTTATAAAAAGAAAACGATCCGAATCCTATCCAAAGGATCTTAAATGTAAGATCTATATTGGATCAATAGTCGGATCAATATAGTATCGATCTACATACAAATTTATTTATTTGAATAAGTAAAAGAAAGATAAAAGATCTTAAAAGGATTTAATTTAACTATTTTTAATATTTTGTATATGTTATTTTCACTTTCGGCGAATTTTAATATCTTCCAATAATTCAAAATTATGTTATTAATTTAATCTTATATTGTCTTTCATTAAAATTTAATTTTGTTATCGCGCATATACTAAGAATTATATCACATTAATTTTAATAAAACATTATACTTCGTAAAGATCACATATTATATATTATTATTTTACTAAAATTTTAAGGATTTAATGTTTATCATACGCCTCAGCCCCACAATCTGACGGTGGGTGCTTTCATGTCATCCGGCGGCAGAGCGGCGACAGTCGGAGGCAGAGCGGCGACAGTCGGAGGCAGAGCGGCGGCAACTGGAGGAAGGGGTAGAAGAGGAAGCCGGTGGAGACGCTGGCCGCGAGGGAGACGGATGGCGGGGAGGAAGAGAAGGAGGAGGCTGACGACGGGGACACTTGCCCCGAGGGAGGAGGACGGCGGGGACACTGGCCGCGAGGGAGACGACCGCCGGGAGCAGCGGCCGTCGTCGTCGATCTATCTCTCTTGTGCGCGATCGAGTGGCAGCTGCCCTCACCTCGTCGCCATCGCCGGATCGGGAGAAAGAGGGAGAGATCGGATCGTCTCACGCCTCGCCGCCGCCCGCGCATCTTCGCCGCCTCGCCGTCCGCGCCTCTGATCCCCTGCAATCGCCCGCCCTCGCCTCGTCGTCGTCGCCATCTTCAGATCGGGGAGAAAGAAGGAGAGATCACGCCTCGCCGTCGCCCTTGCCTCGTCATAGCCCGCGCTTCGCCGTCGCCCTTGCAACCGTCGCCTCGCCGCACGCTCCTCGCCGCCGTCGTCGCCCGTCGCCTCGCTGTAAGATCGAAGATGAGGGGTGGTCGGGGGAGAGAGAAGAGATAGCGGAGGGGGAGAGAGAAGAGAGAGGGGGTAGAGAGCGCCATCCGTCCGATCTAATCGGACGGATAGAAAGCATGCGTATGTTCATCCGTATGATAAACATTAAATCTAATTTTTAAATATACATCATATTGTATTTCACATGATATAAATATAAATATATATATATTAGATTTAAAAATATGAACAAAACATTAATGATCAAATTAACTTATATTATTTTTATCTGATGCATTATTATTATTATTATTATTCTCTTTAGTTTAATTTCATTAAGTGGAAGAAGGATAAAGATATTGACTCGGGAGAAGCTAATAATAGTGAAGCACGAGATTAAAAATGAAACCACGTAACCAAATGTACCTTTCGATCGTTTCGGTGACAAGAAAATTGATGGCATTTGATGCCTAAAATAAACTTTTAAGTCGTGGTCGTGGAGCTTCATCCGACCATCACGTTCACATTCATATCGGCCATCAACTTTGAGGCCCTCGCGACCATGACGGAGTCCACGATGCTACAACTAATTAATTTGATTCGAAGCTTCTTTCTTTTGCAACAATATTATAGTCGAACCTAATTTTCTCTTCTAATTAAATTCTATACATTTGTAGAGCTATTTTTTCTATTTCTCTTTTTGGTGTGCCAGATATTTTTCCATATATATAATATATATGTAATTGGAAGATGCATAATTATTTGTACACGCAACATATGTAACTAATCGATAATTTAAATCACTATTTAAACAAATTATTACTATTTAAATTATCGATAATAACACATTATAAAGTTTAAAAAGTATTGGTAATATAAATAATAACTAAAATAATTAAAGAGTATATTATCAAAATGTTTCTAAAAATTATTTTACATGTTCATCATATAATATTGTAATTAAACAAAGTTAAAAAAAATAGAAATATAAATATAAATAAAATAAATTGATGCAAAATTAAGAGTTATTTATAAAAGATTTCACATAATAAATAGATGCAATTAAATGATATTTATTTATTAATAAGATATTAAAATAAAAAATTTGATGAAATAAATATTTTTGTCCTCGATTACTAGAGAAGTAATAATTAAAATTATCAATGCAGTTAAAATTATGGATAATCAATCATAACTAAATAAAATAATATAGTAGATTTAAAAATTTTAAATAAAATAATTGATAATGTATCTACATTACATCATATCATATGATCCCTCGTAGATAAGGTCACTGTAAGAAAACACATTCAAGAAATCTATTAAACCCAAAAGAATCTATTCAAAAATTAAAAATTAAAATTAAGAGACTCCGGGATGATTTTTTTAGTAAATAAAAAAAATCACCCCCACTCGTTGCATTAATTAAAATACGAAGAACTTTTGCACATGTGATAAAAATTCAACTCGTAGAGTTCTCGAGAAGTTTGCGTATGCAAAATATTTTTTATTTAAAATCTTATAAATATTATGAATAAAATTATTGAACAATGAGAAAGGATTAATATCGATGTGCATGTACAATATTTTTATTAAAAAAGACATAAGTATACATAATTTTAAAAAAACAATATAAAAATTTTATGTTAAATCCTGTCATTTTACTTTTTTAAAAAATGGTACATATATCATTTTATGCATGTATATTCAAATATAAAATTATGAAGTTGCTCGATTCGGCCTATTATCAAAATAAGTCAGACTGAAATATTAAATAAAATCTATTTTTTTAAAAAGGTTTAACTTTTTAATAATTAATCTAGTCTTATAGTTTATCAGGTCAAAATTTATTAATATATTATATTATATATATATATAATTTTTCATCCTTCATCTTTTAAATTTTTAATTTTGAATTTAGTATTATTATTTTTATTATATGTTTAGAAGAAATATATTAGTGGTGTCTCTTTTATTTAGTTCATATTTATTATTTTTTAATAAATAAGATTTATTTTATTTAATCTAATAAATTATAAAAAATATGTTTCACTTAACAGACTAATAAGCTAGGTCAAGTATTAAAAATTAATCAAATTAAGTTTATATTCATGACTTGTTACAGGTCATAGGTCAGACTTAAATACTTTTATTTTACGACAGACTTGGCCTATTTAATTAGAAGTATAGTTCGGCCTAGCTCATGTTCAACCCTAGTCATTTGAATACCTTAAATTTTGGAGTTATTGTAATTAAATAATCTATTTCGAATTGGACTAATCATAAATAATAAATATATTAATATTATGAATATAAAAACTAATATGAAAATCATTTATGAAGTTTTTTTACCAATACACAAATAATCATCCCCCCCTACTATAATCGTTCTCTAATTTTTTTTTCTAGCTGGTAGTTCTTTTAACTTTAATTAATCATATATTTTGCCGTCTGACGGACCCACTACTTTTTCTCTTTCATCCGCATTATATAAAAATAGCAGAACGACCAAAATAAAAATAGTAACAACATTGATATGGCCTAACATAAAATTTTTTATCCAATAATATTCTTATTTTTAAAAAAATAAAATATAGAAAAAATGGCTGCTGGGAATTTTGTGTCATCATTTTTTTAATAACAAAAGTGAGGCTAAGGCTCTGGGGGTAAAGTTAGCGATTTAATTAAAGGATAATAATTCTATTAAAGAATAATAATTTAATTAGAGTATAATGAATAGTTATTATGAATAATAATTTATTTATAAATTTAATAAAGATAGTTTGGTAAACTTAGCGTTTAAAAATAATGTATTGAATAAAATGACAAAACTAGACATAATATATAAATTATTATCATTTTTATATACATCATATACATAACAATTAATTTATAATATTTTATTCTGAATGGTAATATTTTTTTAAATATTATGTTAATATCAACATATTGATTATTTCAAAATAAAATCTTATTTGGGTTGTAAGTAAAAGTAAATATGTGATATATTAAAATAAAAGTAATATATGACGCTTAATAATTTAAATTATTTTATTTAAAAAATAAGGTTATAATAAAAATAAAATATGAAACTTTTACCTCTATACTTTATAAACCAATAGAAGTAGCTTGTAACTTTTTATATTCAAACTTAGAATTTTAATAGAAAAAATATACTTAAACATTTGTAGTAGCATTTTGATTCTAATAAAATGCTACCTGCTATTAAATACTTATTTTTTTACAAGGAAAGAGAGAGGCTAAAACTAATGAAATATGAGAAAATATAAATTCAAATGTGTACAAATTCGTTTGATGGCTAAATAAACTTTAAGTGGTTATGCATCATGTCATCCGCCATCACTTTGATACTTTGAGGCCTTCACGTCCACGATGCTCACAACAACAAATTATTTTTTCTTTCTTTCGTAAACCAAAGGGCATTTGACGAGGAGCAATACATATATATATATATATATATATATGGATGAAAATAAGATAATTTAAATTTATTACCAAGTTCCCATTTTAACAGCATCATAATACAACTATTTATGCTTAAAATTTCAAGATTAATATATCAACATATATATATTAGGGTACGTACTTGACCAAATGGGTATGCATATCTCAAGCACTTATATAAATTAACTTGAGCACCTTAGTAGTTAAATCAACAAACAATATTTGCTAATTGACTTGAGCACCTTAAAGTAATTAATTGCGGAACAAATGAAATGCACATCCCAAACACTTATATATAAATTGATTTAGGGTTCATCTGGTACTATGCATCCAAACAAACAAATTAATATGATTGTTGGGTGGGTTCACCAACCTAAACCTGACTCCATCACATGGTTTCCGTTTTCTCTTTCTTTCTTCCTTCTTCCTTTTTGTTTCTTCATTGACTTCTAAGGAGACTAATTTGTCTCACACACACACAGATTTTGGTCCACAACAAGAATAAAACATTTACAAATGTATCTGATGAGTTCATTCAAGCGAGCAATCAATTAAAAGATTTGACATGTACAAGTCCAACGAGGCACGTCTCTACTTTTTTTTAATATCAATTTTCTCGTACTATCCAATCCAGGGACTGTGTATCACATTTGACTATGCTCCAAACTTGGATGCATATGAAATACGAATTTTTTGAGAGGAGAAGGAACAAACAAAACAGCACCAAATATGTATGGATTTGTAATATCGGTTTTATGTCTTTATCCATTATTCAAATATATATATATATATATATATAACACCCTACGATTTCAAAAAAAAAAAGAAAGAAATGAGATGAAGAGGCAAACCGTATGACATTTCCTCTCCCTCTCTTCATTACATGCTCTTCCTCTTCCTCTCCCCCTCTTAATTACACTTTTTCTCTTCCTCTCCTCTCTTTATTACATTCCCTCTCTCTCTCCCTTCCACTCACGAGATGTGAAACCAAAGGACAAGCTACCATATATATTTAAACGCTACACATTCATTCTTCCCCATTTGATGTTCCTTATCATTTTCTTTCCTCCACTTCTCATGCGAGTTGTGTTCCTCTCACTGGCCGTGGACAGAGGGCAAGGGGACGACGTTGGTAGTTTCATCGGCGCAAGAGACGATGGAGGATGCGGCCAGGATCGAACCACCGCAAGGATGAATCGACGAATCGAGAGCATAGGCATTAAGGTGTGATTTCGAGATCTATCTCATATGTTAAGTTTCTGGACGTCTATGCATGCCTTAGGACTGATCTAGTAATGAAATCCGCGACCAGTAGGAGTAGAACAACATACTTTGTGATACCTATCGAATCCTATTTCATCGCTTAGATTGTTTCGATTCGAATCTAATATCTGATACATAGATTTACTTGTGTACGGTTCAGATGATCACGTAATAGTTGATTTATGATTTAGAACTAATGTTATTGATGATTGACCATCGATGTCAATGAAAGAAATAAAACAATAGAAATCCGGAACTCGCGCAATTTTCTGCGAGTGACAAACCCGGCCTGGGTTGCACATGACCCGGCCCGAATCATACTTTCCCGGACTGAGTTCTGCCCAACTAGGTCCGGATCCGTCATTGACGATCGACCCGAGCTCGGCTCGCACCAGTAACCTGGCCCGGGTTCTATCTGACCCGACCCGGATATCGATCGACTGTTTCGACCCGATCGTACATCCAACTCAGCCCGGGTGTGATCCTGACCCAGCCCGAGTTCTAACTCGAATTTTTCGAGAATGATTCTGCTAACGACTCGGCCCAAGCTCTGTATGACCCGACCCGGGCATCGATTTTTCTGACTCGATCACAAACCCAGCTCGGCCCGAGTATGATCCTGACCCGGCCCGAGTTCCCACTCAGAATTTCTAAGCTTGATTCGGTCAGGAACTCGGCCCGAGTTCCTCTGTACTCGGCCCGGGTCCTGACCAACAGATTGATGAACTTATGATTTAAGAACTCTTGTTTATGTAAGTGATATCCGATCCGTCCACAAAATAAATTGTGCCCAACAGAACTATGTTACCCTTCCTTACGATCAAACGTAACTGATAGAACGTTATACCAACTTGATATGATCCTCCATGAACGATAAATGATCATGACTCTCATGAACCACATGAAGAACAATTATGAACAATTATGAGCCACTAGAAAATGACAAACGGTTGTCCGCTCCCTCTTCGGACGACCACGAAAAATATCTAAAGATGGACGACCGCCTGATTTCCGGGCGTCCGATACGTGGACAGAAGGAATTCGACTTTAATCGAATCCTCTGATTTATTAAGCCTCTGTCCACCTGATTTATTATCGAACGGAATGAGTAATAGAACGAGTAGGGAGAAGGAAGTTTATACATTAGGTTGTTATAATGAAATGCATGTTCGGTTATTAGACGATGACAAGGAGAAGTTAGTTAATGCTATGATATGTTACTAAGATATGATCGTTTATATCTTATTATGATGAACTTATGATTTAAGAACTCTTGTTTATGTAAGTGATATCCGATCCGTCCACAAAATAAATTGTGCCCAACAGAACTATGTTACCCTTCCTTACGATCAAACGGAACTGATAGAACGTTATACCAACTTGATATGATCCTCCATGAACGATAAATGATGATGACTCTCATGAACCATATGAAGAACAATGATGAACAATTATGAGCCACTAGGAAATGACAAACGGTTGTCCGCTCCCTCTTCGGACGACCACGAAAAATATCTAAAGATGGACGACCGCCTGATTTCCGGGCGTCCGGTACGTGGACAGAAGGAATTCGACTTTAATCGAATCCTCTGATTTATTAAGCCTCTGTCCACCTGATTTATTATCGAACGGAATGAGTAATAGAACGAATAGGGAGAAGGAAGTTTATACATTAGGTTGTTATAATGAAATGCATGTTCGGTTATTAGACGATGACAAGCAGAAGTTAGTTAATGCTATGATATGTTACTAAGATATGATCGTTTATATCTTATTATGATGCATCGATTAGATGATTTATAAATTGTGAGTTGCTGCCATACGATTGCTCAATCCTCCGTATTGGAGGCTCTTCTCATATGATTATACATGCTTAAGGTGGTAGAAGTCAGGTTATGATTTGGAACTTTAATGACATATGTAAATCCTTATTAGTTGGTTAGAATATGTGTTTCAGAATGATAATGATAGACATGTACGAAGTGGTGATTCTTGTTAAGACTTGATAATTAGTTACATAGTGATGTGAAGTTAGGAGAATGGATAATTGAATGAAAGAGGAAACAGTGCATGACATGAAAATGGACTAAAGTATGATATGGAAATGGACTATGGTAGGTTATGGAAATGGACAAAGCTATGAATAAAGTAAAGGAGATATGATGCATGAAATGAATATGAACTTTGTTTGAACGCTCTCTAGATGATAGATAATCTTAGATGAAGGATGGAAGTAGTTGTAGAATGTAGTGTTTCGAAAAGCAATTGAAACATAAGGACTTCCACAAACGACCTGTGGTCCTGCCTAGTAGAAACGGTCGACCGATCTTGGATCGAGCGTCTGTTATCGAACGGTAGAATATAGAGGATGGTGGACCAAATCAAACTCTCGACTGAATGTCTTAGGATGTTCACATGTTATGACGGACGACCCCACTCTTCCGATCGACCGATGGATATTGATTAACGAATGTTCGAACCTCTTTCGAACGACCGACGATGAATCTCAAATGGACGACCGCTAACCTTTCGGTCCTCCGATTTATGGACAGAGAAAATATGATCTTAAATTAAACCTCATGATTTGACAAGCCTCTGTCCACTTGATTGGTATTGAATGACATGACTTGGAGCCACTCCTGCTCTCTATTAGTTTGATTGATCTAAGTGATCGAAGGAATACGAGCAATGAAATGCACAAAGGATGAACATAGAATGGTCGACCACTCCCTTTCCAATCAACCTAAGAATGGTAATAAATGGGTGTCCGCCTTCTTTTCGGACAACCGTTAAATAGACCCAAAGCGGATGACCCTCGACTTTCGAGCATCCGTTGTGTGGACGGGAAGAACACGACTTTAATCGACCCTTCTGATTTGATAAGCTTTCGTCCACTTGATTAAAGATTGAACATCAAATAGTCAACCGCAAATCTTTCGGTCGACCGATAGACTGGTGAACGGGCATCCGTTTTCTCCTATCGAACGACCGCTGAATAGGCTTATAATGGGCGACTATTCTACTAATGGTCGACCGTTATGTGGATAGAATAGAACATGACTCAAATCGAACTCCTCTGATTTATAATACTTTTGTCCACCTGATTGTTAATGAATGAAATGAACTTAAAGAAGAGTCGGAGCCTTGTTCCATACGGCCTTGACCAGTCTACGGATTGGGAGATAGGTCCACATAATTCGGAGCTCTGCTCCGTACGACCTTGACCAATCTACGGATTGGGAGATAGGTCCACATGAGATGGAACTATGCTCTACACGACCTTGATCGATCTTTGGATTGAAAGAAATGTCCACTGTGATGGGGGAAGTTGAGCGAGCCCTAAGCAAGGTACTCCCTCGTGGTTACCATTTGATGGGGGAAGTTGAACGAGCCCTAAGCAAGGTACTCTCTCATGATTATCATTTATCCTATTTAGATGGGAGTTTTCTCCCTTACGGATGTTTCCTCATGGCACGAGGTCATCCCAGCCCGACGGGACTGGCCGTGACACTGATCACCCACTGACCCATAATAGTCTAGATAGTAGCACTACGAGTGCAGATATTGAATTGAATAAAAGAATGGATGAATTGAATGAATGAAAGACTGAATGAATGAATTGAATGAATGAATGCTTGAATATGAATGAATAACTAAATGAATGTATGAATGATGAGCAAATGCTCATGATGTTTCTTTTTATCTATCCTTCGTGTTGATCCATTCTATTATATGATCTATATGTTTGTCTCATACGATGAATGAAAGGTCCTTGTCCTTAAGAGTATGAATAATGGATAGGAATCAAAGAATAAAAACACGAGCGTAAAAAGAAATGAACTATGAACATGATTTTCTTATTGATTTCTTCATTATGATTTTCTCTCATATCTGATCTTAAATGTTTACCTCATGCTTATTCTGATAGAACTAATCTATGATTTATACGAACTCACACTTAGCTTTATGCTAATGGTTGAGCTTGCTCCCTTGTGTGATCTCCACAGGTACTTGATGATGATTTTGCGAGCCGTTGATGTGTGTGCGGTGACTACAACTTGGTGGCGGATGCACATTGTTAGCTAGAATATAGATGGGACCTATAGAGTTACACTTATGGCATGGACTTTACATGCCTTATGGATAAACCATTACCAATTTAGCTTCCGCATTCTTTATTGTATTATTTTATTGGTAAGTCTTCCACTTACGTGTCACTTTCCTTGACAATTAGAGCCAACAAAAGAGTCAATAAAAGAAGAAAAGGGTAGCGCACGAAAGGAAATCGCGCCACGTGGCGAGTCAAATTTCGGGGCACTTATATATATATATATACTCCCCTTTTCTCCTTGATCTCCCCTCCTGCGATAGCGACAACGAGGCGAAGCGACGATGATGGCGAGGCGTGAGCGCGAGGGTCGCCAGCAAGATTTTGACACGTCGCTCCCTCTCACTCCCTATCTCTCCCTATGCTCTCTCCTCCTTTCTCCCCGATCTTCTCTCCGACAATGTCGACGGTGAGGCGAAGCGACAGCGACGATGAAGTGAGGATAATGTGTAGTTAGATTTAAGTTACATTATTAAATCTAAGCATTTTCTGTCGTACCAAATAATAGAGGATATAATCATCATTATTTAATACGGATCACTAGTGAAGGGATGAAAATCTTATATTTTAATCATTCTAATCGATGATGATTATAAAATTAAAGATGTTATTTCTTTCCTAAGACTTAATTTTTTTTAAAAAAATAGTAGAGCATTTAATTTCATAGAAAGTAATGAGTTCACAATTGGTCAATGCTCATATTAAAAGAAAATTTTAGCTGTCCACCACATTTGATTTCATAATATATTTAAGGACCTTACACCTCTATTCAACTCGTAATAAAAATAGGACTGGATCAATTGGTTTAGTAGCTTCGGTATGATCGATTCAACCTCTAAACCCTAATCAATATTTAAAATGAAGCTAAATAGAAAATGGAGAAAAAAAATAAGAAAGTTAGAAGATGGGATCCGGTTTAGAGGAACATAAAATTGGAAAGAGTATGACAAGAAAAAATGAAAACAAGGGTAAGAAATAGAAATTAAGGAAAAAGTAGGAGTGCTAAAAAAGGAAATAAAATAATAAAACTTTACCGGGAAAAATGAAAGGTCGAGTTTTGAATGTATTTTAAACTAATTACACGACACGCTGTATGAGGAATAAAAGTTAATAATAATCTATGAATTGAGAGAAATGTTAGGTAAACATCGACATTTTTTAATTAATCTTCTTAGTATGTAACTATGTTAGTACTAATCTTCTTATATCGTGATATTAATTAATCGTGCAACGCGTTTAAAATTATTATGAAAATTTAATTCAAATCTTGTGGAGTCGTCTAATCGAATTAATCTAATCGCAATTGGTGGCTCAAAATTCTACCGAAATAATTGACTCAACCACCGTATCGAGGGGCTTTCATTTCAAGACGTCACATTGAAATATATGAATGCCGAGTAACGCAGATGACCATTTATTCAACTTAATTGTCTTATTCTATAAGGACTTATTTGTATTTTTTTTGTTAAAAAAGATTTTTTTTATAGTAAAAGGTGACAACTTGGATACATCGGCAAATGCTATGAATGATAAAAATCTAAATATTTTATATAATTATGTTTCATAATTTAATATAATTTTGTAGCACACTTCTAAATATCATAGCTATTGAAAAGTAAAATTAACTTAGATAAAATTTGATTTTTAATTTAATTAGAATTTATCATATTGCTTGTATTCAAATATAGAAATTAATCATACACTAATAAGCCTAGATTAATTGAAACATATTTTAAAACTCAAAATATGTTATATAGGGGCCAAGAAACTTATCACCTCCCCAAAACAATGGAATAATTAATAGCTTAGTTACTCCACAGATTTGAGTATAAAAGATGAAAGTTGTGTAAACATGTCGAAACTGTAATAGAATTCATAATGTTATAACACAATTTTTTTAAAAAAAAATGTTGTGAATTATGAAAATGCGCTAGCGATTGCAATAATTTGTAAAATAGAAAATAATTATGGAATATATTCTTAGATATATCAGTAGATATGCATTGTTTTTAGTTACGCATGTAATAAATGCAAAATTCACATATGATAAAAATTCACATTGTTTTTATCATATTGCTTGTCGCAAAGAGATGCACGAAGAAGCCACATTATTTTGTCTTTTCATTTGTTAAAATTGACACCCAAAGAGTCGATTATAAAGTTTCCCAGCAAAGCATAAAATTGCGTCTTCTTTGCAAGACTACTTTTTTTTTTCTTATTATACTTTTCAACCATGTATATTTTTTTCTCGTTGGATATTATTGTTTGTTTTGAAACTTCCATTTATTCCATCCGTCTTTTTTCTCTTTTTTTTTTTGAACAAATCTTATTAGAGAGTGAAACATAACCATTAATCTTTAATGAACCGTTCCCCGTAATAATTGTAGTTACTCAAATCAAGATGTTTATACTTTCTTTTTTTCCTGAATTTTTTTACCTCAATTGAGGTTTGAACATCCATTTCCCCTCAATTCCAACGATGCATAAATTTCTATGAGGCATTCGAATATAAAATTCCCTCTTCACATCAAAACAAATAAGGAAAAAGAAAAGAAAGCTCACTTTGAAGTGGTCATTGACAAGAAAAAAAAAGATGAGTGAGCCAAAATTTAAAAAAGAGCCTTCGGAGGTGGACATATTAAGTAGGCAGGCTTTTGGACCGGACCTTGTCTAAACCAAGACTTCTGATTGGGCCAAGCCCAACGAAAACGTTGTACGCATAACGCATGCACTCTCTCTCTCTCTCTTTCTTTCTCTCTCTCTCTCTCTCCTCTATATTATGAATGAATCGAAACCCATTTTTAGCATTGGACCAGAAATTTGAAAAATGAATTAGGAGATGTATCTTAAAAGAAGAAAGAAATAAAGAATAGGGGTGTCTCCTAATCATGTGTGGAGTTCATCATTGTGATGAATATATATGTAACAAATAAAAAGATATGTTCCTCTCACATGGACCAAAGACTCAAGCCCTCGATTCATGAGAGACTCGAGTTACATATAAATAAGCCAAACCAAAGATCGACTGGACCACCATGAACACACCACAACACTGCGTCCATCCATCCATCCATCCATCCAATTCCAACCCACAGCTCTCTGCATGTGTGCACATATATATTGGGAAATTTCAACGTTGGACAACCATGCAACTTGACGTGCATGCATATGATGGCGCCATGCACGCACGCGTGTGCACGTACTTACGCGTGACAGTAACTCTCCAGATTATGAGCAAACGAAATTGATTGGTGCAACTTCAATTCGATCCAATATCCATCGATAGATCGGTGGTGGTGCATGTAAGCATGCATGCATGCATGCCTTTGCAAATTGCAACCCCCCACCCCCCTGACGATGACGCTGCAGGAGGAGGAGTAGTGCACTCATGATCGTCTTCTTATTTCCTTTCTCCACCCCTCTGTCAGGTCCAAATCTGTGAATGACCCGGGACCAAACCTGGTTAATTGTAATGCATATCTTTCTGAGAGGACATGCACATCACTATACAAATATTTTATATAATATATGTGATGGATATATGGATTGCATTTGAATATGCATGCAATTAGCTGTCGACACAGCTAGCTTATATATATATATATATATATATATATATATATATATATATATATAGCCCTACCTATCATCAATTAGAACATGGTTAGACGTCCATGCATGCATGCAAGGCTGACAAGGACGTGCTCGTGCGCGAACATTTATCCTCGGACTTCCATGCACCCGTGGCCAGTAGCCGTTTACCTAACTTTGTTATTAATGTGTGTATATATATATATATATATATATATATATAGAATTTGGACATATAAGCAGTGCGTAATTAATTGTTTGCCTCCTAAAGGTGGTCGCCTTAACTTAATTGCTAGAAGGATTCAAGGCAGAATGACGAGTTAATATACATGGAGACGAGCTTAGTAATGTTAGCATGCGCGCCCCCGCGCGCATATATATATATATACACACGGCGATCATGTGATCATAACATATTGATCACGGTAGTGGCTCTGATATCAGTTGACACAGAAATTGAGACTTGAATGCCAGAACATGCATAATTAAGTTGATCATCATCCATCCACCAAATGCTGGCCAGGTCTTCATAGGTCTAATATATATACGGCAATAATGCTTTCAATTGACATTACATATAAAGAAGCGTGAGATTAACCCACAGGTGTGCCTTATATGTATGCTACCAAATAGATCAGTATGGGTTTTTTTTTTCCTTATCGTGTGTATGTGGACAATTATCAATCATATGCAATCGACATTGATCAGTAACATTGACCCCTACTCGACCCTTGTTGATGAGTTAAACTTGACAGTGTATACATATATATATATATATATATATATATATATATATATATATATATATATATATATATATATGGCATGGCCAAACCTGTTGAACAAACAGAAGTCAGAAGCTGGAGCTTTAATATAGGTATATGTATGATTATGGAGCTACTTGTCCAAAGCCTATGCGAACTTTTTTCCCCAATCTTGTCAATTTATGTCGTGTGGTGCGAGATAATGTAAATAATTGATAAAATGAGTGCTGAATTATAGGGGCACGTACATGTGGTCCGGTCCCCATATTATATAATTACCACTATTGCAAACACATATATATGGTATGTTGTGATAAAATCTTTATCCTTTGTCAATTTTGTATGATGACGTGAATAGTTATTAACTTTCTTCTTAAGAAAAAATGTTATGACGTGGCCTTTAGCACTCCATATATCCGGATGTAGTCTCGGTTCAGTAATTGACTATAAATAAGCTTTATTCAATTCCTTTGGTGAAAACATAAACTTTATTTAATTCTGCACCATAACAATTTTATAACCTCTTTGATGAATAGTGAAGTGGTGCAAATAAAGCTATGTGCTTGTGAAGTCGGGCCAGCTACATAAACTTTAACTCAATTTTGGAAAATAATTAGGGCTCTAAATAAGTCGAGTCGTTCGTGAGTAATTCGTGACTCTAGCTCGACTCATTTTATTATTAAAAAAAGTTAGACTGAAATATTAAATAAAGTTTATTTTCTTAAACAGGCGTAGTCTCTTAATAATTAATCTAACCTTATAGCTTATCAGGTCAAAAATTATTTGTATATTATATTATATATATAATTTTTAATTCTTCATATTTTAAATCTTCAATTTTGAGTTCAATATTATTATTCTTATTATATGTTTAGAAAAAAAAAATCGGCCCCATCTAGTAGGATAAGGCTTTGTTGTTGTTGTTGTTTAGAAAAAATATATTAGTGATGTCTCTTTTATTTTAGTTCATATCTATTATTTTTTAATAAATAAGATTTATTATATTTAATCTAATCGATCATCAAAAAATATGTTTGACTTAATAAGCTAATAAACTAGGTCAGACATTAAAAGTGAATCAAACAAGTCAGACTAAATTTATATTAATAATTTATTACAAGCTATAGGTCATGTTTAAATATTTTTATTTTGTAACATGCTTGGTGTATTTAAATGAAAGTTTAGTTCGGCCTAGAAATAATGCAATGTCTCGATTTATGTGATGACTGTAATATAGCATGATCAAATCAATTATTGATATAATTGATTATCGGGATTGTGACATGTGATGTTAGTAATATCATGATCGATTCTATAATTATTAACTTAATCAGGGCTTATCATTAGTTGTCACTCATCTAAATATTGAACTAATCGAATGTTAATAGTTTTGATGAATATTGGATCTTGATTTAGAAAAAAAATTCAATATCCAGTCAATCATACAGATACACACACGATTCAATTAGATGACAAATAAAAAAAAATGAGGTCTTACACATAAAACTGATCGGGTGATTACTCGACTTTAAAATAATGAAAAGAATTGTATTTCTTTTGTGATTGAACTCATGATGTAACTGTGCTCTCTTTTGGCTATATATTATTGGATATGTCATAGCATGACCATGACATCTGGAAGGGAAGCTGCTGGGATTGATATCCAAGCATGACATAGCCAATGGCTGCCAACTCATATAACTATTTAAAAAAAACTCACATAATTATCCAGTAACAGTATCAATAATTATGTATACCATGCGTTGATAGACCTAACTAATATGGAAAAATGCGTTCCCCTTGATTATTTAAGTTAATTAAACTGCCTTGCATGCAGGTGGCAATATATGTATCTCAACTATTAAATGTTATTTCTTTTTAACATAATCTCTATATATCTTTCTTCATTATATCTAGAGAGCTACATCATGTATGAAAATGTCTACTTCTAACAGTCACAATCTTAGTACAACATACATTGTGCATGTCTCTATCCCTATAACATATTGGCGCATAAAAAGATATTGAAATCAACAAAATGTACAGTGTTAGTGATGTACATGTAGTCATGTTAGACTGGTTAATTAATTGCTAGCTTATAATGAAAGAAGACTTGAGGGATCTAGAACAATTGAATCAAACATGATGATAACATAGAACAATTATTAATTTCAACATGTCGGCAAATGGGTGAGGAAAAAAAATAATTAAAAAAAAAGAGACTTCTATGTGGACATTCTTATTCATGGAACCCCAATCATAGATGTAGTTTGACAACTTCACTGCTGCATTTGTGACACAAGAGATGCAACCGTGGTGGGTCACAACACATCTGATTCTTCCTCTTATAATGACCATATCAGTTGGTTATTAAATGCCTTATTATTGCCCAAATGTGGCAATAATTTCCCACTATACCAAAAAGGCAGAATAATGCTACAACTTTATTTTAAAAGGAGGAGGAACAAATTAAAGATATCTAAATTCGACTTATATTCCCACTGCATCCCAACAAATTTTGCTTGCTCTTTTTTTTTTCCCCCTCTGGTTACATGAACGATCTTGGAACCATCAGTCTGTTAAATGTAAAATAAACTCCAAGAATATTATAATAGTTGGATACCTTAACTTTCATCCTAGTTCCAGAATTTAAATCGTGAGTGCCTTACCACTATCGAAATTGATCATTCTGCACAATGCAACATTATCTACGAGTGAATCATGCACAATAGGGACCGATCACAGTAGCAATTTGTAGGGTATCTTGTTTTTTTTTCACCTATAACATGAGATTAATTTAAGATATACATAGACACGCTCTTAATATATTTTGATGTGATAGCTTGAGAGCTTACTTGCCACTCCCATGAGAGAGAGGTGCAAGAACTGTATGGTGTGTATGGTGAGATTCAATGGAAGAAGAGAATGAGGAGAAGTTGGGCATTCTTATTTTGCTACCTTTGTGGGCCTATCTACTCCATGCATCCCATCCCATCCATCACATTTTTGTTAGCTTACATAGAGGAGCTGCATGGTAGGAGCAATGATTTTTCTTTCTTTTTTTTTTTTAGTTGGAATTGGTTATGGATTAAAGTAGGGACCTACGATATGTCCTCTTAAAAGACCATTGGCGTCCATGGTTTGCGGAAACCATGCTTAAGGGCAGATTGCCTAAAAGAGCCAAATGATCTATTGCATATCATGTACAACAACACTTGCAACTTTGATGGACACTTAGCCTTTCCTTCAATGATTTGTGCATGCATGAGTTCGATTAAATGATGATGTGTACATTGCAGCAAGACGGTTCTCACCGTCTCCGGTGAAGCCAACCCCTCGGAGCGATGTCAAATGAAAGGATCTACTCATTAGAAATTAAAATTAAAAACATCATGTTCCATGCATTGCATTAGAAGTATAAACTGTATATATAGATAAGTCTCTCTTTTGTGGTTTAATCTTTTAAAGTAATTGGACATACACCACATTGACTTTATTACTTTCCAAGGATCTAAACATTGATAGAGGAAAAAAAAACTTACACCACAAAAAGGCTTCTCTTTATTTTTTTTTCATGTTTCCAACTGAATGAAACATGATATTTTTTATTTTCATTTTAGTGTGTTTTTTTATATTTCGGAGGAAAAAAACCTCCTTGTAATTGGATGAGTGAAAAAGTTGATGGGTGAGTGAGGCCGTGAGGGAGTGGAGCCCTATACAATTATTTGAGGGTTTTGTCTTGAAGGAGGGCAAACATCTCAAGCTAAGGAGAAAAAGCTAAGGGGGGGCCTCACATGGAATGGGAGCCCTATCCTTTTTAATGGTGTGCTTGGCGTAGGGTTCTCGGCCAAATGGGCCACTTGGACAGTGATGGTGCTTGAAGGGTAGGAGGAGTAGGAGGAGGAGATCTCTGACCCTCAACCAACCAATATCTTTCAATTGTATGTGTTTGTGTGTGACTTGATTGAGTAGGAGTAGGGAGGGGAGAGTAGGAAGATTAGGATATGTATAGAGAGAGAGAGAGAGAGAGAGAGAGAGAGAGAGAGAGAGAGAGAGAGAGAGAGAGAGAGAGAGAGAGAGAGAGAGAGAGAGAGAGAGAGAGAGAGAGAGAGAGAGAGAGAGAGAGAGAGAGAGAGAGAGAGAGAGAGAGAGAGAGAGAGAGAGAGAGAGTGCAATGGAATGGCATGGCATGGGCAGGAAAGTGTCCTTTTGCTTTGATCAGCTCGACATTGGGAGCTTCCTTGCGCCTGCATTATTGAGGAGCCTTCTTCTTCTCTCTTGCATATATCACTGGAAAAGAACAGCTCCTTGGACCTCGGTCATGGCTCTGGACCACTTATTTTGCTGCCTGGCCAGCACAAAAAGAAAGGAGAGGAGAGAGAAAGCGAGTACTGGCAGTGGCAGGGCGCCAGCTATGTATGTATCGGCATCGGTGTTCCACCCAATTAGACAGCACCTGGCATTTGAACGTACTGCTGATGATGCGGCTCACAGCTTTGATGTTGGCTGCCTTTGCCTTCCCTCATCACTAAATTTTACAGGAAACCAGAAGGCCTAAATAAAATTTATTGGAGCAGAAACATTGCAGCAGCTGTTACAATTCTTTTTTATTCCACGAGACTTCTCAATAGCATAACAACAGTAGTCATTTCATTATTTCATCAATTGGAGTAGCAAATCAAGTTTTGTAAGAAGGAAGGAAGGAAGGAACTGTGTAAAAAGAAATCTTTAGTTCTTTGTTCAATTAGTTGGATGTTTTCAAGTTAAATTAAGAAAGTGAATTATATGTCTAAAATTATACTGTTTCTTTAAAATGACGTAGCACACAAAATTCAAATATGTAACCCCCACAAAAGTGAATCCTTAAGAAAAAAAATATTTTAATATAGAGCTATATAGGAGTGCAAGTTCGATGTCAAGATCGAGATTTTAATCAAGAATTATAACATATTACATACTACCTATTAATAAAAGATATATTTTTAAAAATAATAAATATTTTTAAATAAATTTATCATAATTAAATCTTAAATTATACTTCTCTAAGTCATATTTATATTGGGTTTTAAATAAAATTACATCAAAATATATTAAAAATAAAGAAAACATTAAATTTCATCTAAATTTATTATTATTATTATCATAAATATAAAATCAATTTTATATAATATTTAAATGACTATATTAATCATATGAGATCAGATAAAATCATAATATCGATCTTACATATAAGATCCAAATGAGAGATCAAGATCAGGGAGAGATAGTAAGAGCATAAAATCGCAAGATGTTAATATCTAAATTGAGATTTTGACAAGATGCAAGGACCAAACCGATAAAATTTATTCTACTTGAAAAAAAATAAACTGAAAAAATTAAAATTATGAGGCCCAAATACGATATGGGATGAATTTTTAATACAACAAAATTGATCCGTCCAAATCAAGGTCTCATCCAAAAAAAATCATGAATTCGTAGAGTCCATTTTACTTTATTAATTTTATTTATATAATTACTTCATAAGTCATTCATTTTTTATTATTAGTATAATAATTTTTTATATATTTTTTTAGTATTTTTATCACGTTATGGTACCATAATTTGATATTTTATATTAAATTAAATATATTTATATTAATTTTAATTTATTATACTTTGTAAAATATTATTATATTAAAATAGGTTTGATAAAATCATATGAAAATATAATCTTAGATGGTGATTTTTCTTAATGATTTTAGGAAAGGTTTTAAATTTAAAAAATTAGCTCAAAAAATAGTGAATAAGTTTTTACCAAAAAAATATTTTGATCTGAACCACTTTCATCCCTAAAATTAAATATGATAATTAGTTATAATTGTAATAAATTCTTAACTAGGAGGTATTTTTGTATGAATTCGAATGCATATAATAACACTTTTAATTACTTGTTAGATGGATCATTGATTTAGTATTAGAAATGATTAATGATTTACGAGTAACAAAAAAAATATTATGTTTGAACCACTACTAGGTAATAGTCACACTGAATGGAAAAAAGAGAAAGTTTTAGAATAAGTACTCAATTAATATGTTGACATTAGGATTGTTAATACTTAATTAATTAGAAAGTAAGGTAAATGGTAAAATAATTAATTTGGAATTAAAGTCAAGAGAAAAATGATATTTAAATTAATTTTGATTAAATTGATGGTTTTAAAATAAAAATTGAATATATTATGTGTTAATGTAAGAAGATTATTGGCACACCAAGGTGATGATATGACTGCAAGTGAGTCTCCCCATCCCCATTGGGCTCATATACTCACTAAGTGCGCAAGTGATGGAGGATAATGAACAACTTCTGCACACGTGTACGCGACAAACAACTCAATATATTGCGGACATATCACACATTTCGAAAATGTTTTTTTTAATATGTGTTCTGAAACCATTATTATTGAATTTAAAAGAAACTTGATTTTGGTGAATAAGTGCAAAGATGAAGTCAGATGGAGATGGGGTCAATAATGTTATTCTCTATTATTTGGGAAGAAATAGTTTTGATAAAATAAAGTATCCTTTGGTTAACTAGGTAGAACATAATTTGTGACTTAATTAGTTAATAATTATAATAGGAAAATTATAAGAGAATAACTAGTCATGATGAATAAATTGAAAAAATATAATCATTGTTGTATATTGTTGATATGAAATTTTGATAATATCAAGGATAGACGTGTAATCCAACTATATCTCTAATTGTTGTTCAATTTTCATATTCGGTGATGATTATGTATCATAAATGAGGGAGAAAAAAGGATGATATAAGAGTATCTTTTTTATGATTTAAAATAGATAAAACATCTTTGCGATGATGAACGTAAAAGATAATTTCTAAACTATGTAAGTATGTTATTTTTTGTATGATTATTATATTCCCTTCTTCATTTTTTAATATTTGGTATAAGTGCACATTGCTTGATACGTGTTTTTTTTAACAATTAGTATCAAATTATGACATTTCTAGACAGCAGGAGAGATGACGACTCATGATGGAAATCCCAAGTTTGAGAAGGTCAATGAAAAAGATTTTGACTTTTGAAAGATGCAAATCGATGATTACTTATATCAAAAGTAATTACACAATCCTCTTTCTGAAATATATGACAAACATAATAACTAATGTATACTAAGTCTTTTGGATGAACGAGAAACCATATATTACCATGCCAAAGTTTGCATGTAATGTAGTCTTTAATGTCGTGAACTAGAAGACTACAACAATTTTTATGAAGGTTCTGCCAAATATGTACAAGAGGTCATTTGCATCAAATATAACTTATCTGATGTTAATATTTTTCAACCTAAAGATGTCTAAAGGAGCTTTGCTCTCATATCACATCAATGAATTTAGTATTATCATAATATAATTGCGTTATTTAAGTATTTAATGATAAAGTAAAGGCTTTGATTTTGTCATCCATGTTACTAGAAAGTTGGAGTGCAATTATAACGATGATAAGTAGTTCTTTTAATTTGACTATTAGATTGATGTTGAATATAATGTCAATTGAAGTTACATCTTAAAAAATTTGACGTAGAGACAACTTTTTCTTCGTGAAGACTTGAAGGAGTATATTTATGCAAAACAACTAGACAAATTTGAGATTTCCCGTAAAAAAAGTTTAGCTTGAAAGCTATATAAATGCTTCTATGATTTGAATAAGACCCTTATTTAGTGATATACGACATTTGATAATTTCACATCTGACAGTAAAATTCTCAAGTGTTCTTTTAACATTACTATTATATGACATACACTGATAATTATTATACCATATTGTTTGTATGTAATATATGTTAATCACAAATTTAGATATAATGAAAATTAAAAAGACTCAAAGAACAATTATTAGATGCATTTGAGATGAAAGGTTTGAGAGTTGTTAAAAGATGCTTGAGATGAAGATTGTTCAGGATAGAAGAGCAAGTATATTGAAACATGCAAGAAGCATATGTTGAAAAATGTGATTGAGAATTTTTCTATACAATATGTTAAATTGACGTAGATATTATTTGCAAGTCACTTCAAATTTTTTAATAAGCTATTTCCCAAGATAAATGCATAGCACGTTTACATGCATAAGGTCATATGCATCAATAATAGATAATCCATATATATTATGATGAGCATCAAAGTAGACATTGTTCTTAAGTGAAAATTGTGAGCATATACATGTCAAACTCAAGTATGGCACACTCACAAGCGGTAAAGTAAATCTTTTGCATAAGATTTTTGTAAAAGTAATTTGGATTTAAACTTTTTTCTTAATGCATATATATATGGTAACCTTGCCATATTGCCTCACATTTTTTTTCTTTCTCGTCAAAAGATTTTTCATATAAATTTGCCGTGTCTCTGTTTGCCTAAAGTATTGTGTAGTAATATATATTTTTCATTTTTGTATTTTTATTATATTTTATTATTTCAATTTTTCTATTTATTTCTTCAATTTTTTTCATTCTTATAAAAAACCAAACTACTAAACTATAAGAAAATTAAGTATAAGAAAAAAAAACAAATACAACAAATACAAAAAGTTAAGAAATCAAATTAATTGAATGAAAAATGAATTTAATTAGGAATTCCACTATTATTTCTGTGTATTGTTCTTGGCTTGTGTTAATTCACACATAAAAGAGAAATTAAATTTTCAATACTTTCTTTATTATTAAATTAAAGTATATTGCTACAACAGAAGCACATAAGAAAATGATTTCTTTAAAAAAATTCTTGAAGGGCTGACAAAGTGTAGATATTTTTAAGTCTAGAATGATATTCATTTAACATAGAATCCATTGTTTTTATGCTCTGACAGTGTATATATGAAGTATTATTTTTTCATTAATCTTTGTAAAGATAAAATTGGTTTAAAATGTTTAAGGTTCAAAGAATCAAATTGGCATGTTGATTGTAAAAATCGTTAAGGTTAAAGAATCAAGGTGATAGTAAAAAAAAGGTTTTTTTTTGTAACCTTAGTTCCCCTATATAGATAATTAGGAGGAGCGGTCTGGAATGTATGCACAAAACAAGCACATCAATCATCTTATACAAATCAGTCTCCAGCTAGAATATTGTTTGCTAATTAAGTGGAGTATGATTTATAGTGTAGTTAGTTGGTACTTTTGATAGAAAAAGATTATAAAAGAATTATAATTTCTTATAACAATGATAAATAGATTGATAAAAATATTATAACTACTATATATTATAAATACAAAGTCATGATAATATCCAGAATATATACATATATGTCATCGGGTTATATTCTTGATTATTATCCAAGTTCAATATTTAGTGGTGATCATCTACCATATTTAAAAAAATACTTTCAAATATTGTTGTGATCATTGTGAACATAGGAAATAATATCCAATGCACGTAAATCTATGTGCATTTTGTTTGTAGCCTCTTGGCGATTCTTTCATTTTTTTGTTCTTTGTTTTTTCCAATAATTGATACGGATATTAGTGTGCATTATTCAGTACATGATTCTTAACAATATCATAATTTAGATATTAGTTTAAGAAGTGAGTTTGAATATTAATTGTTAAAAGAATTGAGTGAGAAAAAAAAATTATAGGAGAGATAAGAAAAGGTGAATTAAAATAAAATAACGGCGCTTGGTGAATATTCAAAAGTATTATTATTATATAGAGATTAAATAGCATGCGACCACTTTTTATACAATTAACATACGTCCAACAAATCAAGATTATTGATTATATAATTGAGATTCAACATCTATTAAATTTAATATTAATTTATTAAATTTAGTATCAATCATCATAGATTCATCGATTAAATATTAGTTGTATAACTTTTAATTTCATATTATTTAAATATATGAGGTCGAAAGATATTAACATTTATATTGTTAATTAATTTAACTTATTCGCAAATTTAATTTAGTTTTTTTCGCAAATTTTCACTTTTTTTGTTAATTAATTAGAGAACAGTCTTCTTAGTTTTTGACTTTTTTTCTCCTGCAGCATCCCTATCAAGCTGGTGGAGCCCATGGCGAGACCTCTGCCTTGCTGGCGTTGGTCTCACTGCTGCTGTTCTTTTAATGGCTTTTTTTGTGCGAGTAGCGGTTCAGAGAGAGGCTCGTAGTAATAGAACGCAGCAGCAGCAGCAGCAGAGTGAGAGCTGCTCCTTCCCTCCATTCGCCCAAATCTAGAGCTGTTCGAATCCTACGCCCCAATCCTCCCTCCTTGTAGATGCGAGTTCGCTGACCACTCAGTCGACTAAGTTCGAAACGAATCGATCTCCAAAGGAGGGGTTTTTGTCGCTCCCCTTTTCTCTCTTTCTGACGCGTCAGCATTTGGCGATTCCTCGGGAGGAGCTCGGTTTCTTAAGTTTTCTGCTCGGATTTGGTTTATTGGGGACGGATTTTGATGGAAAGCTGTGATCTTGGCGCCTAAGTGGAGGGGGGTGATCTCTCGGGCTTGTATTTGCTGCTGGTTACTACTGTTTGTACCACACGGAGACTCAAGACTACAAGGTAGCGGAAGATGCATAAGAAAAAAAAAACATTCTAACTTTAGAGTCTTGGATTTGTGTTGCCTGTCATATTGTATTCGCCAGCTTCTTCGGAATCCTTTTATTGAACGTAGTTACGGCAAACTTGTTTCAAATTCTTTGCTTCCTGTTCTACCTTCCAACTTCATCACAATAAAAGCAGAAAAGTTCGATTTTTTTACTGTAGACTTTCTTAGATGCATTGAGGCAGTATCTTTCATGGCAGCTGCTTGGTTACTGCCTTAATGGTGCTATTGCTGCCCTTCCTGATTGCATCTTTGTCCTTTTTTTTCTTTGATATGATAACTGATCTGATTTTGATGTGCTCTATCTTGGTTCAGCGCAGTAGTAGAGCAAAGTTGGAGCTTTTTGGATAAGCTTTTCGCAGAAGTGGGATCAAATGTTGAGAACTCGGAGGCGGATTCTGGTGAGATGAGGGATGCTAACAGCTCCAATGAACCTACTAAGAGCCTGCTGGGGGCCGGCATCCCATCCATATGGTCATGCCGGCGCTGATTCAGTCGGTCGGCAGGATGGGCTGCTGTGGTACAAGGACAGCGGACAGCACATGAACGGCGAGTTCTCCATGGCTGTGGTCCAGGCGAACAGCTTGCTTGAGGACCAGAGTCAGCTCGAATCTGGATCCCTGAGCTCGTTGGATTCCGGCCCTTGTGGGACCTTCGTCGGGGTGTATGATGGTCATGGCGGCCCGGAGACCTCCTGTTACATAAATGAACACCTCTTTAGGCATATTAAGAGTAAGTTCCGTTTATTTATCTGGCACATACTTTCCTTTGATGTCAGTACTCAATACTGGTTTATCTTATGATCTTTCACATTTGAATGATTCTTAGGAAATATATTTCATTCTTTGAAAGACTAGTTTGCTATTTGTGAATCGCCTTTGAGTAATGGAAGTTTCTTTATAACATTTAGGGTTCATGTAAATTACAATTTTATGTATCATTTCCTGATTTCTGTAGGTATCACCTCAAATTTCGTTTCCTATAATATGATAGTCCCTTGCACTTAGATTTCTCTTGTGCAAGTACAACCAAAGAGTTGTACTATTTATTCCAAGTCTCAGCAACTTGATTGTATGACAAACGAAGCTGGATCAAAAAATTCCCTCTGAACACATAATTTCAAGCCTTTCTGCTTCAATAATTCCGTAGGCAGGGAATTCCTGATGTTTCTTTGATATCCTTTTAAATTCATAAGTTCTAGTGAACAATATTTAATTACTCAAACTTGTTCTGTTGCAGGATTTGTGGCTGAGGAGCAGTCAATGTCAGCTGATGTAATTCGAAAAGCATTTCGAGCAACAGAGGAAGGATTTACCTCCTTGGTTGCCAAGCAATGGCCTGTGAAACCTCAACTTGCTGCTGTCGGATCATGTTGTCTAGTTGGTGTAATATGTTGTGGTATGATATACATAGCTAATCTAGGGGATTCACGTGCTGTTCTTGGTAAACTTGTAAAAGCGACTGGGGAAGTGTTGGCCGTTGAGCTATCAACAGAACATAATGCAGGAATCGAGTCTGTGCGGAAAGAGTTGCAGCTAATGCATCCTGATGATAAGGATATAGTAGTTTTGAAGCATAATGTCTGGCGTGTGAAGGGCATAATTCAGGTGAAAAGCTTATCTTTTATGATCGTCTTGGTGCTTCTTATCAGTAGAAGTTTCTTGTTCAGACAATTTCTATTGTTTCATAGTCTGACTTTCATATGTATGCATGCCTTGCGGGTGGGGGCTACAATCAATTAGGTCATCTTATTGACATGACCCAGATAAAAATATATTTTTTCACCTTTCACATTTGGGTGCTAATCACTGTGGGTTTCCTATATGTTTAATTTGTTTACTTTTAGTAATCAAAGTTCGATTCATGGGATGGATCTGACTCTAACTCCAGATATTCTATCATGTTACTCATAAAGGATAGAAATATATGTTTTGAGCTTATCCTATTGATTCAATTCCTTTGTGGTTTATATCCTTTAACTGATATCTACATCCCAGCATGCCAAGTTGATGAGCTACAAAACATTTTCCAGCTTCTCTGAAGTTATGTATGTTCATAACTGTCGTAACAAAGAAAATCAACGAGAATGATTTGGGGACTTCCGACAAGTTACCCTTTCCACTCGTTTGATTCTTTTATAGCGTGATGGCTTCACCATCACTCGTCCCTGTTTATACCGCGCGTTACGCCCGCCAACATATCGGGTTACTTCTGTAACGGTCGCCGTCGAGTCATGTTGGCCGTCTGCCAACGTCGAATCCCGCGATATTCTGTGACCCATAACGGTCACAAGTAACTCATAACTTCATATATAGCATGTCTTTATATGCTACGTTAAGTCCATTGCATGGTGTGATAAACAATTTTTTTTATAGATAAAATAAATATGTAGGTTAATTTTCACAGGGGTACATATCCATTTCGTCCTTTCGTCTTTCTTCTTTTATGCGCTCCTGTTTCTTTACGTCTAGGACTTACAAACTTTCTCGCTTATTGCATGCCAACATTTTGTTCTTTCATTTATTTCATACTGAAAGGATAATTATTTTCAACCAGCACTCTGACTCGTCAATGTGTTTATCATAACACACATGATCAAAAGGTTCACGATCTGATATTTCCATTGAATTTTTCTTGTTTACCTGTACAAAAGAACATTTTTACTGGTTCAAGCTGTATGTTTCACAGATTTCTCGCTTCTTCCGCACAATGTAAATGAAGTATGAATTTTCATTGCAGGTCTCCAGATCTATAGGTGACGTATACCTCAAGAAGGCAGAATTCAATCGTGAGCCATTGTATGCGAAATTCCGACTTCGGGAACCTTTGAAAAAACCTATCCTTAGTGCAGAACCATCTATTCTTGCTCAACCACTGCAACCTGAGGATCAGTTTCTGATTTTTGCATCAGATGGTCTATGGGAACATCTCAGCAACCAAGAAGCTGTGGAAATTGTTCATAACAACCCTCGCAGTGTAAGCTCTCCACAATACATCTTGCCTCAATAAACTTTGTCATCAAACATTAGTTAAGCGATTTCAGACTAAAAGCTTGTCTTGGATAATTAAATATTTTATGGTGTTCTTCTGCTTGACTAAATCAAATTGGATATCACATGACTAAGGCATTGCATGTCACCTCACTTTGCAAGTAAATAAATTCCATACCACCTGTGGAATAAAGCGGGGAATAATTTAGATCTCTTACCTTTTGATGCCTGGCTCAGCTAGAGTAACGTTAAATAAGATGGCATGGAACTTCTCCAAATAATTAGCAGCTTTACAGGCTTTGTTAATGCAACAATTCAAGCTACGGCATACAGTATCTGGGCGCAGAATCCTAAAAGTGCAAGTGCAAGTTCATTTTTAATTTTTATGAATTCCTTGCAGGGGATTGCTCGGAGGCTTGTCAAAGCTGCGCTTCAGGAAGCAGCTAAGAAAAGAGAAATGAGGTATTCAGATCTCAAGAAGATCAGTCGTGGTGTCCGGCGGCATTTCCATGATGATATAACAGTTATCGTCGTATACCTCGACTCCAATCTGGTTAGCAGGGCAAGTTCACACAAGGGCCCTTGTCTGTCGGTGAGAGGGGGTGGGGTCAATCTTCCAGCTAACTCCCTTGCACCTTGCACTACACCTATGGAACCCTGCTCCTGCTGATATAACTAGGCAGTTCAGCAGCTCAGCAATGTTTTTGCTATGTACTAAAACTAAAGGCCAGAAGAAAGATCAATCCCTTGTTGAAATATTGCTAAAAGCTTAAGGAGGTCTATTTGTAGAAGAGATTGGGTATTTTAATATATTCTTTAGCTATTTTCTTGTTCGCTTTGGATATGAGTGTCTGGGCTTTCAACCAATATTTATATTCATATGTCAATTCTCTGGTCAGTGTGTAGATGCATGGCTATACTTTTTGGAGTACCAGGGTATTTACTATCTTTTGAAATTGAAAAATGTCTAAATTGAAAAATGTCTCATATACAAATGAAAATTTGAGCTGTTATGTTTCAAGATCATATTGTAGTTATAATTGTTCATATCTTATTTGTCACGTATTACATGTTTTTCACTACATATTCATTTTCTTCTTTTATTTGTCATTATTTTTTACTCCTTTATTTTCTTTCACGGAGGAGGGTAAAGTTCTATGTAGAATTTAGTTTCACAAAGTGACATTTTTTTTAGTGTTTTTAATATGATCAAGATATGTAAATTAACCTGTAAGGCACTTCTGTGCTCCAATTGTTTCTGGTTTGTAAAAGGCCTAAACATGCATAATGAGGACCAAATCTATATGGAAAATAATGAAAAAGAAGAATTAAAATATTTTGCTACATCATGATATATGGATTATGGACCATGCAATTAAATAGTGTAGATTAAGGACCATATTATGGAATAGTTGCATGTGAACTGAACACTATTTCTACACCAACCTTATTTATTGCATTCCCTTTCAGGCACAACAAAAACATTTATTGTGCCAATAATGTATCAGAGCTTGTAGCTACAGCAATGATAACCAGTACTATTCACTACTTGCCTCTTGGGGCATTCCCCTTTTTTTTCTTGGCTTTCTGGTTAAGTTATGTTCCTGATAAGTCATCAATTGGTTAATACTAATCCACCCTTGTTTTATTAAATTTAAGAAGAAATATCTAAAAACTTTAGTTGTCATGTATAAAATCACAATTCAATTCCTATTTTGGCTTTTCTCAATTACCCTACTTTCTTAATAATTACACCAAAAGATAGAGAGGTATGCATCTTTTCATGTGCTGAATTTTGTCATGGTGTTGTATCTCCAATGGAATTGTCAAATTGAGACATAATGTAAGGGGGGTAATTAGCATAGTGTACACTATTCTTTTGAATGGTTGAGAAATCCGTAGAAGTGATATATAAAAGGGAGAGCCCTACCATGTTCTCTATTAAAATTTCCACAGGCACCTTTATGTCCTAAGATAAGTGACATAATAAAGGGAGAGCCCTACCATGTTCTCTTTTAAAATTACCAGAGTTATATTAAAAGCTGTCTTCGGTTAAATTACATGACCTGGGAAAACAAAAACTCTGAGGCGTTGTTTTCTCATGAAGAACAGCCTTATCCACTCTATCATGATGATCAACTTTATAGTTCTTGAGCTTACACATCTAATGCTGTCGATATTCTGATGTTCAGAAGTTAAGTGTAGTCTAACTAAGTTAATTTAAGATGGAAACGTCGAATCACTTTTCTTGACGGTGCAAGTTTTCATTGTGAGTCTTTTATCCTAACACGAAATTTTCTACAGAAGAAAAAAAAAAGGATCAAGAAGAGAAAAAAATGCTTTCATTGCAGCTTTCCTGTGTTCTTGAGATTCCTGATTATGTGTCTTGAGTTTCACTTGAACATTTGTGTTAACTTTTCAACTAGGAATGGTACGATCTCAACTGTCTGTGCTGTTCGATCCTTATCCACAATATCATGCATTGGGTCCTTTGGAGATGAAGGAAAAAAAAAAATCTTCCAAGTGAAAGTAGAACACTTACAGAATCAGTATAATATATATATATATATATATATATATATATATATATATATCTATATATATATATATATCATGGGGTAATATGATCACTACTATTCGAAGTTTCACTACTACTATTATAGATTATATCTCGTATAATATATGTTAAATGCCAAAATATCTTATTAGGACAAAAAGAACTTAGTTAGAACTTATGCATAATTCAGCCAGGCATGAAGCAAGCAAAACTAGATCATATCCTCTAGAAGCAGGGCTGTATCAGAATCACCAAGGTAGAGCATCCGAAGTGGGTTCTAAAAGTCCCTTCTGCACAGAGGGCAAGAGCCATGCATCATTAGCCAACTGTCAATGCAAGGCAAGTGGAATCTGTGCTGACAATGCGGCAAAATCCTGGCTGTCTCTCCAATTTCGAAGTCCTGAAATGTCATGGAAGAATCCTTGCAGTCAATTACCATTTCCAAACTCCCTCATAAGAATTTCTGATGTGATGATAAGTGACAAACCTGAAGGCAGACTGCACAGCTGAGACTCTCCCCTGAGGCATCCACATTGTTTTTCATGCTGATGCTTATCATTGGGAGCCTGTCCACAGAAGCTCTGGTAATTCCTTCTGTTCCTCCGGTCGCGAAAAAATCGATATCCTCCATGGCTGGCGTATCAACAGCGCTCATCTGCAAAATTGTTTCAAGTTTCAGCACAAACTCATGCCTTTCGCAATCCTGATTTGTCAAATTAAGATATGCTCATAAAAGTGTCAGGTTTTTAACGAAATATTGGGTCATCTGAAACTCCAATTCAACCGGATTACCTGGCTGCGAACTGCACTTTGCATTGCAGGATCTACCTTCTCGCGAACAAGTCTTCCACTGCAGAGGCTATGTAGTATTCCAATCTGCACCATTTTAGATTATAATATTTATGACTTGGAACAAGGTTTTGCATGGGTTCTAAGTAGTAACGATTGAACTCAATTGACAAATCCAGTGGTCGCATGCATCGCAACGACACAAAAAAATTCGGTCTTTTTACTTGAATTTGATACTTACCACATACAAAATGCTTCGTGTCCTGGATTCCCTGGATGTCCATAGGGCAAGAGATGATTCAACAACCTCCATGGAGAAAACTGCTCCAGAGATAGCTCCGACTCCGCTCCCTCTGAACACCCCACTCTCTGTCACTAGGCCGATCAAGCCACCAGTAACAGTACCCAGGAATATTCCCACTACACAGAGAGAGAGAGAGAAAGAGGTTCAATAGTTTAGCTAAAAACTATAGTGAAAGTAAAGATGAACTTTTCCCTGTGTGCTCAAGGAAATAGAAATGATCTATTAGGAAAGGATTCTTTGCAGAACCGAACTTGTGAAAAGTTAAGCCTGTGGTTACCTCAAAGCTAACCAAGCATATATAAAAAATTGATGCAAATTTAAGTGAAAAACACAAAACGCTCGACACCATATCACATGTTCTCAATGTCTTTAGCTTCAAGAGCCAACAGAAAATGATCAACCAACAAGTATCAGATAATAAAGCTCATTGAGGAAGGAGCAACCACATGACTGTAATCACCTATTCCAAAGACAAATGTAAGAGCTCCGCGGACAACCAGACGGCAAACAGAAACACCAAAGGAGGAGGACGAAGCATGAGTGTCCATGGGATCCATGGCCTTTTTAGCTACTTCTCAGAGAGCAAACAGAAGAGCAAGCTGCTGATTATAGCAGGAGCTATGGTGAGGAAAAAAAAATGATGCAGGGGAATATCGACGAAAGAGATGCTTAACTGCTAATTCTTAACGCTCAAAGGGTTATGGTGCGGAGGAAGGACCAACATTTAGGACGTGTCGTCAGCCCAACTAACTGGACATTAAATGCACCAAGTTAATATCCCAGGAACTTTTTTAGGACAACAAATTCTTAAGTTATTCCAAGTGACACAGAGAGCAATCACCGATTACTTTTGTCTATCATTCTGGCTGCTTCATTTGGCCGATGCTGACTTTGAACATGAATAAACTAATAGATTCTTGGCGAAGTAATCAGATCTCCGGAGGTAGTTGTAGCATTGTGATGGAGGGAGGCCCCCCCTTCTGTGATCTAATTTGCTCATCACCATCAACGTTGCACAGATCCAAGTTGCATAACTTAGTCTGCGCCTGAGCCCATGGTGTTTGTCCTTCCTGTCGACCCCCTCTGTTTACGGAATTAATTCCGAACTCAATTCTGACCAATTCAGCTTGAAGGATGAAATGATAGGATATTATTTCACCGCCGGTCCTTAGTAAAGCTTCTTGGCTGGTCTATGTACGGAAACAAAAGAATGAACGGTGTGCTACAGAGTCTTCCTTGGTCTTTGTTTTTCCTGCATTGAGCAGTTAAAAGTTGAATACATGTCCTGGAAGAATTTATGAGTTGCTCGGATCCATCCACGTTTGACTGAAAGAGAAGAAGAAGAAGAAGAAGAAGAAGAAGAAGAAGAAGAAGAAGAAGAAGAAGAAGAAGAAGAAGAAGAAGAAGAAGAAGAAGAAGAAGAAGAAGAAGAAGAAACAGATGCAACTCCCCATTTCGTGTTGTGTGCTTGACATGTTAGCAATGGTCCACAGTAACAGGATGAGAAGAATTCGAGCTATTCGTACCCACTATGTTATTGTTATGTACGTAACATCGTATGCTCGTCCGGATAAAATGAGTAGTTGAGGTGGATGGCAATACGGCAGATCTAATTTGCTCCATATCCTACTATTAGGAGAGATGAGGCAGAACAATGACGGACTTTTTATTTATTTATTTGGGTGCATCTCTGCGGGGAGGTCTTCCACGTGTAGATTCGAATTTGGAGTTACTAGTCTATAATGAGTACTTGAGATTAATTCTTCGAAACTTGAGGATACTAACACTCGAGCCAAATTGAATATTTAAAGCAAATTATTTTCAAACGGAGAAAGAAGTTTAAATTTTCTCCATTCCTTTATTAAATTTTTTATCCAAATAAAACGAATGTTAAATTTCTTGCGTTATGGAAAGATTTGCTGATATAGTTCTCCCATCCATAGATGTTTTTTTCTCCTTGGAGCAAACGGAATTGAGTTCGAAAACGGGTCACCCGATTTTGGTCTGGTATTAAATCCCCATTTTGGATTGACTGAAAATTAATTCGAGGCGACCTGATTATTCCATTTATTTTTTTATAATGTTTTAAATGAATTAGAACTAATAAGTATAGCATCAATTATGTCATCTCCATTTCATTATCTGTCAAATTATAATTATAATATATAATTGAATTTAAAGTCCTTATTTTATTATTTGTTATCAATAAGATCATTTTATACATAAAAAAAATTAAAGAAAAATATAATGGCATATATAAATAATACACATTTAATATATTATGATATTAAATAGAATGAATGCAAAATTTTCGAATTGGGACCCGATCCCCACATTCGGAATATGTTGATTTTTCTACTATTCGGAATATGTCCAAAGTACCTAAAAAAAACTCGAGTTGGGTCCGATCAGTTGTCCCGGTGGTGGTCACCCGTACTTTTTCCCCTGGGCATAAAAGTAGCACGTGAACGTAATATATGAATAGCAAGTTTACGTGGGAAAAAAAAGGTAAGTAAATCCCTCTGTTATGGAAGTAAAGGAAGTCAATACTGAAACACCACGAGTGCATAAGATTAAGATTTTAATTAGGATGTATCCATGTTTAAATGTTTTTGTTCCATGGCGTTGGAAATTCACAATTCTATTTAACATTTTTTCCTTTTCTGATTGGCGTAATGATCCAAATTCATTACGATTGTATTTGACTATCGGATTTTGGGTCGAAACTTGTACGAGTTCTAATTAGTTCGGCCAAACATATTTGGGGTCGTTCGGCAAGAACTGAAGTTTCATTAAGTTCTCGTAGTTCTAGTTGTGTTTGGATAAAGCAAAATTTGATGATGAGGAATAAGATAGTTAATGTGGTAAGAAAAAGTAGATGTGATGTGTTAATTTTTTGTTGGATTTTGAAATAATAATCGATATTATAAATATAAAATATAATCTTATTAGTAAATATAGATAAAATTTAAAAATAAAAATTATGTTTTAAAAATTTTGTTAAAAAATAATTTATTTAAATTAAAGAAATCTTAATTTTAATAATTATATGTAATAAAATATTAAATATTTTTAATGAAATAATCGTAAGAAATATTATAATGTTAATATGTTATAATAAATCATTTATATTTAATAAATAAATTATTTTATAAGACATATGTGTGAGAGAAAAAATAAAAGAAAGAAAAAAAAGAATAAAGAAAAATGAAAAAAGCAAGACATGAAGTCCAAACAAAAGAATGCTATAGTGCCTGATGGAACGGGAACTAAAAAAAGGGTCACGTGGCTCTTTTTTTTAAAATTGGATTTTGTCTCCGGTTCCGTCAAACGTTACATCGTTTGACAAAATCGATTGGAGTCAGACGTCTGGTTCAGTTGCCAAACGGGCCCAAAAAAATTAATGATGATGAATAGTTATGACTAGAAGCAAGGGTGATAATTTTTTTCGTTCAATTATTTTTCAATGTGCATTTATATTATTAATATATTACCATGTTAGAAAATAAATTATTTAATTCATTATTAAATATTTGTTTCTTATACTTTAATTAGTATTATAATATAGAAAATATTATTAATTAAAATTTACTAATAATATTATTCACTAAACTATTTTTATATTATCTTAAATAATTAGAATATTGTGTAATACAATATTTTTTATATTACAGAAATAAATTTATTCATCTGATTCTTATTTTTTTTATTCAAACACCCACTAAAATTTATCTATCAAATTTTTTATCTAAATATCAGACCTAAACTTTTCTTAGTTATAAAAAAACTAATAAAAACTTAAATTCTATCATATCAATTGTGACAAATAGAAGCTTCCGGCAAGAAATTTCGAACTTTGAGATGGTTTAAAGTCAAACTATTTATTAACCCCATTGGAACTTTTTCCCCTTTAGTGCTAGAAGAAACGGTTTTGAGGTTTACTCAATAGTAACATTCAAGACTCGAATGAAAATTACGGTTCCTCACTTGCTGCAAAAGCAGTAATTACGGCTATGCTTGTCGAATGAAAAATGTCTCGAAAATCCCTCGCTCCAACAGGTGCAGATGCCATCCCTAAATGAAAATATTCTTTTCAGGATAAAAAAGTTCTTCTGAATTTCTTTTGTTTGGCAATAAAAAAACAATTTTGATTACGGATCAACCAAAACATTGCATACAATTAAACTATCAAATCCACATGTGCCCAAATTTGCATATCATGGTTGACAAAAATCAACAAATAGCAACCCCTGCTTTTGATAAAGTTTACTAGGACTTCTACAGCTTTAAAGTCATTCTGCACAATGCTCAACTTTTGTTGAATTAAACCTTGTTAGACAAAATGATTCTTATGGCATATAATGAATATATATATCCATGTGCAACTGTGATAGACAACATATAACAGTAAGTAAATAAACTGGGGCGCATCTAATGCCACTACAAAGATCTTATTGCTGATCCTTAGTGCCAATTTTGCTCTCATGCAGTCACTTTCCCCTATTATCTTTTCATGTCCTCCCCTTCCAGTAAGTGAAGTGCTCTTTTTCGCAGTTGAAGTGTCCAACCAGGAAGGATCATGTCTTCCTCGATGTCCACTGGAGAAATACGAGGGATGGCACCTCTTATGACCCTGAGAGCTTCAAACTTCTTTACCTTTTGAAGTTAAACAAAAAAAGAAGAAGAGAACAGTTCAGAATCTTTCAAGAGTTCCTGAATCAACTTACATCTTTGATCTATAATGGCCAAAGAAACTTGCATCTCTTAAAGTCAACTTAATGCAGATACAGCGATACACATATTCTCATCCTGAGCTTTGGCTTTTACATTGTGGAAGGTGATTTGCAAGGGAATGAATGGAAGTCCCAAAGAGGAAGAAACAAATGAAGATAGAAGCTTTAAAGGCTGTGTTTGTGCTTTCAATGTGCTTTTTTTTTTCTCTTAGGGTTGGTAGTTCTTTTAGAAAAAGGGAAGTGAAATCCGTTTGACAATCTTGTCTGTTCAAGCTTCAAAATAGTTCAATGAAGTTTTTGTGCGAGTAAACAAAGAAAGATATACACCTCATTACCTTGGTGCAATCGTAGAAAGATCTTGTATGATAATGATTAGAAATAGAAACTACAAGGTGAAAAAAAGTCAGTATGCAGTTCTAACTGATAAAATCAAGAACTTCCACAGAATAATATTTAACCTTAAGATCACTCATGAGCAGGCTGCAAACAGTGGCCAAATTGACGACACAGAGAGAGGATTATCCATTACTAAGTGCCTTGCCTATTCTTCTTTCATAGACAGTGTCGGTAGAATGGCGGTCGCTTCACCTTCTATGGCTGCACATTCCTCTCCGACGATGAAGCATTTCGTCGTAAACTTCACGCTGTTATGAGAAACACAATATTATACCAAGTCTAGAACCATTGCAGAACACTGGAGCTTAATGGTGCCAACATACATGAATTTGCCCATGCTTTTCCTCAGTTGCGCTGCTTCAACTTCTGCCCGCACTTCACTTCCGATGTACACCGGCGCTGTAAATCTTAAGGACTGGGAAGCGTACACCGCTCCAGGCTGCAATAGAAGGCAACATTAAGTAAGTTCCTGAGCCTTTAATCCGTTCGATCAAAGTCCTACAAGGAGGGCGAGAATTACGAAACGAGCAGCGATGACGGAGGGGAAGAGGGAGGCGACGAGCATCCCGTGGATGACTCTGCCACCATCGAAACCCGCGGTTTTGGCGGAGCTGTCATCGAGATGGAGGGGGTTGCGGTCACCGCTGACCTCGGCGAACTGGGCCACATCGAACTGGGAGAACCGTCTCCGCTCCATGAGCACGTCGCCGACTTGGAGCAAGCGAGCGGAAGGAGGAGGAGACCCGCCGGAGGGGTGAGAAGAGATGAATCGGACGAGTCGACCAAGTCGCATCTTTCCCTTTGTTTAATGTGGACACCAAATTGCATATAGAGTTGTACTTGCATCCGCACTTTGTTGTGGTGCTCAATGTTCGTAACAGAGAAATTTTAGACGTTAATTATTCATCCCATATAAAAATAGTTATTTCATTAGTTTTATTATTCTTGATGATATGAAGAAAACTAAAAGTGTTTTGATAATACAAGGTAAATATTTAGCAGACTTAGTTATTCACCATCTTGAAAGGAATGGTTAACCTAATTTATTTTCACATTTTTCAAATTCACAGAATTTGAATAGATTAATAATGTTGATTGGACCCATCTTAATATTTTTTGCTTGTTTGGCCATGTTTTGATAAATAAATTATTATTCATTGTCTTATTCATGTCCTAAATATCCCCCATATAATGAAAAAAACAATGATGAAGATAAACACTAAGAAGATAAAGAAAATTATATTTTATCCCATTTAAGATTGTCAAGTTTGAATTTTGATCCAAGTTCGTTTTAGAGGAAGAGTTAATTTGTATTGTAAACTCAATACATAATTACGTAGTATTTAAATATAATATTAATTTATTTATTATTTATTTTTTAAATCACATATAAATATATTAATAAACATATAAAAATTAAAATTGCATGAATAATTAGAGAATAAAATTTTGCAAATTGTAAACTTGTAAAACTTCAAATGCAATATATTTTAAAATGATCAAGATAAAAAAATATATGTAAATTCAATTGAAGTCTCATAAATTCATATAATGAAATTAATAAATTTATATACAAATAGATAAATGTATAAGAAACTCTAATTTTTTATCTAAAATATTATTATTTTGTTCCCATTATTCTCGTAGTCACTATATCATACTTTCGTTATATGATTTAATTTTTATTTAAGTATTATGGTCCAAGGAATAAAATAATAAATATAATTCATTGGAATCCATTTTTTATCTTAATTTTAATTTATTATAATATTTTTAATAAAGTTAGAATGATTATAAAATAATAAATATACAATTTATGTATACTTTATATGCATATTTGAATGAGTAAACCAACAAATGGAAAAAAATGATGGCATTGCTTTTTGAGCCTAACCACACTTCCAAGACAAGCAAGGAAATATATGTGGCTAAAAACGGCAAATTAATAGCATTTATCCGATTTCACCGGTTAAAACGTAGGTAAATCCGATTTTACCCCATTTAACCCCACTTTAACCCCACTTAACTTGTTATTTTATTCTAGAAACATAAATTCGTAAGGTTTTAAATATTTAAACTATTTTTTAACAACCTTGATGTCAAGTAAAATTGTATCTTCATTTCTTAGTTCCATCTCTAGTCCGTTCTCTGTAATATCCTAAACGTAAATGAAAAAATAAAAGAGGCTGCAGCCCCGCACTCAGCCGACAAGCTCATTACCTAACATGCATTAAACTAATGCCCTAAAACCCTCCCATCTAACATGTCGGCAGCCACAAGCTAAAACCCCATTTAGCTACAGTGCTCTCATTTTTCCTAAGTCTCACGCGACAACTCACTTTCCCCACAATCCCCCTCTCTCTCTGTGTTAGCCCCTCACTCAGGCCAGCAAGGAAGAAAAACAACACTGGTACTACAGTAAGCATTCTCCCTTCCTTAGCTCACTCTTTAGCTCACTCACTCTCTCTCACTTGCCTTTTTATCTATAAAAAACGTGGACAGCATCATTCAGGAGAGAAAAAGGACTGGAACAATTAGGAGAGGAAGGAAATAATTAGGTGATTTAGAACTTACTAAGCAAAGTATGTTTGAGAGGATCTTAAATCCTAATCACCCTCTTAATGATGTGTATTATATGGATTAAGATGTTTTAAAATTAAACTAAATATTATGAAGGCATGATTAGAGAATGTGCATTTGATGATTCATATTTCTTCAAGTTTCTATTCCATTGTAAGTATGATTAGAATCTAATGTTATTTGTTATCCATGCTTAGTTCATATGTGGCTTACTTACTTTCTACATATGAGCATGTCTATTAGTCTTAATGATTTATATGCTAGTTATATATGATCCATATTTATGATGATTTGTCTAATAAATTGTTAGTCATATATGATTAGTATAAAGTTGTAAAGTTATTATTGTTAATGCCTGGATGAATGTACATCTTAAGGATGTCCATATTTATGGTAAAAAGGTTGAAAAATGGATAAAACAAGAGAAACTCTGTCCAACTGTTCGGGCACGGCCGTGACGAAACGTGGTACGGCTGTGACGAGTCATTTCTGAATGTGAACGTCGCACGGCCGTGACCTCGTGGTCGCACGGCCGTGATGCCCCAGCATGTTCATGCCTTAGAAATATTTTTAGAATGGTAAAAAAATGACCCTTCTGTCACGGTCGTGAAGTTCGTGATGCACGGCCGTTCAGGATAGTCGACGGAAAAACGCCTAAGTGTTCAGTCGTGCCAAACCTTGGCACACCCGTGCCCAAGTAAGAGCACTGTCGTGACCCTATGTGGCACGACCGTGACGGTCCTGAAGGTATGTAAATGCTTATAAAGACCACACTTAGAATGATTTGAAGTATGCATGACTTTAAATAGTATTAAAACATGTAACATGTATTGAATGATTGTATGTATTGATGAATATAAGTAAAATATGGATTGGCATGAAGGTGTCTTGTTATAATCATGGAGGGGAATAAAGTCTTCACTTGCTAGCTTATGTGATGTATTTTCGGGGAAGTAAAGTCTTACTCATCGTGGTTTGTACTTCCAAGTGGGATAATCATCCTGGCCTAACTAGCCAAGTACTCGCGAATCAACATAGTCTTCCCAATCACCAAGATAATAAGCTATCTTAATCAATATAAAAGATGAAAAAATGATGTAAAGTGGAAAGTAAAGTCTAACACTTATATTTGTACTTCAAGGGGACCAAAGCCTAAGAAGTAAAGTCTTACATGTGTATGTACTTTCCAAAGATGACTTGGGACATAAAGATGAAGATAAAGATGTAAGCTCCAATCGGATGCTAATGTATGTCCCTATGTCATAAGATGCTATGTAAGAAGATGTTAAAGTAAAGCAAGATAAATGATGATAGGCCTTAGCATAATGATAAGTCATGATATGCTTTGATCTAATAATGATGTTGTTATATGTTTATCATATCTTATCATGATGATATATTCATATGTCATATAGTGTGCATAAGTAGCTCATAGCATGCATATGATTTATATACCATGATGATGATATGCATGTGCCATGACATGTAGAGATTATGTCATAGGATCATAGCATGCATGAGTCTCAACATACTCTAACGGGAGAAATTCCCTGCACCTCATGAATCCATGCAAGTATGGACGAGGCATATATTCGACGGCGAGAGCCTCATGATGGTGACATTGCACATGGGTTGATCGGGCTAAAGCCTAAGTTACCTTGTAGTCTTTTACATTATGATGATGAACTCTTATAAGAGTCAAGTATGTATGGCTTATGGGCCTTGGAGTCATTTACTTTTATTTGGACTCATTTATGTACTATGAACCCTATGTTAGATCTTGATTTTAGAGCCCATGTGGCCCATGGGCTAGTTATGTATCTTGAGTTTATTTTTATTTACCTATGAAGTCTTCTGTTGTGTTTATAATATTATTATGATTTTAAGTTTTATTACATGATGTTTCCGCTGCAAAAGATGTTTTATGAAATTAGGTCATGTCAAGTGACGCCGCCTAGGATTCGGCAAGTTTAAATTGGAGCCGAATTTTGGAGGCGTTACATTTTCTCTCCTAATTTGCCCCCTCTCTCCTTCTTGAACTTGACAACCACAATTAATGTAGTAGGCAAATCCCGACATGGCAAAGATAGGAGAATATCAATCAGGGGAATATGATTAGAGGAGGAACGTGATATTTCAACTGTATGTAAATAGAACAGTCAAACATGATTTTCAGTGCATAGCTATGCTGGGAACATGAGGTGTGTGGTACACGAATGACACCAAGAACAATAACTTATTTTCACTATTTCGCATAAACACCAATTTCCATCGTCGTGATGAGAATAGTGCAAATATGAAAATAAATACGTTCTGACAAGACTTCAAAAAATGACTGTTCTTGTGGAAACCCAAGACGAGAACAAAGTCGGGCCATCCTGACCTTGGGACAACGATATTAGAGCCAAATAGCCCCTATGTAATCATGGATATTATTTTGACTCGCTCCTCGGACATGCGAATTAGAGACAACACTGGTAAGAATCGGTATGTGCACCACCACACCATTGCGAAGTTCCAAAGTTTGGGAACTTAGCTAGAGTTCTTATGAACTTGACCCAATAGTTCCTGGCTCTATACTAAAATGATGAAATTCGATTTAGATCAGCCATGGCCGAAAGGTTCCCAGAAGAGAGAGCTAGTGAATTTGTCCCAGGTTGATGACGACCTTGTCCGAGTTTTGTGAGATGGACAGTCCGACCTTGAAGGCGAGTTGTAGGAAATTGACCTGAGTATAAATCAAACTTGGCCTGAACTATATTTTATGCTTTAGATATATGGAAAAGCAAACCGTGCCCAAGTTTGACCCTCACGAAGCTCATATTTTGTGGTCAAACATCAACCCATGGTCATATTTAAAAAAATACTTTTCTATAAGTCGAAAAATTCTATATGAGTTGAAAGATGCTCTATGGATTGAAAGATGAAGAAGAAACATTCCTTATGATGATTATTTATTATGACCTTATCTTGGTTAATATGCATTTTGAATATCTATTTTTATTATCATTCCTGACCTTGATATTATTTTATTTGTTACTTATATGATGATCATATCTATATTTGGTATAGTGAGTGTGAAAACTTATGTGAGATTCATCTTTGAAGACAATAGACACATGTTTTCTTTAGTTTTCTTTTATATATCTTAGTTATCTTTTATGTCATTTGAATAATGTAATAATTCAGCCACTCAATACTCATTTGATAATTCTTAATTTAAGTCTTACACATTATTCTATTTTTATTATTCAACAAAAATGTTATCCTTCGTGCATATTATTTTATTATTTTTTACTTGTAAAAACTATTTTTTTATCAACTACACGGAAGTATGTCTCATAGTGTTCTTCGAGGTGTATTTTGTCATACAATGTAGTGTATTTTGGGACCATCATATTTAAATATCAAAGCCTAACATCAAAGCATTCTTATGTCTTACTATATGTATCAATCCTAGATATATAATGATTTTTATTCAAAATGTCATAAGCAATCACCCACCAATCGTCGGCCTCCACAACATCCTCAACGTCAACAACTATGACATCATATGCATAATAATGACTCAAGTCCTCATTCTGGGAGGTTCTACCCAAGCGAGTGAAAGATAAAGAATGATCTTTGCACACCACAAGATTTGAGACTGCCCTATCCTTATAAAAAAATCAAGAGGATCAAGGTCAACATGGTGATAGAGGTGCAAATAATCTAATAAAAGGATCTACAACATAGAGGAAGATGCAACTCTGGCATATGTTAAAGTCATTAAAAATACATTATCTATAGGTGGCCTCCTCATTATAGTTCTATTTGATTTGAATGCATCTCACTCTTTTGTTTATGAAGAATGCATTGGTGCTTTGAGTTTACCATTGCATGACATAAATTGTTTAATGAAAATGATGTCTCTTATGAGAACAAATCATACCATGAAGTACCTTTTTCAATGATCAATGACGTTACAAAATAAGAACTTATCTACACATCTAATCCTTATTTTCATGAATGTTATGTTCGCACTTATGCTATGTTAGCATAAGAAAACAACCATTGCTACCCATAAGCTTAAAAAATTGTAGTACACAAATTATCCCAAGCCATATGTCACATAAGATGACATAAATCCTAAGGGTTCAACAAAAGCCACCCAAGATGAGGAGAAACATGTATCATTTTGTTATGTACTCTTGAATCCTACTCCTATGTCAATTGTGCAGCATTTTTTTTAATTGCTAGTCAAGTATTTAAGAGGTTTGTTATATAATTGTCTTGAGTGGCATGCACTAGTATAGTGGTTGAGGCTCCTAGTAAAAAAAATTATATATGCAAGGAATCATTTCATAAGCACATTCCAGTTATATTTTTTAAAATATTACAATAAAAAAGTTTATCAAAATGCTATTACATTCGCAGTCAATTGTGCAAGCCTTAGTTGAAGCATTAGCTCCATGTATATTTACTTTGGTTCATCTTTGTTGGAAAATTTAGCTTTACCATAAACTAGGGCTGAGAAAATTTGAGATCGGGCTTGGGTTCGGCTGGACCGATTCGGACCTAGCTTCTACCGTGGTCATAAAAATTTTGACCCAGTACGGGTCCCGATCCCGGATGATACTAGGACCGGGTCTAACCCGACAAACTGAGAACAAGACTGAGTTTGGACCGAGAATCATCATGAGAATCAGAAGTAAAGTGCTCTGCGCTCAGTGCTCGTGACATTGCGTAGAGAGAGGGGAAGAGAGGGAGAAGATGAGAAAGAGAAAGAGAAAAGGAGAGGGACAAAGGACTTAGAGAACCTGTCAAGGCCAGCGACAACACACTCGATGACGATGGCGACGACAACACAACAAACTGAGCCACTGAGGTGAGGAAGAGGGGGACTCATGAGAAAACAAAAGTAAAGAATCCTGCAGCTTGCTGAGTGATTGCTCGTGACCTTGTGCAGAGAGAGGGGAAAAGAGAGAAAGAAGATGACAAAGAGAAAAAGAAAAGGAGAGGAAGAGAGAACCTGTGACGGCGACAACACACAAGTGGTGGTGATGACAAAATAGCAGTGGTGGCGGTGACTACAGCACAACGGCGGTGAACTCAGTCACAATCCTCTCAGTGCAACACAGTGACGGTAGGCAACAACAGGCAACAGGATTAGGGATCCATTCAATCGTTTTGTTTTTCATCACATGGGCTAGCGGGTTGCGAGTCACGTGTTGGTCAGTTTTATAAACTATATATTATACATAACTCGAGCTGGGTTCGGACCAGAGCCCAAAACTCGATGGGTTTTCTTCTTATCGGATCTAAACCGGATCCAATCCGGGCAGAGCTATTTTCTTGATTGTGCGGTTTGGGTGCGGTTCAAGTCGTCCGGGTCAATCCGGTCCATGCTCAGCCCTACCATAAACTCTCATCTTATTAAACCTAATAAATATTCCATTATTGTATTAACTATCCATCTTGTAATAGGGGCATTTGCAGTATCACTTGGTTCTTATTCCAAGTGTTAAATAAAATATTTTCAAATACTTGCATCTTGGGTATTTCATTGTTTTACTTTTTCTTGACTTTATAGTTAAATTATAATGCTAATAAGCTACCCATTCGGTAAGTTACTTATACACCCTAATTTTATTAATTTTAAGAAGGGATGTTTAATATATTAACTCTTAGTTTGAACTGCATGGCCTAGTCATGGGCTCAATTATGTCTTGATGTTGTACCCCTAATAGATATTTTCATATCAAGACATAAGTTAAGGAGCAATACTGTAAAACTTAGACCGAACATAGATTCAAAAAAATTTTGGAGTCAGGTCCAACCGGTCACACCGATTATAAATGATCGGATCGAATGATAATAAAATAATATAATAATACATTCAACTAAAATACTAATAAAAAATATTCATCAATAATTAATGTAAATTATACATATAAAAAATAATATTATGAGCAACTTTTAATAGAACAAGATAGTTGGTCAAATATATTTTTTACTTTGGTGTTAAATATATAAATTGATATGTGAACTCCTAATTCATGAACTTAATTATCAAAATGTGTTTAAAATAATCAAAGAGTGCTAAAATCTAAATAAAATAAATACATTATCTAACATTTTTATTAGGTATCTAACGTTTTCTATTAGAGGATGAATTTTTTATTTCAATATTTTGGTAAAATATTATGACTTTGCTAAGAAGATAATAAAAAAATGTTACCGAGAATTACATGACATACAATAGCTAAGTGGGTGGTAAACAAATTTAAGAATTGAATAGCCTTTGCCAGAAATCTTAATAAGCCGATTGTATATACCATCCGGTTATGCAGTTCAATCCTGAGCTTGATCGGTTCAATTTGGGCCGATTCCGTTGTCGGCTCAGACGAGTCATAAATTTAATATCTGAATTGTGGTCGGACCAGCCGGTTTGAATTTTAGAGCACCGGTAGAATTGTGTTAGCATGGGGTCACACAATTCTTTTAAATAGGTGAGAAATTCATAAATAAGTGCAACTTTTATGTAACGCTCCCAAATCGACCAATGCCACGTGGCAATGATCTATTCGAAGGCGCTACAAAAACATTATAACATATAACAAAACTTGACTAAATCTCAAATAAAAACATTGGCATGCCATTAATAAGAGCAAAGAAGGAAAGATAGAAATAACATAAAAGTGAAAGTCCCAAAATATTACAAAGTTCATGATAGTCATAATGTCTCAATTACATCAAGCTCATAATACGAAAAATAAAGATAAAGATAATTAGGCCCTCTCTTGGTTCATGTGCTTTAGCATCGCTGGTCACAGCACACGATCTCAATACCATCACTGATCTGGCCCTGTGGAAATCAATACAAGGGAGAAGGTCTTCCCGTAAGCTATACAACATAGTGGGGATCCATAAGTGCACAATGCATAACAATAAATAACAATTGACAGAATTAGTAATCACTTGCAATAAGGTCAGATTTGAGAGCATAGATCATTCAATTGAATATTAATGGATAAAAGAGATAGAGATCATGAGTCAATCATATAATCATAAAAAATTTCAGAGATCATGCTGGATCAATAATCATGCTTTGTTCATCATATTCATGTCACTTGTTCATATTCTTGGTGCTCTTACTTTCACTTAACATTAGGTGCCTTTGGGTGTTTTCATTCTAGGGGATTTACGCTAGAGCGACCGATACAGCTTTGTGTAGCCAATGGGAGATCAAGCCATGGCTAAGGGAGCGATTCAAACATGAAACACTCAGCTTAAGCTCTGACCACCACTCCCATAAACATGTTCATGTCTTTGCTTACTTAATCACTTATCACTTTATCATACTTGCATATCATGATAGGATTGGATCATAAGACAGATCAAATAATATCAAGGATTCAATCACATAACATTCCAGTCAGTAAGGAGTAACTCAACACAAGTATAGTAAGAATATAGATCAATCAATAATCAATCAGCAATCAATATGCAATCTGGACAGATATCGATCGATCGGTCCTCACTGATCGGTCGACCGATTTTCGAACACCGGTCGACCGATATCTCTGAATTAATTGACCGGTTGGTCTGAATGTAATAAATAAGTTATGCTACACCGGTCGACCGATATCTCTGGATCGGTCGACCGATAGTACTTAATCAAAAAGAGCTTCGATCGACCGATCGACCGAACGGTACAAGGCTCGAGGAGATTGATCGGTCGACCAGTCTCCAAGGATCGGTCGACCAATAATCTCATCACCGATCGATCGATATACATGATCGGTCGACCGGTCTGCATGAAAAATAGAATCAAACAGAATTGCAATAACAACGATTTTCAATCCAAAAATGAAATCAAGGCATACAATCAATCATCTAAGCATGGAGGACTAATACAGAATATATCTACAATCATAAGAATCACAAAACATACATCAAACACAAGAAGTGCAATCAATCATCCCATCTCCATTCCTTCTCATCTTCAAGAACACAATCCATAAGAAGAACCCTAATTCTAGACAATTACTAATCATATTATACAGGGAGATTTCGGTATCACACACCTTATTTCGATATTGGTCCTAGCTTGAGCCCTTCCAATCACCAATACCACTTCTCCTTATTGTTCTTCACCTAGGAAGCAATCCAAATGAGGGAGAGAAAGTAAGTAATGACTCTAGTGATTAAATGATGCAGAAATGAAGATAACCTAGATGCAACACTTTGCTGGAATCCTTCTTCTCTTGCTGGATGATGAGCTTTAAGGGAGAAGAGAGAGAGAAATGAGGGTGGCTAAGAGAAGCTTTAGGGCAATTAGTCTTTTTATAAGATAGTTGTAGGGCTATTAGGCTAATGGGCTCACTAAATGGGGCTAAGCTAATTGATCTTTTACAACTTAGTTTCATTTTCTATTTCTTTTATTTTCTATTTTTTAAAATGGGATGGGTATTACATTATTATCCTCTTAAAAGAAAATTCGTCATTGAATTTTGCACTAAGTAGAGGTCTTACCGAATAGATGCGAAAACTCCTGGCGCATCTCTGACTCGAGTTCCCATGTGGCCTCATCGTCGTGATGATAACATTAGGCTACTCTGACCATGGGCACATCTTTATCCTTTTGACGCTGTACCTTCGGCTCCACTATATGAGTCGGAAACTCCACGAAGGTCAAATCCGTAGCTAGATTTGGCTCTTCGATCCGTAATACATTAGCAACATCGTGCTTGTACTTCTTAAGCATAGAGACATGGAACACATTATGCACACGCCCATAGGAATGTGACAATACTAGCATGCACGCTGCTTCTCCTACTAACTCGAGCACCTCGAAGGGTCCCACGTAATGAGGACTGAGCTTCCCTCGCTTACTGAACCTCATAACTCCCTTCATAGGGGACATCTTCAGCAGAACCTGATCACCAGCCTGAAAGATCTGCTCACGTCTGCCCTTGTCAGCATAACTCTTATGTTTGCCATGAGCTGTCTTCATCCTCTGCTTGATTAGCTCCACTTTCTTAGCATACTCCACTGTCTCCTTCACCTCTTTCTTGTTCATGATCTTCTCTTCACCTACTTCATCCCAATGAGCGGGTGAACGACAAGGTCGGCCATATAAAGCCTCGAAGGACGCCATGCTGATACTGGAATGGTAGCTATTATTATACGCAAACTCAATCAGCAATCCAGTACACAAGCTCGCAACATGTCCTCTAGTGTCTGTATAGTCTTCTCAGACTGTCCATCGGTCTGAGGGTGGAAAGCCGTGCTGAAATTCAGTCTGGTGTCAAATGCCTCTTGTATGTTTCTCCAAAATCTGGCAGTGAATTTGGGATCTCGATCTGAAACAATCGATGCTGGAATGCCATGTAGTCTAATCACCTCCCTAACATACAAGTCCAATATACTCTCTACCGACTGCTTCCACCGGATAGAAATAAAGTGCGCCGCCTTAGTAAATCTACCTACCACCACCCAGATGGCATCATGATCCTTCTTATTTTTGGGCAAGTTGGATACAAAATCCATAGTGATATTATCCCACTTTCACTGTGAGACATCTAGAGACTTCAACTTTTCGTAGGGCATCTGGTGCTCAATCTTCACCTACTGGCACACTAGACATTTGGACATGTACTCAGCTATCTCCCTCTTCATGTCAGGCCACCAGTAGCTGCGCTGCACATCTTTGTACATCTTCATACTGTCAGGATGGATAGCAAACTCAGATTTATGACACTCGTCAATCACTTCCCGTCTAATGATGGCATCTCCTATACCGAATTCTCCCATCTGTAGATACCTGGAAGTCTTTCGGCTCCTGTTGACATCTCCTCAAGACCTTCTGATACTCTGGATCTTCCTTTTGGGCGGCTATAATCCTGTCAATCATACCGGGCCTCATCTGGTGCATCATCCATATCGCTCCATTGCTGTCAAGTCTGGGACACCACTGATCTAACTCCTGTAATATCTCGTACTCCCGTACCCTGATGTAAGCTAATGAGCCTTTCCACTTCCTGCTCAGTGCATCCGCCACTGAATTTGCTTTACCGAAATGGTAATTAATAGCAAATTCATAATCCTTCAAAAGCTCCAACCAACGGCGCTGCCTCATATTAAGATCTTTCTGATCAAAGATGTATTTGAAACTCTTATGATCTGTGAAGATCTCAAAAGTTTCTCCATAAAGATAGTGCCTCCATATCTTCAAAGCAAAAACTATAGCAGCCAGCTACAGATCATGAGTGGAGTAGTTAACATCGTGCTTCTTCAACTGGCGCGAAGCATAGGATACAACTTTACCATGCTGCATGAGTACACACCTCAAACCTGTCCCACATGCATCATTGTAAACTACATAGCCTCCGTTGCTCGTAGGGATGGTGAGAACAGGTGCTGACGTCAGGCGGTCCTTCAATGTCTGAAAGCTCTGCTCACACATATCAGACCAGATAAACCTCTCAGCTTTCTTCGTGAGGTTCGTGATTGGTGCTGCAATTTTGGAGAAGTCTCTGATGAACCTCTTGTAGTAACCTGCCAATCCTAGAAAGCTGCGGATCTCGGATGCATTCTTCGGTCTTGCCCAATTAGTCACTGCTTCTACTTTTGCGGAATCCACTGAAATGCCTTTTTTAGAAACTATATGTCCAAGAAACATGATCTCCTTCAGCCAAAACTCACACTTCGAGAGTTTGTCGTATAGTTTGTGTTGGCGCAGGATCTCCAACACTATCCTGAGATGCTCCCGATGCTGCTCTGGGCTGGACGAGTAAATCATGATGTCATCCACAAACACTATGATAAACTGGTCCAAGTAGGGCCTAAAGATCCTGTTCATCATATCCATAAATGCTGCAGGAGCATTCGTCAGTCCAAACGGCATCACTAAAAACTCATAGTGACCATACCTAGATCGAAAGGCTGTCTTCGGTATGTCCTCCTCTGCAACCCTCAACTGATGATAGCCACTTCGCAGATCGATCTTGGAGAACACTGATGCCTTGGATAACTGGTCGAACAGGTCATCGATGCGGGGCAGAGGGTACTTGTTCTTCACCGTCATCTTATTAAGCATCCTGTAATCAATGCAAAGCCGCATTGAACCATCTTTCTTTTTCACAAACAATACAGGTGCTCCACACGGAGAGACACTCGGTCGAATGAAGTCCTTGTCTAATAATTCCTGGATCTGCTTCTTCAACTCTTGCATCTCGACCAGTGCCATGCGGTACGGTGCCTTGGAGATGGACGCAGTGCCAGGTAGAAGCTCAATCTTGAAGTCTACTTCGCGCCTCGGTGGTAATCCTGAAGTATCTTCAGGAAAAATATCTGAAAATTCACGCACTACATCTATCTATTGCAGTGCGGTGGCTGGTGCATCGGTCTTCATCACACTTGCCAAGTAGGCATAACATCCCTTCTGGATCATCTTTTGAGCCTTCATAGCCGAAACAATCACTTTCTTGCTCTCCGATGGAATACCCCTGATGACTGCCTTTGATTTGCCCTGTGCACCTATTATGATCTTCTTTTGTTTGCAGTATAGAGATACATCATGGTAAGAAAACCAATCCATCCCTAGAATGACGTCGTAGTCTGTCATCGGAATGATAATGAGATCTGCAGAAAAATTCTTCTTCTCCACGGTGACAAGTACATTCGGGATGTACCTGACTGCGTGAAGATCTTCCATGAGGGTGCTCACCCTCATGGCATGAGGCATCTGCTGCAAAGACAAGCTAAGAGCTTGGGCGCACGACTCCGAAATAAACGAGTGTGTGGCCTTTGAATCAAATAAAATAATCGCAGACACACCAGCAATAGGAAGAGTACCTCTGATAACACCGTTATCATTTTGCTCAGCATTAGCCTCCATGTGATGCACTCTGTCCTGGGCTACGGGGTTTGCGCCTCCTGCGCCCCTGTTATCATGACCTCTCTTAGCAGGGTGAGGGCAGTTTCGGACAAAATGCCTGAACTGTCCGCATAGGATGCATGCACCAGTCCTCCTGCGGTATTCGTCGTCATGATATCACTCGCAATGTGGACAGCGAGGCCTCTGCTGTATCACTGGTACCTATGGCTGAGGCTGGCGAGGAGGATGTGGTAGTTGTCTTAGAGGCTATTACATGAAACGTGAGTTAATTGTCACGCTTAGCATACTCTTAGTTAATATTTTGAAATCTTTATACCTGATGTTGTGCTGGTGCTGGGCGATGAAGAGGTGGAGCATAATGTTGGGCCTCTATCTGATGATAAGGCCTATAGCGACGATCGCGATGATCATCCCTCCTGAATGGTCGGCGATCTTCGGTTCGAAATCGCTGTGGCTCCGCTGGCCTGACTGATGCCGTTGCCTTGCGCTCCGCCTGGTCCTTCTCCATACGGGTGGCTAGTCTCACCGTCTTCTTCAAGGTATCACTGTCCCCAGTCAGGACTTCGGTCTTCAGATCCGGTCATAGACCATTGATGAACTTGTTTGTCCTTATGCGTCCTTCAAACGGCATAGGACAATATTGCTCAAGCGTGACAAACTGTGCATGGTATTCCCTCACTGTCATGGTCCCCTGGACGAGCTCTAAAAAGTCCTCATACTTGCTTTCCCGATCGTGAGTAGGGGTGTATCGCTCTGCAAAGGCCAACTTAAAGTCTTCCCATGATATCTCTTCTTCCTCCAGTCCCCTGAACTTGGTGGCTCTAGTAGTCTTCCATCAACCCATGGCAGTATCGATGATCAAGTGAGCAGCGTATAGCACCTTCCGTCCTTCGGCACATCTCATCAACTTAAAGATTCAGTCCAGGGCCTCTATCCACTGTTTAGCTTTGAAGAAGTCTGGCTTGCCCGCAAACTGAGACGGATTTAGCCTCAAAAATGCCTCCAAGGTATCCTCAGAAACTCTCGATCGGGGTCCCCGTGTGCGCCGTCGGATTGCGGGCTGGCCGCCTCCAGTTTGACTTCCCTCCAGTGGGTCAGTCTCATCAAAGAGTTCGTCCTACGATGGTGCTTTCGCACTACGGCCCCGTCCTTGGTCGCGACTGGGAGTGCGACCTCGACCACGGCCTCATCCCCGACCCTGCTGAGCTAAAGCCTAGAACTCAGTAATTGAGCCCTCTGGGCCTTCTGGTATCCCAGAAGCATTATAGGTCGATGCGGTCCCACGCTCCTAAATCTTCTCTGAGTGTCTAGACATCTTTATCCTTTAATCATGAAAAGAAACAATACATTAGAACCACTATCATATCATGAACATGAATTTGACTCACAGTTCTCTTTTGGTGGAGAGTGTGGCGACAGCTCAGCGATAGCACATGAACCCCTCTTATACTATACCATACAATAGGACGTCAAAAGAGTCTGAACAACGGCTCTGATATCATAAATGTAACACTCCCAAATCGACCAATACCACGTGGCAAGGATCTATTCGAAGGCGCTACGAAAACACTATAACATATAACAAAACTTGACTAAATATCAAATAAAAACATTGACATGCCATTAATAAGAGCAAAGAAGGAAATATAGAAATATCATAAAAGTGAAAGTCCCAAAATATTACAAAGTTCATGATAGTCATAATTTTTTAATTACATCAAGCTCATAATGCGGAAAATAAAGATAAAAATAACTAGGTCCTCTCTTGGTTCATGTGCTTTAGCATCGCTGGTCGCAGCACACGATCTCGACACCATCAGTGACCTGGCCCTGTGAAAATCAATACAAGGAAGAAGGTCCTCCCGTAAGCTATACAGCCTAGTGGGGATCCATAAGTGCACAATGCATAGCAATAAATAGCAATTGACAGAATTAGTAATCACTTGCAATAAGGTCAGATTTGAGAGCATAGATCATTCGATTGAATATTAATGGATAAAAGAGATAGAGATCATGAGTCAATCATATAATCATAAAAAAATTCAGAGATCATGCTGGATCAATAATCATGCTTTGTTCATTATATTCATGTCACTTGTTCATATTCTTGGTGCTCTTACTTTCACTTAACATTAGGCGCCTTTGGGTGTTTTCATTCTGGGGGATTTACGCTAGAGCGACCAATACAGCTTTGTGTAGCCAATGGGGGATCAAGTCATGGCTAAGGGAGCGATTCAAATATGAAACATTCAGTTTAAGCTCTGACCACCACTCACATAAACATGTTCATGTCTTTGCTTACTTAATCATTTATCACTTTGTCATACTTGCATATCATGATAGGATTGGATCATAAGACAGATCAAATAATATCAAGGATTCAATCACATAACATTCCAGTCAGTAAGGAGTAACTCAACACAAGTATAGTAAGAATATAGATCAATCAATAATCAATCAGCAATCAATATGCAATCTGGACAGATATCGATCGACCGATCCTCACTGATCGGTCGACCAATTTTCGAACACCGGTCAACCGATATCTCTAGATCGATCGACTGGTTGGTCTGAATGCAATACAATAAGTTAAGCTACACCGATCGATCGATATCTTTGGATCGGTCAACCGATAGTACTTAATAAAAAAGAGCTTTGATCGGCCGATCGATCGAACAGTACAAGGCTCGGGGAGATTGATCGGTCGACCGATCTTCATGGATCGGTCGATCGATAACCTCATCACCGGTCGATCGATATACATGATCGGTCGACCGGTTTGCATGAAAAACAGAATCGAACAGAATTGCAATAACAACGATTTTCAATCCAAAAATGAAATCAAGGCATACAATCAATCATCTAAGCATGGAGGACTAATACAAAACATATCTACAATCATAAGAATCACAAAACATACATCAAACACAAGAAGTGCAATCAATCATCCCATTTCCATTCCTTCTCATCTTCAAGAATACAATCCATAAGAAGAACCCTAATTCTAGATAATTGCTAATCATGTTATACAAGGAGATTTCGGTATCACCCACCTTATTTCGAGATTGGTCCTAACTTGAGCCCTTCCAATCACCAATACCATTTCTCCTTATTGTTCTTCACATAGAAAGCAATCCAAATGGGAGAGAGGAAGTAAGTAATGGCTCTAGTGATTAAATGATGTAGAAATGAAGATAACCTAGATGCAACACCTTGTTGGAATCCTTCTTCTCTTGCTGGATGATGAGCTTTAAGGGAGAAAGGAGAGAAATGAGGAAAAGAAATGATGATGGGTAAGAGAAATTTTAGGGCAATTAACCTTTTTATAAGGTAGTTGTAGGGCTATTAGACTAATGGGCTCACTAAATGGGACTAAGCTAATTGATCTTTTACAACTTAATTTTATTTTATATTTTTTTTATTTTATATTTTTTTTAAATGAGCTGAGTATTATATTTTATGTCCTACGACAAGCGGTAAAAAGGAAAGCACCACCATGTTCTCTATTCCATTGGGCAATATTAACTGTTATGGCACATTTAAATGATATGACTCCGGGAAACAAAAAAACTCAGCAAATCCCCATTCCTCATGATCTGAGCTGAGGTGTTGTTTTCTCGTGAGTGAAGAACAACATTATCCACTGTAATTATGATTTGCCGGTAGAGTACTTACTTACTCTTTAGCCTTAGAAAATCCTTTCCTAAAAAATTTATATTGTCAACCAGATCAATAAGTTTATAGGTCCACTTTATGTATGTATATATAATTTAGTTTTTGAGTTTGCACATGTATTTTGCCTTTTTTGCTTAATTGTTTTCGATATTCTGGTATTCAACACTTCATTGTAGTCTACTTATTTAGTTTACGATGGGAACGTCGATCACTTTTTTGGATGGCACAAACTTTAGTGGTGTCTTTTATCGTAACCCTAAATTTTGAAAAGGATCAAGAACAAAACATTTTTGCATTGGAACATTCCTGTCCTTTTTTATATTCCTGATTATGTGTCTTGAGTTTTATCTCCATACTTGTAAAATTTGTATAAGTTTTCAACTTTGGATGGTACGGTCTCAACTATCTGGTGCTTTTTCAATCCTTATCCAAAATATCATACACTTGGATCCTTTGGAGTGAGAGTAGAACACCATAGAATCAACATAAAAATCTATATGTCATGGTAGTATGATCCCTGCTATTATTGCAGATGATATCTCCTGTCATATAGATATGTTCAATGCCAAAATATCTTATTAGGACAGAAAAGATCTTAGTTAGAACTGATGCATAATTAAGCCAAGCATGCAGCAAACAAAACTAGATCACATCCTCTAGAAGCATGGCTGTATCAGAATCACCAAGCTAAGAGCATCCGAAGTTGGTCTTAAAAATCCCTTCTGCACAGGGGGCAAGAGCCATGCCTCAGAAGCCAACTGTCAATGCAAGGCAAGTGGAATCTGTGCTGACAATGCGGCAAAATCCTGGCTGTCTCTCCGATTTCGAAGTTCTGAGATGTTCATGGCAAAAAAGCATGCAGTCATTACCATTTTCAAACTCTCTCTGAAGCTATGATGCACGGGTACTCTAATTTCTTCGACGTACCCGTACCGGGTACGTACTCGGTACCGGTACTTCATGAGTATTCGTGGGTACTCGTACCCATACGTACCCAATAATAAAATAATTTTTAAAAAATGGGTATTTCAATGAGTACTCGTACTTATGCTATTGGGTACTCCATATTAAAATTTTGTAAGATAAAATTTTTAAAAAGATAATAAATGATTGATGATCATAGAAACACTAATAATAGAGAACATGATACACATGTATTTTGCTACGTTTTTATCAAATGTGAATAATAAAATCTATAGATATTAATGATGAGTAGTCATAAGAAGAAAGAAAACTATTAATAACTCCTCGTTTAGGCATAATCAGTAAAGTGAATAATTAATTATTGTTTTGAAAACTTAAACAATATGAAGATACTAGAAATATTATGAAAATTTATTTATATATATATTATATATTTAATATATTACCGTACCCGTACCCTAATTTTTTAAAATTTGACATATCCCGTACCCGTACTCGTACCGGGTACCGATACCGTACCCGTACCCTTGCAACATAGCTATGAAGTCATAAGAGTTCCTGATGTGAAGATAAGTAACAAACCTGAAGGCAGACTGCACAGCTGAGACTTTCCCCTGAGGCATCCACATTGTTTTTCATGCTGATGCTTGTCATTGGGAGCCTGTCCACGGAAGCTCTGGTCATGCCTTCTGTTCCTCCGGTCGCGAAAATATCGATATCCTCCATGGCCGGCGTATCAACAGCGCTCATATGTGAAATTGTTTCAAGTTTCAGCACAAATTCATAAGGAGTTTGCAATCCAGATTTGTCAAATTAAGATATGCTCATGAAAGTGTCAGGTTTTTAACAAAATATTGACTGAGATATCTGAAACTCCAATTCGACAGGGTTACCTGACTACGAACCGCACTCTGCATCGCAGGATCTACCTTCTCGCGAACAAGTCTTCCACTGCAGAGGCTACATAATATTCCATCCTGCACCATTCCAGATTATAATATTTATGACTTGGAACAAGGTTTTGCAGGGGTTCTAAGTAGTAACGTTTGAACTCATATGACAAATCCAGTGGTAGCATATGCAATGACGAAAGAAAAAGAAGACACTGGTCTTTTTTTATGAATTTGAAGTGCTTACCACATACAAAATGCTCCGCGTCCTCGATTCCCTGGATGTCCATAGAGCAAGAGATGATTCAACAACCTCCATGGAGAAAACTGCTCCAGAGATAGCTCCGACTCCGCTCCCTCTGAACACTCCACTCTCTGTCGCTAGGCCGATCAAGCCACCAGTAACAGCACCCAAGAATATTCCCACTGCACATAGAGGGAGAGAGAGAAAGAGGTGCAATGGTTCAGCTAAAAACAAGAATCATTTAAATAAGGTGAACTTGACAGAAACCGGTCTATTAACGCCAAGCCTCAGCAAGAAAGAATGTAGACTTTTTAATCAGGATTCATTGCAGGACCGAACTTGTGAAAAGTTAAGCCTGTTCTTAGCCTCAAAGCTGATCAAACATATATCAGAAATCGAAGCTAACTTAAAGTGAAAAACAGAGAACAGTAGACAACATAGCAGTTTTCCTCCTCAGTCTTTTAACTTCAATAGCCAACAGAAAAGGATCAACTAACATATATCAGATGATAAGCATCATTCAAGAAGGAACAACCACAGTTACCACATGACTATAATCACCTATTCCAAATATAAATGTAAGAGCTCCTCGGATGATCATTTGAACCAGTCGGCAAACGGGAACGCAAAAGGAGGAGGACGAATTCATTGGATCCATGGCTTTTAGCAACTGTTCAGAGAGTAAACAGAAGAGTAACTCTTGATTGTAACAGGAGCTATGGTAGAAAAGATATATGATGCCGGAGAATATTGAAGAAAGAGATGCTTAACTGCTAATTCTGAACGTTTGAAGTGTTATAGTGCAGAAGAAGAACCAACATTTAGGAAGCGTCAGCAGCCCAACTAACTGGACATTAAATGCACCAAGTTTAATTTTCTCATGATTTCATTTTTAGGATAACAAATTCTCGAATCATTCTAAAGTGACACAAATAACAGTCACCGGTTACTTTGTGGTTCTTACTGTTTCATTTGGCTGATGCTGAGTTGTTGAGCTGCTTCTGACTTTTTTTCTTTCGGTGAAAGCCGCTTCTGACTTTGAACATGGACAAACCAATAGATTTTGGCAAAGTACTCCGATCTATGGAGGTAGTTGGGAACTTTGTGAGGGAAGGGGCCCCTCTGTGATCTAATTTCCTCATCACCATCAATGTCGGACAGATCCAAGTTACATGAATTAGTTCGCACCTGAGCGGCCCATGGTATTTTTCCTTCATGTCAACCACTTCTGTTTAAGGAATGAATTCCAAAGCCAAGTCTGATTAGTTCAGTTCGAAGGATGAAATGATAGGGACATAAGTCCTCTGATAACAATAAGTATCTTGCTAAAGCTTCTTGGTTGGTCTATGTACCGAAACAGAACAATGGAAGTGTCACACTACCAGTTTTTTTTATCAATCAGCAAGTGCTCCATTGCTGCACCAGTCAGTCTTCCTTGGTCTTTGTTTTGCTGCAAAATGTGTGCAGATAAATTCAAATACATGTTATGATCCTGGGAGAATTAATGAGTTGCTGGGATCAAAAAAAAAAAAGAAAAGAAAAAAATAAGAGAAGGATGTAACTCTCCAATGGGAGTTGTGTGCTTGACATGTTTGTACTGATCATCCACAAGAAGAGAGAAAACAACTGGAGCTATTCCATGGCCAATGTAGTTGCTGTGTTATCATGACATGTACGTCCGGATAAATAACTGCGAATTTATGGGGGGTTGTTGAGGTAGATGGCAATACGACGGATCTGATTCGTTCCATCTCGTAATATTTAGGAGAGTTATATACAGAACAACTACGGAGGGAAAACGTTCTTATTCCATTATGATCACCAGCTTGATCTGTCGAATATTATTAAAGGAAGTTTATATAATAAAAAAGCGAAATTATTCATCTTACTCTGATGAAATAAATAAGGAAAAGGAAAAATAATAAGAGAAATAATACTTTTATTTGACTAAATATATTTTTTCAGATGTATTTATATGTTACTCATTTTCATTTGTTCTGGAATTGAAAGAAAATGTTAGTATATCCTTATTGTCCTTCGTGTTTGATATAGTTAGTATATTCTTATTTCTTATTTTTGTTCCAACGAAATGAACATCTAGATAGAGAGTTGTATGTAAAGATTGGCTCATGTAGTTAGTATATTCTTCTTGAACTTCGTGTTTGATATGAAGACAATAACTATAACTTTTTTTATTATAAATAGTTAATGTTTAGCAATATAATAATAAAAATATTATTAAAAATAAAAAATGGTTACAAATTTTGAAAAAATGAAAAAAATAAAATTCATGTTAAAAAAGGCGATTTCACATTTTTAAAGTGATTTCACGATGTTTCATAAAAAAAAAATCTTACTCTAGGTTACGTTTGCCATATGGCGACGTGGATTTAGCACATAAAAGAAAATTTAAAAGGTTTGGAAAATTTCATGAAAAGAGTGAATTAAAACACTCTTATATCTCGTACTTTATCATTTATTCTTAATCCTAAATATCAGTGGTCCTAGGCAATATGTAAAAAAAATAGAGTATTAAGAATAATATTTTGTTAGAATCAAAATGTTATTATAAAGATTTGGTAATTTTTTTAGTAGTATTTAAAAGTTTGAACACAAAATAATATAAGCTACTCTTAATGATTTCATATTTTATTCATATATATATCTTATTTTTAAAACAAAAAAAATATTTAATTATTAAACATAGTATATTATTTTAATATATCACATCTTTAATTTTACTTACAACCCAAATAAGAGTTTTATTAAATAATCAATATTTTTATATTAAAATAATATTTTAAAAAATATTACTACTTGGAATAAAATATTATAAATTAATTATTATGAATATGATGTGTTAAAAATGATAAAAAATTATATTTTACGTCTATTTTTTATCATTTTATATAAAATATTAATTTAATCATGATATTTATCAAATAATTTTTATTGAATTTATAAATAAATATCTATCTACTAATAAGTAACTACTATAATTTAAGAGATTTTTATCTAAGCTTATAAGTCAGTAAAAATGACCTATAAGTAGTTTTAAGAATTTTCTCTATTTGGTAATTGAAAAGGAGAGTTAATATGCACTTATTTTATCTGTTTATAAGTTAGAAAAAAACAAACTGAGTCCCCAACTTATTTGTGATAGAAAAAATAATTAATTAATCAATAAATGCACTATTTTATTCTTAAAATATATATAACTTTTCTTCACATATTTCATATATTATAATATTAAGAATTTTTTTATCATTTGACTAAAATAATAACTTATAAGATTTTTTTATTATCAAACGCGTAACTGTTTATTTTTCAAAATCAACTTCAGCTATTAAATTATTTATCAGCACTTCAACTTGTCAGATATTTTGTATCAACTAAATCAAACGAATACCTAATCAAATCACTATCATATAGTCAAATCGTTATCTTCTAATCAAATCATTAACTTTATCAAACTGACAATTCTAAAAAAATAATCTTAAATCAATCTTTGTATCCTTAAATAAAAGAAATTTTATCTTTAGCTAAAGTTATTATCATAAGGTTATTTCTGGATAACATCATATGTTACTTTTGCTGAAGAAATTTATTTTCGTCAATTAAATTTTCAGATGAAACTTCGCTAGCGTGTTTTGGTTTAAAATTTGGTATAACAAGAAGGAAAAAAAAAACATATTATTTAACCTTTTTAAAATTTGAGTATGCATTAATAATGAGCAAAAAAAAAATGAGAATGCTTCAAGAAAAGCAAATAAAAATTCCGTCTTTGTTTGTTGAACGGGAAATTATTTCTGACTTCCGTTTACTTTAATTTCAACCAATTCTTTTTCATTCGATTTGTCCAAAATAAGTTTGAATCTTTTTTATTTTCTTTTTTTTTTCGCTTCGAATTACAATGGCGGTCATGACGTAGCGGAATTTAAATTACTTAATTGTATCGTGGAGAAAAAAATATTCATAAATCAGAAGTTGAGTTTGGATGATTTTCGTTTATTATTAATTTACTTTGTGTAGGCCCGTTTGCAAAAGAAAAAAATATATATTGGCATTCCTTGTAATCGAATAAATGTTATCTTAAGTTTTTTCCACACTTATGAATGCATTAGATTTTTTTTGGCTGTGTTTGACAACACAGAACAAATTGAATGTTTCGATTGTTCTCTCAAACGCATGTGGTGACGGAAACTTTAACGTGAACTTTTTAAAGTTTTTGTCTTTGAAAGTTCTTGCCGAGGGCAAGAACATTTCTTTTTTTTCAACTTCTCCGTTGCAATGTTTGACATTTTTTAAAAAAATTCATCTATTTTTTAATTATTTTATAATGTATGTATATATAACATAGAATATATTAATACATTATTAGAGATATTATAACATAATTTATTAAATGTTATTAATTAAAAATTATAAAATGATTAGTTCTAATAATTAATAAATATTTTATTAATTAAACTATTCAATTATTTTTAAAAAAAATTGTATTATATTTTGATCTTAAAATGTACGTAAATTAGAATATTAATAATATTTAAAAATTTAATCAAAATAAATAAAAATAATATTAATAATATAATAATTTACGTAAATTATAATATTAATAACATATTCTTATTTACTATAATTTTATCCCTCATAAAATAATAAATTATATTCTTAATTCTCCTTTTTTATTCAAACACTCACTAAAACTTATCAATACATAAATTTTTTAAATTCTCATCATTACACTTTTTCATCCAAACACCAACCCAAACTTTTCTATCAAATCAATTAGTTCTCGACAACTAATGTTTTCTCAATATTCCGTACCTAACGCAACCTTGTAAGTGTAATTCCAACACTTGACCAATCATTTCTTATTGGACACCGCAAGGTTCGTGGCGATAATACACCAGACCAAACAAAAGAAGAAATCCCACGAGTGAACTTAGCTTACATTCTCGCAGCATCCTAAGGGGCGTTTGGACAAAAAAATAATTTTTTAGAGAATGATAAAAATTATTCAGAAAAATATAATATTTTTATCATATTTTTATTCTCTTCTCGGTATGATGTAAAAGGAATAATTTTTAAATATATTATATTTTATAATTAAGTTATTTTATTATAACTAATTGACATTTATTATTCGTATTATAATAATAATAAAATAATAATATATGGTTAAATTATAAAAAATAAAAAATAATAAAAGATGAAAAAAGTGAGAATATGCCTATTCTTTTATTTTGATGAAATAAAAATCTTGCAATAAAATGATGATATCACGAATTTCAAAATGATTTTATAGAAAACGTACGTCGACCGTGTTAATCTTATTCTACCACATAAGAAATTATTTCGCACTTTATTCTCGTACCAAACGACGTTAAGAGAATAGAGCAATTGAGTGAGGGACGTTTGATAGATGCTTCCGCCAAATAGAAAGAACCTTTTGTTCAGTCAAATATTATTAACGTATTCAGACCCAATGAATAATTTCAAGAACCGAATCCAAAACTGCTAAAATTCGTTCGCCCAGCCTTAAGTCACCCCCGAGTACATACATAGCAATTAATCAAGGGAGTCGCTTAATTGATTAGCGAGTTAATGAGTTCAAACTACGAAATACGCCATCGTGAAAGGTGTTACTCTTTTTGTTTTTTCTTAAAGGTGTTTTACGTTAATAGTCCTAAATGCTCCCCTGCGGCATGTTGTAGTGGCAAAACAAAACACATAAAACATTCGAATTGCAAAACTTGATATAATTTCTGGGAAATGTTTCATGATCGATAGAAAGTCCCAAAAAGTTGGGGATATATTAGTTATTTTCAGATAGATATCATTTTTACTAACACTAGAGTTTCAATTCTATGGCAATATCTATGAACTCTGTAATGTGAGTTTCTCCTCGGACGTCTGGTTTTCAACTGAATGTCAGAGAAATTGGGGTTTACAGTGGAGATCCAATTCAACTTTTTGATATATAAGAGAAAACGAAGAAAGTTGAACCTCGCTGTGTTTTATCTTGAAATCAAAGATATTTGGTATGCTATTGCTAACTGGAAGATAAAGCCACAAAAAAAATGGTATTGCTACTAATTTGACACAAATAATACTCCATCTTGTTTCAAACGATAAACACGGACTGGAGACCCAAAGGGGGAGCTAATAGTTATGAGTTTGAATCCTGACAAGTATACTTAAAACAAACGAAATAGAAATAAATGCCTTTTCAAAATGAAAAACGATAAATCATAAAAGTCAAAGAGGGAAATGCCTTCGCTATATCAATAGTGAGAAAGTTGAGACACATAAAACGAAATGCTAATATGGCAAAAGACATCTATTATCAACACATATGCGAAGGCATGCCTTCACAGCATTTACTTGCAGTCCCAGGAAGCCCCATGCAAAAATCAAGTTCTTGCTTACTGTGCAATAAACCACATATAAACAACCTACCACCGCCCTTCTTTATCCTAGTACTGATTGCTGGTGTGTGACAATATAAATGCTATAATGCTGCAAGAAAGACAGTCGACACCTAGACAGCTCATAGTACTAGAAACTTGAATGAAATATCCATTAAAGTTCTTAAGAAACAGAAGTGCAATTAAAGCATATACTGCAAAATCCATGCCGCCTTCTCAAATTCAAACCTACTTGGAAAAGTGCCAAATTTGCATAACATGGTTGAAAGGAATCAACAAATAGCAACCTTGCCTTGGATCAAGTTTCTCAAGTATTCTCCAACTAAGTCATTTTTCTACCTTTGTTACACTAAGGGCTTGATGGTTCAAGGAGATTCTTATGGAATTTCCAATGAAGTGATATATCCATGTGTGCAACTGCAACACACAACAGATAACAAGCAAATAACCTGGGGTGCATCTAATGCCACTCCAAATATCCCGATCCTTGGTGGACATTTCGTTCTCATGCAAGTTGCTTTCCTAATATCCTTTCATGTCTTCACAATGTTGAAAGAAAAAAAGCTGCTTATCTTTTTTTCAGTAAGTGAAGTGCTCCTATTTGCAGTTGAAGAAGCCGACCAGGCTGAGTAGGTATCCAAGGAACATCATCTTCCTCAATGTCCACCGGAGATGTATGAGGGATGGGGCGGGCCTCTTCCGACCCTAAGACCTATAAACTTCTTCCTCTTCTGGAGTTTGAAAGGAAAAAAAAGGACAACAACAGTTCAGAACCTTTTAAGAGTCTGAATCATCTTGCCTCTTTGATCTACAAACCATGTTTTGATGCAAACCAAATATTCCAGAACATTTTTTTCTTAATTTTACCTTGATCTCATTTTTTGTTCTCACCAAGAACAATGTGTCTGGATAAAAGCACGAGAACAAGACCCTTGTATTCCCATACCAAACGAGGGCCATAATGCTCAAAGAGACTCACTTACATTTCCTAAACTCAATATAATGCAACAGCCAAAATTTTTATTGGATGAAATAGACGAATCTAGCAGCTAAAGATTAGCTAAAATGTTGTGTCGATGCTTACAATGTGCTTTTTTTTTTCCTTTTCAGGTTGGGTTTTTTTTTCTTTTCTGGAAAAGAAAAACTCCGCCTATATTTTATAGCCGGTCCCAAGCCCGAATAAAGGAGGAGGATTGTGTTAGACCCCGACAGCCAGCGTAAAATCCTGTCGAATCTTATGAACATGGATCAACGAAGTAGCCGACCCCACCTAGTGGGATAAGGCTTTATTGTTGTTTGTTTTCTGGAAAAGAAAAAGTGAAATCCAAGACGAAGAATTCAAAAGAGAACAAGTTCTGAGAGAGACAATGAAAGTGCACCTTATTTGCCTTTGTATCGTCGTATTAAGATCTTGTATAACAATGAATAGAAATGGAAACTAGAAGACGAACTAATAAAAGTTAACATAGCAGAAAATTGATGAAATCAAGAACTTCCGAATAATAATATTACATCAAACAAGTGGTGAGCATTATTATGTTAACCTTTAGATCAACACATGAGCAGGCTGCAACCACTGGCCAAATTAACAACACGATAGAGAATTACCCATAGATAAGCGCCTTGCCTATTATTCATTCATGGACAGCGTGGGGAGAATGGCCGTCGCTTCACCCTCGATGGCTGCCCTTTCCTCGCCTACGATGAAGCATTTCGTCATAAACTTCACGCTGCCATGAGAAAAGCAGAAAAAAGAAAAACACGACATTAGACCAAGTCTGGAACCATTGCAGAATGCAATAGACATTGGAGCTTAAATTGATGCCACAGACATGAATTTGCCCATGCTTTTCCTCAGCTGTGTCGCTTCCACTTCCGCCCGTACTTCGCTTCCGACGTAAACCGGAGCCGTAAACTTCAAGGTCTGGGAAGCGTACACGGCTCCGGGCTGCCAGGGATGACATCAGCAAGTAAGTTCAAGAGCCTTTTAGCCGTTCGACCAAATTCCTAAACGAATACGGGAACGAGGAAGAGAAGTTACAAAACGAGCGGCGATGGCGGACGGAAAGAGGGAAGCGACGAGGATCCCATGCACGACTCTGCCGCCGTCGAACCCCCCGGTTTTAGCGCAGCCGTCGTCGAGGTGGAGGGGGTTGCGGTCGCCGCTGACCTCGGCGAACTGCGCCACGTCCGACTGGCAGAACCGTCTCCGCTCCCTGAGCACATCGCCGACTCGGAGCAAACGAGCGGAAGGAGGAGGAGACTCACCGGCGGCGCGAGAAGAGATGAATCGGACGAGTCGACCCAGTCGCATCGTCTCCAGAAAAAAATAAAATAAAATAATTGTGTTACAGAATCGGCCGCAAATCGTCGTCGCGGGAACACAAAAGAGATCGTTAGGAAATAGTGAGCGAGAGTCGAGACGAATGGGGAGAGCGGGTCTGATGGCGGTTTCCCGTTCCTAAACCCTTCCTCCTCTCCCGCCGATGCTGACCCCGAACACACAGTCGCAGTCTCGTTGCGAGCTGTGGTGATGGCGGTTCGCGCCTCCCTCCTCTCGCGGATCTTCCCAGCCACAGAAGCTCAGTCCCGACCTCCGACCGTAGGTGTCCCTTCGCGCCGAGACGGAAAGCAGAGGCGTTGCGACTCTTCTAGCATCGAGATGTTGACGGCCTGATCTTTGGCAACGACAGGGATGACGGAGGCGCCGCCGAAGCTGATCTACACCGTGCCGGTGGACGATGGGGAGCCGGAGGGGAGGTCATCGTCTCGGCACACCCAGCCCAGTGCTTTGATTAACCGGTGCCAATATCATAGATTAGCGCTTGCTGTTTCATTTTTAATCAGCGTCATTCGTAAAAGTTGTTTCTTTGTTGTGGTGAGATATAACATATATATGAACAAACTACAAAGAGTGTTGGATGCTATTGTATGAATACATTTTTGTCTGTTTATTTGCTCATTAATGTTATCTTATCTGCAAATGACTTCAATTCGCATGTTCCTTCCTGGATATGAACTTGCTAATGCAAATTTCTACTAATAGAGTTTCAGAATTCTTTAACTGTGGCACACGTACTTCTCACTCCCAAAAAAAATGCAGATTTGTGTTAGTTCATCTAAGATCAAGTTGCAAAGTTGGATTGATGTACTTACAATTATCTTTTTGGAAGGAAAAAGAATGGTCTTGGTAACTTTTCACAGTAACGCAAAAAATGGTTCATCCTTTCACTATTAAAATCTAATGTTTGGCAATTGCCTAATAGAGGATAATAGAAGGGTGGAATGGAATGGTGTAGCCAAAGACGGGATGGTAGAGTGTGATGAGGCAAAGATTATTTTTTAATAGTAAATTGTGAAAAAAGATGATATAAGGAATGAAAATTTTATTTATTAAAAAATCAATTTTAACCTTTATTATGTATAAAGGATTTATAATATCTGATAAATAACTAATATTTATTAATTTACCACTTAATTTATTTTTCTTTTTTCTTTTACCTATTTTTCCATTATTATTATACTATTTATTTTTTGAACTATTTTATTCATCTATTTTAAAAGGTAAAAAATAATAGATATATATTCATATAAGAGGAAAAGATAATTTATCAATATTTTTATATCCAAATAATTAGTTTGCAAGTGCTATGATTCACGCTGGAAAAATATTATAAAAGGATTCAACAATCAAAAGGTATATCGCAAAAACGGCTATAGACATACATACAATCAAATGTAACTGATGTTCAGAAAGCAATGGCTACCCCTTGCGATGAAATTGCATCTATGATATAAGCGCAAGCTAACCAAACAGCTGGTTCCTTTTGTCAATCTGGGATGCCAGATCCATATTGGTGCATTTAGGGAGGGAAACCATCCTCCAGAGATTTCTGTGTATTTTGACTCCTCGAATCATAAAAAACAAATGAATTAGAGCATCTAGCTTTTGTTAAAAAAGAATGAAATATCAGTCAATTCAAAAGAGGATGGCCAATGCACAGAGACTAGCACTAATACCAGAATTACATGCTGCTGCTGCTGCATATATAAATTCCCTGCAGTTCCTCACTGATTCATAACATTTAGGAAACAGGAGATTGAAAGGAAGATAGACAAAGGGCTTCTAGTGTACAATATTAGATATTGAGGAAAAATGTTGCACAACATGGTTAACCGTAATCAAGTGGGAAAGAATGAATTAACTTGTAATCAGCCTGCTGGTGATGTTCTTTCCACAGCAGGGAGTTTCACAGAGCTGAGGTCTCCAGGGTAGGTTGACCACAATCCTAGGCCTCCTCTACTTTCTTTTAATCCAGTTTTGTTCCCTTTAAATTCATCAAGTGATTTAACCCATTCGACAACAGAAGAATGTTCCCTCGTGTGCATATGCAGTATGAACAATGAATTGTACTCGCAGTTGGGAAACATAAAAAATTTGAATGCATCTCTCAGCCTGTACACCACGTAGCCAAAACTAAGTTGATCCCTCGGTGTCAAAAGGTTTACTTCATTAAACCAGAGGCAGCTAAACAAGTTGGTCATCGCTGTGTGCTCCCTTATCAGGACTGCTCCCTCTGGCACATCTGCAATTTAACATGCCTTTCATCAGAACATTCCAATTGAAGCAAAACAAAGGATTAAGGTTATTATTCGTAAAATAGTTTCATAGTACCAATTATGATACACATATTCCATAGTGCATAATCCATAATCATCTTTTTAACTGTGAAAAAAATGTAACAATTGTGGAAGGTCATATCAGCCTAAAACATCAGATTTGGGGCAGTATTTCTCCACCATTGTATTACCATCAGAGTGCAGCTTTGTTCAAATAAAGTATTGCAACAAGCTAGAATAAATTCTGTAATGTTTTGATGAGAATTGTCTCATAATTTTCCATTATTTTATCATGTTAATAAGATAGTAACATAGTGAGAAAAAATGTTAAAATTGTAAAAAAGACATAAATGGTGATCATGTTAATAAACCAAGATCACAAGCTCCCCTCAAAGAAACATAATTGACACATTGAGCTTTTGGATGTCGGAAAGTATGTGAATTCTCTTCCTTGGAAATCATAATAACTAACCTTTTCAGCTTGGTATACTATTAACTACTAAATCAAACTTTGGTTTGTCTTGTTTGAGAAAAGCAGAATTTGGTGTCCATGATGAAAATGAGTGAATTAAAATGACTAGCTTTTCCCCCAATTTAAGCTTAAGAGTACCCATGACCATCAGTAAAACTCCTCATGAAAATGCTTTGTGTGCATGTAACATGAGACGCCTTTGTGCATGGAATTGGGCTTGCTTTGATAATTGACAGGCTTTTTGTGCTTTGATCCTATATGTATGCTGCATATGAGAAAGTGCATTACCACTGAGTGTCCCTTTCTTAGGATTCCATAGCTCCATCCCCTCGTAGCGGTAGATTTTCATGTGCAAATCAATCAACGGCCGAGCATATCTCTTCCTTCTCTTGATTGCATCTGCCTCCTCATAGATACTCTTATGATGCTTATGACAAGCAATTGCAAAAGTGTGCTTACCTCGCCAGAGATATCTGTTAAGGAATATGCATTGCATATCATAAGATCATCTTGAAACATAAAAATGGCATGTTCAACAATTTTACACACCTTTCAAGAATAAGCAATGGATCAACGATAAGTTCCATCTTGCCATCAATCCAAATGCTATAGTGAGCTTGAGGAAATAACCTCTGAGTCAATATCTTTGGAACCTTCCCATTTCTTCTAGGCTCATCATATGGAGGATGATGTAATGTTATTAAGCGCCAAATACCAACCCATTTTCCCCCATCAGTATCCTCTCTGACAGTAGTATTTTCCTTGATGAAATCAAGAGATACCTCATCCACTACCATCAAGAAGCAGAAGAGCTTTTGGGATCGAAGACTAATATTTGATGGTTGATGGGGAATGTCATAACCATCAAAAATACCAGAGGCAACAACAAACTTGCATTTCTTCACATAGTTGATATCTATCTTATCCATTTCGGCACCTCCATTTTTCATAAATCCACAATGTACCTAAAAAACCATCGCGAAGTGCTACACCACATATTAAAGATATAGAAATGACAGTTCGCAATAAAGAAAATCTGGACGTATGATATACTGCCTTTATAAGATTTGAGATAGCGTTTTTTACATGTATAATATAGATGAACCCTCAATAATGATAATGACTGAATTTAGATGTTCGATGTGAAATGATCAATAAACAGATATTTCATAATCAAATCAAGAGATGTATTACGTTACCACCACTCTAGAAACTGATGTCATGTATATCACATAGATATTATATACATTAGTTACTACAATAGCATAAGTGTATTGAGGTATAAATTTTGAGCTCTGAGAAATGATTAGTCATGGTGAATACAATCCTATAAAAAACAGAAGAATAATATTTTTCCCTAAATAGATTAGAACTGGGTTTCTTTATAGGGTTTATTTATAGGAAGCAAGGAAATTGTGTGATTAGCCCAAAGCTACATGATTCCCATGGGAAAGACAATCTAGTTAGTTTCTGTTTGGATTTATTTATCCTTTTTCTATTTCTCTTTTAATATGGACATCAAAGATGTATTTGCTCTTCACTGATGGTAATACCAAAAGAGAAAAACAAATGCACCTTTGATATGCATACCAAAAGAGAAATAGAAAAAAGGATAAATAAATCCAAATAGAAACTACCTAGATTGCCTTTCCTATGGGAACTCTGGAGCTTCGGGCTCACCACACAATTTCCTTGAAAAGAGCAAATATGCCTTTGACGTGCATACTAAAAGAGTAATAAGAAAAAGATAAATAAGTCCAAGCAGAAACTAACTAGCTTGTCTTTCCTCTAGGATTATCATGAAATCATTCACAGACAATGATTTGAGGAGAGAAAGGATGCCCACGAGGATTTGTGATTGTCATCCATGTGTGTGTGACTGTATATGTATATGAAGTGATCAACATGTACAATTATGAGCTCTCAAGAAAAGAGCAGAGAAAAAGGAAGATGTAATACTTAAAGTGAAAAAAATTGTTATGAAATCCCAATTTCTATTTCATCTGCTGATAAAACATAATAACAGAAGTAATATCTTGTTTATTTGCTAAAAAGTATCTATTGTTTTTTGAGGGGAAAGATGCATAACAGATTTAATTAAGATATTAAAGAAGAAAGTAATAATCCTCTCAAAAAAGGAAGAAAAAAGGTTGCAAATTGACATATGCTTACCTTCATAGATGTATTCACCTTGAAACTATTCTCTCTTTCTGCCCAACTTTGATGCCCACCAAAAAGCGGTTGAGAATTCTCATTTCCTTTATCATCAATTGATATGTATGACAAACTTCTAGGGATGGCATTAGGAGTCCTCTTTGGAATCACTATAGTATCTGGATCATCTGCAAGAGGAATTGGGCAGCCTGCATGCATAAAATGTTTGAAATTAGAGAAAGGATGATGTCATAGCTTGTATAAAGAGGTGACGAATCTTACGATGTTGTGGCTTTGGTGAAAGACCAATAGTATCTAAGATGTGAAGAACTTTGCTGTCCTTCCTGCAAAGAGCTGCAAAAAAAAAAAAAAGAACAGTAATTAAGTAAGCATTAACATATGAACCCTAGCAATGGCCAAGAAAGAGAATGTTTGATAACTATAACAGAACCACAAAAGAATGGAATTGCTGAAAAAGATATATTTCTGCTAGAAAACAATGTATACATGCATGAGCTTTCAGATATATTTGCACATAAATACAGACACAATCTAGTTCCTTTTAAATTATTGTAATTGGACCACTGATATCGTTAGATGGGTTACTCATTCAGTACAGGCCAAAATAATTCTTACCTAGAGCCATGAATAGACATAGTCGATGCTTTGTCATCACAGTTTGAAGAGTTCAGTTTTATAACTGATTATTTGGTTTACAGGCACGTTATGTTTCTTTAATGCATGTAAAAATGAAAGATATTCATACTGCTTGCCATGTCGAAGTTGCCAAAGCCTTTAAGTACAACATATTCCCATTTCTGAATAATGCTAAATTCATTCAGAAATGCATCTTAATAAATTCAGTTTTCACTCTCGAACAGAGACCTATTTCCATTAGAATCCAACAACCATGAAAAGAATGCACCAACCAAGAAGCTCATATGTTCTATGCAGAATCTCATTTACCGTTACATGTTGCCTAGATTAAATAGTTTGGGAGCACATTGTTCCCTCAATAGTTTACAAGATTCAAATGGTAGGCCTTAAACTTCATCATTGTTCCCTCAAGTAACACATGGAGTCAGTCATATGAATTTTTTTTTTTTGAGGAACCAGTCATATGAAATAACCAGCAAGGGTTTTGGCAAAATGTTCATGAGAAATCAACTACACTATCAAATAGAGAGAGAAAAAAAGACAAAACTGCATTCACCTGATAAGAAACCAATGGAGGAATGACAAGACCAGAGATGGAACAGCAAAGCGACCAAAATGAGAAGCATCCACGCGATGGCCGACACGAACACCAGGCGTACGAAGCCCCTCCTCCACACCATCCTCAGCGGATCTGAGAGTCCCTTTCCGTCCTCTGCACCAACGCAAAATCCAATCAAATTAACATCCCCATCGGAATCAAGAAAAAAACAAAATCCCAAAAACTCGCAAACCTTTCCATCCTCCGAATCAACCCCAAAAGAGCAACCTGGCAAATCAAAAGAAGAAAGAAAAAGAACCGCCCCTTCGGGTGCCACTTACCCTTCGTACGAGGGCTCCTGGAGACGATCCTCTCGGCTCTCCGCGACGCCCGCAAAGAAAGCAGCCGCTGCTGCTGGGGGCCGTCTGCCTCCATCGCCGCCGCTTGTACTAACTACCTCAACTCAACTATGGCTAATGCTGCGTTGTCTCCTTTTACAGTTCTCCATCTATGAATCGATCGAACGAGAGAGGAAACAAACAGGAAGGAAAGGATTCTCGTTCTTGTTAGCGGGAGTGAGAGAGAGAGGGAGTGAATTGGCGAGAGATCTGGACGACAAAGGTGATCGGATCGAACCACCGAAGCAGACGACCCATGGTTGAACCGGATCCCCTAGATGACGTGACAAAAAAATTAAATTACTTTTTTAAATTTTAATTTATAGTTTTTAATATAATGTAATGTCTAAAAAAGTACTTAAAATATACAAAAATACTTAGCATTAGAAAAGCTTATTGATACTTTAAAATAAAATAATAAATAAACTTTTTTTATTAATAATTGTGAAAAAATGATGATGAGATTAACCCAAGTTTATTGAATTGGATCGGATTCAATTCACTGAAGAGAATCCATATCCGACACAAGCCGGTAGTCTGAGTAGCAGGGCTTAACTTTATATAATGAAGGTTTAACTAATAAAGTTGGGTCATATGAACTAATAAGAATGTTTATTTTCTTTCGAAAGGTGATATTTTTTTGTGATATTCTTGTCTGATTGAATGATATTTTAATTATCCAAATTTTAAAAATATTTCGTTGAAATGAGAATAAGAAAAAATAATAAATTATAAGTCGAAATTTTTATTACATATTTATTATTAAATGATAGAAAAAATGGAAATAATATATTCTAGTTATAAATTAACTAATATCGAATCATTTTTAAGTAGTGATAGAAGTGATAATCCTAGATGATTTTTTTATCGTTTTTAACAATAATTAGTCTACTTTATTTTATTTAACAAAGTATTTAACAAAGCAATTATGATATTATATTATTCTATATTAATTAGTAATACTTGCAATCAATAATTAATGTTTCCTCTATAGTCTATTCTACTTTAAAAAAACTACTATTGCCCAATAATTATTATAAGGATTACTAATGTTTAAAGATGTAATAGAAATATTAATAAGTGTATATGTCATTTTATTTTATTCTAATAAACACGTCCCGCCAATTGTTTTCTGAAATATTTACTAACGAAGGCAAAAATGGTCAAATTAAGTATACTTGTCTAATATATACTTCTTAAATTCTTCTTATTTTTCGTTGTTTCACTTTCTCTTCGAACTCAGATGCGATAATAACATAATGATGTGAAACAGTATAAATTCAAACATTTTTGGGTTGTAAAAATAACTCAATATTTTTTTCTTTAAATAATAATAACCCCAATCTTATCCAAAATAACCTCTAAAAAAAATCTTATCCAAAATAAGTTAGTAAACTGTCACTCTTCCCGCCATCCCGGCGCCCTGGTGCGGGGCGCAGTAGAAGCCGTACATCCCCTTCTCGTTCAGCACCACCGAGAAGGTCTCGCCGGGGCCGTTCAACAGCTCGTCCTCTGCCATGGAGATGGCCGACGCGTCCACCCCCGGCGGAACCTCGTCCTCGTCGACATTGTGAGGGAACTCGACGTTGTTCTTGAAGCTTGTCTCCTCGCCTGCCAGCACTGAGAACTCCTTAAGTTCGAACACCAATGTAGCGCCCCAAAAGTCGGCCCCGCCATGCGACGTGACCTCCTCCCACGACGTTACGCTGACTCCTTTGTTGACCGAATGGTCAGCACAAAGGAAATGCAAAGCTTAGGAATAGAGCGAAAGACTAAATGAATAGAATAATACAACTATATGAAAGAAATGCGGAAGCTAAATAAAAAATAGTACATCCATGAGGCATATACAAATCCATGTCAAAAGTACAACTCTATAAGTCCCATCTAAACTTTAGGTAACCATGTGCATACACCACCCAGCTATAGTCGCCGCACACATCTCAACAGCTCACGATCGTCATCAAATACCTGTGGGGATCATATAGCATAAGCTAAGTGTGAGTTCATATAAATCATAGATCAGTTTTGTCATAATATAGCATGAAATTAATTTAAGAAAAGGAAATTGAAATCGAGTTATCATAATTGGTTCCAATAGAAATACGTATGAGAAGAGCATATAACTTCATAGAAAAAATCTTGATAAATATGTCATGTCAAAATGGTATAAAGGAGATTATAGCATCGGTATCAAAGTAGGATCAAATTCCTCGAGAAAAAAATGAGATCAGATTCCTCGAGAGGAAGAGAGATCATCTTTTCATAAAATGACATAATGAAGATCATAACATCAGTATCATAGTAGAAATCAGATCACAAAAGAGAGAACATATTTTCTCCCATCCAAGGGTGACATGAAAGATCAAGTCATCATGAATCGATGTCATTAGTCATGGCAAGAAGAATGGAAATCATAGCATCAATATTATAGAAGAAATCAAAATCATAAGAGAAAGATTGTTTTTCCATATGATGGCGGACCCGGGCGGTGCTCGGGTGAACCCGATGCGGTCGGAAAGAGCCCGGGCCAAGTTTTGGGTACTCGGGCCGGGTTCTATCACGTCGTAAAATCAAGTTCAAGGTTTCGTTCTTCTCCGGCGATCGACGGCATAATACGACTAAGTTAACATCACAAAACGCACATCCACAGAGCATTCAAAGTTTAACGCAAGAATCGTGTTAAGCATGGAAACTAGAAAAAGAAGGCTTCGATAATCGGTTCATACTTCTTTCATTGTAACATCAATTTGATTGCACATATAGTTCGTGACATTAGGACATGTACAGGTTCGTTCCAAGGATAAATCATGCATCAATTCGTTCATGGCAGCAGAGTCATCATTTTAAAGAACATCTTGCATTCATATTCAACGGTTCAGGTCATGGATAAATCATGCTTAACTCGTCGAGAAACTCGACCTATGAAGAAGATCCCGAACGTACACACCTTAAAGCCTACGATTTTGAGGTTCGTCCACCCTTTCCCGACGTCGTGCTCCTCCTTTTTCATCGTTCGTGTCGAGGAGGTTCGCCGGTGCTGCCCTCTCGTACGTTGGCGCAACTCGATGGCAAAGGAGGGAGGAGCAAGGCAGGGGTTCGTTCTCAGGTCTCCGGCCATCGTCCGTCGCCTTCTCGTGAGTCGAACATGGCTGCTGGTGGCTCTCCATCATCCTCCATCCACAGCCACAGCAAGGAGAATGATGAAACGGAAAGGGAGAGCTCAAGGAGAGAACGAGAGATGGGAGAAGGAGGGGGGTCGGGTGCCTTATGAAGGGGTGTCCAACCTTTGGCTTCTTGCCTTGGTGATGGGGGTGACTCCTGGCAGCAGGATCTCGGCCAGGCATCCTGACTTGGCCATTGGAGGTCATGGCAGTAGGGAAGGAAACAAAGAGGAACAAAACAAAAGGGAAGGCAACAATCAGAAGGAGACAAAATAGAAGAATGCAAGGGAAAGAAGATAACGAAAAGAGGACAAAAGCTTAGGAAAGAAGAGTCTCGGCCAATCCTTCTCCCTTTTTTTTACGGTGGTGTTACAACCAGCGAGCCATCGCGGGCACCTAGCAGCACGTCGAAGGCGAGCGCGTCGCTGGACAGCATCAGGCAGTCAGCAGCTGCAGCGGCTGCCGCGGTGCCTACTACGTCTTTCACTAAGGCGGCCCCTGGCCGTCGACATCGACTTCGCCTTCGGGGGCGCGGCAATGGCCCTGCTGGCGAGCCTCGCGGCGTTGCCAGCTTTGAGACCGGCGAAGGAAGGGATGGCGACTATTGTGAAGGACAAGCTGGCCATGTCTTGTATGTGTCCTCGGGGCTCGCTCTTCTTTTGTTATTTTGCTCACTGTGCGTGGTGTTGCATAGTGAGGGGAAAGGGGGCATTATGTAGCGCAGCTAACACCTACAGGATGGAGCAGACGAGGTGGTGTTTCTCTGACATGGCCAGTTGGAAGAGCAATGGCGCCACAAAACGACCTAGAAGCAGGCGTGCATGGGTTCAAGATACCATAAGAGTGAATTCATAATAACAATGGTCGAACGAATGGCCTTGTTCATGCTAATTGTGGCCTGTGTTTGTCTCGGGGCTTTTCCCATGGATCGAGTTTTTTTTACTTTTTATTTCAACCCACTTTTCTATTTAGTGACATTTTTGTAATATGCACTTCAGAAAAATGCACCCCTCTAGCTTATTCTTCATATCACACGTCGCATATTTATCTTTCGAAATGGTAGTATAATAACGGAGACCCGCTAGGGCTTCCCCGAAGACCTTTGTAATCATTTTATTTATTCAATAAAGATTTTAAAGCTTTTCAAAATCTAGCATTGTGCCTTGAGCGTGGGGTGGCAACCCACAAAGCATCCCAAGTGATCGCATTCTACCTAGGTGTCCGTTTATTTATAAACGCCTCTATCGACGCATTCTCTCGGGATCAAGCGTTCCAAAAACTATGACATTGAGAAAATGGCATAAAAAAGCTTCCTCAAAGTATTCAAAAGAACTTGCCTAGACGTTGGGCATGTTTAAGCGTCGCACGGGTCAATCAAGTGAAAAACAATCCCCTAACAAGTTGGTACCGGACCAGCTTTCCTAAGACCGCTCTAGTTGGCGTTCGACGATCAAGAAGGAATTACATCGAATTCGGAGATGACTCGAGAGCCTGCCGCACTAGAGAAGGACCACCGAACAATGCCTCGGCCAGTTTCAATTGGACGTGGACGAGATGCAAGATTAACTTGTAACGCATGAGTGGGAGTTGGAGAAGAAAGTGGACATCACAATGGTGCAGGACGAGGTCGCGTCGTTGTATACGCGGCTCGAGTCCATGGAGGCAACAATCATGAATTTGCGAGAGACCTTGGACAATGGTCTTTCAAACATGAGATTCGAGATGGAACAAGAGCTCAAGCGACGCTATAGAGATGGACAACGTCCTGAGACGTCAGTCCCGCATGAGGCAAGAATCGACGTACCAAAGTCGATGCCCTACAAAGGCGAGAGGTCGGCAAAAGAGATAAATAACTTTCTGTGCAACGTCCGACGGTATATGAAGGCATTGGACATGACTTCAAAAGTGAGGATGGTGAAGATTTGCATCCTTTTATTTGCAAGATGCGATGAGTCTATGATGGTGATGTCATTACGATGATGTGGAACGCGATAACGTCGATCCCATTGAGAGGTGAGATGACTTCAAGAGGCAGCTTACAAACTACTTATACCTTGCCAAGTCGGGATTGGAGATCAAGATCGCGTTGTTCAACATTTGCTAAAAGAGCGCGTTAAAGGAGCTTCGCCCTATAGAACTCTTAGGTGGACAAAGACGCATTGTTAGCGGTCTTCATCAAGAGTTTGAAGCCATGAGCTAGAACGAAATTGGAGCGACGAGATTATCCCAACCTTCGCTTGCTAGTCACCGCTGCTGAATCGCTCGTAAGGTATGCCAAAACGAGCACTCCACCACCAAAACCCTCGGGCAAAAATAATGACGGGGAGAGAAGACAAAGTCGCAAGAAGGCAAGCCGCACTATCAAAATAAGGGGAATGGCCAACAAGATAGGAGGCCTAATAATGATAGATTCAGGAGTGACGAAAAATCGCCAAAACCTTGCTACATTTATAAGGGCCCACATTAAACAAGCGATTGTCCGCAGAAGACGATAACGAATGCTATGTATTGCCCCAACGAGAAGGAGAAAGAGGAGGTGTATCTCAGTTCGATGTATGTCCTCAACGTCATCAATGCCTTGAAGAGTACATCATTGGCTGCTCGACTTTATGCGGATATCGAGTTGAATGGACAAGTCTTGAACGCTCTCGTCGACATGGGAGCATCGAAGTTGTTCGTGATAGAAGTGAGTGCCAAAAAGCTGAAGCTGCCACTAAAGAAGACTTTCGCCACGTTCAAGACGGTGAACGTGAAGTCTATCGCGACCACAAGAATTTTTCCAGAAGTAAAGATTCGCATTAGTGATCACTAGCTGATCACAATAGGTTTTTATCCTATTTTAGATGTATTTCACCCATATCGAGCCACTATTTTGCATAACTTTTGGTCAATTATGTTTGGAATGCAAGGATTGTGATAATTAGTTGATCTTTATCATTTTATACTTGATTTCATATGCACATAGGCTCTGAATTGCTAAAATCCATAAATATGTCAATTCTATGCAAAGTTATCATTTCAATGTGCAAATTATCATTTTTCTATTTGAGCTGATTTCAGTGATTTTCTTGCCCTAAATCCTCTGCCATCATGAATGAATCATATTTGGATGATCATATTTCGACTTGTGCAACAATCCATTTCACAAGTTATCATTTTTTAATACTATTATCGTTTAAGGGCAAAACTGTTATTTCGATATGCAAAACTATCAAATTTGCACAAAGGCATTAAGCAATCTTTAACTTACTGTCTTAACTCATTGTTGTTCAAATTTGATCTCATTTGGATAATCACAACCAAAGTTATGACAAGTTATCATTTTTAAGGCATTAAGTTATCGTTTTTGGCACCCAAGTTATCATTCCTATGAAATCTTATCCACATTTGATTTCTAACCTCATTCACTTGTCATCCTAATCCCTTTGATGCCTTCAATGCTCTGAACCATCCATATTTGAATATTTTCCAAAATATATGCAAGGTTATGATTCTAGGTCTTCAAAATTATCATTTTCATTTACTGATTTCACCTCTGTATAACATCATATTTTATTTGATGTTGGAACTGATCCTAGTAGCTGTCCTCATCCTTATTTGTTTATTTCATATTTGGGAACTTTGATGTTTGGTGTTCTATCTCTTCCAGCAGGTATTATAAAGTTAAAAAAAGGCTAGAAAAGAAGGGGGACCACCTACTTTTGTTGTCCAAAAATCTGTCTCCTGCAAACATTTCCAGGACCAGGACACATGGCACAATCACATCACCATGGAACATTCTGATGCTGATCAAATGCTGTAGAATCCACACATATAAGGTGGAAATTCTTGAGAAAAAAAGAGGGGGCTGACCATTCAAGGATTTTGGGGCATGAAGGAAGCAAGGAAGGAGAAGTATTACTGATTTCTGTGGACAGACTCTTGATTACAGGATGTTCTGTATCAATCCTTCCTACTATTGTGTATCAATCTTTGTAATTATGAGGAGCTAAGTCCTATGTCTCCTAGGATAAGGTAGTAGTCTAGATTAATTGTGGATGGATATGGACAATTCTGATTTCTTGCACTGATTTTTGAATTTTTGAAGTTCTGATTTCTGATTTTTATTTCTGAAATCTATTTTGTATGAATCTGATTCCTGACATTGTAAAGTCCTAATTGTATCCACAACTGAGAAGTTGTCATTTGATCTAATCCTTGTTTAGAAATGAAGCAAAAATCAATGCCAAGTTTCTAGATTCAATCCCAACTAGAATTTGATTTGCTGATTTCTGATTTTTCATTTTTGATTTCTGAATTTGCTAAATCTGTTTTCACCATTGTGGAGCCTTAATTGAATTAATAACTGATATGTTACTTATGCTTTTATTTTTGTTCAGAAATGAATCAAAAGTCACTGGTAATTCTAAGATTCAATTCTTGAATTATTGCAAACTATCCATTGCTGATTTCTGATTTTCAATCCTGATTTCTAAATTTGAAATTCTGAAATATGTGGGGTTCTTCTTGTCATTGTAAACCTCTGATTTTATTCAATCAATAAGAAGTGATTTTAAGATTGTCTTGATGTTCAGAGATGGACCAAGAATGCAATGACATTGCTGAATTCTCATATGATATGTAGATGTTGATTTCATTTAATCCCTTGGTAAAAAATGTGGATTTCATTTGAATTTGCAGCTGAGAGACTGATTTAAAATCCTCTTGTAGTTTAGAGATAAACCAAGAAGCATTTGTATCAATATTGAATTGATTTCATCCCCGTTTAGTTGATTGAAGTATTTCCCTCATTTTCAAGGTGCAATTGAAAGTTATCACTTCAGATTTCACTAAACCATTGAAATTCAGCAAGGAACTAAATTTTGAGCCTAATGTCGACTTGATTTCAATCAGGACCTTTTCTAATTCAACTTAGCTAATCAATCATATGAGAATATGATAATTAGTTCTGGATTAATTAAACTGTGAAAACAGATTATTTCAAGTTGAGTTAAAATTTAATGATAACTTGTCCATTCCATCCATAATTAAATTATATGAATCCCAACTCTTAGGAGAACCTTCCTCATTTATAGACAAACCTTTGAGCTTCTAGTTTAGCATTTACAATTCAGTTTAGATAACTTTTCAAAAATTTCAAAACAGTTATCATTTTAGTCCTTTTTAGAAATTGATTTTAACTTTCTTTCAAATTTTTGGATTTTTAACTTTAGTTAAAGCTAATCTATATTGTTTAAAGAGTTTTAGGCTTCAAATCACCGTGGATACAATATTTGGGTAGACTACAATTGACCTGTATATTTACAGTAGAGAGTGAATTAGGGAGTTGAATCAAAAATTGAAAAATCTGAAATTTGACCACAAAATCAGCAAGTTATCACTACACTCCTCAATCTCACTATCAATCAATATGTGGTCGAGAAGCTTCGACGTGACGATGGTACCATTAGATGACTACGAAGTGATGACGGACATATCTTTTCTACGATACATTGTTGCATATGTCATCCCGCTCACCAATTATCATCTTTGACCCAAAGGGACCTTACAATATTCCCATGAGATTAGGCAGAGATTTGAAGCAGAAGACCCACTTTGCCATGCAAGTGGCGAAGGGGTTACGAAAATAAGAGTACACCTTCCTAGCGACCACTATCTTAGAAGATCTGGGCCCTCCACTACAACACATTTTAAAGTTCTTGAAATTCTTGAAAACTTTGCGGACGTCATGCCCCCGGAACTCCCAAAGCAGTTGCCTCTAAAGCGTGAAATGGACCATATCATCGACTTGGTCCCAAGATCGAAATCTCAAATGGAGTCCCTTATCGACTAGTCCCTCCGGAACTAGTAGAATTCCATAAGCAACTCATCGAACTATTGGATGCAAATATGTTCGACCCTAGAAGTCTCCTTATGGCGCTCCGGTTCTCTTTCACAAGATGCATTATAATTTCCTCCGAATGTGCATCGACTATCGGAAGCTTAACAAGCTTATGGTAAAGAACAAGTTCCTCATTCACCTAGTGACGGACTTATTCGACCAACTTGACGGTGCAAATGTTTTACCAAATTGGATCTTCATTCGGGCTATTGGCAAGTCCGAATCACAGAAGATGATGTACAAAAGATGGGATACATTACACGATACAGCTCTTACGAATTACTCGTGATGCCTTTCGTCCTCGTCAACGTCCCAGCAACCTTCTGCACCCTCATGAATAATGTATTGTAACTATTCCTTCATTGTTCGTGATTGTTTACCTCGATGATATCATGATCTACAGTCACACTTTAGAGGAGCACATCGAGCACATTCGACAGATTTTCGAGGTGTTGGGATAGAATCAACTCTATGTCAAGCGAGAGAAGTGTGCATTCGCTCAATCGAAAGTGCACTTCTTAGAACATGTCGTCGAAAATGGCAAACTAAAGATGGGTGGTGCGAAGATTCAAGCCATCATGGAGTGGGAGCTGCCCAAGCGGGTTTCCGACATGCATTCGTTCCTTGGCCTGACGAACTATTATAGACGGTTCATCAAGGGATATTCACATGTGCCGACCCCTTTGATGAATCTCCTTGGGAAGAATGTGAAGTGAGAGTGAATGCCGACATGATAGGAAGCGTTCGGCACCAAGTCTTACGAGGTACAAATAGATGCTTTTGACTATGCTATCGGAGGAGTTCTTATATAAAAGGGGCATCTCGTGACGTTCGAGAGTCACAAACTCAACGACACAAAGCGGTGCTCCGCCGTTCAGAAGAAAGAGATGATGGCAATGATCCACTTTCTTAGGATATGACGGCACTACCTTCTCAGGTCACGATTTTATATCAAGCAGACAATGCCGCGACAAGTTACTTCGAGACGTAGAAAAAGCTTTTGCTGAAGCAAATAAGGTGGCAAGATTTCATGACGAAGTTCGACTATGCCCTCAGCCGACGCACAGAATTAGCAGCCATGAGTTTCACTCAGGCCGACATGATCGAGAGGATAAAGAATGGATTGGAGTCGGATCCCACGATGAAGAACCTATTCGAGCAAGCAAAAAAGAAAAATACAAGTCGCTTTTGGGTGGAAGATGAACTGATCTTCACTAAGGAACGTCGCATCTACATTTCACTGTTCGCCAACTTGTGCGTATTATCATGCAAGAGTGTCATGACTCCAAGTGGGCAGGACATCCGAACGATTCACTGCACTTTGGCACTCAACGAGGACAACTATTTCTTGCCAAGGATGGAGGACGATGTTGAAGCTTTTGTAAAAATATGCCTTATTTGCTAATAGAATAGTAATATTAATTAAGCACCCGACGGACTTTTGAAACCTCTGCCTATTCTAGAACGACCATGGAAAGATGTTTTCATGAACTTTATCACGGGTCTGCTCAAGTCTGAAGGGGCGGGTATCATCGTAGTGGTTGTTGATCGGTTCTCTAAGTATGCCATCTTCGTCGCCGGCTCTACAAGTTGCCCTATCATCGAAGCTGCGGAGTTGTTCATGAAGCATGTCGTGAAGTATTAGGGTCTTCCTCAAAGCATCGTCAGCGATCGAGATGGGCAATTCGTTGGCAACTTCTAGAAGAAATTATTCAAGATGATGGGCTCTAACATGCACTTTTCAACCTCTCTTCATCCTCAAACGGACGATCAAACTGAGAGAGTAAATTCTATTATGGAGATTTCCTTGCGGCATTATGTCAGTGCCAATCAGAAAGATTGGGCGAAGCTACTCGACATCACACAATTTACCTACAACCTGCAACGAAATGAATCAATTAATCGGAATCCCTTTGAGATAATGACGAGGCAGTAACCTCTCACTCCACAAGCCGTCACCACTTCTTATGATGACAAAGTCGTTGCCGCTCACCACACGATGAGAGAATGACATGAGCAGAATGATATGGCTCGGACATGTTTGCACAAGGCATTAAAGCGCATGAAAAAATGGACAGACACTGCCCGACGGGATGTCAACTTTGATATTGAAAACTTGATCCTCGTGAAGCTGGTCCAACATCTTCGGTTAAGCGGGAAGAATCTGCACGAGAGACTCGTTAGGCGTTACAAGAGCCCATTCAAGATCCTAAAGAAGATGGGTAATGTGCCTACAAGCTTGAGCTCTCGTCGCAGATGCAACAACACTCAATCTTCCATGTTAGCTTGCTTAACTTTAGTGTTACACATTTTACTCAACTTAGGCCCAATATGACGATTTAAGACGGGAATTACAACTTCAATTACTTCACTGTATTATTTTCGCAGCAGATAGAGTTATAGAGATCACCACCACTACACTGCAAAGGCTACTAGCCTCATAACGTATAACATAGCAGATGACATGCTGACTTGAGTAACAACATCGCATAGAAAGACGTCAGTAGATCTTCAATCAAAAGTTCCACCAGAAACATGAAGATTATGCAATCCAAATCGTAGTTTTCTTTAGCAGTGAACAGCTATCTCACATGTTTTAAGCAGAAGCTGCTATTCTTATCTATGGGCTCCTGCACACTGCACTGAGCTTGAAACATTTGTGAAATATGTCCAGCTTTACAAAGATGTTTCATTTGCTCCACAATTAGTTATCCGAGTGAGAATTTGGATCTAGACCAAGAATAAACCTATTACAAACGTGTTGGATACACAAGAACACTGAAAGTGGATAAGTAATTGCTGACGATACATACTAGGTGTTCTGTAGAGGTAGTACCTAATCGTTGCATTACAAAAAATAGAGAATTTGGGAGCTCTCACAACAGACAGGAAACCTCTTTCAAGTTCAGCTGAGGCTTTTTCTACTGTGTTACGTTGTGACTGCCTCTTGTTCTTCATTGTCATGGTAACCTCTCTGAGTCTTTAAATATACAGTTCTTTTTAGGATTGAATCGACCTCCTTTGGCAATAAAAGAGTTAACTATATTCCTAATTTCCAATATAATGGGAAGCAAAAAGCATTCATTCCAAAAGATCTAAATGATAACAATGCACATGCGGTGCATCTTGATTCGAATACATGAGATACACTTGCTAAAGATACTATAGGTTAGATACTGAATATATAATTCCCATGTTACCTGTATTGTCATGCTAAAATTTGCACTTCATATATAAATAGCTTCTCATTGGGCTCTATCTAAATTGTAGCTCATGGGTAAAACTGTAAAGATAACATCAAGAAAAGCAGCAAAGCCTTTACTTGCTTGATTGTGATGCAAGCAAGTGAACACATAATCCTCAGCGGGATGTAGTGAATTAATAGCCAAAATCACATCAATGATAAAACATAAATGTCACATGCAACACACACATACATAAAACATACATCTCTATATTTCTATTTCTTTTTTTCGGTGGATTCTATATTTCTGTCTTTGTTGGGCCATAAAAAGACAGAATGTGAAATACTACCATATCAATAAAATATTTAACAAACCAATTAACAAGACGTCATAAAAAGTAACCATTAAACAGTATAAATAATATACATTTGTAAGTAAGCATGCCAACTACATATAAATTATAAACAGACTCCTTATATATTTACTGTTATAATAAGAACTAAGAAGAGTTTTTTAAGCAACATAATCGTATAAATGACCTGGCGACACATGCCAAAATTCAGAGTTCATCATATGGGGAAGATGTTCTCGTCGTCATTCATGTCTAGGTAAGTGAACAGTGTGTCGCCCTTGTAACAGAAAGTGGAATCCAAGTAGCATTTCATGTTGTCAAACAGATTTAGACTGTCCACCAACTTATGGAACACATTGCATCCACAACACTGATAAAAAGCCAGAATCACCAATCATAAAGATAAAATTTAAGTCCCATGGAACCGAGGAAAAAAAAAGGATGCATCTTTATCTTCCAAGGGTTTAAAAAAGATGGTACCATCGGTGTAAGCATGAGGGTTGATAGCTCGTGTTGTCCGTTGGCCGCAAACATTGCAAGTCAAGGCAACTCGCATTCGGCGACGAGGGGACTTGGTATACAGGGACCAGGGGAAGGTCCACATTGTCGCTTGCTCGGAGGCATCGGAGTCAGCAGGGGGCCCTTCCATCCCTGATCTTGTTTTCCAACCCCGGCCAGAGGCTGTGCTCAGAACCAACCCCATAGCCGCATCCTACCAAAAATCACACAATCCCAATTCAAAAATTAATAAACCAAATTTGATCCCAACTACAACACCAAACGACATTATTTCCTTCGTCAAAGATCAAATTGCAGTTTTCTTTTTGCTTCCGAAATTCATACCTTGGACAGAGGGGAAACATGTGCAGGGTTGCCAAGGTAGGGAGCGATATTGGTGCTTGCGTCGTCGGCATGGAGAACTGCTCCGTCATTGCGATCTGGGGGAGAAAATAGGGGATCGATAAAGAAAGATGAGACATTAAAAGATACAAATCGAAATGATGGGACGAGAGAGAGAACGAGTTACAGGAGATCAGGCCTACTACTATTACTATTGCAGACGACAGGGAGGAAGCATCGGCGCTTCCCGGAGAAGTTGCCCTTCGGATAGAAGGAGGCGAGCGAGGAGGAAGGCGACGAGGCGATCGCCGTTGAGGCCGCCATGGACTCCATCATGGATCGAGCGAGGAAGAAGCGAGAGGATCATACGATGGGTTCTAACAGTGAAGTTGGTGTCCTTATAAGGTGTACTTTGTTGGCGTTGATTAATAAGATCACATGTCTCGGATCATACACGCGTGGCACTTATGTGCCACTTCATTGGGGCAATTGATCACATGTCTTAACTAGATCATATAATTGGATTGAGTTTCATGTTTCATGTTTAGATTAGAACAAACAATCCTACATTTCCGAGGAGGGAAAGAATAAAAAATGTTGGGCTATAAAATATCCATATAAGTAGAGGGACCGGATTTATGACCCTAATTTGCGGCCGAGAAGGATTATTAACTTAGGTTGAGGTGACGGCATGTGCCACGTCCAATGTATTTGTTTTCAAGTTAAAAAATTGAACTATTACATTGAAAATATTTTGTGATATATAGAAGTTTGTGGCGTCCCTTATTTAAAAACTCAAAATAATGGTGTCACTTCAACAAGTATAGGATTACCGCCGAATGTTTTAAGGGGAGGGAGGGAGGGTTCTTGGCGAGTTCGAAAACCCTAATCGCGCGTCGAAAGCCTTTCCCTCTGTTCTCCACCCACTGCTTCCTTATGATGGTACGCTCTTTGGAGTTGCCCCTTTGCTTGGTTTTATTCAAATCTTTCGGCGCTGATCTTTTTTGTTTTACCTTGTTTTGGCTTCCTTGCAGGCGGATTCCCCATGAAGGTAAAAGACATTTTTTATTTGCATTTTTGAGTATCCGTTTCCATTTTTGTATTATGTTTCTTTCAAATCTACTGGGTTTTGTTAATGCGTTAAATTTGTTGCTAGTGAGCATTTTGTGAAATTGTTATCTTTGTGCAATGTTTTCTTAGGTCGTTGTGTCAGTATTCTTCCTGAGTGCTGATGATTCACAAATAGGTTGTACAGAAAAGAAAAAAAATATTGTCTAGCTTATGAGAACTAAATTTATTAGTAATGTGAACAAAGCATTTCATGGTCAATACGTGAAGAAGCAATCGACGATCAGTACATAGCTGTTAATAGTGTTAGCCATCAAAACAAGATTGTTTGTACTTGTCTTCTAAATATTTTGGCGTCGAACTTTGGATGAAGATCAATGGAAAAGATAACTTCTTGGAAATAATGAGGGCTTTGATTCCCAAATTGCCTATGAAATTTTGCTCTTTCTGATATTGTTTTAGAGATGGAAAAGGAAGTCATGCTTCTTTATTGTTGAATAAACAAGATAGTTTAACATCAAAGAAATTATGTACATTCACTAAAACAAGTTTAAAATTCCTGCGAGATAATAGTTTAACATAAAAAAAAACATCATTTGCTTCTTCTACCACCTGCGAGATAATATTCCTCGTGAAGCATCTTTCGCAGCACGAAGATATCAGCATTTCTTTGAGATAAAATTGTCCATAGTTGAGTTCCTTTATGGCGAATGGCAAAAATTTTGTTGAAAAAAAATCGCCTGCCATTTGTTCTTTGGTTATGTGTGGTCCAAATGAGTGTGGTCTGATTTGGGCATGAGCAGGGAGCAGTTCACCTGCGCGCTGAGGTCGTGAGCAGGAAGGCAAAAAAAAGAACGATGACACCGGGACAGAAAAAGAACGGCAACAATGAGAGAGAAAAAAAAAGATAGCGAGAGAGAGACTTAGGGAGGGAGGAGTAAGAGAGAATTGACGATTCAGGGCGAGCGGTAGCAACAATAAGCAGTAGACGACTGGAAAACACGACGGCAAACGGCTGCAACACACGACGGGCAGGCAATGTTGTCAAACTCGTAAATCAAACTTGACACGAAAAGCTGAGGTAGACACGTAAATCATGAGATCGTAATATCGGACGATTCTCTGGTTTTTTATTTTAAAATATTTATATGATTTATTTTCTACGAGATTAAAAACATAAAAAGTTCAATATATTAAATTTTTAAGAACTAAATAAGGTAGAAATAATTATTTTTAGATTGCACGTATCACTCATAAAGCATAAATATAATTGTTAGTACAAATATTAAAATCTTAATGATACAAGAAATAAGCTTATTTAAAAAAACAAACATAACAGATGGAGAAAAAAACTCCCCTGCACACGAGCAGGGGCATTTTCAAGATGGAGTCAGCACGTGCATAAGCAAACACAGATGACAGAACATGAGAAACTTCGAGGCCGATAGAGGAGGGAGGAGAGAAAGGCATATCTACAGGTAGAATGGCGAACGGTAACAGCGAGCTCTTGCAGTAGCATGGCTAATGAAAGCATAGGCGAACTACAGATGCAACAATGCCAACAACCACGGCAGCGGCAGCAAGTAGCAGCGGCGACGACCAGCAGCAACAGCGGCGGCAACCAGCAGCAACAGCGGCGGCAACCAGCAGCTGTGGCGAACAGCAGCGACAGTGAGCAACAGAGGCGAACAGCGCGCAGGCGAGAGCGGCGAACAGCGACGCTGGCGAGCAGCAGCGACAGCAGGCAATGCCGCAATGGCGACGGCGTGATGAAGGGCATCGTGGCACAGAACTCAGGTAAAAGGGAATAGTCTAGTGGAGCAGCCAACGAAACACCTTCATGAAGGATCAGTTGTGTTTGGATTTGGGGCATGAATGATTAGCGCATCGTGACGAACTCAGGTAAAGAAAAACAAATTTCTTGCTGGACTCTATCGCGTGCTGGCTCAAAACGAGTTTTATGACTCGTTTTCCAGGGCTGAGATCGTAAATCGCCCGATTCCACGAGTCAACTCGCGATTTTGACAACATTCGGCAGGTGGCAACAACTGTCGGCAGGTGGCAGCGGCAACAATTGGCGGCGGCAACGCACGGTGGCAGCCGGAGGTGGGCAACTGGATTAGGGCATTGTTTTTTCCTTAATGCCTTTTGGGCTCGCGTGATCACACTACATGACCACTTACTATGCTGAAAAAAAGGTGGGATCTTACATTCCAGCACGCGACGCGTGCTTGCCGGAAATGTGTCAAGGTGGAAACGAGCACGAATTTCAGAGCTAGGATCGTAGAATCGTCCGATTTTACGGGTTGGGACGCGATTTTGACAGAAATAAACTTGATACGTATGTCCTTTGTGGTTATCATAGTTTGGCTGAGATGATATCTTTCTTTCTGAGAAAGTTATATTTCCTTTTATCTATGTAGTGGATTGCTGAGATAGTTGGTGGCATTCATAACTGATCCCTCTTAAGATACATTCCCCATACTTTGCAGATTGTGTGAACTACAATGCTAATTCAAGTTTTATTCTTAGAATTTGTATACCATTTGCTAATTTAATCATCTTATAAACTGTAATCAAGACTACAAACAATATCCTTATTATTATTATTATTATTATTATTATGTATGTATGTAGTCGTTGGCACTATCTATGTTCTTTTTTTTTTTTGAGGAGGCCCTATCTATGTTAGGCTGTTGCTTGGCACAAATAGATGTCTTGCCCAGATTTGTGTTAAGTCTGAGGAGCATTGTAGCTATTGCCCATCCCCAAAAATCAGCAGTTATTTGTATGTAGAAAACCTAAAGACAACTTCTGTGCACATTATTACTTTCATGCATTGTGTTGGTTGATGTGCTCATACAAAGAACAGTTGAAGACTTTTTCTTATTTTGGAGCCCGTCTACTCCAGTCCCCTACACCTTTTACTTTAATTTTACAAGCTTTGCATGTTCTTATCTCTCATAAAATCTTTTTGAAATCATTAACGGTTTTTCAGGTACACAGGATCACTTTCTCCTTACAAGGGTCAGTCTGCATCCAGATCCCGGTCTAGGGACAGGTATCAATCCAGGTCACCATCTCCACAACCTAGAACAAGAATAAGGTCACGATCAAGAAGTCATGATAGGTTTGCTTTCCTCATTTTGCAAGGTTTCATGAGTACAATGATTTGAATGTTTGAAGTTTTTTGTGCTTATTTGAATTGAAGAACTATTTGTAGGAGTGAAGCAGCAAATCATGGAAACACTCTTTATGTAACTGGGCTTGCTTCTAGGGTGTCAGAAAGGCACCTAGAAGATCATTTCTCCAAGGAGGGAAATGTTAGTTATGTATACTCTCCTGTTCTGAATAATCTTTGGAAGAGCCATAATATCCTGAAAGATTTTATTCTTTAGGTTGCTAGGTGTCAGTTGATAGTTGAGCCCCAGATTCATGTTTCTCGTGGTTTTGCCTTTATCACCATGGACACCACTGAAGATGCTGAGCAATGTATCAAAAACCTTAATCAATCAGTGCTTGAGGGTCGGTACATAACAGTGGAGAAGGTATTGAATTCACCAAATCTGGATTGATGATATTCCATAAGGATCTTTTCCTTGACTTGGAGGTTTTTTTGTTACATTCAGAACTAAAAACAATCAATGCTGATGAGTACTTCAATTTAAACGTAGTAATAGCTATAATATGCCCGTTTAAAAAAAATAGCTATAATATGCACATGTGAACTCGACACATATCAATAAAACGGATGGGTACTCTTGGTAACCATCATTTTCCCTCACCAAAAAAATTTCAACTTAAGACATACAGCTTGATGATTTGCTGTCTTATTGATTTTCCATTCATCAAATCAACTATGTTAAAGGCAGATTCACATCCATTGAGCAATTAGCTTAATTAAACAAATCAAACATAAAGAAAACATTTCCAATTAAACAACTTTGGCATTTGCCTTCAACTGACAAGATTAAATCACTGGACATTATGAATCCTGAGATATTTTTTACGATACCTCAAACATAGTATTCATCTACAATCAATCCTGAAATTAATCTCTCTTTTTACTTCAAAAAACATATTTACCTCATTTTGTCTTTGACCTCCATGGAAACAATCAACACTCTATTCTTCTATATGGTTTCCAGGAAAAAATGAGTTCGGCATTTCATGTGTATTGTCACAACCTAAGTTTTGAAGACTGCAACATGTAAATAGTCTTGTTTATTTTTCTTTTTCCAGTCAAGGAGGGGACGTCCACAGACACCTACACCTGGAAACTATCTTGGCTTGAAGAATCCACGAGACAGTAAGTTTATTTTATCATTCTTTGTTTTATTATGATGCACATAATTTTGACAAATACTTGATTGCCATTATATGAAGGCTCTTCACTTTGAGCAGCTTTTGATCTATTGTTTTCTTATTTCTTGTTGTTTATGCTTGTTGTGTTATGTCTATTTATGTAGGTTATCGTGGAAGGTGCCGACCCCACCTAGTGGGATAAGGCTTTGTTGTTGTTGTATCGTGGAAGGTACCGTGGAGGCTATGGCCGAGATGACTATGGCGGTGGTTATCGTAGATCTCCAAGGAGATCTCCATATAGGGGTGTCCATGATTATTCCCCTAGGAGATCACCATACGATGATAGGTATAAGAGAGAGGTCACCGTATGACGATAGGTATAGGAGAGAGAGGTCACCTTATGATGATAGGTATAGGAGAGAGCGTTCAAGGTCAGTGCCCTGCTCTCCATATAGAAGCCCCGGCAGGGGTGGTGGCTATGGGCATCGTACCAATGGGTACCATCGGTGAATTAGGATTTCCATTGATGAGAAATGCAGGTAGGTTGAGTAGCGCAAACAACTATTAGTTCAGGTGAACTTATTTTCCTATTCTTAGATCTATGAAATTGTTTGCCGAAGCCTGAATGAATGTTTCTTCTACCGCTTTGTTTTGTATTGCAATAGATTGTTTCATTTGAATGATGAATGAACTTGCATATATCTTCTCGACGGGAACATCATTACAGATAACTATTTATTAACTGAATTGGGGAATCACCAGAGGCCACAACTGTCTAGCAGTTCGTGTATCTGAAATGTTTTTGGTTTCGTCATTTGGGTGCATATCCTGAAGATCTGCTTGGGTAATAGTAATATCTGGTGAAAATATCTCTGCAGTATAAACCCAAGATGTAATTATCATGTGACATCTTCCTGTTTGTTGTCATCCTGAACACTTTGCAGGATGCTGGGCCCTTTGCACATTTTCTCTTCCCTGTGATTCCATCATGTTATTATCCTAAACTGTGCGTGGATGGTGGTCCACTGTACCCAGGTTTCTCTCCCTTGAGCAACCTATCTGACTCATGTGGTAGCACTTCAGATGAAGGCGATGGGTGGCTCTGCAACACAAAGTACTTATTTGATCTCATGAATCAATGGCTTAATCATTATGTTTTTTAGCACTGTACATTAGCAATTATGTCTGATGAATGATGGCATGCTACTCCTATTTGGGCATTCTACGCAATATTTATGTACGACTGCACTATCAAGTGAGTCATGGTTTGATTGTGATAATAACTTTCGTCTCATCAGCAAGCTCACCTTTTTAGGTGCCTAGTAAGTTCATGTGCTCCTTGACAACTTCAAAATGGACATTTTATGTCATAAGATTGGATCATGTATAATTTCATCCAAAAGAATACACGTCGTCTCGTTACAAAACCCAAATTGAACAAGTTCATGACTAGCGGTTTCTTACTGGTTTGCAGGCGACTATACTCTTCTTGTTTTCGCTCGGCCACCACCTCCTCCGGCGAACTGCGACATTTGTACCAAACGGTGGCCTTCCAGAACTTCTTTTCCTTGGTGGTGGCCTTCCAGAATGACTGTGCGTCCTTAGGCAAGCTCTAGGGCCTCCGTCCTCGGCGATCGTCGCCGGGGACGCCCCACCCCATCCCAACCCTCCCTCCCCTTCCTCCTCCTCCTCTCTCTTCTTTCAAACTTTCTTAAGCTCTCCCCTCTTCAACTCACCTTCCTGAGATGGCCTCTGCTTCCTTACCCCCCTACCTATATCTTTTTCCATCGTTGCCAAATCATCGTGGTCCTAACCCTCACCTCCTTCCACCGGACCAATCCCCCACTTTCCCCCCTCCGGGCGCCTTGAATGACACCACCACGAGCTCATGGTCTGCGACGGTTCGGAGAGGACGCCCGTCTTTTCCCATCACCCAGTGTCAGCTCCGGGGGCTTCGTGACTCCATCACTGATGAAGTCGCCATACCTGAGGCGGACATTGCTGACCGTGCTGCTGCCCTCAAGCTTTACCTCCTGGGTCGTTTTGTGGGCGATGTGCGACTCTTGCAGGCGCAACTACCACTAATCTGGCCAACCGTGGCCCCATGTGGCATATCTGATATCGGTAACTCTTATGTGCTTTTCACGTTCACTAACTCTGCTGATCGCCTGCAGGTCCTTACCGGTGGACCCTGGGAATTTGGCGGCCGCTGTCTCACGGTAACTCAAGTCTCACCTTTCTTCCGCACGGATGGTGACCATGATATGGCCTCTTCTACGTGGATCTGTTTCTCCGGCCTACCGCTCGCGCTCAGAAATGAGGTTTCCTTGAAGCGGCTGGCCTTCGGTTTTGGTACCTTGCTGCAGATTGACGTTGATAGCCTCCCTCTGGAATCATGGTCGGTTGCTCGCGCTTGTGTCGAGATAGATCTCACCCAGCCACTTAAGTAGGGGATCTAGGTCTCCCTCCCGAACGAGGAGCGTTACCTACAACGTGTGATGTACGAGCGTATCCCTAATTTTTGTTTCAGGTGTGGCATCGTTGGGCATCGCTTGGAGCTCTGCCCTAGGCGTCGGAGCCCGGCCCTGACCCCCCGTCGGTCCTACTATACGGCCCTTGGCTTCGCGCCCCTTGGGGTGGTCGCCGTGCTGTGGGTGGTTCGTGGAGCCGCTGCCCTGCGCCCCCAATTCGTCATCCGTGGAAGTCTGTTCCCCCTTGCTTGAACCCTCAGGCAAGCATCTTGTCCAGCATGTCACAAATTGTTTCTCCACCGAGCCTCAGGAAGGTCTCACTGCCAGCGATTACTCCTCGGACGACGAGTCTGTTGATGTTGATCTCCTTCCACCTGTTCGGACTGAGCGAAAAAAATCCAGGATCCAGTGCCCTTTTGCGTCGTCGCCGATCCTTAGTGTCCGGCGGCGCTCTGGGAGCGCTACAACAGGTAAGTCCTCCTCTAGACCATCCATGGGAAACTCACACGCCTCTTCGTCCTTGCAGGTTCCAGCGTCGTCTACGAAGGCCCCACCGACGACAGGGATCGTCACGCATACAGTTTAGTCATGCGCATTCTTGCGTGGAACTGCCGCGGCGCATTCCGCTCCAAAGTTAGAGATAGGATGTCAAACCTCCTAAGGACTCAAAAACCAAACCTTGTAATTTTATTAGAATCTCATACTTGTTCTGTGAAAACTAAACAGGTTATCCGTCGTCTTGGCCCGGATTGGGAGGGCATCTCCTGCGATGCCATCGGTGCCTCTAGCGGAATCATCGTGGCCTGGCGGGGCCACGAAGCTCAGGTGACTTCTATCCTTGTTACTGCTCAAGTCATTCATGTTATTGTTTCTCATGCCGGTTTCAATTTCCTTCTGTCATGTATTTATGCGAGCACTATCCCTCATTTACGAAACCAATTATGGAACGACCTTTGTGCCTTGTGCTCCGGGGATATTCCCTGGGCGCTCATTGGTGACTTCAATACCATTCTTGCCCAGGATGATAAGCTGGGAGGAAAACCTTTTATCCCTACTAGATCTACTCGCACCCTCCAGCGTCTCCTTGACTCCCATGGTCTTATCGATGTCCCTCTCACCGGCCTGCATTACACCTGGTGTAATAACCGATCAGGCCTTGCTCGCATACATTGTCGCTTGGATAGGCTCCTCCTAACCTATCATTGGATTGAGACCTTCCTCGGCTCAAGCTCTCATCACTCCCTCGTTGTGTACCGGACCACGCACCGATTCTGCTCCAAACGGAAAATTCAACACTCAGACCACGTTCTTTTAAGTATGAACATTTTTGGCTCCTTCATCATGAGGCACGTAGTATAGTTAGCAAACACTGGAATTTTGCCACTCCTGGCACCTCTATCAATCAAGTCTTGCAAAAAATTAAAATTGATACCCTTAGATGGAACAAAAAGGTCTTGGGTCGGCTCGAGCTTAGGGTCGAGGAAACTCTTAGAAAAATCGCTCACCTTGAATCTCTTGATACCATGCGTGGCCTTTCTGATCATGAGTTGGGCCTCCTCCGATCTGCTTACTATCAGCACGCTGCGTATCTGCGACAGATCAGCTTGAAGTGGTGGAGTAAGGCCAAAACCAACTTGGCCTGTATGAGGGACATAAACACTCATTTTTTTCATCTTTCTACTATGATTAGACATCAGCAGAATACTATCCGTCAAATCAAGGATGCCGAGGGTAATGTCTTTGAGAATCCCGCAACTATTCGTTCCATGTTCGTCGACCACTATAAGCATATGTGGCAGCCTTCTGAACAACCTAATATTCCCTCTGATTGTTGGCCTACCCTTCCTACCCTACACTCCTCCCACATCCCAGCCCTTATTGCGCCGATCACCCCGGCTGAGATCCAATCGACCTTCTGGAGCATACCCCCTGGCAAGGCTCCTGGGCCAAATGGCTTTACCACTGAGTTCTACTGTGAGTATTGGGATATCGTCGGACCACAAATCACCAAAACAATTACCAATTATTTTACCAATGGAATTATGCCTCCGGACTGGGGTAACACCAATCTCATTTTCATCCAAAAGAAAAAGAAGCCTAGCACTATCTCGGATTACCATCCTATATCCTTATGTAATGTCTTATATCACGTCTTGTCTAAAAATCTCGCCAATCGGCTTCGCCCTACTCTTGGAAATCTCATTGACCCCGCCCAATCGGCTTTCATTCATGGGCGCTGTATCCAGGACAACATATTAATCACCCAAGAATTGGCCCACTCCCTGAGCTCGGGTAGGAACAAATACATGATCGTCAAGGCCGACATCGAGAAGGCTTTTGATAGGATCTCATGGCCTTCTATAATCACCATCCTTAAGCTTATGAATTTTCCTAATGAATTCATTAATTGGATCAAATTATGCGTTTACTCCCCAAAATTCTCGTGTGTTATAAATGGCACTACTTCAAGTCAATTTTCTGCATTCCGTGGGGTTCGTCAGGGGGATCCGCTTTCCCTCTACATTTTTATTCTCACATCGCAAATCTTTTCCTCTCTCATGCATCAATTCACTAGCCTCGGCTATCTATCCCCCTTCAAGATAAATGACTTCTCCCTTAGCCACATCCTCTATGCGGATGACTTGCTCATATGTATTAAAGCCACAAAGAAGAACTGTCGAAACCTTATGCAAGTTCTTAATATATACAAATTTTTAACTGACCAGAAGATTAATCCAAACAAATCCGAAATATATCTTCCCAAGCTTGATCTTCGTAGGCGAAGGATTATTCATAACGCCCTCAACATCCGAGTTGGCACTTTCCCCTTCACCTACCTAGGCATACCCATCTCCCCAAAGCATATCCATATCGAACACCACCTCTCCATCGTTGATAAGCTGTCGGGCCGCCTTGCCAGATGGAAGAAACTCACCTTAGGTCAGGTTGGGCGAGCTACCCTCATTAAGTCTATTATGTCTTCTATCCCGATTTACTCCTTGGGTTCCACTCGTCTCACCAGTGGCACCATCGAATCGCTTGAGAAACTCAGCCGCTCTTTCCTCTGGGACCTCGGGGGAAAACGTTAGGCCTCCCATCTTCTCAATTGGGCCACCGTTCAGCTACCGCGGGGGGCGGGCGGCCTTGGGATCCGCAATCTTCATATTGTCAAATACTCCCTGCTTGCTAAGCATATTCAAAACTGTTTGAACTCTTATATGTCTCCTTGGGTTTCTCTTGTGACGAATAAATACGGAAAGATGGACTTGTGGAACTCCCATCCCATCCCTCGTATTGCTGACTCCTGGCGCCTAATTCTAGACTCCATCCCAATATTATAGCTGGGTTTTAAGACGAACGTTGGTAATGGAATCACGACCTCCATCTTACATGACCCTTGGATCTCTGAGATACCCCTCATCTGGTCTCCTACATACATCAATTCTGATATAAACCTCTCCGTCAGTCACCTTATCACTTGGGATGATGCTCACTTATCCTTCATGTTTGGCCCTGCCCTCTGCCTCCGCATTAAACACATTTATCTTTCTTTACACGCCGATGATGACGCGTGGGTATGGGTGACTGATACTCATGGACAAGCTAATGCTAAGTCAGCTTACAGGTTCATTAATTGCCGCTATATGCTGCCAACTACCGCTGGTTGGCAGCCGTGGACTGCGCTTTGACAGATTCCTATTCCTCCAAAAATTCACATTTTTCTTTGGAAATTACTCCATGGTAAACTTCCCACTCTCGACAAGATTCTTTTGTTTGATAACACTATAAACCCCTCGTGCTCTCTGTATGCTTCTGCATCTAAGACAAGCTCACATCTTTTCTTCCTTTGCCCTTTCGCCTTGCGGCTCTGGGCCATCTTCCAGAATAAGCTCCATTTTTCGTTCAAACTTATGTCCACTTGGCCTTTTGGCTCCTGGATGCATGAGGGGGCTGATCTGGTTCAGCATTCCAGAAAGCACCTTTTGTCGATTTTTGCTCACTGCCTCTGGGGAATTTGGAATCTTCGAAATGACGCTCATTTTAGGTCGCGGCATACCACCGTGGAATTGGCTTGGGAAAGGGTCTTGGCCGATTTTCGAACCTACTCTGACGCCCACGCACCTGAGGCACCTCTTCCCCCTCTAACCCCCAGTGACTCGCCCCGGGTCCAGTGGGAGGCTCCACCCTTGCATTGGTGTGCGCTTAACACTGATGCCTCCTTCTCTGGAGATGGGGTGGGCGGTTTTGATTACCTCCTCCGCTCTGACGATTGCTCTTTTGTTTTTGCAAGCGCTGGCACTCGTTTTGCGGATTCGGCTCTCATGGCAGAGGTGTGGGCTGTCTTCGTCGGGCTCCAGATGTGCGCTGCGCGTGGTCTGCCGTGCATTGTGCTCCGCTCGGACTCTCAGCTCCTCGTGGATATCATCTCACGCTCTACTTCGTGTCCTTGGCGCTTGAAGGCTCTTATCACTGACATTTGGAGTAATGAGCATCATTACTCATTGCCCTCCATTCCTCTAACCGGGCGGCGGATTACCTTGCATTTTTTGGTCGCAACTCTCCGGGCGACACCTTTTGGGTTGATTGCCCACCTTCGGGCCTCACCTACCTTTTGTATCAAGACACCATTGGTGCTAGCTAACATATATGAAATCTGTCTTTTTTTAAAAAAAAATGGTTTCTCTCTCTCTCTCTCTCTCTCTCTCTCTCTCTCTCTCTCTCTCTCTCTCTCTCTCTCTCTCTCTCTCTCTCTCTCTCTCTCTCTCTCTCTCTCTCTCTCTCTCTCTCTCTCTCTCTCTCGCAGGTTCAATGGTTTCTATAAATTTCGGTGGGTAATGACGACCATCTTTTATTTGACTCGTATATATACGAGTACATGTTCTGATGGAACTTTTAAACTTGTACAGTCCTAATGTTATTCTAAAAAACAAAAAAAAAGATTTAGTTAAATGCATTTTCTGAATATTTGTAAATTCAAAAAGATAAATTCTATTTGAGAGCAACACTTTAATACTATGATAATAAATTCAAACAAATTTGTAAATTTGGTTCCAAAGTTCTCTGTTCGGTCCCTAATTTTAACGATGGATTTCATTGTTTCCCTATAAATAAATGAATTTTGTTTGAGACCCTAGATATCAAAATTTTAGGCCGCAATACGTTTTTCCGATGTAGAACTTTTGCTCACGGACCGCAGTTGGACAGTTTGTACATATAATTTTGTCAGAAGGCCATTTTCTCTACGACATATTTCAAAAAAAAAATCAAATGAATAATTGATGTACGTTTTAAAAATCACACAACAACAAAAAAATACGTTTGTTATAAAAAAATATATTTCCTTCGAAAACATTTTTCTACCCCCAAACAATAATTAAAATTTTGGGGAATTGCAACACGGGGCATAAGAGAATTTGAATCAATCGTTAGGTTGCGCTCAAACAATAATTTTGGAATATGTTAAAATTTTGCAATCTGGTTAACTTCTATCAACATCATGATTCCTTTTCCCATTACAATCGAAGTTTGCCATTAGTTACTTTGCAGTTTTTACAGTCTTATTGCTTTCCTGATAGTTCTAACATTTGGTTAAAAAGAAAAGAAAAGAAATGGACCATTTTCTTACCAGTGTAATTATAAGTTTAGTTAGGAAATACGTAACAGTTCTATTTTTTTTTTCAAATACTAGCTCACTTCTATTACATCCAACGGACCTAAAAGATATTCATCATTTGTGTTTCAAAACATATTTTTTCTATTCTTTAAAAATTTACATTAAACAATTTGAATATGGCACTAAAACATCTGCTAAATCAATGCCCCTCCCCCTGCATAATCATAATTAATTATAGAATTATTTTCATAAACTTCTCTTAAATTATTATGATTTTTTCTACTCCAAATTACGAACTTATTTTTTATCCCTAAACTATCATGATTTTTCATTTTAATCTTTTCGTTTATGTCTTACTTTTGATTTTTTTTCCATCTATGAAAAAATTGAATTATCCTTCCTTTTATAATATATCAAATAATAAATATAAAAATGAAAAAAAATTAAGAGGAAAAAAATCATAAATGACATTTTTTACCACTTTAATCATTCCAATAATTTTTTTATTTTGTATATTTATTATTTCATATTTTTCTAGAGTGAGGAATAATTTAGTCTTTTCATAAATAGAAAAAAAATAAAACTAACGAAAGATATAACAGAAGTGACGGAAGAATTAAAGTGAAAAAATTACGATAGTTTAAGCAATCAAAATATAAGTTCATAATTTAATATTAAATATAGAAAATTATGATATTTTAGAAAAGACTTATGAAAATAACTTTTAATTATACGAACAAAATTGAGCAATTACATCAAAAGCTCTCGCCCTGTGTGGTTAATCATCGAAATCCTTTTGGGCAGCATCTTGGTGCAAAGCTACAAATGATGTCATCTCATGCATCAATGTCCATCCACCCCCTAATTCGATCGAGCTCTCTGTTGCCATGGCCATGGCCACCACCCCCCACAGTGAACTGCCAAATAATGGGAGGAGCTGCTGCAGCAAGCGGCCAAACGCGAAGATAGCCGGCCTTTACGGCGTATAATTATAATCCACAGTGCCCAAAACCAGCAAAAAGGGAGGCCTACCACCGCTGCCACTAGATCGCTACCTTTAGATTGGCTCTCTGATGATGCTGACAACTCTCTCTCTCTCTCCCCCCACGCACTTCGTTTACATATTTCACAATGTGCACAGAAAACCAAGTTTCAGGAGGGCGAGGGCGACAAAAGCCTGCAACCTTCTCCAAAAGCCTTTGGTCTGTTCTGTGGTCTCCGCCGAGCCCCATGTCAGACTTCCAGTGCCTTCAGCTTCATGACAGAGAAAGAGGACAGCAAGAGTTCATATTTGTTGATGAGGAGAAGGGATGGGGAGAGAGAGAGACGTCGTGGTAGTAGTAGTAGTATTGGGGAAATATTGTGGGCTAGCCATGTAGAGAAGATTGGTGCTGCGGTTTTCGGGTGTGGGCGCGCCGGGGCACGACGTCCTCGTTGTCTCGCCACCGCGCGCAGCCAGCTGCAGATTAAGGGCAGGAGAGAGAAGCATAATACAAAATACAAAGAAAAATGAACCGGTTATATATATAAATATAAATAATATAAGTTCAAGTGATTAGATACTTTTAAATGCAACTCTGGAATTATTTAAGTTCAATAATTCGTCATCGATCAGTTTCGTACGTAAGTCCATAGGTAATAACGTGAATCTAATTGATTAACTAATTAATACGCACATGCAAGGAATATATATATATATATATATATATATATATATATATATAATTTATATATAACACAAGAGATGCGTAGAATACACGTCTGCGATGAATGTGAAGCCAGAAATTAAAAAGATTTATATTATCGAAAAGTACGTACGCCTGCATGAATAATGCAGCAAAATGACAGGTGGCGCAAATGGAGCTGCTCAGCTGCCTGCTACGTGCATGAAGCGTAGCGTTATCGAGTGCAAATTAGTAATCTCGGTTCACTTTAATCTGTAGCCGTGCATTGTAATTTGTAGGACATCATCATGGGGTGGATGAATTGCCTGCACTGTCTTTTTTTGGTTTTAGAACTTAGCATTTGAATTTTGTTCTATGGACAAAAAAAAGGTATTCAAATATTGTAACACACCGATATTCGAAAATATCGTCCAAATAAATAAACAAGATCGATTGAGAATGAAACTTTCTGAACGAAAATATGGTACCCGGGTGTCCCACTAAGCAGGCCAATTATGTGATCCCAGTGCAATAATAATATAAATGTATGTTAGTAGCTTCCTGCTCATCAGCATCCCCCACCTTATTTTTTATACTTTTGTGCCCTTTTTTTATGAGGAGTTTCATTGCTACATATATATCTACAATCTAAAAAGATTCTACAGACCGTATATATAAAAAGTAGGAGGAGGAATGGGAGTAGTCACTAGTGGTAGTAGCGAAGCCTTTACACCTGTACACATCTGATATGTATATAAAAATACACTCGGGTAATGTAACATGCGACTACATAACATGTATGTACAGTTTTCACTGTTTGAAAATTTTTTTAGGAAAATGAGATTAGATATTAAAGTGTATGTCAAAATGTATCTTGATACAAGATACCCAGAAGTGATACCGAGAAGTTCACAAGAAAGAATCTCCTCGTAAAAAATCGTATCGTCCTATGATCTACCTATCCTAGTTAAGAGATCTGCAGCTATTACATTTTTTTATCATGGTGCGTTACTGAACAAGCATAAAAAATTTCAATTACATCCCAAATTAGAGCAACACAATGCGATCAAGAGCTCATGGAGTGATAAATAATTTCTTGTTTAAGTAAAATTTTAAATTTAAATCTCAATGAATATAAATTTTTTATTAAGAGTCTCACTTACGACATAAAATGATTTAATTACATTAACTTAATTTAATGATGGGCTGACCTCCTAATTTATGTACAGTATTTTTTTAGCGTCGCTTTTCAAAAATTGACTACTAAAAAAAATTGGAGCAGCATAATTAACTTGGCGTCAATTCAAGAGTAAATCGATGGATAGTTTAACCCGTGACCAATAAATAATAGCATTACATTGGCGATGTTTTTTTAGATTTCAATGGCAATCTAAAAATAAATAAATATTAGTGTAGTTAAAAAAAACATCCATCATTAGCATAATTAATTTTTTTAAAAAAAATTGTGGGCACACATGTGCGTGTGCATGTTATGAGTGCGTTATTTTTTTGGATATGAAAAATGTTGGATAAGAATTTTTTATGTATTTTTTTCTTTTCTTAATATATTAAATTTTATGTGCTGATCAATTTTTTAAAAAATTTAAACTGTTATAAAGATTACCATCAATAATAGTTGTCATTAGATTCTAAATATGTTACTTTTTATTTTTATGGAAATATATAATTTTATATGACATTAACTTATAATGTATCTAAGAATGTACAATGATAAATTATAATAATTGTAGGATTGATATATTTTAGCTCTCTTTATTTATTTTCTGTACAACTTTGAATGTTTACTAACTATATGTCTTTTTGTACTATCTCGGTTTCGTGTTGGCTTTGAACGAAGGGAGAACATACACGGGAAGATAAATTTTGTAGATAATTAGTACACAAAAGAAATAGAAACAAGTAAGGGACGAGGTAAAAATGAAAGGTGACGAGGTAAAAATAAGAGGAAAACTAAGAATAGTTTATGGCACAACAAGTTAATATAATAAACGCTATTAATAATAATGTCTGAATTATCATGATGTAAGGGCAAATTTAACCACTTTAAAGGCAAATTCTAACATTTTATGAGATGACAAATACTATTTTGTTTTAAATATTAGATTTCTTGTCGTTATTACATAGTGCTAACTGTACTATACGTTTTAAATTGTTCTGGATGATACGATTTTGCTAAATCTGATTTAGTTATTTTTAATGTAAAGATAATTAAATTTAACACGATCCTCTCACCCTCACATCACGAGTCCCCCTTTCTCTCTCATTTTCTCCCGCTTGTCCCCTCCATCGTACACCACATTCTCCCTCGAATTAGACCAAACATTATACCACACTACAAACTTTGATGATGCCAATTGATTTTTTTTGTCTATTGGGTCATGATTAGTCGAGATCTTATAATTGTGATAGTTTTGTTTCGCAATGTTTATATGTATATTTATATATATTGAGAAAGCCGTACGTGCACTAATTTGATGTCTACTTTTAATTATAGATGGATAAAATTTTTAACAGTTTTTTTTTTCATGAGCTCATTTGAAGAGCGATATAATTTATGCGGCAGCATGATACACAAATTGAACGTCGACTCGGAAGGTTCAACTCATGTGACGTGACGCTAATAATTATATTGGCACGATTCATAGTCATGATCTCGTACCCGGTAATGATAGATGTATAAGAGTTATTCGAGACCTTATTTAAGAAAAAAAAAGATCTATTGGCTTAACGACATTTTGTTAAATATTTACGGCGCCCGGTCACCCACTTAGTTGCCATGTTTATATACAAAAGAATTATTTTTATAAACTTTCCTTAAATTATCACAATTTTTTACATCTAATTATAAATTACAAATTTATTTTTTTAATTCTTAAACTACCATGACTTTTAGTCCTCCCGTACAATTTTCTTATATTTTTTTGTTATTTTTATTTTTTATTTTGTGAAAAGACTAAATTATTCTTCTCTTAAAAAATATGAAATAATAAATATAAAAAATAAAAAAATCATTGAAAAAATTAAAATGATAGATAAAAAAACTATCATTTATAAAAAAAATTAAATTATCCTCTACGATTAAATGTAATAGAAGTAAACGGAAGAAGTAAAATAAAAAAATAGTGATAATTTAGGAATAAAAAAATAAATATAAAACATATATAAATATAATAACATCTAATGGGAGCGAACAATTGTCCCACTAAAGGCTTCTATATATATCTATATATACTTTCCAACTTGCATCCTCTGAACGGAGGCCTTGTTCCTCTGCTCTGCGTGTGGTGTGTGCGTGTGTGTGAGAGAGAGATGGACCTTGATGAGCATGGCTTCTTAGAAGAGCTGCTCTCGCTGAGAAGAGAGCCGTGGGAGGCCTTCCCAGCTGGAATGAGCGAGTTCTTTTCCAGCGCCGACGGGAGCCTGGACTGCTTCCAAGAGAGCAGCTCCGCGATGATGGTGCCCCCGAGCTTCCACGCGGTACCGTACGAGGGGGGCGCCTCGGCGGCGCCGCTGGTGTCCAGCTTCGACTGCCTAAGCGAGGTCTACTGCCCTTTCAGCGGCGTGCTCTCCGCGACGGTGCCGCCGCCCGACGTCCAGTCGGGAATGGACGACGAGGAGCACAGGCTACTCCATCGGGACGAGAAGAGCGGCGCCCTCGTCTGCAAGGTGGAGATGGCGCAGTCGGCGGAGACGCCGGGCGCGTTCGGGGTCGCAGGCGGGTGCATGGAGCGGAAGAAGAAGAAGGTCGAGGGGATGCCCTCCAAGAACCTGATGGCGGAGCGCCGACGGAGAAAGCGGCTCAACGACCGGCTCTCCATGCTCAGATCCGTTGTTCCCAAGATTAGCAAGGTAAGGCAGTTCGCTCTCGCTCGTTGTGTGCTGAGGTGATGCTTACCCATGGCTGCCATAGATGGACAGGACGTCCATTCTTGGGGACACCATCGACTACATGAAGGAGCTCCTCGAAAGGATTAAACGCTTGAAGGAAGAGATCGACCTCGACAGTTCGGAGCAGGTGAATCTACTCAGCATCTTCAAGGAACTCGGTCCAAATGAGATCTTGGTCAGGAACTCCCCCAAGGTATTGTTCTTTGGGTCACTGCAGTACACGTCCCCAGCGCTTGGTTCCTGTTATCAATCAGATTAATAAAGTTTCCTTCTTTTTTTTTGTTCTTAGTTATAGTAATATGACAACTAATCGTCGTTTCATCTGCCTGTAATTCTCAGTTCGACGTGGAGAGGCGAGAGGGCGACACCAGAATAGAGATCTGCTGCGCAACGAAGCCGGGGCTGCTGCTGTCCACCGTGAACACCCTGGAGGCGCTGGGGCTGGAGATCCAGCAATGCGTTGCCAGCTGCTTCAACGACTTCGGGATGCAGGCTTCCTGCTCCGAGGTGAGAGTGTGTGAGAGAGAGATGCTGATCGATATGTTTTTTTTTTTTTTTTGCGATTTCTGTGTGAGCTAAGTTGGATTGTCCTGTTGTGTTTGACTGTGGACTGCTATCTTGTTCCTGTTGTCTGCCATTTGACAGGACGTGGAGAAGAGGGCGGTCATGAGCTCCGAGGACATAAAGCAGGCGCTGTTCAGGAATGCAGGATATGGGGGGAGGTGCTTGTAGAAAGCGCTCGCCACAGGTCCTTTTCCAGCGGTCCTGTGTACATTTCTCTCCATGCCATGAATCAGGCTCAGAAGTTTTAGAGGCGAACAAACCAATGCACGGTTGCTCTCCTCGCTGCAACTTCCTCGGCAGAAATAAAAAAGAATCCATGGCCTGTTGCCAGCTGCACTATTTTTGTAACAATTTAATCTCCTTTCCTTTTCATTTTGGGAGATGTGGCTGCATCAATGAATGAGCATTCTGCACAGTGCAGACTGCAGGCTGATTGATGTGTGTGTATTGTTGCTTGGGGTTTGCTGTATGCTAAGAATCCTGGTGATATTATAGGTAACTGTGACCCTATAATATTTGTGAGCCCCTGACCATGACCGGCAAATTCCTCATGCAAGTAGGGGAAAGAAGCATGCACAGCTTCATTTCTGTATCTTGCACAGTAAAGTGGTTTCCAGACGCTACAGAGAATAAATGGAGGACTGCATCTGAGTTTTCTTTGTTTTTTTTTTAAATAGCTAGCGCGCAACTGCACCCTGCAGCCACATTGTTTATGGAGTGCAAATTGCGTGTGTATATCACATGCTGCACATCGCACCAATCACATGCAAGCTCTTGCTTGCTTTGAACTGTGCTTCAACATTATCAAATAGCTGCCTGAAACATTGCAAAGAATTTGGGACCATTGAAAGGCACCTCGCTCCCCTTCCCCCCACTTTTTTTTTTCTACTTTCTCTCACCATTACAGTAGTCAACACTGAGCCCAATCAAGAATATGGGAATCATTGTCCTGTCCTTTGGTCTCTGGCTGATGAGTGGGGTTAAAGACCACACTTAAATTTTGTTTCTCTCTCCTTTTAATGCTTAGCCAATGAAAACTATCCTTCTGGCTATGAGCCTTACTTTGGTCACAGCTCTTTCAACATTACCTTTTTACCAATTACCATCAGGAGAGGAGCACATCCCATATTAAGACGTCTTTGCCATCTTTAGGCTCATCTGTTCGACTTCTGAAAGCCACCCCCATGAGTTGCGGTGTAAGCACACATGATGATTAATTCTGAGCAATGCTCATGAATCATATGGAGCCCAATCCCTCGTACGTTGGGGTGTCGTGACTCCCTGTTTCGTTTTGGAGGGAAGGCTTCGGGCATGGGACAAGGAAAAGAAGGAATCAAAATGTGCCCAAGTCCCCTGTGCCCTGTGTGTGACATGTGATGGCCCCAGTCCAAGCCCTTGCCACTGTAGCTCGATCTGCTTACGGATGGGAACAAATGTAAGAAGACAAAGGACTCAGAACATTACCTGCAATGACATTGATCAGGCATGGAAGACAGGTTAGGGCCCCAACAAAACATCAAAGAATCATTCATTCATGTGGGCATGGAGCACAGAGAGAGATGAGAGAGAAAGAGAGAGAGAGATATGTAAAGAAGAATGATGTGCGATCAAATTGTTTGGACTTGAGAAGGCACAGTGGCCATCCCCGAGATCATGATTTGGCATTCACAAGTTTCTTTCTGGCATGGCCAGGACATTTTGGTGTTGCAACCTGTGAGTGCCGTACGACCCTGACGCCAAGATAGATCTCAGGCAACTGCTGCCTGCTGCTGTTATCCGGACGAGCAGCACAGCGTTCCGGGTGGGTTGGCTTGGCTTTGTCTCGCAGCAGCAGCAGATACTGCTCTCAGATATGGACCTGCTTGCTTTTGCAGCCTTCGAGCTCAATATTTCCTGTGCATTGCCGTCCTTCAATTTGCATTTCGAATTAATTCTTCTCACGTGTGACGTGTTGAGTAATCAGGCTACTTTTTTTTTCTTCAGTTAAGTCCATTTTTCACCCCAAAAATTATGATATATTTTCGCTTTATCATCTAAAAATAAACTTTATAAAAAAATTCGTCACTTAACTGTAGTCAAAATTTCAAGCACTTCAACTTAAATTTGAATGCCTAGAATATATTTACTTTAACCATATTTTATCTTTATTAGATTTTACGTGTTTCATTTTTAAAAATTAAAAGTGGAACATAAGAGAGATGAAGTCAGGATGTATTTGATTTTATGTATTTACTTCAACCTTTATTTTTTATATTATAGAATCAAATGAAATGTATGCGATTTAATAAGGATAAACGGTTAAATGTATGGATTAAAGTCAATGTTTTTTTTAATTTCCCGAGTTAAGTGGAAATGTTTGAAAAGTTGGGAAAGTTAAGTGGATAATATTAAGTTTAGGAGATAAAATTAAAATGTGATGCAAGATAAAGGTGAAAAAAATGATTTATGGCGAGAGGATTCCAGATAGAATATTTGTTTATTCGGTAGATATAATCAAACACGTGTGAAATAGAATTAAACGCTGTAAAAAATTATCGATATATCTATTTGGATCGACATATCAAAATTATAAAATTATCTAAAAAATTATGAAAAACATTATAAATATTTTTCAAAATGAGATTATTATATTCCTTTTATTTGGTGAAATATCAAATATCATGCCCTCCTCTCCTTCTTTGTTCGATTTTATTTTATTTATAACTTCATGATATTTCATATTTCGATAGGATATTCATAAAATTTTATTCCACGAAAAAGAAGATGTCATGTTCTTCGATGGATTTTTAGTTTTACATTTTTATAATATGTTTCTTAAATATATTTAACTTAAATCCTCTAACTTAATTATGGAGAAATCCTGAGATGATCAATGATGTCAAGAAATATAAATATAAAATTTGAGTATAAAATTAGAAAAAAAATCACTCTCCATTTTGAGGATATATTTTAAAAAAAATAGAATTAAAGGGTTGGAATTGTTTATCGTCATTTTTTTCTCTCATATATGGGGCAAAGGCCAACCACATTTATTTATTCTTTTATTGGCACAATAATATTAATGTCGACTAATATGAGTCATTCTAGATCATGAGTCGCCTAACAAAAAATTATTTTGCATATGCATAGTTTTGAACTCCGAGATTCCAATTTCTATTAGCATAATATGAATGTACCTCAACATGGTGAAAGGATGAAAATGATAAATATCTGAAATCTTGAATCTTTTTTTTTTCTTGGTCTTTTTTTTTCAAAGGATGACTCGTTCTTAATAGTTAAGATTTTTCACTTTCCTTTCGAGAATGCATAGTGCATTGAATTATCTCCTCCCGGATCAATTACACTCTTTAAAGTTAGGATTTGAGATATTTCAGGTGAAATTATTGTCGCTCCAAAAATACTATTATCGTTCCATTTTATTAGACAGGGATACAATTATCCATTACTCGTACGAATAAATGATCATAATATTTTTTTTGAAGTGGTAATAATATATTCTTTCCAAATTGATAACTTAAGATTATATTTCTAAAATAATTTTTTTCTTCAACCAAATTAGAAGTTGGAGCTCAACAATATCACTCTTCTATACTTGGATGAAGTCTAATCATTTGGCTATATATCCCAATTTAATGAAGTTGAAGAAGTTTCGTTCAACTTTTAGTTAAATTAAATGGATTACATTCAATAAACTTGAAATGGTTGAAAATTTACTTTCTCCTAACTAAATGAGCTTTTATGAGATGTATTCAATTAGGAGTTCCACTTCCTTTGTTTTCAACTTTTCATTTTCCTCATTTGCATGAACTTATAAGGTTTCTTAATTTTCTCTTGGCCCATGAAAAGACCAGTCGCCAGAGAACATCCAAAACTCTACACTTAAAGTCGAGGTAAACTGATAAGTAATTTATCCTCACTTAAGAAGATCTCGAGTTCAAAATTTATCATATGTAAAATATATTCATTGAGAGCATCTTGTCATAGCATGACATACGATGCAGAAGAACACATATTAATCAGGTGGCAGTGAATTTGAATCTTTATCCGACTACTCCGAGTACTGGTGGTAATAAATTAAAAAATAATATGATTGCACCTTTTTTGGGGGACAACAAAGAGTTGGAAGAAAATTTTTATCATGGATATACGAAAAAATCAGCATCTAAAGAAAAAAAAGTGTTTTTCCTCCTCAAAAACTATTTTAGCAAAAAAGACTTGACACAATTTAATTAATGATATGGGCTGCTTGAATAAGAAATTCATGTACCGACGATATGTCATACAATTTTGAATCTTTGCATACAAGATTTTTTAGACAATCCAGATGAAATCTTTTGAGATCTCAATTTTTAATATTTAAAAGTCGAAGTCAAAATACATTTATTATTTATTATTTGTGTATGTGGCGACCCTCGACCCAGGGGATAAGGAAGCTCATAAAATAAATATGTGGTGACGCCATAGGCATATTATTTATATGTGCACAAATAAAATAAAATATTACTTTGCTTAATTGTTTACTCAATTATTTGTTTGACCACCCGAAACAGTTGATGCTTTGGAAGGAGGTCATTGGCTCATTCAATGTCTTTTTATGTGCAACAATTTTATTTGTGAATATATAAAAGTCCAAATTGAGTATAAACTAAAATTATTTGAATTTAACTTACTTAGATGCTCACCTATTTTTTTTATCTTGTATACCAATTATTTTTTTTATTAATTTATTGCTTGTAATTTTTTCTTTACTTATACTTTACTTGCCTCGGAAAATATCATGATAAAATTTCAACGGCATCGTGTAGTTGAGAAATTACAGTCATGCATGTGGTAATTAATATTTTCATCAAATATATTTAATATTTAATATAATGATTCAAAATCAGGGATCAACGATTAGTCATTTATGAACAAAATACAAAAAATAATCATGAATATTTCACCTCTTTACTTATAAGCACGTGTGCAAAGTGCTCAAATTTATAATAACATTCTCGCAATGTTGATCAATATATGTAAGGTGAAATAATATTATTTTTTAAAAAAATGCAAATAATTGATCTTAATTTGTTAAAACATGATGATGTGGCGTTTAGAAAGGGAATAAAACAAAATTTACTTTATTCAATTAGAATTTAACTCTTTGATCGAATCAGCAAAGATTAAGGGAATGCCATGTCTTTGTCAAAATTATTTGTGAATATGTCACCATCGTTTTAGATATTGCCCTAAACAAAACAAAATAAATAGGAAAAATTTATCACGAACTCCACAATAAACTAAAAATTAAAATTCATGCTTGAGATTATATATGAGAAATGAGCCACAATGTTTGAGATAAAGATCTCTATGCGGCTTAAGAAAATAATAATAAAAAAGGTGGATAAAAATCTCTCAATGTTCGAGAAGCTTAACGTAATCAGATGGCTTAAAAAATCAACCAAAAACCTCGTCAAGGCGCCACAAAAAGAAAAGGACTTGAATGATCCAATTGAATTATTATTATAATCCAAGTTGCATGCCTTTTGATTATGTTGATGAGTTGTGCTTCTCATTAATGTTTGATATTATCAAGTAGCTCAAGTGGGAAAGAGGGATCACACTTGATCCAAAAAGGGTCTTGAATCTATCTCTTATATTTAAATTATCTTAGTAAGTTTAGTGTTGTAGTACTAATAGCTTGCTAGACATTTAGGGTTTTTTTATATAAAGTATTTGATATTTACATTAATGTTTTTGTTGAAGAATCTTTTTTCATTTAGATGTTTTGTCAACCTTTTTTTTATAACGAAAGAAACATGCATCTTAAAAAATTTAGACATTTAGATGTATTCTTTTACTTCAACTTGAGCTTCAAACGCCGCATTGTATGATTTTATATTGAAAAATAAATATATAGAATTGAAATATTTTAAAAATATTTAAGTTTTTAAAAATATTAAAAGAATTTCAAATTTCCTAAAAGACTTACAGTGGTCCCGGATAGATTTAGACATATGTCCTTAATTAACTCTAATAATTGAGTTCTCATTAATTTCATAAGAATATCAAATTTAAATACTTTTTCCATTTAAAAAAAGGCACTCTACAATAAGTTAAAACCCTACAATAAGAAATATCGATCATGTAGCATATGTGCTGAATGTTGTAAGATTCAACTCAGATATTGATTCGGATTAATCGAGAGATCAAATCATATCGATCGGATCAAATGATCGAATCATAATATATGAATAAAATTGCATACATATTTGTACTTTTAATCACATGACTCATAACACAATAAAAGAAGTTATGATTCATAACACAATAAAAGAAGTTATGATGTATGATCGATCATTGACAGCTTGATGTTGTCGATCATCATCAGAATGCTGTCAGTACATCGAATCCTCTACCAACCGACAATCAAAATTCGTTGAATCCATCGAGTTGTGGTTGAACTATCGAAGTCGAAATGACGTGAGCAGAGGCGATTAGGGATTCTAGTTCAACCATTTAAACCTTTGAGCAATTTTAAAAATATAAAAAAATTATTGGACCAACCAAATTCTTTTAGCTCGTTGGATCGGCCGATCAAACTTGAATCGGGTCAACATGGATCAAAAAGGTCGATCGAATTTCGGTCGACCCGATGCCCATTTTCTCTTCCAAACACCTATTCGATTGGTTTGATTGGCCGAGGCTTGATTTTACGGCACTGCTGCAACTTATAGCTCTCAAATTGAGTTGTGTGCTTCTTTTAGTCTAAAAAATATTATTAACTCATTCAAGACAATCTACAAGGATTTGTTCTGGGATCGCCAGCACAACTTTTAAATATTCCTTTACATCAATCATTGTTGGTCACATGATATAGAAAAATAATAATATGGATAATGAAATTAAGGGAAAATACTAATAATTATCTTGGATAACTATTAAAACTTTTGAAGTGGTGTTACCCTAAAAGTAATTTTTATTAAGTTATTTATTTTAATCCATCATATTACTTTATTCACTAATTGTAATTTACAAGCAATTTGAAATGCGTATGAAGTGATAATTCAATTATGAAAGAGGTAGTATCCACTTGAGTAACAATCTAATTTGATTTAATTTTCACATTAATCCTTAAAAATTACCATAAATAAAATTAAAATAATTAAATAAATTATACTATAAGTATTAAATATATTTTAGTATTGGTATTATAATATATTATTTTAAACATTATTACAAATAAATATTATTTATTTATGTTATTTTTTAAATTATTGTTAGTTTTGTTATTAGTATTTTATATTAATTGTTATACTACTTTTTATGAAGAATATTTTGATAAATGATGCATATTGATTAGCAATTAATATGAGTCGCCAAATAAATTACTTATTTATATTAAACGTGGTTGTACACATTGATGATAATTAAATAAGTAACAATATTTGATACTCATTATAACATATGAATGTTGACAGTGGTGAATGTCTCCTAAAGCCCTTAATTAAAAAAATACTATAATAATCGTCATTATTTTAAATGTTTTATTCTTCTTTTTCACATGTGGGAAGAAGAACAGTGAGGTGCTAATGGTTATACGTATTCTTCACAAGTTTGAAATCAACCCACAATTGAATCCAACTAATATGATAAGATCGTCTCACATCATGTATAGTGACAATGAAATTCTTAACAGAATGTTTATGCATTTACAAGACTCACGGAACTTGAACTTGAAACTTTGTTTAAAATTTCATCTGCTTATGATTCCAAGGTACACTTAGACTTCACGAAGAACAGTTACAATCAAGAAACTAAACATGTTAGTGATACACACAGACACTTCAAGTTATGTGTTACTAATGTCAGTTTATATAAGATTATTTGACAAGCTCGTCTATCTTTCATTCTATTCATTAATTAGTTAATCCAATAGAAAAGTGTTGCGATCAATGACGAATATCAAAATAAGTGAATAATAATGATAAATAAAAAGAAATTCATGATTCATCAATATCAAATGCAAATGATGATTAACATATATATGATACTATCCGATAGCACCAACATTAAATCCTTCCTAAACATTCTTAACATATATATGAAACATTCTTGCCTACTTAAATTAGTAGCACGTAGAATAATCCTTTAAATAAAATCATATTATTTATTTACATGGGGCTAATTGTGTCAAATAAAATGTTGAAAATTAGTCCAAGTTAAGTTGTAAAAAATCTTGCCATTTGATGCATCATTTGCTCATGTTCATGGTGTTTGGTCATTAATGACGAGATTGGTATCTTTATGTTCTGAGTGAAGATGATGATAAGCATTACTAATATTATATCCTTATGTTGTTTAGAGAATTTCATATTTATATCCTTATAAGCTTTTTTTTGTGAACTTTATTGTTGTCAATTTTGAATTAATATGATACTAATATTATATATTTCTTTGAAGTTTGACGTATGGTGGGACCCCAAGCACACAGAGCAAATGTGAAACACATTTAATTTTAGGTGTTCAAAATAAGTGTCCTCGATGTTGTCGGATGCACGAGCTATAGGAGAACGATCCAATTGAATTCTTGAAATTATATGGATCGAGTTATTAGCAAAGGGGTTCATTAAGGTGTGCAAATCGAAGTGCGAAAAAATTAAGATAAATCAAGGATCCGACCAAGGAGCTTGTATGCATATGGGTGATTGTATATCTACGACCAAAATTGTAGAAAGAATGGTAAAGCAGTAATATATTTGTAATTTTATGTAATTAATTAATTTTAATGAAACCCAAGTGCAAATTTTTGTTTTAATTGCAAAAAAAAAAGACAGATAAAGCTTCCACTAAAGATGAATTTTTTCTTAAAATCCATGAGAAGAAAAATAAAGAATGGACTTCATCATTTGTTCAGGATACATACATAAGACTATAGATTCAAAATTATTAAAAAGATCATAATTTTTCTTAATAACAAATGTCACTTCATAAATTTTAGGAGGGTTACAAAATAAAAGAAGCTGAACATATTACACAGGTCATGAAGGAGGAGACGACTCGCTGACCTTTCGACAACTTTGGATGGATCATGTCGACATGAAGAATGGACGCATCTACTATCTCGAATCATCTGTTAGTCATGCGAATATTAGATATGATCGTAAATCGATATTGAGTTATCCAAGTCAAGATGTGAAGGGATTTTTCAATAACACGTGAGAACAATAAATGCAACAATTGTTGGAAGTACAACAATAAATGCAACAAGAGGTCCAACAAGAGTTTGAACAACAACAACGACAGATGTTAAGAGCTCAACAAAAAGAAATGAAGAAAATGATGTGTGGCCAACACGTCGACGACGAGGACAATTAGGAAAATTTGTATTTTAGGAAAATATTTTAGATAATTTATTGGAAAAAATTTTATTAGAAAACATTTTCTAAAAAAGGAAATTGGTTTTTTAATTATTTTTAAATTAGGGAAGGAACTTCCGAAGGGCGCACCCGTCGAAACTTTCAACGATTGTCGTCCATCGAAACTTCCAATGAGAGATAGCCCGTCGAAAGTTCCGACAGTATCCGTCGAAAGTTTCGACAGACGAGATACTGTCAGAACTTTCGATAGTTGTAGCCGTCGAAACTTCTGATAGGTTTGACGAATTTGCGACAGGCGGAAGTAGACGAACATGCATCCGTTGAAAGTTTTGACAGTCATAAACTTCGAAAGTTCCGACAGATCTCTGTCGCTCATTAGAAAGAGTTTGCAATGATCAGTTTTCGAATTGTTCCTTCCCATCGAAAAGTTCATTTTTCGACGAATTTTTTAGAATTTGCGACGGATGCCATCGGAAAAGCCAAATTCTCTTCTGATGAAAAAGGTTAGTGTTTACTTTGTTTCATATCATTAACAAATAATAATAAACTAATAAATATAAATTTCTAAACAATATAGATTAAAGAGCCATAGTGCGTAATGGAAATAAATGAAATAAAATAGGACAAATAATTTTTTTAGTGAAGGATAATTTTATGATTCAATATTTCTCTTCCACTTTTTAGCTTTTTTAATAAAAAAGAGAAATGATTCTCAAAGAGAAAAATTATATGATATCAAGAGAAAAACCAAATAAGATTAAAGACGATGTGACCTGATTTTGCACTTACCTAGGTTAGAGAAAATGAAAATTAACTATATGAAGTTATGAAATTTGCTCTAAAGAAGTTTAAAATGAGAAAATTATTAAATCTATATAACTTATCAATATATATTATTATATAAATAATAAATATAATCATATTTTTATAGGGTCGATTGACCCTACAAAGGACATTGAGCTAGCATTACGTGCTACATAACGTTGGTGCTTATATAAAAAATGACTTACTTGATAATACTGAATGACTGGCTCTTGTTGGTATCATGATCAAGTGTTAATTAAGAGATTAACTGCATACATTTTTTGTTAATTAATTAACCATATATGTGTATATATATTGTTTGAATCCATTAAATCAAAGCATCAACATCCGACTTTAATATCATGTAAAATTAGATATATATGCTACCAGAGTAACATTTTTATTTGTAATTTTAACAACATTTGTGATTAATTTTAAACATAAATTGTAACTAATTTGCGATGGCATGAAAAAAAAAGAAAAAGAAAAGTAAGTTATGCTTAACGAAGACTGGTTAAACCCATTAAGGCAGGATTTGCCAGGGGTGTAAAATGTCCAAATAAAGGTGCTAATTAACTATAAGGGTGATGAATTGACAAGCACACATGTTAGATTCATCTTTGGAGAAACTATAAATTAAATCAATCGTATCATGTCCCTAGTCCTTATTATCTATCTTGGAATGTTGGATGTAATTCTTTATATATTTTGCATCATATTTATCCGGTGCCAATGGGATCCGTATATAACCTAATATGTTGTGACCTCACACACACTCATTTTTTATATATGTTCGACATCATCTGATCCCCTATTATATATATACACACACACATATATATATATATATATATATATATATATATATATATATATGTGTGTGTGTGTGTGTATAATATGTATATGTCTATCCTCTTCTCTCTGTTGCAAAACTAACAGAAATTAATCACGAGTTCATCATCTGATGGCTCAATTATGACCTTATATTCTATGATCTACCTCCAATGGATAAACTTCTGACCTACTGCTGAATGATCGGCGTGATCCGAATTAAATGTCGTGCCGTCTTAGTTTTAGGGTTTTTGGATTAATTGAGGTAATCCACATGTCCAAATCAAGCCCTCTCTTTCGCTCACTCTCATCGTGTTACTATTCCCAAACATTACGTAGAAGAATCACTAATCTCGTAGAAAGTTTTTTTTCTATTTCTAGTTATTTGAATAGTGGGTCTAAGGCTGCATTTTCAATGATTAATTTGCGTTTCTTCTTTACATAGCGAGATAATTATATCTTGGGTTCACCATATCAAAAATAACGTCTTGAATAGCAGAAGATAATTAAGGCTAATTATTATTTTTTTTTAAAAATGTTGTTGACTTATTGAACTTTGAATATCTAGTTCCATGTATATCGATAAGAATATTAGAGGACCGGAATAATAATACCAATTACGTACATATACGGAAGGAAGCCTTTTGCCATCAATCAATTATGTATCTTATAACATCATTTCTTTTAGATGGTTTAATTTATGTGATAGCTAACGACTATATGCACCATCTATGAGTCAAATCCATCTCAATAAAATTTGTTTACGAAAAGAAGAGAGACAAATCACACGAACACAGAATAACACAGAAATTTACGAGGTTCTTCCTAAATCGAATTATATTCTCGGAAAGCAGAAGCGAGAGATGATTACAATGATATGAAATAACCTAGTCATCATGGAGTTTATATAGACACTCCTTTTTATATATGATAGGAATTACAAATCGATTGGGACTCTAAATTAATATTTTAAAATAAAATACATATCTCGTGATAAGAAAATAAATTAATTCTGAATCACATACAGAATACTTTTAAAAATTTTCGTCCAGAAAACTCCACCTTCTTATAACCCTCGCAGGAAATTTTCTCTTAACCCTTCACAAACTCGTCGATTATATAAAAAGATTTAAATTTAAGACATTATTAATAAAATTATTCCGCGCCGTCAACAAACAATTTTGTACTTCATAACATTCAAATTCAGAAATTTTTCGACCATTCGACCCCATTCCCAACTGATTATAACATCATTCCTTGATTACGGATATTTGTGATTCTATGCACGTACACATGACATATTGCATCCTTACTTTACTACCAAATAATAATAATACACAAGGCATCATCACTTAGTCACGTATCGAGTTGGCCTTCTTATCCTCAAAACGTGCATCTTTTATTTTTCACAATTTTTTTCTTTCTTTTCTTAATTAATACTAATTAAGCAAAAAGCATCTTGCACATGTCGATGTATAATTTTCGCATGCACACGCTACTGAAATAAAAGTTGTATAATTAATCCCCTCATCTATATCTACTTTTTTTTGTTGTAAATCAAATCACATTTATGGGATATGACTAAGCTGAACAAATTAATATATTTTTCTTTTCATAAATCCTAATATACAAAAGATTTGTGAAAAAATATTTTTGTCCCAATTCTCTTCCTCTCAACAAGAAACATCATCGCACCACCGTTGACTACTTTGACGAACTGAAATTAGTTTTTAAATTGGAGATATATCTTGTATGTGACAAAAAAAAAAGACTCATTTTTTTAAGTGGAATTATTTTTCTTTCCTAAGAATTTTTAAAAAAATATTTTTGTTTCAACCTACAAAATAGGGTCCAACGAGCGCAGGTAGGTTCACAAATCTACGTGCTATTGGCCGTTGTTATAAGTACGCTTAATTTGATTAGGTTATTTTCTAATCATGTTTAATCACATGTGACTTCATGCATTAATTAAATTAAGAGCACTAATTAGACCATCTTTTCTCCTCTGCCGACCGAACATGCATGTAATTAGACTCAGCACTCTTCCCATATATGGATTTAATAATAGATTAAGTTGATATAATTAAAGTCAAACGGCTGGTATGGTGTTACCTTCCTTATAATCTACTTTATTGATGCTTTTTAATTTAATATATTATGATGATAATTTAATTTATTGAGGTGGGCTTAAAATATTAAGCCACGCATAATAAATATGTTTTGAGTAGGTTTTTGCTCTGGATCTGTCTTCACCAATATTTTGTCTCCGGTAACATATATTCTGTCTTTAAAAAAATATTTCCCTCTATTTTTCCAAATTCGGTTAGACAACTTTATGAAATTTTTAGAGAAAGAAAGAAAAAAACATCCCAACTCACTTTCTTCCATGTCATGCAAAAAATATTCAATGATTTATAATTTTAAAGTTAGGATAAAATGAAATTCATGTCATAAAAATAGTCTTAACTATTTCACAAGATATAAATAAACTACTTTAATAAGAAGAATGTATTTTCTAGCTTCTAAGGAGATATTATAAACTTGTATAATTGCATTCGATTTTGAAATTGATTTATATTCTAGTTACCTAATAAATATTCATTTTGATATTTAACTTTCAAACATAAAGTATCTCTTCTAAATAGATTTTTTTTTCATTTTTAATTGGCCTTTAAATTTTAAATAGTTACACAAAAAGTAGAGTTTCCCTCTTCTTTGTAGTATGGAAAGATAAAAATGACTGAAAAAAAAGCTTGAGGTGTGGCGAAGCTGTTAATTAACATGGTCAAAGATCTTTTTGGTGTGATACGATATTAATGGGATTTTATTTTTTAAAACTATCATATTCCCAATTTCCAATATTTTCTAACTTTTTGTTGTTGCACCAAATCCGGATTTTGATCACGATAGACAACAAGAGGATCATCATAGCATTTTGTGCGAATCTTTGTTTGGGGGAATGAGTGACATCACCTTCATATATGTATGCACATTTTACTTTGCATTTTATTGTCATGTGATATTACAAAGAGCTCATTTTCCTTTTTCATTAAATAAATTGACCAATTCAAGTAAAAAAATACAATTGTGTTGGAAATATTTCAACATTTTAAAAAAATATATAATAATTCTATTAAAAAAGGTTATAATCACAAAGATCACTGTATTGTGTAAGGATGACTAGTCATATATATATTTTAAAAAAATTGTTATAGATGTGATGTCTAAACAAAGGAGAAACTAAAGGGGGGTTATATATTTTTATATTTAGAATTAAAAGAGCATCTTTTTTTTTTCTCAGAATATGTTGTCTTTCTAGTTTTTACATATTTAAATGCTAGCCATCATCTCCTTGATGGCTTGACTTTCTATTCTAAAAGTTGGAGTTTCCAATTTCCAATCTCAGATCTCTACCTGTGAATTTCATTATGTTTAAATCATTCCTGTGTGATATTTAATTTATATAAACCATTTTTAAATTAGTATAATGACATTTCAAAAGAATAAAAAAGTCGATATAGATAACAATTCTCAACCAAAGGGATGCTACTGAACACGTCACATCAGTGCTAAGTCAAACAGTGCGCCATTGCATCAAGCCTCAAGGTTCGGTTAGTCAACTATCGCGTGCTAAAATATTAAGGCTTATTTTATGTTTTCTGAGATCTATTTTGTGCTCTCTCTCTCTCTCACTTCCAAAAATTTGTTTTTTTTTTAATTCCATATTTGTTACCAGAGGCAAAGATGGATAGATATCATGATTCATATCATATCCCCTTGTTTTAACTTAAAAAAAAAGATAAAGATATGAGAAATTTGACATCAAATTTGTGTTTTCTGAAAGCAACTAAAACTATTTGTTTGTTACTTTTTTTTATCAGAACAAAAGATTTTACTGCTTTTGATCGTAAGCTTTTTTGCGTGTGTATAAGTTGTTCCGGTCTCCTCTCTCTCTCTCTCTCTGTGTTGTCCGCAGTAACATTTCTCTCGTGCGATTAGCCCCGTCTCACGCCAAGCCACGGGCTATCGTTTCCAACGCCTAAAGGAGCGATTTTTTTTCTCTGCACAGCCAAAGAATAGATTTTTATAAGCAAGGAAAAATCCACCGCTGGTGAGGTGCCAAAACTGCGCGCGGCTTTTCGGACCTGGTTTCTGGAATTGGCGAATGGGGTCGGAGGAGGCGACGGAGAGCTGCAGCAGCCGGGCGGCTTCGGCGATGGACTCGTCGCAGGGGCAGACGAGGCATCAGCAGCAGCAGCACCGGTACAAGCTGGACGTGTACAACGAGGTCCTGCTGCGGATCAAGGAGTCCGGCCGGCCGGAGGCTCTGCAGCCGTCATTCGAGGACGCGCTCTGGAACCACTTCCATCGACTGCCGGCGCGGTAGATTGGTTTCTGTTGATTTCGTACGGATCGGCTTTTGTCATGCTCCCCGTTGACGGTGTTTTTCGTACGCGACGTGAATAGGAAAAACCTCGATCTTTGATCCGTTGACCTTTTCGATCATGTTGGCTTCCCTGAGATTTCTGTTGGGGAAAAAAGTCTGGAATTTTGATGCGATTCTTCGTTCTAGGTCGTGTCCGGCCTGTTTTTTCCGTTGGGTACCTGTTGGCTTCCATGTTGGAAACTTTCGAAATTTCCATTTTCAGAATCGAGTCTTCCTGCATTTTTTTTCTTTGGATATATCTTCTAAAATTCGATTTTTGATGCGTTTCTTTGTTCACTATTGAGTTCGACCACTTTCCTTCTTTAGCTACCTTTTTGGGAAGTGCAAAATCGAGTCTTGCCTACTTCCTTAGCTGTCGGTCGTCTCGTCTTTAGGTTTTTTATGACGTGTTTCTAGTATGATGCTTGCTCTCAGTCTACTTTTCTTGTTCATGTAGCTGCGAGCGTTAAGCTATGATAAATTATAAGTTGCCTTGTGATGAAACCTTTGGTATGTATAATAATATCGGTTGTTTGTGGATCATGCAGATACGCTATGGATGTAAATGTGGAGAGGGCTGAGGATGTCTTGCTGCATCAGTATCTCTTGGAGGTGGCTCAAGATCCTGCCAAGAGGCCTGCTTTTTCTGTTCGTTTAGTACAGGTGAAAGCATGCCATCCTTTCCAACAACAGATGTTCAAACTTTAGGATTATGGTGTTAATCCTGTTATTTGTGGGATTATTGGTGCTTTCTCATCAATAGGTGGATTTACTTGAGTTCGTAAATGGTTACAGAATTCTCAATTATCATGTATCTGTAGGTTGGGTACTATAGATACATGATAATAGGCATTCACCTATTAGTGAATAACAGATTTCGTTTTCAATTATTGGATTCTTGGTGCTTTCCACATCTATAAGTGGATCTATTCTGGGTCAATAATGGACTTAACATGGATTTGACTGGTAATTTCGGTAGTACAATACTGATGTGACTTGTGAGTTTCTTGATTGAAATATGATAGGAATGCACGTGTTAGTAAATAATAAGTCTCATTTAACTTGTATGCCTCTTCCTATTGATGACATCGTCCTTGAATGGGTTATATTAAATTATTATATAGCATTTGAGTTTGACCATCAGTTTTGAGTGAAATGCCCGAGAAGCATCCTGTATACTTCACCAATTTCCTTATGGTTTGCGGCAACTAATTTTGATCTGAAATACTACTTGCTAATTCATGCTTATTTATTTTTCAGCCAAGTTTTGCATAGCCATCTTCTTGTATTTCTATGTTAATTTTTTCGTTTTGGCACTTAAAATCTTTGTTGCTTTGGATCTTGAATGCACCAGGAAATGGGAACTTGATGTTATGGTTAGTGCCCTTCAACACATGTTTCATAAAAGGCGTCTGGCAAAAGTGTTAGGCAGAAAGTATGCTAGTTTTGATATGTTATGTCAATCTGAGGACTGATACGTTTCTGCTGTTCGTAAATCCCTGCATTTTTCCAGTTGCAACCCTATGCTTCAATTTCATATAGTCACTTGATTTATCACCATAAGTTGATAATGGATGCATTACCTCGTACAAATGCACTGTTCTAAGTATATGTTAGATTATGTCATGTTTAATTCTAATGCCATGATTCCAAATTAATTGCTTAGGTAACTCCTCCTTTTGATGGAAACCCAACTGATTCTTCTGATTCGAAAATAGCAGGAGAAGAAGAAGCTAATTCTCCATCTACTTACTTCACAAGACACAGGTAAAATTGTTTATTCTCTAACACTGATTAAGAAATTGCATCTATTTACCTGTCTAATGGATTTTCTTTTGTTACATTTCTAACTTTTTATTGTCACCATACATGTTACAATCAACAGTGTTCATCCTCCTCCTGTATTTGGTTCATCTGCTAACTTAGAGGCACTTGCCCTTGAAGCAAGCAGGCATCCTGTCCGAGATGGAGATAGCTGCGCAAATGCCTTTAGACTCATATCCAGGTTCTAGTTTGTTTTAATTGATCAGTGTTATCTACATAATAAAGAGTTTTACAGTAACGTTACTGTCAGGTGTGAGTTTTGCGTTAACATTTGAATCTGGCCGTAGTATTTTATACCATTTTCTAATTATGTAATGACATTTATACATTACATTTAATTTTTCATATATGGATGAAGCTGGAAAGTGATCTTCTCCTGATAGTTAGTGCTAGTACTTTATATAAACGACTTCAAATCCCTTCTTTTTCTCTTTTGTACATGTTAATGGTTGGATCATCTGTCTTCCCATTGTTTTGGTACATTAACTGGTTAGATAATATACTGGTCTCTTATATCTATGCATTCAACTTACTGAAAAATATGTATTTACCTGGTCAATCTTGCAGGCCGATGCATGAGATAACCTTCTCCACAATTGACAAACCAAAGATTCTCAGCTTGGTAATGTTATAATATTGCTCATAGACTGCTATATAGTTATAAGTTATGTATATGGTGATGGTTGTTCGTACAAGGCAATTTTATTTGAGGTGCAAGGCATCATCATACACATGTTCATAAGAGATTCAGTACTCACCTTATAAACATTGCACTATGGTCTGGGACATAACAAAACTACAACTGGAAGAAAACCTGTTTAAGAAACTCATCTGGTATGCCTGAATGCTTTAGTTGCATTGTAAGCTAGATTTTCTGAAATTTGCACATGTTGACTGGACTTTGGTATATGTGTTGTGTAGGAAGGGAACTAAGTTACCAAATTTAGGGATACATGTATAACTTTTATTAGTCTTGGAATTTTCAATGTGCATGCGAGGTAAATGAATAAATTACAGATAAAATGCATGTATTGGTAAATCCCCAATAGAACTTAAAGGTTTAAAAAATCATTCTCTTATTATGCAACGTTCATCCTCAATTATACAAATATATGGTCATACTTTACACATTAAAGAAATAGTTGTGTCTCACATGTCTCTTCTTCTTACTTCCAGTATGAACAAAACAAATCCCATTCCGAACCCCCTACAAGTCATTATTCTGCACCCACGACCTTGTTCTGTCATGGCAACATGGATGCAGCAATTAAAGAGTAAAGAGTTTTGTTCCCTCTAAAACAGAAATCTCAAAAGAAATCATGTAAAGAGTTTTGTTCCCTCTAAAACAGTTTTCTGTCAATGTAAGAATCTCAAGCTTTTATCATGAATGAAGTAGGCTTTTCACTTAGTATATCTTTTATCTGGAATATTAAGATATCTTAAGAAATCTTACTATAAAGATGGTTTGGTTTGAACTCTATCTATTTGTTCTCCTTTAGTTCATAACTCAGTTGTTCTTACAGTATTCCTCTTTTACTTTCTGGTTTCTTATGCTTGGAATTTCGTATGACTAATTTCAATACTCTAAATAAAATTTAATACTTTGTATACCAGTTACTTATGTCATGAACATAATTTTTCTAAATTTCACTACTTTGTATACCAGTTAACTTCTTTGCTTTCCGAGCTCGGACTCAACATTCAAGAAGCACATGCATTCTCAACAAATGATGGTTACTCATTAGATGTATTTGTTGTTGATGGATGGGAGCGCGAGGTAGCTTTCCTGTTCTCATGTGTAACAGAAACTGCCATTTTTCAAATGTCTTAATTTTTAATATCTTGCAGTGTTCGGTCTTTTTCTCTGTCATACCCACCTGAAAGAGTATCATTGGCAAATTTATCATATCTAAATCATATATTTCCCCTACAATTGTAGAAAAATATTAATTATCAAAATGTCATTTGTTTAACTTTGGGCCGCAGATCTCTTGAATTAGTCTACAAACAGCATAATGTACCCGTTTCTTCTCAAAACCTAATAAGTCATGAAACTTCAATCAAATCACCATGAATTCACAACAACAGAAATTTCTTCTCAAGTACTATTGCATATGTGGAATTTCTTAAAATGTTCTTAGAATAATCCAAAGTGACTGTCCAAATCCAGTGGATTGTTAAATCATTGATAGCGAGTACTTATATAGGCATTGTTGTCATACTATAAGTCTGCACCTTTCATCAACTTCCTAATAATGGCTTATCTATCAATTATTTAATTTTTTATACCATTCTTTACATGATTTGACCATGGTATTTATTTTTGTTTTCAAAATGATAAAATATCCATTGTCATTTTTGTAGGATCTTCTCTCTCTCTCTCTCTCTATTCTCCCATTCTCTTGGGTTATCAGAAGTTGACAGAAGATAATATACTGAAATATCATCATAACTTCTACTGAAATATCATCATGACTTGACTCATGTTTTTCTTGTGTTAAACTCAAAATTAAAAGTGTTTACTTTGTTGTAAATATTTAGGAAACTGATGAGCTCACAGAGTCATTGCAGAAGGAGATTGAAAATATGGGGGTAAATTCTGCTTCTCTTTTTTGTGTTGTGATGATAAATACATTTCAGACGAACTAATACATGAATCCAAACCTTCATAATGACTGATGCGAGAGTGCCTCATATCAACATCATGAAATGCAGTCTTTAATGTTTATTATGCTCCTTTCAATATTAAACATTGCTTATAGAAATACTACTACTGTTTTACATTGCCGACAGAAGAACACTGCCTCTTATATTCTGGCATGGACCAACTTTAATGTTCTTATATAAAGTATATCCTTTTCTTCATTATTAGTGAGACGAACTTTGTGTGTTAACATTGATGGGGTTTTCTATTTCTTTTGTGGATGATTATAATATGCTTCTTTATTCTTCGTGCATGTAATGGAAAAATAATGGAACTAATAACTCGTGTGTATTATATCAAACAAGTGAAGGGCTTTCCCTGAGTAACCTGGTTGTGAGACATATGAAGGCTTTAGAATTTCAGTGTCTTGAGACATGAAATGGAGTCTTTGGCCTATTTGTCAATATAATTTCTATCTGACTTGAATTCATTACATGTTCTGACTAGCCTCGACATTGTTGCCTATATTTCCTTTGGGCTCGTTGTTAGGTATATATTACACATTGATCATACTCAAGTTAATGGTACAAATTGCATTTTTATACAGAAACAAGCATGGTCGAAGTCTCAAACATGGAGTCCCCCCAAAGAAAACTCACAATCTCCCGAGGTCTCTACACCTGATCATGTAAAAATTCCGACAGATGGGGTGGATGTGTGGGAAATAGATTTCCGCCAGCTGAAATTTGGAAATAAAGTTGCTTCTGGAACATATGGTGATCTGTAAGTATATCCTGCTGGCTAAGATAAAGAATGCATACATTATTATATGTGTACCCCGAAGAGAGTAACTAAGCTTAAAGGAAAGTTGTTCATGTAATTATTCTTGTATTAATTTCCAGATATCGAGGAACATATCGTAGCCAGGATGTAGCTATTAAAGTTCTGAAAGCTGACCATGTCAGTGCTGATATGCAGCGCGAGTTTGCTCAGGAAGTCTACATCATGCGGTTTGTAATTCAATGTTGGTCTTGTGATGTGATATATATTCTCTGTTCCTCTACAATAATGAAATGAACATTATAGCTATTGAAATATGTAGCCTATCCCCTGCGACCGCTTCCGTTAGATCCATTGGTTTAGTTTTTGCATGTACAAAATTGTTTTCAAATATCTAAATCTTGACTTTTGTTTCTTATTCACTTCTTAAATGCCACTATTAGTATTTTGTCAGCTCACCAAATTACTTCATAGATCTCAACCTCCCAAAGAAATGAACTTTACAGATGAAAGATTTCAAACATAAATCTATTATCCAATCAGTCTCACTTTCGTTTGCATATATTTGTTTTGCATCCCTCATTCATGACTTTATAAACTACTGATGTCTACATTGGAAGATTAAAATATTATGTTTATAACGAATTGCATGATGACTACCCACTAGGGATCCATACCATGTTAACAAAATAGGCTCCCCTCACAATTTGAATCATTTTGGTATTAAGAGTAAAGTTCCAGTAGATATGATTGAAAAAGGACCAGAATTTACATTATTAGGAAAAATAAGGATTATTCTTTTTCCCCCTAAAAAATGGATAATTTTTTTTTTGAGGGAAAGATGCTATGTATTTCGGAAAATATTGTTTCCTGATTGAGAAAGGCATTTTGTGTTCATGTAATTCATGTTTGCCTGGAATTCTCTGATATAAGAAATCTTTAATATATCATTTCTGGTCTTTTTTTGCAGGAAGGTGCGACACAAGAATGTTGTTCAATTCATAGGTGCATGTACCAAACCTCCTAGCTTATGCATTGTGACAGGTATTAGGGTCAGAAAAATCTTTAATTAGAAGTGTATGTAGTTTTATAGGTATATGCTGATAACTACTTTTATTATTTTCTCGATTGTGTCCTCACAATTCATGTGAAATCAATTACATCTTGCAAAACATGTATCACAAGTAGTCAACACTAATGCTTTTCCTTATCTTTTGCTTAAGAATTCATGTCAGGAGGAAGCGTGTATGACTATCTCCATAAGCAAAAGGGTGTCTTCAAGCTTCCGGCTTTACTAAGAGTAGCAATCGATATATCTAAAGGAATGAATTACTTGCACCAGAATAGTATTATCCACCGGGATCTTAAGGCTGCAAACCTTCTGATGGATGAAAATAAGGCAAGTGATGAATACATATCACTCACAAATTAGGCAATACTCGAATAATGTTAATTTGGATGGTGAATGTGCATACAGTCTCACTGATTTATGTTAAAGAAATTTATCTAAACTTTGAGTTTTGAAGCCAATAAAGAAAATATTCAATAGTAAAGTTTGGAGGAATTAATTAGCAAATCACCTTCACAGGTTATTAAGGTTGCAGATTTTGGTGTTGCACGTGTTAAGACTCAATCTGGAGTTATGACTGCTGAAACAGGAACCTATCGCTGGATGGCACCGGAGGTAGACAATTTGATATTCATCCTCTTGGTAGACGTTAAATCGTGTGGTTATTTGCATTTCTTTTTCTTTTTGTTTTTTTTTGTTTTCAATCTTTAGTGTGTTGTTCATGGCATACTTCTTGTTTATATAACACCGTATTTTAGATTTACTATGACACACATGGAACTGATAATATTTTCGACATTTTGTATTAGTGTGCCCATCAAAAGCTGTTTTATATAAGTGTGCTTATTTACACATGTTCCTCAGCATGCACTGATGTTCTAAAATTCGGTTTTCTATAACTAAGACACATATAGGTTCTGTATAGGAGTCTCACATCTGTATGTGTAGTTTGGACATTTTGCTGATCAATAAACATGTTTTGAAGTACGTTCTAGATTTATATGTATATAAGTACCTATTGTGGTAGATTAGTTGTAATCGTTAAAATTTTCATCCGCAATAAGGTTTAATGTTGTAATGAGTTTCTTGACGACATAACTGCAAACTGTAGGTCATAGAACACAAACCTTATGATCACAAGGCTGATGTCTTTAGCTTTGGTGTTGTGCTTTGGGAGCTCATCACAGCTAAGGTGATTTGATTATGTCTAATGTTTACTGATCTATGAGATACTTTTGTGGATTTCCCTTAAGTTCATGTTGCCTACTTTCTTGTGTTGCCTTGCCAGGTTCCCTATGAGTACCTGACTCCACTGCAAGCAGCCGTTGGTGTTGTTCAAAAGGTATGGATCAGACTCAAACGCCATCAACATGGTTATGTCATGTGTTTAAGTCACCAAAAAATGCTGGGTCATTCTGTCTTGGATGCAATCGTTTGCCTATCAAATTCAGAATTCAAATTGTTATAGTTTTCTGTCAGGCATGACTATAGTTTTTCCATTGCACCTCTAAGTAATATTATGCGTATCATTCAAAGGTACTTTTACAAAATGTTTATGATTGTACTAAAGATATGTAGAAATGGTTTACTACTATTTTAATGATCTGAAAAGAGTTGCTGTCAGCAAACTTAATGGTTTAGTGCTAAAACAGAAATTGATCCTTTGTAAAGTTGAGCTGCATTTCAAGGACTCCTACCTGGAGTTCATGTGACAGTTTAGTAACTCTGATGTCCTATAATTACAAAGTAAAACTAATAATGTAACAGGGGAAAAACAACATCTGATAGAAGTTGCTCTGGTTTCATTTTAGGGTCTGAGGCCTACCATTCCTAAGAACACTCATCCTAAGCTTGCTGATCTTTTGGGGAGGTGCTGGCAGCAGGACCCAGCTCAAAGACCTGACTTTTCAGAGATTCTTGAAATTCTTCTGAAAATTTCAAAAGAGGTTAACTGCCGCCCACAACTAGATCATTGTTTCTTGAAACTCCCTTGAGGACCTGTTGATATATATATATTTTTTCGTTTTACTTTGAACAGGTGGAAGAATCAGAGGGCAAGGAGAAGTCTGGTGGATTTCTTTCATCTCTCAGGAGAGGCCACTGATGTAACTAGTTTGAGCTCGTTTCCTAGAGGGGAATGTCATTGTGCTTTACTAGAAAGAGATCCTCATATTTTCAACCATTATTTCTCTAAATATGATTTCTGTTAAAATAGATTGAATATGAGGGTATTCTTTTTGTGTACAGCACAATGATGTTCGTATGTAGTTGTCTCATTTGTTATATTTATTGTCTCTGGGCACCTCTTCTTCTTCTTCTTCTCTCTCTCTCTCTTTTTTTTTTTGGAATGGTGAGCTGTAGTTTTAAGTATTGTACAGTATTCAGTTAATTAGACTGTTTATTTGTGAGTGTGATTTCTTTCCCATTTCCCACTAATGTGCTGAAGCTACATGGTCGTTATATGTATAATATTTTTGGAAAATAGCTTTGAGTATTTTATAAATTTTTTTTTTCCAATAAATTTAATTTGCATGAATCACTCATCGTGTCATAGACCTAAATGTGCAAAATAATTGTTACCAAAAGGAGGGAGAGATGATGTAAAATAACCCAGTCAAGTTTATACAAGGAATTTTAATATAAAATAAGAAATAAAAAACTTTAAAATTATTTTAAATTTCGGGAGTTCCGCCCTCGGGGTGATCCCCTCTTGGACGGACGACTTCGCCGTCTCCAAGGTTATAATTGGATTACCATTCAATAACATTATTAACAATAATTAAAGTTATTAGTGAAGATCATACTTGGATGAAGTAGCTACCGTCGTTTAGGTTGTGTTTTAGCTGGCTCTGTCTCTCATGACATGTGTCTAGTAATTAGGTCATTATGTTTCGTTTGAATTGTGGATTTATGTAGTTAATCTATTTAGTGTTACTTATGTTTTCTTTAGGAACAGAATTTCTTTAAAATGTGAGAAAGCTCATGCTCCTGTTCTATTCCTTTTTTTTTTATTTCTTTATATTTTGATATTTGAATTTTATATTAGTTGATGCTAACATGGTTGAAAGAAAATGATAGAAGATTAATCCAAACAAATCAACCTATTACCTCCCTCCTAAGGAGAAACAACATTAACCGTATACTTGATATCAAGGAAGGAATTTTTCCATTTCATTATTTAAGAGTGCCTATATTATACAAGTTCCTAAATAAGTCCACCTTAACATATATAACTGATAAAATCTCCGGTAAACTCACATATTGGAAAATAAAAACTTTAATCCAGACTGAAAGAACCTCATAAAATCTACTATGAGTACCATTCCTAATTTCTCTTTATGTTCTATATACATATTCTCAGGTTTCGTTGAATCCCTTGAGAACTTTCTAGGGGTTTTCTAGAGGATAAAAAAGATTTACATTTTCTTAACTGCCTGGTTGACCGTGCAATTACCTAAACAAAATGGGGTTCTTGGGATCAAAAGGTTAAATTGTATCAAAACTTCACTTTTGGCTAGACGAGTGCTATCCATTCTAAACCAGCATGATTTTTCTTATGTGTATTTAGTTACCAACAAATATGGACCCCTTCATCCTTGAGTAATAAATCTCTTACTCAATATAAAGTGATTTGGAGTTGAAAATTAGTTTTACAAAGTCTAGAGGATATCAAATTAGGTCTGAGGAAACAAATTGGGAATGGGGCTAATACATTGATATTTTTGGACCCCCGATTATTTAATACTCCATTGATTTTCATGCCAACATATGTCAATATGGCAAATGTAAACTTATCTCTGCATGTCTCTAATTTTATTACTGATGCTAAATGGGATGTCTCTAAGCTTTTACTTTACTTTGATTCTTATTTGATTGCGAAGATTTCTGATATTATCTTGCCTGTGTTTCCTATGATGACATGTGGATTTGGACTCCAGATTCTTCCGGGGTACCTACGGCTAAATCTGTTTATAACTTTATTAATGAGCCCCCTTTGCATGAGCAGTAATGGTCTGGTTGGAATACTTTGTGGCGTATCAAGGCTCCTCCAAAGGTTCTGAACTTCCTCTGAAAACTCTCACACCATAGACTTCCCACTTGTGCTATGTTGGCAAGATTTAATCTGTCAATCCATCTTGCACCTTTTGTAAATACTAGCATGGAATCTATTCATTACTTATTTTTTGAATGTTATTTTGCCTCTCAAATTTGGAACCTTTTTCAACTAAGAATCCATTTTTCTTTTGCTCATCTTCCTTCCTGGCCTGAGGGAACCCAGATCCAGTAGGAGGACATGCTCGATCCTTCCTCCCGCTCTAAACTTTTAACCCTTAATGCCCTTTACTTTTGTTATATTTGGAAAGCTCGCAATGATGCTCATTTTCGCTAACCAGACAACCGCGATTGCTTTGTGGGAAAGGGTGTTGGCTAACTTTTATGAGTTACATTCCAACCACAATTCTGAAGGAACTTCTCTGTCGACCCAAACGAGGTGTTGATGGGAGTCTCCAAGCGGTCAAAATCACAAGCTGAATTGTGATGGCTCCTTTGTGAGTCAGGGCTGCTTGGGGGTGCATGCTATATCCTTAGGTCTACTAATGTCTTCATTTTTGCAGGTTCTATATCTCGATCTTTCTCCTCTGCCTTGGAAGTTGAAGCTTACGGTTTGCTGGAGGGCATTCGACACTGCGTGATATTGAATCTCCTTAATATTGAGCTGGATTCTGAAGTGCTAGTACAAATAATCAATCGTAGACGTTCAACTCATTGGAAGATTAAATCCATCATTGAAGATATTTGGAACACAACCTCTGTTTTTGCTTTCTTTTTTTGTACGCATATCAATATGAGCATTAATGCTGCTGCTCATTTTTTTATCGATTATGCCCGACGATCGCAAAGCGATCACTTTTGGGAAGAACGTCCTCCTTCCGGCCTTCTTCAACTTTTGTAAGTGATATAATTCAGTTTTCTTTAAAAAAAATGAAAATGAGCAATGTGGCCCACATGTAAGTGATTAAACCAGTAAATTTGTTATGAATTATGCGTGCAAAAAAATAAAAGAGGAAGAGCATAAATTGAATGATTGGTGGAAATTTATATAAAAATGACTTCAACAAATTTACAAAAATAAAGTATGAGGAGCAGATAGATATAATACATTTAAAGTTGAAGAATAATTCCGTGAAAATTATCCAAAAACATGTGACTAGCCCTTCAACCAAGTGAACTCGGATGATAATTTAAAATGTATGAGAGCAAAAAAGAAAAAAATTGCACAAACATATTAATGCAAGTTAAGAATAATATTTTAACTGAGCATAATGGAAAATCAAATTATCCGTTATAATTTTATAAAAAAGATAATTATTTTGGATAATCAGTTTTATTTATTTTTGCCTACAACTATAGAGGAATAATATTATAATTTAAAATAATATAGTGAACGAAAAATTGCACAAACATATTAATGAAGATTAAGATTGATATTTTAACGGAGCATAATGGCAAATTACATTAACCATTACAAAAATCGAACTCTAATGGTTTTTATTTATTTATTTCTCTAAGATATATAAATAAAATAAAATAAGTCTACTGCTGAGGAATAATATATATTTCGTAACAAACAATATCTTCCAAAATTTTCGCCGCCTTCATGGTTACTTACCCAGATATTATTCTTTTTATTATTAATTGTTATTATCAAAAAAATCCGCATTGGCTCCTCGTCGCCTCCTTTCCTTAAACAAAATCTGCATGCAAACTTTTTATTTGTTCTCCTCCTCCAACTCCAACGACGTTAAGTTTGGCTGCCTACAACAATGGACTCTTCTTCCGACTCCGGCGCCTTCCGCGAGATCGTCGTCGATCCTGAGTCAGGACTCCGCCGCGTTCCGTCCAAGCGCACGCCTCCCAAGGACGGCGAGGACGACGTCGGCGGCGCCCCGGCATCCGCAGACTACGTCGGGGCCCTCCGCAGTCCCACCAATTCCCCCCGTCGACGGTCGTCCTTTCTAACGCGTGCGAAGACCCGCTCCCGCCTCATGGATCCCCCGCCGTCTGCGCGCCGCCCCTCCGACGTGGCTCGTTCGCCTCCGCGTTCGGGGCAGCTCAGCTCGGGTCTGCACGGCCGGGCCCCTCCGGAGGAGGAGGAGGAGGACGAGGAGGATTCCTTTCTGGACGAGGACCCCGATCCCGACGGCGGCCACTCCAAATGCTCAAAGTTCCGGCCATGGCAGGTCTTTCAGTGGACTAGCCTCGTAGTCATTCTCGCTTCCTTGGCGGTAGTCTTCACTTTTCCTGTCCTCCGGCGGTGCTCATTCTGGGGCTTCCACATCTGGAGATGGATCCTGCTGGCTCTGGTGCTCGTCTGCGGCCGCCTCGTCTCCGGATGGTTTGTCCGCCTCATCGTCTTCCTAGTCGAACGAAGCTTCCTCCTCCCCAATTGTTGGCTGTACTTCATCTACGGCGTGCGGAAGTCCGTCCAGACCAGCATCTGGTTCAGCCTCGTCGTCCTCGCTTGGAACATATTGTTCAATCTGAACGTTGAAAGCAAAGAGGCCCAAACCGTGCTGGCATACTGCAACAAAGTCCTCATTTGCCTGATCGTCGCCACTGTCTTGCGCCTCATCAAAACTGTCTTGATCAAGTACTTCGCTTCCTCCTTTCACGTGAGCACATACTTCGACCGCATCCAAGAAGCCATCTTTAATCAATATGTCATAGAAACGCTCTCTGGCCCGCGATTGTTTGATCACCCAGAGGTGGAGGAGCAAAAGTTCCAAAGCACAGGTGCCACTGTTCCTTCATATCTCAGGGAGATCACTCTGCGAGATGGATTGCAGGATTGCAATGGCGACGTATTGCCCACGCAGCGGCAGGAGGGAATCAAGATGGAGAGATTGCACAGGTTGAACCAGAAGAATGTGTCGGCGTCGAGGATGAAGAGGCTGATGAAGATTGTGAGGCAGAGGAAGCTGTCGACGCTGGACGAGCAATTGGTGAATGCCGATGGGCAGGATGGATCCAAGGAAATTGAAAGCGAGCAAGAGGCCAAGGCTGCTGCCAAGAAGATCTTCTACAATGTGGTCAAGCCTGATGCTAGGTGTAAAAGTTCTTCCTTGCTGTTAAGATTGTTGTTGCACTGAGACAAAGGAGATCATTTGATTTCCAATATTAACATTTTAGCTACATATGACATCAGCAAGCAAAACACACAGCACACACAGAAAAACTTTCAGAAGTTGAATAGTTGCTCTGTTTGAGCCATGTTCATAATGTGACAGATGTTCAACATGTGACGGTTTATGTTGGAGGCATGTCAAGTTTTCCTTATTGCTCTCCCTAAGTCTCTATGTTTATTATCCAATTATTTTGTGCAATGAGCTTTTCTTTTTCTAAGAAAAGTTTCTCAGGTAATCCAGTTTATGATTGAGTTGTGTAACCAAAGTTTCTTCCTGCCTTAGCTACAATTTCTTCCATTGCATTTATGAGATGTATCTTCCCATGTTTCTTTAATCTTTAACTGACATGCACAACTTGACTTGCAGGTACATGGAATTGGATGATTTGATGCATTTTATGAAGGAAGATGAGGCCATTAAAACTATCAACATGTTTGAAGGGGAGGATCGAAGAGTCACTAAGAAATCTCTCAAGAACTGGGTGGTAATGAACATCAGTATAATGATCTGACAAAATCTTATATAATACAAAAACTCGTGTGTAAACGTCAGAAACAATCTCATCGATTATGAAAGTAGACCCAATTTCAATGCTCAAAGTTAAATTGAATTACGACTCTGCTGCTAAAAGATGCGGATAAAAGTTCGGAATACATTGAACTGAAGTGAAGCATTACATATTTTTCACTGCAGGTTAATGCGTTTAGGGAGCGCAGAGCTCTTTCTTTGACACTGAATGATACTAAAACGGCAGTTGATAAGCTGAATCGATTGGCAAATGTTGTTGTCGGGATCGCTGTAGTTGTCATATTTCTCCTCGTCCTAGGATTTGCTACCACCAAGTCTCTGGTATTTCTTAGTTCACAGCTACTTATGGTGACATTCATGTTCGGAAACACTCTGAAGACAACTTTTGAATCTATGATATTCTTGTTTGTGATGCACCCATTTGATGTTGGTGACCGCTGCGAGATTGGTGGAGTTCAGGTAAAAGGAACCTAATCCATTCTATTTTTATTTCTATTTTTGCATTACAAGTGAATAGTTGAATGAAGAATCTCATACTAGTTACTTTTCTTTTCAGTTGATCGTTGAGGAAATGAATATTCTTACAACGACATTTCTGAGGTATGACAACCAGAAGATTACATATCCCAACAGCGTTCTTTCGTCATTGCCTATAGGGAACTACTACAGAAGTCCAGATATGGGAGATTCAATTGATTTCTGTATTCACGTCTCAACTCCGATGGAGAAGCTTTCTCTTATGAAGGAAAGATTAAAAGAGTAAGTGGGACACGTAATTTCTTGTTATTGTTTATATTCATAGATACATAAATTAGAGGAGGGCTCCTGAAATCATCATGAAGAACATGAAGAAATGAGAAAAACAGATACCTTGACTTATGATTTTTTTTTTTGTTTTGTCTTTTGAAAGGGGCCTTGACTTACAAGACGAACAAAAATTAATTCCTAGCTTGAGTTATTGTTGGAGTCGTTCTTTTGATCCATTCATTTTAGTTTTGTCTATTTGTTGTCATGGTCTTGGTTACATTATTATTCTCTGGATAATTAATATATCACAATTAGTGTGGTTTCTCTACTAAACATGTTTACTCGTAATCTGTAGGTTCATTGCGTCTAAAGAGGATCACTGGCACCCCAATCCTACTGTTGTGATCAAAGACGTGGACGACATGAACAAAGTGAAGATATCCATCTACATGCAACACCGTATGAACTTTCAGGAAATGAATGAAAGGTGGCACAGGAGAGAGCATGTGGTTCAGGCGCTTCTCGGTATATTGAGGGACTTGAACATTGAGTACCGAATGCTGCCTGTAGATGTGAACTTACGAGCATTGCCTGCCATAACCTCTCAACGGCCGCCTTCTACTTGGAACACTTTCTATTAGTTTTATCCCAAAAAAAATTTGTTTTCTCAAATGCAGCTGAGGTATATTGATGTAATTTTGTTTTCTGTTAGTTCTAATATCTTCTCGACCAAGTTCACTCGGTAACTCGAGCTTACATCTAAGTTCGTGTTGTGGAGACTGGAGATCCCTCAGAATCATATGAAGTACTCAACTATAGCAACATGAAGGTCAATCACAATGTCAGCCTCAGATAGCCAGTGAATCAATCAGTGTAGTACTTGTTTTAGATCATAAGATTAAGGTAGAATCAGGAACAAGTACTGTATCATCTGAACTATGTGGGTTGCTTCAAGTGTTGGAATAGCCGACGAATGACCACAGCAGCAAATTATAAACCAACTTGATTTTATTGCCAGAACTTCCCACAACGAAATTCGGATTAGCCAATGACATCAAGCTGCCCAATCTTAAATCCGGCAGATCCACTAGAAGTTGTTAACTCAGCTGATCACCATACCAAGCAGACTGTTAATTCAAGAAAGATTAGACAAAGGTCTTGATCGTCATTCACTTGCATGAATAGTAACCAAATGGGGAAACTTAGAAATCAGTCTACTGAATAATATCAACTCCAATTACTGCTCAGGTATATAACAATCTTCTTGATGAATCCCCATTCCCTGGGCATCTTAATTCTGGTAGATCCATGGCAATCTGCAAACAATGCTGGATATTAAAAGTCAGTTTCATAATTGTTGCACCATTAACAGGTCATTTTACAAAAAAACCGCGGCAGCAGGTTGTAGCCCCTGTCATTACAATAACTTGATTTTTTTTCATTGAAATTTGATTGAGACAAACAGTAGGAGTATGCTGGCAATCGGCAAGTCAATGCCCAACTGATTTGTTCATTTAAATGGGAATATACTGGTTTTGTTTCCTATAAATTAGCATAAGTCACAACAAAAATACTTGCTACAGGTCTACTTGGCTGATAAAGGGATACTTAAATAATGAATGAGCATGGGCTGGGACAACTTTCCCCGATCATTTGAATTTCACAAATATCGAGTGGGCTCTACTCATAGGATCTTAATAACTCAAAAAAAGAAAAAAAATGGAGCAAGGAAAGAACTAACAATGAATTACATTATAGGAGAGCAGGATAAATGAAATGTAAGAGAAGATCTCAATCTCCATGTGTGAAAACTGTGAATTTCAACTCAACAATTTATCAGATGAAGGTCAGCCAACAAAATGAAAAAAGAAAAGAAAGTGCAGTGTGCACTTTGGATCAGCATAACCACTCCTTCACAGCTTTTCCTTTAGCACAAAACCGGCCAGTGTCTTTCCTATCAATCTTCATTGGACTATTCGTGCGAAACATCATCTCAGAAACTAGCTTTTTGATGGGTGATTCTCCTCTTTTCTCACTATGCTTGCCCAACCCACAAACTACAGAGATTTCCAGGGGAATCTCAGAGCCAGCAGAGAATCGCAATTTCATTTCCTCCATCAACTGAAGCATAATCACATATGCCGAAGCAACATGAAAACCATGGAGGTCTAACTTCCCTTCAGAAGAAGTCCACTGTAAAATGTCTTCCAAAAGAGAGGAGGTAATTAGCTCCTGAACTAGCAAGGCTTCATCAGGAGATGACAAATCCTTCCTCAACTTCCCAATTAACTCTTGGATTGAGAGGGCGAGGGACCCCATATCCTTTAACATTGAATTGACTGTAGAACAAGAGTTCAGAACAGAATTATAAGTGCGAACAGAGAGACAAATGCCCATGTCCTTCATCCATCGAATCCATGACACCATCTCTGACAGTTCTCCGTGATCCCCATAGCAGGAAAGAACCATATTGGCGCACACTGTGTCGACCGGCAGTCCTGCGTCCTCCATCGCCCTGAGAACCCTTCTCATCTCCAAGAACCACCCAAGCTTCCCATAGCACTGCAAGACCAACCTGTACTCAAAAGCGGAAGGCTTGAATCTAGTCAAAGCCATCTCCTTTAACTTCTCCTCAGCATCGACCGGCATCTCCATCAAGCACAGGCCTCGGATAATTGACTCGTAAGGGCGTCTGCCAGAGTTAGGGAACTCGCACAGCCGTTCATAGCTCTCGAGGGCCGAGCGCTTCAAGCCTTGCTGAGAGAATGCCTCAACGAGTTCGCAGTAAAAGAGAACTTGCTCTCGCGGCGACTTGAGCTTCGAGGTCGACTCCGAGATCAGGGATGCAGCATCGGCGGAGTGGCCGAGTTTCTCCAGCAACGCAGCGATGGCGGCGGCAAACGTGGGGTTCCAATTGAACCAGCCTTGCTCGCTAACTCGGTCGTAAATCTGTACATGATTGCGTCTTTTTGAGGGAAAAAAATGAAATCAATCAAATTTAAGGAGGGATAAGGCGGGAGAGAGAGAGAGAAATAGAGAAACACGGGACTCACGGGCAGCGCAACTGGGGAGGAGAGGGAGATGAGATGGGAGAGGGCTCCGAGGGCAGCGGACTTGGAGGAGGAGGCGACGAACTTGGGGATTAGGCGGTCGCCGGCAGAGGGGACGACGGCGTGAAGGGAGGTGAGGAGCCGCTCCGCGGACTTCCGGCCGGCGGCGGTCTCGCAGAGGGTGCATTGGACTACCGCGGCCGAAGCGGATGGCGCGAGGAAGGCCAACACTCCCGCCATTATCCAGATTAAAATGGTACGAGCGTTATTTTCTTTTATTTTCGATTTCCTACTCATTTTACGACCGAGAATGTTAACAATTATAACTTATCCCATTTTGACACTTCTAGTATTTTTAGTAAGTTCTGAATAAAATTTAATATTTTCGTTATTTTTTTCTAAAATTCTGTTAAGTTCTTTTTTAATATTTATAAATTATCACCCTTACCCTTACATTTGTAACATAAGGAAAAGTATTTTAAAAATAAAAAATTAACATGAGCATAATATTACATAAATATGATTATTTTTTATTTTTAAAACATTTTTGTTGTAATGTAGAAGTAAGGCAAAAGCGATATTATTGCAATCATTAAAGAATAAGTTAACAAAACTTGGATGAAAATTAAGTGAAGTTTAAGCGTCAAATTTAAATAAGTTTAGAGGCTAAATACTATAAATTTATTGTTTAGAATTAAATATGAAAACAATTATAATTTAGATATTGTTAAAGGACACAACAGATAATACGCTACTCTAAATTTTACAAATTAATACTTTGGATTTATGAATGTTTTAATTAAAATTAATACTTTGAATTTTACAAATCTAACTATCGGAATTTAACCAACACCTCTTTCCACGGCACAGCCGCAACACGCCTGACGTTGCAGAGCCACTGCGCTAGAGCAGCGAACAAAGAATGGCGTTGGCTTGCTTGCATCACCCTCTGCTCTCCATCACTTCTCCTCCGAAGCTTCATACGTAAGCAGCTTATGATCTAAGAATTAAGATCGAAACCTCTCCCTCCCTGTTGCTTGTGGTCTTCTTACGTTTGTTATGCTGAGAGAATCCAATTGTTTTATCAGAAGAACCAAATGATTTGTAGATCTTCACAGACCCAGTTGAATTCCTTGCGCTTGATTTTGTAGTCTTCTAAATTTTGGATTTTCCTTGATAAGAAGTAATTATCTGTTTTTATACCTTCATGTGACTGCATATATCGCAGAAATTTGTTAGCATCATTCACCTTTTATTTTTCTACTTGCAGATTTCGAGCAAGTCCGGGGCCATCTTCCGCTGAAGAAAAGCTGGTCAGATTGAAGCATCCCGATTCCGTTGGCAGGAACTGGCAACCGAGATCTATGAGGTAATTAGTTTCAGCACTGCAGTCATTTAATTTCCCCGACTTCGATTTCGTTCCGGTGTATCAAAATGTTTCTTCAAAACAGGGATTTCCAGAGAAGTTAATATTTTAGATAAGATAAGGAAATCATCCCTTGCTGCTATGAAATTGGACAGAAAGAACCACCCCAAAGATCTTTGAGTTGCTACCAAGATGTCAGAACACCTTGACACTGGTAGCTGGAGATACATATTTAAAAATATTCAGATTATACCAATAAAGTTAAATACGCCACCCGTGTCTTTCTGACTTTTGTTGCAGGAATGACGAAGAATCCAAGATTTTTGAAGCAGGTTTCATCAATTTTTGGCAAGAATGATGAGATAATCATTGTCCGCCAAAAATCAATATTCTTATGCTTTCTCTTGTTTTCTCATTTGGAGCAACAACTCGGAAGGGTCAGCATTCATGCCATTTTGAATAGCAAGACCATTGGTTAATCTGTTAATAATATATTATTATATGTTGTCATCTTAATTTCCCGTTGACAGAATGCGGCATATAACTGTACCTCTGACATCTCTACCAAAAAGGAACAATGTAAGATTAATCAGGAATGAATCAGCCTGGGAAGCTGATAAATTTTCCAAGGTGTATGCGAGATTTGTATAGAATCTCAGTCCAACTCTCTGATCTTAAAGAGCTTACCACATTAGATTTTGATATGATTTAATTTTGTATTCTTAAGTAGATCTTAGTTGCGACCGCTGGCCTAACTAAAAAATTGGTTGTTGCGGTGCCAACATGTTCATGTGTGTGTGTGTGTTTTTTTTTGTCTTTAAAGTTTAACCAGAGTTGATATTTTTTTATTTCATGGGAACAGAAATCAGAATAATCATAAAACAATATATCACTTGATGAACTGAAAAAACAAGATATTGTATGCCACTCAACATAACAATTTTTCATTCAAAAAACACGGGACAGATTTTTCATAATGTATTATTTCCTTGCTTTTGAAAGTTTAGATCAAAACCACAAAGATAGTTTAAGAATGATTTTGTATTCGTTTTAAAAATTACCCTATTTTCTTCTTAAGTACATCACGTTTTGTACTGAAAAGATTTTATTTTTCCTTCAGGGATGCGAAAATGGAAGATTGTCCCTGATGACTTCTGCTGAACTCTCATATGCTGTAAGTAGCTTCATAACAATATCCTCTTTGCTATTCCACCCTCGGGACGATACGTGTAATTTACTCCTTTTTTTGAACGTTTTGAGGCTAATTTTTCTATCTGTTCACAGGGATTTACTGGCATCACTGACATAGCTGGTGGTTACTCTGCATGAGTACAGAATGAACTGCTATACACATTGGAATTGATTCAGTGCAATCAGTGGACTTCTCTCAACTTTCCTCTTTTTGTTATGATTCATTACAAGTCTGCTTCGGATGGTATTCAATCAGTAGACTTTTGTTTAATATTTCTTCGCTATAAGTCTGCTTTGAATGGTGATGACAACTGATTTGTCATGGATCTAACAGAATTGTGATTGAGCAAAAAGATGTTATTCACTTTCTTAATTTTATTGTAGAAGTTTCTGGCAATAAGGTCAACTTGGTTTAGCAATTTGCTGAGTTCAGTTGTAAAGCTATTTCCAGCACTTGAGGCAGCCAACATTCTCAGATCAAATGATAAAATTCCTTAGTCCTGAATCATATCTCAATCTGATGAACTAAACAAGTAATGCACTGGTTGATTCGAGGATTATCTGAATTGGACATTGTGATTGACCGTCATGTTGCTATAGCTGAGAACATCATATGATCAATTGGGGTGCCCATTCTGAGGGATCTCTCTAGCACCAGAACTTTGATTTAAGAACGAGTTACTGGAGGAACTAATCAAGATTTTGGGCATATCGTGTTGCACTGCTAAGGTTGTGCAACGTGTTCTTGCTCCTGCAGAAACTCGATATAATGCGGGGATTTAAAAGTAAAGAAACAAGAAAATAATCAACCATAAAGTTGTTTCTGTAACATGTCTTTCCAATTGAGTCCCTTGGACATTTAAAAGTAAAGAAACAAGAGAATAATCAAGTTTCCTTGTTGAACAAACATGACAGGAGGGACTCAATTTTCCAGGGAGCTTTTTCTCATGTATTCTCCCTATTACGACAAGACCATGGTGGCATAAAATGTTCAAACTTACACGTACTATATAAAAACGATTGCAGACATTGGAAGTCAATCATAAACTGCACCAATCTGCTGTTACTATTTTAACTTTCAAAGTAGAACAAACTTCAATGCAAGCACTGTGACAGGTAAGCTAACATTCAGATAATCAACTTCTTTCAAGTGAAGGAGAAAAAGGAAAAGACAAATTCAGAAACCTATGGCACACTGTAAAAAAATGTTCTAGAAAATTTCCCCGTTATTGCATCCTCACTGATATTTTAGCTATCTTTTTTTTCCCCTCAGTCTCAGCTGCATCAGTGAAAAGAAAATTTCTGAGACAAAACTAATAAAAGTGTTCGAAGTGGAAGGCGGCCGTTAAGATCATACAGGAGGCAATGCCTGTAAGTTTACATCTACAGGCAGGAACTCAATGTTCAAGTCCCTCAGAATACTGATAAGTTCCTCTACCACATGCTCTCTCCTGTTCCATCTTTCGCTCATTTCCTGAAAGTTCATACGGTGTCGCATGCAGATCGATATCTTCACTTTGTTCATGTTATCAATATCTTTAATCACGACAGTAGAATTGGGGTGCCAGTGATCCTTTTTATGCTCAAGAAACCTATGTAATATGAAATAAACATGTTTAGTAACTGGCCAGAGAAACCACATTGTGATATGTTAAATCAGAGAATAAAAATGTATTAGCTTTCACTCACTTCGCAAGTCGGCTCCTGAAATTATCATGAAGAGTATCAATAAAAGTCAAGGTGACTTTTATTGATACTCTTCATGATAGTTTCAGGAGCCCTTTAATTTATGTATCTAAGAATGGAAACAATAGATAAAAATTGCTTATCACACTTACCCTTTTAATCTTTCTTTGGTAAAAGAAAGCTTCTCAGCTGGAGTTGAGACATGAATATAGAAATCAATTGACTCCACCATATCTGGACTTCGGTAGTAATTTCCAATAGGTAATGTCGAAAGAACGTGGTTGGGATATGTAATTTTCATGTTTTGGTAATTCAGAAATGTTGTTGTATGAATATTCATTTCCTCAACAATTAGCTGAAAAGAACAATGAGTTTAAGATTACATTCAACTATTAACTTGTAACGCAAGAAAAAATTCAGAATTGTGTTCCTTTTACCTGATCTCCTCCAATTTCACAGCGATCACCAACATCATATGGGTGTGTCACAAAGAAAAATAACATATCTTCGAAAACAGTCTTCAGAATGGTTCCAAAGATGAGTGTCACCAGAAGCAGATGTGAATTAAGCAATACAAGAGATCCTATGGTGGTGAATCCTAGGATGAGGAGAGATATGACAAATACAATGATCCCGACAGTACAATTCGCCAACTTTTTCAGTTCCGCCACTGCTGCTTTAGTATCTTTCAGTGTCAAAGCAAGAGCTCTACGCTCCCTGAAGACATTAACCTGCAGTGAAAAAACCAAACTTATTCAGCAAACAGAAGATAAACACAGTTTTATTAGGGAAATAAGATATTTGGGTTTGATACACATCTTAAAGCAATTCAAAGGAGTTGCAATTCAGTGTGAAATTACAAATTGGGCATATAAGATTAAATTCTCTGCATCTTGTTATGTAAGTTTGTGCAATGACTATCTCACAGCCCATTTTGGTGCCCAGTGTATAACATCTAAAGAACCTACAGAATTTGTTTCATGATCAATGAGGCTGGTTCTCATATCTATTACATCAGTGTTTGATGTATATAAGATTTTGTGAGTTCGTTATACTAAAGTTCATTACCACCCCGATCTCGAGAGATTCCAGAGTTATTCTTCTACCTCCAGCCCCTTCAAACATTTTGATAGTTTTAATGGCTTCATCTTCCTTCATGAAACACGCCAAATCTAACAGTTCGATGTACCTGCAAGTTAACTTGTGTATGTCAAAGGAAGAATACATACATAACTACATAATAAAATAAAATTAATTCAAAGGTACAAAAGCCAAACATAAAGCTCGATAGCCTAAACCTCAGTACATGAATCACTGGATATAAAAAGAATGAACTGATGCCACTTTATGAGACAAGTTTAGAAGAGCAATAAAGAAAATTTTACAAGTCATTTAAGTCCAATGTAAACTGTCACAAGTTGAACATCATCACATCATAAACATGACTCAAATAGTGCAACTATTGAAAATCTAAAAGTTGATATGCGTGTGTTGCTTGTTGATGTCAAATGCAGCTAATATCTTAATTATTGGAAATCAAATTATCTCATATGTTGCAGAGCAACACTTTAACAGGAAGAAAAAAAATTTGTGAAAAAAGAACATTACTTAGTATCAGGTTTGACCACATGGCAAAAGATCTTTCTGGCAGCATCCTTGGCATCTTGCTCACTTCTAATTTGCTTCCATCTATTCTCGTTGCTATTCACAAACTGTGGATCCAGCGTTGACAACTTCTCCTTCCTCACGATGTTCATCAACATCTTCAACATTGATGCCGATACATTCTGCGACCCATCTGGCAGGGTGATATCCATGACACGAGTGTTCTGGGAATTGCCGGACAGCCTCTCGATGATATATTGATTAAAGATAGCTTCTCGGATGCGATCGAAGTAAGTGCTGATATGAAAGGAGGAAACGAAGTAGCTGACGAGAACAGTTTTGACGAGGCAGAGGGCTGTGCCGACAATGAGGCAAATGAGGACTTTATTGCAGTATGATAGCACTGTCGCCTGGGTTTGAGCTTTGTTTCCATCTTTCAGATCAAACAACATGTTCAAAGCTATGGCGACGAGGCTGAGCCAGATGCTGGATTGGACGGATTCTCGGGCGCCGCAAATGAAGTATAGCCAACTGGGGAGGTGGAAGCTTCGCTGGACTGAGAACAGGATGAGGCCAACAACCTGTCCAGAGACAGGGCGACCGCAGACGAGTACCAGAAGTAGCACCATCCATTTCCAGAGTCGGAAGCCCCAGAGAGAGTGCTGCCGCAGTGCCGGAAAACTAAAGACTAAAATCAACGATGCGATCAGGATGAGGATAGTGCAGAGGACCTGTTTGGTGTGGTCATCGGCTGATGCGGGATCCTCGTCCAGAGAAGAATCCTCCTCGTCCTCCTCGTCAATGAGGCGGGAACGGGTCTTTGCACCCGTTAGAAAGGATGATGGACGGCGCGGGTAGCTGGATGGACAGTGGGGTTCCCCGACACGGTCTTCGGCGTCCTCGCCGTCCGTGGGTGGCAAACGATTGGGCGGAATGCAGGAGATTCCTGACTCGCGGTCGATGAAGATCTCATGGCAAGCGTCGGAGTTGGACGAGTCCATTGGAGAAGGCCACAAGGATTCCGGTGAGAGTTACGTTGTAGTGTTGCGCAGAGTGGGAAAATCAGAATATGCTTATAATATATAGATGCATGACTCAGGGACACATAGCGGACAGCCAGACGACCCAGGTAAAAAATTGGGCTCGCAAAAGCACCCCTGTCACTGTCCTGCGGTACACTTAACCAAGGACCACTTTAACCAAACTATGCACGACTCCTGGACGCTTTGGTTAAGTGACATGTGTCAATAAGATTTTTCTCCATGGCGATGGCGAAGAAGAAATATCCATAAAGATAATTGAGATTAACATAACATATCTGACGGATAATTCTAGAACGATAAGAAGTACAGTATTTGTGTCGTCGGCTTTGACTAAAGTGCTAATGGCGGAGCGAATTCAACAGATCTTAGTATAATGAACATTAATTAAACCAAGAATTAGCGCTTGAGGAATTCCCAGTGCTTATTTATCAGCACTAAAACATAATTCTAAAGTCTAGAACTAGATAAAAGACGCAATTGGAATTGATCTCTTACTAATATCAACAACAACAACAACAACAAAGCCTTATCCCACTAGGTGGGGTCGGCTACATGGATCATACGACGTCATTCCGCTCTATTAGTAACCAAACCTTTCGGTATATTATTCACCAATAGATCTTGCTCTATTAGTTCGCCAAGTGTCCGCCTTGGCCTCCCTCTCCCTCTTTTAATCGGACTCCAGATTATTTGATCTACTCTTCTTACTGGCGCATCTAATGGTCTTCTCTGAACATGACCAAACCATCTCAAACGATTCTCTACCATTTTCTCACTAATAGGAGCCACTCCGACTCGTTCACGTATATGGTCATTCCTAATCTTATCTAATCTTGTATGACCACACATCCATCTCAACATCCTCATTTCGGCTACCCTCACTTTACGTTCATGTTGTCCCTTCATAGCCCAACATTCACTACCATATAACACTGCTGGCCTTATAGCAGTACGATAGAATTTTCCTTTAACTTTATTAGGTATTTTTCTATCACAAAGAACTCCAGTGGCTTTCCTCCACTTACACCAACCAGCTTGAATTCTATGATTAACATCGTCATCAATCTCACCATCTTGTCTTACAATTGATCCTAAATATTTAAACTTTGTCACTTGAGGAATTATATCCTCCCCTAACCTAACTTTCAAATAGTCTCTAAGTTGTTTATTTGTGAAATTGCTATGCATATATTCTGTTTTATTCCTACTTAAACGAAAACCCTTTGACTCCAACGTATTTCTCCATATTTCCAATTTTGTATTAATCTCTTCTCTTGAATCCGCTAAAAGTACTATATCATCCGCAAATCTCTTACTAATATCAATCAGAAGCAAATTAGCTTTGATGTGTGTAAACACGGGCATAGAGTAGAGCTAAATCATTTTGCTACGCGGCACCCATGAACGAAAAGCGGTCCATGAATTTCCTTTTTTCTTTCAAAGCTGGTGGAAAAGTTTTTGTTCTGAAACATTCTTTCAGGCTCTCAACTCCGCGCATGCAGACGAGGGCAGAGGCATGTGCCTGAGCGTGCACGCACGGAGAATCAAATATAAATGTATATCATATGTGTTATGGCACATGTAAGAAATAGTAAAGGACGGTGTTAGAATTTATAACAGATATAAATTCTACATGTTGCAAAATATCTTTTGTAGCTGAAGCGGATCGTCAGAGTTTTTTCATGAACTTTTGACGAACGCACTTGCATTTCGAGATCGAGAACTGAAACTCAAGGAAACATAATTATTTATCATAGCACAAGTACTCTAGACGAACTTCTGCGAAAGTATATTTGGGACCTCTGCTATGCGTCCCCTTTTATAAGGAAGGAAGACTTGGATGAAAAGTTAGACAAAATACATCACGCGCATCCATCGCCCTAGATTTGTCTTGCAGCATAGCCAAGATAACGTATGTCTTGCTCCGCAGTAACTATCTTTTACATACACAATTTTAAAAAATAATTGGTCAATTGTACATGAATGCTTAATACAATTCATAACAGTTCTTTCTCTCGCCCTCATGTTTCTTAGTAGTGAATTAACTGCTTTTCTAAACGTGACTCGGCAGGTTACTTTACTTTTTACCTTTGAGTGTCTCGTTAAAGTAGCAAGCACTAATTCATTTTCTTAAGACATAGTCAAGAGTCTAAGAGCATGTGTAGATGAATCATCTGTCAAAGACTCACATCATGATGATCATCGAACTAATCAATTCATCATATCTCTCTAGGTCAACTTTGCATACTTGGTACTAAACACAAGTACTGCAGTGGAGACTCTCACTGAAGGAGTGTATGTCTAGCTCTGTTTAATTATATAACGCACAGACTTAAGTCTAGTCGCTAACTTTTAGCGTTTGACTTGAGTTTTCAAATTGCTTACTATCCAATAGCGCCAAATTTGAATATCGCATCTGACCTCTCTCTCTCTTAATCAAGCGACATTGAGTTACTAAAACTCATGTTTTAACAATCACACAATGACTCACATGGTTCATTCTGCTAGCTATCTTCATGAGCGTCAGAAATATTTATTCGTGTGAGTGAACAAATTTAGGCCTGATCGATATACTTTTCACATGCATAACAAAAATTCACAACAATAAATTTATGAAAGAAAAATAATCTTTTATTCATTCAAAATTTGAATATATTATTGCGTTTATAATCTACGCAGCCCTAAGGCATTTATATGTATCAAGAATGCCTCTCTTGACAATGGTTTGATGAACGGATCAGCAACCATATTGTGCATTTATATGTACTCAAGTGCAATCTCCTTTTTGACTTCTTGATTTCGTACAAATTTGTAGTTCGTATCGATATGCTTTCCTTTGCAATGGTATTTCTCGTTCTTCACATGAGCTATGACTACTTGATTGTCACATTGAAGGATCATCTTCTTCCTTGCATTTTTAGAAATCCTGAAAATTTGAACGAATCTTCTAAGCCATAAGGCCTCTTGTACTGTCACTGAATAAGCTATGAATTTTGTCTCCATAGTTGACAGTGCTACACAATCTTATTTCTTGCTACTCCAAGTAACATCACCATTGCTGAACAAGAAAGTATATCTGGAGGTGGATTTCCGTTCAACAACGTCACCGGCCCAATCGGCATCGGTGAATCTAGCAAGTCGTAGACTTCCTCCATAATAGCACAGTGTAAGATCTGCAGTATCCTTGAGATATCTCATGATTCTCTTTACCACCTTACAGTGTTGGCGTTCCGAATTAGCCTGATATCGACTAACTAAATCCACGGCAAAACATATGTACGGCCGAGTACACATCATAGCGTACATTAGGCTGCCGACCACACTCGTATAGGAAAACATTGAACATTTTCTTTTGTTCCTCTGAAGTTTTAGGGCACATGTCCAAGCTTAAAACCTCGCCTTTCATAATAGAAGTGTCAATGGGTTTGCAGCCATCCATGCGGAATCGTTCCAAAATCTTTTTTATATACGATTCCTACGACAAGGCAAGGAGTCGTTTGCAACGGTCGCATTGGATTTTCACACCCAGTATGTATGTTGCTTCACCCATGTCCTTCATCTCAAATATGAAGGACAACCATTGCTTAATGATAATGATAGTCTCTATTATTTTTAGTTATCAGAATGTCGTCCACATAAACGTCTGGATAACAAAATTATCCTCGGACTTATGAACATACATGCAGTGATCTTCCTCGATCATGTTAAAATCGTACAAAATGATTAATTCATATAATTTGAGGTATCATTGTCTAGATGATTATGTTAGTCCATAAATGGACCGACGCAGTCTGTAAGCTTTGCGCTCTTCTCTTTTTACAACGAAATCTTGAGGTTGCTCTATGTAAATTTTCTCATCTAGTTCTCCATTGAGAAATGCAGTTTTTACATCCATTTGATGTAATTCTAAATCCATATGTGCGACTATAGCTAATATTAGGCGAATTGAAGCAAACCTTACAACAGGTGCAAAAGTTTCTTCATAGTCAACATTCGTTGTTTGGGTGAAACCTTTCGCCACTAGACATGCTTTATATCTCTCAATTGATCCATCCATATCACGTTTAATTTTGAGAACCCATTTCTTCTCAATTGCCTTACGGCTTGGCGGGAGATCAACCAAGTCCCAAACCTAATTTTTTTTTCATGGACCATAACTCTTCCTCCACTGTCTTAATCCATTCTTCCTTAGTAGGGGACGAAAGAGCCACTTTGATCGATTTGGGCTCAAGTTCGTCTTTTAGACTTATTATGTTAACCTCATGTGGTCCATGTTCATATAGCCCTTCAATTTTAAATCATTGACGCGAAACATATTTTCTACTAGTCCGTCGAAAAGAACTTTCATATTGGTCAATTGACGATTGCGAATCTCTCCCTCTCGGATCAAGCTGTGGGACGGAGGAGACTAACTCCTCAACGGGTTAATCCGCTTGTGCCGTCAACTCGGGATCTTCCTCTTCATCTAGAAGAAATTCCTTGTCAGTCTCATCTTGCTTAGGAAATTTGTTCTCTATGAATGTCACGTCTCTACTTTCAATTTTCGTTACCGCACCATCTTCTCTTTCTCCTATGAATACATAACCATTGGAGGTTTCACAATATCTTATAAAGATACATTTCTGTCCTCTATAACCCAACTTCCCATACTTATGGGAGTTGTTTAGAACATAGGTTGCGCAATCCTAAGGGCGCAAATAACTAAGGTTAGGCTTTTGACTTGTCCAAAGTTCATAAGGTGCGGTAGGAACAGATTTCGATGATACACAATTTAAAATGTAGGCAGCAGTTAATAACACATCTTTCCAATACTAAATTGGAAGATTAGCTTACGCCATCATGGATCGGACCATATCAAATAAGGTACGATTTCATTTTTCCGCAAAACCATTTTATTGCGGTGTTCTCGGTACTGTTAGTTGCCTAGCTATACCTTTTTCATCACATAATCTTTTGAATAAGTCAGAGAGATATTCACGTCTACGGTCGGTTCGTAAGGCTTTAATCTTGCGATCCACTTGATTCTCTATCATGTTCATGAATCGTACAAAATAATTCAAGGCTTCAGACTTATGAGTAATCAAGTATATAACACCGTAACGTGAATAATTATCAACAAATGCGATGAAGTAAGAGAAACCGTGTCACGCGTGAACATTCATCGGACCACATATGTCCGAATGGATTAATTGTAATGGGTACTCGGCGTGTTTTTCCATCCCAAATGGTGTTCTTGTTTTCTTGCCAGTTAGACATTCCTCTCAAGTTGGAAGATCAACTTTTGTGAGAGACCCTAAGAGATCTTCTCTAGTAAGTCTATTCATTCGATCTTGACCAATGTGTCATAACCTGGCATACTAAATGTTGGCACTTTCATTCACATTAACATATAAAAGAATAATTATTAGCATCAGATGCTATATTTAAAACATAGAAACCATTATTGAGAAAACATTGCATAGAAGATCAGTGTCATGACATATTGTTATTTGTTTCCTCTGAAAACTTATTATATAACCAAGTTTGTCTAATGTTAACATAGAAAGTAAATTTTGTCTAAAAGCTAGAGCATATAAAACTTCGTGAAGGTAAAGTATTTGGTTATTGCGAAGTTCTAACTTGCATGATCCAATGTCTTTAACTTCAACTCTTTCGTTGTTTCCAACGTAAATCCATTTATTCCCCGCACTTATTCGGCAAAATTCCATAAAGACCCCGCGATCTCTCGCTACATGGTCAGTGGCTCCTGAATCTTTCAATCCACGATGAATGAGTTTCAGCAATTAAGGCACAACTTGAGACATAAAAAAAAGAATTATGATCAGGACAAATCTTCTTTGGCTCAGTGCAATCACAAGTAAAGTAGCCACGTTTGCTACAATTGTACCATTTTACTTTATTCATATCTATCTTACCGCCACACTTTCCACGTTTGCCCTGGTGGCCTTGGGCTTTCTTCTCTTCAACATCTCTGTTCTTTGATTGCGACTTATGCGACATTTTTCTCTTGGATTGGGAACTAGCTCTTTGTCCACCATTGTCAACAACTAATGCTTCAGATGATTGATTCATGACTTGAAGGGTCTCATCCTCCATTTCAATGTGACGAGCAGCTTGGTCAAAAGTTTTAGCTCGTTATCGAGCATTTGTCCCGCACTTTTGAGTTCACGGATCATGTTAGCCATCTCCTGGATATGCTTCTTCATCGTATGATTTGGTCGCTTCCGATAAGTGTCAAACTTGACCGTGAGCATCCGACGCTTGGTGGTCGTGGTGACCCCTACTTATTGCGGAGTGCCGCCCACATTTCAAATGCTGTCTTATAGACTTCGAATTCACACAAGAGGAAATTGTTCATCGTGCTCAGCAACGTAATGCGAGCAATACGATTCTTTTTCATCCAAGCATAATAGGCCTCCATGTCCCTTTGGCGTTAGGCATTATATCCAGGTGCAAGTTCATTGACAACATGGTTAATGGTCTCCAAGACCTCTTATTCTTTTAGAAGACATTGGACTTTGCGGTGCCAAATATTATAATTGTCGTCATTGAGCTTCTCATTCTTGTTCAGATCAGCAATTATTGTTTTGGAACCCATGGTCTAATTTGGTCACAAAAATAGAAGAAATCAGTGTTATGTATGTTTGAATTTTGTCCACAAACAATATAAAAAATGAAATAACAATATTCGTGAAGTAGTGGCATCGAGTGGTTATTAGACTCACACTTATCTCCCACTATCTCTAAGAAATATTATTATTCATTATTTTAACAATGCGACAAAATTAATATAAATGTTTGAATTTTGAATCAACACATAATTCAAAAGTTTCTACTCTATGCATTTTGAATCAACTTATAATTCAAAATCACCGAGATTCATTTCGTGTGGTGCACCAAATTATTTTTAATATGACCAGGACAATCATGACTAGTGTAACGAGAGCTCTCCCTCAAGGGGTGCCAATTAAATAACCGTGCACTATCCTTCGCCTCGACATCACATTAGAAAAAAATTGTGCTCCACTATCACACATCAATTCTATTTTTAGAGACTGCGTTGATCATGCACCAGGTCAGTTCCTCGGAATCTTTCTAGACATGCATTTCGGGTCACGCACCGCTCAACAGAAAGACATTGCTTATTGTGACAATATTTGAATCTCAAGGTGCCTTAGTCCTATAAAAGAATTACTTATGTTTCATATATTCTTTAATTACCTATATTTTGTATAACTAGAACAACTAATTATTTTATTATAAGCTTGCATGAAACATGTATTTCATCACATAGCCAACATTAATATTGTCATCTTAATTAATTCTTACAAAAGGAATTTCAAATCAATTTAAAATTCTAGGCAAATTATCATGCTTAACAAGATTGGACATATCAATTTAATTTTAACACATAGTCAAAATTTGAATCACAGAAATAAATATCATTATGACATACATATATGAAAATATTTATTTTATGCATGAAAATATATTCATTAGACAATATTTGATATTGACATGAAAATATATTCATTAGACAATATTTTAATGCTTAAATCAACAAACGATTTTCTTTTGATAATATTAAATTACATGCAATATTACAGAAAATTTTCTGAGAAAAAAATGAAATTTTCCTAATTTTTTGTGATTTTATAATAGACACTTTCTATTTCGGAATATTTTAAAATTCTGGCGAAAATTAGAAAAGAAAAGAAAAAGAAAAATTATTTATTGTGCCTCTCGGCTAGTCCAATTATCACTTCTCATATGTGCACTTTTTTTGCGTCCAAACTAGACTTTCCAGTGGGCCGTGGGCCTGTTGAAATAGTTTTCTCTTTTTTTTCTTTTTTTATGCAACAGTGCAACGTATGCATAAAAAAATTCCAAAAGTTTTACCAAAAATATTAAAATAAATCTGGAAAATATATTATGGTCTAAGCTCATCCATAATATATTTGTGATGACAAATTCTACTTTGTCCCTTGGTTGTGGTCATACAACCGAGGTGTGCAGATCTTAAATAATAAGGAATATTATTTTTTTCGACGTAATCACGAGTTCGAAAAAACTTAAACAAACTCTGATACCAATGTTGGAATTTATAATAGATATAAATTTTATAGGTTGTGAAATACCTCTTACAGCGGAAGCGGATCGTCAAAGCTTTTCCACGAACTCTTGACGAATGCACTTGCACTTCGGGATCGGGAACTGAACTTCAAAGGAACAGAACTCTTTGCCACAGCACAAGTACTCTGGACGAATCTCTGTGAAAATATATTTGGGACCTCCGCTATGGGTTTCCTTTTATAGGAGAGGAATACTTGGGTGAGAAGTTAGACAAAACGAATCACGTGTGTCTATCGCGCGTGATGACGTGTCTGCGCAGGCCCTCGCCTCGCCCTTGTGGGCTGCGCGGATGTGCGACCCATGTGCCCAAAATGGCACTATTCCAACAGATTCAAAGCTGCTTGTGCAGTAGAAGGTTTTGAGTTCGGAATTCTTGCAAGTCTCTAATCAATTACATGTGATTTAAGGTAAGACAAATTAATCGATTGATAATGAATTTTAATTTTTATCTGATCGCTTCATTTCTTGTGAGAAAAAAATGTCCTCTTCCTTCTTTTCTTTTTACACATTGTTGAAAACTCATTTCTCCTTGAGCGTGTTTGACAATCGTTTGGAACTACAATTTTATTTCACTTGACCCTATCTTAGTTCCTACTCTTTTAGTGGAATCGGAGCTGTGTGAAACTAATTTTTTTTTCAAATCTTTTTAGACGTGACCGTTTCTTTTTCAAATATGTTTTTCCGCTTTTCTTATTTTCTCCTTTACATTTCTTTCACAAATAATATATTTATTAAACTAATATATTTATTAAATTCATCAAGAGACAAGGACTCACAAATAATCCTATAAACGGACTGCAAATCCGTAGTAGACATCCTTAACGACATCATCAACCTAGGGTCACATCTCCGTGCAATAGTTGATGAAATTAAGGAGTTGGATAGAGGTGTTCACCGATCGGGTCGACCCGTAAACCCGATGATCCCGACCCGATCCGACTCGACCTAAACCGGTTTGGGTCGATACGGGTTGAATTTTTGCAACCTGAGTCGACTCAAGCAACCCGAATTTTTTATTTTTTTTATTTTTTATTTAAATTTAATCTTATATTTGCTTTAAAAAATATAAAATAAAATATTTTAAGTGCAAAAATAATATTAAATAGTTAGAAATTTTGTTATGCTTTAAAATAATATTAAATAATATTTTTATATTAAATAAAATATTAAAATAGTAAGAAAAAATAAAAAAAAAGTGGCTGGGATGGCTGAATCTGACCCCCGACCCGACTCGACCCGAACCGGGTCAGGTCGGGTCAGATTCAGCCCTCCCTAGCCACTTGACCCAACCCGACCCGACCCGACTAAATTTGATTGGGTCGGGTCGAATTTGTTCACGAGTCGAGTTCAACCCGACCCGTGAACACCCTTAGAGTTGGACCAAGAGCCGCGAATCATTTTCTCCTATGCACCAAGAGAAGCGGATACTTGTGCTGATAAAATAGGTCGCATTGTGCTTGCCATGAGAGGGGAGCCAAAAAATCTAACTCTTTCGCCATTTGCTATAGTGATGAATATTTTCTATGACATTAATGGGATCCAAGTGCCTGATTGTAACTTTTTATCTCCATAATTTAGGCGGTTAGCCTCGTCCATTGCTGAAAAAATAATATATTTATTATAAAATGATTAATTTAATAATAATCGTTACTTATAATTTCATCAAATGTTCTTAATTTTTTGTTAAATATAATTTATTATATTTAAATAAAATATTTTTAACAAAATTTTAATACAAAATTTAAATATATACTATTATTTTAAATATTAATAAAATTATATTATATATTTATAATACTTATATTTTTATTCAAACTCTCATTAAAATTAATCTATCACATTAACTTTTCCATATTACATAGTAAATTACACCAAATGCCCTCCAACTTTCATGTTTGCTCAGTGTTATCTTCCAACTTTAATTTGTAACAAAAATATCCTTCATCTTTTGAGTAATTGCACTAAATGCTCTTTTCACCGCCTATCACCCATTCTCCGATCACATAGCTCACTCATGACGTTCTCCTTCCTTCACGCAGGCATTCATCTGACATGGCATAAGCCATGCAAACTTCCCTCCACGTCAACAAATTATTAAAAAAATAAAATAAATATGAATAATAAAATAAGATTAAATTAAAAATATAATAATAAAAAAATAAAAAGGAGGGGTGATCGCCCCTTCCTCTCTCTTCTATCATCGGTCATCGTAGGGAGAAGAGGAGGGGGCGGCCGGCCCCACCCCTCTCCTCTCCAGTAGGGGTGTAAGAAAAATCTTACCAATCCGAAAAACTTATCCGACTCGAAAAAAATTGAAAATTAGAGCCCGATTATGATTTAGGATATTTTTTAATAACTTAAAACCCACCCGCTAAAATTATGACCTCACCCGAAAAAAACGTAGGGTCCATGGAGCCCCTTTTTATTTATATAATTAATATATATTATTAATTCTTTTATTATAGATATAATATTTTTTTAAAATTTCATACTTTTCTATCATGTTATCAAACTCTAATTTAATAACTTTAAAATTTTAGTAGTATATTTAATATATAAATTAAATATTTTTATATTAATTTTAATTTATTATATATATTTTAAAATATAATTATATAAAAGTACGGTCTCAAAAAAATTGACCCGTGGTTTTTATTTTTTTAAAATGATTTTATGATGATTTTTTAATTTTAAAAATTGATCAAAAAAGTAGCGATTGATTTTTTAGACCTAAAACTCGACCCGACCTGAATTACTTCCGCCCCTACTCTCCAGTGCTAGAGAAGAGAGAGAAGGGATGGGGCCTCCTTCCTGCACGAGTGGAGGAGGAGGCGTCATCCCCTTCCCCTCTCCTCTCCCGCGACGGAGAAGAAATGTGTTGGTTCGCAGTGGAGAGAGAAAAACAAAGAAAAGGGTGGAATATTGGAAGAGAGAAAGAAATTAATTTCAGCCAACCAAAATAGAGAGAGAAGCTTATTGACAGGAGAGAGAAAGAGAGAGGGGAAAGTAAAATGCGAGGGAGACATTTTGTCTAGTGTTGTCAGACCCAACTCAGTTTAATGGGTCGGGTTAGTCGAATGGATGTCCTTCTTTCGGATATAAAATGATTCGTGGATCGATTAAAATTCAGTCATAGATTTGATTTGATTGAGTCAAATTCGATTAAAATTTGAGTCAATCGGTCAATCCAATGAGTTTAACCAATCCGACCGGATCAATTTATAGAATAAAAAAATTGAAACATAAAAAATATGATTAAAATATTTATACATATTATATATATATTTGAAATTTATATTTAAATCTCCTCTAATATATATAATTTTTTTGATATTTTTTTATTTATAATTATGTCACAAGATTCTTTATTTATGTTGATAACTTAATTTATGTCACTTTTTTATATCGTTTAATCTAAATTATTTTATTTTATGTTTTTTTTAATTAAGATATTATATATTAACATTATCATAACAACCTCTTTAATTTTTTTATTTATTTTATTAATTTATATTATTCGGTCCGATCATTTGATTCGACCAGGCCTGACCTGATCCGTCGATCAATCTGGATCGATGATTGGGACAAATTTTATGACATTGGTTTTTCCCCTAGGAAGAAAAAACAAAAACAACGAAATGCTTTGTGACAATAGGAAGAGAGATAGAGAGAGTAGGTGAGAGGGAAATACGAATAAGAAGAAAAAAAGGGAAAATAGAAAAGAAAAAAAACCGTGAGAGAGAGGATCCAGAGTTATTTTATTTATTTATGTATATTTATTGTTTTAATGTTAGTATATTGATCTGTTTATTGATTGTATTAATTATTAATTATCTTGATCATATTATTATAATCTTGTTGATATTATATTGTTGGCTTTTGGTTTAAGTCTTGTCTAAATTAATTCAAAATATTATTAAAAATAGTCATATTAGGCAAATAAGATAAAAGGCAAAAGTTATTGACCCATGTCTATTGATTGTCACTAAGTTAGAACCAATTGAATTGAACGAGACATATAGTGTAAAAATTATTATTGTCCGGTGTGTGGCGCTAGTCCCCTACCATACATAAATTTATTAAATTGAATTGAGCTTGCCATAACATTGCCATGATATCTATTAATTTGCATGAAAGTGATATGTTGTCTCTTAATTACTGCATGTTCCTTATTGAATTTAATAACGAACATTGTAAATTGAACGACATCAAATTAAAATTGAAATTGAATCATGTTGAAATGAAATTGAATCATGATCATTTGGATATATTGGCATTGAAGCGGTAACTATTATTGCCATATTGAATCGAACTATTATTGGCTAATGATAATTAATTATCGTAATAAAAATTATTAATTGAACATGAATTTATTGATCAAGCAATTATTAATTATTAATTAAAATTTATTATTGTTTTATATTGATCATTAGATTGATATATTGTTCATATAGATAAATTGTTATGTGGTTAATTGATTATTGTATTGACTCATTATTGATCACATCTTATTTTCGATTGAGCATATTGATTGTCTATTAAATTTTACGTACTGAGTATTTTTATACTCAGAAAAAAAAATTTTATATTTGAATCCGTAGAAATGAGTGAGCATTGTGGCTATGCTATGTGATTGGCAAATATTGCACATGACACTAAATCGAGTTGTCTATTTTTATTATTTCCGCATTTATTAAAATTGTGAACTTATTGATATTTTAGTTATTTTGAATATGATGGATTGTTAGCTATTATAATGGAAAAAGTCTTTCGTATTTATAGTTTATATGTTAAAAAATTATTTTATAGAAGATTGTGTAGTATCTTTAGAACGACTCGGAGCAAGTGTTTGTTTTGTGTGTCTTGAGGCGTTACAATATTATGTTGGAGGAATTGGAGAATAATGTTTTTACCATGTTGGTTATTTTTTTATTTTAAAATATTTTTTGTTGGAATAAGGAAGTAAGGCAAAAATGATATATTATAATTACTAAAATCTAAGTTAACAAAATTTGGATGAAAATTTAATGGATGAATAAGTTTAGATGTTAAAATTTATAAATTTATTATTTATAATGAAATACGAAAAACCATTATAATTTAGAGTATGTTAAAGGAAATTTAGAAATGAGGTATTCTATTTTTTTATTTGATTGATAAATTAATATTTTAGATTTAAGAATGTTTTTATGTTTAGATGGAAGGGGAAATCGATGTTGACATTATTATTGAACATTTTAGCCTTTATTAAAATTAACAAAAAATATTTTTTATAATTATTAATGTTTAGTAATCCTTTCTTTAGGCCTAGCTATTGATAACCTTTATTTTTTGCTATTAATAATTTGGCCTAGATATTAATATCATTTAATTAAAAAATTTAAATCTTTTTTTATTAAATTCGTTACACATTAAATAAACGTATTGTAGCTTAATTTTTCTAGACATAAATAATCATAGGAATGTAAATAGGAAAAAAGTCATCTCACAACTCCTATAAATTTGGCCGCGAGAAATCGAATAAAAAAATGAAGCCACATTTTTTTAGCACAAAAAACCATCTTTCAACATTGGCCTCTAATTTATATTGGCAATTTGGCACCGCCTCTCTAAGACTGCAACGGATGTGAGAGCACTTGAACCGGACGTTGATCCAAATAAGTTTTTCAATTAATTCGTAACGATCGGATCAATTATTAATAAAATTATATAAAAATATAAATTATAATACTTATTAATATATGTTTATCAAATTACAATAATATAATTAAAATTAAGAAATCAAATGTGATATATTTAATTATTAATATGACTTTTATGTGATTTTAATATATTCAATTATAATTTATAAATTCATATTTCTCAAATTTAACTATTAATGTTAACTTAAACTATAAAAAGTTATTATAGTGTTTTTTTATTTAACTAGGTAATTAATATTTTCATATTTAAAATTTGATATTTGAAAAATATTATATTTTTAAAAAATTATCAAAAAAATAATTTGATACTATAAAATAACTTAGAATATGTGCTGCAGGGTGTCTTCCCACGCCCGTTTGATTACTGAATAAAATTTAAAGGAACAAATTAATATAATAGTGTATTATAAAAAAAAGTAAATATATTTTTATTCTACTTTTCGATTTGATTTAAAGAGAATAACTTTTGAAAATCTAATATTTTAAAATTAATATATTTTATCATATAGAGTTGACATTTAATGTTATAATAATAAAAATATTAATATAATAATATTTTATTAAAATTTTAAAAATAAAATATTATGACAAAATTTGAAAATAATGAGAATATAGATATTCTTATGTTTTAGAAGAATGTTTACATTCTTTTACGTGGTTAGAAATGACGATATTATTAACTTCAAGATGATTTGAAGTAATTTTTAAAGTTTGACTGTCTTATTCTAATTTCATCTCGTGTTGAACTTAATATGAGAATAATGTGATATTTTAATATTTATTTTGTATTCAAACGGCCCTAGTTAATTCAAATGTTTTAAATTTTGATGGTCACACAAATTTCATCTTTATTTTTTAATTATCAATTCATTCAACCTGTTTCGATTCAATTCGATTCTTGATCTGATTTGACCGAGCCAAATCAGTTCAACAAGTGGCCGAATTTGGCATATGCTCGAGCCACCGTCTAGTCCGGATTTAACAAATAACCTGAAAAAAAAAGGTAAGCCTAAAATACGGTTACGTGCAATTTAAAAATAAAAAATCTTCTATTGATCGAATTTATCAAAAAAAAAAAAGAAGAAGAACCTTATGATTTATCCAAAAGACGAAAACGGTAACCCTCTCGGTCCTCGACCACGGCACGGCACGACGTGACTTGGCATCTATCACAACACGCTCAAACGAGAGGCCGAGATTGTTCACACACAACACACGCGCGAGGCCTTCAGCGATTCGCGCGCTCCCTTTGGCCCCACAAAACTGACAAATCACAGCCTTTCCTCGCTGCGTCTATCGTTCGATTGAGCGCAGCAAAGCCGCAACACTTCCCAACCTTTGCCATGAATAAATAAACCAAGTCGTGTGTACCCACCAACTTTGCGCGGGCCTTTGTCATCTCCTCCTTCCACAGCCGCAACGCGCTCGACGTTGCAGAGCCACTGCGCTAGAACAGCGAACAAAGAATGGCGTTGGCTTGCTTGCATCACCCTCTGCTTTCCATCACTTCTCCTTCGAAGCTTCTTACGTAAGCAGCTTATGATCCAAGATCGAAACCTCTCCCTCCCTGTTGCTTGTGGTCTTCTTACGTCTGTTATGCTGAGAAGAATCAAGTGATTTGTAGATCTTCACAGACGTAGTTGAATTCCTTGCTCTTGATTTTGTAGAGCCTTCTAAATTCCGGATTTGATCTATTTTTATGCCTCCATGTGTACTGTATCACAGAAATTTGTCAACTGTCAGCATCATTCACCTTTTTTTTTTACTTGCAGATTTCGAGCAACTCCCAGCCCATCTTCCGCTGCAGAAAATCTGGTCAGATTGAAGCATCCCGATTCCGTTGACAGGAACTGGCAAACGAGATCTTTGAGGTAATTAGTTTCAGTACTGCAGTTATTTAATTTCCCGGACTTCGATTTTGTTCCGGTGTATCAAAATGTTTCTCCAAAACAGGGATTTCCATCATGTCGTTAATCCCATCAGCGCCGACAGGAGGCAGCAGGCGGCAGCTCCGGCGTCGGTGCCTGTTCGAGTAGCCTACGAGCTACTTCAGGCAGGGCATCGCTACCTGGATATCAGGTAGTGCGACGTATAAATTGAATTGGTCGGCTGCAGGATGCCTTTTTTTCTCAGTAGACAAGCAAATTCTGATTTCATTGTGATGCTACAAAACTTCTTATGTGGATGATCTCTTTCCCTAAGGACGGTCGACGAGTTCCATGCCGGCCATGCTGTGGGAGCCATCAATATACCTTATGTTATCAATGTAGGATCAGGTAATTTGTTGAAGGACCAAGCTACTTAAAGATGTTTGAACATTTGTTCCAAAATTTGGTTCTTGGTCCAACTTTTTCTACTTCCATTTTAGTCAAGTGAGAAAATCTTATTGCAATCAGAACTTGCCCTAAGATTTTATTGTAGTAAAGGCTCTCTGCAGGACGAATTTCCAAGTCAATTGAATCTCCCTATAACAGACCCAACACGCAAATGTTACACAAGATACTACCTTTCTGATACTAAATTCATCTAAACAAATGGTTGAAAACTACATACGCTGCTAAGTCTCGGCGTTATGACTCTGTTTATTCCGGAGGTTATTAATACGTTAGGTAAGATAGGGAAATCATCTCTTGCTGCCATGAAACTGGACAGAAAGAACCACCCCAAAGTTAGTTCTTTTGAGTTGCTATCAAGATCTCAGAACACCTTGACAATGGTAGATCGAGATACATATTTAAAAATATTCAGTTTGTATCAATGAAGTTGAATACACTATCTGTGTTTTTCTGACTTTTGTTGCAGGAATGACGAAGAATCCAAGATTTTTGAAGCAGGTTTCATCAACTTTCGGCAAGGATGATGAGATAATCATTGTGAGCAAAAAATCATCATTCTTATGCTTTCTCTTGTTTTCTCATTTTGAGCAACAACTCTTGTTACGAAACGAGGGAGAGAGGGATCGCACGAAACACATAAGAACACGAAGACAAAAAAATGACGGCGGCTCTTTGTTACAAAATAACGATGATTACAAGGATGAGTTTCTGTCTAGACCTCTAGGAAGTTTATATAGGCATTCCCTTTGACCGATGATAGGAATTACATACGGACTGGGACTTTAAATAAATCATCTAAAAATAGGACACCTATCTCGTGATGAAGAAATAAATCAAATCCGAATCATATACAGAATACTCCTAGGGATCCCTCCTTGACCCCCCACAGGCTCGCTAACCAGGCAGCGAGACCCCGTAGGGAAATTTTGCTAAAGCGTCTGACTATGTAGGGGGATCAACTGAGTTCAGATTCAAGACATTATTAACAAATCTCCACCTTGACTTGAATCATCTTCAGAGCACAAAGTACCACGCCGCCGCTAATCCCACCTTGGAGCTATTACCAAGTATTAATGTTAAGCAAGTCCAAGCAGTGCTGAAACTTGCCATGAGGAACAAATTTGGTGAACATATCAGTTGGATTATCTTCAGTACCAATCTTTTTCACCTTGATCATCTTCTTAGTGTGGATGAAGTGATATCTGACATCAATGTGTTTGATTTCTTCATGATGTACTTGATCCTTGGCTAAACATATTGCACTCAGACTGTCACAGTGCACTATAGCCTGCTTCTGATGTAATCCGAGATCTCCAACTAAGCCTTTTAACCAGATGCCTTCCTTGACAGCTTTTGTCAGTGCCATGTATTCAGTCTTTTTGGTGGACAATGTAACTGATGGTTGAAGTGTAGCCTTCCAATTAATAACTGAACTGCCCAAAGTGAAGACATAGCCTGTCATAGATCGTCTTCCATCAACATCTCCAGTATAGTATGAATCTGAGTACCTTGCAACCAAACACTCTTTATCACTTTTGTAGATGATACCAGTATCATATGTTCCTCTCAGATATCGAAAAATTCGCTTCACTGTTTGTCAGTGCTCCTTTCTTGGATCGCTTATGAATCTATTGACAACACTCACTGCATGAGCAATGTCCGATCTTGTGCAAATCATGACATACATCAGACTTCCAACTGCACTAGCATATGGAACTCGAGACATGTACTCCTTCTCTGCTTCTGATTTTGGTGCGAAGGCAACAGAAAGATGAACATTTGCAGCTGATGGAGTATTCAAAGGCTTTGCTCCTGACATTTCAAATCTAGATAAAATCTTCTCAATATAACTTTTCTGAGATAAGAAGAGTTTACCCTGTGCGCGATCCCTTAAAATTTTCATTCTCAGAATCTTCTGTGCTGCACCAAGATCCTTCATGTCGAATTTTGCACTGAGGAGTTTCTTCAGATTCTGAATATCTGTCATGTTTCCGGCAGCAATAAGCATATCATCGACATACAAGAGCAGATAGATGATGGAGCCGTCCTTCACCTTCTTATGGTATACACAGCAATCATAGGCAAGGTAGTCAAAAACGCGCTCTGACTCGTAGAATCGTACGATTCTACGAGTCTACCCCGGCGAAACGTGCTCGATTCCACCCGGAATCGCGTTTCGCCGAGACGCGGTAGAAACGCGCGTCTGGACGTAGAATCGGCAAAATCGCGTCTCGTTTTTTTTCTCCTCCCGCTTGTTCGCCCACGTGAGACACGTGACTGCCTTTTTATCTCCCAAATCGCATATGCCCTAATGTCTTTTGTCTGCCCCAACTTTCGTTACCTCCGCCACGACGCCGCTGTTCCAACTCTCTCCGTTCGTCGACGACTGCCGACGTTCACTTGCCGCCGTTCCAACTCTCCACGGCGCCCTGCTCCTGCTGATACTCTCTCGCTCTCTGCTCGTGCTGCTACGCCCTCGCTCCCTGCTCGTGCTGCTCCAACTCCGGCGTTCTCTTGCTTCCGCTGCTGGTCGCCTGGTACTCTCCTTCAGTCCCTCGCTCTCTCTCTCTGCCTGTCTCTCTCTCTTTGTATGTGGCTGCTCACTGTCCATCTCTCTCGTTTCTATGCGTGACCTCACTTTGCCTAAGGATGCTCTGCTCATGTTCAACCCTGTAGCCACCGCTCACATCGTTCGCCTGCTGACCTCCTACAGCCGTTCGTCTCTGCCGGTACGCCCTCCTCCTCATGCTCTTTCTCTGCAAGTTTATGATTGTGCTCGTCCTCCGTCCTTCCTCTTGCAAATCCTCTTTTTTTTTATGTGCGAACAGCCGAACAGGTTCCTCTATTTGTTTGCGAACAGAGGATTCTTATTTCTTTGTGCCTCTATCTATTTTTTTATGAATGAAACCTCCCTCGATTTTTTGATTGTTTGTCACTTAATAATTTGCAAGTAGAAAATTTTAATGGCTTCTGCTGGTGCTGGCTCTGGTTCTGGAGTTGGAGTTGGAAATTCAAATGAAGTTGGAAGTGGAGCATCTGCAAGTGCAACGGCAACTGCAACTGTAAACACAAAAGTGCCAAGAAAAAATGCACCAGGGAATAGAAGTGATCCAGGATGGAAGCATGGGTTTATAATAGATGGAGATAACAAAAAAATTAAATGCAAATATTGTCCTAAAGTGATTTCAGGAGGCGTTTATCGTTTAAAACATCATTTAGCTTGGACCCAAAAAGATGTTGGGGGCTGTCCACAAGTTCCTGAAAATGTTAAAAAAGAAATGTTTGACATCCTGTACAGGATGCAAGAACAACAAGCACGAAAAGCACAATCATATGAAGCAAAAGAAAGTGTTGATGAGCATGATTGTGGTGCACAAGCTGGTGAAAAAAGAAAAGAAACAGGTACAGCAGAAGGAAATGAACTTGAGAGTCAAAGTATTGCAAAATTTTTTTAAAAAAAAAGTTGTCAAGCTACCATTAATTCCATGTTCAAGAAGGGAGCAAGGGAAGAAGCATGTGATGATATTGCTAGTTTCTTCTATAATAATGCAATACCCTTCAATGTTGTAAAAAGTGATGAGTTTCAACGTATGTGCACATCCATTGCAAATCATGGGGCTGGTTTCAAACCACCTTCATATCATGAGATTCGAGTCAAATATTTGAAGAAACATGTGGAACGTACTAAGGAAATTGTTGAAGTGCACAAAGTTGAATGGAAGAAAGTTGGTTGCACAATTATGACTGATGGATGGACAGATCGAAGGAGAAGAACAATTATAAACTTTTTGGTGAATAGCCCAAAGGGAACAATATTTTTGAAGTCCATTGATGCATCTCATATTTCTAAGACAGCAGATAAAATTTTTAAAATGATTGATGATGTTGTAGAAGAAGTTGGCGAAGAAAATGTTGTCCAAGTTGTTACGGACAATGCGGCAGCCTACAAGCTAGCTGGGGAAGAGGAAAAGGCTTTATTGGACACCATGTGCAACCCATTGCATTGATTTAATGTTGGAGGATTTTGCAAAAAAAATCGAAATCCATAAAGAAACCATTACAAAAGGGAAAAAAATAACAACTTATATCTATTCAATGACAGCCCTTATTGTAATGTTGCAACACTTTACCCAAGGTAAAGATTTGATTCGTCCGACTGCCACTCGATTTGCCACATCATATCTTACTTTAGGTTGCTTACAAGACAACAAGGGTGCATTGATGAGGATGTTTACATGAGATGAATGGAAATCTACTCGGTATCAAAAAACAAAAGAAGGAAGACAAATTGAAGATGTTGCATTGGATAGTAGATTTTGGAAGAATGTTGTATTTTGCTTGAAAGCTGCTTATCCATTAATTAAGGTTCTTCGTCTAGTTGATTCCGATGAAAAACCAGCAATGGGTTTTATTTATGAAGAAATGGATCGTGCCAAAGAGAATATCCAAAAAGCATATAATGGAGTAAAGAAATGGTAAACTTAGATAACAAATTATCAAACTGATTTATTTTGTACTTTATTCAATGTTAGAATGCAAACTAAGTTTGTGTTTCATTTTTGAAGCTACGAGCCTGTATGGAATATCATTGATGCAAGATGGGACAACCAACTTCATAGGCCCTTGCATGCTGCCGCATATTATTTGAATCCTAGATTCCAATATGATCCTACCTTTCGTGCCGACCTTGAAGTTAAACGAGGATTGTATGATTGTTTACAAAGGATGGTGCCTGACACCCAAATGCAAGTAAAGATTGATGTTCAGCTTGAAGATTTTAAGCATGCAAAAAGTTTTTTTGGAAGTGCAATAGCAAAAAATGCAATTCATGCTAAAAGTCCAGCTGATTGGTGGGATTCATATGGCTATGAATATCCAGAGGCTCAAAATTTTGCCATAAAGGTTCTTAGCTTGACATGTAGTTCTTCAGGATGTGAGCGCAATTGGAGTGCTTTTGAAAGAGTAAAATCCTTAAACCATATTACCTAATTAGTTTATTCATAGCTAACTAACTTATTGATTGGTTACTTATCCTTTGTAGGTTCACACGAAGAAAAGAAATCGTTTAAAGCAAAATAGCATGAATGATGTTGTTTTTGTGATGACTAACTCAAAATTGGATAGGAAAAGACAAGTTAGAAAGGCACCCGAATACAATGTAGATGACCTCTCCTCTGATGATGAATGGATTGTGGCTGAAGGGTTAGAGGAAGAGAATGTAGACAGTGATACTGATGACAATGCAATCCAAGTTGGTGAAGATAACCAAAGTGGTGGAAATGTTGGTAGCCCACTTATTGAAGATTTGACTCTTCCAGAGGATGAAGATGATGCAATAGATATGGATGGAAATGAAGATAACTTGGTAGATGAAGATGAGGGCCATGAGGATGAGGCTATTTATGATGGAGCTAATTTAAATGACTTACTCTAGTTGTAGGCTTGTAGCCTCTAGGCATATTACATTTGACAATTTATTATTTTGTATGAACTTGGTTTTGACAATTTGCTATTTTGTATGAACTTGGTTGATGGTTTGATGATTTCAAGTAGAAAATTCTGCTTCATTTTAAAAAAAATGTCATATATTATTTGGGTCTATGCTAATTAATATATAAAATATTTTTCTGGTAGAATCGACCGTGTCGTGTTACGTGTATACGATTTCGTGTTTTCTCAGCTTGTCTGTGTCGTGTCCGTTTTACGTGTTTGACAACACTGATCATAGGGACTTCGACTGAATCCCTTACTGATCATGAAGCTGTCGAACCTCTTGTACCATTGTCTGGGAGACTACTTTAAGCCATACAAAGATTTTTTCATACTGCAAACTTGATTCTCCTTTTCTGGAATGGAGAATCCCTCTGGTTGGCTCATAAGAATATCTTCTTCAAGTTCTCCATGGAGGAAAGTAGTTTTCACATCTAGTTGCTCGAGCTCTAGATTCTGATGTGCTACAAGAGCAAGTAGCACCCTGATAGAAGTATGTCTGACAACATGTGAGAATATCTCATTGTAGTTCACACCTTCTTTCTGACTATAACCTTTAGCAATCAGCCGTGCTTTGTATCTTGTGCCTTCAACTCCTGAAATTTTCGCTTTCTTCTTGAAGATCCACTTACAACAAACAACCTTTCTACCTTTAGGTAGCTTGACTAGCTCCCATGTCTGATTTTTGTGAAGAGATTCCATCTTCTCACTCATAGAAGCGATTCACTATTCAGATTCGGCACATGTGATGGCATCCCTATAAGAGGACGGCTCCAGGGACTCCACCTCTTCAGCTACCTGTCGTGCATAAGCAACCATGTCCTCGAAATCATATCGTTCAGATTCTTCACCTTTTGGTTCTGCTTCTTGATGTGATCCTTTAACATCATCCTCAGTTGGAGTGATTTCAACCTTCACTTGTTTACTGACACTCTCTTCAGCCTTCACCTTCAACTGAAGCATTAATGCTTCATGAAAGGTCACGCTTCTGCTGTGGATGACTTTGTGTTCTGAAGGAGACTAGATTCTGTAGCCCTTCACTCCTGCACCATATCCCATGAACACTCCTTCTTTGGCCCTTGGCTCCAACTTTCCTTCACGAACGTGATAGTATGCTGGACAATAAAAAATTTTCAGACAAGTATAATCAGCAAAATTTTCTGATCATACCTCAGTTGGAGTCTTGAGATCAATTGCAGTCGCCGGACTTCGATTCACCAAGTAGCAAGCTGTGTTAACAGCTTCAGCCCAGAATGTCCTATTAAGGCCAACGTTAGAGAGCATGCACCTTGCCCTCTCTAGAAGTGTCCTATTCATTTGTTCTGCAACTCCATTCTGCTGTTGAGTATCCCTAACTGTGTGATGCCTGACAATGCTTTCATCTTTGCAGAATTGGTCGAATTCAGCAGAACAGAACTTCAAACCATTATCAGTGCGAAGACGCTTCACTTTCTTTGACGTCTGATTTTCCACCAGAACCTTTCACTACTTGAAGGCCTTGAAAGACTCACTCTTGTACTTCATCATGAATACTGAAGTCATCTTCAAGTAGACATCAATCATAGACAGGAAGTACCTCGCACCTCCTAATGATGGAACACGAGAGGGACCCCAACAATCAGCGTGGATGTAGTCAAGTGTCGCCTTCGTCATGTGCACTGCTTTGCCAAACTGAGACCTTCATTGTTTGCCAAACACACAGTGCTTGCAGAAGTTGATTTCAGATATCTTCTTGTCCGTTCTGACTCATATGCCCAAGTCGCATGTGCCACAGCCTGGACCTTTCTGATTCGAATGAACTAGCCACTACAGCAACGCCAGAGACTGTCTTGCCTTGCAATATATATAAGGAGTTCTGTCTGACTCCCTTCAGAATCGTAGCATCACCTTTCATGACTGCGAGGATGCCTCCGGCAGCATTGATCTGACACCCTTTAGAGTCGAGGACTCCAAGTGATAGCAAATTCTTTTTCAGTTGTGGAACATGGCGGTCAGCGTCCTCACAAGATTGTCATGAGTCTTGATCTGCACAAAACTGATCCCAACTATCTGACAGGCTGCATCGTTGCCCATGATGACGTTTCCACCATCAATCTTCTGATAAGTTGAGAACCACTCTTTATTCGGAGTCATATGATAGGAACACCCCGAATTCATAACTCAACTATCCGCCAGACATCCTTGAACAGAAGCAGCCAGAACCAAATCATCTTCGAAATTTCTAGTTTCATGTGCCACCGTAGCGACGGGGCCTTCTTCTTCTTCAGGCAATCTTTTTTTCCAATGACCTGGTTCCTTGCAGTAATTATAGATGTCTTTCGCAGTGATTTTCTTCTTCGGCTTAGATTTCTTCAAATTCGAGGACAGTCCCTTCTCTACGGTCGATATCAAACCCGCGGCCTGAGTCTCTGTAGAATTTTCAGATGTCTTATGCCGAAGTTCACGAGTATGAAGGCTCGATCTTACTTCTTCCAGACTTATAGTTTCCTTCCCGATAATCATAGACTGAACGAAATTTTCATATGATGGAGGAAGCGAAACTAACAAAATTAGGGCAGCATCTTCATCCTCGATCTTAACATCGATATTTTCTGAATTCTATCAAAAAAGAATTTAACTGATTAAGATGTTCCTTCAAAGGGGTACCTTCTTGCATGCGGAGAGAGAACAGACATTGCTTCAACAACAACTTGTTGGTGAGAGACTTCGTCAATACAGACTCTCAAGTCTCAACCACAGACCGGCCGCCTTTTCTTCATCTGCGATCTCGATTATCACCTCATCCGTCAGACACAATAGAATAATCGAGTGCGCATTCTCCTCCTGTGCCGCCAAAGTGGCGAGGTTGATCTCCTTTTCTTTGCCCTTCGAGTCTTCCACCTTTGGTTTGTTCTTCGACACGTTTGAAAGCGGTGCCCAGACTCCTTGTTGCTTCAAAAGCGCCTGCATCTTGATCTGCCACAATCCAAAATTATTCCTGCCGTTGAACTTCTCCACGCTCACGTTGTGCGACGTCATCTCCCTATTGATCGAGAATCGCTGACAAACCCTAAGGCTTTGATACTAGTTTGTTACAAAAAGAGGGAGAGAGGGATCGCACGAAATACAGAAGAACACGAAGATAAAAAACGGTGGCGGCTCCTTGTTACGAAATAATGATGATTACAAGGATGGATTTCTGTCTAGACCCCTAGGGAGTTTATATAGCCACTCTCTTTGACAGATGATAGGAATTACATACGGACTGAGACTCTAAATAAATCCCTTGAAAATAGGACACATATCTCGTGATAAGGAAATAAATCAAATCCGAATCACATACAGAATACCCCTAAAAATTTTTGCTCGGAGCCCCCTTGTAACCCCCGCAGGGGGGATCCCCCTAGATCCCCCCTTGTCCCCTTACAGGTTCCTGACTGGGCAACGAGACCCCGTAGGAGAATTCTGCTAAAGCGCCTGATTATGTAGGGGGATCAACTGAGTTCAGATTCAATGCATTATTAACAACTCAGAAGGGTCATCATTCATGACATTTGAATAGCAAGACAAATAACTAATCCGTAAAGAATGTATTATTTACGTGTTGTCATCTTAATTTCCTGTTAACGGAATGTGAAACATAGCTGTAGCTCTGACATCTCTACGGAAAAGGAACAATGGAAGATTAATCAGGAATGAACCAGCCAGGGGAGCTGATAAATTTACCAGGGTGTATGCGAGATTTGTATAGAATCTCAGTCCATCCCTCTGATCGTGAAGAACTTACCACATTAGATTTTGATATGTTTTAATTTTGTATTCTTAAGAAGATCTTAGTTGCTCCCAAGTCTCACCAGCCTAACTAAAAAAATTGGTTGTTCTGGTGCCAACATGTCGATGTGTTTTTTTTTGTCTTTAACCTGAGTTGATATTTTTGGATTTTCATGGAACAGAAATCACAATAATGATAAAACAATATATCAATCGATGAACTTCAAACACAAGTAAGGTATGCTCAACATAACATTTTTTTATTCAAAAACACAGGGGACCGATTTTCGTAATTTATTATTTCTTTGCTTTTGAAAGTTTAGATCAAAACCTCAAAGATGGTTAAGAATCATTTTGCATTCATTTAAAAAATTACCATATTTTTTCTCAAGCACGTCATATTTAGTATTGAAAAGAGTTTATTTTTTCTTCAGGGTTGTGAAAATGGAAGATTATCCCTGATGGCTTCTGCTGAACTATCATATGCTGTAAGTAGCTTCAGGACAATATCCTCTTTGCTATGTCACCCTCGGCATGTTTAATGGACCTTCTTGGCATGTCTCCCTCTCCAACTAGAAATTGATTAAAATATGTAGTTGCGGGCCTTTTTGAACGTTTTGAGGCAAATTGTTCTATCTGTTTACAGGGTTTCACTGGGATCACTGACATAGCTGGTGGTTACTCTGCATGGGCACAGAATGAACTTCCGACAAAGCAGTGACTTTACACATTGGACTCGCGACATACTAGTAATGGATATAAAATGAATAATTCTGTCTTCTCTGGCAGGAGTGTTCAAGCACATGAAGTGCTGATCTACAATCCCCATTCCCCAAGCACCTATTATCAGCAATAAACATGACTATGGGTCTAGAACTATAAGGGATCTAATTGGAATTGATCTCTCACTACCAATCAGAAGGAAAAAAAGGTTAAAGCTCAACAAAATGAGAGACAGAGTGAATGAATAAGGGATGTAATTGGAATTGATTTCTATGCCTACATTTGGAACTAAATCAGACTTTTGCTAAAACTATGGGGCACACAATGAATGAATAATGACCGAATTTCTTTTTTGTTTCAAAGTTGGTGCTTTGTTCTGAAATATTCTCCCAGATATTCACATGTAACTCTGTAAATCTGTAGGCAATAGTTGGATGATGTTGTTTCCACTTTGGTTCATGTGTATATATATATATATCTGTGTATATATATATATATATATATATATATATATATCTGTGTTCTCTTTAATACTAATGTATCTTCTCTTCATTCTAGATTCATGAAAAGCAATGATGAAAATTTTGAATCTCATGTAGTTTGATCTATGGCATGAATACAAAAACCACTCTGGTTTTGGGATTATTTACTTCGAGTATATTTCAGGAATTATATGAAAGACTCAGCTGTGCCCATTAAATATCATGGTCCACAGCCACAGGAATATTCTGATATGGATGCAGTCAATTTTTCATAATGCCATAAGCCAATTCAGTTCCTCGTGAACCATGAAATAAGGAGCAACACTAGAAATTGGATGGATTCTGTTTTCATATCTTTGAATTCCCATGTAAATTATCATTATTTTACAAGTAAATATTAACTTATTCTTCATGCATCTAATAACTATACATACAAGATATGGAAAAAAGAAACTTAGGGGATCCACAAGTTTAGATGCCATCAAATTAAACATAAATTTTATTCAGTTCACAAAATAAAAACTGATCAACTTAAACATCAAAGTTCTCAAACGATTCCACATGATTCATAAACTGCAAATTACGCTAAAATACCTCGACATTAATAAAGAGAACTATCAATTACCCTTGATAAAAAGCAACCGAATTTACTACAATGGACTAAAAACCTGGAGCAGTACCCTTTGCTTTTAGCACCTGCAATGCTTAATTATTCAGAAGCATCAAAACAACAACCTTGGTGAAATGCTTATTACTGCAATCAGTTTCGGCTTTCAGATTTCACGGGTTCATCGCATGGTTCAGAGTTTCTTGCTTCCTTAGGCTGCAGAACCTTCATTGTTTCCTTGTACTCCTGCAACTCCCTCTGGTACCTCTCTTTATCTTTCAGGCCAAAATCCTGATAAACCTATCAAGATGAACAAACTAAGACACGATATTTAAATAGATTGCATATAGCTGAATAGAATCACTCAATTACGTATAGTACTAATCATAATTGGTCGCTGTCTGCGACGAGGAATATGATTCCATCAAATGATAGGAATCCCATTTCGAAGGGAATTATGATTCCTAATTTAATAATCATAACTTAGTAAATGTGATATTACTATATGGCTTTCAAGGAACGTCAGAAACAAAGAACAAATTATGATCAATCCAATCATGAGAGAAGGATTATATTATACTTTGTCATAAAACTTATGGAATTATACTCACCATTTTTTCCTCTTCACTGAGCTTACCCCATGACTCCCCAATCATCTTACTGAACTCTCTTTCCCTGTCAGGGTACAGAGTTTTAAGCTTTGCATGCTTCTCAGAAAAGTAAAAATTGTAGGCGCTGCGGTTGGGTTTCGGGCGCCCGGGGTCTCGGGATCTTCGAACCCTGCGACGGCCATGTCTTGACGGCGTTAAGCCATCGTTGTCTGGTGTTTCAGGCTTTACTGCTGTCAAAGGAGAAGCAGCAGCAACAGAACCAACATGATAAAGCACACCACGCAGGGTCTCTGAGCCAATCTTAACTGTGACCATGTAGCCATACTCGAACTTCCCATCGATTGACCCTGTCACTGAGAAATCATATGCTCCTGGGAGAATAAAAAGAATCATTAAGGTTGGAGCAAAACGAGAGCTATCATAAGCCTATACGAGAGGAACTGACCTTTGTTCTTCGGCTGTTCAGGAAGGGATCTTTTGCGGTTCTTTGGTTTCTGCATGGTCGTATCGGAGGCGATCATTCTGCTCTCATGCCTGGCCATGGGCGTCTTGGTCCTCAAGGAAGCTGCAATGGACAGTCAAAAGAAGCATTTTGCCGTCATGCATGATGCAATTTGCTCACAAGTATCATGCATGGTTCAAGCACAGAACAATGATCATCAGTGTGCCGTAGATTACTCTGACCTGCAGGAGGAACCGGAGGCCCCTGAGCCCGGAAGAAGTAGACCTGCTCATAGTGATGGAGCAGGGTCAGGTAGTACCTCCTCAGCACGAAGGAAGCGCTCGTTGTTGTCGGTGGAAACTTGAACGCGGCAATGACTTCCCTCCATTTCTTCAGTTGGATCACCTGCGTTGTCCCATCAATCAGTAAAATCCGATGAGCAACCGATTGGCCCTTTGAACGGAATAAAATGCTCGTAAAGTAACGTAACAAAACAGCAGAAGAATGAGCGACCTTTTCAAGGCCACCCCTTTGAGTGACCTCCACATACAGGAGATGCAAGTTCAGATCCTTGCCTCCGATCACAGGAGTCCTGGTAAAAAGGGGAAAAAAAAAGAAGAAACATACTAGTGAGGCGAGAGAGGGAGAGAGAGTAAACAATGTCACCATCGTGGATTGACCTACATGAACTTGGTGCCCATGGAGGAGTGCAACTGGCGCAGGCTCTCCACGAACAGCTCTCTGTCCCCCACAACCTGCCCATGAGAGTGGAGTGGGGCAGGGTACACCTTGTCCCGCACCCTCGCGCTCTCGCAAGGGCCAAGTGGACCAGGACATGAATCTCTAGCTTGTACGCCTGCAGCCTCCTCTTCTTCCTTCTGCATCTGCACACCTTCACTCACCACCCCCTGTTCCTCCATATCACAGATTATGACCCAAAACCAATGAGGCAACCGGCCGGTTTTAAGCACACAAGGGAAGAGGACTGAGCATGCAGCAGAGAAGTGGCTTTGGCTACCAAACAAGGCCTAATGTGGTGGCTTATTACTTGGTTACGAGTCCTTCCACACCTGCAAAGTGCAAACTACCAAAGAGTGCGCAGAACAAAGCCGTGGACAGTGGACACATAGGCACACAGCACACACACGTCCCCGCCTTGGGAGCCTTAAACCAAAGCTGGTTCTTCTCATAAATACATGTTAATTGCCCCCATTGGACTTTGTTTGCTTGTAACGGATACATTTTGCCACATCTTATGAGAACTATGCACACTACCTGAATCATCTGAGCAATTAATACCTTGGATTTAGGGAGATACAATGCGGGCTTTAAGACTTGGTAGACCAATGACTATTGAAGGTATTCGTTATCGTAAATAACGATGGCCTATAACAGTAACATCTGTACATCAATGAATCACCTATTTAGTGCAGTCTTTTTTTACTATCGAAAAAAATATATATAGTGCAGTTTTTTTTCCTGATTTCTCTTTTCGTATTTGCTGTTTGGATCGATTATAAGTACCACATAGTTGAACATATCTTGTATGATTTGGGGGCAGAAAGGTCACGATCTTCTGATCAGTGTGTGGTCACTGATTCCACAAATGCTTTTGGAGCTGTACCGAGGTCGCTGTTGTTTCTGCTGCTGCTGGCTGTTGGCGTCGCTGTTGCAGCGGCTTTTGACAGCAGCAGTGTGTTCTGAGGGTCCGTACCGCTTGCATGCAGCGTATCCCCACCGTACGGGCACCACCTGCTGCCCTTGCCCTCTCTTTCCTTCACGATCTTTTGTTTTTCGCCCTGAAAGTAGCCGATTAATTGGACGATCGACCAAAGTGAGAACTTTGATAATTGAGTTATGAATTATTGAGAGATTCGAAGGAACCAACCAGCTTAGTTTAATGATGCATATATACTTGAAATAAAAGAAAATTTCAGTTATAAGATGTCTTAATAAACCTGAATAAAAACACAACTAATTAAATATCTAAAAAAGGTGCTACATTTGTGATTCAGGTTGCAGTTCTTACTGTAGCAAAAAAAAACAAGTTGCAGTTCCTGAAAATTATATTATTCATACCGATATTTTCCTTTTTTTTCTTTATTATTTGAAGTGGTCAGATAAATATTAATTTTTATTTGTTGTAATAATGGAAAGCTGCTTGCCACTTCATTTTAACTTCTTTTTTTTAATGTCGGCGTACTTTCATTTACAAGGCCAGAGGCTTCTTCATTAGTACCGAAAACATTGAACGGGACGGGAAGAGATTAATCAATTTCACATGGTCAAAAAGGTGGCAAAGGACTCGCATGCAGAAGCCACTGACTGCTGACTGCGGCATGCACGTCGGCTTGCGAGTAACGTCCCTGGCACAATTTGGCACCTTCCATGGACGAACGAACCAACTCGAAAGAAGACATGACATGAGTTGAGGGTCCGCTGGCAAAGTTGTTGTGGTGCTTTTGTGCGTGTGTTGTGCATGCAGAAGAGAAAGAGGAAGGGCTCTCAGGAGTGTTAATGCTGATAACTTGGGATTAGGTCAGGTTTTGTCCACTAATCACCTAATCACAAAACGTCTAATTATGCACATCATCCATAACTTTTGTTTGTGTCATTTCGAGTGGACAGGCTCTGCCTTCCTTGTTTCACGCCATGCATGCAGCATGCTGCCGTAACGGCAGCTGGGCATGCAGATACTATACATGCATGGTCAAAAGATGGAAAGATGCAACTTTTAAAATTAGACAACCGGTCAATCACCTAAATCATGATTCGACCAAAGGTCCGACCGAATTAAATTGAATTGTTAATAAAAATGATATTATTCTTATTACTTCTTAAAATATGTTATAAATAAAAGTAAAATGAGGAAAAAATCACAGTAATCATCATTTTAGATTAATCAAACGTTAATAAAATATTTTCTTAATATCATTGTTTATAATAATTTTATCATTTTTTTATTTCATGAGTATGCTTCTCTTTTGTTTAATTTTCTATTGCTATTTTTCCACATTTTATTTTTCAAATTTAATTTACTTTTTTAATATTCGTTTCCTTTTTTTCAATCATCCTCTAAAATCTATTTTATTAATAGTTTATCTCCTTCCCATTCTCACACACACTTACTAAATAAACTTTCCATTTCTTTATATATTTCTGTGTTTGAAAAAACTGTTTCAATCTGATTTTGAGCAAATCAACCTGGTTCTTTACAAAAAAATAAAATTTTCAACAAATCAAACTAGATTGATAGACTATTCATGATTTCTAAAAATACTCGCTCTGATTTTAAGAACACTGGTTACACCTCTTAACTCATGAATAAAGAATTCTGACTTCAAATGTTATCACTAGGAGTTACTTATTTCTTTATTTTTTTTCTTTGTATTATTTGTTAATTCTCCCTTCGTTATTAGAGGAAAATGTGCTCACAAACAATATTTCAAGATTAACGTGTTAACCCCGAACACTAAGAACGACCGGGGAAAAAAGTCCTCTTCTACTCAATCACAATCATATGATAAATTATTTTAGATATATAAATGATTTGTATAGACTTTTTTTTAAAAAAAATAATTACATAAAAAATCACTTAATTGTGATCTGAAAAAATATATTTTTGTGATCAAAAGTCACAGTAGCCACCAAAAATTTGATTGCAAATGAAGAAATTTTTTTTTATTTGCACTGAGAAAATGACAGTTGAAATAAAACCTCTGGCGACTTTCACTAGCAAATGATCATATTTAGCATTAACTAGTGATTTGTTAGCAGTTTGAGTAACGAGTATGTTATGAACATGATCATAAGCCATATTTATGCATAAACAACCCAACTATAAATGTAAATTATCCAAATAGATAAGGACTATAGTGTCATTTGTCTCAAATCATATAAGTCTTAAACAGAAGGGAAATAAAATCTTTATCTGTTAACCAATCTTTGAGAAAATTTATTGAACGTCATTATAAGTGCATTTAATATGCATTTCTCTTTTTCATTCCCTTGTCTGTTTGAATTGAGAGATATGAAGAGGTGAGGTGAAATATGAGAGAATGAAATTAGTTAAATTATGTTTGATTATATTTTTTATTTAAGTTAAGAATGATGGGGTAGAATAACTAAGATCTTTAAACACCATACTTTTTATTCCACCAAATTAGTGAAATGAAGGATGATAAATTATTTTATACCAAATTAAATTCTTTCTCTTTTTTATTGTCAAATTAAATTATTTCTCTTTTTACCAAATTAAACCACCTCTCTCTTTCTCATTCATTGATATATTATCTTTTTTTTCCAATACGAATACATATTTATCTATATTTTTTAGTAAATATAAAATTTATTCAAAATAAACATAAATATACTATTTAAAAATAATTTAATATTAATATAATATATTCAATTGGGTCAGGACGTAAAACTCGGATTTGGTCCCGACCCGACCCGGCTAGGTGTCAAAGAAATAAGACGCGATCCTGACCAAATTATTCATCGGGTCGGGAAAATTTTGAAAAATCCGAGCTGGTGCGGACGAGGGCGACCAGGTCGTTCCGGTTCATGCTCACACCTAATTAACGATTATAAATACTTTAAATATATAATGAAAGATAAAAATAATTTTTATACAAATAAAATATTAATTATTTCACCCCACATCTTATATAATTTATTATCCAAACATGAACTTTCTAATGACACACCACGCCACCTCCCTTAAATCATCAGACCACTCATATTGACAATTTTAGGATGACTATATTTGGAATAAATAAAACTTCAAATCTCCACCATCTATACGCTGAACGTTTATTAAATTAGTCAACCTCTAATTAACTATTAAACGCTACTACTAATAAATTAATTTATCGAATACTTTAATTAATATTTTGATCAAATCACACTATGTTGAGGATTTAAATTTGGTGTCTTAACTTTATCGAAGATTAAGAGAAGTATGGGTGTATCGCACGTTACCGTAGTCCTCGAAGACCGCCAAGTGATATAAGTTCATTTACCAAGATGTTTCTTGCCAAGTTTCCATGCAGCATGAAGCAAGAAATGGAGTTTGAAAAGGTCAAAAAAACGTTTTTGCTCGAAGAACAATACAAAATTTTAATTATGATGCGTGTCATCTAAATATGAGTAGTGCACCTCTCACTTTAGGTCGACATTAGTCATAAATAAATTAAAGATTTCGAATTCCATTACAAGTTTCACAACAATTGAACCAGAAGCACTATTTATCTTTGAAATAGGTACAACAGTTTGTGATCCTTGATCAAAATTGTTATTTCTTTTCTTCTGAATGCTGGAACAATGAAGATATGCGATTAATGTGGTTAAACTTCAGCTTAACATTACAACAACAACAACGAGGAGGCTTATGTTAGACCCCCACAGCCTATATTTTCACAACAACTTCAGCTTAACAATACTGTGAAAATTTTGATAACATGAACTAGTTCTCAAACTCCGCCTATATTTTATAATCGGTCCCAAGCCCGGATAAAGGAGGAGAGTTGTGTTAGGCCCCGACAGTCAGCGTAAAATTCTGTCGAATCTTATGAACATGGATCAACGAATAGAGCGGAATGACATCGTATGATTCATGTAGCCGACCTCACATAGTGAAATAAAGCTTTGTTGTTGTTATTAACATTAATACAACAAAAGAAGAGAAAATTTACCGGCCGCCAAAATCTGCAACCACAAGGAGAAACAAAATTATATCATATACATGAACACCTTGGAATATCCAAACCTGTTCCTTATGCCTCGTGTTTATTTGACGATTTCTCATTCCTAAACGAGGATTATTAATTGAGATGAGAGAGAAAAAATTAGATCAAGAGGCCCACAATTTGGTGACCATCTGATCAATAACATTACATGTTCATGATTTATTATCTAATAGCATTAGATATTTTAAAAGGATGATTATGGCAAACTGGGAATGGACTCAGTCCTCTTTCAAGGGATTGAAGAGAAGTTAAGGAACAAAGAACATGGGACCCAGAAGCAAACAATTCACTAAATTTTGTGAATAACTTAATGAAGTGTCCTACAACTCAAATAATAATGATAATAATATACACAAAATACATCTACCTCGCGGTGTACCTTGGATAATACCATCGAGTTGCTTGCAGCAATGATGAGGTAGAACATGAACAAGGTACTTCCCGCACTGGGGCAACTGGGGCCAAAACTGGATGCATTATTTCTGTACAAGAACCATACTACAAACCTGACTGCCACCAACAATTCATGCTTCTCCTGCATGATTTCAAAGCGACAATGCAAAGGCATTTACTGAATCTTTTCCTTTGAAGTCAGTCCCTCTCAGGCGCGTCTCCTGTTGCATCGTGTCTTGCACTTATGTTGCCAGTATATGACCATACCTTCTCCATCTCACTGGAAATCAACTTATTCGCCTTCCCTTCTTGTCCCCCTTGGAGACTGCCTTTGCTTAAGGAAGGTTGTGTCCTTGCAGGACTTCCACTAACTGGGGTAGCAGAACAAAAAGTAGGTGTAGCAAAAGGTGACGCATAAGGTGAATTCTGAATTGTGAAAGGGCTTGGGGAGATCTTTTTCTGGACTGGAAGTCCTCCCATTCCACCTCGGTTGAATATAGAAACTGCTTCTGAGGCAGCAGACTTCATAGTTGCATCATCTACAAAGATAACATCATCAATTCTTGCCACAATATTGAATGCCAAACTCTCCATCACCCTCGAATAGCTCTCAAGGATTGACTGCCCTACATCCTGCATGGAAGTTTCAAATGTCAATGAGCTTGCTTCAGCAATGATGCATGATATTTGTTATCCTAGCTTTATAAACTTCAATGAGCTGAAGACTAATAAGGGTAACTGCTATGTTGCAAGCAAATAAACTTAACAAGTTACCTTATTATATTGAATCTTGTTCATATCCAGAAGAGTCTGAGGGAGGCCAGGGTACCGAAGTCTCAAACTGTGTAATAGACCTTCAGATCTGTCTGCTAAAGTTCGACTTCTTTCACAGTCAGAAACAAGACCCTTGACTTTCCCACCCCATGACGTTTTCTTCGTCTTTGACTGGGAAGTTTTACTTTGGCCTTTCAGCCTCCAAACATGTATTGCTGCCTCAATCCTATTTGCTATTTCTAAAGTATGGTGCTCAGATGACAGATCCAAACAGTCGAGGAGGCATTCTGGTGAAAATTGATCTGCTGTTAAGTAGCGGTAAATGATCTCACCTAAGCAAGATTTTCCATTCTGCAAAGTATAAAAGAAAAGTTCCTGATATATTTAATTTAATAAAAAACACAATGAAAAATGCACTCTAACATGTCAACTTAACAATTTCTATGCACAAAATCACCATCAACTTCACATGTCAACAGGAAATAAAATCTTGAGAATTTTTTGTTTACAAGGGAAACCCATAATATCTAGTTCAGAGGAAAGTAAAAATAAATCAGCAAAGAAAGTTTCAAAATAAAAACCAAACTTGAGACCTCTTGATCTGTGACTGACTTATTTGCCCCTGCACCCTCGACTTTATCCTCAAATACAATGAAATTAGATCATATTTATACCAAGTAGAGATATTCCGATGGAGAAAATATGTTGTAAAGATATTAAAAGGAATATTTCAAATTTAATATAGAAATAAACTGCAAAAAGTAAAAGAAACTAGCTAGCGTTGAAACAATAATTCGAGGAAGAATTCATATAGAATAAGTGGCCAACCTCAAAAAGAAACTGAACAGTTGGTCTATTGAAATCTCCCAAAGAAGGTTAAGCTGATATATCATTAATGTAAAATTTATTCATGAATCTACCAACATGTTTTTGGACACAATACATTAGTTTATTCCATTTATCTACAAAATCTTCCAAAATACATAAATGTCAATGCTCCCCACATAAGGTAAAGTCTTCCTTATTATTTTTCGAGCAGTAGAAGGTGACAAAGTAGAGTACTAAAATCTGTACATACTATTGCGAAAATAGAAAACTTAAATTCTATTTGCTTTTACTGCACGCTAGTAACCTTAGTGATTGATCCACAATAATGTTGGATGATTTGAAGTTGAACCAACAAAGAAAATGAACCTTCTCTTAGGACAACTACAAATCAATGTCTCAAGCTGATGGCTAGATCCAGATTTAGAAAACAGGGACGCATATGTCTGTGATTACTTGAATCGTTAATATTCAAACTACAAGATTACATTTATCATATCTACTTTTCTTTGACAGACTTGATTCACCCAGTCAATATGCTTAAAGCATTTCATACCTGAAACCTAAGCAAACTTCATGCTTCCATCAGTTTGATTATCGATCATATATAGTGTAACATTCATCAACGTCCAACCACAACTTTCATTATCCATTTATCTCCATCCTACATCATCCTTGAAAACTATAACATCCCTGAGAACTTTCGAGAAACATAGGATGGCAAGCACTGGCGGACTGATTGGGGGACAATCAAGCAACTGGCACTCAAGCTTCATGTACTGCATTGGACCAAGTCTTCTTGTTTAAGCTGAGGGGCTAAGTGCTCTAGTTGGTCTCCAATTGGAATGGGATGGGATTACAAACTGAATGAATCAAACTCAAAGGTAGTACATTCTAGCACAGACAAGCACAGATACTTGCCCACCTTGAGGCTCTGATTGGTCATGTAATCAAGCTACTCTGAATGGAAGTAGGGGTGGAGTTATCTCACACGTTGTGGAGGTAACCCAACAACTAATTAACTGGTCAAAGGAAGTTTAGTAGATGGTGTCAATGGGCGAAGTTGTTTTTTTTTCTGATATTCCAAGGCTTGCAGTACCTTGCATTTTGTTAATGAGCAATGAACATTAAACCTGGGCTTTCTGCCTTTATATCAAAAAGAAAAGAAACATAGACAAAAGAGGGTTAATAAGCATTCTTCATCACTTATTCAATAAGATCCTTTCACTTAGTCCACTCCTTGATGCTTAACTTATGCCACTGACTAATTAAAAGTACACAATACGCTTGCTTATGACTCCATTTGTGTTCTTATGGCTATTTCCACTTAGTCTATTCCATAGAAAGTTTCAACTCCTTTGTGAATACGTGCCACTGTTTTTTGTTTTCTTCACAGAAAGGAAATTTCCACTGTTCTGTGCACCAAGAATATAATCATTAGTTTATACATTCAAATTATGAACTGTCAACACAAGCACAGAGACGTGAAGGAACGAGGGCATATCAAAGAAAATTTGAAGGCAATCGATCATATACTTCTAAGCATGAATCCCATCATATATTCAACACATTCATGGAATTTCAACTATAACACAGAAGGTAAATCGGCATCTGAAGCATCATCGCCTATACCTTGGGTAGGGTCTCAATGTAGACGTCAGGAATTTCCATCTCCGCCAATACTGCACTGTTAATAGCCATTGCAGCCTTCAGAATCTGATTTGCGCAATCTCTACATTGCTGGAGCTTTTTCCTCGCGTCCTCTGATAGGCCATTAGGTGGAACCCTTGGACATGGCAGCCACCATTTATCCTCCTGTCTCAAGGAGGGCCTCCGGAAGGAGGAAGATGGATAGCCACCGTTGCCATCATCACCGTCAGCAACCAGAATCCCCCTATCAACATACCAGAATTCAGTATCTCGGAACCCGTCAAGCATCCCTAGAAGCATCGCGTCTAGCTTCTTAAGAGCGGGCAGGTTCATGTGCAGATCCCCCCGTGGCCGAGATACCATCACCTCGAAGGTGCCGCCGCCAGGGAACTGTTGAACAGAAGGGATAAGCTCCACAATGGAGTCGCTCACGGAAAGCAACCATTCCATCTCGCGACGCCACATAGCCTTTTTCTGCTCCGCCAGGGGTTCCAACCTCCACAGTTCCCCGAACACAGTTGCTGGTAATTTATTTGCGTTTGGTCAAAAATGTAAATCCAACGAGTATACCGACAAAACTACAGAAGAAAGCAGGATCTAACCAGAGAGATTAGTGATGGCATTGGAGATCGCGAGCGCGCTGCACACTCCCTTGCCGCCGCCGGACATGTCTTCGCCCAGGAGCAGCTTCGCAAACCTCTCCTTCATCATCTCCACTTCTGCAAGTTAAAAGATGAGATCTTAGTACGGCAAATTCCTTACAGATCTCAAATCTACGGGCATAGTTGTCAGCTACGACTTACCGGAGAAATCGGCGTCCTTCTTCTCCAACTTGGCATCCCAGAAGACGAGGCCGCCCGCTGGGAGCAGCGGCGAGCGGACACGGGGAACCGTTAAGACTGTTGCACTCGCGGCGGCGGCTGCTGCAGCAGGGAGCACGGGGGAAGAGGCGAAGGAGGTGGAGGCGCCGGCAGCGAAACGGCGGCCGGAGACGTCGCTGGAGGACTCGGATTCGGAGACGTCGGCGCTGGGGCAGTAACTACCGGCGCCGCCGGGCTCGCTCTGATGGTCGGAGGCGTAGTCGTCCTCCGGCGACGACGCGCTTGCCATCGCCGACGATGGTGCCCAGAGGCGAGGGCCTCGACAATGTAGCGGAGGACTTGGCGACTAGGAAGAGGAGGAGGAGGAGGAGATGCGAAGACCGGGCGCAGATGGCATTTGGGGTTTCTTGGGCATCGGCGTGGTGAGTGTCGGCTTTCTTCCGCTTTGTTTCGCTCCAGTTCACTGTACGTTTGCAGAGAGGCCCTTTTTTCTTATATTATTTTGGTCCCTGAGACTGACGAAGAAAGGGTGCTTGAGATGGTTAAAAAAATAATATATATATATATATATTCTCGCGATATGCTTTATTTATTTAGTGTTTTTATTATTTATTTAATATTATTGCAAGTCACTAATGTAATTTTGCATCATTTTATTTTTCAATTTATTTTTGTCATATCCGAGAATGTTTATTATATATATATATATATTAAAACTCGTAAGTTGACGGAAGATAATTTCGACGAAAAGGGCAAATCCCGTATAAGTTCGAGTAAATATAAATGAATATTAATAATTTTAATTAAAATGTAAATTTTACTGTTTGACTATTGTGCATGACTATTCGTTGGTTTTTATATACTCAAAAATTAATTTATAATTTTTTATGCAAGTGTTGTACAAGTTTATACACCGATTTTCCTCCTTTAAAAAAACGTTATGTTTGGAGCCACTATAAAGAAAAAAAACTAAATCCTTTTTAACGGATTTCGCATAAAATATATTTTGCACTCTCATTATTCCTAAAACAATAGTAATATAAATCGATTAACAATTTTATTATTTGATAAATGAAACAAAAAAAGTAGTTGCTAAAGTTAAAAATGAAATTATGAATTGACATTTTTTTCCCTTTACAAAGGTACATATTTTAAAAAAGATAAATTATATATAAAAATCTAAAATAAATTTATTTTTGTGTAAAAATAATCTTGAAATTTAATTTTATTATCAAATCTAGCACGAATTTTATTTTTGCATAAACATCATGAATTTTAATTTAATTTTTTTATTTTTAAATTGTTCACAAATATAGCCCCTATTATTATATTCTTTACTAAAAAATAATAATTTAGCGATCACCACATAGATAACTAGCAAAAAATAAAATGGTAAACTAAAAGTATTTTTTACCATTTTTTATAGTAAATTAATTTAAATTTTAAATATTTTATAGTTAGATAACATAAGATCATTAAATTTTGATATCTAATTATAAAATATGTTATGATAATTTATTATGAAAGTTATAAAAAAATTATTTTTATTTTTAACCTTTCACTTTTTACAATGTATCTACGTGGTGATCCTTGAATTATTTTTTAAATAAAAATATAAATTATAAACTATATTTGTAATCGATTAAAAATTTAAAATGAAAGTTTAGATTAGATTTAAGAATTAAATTAAATTTCATAATGTTTTGTCGTAAAAATAAAATATTCAAATTAAATTTAAGAGTAGAATCAAAGTTCATAATTTTTTACATAAAAATAAAAATACAGATTAAATTAGATTGGAGAGTAAAATCATTTTTTTATATAATTTACTTTTTAAAAATTGAACTGTGAGAAAATTATTATATAACCAAAATTATGTTTGTTGAAATGTTCTATATTTCAAAATATTAATCATTTTTACTAGGAATTAAATTGAAAATCACATCAAGATTTAATTAAAATTTTATGGGATCCCAAAGGACATTTGCTGCTGCAACTTAAAGTTTGGAACTTTGACTCACGAATTGATAAGGGGTATGGTTAATTAGTTTCTCGCATTAGTTAATGTATTTTGTAAAAAAAAACTTGAACTAATAATGAGAATAATTTGCTCACTACTTCTCCTCACCGCTTAATAAAAAGTTTTTGTTGAAAATTTCACCCACCATAATGAGACGTACAATTTAGTAGAGCTCAATAATAAATTAAAGACAGTAATATATAAATGTATAATTTTTAATGTCGCGTGAGTTAAACTATCGATTTATCGTTCCGTGTGATAATCGAAAAAAAAGGTTCAAACTCGAAATTGATCCGTTGAAAAATTTAACCACAAATTTTATGCGGAAAAAGAAGTTCACAAATTCGAAATTCTTGCTTCCTTGAGATTTCTTGATGAAGAAAGAACATTTGGTTGACAGAACTTATTAGTGGAGTTCTATTTTAGAAATCGATGGAAGTTAAAAGTTGAAGTTTACATTTTTCAAAATTAAATCAGTTAAATGATAGTAATAAGTACTGATGAATTTAAAATTTTAATGATAAAATAAAAGAGAAGGCGAACATAATAAGTTCCAATGTTGCGTGAATTTTTAAAATTAAAAGCATGAAACTTATTAACTTGATCCGTGCATAATTTTTTTTTTAAAAAAAAACTGATTGAACTCACTTGATCTATCACCTAATGATGTATTTTCCTTAAGAAAAAAACATAATGCATTTCTTGTCTATTTATACATTTTAGAATATTCGAATTTTGTTCTCTTATTTTTATTGTCACTGAATTTCTTTTTTAAAAAATCTTGGTCAACGTCACTCTATTTTCTTCGCATCACATATCTACTGAGCTAAACAATTAAATTAAAAAATGATATATATCTTTTTTTTTAAAAAAAGTGTAGCATGAGAAAATTATTACTACCACAAAGGGAAAAAAAGAACAAAGATAAGTTCTTACTCACATACTAAAATAGAAAGCTAAAATTCATGAATATGATTAAAGTTGAAAATTCGTGCGGGTCGTAGGTCCGGCACGCAGCCGGCACAAATTTTTGCTAGGCACGAATTTGATTCGAGCACGATTAATCAATTGGGTTAAGGCTAAATTGTGCCGAGCAACCCAGTAGGTTGTTGAGCACGGCCCGACATGAGTCCGATCCGATGAACACAATTTTTTTATTATATAGTTAAATATTTAATCATATATTATAAGTTTTATAACTATAGTATACATATATCATAAAATTTATAGCTATATTATATATAAAATGTTTTTATTATATCATATATTATCATATTTTTTATTATTTTCATTTTATTAGTCTAAATTTCAAGGTAGAAAAAATATGACCTATTTTTTTAAAAAAATATTTTTATTTTCTAATTTAATATCTAGAAAAAATAAGTTACTGATCCGACGTAACTCGACCCACCTCTCGAATCGGTGAAAATATCTTGTAGCATAGTCCCACACAACACAATTTTGAGCGTGTCAATTTGACAGAGCTCAAAACACCATCAAATTCGATTTGACCGACGTGATATGAAAGTCCTTCTTTAACTTTGATTATCCGATGTCATGATACAATCCAACATGTTTATGCAAGGTGAATATATTAACCTATTGTAATGAGATAAAAAAAATGAATTTTAATGTTATAACATTGTCGTATGTCTATTAATCATTATTTGATTCATGATGAATGATGAATTGATTAATTGTATAATTTTTTTATTCATCGTTTATCATAAATTGAACGATGATTAATAAACGTAAAATGATGATACCCTTTAAAAAAAATATCACAATCATTCTTTTTCCAAAAGAAATATGGACAAGAGGAATATACTGCTCACCTATGCAGCTGTAATGCACAAGAGGAATAGACCGTCCATCTTTCGATCAAGCCTTCATGCCCTAGTTGATCATTTTTTTCTATTTTACATTGTTAGCGTCTTCCATTCATACGATCTCGCTTTTTAGCCTCTCCGCAAAGTGTGGGGAGGAACACCATTGTTTTCCTCCTTGCCAATTGGGAGAAAAAAAAATGTAATTGTTTCTTGACTGCGGTTGGCTATGCACGTACGGAGAGGGAGCTGGACTTGTTGAAAGATTGAGTGTAGGGTTGAACCGAGGGCAGAAGAATATTTGGGAGGTGAACGTGAACTAGCCGAAGGAGATTGGAAGAGGAGAGAGAAATGAAGAATCAAAGGATGTAGGAGAGGGAGATTGGGAGAGAGAGAGAGAGAGGATAATGAGAGTAAGTAAACGAGCACAAATAAACTTGGGAAGTGGAGAGAATAGCATGAAGAGATTGGCCGAGAGAGAGAGAGGGGATGCGATGGATGGGCAGAATAGAAAGGGAGGGAGCAGAAAGTGAATTTGCAACTCAAATCAGAGAAGGAAAAAAAAAATCAAGTGATAAATTACGCTCGGATTAAATCTGACTATCCACAATGTTCGCTGTAATTTACAGCATAAATGAAGCACTGTACATCCAGTGCCCCCAACAACAAATATATGTGATCCATTTGAGAAATGGTGGTACAAAAGTACGCAATGTGCAGGACGAGTCCGCATGTGATGGATGCCTTAATTAATTGTCCCCCCAACCCCACCACACAGTTACATGTCCCCTCTCTTAACTTATCTACCATTATATATATATGCAATTATGCTATGCACATATAATTAAGAAGCTTAATTAATTTTGTGTAGGTAGTTGTACATGTTGCATGGCATGGATCCTTCTTGGCTCACTTGTGTTGTTATTTGACGCTTATTTTGTGGGGATCGGTGGCCCTTCTTTGTGAAATCTGTACGAATGGATCGATCGACCACCTCCACCTACCAAATTTATATGAACTTTCACGGATTTGGCATATACCACCACATCAACAACAGTACAAAAACAAGTGTGAATTATGTATAATATATAATGTTATAATATAATCTCGAAAGAAAAGATGTAAACATGATCATCGAATTATTATCTAACTAGTAACCATAACTATTTTTATTAATCTCACTAGTAAATATTAAATCGGGGTATGTTGTTATAAATTAATTTCCTTGGTTGGGAGACATCAAATTGAAGGGTTGTTCCATATACATCTCATACATATATTCCCACTCGGTACGACATGATTTTGGTGTGTTTCGGATCCTCCGAATTTAATGTGTTTTTCATGATGAGGTGGCATTTTTGGATTTTGGTGGGACAAACCAAAAATTCATGGGGAGAAAAGTTGGCGTGAAGTTGGTTAATTAATTAGGAGGGTGATACGTGCGGAGGAAGGACACCCCCAATAACTCACGGATTCATATATTTTGGGGAATTTTGTATATTTTAAGGAATTTTGTCTCGTTATCTCTTTTTTTTTTCAAGTGGTGCATTCCCATGTAGCACCTTTGGATTATTATTTCCGTCAATAAATAATTTTCTTTCTTAACTTTTAACTTTTCGATGTTTAAGAAGCACCGGTGATGATTCAATCCGCACGTCACTAATAATTATACGCATAGATTATAATTTTGAAAGTTAATTCATCGTAGAATTTAATTAATTTGATAAAATCGACTTTGGCACATATATCTCACAAATTCCAACCAACTTAATACTCTTGCTAGCAAAGTTTTAACTAACCTCATTCTCACGCACACATATGCCTATATATATATATATATATATATTTGATCATAGAATAGCTAGAAGGGTTGCTCAATTTTTTTTAATGTGGATTTAAAAAACTATCTTGGTTGCCGTTTATTTTGATAAAAAAAAGTATCTTAACTTATGTAACTCGTAGGTGTCTATGAACTTGACGTAAGAAAAGGAGAATGAAGGTACATAAATTTTACTAGTGAAAAATAAACTACGTACCTCTTGATCCATGAGTCGAAGAACGAGCCATGTGTGCATATAAGAATTGTTTGTTTTCGATTGCCATGAACTGTTAGGTGGCTGTCTCGAATAATTAGTTGGTGGGTCATGTGCCATGTGTGTTAAAATATGATAAATAAAATGTTGCTAAAGAAAATAACTAAGAAATTGAAATATTGCTTAAGCGAAAATAGGGTTCGTTCGTGTCGATGAAAATAATTTGTTAACAAATATTTTTAGGAAAGTGATTTGTGAAAAAAAACAATGAATTTATCTTAAAAGTATAGCCGTATAGGAAAACGGACACTAGACAGAAAATTTAAAAGTTGCCAAAGCAATATTAATTCAGTGTCAAATTTAAAAGTTGGTGGGGTTCCAACTTAATTTGATACATTAACCATTGAGGATAAGCATGGTTTTTGTTACATCAAGCTCTCTTTTTGATCTAGCAACGGTCACCATCTTTAGCATAAACTTTTACTTTTCCCGATGGCCTTTTAGATGTAAAGTTTTGGATAATGATTTAATATATATATATACCTTTGAATACCTGACTTCCTCTTTTTTTTTCAAAAAAAAAAAGTATTCATGGATATTTTTTATTATTTTTATTAATTATAAATTGTATAATGCATCATGTAATAGATTTTATATATACGGTGATGCATTAAGGCCTTATTATGTTTTATGTGGAATTGCTAACACCTAATTATTTAGATATGAGGAGAAAAGTAGAATTAGTGAGCCAGTGACAATGTTGCCGTTGGATTCCAAGGCTTGTTCTTTGATAAATGGATTTTTTTATTTAAATTAACCAATGATCAGAATTGCTACCATATTAATTAACATGATATTGGATCGAGAAGAATAATAAATTTTAACCAAATTGATGAATTTTTTTTATGTCACTAGCTCTCGAAAATAGTTCTCCTAACTAGTCGTACAGACCAAATTTAATTAATAAATATTTTTTTTAAAAAAACACTTATGAAATGCCATCTAGAGATAATTAATAAATGGCATTTGGACAAAATCCGAGACGAATAATGGCATATGGGATGTATAAATAGATAGATTCCTAATCCGCAAGAGAAGCTTCCAACAGACATTTGTCCCCGTGACAAAAATCTTTGTATACATTGTCATGATCAAATATTTGATTAATATCAATTGCAATAAATTAATTAAGGACATGTCTACACGTACACGCCACTTTTGTTGTGTTTCGGGATCTAGTGGGCTAACAAATGATTATGGGAACCCTAACCTTTGCAAATTGCAAGTCACGAGATTGGCATGCAGGGATAACCTTATTTACTAGTTCATAATGAAAAGCAAAAAAGCAACCACTAAAAATAATAATAATAATAAGACAAATCAACTCAATACGACATAAAAAAAATTAAGAAAAAATAACTGATTTTTATTTTTTATTTTTAAAAAAACCGCCCCTAGCCGTATGGAGACTTACATGATTAAATAATTTATATTATTATCATATTTTGAATACTTCTATATATATATTTATATATATATGAACTCAAAGAACATAATGTCTATACGGTTATATATTTAAAATTTTATATAAGTCATAAATAGTAGTATTAAAATAACAATAGAATAGAATGATTTTTAATATTATCATTTTTAGAATAAACACAAAATTTATAAAAAAAAATTACGGTTAAAAAATATTGGAAAAATAAATATTTTTTTTTGAAAAAAAAACATTGGTCCCCTAACTACCCACTTTTACCTCTCTACCTCTCCAAAGAAGATAATTCAAGTGTTGGATTTCTGATGAAAGCAAGAGAGATGGTTCCATATAGAGGTCACTCAGCCACCATAGAGCTTTCAAGTTGACGAAAAAGAGACGTAGGGAAAAAAAGGGGGCAAAATATAAATAATTACACAGTTTAATAGTATATATAAAAACTCACGCTAATTTAATTTTAGTGATGAATTACATTTTTAAAAACGTAGCGTGTTATTTAGCACTTTAATAAATAAATACACAAAACCGCATGAATAATTTATAAGATGAATAGTCCCCAGTAAAAAAATCCAATCATCAAATCTGATCCACCTGTTTAGAGAAAAAAAAAAGCCATTCTATTACCCCGCATAGGTTTCAGTGCCTACTCCTCCTCCCCTTTATATAATGAGAACACAAGAAACAAATGGGATAAAAGAAGAAAAATGAAATTTATAAAAGTTTTATGTATATATACTTCATAAAAAAATTTTGATTGTTCGGGTTTATACTAAAACTTAAAATATGGACTTAAACTAAAAATTAGGTGAATTCGGAATAAAAAAAATTACCCACTTAAATTTGAACATCTTACCAAAACACCCAAAGTACCCGAACCAAATACATTTTTAAAATTATTATAATTAATTTAATTTTTAAATAATATTTTATAATTTTACATTTTCTCTTACTCATATTTATTAAATTAGGTATATTATTTACTTATTATCACACATTTGAATTTAAATATGATTAAGTTATTAATTTATTTTAATAAAATTTGGATAAAATTAAGTAAAATATTTTTAATTATAATGTAATAATATGTTATTTTGGTTTATTTACATTAAATAGTTGAACTTAGAGTTAAATTTTATTTTTTAAACATCTACATGATATATTTAATGTTTATAATTTTTTAAAAAATTATTATTTTAAAGTAAGTTCTGGATCCGAAAAAATGAAGAGCAGCTCGAGTTTTTCCTCCGGAAAAAAAATTAGGATGGTCTTTATGTGTAAAAAATTCATTCAAAATTCGAAGATCATTTTTTTTTGTCAAAAAAATCACTAAACCCGAACCACTTTTACCTCTAATTTATACTATATAGAAAGGATAATATAAAGAAAATTACATGCAAGTGGGCCATGTTTAATTTACTACTTATTTATTAACATGTGGGTATATAGTTAAGGAAATAATCCTAGGACAAAAGAGATAAATTATCTTAGCTATAATTATTATTATAATTAAAACTATATGTTAAAATTTATGTGAAATATTTCTTCCTTCATAGGTATGGATTACTGTTGGTATTAACATTAATGATTGAGATACACTTTAACTCTTAGGTTGAGATGCCACTTATTATTTTAACATCACATCTCAATCATCAATCATCCTAAAATTAGACAAATAATCTATATATTATTAAAAGGAACCAAACGGATCAAGTGATTAAGGAAAGAGATCATTGAAAGTTAAAGAAAATTATATATATTTGAGAACAGTTTAATTATTTTTAAAACCTAAATTTTAATATTTATTCAAAATAAAAATACAACATAACTAAGTGCATCCTTATTTTTAAGATAAGAAATTTTGATTTGTACCATTGTGCTGATGTGGGATATATACTAGTACAGGTATCACAAAGAAACACAGGTACAGACATCAACCATTTGTCTTATTTGTTTTACTAACCAAAAACTATCTAAATTCTTACTTGTTTTACTAACCAAAAACTAGGTAAGAGTTTGACAGCAATATTATAAGGTAAGATGTTGTTTTTATCTTGAGAACAAGATAGAATTCACAACGATGAAGAAATGTGCTTGAGAACCACAAAACCAGAGAGAACAGCACGGTTTCGTTCTTTTACCTTGGTTTGATATATCACCCTGCATACAAACCTCTGGTTTAGTTCCTAGGAAGTAAGACAGTATGGAAGTTGAGTAAAATGAAAAGAGATTTAGAAAAATTTACTTGGGGCCATCAAGCCACATCTCTGTCACTAAGCTCTCTCCTGGATATACATGCAGAAGAAAACGACCAAATATGCTTTTCACCAGTGTTGGATCTCCATTGCAAAGAGATTTAATAACAGCTCTGACTGCAAATCCAAGAGAGCACAAACCATGCAGAATTGGGCGAGAAAACCTTCAAGTTCATAAGAAAGTTATATTGAGACAAAAAAAAAAAAAACAATTTACCAGTCTTAGAGAAATTCTGCCACATACATAAATTGACGACTGCAAAGTTAAAAACTTGATATAAGCAGCTCAACGGCTGCAGACATTGATGTCAACTCAATCAAACAGAAAATGGCATACAACAACAACAAAGCCTTATCCCACTAGGTGGGGTCGGCTACATGGATCATACGACGTCATTGATCCATGTTCATAAGATTCGACATGATTTTATGCTGGCTGTCGGGGCCTAACACAACCCTCCTCCTTTATCCGGGCTTGGGACCGACTATAAAATATAGGCGGAGTTAACAAGGTATAACAAAACAGAAAATGGCATAACAATACAAATTAAGAATATAAATATAAAAAAAGAATCTCTTCTTAATAACGCCAGCTCAACAAACTTAACAAGGTATCATAGTAAGGCTGAAAGATCCCCAATTCAAATCCCAAAGAGGTTTTTCTCAAAAGAAAGATTCTACTTTAATGGTCCATGTGACGGTCTGAACTGGACCAAAATTTTGAGAATGTCTACACATGACGAGTATTAATATATAAATATAAAGATTAATCTCTTGTCTTGTTAATAGCTTAACTTTTGGGATAAATATAGTTAGATCTAGTTTAACATAGATTATAATAAGTAAATTGGAGAGACAATGTCCCTAATTTGAAATTGATACTTATCTCAACATCTTAGTCACCTACGACTCATTTCTTCAGCAATTTCTATTATAGTATCCTAGCTTTTTTTCTATTTCTGGAGTTTTCACTTGAAATTGGCAAGACAACAACCAAATCCATAGTAGAGCTATGGAGGTGAGCAGGTACCGAAGGATGAAAGTATTTTTCCACACTCATATAGGTCTTCCTAGGTAGAAATTTTCGAATGAATGAGATGTTTCAAAAAGTTTTGCTTCTGGTGTTACATATATTTAGGCATAATTGCTTATTTCGATATCTTGATTCATAAATATAAGTCAAGTATAGACAATCTCGCCAACTTGGGAATATGACCTATCATCTTTTCATCTTTGAGAATATATATCATATGTCCTTACGTAGTATTTGACTACTATGATGATTCTCTCAACACGTAGCTAGGTAAATGACTGTATACGCGTAATATGACGATGACGGGGTTTTCTTAACTTCTAAGCAAACATAAACCAGACTTGAAAATTGAAAATAGATCCAACAGAGTTAATGAAGCATGAATCACTAGGATGGTGGTTGAGAATGAGAGTCTGAGAGCTAACTCAAAGAAATGGAAACTTTAAGCAAATATATGATACTTTGATCACATCAACTCCTGTATAGAATATATGCTACTTTGTTCAGCTGCACTACAGTTCTAGTTTCCAGAATCTTATTCCTGTCTGAGCACCATTCAAGAAGCACAAACAGTGCGTCTATCAGTAACTTGAAAGTTTGTAAAAAAGAACATGTTCAACATGAATAATCTAAAAGCATTTGAACACCGGCATCAGTTCCTTTTTTGGCAAAACTAAAAGTTCTTCTGACATGCACACACATGGAAGCTGTGATATCTGCTTGGACAGAATGAATAAACTACACACAGTATGCAGTTAGATGTGCACAATGCACATCAATGGTGCACACAGTATGAAGGAATCAAATGGCAAAAATGTGAGTGAAATATATTCCTGGTAAAAAAAACTATCATCATATGAAGTTTTGACATTTTGTCACAGCACAACAATGTTCATCTAATCAAATGAGATATTCAAATTTATGGCTTACGATGAAAAAGACATTATACGCCCAATGTTATCCTTAGGACCACTACTTCCATTTACTATATCAAACAAAGAGCAGTGAAATTAATTTGTCAAGCTGAAGTGCTGAACAATATGTCAACGATCCAAAATGAAGCAGGACTATTGGTCATAATAGAATGAAATATGATGGTAATCCACCTATTTGCACAGGATCCAACTAAAAGCATGTGAAACAGAAAAGAAACTACAAGGCAAGAACTTTCTACATATTGCTTACCCTGCAATCTGTGCAACCATAGGATCCGAATGCAGAGGATTATAATCACCTGATAGCCTGTACAGTAGAGCCTGCATCATAAGACAATTTTGTGTAGGTGTACTGCAACGAGAAAAGGGATCACACGTTTGATACTCTAAAACATGAATTGTCACTTCTAATATCATACAAGCATTTCATGTTAACATGTCAAATGCATCACGTCGCAGAGTTGGATCACAAACGGAAAGGGCTATCACACTATGTTGGTAATTTCTTATATCTGTGCAAACAGAATAAGATGGATATAAAATAAGGATATTTGGTCCAACAAATCTGAATTGCATGTAGGTATGTGAACACGCATAAGAAATTGTTTTTTGACTAAAGTAAGGATGGCGACTAAGCTTGGCAGATGTTAGAAATCTGATACAAAGAAGAATGTTAATAACATGCAATTGAAGGAACAAACACAAAAAAGTAGGAGCTCTAGTCTTCTGCAAACCACTTGTAACCACTATCTTTGGATAATGGGAATCTTATAAATCAACTGAATGTTGTCTCTGCATATAATTTTTTCTTAAAGGATAATTAGCAAGGAAAAGCTTCATTTTTTTCTTTAGGAGAAGGACATCCAGCTTCATTTTCACCTTTGGTACAACATAGAAACAGGAAGATGGAAAAAGAGTCACTGCAGGGAAGATGAATCATTTGTTCTCCATTCCCATTGTATCCTCCTAGCTTGATGTAGTAAATTTGCAACATCAACAATTAAAAATATAAAAATAGTTTGATCAAGAAATAATAAAGGAAATGCTTAGTGAAGCATGGTGATGAAATATGACTAGATCAACATGCTCTAGTTCATCAACCTAACTAGATTTCTTGTAAGCATAAGACAAGAAACTTTATAGCCGGTCCCAAGTCCGGATAAAGGAGGAGGGTTGTGTTAGGTCCCGACAGCCAGCGTAAAACCCTGTCGAATCTCATGAACATGGATCAACGAATGCGTCGTATGATCCATGTAGCCGACCCCACCTAGTGGGATAAGGCTTTGTTGTTGTTGATAAGACAAGAAACTTTAAAAAGTAGGATAAAGTTTAAACATATTACCTTCAAACATAAGTACTAAAGACATATTTTGATTAAAGGTTTGCAAGGAACAGAAATAACTATTGGTGTGGCAGAGCAAAAGGATCACAAGTATGATTGGGATGGCAGGAAAAAGTAAGAACTGAGAAAAACATGGTTACCTGTAACAAGATACAAATAATTGAAGGGAACAAAGAATATGGGTTTCGAATGATAAAAAATCAACAGAGAAGGAGGTAAAATTATAAGATAGTTTCATGGATAGTTAAAGGTAGAAAAAGAAGAAAAAGGCAATAGAAGATTCTTCACCCACTGTAACATGACAAATTCAGAGCTAAGAATAATTGAAAGAAATAAAACTAAGGTTATAAACCATCAAAAACAAAAATCATAAAATGTTACATACCTGGGGTAGTTGGGTACTGTCTTCAAATACTAGTGCAGGTTTGCGTTTGGGAATTGAAAACCGAGTTTGATCTGCTGGGTAGGTTTGATATGTGTATGGGGCTGAGGAACTTGAAAAACCTCCAGAACCACGCAAGAAGAGAGAACTCCTAGAAGAGCACATGTTATGATAATTGCTAGGATTAAGGTCGCTGTCATACATATACTTTAGTCAGTCAAATCTATTTAACCTGTTAATGCACAAGACTTCACCAGTCTCTTTCTGATAGCTTGTCGTCTCATGGTCCACAATGACTGCTTTACCTGAATACTAGGAAACTGTTTTAGGATATCCTCATCTGACTCAACATAATCAGAAAATTACAAGATTCTAGATGTCAAAGACCATGCCAAAAATCTGTATCTAGCATATTATTAAAAAGGATCAATCAAACTCATCACAGCTATTTGCCTACATTCTGAGGGGAAATTACAATCACAGAGGATAATGACCTCAGAACTAAGGCAAAGAAACACAAAGACAACAGCTTTGATAAAATTAAAAGATGCAAAAGTAACTTAAGGAGAACATACCTTTGTCATGCAAGCCAGAAATAGCTACCTTGTTTAGAATCTGAATAGAATGGCGAAGGCATATTAAAAGAGCTTGTACTTACTCAAATAGAGATTTGATGTGAAAATATAAACTTAAGACTTAATTACTAAAAACCAACTGTTTAGATTTCTGGCATGAAGAAAATGTAGAGAATGATACACAATACAAGCATGTACATCTACAACCTGCTCTGTCTATTTAGAATTAAAATTAAAGCACAGATTACCAAATAATAACTACAAAACTTTTTTACTTTTCTTGTATTGAATATCCAACACATTCATACAAAAGTTTTCTTGAGGGGCAACTTTATACAAATGTTGTAGCAGTTTAAGTTTTAGAATAATCTAACATAACAGAAACTGGCAAAATAAAATAAATTCCCTCGAGAATGGTGTCCCCGGTTATCATTTAGTAAGTAGGGTTAGACAGATAAATTCAACCACGAGGTAAGGAGATAAACAAGAGAAAATTTTTTTTTTTGAGAGGGGAAACAACAAAAAAGGTAACTAGTGTTGCTTATGTATATTAATAGAATATGAACTGAAGCATATTGATCATCCAAATGGAAAAAAAAAACAAAATATATACATGCTCGCTTGCATTGGCTCATGATAAGATTAACTTAACAAGTTTACACCAAAGAAATAGCCTGAACATGATGTTTACGTGGACATTATGGAAGTACTTTAACAGACACAAGATTCTAACATCTGTCTGAATGTCAGGCAAGTTTAGAAACTTTGCTGAGGCACAAAAGTATAACATGTACAGAGTTGTCTGAAGAAAGAAAAAAAGGAAGCAAATGCTACTTTCTCATTTATTTAATTTATAGATATATAAGCCTACCAAAATAAAAGAGCCTGACAAGTGACCCTGAAATTTCCATGACTTTACAAAATATTTGACAACATCCAACACAGATCAAGTGGTCAAGACTAATATTTTTTTTTTTGTGCCAATGAGCTTACACAGCCATTTGAAGGAAGAGGCTTGTGTATTTCTATATACTGCTGACCATGCAGGAGTAACTTTGGATCATATCTGGAAAAGGAATTTAACATTGAAGATAAATTTGATCAGATAATGAGACAAAAGCAAACAAAGTGCAACTAATACTGTGAAAGACGACCAATTCTAATACTATCAAAGAATATGCATGCAATACAAAATGTCAAAAAACATCTAGAAATAATGGAATTACTCACTTCAAACTGGGAATTCCCTCAATTCCTAGGCCTTTTGTGGCTCGGAAGGGAAATAAAGCAGCAAAGGTTGGCAATACCTGATACCAATTAATTAACTCCATCAAAATAGTTTACTTATAGTTAACATTGGAAACTACCAGGAATGTCTTGAAGGCTACTGAACAAAAAGTAACGGTTAGGAACACATTACATGCCTAAATCTTCAAGTTAATTCGTCATTGAAATGATATTGCAATCAACAAAGAAACAAGGAAGCAACAGTAAACAACGTTAAACTAAACCTTGTTGCATAAACTTTGAATGTACTTGAGACCAAGGGTCTCTGGAACATATAAGATCCATTTCTCGTAAATCATATCAAGTTCAAATCTCAATAAGATTTTCTCAATACGTGTGGGATTAGATATGTTTATCATTTCTCCTAATCAACATGTCCAGCCACAGTTTTGATCTTCCACACTTAACTAAAGCTTTTCTAGTAGCTTGCTCCAACAAATACAAGCAACATATTGTACAAAATCATTCAAAGGTGGATAGAAGAGGAAAATTGAAACATGGTTGGTAATTGAATTGACTAACGTCAAGACTCCTAAGGGAGTGTTTGGTTCATGGATAAATACATAAATAAAGCCTTATTCACCTTGGAAAAACCAAACACAAAAAGGAATAATGTAGATTAACAAATCTAGTCAATTATAAAAGATGTGCTAACCTAGTTTTACTATTCTCTTTTATGTTATGAATTGTTAACCTGGCTTTCTACTCACTGTTTTATTCCAATTTAACACTGTTTGATTCTTTAACCAATCTGAAACAAGAAAAAAGTAATTTATGAATATTATTCATGTTACTTAATCCTTGAATACAACAACAACAACAACAAAGCCTTATCCCACTAGGTGGGGTCGGCTACATGGATCATACGACGCCATTCCGTTCTATTAGTAACCAAACCTTTCGGTATATTATTCACCAATAGATCATGCTCTATTAGTTCGCCAAGTGTCCGCCTTGGCCTCCCTCTCCCTCTTTTAATCGGACTCCAGATTATTTGATCTACTCTTCTTACTGGCGCATCTAATGGTCTTCTCTGAACATGACCAGACCATCTCAAACGATATTTAAATCCTTGAATAATGATATTTAAATCAAACACCCCCCGGGGTGGGGGAGTTGTTCTGATCATTCAACACGGATATGAAAGATATTACATAGAGACTGAATAAAATAATTTTTTCAGCAAATAATGAATCAAATAATTTAATTGCGTGTTAATCAATCAATTATATCTACCCAATATCTTTTCAAGATAAAATGATCATCGAGAAGACCTCCATGGCCAATTAAATAAAGATCGCACCTTTAATCAAAGGGGAACGACTATTGAACATGTAGCAGCCATAAACTAATTCCACTAAGCACACATCCAGTCTTCAACAAACCTGGATAAACTTTTGTCCGTCCCGATGATAAACGTACTTGAGCTCCTTCTCGTCCACCGCATCTCGAGCGCACGCACCGACGCTCAGAGCATAAAGCGCCGCGTCTCTGATAGTCAACGAAAAAAAGGAAAAAACTTAGAGCCAAGATCAGACCTATTTCGTCGGAACATTTCGAAGACCCCACAGAAATTGGAACTCGCAGGTCTATTCGATCACTTGACTAACCTCTCAGTGTAGCAGAACGAAGCCTTCGCGGAGCAAGAGGGGCAAGAACAAAGCAATCAGACGAGTTAAACAACCCAGACAGGAACGAAGATAACAAGAGAAGAAGAGATCAAGCGAAGTTGCAGGAGAGAGACCTCGGGAAACTTGTGGGAGATCACCAGCTGCGGATCCATCGCCATGGCGCGGGTCGTACAAGTGCATGCGCACGCGGGAGAGACGACGAGGCCGTGGGGGCGAAGGCGACGGAGCGGAAAAGGATGATACGGAAAGGAAACGTAAGAGGACCGAGTGGGAATTTGTGCATTTTGTGCAGGTCTTTTCTAAGATTTCGTCATATTTTTTTCCCTAATCAATTAGGGGGGCATTTTTTCTAAAACTTAAAGCTATTTATTTATAAATAATCCGAATTACAAATTGCTTATAAACACATTATCATCATTCATCCAAGCAACAAAACTATTTATGCACCCTTGCCATATTTATAATTCCAATCCTTCGATAATAAAATATAAAATATTATAAGAAACCATATAATAACAATAATAAAAATATAAAAAACGATTATTATTATCTTCGTCAATAACAATAATGATATATTGTCAAACATTACTTATATTATATACTATGATTCAGATAATATCAATATATGATTATTTATATTATTATTACAAGTTTTAACATTACATTATTATCATTTAAAAATTTATATCACTTATAAACACATTTATATAATATATTAACTCGCATTTATGATTGGAGTTTTGGACGGAAGGATATAAACTTTTAACTTCGCATTATTGATATAGGATATTTTAGTTGAAAATTGTATATTAGTTTATATTTTTATAAGTAAATATGTTTTTACACAGTAAACTAAGTAATGTATATTGTTGATAACTTGATGAGGGTTCAATGGGCCGATTATTGATTATACTATGTGAAACCTAATATTAATCATGAGATATTAGATTTATGGTTATGATTCATAATTAAAATTATCCACATATAGATTATTTATATATGGATAGTACAATTTCTTATATGAATAGTTCTAATAATTAATGACAATCACAAATCTAAGATCCAATGACTAAAATTAGGCTTCGCACGTTATAAATAAATACTTGATTTACATATATATATTTAATTCATTTGATAAATGTTAATTTATTTTTTTAATTAATATAAATGATTATATATAATTTTTTTAGTAACAAAGCTATGCTCATAAAAAACAACTGCTTGTTTACTTACTAATTACTATAGGTAATCGGGTCACCACCAGATGTCGCATTAATGGATATGCCACATCGTATATTAAAATAAACAAATTTTTTACATAATTTTATTTTCACTAGAATCTCTCCATAACATAAGTTTTAGTTTCCATGTTATCACCCCTCCCAATTTCATATATTACAAAGTGAATTTTATATTGATTATGGCCATCAGATTATCCCAAATTATTCTATGATCATGATCAAATAATTTTCTTAGTTTATTATTTGATAGTTATATGTTTTATACTCTTCTATGTGATTTAAATTATCAAATTAATATGATAACTATTATTAATTCATCTTATGAGTTAGACGAAAACTTTGATCATGATGCATTAGCATCTAATTAATTAAATGAGTTGAGATAATACTTAATTAAATTTTTATACGTTGGTTACTCTCTTTCCATTGTGTTGACAATTCTTAATTATTATATATGTTTTTTCATGATTAGATGGCATTGTTTATGTATGTAATATTATTTTGTAGAATACGTATATGATAATTGATTTTATTATTTTGAACAACTCATCCAGATTTTTATCCGGGGATAACAATTATTCTTTTTACAAAAAAAAAATATTTTTTCCTTCATTTCTTGCATTGCCCTCCCCTTCAATTTTTTTTCTTTTTTATCGTCCGCAGACCGTCGTTCTTAGACAATGAATTCACCAGTTCGCCTCACGTTTTGGACATGATATAATTAATAATTCTGTATGGGATAAATTGAATAAAGATCTAATCAACTTTATTTTTTATGTAAAAGGTCATAAACTTTCGATTGATTGCATATATAACTTATCACTATTTTTTTGAAAGATTTTAATTGAATAGCTTGATGACGATTTTTTTTAATTACTTAATCTAGCATAGTACTAAATCTCATATATTCATTTTTTTATTACCGACAGCCCCACCTTCCCCACCCCCATAAGCGCCGGCCGGCAACCCCACTTTCCCAGCCCTCCCCAGCGTCGGGTGGCGCCCCCCAAGGTTCCTGACCCGACGCGCGAGCTTGAATCATCGACGGCGGGGCAGGCTCGAATCGATGATGATGCGCGGGCTCGAATCGATGAAGACGGCAAAAATCTTCCCCTCTGATGGCGGGGATCTGGGTCAATGACGGCAAGAGCTTGATGACGGCGATGACATTCACAAGGATCTGAGCAACGACGACGGTGCTCACACGGATCTGGGCAACGACGATGGCGCTCGCACAAATCTGGGCGATCGCGTCAAGGGAGTCACCTGTAGTCGTCGGACGGTGGCGAGGTCAGGCTCGCAGGCGACGAGGAGTTGGGAGGAGGTAGGCAGTTCGATTAGATCCAAGTGATTTCATCCTTGTCATTGCATCAGGTGTGTTACACAATGTTACATTACATTTAAGGGGTGTTACACTTCCATGCCTATGTTTGGATGGAGAATTTGCCTCAGAACTCGGCTTTGTTCTGGCAAATATGTTTGAAAGTTTCCGTGGGACCCACGAGACTTACGTTCCGGTCAACGCAAAAGTTCTCATCAGTTCCACAAAAAAAAGTTCTCCCCGATCGCCCAAACTTTTTTCGAATCGAACTCGACTTCGATGTCTGCATCGCCATCCCCTCACCCTTCCTTTTCCTCTCTACTCTCACTCTCTATTTCGCGCTCACTCAAAATCACTCTCTTTCCCCATCTCACTCTCGTGCAGAAGGCTGTGAAGGCGAGGTCCACAGCTTTGATGAGCACACCTTGAGCACCCTCTGGATTTGTTGCATTTGGCAGCCTCAGTGGTTCTCCCAACGCCTTTGAGAAGTCTCTAGGAGCGGTCACACATGGGCAGGGCAATCCTTACTTCAGTCCTTCAAAAGTAAGGCCTCCAACTTGTCATCTGCATTACCATCTCATCGATTTATTCCGCCTCGATCCAATGATGCCCGTGTGTCCTCGAACGAGATAGATTAGGCAATTACTAGTGCATGTAGTCTTGTACCGCAGCATTGTCTTTTGTACTTTTGTATGCACCGATGGTGTAAAATAATATGTTGTCATCCTAAACTTTAGCTTTTGTTTGCACATGGTGTAAAAAACTATGTTGTCATGTAACGTTATCTATATTACGAACAACTACTATTGTAGCATGATTATGTTATTTCATTTGAATGATCCCATGACTTTCCTTGTTTTCAGTTATTCACTTACATTAATGTCTTCTCCAAGATGAATATTCGACAAATGTGGTCGTTTCTTATTGAAGATGAACTTCTCGAAGATGATATGCTAATCGTCTCGCGAAGTATCAATGCTGGCAGTAGTGTGAATTCAGCCTCTGTCCACATCCCGAGGATGCCATATAGGACACGTCCATTTATGGGGACCAAGCAGTTAATGAAATGTTGAATGGACACCCAAAGAGAATGTATCATCATTTCGATCTTCAAAATACAATATTCTTGATATTGGAGGAGCTACTTGTATCTTGAGGGCTTATTGCGTTGACAAGGTATATTAGCACACGGGAACAATTGACTATTTTCTTATATGCCATTCACCGTGATCAATCGAATAGAGACATGCAAGAGGAGTTCCAATGCTCTAGATAAACAATTTCACGATACTTTAGGAAGGTTCTTCAAGCAATTTGCTCATTGAGCAACGAGTTCATAGGGGTCTACCCACGAGTGCGAAGCTCCCGCACTTTCTATCCATACTTTGCGGTAAGTTTCTAGAACTACTCGCTCATGTGCCTCCAACAATCCAATTGCCATCTACCCTTCTTTACTTTGTGTCAACGTAAAATGCATTAGGCATCGTTGACGAGACACATTCAGCTCATGTGCAAAAGTCAAAAGTTGTGCCATATCAAAACCGCAAGGGATTCCTATTACAGAACGTCATGGCGACATTTTTCGATTGCATTTTCCTCTTTGTATGTGTTGGTTGGGAGGGCTCAGCCAACGATATGAAGGTCCTTAGATGGTGTCTTGAGAGGAACGAGTTTAGTGTACACGACGGTATCAATCGTGGCTCCTTTATATTTCAATTATTGTTATAAGTTGTGTAATATACTTAATGTTCATTTTTATTGACTTTTGCAATAAAAAGTACTATCTTGTGGTATGCGAACTCAGATATGTTCATAACACCTTATCGGGTAGGAATGTATCATTTGGGTACATTTTCGGAGAGCACCCATGGGGATAGGTATCATCATGCAAAGGACCTATTCGATCACAAGCATGCACAGCTGAGGAAAAACGTCATTCGAAATATTAAAAAAAGAGGTTTAAATTGCTTCATAGCACAATTTTGTATCCATTGAAGGTTCTTATTGTCATAGCTTGTTGTCTGATACACAACTTCGTCAAATGGAACCTAAGGCGACTAGGAGTGGCACCCAACCCTATTTTGGGCGGGGGACACTCCCCCCGACCCCGTCGACCGGCCCCCGCCTCTGACCTTGACCCAAATCCCGGGTCCGAAGGAAATTTTATCCCCCGCCCCGATCCCCGCGGGGGTTCGGGGCCCTGCGGGGATCTCGATTCCCCGAACCCCTGCGGCCCTCTTCTAGCAAGAACCGTCGTTGCCCTCCTCAAATGAGTCCACTGTCGTCGCCCTTCTCTACCATTGTCGATGCCCTAAGCCCAAAAGTTGGACCTAGTTTGGATTGGATTGAACCGAATCGAATAAGTAAAAAACCAATCAAAATTTGGCAAAATAAAAAAAAAACTAGGTTGAACCGCATTTTTTGGTTCAGCCAAATTTTTTTTACTAAGAGATAATTTGATAAAAAATATTATTATAAATTTAAAAAGTATTCAAAGATGGACTTTCTCTATGAACATTCATATTGACCAATTAGTCTCCTCCTCATTTATACTTGTCTATTTATTCTCACTTCGCTACAACTATCAATGTGAGACTGTTTTTGTATACTCACTTGTTCTTTTCCCCTTCATTTAGCCTTGAATTTATTAAACTTTAAGCTTTAACTTATGGATTATGATCTTATTCAATTTTCTTAATACCATAAATGTATATTATAATGTAAATTAATTATATATTTATTATATTAATATAATATTTATCATATTAGATAAATTAGTTATGAATGAATGGTGCAAAATTCTCCAACAATACTATAATATGCTTAGTATAGTATTATATATAATAACATATATACACAACTTTAAATTTCTTTAATTTAGTATGTAATGATTCAAATTAAATAATTAACTACTAATTATACTATATATTTATTTATAAAATATATAATCTTGTCATAATATTTTGGAGAAAAATATGTATTTGTTGTTTCTAACATAAAAAAATAAGGATATGAAATACAAAAAGAATTAACCAATAGAAAGTTTGTATATAATAATCAAACTCAACACGATTTTAATCTATTAAGTGTATAATGATTTTAATATCAAATCTTAAAATTAATTATACATTTATGATTGCTATTTTTTGTGTAATTACATTTTGGCATATATATGTATATATATATGTTTATATAATCAAAATATCATAGCTTGATTTACTATATCATAATAAATATAATATTTTATTATTATTCGGTCCGACCTGAAATGGACACTTATCCGGGTTATCGTCTGATCTAATTTTAACAACATTGCCATGGAGGAAAAAAGATAATAGAGTAGGGAGTTAGGGTTTTTGTTATATATATGATAAAGTTGATGGGTGAGATTTGATTTGAAGATTATAATATATATATATATATATATATATATATATATATATATATATTATTAGAGTGCAGGGATGCGGGGCCCTCACTGAAAGAGGGTTCGAGGATAATTTTTCCCCCACCCCCGACCCCACGGGAGAAAATTTTTTCGAGTTCGGGGATTTCTCGCGGGGCCCCGCAGGGGGCGGGGGATATTGCCATCCCTAAAGGCGATGACAAGTAGTTTAACAAGACTATCCGACCTGATCCCGATGAGGTGCCGATGATTTGTCGCCTTCTATTCCAGCCTCGGCAACCGAGAAAACAAGAGGCAACATGCTTCGGGATGAGATAGGATTCAGGCTGTGGAGTGATCATCGGCGCAATAGTAAGCTTGTGATATTTAATTCTTTGCATAACTACCATTTACTTCATCCTTCACAGTTTAGTAATAGATAATTACATTTTGGTGTTCCAATTTCATTTTTACCTTTTTCATGTGATGTTGTTGAAGGTGAAGGTTATAATCGATGTTTTGTTACTTCATTTCTTGTTGCATTCTCTCACTATGGATGATGACACAAGATAATACCATTTGTCTATCTATACTTTCTTTTAGAAACCTTATGTCAATATGTAAGATTTGCTTCACTGTGTCTAATGATTGCTTCATCTCACTTTACATTGTATCTCCTCATTTAAGTAGCCTTCTGGGTATGATATATAATCCATAATACTTGCTTCGTATTTTTTTTGCTTATGTATAGGTTCATAATGTTGCATATTTTTTGTTACTCAATGCACAAGGTTCTTTTTTTTGCGCTAACTTGTACAGAAAATGAGGACACAACTCAATAGGATGGTGCCACGCAAATACTACGTGGTTTACGAAGGTCACAAACCATGGGGTGTAAGACACATGGGCAGGCCCAAGTCATGGGTTATAGTTTTTCTGCTTTTGGAAAGTTTGAGTCCTTTGAAGAAGCCCCTAATTCCTACCTTGCATATGTTAATATGCAATATGTGCCACCCATTCGAGAGGCTCTGCATCCATCTCCGAAAGAGTGGCCCAAGACATACTTCCATCAACCGTGATATCTAATTGCAAGTGTAGGAGGGATCACTTGTGATCCTGTTGTGTTTTTTGTTATCTTTTGCACTCAGGTTTCTACTTTATAAGTGTTGTGCTGAAGGTTCTACGAGAATGGTATGGCTTTTGGTGCTTATATGGGAATGATATTTTGTTTAATGTTATGTAAACTGATATGTTAACATTCCATCTTTCGGTAGACGAGTTTAAGGATTTATAGTTAGAAATTGTTGTAGGGAGGCTAGAACCAAAATAACCTGTAGTTGGCAAGCATTGTATACTTGGTTACCTTGCTTTGTTATGTTGTGAGTGGCTGTGTCGGACATTCATGTAACTTTTCGTTGGACTCCCCCTTGCTAGTTTTTGCCGCTGTACTTAATGTTGACATATGTTGAAGTTAATGTTAACCTTTTGCGATATGGCACCCCTTGCTACCCCTTGTTGAAATTATGTTGCTAGTAATAACTTAGGTTGTGGACTAATATGTATGCTTTTTATTTGACATATATATGATATGTCATTTTTCTACTATCTTGTAATCTGTTGATGCCACTGCAAGAGGGTACCATATGTTAGCTTCATATTAAATTCTAGTTTTACAGATATCTAATGCTATATGTTGTATATTGCTCTTCCTCCTCTTGTGGACATGTTGCATGTGTTGTATGCTGTCCATGTTGTATACTGCAATGGCTGAGATATATATGTGTAATGCTATGTGTTGTATATTGTTCATTTTTTTAACTGCAATGGTTGCATGTGTTGTCTACTGTGCTAATGCTGCAATGGTCGACCTACAGATATCTAATGCTATGTGTTGTATACTGTTCATTTTTTACTTTTATCTTCACTAATTTTTAAACGAATTTTCATTCCAACAATTTTCTCCTTTGTTCTATTCTGGCCATTCTTTCTCATCCTGCCACGTCTAACTTGTTGAGGTCAAGTGAATGCTGATGTCACATGAATCCTTCAATGACATTACCGGATGCAATACGTTCAGGGCACAACAGTGCATGGAAGTTTTACTCTCCTACCCAAACATCACATGGAACTTCGCATCCAATCAACTATTACAAGTTCTAATGCGCCCAAATTTCGTTCAAACACTAATCGGAATTAACACATCACATCCCACAAGTTCTCGGAACTTTTGAGAACTCAAATTCTCCTACCCAAACACCCATAGTTAACCTAAGGGGTGTTACACTTTCATTAATCCCTATACATTCATACATACATGAGAAAAGGAATATACAATACATCCTATATGTTATAATCTACAACATAAATCAAATAGATCTAAACAGTTCAAATGAGCATATCGTCTATCTTCGTTGTGTCTCTATGTGAGCAGATGAGTCTCTTTGATCTTTGCAAATGAAGTTTAGGCAAGTAGTTGAAGACTGTGAATGAAGTTCAGGCGAGCAAATGATTCCGTTTGGTCTTCACGAACGAAGTTCAGGTGAGCAGATGAGTCTCCTCAGTCTTTGCGAACAAAGTTTAGAGTGGGAAAGTGATGTGTTCTCTCCTTGCCTTCTTCTCTTTAATTTAGTTTTACTGTTCTTTTTTTTTTTATGAAGAGTTATACCTTATACCAAATGTTTTGATCTTTTCTTGCCATAATAATGAAAAAAATGAAGGCAAATCTCCTAGACCTACTCCAATATGAAATCTTTTTCTCCTATGACATTTTATGTTTTTTCTTCTTCTTTCCCTTTTTTTTTCTAAATCTCTCTTCTTCGACGTTCTACTTTGTCTCACACCTATGAGTTACAATCCATTAAGTGCACCCTTTGCATGTCGATTTATTGATAATACAATAGACAACCTCCTTCTAATATCAGAAGGTGCGAGGAGATTTGATCTTAGATCTTAGTATATGTTGGTCAAAAGAGTTCCTATGAATTCTTACTAGGACCGGGTCCTCTAGTAAGTATATCCGGTGGGTTCCGGCTCGGGAATGTGTTCATTGTCTAAGAACCTGACCCACAATCCGGCCTGAATAAATATATTTTTTTTATAATTTTTATATTAAAATCCATGACTCGTGACCCATTAACCTTTAAAATGAAAATCCCTAATCATTAAACCTGCGACCCACGACGTGCCGTCGCTGTCATCATTGTCTACAACCCCACTACTGTCTCGCCATCATTGCTATCACCGTTGTTGTCATGTCGTCATTGTCGCCATTGTGCCATCATCATCATTGCCATTGCTGTCTTACTGTCGTTGTCACTGTTGTTATCTCGCCTTGCTATTGTCTCACACAAGTTCTCTCTCCCTCTCCTTCTCTTTATCTTTCTCTTAGACCCTCGGTCTCTCCTCCTCTCTCTGTGAGAGCAAGACTCTTTTTGAATTGTTTCTCACGACTCTCCGTTTCTTCCTCTCTTTCGTTGTTTGTGGTTGGCGGCTGTCTGATTGATTTTGTTGGTGTCCATCTGCTCTCCGGACGCTGCTCGAGCCTCTCCTCAATGGACGGCCAATCGACAATGGCGTGGTCTCTTTTGAGGTATGCCGTTCGATCTCATTCTCGATCAAAACTCAGTCTCATTCCCAATTTGTTGGGTTGACCCGATCCAAAAGTACCGAATCGGAACCGATATTGGATCGAAACAATTCTGACCCGACAAAAGTGGGGCTGGATCGGGTCCATCTGAACTCAGATCCATTCCCGATGGTCTACCCTATTTGTCTCTCTCCCAATCCCCTTTTGTTTTTCTCTCTCTTCCCAGTCTCTTGCACGTCTACTTCATCTCATTCCTTTGTTTATGTCCCAATCTCCTCCTCGTGCCACTTGATTCTTTTCTCTCTCTTCCCATGCTAAGCAGGGAGCACAATTGTATGTGTTAGAGAATTAGACTAAAAAAATAAAAAATAATGTCTCCTAAATCTAATCGAAACTTTTATAATTATAACCATGAGGTTCCTCCTTCACATGTATTTGCTAATCTTGGTTCAGAACATCAAATTTGTTGGCCGAGTGACGACGCAAAATGCTACTACAAGCTTTTGACAAAAAATGCTACTATAACATTTTGTTGGAATTAAAATGCTACTATAAGCATTTTTTACGGTTGCGTTTAAATGTTTGAACATATAAAGTACTCATATTAGCTTATAGAATAATAGGTTTCATATTTATTCCTATTATATCCTCATTCTTTATAAAATAAAAACTTTATTTAATTATTAAACATCATATATTATTTTTTATTTTAATATATCACATCTTTAATTTTACTTACAAATAAAAAGGATTTTTATTTTGAAATAATCAATATTTTAGATCAAAATAATATTTTTAAAAATATTACATTTAGAATAAAATGTTATAAATTAATTATTATGAATAAGATGTGTATTAAAATGATAATAAATTATATCTTATGTTTATTTTTGTCATTGTATAAAATACATTAATTTAAATCGCTATAGTTATCAAATATTTTTTTATTAAATTTATAAACAAATTCCTATCTGTCATCTTAGAACTAACCTTATACTTGTCCTCAAGTCAAACTACTATTCTCTAATCAAATCACTAATTTTACCAATAGGCCTTAGTGTTTGCTTAGTATTTATAGTGATAACCAAAGTTTCTCTTCGTCTAGATTCTTTTCTTAAAAAATGCATTAGGTTTTTTGCTATTAAATTTCTGTTGTTTTTGTAGGGTTTATACCAAACTTTATTGGGAAAATTTTCTTGTGTGGATGTAATTTTTTTGTTTTGAAGTAAAACTATAAAAATCTATAGTTGCACGATCTCTTGTTCTAATTAGAAGGTTGTTCAGTATGAGGTAATCTAGATAAATTATCGATTATTTTATTTAAAATTCTTAGTGTCCATCACATTATTTCATTTTGCTATCACTTATTAATAATTTTAGGGTTTAAAGAGTCTGTGACCCTAAAAAGGGACCACAGGTGTTGCCTTTCGTCCATCGCAAGATTGACGATCTGAAAATGAGCACGCGATCTACCCGGTCTGCCACGCTTTTCATCTGCTGCTGATTTGGTCCAGATGGTTTCACACGGTTCGGTCCAATTAATTAGCTTGTGCGCATGCCTCACATTCTCGGTAAAGGAAGCTTGAATGATTCCACCACATTCGACTTTTGCAGCTTTTTATTCTTTACTTGTTTTGCATATAACACATCTTGCTTTGCATATAACACTTACGACAGAAACTGGTATGTTTTGAAAGCTGAGATTATAAGATTCTCATCGCAATTTACAACATAAATACAAGTCTTTCTTCTTCCAGGATGCCAAGTGCTCTCAAACCTATTTTAACACCTAGCTTTAGAATCTGGCACTCATTCTTCTTGAGGTGTGAGCATGTCCTGATCCTCCCTCCACATGTGTTCTTGTATATTTTTTGGCGTTTTGCACCTTGGGCTTCATTATTATAACATCAGCGTCATTAGAGATGTAGTTGAAAACTACTAATTCTACAGGTTGTTGTTGATTACATGCATATCTTGTGATGTTTAGATTCTAGGAAACAATGACAGCACGTCGAAGAAATTTGGAACAAATCCAGCATCATATGCTTCTTAGATAGAACAATAGGTTTAGTGTACAAAATTTTCTAATTCAAGCCACATCAAATATCCATCAAATGAGTTTTCAAATACAAAGAAAGATTGTCACAACATATGCAATTAGTCACACAGGACAGCAACATAAGCTTGTTCTCTTCTCCACAAAATCTGCAAATTCTTCACACTGCAAAATCTGTAATTTGCAAATTCTTCACAGCAGCATGGCCGTCCACTGACGAAGGGGAGTCATCCAAATTATCGGCCAACACCGGTTGAAGAAATGGGGTCCTTCGACGAAGGGGTGACAAGAAAAAGTTGGAACGGGCGTCGTCCTCGGATTCGGCCAACAGCTGTGGAAAAAGTGGATGAGCGTCCTCTGACAAAGTGGCAACATGAACGAGTGACCTCCAGTCCACGGAGTTGGCTAACACCGGTGGAGGAAGTGGGTTGGCGTCCTCTGACGAAGGGGCTGCAGGAAGAAGTTCGAAGGCGCGTCGTTCAAAGGGGCGTCATTCTCAAATCTACAAAGGCACCTTCTGTAATTCGGCAATGGCGAGCGATGACAGCGGGCGCTCAACAAGAGCAAAGGAACCTCCGGCAATGGCAGCGATGGCAGGATTTCTAACGATGGCAGCCGTGGCAGTAGGCGCAGGTGGCAGCGGATGCACAAGCTAGGGCATCGTCTTGGGGAGAGTGGGAGTCGAAAATGGCGCTCGAACATCGTTCTCAACAAGAGCAAAGAAACCTCCGACGATGGCAATGGTGGCAGGATTTTTGGCGATGGCGAGCGGTCAGGTGCAGACACGTGAAAGGCTAGGGCAGGGGGAGTCGAAATGGTGAAAGGCGCATAGGCAAATTAATTGGACCGAACCGCAGCATGAAAGGCATGCGCAGACCGGGTAGAATGCACGCTCCTTTACAGATCATCAATCTTGCGATCGACGAAAGGCAACACTTGTGGTCCCTTTTTGGGGCCACAAGCTCCTTAAACTCATAATTTTAATTACTCTGATAGTCTTAACTATCATTTCATTGTGTAAATAGAGGAGGTGTCTTTCCAAATTGTCAGTTGCTCGACATGCATTTTGACAAAAAATATTCATTCCATAAAATTTTTTAATTTTATTGTTAAATAAATATCATTTAACTACATCTTTTTTATTATTTGAATTTTTTATAAATAACTCTTATTTTTATCTCATCTTGTTTTATCTATATTTATTTTCTATTTTTTTTACTTTGTTTATTTAGGATACTATACGATGAATATCTAAAATAATTTTAGAGATATTTTGGTAATTTGCTCTCTAGCTATTTTAGCCATTATTTATATTACCAATACTTGTCAAACACCAGAATATGATGTTATCAATAATTTAAATAATAGTAATATATTTAAATGGTGATATAAATTATCGATTAATTAAATTGATAATGCACCAAATGACCCCTAAGGATTGTTCGGTAAGGAGAGGCTAATTTTTAGTTTACCAGTTGGTTAGAATACATTTTGATAAAAATATCCATTGAATTAAAATTTTTATTTTAAATATTTTATTAATAAATAAATATCATTTAATTTCATCTTATTTATTATTTGAATTCTTTTATAAATAATTCTTAATTTTGCCCCATCATTTATATATATTCACTTTTCTATTTTCTTCTTTATTTATTTACAATAATATGTGATTAAAATTTAAAATAATTTTTAAGAATATTTTGATAACTTATTCTCAATCTATTTTGATTATTATTTATATTAATAGTACTTATCAAACATGGATAATTTATTTAGATGATGATCAAAATTATCGATTAATTAAATTGATAATAATAGAAATGACTCCTAAGTTCTTAGCAAAATGAAAAAAATGCAAAGCTTCCATTTGTTTTGTTTGTAATAATTACAAGTGGAACTCACGCCCCGATTCAAATGCCAGTTAGATGAGAAGTGAACAAAATGCTGATTGTCGTTTCATTCCTCCATAAGAAATTTCTTAGGTGCAAAAATCTACTATGTTTGGGCAAAAAATTATAGTTCCATTTTTTTTCGACGGAGAACCAATTAATTAGAATCAATCCTTTGTGACAAAAATCGAGACCGAATTAAAAAGTAAAACTAATCTATCAAATTATTTTGTTGTCTTATCAAATTTCATTATTACATTTAAGTTCATTTAAAATTAATTCAACTATTCGTAAAAAACACTAAGAGGAACTATGATTTTACTTCCATTCAATATTGAAAGTTCATAAATAGATCTCAAGTGCGAAGATAAAGAACACACACACACATATAATAGACTAGGATTAGTCTAAAATATGGGAATTCATTCCGGGTCGTAATATTAACCCGAGATCATATTCCAACCTAGTTAGATATATTATATTATTTTATTTATTATATACCATACTTAAATAAATATTGTTGATCCTAGAATATGTATATATATAGGTATACATATATAATGTTATATATTTTTTATTTTAAAATTGGATTTTATTCATGTTTAGATCCTAGATGTCTTAGGTTTCAGGTTTAACGACCTCTTCCCCAGCCCAATTATAGATGATATAATGTCGTCTCAACAATGTCAATAATTTAACTTTCTTACCTAATTGCATCAATGTTCAACAGAGTTATAATATGATATGATTAATATTCTGGCGAGTGATAAAAGTTAAACCACGATAGTTTTTAATTCTTATATATATATATATATAGCTCAAAATTAGTTGATGTTAATCTTAATGTATCACTTGTTGTTTGGGGAAAACATTCGTCTGGCGACTAATTTACCAGATGAGATGATACATTGAGGAACGAAAGTACGGAAGGATGCAAAATCACAATTTAGGAGAAATCTGGTAGATGAGTCTTTGGAACCTCATCATGTGCTCGGACTCCCATCGCGAGCGGGGCTCGGCAGCACAAATCCTATGCCCTCGTGATCCGGTCTCCATCCGGGCACCGTGAGCATCGATCGGCCGGCCCCACCCGAATTCGGCATCGTGGATGGGCAGACCTATCCAGCTTGTGAGCCTCAAGTTGGGGCACCCGTGGAGGTGCGGCCACGGAGCAAGTGCTTCCAGGTTCAGCTGCGTCTCCTGAAAGTCCAAAGCGGACCTCAAGTACTCGTTGCTCATCGTCCAAAGCGTGGCATGGATCCTCGTCGCCGCTTCTGCGTACCCGTCGGCCGTCGTCAACTCGTCTGCCCTTGCCAAGTGAGATGCAGCAAAGAGGATGTTACTGTAACGCCCCCAAAATCCGGCCCCAAATTTGGTCGCCGAACCCTAGACGGCGCTACTTTGACTTGACCTAATTACATAAAACTTTGTAGCGGAACATAATATGATAAAACTTAAGACAAACAACATCACAACAGCGAAAGACTTCATCATGATTAAATAAAATAAAACCAAGATAACATAATCTGACCCATGGGCCTAATAGGCTCTAACGTATACCCAACAATGGGTTCTTACATCATAATGAGTTCAAGTAAAGTACATGACTCCATAAGGCCCATAATCCATGCATAAATGACTCTTACAAGAGTTCAACATAATGACATAATATGGGTAAGATGACTTGGGCCGTAGCCCGACTCTGTTCATGTGCAATGTCTTCATCAATAGACCTTCACCGCCTAACCTAAGCATCATCCATACCTGCACGGATCCATGGGGTGTAGGGGATTTCTCCCATTAGAGTATGTTGAGGCCCATGCATGCTATGACTTTATAACATAATCTCTACATGTCATGGCACATGCATTTCATCTTCATGGAACATAAATCATATGCATACTATGAACTACTTATGCATACTACATGACATGTGAGCATATCATCATGACAATATGAGATAACATGTAATATCAAGTCAAGCATATCATAACTTATCTTACTTTACTTTATCATCTTTCATCATGTCATGATATGATGCGACAAGTGGACATTTACATGGCAGCCTTATAGGTGCATACTTCATCATACTTCTTTAACATCTTTACTTTATGTCACAAGTCATTCATCATTCATCTTTTCGTCTTTCATCTTTACTTAGATACTTTCTTATCTTTTTGATTGGGAAGACCATGTTGAGTTCGTGGGAGAATGGCTAGTTAGGCCAATATGTTGGGATCGCGGGAAGCCAATAGAGACGTCACACTAGGGGTGGAACTCACCTCCTGGGTCCGCGGATGCCCAATAGAGACGCCACACTTGGGGTGGAACTCGCCTCAACTTATGAAAACGCCACACTAGGGGTGGAACTCGTTTCCCCGGGAAATGCCGTCACTTGGGGGCGGAACCCATTTCCCCTCCTCGATTGCAATAAGTCACATTCACGTCAATCCGTCTTTTACTTGCTTTCATCAATACATACAATCAGTCATACATGTTGCTTGTTTTAACCGTATTTAAGGTCATACATACTTCAAACCATACTATGTGTGGTCATTCAATCATAGCAAATTAACATCCAAAATGGACGATCATTTTGGATAACGGTAGACCATTGGTAGGGTATCGATCGATCGGTCGGGTTATCGGTCGACTGTTATAGTCCATTCGGACAACCGAAATCAGACTTTGGTTCGTCCGCTAATCACAAAATGTGACACTCTTTTACATCGAACGACCGTTGGAATATCGGTCGACCGTTATTGGTCCTTTCGGACGATCGTAAATGATTTTCGGTTTGACCGCTAATCACAGAATGTGTTGAACGTTTCGACAATGCATATCGGACGACCGTTATTAAATCGGTCGGCCATTACATTATTATCGAGCGACCGAGACAGGGTGTCTGGTCGACCGCTAATCACAGAATGTTTCGACCCTTCCAAAACGGGCGACCATTATATAACCGGTCGACCGTTGGACAGAGCTTTACACTACGATGGTCTCCAGAACGGTCGACCGATACATTATCGGTCGCCCGTTCTGGGCCGACAGATACACGATTTTTACACTATTTCATTCCAAATCTTTCATACAATGACATATTGAACACATACTTGATTCTAAGCATCATATAAGACATTTCTTAACATTCTTAGCATTCTAATCATGAAATATAATGAGGTTTCCACATGAAGCATCTAATCATACTATCTAAGTTCATACATGTACATAAGCATAAAACCATTCCATTTGAGCTAGCATAAGTAACAGTGAACATCACGATTCCAACTTGACTAGCATTAGAACATAAAACTTCATAAAACATGGCACATACAAGTACTAATATGCATAAGCCTAATCGTCCATTCAAGAACACAAGTTGGTTCTTCATACCCTAATCCATTCACACAATCATCATTAGGGAGGTGATTAAGGATTTGGATCCCCTCAACATACCTTGATTACGATTTCTTAAACCTAGCTTCCTTCCTTAATCTCCTGGTTCGGCTACAATAACTAGAGAGAGAGAGACCTTATGAGCTAACTTCATGTTAATCACTAAGTGAGAAGGAAGAACATGCTTATTGTAGCTCCCCTTTGGAGTGTGCTGCCGAGAGAACAAAAGGGAGATGTGGCGGTGGTGCTTGCTATTACCCAAGGGACCCTGGAATGTTGCTGGTCGTATGAGTGAGTAGGGGGGAGAGTAGATGGGGGTTTACTGTAGCTTAGAGTGTGATTTTTAGGTGCTGGCTGACATGTTTTAGATGGGAGAGAAAAAGTGTTGCTTTTAGGTCATTGTAATGAGGTGGGCTTGTGGGCCAAAGGCGCATGTGGGCCTGACTTGTTTTCTTCTCTCTTTTTTTTTATTAAGCCAGATATTACAGTTACCGAAGTAGCCCTTCGGGAGCGGTGGGAGGAGCCGTCGCCGGCCATTGGTGGCGATGTACAACTTCGTCATTTGATTAGCGGGGAGCTCCTGAGCAACGCAAGCGCACCGCCATACGTGGGCGGCGAGGACGACAAATGGGCTATAGGCGGCGCCGGGATGGCAAGTTTTCTTGAGGGTGTTGAGTTGCTCTCGGGTGAGCTTGAACATGCCGACGCACGAGTCTGATGAGTTCATGGGAGGCGAGACCTCCAGGCTGGAGAAGTAATCCGTGTAAGGTGGTGGGTCGTACTCGACATCTGGGAAGCAAGGGGTTGGTGGGTTACGTGCCAGGAGAAGGGTGTGATCGATGACGAATGCCACGAAGGTATGGCCGGCGGCGCCGCGAGCGACGTTGGACCATGAATTTATGAAGTAAGCAATGGTAAAGCCGTCGGCGAGAAGGTGTTTAACGGCGAAGCCTAACGAGACCCCACCACCTTGAAGGAGGTCACCTGTGAATACACACACACACACATATATATATATATATATATATATATATGATGTATTGGAGAACTTCAAATTGCATGATTTGATTTTATCTTTTTTTTCTAAGTCTTTTACATTTTTTAAATCTTCTAACATGCATGGTGGGAAATAAATTTGACCATAAAATTTATAACGTGCAACGTACTATTCTTTACCATCCTTAATGTAATGGATGTCACTTAAATGACTACACTCTATGCATCTCATAAAAAAACGTCTGATATGTAAAACCAAACGATCTAAAAAATAATGGTCTCATTTCTTAATAATGAAATCCTATGTCATTAATAATAATAATTTAACTCAATTCAATTTTAAATTTCTTATCATTTCGATGAAGAAATTGATGACCTTTCGTATCACTCTTTGATTCTTCTCTATAAATTCTTTCTAAGAGAGATTGCAAGGAAATGAGGCTGGCAATCAGGCCAACCTGTGCAAGCTCAAGCGCTCCTCAACAAGGTTGCTGTGGACTGAAGAAGCAAGGGAAAGATCATGCACTTTGTCTGTCGTGAAGAGCTCACCACCGACAACCGCAAGGAGGTCCAGAGTCTTGTGATTCTAGCTGATTCCCAGATTTTCTATCTACCTGTAGGCCACGGCGTGAATTCCTGATGATACATTGCAGCATATAGCCAATGGTAATGACTATTATTTTATGGATTTAATGGGGCGCTCCCACCCTGCTCTCAAAATTTGGAGCGACGGATCGATGATCAAGGATCACGATCGTGCGCTTATTTATATCAGTCCAATTAACGATCGATGGCTCAGATACGCGCGTTGTTTTTTTCACTCTTTTTCCCATTAATCCTAATGCACACACCCATCTTGCCTCTGAGTCTTCTCTCTCCTCACCGCCTGCTCGCTCCCTCGCAGCCTCCGCGCCCGGGGAACCCTCACCAACCCACCCTACCTTCGCAAGGTCCGATCACGCTCGCTGCCCAATCACTTGTACCTCCCTCGTCGGCTCCCTTGCAGATCTATGTAGATCCGCGACGCCGCCGACCTTGAGAACCTCCTCGACCCCTACGAACTCCGCGACGACCTCCGCCAGGACCTCCGTCATGACCCGTGCCAACCTCCGTGACCCCATCGAGCTCCACTGTCGACCATCGATGCTAGACCTCCTCTCCCCCTAGCCGCTGCCTCCGCCTTCGCAGGTCGCCGTCGCCTTCAAAGGTCACCATCGCCTTCGCAGGTCGTCGTCATCTTCAGTCCTCGCAGGTCGTCGCTGCATTCACAGCCGCCCCTCGCTGCCGCCTTCGCGAGGATTGCTGCGGCGGTAGTGCCTCGCCCACTCGCCGCCTCGCCCACTCGCTGCTACCGCCGCAGCGCCCACTCATCGCCCGACAACCCCGCTAGCCGACAACCCTCGCCCGTCAGTACCAAATTCGTGAATGGATGTAATCAAGATTAGTGAAATTTTTAATTCAAATTAGTGATAACATTAACTTGTAATCCAAATTAAATGACTATATAATTGTTGATTAAATTGGAGATCCAATTAATTATAATTAAGTTTTCAAAATTTTACTTGTGCAATTTTGATCACAACACTAAATAGGCTAAGCCAATTTGACGATCTTACCTATTGATTTTGTTGAATGAGACAATCGGAGTATAAGGTGGAGAAAGTAACGAGGATTTATGACTCTACAAGTGTAAGTGTAGATGCATTCAACATTCCCCTACTACAAAAGAATACGATAAAAGTTGTGTCATCCATTCTTCTCGACAAATGTTCAGTTAACATTCATAATAACATTCACAGTTTCATTCTGATGCCTACAAGTCTTCTTGCTCAATTAACATTCTAATGCTCAGTTTCACAAATCATAGAACAATTTAACATTCTTCGCTCACAATTCACAACAAAATTCATACAAACACAATTTCATTCTAACTCAAAATTAATACAAATTACTAACTACTCTTCGTCTGGGTGTTTGGTGTTCAGGGCGACCTACTATTGGTGTAGAGAGTTTTAGGGCACGATGTGAAAGGCTTAGAGAGTTTTAGAGCATAGAAGGCTGCGGCGGGGGGTGGCAGAGAATGTAGCAGCAGCCACTCAGTCCTCGCGAAGGCGGCGGCGAGGGGTGGCTAAGAATGCGGCGACGATGACGGCGACCTACGAGAATTGAAGACGGCGGCGACCTGCGAAGGCGGAGGCAGCGGTGACTCATGAGGCGGCAACGATGAGTGGGCAAGGATGTCGAGCATCGAGTGGGCGAGGTGGCGATTGGAGGGGCAAGAGGTGAAGGCGGCAATCCGAGGGGGAAGGGGTGAAGGCGGCGAAGATCAAAGGAAAAGAGGCGAAGGCGGGAGGATCGGAGGGGAGGCCACGACAATTGGAGTGGAGAGAGAAGACACAGAGAGCGCGAGAGGGTAGAGAGGAGAAAAAAATGCAAAATAATCTCGACGCTCCATGCAAAATGAATGGTCCAGAGTAAGGCCTTATAACAAATTTCATCTAAGAGGTATTACACCTCCGTTAATCCCATATATATAATCAATAATAGGGATCCTCACAAATTTATTATACTTTTTACGTTTCCATCACAAAATAGGATCACAAATTCGTCATAAATAGTTCGAATAGTTTGGTCTCAAATCCATCACAAGTATTTTGCTAAGTTCATCATTCACAATTTGTCACAACTTTAATCATTTACGGTCCTTTTGTTTTTGTTTTTATGATTCTGAATCATATTGAGCTTGTGAAGAAAATACTTTGACAAAAATAGTTTAATGGCAACTGCAGCTATCTTTTTCTATCATAAATTCTTTCTAATATTTTTGATAAAATATTTCCATCACAAAAACAAATTTTTTCTGACACTGAATATAAATAATATATGCTAAAGAAACAAATTAATTCGATCTGTAGATAGTCTTTTATTCCGAAGGAGTAATGATACTGAAATTCATTCCACAATTTTCATTCCTTGCGTAATTTATTATTATCATTAAATTATATAAATATAAAACATCCATGACACACATAGATTTATGAAAGCAATTCAACTGACATCCGGCCATCACTCATGAGTGAAGTTATTAGGCCTCTTATTTATGAGATACCTGAGGTCTCAATATATATTTTTGCATATAGTGCAACCCTAATTGTTCATCCCTTGGTTTATTTCTCAAATACCTTTGCAAGGAATTAATATGCCTCAAATTCTTCATGTGCCTGCGCCAGTTGCTTGATGTTGATTGGGCTTGCGTAGTCCTGACCATCATAGAAGGCAAGGCCAGCTATCATACACATGGCGTCAGTGGGACGGTCAGGACAGGGGAGTGTTTCTTCCATGCATCCCCGTGAATCCTGCAGGATTAATCATTTCAATTTTCAACTCAAGAATCAGAGAGAGAGAGAGACTTATTTTCTTGGTTACGTACCGACGGCGTTGGGATTGTTAATGACGTCGGAAAGCAACTTGTAAGAGCTGCGAAGGGAGTATTTCATGTCTTTCAGGGATTTGCTGAGATTGAGCAAGAGATCCTTAACGCAGTTATTAAATCCCTCGGCCAGAGCATTCAATTCTGAGGCACAACGAGAACAAGTCGTCTCTCTTATTATTGGCGTCCAGCCGATCGTTGGGACATCCACTACGGCGAACCTTCTCGCTCCAAAGTCATATAATCTCTGCACGCATGCAGATGGATACACACGCACATATCATAAGTTTACGTTGCACCGAGGAATATATATATATATATATATATATATATATATATATATATATATATATATATATATATATATATACAAACGACTGCACTTTTGCGTATTATGCTTTTTTTTCTTTTTTTACGTGGCGGTGGTGCATATATGGCTTATCCTGATATGGTCTTCAAATTTCGAGGTCATACGGACGTAAAGACTCTCTCCATATTGGGATGGTACAATTAAATACACATGTTGCTAAGACTGTGAGAGCCAAGTCGTTGGATCCGGCGATAATTCGGAAGATGGAATTCGATAGATCCTCGGGTTTTAATACAGCCGAGAGATTTCCTTTCAGGAGTCCGAAGTTGTCGATCTGCTGTGTCAATGGGATGTGGGTAATGAACAACAACTGCATGATGACATATTATTTAAATTGGATGAAGGTTTGCTGTCTTGTCAGATTCCTAGGCGGATAACTAAAATCGACTAATAAAAGAAAATAGATCATATATATATATATATATATATATATATTACAGTTTCATCCAAGATTTCTGATCCTGCGAAGTTGGCTCCTACTACTCCATCCTTCGGGAGAGGGGGAGTGTTGTTGCAAAAAGAAAGGTATGGCGGAGGGCTCTCCTTGAACCCCAAGTTCATTGCTGATGCATGACAAGAAATTACGTAGTTCTCATCAGATTAAAAAAGTAAAAACATTGTTTGGTTTATTTTCATACAAAAACTTTTAATTTGAACCATATATATATTTTATTTTTTTCGGTAAGGATATATATATATATAAATGAAAAGAGGTACAGTACTATTATTTATTTATTTTTGTATACCCATGTAGTCCGCAGAGTTGTAGGCGTTGCTAAACCTCCCGGTCGGCTTGTGGTCTGGCATGTCGATGCCATAGGGAGCGAAGTCGGCGGGTTTTTTAGGGTCGATGTACTTGTTGTTGTCCACGTCGACCAAGGAGTCGCCGAACACGTAGAGCGCCGGTACTTCCGGCACTTTGTGCAAGGATGACAAATGTAACACAACCGTAAAAAAAAAAGAAAAAGAGAACAATCATGAAAACGGAAGGCCAGCTCTCCACTTTTAGTTTTGTCATTTTCTGTTTACTTTTTTCTCTTCTATTCTTCTTCTTCGTCGTGTACTGCTGCAACATCTCTCTCTCCACTCATTCCTTCCCCAACTCTCTCTCTATTTCTGTGTTTCTCTCCAACACAGCCGAGCTCCAATGGCTGAGCATGCCACCCTGCGCCACGACGGCCACTTGGCGAAGCAACCCTGCCGCCGGATTGCTGAGGGCGAACGCAATGGCCGATCTCACCTCCTCCTCTATAAGAAGCCCCCAACGTCCCTCTTTCTCCCCCTCTGCTTCGTAGTTTCTTCAAGCTGTGCTGCTGTTCTCACTCTTTTCTCTCCCTTCTCCGGTGCGTGAACAGCGGGGGCGGACGGACGACGGCGGAGGTCAGCTCCGACGCAGGCAGACGACGGGAGTTCCGACTTGGTGAGAAAAGGGGTCTGTTTTCCTTTTGTTCACCTGAACTCGTTTCCCTGCTCACTTTTCTTCCTCGCCTACATACGTGAACAGAGGAGGACGAGCAGGTGACGCCGGCGATCGACTTCGACGCAGGCGATGTAAGACGTGGAGACGAACATCGACACTGTAAGAATCTGACCGTGGCTCTCCACCTCTGTTTTTCCCTCATATTTTACTTGCTCTGACCTCGCCCTTACCCTCCTTCGTTTTTCCCTCTCCGGCGAGCGGAATACAGCGAGGACAGACGTATGTCGACGACTACCTTCTACGCCAACGACGTGAGGAGCGGAGCAGGGCATGAACGACCTTCGGACGAACCACGAACAACTTCCCGACCGTAACGTAGGCTTCAAGGTGTGGCTCGGGATCTTCTTCATAAATTGGCTTCTAAATGAACTTTGCATGCCTGATTTGAACCCCCACGAACCTATTTGCAAATGCTAAGATCTTATGCTCTATAGAATGTTCATGTGACGACATTGATGCTAAGAACAAAGAAATGTATACGAATGAGAATGACCACGCTGTTATGAATGAAGAAACGTATGAAAAAGGAATGAACTTATTCATGACCAAATTGATCTGGAACGTTATGATTGTATGAACTATCGTATTAGTGTTTTATCGTTAGATGCATGCTTAGGACTCTTCTTGTTGTGTATTAGACTTTAGACATTTTCTATTTCATGAATGTGTGCCTATGATGTAACTAGTTCCGTTGTAAACCTCCGATGATTATCGAAAAAGACGAGCTATGAAAACCTATTTTACGACTTGATCGAACCCAGCCCGAGTTCCTCTGAACTCGGTCTGGCCACACTGGGTTACTCCGAGCACGGCTCGGGTCCGCCATGGACGTCGAGCTCGAGCTCGGAGCGAATAGGTGCCCGGACTGGGTCACGACTCGGCCCGGATTTCTACATGGAGAAGATGATCGGGAGAATCACTTCTCCCGACTCGATCGTCTTCTCAACTCGGCCCGGGTGTACACCCGAGCCGGCCCAGGTTTTTTTCTCTCGGTCTTCACCCCGACGGACCGAGCCTGATCAAAGCCTACTCGGCCCGAGTTTCTTTTATTCGGCCCAAGTTAAGGCCCTGACTTTCGATAGTTACACTTTTCGATGTCTTGAACAAATGTGAAAATTTGTGACCTTTGCTATATTGATCCTACGAATCTTATTGTCCCTAATCTTATTTGAAACTATGCCTCTTACTTGAATATGATTATTGATCTCTCTTCATGAAATAAACCAAGTACGAGTATGCCAAGAACGATAATAATTTTCCGCGAACTATCCGATGGACGATAATGACTATGATTTTAACGTAATGACGACCTTCATGAACATGACAAAGAATGGCAATGAATGATGATGAATAACGATGAATCATGATATGATGAATAAGAGTAATGAAAAGTGGTGACCGTACCTCTTCGGTCGACCACGGTGTTCTCGGTAGATGATCGTGACCCTCGGGCATTTATCGTGTGGACTGGAAGTTATGACCTTGTCATCTTAAACCTGATTTTCTGAATAAACTTCCATCCACTAGATTTTCTAAACAAACAAAGATCCATCGAAAGATGAAGACCTGCATTTGCCTTGATCGATAAATCGAAAGATAGACACAGGTACGATGAGGGATGATATTCTAGCCTCGTAACAAGCTCCTTCATGGGTTTACCATTTGCTCTATCTAGGCAGGAGTTTCTCCCACGGATGGTTCCTTTAGCCGATGGCAAGGTCATCCAAACCCGACGAGGTTCGCCATGGCCCTGATCCCCCACGTGCATATGATGTCTAGATAGCTGTATCACCAGTTTCATGCAATGATATTTCCCCAAAGATGAAGAGCTCTTCAGAAGATAAAAATAAAGATGAATGTACAGATGAACGAATAGATGAATGTAATGATGTAAAGCTATGAATGAATGAAAGATGAATGACATGAAAAGTATGAAAGTAAGTAAATATGAATGTATGAAAGTAAGCATGGCACATGATTATGAAAGTCTGTTCCTCTTTTATGATCATGACCTTCTTATATGACATTGTTATTATGATTTCTATCAATGCCATGATTGATGAATCTCTATCCATGATTATTTCATTATTATGACTTTATACTCTTTTCATGCTATGTTTGGATAGAACTGATTTATGATTTATATGAACCCGCACTTAGCTTTATGCTAACGGTTGAGCTTGTTCCCCTGTGTGATCCTCATAGGTGCATAATGGTCATTCGGAAAGCGGTGCTTCGTGTACGGAGGTCTTGGCGGGGCGGCGTCCTGTTGCATATGGTCATGCTAGAACGTAGTAGTGGTTATCTCATGTATCATTGCCTGTGTTGGGTTGTATATGGTGACGGGTCTTACCGTGTCCTCATGGACCGTAGTCGCTATTTTATTTAGACTAGTCTTATAGTCATGAGCCACTACCTTTTTGGGCGGACGAGTACACTTTTTTACTTCTTGCACCATACTTAGTAATGAGATTGTCTACTCATACTAAGGTATCTTTTTAAGATGTATGTTGTTGCATTTTTTGGATGTATGTGGCTTATGTACTATTGCCTCTTATGAAGGCTAGTCAAACCTTTGATATATTAAGCTTCCGTAGTTGTTTTCATTTGTCGTATTCTTATTGTCGTATAGTCTTCCGTTACGCTATTCTTTTTCTTAAGTCTTCCGTTATTCATGTATATGTCTGTTGATTCTTCCGTATGTTCTCTATTATTGTATGCATAAAGCCTTCCGCTTTAATATTATATTCGTTTATTCTTCCACTACGCATTTTCTTTCATGTTGATGGTCAAGTCAACCAATTGATCAAAGAGTCAAAGAAGGTAAAGTAAACAGAATGTCCCCCAAGGCGCTACAACAAACCTGCGAAGAGAACAACAAAGAGAACGCCAAACGTAATTAGCTTCATTCTTCAGCTGCTGCTGCTTCTCCTTCTTATTGATTTCGTCGGTTTATACAGTAATTCTACAACTATCGTAGTACGTAGGGACTAAGAGAGCACAACTTGTTTTTCTCACCACGATCAAGCTCAGCTGATGCCCACGCATATTTATAGAGGAGACCGGAGGCCATTCGGCGTTTCCATTCCGTGTAAACGATCATACTTTATTAGCTACAGTATAAGAAACACTTTAGAAACATGTTTTAAACGAGAGACAAGCCCAGTTCTTTTTAAAACCACAGAGAACACATTTTAAAGATTAAAAGAATATAATTTTAATCGAAACAACTACGATAGTAACATGATAATTGATGACGCTACTCAGTAAAATAAATACTTCGATGACAATAAAATAAATGCTTCGATGACGCTCCTCCTCCTCCTCCTCCTCTTCCAGATCTCTCTTTTATTTGTACTATTTTTCCTTTCATCGTTCTTTTATCTTATCTCCCTAAGTCTTCTCTTTCTTTTTTTTTTGCCTTGACATTTTTTGTCTAAATATCCTCTTTTGCCTTTTTTTTTTCTTCTAGTCCTTGCTGCATCTCACTCATGTTCCTAATCTATCTGAATTGTTGGTTGCCATGTAACTGATCTATCTGAATTGTTGTTTCTTTTCATACCCATTGGGAGCTCAAATATCCATGTTATCCTGGATTGTGTTTGGATGAATTTTTTTGCCAAACAGTATGTGACAGGAATTGAAAAGTTTTCATCACGTGACTGATGTTCTTATAGAGAACGAAAAGTTCTCGTTTCCTTTTCAAGTTTTCAAGTTCTCGCTTCCAACGAGAACTTCTCTATTTTTTTTTCTTTTTTGTTTTCAATCTTTATTATATTTTAATTACCAATTGCTATTTAATATTATTACGTAAACTATTTTTGTATTAACTTATAATAATCAATTATAATATTTTATTTATTAATATATTATCATTTTGCTATAAAATAACTTCTTTTTAACTTAATATAATATTTTTCGTAAATTATAATATTAATAATATATGCAAATAATAAATTATAATATTACTATTTTTCATGAATTATAAATTATAATATAAATATAAATATAAATATAAATATTTTTTGTAAATTATAAATTAAAATATTAATATAAATATTTTTATAAATTATTAACTTAACTAAACAAAGATATAATATTTTAATTTACTATACTTTTATATTCAATAAAATAATACATTATATTCTTAATTCTTATTTTTTATTCAAACACCTACTAAAACTTATCTATCAAATCAATTTTTAAAATTTTTATCATTACATTTTTTATCCAAACACCAAACGGAGAACTACAACTTCTCATGTCTAACACAACCTAGACGAAATTGATGTCACTTGTTCCCGCCAATTTTGTGATACAATCTTATTAATTAAATATGTCTATCTAGTTATTAAAATAAAGTAATATTTTATTCATGCAGATGAGTCATATTGATAATAGAACATTGTCGCCATGATTAGGATGCTCAATGACTATATATATATATATATATATATATATATATATATATATATATATATATATATATATATATATATATATACGTGGAGGTTAACGTCGTGAATTCAAACATCAAAGGCGACAACGTTGAACATTAAATAAATAATTGAACGCTTACAAACAACAAGTTCAGATTCATAATTACCAATAACATGCAGTTGGCGTAAGCAAGTTGAATTTGTTGATCGCATCATGAGGGCAAAGCTCTAGCTATTGGTCAGTAAGAGATTATGGGGCGCGCGGCATATATCGAAAGTTGGAATATTTTTAACTTTTTTCCTGGCCCATTTTTTTCTGCCTCTTGAAGTTGTATACTTGAAAGATAATGTGGTTCGTTTATGTTGACGCAAATAACATGCAGTTACATAAAAACATATGCACCAAACGTGAAAAACATATGCATGCAGGTTGTAGATTACAACATGGAAACACCATCAAAGAAAGAAATTAATTGAAGTAATGTGAAGCACCTAAAATTAAAGATTAGTGATTAGTATGCACGTAGGAAAGTTCTTAGAATGCACCTGCTGATCAATTTACTGTACGAGATTAATGAGTACTAAACTGATCAAGTTACATAAGAAATCTGGAAAAAATGATAAGGAAAGGGCAACAAAATCATATAGCATGGAGATAACATTGTGTGTTTATATAGTTGGTTTCGTCTATGTAACGTTCCTTGGCATTTACCAATTGTATATAATAATTATAAATCAAATGAGCAAACATAATATCATGCGCTACCTAATTATACGTTGATTAAAGGTAATAGATAAATAAAACAATTAGAATTAAAATTATAAAATAATAAAGTATAATGTCTAAAGAGAAATAATGAGTTGATTGGATAAAAATAGAGGACAAAATTATTATACACAAATTTATAAAACTCGGAAGACCAGTTATAAAAATAAGTGTGAAAAATTGTAGTCTGGATCACTTAATTAAGAAAAAAGAAATTGATTAAAGTCTATATATAAATAAAACAATTAGATAAAAAAATAAAAAAGTAAAATATAATGGCTAAAAGAGAAAGAATAGTGTGGATAAAAATAGAATGTAAAAAAAATTATATGTTAACCATATCTTTCCCTGTCAAACGCGTCCAGGCGTCCAGCCATCAAATCCTCAAAGGCCTGAGAGGAGTCAACTTCGCTTCTGGCGGATCAGGAATTTTTGACACAACTGTAATGAGCTCAGCCTTCTTTCATTGTTGTCATCTGTCCAAGAATGTTTCAGACAAAAATTTCCACCAATTCTTGTCGTAAGTTAAATCTATAGTGAAACCATTTTTTTCCTTGTATTTTCCAAATCATGCATTAGGGTTCTACAATCACAATGACCAAGCAGATCGAGTACTTTGTAAGACTGAAAGCAAAGATCACGGCTCATTGGGAACCGATAAGACGAAGCATCTGCTGTCCAAATCCATCTTCATAATTAGCTCCGGAGGCAACGACACGTTCGGATTTCTCGCACAGAATAAGTCTCCAAATAGCACCCAAGTGGAATTATTCTTTTACAAATCCCGAATTATTTTTTACCTGCTTCATTTGCAACAACAATAACAAAACCTTATCCCATTGTGGGATCGGCTACATGGATCATACAACGTCATTTCGTTCTATTAGTAACCAAACCTTTCGGTATATTATTCACCAATAGATCTTGCTCTATTAGTTCGCCAAATGTCCGCCTTAGCCTCCCTCTTCCTCTTTTAATCGGACTCCAAATTATTTGATCTACTCTTCTTACTGACGCATCTAATGGTCTTCTCTGAACATGACCAAACTATCTCAAACGATTCTGATATTAAACCTGCTTCATTTGCATTCATCAATTTTCTTACTTTGATAATGGTACGTACGATATAAATCTACAATCTACGCCCATGCATGCCTTTCACGTTTGGCAGCATCAGAGTCAGAGAGAACATGCATGTCATCATGCAGTTCATGACAAATATTTGTGTACTTAGTGCATGTGCATCGTCATCAACTCATATATAAATCACATTATTTTACAGAGGTCCCCTAGATCGAGCTTGCAGGCGCAGACCCGATCAACAAATTCAACTTGTATACGCCTACAACACGTACGTTCACCTCTTGTTGGTAATTGTTATCTCTATTTCATACTCTTTTTGGATTACAATTCGTACGTGACCACAATTATTGGCAGTTAACTATTAAATGTTAAACATGTGAGGTTCCATGTAACAAAAATATTAAATGAATGAATACTTTAATTATATACGGTGATACTGTTCAGTGTCATCATTTAATATATTACATGTCATAGATGTTACTTTTCTTAACTATTTAAGCTTTTAGAAAAATTAATTACCACATCAAATTTTGTTCTATATGGTCGAGATCTCATATTTTGTTCTCTATAGCCGAGCCATTAATAACTACAAAAAAATAACTAAAAATTTTATTAAAAATTACGAACTTATAACAATTAAGAACAAGCGGAGAGATTTCTCACTTCACATCTTAATCAATCGGCAAAATGTTCCTCTCGTAGTTTCAATAACTCATCGTTTGAAACTAACGAATTGATTTCTCGCTGTAATTCTTGAAATTTTCTGAATTCATAGTTTTCAATTAATGAAATCATATAGCAACAATTAACTTTAAATTATATAACAAATTAGAACATGTACATCACCTGAATTGTATGATAATTTTATTTCTCTTAGATAGTATGGTATTTTTTTTAGTTATCATACATCATAACTTTCATAATTATTTCTCTCATAATTTTCTCTGATTTACTATTTTCATACTTTTTATAATATCTTTTTCTATCACATATGTTACTATCACTTTCTCTAATTTAATCTCCTTGTTATGCATACTTTCTATTTTCTTTAGTTAACAACATAAATATATGTAGGGTCTAATGGGCATGCTACCCACTCAAGTGGGTAGCAATATTGCATAAAGCGCAGTTAATGTGCTATCACTCAAGTGGGTAGCAATATTGCAATATATGTAGGGTCTAATGAGCATGCTACCCACTCAACATTAATGTGCTACCTATACCCAGAGACATTCGATTCTCCATCCATGGCTGATCACATAAAGCGCAGTTCAGTAAGTATTCTCGTCTACTTCAATAGTTTGCTATCACGTTTTTTGTTCAAGTGAGAAAAACATTATTGTGGTCATCTCTTTCCCTCACGAACTATATATGCCCTCATCGACCATCACGCTTGCACCCCGATCCGCATCGCTTGCAGCCCGACCACCTCGCTTGCTCTTCACCGCTCGTCGCCCAAGTTCATCTCCCATCCCACGACCTCTTCGCCTGTGCGTCCTGAACAATCGTGATTTTGTTTTGCACAATAACTTGTGTTGTGACTTCTGCTACGCACGAACAACAGGAAAAAAAACTATTATATCATCATTTAAATGATATCCATTTAACAATTATGAGTGGCAGTTCTTCTATTTTGAAGAAATGATTGTACAATGCGCACTTAAATAAGTCAGACATTGTAATAAAAAAAGGATTCAATGGCCATCATACGCCTCACGCCCACCGTCGGATCTAATCGGACAGTGGGTGTTGCTCTTTTTTTCCGGATGCAAAACGGTGGCGTCGGCGGCGCACCAGCGGAAGGACGTCGCCATTGCCGGATCGGAAAGAAAGAGGGAGAGATCCCACGCCATTGCCGTCAACGTCGCCATCGCCGGCCGCCCTCACCTTCCCGTCCATCGCCAGATCGCGGCCCTCTCCTCGTCGTTGTCGACATCGCTGCATCGGGGAGAAAAGGGGGAGAGATCCATCGCCGTCGACGTCGCCATCGCTGGCTGCCCTTGCCTCTCCTGTCCATCGCCAGATCGTGGCCATCGCCTCGTCGTCGTCGACATCGCCTTGTCGCCATCGTCGGCCGCCTTCGCCTCTCTCGCCATCGTCGGTCGCCTTCGCCTCTCTCACCATCGTCATTGCCAGATCACGACCCTTGCCTCATCGCCGTCGCGCATCGCGGTGGATCCGACCGCCCATGGTCGACTCTGGTCGCTTGGTGGCCGATCAGGGCGCGGCCGGCCACATCGCAAGGGCTGGAGAGGAAGAGGGGCTGCCAAATCCACCGCGAAGCAGTCTTCTCCGACCGCTAGGAGAAGTGGGCGGCGATGGCGATGGGGACGAGGAAGGTGGGGTTGCCGGCCGGTAAAGGGGAAGATGGGAGGGGAGGGAGGGGCGCCGATTGCGTGAGAGAGAGGGGAGTTAGGGAGATGTGGGCGGTGGGCAGGGAAATAGGGAGAGCAGCGGCCACCGTCCGATTAGATCGGACGGTGGACATGAGGCGTATGGCCATCATACGCCTAAGCAAGTGTATGATGACCATTAAATCCTAAAAAAAATCTAAAACTTATATTTCTACTCAAATTAAATTTACTTTTTATTCAATGAAAAAAAACAAAAAAAAAACTTCCATTAGATGACCCACACAATCTCGTGCATTGACATTTGCATAAATATATGTATATAAATATATTTATAAATTAATATTTTGTATTGAATAGTGGCGGAGTCAGGAATATTTTGATGTGTAGTTGAAGAGCATGTTTTTTCCTTAGGTAACTTTTAAATTTTCTACATATGTATATATATATATATAATTAGATATATTAATTTTAGATACAAAATAATTAAAATATTTATCATTATGATATTAAAACATAAATAATAATTTATAATATTATCTATAACAGTATAGTTAAAAAAGGGTCATGCATACAATTTCTCTTGTATTTTATTTAGCTGAAAAATACATTTCTAAATTGATTTATTAAAAAATAATTTCAACACTTAACAAATATTTCATAAGTGTAATAGAAAATAGTAAACATAAATATTTAGTTATGTTATTATATTAACAAAACAATATTACATGATTATTTGTGTATATCAATTATATATAATAATTATAAATCAAATGAGCAGATATAATATCACGCACCACCTAATTATACGTTGATTAAAGATAATAGATAAATAAAACAATAGAATTAAAATTATAAAATAATAAAGTATAATGTCTAAAGAGAAATAATGAGTTGATTGGATGAAAATAGAGGATAAAATTGTTATACACAAATTTATAAAACTTGGAAGACCAATTATAAAAATAAGTGTGAAAAATTGTGGTCTGGATCACTTAATTAAGAAAAACATAAATTGATTAAGGCCTATATATAAATAAAACAATGAAATAAAAATAAAATAGTAAAATATAATGACTGAAAGAGAAAGAATAGAGTGGATAAAAATAAAATGGTAAAAAGAATTATATGTGAATAATTTCACCACTATAAGTAATAATACAAAATTCCAGTATAAGCATAGGAACCCATGTAGCTCCACCTTTCACTACAAGAAAACTGTCAAATAGCAACACAAGCTCCGAGAGACGCTATTGCGGCACTAATGTGTGGCTAAAAATAATAGCGTTACTTTAGCATCGACATAGCACCGATAATATGAGAATGCTTAGAATCGATAGCTATTAGTGTCGCAATAGCGTCAAACCCAAAGTCAACGCAACTAGCATTAACAGTCGACGCTAACACAATGTTAAGATGATGCGAAAAGTGTCATTGCGAACAATTGAGTCGCGTCGCTAAAGCGACGCTAAAGTGGCACAGAAATATGCGACGCTATGTCGATGCTCATGTAACACTACAATTGTACTTAAGTCGACGCTAGTTAGATGCCAATGTTATGACTTAATGGGGTCTCGATTGTGACGCTAATCATGTCAACGCTAATGTGACACTAATCATTCACTTGATATTCTTGATAGTAATCATATACGGTCACATCATTGTATATGGATGATATTTCATGATCATCTATCATTATTTTTGTTAAGAGTCTTCATCCTTAGTTCTTTTCGATGGATACTTAGTGTAGTACACTTGTTGCGCTTATCTGTCAATATGAATCGATCGTGTAACTGAAGTCTCGATCGAGAATTAATATTTACCAATTTAAACTTTTGATCGATCAAGGGTTCAAGAGTGAATTATAATAAAATAAATTACTATGCATCACTATATTATATAATTAGTAAAATATAATGATAATATATTTTTTGTTATGATTTTAATATTTAATAAATGTTATTTTGAATTAAATATTATTTATATATTATAATGTATTACTTATGATATATTTATTTAAGATTATTAAAAAAATATTATTTTAATAAAATATGATTCAATCTGATTGAACTCGATTAGATCGTGATCCATTAACCTTCCGATTCAATCTTTGATTATATTATGAAAACATTGCTTCCAACTCCTCCCCTCCTAACTTGTTGCTGCCACTATTGCTCGAGTGAGCTCCTCATTTGTGGATGCTGCTGGTGTGGCTTGGAGAGAGGGTGTTGTGAGAGGGAGAGGGTGGGAGTGAGAGAGGGTGTGAGAGTAGAGGGGGAAATGGGGTGGTCGGATGGTGGGACGGGGCGAGAGGAGAATGGGTATTAGGTGAAGAAAAAAGTGGTTTTTCTACTTTCGGATATTAGTTTAAGAGTTTCAACTTTTGGATCATTCAATGGACTTGTGGATGTGGCTTTTTTTTTGTAGAATATTACACAAAACTTGGGATTTGGTTTCGTTAGATTCTCCCAAACACTAATACAACTTGAATCCAAAACATCGGACAACGCATGAGTACGCTTGTCAGAATTTTGGGTAATCTATTCTTGTTTCTTCCATAACCACGTTAGTTCCAATCTTGTTGGGGAACGATTGGATTTCACCTTATAGTCTTTTTTTTCTTATTTGTCATATTATTTACCTTTTTATATAGGTGGTCAATATTATATGTGTGCATGTATTATAACACTTTGTTATTAATAACAAAATAAACATTAATGAACATATATATTTTATTTAAATACGTTGGTTACAAATACTTATTTTGTGAGCACTTTTAGTGTCTAAGATATATCTGATTTAAGTATATTACAAAATTAATCAGTTTAAAATATAAAAAGAATATGATTACATTTATAATTAGTCATCATATTCTCTAATTCTACATTCTAATTCTATCTAAACATTTATTCAAATAGTATCCAATATAAGATTTTTAACAATTTTCGTCATCCAAATTCATCGAAAATATCGTGAAATCCGTCGAAAACTAGTTTCCGACACATTTTTACCTCTCGTTGCTAGCAACTTTCCTACGGATTTAGAAAATCGTCAATATTTTCAAAGAAGACATACCGATGGGCAACCTCATGTCGGAGGTTCCGATGGGACAAAAAACGTCAAAACTTCGGGGGGAGGCATTATGTCAAAACTTGAGATGGGGTATACCCGATGGAGGTTTCGATGGGTAGTCGATCTGGCGGGAATTTCCCATCGAAACCTCCAACGGCGATAACCCCATTAGAGGTTCTCACATGCCATCTATCTTCAGAACCTCCAACGGGATAGCCTCCCCGGATGTTCTGACCAAAGCGCCCCCGTCGAACATTTTGACGGATCCATCCATCAAAAACTATTTTTAAAATATTAAAAACTGAATCCGACCAACAAGCAGCGTGATAAGACGGCAGAGGTCGAACTTTGCTAAGTGGAGGAGTGGGAGAGAGGGAGGCTGCCGCCAGGCAATCGTATCCGGCTGCACGACTGACAAGTGGCAGTTGCCAATAGAGAGAGACCCGGCAGCAGGCACCAGATCCGACTGCATGGCCTCCAAGTCATGGCCACTGATAGAGAGAGAAAAAAGAGGGATCCAGTAGCAGGCGCCAGATTTGGCCAGATCCAACTATCTGCGACCGATCCGCCTTGCGGATGGCTGGATTCGGTTACTTGAGGCTGATCCAATTGCCTGTAGGACGATGTGGCTGCCTGCAGCAATCCGGCATGCAGGCGGCCACATTTGGCCATTGCAGCCAGATTGCCCACGGGTGATTGGATCCGGTCGTCCGCAATTTCGATCTGTGGGTGGCCGAAGACGAGAGAGAGGGACAAGGAGGCCAAAGCCGTGAGAGTGAAAAGAGAGATGGAGAGAGAGAGAGAGAGAGGAGATGAAGAGGGTAGACGAGGGAGGGGAGACGGAGAGATGGAAAGAGAGAGAGAGGGGATATATATATATATATATATATATATATATATATATATATATATATATATATATATAAAGAGAGAGAGAGAATTTGGTAGGAACGATGGGCGGGAGAATTTGGTAAGAACTTCCCAGGGCCTTCAATAGTACTGACGAACGGAAAGCCAATCTCGTCAGTAATAATAATATTAAAATATTAATATTATATTATATATTATATATTATATATAATATTATAATAATAGTTACGATGCACTCTTTATTAATCGGAAGTTTTATATTATATTATATATATATAATTATAAAAATAGTTACTCAAGATTCCATCCTTCGGAAGTATTGATGGATGATGATCCATCGGTGAAGGCCAAAATCGTCGATAATAATAATAATAATAATAATAATAATAATAATAATAATAATAATAATAATAATAATAATAATAATAATAATAATAATAATAATAATAATAATAATAATAATAATAATAATAATAATAATAATAATAATAATAAAATATTAATAAGAGGTTTTGTTGTCCTATTCTTATGTCATTAACTGATATAGAATTTGATGAGTCATATAGTTGTAGCTTTATGTTCTTACTTTTCGTAATGTTTTAAATTAGTGCATAGTGTTTAAAACATATAATAAAAAAATAATGATACAAGTAATGGGTGTTTCATTTATATAGAATGCAAGAAGTGTGAAAAAAAGAGGAGAGGATCGAGCTACATCAATAGTGTAATGGCTATCCACCACTATAAGAAAAACGTTGCCGTCGGTAATCAGTCCAAAAAATCCGTGTGAAAAATGATCGTCGTAAATTGATTTGCGACGGTCGAAAAAAATTCGTCGAAAATATCGACGTTTCTAATCGTCCGAAAAATCTTGGCCGACGGTTCTAACCATTTGAAAAGTCCCGACGGTTTTAACCATCGAAAGTTTCCGACGATTGCAACCGCCGGAAAAGTCCGGCGGTTCAAACCGTCGAAAGTTTTCGACGGTCGCAACTGTCGATACTTTCGACGGTCGTCGCAACCGTCACAAAGAATTTTTTAGAAATAAAAAAATTAGCGGCCTGCGGCCAGCTCCGACCGCTGCCAAATCTGGCCGCCCCACGGCAGGATCCGACCGCTGGGGGCCAGATCCGGCCGCCCGCGGCTGGATCCGGCCGTAAGCGGACGCCAGGCGGCCGGAGAGAAAGAGAGAGAAAGAGAGAGAGAGAGATGCCGGCAGGAGAGGATCGCCGGCGGTCGACGCTTGACGTCCGGCCAGACGCTCGCCGGCCGGGAGAGGGAGAGAGAGAGAGAGGAGAGGAGGAAAGATAATTGAGGTATTATATATATAGGGTGAAAAAATGAGAGAGCGGGAAAACGAAAAAAAGCGGAATAATAAAATTTTAATTACCGATGACGCCGACCATCGAAAATGTAAATATTAATTATTTTTAAAGTTAACGACGGTTGTGACCGTCGAAAAAATATTTAGTTATATATAATGTTTATTTTTTATTTTACTGACGGTTTGAATCGACGGTCGAAATCGTCGATAATTGCGATGGCTTGGACCGTCGCTAATTATATTAATAAAATACTCCTCATATGATATTATTATACATCTAGAAAATTACGGTGGATTTTGTGACGGATGATTATCCGTCGAAAATATCGACGTTCCTAATCATTGAAAAATTTAATAATAATATAATAAATTATATAATTTAATTTTTTATTTCTGACGGTCCGTCAAAAAATTAAATAATAATATAATAAATTACATAATTTATTATTTTCATTTCCGACGGTCGTAAAATCCGTCGGAAATTGCGACGGATGGATATCCGTCAGAAATATCGACGTTCCTAAACGTCGAAAAATAAAATAATAATATAATAAATTACATAATCTATTATTTTATTTCCGACGATTGTAACCGTCGAAAAATCTGTCGGAAATGAAACCATCGCAAAATCCGTCGCAAATTACGACGAATTTCAAACCGTCGAAAATTGCCCTTCGAAAAATGGCAATTTTCTAGTAGTGGTGCACGGCCAACTGCATCAATGGTGTAACTGCTATCCAATATACTCTTGAAGAAGCTCTACCAATATTCCCCTGCTCAGCTGCATCAATAGTGTAACTGCTATCCACGGTCACAGGAGAAGAGCTAGTATGAGGATCCAGCATATGATCAGGGAGGTCCTTCCAAAGTGAAGGATCATCATAGTTGTGACCAATGTCAAAGCGGTATTCGTCATTGCCCCTCTCAGCTTCTTCGTCTTGAAGAAGCTGCCCAATATACCCTGAAGAAGATCTCCTATATATTCACATATGAAGCTCCCCAAATCATGAGAGATGTCCGCAAGGACATTTGCAAGAAGGACCATACTCAAACACCAGTTTCTTAGCCTACATATATAATAGCACCATTAAAATTGTATTGCCGCAAAGAGGGAACAGATAAGAGAAGGATCACTCTTAAGGAAATATTTCGCCTTTGGGTCTTCTTTTAGTTCTTTATTGTGTTAAGCATACAAGTTGACAATTGTTTCCTGTATCACTTTTTTTTTCCAAAAAATTCTTAAGGTTTTGGGTTTGTCGTCACATTTTGCGAAAAGGACATATTGGGAATTGTAAATATATTATTTTTAAATTATATTATGCTTAAATTATCTTTCAAATGTTAGAGATGCGATGTAAGATTATTTTAGAATAAAGCATTACATAACTCTCCCATTTCTTCTTGGTATGCTTAAATTATACTATATAATTTTTATTATAAATATTATTACTGATGAATCGTTCTGTAAAAAATGTTAATATTAAAATATTAATCATATGCTTAAATTATATATACTTACTAACAGATCTTGCCTTCGATCCCTCCATTATTCTGAAGGTAGACCCATTGAAAATACTAATATTTAAATATTAGTCATATTTTTAAATTATATATATTATTTTATAAATATAGTTACCAATGGATTGCATCTTCGGAATTATCGACGGATACACTATCCATCGAGAATTCCGAAGGCGGCCGACGCCGATAAGTTACCGATGGATGTTGACTGTCGGTATTTTGAAAGAATTTTTTTTTGTCATTGCAAATGCCATAAAAAATTACGAAGAACTTTTGTCCGTCGAAAAATATCTATCCCAAATGTGTGATGTTCTTGTAGTGATCCTCTTTCATTTGCAAGATGCACATGAGATTAGGTTGTGTCCGAAGCAAATGAAAAACTCCAACAGACCTGTGATTAATGGAACATCCAACCAAGTTTGTGATCAAGTGTTGTGAGCTCATTCTAGTGATTTTCAGGCCAAGATTCAATGCATGCATGAACCAAGTAATTCAAGATATGTTTCACAAGTTGCCAGTTCAATTTGCATTAATTGACACAAGAAACGGACTGCAAATGCAACATCTAGCTGAGTCAATTGTAAGTATTGAAGTGCACTAGAGACTAGTATATAAAGAGTTGGATTAGAAAACACCTTATTTAGCTGCAAGCTCCTTGTAGAGTGGCAAGCAGAGAAGCGTCAGTGCGGTGAAGCAAGTCCTCATATATTTTTGTTGAGACCGCAATAAACCACCAAATGTGAAAATAACTTTGCACCAAGTAAGAAATGAATAACTCCATGATCATGTACAGTGAAGTGAATCTTCAGATGTTGCACGACATCAACAACTAGAGCTTATAATAAGATCATCAACATAAATGAGAACATAGGCTATGGTTGTTGAGTTCTATTGATATTAAGTGATGTGTCTATTGTTCAACCAAGAAAACTAAATTGAAGCAATGCTTGCCTTCCATCTATTGAATGCCGAAAGGAAACTTAGTATTTGAAACCAAGTTTTCGAAGTTTGTTTAAGTTCATAAATGGACTTTTGAAGGTTGCGAATATGGTTCCAATGATTCATTGAAACCTAGTGGTTTCTCCATGAAGACTCTCTTTTAAGTTGTCACGAACAAAAGCATTTTCAATATCTACCTGATTGATAGTGAGAGAACTAGCGTGATGGTGGTGGGTTTTACAATGGGGCTAAAATGAATAGTCAGGTCCCCTGGGTTTGGTGGAAACCTTTAGCTACGGGACATCTGCATTATATTACTTGTGTGAAGCCAACGATATTTTATGACATTCATAGTCATTCCCAAAGCATTAATCCATGTTTTGATTATGGAGGAGCGCATGGCATTTCTCCATTTTGATGATTGAGAAGTTCCCGAGTAGCAGGTGGGTGTGGAGTCTATTGGGCTTTCAACTCAACTAATTGCCGATAATTTAGTAGCCTTCTAGGAGTTAAAACTGGGTGAGACGGAGATGGTAACAGACGAGTGCAGTTGGGGGATACGAGTGTTGTGGGAGATGTCTTGAAGTGATAGATATATGGCTACCAGAAGAACAAACATAATATCGACAAAAAAGAGATCTACAGGAATTGAATTCTAAAACTTGTAGCTATTAATTGCAAACATATCCAATTATAATTTTTATTCTCAGCTGGACTTCTAGCTGCTGATTGCGCATGTAACAATTTTCAGTTTTGTTCTTTGTAACCTTTTGTATTATATAAGAAACATCAATTACATGATTTATTCTTCAGCAGTGTCCGTCGATCATCTCGGGCCTTCTCAACCGGGCCCCGCTATAGAGGATGATTCCTTTTCATCTGAAAGAGAGGGACTCCATGATAATATGGGATGATCACTATGAATAATATTGCTCGGTCGTAAGTTGGATAAATTTTATAAATTCTATTATAGTTCATATTATCATTTGAAAACTAATTATTTTCTTAAATTGCATGGCTATTTTTTTTATCTCATTTCTATCATGCAAGATATCAGTACTCTTGTCCTCTCCCACTTGTTGAAAGATGCAATATTGTGGAAGGATGTCCCAGTTCAAATGAAGGATGACATCTTTTGCACATTTATGGAATAATTTATTTTATTTATACTAAATAATTATTTTATATTATTTTTTAATTACTAATTTTCATTTATTTTAAATATTCAAATAAGTTTGATCTGAATCTTAATTTGGGGATGAACCGGAGAACTTTTGAGGAGGTGATTGTGAAACGTGTCTAAAATCGTTTGTATAAATTTTGCAAGGCCGCCACATCCATCGGCCTCAGTATTAATCAGGGCATACAAGATGCACCAGATATATCAGACGTCCAGATTGGGAGTCACTTTGTAGGAAATGATAAGTAAGTTTATATTTTAATTACTTTTTTATTTAAATTATAATTTTACAAAGTCTAACTTTTTAATGTTGATACATGATGGATGAAAATTGGGTCTAAAAAAGCAAAAGTGAATAGACTTTCAAAGCCTGAGGTTCACATCCACATAGGCGGGTCGATTGGATTTGACAAACATCGATGACACATGATAATGTATATACAAAAAGTTGCTAATCAAATTTTTATCTTATATATACTTATTCGACAAAATTGGAAATTTTATTGTAGGAGAAAAAGGAAGGTGGTACCATTGATTTTCGCTCAATGAGATAGTCATGCCCATTGCTCGTCGCATTTTGGTGAGTTTCATCATGTATTTATTTGTTTGTTTGCATTAGTTTAAAAGATTTCTTAAATATACAATATATGAATTTTTAGGAAGCGTACAATGAAAAATGGTCGAAAAGTATGGAGATCCTAGTACTCAGCCAAATCAGTAGGTAATGCATCTTGAAAATGATTCATATTTTTAATCTTATATAATACTTTACATGATTATATATAATTTAGCTACTTTGCAAGGGATGTTATTGTTTGGAAGGAGGTGTCTGACATGACGCGAGTAGGATATCTGAGCGGCATAACTACTCAGGTTCCTAGGAGAAGCGAAAAATATGTAAGCGGCCCATCTTCATCTGTCGCACATGAGCTGACGTTGGATAGCATCAGGGGACTGATTTAGGAGTAGCTTTCTCAGCAGTTTGACTAACATTTGGCTCCGATTTTGCAATAGACTCCACGAGGCCAAGGGCCGAGTACGTTATCGTCAAATGTCAGGGATGACATGGAACACGATCATGATGTAGGACGATAGATATTTTTGTAACATTGAACATGAATTAATAATGAGTTTATATTATGATTTTTGTGATAATCTTGTTACTTTGAATCATTATACTTTAGTTTATATTGTTATGAATTTGTTGAATGCATATGTATATGCATTGTAAATTGTATGAGAGAGGAAGAGAAGAAATGAGACTGCTTGGTGGGAAAATATTTAGAATAGCATCACATTAGCATTGGACTAGCGACGACAATAACGAAATTAGCATCACATCCGCGTCATTTTAGCGTCGACAACGAGAGATATTCACGTCACATTAGCGTCAATATGGCATCACATCCTCCTTGGCGTCAACAAGTGGAATGCTAAAGTCGTTCCTCGTGACCCCTTAATAGCGCACCATTAGCATCGCTTCGGCATCGCAATTTGGCGTTGGTGTATCGATGTTTTAGCGCCGCATGTGTAATGGGATTTAGCTCCAGAATAGCATCACTTTTGCATCGCAATGTTTAGCTCCGTGTTAGCGTTGGCTTTTGGGATGCTAAATTGGTTTTCCGCAACCGCATATCAGTGACACTATAGCATCTCTTTGGCATTGGCCATTGACGGTAATAGCGCCAAGAGTTGTTAGGCGCTACAATGACGCTATTAGCGGTAGAAATCTTGCATCACAGTTGGTGGGATGCTACGTCAACGCTAATGTATCGCTACTATTTTTAGCGTCGACTTAGCACCATGTTAGAGAAGTCTTGTCGGCGTCGATAATGAACAATTTTCTTATAGTGGCTCCTATGGTTCAAGAGGGATTTCGTAGTATTTGTTGGTCTCTTCTCCTATCTATTTATGGGAGAGTCTATCCCATATTAGTTCCATTGTTCTATGAGAACGTGACCTTTGTGGCTCCTGTCATATCATCTCCATTTTCATCTTTGGTTGTCGTATTGAAATTACTATTGGCGAGGTGTGTCCAATGTTTAATGTTCATCCACATACTCTTGGTACATACGTTCATCACACGTAATTGGTTGTCCAATATTCTTCCATGATAGATGGGTTTGAGCTTATATTTTAGGGTAAACTTACTTCCTTCATGACCACTACAACACATAGGTTTCTTCCTCCTATTCTGAATGTGGTCCATCATCTTATTAGTTAAATGATTGCTTCATGGAGTAGCTGGTCATTTTGATGAAGTAACCCATTTTAATTTATTCTTACATGCTTGACCCTTGGTGACCCATTTTTTGTCCACTTTGGCCACTATATAGAAAATATGTTTTCTGTACATAGAAATGAGCAAATCCTGTCCCGACCCGGTTTGCTACGTGTTTCCGAAAAAGGAGACCCGGTCACGGACCCGGTCCTGGTCGGGTCCGAGATCGGGACGTCCGAGAATTCTCAATTATCCGATTTGACTATAAAAAAGGTAAAATAATACATAAAATAGTAAAAAAAATTAATGTTATCATATAAATATAATAACTATTAATTATATTATATATATGATAATATAATATAGTGTATATTTAGGATATATACCAAATAAAATATTAGTTTTTATTTATAATAAACATAACTATACTATTTAAAATAATTTAATATTAATATAATATATTTAACTGGATCATGACCGGGTCCAAGTTTTAATAACCTAGACCAGGTCGCGGACCCGGTTGGTAACCGGGTCGGAAAAAATTCCAAAAAATTCAGGTCGAGCCAGGATGACTCACCTCTATCTATACATAATCCCTTTTCTTTGGCCATTAAATTATACACATTATTCGAAGGAAGAGAATAGTGATTCTCGAGGATGATAAACACCTACCTATTGGACTATCTGATGTGATGAATACAAAGATGGCATATTGCAAGTGTCGGGGATATGAGTAGAAAGTGTGGTTTGACTCTGGACAGTGCCTTCACACATGAGATGGGGGACGGTGAGGTATATGCTATTGCCATTGGAAATGATAAAGATCGTTAGATCATCTAATGTCGGAGCTACAAAGGATAGACCAATGGAGCATATGGACTTGTGACTCAAGTTCGTGTGTGATAAAGCATGATGGACTCTTATACCCCTACGACTACACCTTAGAGCAATGAATACCACGTGCGTCATCAATTGGTTCACATGATAGAGATATCGAGGAGGATCACATTGAGACATTAGAGGCAGGATAATGCACCCTCTTGCACATGATGAAACAATCACTACACCAATACTCGAGTTTTGTCATGGAGAGTCGTTAGGAGTTCTCGCTGCTTACAATTTACAACTATGAGTATTACTTATGCTTGAATCATGGTTTTTATGCTCATGTGATATTTCATTGCACTGTAATTATTGTCTCATGTCTTAATTAAATTTGTTTATCATTTATGTCTTGAGTCTTTTACGTTTTGTCCCCAAATTGATATGAATTTGATTATCTTTTCAAACTATACATGAAAGTATTGTTAATATTGTATTTTTCTATACCAATTTCATTTCCTTACATTTTCATAAGACAAAAAATTTGAGAAATACAAAATTAATAAAATAAATATGAAGTACTTATAAAAATCTTACAAGAATATAAAAATGGATAAAAAAAGGTTTAAATAGAATCTATACATATATAGGTTTGATTGAAATGAACATTTTTTCTTTTTTTGTAAAAAGAGCATGAAAAGGGTAGTTTCTTGATAACTTATAGTAACTTTGTATTATAGCATTATACCATTCACATTTGGCATTAGTTTCATAGTGTAATGGTGACACCTTTTCGCTCTTTATTGTATAGGTCACCTTCAAGCATAAGTGAAGAATGATAGTTATAAAGTTGCTTCCTTATCCAAGTGAAGTATGATTTGGGATAGTGGAAAGGCGATAGAGTTGAAAGACATGAAGTACCTCAAAATGTTAGGTAAATTATATGAATCATCATCTAACTTTAGGTCAATATCTCAACGGTCCTTCAACGTCCAATTATGAGCCACTAAAATTGCTTAATTAATTTTCATGTTTTGTAAGAGGAAACACATTAACGAAAATTTAAAAAAATAAAAGAAAAAGAAGAAAAGGAAAAAAAAAACACGAAGCTAGGGAGATAACTTTTTCTCCAATTCTTCCAATTATTTAAAACGCGTCCTCCTTTATTAAAAAAATATTTACCCCAAGTAGTTCATGTGATGGAGTGCATTACATCAACATTACTTTAATTCTAGTCATGTCTAACATTGTACCCAAGAGACATTATACCCAAGAGCGGACCCACTAGGTGTGTACAAAAAAAACTCACTAATCCAAAAAATCTAACTGACCCGAAAAAAGCGGATAAAAAAATTGAAAATTAGTGACGAATTATAATTTGGAGTGAATATTAATCAATTAAAATCCACCCTCATTAAGCCCCACCGGGAAAAAAAATTGTAGAAACACATGGAACTCATTTTTATTTATATAATTAATTCATAAGTTATTAATTTTTATTATGGTTATAATATTTTTTATATACATTTTCACATTTTTTATCACATTATGAAACATTAAGTTAGTAACTTTAAAATCTTAATAGTATATTTAATTATAAAATTAAATATTTTATGCCAATTAATTTATTATATATATTTTTAAAATACAATTTTATAAAATTAGTGTACCAAAAAAATCACCGGAAAAAATCCATCCGTCAAAGAATGGTTTTATTTTTTAAAAATAGTTTTATGATAATTTTTTTAATTTAAAAAATCGATACGAAAAATAGCTAATATTTTTGTTGGGCCAAAACACCCGAGTCCATGCAGATTACTTTCACCCTTGGGACCTAGCCAAATAGGGAGACCCATATATATAATACAATATAATATAAATTTTACATTCTTTTGATTTCTATGTAAATTTATATAGCAACCAAAAATTGAGGGCGGGGGTTGGCACTGGATCGTTGAGAAGATTTCTGCTAGATCGACTCTAGACAAGAGTTCAGCGGTAGTTCATCGGTGATTCCCAAAGAGTATTAACTGTTCTACTTAATGTTGGGATGATATTAAATATTTATTTTCCTATTTTTATTTCTTCTGTAGTTTAGGATCTTAGTTCTTGCCATCTATAATTTAGAGTTCTTCGTTATTTTTGTAGTTTGTAATAGTTCTATTGTGAAAGGAAAACTGTTAAACCTTATTTCATAATCGATTATAGTTCAGTTTTTTTTCGAATATGTATGTTATTATTAATACATTTTTCAGAGATTAATTGCCTTCTATAGTTAGCTATCATTCTTGTAGGAGTTACTTTTGATTGCATGATTTCTATGAAATTAATTATTGACTTTTAATTTCAAATATTGCATGTCACAACTCGTAAGATTCTTGATGAAATATTCGTTGTGTAGTCTATTAATCATTATCATGTTATGGATGATAATAGTTTAGAGAGTACTTTGTAATGCATCTTAATCTCAAATTTAATTAAATTATGATTCATTACGGAGTAATATTAATCTAATTTTAATTAAGATAGGTTGATTGATTCTAGATGAAAATCAATAATTTAAGTAGACTATAACCCGTTAGAAACCAACTTGTAATATTTAGTCAATTCATTTTGTCTACAATTTCTTTTATCATTTTAAGTCCTATGCATTAGTAGATTAAATTAGATTAATTTAGTTTTAGTCTTTACTTTTCTGTTTATTTTCTGCACAGCTTTTATCCAAAATCATGTTGTCTTCTATTAGTCTCTGAAATTAGTTTAGTTAAGTAAATTAATTCCTAATGAGTTCGACAATTTATTTTTATACTTTATTACTTGAGCGACTAGTGCACTTAATAGCATTTAATTTTTATCAATTCTCGCATCATTACACAAGTAATTGAGTCTTATTTATAATCATCTGATCATGTGCCATCTCATTATTTCTTATGCTCCATCCATAATTTTATTTCAAGTAGTACTTGTGCAAGGAATTTATCATTCTTCCTTCGCCAGTTGCATCAAATTGCGAGGGAATGCGAATTCCTGGGAGCCGTTGTAGAAGGCGGAGCCAGCAATCTCACACATGGCCTCAGTAGGATGCACTCCGTCCCAGAAGACAAACTTGCGGCGGTCGTCACAGTAGTGCGAGGTCGGTCTGCACTTCAGATCTTTTTCATCGTATCCGCAGCACTGGTTCGTGATATTCGTGAACCCTACGCAGGATTAAACGATGTTTGAGAGAGATAGAGGGAGGGAGGGGGAGAGAGAGAGTATTCTTTTTAATTACATACCGTACTTCTGAGGATTTACAACGACTTCGTTAACCAAGTTGTAAGCGCTGCAAAAGGATTAGTTGAAGCCTTCCAAGGTGTCACTCATATTTTGTAGGACAAGTGTCGTGGCATTGTTAAATAGACCAGCAAAAGAATTCGCTGCGGATGAACAGTTCGGAGACTGACTCCTTGCGGCTGGCGTGCAGCCGACTAGTGAGATGCCCAGTATCGCGAACTTTCTCGCTCCTAATTCATATAAGTTCTGCATGCATGCACGCCGAAGATGAGAGAGAGACACAGACACATGTGCTGATGTACACGCGCTGACGTACATATCGACCCATCGAGACTATATAATTATCAGTGAGTAATATATTCGGAGAATAAACAAATGACGTACGTAGAGCTTTCCTTATTTAGCTGGTTAATATATTCGGTTGCGGGTGCATTAAACAGTTAATCATGGCTCACCGTGAGATGTTCGTGATACTTAGTAGTCATATTGACGAGGAATGCCTTGGCGTTGGAGGGGTCCTTCAACCTTCCCAGGTCGTTGGATCCGGCGCTAATAACGAAGATGGATTTCCACAGCAGGCGGTTCGTATTCACGGGACCCAATTTAGCCCCGATGTTTCTTTTCAGAACTGCATAATCCTCGATCTGCTTCGTCAACGTCAGGGTGCCAACTTCAGGATACGATGATTTGCATTTTTCAAAGAAAGATATGGCCGGGGGCTCCTCTTGGAACCCAACTTCATTGCTGATATTACAAAGAATTAATTGACATATACAAATATATAGCAAATTTGGATTAATTATTACATTTCCTTGTCACATCTTATTTAAGGTTTAGCAGCTCATCCTTTCAAGACAAGAGCTCACCATTTGAGCCAAAGATTTGATATTCTTTGAGAGACATATTATACTATATAATTATTAGTTCTCTTTCTTCATATATTGTATATACTTTATATTACAGTGCAGATGGTTAAAACTTAAAATATACCTATGTAATCCATGGAGTTGTAGCCGTTACTAAACCTCCCGGTCGGCTTGGAGTGAGAGAAGTCGATGCCGTAGGGAAGGAAGTCGACCGTGCTGACGTTGGGAGAGGGGAGCAGGTACTTGTTGTTGCCGACGTCGACCAAGGAGTCGCCGAACACGTAGAGCGAGGGCACTTGCGGCCGTGCATCTGAGGATGCGAAACCTGCGGAGAGCACAACCAAGAGAACACCAAACACAATTAGCTTCATTTTCAGCAGCTTTTTTCTTTCCTTTTTTTTTTCTGGTCTATTCGTCGCTGCTTGCTTTCCTTAACTAATTCCCTGACCAATTTATAGGACGAGATAGAGCTCACCACGAGCAGCCTTTAATTGCAATATGGCACTAGATAGAATGCTTCTATATACTAAGAACAAAATATCCAACTGTATAAAATGGACTTTTAGGAAAACAGTTGTAATATTTCTGTTTTTTTTTTCTTTTTGTCTGTACGCATGAAAGCTTTTGCACAATGGATTGGTAAATATGCTACTGATATGGAGAAGTACGTCAGATCCGCAATCGTACTTCGGCTTAGGGTATCTCGTGATCGAGTGGGTGCTTAGGTTCCATGGATGATGGCAATCGCTGGCTAAGACATGGAAATTTAAGTTAAGTTCGATTACTTACTCATGTACTAATTCTTTCTACGGTTATTAATAGGTTCCGAAAAATTATGAGGGTATACCTGATGGCGCTCTAGCTCGGATATTATGACGATAATAAAAAGAAATAAAAAAAATATGAAGATCCAAAGAATATAGATTAAAAAAATAATGTTCTTAACAATTTAAGCTTTTACCAATATTTTCAGAACTAGACCGAATTCTTTATTGGGTCGCGATTGGACCGATCCGATCGAGTTTGACGGGAATGAATCAGATTTTATTAAAAAATATAAATTATATGATATAGTATATGAATATTGTACTAATAACCTATTAATAATGTTAAAAGTTAATATAACATATTTTTTATTTATTAAAATTTGTAATAATGATTAACATATAAATATAAATAGATAATTATTAATTTAATATCTATTATTTATTGATGATAAATGCTATATTAATAAATTTCATTTTAAATTATTGTTATTTCTCTTTTTCTTTAACACTTTTCTTTTTATTTCCTTTATTTATGCCTTTTATAATTTTCCATTTTAATGTTATTCAATTTTAAATACTTACTTTTTTATTTTAATTTTTATTTAATTTTAGACATGTCATATTCCCTCCTCTTTTTACCTTTGTTATATTTCATTCCTTATTTTTTTTATTTATTATATACCATATTTAAACAAATATTGTTGATCCTAGAATATGTATATATAGGTATACATATATAAAATTATATCTTTTTTATTTTAAAAATGGATTTTATTCATGACTATATCCTAGACGTCTTAGGTTTCAGGTTTAACGACCTCGTCCCCAGCCCAAATACGGATGATATAATGTCCTCTCAACAATGTCAATTTAACTTTCTTAACTAATTCCATCCATGTTCAACAGAGTTATATATGATATGATTAATATTCGAGTGAGCCGTGAGTGCTAAAAGTTAAATCACGATAGTTTTTAATTCTTATATATATATATATAGCTCAAAATTAGTTAATGTTAATCTTTATGTATCACTTGTTGTTTGGGGAAAACATTTGCCTGATGACTAAATTACCAGATGAGATGATACATTGAGGAACGAAAGCACGTAAGGATGTAAAATCACAATCTAGGAGAAATCTGGTAGATGAGTCTTTGGAACCTCATCATGTGCTCGGCTTGCAGGCATATGACCAGGGACACGCTCCCATCGCGAGCGGGGTTCGGCAGCACAAATCCTATGCCCTCATCCGGTCTCCACCCGGGCACCGTGAGCATCGGCCAGCCTAGGATGGCAGGTTTTCTTGAGGGTGTTGAGGTGCCCTCGAGTGAGCTTGAACATGTCGACGCACGAGTCTAATGAATTCATGGGAGGCGAGACCGCCAGGCCGGAGGAGTAATCCATGAGTCTGCCAGCTCCCTCGCAACCGCCGCACCCGGGGAACTCTCACTGACCCCGCCCTACGTACCTTCGCGAGGTCCAATCTCGCTCGCTGCCACCCAATCGTCTGTACTCCCTCGTCGGTATTCCCTTGCAGATCTGTGAAGATCCATGATGTCATAGATCTCGAGAACCCCCTGTGACCCCTACGAACTCTGCCACGACCTCCGCCACGACCATCGATGCTCGATAGGGGTGTGAACCCAACGATCTGACCCGGCACGACCTAATTTGGGTCGGGTCGGGTTGGTGGTTGGGTCGGACCATGGGTCGGGTTGGGTACGGGTTGAAAAAATTCAACTCGACTCGATCTGATCCGACCCAATTTTTTATTTTTTAAATTTTTTTATCTAAATCTAGGCTTGTATTTGCTTTAATTTTTTAAAAAAATAAAATAAATTTTTTTAAATACAGAAATAATGTTGAAATAGTTATAAGACTTATTTTGTGCTTTAAAATAAATATTAAATAATATTTTTATATTAAAAAAAAATATAAAATTAGTAAGAAATAAATTTTAAAAAAAGAAAAATTGGGTGGTCAGGTTACCCGACCACTCGATCCGACCCGATTCACCGGGTTAGGTTAGGTCAGATTTGACCCCATTGATAGCTTGACCCGACCCGTGAACACCCCTAATTGCTCGACTTCCTCGCCCACTAGTTGCTGCCGCCTCGTGAGTTGTCGTTGCCTCCGCCTGTGCAGGTCATCGTCGCCTTCATAGGTCGCCGTCATCTTCAGTCCTCGTAGGTCTTCGCCTCGTTCTCAGCCACCCCTCGCCGTCGCCTTCGCGAGGATTGAGCGACCGCTGCCTACTCGCTGCTCGCCGCAACAACCCTGCCGGCCAACAACCCTCGCCCGTCACATAAGCAAGGATGTAATCTCGTGAAGACCAAATCCGTGGATGGATGTAATTGAGATTAGTGAAAATTTTAATTCATATTAGTGATATCGTTAACTTGTAATCCAAATTAGATGACTATATAATTGTCAATTAAATTGGGTATCCAATTAGTTGTAATTAAGTTTTCAAAATTTTACTTGTGCAATTTTGATCACAACACTAAATTGGCTAAGCCAATTTGACGATCTTACCTATTGATTTTGTTGAATGAGACAATCGGAGTATAAGGTGGAGAAAGTAAGGAGTGCCTTTACGACTCTACAAGTGTAAGTGCAGATGCATTCGACATTTCCATACTACAAAAGAATACGATAAAAAATCTATCACCCGTTTTTCTCGATAAATATTCAGTTAACATTCACAATAACATTCACAGTTTCATTCTAATGCCTACAAGACTTCTTGCTCAATTAACATTCTAATGCTCAGTTTCACAAATCATAGAACATTTTAACATTCTTCGCTCACAATTCACAACAAATTCATACAAACACAATTTCATTCTAACTCAAAATTAATACAAATTGCTAATACTCTTCATTCGGGTGTTTGGTGTTTGGCGTTCGGGCGACGACCTACTATCGGCGTAGAGAGGGGCACAACATGAAAGGCTTAGAGAATTTTAGGGCACAGAAGGCGGCGGCGACAGGTGGCGGAGAACGCAGTGGCGACTTGTGCGTGACTCACGAGGCGGTTGCAGCGAGTGGGCGAGGATGTCAAGCAGCGAGGCGGCGATCGGAGGGGGAAGAGGTGAAGGCGGCGAAGATAGAAGGGGAAGAGGCGAAGGCGGCAGGTGATGGGAGGGGAGGCCACAATAATTGGAGGGGAGTAGAGAAAGAAAACAAATGTAAAATAATCTCAACCCTCAGTGCAAAATGAATGGTCCAAATTAAGGCGCTACACCAAATTTCACCTAAGAGGTGTTACACTTACATGAATTCCACATATATATATAATCAATAATAGGGATCCTTAAAAGTTTATTATATTTGTTACATTTCCATCACAAAAATAGTGTCACAAATTCGTCATAAATACTTCGAATAGTTTGGTCTCAAATCCATCACGAGTATTTTGCTAGGTTCATCACTCACAATTTGTCACAACTTTAATCATTTACGGTCCTTTTATTTTGTTTTTACGATTCTGAATCATATTGAGCATGTGATGAAAATACTTTGACAAAAATTGTTTAATGGAACTGCGGCTAACTTTATGCCATAAATTCTTTCTAATATTTTTGATAAAATATTTCCATCACAAAAACAATTTTTTCTTACACTGAATATAAATAATAATGCTAAAGAAACAAATTAATTCGATCTGTAGATAGTCCTTTTATTCCGAAGGAGTAATAATACTAAAATTCATTCCACAATTTTCATTCCTTGCGTAATATGTTATTATCATTCAATAATATAAATATAAGACATCCATGACACACATAGATTTATGAAAGCAATTCAACTGACATCCGACCATCACTCATGAGTGAAGTTATTAGGTCTCTTATTTATAAGATACCTAAGATCTCGATATATATATTTTTGCATATAGTGCAACCCTAATTGTTCATCCCTTGTTTTATTTCTCAAATACCTTTGCAAGGAATTAATTTGCCTCAAATTTTGCATGTCCCTACGCCAGTTGCTTGATGTTGATTGGGCTTGCGTAGTCCTGACCATCGTAGAATGGAAATATCTTTGGGTTCATTCTTGATGGAACTCTGATTTAAAAAAAAAATTCCTGAATAGTCCATGAAAAGTTATAGTACAGCACACATGAAACAAGTTAAAAATATAAATTAAAAAATGACACTCTTTAGGTAGTCACCTGTGAGCTTTGGCCAAGATTTTTTACATATTTGGTTGTACGTAGCTTAAGCTTTATTTTTTTTTAATTTGCTTTGGCCAAGATTTTTTTACATATTTTGTTGTACTAGCTAGCCACTCTTAAGTAGCAAGCTTTACTAAATTGGACTTGACAGATAGATTCAACCAATTCAACTAAAAACCAATGGTTGTTTGGTTCGACGCAATATCAAAATTGTTTTTGAAATTGATTGAAAAAAAAACTAGTTGAATCTAGTTCAAATTCAATTTAAAAAACCAAAAACAATGAAAATAGAAAAGTTAACAAAGAAAATAGGAAGTGTTAAAAGGAAAGTTAAAAAGGAGAGAAAATGAAATGTAAAAAATGAAATAGAAATAAAACGGCAATCACTAAAAATTGAATAATATTAAAAGGGAAATTATCAAAGGGCAGAAAAATGAAAATAAAGGGAAAGTGTCAAAGGAAAAATAAAAAAGAATATTTTAAGGTAAAATATATTAATACAACATATATTACCATTAAATAATAAATAAAAAATCTATAATAACATATTAAAATTGAATAATCCATATTTACATAAAAGTTTCAACAAAATATCGATGCGCGTAATAAGAATAATTACTTAATAACCTTTCAATGTAAAGTAACTATATAGTTTAACTCATCTTCGATTTGAACATGCACGTGCCATGTTGGCACATGTTTTTTTTTTCTTTTTTGTTCTTTTCTCGTCCTGCTAATTAATAGGCCCTGGACCGACATCCCTTTCATTTTTGCACAATTCGAATCCTGCCATCCATCGCCGGATCGATGGCAGGCTACACCTGTGCTCCTTATTCCCTTTTGATATTTAATTTTTTTTTGAACTCTTTTGTGGGTTGGCCGTTGGTATTAGTGATGAAGATTCTGAAGCAATTAAGAATATGTCAATATATTTAACTTATTCGCTACATAACATCAATTTGTTATATAAAGATTGTAGATATTAGCATTGAAATTCTGTCAGCATAAATTTGTGATACAGTTTCGTTATTGAGTTTGCAGACACATTCAATATTTTTGTTTCATTCGATGTAAGTATAAAAGTGTTTGATTTGTGATATTAACAAACTTTCTTTTATTTTTGCTTACAACAAGTTGTATTGTCATAATATAATGATTCATTATAATTTACAGATTGGTTTTATAAAAAAAAATCATCACAAATTAAAAACAAGAAAATTTAACACGGTTTTCATCACAAGTCTATATGGATTTTATCACAAAGATGTCACTAATTGATAATAGGGATCCTCACAAATTAATTACGTTTGTTGTTTTGCCATCATAAAATAGGGTCACAAATTCGTCATAAATACTTTCGATAGTTTGGTCTCAAATCCATTACAAGTAGTTTGCTAAGCTCTTCACAAAGAATTATCACAATTTGTCACAACTTTAATCTTTATGGTCGTCTTTTTATATTTTATGATTCTGGCGAATTATATTGACCCTGTGACGAAAATATTTTGACACAAAAATTTTATTGGCAACTTCGACTATTTTTTTGCCATAAAATCTTTCTAATATTTCTGATAAAATATTTCCATCACAGAAGCTATTTTTTCTTACACTGAATATAAATAATATACGCTAAAGAAACAAATTAATTCGATCTGTAGATAGTCTTTTATTCCGAAGGCGTAATAACACATATTCATTTCCACAAATTCCATTCCTTGGGCAATTTATTATTACTATTGAATTATATAAATATAAAACCTCCATGACACACGTAGATTTATAAAAGCAATTCGACTGACATCTGACCATCACTTATGAGTGAAGTGATTGGTTCTCTTATTTATGAGACGTCTGAGATCTCAATATATATTTTCCCATATACTGCAACCATAAATTGTTCATCCCTTAGTTTATTTCTCGAATACCTTTGCAAGGAATTCAGATGCCTCCAATTCTGCAGGTTCGCCCAGCGCCAGTTGCTTGATGTTGATAGGGCTTGTGTAGTCCTGACCAGCATAGAAGGCAAGGGCAGCTATCATACTCGTGGCGTCAGTGGGATGTAGGTAGTCCCAGAAGAGAAACTTGTGGCGGTCGGGGCAGTAGGATGCTTTTTCAGTCGACTTCGTATGTTCTTCCCCGAATCTAAGGCACTCAGAGGTGACATCAGTGAATCCTGCAGGGATTAAACATTTCAATTTCAATTTCAATTTTCAACTCAGGAATCAGAGAGAGAGAGAGAGAGAGAGAGAGAGAGAGAGAGAGAGAGAGAGAGAGAGAGAGAGAGAGAGAGAGAGAGAGAGAGAGAGAGAGCTCGTTTCTTCGTTACGTACCGACGGCTTTAGGCTTGGCAATTGCGTCGGAAAGCAACTTGTAGGAGCTGCAAAGGGAGTACTTCATGCCCACAAGGGATTTGCTGAGGTTGCGCAGGAGATCCTTAGTAAGGTTATTAAATCCGCCGGCCAGATCATTCAATTCGGCGGCGCAACGAGAACAATTTCTGTCCTTTATTAATGGCGTCCAGCCGATCGTTGGGATGTCCACTACCGCGAACTTTCTCGCTCCTAAATTATATAATCTCTGCACCCATGCAGATCGACAACGTAAACGCGCGCACATATGACGTGTTTTGCAATTATGTATATTATGTTTTTCTCTCCTTTTTTTTTTCTTTTTGACGTGGTGGTGGTGCATATATGGCTTACCTGGAGATGTTCTTCAAATTTGCAGATCATACGGCGGTAAAGATTGTTTATATCGCTTGGGTTCACGACACAATTATTCCCGCATGCTTCGAAGATTATGGGAGTCAAGTCGTTGGATCCGGCGCTAATTAGGAAGATGGACTTGTCCGACAGCAGATCATCCAGCCTCTGGGGTTCTAATACAGCCGAGAGATTTCCCTTCAGGAGTTCGAAGTTGTCGATCTGCTGTGTCAATGAGATGTGGGGAAGGAACTGCATGATGACAAGTCCATCGTCAACAAAATTATATGTTCACATCCAAGAGGTCATTTGAATTGAACTCTTCCATTGACTCCGCCATCGATCAATTGAAAATTCTCAACTCCATCGGCCATATCAATCATCTCATTCACTCTATCTTCTTGATAGTAATCGTCCATGGGCACATCGTTGTGTACGGATGATATTTCATTGTCATCTACTATTGTTTCTGCTAAGAATAGTCTACTCCTCACCTTGCATGACGCTCACCATTCATCCTTGGTTCTTTTCGATGGATAATTGGTGCAGTACACTTGTTGTTCTTGTTCCGCCAATACGAATGGATCGTATGACTAAAATCTTGATCGAGGATTAATATCTATCAATTTAAACTTTTGATCGATCTGAACTCCTTTCTCTGGATCGAACCAACGGCATTTTAGCACCACGACTTTGTTAGATTTTCCCAAATAAGACAATTCTACGATGTCTTCTATAACACCGTAGTAATCAATGTCGTTTCCCCATACATATTTCCTAGTACACATATGCCGCTATTAATAGTTGAATGTTATCGGCTATATTCTTTTGTATGGAACCGATATCCATTGACTATGGCGCCGCAGTAGCTAAGAACTTATTTCTTCGGGTCATGACCGAGATCTCATATTTTGTTCTCTATGGCCGATCCATTAATAACCTATAAGAAAAATAACTAAAAACTTTATTAAAAGTTACGAACTTATAACAATTAAGAACAAGCGGAGAGATTTCTCACTTTACATTTTAATCAATCGGAAAAATGTTCCTCTCGTAGTTTCAATAACTCATCGTTTGAAACTAACGGATTGATTAATGTTCTTCGAATTTCCTGAATTCATAGTTTTCAATTAATGAAATCATATAGCAACAATTAACTTTAAATTATATAACAAATTAGAACAAATTGTCTTACTCAAGATACAGCGTCACTTCGCTATAATTTGCAAGAACATAATTCTCAACGATGGTATCTCTGTCATTCAAGATAACTTTGTGTGCTGTAACAAGAAGTCGACATGAGTACTTGAAGATGAATAGAATATTCATGTCAACTTCTCTTTTACCATCATCATCGTTTCTTGAAACTTGGATGTGTCGTGATTGTATGTGTGGCTCAAAGTATTTTGAAGTGAAGTTTGACACATTATCAATGAAATGGATTTTTAATTTCTCGTCTTCACTTGCAGGATTACTTTTCATGGACAGCCGTCAATTTCAACATCAATCATCTGGATATGCCCCGCATGCCTATGTGAAAAGAGCTGCCTCATAGGAACATTAAATCATATATATATTTGTACGTGGAGGTTAACGTCGTGAATTCAAACATCAAAGGTTGAACATTAAATAAATAATTGAACCCTTACGAACAACAAGTTCAAATTCATAATTATCAATAACATACAGTTGGCGTAAGCAAGTAGAATTTGTTGATCGCATCATGAGGGCAAAACTCTAGCTATTGGTCAGTAAAGAGATTATGGGGGTTGGTGGGGCGCGCGGCATATATCGAAAGTTGGAATATTTATAACTTTTTTTGCTGGCCCATTTTTTTTCTGCCTCTTGAAGTTGTATTCATGCACATGAAAGATAATGTGATTCGTTTATGTTCCAGTTAGTGTGCGCGTACACACACACGCATAACTATTCTATATATCTATATATTTGTTATTAACTGCATGATAATGCTCCTTGACCTTATTGCTAACAAACGTGAAAAACATATGCATGCAGGTTGTAGATTACAACATCGAAACACCATCAAAGAAAGAAATTAATTGAAGTAATGTGAAGCACCTAAAATTAAATATTAGTGATTAGTATGCACGTAGGAAAGTTCTTAGAATACACCTGCTGATCAATTTTCTGTGCGAGATTAGTGGGTAGTAAACTGATCAAGTTACATAAAAATTCTAGAAAATGATAAGGAAAGGCAACAGAACCATATAGCATGGCGATAACATTATGTGTTTATATAGTTGGTTTCGTCTATGTAACGTTCCTTGGCACTTAAATCATACATGTACATCACCCGAATTGTATGATAATTTTATTTCTCTTAGATAGTATGGTATTTTTTTTAGTTATCATACATCATAACTTTCATAATTATTTCTCTCATAATTTTCTCTGATTTACTATTTTCATACTTTTTATAATATTTTTTTATATCACATATGTTACTATCACTTTCTCTAATTTAATCTCCTTGTTATGCATACTTTCTATTTTCTTTAGTTAACAACATAAATATATGTAGGGTCTAATGGACATTCTACCCACTCAAGTGGGTAGCAATGTGCCGCCTATACCCAGAGACATTTCGATTCTCCATCCATGGCTGATCACATAAAGCACAATTCAGTAACTATTCTCGTCTACTTCAATAGTTTGCTATCACATTTTTTGTTCAAGTGAGAAACACGTTATTGTGATCGTTTCTTTCCCTCACGAACTATATATGCCCTCGCCGACCATCACGCTTGCGCCTCGATCCACACCCGCTTGCAGCCCGACCACCTTGCTTGCTCTTCACCGCTCGTCGCCCAAGCTCATCTCCCATCCCACGACCTCTTCGCCTGTGCGTCCTGAGAGCTTGCAGCCACTTGCTGAACAATCGTGATTTTGTTTTGCGCTATAACTTGTGACTTGTGTTGAGACTTCTGCTACGCACGAACAACAGAAAAAAAACTATTATATCATCATATAAATGATATCCATTTAACAATTATGAGTGACAGTTCTTCTATTTTGAAGAAATGATTGTACAACGCGCACTTAAATAAGTCAGATATTGTAATAAAAAATCTAAAACTTATATTTCTACTCAAATTAAATTCACTTTTTATTCAATGAGAAAAACAAAAACAAACTTCCATTAGATGACCCACATAATCTCGTGCATTGACATTTGCATAAATATATGTATATATCTATTGCATAAATATATGTATAAATATATGTATATATATATTTATAAATTAATATTTTGTATTGAATAGTGGCGGAGTCAGGAATATTCTGATGTGTACGTGTTTTTTCCTTGGGTAACTTTTAAATTTTCTACATATGTATATATATATAATTAAATATATTAATTTTAGATACAAAAATAATTAAAATATTTATCATTATGATATTAAAACATAAATAATAATTTATAATATTACCTATAACATTATAGTTAAAAAAGGGTCATGCATACAATTTCTCTTGTATTTTATTTAGCTGAAAAATACATTTCTAACACTTAACAAATATTTCATAAGTGTAATAGAAAATAGTAAACATAAACATCTAGTTATACTATTATATTAACAAAACAATATTGCATGATTATTTGTGTATATCAATTGTATATGATAATTATAAATCAAATGAGCAAATATAATATCATGCACCACCTAATTATACGTTGATTAAAGGTAATAGATAAATAAAGCAATTAGAATTAACATTATAAAATAATAAAGTATAATTTCTGAAGAGAAATAATGAGTTGATTGGATGAAAATAGAGGATAAAAATATTATACACAAATTTATTAAACTTGGAAGACCAATTATAAAAATAAGTGTGAAAAATTGTGGTCTGGATCACTTAATTAAAGAAAAAATTAAATTGATTAAGGCCTATATATAAATAAAACAATTAAATAAAAATAAAATAGTAAAATATAATGATTAAAAGGGAAAGAATATAGTGGATTAAAATAAAATGGTGAAAAGAATTATATGTGAATAATTTCACCACTATAAGTAATAATACAAAATTCCAGTATAAGCATAGGAACCCATGTAGCGCCACATTTCACTACAAGAAAATTGTCAAATAACAACACAAGCTCCGAGAGACGCTATTGCGGCACTAATGTGTGGCTAAAAATAATAGCGTTACTTTAGCATCGACATAGCACCGATAATATGAAAATGCTTAGAATCGGTAGCTATTAGTGTCGCAATAGCGCCAAATCCAAACGCAACTAGCATTAGCAGTCGACGCAACTAGCATTAACAGTCGACGCTAACTCTATGTTAAGATGATGCGAAAAGTGTCATTGCGAACAGTTGAGTCGCGTCGCTAAAGTGACACTAAAGTGGCACAAAAATATGCGACACTATGTCGATGCTCATGTGACACTACAGTTGTACTTAAGTCGACGCTAGTTAGATGCCAATGTTATGACTTAATGGGGTCTCGATTGCGACGCTAATCATGTCGACGCTAATGTGACACTAATCATTCACTTGATATTCTTTATAGTAATCATCTACGGGCACATCATTGTATATGAATGATATTTCATGATCATCTACCATTATTTCTGTTAAGAATAGTCTTCATCCTTAGTTCTTTTCGATGGATACTTAGTGTAGTACACTTATTGCGCTTGTTCTGCCAATACGAATGGATCATATAACTGAAGTCTCGATCGAGAATTAATATTTACCAATTTAAACTTTTGATCGATCAAGGGTTCAAGAGTGAATTATAATAAAATAAATTACTATGCATCACTATATTATATAATTAATAAAATATAATGATAATATATTTTTTGTTGTGATTTTAATATTTAAGAAATGCTATTTTGAATTAATTATTATTTATATATTATAATGTATTTCTTACGATATATTTATTTAAAATTATTAAAAAATATTATTTTAATAAAATATGATTCAGTCTGATTGAACTCGATCGGACCGTGGCCCAATTAATCTTTCGATCTCCGATTCGATTATAAAAACATTGCTTCCAACTCTTCCCCTTGCGAAAGTGTTGCTGCCACTATTGCTCGAGTGAGCTCCTCATTTGTGGATGCTGCGGGTGTGGGTTGGAGAGAGGGTGTTGTGAGAGGGAGAGGGTGGAAGTGAGAGAGGGTGTGAGAGTAGAGGGGGAAATGGGGTGGTCGGTTGGTGGGACGGGGCGAGAGGAGAATACAATTAGGTGAAGAAAAAAAGTGGTTTTTCTACTTTCGGATATTAGTTTAAGGGTTTCAACTTTTGGATCATTCAATGGACTTGTGGGTGTGGGTTTTTTTTTTGGTAGAATATTACACAAAACTTGGGACTTGGTTTCGTTAGATTCTCCCAAACACTAACACAACTTGAATCCAAAACATCAGACAACGCATGAGTACGCTTGTCAGAATTTTGGGTAATCTATTCTTGTTTCTTCCATAACCACGTTAATTCCAATCTTGTTGGGGAGCGATTGGATTTCACCTTATAGTCTTTTTTTTCTTATTTGTCATATTATTTACCTTTTTATATAGGTGGTCAATTTTATATATGTGTGCATGTATTATAACACTTTGTTATTAATAACAAAATAAACATTAATGAACATATATATTTTATTTAAATACGTTGGTTACAAATACTTATTTTGTGAGCACTTTTAGTGTCTAAGATATATCTGATTTAAGTCTATTACAAAATTAATCAGTTTAAAATATAAAAAGAATATGATTACATTCATAATTAGTCATCATATTCTCTAATTCTACATTCTAATTCTATCCAAACATTTATTCAAATAGTATCCAATATAAGATTTTTAATGATTTTCGTCATCCAAATTCATCGAAAATATCGTGAAATCCATCGAAAAAATTAGTTTCAGACGCATTTTTACCTCTCGTTGCTAGCAACTTTCCTACGGATTTAGAAAATTGTCGATATTTCCAAAGGAGACATCCCGATGGGCAACCTCATGTCGGAGGTTTCGATGGGATAGAAAACATCGGAACCTCAGGGGGGAGGCATTATGTCGAAACCTGAGATGGGGTATACCCAATGGAGGTTTCGATGGGTAGTCGACCATCAGAATATCCGGCAGGAATTTCCCATCGAAACCTCCAACGGCGATAACCCCGTTAGAGGTTCCGACATGCCATCTATCTTCATAACCTCCAATGGGATAGCCTCGCCGGATGTCTGACCAAAGCACCCCCGTCGAACATTCCGACGGATCCATCCATCGAAAACTATTTCTAAAATATTAAAAACTGAATCCGACCAACAAGCAGCGCGATAAGATGGCAGAGGTCGAACTTTGCTAAGAGGAGGAGTGGGAGAGAGGGAGGCTGCCGCCAGGCGGTCATATCCGGCCGCACGATTGACAAGTGGCGGTTGCCGATAGAGAGAGACCCGGTAGCAGGCGCCAGATCCGACTGCATGACCTCCAAGTCATGGCCACCGATAGAGAGAGAAAAAAGAGGGATCCAATAGCAGGCGTCAGATTTGGCCAAATCCAACTATCTGCGGCCGATCCGCCTTGCGGATGGCTGGATCCGGTTACTTTGAGGCTGATCCAATCGCCTATAGGACGATGTGGCTGCCTGCAGCAATCCGGCATGCAGACGGCCACATTTGGCCATTGCAGCCAGATTTCCCATGGATGATTGGATCCGGTAGTCCGCAATTTCGATCTGCGGGTGGCCGAAGTCGAGAGAGAGGGACAAGGAGGCCAAAGCAGTGAGAGTGAAAAGAGAGATGGAGAGAGAGAGAGAGGAGATGAAGAGGGTAGACGAGGGAGGGGAGACGGAGAGATGGAAAGAGACATATATCTTGCGCCTCGATCCGCACCCGCTTGCAGCCCGACCACCTCGCTTGCTCTTCACCGCTCGTCGCCCAAGCTCTTCTCCCATCCCACGACCTCTTCGCCTGTGCGTCCTGAGAGCTTGCAGCCACTTGCTGAACAATCGTGATTTTGTTTTGCGCTATAACTTGTGACTTGTGTTGAGACTTCTGCTACGCACGAACAGCAGAAAAAAAAAAACTATTATATCATCATATAAATGATATCCATTTAACAATTATGAGTGACAGTTCTTCTATTTTGAATAAATGATTGTACAACGCGCACTTAAATAAGTCAGATATTGTAATAAAAAATCTAAAACTTATATTTCTACTCAAATTAAATTCACTTTTTATTCAATGAGAAAAACAAAAACAAACTTCCATCAGATGACCCACATAATCTCGTGCATTGACATTTGCATAAATATATGTATATATCTATTGCATAAATATATGTATAAATATATGTATATATATATTTATAAATTAATATTTTGTATTGAATAGTGGCGGAGTCAGGAATATTCTGATGTGTACGTGTTTTTTCCTTGGGTAACTTTTAAATTTTCTACATATGTATATATATATAATTAAATATATTAATTTTAGATACAAAAATAATTAAAATATTTATCATTATGATATTAAAACATAAATAATAATTTATAATATTACCTATAACATTATAGTTAAAAAAGGGTCATGCATACAATTTCTCTTGTATTTTATTTAGCTGAAAAATACATTTCTAACACTTAACAAATATTTCATAAGTGTAATAGAAAATAGTAAACATAAACATCTAGTTATACTATTATATTAACAAAACAATATTGCATGATTATTTGTGTATATCAATTGTATATGATAATTATAAATCAAATGAGCAAATATAATATCATGCACCACCTAATTATACGTTGATTAAAGGTAATAAATAAATAAAGCAATTAGAATTAAAATTATAAAATAATAAAGTATAATTTCTGAAGAGAAATAATGAGTTGATTGATGAAAATAGAGGATAAAAATATTATACACAAATTTATAAAACTTGGAAGACCAATTATAAAAATAAGTGTGAAAAATTGTGGTCTGGATCACTTAATTAAGAAAAAATTAAATTGATTAAGGCCTATATATAAATAAAACAATTAAATAAAAATAAAATAGTAAAATATAATGATTAAAAGGGAAAGAATAGAGTGGATAAAAATAAAATGGTGAAAAGAATTATATGTGAATAATTTCACCACTATAAGTAATAATACAAAATTCCAGTATAAGCATAGGAACCCATGTAGCGCCACCTTTCACTACAAGAAAATTGTCAAATAACAACACAAGCTCCGAGAGACGCTATTGCGGCACTAATGTGTGGCTAAAAATAATAGCGTTACTTTAGCATCGACATAGCACCGATAATATGAAAATGCTTAGAATCGGTAGCTATTAGTGTCGCAATAGCGCCAAATCCAAAGTCGACGCAACTAGCATTAACAGTCGACGCTAACTCGATGTTAAGATGATGCGAAAAGTGTCATTGCGAACAGTTGAGTCGCGTCGCTAAAGCGACACTAAAGTGGCACAAAAATATGCGGCGCTATGTCGATGCTCATGTGACACTACAGTTGTACTTAAGTCGATGCTAGTTAGATGCCAATGTTATGACTTAATGGGGTCTCGATTGTGACGCTAATCATGTCGACGCTAATGTGACACTAATCATTCACTTGATATTCTTTATAGTAATCATCTACGGGCACATCATTGTATATGAATGATATTTCATGATCATCTACCATTACTTCTGTTAAGAATAGTCTTCATCCTTAGTTCTTTTCGATGGATACTTAGTGCAGTACACTTATTGCGCTTGTTCTGCCAATACGAATGGATCATATAACTGAAGTCTCGATCGAGAATTAATATTTACCAATTTAACTTTTGATCGATCAAGGGTTCAAGAGTGAATTATAATAAAATAAATTACTATGCATCACTATATTATATAATTAATAAAATATAATGATAATATATTTTTTGTTGTGATTTTAATATTTAAGAAATGCTATTTTGAATTAATTATTATTTATATATTATAATGTATTTCTTACGATATATTTATTTAAAATTATTAAAAAAATATTATTTTAATAAAATATGATTCAGTCTGATTGAACTCGATCGGACCGTGGCCCAATTAACCTTTCGATTCGATCTCCTATTCGATTATAAAAACATTGCTTCCAACTCTTCCCCTGCGAACGTGTTGCTGCCACTATTGCTCGAGCGAGCTCCTCATTTGTGGATGCTGCTGGTGTGGCTTGAAGAGAGGGTGTTGTGAGAGGGAGAGGATGGGAGTGAGAGAGGGTGTGAGAGTAGAGGGGGAAATGGGGTGGTCGGTTGGTGGGACGGGGCGAAAGGAGAATACAATTAGGTGAAGAAAAAAGTGGTTTTTCTACTTTCGGATATTAGTTTAAGGGTTTCAACTTTTGGATCATTCAATGGACTTGTGGGTGTGGGTTTTTTTTTTGGTAGAATATTACACAAAACTTGGGACTTGGTTTCGTTAGATTCTCCCAAACTTTCGAATACTTACTTTGTGAGCACTTTTAGTGTCTAAGATATATCTGATTTAAGTATATTACAAAATTAATCAGTTTAAAATATAAAAAGAATATGATTACATTCATAATTAGTCATCATATTCTCTAATTCTACATTCTAATTCTATCCAAACATTTATTCAAATAGTATCCAATATAAGATTTTTAATGATTTTCGTCATCCAAATTCATCGAAAATATCGTGAAATCCGTCGAAAAAATTAGTTTCCGATGCATTTTTACCTCTCGTTGCTAGCAACTTTCCTACGGATTTAGAAAATTGTCGATATTTCCAAAGGAGACATCCCGATGGGCAACCTCATGTCGGAGGTTTCGATGGGACAGAAAACATCGGAACCTCAGGGGGAGGCATTATGTCGAAACCTGAGATGGGGTATACCCAATGGAGGTTTCGATGGGTAGTCGACCATCAGAACATCTGGCAGGAATTTTCCATCGAAACCTCCAACGGCGATAACCCCGTTAGAGGTTCTGACATGCCATCTATCTTCATAACCTCCAATGGGATAGCCTCGCCGGATGTCTGACTAAAGCACCCCCGTCGAACATTCCGACGGATCCATCCATCGAAAACTATTTTTAAAATATTAAAAACTGTATCCGACCAACAAGCAACGCGATTAGATGGCAGAGGTCGAACTTTGCTAAGAGGAGGAGTGGGAGAGAGGGAGGCTGCCGCCAGGCGGTCATATCCGGCCGCACGATTGACAAGTGGCGGTTGCCGATAGAGAGAGACCCTGTAGCCTGCGCCAGATCCGACTGCATGGCCTCCAAGTCATGGCCACCGATAGAGAGAGAAAAAAGAGGGATCCAATAGCAGGCGTCAGATTTGGCCAAATCCAACTGTCTGCGACCGATCCGCCTTGCGGATGGCTGGATCCGGTTACTTTGAGGCTGATCCAATCGCCTATAGGACGATGTGGCTGCCTGCAGCAATCCGGCATGCAGACGGCCACATTTGGCCATTGCAGCCAGATTGCCCATGGGTGATTGGATCCGGTCGTCCGCAATTTCGATTTGCGGGTGGCCGAAGTCGAGAGAGAGGGACAAGGAGGCCAAAGCCGTGAGAGTGAAAAGAGAGATGGAGAGAGAGAGAGAGGGGATATATATAATATAGATATAGTATATATATATATATATATGTATAATGTATATGTATATATATAAAGAGAGAGGGAGAGAATTTGGCAGGAACGATGAGTGGGAGAAATTAGAACTTCCCATGGGCCTTCAATAGTTCTGACGAACGGAAAGCCAATTCCGTCGGTAATAATAATATTAAAATATTAATATTATAATATATATTATATATAATATTATAATAATAGTTACGATGCACTCTTTATTAATCAAAGGTTTTATATTATATTATATATATATTATAATAATAGTTACTCAAGATTCCATCCTTCGGAAGTATTGATGGATGGTGATCCGTCGGTGAAGACCAAACTCATCGATAATAATAATATTAAAATATTAATAAGGGGTTCCGTTGTCCTATTCTTATGTCATTAACTGATATAGAATTTGATGAGTCATATAGTTGTAGCTTTATGTTCTTACTTTTCGTAATGTTTTAAATTAGTGCATAGTGTTCAAAACATATAATAAAAAAAATAATGATACAAGTAATGGATGTTTCATTTATATAGAATGCAAGAAGTGTGAGAAAAAGGAGAAGATCGAGCTACATCAATAGTGTAATGGCTATCCACGGCCAACTGCATCAATGGTGTAACTGCTATCCAATATACTCTTGAAGAAGCTCTACCAATATTCCCCTGCTCATCTGCATCAATAGTGTAACTGCTATCCACGGTTAAAGGAGAAGAGCTAATATGAGGATCCAGCATATGATCAGGGAGGTCCTTCCAAAGTGAAGGATCATCATAGTTGTGACCAATGTCAAAGCGGTATTCATCATTGCCCCTCTCAGCTTCTTCGTCTTGAAGAAGCTACCCAATATACTCCTGAAGAAGATCTCCTATATATTCACATATGAAGCTCTCCAAATCACGAGAGATGTCCGCAAGGACATTTGCAAGGACCATAATCAAACACCAGTTTCTTAGCCTACATATATAATAGCACCATTAAAATTGTATTGCCGCAAGGAGGGAACAGATAAGAGAAGGATCACTCTTAAGGAAATATTTCGCCTTTGGGTCTTCTTTTAGTTCTTGATTGTGTAAAGCATACAAGTTGACATTTGTTTCCTGTATCACTTTTTTTTTCCAAAAAATTCTTATGGTTTTGGGTTTGTCGTCACATTTTGCGAAAAGGACATATTGGGAATTGTAAATATATTATTTTTAAATTATATTATGCTTAAATTATCTTTCAAATGTTAGAGATACGATGTAAGATTATTTTAGAATAAAGTATTACATAACTCTCCCATTTCTTCTTGGTATGCTTAAATTATATTATATAATTTTTATTATAAATATTATTACTGATGAATCATTCCGTAAAAGATGTTAATATTAAAATATTAGTCATATGCTTAAATTATATTATATATTTTTATTATAAATATAATTACCGACGGATCTTGCCTTTTACTGACAAATTTTGATCCGTCGGTAATTCTAAAAGCTAGTTAAAAATATTGATATTAAAATATTATTCATATTCTTAAATTATATTATATATATTTTTATTATAAATATACTTACTAACGGATCTTGCTTTCGAAATTATCGATGGACTTTTGATCCCTCTATTATTCTGAAGGTAGACCCATTAAAAATATTAATATTTAAATATTAGTCATATGTTTAAATTGTATATATTATTTTATAAATACAATGGATTGCATCCTTGGAATTATCGATAGATACACTATCCATCCATAATTCCGAAGGCGGCCGACGCCGATAAGTTACCGACAGATGTTGACCGTCAGTATTTTGAAAGGATTTTTTTTGCAGTTGCAAATGTCATAAAAAATTGTGAAAAATTTTTGTCCGTCGAAAAAAATCTATCCCAAATGTCTGATGTTCTTGTAGTGATCCTCTTTCATTTGCAAGATGCACATGATATTAGTTTGAGTCCGAAGCAAATGAAAAACTCCAACAGACTTGCGATCAATGGAACATCCAACCAAGCTTGTGATCAAGTGTTGTGAGCTCATTCTAGTGATATTCAGGCCAAGATTCGATGCATGCATGAACCAAGTAGTTCAAGATATGTTTCACAAGTTGCCAGTTCAATTTGCATTTACCGACACAAGAAACGGACTTCAAATGCAACATCTAGCTGAGTCAATTGTAAGTATTAAAGTGCACTAGAGACTAGTATATAAGGGGTTGGATTAGAAAACACCTTATTCAGCTACAAGCTCCTTGTAGAGTGGCAAGCGGAGAAGTGTCAGTGCGGCGAAGCAAGTCCTCATATATTTTTGTTGAGACCGCAATAAACCATCAAATGTGAAAATAACTTTGAACCAAGTAAGAAATGAAGAACTCCATGATCATATACTGCTAGAGCTTATAATAAGATCATCAACATAAATGAGAACATAGGCTATGGTTGTTGAGTTCTATTGATATTAAGTGATGTGTCTATTGTTCAACCAAGAAAATTAAATTGAAGCAATGCTTGCCTTCCATCTATTGAATGCCAAAAGGAAACTTAGTATTTGAAACCAAGTTTTTGAAGTTTGTTTAAGTTCATAAATAAACTTAATCTTCAGCAGTGTCCGTCGATCATCCCGGGCCTTCTCAATCGGGCCCCGGTGTAGAGGATGATTCCTCTTCGTCTAAAAGAGAGGGAATCCATGATAATGGGGTGGTCACCATGAATAATATTGGCCGGTCGTAAGTTGGATAAGTTTTACAAATTCTATTATACTTCATATTATCATTTGAAAACTAATTATTTTCTTAAACTGCATGGCTATTTTTTTTATCTTGCTTCTACCATGCAAGATATTAGTACTCTTGCCCTCTCCCACTTGTCGAAAGATGCGTGATCATGGAAGGATGTCCTAGTTCAAACGAAGGATGACATCTTTTGCACATTTATGGAATGATTTATTTTATTTGTGCTAAATAATTATTTTATATTATTTTTTAATTACTAATTTTCATATTTTTTTAAGATTCAAATAAGTTTGATCTGGATCTTAATTTGGGGACGAACCGAAGAGCTTTTGAGGAGGTGATTGTGAAACGTGTCTAAAATCGTTTGTATAAATTTCGCAAGGCCGCCACATCCATTAGCCTCAGTATTGATCAGGGCATACAAGATGCACAAGATATATTAGACACGGTTTGAGAGTCACTTTGTAGGAAATGGTGAGTAAGTTTACATTTGAATTATTTTTTTATTTAAATTATAATTTTACAAAGTTTAACTTTTTAATGTTGATACACGATGGATGAAAATTGGGTCTGAAAAAGCAAAAGTGAATAGATTTTCAAAGCCTGAGGTTCACATCCACACAGGCGGGATCGATTGGATTTGACAAGCATCGACGACACATGATAATGTATATACAGAAAGTCGCTAATCAAATTTTTATCTTATATCTACTTATTCGGCAAAATTTGAAATTTTATTGCAGGAGGAAAAGAAAGGTGGTACCATTGATTTTCGCTCAATGAGATAGTCATGCCCACTGCTCGTCGCATTTTTGCGAGTTTCATCATGTATTTATTTCCTTTTTCGCATTAGTGTAAAAGATTTCTCAAATATACAATATATGAATTTTTAGGAAACATACAATGAAAAATGGTCGAAAAGTACGGAGATCCTAGTACTCAGCCATCAATAGGTAATATATCTTGAAAATGATTCATATTTTTAATCTTATATAATACTTTACATGAAATTATAGCTACTTTGCAGGGGATGTTATTGTTTGGGAGGAGGTGTCTGGCATGACGTGAGGAGGATATGAGTGGCATAACCGCTCAGGTTCCTAGGAGAAGCGGAAAATATGTAAGCAACCCATCTTCATCTGTCGCACCTGAGTTGACGTTGGACAGCATTAGGGGACTGATTTAGGAGCAGCTTTCTCAACAGCTTGCCCAACATCTAGCTCCTATTTTGCATTTTCATATCATCTTTGTGGTCTCCTCTCATATCATCTCCATTTTCATCTTTGGTTGTCGTATTTAAATTACTATTGGCGAGGTGTGTCCAATGTTTAATGTTCATCCACGCACTCTTGGTGCGCACATTAATCGCACGTAATTGGTTGACCGATATTCTTCCATGATAGATGGGTTTGAGCTTATATTTTAGGATAAACTTACTTCCTTCATGACCACTACAACACATAGGTTTCTTCCTCCTATTATGAATGTGGTCCATCATATTATTAGTTAAATGATTGCTCCATGGAGTAACTGGTCATTTTGATGAAGTAACTCATTTTAATTTGTTCTTACATGCTTGACCCTTGGTGACCCATTTTTTTGTCCACTTTGGCCACTATCTTTTCCATCTTTTTCGTTAGCCATAGAAAAGATTTTTTCTGTACGTAGGGGTGAGCAAATCTGGGTTCGGAACCGGGTCTTGTCCGACTCGGTTTGCTCCGTGTTTCGAAAAAGGAGACCCGGTCATGGACCTGGTCCTAGTCGGGATCGGGACCAGGACATCTCGGTCAAATCGAGACAATAATCGAGAATTCTCAATTATCCTGCTTTGACTATAAAAAGGTAAAATAATAAATAAAATAGCAAAAAATTAATGTTATTATATAAATATGATAATTATTAATTAAATTATATATATGATAATATAATATAGTGTATATTTAAGATATATACCAAATAAAATATAAGTTTTTATTTAAAATAAGCATAAATATACTATTTAAAAATAATTTAATATTAATATAATATATTTAACTGGGTCATGACCGAGTCCGAGTTTTAATAACCCAGACCAGGTCCCGACCCGATCCTGACCGGGTCTCAAGGAAATGAGACTCGGTCCCGACTCGATTGGTGGACCGGGTTGGTAACTGGGTCGGAAAAAATCCCGGAAAATTTGGGTCGAGTAGGGAGACTTTTTATTTGGCCATTAAATTATACACATTATTCGAAGGAAGAGAATAGTGATTCTCGAGGATGATAAACACCTACCAATTAGACTATCTGATGTGATGAATGCAAAGAAGACATATTGCAAGTGTCGGGAATATGAGTAGAAAGTGTGGTTTGATCACTCCGGACACTGCGTTCTAGCATGAGATGGAGGACAGTGAGGTGTATGCTATTGCCATTGGAAATGATACATATGGTTAGATAATCTAATGTCGGAGCTACAAAGGATAGACCAATGGAACATATATATGGACTTGTGACTCAAGTTCGTGTGTGTGAAAATGAAGCATGATGGACTCTTATCCCCCTATGACAACACGTCAGAGCAATGAATACCACGAGCGTCATCAATTGGTTCACATGATAGAGGTATCGAGGAGGATTACATTGAGACATTAGAGGCAGGATAATGCACCCTCTTGCACATGATGAAACGGTCACTACACCAATACTCGAGTTTTGTCATGGAGAGTCGTTAGGAGTTCTCGCTACTTACAATTTACAATTGTGAGTATTACTTATGCTTGAATCATGATTTTTATGCTCATGTGATATTTCATTGCACTGTAATTATTGTCTCATGTCTTAATTAAATTTGTTTATCATTTATGTCTTGAGTCTTCTATGTTTTGTCCCCAAATTGATATGAATTTGAGTATCTTTTCAAACTATACATGAAAGTATTGTTAATATTGTATTTTTTCTATACCAATTTCATTTCCTTACATTTTTATAAGACAAAAAATTTGAGAAATACAAAATTAGTAAAATAAATATGGAGTACTTATAAAATTCTTACAAGAATATCAAAATGGATAAAAAAAGGTTTAAATAGAATCTATACATATATAGGTTTGATTGAAATGAACAAATTTTTTTTTTTTTTTGTAAAAATAAGCATGAAAGGGGAATTTCATGATAACTTATAGTAACTTTGTATTGTAGCATTATACCATTCACATTTGGCAATAGTTTCATAGTGTAATGGTGACACCTTTTCGCTCTTTATTGTAGAGGTTACCTTCAAGCATAAGTGAAGAATGATAGTTATAAAGTTGCTTCCTTATCCAAGTGAAGTATGATTTGGGATAGTGGAAAGGCAATGAGTTGGAAGACATGGAGTACGTCAAAATGTTAGGTAAATTACATGGAGCACGCAAAGGACCCACTTTTTTCTTCCTTGCGCGCAGCGAGGAAGAAGAGGAGGGGCCGGCGCCCCGTCGCGAGCTCGCACAAGCGCCGTAACTTTTAAATTTTTTATTAATTTTATAATATTTTATTATTTTTTATTATGTCACGTTAGTAATGTAATCGAGAAACTGATTATTACCGATCAAGTGGACGAAGCATGCAAGAAAATCAAAATTGAAAGATAATCTAATTAGAAAGTGAAGGTTGATGACTAGTAGTTACAACGTCCAAAGTTGAGAGGCGATTGGTGTAATTTATCTCAAAATGTTAAATTCCCATTTATTGTGCGAAATGAGTTTCAATTTGAATTGATTGATAACAAATAAATATGATAATTTCATTACAAGTTACAATTTAAAAGATAATTTTATTACAAAATAAAGTTAAATAGTAGATTTGGGAACATGTTAAAGTTGGGGGTAGTGGCCAAAATTACTCTATTCTAAATTGAAGTCTAACACCTTTTTATTTATTCAAGAGTTCCTTCATTTCATCTTTTTAATTTTTTTAATATATATATGTGTATATATATATATATATATATATATATATATATATATGCGCATGCGTACATACCTATACACATGGAATAAATTTATAGGATTTATAAAATCCGTACAGAATCACTATAAGCACATATATTTATGCATAATTTATTATAATAATTATTAATTTTTTATAATCCTATAAAAATAAAGTCATTATAATAAATTATAAAAAATATAAATTAGATATGTAAAACATTTTACAATATAATGATTCCTTATTTTGTTACATAACCTTATTATTATGAAACATTTAAATTTCCACAATAAAGGGTTAACAAATCCAAACATCAATTTGTAGACTTTCGTATATTTTTTTAAAATTCACAGTGAGAATGACAGTAACGTAATTAGCTTCATTCTTCAGCTGCTGCTGCTGTTGCTGCTATTCCTTCTTATTGATTTCGTCGGTTTATACAGTAATTCTACGACTATCTTAGTACCTAAGAACTAAGAGAGCAGAGCTTGTTTTTCAAACCACGATCAAGCTCAGCTGATGCCCACGCATATTTATAGAGACCGGAGGCCATTCGGCGTTTCCATTCCGTGTAGACAATCATACTTTATTAGCTACAGTATATATAAGAAGCACTTTACGAAACATGTTTAACATGGGGGACATGCCCAGTTCTTTTTAAAACCACAGAGAACACATTTTAAAGATTAAAAGACAAGGGCGCATATATAATTTTAATCGAAACAACTACGATAGTAACATGATAATTGATGGCGCTACTCAGTAAAATAAATGCTTCGATGACAATAAAATATTTGTACGTGGAGGTTAACGTCGTGAATTCAAACATCAAAGGCGACAACGTTGAACATTAAGTAAATAGTTGAACGCTTACAAACAACAAGTTCAGATTCATAATTACCAATGACATGCAGTTGGCGTAAGCAAGTTGAATTTGTTGATCGCATCATGAGGGCAAAGCTCTAGCTATTGGTCAGTAAGAGATTATGGGGCGCGCGGCATATATCGAAAGTTGGAATATTTTTAACTTTTTTCCTGGCCCATTTTATTCTGCCTCTTGAAGTTGTATACTTGAAAGATAATGTGGTTCGTTTATGTTGACGCAAATAACATGCAGTTACATAAAAACATATGCACCAAACGTGAAAAACATATGCATGCAGGTTGTAGATTACAACATGGAAACACCATCAAAGAAAGAAATTAATTGAAGTAATGTGAAGCACTTAAAATTAAAGATTAGTGATTAATATGCACGTAGGAAAGTTCTTAGAATACACCTGCTGATCAATTTACTGTGCGAGATTAATGAGTACTAAACAGAACAAGTTACATAAGAAATCTGGAAAAAATGATGAGGAAAGGGCAACAAAATCATATAGCATGGCGATAACATTGTGTGTTTATATAGTTGGTTTCGTCTATGTAACGTTCGTTGGCATTTATCAATTGTATAATAATTATAAATCAAATGAGCAAACATAATATCATGCGCCACCTAATTATACGTTGATTAAAGGTAATAGATAAATAAAACAATTAGAATTAAAATTATAAAATAATAAAGTATAATGTCTAAAGAGAAATAATGAGTTGATTGGATGAAAATAGAGGACAAAATTATTATACACAAATTTATAAAACTCGGAAGACCAATTATAAAAATAAGTGTGAAAAATTATGGTCTGGATCACTTAATTAAGAAAAAAAGAAATTGATTAAAGTCTATATATAAATAAAACAATTAGATAAAAAAATAAAAAAGTAAAATATAATGGCTAAGAGAGAAAGAATAGTGTGGATAAAAATAGAATGGTAAAAAAAATTATATATTAACCATATCTTTCCCTGTCAAACGCGTCCACGCGTCCAGCCATCAAATCCTCAAGGCCTGAGAGGAGTCAACTTCGCTTCTGGCGGATCAGGAATTTTTGACACAACTGTAATGAGCTCAGCCTTCTTTCATTGTTGTCATCTGTCCAAGAATGTTTCAGACAAAAATTTCCACCAATTCTTGTCGTAAGTTAAATCTATAGTGAAACCATTTTTTTCCTTGTATTTTCCAAATCATGCATTAGGGTTCTACAATCACAATGACCAAGCAGATCGAGTACTTTGTAAGACTGAAAGCAAAGATCACGGCTCATTGGGAACCGATAAGACGAAGCATCTGCTGTCCAAATCCATCTTCATAATTAGCTCCGGAGGCAACGACGCGTTCGAATTTCTCGCACAGAATAAGTCTCCAAATAGCACGCAAGTGGAATTATTTTTTTACAAATCCCGAATTATTTTTTACCTGCTTCATTTGCATTCATCAATTTTCTTACTTTGATAATGGTACGTACGATATAAATCTACAATCTAAGCCCATGCATGCCTTTCACGTTTGGCAGCATCAGAGTCAGAGAGAACATGCATGTCATCATGCAGTTCATGACAAATATTTGTGTACGTAGTGCATGTGCATCGTCATCAACTCATATATAAATCACATTATTTTACAGAGGTCCCCTAGATCGAGCTTGCAGGCGCAGACACGATCAACAAATTCAACTTGTATACGCCTACAACACGTACGTTCACCTCTTGTTGGTAATTGTTATCTCTATTTCATACTCTTTTTGGATTACAATTCGTACGTGACCACAATTATTGGCAGTTAACTATTAAATGTTAAACATGTGAGGTTCCATGTAACAAAAATATTAAATGAATGAATACTTTAATTATATACGGTGATACTGTTCAGTGTCATCAATTAATATATTACATGTCATAGATGTTACTCTTCTTAACTATTTAAGCTTTTAAAAAAATTAATTACCACATCAAATTTAACATAGTATATTGCATGCATAACATAGTATATTGCATTATTCACTAGGTTCGCACGTTTAATTGTTAAAATTGTCACAGAAGCTAATAAATTCCAATTTGATTTCTAGAATAATAAACTTTCCATGAGAATTCCATTTTACGTCTTATGACTCCGAATAACTTGATTATTATTAGGAGCTATTGTACATCTAATTATTAATTTTGTGACTAATTAATTTAAAATTACGCAATCCATAAAGTGAAAACAAGAGATACGAATCCATCTGAATTTTGTTGTAGGAAGGACAACATTGATAAAAGTTTCAATGTTTATTGCTACGTTATCTTCCAAAACTTACAAGTTCGACGTTTGCATTCTTGTATATGCAGATATCCACAAAAAAATAATGAAATACGACGATAGATTATAAGAAGCATGAGTGAGAAAGAGATGTACGAAGATCGAATTAATTGAGAGAGACAAAATAAGGAACAAAAGATGAAGGGGGAAAAATCAAATTAAGTTAGTATATACGACGATAGATTATAATACGTTATATATAAGCACAAGTTTGCTGATATCCTTTTATTAGAGTATTTAATATAATATAATATGTTGGCAAGTCATTTTTTTAGTTTTTTAATATCTATGAAATATTTTTTTCACATATAACTCTAAATTATAAATTTTATCAATTTTAATTTTTAAAATTGTCATATTTTAAAATTTATTTTTTTCGACTAAGTCCCATCTAAACCATGCTAAGTTATTTTTTAGCATTTATAAAATATCAGTTTTATCCTCCTTTTTTTAATATAGAAATTATTAAAAATAAAAATATTAGCATGAGCATGAGCATAACATTACATAAAATATGGTTATTAAATAATAATTTTTTGACCTATTAATTATTTTCTAATTGTTGAAATATTCTTATTGTAATAAGAAAGTAAATGCATAAGTGTCATTTAACAATTATAAAAAAGTATAAAGTTTTTTCTTATGAAATGTAACCAAAGGATTAAATGCCGAATTCGGACAAGTTCTTGTAAGTTCATAATTTATTATTAGACGTGAAAAAAGTATAATTGAGTGAGTCTTAAAGAAAATAATCTAAATTTTTTCTTAATTCCTATTTTAATAGATATTAGAGGATAAAAGGAAAAACATTTTATTATTCGATCTTGAAATTAGCAAGTGTGTAACACAACATTCTTCATTTCTTTAGGTAATTATTATGTTCTTTTCAATTATAACACTCTCGTGTTTAATTTTATATTTTACCAAATTAAGTGACAACCATTATTTTATTTTACTTTTATTAATATTTTATTCCATTTATGGAAATTTTAATTTCTTGAAAAAGAAAAAAGATTATATTTAAAAAATAACCAAATTTCTATAATTATGTTATAGAAAATAAAATCATCATCCGCTAATGCATGCTAAATGGAATCACAATTGGTAAGGAAGTTTATGTTAAAGAGAGGATGAAAACAATGTTGTACGATCTCATCCGACCATTGACCCGGATCATCGAAACCGAATTGAATCGAATGGTCAGATAGAGTTAAATCAAACGATTAAAATATAAGTTAATAAAAAGAATAAAATATATTAAATAAAATTATTTTTCATTCTCAATGTATTTGTAAGATGTATAACAAATAACTTAAAGTAAAATAAAATAGTTTAATAAGTCAAATAATATAATAAAGTAAGTATTACTTAAATAGTCATTACATAAAAAAATGATAAATGTTCATAATTATAAATAAAAAAGTATTCATGATATGTGATGAAAAATAAGGAAAAAAGTTGGAGCATAATTTTAATATATATATAACGTATTCTAAAATATTTAATTTTTTTTACATAATTATTCTTTTATGTCGACCCCCCAAACCCGTCAGGCTGACCGGTTGAATTCGAACTTTGACAATGTCAAAGTGGGTCAACCTCAAAGACGAATTTGAAGTAACACGCGGATTGTTGACACCGATCCGATCGGTTGTCCGAGTTGAATTTTACAATTATGGATGAAAATTAATAGCTTCAAGTTTGATTTATGTAGTTACTAATTTAGTTAGAAAAATATTTTTTTATTGTGACTAATTAGTCACAGTAATAGGATTAAACATTGAGAGTAAACAAAAAAGAAATATGAAAGAAAAAGCATAAACATATTTTAGAATAAAATAATACGGATAGATAGAAGGGAGATTTTTCAGTAATGTCCCTTTATTTGTTCTAATATTTTTCAACCTCAATGGAGGTAGTGAAAATAAAAATATATATATTTTAAAAATATAGGAGTTCAGAAAATCAATTATAATTATGTATTACAAATAAAAAAAAATCGATTTCTGTGTACATTGGCAACGATATGATATTGACAGATAATTTCAATCTAATTAACACAATAATTTGTTATCCTTATATTTTTTTCATTTGCTACCATTTGAATCTTATTCTCCTATGTCGGAACTTCAAATCGGTATATCATCCACACTCTTAGGTGCCTCGATTTATGAAAAAACAAAAGAGAAAGAGTAACTCTCGTGCAGAAATTCTATGAAGAAAAATAATGCTTTCAATTTATAGTTCTCAATTAGGATTTTTGACTCCTATTAGGCCTTGGACTATATCTACATCAATGATGATCATCAATCATTAATTATCATCTCTGAAATATTCAGATTTAATTAAATCTAAATTTTACTTATTATTTCATAACCATACTTATAAAAAATACATCTCTACTCAAATTTCTTTTTATCTCTTTTATAACTTCTTTCAATGAATCTCTACCTTCACCTTTTCCTTTTATTTCTTCATTTTTTTATAATTTTTGAAATTATTTAATTTTATAATATTTTATCATCTAATTTTTTATTTAAAATAATAAAAATATTATTAAAATAATAATAAGTATTTCAAAGTCATAAATATTATTAAAATAATCCTTTCATACTTAAGAGTCCTATGTCCATTAGACTTTCTTTTGGATCTAATTGAATTATAAAATTACTATATTATTCTTGATAAAATGGTGAGGTGTTACAAGATATTTCTAATATATATATATTATAATAGATTAGGATTGGTCTAAAATATGGGGACCAGCGGTATGGATCCTATTTTCGAAATTAGATCCCATGGGAATTCATTCCGGGTCGTAATATTAACCCGAGATTATATTCCAACCTAGTAAGATATATCATATTTTTTTATTTATTATATACCATACTTAAACAAATATTGTTGATCCAAGAATATGTATATATAGGTATACATATATAATATTATATCTTTTTTATTTTAAAAATGGATTTTATTCATGACTATATCCTAGACGTCTTAGGTTTCAGGTTTAACGACCTCGTCCCCAGCCCAAATATGGATGATATAATTTCCTCTCAACAATGTCAATTTAACTTTCTTAACTAATTCCATCAATGTTCAACAGTTATATATGATATGATTAATATTCGAGTGAGCCGTGAGTGCTAAAAGTTAAATCACGATAGTTTTTAATTCTTTTATATATATATATATATATATATAGCTCAAAATTAGTTAATGTTAATCTTTATGTATCACTTGTTGTTTGGGGAAAACATTCGCCTGATGACTAAATTACCAGATGAGATGATACATTGAGGAACGAAAGCACGTAAGGATGTAAAATCACAATCTAGGAGAAATCTGGTAGATGAGTCTTTGGAACCTCATCATGTGCTCGGCTTGCAGGCATATGACCAGGGACATGCTCCCATCGCGAGCGGGGTTCGGCAGCACAAATCCTATGCCCTCGTCCGGTCTCCACCCGGGCACCGTGAGCATCGGCCAGCCCGGGATGGCAGGTTTTCTTGAGGGTGTTGAGGTGCTCTCGAGTGAGCTTGAACATGTCGATGCACGAGTCTAATGAATTCATGGGAGGCGAGACCGCCAGGCTGGAGGAGTAATCCATGAGGAGTCTGCCCGCTCCCTCGCAACCGCCGCACCCGGGGAACTCTCACCGACCCCGCCCTACGTACCTTCGCGAGGTCCAATCTCGCTCGCTGCCACCCAATCGTCTGTACCTCCCTCGTCGGTGTTCCCTTGCAGATCTGCGAAGATCCACGATGTCATAGATCTCGAGAACCCCCTGTGACCCCTACGAACTCTGCCACGACCACCGCCACGATCATCGATGCTCGATACGGGTGTGAAGCCAACGATCCGACCCGGCACGACCTAATTTGGGTCAGGTCGGATTGGTGGTTGGGTCGGACCATGGGTCGGGTTGGGTACGGGTTGAAAAAATTCAACTCGAGTCGATCTGATCCGACCCGATTTTTTATTTTTTAAAGTTTTTTTATCTAAATCTAGGCTTGTATTTGCTTTAATTTTTTTAAAAAATAAAATAAAATGTTTTAAATACAGAAATAGTTATAAGACTTATTTTGTGCTTTAAAATAAATATTAAATAATATTTTTAAATTAAAAAAATATAAAATTAGTAGGAAAAAAATTTTGAAAAAAGGAAAATTGGGTGGTCAGGTTACCCGACCACTCGACCCGACCCGACTCACCGGGTCGGTTTAGGTCAGATTTGACCCATTGACAGCTTGACCCGACCCGTGAACACCCCTAATTGCTCGACTTCCTCGCCCACTAGCTGCTGCCGCCTCGTGAGTTGTCGTTGCCTCCGCCTGTGCAGGTCATCATCGCCTTCATAGGTCTCCGTCGTCTTCAGTCCTCGTAGGTCTTCGCCGCGTTCTCAGCCACCCCTCGCCGTCGCCTTCGCGAGGATTGAGTGACCGCTGCCTACTCGCTGCTCGCCGCAACAACCATGCCGGACAACAACCCTCGCCCGTCACATAAGCAAGGATGTAATCTCGTGAAGACCAAATTCGTGGATGGATATAATTGAGATTAGTGAAAATTTTAATTCATATTAGTGATATCGTTAACTTGTAATCCAAATTAGATGATTATATAATTGTTGATTAAATTGGGCATCCAATTAGTTGTAATTAAGTTTTCAAAATTTTACTTGTGCAATTTTGATCACAACACTAAATTGGCTAAGCCAATTTGACGATCTTACCTATTGATTTTGTTGAATGAGACAATTGGAGTATAAGGTGGAGAAAGTAAGGAGTGCCTTTACGATTCTACAAGTGTAAGTGCTGATGTATTCGACATTTCCATACTACAAAAGAATACGATAAAAAATCTGTCACCCATTTTTCTCGATAAATATTCAGTTATCATTCACAATAACATTCACAGTTTCATTCTAATGCCTACAAGACTTCTTGCTCAATTAACATTCTAATGCTTAGTTTCACAAACATAGAACATTTTAACATTCTTCGCTCACAATTCACAACAAATTCATACAAACACAATTTCATTCTAACTCAAAATTAATACAAATTGCTAATACTCTTCATCCGGGTGTTTGGTGTTTGGCGTTCGGGCGACGACTTACTATCGGCGTAGAGAGGGGCACAACATGAAAGGCTTAGAGAATTTTAGGGCACAGAAGGCGGCGGCGACAGGTGGCGGAGAACGCAGCGGTGACTCGTGAGGCAGTTGCAGCGAGTGGGCGAGGATGTCAAGCAACGAGGCGGCGGCGACGAGTGGGCGAGGATGTCAAGCAGCGAGACGGCGATCGGAGGGGGAAGAGGTGAAGGGGGCGAAGATAGAAGGGGAAGAGGCGAAGGCGGCAAGTGATGGGAGGGGAGGCCACAACAATTGGAGGGGAGTAGAGAAAGAAAAAAAATGTAAAATAATCTCAACCCTCCGTGCAAAATGAATGGTCCAAATTAAGGCGCTACACCAAATTTCACCTAAGAGGTGTTACACCTACATGAATTCCACATATATAGATAATCAATAATAGGGATCCTAAAAAGTTTATTATATTTTTTACATTTCCATCACAAAAATAGTGTCACAAATTCGTCATAAATAGTTCGAATAGTTTGGTCTCAAACCCATCACGAGTATTTTGCTAGGTTCATCACTCACAATTTGTCACAACTTTAATCATTTACGGTCCTTTTATTTTGTTTTTACGACTCTGAATCATATTGAGCATGTGATGAAAATACTTTGACAAAAATAGTTTAATGGAACTGCGGCTAACTTTATGCCATAAATTCTTTCTAATATTTTTGATAAAATATTTCCATCACAAAAACAATTTTTTCTTACACTGAATATAAATAATATATGCTAAAGAAACAAATTAATTCGATCTGTAGATAGTCCTTTTATTCCGAAGGAGTAATAATACTAAAATTCATTCCACAATTTTCATTCCTTGCGTAATATGTTATTATCATTCAATAATATAAATATAAGACATCCATGACACACAGATTTATGAAAGCAATTCAACTAGGTCTCTTATTTATGAGATACCTAAGATCTCGATATATATATTTTTGCATACGGTGCAACCCTAATTGTTCATCCCTTGTTTTATTTCTCAAATACCTTTGCAAGGAATTAATATGCCTCAAATTTTGCATGTCCCTACGCCAGTTGCTTGATGTTGATTGGGCTTGCGTAGTCCTGACCATCGTAGAATGGAAATATCTTTGGGTTCATTCTTGATGGAACTCTGATTTTTAAAAAAAAAATTCCTGAATAGTCCATGAAAAGTTATAGTACAGCACACATGAAACAAGTTAAAAATATAAATTAAAAAATGACACCCTTTAGGTAGTCACCTGTGAGCTTTGGCCAAGATTTTTTACATATTTGGTTGTACGTAGCTTAAGCTTTATTTTTTTTTAATTTGCTTTGGCCAAGATTTTTTTACATATTTTATTGTACGAGCTAGCCACTCTTAAATAGCAAGCTTTACTAAATTGGATCGGACAGATAGGTTCAACCAGTTCAACTAAAAACCAATGGTTATTTGGTTCGATGCAATATCAAAATTGCTTTTGAAATTGATTGAAAAAAACAACTAGTTGAACCTAGTTCAAATTCAATTTTAAAAACCAAAACCAATAAAAATAGAAAAGTTAACAAAGAACATAGGAAGTGTTAAAAGGAAAGTTAAAAAGGAGAGAAAATGAAATGTAAAAAATGAAATAGAAATAAAACGGCAATCACTAAAAATTGAATAATATTAAAAGGGAAATTATCAAAGGGCAGAAAAATGAAAATAAAGGGAAAGTGTCAAAGGAAAAATAAAAAAGGATATTTTAAAGTAAAATATATTAATACAACATATATTACCATTAAATAATAAATAAAAAATCTATAATAACATATTAAAATTGAATAATCCATATTTACATAAAAGTTTCAACAAAATATCGATGCGCGTAATAAGAATAATTACTTAATAACCTTTCAATGTAAAGTAACTATATAGTTTAACTCATCTTCGATTTGAACATGCACGTGCCATGTTGGCACATGTTTTTTTTTTCTTTTTTGTTCTTTTCTCGTCCTGCTAATTAATAGGCCCTGGACCGACATCCCTTTAATTTTTGCACAATTCGAATCCTGCCATCCATCGCCGGATTTGATGGCAGGCTACACCTGTGCTCCTTATTCCCTTTTGATATTTAATTTTTTTTGAACTCTTTTGTGGGTTGGCCGTTGGTATTAGTGATGAAGATTCTGAAGCAATTAAGAATATGTCAATATATTCAACTTATTCGCTACATAACATCAATTTGTTATATAAAGATTGTAGATATTAGCATTGAAATTCTGTCAGCATAAATTTGTGATACAGTTTCGTTATTGAGTTTGCAGACACATTCAATATTTTTGTTTCATTCGATGTAAGTATAAAAAGTGTTTGATTTGTGATATTAACAAACTTTCTTTTATTTTTGCTTACAACAAGTTGTATTGTCATAATATAATGATTCATTATAATTTACAGATAGGTTTTATAAAAAAAAATCATCACAAATTAAAAACAAGAAAATTTAACACGGTTTTCATCACAAGTCTTTATATGGATTTTATCACAAAGATGTCACTAATTGATAATAGGGATCCTCACAAATTAATTACGTTTGTTGTTTTGCCATCATAAAATAGGGTCACGAATTCGTCATAAATACTTTCGATAGTTTGGTCTCAAATCCATTACAAGTAGTTTGCTAAGCTCTTCACAAAGAATTATCACAATTTGTCACAACTTTAATCTTTATGGTCGTCTTTTTATATTTTATGATTCTGGCGAATTATATTGACCCTGTGACGAAAATATTTTGACACAAATATTTTATTGGCAACTTCGACTATTTTTTTGCCATAAATTCTTTCTAATATTTCTGATAAAATATTTCCATCACAGAAGCTATTTTTTCTTACACTGAATATAAATAATATACGCTAAAGAAACAAATTAATTCGATCTGTAGATAGTCTTTTATTCCGAAGGCGTAATAACACTGATATTCATTTCCACAAATTCCATTCCTTGGGCAATTTATTATTACTATTGAATTATATAAATATAAAACCTCCATGACACACGTAGATTTATAAAAGCAATTCGACTGACATCTGACCATCACTTATGAGTGAAGTGATTGGTTCTCTTATTTATGAGACGTCTGAGATCTCAATATATATTTTCCCATATACTGCAACCATAAATTGTTCATCCCTTAGTTTATTTCTCGAATACCTTTGCAAGGAATTCAGATGCCTCCAATTCTGCAGGTTCGCCCAGCGCCAGTTGCTTGATGTTGATAGGGCTTGCGTAGTCCTGACCAGCATAGAAGGCAAGGGCAGCTATCATACTCGTGGCGTCAGTGGGATGTAGGTAGTCCCAGAAGAGGAACTTGTGGCGGTCGGGGCAGTAGGATGCTTTTTCAGTCGACTTCGTATGTTCTTCCCCGAATCTAAGGCACTCAGAGGTGACATCAGTGAATCCTGCAGGGATTAAACATTTCAATTTCAATTTTCAACTCAGGAATCAGAGAGAGAGAGAGAGAGAGAGAGAGAGCTCGTTTCTTCGTTACGTACCGACGGCTTTAGGCTTGGCAATTGCGTCGGAAAGCAACTTGTAGGAGCTGCAAAGGGAGTACTTCATGCCCACAAGGGATTTGCTGAGGTTGCGCAGGAGATCCTTAGTAAGGTTATTAAATCCGCCGGCCAGATCATTCAATTCGGCGGCGCAACGAGAACAATTTCTGTCCTTTATTAATGGCGTCCAGCCGATCGTTGGGATGTCCACTACCGCGAACTTTCTCGCTCCTAAATTATATAATCTCTGCACCCATGCAGATCGACAACGTAAACGCGCGCACATATGACGTGTTTTGCAATTATGTATATTATGTTTTTCTCTCCTTTTTTTTTCTTTTTGACGTGGTGGTGGTGCATATATGGCTTACCTGGAGATGTTCTTCAAATTTGCAGATCATACGGCGGTAAAGATTGTTTATATCGCTTGGGTTCACGACACAATTATTCCCGCATGCTTCGAAGATTATGGGAGTCAAGTCGTTGGATCCGGCGCTAATTAGGAAGATGGACTTGTCCGACAGCAGATCATCCAGCCTCTGGGGTTCTAATACAGCCGAGAGATTTCCCTTCAGGAGTTCGAAGTTGTCGATCTGCTGTGTCAATGAGATGTGGGGAAGGAACTGCATGATGACAAGTTTAAATTGGATGCTGATCATTTTTGTCAATGATATATTCCTAGGCGGAATGAAAGAAAATAAAAAACGACTGTAACTAGATCATATATATTAATTACACTCTTTAGCTCCGTCAAGATTTGTTCGCTTTGAACTTAGACTCGCACGAAATTAAAATGCATTTTAATAAATAAAGAAGATGTCACTTATAAGTCCATAACCTCCTTCGTATTTTATCCATGTGGAACTAATTTTCTTCTCTTTGGTCCTTTCAGTTTGGGGCTTACAATTACAGTTTCGTCGAGGATTCCTGATGCCGCGGATGCGAAGTTGGCTCCGAAGCCCTCATCCGGGAGAGGGGGAGTGTTGTTGCGAAAAGAAAGGTATGGTGGAGGGCTCTCGTCGAACCCCAAGTTCATTGCTGTTGCATGACAAGAAATTAATTAGTTCATGCGCACATTACATTTTTTGTATGAATAAAATGGAGGTGTTCCTTTGTGTTTTCTATTTTTAATCATCGTTAATTTTTTTTAAAAAAATGTTGTTTGATTTATTTTCATATAAGAAACTTTTTAATTTGATCGAACCACATATTTTTTATTTTTTATTTAATGAATAAGAAGACAAAGAATACAATATTTCTCTTTTTAAAATAGGAATATTATCATTAAGTCCCTGTATATATATATATATATATATATGTATATATATATATATATATTATGTGTAGCGGATTAACAAGTTTGTATACCTATGTAGTCCGCGGAGTTGTAGGCGTTACTAAACCTCCCGGTCGGCTTGTGGTCTGGCATGTCGATGCCATAGGGAGAGAACATGGCGGGGTTTCCAGGTTCGATGTAGTTGTAGTTGCCGACGTCGACCAATGAGTCGCCGAACACGTAGAGCGCCTCTACCTCTGCGCGCGAGGACGGCAAACCTGCAGAGAGCACAACAAAGAGAAAGGCGAGCGTGATTAGCTTCATTCTTCAGCTGCTGCTGCTGCGTCTTCTTCTTCTGTTTCTTCTTGATCTCCTCGGTTAATTAAGGCCCTCCTTGTGTTGATATATAGCTACGCACGCTAATTCTACAGCTATCTTAGTACGTAGGAACTAAGATAGCAGAGCTTGTTTTTCTCACCACGATCAAGCTCAGCTGATGCCCACGCATATTTATAGAGGAAAGGAGGCCACTCGGCGTTTGCATTCCGTGTAAACGATCAAATTTTAGTAGCAATAGTATAAGAAACACTTTAGAAGCATGTTTTAAGTGAGAGACATGCCCAGTTTTTTTAAAAACCACAGTGAACACGTTTTAAAGATTAAAAGACAAGTGCATATATAATTTCAATCGAAACAAGTACTATGGTAACGTGACGATAATTGATGGCGCTACTCAGTAAAATAAATGCTTCGATGACCTAAAACCGCTGGTCCACATAAGGGATTGGATCGAGGTGAGATGGATAGAGACAGGCCGCAATGGGACCTACTTAGGGTGGCCTTAATTTTTTTTTAAAAAAAATCCCAATGGAAGCCTACATATTAATATAATTAAGAAGAAATAAATTTGAAAGTAATTCGGTATATAACTCTCATTGGTAAAATTTGTCATTGCACACATCTGTCGTTCCGGTCGATCTTAATTCTTTTGACAGATTAAAGAGACTCAAAGAGCAAGAAATTAATTGAAGATTATGTGCGAGAGTAAAGGAAATTTATATTCTGTTGGAACAAAATTTCATGCTATGTATAATTATATTTTGGTAATACAAATATTAAATAATCAGTTATATATTTAAAGTGCAAAAAAAGTTAAATTCGGAATAAATTATTTTATTTGAATATGTTTCATTCATATCCGAACAAACAGAATATGAAAGTTGTAGATAATCTTATTAATTTTCTAGCGAATTGCAAATTACCTCATTATATGGGTATAAAAAGTTGTGTGTAAAATAGTGCAGGGTGATCAAATGGCCGGTTTGGCAAACTGCACTACAAGAAAATTGGCGATTATCGACCCAAGACTAGCGATGCTAGGAAGGCGCTATTACGTCTTCATGATGAAGAGCGTCTCATTCGCGTCCAACTAACGTCGCATTTATGGGACGCAGAAAATCGATGGCTACTGACGTCGCAATAGAGTCAAAGGAAATGAGACGCTACTAGTGCCACGTGTTGACGCTATCTCGACGTTATTAAGACGCTGGTTTCCGATTAGGCGCAGAAGAAATGCGTCGCTACGTCAACGCACAGGTGGCGCTAGGTCTGAGGCGCTATTCCGACGCCCGCGAGTCACTAATGCAGGTGCTAGGGAGGCTGACGCAAATATGATGGTATACGCATTGTCAATGAGACACGAATATGACGCTAAGAATGATATATTTAACTCAGCGTCGACTACTTTTGCGACGCGAATGAGACGCTATGGAGGCGCTACTTGTAGATTTTTTTTACGCATACCAGCCTCATTTTTTCCCCTTCTCACACCATACCATTATATAATGCATATAAAAATGCATTGATATTCATCATAAGCAATATAAAAACATCACAAGTATAACATTTAACATAAAAATGCATTGATATCCCCCTCGTGTCGTACCGGCCACCTCCTCTCAAATAACAGGGTCCTCTACGAAATAGAAAAAAAATATACAATCATATAATATATAAATTATATATCAAGAAACACAAATTAAAAATATGACAAAACTAACGAAATAACATTACCTGGTGGCTGAGTACTCGGATCATCTCCATACATTTCAACCATTTTCGCATTATACTCATCCTAAAAAATTTAAACATTGTGTATTTAAAAAATAGTGTACTAACGTCAACAATCAAATGATCATGTCATGAGACTTACCAGAAGCCTACGAGCAGTGTGCGTGACTTGGTCGTTTGTCTTTCGACTTTTATGCGTGGCCTCATAGACCGCACGAAAATCTACGGGACCATCTTCTTTCTCCTCCTACAATAAGGTTTCAAATTTGATAACATAAGTATAAGTCAAAAGTTTGATAAATTGAATTTATATGTAAATTACCATGCGCTGTCGATGCTCGTCAAATCGCATCGACCCCCCTGTGTGGATGTGGGCCTCGGGCTTCGAAAGATGGTTAACTCTTGCCTTTCTCGACTTCCTTTGCCATCGTTCATCTGTCCTTTGTGAACATCAAATACTTACACTTTCAAAAACTATAATTATATTAAAAATAATTTAAAATAATTTCAAAAACTATAATTTTAATAAAAATACTTACAATAATGTTCTCACCTCGATTGATGTGTACCACAACATGATCAGTGGCAGTCCGCACGTCTGAATGAATTGAGCAGGTGCTTGTGTTATCGGAGGCATAGCAACTGGTATTATTAAAAAATAATTAATATAATTAATTGAGAAATGTCAATAACAATAAATATATTACCTAGCATAAGATGTCGCTCGCCAACGCTAGAATGTGGTGAAGTGTCTGGTATTCTCACCGGTGGCGGTGGGGTGGCAATTATCATCATAAGAAAATACAAAAAATTTGGCTCCTATTTAAAATTATGGATTATACAAAAAATAACCTAGTGTGACATGACGATCGTCGTCGTGCGATCGAGACGTCCCGACTATCTGCCCCGTCGACGGTGGAACAACTGTCACAAAAGCAAAATATTTAAAAAACTCTATCTCATACTCTTTATCGCCTACAATGTGTCACTTATCTGAAGTGATACGTGGAGCAGAGTCACCAATGGATCGCCTATTATGTGACGATCCGGCTACGTGCCCCGTCGGCGGCGAAGGAACTAATATTATTAAAAAATGAATTTAATTATTATAATCAACTATAAATAAGCAACTGACAATAAATATATCACCTGGTGGTTGTGATGGGTGACTCAACTAGAGTGAACGCCTGGAAGAGCGAGATGACCCAGATGCTCGACCTCTAGTAATCATGACTGGAAAAAGAAAGAAGCTTCTCTTATTATCAGTAACCATATATAACTTAAAAAAAAGTAAAAAGCTTATGTCATTAAAATAACTACGGGATTCATTCGCTTATTTCATATTCTAATTCATTTTCATCATCTTCATCATTGTCGCTATAATATTGGTTTGAGTCATCGTCAACAAAATTATATGTTCACATCCAAGAGGTCATTTGAATTGAACTCTTCCATTGACTCCGCCATCGATCAATTGAAAATTCTCAACTCCATCGGCCATATCAATCATCTCATTCACTCTATCTTCTTGATAGTAATCGTCTATGGGCACATCGTTGTGTGGATGATATTTCATTGTCATCTACCATTGTTTCTGCTAAGAATAGTCTACTCCTCACCTTGCATGACGCCCACCATTCATCCTTGATTCTTTTCGATGGATACTTGGTGCAGTACATTTGTTGTTCTTGTTCCGCCAATACGAATGGATCGTATGACTAAAGCCTTGACCGAGGGTTAATATCTAACAATTTAAACTTTTGATTGATCCGAACTCCTTTCTCTGGATCGAACCAACGGCATTTTAGCACCACGACTTTGTTAAATTTTCTCAAATAAGACAATTCTACGATGTCTTCTATAACACCGTAGTAATCAAAGTCGTTTCCCCGTACATGTTTCCTAGTACACATATGCCGCTATTAATAGTTGAATGTTATCGGCTATATTCTTTTGTATGGAAACGATATCCATTGACTATGGCGCCGTAGTAGCTAAGAACATATTTCTTCGGGTCATGACCGAGATCTCATATTTTGTTCTCTATGGCCGATCCATTAATAACCTATTAGAAAAATAACTAAAAACTTTATTAAAAGTTACGAACTTATAACAATTAAGAACAAGCGGAGAGATTTCTCACTTCACATTTTAATCAATCGGCAAAATGTTCCTCTCGTAGTTTCAATAACTCATCGTTTAAACTAACGGATTGATTTCTCGCTGTAATTCTTCGAATTTTCTGAATTCATAGTTTTCAATTAATGAAATCATATAGCAACAATTAACTTTAAATTATATAATAAATTAGAACAAATTGTCTTACTCAAGATACAGCGTCACTTCGCTATAATTTGCAAGAACATAATTCTCAACGATGGTATCTCTGTCATTCAAGATAACTTTGCGTCCTGTAACAAGAAATCGACATGAGTACTTGAAGATGAATAGAATATTCATGTCAACTTCTCTTTCACCATCATCATCGTTTCTTGAAACTTGGATGTGTCATGATTGTATGTGTGGCTCAAAGTATTTTGAAGTGAAATTTGACACCTTCTCAATGAAATGGATTTTCAATTTCTCGTCTTCACTTGCAGGATTATTTTTCATGGACAGCCGTCAATTTCAACATCAATCGTCTGGATATGCCCCGCATGCCTATGTGAAAAGAGCTGCATCATAGGAACATTAAATCATATATATATTTGTACGTGGAGGTTAACGTCGTGAATTCAAACATCAAAGGTTGAACATTAAATAAATAATTGAACCCTTACGAACAACAAGTTCAAATTCATAATTATCAATAACATACAGTTGGCGTAAGCAAGTAGAATTTGTTGATCGCATCATGAGGGCAAAACTCTAGCTATTGGTCAGTAAAGAGATTATGGGGGTTGGTGGGGCGCGCGGCATATATCGAAAGTTGGAATATTTATAACTTTTTTTGCTGGCCCATTTTTTTTCTGCCTCTTGAAGTTGTATTCATGCACATGAAAGATAATGTGATTCGTTTATGTTGACGCAAATAACATCCAGTTAGTGTGCGCGTACACACACACGCATAACTATTCTATATATCTATATATTTGTCATTAACTGCATGATAATGCTCCTTGACTTTATTGCTACCAAACGTGAAAAACATATGCATGCAGGTTGTAGATTACAACATCGAAACACCATCAAAGAAAGAAATTAATTGAAGTAATGTGAAGCACCTAAAATTAAATATTAGTGATTAGTATGCACGTAGGAAAGTTCTTAGAATACACCTGCTGATCAATTTTCTGTGCGAGATTATTGGGTACTAAACTGATCAAGTTACATAAAAATTCTAGAAAATGATAAGGAAAGGGCAACAGAACCATATAGCATGGCGATAACATTATGTGTTTATATAGTTGGTTTCGTCTATGTAACGTTCCTTGGCACTTAAATCATACATGTACATCACCCGAATTGTATGATAATTTTATTTCTCTTAGATAGTATGGTATTTTTTTTAGTTATCATACATCATAACTTTCATAATTATTTCTCTCATAATTTTCTCTGATTTACTATTTTCATACTTTTAATAATATTTTTTTCTATCACATATGTTACTATCACTTTCTCTAATTTAATCTCCTTGTTATGCATACTTTCTATTTTCTTTAGTTAACAACATAAATATATGTAGGGTCTAATGGACATGCTACCCACTCAAGTGGGTAGCAATGTGCCGCCTATACCCAGAGACATTTCGATTCTCCATCCATGGCTGATCACATAAAGCGCAATTCAGTAACTATTCTCGTCTACTTCAATAGTTTGCTATCACGTTTTTTGTTCAAGTGAGAAACACGTTATTGTGATCGTTTCTTTCCCTGACGAACTATATATGCCCTCGCCGACCATCACGCTTGCGCCTCGATCCGCACCCGCTTGCAGCCCGACCACCTCGCTTGCTCTTCACCGCTCGTCGCCCAAGCTCATCTCCCGTCCCACGACCTCTTCGCCTGTGCGTCCTGAGAGCTTGCAGCCACTTGCTGAACAATCGTGATTTTGTTTTGCGCTATAACTTGTGACTTGTGTTGAGACTTCTGCTACGCACGAACAACAGAAAAAAAACTATTATATCATCATATAAATGATATCCATTTAACAATTATGAGTGACAGTTCTTCTATTTTGAAGAAATGATTGTACAACGCGCACTTAAATAACTCAGATATTGTAATAAAAAAATCTAAAACTTATATTTCTACTCAAATTAAATTTACTTTTTATTCAATGAGAAAAACAAAAACAAACTTCCATTAGATGACCCACATAATCTCGTGCATTGACATTTGCATAAATATATGTATATATCTATTGCATAAATATATGTATAAATATATGTATATATATATTTATAAATTAATATTTTGTATTGAATAGTGGCGGAGTCAGGAATATTTTGATGTGTACGTGTTTTTTCCTTGGGTAACTTTTAAATTTTCTACATATGTATATATATATATATAATTAAATATATTAATTTTAGATACAAAAATAATTAAAATATTTATCATTATGATATTAAAACATAAATAATAATTTATAATATTATCTATAACATTATAGTTAAAAAAGGGTCGTGCATACAATTTCTCTTGTATTTTATTTAGCTGAAAAATACATTTCTAACACTTAACAAATATTTCATAAGTGTAATAGAAAATAGTAAACATAAATATCTAGTTATACTATTATATTAACAAACAATATTGCATGATTATTTGTGTATATCAATTGTATATGATAATTATAAATCAAATGAGCAAATATAATATCATGCACCACCTAATTATACGTTGATTAAAGGTAATAGATAAATAAAACAATTAGAATTAAAATTATAAAATAATAAAGTATAATTTCTAAAGAGAAATAATGAGTTGATTGGATGAAAATAGAGGATAAAAATATTATACACAAATTTATAAAACTTGGAAGACCAATTATAAAAATAAGTGTGAAAAATTGTGGTCTGGATCACTTAATTAAGAAAAAATTAAATTGATTAAGGCCTATATATAAATAAAACAATTAAATAAAAATAAAATAGTAAAATATAATGATTAAAAGGGAAAGAATAGAGTGGATAAAAATAAAATGGTGAAAAGAATTATATGTGAATAATTTCACCACTATAAGTAATAATACAAAATTCCAGTATAAGCATAGGAACCCATGTAGCGCCACCTTTCACTACAAGAAAATTGTCAAATAACAACACAAGCTCCGAGAGATGCTATTGCGGCACTAATGTGTGGCTAAAAATAATAGCGTTACTTTAGCATCGACATAGCACCGATAATATGAAAATGCTTAGAATCGGTAGCTATTAGTGTCGCAATAGCGCCAAATCCAAAGTCGACGCAACTAGCATTAACAGTCGAGGCTAACTCGATGTTAAGATGATGCGAAAAGTGTCATTGCGAACAGTTGAGTCACGTCGCTAAAGCGACACTAAAGTGGCACAAAAATATGCGACGCTATGTCGATGCTCATGTGACACTACAGTTGTACTTAAGTCGACGCTAGTTAGATGCCAATGTTATGACTTAATGGGGTCTCGATTGTGACGCTAATCATGTCGACGCTAATACGACACTAATCATTCACTTGATATTCTTGATAGTAATCATCTATGGGCACATCATTGTATATGAATGATATTTCATGATCATCTACCATTATTTCTGTTAAGAATAATTTTCATCCTTAGTTCTTTTCGATGGATACTTAGTGTAGTACATTTATTGCGCCTGTTCTGCTAATACGAATGGATCGTATAACTGAAGTCTCGATCGAAAATTAATATTTACCAATTTAAACTTTTGATCGATCAAGGGTTCAAGAGTGAATTATAATAAAATAAATTACTATGCATCACTATATTATATAATTAATAAAATATAATGATAATATATTTTTTGTTGTGATTTTAATATTTAAGAAATGCTATTTTGAATTAATTATTATTTATATATTATAATGTATTACTTACGATATATTTATTTAAAATTATTAAAAAATATATTATTTTAATAAAATATGATTCAGTCTGATTGAACTCGATCGGACCGTGACCCAATTAACCTTTCGATTCGATCTCCTATTCGATTATAAAAACATTGCTTCCAACTCTTCCCCTGCGAACGTGTTGCTGCCACTATTGCTCGAGCGAGCTCCTCATTTGTGGATGCTGCTGGTGTGGCTTGAAGAGAGGGTGTTGTGAGAGGGAGAGGATGGGAGTGAGAGAGGGTGTGAGAGTAGAGGGGGAAATGGGGTGGTCGGTTGGTGGGACGGGGCGAAAGGAGAATACAATTAGGTGAAGAAAAAAGTGGTTTTTCTACTTTCGGATATTAGTTTAAGGGTTTCAACTTTTGGATCATTCAATGGACTTGTGGGTGTGGGTTTTTTTTTTTGGTAGAATATTGCACAAAACTTGGGACTTGGTTTCGTTAGATTCTCCCAAACACTAACACAACTTGAATCCAAAACATCAGACAACGCATGAGTACGCTTGTCAGAATTTTGGGTAATCTATTCTTGTTTCTTCCATAACCACGTTAATTCCAATCTTGTTGGGGAGCGATTGGATTTCACCTTATAGTCTTTTTTTTTCTTATTTGTCATATTATTTACCTTTTTATATAGGTGGTCAATTTTATATATGTGTGCATGTATTATAACACTTTGTTATTAATAACAAAATAAACATTATTGAACATATATATTTTATTTAAATACGTTGGTTACAAATACTTATTTTGTGAGCACTTTTAGTGTCTAAGATATATCTGATTTAAGTATATTACAAAATTAATCAGTTTAAAATATAAAAAGAATATGATTACATTCATAATTAGTCATCATATTCTCTAATTCTACATTCCAATTCTATCCAAACATTTATTCAAATAGTATCCAATATAAGATTTTTAATGATTTTCGTCATCCAAATTCATCGAAAATATCGTGAAATCCGTCGAAAAAATTAGTTTCCGACGCATTTTTACCTCTCGTTGCTAGCAACTTTCCTACGGATTTAGAAAATTGTTGATATTTCCAAAGGAGACATCCCGATGGGCAACCTCATGTCGGAGGTTTCGATGGGACAGAAAACATCGGAACCTCAGGAGGAGGCATTATGTCGAAACCTGAGATGGGGTATACCCAATGGAGGTTTCGATGGGTAGTCGACCATCAGAACATCTGGCGTGAATTTCCCATCGAAACCTCCAACGGCGATAACCCCGTTAGAGGTAGGGGTGAGCAAAACCGGGTTCGGGACCGGGTTTCGGCCGACCCGGTCCCGACCCGGTTTACTTCGGGTTTTGAAAATTCAGACCCGGTCCCGGACCCGGTCCCGGTCGGGTCCGGGACCGGGTCGTCCCGGTCAAACCGGGACAAAAACCGGGAATTCTCGGTTGTCCCGGTTTGACCATAAAAATATAAAATAATAAATCGAATAGTAAAAAAGTTAATATTATTATATAGATACGATAACTATTAATTAAATTATATATATATGATAATATAAAATAATATATATTTAAGATATATATCAAATAAAATATTAATTTTTATTTAAAAATAAGCATAAATATATTATTTAAAAATAATTTAATATTAATATTATATATTTAACCGGGTCGGGACCGGGTCCGGGTTTTAATAATCCGGACCCGGTCCCGACCCGGTCCCGGCCGGGTCTCAAGGAAATGAGACCCGGTCCCGACCCGATTGGTAACCGGGTCGGGAAAAACCCGGAACATCCGGGTCGGGCCGGGCCGGGGCGACCGGGTCGTCCCGGCCCGTGCTCACCCCTAGTTAGAGGTTCCGACATGCCATCTATCTTCATAACCTCCAATGGGATAGCCTCGCCGGATGTCTAACCAAAGCGCCCCCGTCGAACATTCCGACGGATCCATCCATCGAAAACTATTTTTAAAATATTAAAAACTGAATCCGACCAACAAGCAGCGCGATAAGATGGCAGAGGTCGAACTTTGCTGAGAGGAGGAGTGGGAGAGAGGGAGGCTGCCGCCAGGCGGTCATATCCGGCCGCACGATTGACAAGTGGCGGTTGCCGATAGAGAGAGACCCTGTAGCAGGCCAGATCCGACTGCATGGCCTCCAAGTCATGGCCACCGATAGAGAGAGAAAAAAGAGGGATCCAATAGCAGGCGTCAGATTTGGCCAAATCCAACTATCTGCGGCCGATCCGCCTTGCGGATGGCTGGATCCGGTTACTTTGAGGCTGATCCAATCGCCTATAGGACGATGTGGCTGCCTGCAGCAATCCAGCATGCAGATGGCCACATTTGGCCATTGCAGCCAGATTGCCCATGGGTGATTGGATCCGGTCGTCCGCTATTTCGATCTGCGGGTGGCCGAAGTCGAGAGAGAGGGACAAGGAGGCCAAAGCCGTGAGAGTGAAAAGAGAGATGGAGAGAGAGAGAGAGGGGATATATATATAATATAGATATAGTATATATATATATATATGTGTATAATGTATATGTATATATATATAAAGAGAGAGAGAGAGAATTTGGCAGGAACGATGAGTGGGAGAAATTAGAACTTCCCATGGGCCTTCAATAGTTCTGACGAACGGAAAGCCAATTCCGTCGGTAATAATAATATTAAAATATTAATATTATATTATATATTATATATATAATATTATAATAATAGTTACGATGCACTCTTTATTAATCGAAGGTTTTATATTATATTATATATATAATTATAATAATAGTTACTCAAGATTCCATCCTTCGGAAGTATTGATGGATGGTGATCCGTCGGTGAAGACCAAACTCATCGATAATAATAATATTAAAATATTAATAAGGGGTTCCGTTGTCCTATTCTTATGTCATTAACTGATATAGAATTTGATGAGTCATATAGTTGTAGCTTTATGTTCTTACTTTTCGTAATGTTTTAAATTAGTGCATAGTGTTCAAAACATATAATAAAAAAAATAATGATACAAGTAATGGATGTTTCATTTATATAGAATGCAAGAAGTGTGAAAAAAAAGAGAAGATCGAGCTACATCAATAGTGTAATGGCTATCCACGGCCAACTGCATCAATGGTGTAACTGCTATCCAATATACTCTTGAAGAAGCTCTACCAATATTCCCCTGCTCAGCTGCATCAATAGTGTAACTGCTATCCACGGTTAAAGGAGAAGAGCTAATATGAGGATCCAGCATATGATCAGGGAGGTCCTTCCAAAGTGAAGGATCATCATAGTTGTGACCAATGTCAAAGCGGTATTCATCATTGCCCCTCTCAGCTTCTTCGTCTTGAAGAAGCTACCCAATATACTCCTGAAGAAGATCTCCTATATATTCACATATGAAGCTCTCCAAATCACGAGAGATGTCCGCAAGGACATTTGCAAGGACCATAATCAAACACCAGTTTCTTAGCCTACATATATAATAGCACCATTAAAATTGTATTGCCGCAAGGAGGGAACAAATAAGAGAAGGATCGCTCTTAAGGAAATATTTCGCCTTTGGGTCTTCTTTTAGTTCTTGATTGTGTAAAGCATACAAGTTCACATTTGTTTCCTGTATCACTTTTTTTTTCCAAAAAATTCTTATGGTTTTGGGTTTGTCGTCACATTTTGCGAAAAGGACATATTGGGAATTGTAAATATATTATTTTTAAATTATATTATGCTTAAATTATCTTTCAAATGTTAGAGATACGATGTAAGATCATTTTAGAATAAAGTATTACATAACTCTCCCATTTCTTCTTGGTATGCTTAAATTATATTATATAATTTTTATTATAAATATTATTACTGATGAATCGTTCCGTAAAAGATGTTAATATTAAAATATTAGTCATATGCTTAAATTATATTATATATTTTTATTATAAATATAATTACTGATGGATCATGCCTTTTACTGATAGATTTTGATCCGTCGGTAATTCTAAAAGCTAGACTCGTTAAAAATATTGATATTAAAATATTATTCATATTCTTAAATTATATTATATATATTTTTATTATAAATATACTTACTAACGGATCTTGCTTTCGAAATTATCGATGGACTTTTGATCCCTCGATTATTCTGAAGGTAGACCCATTAAAAATATTAATATTTAAATATTAGTCATATGTTTAAATTATATATATTATTTTATAAATACAATGGATTGCATCCTTGGAATTATCGATAGATACACTATCCATCCATAATTCCGAAGGCGGCCGACGCCGATAAGTTACTGACAGATGTTGACCGTCAGTATTTTGAAAGGATTTTTTTTGCAGTTGCAAATGTCATAAAAAATTGCGAAAAATTTTTGTCCGTCGAAAAATATCTATCCCAAATGTGTGATGTTCTTGTAGTGATCCTCTTTCATTTGCAAGATGCACATGAGATTAGTTTGAGTCCGAAGCAAATGAAAAACTCCAACAGACCTGCGATCAATGGAACATCCAACCAAGCTTGTGATCAAGTGTTGTGAGCTCATTCTAGTGATATTCAGGCCAAGATTTGATGCATGCATGAACCAAGTAGTTCAAGATATGTTTCACAAGTTGCCAGTTCAATTTGCATTTACCAACACAAGAAACGGACTTCAAATGCAACATCTAGCTGAGTAAATTGTAAGTATTAAAGTGCACTAGAGACTAGTATATAAGGGGTTGGATTCGAAAACACCTTATTCAGCTGCAAGCTCCTTGTAGAGTGGCAAGCGGAGAAGTGTCAGTGCGGCGAAGCAAGTCCTCATATATTTTTGTTGAGACCGCAATAAACCATCAAATGTGAAAATAACTTTGAACCAAGTAAGAAATGAAGAACTCCATGATCATATACAGCTAGAGCTTATAATAAGATCATCAACATAAATGAGAACATAGGCTATGGTTGTTGAGTTCTATTGATATTAAGTGATGTGTCTATTGTTCAACCAAGAAAATTAAATTGAAGCAATGCTTGCCTTCCATCTATTGAATGCCAAAAGGAAACTTAGTATTTGAAACCAAGTTTTTGAAGTTTGTTTAAGTTCATAAATAAACTTAATCTTCAGCAGTGTCCGTCGATCATCCCGGGCCTTCTCAATCGGGCCCCGGTGTAGAGGATGATTCCTCTTCGTCTAAAAGAGAGGGAATCCATGATAATGGGGTGGTCACCATGAATAATATTGGCCGGTCATAAGTTGGATAAGTTTTACAAATTCTATTATACTTCATATTATCATTTGAAAACTAATTATTTTCTTAAACTGCATGGCTATTTTTTTTTATCTCGCTTCTACCATGCAAGATATTAGTACTCTTGCCCTCTGCCACTTGTCGAAAGATGCGTGATCATGGAAGGATGTCCTAGTTCAAACGAAGGATGACATCTTTTGCACATTTATGGAATGATTTATTTTATTTGTGCTAAATAACTATTTTATATTATTTTTTAATTACTAATTTTCATATTTTTTTAAGATTCAAATAAGTTTGATCTGGATCTTAATTTGGGGACGAACCGAAGAGCTTTTGAGGAGGTGATTGTGAAACGTGTCTAAAATCGTTTGTATAAATTTCGCAAGGCCGCCACATCCATTAGCCTCAGTATTGATCAGGGCATACAAGATGCACAAGATATATTAGACATCCGGTTTGAGAGTCACTTTGTAGGAAATGGTGAGTAAGTTTACATTTGAATTATTTTTTTATTTAAATTATAATTTTACAAAGTCTAACTTTTTAATGTTGATACACGATGGATGAAAATTGGGTCTGAAAAAGCAAAAGTGAATAGATTTTCAAAGCCTGAGGTTCACATCCACACAGGCGGGATCGATTGGATTTGACAAGCATCGACGACACATGATAATGTATATACAGAAAGTCGCTAATCAAATTTTTATCTTATATCTACTTATTCGGCAAAATTTGAAATTTTATTGTAGGAGGAAAAGAAAGGTGGTACCATTGATTTTCGCTCAATGAGATAGTCATGCCCACTGCTCGTCGCATTTTTGCGAGTTTCATCATGTGTTTATTTCCTTTTTCGCATTAGTGTAAAAGATTTCTCAAATATACAATATATGAATTTTTAGGAAACATACAATGAAAAATGGTCGAAAAGTACGGAGATCCTAGTACTCAGCCATCAATAGGTAATGTATCTTGAAAATGATTCATATTTTTAATCTTATATAATACTTTACATGAAATTATAGCTACTTTGCAGGGGATGTTATTGTTTGGGAGGAGGTGTCTGGCATGACGTGAGGAGGATATGAGTGGCATAACCGCTCAGGTTCCTAGGAGAAGCGGAAAATATGTAAGCAGCCCATCTTCATCTGTCACACCTGAGTTGACGTTGGACAGCATTAGGGGACTGATTTAGGAGCAGCTTTCTCAATAGCTTGCCCAACATCTGGCTCCTATTTTGCATTTTCATATCATCTTTGTGGTCTCCTCTCATATCATCTCCATTTTCATCTTTGGTTGTCGTATTTAAATTACTATTGGCGAGGTGTGTCCAATGTTTAATGTTCATCCACGCACTCTTGGTGCGCACATTAATCGCACGTAATTGGTTGACCGATATTCTTCCATGATAGATGGGTTTGAGCTTATATTTTAGGATAAACTTACTTCCTTCATGACCACTACAACACATAGGTTTCTTCCTCCTATTATGAATGTGGTCCATCATATTATTAGTTAAATGATTGCTCCATGGAGTGACTGGTCATTTTGATGAAGTAACTCATTTTAATTTATTCTTACATGCTTGACCCTTGGTGACCCATTTTTTTGTCCACTTTGGCCACTATCTTTTCCATCTTTTTCGTTAGCCATAGAAAAGATTTTTTCTGTACGTAGGGGTGAGCAAATCTGGGTTCGGGACCGGGTCTTGTCGGACCCGGTTTGCTCCGTGTTTCGAAAAAGGAGACCCGGTCATGGACCTGGTCCTAGTCGGGATCGGGACCAGGACATCTCGGTCAAATCGAGACAATAATCGAGAATTCTCAATTATCCTGATTTGACTATAAAAAGGTAAAATAATAAATAAAATAGCAAAAAATTAATGTTATTATATAAATATGATAATTATTAATTAAATTATATATATGATAATATAATATAGTGTATATTTAAGATATATACCAAATAAAATATAAGTTTTTATTTAAAATAAGCATAAATATACTATTTAAAAATAATTTAATATTAATATAATATATTTAACTGGGTCATGACCGAGTCCGAGTTTTAATAACCCAGACTAGGTCCCGACCCGATCCTGACCGGGTCTCAAGGAAATGAGACTCGGTCCCGACTCGATTGGTGGACCGGGTTGGTAACTGGGTCGAAAAAAATCCCGGAAAATTTGGGTCGAGCCGGGACGACTCACCCCTATCTGTACACAATCCCTTCTATTTGGCCATTAAATTATACACATTATTCGAAGGAAGAGAATAGTGATTCTCGAGGATGATAAACACCTACCAATTAGACTATCTGATGTGATGAATGCAAAGAAGACATATTGCAAGTGTCGGGAATATGAGTAGAAAGTGTGGTTTGATCACTCCGGACACTGCGTTCAAGCATGAGATGGAGGACAGTGAGGTATATGCTATTGCCATTGGAAATGATACATATGGTTAGATAATCTAATGTCGGAGCTACAAAGGATAGGCCAATGGAACATATATATGGATTTGTGACTCAAGTTCGTGTGTGTGTAAATGAAGCATGATGGACTCTTATCCCCCTATGACAACACGTCAGAGCAATGAATACCACGAGCGTCATCAATTGGTTCACATGATAGAGGTATCGAGGAGGATTACATTGAGACATTAGAGGCAGGATAATGCACCCTCTTGCACATGATGAAACGGTCACTACACCAATACTCGAGTTTTGTCATGGAGAGTCGTTAGGAGTTCTCGCTACTTACAATTTACAACTGTGAGTATTACTTATGCTTGAATCATGGTTTTTATGCTCATGTGATATTTCATTGCACTGTAATTATTGTCTCATGTCTTAATTAAATTTGTTTATCATTTATGTCTTGAGTCTTCTATGTTTTGTCCCCAAATTGATATGAATTTGAGTATCTTTTCAAACTATACATGAAAGTATTGTTAATATTGTATTTTTTTCTATACCAATTTCATTTCCTTACATTTTTATAAGACAAAAAATTTGAGAAATACAAAATTAGTAAAATAAATATGGAGTACTTATAAAATTCTTACAAGAATATCAAAATGGATAAAAAAGGTTTAAATAGAATCTATACATATATAGGTTTGATTGAAATGAACAAATTTTTTTTTTTTTGTAAAAATAAGCATGAAAGGGGAATTTCTTGATAACTTATAGTAACTTTGTATTGTAGCATTATACCATTCACATTTGGCAATAGTTTCATAGTGTAATGGTGACACCTTTTCGCTCTTTATTGTAGAGGTTACCTTCAAGCATAAGTGAAGAATGATAGTTATAAAGTTGCTTCCTTATCCAAGTGAAGTATGATTTGGGATAGTGGAAAGGCGATGAGTTGGAAGACATGGAGTACGTCAAAATGTTAGGTAAATTACATGGAGCACGCAAAGGACCCCCTTTTTTCTTCCTTGCGCGCAGCGAGGAAGAAGAGGAGGGGCCGGCGCCCCCTCACGAGCTCGCACAGGCGCCGTAACTTTTAAATTTTTTATTAATTTTATAATATTTTATTATTTTTTATTATGTCACATCAGTAATGTAATCGAGAAACTGATTATTACCGATCAAGTGGACGAAGCATGCAAGAAAATCAAAATTGAAAGATAATCTAATTAGAAAGTGAAGGTTGATGACTAGTAGTTACAATGTCCAAAGTTGAGAGGCGATTGGTATAATTTATCTCAAAATGTTAAATTCCCATTTATTGTGCGAAATGAGTTTCAATTTGAATTGATTGATAACAAATAAATATGATAATTTCATTACAAGTTACAATTTAAAAGATAATTTTATTACAAAATAAAGTTAAATAGTAGATTTGGGAACATGTTAAAGTTGGGGGTAGTGGCCAAAATTACTCTATTCTAAATTGAAGTCTAACACCTTTTTATTTATTCAAGAGTTCCTTCATTTCATCTTTTTAATTTTTTTAATATATATATGTGTATATATATATATATATATATATATATATGCGCATGCGTACATACCTATACACATGGAATAAATTTATAGGATTTATAAAATCCGTACAGAATCACTATAAGCACATATATTTATGCATAATTTATTATAATAATTATTAATTTTTTATAATCCTATAAAAATAAAGTCATTATTATAAATTATAAAAAATATAAATTAGATATGTAAAACATTTTACAATATAATGATTCCTTATTTTGTTACATAACCTTATTATTATTATTATTATGAAACATTTAAATTTCCACAATAAAGGGTTAACAAATCCAAACATCAATTTGTAGACTTTCGTATATTTTTTTAAAATTCACAGTGAGAATGACAGTAACGTAATTAGCTTCATTCTTCAGCTGCTGCTGCTGTTGCTGCTTCTCCTTCTTATTGATTTCGTCGGTTTATACAGTAATTCTACGACTATCTTAGTACCTAAGAACTAAGAGAGCAGAGCTTGTTTTTCAAACCACGATCAAGCTCAGCTGATGCCCACGCATATTTATAGAGACCGGAGGCCATTCGGCGTTTCCATTCCGTGTAGACAATCATACTTTATTAGCTACAGTATATATAAGAAGCACTTTACGAAACATGTTTAACATGGGGGACATGCCCAGTTCTTTTTAAAACCACAGAGAACACATTTTAAAGATTAAAAGACAAGGGCGCATATATAATTTTAATCGAAACAACTACGATAGTAACATGATAATTGATGGCGCTACTCAGTAAAATAAATGCTTCGATGACAATAAAATATTTGTACGTGGAGGTTAACGTCGTGAATTCAAACATCAAAGGCGACAACGTTGAACATTAAGTAAATAGTTGAACGCTTACAAACAACAAGTTCAGATTCATAATTACCAATGACATGCAGTTGGCGTAAGCAAGTTGAATTTGTTGATCGCATCATGAGGGCAAAGCTCTAGCTATTGGTCAGTAAGAGATTATGGGGCGCGCGGCATATATCGAAAGTTGGAATATTTTTAACTTTTTCCTGGCCCATTTTATTCTGCCTCTTGAAGTTGTATACTTGAAAGATAATGTGGTTCGTTTATGTTGACGCAAATAACATGCAGTTACATAAAAACATATGCACCAAACGTGAAAAACATATGCATGCAGGTTGTAGATTACAACATGGAAACACCATCAAAGAAAGAAATTAATTGAAGTAATGTGAAGCACTTAAAATTAAAGATTAGTGATTAATATGCACGTAGGAAAGTTCTTAGAATACACCTGCTGATCAATTTACTGTGCGAGATTAATGAGTACTAAACAGAACAAGTTACATAAGAAATCTGGAAAAAATGATGAGGAAAGGGCAACAAAATCATATAGCATGGCGATAACATTGTGTGTTTATATAGTTGGTTTCGTCTATGTAACGTTCGTTGGCATTTATCAATTGTATAATAATTATAAATCAAATGAGCAAACATAATATCATGCGCCACCTAATTATACGTTGATTAAAGGTAATAGATAAATAAAACAATTAGAATTAAAATTATAAAATAATAAAGTATAATGTCTAAAGAGAAATAATGAGTTGATTGGATGAAAATAGAGGACAAAATTATTATACACAAATTTATAAAACTCGGAAGACCAATTATAAAAATAAGTGTGAAAAATTATGGTCTGGATCACTTAATTAAGAAAAAAAGAAATTGATTAAAGTCTATATATAAATAAAACAATTAGATAAAAAAATAAAAAAGTAAAATATAATGGCTAAGAGAGAAAGAATAGTGTGGATAAAAATAGAATGGTAAAAAAAATTATATATTAACCATATCTTTCCCTGTCAAACGCGTCCACGCGTCCAGCCATCAAATCCTCAAGGCCTGAGAGGAGTCAACTTCGCTTCTGGCGGATCAGGAATTTTTGACACAACTGTAATGAGCTCAGCCTTCTTTCATTGTTGTCATCTGTCCAAGAATGTTTCAGACAAAAATTTCCACCAATTCTTGTCGTAAGTTAAATCTATAGTGAAACCATTTTTTTCCTTGTATTTTCCAAATCATGCATTAGGGTTCTACAATCACAATGACCAAGCAGATCGAGTACTTTGTAAGACTGAAAGCAAAGATCACGGCTCATTGGGAACCGATAAGACGAAGCATCTGCTGTCCAAATCCATCTTCATAATTAGCTCCGGAGGCAACGACGCGTTCGAATTTCTCGCACAGAATAAGTCTCCAAATAGCACGCAAGTGGAATTATTTTTTTACAAATCCCGAATTATTTTTTACCTGCTTCATTTGCATTCATCAATTTTCTTACTTTGATAATGGTACGTACGATATAAATCTACAATCTAAGCCCATGCATGCCTTTCACGTTTGGCAGCATCAGAGTCAGAGAGAACATGCATGTCATCATGCAGTTCATGACAAATATTTGTGTACGTAGTGCATGTGCATCGTCATCAACTCATATATAAATCACATTATTTTACAGAGGTCCCCTAGATCGAGCTTGCAGGCGCAGACACGATCAACAAATTCAACTTGTATACGCCTACAACACGTACGTTCACCTCTTGTTGGTAATTGTTATCTCTATTTCATACTCTTTTTGGATTACAATTCGTACGTGACCACAATTATTGGCAGTTAACTATTAAATGTTAAACATGTGAGGTTCCATGTAACAAAAATATTAAATGAATGAATACTTTAATTATATACGGTGATACTGTTCAGTGTCATCAATTAATATATTACATGTCATAGATGTTACTCTTCTTAACTATTTAAGCTTTTAAAAAAATTAATTACCACATCAAATTTAACATAGTATATTGCATGCATAACATAGTATATTGCATTATTCACTAGGTTCGCACGTTTAATTGTTAAAATTGTCACAGAAGCTAATAAATTCCAATTTGATTTCTAGAATAATAAACTTTCCATGAGAATTCCATTTTACGTCTTATGACTCCGAATAACTTGATTATTATTAGGAGCTATTGTACATCTAATTATTAATTTTGTGACTAATTAATTTAAAATTACGCAATCCATAAAGTGAAAACAAGAGATACGAATCCATCTGAATTTTGTTGTAGGAAGGACAACATTGATAAAAGTTTCAATGTTTATTGCTACGTTATCTTCCAAAACTTACAAGTTCGACGTTTGCATTCTTGTATATGCAGATATCCACAAAAAAATAATGAAATACGACGATAGATTATAAGAAGCATGAGTGAGAAAGAGATGTACGAAGATCGAATTAATTGAGAGAGACAAAATAAGGAACAAAAGATGAAGGGGGAAAAATCAAATTAAGTTAGTATATACGACGATAGATTATAATACGTTATATATAAGCACAAGTTTGCTGATATCCTTTTATTAGAGTATTTAATATAATATAATATGTTGGCAAGTCATTTTTTTAGTTTTTTAATATCTATGAAATATTTTTTTCACATATAACTCTAAATTATAAATTTTATCAATTTTAATTTTTAAAATTGTCATATTTTAAAATTTATTTTTTTCGACTAAGTCCCATCTAAACCATGCTAAGTTATTTTTTAGCATTTATAAAATATCAGTTTTATCCTCCTTTTTTTAATATAGAAATTATTAAAAATAAAAATATTAGCATGAGCATGAGCATAACATTACATAAAATATGGTTATTAAATAATAATTTTTTGACCTATTAATTATTTTCTAATTGTTGAAATATTCTTATTGTAATAAGAAAGTAAATGCATAAGTGTCATTTAACAATTATAAAAAAGTATAAAGTTGTTTCTTATGAAATGTAACCAAAGGATTAAATGCCGAATTCGGACAAGTTCTTGTAAGTTCATAATTTATTATTAGACGTGAAAAAAGTATAATTGAGTGAGTCTTAAAGAAAATAATCTAAATTTTTTCTTAATTCCTATTTTAATAGATATTAGAGGATAAAAGGAAAAACATTTTATTATTCGATCTTGAAATTAGCAAGTGTGTAACACAACATTCTTCATTTCTTTAGGTAATTATTATGTTCTTTTCAATTATAACACTCTCGTGTTTAATTTTATATTTTACCAAATTAAGTGACAACCATTATTTTATTTTACTTTTATTAATATTTTATTCCATTTATGGAAATTTTAATTTCTTGAAAAAGAAAAAAGATTATATTTAAAAAATAACCAAATTTCTATAATTATGTTATAGAAAATAAAATCATCATCCGCTAATGCATGCTAAATGGAATCACAATTGGTAAGGAAGTTTATGTTAAAGAGAGGATGAAAACAACGTTGTACGATCTCATCCGACCATTGACCCGGATCATCGAAACCGAATTGAATCGAATGGTCAGATAGAGTTAAATCAAACGATTAAAATATAAGTTAATAAAAAGAATAAAATATATTAAATAAAATTATTTTTCATTCTCAATGTATTTGTAAGATGTATAACAAATAACTTAAAGTAAAATAAAATAGTTTAATAAGTCAAATAATATAATAAAGTAAGTATTACTTAAATAGTCATTACATAAAAAAATGATAAATGTTCATAATTATAAATAAAAAAGTATTCATGATATGTGATGAAAAATAAGGAAAAAAGTTGGAGCATAATTTTAATATATATATAACGTATTCTAAAATATTTAATTTTTTTTACATAATTATTCTTTTATGTCGACCCCCCAAACCCGTCAGGCTGATCGGTTGAATTCGAACTTTGACAATGTCAAAGTGGGTCAACCTCAAAGACGAATTTGAAGTAACACGCGGATTGTTGACACCGATCCGATCGGTTGTCCGAGTTGAATTTTACAATTATGGATGAAAATTAATAGCTTCAAGTTTGATTTATGTAGTTACTAATTTAGTTAGAAAAATATTTTTTTATTGTGACTAATTAGTCACACAGTAATAGGATTAAACATTGAGAGTAAACAAAAAAGAAATATGAAAGAAAAACCATAAACATATTTTAGAATAAAATAATACGGATAGATAGAAGGGAGATTTTTCAGTAATGTCCCTTTATTTGTTCTAATATTTTTCAACCTCAATGGAGGTAGTGAAAATAAAAATATATATATTTTAAAAATATAGGAGTTCAGAAAATCAATTATAATTATGTATTACAAATAAAAAGAAATCGATTTCTGTGTACATTGGCAACGATATGATATTGACAGATAATTTCAATCTAATTAACACAATAATTAGTTATCCTTATATTTTTTTCATTTGCTACCATTTGAATCTTATTCTCCTCTGTCGGAACTCCAAAACGGTATATCATCCACACTCTTAGGTGCCTCGATTTGTGAAAAAACAAAAGAGAAAGAGTGACTCTCGTGCAGAAATTCTATGAAGAAAAATAATGCTTTCAATTTATAGTTCTCAATTAGGATTTTTGACTCCTATTAGGCCTTGGACTATATCTACATCAATATGATCATCAATCATTAATTATCATCTCTGAAATATTCAAATTTAATTAAATCTAAATTTTACTTATTATTCCATAACCATACTTATAAAAAATACATCTCTACTCAAATTTCTTTTTATCTCTTTTATAACTTCTTTCAATGAATCTCTACCTTCACCTTTTCCTTTTATTTCTTCATTTTTTTATAATTTTATAAATTATTTAATTTTATAATATTTTATCATCTAATTTTTTATTTAAAATAATACAAATATTATTAAAATAATAATAAGTATTTCAAAGTCATAAATATTATTAAAATAATCCTTTCATACTTAAGAGTCCTATGTCCATTAGACTTTCTTTTGGATCTAATTGAATTATAAAATTACTATATTATTCTTGATAAAATGGTGAGGTGTTACAAGATATTTCTAATATATATATATATTATAATAGATTAGGATTGGTCTAAAATATGGGGACCAGCGGTATGGATCCTATTTTCGAAATTAGATCCCATGGGAATTCATTCCGGGTCGTAATATTAACCCGAGATTATATTCCAACCTAGTAAGATATATCATATTTTTTTATTTATTATATACCATACTTAAACAAATATTGTTGATCCTAGAATATGTATATATAGGTATACATATATAATATTATATCTTTTTTATTTTAAAAATGGATTTTATTCATGACTATATCCTAGACGTCTTAGGTTTCAGGTTTAACGACCTCGTCCCCAGCCCAAATATGGATGATATAATGTCCTCTCAACAATGTCAATTTAACTTTCTTAACTAATTCCATCAATGTTCAACAGAGTTATATACGATATGATTAATATTCGAGTGAGCCGTGAGTGCTAAAAGTTAAATCACGATAGTTTTTAATTCTTATGTATATATATATATATAGCTCAAAATTAGTTAATGTTAATCTTTATGTATCACTTGTTGTTTGGGGAAAACATTCGCCTGATGACTAAATTACCAGATGAGATAATACATTGAGGAACGAAAGCACGTAAGGATGTAAAATCACAATCTAGGAGAAATCTGGTAGATGAGTCTTTGGAACCTCATCATGTGCTCGGCTTGCAGGCATATGACCAGGGACATGCTCCCATCGCGAGCGGGGTTCGGCAGCACAAATCCTATGCCCTCGTCCGGTCTCCACCCGGGCACCGTGAGCATCGGCCAGCCCGGGATGGCAGGTTTTCTTGAGGGTGTTGAGGTGCTCTCGAGTGAGCTTGAACATGTCGACGCACGAGTCTAATGAATTCATGGGAGGCGAGACCGCCAGGTTGGAGGAGTAATCCATGAGGAGTCTGCCCGCTCCCTCGCAACCGCCGCACCCGGGGAACTCTCACCGACCCCGCCCTACGTACCTTCGCGAGGTCCAATCTCGCTCGCTGCCACCCAATCGTTTGTACCTCCCTCGTCGGTGTTCCCTTGCAGATCTGTGAAGATCCACGATGTCATAGATCTCGAGAACCCTCCTGTGACCCCTACGAACTCTGCCACGACCACCGCCATGATCATCGATGCTCGATACGGGTGTGAACCCAACGATCCGACCCGGCACGACCTAATTTGGGTCAGGTCGGATTGGTGGTTGGGTCGGACCATGGGTCGGGTTGAAAAAATTCAACTCGAGTCGATCTGATCCGACCCGATTTTTTATTTTTTAAAGCTTTTTTATCTAAATCTAGGCTTGTATTTGCTTTATTTTTTTTTAAAAATAAAATAAAATGTTTTAAATACAGAAATAATATTGAAATAGTTATAAGACTTATTTTGTGCTTTAAAATAAATATTAAATAATATTTTTAAATTCTAAAAATATAAAATTAGTAAGAAAAAAAATTTTAAAAAAGGAAAATTGGGTGGTCAGGTTACCCGACCACTCGACCCGTCCCGGCTCACCGGGTCGGGTTAGGTCAGATTTGACCCCATTGACAGCTTGACCCGACCCGTGAACACCCCTAATTGCTCGACTTCCTCGCCCACTAGCTGCTGCCGCCTCGTGAGTTGTCGTTGCCTCCGCCTGTGCAGGTCATCATCGCCTTCATAGGTCTCCGTCGTCTTCAGTCCTCGTAGGTCTTCGCCGCGTTCTCAACCACCCCTCGCCGTCGCCTTCGCGAGGATTGAGCGACCGCTGCCTACTCGCTGCTCGCCGCTACAACCCTGCCGGCCAACAACCCTCGCCCGTCACATAAGCAAGGATGTAATCTCGTGAAGACCAAATTCGTGGATGGATGTAATTGAGATTAGTGAAAATTTTAATTCATATTAGTGATATCATTAACTTGTAATCCAAATTAGACAACTATATAATTGTCGATTAAATTGGGTATCCAATTAGTTGTAATTAAGTTTTCAAAATTTTACTTGTGCAATTTTGATCACAACACTAAATTGGCTAAGCCAATTTGACGATCTTACCTATTGATTTTGTTGAATGAGACAATTGGAGTATAAGGTGGAGAAAGTAAGGAGTGCCTTTACGACTCTACAAGTGTAAGTGCAGATGTATTCGACATTTCCATACTACAAAAGAATACGATAAAATATCTGTCACTCGTTTTTCTCGATAAATATTCAGTTAACATTCACAATAACATTCACAGTTTCATTCTAATGCCTACAAGACTTCTTGCTCAATTCACATTCTAATGCTCAGTTTCACAAATCATAGAACATTTTAACATTCTTCACTCACAATTCACAACAAATTCATACAAACACAATTTCATTCTAACTCAAAATTAATACAAATTGCTAATACTCTTCATCCGGGTGTTTGGTGTTTGGCGTTCGGGCGACGACCTACTATCAGCGTAGAGAGGGGCACAACATGAAAGGCTTAGAGAATTTTAGGGCACAGAAGGCGGCGGTGACAGGTGGCGGAGAACGCAGCGGTGACTCGTGAGGCGGTTGCAGCGAGTGGGCGAGGATGTCAAGCAACGAGGCGGCGGCGGCGAGTGGGCGAGGATGTCAAGCAGCGAGGCGGCGATCGGAGGGGGAAGAGGTGAAGGGGGCGAAGATAGAAGGGGAAGAGGCGAAGGCGGCAGGTGATGGGAGGGGAGGCCACAACAATTGGAGGGGAGTAGAGAAAGAAAAAAAATGTAAAATAATCTCAACCCTCCGTGCAAAATGAATGGTCCAAATTAAGGTGCTACACCAAATTTCACCTAAGAGGTGTTACACCTACATGAATTCCACATATATAGATAATCAATAATAGGGATCCTAAAAAGTTTATTATATTTTTTACATTTCCATCACAAAAATAGTGTCACAAATTCGTCATAAATAGTTCGAATAGTTTGGTCTCAAATCCATCACGAGTATTTTGCTAGGTTCATCACTCACAATTTGTCACAACTTTAATCATTTACGGTCCTTTTATTTTGTTTTTACGATTCTGAATCATATTGAGCATGTGATGAAAATACTTTGACAAAAATAGTTTAATGGAACTGCGGCTAACTTTATGCCATAAATTCTTTCTAATATTTTTGATAAAATATTTCCATCACAAAAACAATTTTTTCTTACACTGAATATAAATAATATATGCTAAAGAAACAAATTAATTCGATCTTGATGCATACAAAATACAACATATTTTAATTAATTATTTTAATTAAATTTTCTATAATTTGATCATGGCATGCATCATTTTTAGTCACTTTTAATCATAATTCCGGATTTATCAATTAAAATCTCTGAATATTTTAATTGTGGATGGATTAACTAATTTTTGATAAATATTTTGCAGGAAAACTTGAGATTTAAATGGATTGTGCTGTATCGGCCGAAATTCCGAAGAATTTATCATTACGGCCGAGATTAGGATAAAAGATATCATTTTGGCCGAGATATGGAGGGGGTAATGATAAGAAGTCTTTCCTTACGGCCGAAATTTGGAGGGCGTAATGGCATGAAGATGGAGGGTGTAACAATCAATCGAGTTTATTTTTGGGCGTAACAAGATATATGAAGGTGTAAAGATAAAATTGTTTGGGCGTAACAAGATTTAATTCTCTGTTTCGGCCGAGATTCAAAGGGAGTAAAGATAAAAGGATTTTTTATCTTTTGGGAGTAATGAAAAGGAGTAAATAATTTCCTTACGGTCGAGACTCTAAGGGAGTAAAGATAAAAAGGATTTATCTTTGGGCGTAATGATAAAAGGATTTATCTTTGGCCGAGTTTATCTTATAATTTTAAAGTCAACCGTACGATGTTATGGCCGAGATCAAATTGAAGGCCGTCCGCACCCTATAAATACGTGAAAGAATCCGTCGTTTCAATTCGTGCTCTGAAGTTCAGGTTTCTTTCACGGCGAGTCGTGAGCTCTGCAGGCTACGACCAAAAGGAGAGAGGTGCGACGGCTGGACGTTGATCGCGACCCTGATCAAGTCCGAGAGGCTGCCCGACTGTCTGCCCAATTCGAGAGCTCTACTTTTATTTTGGGTGTAATTCTTTCGATTATTATTGTTATTTTGTTATTATCTCTCCAGAATTTCTAGGATGAACTCCATATTTTTAGGATTATTATTTTAGGAGATTATTAATTGAAGGGAAATGTTTGGACCCTATTTTATTTGCTTTAAACTTTTCTGATCAATTATTAATTGTGCTTAATGCTTTTATGTTAGTTAATTAAATTTCTGAATTAGGCTATACCAGTTTGTGGAATGTTTAATTTCAGAATTTATTATTATAATTATAATTGATTTTATTTGGAATTAATAATTGACATAAATTTGATAACTAGTGTGTGGAGAATCAAGTTTGTGTGGTCTATTAATCTATACCAGTTTGTGAAGTGATTAATAGCCTAGAGAATCCAATTTAATGCATCTTAATTTTAATATGATTTTGGGGGTACCAGTCGTGGAGACTTCAATTCTTATTAAATTAAGATAGTTCTATATGATTAGATTGAGGAATGCCAGTCGTGGAGACCACAAGTTAATCATGTTAGATTACTTTAGGGAGACTCTAATCCATCTTTTAAGATTAAATTTATCTTTTATAGTTCAAATATTTATCTTGATCTATTTTCATCCTAAGGCCTAACTTCAACCCCACTATCTTATCTTTATCTTATTTTCTTTATTTTATTTCATAAAACTTCTTTCCAAAAATCCATGTTTTTCCTCTCTTATTAATTTATAAATTCAAATATTGAATTAATAATATTCCTCGTGGTTCGACACTCTTACTCCTATTTACTATATTACTTGAGCGACTAGTGCACTTGCTAGCAAATTTTATTGTTACAAATACAACGCATCAAGTTTTTGGCGCCGTTGCCGGGGAATATTTTATTAATTAATTTCTGATTTTTATGAATTATTAGGAGATGTAAATAAATTGTAAATAATTCTCTGTGCATATGTATTGATTGTTTTAATTATTTTTGTGAATAAACTAACATTTTTTTTTTGCAGATAAAGATTACGATAATTTTTTTTATTTGTCTACTTTCAGTTTAAAATCCGACGCCGATTGAATTTTCCGAATTACACTGTCGACTTATGATTTTACGACCGAGATTTGATGTGTCGGCTTTATCAATTTTACGGCCTCGCAACGAATGATTTCTGAATTCTAAACTTTCAATCTTTACGGCCGTAATATTTTTATCCGAACGTTGTTTTACGCCATGAGTAATGGATATTGATTTGACCTTGTTACGCCCGGTTTATCGATGGTTTAAATTTTTTTTTACGCCCTATTCGAATCAGTTTCGACCTTCATTCTCGGCCGTAACATTTTAATTGTTTGAACTTTTCATATGGATTTGATCTGATTTCGTTGTTTTACGACCGTAAGAAATAGACTTAATTCACTTTCGGCCGTAATGATTCAATTTTCGACATTTGAGTGTCGTAATATTCTCAAGTTTCATTCGAAATTATTTCGGCCGAAACCCTATTTTTTCTTTACGGCCTCGTGTTGACTTCATCTCGACCGATGTGACATCGTCTTAATTGACAATTTAATCTTTTTTATGGCCGAGAATGATCTCATGTTTTCTTTTTACGGTCGAGAATTGATCTCATGGTTTTACGGTCGTAAAATTTCTGAACATTTATTTTTACGCCATCTTACGACCTTTCAGACCAATTTATTTGTGATTTTTTCATTCTCGACCGTAACATTTTAATAGTTTGAACTTTTGATTTGACTTTGTTTTGGCCAAAGTGATTCAGTCTGTCTCGGCCGTAATATATTTCTGAACGAATAAGTTTGATTTAAGCTCATTTCGGCCGATTTATATGTGTTGATGTTTTACCTCACGTTCGACTTAATTTTCATCGATTTACGACCGATATGAATCTTACTCATCTTCGGCCGTAAAAAAATCGTCGACGATTTTTTTATTTATTTCAGTCGAACACCCAGTTTAGTTTTCTATCTTACGGCCGAAATTCCACGATAACTAGTTTATTACGGCCGTAATTTAATTGGTTTACGCCTTCGACACTATTTCAATATTTTTACGGCCGAACGAGCTTCGAATTACTAATTTAATTTCGGCCGTAAATCTATTTCTTTATTACGGCCGATCAATCTTATTTCTTCTCTGAAAATAATTTTTGATTATTTCTGATTATTAACTTTATGGCCGCAAATTAGTTCGGACTTATTTTGTGCGGTTTGCTACATCATCATAAATTCTTTTGGTCGATATTAATATTTGGTATTCGTATTGGTTTGAAGAATTTCTGAAAAGCTTCTCTCGAAAATTAATTTTAATGACGAATTTTCAAATTCTATCATGCCGAAAGACTTTATTTGTTAAAAACTCATTTTTCGTGACCTATTATCTGAATTTCTTTCTTCTTGTATATATTTTATTTTATTCTTTTATCTTACTGAAAATTGGTTATTGCAGGTACTAATTAAAAATTAAATCACAACCAATCCTGGAATCTTCTGATAAGCGCACTAGGAGTTCAAATCCACTGTTGGAATTTGATCCTGAAATTGAAAGAACCTATCGTCGATTACGAAGAAATATAAGAAAAATGGCGGAACAAGCACGCGACAATCAGAGACTGGAGCAACAAAATGAACTGGTTCCACCACATAATAATCGGCGAGAAGATGAAGCAGAACTTTCTATGAGAGAATATGTCTCGGCTAGATACAGTGACCGAGAATCATGCATCGTGCTGCCTGATATTAACGCAAATAATTTTGAGATAAATCCCGCAATCGTGAGGATGATACAAGCATCCCAATTTGGAGGAGGATTTCATGAAGACCCTCACGATCACCTTGATAAATTTATTGCCACTCTGAGCACCTTTAGAAATAATAATGTTTCTTCTGAAGTTATTCGTTTATTATTATTTCCTCAATCTTTACGTGACAAAGCTTCCACTTGGTTTAAAACTTTGCCTGCAGGATCGATTCATTCTTGGTTGGAGCTGGTAGAAAAGTTTGTTGGAAAATATTGTCCACCACAAAAGGCAGGCAAATATCGAAGAGAATTGAGGGCATTTGTTCAAGACGATAACGAGACCTTATATGAGGCATGAGAACGATATAAAAAACTATTAGCCAGAGTTCCTGACAACAGAATTCCAAAGTGGCAAGTAATGGAAGATTTTTACCATGGATTGTGACCTGCAGATCAAGACAAACTCGACCAATCAGCAGGAGGGACAGTGCTAGGATCTAAACGTCCTAGTGAGATACAAGATATAATTGAAGCTGTAGCCCTCAAGTCGAGCCAAGAAAGGAGACCATCTCGCCGAACTCATGATGTACATGCTACACAAGGAATACAGTCTTCAGAAATAGTGGCTCAGCTGGAATCACTTAATCAAAAATTCGAGCAGATGATGTCACTAATGGGAAATTCTAGCAATTATAGTCCTACAGGTAACACTTCAGATTCAAATCAAATTGAAAATGCTAACTTTATTTCCAATCCATTTTACAGGAACAACGATTATAGTTGGAGACATAATCCGAAGTTTGCCTATAATCAGAACCAAGGCCAATCTTCTGATCCATCAAAAGATTATATACTGAAAAGGCAACCTGATACTCCCCAACATCAATCATCAAATCATATGCAGGAGATGATGACACAGATCATAGACATAATGCAAGCATTGCAGAAGAATATGGAATCTAGAGCCACGAGTCAGGATGCATCAATTCGAAATCTGGAAAGACAACTGGGCCAGATGGCGGCACAACTAACTGGACGTACACCGGGCTCTCTCCCAAGCAATACAGAGAAAAATCCAAGAGGGGAAGAGCAAAATAGGCCTTGATTTTCATCAGAACTAAGTCAAGCTGACGACTATAAATCAGAACTATTTCTATCCTTTTTATTTTTAGTTTTTCATTTTTTTAGATTAGTCTAATTAGTTGTTAATTAATATCTTAGTTTCGGTGATAGTTCTATTTTTAATTTTAATTAGACATTTATTTTATTATGGAGTCATTTAATTTAATTAATATTTAATGTTTTGTAAGGAGAGATAAACTCAGGGGCGTCAACTCCAAGCATGGGTGTAAATTCCAAGAATTGATTCTCTCTACGGCCGAAGCTCGGCTATTACACCCTGCCACCTGTGCTCTCTACGGCCGAAGCTCGGACATTACGCCCTGCCACCCTCGTTACGCCCTACCACACACATTACGTGTGCATTACGGCCGAGTTGTCACACATGCATCAAGCTCGGACATGACAAGACAAACTGCCACCATTCCTCGTTACGGCCGAGAATCACCTCGATGACCACGCCGTAAAGATTCCAACAGACATGACAAGACGCCACATCGTTACGGCCGAGGATCACGCCAGATGCCTTCTTACGGCCGAGGTGTTATGCACGGACGAGAATGACACGACAGCACATCTGCATGCACAAGTCCAATAAAAAAAAAATGCATGTTTTTACGATCGGATTTGACCCTTCACTGCGCGCTGTCGGAACAGGTATTACCCCATGAATTCATCTATAAAATACTTACCCCTTCTCGCGTTATGCAGAGCAATCACCGCCTCGCCCTTTCATCTATCTCTTACGGCCGAAGCTCCAACTCCTTACGGCCGAAGTTCCGGAGCCTCAACACCGCGCGCCGCCCTCTGTGCACTACGGCCGAAGTCTCAACACCATTACGCTGCTCCCTTACGCCCAAAGTGCCAAGCCTCCAACTCCTTACGGCCGAGTTTCCACCGCGCTACGGCCGAAGTCTCAACGCCAACCGCCGATCCTTACGCCCAGTACGTTACGGCCAAGCTTCCACGTCACCTTCGTTTTACGGCCGAAGTCACGCCATCTCCGCCGCTCTCTTACGGCCAAACTCCGGGCGAGTTTTTCACTTTACGGCCGAAACCACACCGCCATTCCTTACGGCCGAAATCTACAGGTTCATCAACTCCTTACGGCCGAAGTTCCGAGTCACGCCTCCAACTTCTTACGGCCAAACTCCAATCTCCGGCCGAGCTTCATCAATTACGGCCGAAGTTCTTCGTCAACCGGTCCCTTACGGCCGAGTCACCTCCGACCTTCAGCCGGTTCTTCATCGAATACTACGGTCGAAACCTCAGCCGCTTCCACCGAGCCGGTACCTTTTCTTTGTTTATTTTTGTCCAGATCAAGATGAGGTGATTTGCTAATATATGGAGGGGACGTCACGAACGACGACATCCGAATGCTCAGCCGGCCCCACAGCCCTCACAATTAATCTCCTACCCCGGAGATTATTATTGGACTAAGCCGGAGTATCAAGCTCGATATGAACGGATGTGTGATATTGGAATTCATGCCACCAGATTTTCAGATACTGAATTGCTGAGGGAGTATAATTTACTTGCAGATATTCATCTATTATTTTCTCAAATTGGACTATCTGACTTTGTGCATTCTTGGTGGTCAACTTATGAAGTACTAATTATGGAATTCCTCTCATCTCTGAAAATCTTTAATTTAGATGGCAGGAGCTATGATCAGCCCCGCATTTCATTCCAACTTTATGGGCGGCCATTTACTCTCACTCTAGGAGAGATTAATAATATCTATGGATTCCCCAATCATGGATCTCTTTCTGTACCTGTCGACTTTGATGCTGAAACTTTTTGAAAACAGATAACAGAAAAAGATCGATTGGTTTGGAACACCGCTAAAGATAGCTCAATTCAGAATCCTGTTCTGCGCTACGTCCATCGCATGCTAAGCAACACCATAAGTGGACGTAGTGATAATGATGGTGCCGTCTCAGAAGGAGAGTTATATCCCATCCACAGCATGCTTCACAGAACTCCTATTAATGTGGGTGCCTTCCTCATTCGTCGATTCCAGCGCCGCACTACTCATCATGGCGGTAGCATTAATATGGGTGCCCTTCTCACACCTATCGCTCAGCACCTACAACTAGACTTGGATGATCTTGAAGCTGTGCCAGGAAACACTCACCTCACTCGTAGGACCATTCAAGCTATGGGTCTCGTGAAGACCAACAACTCAGGGATCAAAGTTTTTATTTTTAAAGGCCACCATCAGGAGGTGCCCTGCTCAGATCGAGATGCTTTTACGCCGATTAATCCAAATAATTGGCTCCTTTTTAGGCAGGTCATAGCTCCAGTAATCCCACCTGCAGGACCATCTACCTCTGTCGGACAACTACACCAGGATGAACCTTTCTCCTGATTTGATTCTACTGATTATGCGGCAGTCCAACCCTACCTTCAACAGCAACAAGGATTCCAGGCTGCATCACCGGCAGCTTCCCAATATGCCACATCCGTCCATTCACCTTATATGCCGGTGCCTTCTCCGATTCCATCTCCAGCACAAGAGAGCTCTTCTGATTCCTCGTTCATACCTTCTACTCCTTATGAGGAACGCGATTCGATGGAAGTATCTGCCCCTTTACAAGAACCTGTGCAGAATCGCTATATAGCACCGGAGCCCACTTTTACTTCAGCCCCAGAGCAGACTTACTATCCACCTCCGCCACCTCAGTCTGACTATGCTTCCATGCAAAACTTATGGGAATCAATGTATGATGAACAACTTCGTCAAGCAGGAGAGTTTCACACTTTTCAAGAAGAGCAACTTCGTCAGTCAGGGCAGTTGCACGCTATTCAGGAAGAGCAACTTCGACAAGCACAAGAGTTGACCAACATTCGAGCTGATTTTAGAAATATGGATGATCGTCAGGGTCGTTTCGAATCCCTTCAGAATCAACATGCGCGCATGACGAGACGCATTCATGAATATCATATGCGCCAAGAAAATCTCGGCTACCATCCACCATCGCCACCCCGCAGACAGTAAATCCGGTTGTGTCTTTTCCCTTTTCTTTATTTTCGTTTCTTTAAATTTTCCTTTTTATTGAGTATGTATCACTTTTCCTTGCTGGCTTAACACTGAGGACAGTGTCTGGTTCAAGCTTGGGGGAGTTTGCATTTCACGCATTGCATGTTTCTTTCTGTTTATTTGCTCATGTTTGCATCTATTTATAAAAAATCCAAAAAATTTGAAAATTTTCTAAAAAAATACCATTGCATGCATTTATTTTTTCTACCATCTAACAAACTCTTGTCTTATTGTTTTAATTATCTTTTAGTAGAAGTTCAAAGACATGTCGTTAATTGATGAAATTTGAATACTTTTCTTTCTTATCACTTGCTATTTTAGTATCAAACTTATGGACTATGTGCCTATGCTAAATAGAATTATGAATGACTAAACGACAAAATCATATTCATGCCTTTTTATTTCTTTTAAGTCTTGATAATAGTAGCCTTCTTATTGACCATATCAAGTACTTTTTGAGCTTATAAAAATTGAAAATGAATAAAAAGAAGGGTTAGTTAAACCCCAACAAATAATAATAATAATAATAAAAAAGTTGAATAAAGTTATGTGTAGGTACAAAAGTGTTATCCGGAACCAAGGTGTGTTCGGGTAATTAGATCCGTAGGGGTTCATGCCTGGCGACCTAAGGGCAACTGCTCTGGGATCTGTCGATCGAAAACCTGCTACATGGACCATCTTGTGGAATATGGAGAAGTACAGGAGTACTGAATCATGGCTAAGTTCGAACTCTTCATTCAGAACTTTAGTTGTTCGGGCAAGTAAACTCGAGGGGTGCTTTATCACCTGGTGCCCTAAGGTCTTCTGGTCTGGGAGTCATCAGTCTAAAGCCCGCTACATTGACTTCGTTGTGCAATCCTGCTTGAAGATTAGAACTTTTAAATGATTGAAAATAAAGTTAAAAAATGAAAAGAAAAAGAAAAAGTTTTAAGCTCAATTAGTACTTATGTGTTCAATATCAATGCTATTATTTGACAGACAATTTATTTTTTCGGAAGGCTGAACTTGAGATTTTTTAAATTTGTGTAGCATTCAGAATTTCTATGAAGCTAAGTGCATGGAAAATGGTGAGATACTGAGTAGTAGGTGTGCAGAAGCACTGTGTGAGAAAATTAGTCAGTTGACAATGTGGAGGCTATGATGGAACTTTTTTGAGCCTTGCTTTGAATTTTAGCTTGAGGACAAGCAAGACTTTAAGCTTGGGGGAGTTTGATGCATACAAAATACAACATATTTTAGTTAATTATTTTAATTAAATTTTCTATAATTTGATCATGGCATGCATCATTTTTAGTCACTTTTAATCATAATTCCGGATTTATCAATTAAAATCTCTGAATATTTTAATTGTGGATGGATTAACTAAATTTTGATAAATATTTTGCAGGAAAAATCGAGATTTAAATGGATTGTGCTGTATCGGCCGAAATTCCGAAGAATTTATCATTACGGCCGAGATTAGGATAAAAGATATCATTTTGGCCGAGATATGGAGGGGGTAATGATAAGAAGTCTTTCCTTACGGCCGAAATTTGGAGGGCGTAATGGCATGAAGATGGAGGGTGTAACAATCAATCGAGTTTATTTTTGGGCGTAACAAGATATATGAAGGTGTAAAGATAAAATTGTTTGGGCGTAACAAGATTTAATTCTCTGTTTCGGCCGAGATTCAAAGGGAGTAAAGATAAAAGGATTTTTTATCTTTTGGGAGTAATGAAAAGGAGTAAATAATTTCCTTACGGTCGAGACTCTAAGGGAGTAAAGATAAAAAGGATTTATCTTTGGGCGTAATGATAAAAGGATTTATCTTTGGCCGAGTTTATCTTATAATTTTAAAGTCAACCGTACGATGTTATGGCCGAGATCAAATTGAAGGCCGTCCGCACCCTATAAATACGTGAAAGAATCCGTCGTTTCAATTCGTGCTCTGAAGTTCATGTTTCTTTCACGGCGAGTCGTGAGCTCTGCAGGCTACGACCAAAAGGAGAGAGGTGCGACGGCTGGAGGTTGATCGCGACCCTGATCAAGTCCGAAAGGCTGCCCGACTGTCTGCCCAATTCGAGAGCTCTACTTTTATTTTGGGTGTAATTCTTTCGATTATTATTGTTATTTTGTTATTATCTCTCCAGAATTTCTAGGATGAACTCCATATTTTTAGGATTATTATTTTAGGAGATTATTAATTGAAGGGAAATGTTTGGACCCTATTTTATTTGCTTTAAACTTTTCTGATCAATTATTAATTGTGCTTAATGCTTTTATGTTAGTTAATTAAATTTTTGAATTAGGGTATACCAGTTTGTGGAGTGTTTAATTTCAGAATTTATTATTATAATTATAATTGATTTTTTTTGGAATTAATAATTGACATAAATTTGATAACTAGTGTGTGGAGAATCAAGTTTGTGTGGTCTATTAATCTATACCAGTTTGTGAAGTGATTAATAGTCTAGAGAATCCAATTTAATGCATCTTAATTTTAATATGATTTTGGGGGTACCAGTCGTGGAGACTTCAATTCTTATTAAATTAAGATAGTTCTATATGATTAGATTGAGGAATGCCAGTCGTGGAGACCACAAGTTAATCATGTTAGATTACTTTAGGGAGATTCTAATCCATCTTTTAAGATTAAATTTATCTTTTATAGTTCAAATATTTATCTTGATCTATTTTCATCCTAAGGCCTAACTTCAACCCCACTATCTTATCTTTATCTTATTTTCTTTATTTTATTTCATAAAACTTCTTTCCAAAAATCCATGTTTTTCCTCTATTATTAATTTATAAATTCAGATATTGAATTAATAATATTCCTCGTGGGTTCGACACTCTTACTCCTATTTACTATATTACTTGAGCGACTAGTGCACTTGCTAGCAAATTTTATTGTTACAAATACAACGCATCAGATCTGTAGATAGTCCTTTTATTCCGAAGGAGTAATAATACTAAAATTCATTCCACAATTTTCATTCCTTGCGTAATATGTTATTATCATTCAATAATATAAATATAAGACATCCATGACACACAGATTTATGAAAGCAATTCAACTAGGTCTCTTATTTATGAGATACCTAAGATCTCGATATATATATTTTTGCATATAGTGCAACCCTAATTGTTCATCCCTTGTTTTATTTCTCAAATACCTTTGCAAGGAATTAATATGCCTCAAATTTTGCATGTCCCTACGCCAGTTGCTTGATGTTGATTGGGCTTGCGTAGTCCTGACCATCGTAGAATGGAAATATCTTTGGGTTCATTCTTGATGGAACTCTGATTTTAAAAAAAAAAATTCCTGAATAGTCCATGAAAAGTTATAGTACAGCACACATGAAACAAGTCAAAAATATAAATTAAAAAATGACACTCTTTAGGTAGTCACCTGTGAGCTTTGGCCAAGATTTTTTACATATTTGGTTGTACGTAGCTTAAGCTTTATTTTTTTTTAATTTGCTTTGGCCAAGATTTTTTTACATATTTTGTTGTACGAGCTAGCCACTCTTAAATAGCAAGTTCAACCAGTTCAACTAAAAACCAATGGTTATTTGGTTCGATGCAATATCAAAATTGCTTTTGAAATTGATTGAAAAAAAGAACTAGTTGAACCTAGTTCAAATTCAATTTAAAAAACCAAAACTAATAAAAATAGAAAAGTTAACAAAGAACATAGGAAGTGTTAAAATGAAAGTTAAAAAGGAGAGAAAATGAAATGTAAAAAATGAAATAGAAATAAAAGGGCAATCACTAAAAATTGAATAATATTAAAAGGGAAATTATCAAAGGGCAGAAAAATGAAAATAAAGGGAAAGTGTCAAAGGAAAAATAAAAAAGAATATTTTAAGGTAAAATATATTAATACAACATATATTACCATTAAATAATAAATAAAAAATCTATAATAACATATTAAAATTGAATAATCCATATTTACATAAAAGTTTCAACAAAATATCGATGCGCGTAATAAGAATAATTACTTAATAACCTTTCAATGTAAAGTAACTATATAGTTTAACTCATCTTCGATTTGAACATGCACGTGCCATGTTGGCACATGTTTTTTTTTTCTTTTTTGTTCTTTTCTCGTCCTGCTAATTAATAGGCCCTGGACCGACATCCCTTTCATTTTTGCACAATTCGAATCCTGCCATCCATCGCCGGATCGATGGCAGGCTACACCTGTGCTCCTTATTCCCTTTTGATATTTAATTTTTTTTGAACTCTTTTGTGGGTTGGCCGTTGGTATTAGTGATGAAGATTCTGAAGCAATTAAGAATATGTCAATATATTCAACTTATTCGCTACATAACATCAATTTGTTATATAAAGATTGTAGATATTAGCATTGAAATTCTGTCAGCATAAATTTGTGATACAGTTTCGTTATTGAGTTTGCAGACACATTCAATATTTTTGTTTCATTCGATGTAAGTATAAAAAGTGTTTGATTTGTGATATTAACAAACTTTCTTTTATTTTTGCTTACAACAAGTTGTATTGTCATAATATAATGATTCATTATAATTTACAGATAGGTTTTATAAAAAAAAATCATCACAAATTAAAAACAAGAAAATTTAACACGGTTTTCATCACAAGTCTTTATATGGATTTTATCACAAAGATGTCACTAATTGATAATAGGGATCCTCACAAATTAATTACGTTTGTTGTTTTTCCATCATAAAATAGGGTCACGAATTCGTCATAAATACTTTCGATAGTTTGGTCTCAAATCCATTACAAGTAGTTTGCTAAGCTCTTCACAAAGAATTATCACAAATTGTCACAACTTTAATCTTTATGGTCGTCTTTTTATATTTTATGATTCTGGCGAATTATATTGACCCTGTGACGAAAATATTTTGACACAAATATTTTATTGGCAACTTCGACTATTTTTTTGCCATAAATTCTTTCTAATATTTCTGATAAAATATTTCCATCACAGAAGCTATTTTTTCTTACACTGAATATAAATAATATACGCTAAAGAAACAAATTAATTCGATCTGTAGATAGTCTTTTATTCCGAAGGCGTAATAACACTGATATTCATTTCCACAAATTCCAATCCTTGGGCAATTTATTATTACTATTGAATTATATAAATATAAAACCTCCATGACACACGTAGATTTATAAAAGCAATTCGACTGACATCTGACCATCACTTATGAGTGAAGTGATTGGTTCTCTTATTTATGAGACGTCTGAGATCTCAATATATATTTTCCCATATACTGCAACCATAAATTGTTCATCCCTTAGTTTATTTCTCGAATACCTTTGCAAGGAATTCAGATGCCTCCAATTCTGCAGGTTCGCCCAGCGCCAGTTGCTTGATGTTGATAGGGCTTGCGTAGTCCTGACCAGCATAGAAGGCAAGGGCAGCTATCATACTCGTGGCGTCAGTGGGATGTAGGTAGTCCCAGAAGAGGAACTTGTGGCGGTCGGGGCAGTAGGATGCTTTTTCAGTCGACTTCGTATGTTCTTCCCCGAATCTAAGGCACTCAGAGGTGACATCAGTGAATCCTGCAGGGATTAAACATTTCAATTTCAATTTTCAACTCAGGAATCAGAGAGAGAGAGAGAGAGAGAGAGAGAGAGAGAGAGCTCGTTTCTTCGTTACGTACCGACGGCTTTAGGCTTGGCAATTGCGTCGGAAAGCAACTTGTAGGAGCTGCAAAGGGAGTACTTCATGCCCACAAGGGATTTGCTGAGGTTGCGCAGGAGATCCTTAGTAAGGTTATTAAATCCGCCGGCCAGATCATTCAATTCGGCGGCGCAACGAGAACAATTTCTGTCCTTTATTAATGGCGTCCAGCCGATCGTTGGGATGTCCACTACCGCGAACTTTCTCGCTCCTAAATTATATAATCTCTGCACCCATGCAGATCGACAACGTAAACGCGCGCACATATGACGTGTTTTGCAATTATGTATATTATGTTTTTCTCTCCTTTTTTTTTCTTTTTGACGTGGTGGTGGTGCATATATGGCTTACCTGGAGATGTTCTTCAAATTTGCAGATCATACGGCGGTAAAGATTGTTTATATCGCTTGGGTTCACGACACAATTATTCCCGCATGCTTCGAAGATTATGGGAGTCAAGTCGTTGGATCCGGCGCTAATTAGGAAGATGGACTTGTCCGACAGCAGATCATCCAGCCTCTGGGGTTCTAATACAGCCGAGAGATTTCCCTTCAGGAGTTCGAAGTTGTCGATCTGCTGTGTCAATGAGATGTGGGGAAGGAACTGCATGATGACAAGTTTAAATTGGATGCTGATCATTTTTGTCAATGATATATTCCTAGGCGGAATGAAAGAAAATAAAAAACGACTGTAACTAGATCATATATATTAATTACACTCTTTAGCACCGTCAAGATTTGTTCGCTTTGAACTTAGACTCGCACGAAATTAAAATGCATTTTAATAAATAAAGAAGATGTCACTCATAAGTCCATAACCTCCTTCGTATTTTATCCATGTGGAACTAATTTTCTTCTCTTTGGTCCTTTCAATTTGGGGCTTACAATTACAGTTTCGTCGAGGATTCCTGATGCCGCGGATGCGAAGTTGGCTCCGAAGCCCTCATCCGGGAGAGGGGGAGTGTTGTTGCGAAAAGAAAGGTATGGTGGAGGGCTCTCGTCGAACCCCAAGTTCATTGCTGTTGCATGACAAGAAATTAATTAGTTCATGCGCACATTACATTTTTTGTATGAATAAAATGGAGGTGTTCCTTTGTGTTTTCTATTTTTAATCATCGTTAATTTTTTTTAAAAAAATGTTGTTTGATTTATTTTCATATAAGAAACTTTTTAATTTGATCGAACCACATATTTTTTATTTTTTATTTAATGAATAAGAAGACAAAGAATACAATATTTCTCTTTTTAAAATAGGAATATTATCATTAAGTCCCTGTATATATATATATATATATATATATATATATATATATATTATGTGTAGCGGATTAACAAGTTTGTATACCTATGTAGTCCGCGGAGTTGTAGGCGTTACTAAACCTCCCGGTCGGCTTGTGGTCTGGCATGTCGATGCCATAGGGAGAGAACATGGCGGGGTTTCCAGGTTCGATGTAGTTGTAGTTGCCGACGTCGACCAATGAGTCGCCGAACACGTAGAGCGCCTCTACCTCTGCGCGCGAGGACGGCAAACCTGCAGAGAGCACAACAAAGAGAAAGGCGAGCGTGATTAGCTTCATTCTTCAGCTGCTGCTGCTGCGTCTTCTTCTTCTGTTTCTTCTTGATCTCCTCGGTTAATTAAGGCCCTCCTTGTGTTGATATATAGCTACGCACGCTAATTCTACAGCTATCTTAGTACGTAGGAACTAAGATAGCAGAGCTTGTATTTCTCACCACGATCAAGCTCAGCTGATGCCCACGCATATTTATAGAGGAAAGGAGGCCACTCGGCGTTTGCATTCCGTGTAAACGATCAAATTTTAGTAGCAATAGTATAAGAAACACTTTAGAAGCATGTTTTAAGTGAGAGACATGCCCAGTTTTTTTAAAAACCACAGTGAACACGTTTTAAAGATTAAAAGACAAGTGCATATATAATTTCAATCGAAACAAGTACTATGGTAACGTGACGATAATTGATGGCGCTACTCAGTAAAATAAATGCTTCGATGACCTAAAACCGCTGGTCCACATAAGGGATTGGATCGAGCTGAGATGGATAGAGACAGGCCGCAATGGGACCTACTTAGGGTGGCCTTAATTTTTTTTAAAAAAAAAATCCCAATGGAAGCCTACATATTAATATAATTAAGAAGAAATAAATTTGAAAGTAATTCGGTATATAACTCTCATTGGTAAAATTTGTCATTGCACACATCTGTCGTTCCGGTCGATCTTAATTCTTATGACAGATTAAAGAGACTCAAAGAGCAAGAAATTAATTGAAGATTATGTGCGAGAGTAAAGGAAATTTATATTCTGTTGGAACAAAATTTCATGCTATGTATAATTATATTTTGGTAATACAAATATTAAATAAACAGAGTTATATATTTAAAGTGGGAAAAAAGTTAAATTCTGAATAAATTATTTTATTTGAATATGTTTCATTCATATCCGAACAAACAGAATATGAAAGTTGTAGATAATCTTATTAATTTTCTAGCGAATTGCAAATTACCTCATTATATGAGTATAATAAGTTGTGTGTAAAATAGTGCAGGGTGATCAAATGGCCGGTTTGGCAAACTGCACTATAAGAAAATTGGTGATTATCGACCCAAGACTAGCGATGCTAGGAAGGCGCTACGTCTTCATGATGAAGAGCGTCTCATTCGCGTCCAACTAACGCCGCATTTATGGGACGCAGAAAATCGGTGGCTACTGACGTCGCAATAGAGTCAAAGGAAATGAGACGCTACTAGCGCCACGTGTTGACGCTATCTCGACGTTATTAAGACGTGTGGTTTCCGATTAGACGCAGAAGAAATGCGTCGCTACGTCAACGCACAGGTGGCGCTAGGTCTGAGGCGCTATTCCGACGCCCACGAGTCACTAATGCAGGTGCTAGGGAGGCTGACGCAAATATGATGGTATACGCATTGTCAATGAGACACGAATATGGCGCTAAGAACGATATATTTAACTCAGCGTCGACTACTTTTGCGACGCGAATGAGACGCTATGGAGGCGCTACTTGTAGATTTTTTTTACCCATACCAGCCTCATTTTTTCCCCTTCTCACACCATACCATTATATAATGCATATAAAAATGCATTGATATTCATCATAGGCAATATAAAAGCATCACAAGCATAATATTTAACATAAAAATGCATTGATATCCCCCTCGTGTCGTACCGGCCACCTCCTCCCAAATAGCAGGGTCCTCTACGAAATAGAAAAAATATACAATCATATAATATAAAAATTATATATCAAGAAACACAAATTAAAAATATGACAAAACTAACGAAATAACATTACCTGGTGGCTGAGTACTCGGATCATCTCCATACATTTCAACCATTTTCGCATTATATTCATCCTAAAAAATCTAAACATTGTGTATTTAAAAAATAGTGTACTAACGTCAACAATCAAATGATCATGTCATGAGACTTACCAGAAGCCTACGAGCAGTGTGCGTGACTAGGTCGTTTGTCTTTCGGCTTTTATGCGTGGCCTCATGGACCGCACGAAAATCTACGTGACCGTCTTCTTTCTCCTCCTACAATAAGGTTTCAAATTTGATAACATAAGTATAAGTCAAAAGTTTGATAAATTGAATTTATATGTAAATTACCATGCGCTGTCGATGCTCGTCAAATCGCATCGACCCCCCTGTGTGGATGTGGGCCTCGAGCTTCGAAAGACGGTTAACTCTTGCCTTTCTCGACTTCCTTTGCCATCGTTTATTTGTCCTTTGTGAACATCAAATACTTACACTTTCAAAAACTATAATTATAATAAAAATAATTTAAAATAATTTCAAAAACTATAATTTTAATAAAAATACTTACAATAATGTTCTCACCTCGATTGATGTGTACCACAACATGATCAGTGGCAGTCCGTACGTCTGAATGAATTGAGCAGGTGCTTGTGTTATCGGGGGCATAGCAATTGGCATTATTAAAAAATAATTAATATAATTAATTGAGAAATGTCAATAACAATAAATATATCACCTAGCATAAGATGTCGCTCGCCAATGCTAGAATGTGGTGAAGCATCTGGTATTCTCACCGGTGGCGATGGGGTGGCAACTATCATCATAAGAAAATACATAAAATTTGGCTCCTATTTAAAATTATGGATTATACAAAAAATAACCTAGTGTGACATGACGATCGTCGTCGTGCGATCGAGACGTCCTGACTATCTGCCCCGTCGACGGTGGAACAACTGTCACAAAAGCAAAATATTTAAAAAACTCTATCTCATACTCTGTATCGCCTACAATGTGTCACTTATTTGAAGTGATACGCGGAGCAGAGTCACCAATGGATCGCCTATTATGTGACGATCCGGCTACGTGCCCCGTCGGCGGCGGAGGAATTAATATTATTAAAAAATGAATTTAATTATTATAATCAACTATAAATAAGCAGCTGACAATAAATATATCACCTGGTGGTTGTGATGGGTGACTCAACTGGAGTGAACGCCTGGAAGAGCGAGATGACCCAGATACTCGACCTCTAGTAATCATGATTGAAAAAAGAAAGAAGCTTCTCTTATTATCAGTAACCATATATAACTTAAAATAGAAGTAAAAAGCTTATGTCATTAAAATAACTACGGGATTCATTCGCTTGTTTCGTATTCTAATTCATTTTCATCATCGTTGTGTACGGATGATATTTCATTGTCATCTACCATTGTTTCTGCTAAGAATAGTCTACTCCTCACCTTGCATGACGCCCACCATTCATCCTTGGTTCTGTTCGATGGATACTTGGTGCAGTACACTTGTTGTTCTTGTTCCGCCAATACGAATGGATCGTATGACTAAAGCCTTGACCGAGGGTTAATATCTAACAATTTAAACTTTTGATTGATCCGAACTCCTTTCTTTGGATCGAACCAACGGCATTTTAGCACCACGACTTTGTTAAATTTTCCCAAATAAGACAATTCTACGATGTCTTCTATAACACCGTAGTAATCAAAGTCGTTTCCCCGTACATGTTTCCTAGTACACATATGCCGCTATTAATAGTTGAATGTTCTCGGCTATATTCTTTTGTATGGAACCGATATTCATTGACTACGGCGCCGGAGTAGTTAAGAACTTATTTCTTCGAGTCATGACCGAGATCTCATATTTTGTTCTCTATGGCCGATCCATTAATAACCTATAAGAAAAATAACTAAAAACTTTATTAAAAGTTACGAACTTATAACAATTAAGAACAAGCGGAGAGATTTCTCACTTCACATTTTAATCAATCGGCAAAATGTTCCTCTCGTAGTTTCAATAACTCATCGTTTGAAACTAACGGATTGATTTCTCGCTGTAATTCTTCGAATTTCCTGAATTCATAGTTTTCAATTAATGAAATCATATAGCAATAATTAACTTTAAATTATATAACAAATTAGAACAAATTGTCTTACTCAAGATACAGCGTCACTTCGCTATAATTTGCAAAAACATAATTCTCAACGATGGTATCTCTGTCATTCAAGATAACTTTGCGTCCTGTAATAAGAAGTCGACATGAGTACTTGAAGATGGATAGAATATTCATGTCAACTTCTCTTTCACCATCATCATCGTTTCTTGAAACTTGAATGTGTCATGATTATATGTGTGGCTCAAAGTATTTTGAAGTGAAGTTTGACACCTTCTCAATGAAATGGATTTTCAATTTCTCGTCTTCACTTGCAGGATTACTTTTCATGGACAGCCGTCAATTTCAACATCAATCGTCTGGATATGCCCCGCATGCCTATGTGAAAAGAGCTGCATCATAGGAACATTAAATCATATATATATTTGTACGTGGAGGTTAACGTCGTGAATTCAAACATCAAAGGTTGAACATTAAATAAATAATTGAACCCTTACGAACAACAAGTTCAAATTCATAATTATCAATAACATACAGTTGGCGTAAGCAAGTAGAATTTGTTGATCGCATCATGAGGGCAAAACTCTAGCTATTGGTCAGTAAAGAGATTATGGGGGTTGGTGGGGCGCGCGGCATATATCGAAAGTTGGAATATTTATAACTTTTTTTGCTGGCCCATTTTTTTTCTGCCTCTTGAAGTTGTATTCATGCACATGAAAGATAATGTGATTCGTTTATGTTGACGCAAATAACATCCAGTTAGTGTGCGCGTACACACACACGCATAACTATTCTATATATCTATATATTTGTCATTAACTGCATGATAATGCTCCTTGACTTTATTGCTACCAAACGTGAAAAACATATGCATGCAGGTTGTAGATTACAACATCGAAACACCATCAAAGAAAGAAATTAATTGAAGTAATGTGAAGCACCTAAAATTAAATATTAGTGATTAGTATGCACGTAGGAAAGTTCTTAGAATACACCTGCTGATCAATTTTCTGTGCGAGATTATTGGGTACTAAACTGATCAAGTTACATAAAAATTCTAGAAAATGATAAGGAAAGGGCAACAGAACCATATAGCATGGCGATAACATTATGTGTTTATATAGTTGGTTTCGTCTATGTAACGTTCCTTGGCACTTAAATCATACATGTACATCACCCGAATTGTATGATAATTTTATTTCTCTTAGATAGTATGGTATTTTTTTTAGTTATCATACATCATAACTTTCATAATTATTTCTCTCATAATTTTCTCTGATTTACTATTTTCATACTTTTTATAATATTTTTTTTATATCACATATGTTACTATCACTTTCTCTAATTTAATCTCCTTGTTATGCATACTTTCTATTTTCTTTAGTTAACAACATAAATATATGTAGGGTCTAATGGACATGCTACCCACTCAAGTGGGTAGCAATGTGCCGCCTATACCCAGAGACATTTCGATTCTCCATCCATGGCTGATCACATAAAGCGCAATTCAGTAACTATTCTCGTCTACTTCAATAGTTTGCTATCACGTTTTTTGTTCAAGTGAGAAACACGTTATTGTGATCGTTTCTTTCCCTCACGAACTATATATGCCCTCGCCGACCATCACGCTTGCGCCTCGATCCGCACCCGCTTGCAGCCCGACCACCTCGCTTGCTCTTCACCGCTCGTCGCCCAAGCTCATCTCCCATCCCACGACCTCTTCGTCTGTGCGTCCTGAGAGCTTGCAGCCACTTGCTGAACAATCGTGATTTTGTTTTGCGCTATAACTTGTGACTTGTGTTGAGACTTTTGCTACGCACGAACAACAGAAAAAAAACTATTATATCATCATATAAATGATATCCATCTAACAATTATTAGTGACAGTTCTTCTATTTTGAAGAAATGATTGTACAACGCGCACTTAAATAAGTCAGATATTGTAATAAAAAATCTAAAACTTATATTTCTACTCAAATTAAATTTACTTTTTATTCAATGAGAAAAACAAAAACAAACTTCCATTAGATGACCCACATAATCTCGTGCATTGACATTTGCATAAATATATGTATAAATATATGTATATATATATTTATAAATTAATATTTTGTATTGAATAGTGGCAGAGTCAGGAATATTCTGATGTGTACGTGTTTTTTCCTTGGGTAACTTTTAAATTTTCTACATATGTATATATATATATAATTAAATATATTAATTTTAGATACAAAAATAATTAAAATATTTATCATTATGATATTAAAACATAAATAATAATTTATAATATTATCTATAACATTATAGTTAAAAAAGGGTCATGCATACAATTTCTCTTGTATTTTATTTAGCTGAAAAATACATTTCTAACACTTAACAAATATTTCATAAGTGTAATAGAAAATAGTAAACATAAATATCTAGTTATACTATTATATTAACAAAACAGTATTGCATGATTATTTGTGTATATCAATTGTATATGATAATTATAAATCAAATGAGCAAATATAATATCATGCACCACCTAATTATACGTTGATTAAAGGTAATAGATAAATAAAATAACTAGAATTAAAATTATAAAATAATAAAGTATAATTTCTGAAGAGAAATAATGAGTTGATTGGATGAAAATAGAGGATAAAAATATTATACACAAATTTATAAAACTTGGAAGACCAATTATAAAAATAAGTGTGAAAAATTGTGGTCTGGATCACTTAATTAAGAAAAAATTAAATTGATTAAGGCCTATATATAAATAAAACAATTAAATAAAAATAAAATAGTAAAATATAATGATTAAAAGGGAAAGAATAGAGTGGATAAAAATAAAATGGTAAAAAGAATTATATGTGAATAATTTCACCACTATAAGTAATAATACAAAATTCCAGTATAAGCATAGGAACCCACGTAGCGCCACCTTTCACTACAAGAAAATTGTCAAATAACAACACAAGCTCCGAGAGACGCTATTGCGGCACTAATGTGTGGCTAAAAATAATAGCATTACTTTAGCATCGACATAGCACCGATAATATGAAAATGCTTAGAATCGGTAGCTATTAGTGTCGCAATAGCGCCAAATCCAAAGTCGACGCAACTAGCATTAACAGTCGACACTAACTCGATGTTAAGATGATGCGAAAAGTGTCATTGCGAACAATTGAGTCGCGTCGCTAAAGCGACACTAAAGTGGCACAAAAATATGCGACGCTATGTCGATGCTCATGTGACACTACAGTTGTACTTAAGTTGACGCTAGTTAGATGCCAATGTTATGACTTAATGGGGTCTCGATTGTGACGCTAATCATGTCGACGCTAATGTGACACTAATCATTCACTTGATATTCTTTATAGTAATCATCTACGGGCACATCATTGTATATGAATGATATTTCATGATCATCTACCATTACTTCTGTTAAGAATAGTCTTCATCCTTAGTTCTTTTCGATGGATACTTAGTGCAGTACACTTATTGCGCTTGTTCTGCCAATACGAATGGATCATATAACTGAAGTCTCGATCGAGAATTAATATTTACCAATTTAAACTTTTGATCGATCAAGGGTTCAAGAGTGAATTATAATAAAATAAATTACTATGCATCACTATATTATATAATTAATAAAATATAATGATAATATATTTTTTGTTGTGATTTTAATATTTAAGAAATGCTATTTTGAATTAATTATTATTTATATATTATAATGTATTACTTACGATATATTTATTTAAAATTATTAAAAAATATATTATTTTAATAAAATATGATTCAGTCTGATTGAACTCGATCGGACCGTGGCCCAATTAACCTTTCGATTCGATCTCCTATTCGATTATAAAAACATTGCTTCCAATTCTTCCCCTGCGAACGTGTTGCTGCCACTATTGCTCGAGCGAGCTCCTCATTTGTGGATGCTGCTGGTGTGGCTTGAAGAGAGGGTGTTGTGAGAGGGAGAGGATGGGAGTGAGAGAGGGTGTGAGAGTAGAGGGGGAAATGGGGTGGTCGGTTGGTGGGACGGGGCGAAAGGAGAATACAATTAGGTGAAGAAAAAAGTGGTTTTTCTACTTTCGGATATTAGTTTAAGGGTTTCAACTTTTGGATCATTCAATGGACTTGTGGGTGTGGGTTTTTTTTTTTGGTAGAATATTACACAAAACTTGGGACTTGGTTTCGTTAGATTCTCCCAAACACTAACACAACTTGAATCCAAAACATCAGACAACGCATGAGTACGCTTGTCAGAATTTTGGGTAATCTATTCTTGTTTCTTCCATAACCACGTTAATTCCAATCTTGTTGGGGAGCGATTGGATTTCACCTTATAGTCTTTTTTTTCTTATTTGTCATATTATTTACCTTTTTATATAGGTGGTCAATTTTATATATGTGTGCATGTATTATAACACTTTGTTATTAATAACAAAATAAACATTAATGAACATATATATTTTATTTAAATACGTTGGTTACAAATACTTATTTTGTGAGCACTTTTAGTGTCTAAGATATATCTGATTTAAGTATATTACAAAATTAATCAGTTTAAAATATAAAAAGAATATGATTACATTCATAATTAGTCATCATATTCTCTAATTCTACATTCTAATTCTATCCAAACATTTATTCAAATAGTATCCAATATAAGATTTTTAATGATTTTCGTCATCCAAATTCATCGAAAATATCGTGAAATCCGTCGAAAAAATTAGTTTCCGACGCATTTTTACCTCTCGTTGCTAGCAACTTTCCTACGGATTTAGAAAATTGTTGATATTTCCAAAGGAGACATCCCGATGGGCAACCTCATGTCGGAGGTTTCGATGGGACAGAAAACATCGGAACCTCAGGGGGAGGCATTATGTCGAAACCTGAGATGAGGTATACCCAATGGAGGTTTCGATGGGTAGTCGACCATCAGAACATCTGGCGGGAATTTCCCATCGAAACCTCCAACGGCGATAACCCCGTTAGAGGTTCCGACATGCCATCTAACTTCATAACCTCCAATGGGATAGCCTCGCCGGATGTCTGACCAAAGCGCCCCTGTCGAACATTCCGACGGATCCATCCATCGAAAACTATTTTTAAAATATTAAAAACTGAATCCGACCAACAAGCAGCGCGATAAGATGGCAGAGGTCGAACTTTGCTAAGAGGAGGAGTGGGAGAGAGGGAGGCTGCCGCCAGGCGGTCATATCCGGCCGCACGATTGACAAGTGGCGGTTGCCGTTAGAGAGAGACCCTGTAGCAGGCGCCAGATCCGACTGCATGGCCTCCAAGTCATGGCCACCGATAGAGAGAGAAAAAAGAGGGATCCAATAGCAGGCGTCAGATTTGGCCAAATCCAACTATCTGCGGCCGATCCGCCTTGCGGATGGCTGGATCCGGTCACTTTGAGGCTGATCCAATCGCCTATAGGACGATGTGGCTGCCTGCAGCAATCCGGCATGCAGACGGCCACATTTGGCCATTGCAGCCAGATTGCCCATGGATGATTGGATCCGGTCGTCCGCAATTTCGATCTGCGGGTGGCCGAAGTCGAGAGAGAGGGACAAGGAGGCCAAAGCCGTGAGAGTGAAAAGAGAGATGGAGAGAGAGAGAGAGAGGGGATATATATAATATAGATATAGTATATATATATATATATATATATATATATATAATGTATTTGTATATATATAAAGAGAGAGAGAGAGAATTTGGCAGGAACGATGAGTGGGAGAAATTAGAACTTCCCATGGGCCTTCAATAGTTCTGACGAACGGAAATCCAATTCCGTCGGTAATAATAATATTAAAATATTAATATTATATATTATATTATATATATAATATTATAATAATAGTTATGATGCACTCTTTATTAATCGAAGGTTTTATATTATATTATATATATAATTATAATAATAGTTACTCAAGATTCCATCCTTCGGAAGTATTGATGGATGGTGATCCGTCGGTGAAGACCAAACTCATCGATAATAATAATATTAAAATATTAATAAGGGGTTCCGTTGTCCTATTCTTATGTCATTAACTGATATAGAATTTGATGAGTCATATAGTTGTAGCTTTATGTTCTTACTTTTCGTAATGTTTTAAATTAGTGCATAGTGTTCAAAACATATAATAAAAAAAATAATGATACAAGTAATGGATGTTTCATTTATATAGAATGCAAGAAGTGTGAGAAAAAGGAGAAGATCGAGCTACATCAATAGTGTAATGGCTATCCACGGCCAATTGCATCAATGGTGTAACTGCTATCCAATATACTCTTGAAGAAGCTCTACCAATATTCCCCTGCTCATCTGCATCAATAGTGTAACTGCTATCCACGGTTAAAGGAGAAGAGCTAATATGAGGATCCAGCATATGATCAGGGAGGTCCTTCCAAAGTGAAGGATCATCATAGTTGTGACCAATGTCAAAGCGGTATTCATCATTGCCTCTCTCAGCTTCTTCGTCTTGAAGAAGCTACCCAATATACTCCTGAAGAAGATCTCCTATATATTCACATATGAAGCTCTCCAAATCACGAGAGATGTCCGCAAGGACATTTGCAAGGACCATAATCAAACACCAGTTTCTTAGCCTACATATATAATAGCACCATTAAAATTGTATTGCCGCAAGGAGGGAACAGATAAGAGAAGGATCACTCTTAAGGAAATATTTCGCCTTTGGGTCTTCTTTTAGTTCTTGATTGTGTAAACATACAAGTTGACATTTGTTTCCTGTATCACTTTTTTTTTCCAAAAAATTCTTAAGGTTTTGGGTTTGTCGTCACATTTTGCGAAAAGGACATATTGGGAATTGTAAATATATTATTTTTAAATTATATTATGCTTAAATTATCTTTCAAATGTTAGAGATACGATGTAAGATTATTTTAGAATAAAGTATTACATAACTCTCCCATTTCTTCTTGGTATGCTTAAATTATATTATATAATTTTTATTATAAATATCATTACTGATGAATCATTCCGTAAAAGATGTTAATATTAAAATATTAGTCATATGCTTAAATTATATTATATATTTTTATTATAAATATAATTACCGACGGATCTTGCCTTTTACTGACAGATTTTGATCCGTCGGTAATTCTAAAAGCTAGTTAAAAATATTGATATTAAAATATTATTCATATTCTTAAATTATATTATATATATTTTTATTATAAATATACTTACTAACGGATCTTGCTTTCGAAATTATCGATGGACTTTTGATCCCTCTATTATTCTGAAGGTAGACCCATTAAAAATATTAATATTTAAATATTAGTCATATGTTTAAATTGTATATATTATTTTATAAATACAATGGATTGCATCCTTGGAATTATCGATAGATACACTATCCATCCATAATTCCGAAGGCGGCCAACGCCGATAAGTTACCGACAGATGTTGACCGTCAGTATTTTGAAAGGATTTTTTTTGCAGTTGCAAATGTCATAAAAAATTGTGAAAAATTTTTATCCGTCGAAAAATATCTATCCCAAATGTCTGATGTTCTTGTAGTGATCCTCTTTCATTTGCAAGATGCACATGATATTAGTTTGAGTCCGAAGCAAATGAAAAACTCCAACAGACTTGCGATCAATGGAACATCCAACCAAGCTTGTGATCAAGTGTTGTGAGCTCATTCTAGTGATATTCAGGCCAAGATTCGATGCATGCATGAACCAAGTAGTTCAAGATATGTTTCACAAGTTGCCAGTTCAATTTGCATTTACCGACACAAGAAACGGACTTCAAATGCAACATCTAGCTGAGTCAATTGTAAGTATTAAAGTGCACTAGAGACTAGTATATAAGGGGTTGGATTAGAAAACACCTTATTCAGCTACAAGCTCCTTGTAGAGTGGCAAGCGGAGAAGTGTCAGTGCGGCGAAGCAAGTCCTCATATATTTTTGTTGAGACCGCAATAAACCATCAAATGTGAAAATAACTTTGAACCAAGTAAGAAATGAAGAACTCCATGATCATATACAGCTAGAGCTTATAATAAGATCATCAACATAAATGAGAACATAGGCTATGGTTGTTGAGTTCTATTGATATTAAGTGATGTGTCTATTGTTCAACCAAGAAAACTAAATTGAAGCAATGCTTGCCTTCCATCTATTGAATGCCAAAAGGAAACTTAGTATTTGAAACCAAGTTTTTGAAGTTTGTTTAAGTTCATAAATAAACTTAATCTTCAGTAGTGTCCGTCGATCATCCCGGGCCTTCTCAATCGGGCCCCGGTGTAGAGGATGATTCCTCTTCGTCTAAAAGAGAGAGAATCCATGATAATGGGGTAGTCACCATGAATAATATTGGCCGGTCGTAAGTTGGATAAGTTTTACAAATTCTATTATACTTCATATTATCATTTGAAAACTAATTATTTTCTTAAACTGCATGGCTATTTTTTTATCTCGCTTCTACCATGCAAGATATTAGTACTCTTGCCCTCTCCCACTTGTCGAAAGATGCGTGATCATGGAAGGATGTCCTAGTTCAAACGAAGGATGACATCTTTTGCACATTTATGGAATGATTTATTTTATTTGTGCTAAATAATTATTTTATATTATTTTTTAATTACTAATTTTCATATTTTTTTAAAGATTCAAATAAGTTTGATCTGGATCTTAATTTGGGGACGAACCGAAGAGCTTTTGAGGAGGTGATTGTGAAACGTGTCTAAAATCGTTTGTATAAATTTCGCAAGGCCGCCACATCCATTAGCCTCAGTATTGATCAGGGCATACGAGATGCACAAGATATATTAGACATCCGGTTTGAGAGTCACTTTGTAGGAAATGATGAGTAAGTTTACATTTGAATTATTATTTTTATTTAAATTATAATTTTACAAAGTCTAACTTTTTAATGTTGATACACGATGGATGAAAATTGGGTCTGCCTGAGGTTCACATCCACACAGGCGGGATCGATTGGATTTGACAAGCATCGACGACACATGATAATGTATATACAGAAAGTCGCTAATCAAATTTTTATCTTATATCTACTTATTCGGCAAAATTTGAAATTTTATTGCAGGAGGAAAAGAAAGGTGGTACCATTGATTTTCGCTCAATGAGATAGTCATGCCCACTGCTCGTCGCATTTTTGCGAGTTTCATCATGTATTTATTTCCTTTTTCGCATTAGTGTAAAAGATTTCTCAAATATACAATATATGAATTTTTAGGAAACATACAATGAAAAATGGTCGAAAAGTACGGAGATCCTAGTACTCAGCCATCAATAGGTAATGTATCTTGAAAATGATTCATATTTTTAATCTTATATAATACTTTACATGAAATTATAGCTACTTTGCAGGGGATGTTATTGTTTGGGAGGAGGTGTCTGGCATGACGTGAGGAGGATATGAGTGGCATAATCGCTCAGGTTCCTAGGAGAAGCGGAAAATATGTAAGCAGCCCATCTTCATCTGTTGCACCTGAGTTGACGTTGGACAGCATTAGGGGACTGATTTAGGAGCAGCTTTCTCAACAGCTTGCCCAACATCTGGCTCCTATTTTGCATTTTCATATCATCTTTGTGGTCTCCTCTCATATCATCTCCATTTTCATCTTTGGTTGTCGTATTTAAATTACTATTGGCGAGGTGTGTCCAATGTTTAATGTTCATCCACGCACTCTTGGTGCGCACATTAATCGCACGTAATTGGTTGACCGATATTCTTCCATGATAGATGGGTTTGAGCTTATATTTTAGGATAAACTTACTTCCTTCATGACCACTACAACACATAGGTTTCTTCCTCCTATTATGAATGTGGTCCATCATATTATTAGTTAAATGATTGCTCCATGGAGTGACTGGTCATTTTGATGAAGTAACTCATTTTAATTTATTCTTACATGCTTGACCCTTGGTGACCCATTTTTTTGTTCACTTTGGCCACTATCTTTTCCATCTTTTTCGTTAGCCATAGAAAAGATTTTTTCTGTACGTATGGGTGAGCAAATCTGGGTTCGGGACCGGGTCTTGTCCGACCCGGTTTGCTCCGTGTTTCGAAAAAGGAGACCCGATCATGGACCTGGTCCTAGTCGGGATCGGGACCAGGACATCTCGGTCAAATCGAGACAATAATCGAGAATTCTCAATTATCCTGCTTTGACTATAAAAAGGTAAAATAATAAATAAAATAGCAAAAAATTAATGTTATTATATAAATATGATAATTATTAATTAAATTATATATATGATAATATAATATAGTGTATATTTAAGATATATACCAAATAAAATATAAGTTTTTATTTAAAATAAGCATAAATATACTATTTAAAAATAATTTAATATTAATATAATATATTTAACTGGGTCATGACCGAGTCCGAGTTTTAATAACCCAGACCAGGTCCCGACCCGATCCTGACCGGGTCTCAAGGAAATGAGACTCGGTCCCGACTCGATTGGTGGACCGGGTTGGTAACTGGGTCGGAAAAAATCTCGGAAAATTTGGGTCGAGCCGGGACGACTCACCCCTATCTGTACACAATCCCTTCTATTTGGCCATTAAATTATACACATTATTCGAAGGAAGAGAATAGTGATTCTCGAGGATGATAAACACCTACCAATTAGACTATCTGATGTGATGAATGCAAAGAAGACATATTGCAAGTGTCTTGAATATGAGTAGAAAGTGTGGTTTGATCACTCTGGACACTGCGTTCAAGCATGAGATGGAGGACAGTGAGGTATATGCTATTGCCATTGGAAATGATACATATGGTTAGATAATCTAATGTCGGAGCTACAAAGGATAGACCAATGGAACATATATATGGACTTGTGACTCAAGTTCGTGTGTGTGTAAATGAAGCATGATGGACTCTTATCCCCCTATGACAACACGTCAGAGCAATGAATACCACGAGCGTCATCAATTGGTTCACATGATAGAGGTATCGAGGAGGATTACATTGAGACACTAGAGGCAGGATAATGCACCCTCTTGCACATGATGAAACGGTCACTACACCAATACTCGAGTTTTGTCATGGAGAGTCGTTAGGAGTTCTCGCTACTTACAATTTACAACTGTGAGTATTACTTATGCTTGAATCATGGTTTTTATGCTCATGTGATATTTCATTGCACTGTAATTATTGTCTCATGTCTTAATTAAATTTGTTTATCATTTATGTCTTGAGTCTTCTATGTTTTGTCCCCAAATTGATATGAATTTGAGTATCTTTTCAAACTATACATGAAAGTATTGTTAATATTGTATTTTTTCTATACCAATTTCATTTCCTTACATTTTTATAAGACAAAAAATTTGAGAAATACAAAATTAGTAAAATAAATATGGAGTACTTATAAAATTCTTACAAGAATATCAAAATGGATAAAAAAAGGTTTAAATAGAATCTATACATATATAGGTTTGATTGAAATGAACAAATTTTTTTTTTTTTTTTTGTAAAAATAAGCATGAAAGGGGAATTTCTTGATAACTTATAGTAACTTTGTATTGTAGCATTATACCATTCACATTTGGCAAATAGTTTCATAGTGTAATGGTGACACCTTTTCGCTCTTTATTGTAGAGGTTACCTTCAAGCATAAGTGAAGAATGATAGTTATAAAGTTGCTTCCTTATCCAAGTGAAGTATGATTTGGGATAGTGGAAAGGCGATGAGTTGGAAGACATGGAGTACGTCAAAATGTTAGGTAAATTACATGGAGCACGCAAAGGACCCCCTTTTTTCTTCCTTGCGCGCAGCGAGGAAGAAGAGGAGGGGCCGGCGCCCCCTCGCGAGCTCGCACAGGCGCCGTAACTTTTAAATTTTTTATTAATTTTATAATATTTTATTATTTTTTATTACATCAGTAATGTAATCGAGAAATTGATTATTACCGATCAAGTGGACGAAGCATGCAAGAAAATCAAAATTGGAAGATAATCTAATTAGAAAGTGAAGGTTGATGACTAGTAGTTACAACGTCCAAAGTTGAGAGGCGATTGGTGTAATTTATCTCAAAATGTTAAATTCCCATTTATTGTGCGAAATGAGTTTCAATTTGAATTGATTGATAACAAATAATTATGATAATTTCATTACAAGTTACAATTTAAAAGATAATTTTGTTACAAAATAAAGTTAAATAGTAGATTTGGGAACATGTTAAAGTTGGGGGTAGTGGCCAAAATTACTCTATTCTAAATTGAAGTCTAACACCTTTTTATTTATTCAAGAGTTCCTTCATTTCATCTTTTTAATTTTTTTAATATATATATATGTATATATATATATATGCGCATGCGTACATACCTATACACATGGAATAAATTTATAGGATTTATAAAATCCGTACAGAATCACTATAAGGACATATATTTATGCATAATTTATTATAATAATTATTAATTTTTTATAATCCTATAAAAATAAAGTCATTATAATAAATTATAAAAAATATAAATTAGATATGTAAAACATTTTACAATATAATGATTCCTTATTTTGTTACATAACCTTATTATTATTATTATTATTATGAAACATTTAAATTTCCACAATAAAGGGTTAACAAATCCAAACATCAATTTGTAGACTTTCGTATATTTTTTTAAAATTCACAGTGAGAATGACAGTAACGTAATTAGCTTCATTCTTCAGCTGCTGCTGCTGTTGCTGCTTCTCCTTCTTATTGATTTCGTCGGTTTATACAGTAATTCTACGACTATCTTAGTACCTAAGAACTAAGAGAGCAGAGCTTGTTTTTCAAACCACGATCAAGCTCAGCTGATGCCCACGCATATTTATAGAGACCGGAGGCCATTCGGCGTTTCCATTCCGTGTAGACAATCATACTTTATTAGCTACAGTATATATAAGAAGCACTTTACGAAACATGTTTAACATGGGGGACATCCCAGTTCTTTTTAAAACCACAGAGAACACATTTTAAAGATTAAAAGACAAGGGCGCATATATAATTTTAATCGAAACAACTACGATAGTAACATGATAATTGATGGCGCTACTCAGTAAAATAAATGCTTCGATGACAATAAAATATTTGTACGTGGAGGTTAACGTCGTGAATTCAAACATCAAAGGCGACAACGTTGAACATTAAGTAAATAGTTGAACGCTTACAAACAACAAGTTCAGATTCATAATTACCAATGACATGCAGTTGGCGTAAGCAAGTTGAATTTGTTGATCGCATCATGAGGGCAAAGCTCTAGCTATTGGTCAGTAAGAGATTATGGGGCGCGCGGCATATATCGAAAGTTGGAATATTTTTAACTTTTTTCCTGGCCCATTTTATTCTGCCTCTTGAAGCTGTATACTTGAAAGATAATGTGGTTCGTTTATGTTGACGCAAATAACATGCAGTTACATAAAAACATATGCACCAAACGTGAAAAACATATGCATGCAGGTTGTAGATTACAACATGGAAACACCATCAAAGAAAGAAATTAATTGAAGTAATGTGAAGCACTTAAAATTAAAGATTAGTGATTAGTATGCACGTAGGAAAGTTCTTAGAATGCACCTGCTGATCAATTTACTGTGCGAGATTAATGAGTACTAAACAGATCAAGTTACATAAGAAATCTGAAAAAATGATGAGGAAAGGGCAACAAAATCATATAGCATGGCGATAACATTGTGTGTTTATATAGTTGGTTTCGTCTATGTAACGTTCGTTGGCATTTATCAATTGTATATAATAATTATAAATCAAATGAGCAAACATAATATCATGCGCCACCTAATTATACGTTGATTAAAGGTAATAGATAAATAAAACAATTAGAATTAAAATTATAAAATAATAAAGTATAATGTCTAAAGAGAAATAATGAGTTGATTGGATGAAAATAGAGGACAAAATTATTATACACAAATTTATAAAACTCGGAAGACCAATTATAAAAATAAGTGTGAAAAATTATGGTCTGGATCACTTAATTAAGAAAAAAAGAAATTGATTAAAGTCTATATATAAATAAAACAATTAGATAAAAAAATAAAAAAGTAAAATATAATGGCTAAGAGAGAAAGAATAGTGTGGATAAAAATAGAATGGTAAAAAAAATTATATATTAACCATATCTTTCCCTGTCAAACGCGTCCACGCGTCCAGCCATCAAATCCTCAAGGCCTGAGAGGAGTCAACTTCGCTTCTGGCGGATCAGGAATTTTTGACACAACTGTAATGAGCTCAGCCTTCTTTCATTGTTGTCATCTGTCCAAGAATGTTTCAGACAAAAATTTCCACCAATTCTTGTCGTAAGTTAAATCTATAGTGAAACCATTTTTTTCCTTGTATTTTCCAAATCATGCATTAGGGTTCTACAATCACAATGACCAAGCAGATCGAGTACTTTGTAAGACTGAAAGCAAAGATCACGGCTCATTGGGAACCGATAAGACGAAGCATCTGGTGTCCAAATCCATCTTCATAATTAGCTCCGGAGGCAACGACGCGTTCGGATTTCTCGCACAGAATAAGTCTCCAAATAACACGCAAGTGGAATTATTTTTTTACAAATCCCGAATTATTTTTTACCTGCTTCATTTGCATTCATCAATTTTCTTACTTTGATAATGGTACGTACGATATAAATCTACAATCTAAGCCCATGCATGCCTTTCACGTTTGGCAGCATCAGAGTCAGAGAGAACATGCATGTCATCATGCAGTTCATGACAAATATTTGTGTACGTAGTGCATGTGCATCGTCATCAACTCATATATAAATCACATTATTTTACAGAGGTCCCCTAGATCGAGCTTGCAGGCGCAGACACGATCAACAAATTCAACTTGTATACGCCTACAACACGTACGTTCACCTCTTGTTGGTAATTGTTATCTCTATTTCATACTCTTTTTGGATTACAATTCGTACGTGACCACAATTATTGGCAGTTAACTATTAAATGTTAAACGTGTGAGGTTCCATGTAACAAAAATATTAAATGAATGAATACTTTAATTATATACGGTGATACTGTTCAGTGTCATCAATTAATATATTACATGTCATAGATGTTACTCTTCTTAACTATTTAAGCTTTTAAAAAAATTAATTACCACATCAAATTTAACATAGTATATTGCATGCATAACATAGTATATTGCATTATTCACTAGGTTAGCACGTTTAATTGTTAAAATTGTCACAGAAGCTAATAAATTCCAATTTGATTTCTAGAATAATAAACTTTCCATGAGAATTCCATTTTACGTCTTATGACTCCGAATAACTTGATTATTATTAGGAGCTATTGTACATCTAATTATTAATTTTGTGACTAATTAATTTAAAATTACGCAATCCATAAAGTGTAAACAAGAGATACGAATCCATCTGAATTTTGATGTAGGAAGGACAACATTGATAAAAGTTTCAATGTTTATTGCTACGTTATCTTCCAAAACTTACAAGTTCGACGTTTGCATTCTTGTATATGCAGATATCCACAAAAAAATAATGAAATACGACGATAGATTATAAGAAGCATGAGTGAGAAAGAGATGTACGAAGATCAAATTAATTGAGAGAGACAAAATAAGGAACAAAAGATGAAGGGGGAAAAATCAAATTAAGTTAGTATATACGACGATATATTATAATAAGTTATATATAAGCACAAGTTTGCTGATATCCTTTTATTAGAGTATTTAATATAATATAATATGTTGGCAAGTCATTTTTTTAGTTTTTTAACATCTATGAAATATTTTTTTCACATATAACTCTAAATTATAAATTTTATCAATTTTAATTTTTAAAATTGTCATATTTTAAAATTTATTTTTTTCGACTAAGTCCCATCTAAACCATGCTAAGTTATTTTTTAGCATTTATAAAATATCAATTTTATCCTCCTTTTTTTAATATAGAAATTATTAAAAATAAAAATATTAGCATGAGCATGAGCATAACATTACATAAAATATGGTTATTAAATAATAATTTTTTGACCTATTAATTATTTTATAATTGTTGAAATATTCTTATTGTAATAAGAAAGTAAATGCATAAGTGTCATTTAACAATTATAAAAAAGTATAAAGTTTTTTTCTTATGAAATGTAACCAAAGGATTAAATGCCGAATTCGGACAAGTTCTTGTAAGTTCATAATTTATTATTAGACGTGAAAAAAGTATAATTGAGTGAGTCTTAAAGAAAATAATCTAAATTTTTTCTTAATTCCTATTTTAATAGATATTAGAGGATAAAAGGAAAAACATTTTATTATTCGATCTTGAAATTAGCAAGTGTGTAACACAACATTCTTCATTTCTTTAGGTAAATATTATGTTCTTTTCAATTATAACACTCGTGTTTAATTTTATATTTTACCAAATTAAGTTACAACCATTATTTTACTTTACTTTTATTAATATTTTATTCCATTTATGGAAATTTTAATTTCTTGAAAAAGAAAAAAGATTATATTTAAAAATAACCAAATTTCTATAATTATGTTATAGAAAATAAAATCATCATCCGCTAATGCATGCTAAATGGAATCACAATTGGTAAGGAAGTTTTTGTTAAAGAGAGGATGAAAACAATGTTGTACGATCTCATCCGACCATTGACCCGGATCATCGAAATCGAATTGAATCGAATGGTCAGATAGAGTTAAATCAAACGATTAAAATATAAGTTAATAAAAAGAATAAAATATATTAAATAAAATTGTTTTTCATTCTCAATGTATTTGTAAGATGTATAACAAATAACTTAAAGTAAAATAAAATAGTTTAATAAGTCAAATAATATAATAAAGTAAGTATTACTTAAATAGTCATTACATAAAAAAATGATAAATGTTCATAATTATAAATAAAAAGTATTCATGATATGTGATGAAAAATAAGGAAAAAAGTTGGAGCATAATTTTAATATATATATATATTTAACGTATTCTAAAATATTTAATTTTTTTACATAATTATTCTTTTATGTCGACCCCCCAAACCCGTCAGGCTGACCGGTTGAATTCGAACTTTGACAATGTCAAAGTGGGTCAACCTCAAAGATGAATTTGAAGTAACACGCGGATTGTTGACACCGATCCGATCGGTTGTCCGAGTTGAATTTTACAATTATGGATGAAAATTAATAGCTTCAAGTTCGATTTATGTAGTTACCAATTTAGTTAGAAAAATATTTTTTTATTGTGACTAATTAGTCACACAGTAATAGGATTAAACATTGAGAGTAAACAAAAAAGAAATATGAAAGAAAAAGCATAAACATATTTTAGAATAAAATAATACGGATAGATAGAAGGGAGATTTTTCAGTAATGTCCCTTTATTTGTTCTAATATTTTTCAACCTCAATGGAGGTAGTGAAAATAAAAATATATATATTTTAAAAATATAGGAGTTCAGAAAATCAATTATAATTATGTATTACAAATAAAAAGAAATCAATTTCTGTGTACATTGGCAACGATATGATATTGACAGATAATTTCAATCTAATTAACACAATAATTTGTTATCCTTATATTTTTTTCATTTGCTACCATTTGAATCTTATTCTCCTCTGTCGGAACTTCAAAACGGTATATCATCCACACTCTTAGGTGCCTCGATTTGTGAAAAAACAAAAGAGAAAGAGTGACTCTCGTGCAGAAATTCTATGAAGAAAAATAACGCTTTCAATTTATAGTTCTCAATTAGGATTTTTGACTCCTATTAAGCCTTGGACTATATCTACATCAATGATGATCATCAATCATTAATTATCATCTCTGAAATATTCAGATTTAATTAAATCTAAATTTTACTTATTATTCCATAATCATACTTATCAAAAATACATCTCTACTCAAATTTCTTTTTATCTCTTTTATAACTTCTTTCAATGAATCTCTACCTTCACCTTTTCCTTTTATTTCTTCATTTTTTTATAATTTTCGAAATTATTTAATTTTATAATATTTTATCATCTAATTTTTTATTTAAAATAATACAAATATTATTAAAATAATAATAAGTATTATTTTAATGACTAAAATATTTCAAAGTCATAAATATTATTAAAATAATCCTTTCATACTTAAGAGTCCTATGTCCATTAGAATTTCTTTTGGATCTAATTGAATTATAAAATTACTATATTATTCTTGATAAAATGGTGAGGTGTTACAAGATATTTCTAATATATATATATATATATATATATATATATATATATATATATATATATATATATATATATATTATAATAGATTAGGATTGGTCTAAAATATGGGGACCAGCGGTATGGATCCTATTTTCGAAATTAGATCCCATGGAAATTCATTCCGGGTCGTAATATTAACCCGAGATTATATTTCAACCTAGTAAGATATATCATATTTTTTTATTTATTATATACCATACTTAAACAAATATTGTTGATCCTAGAATATGTATATATAGGTATACATATATAATATTATATCTTTTTTATTTTAAAAATGGATTTTATTCATGACTATATCCTCGACGTCTTAGGTTTCAGGTTTAACGACCTCGTCCCCAGCCCAAATATGGATGATATAATGTCCTCTCAACAATGTCAATTTAACTTTCTTAACTAATTCCATCAATGTTCAACAGAGTTATATATGATATGATTAATATTCGAGTGAGCCGTGAGTGCTAAAAGTTAAATCACGTTAGTTTTTAATTCTTATGTACATATATATATATATATAGCTCAAAATTAGTTAATGTTAATCTTTATGTATCACTTGTTGTTTGGGGAAAACATTCGCCTGATGACTAAATTACCAGATGAGATGATACATTGAGGAACGAAAGCACGTAAGGATGTAAAATCACAATCTAGGAGAAATCTGGTAGATGAGTCTTTGGAACCTCATCATGTGCTCGGCTTGCAGGCATATGACCAGGGACACGCTCCCATCGCGAGCGGGGTTCGGCAGCACAAATCCTATGCCCTCGTCCGGTCTCCACCCGGGCACCGTGAGCATCGGCCAGCCCGGGATGGCAGGTTTTCTTGAGGGTGTTGAGGTGCTCTCGAGTGAGCTTGAACATGTCGACGCACGAGTCTAATGAATTCATGGGAGGCGAGACCGCCAGGCTGGAGGAGTAATCCATGAGGAGTCTGCCCGCTCCCTCGCAACCGCCGCACCCGGGGAACTCTCACCGACCCCGCCCTACGTACCTTCGCGAGGTCCAATCTCGCTCGCTGCCACCCAATCGTCTGTACCTCCCTCGTCGGTGTTCCCTTGCAGATCCGTGAAGATCCACGATGTCATAGATCTCGAGAACCCCCCTGTGATCCTTACGAACTCTGCCACGACCACCGCCACGATGATCGATGCTCGATACGGGTGTGAACCCAACGATCCGACCCGGCACGACCTAATTTGGGTAAGGTCGGATTGGTGGTTGGGTCGAACCATGGGTCGGGTTGGGTACGGGTTGAAAAAATTCAACTCGAGTCGATCTGATCCGACCCGAATTTTTATTTTTTAAAGTTTTTTATCTAAATCTAGGCTTGTATTTACTTTAATTTTTTTAAAAAATAAAATAATTAAATACAGAAATAATATTGAAATAGTTATAAGATTTATTTTGTGCTTTAAAATAAATATTAAATAATATTTTTAAATTAAAAAATATTAAATAAGTAAGAAAAAAATTTTAAAAAAAGGAAAATTGGGTGGTCAGGTTACCCGACCACTCGACCCGACCCGGCTCACCGGGTCGGGTTAGGTCAGATTTGACCCCATTGACAGCTTGACCCGACCCGTGAACACCCCTAATTGCTCGACTTCCTCGCCCACTAGCTGCTGCCGCCTCGTGAGTTGTCGTTGCCTCCGCCTGTGCAGGTCATCATCGCCTTCATAGGTCTCCGTCGTCTTCAATCCTCGTAGGTCTTCGCCGCGTTCTCAGCCACCCCTCGCTGTCGCCTTCGCGAGGATTGAGCGACCGCTGCCTACTCGCTGCTCGCCGCAACAACCATGCCGGACAACAACCCTCGCCTGTCACATAAGCAAGGATGTAATCTCGTGAAGACCAAATTCGTGGATGGATGTAATTGAGATTAGTGAAAATTTTAATTCATATTAGTGATGTCGTTAACTTGTAATCCAAATTAGATGATTATATAATTGTCGATTAAATTGGGTATCCAATTAGTTGTAATTAAGTTTTCAAAATTTTACTTGTGCAATTTTGATCACAACACTAAATTGGCTAAGCCAATTTGACGATCTTACCTATTGATTTTGTTGAATGAGACAATTGGAGTATAAGGTGGAGAAAGTAAGGAGTGCCTTTACGATTCTACAAGTGTAAGTGCAGATGTATTCGACATTTCCATACTACAAAAGAATACGATAAAAAATCTGTCACCCATTTTTCTCGATAAATATTCCGTTAACATTCACAATAACATTCACAGTTTCATTCTAATGCCTACAAGACTTCTTGCTCAATTAACATTCTAATGCTTAGTTTCACAAACATAGAACATTTTAACATTCTTCGCTCACAATTCACAACAAATTCATACAAACACAATTTCATTCTAACTCAAAATTAATACAAATTGCTAATACTCTTCATCCGGGTGTTTGGTGTTTGGCGTTCGGGCGACGACCTACTATCGGCGTAGAGAGGGGCACAACATGAAAGGCTTAGAGAATTTTAGGGCACAGAAGGCGGCGGCGACAGGTGGCGGAGAATGCAGCGGTGACTCGTGAGGCGGTTGCAGCGAGTGGGCGAGGATGTCAAGCAACGAGGCGGCGGCGGCGAGTGGGCGAGGATGTCAAGCAGCGAGGCGGCGATCGGAGGGGGAAGAGGTGAAGGGGGCGAAGATAGAAGGGGAAGAGGCGAAGGCGGCAGGTGATGTGAGGGGAGGCCACAACAATTGGAGGGGAGTAGAGAAAGAAAAAAAAATGTAAAATAATCTCAACCCTCCGTGCAAAATGAATGATCCAAATTAAGGCGCTACACCAAATTTCACCTAAGACGTGTTACACCTACATGAATTCCACATATATAGATAATCAATAATAGGGATCCTAAAAAGTTTATTATATTTTTTACATTTCCATCACAAAAATAGTGTCACAAATTCGTCATAAATAGTTCGAATAGTTTGGTCTCAAATCCATCACGAGTATTTTGCTAGGTTCATCACTCACAATTTGTCACAACTTTAATCATTTACGGTCCTTTTATTTTGTTTTTACGATTCTGAATCATATTGAGCATGTGATGAAAATACTTTGACAAAAATAGTTTAATGGAACTGCGGCTAACTTTATGCCATAAATTCTTTCTAATATTTTTGATAAAATATTTCCATCACAAAAACAATTTTTTCTTACACTGAATATAAATAATATATGCTAAAGAAACAAATTAATTCGATCTGTAGATAGTCCTTTTATTCCGAAGGAGTAATAATACTAAAATTCATTCCACAATTTTCATTCCTTGCGTAATATGTTATTATCATTCAATAATATAAATATAAGACATCCATGACACACAGATTTATGAAAGCAATTCAACTAGGTCTCTTATTTATGAGACACCTAAGATCTCGATATATATATTTTTGCATATGGTGCAACCCTAATTGTTCATCCCTTGTTTTATTTCTCAAATACCTTTGCAAGGAATTAATATGCCTCAAATTTTGCATGTCCCTACGCCAGTTGCTTGATGTTGATTGGGCTTGCGTAGTCCTGACCATCGTAGAATGGAAATATCTTTGGGTTCATTCTTGATGGAACTCTGATTTTAAAAAAAAAAATTCCTGAATAGTCCATGAAAAGTTATAGTACAGCACACATGAAACAAGTTAAAAATATAAATTAAAAAATGACACTCTTTAGGTAGTCACCTGTGAGCTTTGGCCAAGATTTTTTACATATTTGGTTGTACGTAGCTTAAGCTTTATTTTTTTTTTAATTTGCTTTGGCCAAGATTTTTTTACATATTTTGTTGTACGAGCTAGCCACTCTTAAATAGCAAGCTTTACTAAATTGGATCGGACAGATAGGTTCAATCAGTTCAACTAAAAATCAATGGTTATTTGGTTCGATGCAATATCAAAATTGCTTTTGAAATTGATTGAAAAAAAGAACTAGTTGAACCTAGTTCAAATTCAATTTAAAAAACCAAAACCAATAAAAATAGAAAAGTTAACAAAGAACATAGGAAGTGTTAAAAGGAAAGTTAAAAAAGGAGAGAAAATGAAATGTAAAAAATGAAATAGAAATAAAACGGCAATCACTAAAAATTGAATAATATTAAAAGGGAAATTATCAAAGGGCAGAAAAATGAAAATAAAGGGAAAGTGTCAAAGGAAAAATAAAAAAGGATATTTTAAGGTAAAATATATTAATACAACATATATTACCATTAAATAATAAATAAAAAATCTATAATATCATATTAAAATTGAATCATCCATATTTACATAAAAGTTTCAACAAAATATCGATGCGCGTAATAAGAATAATTACTTAATAACCTTTCAATGTAAAGTAACTATATAGTTTAACTCATCTTCGATTTGAACATGCACGTGCCATGTTGGCACATGTTTTTTTTTTCGTTTTTGTTCTTTTCTCGTCCTGCTAATTAATGGGCCCTGGACCGACATCCCTTTCATTTTTGCACAATTCGAATCCTGCCATCCATCGCCGGATCGATGGCAGGCTACACCTGTGCTCCTTATTCCCTTTTGATATTTAATTTTTTTTGAACTCTTTTGTGGGTTGGCCGTTGGTATTAGTGATGAAGATTCTGAAGCAATTAAGAATATGTCAATATATTCAACTTGTTCGCTACATAACATCAATTTGTTATATAAAGATTGTAGATATTAGCATTGAAATTCTGTCAGCATAAATTTGTGATACAGTTTCGTTATTGAGTTTGCAGACACATTCAATATTTTTGTTTCATTCGATGTAAGTATAAAGAGTGTTTGATTTGTGATATTAACAAACTTTCTTTTATTTTTGCTTACAACAAGTTGTATTGTCATAATATAATGATTCATTATAATTTACAGATAGGTTTTATAAAAAAAAATCATCACAAATTAAAAACAAGAAAATTTAACACGGTTTTCATCACAAGTCTTTATATGGATTTTATCACAAAGATGTCACTAATTGATAATAGGGATCCTCACAAATTAATTACGTTTGTTGTTTTGCCATCATAAAATAGGGTCACGAATTCGTCATAAATACTTTCGATAGTTTGGTCTCAAATCCATTACAAGTAGTTTGCTAAGCTCTTCACAAAGAATTATCACAATTTGTCACAACTTTAATCTTTATGGTCGTCTTTTTATATTTTATGATTCTGGCGAATTATATTGACCCTGTGACGAAAATATTTTGACACAAATATTTTATTGGCAACTTCGACTATTTTTTTGCCATAAATTCTTTCTAATATTTCTGATAAAATATTTCCATCACAGAAGCTATTTTTTCTTACACTGAATATAAATAATATACGCTAAAGAAACAAATTAATTCGATCTGTAGATAGTCTTTTATTCCGAAGGCGTAATAACACTGATATTCATTTCCACAAATTCCATTCCTTGGGCAATTTATTATTACTATTGAATTATATAAATATAAAACCTCCATGACACACGTAGATTTATAAAAGCAATTCGACTGACATCTGACCATCACTTATGAGTGAAGTGATTGGTTCTCTTATTTATGAGACGTCTGAGATCTCAATATATATTTTCCCATATACTGCAACCATAAATTGTTCATCCCTTAGTTTATTTCTCGAATACCTTTGCAAGGAATTCAGATGCCTCCAATTCTGCAGGTTCGCCCAGCGCCAGTTGCTTGATGTTGATAGGGCTTGCGTAGTCCTGACCAGCATAGAAGGCAAGGGCAGCTATCATACTCGTGGCGTCAGTGGGATGTAGGTAGTCCCAGAAGAGGAACTTGTGGCGGTCGGGGCAGTAGGATGCTTTTTCAGTCGACTTCGTATGTTCTTCCCCGAATCTAAGGCACTCAGAGGTGACATCAGTGAATCCTGCAGGGATTAAACATTTCAATTTCAATTTTCAACTCAGGAATCAGAGAGAGAGAGAGAGAGAGAGAGAGAGCTCGTTTCTTCGTTACGTACCGACGGCTTTAGGCTTGGCAATTGCGTCGGAAAGCAACTTGTAGGAGCTGCAAAGGGAGTACTTCATGCCCACAAGGGGTTTGCTGAGGTTGCGCAGGAGATCCTTAGTAAGGTTATTAAATCCGCCGGCCAGATCATTCAATTCGGCGGCGCAACGAGAACAATTTCTGTCCTTTATTAATGGCGTCCAGCCGATCGTTGGGATGTCCACTACCGCGAACTTTCTCGCTCCTAAATTATATAATCTCTGCACCCATGCAGATCGACAACGTAAACGCGCGCACATATGACGTGTTTTGCAATTATGTATATTATGTTTTTCTCTCCTTTTTTTTTTCTTTTTGACGTGGTGGTGGTGCATATATGGCTTACCTGGAGATGTTCTTCAAATTTGCAGATCATACGGCGGTAAAGATTGTTTATATCGCTTGGGTTCACGACACAATTATTCCCGCATGCTTCGAAGATTATGGGAGTCAAGTCGTTGGATCCGGCGCTAATTAGGAAGATGGACTTGTCCGACAGCAGATCATCCAGCCTCTGGGGTTCTAATACAGCCGAGAGATTTCCCTTCAGGAGTTCGAAGTTGTCGATCTGCTGTGTCAATGAGATGTGGGGAAGGAACTGCATGATGACAAGTTTAAATTGGATGCTGATCATTTTTGTCAATGATATATTCCTAGGCGGAATGAAAGAAAATAAAAAACGACTGTAACTAGATCATATATATTAATTACACTCTTTAGCACCGTCAAGATTTGTTCGCTTTGAACTTAGACTCGCACGAAATTAAAATGCATTTTAATAAATAAAGAAGATGTCACTCATAAGTCCATAACCTCCTTCGTATTTTATCCATGTGGAACTAATTTTCTTCTCTTTGGTCCTTTCAGTTTGGGGCTTACAATTACAGTTTCGTCGAGGATTCCTGATGCCGCGGATGCGAAGTTGGCTCCGAAGCCCTCATCCGGGAGAGGGGGAGTGTTGTTGCGAAAAGAAAGGTATGGTGGAGGGCTCTCGTCGAACCCCAAGTTCATTGCTGTTGCATGACAAGAAATTAATTAGTTCATGCGCACATTACATTTTTTGTATGAATAAAATGGAGGTGTTCCTTTGTGTTTTCTATTTTTAATCATCGTTAATTTTTTTAAAAAAAATGTTGTTTGATTTATTTTCATATAAGAAACCTTTTAATTTGATCGAACCACATATTTTTTATTTTTTATTTAATGAATAAGAAGACAAAGAATACAATATTTCTCTTTTTAAAATAGGAATATTATCATTAAGTCCCTGTATATATATATATATATATATTATGTGTAGCGGATTAACAAGTTTGTATACCTATGTAGTCCGCGGAGTTGTAGGCGTTACTAAACCTCCCGGTCGGCTTGTGGTCTGGCATGTCGATGCCATAGGGAGAGAACATGGCGGGGTTTCCAGGTTCGATGTAGTTGTAGTTGCCGACGTCGACCAATGAGTCGCCGAACACGTAGAGCGCCTCTACCTCTGCGCGCGAGGACGGCAAACCTGCAGAGAGCACAACAAAGAGAAAGGCGAGCGTGATTAGCTTCATTCTTCAGCTGCTGCTGCTGCGTCTTCTTCTTCTGTTTCTTCTTGATCTCCTCGGTTAATTAAGGCCCTCCTTGTGTTGATATATAGCTACGCACGCTAATTCTACAGCTATCTTAGTACGTAGGAACTAAGATAGCAGAGCTTGTATTTCTCACCACGATCAAGCTCAGCTGATGCCCACGCATATTTATAGAGGAAAGGAGGCCACTCGGCGTTTGCATTCCGTGTAAACGATCAAATTTTAGTAGCAATAGTATAAGAAACACTTTAGAAGCATGTTTTAAGTGAGAGACATGCCCAGTTTTTTTAAAAACCACAGTGAACACGTTTTAAAGATTAAAAGACAAGTGCATATATAATTTCAATCGAAACAAGTACTATGGTAACGTGACGATAATTGATGGCGCTACTCAGTAAAATAAATGCTTCGATGACCTAAAACCGCTGGTCCACATAAGGGATTGGATCGAGCTGAGATGGATAGAGACAGGCCGCAATGGGACCTACTTAGGGTGGCCTTAATTTTTTTTTAAAAAAAATCCCAATGGAAGCTTACATATTAATATAATTAAGAAGAAATAAATTTGAAAGTAATTCGGTATATAACTCTCATTGGTAAAATTTGTCATTGCACACATCTGTCGTTCCGGTCGATCTTAATTCTTATGACAGATTAAAGAGACTCAAAGAGCAAGAAATTAATTGAAGATTATGTGCGAGAGTAAAGGAAATTTATATTCTGTTGGAACAAAATTTCATGCTATGTATAATTATATTTTGGTAATACAAATATTAAATAAACAGAGTTATATATTTAAAGTGCAAAAAAAATTAAATTCGGAATAAATTATTTTATTTGAATATAATCTTATTAATTTTCTAGCGAATTGCAAATTACCTCATTATATGGGTATAAAAAGTTGTGTGTAAAATAGTGCAGGGTGATCAAATGGCCGGTTTGGCAAACTGCACTACAAGAAAATTGGCGATTATCGACCCAAGACTAGCGATGCTAGGAAGGCGCTATTACGTCTTCATGATGAAGAGCGTCTCATTCGCGTCCAACTAACGCCGCATTTATGGGACGCAGAAAATCGGTGGCTACTGACGTCGCAATAGAGTCAAAAGAAATGAGACGCTACTAGCGCCACGTGTTGACGCTATCTCGACGTTATTAAGACGCGTGGTTTCCGATTAGGCGCAGAAGAAATGCGTCGCTACGTCAACGCACAGGTGGCGCTAGGTCTGAGGCGCTATTCCGACGCCCACGAGTCACTAATGCAGGTGCTAGGGAGGCTGACGCAAATATGATGGTATACGCATTGTCAATGAGACACGAATATGACGTTAAGAACGATATATTTAACTCAGCGTCGACTACTTTTGCGACGCGAATGAGACGCTATGGAGGCGCTACTTGTAGATTTTTTTTTTACCCATACCAGCCTCATTTTTTCCCCTTCTCACACCATACCATTATATAATGCATATAAAAATGCATTGATATTCATCATAGGCAATATAAAAACATCACAAGCATAACATTTAACATAAAAATGCATTGATATCCCCCTCGCGTCGTACCGGCCACCTCCTCCCAAATAGCAGGGTCCTCTACGAAATAGAAAAAAATATACAATCATATAATATATAAATTATATATCAAGAAACACAAATTAAAAATATGACAAAACTAACGAAATAACATTACCTGGTGGCTGAGTACTCGGATCATCTCCATACATTTCAACCATTTTCGCATTATACTCATCCTAAAAAATTTAAACATTGTGTATTTAAAAAATAGTGTACTAACGTCAACAATCAAATGATCATGTCATGAGACTTACCAGAAGCCTACGAGCAGTGTGCGTGACTAGGTCGTTTGTCTTTCGGCTTTTATGCGTGGCCTCATAGACTGCACGAAAATCTACGGGACCATCTTCTTTCTCCTCCTACAATAAGGTTTCAAATTTAATAACATAAGTATAAGTCAAAAGTTTGATAAATTGAATTTATATGTAAATTACCATGCGCTGTCGATGCTCGTCAAATCGCATCGACCCCCCTGTGTGGATGTGGGCCTCGGGCTTCGAAAGACGGTTAACTCCTGCCTTTCTCGACTTCCTTTGCCATCGTTCATCTGTCCTTTGTGAACATCAAATACTTACACTTTCAAAAACTATAATTATAATAAAAATAATTTCAAATAATTTCAAAAACTATAATTTTAATAAAAATACTTACAATAATGTTCTCACCTCGATTGATGTGTACCACAACATGATCAGTGACAGTCCGCACGTCTGAATGAATTGAGCAGGTGCTTGTGTTATCGGGGGCATAGCAATTGGCATTATTAAAAAATAATTAATATAATTAATTGAGAAATGTCAATAACAATAAATATATCACCTAGCGTAAGATGTCGCTCGCCAACGTTAGAATGTGGTGAAATGTCTGGTATTCTCACCGATGGCAGTGCGGTGGCAACTATCATCATAAGAAAATACAAAAAAATTGGCTCCTATTTAAAATTATGGATTATACAAAAAATAACCTAGTGTGACATGACGATCGTCGTCGTGCGATCGAGACGTCCCGACTATCTGCCCCGTCGACGGTGGAACAACTGTCACAAAAGCAAAATATTTAAAAAACTCTATCTCATACTCTTTATCACCTACAATGTGTCACTTATCTGAAGTGATACGTGGAGCAGAGTCACCAATGAATCGCCTATTATGTGACGATCCGGCTACGTGTCCCGTCGGCGGCGGAGGAACTAATATTATTAAAAAATGAATTTAATTATTATAATCAACTATAAATAAGCAGCTGATAATAAATATATCACCTGGTGGTTGTGATGGGTGACTCAACTGGAGTGAACTCCTGGAAGAGCGAGATGACACAGATGCTCGACCTCTAGTAATCATGACTGAAAAAAGAAAGAAGCTTCTCTTATTATCAGTAACCATATATAACTTAAAAAAGAAGTAAAAAGCTTATGTCATTAAAATAACTAAGGGATTCATTTGCTTGTTTCGTATTCTAATTCATTTTTATCATCTTCATCATTGTCGCTATAATATTGGTTTGAGTCATCGTCAACAAAATTATATGTTCACATCCAAGCGGTCATTTGAATTGAACTCTTCCATTGACTCCGCCATCGATCAATTGAAAATTCTCAACTCCATCGGCAATATCAATCATCTCATTCACTCTATCTTCTTGATAGTAATCGTCTATGGGCACATCGTTGTGTACGGATGATATTTCATTGTCATCTACCATTGTTTCTGCTAAGAATAGTCTACTCCTCACCTTGCATGACGCCCACCATTCATCCTTGGTTCTTTTCGATGGATACTTGGTGCAGTACACTTATTGTTCTTGTTCCGCCAATACGAATGGATCGTATGACTAAAGCCTTGACCGAGGGTTAATATCTAACAATTTAAACTTTTGATTGATCCGAACTCCTTTCTCTGGATCGAACCAACGGCATTTTAGCACCACGACTTTGTTAAATTTTTCCAAATAAGACAATTCTACGATGTCTTCTATAACACCGTAGTAATCAAAGTCGTTTCCGCGTACATGTTTCCTAGTACACATATGCCGCTATTAATAGTTGAATGTTATCGGCTGTATTCTTTTGTATGGAACCGATATCCATTGACTATGGCGCCGCAGTAGCTAAGAACTTATTTCTTCGGATCATGATCGAGATCTCATATTTTGTTCTCTATGGCCGATCCATTAATAACCTATAAGAAAAATAACTAAAAATTTTATTAAAAGTTACGAACTTATAACAATTAAGAACAAGCGGAGAGATTTCTCACTTCACATTTTAATCAATCGGCAAAATGTTCCTCTCGTAGTTTCAATAACTCATCGTTTGAAATTAACGGATTGATTTCTCACTGTAATTCTTCGAATTTCCTGAATTCATAGTTTTCAATTAATGAAATCATATAGCAACAATTAACTTTAAATTATATAACAAATTAGAACAAATTGTCTTACTCAAGATACAGCGTCACTTCGCTATAATTTGCAAGAACATAATTCTCAACGATGATATCTCTGTCATTCAAGATAACTTTGCGTCCTGTAATAAGAAGTCGACATGAGTACTTGAAAATGGATAGAATATTCATGTCAACTTCTCTTTCACCATCATCATAGTTTTTTGAAACTTGGATGTGTCATGATTGTATGTGTGGCTCAAAGTATTTTGAAGTGAAGTTTGACACCTTCTCAATTAAATGGATTTTCAATTTCTCGTCCTCACTTGCAGGATTACTTTTCATGGACAGCCGTCAATTTCAACATCAATCGTCTGGATATGCCCCGCATGCCTATGTGAAAAGAGCTGCATCATAGGAACATTAAATCATATATATATTTGTACGTGGAGGTTAACGTCGTGAATTCAAACATCAAAGGTTGAACATTAAATAAATAATTGAACCCTTACGAACAACAAGTTCAAATTCATAATTATCAATAACATACAGTTGGCGTAAGCAAGTAGAATTTGTTGATCGCATCATGAGGGCAAAACTCTAGCTATTGGTCAGTAAAGAGATTATGGGGGTTGGTGGGGCGCGCGGCATATATCGAAAGTTGGAATATTTATAACTTTTTTTGCTGGCCCATTTTTTTTCTGCCTCTTGAAGTTGTATTCATGCACATGAAAGATAATGTGATTCGTTTATGTTGACGCAAATAACATCCAGTTAGTGTGCGCGTACACACACACGCATAACTATTCTATATATCTATATATTTGTCATTAACTGCATGATAATGCTCCTTGACTTTATTGCTACCAAACGTGAAAAACATATGCATGCAGGTTGTAGATTACAACATCGAAACACCATCAAAGAAAGAAATTAATTGAAGTAATGTGAAGCACCTAAAATTAAATATTAGTGATTAGTATGCACGTAGGAAAGTTCTTAGAATACACCTGCTGATCAATTTTCTGTGCGAGATTATTGGGTACTAAACTGATCAAGTTACATAAAAATTCTAGAAAATGATAAGGAAAGGGCAACAGAACCATATAGCATGGCGATAACATTATGTGTTTATATAGTTGGTTTCGTCTATGTAACGTTCCTTGGCACTTAAATCATACATGTACATCACCCGAATTGTATGATAATTTTATTTCTCTTAGATAGTATGGTATTTTTTTTTAGTTATCATACATCATAACTTTCATAATTATTTCTCTCATAATTTTCTCTGATTTACTATTTTCATACTTTTAATAATATTTTTTTCTATCACATATGTTACTATCACTTTCTCTAATTTAATCTCCTTGTTATGCATACTTTCTATTTTCTTTAGTTAACAACATAAATATATGTAGGGTCTAATGGACATGCTACCCACTCAAGTGGGTAGCAATGTGCCGCCTATACCCAGAGACACTTCGATTCTCCATCCATGGCTGATCACATAAAAGCGCAATTCACTAACTATTCTCGTCTACTTCAATAGTTTGCTATCACATTTTTTGTTCAAGTGGGAAACACGTTATTGTGATCGTTTCTTTCCGCACGAACTATATATGCCCTCGCCGACCATCACGCTTGCGCCTCGATCCGCACCCGCTTGCAGCCCGACCACCTCGCTTGCTCTTCACCGCTCGTCGCCCAAGCTCATCTCCCGTCCCACGACCTCTTCGCCTGTGCGTCCTGAGAGCTTGCAGCCACTTGCTGAACAATCGTGATTTTGTTTTGCGCTATAACTTGTGAATTGTGTTGAGACTTCTGCTACGCACGAACAACAGAAAAAAAACTATTATATCATCATATAAATGATATCCATTTAACAATTATGAGTGACAGTTCTTCTATTTTGAAGAAATGATTGTACAACGCGCACTTAAATAAGTCAGATATTGTAATAAAAAATCTAAAACTTATATTTCCACTCAAATTAAATTTACTTTTTATTCAATGAGAAAAACAAAAACAAACTTCCATTAGATGACCCACATAATCTCGTGCATTGACATTTGCATAAATATATGTATATATCTATTGCATAAATATATGTATAAATATATGTATATATATTTATAAATTAATATTTTGTATTGAATAGTGGCGGAGTCAGGAATATTCTGATGTGTACGTGTTTTTTCCTTGGGTAACTTTTAAATTTTCTACATATGTATATATATATAATTAAATATATTAATTTTAGATACAAAAATAATTAAAATATTTATCATTATGATATTAATACATAAATAATAATTTATAATATTATCTATAACATTATAGTTAAAAAAGGGTCATGCATACAATTTCTCTTGTATTTTATTTAGCTGAAAAATACATTTCTAACACTTAACAAATATTTCATAAGTGTAATAGAAAATAGTAAACATAAATATCTAGTTATACTATTATATTAACAAAACAATATTGCATGATTATTTGTGTATATCAATTGTATATGATAATTATAAATCAAATGAGCAAATATAATATCATGCACCACCTAATTATACGTTGATTAAAGGTAATAGATAAATAAAACAATTAGAATTAAAATTATAAAATAATAAAGTATAATTTCTGAAGAGAAATAATGAGTTGATTGGATGAAAATAGAGGATAAAAATATTATACACAAATTTATAAAACTTGGAAGACCAATTATAAAAATAAGTGTGAAAAATTGTGGTCTGGATCACTTAATTAAGAAAAAATTAAATTGATTAAGGCCTATATATAAATAAAACAATTAAATAAAAATAAAATAGTAAAATATAATGATTAAAAGGGAAAGAATAGAGTGGATAAAAATGAAATGGTGAAAAGAATTATATGTGAATAATTTCACCACTATAAGTAATAATACAAAATTCCAGTATAAGCATAGGAACCCATGTAGCGCCACCTTTCACTACAAGAAAATTGTCAAATAACAACACAAGCTCCGAGAGACGCTATTGCGGAACTAATGTGTGGCTAAAATAATAGTGTTACTTTAGCATCGACATAGCACCGATAATATGAAAATGCTTAGAATCGGTAGCTATTAGTGTCGCAATAGCGCCAAATCCAAAGTCGACGCAACTAGCATTAACAGTCGACGCTAACTCGATGTTAAGATGATGCGAAAAGTGTCATTGCGAACAGTTGAGTCGCGTCGCTAAAGCGACACTAAAGTGGCACAAAAATATGCGACGCTATGTCGATGCTCATGTGACACTACAGTTGTACTTAAGTCGACGCTAGTTAGATGCCAATGTTATGACTTAATGGGGTCTCGATTGTGATGCTAATCATGCCGACGCTAATGTGACACTAATCATTCACTTGATATTCTTTATAGTAATCATCTACGGGCACATCATTGTATATGAATGATATTTCATGATCATCTACCATTATTTCTATTAAGAATAGTCTTCATCCTTAGTTCTTTTCGATGGATACTTAGTATAGTACACTTATTGCGCTTGTTCTGTCAATACGAATGGATCATATAACTGAAGTCTCGATCGAGAATTAATATTTACCAATTTAAACTTTTGATCGATCAAGGGTTCAAGAGTGAATTATAATAAAATAAATTACTATGCATCACTATATTATATAATTAATAAAATATAATGATAATATATTTTTTGTTGTGATTTTAATATTTAAGAAATGCTATTTTGAATAAATTATTATTTAGATATTATAATGTATTTCTTACGATATATTTATTTAAAATTATTAAAAAAATATTATTTTAATAAAATATGATTCAGTCTGATTGAACTCGATCGGACCGTGGCCCAATTAACCTTTCGATCTCCGATTCGATTATAAAAACATTGCTTCCAACTCTTACCCTGCGAACGTGTTGCTGCCACTATTGCTCGAGTGAGCTCCTCATTTGTGGATGCTGCGGGTGTGGGTTGGAGAGAGGGTGTTGTGAGAGGGAGAGGGTGGGAGTGAGAGAGGGTGTGAGAGTAGAGGGGGAAATGGGGTGGTCGGTTGGTGGGACGGGGCGAGAGGAGAATACAATTAGGTGAAGAAAAAAGTGGTTTTTCTACTTTCGGATATTAGTTTAAGGGTTTCAACTTTTGGATCATTCAATGGACTTGTGGGTGTGGGTTTTTTTTTTTGGTAGAATATTACACAAAACTTGGGACTTGGTTTCGTTAGATTCTCCCAAACACTAACACAACTTGAATCCAAAACATCAGACAACGCATGAGGAGAATACAATTAGGTGAAGAAAAAAGTGGTTTTTCTACTTTCGGATATTAGTTTAAGGGTTTCAACTTTTGGATCATTCAATGGACTTGTGGGTGTGGGTTTTTTTTTTGGTAGAATATTACACAAAACTTGGGACTTGGTTTCGTTAGATTCTCCCAAACACTAACACAACTTGAATCCAAAACATCAGACAACGCATGAGTACGCTTGTCAGAATTTTGGGTAATCTATTCTTGTTTCTTCCATAACCATGTTAATTCCAATCTTGTTGGGGAGCGATTGGATTTCACCTTATAGTCTTTTTTTTCTTATTTGTCATATTATTTACCTTTTTATATAGGTGGTCAATTTTATATATGTGTGCATGTATTATAACACTTTGTTATTAATAACAAAATAAACATTAATGAACATATATATTTTATTTAAATACGTTGGTTACAAATACTTATTTTGTGAGCACTTTTAGTGTCTAAGATATATCTGATTTAAGTATATTACAAAATTAATCAGTTTAAAATATAAAAAGAATATGATTACATTCATAATTAGTCATCGTATTCTCTAATTCTACATTCTAATTCTATCCAAACATTTATTCAAATAGTATCCAATATAAGATTTTTAATGATTTTCGTCATCCAAATTCATTGAAAATATCGTGAAATCCGTCGAAAAAATTAGTTTCCGACGCATTTTTACCTCTCGTTGCTAGCAACTTTCCTACGGATTTAGAAAATTGTCGATATTTCCAAAGGAGACATCCCGATGGGCAACCTCATGTCGGAGGTTTCGATGGGACAGAAAACATCGGAACCTCAGGGGGAGGCATTATGTCGAAACCTGAGATGGGGTATACCCAATGGAGGTTTCGATGGGTAGTCGACCATCAGAACATCTGGCGGGAATTTCCCATCGAAACCTCCAACGGCGATAACCCCGTTAGAGGTTCCGACATGCCATCTATCTTCATAACCTCCAATGGTATAGCCTCACCGGATGTCTGACCAAAGCTCCCCCGTCGAACATTCCGACGGATCCATCCATCGAAAACTATTTTTTAAAATATTAAAAACTGAATCCGACCAACAAGCAGCGCGATAAGATGGCAGAGGTCGAACTTTGCTAAGAGGAGGAGTGGGAGAGAGGGAGGCTGCCGCCGGGCGGTCATATCCGGCCGCACGATTGACAAGTGGCGGTTGCCGATAGAGAGAGACCCTATAGCAGGCGCCAGATCCGACTGCATGGCCTCCAAGTCATGGCCACCGATAGAGAGAGAAAAAAGAGGGATCCAATAGCAAGCGTCAGATTTGGCCAAATCCAACTGTCTGCGGCCGATCCGCCTTGCGGATGGCTGGATCCGGTTACTTTGAGGCTGATCCAATCGCCTATAGGACGATGTGGCTGCCTGCAGCAATCCGGCATGCAGACGGCCACATTTGGCCATTGCAGCCAGATTGCCCATGGGTGATTGGATTCGGTCGTCCGCAATTTCGATCTGCGGGTGGCCGAAGTTGAGAGAGAGGAACAAGGAGGCCAAAGCCGTGAGAGTGAAAAGAGAGATGGAGAGAGAGAGAGGGGATATATATAATATAGATATAGTATATATATATATATATATGTATAATGTATATGTATATATATAAAGAGAGAGAGAGAGAATTTGGCAGGAACGATGAGTGGGAGAAATTAGAACTTCCCATGGGCCTTCAATAGTTCTAACGAACGGAAAGCCAATTCCGTCGATAATAATAATATTAAAATATTAATATTATATTATATATTATATATATAATATTATAATAATAGTTACGATGCACTCTTTATTAATCGAAGGTTTTATATTATATTATATATATAATTATAATAATAGTTACTCAAGATTCCATCCTTCGGAAGTATTGATGGATGGTGATCCGTCGGTGAAGACCAAATTCATCGATAATAATAATATTAAAATATTAATAAGGGGTTCCGTTGTCCTATTCTTATGTCATTAACTGATATAGAATTTGATGAGTCATATAGTTGTAGCTTTATGTTCTTACTTTTCGTAATGTTTTAAATTAGTGCATAGTGTTCAAAACATATAATAAAAAAATAATGATACAAGTAATGGATGTTTCATTTATATAGAATGCAAGAAGTGTGAGAAAAAGGAGAAGATCGAGCTACATCAATAGTGTAATGGCTATCCACGGCCAACTGCATCAATGGTGTAACTGCTATCCAATATACTCTTGAAGAAGCTCTACCAATATTCCCCTGCTCATCTGCATCAATAGTGTAACTGCTATCCACGGTTAAAGGAGAAGAGCTAATATGAGGATCCAGCATATGATCAGGGAGGTCCTTCCAAAGTGAAGGATCATCATAGTTGTGACCAATGTCAAAGCGGTATTCATCATTGCCTCTCTCAGCTTCTTCGTCTTGAAGAAGCTACCCAATATACTCCTGAAGAAGATCTCCTATATATTCACATATGAAGCTCTCCAAATCACGAGAGATGTCCGCAAGGACATTTGCAAGGACCATAATCAAACACCAGTTTCTTAGCCTACATATATAATAGCACCATTAAAATTGTATTGCCGCAAGGAGGGAACAGATAAGAGAAGGATCACTCTTAAGGAAATATTTCGCCTTTGGGTCTTCTTTTAGTTCTTGATTGTGTAAACATACAAGTTGACATTTGTTTCCTGTATCACTTTTTTTTTCCAAAAAATTCTTAAGGTTTTGGGTTTGTCGTCACATTTTGCGAAAAGGACATATTGGGAATTGTAAATATATTATTTTTAAATTATATTATGCTTAAATTATCTTTCAAATGTTAGAGATACGATGTAAGATTATTTTAGAATAAAGTATTACATAACTCTCCCATTTCTTCTTGGTATGCTTAAATTATATTATATAATTTTTATTATAAATATTATTACTGATGAATCATTCCGTAAAAGATGTTAATATTAAAATATTAGTCATATGCTTAAATTATATTATATATTTTTATTATAAATATAATTACCGATGGATCTTGCCTTTTACTGACAGATTTTGATCCGTCGGTAATTCTAAAAGCTAGTTAAAAATATTGATATTAAAATATTATTCATATTCTTAAATTATATTATATATATTTTTATTATAAATATACTTACTAACGGATCTTGCTTTCGAAATTATCGATGGACTTTTGATCCCTCTATTATTCTGAAGGTAGACCCATTAAAAATATTAATATTTAAATATTAGTCATATGTTTAAATTATATATATTATTTTATAAATACAATGGATTGCATCCTTGGAATTATCGACAGATACACTATCCATCCATAATTCCGAAGGCGGCCGACGCCGATAAGTTACCGACAGATGTTGACCGTCAGTATTTTGAAAGGATTTTTTTTGCAGTTGCAAATGTCATAAAAAATTGTGAAAAATTTTTGTCCGTCAAAAAATATCTATCCCAAATGTGTGATGTTCTTGTAGTGATCCTCTTTCATTTGCAAGATGCACATGAGATTAGTTTGAGTCCGAAGCAAATGAAAAACTCCAACAGACTTGCGATCAATGGAACATCCAACCAAGCTTGTGATCAAGTGTTGTGAGCTCATTCTAGTGATATTCAGGCCAAGATTCGATGCATGCATGAACCAAGTAGTTCAAGATATGTTTCACAAGTTGCCAATTCAATTTGCATTTACCGACACAAGAAACGGACCTCAAATGCAACATCTAGCTGAGACAATTGTAAGTATTAAAGTGCACTAGAGACTAGTATATAAGGGGTTGGATTAGAAAACACCTTATTCAGCTGCAAGCTCCTTGTAGAGTGGCAAGCGGAGAAGTGTCAATGCGGTGAAGCAAGTCCTCATATATTTTTGTTGAGACTGCAATAAACCATCAAATGTGAAAATAACTTTGAACCAAGTAAGAAATGAAGAACTCCATGATCATATACAGCTAGAGCTTATAATAAGATCATCAACATAAATGAGAACATAGGCTATGGTTGTTGAGTTCTATTGATATTAAGTGATGTGTCTATTGTTCAACCAAGAAAACTAAATTGAAGCAATGCTTGCCTTCCAGCTATTGAATGCCAAAAGGAAACTTAGTATTTGAAACCAAGTTTTTGAAGTTTGTTTAAGTTCATAAATAAACTTAATCTTCAGCAGTGTCCGTCGATCATCCCGGGCCTTCTCAATCGGGCCCCCGGTGTAGAGGATGATTCCTCTTCGTCTAAAAGAGAGGGAATTCATGATACTGGGGTGGTCACCATGAATAATATTGGTCGGTCGTAAGTTGGATAAGTTTTACAAATTCTATTATAGTTCATATTATCATTTGAAAACTAATTATTTTCTTAAACTGCATGGCTATTTTTTAATCTCGCTTCTACCATGCAAGATATTAGTACTCTTGCCCTCTCCCACTTGTCGAAAGATGCGTGATCATGGAAGGATGTCCTAGTTCAAATGAAGGATGACATCTTTTGCACATTTATGGAATGATTTATTTTATTTGTGCTAAATAATTATTTTATATTATTTTTTAATTACTAATTTTCATATTTTTTTAAAGATTCAAATAAGTTTGATCTGGATCTTAATTTGGGGACGAACCGAAGAGCTTTTGAGGAGGTGATTGTGAAACGTGTCTAAAATCGTTTGTATAAATTTCGCAAGGCCGCCACATCCATTAGCCTCAGTATTGATCAGGGCATACGAGATGCACAAGATATATTAGACATCTGGTTTGAGAGTCACTTTGTAGGAAATGGTGAGTAAGTTTACATTTGAATTATTTTTTTATTTAAATTATAATTTTACAAAGTCTAACTTTTTAATGTTGATACACGATGGATGAAAATTGGGTCTGAAAAAGCAAAAGTGAATAGATTTTCAAAGCCTGAGGTTCACATCCACACAGGTGGGATCGATTGGATTTGACAAGCATCGACGACACATGATAATGTATATACAGAAAGTCGCTAATCAAATTTTTATCTTATATCTACTTATTCGGCAAAATTTAAAATTTTATTGCAGGAGGAAAAGAAAGGTGGTACCATTGATTTTCGCTCAATGAGATAGTCATGCCCACTGCTCGTCGCATTTTTGCGAGTTTCATCATGTATTTATTTCTTTTTTCGCATTAGTGTAAAAGATTTCTCAAATATACAATATATGAATTTTTAGGAAGCATACAATGAAAAATGGTCGAAAAGTACGGAGATCCTAGTACTCAGCCATCAATAGGTAATGTATCTTGAAAATGATTCATATTTTTAATCTTATATAATACTTTACATGAAATTATAGCTACTTTACAGGGGATGTTATTGTTTGGGAGGAGGTGTCTGGCATGACGTGAGGAGGATATGAGTGGCATAACCGCTCAGGTTCCTAGGAGAAGCGGAAAATATGTAAGCAGCCCATCTGTCGTACCTGAGTTGACGTTGGACAGCATTAGGGGACTGATTTAGGAGCAGCTTTCTCAACAGCTTGCCCAACATCTGGCTCCTATTTTGCATTTTCATATCATCTTTGCGGTCTCCTCTCATATCATCTCCATTTTCATCTTTGGTTGTCGTATTTAAATTACTATTGGCGTGGTGTGTCCAATGTTTAATGTTCATCCACGCACTCTTGGTGCGCACAATCATCGCACGTAATTGTTTGACCGATATTCTTCCATGATAGATGGGTTTGAGCTTATATTTTAGGATAAACTTACTTCTTTCATGACCACTACAACACATAGGTTTCTTCCTCCTATTATGAATGTGGTCCATCATATTATTAGTTAAATGATTGCTCCATGGAGTAACTGGTCACTTTGATGAAGTAACCCATTTTAATTTATTCTTACATGCTTGACCCTTGGTGACCCATTTTTTTGTCCACTTTGGCCACTATCTTTTCCATCTTTTTCGTTAGCCATAGAAAAGATTTTTTTTGTACGTAGGGGTGTGCAAATCTGGGTTCAGGACCGGGTCTTGTCCGACCCGGTTTGCTCCGTGTTTCGAAAAAGGAGACCCGATCATGGACCTGGTCCTAGTCGGGATCGGGACCAGTACATCTCGGTCAAATCGAGACAATAATCGAGAATTCTCAATTATCCTGCTTTGACTATAAAAAGGTAAAATAATAAATAAAATAGCAAAAAATTAATGTTATTATATAAATATGATAATTATTAATTAAATTATATATATGATAATATAATATAGTGTATATTTAAGATATATACCAAATAAAATATAAGTTTTTTATTTAAAATAAGCATAAATATACTATTTAAAAATAATTTAATATTCATATAATATATTTAACTGGGTCATGACCGAGTCCGAATTTTAACAACACAGACCAGGTCCCGACCCGATCCTGACCGGGTCTCAAAGAAATGAGACTCGGTCCCGACTCAATTGGTGGACCGGGTTGGTAACTGGCTCGGGAAAAATCCCGAAAAATTTGGGTCGAGCTGGGATGACTCACCCCTATCTGTACACAATCCCTTCTATTTGGCCATTAAATTATACACATTATTCGAAGGAAGAGAATCGTGATTCTCGAGGATGATAAACACCTACCAATTAGACTATCTGATGTGATGAATGCAAAGAAGACATATTGCAAGTGTCGGGGATATGAGTAGAAAGTGTGGTTTGATCACTCTGGACACTGCGTTCAAGCATGAGATGGAGGATGATGAGGTATATGCTATTGCCATTGGAAATGATACATATGGTTAGATAATCTAATGTCGGAGCTACAAAGGATAGACCAATGGAACATATATATGGACTTGTGACTCAAGTTCGTGTGTGTGTAAATGAAGCATGATGGACTCTTATCCCCCTATGACAACACGTCAGAGCAATGAATACCACGAACGTCATCAATTGGTTCACATGATAGAGGTATCGAAGAGGATTACATTGAGACATTAGAGGCAGGATAATGCACCCTCTTGCACATGATGAAACAGTCACTACACCAATACTCGAGTTTTGTCATGGAGAGTCGTTAGGAGTTCTCGCTACTTACAATTTACAACTGTGAGTATTACTTATGCTTGAATCATGGTTTTTATGCTCATGTGATATTTCATTGCACTGTAATTATTGTCTCATGTCTTAATTAAATTTGTTTATCATTTATGTCTTGAGTCTTCTATGTTTTGTCCCCAAATTGATATGAATTTGAGTATCTTTTCAAACTATACATGAAAGTATTGTTAATATTGTATTTTTTCTATACCAATTTCATTTCCTTACATTTTTATAAGACAAAAAATTTGAGAAATACAAAATTAGTAAAATAAATATGGAGTACTTATAAAATTCTTACAAGAATATCAAAATGGATAAAAAAAGGTTTAAATAGAATCTATACATATATAGGTTTGATTGAAATGAACAATTTTTTTTTTTTTTGTAAAAATAAGCATGAAAGGGGAATTTTTTGATAACTTATAGTAACTTTGTATTGTAGCATTATACCATTCACATTTGACAATAGTTTCATAGTGTAAGGTGACACCTTTTCGCTCTTTATTGTAGAGGTTACCTTCAAGCATAAGTGAAGAATGATAGTTATAAAGTTGCTTCCTTATCCAAGTGAAGTATGATTTGGGATAGTGGAAAGGCGATGAGTTGGAAGACATGGAGTACGTCAAAATGTTAGGTAAATTACATGGAGCACGCAAAGGACCCCCTTTTTTCTTCCTTGCGCGCAGCGAGGAAGAAGAGGAGGGGCCGGTGCCCCCTCGCGAGCTCGCACAGGCGCCGTAACTTTTAAATTTTTTATTAATTTTATAATATTTTATTATTTTTTATTATGTCACATCAGTAATGTAATCGAGAAACCGATTATTACCGATCAAGTGGACGAAGCATGCAAGAAAATCAAAATTGGAAGATAATCTAATTAGAAAGTGAAGGTTGATGACTAGTAGTTACAACGTCCAAAGTTGAGAGGCGATTGATGTAATTTATCTCAAAATGTTAAATTCCCATTTATTGTGCGAAATGAGTTTCAATTTGAATTGATTGATAACAAATAATTATGATAATTTCATTACAAGTTACAATTTAAAAGATAATTTTGTTACAAAATAAAGTTAAATAGTAAATTTGGGAACATGTTAAAGTTGGGGGTAGTGGCCAAAATTACTCTATTCTAAATTGAAGTCTAACACCTTTTTATTTATTCAAGAGTTCCTTCATTTCATCTTTTTAATTTTTTTAATATATATATGTGTGTATATATATATATATATATATATATATATGCGCATGCGTACATACCTATACACATGGAATAAATTTATAGGATTTATAAAATCCGTACAGAATCACTATAAGCACATATATTTATGCATAATTTATTATAATAATTATTAATTTTTTATAATCCTATAAAAATAAAGTCATTATAATAAATTATAAAAAATATAAATTAGATATGTAAAACATTTTACAATATAATGATTCCTTATTTTGTTACATAACCTTATTATTATTATTATTATGAAACATTTAAATTTCCACAATAAAGGGTTAACAAATCCAAACATCAATTTGTAGACTTTCGTATATTTTTTTAAAATTCACAGTGAGAATGACAGTAACGTAATTAGCTTCATTCTTCAGCTGCTGCTGCTGTTGCTGCTTCTCCTTCTTATTGATTTCGTCGGTTTATACAGTAATTCTACGACTATCTTAGTACCTAAGAACTAAGAGAGCAGAGCTTGTTTTTCAAACCACGATCAAGCTCAGCTGATGCCCACGCATATTTATAGAGACCGGAGGCCATTCGGCGTTTCCATTCCGTGTAGACAATCATACTTTATTAGCTACAGTATATATAAGAAGCACTTTACGAAACATGTTTAACATGGGGGACATGCCCAGTTCTTTTTAAAACCACAGAGAACACATTTTAAAGATTAAAAGACAAGGGCGCATATATAATTTTAATCGAAACAACTACGATAGTAACATGATAATTGATGGCGCTACTCAGTAAAATAAATGCTTCGATGACAATAAAATATTTGTATGTGGAGGTTAACGTCGTGAATTCAAACATCAAAGGCGACAACGTTGAACATTAAGTAAATAGTTGAACGCTTACAAACAACAAGTTCAGATTCATAATTACCAATGACATGCAGTTGGCGTAAGCAAGTTGAATTTGTTGATCGCATCATGAGGGCAAAGCTCTAGCTATTGGTCAGTAAGAGATTATGGGGCGCGCGGCATATATCGAAAGTTGGAATATTTTTAACTTTTTTCCTGGCCCATTTTATTCTGCCTCTTGAAGTTGTATACTTGAAAGATAATGTGGTTCGTTTATGTTGACGCAAATAACATGCAGTTACATAAAAACATATGCACCAAACGTGAAAAACATATGCATGCAGGTTGTAGATTACAACATGGAAACACCATCAAAGAAAGAAATTAATTGAAGTAATGTGAAGCACTTAAAATTAAAGATTAGTGATTAGTATGCACGTAGGAAAGTTCTTAGAATGCACCTGCTGATCAATTTACTGTGCGAGATTAATGAGTACTAAACAGATCAAGTTACATAAGAAATCTGAAAAAATGATGAGGAAAGGGCAACAAAATCATATAGCATGGCGATAACATTGTGTGTTTATATAGTTGGTTTCGTCTATGTAACGTTCGTTGGCATTTATCAATTGTATATAATAATTATAAATCAAATGAGCAAACATAATATCATGCGCCACCTAATTATACGTTGATTAAAGGTAATAGATAAATAAAACAATTAGAATTAAAATTATAAAATAATAAAGTATAATGTCTAAAGAGAAATAATGAGTTGATTGGATGAAAATAGAGGACAAAATTATTATACACAAATTTATAAAACTCGGAAGACCAATTATAAAAATAGGTGTGAAAAATTATGGTCTGGATCACTTAATTAAGAAAAAAAGAAATTGATTAAAGTCTATATATAAATAAAACAATTAGATAAAAAAATAAAAAAGTAAAATATAATGGCTAAGAGATAAAGAATAGTGTGGATAAAAATAGAATGGTAAAAAAAATTATATATTAACCATATCTTTCCCTGTCAAACGCGTCCACGCGTCCAGCCATCAAATCCTCAAGGCCTGAGAGGAGTCAACTTCGCTTCTGGCGGATCAGGAATTTTTGACACAACTGTAATGAGCTCAGCCTTCTTTCATTGTTGTCATCTGTCCAAGAATGTTTCAGACAAAAATTTCCACCAATTCTTGTCGTAAGTTAAATCTATAGTGAAACCATTTTTTTCCTTGTATTTTCCAAATCATGCATTAGGGTTCTACAATCACAATGACCAAGCAGATCGAGTACTTTGTAAGACTGAAAGCAAAGATCACGGCTCATTGGGAACCGATAAGACGAAGCATCTGGTGTCCAAATCCATCTTCATAATTAGCTCCGGAGGCAACGACGCGTTCGGATTTCTCGCACAGAATAAGTCTCCAAATAACACGCAAGTGGAATTATTTTTTTACAAATCCCGAATTATTTTTTACCTGCTTCATTTGCATTCATCAATTTTCTTACTTTGATAATGGTACGTACGATATAAATCTACAATCTAAGCCCATGCATGCCTTTCACGTTTGGCAGCATCAGAGTCAGAGAGAACATGCATGTCATCATGCAGTTCATGACAAATATTTGTGTACGTAGTGCATGTGCATCGTCATCAACTCATATATAAATCACATTATTTTACAGAGGTCCCCTAGATCGAGCTTGCAGGCGCAGACACGATCAACAAATTCAACTTGTATACGCCTACAACACGTACGTTCACCTCTTGTTGGTAATTGTTATCTCTATTTCATACTCTTTTTGGATTACAATTCGTACGTGACCACAATTATTGGCAGTTAACTATTAAATGTTAAACGTGTGAGGTTCCATGTAACAAAAATATTAAATGAATTAATACTTTAATTATATACGGTGATACTGTTCAGTGTCATCAATTAATATATTACATGTCATAGATGTTACTCTTCTTAACTATTTAAGCTTTTAAAAAAATTAATTACCACATCAAATTTAACATAGTATATTGCATGCATAACATAGTATATTGCATTATTCACTAGGTTAGCACGTTTAATTGTTAAAATTGTCACAGAAGCTAATAAATTCCAATTTGATTTCTAGAATAATAAACTTTCCATGAGAATTCCATTTTACGTCTTATGACTCCGAATAACTTGATTATTATTAGGAGCTATTGTACATCTAATTATTAATTTTGTGACTAATTAATTTAAAATTACGCAATCCATAAAGTGAAAACAAGAGATACGAATCCATCTGAATTTTGATGTAGGAAGGACAACATTGATAAAAGTTTCAATGTTTATTGCTACGTTATCTTCCAAAACTTACAAGTTCGACGTTTGCATTCTTGTATATGCAGATATCCACAAAAAAATAATGAAATACGACGATAGATTATAAGAAGCATGAGTGAGAAAGAGATGTACGAAGATCAAATTAATTGAGAGAGACAAAATAAGGAACAAAAGATGAAGGGGGAAAAATCAAATTAAGTTAGTATATACGACGATATATTATAATAAGTTATATATAAGCACAAGTTTGCTGATATCCTTTTATTAGAGTATTTAATATAATATAATATGTTGGCAAGTCATTTTTTTAGTTTTTTAACATCTATGAAATATTTTTTTCACATATAACTCTAAATTATAAATTTTATCAATTTTAATTTTTAAAATTGTCATATTTTAAAATTTATTTTTTTCGACTAAGTCCCATCTAAACCATGCTAAGTTATTTTTTAGCATTTATAAAATATCAATTTTATCCTCCTTTTTTTAATATAGAAATTATTAAAAATAAAAATATTAGCATGAGCATGAGCATAACATTACATAAAATATGGTTATTAAATAATAATTTTTTGACCTATTAATTATTTTATAATTGTTGAAATATTCTTATTGTAATAAGAAAGTAAATGCATAAGTGTCATTTAACAATTATAAAAAAGTATAAAGTTTTTTTCTTATGAAATGTAACCAAAGGATTAAATGCCGAATTCGGACAAGTTCTTGTAAGTTCATAATTTATTATTAGACGTGAAAAAAGTATAATTGAGTGAGTCTTAAAGAAAATAATCTAAATTTTTTCTTAATTCCTATTTTAATAGATATTAGAGGATAAAAGGAAAAACATTTTATTATTCGATCTTGAAATTAGCAAGTGTGTAACACAACATTCTTCATTTCTTTAGGTAAATATTATGTTCTTTTCAATTATAACACTCGTGTTTAATTTTATATTTTACCAAATTAAGTTACAACCATTATTTTACTTTACTTTTATTAATATTTTATTCCATTTATGGAAATTTTAATTTCTTGAAAAAGAAAAAAGATTATATTTAAAAATAACCAAATTTCTATAATTATGTTATAGAAAATAAAATCATCATCCGCTAATGCATGCTAAATGGAATCACAATTGGTAAGGAAGTTTTTGTTAAAGAGAGGATGAAAACAATGTTGTACGATCTCATCCGACCATTGACCCGGATCATCGAAACCGAATTGAATCGAATGGTCAGATAGAGTTAAATCAAACGATTAAAATATAAGTTAATAAAAAGAATAAAATATATTAAATAAAATTGTTTTTCATTCTCAATGTATTTGTAAGATGTATAACAAATAACTTAAAGTAAAATAAAATAGTTTAATAAGTCAAATAATATAATAAAGTAAGTATTACTTAAATAGTCATTACATAAAAAAATGATAAATGTTCATAATTATAAATAAAAAAGTATTCATGATATGTGATGAAAAATAAGGAAAAAAGTTGGAGCATAATTTTAATATATATATATATTTAACGTATTCTAAAATATTTAATTTTTTTACATAATTATTCTTTTATGTCGACCCCCCAAACCCGTCAGGCTGACCGGTTGAATTCGAACTTTGACAATGTCAAAGTGGGTCAACCTCAAAGATGAATTTGAAGTAACACGCGGATTGTTGACACCGATCCGATCGGTTGTCCGAGTTGAATTTTACAATTATGGATGAAAATTAATAGCTTCAAGTTCGATTTATGTAGTTACCAATTTAGTTAGAAAAATATTTTTTTATTGTGACTAATTAGTCACACAGTAATAGGATTAAACATTGAGAGTAAACAAAAAAGAAATATGAAAGAAAAAGCATAAACATATTTTAGAATAAAATAATACGGATAGATAGAAGGGAGATTTTTCAGTAATGTCCCTTTATTTGTTCTAATATTTTTCAACCTCAATGGAGGTAGTGAAAATAAAAATATATATATTTTAAAAATATAGGAGTTCAGAAAATCAATTATAATTATGTATTACAAATAAAAAGAAATCAATTTCTGTGTACATTGGCAACGATATGATATTGACAGATAATTTCAATCTAATTAACACAATAATTTGTTATCCTTATATTTTTTTCATTTGCTACCATTTGAATCTTATTCTCCTCTGTCGGAACTTCAAAACGGTATATCATCCACACTCTTAGGTGCCTCGATTTGTGAAAAAACAAAAGAGAAAGAGTGACTCTCGTGCAGAAATTCTATGAAGAAAAATAACGCTTTCAATTTATAGTTCTCAATTAGGATTTTTGACTCCTATTAAGCCTTGGACTATATCTACATCAATGATGATCATCAATCATTAATTATCATCTCTGAAATATTCAGATTTAATTAAATCTAAATTTTACTTATTATTCCATAATCATACTTATCAAAAATACATCTCTACTCAAATTTCTTTTTATCTCTTTTATAACTTCTTTCAATGAATCTCTACCTTCACCTTTTCCTTTTATTTCTTCATTTTTTTTATAATTTTCGAAATTATTTAATTTTATAATATTTTATCATCTAATTTTTTATTTAAAATAATACAAATATTATTAAAATAATAATAAGTATTATTTTAATGACTAAAATATTTCAAAGTCATAAATATTATTAAAATAATCCTTTCATACTTAAGAGTCCTATGTCCATTAGAATTTCTTTTGGATCTAATTGAATTATAAAATTACTATATTATTCTTGATAAAATGGTGAGGTGTTACAAGATATTTCTAATATATATATATATATTATAATAGATTAGGATTGGTCTAAAATATGTGGACCAGCGGTATGGATCCTATTTTCGAAATTAGATCCCATGGAAATTCATTCCGGGTCGTAATATTAACCCGAGATTATATTTCAACCTAGTAAGATATATCATATTTTTTTATTTATTATATACCATACTTAAACAAATATTGTTGATCCTAGAATATGTATATATAGGTATACATATATAATATTATATCTTTTTTATTTTAAAAATGGATTTTATTCATGACTATATCCTCGACGTCTTAGGTTTCAGGTTTAACGACCTCGTCCCCAGCCCAAATATGGATGATATAATGTCCTCTCAACAATGTCAATTTAACTTTCTTAACTAATTCCATCAATGTTCAACAGAGTTATATATGATATGATTAATATTCGAGTGAGCCGTGAGTGCTAAAAGTTAAATCACGTTAGTTTTTAATTCTTATGTATATATATATATATATATATATATATAGCTCAAAATTAGTTAATGTTAATCTTTATGTATCACTTGTTGTTTGGGGAAAACATTCGCCTGATGACTAAATTACCAGATGAGATGATACATTGAGGAACGAAAGCACGTAAGGATGTAAAATCACAATCTAGGAGAAATCTGGTAGATGAGTCTTTGGAACCTCATCATGTGCTCGGCTTGCAGGCATAGGACCAGGGACACGCTCCCATCGCGAGCGGGGTTCGGCAGCACAAATCCTATGCCCTCGTCCGGTCTCCACCCGGGCACCGTGAGCATCGGCCAGCCCGGGATGGCAGGTTTTCTTGAGGGTGTTGAGGTGCTCTCGAGTGAGCTTGAACATGTCGACGCACGAGTCTAATGAATTCATGGGAGGCGAGACCGCCAGACTGGAGGAGTAATCCATGAGGAGTCTGCCCGCTCCCTCGCAACCGTCGCACCCGGGGAACTCTCACCGACCCCGCCCTACGTACCTTCGCGAGGTCCAATCTCGCTCGCTGCCACCCAATCGTCTGTACCTCCCTCGTCGGTGTTCCCTTGCAGATCCGTGAAGATCCACGATGTCATAGATCTCGAGAACCCCCCTGTGATCCTTACGAACTCTGCCACGACCACCGCCACGATGATCGATGCTCGATACGGGTGTGAACCCAACGATCCGACCCGGCACGACCTAATTTGGGTAAGGTCGGATTGGTGGTTGGGTCGAACCATGGGTCGGGTTGGGTACGGGTTGAAAAAATTCAACTCGAGTCGATCTGATCCGACCCGAATTTTTATTTTTTAAAGTTTTTTATCTAAATCTAGGCTTGTATTTGCTTTAATTTTTTTAAAAAATAAAATAATTAAATACAGAAATAATATTGAAATAGTTATAAGATTTATTTTGTGCTTTAAAATAAATATTAAATAATATTTTTAAATTAAAAAAATATTAAATTAGTAAGAAAAAATTTTTAAAAAAAGGAAAATTGGGTGGTCAGGTTACCCGACCACTCGACCCGACCCGGCTCACCGGGTCGGGTTAGGTCAGATTTGACCCCATTGACAGCTTGACCCGACCCGTGAACACCCCTAATTGCTCGACTTCCTCGCCCACTAGCTGCTGCCGCCTCGTGAGTTGTCGTTGCCTCCGCCTGTGCAGGTCATCATCGCCTTCATAGGTCTCCGTCGTCTTCAATCCTCGTAGGTCTTCGCCGCGTTCTCAGCCACCCCTCGCTGTCGCCTTCGCGAGGATTGAGCGACCGCTGCCTACTCGCTGCTCGCCGCAACAACCATGCCGGACAACAACCCTCGCCTGTCACATAAGCAAGGATGTAATCTCGTGAAGACCAAATTCGTGGATGGATGTAATTGAGATTAGTGAAAATTTTAATTCATATTAGTGATGTCGTTAACTTGTAATCCAAATTAGACGATTATATAATTGTCGATTAAATTGGGTATCCAATTAGTTGTAATTAAGTTTTCAAAATTTTACTTGTGCAATTTTGATCACAACACTAAATTGGCTAAGCCAATTTGACGATCTTACCTATTGATTTTGTTGAATGAGACAATTGGAGTATAAGGTGGAGAAAGTAAGGAGTGCCTTTACGATTCTACAAGTGTAAGTGCAGATGTATTCGACATTTCCATACTACAAAAGAATACGATAAAAAATCTGTCACCCATTTTTCTCGATAAATATTCCGTTAACATTCACAATAACATTCACAGTTTCATTCTAATGCCTACAAGACTTCTTGCTCAATTAACATTCTAATGCTTAGTTTCACAAACATAGAACATTTTAACATTCTTCGCTCACAATTCACAACAAATTCATACAAACACAATTTCATTCTAACTCAAAATTAATACAAATTGCTAATACTCTTCATCCGGGTGTTTGGTGTTTGGCGTTCGGGCGACGACCTACTATCGGCGTAGAGAGGGGCACAACATGAAAGGCTTAGAGAATTTTAGGGCACAGAAGGCGGCGGCGACAGGTGGCGGAGAATGCAGCGGTGACTCGTGAGGCGGTTGCAGCGAGTGGGCGAGGATGTCAAGCAACGAGGCGGCGGCGGCGAGTGGGCGAGGATGTCAAGCAGCGAGGCGGCGATCGGAGGGGGAAGAGGTGAAGGGGGCGAAGATAGAAGGGGAAGAGGCGAAGGCGGCAGGTGATGTGAGGGGAGGCCACACCAATTGGAGGGGAGTAGAGAAAGAAAAAAAAAATGTAAAATAATCTCAACCCTCCGTGCAAAATGAATGATCCAAATTAAGGCGCTACACCAAATTTCACCTAAGAGGTGTTACACCTACATGAATTCCACATATATAGATAATCAATAATAGGGATCCTAAAAAGTTTATTATATTTTTTACATTTCCATCACAAAAATAGTGTCACAAATTCGTCATAAATAGTTCGAATAGTTTGGTCTCAAATCCATCACGAGTATTTTGCTAGGTTCATCACTCACAATTTGTCACAACTTTAATCATTTACGGTCCTTTTATTTTGTTTTTACGATTCTGAATCATATTGAGCATGTGATGAAAATACTTTGACAAAAATAGTTTAATGGAACTGCGGCTAACTTTATGCCATAAATTCTTTCTAATATTTTTGATAAAATATTTCCATCACAAAAACAATTTTTTCTTACACTGAATATAAATAATATATGCTAAAGAAACAAATTAATTCGATCTGTAGATAGTCCTTTTATTCCGAAGGAGTAATAATACTAAAATTCATTCCACAATTTTCATTCCTTGCGTAATATGTTATTATCATTCAATAATATAAATATAAGACATCCATGACACACAGATTTATGAAAGCAATTCAACTAGGTCTCTTATTTATGAGATACCTAAGATCTCGATATATATATTTTTGCATATGGTGCAACCCTAATTGTTCATCCCTTGTTTTATTTCTCAAATACCTTTGCAAGGAATTAATATGCCTCAAATTTTGCATGTCCCTACGCCAGTTGCTTGATGTTGATTGGGCTTGCGTAGTCCTGACCATCGTAGAATGGAAATATCTTTGGGTTCATTCTTGATGGAACTCTGATTTAAAAAAAAAAATTCCTGAATAGTCCATGAAAAGTTATAGTACAGCACACATGAAACAAGTTAAAAATATAAATTAAAAAATGACACTCTTTAGGTAGTCACCTGTGAGCTTTGGCCAAGATTTTTTACATATTTGGTTGTACGTAGCTTAAGCTTTATTTTTTTTTAATTTGCTTTGGCCAAGATTTTTTTACATATTTTGTTGTACGAGCTAGCCACTCTTAAATAGAAAGCTTTACTAAATTGGATCGGACAGATAGGTTCAATCAGTTCAACTAAAAATCAATGGTTATTTGGTTCGATGCAATATCAAAATTGCTTTTGAAATTGATTGAAAAAAAGAACTAGTTGAACCTAGTTCAAATTCAATTTAAAAAACCAAAACCAATAAAAATAGAAAAGTTAACAAAGAACATAGGAAGTGTTAAAAGGAAAGTTAAAAAAGGAGAGAAAATGAAATGTAAAAAATGAAATAGAAATAAAACGGCAATCACTAAAAATTGAATAATATTAAAAGGGAAATTATCAAAGGGCAGAAAAATGAAAATAAAGGGAAAGTGTCAAAGGAAAAATAAAAAAGGATATTTTAAGGTAAAATATATTAATACAACATATATTACCATTAAATAATAAATAAAAAATCTATAATATCATATTAAAATTGAATCATCCATATTTACATAAAAGTTTCAACAAAATATCGATGCGCGTAATAAGAATAATTACTTAATAACCTTTCAATGTAAAGTAACTATATAGTTTAACTCATCTTCGATTTGAACATGCACGTGCCATGTTGGCACATGTTTTTTTTTTTCGTTTTTGTTCTTTTCTCGTCCTGCTAATTAATGGGCCCTGGACCGACATCCCTTTCATTTTTGCACAATTCGAATCCTGCCATCCATCGCCGGATCGATGGCAGGCTACACCTGTGCTCCTTATTCCCTTTTGATATTTAATTTTTTTTGAACTCTTTTGTGGGTTGGCCGTTGGTATTAGTGATGAAGATTCTGAAGCAATTAAGAATATGTCAATATATTCAACTTATTCGCTACATAACATCAATTTGTTATATAAAGATTGTAGATATTAGCATTGAAATTCTGTCAGCATAAATTTGTGATACAGTTTCGTTATTGAGTTTGCAGACACATTCAATATTTTTGTTTCATTCGATGTAAGTATAAAAAGTGTTTGATTTGTGATATTAACAAACTTTCTTTTATTTTTGCTTACAACAAGTTGTATTGTCATAATATAATGATTCATTATAATTTACAGATAGGTTTTATAAAAAAAAAATCATCACAAATTAAAAACAAGAAAATTTAACACGGTTTTCATCACAAGTCTTTATATGGATTTTATCACAAAGATGTCACTAATTGATAATAGGGATCCTCACAAATTAATTACGTTTGTTGTTTTGCCATCATAAAATAGGGTCACGAATTCGTCATAAATACTTTCGATAGTTTGGTCTCAAATCCATTACAAGTAGTTTGCTAAGCTCTTCACAAAGAATTATCACAATTTGTCACAACTTTAATCTTTATGGTCGTCTTTTTATATTTTATGATTCTGGCGAATTATATTGACCCTGTGACGAAAATATTTTGACACAAATATTTTATTGGCAACTTCGACTATTTTTTTGCCATAAATTCTTTCTAATATTTCTGATAAAATATTTCCATCACAGAAGCTATTTTTTCTTACACTGAATATAAATAATATACGCTAAAGAAACAAATTAATTCGATCTGTAGATAGTCTTTTATTCCGAAGGCGTAATAACACTGATATTCATTTCCACAAATTCCATTCCTTGGGCAATTTATTATTACTATTGAATTATATAAATATAAAACCTCCATGACACACGTAGATTTATAAAAGCAATTCGACTGACATCTGACCATCACTTATGAGTGAAGTGATTGGTTCTCTTATTTATGAGACGTCTGAGATCTCAATATATATTTTCCCATATACTGCAACCATAAATTGTTCATCCCTTAGTTTATTTCTCGAATACCTTTGCAAGGAATTCAGATGCCTCCAATTCTGCAGGTTCGCCCAGCGCCAGTTGCTTGATGTTGATAGGGCTTGCGTAGTCCTGACCAGCATAGAAGGCAAGGGCAGCTATCATACTCGTGGCGTCAGTGGGATGTAGGTAGTCCCAGAAGAGGAACTTGTGGCGGTCGGGGCAGTAGGATGCTTTTTCAGTCGACTTCGTATGTTCTTCCCCGAATCTAAGGCACTCAGAGGTGACATCAGTGAATCCTGCAGGGATTAAACATTTCAATTTCAATTTTCAACTCAGGAATCAGAGAGAGAGAGAGAGAGAGAGAGAGAGCTCGTTTCTTCGTTACGTACCGACGGCTTTAGGCTTGGCAATTGCGTCGGAAAGCAACTTGTAGGAGCTGCAAAGGGAGTACTTCATGCCCACAAGGGATTTGCTGAGGTTGCGCAGGAGATCCTTAGTAAGGTTATTAAATCCGCCGGCCAGATCATTCAATTCGGCGGCGCAACGAGAACAATTTCTGTCCTTTATTAATGGCGTCCAGCCGATCGTTGGGATGTCCACTACCGCGAACTTTCTCGCTCCTAAATTATATAATCTCTGCACCCATGCAGATCGACAACGTAAACGCGCGCACATATGACGTGTTTTGCAATTATGTATATTATGTTTTTCTCTCCTTTTTTTTTCTTTTTGACGTGGTGGTGGTGCATATATGGCTTACCTGGAGATGTTCTTCAAATTTGCAGATCATACGGCGGTAAAGATTGTTTATATCGCTTGGGTTCACGACACAATTATTCCCGCATGCTTCGAAGATTATGGGAGTCAAGTCGTTGGATCCGGCGCTAATTAGGAAGATGGACTTGTCCGACAGCAGATCATCCAGCCTCTGGGGTTCTAATACAGCCGAGAGATTTCCCTTCAGGAGTTCGAAGTTGTCGATCTGCTGTGTCAATGAGATGTGGGGAAGGAACTGCATGATGACAAGTTTAAATTGGATGCTGATCATTTTTGTCAATGATATATTCCTAGGCGGAATGAAAGAAAATAAAAAACGACTGTAACTAGATCATATATATTAATTACACTCTTTAGCTCCGTCAAGATTTGTTCGCTTTGAACTTAGACTCGCACGAAATTAAAATGCATTTTAATAAATAAAGAAGATGTCACTCATAAGTCCATAATTTCCTTCGTATTTTATCCATGTGGAACTAATTTTCTTCTCTTTGGTCCTTTCAGTTTGGGGCTTACAATTACAGTTTCGTCGAGGATTCCTGATGCCGCGGATGCGAAGTTGGCTCCGAAGCCCTCATCCGGGAGAGGGGGAGTGTTGTTGCGAAAAGAAAGGTATGGTGGAGGGCTCTCGTCGAACCCCAAGTTCATTGCTGTTGCATGACAAGAAATTAATTAGTTCATGCGCACATTACATTTTTTGTATGAATAAAATGGAGGTGTTCCTTTGTGTTTTCTATTTTTAATCATCGTTAATTTTTTTAAAAAAAAATGTTGTTTGATTTATTTTCATATAAGAAACTTTTTAATTTGATCGAACCACATATTTTTTATTTTTTATTTAATGAATAAGAAGACAAAGAATACAATATTTCTCTTTTTAAAATAGGAATATTATCATTAAGTCCCTGTATATATATATATATATATATATATTATGTGTAGCGGATTAACAAGTTTGTATACCTATGTAGTCCGCGGAGTTGTAGGCGTTACTAAACCTCCCGGTCGGCTTGTGGTCTGGCATGTCGATGCCATAGGGAGAGAACATGGCGGGGTTTCCAGGTTCGATGTAGTTGTAGTTGCCGACGTCGACCAATGAGTCGCCGAACACGTAGAGCGCCTCTACCTCTGCGCGCGAGGACGGCAAACCTGCAGAGAGCACAACAAAGAGAAAGGCGAGCGTGATTAGCTTCATTCTTCAGCTGCTGCTGCTGCGTCTTCTTCTTCTGTTTCTTCTTGATCTCCTCGGTTAATTAAGGCCCTCCTTGTGTTGATATATAGCTACGCACGCTAATTCTACAGCTATCTTAGTACGTAGGAACTAAGATAGCAGAGCTTGTATTTCTCACCACGATCAAGCTCAGCTGATGCCCACGCATATTTATAGAGGAAAGGAGGCCACTCGGCGTTTGCATTCCGTGTAAACGATCAAATTTTAGTAGCAATAGTATAAGAAACACTTTAGAAGCATGTTTTAAGTGAGAGACATGCCCAGTTTTTTTAAAAACCACAGTGAACACGTTTTAAAGATTAAAAGACAAGTGCATATATAATTTCAATCGAAACAAGTACTATGGTAACGTGACGATAATTGATGGCGCTACTCAGTAAAATAAATGCTTCGATGACCTAAAACCGCTGGTCCACATAAGGGATTGGATCGAGCTGAGATGGATAGAGACAGGCCGCAATGGGACCTACTTAGGGTGGCCTTAATTTTTTTTTAAAAAAAATCCCAATGGAAGCCTACATATTAATATAATTAAGAAGAAATAAATTTGAAAGTAATTCGGTATATAACTCTCATTGGTAAAATTTGTCATTGCACACATCTGTCGTTCCGGTCGATCTTAATTCTTATGACAGATTAAAGAGACTCAAAGAGCAAGAAATTAATTGAAGATTATGTGCGAGAGTAAAGGAAATTTATATTCTGTTGGAACAAAATTTCATGCTATGTATAATTATATTTTGGTAATACAAATATTAAATAAACAGAGTTATATATTTAAAGTGCAAAAAAAATTAAATTCGGAATAAATTATTTTATTTGAATATAATCTTATTAATTTTCTAGCGAATTGCAAATTACCTCATTATATGGGTATAAAAAGTTGTGTGTAAAATAGTGCAGGGTGATCAAATGGCCGGTTTGGCAAACTGCACTACAAGAAAATTGGCGATTATCGACCCAAGACTAGCGATGCTAGGAAGGCGCTATTACGTCTTCATGATGAAGAGCGTCTCATTCGCGCCCAACTAACGCCGCATTTATGGGACGCAGAAAATCGGTGGCTACTGACGTCGCAATAGAGTCAAAGGAAATGAGACGCTACTAGCGCCACGTGTTGACGCTATCTCGACGTTATTAAGACGCGTGGTTTCCGATTAGGCGCAGAAGAAATGCGTCGCTACGTCAACGCACAGGTGGCGCTAGGTCTGAGGCGCTATTCCGACGCCCACGAGTCACTAATGCAGGTGCTAGGGAGGCTGACGCAAATATGATGGTATACGCATTGTCAATGAGACACGAATATGACGTTAAGAACGATATATTTAACTCAGCGTCGACTACTTTTGCGACGCGAATGAGACGCTATGGAGGCGCTACTTGTAGATTTTTTTTTACCCATACCAGCCTCATTTTTCCCCTTCTCACACCATACCATTATATAATGCATATAAAAATGCATTGATATTCATCATAGGCAATATAAAAACATCACAAGCATAACATTTAACATAAAAATGCATTGATATCCCCCTCGTGTCGTACCGGCCACCTCCTCCCAAATAGCAGGGTCCTCTACGAAATAGAAAAAAATATACAATCATATAATATATAAATTATATATCAAGAAACACAAATTAAAAATATGACAAAACTAACGAAATAACATTACCTGGTGGCTGAGTACTCGGATCATCTCCATACATTTCAACCATTTTCGCATTATACTCATCCTAAAAAATTTAAACATTGTGTATTTAAAAAATAGTGTACTAACGTCAACAATCAATGATCATGTCATGAGACTTACCAGAAGCCTACGAGCAGTGTGCGTGACTAGGTCGTTTGTCTTTCGGCTTTTATGCGTGGCCTCATAGACCGCACGAAAATCTACGGGACCATCTTCTTTCTCCTCCTACAATAAGGTTTCAAATTTAATAACATAAGTATAAGTCAAAAGTTTGATAAATTGAATTTATATGTAAATTACCATGCGCTGTCGATGCTCGTCAAATCGCATCGACCCCCCTGTGTGGATGTGGGCCTCGGGCTTCGAAAGACGGTTAACTCCTGCCTTTCTCGACTTCCTTTGCCATCGTTCATCTGTCCTTTGTGAACATCAAATACTTACACTTTCAAAAACTATAATTATAATAAAAATAATTTCAAATAATTTCAAAAACTATAATTTTAATAAAAATACTTACAATAATGTTCTCACCTCGATTGATGTGTACCACAACATGATCAGTGACAGTCCGCACGTCTGAATGAATTGAGCAGGTGCTTGTGTTATCGGGGGCATAGCAATTGGCATTATTAAAAAATAATTAATATAATTAATTGAGAAATGTCAATAACAATAAATATATCACCTAGCGTAAGATGTCGCTCGCCAACGCTAGAATGTGGTGAAATGTCTGGTATTCTCACCGATGGCAGTGCGGTGGCAACTATCATCATAAGAAAATACAAAAAAATTGGCTCCTATTTAAAATTATGGATTATACAAAAAATAACCTAGTGTGACATGACGATCGTCGTCGTGCGATCGAGACGTCCCGACTATCTGCCCCGTCGACGGTGGAACAACTGTCACAAAAGCAAAATATTTAAAAAACTCTATCTCATACTCTTTATCACCTACAATGTGTCACTTATCTGAAGTGATACGTGGAGCAGAGTCACCAATGAATCGCCTATTATGTGACGATCCGGCTACGTGTCCCGTCGGCGGCGGAGGAACTAATATTATTAAAAAATGAATTTAATTATTATAATCAACTATAAATAAGCAGCTGATAATAAATATATCACCTGGTGGTTGTGATGGGTGACTCAACTGGAGTGAACTCCTGGAAGAGCGAGATGACACAGATGCTCGACCTCTAGTAATCATGACTGAAAAAAGAAAGAAGCTTCTCTTATTATCAGTAACCATATATAACTTAAAAAAGAAGTAAAAAGCTTATGTCATTAAAATAACTAAGGGATTCATTTGCTTGTTTCGTATTCTAATTCATTTTTATCATCTTCATCATTGTCGCTATAATATTGGTTTGAGTCATCGTCAACAAAATTATATGTTCACATCCAAGCGGTCATTTGAATTGAACTCTTCCATTGACTCCGCCATCGATCAATTGAAAATTCTCAACTCCATCGGCAATATCAATCATCTCATTCACTCTATCTTCTTGATAGTAATCGTCTATGGGCACATCGTTGTGTACGGATGATATTTCATTGTCATCTACCATTGTTTCTGCTAAGAATAGTCTACTCCTCACCTTGCATGACGCCCACCATTCATCCTTGGTTCTTTTCGATGGATACTTGGTGCAGTACACTTATTGTTCTTGTTCCGCCAATACGAATGGATCGTATGACTAAAGCCTTGACCGAGGGTTAATATCTAACAATTTAAACTTTTGATTGATCCGAACTCCTTTCTCTGGATCGAACCAACGGCATTTTAGCACCACGACTTTGTTAAATTTTTCCAAATAAGACAATTCTACGATGTCTTCTATAACACCGTAGTAATCAAAGTCGTTTCCGCGTACATGTTTCCTAGTACACATATGCCGCTATTAATAGTTGAATGTTATCGGCTGTATTCTTTTGTATGGAACCGATATCCATTGACTATGGCGCCGCAGTAGCTAAGAACTTATTTCTTCGGATCATGATCGAGATCTCATATTTTGTTCTCTATGGCCGATCCATTAATAACCTATAAGAAAAATAACTAAAAATTTTATTAAAAGTTACGAACTTATAACAATTAAGAACAAGCGGAGAGATTTCTCACTTCACATTTTAATCAATCGGCAAAATGTTCCTCTCGTAGTTTCAATAACTCATCGTTTGAAATTAACGGATTGATTTCTCACTGTAATTCTTCGAATTTCCTGAATTCATAGTTTTCAATTAATGAAATCATATAGCAACAATTAACTTTAAATTATATAACAAATTAGAACAAATTGTCTTACTCAAGATACAGCGTCACTTCGCTATAATTTGCAAGAACATAATTCTCAACGATGATATCTCTGTCATTCAAGATAACTTTGCGTCCTATAATAAGAAGTCGACATGAGTACTTGAAAATGGATAGAATATTCATGTCAACTTCTCTTTCACCATCATCATAGTTTTTTGAAACTTGGATGTGTCATGATTGTATGTGTGGCTCAAAGTATTTTGAAGTGAAGTTTGACACCTTCTCAATTAAATGGATTTTCAATTTCTCGTCCTCACTTGCAGGATTACTTTTCATGGACAGCCGTCAATTTCAACATCAATCGTCTGGATATGCCCCGCATGCCTATGTGAAAAGAGCTGCATCATAGGAACATTAAATCATATATATATTTGTACGTGGAGGTTAACGTCGTGAATTCAAACATCAAAGGTTGAACATTAAATAAATAATTGAACCCTTACGAACAACAAGTTCAAATTCATAATTATCAATAACATACAGTTGGCGTAAGCAAGTAGAATTTGTTGAGTGTCATTGCGAACAGTACAGTTGATGCGAAAAGTGTCATTGCGAACAGTTGAGTCGCGTCGCTAAAGCGACACTAAAGTGGCACAAAAATATGCGACGCTATGTCGATGCTCATGTGACACTACAGTTGTACTTAAGTCGACGCTAGTTAGATGCCAATGTTATGACTTAATGGGGTCTCGATTGTGATGCTAATCATGCCGACGCTAATGTGACACTAATCATTCACTTGATATTCTTTATAGTAATCATCTACGGGCACATCATTGTATATGAATGATATTTCATGATCATCTACCATTATTTCTATTAAGAATAGTCTTCATCCTTAGTTCTTTTCGATGGATACTTAGTATAGTATACTTATTGCGCTTGTTCTGTCAATACGAATGGATCATATAACTGAAGTCTCGATCGAGAATTAATATTTACCAATTTAAACTTTTGATCGATCAAGGGTTCAAGAGTGAATTATAATAAAATAAATTACTATGCATCACTATATTATATAATTAATAAAATATAATGATAATATATTTTTTGTTGTGATTTTAATATTTAAGAAATGCTATTTTGAATAAATTATTATTTAGATATTATAATGTATTTCTTACGATATATTTATTTAAAATTATTAAAAAAATATTATTTTAATAAAATATGATTCAGTCTGATTGAACTCGATCGGACCGTGGCCCAATTAACCTTTCGATCTCCGATTCGATTATAAAAACATTGCTTCCAACTCTTACCCTGCGAACGTGTTGCTGCCACTATTGCTCGAGTGAGCTCCTCATTTGTGGATGCTGCGGGTGTGGGTTGGAGAGAGGGTGTTGTGAGAGGGAGAGGGTGGGAGTGAGAGAGGGTGTGAGAGTAGAGGGGGAAATGGGGTGGTCGGTTGGTGGGACGGGGCGAGAGGAGAATACAATTAGGTGAAGAAAAAAGTGGTTTTTCTACTTTCGGATATTAGTTTAAGGGTTTCAACTTTTGGATCATTCAATGGACTTGTGGGTGTGGGTTTTTTTTTTTGGTAGAATATTACACAAAACTTGGGACTTGGTTTCGTTAGATTCTCCCAAACACTAACACAACTTGAATCCAAAACATCAGACAACGCATGAGGAGAATACAATTAGGTGAAGAAAAAAGTGGTTTTTCTACTTTCGGATATTAGTTTAAGGGTTTCAACTTTTGGATCATTCAATGGACTTGTGGGTGTGGGTTTTTTTTTTGGTAGAATATTACACAAAACTTGGGACTTGGTTTCGTTAGATTCTCCCAAACACTAACACAACTTGAATCCAAAACATCAGACAACGCATGAGTACGCTTGTCAGAATTTTGGGTAATCTATTCTTGTTTCTTCCATAACCATGTTAATTCCAATCTTGTTGGGGAGCGATTGGATTTCACCTTATAGTCTTTTTTTTCTTATTTGTCATATTATTTACCTTTTTATATAGGTGGTCAATTTTATATATGTGTGCATGTATTATAACACTTTGTTATTAATAACAAAATAAACATTAATGAACATATATATTTTATTTAAATACGTTGGTTACAAATACTTATTTTGTGAGCACTTTTAGTGTCTAAGATATATCTGATTTAAGTATATTACAAAATTAATCAGTTTAAAATATAAAAAGAATATGATTACATTCATAATTAGTCATCGTATTCTCTAATTCTACATTCTAATTCTATCCAAACATTTATTCAAATAGTATCCAATATAAGATTTTTAATGATTTTCGTCATCCAAATTCATGGAAAATATCGTGAAATCCGTCGAAAAAATTAGTTTCCGACGCATTTTTACCTCTCGTTGCTAGCAACTTTCCTACGGATTTAGAAAATTGTCGATATTTCCAAAGGAGACATCCCGATGGGCAACCTCATGTCGGAGGTTTCGATGGGACAGAAAACATCGGAACCTCAGGGGGAGGCATTATGTCGAAACCTGAGATGGGGTATACCCAATGGAGGTTTCGATGGGTAGTCGACCATCAGAACATCTGGCGGGAATTTCCCATCGAAACCTCCAACGGCGATAACCCCGTTAGAGGTTCCGACATGCCATCTATCTTCATAACCTCCAATGGTATAGCCTCACCGGATGTCTGACCAAAGCTCCCCCGTCGAACATTCCGACGGATCCATCCATCGAAAACTATTTTTAAAATATTAAAAACTGAATCCGACCAACAAGCAGCGCGATAAGATGGCAGAGGTCGAACTTTGCTAAGAGGAGGAGTGGGAGAGAGGGAGGCTGCCGCCGGGCGGTCATATCCGGCCGCACGATTGACAAGTGGCGGTTGCCGATAGAGAGAGACCCTATAGCAGGCGCCAGATCCGACTGCATGGCCTCCAAGTCATGGCCACCGATAGAGAGAGAAAAAAGAGGGATCCAATAGCAAGCGTCAGATTTGGCCAAATCCAACTGTCTGCGGCCGATCCGCCTTGCGGATGGCTGGATCCGGTTACTTTGAGGCTGATCCAATCGCCTATAGGACGATGTGGCTGCCTGCAGCAATCCGGCATGCAGACGGCCACATTTGGCCATTGCAGCCAGATTGCCCATGGGTGATTGGATTCGGTCGTCCGCAATTTCGATCTGCGGGTGGCCGAAGTTGAGAGAGAGGAACAAGGAGGCCAAAGCCGTGAGAGTGAAAAGAGAGATGGAGAGAGAGAGGGGATATATATAATATAGATATAGTATATATATATATATATATGTATAATGTATATGTATATATATAAAGAGAGAGAGAGAGAATTTGGCAGGAACGATGAGTGGGAGAAATTAGAACTTCCCATGGGCCTTCAATAGTTCTAACGAACGGAAAGCCAATTCCGTCGATAATAATAATATTAAAATATTAATATTATATTATATATTATATATATAATATTATAATAATAGTTACGATGCACTCTTTATTAATCGAAGGTTTTATATTATATTATATATATAATTATAATAATAGTTACTCAAGATTCCATCCTTCGGAAGTATTGATGGATGGTGATCCGTCGGTGAAGACCAAATTCATCGATAATAATAATATTAAAATATTAATAAGGGGTTCCGTTGTCCTATTCTTATGTCATTAACTGATATAGAATTTGATGAGTCATATAGTTGTAGCTTTATGTTCTTACTTTTCGTAATGTTTTAAATTAGTGCATAGTGTTCAAAACATATAATAAAAAAAATAATGATACAAGTAATGGATGTTTCATTTATATAGAATGCAAGAAGTGTGAGAAAAAGGAGAAGATCGAGCTACATCAATAGTGTAATGGCTATCCACGGCCAACTGCATCAATGGTGTAACTGCTATCCAATATACTCTTGAAGAAGCTCTACCAATATTCCCCTGCTCATCTGCATCAATAGTGTAACTGCTATCCACGGTTAAAGGAGAAGAGCTAATATGAGGATCCAGCATATGATCAGGGAGGTCCTTCCAAAGTGAAGGATCATCATAGTTGTGACCAATGTCAAAGCGGTATTCATCATTGCCTCTCTCAGCTTCTTCGTCTTGAAGAAGCTACCCAATATACTCCTGAAGAAGATCTCCTATATATTCACATATGAAGCTCTCCAAATCACGAGAGATGTCCGCAAGGACATTTGCAAGGACCATAATCAAACACCAGTTTCTTAGCCTACATATATAATAGCACCATTAAAATTGTATTGCCGCAAGGAGGGAACAGATAAGAGAAGGATCACTCTTAAGGAAATATTTCGCCTTTGGGTCTTCTTTTAGTTCTTGATTGTGTAAACATACAAGTTGACATTTGTTTCCTGTATCACTTTTTTTTTCCAAAAAATTCTTAAGGTTTTGGGTTTGTCGTCACATTTTGCGAAAAGGACATATTGGGAATTGTAAATATATTATTTTTAAATTATATTATGCTTAAATTATCTTTCAAATGTTAGAGATACGATGTAAGATTATTTTAGAATAAAGTATTACATAACTCTCCCATTTCTTCTTGGTATGCTTAAATTATATTATATAATTTTTATTATAAATATTATTACTGATGAATCATTCCGTAAAAGATGTTAATATTAAAATATTAGTCATATGCTTAAATTATATTATATATTTTTATTATAAATATAATTACCGATGGATCTTGCCTTTTACTGACAGATTTTGATCCGTCGGTAATTCTAAAAGCTAGTTAAAAATATTGATATTAAAATATTATTCATATTCTTAAATTATATTATATATATTTTTATTATAAATATACTTACTAACGGATCTTGCTTTCGAAATTATCGATGGACTTTTGATCCCTCTATTATTCTGAAGGTAGACCCATTAAAAATATTAATATTTAAATATTAGTCATATGTTTAAATTATATATATTATTTTATAAATACAATGGATTGCATCCTTGGAATTATCGACAGATACACTATCCATCCATAATTCCGAAGGCGGCCGACGCCGATAAGTTACCGACAGATGTTGACCGTCAGTATTTTGAAAGGATTTTTTTTGCAGTTGCAAATGTCATAAAAAATTGTGAAAAATTTTTGTCCGTCAAAAAATATCTATCCCAAATGTGTGATGTTCTTGTAGTGATCCTCTTTCATTTGCAAGATGCACATGAGATTAGTTTGAGTCCGAAGCAAATGAAAAACTCCAACAGACTTGCGATCAATGGAACATCCAACCAAGCTTGTGATCAAGTGTTGTGAGCTCATTCTAGTGATATTCAGGCCAAGATTCGATGCATGCATGAACCAAGTAGTTCAAGATATGTTTCACAAGTTGCCAATTCAATTTGCATTTACCGACACAAGAAACGGACCTCAAATGCAACATCTAGCTGAGACAATTGTAAGTATTAAAGTGCACTAGAGACTAGTATATAAGGGGTTGGATTAGAAAACACCTTATTCAGCTGCAAGCTCCTTGTAGAGTGGCAAGCGGAGAAGTGTCAATGCGGTGAAGCAAGTCCTCATATATTTTTGTTGAGACTGCAATAAACCATCAAATGTGAAAATAACTTTGAACCAAGTAAGAAATGAAGAACTCCATGATCATATACAGCTAGAGCTTATAATAAGATCATCAACATAAATGAGAACATAGGCTATGGTTGTTGAGTTCTATTGATATTAAGTGATGTGTCTATTGTTCAACCAAGAAAACTAAATTGAAGCAATGCTTGCCTTCCATCTATTGAATGCCAAAAGGAAACTTAGTATTTGAAACCAAGTTTTTGAAGTTTGTTTAAGTTCATAAATAAACTTAATCTTCAGCAGTGTCCGTCGATCATCCCGGGCCTTCTCAATCGGGCCCCCGGTGTAGAGGATGATTCCTCTTCGTCTAAAAGAGAGGGAATTCATGATACTGGGGTGGTCACCATGAATAATATTGGTCGGTCGTAAGTTGGATAAGTTTTACAAATTCTATTATAGTTCATATTATCATTTGAAAACTAATTATTTTCTTAAACTGCATGGCTATTTTTTAATCTCGCTTCTACCATGCAAGATATTAGTACTCTTGCCCTCTCCCACTTGTCGAAAGATGCGTGATCATGGAAGGATGTCCTAGTTCAAATGAAGGATGACATCTTTTGCACATTTATGGAATGATTTATTTTATTTGTGCTAAATAATTATTTTATATTATTTTTAATTACTAATTTTCATATTTTTTTAAAGATTCAAATAAGTTTGATCTGGATCTTAATTTGGGGACGAACCGAAGAGCTTTTGAGGAGGTGATTGTGAAACGTGTCTAAAATCGTTTGTATAAATTTCGCAAGGCCGCCACATCCATTAGCCTCAGTATTGATCAGGGCATACGAGATGCACAAGATATATTAGACATCTGGTTTGAGAGTCACTTTGTAGGAAATGGTGAGTAAGTTTACATTTGAATTATTTTTTTATTTAAATTATAATTTTACAAAGTCTAACTTTTTAATGTTGATACACGATGGATGAAAATTGGGTCTGAAAAAGCAAAAGTGAATAGATTTTCAAAGCCTGAGGTTCACATCCACACAGGTGGGATCGATTGGATTTGACAAGCATCGACGACACATGATAATGTATATACAGAAAGTCGCTAATCAAATTTTTATCTTATATCTACTTATTCGGCAAAATTTAAAATTTTATTGCAGGAGGAAAAGAAAGGTGGTACCATTGATTTTCGCTCAATGAGATAGTCATGCCCACTGCTCGTCGCATTTTTGCGAGTTTCATCATGTATTTATTTCTTTTTTCGCATTAGTGTAAAAGATTTCTCAAATATACAATATATGAATTTTTAGGAAGCATACAATGAAAAATGGTCGAAAAGTACGGAGATCCTAGTACTCAGCCATCAATAGGTAATGTATCTTGAAAATGATTCATATTTTTAATCTTATATAATACTTTACATGAAATTATAGCTACTTTGCAGGGGATGTTATTGTTTGGGAGGAGGTGTCTGGCATGACGTGAGGAGGATATGAGTGGCATAACCGCTCAGGTTCCTAGGAGAAGCGGAAAATATGTAAGCAGCCCATCTGTCGTACCTGAGTTGACGTTGGACAGCATTAGGGGACTGATTTAGGAGCAGCTTTCTCAACAGCTTGCCCAACATCTGGCTCCTATTTTGCATTTTCATATCATCTTTGCGGTCTCCTCTCATATCATCTCCATTTTCATCTTTGGTTGTCGTATTTAAATTACTATTGGCGTGGTGTGTCCAATGTTTAATGTTCATCCACGCACTCTTGGTGCGCACAATCATCGCACGTAATTGTTTGACCGATATTCTTCCATGATAGATGGGTTTGAGCTTATATTTTAGGATAAACTTACTTCTTTCATGACCACTACAACACATAGGTTTCTTCCTCCTATTATGAATGTGGTCCATCATATTATTAGTTAAATGATTGCTCCATGGAGTAACTGGTCACTTTGATGAAGTAACCCATTTTAATTTATTCTTACATGCTTGACCCTTGGTGACCCATTTTTTTGTCCACTTTGGCCACTATCTTTTCCATCTTTTTCGTTAGCCATAGAAAAGATTTTTTTTGTACGTAGGGGTGTGCAAATCTGGGTTCAGGACCGGGTCTTGTCCGACCCGGTTTGCTCCGTGTTTCGAAAAAGGAGACCCGATCATGGACCTGGTCCTAGTCGGGATCGGGACCAGTACATCTCGGTCAAATCGAGACAATAATCGAGAATTCTCAATTATCCTGCTTTGACTATAAAAAGGTAAAATAATAAATAAAATAGCAAAAAATTAATGTTATTATATAAATATGATAATTATTAATTAAATTATATATATGATAATATAATATAGTGTATATTTAAGATATATACCAAATAAAATATAAGTTTTTTATTTAAAATAAGCATAAATATACTATTTAAAAATAATTTAATATTAATATAATATATTTAACTGGGTCATGACCGAGTCCGAATTTTAACAACACAGACCAGGTCCCGACCCGATCCTGACCGGGTCTCAAAGAAATGAGACTCGGTCCCGACTCGATTGGTGGACCGGGTTGGTAACTGGCTCGGGAAAAATCCCGAAAAATTTGGGTCGAGCCGGGATGACTCACCCCTATCTGTACACAATCCCTTCTATTTGGCCATTAAATTATACACATTATTCGAAGGAAGAGAATAGTGATTCTCGAGGATGATAAACACCTACCAATTAGACTATCTGATGTGATGAATGCAAAGAAGACATATTGCAAGTGTCGGGGATATGAGTAGAAAGTGTGGTTTGATCACTCTGGACACTGCGTTCAAGCATGAGATGGAGGATGATGAGGTATATGCTATTGCCATTGGAAATGATACATATGGTTAGATAATCTAATGTCGGAGCTACAAAGGATAGACCAATGGAACATATATATGGACTTGTGACTCAAGTTCGTGTGTGTGTAAATGAAGCATGATGGACTCTTATCCCCCTATGACAACACGTCAGAGCAATGAATACCACGAACGTCATCAATTGGTTCACATGATAGAGGTATCGAAGAGGATTACATTGAGACATTAGAGGCAGGATAATGCACCCTCTTGCACATGATGAAACAGTCACTACACCAATACTCGAGTTTTGTCATGGAGAGTCGTTAGGAGTTCTCGCTACTTACAATTTACAACTGTGAGTATTACTTATGCTTGAATCATGGTTTTTATGCTCATGTGATATTTCATTGCACTGTAATTATTGTCTCATGTCTTAATTAAATTTGTTTATCATTTATGTCTTGAGTCTTCTATGTTTTGTCCCCAAATTGATATGAATTTGAGTATCTTTTCAAACTATACATGAAAGTATTGTTAATATTGTATTTTTTCTATACCAATTTCATTTCCTTACATTTTTATAAGACAAAAAATTTGAGAAATACAAAATTAGTAAAATAAATATGGAGTACTTATAAAATTCTTACAAGAATATCAAAATGGATAAAAAAAGGTTTAAATAGAATCTATACATATATAGGTTTGATTGAAATGAACAATTTTTTTTTTTTTGTAAAAATAAGCATGAAAGGGGAATTTTTTGATAACTTATAGTAACTTTGTATTGTAGCATTATACCATTCACATTTGACAATAGTTTCATAGTGTAATGGTGACACCTTTTCGCTCTTTATTGTAGAGGTTACCTTCAAGCATAAGTGAAGAATGATAGTTATAAAGTTGCTTCCTTATCCAAGTGAAGTATGATTTGGGATAGTGGAAAGGCGATGAGTTGGAAGACATGGAGTACGTCAAAATGTTAGGTAAATTACATGGAGCACGCAAAGGACCCCCTTTTTTCTTCCTTGCGCGCAGCGAGGAAGAAGAGGAGGGGCCGGCGCCCCCTCGCGAGCTCGCACAGGCGCCGTAACTTTTAAATTTTTTATTAATTTTATAATATTTTATTATTTTTTATTACATCAGTAATGTAATCGAGAAATTGATTATTACCGATCAAGTGGACGAAGCATGCAAGAAAATCAAAATTGGAAGATAATCTAATTAGAAAGTGAAGGTTGATGACTAGTAGTTACAACGTCCAAAGTTGAGAGGCGATTGATGTAATTTATCTCAAAATGTTAAATTCCCATTTATTGTGCGAAATGAGTTTCAATTTGAATTGATTGATAACAAATAATTATGATAATTTCATTACAAGTTACAATTTAAAAGATAATTTTGTTACAAAATAAAGTTAAATAGTAAATTTGGGAACATGTTAAAGTTGGGGGTAGTGGCCAAAATTACTCTATTCTAAATTGAAGTCTAACACCTTTTTATTTATTCAAGAGTTCCTTCATTTCATCTTTTTAATTTTTTTAATATATATATGTGTATATATATATATATATATGCGCATGCGTACATACCTATACACATGGAATAAATTTATAGGATTTATAAAATCCGTACAGAATCACTATAAGCACATATATTTATGCATAATTTATTATAATAATTATTAATTTTTTATAATCCTATAAAAATAAAGTCATTATAATAAATTATAAAAAATATAAATTAGATATGTAAAACATTTTACAATATAATGATTCCTTATTTTGTTACATAACCTTATTATTATTATTATTATGAAACATTTAAATTTCCACAATAAAGGGTTAACAAATCCAAACATCAATTTGTAGACTTTCGTATATTTTTTTAAAATTCACAGTGAGAATGACAGTAACGTAATTAGCTTCATTCTTCAGCTGCTGCTGCTGTTGCTGCTTCTCCTTCTTATTGATTTCGTCGGTTTATACAGTAATTCTACGACTATCTTAGTACCTAAGAACTAAGAGAGCAGAGCTTGTTTTTCAAACCACGATCAAGCTCAGCTGATGCCCACGCATATTTATAGAGACCGGAGGCCATTCGGCGTTTCCATTCCGTGTAGACAATCATACTTTATTAGCTACAGTATATATAAGAAGCACTTTACGAAACATGTTTAACATGGGGGACATGCCCAGTTCTTTTTAAAACCACAGAGAACACATTTTAAAGATTAAAAGACAAGGGCGCATATATAATTTTAATCGAAACAACTACGATAGTAACATGATAATTGATGGCGCTACTCAGTAAAATAAATGCTTCGATGACAATAAAATATTTGTACGTGGAGGTTAACGTCGTGAATTCAAACATCAAAGGCGACAACGTTGAACATTAAGTAAATAGTTGAACGCTTACAAACAACAAGTTCAGATTCATAATTACCAATGACATGCAGTTGGCGTAAGCAAGTTGAATTTGTTGATCGCATCATGAGGGCAAAGCTCTAGCTATTGGTCAGTAAGAGATTATGGGGCGCGCGGCATATATCGAAAGTTGGAATATTTTTAACTTTTTTCCTGGCCCATTTTATTCTGCCTCTTGAAGTTGTATACTTGAAAGATAATGTGGTTCGTTTATGTTGACGCAAATAACATGCAGTTACATAAAAACATATGCACCAAACGTGAAAAACATATGCATGCAGGTTGTAGATTACAACATGGAAACACCATCAAAGAAAGAAATTAATTGAAGTAATGTGAAGCACTTAAAATTAAAGATTAGTGATTAGTATGCACGTAGGAAAGTTCTTAGAATGCACCTGCTGATCAATTTACTGTGCGAGATTAATGAGTACTAAACAGATCAAGTTACATAAGAAATCTGAAAAAATGATGAGGAAAGGGCAACAAAATCATATAGCATGGCGATAACATTGTGTGTTTATATAGTTGGTTTCGTCTATGTAACGTTCGTTGGCATTTATCAATTGTATATAATAATTATAAATCAAATGAGCAAACATAATATCATGCGCCACCTAATTATACGTTGATTAAAGGTAATAGATAAATAAAACAATTAGAATTAAAATTATAAAATAATAAAGTATAATGTCTAAAGAGAAATAATGAGTTGATTGGATGAAAATAGAGGACAAAATTATTATACACAAATTTATAAAACTCGGAAGACCAATTATAAAAATAAGTGTGAAAAATTATGGTCTGGATCACTTAATTAAGAAAAAAAGAAATTGATTAAAGTCTATATATAAATAAAACAATTAGATAAAAAAATAAAAAAGTAAAATATAATGGCTAAGAGAGAAAAATAGTGTGGATAAAAATAGAATGGTAAAAAAAATTATATATTAACCATATCTTTCCCTGTCAAACGCGTCCACGCGTCCAGCCATCAAATCCTCAAGGCCTGAGAGGAGTCAACTTCGCTTCTGGCGGATCAGGAATTTTTGACACAACTGTAATGAGCTCAGCCTTCTTTCATTGTTGTCATCTGTCCAAGAATGTTTCAGACAAAAATTTCCACCAATTCTTGTCGTAAGTTAAATCTATAGTGAAACCATTTTTTTCCTTGTATTTTCCAAATCATGCATTAGGGTTCTACAATCACAATGACCAAGCAGATCGAGTACTTTGTAAGACTGAAAGCAAAGATCACGGCTCATTGGGAACCGATAAGACGAAGCATCTGGTGTCCAAATCCATCTTCATAATTAGCTCCGGAGGCAACGACGCGTTCGGATTTCTCGCACAGAATAAGTCTCCAAATAACACGCAAGTGGAATTATTTTTTTACAAATCCCGAATTATTTTTTACCTGCTTCATTTGCATTCATCAATTTTCTTACTTTGATAATGGTACGTACGATATAAATCTACAATCTAAGCCCATGCATGCCTTTCACGTTTGGCAGCATCAGAGTCAGAGAGAACATGCATGTCATCATGCAGTTCATGACAAATATTTGTGTACGTAGTGCATGTGCATCGTCATCAACTCATATATAAATCACATTATTTTACAGAGGTCCCCTAGATCGAGCTTGCAGGCGCAGACACGATCAACAAATTCAACTTGTATACGCCTACAACACGTACGTTCACCTCTTGTTGGTAATTGTTATCTCTATTTCATACTCTTTTTGGATTACAATTCGTACGTGACCACAATTATTGGCAGTTAACTATTAAATGTTAAACGTGTGAGGTTCCATGTAACAAAAATATTAAATGAATGAATACTTTAATTATATACGGTGATACTGTTCAGTGTCATCAATTAATATATTACATGTCATAGATGTTACTCTTCTTAACTATTTAAGCTTTTAAAAAAATTAATTACCACATCAAATTTAACATAGTATATTGCATGCATAACATAGTATATTGCATTATTCACTAGGTTAGCACGTTTAATTGTTAAAATTGTCACAGAAGCTAATAAATTCCAATTTGATTTCTAGAATAATAAACTTTCCATGAGAATTCCATTTTACGTCTTATGACTCCGAATAACTTGATTATTATTAGGAGCTATTGTACATCTAATTATTAATTTTGTGACTAATTAATTTAAAATTACGCAATCCATAAAGTGAAAACAAGAGATACGAATCCATCTGAATTTTGATGTAGGAAGGACAACATTGATAAAAGTTTCAATGTTTATTGCTACGTTATCTTCCAAAACTTACAAGTTCGACGTTTGCATTCTTGTATATGCAGATATCCACAAAAAAATAATGAAATACGACGATAGATTATAAGAAGCATGAGTGAGAAAGAGATGTACGAAGATCAAATTAATTGAGAGAGACAAAATAAGGAACAAAAGATGAAGGGGGAAAAATCAAATTAAGTTAGTATATACGACGATATATTATAATAAGTTATATATAAGCACAAGTTTGCTGATATCCTTTTATTAGAGTATTTAATATAATATAATATGTTGGCAAGTCATTTTTTTAGTTTTTTAACATCTATGAAATATTTTTTTCACATATAACTCTAAATTATAAATTTTATCAATTTTAATTTTTAAAATTGTCATATTTTAAAATTTATTTTTTTCGACTAAGTCCCATCTAAACCATGCTAAGTTATTTTTTAGCATTTATAAAATATCAATTTTATCCTCCTTTTTTTAATATAGAAATTATTAAAAATAAAAATATTAGCATGAGCATGAGCATAACATTACATAAAATATGGTTATTAAATAATAATTTTTTGACCTATTAATTATTTTATAATTGTTGAAATATTCTTATTGTAATAAGAAAGTAAATGCATAAGTGTCATTTAACAATTATAAAAAAGTATAAAGTTTTTTTCTTATGAAATGTAACCAAAGGATTAAATGCCGAATTCGGACAAGTTCTTGTAAGTTCATAATTTATTATTAGACGTGAAAAAAGTATAATTGAGTGAGTCTTAAAGAAAATAATCTAAATTTTTTCTTAATTCCTATTTTAATAGATATTAGAGGATAAAAGGAAAAACATTTTATTATTCGATCTTGAAATTAGCAAGTGTGTAACACAACATTCTTCATTTCTTTAGGTAAATATTATGTTCTTTTCAATTATAACACTCGTGTTTAATTTTATATTTTACCAAATTAAGTTACAACCATTATTTTACTTTACTTTTATTAATATTTTATTCCATTTATGGAAATTTTAATTTCTTGAAAAAGAAAAAAGATTATATTTAAAAATAACCAAATTTCTATAATTATGTTATAGAAAATAAAATCATCATCCGCTAATGCATGCTAAATGGAATCACAATTGGTAAGGAAGTTTTTGTTAAAGAGAGGATGAAAACAATGTTGTACGATCTCATCCGACCATTGACCCGGATCATCGAAACCGAATTGAATCGAATGGTCAGATAGAGTTAAATCAAACGATTAAAATATAAGTTAATAAAAAGAATAAAATATATTAAATAAAATTGTTTTTCATTCTCAATGTATTTGTAAGATGTATAACAAATAACTTAAAGTAAAATAAAATAGTTTAATAAGTCAAATAATATAATAAAGTAAGTATTACTTAAATAGTCATTACATAAAAAAATGATAAATGTTCATAATTATAAATAAAAAAGTATTCATGATATGTGATGAAAAATAAGGAAAAAAGTTGGAGCATAATTTTAATATATATATATATTTAACGTATTCTAAAATATTTAATTTTTTTACATAATTATTCTTTTATGTCGACCCCCCAAACCCGTCAGGCTGACCGGTTGAATTCGAACTTTGACAATGTCAAAGTGGGTCAACCTCAAAGATGAATTTGAAGTAACACGCGGATTGTTGACACCGATCCGATCGGTTGTCCGAGTTGAATTTTACAATTATGGATGAAAATTAATAGCTTCAAGTTCGATTTATGTAGTTACCAATTTAGTTAGAAAAATATTTTTTTATTGTGACTAATTAGTCACACAGTAATAGGATTAAACATTGAGAGTAAACAAAAAAGAAATATGAAAGAAAAAGCATAAACATATTTTAGAATAAAATAATACGGATAGATAGAAGGGAGATTTTTCAGTAATGTCCCTTTATTTGTTCTAATATTTTTCAACCTCAATGGAGGTAGTGAAAATAAAAATATATATATTTTAAAAATATAGGAGTTCAGAAAATCAATTATAATTATGTATTACAAATAAAAAGAAATCAATTTCTGTGTACATTGGCAACGATATGATATTGACAGATAATTTCAATCTAATTAACACAATAATTTGTTATCCTTATATTTTTTTCATTTGCTACCATTTGAATCTTATTCTCCTCTGTCGGAACTTCAAAACGGTATATCATCCACACTCTTAGGTGCCTCGATTTGTGAAAAAACAAAAGAGAAAGAGTGACTCTCGTGCAGAAATTCTATGAAGAAAAATAACGCTTTCAATTTATAGTTCTCAATTAGGATTTTTGACTCCTATTAAGCCTTGGACTATATCTACATCAATGATGATCATCAATCATTAATTATCATCTCTGAAATATTCAGATTTAATTAAATCTAAATTTTACTTATTATTCCATAATCATACTTATCAAAAATACATCTCTACTCAAATTTCTTTTTATCTCTTTTATAACTTCTTTCAATGAATCTCTACCTTCACCTTTTCCTTTTATTTCTTCATTTTTTTTATAATTTTCGAAATTATTTAATTTTATAATATTTTATCATCTAATTTTTTATTTAAAATAATACAAATATTATTAAAATAATAATAAGTATTATTTTAATGACTAAAATATTTCAAAGTCATAAATATTATTAAAATAATCCTTTCATACTTAAGAGTCCTATGTCCATTAGAATTTCTTTTGGATCTAATTGAATTATAAAATTACTATATTATTCTTGATAAAATGGTGAGGTGTTACAAGATATTTCTAATATATATATATATATATTATAATAGATTAGGATTGGTCTAAAATATGGGGACCAGCGGTATGGATCCTATTTTCGAAATTAGATCCCATGGAAATTCATTCCGGGTCGTAATATTAACCCGAGATTATATTTCAACCTAGTAAGATATATCATATTTTTTTATTTATTATATACCATACTTAAACAAATATTGTTGATCCTAGAATATGTATATATAGGTATACATATATAATATTATATCTTTTTTATTTTAAAAATGGATTTTATTCATGACTATATCCTCGACGTCTTAGGTTTCAGGTTTAACGACCTCGTCCCCAGCCCAAATATGGATGATATAATGTCCTCTCAACAATGTCAATTTAACTTTCTTAACTAATTCCATCAATGTTCAACAGAGTTATATATGATATGATTAATATTCGAGTGAGCCGTGAGTGCTAAAAGTTAAATCACGTTAGTTTTTAATTCTTATGTATATATATATATATATATATATATATAGCTCAAAATTAGTTAATGTTAATCTTTATGTATCACTTGTTGTTTGGGGAAAACATTCGCCTGATGACTAAATTACCAGATGAGATGATACATTGAGGAACGAAAGCACGTAAGGATGTAAAATCACAATCTAGGAGAAATCTGGTAGATGAGTCTTTGGAACCTCATCATGTGCTCGGCTTGCAGGCATAGGACCAGGGACACGCTCCCATCGCGAGCGGGGTTCGGCAGCACAAATCCTATGCCCTCGTCCGGTCTCCACCCGGGCACCGTGAGCATCGGCCAGCCCGGGATGGCAGGTTTTCTTGAGGGTGTTGAGGTGCTCTCGAGTGAGCTTGAACATGTCGACGCACGAGTCTAATGAATTCATGGGAGGCGAGACCGCCAGACTGGAGGAGTAATCCATGAGGAGTCTGCCCGCTCCCTCGCAACCGTCGCACCCGGGGAACTCTCACCGACCCCGCCCTACGTACCTTCGCGAGGTCCAATCTCGCTCGCTGCCACCCAATCGTCTGTACCTCCCTCGTCGGTGTTCCCTTGCAGATCCGTGAAGATCCACGATGTCATAGATCTCGAGAACCCCCCTGTGATCCTTACGAACTCTGCCACGACCACCGCCACGATGATCGATGCTCGATACGGGTGTGAACCCAACGATCCGACCCGGCACGACCTAATTTGGGTAAGGTCGGATTGGTGGTTGGGTCGAACCATGGGTCGGGTTGGGTACGGGTTGAAAAAATTCAACTCGAGTCGATCTGATCCGATCCGAATTTTTATTTTTTAAAGTTTTTTATCTAAATCTAGGCTTGTATTTGCTTTAATTTTTTTAAAAAATAAAATAATTAAATACAGAAATAATATTGAAATAGTTATAAGATTTATTTTGTGCTTTAAAATAAATATTAAATAATATTTTTAAATTAAAAAAATATTAAATTAGTAAGAAAAAAATTTTAAAAAAAGGAAAATTGGGTGGTCAGGTTACCCGACCACTCGACCCGACCCGGCTCACCGGGTCGGGTTAGGTCAGATTTGACCCCATTGACAGCTTGACCCGACCCGTGAACACCCCTAATTGCTCGACTTCCTCGCCCACTAGCTGCTGCCGCCTCGTGAGTTGTCGTTGCCTCCGCCTGTGCAGGTCATCATCGCCTTCATAGGTCTCCGTCGTCTTCAATCCTCGTAGGTCTTCGCCGCGTTCTCAGCCACCCCTCGCTGTCGCCTTCGCGAGGATTGAGCGACCGCTGCCTACTCGCTGCTCGCCGCAACAACCATGCCGGACAACAACCCTCGCCTGTCACATAAGCAAGGATGTAATCTCGTGAAGACCAAATTCGTGGATGGATGTAATTGAGATTAGTGAAAATTTTAATTCATATTAGTGATGTCGTTAACTTGTAATCCAAATTAGACGATTATATAATTGTCGATTAAATTGGGTATCCAATTAGTTGTAATTAAGTTTTCAAAATTTTACTTGTGCAATTTTGATCACAACACTAAATTGGCTAAGCCAATTTGACGATCTTACCTATTGATTTTGTTGAATGAGACAATTGGAGTATAAGGTGGAGAAAGTAAGGAGTGCCTTTACGATTCTACAAGTGTAAGTGCAGATGTATTCGACATTTCCATACTACAAAAGAATACGATAAAAAATCTGTCACCCATTTTTCTCGATAAATATTCCGTTAACATTCACAATAACATTCACAGTTTCATTCTAATGCCTACAAGACTTCTTGCTCAATTAACATTCTAATGCTTAGTTTCACAAACATAGAACATTTTAACATTCTTCGCTCACAATTCACAACAAATTCATACAAACACAATTTCATTCTAACTCAAAATTAATACAAATTGCTAATACTCTTCATCCGGGTGTTTGGTGTTTGGCGTTCGGGCGACGACCTACTATCGGCGTAGAGAGGGGCACAACATGAAAGGCTTAGAGAATTTTAGGGCACAGAAGGCGGCGGCGACAGGTGGCGGAGAATGCAGCGGTGACTCGTGAGGCGGTTGCAGCGAGTGGGCGAGGATGTCAAGCAACGAGGCGGCGGCGGCGAGTGGGCGAGGATGTCAAGCAGCGAGGCGGCGATCGGAGGGGGAAGAGGTGAAGGGGGCGAAGATAGAAGGGGAAGAGGCGAAGGCGGCAGGTGATGTGAGGGGAGGCCACACCAATTGGAGGGGAGTAGAGAAAGAAAAAAAAAATGTAAAATAATCTCAACCCTCCGTGCAAAATGAATGATCCAAATTAAGGCGCTACACCAAATTTCACCTAAGAGGTGTTACACCTACATGAATTCCACATATATAGATAATCAATAATAGGGATCCTAAAAAGTTTATTATATTTTTTACATTTCCATCACAAAAATAGTGTCACAAATTCGTCATAAATAGTTCGAATAGTTTGGTCTCAAATCCATCACGAGTATTTTGCTAGGTTCATCACTCACAATTTGTCACAACTTTAATCATTTACGGTCCTTTTATTTTGTTTTTACGATTCTGAATCATATTGAGCATGTGATGAAAATACTTTGACAAAAATAGTTTAATGGAACTGCGGCTAACTTTATGCCATAAATTCTTTCTAATATTTTTGATAAAATATTTCCATCACAAAAACAATTTTTTCTTACACTGAATATAAATAATATATGCTAAAGAAACAAATTAATTCGATCTGTAGATAGTCCTTTTATTCCGAAGGAGTAATAATACTAAAATTCATTCCACAATTTTCATTCCTTGCGTAATATGTTATTATCATTCAATAATATAAATATAAGACATCCATGACACACAGATTTATGAAAGCAATTCAACTAGGTCTCTTATTTATGAGATACCTAAGATCTCGATATATATATTTTTGCATATGGTGCAACCCTAATTGTTCATCCCTTGTTTTATTTCTCAAATACCTTTGCAAGGAATTAATATGCCTCAAATTTTGCATGTCCCTACGCCAGTTGCTTGATGTTGATTGGGCTTGCGTAGTCCTGACCATCGTAGAATGGAAATATCTTTGGGTTCATTCTTGATGGAACTCTGATTTTAAAAAAAAAATTCCTGAATAGTCCATGAAAAGTTATAGTACAGCACACATGAAACAAGTTAAAAATATAAATTAAAAAATGACACTCTTTAGGTAGTCACCTGTGAGCTTTGGCCAAGATTTTTTACATATTTGGTTGTACGTAGCTTAAGCTTTATTTTTTTTTAATTTGCTTTGGCCAAGATTTTTTTACATATTTTGTTGTACGAGCTAGCCACTCTTAAATAGAAAGCTTTACTAAATTGGATCGGACAGATAGGTTCAATCAGTTCAACTAAAAATCAATGGTTATTTGGTTCGATGCAATATCAAAATTGCTTTTGAAATTGATTGAAAAAAAGAACTAGTTGAACCTAGTTCAAATTCAATTTAAAAAACCAAAACCAATAAAAATAGAAAAGTTAACAAAGAACATAGGAAGTGTTAAAAGGAAAGTTAAAAAAGGAGAGAAAATGAAATGTAAAAAATGAAATAGAAATAAAACGGCAATCACTAAAAATTGAATAATATTAAAAGGGAAATTATCAAAGGGCAGAAAAATGAAAATAAAGGGAAAGTGTCAAAGGAAAAATAAAAAAGGATATTTTAAGGTAAAATATATTAATACAACATATATTACCATTAAATAATAAATAAAAAATCTATAATATCATATTAAAATTGAATCATCCATATTTACATAAAAGTTTCAACAAAATATCGATGCGCGTAATAAGAATAATTACTTAATAACCTTTCAATGTAAAGTAACTATATAGTTTAACTCATCTTCGATTTGAACATGCACGTGCCATGTTGGCACATGTTTTTTTTTTTCGTTTTTGTTCTTTTCTCGTCCTGCTAATTAATGGGCCCTGGACCGACATCCCTTTCATTTTTGCACAATTCGAATCCTGCCATCCATCGCCGGATCGATGGCAGGCTACACCTGTGCTCCTTATTCCCTTTTGATATTTAATTTTTTTTGAACTCTTTTGTGGGTTGGCCGTTGGTATTAGTGATGAAGATTCTGAAGCAATTAAGAATATGTCAATATATTCAACTTATTCGCTACATAACATCAATTTGTTATATAAAGATTGTAGATATTAGCATTGAAATTCTGTCAGCATAAATTTGTGATACAGTTTCGTTATTGAGTTTGCAGACACATTCAATATTTTTGTTTCATTCGATGTAAGTATAAAAAGTGTTTGATTTGTGATATTAACAAACTTTCTTTTATTTTTGCTTACAACAAGTTGTATTGTCATAATATAATGATTCATTATAATTTACAGATAGGTTTTATAAAAAAAAAATCATCACAAATTAAAAACAAGAAAATTTAACACGGTTTTCATCACAAGTCTTTATATGGATTTTATCACAAAGATGTCACTAATTGATAATAGGGATCCTCACAAATTAATTACGTTTGTTGTTTTGCCATCATAAAATAGGGTCACGAATTCGTCATAAATACTTTCGATAGTTTGGTCTCAAATCCATTACAAGTAGTTTGCTAAGCTCTTCACAAAGAATTATCACAATTTGTCACAACTTTAATCTTTATGGTCGTCTTTTTATATTTTATGATTCTGGCGAATTATATTGACCCTGTGACGAAAATATTTTGACACAAATATTTTATTGGCAACTTCGACTATTTTTTTGCCATAAATTCTTTCTAATATTTCTGATAAAATATTTCCATCACAGAAGCTATTTTTTCTTACACTGAATATAAATAATATACGCTAAAGAAACAAATTAATTCGATCTGTAGATAGTCTTTTATTCCGAAGGCGTAATAACACTGATATTCATTTCCACAAATTCCATTCCTTGGGCAATTTATTATTACTATTGAATTATATAAATATAAAACCTCCATGACACACGTAGATTTATAAAAGCAATTCGACTGACATCTGACCATCACTTATGAGTGAAGTGATTGGTTCTCTTATTTATGAGACGTCTGAGATCTCAATATATATTTTCCCATATACTGCAACCATAAATTGTTCATCCCTTAGTTTATTTCTCGAATACCTTTGCAAGGAATTCAGATGCCTCCAATTCTGCAGGTTCGCCCAGCGCCAGTTGCTTGATGTTGATAGGGCTTGCGTAGTCCTGACCAGCATAGAAGGCAAGGGCAGCTATCATACTCGTGGCGTCAGTGGGATGTAGGTAGTCCCAGAAGAGGAACTTGTGGCGGTCGGGGCAGTAGGATGCTTTTTCAGTCGACTTCGTATGTTCTTCCCCGAATCTAAGGCACTCAGAGGTGACATCAGTGAATCCTGCAGGGATTAAACATTTCAATTTCAATTTTCAACTCAGGAATCAGAGAGAGAGAGAGAGAGAGAGAGAGAGAGAGAGAGCTCGTTTCTTCGTTACGTACCGACGGCTTTAGGCTTGGCAATTGCGTCGGAAAGCAACTTGTAGGAGCTGCAAAGGGAGTACTTCATGCCCACAAGGGATTTGCTGAGGTTGCGCAGGAGATCCTTAGTAAGGTTATTAAATCCGCCGGCCAGATCATTCAATTCGGCGGCGCAACGAGAACAATTTCTGTCCTTTATTAATGGCGTCCAGCCGATCGTTGGGATGTCCACTACCGCGAACTTTCTCGCTCCTAAATTATATAATCTCTGCACCCATGCAGATCGACAACGTAAACGCGCGCACATATGACGTGTTTTGCAATTATGTATATTATGTTTTTCTCTCCTTTTTTTTTCTTTTTGACGTGGTGGTGGTGCATATATGGCTTACCTGGAGATGTTCTTCAAATTTGCAGATCATACGGCGGTAAAGATTGTTTATATCGCTTGGGTTCACGACACAATTATTCCCGCATGCTTCGAAGATTATGGGAGTCAAGTCGTTGGATCCGGCGCTAATTAGGAAGATGGACTTGTCCGACAGCAGATCATCCAGCCTCTGGGGTTCTAATACAGCCGAGAGATTTCCCTTCAGGAGTTCGAAGTTGTCGATCTGCTGTGTCAATGAGATGTGGGGAAGGAACTGCATGATGACAAGTTTAAATTGGATGCTGATCATTTTTGTCAATGATATATTCCTAGGCGGAATGAAAGAAAATAAAAAACGACTGTAACTAGATCATATATATTAATTACACTCTTTAGCTCCGTCAAGATTTGTTCGCTTTGAACTTAGACTCGCACGAAATTAAAATGCATTTTAATAAATAAAGAAGATGTCACTCATAAGTCCATAATTTCCTTCGTATTTTATCCATGTGGAACTAATTTTCTTCTCTTTGGTCCTTTCAGTTTGGGGCTTACAATTACAGTTTCGTCGAGGATTCCTGATGCCGCGGATGCGAAGTTGGCTCCGAAGCCCTCATCCGGGAGAGGGGGAGTGTTGTTGCGAAAAGAAAGGTATGGTGGAGGGCTCTCGTCGAACCCCAAGTTCATTGCTGTTGCATGACAAGAAATTAATTAGTTCATGCGCACATTACATTTTTTGTATGAATAAAATGGAGGTGTTCCTTTGTGTTTTCTATTTTTAATCATCGTTAATTTTTTTAAAAAAAAATGTTGTTTGATTTATTTTCATATAAGAAACTTTTTAATTTGATCGAACCACATATTTTTTATTTTTTATTTAATGAATAAGAAGACAAAGAATACAATATTTCTCTTTTTAAAATAGGAATATTATCATTAAGTCCCTGTATATATATATATATATATATATTATGTGTAGCGGATTAACAAGTTTGTATACCTATGTAGTCCGCGGAGTTGTAGGCGTTACTAAACCTCCCGGTCGGCTTGTGGTCTGGCATGTCGATGCCATAGGGAGAGAACATGGCGGGGTTTCCAGGTTCGATGTAGTTGTAGTTGCCGACGTCGACCAATGAGTCGCCGAACACGTAGAGCGCCTCTACCTCTGCGCGCGAGGACGGCAAACCTGCAGAGAGCACAACAAAGAGAAAGGCGAGCGTGATTAGCTTCATTCTTCAGCTGCTGCTGCTGCGTCTTCTTCTTCTGTTTCTTCTTGATCTCCTCGGTTAATTAAGGCCCTCCTTGTGTTGATATATAGCTACGCACGCTAATTCTACAGCTATCTTAGTACGTAGGAACTAAGATAGCAGAGCTTGTATTTCTCACCACGATCAAGCTCAGCTGATGCCCACGCATATTTATAGAGGAAAGGAGGCCACTCGGCGTTTGCATTCCGTGTAAACGATCAAATTTTAGTAGCAATAGTATAAGAAACACTTTAGAAGCATGTTTTAAGTGAGAGACATGCCCAGTTTTTTTAAAAACCACAGTGAACACGTTTTAAAGATTAAAAGACAAGTGCATATATAATTTCAATCGAAACAAGTACTATGGTAACGTGACGATAATTGATGGCGCTACTCAGTAAAATAAATGCTTCGATGACCTAAAACCGCTGGTCCACATAAGGGATTGGATCGAGCTGAGATGGATAGAGACAGGCCGCAATGGGACCTACTTAGGGTGGCCTTAATTTTTTTTTAAAAAAAATCCCAATGGAAGCCTACATATTAATATAATTAAGAAGAAATAAATTTGAAAGTAATTCGGTATATAACTCTCATTGGTAAAATTTGTCATTGCACACATCTGTCGTTCCGGTCGATCTTAATTCTTATGACAGATTAAAGAGACTCAAAGAGCAAGAAATTAATTGAAGATTATGTGCGAGAGTAAAGGAAATTTATATTCTGTTGGAACAAAATTTCATGCTATGTATAATTATATTTTGGTAATACAAATATTAAATAAACAGAGTTATATATTTAAAGTGCAAAAAAAATTAAATTCGGAATAAATTATTTTATTTGAATATAATCTTATTAATTTTCTAGCGAATTGCAAATTACCTCATTATATGGGTATAAAAAGTTGTGCGTAAAATAGTGCAGGGTGATCAAATGGCCGGTTTGGCAAACTGCACTACAAGAAAATTGGCGATTATCGACCCAAGACTAGCGATGCTAGGAAGGCGCTATTACGTCTTCATGATGAAGAGCGTCTCATTCGCGCCCAACTAACGCCGCATTTATGGGACGCAGAAAATCGGTGGCTACTGACGTCGCAATAGAGTCAAAGGAAATGAGACGCTACTAGCGCCACGTGTTGACGCTATCTCGACGTTATTAAGACGCGTGGTTTCCGATTAGGCGCAGAAGAAATGCGTCGCTACGTCAACGCACAGGTGGCGCTAGGTCTGAGGCGCTATTCCGACGCCCACGAGTCACTAATGCAGGTGCTAGGGAGGCTGACGCAAATATGATGGTATACGCATTGTCAATGAGACACGAATATGACGTTAAGAACGATATATTTAACTCAGCGTCGACTACTTTTGCGACGCGAATGAGACGCTATGGAGGCGCTACTTGTAGATTTTTTTTTACCCATACCAGCCTCATTTTTCCCCTTCTCACACCATACCATTATATAATGCATATAAAAATGCATTGATATTCATCATAGGCAATATAAAAACATCACAAGCATAACATTTAACATAAAAATGCATTGATATCCCCCTCGTGTCGTACCGGCCACCTCCTCCCAAATAGCAGGGTCCTCTACGAAATAGAAAAAAATATACAATCATATAATATATAAATTATATATCAAGAAACACAAATTAAAAATATGACAAAACTAACGAAATAACATTACCTGGTGGCTGAGTACTCGGATCATCTCCATACATTTCAACCATTTTCGCATTATACTCATCCTAAAAAATTTAAACATTGTGTATTTAAAAAATAGTGTACTAACGTCAACAATCAATGATCATGTCATGAGACTTACCAGAAGCCTACGAGCAGTGTGCGTGACTAGGTCGTTTGTCTTTCGGCTTTTATGCGTGGCCTCATAGACCGCACGAAAATCTACGGGACCATCTTCTTTCTCCTCCTACAATAAGGTTTCAAATTTAATAACATAAGTATAAGTCAAAAGTTTGATAAATTGAATTTATATGTAAATTACCATGCGCTGTCGATGCTCGTCAAATCGCATCGACCCCCCTGTGTGGATGTGGGCCTCGGGCTTCGAAAGACGGTTAACTCCTGCCTTTCTCGACTTCCTTTGCCATCGTTCATCTGTCCTTTGTGAACATCAAATACTTACACTTTCAAAAACTATAATTATAATAAAAATAATTTCAAATAATTTCAAAAACTATAATTTTAATAAAAATACTTACAATAATGTTCTCACCTCGATTGATGTGTACCACAACATGATCAGTGACAGTCCGCACGTCTGAATGAATTGAGCAGGTGCTTGTGTTATCGGGGGCATAGCAATTGGCATTATTAAAAAATAATTAATATAATTAATTGAGAAATGTCAATAACAATAAATATATCACCTAGCGTAAGATGTCGCTCGCCAACGCTAGAATGTGGTGAAATGTCTGGTATTCTCACCGATGGCAGTGCGGTGGCAACTATCATCATAAGAAAATACAAAAAAATTGGCTCCTATTTAAAATTATGGATTATACAAAAAATAACCTAGTGTGACATGACGATCGTCGTCGTGCGATCGAGACGTCCCGACTATCTGCCCCGTCGACGGTGGAACAACTGTCACAAAAGCAAAATATTTAAAAAACTCTATCTCATACTCTTTATCACCTACAATGTGTCACTTATCTGAAGTGATACGTGGAGCAGAGTCACCAATGAATCGCCTATTATGTGACGATCCGGCTACGTGTCCCGTCGGCGGCGGAGGAACTAATATTATTAAAAAATGAATTTAATTATTATAATCAACTATAAATAAGCAGCTGATAATAAATATATCACCTGGTGGTTGTGATGGGTGACTCAACTGGAGTGAACTCCTGGAAGAGCGAGATGACACAGATGCTCGACCTCTAGTAATCATGACTGAAAAAAGAAAGAAGCTTCTCTTATTATCAGTAACCATATATAACTTAAAAAAGAAGTAAAAAGCTTATGTCATTAAAATAACTAAGGGATTCATTTGCTTGTTTCGTATTCTAATTCATTTTTATCATCTTCATCATTGTCGCTATAATATTGGTTTGAGTCATCGTCAACAAAATTATATGTTCACATCCAAGCGGTCATTTGAATTGAACTCTTCCATTGACTCCGCCATCGATCAATTGAAAATTCTCAACTCCATCGGCAATATCAATCATCTCATTCACTCTATCTTCTTGATAGTAATCGTCTATGGGCACATCGTTGTGTACGGATGATATTTCATTGTCATCTACCATTGTTTCTGCTAAGAATAGTCTACTCCTCACCTTGCATGACGCCCACCATTCATCCTTGGTTCTTTTCGATGGATACTTGGTGCAGTACACTTATTGTTCTTGTTCCGCCAATACGAATGGATCGTATGACTAAAGCCTTGACCGAGGGTTAATATCTAACAATTTAAACTTTTGATTGATCCGAACTCCTTTCTCTGGATCGAACCAACGGCATTTTAGCACCACGACTTTGTTAAATTTTTCCAAATAAGACAATTCTACGATGTCTTCTATAACACCGTAGTAATCAAAGTCGTTTCCGCGTACATGTTTCCTAGTACACATATGCCGCTATTAATAGTTGAATGTTATCGGCTGTATTCTTTTGTATGGAACCGATATCCATTGACTATGGCGCCGCAGTAGCTAAGAACTTATTTCTTCGGATCATGATCGAGATCTCATATTTTGTTCTCTATGGCCGATCCATTAATAACCTATAAGAAAAATAACTAAAAATTTTATTAAAAGTTACGAACTTATAACAATTAAGAACAAGCGGAGAGATTTCTCACTTCACATTTTAATCAATCGGCAAAATGTTCCTCTCGTAGTTTCAATAACTCATCGTTTGAAATTAACGGATTGATTTCTCACTGTAATTCTTCGAATTTCCTGAATTCATAGTTTTCAATTAATGAAATCATATAGCAACAATTAACTTTAAATTATATAACAAATTAGAACAAATTGTCTTACTCAAGATACAGCGTCACTTCGCTATAATTTGCAAGAACATAATTCTCAACGATGATATCTCTGTCATTCAAGATAACTTTGCGTCCTATAATAAGAAGTCGACATGAGTACTTGAAAATGGATAGAATATTCATGTCAACTTCTCTTTCACCATCATCATAGTTTTTTGAAACTTGGATGTGTCATGATTGTATGTGTGGCTCAAAGTATTTTGAAGTGAAGTTTGACACCTTCTCAATTAAATGGATTTTCAATTTCTCGTCCTCACTTGCAGGATTACTTTTCATGGACAGCCGTCAATTTCAACATCAATCGTCTGGATATGCCCCGCATGCCTATGTGAAAAGAGCTGCATCATAGGAACATTAAATCATATATATATTTGTACGTGGAGGTTAACGTCGTGAATTCAAACATCAAAGGTTGAACATTAAATAAATAATTGAACCCTTACGAACAACAAGTTCAAATTCATAATTATCAATAACATACAGTTGGCGTAAGCAAGTAGAATTTGTTGAGTGTCATTGCGAACAGTACAGTTGATGCGAAAAGTGTCATTGCGAACAGTTGAGTCGCGTCGCTAAAGCGACACTAAAGTGGCACAAAAATATGCGACGCTATGTCGATGCTCATGTGACACTACAGTTGTACTTAAGTCGACGCTAGTTAGATGCCAATGTTATGACTTAATGGGGTCTCGATTGTGATGCTAATCATGCCGACGCTAATGTGACACTAATCATTCACTTGATATTCTTTATAGTAATCATCTACGGGCACATCATTGTATATGAATGATATTTCATGATCATCTACCATTATTTCTATTAAGAATAGTCTTCATCCTTAGTTCTTTTCGATGGATACTTAGTATAGTACACTTATTGCGCTTGTTCTGTCAATACGAATGGATCATATAACTGAAGTCTCGATCGAGAATTAATATTTACCAATTTAAACTTTTGATCGATCAAGGGTTCAAGAGTGAATTATAATAAAATAAATTACTATGCATCACTATATTATATAATTAATAAAATATAATGATAATATATTTTTTGTTGTGATTTTAATATTTAAGAAATGCTATTTTGAATAAATTATTATTTAGATATTATAATGTATTTCTTACGATATATTTATTTAAAATTATTAAAAAAATATTATTTTAATAAAATATGATTCAGTCTGATTGAACTCGATCGGACCGTGGCCCAATTAACCTTTCGATCTCCGATTCGATTATAAAAACATTGCTTCCAACTCTTACCCTGCGAACGTGTTGCTGCCACTATTGCTCGAGTGAGCTCCTCATTTGTGGATGCTGCGGGTGTGGGTTGGAGAGAGGGTGTTGTGAGAGGGAGAGGGTGGGAGTGAGAGAGGGTGTGAGAGTAGAGGGGGAAATGGGGTGGTCGGTTGGTGGGACGGGGCGAGAGGAGAATACAATTAGGTGAAGAAAAAAGTGGTTTTTCTACTTTCGGATATTAGTTTAAGGGTTTCAACTTTTGGATCATTCAATGGACTTGTGGGTGTGGGTTTTTTTTTTTGGTAGAATATTACACAAAACTTGGGACTTGGTTTCGTTAGATTCTCCCAAACACTAACACAACTTGAATCCAAAACATCAGACAACGCATGAGGAGAATACAATTAGGTGAAGAAAAAAGTGGTTTTTCTACTTTCGGATATTAGTTTAAGGGTTTCAACTTTTGGATCATTCAATGGACTTGTGGGTGTGGGTTTTTTTTTTGGTAGAATATTACACAAAACTTGGGACTTGGTTTCGTTAGATTCTCCCAAACACTAACACAACTTGAATCCAAAACATCAGACAACGCATGAGTACGCTTGTCAGAATTTTGGGTAATCTATTCTTGTTTCTTCCATAACCATGTTAATTCCAATCTTGTTGGGGAGCGATTGGATTTCACCTTATAGTCTTTTTTTTCTTATTTGTCATATTATTTACCTTTTTATATAGGTGGTCAATTTTATATATGTGTGCATGTATTATAACACTTTGTTATTAATAACAAAATAAACATTAATGAACATATATATTTTATTTAAATACGTTGGTTACAAATACTTATTTTGTGAGCACTTTTAGTGTCTAAGATATATCTGATTTAAGTATATTACAAAATTAATCAGTTTAAAATATAAAAAGAATATGATTACATTCATAATTAGTCATCGTATTCTCTAATTCTACATTCTAATTCTATCCAAACATTTATTCAAATAGTATCCAATATAAGATTTTTAATGATTTTCGTCATCCAAATTCATGGAAAATATCGTGAAATCCGTCGAAAAAATTAGTTTCCGACGCATTTTTACCTCTCGTTGCTAGCAACTTTCCTACGGATTTAGAAAATTGTCGATATTTCCAAAGGAGACATCCCGATGGGCAACCTCATGTCGGAGGTTTCGATGGGACAGAAAACATCGGAACCTCAGGGGGAGGCATTATGTCGAAACCTGAGATGGGGTATACCCAATGGAGGTTTCGATGGGTAGTCGACCATCAGAACATCTGGCGGGAATTTCCCATCGAAACCTCCAACGGCGATAACCCCGTTAGAGGTTCCGACATGCCATCTATCTTCATAACCTCCAATGGTATAGCCTCACCGGATGTCTGACCAAAGCTCCCCCGTCGAACATTCCGACGGATCCATCCATCGAAAACTATTTTTAAAATATTAAAAACTGAATCCGACCAACAAGCAGCGCGATAAGATGGCAGAGGTCGAACTTTGCTAAGAGGAGGAGTGGGAGAGAGGGAGGCTGCCGCCGGGCGGTCATATCCGGCCGCACGATTGACAAGTGGCGGTTGCCGATAGAGAGAGACCCTATAGCAGGCGCCAGATCCGACTGCATGGCCTCCAAGTCATGGCCACCGATAGAGAGAGAAAAAAGAGGGATCCAATAGCAAGCGTCAGATTTGGCCAAATCCAACTGTCTGCGGCCGATCCGCCTTGCGGATGGCTGGATCCGGTTACTTTGAGGCTGATCCAATCGCCTATAGGACGATGTGGCTGCCTGCAGCAATCCGGCATGCAGACGGCCACATTTGGCCATTGCAGCCAGATTGCCCATGGGTGATTGGATTCGGTCGTCCGCAATTTCGATCTGCGGGTGGCCGAAGTTGAGAGAGAGGAACAAGGAGGCCAAAGCCGTGAGAGTGAAAAGAGAGATGGAGAGAGAGAGGGGATATATATAATATAGATATAGTATATATATATATATATGTATAATGTATATGTATATATATAAAGAGAGAGAGAGAGAATTTGGCAGGAACGATGAGTGGGAGAAATTAGAACTTCCCATGGGCCTTCAATAGTTCTAACGAACGGAAAGCCAATTCCGTCGATAATAATAATATTAAAATATTAATATTATATTATATATTATATATATAATATTATAATAATAGTTACGATGCACTCTTTATTAATCGAAGGTTTTATATTATATTATATATATAATTATAATAATAGTTACTCAAGATTCCATCCTTCGGAAGTATTGATGGATGGTGATCCGTCGGTGAAGACCAAATTCATCGATAATAATAATATTAAAATATTAATAAGGGGTTCCGTTGTCCTATTCTTATGTCATTAACTGATATAGAATTTGATGAGTCATATAGTTGTAGCTTTATGTTCTTACTTTTCGTAATGTTTTAAATTAGTGCATAGTGTTCAAAACATATAATAAAAAAAATAATGATACAAGTAATGGATGTTTCATTTATATAGAATGCAAGAAGTGTGAGAAAAAGGAGAAGATCGAGCTACATCAATAGTGTAATGGCTATCCACGGCCAACTGCATCAATGGTGTAACTGCTATCCAATATACTCTTGAAGAAGCTCTACCAATATTCCCCTGCTCATCTGCATCAATAGTGTAACTGCTATCCACGGTTAAAGGAGAAGAGCTAATATGAGGATCCAGCATATGATCAGGGAGGTCCTTCCAAAGTGAAGGATCATCATAGTTGTGACCAATGTCAAAGCGGTATTCATCATTGCCTCTCTCAGCTTCTTCGTCTTGAAGAAGCTACCCAATATACTCCTGAAGAAGATCTCCTATATATTCACATATGAAGCTCTCCAAATCACGAGAGATGTCCGCAAGGACATTTGCAAGGACCATAATCAAACACCAGTTTCTTAGCCTACATATATAATAGCACCATTAAAATTGTATTGCCGCAAGGAGGGAACAGATAAGAGAAGGATCACTCTTAAGGAAATATTTCGCCTTTGGGTCTTCTTTTAGTTCTTGATTGTGTAAACATACAAGTTGACATTTGTTTCCTGTATCACTTTTTTTTTCCAAAAAATTCTTAAGGTTTTGGGTTTGTCGTCACATTTTGCGAAAAGGACATATTGGGAATTGTAAATATATTATTTTTAAATTATATTATGCTTAAATTATCTTTCAAATGTTAGAGATACGATGTAAGATTATTTTAGAATAAAGTATTACATAACTCTCCCATTTCTTCTTGGTATGCTTAAATTATATTATATAATTTTTATTATAAATATTATTACTGATGAATCATTCCGTAAAAGATGTTAATATTAAAATATTAGTCATATGCTTAAATTATATTATATATTTTTATTATAAATATAATTACCGATGGATCTTGCCTTTTACTGACAGATTTTGATCCGTCGGTAATTCTAAAAGCTAGTTAAAAATATTGATATTAAAATATTATTCATATTCTTAAATTATATTATATATATTTTTATTATAAATATACTTACTAACGGATCTTGCTTTCGAAATTATCGATGGACTTTTGATCCCTCTATTATTCTGAAGGTAGACCCATTAAAAATATTAATATTTAAATATTAGTCATATGTTTAAATTATATATATTATTTTATAAATACAATGGATTGCATCCTTGGAATTATCGACAGATACACTATCCATCCATAATTCCGAAGGCGGCCGACGCCGATAAGTTACCGACAGATGTTGACCGTCAGTATTTTGAAAGGATTTTTTTTGCAGTTGCAAATGTCATAAAAAATTGTGAAAAATTTTTGTCCGTCAAAAAATATCTATCCCAAATGTGTGATGTTCTTGTAGTGATCCTCTTTCATTTGCAAGATGCACATGAGATTAGTTTGAGTCCGAAGCAAATGAAAAACTCCAACAGACTTGCGATCAATGGAACATCCAACCAAGCTTGTGATCAAGTGTTGTGAGCTCATTCTAGTGATATTCAGGCCAAGATTCGATGCATGCATGAACCAAGTAGTTCAAGATATGTTTCACAAGTTGCCAATTCAATTTGCATTTACCGACACAAGAAACGGACCTCAAATGCAACATCTAGCTGAGACAATTGTAAGTATTAAAGTGCACTAGAGACTAGTATATAAGGGGTTGGATTAGAAAACACCTTATTCAGCTGCAAGCTCCTTGTAGAGTGGCAAGCGGAGAAGTGTCAATGCGGTGAAGCAAGTCCTCATATATTTTTGTTGAGACTGCAATAAACCATCAAATGTGAAAATAACTTTGAACCAAGTAAGAAATGAAGAACTCCATGATCATATACAGCTAGAGCTTATAATAAGATCATCAACATAAATGAGAACATAGGCTATGGTTGTTGAGTTCTATTGATATTAAGTGATGTGTCTATTGTTCAACCAAGAAAACTAAATTGAAGCAATGCTTGCCTTCCATCTATTGAATGCCAAAAGGAAACTTAGTATTTGAAACCAAGTTTTTGAAGTTTGTTTAAGTTCATAAATAAACTTAATCTTCAGCAGTGTCCGTCGATCATCCCGGGCCTTCTCAATCGGGCCCCCGGTGTAGAGGATGATTCCTCTTCGTCTAAAAGAGAGGGAATTCATGATACTGGGGTGGTCACCATGAATAATATTGGTCGGTCGTAAGTTGGATAAGTTTTACAAATTCTATTATAGTTCATATTATCATTTGAAAACTAATTATTTTCTTAAACTGCATGGCTATTTTTTAATCTCGCTTCTACCATGCAAGATATTAGTACTCTTGCCCTCTCCCACTTGTCGAAAGATGCGTGATCATGGAAGGATGTCCTAGTTCAAATGAAGGATGACATCTTTTGCACATTTATGGAATGATTTATTTTATTTGTGCTAAATAATTATTTTATATTATTTTTAATTACTAATTTTCATATTTTTTTAAAGATTCAAATAAGTTTGATCTGGATCTTAATTTGGGGACGAACCGAAGAGCTTTTGAGGAGGTGATTGTGAAACGTGTCTAAAATCGTTTGTATAAATTTCGCAAGGCCGCCACATCCATTAGCCTCAGTATTGATCAGGGCATACGAGATGCACAAGATATATTAGACATCTGGTTTGAGAGTCACTTTGTAGGAAATGGTGAGTAAGTTTACATTTGAATTATTTTTTTATTTAAATTATAATTTTACAAAGTCTAACTTTTTAATGTTGATACACGATGGATGAAAATTGGGTCTGAAAAAGCAAAAGTGAATAGATTTTCAAAGCCTGAGGTTCACATCCACACAGGTGGGATCGATTGGATTTGACAAGCATCGACGACACATGATAATGTATATACAGAAAGTCGCTAATCAAATTTTTATCTTATATCTACTTATTCGGCAAAATTTAAAATTTTATTGCAGGAGGAAAAGAAAGGTGGTACCATTGATTTTCGCTCAATGAGATAGTCATGCCCACTGCTCGTCGCATTTTTGCGAGTTTCATCATGTATTTATTTCTTTTTTCGCATTAGTGTAAAAGATTTCTCAAATATACAATATATGAATTTTTAGGAAGCATACAATGAAAAATGGTCGAAAAGTACGGAGATCCTAGTACTCAGCCATCAATAGGTAATGTATCTTGAAAATGATTCATATTTTTAATCTTATATAATACTTTACATGAAATTATAGCTACTTTGCAGGGGATGTTATTGTTTGGGAGGAGGTGTCTGGCATGACGTGAGGAGGATATGAGTGGCATAACCGCTCAGGTTCCTAGGAGAAGCGGAAAATATGTAAGCAGCCCATCTGTCGTACCTGAGTTGACGTTGGACAGCATTAGGGGACTGATTTAGGAGCAGCTTTCTCAACAGCTTGCCCAACATCTGGCTCCTATTTTGCATTTTCATATCATCTTTGCGGTCTCCTCTCATATCATCTCCATTTTCATCTTTGGTTGTCGTATTTAAATTACTATTGGCGTGGTGTGTCCAATGTTTAATGTTCATCCACGCACTCTTGGTGCGCACAATCATCGCACGTAATTGTTTGACCGATATTCTTCCATGATAGATGGGTTTGAGCTTATATTTTAGGATAAACTTACTTCTTTCATGACCACTACAACACATAGGTTTCTTCCTCCTATTATGAATGTGGTCCATCATATTATTAGTTAAATGATTGCTCCATGGAGTAACTGGTCACTTTGATGAAGTAACCCATTTTAATTTATTCTTACATGCTTGACCCTTGGTGACCCATTTTTTTGTCCACTTTGGCCACTATCTTTTCCATCTTTTTCGTTAGCCATAGAAAAGATTTTTTTTGTACGTAGGGGTGTGCAAATCTGGGTTCAGGACCGGGTCTTGTCCGACCCGGTTTGCTCCGTGTTTCGAAAAAGGAGACCCGATCATGGACCTGGTCCTAGTCGGGATCGGGACCAGTACATCTCGGTCAAATCGAGACAATAATCGAGAATTCTCAATTATCCTGCTTTGACTATAAAAAGGTAAAATAATAAATAAAATAGCAAAAAATTAATGTTATTATATAAATATGATAATTATTAATTAAATTATATATATGATAATATAATATAGTGTATATTTAAGATATATACCAAATAAAATATAAGTTTTTTATTTAAAATAAGCATAAATATACTATTTAAAAATAATTTAATATTCATATAATATATTTAACTGGGTCATGACCGAGTCCGAATTTTAACAACACAGACCAGGTCCCGACCCGATCCTGACCGGGTCTCAAAGAAATGAGACTCGGTCCCGACTCGATTGGTGGACCGGGTTGGTAACTGGCTCGGGAAAAATCCCGAAAAATTTGGGTCGAGCCGGGATGACTCACCCCTATCTGTACACAATCCCTTCTATTTGGCCATTAAATTATACACATTATTCGAAGGAAGAGAATAGTGATTCTCGAGGATGATAAACACCTACCAATTAGACTATCTGATGTGATGAATGCAAAGAAGACATATTGCAAGTGTCGGGGATATGAGTAGAAAGTGTGGTTTGATCACTCTGGACACTGCGTTCAAGCATGAGATGGAGGATGATGAGGTATATGCTATTGCCATTGGAAATGATACATATGGTTAGATAATCTAATGTCGGAGCTACAAAGGATAGACCAATGGAACATATATATGGACTTGTGACTCAAGTTCGTGTGTGTGTAAATGAAGCATGATGGACTCTTATCCCCCTATGACAACACGTCAGAGCAATGAATACCACGAACGTCATCAATTGGTTCACATGATAGAGGTATCGAAGAGGATTACATTGAGACATTAGAGGCAGGATAATGCACCCTCTTGCACATGATGAAACAGTCACTACACCAATACTCGAGTTTTGTCATGGAGAGTCGTTAGGAGTTCTCGCTACTTACAATTTACAACTGTGAGTATTACTTATGCTTGAATCATGGTTTTTATGCTCATGTGATATTTCATTGCACTGTAATTATTGTCTCATGTCTTAATTAAATTTGTTTATCATTTATGTCTTGAGTCTTCTATGTTTTGTCCCCAAATTGATATGAATTTGAGTATCTTTTCAAACTATACATGAAAGTATTGTTAATATTGTATTTTTTCTATACCAATTTCATTTCCTTACATTTTTATAAGACAAAAAATTTGAGAAATACAAAATTAGTAAAATAAATATGGAGTACTTATAAAATTCTTACAAGAATATCAAAATGGATAAAAAAAGGTTTAAATAGAATCTATACATATATAGGTTTGATTGAAATGAACAATTTTTTTTTTTTTGTAAAAATAAGCATGAAAGGGGAATTTTTTGATAACTTATAGTAACTTTGTATTGTAGCATTATACCATTCACATTTGACAATAGTTTCATAGTGTAATGGTGACACCTTTTCGCTCTTTATTGTAGAGGTTACCTTCAAGCATAAGTGAAGAATGATAGTTATAAAGTTGCTTCCTTATCCAAGTGAAGTATGATTTGGGATAGTGGAAAGGCGATGAGTTGGAAGACATGGAGTACGTCAAAATGTTAGGTAAATTACATGGAGCACGCAAAGGACCCCCTTTTTTCTTCCTTGCGCGCAGCGAGGAAGAAGAGGAGGGGCCGGCGCCCCCTCGCGAGCTCGCACAGGCGCCGTAACTTTTAAATTTTTTATTAATTTTATAATATTTTATTATTTTTTATTACATCAGTAATGTAATCGAGAAATTGATTATTACCGATCAAGTGGACGAAGCATGCAAGAAAATCAAAATTGGAAGATAATCTAATTAGAAAGTGAAGGTTGATGACTAGTAGTTACAACGTCCAAAGTTGAGAGGCGATTGATGTAATTTATCTCAAAATGTTAAATTCCCATTTATTGTGCGAAATGAGTTTCAATTTGAATTGATTGATAACAAATAATTATGATAATTTCATTACAAGTTACAATTTAAAAGATAATTTTGTTACAAAATAAAGTTAAATAGTAAATTTGGGAACATGTTAAAGTTGGGGGTAGTGGCCAAAATTACTCTATTCTAAATTGAAGTCTAACACCTTTTTATTTATTCAAGAGTTCCTTCATTTCATCTTTTTAATTTTTTTAATATATATATGTGTATATATATATATATATATGCGCATGCGTACATACCTATACACATGGAATAAATTTATAGGATTTATAAAATCCGTACAGAATCACTATAAGCACATATATTTATGCATAATTTATTATAATAATTATTAATTTTTTATAATCCTATAAAAATAAAGTCATTATAATAAATTATAAAAAATATAAATTAGATATGTAAAACATTTTACAATATAATGATTCCTTATTTTGTTACATAACCTTATTATTATTATTATTATGAAACATTTAAATTTCCACAATAAAGGGTTAACAAATCCAAACATCAATTTGTAGACTTTCGTATATTTTTTTAAAATTCACAGTGAGAATGACAGTAACGTAATTAGCTTCATTCTTCAGCTGCTGCTGCTGTTGCTGCTTCTCCTTCTTATTGATTTCGTCGGTTTATACAGTAATTCTACGACTATCTTAGTACCTAAGAACTAAGAGAGCAGAGCTTGTTTTTCAAACCACGATCAAGCTCAGCTGATGCCCACGCATATTTATAGAGACCGGAGGCCATTCGGCGTTTCCATTCCGTGTAGACAATCATACTTTATTAGCTACAGTATATATAAGAAGCACTTTACGAAACATGTTTAACATGGGGGACATGCCCAGTTCTTTTTAAAACCACAGAGAACACATTTTAAAGATTAAAAGACAAGGGCGCATATATAATTTTAATCGAAACAACTACGATAGTAACATGATAATTGATGGCGCTACTCAGTAAAATAAATGCTTCGATGACAATAAAATATTTGTACGTGGAGGTTAACGTCGTGAATTCAAACATCAAAGGCGACAACGTTGAACATTAAGTAAATAGTTGAACGCTTACAAACAACAAGTTCAGATTCATAATTACCAATGACATGCAGTTGGCGTAAGCAAGTTGAATTTGTTGATCGCATCATGAGGGCAAAGCTCTAGCTATTGGTCAGTAAGAGATTATGGGGCGCGCGGCATATATCGAAAGTTGGAATATTTTTAACTTTTTTCCTGGCCCATTTTATTCTGCCTCTTGAAGTTGTATACTTGAAAGATAATGTGGTTCGTTTATGTTGACGCAAATAACATGCAGTTACATAAAAACATATGCACCAAACGTGAAAAACATATGCATGCAGGTTGTAGATTACAACATGGAAACACCATCAAAGAAAGAAATTAATTGAAGTAATGTGAAGCACTTAAAATTAAAGATTAGTGATTAGTATGCACGTAGGAAAGTTCTTAGAATGCACCTGCTGATCAATTTACTGTGCGAGATTAATGAGTACTAAACAGATCAAGTTACATAAGAAATCTGAAAAAATGATGAGGAAAGGGCAACAAAATCATATAGCATGGCGATAACATTGTGTGTTTATATAGTTGGTTTCGTCTATGTAACGTTCGTTGGCATTTATCAATTGTATATAATAATTATAAATCAAATGAGCAAACATAATATCATGCGCCACCTAATTATACGTTGATTAAAGGTAATAGATAAATAAAACAATTAGAATTAAAATTATAAAATAATAAAGTATAATGTCTAAAGAGAAATAATGAGTTGATTGGATGAAAATAGAGGACAAAATTATTATACACAAATTTATAAAACTCGGAAGACCAATTATAAAAATAAGTGTGAAAAATTATGGTCTGGATCACTTAATTAAGAAAAAAAGAAATTGATTAAAGTCTATATATAAATAAAACAATTAGATAAAAAAATAAAAAAGTAAAATATAATGGCTAAGAGAGAAAAATAGTGTGGATAAAAATAGAATGGTAAAAAAAATTATATATTAACCATATCTTTCCCTGTCAAACGCGTCCACGCGTCCAGCCATCAAATCCTCAAGGCCTGAGAGGAGTCAACTTCGCTTCTGGCGGATCAGGAATTTTTGACACAACTGTAATGAGCTCAGCCTTCTTTCATTGTTGTCATCTGTCCAAGAATGTTTCAGACAAAAATTTCCACCAATTCTTGTCGTAAGTTAAATCTATAGTGAAACCATTTTTTTCCTTGTATTTTCCAAATCATGCATTAGGGTTCTACAATCACAATGACCAAGCAGATCGAGTACTTTGTAAGACTGAAAGCAAAGATCACGGCTCATTGGGAACCGATAAGACGAAGCATCTGGTGTCCAAATCCATCTTCATAATTAGCTCCGGAGGCAACGACGCGTTCGGATTTCTCGCACAGAATAAGTCTCCAAATAACACGCAAGTGGAATTATTTTTTTACAAATCCCGAATTATTTTTTACCTGCTTCATTTGCATTCATCAATTTTCTTACTTTGATAATGGTACGTATGATATAAATCTACAATCTAAGCCCATGCATGCCTTTCACGTTTGGCAGCATCAGAGTCAGAGAGAACATGCATGTCATCATGCAGTTCATGACAAATATTTGTGTACGTAGTGCATGTGCATCGTCATCAACTCATATATAAATCACATTATTTTACAGAGGTCCCCTAGATCGAGCTTGCAGGCGCAGACACGATCAACAAATTCAACTTGTATACGCCTACAACACGTACGTTCACCTCTTGTTGGTAATTGTTATCTCTATTTCATACTCTTTTTGGATTACAATTCGTACGTGACCACAATTATTGGCAGTTAACTATTAAATGTTAAACGTGTGAGGTTCCATGTAACAAAAATATTAAATGAATGAATACTTTAATTATATACGGTGATACTGTTCAGTGTCATCAATTAATATATTACATGTCATAGATGTTACTCTTCTTAACTATTTAAGCTTTTAAAAAAATTAATTACCACATCAAATTTAACATAGTATATTGCATGCATAACATAGTATATTGCATTATTCACTAGGTTAGCACGTTTAATTGTTAAAATTGTCACAGAAGCTAATAAATTCCAATTTGATTTCTAGAATAATAAACTTTCCATGAGAATTCCATTTTACGTCTTATGACTCCGAATAACTTGATTATTATTAGGAGCTATTGTACATCTAATTATTAATTTTGTGACTAATTAATTTAAAATTACGCAATCCATAAAGTGAAAACAAGAGATACGAATCCATCTGAATTTTGATGTAGGAAGGACAACATTGATAAAAGTTTCAATGTTTATTGCTACGTTATCTTCCAAAACTTACAAGTTCGACGTTTGCATTCTTGTATATGCAGATATCCACAAAAAAATAATGAAATACGACGATAGATTATAAGAAGCATGAGTGAGAAAGAGATGTACGAAGATCAAATTAATTGAGAGAGACAAAATAAGGAACAAAAGATGAAGGGGGAAAAATCAAATTAAGTTAGTATATACGACGATATATTATAATAAGTTATATATAAGCACAAGTTTGCTGATATCCTTTTATTAGAGTATTTAATATAATATAATATGTTGGCAAGTCATTTTTTTAGTTTTTTAACATCTATGAAATATTTTTTTCACATATAACTCTAAATTATAAATTTTATCAATTTTAATTTTTAAAATTGTCATATTTTAAAATTTATTTTTTTCGACTAAGTCCCATCTAAACCATGCTAAGTTATTTTTTAGCATTTATAAAATATCAATTTTATCCTCCTTTTTTTAATATAGAAATTATTAAAAATAAAAATATTAGCATGAGCATGAGCATAACATTACATAAAATATGGTTATTAAATAATAATTTTTTGACCTATTAATTATTTTATAATTGTTGAAATATTCTTATTGTAATAAGAAAGTAAATGCATAAGTGTCATTTAACAATTATAAAAAAGTATAAAGTTTTTTTCTTATGAAATGTAACCAAAGGACTAAATGCCGAATTCGGACAAGTTCTTGTAAGTTCATAATTTATTATTAGACGTGAAAAAAGTATAATTGAGTGAGTCTTAAAGAAAATAATCTAAATTTTTTCTTAATTCCTATTTTAATAGATATTAGAGGATAAAAGGAAAAACATTTTATTATTCGATCTTGAAATTAGCAAGTGTGTAACACAACATTCTTCATTTCTTTAGGTAAATATTATGTTCTTTTCAATTATAACACTCGTGTTTAATTTTATATTTTACCAAATTAAGTTACAACCATTATTTTACTTTACTTTTATTAATATTTTATTCCATTTATGGAAATTTTAATTTCTTGAAAAAGAAAAAAGATTATATTTAAAAATAACCAAATTTCTATAATTATGTTATAGAAAATAAAATCATCATCCGCTAATGCATGCTAAATGGAATCACAATTGGTAAGGAAGTTTTTGTTAAAGAGAGGATGAAAACAATGTTGTACGATCTCATCCGACCATTGACCCGGATCATCGAAACCGAATTGAATCGAATGGTCAGATAGAGTTAAATCAAACGATTAAAATATAAGTTAATAAAAAGAATAAAATATATTAAATAAAATTGTTTTTCATTCTCAATGTATTTGTAAGATGTATAACAAATAACTTAAAGTAAAATAAAATAGTTTAATAAGTCAAATAATATAATAAAGTAAGTATTACTTAAATAGTCATTACATAAAAAAATGATAAATGTTCATAATTATAAATAAAAAAGTATTCATGATATGTGATGAAAAATAAGGAAAAAAGTTGGAGCATAATTTTAATATATATATATATTTAACGTATTCTAAAATATTTAATTTTTTACATAATTATTCTTTTATGTCGACCCCCCAAACCCGTCAGGCTGACCGGTTGAATTCGAACTTTGACAATGTCAAAGTGGGTCAACCTCAAAGATGAATTTGAAGTAACACGCGGATTGTTGACACCGATCCGATCGGTTGTCCGAGTTGAATTTTACAATTATGGATGAAAATTAATAGCTTCAAGTTCGATTTATGTAGTTACCAATTTAGTTAGAAAAATATTTTTTTATTGTGACTAATTAGTCACACAGTAATAGGATTAAACATTGAGAGTAAACAAAAAAGAAATATGAAAGAAAAAGCATAAACATATTTTAGAATAAAATAATACGGATAGATAGAAGGGAGATTTTTCAGTAATGTCCCTTTATTTGTTCTAATATTTTTCAACCTCAATGGAGGTAGTGAAAATAAAAATATATATATTTTAAAAATATAGGAGTTCAGAAAATCAATTATAATTATGTATTACAAATAAAAAGAAATCAATTTCTGTGTACATTGGCAACGATATGATATTGACAGATAATTTCAATCTAATTAACACAATAATTTGTTATCCTTATATTTTTTTCATTTGCTACCATTTGAATCTTATTCTCCTCTGTCGGAACTTCAAAACGGTATATCATCCACACTCTTAGGTGCCTCGATTTGTGAAAAAACAAAAGAGAAAGAGTGACTCTCGTGCAGAAATTCTATGAAGAAAAATAACGCTTTCAATTTATAGTTCTCAATTAGGATTTTTGACTCCTATTAAGCCTTGGACTATATCTACATCAATGATGATCATCAATCATTAATTATCATCTCTGAAATATTCAGATTTAATTAAATCTAAATTTTACTTATTATTCCATAATCATACTTATCAAAAATACATCTCTACTCAAATTTCTTTTTATCTCTTTTATAACTTCTTTCAATGAATCTCTACCTTCACCTTTTCCTTTTATTTCTTCATTTTTTTTATAATTTTCGAAATTATTTAATTTTATAATATTTTATCATCTAATTTTTTATTTAAAATAATACAAATATTATTAAAATAATAATAAGTATTATTTTAATGACTAAAATATTTCAAAGTCATAAATATTATTAAAATAATCCTTTCATACTTAAGAGTCCTATGTCCATTAGAATTTCTTTTGGATCTAATTGAATTATAAAATTACTATATTATTCTTGATAAAATGGTGAGGTGTTACAAGATATTTCTAATATATATATATATATATATATATATATATATATTATAATAGATTAGGATTGGTCTAAAATATGGGGACCAGCGGTATGGATCCTATTTTCGAAATTAGATCCCATGGAAATTCATTCCGGGTCGTAATATTAACCCGAGATTATATTTCAACCTAGTAAGATATATCATATTTTTTTATTTATTATATACCATACTTAAACAAATATTGTTGATCCTAGAATATGTATATATAGGTATACATATATAATATTATATCTTTTTTATTTTAAAAATGGATTTTATTCATGACTATATCCTCGACGTCTTAGGTTTCAGATTTAACGACCTCGTCCCCAGCCCAAATATGGATGATATAATGTCCTCTCAACAATGTCAATTTAACTTTCTTAACTAATTCCATCAATGTTCAACAGAGTTATATATGATATGATTAATATTCGAGTGAGCCGTGAGTGCTAAAAGTTAAATCACGTTAGTTTTTAATTCTTATGTATATATATATATATATATATATATAGCTCAAAATTAGTTAATGTTAATCTTTATGTATCACTTGTTGTTTGGGGAAAACATTCGCCTGATGACTAAATTACCAGATGAGATGATACATTGAGGAACGAAAGCACGTAAGGATGTAAAATCACAATCTAGGAGAAATCTGGTAGATGAGTCTTTGGAACCTCATCATGTGCTCGGCTTGCAGGCATATGACCAGGGACACGCTCCCATCGCGAGCGGGGTTCGGCAGCACAAATCCTATGCCCTCGTCCGGTCTCCACCCGGGCACCGTGAGCATCGGCCAGCCCGGGATGGCAGGTTTTCTTGAGGGTGTTGAGGTGCTCTCGAGTGAGCTTGAACATGTCGACGCACGAGTCTAATGAATTCATGGGAGGCGAGACCGCCAGGCTGGAGGAGTAATCCATGAGGAGTCTGCCCGCTCCCTCGCAACCGCCGCACCCGGGGAACTCTCACCGACCCCGCCCTACGTACCTTCGCGAGGTCCAATCTCGCTCGCTGCCACCCAATCGTCTGTACCTCCCTCGTCGGTGTTCCCTTGTAGATCCGTGAAGATCCACGATGTCATAGATCTCGAGAACCCCCCTGTGATCCCTACGAACTCTGCCACGACCACCACCACGATGATCGATGCTCGATACGGGTGTGAACCCAACGATCCGACCCGGCACGACCTAATTTGGGTAAGGTCGGATTGGTGGTTGGGTCGAACCATGGGTCGGGTTGGGTACGGGTTGAAAAAATTCAACTCGAGTCGATCTGATCCGACCCGAATTTTTATTTTTTAAAGTTTTTTATCTAAATCTAGGCTTGTATTTGCTTTAATTTTTTTAAAAAATAAAATAATTAAATACAGAAATAATATTGAAATAGTTATAAGATTTATTTTGTGCTTTAAAATAAATATTAAATAATATTTTTAAATTAAAAAAAATATTAAATTAGTAAGAAAAAAATTTTAAAAAAAGGAAAATTGGGTGGTCAGGTTACCCGACCACTCGACCCGACCCGGCTCACCGGGTCGGGTTAGGTTAGATTTGACCCCATTGACAGCTTGCCCCGACCCGTGAACACCCCTAATTGCTCGACTTCCTCGCCCACTAGCTGCTGCCGCCTCGTGAGTTGTCGTTGCCTCCGCCTGTGCAGGTCATCATCGCCTTCATAGGTCTCCGTCGTCTTCAATCCTCGTAGGTCTTCGCCGCGTTCTCAGCCACCCCTCGCTGTCGCCTTCGCGAGGATTGAGCGACCGCTGCCTACTCGCTGCTCGCCGCAACAACCATGCCAGACAACAACCCTCGCCTGTCACATAAACAAGGATGTAATCTCGTGAAGACCAAATTCGTGGATGGATGTAATTGAGATTAGTGAAAATTTTAATTCATATTAGTGATGTCGTTAACTTGTAATCCAAATTAGACGATTATATAATTGTCGATTAAATTGGGTATCCAATTAGTTGTAATTAAGTTTTCAAAATTTTACTTGTGCAATTTTGATCACAACACTAAATTGGCTAAGCCAATTTGACGATCTTACCTATTGATTTTGTTGAATGAGACAATTGGAGTATAAGGTGGAGAAAGTAAGGAGTGCCTTTACGATTCTACAAGTGTAAGTGCAGATGTATTCGACATTTCCATACTACAAAAGAATACGATAAAAAATCTGTCACCCATTTTTCTCGATAAATATTCCGTTAACATTCACAATAACATTCACAGTTTCATTCTAATGCCTACAAGACTTCTTGCTCAATTAACATTCTAATGCTTAGTTTCACAAACATAGAACATTTTAACATTCTTCGCTCACAATTCACAACAAATTCATACAAACACAATTTCATTCTAACTCAAAATTAATACAAATTGCTAATACTCTTCATCCGGGTGTTTGGTGTTTGGCGTTCGGGCGACGACCTACTATCGGCGTAGAGAGGGGCACAACATGAAAGGCTTAGAGAATTTTAGGGCACAGAAGGCGGCGGCGACAGGTGGCGGAGAATGCAGCGGTGACTCGTGAGGCGGTTGCAGCGAGTGGGCGAGGATGTCAAGCAACGAGGCAGCGGCGGCGAGTGGGCGAGGATGTCAAGCAGCGAGGCGGCGATCGGAGGGGGAAGAGGTGAAGGGGGCGAAGATAGAAGGGGAAGAGGCGAAGGCGGCAGGTGATGTGAGGGGAGGCCACACCAATTGGAGGGGAGTAGAGAAAGAAAAAAAAATGTAAAATAATCTCAACCCTCCGTGCAAAATGAATGATCCAAATTAAGGCGCTACACCAAATTTCACCTAAGAGGTGTTACACCTACATGAATTCCACATATATATAATCAATAATAGGGATCCTAAAAAGTTTATTATATTTTTTACATTTCCATCACAAAAATAGTGTCACAAATTCGTCATAAATAGTTCCAATAGTTTGGTCTCAAATCCATCACGAGTATTTTGCTAGGTTCATCACTCACAATTTGTCACAACTTTAATCATTTACGGTCCTTTTATTTTGTTTTTACGATTCTGAATCATATTGAGCATGTGATGAAAATACTTTGACAAAAATAGTTTAATGGAACTGCGGCTAACTTTATGCCATAAATTCTTTCTAATATTTTTGATAAAATATTTCCATCACAAAAACAATTTTTTCTTACACTGAATATAAATAATATATGCTAAAGAAACAAATTAATTCGATCTGTAGATAGTCCTTTTATTTCGAAGGAGTAATAATACTAAAATTCATTCCACAATTTTCATTCCTTGCGTAATATGTTATTATCATTCAATAATATAAATATAAGACATCCATGACACACAGATTTATGAAAGCAATTCAACTAGGTCTCTTATTTATGAGACACCTAAGATCTCGATATATATATTTTTGCATATGGTGCAACCCTAATTGTTCATCCCTTGTTTTATTTCTCAAATACCTTTGCAAGGAATTAATATGCCTCAAATTTTGCATGTCCCTACGCCAGTTGCTTGATGTTGATTGGGCTTGCGTAGTCCTGACCATCGTAGAATGGTAATATCTTTGGGTTCATTCTTGATGGAACTCTGATTTTAAAAAAAAAAATTCCTGAATAGTCCATGAAAAGTTATAGTACAGCACACATGAAACAAGTTAAAAATATAAATTAAAAAATGACACCCTTTAGGTAGTCACCTGTGAGCTTTGGCCAAGATTTTTTACATATTTGGTTGTACGTAGCTTAAGCTTTATTTTTTTTTAATTTGCTTTGGCCAAGATTTTTTTACATATTTTATTGTACGAGCTAGCCACTCTTAAATAGCAAGCTTTACTAAATTGGATCGGACAGATAGGTTCAACCAGTTCAACTAAAAACCAATGGTTATTTGGTTCGATGCAATATCAAAATTGCTTTTGAAATTGATTGAAAAAAACAACTAGTTGAACCTAGTTCAAATTCAATTTTAAAAACCAAAACCAATAAAAATAGAAAAGTTAACAAAGAACATAGGAAGTGTTAAAAGGAAAGTTAAAAAGGAGAGAAAATGAAATGTAAAAAATGAAATAGAAATAAAACGGCAATCACTAAAAATTGAATAATATTAAAAGGGAAATTATCAAAGGGCAGAAAAATGAAAATAAAGGGAAAGTGTCAAAGGAAAAATAAAAAAGGATATTTTAAAGTAAAATATATTAATACAACATATATTACCATTAAATAATAAATAAAAAATCTATAATAACATATTAAAATTGAATAATCCATATTTACATAAAAGTTTCAACAAAATATCGATGCGCGTAATAAGAATAATTACTTAATAACCTTTCAATGTAAAGTAACTATATAGTTTAACTCATCTTCGATTTAAACATGCACGTGCCATGTTGGCACATGTTTTTTTTTCTTTTTTGTTCTTTTCTCGTCCTGCTAATTAATAGGCCCTGGACCGACATCCCTTTCATTTTTGCACAATTCGAATCCTGCCATCCATCGCCGGATCGATGGCAGGCTACACCTGTGCTCCTTATTCCCTTTTGATATTTAATTTTTTTTGAACTCTTTTGTGGGTTGGCCGTTGGTATTAGTGATGAAGATTCTGAAGCAATTAAGAATATGTCAATATATTCAACTTATTCGCTACATAACATCAATTTGTTATATAAAGATTGTAGATATTAGCATTGAAATTCTGTCAGCATAAATTTGTGATACAGTTTCGTTATTGAGTTTGCAGACACATTCAATATTTTTGTTTCATTCGATGTAAGTATAAAAAGTGTTTGATTTGTGATATTAACAAACTTTCTTTTATTTTTGCTTACAACAAGTTGTATTGTCATAATATAATGATTCATTATAATTTACAGATATGTTTTATAAAAAAAAAATCATCACAAATTAAAAACAAGAAAATTTAACACGGTTTTCATCACAAGTCTTTATATGGATTTTATCACAAAGATGTCACTAATTGATAATAGGGATCCTCACAAATTAATTACGTTTGTTGTTTTGCCATCATAAAATAGGGTCACGAATTCGTCATAAATACTTTCGATAGTTTGGTCTCAAATCCATTACAAGTAGTTTGCTAAGCTCTTCACAAAGAATTATCACAATTTGTCACAACTTTAATCTTTATGGTCGTCTTTTTATATTTTATGATTCTGGCGAATTATATTGACCCTGTGACGAAAATATTTTGACACAAATATTTTATTGGCAACTTCGACTATTTTTTTGCCATAAATTCTTTCTAATATTTCTGATAAAATATTTCCATCACAGAAGCTATTTTTTCTTACACTGAATATAAATAATATACGCTAAAGAAACAAATTAATTCGATCTGTAGATAGTCTTTTATTCCGAAGGCGTAATAACACTGATATTCATTTCCACAAATTCCATTCCTTGGGCAATTTATTATTACTATTGAATTATATAAATATAAAACCTCCATGACACACGTAGATTTATAAAAGCAATTCGACTGACATCTGACCATCACTTATGAGTGAAGTGATTGGTTCTCTTATTTATGAGACGTCTGAGATCTCAATATATATTTTCCCATATACTGCAACCATAAATTGTTCATCCCTTAGTTTATTTCTCGAATACCTTTGCAAGGAATTCAGATGCCTCCAATTCTGCAGGTTCGCCCAGCGCCAGTTGCTTGATGTTGATAGGGCTTGCGTAGTCCTGACCAGCATAGAAGGCAAGGGCAGCTATCATACTCGTGGCGTCAGTGGGATGTAGGTAGTCCCAGAAGAGGAACTTGTGGCGGTCGGGGCAGTAGGATGCTTTTTCAGTCGACTTCGTATGTTCTTCCCCGAATCTAAGGCACTCAGAGGTGACATCAGTGAATCCTGCAGGGATTAAACATTTCAATTTCAATTTTCAACTCAGGAATCAGAGAGAGAGAGAGAGAGAGAGAGAGAGAGAGAGAGAGAGAGAGAGAGAGAGAGAGAGAGAGAGAGAGAGAGAGAGAGCTCGTTTCTTCGTTACGTACCGACGGCTTTAGGCTTGGCAATTGCGTCGGAAAGCAACTTGTAGGAGCTGCAAAGGGAGTACTTCATGCCCACAAGGGATTTGCTGAGGTTGCGCAGGAGATCCTTAGTAAGGTTATTAAATCCGCCGGCCAGATCATTCAATTCGGCGGCGCAACGAGAACAATTTCTGTCCTTTATTAATGGCGTCCAGCCGATCGTTGGGATGTCCACTACCGCGAACTTTCTCGCTCCTAAATTATATAATCTCTGCACCCATGCAGATCGACAACGTAAACGCGCGCACATATGACGTGTTTTGCAATTATGTATATTATGTTTTTCTCTCCTTTTTTTTTTCTTTTTGACGTGGTGGTGGTGCATATATGGCTTACCTGGAGATGTTCTTCAAATTTGCAGATCATACGGCGGTAAAGATTGTTTATATCGCTTGGGTTCACGACACAATTATTCCCGCATGCTTCGAAGATTATGGGAGTCAAGTCGTTGGATCCGGCGCTAATTAGGAAGATGGACTTGTCCGACAGCAGATCATCCAGCCTCTGGGGTTCTAATACAGCCGAGAGATTTCCCTTCAGGAGTTCGAAGTTGTCGATCTGCTGTGTCAATGAGATGTGGGGAAGGAACTGCATGATGACAAGTTTAAATTGGATGCTGATCATTTTTGTCAATGATATATTCCTAGGCGGAATGAAAGAAAATAAAAAACGACTGTAACTAGATCATATATATTAATTACACTCTTTAGCTCCGTCAAGATTTGTTCGCTTTGAACTTAGACTCGCACGAAATTAAAATGCATTTTAATAAATAAAGAAGATGTCACTCATAAGTCCATAACTTCTTTCGTATTTTATCCATGTGGAACTAATTTTCTTCTCTTTGGTCCTTTCAGTTTGGGGCTTACAATTACAGTTTCGTCGAGGATTCCTGATGCCGCGGATGCGAAGTTGGCTCCGAAGCCCTCATCCGGGAGAGGGGGAGTGTTGTTGCGAAAAGAAAGGTACGGTGGAGGGCTCTCGTCGAACCCCAAGTTCATTGCTGTTGCATGACAAGAAATTAATTAGTTCATGCGCACATTACATTTTTTGTATGAATAAAATGGAGGTGTTCCTTTGTGTTTTCTATTTTTAATCATCGTTAATTTTTTTTAAAAAAATGTTGTTTGATTTATTTTCATATAAGAAACTTTTTAATTTGATCGAACCACATATTTTTTTATTTTTTATTTAATGAATAAGAAGACAAAGAATACAATATTTCTCTTTTTAAAATAGGAATATTATCATTAAGTCCCTGTATATATATATATATATATATATATATATATTATGTGTAGCGGATTAACAAGTTTGTATACCTATGTAGTCCGCGGAGTTGTAGGCGTTACTAAACCTCCCGGTCGGCTTGTGGTCTGGCATGTCGATGCCATAGGGAGAGAACATGGCGGGGTTTCCAGGTTCGATGTAGTTGTAGTTGCCGACGTCGACCAATGAGTCGCCGAACACGTAGAGCGCCTCTACCTCTGCGCGCGAGGACGGCAAACCTGCAGAGAGCACAACAAAGAGAAAGGCGAGCGTGATTAGCTTCATTCTTCAGATGCTGCTGCTGCGTCTTCTTCTTCTGTTTCTTCTTGATCTCCTCGGTTAATTAAGGCCCTCCTTGTGTTGATATATAGCTACGCACGCTAATTCTACAGCTATCTTAGTACGTAGGAACTAAGATAGCAGAGCTTGTATTTCTCACCACGATCAAGCTCAGCTGATGCCCACGCATATTTATAGAGGAAAGGAGGCCACTCGGCGTTTGCATTCCGTGTAAACGATCAAATTTTAGTAGCAATAGTATAAGAAACACTTTAGAAGCATGTTTTAAGTGAGAGACATGCCCAGTTTTTTTAAAAACCACAGTGAACACGTTTTAAAGATTAAAAGACAAGTGCATATATAATTTCAATCGAAACAAGTACTATGGTAACGTGACGATAATTGATGGCGCTACTCAGTAAAATAAATGCTTCGATGACCTAAAACCGCTGGTCCACATAAGGGATTGGATCGAGCTGAGATGGATAGAGACAGGCCGCAATGGGACCTACTTAGGGTGGCCTTAATTTTTTTTTAAAAAAAATCCCAATGGAAGCCTACATATTAATATAATTAAGAAGAAATAAATTTGAAAGTAATTCGGTATATAACTCTCATTGGTAAAATTTGTCATTGCACACATCTGTCGTTCCGGTCGATCTTAATTCTTATGACAGATTAAAGAGACTCAAAGAGCAAGAAATTAATTGAAGATTATGTGCGAGAGTAAAGGAAATTTATATTCTGTTGGAACAAAATTTCATGCTATGTATAATTATATTTTGGTAATACAAATATTAAATAAACAGAGTTATATATTTAAAGTGCAAAAAAAATTAAATTCGGAATAAATTATTTTATTTGAATATAATCTTATTAATTTTCTAGCGAATTGCAAATTACCTCATTATATGGGTATAAAAAGTTGTGTGTAAAATAGTGCAGGGTGATCAAATGGCCGGTTTGGCAAACTGCACTACAAGAAAATTGGCGATTATCGACCCAAGACTAGCGATGCTAGGAAGGCGCTATTACGTCTTCATGATGAAGAGCGTCTCATTCGCGTCCAACTAACGCCGCATTTATGGGACGCAGAAAATCGGTGGCTACTGACGTCGCAATAGAGTCAAAGGAAATGAGACGCTACTAGCGCCACGTGTTGACGCTATCTCGACGTTATTAAGACGCGTGGTTTCCGATTAGGCGCAGAAGAAATGCGTCGCTACGTCAACGCACAGGTGGCGCTAGGTCTGAGGCGCTATTCCGACGCCCACAAGTCACTAATGCAGGTGCTAGGGAGGCTGACGCAAATATGATGGTATACGCATTGTCAATGAGACACGAATATGACGTTAAGAACGATATATTTAACTCAGCGTCGACTACTTTTGCGACGCGAATGAGACGCTATGGAGGCGCTACTTGTAGATTTTTTTTTTACCCATACCAGCCTCATTTTTCCCCTTCTCACACCATACCATTATATAATGCATATAAAAATGCATTGATATTCATCATAGGCAATATAAAAACATCACAAGCATAACATTTAACATAAAAATGCATTGATATCCCCCTCGTGTCGTACCGGCCACCTCCTCCCAAATAGCAGGGTCCTCTACGAAATAGAAAAAAATATACAATCATATAATATATAAATTATATATCAAGAAACACAAATTAAAAATATGACAAAACTAACGAAATAACATTACCTGGTGGCTGAGTACTCGGATCATCTCCATACATTTCAACCATTTTCGCATTATACTCATCCTAAAAAATTTAAACATTGTGTATTTAAAAAATAGTGTACTAACGTCAACAATCAATGATCATGTCATGAGACTTACCAGAAGCCTACGAGCAGTGTGCGTGACTAGGTCGTTTGTCTTTCGGCTTTTATGCGTGGCCTCATAGACCGCACGAAAATCTACGGGACCATCTTCTTTCTCCTCCTACAATAAGGTTTCAAATTTAATAACATAAGTATAAGTCAAAAGTTTGATAAATTGAATTTATATGTAAATTACCATGCGCTGTCGATGCTCGTCAAATCGCATCGACCCCCCTGTGTGGATGTGGGCCTCGGGCTTCGAAAGACGGTTAACTCCTGCCTTTCTCGACTTCCTTTGCCATCGTTCATCTGTCCTTTGTGAACATCAAATACTTACACTTTCAAAAACTATAATTATAATAAAAATAATTTCAAATAATTTCAAAAACTATAATTTTAATAAAAATACTTACAATAATGTTCTCACCTCGATTGATGTGTACCACAACATGATCAGTGACAGTCCGCACGTCTGAATGAATTGAGCAGGTGCTTGTGTTATCGGGGGCATAGCAATTGGCATTATTAAAAAATAATTAATATAATTAATTGAGAAATGTCAATAACAATAAATATATCACCTAGCGTAAGATGTCGCTCGCCAACGCTAGAATGTGGTGAAATGTCTGGTATTCTCACCGATGGCAGTGCGGTGGCAACTATCATCATAAGAAAATACAAAAAAATTGGCTCCTATTTAAAATTATGGATTATACAAAAAATAACCTAGTGTGACATGACGATCGTCGTCGTGCGATCGAGACGTCCCGACTATCTGCCCCGTCGACGGTGGAACAACTGTCACAAAAGCAAAATATTTAAAAAACTCTATCTCATACTCTTTATCACCTACAATGTGTCACTTATCTGAAGTGATACGTGGAGCAGAGTCACCAATGAATCGCCTATTATGTGACGATCCGGCTACGTGTCCCGTCGGCGGCGGAGGAACTAATATTATTAAAAAATGAATTTAATTATTATAATCAACTATAAATAAGCAGCTGATAATAAATATATCACCTGGTGGTTGTGATGGGTGACTCAACTGGAGTGAACTCCTGGAAGAGCGAGATGACACAGATGCTCGACCTCTAGTAATCATGACTGAAAAAAGAAAGAAGCTTCTCTTATTATCAGTAACCATATATAACTTAAAAAAGAAGTAAAAAGCTTATGTCATTAAAATAACTAAGGGATTCATTTGCTTGTTTCGTATTCTAATTCATTTTTATCATCTTCATCATTGTCGCTATAATATTGGTTTGAGTCATCGTCAACAAAATTATATGTTCACATCCAAGCGGTCATTTGAATTGAACTCTTCCATTGACTCCGCCATCGATCAATTGAAAATTCTCAACTCCATCGGCAATATCAATCATCTCATTCACTCTATCTTCTTGATAGTAATCGTCTATGGGCACATCGTTGTGTACGGATGATATTTCATTGTCATCTACCATTGTTTCTGCTAAGAATAGTCTACTCCTCACCTTGCATGACGCCCACCATTCATCCTTGGTTCTTTTCGATGGATACTTGGTGCAGTACACTTATTGTTCTTGTTCCGCCAATACGAATGGATCGTATGACTAAAGCCTTGACCGAGGGTTAATATCTAACAATTTAAACTTTTGATTGATCCGAACTCCTTTCTCTGGATCGAACCAATGGCATTTTAGCACCACGACTTTGTTAAATTTTTCCAAATAAGACAATTCTACGATGTCTTCTATAACACCGTAGTAATCAAAGTCGTTTCCGCGTACATGTTTCCTAGTACACATATGCCGCTATTAATAGTTGAATGTTATCGGCTGTATTCTTTTGTATGGAACCGATATCCATTGACTATGGCGCCGCAGTAGCTAAGAACTTATTTCTTCGGATCATGATCGAGATCTCATATTTTGTTCTCTATGGCCGATCCATTAATAACCTATAAGAAAAATAACTAAAAATTTTATTAAAAGTTACGAACTTATAACAATTAAGAACAAGCGGAGAGATTTCTCACTTCACATTTTAATCAATCGGCAAAATGTTCCACTCGTAGTTTCAATAACTCATCGTTTGAAATTAACGGATTGATTTCTCACTGTAATTCTTCGAATTTCCTGAATTCATAGTTTTCAATTAATGAAATCATATAGCAACAATTAACTTTAAATTATATAACAAATTAGAACAAATTGTCTTACTCAAGATACAGCGTCACTTCGTTATAATTTGCAAGAACATAATTCTCAACGATGATATCTCTGTCATTCAAGATAACTTTGCGTCCTGTAATAAGAAGTCGACATGAGTACTTGAAAATGGATAGAATATTCATGTCAACTTCTCTTTTACCATCATCATAGTTTCTTGAAACTTGGATGTGTCATAATTGTATGTGTGGCTCAAAGTATTTTGAAGTGAAGTTTGACACCTTCTCAATTAAATGGATTTTCAATTTCTCGTCCTCACTTGCAGGATTACTTTTCATGGACAGCCGTCAATTTCAACATCAATCGTCTGGATATGCCCCGCATGCCTATGTGAAAAGAGCTGCATCATAGGAACATTAAATCATATATATATTTGTACGTGGAGGTTAACGTCGTGAATTCAAATATCAAAGGTTGAACATTAAATAAATAATTGAACCCTTACGAACAACAAGTTCAAATTCATAATTATCAATAACATACAGTTGGCGTAAGCAAGTAGAATTTGTTGATCGCATCATGAGGGCAAAACTCTAGCTATTGGTCAGTAAAGAGATTATGGGGGTTGGTGGGGCGCGCGGCATATATCGAAAGTTGGAATATTTATAACTTTTTTTGCTGGCCCATTTTTTTTCTGCCTCTTGAAGTTGTATTCATGCACATGAAAGATAATGTGATTCGTTAATGTTCCAGTTAGTGTGCGCGTACACACACACGCATAACTATTCTATATATCTATATATTTGACATTAACTGCATGATAATGCTCCTTGACTTTATTGCTACCAAACGTGAAAAACATATGCATGCAGGTTGTAGATTACAACATCGAAACACCATCAAAGAAAGAAATTAATTGAAGTAATGTGAAGCACCTAAAATTAAATATTAGTGATTAGTATGCACGTAGGAAAGTTCTTAGAATACACCTGCTGATCAATTTTCTGTGCGAGATTATTGGGTACTAAACTGATCAAGTTACATAAAAATTCTAGAAAATGATAAGGAAAGGGCAACAGAACCATATAGCATGGCGATAACATTATGTGTTTATATAGTTGGTTTCGTCTATGTAACGTTCCTTGGCACTTAAATCATACATGTACATCACCCGAATTGTATGATAATTTTATTTCTCTTAGATAGTATGGTATTTTTTTTAGTTATCATACATCATAACTTTCATAATTATTTCTCTCATAATTTTCTCTGATTTACTATTTTCATACTTTTAATAATATTTTTTTCTATCACATATGTTACTATCACTTTCTCTAATTTAATCTCCTTGTTATGCATACTTTCTATTTTCTTTAGTTAACAACATAAATATATGTAGGGTCTAATGGACATGCTACCCACTCAAGTGGGTAGCAATGTGCCGCCTATACCCAGAGACACTTCGATTCTCCATCCATGGCTGATCACATAAAAGCGCAATTCACTAACTATTCTCGTCTACTTCAATAGTTTGCTATCACATTTTTTGTTCAAGTGGGAAACACGTTATTGTGATCGTTTCTTTCCGCACGAACTATATATGCCCTCGCCGACCATCACGCTTGCGCCTCGATCCGCACCCGCTTGCAGCCCGACCACCTCGCTTGCTCTTCACCGCTCGTCGCCCAAGCTCATCTCCCGTCCCACGACCTCTTCGCCTGTGCGTCCTGAGAGCTTGCAGCCACTTGCTGAACAATCGTGATTTTGTTTTGCGCTATAACTTGTGAATTGTGTTGAGACTTCTGCTACGCACGAACAACAGAAAAAAAAACTATTATATCATCATATAAATGATATCCATTTAACAATTATGAGTGACAGTTCTTCTATTTTGAAGAAATGATTGTACAACGCGCACTTAAATAAGTCAGATATTGTAATAAAAAATCTAAAACTTATATTTCCACTCAAATTAAATTTACTTTTTATTCAATGAGAAAAACAAAAACAAACTTCCATTAGATGACCCACATAATCTCGTGCATTGACATTTGCATAAATATATGTATATATCTATTGCATAAATATATGTATAAATATATGTATATATATTTATAAATTAATATTTTGTATTGAATAGTGGCGGAGTCAGGAATATTCTGATGTGTACGTGTTTTTTCCTTGGGTAACTTTTAAATTTTCTACATATGTATATATATATAATTAAATATATTAATTTTAGATACAAAAATAATTAAAATATTTATCATTATGATTTTAATACATAAATAATAATTTATAACATTATCTATAACATTATAGTTAAAAAAGGGTCATGCATACAATTTCTCTTGTATTTTATTTAGCTGAAAAATACATTTCTAACACTTAACAAATATTTCATAAGTGTAATAGAAAATAGTAAACATAAATATCTAGTTATACTATTATGTTAACAAAACAATATTGCATGATTATTTGTGTATATCAATTGTATATGATAATTATAAATCAAATGAGCAAATATAATATCATGCACCACCTAATTATACGTTGATTAAAGGTAATAGATAAATAAAACAATTAGAATTAAAATTATAAAATAATAAAGTATAATTTCTGAAGAGAAATAATGAGTTGATTGGATGAAAATAGAGGATAAAAATATTATACACAAATTTATAAAACTTGGAAGACCAATTATAAAAATAAGTGTGAAAAATTGTGGTCTGGATCACTTAATTAAGAAAAAATTAAATTGATTAAGGCCTATATATAAATAAAACAATTAAATAAAAATAAAATAGTAAAATATAATGATTAAAAGGGAAAGAATAGAGTGGATAAAAATGAAATGGTGAAAAGAATTATATGTGAATAATTTCACCACTATAAGTAATAATACAAAATTCCAGTATAAGCATAGGAACCCATGTAGCGCCACCTTTCACTACAAGAAAATTGTCAAATAACAACACAAGCTCCGAGAGACGCTATTGCGGAACTAATGTGTGGCTAAAATAATAGTGTTACTTTAGCATCGACATAGCACCGATAATATGAAAATGCTTAGAATCGGTAGCTATTAGTGTCGCAATAGCGCCAAATCCAAAGTCGACGCAACTAGCATTAACAGTCGACGCTAACTCGATGTTAAGATGATGCGAAAAGTGTCATTGCGAACAGTTGAGTCGCGTCGCTAAAGCGACACTAAAGTGGCACAAAAATATGCGACGCTATGTCGATGCTCATGTGACACTACAGTTGTACTTAAGTCGACGCTAGTTAGATGCCAATGTTATGACTTAATGGGGTCTCGATTGTGACGCTAATCATGCCGACGCTAATGTGACACTAATCATTCACTTGATATTCTTTATAGTAATCATCTACGGGCACATCATTGTATATGAATGATATTTCATGATCATCTACCATTATTTCTGTTAAGAATAGTCTTCATCCTTAGTTCTTTTCGATGGATACTTAGTATAGTACACTTATTGCGCTTGTTCTGTCAATACGAATGGATCATATAACTGAAGTCTCGATCGAGAATTAATATTTACCAATTTAAACTTTTGATCGATCAAGGGTTCAAGAGTGAATTATAATAAAATAAATTACTATGCATCACTATATTATATAATTAATAAAATATAATGATAATATATTTTTTGTTGTGATTTTAATATTTAAGAAATGCTATTTTGAATAAATTATTATTTAGATATTATAATGTATTTCTTACGATATATTTATTTAAAATTATTAAAAAAATATTATTTTAATAAAATATGATTCAGTCTGATTGAACTCGATCGGACCGTGGCCCAATTAACCTTTCGATCTCCGATTCGATTATAAAAACATTGCTTCCAACTCTTACCCTGCGAACGTGTTGCTGCCACTATTGCTCGAGTGAGCTCCTCATTTGTGGATGCTGCGGGTGTGGGTTGGAGAGAGGGTGTTGTGAGAGGGAGAGGGTGGGAGTGAGAGAGGGTGTGAGAGTAGAGGGGGAAATGGGGTGGTCGGTTGGTGGGACGGGGCGAGAGGAGAATACAATTAGGTGAAGAAAAAAGTGGTTTTTCTACTTTCGGATATTAGTTTAAGGGTTTCAACTTTTGGATCATTCAATGGACTTGTGGGTGTGGGTTTTTTTTTGGTAGAATATTACACAAAACTTGGGACTTGGTTTCGTTAGATTCTCCCAAACACTAACACAACTTGAATCCAAAACATCAGACAACGCATGAGGAGAATACAATTAGGTGAAGAAAAAAGTGGTTTTTCTACTTTCGGATATTAGTTTAAGGGTTTCAACTTTTGGATCATTCAATGGACTTGTGGGTGTGGGTTTTTTTTTTGGTAGAATATTACACAAAACTTGGGACTTGGTTTCGTTAGATTCTCCCAAACACTAACACAACTTGAATCCAAAACATCAGACAACGCATGAGTACGCTTGTCAGAATTTTGGGTAATCTATTCTTGTTTCTTCCATAACCATGTTAATTCCAATCTTGTTGGGGAGCGATTGGATTTCACCATATAGTCTTTTTTTTTCTTATTTGTCATATTATTTACCTTTTTATATAGGTGGTCAATTTTATATATGTGTGCATGTACTATAACACTTTGTTATTAATAACAAAATAAACATTAATGAACATATATATTTTATTTAAATACGTTGGTTACAAATACTTATTTTGTGAGCACTTTTAGTGTCTAAGATATATCTGATTTAAGTATATTACAAAATTAATCAGTTTAAAATATAAAAAGAATATGATTACATTCATAATTAGTCATCGTATTCTCTAATTCTACATTCTAATTCTATCCAAACATTTATTCAAATAGTATCCAATATAAGATTTTTAATGATTTTCGTCATCCAAATTCATTGAAAATATCGTGAAATCCGTCGAAAAAATTAGTTTCCGACGCATTTTTACCTCTCGTTGCTAGCAACTTTCCTACGGATTTAGAAAATTGTCGATATTTCCAAAGGAAACATCCCGATGGGCAACCTCATGTCGGAGGTTTCGATGGGACAGAAAACATCGGAACCTCAGGGGGAGGCATTATGTCGAAACCTGAGATGGGGTATACCCAATGGAGGTTTCGATGGGTAGTCGACCATCAGAACATCTGGCGGGAATTTTCCATCGAAACCTCCAATGGCGATAACCCCGTTAGAGGTTCCGACATGCCATCTATCTTCATAACCTCCAATGGTATAGCCTCACCGGATGTCTGACCAAAGCTCCCCCGTCGAACATTCCGACGGATCCATCCATCGAAAACTATTTTTAAAATATTAAAAACTGAATCCGACCAACAAGCAGCGCGATAAGATGGCAGAGGTCGAACTTTGCTAAGAGGAGGAGTGGGAGAGAGGGAGGCTGCCGCCGGGCGGTCATATCCGGCCGCACGATTGACAAGTGGCGGTTGCCGATAGAGAGAGACCCTATAGCAGGCGCCAGATCCGACTGCATGGCCTCCAAGTCATGGCCACCGATAGAGAGAGAAAAAAGAGGGATCCAATAGCAAGCGTCAGATTTGGCCAAATCCAACTGTCTGCGGCCGATCCGCCTTGCGGATGGCTGGATCCGGTTACTTTGAGGCTGATCCAATCGCCTATAGGACGATGTGGCTGCCTGCAGCAATCCGGCATGCAGACGGCCACATTTGGCCATTGCAGCCAGATTGCCCATGGGTGATTGGATTCGGTCGTCCGCAATTTCGATCTGCGGGTGGCCGAAGTTGAGAGAGAGGGACAAGGAGGCCAAAGCCGTGAGAGTGAAAAGAGAGATGGAGAGAGAGAGAGGGGATATATATAATATAGATATAGTATATATATATATATATGTATAATGTATATGTATATATATAAAGAGAGAGAGAGAGAATTTGGCAGGAACGATGAGTGGGAGAAATTAGAACTTCCCATGGGCCTTCAATAGTTCTAACGAACGGAAAGCCAATTCCGTCGATAATAATAATATTAAAATATTAATATTATATTATATATTATATATATAATATTATAATAATAGTTACGATGCACTCTTTATTAATCGAAGGTTTTATATTATATTATATATATAATTATAATAATAGTTACTCAAGATTCCATCCTTCGGAAGTATTGATGGATGGTGATCCGTCGGTGAAGACCAAATTCATCGATAATAATAATATTAAAATATTAATAAGGGGTTCCGTTGTCCTATTCTTATGTCATTAACTGATATAGAATTTGATGAGTCATATAGTTGTAGCTTTATGTTCTTACTTTTCGTAATGTTTTAAATTAGTGCATAGTGTTCAAAACATATAATAAAAAAAATAATGATACAAGTAATGGATGTTTCATTTATATAGAATGCAAGAAGTGTGAGAAAAAGGAGAAGATCGAGCTACATCAATAGTGTAATGGCTATCCACGGCCAACTGCATCAATGGTGTAACTGCTATCCAATATACTCTTGAAGAAGCTCTACCAATATTCCCCTGCTCATCTGCATCAATAGTGTAACTGCTATCCACGGTTAAAGGAGAAGAGCTAATATGAGGATCCAGCATATGATCAGGGAGGTCCTTCCAAAGTGAAGGATCATCATAGTTGTGACCAATGTCAAAGCGGTATTCATCATTGCCTCTCTCAGCTTCTTCGTCTTGAAGAAGCTACCCAATATACTCCTGAAGAAGATCTCCTATATATTCACATATGAAGCTCTCCAAATCACGAGAGATGTCCGCAAGGACATTTGCAAGGACCATAATCAAACACCAGTTTCTTAGCCTACATATATAATAGCACCATTAAAATTGTATTGCCGCAAGGAGGGAACAGATAAGAGAAGGATCACTCTTAAGGAAATATTTCGCCTTTGGGTCTTCTTTTAGTTCTTGATTGTGTAAACATACAAGTTGACATTTGTTTCCTGTATCACTTTTTTTTTCCAAAAAATTCTTAAGGTTTTGGGTTTGTCGTCACATTTTGCGAAAAGGACATATTGGGAATTGTAAATATATTATTTTTAAATTATATTATGCTTAAATTATCTTTCAAATTTTAGAGATACGATGTAAGATTATTTTAGAATAAAGTATTACATAACTCTCCCATTTCTTCTTGGTATGCTTAAATTATATTATATAATTTTTATTATAAATATTATTACTGATGAATCATTCCGTAAAAGATGTTAATATTAAAATATTAGTCATATGCTTAAATTATATTATATATTTTTATTATAAATATAATTACCGATGGATCTTGCCTTTTACTGACAGATTTTGATCCGTCGGTAATTCTAAAAGCTAGTTAAAAATATTGATATTAAAATATTATTCATATTCTTAAATTATATTATATATATTTTTATTATAAATATACTTACTAACGGATCTTGCTTTCGAAATTATCGATGGACTTTTGATCCCTCTATTATTATGAAGGTAGACCCATTAAAAATATTAATATTTAAATATTAGTCATATGTTTAAATTATATATATTATTTTATAAATACAATGGATTGCATCCTTGGAATTATCGACAGATACACTATCCATCCATAATTCCGAAGGCGGCCGACGCCGATAAGTTACCGACAGATGTTGACCGTCAGTATTTTGAAAGGATTTTTTTTGCAGTTGCAAATGTCATAAAAAATTGTGAAAAATTTTTGTCCGTAAAAAAATATCTATCCCAAATGTGTGATGTTCTTGTAGTGATCCTCTTTCATTTGCAAGATGCACATGAGATTAGTTTGAGTCCGAAGCAAATGAAAAACTCCAACAGACTTGCGATCAATGGAACATCCAACCAAGCTTGTGATCAAGTGTTGTGAGCTCATTCTAGTGATATTCAGGCCAAGATTCGATGCATGCATGAACCAAGTAGTTCAAGATATGTTTCACAAGTTGCCAATTCAATTTGCATTTACCGACACAAGAAACGGACCTCAAATGCAACATCTAGCTGAGACAATTGTAAGTATTAAAGTGCACTAGAGACTAGTATATAAGGGGTTGGATTAGAAAACACCTTATTCAGCTGCAAGCTCCTTGTAGAGTGGCAAGCGGAGAAGTGTCAATGCGGTGAAGCAAGTCCTCATATATTTTTGTTGAGACTGCAATAAACCATCAAATGTGAAAATAACTTTGAACCAAGTAAGAAATGAAGAACTCCATGATCATATACAGCTAGAGCTTATAATAAGATCATCAACATAAATGAGAACATAGGCTATGGTTGTTGAGTTCTATTGATATTAAGTGATGTGTCTATTGTTCAACCAAGAAAACTAAATTGAAGCAATGCTTGCCTTCCATCTATTGAATGCCAAAAGGAAACTTAGTATTTGAAACCAAGTTTTTGAAGTTTGTTTAAGTTCATAAATAAACTTAATCTTCAGCAGTGTCCGTCGATCATCCCGGGCCTTCTCAATCGGGCCCCCGGTGTAGAGGATGATTCCTCTTCGTCTAAAAGAGAGGGAATTCATGATACTGGGGTGGTCACCATGAATAATATTGGTCGGTCGTAAGTTGGATAAGTTTTACAAATTCTATTATAGTTCATATTATCATTTGAAAACTAATTATTTTCTTAAACTGCATGGCTATTTTTTAATCTCGCTTCTACCATGCAAGATATTAGTACTCTTGCCCTCTCCCACTTGTCGAAAGATGCGTGATCATGGAAGGATGTCCTAGTTCAAATGAAGGATGACATCTTTTGCACATTTATGGAATGATTTATTTTATTTGTGCTAAATAATTATTTTATATTATTTTTAATTACTAATTTTCATATTTTTTTAAAGATTCAAATAAGTTTGATCTGGATCTTAATTTGGGGACGAACCGAAGAGCTTTTGAGGAGGTGATTGTGAAACGTGTCTAAAATCGTTTGTATAAATTTCGCAAGGCCGCCACATCCATTAGCCTCAGTATTGATCAGGGCATACGAGATGCACAAGATATATTAGACATCTGGTTTGAGAGTCACTTTGTAGGAAATGGTGAGTAAGTTTACATTTGAATTATTTTTTTATTTAAATTATAATTTTACAAAGTCTAACTTTTTAATGTTGATACACGATGGATGAAAATTGGGTCTGAAAAAGCAAAAGTGAATAGATTTTCAAAGCCTGAGGTTCACATCCACACAGGTGGGATCGATTGGATTTGACAAGCATCGACGACACATGATAATGTATATACAGAAAGTCGCTAATCAAATTTTTATCTTATATCTACTTATTCGGCAAAATTTAAAATTTTATTGCAGGAGGAAAAGAAAGGTGGTACCATTGATTTTCGCTCAATGAGATAGTCATGCCCACTGCTCGTCGCATTTTTGCGAGTTTCATCATGTATTTATTTCTTTTTTCGCATTAGTGTAAAAGATTTCTCAAATATACAATATATGAATTTTTAGGAAGCATACAATGAAAAATGGTCGAAAAGTACGGAGATCCTAGTACTCAGCCATCAATAGGTAATGTATCTTGAAAATGATTCATATTTTTAATCTTATATAATACTTTACATGAAATTATAGCTACTTTGCAGGGGATGTTATTGTTTGGGAGGAGGTGTCTGGCATGACGTGAGGAGGATATGAGTGGCATAACCGCTCAGGTTCCTAGGAGAAGCGGAAAATATGTAAGCAGCCCATCTGTCGTACCTGAGTTGACGTTGGACAGCATTAGGGGACTGATTTAGGAGCAGCTTTCTCAACAGCTTGCCCAACATCTGGCTCCTATTTTGCATTTTCATATCATCTTTGCGGTCTCCTCTCATATCATCTCCATTTTCATCTTTGGTTGTCGTATTTAAATTACTATTGGCGTGGTGTGTCCAATGTTTAATGTTCATCCACGCACTCTTGGTGCGCACAATCATCGCACGTAATTGTTTGACCGATATTCTTCCATGATAGATGGGTTTGAGCTTATATTTTAGGATAAACTTACTTCTTTCATGACCACTACAACACATAGGTTTCTTCCTCCTATTATGAATGTGGTCCATCATATTATTAGTTAAATGATTGCTCCATGGAGTAACTGGTCACTTTGATGAAGTAACCCATTTTAATTTATTCTTACATGCTTGACCCTTGGTGACCCATTTTTTTGTCCACTTTGGCCACTATCTTTTCCATCTTTTTCGTTAGCCATAGAAAAGATTTTTTTTGTACGTAGGGGTGTGCAAATCTGGGTTCAGGACCGGGTCTTGTCCGACCCGGTTTGCTCCGTGTTTCGAAAAAGGAGACCCGATCATGGACCTGGTCCTAGTCGGGATCGGGACCAGTACATCTCGGTCAAATCGAGACAATAATCGAGAATTCTCAATTATCCTGCTTTGACTATAAAAAGGTAAAATAATAAATAAAATAGCAAAAAATTAATGTTATTATATAAATATGATAATTATTAATTAAATTATATATATGATAATATAATATAGTGTATATTTAAGATATATACCAAATAAAATATAAGTTTTTTATTTAAAATAAGCATAAATATACTATTTAAAAATAATTTAATATTAATATAATATATTTAACTGGGTCATGACCGAGTCCGAATTTTAACAACACAGACCAGGTCCCGACCCGATCCTGACCGGGTCTCAAAGAAATGAGACTCGGTCCCGACTCGATTGGTGGACCGGGTTGGTAACTGGCTCGGGAAAAATCCCGAAAAATTTGGGTCGAGCCGGGATGACTCACCCCTATCTGTACACAATCCCTTCTATTTGGCCATTAAATTATACACATTATTCGAAGGAAGAGAATAGTGATTCTCGAGGATGATAAACACCTACCAATTAGACTATCTAATGTGATGAATGCAAAGAAGACATATTGCAAGTGTCGGGGATATGAGTAGAAAGTGTGGTTTGATCACTCTGGACACTGCGTTCAAGCATGAGATGGAGGATGATGAGGTATATGCTATTGCCATTGGAAATGATACATATGGTTAGATAATCTAATGTCGGAGCTACAAAGGATAGACCAATGGAACATATATATGGACTTGTGACTCAAGTTCGTGTGTGTGTAAATGAAGCATGATGGACTCTTATCCCCCTATGACAACACGTCAGAGCAATGAATACCACGAACGTCATCAATTGGTTCACATGATAGAGGTATCGAAGAGGATTACATTGAGACATTAGAGGCAGGATAATGCACCCTCTTGCACATGATGAAACAGTCACTACACCAATACTCGAGTTTTGTCATGGAGAGTCGTTAGGAGTTCTCGCTACTTACAATTTACAACTGTGAGTATTACTTATGCTTGAATCATGGTTTTTATGCTCATGTGATATTTCATTGCACTGTAATTATTGTCTCATGTCTTAATTAAATTTGTTTATCATTTATGTCTTGAGTCTTCTATGTTTTGTCCCCAAATTGATATGAATTTGAGTATCTTTTCAAACTATACATGAAAGTATTGTTAATATTGTATTTTTTCTATACCAATTTCATTTCCTTACATTTTTATAAGACAAAAAATTTGAGAAATACAAAATTAGTAAAATAAATATGGAGTACTTATAAAATTCTTACAAGAATATCAAAATGGATAAAAAAAGGTTTAAATAGAATCTATACATATATAGGTTTGATTGAAATGAACAATTTTTTTTTTTTTTTGTAAAAATAAGCATGAAAGGGGAATTTTTTGATAACTTATAGTAACTTTGTATTGTAGCATTATACCATTCACATTTGACAATAGTTTCATAGTGTAATGGTGACACCTTTTCGCTCTTTATTGTAGAGGTTACCTTCAAGCATAAGTGAAGAATGATAGTTATAAAGTTGCTTCCTTATCCAAGTGAAGTATGATTTGGGATAGTGGAAAGGCGATGAGTTGGAAGACATGGAGTACGTCAAAATGTTAGGTAAATTACATGGAGCACGCAAAGGACCCCCTTTTTTCTTCCTTGCGCGCAGCGAGGAAGAAGAGGAGGGGCCGGCGCCCCCTCGCGAGCTCGCACAGGCACCGTAACTTTTAAATTTTTTATTAATTTTATAATATTTTATTATTTTTTATTATGTCACATCAGTGATGTAATCGAGAAACTGATTATTACCGATCAAGTGGACGAAGCATGCAAGAAAATCAAAATTGGAAGATAATCTAATTAGAAAGTGAAGGTTGATGACTAGTAGTTACAACGTCCAAAGTTGAGAGGCGATTGGTGTAATTTATCTCAAAATGTTAAATTCCCATTTATTGTGCGAAATGAGTTTCAATTTGAATTGATTGATAACAAATAAATATGATAATTTCATTACAAGTTACAATTTAAAAGATAATTTTATTACAAAATAAAGTTAAATAGTAGATTTGGGAACATGTTAAAGTTGGGGGTAGTGGCCAAAATTACTCTATTCTAAATTGAAGTCTAACACCTTTTTATTTATTCAAGAGTTCCTTCATTTCATCTTTTTAATTTTTTTAATATATATATGTGTATATATATATATATATATATATATATATATATGCGCATGCGTACATACCTATACACATGGAATAAATTTATAGGATTTATAAAATCCGTACAGAATCACTATAAGCACATATATTTATGCATAATTTATTATAATAATTATTAATTTTTTATAATCCTATAAAAATAAAGTCATTATAATAAATTATAAAAAATATAAATTAGATATGTAAAACATTTTACAATATAATGATTCCTTATTTTGTTACATAACCTTATTATTATTATTATTATGAAACATTTAAATTTCCACAATAAAGGGTTAACAAATCCAAACATCAATTTGTAGACTTTCGTATATTTTTTTAAAATTCACAGTGAGAATGACAGTAACGTAATTAGCTTCATTCTTCAGCTGCTGCTGCTGTTGCTGCTTCTCCTTCTTATTGATTTCGTCGGTTTATACAGTAATTCTACGACTATCTTAGTACCTAAGAACTAAGAGAGCAGAGCTTGTTTTTCAAACCACGATCAAGCTCAGCTGATGCCCACGCATATTTATAGAGACCGGAGGCCATTCGGCGTTTCCATTCCGTGTAGACAATCATACTTTATTAGCTACAGTATATATAAGAAGCACTTTACGAAACATGTTTAACATGGGGGACATGCCCAGTTCTTTTTAAAACCACAGAGAACACATTTTAAAGATTAAAAGACAAGGGCGCATATATAATTTTAATCGAAACAACTACGATAGTAACATGATAATTGATGGCGCTACTCAGTAAAATAAATGCTTCGATGACAATAAAATATTTGTACGTGGAGGTTAACGTCGTGAATTCAAACATCAAAGGCGACAACGTTGAACATTAAGTAAATAGTTGAACGCTTACAAACAACAAGTTCAGATTCATAATTACCAATGACATGCAGTTGGCGTAAGCAAGTTGAATTTGTTGATCGCATCATGAGGGCAAAGCTCTAGCTATTGGTCAGTAAGAGATTATGGGGCGCGCGGCATATATCGAAAGTTGGAATATTTTTAACTTTTTTCCTGGCCCATTTTATTCTGCCTCTTGAAGTTGTATACTTGAAAGATAATGTGGTTCGTTTATGTTGACGCAAATAACATGCAGTTACATAAAAACATATGCACCAAACGTGAAAAACATATGCATGCAGGTTGTAGATTACAACATGGAAACACCATCAAAGAAAGAAATTAATTGAAGTAATGTGAAGCACTTAAAATTAAAGATTAGTGATTAATATGCACGTAGGAAAGTTCTTAGAATACACCTGCTGATCAATTTACTGTGCGAGATTAATGAGTACTAAACAGATCAAGTTACATAAGAAATCTGGAAAAAATGATGAGGAAAGGGCAACAAAATCATATAGCATGGCGATAACATTGTGTGTTTATATAGTTGGTTTCGTCTATGTAACGTTCGTTGGCATTTATCAATTGTATAATAATTATAAATCAAATGAGCAAACATAATATCATGCGCCACCTAATTATACGTTGATTAAAGGTAATAGATAAATAAAACAATTAGAATTAAAATTATAAAATAATAAAGTATAATGTCTAAAGAGAAATAATGAGTTGATTGGATGAAAATAGAGGACAAAATTATTATACACAAATTTATAAAACTCGGAAGACCAATTATAAAAATAAGTGTGAAAAATTATGGTCTGGATCACTTAATTAAGAAAAAAAGAAATTGATTAAAGTCTATATATAAATAAAACAATTAGATAAAAAAAATAAAAAAGTAAAATATAATGGCTAAGAGAGAAAGAATAGTGTGGATAAAAATAGAATGGTAAAAAAAATTATATATTAACCATATCTTTCCCTGTCAAACGCGTCCACGCGTCCAGCCATCAAATCCTCAAGGCCTGAGAGGAGTCAACTTCGCTTCTGGCGGATCAGGAATTTTTGACACAACTGTAATGAGCTCAGCCTTCTTTCATTGTTGTCATCTGTCCAAGAATGTTTCAGACAAAAATTTCCACCAATTCTTGTCGTAAGTTAAATCTATAGTGAAACCATTTTTTTCCTTGTATTTTCCAAATCATGCATTAGGGTTCTACAATCACAATGACCAAGCAGATCGAGTACTTTGTAAGACTGAAAGCAAAGATCACGGCTCATTGGGAACCGATAAGACGAAGCATCTGGTGTCCAAATCCATCTTCATAATTAGCTCCGGAGGCAACGATGCGTTCGGATTTCTCGCACAGAATAAGTCTCCAAATAACACGCAAGTGGAATTATTTTTTTACAAATCCCGAATTATTTTTTACCTGCTTCATTTGCATTCATCAATTTTCTTACTTTGATAATGGTACGTACGATATAAATCTACAATCTAAGCCCATGCATGCCTTTCACGTTTGGCAGCATCAGAGTCAGAGAGAACATGCATGTCATCATGCAGTTCATGACAAATATTTGTGTACTTAGTGCATGTGCATCGTCATCAACTCATATATAAATCACATTATTTTACAGAGGTCCCCTAGATCGAGCTTGCAGGCGCAGACACGATCAACAAATTCAACTTGTATACGCCTACAACACGTACGTTCACCTCTTGTTGGTAATTGTTATCTCTATTTCATACTCTTTTTGGATTACAATTCGTACGTGACCACAATTATTGGCAGTTAACTATTAAATGTTAAAGGTGTGAGGTTCCATGTAACAAAAATATTAAATGAATGAATACTTTAATTATATACGGTGATACTGTTCAGTGTCATCAATTAATATATTACATGTCATAGATGTTACTCTTCTTAACTATTTAAGCTTTTAAAAAAATTAATTACCACATCAAATTTAACATAGTATATTGCATGCATAACATAGTATATTGCATTATTCACTAGGTTCGCACGTTTAATTGTTAAAATTGTCACAGAAGCTAATAAATTCCAATTTGATTTCTAGAATAATAAACTTTCCATGAGAATTTCATTTTACGTCTTATGACTCCGAATAACTTGATTATTATTAGGAGCTATTGTACATCTAATTATTAATTTTGTGACTAATTAATTTAAAATTACGCAATCCATAAAGTGAAAACAAGAGATACGAATCCATCTGAATTTTGTTGTAGGAAGGACAACATTGATAAAAGTTTCAATGTTTATTGCTACGTTATCTTCCAAAACTTACAAGTTCGACGTTTGCATTCTTGTATATGCAGATATCCACAAAAAAATAATGAAATACGACGATAAATTATAAGAAGCATGAGTGAGAAAGAGATGTACGAAGATCAAATTAATTGAGAGAGACAAAATAAGGAACAAAAGATGAAGGGGGAAAAATCAAATTAAGTTAGTATAAGCACAAGTTTGCTGATATCTTTTTATTAGAGTATTTAATATAATATAATAAGTTGGCAAGTCATTTTTTTTAGTTTTTTAACATCTATGAAATATTTTTTTCACATATAACTCTAAATTATAAATTTTATAAATTTTAATTTTTAAAATTGTCATATTTTAAAATTTATTTTTTTCCACTAAGTCCCATCTAAACAATGCTAAGTTATTTTTTAGCATTTATAAAATATCAATTTTATCCTTCTATTTTTAATATAGAAATTATTAAAAATAAAAATATTAGCGTGAGCATGAGCATAACATTACATAAAATATGGTTATTAAATAATAATTTTTTTATCTATTAATTATTTTCTAATTGTTGAAATATTCTTATTGTAATAAGAAAGTAAGTGCACGTGTCATTTAACAATTATAAAAAAGTATAAAGTTTTTTCTTATGAAATGTAACCAAAGGATTAAATGTCGAATTCGGACAAGTTCTTGTAAGTTTATAATTTATTATTAGACGTGAAAAAAGTATAACTGAGTGAGTCTTAAAGAAAATAATCTAAATTTTTTCTTAATTCCTATGTTAATAGATATTAGAGGATAAAAGGAAAAACATTTTATTATTCGATCTTGAAATTAGCAAGTGTGTAACACAACATTCTTCATTTCTTTAGGTAATTATTTTGTTCTTTTCAATTATAACACTCTCGTGTTTAATTTTATATTTTACCAAATTAAGTGACAACCATTATTTTATTTTACTTTTATTAATATTTTATTCCATTTATGGAAATTTTAATTTCTTGAAAAAGAAAAAGATTATATTTAAAAAATAACCAAATTTCTATAATTATGTTATAGAAAATAAAATCATCATCCGCTAATGCATGCTAAATGGAATCACAATTGGTAAGGAAGTTTATGTTAAAGAGAGGATGAAAACAATGTTGTACGATCTCATCCGACCATTGACCCGGATCATCGAAACCGAATTGAATCGAATGGTCAGATAGAGTTAAATCAAACGATTAAAATATAAGTTAATAAAAAGAATAAAATATATTAAATAAAATTGTTTTTCATTCTCAATGTATTTGTAAGATGTATAACAAATAACTTAAAGTAAAATAAAATAGTTTAATAAGTCAAATAATATAATAAAGTAAGTATTACTTAAATAGTCATTACATAAAAAAATGATAAATGTTCATAATTATAAATAAAAAAGTATTCATGATATGTGATGAAAAATAAGGAAAAAAGTTGGAGCATAATTTTAATATATATATATAAATATAACGTATTCTAAAATATTTAAATTTTTTTACATAATTATTCTTTTATGTCGACCCCCCAAACCCGTCAGGCTGACCGGTTGAATTCGAACTTTGACAATGTCAAAGTGGGTCAACCTCAAAGAGGAATTTGAAGTAACACGCGGATTGTTGACACCGATCCGATCGGTTGTCCGAGTTGAATTTTACAATTATGGATGAAAATTAATAGCTTCAAGTTTGATTTATGTAGTTACCAATTTAGTTAGAAAAATATTTTTTTATTGTGACTAATTAGTCACACAGTAATAGGATTAAACATTGAGAGTAAACAAAAAAGAAATATGAAAGAAAAAGCATAAACATATTTTAGAATAAAATAATACGGATAGATAGAAGGGAGATTTTTCAGTAATGTCCCTTTATTTGTTCTAATATTTTTCAACCTCAATGGAGGTAGTGAAAATAAAAATATATATATTTTAAAAATATAGGAGTTCAGAAAATCAATTATAATTATGTATTACAAATAAAAAGAAATCGATTTCTGTGTACATTGGAAACGATATGATATTGACAGATAATTTCAATCTAATTAACACAATAATTTGTTATCCTTATATTTTTTTCATTTGCTACTATTTGAATCTTATTTTCCTCTGTCGGAACTTCAAAACGGTATATCATCCACACTCTTAGGTGCCTCGATTTGTGAAAAAATAAAAGAGAAAGAGTGACTCTCGTGTAGAAATTCTACGAAGAAAAATAATGCTTTCAATTTATAGTTCTCAATTAGGATTTTTGACTCCTATTAGACCTTGGACTATATCTACATCAATGATGATCATCAATCATTAATTATGATCTCTAAAATATTCAGATTTAATTAAATCTAAATTTTACTTATTATCCTATAACCATACTTATCAAAAATACATCTCTACTCAAATTTCTTTTTATCTTTTTTATAACTTCTTTCAATGAATCTCTACTTTCACCTTTTTCTTTTATTTCTTCATTATTTTATAATTTTCGAAATTATTTAATTTTATAATATTTTATCATCTAATTTTTTATTTAAAATAATACAAATATTATTAAAATAAAAATAAATTATTTTAATGACTAAAATATTTCAAAGTCATAAATATTATTAAAATAATCCTTTCATACTTAAGAGTCCTATGTCCATTAGACTTTCTTTTGGATCTCAAATCCAATTGAAATTCCTAATCTCAATCTAATTATAATTCCTATTCTCATGGAACTTAATTTTTCTTTGATCTATCAAATACTCTAATTGAATTATAAAATTACTATATTATTCTTGATAAAATGGTGAGGTGTTACAAGATATTTCTAATATATATATATATATATATATATATATATTTTAACAGTCTAGGATTGGTCTAAAATATGGGGACCAGCGGTATGGATCCTATTTTCGAAATTAGATCACATGGGAATTCATTCCGGGTCATAATATTAACCCGAGATTATATTCCAACCTAGTAAGATATATCATATTTTTTTATTTATTATATACCATACTTAAACAAATATTGTTGATCCTAGAATATGTATATATAGGTATACATATATAATATTATATCTTTTTTATTTTAAAAATGGATTTTATTCATGACTATATCCTAGACGTCTTAGGTTTCAGGTTTAACGACCTCGTCCTCAGCCCAAATATGGATGATATAATGTCCTCTCAACAATGTCAATATAACTTTCTTAACTAATTCCATCAATGTTCAATAGAGTTATATATGATATGATTAATATTCGAGTGAGCCGTGAGTGCTAAAAGTTAAATCACGATAGTTTTTAATTCTTTTATATATATATATATATATAGCTCAAAATTAGTTAATGTTAATCTTTATGTATCACTTGTTGTTTGGGGAAAACATTCGCCTGATGACTAAATTACCAGATGAGATGACACATTGAGGAACGAAAGCACGTAAGGATGTAAAATCACAATCTAGGAGAAATCTGGTAGATGAGTCTTTGGAACCTCATAATGTGCTCGGCTTGCAGGCATATGACCAGGGGAGTGTTTCTTCCATGTATCCTTTGGTGACCTCCGTGAATCCTGCAGCGATTAGTCATTTCATTTTTCAACTCAAGAATGAGAGAGAGAGAGACTTATTTCAATTTTACACAAGGGGATCGATGTGATTTGACGAGCATTGACGGCTTATGATAATTTACATATAAATTTAATTTATCAAACTTTTGACTTATACTTATGTTATCAAATTTGAAACTTTATTTTAGGAGGAGAAAGAAGGCGGTTCCGTAGACTTTCGTGTGGTCTATGAGGCCACGCAAAAGAGTCGAAAGACAAACGATCTAGTCATGCCCACTGCTCGTAGTCTTCTGGTAAGTCTCATAATATGATCATTTGGTTATTGCTGTTAGTGCATTATTTTTTAAATACATAATGTTTAAATTTTATAGGATGATTATAATACGAAAATGGCTAAAAAGTATGGAGATGATCCGAGTACTCAGCCACCAGGTAATGTTTCTTCGTTGGTTTTGTCATGTTTTTAATTTGTGTTTCTTGATATATAATTTATATATTAAATAATTGTATGATTTTTCTATTTTGTAGAGGACCCTGTTGTTTAAGAGGAGGTGACCGGCACGATACGAGGGGATACTTGCGTGGCCTCGGCACAGTAGCTCAGATGCCTAGGAGGATCGGAGGATATGCAAGCGATCCATCTGCTACGAGCTCATCCGCTGCACCTAATGTGACGCAACTGTCATAGTAGCTATCGCATCAGTTATTGGAGCAGATATCGCGACAGGTGTCGGAGCAGTTATCGCAGCAGTTGGCTCCGCTATTACAGGCTATTCAGGGATTGATCCCAACGCAGAATCCATCCCCGCGAGGCCATGGACTGAGCATGTTTAGGTCGAATGTCCGGAATGATAACAATAACTCCTAAACCTAAGATAGAAATAACCCATGAATACAAACAATGCTTTTGTTACTTATAGATTTAAATATACATATAGTTTGTTACTTCGATTTATTACTTTTCGTATTCTTATGTTAAATATTATGCCTGTGATGCTTTTATATTGCCTGTGATGCTCTCATATTGCATGTGATTCTCTTATACTCTCTGTGATGCTTTTATATTGCATGTGATGAATATCAATGCATTTTTATATGCATTACATAATTGTATGGTCTCGAACGGGGAAAAATGAGGATTGAATGGGTAAAAAATATATATAAATAACGACTCCATAGCGTCTCATTCACGTCGCAAAGATTGTCGACGCTGAGTTAAATATATCATCCCCGCGTCTCGTTGGCGATGTGTACACCATCATATTGTGTCACTTCAGCGCCTAGAGTAGCGACTTGTGGGTGCCGGAATCGTGTCTCATAGCTTGCGCCCCTTGCGCGTCGACTTGGTGACGCATATCTTCTACGCACAGCCGCAAATCGCACGTCTTAATAACGTCGAGATAGCGTCAACTCATGGCGCTAGTAGCGTCTCATTTACTTTGACTCCATTGCAACGCTAGTAGCTACCGATATGCAGCGTTCCATTTTTGTGGCGCTATCTAGACGCGAATGAGACACTCTTGAACGCGGAGACGTAAGAGAGCCACCCTAGCGTCGCTTATCTTGGATCGCTAATCGCTCATTTTCTTGTAGTGTGATCGGAGGGGAGGCCACGACAATTGGAGTGGAGAGAGAAGACACAAAGAGCGCGAGAGGAGAAAAAAATGTAAAATAATCTCAACGCTCCATGCAAAATGAATGGTCCAGAGTAAGGCTTTATACCAAATTTCATCTAAGAGGTATTATACCTCCATTAATCCCACATATATATATATATAATCAATAATAGGGATCCTCACAAATTTATTATACTTTTTACGTTTCCATCACAAAATAGGATCACAAATTCGTCATAAATAGTTCGAATAGTTTGGTCTCAAATCCATCACAAGTATTTTGCTAAGTTCATCATTCACAATTTGTCACAACTTTAATCATTTGCGGTCCTTTTGTTTTTGTTTTTATGATTCTGAATCATATTGAGCTTGTGATGAAAATACTTTGACAAAAATAGTTTAATGGCAACTGCGGCTATCTTTTTCTATCATAAATTCTTTCTAATATTTTTGATAAAATATTTCCATCACAAAAACAATTTTTTCTTACACTGAATATAAATAATATATGCTAAAGAAACAAATTAATTTGATCTGTAGATAGTCTTTTATTCCGAAGGAGTAATAATACTGAAATTCATTCCACAATTTTCATTCCTTGCGTAATTTATTATTATCATTAAATTATATAAATATAAAACATCCATGACACACATAGATTTGTGAAAGCAATTCAACTGACATCCGACCATCACTCATGAGTGAAGTTATTAGGTCTCTTATTTATGAGATACCTGAGATCTCAATATATATTTTTGCATATAGTGCAACCCTAATTGTTCATCCCTTGGTTTATTTCTCAAATACCTTTGCAAGGAATTAATATGCCTCAAATTCTGCATGTCCCTGCGCCAGTTGCTTGATGTTGATTGGGCTTGCGTAGTCCTGACCATCATAGAAGGCAAGGCCAGCTATCATACTCATGGCGTCAGTGGGATGTACTCCGTCCCAGAAGAGGTATTTACGACGGTCGTCAGGACAGGGGAGTGTTTCTTCCATGTATCCTTTGTTGACTTCCGTGAATCCTGCAGGGATTAATCATTTCAATTTTCAACTCAAGAATCAGAGAGTGGAGAGAGAGACTTATTTTCTTGGTTACGTACCGACGGTGTTGGGATTGTTAATGACGTCGGAAAGCAGCTTGTAAGAGCTGCAAAGGGAGTATTTTATGTCTTTCAGGGATTTGCTGAGATTGAGCAAGAGATCCTTAACGCGGTTATTAAATCCCTCGGCCAGAGCATTCAATTCTGAGGCGCAACGAGAACAATTCGCCTCTCTTATTATTGGCGTCCAGCCGATCGTTGGGACATCCACTACGGCGAACCTTCTCGCTCCAAAGTCATATAATCTCTGCACGCATACGGATGGATACACATGACATATCATAAGTTACGTTGCACCGGGGAATATATATATATATATATACACTGCACTTTTGCGCATTATGTTTTTTCTTTTTTGACGTGGCGGTGGTGCATATATTGCTTACCCTGATATGGTCTTCAAATTTCGAGGTCATAAGGTGGTAAAGAATGTCTATCTCTATTGGGATGACGGTACAATTAAGTACACATGTTGCTGAGACTGTGAGAGCCAAGTCGTTGGATCCGGCGCTAATTAGGAAGATGGAATTCGACAGATCCTCGGGTGAGAGATTTCCTTTCAGGAGTCCGAAGTTGTCGATCTGCTGTGTCAATGGGATGTGGGTAATGAAGAACAACTGCATGATGACATATAATTTAAATTGGATGAAGGTTTGCTGTTTTGTCAGATTCCTAAGCGGATAACTAAAATCGACTAATAAAAGAAAATAGATCATATATATATATATATGTATATATTACAGTTTCATCCAAGATTCCTGATCCTGACGATGAGAAGTTCGCTCCTACTACTCCATCCTTCGGGAGAGGGGGAGTGTTGTTGCAAAAAGAAAGGTATGGCGGAGGGCTCTCCTTGAACCCCAAGTTCATTGCTGATGCATGACAAGAAATTACGTAGTTCTCATCAGATTAAAAAAGTAAAAACATTGTTTGGTTTATTTTCATACAAAAACTTTCAATTTTAACCATATATATATTTTATTTTTTTCGGTAAGGATATATATATATATATATATTTAAATGAAAAAAATAAAGAACGGTCACCCTCCTTTAAAAGAGGTACTACTACTACTATTATTATTATTATTCTATACCTATGTAGTCCGCCGAGTTGTTGGCGTTGCTAAACCTCCCGGTCGGCTTGTGATCTGGCCTGTCATGCCATAGGGAGCGAAGTCGGCGGGGTTTTTAGGGTCGATGTACTTGTTGTTGCCGACGTCGACCAAGGAGTCGCCGAACACGTAGAGCGCCGGTACTTCCGGCACTTTTTGCGAGGATGACAAACCTGCGAAGAGAACAACAAAGAGAACGCCAAACGTAATTAGCTTCATTCTTCAGCTGCTGCTGCTTCTCCTTCTTATTGATTTCGTCGGTTTATACAGTAATTCTACAACTATCTTAGTACGTAGGGACTAAGAGAGCACAGCTTGTTTTTCTCACCACGATCAAGCTCAGCTAATGCCCATGCATATTTATAGAGGAGATCGGAGGCCATTCGGCGTTTCCATTCCGTGTAAACGATCATACTTTATTAGCTACAGTATAAGAAACATTTCAGAAACATGTTTTAAACGAGAGACAAGCCCAGTTCTTTTTAAAACCACAGAGAACACATTTTAAAGATTAAAAGAATATAATTGTAATCGAAACAACTACGATAGTAACATGATAATTGATGACGCTACTCAGTAAAATAAATACTTCGATGACAATAAAATAAATGCTTCGATGACGCTCCTCCTCCTCCTCTTTCAGATCTCTCTTTTATTGAGTTTGTACTATTTTTCCTTTCATCGTTCTTTTATCTTATCTCCCTAAGTCCTCTCTTTCTTTCTTTTTTTTGCCTTTCCATTTTTTGTCTAAATATCCTCTTTTTGCCTTTTTTTTTCCTTCTAGTCCTTGCTGCATCTCACTCATGTTCCTAATCCATCTGAATTGTTGGTTGCCATGTAACTTATCTATCTGATTTCTTTTCATACCCATTGGCAACTCAAATATCCATGTTATCGTAAGCTGTGTTTGGATCCCAGAACTTGGACAAGAACTTGTCCAAGTTCTAACATTTTTTGCCAAACAGTCAATTTGACGATCACGTGACTAACGTTTTCCATTTCAGAGAACGAAAAGTTCTCACTTCCTTTTCAAGTTTTCAAGTTGTCGCTGTTCTATTATTTTTTTGCTGTTTTGTTTTCAATCTTTATTATATTTTAATTACCAATTGCTAATTAATATTATTAGGTAAACTATTTTTGTATTAACTTAAATAATAATCAATTATAATATTTTATTTATTAATATATTATCATTTTGCTATAAAATAACTTCTTTTTAACTTAATATAATATTTTTTTGTAAATTATAATATTAATAATATATGAAAATAATAAATTATAATATAAATATAAATATTTTTTGTAAATTATAAACTAAAAATATTAATATAAATATTTTGAAAATTTATTATTTTAACTAAATAAAGATATAATATTTTAATTTACTATACTTTTATATTAAATAAAATAATAAAAATTATATTCTTAATTCTTATTTTTTATCCAAACACTTACTAAAACTTATTTATCAAATCAACTTTTTAAATTTCCATCGTTACATTTTTTATCCAAACACCAAACGGAGAACTACAAGTTCTCATGCCAAACACAGCCTAGACGAAATTGATGTCACTTGTTCCCGCCAATTTTGTGAAACAATCTTATTAATTAAATATGTCAATCTAGTTAATAAAATAAAGTAATATTTTATTCATGCAGATGAGTCATATTGATAATAGAACATTGTCGCCATGATTAGGATGCTCAATGACTATACAATATATATATATATATATATATATATATATATATATATATTTGTACGTGGAGGTTAACGTCGTGAATTCAAACATCAAAGGCGACAATGTTGAACATTAAATAAATAATTGAACGCTTACGAACAACAAGTTCAAATTCATAATTATCAATAACATACAGTTGGCGTAAGCAAGTAGAATTTGTTGATCGCATCATGAGGGCAAAACTCTAGCTATTGGTCAGTAAAGAGATTATGGGGGTTGGTGGGGCGCGCGGCATATATCGAAAGTTGGAATATTTATAACTTTTTTTGCTGGCCCATTTTTTTTCTGCCTCTTGAAGTTGTATTCATGCACATGAAAGATAATGTGATTCGTTTATGTTGACGCAAATAACATGCAGTTAGTGTGCGCGTACACACACACACGCATAACTATTCTATATATCTATATATTTGTCATTAACTGCATGATAATGCTCCCTGACTTTATTGCTGCCAAACGTGAAAAACATATGCATGCAGGTTGTAGATTACAACATCGAAACACCATCAAAGAAAGAAATTAATTGAAGTAATGTGAAACACCTAAAATTAAATATTAGTGATTAGTATGCACGTAGGAAAGTTCTTAGAATACACCTGCTGATCAATTTTCTGTGCGAGATTAGTGGGTACTAAACTGATCAAGTTACATAAAAATTCTGGAAAATGATAAGGAAAGGGCAACAGAACCATATAGCATGGCGATAACATTATGTGTTTATATAGTTGGTTTCGTCTATGTAACGTTCCTTGGCACTTAAATCATACATGTACATCACCCGAATTGTATGATAATTTTATTTCTCTTAGATAGTATGGTATTTTTTTTAGTTATCATACATCATAACTTTCATAATTATTTCTCTCATAATTTTCTTTGATTTACTATTTTCATACTTTTTATAATATTTTTTTCTATCACATATGTTACTATCACTTTCTCTAATTTAATCTCCTTATTATGCATACTTTCTATTTTTTTTAGTTAACAACATAAATATATGTAGGGTCTAATGGACATGCTACCCACTCAAGTGGGTAGCAATGTGCCGCCTATACCCAGAGACATTTCGATTCTTCATCCATGGCTGATCACATAAAGCGCAGTTCAGTAACTATTCTCGTCTACTTCAATAATTTGCTATCACGTTTTTTGTTCAAGTGAGAAACACGTTATTGTGATGGTTTCTTTCCCTCACGAACTATATATGCCCTCGCCGACCATCACGCTTGCGCCTCGATCCGCACCCGCTTGCAGCCCGACTACCTCGCTTGCTCTTCACCGCTCGTCGCCCAAGCTCATCTCCCGTCCCACGACCTCTTCGCCTGTGCGTCCTGAGAACTTGCAGCCGCTTGCTGAACAATCGTGATTTTGTTTTGCGCTATAACTTGTGATTTGTGTTGAGACTTCTGCTGCGCAAGAACAACAGAAAAAAAAACTATTATATCATCATATAAATGATATCCATTTAACAATTATGAGTGACAATTCTTCTATTTTGAAGAAATGATTGTACAACGCGCACTTAAATAAGTCAGATATTGTAATAAAAAAATCTAAAACTTATATTTCTACTCAAATTAAATTTACTTTTTATTCAATGAGAAAAACAAAAACAAACTTCCATTAGACGACCCACATAATCTCGTGCATTGACATTTGCATAAATATATGTATATATCTATTGCATAAATATATGTATAAATATATGTATATATATATTTATAAATTAATATTTTGTATTGAATAGTGACGGAGTCACGAATATTTTGATGTGTACGTGTTTTTCTACTTTCGGATATTAGTTTAAGGGTTTCAACTTTTGGATCATTCAATGGACTTGTGGGTGTGGGGTTTTTTTTTTTTTTGGTAGAATATTACACAAAACTTGGGACTTGGTTTCGTTAGATTCTCCCAAACACTAACACAACTTGAATCCAAAACATCAGACAACGCATGAGTAGGCTTGTCAGAATTTTGGGTAATCTATTTTTGTTTCTTCCATAACCACGTTAATTCCAATCTTGTTGGGGAGCGATTGGATTTCACCTTATAGTCTTTTTTATCTAATTTGTCATATTATTTACCTTTTTATATAGGTGGTCAATTTTATATATGTGTGCATGTATTATAACACTTTGTTATTAATAACAAAATAAACATTAATGAACATATATATTTTATTTAAATACGTTGGTTACAAATACTTATTTTGTGAGCATTTTAGTGTCTAAGATATATCTGATTTAAGTATATTACAAAATTAATCAGTTTAAAATATAAAAAGAATATGATTACATTCATAATTAGTCATCATATTCTCTAATTCTACATTCTATTTCTATCCAAACATTTATTCAAATAGTATCCAATATAAGATTTTTAATGATTTTCGTCATCCAAATTCATCGAAAATATCGTGAAATCTGTCGAAAAAATTAGTTTCCGACGCATTTTTACCTCTCGTTGCTAGCAACTTTCCTACGGATTTAAAAAATTGTCGATATTTCCCAAGGAGACATCCCGATGGGCAACCTCATGTCGGAGGTTTCGATGGGACAGAAAACATCGGAACCTCAGGGGGGAGGCATTATGTCGAAACTTGAGATGGGGTATACCCAATGGAGGTTTCGATGGGTAGTCGACCATCAGAACATCTGGCGGGAATTTCCCATCGAAACCTCCAACGGCGATAACCCCGTTAGAGGTTCCTATCTTCAGAACCTCCAATGGGATAGCCTCGCCGGATGTCTGACCAAAGCGCCCCCGTCGAACATTCCGACGGATCCATCCATTGAAAACTATTTTTAAAATATTAAAAACTGAATCCGACCAACAAGCAGCTCGATAAGATGGCAGAGGTCGAACTTTGCTAAGAGGAGGAGTGGGAGAGAGAGGGAGGCTGCCGCCAGGCGGTCATATCCGGCCGCACGATTGACAAGTGGCGGTTGCCGATAGAGAGAGACCCGGTAGCAGGCACCAGATCCGACTGCATGGCCTCCAAGTCATGGCCGCCAATAGAGAGAGAAAAAAGAGGGATCCAATAGTAGGCGTCAGATTTGGCCAAATCCAACTGTCTGCGGCCGATCCGCCTTGCGGATGGCTGGATCCGGTTACTTTGAGGCTGATCCAATCGCCTATAGGATACGGCTGCCTGCAGCAATCCGGCATGCAGACGGCCACATTTGGCCATTGCAGACAGATTGCCCATGGGTGATTGGATCCGGTCGTCCGCAATTTCGATCTGCGGGTGGCCGAAGTCGAGAGAGAGGGACAAGGAGGCCAAAGCCGTGAGAGTGAAAAGAGAGATGGAGAGAGAGAGAGAGGGGATATATATATAATATAGATATAGTATATATATATATATATATATATATATATATATATATATATAAAGAGAGAGAGAGAATTTGGCAGGAACGATGAGTGGGAGAAATTAGAACTTCCCATGGGCCTTCAATAGTTCTGACGAACGGAAAGCCAATCCCGTCGGTAATAATAATATTAAAATATTAATATTATATTATATATTATATATAATATTATAATAATAGTTACGATGCACTCTTTATTAATCAAAGGTTTTATATTATATTATATATATAATTATAATAATAGTTACTCAAGATTCCATCCTTCGGAAGTATTGATGGATGGTGATCCGTCGGTGAAGACCAAACTCATCGATAATAATAATATTAAAATATTAATAAGAGGTTCCGTTGTCCTATTCTTATGTCATTAACTGATATAGAATTTGATGAGTCATAGTTGTAGCTTTATGTTCTTACTTTTCGTAATGTTTTAAATTAGTGCATAGTGTTCAAAACATTTAATAAAAAAAATAATGATACAAGTAATGGATGTTTCATTTATATAGAATGCAAGAAGTGTGAAAAAAAGGAGAAGATCGAGCTACATCAATAGTGTAATGGCTATCCACGGCCAACTGCATCAATGGTGTAACTGCTATCCAATATACTCTTGAAGAAGCTCTACCAATATTCCCCTGCTCATCTGCATCAATAGTGTAACTGCTATCCACGGTTAAAGTAGAAGAGCTAATATGAGGATCCAGCATATGATCAGGGAGGTCCTTCCAAAGTGAAGGATCATCATAGTTGTGACCAATGTCAATGCGGTATTCATCATTGCCCCTCTCAGCTTCTTCGTCTTGAAGAAGCTACCCAATATACTCCTGAAGAATATCTCCTATATATTCACATATGAAGCTCTCCAAATCACGAGAGATGTCCGCAAGGACATTTGCAAGGACCATAATCAAACACCAGTTTCTTAGCCTACATATATAATAGCACCATTAAAATTGTATTGCCGCAAGGAGGGAACAGATAAGAGAAGGATCACTCTTAAGGAAATATTTCGCCTTTGGGTCTTCTTTTAGTTCTTGATTGTGTAAAGCATACAAGTTGACATTTGTTTCCTGTATCACTTTTTTTTTCCAAAAAATTCTTAAGGTTTTGGGTTTGTCGTAACATTTTGCGAAAAGGACATATTGGGAATTGTAAATATATTATTTTTAAATTATATTATGCTTAAATTATCTTTCAAATGTTAGAGATACGATGTAAGATTATTTTAGAATAAAGTATTACATAACTCTCCCATTTCTTCTTGGTATGCTTAAATTATATTATATAATTTTTATTATAAATATTATTACTGATGAATCGTTCCGTAAAAGATGTTAATATTAAAATATTAGTCATATGCTTAAATTATATTATATATTTTTATTATAAATATAATTACCGACGGATCTTGCCTTTTACTGACTGATTTTGATCCGTCGGTAATTCTAAAAGCTAGACTCGTTAAAAATATTGATATTAAAATATTATTCATATTCTTAAATTATATTATATATATTTTTATTATAAATATACTTACTAACGGATCTTGCTTTCGAAATTACCGATGGACTTTTGATCCCTCTATTATTCTGAAGGTAGACCCATTAAAAATATTAATATTTAAATATTAGTCATATGTTTAAATTATATATATTATTTTATAAATACAATGGATTGCATCCTTGGAATTATCGATAGATACACTATCCATCCATAATTTCGAAGGCGGCCGATGTCGATAAGTTACCGACAGATGTTGATCATCAGTATTTTGAAAGGATTTTTTTTTGCAGTTGCAAATTTCATAAAAAATTGTGAAAAATTTTTGTCCGTCGAAAAATATCTATCCCAAATGTGTGATGTTCTTGTAGTGATCCTCTTTCATTTGCAAGATGCACATGAGATTAGTTTGAGTCCGAAGCAAATGAAAAACTCCAACAGACCTGCGATCAATGGAACATCCAACCAAGCTTGTGATCAAGTGTTGTGAGCTCATTCTAGTGATATTCAGGCCAAGATTCGATGCATGCATGAACCAAGTAGTTCAAGATATGTTTCACAAGTTGCCAGTTCAATTTGCATTTACCGACACAAGAAACGGACTTCAAATGCAACATCTAGCTGAGTCAATTGTAAGTATTAAAGTGCACTAGAGACTAGTATATAAGGGGTTGGATTAGAAGACACCTTATTCAGCTGCAAGCTCCTTGTAGAGTGGCAAGCGGAGAAGTGTCAGTGCGGCGAAGCAAGTCCTCATATATTTTTGTTGAGACCGCAATAAACCATCAAATGTGAAAATAACTTTGAACCAAGTAAGAAATGAAGAACTCCATGATCATATACAGCTAGAGCTTATAATAAGATCATCAACATAAATGAGAACATAGGCTATGGTTGTTGAGTTCTATTGATATTAAGTGATGTGTCTATTGTTCAACCAAGAAAACTAAATTGAAGCAATGCTTGCCTTCCATCTATTGAATGCCAAAAGGAAACTTAGTATTTGAAACCAAGTTTTTGAAGTTTGTTTAAGTTCATAAATAAACTTAATCTTCAGCAGTGTCCGTCGATCATCCCGGGCCTTCTCAATCGGGCCCCGGTGTAGAGGATGATTCCTCTTCGTCTAAAAGAGAGGGAATCCATGATAATGGGGTGGTCACCATGAATAATATTGGCTGGTCGTAAGTTGGATAAGTTTTACAAATTCTATTATAGTTCATATTATCATTTGAAAACTAATTATTTTCTTAAACTGCATGGCTATTTTTTTTATCTCGCTTCTACCATGCAAGATATTAGTACTCTTGCCCTCTCCCACTTGTCGAAAGATGCATGATCATGGAAGGATGTCCTAGTTCAAATGAAGGATGACATCTTTTGCACATTTATGGAATGATTTATTTTATTTGTGCTAAATAATTATATTATATTATTTTTTAATTACTAATTTTCATATTTTTTTAAAGATTCAAATAAGTTTGATCTAGATCTTAATTTGGGGACGAACCGAAGAGCTTTTGAGGAGGTGATTGTGAAACGTGTCTAAAATCATTTGTATAAATTTCGCAAGGCCGCCACATCCATTAGCCTCAGTATTGATCAGGGCATACAAGATGCACAAGATATATTAGACATCCGGTTTGAGAGTCACTATGTAGGAAATGGTGAGTAGGTTTATATTTGAATTATTTTTTTATTTAAATTATAATTTTACAAAGTCTAACTTTTTAATGTTGATACACGATGGATGAAAATTGGGTCTGAAAAAGCAAAAGTGAATAGATTTTCAAAGCCTGAGGTTCACATCCACACAGGCGGGATCGATTGGGTTTGACAAGCATCGTCGACACATGATAATGTATATACAAAAAGTCGCTAATCAAATTTTTATCTTATATCTACTTATTTGGTAAAATTTGAAATTTTATTGCAGGAGGAAAAGAAAGGTGGTACCATTGATTTTCGCTCAATGAGATAGTCATGCCCACTGCTCGTCGCATTTTTGCGAGTTTCATCATGTATTTATTTATTTTTTTGCATTAGTGTAAAAGATTTCTCAAATATACAATATATGAATTTTTAGGAAGCATACAATGAAAAATGGTCAAAAAGTACGGAGATCCTAGTACTCAGCCATCAATAGGTAATCTATCTTGAAAATGATTCATATTTTTAATCTTATATAATACTTTACATGAAATTATAGCTACTTTGTAGGGGATGTTATTGTTTGGGAGGAGGTGTCTGGCATGATGTGAGGAGGATATGAGTGGCATAACCGCTCAAGTTCCTAGGAGAAGCCGAAAATATGTAAGCAGCCCATCTTCATTTGTCGCACCTGAGTTGACGTTGGACAGCATCAGGGGACTGATTTAGGAGCAGCTTTCTCAACAGCTTGCACAACATCTGGCTCCGATTTTGCATTTTCATATCATCTTTGCGGTCTCCTCTCATATCATCTCCATTTCCATCTTTGGTTGTCGTATTTAAATTACTATTGGCGAGGTGTGTCCAATGTTTAATGTTCATCCACGCACTCTTGGTGCGCACATTCATCACACGTAATTGGTTGACTGATATTCTTCCATGATAGATGGGTTTGAGCTTATATTTTAGGATAAACTTACTTCCTTCATGACCACTACAACACATAGGTTTCTTCCTCCTATTATGAATGTGGTCCATCATATTATTAGTTAAATGATTGCTCCATGGAGTAACCGGTCATTTTGATGAAGTAACTCATTTTAATTTATTCTTACATGCTTGACCCTTGGTGACCCATTTTTTTGTCCACTTTGGTCACTATCTTTTCCATCTTTTTCGTTAGCCATAGAAAAGATTTTTTCTGTGCGTAGGGGTGAGGAAATCTGGGTTCGGGACCGGGTCTTGTCCGACCCGGTTTGCTCCGTGTTTCGAAAAAGGAGACCCGGTCATGGACCTGGTCCTAGTCGGGTTTGGGACCAGGACGTCTCGATCAAATCGAGACAATAATCGAGAATTCTCAATTATCCTGCTTTGACTATAAAAAGGTAGAATAATAAATAAAATAGTAAAAAATTTAATTTTATTATATAAATATGATAATTATTAATTAAATTATATATATGATAATATAATATAGTGTATACTTAAGATATATACCAAATAAAATATAAGTTTTTATTTAAAATAAGCATAAATATACTATTTAAAAATAATTTAATATTAATATAATATATTTAACTAGATCATTACCGAGTTTTAATAACCCAGACCAGTTCCCGACCCGATCCTGATCGGGTCTCAAGGAAATGAGACTCGGTTCCGACTCGATTAGTGGACCGGGTTGGTAACTGGCTCGGGAAAAATCCCGAAAAATTTGGGTCAAGCCGGGATGACTCACCCCTATCTGTACACAATCCCTTCTATTTGGCCATTAAATTATACACATTATTCGAAGGAAGAGAATAGTGATTCTCGAGGATGATAAACACCTACCAATTAGACTATCTGATGTGATGAATGCAAAGAAGACATATTGCAAGTGTCGGGGATATGAGTAGAAAGTGTGGTTTGATCACTCTGGACACTGCCTTCAAGCATGAGATGGAGGACGGTGAGGTATATGCTATTGCCATTAGAAATGATACATATGGTTAGATAATCTAATGTCGGAGCTACAAAGGATAGACCAATGGAACATATATATGGACTTGTGACTCAAGTTCGTGTGTGTTAAATGAAGCATGATGGACTCTTATCCCCCTATGACAACACGTCAGAGCAATGAATACCACGAGCGTCATCAATTGGTTCACATGATAGAGGTATCGAGGAGGATTACATTGAGACATTAGAGGCAGGATAATGCACCCTCTTGCACATGATGAAACGGTCTCTACACCAATACTCGAGTTTTGTCATGGAGAGTTGTTAGGAGTTCTCGCTACTTACAATTTACAACTGTGAGTATTACTTATGCTTGAATCATGGTTTTTATGCTCATGTGATATTTCATTGCAATGTAGTTATTGTCTCATGTCTTAATTAAATTTGTTTATCATTTATGTCTTGAGTCTTCTATGTTTTGTCCCCAAATTGATATGAATTTGAGTATCTTTTCAAACTATACATGAAAGTATTGTTAATATTGTATTTTTTTCTATACGAATTTCATTTCCTTACATTTTTATAAGACAAAAAATTTGAGAAATACAAAATTAGTAAAATAAATATGGAGTACTTATAAAATTCTTACAAGAATATCAAAATGGATAAAAAAAGGTTTAAATAGAATCTATACATATATAGGTTTGATTGAAATGAACAATTTTTTTTTTTTGTAAAAATAAGCATGAAAGGGGAATTTCTTGATAACTTATAGTAACTTTGTATTGTAGCATTATACCATTCACATTTGGCAATAGTTTCATAGTGTAATGGTGACACCTTTTCGCTCTTTATTGGAGAGGTTACCTTCAAGCATAAGTGAAGAATGATAGTTATAAAGTTGCTTCCTTATCCAAGTGAAGTATGATTTGGGATAGTGGAAAGGCGATGAGTTGGAAGACATGGAGTACGTCAAAATGTTAGGTTAATTACATGGAGCACGCAAAGGACCCCCTTTTTCTTCCTTGCGCGCAGCGAGGAAGAAGAGGAGGGGCCGGCGCCCCCTCGCGAGCTCGCACAGGCGCCGTAACTTTTAAATTTTTTATTAGTTTTATAATATTTTATTATTTTTTATTATGTCACATCAGTAATGTAATCAAGAAACTGACTATTACCGATCAAGTGGACGAAGCATGCAAGAAAATCAAAATTGGAAGATAATCTAATTACAAAGTGAAGGTTGATGACTAATAGTTACAACGTCCAAAGTTGAGAGGTGATTGGTGTAATTTATCTCAAAATGTTAAATTCCCATTTATTGTGTGAAATGAGTTTCAATTTGAATTGATTGATAACAAATAAATATGATAATTTCATTACAAGTTACAATTTAAAAGATAATTTTGTTACAAAATAAAGTTAAATAGTAGATTTGGGAACATGTTAAAGTTGGGGGTAGTGGCCTTACTCTATTCTAAATTGAAGTCTAACACCTTTTTATTTATTCAAGAGTTCCTTCATTTCATCTTTTTAATTTTTTTAATATATATATATATATGCGCATGCGTACATACCTATACACATAGAATAAACTTTATAGGATTTATAAAATCCGTACAGAATCACTATAAGAACATATATTTATGCATAATTTATTATAATAATTATTAATTTTTTATAATCCTATAAAAATAAAGTCATTATAATAAATTATAAAAAATATAAATTAGATATGTAAAACATTTTACAATATAATGATTCCTTATTTTGTTACATAACCTTATTATTATTATTATTATTATTATTAAACTTTTAAATTTCCACAATAAAGGATTAACAAATCCAAACATCAATTTGTAGACTTTCGTATATTTTTTTAAAATTCTTAGTGAGAATGACAGTAACGTCCTTTTCAGAATATGTGCCCTATGGGCACAAGTTTTGGCTTTCCTTTTGTTTGTTGTTAGGGCCCTCTTGAAGTGTAATGAATGGCTTAATTACAAGTAAAATCTAAACAGGAACAACATCACCCCTAGAATTCTGTTTTGTGTTTTTTTCAACAAAAGTTTCGTAAGTGAAGTTATGACATTGTATAAATTTTTGTGTACATAATAATCTGGAAGTAGTACCTCGAGCTGTTCTGCGAATGGTTCCTCAAGTCAGTACTAAGGTGCCGGTATATCCATTTCGCCGGCAAAAAAGGCTGCGTTTGATTAGGTCTATTGCTTATGAAGAAACGCAGAAATGTTTTAATATGTGTGGCAATTAGAAAACATTGGGGATGAAAACATGACCTAAGGCACAAAAAATTGCAAGACCCGACCAAAAGGAAACCCTAAATCACGAAACGACAGATCGTGAAACTTTGTTCAAAAATCATGCGCTAGAAAATGATCCGGAAAACCAAGGTTGCCGGCGAGCGAACATTTCCGTCAAGATAAAAAACGACAGCCGACGGCGAGGCAAATCACAGATCTGAAAAATAGGAAGGTCAACCTCTACCTAGGCAACTCGGGAAATTCTTACAATTGTCCAACGATAGACGACGTGGCCAATAAATCGACCGGCCGTAGAGATTTCAAAAGACGACCCCCAAAAAATCTTGATGATGGAAAATGATGAATGAAAGATCACTAACCTGCGAACACGATCTTCGCCGTTTCGCCGTGTTGGTTGGTGTCATAGATCGAACGACGAAGCACCGAGCGTCGTATCCTGCAGCTGCCGGCGGAGATGATTCGTGACTCCGACGAACTCTGCGCAGGCGGCAAAATGGGTAAGACATCTGCTATTTCTCCAACCTCGGCGTGGGTTTCGAGAATGTTCGCTAGCGCTCGCAAACAAACCAAAGTTCTTGCTCGCGGCAAGAACTTTGGTTCGGGAACAAAGGCCGTTGACGGGAACAATTATTTTAGCGGGCCCCACCGAATCTGTCAGGTGTGTTTGGCAGAACAAAACTTTGTTCGGGTGTTTTGTTCTCATCCAAACACACCCTTTGACTTCATTGGAATTTTAGTTCTCAGAATTAATAAGATTTGACGTATAAGTATGGATTGAGTGTTTGGCAAAGTTCTATGACGTTGATCAGAACATTTTTTACTGATTTGACGTTTAAGTTCTTAAATGTGTTTGGCTATAGTTATCAAGGGAGAGAGAGAAGTGTGTGGACATCGAGACGTGGAAAATATTTTGGCATGGGAAAAAGTTCTTGGCGTCTCGAAAGTTCTGGCCTCTCGCTAGAACTTTTTTGCAGGAACAATCACGGACAAATCACGTTGACCAGGATATAAATCCCTGCGGGCCTCACCGAATTTTTTTGAAGTGTTTGGCAGAACTTATCTTTGTTCTAGCCGATTGTTCCGATCCAAACACAGCCTTTTTGTTATTAAAGAACCAACGTTCCATTTAAATTGTTCTTTCATATCATAAAATTATAAATATGGAAGCATGTTAACGTCGAATAAAAAACATATCTTATCGGTCCAGGAAATTTATGAATACCATTTTTTTAATAAAAAAATTGCCTTAACGGAAAACAATTAAATTGTTTTCACTTTTCACGTAGGTATCTGGAATATTACATTTGAGTCATTTACCTTTCATTCATCCTCAACTTGGGTGAAAGTAACTTTAGTTAGGAAAAGGAAGAAAGGCTAATCATTTTGGGTCACATATTTAACTTAGAATTTAATTTGTTACCAATAAAATTTTAAAGATATATGTGATGTAGATATAGAGCCCAACTTTATATTTATTTTATATAAATTTTGAATTGCTTCAAAATATACCATTGTACGTCGTCCTATTTAATACATGTAATTAATCAAATGCTATTAATTGCAATCCATCAATCAAGAAATAATCATAAGCACTAGTTTGCATCCTTTATATATAAACACTCACATATTTTCAAAATGACAAGTTTACCCTTAATGCAAATGTATCGTGCTTTATGATTAAATCCCCATGCAAAAACATACGCAAAGCATTTCTTTCTTCAAACTCTTCTTTGTGTGTGTGCATGTATACTTAAAAACTTGAATATGAGAAACGCCGAAGAACACTTCTAGAAATAGTCGTTTATTCCAAATCAGTAGATAACATAATTCTGATACATTCCGATTCCTTCACATTTATTATTATAATTTATATAAAACTAAAATTATGTGATCTACATGTGTGACGTCCTATTACTTCTTTTGGCGTCACAAAGGGTGAAATTGAAAAATTAATCGTTTAAATTTAAATTAAAAAACTTCACGGAAACCAACGTTTCAAAAATAAACTAACTCTGAAAATTTTTAAAAATTTCAGCATGCGTAAATTCGTCTATACGTCACGTACAATAATTCATATATATCTCATAATGAGCAATTAACTTCAAAACTTTAAACATCACATACAATTATAAGGACATTACTGACAATTCAAAAGAATGGGAACACATGTTCAAAAATAGTGAGTCATAAACTCATTCTCAAAACAAAGTCACGAGCCAGATGTTCGTAAACCATATAACGTGAGCGTCTATCGCTTCACACAATAATTCAACATCTTCAAAATCTTTCAAAGCATTCTTCGAGCAATAAATTTGTATAAAAATACTTAATGAAACGCAAAGTTAATAATACAATAATCACGCCTCTCACACATACTCGTTTTCTAGCTTCTTTACATTTCTTATTTCGTGCTATGCAAGCTTTCATTCATTACCTGAAAAAAAAAACAAACAAGAGAAGTAAGCATTAAGAAGCTCAGTGAGTGAACAACTATCTCAAATATTAAAACAGCGAAAGAAAAATCAACCTCTTTATTTTTAGAAATCATTCCAAACCTTTTTTCAATTCTTCAAGAAAATTCATTTAAATAATTATCATACCAAAATGAATGTCATGAGTGCACATGCATGGTAATAAGATAACATCATAAAATTTGAAGAAATATTATCAAATACGGATATCTATACCACTCGTCAATCGAGTGCTTCTTCATCCATCCCTCGTGTCACTATATCGTCATAGGGTGATTGTTCTAATTCCATCTATCATATCACTATATCGTCACAGGACGTTGAACTGCTCCTCATGTCACTATATCGACATAGAACTTGTTTCTTTTCTTTTTTCATTTCATCCCTCGTATCACTATATCGTCACATGATGGTTGTTCTAATTTTATCCTTCGTATCACTATTTCGACACAGGGTGTTGAATCAGAAACTTAGAATCAGAAACCATCATATAAACTTTTCTTTTCAAAAATCAAATATTCACTTCAATTTCACAAGGATAAATTTCGACGGATTTTTAAAATTCATAATAAAATATCATAAGTCATATGATGACACAATGAAAGAAACTATCGAAAATCCATTTCACATCGGGTGAAACAATGTCATCACTCCGAAGAGTTTAGCAATTCATATCAATTAAGATAAGTTCCCTCACATTGGATTCGTCGAGTGCCCAAATTATCCCCTCGTCTGAATCCAATCAAAAGTAAACACAACATATCACATTCATTACTTGATATATTAATATTATAAAAAATTAAATGATAATTCACTCTTCGCAATAACTCAACGTACTTATCATAAGCTAAGTCATATTATGAATTTACTAAAATACTTACCGACAAGGAAAAGAAGGCCTCGTCGTCTAGTAACCGCCTAATCGAATTTAAACAACCGAACCGTTGCCTTCGATTAATAACTCCTATAATCGAAGTTCAAATCAATTTTTAAGACAACTTCTAATTAATAATTTCAGTACATTACAAAAATTCACTTCTAGCTATCCGAGCATTCATACCACAACCACTGTAGCCACCGCTCTCAAAATCACCGTTGCACCCGCCAAAACGTCGAAAAGCCACCAAACACTTTATTCATCCAAAATAAAATAAGTTACTTTAAATTTGTTCACACAACTGAAATCCAATCAAATGCATATTCTCATTCTCTTACTAACCACGATAAGAGAACGAGTCGTCGGAGAACGATCAAAATCTGAACCTATGAACCTAACAAGGATTAGCGACTAATTATTACACGGACAGTAATATGATTTCTTTTTGCCTCATGTGTGCACCTACTAGAATGTCGAGATGAGCTTGATCGAAGTTCTCCGTCGGTTCGTCAGAAAGGTTGCCGAAAAAGTTTGCCAAAAAAACCCAATTTCGGTCTCCTACGTGGTTTGGAAAAAAGACATGATTAAAACCCTTCAAAATGATCCTAATCGACCTTAGAATAATGTACAACCCATCAGGAGAGAGATCGGTGCGAATCGGAGCCGGAATCATCGCCGGTGAAATTTTCATCTTCCACACATTCTAAGCTCGCTGCATCCCAAAATGTTCTTCTTGTCGTCCTCTTTCCAAAGACACCTCACACATAAAAAACGATGACCGGACGGAGAACGGAGCGCCGGAAGGTGGCGCAACGGCTGGGGCGTCGGGGTTACTGTAGCATCATGAGAAGGAAGGAGATGAACGGTTCTCCTTTTATTTATTTTTTTTGTGCAGCTATCATTTCCTGCAAAATGACCAAAATGCCCTTAACTTTTAAACAAATACCACCTTTTTTTTAAAAGACGTTACAACATGTACACATGCACGTTCAGAAAATCAATTAGGCTTTGCTTGGTAAAATTAGTGTTTTAAGTAATTTTAGCATTTCAAAAGCAAATTTTTTTTATAAATGACAAAAAAGTAGAGTTTAACGTTTTATATCAAAATATTGAAAAGCTATTTTTATTTGCATTTAACTATTAGAGATTAACGATTTATAGTGCCTTTTTAATTTTATCCTTATTCAAATGCATTATTTCTTTCTCACACTACACCAAAAAAGTTTTTTAAAAAACAAACACATTAGTCCATGGAATTTTAATTTTAGTCTTTAATAGTTTTTGAAATCAAAATATCTTGGCCTCCTATAATCCATATAAGTCGGTCATTAAAAATTCTTAGTGACTAAAATTTTTCTATTAGTCCTTAAAGAATGGCCTTTTAATGACCACCAATAAAATTTTAATTTCAAATGGATAAGAATTTGGGACTAATATCATATTAGTCTCTAATATTTAAACTTTTAAGAACCAAATATAATTGGTCCTAAAACATTAGTCTCTAAATCATAATTTTGTTGTAGTGTCAACTTATCTTATTATTTTTTCATTTTTATTTTATCATCATTTAACTATATATTTTTTATATTCAAGTTTAATTAATTACAAATTATTAATTTGTCAACAATGAATAAAATAATTAATTTAATAGTTAATATTTTCATATCACATATACAATTTATTGTCAATATAAATTACTATATATTTTAATTTAAAAATAGTTGTTAGGCTTTATTTTATTTAATTGAGATATAAATAATTTATTTATTGTATTACTATAAATTTATATAGTTCTTAAATTGAATAATTTATCATATATATATATATTTAATTATGTCATTTTATATTCATCAACTAATTCTACTTTTCAATTTATCAAATATTTATTTGTTAATTTCCTAAATTAATTTTTAAGTTTTAATGACATATAAAATTATATTTTGATGATATAAACTCCGAGATTAAAGTCAAAATGCTGAAAAAGTTTAAAGAAAAAAAGATAACTTTATGCACTACACTTTGATTAAATAATTGACTATGATCTTATTATATTCTGGATGAATCATAAATATCAAAATTGTAGAGAATATTGTTACCTATTCATAGAATATAAAATTATCTAATTTTAATAACTGTGCAAAAAGTTATGCTCAAAATAGTACAGGTCGGTCAACCTGTCGATCGACAGAATGAAAGTCGGTCGAGCAATACCGGTTGACCGATTTTGAGATACTGGTCGATCGATAAATACATGAGCTATTCCGGACGATGCCGAGACGATACCAGTTGACTTATCGACCGACCGACCAACTGCGATCAGAACAAAAGTAGTGCAACGGTCATATAGATCGGTCGATCGGTCCATATATGATCAATCGGTTTATTATTGAAATGAACAGCAATGACTATATTTCAAGGAGAAAAATATGGAATAAATTCTGAACGAATTTTTCACATGCTGAAGCCTATAAAAAGAGTGCCAAAGTCAGAAGCAAAGACATCCATCTAAGCATTGAAGCAAAACTAGAAAAAATCAAAAGAAAATCTTTTTTCTTGAAGTTATGATTTAGAGCTTTCTTTTTTTGTCTCTTCTCTTCTTATGAGTGTTCTATTGTAAAAGAGAGAAATCATTTTTTAGAAAAATTGTGAGAACTCTTTTGTGAAAGAGGTTCCAAATTTTACCTCTTGAATGAGAGCAAAGATTAGCTTCTTAAGATGAGAGGCTTGCCTTGCCTCTTAAAGCGAAGAAAATGTGATTGTATAAAGGGCTTTCTTCATTGCTCCATTTGAAATAAAGGAAGTGTTTTAGTGGAATCTCTGATAATCTCGAGGTCGAAAAGTCGGAGCAGGAACGTAGGCTAAGATATGGTCGAACCTCGTCAACAACCACTGCGTGCATTGTGTTTGAAATTCTCTCTCACTCTCCCTCTCATATTATGTTTATGATCTGAATTGCCTTGATTTAAAAGGTTTTAAGAATCGATTTTAAGCTTCCGCAACGACTTTCGTGGAATCAGTATTTTCGATTGAACATCAATTCACCCTCCCCCCTCTTGGCTCCCTTTGTGATCGTACGTTGTCATCATTCGTCACCCCCTATATTCTTATCAACTCGTTAATAATGTCAAATAGAGTCTTAATCTAACAATTGATCATTACATGATGCATGCATTTTACAACATATAATTAGACTTGCATTTAGGCTTATTTCGTATAATTTGATCATAGCATGCATATGTTTTTACATTTATTTCTTTCAATTCTTTGAAGTATCTATCTACATTAAGTTGGTGTGATTTTATAGGGGTTATGATTAAAAATTGCGGAGGAACGAAAGAAAAGAAGAATAACGCAAAATGGAGCCCAAACAGCTTCTCAAGACATCAATTATGCTTCTTCACGGGCCGTTATAGATCTGTCACGGCCATTAAAGGATCGGTCATGCCTCGCAATAAGACGTTCACGGTGCTCACAAAAGAGATTGCACAGAAAAAATGCATCTCACAGGCCGTGACATTATCTTACGGGCCGTGACAATTATCTTACATGCCGTTATGGATCTGTAACGGCCGTTAAAGGATCGGTAATGCTTCGAATGACCATCTTCATGGCTCTGGTATTAAAGGACAGTGATTTCATGGGCCGTGAAAATCGATTCTCATGCCACGCATTGCATTTCACGGACCAAAAGAATGCATGTGTCAAACGATGACTACTTATTGGCCATGAAGGGTTTTTCATGGCCGTTACTACAAAGTCTCATGGATCACATGAGTCTCACGGCTCCTATAGAGAATCATATCTTGAAGTCTAATGGGCTGTGAAATATTGATAACGGGTCGTTACTTTCCTAGAAATTTCCAGCACCGACCGTTACATTACTTTTATGGACATCACAGAAAGTATAAAGTTAGCGACCATCAACTAACGGGCCGTGAAAGAGTATTAACGGGCCGTTAAGCGCCGAAGAACTTCAAAGAAAATTTTTTTAACGGGTCATCATAGCCTCTTCATGGATATCATAGAACAATCCAGGATTTTAGATTCAGGGTTCACAGGCCATTATTATTTGGTTACGGGTCGTGAAAATCATAAGTCGCTTGAACAAAGGAAAAATCGCTCGACTCACAGACCGTGAAGTCTATTTCACGCCCCGTGAAGGCTTTGGAAATTTCTACTTCGATTTTGATTGAGCCGTTAAAACCAATTCAGAGGATGTGACAGACATTGTTTTCAATATAAAAATATATTTTTGAAAGAATTCTCAATGCACAAGGACTCCAACTCCTACCTTATGTCCTAAGGATCAATTTGAAAATTAAACCAAAAATCTCATAATTTTACAAGGCAAAACTCTCAGACTCAATGGGATTCTGAATTCACCTTATTTCACATGGAAAATATTTCTGTTTCTTCCTAAATCACTTGAAAATCGGAGACCCAATAAAAAGAGATGTCTGGCAGTCAGAATTAGTCATACTAGGGCCTACAACATGTTCTTTGAAGCCAAGAACATAAGAAGACTCTAAAGGATCGTTGAGAAGATTTCTGCTAGATCGACTCTAGACAAGAGTTCAATGGCAGTTCATTGATGATTCCCAAATAGTATTAACTGTTCCACTTAATGTTGGGATGATATTAAATATTTATTTTCCTATTTTTACTTCTTCTGTAGTTTAGGATCTTAGTTCTTGCCATCTATAATTTAGAGTTCTTCGTTATTTTTATAGTTTGTAATAGTTCTATTGTTAAAGGCAAACTGTTAAATCTTATTTCATAATCGATTATAGTTCAGTTTTCTTTCGAATATGCATGTTATTATTAATACTTTTTTTAGAGATTAATTGCCTTCTATAGTTAGCTATCATTCTTGTAGGAGTAATTACTTTTGATTGCATGATTTCTATGAAATTAATTATTGACTTTTAAGTTCAAATATTGCATGTCACAACTCGTAAGATTCTTGATGGAATAATAGTTGTGTGGTCTATTAATCATTATCATGTTATTATTTATAATAGTTTAGAGAGTACTTTATAATGCATCTTAATCTCAAATTTAATTAAATTATGATTCATTATGGAGTAGTCTTAATCTAATTTGAATTAAGATAGGTTGACTGATTTTAGATGAAAATCAATAATTTGAGTAGACTATAACCCGTTAAAAACTAACATGTAATATTTAGTCAATCCATTTTGTCTACAATTTCTTTTATCATCTTAAGTCTTATGCATCAGTAGATTAAGGCTCTGTTTGATAAAGCTAGCGGTTTGATTAGAGAATAGCGGTTCGACTAGAGGATAGTGATTTAACTATAGTATAGCGGTTAGCTATTAGAGGATAGCGGATAGCGATTTGTTTATAAATCCAATAAAATCTGTTTGGTAAACATAGCAGTTAAATTAGCGTATAGTATAAAATGACGAAAATAGATATAACATATAACTTGTGATCATTTTTATATACATCGTATTCATATAATTTAATTTAAAATAATTATTTTGAATATTAATACTTTTAAAAATCTTATTTAATATAAAATATTGATTAATTCAAAATTAAAAAACTTCTTTGGGTTGTAAGTAAAATTAAAGATGTGATATATAAAATAAAAAATATATATGATGTTTAATAAGTAAATAATTTTTTACTTTAAAAATGAGGGTATAATGGGAAGAAAATATGAAAACGCTACCTCTATACTCTATAGGCACTGTTTGGCATGTAAAAAAGCAGAGTATTTAGTAGATGATAACGTTTTGTTAGAGTAAAAACGCTACTATAAGCGTTTGGTAAATGTTTTTTCTCAATAGCGTTTAGATGTTTGAACACAAAACGCTATAAGCTACTTCTACTAGCTTATAAAATATAGAGATAGCATTTTCATATTTTCTTCCTATTATACCCTCATTTTTAAAATAAAAAATATTTACTTATTAATCATCATATATTATTGTTATTTTATATATCACATCTTTAATTTTACTTACAACCCAAATAATTTTTTTATTTTGAATTAATCAATATTTTATATTAAATAAGATTTTAAAAAATATTAACATTCAAAATAATTATTTTAAATTAAATTATATGAATATGATGTATATAAAAATAATCATAAATTATATGTGATGTCTATTTTCGTTATTTTATACGATATACTAATTTAACCGCTATGTTTACCAAACAGATTTTATTAAATTTATAAATAAATCGCTATCCGCTATTTTCTAATAGCTAACTGTTATATTCTAGTCAAATCGCTATCCTCTAGTTGAACCGCTATCCTCTAATCAAATCACTAACTTTGCCAAACAGAGCCATAAGCTAGTAGGAGTAGCTTATAGCGTTTTGTGTTCAAATCTCTAAACGCTATTCTAAACGCTTGTAATAGCGTTTTTACTCTAATAAAACGCTATTCGCTACTAAATACTCTACTTTTTTACGTGTGAAACAGTGCCTAAATTAGATTAATTTTGTTTTAGTTTTTACTTTTGTGTTTATTTTTTACACATCTTTTATCCAAAATCATGTTGCTTTTATTAGTCTATGAAATTAGTTTAGTTAAGTAAGTTAATTCCTAATGAGTTCGACAATTTATTCTTACATTTTATTACTTAAGTGACTAGTGCACTTACGAATATTTAATTTTTATCAATTCTCGCATCATTACACAAGTAGTTGAGTCTTATTTATAATCATCTGATCATGTGCCATCTCATTATTTCATATGCTCCATCCATAATTTTATTTCAAGTAGTACTTGTGCAAGGAATTTATCATTCTTCCTTCGCCAGTTGCATCAAATTGCGAGGGAATGCGAATTCCTGGGAGCCGTTGTAGAAGGCGGAGCCAGCAATCTCACACATGGCCTCAGTAGGATGCACCCCGTCCCAGAAGACAAACTTGCGGCGGTCGTCGCAGTATTGCAAGGTCGGCCTGCACTTCAGATCTTTTTCATCGTATCCGCAGCACTGGTTCGTGATATTCGTGAACCCTACGCAGGATTAAACGATGTTTGAGAGAGAGAGAGAGGGAGGGAGGGGGAGAGAGAGAGTATTCTTTTTAATTACATACCGTACTTCTGAGGATTTACAACGACTTCCTTAACCAAGTTGTAAGCGCTGCAAAAGGAGTAGTTGAAGCCTTCCAGGGTGTCACTCATATTTTGTAGGACAAGTGCCGTGGCATTGTTAAATAGACCAGCAAAAGAATTCGCTGCGAATGAGCAGTTCGGAGACTGACTCCTTGCGGCTGGCGTGCAGCCGACTAATGAGATGCCCAATATCGCGAACTTTCTCGTTCCTAATTCATATAAGTTCTGCATGCATGCACGCAGAAGATGAGAGAGAGACACAGACACATGTACTGATGTACACGCGCTGACGTAAATATCACCCATCGAGAGTGTTAATAATGCCTTGAATCTGAACCCAGTTGGTCCCCCTACATAGTCAGGCGCTTCAGCAGAATTCCCCTTGAGCGAAAATTTTTTAGGGGTATTCTGTTTGTGATTCGGATTTGATTTGTTTCCTTATCACGAGATAGGTGTCCTATTTTCAGGGGATTTATTTAGAGTCCCAGTCCGTATGTAATTCCTATCATCTGTCAAAGGGAGTGCCTATATAAACTCCCTAGGGGTCTAGACCGAGACCCATCCCTTGTAATCATCATTATTCCATAACAAAGAGCCGCCGCCGTTTTTCCTCTTCGTGTTCTTCTGTATTTCGTGCGATCCCTCTCTCCCTCTTTTCGTAACAAACTGGTATCAGAGCCTTAGGGTTTGTCAACGATTCTCGATCAGCAGGGAGATGGCGTCGCACAACGTGAGCGTGGAGAAGTTCAACGGCAGAAATAGTTTCGGGTTGTGGCAGATCAAGATGCGGGCACTTTTGAAGCAACAAGGAGTCTGGGCGCCGCTCTCAAACGTGTCGAAGAACAAGCCAAAGGAGGAAGACTCGAAAGGCAAAGAAAAGGAGATCGACCTCGCAACTTTGGCGGCACAGGAGGAGAAGGCGCACTCGATGATCCTGTTGTGTCTGGCGGATGAGGTGATAATCGAGGTCGCAGATGAAGAAAAAGCGGCCGGTCTGTGGTTGAGACTCGAGAGTCTATATATGACGAAGTCTCTCACCAACAAGTTGCTGTTGAAGCAACGTCTGTTCTCTCTCCGCATGCAGGAAGGTACCCCTCTGAAGGAACATCTTGATCAGTTAAATTCTTTGTTGATGGAACTCAGAAATATCGATGTTAAGATCGAGGATGAAGATGCTGCCCTAATTCTGTTAGTTTCGCTTCCTCCATCATATGAAAATTTCGTTCAGTCTATGATTATCGGGAAGGAAACTATAAGTCTGGAAGAAGTAAGATCGAGTCTCCATACTCGTGAACTTCGGCATAGGGCATCTGGAAATTCTGTAGAGACTCAGGCCGCGAGTTTGATATCAACCGCAGAGAAGGGACAGTCCTCGAATTCAAAGAAATCCAAGTCGAAGAAGAAGAAAATCACTGCGAAAGACATCTGTAATTACTGCAAGGAACCAGGTCATTGAAAGAAGGATTGTCCGAAGAAGAAGAAGGCCCCTGTCGCTGCGGTGGCACATGAAACAGAAAATTCCGAAGATGATTTGGTTCTGGCTGCTTCTGATCAAGGATGTCTGGCGGAGAGTTGGGTTCTGGATTCGGGGTGTTCCTATCATATGACTCCGAATAAAGAGTGGTTCTCAACTTATCAGAAGATTGATGGTGGAAACGTCATCATGGGCAACGATGCAGCCTGTCAGATAGTTGGGATCGGTTCTGTGCAGATCAGGACTCATGACAGTCTTGTGAGGACGCTGACAGATGTCCGCCATGTTCCGCAACTGAAAAAGAATTTGATATCACTTGGAGTCCTCGACTCTAAAGGGTGTCAGATCAATGCTGCTGGAGGCATCCTCACGGTCATGAAAGGTGATGCTACGGTTCTGAAGGGAGTCAGACAGAAGTCCTTGTATGTATTACAAGGCAAGACAGTCTCTGGCGTTGCTGCAGTGGCTAGTTCATCCGAATCAGATAGGTCCAGGCTGTGGCACATGCGGCTTGGGCATATGAGTCAGAACGGGATGAATATCCTCAGCAAACGAGGTCTTCTAGGGGAGAAGAAGATATCTGAAATCAACTTCTGCAAGCACTGCGTATTCGGCAAACAGCGAAGGTCTCAGTTTGGCAAGGCAGTGCACAGGACGAAGGCGACACTTGACTACATTCACGCCGATTGTTGGGGTCCCTCTCGTGTTCCATCATTAGGAGGTGCGAGGTACTTCCTATCTGTGATTGATGACTACTCGAGGATGACTTGGGTATTCATGATGAAACACAAGAGTGAGTCCTTCAAGGCCTTCAAGCAGTGGAAGGTTCTGGTGGAAAATCAGACGTCGAAGAAAGTGAAGCGTCTTCGCACTGACAATGGTTTGGAGTTCTGTTCTGCTGAATTTGACCAGTTATGCAAAGATGAAGGCATTGCCAGACATCGCACAGTCAGGGATACTCCACAGCAGAATGGAGTTGCAGAACGAATGAACAGGACACTTCTGGAGAGGGCAAGGTGCATGCTCTCTAACGCTGGTTTGAATAGGACATTCTGGGCTGAAGCTGTTAACACAGCTTGTTACTTGGTGAATTGAAGTCCGGCGACTGCAATTGATCTCAAGACTCCAACTGAGGTATGGTCAGGAAATCCTGCTGATTATACTTGTCTGAAAGTTTTTGGTTGTCCAGCGTACTATCACGTCAGTGAAGGGAAGTTGGAGCCAAGGGCCAAAGAAGGGGTGTTCATGGGATATGGTGCAGGAGTGAAGGGCTACAGAATCTGGTCTCCTTCAGAACACAAAGTCATTCACAGCAGAAGCGTAACCTTTGATGAAGCATCAATGCTTCAGTTGAAGGTGGAGGCTGAAGAGAGTGTCAGTAAACAGGTGGAGGTTGAAATCACTCAAATTGAGGATGATGCTGAAGGATCACATCAAGAAGCAGAACCAGAAGGTGAAGAATCTGATGAGTAACCTGAAGAGGAGTCAATTGCTACTAGACGTCATCGCAGAGAAGTGGGTCCTCCTAAGCGATATGGTTTCGAGGACATGGTTGCTTATGCACTACAGGTAGCTGAAGAGGTGGAGTCCCTGGAGCCGTCCTCTTATATGGATGCCATCACATGTGCCGAATCTGAACAGTGGATCGCTGCTATGGGTGAGGAGATGGAATCTCTTCACAAGAATCAGACGTGGGAGCTGGTCAAGTTGCCTAAAGGCAGGAAGATTGTTGGCTGTAAATGGATCTTCAAGAAGAAAGTAGGAATTCCAGGAGTTGAAGGCACGAGATACAAAGCACGATTGGTTGCTAAAGGTTATAGTCAGAAAGAAGGTGTGGACTACAATGAGATATTCTCACCTGTTGTCAGACATACTTCTATCAGGGTGCTACTTGCTCTTGTAGCACATCAGAATCTAGAGCTCGAGCAACTAGATGTGAAGACTGCTTTCCTCCATGGAGAACTTGAAGAAGATATTCTTATGAGCCAACCTGAGGGATTCTCCATTCCTGGAAAGGAGAATCAAGTTTGCAGTCTGAAGAAATCTCTGTATGGCTTGAAGCAGTCTCCCAGACAATGGTACAAGAGGTTCGACAGCTTCATGATCAGTAAGGGATTCAGTCGAAGTCCCTATGATTGCTGTGTATATCACAAGAAGGTGAAGGACGGCTCCACCATCTATCTGCTCTTGTATGTTGATGATATGCTTATTGCTGCTAGAGACATGACAGACATTCAAAATCTGAAGAAGCTCCTCAGTGCAGAATTCGATATGAAAGATCTTGGTGCAGCACAGAAGATTCTGGGGATGGAAATTCTAAGGGATCGCGCACAGGGTAAACTCTTCTTATCTCAGAAAAGTTATATTGAGAAGATTTTATCCAGGTTTGGAATGTCTGGAGCGAAGCCTTTGAATACTCCATCAGCTGCAAATGTTCATCTTTCTGTTGCCTTCGCACCAAAGTCAGATGCAGAAAAGGAGTACATGTCTCGGGTTCCATATGCTAGTGCAGTTGGAAGTCTGATGTATGCCATGGTTTGCACAAGACCAGACATTGCTCATGCAGTCAGTGTTGTCAGCAGGTTCATGAGCGATCCAGGAAAGGAGCACTGGCAAGCAGTGAAGCGAATTTTTCGGTATCTGAGAGGAACATCTGATATTGGCCTCATCTACAGAAGTGATAAAGAGTGTTTGGTTGCAGGGTACTCAGATTCAGATTATGCTGGAGATGTTGATGGAAGACGATCTATGACAGGCTATGTTTTCACTTTGGGCAGTTCAGTTATTAGTTGGAAGGCTACACTTCAGCCATCAGTTACATTGTCCACCACAGAGGCTGAATACATGGCACTGACGGAAGCTGCCAAGGAAGGCATCTGGTTAAAAGGCTTAGTTGGAGATCTCGGATTACATCAGGAGCAGGCTATAGTGCACTGTGACAGTCTGAGTGCAATATGTTTAGCCAAGGATCAAGTACATCATGAAAGAACCAAACACATTGATGTCAGATATCACTTCATCCGCACTGAGAAGAGGATCAAGGTGAAAAAGATTGGCACTGAAGACAATCCAGCTGATATGTTCACCAAATCTGTTCCTTATGGCAAGTTCCAACATTGTTTGGACTTGCTTAACATAAGTACTTGGTAATAGCTTCAAGATGGGACTGGCGGCGGCGTGGCGTGCTTTTGTGCTCTGAAGATGATTCAAGTCAAGGTGGAGATTTATTAATAATGCCTTGAATCTGAACCCAGTTGGTCCCCCTACATAGTCAGGCGCTTCAGCAGAATTCCCCTACATAGTCAGGCGCTTCAGCAGAATTCCCCTACATAGTCAGGCGCTTCAGCAGAATTTTTTAGGGGTATTCTGTTTGTGATTCGGATTTGATTTGTTTCCTTATCACGAGATAGGTGTCCTATTTTCAGGGGATTTATTTAGAGTCCCAGTCCGTATGTAATTCCTATCATCTGTCAAAGGGAGTGCCTATATAATTCTTCTGTATTTCGTGCGATCCCTCTCTCCCTCTTTTCGTAATAGAGAGTATATAATTATCAGTGAGTAATATATTCGGAGAATAAACAAATGACGTACGTAGAGCTTTCCTTATTTAGCTGGTTAATCGGTTGCGGGTGCATTAAACAGTTAATCATGGCTCACCGTGAGATGTTCGTGATACTTAGTAGTCATATTGACGAGGAATGCCTTGGCGTTGGAGGGGTCCTTCAACCTTCCCAGGTCGTTGGATCCGGCGCTAATAACGAAGATGGATTTCGACAGCAGAAGGTTCGTATTCACAGGACCCAATTTAGCCGCGATGTTTCTTTTCAGAACTGCAAAATCCTCGATCTGCTTCGTCAGCGTCAGGGTGCCAATTCCCTTGTGCATGCAACAATCATACATATTTAATTACATGCATTAGACAATAACACAACAATAATAATCTCATTAATTATCGATAAAAAAAGAAAACAGACACAAAGAAGTACAAAGCCTCAAATACGTAAGGATATAATCATATAACAAGGCAAACTAGGTAAGGAAGAAAGAAGAGACAGTGACTCGAAAATATATCATTACGTACAGTTTCCTCAAGGATTCCTGATCCTCCTGATGCAAAGTTAGCTCCATGTAGGCCCTTCAGGATACGATGATTTGTATTTTTCAAAGAAAGATATGGCCGGGGGCTCCTCTTGAAACCCAACTTCATTTCTTATATTACAAAGAATTAATTGACATATACAAATATATAGCAAATTTGGGTTAATTATTACATTTCCTTGTGGCATCAGGTTTAGCAGCTCATCTTTTCAAGACAAGAGCTCACCATTTGAGCCAAAGATTTGATATTCTTTGAGAGACATATTATACTATATAATTATTAGTTCTCTTTCTTCATATATTGTATATACTTTATATTACAGTGCAGATGGTTAAAACTTAAAATATACCTATGTAATCCATGGAGTTGTAGCCGTTACTAAACCTCCCGGTCGGCTTGGAGTGAGAGAAGTCGATACCGTAGGGAAGGAAGTCGACCGTGCTGACGTTGGGAGAGGGGGGCAGGTACTTGTTGTTGCCGACGTCGACCAAGGAGTCGCCGAACACGTAGAGCGCCGGCACTTGCGGCCGTGCATCTGAGGACGCGAAACCTGCGGAGAGCACAACCAAGAGAACACCAAACACAACTAGCTTCATTTTCAGCAGCTTTTTTCTTTCCTTTTTTTTTCTGGTCTATTCGTCGCTGCTTGCTTTCCTTAACTAATTCCCTAACCAATTTATAGGACGAGATAGAGCTCACCACGTGCAGCCTCTAATTGCAATATGGCACTAGATAGAGTGCTTCTATATACTAAGAACAAAATATCCAACTGTATAAAATGGACTTTTAGGAAAACAGTTGTAATATTTCTGTTTTTTTATTCTTTTTGTCTGTACGCATGAAATATTTTAATTGTACAATGGATTGGTAAATATGCTACTGATATGGAGAAGTACGTCAGATCCGCAATCGTACTTTGGCTTGGGTATCTCGTGATAGAGTGGGTGCTTAGGTTGCATGGATGATGGCAATCGATGGCTAAGATATATGGAAATTTAAGTTAAGTTCGATTACTTACTCATGTACTAATTCTTTCTACGGTTATTAATAGGTTCTGAAAAATTATGAGGCGCTCTAGCTCGGATATTATGACGATAATAAAAAAGAAATAAAAATATATGAAGATCCAAAGAATATAGATAAAAAAAATAATGTTCTTAACAATTTAAGCTTTTATTAATTGACAAAGTCAGTTATACATAGAATTTAATATGGTTTGGAAATGGAAATATCTTTGGGTTCATTCTTGATGGAACTCTGATTAAAAAATAAAATCTTTTACTGAATAGTCCATGAAAAGTTATAGTACAGCACACATGAAACAAGTTAAAAATATACATTTAAAAATGACACTCTTTAGCTAGTCACCTGTGATGTTTGGCCAAGATTTTTTACATACTTGATTGTACGTAGCTTAAGCTTTTTTTTTTTAAATATCTTTGGCCAAGATTTTTTACATGTTTTGTTGTACGAGCTAGCCACTCTTAAATAGCAAGCTTAACTAAATCGGACTGGACAGATAGGTTCAACCAGTTCAACTAAGAAGCAATGATTGTCTGGTTCGATGCAATATCAAAATTGCTTTTGTAATTGAATTGAAAAAAAAAGAACTAGTTGAACCTAGTTCAAATTCAATTTAGAAAACCAAAAACAATAAAAATAGAAAAAAAGTTAACAAAGAAAATAGGAAGTGTCAAAAGGAAAGTTAAAAAGGAGAGAAAATGAAATAGAAATAAAAAGATAATCACTAAAAATTGAATAATATTAAAAGGAAAATTATCTAAGGGCAGAAAAATGAAAATAATGGAAAGTGTGAAAGGAAAAATAAAAAAATATTTTAAGGTAAACTATATTAATACAACATATATTACCATTAAATAATACATAAAAAATCTATAATATTTTGGAGAATTTTGTATGAACGTAGAGATATGACCTTATTCTCCTTATCTTTATTTATTTATTTTTGTCCGGTGGTGCATGCATTATTTTCCAATGTAGCACCTTTGGATTATTATTTTGTTAAATTTAACGTCCAAAATTATCTATCAACTTTTTCTTCCTCAATTTTTTTTATGATTCAATTCGCACGACGTCGACAATTATACACATAGTTCATAATTTTAAAAGTCAATCAATTGTCAAACCTAATTAATTTGATAAAATCATCTCTTATAATATACATGACAACGACAAATGATACTTCAATTTTTTTTCAATTCATAGAATTTTTAATTTGAAACCTACTTATTTCCAACCCAACTTTGGCACATATATCTCACAAATTCCAACCAACTTAATACCCTTGTTAGGAAATTTTAACTAACTCACACACATATATATATATATATATTATCGTAGAATAGCTAGAAGAGTTGCTCAATTTTTTTAATGTGGATTTGAAAAGTTATCTTAGTTGTCACGTATTTTGATAAAAAAAAAAGGCATTTTAACTTAACTGATAGCTAGGTGTCTATGAACTTGACGTATGAAAAGTAGAATGAAGGTACATAAATTTTACTAGTGAATACTAAACTACGTACCTCTTGATCCATTTTTCGAAGAACGAGCCATGTGTGCATATAAGAATTATTTGTTTTCGATTGCCATGAACTGGTAGGTGGCTGTCTTGAATAAGTTGGCGGGTCATGTGACATATAAGTGTTAAAATATGATTTATAAAATGTTGCTTAAGAAAATAAATAAGAAATTGAAATATTGCTTAAGCGAGAATAGTTTCGTTCGTGTCGATGAACATAATTTGTTAACGAATATTTTTAGGAAAGTGATTTGTGAAAAAAAATGATTTAATACCAAGAAAATTTATCTTAAAAGTATAAGAAAACGGACACTAGACAGAGAAAATTTAAAAGTTGCCAAAGCAATATTAATTCAGAGTGTCAAATTTAAAAGTTGGTTCCAATAATTTGATACATTAACCATTGAGGATAAGCATGGTTTTTGTTACATCAAGGCTCTTTTTGATCTAGCAACGGTCTCCATCTTTGGCATAAACTTTTCCTTTTCCCGGTGGCCTTTTAGATGCAAAGTTTTAGATAATAATTTAATATTCCTTTGAATACATGACTTCCTCTCTTTTAAAAAAAGGGTAGAGATATTCACGGATATTTTGAAAATCAATTTTTTGTATTAATTTATTGATTTTAAATTGTACAATGCATTATGTAATAGACTACACACACACATATATATATATATATATATATTTATATATATAATGTTTTCATGTAGAATTGCTAACACCTAATTATTTAGATACGAGGATAGAAGTAAGATTAATGAGCCAGTGATAAAGTTGCCGTTGGATTCCATGGTTAAACCACTTCTCCTTTGATAAATGGATTTTTTATTTAAATTAACCAATGATCAGAATTGCTATCATTATTAATTAACTTGATATTGGTTCGAGAAGAATAATAAATATTAACCAAATTGATGAATTTTTTATGTCACTAGCTCTCGAAAATAGTTCTCCTAACTAGTCGTACAAACCAAATTTAATTAATAAATAAATTAAAAAAACACTTATGAAATGCCATATAGGGATAATTAATAAATGGCATTTGGACAAAATCCGAGAGACGAATAATGGCATATGGGATGTACAAATAGATAGATTCCTAATCCGCAAGAGAAGTTTCGAACAGACATTTCTCCTCGTGACAAAAATCTTTGTATACATTGTCATGATCAAATATTTGATTAATTGCACAATTGCAAGAAATTAATAAGGACATGCCTACACGCACACGCCACTTTTGTGTTTTGGGATCTAGTGGGCTAACAAATGATTATGGGAACCCTAACCTTTGCAAATTGCAAGTGTCACGAGATTGACATGCCGGGATAAACTTAATAGTTCATAATGAAAATAAAAAAAAAGCAACCACTAAAAATACTAATAAAACAAATCAACTCAATACGACATAAAAAAAAGTTAAGAAAAATTAACTCATTTTTATTTTTTAGTTTTAAAAAACAGCCCCTAGCCGTATGGAGACTTACATGATTAAATAATTTATATGGGAAAAGAGGCCCTCCTCAGCATTTTCACTAAGCAGGCTGCTTGGCGCGCAGCGGAGACGTGCGATGGGAATACGATGGCGCGCAATGTCATTTTTCTTTTCTTTCTTTTATCCTCCGTAGCTGTCCGATCCGGAATAGATTGAACGGATGGTGACGATCTTGTCCATGAGTGACCATGCAGCGACAGCGGGGAGTGTGCGGTGACAGAACGACAAACGATGAGCAAGCAGAGGCAAGCATCGATTGAGCGGCGAGTGACGATGGAGCGGCGATGGAGTGGCGAGCGGCAACATGCAGAAGAAGACTCCGCAGTCGTGAGAAAGGGGGTAGCCGCGCAAGGGTGGGCCAACCATGAGAGAGGGGGAAGCCGTGCAAGGGTGGGGCTCCGCAGCCGCGCGAGGGTGGGGCGACTGGACAAAGGGGGAAGCCGTGAGAAATGGATGTCGATGCACAATGTAGCTGTGGCCGAAGCGACAACAAATGAGAGTAGCCGTGAGAAAGGGGGCAATCGCGCGATGCAAAAACGTAGGATTTTTAACTCAGGATGTTACCTCATCCTCGAACAATGAAGGGAGAATGTGCAACGAAGGAGCAACCTCGTTGCCGTCGATCCGCGAAGTCACCGTCAGCGGAGCAACTGAAGCCGTCGGCGGAGCTGCACACGAACAGATCGGGCACCGTGGGATTGATCGTGTATATGAGAGAGAAGAGTTAGAATGACAACGTACTGTATTGGATGCTTGTTCATACACCGTGGGATTTCTTCGAACGGCTGCGGAGGGTCAAAATAAAAAAAAAGAAAAATGAGGTTGCAAGCCGTCGCGCACGACTCCGTGCCAGCCAAGCAGCCTGCTTAGCGAAAATGCTAAGCAGGGCCTCTTTTTCCAATTTATATTATTATCATATTTTGAATACTTATATATATATATATATATGATTACTCAAAGAACATAATGTCTATAAGGTTATATATTTAAAATTTTATATAAGTCATAAATAGTAGTATTAAAATAATATCATTTTTTAGAATAGAATGATTTTTAATATTATCAATTTCTAGAATAAACATAAAATTTATAAAAAAAATATGTTAAAAAATATTGGAAAAATAAATAATTTTTTTTTTTAAAAATAGATCCCTAGCAACCCACTTCTACCTCTCCAAAGAAGATAATTCAAGTGTTGGATTTCTGATGAAAGCAAGAGAGATGGTTCCATATAGAGGTCACTCAGCCACCATGAGCTTCAAGTTCGTGTTATTTAGCACTTTGATAAATAATGCACGAAACCGCATGAATAATTTATAAAATGAATAATCTACAATAAAAAAATCCAATCGTTATTTTCGTTATAAACATGAGCTCTTTTTTTTTTGTCTCATTACATCAAATCTGATCCACCTGTTTAGCAAAAAAAACTTGCAAATTGTAAAAATGTAATCATGACGGTAAATTTAGTACACATTAATTAAGATTACATTTATGTATGATTCTTGGTTATTACATAAATTAATAACACGAATACCAATTGTTAATACAAATAAATAAATGATGCAGTTAATTAATATGATATTCAATAATGAGAATGCCAAGTGACAATATAAAGAATTAAATCATGCAATAAAGTAATATGATTTTGAGATAATAATTATAAAAAATATATTGAAAGCACACAAAAAGAAGAGTGCTAAATATAATTATATATAAAAATTATGTTATTACAAATAAATTTTGTAAAAATACAAAGAGTAAATGCGTAATTTGTGAAATATAATTATAGTGTTAAAATTTTAATAATGGTATATATATATTGATAAAAAAATATAATGGAACATAAATATTCAACTTGCAAATTGTAAAAATTTAAAGAAATAGTGAAAAACATATATAAAAATACACAAAAGAGAAAAATAAAACCAATATTTTTCCCAAACGAATTGTACCATTTAGAAACCAACTGATGTGAATACACTATTCTAAATATTTGAAATAACAAATTGAATTTGTCCAACAGGGCTAATGAGTTGATAATTAGATTTAATAGACGTGCTACCCACTTATACACCCACAACTTTTGGATGTAAGATCAAAAGACAAAACTAAGAAAAATGTGGTTCACTATAACAAGGCACATGGTTCAACATTATTCACGGTTGGTTCATTGTACTCTCCTTTTCCCTAGGCGAAGCCTCACCTCGCCTAACCTCAGCTCAACAAACTTAACAAGGTATCATAGTAAGGCTGAAAGATCCCGAATTCAAATCCCAACGAGGTTTTTCTTAAAAGAAAGAATCTACTTTAATGGTCCATGTGACGGTCTGAACTGGACCAAAATTGTGAGAATGTCTACACATGACGAGTATTAAGATATAAATATAAAGATTAATCTCTTGTTAATAGCTTAAATTTTGGGATAAATAAAGTTAGATCTAGTTTAACATAAATTATAATAAGTAAATTGGAGAGACAATGTCCCCAATTTGAAAGTGATACTTATCTCAACATCTTAGTCACCTACGACTCATTTTTTCAGCAATTTCTATTATAGTATCCTAGCTTTTTTTCTATTTCTGGAGTTTTCACTTGAAATTGGCAAGACAACAACCAAATCCATAGTAGAGCTATGGAGGTGAGCAGGTACGAAATGATGAAAGTATTTTTCCACACTCATATACAGGTCTTCCTAGGTAGAAATTTTCGAATGAATGAGATGTTTCAAAAAGATTTGCTTCTGGTGTTACATATATTTAGGCATAATTGCTTATTTCGATATCTTGATTCGTAAATATAAGTCAAGTATAGACAATCTCGCCAACTTGGGAATATGACCTATCATCTTTTCATCTTTGAGAATATATATCATATGTCCTTACGTAGTATTTGACTACTATGATGATTCTCTCAACAGATGTAGCTAGGTAAATGACTGTATACGCGTAATATGACGATGACGGGGTTTTCTTTACTTCTAAGCAAACATAAACCAGACATGAAAATTGAAAATTGATCCAACAGAGTTAATGAAGCATGAATCACTAGGATGGTGGTTGAGAATGAGAGTCTGAGAGCCAACTCAAAGAAATGGAAACTTTAAGCAAATATATGATACTTTGATCACATCAACTCCTGTATAGAATATATGCTACTTTGTTCAGCTGCACTACAGTTCTAGTTTCTAGAATCTTATTCCTGTCTGAGCACCATTCAAGAAGCACAAACAGTGCGTCTATCAGTAACTTGAAAGTTTGTAAAAAAAGAACATGTTCAACATGAATAAACTAAAAGCATTTGAACACCGGCATCAGTTCCTTTTTTGGCAAAACTAAAAGTTCTTCTGACATGCACACACATGGAAGCTGTGATATCTGCTTGGACAGAATGAATAAACTACACAAAGTATGCAGTTAGATGTGCACAATGCACATCAATGGTGCACACAGTATGAAGGAATCAAATGGCAAAAATGTGAGTGAAGTATATTCCTGGTAAAAAAAAAACAATCATCATATGAAGTTTTGACATTTTGTCACAGCACAACAATGTTCATCTAATCAAATGAGATATTCAAATTTATGGCTTACGATGAAAAAGACATTATATGCCCAATGTTATCCTTAGGACCACTACTTCTATTTACTATATTCAGGGTTTGTCAGGACCAACCGAACCGACTGGCCCGACCGGTTCAACCGTCACTCGAGTACAAAAACGGTCCATAGCATGATCAAAAATCGGACATGCCATCAAACCGGATTGGACCGGTCAAACCTAGTCAAGAACCGGTCAAAACCAGCTAAAACCGGTCAAAACTAGATAAAACCAGGCAAAACCAAATAAAACCGAGCAAAACCAATTTTTTGAACCGGTTGACCATTTTAATATTTTATTTGATAAAATTTTTATTTTTAATTTGAAAAAGATTTGAAGTTGAACTTTTCCAATAGAAGAGCACATGTTGGTCCATAGTCTCCTACTCAATTAATACTTGTCCACTTACTTCCACCTTTCTACTATTATTAATGTGGGACTATGTGTGCATACTAATATGCTTAATTGTTTCTTTTTTTTATGTAGTTAATTGGTTAAACTTTAAACTTTATCTCATTTATTAGATTATGATTGTATTTAAAATTTTCAATGTCATATATCTATATAATATAAAATTATATTATATTTACTAATATTATATATAATATTTATCATAAATTGGTTAAAAATGAAGGGCTGAACTTGTATAATATAAAAATAGTACTATATAGTTAATATATAATACTATAAATTGGTTAAATTATATTATATATAGTTAATATATAATACATAAAAGTTTAACAAAATAATAATAATTTAATTTATCAAGTGTAAATATATAATTTTGATCATAATAGTTGTGAATTTGATATATGTATATTACTAATTTAATATAAAATATATTATCTTAGTATAAACATTTCACATAGATTTATTTTTTATAAATTTATAATTTATTATTGTTATTTTTCCTTCATATAATTGAATTTTAACATAATGTAAATATGTATATAATTAAAAAATGATAGCTTAGTTTAATCTAATATAACCGGTTCGACCTAAAACGAACGCTCATCCGAGTCGATGTCCGGTCCGGTCCTAACAACATTGACTATATCAAACATAGAGCAGTGAAATTAATTTGTCAAGCTGAAGTGCTGAACAATATGTCAACGATCCAAAATGAAGCAGGACTATTGGTCATAATAGAATGAAATATGATGGTAATCCACCTAGTTGCACAGGATCCAAATAAAAGCATGTGAAACAGAAAAGAAACTACAAGGCAAGAACTTTCTACATATTGCTTACCCTGCAATCTGTGCAACCATAGGATCCGAATGCAGAGGATTATAATCACCTGATAGCCTGTACAGTAGAGCCTGCATCATAAGACAATTTTGTGTAGGTGTACTGCAACGAGAAAAGGGATCACACGTTTGATACTCTAAAACATGAATTGTCACTTCTAATATCATACAAGCATTTCATGTTAACATGTCAAATGCATCACGTCGCAGAGTTGGATCACAAACGGAAAGGGCTATCACAATTTCAACCAGCTTTAAGAAAACACTATGTTGGTAATTTCTTATATCTGTGCAAACAGAATAAGATGGATATAAAATAAGGATATTTGGTCCAACAAATCTGAATTGCATGTAGGTATGTGAACACGCAGAAGAAATTGTTTTTTGACTAAGGTAAGGATGGCGACTAAGCTTGGGTGGTCATCCAGACGTTATAAATCTGATACGAAGAAGAATGTTAATAACATGCAATTGAAGGAACAAACACAAAAAAGTAGGAGCTCTAGTCTTCCGCAAACCACTTGTAACCACTATCTTTGGATAATGGGAATCTTATAAATCAACTGAATGTTGTCTCTGCATATAATTTTTTCTTAAAGGATAATTAGCAAGGAGGTAGTCATCCAGCTTCATTTTTTTCTTTAGGAGGACATCCAGCTTCATTTTCATTGATCAGAACCTTTGGTACAACATAGAAACAGGAAGATGGAAAAAGAGTCACTGCAGGGAAGATGAATCATCTGTTCTCCATTCCCGTTGTATCTTCCTAGCTTGATGTATTAAATTTGCAACATCAACAATTAAAAATATAAAAATAGTTTGATCAAGAAATAATAAAGGAAATGCTTAGTGAAGCATGGTGATGAAATATAACTAGATCAACATGCTCTAGTTCATCAACCTAACTAGATTTCTTGTAAGCATAAGACAAGAAACTTTAAAAAGTAGGATAAAGTTTAAACATATTACCTTCAAACATAAGTACTAAAGGCATTAGCATCAATACGGATGATCAGATATTTTGATTCAAGATTTGCAAGGAACAGAAACTCCGCCTATGTTTTATAGCCGGTCCCAAGCCCGGATAAAGGAGGAGGGTTGTGTTAGGCCCCGACAGCCAGCGTAAAACCCTGTCAAATCTCATGAACATGAATCAATGAGTCGTATGATTCATGTAGCCGACCCCACCTAATGGGATAAGGCTTTGTTGTTGTTGTATTTGCAAGGAACAGAAATAACTATTGGTGTGGCAGAGCAAAAGGATCACAAGTATGATTGGGATGGCAGGAAAAAGTAAGAACTGAGAAAAACATGGTTACCTGTAACAAGATACAAATAATTGAAGGGAACAAAGAATATGGGTTTCGAATGATAAAAAATCAACAGAGAAGGAGGTAAAATTATAAGATAGTTTCATGGACAGTAAAAGGTAGCAAAAGAAGAAAAAGGCTATAGAAGATTCTTCACCCACTGTAACATGACAAATTCAGAGCTAAGAATAATTGAAAGAAATAAAACTAAGGTTGTAAACCATCAAAAACAAAAATCATAAAATGTTACATACCTGGGGTAGTTGGGTACTGTCTTCAAATACTAGTGCAGGTTTGCGTTTGGGAATTGAAAACCGAGTTTGATCAGCTGGGTAGGTTTGATATGTGTATGGGGCTGAGGAACTTGAAAAACCTCAAGAACCACGCAAGAAGAGAGAACTCCTAGAAGAGCACATGTTATGTTAATTGCTAGGATTAAGGTCGCTGTCATACATATACTTTAGTCAGTCAAATCTATTTGACCTGTTAATGCACAAAACTTCACCAGTCTCTTTCTGATAGCTTGTCGTCTCAAGGTCCACAATGACTGCTTTACCTGAATACTAGGAAACTGTTTTAGGATATCCTCATCTGACTCTATAATCAGAAAATTACAAGATTCTAGATGTCAAAGACCATGCCAAAAATCTGTATCTAGCATATTATTGAAAAGGATCAATCAAACTCATCATAGCTATTTGCCTACATTCTGAGGGGAAATTACAATCACAGAGGATAATAACCTCAGAACTAAGGCAAAGAAACACAAAGACAACAGCTTTGATAAACTTAAAAGATGCAAAAGTAACTTAAGGAGAACATACCTTTGTCATGCAAGCCGGAAATAGCTACCTTGTTTAGAATCTGAACAGAATGGTGAAGGCATGTTAAAAGAGCTTGTACTTTCTCAAATAGAGATTTGACGTGAAAATATAAACTTAAGACTTAATTACTAAAAACCAACTGTTTAGATTTCTGGCATGAAGAAAATGTAGAGAATGATACGCAATACAAACATGTACATCTACAACCTGCTCTGTCTATTTAGAATTAAAATTAAAGCACAGATTACCAAATAATAACTACAAAACTTTTTTACTTTGCTTGTATTGAATATCCAACACATTCATACAAAAGTTTTCTTGAGGGGCAACTTTATACAAATGTTGTAGCAGTTTGAGTTTTAGAATAATCTAACATAACAGAAACTGGCAAAATAAAATAAATTCCCTCAAGAATGATGTCCCCGGTTATCATTTAGTAAGTAGGGTTAGACAGATAAATTCAACCACGAGGTAAAGAGATAAACAAGAGAATTTTTTTTTGAGAGGGGAAACAACAAAAAAGGTAACTAGTGTTGCTTATGTATATTAATAGAATATGAACTGAAGCATAGTGATCATCCAAATGAAAAAAAATATATATATATATACATGCTCACTTGCATTGGCTCATGATAAGATTGACTTAACAAGTTTCCACCAAAGAAATAGCCTGAACATGATGTTTACGTTGACATTATGGAAGTACTTTAACAGACAAGATTCTAACATCTGTCAGAATGTCAGGCAAGTTAGAAACTTTGCTGAGGCACAAAAGTATAGCATGTACAGAGTTGTCTGAAGAAAGAAAAAAAAGAAGCAAATGCTACTTTCTCATTTATTTAATTTATAGATATATAAGCCTACCAAAATAAAAGAGCCTGACAAGTGACCGTGAAAATTTCCATGACTTCACAAAATATTTGACAACATCCAACGCAGATCAAGTGGTCAAGACTAATATATTTTTTTTTGTGCCAATGAGCTTACGCAGCCATTTGAAGGAAGAGGCTTGTGTATTTCTATATACTACTGACCATGCAGGAGTAACTTTGGATCCATATCTGGAAAAGGAATTTAACATTGAAGATAAATTTGATCAGATAATGAGACAAAAGCAAACAAAGTGCAACTAATACTGTGAAAGACGACCAATTCTAATGCTATCAAAGAATATGCATGCAATGCAAAATGTCAAAAAACATCTAGAAATAATGGAATTACTCACTTCAAACTGGGAATTCCCTCAATTCCTAGGCCTTTTCTGGCTCGGAAGGGAAATAACGCAGCAAAGGTTGGCAATACCTGATACCAATTAATTAACTCCATCAAAATAGTTTACTTATAGTTAACATTGGAAACTACCAGGAATGTCTTGAAGGCTACTGAACAAAAAGTAACAGTTAGGAACACATTAGATGCCTAAATCTTCAAGTTAATTCGTCATTGAAATGATATTGCAATCAACAAAGAAACAAGGAAGCAACAGTAAACAACGTTAAACTAAACCTTGTTGCATAAACTTTGAATGTACTTGAGACCAAGGGTCTCTTGAACATATAAGATCCATTTCTCGTAAATCATATCAAGTTCAAATCTCAATAGATATAGATTTTCTCAATACGTGTGGGATTAGATATGTTTATCATTTCTCCTAATCAACATGTCCAGTCACAGTTTTGATCTTCCGCACCTAATTAAAGCTTTTCTAGTAGCTTGCTCCAACAAATACAAGCAACATATTGTATAAAATCATTCAAAGGTGGATGGAAGAGGAAAATTGAAACATGGTTGGTACTTGACTTGACTAACGTCAAGACTCCTAAGGGAGTGTTTGGTTCATGGATAAATACATAAATAAAGCCTTATTCACCTTGGAAAAACCAAACACAAAAAGGAATAATGTAGTAACAAATCTAGTCAATCATAAAAGATGTGTTAACCTAGTCTTACTATTCTCTTTTATGTTATCAATTGTTAACCTGACTTTGTACTCTCTGTTTTATTCCAATTTAACACTGTTTGATTCTTTAACCAATCTGAAACAAGAAAAAAGTAATTTATGCATATTATTCATGTTACTTAACCCATGAATAATGATATTTAAACAAAACAAAATAAATTAATAATATGGATCAAATAAAATTTTCAGCAAATAATGAATCAAATAATTTAATTGTGTAGAAATTAATAAATATAATAATATGGAGGTTCACGGAATACCTCAATGCGGAAGCGGATGATCCATGCGGCTTCTCCATGAACGGATTACGGGTTGCACTCATACGCGTGGTCGGGAACCAAATCACGAGGAAATGGAACACAATGCCACGACTCAAATGCAAGGGAAAGAAGAGAGAGCACTTAAGTGACTAATAGATAGAGGAAGTGGCTACACAAGCACAACACACCTCAACACCTTACACTAGAAGAGCACCACACTTAACATACTAAGAGATCTCATTCTCTCTACCATAGCTTATGGGGCAGCACCTTGGTGCCCTTTTTATAGAGGTGCTTGGCCACATAAGGCCAAGCACCGAGAGGAGATCGGCCATGCCACTGCATGACCTTGAGATCATGCCAAGGCCATGCGATGGCATGGCCTTGAGCAAGGCCGGCAGCAGCATGGTCAGCATGGTCATTTGACCATGCTGCTGTGCGTGATGTCAGGCCATGCTTGGCATGGTCGATGAACCATGTCAAGCATGGTCCATCACTGTGCGGCCAACAATCTCCCACTCGTACATGATGGGCTCAATGCTTATGCTCGATCTCTTTATATCTCATGAAAGCAAATGAGTCGTGCGACTCATGAGTACAAGCACAATTTAAATGTGGGAGCTTTTGATTGTGACCGATTAAGGATGCACAATCGCTCGACCACCTCGAGAGCTAAGATCATGACCTGTGATGGATCCATGATTGCTCAATCGATCTTTGAGTCATAACTACGTCTCACATAGCTACTCATCATATCATACGATATACATCGTGTGTGCTATAACCATGGACTTACATGGCTTTATCCTGCGAGCCAAATCGTGACTCACACAATCGCTCAAGCATCGTGTACTCGATATGCCCCAGATTTGCCTTGCTGCATCATCTAGATACTCTCGTGTCTGACACCGCGGTAATTAGTTCTGTATGCAAAACTACTTATCCTACACAAGGAGAATAGCTGGCCAATTGCATGCAGACCTCTTATGCAGCTCTCAACAAATCTTTCCTTTGCACTCATATTTTTCAGTTCAGATCGGCTGCTTGCCTAGACATGATTCAGCAGACCTCTTCACTTTGGGTCTTGGAGTATCATGCTAAAGTAGCAACACCAATCGTTACTTTAAAATATAGCCAAAGTTCAAAGAGCAATAACTAGACTGTTAAGTCTAGAGAGACTCACACAATGACGAAGATCAACATCGATTCGTCATTTCTCAGGGTCGACTTAGCATATTTGGTACATAACACAAGTATTACGGTGGAGACTTCCACTAAGGAAGCGTGTGTCTAACTCAAACACCGCACAGATTTAAGTCCAATCAACTTCACTAGCGTCTGACTAGAGACACCTAACTGCTTGCCATCACTTGGCCTCAAAGTTAGAGCCTCAAATCTGGCTATCATCATCAGGCTTCATCGAGTTACCAAACTCATGTTTTCATCATCCTAAACACATCAAGGAGGTTTTGGTCATTTCTCATAAGAAATGTTTGGGTCTAAATCATTTCTTCCCCGCGTGCAATCACATAAGCACCAGAGGCGATTACTCGTGTGAGTGAGTAATCTAATGCCTGACGGACACACTTAACACATGCATAACATAATTCTCTTATGAAAAATATATTTTCATTAATATGATTAATTTTGAGTACATATTTTTTTTTATATTCTACGCAGTCCTAGTGCATGTACATGTCCCAAGAATACATCTCTAGGTAGTGCTTTGGTGAACGGATCAGCAACCATGTTGTGCGTAGATTTGTACTCAACAGAGACCTCTTTCACATCTTCATTTCTTATATATTTGTATTTGATGTCGATATACTTTCCTTTGCAATGATATTTTTCGTCCTTCACATAGGCAATCGCCGCTTGATTGTCGCAATGTAAAGTTATCTTTTTCATTGCAGCATCCGAAAAACGTAGATGTTGAAGGAACCTTTTTAACCATAGGGCCTCTTGCACTACGACTGAATATGCCACGAATTCAGCCTCCATCTTAGACAATGCTATGCATTCTTGCTTTTTGCTGCTCCATGTGACAGCACCATTACTGAGCAAGAAGATATATCCGGAGATGAATTTTCGTTCATCAATGTCGTCTGCCCAATCGGCGTCCGTATATCCAACCAGCCTTAAGCTTCCTCCGTGATAACATAAAGCAAAGTCAGCAGTGCCTTTGAGGTATCTCATAATTCTCTTCACCGCCTTCCAATGCTGGCGTCCTGGGTTTGCTTGATATCGACTTACTAGACCCACTGCATAGCATATGTCCGGCCGAGTACACAACATAGCGTACATCAAACTACCAACTGCACTTGCATAGGGAACTAAAGACATCTCTCTTTGTTCTTCTACAGTCTTTGGGCACATATTGAGGTTCAAAGTCTCGCATCTCGCAATAGGAGTATCAATGGATTTGCAGTCATCCATCCGAAATCGTTCTAAAATTTTGTTAATATATGCCTCTTGCGACAAAGCAAGAAATCTCTTAGAACGATCTCGTTGAATTTTCACACACAGTATGAAGGTTGCTTCCCCATGTCTTTCATCTCAAAGACAGAGGACAACCATTTCTTAATGGTGACAAAAAACTCCATATTATTCCAGGCTATCAAGATGTCGTCTACATATAGAGTCATAATGACGAACATATCCTTGGATTTATAGACATACACGCAATGGTGTTCATCATTCATTTCAAAACCATATGATATGATTGATTGATGAAATTTAATATACCATTGCCTAGATGACTGTTTAAGTCCATAAATGGACCGGCGCAATATGCAAACTTTGCGCTCTTCTCCTTTTACTATGAAGCCTTCAGGTTGCTTCATGTAAATTTCTTCATCTAGTTCTCTATTGAAAAATGCAGTCTTTACATCCATCTGATGTAATTCCAAGTTCATATGTGCAACAATTGCTAGGATAAGGCGAATAGAAGAAAATCTTACAACTGGAGCAAAGGTTTCTTCATAATCAACACCCTCCTCTTGGGTGAAGCCTTTCGCCACTAAGCGAGCTTTGTACCTCTCAATGGATCCATCACCGCCTCATTTTACTTTAAGAACCCACTTGTTCCCAATTGCTCTACGACTAGACGGGAGATCAACCAAATCCCAAACTTGATTTACCTTCATAGACTGTAATTCTTCTTCCATTGCCTTAATCTACTTTTCTTTATGACAAAATGAGAGAGCCTCATTGATTGAATTAGGCTCAAGCTCTTCTTCAAGGCCTACTATATGAGCTTCATGAATTCCTTCGATGTCAAATCGTTGGCGTGGGATGCTCTTTCTAGTAGTCCTTCGAAGTGAGCACTCCGGATTCTCGTTTGGCGACGAAATGCTCCCTCTCGGATCAAGGTGTGGTGATGAAGGGATAAACACTTCTACACTATGATCCGCAGATGTCGCCATTTTGAGATTCCTGACTTCATCTAAGTGAAGTGTTCTATCAATCTCGCCTTGCTTTGGAAATTCATTCTCTATAAATGTCACATCTCTACTCACAATTTATGTAATAGTTCCATCATCCCTTTCTCCTATGAACGCATAGCCTTTAGAGGTTTCAGGATACCTGATGAAGACACACTTCTTGCCTCTAGGGCCCAACTTCCCATACTTATGAGAGTTGTCAATGACATAGGCTGCACATCCCCATGGACGCAAGTAACTTAGGTCAGGCTTACGACCTGTCCAAAGTTCGTAGAGAGTGAAAGAAACAGACTTTGATGGTACGCGATTGAGTATGTAGGCAGTTGTAAGCAATGCATCTCTCCAATACGAAATTGGTAGGTTTGCTTGTGCCATCATAGACCGGACCATATCGAGTAGAGTACGATTTCTCCTTTCCGCAACACCATTTTATTGTGGAGTTCCTAGAATTGTTAGTTGCCTAATTATTCCTTTTTCATCACATAACTTCTTAAATAAATCTGAAAGATACTCGCGACCACAGTCGGTTCGTAAGAACTTAATCTTGCGATCTAATTGATTCTCAGCCATGTTCATAAATCGCAGAAAGCAATCTATAGCCTCGAACTTATGAGACATCAAGTATACGACCCTATAGCGTGAATAATCATTAATAAATGTGATGAAGTATGAGAAACCGTGTCTTGCTTGGACAGTCATTGGACCACATACGTCCGAGTGGATTAATTGCAATGGAAACTCGGCACGCTTTTCTTTTCCAAATGGTTTTCTTGTTTGCTTGCCAGCTAGACATTCTTCACAAGTTGGCAGATCGACTTTAGCGAGGGAGTTTATGAGCCCTTCTCTAATTAGTCTATTCATTCGATCTTGTCCTATATGTCCTAGTCTGGCATGTCAAGTCTTGGCACTTTCATTCACATCAACGGATGACATAAATGAATAATTACTAGCAACACATGCAGTATTAAGAACATAGAAACCATTTTCAAGAAAGCCATTGCATATAGGAACACCATCCATTGAGATGTTCAGATGTTTAGAGCCAAAAGTCATTACATATTCATATTTTATTCCTATTATATCCTCATTCTTTATAAAATAAAAACTTTATTTAATTATTAAGCATCATATATTATTTTTTATTTTAATATATCACATCTTTAATTTTACTTACAAATCAAAAAAGAATTTTATTTTGAAATAATCAATATTTTAGATCAAAATAATATTTTTAAAAATATTACTATTTAGAATAAAATGTTATAAATTAATTATTATGAATAAGATGTGTATTAAAATGATAATAAATTATATCTTATGTTTATTTTTGTCATTATACATTAATTTAAATTGCTATAGTTATCAAATATTTTTTTATTAAATTTATAAACAAATCCCTATCTGTCATCTTAGAACTAACCTTATACTTGTCCTCAAGTCAAACTGCTATTCTCTAATCAAATCACTAATTTTACCAATAGGCCTTAGTGTTTGCTCAGTATTTATAGTGATAACCAAAGTTTCTCTTCGCCTAGATTCTTTTTCTTAAAAAATGCATTAGTTTTTTTGCTATTAAATTTCTGTTGTTTTTGTAGGGTTTATACCAAACTTTATTGGGAAAATTTCCTTGTGTGGACGCAATTTTTTTGTTTTGAAGTAAAACTATAAAAATCTATAGTTGCACGATCTCTTGTTCTAATTAGAAGGTTGCTCAGTATGAGGTCATCTAGATAGATTATTGATTATTTTATTTAAAATTCTTAGTGTTCATCATATTATCTCATTTTGCTATCACTTATTAATAATTTTAGGGTTTAAAGAGCATGTGGCCCCCAAAAGGGACCACAGGTGTTGCCTTTCGTCCATCGCAAGATTGACGGTCTGAAAATGAGCGCACGATCTGCCCGGTCTGTCACGCTTTTCATCTGGTTTGGTCCAGCTGGTTTCGCACGGTTCGGTCCAATTAATTAGCTTGTGTGCATGCCTCACATTCTCGGTAAAGGAAGCTTGTATGATTCCACCACATTCGACTTTTGCAGCTTTTCATTCTTTACTTGCTTTGCATATAACACATCTTGCTTTGCATATAACACTTACGACAGAAACTAGTATGCTTTGAAAGCTGAGATTATAAGATTCTCATCACAATTTACAACATAAATACAAGTCTTTCTTCTTCCAGGATGCCAGGTGCTCTCAAACCTCTTTTAACACCTAGCTTTAGAATCTGGCACTCATTCTTCTTGAGGTGTGAGCATGTCCTGATCCTCCCTCCACATGTGTTCTTGTATATTTTTTGGCATTTTGCACCTTGGGCTTCATTATTATAACATCAGCGTCATCAGAGATGTAGTTGAAAACTACTAATTCTACAGGTTGTTGTTGATTACAGGCATATCTTGTGATGTTTAGATTCTGGGAAACAATGACAGCATATCGAAGAAATGTGGAACAAATCCAGCATCACATACTTCTTAGATAGAACAATAGGTTTAGTGTACAAAATTTGCTAATTCAAGACACATCAAATGTCCATCAAATGAGTTTTCAAATACAAAGAAAGATTGTCACAACATATGCAATAAGTCACACAGGACAGCAGCATAAGCTTGTTCTCTTCTCCACAAAATTTGCAAATTCTTCACACTGCAAAATCTGTAATTTGCAAATTCTTCACAGCAGCATGGCCGTCCACTGACGAAGGGGAGTCATCCAAATTATCGGCCAACACTGGTTGAAGAAATGGGGTCCTTCGACGAAGGGGTGACAGAAAAAAGTTGGAACGGGCGTCGTCCTCGGATTCGGCCAACAGCTGTGGAAAAAGTGGATGAGCATCCTCTGACAAAGGGGCAAGAAGAATGAGTGACCTCCAGCCCACGGAGTTGGCCAACATCGGTGGAGGAAGTGGGTGGGCGTCCTCTGACGAAGGGGCTGCAGGAAGAAGTTCGAAGGAGCATCGTTCGAAGGGGCATCGTTCTCCAATCCGCAAAGGCACCTTCTGTAATCCGGCAATGCGAGCGATGACAGCGGGCGCTCAACAAGAGCAAAGGAACCTCCGGCGATGGCAGCGGTGGCAGGATTTCTGACGATGGCAGCGGTGGCAGTAGGCGCAGGTGGCAGCGGACGCACAAGCTAGGGCATCGTCTTGGGGAGAGCGGGAGTCGAAAATGGCGCTCGAACGTTGTTCTCAGCAAGAGCAAAGGAACCTCCGACGATGGCAGTGGTGGTAGGATTTTTGGCGATGGCGAGCGGTCAGTGCAGACACGTGAAAGGCTAGGGCAGGGGGAGTCAAAATGGTGAAAGGCGCATAGGCAAATTAATTGGACCGAACCGCAGCATGAAAGGCATGCACAGACCAGGCAGAACGCACGCTCCTTTACAGATCGTCGATCTTGCGATCGATGAAAGGCAACACCTGTGGTCCCTTTTTGGGGCCACAAGCTCCTTAAACTCATAATTTTAATTACTATGATAGTCTTAACTATCATTTCGTTGCGTAGATAGAGGAGATGTCGTTCCAAATTATCAGTTGTTTGACATATATTTTGACAAAAAAAAAATTCATTCCATAAAAATTTTTAATTTTATTGTTAAATAAATATCATTTAACTACATCTTTTTTATTATTTGATTTTTTATAAATAACTCTTATTTTTACCTCATCTCATTTTATCTATATTTATTTTCTATTTTTTACTTTGTTTATTTAGGATACTATACGATGAATATATAAAATAATTTTAGAGATATTTTAATAATTTGCTCTCTAGCTATTTTAGCCATTATTTATATTACCAATACTCGTCAAACACTAGAATATGATGTTATCGATACTTTAAATAATAGTAATATATTTAAATGGTGATATAAATTATCGATTAATTAAATTGATAATGCACCAAACGACCCCTAACAATTGTTCGGTAAGGAGAGGCTGATTTTTAGTTTATCAGTTAGAATATATTTTGATAAAAATATCCATTGAATTAAAATTTGTATGTTAAATATTTTATTAATAAATAAATAATATTTAATTTCATCTTATTTATTATTTGAATTCTTTTATAAATAATTCTTAATTTTGCCCCATCATTTATATATATTCACTTTTCTATTTTCTTCTTTATTTATTTACAATAATATGTGATTAAAATTTAAAATAATTTTTAAGAATATTTTGATAACTTATTCTCTATCTATTTTGTCTATTATTTATATTAATAGTACTTATCAAACATGGATAATTTATTTAGATGATGATCAAAATTATTGACTAATTAAATTGATAATACTAGAAACGACTCCTAAGTTCTTAGCAAAATGAAAAAAATGCAAAGCTATCCATTTGTTTTGTTTGTAATAATTACAAGTGGAACTCACGCCCCGATTCAAATGCTAGTTAGATGAGAAGTGAACAAAATGCTGATTGTCGTTTCATTCCTCCATCAGAAATTTCTTAGGTGCAGAAATCTTCTATGTTTGGGCAAAAAATTATAATTCCGTTTTTTTTTCGACGGAGAACCAATTAGAATCAATCCGTTGTGACAAAAAACGAGACCGAATTAAAAAGTAAAACTAATCTAACAAATTATTTTGTTGTCTTATCAAATTTCATTATTACATTTAAGTTCATTTAAAATTAATTCAACTATTCGTAAAAAACATTAAGAGGAATTATGATTTTACTTCCATTCGATATTGAAAGTTCATAAATAGATCTCAAGTGCGAAGATAAAGAAAACATATAGCGAGCAAGAGAAGATATTTCTAAAACATATATATATATATATATATATATATATATATATAGGATTAGACTAAAATATGGGAATTCATTCTGGGTCGTAATATTAACCTGAGATCATATTCCAACCTAGTTAGATATATTATATTATTTTATTTATTATATACCATGCTTAAATAAATATTGTTGATCCTAGAATATGTATATATATAGGTATACATAAATAATGTTATATCTTTTTTATTTTAAAAATGGATTTTATTCATGTCTAGATCCTAGACGTCTTAGGTTTCAGGTTTAACGATCTCGTCTCCAGCCCAATTATGGATGATATAATGTCGTCTCAACAATGTCAATAATTTAACTTAACTAATTGCATCAATGTTCAACAGAGTTATAATATGATATGATTAATATTCTGGTGAGTGAGAAAAGTTAAACCACGATCGTTTTTAATTCTTATATATATATATATATGTTTTTAATTCTTATATATATATATATATATAGCTCAAAATTAGTTGATGTTAATCTTTATGTATCACTTGTTGTTTGGGGAAAACATTCGCCTGACGACTAATTTACCAGATGAGATGATACATTGAGGAACGAAAGTACGGAAGGATGCAAAATCACAATTTAGGAGAAATCTGGTAGATGAGTCTTTGGAACCTCATCATGTGCTCGGGCTCCCATCGCGAGCGGGGCTCGGCAGCACAAATCCTATGCCCTCGTGCTCCGGGCACCGTGAGCATCGATCGGCCGGCCCCACCCGAAGTCGGCGTCGTGGATGGGCAGACCCATCCAGCTTGTGAGCCTCAAGTTGGGGCACCGGTGGAGGTGCGGCCACGGAGCAAGTGCTTCCAGGTTCAGTTGCGTCTCCTGAAAGTCCAAAGCGGACCTCAAGTACTCGTTGCTCATCGTCGAAAGCGTGGCATGGATCCTCGTCGCCGCTTCTGCGTACCCGTCGGCCGCCGTCAACTCGCCTGCCCTTGCCAAGTGAGATGCAGCAAAGAGGATGTTACCGAAGTAGCCCTTCGGGAGCGGTGGGAGGAGCCGTCGCCGGCCATTGGTGGCGATGTACAACTTCGTCATTTGATTAGCGGGGAGCTCCCGAGCAACGCAAGCGCACCGCCATACGTGGGCGGAGAGGACGACGAATGTGCTATAGGCGGCGCCGGGATGGCAAGTTTTCTTGAGGGTACGTTGAGGTGCTCTCGAGTGAGCTTGAACATGCCGACGCACGAGTCTGATGAGTTCATGGGAGGCGAGACCTCCAGGTTGGAGAAGTAATCCATGTAAGGTGGTGGGTCGTACTCGACGTCTGGGAAGCAAGGTGTTGGTGGGTTACGTGCCAGGAGAAGGGTGCGATCGATGATGAATGCCACGATGGTATGGCCGTCGGCGCCGCGAGCGACGTTGGACCATGAATTTATGAAGTAAGCAATGGTAAAATCGTCGGCGAGGAGGTGTTTAACGGCGAAGCCTAACGAAAACCCACCACCTTGAGGGAGGTTACCTGTAATTCTGTAAATATATATATATATATATATATGTATGTATGATGTATTGGAGAAATTCAAATTGCATGATTTGGTTTTATTTTTTTTTTCTAAGTTTTTTACATTTTTTAAATCTTCTAACATGCATAGTGGGAAATAAATTTGACCATAAATTTATAACGTGCAACGTACTATTCTTTACCCATCCTTAATGTAATGGATGTCACTTAAATGACTACACTCTATGCATCTCATAAAAAAACGTCTGATATGTGAAACCAAACGATCTAAAAAATAATGGTCTCATTTCTTAATATTGAAATCCTATGTCATTAATAATAACAATTTAACTCAATTCAATTTTAAATTTCTTATCATTTCGATGAAGAAATTGATGACCTTTCGTATCACTCTTTGATTCTTCTCTATAAATTCTTTCTAAGAGAGATTGCAAGGAAATGAGGCTAGCAATCAGGCCAACCTGTGCAAGCTCAAGCGCTCCTCAACAAGGTTGCTGTGGACTGAAGAAGCAAGGGAAAGCAGTAGAGGCTCACAAGGTGTTGATGGAGGTCATGCACTTTGTCTGTCGTGAAGAGCTCACCACCGACAACCGCAAGAGGAGGTCCAGAGTCTTGTGATTCTAGCTGATTCCCAGATTTTCTATCTACCTGTACGTAGGCCACGGGGTGAATTCCTGATGATACATTGCGGCATATAGCCAATGATAAAGACTATTATTTTATGGATTTAATGGGGCGCTCCCATCCTACTCTCAAAATTTGGAGCGTCGGATCGATGATCAAGGATCGAGATCGTGCGCGTATTTATATCAGTCCAATTCACGATCGATGGCTCAGATACGCGCGTTATTTTTTCTAGTCTTTTCCCATTAACCCTAACGCACACACCCATCTTGCCTCTGGGTCTTCTCTCTCCTCGCCGCCTGCTCGCTCCCTCGCAGCCGCCGTGCCCGGGGAACTCTCACCAACCCCACCATACCTTCACAAGGCCCGATCTCGCCCACCGCCCAATCACTTGTACCTCCCTCGTCGGCTCCCTTGCAGATCTGTGTAGATCCGCGACGCCGCCGACCTTGAGAACCTCCCCGAACTCTGCGACGACCTCCACCAGGACCCCCGCCGACCTCCGTCACGACCCGCACCAACGTCCGTGACCCCATCGAGCTCCACTGTCGACCATCGATGCTAGACCTCCTCGCCCCCTCGCCGCTGCCTCCGCCTTCGCAGGTCGTCGTCGCCTTCGAAGGTCACCGTCGCCTTCGTAGGTCGTCGCCGTCTTCAGTCCTCACTGCATTCACAGCCGCCCCTCGCTGCCGCCTTCGCGAGGATTGCTGCCACGGTAGCGCCTCGCCCACTCGCTGCTACCGCCGCAGCGCCCACTCATCGCCCGACAACCCCGCCGGCCGACAACCCTCGCCCGTCACATAAGCAGGGATGTAATCTCATGAAGACCAAATTCGTGAATGGATGTAATCAAGATTTGTGAAATTTTTAATTCAAATTAGTGACAACGTTAACTTGTAATCCAAATTAAATGACTATATAATTGTCGATTAAATTGGGGATCCAATTAATTATAATATCAAAATTTTACTTGTGCAATTTTGATCACAACACTAAATAGGCTAAGCCAAGATCTTACCTATTGATTTTGTTGAATGAGACAATTGGAGTATAAGGTGGAGAAAGTAACGAGTGGATTTACGACTCTACAAGTGTAAGTGTAGCTGCATTCAACATTCCCCTACTACAAAAGAATACGATAAAAGTTGTGTCATCCATTCTTCTCGACAAATGTTCAGTTAACATTCATAATAACATTCACAGTTTCATTCTGATGCCTACAAGTCTTCTTGCTCAATTAACATTCTAATGCTCAGTTTCACAAATCATAGAACATTTTAACATGCTTCGCTCACAATTCACAACAAAATTCATACAAACACAATTTCATTCTAACTCAAAATTAATACAAATTACTAACTACTCTTCGTCTGGGTGTTTGGTGTTCAAGGCGACCTACTATCGGCGTAGAGAGTTTTAGGGCACGATGTGAAAGGCTTAGAGAGTTTTAGGGCACAGAAGGCGGCGGCGAGGAGTGGCAGAGAACGTAGCAGCAGCCACTCGGTCCTCGCGAAGGCGGCGGCGAGGGGTGGCTAAGAATGTGGCGACGATGACGGCGACCTGCGAGGACTGAAGACGGCGGCGACTTGCGAAGGCGGAGGCAGCGGCAACTCGCGAGGCGGCGACGGCGAGTGGGCAAGGATGTCGAGCATCGAGTGGGCGAGGTGGCGATTGGAGGGGCAAGAGGTGAAGATGGCAATCGGAGGGGGAAGGGGTGAAGGCGGCAAAGATCGAAGGGGAAGAATCGAAGGCGGGAGGTGATCGGAGGGGAGGTCATGGCAATTGGAGTGGAGAGAGAAGACACAGAGAGCGCGAGAGGGTAGAGAGGAGAAAAAAATGTAAAATAATCTCGATGCTCCATGCAAAATGAATGGTCCAGAGTAAGGCCTTATACCAAATTTCATCGAAGTGTAATAAAGTTATGCTCGAAATAGTATAGGTCGGTCAACCTACCGTTCGACAGAATGAAAGTCGGTCGAGCAATAGTACCGGTCGACCGATTTGGAGATATCGGTCGACTGATAAATACATGAGCTACTCCAGATGATGTCGAGATGATACCGATTGACTTACTGGTCGATGTACCGATCGACTGACCAGCTACAGTCAGAATAAAATCAACGCAGTAGTCATATAGACCGGTCGACCAGTCCATAAATGTGGCCGATCCATTATTGGAATGAAAGTAACAACTATATTTCAAGGAGAAAATGTGAAATAAATTCTGAACAAAATTTTCATATACTGAAGCCTATAAAAAGAGTGACAAAGCCAGAAGAAAGGATCCATCTAAGCATTGAAGCAAAACTTTAAGAAATCAAAAAAAGATCTTTTTCCTTGAAGTTATCATTTAGAGCTTTCTTTCCTTGTTTCTCTTTTTGTGAGTGTTCTATTATAAAAGAGAGAAATCATTTTTCAAAAAATTGTGAGAGCTCCTATGTGAAAGAGGTTTCAAATCTTACCTCTTGAGCGAGAAAAAATATTAGCTTTTTAGGAGAAGAGGCTTGCCTTGCATCTCGAAGCGAAGAAAAGGTGGTTGTGTAAAGGGTTTTCTTCATTGCCTCATTTGGAACAAAAGAAGTGTTTTATGTAATCTCCGACGAACTCAAGGTCGAGAAGTCGGAGCGGGGACGTAGGTCAAGGTGTCGCCGAACCTCGTCAACAACCATCGCGTGCATTGCGTTTGAAACTCTCTCTCTTACTCTCCCTCTCATTTTATGTTTATGATCTGAATTGACTTGATTTAAAAGATTTTAAGAATCGATTTTAACCTTCCACAATGATTTTCGTGAAATCGGTATTTTCGGTTGAACACCAATTCACCTCCCCTCTTGGTGCCCTTTGTGATCTTACATAGTCATCATTCGTCACGACCTATATTCTTATCAACTCATTAATAATGTCAAAAGAGTCTTAATTTAACAATTGATCATTACATGATGCATGCATTTTATAAATATAATTAGACTTGCATTTAGGCACATTTCGTATAATTTGATCATAGCATGCATTTGTTTTTTACATTTATTTCTTTGAATTCTTTGAAGTAGCCATCTACCTTTAGTTGGTGTAATTTTATAGGAATTAAGAATAAAAATGACGGAGGAACAAAAGAAAAGAAGAAATAATGCAAAACAGAATTCAAACAGCTTCTTGAAACATCAATTATGTTTCTTCACGGGCCGTTATGGATTCGTCACGGCCGTTAAAGAATAGGTCATGCCTTGCAATCAGATGTTCACGACGCTCATAGGAGAGATTGCACAGAAAAATGTGTCTCACGGGCCATGACAATTATCTTATGGGCCGTGAAACACTAATTAACGCTTCGAATGCCTGTTTTCACGACTCTGGTATTGAAGGACTGTGATTTCATTGGCCTTTAAGTACTCATCACGGGCCGTGAAAATCGATTCTCACGCCACGCATTGCATTTCACGGACCAAAAGAACGCATGTGTCAAACGAAGACCACATATGGGCCATGAAGGATTTTTCACGCTCGTCGGTCGTTACTACAAAGTCTCAGAATCACATGACTCTCACGGCTTCTACAACGAATCAGATCTTAAAGTCTAATAGGCCATGAAAGATTGATAATGGGTCATTATTTTTCCAAAAAATTCTAGCATTGGCCGTTACATTACTTTTACGGACATCACAGAAAGTATAAAGTTAGCAACCATTAACTAACGGACCATGAAAGCGTATTAACGGGCCGTTAAGCGTTGAAGAACTTCAAAGAAACATTTTTTTAACGGGTCATCGTGGCCTCTTCATGGATATCACAGAACAATTCAGGATTTCAGATTCAGGGTTCACGGGCCGTGAAAGCCATAAGTCGCTTGAACGAAGGAAAAATCGCCCGACTCACGGGCCGCGAAGTCTGTTTTACGCCCCATGAAGGCTTTGGAAATTTCAACTTCGACTCTGACTCAACCGTTAAAACCAATTTAGGGGACGTGACTCGACATTGTTTTCAACACAAAAATGTATTTTCGGAAGAATTTCCAATGCACAAGGACTCCAACTCCTACCGTATGTCCTAAGGATCAATTTGAAACTAATTAAGCCAAAAGTCTCAAAATTTTACAAGGCAAAATTCTCAGACCCAATGGGACTCTAAATTTACCTTATTTCACATGAAAAATATTTTTGTTTCTTCCTAAGCCACTTGAAAATCGGAGACCCTATAAAAAGAGATATCTGACAGACAAAATTAATCATGCTAGGGCCTGTAACCTATTATTTGAAGCCAAGAACGTGAGAAGACTCTGAAGGATCGTTGAGAAGATTTCTGCTAGATCGAATCTAGACGAGAGATTAACGACACTTCATCGATGATTCCCAAAGAGTATTAACTGTTCTACTTAATGTTGGGATGATATTACACATTTATTTTCCTATTTTTATTTCTTCTGTAGTTTAGGATCTTAGTTCTTGCTTTTACAATTTAGAGTTCTTCATTATTTTTCTAGTTTGTAATAGTTCTATTGTTAAAGACAAACTGTTAAACCTTATTTCATAATCGATTATAGTTCAATTTTTTTTCGAATATGCATGCTATTATTAATGTTTTTTCCAGAGATTAATTACCTTCTATAATTAACTATCATTCTTGTAGGAGTAGTTGCTTTTAATTGCATGATTTCTATGGAATTGATTCTTAACTTTTAAGTTCAGGTATTGCATGTCACAACTCGTAAGATCCTTGATGGAATATTAGTTGTGCGATCTATTAATCATTACGATGTTATGGGTGATAATAGTTTAGAGACTGCATTGTAATGCATCTTAATCTCATATTTGATTAAATTATAATACATTACGGAGTAGTCTTAATCGAATTTGAATTGAGATAGGTTGACTGATTCTAGATGAAAATCAATAATTTGAATAGACTGTAATCCATCGTTAGAAACTAACTTGTAACGTTTGGTCAATTTAGTTTGTCTACAGTTTTTTTATCATCTTAAGTTCTATGCATCAGTAGATTAAATTAGATTAATTTAATTTTAGTCTTTACTTTTTTATTTATTTTCTGCACATCTTTTACTCAAAATCATATTATTTCCTATTAGTCTCTGAAATTAATTTAGTTAAGTAAGTTAATTCCTAATGGTTCAATATTCTATTCTTACACTTTATTACTTGAGAGGTTAATGTACTTACTAGCATTTAATTGTTTTCCATTCTTGTATCATTACACAAGTAGTCGAGTTTTATTTATGATCATCTGATCATGTGCCATCTCATTATTTCATATGCTCCATTCATAATTTTATTTCAAGTAGTACTTGTGCAAGGAATTTATCATTCTTCCTTCGCCAGTTGCATCAAATTGTGAGGGAATGCGAATTCCTGGGAGCCGTTGTAGAAGGCGGAGCCTGCAATCTCACACATGGCCTCAGTAGGATGCACTCCGTCCCAGAAGACAAACTTGCGGCGGTCGTCGCAGTAGTGCGAGGTCGGTCTGCACTTCAGATCTTTTTCATCGTATCCGCAGCACTGGTTCGTGATATTCGTGAACCCTACGCAGGATTAAACGATGTTTGAGAGAGATGGAGGGAGGGGGAGAGAGAGTATTCTTTTTAATTACATACCGTACTTCTGAGGATTTACAACGACTTCGTTAACCAAGTTGTAAGCGCTGCAAAAGGAGTAGTTGAAGCCTTCCAGGGCGTCACTCATATTTTGTAGGACAAGTGTAGTGGCATTGTTAAAAAGACCAGCAAAAGAATTCGCTGCGGATGAACAGTTCGGAAACTGGCTCCTTGCGGCTGGCGTGCAGCCGACTAGTGAGATGCCCAGTATCGCGAACTTTCTCGCTCCTAATTCATATAAGTTCTGCATGCATGCACGCAGAAGATGAGAGAGAGACACAGACACATGTACTGATGTACACGCGCTGACGTAAATATCGACCCATCGAGAGTATATAATTATCAGTGAGTTGTAGCCGTTACTAAACCTCCCGGTCGGCTTGGAGTGAGAGAAGTCGATGCCGTAGGGAAGGAAGTCGACCGTGCTGACGTTGGGAGAGGGGGGCAGGTACTTGTTGTTGCCGACGTCGACCAAGGAGTCGCCGAACACGTAGAGTGCCGGCACTTGCGGCCGTGCATCTGAGGATGCGAAACCTGCGGAGAGCACAACCAAGAGAACACCAAACACGATTAGCTTCATTTTCAGCAGCTTTTTTCTTTCCTTTTTTTTCTGGTCTATTCGTCGCTGCTTGCTTTCCTTAACTAATTCCCTAACCAATTTATAGGACGAGATAGAGCTCACCACGAGCAGCCTTTAATTGCAATATGGCACTAGATAGAGTGCTTCTATATACTAAGAACAAAATATCCAACTGTATAAAATGGACTTTTAGGAAGACAGTTGTAATATTTCTATTTTTTTTTTCTTTTTGTCTGTAAGCATGAAAGCTTTTGCACAATGGATTGGTAAATATGCCACTGATATGGAGAAGTACGTCAGATCCGCAATCGTACTTTGGCTTGGGTATCTCGTGATAGAGTGGGTGCTTAGGTTGCATGGATGATGGCAATCGCTGGCTAAGACATGGAAATTTAAGTTAAGTTCGATTACTTACTCATGTACTAATTCTTTCTACGGTTATTAATAGGTTCCGAAAAATTATGAGGGTATACCTGATGGCGCTCTAGCTCGGATATTATGATGATAATAAAAAGAAATTAAAAAATATGAAGATCCAAAGAATATAGATTAAAAAAAATAATGTTCTTAACAATTTAAGCTTTTACCAATATTTTCAGAATCGAACCGGGTTCCTTACTGGATCGTGGTTGGATCGGTTCGACCGGGCTCGACCAGATTGAATCGAATTTTATTAAAATAATATTATTTATAATAATTATAAAGATATAATATAAATTATATGATATAGTATATGAATATTGTACTAATAACCTATTAATAATGTTAAAAGTTAATATAACATATTTTTTATTTATTAAAATTTGTAATAATGATTAAAATATAAATATAAATAGATAATTATTAATTTAATATCTATTATTTATTGATGATAAATTCTATATTAATAAATTTCATTTTAAATTATTGTTATTTCTCTTTTTCTTTAACACTTTTCTTTTTATTTCCTTTATTTATGCCCTTTATAATTTTCCATTTTAATGTTATTCAATTTTAAATACTTACCTTTTTATTTTAATTTTTATTTAATTTTATGCATGTCATATTCTCTTCTCTTTTTACCTTTGTTGTATTTCTTTTCTTATTCTTTTTTAACTTTTCTTTTTTTTATCAATTTTTTAATTTTATTCTTCAAAATCTGCATCGAATCAGGTTGAACTAGTTCAACCAGCCCAGTTCAACCAGCCGGTTCAATCAGTTTTTCCGATTCAATGTTAAAAATAATTGACATCAAACCGAACTGAATTTGCGACCGATTCGTGGTTGAACCGGCCGGTCCGGTGGGATTTTGATAACATTGGCTTTTACTAATTGACAAAGTCAGTTATACATAGAATTTAATATGGTTTGGAAATGTAAATATCTTTGGGTTCATTCTTGATGGAACTCTGATTAAAAAAAAAATCTTTTCCTGAATAGTCCATGAAAAGTTATAGTACAGCACACATGAAACAAGTTAAAAATATAAATTAAAAAATGACACTCTTTAGGTAGTCACCTGTGAGCTTTGGCCAAGATTTTTTACATATTTGGTTGTACGTAGCTTAAGCTTTTTATTTTTTTTAATTTGCTTTGGCCAAGATTTTTTTACATATTTTGTTGTACGAGCTAGCCACTCTTAAATACCAAGCTTTACTAAATTGGACCGGACAGATATGTTCAACTAAGAATCAATGGTTGCTTGGTTCAATGCAATATCAGGAATTGTCCCGTAATAAAACCAGTTGTTGCTTTTGAAATTGATTGAAAAAAAGAACTAGTTGAACCTAGTTCAAATTCAATTTAAAAAACCAAAAACAATAAAAATAGAAAAGTTAACAAAGAAAATAGGAAATGTTAAAAGGAAAGTTAAAAAGGAGAGAAAATGAAATGTAAAAAATGAAATAGAAATAAAAAGACAATAAATAAAAATTGAATAATATTAAAAGGGAAATTATCAAAGGGAAGAAAAATGAAAATAAAGGGAAAGTGTCAAAGGAAAAATAAAAAAAGAATAATTTAAGGTAAAATATATTAATACAACATATATTACCATTAAATAATAAATAAAAAATATATAATAACATATTAAAATTGAATAATCCATATTTACATAAAAGTTTCAACAAAATATCGATGCGCGTAATAAGAATAATTACTTAATAACCTTTCAATGTAAAGTAACCATATAATTAAATAACATTGGCTTTTACTAATTGACAAAGTCAGTTATACATAGAATTTAATATGGTTTGGAAATGGAAATATCTTTGGGTTCATTCATGATGGAACTCTGATTAAAAAAAAATCTTTTCCTGAATAGTCCATGAAAAGTTATAGTACAGCACACATGAAACAAGTTAAAAATATAAATTAAAAAATGACACTCTTTAGGTAGTCACCTGTGAGCTTTGGCCAAGATTTTTTACATATTTGGTTGTACGTAGCTTAAGCTTTTTATTTTTTTTAATTTGCTTTGGCCAAGACTTTTTTACATATTTTGTTGTACTAGCTAGCCACTCTTAAATACCAAGCTTTACTAAATTGGACCGGATAGATAGGTTCAACTAAAAATCAATGGTTGTTTGGTTCAATGCAATATCAGGAGTTGTCCCGTAATAAAATTAGTTGTTGCTTTTGAAATTGATTGAAAAAAAGAACTAGTTGAACCTAGTTCAAATTCAATTTAAAAAACTAAAAACAATAAAAATAGAAAAGTTAACAAAGAAAATAGGAAGTGTTAAAAGGAAAGTTAAAAATGAGAGAAAATGAAATGTAAAAAATGAAATAGAAATAAAAAGACAATCAATAAAAATTGAATAATATTAAAAGGGAAATTATCAAAGGGCAAAAAAATGAAAATAAAGGGAAAGTGTCAAAGAAAAAATAAAAAAGAATAATTTAAGGTAAAATATATTAATACAACATATATTACCATTAAATAATAAATAAAAATATATAATAACATATTAAAATTGAATAATCCATATTTACATAAAAGTTTCAACAAAATATCGATGCGCGTAATAAGAATAATTACTTAATAACCTTTCAATGTAAAGTAACCATATAATTAAATAACATTAAATAACATTGGCTTTTACTAATTGACAAAGTCAGTTATACATAGAATTTAATATGGTTTGGAAATGGAAATATCTTTGGGTTCATTCTTGATGGAACTCTGATTAAAAAAAAATCTTTTCCTGAATAGTCCATGAAAAGTTATAGTACAGCACACATGAAACAAGTTAAAAATATAAATAAAAAAATGACACTCTTTAGGTAGTCACCTGTGAGCTTTGGCCAAGATTTTTTACATATTTGGTTGTATGTAGCTTAAGCTTTTTTATTTTTTTAATTTGCTTTGGCCAATATTTTTTTACATATTTTGTTGTACGAGCTAGCCACTCTTAAATAGCAAGCTTTACTAAATTGGACCGGACAGATAGGTTCAACTAAAAATCAATGGTTGTTTGGTTCAATGCAATATCAGGAATTGTCCCGTAATAAAATCAGTTGTTGCTTTTGAAATTGATTGATTAGTTCAAATTCAATTTAAAAAACCAAAAACAATAAAAATAGAAAAGTTAACAAATAAAATAGGAAGTGTTAAAAGGAAAGTTAAAAAGGAGAGAAAATGAAATGTAAAAAATGAAATAGAAATAAAAAAGACAATCAATAAAAATTGAATAATATTAAAAGGGAAATTATCAAAGGGCAGAAAAATGAAAATAAAGGGAAAGTGTCAAAGGAAAAATAAAAAAAAGAATAATTTAAGGTAAAATATATTAATACAACATATATTACCATTAAATAATAAATAAAAAATATATAATAACATATTAAAATTGAATAATCCATATTTACATAAAAGTTTCAACAAAATATCGATGCGCGTAATAAGAATAATTACTTAATAACCTTTCAATGTAAAGTAACCATATAATTTAACTCATCTTCGATTTGAACATGCACGTGCCATGTTGGCACATGTTTTTTTTTCTTTTTGTTCTTTTCTCGTCCTGCTAATTAATGGGCCCTACGTAAAGGAAAATAAACTATCAAACTCATGATTCATGCTATTATAATCTTAAAAGCGTGACAAGCGATTAAACCCTAATAAATAAATCAACTAGCAAATTAGGTTAATAATCATCGGGCATAAGATGAAGCAGGTGAATGAGAATAAATAAATAAATAAATGAATGAAAGAAAAGAAGACGGAAATGAAAACCCTTTCTCCATATTTTTTTGGAATTATTTTAATCACACCTCCTTGTTAATATTGTTATTGAGGATATAACCTTTGTTTAAGTAATAAATAATTCGTTGTTCTTTTTTTCAATAATAGGAAAGAGGATTACGAGTACAATATAAAAGAAAGTTTGCAAAATAATAATGAGAATAAAACAAATCTAAGTTTTCTTTTAAAAATTTTCGAGTGAAGTTGAGATAAGATTTTTGTTGGCATACAATCACATGAGGGCAAAAAATGGTTACAATTTGACGTGCGCTGTCCAGAGCAATTAATATTCATCGATCGGATGCGGGAACAAAGATCAAAGATGAACTGGCACGATGGAAACGATCAAACGACTTTGTCTTCTTTTATTTAATGTGGAAATAATATATATCATGACAATTTTGTCATGCCATGCAATATCAATTATTACTGGATATCTAAGACACTGTACGTACCACGTGTCTAAATTCCTTACTTCATGCATCCAATCCTCTCTCTCTCTTCTCTCTCTCTCTCTCTCGCTCGCTCTCGTGATTATTGTTTTTTTTCTAAAATAGCACGACGTAAAAATACCAAAGCTGATATGGAAACAAAAACTACGTAAGAGAAAACAACATAAATACTGTGTTTTTCGTTCTTTTTTACGTATTTGAATACAAGAGAAGCAAACAACGTATGATAGTATGCAGTATTGTAATGAATTTTTAGTTACTGTGAATTTAACTTTGCCAGATCTACAGATCTATGAATCATATATAAACTAAAAGAGATTATTTTCTTAGCTTTTAAAAATTATTAATAGTGTCTAGGTTTTCCGTGTATCAAACAACTATGATTGTGAACCTTGAAAGATGTTTTTATAAAGTAATTTAGATATAGGACTTAAATTGTTAGATTCTGCTCAAAAAAAATTTTTTGTAACTTATATAAGTTTTTTCTTGAGTACGTATGTCTCAATATCTTGGACAATAAAATAGTTTAGCAATATCAAATACTTTGTTTGATTTGCTTAGTTAAGAATGATCTTGTCTTGTTAATGCAATACATTGGTTGTTTTTTTTTTATATTTATAGATAATATAGATGCATATTTTTATATTGTGGATACATATTTGTAATCTCATAATTAAATTTATCTGGTACATAAAATCAAAATTAAAAATAATATTTTGTATTATATAATTAAGTTATTAACCTAATAAATCATTTACATTTTCACTAACATAGATATAAGTCCAATGAATATTTATGTTTTAAAAGAAAGATAATTCATCGAAATACATATACATCAATGGCTACATTCTTTAATAGTAGAATTCAGAATTGCTCTAAAAGACAATTCATTGTTCGTGATATTTATTAATGAAAAGTTAATAACTATTACTGTAAGTATATCACCTCAATCTGATAAATCTGACAAATCAAGAAATTTCTGGAGTTTATTCACATTGAAATTATTATAAAATAATTTTAATAATATAATTTTATCACATTTTAATTGTAAAAATATCGGTAATCATATGAGTTGCATATGATGTGATTAATATGACTAATATAAAGTACCGTTATAAATTAACTTTTAATATACCTTTTATATTTTTTTTGTGGAAAGCATTTATAAAAACTTACTTATAACCCATCATCGTTCTCTTAACATTTCAGAATTCATAGAGTTTGATGGAAATAAAAAATATAAAAAATAAAATAATATTATAAAACTGGTAGAATCTTGAGATCTTGATATCTAAATTTCAATTCTAATAGGATGTTGCAAAAGATCCTAAATTTAATATCAATATAGGGATGCAAAGGAGATATGGAATGTTGAAGCACCAGATCAATTTTACCAATTTCCGACCCATCGTCGAAAACTCGAGTTTTCGACAAATTTTTTAACGGAAACAGGGTAGTCATCGCCAACAATTTTTCGACAAGAGAAGTCATTCTTCAGAAATTCCGACGGATATTCTAGTCGGAAGTTCGGAAGGAGCATTTCCCCTGGAAGTTCCGAGGGGCCTGCCCATTGGACTTATCGACGGCAGAATGCCCGATGGGCATCGGCCGTAGGAAGGTCCAACGGACAGCTCCAATCAAACTTTATGATGGGAAGCTACCGTCAAAAGTTCCAATGGGGCCTCCATTGAAAGTTTCAGCGAGCACATTCCGTCGGGCGTTCCGACGGATGTCTTTCCATCAAATTTTATGGCGGGTATGTCCGTCGAAAACCTTTTTTTTAAATAAGATTAATTCTTTAAATCTCTCCTAAACTATAGCGATTTTTCGCATCTGCCCCTAATATATGAACTTACCATAGCGCCCCTTAAATTATGTCACGATTTTTGCTTTAGTCCATCCGTCATATTTTGTTAATTTTATGTTATTTTTTTATTTATTAAATACTAAAATGCCCATAACAAAGAAAAAAGTGGATATTTCAATTAGGCAAGAAGAAAGTTTAGTCATTTAATAAATTGAAAATAATTGAAAATAATGAAAAAATTAATATAATATGACGTATGGCCTAGAGTGAAAATCACAAAATAGTTTAAGGGGTGCTATGGTAAATTCATATATTAGGGGTAGATGCAAAAAATTGCTATACTTCAAGGGAGTATAAGAAATTAAACCTTTTAAATATAAAAAAATTGGACGTCTAGGGTTGGATCTGGTTGCTAACGGTCGATCTTGCCGAGAGAGAGGGATTGGGGGAGGAGGACGTCGGTGGTCGCATGCCCATCGGAATTGTTTGTAGTCAGAGCTAGATGGGTCGCCGGATCCAGTCGCCAAGACCTCCTATGGCTAGATCAGTCAGCCAACTGGCGGCCGGAGTTGAGAGAGAGGAAGAGGGAGAGGGAGAGGGGGAGGGTGGCTGAAGTCGAGAGAGAGGAAGAGGGAGAGGGGGAGGTGGGGGTGGGGGGAGGGAGGCGACCGGAGCCAAGATCGTCAAAGTTGTGGGAGGTTGCCGGAGACATGGGAGTTGCTGGAGCCATGTGTCTCTCACCATCTCATGTTCCAAGACAGGGTTGGGACGCAACGAAAGCTGGCTGGGATGTGCAAGGACAGTGGGCGATGCTGGGGCATGCGTGCAACGAGAATAGAGCAGGAGTCTCCTAGTAGGCCTGGCACATGGCGGGCATGCGATGAGCATGAGGCGCGGCGCACTCCTACTCCTAGTAAGAGTCGGGCTAGGATGAGGATGGTGGACGGCAAGAAGGCAAGGTCAGCAACCTGAAGTCTGACGGTGAGGAAGACTTCAATGGATGAGCAGCTTGCAGCTCCTAGTTCGAGTAGGAGCTAGGACATACAGGGGCGGCTGGACTCCTAATGCGAGTAGGAGTCGGACTTGCAGACGTGGAGCAGCGAGGAGGTTGATTCACAAGATAGCCAAAGATTCCTGGACCAAATATATGTGCCTGGATGTGCTGAAGTGTGGAGGTTCATGGACAAAGTCTGAGTTCAAGTAGGAGCTAGATTGGAGAAGTCCTAATGCATGTAGGTGATGGAGAATCTCCAAGGACTGCAAAAAATCTTCAATGTTGACAACTAGGACGTGGGAAGATGATTTTGAGGAGAAGATTGGAATCTTATTAGCACTAGGTTTGCTTTGGATAAGATCTTGCATGATCTTGTACAGCTGGGAGTAGGAGTTCTAGTTAAAGGAGCAATAGGAGTGTTCCCCTATATAAACTCATGTAAATTGAGATCATCAATCCAGGATGGGCGCTCATCTAGAATTCCTCTAGGGCTGTGTGGGGTTTGAGGATTCTTGAGAGGAGTTAATCAAGTCGAGTTGGACTTGAGCCATCCAGGAGAGGAGATCCTCAAGTCGGGGAGGACTTGAGTAAGGGATCAGGTCGTGTAGGGCTTGAGACCATGGGGGTCGTTGGGTGATCTGAGGCGGGGTCCTGAACATCCATGAAGGAATCCGAGTAGGGATCACCTAAGAGTGGACAGATTGTAATCTTTGTTTGATCAATGAATCCGAGAGCTCTTCCCTTTATCTTATATGCATGTTGTTCTATGTGCGTTCTATGGAGAGATGCTCCAAAAAGAGTCTCTTTAGTAGAGTTCTTAGAAGCTGTACAAACGTCTCGAGAAGAAGAGGTGTCGTGCCGCACAAGTGTTCGGAGAAGCGAAAAGTAGACCCGTGACACGTGGGAGTCGCTGGTGCCATAGGCGAGACATGGGGACTATATATATGTATGTATGTATATATATATGTATATATATATAAGGAGAGATGGGAGAGAAAGGGAGATGAAGAGATGGAAATAGAGAGAAAGGGGAGAGAGAGAAAGAGCGGAGAGGGGAGAATAAGAAAAAATTAGGCAAGAATAGAAGAGAAGAGGCGAGAAAAAAAATGAGAGTTTTCAATGGTCGTATGGATAGTCGTTCGTTGATAATTCTAAAGGTCCAACCCGTCGAAAATAATAATATTAATATATTAATCACATTCTTATATATATTATATTATATTCATCATATTCTTATATTATATTATATATTATTATAAATATAATTACTGATGGGTACGACCTTCAAAATTACCGACGGATGATTGTTAGTCGATAATTCCAAAGGCATGACTCGTCGATAATATTAATATTAAAATATTAATCTTATTCTTATATTATATTTTATATATTATTATAAATATAATTATCGATGAATAATGCCTTCAAAATTGATGGACGGTTATACGTTGACAATTTCGAAGGCTGGATCTGTAAGAAATATTAATCATATTCTTATGTTTTATTATAAATATAATTACTAACAGGTACAATCTTCAAAATCACCAACAGATGACCGTAAGGTTAGACCCGTCAGAAATATTAATATTAATATTAATATTAATATATTATATGATAATGATATTAATCGTATTTTTATATTATATTATATATATTTCTCTTAGATTTTTATATAAAAAAACAAATATATATTATATATTTCTCTTCTTCAAAATTTTTATAACAAAACAAATATAAGATGAATATAAAATAAGGATACTGGTCCAACAAATATATATTAATTTCTTTCTAATATTTTTGATAAAATATTTGCATCACAAAAACAATTTTTTCTTACACTGAATATAAATAATATATGCTAAAGAAACAAATTAATTCGATCTGTAGATAGTCTTTTATTCCGAAGGAGTAATAATACTGAAATTCATTCCACAATTTTCATTCCTTGCGTAATTTATTATTATCATTAAATTATATAAATATAAAACATCCATGACACACATAGATTTATGAAAGCAATTCAACTGACATCCGGCCATCACTCATGAGTGAAGTTATTAGGCCTTTTATTTATGAGATACCTGAGATCTCAATATATATTTTTGCATATAGTGCAACCCCAATTGTTCATCCCTTGGTTTATTTCTCAAATACCTTTGCAAGGAATTAATATGCCTCAAATTCTTCATGTGCCTGCGCCAGTTGCTTGATGTTGATTGGGCTTGCGTAGTCCTGACCATCATAGAAGGCATGGCCAGCTATCTTACACATGGCGTCAGTGGGATGTACTCCGTCCCAGAAGAGGTATTTGCGGCGGTCAGGACAGGGGGGTGTTTCTTCCATGCATCCTTTGGTGACCTCCGTGAATCCTGCAGGATTAATCATTTCAATTTTCAACTCAAGAATCAGAGAGAGAGAAAGAGAGAGAGAGAGACTTATTTTCTTGGTTACGTACCGAAGGCGTTGGGATTGTTAATGACGTCGGAAAGCAACTTGTAAGAGCTGCAAAGGGAGTATTTCATGTCTTTCAGGGATTTGCTGAGATTGATCAAGAGATCCTTAACGCGATTATTAAATCCCTCGGCCAGAGCATTCAATTCTGAGGCGCAACGAAAACAATTCTTCTCTCTTATTAGTGGCGTCCAGCCGATCGTTGGGACATCCACTACGGCGAACCTTCTCGCTCCAAAGCCATATAATCTCTGCACGCATGCAGATGGAAACACACGCACATATCATAAGTTACGTTGCACCGGGGAATATATATACACACACTGCACTTTTGCGTATTATGTTTTTTTCTTTTTTGACGCGGTGGTGGTGCATATATGGCTTACCCTGATATGGTCTTCAAATTTCGAGGTCATAAGGTCGTAAAGACAGTCTCTCCATATTGGGATGGTACAATTAAATACACATGTTGCTAAGACTGTGTGAGCCAAGTCGTTGGATCCGGCGATAATTAGGAAGATGGAATTCGACAGATCCTCGGGTTTTAATACAGCCGAGAGATTTCCTTTCAGAAGTCCGAAGTTGTCGATCTGCTGTGTCAATGGGATGTGGGGAATGAACAACAACTGCATGATGACATATAATTTAAATTGGATGAAGGTTTGCTGTCTTGTCAGATTCCAAGGCGGATAACTAAAATCGACTAATAAAAGAAAATAGATCATATATATATATATATATATATATATTACAGTATCCAAGATTCCTGAGCCTGCCGATGCGAAGCTGGCTCCTACTACTCCATCCTTCGGGAGACAGGAAGTGTTGTTGCAAAAAGAAAGGTATGGCGGAGGGCTCGCCACCCCCAAGTTCATTGCTGATGCATGACAAGAAATTACGTAGTTCTCATCAGATTAAAAAAGTAAAAAACATTGTTTGGTTTATTTTCATACAAAAACTTTTAATTTGAACCATATATATATTTTATTTTTTTCGGTAAGGATATATATATATATATTTATAAATGAAAAGAGGTACAGTACTATTATTTATTTATTTTTCTATACCTATGTAGTCCGCCGAGTTGTAGGCGTTGCTAAACCTCCCGGTCGGCTTGTGGTCTGGCATGTCGATGCCATAGGGAGCGAAGTCGGCGGGGTTTTGAGGGTTGATGTACTTGTTGTTGCCGACGTCGACCAAGGAGTCTCCGAACACGTAGAGCGCCGGTACTTCCGGCACTTTGTGCGAGGATGACAAACCTGCGAAGAGAACAACAAAGAGAACGCGAAACGTAATTAGCTTCATTCTTCAGCTGCTGCTGCTTCTCCTCCTCATTGATTTCGTCGGTTTATACAGTAATTCTACAACTATCTTAGTACGTAGGGACTAAGAGAGCACAGCTTGTTTTTCTCACCACGATCAAGCTCAGCTGATGCCCACGCATATTTATAGAGGAGACCGGAGGCCATTCGGCGTTTCCATTCCGTGTAAACGATCATACTTTATTAGCTACAGTATAAGAAACACTTTAGAAACATGTTTTAAACGAGAGACAAGACCAGTTCTTTTTAAAACCACAGAGAGCACATTTTAAAGATTAAAAGAATATAATTTTAATCGAAACAACTACGATAGTAACATGATAATTGATGACGCTACTCAGTAAAATAAATACTTCGATGACAATAAAATAAATGCTTCGATGACGCTCCTCCTCCTCCTCCTCCTCTTCCAGATCTCTCTTTTATTTGTACTATTTTTCCTTTCATCGTTCTTTTATCTTATCTCCCTAAGTCTCTTTCTTTTTTTTTTGCCTTGTCATTTTTTTGTCTAAATATCCTCTTTTGCCTTTTTTTTTCCTTCTAGTCCTTGCTGCATCTCACTCATGTTCCTAATCTATCTGAATTGTTGGTTGCCATGTAACTGATCTATCTGAATTGTTGTTTCTTTTCATATCCATTGGGAGCTCAAATATCCATGTTATCCTGGGCTATGTTTGGATGAATTTTTTATCAAACAGTCAATGTGACGGGAACTGACCCTACTAGAAAAACGCTGATTACCGACGGTAACACAATTACCGACGGTTTTTCAGTCGAAATCCGTCGGAAAAACGCTCGTCGTAAATCGATTTGCGACGGTCGAAAAAAAATTCGTTGGAACAGCCGTTCGAACCGTCGAAAGTTTTTGACGGTCGCAACTGTCGAAACTTTCGACGGTCGTTGCAACCGTCGATCTTTCGACGGTCGTAACAGTCGCAAAGAATTTTTTAAATATAAAAAAAATTAGTGGCCAGATCGGGCCGCGGCCAAATCCGGCCGCCCGCCAAAGGATCCGACGGCCAGTGGCTGGAGAGAAAGAGAGAGACGCCGGTGGAAGAGGATCGCCGACAGTCGACGTTTCACGTCCGGCCAAAGGCTCGCCGGCCGGGAGAGGAAGAGGGAGAGGGAGAGGGAGACGGCCGGGAGAGGGGGAGAGAGAGAGGAAAGGAGGGAGAGAGAGGAGAGGAGGGAGAGAGAGGAGAGGAGGGAGGGTGATATATATATATATATGTGTGTGTGTGTGTGTGAAAAAATAGGAGAAAGCGGGAAAACGAAAAGAGCGCGGGATAACGAAATATTAATTATTTTTAAAGTTACCAACGGTTGTGATCGTCGAAAAAATATTTAATTATATATAATATTTTTTTTACCGACGGTATGAACCGTCGGTAATTATTATCGACGGTCCAAACCGTCGGTAATTATTATCGACGGTCCAAACCGTCGGTAATTGCGACGGTTTGGACCGTCGCTAATTATATTAATAAAATATACCTCATATAATATTATTATATATTTATCGACGGTTACGATCGTTGAAAATTATGGCAAATTTTGCGACGAATGGATATCCGTCGAAAATATCGACGTTCCTGATTGTCAAAAAATTAAATAATAATATAAAAAATTATATAATTTATTTTTTTATTTCCGACGGTTGTAATCGTCGGAAAATCCATCGAAAAATTAAATAATAATATAACAAATTACATAATTTATTTTTTCATTTTCGACGATCGTAACCGTCGGAAAATTTATCGAAAAAATTAAATACTAATATAACAAATTACATAATTTATTTTTTCATTTCCGACGGTCGTAACCATTGGAAAAGCCATCGAAAAAAATTAAATAATAATATAATAAATTACATAATTTATTTTTTTTAATTTCTGATGGTTCTGACCGTCGGAAAATCCGTCGAAAATTGCGACGGATCAATATCCGTCGGAAATATCAACGTTCCTAATCGTCAAAAAATAAAATAATAATATAATAAATTTTCGACGATCGTGACTGTCGAAAAATCCATCGGAAATGAAACTGTCGAAAAATCCGTCGCAAATTGTGACGGATTTCTATCCATCGGAAATTGCCTATCGGAAAATGATAATTTTTTTGTAGTGTGGAAAGTTCTCGTCACGTGACTGATGTTTTTCATTTCAGAAAATGAAAAGTTCTCGCTTCCTTTTCAAGTTTTCAAGTTCTCGTTTCCAGCGAGAACTTCTCTATTTTTTTTTGGCTTTTTTGTTTTCAATCTTTATTATATTTTAATTACCAATTGCTAATTAATATTATTAGGTAAACTATTTTTGTATTAACTTAAATAATAATAAGTTATAATATTTTATTTATTAATATATTATCATTTTGCTATAAAATAACTTCTTTTTAACTTAATATAATATTTTTCATAAATTATAATATTAATAATATATGAAAATAATAAATTATAATATTACTATTTTTCACAAATTATAATATAAATATAAATATTTTTTTGTAAATTATAAATTAAAATATTAATATAAATATTTTCATAAATTATTAATTTAACTAAATAAAGATATAGTATTTTAATTTACTATACCTTTATATTCAATAAAATAATATATTATATTCTTAGTTCTTATTTTTTATCTAAATACATTTTTAAAACTTATCTATCAAATCAATTTTTTAAATTTCTATCATTACGTTTTTCATCCAAACATCAAACGGAGAACTACAAGTTCTCATGCCATATACAACCTAGACGAAATTGATGTCACTTGTTCCCGCCAATTTTGTGATACAATCTTATTAATTAAATATGTCAATCTAGTTAATAAAATAAAGTAATATTTTATTCATGCAGATAAGTCATATTGATAATAGAACATTGTCGCCATGATTAGGATGCTCAATGACTATATATATATATATATATATATATATATATATATATATATATATATATATACGTGGAGGTTAACGTCGTGAATTCAAACATCAAAGGCGACAACGTTGAACATTAAATAAATAATTGAACGCTTACAAACAACAAGTTCAGATTCATAATTATCAATAACATACAGTTGGCGTAAGCAAGTTGAATTTGTTGATCGCATCACGAGGGCAAAGCTCTAGCTATTGGTCAGTAAAGAGATTACGGGGATTGGTGGGGCGCGCGGCATATATCGAAAGTTGGAATATTTATAACTTTTTTCCTGGCCCATTTTTTTCTGCCTCTTGAACACTACTAGAAAAACGCGAATTACCGACGGTCCGGACCGTCGATAATCAGCCCAAAAATTGTCGGTAACGCAATTATCGACGGTTTTTCAGTCGGAATTGATCCGTCGAAAAAATGCTCGTCGCAAACGGATTTACGACGGTTGAAAAAATTCGTCGAAAATATCGACGGTTCTGGCCGTCGGAACAGTCCCCGGCGGTTCGACCCGTCGAAATTTTCCGATGGTTGCAACCGCCGGAAAAGTCCCTGGCGGTTCGAACCGTCGATATTTCGGACGGTTGCAACCGCCGGAAAAGGCCGGCGGTCCGAACCGTCGATATTTCCGACGGTTGCAACCGCCGAAAAAGGCCGGCGGTTCGAGCCGTCGCAACTTTTTGACGGTCACAATTGTCGAAACTTTGGACGGGCGTCGCAATCGTCGATCTTTTGACGGTCGCAACCGTCGCAAATAATTTTTTAAATATAAAAAAAATTAGCGGCCGGATCCGGCCGCCTGGCGTTCGGATCCGGCCTCTGGAGGCCGGATCGGCCCGCCTGGCGGCCGATCCGGGCGCTGGAGGCGGGAACCGGCCCGCCTAGCGGCCGATCCGGCCGCTGGAGGCGGGAACCGGCCGCCTGGCGACCGATCCGGCCGCCAGTCGGCCGATCGACCGCTGGGGGCCGGATCCGAACGGCCACGGCCGGATCCGGCCGAAGCAGAGAGAGAGACGCCGGCGCGGAGCGGGAGAGAGAGAGATACACCGACGCGGGAGAGGGTCGCCGGTGCGGAAGAGGGTCGTCCTTCGGTGTTGGCTCGCCATCGGTGCATCCTGAGTGTCCATCGGTGCCAGCCTGAGTGTCCATCGGTGCCAGCCTGAGTGTCCAGTCTTCGATGCATCCTGAGTGTCCATCGGTGTTGGCTCGCCATCTGTGGCATCATCTCTATCGTCAAAATCTAGTGATGTCTGCCCTCCAAACTTAAGACCCTTTCGGTGCAGGGTCCCGGAACTAATGACGTCAGCGGGGCGAGGTCTAATGTACTCCTCGTCTGTTGGAATCTCTATACCAAAATGGAGTAAAATTCTCGTAATCCAGGCACCAAAATATAAATGGTACCGACCAGTAGCACTAGAGGAGATCTTTTGAAATGTGTGGTCCATGTGATAGAAGACGTAATGGCCAAAGTGAAGAAATAAGGCATCACGAATGCAGAGACAGTGAAGAAAGAAGAGATCGAAGTGAGTGACCTCTGTATAGTGTCCGGCCCGGGGAGTGATCATGCGACTGAGGATGTGATGAGCCATCTTCATGATCGGATGAAAATGTCGATAGGCCGTTTCGACGGTATACTGGACATCTTGTCCAGCAAAAACCGTACGAATGTCATCTACGATCGGAAGATAATCGGAAGGCCAGCCATGGGTGACAAATGAATAAAAGCCAAGTAAGGGGCACACCACGCCAAAGATGCGACAGAGATGGTCGGGATCCAATCGAATGGTTACACCAAGGACATAGGTAATAATGACCTCGCGAGTGATTGTCATGTTCACATAAAAATGATGAACAAGACGATGGTACACACGCTCTGTGAGAGAGAGAAGTGGCAGCCAACCGATTGTTGCGAACATCTCTTGAACATCTGGAATGTTCAGAGCGTCCCAATCAATGGTATAGGCACGTTGGATTTCACGAGAGGCGTACAAGGCTTCGAACCTGACAGAGATGTCCCTAGAGACAAAAAGATGGCTATCAAACTCAGTGGGCTCGGTGGAAGATGGCTGACGAGTACGTCCATGGGATCGTCCTCGTCCACGGCTATGTCGAATGGACTCGGGTTCGGGTTCAGGTTCAGGTTCACGTCGGAGGACTTGAATCGTGCCACCGGAGCCGGAAAGGCGACGACGACGCTGAAAGACCATCTTAATACGCAAATGTCCATCGTCGGCCATGGATTCAACAATGGCGGCTGGGCACTGATCGTTGAAGAACGGAGGGAAGGACAGACAGAGAGAGAGGGATGGACAAGTGAGGCGGCCGACGGATAGATGTTGTCTGACGTTGAGAGAGGAGAGAGAGCGATGTGGCCGGCGGGACGATCGACTGGAGGTGGCATAGGCTTAAGGTGGTCGGCCGAAGAGAAGCGGAGAGAGGAGAAGGCAGAGAGACAGTCGGCTGGAGAGAGAGAGGGGGAGAAAAAGGTCGACCAAAGAGAGAGGGGGAGAGAGCGGCCGGAGAGAGAGAAAGGGCGGCCGGAGAGAGAGGGAGAGAGCGGCCGGAGAGAGAGAGATGAAGAGGGCGTTGTCTGCAGCCCTAGGATTTGAGGTTGGTCGGCGCGGTTGTTGAAGGAAGAGGGTCGGCCGGTCGCTGGAGTGGCCGACGGTCGTAGGGTTCGCCGGAGGGGAAAGGTCGGCTGGCCGGAGTTCGATCGTCAATCGTCGAAGGAAGAGCAACGGTCGGGTGGAGAGGAGGATTTGGTCGACCGATTTGAGAGATCGACTTCTTAAATCGCGCGATTTTGGCATATGCCGGTCGGCGACCGATCCTGACCAGCGGTCGATCGGATAATTATTTTTCATTTAAATCACCATCGGTCGATTTTATGTCAGCCGGACACATTCATATACCGGTCGACCGGTGTACCATATTGGTCGACCGATCGTTGTTTGACGAGAGCGCTTATTTGCAAATTTTATAGCGGTCGACCGGTCCTTCTAGTCGATCGACCGATCCCTGCATTTTTCAAAAATTTGAACCATTTAAATCATTTAAAAATTATAAAAATCATATTCCAGAGATATCATACAAATGTAAGTGTTGTGCAACACTTTTAATGTTCAATTCATGTCAAAAATGATATTGTATAACCAAGTCACTTTTACTTTGAATTGATATGCAATCAAGAGTTAATCATTCCTAATTCCCTTCTAATCATGTAAAATCATTCTTCACTTAAGAGTTTTGTAAAGATGTCTGCAAGTTGATCTTCGATGGACACATGTTCAATGACAGTGTTCTTAAGGAACACATGTTCTCTAATGAAATGATACCGTAAGTCAATATGTTTAGTCCTAGAGTGTTGAATTGGATTTTTAGTCATTTCTACAGCACTTATGTTATCGCACTTCATGGGTACATTTGAAAAATTTACACCATAATCAAATAATTGTTGTTTTACCCATAGTATTTGTGCACAATAACTACCGGCGGCTATATATTTGGCCTCGACGGTAGAAAGTGCGATGGAGTTTTATTTCTTGCTAGCTCATGAAATGAGAGAACTACCAAGAAAATAACATCCCAAGCTCATGAAATGAGAGAACTACCAAGAAAATAACATCCCACTAGTGCTTTTTCTATCAACTTTACACCCGACAAAATCCGCATCGGTGTAGGCATACAATTCAAATGAGGAATTTCTATCATACCAAATGCCTAATTCACTTGTATGCTTTAAATAGCGCAATATTCTTTTTACGACGATTAAGTACGATTCTTTGGGGGTGGATTGAAACCTAGCACACAAACACACTAAAGATTATGTCCGGCCTAGATGCCGTCAAGTAGAGCAAACTACCAATCATACCTCTGTACCTTTTTTGATCAATGGACTTGCCTTTTTCATCTTTATCTAATTTTATAGTAGTGCTCATAGGAGTTGTGCTCGACTTGCATTCGTTCATCCCGAATCTTTTGAATAGTTCTCTTGTATATTTTTTTTATTGAGAAAAATGCATTCCTTGGATTATTTTACTTGTAGGCCTAGAAAGAAAGTGAGCTCTCCTACAAGACTCATTTCAAATTCTTGTTGCATAAGAGTTTCAAACTCTTTGCATAGGCATTATTCATTAGTGGAACCATATATAATATCATCAACATAAATGTGAACTATTAAAATATTATTTTTAAAATGTTTTAAAAATAATGTGGTGTCAACTTTTCCTTTTTGAAAATTATTTTCAATTAAAAATGAACTTAATCTTTCATACCAAGCTCGAGGGACTTGCTTCAATTCATAAAGAGCTTTTGAGAGTTTAAATACATGATGGAGAAAATCTGGATTTTCAAAACCTTGAGGTTGTTCAATATAAACTTTCTCATTTATAAAACCATTCAAGAAAGCCGATTTAACATTCATTTGAAAAAGTTTAAAACCTTTATAGCATGCAAAAGCCAAAAGCATTCGAATTGCCTCAAGTCTAACAATAGGAGCAAAAGTTTCATTAAAAGCAATCCCTTCAATTTGTGAGTAACTCTTGGCCACTAATCTAGCCTTGTTCCTCACAATGACCATTTTCATCTAACTTGTTTCGAAAGACCCATTTGGTTCTAACGATAGGATGGTCCTTGGGTCTTTCTATAAGTTTTCACACGATTTCTTTCAAAATTATTTAATTCCTCATGTATTGCATTTATACAATTTGGATCTTCAAGTGCTTCATCTATACTGTTGGGCTCAAAATTTGCAAGGAAAGCCGAAAAAGCACATAGATTTTTTAAAGAATTTTTAATTTTTATGTCTTCATTTATATTACCTATAACTTGATTAAGTGGGTGTGATGAGGCATGTCTTCAATTTTTTGGGATGATTTGATTCTCTTCTCTTTGAGGTATCCCATTTCTTCCGCCTTTGGGGTGTAAGCTTTTGCTTCCTCTATGTCCACAACTTCAAGTTTTTTTTGTACTTCAACTATTTCTTCATCATCATCATGTACTTGTTTGCTCAAAAAATCATTATTTCATTGAATTTAACATTAATAGACTCTTCAACAACTAATATCTTTTGTTATACACTCTATAGGTTTTACTTGTACTAGAATAATTAAGAAAAATACCATCATCATATTTATCATCAAATTTGCCTAGTTTATCTTTGATATTCAAAATATAACATTTATATCCAAAAACATTAAAATAATATATACTTGGTTTCTTACCAAATAGCATTTCAAAACATGTTTTCTTTTCAAGAGGTCTAAGTAGAATTCTATTGAGAACATAGCATGATGTGTTTACGGCTTCCGCCCAAAAATATTTTGGTAACTTGCTTTCATTTAAAATTGTTTTAGCCATTTCTTGTATAGTTCTATTTTTTCTTTCTACTACTCCATTTTGTTGATGTGTTCTAAGAGTGGAAAAATTATGGGTTATTCCATTCTCTTCGCAAAATAATTCAAATTTATGATTTTTAAATTCTCCTCCATGGTCACTTCTAATTTTTGAAATCTTTTGTTCAAATTCGTTTTGAACTCTTTTTGCAAATTTGGAAAACATATTTAGCGTTTCATCTTTACTAACGAGAAAAATTGTCCAAGTGAAACGGGAGAAATCATCAATAATTATAAATACATATCTTTTTCCTCCTAAGTTTGTCACATCAATAGGTACAAACAAGTCAAGATGTAAAAGTTTCAAAGCCCTATGTGTACTAATAATTCTTTTTAATTTAAAAGAACTTTTGGTTTGTTTACTTTTTAGACATGAATCACAAATATTATTTTTTTTCAAATTTAATCTTAGGCAAGCCTCTAACCAATTCATAATTTGAAAGTTTATTTAGTAATTTATAATTTGCATGTCCTAATCTTCTATGCCACAAGTTTATGTCATCATGCATGACACTAAAACATTTTTCATTTTTCAAGTTATCAAAATTAATTTTATATACACTGCTGTACCTAAAACCCATGTGTAAAAGTTTTCATCTAGTATTAAACATTTGTCCTTTTCAAATTTGACTAAATAATTTTTATCGCATAATTGACTTATTCTAATTAGATTATGTTCTAAATTTTCAACAAGTCAAATATTTTCTATTTACACTTTGTCATTCTTATCAATATTACCTATACCAATTACTCTTCCTTTGCTATTGTTTTCAAATGTGACTTTTCCTTCATTTTTCTTTTCCAAATTGGTGAAATTTGAGGGATCGCCGGTCATATGTCTTGAGCATCCACTATCCAAATACCATTTACCTTCATTGTACTTAGAAGCTTCCTACAAAAGAGAAATTAGGAGTTTCATCTTTTTTGTACGTAAATTTGCTTGGGTCCATCTTGGTTAGTCATGATTCTTTTTGGAACCCAAATTTTCTTCATTCCTTTACTTATTTCTTTCATAATTCTGCCATCATAAGAATAATGCCCTTCATATCCACAATAAAAACAAACAATATGTGATATTGTATAGTCATGCGATGCTTCGACAAACAAAATTCTTTTATCATTCTTCTTTTCAAAAGAGGTGAAACCAAGTACCTTTTTATTTGAAGATACTCTAGATTCACTAAGCATGACATCTAACATTTTACTTTCATTTGAGAAATTTTCAAGTTCAACTTTCAATTTATTAGTTTCTTTGTTCAAGCATACAATTTCTATAATTTGTCTTTTACATAATGATTTTAGTGCACTATTTTCCATTTTCAATTCTTCAATTGAGAATTCTAAGCCAGAACTTTTTTTCATTCAATATATCACACTTTTCACATGCTTTAATATTCTTATTTTTCTTTTGCAAATTTTCAAACTCTATTTTTATCTCATCGTATTTCTTTTTTAGGCATCCATATTTATTAATTAGGCCTCTAAAATCCTTATGCACATTGAAAATTTTACAATCATTAGAGTTAAAGGAGTTAGATGATACCTCATGGCTATTAGTCATTAGACATATGTAGACTTCTTCGTCATCACTAAAGGAGGTGTTGGAGTCATTTTCTTCATCTTCGCTTTCATCCCAAGTGGCTTGGAGAGCATTTTTCTTCCTTCTTGAGCTTTATCCATCTTTCTCTTTTTTTGACCAAATTTGGACATTCATTTTTATAGTGTCCAATCTTTTTGCATTCAAAGTAAGTTATTTGACTTTTGCTTAATGATGATCTTCTGTTGGTGAAGCTTTTTTTTTCTTTTGCTTAGCAAACTTGAGATATTTGTCAAGCTTCTTTGCATATAGGGAATCTTCTTTTCATCAAGATCTTCATCCTCTTCACTTGTATCTTCCTCATCTTTATTTACCTTTAATACCAATATTTTTCTTTTTGGAGTATTTGCTTCTTCATCTTCCTTGATCCCGATCTCATAGGTTAAGAGCGAACTTATAAGATCATCAAAGTCTAACTTGTTTAAGTCATTTTCTTCAATCACCGTCCTCTTTGTATGCCATTTGAAGGAGAGAGTCATGAGAAACTTTTTCACTTTTTGAGGGTTAGTCTTTGGCTCGTCCAAAGAGGCTAAGTCATTTATAATATCATTGAAGCGAACAATCATCTCATTAATAGATTCATTTTCAAGCATTTTAAAAGAATCATATTGATGATTTAAAATATTTAATCTAGACTCCTTAACTTTATTCGTTCCTTCATGAGTAATAATGAGTTTTTTTCAAATATCATTAGCACTTTCACATCTAAAAATCCGATTAAACTCCGTTGGATCCAAAGCACAATAAAAAATAATTCTTAGGCATCAGTTGCAAGTTGCACTTACACAAAACTGATGTGGAGGAAAAAAAACTTGAAATGGTCAAAATAAAAAGGTTGGAAGGCCTAAGAGCTACAAGAGCCAAGGCATCGTAAAAGAAGAGACCTAAATTTGGATGTTCCTTACCATCCAACCAAGTGTTAATTTATATACAAGTTTGTACTGTATATTTTTAATTTGTTTACTGGTAAAGAAGCTTTGCAATAGAAACTTTTACTTAGCAAATATAAAGAATAATTTTTCTTTCGAATAGCTTTGCCACTGGCATATTGAGGATGATAGGTGACTTGGAAGAAGCATGCAACAAAACAAAACCAAAATTTGCATTTGGGAATTCAACAGTCTTCCCTTTTATGCTGCATAAATGGGCTTCACGAGTTCCAGCATCAGCTCCATATTCCTCTTGGGATGTTGTAAGGAGGAAAAAGGAAGCACAGTGAAGGAGATCCATCTCTGTTCCAAATTAGTTATCTACCAGCAGTTCTTGCACCTGTTCTCGAGAATGAAAAATATTGACACTAGATACAAGGACTCAGGTGGATAGACCTGTCCTCCCTGGTACTCTACAGAAACCCAGAAGCAGGTTCGCAATCTGCAAGTTTGAGTTTCACTGCAAGACACCATCCGACAAATGGGAAGCCATAAACTCAACAGCAAATCTTAATCTGTTTAAACAAAATTCTGTTTGAACTAAAGGGAAGAAACTTGCACTTTTATGCTCAAAAACTTGAGTGGAGCTATAGAATGCTTTCACTTGCTTGGATGCTTTTCCTTCATGCCTTGGCACTCCTTTTATAGGTTTGAGGAGGTGAAAATTCATTCAAAAACTTTTTCACAATTTTGTCCTCAAAAATTCTAACCGTTACTGTTCATTTGATCGAGAGGCCGGTCGACCGCTGGGACGGGCCGGTCGACCGGTCTATGTGACCGTTGCTGCTTTTTTAGCCTTTTGAAGTCATCCGGTCGATCGGTCCTTCAACCGATGCATCGTCCGATAATGTCTCGACGTCGACCGGTATAATTTCTATTGACCGGTATAATTTTGACGTCGACCAGTATAATCTCAGCTTTTCTTTTGCTGATTATCAGTCGACCGATGCCATAGCCGGTCGATTGGTCTTGTCTGAAAAATTTTTCTTGCGATTTTAAATTGTCGATTTCTTCTGCGAATGTGGTCATATCAATCCTACACCTACATTATCATCACTTGGGCATAGATTAGTAACTTTTATGTCCATTTAATTTGTTATCATCAAAACATATGATTCAACAATATCATCATATAAATGATATCCATTTAACAATTATGAGTGGCAGTTCTTCTATTTTTAAGAAATGATTGTACAATGCGCACTTAAATAAGTCAGATATTGTAATAAAAAAATCTAAAACTTATATTTCTACTCAAATTAAATTTACTTTTTATTCAATGAAAAAAATAAAAAACAAACTTCCATTAGATGACCCACACAATCTCGTGCATTGGCATTTGCATAATATATATTTATAAATTAATATTTTGTATTGAATAGTGGCGGAGTCAGGAATATTTTGATGTGTAGTTGAAGAGTGTGTTTCTTCCTTGGGTAGCTTTTAAATTTTCTACATATGTATATATATATAATTAAATATATTAATTTTGGATACAAAAATAATTAAAATATTTATCATTATGATATTAAAACATAAATAATAATTTATAATATTATCTATAACAGTATAGTTAAAAAAAGGGTCATGCATACAATTTCTCTTGTATTTTATTTAGCTGAAAAATACATTTCTAAATTGATTTACTAAAAAATAATTTCAACACTTAACAAATATTTCATAAGTGTAATAGAAAATAGTAAACATAAATATTTAGTTATACTATTATATTAACAAAACAATATTGCATGATTATTTGTGTATATCAATTGTATATAATAATTATAAATCAAATGAGCAAATATAATATCATGCACCACCTAATTATACGTTGATTAAAGGTAATAGATAAACAAAAAATTAGAATTAAAATTATAAAATAATAAAGTATAATGTCTAAAGAGAAATAATGAGTTGATTGGATGAAAATAGAGGACAAAAATATTATACACAAATTTATAAAACTTGGAAGACCAATTATAAAAATAAGTGTGAAAAATTGTGGTATGGATCACTTAATTAAGAAAAAAAATAAATTGATTAAGGCCTATATATAAATATAACAATTAAATAAAAATAAAATAGTAAAATATAATGATTGAAAGAGAAAGAATAGAGTGGATAAAAATAAAATGGTAAAAAGAATTATATGTGAATAATTTCACCACTATAAGTAATAATACAAAATTCCATTATAAGCATAAGAACCCATGTAGCTCTACCTTTCACTACAAAAAAAACTGTTAAATAGCAACACAAGCTCCGAGAGACGCTATTGTGGCACTAATGTGTGACTAAAAATAATAGCGTTACTTTAGCGTCGACATAACACCGATAATATGAGAATGCTTAGAATCGGTAGCTATTAGTGTCGCAATAGCACCAAATCCAAAGTCGATGCAACTAGCATTAACAGTCGACGCTAACCCGATGTTAAGATGATGCGAAAAGTGTCATTGCGAACAGTTGAGTCGCGTCGCTAAAGTGACGCTAAAGTGGCACAGAAATATGCAACGCCATGTCGATGCTCATGTGACACTACAGTTGTACTTAAGTCGACGCTAGTTAGATGCCAATGTTATGATTTAATGGGGTCTCGATTGCGACGCTAATCATGTCGATGCTAATGTGACACTAATCATTCACTTGATATTCTAGATAGTAATCATCTACGGGCACATCATTGTATATGGATGATATTTCATGATTGATCACTAGCTGATCATACTATAATTTTACTAATTTTTCATCTGAATTGATGTGCATATAAGCCTTGAAATGAGTATATTTGGATAATTATGCTCAATGTACATGTAATTATCATTCTTGCACAATACTAGGCTGCATTTGATAATTGAGCTATTTTTATATGTTGTCCTAACCTCTATTTGTTTAATTTCTATTTGAGAAGATTGATGCTTACTGTTCTTGATCTTTCAGCAAGTTATCCAAGTGTGCAACTAGCTGAAAAAGGAGGGAGAGACCACTGCTAGCTGCCCAAAAAGCTGAATGAAATCTGCTAGAAAAAGAAGGGACATGACAGATGGCCCAAATCAGAAGAATGGAAGCTTCTGATTTGCATCAAAGGGTGAGGAATGAACATATAAAAGGAAGATGATAGGAAGAATGAGAGAGGAGCCTCCATTTGCACGGTTGCTGGACCAGAGAGCTGAAGGAGAAGAAGAGGAGCTGCATTCTGATTTCTATCAACAGATTCCTTATTTTTGATTTCAGAATGTTTTGCATTGAGTCACATCTCTATTTTGTATTAATCTTAACATCTATGAGGAGCTAAATTTTAGCTCTTCTAGGATCGGGTAGTAGTCTAATTGTAGTTATGGATGGATGATGAACAATGCTATTTTCCTTTATGATGTTGATACAATTCTAATATTGTTGGAATCTATTTTCTTTATCATTGGGAGTTCTGCTTGTAATGGCAACTGAAAAGTTGACTTCAGATTTCCTTCTTATTCAGAAATGAATTAAGAACAATGATAGGTTACTTGATTCCAATAGGTGGTTGTGAATTTGAAGTATCCAATTATCTTTTGTTAATGTGAACCTCACTTGTATTGGCAACCGAGAGATTATAGGTTCTCTTGATATTTAGAGATAAACCAAGGACATTGACATTAGTGTTGGATCTGAATATGTTTCCGTATGATTAATTGAATCAATTGTTCCATCATTATAATTGTTGATTAATTGTGATACCATCTTTAGACTTTACTGATTTTGATAAATATGAGAGGATTGTTAGCATATCAGTAAATGTTAAGTGTTGTGCTTAATGATAACTTAACATCAGTAACGATCCTTTCTGAATCAACCTAGCTAACATTCATATGAGAATATGATATTTAGTTTAATTCTAATACACTGTGAGAACAGTCCTTTTATAGGTTGAATCTGATATGACTTGCATTGCTGAATTGTTCTAATTCATCCATAGCTGAATTAGATGAATCCCATTCTTAGGAGAATCTATCATTAATTGTTAATCCCCTTTAAGTTTTCAGTTAAGTAATTAGATTTCATTCCACATTAATCATCTTAATACCAAAAAGAGCCATTTCCTAGTCATAGTTTAATTCTGTGCTTACCTTCACCTATTTGTTGTTTTAGCTATCTTAGTTTAGGATTAATCTAGTCTAGTTAGTGAGTCTTTAGTCCTCAAATCACTGTGGATACGACACTTGAGTCTACTACTCTGACCTGTGCACTTGCAGGAGAGTGAAGTGGGGAGTTTTGATCATATTTCAGTAAATTGCATTTTTCTCAATTCCAAGCCATAAAACAGCAAGTTAATCATACTCCACACAAATCACATCAATGATCATCTACCATTATTTCTGTTAAGAATAGTCTTCATCCTTAGTTCTTTTCGATGGATACTTAGTGTAGTACACTTGTTGCGCTTGTTCTGTCAATACGAATGGATCGTATAACTGAAGTCTCGATCGAGAATTAATATTTACCAATTTAAACTTTTGATCGATCAAGGGTTCAAGAGTGAATTATAATAAAATAAATTACTATGCACTATATTATATAATTAATAAAATATAATGATAATATATTTTTTGTTATGATTTTAATATTTAATAAATGTTATTTTGAATTAATTATTATTTATATATTATAATGTATTACTTATGATATATTTATTTAAGATTATTAAAAAAATATTATTTTAATAAAATATTATTCAATCTGATTGAACTCGATCGGACCGTGACCCAATTAAGCTTCTGATTCGATCTGTTGGAATCCACCTTGTCGTCGTCACATGCTATCATGAATTATCTCGTCGTCAGCTCGAATGTTGCAGAGCAAGTAGTGTGTAGCTACTTCATTCCTGCAACCATGTCCTACAACCATGTCTCAGGCCAAGTAGCGGTGGATGAGATCCGCTATACCGTTTTATGTTTTTGTATTAGTCTTATTTTTAGTATAAATACGTGTCCTGGAATCACTTTAATTTTCTAATTGAATAGAAGCTTTACTCTTTCTTCTTTTCCCCTTTACTTCTCCTACTTCTTCTTCCCCACTTCCGGCAACATCCATTACGGCCAGCAAGAGCTCCAGCACAAAACTTGACATGGTATTAGAGCGAGGTTGATCGCGATCACTGTGAGCTCCTTCCCCATCGCTGATCGACGTCACAGCCTGTCGGAAGCTTGTTTGCTGCTTCGAAGCTCATCGTTCTTCAGGCGATCTCAAGTCATATGGCGCTTGTGAGTCCATGCGATGTCTAGCCGTGGTTGACGCAGATCTGGCGGATCTGAGTGCGGACGCTGCTCTCGTCGTCAGATCTGGTTAATCGAGTTTCTTCTTATTTTATAGTCGTGTTCTTTGTTCCTTGTTCGCGTTTGTCCGCTTTATGTTCTTTGAATCTGCATTTTGTTCCTTGTTCCCTTCTTGTGGATCCGATCGAAAGTTTCTTTTCTTCTCTGTTTCTTGAAATTGAGTTTTAGATCTTTCATTGTCTTCGGTCGTAGATCGTTCTTCGTTCGTTGCTCTCTATTGTCATTTTCTTGTGTTCTCTGTTTTTCTTTTTTCCTATCGAATGTTCCTCCGATCGAGTCTCTTTCCACTTTTATGTGTTCTCCCAGTCCATTTCCCGGTGGTGATCACCGGTTGATTTCCTGACGTTATCGTCGGAGGGTGTGTCCATTATCGGCCTTTAACCGACGTTGTTGTCAACGATCGGAATTGAATGTCTTGGTTCACCGATGGTTTTTCGGCGCCTCGATTGTATTGAAAAATTTTTCGGTTCGTCGCTATTTTTTCGACGTTCTCAATGATTTGTTGAGATCTGGAGATGTATTGCCTCCGATCAATCCTCTTTGTTTTCTTCTCTAAAGCTTTCTTTTCTTCTTCATGTTCTTCGGTTCTGTTCACTTGCTATCATGTTCTTCGCCTACTCTGTTCCGTCATTCCCTTTCATTGCTCAGTTCATCAATAGCCTTTGTTTCTTCCTTCTTTTTCGTGTTCTTTTGTCTTTGTCTCCAGTCTCGAGTGTTCATCAGGAGCTGTTCATCTCCGGTTCTTCAAGTAGCCACAGGGAGCATCCATATGTCGCGAGCTCGCAAGCTGCCATGCATGTTTTTTTACGGATGTTCGACGAATGGTGATTAGTGCCTCTTAGAAGTACCAACTTATAGCTATAGTGTTCGATGATTTGGTACAACCAACTTGAGGTTGCCATGTGACATCAAATTGCAAAAAGTTCAAGCTACCAATCTCAGCAACAAGTTCCAGCGGTAGTCGCCGCCTTCATATTTCTTCATATCCGACCAGTGAGGTGTCGATGAGTTACTGTTCTGCTCCTCTCATCAATATCAACTTGCGCACCTGTGTGGGCATAGGGGCATCCATCGTCTGTGTACTCCTTCAACGTCAGTGATTTTGTGCACACAAATTCTCTTTAGTTGTCGAGCTGCAGTATGGTGACAACTCACAGTGACGGTTCAGATTCAGTTTGTTTACCAAGGACTCATGGAGGAAGGAATTAATGTCTTTTATGTTTCACTCTGATGATGTACTTGGTATTCCCTGCCCCTTCCCGAGAGCTGGCTTGGTTTGATTGCTTCTCCAGTCTGTAGTTGATGTGTTCAATAAAATGATTCTTGATTCTCTGCTTCATTGCCGACGACGTGTGTCTTCAAGTTGATGCGGTACGCTCCCCGATGTCAACTTGAGGGGGGCTGTTGGAATCCACCTCGTCGTCATCACATGCTATCATGAATTATCTCGTCGTCAGCTCGGATGTTGCATAGCAAGTAGTGTGTAGCTACTTCATTCCTGCAACCATGTCTCAGATCAAGTAGCGGTGGATGAGATCTGCTATACCTTTTTATGTTTTTGTATCAGTCTTATTTCTAGTATAAATACGTGTCCTGGAATCACTTTAACTTTCTAATTGAATAGAAGCTTTACTCTTTCTTCTTTTCCCCTTTACTTCTACTTCTTCTTTCCCACTTTCGGCAACATCCATTACGGCCAGCAAGAGCTCCAGCACAAAACTTGACATGATCTCTGATTCGATTATGAAAACATTGCTTCCAACTCTTCCCCTCCGAACTTGTTGCTGCCACTATTGCTCGGGTGAGCTCCTCATTTGTGGATGCTGCTGGTGTGGCTTGGAAAGAGGGTGTTGTGAGAGGGAGAGGGTGGGAGTGAGAGAGGGTGTGAGAGTAGAGGGGGAAATGGGGTGGTCGGCTGGTGGGACGGGGCGAGAGGAGAATGGGTATTGGGTGAAGAAAAAAGTGGTTTTTCTACTTTCGGATATTAGTTTAAGGGTTTCAACTTTTGGATCATTCAATGGACTTGTGGATGTGGCTTTTTTTTTTGTAGAATATTACACAAAACTTGGGACTTGGTTTCGTTAGATTCTCCCAAACACTAACACAACTTGAATCCAAAACATCGGACAACGCAAGAGTACGCTTGTCAGAATTTTGGGTAATCTATTCTTGTTTCTTCCATAACCACGTTAATTCCAATCTTGTTGGGGAACGATTGGATTTCACCTTATAGTCTTTTTTTTTCTTATTTGTCATATTATTTGCCATTTTATATAGGTGATCAATATTATATATGTGTGCATGTATTATAACACTTTGTTATTAATAACAAAATAAACATTAATGAACATATATATTTTATTTAAATACGTTGGTTACAAATACTTATTTTGTGAGCACTTTTAGTGTCTAAGATATATCTGATTTAAGTATATTACAAAATTAATCAGTTTAAACTATAAAAAGAATATGATTACATTTATAATTAGGCATCATATTCTCTAATTCTACATTCTAATTCTATCCAAACATTTATTCAAATAGTATCCAATATAAGATTTTTAACGATTTTCGTCATCCAAATTCATCGAAAATATCGTGAAATCTGTCGAAAAAACTAGTTTCCGACGCATTTTTACCTCTCGTTGCGAGCAACTTTCCTACGGATTTAGAAAATCATCGATATTTCCAAAGGAGACATCCTGATGGGCAACCTCATGTCGGAGGTTCCGATGGGATAGAAAATGTCGGAACCTCGGGGGGAGGCATTATGTCGAAACTTGAGATGGGGTATACCCGAGGGAGGTTTCGATGGGTAGTCGACCATCAGAACATCTTAAGGAAATATTTCGCCTTTGGGTCTTCTTTTAGTTCTTGATTGTGTAAAGCATACAAGTTGACATTTGTTTCCTGTATCACTTTTTTTTCCAAAAAATTCTTAAGGTTTTGGGTTTGTCGTCACATTTTGCGAAAAAGGACATATTGGAAATTGTAAATATATTATTTTTAAATTATATTATGCTTAAATTATCTTTCAAATGTTAGAGATACGATGTAAGATTATTTTAGAATAAAGCATTACATAACTCTCTTATTTCTTCTTGGTATGCTTAAGTTATATTATATAATTTTTATCATAAATATTATTACTGATGAATCGTTCCGTAAAAGATGTTAATATTAAAATATTAGTCAAATGCTTAAATTATATTATATATTTTTATTATAAATATAATTACCGACAGATCTTGTCTTTTACTGACAGATTTTGATCCGTCGATAATTTTAAAAGCTAGACTCGTTAAAAATATTAATATTAAAATATTAATCATATTCTTAAATTATATTATATATATATTTATTATAAATATACTTACTAACGGATCTTGCTTTCGGGATTATCGATGGACTTTTGATCCCTCTATTATTCTGAAGGTAGACCCATTGAAAATATTAATATTTAAATATTAGTCATATGTTTAAATTATATATATTATTTATAAATATAGTTACCAATGGATTGCATCCTTGGAATTATCGAGAGATACACTATCCATCGGTAATTCTGAAGGCGGCCGACGTCGATAAGTTACCGACGGATGTTGACCGTCAGTATTTTGAAAGGATTTTTTTTGCCGTTGCAAATGCCATAAAAAATTGAGAAAATTTTTTGTCCGTCGAAAAATATCTATCCCAAATGTGTGATGTTCTTGTAGTGATCCTCTTTCATTTGCAAGATGCACATGAGATTAGGTTGAGTCCGAAGCAAATGAAAAACTCCAACAGACTTGCGATCACTACAAGAAAATTACCATTCAGTGATCAAGTGTTGTGAGCTCATTCTAGTGACATTCAGGCCAAGATTCGATGCATGCATGAACCAAGTAGTTCGAGATATGTTTCACAAGTTGCCAGTTCAATTTGCATTAACTGACACAAGAAACAGACTGCAAATGCAACATCTAGCTGAGTCAATTGTAAGTATTAAAGTGCACTAGAGACTAGTATATAAAGGGTTGGATTAGAAAACACCTTATTTAGCTGCAAGCTCCTTGTAGAGTGGAAAGTGGAGAAGTGTCAGTGCGGCGGAGCAAGTCGTCATATATTTTTGTTGAGACCGCAATAAACCATCAAATGTGAAAATAACTTTGAACCAAGTAAGAAATGAAGAACTCCATCATCATATACAGCTAGAGCTTATAATAAGATCATCAACATAAATGAGAACATAGGCTATGGTTGTTGAGTTCTATTGATATTAAGTGATGTGTCTGTAGTTCAACAAAGAAAATTAAATTGAAGCAATGCTTGCCTTCCATCTATTGAATGCCAAAAGGAAACTTAGTATTTGAAACCAAGTTTTTGAAGTTTGTTTAAGTTCATAAATAAACTTATTCTTCAGCAGTGTCCGTCGATCATCCCGGGCCTTCTCAACCGGGCCCTGGTGTAGAGGATGATTCCTCTTCGTCTGAAAGAGAGGGAATCCATGATAATGGAGTGGTCACCATGAATAATATTGATCGATCGTAAGTTGGATAAGTTTTACAATTTCTATTATAGTTCATATTATCATTTGAAAACTAATTATTTTCTTAAACTGCATGGCTATTTTTTTATCTCGCTTCTACCATGCAAGATATCAGAACTCTTGCCCTCTCCCACTTGTCGAAAGATGCATGATCGTGGAAGGATGTCCCAATTCAAATGAAGGATGACATCTTTTGCACATTTATGGAATGATTTATTGTATTTGTGCTAAATAATAATTTTATATTATTTTTTAATTACTAATTTTCATATTTTTTTAAAGATTCAAATAAGTTTGATCCGGATCTTAATTTGGGGACAAACCAGAGAGCTTTTGAGGAGGTGATTGTGAAACGTGTCTAAAATCATTTGTATAAGTTTCGCAAGGTCTCCACGTCCATTAGCCTCAGTATTGATCAGGGCATACAAGATGCACAAGATATATCAGACATCCGATTTGGGAGTCACTTTGTAGGAAATGTTAAATAAGTTTACATTTGAATTATTTTTTATTTAAATTATAATTTTACAAAGTCTAACTTTTTAATGTTGATACACGATGGATGAAAATTGGGTCTGAAAAAGCAAAAGTGAATAGATTTTCAAAGCCTGATGTTCACATCCACACAGGCGAGATCGATTGGATTTGACAAGCATCGACGACACATGATAATGTATATACAAAAAGTCGCTAATCAAATCTTTATCTTATATCTACGTATTCGGCAAAATTTGAAATTTTATTGCAGGAGAAAAAGAAAGGTGGTACCATTGATTTTTGCTCAATGAGATAGTCATGCCCACTGCTCGTCACATTTTTGTAAGTTTCATCATGTATTTATTTGTTTGTTCGCATTAGTGTAAAAGATTTCTCAAATATACAATATATGAATTTTTAGGAAGCATACAATGAAAATGGTCGAAAAGTACGGAGATCTTAGTACTCAGCCATCAATAGGAAATGTATCTTGAAAATGATTCATATTTTTAATCTTATATAATACTTTACATGAAATCATAGCTACTTTGCAGGGGATGTTATTGTTTGGGAGGAGGTGTCTGGCATGATGCGAGGAGGATATCTGAGTGGCATAACCGCTCAGGTTCCTAGGAGAAGCAAAAAATATGTAAGCGGCCCATCTTCATCTATCGCACCTGAGTTGGCGTTGGACAACATCAGGGGACTGATTTAGGAGTAGCTTTCTCAGCATTTTGCCCAACATCTGGCTCCGATTTCGCAAACGATTTAGAGTCTCCTCTAGCTGCAAATATAGACTCCACGAGGCCAAGGGCCGAGTACGTTATCGTCAAATGTCAAGGATGACATGGAACACGATCATGATGTAGGACGATATATATTTTTGTAACTTTGAACATGAATTAATTTTGTAATGTTATGACTTTATATTTATGATTTTTGTGATAATCTTGTTACTTTGAAGCATTATACTTTAGTTTATATTGTTATGAATATGTTGAATGCATATGTATATGCATTGTAAATTGTATGAGAGAGGAAGGGAAGAAATGGGATTGCTGGGGGTGATAGTGATATTTGGGAGGTTGAGTGATAACTTGCTGATTTTTGAGTCAAACTTGAGATTTTTCAATTTGTGGTTCAACTCCCTAATTCACTCTCTACTGCAAGTATACATGTCAATTGTAGTAACCCTAAATGTCGTATCCACAGTGATTTGAAGTTCTAGACTACCTAAAAACAATTTAGACTAATCCTATTTAAAGTGGCAAAAACAAATTTTTTAAAGGAGGTGAAAACAGATTTTTTTAGGAAAGCAAAATGATAACTTGTTTTGAGGTTTCTGAAAAATTAACTAAACTGAGTTATAAATGCTAATCTTGAGTCTAAAAGGGTTTATCTATCAACGAGGAAAGTCCTCCTAGGAGTTGGGGTTCATCTAATTTATTTATGGATGAAAATGGACAAGTTATCATTTTTTAGTCAAATCCAATTCAAACTTTAATATGGCTATTTTCACAGCTCAATTAGACCAGAACTAAACAATATATTGTTAGCCAAGTTGAATTAGAAGAGGATCTCCACTGAAAATCAAGTTATCATTGAGTTCAATCCAAGTCACTTTGCTGATTTTTTTGGCAATTTAATCAAATCTGAAATGATAACTTCTAGATTGCACTTTGAAAATGAAAGGAATGCTTCAATCAACTAAACATGAATGAAATCAATCCAATATTAATGCTAATGCTCCTTGGTTTATCTCTAAACTACAAGAGGATTTAAAATCAGCTTCTCAGCTGCAAATTCAAATGAAATCCACATTTCCATTAATGAATTGGATAGAAATCAGCACCTAATACAAGTTTGGGAAATCAGAAATTGTCATTGCTCCTTGGCTCATCTCTGAATCTCAAGGAAGGCCTTAAAACCATCTCTCAATGGTGGATTAAAGAGGGACTTAACAATGACAATCAGATTTAAGAAATTTCATAAAATCAGAAATCAGCAACATTGAAATCAGTGAGTAGCCAATGGAAATCACAAATTTGAACCATAGAAATGTCAAGCATCTTAATCCATTTCTGAACAAGATTGGGACCAATATTCAACCTTTTAGTTGCTCAATCAATCAAGTTCCCCAATGACATTCAGATTCAAACAACTCAGAAATCTAAAATCAAGAAGTTAAGATTTCAGAAATTGGAAAATCAGCGTCAATTACAAATTAGAACCCTAGGAATGTCATTGCATCTTTATCATTTCTGAACTAGAATGGAGCCATAAGATAACCTCTCAGTTGTCAACACAATTGGGGCTCCACAATGACAAAATAGATTTTAATAATTCAGAAATCAAATTCAGGAAACCAAAAATCAGCAACACATACAATCAGGAAAATCAATGATAATTACAGATTTGAATCATGAAGTGTAAAAGTTTATTAATTCATTTCTGAACAAGAGTGAGACATATGAAAACTTCTTAGTTGTTCAATTAATCAAATCCCCAATGACAATTCAGATTTAACAGCTCAAGGAAATCAGATTTGCAGGAAGTTCGGAAATCAGATTTGTAGAAATCAGATTTTCAATCAAAATAGAATTCAGAAACTTGGCATGGGTTCTTTGCTCATTTCTAAACAAAGATTAGACCTAATGACAACTTCTCAGTTGTAAATACAAGTAGGGTCTTCCAATGACAAGAACAAATTCAGATTTATACAAAATTCAGAATTAATTCAAAACTTGATTCAAATGAGGAAATAAGTTTGTCCCTAATCCATCCACAATTTGCATTAGACTACTACCCTATCCTAGGAGAGCTAAATCATACTAAATAGATTAGAAAATTGATACAAATCATCCTGCAATTAGTTGATATGAAGGCTGTCCACAGGATCAGATTTGCAGCAACTCTTCAGCTCCTTCCCTCTTGCTTCCTGTCCAGCCACCCTCCAAATGGAGGCTCCCCTCTTTCCTCCAGGATTTCCAGCTTATATATGACTCTTGTCCACCCTTGGATGCAGATGAGAAGGTTCCCTTGTGCCTTGATCATGCCAAGTGTCCTGGTCTAGAAAATATCTGCAGTGATAGCTTTTTGGACAGCCAAAAAGCAAGTGGTCCCCCCTCTTTTTCCCTCTTTGTGCAGCCCTCTTTTCCCTGCTAGAAAATCCACAACAGCAAACATCAATGTCCTCTAATAAGAAATAAACAAATAAGGATTAGGACAGCAAGTAAACTCAGCTCAATAATCAAAAGGAGTTTGGTGTTATACAAGAGTGGAAATCAATATGAAAAACTAATGGTTTTGGAACCCGGAAATGATAACTTTGCACTAATCATGGAAATTATCCAAATACAAGTGATTCAAGGCATTAGAGGCATCAAATGGATTAGGGTGGCAAGTGAGTGAAGTCAGAAATCAAATATAAATAAGATTTCATAGAAATGATAACTTGGGTGCCAAAACGATAACTTGATTGCCTTAAAAATGATAACTTGTCATAATTTTTGTTGTGGTTATCCAAATGTGATCAAATTTGAACAGCAATGAGTTAGGACAATAATATAATGAATGCCTAAGGCCTTTGTGCAGATTTGACAGTTTTGCATGTCGAAATGACAATTTTGCCCTTTAACGATAACTTGGCATTGGAAAAATGATAACTTGTTCAAATGGATTTATAATTTTGCACAAGTTGAGATATGATCATCCAAATATAATTCATTCATGATGGCAATGGATTTAGGGTAGAATAATCACTGGAATTCAGCTCAATTAAAATAATGACAACTTATGTATTTGTAATGATAACTTGCCCTAAAAATGATAACTTGGCATAGAATTTAATTATTAATGGATTTTGGCATTTCAGAACCTCTATGCACAGGGAATTGAGTATAAAATGAGCAAGATCAACTAGTTATCACAATTCATGCATTTCAAACATAATTGGCCAAAAGTTGGGCAATTTAGGGATTCGATAGGGGTGAAATGCATCTAAAATGGATAAAAAACTATATTGATCAGCTAGTGATCAGGGGGATATTTAGAATAGCATCACCTTAGCATTGGATTAGCGACGGCAATAACAAAATTAACATCCACCGACAACGAGAGATATTCGCGTCACATTAGCGTCAATATGGCGTCACATCCTCCTTGGCGTCAACAAGCTGAACACTAAAGTTGTTCCTCATGACCCCTTAATAACGCACCATTGGCATCGCTTCAGCGTCATAATTTGGCGTCGGTGTATCAATGTTTTAGCGCCACATGTGTAATGGGATTTAGCGCCAGAACAGTATCACTTTTGCATCCAAATGTTTAGCTCTGTGTTAGCGTCGGCTTTTGGGATGCTAAATTGGTTTTTCGCAACCGGATAACAGTGACACTATAGCAGCTTTTTGGCATTGGCCGTTGACGGTAATAGCGCCGAGAGTTGTTAGGCGCTACAATGACGCTATTAACGCCATAAATCTTGCATCGAAGTTGGTTGGATGCTGTGTCGCTACTATTTTTAGCGTCGACTTAGGGCCATGCTAGAGAAGTCTTGTCAGCTTCGATAATGAACAATTTTCTTATAGTGGCTCCTATGGTTCAAGAGGGATTTCATAGTATTGGTTGGTCTCTCCTCCTATCTATTTATGGGAGAGTCTATCCCATATTAGTTCCATTGTTCTATGAGAACATGACCTTTGCAGTCTCCTCTCATATCTTCTCCATTTTCATCTTTGGTTGACGTATTTAAATTACTATTGGCGAGGTGTGTCCAATGTTTAATGTTCATCCACGCACTCTTGGTGTGCACATTCATCGCACGTAATTGGTTGTCCGATATTCTTCCATGATAGATGGGTTTGAGCTTATATTTTAGGATAAACTTACTTCCTTCATGACCACTACAACACATAGGTTTCTTCCTCCTATTCTGAATGTGGTCCATCATATTATTAGTTAAATGATTGCTCCATGGAGTAACTCGTCATTTTGATGAAGTAACTCATTTTAATTTATTCTTACATGCTTGACCCTTGGTGACCCATTTTTTGTCCACTTTGGCCACTATCTTTTCCATCTTTTTCGTCAGCCATAGAAAAGATGTTTTCTGTACGTAGGGGTGAGCAAATCCGGGTTCGGGACCGGGTCTTGTCCGACCCGATTTGCTCCGTGTTTTCGAAAAAGGAGACCCAGTTATGGACTTGGTCCTGGTCAGGTTCGGGACCAGGACATTTCGGTCAAATCGAGACAAAAAATCGAGAATTCTTAGTTATCCTGCTTTGACTATAAAAAGGTAAAATAATAAATAAAATAGTAAAAAATTAATGTTATTATATAAATATGATAATTATTAATTAAATTATATATATGATAATATAATATAGTGTATATTTAAGATATATACCAAATAAAATATAATTTTTATTTAAAATAAGCATAAATATTCTATTTAAAATAATTTAATATTAATATAGTATATTTAATTGGGTCATGATCGGGTTTGAGTTTTAATAATCCAGACTAGGTCCCGACCCGGTCCTGACTGAATCTCAAGGAAATGAGACTCGGTCCCGACTCGATTGGTGGACCGAGTTGGTAACTGGGTAGGGAAAAATCTCGAAAAATTCGAGTCGTGCCGGGATGACTCACCGCTATCTGTACACAATCCCTTCTATTTGGCCATTAAATTATACACATTATTCGAAGGAAGAGAATAGTGATTCTCGAGGATGATAAACACCTTCCATTACTAGAAAAACGCTGATTACCGACGGTCCTGATCGTCGGTAATCAGCCCGAAAACCGTCGATAATTGCGTTACCGACGGTTTTTCATCCGTCGGAAAAACGCTCGTCGCAAATCAATTTGCGACGGTCGAAAAAAATTCGTCAAAAATATCGACAGTCCGAACCGTCAGAAAAGTCTCGACGGTTCGAACCGTCGAAAGTTTCTGACAGTTACAATCACCGGAAAAGGCCAACGGTTCGAACCGTCAAAAGTTTCCGACGGTTGCAACCACCAGAAAAGGCCGGCGGCAAATCCGGCCGCCAGGCGGCGGATTCGGCCGCCAGGCGGCGGATTCGGCCGCTGAGGGCCAAATCCGAACGCTCACGGCGGGATCCGGCCGTCAGCGGCGAGATCCGGCCGATAGCTGCCTCTGGCCGGAGAGAGAAAGAGAGAGACGCCGACGCGGGAGAGGGTCGCCGGTGCGAGAGAGGGTCGTCGGCGTCCGGTGCGGGAGAGGGTCGCCGGCGCGGGAGGGTCGCCGGCGTCCGGTGCGGGAGAGGGACGACCGGTGCTCGCAGGCCGGGAGAGGGAGAGGGAGAGGGAGAGAGAGGAGAGGAGGGAGGGAGAGAGGAGAGGAGAAAATTTTAATATATAAGGGGAAAAGATGAGAGAGAGCGGGAAAAGGAAAAAAAAGTGGGATAACGAAATTTTAATTACCGACGGCTACGGCCGTCGAAAACGTAAATATTAATTATTTTTAAAATTACCGATGATTGTGACCGTCGAAAATATATTTAGTTATATAAAATGTTTATATTTTTTTACCGACGGTTTGAACCGTCGATAATAGTTATCGACAGTCAAAACCGTCGGTAATTACGACGGTTTGGACCATCGCTAATTATATTAATAAAATACTCTTCATATGATATTATTATACATTTATCGACGGTTACGACCGTCGAAAATTGTGACGAATTTTGCGACGGATGGAAATAATATAAAAAAATACATAATTTAATTTTTCATTTCCGATGGTCGTAACCGTTGGAAAATCCATCGGAAAAATTAAATAATAATATAACAAATTACATAATTTTTTTTCATTTCCGATGGTCGTGACCGTCGAAAAATCCGTCGGAAATTACGACGGATGGATATCTGTCGGAAATATCGACGTTCATAATCGTCGAAAAATTAAATAATAATATAAATCATTTCGACGGTCATAACCGTCAAAAAATCTGTCGGAAATGAAACCGTCGAAAAATCCATCGCAAATTGCGACGGATTTCGAACCGTCGGAAATTATCCGTCGAAAAATCGCAAAGACGACATATTGCAAGTGTCGGGGATATGGAAAGTGTGGTTTGATCACTCTGGACACTGCCTTCAAGCATGAGATGGAGGACGGTGAGGTATATGCTATTGCCATTGGAAATGATACAGATGGTTAGATCATCTAATGTCGGAGCTACAAAGGATAGACCAATGGAACATATATATGGACTTGTGACTCAAGTTCGTGTGTGATAAATAAAACATGATGAACTCTTATCCCCCTACGACTACACGTCAGAGCAATGAATACCACGAGCGTCATCAATTGGTTCACATGATAGAGATATCGAGGAGGATTACATTGAGACATTAGAGGCAGGATAATGCACCCTCTTGCACATGATGAAACGGTCACTACACCAATACTCGAGTTTTGTCATGGAGAGTCGTTAGGAGTTCTCGCTACTTACAATTTATAACTGTGAGTATTACTTATGGTTGAATCATGGTTTTTATGCTCATGTGATATTTCATTGCACTGTAATTATTGTCTCATGTCTTAGTTAAATTTGTTTATCATTTATGTCTTGAGTCTTCTATGTTTTGTCCCCAAATTGATATGAATTTGAGTACCTTTTCAAACTATACATGAAAGTATTGTTAATTATGTATTTTTTTCTATACCAATTTCATTTCCTTACATTTTTATAAGACAAAAAATTTGAGAAATACAAAATTAATAAAATAAATATGAAGTACTTATAAAATTCTTACAAGAATGTCAAAATGGATAAAAAAAAGGTTTAAATAGAATCTATACATATATAGGCTTGACTGAAATGAACATTCTTTTTTTGTAAAAATAAGTATGAAAAGGGGAATTTCTTGATAACTTATAGTAACTTTGTATTATAGCATTATACCATTCACATTTGGCATTAGTTTCATAGTGTAATGGTGACACCTTTTCGCTCTTTATCGTAGAGGTTACCTTTAAGCATAAGCAATGTTATTAAAGCAGGACCGGACCGGCCGGTTCAATCGGTTCAACCGCGAACCGACCGATGATTTGGTCTAGTTGGGTGTCAAAAACGGTTTTGTCATTGAACCAGGCAAAATCGATTGAACCGGCCGGTTGAACCGGGCTGGTTGAACCAGTTCAACCCGGTTCAATGTAAATTTTGAGAAATTTTTTTTTTAAAAAGTGATAAAAATAGGAAGGTTAAATGAGAAAAAAAGGAAAGAAATACAAGAAAGTTAACAGGAGGGAATATCATATGTATATAATTAAATAAGAATTAAAATAAAAAGGTAAATATTTAAAATTGAATAAGATTAGAATAGAAACTTATCACAAGGCATAAAATAAAGGAAATAAAAGGGAAAGTGTAAAAAAAGGAAATAAGAATAATTTAAAATAAAATTTATTAATATAATATCTATCATCATTAAATAATAGATATTAAATTATTATTAGTCTATTTATATTATCATTATAAAACTTTTAATTAATAAAATCTATGTTATATTATTTTTAATAAGTTATTAGGATAATATTTATATACTATATCATATAACTTATACTATATCTTTATATTATTATAAAATAATATTATTTTAATAAAATCCGATTCAATCCGATCGAACCCGATCGGACCGATCCAATCGTGATCCGGTGATGAGTCCGGCCCGGTCGCCGGTCCGGTTCTGAAAACATTGAGCATAAGTGAAGAATGATGGTTATAAAGTTGCTTCCTTATCCAAGTGAAGTATGATTTGGGACAGTGGAAAGGCGATGAGTTGGAAGACATGGAGTACGTCAAAATGTTAGGTAAATTACATGAATCATTCTCCAACTTTAGATCAATATCTCAACGGTCCTTCAATATTCCTCCCCCCCCCACCCCACCCCCACCTCGAGCTCGTTGGCGAGCTGAGCACGCAAAGGGCCCCCTTTTTCTTCCTTGCATGCGGTGAGGAAGAAGAGGAGGGGCCGCCCCCCCTCCCCCCCTATCACGAGCTCGCACAGGCGCCGTAACTTTTAAATTTTTTATTAGTTTTATAATATTTTATTATGTCACATCAGTAATGTAATCGAAAAACTGACTATTACCGATCAAGTAGACGAAGCATGCAAGAAAATCAAAATTGGAGGATAATCTAATTACAAAGTGAAGGTTGGTGACTAGTAGTTACGACGTCCAAAGTTGAGGGGCGATTGATGTAATTTATCTCAAAATGTTAAATTCTCATTTATTGTGCGAAATGAGTTTCAATTTGAATTGATTGATAACAAATAAATATGATAATTTCATTACAAGTTACAATTTAAAAGATAATTTTGTTACAAAATAAAGTTAAATAGTAGATTTGGGAACATGTTAAAGTTGGGGGTAGTGGCCAAAATTACTCTATTCTAAATTGAAGTCTAACACCTTTTTATTTATTCAAGATTTCCTTCATTTCATCTTTTTAATTTTTTTAATATATATATATATATATATATATATGTGCATGCGTACATACCTATACACATGGAATAAATTTTATAGGATTTATAAAATCCGTACAGAATCACTATAAGCACATATATTTATTCATAATTTATTATAATGATTATTAATTTTTTATAATCATATAAAAATAAAGTCATTATAATAAATTATAAAAAAATAAATTAGATATGTAAAACATTTTACAATATAATGATTCCTTGTTTTGTTACATAACCTTATTATTATTATTATTATTATTATTATTATTATTATTATTATTATTATTATTATTATTATTATTATTATTATTATTATTATGAAACATTTAAATTTCCACAATAAAGGGTTAACAAATCCAAACATCAATTTGTAGACTTTCGTATATTTTTTTAGAATTCACAGTGAGAATGACAGTAACGTCCATTTCAGAACATGTGCCCTTTGGCACAAGTTTTGGCTTTCCTTTTGTTTGTTGTTAGGGCCCCTCTTGAAGTGTAATGGATGGCTTAATTACAAGTAAAATCTAAACATGATACATGCTACAAGTAATTTGCGAAAGTGTGATTAAGAAGTGACCAGATCCGGTTATGAGCCACTAAAATTGCTTAATTAATTTTCATGTTTGGTTAGAGGAAACACATGAAAGGAAATTAAAAAAAGAAAAAAAATAGAAGGAAATGAAAAAAAAACGAAGCTAGGGAGATAACTCTTCCTCCAATTCTTCCAATTATTTAAAACGCGTCCTCCTTTATTAAAAAAATATTTACCCAAGTAGTTCATGTGATGGAGTGCATTACATCAACATTACTTTAATTCTAGTCATGTCTAACATTATACCAAAGAGACATTATACCCAAGAGCAGACCCAGTAGGTGTGTACAAAAAAAACTTTACTAATCCGAAAAATCTAACTGACCCAAAAAAGCGGATTAAAAAATGAAAATTAGGGACTAATTATAATTTGGAGTGAATTTTAATCTATTAAAATCCACCCACATTAAGCCCCACCGGGAAAAAATTTGTAGAAACACATTGAACTCATTTTTATTTATATAATTAATTCATAAGTTATTAATTTTTATTATGGTTATAAAATTTTTCTATGTACATTTTTCATAATTTTTTTATCACATTACGAAATATTAAGTTGGTAACTTTAAATCTTAATAGTATATTTAATTATAAAATTAAATATTTTATGCCAATTAATTTATTTTATATATTTTTAAAATATAATTTTATAAAATTAGTGTACCAAAAAATCACTGGAAAAAATTCACCCGTCAAAGAATGGTTTTTATTTTTAAAAATAATTTTATGATGATTTTTAATTTAAAAAATCGATACGAAAAATAGTGAGTATTTTTGTTGGGCCGACAAACCCGAGCCCATGCAGATTACTTTCACCCCTGTGACCTAGTCCAATAGGGAGACCCATATATATAATACAGTATAATATAAATTTTACTTTCTTTTATTTTCTGTGTAAATTTATATAGCAACCACAAATTGAGGGCGGGGGTTGGCACTGGATCCACGGCTGTTATATCCTAATTTTAATCAGATTTAATTTTTTAAATCTAGTAACCTAATTATTTCAATCATTTTTTTGCACCCTAATTCCAATCAAATTTTCCAATACATTTTATAAAGCCATCGACTTGGTTTTTCTTTTCAATATTTAATATCCTTTATCTCTAATCATCCTTTTTTCAAATATTATATCTATAAATTTCTATATATTTTTACTGTTACTAATTTGTTGATAATTATAATTTTTTTATGAGAAATATAATTAATTTTATTATTTTTTCTTCTATGATCATAATTCAACGACACTAATTCTTAAGATGCACCAGAATTTAATTATGTCCCATATACTTTTTCATCAAATAGAAATTTATTTTCATGCAAATTTTAATGTTAAAGAATTATTCATAAATTGCGTTAACTTTGTGCTTTATATCATATTCTTTCTCTCATTATGTGTTCTTTTATTTTTTTAAAACTATTTTGTTATATTTAAATTTGTCATAAAAAAATTATATTGAAAGAGAAATTGATTTCAATTATACTAGTTTATATTGAAAAATAAACCATTGAAAAATTTATTGTGAACTCACTTATAAATAATTCAAGAAGAGACCACCTCACTTTCAATATTATGGATATCGTGCATAATAATTTATTTGTAAATGAATTTAATTCTGTGACATTTAATTAAATATTTAATTTTAAATAATATACACATTTTGACTTATATGTCCCTCTCAGTTTTTAATTCTGGGCCCGTCCATGCATAAAAGAGCGCGTTAAAAATAAAAATATAAGAATGATCTCTTTCAACTGCTTAAACTTTTAAAATAATTTAATATTTCAAACAAGAAAAATCTTCCCATGGGTATAAATAATTAAATTTAACAATTCAAATGAATAAGAATTTGAAAAGAGAAGAAGATAAGAATCGAAGGTTACGAGTGAAGTTGCTTTATGAAGTATATTATAATATTATTGGAAAATATTATATCCTCGCAATTCATCCTCCTAACTCCTAACACTCACATATTTAAAGTACCTCAAAAGTTGATAAAATTACTTACCATGCCATGGTGACATGTTAGGCTGATTTTTAAGAGGATGATTAGAAGAATATAGCATTGCTCAATATTCTGAATCTGATATTATATATAGTGATTACGTTTAACTCTTAGGTATTGGTCTAGTGGTAAAGTGATAAAGTCGACTGTTATTCTTGGAGGATGAAGGTTCGCAACTCATTATGATTTTGAGTAATATTTTTTTCTGAATAAATGGTGGTCTTTCAATGTAGTTTTAACTAACTATTTTTTATATTAATATAACCAAATATTTATATTTGATGTTGTACATTCTAGTTAAGACTTTTATGTTGTTAATCTTCTTATAATAAATTAAATGAATTGTCTATAAAATATATATATTTAGCTAGCTATATTAATATTTACTAAATTAAAAAAAAACATCACGTTTTACATGTTAGGTTGAAAAGAATATATTTACTTAGAGGTTTTTTATCTCATATTTTTTATTAGAAAATGTGATGAAAATTTAAATTGATTTGATGTTAAATAATAATAATATTGTTTTTTATCTCTAATAACTAATAAGTTGACGATAAATGGTGAACTAACTGGAAAATGTTCCCCAAAATCACACGAAAATATTCAGATAGCGTATTCATTCGTTGAGGGATCCTACATTAGATTTATGGATTTTGTTTGTTCTTGATTGGTTGAGAGGTTTTAAGATTGAGGACCGGATCGGACTGTGTCGGTATAATTCGTTAATCCGTTTTAAAATCGGTCAGTGTTGTGTCAAAATGATAAAAAATTAGCTTGATTAGGTCATGAATTGATTGTGCCGTAACGGTCTAAGATTAATCTGATTAGGTCGTGTTGAGTCATGTGTCTAACCTCTTTTTTTTTCCCTGCCTGGCCAAAGCCTGAGCCGGATCCGGCAACTTGGCGTAATGGAGTGGCACGATGGAAACGACTTTGGCTCGTTTCATGTGCAAATAATGTTATAGATAACGACATTTTTGTTCCCACCTCAGATATTATTACTACTGGATTGTGCACGTCTAAATAATGAGCACTTAGTCACCATGCATTGGGTGAAAGTGGTAGTCCAATTTGTTTCTCTTTTTGTCATTAAAGAACCAACGTTCCATTTAAATTGTTCTTTCATATCACAAAATTATAAATATGAAAGCATGTTAACGTCGAATAAAAACATATCTCATCGGTCCAGGAAATTTATGAATACCATTTTTTTTATAAAAAAAATTGCCTTAACGGAAAATAATTAGACTCCTAATTGTTTTCACTTTTCATGTAGGTGTCGGGAATATTACATTTGAGTAGTTTAGCTTTCATTCATCCTCAACTTGGGTCAAGTAACTTTAGTTAGGAAAATGAAGAAAGGCTAATCAGTTTGGGTCACATATTTGATTAAAGTAAGTAAGATCATATAATAAATTCGAACTCAAGATCTCTTTAAATAAAGACAAATTATTTACGACTTAACCTGACTTGCATTCGTTATGTGTTATTTTTTTTATCCAAACAAGACTAGTTTCGCTTTCACCTTCCTCGTCTTCTTTTCCCCTGTAAATACCTTAGTAATAATTAATAAAATATAATAATAAAAACTTAGAATTTAATTTGTTACCAATAAAATTGTAATGATATATGTGATGTAGATATAGAGCCCAACTTTATATTTATTTTATATAAATTTTGAATTGCTTCAAAATATACCATTGTACGTCGTCCTATTTAATACATGTAATTAATCAAATGCTATCAATTGCAATCCATCAATCAAGAAATAATCATAAGCACTAGTTTGCATCCTTTATATATAAACACTCGCATCTTTTCAAAATGACAAGGTTACCCTTAATGCAAATGTATCGTGCTTTACGATTAAATTCCCATGCAAAATCATACGCAAAGCATTTCTTTCTTCAAACTCTTCTTTGTGTGTGCGCATGTATACTTAAAAACTTGAATATGAGAACGCCGAAGAACACTTCTACAAATAGTCGTTTATTCCAAATCAGTAGATAACATAATTCTAATACATTTCGATTCCTTGCACATTTCTTATTATAATTTATATAAAAGTAAAATTATGTGATCTACATGTACACATGCACGTTCAGAAAATCAATTAGGCTTTGTTTGGTAAAATTAGTGTTTTAAGTAATTTTAGCATTTCAAACAATTTTTTTTAATAAATGACAAAAAAAGTAGAGTTTAATGTTTTATATCAAAATATTGAAAAGCTATTTTTATTAGCATTTAACTATTAGATATTAACGATTTATAGTTTCATTTTAAATTTATCCTAATTCAACTTGCATTATTTCTTTCTCACACTACACAAAAAAAGTTTTTTAAAGTACAAACACATTAGTCCCTAGAATTTAATTTTAGTTTTTAATATTTTTTGAGACGAAAATATTTTGATCTCCTATGATCCATACAAACCGATCATTAAAAATTCTTAATGACCAAAATTTTTTCATTAGTCATTAAAAAATGACATTTTAGTGATCACAAATAAAATTTTAATTTCAAATGGACAAGAATTTGGGACTAGTATCATATTAGTCTCTAATATTTATACTTTTAAGAACCAAATATAATTGGTTCTTAAAAAATTGATCTCTAAATCATAATTTTGTTATAGTAAGATCAACTTATCTTATTATTTTTTTCATTTTTATTTTATCATCATTTAACTATATCTTTTTCATATTCATGTTTAATTAATTACAAATTATTAATTTGTCAACAATAAATAAAAAATTAATTTTATAGTTAATATTTTCATATCACCATATATAATTTATTGTCAATATAAATTTCTATATATTTTAATTTAAAAATAGTTGTCAGGTTTTATTTTATTTAATTGAGATATAAATAATTTATTTATTATATTATTATAAACTTATATAGTTATTAAATTGAATAATTAATCATATATATGTTTAATTATGTCATTTTATGTTCATCAACTGATTCTACTATTCAGTTTATCAAATATTTATTTGTTAATTTCCTAAATGAATTTCTAGTATGTTGGATCTAAATTTTAATGACATATAAAATTATATTTTGATAATACAAACATCAAAAGATTAAAGTTAAAATATTGAAAAAATTTAAAAACAATAGACAACTTTATGCACTACACTTTGATTAAATAATTGACTATGATCTTATTAGATTCTGAATGAATCATAAATATCAAAGTTGTAGAGAATTCTGTTACATATCCATAGAATCCAAGATTATATAATTTTGATAACTGTACAAAAAAGTTATACTCGAAATAGTATAGGTCGGTCAACCTACCGTTCGACAGAATGAAAGTCGGTCGAGCAATAGTACCGGTCGACCGATTTGGAGATATCGGTCGACTGATAAATACATGAGCTACTCCAGATGATGTCGAGACGATACCGATTGACTTACTGGTCGATGTACCGATCGACCGACCAACTACAGTCAGAATAAAATCAATACAGCAGTCATATAGACCGGTCGACCGGTTCATAAATGTGGCCGATCCATTATTGGAATGAACAGTAACAACTATATTTCAAGGAGAAAATGTGAAATAAATTTTGAACAAATTTTTCACATGCTGAAGCCTATAAAACGAGTGACAAAGCCAGAAGAAAGGCATCCATCTAAGCATTGAAGCAAAACTTTAAGAAATCAAAAGAAGATCTTTTTCCTTGAAGTTATCATTTAGAGCTTTCTTTCCTTGTCTCTTCTTTTCTTGTGAGTGTTCTATTGTAAAAGAGAGAAACCATTTTTCAAAAAGATTGTGAGAGCTCCTATGTGAAAGAGGTTCCGAATCTTACCTCTGGAGCGAGGAAAAGATTAGCTTTTTAGGAGAAGAGGCTTGCCTTGCATCTCGAAGCGAAGAAAAGGTGGTTGTGTAAAAGGCTTTCTTCATTGCCTCATTTGGAACAAAAGAAGTGTTTTATGTAATCTCCGACGAACTCAAGGTCGAGAAGTCAGAGCGGGGACGTAGGTCAAGGTGTCGCCGAACCTCGTCAACAACCATCGCATGCATTGCGTTTGAAACTCTCTCTCTTACTCTCCCTCTCATTTTATGTTTATGATATGAATTGCCTTGATTTAAAAGATTTTAATAATCGATTTTAACCTTCCACAATGACTTTCGTGAAATCGATATTTTCGGTTGAACACCAATTCACCTCCCCTCTTGGTGCCCTTTGTGATCTTACATAGTCATCATTCGTCACGACCTATATTCTTATCAACTCGTTAATAATGTCAAAAGAGTCTTAATCTAACAATTGATCATTACATGATGCATGCATTTTACAACATATAATTAGACTTGCATTTAGGCACATTTCGTATAATTTGATCATAGCATGCATTTGTTTTTTACATTTATTTCTTTGAATTCTTTGAAGTAGCCATCTACCTTTAGTTGGTGTAATTTTATAGGAATTAAGAATAAAAATGACGGAGGAACAAAAGAAAAGAAGAAATAACGCAAAATGGAATTCAAACAGCTTCTTGAAACATCAATTATGTTTCTCCACGGGCCGTTATGGATTCGTCACGGCCGTTAAAGGATAGGTCATGCCTTGCAATCAGACGTTCACGACGCTCATAGGAGAGATTGCACAGAAAAAATGTGTCTCACGGGCCGTGACAATTATCTTACGGGCCGTGAAACACTAATTAACGCTTCGAATGCCTGTTTTCACGACTCTGGTATTGAAGGACTGTGATTTCATTGGCCTTTCAGTACTCATCACGGGTCGTGAAAATCGATTCTCACGCCACGCATTGCATTTCACGGACCAAAAGAACGCATGTGTCAAACGAAGACTACATATGGGCCATGAAGGATTTTTCATGCTCGTCGGTCGTTACTACAAAGTCTTAGAATCACATGAGTCTCATGGCTTCTAAAGCGAATCAGATCTTAAAGTCTAATAGGCCATGAAAAATTGATAATGGGTCATTATTTTTCCAGAAATTTCTAGCATTGGCCATTACATTACTTTTACGGACATCACAGAAAGTATAAAGTTAGCGACCATTAACTAACGGGCCATGAAAGTGTATTAACGGACCGTTAAGCGTTGAAGAACTTCAAAGAAACATTTTTTTTAACGGGTCATCGTGGCCTCTTCATGGATATCACAGAACAATCCAGGATTTCAGATTCAGGGTTCACGGGCCGTTAGTATTTGGTTACGGGCTGTGAAAGCCATAAGTCGCTTGAACGAAGGAAAAATCGCCCGACTCACGGGCCGTGAAGTCTGTTTCACGCCCCGTGAAGGCTTTGGAAATTTCAACTTCGACTCTGACTCAGCCGTTAAAACCAATTTAGGGGACGTGACTCGACATTGTTTTCAACACAAAAATGTATTTTCGAAAGAATTTCCAATGCACAAGGACTCCAACTCCCACCGTATGTCCTAAGGATCAATTTGAAACTAATTAAGCCAAAAATCTCAGAATTTTACAAGGCAAAATACCCAATGAGACTCTGAATTTACCTTATTTCACATGAAAAATATTTTTGTTTCTTCCTAAGCCACTTGAAAATCGAAGACCCTATAAAAAGAGATATCTGACAGACAAAATTAATCATGCTAGGGCCTGTAACCTATTATTTGAAGCCAAGAACGTGAGAAGACTCTGAAGGATCGTTGAGAAGATTTCTGCTAGATCGAATCTAGACGAGAGATTAACGACACTTCATCGGTGATTCCCAAAGAGTATTAACCATTCTACTTAATGTTGGGATGATATTATACATTTATTTTCCTATCTTTATTTCTTCTGTAGTTTAGGATCTTAGTTCTTGCTTCTACAATTTAGAGTTCTTCGTTATTTTTCTAGTTTGTAATAGTTCTATTGTTAAAGACAACCTGTTAAACCTTATTTCATAATCGATTATAATTTAATTTTTTTCGAATATGCATGCTATTATTAATGTTTTTTCCAGAGATTAATTGCCTTCTATAATTAACTATCATTCTTGTAGGAGTAGTTGCTTTTAATTGCATAATTTCTATGGAATTGATTCTTAACTTTTAAGTTCAGGTATTGCATGTCACAACTCGTAAGATCCTTGATGGAATATTAGTTGTGCGGTCTATTAATCATTACGATGTTATGGATGATAATAGTTTAGAGATTGCATTGTAATGCATCTTAATCTCAGATTTGATTAAATTATAATTCATTACGGAGTAGTCTTAATCGAATTTGAATTGAGATAGATTGACTGATTCTGGATGAAAATCAATAATTTGAATAGACTGTAATTCATCGTTAAAAACTAACTTGTAACGTTTGGTCAATTTAATTTGTCTACAGTTTCTTTTATCATCTTAAGTCCTATGCATCAGTACATTAAATTAGATTAATTTAATTTTAATCTTTACTTTTTGTTTATTTTCTGCACATCTTTTATTCAAAATCATATTGTTTCCTATTAGTCTCTGAAATTAATTTAATTAAGTAAGTTAATTCCTAATGAGTTCAATACTCTATTCTTACACTTTATTACTTGAGAGGCTAATACACTTATTAGCATTTAATTGTTATCCATTCTTGTATCATTACATAAGTAGTCGAGTTTTATTTATGATCATCTGATCACGTGCCATCTCATTATTTCATATGCTCCATTCATAATTTTATTTCAAGTAGTACTTGTGCAAGGAATTTATCATTCTTCCTTCGCCAGTTGCATCAAATTGTGAGGGAATGCGAATTCCTGGGAGCCGTTGTAGAAGGCGGAGCCTGCAATCTCACACATGGCCTCAGTAGGATGCACTCCGTCCCAGAAGACAAACTTGCGGCGGTCGTCGCAGTAGTGCGAGGTCGGTCTGCACTTCAGATCTTTTTCATCGTATCCGCAGCACTGGTTCGTGATATTCGTGAACCCTACGCAGGATTAAACGATGTTTGAGAGAGATGGAGGGTGGGGGAGAGAGAGAGAGTATTCTTTTTAATTACATACCGTACTTCTGAGGATTTACAACGACTTCGTTAACCAAGTTGTAAGCGCTGCAAAAGGAGTAGTTGAAGCCTTCCAGGGCGTCACTCATATTTTGTAGGACAAGTGTAGTGGCATTGTTAAAAAGACCAGCAAAAGAATTCGCTGCGGATGAACAGTTCGGAGACTGGCTCCTTGCGGCTGGCGTGCAGCCGACTAGTGAGATGCCCAGTATCGCGAACTTTCTCGCTCCTAATTCATATAAGTTCTGCATGCATGCACGCAGAAGATGAGAGAGAGACACAGACACATGTACTGATGTACACGCGCTGACGTAAATATCGACCCATCGAGAGTATATAATTATCAGTGAGTAATATATTCGGAGAATAAACAAATGACGTACGTAGAGCTTTCCTTATTTAGCTGGTTAATCGGTTGCGGGTGCATTAAACAGTTAATCATGGCTCACCGTGAGATGTTCGTGATACTTAGTAGTCATATTGACGAGGAATGCCATGGCGTTGGAGGGGTCCTTCAACCTTCCCAGGTCGTTGGATCCGGCGCTAATAACGAAGATGGATTTCGACAGCAGGCGGTTCGTATTCACGGGACCCAATTTAGCCGCGATGTTTGTTTTCAGAACTGCAAAATCCTCGATCTGCTTCGTCAGCGTCAGGGTGCCAATTCCCTTGTGCATGCAACGATCATATTGACATGTATATTAGACAATAATACAACAATAATAATCTCATTATCGACAGAAAACAAAGAAACAGACACAAAGAAGTACAAAGCCTCAAATACGTAAGGATATAATCATATAACAAGGCAAACTAGGTAAGGAAGAAAGAAGAGACAGTGACTCGAAAATATATCATTACGCACAGTTTCGTCAAGGATTCCTGATCCTCCTGATGCAAAGTTAGCTCCATATAGGCCCTTCAGGATACGATGGTTTGTATTTTTCAAAGAAAGATATGGCCGGGGGCTCCTCTTGAAACCCAACTTCATTGCTGATAATACAAAGAATTAATTGACATATACAAATATATAGCAAATTTGGATTAATTATTACATTTCCTTGTGGCATCTTCTTTAAGGTTTAGCAGCTCATCTTTTCAAGAGAAGAGCTCACCATTTGAGCCAAAGATTTGATATTCTTTGAGAGACAAATTATACTATACAATTATTAGTTCTCTTTTTTCATATATTGTATATACTTTATATTACAGTGCAGATGGTTAAAAATTAAAATATACCTATGTAATCCATGGAGTTGTAGCCGTTACTAAACCTCCCGGTCGGCTTGGAGTGAGAGAAGTCGATGCCGTAGGGAAGGAAGTCGACGGTGCTGACGTTGGGAGAGGGGGGCAGGTACTTGTTATTGCCGACGTCGACCAAGGAGTCGCCGAACACGTAGAGCGCCGGCACTTGCGGCCGTGCATCTGAGGATGCGAAACCTGCGGAGAGCACAACCAAGAGAACACCAAACACGATTAGCTTCATTTTCAGCAGCTTTTTTCTTTCCTTTTTTTTCTGGTCTATTCGTCGCTGCTTGCTTTCCTTAACTAATTCCCTAACCAATTTATAGGACGAGATAGAGCTCACCACGAGCAGTCTTTAATTGCAATATGGCACTAGATAGAGTGCTTCTATATATTAAGAACAAAATATCCAACTGTATAAAATGGACTTTTAGGAAGACAGTTGTAATATTTCTATTTTTTTTTCTTTTTGTCTGTAAGCATGAAAGCTTTTGCACAATGGATTGGTAAATATGCCACTGATATGGAGAAGTACGTCAGATCCGCAATCGTACTTTGGCTTGGGTATCTCGTGATAGAGTTGGTGCTTAGGTTGCATGGATGATGGCAATCGCTGGCTAAGACATGGAAATTTAAGTTAAGTTCGATTACTTACTCATGTACTAATTCTTTCTACGGTTATTAATAGGTTCCGAAAAATTATGAGGGTATACCTGATAGCGCTCTAGCTCGGATATTATGATGATAATAAAAAGAAATTAAAAAATATGAAGATCCAAAGAATATAGATTAAAAAAAATAATGTTCTTAACAATTTAAGCTTTTACCAATATTTTCAGAATCGAACCGGATTCCTTACTGGATCGTGGTTGGACCGGTTCGACCGGATTCGAATTTTATTAAAATAATATTATTTATAATAATTATAAAGATATAATATAAATTATATGATATAGTATATGAATATTGTACTAATAACCTATTAATAATATTAAAAGTTAATATAAGATATTTTTTATTTATTAAAATTTGTAATAATGATTAAAATATAAATATAAATAGATAATTATTAATTTAATATCTATTATTTATTGATGATAAATGCTATATTAATAAATTTCATTTTAAATTATTGTTATTTCTCTTTTTCTTTAACACTTTTCTTTTTATTTCCTTTATTTATGCCCTTTATAATTTTCCATTTTAATGTTATTCAATTTTAAATACTTACCTTTTTTATTTTAATTTTTATTTAATTTTATACATGTCATATTCTCTTCTCTTTTTACCTTTGTTGTATTTCTTTTCTTATTCTTTTTCAACTTTTCTTTTTTTATTAATTTTTTAATTTTATTCTTCAAAATCTGCATCGAATCTGGTTGAACTAGTTCAACCAGCCCAGTTCAACCAGTCGGTTCAATCCATTTTTCCGATTCAATGTTAAAAATAATTGACATCAAACCGAACTGAATTTGCGATCGATTCGTAGTTGAACCGGCCGGTCCGATGGGATTTTGATAACATTGGCTTTTACTAATTGACAAAGTCAGTTATACATAGAATTTAATATGGTTTGGAAATGGAAATATCTTTGGGTTCATTCTTGATGGAACTCTGATTAAAAAAAAATCTTTTCCAGAATAGTCCATGAAAAGTTATAGTACAGCACACATGAAACAAGTTAAAAATATAAATTAAAAAATGACACTCTTTAGGTAGTCACCTGTGAGCTTTGGCCAAGATTTTTTACATATTTGGTTGTACGTAGCTTAAGCTTTTTATTTTTTTTAATTTGCTTTGGCCAAGATTTTTTTACATATTTTGTTGTACGAGCTAGCCACTCTTAAATAGCAAGCTTTACTAAATTGGACCGGACAGATAGGTTCAATTAAAAATCAATGGTTGTTTGGTTCGATGCAATATCAAGAATTGTCCCGTAATAAAACGGGTTGTTGCTTTTGAAATTGATTGAAAAAAAGAACTAGTTGAACCTAGTTCAAATTCAATTTAAAAAACCAAAAACAATAAAAATAGAAAAGTTAACAAAGAAAATTGGAAGTTTTAAAAAGAAAGTTAAAAAGGAGAGAAAATGAAATGTAAAAAATGAAATAGAAATAAAAAGACAATCAATAAAAATTGAATAATATTAAAAGGGAAATTATCAAAGGGCAAAAAAATGAAAATAAAGGGAAAGTGTCAAAGGAAAAATAAAAAAGAATAATTTAAGGTAAAATATATTAATACAACATATATTACCATTAAATAATAAATAAAAAATATATAATAACATATTAAAATTGAATAATCCATATTTACATAAAAGTTTCAACAAAATATCGATGCGCGTAATAAGAATAATTACTTAATAACCTTTCAATGTAAAGTAACCATATAATTTAACTCATATTCGATTTGAACATGCACGTGCCATGTTGGCACATGTTTTTTTTTCTTTTTTGTTCTTTTCTCGTCCTGCTAATTAATGGGCCCTACGTAAAGGAAAATAAACTATCAAACTCATGATTCATGCTATTATAATCTTAAAAGCGTGACAAGCGATTAAACCCTAATAAATAAATCAACTAGCAAATTAGGTTAATAATCATCGGGCATAAGATGAAGCAGGTGAATGAGAATAAATAAATAAATAAATGAATGAAAGAAAAGAAGACGGAAATGAAAACCCTTTCTCCATATTTTTTTGGAATTATTTTAATCACACCTCCTTGTTAATATTGTTATTGAGGATATAACCTTTGTTTAAGGAATAAATAATTCGTTGTTCTTTTTTTCAATAATAGGAAAGAGGATTACGAGTATAATATAAAAGAAAGTTTGCAAAATAATAATGAGAATAAAACAAATCTAAGTTTTCTTTTAAAAATTTTCGAGTGAAGTTGAGATAAGATTTTAAAAATATTCATCGATCGGATGCGGGAACAAAGATCAAAGATGAACTGGCACGATGGAAACGATCAAACGACTTTGTCTTCTTTTATTTAATGTGGAAATAATATATATCATGACAATTTTGTCATGCCATGCAATATCAATTATTATTCGATATCTAAGACACTGTACGTACCACGTGTCTAAATTCCTTACTTCATGCATCCAATCCTCTCTCTCTCTTCTCTCTCTCTCTCTCGCTCGCTCTCGTGATTATTGTTTTTTTTCTAAAATAGCACGACGTAAAAATACCAAAGCTGATATGGAAACAAAAACTACGTAAGAGAAAACAACATAAATACTGTGTTTTTCGTTCTTTTTTACGTATTTGAATACAAGAGAAGCAAACAACGTATGATAGTATGCAGTATTGTAATGAATTTTTAGTTACTGTGAATTTAACTTTGCCAGATCTACAGATCTATGAATCATATATAAACTAAAAGAGATTATTAAAATATTATTTTCTTAGCTTTTAAAAATTATTAATAGTGTCTAGGTTTTCCGTGTATCAAACAACTATGATTGTGAACCTTGAAAGATGTTTTTTTAAAGTAATTTAGATATAGGACTTAAATTGTTAGATTCTGCTCAAATTTTTTTTTGTAACTTATATAAGTTTTTCTTGAGTACGTATGTCTCAATATCTTGGACAATAAAATAGTTTAGCAATATCAAATACTTTGTTTGATTTGCTTAGTTAAGAATGATCTTGTCTTGTTAATGCAATACATTGGTTGTTTTTTTATATTTATAGATAATATAGATGCATACTTTTATATTGTGGATACATATTTGTAATCTCATAATTAAATTTATCTGGTACATAAAATCAAAATTAAAAATAATATTTTGTATAATATAATTAAGTTATTAACCTAATAAATCATTTACATTTTCACTAACATAGATATAAGTTCAATGAATATTTATGTTTTAAAAGAAAGATAATTCATCGAAATACATATACATCAATGGCTACATTCTTTAATAGTAGAATTCAGAATTGCTCTAAAAGACAATTCATTGTTCGTGATATTTATTAATGAAAAGTTAATAACTATTACTGTAAGTATATCACCTCAATCTGATAAATCTGACAAATCAAGAAATTTCTGGATTTTATTCACATTGAAATTATTATAAAATAATTTTAATAATATAATTTTTATCACATTTTAATTATAAAAATATCGGTAATCATATGAGTTGCATATGATGTGATTAATATGACTAATATAAAGTACCATTATAAATTAACTTTTAATATACCTTTTTATAACCCATCATCGTTCTCTTAACATTTCAGAATTCATAGAGTTTGATGGAAATAAAAAAATATAAAAAATAAAATAATATTATAAAACTGGTAGAATCTTGAGATCTTGATATCTAAATTTCAATTATAATAGGATGTTGCAAAAGATCCTAAATTTAATATCAAGATAGGGATGCAAAGGAGATATGGAGTGTTGAAGCACCAGATCAATTTTACCAATTTCTGACCCATCGTCGAAAACTCGAGTTTTCGACAAATTTTTTGACGGAAACAGGGTAGTCATCGCTAACAATTTTTCGACAAGAGGAGTCATTCTTCAGAAATTCCGACGGATATTCTAGTCGGAAGTTCGGAAGGAGCATTTCCCCTGGAAGTTCCGAGGGGCCTGCCCATTGGACTTATCGACGACAGAATGCCCGATGGGCATCGGCCGTAGGAAGGTCCAACGGACAGCTCCAATCAAACTTTATGATGGGAAGCTACCGTCAAAAGTTCCAATGGGGCCTCCATTGAAAGTTTCAGCGAGCACATTCCGTCAGACGTTCCGACGGATGTCTTTCCATCAAATTTTATGATGGGTATGTCCGTCGAAAACCTTTTTTTTTAAAATAGGATTAATTCTTTAAACATCTCCTAAACTATAGCGATTTTTCGCGTCTGCCCCTGATATATGAACTTACCATAGCGTCCCTTAAATTATGTCACGATTTTTGCTTTAGTCCATCCGTCATATTTTGTTAATTTTATGTTATTTTTTTATTTATTAAATACTAAAATGCCCTTAACAAAGAAAAAAGTGGACATTTCAATTAGGCAAGAGGAAAGTTTAGTCATTTAATAAATTGAAAATAATGAAAAAATTAATATAATATGACGTATGGCCTAGAGTGAAAATCACAAAATAGTTTAAGGGGTGCTATGGTAAATTCATATATTAGGGGTAGATGCGAAAAATTGCTATACTTCAAGGGAGTATAAGGAATTAAACCTTTTAAATATAAAAAAATTGGACGTCTAGGGTTGGATCTGGTTGCTAACGGTCGATCTTGCCGAGAGAGAGGGATTGGGTGAGGAGGACATCGGTGGTCGCATGCCCATCGGAATTGTTTGTAGTCAGAGCTAGATGGGTCGCCGGATCTAGTCGCCAAGACCTCCTATGGCCAGATCAGTCAGCCAACTGGCGGCCGGAGTTGAGAGAGAGGAAGAGGGAGAGGGAGAGGGGGAGGGTGGCTGAAGTCGAGAGAGAGGGAGAGGGAGAGGGGGAGGTGGGGGTGGGGGGAGGGAGGCGACCGAAGCCAAGATCGTCAGAGTTGTGGGAGGTTGCCGAGACATGGGAGTTGCTGGAGCCGTGTCTCTCTCACCATCTCATGTTCCAAGACAGGGCTGGGATGCAACGAAAGCTGGTTGGGACGTGCAGGGACAGCGGGCGATGCTGGGACATGTGTGCGACGAGAATCGAGCAGGAGTCTCCGAGTAGGCCTGGCACATGGCGGGCATGCGATGAGCATGAGGCGCGGCGCACTCCTACTCCTAGTAAGAGTCGGGCTAGGATGAGGATGGTGGACGGCAAGAAGGCAAGGTCAGCAACCTGAAGTCTGACGGTGAGGAAGACTTCAATGGATGAGCAGCTTGCAGCTCCTAGTTCGAGTAGGAGCTAGGACATACAGGGGCGGCTGGACTCCTAATGCAAGTAGGAGTCGGACTTGCAGACGTGGAGCAGCGAGGAGGTTGATTCACAAGATAGCTAAAGATTCCTGGAGCAAATATATGTGCCTGGATGTGCTGAAGTGTGGAGGTTCATGGACAAAGTCTGAGTTCAAGTAGGAGCTAGATTGGAGAAGTCCTAATGCATGTAGGTGATGGAGAATCTCCAAGGACTGCAAAAAATCTTCAATGTTGACAACTAGGACGTGGGAAGATGATTTTGAGGAGAAGATTGGAATCTTATTAGCACTATGTTTGCTTTGGATAAGATCTTGCATGATCTTGTACAGCTGGGAGTAGGAGTTCTAGTTAAAGGAGCAATAGGAGTGTTCCCCTATATAAACTCATGTAAATTGAGATCATCAATCCAGGATGGGCGCTCATCTAGAATTCCTCTAGGGCTGTGTGGGGTTTGAGAGTTCTTGAGAGGAGTTAATCAAGTCGAGTTGGACTTGAGCCATCCAGGAGAGGAGATCCTCAAGTCGAGGAGGACTTGAGTAAGGGATCAGGTCGTGTAGGGCTTGAGACCATGGGGGTCGTTGGGTGATCTGAGGAGGGGTCCTGAACATCCATGAAGGAATCCGAGTAGGGATCACCTAAGAGTGGACATATTGTAATCTTTGTTTGATTAATGAATCCGAGAGCTCTTCCCTTTATCTTATATGCATGTTGTTCTATGTGCGTTCTATGGAGAGATGCTCCAAAAAGAGTCTCTTTAGTAGAGTTCTTAGAAGCCGAACAAACGTCTTGAGAAGAAGAGGTGCCGTGCCGCACAAGTGTTTGGAGAAGCGAAAAGTAGACCCGTGACACGTGGGAGTCGCTGGTGCCATAGGAGAGACAGGGGGACTATATATATGTATGTATGTATATATATATATATATATATATATATATGTGTGTGTGTGTGTGTGTGTGTATATATATATATATAAGGAGAGATGGGAGAGAAAGGGATACGAAGAGATGGAAATAGAGAGAAAGGGGGAGAGAGAGAAAGAGCGGAATAGAAGAGAAGAGGCGAGAAAAAAATGAGAGTTTTCAATGGTCGTATGGATAGTCGTTCGTCGGTAATTCTAAAGGTCCAACCCGTCGAAAATAATAATATTAATATATTAATCACATTCTTATATATATTATATTATATTCATCATATTCTTATATTATATTATATATTATTATAAATATAATTACTGATGGGTACGACCTTCGAAATTACCGACGGATGATCGTTAGTCGATAATTCCAAAGGCATGACTCGTCGATAATATTAATATTAAAATATTAATCTTATTCTTATATTATATTATATATATTATTATAAATATAATTATCGACGAATAATGCCTTCAAAATTGATGGACGGTTATACGTCGACAATTTCGAAGGCTGGATCCGTAAGAAATATTAATCATATTCTTATGTTTTATTATAAATATAATTACTAACAGGTACAATCTTCAAAATCACCAACAGATGACCGTAAGGTTAGACCCGTCAGAAATATTAATATTAATATTAATATATTATATGATAATGATATTAATCATATTTTTATATTATATTATATATATTTCTCTTAGATTTTTATATAATAAAACAAATATATATTATATATTTCTCTTCTTCAAAATTTTTATAACAAAACAAATATAAGATGAATATAAAATAAGGATATTGGTCCAACAAATCTGAATTACATGTAGGTATGCACACGCGTAGAAGAAATTGTTTTTTTTACTAAAGTAAGGATGGCCACTAAGCTTGGGTGGTCAACCAGAGGTTATAAATCTGATACAAAGAAGAATGTTAATAAGATGCAATTGAAGGATCAAACACAAAAAAGTAGGAGCTCTAGTCTTCCACAAACCATTTGTAACCGCTATCTTGGGATAATGGAAATCTTATAAATCAACTGAATGTTGTCTCCACATATAATTTTTTCTAAAGGATAAAAGGATGATTAGCAAGGAGGTAGTCATCCAGCTTCATTTTTTTTTTTGGAGAATGACATCAAGCTTCATTTTCATTGATCAGAACCTTTGATACAGCATAGAAACAGGAAGATGGAAAAAGAGTGACCGCAGGGAAGATGAATCATTTGTTTTCCGTTCCCATTGTAAGCTTGACGTATTAAATTTGCAACATCAACAATTAAAAATATAAAATTGTTTGATCAAGAAATAATAAAGGAAATGCTTAGTGAAAGCATGGCGATGAAATATGACTAGATCAACATGCTAAAGTTCATCAACCTAACTAAGATTTTTTGTAAGAATAAGATAAGAAATTTTAAAAAATAGGATAAAGTATTAAACATATTACCTTCAAACATAAGTACTAGAGGCATTAGCATCAATACGGATGATCAGATATTCTGATTCAAAATTTGCAAGGAACAGAAATAACTATCGGAATGGCAGAGCAAAAGGATCACAAGTATGATTGGGATGGCAGGAAAAAGAAGGGAGAAAAAAATGGTTACATGTAACAAGATACAAATAATTGAAGCGAACAAAGAAATATGCAGAGTTGTTTCAAATGATAAAAAATCAACAGACAAGGAGGTAAAATTATAAGATAGTTTCATGGACAGTAAAAGGCAGAAAAAGAAGAAAAAGGTTATAGAAGATTCTTCACCCACTGTAACATGCCAAATTCAGGGCTAAGAATAATTGAAATATATAAAAATAAGGTTGCAAACCATCAAACACAAAAATCATAAAAAAGTTACATACCTGGGGTAGTTGGGTACTGTCTTTAAATATAGTGAAGGTTTGCGTTTGGGAATTGAAAAATGAGTTTGATCAGCTGGGTAGGTTTGATATGTGTATGGGGCTGAGGAACTTGAAAACCCTCCAGAACCACGCAAGAAGAGAGAACTCCTAGAAGAGCACATGTTATGTTATTTGCCACGATTCAGGTCGCTGCCATACATATAATTTAGTCAATCAAATCTATTTGACCTGTTAATGCACAAGACTTCACCAGTTTCTTTCTGATAGCTTGTCGTCTCAAGGTTCACAATGACTGCTTTACCTGAATACTAGGAAATTGTTTTAGGATATCCTCATCTGACTCAATACAATCTGAAAATTACAAGATTCTAGATGTCAAAGACAACAAAAAAATCTGTATCTATCATACTATTAAAAAACATCAATCAAACTCATCATAGCTATTTGCCTACATTCTGAGGGGAAATTACAGTCACAGAGGATAATGACCTCAGAACTAAGGCAAAGAAACACAAAGACAACAGTTTTGATAAAATTAAAAGATGCAAAAGTAACATAAGGAGAACATACCTTTCACTACAAGAAAACTAGGATTTTTCGACGGATCATTTTCGACGGATAGAAATCATCGCCATTTGCGACGGTGCGGCGGATAGCGATCAGTCGAAATTTCCGACAGTCACAATCGTCGAAAATCAAAATAATGAATTATGTAATTTATTATATTATTATTTTATTTTTTGACGATTTGAAATGTCAAAATTTTTGATAGGTATCTATCCGTCCTAATTTTCGACGGTCCAGACCGTCGATAAATGTAAAATAATATACTATAAGGAGTATTTTATTAATATAATTAGCGACAGTTTAGACTGTCGCAATTTCCAATGGTTCCGACCATCGCTAAATGAAAAGTAAAATAATGTACTGGGTATTTTGTTAATATAATTAGCGACAGTCTGAACCATCACAATTTCTGACGGTCAAGACCGTCGGTAATAATTAGCGACGATTCAGACCGTCGGTAAACCAAAAAAATAAATATTATATATAACTAAATATAGTATTTTATATTTATAATTAAATAATTTGCGACAGTCACGATCGTCGATAACTTAAAAAATAATTAATATCATATTCTTATATATCATGATAATATATATTATTAATATTTGCTAAGTTTCTGACGGTCAGAGTCGTCGGTAATTAAAATTTCACTATTCCGCTCTTTTTTTTCGTTTTCCGCTTTCTCATCTTTCCACCTATAATATATATATATAATCTTCACAATCCCACTCCATTATCTACTTTTTTTCCTCTCTCCTCTCTCTCCCCCGCCCGATGACCTCTCTCCCTCCCGGACAACGACCCTCGCGCGCCCCTCTCCCTCTCTCTCTCTCCAGAATGTGGCCGTGGGCGGTTGTATCGGCCGCCTGGTAGTCGGATCTGGCCGCGGGCGGCCCGATCCGGCCGGCCGCCATGCCAACGTGATCTGGCCTGCCGTGGCCTGATCGGCTGCCAGCCGGCGTGATCTGGCAGCCGGATCTTGCCACGGGCGGTCGGCTAATTTTTTTTATATTTTAAAACTTCTTTGCGACGGTTGCGATCATCGAAAGTTTCGACGATTTGTGACCGCTGAAAGTTTCGACGGTTTGTGACCGCCGAAAGTTTCGGCGGGTTACGACGATCGTCGAAAGTTTCGACGATCAAAATCATCAAAAGTTTCGACGAATTTTTTCCGACCGTCGAAAATCGATTTGCGACGACCGTTTTTTTTTTGACGGATCATTTCCGTTGAGAAATCCGTCTGTAATCATATTGCAGACGGTTTTGGGGCTGATTACAGACGATTTTGACCATCTGTAATCAGCCTTTTGCTTGTAGTGTTTGTCATGCAAGCAAGCAATAGCTACCTTGTTTAGAATATGAATAGAATGGTGAAGGCATGTTAAAAGTCCTTGTACTTACTCAAATAGAGATTTGATGTGAAAGTATAAACTTAAGACTTAATTACTAGAACCAACTCTTTAGATTTCTGGCATGAAGAAAATCTAGAGAATGATAAGCAATACAGGAAAGAACCATGTACATCTACAACTTGCTGTGTCTATTTAGAATTAAAATCAAAGCACAGACTACTAAATAATAACTACAAAACCTTTTTACTTGTGCTTGCATTGAATACCCAACACATTCATACAAAAGTTTTCTTGAGGGGCAAGTTTCTACAAATGTTGCAGAAGTTTTTAAGTTTTAGAATAATCTAACATAACAGAAACTGGCAAAATGAAATAAATTCCCTCAAGAATGATGTCCCTGGTTATCATTTAGTAAGTAGGGTTAGACAGATAAATTCAATCACAATGTAAGGAGACAAACAAGAAATTTTTTTTGAGAGGGGAAACAACAAAAAAAGTAACTAGTGTTGTTTATGTATATTAATAGAATATGAACTGAAGCATATTGATCATCCAAATGAAAAACAAAAAACAAAAACAAAAAATAGACATTCTCGCTTGCATTGGTTCATGACAAGATTGACTTAACAAGTTTACCCCAAAGAAATAGCCTGAACATGATGTTTACGTTGAGGCACATGTTATACTTTTGTGCCTCCAAGATCTGCGCAGATCCGCGATGCCGCCGACCTCGAGAACCTCCCGTCACCCCTACGTACTCCACGATGACCTCTGCCGTGACCCCATCGAGCTTCGCCGCCGACCATCGATGCCTGACCTCCTCGCCCACTCGCTGATGCCGCCTCGCGAGTCGTCGTTGCTGCTGCCTCGTGGGTCGTCGCTGCCTCCGCCTTTGCAGGTCGCCGTTGCCTTCGCAGGTCGTCGTTGCCTTCGCAGGTCGTCGTCATCTTCAATCCTCGTAGGTCGTTGCTGTGTTCTCAGCCACCCCTCGCCGCCACTTTCGCGAGGATTGATCGGCCGCTGCCTCACCCAAAATTTTGAGCATTGGATCGATGATTAAGGGCTGAGATCATGCGTGTATTTACATCTGCCCAATTCACGATCGACGACGTTGTTTTTCCCATTCTTTTCCTATTAACCCTAATGCACAGAGCCATTTTGCTTCTGAGCCTTTTCTCTCCTCGCCGTCTGCCCGCTCCCTCGCAGCAGCCACACCCGGGGAACCCTCGCCGACCCGCCCTACCTTCGCGAGGTCCGATCTCGCCCACCACTGCCCAATCGTCTGTACCTCCCTCATCAACGCTCACTTGCAGATCTGTGCACATCCGTGACGCCACCAACCTCGAACTCCGCGACGATCTCCATTGTGACCCACGCCAACCTCTGTAACCCCCGCCAAGCTCTGTCGCCGACCATGACCTCCTTGCCCACTCGCCGCTGCCTCCGCTTTCGCAGGTCGCCATCACCTTCACAGGTTGCCGCCGTCTCCGGTCCTCACAGGTCATCACCGTGTTCTCAGCCACCCCTCGCTGCCGCCTTCGCGAGGATTGAGCGTCCGCCACCTCACCCACTCGCCGTTGTCACTGCCTTGCCCACTCGCCGCTACTGCTGCAGCGCCCACTCGCTGCCCGACAACCCCGCCAGCTGACAACCCTCGCCCGTCACATAAGCATAGATGTAATATCGTGAAGACCAAATTCGTGGATGGATGTAATTGAGATTAGTGAATTTTTTAATTCAAATTAGTGATAACATTAACTTGTAATCCCAATTAGATGACTATATAATTGTCAATTAAATTGGGGATCCAATTAGTTATAATTAAGTTTTCAAAATTTTACTTGTGCAATTTTGATCACAACACTAAATTGGCTAAGCCAATTTGATGATCTTACCTATTGATTTTGTTGAATGAGACAATCAGAGTATAAGGTGGAGAAAGTAACGAGTGGCTTTACGACTCTGCAAGTGTAAGTGTAGATGCATTCGACATTTCCATACTACAAAAGAATACGATAAAAGTTGTGTCACCCACTCTTCTTGAGAATTGTTCAGTTAACATTCACAGCAACATTCACAATTTCATTCTAATGTCTACAAGTCTTCTTGCTCAATTAACATTCTAATGCTCAGTTTCACAAATCATAGAACATTTTAACATTCTTCGCTCACAATTCACAACAAAATTCATACAAACACAATTTCATTCTGACTCAAAATTAATACAAATTCCTAACTACTCTTCATCTGGGTGTTTGGTGTTCGGGCAGCGACTTACTATCGGTGTAGAGAGTTTTAGGGTACGAAATGAAAGGCTTAGAGAGTTTTAGGACACAAAAGGCGGCAGCGAGGGGTGGCGGAGAACGCAGCGGCGACTGCTCAGTCCTCGCGAAGGCGGCGGCGAGGGGTGGCTGAGAACGCGACGAACTACGAAGGTGACGGCAACCTACGAAGGCGGAGGTAGCGGCGACTCGCGAGGTGGTGGGTGAGCGGAGGGGAGGCCACAGCAATCGGATTGGAGAGAGAAGACACAGAGAGCAAGAGAGTAGAGAGAGAAAAAATATAAAATAATCTCAACCCTCCATGCAAAATGAATGGTCCAGATTAAGGCATTATACCAAATTTCACATAAGAGGTGTTACACCTCCATTAATCCCATATATATATATATAATCAATAATAGGGATCCTCACAAATTTATTATATTTTTTACGTTTCCATCACAAAATAGTGTCACAAATTCGTCATAAATAGTTCGAATAGTTTGGTCTCAAATCCATCACGAGTATTTTGCTAGGTTCATCACTCACAATTTGTCACAACTTTAATCATTTACGGTCCTTTTGTTTTGTTTTTATGATTCTGAATCATATTGAGCGTGTGATGAAAATATTTTGACAAAAATAGTTTAATGGAACTGCGGCTATCTTTTTATGTCATAAATTCTTTCTAATATTTTTGATAAAATATTTCCATCACAAAAACAATTTTTTCTTACACAGAATATAAATAATATATGCTAAAGAAACAAATTAATTCGATCTGTAGATAGTCTTTTATTCCGAAGGAGTAATAATACTAAAATTCATTCCACAATTTTCATTCCTTGCGTAATTATTATTAATATCATTAAATTATATAAATATAAAACATCCATGACACACACAGACTTATGAAAGCAATTCAACTGACATCCGACCATCACTCATGAGTGAAGTTATTAGGTCTCTTATTTATGAGATACCTGAGATCTCAATATATATATTTGCATATAGTGCAACCCTAATTGTTCATCCCTTGGTTTATTTCTCAAATACCTTTGCAAGGAATTAATATGCCTCAAATTCTGCATGTGCCTGCGCCAGTTGCTTGATGTTGATTGGGCTTGCGTAGTCCTGACCATCATAGAAGGCAAGGCCAGCTATCATACACATGGCGTCAGTGGGATGTACTCCGTCCCAGAAGAGGTATTTGCGACGGTCGTCAGGACAGGGGAGTGTTTCTTCCATGTATCCTTTGGTGACCTCCGTGAATCCTGCAGGGATTAATCATTTCAATTTTCAACTCAAGAATGAGAGAGAGAGAGAGAGAGAATTATTTTCTTGGTTACGTACCGAAGGCGTTGGGATTGTTAATGACGTCGGAAAGCAACTTGTAAGAGCTGCAAAGGGAGTATTTCATGTCTTTCAGGGATTTGCTGAGATTGAGCAAGAGATCCTTAACGCGATTATTAAATCCCTCGGTCAGAGCATTCAATTCTGAGGCGCAACGAGAACAATTCGTCTCTCTTATTATTGGCGTCCAGCCGATCGTTGGGACATCCACTACGGCGAACCTTCTCGCTCCAAAGTCATATAATCTCTGCATGCATGCAGATGGATACACACGCACATATCATAAGTTACGTTGCACCGGGGAATATATATATATATATACACACACTGCACTTTTGGGTATTATGTTTTTTTTTTCTTTTTTGACGTGGTGGTGGTGCATATATGGCTTTACCCTGATATGGTCTTCAAATTTCGAGGTCATAAGGTCGTAAAGAATGTCTCTCTCTATTGGGATGACGGTACAATTAAGTACACATGTTGCTAAGACTGTGAGAGCCAAGTCGTTGGATCCGGCGCTAATTAGGAAGATGGAATTCGACAGATCCTCAGGTTTTAATACAGCCGAGAGATTTCCTTTCAGGAGTCCGAAAGTTGTCGATCTGCCGTGTCAATGGGATGTGGGTAATGAACAACAACTGCATGATGACATATAATTTAAATTGGATGCAGGTTTGCTGTCTTGTCAGATTCCAAGGCGGATAACTAAAATCGACTATTAAAAGAAAATAGATCATATATATATTTATATTTATATTACAGTTTCATCCAAGATTCCTGATCCTTCCGATGCGAAGTTGGCTCCTACTGCTCCATCCTTCGGGAGACAGGAAGTGTTGTTGCAAAAAGAAAGGTATGGCGGAGGGCTCGCCGTGAACCCCAAGTTCATTGCTGATGCATGACAAGAAATTACGTAGTTCTCATCAGATTAAAAAAGTAAAAATATTGTTTGGTTCATTTTCATACAAAAACTTTTAATTTGAAACATAAAAATATTTTATTTTTTTCGGTAAGGATATATATATATATATATATATATTATAAATGAAAAGAGGTACAGTACTATTTTTATTTTTCTATACCTATGTAGTCCGCCGAGTTGTAGGCGTTGCTAAACCTCCCGGTCGGCTTGTGGTCTGGCATGTCGATGCCATAGGGAGCGAAGTCGGCGGGGGTTTTTAGGGTCGATGTACTTGTTGTTGCCGACGTCGAGCAAGGAGTCGCCGAACACGTAGAGCGCCGGCACTTGCGGCCGTGCATCTGAGGATGCGAAACCTGCGGAGAGCACAACGAAGAGAACACCAAACACAATTAGCTTCATTTTCAGCAGCTTTTTTCTTTCCTTTTTTTTTCTTTTGGTCTATTCGTCGCTGCTTGCTTTCCTTAACTAATTGCCTAACCAATTTATAGGACGAGATAGAGCTCACCACGAGCAGCCTTTAATTGCAATATGGCACTAGATAGAGTGCTTCTATATACTAAGAACAAAATATCCAACTGTATAAAATGGACTTTTAGGAAAACAGTTGTAATATTTCTGTTTTTTTTTCTTTTTGTCTGTGCGCATGAAATCTTTTGTACAATGGATTGGTAAATATGCTACTGATATGGAGAAGTACGTCAGATCCGTAATCGTAATTTGTCTTAGGGTATCTAGTAATAGAGTGTGTGTTTACACTACAAGAAAATTGTCATTTTCCAACGGGCAATTTTCGACGGATAAAATTTATCCGTCGCAATTTGCGACGGATTTTTCAACGGTTTCATTTTTGACGGATTTTTCGACGGTTACGACACGTAACCGTCGAAAATAACAATAATAAATTATATAATTTATTATATTATTATTTTATTTTTCGACGATTAGGAATGTCGATATTTCTGACGGATTTTCCGATGGTCGCGATTGTCAAAAATAAAAAAATAAATTATATAATTTGTTATATTATTTAATTTTTCCGACTGATTTTTTGGCGGTTACGATCGTCGGAAATAAAAAATTAAATTATGTAAATTTTTTATTATTATTTAATTTTTCAACTATTAGGAACGTCGATATTTTCGACGGATATCCATCCGTCGCAAAATCCGCCGCAATTTTCGACGGTCGTAACCGTTGGTAAATATATAATAATATCATATGAGGGATATTTTATTAATATAATTAGCGACGATCCAAACTGTCGCAATTATCAACGGTCTCGATTGTCGGTAATAATTATCGACTGTTCAAACTATCGGTAAAATAAAAAAAACATTATATATAATTAAATATAACTAAATATTTTTTCGACGGTCACAATAGTCGGTAACTTTAAAAATAATTAATATTTATTTTTCTCACAGTCAGAGACGTCGATAATTAAAATTTCGTTATCCCGCTTTTTTTTCGTTTTTCCGCTTTCTCCCATTTATCCACATATATATATAATACCCTCATCTCCTCTCTCTCTCTCTCCCTCTCCCGGCCAGCGAGCCTCTGTCGGACGTGAAGCGTCGACCGCCGGTGACCCTCTCCCGCCGGCATCTCTCTCTCTTCGCCGACAAGCCGTCAGGCGGCCGGATCCAGCCACGGGCATTCGGATCCGACTCCCAGCGGCCGTATCCTGCCGCGGGCGGTTGGATTTGGCCGCGACCCGATCGGCCGCTATTTTTTTTATTTCTAAAAAATTCTTTGCGATGGTTGCGACCGCCGAAAGATCGACGATTGCGACGACCGTCGAAAGTGACTGTCAAAACTTTCGACGGTTGGAACCGACGGCCTTTTTTGGCAGTTGCAACTGTCAAAAACTTTCTACGGTTGGAACCGTCGGGACTTTTCCGACTGTTAGAACAGTCGATATTTCCGACGAATTTTTTTTCGACCGTCGCAAATCGATTTGCGATGAGCGTTTTTCTGACGGATCGATTCCAACTGAAAAAATAGTCAGTAATTGCATTACCGACGGTTTTTGGGCTGATTACCGATGGTTTTGACAGTCGGTAATCGACGTTTTTCTAGTAGTGTTAGGTTGCGTGGATGATGACAATCACCGGCTAACACATGAAAATTTAAGTTAAGTTCGATTACTCATGTACTAATTCTTTCTACGGTTATTAATAGGCTCTGAAAAATTATGAGGGTATACCTGATGGCGCTATCAGATATTATGATGATAATAAAAAGAAATAAAATATATGAAGATCCAAAGAATATAGATAAAAAAATAATGTTCTTAACAATTTAAGTTTTTACTAATTGACAAAGTTAGTTATACATAGAATTTAATATGATTTAATGGCGCTCCTACCCACTCAAGTAGGTAGGAGCATCCTACCTAGTCACAAAGCCGTCAAATTTCATCCGATGGCTGTAATTTTTGCGCAAAACCGATGGTTCAAACCTTCATCCCCTTCCCCTCCATTCGTTTACATCCTTTGACGATTTGCCGTCGCTGCTGCGCCCCCTCCATCAATCGCAATTGCCGCCACGCCCCTCTCCACCGATCACAATCGCCATGCGCTCCCCTTCTTTCGATCACAGCAGCCACCGCGTCCGCCTCCCCCACTCCCTTCCCCACGCGATGTCGCCCTCTTACCATCTCAACCCTCGCCGTGCTCCTTTTCCCACACGCCTCCTTCGATCTCAATCACACATGACATCATCGTGGCCTGCTTCTCACGCGACATTGCAATAGCTCTTCGTCAACATTACTATCCGCAGACCTCGCAAGTCCTCATCGCCATAGTCGGACCTCTGCTCGACATCGTGGACATCGCCACCATCGTTGCTCACTGCCACTGCCGATGCCGCAGCTCGTCGTTGCTTTGGCCACCGCTGTCACTGCTCGCCGCTGCTGTCGCTCGCCGCTCATTGCTGCCGCCGCTCGTCGCTCACTATTATCGCTGCTTGCCCCTGCGGCTTCCCTTGTCGCTGCTCGCTCGCTTGTCGTTGCCGCCGCTCGTCGCTCTCGCTCCCGCTGTTCACCGTTGCCGCTGTCGGACGTTAGCTGATCCGATCGGACGACATCGATAGGCACCGAGTTAATATCCAATCGGTCTGTTCCTTTGATCGGATGGCATCCAGACTAGGTAGGGGGCTCCTACCCATTAAATCCAATTTAATATGGTTTGGAAATGGAAATGTCTTTGGGTTCATTCTTGATGGAAGTCTGATTAAAAAAATCTTTTCCTGAATAGTCCATGAAAAGTTATAGTAGAGCACACATGAAACAAGTTAAAAATATAAATTTAAAAATGACACTCTTTAGCTAGTCACCTATGATCTTTGGCCAAGATTTTTTACATATTTGGTTGTACGTAGCTTAAGCCTTATTTTTTTAAAAATTTGCTTTGACCAAGATTTTTTACATATTTTGTTGTACGAGCTAAAATTTTTTTACATATTTAAAAATTTGCTTTGACCAAGATGTTTTACATATTTTTTTTAAATTTGCTTTGACCAAGGTTTTTGTACATTAAATAGGAAGCTTAACTAAATCGGATTGGACATATAGGTTCAACCAGTTCAACTAAAGACCCAATGTTTTGAAAATCGGATCGGACCGACCAGTTCAACTGCGAACCGGCCGTTGATCCGGTCCGGTCAAGGAACAAAATCGGTTTTGATGTTGAACCAATGAAAATCGGTTGAACCGGCCGATTGGACCGGGCCGGTTGAACCGGTTCAATACGGTTTAATTCAAATTTTGAAAAAAAATTAAAATAATGACAAAAATAGGAAAGTTGAAAAGGAAAAAAAAAAGAAAGAAATAAAATAAATGTAAGGAAGGAAAGGAATATGACAGGTATAACATTAAATAGGAATGAAAATAAAAAAACTAAGTATTTGAAATTGCTTAGCATTAAAATAGAAAATTATTAAAAGACATAAATAAAGGAAATAAAAAGAAAAGTGATAAAGAAAAAAGAATAATTTAAGATAAACTTTATTAATATAGCATTTATATCATTAAATAATAGATATTAAATTTATATAATCTATTTATATTTAAATGTTAATTATTATTATTTATCATTATTAAAAATTTTAACAAATTAAAATTATGTTATATTAATTTTTAATATTTTTAATAGGTTATTAGTACAATATTAATATACTATATCATATAACTTATATTATTATAAATAATATTATTTTAATAAAATTCGGTTCAATTCGATCGAACCTGATCGGACCGGTCCAACCGTGACCCGATAAGGAATCCGGGCCGGTCGTCGTTCCGGTTCTAAAAACATTGTAAAAACCAATGGTTGTCCGGTTCGATGCAATATCAAAATTGCTTTTGAAATTGAATTGAAAAAAATAAAAGAATTGGTCGAGCTGGAAAAATCAACAAACTAGTTGAACCGAGTTCAAATACAATTTAAAAAACCAAAAACAATAAAAATAGAAAAGTTAACAAAGAAAATAGGAAGTGTTAAAAGGAAAGTTAAAAAGGAGAGAAAGTGAAATGTAAAAAAATGAAATAGAAATAAAAAGATAATCACTAAAAATTGAATAATATTATAAGGGAAATTATCAAAGGCAGAAAAATGAAAAATAAAGGGAAAGTGTCAAAGGAAAAATAAAAAGAATATTTTAAGGTAAAATATATTAATACAACATATATTACCATTAAATAATAAAAATAAATCTATAATAACATATTAAAATTGAATAATCCATATTTACATAATAGTTTCAACAAAATATCAATACGCCTAATAAGAATAATTACTTAATAACGTTTCAATGTAAAGTAACCATATAATTTAACTCATCTTCGATTTGAACATGCACGTGCCATGTTGGCACATGTTTTTTTTTCTTTTTTGTTCTTTCTCGTCCTGCTAATTAATGGGCCCTACGTAAAGGAAAATAAACTATCAAACTCATGATTCATGTTATTATAATCTTAAAAGAGTGACAAGCGATTAAACCCTAATAAATAAATCAGCTAGCAAACTAGGTTAATAATCATCGGGCATAAGATGAAGCAGGTGAATGAGAATAAATAAATAAATAAAAGAAAGAAAAGAAGACGAAAGTGAAAACCCTCTCTCCATATTTTTTTGGAATTATTTTAATCACACCACCTTGTTAATATTGTTATTGAGGATATAACCTTTGTTTAAGGAATAAATAATTCGCTGTTCTTTTCTCAATTATAGGAAAGAGAATTACGAGTTTAATATAAAAGAAAGTTTGCAAAATAATAATGAGAATAAAAAAAATCTGAGTTTTCTTTTAAAAAATTTCGAGTAAAGTTGATCTAAGATTTTGTTGGCATACAATCACATGAGGGCAAAAATGGTTACAATTTGTTGTCGAGAGCAATTAATATTCATCGATCGGATGTGGAAATAATATATATGATGACAATTTTGTCATGCCACGCAATGTCAATTATTACTCGATATCTAGGGCACTGTACACACCGCGTGTCTAAATTTCTTACTTCATGCATCCAATCCCCCTCTCTCTCGTGACTATTGTTTTTTTTTCTAAAATATCACGACGTAAAAATTGTAACGATTTCAAAATCGATCCTTCTATCACGTAGGCAACGAGTCAGATTGATCTCAGAGACGATACACTACCTGTTACACTATTGATCATATTATGATCTTGACTATTCAATAATTATAATACGTGACATCAATTATAATAATAAAATAACTAAGAACTTTATCGCGAAAGAGTGAACGTCAGAATATGAAAGGACATTACAATCCATAACGATGAAGAAAATGATCCCAATCTCCAATAAGTTCGACATTTGAACAGAGGTTCAATTTCAAAAGAAATAACTATAATGTCTTCATAATGCAAGGATCAATTATCAAACTAATGCAATTAAGAGAACTGGATGCTTCTGAGATAGGTAAGTCATGTGCAGCATTCTCCAATCTCTGCATCCCCATCGCCCTTTTTAAGTAGAATTCTTAGTTACAAAATTCCAATGTAGGGAATAAAATATCCATGAGCGAAAACCCCCAGTACAATAGAAACATAGACGTTAAAATAATAATCAGATGACATTCGAATCAATAATGGATAAGCATTGAGTAACATACTTTAATCTTTGAATTTCTATACCTTGATTTCAATAAGCAATGGGTCATACTTCATCATATCAATACTTTGTTCTTCACTATGGTTATGTCTTGTCTTTACTATACCATCCTTTGTACTTTACTAGACAATGCTTCATTTTTACTATACTATGTTCTGTACTTTACTATGTTGCACTTTACTGTACTTTACGTTATTGTGAGTTGTACTATATTTTTTACATTACTATACTGTGCTTGGAGTTCATTGTCCTATGCAAGCTCGACTTTATTAAATTGGAAAGCTAGATGTGTCTCTATACATATGTGAAATCAGGGATGTCCATTATAAGGAAGGTGTAATGCTAATGCATACCTTTTTTGGAATACAGGTGAAAGATGACATGTACCCCAAAACAGTGGTCATTAAAGACATATAGGTACGCTGTCTCCTTAGTTAAGCTACCTACCCCTCTAGCGCTATAACATGTGATCCATATGATGCTCACTTTGGGGAAGGAAAGATGTCAGCATCCCCTTTTTCGAAATAGAAGTGGGAGAGGACTTGTACCCTAGGAGGTCTTTCAAGGGCTCATAGGTTCACTGTCTTCTCAGTTTAGCTACATGTCCCTTCCTCTATACTATAACATGATATTCAATCTATACTTTAGATAATACATAGTAATTCTGTAGTTTCATCTTTACTTTACATATTTTACTTATTATCAGTGGCATTTAGAATCATGGATCAGAAGAAGGGTAGAATCTGATCCCTTGTTCTGAGGTAACAACACGTGTCCTATCACTTTGTTTCTTTATGCAAGTCCCAACATGCTCTTTATGGTGGGTGAGGTTCACTAGTGTCTTTACAGTATGGGACATGGCCTCAAGTGAGCCTATTAAAGTTGGGGCTCAATTATGAAGTTCAGGCCCAAAAGAGGCATTTACGTCTTTTACAACTGAGCCCGGATTGGATAAGGCAATCCGAGTCAGGTCTTTTGTTTATGATCGATGTATGTAACTCGGGCCAAGTCTGGGTTCAACTCGGACTGGATCAGTGTTCGTATTTTAAAATCGATCTGGAATCTTCCTTCCCTGGACTGGTCGATCGCTCCTACAGGAACGATCGACCGCTCCTACTGGACTGGTTGTCCGTTCTCTTGACCAGATGCGTCGCAGACCCAATCAACCGATCTTCTTGAACCGGTCGACTGCTCCCGACGGTACACTTGTCCATTATAGAGCTGATCAACCATCCTTGTTGAACAGATCAATCGCTCTTCTGTTCGACCGATTATTCTTATGGGTCTGGTCGACCGTTTCTGTGATCGATCGATCAATCCTACGGCCAAAATAGAGTCGCCCGTCGACTTTTCCTTTTTCGGCCGACTTTCGGCCGCCAGATCATGGCAGTTACAATATGAAAAATGAAGCTCGTTGTCTCTAGATCAAGATGGTATCATCATATGCATTAAACGATCAATATTTCATCTTCTACGAGGATTTAACATCTAGAGTACCTTTCGGTCATTTTTCAGTTCGTTGACGATCAGTGTGTCATCTTCTCCGGCTCTGAACGTTCCTAGCCGACGATGAGCTGCAGTCGGCCTCGCGCGTACATCGAGGATGGGCCGTGGTATACCAAAGGTTTGTTGAATCCCCCCTGTCCCTGCTCAGTTCGCCGCTCCTTCGGTGCGTGTCATCCACCAGAGAGAAGGAAGAAGAAGAAGAATCAGGAGACAATCCAAGGGGGTGCGAGGGCTCCCCCTCGTGCCCCTTTTATAGTCTCGGCCGGCCACACAGTCGGCTGTGACCGAGGAGCAATCAGGGGAGAAGATTCCTCCCCCGATTGGGAGTTTCGTTTTGAATTCGTTTTGAATTCCTTCCTTATTTGCGTTCGATTTTGATTTTAAAACTCTTTCCAAGTTTGCCAATTTGCCAGGTGTTACATTATTACCCCCTTAAAACAAAATTCGTCCTCGAATTTTGATAAGAGTTGGGACTTATCGAAATATTCAAAATGCTTTTCGCGCATTTTCGACTCTACTTCTCGTGTTGCTTTTTTTCCTTAGTGGTGCTTTTATGTTACTTTGACCAATGATATTTTTTTCTTTTCATTCTAATACTCTTGGTACTCTAGTATCTCCATGGGTTGCTTCTCATACATTAGATCTTACTTAAAATTTGGTTCCTCAATTAGGATTATATTGGCATAGTCATGTTTGTATTTTCTGAATAATGAAATATGGAAGATGTTGTGTACTCTGGCGTACGCCGAGGGTAAAGCCAACCTGCACGCTAAATCTTTGACCATGTCTAAAATTTCGAAAGAGCCCACATACCTTGGACTCAACTTTCCTCGCTTGCTAAACTGCATTACGACTATGGTATGTGAGACTTTGAGTAGGACTTGATCTCCTGCCTTGAATGTGTGTTCTCATCGTTTCTTGTCTACATAAGCTTTCTGTCGATCATGAACTGACCATCATTTTCTTTATTAGCTCGATCCGATCGGTATATTCTTGGGTCTATTTACGTAGTTTTGTGCTTAAAATCTTTCTTTCGCCCACTTCGCCCCAACATGCCAGGGAGCGACATGGTCGACCATATAATACTTTGAATGGGGACATCTGTATACTAGCATGGTAGCTGTTATTGTAAGAGAATTCTATGAGAGAGATGACTGCCCTAGTTGTCATGCCAATTCAAGGCTCATGCACGAAGCATATCTTTCAAGTGTCTGGATCATTCTCTCTGATTGACCATCGATCTGTAGATGAAAGGTCATACTATATCGAAATCTCATCCCGAAAGCATTATGCAGACTCTTTCAAAACTTTGAGGTGAACCTGGGATCCGTATCGGACACAATGACTAATGGCATCCCGTGGAGCTAATGATCTCCTGCACATATAAATCAATTAGACTATCAAGCAATTATTTTACCTTGATGAGTAGGAAGTTGACCGATTTGATGAGTTGGTCCACTATTACCCAGATGGCATCATGTCCTTTCTGAGTCCGAAGAAGTTTCGTGATGAAATTCATTGCTATCTCTTCCCATTTCCACTAAGGAATCCCAAGACTCTTCAAGGTGTCTTGGGGTTTCTAGTGTTCCAGTTTGACTTATTGATAGACTATGCATCTAGAGACATACTTTGCGATCTCCTTCTTCATATTGGACCATTAGAAATTTCTCTGTACATCCTTATACATCTTCGTACTCTCAAGATGGATCATAAATTATGATTTGTGACATTCATCTAAAACTTCCCTCCAAAGTGTTGAATTGTTTGGTACCCATAAACGATCGTGGTACCGAATGCCACCAGGGAGACTTTAAAATCTTTTGCTTCATAACTGATCTTTATCATCATAGACTGGTAGTGGGAATCATCAACTTGTGCTTCAATGATTCTTCCGATGAGGTCGGGTACGATCTGTTGCATCATCATAACTGAACCGTCATGTCTCACTCTTGGTGTCCATTTGAAGAGTTCTTTCATCAGTTCGAATTGTCAAAGGCGTATGAAGCCATTGATCCTTTTCATTTTCGATTGAGAGCGTCGGCTACTGAGTTTGCCTTACTAAGATGATAATTAATGGCAAACTCATAGTCCTTCAAGAATTTCATCCATCGATTTTGGCGCATGTTAAGATTTTTTTAAGTAAAAATATACTTCAAACTTTTGTGATCTATGTAGACCACGAATTCCTCTTCATACAAGTAATGACGCAAAAGCTTAAGGACAAATACTACTGCTGCAAGCTCTATATGTAGGATAGTTGACTTCATGCTTCTTCAGTTGTCTGGATGCTACGATACCACTTTCTCGTATTGCATCAAGACACATCTGAGTCATGTGCCGTTGGCATCACTGTAAACCACGTAACCATCACTGCACGATGGCAACGTAAGGATGAGTGCTGAAGTTAATCGCTTCTTCAGTTCTTGAAAGCTTCCTTCACACTTTGGTGATCAGATAAACTTCTCTCCATTCCTTGTGAGTTTGGTCAGCGGTAACGCTAGTCTGGAGAAGTTTTTGATGAAGGATATGTAATATCTTGCTAAATCTAGGAAACTCCTAATCTTGGAGGCATTATTTGATTGTGTCCAATTTGATACCGCTTCAACTTTCACTGGATCAACTAAAATTTCATCATTGGAGATGATATGACCAAGGAACATCATCTCTTCTAACCATCCTTGAGCAGAAAAATGAAAATAAAGGGAAAGTGTCAAAGGAAAAATAAAAAGAATATTTTAAGGTAAAACATATTAATACAACATATATTACCATTAAATAATAAATAAAAAATCTATAATAACATATTAAAATTGAATAATCCATATTTACATAATAGTTTCAACAAAATATCGATACGCCTAATAAGAATAATTACTTAATAACGTTTCAATGTAAATTGTAAAGTAACCATATAATTTAACTCATCTTCGATTTGAACATGCACGTGCCATGTTGGCACATGTTTTTTCTTTTTTGTTCTTTCTCGTCCTGCTAATTAATGGGCCCTACGTAAAGGAAAATAAACTATCAAACTCATGTTATTATAATCTTAAAAGAGTGACAAGCGATTAAACCCTAATAAATAAATCAACTAGCAAACTAGGTTAATAATCATCGGGCATAAGATGAAGCAGGTGAATGAGGATAAATAAATAAATAAATAAAAGAAAAGAAGACGAAAATGAAAACCCTTTCTCCATATTTTTTTGGAATTATTTTAATCACACCTCCTTGTTAATATTGTTATTGAGGATGTAACCTTTGTTTAAGGAATAAATAATTCGTTGTTCTTTTCTCAATTATAGGAAAGAGAATTACGAGTTTAATATAAAAGAAAGTTTGCAAAATAATAATGAGAATAAAAAAAATCTGAGTTTTCTTTTAAAAAATTTCGAGTAAAGTTGATCTAAGATTTTGTTGGCATACAATCACATGAGGGCAAAAATGGTTACAATTTGTTGTCGAGAGCAATTAATATTCATCGATCGGATGTGGAAATAATATATATGATGACAATTTTGTCATGCCACGCAATGTCAATTATTACTCGATATCTAGGGCACTGTACACACCGCGTGTCTAAATTTCTTACTTCATGCATCCAATCCCCCTCTCTCTCGTGACTATTGTTTTTTTTTCTAAAATATCACGACGTAAAAATTGTAACGATTTCAAAATCGATCCTTCTATCACGTAGGCAACGAGTCAGATTGATCTCAGAGACGATACACTACCTGTTACACTATTGATCATATTATGATCTTGACTATTCAATAATTATAATACATGACATCAATTATAATAATAAAATAACTAAGAACTTTATCGCGAAAGAGTGAACGTCAGAATATGAAAGGACATTACAATCCATAACGATGAAGAAAATGATCCCAATCTCTAATAAGTTCGACATTTGAACAGAGGGTCAATTTCAAAAGAGATAACTATAATGTTTTCCTAATGCAAGGACCAATTATCAAACTAATGCAATTAAGAGAATCGGATGCTTTTGAGATAGGTAAGTCATGTGCAGCATTCTCCAATCTCTGCATCCCCATCACCCTTTTTAAGTAGAATTTTCAATTGCAAAATTTTAATGCAAGGGAATAAAATATCCATGAACGAAAACGTCTAGTACAATAGAAATATAGACGTTACAATAATAATCAGATGACATTTGAATCAATAATGGATAAGCATTGAGTAACATACTTTAATCTTTGAATTTCTATGCCTTGATTTCAATAAGCAATGGATCATACTTCATCATATGAATACTTTATTTTTTACTATAATTATGCCTTGTCTTTACTATACCATGCTTTGTACTTTACTGGGCAATGCCTCATTTTTACCATACTATGTTCTATGCTTTACCATGTTGCACTTTACTGTACTTTACGTTATTGTGAGTTGCACTACATCTTTTACATTACTATACTATTCTTGGAGTTCGTTATTTTATGCGAGCTCGACTTTATTAAATTAGGAAGTTAGATGTGTCTCTATACATATGTGAATCAGTGATGTCCATTATAGGGAAGGTGTAATGCTAATGCGTATCTTTTTTGGAATACATGTGGGAGAAGGTCAGTACCCCAGGAATAGTGGTCATTAAAGATCTATAGGTTCGCTATCTCCCCAGCTAAGCTACTTGCCCCTCTAGCACTATAACATGTCAATGCATCCCATTTTTCGAAATATAAATGGGAGAGGACTTGTACCCAAGAGCAGTGGTCTTTCAAGGACTCATAGGACTTGTACTCTTTCCAAGTTTGGCAATTTGCCGGGAGTTACAAAAGTACCAAAGCTAGTATGGAAACAAATATTACATAAGAGAAAACAACATAAATACTATGTTTTTCATTTTTTTTACGTATTTGAATACAAGAGAAGCAAACAACGTATGATAGTATGCAGTATGGTAATGAATTTTTAGTTACTATGAATTTAACTTTGCAAGATCTGCGGTTCTATGAATTATATTTATATATCTATAAAAGCAGAGGTAGAAAATGTCATATGTCGAACTTTCATAAATTGAATGTATAAAATGATAATTTTTTAATTAAAATATAATCATAGATACTCAAAAGTTAGTTATTAAAAATATATAATTACATTTATTTATGTTTTTAAATTTTAAGTTTGTAACTATAAATAAAGAGACTTTTAGTTTTCATTTTCATATTTTAAGTTAGTTGTTAAGTACATAAAATTTTACTTATTCATGTTTTTAAATTCCATATTTATAATTATAAATAGACGGGCTTCAACTTTCTCAAAGTTAGTTATTAAGTATATATAATTTTATTTATTTATATTTTAAATTTCATATTTGTAATTATAAATAAAGGGGCTTTCAGTTTTCATTTGCATACTTCATGCACTCTTTGAAGATGAAGAGTATGAACGAACTTAGAAATATAAGTTTGTGCACGACAAAAAAAATTATATATTTTTTTTTCTGTCTAATAAAATTATTATTATATATATATAAATAGAGATAAAAAGTGCCACATATCGAGCTCTCATAAATTGAATATATAAAATAATAATATTTTAATTATATAATCATAGATAATCAAAAGTTAGTTATTAAAATTATATAATTCTATTTATTTGTGTTTTTAAATTCTACATTTATAACTATAGGTAAAGAAATTTTTAGTTTTCATTTTCATATTTTAAGTTAGTTGTTAATTATATAAAATTTTATTTATTAATGTTTTAAATTTCATTTTTATAATTATAAACAGAGGGACTTCCACTTTCTCAAAGTTAGTTATTAAGTATATATAATTTTATTCATTTATGTTTTTAAATTCCATATTTGTAACTATAAAAAGAGGAGCTTTCAGTTTTCGTTTGCATACTTCATGCACTTTTTTAAGACGAAGAGTATTTGTCAATTTACAAATATAGGTTTGTGCGCGACAAAAAAATATATAATTTTTTTATTTAATAAAAATATTATATATATATGTAAAAGCAATGCCACATGGCTACTATTAAATTCTACATTTGTAATTATTAATAAAGAGATTTTTAGTTTTCATTTTCATATTTTAAGTTAGTTTTTAAGTATATAAAATTTTATTTATTAATATTTTTAAATTCCAGATTATAACTATAAATAGAGAGATTTTCACTTTCTCAAAGTTAGTCATTAAGTATATATAATTTTATTTATTTATGTTTTTAAATTTCATATTTGTAACTATAAATAGAGGTACTTTTAATTTTCATTTGCATATTTCATGACCTCTTTGAAGACGAGGAGTATGTGCGAACCTATGTTTAAGGTTCGTGCGCGATAAAAAATATTTTTATATATTTTTTCTGTCTAATAAAAATATCAAATGTTATAAGGAAAAAAATACTTATCTTTATCTAATAAAAAATATTAGATATTATAAGGGGCTTTCATTTTTTTTATTTGCATACTTGATGCCCACTTTGAAGACAACGAGTGCATGCGAACCTACAAATATTGATTTGTGTATGAAAAAAATACTTATATGTAATTTCTCTTTGTATAAAAAATTTCAAATATTATAATATATATATATAAGGAAATACTAAAAATATTATGTTATGATCTATACCTCTAGTTAAAGATATGCATTTCATACTCTAATAATATTATCTATTGATGATTAATATAAGTAATATAGAATTTTTAAATATAATATTATGATAACATGTATATATCTATCTATCTATCTATCTATCTATATATATATATATATATATATAAGTAAGAGGTTAAACAAATTATTCAACGAATAAAATATTTTTTATGTAACAAATAATATATGAAATAAATCTTATACCTTTTGTGCTAATATTTATACTAATATATTATGTATAATAATAATTTTTAATTGCATATAGTTTTTTTTGTTGTTATTATATAAGAAGGTAAAGACTTATGTATATCTATCATTTTATAATATCAAAGGAACTAGAATTTGTAATTATTTTATTATGATTGAATAGTTCGTTATAACAAGATGATCAACCAAATTTAATTATTTTATTATTATTAAAAATTTATTATTTTATTATTATATGTATATTTATATGCCATAATTCATTATAAATCGATATAGGATTAATCAGCTAACAATAAAATAATCAACCAAATTTAATCATTTTGTTATTATTGTTAGCATTTTTTAATATATATATATATATATATATATATATATATAAAGAGAGAGAGAAGTTAGGTAGCATGCAATTAATATTTGTACAACCAATATACAACCAACAAATTAGGATCATTGGATTATGATTATATAGTTGAGATTCAACATCTATTAAATATAATGTTAAATTATTAAATTTAATCTCAACCATATAATTAGCATCCAATGGTTCATATTCATTGAATGCATATTAGTTGTACAACTTTTGATTGCATAATACTTAAACCCATATGTATATATATATATATGTATATATATATATATGTATATATATATATATATATATATAAGTTAAACAAATTATTCAATTACTATAAATAAAAGCATTTTTATGTGACCAATAATATATGAAGTAGATGATATAATTTTGTGCTAATAATATTTATAATCATATATTATTTATGCTACCAATTTTTAATTGACAACAATTATATTTTATTGTTGCCAAGTTGACATTCTATCAAGGTGATAAAAGACTCAAGTATATGAATAATTTTAAAATATTAAACAACTTATTTTCATAATCACTTTATTGTTATTGGATATGTTATTATAAATCAATATAAGATATGTAATCAACTAATAACAAAATATTCAACTAAACATACTCATTATGTTATTATTATTAATAGTTTGTTAATTGATTAAGATATTATAATGAACTAATCAAGAAATTTTCAATAATATGATACTCAATAATGTATGAAATAAATGACTTATTTTGTGCTAATATTATTTATAATCATATATTATTTATGGCAAGAATTTTTAGTTTTGTATAGTTATTTTTTGTTGTTATCAAGTTTTATTTTATAAAAATTAAAAAGATAGAAGAATAATGTATGTCAACAATTTTATAATATCAAACAATTAGAATTGTACTAGTTTATTATATAATAAGCTAATAACAAAATTTTTAACTACTACAAATGAAAGAATTTTCAGTAATTAGTAATATCATAATCAATAATATATGAAATAAATGATATATTTTCACTCTAATAATATTTATAATCATATATATTATTTATGATAAACGTATATAGTTGTTTTTTTGTTATTCTATCAAGGAAATATAAGACTTAATATATCAATCATTTTAGAATATCAAATAACTATATTTCATGATAACTTTATTATTATTAGATAATTCTTTATAAATTGATATGTAATCAGTTAATAACAAAAGTATTCAACTAAACTTAAACATTTTGTTATTTTTCCTAACAATTTGTTAATTAATTAAGATATTCTAATGGACTAATACTAAATTTTTTAACTACTATAAATGAAAATTTTTTTGTAACAAATTATTCAACTACTATAAATGAAAAAAATCTATCGTTATCTAACCGATATATAGATTCGATAAATCTGTAAGTATATCAACTCATTCTAATAAACCTGTCAAATCAAGAAATTTCTGGAGTTGATTCACATTGAAATTACTATAAAAAAATTAATAGCATATTTTTATTATATTTTAATTATAAAAATATCGGTAATAGTATGAGTTGCATAGGATGTGATTAATATGACTAATAAAGTACCATTATAAATTAATTTTTAATATACCTTTTATATTTTTTTGTGGAAAGCATTTATAAAAACTTACTCATAACCCATTATCATTCTCTTAACATTTCAATAATCATATTGAGCTTCATGGAAATAAAAGAAAAATATAAAAATAAAATAATATTATAAAACTGGTAGAATCTTAAGATCTTGATATCTAAATTTCAATTCTAATAGGATGTTACAAAAGATCCTGAATTTAATATCAAGATAGGAGATATGGAGTGTTGAAGCACTACATCGATTTTACCAATTTTCGACGGATGCATCCATCGAAAACTCAAGTTTTTGACAGAAGCATGGTAGTCATCGTCAATAATTTTTCAAAAGGAGAAGCCATTATTTAGAAATTCCGATGGATATTCTTGTCGAAAGTTCAGAAGGAGCATTTCCTCTGGAAGTTCCGAGGGGCCTGCCCGTCAGACTTATCAACGGCAGAACGTCTGACAGAACTTCCGACGGGCATTGGCCATAGGAAGGTCTGACAGACAGCTCCCATCGAACTTTACAATGGGAAGCTATCGTCAAAATTTTGGACGGGTGCCTCCCATCGAAAGTTTCGGTGAACACATTTTGACTTTTGGCGAACACATTCTGCTGGATGTTTCGATGGGTGTCTTCCCATTGAGAATATGTCCGTCGGAAACCTTTTTTTAAAATAGAATTAATTCCTTGAGCCTCTCTTAAAGTATAATGATTTTTTGCGTTTGCCCTTAATATATGAACTTACCATAGCACCCCTAAATTATGTTACAATTTCTACTTTATTCCATCCGTCATATTCTGTTAACTTGACCATTATTTTTTATTTATTAAATAATAAACTACCCTTAACGAAGAAAAAAGTTGACATTTCATTTATACAGGAGGGAAGTTTAGTCATTTAGTAAATAAAAATAAAAATAACGGAAAAGTTAACAAAATATGATGGATGGATTAGAGTGAAAATCACAAAATAGTTTAGGGGGTGCTACAATAAGTTCATATATGAGGGACAGATGTAGAAAATTGCTATAACTTCGGGGAGTTTGAAGGAATTAAACCTTTTAAATATAAAAAATCGGACGTCTATGGTTGGATCCGGTTGCTAATAGTCGATCTTGTAGGGAGAGAGAGAAAGAGAGGGATGGGGAGGGGGGAGGGGGACGTCGGTGGTCGCAGGCCCATTGGAATTGTTTGTCATAAGAGCCGAAAGGGCCACTAGATCCGGTTGCGAAGACCTCCTATGGCCGGATTGGCCGACTGACGGCCGGAATTGAGAGAGAGGGAGAGGGGGAGGCAACTGAAGTCAAGAGAGAGGAAGTGGGAGAGGGGAAGGGGGGGGGGGGGGGGGCGAAGCTAGGATCGTTGGAGTCGTGGGAGGTTGTCAGAGATGTGAGAGTCATCGGAGTTGTGGGAGTCGCTGGTGCCATAGGAGAAAGAGGAGGAAGAGAGAGATATATATACACTACAAGAAAATATCCAATTACAGACGGTCAGAACAATTTGTAATTTATCGACAATCGTCAGAAATGATATTTTTTGATAGGTTTTTCGATGGATAGCGTCTATGCGAAAATGACGTATCGCAAATGATTTGCGACGGTTATCTCAGACCCGTCAAAATCTTCAACGGTCTAGCTGGCGGGTGCGACCGTCGACCGTTGAAGATTTAAGACGATTTGTGCCGTCGATATGTATCGATGGTTTAAACTGTCGATGCTATTGATGGTTTAAACCGTCAAAAATTTAAATCGATAGTTTGAGCCATCGATAAAATCATTGAGTTTCGATGGCTCAAATTGTCGTTAACTTTCGACGATTAAAATCGTCGATGCTTATCGACGGATACGACTGTCTATAAGTTTGGACGGACGGTTAGAACCGTCGATAAGTATCAAAAAAATTAAATGCTTATCGATGATTATCGCCGGTTCTAACCATCGGAAATATTAAAAAAAATGACAGAAATTAAATATCCAAACACATAATACAACAAATGTCCAAATGTCAATAATCAAATGTCACAGCATGTCCAACACATAACACATAACACAAATGCAATATCATGTCCAACACAAATCCAAACACATAATGTCCAACACAAATCCAAACACATAACACAACATCATCAAATATCCAACACAACACAAAAAAGCTATAGTACTACATTGTCCTCATCGTCCTGGTCATCGAATTTGCCATGCATCATGTCACACATCATTTTCTTCATCACTTTCTTCGTACGACGCTCACGTTCTTCGAATTTCTTTCTGAGTTCCTGCGTAACCTCTTGTCTGATCTCTTGCTTGATCAAGTCAAACATTTGTTGCATACCTCGATCAGAGGAACCTGATACAGATTTATGGCCATATCCAATATCTGCACTACTAAAAGAAGATCTGAGGCCATAAAAGTGACCCTTCTTAACCCCGACGTGGTCCGTCCAAAGTTGTCTTGGGGTTAGTGGTGTGGTCCACTCCTACGTGGCTTGGTAATGTGCTCGTCTTCTCTTATTTTGTAACCCTCCTAAAATTAAAAAAAAAGATAAATCAACTATATTATTTCTAATGACGAATTTAGTATCTTATAGATTTACTTGAAATTTTAAAAGAATAACATCAAGTAGATTTATAAACATATATCTCCCGAGCAAACGATCAAACTCATTCTTTATTTTTCTTCTGATGAGTTGGAAGAAATATTTCGTTTGAGTAGGTGGTCTACCCGTCTCTTTCTCCTACAGTTAAAAATGTCAAATAAAGTATAATATTTTGTCCACGCAATATCATTTTCTTCGCAATCGTGCTCGTGGTACACATCCATCCAAATGCAAGCATGCTCCCTGGTCGGACTTTTGATTTGTTTTCACTTTTTTGCACTTTGATATCTACTCATCGATAGACCACTTTCGTAGCAATTCGATCCAAACATCCTCAGGGATCCAATTGGGCCGTTCTCTTGTAGCTCGACCTTTCGAAAGCATTGCGGACAATCTCTTTTAGCATTGAGAATTAAAAGCCTTCCACATTTGTTCCATATGCTCGGGATCCCACCAGACATCAGTCTGCATGTATATAAAAATAATTAAATTAGTATGAAGATAAATTTAAATGACCAAGTTGACTTCTGAGGGTACTTGAAATTCATTAAATAGCATCTGTCTCATGGCATAAGGAACTTCCCTCCATGTAAGACACCCATCAGTATATCTATGTCGTAGCACTTAGTAACAGCGGCAGTCGCGGGTTTCGACGATACAAACCTTTATGAATACGAAGTTATAAAATTCGATGTATGACTCACAAAATATAAACGTTTCGAAAGACATAAAATAACACTTACCATAAATTACCATCTGGTTGTACGTATGCTTTGTACACACAATTTGACGAGGCTGCATCTGAGGGTTCAACGAAATTAGGAGCTCTAACGTGTTCTTCCAGCAATTGTGTCTCCAGTTTCGCAATATCAGCGCGAGAGAAAGGAGCCGGCGAAGGAGACTGCCGTTCAATTATGCGAATGCCCGTGACTGATCTTGGTACTCCATATGAAGATGTATCTCTAGGGACAACCTTCTCTTTTTTCTTTACCAAAACAAAACATCTACATGATACAAAATTTAATGCACTTCAAATTTACAATTGATACAAAACTTTAAATTAATGACGTTTCGACCTGACGTTCGGCTACGTCTTTGTCGGATCTTCAGGAACAGAATTGTAGGTATAACTCGAGAATCAATTCTTAGTATCCGGAGGCGCTTATAAAAATAGACAAATTAATTTACTTATTTTTATTTGTAAAATTATGATCATTATTTCAAACACCCATGAGAGGGAAACGAATACAAAAATGCACCGTCCTCGTCAGACATTCGTTGATCCGAATGATCGTCAGCATACATCGCTAACTATGTTTATAATTTCACGACAGATGATAATTTAAATAAACCATTTGAATATAACATCAATATTAGTCATAATATAATGATAGTCGTAAGCGAACAATTTGTAAGATAACAATAGTCGTAATATAACAACTAGATAATCATAAGATAACAATATTACATGAAAATCACATTAACTAATAATAATATTACTCATCATCCGAATTACCACATGATTCATATTCATCATCACCATCCTCTGAAGATGACGTAGTTTCAATTTCATCTTCGTCCGAAGCATTGTCATCATTTTGTATCTCGGCATTATCGAACTCTTCAAATAACTGTTCTGAATCTTGAAGATCTTCGACTAATTCGGTATCTACAATAGGTGTCATAGAAGTATGTGAGTCATCTTAATATGCATGTTGCAATGCACCATCAATTTCTATCTTGCTTCTTGCCTTCATCTTAATTACAATCCACCATTGTGCTTTATCCCTGGTCTTTTCTATATATGGTACATAATATATATGTCATGCAGAGGATAGAATAATGAAGGATCAAAACATTCATAACACATATTGTGACGTGCTTCAACTATTTTGAAATCTTTATGAACTCGCATCTCTCTCTTTTCTTTTGGATCAAACCAATTACACTCAAACAATGTGACTCTATTACCTCAAGTGTATTCTAGTTGGATTATGTCTTTGAGAATACCATAGTAGTCATGTTCATTTTCTCCGTCCGTGGATCCTTTGACGCAGACTCCACTGTTCATGGTTTTCTTCCCTTTGGACCAAGTTTCCGTGTGAAACTTATAACCATTCACAAAATACACCGGCCAATTTTTAATCTCTCGAACTGGTCCCCATGCCAAATTATGGAGATTGAACGTAGTAGAAATGATGGTACTGAGAACCTAAAATGAAAATGAATGTAAAAACATAATCATGAAGACTTGAGCAAGACCAAAGTCGTAAGAGTTACCTGATCCTTAAATCATGATGCGAAGTCATTCTCAATTCTATCTTGCATATGTTCTTCAGGGCATTGTAGTACTACAAGAAAGCACTACATACAACCATTATGGGTTAATCAATCTATAGTTTCACAGTATAAAAAAAAGAACACATTGAGACTAAACTTACTTAATGTACCATTCATGGCAGACTTGAATTCTGCATCACTCAACCATTTACTTCTTGGCTTTTCAAAATACCGTCCTAACTGATTGAAGATCGACAAGGATGCCACAACAGACCTTTCTTCTGGAACTTCATCATTCCGATGAACTCTGGTCCTCGCACACTTAACATGAGACTCAAAGTAATAGGAACAAAAGTACGAAACCTCTTAAATCATATAGACTTCACATATGGATCCTTCGATACGTGCTTTGTTCTTAACTGTCCTTTTAATTCGATTAAGATATCTTTCGAAAGGATACATCTACCTATATTGTGGTCCACCTACCCTTGTCTCATATGGCAGATGAATAGGTAAGCGCTCCATGGAATCAAAGAATCCCGACAGAAATATTCGTTCCAACTTACATAATATTATCAGAATATTACGCTCCAATTGGATCATATTTTCCACAGTTAATGTCGTTGAACACAATTCTTTGAAGAATTTACTCAGTTTCGTGATTGGCTTTCAAATCTTGTCCGGCAAGAATGAAAATGCAGTATGAAGCAAAGTTTCCATAAATATGTGACAGTCATGATTTTTCATGCCAAATAAATGCAAGTTATTCATGTCCACACATCTTGTCAGATTTGATGCATAATCATCCGGCATTTTCAACTCTTGGATCCATCGACACACTTGAGTCTTCTGCTCTTTAGTAAGAGCATAACTTGCCTTTGGCTTGGATAATCTATCGTTAGATATAAATAATTAAGTGCAACTCTAACCGTCAATAGTACTCTTTCAAATCTAGTCTCACCTTGAGGTTGTCCTTTGTTTTACCCTTAATGTCCATTACAGTGTTGAATACATTCTCAAACACATTTTTCTCAATGTCAATGACATCCAAATTGTGACGTATCAAACAATCCTTCCAATAAGGTAAATCCCAAAATATACATCATTTAGTCCAGTTATGAGAACCACCATACTCATTGTACGCGACATTTGGGTCGTCGACAATTCTACATAGAGCATTGACAATACGAAATAATTGAGGTCCTGAGCGTCTGACTGGAGCCATGTCGTGGAAAACTCTATTCCATCGAAATACATTTCTATTATTTCTATATGGATGATTTGCTATAAGAAACTGTCTATGACAATCAAACTAGCTATTTTTAACACCATTTCTCAAAATGAAAGCACTTGAGTGTTCCATGCAACATGGACAATCTAATTTTTCTGCAGTCATCCAATTAGATAACATCCCATAGGTAGGAAAATCATTAATTGTACACAACAAGGCAATTTTAAGGTGAAGTTTTATTCGGTCGACACATCATAAACGACGACACCATTCTACAATTATTTTAACTCATCAATTAGAGGCTATAAATATACATCTATCTTCTGCTTAGGATTGTGAAGACTAGGAATAATGCATATAAAAAACATATAAGGTGCGGACATATAAATTCTAGGAGGCAAATTATATGGTATTACTATGATCGATCAACATGAATAAGGAACTGAAATTTGACTGTACGGTATAAAACCATCCGCGCATAATCCGAGCCTTACGTTCCTTGTGTCAGTAGCAAAATCTGGATGCGATCAAAATGTTTCCACGCTTCATCATCCGATGGGTGAAGCATGACACCTTTAGAAGTATTATACTGTTCATGCCACTTCATTTGCGACGCTGATCCTAGAGACGGTATAGTCTTTTAAGTCTTGGAACAAGAGGCAAATAATGCATTCTCTTCGCAGCTACTTAAGTCTTGTTAGTCACTCTATATCGTTCGGCCCTACAAAATTTGCATTCATTTATATTGACGTTGTCACCATAATATAAAATACAACTATTATGATAACAATCTATTTTAGTTGAGCTGAGATCATGTTTAAAAACAAATCTTTTTGTCCTATAAAAATTTTCGAGAATGCGAGCCTTAGTTGGTGTGACATCTTTTAAAATATCTAGGAATGCATCGAAATGTGCTTGTGAAATATTGTGATCTGCTTTCAGATTCAACATTCTTACAGCAAGTGATAGTTCCAAATGACTTTCACACTCGAGCCAAAAGGGTTGGCTCGAAGCGTTCAGCAACTCAAAAAAATCTCTTGCTTCTAGATTTGGTGTGTAACGCCCCGAGACCCACATGACTTTCACGTGCTCAGAGTCATCCCAGAGGCGCTACACAATTTTCTATAAAATATTTTTGCGGAATGAAATCTATAAATGTGGAATATAAATCATAAATGCGGAAGACTTTTCAAAAATACTAACTAATAATCCATAATAAACAAAATGCTAAAACATCCAGAGGTTTACAATTCTAATGAGTGCGAAAATAATAAAACTAAATAACTCGATCTAATGCCATATGCAACATCTGTCTGTCACTGAGCATAGCCACCTGCAGAACCATCATCTATAGCTCTCTCACCTGCACGGATCCAGGTACAAGAAAATATCAATGAGTATAAAAATACTCAGTACATAGGGTCTAAAAAATAATCAATATACTCAATCGAAAATAAGGTATAATCAATGATGAGTCAATTGAGCAATCAATACAATAACCAATTAACAATTTATCAATATGAATAATATAGCAGACTATGGTCAAAAGATCAATATAAAATCAATAACAATTTTCAATTGCCTTATCAATAAATTTATATTCAATTAACAATTTCCAATTCAACAATCAATGGTCATTGGCCAATAACAATTTGATTCAATAGGGCAATAATAATTGCCAACTCAATGTCAATATATTCAAATGATCATGATGCAATTCAATTCAATTCAATTTCAATTCGATTCCATTCAATTTACAATGTTCAGAGTTATCCAATTCAATGAGGAGCGCTTAGTCAATTAAGGGACATCATACCACTTTCATGCAGTCCAGTGGAGATCAATTCCATGGCAAGTTCGATACAATTCAATAGGTTCGTGTATGGTGGGGGCGAGTGGCCATACACGGGACAGCCATAGCTTTTATACTATCTGTCCCATTTAATTCAATTCAATTGGTCCCGGCTTAGTGACAATCAATGAACATGGGCCCAGTAGCTTTCGGCTTTTATCTTGTTGACCTAAAATATCTATCTTTAATAAATTATCAATTAGGTTAAACAAGACTTGGACAAAAAAAGCTAAATAGGCCAATAAGATCAATAATATAATCGATGCAATCAATAATAATAAAAATAGTAACAATAGCAATAAATTAAAGGTAAATTCCTTCTTATAAAAATGAAGAAATAAAATTAGAAAATTTTCCTTCTTTCCCTGATTGGCCGAGAGAATTTCCTCGTCGAAAAATACAAAGAATTAAAATAAGAAAAATCTTTTCTCTCTCTATAATTCCAATCTATATCTTTTTTTAATTCTCTCTCCAAATCTTCCCCCTATCCTTTACAGCCGTAACCTCCAAACTCTTTCTTTCTTTTTTTTTAATCTATCTCCAATTCTTCCTCCCTATCTCTTGTGGCCGTAAACTCCATTCTTCTTTTTTTTACTTTCTCTCCCTACTTCTCTCTCCATCATCTTTTTGCGGCCATAAGAGAAACAAAATTCCTTTTTTCTTTGATGACCGTAAAATAGAAATTACCTTTTACCTCTCTCATATTTCCTCTCCTTCTCTATCTATTTAATTTGCGGATGTAAGAACTCCTTCTCTCTACCTCCTTTACGGCCATAAAACTCTTCCCTCCTTTCTCTCTCTCTTGGCGGCCGGGAACATCAAGTCACAATATCGAACATGAAATTGCGACCATAATAAATCAAATTTAAAACTAGATTGCGCCGTAAAACATCAAGTCACAATAGTAAAAAAAATCCCCCCTACGTACCTGCACGGACGCGGACGTCGACGCCTGTGTTCAACTCCTTTTCTTTTCTGTCGCCAAGATGTCGAGTTGCCGAGCGCACAAAATAAAATCCAGGGAAATAAGTTGTGGCCGGCCCCCATATATTTATTTATACGAACTATAATTTCCAATTACAATCTAACTATAATAACTAATTCTTCTCAAATTTTATCTTCTATTTATCTCTTTAACTAAGTTATAAAATTCTAAAATTAATTAGATAAATACTATCACTAATCAAATCCTCTTCAATTTTATTTTTATTTTCTGAATTATTAAATACACTAATATTAAAAATGGTATTATTCCCCAACATAAAATAAAACAATAAAATATCTATTTATTAAATCCTGAAAAATCAGATCATTATATCGTAACCTCCTTAAAAATAAATTCGTCCTCGAATTTGAATAAAATAAATTATATAATCTTATCTAAATAATTCTGAAAAATCTCTTATCATCTCTTCTTCCAATTCCCAGATGGCATCTTCATCTCTATGATGTGTCCAAGCCATCCTTACCATGGGTACCATTTTATTTTTCATATGTTTAGTTCGGTACTCCAAGACTTCTATAGGCTGCTCAGCATATGTCAGATCTACATTTAAATTTGGTTCTTCCATATTCACCACATTAGCATCATCATATTGGTACTTGCACCGCATTGACACGTGGAAGAGATCATGCACGTGTCCATATGATGATGGTAATGCCAACCTGCAAGCTCTCCAATCAGTGCAACTACCTTGAAGGGGCCAACATACCTTGGACTCAACTTACCCTTCTTGCTAAACCTCATTACCCCTTTCATCGGAGAAACCTTTAGCATCACTCGATCTTCCACTTTAAAATTTTGTTCTCTTCTCTTCTTGTCAGCATATGTTTTTTGTCTTGTGAATGCTGTTTTCAACCTCTCTCTAATAAGGCGAACTTTTTTAGCATCTTCCATTGTTTGCTTCGTTAGCTCCTCTGATAAGAATTGTTGTCCTCCCACCTCACTCCAATAGATGGGGGAGCAACAAGGCCTTCCATACATGGCTGCAAATGGTGCCATGCCTATCCTGAAGTGGTAGCTATTATTGTATGCGAACTCGATTAGTGGGAGGTGCGTGTCCCAACTGTCACTCCAGTCAATGCACATGCCCGGAGCATATCTTCTAGTGTCTGAATCGTCCGTTCAGAATGTCCGTTTGTCTGAGGATGGAACGCAGTACTAAAATTCAATTTCGTTCCAAAAGCACTCTGGATGCTCCACCAAAATTTGGCCGTAAATCGTAGATCTCTATCCGACACAATGGAGACTATCACTCCATGTAGTCGAATAACCTCCTTAATATAGATGTCAATCAGACTTTCGACGGATTGCTTCCATTTGATGAGGATGAAGTGGGCTACCTTGCTAAATCGGTCCACCGCCACCCATATTGCATCGTGGCCTTGCTGAGTTCTTGGAAGTCCGATGACAAAATCCATAGTCACGTTTTCCCATTTCCATTGTGGAATTCCAAGTTCTTGTAGTGCACCATAAGGTATCTAATGTTCCACTTTCACTTGTTGGCATACTAGGCATCTTGCAACGTACTCAGTCACATCTTTCTTCATATTATTCCACCAGAAGGTCCGTTGCAAGTCCTTGAACATCTTCGTGCTTCCGGGATGAATGAAGAATTTTGACTTGTGGCATTCATCCAACACTTGTCTTCTCAATGCTTCATACTCAGGGACCCACAATCATCCTTTATATCTAATCACTCCATCCGTGACCGAAAAATTTGTAGGAATCTTTTCGCACAACTTGAGTAGGTGCTTGTATTCGTTATCGTTTAGTTGTGCTTTGCCTATCTTCAATAGTAACTCGGGTTGCATGCCGAGGTGTGCCATAATTCGTATACCACCGCTGCTGGTCACTGGACTGATCTGGATGATGCATTCAATCATGTTCCAATGACTTACTCTCAGGAATGCGAGTGATCCTCCCCATTTTCTACTAAGTGCGTCAACAACTGAGTTTGCCTTCCCTGGATGATAGTTGATAGCAAACTCGTAATCATTCAGAAACTCAATCCACCTCCTCTGACGCATATAAGTCTTTATGAGAGAAGATGTATTTCAAGCTCTTGTGGTCTGTGAAGATTCCGAACTCCTCGCCATATAAGTAATGTCGCCAAATTTTGAGGCTGAAGATCACAGCTGCTAACTCGAGATCATGCGTCGGATAATTCTTCTCATGCTTATTTAATTGTCTTGATGCATACGCAATGACCTTCCCATGTTGCATCAAGACGCATCCCAAACCAGTGCCGCATGCGTCACTATATATGACATAACCTCCTTGGCCTGAAGGTATGGTCAGAATGGGCGCCGTTGGCAGTCTCTTCTTTAACTCTTGGAAGCTATCTTCACACCTTTGTGACCATTCATACTTGACGCCTTTCTTAGTGAGGTTTGTTAGTGGCGATGCAATTTGTAAAAGTTCTGAATGAATCTCCTATAATATCCTGTATGTCTGAGAAAACTTCTAATCTCTGATGCATTTTTCGGTTGTGCCCAGTTGGCAACTGATTCCACCTTTGATATTCTATTTTCACTGATAATATGCCCGAGGAACATAATCTCTTTCAACCAAAACTCACATTTTGAGAATTTGGTGTACAATTTGTGCTCCCGTAAGGTTTTTAGCACAACTCTTAGATGTTCCTCGTGTTCTTCTAGGCTCAACGAATAGATAAGGATGTCGTCGACGAAGACGATCACGAACTTGTCCAAGTATGGCCTGAACACTCTGTTCATCGTGTCCATGAAAGCTGCGGGAGTATTGGTCAGCCCAAATGGCATCACCAAGAACTCGTAATGCCCGTATCTTATTCTGAAAGCGGTCTTCAGCACATCATCATCAGTGATTCATAACTGATGATAGCCACTTCTCAGATAAATCTTCGAGGATATCTTTGTCGAAGACAATTGGTAGAATAGGTCATTGATTCTTGGTAGTGGATACTTGTTCTTGATTGTGACCTTGTTCAACATCCGATAGTCTATGCACAGCCGCATAGACCCATCCTTATTCTTTACAAATAATACCAGAGCGCCCCATGGAGAAACGCTCGATCGAATGAATCCCTTATCTAGCAACTCCTGGATTTGGGTCTTCAATTCCAGCATTTCCGTTGAAGTCATTTGATAAGGAGCCTTTGATATAAGTGCCGTGCCTGGCACCAAGTCAATGTGGAAGTCAATCTCCCGTCGTGGTGGCAATCCTAAAATGTCATTTGGAAAGAAGTCCGGAAACTCCTTCACCACAGCAGTACTATCTCGATCTACTTCAGCTCTATTTGTCTTGATCACACTTGCCAGGAAACTCCGACATCCTTTCTTCAGCATCTTTTGTGCCTTTAAAGCTGACACTAGGATCTTGCCGCTCTCTAGTGGTGTACCTCTAACAAGAGTCTGAGGTCCTCCTGATGTTTCGATCAATATCTTCTTTGCTCGGTAATGTAGGTAGGCGTCGTGATAGGACAACCAGTCCATACCCAACACCACATCGTAGTCTCTGATCGGAATGATGATCAGGTCTGTGGAGAAGTCCTTGCCTTCCACTTCGATCGGCACCATGGGGATGTACTTCTGGGTAATGATAGACCCCAGAGGTGTGCCAATGACAAGTGGAAAACTAGTCGCTTATGGCTTCATGCTCAATAACGGAGCGAATTGCTCCGAAATGAACGAATGTGTAGCACCTAAAACAAAGAGAATATTAGCAATAACACCATCAATTTTCAGCGTACTTTGGATGGTGTCATTTGCCCTTTGCTCATCTGCAGGCTTCATGTTGTACACTCGGCATTGCACCATTCTAGGTGGTCCGTCGTTACGCTGCGGAGGAGGTCCAGCACGTCTTAGCTCTTTGTATTCTTTAGCGAAGTGGCCCACCTTGCCACAGTTCAAGCATGCTCTCGTCTTCTGATAACATTCACCGGAATGCATTATGTGGTAGTAGTTGCACAATGCTCTAGGCGATTGAGGCTCATTCCTTGCCAGATATGGTCTTCCCCGATTGCGATCATCTCTACGATGGGGATCTCGTCGAGCTTGCCTTCTATCTCTATTTCCATATCTGTTCTAATATTGGTTTGCCTGTGCTTGGCTTTGTTGCTTGTCACATGTTTTATCTCCATCATCTAGATAAATGGTGAATTCTTCGCAAATTGGAGAGTCTGACAGTTACCTCCTTTCACCCTTTCTCTAAGGTTGGGTTTCAGACTATCAACCCAACGCTTCACTCGATCAAGTTTCGACTGCTGTAAGGCGGCCTTCCACCAATCTCTGGCATCTGCCGCCAGCTTCCTTGTGGCGTAGATCATCTTGCGGTCCTCGCTGCAATCCATCTCAAGGAATATCTTTTCTATCTTCCCAATCCATTCCTCTGCATCCTCAAAGTCACCCTTCCCGTTGAACCGAGGGAGCTGCAACTTGAGGAACCTCTCAATGGTGTCTTTACGATCATGATGTGGTGGTACATTGGGACTCGAGTACTCAGTGTGCACAGAGTGGAACTCAGGCGATAGTAATTCCTGTCTCAATTGTTCCTCTCGGCACCCATTAGCTTGGGCTTGATTCCCTTGGGGACCTTGCGCTTGTTGCCTACTCATTTGTGGGCTCAGAACATACTAATCATTGGGCTGGGAACCTTGGGCCTCTTGACCGGCCTGCTATGACTCGCTTTTGGGAGCTCATGGTACCTGATTCAGGAATACCATCTTAGGAGGAATCTGTTCTCACATAACAATAATAATAAAATCCATAAGTGTGAGCTCAATAATCAATAGCACAATTCACTACTTACTTGACCCTACTGAATAGCTGTAGTGGTTGCTCGTGACAGTTGCACATGGACTCTATCTTATCTATTAGAGACAGCTAAGAATTGCCTCTCCTTAGGCTTTGATACCTTCTATAACCCCCCGAGACCCACATGACTTTCACGTGCTCAGAGTCGTCCCAGAGGCGCTACACAATTTTCTGTAAAATATTTTTACGAAATAAAATCTATAAATGCGGAATATAAATCATAAATGCGAAAGACTTTTCAAAAATAATAATTAATAATCCATAATAAACAAAATTCTAAAACATCCATAGGTTTACAATTCTAATGCGTGCAAAAATAATAAGACTAAATAACTCGATCTAATGCCATGTGTAACATCTGTCTGTCATTGAGCATAGCCACCTGCAGAACCATCATCTATAGCTCTCTCACCTGCACGGATCCAGGTACAAGAAAATATTCATGAGTATAAAAATACTTAGTACGTAGGGTCTCAAAGACAATCAATATGCTCAATCGAAAATAAGGTATAATCAATGCTGAGTCAATTGAGCAGTTAATACAATAACCAATTAACAATTTATCAATATGAACAATATAGCAGGCTATGGTCAAAAGACCAATATAAAATCAATAACAATTTTCAATTAACAATTATCAATTGCCTGATCAATAAATCTATATTTAATTAACAATTTCCAATTCAATAATCAATGGTCATTGGCCAATAACAATTCGATTCAATAAGGCAATAATAATTGCCAACTCAATGCCAATATATCCAAGTGACCATGATCCAATTCTATTCAATTCAATTTTAATTTCAATTTCAATTTCAATTCGATTCCATTCAATTTATAATGTTCGGAGTTATCCAATTCAATGTTCGGACACCATGCCACTTTCATGTAGGCCAGTGGGGAATTATTGCCACGGCAAGCCCGATACAATTCAATGGGTTCGTGTATGGTGGGGGACGAGTGATCATACACGGGACAGCCATAGCTTTTACACTATCTGCCCCATTCAATTCAATTCAATTGGTCCTGGCTTAGTGGCAATCAGTGAACATGGACCCAGTAGCTTTCGGTTTTTATCTTGTTTACCTAAAATATCTATCTTTAATAAATTATCAATTAGGTTAAACAAGACTTGGACAAAAAAATCTAAAGAGGACAACAACACAATTATTAATAAGATCAATAATATAATCGATGCAATCAATAATAATACAAATAGTAACAATAGCAATAAATTAAAGGCAATTTCCTTCTCGGAAAAATGAAGAAATAAAATTAGAAATTTTCCTTCTTTCCTTGATTGGCCGAGAGAATTTTCTCGTCGAAAAATACAAAAAATTAAAATAAGAAAGATCTCTTCTCTCTTTATAATTCCAACCTATATTTTTTTTAATTCTCTCTCCAAATCTTCCCCTATCCTTTACGGTCATAACCTCCAAACTCTTTCTTTCCTTTTTTTTAATCTATCTCCAATTCTTCCTCCCTATCTCTTGCGCTCGTAAACTCCATTCTTCTTTTTTTTTACTTTCTCTCCCTACTTCTCTCTCCATCATCTTTTTGCAGCCGTAAGAGAAACAAAATTCCTTTTTTTCTTTGATGACCGTAAAATAGAAATTACCTTTTACCTCTCGTATTTCCTCTCCTTCTCTATCTATTTAATTTGTGGCCGTAAGAACTCCTTCTCTCTACCTCCTTTATGGCCGTAAAACTCTTTCCTCTTTTCTCTCTCTTCGCGGCCGGGAAGATCAAGTCGCAATATCGAACATGAAATTGTGACTGTAATAAATCAAATTTAAAATTAGATTGCGCCATAAAACATCACGGAACAACAACAAACAAAATCCCCCCTACATACCTGCACGGACGCCGACGCCGACGCCTGTGTTCAACTCCTTTTCTTTTATGTCGCCAAGATGTCGAGATGCCGAGCGCACAAAATAAAATCCAGGGAAATAAGCTGTGGCTGGCCCCCATATATTTATTTATACGATCTATAATTTCCAATTACAATCTAACTATAATATCTAATTCTACTCAAATTTTATCTTCTTTTTATCTCTTTAACTAAGTTATAATATTCTAAAATTAATAAGACAAATCCCATCACTAATCAAATCCTCTTGAATTTTATTTTTATTTTCGGAATTATTAAATACACTAATATTAATAACAGTATTCCCCAACATAAAATAAAATAATAAAATATCTATTTATTAAATCATGAAAAATCAGGTCGTTACATGGTGTCTGTTCATCTTGTTCAAATCCTATATTCTCATACTCAATTGCCGCTGCATCATAAACTAGTTGTTCGTATTGGAAAGTAAATTTTTCATGAGGATTGACAAAATGGAGACCTTGATTTGGTACGCTTGTTGAAGGTGCTCCTTCGCCTAAATCATCCCATTAACAATAATTGGGTTTGAAACTCCTTCTATACAAGTGAACTTTAACTATCTTTAACGTTTGCAACTTTGTGCTAAGACATTTCAAACAAGGACACCTAATTGTTTCTTCCCGTTAAAATTACAAAGATTGACAAGCCACACTAGTATAATAATCAACGCCATCTATGAATTCTTATGTCAAAGCTCTACGACTGGGATTATTTCTATTGTACATCCATCGACGATCATTCAGATATGACATAATTTCTGCATTATTTGCAAGTTATACTAATTAAATATCCTAAATTTCATAATAAGAGGCATATCAAAATATTAATAATGACACTTAGATGAAGAATAAGGATTTAGGTGTAAAATAAATTATATATTTCATAATCACTATGAAGGTTCACATATTAGATTTTAGATAAAATATCGAAGAAACATCGTAAACACTAATAGAACTAATTAGGAACATCATAAACACTAATAAGAACAAATCACAAACATCATAAACACTAATTAAAAGTAATCATATTTGCATTATAAAATAACAAATAAGAACTAATGAATGAAATCTAAAGTAAGAAATTTAAAAACATTACGTATTTAATAATTACTACAATAAATAGAATTCATATTTCATTATCAACACATATAAATAGTAATGACTTAAAAATAAATAACTTATGTCGTTTGGAGTGACAGAGACAAGAAAATAATTTTAATAACATGCATTTAAATCAAACATAAGACAACAAAAAATATATTCTCCAAATTTATGATACACTCAAATTTTGCATTCTTACACTTTTAAAGTTGTCGATAGGAGAAACCTCACAAAGCTCCTCAAGCAAGAAAATAAAGTACTGTACGAAAAATTAAAATATATTAACATACAAGAAGCTTGTGATTACTGATCGATAGTACTACTATTGTGAAATGGGTAAAAAATTAATTCTTTAAGATAATGGTAGCCATGTTTGCTTATCTATATAATGGAAACATGAGAACCCCGGTGTAACATTAGCAACACAATTTATACATATACAAAGTTTACATATTTCTTAATGTCGTAAATCTTAAGAAAAAAATAGTATCAGGCAGGTCAAAATCAGGCATCTAATATCACTACCCAAATTCCTGAAAGTTACATCGAAATTGGATCCTCTTACAGATCCCCAAAATTCTATGCTTGTACAACTTGGTTGTCTTTTAATGTCTGCAGTTGTTGGCAAATTTTGTTAAAGCAACCGAGATGATAATAAGAAGAGGATATTTGTTGAATGACTATCTATTTCTCGTTGGAGAAAAACACATCTATTCTCAAGCACTTGCCATACATTTTTCATTGTAAGAAGCTCAACAAAAGAATAAAATTCAAGATAAAAATGGATTCCTATTGATAAGCTAATGGATTCCTGTACAATTTAGATACAGCTTTCCTTTGGAACCAATTTGGAAGAATGGAACTAGCCGCGGTGGCCGGATCTAGCCGCCATCGCGGCTGGTTCTGGCTGCCGCGATCGAATCTGGCCGCCCGCGCGGTCGAATCTGGCCACCTGCCGCAGTCGAATTTGGCCGCCCGCGCGGAAGGTGGATCTAGTCGCGGCGGGCGAATCTAGCCGCGGCGGGCGAATCTAGCCGCTGCCACGGCCGGATCAGTCCGCCGTGGCCAGATCTAGCCGCCGTGAGCGCATTGCAGAGTCGGAGGGCGGAGGCTAGGAGAGAGGTCGGAGGATGGGGCTGGGGAGCTTACTTGCGCCGGAGACGGAGGTTGCAGAGGCGGCAGCGGGTCAAGCGCATTGCAGGCGGAGGCAGGTCTAGATCACAAGCGCCGATGGTTGGGTTGCGAGCGCAGGCACCGGTGGAGCGCGGATGCCAGGACATTGATCGGAGGTCACCGCCGGAGATCGAGATCGGGATCGAGGGAGAGAAATCGAAATAGTGTCAGTGGGGTCGGATATTTATATAGTTCATTTCCGACGGTCGGAACCGTCGAAATGTAGGTAAAGACAATAAAATATTAATTCAAATTCAGACAGCCCAAATCGCTGAACGAACCATCGAAACTTTCGATGGTTTCAACCATCAAAATATATAATATTATATATGAAATTAAATATAAATATATAAATTATAAATCTTCTGTTTTGATGGTCAAAACCATCGAAAACATTTAAATTATAATTAAAATAAGTTAACATTCCGATGGGTCCGACCGCTGAAAGTATCGACGATTCCGTGAAATGTCGCAACTTTCGACGACCGGAACCATCGAAAATGAAAATATAGATAACCCATTAACGTTAACATATTTTGACGGCTAAGACCGCTGAAAGTTTCGATGGATATGGGAATCGTTGAAACTTTTGACAGTCTGAACCGTTGAAAAACTAGCATGGAAACTGATCACCCAGTTTTAATATCTTCGACGGTTACGATAATCGAAAACTTTCGACGAAAACTTTCGACAAAAACTTTCGACAAATTTTGAACTGTCGTAGGTTCAGACGACTAAAACTGTCAAAAAGTTATCCGACGATAATTTCAACGGATATTTCGATCCGTCGAAAAATTCATCGGTACTTCAGACGAATTTACGCCTGTCGAAAATTGAGATTTTTCTTCTAGTGACATGGAGAGATGAGAGGGAAGGGGAGACGGAGAGATGGAAATAAAGAGAATGGAGAGAAAGGGGGGGGGGGGGGGGAGAGAGGAGAGAGTGTGAAAAAATTAGGCGGAAATAGGAGAGAAGAGCCGGGAAAAAATTAGAATTTTTTCAAAATAATCTTAGAACTATTTTTTTTATTTTAAAAATTGATCTGATTTTTTTAAAATAAAAGACCTAACTCGATTTGAACTAGTAGTTGGTGGTGAATATATGGATTAGCACGAGATGTTCTTCCAACTTCGAGGTCATATGGTCGTAAAGTTTGTCTCTGTCCCGCGGGCAGGCCAAACAACCACATAGACATGCTCCGGTGGTGGTGAGAGCCAAGTCGTTGGATCCGGCGCTAATTATGAAGATGGAATTCGAAAGCAGACTCTTCATTTCCTGGGGTTCTAATGCAGCCGAGAGATTTCCCTCCAGGAGTTCGAAGTTGTCGATCTGCCGTGTCAATGAGATGTGGGGGGAATCCAAAACAACTGCACGATGACGTCAATTTTTAAATTGGATGCAGGGTTTATTTTCTATTTTGTCATATTCCTAGGCGGATAATCAAAACTGATTAATAAAAGAAAATAGGAAAGAAAAAAGAGGCTGCAACTAGATCATACTATGTATATATATGAGGCATATTAATGTGCACCCACACAGATTGGGCGCACAGTGAGACCAACTGATTTTTGGACGGCGGGATCATGCATCAACGGTTGTGATCGTGCATCTTATGTCTGCTACAGAATCGCGCGTCTGCCCTCCTCCCTCACACCAAAGCATGGCCGGGGCATCTTCCTCCTTCCTCATGCATGGCTGAGGCAGCTTTCTCCTTCCTCACGCGAACGTGCGTCCAAGTCATTGTCGTCCTCCCTCACGTGAACGCGCGGCCGGCGTACATCTCCTCCCTCAGGCGTATGTCTTCCTCCTTCTCTCCCTCGCGCCGTGCACATCTTCTTCCTCCTTCGGAGTACTCGCCGTCGTCGTTCCCACTAGGTGTCGACGATTCCTCCACTCCCACATAGCGGCGAGCTCTAGACGGCGGCATGGATGACCCTCTCAGGTCGCGAGGGAGGAGGAACGGGACGGCGAGGCTGGAGGAGAAGAGGAACGTCGCGTAGAGCTCTATCGTCGCATGGGTGGAGGAGCTCCGTCATCACGAATGATATCAAAATAGTCGAGGAGAGAGTAGTCGTCGTCCCTGCCTCACCGCCTCGTACTCTGCATCGCCGCCTATGAGCTCGCCGATGATATCGTCAATGATCTCCCTTGCATGGACGATGACGATGACTGCTCCCTTCTCGTCGGTGGCAAGCGACGTTCTCTGCCTAGCCACCCTGTCCTTTGCATTGCCAACTGCGAGCTCACCGGCGACATCGATGATGACCTCCCCTGCATGGCGATACCATGTCCCTCATCCACGAACCTCCATGACCCCTCGCGTTCTACCTGTCGTCGCCTTTCATTATCACCGGCGATCCCATGTCCTAGCTACCCTTCCGACGAATCCGCTGCCTCCGAGAGAGTCATCCACGCAGCGTACCCTTCCGACGAATCCGCCGCCTCCGAGAGAGTTGTCCACGCTGTCGCAAAGCTCGACGTTGCGTGGAAGTGGAGGGAACGTCACAGACGTACACGAAGCCGAAGATGCCTGGAGCAGCTCACATACGCGAAAACACCTAGAGCAGCTCATGTACGTGTAGGATCGAAAGCACCAAGAGGGGGGGTGAATTAGTGAAATTAAATTTTCCAAAAATTCACCTTCGAAGAAAACTGATGAAAACGATCACAAGAAAATAAGGATAATGCGTAGATGAAGAATAAAGAACAAACACAAGAAACCACGATATATTGACGATGTTCGGCCCCAATACTTTGGCCTACGTCCCCGCTCCGACTTCTCGACCTCGAGATCGCCGGAGATTCACTATCTTTCTCTTTTCTTGTAGGGAGAGAACAACCCTCTTTAAATAATCACGCCTTCTTCTTTGCTCAAGAGGCTAGGCACACCTCTATACAAGGAGCTCTCAATCTCACTAGATTCAAAAAGGAAATGTTCCCTCTAACTCTTTTCTTTTACAAAAATTTTTCTCACACTCAAGACTAAGAAAAGAAAAGGGAAGAAATTTGCAACTCTATGCTTAAAAACTTGAGAGGAGCTTTAGGATGTTCTTTTTTGCTTGGATGAATTTTCTTCAGGCTTTGGAACTCCTTTTATAGGCTCCTAGGAGTGAGATTTCGTTCAAAAAGTCTCCCCCAAATTTCTCCTCAAAATTCTAGCCATTACTGTTCATTTGACTGATGGGCCGGTCGACCGTTGGGATGGACCAGTCGACCGGTTTATGTGACCGTTGTCTCATTTCTACGCTTTGACGCTGTCCGATCGACCGGTCCTTCGACCGATACAATGACCGGTAATGTCTCGACGTCGATCGGTTTAAATTACTGTCGATCGGTATAGTCTCGACGTCGACCGGTATCTTCTCATCTTTTCTTCCACTGAATATCAGTCGACCAGTGCTTCTGGTCAATCGACTGATGGGTCGACCGGTCGTGCTGAAAACTTTTCTTCCAATCTTAAATTTGACGATTTCTTCGGCAAATCTGTTCATATCAATTTTACACATGCATTATCACTACTTGAGCATAGATTATTAACTTTTATATCCATTTTAATTTGTTATCATCAAAACATATGATTCAACAATCTTCTCCTTTTTTTATGATAACAAATTAATTGGATGATAAGGAGAAGAAAGAAATGAAATGAAATGTAAGTATTACATAGAAAGTAATAAACAAGCTCCCCCTACATTAATGCGTATTTAACTTTTTCTCCCCCTAAATCGATGGCATTTTTAGTTGTATAATTGATATGACGAGAAATAAATATGCAAAGGTGAAATAAAAAAAAAGTCATCATATAAGAAAAGTCATTTCATTACATAGTCAATAAAACATCATGCACTAACAAATGTGACTGAAGTCACTACAAAATGATGCACGATACAAATGTAAGCACTAAGACACATAACATACTAAAACACATAATATCGTCCTAGATTTCTCCCCCTTTTGACATTATCAAAGAGGGAGACAACCCAACTACTCCTCATCGGGACTATCATCCTCACGAGCTACGGGCCAAACAAATCTCTGCGATGCATAATAGGCCTGTAGCGATCCAATAAGATAGCGAGATTCACGCTCCATCCGTCGAACACGTCGATCTATCTGGGTCACACGATGGTCCATTTGTGTCATACGATGGTCTATGTCGGTCACCTGCTGTGAAAGAGCCATGAAGTCATAGGTGCCCTAGAAGTCTGAAGCACTGTGCTGAGAAGTCCCAATATGCTCAGTGGGCGCCGATGGTGGAGGGAAGCTAGGGCCAACCTCCTGAGTGTCCATCGGTGCTGGCTCGTCATCTGTGGCATCATCTCTATCGTCAGAATCTAGTGCTGCCTGCTCACTAAACCTAAAACCCATCCGGTGTAAAGTCCCGGAATCAATGACGTCAGTGGGACGATGTCAAATGTACTCCTCGTCAGCAGGGATGCCGACACCAAAGTGGAGTAAGATCTTCGTGATCCAAGCACCAAAATATAAGTGGTGCCATCCACGAGCAGCAGAAGAGATCTTCTGAAAGGTGTAGTCCATGTGATAGAACACATAATGACCGAAATGTAGAAAGGAGACATCACGGATACAGAGACAATGAAAAAAGAAGAGATCAAAGTGAGTGACATTTGTATAGTGCCTGGCTCGAGGAGTGATCATTCGGCTAATAAGATGACGTGCCATTTTCATCAGTGGATGAAAATGGCGACAGGCCATTTCGATAGTATATTGGACGTCTTGTCCAACAAAAATGGTCTGAATACCATCTAAGATGGGAAGATAGTCGAAAGGCCAACCATGAGTGACAAATGAATAAAGACCAAGTAATGGGCACACAACCCCAAAAATGCGACAAAGATGGTCTGAATCAAAACGAATGGGCATGCCAAAGACATAGGTAATAATAACCTCTCGAGTGATTGTCATATTCGCATAAAAATGACGAACAAGACGAGGGTACACACACTCCGTGAGGGAAAGAAGTGGCAGCCAACCAATGGTTGCGAACATCTCTTGAACATCTGGAATGTTCAGAGCGTCCCAATCAATGGTATAGGCACGCCGAACTTCGCGAGAGGCGTACAAGGTTTCGAACCTGACAGAGACGTCCCTAGTGACAAACAGATGACTATCAAAATCAGCAGACTCGGGAGAGGATGGTTGACGAGTACGTCTACGGGATCATCCTCGTCCACGGCCTCGTCCACGTTGGATAGGCACGGGTTCGGGTTCTGGTTCAGGTTATGGTGGGAGGATATGAATGGTACCATCGGAAAGGAGAAGCGACGACGACGTTGAAAGACCATCCGAACATGGGAATGTCCATCGTCGTCGGCCATGGATTCAACAATGGTGGTTTGAAGTGAACGGAAGATTGGAAAGACCAGAAGGTCAGCAGCGGGTGTCGGTCGTCAGAATTTGTGTTGCTGACGGACAGTGAGAAAGGGGAGTTAGAGAGAGACTGGACTAGAAAGAGATGTGGGATGATCGGCCGACAGAGCGGTTGGCCGGAGAGAGAGAAAGAGGGGTCGGTCGGAGAGTTGGCCGGAGAGAGAGAAAGAGGGGTCGGTCGGAGAGGTTGCCGGAGAGAGAGAAAGCGAGAGAGCGACTGGAGAGGGAGAGTTGGCCGGAGAGAGAGAAAGGGAGAGAGTGACCGGAGAGGGAGAGTTGGAGAGAGAACGGCCGGAGATGTAGTCGGAGAGAGCGGCGGACGTGGCCGGTCAAAGAGATGCGACTGAGTAGGGGCGGCCGGCGGATGTGGTTGACCTAGGAGGCGGCTGGCCAGAGTTAGGTCGCAAGGGCAGCGGTCGAAGGAGGACAGTTGTCGCGCGAAGAAGAAAAAAGTTTGGTCGACCGGTTCGAGCGGTCGATGCTTATTTCGTGCGATTTGGGCATATACCGGTCGATCGGTTACACCCCGCGGTCGATCGGACAATTCTTTTCCAATCGATCAGCCGGTCACAGTAATATACCAGTCGACTGATTGTATCATATCGGTCGACCGATCATTTGTCTGCGTATTTGAATTTTTTAGCGTTCGATCGGTCCTTCTAGTCGGTCGACTGGTCCTTGCTGTAGATCGACCGATCCTTGTATTTTTCAGATTTTGAACCACTTAAACTCATTAAAAAATCATAAAAATCATATTCCAAAAAGGGTCATACAAATGTAAGTGTTGTGCAACACTTTTAATGTTCAATTCATATCAAAAGTGATATTGTATAACCAAGTCACTTTTACTTTGAATTGATATGCAATCAAAAGTTAATCATTCATAATTCCCTTCTAAGCATGCAAAATCATTCTTAACTTAAGGATTTTGTAAATATGTCTGCAAGTTAAACTTCGGTGGACACATGTTCAATGGCAATGTTCTTAAGGGACACATGTTCTCTAATGAAATGATATCGTAAGTCAATGTATTTAGTCCTAAAGTATTGAATTGGATTTTTGGTCATTTCTATAGTACTTGTGTTATCGCACTTCATGGGTACATTTGAACAATTTACACTATAATCAAGTAATTATTGTTTTACCCATAATATTTGTGCACAACAACTACCGGCGGCTATATATTCGGCCTCGGCGGTAGAAAGTGCGATGAAGTTTTGTTTCTTGCTAGCCCATGAAATGAGAGAATTACTAAGAAAATAACACATCCTACTAGTGTTTTTTCTATCAACTTTACACCCGGCAAAATCCGTATCGGTGTAGGCATGCAATTCAAATGGGGAGTTCCTATCATACCAAATGCCTAAGTCACTAAGTCACTTGTATGTTTTAAATAACATAATATTCTTTTTACAGCAATTAAGTGCGATTCTTTAGGGGCAGATTGAAACCTAACACACAAACACACACTAAACAATATGTCCGGCCTAAATGCCGTCAAGTAGAGCAAACTACCAATTATACCTATGTACCTTTTTTTATCAATGAACTTACCTTTTTCATCTTTATCTAATTTTATAGTAGTGCTCGAGTCGTGCTCGGCTTGCATTCGTTCATCCCGAATCTTTTGACTAATTCCCTTATATATTTTCTTGATTAAGAAAAATACCTTCCTTGGATTGTTTTACTTGTAGGCCTAGAAAGAAGGTGAGTTCTCCTACAAAACTCATTTCAAATTCTTGTTGCATAAGAGTTTCAAACTCTTTGCATAGGCATTCATTAGTAGCACCATAAACAATATCATCAACATAAATGTGAACTATTAAAATATCATTTTTTAAATGTTTTAAGAACAATGTGGTGTCAACTTTCCCTTTTTGCAAATCATTTTCAATTAAAAATGAACTCAATCTTTCATACCAAGCTCGAGGGGCTTGTTTCAATCCATAAAGAGCTGTTGAGAGTTTAAAAACATGACGGGGAAAATTTGAATTTTCAAAACTTTGAGGTTGTTCGACATAAACTTCCTCATTTATAAAATCATTCAAGAAAGTCGATTTAACATCCATTTAAAAAAGTTTAAAACCTTTATAGCATGCAAAAGTCAAAAGCATTCGAATTGCCTCAAGTCTAGCAACATGAGCAAAAGTTTCATCAAAATCAATCCCTTCAATTTGTGAGTAATCCATGGTCACTAATCTAGCCTTGTTCCTCACAATGACACCATTTTCATCTAACTTGTTTCGAAAGACCCATTTGGTTCCAACGATAGGATGGTCCTTGGGTCTTTCTACAAGTTTCCACATTTGATTTCTTTCAAAGTTATTTAATTCCTCATGCATTGCATTTATTCAATTTGGATCTTCAAGTGCTTCATTTATATTGTTGGGCTCATAATTTGCAACGAAAGTCGAAAAAGTACATAGATTTTTTAAAGAATTTCTAATTTTTATGCCTTCATTTAAATTACCTATAACTTGATCAAGTGGGTGTGATAATGCATGTCTCCAATTTCTTGGGATGATTTGATTCTCTTTTCTTTGAGGTACTTCTATTTTTTCCACCTTTGGGGTGTAAACTTTTGCTTCCTCTATGTCCACAACTTCATGTTTTCTTTGTACTTTAACTATTTTTTGTTATACACTCTATAGGCTTTACTTGTAGTAGAATAACCAAGAAAAATACCAACATCACATTTGTCATCAAATTTGCCTAGTTTATCTTTGATATTCAAAATATAACATTTACATCCAAAAACTTTAAAATAGGAGATATTTGGTTTCTTATCAAATAGCATTTCAAAACATGTTTTCTTTTCAAGAGATCTAAGTAGAATTCTATTGAAAACATAGCATGATGTATTTACGGCTTTCGCCCAAAAATATTTTGGTAACTTGCTTTCATTTAAAATTGTTCTAGCCATTTCTTGTATAGTTCTATTTTTTCTTTCTACTACTCCATTTTGTTGAGGTGTTCTAGGAGTTGAAATATTATGAGTAATTCCATTTTTTTTGCAAAATGATTCAAATTTATGATTTTCAAACTCTCATCCATGATCACTTCTAATTTTTGAAATCTTTTGTTCAAATTCATTTTGAACTCTTTTTGCAAATTTGGAAAACATGTTTAGCGTCTCATCTTTACTAGCGAGAAAAATTGTTCAAGTGAAACGAGAGAAATCATCAACAATTATAAATACATATCTTTTTCCTCCTAAACTTGTCACATCAATAGGCCCAAACAAATCAAGATGTAAAAGTTCCAAGGCCCTATGCGTACTAATAACTCCTTTTAATTTAAAAGAAATTTTGGTTTGTTTACCTTCTAGACATGAATCACAAACATTTTTTTCCAAATTTGATCTTAGGTAAGCCTCTAACTAATTCATGATTTGAGAATTTATTTAGCAATTTATAATTTGCATGTCGTAATCTCCTATGCCACAAGTTTATGTCATCATGCATGACACTAAGACATTTTTCATTTTTCAAATTATCAAAATCAATTTTGTATACATTATTGTACCTAAATCCCATGTGTAAAACTTTGTTATTTTCATCTAGTATCAATCATTTGTCCTTTTCAAATTTAACTAAATAATTTTTATCACAAAGTTGACTTATGCTAATTAGATTATATTTTAGATTTTCAACAAGCCAAACATTTTCTAAATACACTTTGTCATTCTTACCAATATTACCTATACCAATTACTCTTTCTTTGCTATTGTCTCCAAAAGTGGTTTTTCCTCCATTTTTCTTTTCCAAATTGATGAAATTTGAGGTATCACCGGTCATATGTCTTGAGCATCCATTATTCAAATACCATTTACCTTCATTGTACATAGAAGCTTCCTACAAGAAAGAAGTTTGGAGTTTCATGTTTTTGGTACCCAAACTTGCTTGGGTCCATCTTGATTAGCCATGGTCCTTTTTGGGACCCAAATTTTCTTCATTTCTTTACTTATTCCTTTCCTAATTCTGCAATCATAAGAATAATGCATTTCATATCTATAATGAAAACAAACATTTTATGATCTTGTGTAATCATGCGATGATTTAACAAATAAGATTCTTTTGTCATTTTTCTTTTCAAAAGAGGTGAAACCAAGTCCCTTTTTGTTTGAAGAAATTCTAGATCCACTAAGCATGACATCTAACATTGTACTTCCATTTGAGAATTTTTCAAGTTCAAGTTTCAATTGATTAATTTCTTTGTTCAAACATGCACTTTCTACAATTTGTCTTTTACATATTGATTTTATGAACTATTTTCCGTTTTCAATTCTTCAACTGAGAGTTCTAAGCTAGAGTTTTCTTTATTCAATATATCACACTTTTCACATGTTTTAACATTCTTATTTTTCTTTTATAAATTTTCAAACTCTATTTTTATCTCATCGTATTTCTTTTTTAGATATCCATATTTATTGATTAGACCTCTAAACTCCTTATGCACATTGAAAGATTCACTATCACTATAGTTAGAGTAGTTAGATGATACCTCATGGCTATTAGCCATTAGACATATGTAGGCTTCCTCGTCATCACTGAAAGAGGTGTTGGAGTCCTTCTCTTCATCTTCACTTTCGTCCCAAGTGGCTTGGAGAGCATATTTCTTCCTTCTTGAGATTTCTCCATCTTTCTCCTTTTTAACCAAATTTGGACATTCATTTTTGTAGTTGATCACTAGCTGATCACTATATATTTTTAGCCCATTTTAGATGCTTTTCACACATATCGAGTCCCACTTTTGTCTATTTTTGGGCCAATTATACTTGGAATGCATACATTGTGATAACTAGTTGATATTCCTCATTTCATACTTAATTCCATGTGTATAGAGGTTCTAAAATACCAAAATCCATTAATATTTAAATTCTATGCCAAGTTATCATTTTGAGGACAAGTTATCATTCCTATATGTCAAGTTGTCATTATTTTGAATGAACTGATTTTCGGTAATTTTCTTGCCCTAAATCCATCATTATCATGTATAAATCATATTTGGATAGTCACATCTCAACTTGTGCAAAGTTTTAAGTCCATTTGAACAAGTTATCATTTTTCAAGTGCCAAGTTATCGTTAAAGGACAATTCTGTCTTTTCGACATGCAAAACCATTAATTCTGCGCAGGGACCTTAAGCAATCATCTTGTTATTGTTCTAACTCATTGCTGGTCAAATTTCATCACATTTGGATAACCACAACTCAAGTCATCACAAGTTATCATTTTTAAGTCATATAAGTTATCGTTTTTGGGCACTCAAGTTATCACTTCTTAGAAATCTCATTCATATTTGATTTCTGAATGCACTCACTTGTTACTCTAGTCCATTTGATGCTTCTAATACTTTGAATCACTTGCATTTGGATAATTCCATGATTTATGACAAGTTATCATTCCGGGCCCCTAAATTCATTAATATCGATATAAGTTATCACTCCTGCACAACACCCAACTTCAATTGATATCTGAGCTAGCAACTATCATTATCTTGATCTTTATTTGTCAAAACACCATTCAAGGACTTTGATACTTGCTGTTTGGGGATTTGTAGCAGGAGAAAGGTGGCCAAAAAGTGGAAAAAGTAAGGGGGACCATCTACTTTTTCCTACACAAAAAGGAATCTATAGTTGAAATTTCTGCAGGGGACACATGGCTGCAATCAAAGGATAAAGAACATTCTGATGCTGATCCAAAGGTGGATAGGAGTCATATAAAAGGAGAATTGCTGGAGGAGAGAAAGGGGGGCTGGACATTGAGGGTTTGAGCAAGGGTTTGGAGCAAGGAAGGGAGGAGCTGCTACTGAAGGCTGCTACTGCTGGAGCTGCTGGTGCTGGCTGGAAGACTTCAAGCATCAATGATTTGTATCTGTTTCTCAATCCATTTGATGTCAAGTTCTGTAAATATGAGGTGTTAAACTCCATTTCTTCTAGGATGGGGTAGTAGTTTAGATTAGTTTTGGATGGTTATGGACATAACTATAATCCTGCATTGAATTCAATCCTGGTTTTCAGATTTCAGAAATATCCTGTATTGATTTATGCTATGCTATCATTAGATCCATTTGTAATTGATGACTGAGAAGTTTTATTTGATCTAATCATCTTTCAGGAATGAATTAAGAGATAGTATCAAATTTCTAGATTTCATTTTATTGCAATCTGATTTTTTATTTCCAGTTTTCTGATTTTTTGAATTTCTGAATCTGATTTCCTGAACTAATTGAATCTGTTTGTCATTATGGACCTGATTAATAGAGCAACTGAGAAGTTGATATTATCCCCAATCTTGACCAGAAATGAATCAAGATATTTGACATTCTTCATGATTCAAATCTGTTCATTGTTCCTAATATGATTTTAAAAATCTGAATTATGATTCCCTGATTCTTGAAATTTCTGACTTATGTGGCTGTTTGAACCTATTTGTCATTCTCAATCTGGTTAATTGAGTAGCTGAGTGATAGCTAATGCCCCCATCTTGTTCATAAATGAATCAAGAAGTTTGGCATATATTTGGCTCAATTCAGATTGTTTTTCTGATTTCTGAACTGAAATCCTGAATTCTGTCTTTTCTTATTTCTTGTTAGAATATGTTTTGCCAATTGAATCTCCTGAATCTAATCTATCACTGAGAGGTGAATCTTAGGGATCTCTTGCAGTCCAGAGATGGATCAAGAAGCTGTTGGCAAGCCAGAATTCCATTGATTTATTATTCTGATTTCCTGAATTGCAGAATTCTATTTGCTGATTTCTATTTTCTGATTTCCATTTGAATTTTGATTTCCATTGTCAACCCTCATTTTAATCCACTACTGATAGGTAGTCTTAAGGGCTTCCTTGAGATTCAGAGATGGGCCAAGGAGCAATGGGAATTGTGAATTCCTGTGGTCATATGTTTTGCATTTCCAATTGAGTTGTGTTTGTGTGGATTTCAATTTACTTTGCAACCGAGAGGTTGATTTTAAATCCTCCTGGAATTCAAAGATGAATCAAGGATCACGAGCACCATTATTGAGTAGATTTCATCCTGGTTTGATTGATTTGAGTGATTTCATCTTTTTATGGTTACAATTATAAGTTATCATTTCAGAATTCTTTGAATTGTAAAAATCAGCATTGCATTTTCATTTGAGCTCAGTGATAACTTGATTTTCAGTGAAGACCCTCTATTGCTTCAACCTAGCTAACAACTATATGACAATATGTTGCTTAGTTAAAGGTCAATTGAGCTGTGGGAGCAGCTATATTTCAAGTTGAATCAAAATTGAGCATTCAATGATAACTTGATTCTATCCATCCTTAATTAATTTAGATGAATCCCATATTCTAGAAGAACCTTCCTCATTGATAGTTAAACATTTCTAGTCATTAATTTAGCATTTATAATTCAGTTTTACAGAAGTTTTCAAAACCCCAAAACCTGTTATCGTTCTGCACTAGTTAAAAATATGTTTTCACTTTCAACTTAAAAATCTGTTTTTAGCCATTAGAGTAGAACTAATCTAGATTGTTTTAGGGTGTCTTAGACTTCAAATTCTTGTGGATACGACAACCTGAGTCTACTATAACTTACCTGTGCACTTGCAGCTAGTGAGTTGGGAGACCAAAAAATTTAAAAATTTGACCCTTTCTTTAATTTCAGCAAGTTATCAATACTCAATCCCAAATATCACTATCAGTAGTGTCCAATCTTTTTGCATTCAAAGCAAGTTATTTGGCTTTTGCTTAATGATCTTCTCTTGGAATAGCCTTTCTTCTTCTTAGCGAACCTGAGATATTTTTCAAGCTTTTTGCATATAGAGAAAGCTTCTTTTCATCAAGATCCTCATCTTCTTCACTTGTATCTTCCTCATCTTTGTTTGCTTTCAATACAAGCATTTTTATTTTTGGAGTATTTGCTTCTTCATCCTTCTTGATCCCGATCTCATAGGTCAATAGTGAACTTATAAGATCATCAAAGTCCAACTTGTTTAAGTCATTTTCTTCAATCATCGTCCTCTTTGTATGCCATTTGGAGGAGAGAGATCTGAGAAACTTTTTCACTTTTTGAGAATTAGTTCTTGGCTCGCCCAAAAAGGCTAAGCCATTTATAATATCATTGAAACGAACAACCATCTCATTAATAGATTTATTTTCAAGCATTTTAAAAGAATCATATTGATGATTTAAAACATTTAATCTAGACTCCTTAATTTTATCCGTTCCTTAATGAGTAATAATGAGTTTTTTCCAAATATCATTAGCACTTTCACAATTAGAAACTCGATTAAACTCCGTTGGATCCAAAGCACAATAAAAAATATTTTTAGCTTTCCAATCTAATTTTACTGAAAATCTTTCTCCTTCGCTATATTCAAAATGTTTTTTCTTACTTAAATCAAAACCATTTTGAATAATGTACCACATATCAATATCAATAAAACATAGGCTTGCATCCTAATTTTTTAATATGCAAAATTCGATGCATTAAATAGTGGAGGACGATTAATAGATTGACTTTCGAAAAAACCGGAATCACTTGATGCCATAGCTCTAAAGATATTTTTAAATCTTAAAGCTAAAGCAACTTGACTCTGATACCAATTGTAGGATCGAAAGCACCAAGAGGGGGGGTGAATTGGTGAAATTAAAGTTTCCAAAAAATCACCTTCGGAGAAAATCGATGAAAATGATCACAAGAAGATAAGGATAATGCGTAGATGAAGAATAAAGAACAAACACAAGAAATCACGATATGTTGATGAGAGTCGGACCCAATACTTTAGCCTACGTCCCCGCTCCGACTTCTCGACCTCGAGACCGCCGGAGATTCACTATCTTTCTCTTTTCTTATAGGGAGAGAACAATCATGTTTAAACAATCACGCCTTCTTCTTTGCTCAAGAGGCTAGGCACACCTCTATACAAGGAGCTCTCAATCTCACTAGATTCAGAAAGGAAATGTTCCCTCTAACTCTTTTTTTTTACAAAATTCTCACACTCAAGACTAAGAAAAAAAAAGGGAAGAAAATTGCAACTCTATGCTAAAAAACTTGAGAGGAGTTCTAGGATGTTCTTTCTTGCTAGGATGAATTTTCTTCAGGCTTTGGCACTCCTTTTATAGGTTCCTAGGGGTGATATTTCGTTCAAAAAGTCCCCCTAAATTTCTCCTCAAAATTCTAGTCGTTACTGTTCATTTGACTGATGGGCCGATCGACCATTGGGATGGGCTGGTCGATCGGTCTATTTGACCGTTGTCTCATTTCTGCGCTTTGATGCTATCCAGTCGACCGGTCCTTCGACAGATACAACGACCGATAATATCTCGACGTCGATCGATCTAAATTGTTGTCGACCGATATTTTTTCGTCTTTTCTTCCACCAAATATCAGTCGAACGGTGCTTCTGGTCGGTCGACCGATGGGTCGACCAGTCGTGCTGAAAACTTTTCTTCCAACTTAAATTTGACGATTTTTTTGACGAATCTGTTCATATCAATTCTACACCTGCATTATCACTACTTGAGCATAGATTAATAATTTTTATGTCCATTTTAATTTGTTATCATCAAAACATAAGATTCAACAATACGCATGGCCGTTGGATGCAGATCATGCGGATGAGATCCAAGGGTTGCACAGTGCGCCCCCAATGTGTGATCGTACATTAATATACCTTTATATATATATATATATATATATATATATATATATATGTGTTACAGTTTCATCCAAGAGATTCCTGATCCTGCTGATGCGAAGTTGGCTCCGAAGCCCTCCTTCGGGAGATGGGGAGTGTCGTTGCAAAAAGAAAGGTATGGCGGAGGGCTCTCCTTGAACCCCAAGTTCATTGCTGATGCATGACAAGGAATTAATTAGGTCTCATCGGGTTAAAATAACAACATTGTTTGATTTATTTTCATGCAAAAACTTTTAATTTAAAAGATAAGTCCGTGTATATGTATATAATTATTAATTAAGTGTAGAGGATTAATAAGTTTCTATACCTATGTAGTCCGCGGAGTTGTAGGCGTTGCTAAACCTCCCGGTCGGCTTGTGGTCTGGCATGTCGATGCCATAGGGAGCGAAGTCGGCGGGGTTCTTAGGATCGATGTAGTTGTTGTTGCCGGCCTCGACCAAGGAGTCGCCGAACACGTAGAGCGCCTGTACTTCCGATTCTGTGCGCGAGGATGACAAACTTGAGAACAAGAAAGAGAACACTAAACGTTAGGGGCGGAGCATGGATGCCCATGAGTGCACTTACACCCACTGAAATATTTGCTAAGTAATATCTACTAGTCATTTTAATACACCTCTTCCTTGACTTAGTTGATGCAACACTATCATCACCTCTAGAGTTCGCACGTTTGATTCCTTATAAGCTACATTATCAACTACTTTTGCCATCAAGCTAAACCTTTTTATCATTTTTCATTTCATACTTTCATAAATCTAAAAATCATATTTCTTTTTTATTCTACGTATCCTGATCAAATTCTATTAAAATTTATCATTTTGTTATTGTTAACACTATAAAGTATCATCTTTTTCTTTTTACCATCACATATTTAAATGTAATAGTTGCAAAGTCATATAGTAACAATGTTCTTCGTTCCAATTTTTTAAAATTTTGCAACGTGGTATTTTTATATTTTTATTTCTTATTTAATATGTAGTAAAGTTTAATGATAACCTTCAATATGATCATTTTTTTCTTCTTTTACCAAATATTAATATATATTTTATTTGAAATAAATCTCATAGAAAAGATTAGAATTAACATAAAAAAACATAATGACAACAATGATATTATTGATATTTGAAATTATGTAAATTTTTTATTTTTATTTAAAGCAATTTTATTCATCATATTTAATTTGAAATTTTATATTATTTAACTATATTTTATAATGTGCACCCACTGATAAAAATTTATTGCTTCGCCACTGCTAAACGTAATTAGCTTCATTCTTCAGCTGCTGCTGCTTCTTCTTCTATTAGATCTCCTCGGTTAATTAAGGCCCTCCTTGTTGATATATATATAGCTACGTACGCATACTAATTCTACAACTATCTTAGAAAGTAGGAACTAAGAGAGCAGAGCTTGTTTTTCTCACCACGATCAAGCTCTACGCATATTTATAGGGGACATCAGAGGCCATTCCGTGTAAACGATCAGATTTTATTAGCTACATTATATATAAGAATCACTTTTAGAAGCATGTTTTAAATGGGGGACATGCGGCCAGTTCTTTTTAAAACCACAGAGAACATATTTTAGAGATTAGAAGACAAGGGCGCATATATAATTTTAATCGAAGCAACTAAGTAACATGATAGGCTACCCTTTTGTGATACAATCTTTTTAATTAAACATGTCGATCTAGTTATTAAAATAAATTAATATTGTATGCATGCAGATGAGTCTTATTGATAATAGAACCTTGTTGCCATGATTAGAATGCTCGATGGCTTGATATATATACTTGTACGTGGAGGTTAACGTCGTGGATTTAAACAGATAAATTACATCAAATACCTCTCAATTTTGACTTTTTTCATTGTTACCCTCTCACTTCTAACAATCCATTTTTTAAATTATTTCACCAATTATCCTTTTTATCTTTAATTGACGATTTTTCGGTCGCCATGCTAATGTGGCATCCAAATAGCGATTTATCCCTCTTCCATACAAGCAATCGAACGATGTGGCATTATAAAAAAATAAAAAAATATTTAAAAAATAAGTGACGATGAGAGGGGCGACCCCTCTCCTTTCCATGCACTGCCCCTCTATGACTTCGTCGGTGCCAACAAAGTCGAGGGGGGTGGAACTTTCTCTGTCGGCGTGTCCAGGGTGAAAGTAGTTAAGGTCGGATCAGGTTTTCGGTCTAAAAAAATTAACCGCTACGTTTCATATTAGTTTTTAAAATAAAAAAAATCATCCCAAAATCATTTTGAAAAAAAATAAAAACTACCCTCTAGTTAGTCAGTTTTTTCATGTGGTTTTTTTGGAGCCATACTTTTACATAATTATATTTTTTAAATATTTTTAATAACTTAAAATTCATATAAAATATTTAATTTATATTAAATATAAAATATACTACTAAAATTTTAAAGTTATTAAATTAGAATTTGGTAATGTGATAGAAAAGTATGAAATTTTATAAAAAAAATATTATATCTATACTAAAAGAATTAACAACATATGTATTAATTATATAATAAAAAATTATAAATAAAAAATAGGTTCCACAGGTCCTTACAATTTTTTCGAGTGAACTCTAATTTTAGCAGGTGGATTTTAATTTATTAAAAATCACCCTAAATCATATTCGGACTCCTAATTTTCGATTTTTTTATTTGATTTTTTCGGGTTGGATGAGTTTTTCGGGTTGGTCGAATTTTGCTTACACCCCTAGCTTGCGTGGTAATTTTATTCTTTTAATTATTTTTTATTTTTTATAATATTGTCATGTCAGTAAATGCTTATACAGAGGAGAAAAAAGATGCCACGTCGACGCCACATCTGCAATGCAATCGAGTAATGACTTATAATCGGTAAAATGAATATTTGGTAAAATAAATTAAAAGATGAAGGATAATTACGTTATAAAATAAAGTTAGAAAGTAACGTTAAAAATTGATAAAAATTAAAGAGTATTTGACGTAATTTACTCCAAACGCAACATCGTTTAATCTAGCGATTGGTCACTAGAGACTACAGATTATGGGGGTGGTGGGCCTGCCACGTGATTCGTTTATATATTATTTGTCATGAACTGCATGATAATGTTCCCTCTGACTTTATTGCTATTTGCTACCAAACGTGAAAAACATATGCATGCATATTGTAGATTACAACATCGGCACACCATCAAATAAAGAAAAATAATTAAACTAATGAAACACGTAAAATGAAAGATTAGTGATTAGTACGTGTACATGTTGTTGAGCATCGGAATTGAGACGGCGTAACGCTAAAACTTGAAGGGCAACTTAGGGAAGTTCTTAGAATACGCCCACTGTCGATCAATTTACTGTGCGAGATTGATTAGTACTAAACTGATTTACATAACAAATCTGAAAAATGTTAAAGAAAAGGAAACAAAATCATGTATCATAGCGATAACATGAAGGGTGTGTTTACTTGGTTTCATCATGTAACGTTCGTCGGCATCTAAACCATACATCACCTCAATAGTATGATAATTTTATTTCTCTTAGATAGTATAATAATCTTTTTAGTTATCATACATCATAACTTTCATAATTGTTTCTCTCATAATTTTCTATTATTTATTATTTCTCATACTTTTTTGTAATATTTTTTTTCTCTCCCATATGATATTATCACTTTCTCTTATTTAATCTCCTTTGTAATTCTTACTTTCTATTCTCTTTAGTTTATAATTGTAGGAATTTATAACAGATATAAATTCTAGAGATTACGGAATACCTTTTGCAGCGGAAGCGGATCATCGGGACTTTCTCACGAACTCTTGACGAACGCACTTGCACCTTGGGATCGGGAACCGAACCTCTGGGGAACGGAACTTTTTGTCATAGCACAAGTACTCTGGACGAACCTTTGCGAAAGTATATTTAGGATCTATGGTATAAGTCCCCTTTTATAGGCAGGATGACTTTGAGATAAGTTAGGTAGAACGCATCACGCGCGTCCATCGCTCGTGATGACGTGTATGCGTAGACTCCTTTTCTCACGCAAATATTATATCGCACTATCTGCAGAATCTTGCGCGATGCCCACGTGGGCACTTATCCAACAATCTCCCACTTGCTCGCATTGGGCATTGTTCTTTCGTTTATCCAAAATTTGTAAATGTGCCGTGCGACCCACGAGTACAAGCACGCTTTTTTATAGGAGCTAGAAAGATACCTATTAAAGTTCAATCGCTCAACTATCTCTAGAGCGTATGTCATGCCCGTTAGGAATTCCTGACAGCTCACACATGAGCCAACAAATGCTCAAATAATGTAACTCATTATGCCCTAAATCTATCTTGCAGCATAGCCAAGACAACGCATGTCTTGCTCCACGGTAACTATCTTTCACATACACTATTTTTAAAAAATAGTTGACCAATTATATGTGAAAGTTTTATGCAGCTCATAATAATTCTTTCTCTCGCCATCATATCTCTTAGTAGTGAACTAGTTGCTTTCCTAAACGTGACTCGTCGGACTACTTTACTTTTCACCTTTGAGTACCATGCTAAAGTAGCAAACGATAATTCCTTTCCTTAAGACATAGTCAAGAGTTTAAGGGCACGTGCAGATAAAACATCTGTCAGGGACTCACACCACGATGACCATCGAACTAATCAATTCATCATGTCTCTCTAGGTCGACTTTGCATATTTGGTACTAAACACAAGTACTGCGGTGAAGACTCCCACTGAAGGAGCGTATGTCTAGCTCTGTATAATTACACACCGTACAGACTTAAGTTCAGTCGCTAACTTTTAGCACCTGACCCGAGTTTTCAAATTGCTCGCTAATGAATAGCGCCAAATTTGAATCTCGCATCTGGCCTCTCTCTCTCTAAATCAGGCGACATCGAGTTACTAAAACCCATGTTTTAACAATCACACTATGACTCACATAGTTCATTCCGCTCGCTATCTTCGTGAGCGCCGGAAACATTTGTTCGTGTGAATGAACAAATCTAGGCCTGATCGACATACTTTTCACATGCATAACAAGACTTCACAATAATGAATTTATCAAGAAAAATAATCTTTTATTCATTGAAAATTTCGAGTACATCATTACATTTATAATCTACGCAGCCCTAAGGCATTTACATGTCTCAAGAATGCCTCTCTCGGCAATGGCTTGGTGAACGGATCAACGACCATTTTATGCGTTGATATGTACTCAACTGAAATCTCCTCTTTGACTTTTTGATTTCGTATAAATTTGTACTTTGTGTCGATATGCTTTCCTTTGCAATGGTATTTCTCGTCCTTCACATAAGCTATGGCTGCTTGATTGTCACAGTGAAGAATTATTTTCTTCATTGCATTCTCAGAAATTCTCAAATTTTGAAGGAATCTCTTAAGTCATAAGGCCTCTTGTACTGCCACTAAACAAGCTATGAATTCAGCCTTCATAGTTGACAATGCCACACAATCTTGTTTCTTGCTATTCCAAGTAACAGCACCATTGCTGAGCAAGAAAGTGTATCCGAAGGTGGATTTTCGTTCATCAACGTCACCAGCCCAATCGGCATCGGTGAATCCAACAAGTCATAGACTTCCTCCATGATAGCACAGTGCAAGATCTGTAGTACCCTTGAGGTATCTCATGATTCTCTTCACCGCCTTCCAGTGTTGGCGTCGCAAATTAGCCTGATATCGACTAACTAGACCCATGGTAAAACATATGTCCGGTCGAGTACACATCATAACATACATCAGGCTACCGACCACACTCGCATAGGGAACATTGGACATTTCCTTTTGTTCCTTTGGGATTTTTGGGCATATGTCCAAGCTTAAAACCTCGCCTTTCATAATAGGAGTGTCAATGGGTTTACAGTCATTCATGCGGAATCGTTTCAAAACTTTCTTTATGTATGATTCCTGTGACAAGGCAAGGAGTCGTTTGGAACGGTCGCATTGGATTTTCACACCCAGTATGTATGTTGCTTCATCCACGTCTTTCATCTCAAACATGGAGGACAACCATTGCTTAATGGTAATAACATAGTCTCTATTATTTCCAGCTATTAGAATGTCGTCGACATATAACATCAGGATAGCAAAATTATTCTTGGACTTATGAACATACACACAGTGATCATCAATCATATTAAAATCGTACGAAACGATTGACTGATAAAATTTCAGATATCACTGTCTAGATGATTGTTTGAGTCCATAAATGGACCGGCGCAGCTTGCAAACTTTGCGCTCTTCTTCTTTTACAATGAAGCCTTGAGGTTATTCCATGTAAATTTCCTCATCTAGTTCTCCATTGAGAAATGTAATTTTTACATCCATTTGATGTAATTCTAAGTCCATATGTGCGACTATAGCTAAAATTCGGTGAATTGAAGCAAAACTTACAACAGGTGCAAAAGTTTCTTCATAGTCAACACCCGCAGTTTGGGTGAAACCTTTCGCCACTAGGCGGACTATATATCTCTCAATTGATCCATCCACGCCACGTTTAATTTTGAGAATCTATTTGTTCCCAATTGCCTTATGGCCTGGTAGGAGATCAACCAAGTCCCAGACTTGATTTTTCTACATGGACCCTAACTCTTCCTCCATTGCCTTAATCCATTCTTCCTTAGCAGGGGATGAGAGAGCCTCTTTGGTAGATTTTGGCTCAAGTTCATCTTCCAGACTTACTATATTGACCTCATGTGGTCCATGTTCATGCAGCCCTTCGATTTCAAAATGTCGGCGTGGAACATATTTTCTAGTAATCCGTCGAAGAGAACTTTCAGGTTGGTCATCAGTTGACTGTTGTGAATCTCTCCCACTCGGATCAAGCTATGGGATAGAGGAGACTAACTCCTCAACTGGTTGACCCCTTGAGCCGTCAACTCAGGATCTTTCTTTACATCTATGAGAAATTTCTTGTCTATCTCATCTTGCTTAGAAAATTCGTTTTCTATGAATGTCACATCTATACTTTCGATTTTCGTTACCGTATTATCTTCTCTTTCTCCTATGAATACATAGCCCTTAGAGGTTTCACAATATCTTATAAAGATACATTTATGCCCTCTAGAACCCAACGTTCCATACTTATGAGAGTTGTTTATAACATAGGCTGCGCAACCCCAAGAGCGCAAATAACTAGGGTTAAGCTTTCGACCTGTCCAAAGTTCATAAGGTGTGGTAGAAACGGATTTCGATGGTACACGGTTTAAAATGTAGGCTGAAGTCAATAACGCATCTCCCCAATATGAAATTGGAAGATTAGCTTGCGGCATCATGGATCGGACCATATCAAATAAGGTATGATTCCGTCTTTCCGCAACACCATTTGTTGTGGAGTTCTCGCTATTGTTAGTTGCCTAACTATACCTTTTTCATTACATAACTTTTTAAATAAGTCAGAGAGATATTCACATCCACGGTCAATTTGCAAGGCTTTAATCTTACGATCCACTTGATTATCTGGTATGTTCATGAATCGTACAAAACAATCCAAGGCTTCAGACTGATGCGTTGAAATGATGTAGCAAAATAAAATCGCTAGCAAGTGCACTAGTCGCTCAAGTAATATAGTAAATAGGAGTAAGAGTGTCGAACCCACGAGGAATATTATTAATTCAATATCTGAATTTATAAATTAATAAGAGAGAAAAAACATGAATTTTGAAAATGAGTTTTAAAAGATAAAGAAAATAAGATAAAGATAAGATAGTGGTGTTGAAGTTAGTCCTTAGGATGAAAATAGATCAGGATAAATATTTGAACCATAAAAGATAAATTTAATCTTTAAAGATGGATTAGAGTCTCCCTAAAATAATCTAACATGATTAACTTGTGGTCTCCACAACTGACATCCCTCAATCTAATCATATAGAACTATCTTAATTTAATAAGAATTGAAGTCTTCACGACTGGTACCCCCAAATCATATTAAAATTAAGATGCATTAAATTGAATTCTCTAGACTATTAATCACTCCACAAACTGGTATAGATTAATAGACCACACAAACTTGATTCTCCACACACTATTTATCAAATTTATGTCAATTATTAATTCCAAATAAAATCAATTATAATTAATATAATGAATTCTGAAATTAAACACTCCACAAACTGGCATAGGCTAATTCAGAAATTTAATTAACTAACATAAAAGCATTAAGTACAATTAATAATTGATCAGAAAAGATTAAAGCAAATAAAATAGGGTCCAAACATTTCCCTTCAATTAATAATCTCCTAAAATAATAATCCTAAAAACATGAAGTTCATCCTAGAAAATCTGGAGAGACAATAAAATACAAATCATAAAAATTGGAAGAATTACACCCAAAATAGATATCTCGAATCTGGCAAACAGTCGGGCAGTCTCTCGGACTTGATCAGGGTCGTGATCAACCTCCAACCGTCGCACCTCTTTCCTTTTGGTCGTAGCCTGCAGAGCTCACGACTCGCCGTGGAAGAAACCTGAACTTCAGAGCACACATTGAAACGACAGATTCTTCACGTATTTATAGGGTGCGGACGGGTCTTCCTGTTGATCGTGATGTACGGCCGAATTTAAATTCACGGATAAATCTCGGCCAAAAACGATAATTCTTTCAAAAGATAAATCCTTTTATCTTTACCCCCTTTGAATCTCGGCCAAAACAAAATTCTTTTATCTTTACGCCCTATGGATCTCGGCCAAAACCAAGATTTTCTTGCCATTACTCCCTCCAAATCTCGGCCAAAACGAAAAGTCTTCATGCCATTACGCCCAAAAAGATAAAATCTTTTTATCTTTACCCCTTCATATCTCGGCCAAAACAAAGAAGAGTCCTTCATTATTACGCCCAAAATGATAAGTCATTTCTTATCTTTACCCCCTCCAAATCTCGGCCAAAACAATAATTCTTTATCCTAATCTCGGCCGTAATGATAAATTCTTCGAAATTTCGGCCGATACGGCACAATCCATCTAAATCTCGATTTTTCTTGCAAAATAATTATCAAAATTTAGTTAATCCATCCACAATTAAAATATTCAGAGAATTAATAATTAAAATTGATAAATTCGGAGTTACGATTAAAAGTGACTAAAAATGATACATGCCATGATTAAATTACAGAAAAATTAATTAAAGTAATAATCTAAAATATATTGTATTTTGCATGCATCAAACTCCCCCAAGCTTAAAGTCTTACTTGTCCTCAAGCAAAAATTCAAGGCAAGGCTCAAGAAAGTTCCATCATAGCCGCCACATTGTCAACTGATTAATTTTCTCACACAATTCTTCTGCACACCTGCTACTCAGTATCTCACCATTTTCCATGCACTTAACTTCATAGAGCTTCTTAATGCTACACAAATTTAAATAATCTCAAATTCAGCCTTGTAGAAAAATAAATTGTCTGTCCAATAATAGCATTAATATTGAACACATAAATACTAATTGAGCTTAAAATTTTTCTTTTTTTCTTTTTTTTCATTTTTATTTTTAATCATTTTAAAAGTTCTAATCTTCAAGCAGGATTGCACAAGAAAGTTCATGTAGCGGGCTTTAGACTGATGACTCCCAGACCAGATGACCTTAGGGCACCAGGTGATAAAGCACCCCTCGAGTTTACTTGCCCGAACAACCAAGGTTCTGAATGAAGAGTTCGAACTTAGCCATGATTCAGTACTCCGATGCTTCTCCATATTCCACCAGATGGTCCATGTAGCAGATTTTCGATCGACGAATCCCAGAGCAGTTGCCCTTAGGTCGCCAGGCATGAACCCCTACGGATCTAATTACCCGAACACATCTTGGTTCCGGATAACACTTTTGTACCTATACATAACTTTATTCATCATTTTTCTTTTTTTTATTTGTTGGGATTTAACTAACCCTTCTTTTTTATAAGCTCAAAAAGTACTTGATATGGTCAATAAGAAGGCTACTACTAATCAAGACTTAAAAGAAATTAATAAAAAGGCATGAATATGATTTTGTCGTCTAGTCATTCATAATTCTATTTAGCATGGGCACACAGTCTATAAGTTTGATACTGAAGTAGCAAGTGATAAGAAAGAAAAAGTATTCAAATTTCATCAATTAATGACATGTCTTTGAACTTTTACTTAAAGATAATTAAAACAGTAAGACAAGAGTTTGTAAGATGGTAGCAAAAATAAATGCATGCAATGGTATTTTTAGAAAATTTTCAAAATTTTCAATTTTTTTTGGATTTTTTAACAAATAGATGCAAACATAAGCAAATTAAAAAAAAACATGCAATGCATGAAATGCAAACTCCCCCAAGCTTGAACTAGACACTGTCATCAGTGTTAAGACAGCAAGAAAAAGTGATACATACTCAATAAAAAAGAAAATTAAAGAAACGAAAATAAAGAAAAGGGAAAAGACACAACCGAATTTACTGTCTACGGGGTGGCGATAGTGGATGGTAGCCGAGATTTCCTTGGCGCATATGATACTCATGGATGCGCCTCGTCATGCGCGCATGTTGATTCTGAAGGGATTCGAAGCGACCCTAACGATCATCCATATTTCTAAAATCGGCTCGAATGTTGGTCAACTCCTGTGCTTGTCTAAGTTGCTCTTCCTGAATAGCGTGCAACTTTCCTGACTGACGAAGTTGCTCTTCTTGAAAAGTGTGAAACTCCCCTACCTGACGAAGTTGCTCATCATACATTGATTCCCATAAGTTTTGCATGGAAGCATAGTCAGGCTGAGGTGGCGGAGGTGGATAGTAAGTCTGCTCTGGGGCCGAAGTGAAAGTAGGTTCTGGTGCTATATAGTGATTCTGCACAGGTTCCTGTAAAGGGGCAGATACTTCCATCGAGTCGCGTTCCTCATAAGGAGTAGCAGGTATGAACGAGGAATCAGAAGAGCTCTTTTGTGCGGGAGATGGAATCGGAGAAGGCACCGGCATATAAGGTGAATGGACGGATGTGGCATATTGGAAAGCTGCCGGTGATGCAGCTTGGAATCCTTGTGGCTGTTGAAGGTAGGGTTGGGCTGCCGCATAATCAGTAGAATCAAACCAGAAGAAATGTTCATCCTGGTGTGGCTGCCGACAGAGGTAGATGGTCCTGCAGGTGGGATTACTAGAGCTATGACCTTCCTAAAAAGGAGCCAATTATTTGGATTAATCGGCGTCAAAGCGTCTCGATCTGAGCAGGGCACCTCCTGATTGTGGCATTTAAAAATAAAAACTTTGATCCCTGAGTTGTTGGTCTTCACGAGACCCATAGCTTGAATGGTCCTACGAGTGAGGTGAGTGTTTCCTGGCACAGCTTCAAGATCATCCAAGTCTAGTTGTAGGTGCTGAGCGATAGGTGTGAGAAGGGCGCCCATATTAATGCTACCGCCACGATGAGTAGTGCGGCGCTGGAATCGACGAATGAGGAAGGCACCCACATTAACAGGAGTTCTGTGAAGCATGCTGTGGATGATATATAACTCTCCCTCTGAGACGGCACCATCATTATCACTGCGTCCACTTAAGGTGTTGCTTAGCATGCGATGGACGTAGCGCAGAACAGGATTCTGAATTGAGCTATCTTTAGCTGTGTTCCAAACCAATCGGTCTTCTTCTGTTATCTGTTTCCAAAAAGTTTCAGCATCAAAGTCAGCAAGTACAGAAAGAGATCCATGGTTGGGAAATCCATAGATATTATTAATCTCTCCTAGAGTGAGAGTAAAAGGTCGACCATAAAGCTGGAATGAAATGCGAGGCTGATCATAATTCCTGCCATCTAAATTAAAGACCTCCAAGGATGAGATAAATTCCATAATTAGTACTTCATAAGTTGGCCACCAAGAATGCACAAAGTCAGAGAGTCCAATCTCAGAAAATAATAGATGAATATCTGCAAGTAAATTATACTCCCTCAGCAATTCAGTATCTGAAAATCTGGTGGCATGAATTCGAATCTCACACATCCGTTCATATCGAGCTTGATACTCCGGCTTAGTCCAATAATAATCTCCGGGGTAGGAGATTAATTGTGAGGGCTGTGGGGCCGGCTGAGCATTCGAATGTCTTCGTTCGTGACGTCCCCTTCATATATTAGCAAATTGCCTCATTTTAATCCTGACAGAACTCAACGAAGAAAGGTGTCGGCTCGATGGGCTTGGCAGCTGAGGTTTCGGCCGTAGTATTCGATGAAGATATGAAGGTCGGAGGTAACTCGGCCGTAAGCAGAGAGGATGAGGAACCTCGGCCGGAGGTGATGATCTTGTAGTTTTCGGCCGTAAGGAATGCGGGTGTGGCACTGGTGTTCGGCGCTCCGGTGGAAGCTCGGCCGTAAGGAACAAATGTCGATGAATAACCTTGCAATGCAGCTTCGGCGTAAGAGGCGGCGTGAAAGCTTGGCCGTAACGCACAGGGCGTAATGGTGAGAGGGGCGGCGTAACTTCGGCCGTAAGGGAGAAAAGGCGTAGTCACTTCGGCCGGAAAGAAGGAAGAGCGGTATTGAAGCTCGACCGTAAAGAATAGGAGGCATGGCACTTTGGGCGTAAGGGAGCAGCGGTGATGGCGTCGGCTCTCGTCCGGGCGTAAAGATAGTGGAGGCACCTCGGCCGTAAGGAATGCGGATGAAATGGATGCGGTGCTTGATCTGCAAAACACGAGATGTAAGATTTTATAGATAAAACTTTGGGCGTAATCTGACCTGTTCCGATGTGATGGCTAGCAGTGAAAGGTCATGTCCGGGCGTAAAAGCAAAAGCATGCAATTTTTTTTTCTTTCGATTGGACTTGTGCATGCAGATGTCAGAAGCTTCTGTCTTGTCATTCTCGTCCGTAGTGTGATCGCACAACACCTCGGCCGTAAAAAGACATCTGGCGTGGTCATCTATGTAATCCTCGATCATAACGAGGTGGTAGTGTCTTGTCATTTCGCCTTATGGCAAGTCGGCCATAAGAAGAACAGGTGGCATTTTTCGAAGGTGTAATCATGTCGGTGTCAGGTGTTGCTCGGCGTACATTTTCCGATTTTTACGGCCTGCTATACGTCTCGGCTTGTCATGTCCAGTCCGACGTGTTAATGCTCGTCGACGTATCAGAATCCGCTCCGTGCACAAAAAGAAATATCGATTAGATGACACGATATAAAATAAAAATAAGATGCCTAATTAAAATAAAATAAAACTATCTCCCAAAACTAAGATATTAATTAACAACTAACTAAAAAATAAAAATAAAAAAGGATATAAATAGTTCTGATTTATAGTCGTCAGCTTGACTTAGTTCTGATGAAAATTTCACACATCATAGAGAGTGATCATAGAAAGGTTATGATAATAAGTGCCACCATGATAAAGTTTCAATCTATGTCCATTCACTTTGAGTCTTTGTTTTTTGTCTAATGATTCAATCTCAAAAGTTCCATAGGGTGAACAATTAATTATAACATAAGGTCCGGTCCATCTTGATTTAAGTTTTCCAGGAAATAATCTGAGTTTGCTATTATAAAGAAGTACTTGTTGACCAGGTAAAATTTTTTTTGTTTAATGTGCATGTCATGTAAATTTTTTGTGCGTTCTTTATATAGCTTGCTATTTTCGTATGCATAGTGTCTAAATTCATCAAGCTCATTTAATTGTAATAACCTTTCAGATTGTGATGATTTTAGATCCATATTTAAAAATTTTGTTGCCCAATAAGCCCTGTGTTCTAGTTCCACAGGAAGGTGACATACTTTTCCAAAAACTAATTTATAAGGAGAACTACCTATGGGTGTTTTAAAAGCAGTCCTATATGCCCAGAGTGCATCATCTAATTTCAAAGACCAATCCTTTCTAGACGAATTTACAGTTTTCTCTAGAATCCTTTTTATCTCTCTATTTGAAATTTCCACTTGTCCACAAGATTGGGCATGATATGGTGTACTCAAAAAATGTTTGACTCCAAATCTATTAAGAAGAGTTGACATTATTTTATTACAGAAATGTGTTCCATTGTCACTTATGATAGTCCTAGGTGTTCCAAATCAAGTAAAAATATTTTTTCTTAGAAAGTTGGCAACTATCTTGGCCTCATTTGTTGGTGTGGCTACAGCTTCTACCCATTTGGAAACATAATCAACCGCCACTAAGATGTATTGGTTGTTAAAGGATTTAGGGAATGGTCCCATAAATTCAATGCCCCAAACATCAAAAATATCACACTGTAAAATATTTGTGAGAGACATTTCATCTTGACGAGAAATATTACCTGTCCTTTGGCATTTGTCACAATACTTACAGTAGTTTCTTGCATCTCTGTAAATGGTTGGCCAATATAGTCCACATTCAAGTACCTTAGCCGCTGTTCGATTAGGTCCAAAGTGACCTCCAGCTTGTCCATCGTGGCAACGACTTAGGATATTATCAATCTCATCTTCGTGAACACATCTTCGAACTACTTGATCTGCACATAATCAAAAAATGTAAGGATCTTCCCAGTGATAATTCTTGACATCAGATAAGAATTTTGTTTTTTGATGAGTGGTCATGCCCTTTGGAATGTAATGTCCTGCAAGGTAATTAGCAAAATCAGCGAACCATGGTGTAGTGTCAAAAATTTGAAAAATTGTAGAGATAGAAAAAAGTTTCTCGTCTGGGAATTCTTCAAGTATGTCTGTGACCTCTTGGAGATGGCTTCAAACGAGATAGGTGATCAGCTAATAAGTTTTCAGTCCCTTTTTTGTCTTTTACTTCCACATCGAACTCTTGCAAAAGTAGTATCCATCGGATTAGTGTATGTTTGACATCTTGTTTGCTCATCAAGTGCTTGATGGCTGCATGATCTGTGTAGACAATAATTTTTGAACAAATTAGATATGATCTAAACTTGTCAAAAGCAAAAATAACAGTTGCATAATTTAGTTGGGAAGCATTCAATGTTCGGCTTGCATAATATATAACATGAAATGTTTTATCTTTTCTTTGCCCCAAAACAGCTCCTACGGCACCATCACTCGCATCACACATCAACTCGAATGGTAAAGACTAGTCTGGTGCTACAACAACAAGGGAAAAAATTAGCATTTCTTTTAACAAATTAAAGGCAGCAAGACAGTCTGAATCAAAATTAAATTTTGTGTCCTTAGCAAGAAGATTAGTAAAGGGTTTAGTCATTTTTTAAAAATCTTTGATAAAACGGCGATAAAATCCTGCGTGCCCAAGGAAGCTTCGAATGCCCTTCACATTGGTTGGAGGAGGTAGATTTGCAATAACATCTATCTTGGCTTATCCACTTCAATTCCTTTTTCTGAGATTTTGTAGCCAAGAACTATACCCTCCTTAAACATGAAGTAACATTTCTCTCAGTTAAGGACCAAATTCGTTTCTTCACATCTCTGTAAAACTAGAAATAAGTTATCCAAACAGTTATTAAAAGAGCTACCAAAAAGTGTAAAATCATCCATGAAAACTTCGAGTATCTTCTCATTCATATCTGCAAAGATTGACATCGTGAATCTTTGGAATGTTGCTGGAGCGTTGCATAGACCAAATGGCATCCTTCTATAGGCAAGCGTTCCATATGGATATGTGAACGTTGTCTTTTCTTGATGCTCAGGTGCTACTGCTATTTGATTGTATCCAGAATAGCCATCTAGAAAACAATAATAGCTATGACATGCAACACGCTCCAACATTTGGTCAATAAAAGGTAATGGAAAATGATCTTTGCGGGTAGCATCATTAAGCTTCCTATAGTCTATACGGACTCTCCAACCTGTAATTGTTCTTTGAGGCACCAATTCATTATTTTTGTTACTTACCACAGTGATTCCTCCTTTTTTAGGGACTACCTGCACAGGACTTATCCATGAACTATCAAAAATAGCATATATAATACCTGCATCAAGGAGTTTGATGACCTCATTTTTCACAACTTCCCTTAAAGTTGGGTTGAGCCTTCTTTGATATTGAGCAATTGGCTTGGCATTGTCCTCCATCAAAATCTTGTGCATGCAAATGGTAGGAGAGATGCCCCTGATATCTGAAATAGACCAAGCGATTGCTTTCTTGTGTTGCCTTAATACTTCCAAAAGTTTATTCTCCATGTCATCTATCAAGTCAGCAGATATGATAACTGGGTAAGTGTTATTTTCAAGAAAAGCATATCTTAAATGAGATGGAAGTTCTTTAAGTTCGAATTTTGGAGGACAATCCAATTTTTCAATTTCCTCCTCGAGTGTCTCTGTTGTTATTGGTGCATTATCCTCTCCCACAATTTCTCTAGAATCCTCCATCATTTCCAAAGCTTCCTTAGCATATGGATCTGAAACAAAATCTGCAACAATATCATCAAAATCATCAGTCGTGTCATCTTCTAGAGAATCAATAGCATACAGGATGAGTGATCAAAAGGTTGTTTGAGAGAATTTTTTATATTGAAAGTGATGTCTTTGTTGTTGACACGAAGTGTGAGCATCCCTTGTTGAACATCTATAAGTGCATTTCCTGTGGCTAGAAATGGTCTCCCGAGGATGATAGGGGTTTTTTCATCTGCCTTCATATCCAGAACAATAAAATCTGCAGGAAAAATAAATTTATCAACTTTTACCAAAACATCTCTTAATATTCCTTGGGGTCTCTTGCATGAAGAATCTGCAAATTGAAGAGTCATACTTGTTTCTTCTAGTTCTCCATAACCTAGCTGCACAAATATAGAGTAAGGCATTAAACTTATACTAGCACCAAGATCACATAAAGCTTGTGCACAAAAGAATTTTCCTATAGTGCAAGGTATGGTGAAGGTTCCCGGATTTTTCATTTTTCTAGTTATATCTCGATCATAAATGGCACTACACTCCGATGTTAACATTACTCTCCCAATGTTTTCAAACTTTCTTTTTGAGGATAATATATCCTTCATTAATTTAGCATAGCTCGACATCATTTGTAAAGCTTCATGAAAGGAAATGTTAATAGATAATTGCTTCAGAATATCAAGAAAGCGAGAAAATTGCTTATCTAACTGTTCTTTGCGAAATTTCTGTGGATAGGGCAGATCCTTTATGTTGGTATTTTTTGAATTGTCAAATTCTTTTTTCTTAAGATTGATATCTTCAGTAGTCTGATCTTGTGTCTTTGATGCTTCAGTTTCTTCTTTATGATCAATTACTCTTGGCGGGGAATCTGATATCAGACTTCTCAATTGTTTCCCACTTCTAAGAGTCATAGCTTTGGTCTCTTCTTTAGGATTTTTCTCTGTATTGCTTGGAAGAGTCCCTGGTGCATGTCATGCCATCATATTGGCCGTCTGCCCTATTTGCATTTCTAAATTTTTGATTGTAGCATCTTAATTGTTTGTCCTTGTTTCCATTGTCTTCTGCATGGTTTGCATAGTGTCAATAACTCTTGCCATCATCTCTTCCATGGGATTAGTCGATTGTTGGATAGGAGCTTCTTGTTGCCTTCTCAAAAGTGTATAATTTTGTGGATGAGCTTGATTCTGAAATTTCTCAAAAACTTGCCCTTGATTTGACCTGTAAGGAAACTTCTGATTGTTCCTCCAACCATAGTCATCGTTCCTGACAAATGAATTGGAGACAAAGTTAGCATTTTCAATATGATCAGGATTAGAAATGTTACCTTGAGGACAATAATTGCTCGCATGTTCTCTCCACAGTTGTTGCACACCATTAATGACATCATCTGCTCAAATTTTTGATTAAGTGACTCCAGCTGAGTCACTACTTCAGAAGAATTTTTACTTTCTGTAGCATGCACATCATGAGTTCGGCGAGATGGTCTCCTTTCTTGGCTCGACTTGAGGGCTACAGCTTCAATTATATCTTGTATCTCACTAGGACGTTTAGATCCTAGCACTGTCCCTCCTGCTGATTGGTCGAGTTTATCTTGATCTGCAGCTCGCAATCCATGGTAGAAATCTTCCATCACTTGCCATTTTGGAATTCTGTTGTCAGGAACTCTGGTTAATGGTTCTTTATATCACTTCCATGCCTCATATAATGTCTCGTTATCGTCTTGAACAAATGCCCTCAATTCTCTTCGATATTTGCCTGCCTTTTGTGGTGGACAATATTTTCCAACAAACTTTTCTACCAGCTCCAACCAAGAATGAATCGATCCTGCAGGCAAAGTTTTAAACCAAGTGGAAGCTTTGTCACGTAAAGATTGATGAAATAATAATAAACGAATAACTTCAGAAGAAACATTATTATTTCTAAAGGTGCTCAGAGTGGCAAAAAATTTGTCAAGGTGATCATGAGGGTCTTCATGAAATCCTCCTCCAAATTGGGATGCTTGTATCATCCTCACGATTGCAGGATTTATCTCAAAATTATTTGCGTTAATATCAGGCAGCACGATGCATGATTCTCGGTCACTGTATCTAGCCGAGACATATTCTCTCATAGAAAGCTCTGCTTCATCTTCTCGTCGATTATTATGTGGTGGAACCAGTTCATTTTGTTGCTCCAGTCTCTGATTGTCCCGTGCTTGTTCCGCCATTTTTCTTATATTTCTTCGTAATCGACGATAGATTCTTTCAATTTCATGATCAAATTCCAACAGTGGATTTGAATCCTAGTGTGCTGTCTGGAACTATCAGACGAGTCCAGGATCAGTTGTGATTAAATCTTCAATAGTACCTGCAACAACTAATTTTCAGTAAAATAAAAGAAAGAATATATATATATATATACAAAAATAAATACAGATAATAGGTCACGAAGAAATAAAATTTAAATTGATAAAAGTCTGTCGGACTTATAAAATTGAAAACTCATCATTAAAATTAATTTCCGAGAGAAATTTATCAAAAAATTAACTACGGCCACCAAAATTCAAAGAAAATTGTCGAATACGGCGAAAAAGTAAAATTCGAACACTCAGCTCAAAAGAAACAAATTTAAATGCCAAATATTAATATCTCTACTGAAAGAAGATTAAATAACCCGAGGCTTGTTCGGCCGTAAAAAACATTGAATCAGTGTCAAAAGGATTCAACGTGAAGGCATAAACCAATTAAATTACGGCCGTAACAAACTAGTTAGTGTGGAATTTCGGCCGTAAGACAGAAAACTAAACAAGGTGTTCGACCGAAATAAAAATCGAACGCAACGTCGACGATTTAATCTTTACGGCCGAAGAAGAGTAAAATTCATATCGGCCGTAAATCGATGAAAATTAAGTCGAAAGTGATCCTTCACGGCCGAGAAAGAAAATCCATAAATAAACTTGAAAACATTTTATGGATTTTTTCACGGTAGTTTAGAAAACTTGAAAGAAAACTTTTTACGACCGAGAAAGAAAACTTGAAATCAATAAATCGTGGCGTAAAACAAAGTTGAAAACATTACGGCCGAGAAGTAGTTTAGAAAATAATTGTTGGCAGTAAGAAAATCCAAAGCGTAAAAAGTATGTGCGGGAGATTTTTCGCCCGTAATATCGTGCATTATTCGAATTCTTATTTAATTCAATGCGCAAAGAAAGAAATCAATTCGATCATGTGGATAAAGTAAATCTCGATCGTAAATTTCAGATAAAGATTGCTATTAAAGCCGAAGCGAGTCAGAAGATTATCATTACGGTCGAAATGAAATCGACATGATTCAATTGGCCGTAAAACAAAAAGCTATCCAGGTCTCGGTCGTAACAGCAATTGAAATACGAATCCAACTGTTAAGGCGACAAATAATCATTACGGCCGAAACTGAATTAAGTCGATTCTTTACGGCCGTAAAACAACGAAATCAAATCAAATAGAACAAACCACTTTGGCCAAAACGAAATCAAATCCATGGCATAAAAAACAAAATTGTTAGCTGAAACAAGGTCAATTCATGACGTAAAACAACGTTCGGATAAAGCATTACAACCGTAAAACAGAAAAGTAGAACTCAATTGATATTGCGAGCCGTAAAACCAGTAAAGCCGACAAAATAAATTTCGGTCGTAAAACCATAAGACGGCGACAGAATTTTAAGCCGAAAGTCGACAATTTAAAAAATTGTCGTGACCTTTATCTGCAAAAGAAAAAATGTCAGTTTATTCACAAAAAAAATAATAATTAAAACAATTAATACATATTTACAAAGAATTATTTACAATTTATTTACATCTCCTAATAATTCATAAAAATCAAAAATTAATTAATAAAATATTCCCCGGCAACGGCGCCAAAAACTTGATGTGTTGAAATGATGTAGCAAAATAAAATCGCTAGCAAGTGCACTAGTCGCTCAAGTAATATAGTAAATAGGAGTAAGAGTGTCGAACCCACGAGGAATATTATTAATTCAATATCTGAATTTATAAATTAATAAGAGAGAAAAAACATGGATTTTGAAAATGAGTTTTAAAAGATAAAGATAAGATAGTGGTGTTGCAGTTAGGCCTTAGGATGAAAATAGATCAGGATAAATATTTGAACCATAAAAGATAAATTTAATCTTTAAAGATGGATTAGAGTCTCCCTAAAGTAATCTAACATGATTAACTTGTGGTCTCCACAACTGGCATCCATCAATCTAATCATATAGAACTATCTTAATTTAATAAGAATTGAAGTCTCCATGACTAGTACCCTCAAATTATATTAAAATTAAGATGCATTAAATTGAATTCTCTAGACTATTAATCACTCCACAAACTGGTATAGATTAATAGACCACACAAACTTTATTCTCCACACACTAGTTATCAAATTTATGTCAATTATTAATTCCAAATAAAATCAATTATAATTAGTATAATGAATTCTGAAATTAAACACTCCACAAACTGATATAGCCTAATTCAGAAATTTAATTAACTAACATAAAAGCATTAAGCACAATTAATAATTGATCAGAAAAGATTAAAGCAAATAAAATAGGGTCCAAACATTTTCCTTCACTTAATAATCTCCTAAAATAATAATCCTAAAAACATGGAGTTCATCCTAGAAAATCTGGAGAGACAATAAAATACAAATCATAAAAATTGGAAGAATTACACCCAAAATAGATATCTCGAATCTGGCAAACAGTCGGGCAGCCTCTCGGACTTGATCAGGGTCGTGATCAACCTCCAACCGTCACACCTCTTTCCTTTTGGTCGTAGCCTGCAGAGCTCACGACTCGCCGTGGAAGAAACCTGAACTTCAGAGCATACATTGAAACGACAGATTCTTCACGTATTTATAGGGTGCGGACGGGTCTTCCTGTTGATCGTGATGTACGGCCGAATTTAAATTCACGGATAAATCTCGGCCAAAAACGATAATTCTTTCAAAAGATAAATCCTTTTATCTTTACCCCTTTTGAATCTCGGCCAAAACAAAATTCTTTTATCTTTACGCCCTATGGATCTCGGCCAAAACCAAGATTTTCTTGCCATTACCCCCTCCAAATCTCGGCCAAAATGAAAAGTCTTCATGCCATTACGCCCAAAAAGATAAAATCTTTTTATCTTTACCCCTTCATATCTCGGCCAAAACAAAGAAGAGTCCTTCATTATTACGCCCAAAATGATAAGTCATTTCTTATCTTTACCCCCTCCAAATCTCGGCCAAAACAATAATCCTTTATCCTAATCTCGGCCGTAATGATAAATTCTTCGGAATTTCGGCCGATACGGCACAATCCATCTAAATCTCAATTTTTTCTGCAAAATAATTATCAAAATTTAGTTAATCCATCCACAATTAAAATATTCAGAGAATTAATAATTAAAATTGATAAATCCGGAGTTACGATTAAAAGTGACTAAAAATGATGCATGCCATGATTAAATTATAGAAAAATTAATTAAAGTAATAATCCAAAATATGTTATATTTTGCATGCATCACAGACTTATGAGAAATCAAGTATACAACACCGTAATGTGAATAATCATTAATAAATGTGATGAAGTAAAAGAAACCGTGTCTTGCGTGAACATTCATCGGACCACATATGTCCGAATGGATTAATTGTAATGGGTACTTGGCGCATTTTTCCATTCCAAATGGTGTTCTTGTTTTCTTACCAGCTAGACATTCCTCACATGTTGGAAGATCAACTTTTGTAAGAGATCCCAAGAGGCCTTCTCTAGCAAGTCTATTCATTCGATCTTAATCAATATGTCCTAGTCTGGCATGCCAAATGTTGGCACGGTCATTCACATCAACAGATGATATAAAAAAATAACTATTAGCAACAGATGCTATATTTAAAACATAGAAATCATTATTGAGAAAATCATTACATAGAAGAACATTGTCATAAGATATTGTCAATTTTTTCCTTTGGAAATTTATTACATAACCAAATTTGTCTAATGTTGACACAGAAATAAATTTCGTCTAAAAGTTAGAGCATATAGAACGTCGTGAAGGTAAAGTATTTGGCCGTTGCGAAGTTCTAACTTGCACGATCCAATGCCTTTAACTTTAACTCTTTCGTTGTTTCTAACGTAAATCCATTTGCTCCCCGCACTTATTCGGCGAAATTCCACGAAGACCCCACGATCTCTCGCTACATAGTCGGTAGCTCCTGAATCAGCAATCCACGAAGGATGAGTTTCAGCAATTAAGGCATAACTGGAGACATAAGAAAAAGAATTGTGATCAGGACAAACCTTCTTTGGCTCAATGCAATCACGAGCAAAATGACCACATTTGCTACAATTGTAGCACTTTATTTTATTCATGTCTACTTTGCCGCCACGTTTTTCACATTTGTGCTGGTGGCCTTGAGCTTTCTTCTGTCCAGCATCTCCGCTCTTTTTATTTGGTTGCGACTTATGCGACATTTTTCTCTTGGATTGGGAACCATCTCTTTGTCCATCATTGTCAGCAACTAATGCTTCAAAGGTTTGATTCATGGCTTGTAGGGCCTCATCCTCCATTTCAATATGGCGAGCAGCTTGGTCAAAAGTTTTGACACCTTCGTTGTGCATCAAATTACAACGCATATGTTCCCAATTTTTTGGAAGAGAGCGGATCAGAGCTTGCACCTATTGCTCATCATCGAGCACTTGTCCCGCACTTTTGAGTTCACAGATCATGTTAGACATTTCCTGGATATGCTCCCTCATCATATGATTTGGTCGCTTCCGATAAGAGTCAAACTTGACCGTGAACATCTAGCGTTTGGTGGTCGTAATGACTCCATACTTATTGCGGAGCGCCGCCCACATTTCGAATGCTATCTTATAGACTTCGAATTCGCACAGCAGGGAGTTATTCATCGTGCTCAACAACGTAATGCGAGCAATACGATTCTATTTTGTCCAGGCCTGATAGGCCTCCATGTCCCTCTGGCATTGGGCATTATGTCCGGGTGCAAGTTCAGTGATAACATGGTTAATGGACTCCAAGACCTCTTGTTCTTTTAGAAGATATTGGACCTTACGGTGCCAAATATCATAATTGTCGCCATTGAGCTTCTCATTCTTGTTCAGGTCAGCAATTATTGTTTTAGAACCCATGGTCTAGTTTGGTCACAAAAAAATTAGGAGAAATCAGTGTTATGCATATTTTAATTTTGTCCACAAACAACATAAAAAATGAAATAACAATATTAATGAAGTAGTGACATCGAGAGGTTATTGGACTCCCACTCATCTTCCACTATCTCCAAGAAATATTATTATTCATTATTTTAACAATGCGACAAAATTTATCTAAATGATTGAATTTTGAATCAACACATAATTCAAAATTTTCTACCCTATCCATTTTGAATCAACTTATAATTCAAAATCACCGAAATTCATTTCCTGTGGTGCACCAAATTACTTCTAATATGACCAGGACAACCAGGACTAGTGCAACGGGAGCTCTTCCCCGAGGGGTGCCAATTAAATAACCGTGCACTATCCTTTCCCTCGACATCACATTGGAAAAAATTGTGCTCCTACTGTCACATATTAACCTTATTTTTGGAGATTACGTTGACCATGCACCATGCCAGTTCCTCGAAATCTTTCTAGACATGCATTTCGGGTCACGCACCACTCAACAGAAAGACGTTGGTTATGATGATAATATTTGAATCTCAAGGTGCCTTAGTCCCACAAAAGAACTAACTATGTTTCATGTATTCTTTAATTACATATAGTTTGTATAATTAGACCAACTAATTATTTTATTATAGGCTTTGCATGAAACATGTATTTCAACACATGGCCATAATTAATATTGCCATCTTAATTAATTCTCAAAAATGGAATTAATTTTAATTTAATCAATTTCAAATCAATTTGAAATTCTAAGCAAATTATCATGCTTAACAAGATTGGACATATCAATTTGATTTTAACACATAGTCAAAATTTTAATCACAGAAATAAATATCATTATGACATACATAAACGATATTTATTTCATGCATGATAACATATTTATTGACATGCAAATCTAATCATTTAATTTAATGCTTTAAATCACAATTTTTTCCTGATTTTTCGAGATTTTATAATAAATCTTTTCTATTTTCGAAATATTTTAAAAATTTGAAAAATCAGAAAAAAAAAGAAAAAGAAAAACTATTTATTGGGCCTCTCAACCAGCCCAACTGTCACTTCTCATATGTGCAACTCTTTTGCACAAATTGAGCCTTCCAGCGGGTCGTGTGCCTGCTGGAACAGTTTTTCCTTTTGTTTTCTATTTTTTTTTCTGGAACGTATGCAAAAAAAATAGAAAATGTCACCAAAAAATATTAAAATAATTCTGAAAAATATATTATGATCTAGGTTCATCCATAATATATTTGTGATGACAAACTCTACTTTGTCCCTTGGTTGTGGTCATACAACTGAGGTGCACACATTACGAGTTCGAGAAAATATAAAAAAGCTCTGATACCAATGTTGGAATTTATAACAGATATAAATTTTAAAGGTTGTGGAATACCTCTTGCAGCAGAAACAGATCGTCGGGGCTCTCCCATGAACTATTGATGAACGCACTTGCACCTCGGGATCGGGAACCGAAGCTCTGAAGAATGGAACTCTTTGCCATAGCACAAGTACTCTGGACGAACCTCTGCGAAAGTATATTTGTGATCTATGGTATATGTCCCCTTTTATAGTGTAGGAAGACTTTGAGATAAGTTAGGCAGAACGCATCACGCGCGTCCATCGCGCGTGATGACGTGTCTACGTAAACTCCTTTTCTCACGCAAATATTAGATCGCGCTATCTGCGGGATCTTGCGCAATGCCCACGTGGGCACTTATCCAACAATAATACAATTATATGTTTCTCCCTCTTATAATACATATCACTTTCTCTCCTATGCCTTTTTTCTAATATTCTCCCTTTCTCTCTCCTCCAATATTTTAATTTTCTATTTTGTGTAATATCTCATTTTCTCTCCTATAAATTATTTTTCTAATATCATCACTTTCTCCCTCCTCCAATATTCTCATATCCTCTCTCCTATAATCTCTTACTTTCTCACTCATATAATTTTTATTAATATATACCTTTTTGTCCCCTTCTATATTTTAGTTTTCTCACTCCTATTATATCTTCCCTTCTCCCTAATTTCTTCTAATATCTTCATCCGGTATTGGTCTTCAATTGAATGTCTCCAATGCCAGCAATTTGGGATTCTGACTTGTTCCCCATCTTTACTGACCCGAATGCTCATTGTCTATATGTTGAGAATACATCTTTGTGAGGGGTATAATGAAACGAAGCTACAATGTTTAAGATCCAAACTGGATCTTGACTCATAACATTGACACCATCTTCTTTTTCTTCTTGAGTTAGAAAGTATACATCATCTGATGTAGCCACCTCAACATTATTTCCACCGCTGCCTTTTTTTTCTCCTTTTCAGTATCTTCAGACCCTTCTTGTGATTGATCACGCTTTAATTTTCTACGCTTCTTCTTGAAGTGTCCTACCTTGTCATAATGATAACAAGTGACTTCTTTTCTGGACTTCGACTTGACTCTGGACCTTGATCTATCGTGGTTATGAGAGTTTCTCTATTTGTTTCTCCCACGATCTTTCACGATGAATTCCTCTGATTTATTATTGAAAATTTTCTCTTGCTTTCTTGTTTCTTCATTGAATAAACTATGCTTGATAGTTTCTAAAATTAATTGTCCACTTGGAACAGAGTCGTTCAGAAAGATAACGAGCATTTCCCAATTATCAGATAATGAATTCAGCAGCAATAATGTTTGGATCTCTTCTTCAAACACGATCTTTACTAAGGATAACTTGTTAATTAATTCCTGAAAACGACCAACATGTTCTACAATAGAATGGTCATCCTTGTACTTCATGTTAACAAGTTTCTTCATTAATAGCACTTTATTTTGCGTGGATTTGCGCTCATACATTTCTTATAATTTTTTACACATTTCATTGGATTTATCAATATTGGAGATATGATGAAACACCTTATTGTCGACCCATTGTCGGATTTATGCGACTGTCTTGGTCTTTATCCTCCCCACTTTTTATCACCCATGTCATCGAGCTTTGCAGTATTACTTCGATTGGATCATAAAGGTCCCTACAATTTAGGTAGTCATTCATTTGAGACTTTCGGATAGAATAATTTGTTCCTGTGAGTATAGGCATCCGACTGGGGCATATTGTCCTCCATTATAATGTACACTTTCTTGACCAGACTTTGATACCACTGTTGGGAAAAAAAGACTGAATTGATAGTTGCAGAATTATTTTCTTTTTCTCTTTTAATGCGTACAATAATAATGGGATGATGACAATAATATAAAAAATTAAATTAGGCCAAAGACGCAAAGGATTTACGTGGAAAATCTCTCAATGTGAGAAAAAAATCACGGAAGCAAGGAGCAAATCTTCCACTATAGAATAATAATAGGTTACAAATCTCTTCTTTGAACTACACATAGGAATACAATAATAATCTCAAGAATCAATCTTGGATACCGCATAATAAATGTTTCTTGGAACTGAGGATAGAAGTCAGAACGATCTCGCCAGAATATGAGGAATAGATGAGATTACTGATGAGAAGTAATGCCTCCTCAAGTTTCGTCAAGAACGGATAAGAACTGGTTCCCGAATCGAACCTTAAAATTTCTCTCTTTCTCTCTGAGGTGGCTGTTCACGCACGGCTGTAGAAACACTTTCTTCTCACGCTGCGTTCTGGTATCATTTTGCATCAAGGCTGCTCCTTTTATAGCTTAAGTTGAGTCCAACTTGTCTTGAAGAAAATTTCCTCCTTTGTCTCGGACTATTGTTTCACGTAAACAATGTTTTTCCTTATTTTCGTTTGCTACTCGGACTTGCATATCAAGAAATTCAACTACATGAAATATGAATTGTTGGGAAATGCCCTTTATTGGGCATTGGGCCGCGCATGCATGAGGCCCACTCGTGCAACCGCACGGAGCACATTGATCACTCGCGGATCGCGCTCAGAGGGTGCTGATCGCACGCAGATCATGCGATCTCATCATGCGCCACGAGAAAAGTGAGCTGCACGGACACGTTATCACACGTCACGCGTGATGCATTCTGCCTAACTTCTCGTCCAAATCTTCCTCCCCTATAAAAGGAGACCCGTACCAAAGTCCCAAACATGCTTTCGAAGAGGTTTCTCTAGAGGTACTTGTGCTGTGGTAAAAAGTTTTGTTCTTCTGAGGTTTAGTTTCTGATCCCGAGGTGCAAGTGCGTTCGTCAAGAATTTGTGAAAAAGCTCTGACGATTCGCTTTCACTGCAAAAGATATTCTGCAACCTCTGGGATTTATATATGTTATAAATTCTAACATTTGTATCAGAGCATTTTAGGTTTTTCTCGAACTCGTGATTGCGCTAAAAAAATAAGATTTATTATTATTTTTGTAATCTGTTCATCTCGGTTGTATGACCACAATCGAGGGACAAAATAGACTTTGTCATTACAAATATATCATAACCATAATATATTTTTTTGGATTTATTTTTAATATTTTTGGTGAATTTTTCAAATTTTTTTCTACATGTGTTGTAGCAAAAAAGAAAAAAAGAAAAAGTGTTCCAGCAAGCACCAGCCTGCTGGAAGGTCCAATCAGTGCAAAAGTGTTGCACATACAAGGATTGGCAATTCAGCTGGCTGAGAAGCCCAATAAATAGTTTTTTATTTTTCTTTTCTTTTCTAATTTTCGCCAGAATTTTAAAATAATTCGAAAATAAAAAATATCTATTATAAAATTTTGAAAAATTAGGGAAAATATGTTTTTTCCTTAGAAAGTTATTCTGAAATATTGCATGCAATTTAATGTTATTAAGAGAAAATCATTTGTTATTTGATGCATTAGTTAAATGATTAGATTTGCATGTCAATAACAAATATTGCCTAATAAATGTGTTATCATATATGAAAAAAATATTTTCATTTATATATGTCATAATGATACTTATTGCTGTGATCTAAATTTTGACTATGTATTAAAATTATGAATTTAAATTTAAATTGGTATGTCCAATTTTGTTAAGCATGATAACTTGCCTAAAATTTCAAATTGATTTAAAATTGAATAAATTTAATTTAATTCCTTTTGTAAGAATTAATTAACAAGGCAATATTATTTTTGTCTATGTCCTGAAATCCATGTTTCATGCAAGCCTATAATAAAAATAATTAGTTAGTCTAATTATACAAACTATAGGTAATTAAAGAATACATGAAACATAGGTAGTTTTTTTGTAGGACTAATGCACCTTGAGATTCAAATATTGTCATAATAACTAATGTCTTGCTGTTGAGTGGTGCGTGATCCGAAATGCATATCTAGAAAGGTTTTGAGAAACTGGTCTGATGCATGGTCGATGCAGTCTCTAGAAATAGGGTTGATGTACGTCAGTGGTAGCATAATTTTTTCTAATTGAGATGTCGAGGCGAAGGATAGTGCGCGGTTCTTTAATTGGTACCCATCGAAGAAGAGCTCCTGTTGCACCACATGATTGTCTTGGTCATATTAGAAATAATTTGGTGCACTATATGAAATAAATTTTGGTGATTTTGAATTATAAGTTGATTTAAAATGTATAGAGTAAAAAAATTTGAATTATGTGTTGATTCAAAATTCAAATATTTAAATTAATTTTGTTGCATTGTTAAAATAATGAATGATAATATTTCTTGGAGATAGTGGGAGATGAGTGAGAGTTTCACAACCTTTCGATATTACTACTTCATGAATATTATTATTTCATTTTTCTTATGTTGTTTGCATATGCATAACATTGATTTCTCCTATTTTTTGTGACCAAACTAGATCATGGGTTCCACAATAATAATTGCTGACCTGAATAAGAATGAAAAGCTCAATAGCGACAATGGTGATATTTGGCACCGCAAGGTCTAATATCTTCTATAAGAGTAAGAGGTCTTGGAGACCATTAATCATGTTGTCAATGAACATACACCTGAAAACAATGTCCACCGCCAAAAGGACATGGAGCGTATGAGGCCTCGACCAAAAAGAATCACATTGCTCGCATTACGTTGCCGTACAATGAACAATTATCATTTGTGCGAATTCGAAGTCTATAAGATAGCATTTAAAATATGAGTGGCGCTCCACAATAAGTATGGGATCACCAGACTACCAAGCAGCATATGCTCACGATTAAATTTGACTCTTATCTGAAATGACAAAATTATACGATGATGGAGCATATCCAGAAGATGTCTAACATGATCCGTGAACTCAAAAGTGCGGGACAAATGCTCGATGACGAGCAACAGGTGTATGCTTTAATCCCCTCTCTTCATAAAAGTTGGAAACACATGCGTTGTAACTTGATGCACAACGAAAGTGTCAAAGCTTTTAACCAAAATGCTCGTCACATTGAAATGGAGGATGATGCCCTTCAAGTCATGAATCAATCATCTGAAGCATTAGTTGCTGAAAATAATGGACAAATATCTGGTTCCCAATCCAAGAGAAAAAAGTTGCATAAGTTGCAATCAAATAAGAATGACGGAGATGCTAGACAAAAAAAAGGCCCAAGGCCACCAATGCGAATGTGAAAAACGTGACGGCAAGGCATACATGAATAAAGTAAATATTACAATTGTAGCAAACATGGTTACTTCACTCATGATTGCACTGAGCCTAAGAAGGTTTGTCCTAACAACGATTATTTTGCTTATGTATCTATTGTGCCTTAATTGCTGAAACTCATCCTTAGTAGATTGCAAATTCGGGAGGCACCAATCGGTTGCAAGAAATCACGGGGTCTTCATGGAATTTCGCTAAAATAAGTACGGGGAGCAAATTGATTTACGATAGAAACAACGAAAGAGTTGAAGTTAAAGACATTAGTGTCAATACTTGACATGCCAAACTTGGACATATTGGTCAAGATCGAATAAATAGACTTGCTAAAGAAGGCATCTTGGGGCCTTTCGCGAAAGTTGATCTTCCAACTTATGAAGAATGTCTAGTTGGCAAGAAAATAAGAACACCATTTGGGAAGAAAAAATATGCCGAATACTTTTTACAATTAATTCATTCGGACATATGTGATCCAATGAATGTTCACACACGGCATGGTTTTTCTTACTTCATCACATTTATAAATAATTATTCATGTTACAGTGTTGTATACTTGATTTCTCATAAGTCCGAAGCATTTGATTATTTTGCATGATTCATGAATATGGTAGAGAATCAAGTAGATCGCAAGATTAAAACCTTGCAAATCGACTGTGGACACAAATATTTTTTTGACTTATTTAAAAAGTTATGTGATAAAAAGGGTATAGTTAGGTAACTAACAGTACCAAGAACTTCGTAACAAAATGGTGTTGCAGAAAGACGAAATCGTATCTTATTTGATATGGTTCGATCCATGATGGCACAAGCCAATCTTCCGATGTCATATTAGGGAGATGCACTATTGACTGCTGTCTATATTTTAAATCGTGTACTATCGAAATCTATTCCTATCACCCCTTATGAACTTTGGACAGGTCGAAAGATTAACCTTAGTTATTTGCGCCTTTGGGGTTGCGCAACCTATGTTCTAAACAATTCCCATAAGTATGAGAAGTTGGGTCTAAGAGGACAGAAATGTATCTTTATAAGATATTGTGAAACCTCCAAGGGCTATGTGTTCATAGGTGAAAGAGAAGATGGTACGGTAAAGAAAATTAAAAGTAGAGATGTGACATTTATAGAAAATAAGTTTCCTAAGCAAGGGGAGATAAACAAAGGACTTCTCCTAAATGAAGAAAAAGATTCCGAATTGACAGTACAAATGGATTAACCCGTTGAGGAATTTGTCTTCTCTATCCCACAGCTTGATCTGAATGGGAGAGATTCACAATCGCCAACTGATCAACTGAAAGTTTCCTTCGACAGACTAATAGAAAATATATTCCGTGTCGACGATTTGAAATCGAAGGGCTGCATGAACATGGGCCACATGAGGACAACATAATAAGTTCGAAAGATGAAATTGAACCCAAATTTATGAAAGAGGCTCTCTCGTCTCTTGCTAAGAAAGAATGGATTAAGGCAATGGAGGAAGAGTTATGATCCATGTAGAAAAATCAAGTCTGGGACTTGGTTGATCTCCCGTTAGGCCATAAGGCAATTGAGAACAAATGGATTTTCAAAATTAAACGTGATATGGATGAATCGATTGAAAGATATAAAGCTTGCCTAGTGGCAAAGGTTTCACCCGAACAATGGGTGTTGACTATGAAAAAGCTTTTGGAGCTATTGTAAGGTTTACTTCAATTCACCTAATATTAGCTATAGTCATACATATAGACTTAGAATTACATCAAATGGATGTAAAAATTATATTTCTTAATGGAGAACTAGATGAGAAAATTTACAAGGAGCAACTTGAAGGCTTCGTTGTAAAAGAAAAAGAGCGCAAAGTTTGCAGACTGTGCTGGTTCATTTATGAACTCAAATAATCATCTAGACAGTGGTACCTTAAATTTCATAAGTCAATCATTTCGTACGATTTTAATATGATTGATGAAGAACACTACGTGTATGTTGATAAGTCTGAGGATAATTTTGCTATCCTAATATTATATGTGGACGACATTTTAATAATTGGAAATAATAGAGATTTTGTCATTACCATTAAGTAATGATTGTCATCCATATTTAAGATGAACGTTATGAGTGAAGCAACCTACATAGGTGTGAAAATCCAACGTGACCATTCCAAACGACACCTTGCGTTGTCACAGGAATCATATATAAAGAAAATTTTGGAACGATTTCATATGGATTACTGCAAATCCATTGACACTCATATTATGAAAGATAGTATTTTAAGCTTGAATATGTGCCCTAAAACTCTTAAGGAACAAAAGGAAATGTCCAATGTTCCCTATGCGAGTTGGTCGATAGCTTGATGTAGACTATGATGTGTACTCGATCGAACATATGTTTTGTCATAGGTCTAGTTAGTCAATATCATGCTAATCAAGGACATCAACACTGGAAGGCGATGAAGAGAATCATAATATACCTGAAGGGTACTGCAGATCTTGTATTGTACTATCATGGAGGAAGTCTACGACTTATTAGATTCACCGACGTCGATTGGGCTGACAACGTTGATGAAAAAAATCCGCCTCTGAATACACATTTTTTTCTCAACAATGGTGTTGTTACTTGTAGTAGCAAGAAACAAGATTGTGTGACACTATCAACTATGGAGGCTGAATTCATAGGTGACAGGCCTTATGGCTTAAAAGATTCCTTCAAAACTTGAGGATTTCTGATAGTGCAATAAAAAAGATGATCCTTCACTGTGATAATCAAACAGTCATTACTTATGTGAAGGACAAGAAATACTATTGCAAAGGAAAGCATATCGACATAAAATATAAATTTATATGAAATCAAGAAGTCAAAGAGGCGATCTTAGTTGAATACACATCATCGCACAAAATGGTTGCTGATCCATTCATCAAATCATTGTCGAGAGACATTTTCTTAAAACATGTAAATGCCTTAGGATTGCGTAGATTTTAAATGTAATGATGTACTCAAATTTTTCAATAAATAAAAGTTTATTTTTCTTTGAAAAATTTATTGTTGAAAAATTTATGCATGTGAAAAGTATGTCGATCAGACTTAGATTTGTTCATTCACACGAACAAATATTTTCGGCAACCACGAACATAGCGAGCGGAATGAACTATGTGAATCATGATGTAATTATTAAAACATGAGTTTTAGTAAGTTAATATCGTCTGATTAAGAGAGAGAGGCCAAATGCGAGATTCAAATTTGACGCTATAGGATAGCAAACAATTTAAAAACTTGGATTAGGCGCTGAAAGGTAGTGATTGGAGTTAAGTCTATGCGGTGTATAATTAAATAGAGATAGACATACGCTTCTTCAGTGGGAGTCTCCACTGCAGTAGTTGTGTTTAGTACCAAGTATGCAAAGTCGACCTAGAGACATGATGAATTGATTAGTTCAATGATGATCATGGTATCATGGTGCGAGTTTCTGACAGAAGATTCATCTGCACGTGCCCTTAGATTAGGGGTGTTCAGCGGGTCGGGTCGACCCGCAAACCTGATCCGAACCAGTTTAGATCGGGTTGGATCGGTGGTCGGGTCAGACCCGAACTCAACCCGAAATCCAACCTGAGGTGACTCGACCCGACCCGACCCGAATGACCCAATTTTTTTATTTTTTTATTTAAACTCAAGCTTATATTTGATTTAAAATTTTTTAAATAATTAAAATTAAATATTTTAAGTTTAGAAATAATATTAAATGGTTTAAAACTTTTATTTTATTATTTAAAATAAATATAAAATAATATTTTTAATATTAAATAAATATAAAAATAGTAAGAAAAAAAAGAAAATTGGGTGGTCGAGTAACCCGACCACCCGACCCGACCAGAGCCGAACCGGGTCGGGTTGGGTCGAATTTGGCCTCCCGAAGGCCTCTGACCCGACCCGACCAAATTTGATCGGGTCGGATCGGATTTGTTCACGGGTCGGGTCCAATTTGACCCGTGAACACCCCTACCTTAGACTCTTGACTATGTCTTAAAGAAAGAAATTAGTGCTTGCTACTTTAGCGGGGTACTCAAAGGTGAAAAGTAAAGTAGCATGTCAAGCCACATTTAGAATAGCAATTAGTTCACTATTAAGAGACACGAGGATGAGAGAATGAACTGTTATGAGCCGCATTAAACTTTCACGTACAATTGACCAACTATTTTTCTTATGTTGAAAATAGTGTATGTGAAATATAGTTATTGTGGAGCAAGACATGTGTTGCCTTGGCTATGCAAATTTAGACATAATGAGTTACATTATTTGGGTATTTGTTGGCTCATGTGTGAGCTGTCATAAATCCCTAACGGACATAATATACGCTCTAGAGATAGTTGAGTGATTGAACTTTAACATGTATCTTTTAGTTCTTATAAAGAAGCGTTCTTATACTTGTAAGTCGCACGACACATCTACCAATTCTGGATGAACGAAAGTACAATACTCAATGCGGACAAGTGGGAGATTATTGGGAAATATCCTTTATTAGGCATTGGGCCGCACGTGTGCTTGGCCCATTCGCAGAATTGTGCACAGGGTGCACAGAGCACATTGACCGCGCGCGGAGCACGTTGTCCGCATGCGGACTACGCAAGGAGGGTGCTGATCGCGCCCAGATTGCGCGACAAGAAAAGTGGGCTGCGCGGACACGTCATCACGCGTCACGCGTGATGCGTACTGCCAAATTTTTTGTCAGTCTTTTTACCCTATAAAAGGAGACCCATGCCAAAGTTCTCAAACATACTTTCAAAGAGGTTCGTTCAGAGATAGCATAAGCTGTGACAAGGAGTTCCGTCCCTTGAGGTTCAGTTCCCGATCCCTAGGTGCTAGAAGAGTTCACAAAAAATTTTGATCCGCTTCCGTCGTAAGAGGTATTCCGCAACATGTAGGATTTATATCTGTTCCAACTTTATTTGTGATTTTTCCTTATGGGTTGCGGCTCCTTGCTGACCACTCGTCTGATGGAGTGCACCCTTTCATCTTTTAATGATTTCACCCTGGTGCATTGATGATTATATAATTAAGAGGCCGGTTCCAACATGCTTCATGGGTTGCTGAGAGGTAAAATCAGTTGTTAGCTACTCAGATCTTCAGCTCGACATGTTGATTCAGACATTCAAACATTCATCACTATCTATTTGTCTACTAAGCACATGGCTTTGTTTCCTCTCCACCGATGAATGATCCAACGATGCACCAATGTATTATTCTTCTTCCAAGCCTATAAATAAAACGGCACCAACTTCTTTAGCAATCAAGACACTTCAAAATCTCATAGCCTCACAATTTCTTCTGTATATTTTTCTTAGCCCAGTCATCTCAACAAAGTGGACAAGATGATCAGTGCAAAGAGGCTTCTTCAGATGGCAAGGAAATGGAGGAAGGCGGCCATGCTAGGGAGGAAACGAATCTCATGGACATCGAAGGACATTTCCCCCTGCGCAGATGCATGCAACGCATCAGTTGCAGCCAAAGGCCACTTCGTCGTGTATAGTTCTGAAGGAAAAAGATTCATAGTGCCCTTGGCGTTCCGGAAAAGTAGCATATTTGAAGAGCTGCTGAGGATGTCAGCAGAAGAGTTTGGATTACAAGGAAACGAGCGTATCACATTGCCTTGCGATGCCGTCTTCCTGCACCATGCCATACAACTGCTAAGAACCCGTGCATCAGCAAGAGATGCCGAGTGGCAAATGCTCATGTCATCTGCCAAGAAGCAACGATGCTCGGGACCTTCACTGTGTAGCTTAGAACAATCTAAACTCGTAGCACCCTTTTAAACATAATTGTGTCTTGTACATTGACTTGTATATATATTTCCATAGAAAAAAGTTTTGAAATCTCAAATATTTCTTCAGTTTTTTAAAATATGGAAGTAATAAGTTACAGCTTTCGAGTTGCTCAGCAAATTAAAAACGAGTTTCATTCATCAGTCTGCTTTCTTCTTACTCTACATTGGAGCACCTATCTCTTAATATCAACAAGAATGACTTCATGTATATGTCTAAGTGACTTGTTATACGTTAAAGAATGTTTAATTCATGCAGAAGTCTCGCTTCAATGGTGGACAATGCGCATAATTATTAGCGCCCTGTGGCTTGAGCAGTCATCACCCATTTTCAGAGCTGGCCACCCAAAAAAACTTACCGAATAAATATCGGAGAACATTTATTTTGGATCCAGCTAACTTCAACACTATGCGTTGGAGAAAGATCTTCTTGTCTCCAACATATTGGTGCTAAACCTAATAGGACCGATCAATCAAGCTTAATTAACTGGCTACCATCCATTAGTGAATGCCGGACATATCACATCTCACCCTTCTGGCATCTGAATTGGGATATTGCAGTGACAATAGAACATTGGCACATGAATTTGGCGATGTTGATATTAACAGGTGATCAGTGTGCAGAATATCATTCGAGTGGTCCAAGGAAAGCTTCATTTAAACCAGAAAGTAATCTGATAGGTGAATTTTCACTTCTTTTGCTTTGTTTTAATTTTTATCTTTCAAGTTTCAACTTCTTTTGAATAGAGATGTAAAGAACATGTAGGACAGTGCTTTAATTTGAATTCAGGATAGATTCCCACACGGACTTTCCAACATTATGTTCGATTCTTAATAGTGTCAAAATCCAACACGATGAATCAAATTGGTTGCCCATAATTGACATGTCAGAACAGTTACTACCAACAATAAATTCCATGCAAGTCTGGTCTACGTGCAAACTACGACATTTCCGAAACCATAAATGGCCTTTTTTTCCAAATGAATGTAGAGGATCATAATCCTTGAAAAACAATACATCACTCTCAGACTTTTCTGATTCTTAGATGATCCCACTTTTTTTATAACAAAAAAATAGAAAAAAGAACAAACCACAGTATGAGCTGGTCCTACTATGTCATTCTATGTGCATTTCTAGCCACTTGATATGAGGAAGTTGCAGAAGGCAACCATGCAACTGTCTCCAGACAAACCATGTTCAATATTATCGCCATGTTTGATAAGCACATGAACTTGTTTCCCCAAAAAACTTCTTCAAAGAACAAAGATGCATCTTCCCAGCATATAAATAGATGCACTCCAACTATTTATTCAACCAACACACTGGTATCCTAAGCATACGCAACTTCTCGTTTTATCTGAATCAAGAGCATCCCTTGAGTGAGCACAATATGCTTAGTAGAAAGAGACTTGTTGAGATGGCAAGAAAGTGGCGGAAGGCATCTGTTTTAGGGAGGAAGAGGATCTTATGGGACAAAGCTCCAGAAGGTAATGCGTGCGGCGCATTAGTTGCAGAGAAAGGGCACTTCATCCTGTACACTTGTGAAGGGGAAAGGTTCATGGTTTCTATTGCATTCTTCAACACAAGTGTGTTTCAGGAGCTACTGATGATGGCAGAAGAAGAGTTTGGATTGCGTGGAGATTGTCCTATCACATTGCCGTGCAACGCGGCCGTCTTGGAGCACGTGTTGTCTCTTCTTAAAAGGAGAGGCTTAAAGTGCATTGAGAAGGATGCAGTGGTCTCAAGTTTCATTAGACATCGTTCAGAATCTTCATCGCTCAGTGCAAGGCAATGCCCACCAGTAGCAGTTTTCTGATCATTAACATTATGGTTAGCTTATTTACTCTGTAAAATTTGTGATGTCGCTGGTTGACATCCATTTTTTGTTTTGTACTGAAAGCAATTACTTGATTGAATTAAAATTGAGTTCGTTGATTAATATTTCTTGCTCTCTGTAAATTACACTGCCTTGGGACTTAGTTGAGACTTCTGGTAGAAGAAGAGTTCCATCGTGCGTACTAAAGATTAATCTGTTTTACTGAATGCGGTCAACAGCAAATATAGCATATGTCTGAAATCCCTGACAAAAGACAACTTCACTTAATGCTTGCAGAATTGATTAACTCACCATCTTTGATCCATTTTAAATTAGATCTATTTTAGCCAAAATCTTAAAAAATTTTAAAGTAATGTTATTTACCGACGAGTCGATTCATATTAAAGAGTTTCAACACACAGCTTGTCAGCTACATATTCACTTAGCAGCTTGTGGTATGATAACAGATTGTGCATCACATGAACTGCTTTGGACTCTGAATCATATAATATTTTGAAGGATTCTTAGTGCCGTTGCCTGGTAAATCTGCAGAAGTTGGAGCACTTTGGGAACATACTTCAATTTTCTCATGCATACAAATGTGCAAATTTGTTTAGTACGGGTCCACTCTTGTACTCCTGGAAGTGAGTCTCAGGCATTGCCTCCACCATCTTAACTCCTCGAGATATTAATTTAAAATGCGCCTTAAAAAAAGAATGTCACTCATAAAGGGCTGATTGACTAAGTTAATAAATCACTTAAAATGATTTATAAATAGTTTTGAAGTTTTCTCCAAATTGGTAATTGAAATAAAAAGTCGATAAGCGCTTATTTTATTTGCTTATAAGTTAGAAAAAATAAGCTGGGGGACCTCAACTTATTTTGTGTAAGAAAAAAAAATTGATTAGTTTGATTAATATTTTGTCCTTAGAATATACATATCTTTTTTTCATATGTTTCATATATTATAATATTAAAAACTTCGTGGTCATTTGACTAAAATAATAATTTATAATTTTTTTATTACCAAATGTGTAATTACTTATTTTTAAAATTAGCTTCAGCCATTAAATTACTTATCAACACTTCGACTTCTCAGCTATTTTATACCAGCTAAGCCAAACGAGCCCTAAGTCCAATGATCATCTTCTTTTATTCATGTAAAATTGGGTTGAAAACGTTAATGCTATATATGTAACCTCCAATTAAAACAAATTTTTATGTTAAGGTTCATTCACAAATTGTTATAATATCTTGCATATATAATTGTTATAACATCTTGCATATATAAGATCAGAGCTTTCAAATTGGTATTGATTTGATCCCACCATGTAGTGTGCTTGCCCTTTGAATTTGTCATATCCAAAGTATTATTGATTTGATAGTTCAAGCATGTGTATGCAAAGCACAATCATAATTTGTGAATATATATTATGCAGTGATAAAATTTTTTTTTGAACCATATGCAATTCAAATGCACGTGTAGTAGCACTACACAAATTTTATTATACCAATTTTGAATTCAGAAGGTTATGTAAGAAAGTTAGAACTAGTGCTGTAAAACCCGGCCCGGTCGTACTAGTCGCACTAGTGTCCGGGAGGGAAACGGGTAATGGGTCGGCCGAAATCCGATCGATCTTTTGACCCATATTGACTCGGTCAAACCCAGTCAAAACTAGAGTTTGACTGACCGATCCACCGGTTTCAAGGAATCCGGCCGGTCCAAAATTTTTTTTTATTTTTTTTAAATGGTCAAAACTTAAATAGTTGAACTGGAATCCCTAATCGCCTGCACGTGTCGTTTCGACTTCAGTAGTTCAACCACAACCCGGCGGCTTTAACGAATTTTGACGGTGGGTGGAAGATTGACGAAATTATGGCATTCCATTGATGATCGAGGACATCAAGCTTTTAACATTTCAGCTTACCTCCTAAGTCGGTCGTCAATTGAATATGATCGGCCATGCATCATAATTTCTTTGATTGTGATATGAGTCATGTGATTAATCATTAGTAATATAAAATATATGTATGCAATTTTACCCATATATTATATTTTGGTCCGACCATTCGGTCCGACCCGGTCCGATCGTTCCGACCTAACATGTCGATCAATTCGGGTCGATGCCCGAGTCGAGTTTTATAACATTGGTTAGAACTCGGGCTAGGCTTTTTGCTGACGCATCCTGATTTTTCATAAAAAAATCCATTGGATAATTTTTAAGCTGAGCTAGGTGAGATTATCAAACGACCTAGATTGAGTGAGGTTGGTGATCCTCACTGTCGCATATTGAGATCTTGTAGGAACCAAGTTATGGACTAGCCCGAGTTCTGCCATGGGCAAAGCTCGTCATCGATTGATCATTATTTCTTGCCATGTTTTAAAGTCTTTAGAACAATGTGTGATCATTACGGGAACGTATGAGAATTATCTAGGAACCACATCATATAATTAGGGCTGCAAATATACTTTTTTCATGAATTAACCTATCAAGAACATTGCTTTGAAAATGAGTTCAAAATCTTATATATCGTAACATTAAACTTAAGTTCTATATGTGAGTGTTTATATATGTGCCTTGACTTCTCTCACCATGATCTAAGACTCTGTTCAGTTCAAATGCTAATTTTTTTATTTAGTAAATAACAAATATAGGTAGCTTTTAGTGTTTCATATGAAAAATATTAAAAAATTACTTCTACTAGAGTTTAGATGTTAGCATTTTATAAATATTTTCAATTTTACCCTTATTCAAATACATTATTTCTTTCTAACTTTTCTTATTATTTTATCATTTTTATTTTAAAATCATTTAACAATATTTCTTTTTATATTCATGCTTAATTAATTACAAATTATTTATATGTTAACAATGAATAAAAAATAATTTCACAATTAATACTTTTATATCATGGTTGCACTATATAAAATTTATTATCAATACAAATTTCTATATATTTTATAAAAAATAGTTGTAAAATTTTATTTTATTTAATTTATTATATTATAATACAATTTGTATATTACTTAAATTAAATAATTTTTTATATGTCTAATTATATCATTTTATATTCATTAGTTAATGTTATCATTAAGTTTACTAAATACGTATCTGATATAATCTCTAACCGTTAATTATTATTTGCTAATTAATTCACTATCCGCTAATTAAATCATTATGCCCTTATGGAACTATTAATAATGTCAAACCGAGTAATCTCATCCTTGTAGTGGCCAGCACATCCTTCTCCCAGCTGAGGCAAAAAGGGAAAGAGAGAGGGAGGGAGATTAGAAAATTATTGGTCGTTTGTTAAATAAGAAATTCTTTCTATTGGGATAGAATTTTAGTTTTAATTAAAACTCCTAATTTAATTGAACTTCCCTTTTTTTAACTTGATTGGTTGTTACAATTATACATTAATTTGCCTGGCCGGAGATATAATAATCAAGATCTAACCAACAAAAGAAATCTAAATGATACCGAATTAAAACAGCTCACGTCGGAGCCAGCAATTCTTTTTCTGGTATATTTCCTTTGGGAATCACATATTTTGGGCTATTATTTTCCAGAAAAAGAAAAAGAGCTGTTTATGTCACATATGCAAGAAAATGAAATCAAGCAAAACTTCGACGTCCACTAATTAATCTTTCATTAGTAATATATCAAAAAATTGGCTATACAATTCTTTCAAGAAACATAATCCAAAACAGAACTCTCAAGCTCTGGTATCTCAGAATCCAAAAAGGACCGGTTGCTGATTAATCAGTCCATTTTGGACTAACGATGCAGTGCAGCGAGAGTTCCTTATGGACGCAAGCACACTCCTCTCGCCGTCTCTCGTAAATCGTCTCTGGAGCATGGACACGATCCTCTCCATGCACGCCCCGTCGCACGGCAGCGTTATTGGCCCGTCGGCCGGCAGTCCGAATTCCTCCTCCGACATCTTGAAGAGCTCCACGAAGATCGCGCTCGATAGGTACTTCAAGGGGATCATGAAACGCCTGCTGTCCGCCGTGTAAACGAAGACGTGCCCTCGACTCGCCACGGAGCAACTGCGTACATCTGATTCCTCGCTGCTAGGATAAGCCGCCGCGGCTGCCGAGGTTATTCTCCTCCTTCCCAGAGCTGCAAACTTCTGCCACTTGTGCACCATCTTAAGAAGCTTCTTCGCGTTCAGCATTGCTTCTGTGATCAGCTACAGGATTGAGCTTGGATCCTGGAGACTTGGGAAGTTGGGAGTTGGGAAAGACTAGTTCTTCTTTGAGGTGTGTGGCTGTGTTGAAGGAAATTAAAGTCGCCTGATTAGTATATATAGAGAGGAGACTATGTGAAAAAGCCAGAGCGATAGAGGAGAGCAGCATCCCATAGGGCCAACATGGCAAGTGGAATTGCCATCGAGTAGGCCATGGAGAGGGGAACAAGGTCACATGTTCTCTGATCGGACCGCTGGTTTCATGTCTGAACTCTGGTCAGGCTTCACTTCAAGATTCAAATGGTTCTCAATCGTTCATGGAACGACAGTATATGAGGTGCAAGATGATGAGGCTGCAAATGGTCGCTTAGCTGTTATGGGTCAATCCAGAAAAATGTCTGGATGGTTAATAGTTTTCAGCAGGTGGTCTGTCGGTGTCTGCGGACTTGGAAGATAATGTGTATTCTGAATGCTGATATAGCAGTTCATAGGGCCATAGGTGCAAGATGCAGATATACCTCCAACTATGAATGCTGATATGGCAGTGGATAGGGGGGCCATAGAGCGCATGCCTCTCATGTGGACTTGTCGATTTGTTTGCTTCTTGTGTGAATCGATACGGGTAAGAAATTTTCTTATCTTGGCCTCGCTGGCAGGATTATGATAGACAAAATGACTCATTGAACACATAAGAAAATCAAGCATGTCAACAGAGTAGTCCAAGTCTTGCAGATTTGTAGTTTTTATGATTGAGTTTAAAGCAGGGCATGTATCAGAGTATGTCATATATACCACAAGTTGGTAGGTGAAGAGCTGTGCTTGTGTGTGGAACCACAGAGTTAATCTCTTGTACCTTATCATTAGGAATCAGAAACTGTTGATAATTAAGTTTATTACGAAAGCTTAAGAGTTCAGGAAGAGAATTACCTAATCTCATTAAAACTTGTCTGACTAAAGAAAATTATAGTCTATTTTCAACTCTTGCCACGAACGGATGTAATTCAAATTGGATTAAAATTTTGTACTTTTCTCAGTTCCTTAGCCTCGATTTTTTAAAAAATTCATTAATACTTGGGTTAGAATATATGATTATGTATGAATGAAGCTGTTTCTTGATCTCTTCACAGTTCAACCATGATTCATGATTTTAGTCAGTCATATGAGACGTTTGCTCAACACCTGAATCTGGCTGCAATCAGTACAAGATCGTTCTTTAGATCCATCTGAAATCCTAAGTCCCAAACCAATTCAATTCACGGAAAACAGACTACTTTGGCCTCCATAAATATGAGTTGGAAGAATTGAGTTCCATCAAGATGACGAGCTCAACTTATACTTCGGCTAAATAACTGTTTTTATACAATAACAAAGATGGATGTTACCAGCGATATCACAATACAGAAAGTAAGTAGAATTAGAAATTTGTCAGAGTATACAAAATGGACCCGATGTTCATGATCAGAAAACTACTAATTGTTGGCACTGTTCTGCATTGAGAAATGAAGATCTTGTACAACTTCTAATGAAACTTGAGATCACCGGATCCTTCTCAGTGCGCTTTAGGCCTCTTGTTTTAAGAAGTGATAATACATGTTCAAAGACAACTGCATTGCAAGGTAACGTGATTGGACCATCTCCTGGCAATCCAAACTCTTCTTTGGCCATCATCAGTAGCTCCTGCAAAATGCTTGTACTGAGGAATGCAATAGGAACCATGAACCTTTTCCCTTCACAGGTGTAGAGGGCAAAGTGTCCTTTCTCTGCAACTAATGTGCCACACTCATTAGCCTCTGGAGCTTTGTTCCATGAGATCCTCTTCCTCCCCAAAAGAGCAGCTTTTTGCCACTTTCTTGCCATTTGAACAAGTCTCCTTCTGCTAATCATGTTGTACTCACTCAAAGGATGATATGATTTAGAATGAAAGAATGGACTTGCGAAAGGATACCAATGTGTTGGTTACATGAACGACTATGGCTTTCTAATTTATAGGCTGGAAGAACCACTCAATTGAGTTGATGCACCTTTCATCAAGATGTTTAGTTGGGGAACAAGTCCATATGGTTATTAAAGATGTAGATAATTTTGAACATGGTATGTCTGGAGACAATTGCACGGTTGCCTTGTGCAACTTACTCATATTAAGTGGATAGCAATGTATAATCAAAAGACATAGTAGGGCCAGTCAATTAATGATCATGTTTTGTATCATAAAAAATTGTGGCCGACTTTGAGTTTGTTCTTTTCATATCTTTTATGAAACAAATCAGAGAAGTCTGCAATTTGGTGTGTTGTTTTTTTAAGGCTTGCGACTTGATATTCTACATCTGTTTGGTGTAAAATTAAAAGTCAGGTTTTCGGATATTGGATGTACGTTGGACTAGCTGTGACATGTCAATTATAAGCAACCAATTTGATTCTTCATGTTAGAGTTTGATTCGTTTAAGAAATCATCTTCTTACAAAAATCCATATGAAGTGGGACAGTACTTTGAAGGAATTCTAGTCTTAAATTCGACTTAAAATTCTGTCTTACATATTTTTACATATCTATTCAAGGATATACAATTCACTTCAGAAATAAAGCAATAGAAGGAATTTTCGTTCTCACTCAGGAGTTATAAATATCCTGATGTTCATTGTCTCATTTTAGTTAGGCTGTTTGTTGACCTGTTTAATATCAGCATTAATAAATTCAAGTGGCAGTGTTGTATGTCTGCAAGGTCCAAATTCAGATACCAATGGGGTGAGATGTATCATGTCTAGCATTCACAAGTGCAGCCAGTTATCAAAAGCTTCACTGATCAATCCTATTAGGTTAAGCATCAATATATTGGAGATAAGGAGATAGTTCACCCACTCGTAGTGTTGAAGTTAGTTGAACTCATTATAAATGTTCTTATTTTATTTCAACTGTTATTGAATATTTCTTCAGTAATTTAATCTGACTGAACTTTTGCATGACTTGCCCTTTACTTAAAGGTGAATTTTTAAATTCTCTCTCTCCTTGTTGAGTAAATATACCCCTTTAATCATTCAAGAGAAGCACCTGTTTATCTGTATTGCTTTTAATTCTTTCCTAAAGAGAGCACCTTGATTTTTTAAAAAACAAATAAAGAAAAGGGGCTCCTGAATAAAATGCTTGTGTTTGCTGTTCTACTTGAAAGCAGAAAATTACTTCTGCACTGACAAACGGATTTCGGATATTGAAATTCTTCTTTGGAAACATGTATACACAAGTCCGTCTAGAAATCACAATTATTTTCAGAAGGTTGCTAACTGTTGACATTATTCTAAACTGCACAATGAAGTTGAAACAATATTACGTGGTGGCCATTGACATTAGAATTTTCCTCTCCGTGTCTCTTGATACTTGAGTTCTTAGCAATTTGAAAGCATGCTCCAGCGCAATGTGATAAACCCATTTCCTTGTAATTCAAACTCTTCTTCAGACATTCTCAGTAGCTCTTTAAATATACTTCCGTCTGAGGAATGCCAAGGACACCATGAATCTATTTACATCTGAGCTATACACAGTGGAAACGTGTTATGAAAAGAGAAAGAGAGAGATCGCACAAACACAAAAAAACACACGAGATTCACTCTAAATCGGATTACATTTTCGAGCGGTGGCGACTCTTTTTGTTATAAAATAATGATGATTACAATGATGCAAAATAATTTAATCGTTATGAAGTTTATATAGAAAACTTCAATACAAAATAAAAAATAAAAATCTTAAAATTATCTAGGTTTCGGAGGATGACCCCTGATCCCTTGGACCCTAGGGAACGGGCGACTTCGTCGTCCTATTGCTGAAGCGTCTGACTATATAAGGGTCCATCTAGAATTATAACTACGTTCATATTCAAGACATTATCAACAAAATGAAATTGGCTACAACTGATGTCTATGAGATTCCTTTCCTGCCTTAAATCGCAATATTTGTCTGTTTGCTTGCCTTATGTGAATGACTTGTTTCGTTGGTGTTATATTTGAGTTACTTTGTTTTACATAAAAATTGATTCACTTCACTTCTCGTGTGATGTATGCATAACAGTCAATGCTAAGAAAAATAGATTCGTGTGCAGATTTGAATTCAACGAAATTTGGCCTCTTAATTTGCGTCACAGTCATCAATGTTACAGAAGTTTTCATACGAAGCGCACCAAATTACTCATATGTCTACAGAACTTGACTATTATTTATGTCTAATTCAGGATAATTTTCTATGATATCAGAAACCTATATCCTGAAATTCCTAGACTTGCTCCACAAATATTATTTTTATATAATCATGTATTTAATTAGCATATTAAGTTATTATAGATGTTTATATAGTCATGATTGTATGTAAAAATTAACTTTTGGATTAAATTATCGATAAGTGTTATAAAGAAATTATATAAGATTATTTGAAAAAATTTTAATATTTTAAGTATTATAATAAATATATTTAACTATAATTAATTAAGGTTAATTAGATGTTTAACACTAATTTTTAATAAAATAATATGATTGGACCTTTATTTTAATCAATAGGATTTCAAGTAGCTCAAGCAATAGCTCATTGGCTACTTGAAAAATGATTTTTTCAAATCACCATATGACGTGTTAAAAATTTAAAATAAATATATAAATTAAATAATCTTAACCTATGAGAGCCAAAAAAATTTTAGGAGAAACTCCCTAGTCGAACGTTCTGAAGAAATTCGACAAGGTCCCAAATTCAAGGTGAATTTTCAAATCCAAAACTGACCATCAATTTCATATGATCACAGTTTCCTAATTACTTTTCCATAAATTCTGAAATTTTACATGATTCATCTTTTATATGATAGCTTTCAATGGTCTATGGAATCATCTCAAAATCACTTTTATAAAATAAGTTATGAACTCAAATTCAAAAGTCGCTCATTCTGTCTTGAGTCAAAGATAGGTACACCTTGTCAATTAAGGCATGATTAGGGTAAATAGAAATAGGCTTTGAAATTTAGATATGTTAAATTATACTTCACAGATTCGATGAGAAGTAGAATCATCTAATTTATACTTGTATATATGGAGAAATGAATTTTTCATTTCGTAAGGCCTCTTCTATCAGGTTTTAGAACATTGACAGAATATAGGCCTATTTGATTATTTTTGTTAGAAGGACATACAAGGAGTTAAATTCTAAAATTTTCATTTTTAAACACAACGAAAGTCTAGTTTCTAAAAAAAATTAGGATCTCTCAAATGGATAAGCATTGTTAAAGATATAAATTTTCATTTCTAAACACAACGGAAGTCTAGTTTCTAAGAAAATTAGGACCTCTCAAATGGATAAGCATTGTTAAAAATATAAATTAATTATTCAGTTATACACAGTCTGCCATAACATAAATCTTAGGTCAGATTGCCTTGAATTTTATGACTTGCTCTCTTGGAATTAGTTAATGATATTTGGAACTTGAAAACCTTACTAAGTCTAATTTCTAATTTAACTAGAATTATAAGATTTGCACTTAGGATTAAAAGGTTATTAATTATTTATTGATAGACGTTCGGTCTGAAATTCTAAAATAACACCTAGTTAAGCTATGAAAGATTGGGAAGTTCCAAGTGTGAAATAGTCTATGAATATAATATTTGAAGCTAGATATTAGTAACAAAAGATATTATATGAATTTTAAGATGTATGCATCATGAGCATGCATTACATACTAATTTAATGTGATTGGTAAGTGAAGTAGCATTATTACTTGTAGGAAACTATCAATATACAAGTGAAAGGGAGGAAATCTAATAAACCTCCTTGAAAGGATAAAGTATCATGGTGGGTGGATAAATTTATAGCATAGTAAAATGATATATATTAGTTCTTTTATTGATGGTATTATCTCAAGCAAATATTATTATTATTATTTTTGAAACATATCTTGAATTATGAAAAGTATTTATGATATGTTTTAAGCATTTCATATGAGATGGAGTAATTTCTTACATGAAAATATTTTCAAGGAACAATACTTGTGAACTTAAAATAAGTTATACCTAATAACGATATGTAATTATGACTATTTTGATATTATTAAACTCCATGTGTTCATTAGTCATGTTGGTTGAAAAAGGTCTTTGCGATCACATTCGATATACATAAAATTTTTTGGGCATATATCGGGATGCCCTTTGAGGGCTGCTCTGCGTGCACGTATTGACTCATATTTTTCTCTACGTATCCGAGAGTCATTATTGTGAAGCTCTGCTTAACTGCATGATACACAATCATGAAGGGATAATACGTATTGACCTATATTTTGCTCTGCATATTCAAGAATCATAATTGTGAAGCTCTACTTAGCTGTATGACACACAATCATGAATGGATACGTATTAACTCATGATTTATTTTACGTATTCAAGATTCTTTATTATGAAGCTCTACTTAACTGTATGACACATGATCATAGAGGAATACACTACAATAAAATTATGATTTATTGACTAATTTTTAGGGACCAATTATATTTTATTCTTAAAAGTATAAATATTAGAGACTAATGTGATACTAGTTCCAAATTTTTATCGATTTGAAACCAAAATTTAATTTGTGGTCACTAATAAATCATTTTTTAAGAACTAATGAAAAAATTTTGGTCATTAAAAATTTTTAATGACCAATTTGTAGAGACCACGAGGGACCAAGACAAGTTGGTCATAAAAAGTATTAAAGACTAAAATTGAGGTTTTAAGAATTAATGTGTTTGGTTTCTAAAAAACTTTTTTAGTGTAGTGATACGTATTGGCCCATGATGAGTATATGCGATGACACATGTGTGGAGTTTAATTGTAAATATGATGATATCTTGAATTAATTTTATTAATGTAAAAGTTCATATGATTTGACAACTTATGATATATGAGTTATGCCTTAAATATTTTCTCATATAGAGAATCTGATTATTTAAATATTTTATGCACTCATATTATTTTCCTATATTTTATTTTTATACTTTTATTCCATTAACTAAGCAAATGATTAATGATTATTGTTCACATTACTCTTGTTGAATTTTTCAGATAATTCTAAGTTCTCGAGTTGAGTTGGCTCGAAGTTCCTTTAGTGTATATAGAAGAGATCGAGTTGTTGGAGCAATTTTATTTTTTCTTCACTTTTATTTTTGGCTTGCATGTATATATAACTATAGGTGTTGAAGTAGAGAGGATAAATATTCTATGAGGTTATATGCCGCATAACTATTTGGGGTGTTATATACTAGATAATGTGGAAAAAAATGATGACATCACGTAAATGATATGTCTTGTGTTCTTTGATTAAACGTTGATAAAATTATTTGTATTTGTTATATGTACCGTGAGTAATATCAAGTTAAATAAGGGATGATGGTTTGTTGAATGTAGTCTAAAATAGTTAAATAAATTAAGAATTAAAATAATTAAGATTAGGACTTAGTCAACACATACACTTAATCATCAATTTATTTCTTGAAATATTTAGCGACTCAAATCAAGCAATTCGAGGATGACATGATCTCCTCAGTGTTCATAGGAAAACTGGAGAACTGATCATTTCTACAACAAGAAATTGGCTTTCATGATCATGTGCACCTGCATCTCTTTCTTTTTGGGTGTAACATGAAAGAAAAGAACTGCCTCCGCGTCAACTAATTTTTTCAACCCAAAATTAATCTTTATTTTTGTATTATATCAAAAAATTGGCTAGAAATGATTTATGTACAATATTTCTAGCAAGAAACAAAATGCAAACATAATAAAGAAGAAGAAAACTTTCAAGCTCTGTTCTCTCAGAACCCAAAAAGGACACGTTGCTGGTTGGTCAGTCCATTCTGGACAAACGATGCACTGCAGCGATAGTTCCTTATGGACGCAAGCACGCTCCTCTCGGCGTCTCTCGTAAATCGTCTCTGGAGCATGAACACGATCCTCTCCATGCACGCCCCGTCGCACGGCAGCGTTATTGGCCCATCTGTCACTCCTGCCCACTGAAGGGCGCGCCCCGAGCGGGCGTGGCCATGCGCGCGAGGAGGCGGGCGTGGCCGGGGCGATTCCTACTCCTAGTAGGAATAGGAGTCGTCCAACACTCCGAAGGTCCGACGAGGAGGGAGGAGCTTCTGGAGATGAAGACTTGGACTCCTATCGTGAGTAGGAGGACGAGCGCGTGGAGAAGTGCAGGATCGGAAGGATTCCTACTCCTAGTAGGAATAGGAATTCGGACCTCTCCTAGGTCGAGTAGGACTTGGGCGCGGACGGAGCTTCCTTCTGGATCGAGGGTCACTTGGAGATGAAGTCCTAATCATAGGAGGACTGAAGATGGGGAGAGGCCACAGGAAAACAGTCCTAGTCCTAGTAGGACTAGGACTTGTCCCGGCGGGCGCACCCGGGGCGCGCCCCGGACATGGCAGGGCGCCAGGAGGGCGGCCTGACCAGTTTGCCTTCAAGATGGACTTTGAAGGAGTGCTGGCCGAATTCTTCTAGGACTCCAAGGTTGCTGGATTTCTACTCCTACTCCAAGGAGGTTTTTTCTAGAGAAGGGCTTGCATGCCTAATAGGATTAGGTCCTTAACTTAGACTAGGAGTTGTTTCTCTTGGGCACTATAAAAGGACATGTAATCAAGGCTTGTAAGACCATCCTGGACAATCTGAGATTGCTCAATAATATTCTCTAGTTTTCCTCTAAACTCTTAGCCTCCCTCTCTTCTTCCTGGGCGGGTGTTTCGTTGTGCATCCGGGGCGTGTACGGCCGGGGTCCAAGGCACGTCCAAACGAGGGCTGATCGGCGACCGAGCAGGGTTCGTCGAGCCGCACGTCTGGTGTTTCATATCCGAAGCGTAAGGGCGTGACAACGTGGTATCAGAGCTTAGGTTCCGACTATGTCAGGAGAAGAAGGTGCTTTGAGCAAAGGTCGTTCGATGGAAGCTGAGGACATGACCCGGGGTCGAGTCCAAGGTGCGGACGTTGGGGAAAAGAAAAAGAATACGCGAGCAAAGTCCAGAGATCCCGGCAACTATATTGAGAAGAATATGGAGGCGCTGGAACGAAGTCTTCAGGAAACGGACGAGGCGGTCCGTATCTTGGAAGCCGCGGCAGGAGAACACAGCTTGGCACTGGAGCAAGGAGGAGCCTTACACCAGGAGCTGTCCAGCCGCGTTGCAGCCATAGAGGAGGCTATGGATGCAAGGTGGAAGGCCATGGAGACAGATTTGTTGCTGCTCAAAGGTCTTCTCTTCGATGCAGGAGGGCTGCGATCGAAGACCCCGGTGCCCAAATTCTTGAGACCGGAACCGAAGAAATATGATGGTGCGCGGGAGGCGACGACCATCGACGATTTTCTTTGGTGTCTTGAAAAGGGTTTCAAGACGAGCAAGATCGTGGTCGAGAAGGACCAGATCGACATGGCTGTGCGCTACCTGGTGGATGGTGCGCTCTTGTGGTGGCGTCGGATGGAGGAAGGAGACGAGACTCCGATAGAGTCTTGGGCAGACTTCAAGGTGGAATTGAAGAAGCAATTCTACCCCGGCAATGCACAAGAAGTGGCTATGAACAAGCTGACCTCTCTCAAGCAAACGGGTTCCGTGAAGGAATATATCGAAAAGTTCCAACCACTTATGTTGGAGATGCCCGGGAGCATGGAGGAGTCGACATGGTTGTTCTTCTTCCTGCGGGGGTTGAAACCATGGGCGGCTCAGGAGTTGAGACGTCAGAGGATAACGACCATGAACGGAGCATTGGTCGCTGCTGAAGCTTTGGTGGAGTTTTCAGCAAACTGGGATCCTGGCGCGGGTGCTAAGGATCAGGGCAAGTCCCAGAAGGACGGAGCCCGAGCAGGTGGCAAGAAGAACGATAAGCAAGAGAAGAATGCGACGACATCGAAGGGAGATGCCAAGAAGACGGTCAGATGCTTCCTCTATGGTGGGCCGCACTACGCGAGGGAGTGCGACACGAAGAAGGAGCTCTCGACCATGGCATCTACCGTGGACACCGAGCAAGGCGTTGCACACATGGGGTCTATAATGGCGCTGACGACTGCTGCCGCAACGCTCCCGACGAAGGAAGTGAAGAAGACCGCGAAGGGCCTGATGTTCGTGGAGGTCGCAGTGAATGGCCACACTTCGACCGCTCTGGTTGATACTGGAGCCACGCACAACTTCATGGATTCAAGGGAAGCGGCATGACTTGGCATACGGTATGTCAAGGAGCCAGGCCTGATCAAGACCGTGAACGCGGCCTCCCAGCCAATCCTTGGTACGGCCAAGGATATCCACGCGAAGGTGGGGGAGTGGGAAGGAGCGATCACCATGACGATCGTCAACATGGACGACCATCGGTTCGTCCTGGGCATGGAGTTCATGGATGCGTTCCGTGAGGTGAGACTTTCCCAAGAGGGGATTCGTTTTTTATCTCAGGAAGCTTCGCATGAAGTTGCCACGACGAGGGCCAGCGTGAAGTCCAAGATGCTTTCGACGATGCAACTTGATAAGGGCATACGCCGGAAGGAGGTTACCTACTTGGCTGCCTTAAAGCTCAACGAGACCGGGCTCAAGGTTCAAGGCGTCCCAGAGGAAGTGGAAAGGCTTCTGGAGCAGTACAAGGATGTAATGCTGCCAGAGCTGCCGAGCAGACTTCCTCCTCGCTGAGATATCGATCACGCCATCGACCTGGTGCCAGGTGCGAAGCCTCCGGCTATGAGGCCGTATCGCATGGCACCTCCGGAGCTGGAGGAGCTTCGGAAACAACCAAGCGAGTTGCTGAAAGCTGGATTCATGGGATCCTCGAAGGCACCCGGTGGGGCGCCGGTCCTACTTCAGAGGAAGCAGGATGGGTCAAGGATGAACAAGATCTTTCACCCACTATTGGACAAGTGCGTGGTGGTGCACTTGGGCGACATAGTGGCATGCTCGGAGAAACTCGCAGAGCACATGGAGCATCCCGGGGAGGTGTTCAGGCTGCTGCGAGAGAACGAGCTCGGGAAATGCTCGTTCGCCCAATCGGAAGTGATGTTCCTTGGGCACCATATTAAAGCCGGGAAGATCAGCATGGACAAGGGGAAGGTCCAAGCTATTCTCGACTGGGAGCCGCCAACGAACGTTCCGGAGATGCGATCGTTCTTGGGACTCGCCAACTACTACAGAAGGTTCATCGAGGGATACTCGCGACGGACTGCGCCCCTCACCGACCTTCTGAAGAAGAACGCGAAGTGGGTATGGTCAGAGAAATGCGTGAAGGCATTTGAAGGCCTGAAGAACGCAGTGGCGGAGGAACCGTGCTTGCGTCTACCCGACTACGGGAAGCCGTTTGAGGTGCAAACGGACGCTTCCGACTTCGCATTGGGTGGTGTCCTCATGCAGGAGGGACACCCAGTGGCCTTCGAGAGCCGGAAGCTCAACGAGGCTGAGCAACGATATCCGGTCCATGATAAGGAGATGACCGCGGTGGTGCACTGCTTGCGCACGTGGAGGCATTATCTTCTTGGGAGCGCATTCGTTGTAAAGACGGACAACGTAGCAACATCCTACTTTCAGAATCAGAAGAAGTTGAGCCCGAAGCAGGCACGATGGCAGGACTTCTTGGCGGAGTTCGATTACGTCTTAGAATATAAGACGGGGCGGACCAACGTGGTGGCCGATGCCCTAAGTCGCAAGGTGCAGCTTGCGACGATAAGCGCCATCCGCATGGACTTCAAGGATCACATCCGGGAGGGATTAAAGCAGGATCCTAAGGCTCTGGAGATGCTTCGACTTGTCGGGGAGGGCAAGTCACGACGATTCTGGACAGAAGATGGGCTGTTGTTCACAGTGGGACGTCGGTTGTACGTGCCACGATGGGAGGGTCTTCGACGGTCGATATTGAAGGACTGTCATGACTCGAAGTGGGCGGGCCACCCGGGAGCGGCTCGTACCTTGGCGTTGGTTGAAGACTCCTACTTCTGGCCTCAGATGACAGAGGATGTCGAGGCATATGTGAGGACATGTCTCAAATGTCAGCAGGACAAACTTGAGCAGAAGAAGCCGGCAGGGTTGCTGGAACCCTTGCCCGTACCGGAGCGTCCATGGCAGATGGTGACTATGGACTTCATCTCAGCCTTGCCTAAATCTGGGGGAGCGGGATCGATCATGGTGGTGATCGACAAGTTTTCAAAGTATGGAACCTTCATCCCGGCTCCAAAGCATTGCTCGGCGGAAGAGGTCGCCCGCTTGTGTGTTAAGCATGTAGTAAAATACTGGGGCGTACCTGAGATCATCGTCAGTGATCGTGATCCGAGGTTCACGGGTCACTTCTGGAGGGAGCTCTTCCGGCTCCTGGGGACGGAGCTGCGCTTCTCGACAGCTTTCCACCCCCAGACGGATGGCCAAACGGAGCGGGCCAACCATCTTCTGGATATCTATCTGAGGCACTTTGTTGCAGCCAATCAGGAGGATTGGGCAAAGCTCTTGGACGTTGCACAATTTTCGTACAACATGCAGAAGAGCGAGGCGACGCAACAAAGCGCGTTCGAGATCGTCACTGGGAGGCAGCCAGTGACGCCTGCAGGACTGGCGGCCAGGTACGCGGGGAAGTGTCCGGCGGCGTATCATGTGGCGCGTGGTTGGCAGGACAACCTCGAGGCGTCGAGGGCCATCTTGGATAAAGCGGTGCGCAAAATGAAAAAGTTCGCTGATCAGAAGCGGAGGCATGTCGAGTTCCAGGTGGGAGACAGGGTTCTTGTGAAGTTACGAACACGTCAGTTCAAAGCACTTAGGAACCTGCACCAAGGGTTGTTGAGAAGGTACGAGGGTCCCTTCGTCATCACCAAGCGAATAGGCACGGTGGCCTACAAGGTGGATCTTCCCAAAGAACTGCGACAGATCCATTCAGTGTTCCACGTAAGCATGCTGAAGAGATTCTACGAGGATGCAGAAGACTCTGGGCGTGAAGTGGAGACACGTGGATTAGTGAACGACATGAGCACACCGACAAGTTCAAGAGGCGCACCGGAGTTGCCGGGGATGGCAACAACTTCTGTGGGGAGGATGTCACTCCTGCCCACTGAAGGGCGCGCCCCGAGCGGGCGTGGCCATGCGCGCGAGGAGGCGGGCGTGGCCGGGGCGATTCCTACTCCTAGTAGGAATAGGAGTCGTCCAACACTCCGAAGGTCCGACGAGGAGGGAGGAGCTTCTGGAGATGAAGACTTGGACTCCTATCGTGAGTAGGAGGACGAGCGCGTGGAGAAGTGCAGGATCGGAAGGATTCCTACTCCTAGTAGGAATAGGAATTCGGACCTCTCCTAGGTCGAGTAGGACTTGGGCGCGGACGGAGCTTCCTTCTGGATCGAGGGTCACTTGGAGATGAAGTCCTAATCATAGGAGGACTGAAGATGGGGAGAGGCCACAGGAAAACAGTCCTAGTCCTAGTAGGACTAGGACTTGTCCCGGCGGGCGCACCCGGGGCGCGCCCCGGACATGGCAGGGCGCCAGGAGGGCGGCCTGACCAGTTTGCCTTCAAGATGGACTTTGAAGGAGTGCTGGCCGAATTCTTCTAGGACTCCAAGGTTGCTGGATTTCTACTCCTACTCCAAGGAGGTTTTTTCTAGAGAAGGGCTTGCATGCCTAATAGGATTAGGTCCTTAACTTAGACTAGGAGTTGTTTCTCTTGGGCACTATAAAAGGACATGTAATCAAGGCTTGTAAGACCATCCTGGACAATCTGAGATTGCTCAATAATATTCTCTAGTTTTCCTCTAAACTCTTAGCCTCCCTCTCTTCTTCCTGGGCGGGTGTTTCGTTGTGCATCCGGGGCGTGTACGGCCGGGGTCCAAGGCACGTCCAAACGAGGGCTGATCGGCGACCGAGCAGGGTTCGTCGAGCCGCACGTCTGGTGTTTCATATCCGAAGCGTAAGGGCGTGACACATCGGCCGGCAATCCGAACTCCTCCTCCGACATCTTGAAGAGCTCTACGAAGATCGCACTCGATAGGTACTTCAAGGGGATCATGAAACGCCGGCTGTCCGCCGTGTAGACGAAGACGTGTCCTCTGATTGCGACGGAGCAGCTGCGTACATCTGATTCCTCACTGTTAGGATCAGCTGCCGCGGCTGCTGAGGTTATTCTCCTCCTTCCCAGTGCTGCAAACTTTTGCCACTTGTGCACCATCTTAAGAAGCTTCTTTGCGTTCACCATTGCTTTTGTGATGGGATGAACTTGGCCTTGGAGCCTTGAGACTTAGGAAGCAAGCACTAGTTCTTCTTTGACAGGTGTGGCTGTGTTGAAGGAAATGCAAACAACTTGGTTAGTATATAAAGATGAGAGATAAAGTCCCAAGGAAAGCAAATGAGGACATCCCATGGGCCAATATGGGCAAGTCGAACTGTCACAAGAAAAGCAAGGTACATGTTATGTTCGGACACGAAGGCATCCTTCGTGTTCATGTCTGAGATCTGGTGAGGCTTCAATTCATGTCCATGGCAACTGTTTTGGGTCCACTTGGGGTTTGATGCTTCATGGAAATGACAGTATATGAAGTGAAAGATGATGATGCTGCAAATGTCTCTGATATGAGTCAGGCCAGAATTTTAGGTTTGGATGGTTAATCATGTTGAGCAGGTGGTCTGTCGGTGTCCGCAGACTTGGAAGCTTTCAGTGTACGTTGAATCCTGATGTTGGTGTAGATCGAGGGCCATATAGCGTATGCCTCGCAGTTGGGCGTGTCTCTCTCAGGTTCCTTTCTGCGTCACATGCCATGAGACATGAGTAATAGCTTTGAAGCAACATTTTTTTCTGATTACAACTTTACTGCCAGGAGTGTGATAGCGACTCGTCCAAAACAAATTGACGTTTTGAATCCATATGCAAATTATGTGCCCAAGGTACTTCAACTCTTGCAGTTTACAAGATAACTGGGCTAGGATTCGTTAAAAATTAAATGATCAGCGTTTAAAGCAGGGCACGGTCATACTGTGTCAGATCACTGGCCAGTCACTAAACTTTTTAATAAAGATATCAGAAACTGTCTGCACATAAGCTTGTTACGAAATGTTGAAGGTTTGGCACCACCGGATTTAATTCAAATCGGATTAACGTGTATGCCTTGGATCAATGATTGATGCCCTGATTTATTAAATATTTTTATCCTTGACTGAGAAGACACGAGTGTGCAGAGTTGAGTTGCTCTTTAATGACTTCACATTTGGGCTTATCACTGATGCTCAACAGTTTGCTGCTGATTGCAGTCAGCAAACACAGATCAATAGTTAGAAAGCATTGAAATTCCAACTCCAAGGTAGACCAAGTAAAAGAAAATGAATATGGCTACTTCGACTTATATACATATAAGTTGGAATATATAAGTTCCATCAAGGTTATCTCAATTCAAAAGCTCAACTCATAATTTACTCAAACAATTGCTTTCTGTACAATAACAAAAATGGATGTCTACCAGCGACATCACAAGATTTTTACAGAACGTACGTGATCAGAAATTTTATTCAGGGTGTACAAGAACACTATATATATGATCAGAAAACTACTAATTGCTGACATTTTCCTGCTCCGAGTAATGAAGACTCTGAACAATTTCTCATAAAACTTGCGACCACCGGATCCTTCTCAGCGCACTTTAGGCCTCTTGTTTTAAGTAGAGATAACACGTGTTCAAAGACAACTGCATTGCAAGGCAACGTGATCGGGCCGTCTCCTGGCAATCCAAACTCTTCTTTGGCCATCATCAGTAGCTCCTGCAATATACTCGTATTGAGGAAGGAAATAGGCACCATGAACCGTTTCCCTTCACAGGTGTACAGGATGAAATTGCCTTTCTCTGCAACTAATCTGCTGCACTCATTGGCTTCTGGAGTTCTGTCAAGTGAGACCCTCTTCCTCCCCAAAAGAGCAGTCTTTTGCCACTTTCTTGCCATTTGAACAAGTCTCTTTCTGCTAAGCATGTTGTGCACACTCAATGGATGATATGATTCAGATAAAAAGAGGAGTAACTAAGCATACCAATGTGTTTGTTGCATGAGCTACTCTGAGCTTCTATTTTATAGGCTGGAAGCCTGGAGCCATTGGCTTCTACATTATTGGCTGGAACCTTTGAGGAAAATGTATCTTTCTGGAAGAAGTTTAGTTGGGGAACAAGTTAATATGATTATTAAAGAAGACAACTTTGAACATGCATGGTATGTCTGGAGACGGTTGCATGGTTGCCTTCCGCAGCTTACTCATATCTAGGGGCTAACAATATATAGATAAGACATAGTAGGACCAGACAATAAAAGATCATTTTCATATGATCACACATTGCAGCCAACTTTGAGCTTGTTCTTTTACTAATTTTCTTTCATGAAAATAATGAATTGGGTGCTTGAAGAACCACAAAAGTCTGAAATTGATGTGTTGTCTTTTAAGGATGGCAACATGATATCCGTTTGGAGAAAAATACCATTCTAGTTTTCGAATATTGCATATACGTAACATTTGAAGACATAAGCCGAACATTTGTCTTTGATCCAACTAACTCCAACACAATGGGTGAGAAAGATCTCCTTGTCTCCAGTATACTGATGATTAACCTAATATGTCTGATCAGTCAAGCTTAAAAAGTAAGAACTGTCCAAACTTTCATTTATGAATGCTGGACATATCGCATATTATCCTACTGACATCTGAAATGCCTCATGAATTAGTAATGTTGATGTCAAGCTACCAATACAGCCTACCTACAATGAGACCGTTAACATCGCAGGATTTCTCTCCCGAGTGTCAACACAGAATGAAACATAAAGAACATCGCGGGCGGCCAGGTTCGGCCGCTGGCTGGCACCCGATCTGGCCGCCTGGCGGTCGGATCTGGCCGTCAGCGCCAAATCCGGCGGTCGGATCTGGCCGCCAGCGCCAAATCTGGCGGTCGGATCTGGTCGTCCGCCGCTGGCTGCAGGATTCGGTCGCGGGCTAATTTTTTTTATATTATAAAAATTTTTTGTGACAATTGCGACCGTCGAAATTTCAATGGTTGCTACTGTCGATATTTGCGGCGGTCGCGACCGTCGAAGTTTCGACGGTTTCGTCGACCGCCGAAAGTTTTGACTATCGTGACCGTCGGACGACCGTCGAAACTTGCGACATTTTTTTTTCAACCGTCGAAAATTGATTTGCAACGATCATTTTTTGGACGAATCGATTCCGTTGAAAAAACCGTCGAAAATCGTTATTTCTGACGATTTTTAGGAAATTATAGACGGTTTCGATCATATGTAATTTCCATCTTTCTTGTAATGCAAGAACAATTCATTTGACTCGAGCGTACTCTGATGTATATGTTTTGTTACTTTTGCTACTTTTCTGTAAGTTCAAATTGTATATTCTCAATCTATTGCTAAAGATTCCATGGAGTATATGTGCTCTTGTGTAGTAGTAGACTTGAGCAACCAAGTCTGTATTTTCATGCAGCAAAGGGTAGCATATAACATGCAGCATATTCCTTTTTCCATTTCTAAATAGAGATGTAAAAATGTAAAATATATAGGACAGTGTTTGAGTTGAATTCGAGAATAGAATTCCTCATTGTTACGCTACAAGATTCGTAAGGCTATATTAGTGACGCCAATTTATAATTTAATTTTTTCTTTAACTTTGATAAGCCAACATAACTCAACGAAAAACTAAATTACAATAATATTTACAATAAGTGAAAGTTATTCACACAATATCCAATAAGATGTGGGTTATGGATCCACAATTATACAATATGAGATTCTATAAATGTCCATATTCAATGTGCATATCAATCATCTCACTATCATCATTGCCTCATCAGAGAAAAAAATCCAATAAAAATACACACTATGTTACTCACCAATAAATAATATGAACTATGTATCAATGTCCATAATAAACTATTAATATTATGCATCGTCAATAATTCATAAACAATTATTTGATTAACGATAAATAATTTTCAATATAGCAATTAACAATTAATAATAATAAATTGATTAATTATAACAATTATCTATGCCACCAATTTAATTGCTATAATTATCAATTACTTCAACTATCAATTATCATTAATCAATCATCAAATGATCATATCCTTATGTAATAATTTCCAATTTATCCATAAGCATAAAGGCACAATTTATTTTTCATCACACGTAAAGGTGCAATTCAATTATCCAACAACCATATATGTTGTAATATAATTCTCAATACCATTAAGGTGACTGACCATACATTTGCCAATTAGTAAATTACCTTTTTCTTTATTCTTCAACCACAAGAATGGTAATACAATTGTCAATAACATAAAGGTCACAATACAATTGTTTAATTGTCCACTTAACCTTGGAGTTATCCATATAATCATAGGGTCATGTCGATAACTCTCATTTATTTAAAAGAATATCATGTCGTGTGTGAGGTAGCAAAATGCGAAACATGACCCACTATTTTCATCTTCTATCTTTATCAATTATTCAATTGGGTTCCTTTTCCAATTTAGGGTACAAACATGCGAACACATAAATCACCATGTAATATTAATTAGATGTCAATCAATCAAATAATACATATTTCAACAATAGTCAATTTTTCATCGATTCCAATTACCCATAATCAATAAATAATTTGTAGAAAAGTATTATCATGACCATAATTTGATCTTATCAATAAGTTAATCATCAGTGATCAATACTTATACGATCAAGAATCAATATAATAATTATCATAGTTAACTATAATTAATTTCCTAAAAATAACTATTCTATCAAACTAGGGTCGAATGGGATGAAACCTGAGTCATGTCAAATTTGGTCTCAATTCTATTCAATTAATATTCTAGATCTTGAGCTAGGTTAGGTAGAACTCGGCCCATGTTCATCCATTTGGTCAAATTCGAGTTGGGTCCAAACAAAATTCAAATTGTGTCAATTATTTCCTACTCTATATTCCACCAATGTTAGAATTCAACCGAGTTACCTGCAAATCGAGTCAGATCAACTTTCAATCTTCTTCATCAAATTCTATCAATGAAACTTGGGTTGAATCACCTACGAACTCAGGTCGGGTCGGTTCTACTATTTTTCTATTAATTCCTATTGATAGAACCCATGCTGGATTGCTTCGAAATCCGGTCCACTTTCTATTCATCCATTAGCGTCGAACTCGGGTTCTCTTCTTTCATCAAATTCTTCGATGAAACTTGGGTTGAGTCGCCTACAAACTCAGGTCGAGCCGGTTCTACTATTTTTCTATCAATTCCTATTGATAGAACTTAGGCCGGATTGCTTCGAAGATTGGTCCACTTTCTATTCATCCATTAGCGTCGAACTCGGGTTACAAGAACCCGAGTCACACATCCAATCACCCTGGCCGATTTCTTTGAACTCGGTCCAAATTTTCATTAGACCTATCCGGATTCGAGTACTGCTCAAGTTTTGCAGCCCATCTGAAGTTATGTTTTCAATACAACTTTTGATCCTCTTTTCAGATTAAAAATCCAATTCAATCCACAATTAATCCAAAGAATATATCATAGATAGGATAAGAGTCCTAAAGGTTTATACCGATGAAAACAATGGATGTAGGGATCCCATACATATCTTAAATTGGTTGAAAAAAACTAATTATGAATCCTTGTCAAACTTCGCTCAATCATTTCCTCATGATATCACCTCAAAACTCGTGCAAGTCATTTGGGCGATAATCTTTGATGTCGAGGCTTCAAACTAGTTTGGTCATCATCTGATGTGTGCCTTGGTTTGAATGCAAATGAGGAGAGAAGGAGATGCTACTATCCAAAAATTTGGCTCTTGATTTGGGGATGAACTCAACACCATTGAGGCCTTATTTATAGATTTTTGAATGAAATTTGATTCGAGTTGGATCCCCTTTTATGTCTGATTTAATCTTTATCAGCTTCTCATAAAAAAATTATTAATTATTCTGAATTTAAATCTTTAATTTCCATCTTAATCCAATCTCTCTCAAATTCCTTTTGTATCTCGTCTCTAATTCATAACTTATCTCGATCAAACTATACTTTTATTTTAAGCCTTAAAACTCTCAATTTTATTCCATTTAGGAGTCCTTTATCCATCAAACATCTCTTTGGATCTCAAATAAAACTAAAATCTCAATCTCAATCTAGTTAAGATTCCTACTCTCAATAGGATTCATCTTTTTTTTCTTATCTATTTTTCCTTCTTAATCATACTTTTAATATTTCACAAACTCAAATCCATAATCATGATCCAATCAATATTCCTCTGCATAAGGGGGTCTATTACGGTTGTAATTTGAAATTGATTAACTTCATATACCGTAATAGATGTCCTAACTTCTAGGATGATTGTACAATCCTAGTCAAAGTAAAATTCTCATCATATATAAAGATAATGCTTATATAAACTCCTAAATGTTAGGATTAGGGATGGTCTCAAAATTTGAATGATTGTAATCATTTTTTGCGTTTTCATCTAATAATATTTTAGCGGCGTTCCAAAATTTTTCAGATGTTCTTCATTGTGTAACTTCTCCCGTACCAAATTTTGTATAATTCTTGATGACATGGAAATAGCATAGTATTGATAACTCTCTGCAATTGATCGACTAATAAGATTGAATGAAAGAGTTAATGATATGATAACTTCTAAGATGACTCTTATTGATAGTTAATGTTAATAGATTGATAATTGAAACTTTTAATTAGATGTTTGGTAATTGATAGTTAGTTGTTGATCAATCCATACGAGACAATTGTTAATTGATAATCGGTGATTGGGCATTGATAAGTATATATTATCAATTAATAATATTTTATTATAATTGATGGTTGTTCAAATTTCATTCAAAAATCTATAAATAAGGCCTCAATGGTGTTGAGTTCTTCCCCAAATCAAGAGCCAAAATTTTGGATAGTAGCATCTCATTCTCTCCTCATTTGCATTCAAACCAAGGCACACATTAGACGATGACCAAATTAGTTTGAAGCCTCGACATCAAAAATTATCGCCCAAATGACTTGCACGAGTTTTGAGGTGATATCATGAGGAAATGATTGAGCGAAGTTTGACAAGGATTCATAACGCATGGCTTTTAATCGTACACACCTAGTGGGATAAGGCTTTGTTGTTGTTGTTGTTGATTGTTAATTGTTCATTGCTAATTGATCATTTTTATCTTAATGTTCTAAATTGCCAATTGATTGAGATCTACACATATTGAACTTTTAACTCGTTGAAAAGTTCTTTCATGTATCTGAGAATGATGTTATTTTGATCTTACTTTTAATGTTTCTGGAGTGTCCTCCATGGTTAGGGCATTTTAGGGATGTACAACTTATATCTCAAAAGTTTAGAGACTCGAATCGAGCACTATGAAGATGATATGATGTCCTTAGTCTTCACAAGAAAAGTGAAGAACTTTATCACCTATCATGTACTGCGACAATAAATTATCCTTCATCATTCATGATCAAATCATTTTCTTTTGTTTTCTTCGGTGTAACATGAAAGAAAAGAACTGCCTTTGTGTCAATTCTTCAACGGAATGACCAAATCTTTCTTTAGATTACAAATGATTTATGTACAATTTCTATCAAAAAAAATGTAAACATAACAAAGAAGAAAACGTTCAGCTCTGTTCTTCAGAACCCAAAAAGGACAGGTTGCTGGTTGATCGGTCCATTTTGGGCAAATGACGCACTGCAGCGAGAGTTCTTTATGGACGCAAGCACACTCCTATCGGCGCCTCTCGTAAATTGTCTCTGGAGCATGGACACGATCCTCTCCATGCACGCCCCGTCGCACGGAAGCGTTATTGGCCCGTCGGCCGGCAATCCGAACTCCTCCTCCGACATCTTGAAGAGCTCTACGAAGACCGCGCTCGATAGGTACTTCAATGGGACCATGAAACGCCTGCTGTCCGCCGTGTAGACGAAGACGTGGCCTCTGCTTGCGACGGAGCAGCTGCGTACATCTGATTCCTCGCTGCTGGGATCAGCCGCCGCGGCTGCTGAGGTTATTCTTCTCCTTCCCAGAGCTGCGAACTTCTGCCACTTGTGCACCATCTTAAGAAGCATCTTTGCGTTCAGCATTGTGTTCGTGATCAGCTGAGCTTGAAGGCTTAGGAAAGACTAGATCTTCTTTGAGGATGTGGCTGTGTTGAAGGAAATGGAAGTCACCTGATTAGTATATATATATAGAAAGGAAACTAAGTAGAACTGTGAAAAGAGGAACGTCACATAGGGCCAACATGGGCAAGTGGAACTGTCACAGGTAGGGCATGGAGGAGCAAGGTACATGTTATGTTCGGACATGAAGGCAAGGCAGCCTGTATGTGGTTTCATGTCTGAGATCTGGTAAGGCCTCAATTCATATGGTGGCAGCTGTTCTGGGCCCTCCTCCTTGAGTCCAATGCTTCGTAGAACAACAGTACATGAGGTGCAAGATCAGGAGGTCGCAAATGGTTCTCTCTTATCAGCAGGTAGCCTGTCAGTTCTGCAGATTTGGAAGATTTCCATGTACATTGAATCCTGATATTGTTGTAGATCGAGGGCCATATAACGTACGCCTCTCAGGTGGACATGTCCCTCCGATTCCTTACTGCGGCACATGCCATGAGGCATGAGTATTAGCTTTGAAGCAACAAATTTTCTGATCACAGCTCACCGCCAGGACTGTGATAGCGAGACGCGTACAAAACAAATTGACGTTTTGAATGCATTGGCAAATTATGAAGTACTTCAACTCTTGCAGTTTGACATTAAAACAAGCAGCCTTTTGCCACTTCATCGCCATTTGAACAAGTCTCTTTCTGCTAAGCATGTTGTTCTCACACAATGGATGACATGATTCAGATAAATGAGATGAAGTTACTAAGCGTGCCAATGTTTTTGTTGCATGAGCAACCCTGGGCGTCTATTTTATCGGCTGGAAAATGTATCTTCCTTCAAGAAGTTTAGTTCGGGAACAAGTTAATATGTTTATTAGAGATGATAATTTTGTTCGGGAACAAGTTTAGTTCAGGACCAAGTTAATATGCTTATTGGAGACGGTTGCATGATTGCCTTCTGCAACTTATATTCAGTGGCTAACAATGCATGAAGAAGACACATTAGGACCAGTCAATTAAAGCTCATTTTTATATGATCACATATTGCAACTGTTAATAAGGCCTTGAATCCCCAAGACACTCCGCAATAAAAGGTCCCTCGCCTTAAATTCTCGGTGCATTCTTCGGTGCGTAATTTTTCTCCCACAAATTTCCAAATAGCAGCCAACTTTGACTTCGTTCTTTCAGTAATTTTCTTTTATGGAAAGAAAGAGTTGGGTGAGGAAGAACCAGAAAATTCTGAAATTGATGTATTTAAGGATGGCAACATGATATTCAACATCTGTTTGGAGAAAAAAATATCATTCTACTTTTCTAATATTGCATGTATGTTGTGTTAGTTGTGACATGACAATTATAGGCAACCAATTTGATTCATCATGTAGGAGTCTAATACGGTTAAGAAAAGCTACTTACAAAACTCCATATAAAATGGGATACCTCTTGAAGGAATTCTAGTTTTGAATTCAACTCAAAGAACTGTCCTATCTATTTTTACATCTCCATTCTGAAATGAAAAAAAAAGGATATGCTGCCCTGTGCTGCACAGAATATCCAAATCCAGTCCTCTTGTGAAATTAAAATTCACTACTACACATGAGCATGCAATATACTTCATGGACTCTTCAGGAATAGATTGAGGATGTACAATTCACCACTTCCAGAAAGAAAGCAAAAGTAACAAAACATGCATATCAGAGTGTGTTCTGGTGAAATGAATTGTTCTTGGAATACTTGTTCATTGCCTTTCATTCTCATTGTCACTCAGGAGATAAATCTTCCGACATTGGTAGTCTCATTGTAGTTAGGCTGCATAAATACCTGAATCAGCATGTGAAGATGCCGTTAGACTTAGAGTAGCTGACAAGCATTTCTACCTGTCATTCCAAAGACATGTTGGATGCAACCTCTTAATCATCTATGTATATGTAGAACAGAATTAAAGATAACAAAGGATTGTTCATTCTACTTTATATTAGTCACTGATATCTTCAGTAATATGCTGGCTGTTCAATTGGAAAACTCATGAATAGTCATATAATGTTGACAAGAAATAATATCATATAATGAACTTTTTTATGGATGACTATATATATGTGAGCAATTTCCTTTTAGGAAGAAGTCGAATCACTTGACTTCTCATGTGATGTCAATGCTAAGAAAAATAAATCATGTTGTTCCAATCAGAAAATCTGATATGTTAGCACACTTAAATTCTCAATTTTTAACCTAAAATTAGAACCAAATTACTCTTATCTCTATCAAATTTGACTAGTATTTATGTTTTATTTGGGATAAACCAGCAAACCTATGTCCTAGAATTTCTTGATATTTATTCATTATGTGACGCCTGAAACCACAAAAATACCATCAGTTCCTCTAATTATAAAGCCTGCACCCCTAGCCTCGTTGACTCCGGCGAAGGAGTCATCAAAGTTAAGCTTAATTCAGCTTGGAGGAGGGGGCTCCCACCGGACCAGCGTCTGTTCTTGGGGGAAAATGCCTCAAATAGGTTGTATGTAGCATACTCATAGTAGCCGAGGACTCTCCCAAATTATCTGAACGGTTACCTCTTGGAGCATAAGTGGGCATCATTTTAGGCACTCCAAAGGCCCCACAGACAAAAGGCAATTAGGTTGAGAAGCAATATCAAAGTTTTGACCCTCATGTACCCAGCTGCCGGAAGGCCAAGTGGAGACAAGTTCAAAAGTAAAGTTAAGCTTGGACTGAACTAAATTCCAGAGTTGTGAGGCTAATTGGCAGGAGAAAAATAAATGCTCAAAAGTTTCAGTGGCTAACCCACACAGAGAGCATAAGGAGTTAATAGAAGGATTGAACCAAGAAATAGCATCTAGGGTGGGAAAACGATTATGATGTAACTTCCAAAGGAGGAGATGGATCTTAGGGCGTATAGAGATTCTATGGATTTTAACCACTATAATAACCTATAATAACATTTCCTCTTACATGATAGCTCTCCCTCTTCTTGTGCTCGGCTCCTGTGCTCGTACAGGATAAGTCAATCCGAATCCGACCCGATCTGACAAGAACATGAAGGTCCAAATGGAACATGACCTAATCAAGGTTTGTCGAGTACGGATTGAAAAATCCCAACCGAGTCAACCCGACCTTTTTATTTTTAATTTAAATTAAACTATTTTTTATTTAATTGAGGTTTTATGTGATTAAAATTTTAATAAATATAAAAATAAATCCTTTAATATAAAAAAATAAAGCCTCGGGTCGGATTAGGTCTGCTGCCCAGAATGTCCTCAATCCCATCCAATCCAACCAGAACAAAATTAGTCGAGTTGGGACAGGTTTCGTGAACACTCCCTGTTCATATGATTTTCACGTATCTTATTTCTGCCATATTGTGCAATCCTATTATGGACATAAGTATATTTAAGATAAAACTGATCGGCATCCTGCAAAAGGCTTCTTGTCAGTGGAGACTTCCTGAATCAATATTCATATAGTGTCCTATAATGAACAAGATAAAAATGCACAAAGATTTGTTAGACAAGATAAGAGATGTGAGCCTCTGATCACCATAGTTGTTGATTGATATGTGGTGATTGTTAAAGATTGAAATCGATTGATAGCAATTAGTACGGTGGCTGATGGAAGATTATAATGAAACTACTCTCTGTAGTGAATCCAAGAAAGGAGGGATCTTCTCTCCATATGTTAGTCATCATGGGGTGAATGTCATTGATGATTGATGACACGAAAATAACATAATATTCTTTTAATAAGTAACAACTCTCCACATTGGCTGATTGATAAGATTGAAGAAAGATGTTAATGATATGATAACTTCTAAGATGAGCCTTATTGATAGTTAATGTTAATAGATTGATAATTGTAAATTATATTTGATAATTGATAGTTGTTAGTTGTTGATCAATTGATAGATGGAAATTATTAATTGATAATTGATGATTGAGCATTGACAAGTGTCAATTGATAATCGGTAACTATTGATTGTAATTTATTACTGTTAATAGTTCATTGCTAGTTGATCATTGTTATATGGCTATTAATTGATGATCTAGATTGCTCATTGATTGATATCTATTTTATTTTCACCACACATATTCACCTTTTAGTAGTTATGAGCTTCTTCCCTATATCTATAGGTAGATGGTGGTGGTGATGCTGATGGTGGCTTTTGTGATGGCAGGTTTGTAGGTGGATTGGGATGTTATAGTAGTTTATTTTGAGATAATTAATTATCATGAGGTTGTGAAATGAGAATGATGCTATTTTGATATTAGTTTTGTAATATATGACAACTCGAATAGAATAAGTAATGTTTGTGGAGTGGACTCCATGTATCTCAAAAGTTTCGCATACTCGAATCAAGCAATATGAGGATGACATTATCTCCTTAGACTTCATATGAAAACTGAAGAACTTATCACCTGATCATTACTGTAATAACAAATTATCCTTCATCATTCGTGATCAAGTGCGTCTCTTTCTTTTTGTGTTTCTGTTAGGGGTGTGACATGAAAAAAAAAAAAAAGAAACTGCCTTTGTGTCAACTCTTCAACGGAATGACCCAATCATTCTTTAGCATTATATCAAAAATTTGCTACAAATGATTTATGTACAATTTATGTCAAGAAACAAAATGCAAAAATAATAGAGAAGAAGAAAACTTTCGAGCTCAGTTCTCTCAGAACCCAAGAAGAACAGGTTGCTGGTTGATCAGTCCATTTTGGACAAACGACGCACTGCAGCGAGAGTTCATTATGGACGCAAGTACACTCCTCTCAGCGCCTCTGGTAAATCGTCCCTGGAGCATGGACAGGATCTTCTCCATGCACGCCCCGTCGCACGGCAGCGTTATTGGCCCGTTGGCCGGCAATCCGAACTCCTCCTCCGACATCTTGAAGAGCTCTACGAAGACGGTGCTCGATAGGTACTTCAAGGGGATCATGAAACGCCGGCTGTCCGCCGTGTAGACGAAGACGTGCCCTCTTCTTGCGACAGAGCAGCTGCGTACATCTGAATCCTCACTGCTAGGATCAGCCGCCGTTGCTGCTGAGGTTATTCTCCTCCTTCCCAGAGCTGCGAACTTCTGCCACTTGTGCACCATCTTAAGAAGCTTCTTTGTGTTCAGCATTGCTGTTGTGATCAGCTAAAGGAATGAACTTGGAGGCTTCGGATAGTTCTTCTTTGAAGATGTGGCTGTGTTGAAGGAAATGGAAGTCACCTGATTAGTATATATAGAAAGAAGAGGAACATTGCATATGGGCAAGTGGAACTGTCACAAGTAGGCCATGGAGGAGCAAGGTACATGTTCTGTTCGCTACATGAACGCAGCCTGTGTGTGGTTTCATGTCTGAGATCTGGTAAGGCCTCAACCCATATGGATGGCAGCTGTTCTGGGTCAACTTGAGTCCTATGCTTGTACAACAGTACATGAGATGCAAGATCAGGAGGTCGCAAATGGTTCTCTCTTATGAGTCAATCCAGACAAGGTTTGGATGGTAAGTAATGTTGAGCTGGTGGTCTGTCTGTGACTGTAGGCTTGGAAGATTTCGGTGTACTTTTCGATCTCATGCCTCTCATGTGGATATGTCTTGATATCGCTATAGAGTCTAGATAGAGGGCCACGTATCCTATGCCTCTGATGCGGACATGTCCTTACGATTCCTTCCTCTTGCCTGACATGCCATGGTTAATAGCTTTAAAGCAACAATCTCTCTGATCTCAGCTTTACTGCCAGGAGTATGATAGCCAGACTCTTACAAAATAAAGTGACGTTTTGAATGCATATGGAAATTCAGTATGTGCCCAAAATACTTCCACTCTAGCAGTTTACCAGACAACCGAGATAGACTCATTAAAATTAGATGATTCAGAGTTTAAAGCAGGGAATGAGACATACCTTGTCGGATTACAAGTCAATCTCTTGAAACTTTTTAATACACAAAGCAGAAACTGTTTCAACATAAGTTTATTTCCTGAAGTTAAAGATTTCAGGAAATATTATTATCTTGTCTAATTAAAGTTAAATATTTCGCAGAAGTTGTTCTAGGAGGAATTAATGTAACGACATCAATTAGAATGCGTTGGGCGCCGCCCACAGGGTAATTAAAATTGGATTAAACTATTAAAGTGTGTCCCTTCATCAACGATTTAAGCATTGATGTGAAATATCCTTTATCCTTTCAATGCCTTCACATTTCAACCATGATTGGTCAGACATGAGACTTACCACTTAACACTTGCTGCTGACTGCACTCAAATCACAAATTAATATTTAGAAGCACTGAAATTCCAAGTCCTAACGCAGCGCAAGTAAAAGAAATGGATATGGCTACTTTGCCTTCCGTACATGTAAGTTGGGATATATGAATTCCATCAAGATGATTTTAGTTAACAAGCTCAACTGATCAACTCATAATTTAGTCAAGCAGTTGTTTTCAGTACAATAACAAAAATGGATGTCTACCAGCGACATCACAAGATTTACATAAAGTAGATTATCATAAATTCTGATCAGAGTATACAAGATGATCATTATGTGCATGATCAGAAAACTAATAATTGTTGAAGTTGTCCTGCTCTGAGATATGATGATTTCCACATTCCTGCCAAAAAAGAAAAAGGTGAAAACTTACTTTTCCGGTTATGGAGCAGACCCATAAGCCTACCAGATGGGGAGAAATTAAAATAATAATAATAATAATAATAATGCAGTATGAGAAATATTATTGGTCATGTGTTAAATGGAGCTTCCCTTGGACTTGCCCATTTGATATGTTTTTCGTTCTCATTCAGAGGCGGATTTTTTTATGTTCATGTTCATGCATAATCTCATTACAGTCATTAGGGTGTCCACTCAACTAGTTCATATCAGCCTTAGAAAATTCATGTGGAAAACTGAACATCTTCTATTGTCTGTAATATCCAAAATTCAGATTCCAACAGGATTATTGATGTAATATGTCTGGAATTCACAAATGAACGGTAGCTAATGATTAGGCAAAAAACATCAGCACATTGGAGACAACCACATCTTTTCCCATCCATAAAGTTTCTTGACAGTTTGTGTTTTATTGTTATTTGATATGATGAGTCTTCTGCAGGATATGTTTTCAACTTCAAGGTAATTTTTTTACATATAAAATTAATATTGTCCAAAGCCCGGATAAAGAAGGAGGGTTGTGTTAGGCCCCGACAGCCAGCGTAAAACTCTGTCGAATCTCATGAACATGGATCAACGAATATATTGTGTTAGTACTAGGTCGTTACCCGTAAGTAACGCGCTGTACAGCTCGGATACAGTGATAGGAGAGCAAGAGCCGCTGCATCCTCGCCTGAATGCAGTGTTAAATAAGCAAGGGCTACCGCACTCTAATGGACGGAGGCGGTTAAAGAAGCTAGTTCATGAAATTAAGGTCAGATTAGGTTCTTAAAATATTAGAACGTTGAATGGGAAGCGTCTCGAGGTGACACAAGTAATGGACCAGCGTAAGATTAGTATCTTATGCTTGCAAGAAATTAAATGGGTAGGAGAGGGAAGTAAAGAGATTAGGTTAAATGGTTCCAAACTTTGGTATACAGGTAAGGTAAAGGGAAGGAATGGTGTTGGTATTATCGCGGATGCAGAATGGAGGAAGAATATTGTGGAAGTTAAAAGGATTGAGGATCGAATCATATCCGTGAAAGTAATTGTTGGAAATGAGACTATGAACATTATTAGTGCATATGCACCCCAAGTAGGAGCAGAATCACATCTCAAGAAGAAGTTTTGGGCAGATATGGATGGCTTGATTGAAAGTATACTAACAACCGAGAAAGTTTATATTGGGGGAGACCTTAATGGACATATTGGTAAAGAGGCAGGACCACATGCAAGGGTTCACGGTGGGTTTGGTTTTGGAGAGTTGAATGAGGAAGGACAAACTATTATTGATTTTTCTTTAGCATATGACCTTAAGATTATCAACACTTGTTTTAGGAAGAGAGAGAAACATTTAATTACATACAAAAGTGGAACTCATAGGTCTCAAATCGATTTTTTCTTGATAAGAAATATTGATAAAAGACACTGTACTAATTGCAAAGTAATTTCTGGGCATGGGGTGACTACACAACATAGATTGTTAGTTCTTGATATGCAAATGAAATGTATAAAACCAAAATCTCGAACAGTTGTTTATCGAAAGATCAAGTGGTGGAAGTTAAAGGGGGAGAAGCGAAAGACTTTTAGAAGTAAGTTATTAAAAGAAAGTGTGTGGGAGTTAGAAGGAGATGCTAGTATCATGTGGGAGAAAGTAGCAAAAAAGGTTGAAATGATTGCTAAAGTCATTTTTGGAGAATCAAAAGGTTTTGGACCACGAGATAAGGAGACTTGGTGGTGGAATGAGGAGGTCCATGAAAAAGTGCGTAATAAGAAGAATTATTTCAAGGCGATACACTTGGACAATAGTTCTGACAATTGGGAAAAGTATCGTTTGGCGAAAAGGGAGGCTAAGAAGGCAGTTAGTGATGCTCGTACTAAAGCATATGAGGGGTTTTATAAGAAGTTAGGGACAAATGCTGGTGAACAAAGGATTTACAAGATTGCAAGGAATAAAGAGAAGGAGTCGAAAGATTTGGATCAAGTAAGATGCATAAAAAATGAAGTTGGCATGGTTTTAGTTACTGAGGGAGATATTAAGAACAGATGGGAAGAGTATTTCTATAAGTTATTTAATGATGGATGTGAAGGTTCTCGTTATGATCTGGAGGACTTGACAGATAGCGAATGTGAGCTTAATAGGTCATTTTATCGTAGAATTAGAGTATCGGAGGTTAGCGAAGCTCTTAAGAAAATGGAGAATGGTAAAGCCGTTGGACCGGATGGTATACCGATTGAAGTTTGGAAATGTTTGGGAGAAAAATGTGTGTTGTGGTTATGTAAACTATTTAATGAGATTTTACGGTCGAAAAAGATGCCTGATGATTGGAGATTAAGTACATTAGTTTCTATTACAAGAATAAAGGGGATATTCAGAATTGTGCAAATTATAGAGGGATTAAACTTATGAGTCACACAATGAAATTATGGAAAAAAGTGATTGAGCATAGATTGAGAATGAAGACTAGTATTTCTGAGAAGTATTTACTATAGAGGCGATTTATTTACTAAGGGGGATGATGGAGAAGTATCGAGGTAGGAGAAGAGACTTACATATGACTTTTATTGACTTAGAGAAGACGTATGATCGGGTACCAAGGGATGTACTTTGGAAAGCCTTGCAAAAGAAGAGGGTGAGTGTTGCCTACATTAAGGTAATACAAGATATGTACGATGGGGCATTGACTAGGGTTAGGACACCCGGAGGTGAGACAAATAAATTTCCTATAGGAATTGGCCTACATCAAGGATCAGCTTTAAGCCCGTATCTATTTAATTTAGTTATCGATGCTATAACCGAGAGTATAACAGAGGAGGTACCTAAGTGCATGCTATTTGCGGATGATATAGTACTTTTAGCGGATTCAAGAAAAGAGATTAATACAAAATTGGAAATATGGAGAAATACGTTGGAGTCAAAGGGTTTTCGTTTAAGTAGGAATAAAACAGAATATATGCATAGCAATTTCACAAATAAATAACTTAGAGACGATTTGGAAGTTAGGCTAGGGGAGGATATAATTCCTCAAGTGACAAAGTTTAAATATTTATGATCAATTGTAAGACAAGATGAGGAGATTGATGACGATGTTAATCATAGAATTCAAGCTGGTTGGTGTAAGTGGAGGAAAGCCACTAGAATTTTTTGTGATAAAAAAGTACTCAATAAAATTAAAGGAAAATTCTATCGTACTGCTATAAGATCGGTAGTGTTATATGATAGTGAATGCTGGGCTATGAAGGGACAACTTGAACGTAAAGTGAGAGTAGCCGAAATGAGGATGTTGAGATGGATGTGTGATCATACAAGATTAGATAAAATTAGGAATGATCATATACGTGAACGAGTCGGAGTGGCTCCTATTAGTGAGAAAATGGTAGAGAATGTTTGAGATGGTTTGTTCATGTTCAGAGAAGACCATTAGATACGCTAGTAAGAAGAGTAGATCAAATAATCTAGAGTCCGATTAAAAGAGGGAGAGGGAGGCCAAGGTGGACACTTGGCGAACTAATAGAGCAAGATCTATTGGTGAATAATATATCGAAAGATTTGATCACTAATAGAGCGGAATGGCGTCGTATGATCCATGTAACCGACCCCACCTAGTGGGATAAGGCTTTATTGTTGTTGTTATAAAATTAATATTGTCCAAAGACTTCTCTCCATGTTTATGTTATCTAAGAACAAAGTGAACAATCATGATTCAGAAGTTCACCTCATTTTTCTTTGTTCATAAAAACTGATTGTCTGCTGCAAACAAGTTTTAAAGCCAACTTTACTAGAAAATTTCATGTTAAGATTGGTTTCACAGTTGCACTTGCACATAAATTCTTCTTTTTTAAAGGAGAGTACTTTGATTAGATATTAGAATAATAAGGAGAAGAATCCAAATATTACATCTGGAGGAGTTCCAGAAGAGGATCCTCCTCCCAAAGGTGATCAGAACTAGATGATTACAAAAATTTGTGAAACAATCTGTGGCACGGTTCGCTGACCTGTAATATTAAGTTTGCACAGTAAACAATATCTTCAAGGGACCAGTTTTTGAGACATGTACAAAGTTTATCACAATGAAAGGCTGCAATCTTGCGTACCTCGTCTTCTCAAGGAATTACTTCCATTGTGAAACATAAGTTAGCAATTTCAAAAAAGAATTATGGGCATATATATATATATATATATATATATATATATATATATACACATACACATATAATTGAATGTACAAATCAGAATTATGTTCAGAAGACTGCTAACAGTTGACATTGCTTTAAATTATACAATGAAGATCCTGAACAATGTTGCCTCTTGACAATTGACATTAGTATTTGCCTCTCGACATTCTTTGAGCCTCGGCTTCTGAGCAGATGTAAAGTATGCTCCAGTAAGAATGCATCACAAGGCAATGTGATTGGACCATTTCCTCGTAATCCAAACTCTTCTTCTGACATTCTTAATAGCTCTTCAAATATGCTACTCCTTAGGAACTCCAAGGGCACCATGAATCTTTTTCCTTCGGAACTATACACAACAAAATGGCCTTTGGCAGCAATTGACGTGTTGCGTGCATTTCCATCTGCTGAAATATCCTTTGATGTCCACAATATGCGTTTCCTCCCTAGCATCGCTGCCTTGCGCCATTTCCTTGCCATCTGAACAAGTCTCTTTGCACTGATCATCTTGTCGAATTGTGCTGATGAGAAAAGCAAAACTCAGAAGAAGGAATTGTGGGAGAAGATGAGGATCTGAATGTGTTGATTTCTGGAGAATTGTGCATGTTCATTTATAGGCTTCTAAAAAAATATATGCATGGACAGAGTAGCATCGGCAATTGTTTCATTCATCACTGGAGAAGAAACAAAGCCATGTTCTTAGCAGACAAAGAGATAATGCTGAATGTAACATGTCTGGATCAGCAATTGAAGTTGCCGATTCAATTGGCCAAATAGTGATTTCACTTCCTGCAGTCCAAAGACATATTGGGACCAACCTACTTTGTAAGATGACAACGGGCACATCATCCTATCTGATTTTTATTTCCTTCCATAATCAAGTTCTGGTTGTTCATTTAACAATGACATGAACACTTCATGTCATGTTGACCAGACAGAAAATCATGCAATGAATTGTTTACAAAGGATTTTGATTTTAATAAGGAACATGGCTTGTCATATGCCATGAGAACAGATAGGTTTCGGATGTTACGAGACTTGACGTCTCAGAAGAAGCCATGTGTATGCAATTAGATGTATGAACCAATTGGTGGAACGTCCATTTAGATGGTGAATTTATGAGATGAAATCCATGTAGAAATGGAGCATATAATTACAGTTGTTCTATAAGATGGTGATAGTAAAGAAAAAGAATCTAATATATTGTTTTCTTGGATTTTTCTTATAAACTGTTGAAATGCAAACTTGAAACAATTTCTAAGCTCAAATTAGTTTTTCAGTCATCAAAATATCGAAGTTTTCACAAGCCCCAACCAAGCTATACATACTTATATACATCGAACTACGTGCACTAGTGAATGTTTTATCCAGTATAAGCTTCTACTTTCATCTAGTTCTCTTTTGATGTATCCAGAATTATTTGGAAAGAATGTATATATGTACTTTTTCATAGTTTCCATGACTACATTAGCGTACTCTTTTCCACGACACTAGTGTTTACAACTGGACGATGTATGCATGTTATATAAATTTAATTTTTCTATCAGGATATTTCGTTTCCTATATTAATAGATAATTTCCTTTTCTTTTAAAAAAAATCTGTCCTAACACTTCCCAATGGGCCGGGGGGAGAATATATTTGGAATATGTGCGTGTGTAATATATAGTGTTCTCAAATTACTTAGAAAGTCCTAAGTCAGTGCAATCTGAGAAAAAATGGGCTGTTGACTTCTCTTGTTGGCAAATAAGCAGAAAGCAAGCTAGAAAAAGCTTATAGTTTAGCAAAGCAATGGCTTTCAGTACATTAAAGAAAATGGATGTCTGCCAGCGACATCGCAATGTTACAGAAAATTACAAGTCAGAATATACAAGTTGATCATAGTGTCCATGATCAGAATACTACTAGTTGTTGACATTGTCCTGCACTGAGTGATGAAGATCTTGAGCAATTTCTAATGGCGGTTGAAATCACCAGATCCATCTCAGCGCTCTTTACCCCTCTTGTTTTGAGCTGAGATAACACGTGCTCAAAGACAACTGCGTTGCAGCACAATGTGATAGGGCAATCTCCTGGCAATCCAAACTCTTTTTCTGCCATCTTCAGTAGCTCCTGCAAGATACTGGTGTTGAGAAATGCGATAGGAACCATGAATCTGTTCCCTTCACAGGTGTACATAACGCAATGGCCTTTTTGTGCAACTAATGTGCCACAAGCATGAGCTTCTGGATATTTGTTCCATGGGAGCCTCTTCCTCCCCAAAGCAGCTGCCTTTCGCCATTTTTGTGCCATCTCAACAAGTCTTCTTCTGCTGAGCATATTGTGCTCGTTCAATGGATGATATGATTAAGAAAAAAGAGGAGTTGGCGAGTTGCTGAGGATATCAATGTGTTGGTTACATAAACAATTGTGGGCATCTATATATAAGTCGGGAGAGTCATACGTTGAAAGATGTATCTTTCTTCAAGAAGTTTAGTTGCGAAACAAGTTCATGTGCTCATTCAATAAGGTGATCACTCTGAACATGGTGTGTCTGGAGACAAATGTAACGTTGCTTTCTGCAACTAGATATATCTAGTGGCTAACAATGCATATATTAAAGGTATGGTAGGACCATTCCACTAGCCTCGTTACTACATTTCTCTTCTTTTGAATGATTTGGACATTCCAGCAGCCAACTTTACATCTGTTTCTTTTCCTGTTTTTTTTTATCGGAACATGGGAGTTCAATAATTTGAGGGCGAGAAAAGTTTGACAATGATGTTAGTTTTACAAGGATTATGGCATGATATTCGGAATACCTTCTAAACAGACCATTTTTGCTTTTAAGATAGGTGAACCTTGAACTGTAATACCACTGTGACATGTCAATTGCTAATAAAATTCTGTTCAGCAATATTCAGCTGGATATCTTTAGAGCTGTCTTGGAGGGAATTCTAGTACTAAGTTCAGCTCAAACACTTTTCTTCAAATTCCAGTAACCATTTTTGAATTGATGTCGTCCAAAAGAAAAACAAACCATGTTCATTAGGTTATGTCCATCAGAGAATGCCTTGAGTATTACCGAGCAGATTAATAAACATACTTCATGTTTTATGAAACTATTTTTTGGTCAATTGTAGCTCTTTGGGACGAGTAATCTTTCATATGATGCCCTTTGATGTTTAAGTTCTCGTGACGTTCTTGTTGCTACTTATCTGGTTATATTAACCATAGACAATTCAACGCAGAAGCAAGTAGGGTGTAATGTCTGTCAGACTGGCAATCACAAATGAATGGCAAATAATGCATAAGCTTCAGAAGACCCAGGCAGGTTAAGCATCAACATATTGGAGACAAGGAGATTTTGCAGTCAGACGTGATGTTGGAGTTAGATGGTTCAAAATGAATGATGTTACACTCTTCTCTTTTTATGTTTCTTCATGATTGCAGTGTTATGAGTTAATCGGAGTCATTAGATGAGATCATCTAATTGTATGCATTAAACTTAAGAGAAGGTGGTGTTTTGGACCTATCAAGAATCAGAATACAGTAACTCTATCTTTTTTCCTTGTCCTCTGACTTGTGTCTGAGAAGGATAAATTTGCAAGTCAATTTGGCTGGGAAGGATCATTTGATTGATTTAGTTGAGGCAGTACATTCTGACACTTCACTTTTTTACTGAAATTCCTTTTAGTTTTCTCTTATTGGACATGTGGTTGTCCCTTTTATCAATTTTGTTGCAAGCGAAAGTTTCATATGACTTGATTCTTTCATCTTCTAACGCCACGAATTCATGACTTAAACCAAATGACTTTGCATGTTCAATGTCCTCTAAATGCATATAGAGGGACTGGACACAGAGAAACAAAGAGGGAAGATATGTTTGAGATACTTATATGTTAGGAATAGAACATCGAGGATCGATGAATAATCAAAACAACGAAAGAAAGATAAGATGAACATAAAAATTTAACGTGGTAAAACTCTCTTGATCAATGTTAACAAGAGAGAAACATCTACGGACAAAGGAGACCGCCGTCAGAAATTTCACTATGAGCCAAAAGAGATAGTGCATCATATAAAACCCTAACTTTTTTTTCATTTTTTTCCTTTTTCATTTTTTTCTTTTATAATTTTGGGTACAGGATACATAATTCAAGGCACATCAACAAATCTCCACTTTGACTTGAATTTCACAAAACTCTCAAAAATAAAATGCTCAACATGCTCTCCTTTGCCGAATGGCCCACGAGGGCCTAGCTTGATCTTTGCGTAACGCCCGCCAAGTCTGAACAATAGTCGAACTTGGCAACATGTAAGCTCTTTGTCATTATATCTGCTGGATTGTCATGTGTGCTAATCTTCTAAACTTAAACATCTTGCTTTTCCACAATATCTCGAACAAAATGAATCTCATATCTATATGCTTTGTCCTTTCATGATGCATTTGATCTTTTGTAAGATGTATTGCACTCTGACTATCACAATATATGACAGTAGCTTCCTCTTTCATAGTGAGCTCTCCAACTAATCTTCTCAACCAGATAACTTCTTTCACAGCTTCAGTGATGACCATATATTCAGCTTCAGTAGTGGATAATGCTACTGTATCCTGCAAAATAGCTTTTCAATTCACAGCACAATTAGTAATAGTAAAGACATAATCAGTTAGGGACATTTTTCTATCAAGATCTCCTGCAAAATCTGAATCAACATAGCCAATCAGTTCAGCTGAATTTCTACCAAATTCCAAGCATACATCAGAAGTACCTCATAAATATCTCAGGATCCACTTAACAGCTTCTCAGTGCTTCTTTCCTAGATTAGATATATATCTACTAACAACACTGACAGCATGAGATATATCACTTTGACTTGAATTTCACAAAACTCTCAAAAATAAAATGCTCAACATGCTCTCCTTTGCCGAATGGCCCACGAGGGCCTAGCTTGATCTTTGCGTAACGCCCGCCAAGTCTGAACAATAGTCGAACTTGGCAACATGTAAGCTCTTTGTCATTATATCTGCTGGATTGTCATGTGTGCTAATTTTCTAAACTTAAACATCTTGCTGTTCCACAATATCTCGAACAAAATGAATCTCATATCTATATGCTTTGTCCTTTCATGATGCATTTGATCTTTTGTAAGATGTATTGCACTCTGACTATCACAATATATGACAGTAGCTTCCTCTTTCATAGTGAGCTTTCCAACTAATCCTCTCAACCAGATAACTTCTTTCACAGCTTCAGTGATGACCATATATTCAGCTTCAGTAGTGGATAATGCTACTGTATCCTGCAAAATAGCTTTTCAATTCACAGCACAATTAGTAATAGTAAAGACATAACCAGTTAGGAACATTCTTCTATCAAGATCTCCTGCAAAATCTGAATCAACATAGCCAACCAGTTCAGCTGAATTTCTACCAAATTCCAAGCATACATCAGAAGTACCTCATAAATATCTCAGGATCCACTTAACAGCTTCTCAGTGCTTCTTTCCTAGATTAGATATATATCTACTAACAACACTGACAGCATGAGATATATCTGGACGAGTGCAAACCATTGCATACATAATGCTACCAACTGCATTACAGTAAGGAACTTTTGACATATACATTTTGTCTTCATCAGATTGAGGTGAACATGAAGCTGAGAGTTTAAAGTGTGCTGCAATTTGTGTACTGACAGCCTTAGCATTCTGCGTTCCAAAACGCTCCAAGACTTTTTCAATATATTTCTGCTGAGACAAAAATAGTCTTCCTGAACTTCTATCTCTAGAAATTTTCATTTTCAAAATCTTCTTTGCTGCTTCAAGATCCTTCATCTCAAATTCAGAACTTAACTTATTTTTCAAAATATTAATTTCAGATATATCTTTCGCTGCAATTAACATATCATCAACATAGAGCAATAAATAGATGAATGAACCATCGGCAAGTTGATTCAAATAAACACAACTATCATATTTGCTTCTAGCAAGACCAATACTCAACATGAATGAATCAAACCTTTTATACCACTGCCGAGGGGATTGTTTAAGTCCATACAATGACTTCTTCAGTTGGCAAACTTGATCTTCTCTACCTTCAACATGAAAACCCTCCGGCTGCTCCATATATATATCTTCTTCTAGATCGCCATGTAAGAATACAGTCTTAACATTTAGTTGCTCAAGTTCAAGATTCTCCAAAGCAATAATAGCAAGCAAAGTACGAATAGAAGTATGTTTCACAACTGGAGAGAACACATCATGAAAATCAACACCCTCCACTTGACTGTACCCTTTTGCCACCAATCTTGCTTTATACTTTATCTCTTCATTATTGATTCCTTCTTTCTTCTTGAACACCCATTTGCAGCCAAGAATCTTCTTATTCACAGGTTATTTTACAAGATTCCAAGTGTCATTCTTCTATAGAGATTCCATCTCCTCCTGCATTGCTATTAACCACTTATTACAATCAGGACTTCGAATAACTTCAAAATAGGAGGAAAGATCAGGTAACTCAATATCTTCAGCAACACTTAATGCATAAGCGATCAGTTCTTCAAATCCGAGCCTTTGAGGTGCTTTTATTTCTCTCATCGATCTATCACGAGCTAACATGTATTGCTGCTGAACTTGAGGTGATGCATGAACTTCAGGTGCATCAGGAGTATCATTCTTTTCATCAGAAGAACTTGACAGTTCTAACTCCACCTTCTCCAAAATTTTCTGCTTTTCTATATCACCAATAATAGATAAAATCTTTTCTCGAGTGAAGCATTACAGATTCATGAAAAGTAACATCTCTACTGATAATAAATTTCTTAGTTTTAGGACATCGTAATCTATAACCTTTAACACCAGATTTATAACCAAGAAATATGCACTTCCTAGCTCTAAGTTCAAGCTTTCCATCATCAACATGTGCATATGCAGGACAACCGAAAACTCTTAAATGTGAGTAATTAGGAGAATTACCTGACCACACTTCTTCAGGAATTTTTAAGTCTAAGGATCGGTGAGGAGACCGATTCACTAAGTGACATGCCAGGTTCACAGCCTCTGCCCAAAACTCCTTGCCAAGTCCTGCATTTGACAGCATACATCGTGCTCTTTCTAGTAGAGTTCTGTTCATTCTTTCTGCGACTCCATTCTGCTGTGGAGTTCTCACAACTGTGTGATGCCTTGCAATACCTTCTTTGTCACAGAATTCATTGAACTTAGAATTACAGAATTCTAGTCTATTATCAGTCATCAGCCTCTTCACAACTTTTCCAGATTGCTTCTCTAGCAAAGTCTTTCATGACTTGAATGTTTCGAATACATCATCTTTATGCTTTAGAAAATAGACCCAAACTTTTCTAGAGAAATCATCAATAAATGTCAGCAAATATATATTTCCTCCTTTCGAAGGAACCTGAGAAGGACCCCATAAATCTGAATGGATGTAATCAAGGGTTCCCTTCGTCTTATGAATGGCTGAGCCGAAACTAACTCTCTTCTGCTTTCCGAAGATACAATGCTCACACAGCTCTAACTTTCCAACTTTTGCACCAGAAAGAAGACCTCTGTTATTAAGAACTTGCATGCCCTTCTCACTCATATGGCCCAAACGCATATGCCATAACTTTGCGTAATCTTCCTCTGAGGTGGATGAGACTGCTGCTGAATCTATCACCGTCGAACCTTGGAGAACATACAAACTACCGATTTTGAGGTCTTTCATCAACACAAGAGCACTATGGGAAATTTTCATTCCATTAGACTCAATAACAACTTTGCAACCATTTGAGTCTAAGACACCGAGAGAGATAAGATTCTTCTTCAGATCAGGAACATGTTTGACTTCTGATAATGTCCTAATAATCCGATCATGCATCTTAATCTGGATGGATCCAATACCAACAGTCTTATAGGCAGTATTGTTGCCCATAAGAACGACTCCACCTTCAACAGATTTGTACGTGGAGAACCAATCTCGATTGGGACATATATGGTATGAGCATCCAGAATCGAGAATCCATTCAGTTGATGATCTGGATTTGTTTGATGTCGTTACCAACAGAACATCTTCATTCTCACTTTCTGCTACACCAACATCTGCAACTTCAGCCTTCTGATTTCCCTTCTCGTTGCCATCATTAATCCTTTTATTTTTATTCTATAATTTGTAACACTCTGCTTTGATATGACCCTTCTTCTTGCAATAATTGCAGACTTTATATCTGTTCTTTGACTTGGATCTGGATCTATCTTGATTTTGATTTCTCGTCTGATGTCTGCCTCTTGCGATCAGACCTGAGACTTGATCATCAGATTTGTTACTTGATCCCAATTCATTATCCAACTTTTCTTTGCTCAGCAGTCTGCCATTAACATCTTCAAACGTGAGTTTGTCCCTACCGTAGATCATCGTCTCCTTAAAGGTTTTATATGAAGATGGCAGAGAACAAAGAAGTAATAGGGCATAATCTTCATCGTCAACCTTTGCATCTACATTCTTCAAATCATTGATTAGGATGAACTCACTGATATGTGATTTGATCGACATACCTTCGGCCATACGAAAGGTGTACAGCCGCTGCTTCAACACAAGTCGATTCGCTAGGGTTTTCATCAGATACAGAGTTTCCAACTTCGTCCAAAGACCGACCGTCGTCTTCTCTGTGAGAACTTCCTGAAGAACATCGTTCGTCAGGCACAACTGAATCGCAGACATGGCCTTCTCGTCGAAATCCTCCCAGGCGAACGCCTTCATGGCATCAGGCTTTTGACCCGACAGCGCCTTCTTCAACTCATTCTGAATCAGGATGGCATGCATCCGAACCTGTCACAAATTGAAATTTGTGTTCCCGTCGAACTTCTCGATGTCGAACTTCGTTGTAGTCATCTTCGCGAAAAGAAACTCGGCTCTGAAACCAATTTGTTGGGAATAGAACACCGAGGATCGATGAATAATTAAAACAACGAAAGAAAGAGAAGATAAACACAGAGATTTAACGTAGTAAAACTCTCTTGATCAATATGAACAAGAGAGAAACATCCACGGGCAAAGGAGGTCGCCGCCAGGAATTTCACTATGAGCCAAAAGAGAGAGTACATCATATAAAATCCTAACTCTCATATATAAAGGTCCATACCGCGGGGGGCGCCCCCCGCAACCCCCACAAGAATCAGTGGCGGGCTACGAACTTGGGCCTAACGGCCCAAGCCCTCCGCTTTCGCCAAATATTCTTATTTTTTTTCCTTTTTCATTTTTTTCTTTCATAATTTTGAGTACAAGGTACATAATTCAAGGCACATCAACATTATATTTTCTGCTCTAACTAAAAACAGAAATCTACTTCTGCAATATTGAGAAGAAGAATACTATTGCAAAATCTTCTATATAAGGAAATGTACAAGTCTATGAACAAATGACAACAATGTTCAGAAGACTGATAACAGTTGAGATCTCTCTAAACTGCACAACGAGGATCCTGAACAATGATGTGTCTTGAAAATTGACATTATCATTTGCCTCTCCACGTCTTTTGATGCTCGACTTCTGAGAAGATGTAAAGCATGCTCCAGGAATACGGCATCACAAGGCAACCTAATAGCTCCATTTACTTGCAATCCAAATTCTTCTTCTGACATTCTCAGCAGCTCACCGAATATAGTACTTCTGAGGAACGCCAAAGGCACCATGAATCTTTTTCCTTCAGAGCTATACACAGTGAAATGGCCTTTTGCTGCAATTGATGTGATGCATGAATTTGTATTTGGCAAAGCATCCTTCGATATCCAAGAGATCCGTTTCCTCCTTAACATTGCGGCTTTCCACCATTTTCTAGCCATCTGGAGGAGTCTCTTTTCATTGATCATTTTGTATACTTGGGCTGATTGAATAAACAAACTCTGGGAAGGAGGAACTGAGGTTGCTGAGAATTTTGAATGAGCTGTTGATTGCTAGAGAAGTTGTGTTCGCTTATTTATAGGCTATGAAGAATAATCCACGGAAGGGATTGCATTGATCTATTAATTATTGCATAGGAAACATAGCCATGTGCTTAGCAGACAACGAGATAACGATGAATGTTCCGTGTCTGAATCAACATGTCAAGCTGCAGTAGCAAACAAGTTATTATACTTCTTGGAAATTCTAACATCAAAAACTTGTTCGGACCATCCTATTAATCATCAAGTATACATAGGATGGGGTATAAGGTACCAACGGGCATGTCATCCTACATTAACTTCTATAATCAACGTGGATTGCTCATTTAGCAATGGCATGATCAATTTATGTCATGCTGGGCAGACAGAAAAGCATTTAAATGCTGTATATAACTGCACAAAACTACTTGGATTTCAGAAAGAAAATGAATTTTCATATTTTAAAGTTTGATACCTCAGGGGTCATCTATATAATGGTGTATTTTATCCGATTCTAATGTTGAAATTCTGAAGCTGAATTCATCAGTAAACTTATGATGATGAGAAATCTACTTGGAATGTGGATAATCCAATATTTCTATACAATATAAGCTAACTTAGTGAAGATGTTTGTAAATCTCATTCTTGGACAAGTTGATTTAACATAATGGAACCTAACTCAGAGATCATTTCTTTTGTTGGATGCATTAAAAACAAAAGTTCATGAAAAATTTTAGACCCAAAAAGAAGGTTCATCATTGATTTTAGACAAATCCAGAGTCAGATCTGGATTACTTTTAACATCTAAGTTTATGCTTTAAATAGACCCAGAAGGGAATGAAACGCTTGTATTAGCTCCATTTACAAATTTCGTTCGTTAATGACCATGCATTTTATTAAATTTCTTCCTTTATTGTGAAATTGCATGTCAATTAAATTTCTTTCGCTTGGTTACAAACAACGAAGAAACACATTTCTGGTTAGATGGAGCTTTGCATAGACAAATTGTTTGAGATGTTTTCCTTCTTTATTCAGTCCAATGGAAGTTAGGTTGTCTAACGGTGTAGCAAAATCAGCCTTGGACATTTCATATGCCAAATTGGGACAATTGCTATAGCCTACAATGTCCATATTCAGGTGCCACTTGGATGAGATATGACATGTCTGGCATTGTAGATCAGATGAGTGGTACCTAATGACTAAGCTTCAATAGATCCTAGGAGGTTAAGCATCATTATATTCAAGGAAATCTTGCTCCCACACAAAAATGTTGGGAGCCAGTTGCATCAAAATAAAAGGTATACTATTTTCTTGGTATGACTTCATCATTGCTATCTCCGGTGGGTGGGCCTTAGCTAAGGAGCCTTCACATTGAATTCTCTTTACTGAAAGGTGAAATCCTTTTACGTTACACCTACATGACCAGTAATATTGTACTACCATTTCTTGCTTCATAGTTTAAAGATAGCAACTTCTCCGCTTATGAACATAGTATAAATATCTACTGAGATTTATCCAAGGACTGATTTCATAGTATAAATATCTACTGAGATTTATCCAAGGACTGATTTCGTTTATAGGATAAACTATGATCAATTTTCTGTCGTTTATACTCATCAAACATCAAGGTCTCTCTGAAGGGATTGATTCTTGATATCTTGATTCTTTCAGTCATAAATTACATAACTTGGTCAATGATTCTTCATCTTCCATTTACCACAAAGGACATGAAGCAAGAACGCATGCATAACGACAGAGAGGGAGGGTTATGCTAGAGATGCTTGTGTTTATATGTACTTGTACTTGAAAGCTGGAAATTACTTCCATGATGGAAAACCTAAATTCTACTGAGATTCTGTATTTTCTTTTGTCAGAATATACATGTCATTGAAGAAATCACACGAATCTTAGAAGACTGCTAACAGTTGAGATTGCTCCAATCTACATAATGAGGACCCAGAACACTTTTGTGTCTTCAAATTTGAAATTAGCATTTGCCTCTGTACATCCTTCGAGACTCGAGTCTTTAGGACATGCAAGGCATGCTCCAGGAAGACAGCATTACAGGGCAGTGTGATAGGCCCATTTCCTTGTGATCCAAACTCCTCTTCCGAAATTCTCAGTAGCTCTTCAAAAATAGTACTACTGAGGAATGCCAAGGGGACCATGAATCTTTTTCCTTCAGAGCTGTACACATTGAAATGACCTTTAGCTGCGATGATCTTGTTGCATGCTTTTCCATCCGGTAGAATATCCTTTGACGTCCATGAGATCCTCTTCCTCCCTAACATCGCTGCCTTCTGCCACTTCTTTGCCATCTGGAGGAGTCTCGTTGCACCGATCATGTCGTATGCTTATGCTAACTGACTAAAGAATACTCTGAAGAAAAGGAATGGATAATTTGTTGAGAACTGGAAGATGCTGATTGCTAGAGAACTTTAGCCTGTTTATTTATAGGTACAGAAAGACAGACTAGAGAAAAAAAACACCTTCACTTATTAATGTAGAAGAAACAAAGCCATGTGCTTGGCAGACAAAAATATAACGTTGAATGCTGCATGTCTGAATCAACTTGTGAAACTTGCAGATTTAAGTGGCTGATGATAAATTCTACTTTGCGGCAACCCAAAGACATTTTGGACCAGATATTAATCATCATTCATCAAATTAATTGATCTGTATGACAGGGTACAAGGTGCACTGGACATACCATCTCTGTACCTAGTCACTGCTAAATTCCATAGTGTATTATGATTGATGATTTAGAAACGACAAGGTAGCAATATAATATGCTCATGATAGTAAGAAGAAAAGGCTGATTAACACTGATCATGTTCAAATATAGAAGAATTTTAAGTTTAGAAAGGGCATACTTTGTAATTTGTTCCAATCCAAGACATAAACAGAGACAAGTGTAATCTAAAAAAGCTTTCTAAATTAAAGTAAAGGAAGGACAAAAAAGGTCTCTTTTAACATGAAATGGATATTTCCATATCTTCTCTTTCTATATATTTCTGATTTAGCTTTATTTTGTTTATCCTTTAGTTCAGTCTTAATTTAGATTTTTCTCTGAAAAATGAAATTTCAATAAAATAAAAAAGGAGTCTTTATGTCTCGTTACCGAGGACCTCGTTTCAAAAATCAAACAATCTGAGTTCTAATTAATTAGAGTTTTGAGTCAATTAAAGATCGCTTTCTTCCTCACTTTCTTCCCTTTCTTCCGTTTCTGAGGTTTCTTTCAGTTTCTTAGTGATGAAGACACATGCTATAAGGATCGTCCAATTTACGAAGATTCTTCTCTTGATACCTATCAAGAGAATTGGGAATTCGGAAGACTTAAAGAAGACAAAAATGAAAAGACTCGATTCTTTGGGATTCTTCTTTTCTTCAAACGGAACGAACAGAGTTAAAATCAGATCGATTCCCGAAATGTCTTTTTGGATCTTCCTCAATGTCCCGGCTATTCACATCATGCACCAAGAAAATGAAATGGTTTCTCATATTACCTTCCACAAGTGAAGCTCCATAAATGTGTTTAAAAAAATATCCAGCTATAAAATCCTAAAAAGAAAGTTCATTTTTTCCGAATTTTATTTTTGAGAATATCTCTATATTTCAGTGACACCTCATTGAAGATTTTTGCTACATTTCATAATTAAAAAAGTAATTTCGTATCTTTCCATAGAAAACACTTGTGATATGTTTTTGGCCTCCTTATTGAAAGTTAAAATTCTTGATGTTCAGGGTCTCATGGAAGTTGGGCTATTCATGTGACAAACTTGGGCCGGCTATGTTCTGCAATGTTCAAATTCAGATGCCAGTTGGATGAGCTATGATATGTCCAGCATGCACAAATGAATGGTAACTAATGATTAAGTTTCAGCATGATCCTTGTAGGTTAAGCATCAGACTAATGGAGACAAGGATCCCGAACATGATGTTGAGCTAGCTGCTATCAAAATAACAGTTATACTGTTTCTTGGTTTAACTCTTCCTTATTTGTGTTTTCTTATGAGTTAACCGGAGGAACGTTCTGCACTGAAGTGTTCTCAGCTGAAAGATGGGTTTCTTTTACTTCAATGTTGTTCTATTGGAAAAACCTTCTGCAACTTTTAACTTTGTTGTTCCTTTTTGCTCCTCCATAATTCTAACATATGTCTTATGCGAATAATACAAATTGTCTAGTGTATAAGTTTATCTGATAAGTGCTTTTGTTTATATGTAACTCGTGTTAAATTAAATGTACTAATTATTTTTTTTCTAAAAGTTTAAACCATTAGCAAGAACAGCATATTATATTTGTAATCTTAACATATCATGATCATCAATTTAGCTTTCTGCCGTTGCTTTTTTTTTCTAGAAATTTGGGTGCCACTCTTATTTTATATGAAGCGATTCTTGATAGAAAGCAGGTGTGATTGGCACTAGAAAGCAGGTATTTGTTTCTCCATGATGAAGAACTGAACACGCCTATTTGAGATTCCATAATTCTGTTAGGAAAATACAAGTCAATGGACAAATCGACATAATGTTCAGAATACTGATAACAATTGAGACCGATCTAAGCTGCAAAATGAGGATCCTGAACATTGTCGTGTCTCGGAAATTTGCATGAGTATTTGCTTCTCCACATCTTTTGAGCCGCGGCTTCTGAGCAGATACAAAGTATGCTCCAGGAAGGCAGCATCGCAGGGCAATGTGATTGGCACATTTCCTTGTAGCCCGAACTCTTCTTCTGACATTCTCAGTAGTTCTTCCATAATAGTACTCCTGAGGAATGCCAAGGGGACCATGAATCGTTTTCCCTCAGTGCTGTACACAATGAAATGGCCTTTGGCTGCAATCGTTGTACTGCTGCATGCACTTGTCTGGGGTAGAACATTCTTCGACGTCCATGAGATCCGTTTCCTCCCTAACATCGCTGCCTTTCGCCATTTTCTTGCCATCTGAAGAAGTCTCTTTGCACTGATCATGTTGTATGCCTGTGCTGATTGGTTAAACGAATAACTCCGAGAAGAAGGAAGGGTTAAGCTGTTGAGATTTTGAGATCGCTAGAGAAGTTGTATTCCTTTATTTATAGAGTATGAACGATGATTCCATGGAAAATATTAGTAATCCTCCTCCACTAATTATTGTAAAAGAAGCAAAGCCATGTGCTGAGCAGACAGAGATAGTCCTGAATGTTTCCTCTGAATCAACACGTGAAGCTGCACCATTGATAGGCTGACAACCAAATTCTAGTTCTCGGCAATCTGAAGGCATGTTGGGACCAGTGCATTAATCATCAGATCAATTTATTTGTGGGGTGGATATGATGTGAAGTTTATATATTGTTTTACTTTATTCATTAATATCTTCAGTGATTCGGTGGTTTCGAAATTATTTGTCTTTCTTCGTCATTTTGCAATCTTCTGAATAGAATATGTCCAAGTTTGTAATACAGAATTCAAAGTTCAGATATATGAGATATTTGAAAATACATGCCATTTCCTAGGAAAGTTTCTCTTATTGATGAATCATTTGAAAATAAATCGTTATGACGACTCTTATTCTCAATGTTTTTTTGTTGCATGGAATTTGTTAACAGTTCACTTATAAGCCTCAAAATTCTTGCACAAATTAGCAATGCAACAAAGAATATAGCATATGATTTAGTTTGAATATACCTTTTTTAAAAATTTTCTATTACATAGGCCGTTTACTATAAGGAAAAATAATTACACCCGAATTAAATGGGGAAGGAAAAATGGACCTTTGATCTAAGAGAATTCAAGGTTGCAACCAATCCAACTATAAGTTGATTGGTGTCTTTAATAAACGTTTTTACCTTTAATACCACTGAGAAACTGAAAGAGACAGATTTGCCGATCGCGTCCCAGATTAAAATTCAGAATGGCTCAACAAAACAGGGAATAGGTTATCCAATAGGTAAAGTGCAACAAGTATACTTTCTAGGAAAGTATAGTGCTGATTATGCAAAATAACAATCAAGTTGAAATGAACTGACTTATTTATGATTATGATACATGGTTGGGTATATCCGTTAATATTCATTGAAAGTACATGAAAAAGAATATAGGAAAAGAGACTATGTTAAGGCTCATTGAATGTCGGAGTTTGTGGAACATATATGAGATATCTGCAGCTTGAAAAGTTAGTATATAAAACCTGCATGTTACATGCAGAATAAGCTTCAAGTTCTTGGCCTGAATGTCTTCAGTGCTTCAAAGCGTGCCGCAAGCTCTTCATAATCTGGCAACTTTGGATGAATACGAGAACCAAGGTTACCCTTGAACGACTCAGAGTAAGAGTCAAGGCTCGGCATTCCTTCAACATGATTTCTTTGAGAAGGTGGCAGAGAAGGACGAATATTCTCTGGTGAAAGTACTCGTAATTCGAGTTCTTCATTTGTATCTGTTTCATTGTCATCTGAGTCATCAAACTTTATATTGGATTTCACCGTTTCCTCAAAATTTCTTCGGGTATAGGTCTTCACATCATTGAAATATGCACCATTGGTGTCCTGGTATTTGTTGTCTGACTCATTGAAGTTGTGTGAATTAAAAACCTTTTCAGAGGACATCATTTGAGTAACGGAATGCTCATACATCAGATCTGTCCTTGATTGCTTACGAGAAGTTGAATATCGTTGAGGTCTTTCTGATGCATCAGATATGCTCTGATCAAATGCTGGCAAATTCAAATTTGTTCTATGAACAACCTCGTGAGAATGTTGGTTAGAAAGGCAAGCTGCTGCATGTGCAGCAGAGATTGCTTTCGCTGCAGATTCAGCAGCTGCTTGAGCAGCAGAAGCTGAATCTTTGAATTGCAAACCAGAACTATGAAGGTTGTTCGTAGACCTGTGAAGAAAATAGTGAAACTCGAGCTAAGCGCAAATTTTCAGAAATGTGATTTTTTAGCAGGTGAATATGGGGATTTTAAGAATTAATTCTGAGAAAAAAATAAGATGAAACCTTGCATTAGTCCCATCTGCTTCCGCACATTGTTGATGAGAATTGGCCTTCAAAGGGAAGCTTGTTGCACTAACAAAGGAGCTAGATCCTTCCTGAAAAGTTACAGGCATAGGAATGACAGCCACAGTTCTGAAAACTTGCTGATTCACATGTGCATCCTTGCAGGTGAACATGCTTATAATCACAACAAAATGCAAAGAGACAAAAAGGAAGAGGTACCAGAACATCTGGAAGCTTGAGAAGCTCCTGCTCAGTTTCTGTTGCATCCCACAGAACATGATACTCCTTCGCTATTTCCTTCAATATTTTCAGCTTCACTTCTCCCATAGGCTTCCTGGCTGATAACTTCTCAATGAGCTTCAATTTAATAAAATGTAAAAGTTAGTTGGTAGATGTTTATCAAAATAAAGCAAGGAAACATACAGCAAAAACAGGAAATATTACAAAAAGAAGGACAAGCTCCCAGTGCGATATTTATAAGAGACAGGGTAGTAGTAACTTTAGAGTTATCCAGTCCAACTATTAAGGAGAATTACAGTTCTCGAATACATCAGATACAGCATGGTGCAACTTTTTTTCTGAGTATTACACCTAGCTCATCTGTATCAGACGAAAAACATAACATAATGGAAAATGAGTGGATAACAATTTCTACAATATTAAACAACAAAAAGGATTGAGATGTTCCTTCATTGTGTAATTTTCTATTATTAATGGAAACACCAGCATTTCATATGAATATAGACAGACAATTTGCATACAGCATACAATGTGATTTACACCAGAGTCAGGACGTAGATCCATCACAGCTGATATAAACTCCTTTCCATATTTCTTTTCAAAGATATAACGAATCCGGTTAAGTTCAGGAATTTCTGAACACCTTGGTGAGGCATATATCAAACTAGCAATGCCTTCTTTCAAATCTGCAGGGCATTCTCTGGAAAAAAAGAAACCATGAATCAGAATCTCATGCTGAAATTCAGTTAAGCGGCATAAAAGAGGTAGACATACCTTTGTTTAGCAATGACAGACAGCCGTGCGACAATTAGCTCACAGAAAACTTCAATAATTTCATTTGCTGCCAAAACATTCTGTTCTCTTATGACATGTTCGACCTACAGATCCAATTGATGTTAAGTACATTGCATGGACACAAGAATAGTACAAATATTTTACTGTTACTAGTGTCGCTAGTTCATGAAAATTTTGAAAAGTACCATAGGGTACCACTTAAGAAAGTAAATCTTAACAATAACATGGATTCTTATTGTTCACATTAAACCAACAGTGGAAATGCAAAGCTGGCAATTTCTTTCAACAAAACAAAACAAGAAAGAAAGTGAAGAAATGGATGCCAACAGTAACATAAATAACCTACGGAGCTAGAAAAATTCAGTAAGGAAGTCATCAGTGCCACATGCATGAGATCACGATGCATGAGTGTTGTGTGAAATAAAAATAAACCATCAAATCATTGGGGTCCCTAGGACCTATGAAGAGTAGGATTATTTGGATAAAGAATAAGGTAAGAAGCCCCAGATATCCAAGAACGTGGAGGAAGAAAGAAAGAGAGACAAGACTTGAAAAAAGAGATGACAGTCAGTAAAATACTAATCTGGTGTGTTCTAACTTTAACTTTAGAAAATCACTTGATCAGTGCATGCATGAAAAATTCGCTAAAATGGTGAAATAGATGAAGCCCATTCCAACAAAGTAAAAATCTGTTAAAGAAGACATTTTAACGTTGAAGTAAAGACACCATTTTTTATTTCTCCAATCTCATAGTATTACATCCTAATTCTGAAGTAATGCTTGAAAAACAAAGCATTTAATGCCAAATTCCGAAGGGATCCCAACAGTAACATAAAAGTTGAATATATTGTATATACATGAAATTCCCCTATCCATCCTTTACAGCTATTAGAAATGTGATGTAGCCCAGCACGATAGCCCATCTCTTTAGGCACACACTGTCACAAGTTCAAATCTTATCATCCCCATCTATGCTTTTCCTATGAAGTAGTAATGGGATTCATTGATATATATCCAAATTGAGCATAATATTATTAACAATTCAACCTCTGATCACTTCAGAAAAAAGTTCAACGTTTGATCAAAATGTAGATCCTGCCCTGGGATTCTCCCCCAGCAATAGAGTAATCTCTATAACATCAACGACGCCGTCACATTTTCTAAATAGAAAAGAAATTCCAACATGAAAGATAGGAAGAGATAACACTCATTTCATTATACAAATTAACTTAAAACTTGGTGCCTTTTAAACATATCTCACTCTTAGTAAAATAATACCAGTATTTCACATTTTGCGTTGACAATTAAGATTTACAATTGGCAATAACAAATGCAGAATTGTTCCTGTAAAAGGGAATTTGATCTCTGAGTACTATCATTTTCCAGTAAAACGTCTTCAGACTTGTAGTTGATCCCCTTGATCCTTCCCCTCATTCCTCTTTTGAACAAGTCATCTTTTACATCTAGTATTGTTTATGTAATGATTGTACTACAGCTGTGCCTAAGCAACCGAAGGAAAAGAATATTCCTTGTCCCAGGAAAAAACTGGAACAAACCTGAAAGACCTCAACTATAAGAACTAAGAATTCATAATGAAGTGACAAAATGCAGTCCCAAAGTCCAAACCATCGCCAATTTAAAACTTTTTTTTTCACAAAATCTTATGAAATATTGAAATTATAAACTTTCTAAATGCACTTTACAAAATTTTGTACAGTTCAAAGGTTCAGTATTTTTTTCTACGACGTTATAAACATAAACGAGGCCAAAACTCATCGTACAGTCTATAAGTAAAATTGGGGTACAATATCCCTTGAAATAAAGTGACGTCCTCATTCCCCTGAGACTCAGATTTTGGTGCCCAGAATGATTAGAGCCTCCGCACAGATTCAAAAACGCGGAGGTACAAAAGAATATTTCTTCTTAGAAAATATGATGACAAACCAACTCACCACCATTCACGAAAAAATAAGAAAACAAGGTGCAACAACACAAGACATCAACTAAAAATCAATACGTAGAATCCTCCTCCTACGTTTATAAAAGATAACTCGAATATGTGTTATTGGTGCGCGTTCTGTGTTCGTCATTATTACCCTGATCATGGCGGTCTCGCGGCGTCCGGAATCGAGGAGCATCGCGACGTCGCGGCGCATCTGCCGCACCTGCGCCCCCCGCCGATTCCGCAGCAGCTTTATCCGCGCCGTTGCCATCTTCGCCTCCGTCTTGCTGCCATTACCGCCATAGTCAATTGGCATCCCAAACCAGCAAAAAACGAGCAGGTGGAGGGGACACGAAGAGATCGGATTACCATTTGGAAGTGTTGAAGCCGCCGCGGAGGAATGAGAGGGCCGCGCCCATCAGCTTCTTGAGAGCCCGGACGGCGGACGTGGCGCCCGGAGCCATCTCTCTCCGTCGCGTTGCTCGGGGAAGGTGGTGGTGGTGGTGGTGGTGGTGGAGTGGAGTTCGTGGGGAGGTTTCTGTAACGGTAAAGGAAGCACCTTTTTTGGAGCGCAGCTTGGTGCGGCGCCTCACAGTACACAGCATTTGGGACCACTAATATACGCTCGCTTTTGTCTTGTTTCTTGCTTTGTTAGCATTCAGTCAGATCCCTATTATTATTTTTTAAATCTTTTGAAAATAAGAAAGTAATATCCTTAAAAGATATACTTACTTATTTTAAATTTCTTCGGGAAATAAGGAAGAGGATGTAGAAAATGAGCACACCTACGTCGGATATTACTATTTGTTTCTGTATGATTTTCTTTTTATCTGATTTGATTTGGTTTGATGTGGATATCAAAAGGACATTGTTATATGACTCATAATTAGGGGGTGAAGCTGGTGTTTACAAATTCAACTAACTTAATCCATTATGGCACTATACTTTTTAATAAATTTTGTATTTATTTATGATAATAGTAAGAGGCATTTTATTGTACACGCACATGGAGTATATTTAATGTCACTTGTATGTTGTACATTTTTTTGTTAATATCTACCTGGCGTAAATTCTATGTTATTTGGGTAATTAATTTATGTGTATATATATATATATATATATATTATTTATTTATTTATTAGAAAGAACAATATATACTTTATAATTTAAATATTTGTGTTCATCTGTTGTTTATTGATACTGTATAAAGCTAGTTCTACATGAATAGTTTTAATATGGTAATTCTGACTCAGACAAACATTCAACAACTTCTCATATGTTTTTTAAAATAGATTAATTTGTTGGACATAATCGATTTTTAGTGACTTTTTTATCGTGAGAAAATTATTTATTAAGGTTTTTTTTATTAGGTGACAGGATTTTATCTCGATCCATATGATCGGATCCTTTATTTTGTGAAGGGGATCAAATCAAATCCATATTCATATTGAAATGTCAAATATGCATTCATTAGTGTGTTTTAGAAGTATTAAGCATATGTTTTGGCTCAATTTTTAACAGCGAAATATTCAACTGCCAACTCATAGACATAAGAAATTATAGAGAAATGAGTTATATTTGTATTTTTATATTATTTGGTAAATTTTATATTATTTGTTCAAAAGTGAATTTATCAATATCCTTTCGAGTCGGAACATTTTGATCGAGTATTAACGCGTAAAATTGTCAAGATCAAAATCTTTCATGAAATTGAATAAGGATTATAAAATTAAAGATCATTGGATCAAATAGAAAATCGTAAAATGTTATTAATTAATAAAAAATTGCCGAAAAAGATAAGCCCTTCCTAATTAGCCAATACCTCATTCATCACTACTATTTTAGAAGACGTGGCAATCTCCCATGATCAAATGTCCATATCCCATGATCAAATGGGACATTTTGTAGGAAAAAAAACTTTTGTCCTCGTGAATCATATATTTTAAAAGATAACAAGACATTTTTTATGAGTTTATCACACTCAAATACTAAATCATATTTTTATATATATTAAACTTCGTATAAATTAGTTATTGTGATGAATTTTTTTTATTGGTGTTTAAATGATTTATTACTCATAGAAAATCGTATAGAATCAAATAAGATTGTATGATCAATATTAAAATCATATTAAGATGTTACAAATAATATCCTCAAAATAAAATCAAAATTAATTAAGTGTTGTAATATCATAAATTATAGAATCTTAATATTGAGATCGAAATCTTGATAATTTTACTCATCCAACAAAAAGAAAAAAGAAAACTGACATTATTTTATCAAAGTGAATGACTCATCCATATTCATTTTCGAAACTATTAATATCCGAATAATTTAACATTCAAATACAAGAAGAATGATAAATTCTGATTAAACTGACGAATCCTTAAAAATAAATTCGAAATTGTTAACTTTAAAATTTATTAGCACCGACAGATTCTAATTTCTTTTATTTTCACTATTTTGGTTCCCTTTTGCAAAGGCTGCAATCCGGTTTGGAAAGGCGTTTAATGACGCCGGCAGGTACTGGCGCCAACGTGGCAGATTCCGATGGGCTCAGTCTTTGTAAAGATCGGTGGTTGAATGATGTAACTAAAAAATTAATCTATGATTCACTGGTCTTTTCTCGTGCTCAGCTTAGGATCCCCATGCATTTGTTCAGAATAAAACAAGTCCACATACTTTGCCCAGATCAAATTATTAATTATAAAAATTGAACCCGTTGCCTTGTACTTTTTCGTGACTCAAATGTATTAATATTCTTCTCCTCGTATTAGTTATTTGGATCAAGATTATTAAGATGGAGATTTTATATAAGTTATAAGAAAATTTTAAGATTGAGATTCTTAAGATGAAATCGAAGACTTATTAGCAAAAATATACATTTTTTTGAGGTAGCCAACTCGCGGTATATGGAAAGTATTATCGACGACTCAACCCACGTAACGCTAAAATACGTATTGTCCACATATTGAAAGTCATTCCACCATTAAGTCCAATTAATCATATTAAGTGGTCTCGAGTGTCAAAGGTCGTCGATTGAATTTAATGAATGATATACATCGCTCCGGATCATGCATGCCTGACTGAGAAATGAGGTTATCATCCAAAATTATTCAAACTCATAATTTATGCATATCTGAGTTATCAATTACAACACAAAATGTGTATTCATTTTATCCACTGTTTAGAAGATAAATTAGTATACTCCCCGCACGATGTGCGGATAGCGTAAAAAATATGTCTCATCATTAACTAAATAATAATATTTATAATTTATTAAATAACTAAACATACATTAATTTTAACCTTAATTATCTCTTTAATGATCATTTGTGACTAATTTGTAGTAACTCATAGAATAAATCTAATCAAATACAAAAAATGAGAAAAAGCCATGCTATTTTAAAAATAACAAACATATATTATAAAATGATAATTTTTATATCCTAGTACTATTTTTTCAATCAAACTCCTTAAAATATTTGTATTTAAGGACCTTGTCAAGACAATTGAAATAACATGACATAACTAAGTGTAAAACTTCAATTTTCAAAACCGATAAAGCATTACTACTTTTATTAGTTCAAGAAGAGGCGAGGGCCGCTTATCTTAAAACCCTTGTTAAAGCCATTAACCGCCCCCTCCCCCCACCCGCGTTAAATAGTAATAATGACATATTCAAATTTTGAATAAATATCGATTGGACCTTTTAACATAAAATAGTATAGTAAACTAAATTTCAAATATGTACATTGTGCAATGCACGCTACATATAGAAAAAGTAACATCATCAAAATATTTCTCTTTGTTATGAAGAAAAATAGACTATGTTTCTATATTTCTAGAAATTGAAAGGATAATATTAAAAAAATAAAAGTATACATAATATTTGTTTGTAAGAATAAAAATAATTTATAATTTCGAACTTATACATAATACAAATAATTTTGTATCATTTTGTCATTAATCTATTAATACATCATGTTTTTTTTCTAAAAAACTGATTCTATCTCATTATTATAAATTTATTACCCAACTTATCTTTATAATATGTAAAACAAAAGATCAACATAAAAAATAATTTTAAAAAGTATGACATAAAATTTGTAAATTTCAAATTGCCAACATGGTTAAACACTACAAATTTAATATATTATTTCTCTTTAATAATTATATTTTATTATTTCATTATATTTTTATCGGTTATCCTTTATTAGTCTTAATCACAATTCATTGAAATAAGATAGTTGATAAATAGCTGGAGTTATTATTATTGAGTAGTAACTTAATGTTATGCCAGTTGGAAGCCCCTTAGTAGTTACATATTAATATAGATAAATTTTATATGTTATCTATAATGTTAAAAAAATTTAAGATATTGTTGTATTTAGAAAATAAGGCATCAACGAAGTTATAAAAACATGAATTATGTGGTACCTTGACAAAAAAAAAGGAAAAAAAATAATACAAAATGAGAAGTTATTAATAAGTTTAAATAAGATTTAATTAAAAATAAATTTCATATTCTAATTTGAACACGGATTGATCTAGTATTTTCTAACTTAATGTAGTTATTAGAATAATATAGTAATTAGTTAAGTATTCATTCTTTTAAATCAAAGACTATAAAAGATTAGTATTTTGGTAATTTAATATATCATATTTGGCGTCAAACACAATATCTTAACTTTAAATGGTAAAAGGGATTTTAATTTTTTCTTTTTCTTTCATTTTACATAAAATCTTATCTCATATTTAATTAAATAATGTGGACAACTGAATACTACCAGTTGAAAAATAATTATTACTTAGATATTAATATTCTAAATTTTTTTGGAAATTGATTAGAACTTAAATAGTATTTTTTTAAAATTATTTCCTATCCAAAGCTTAAAATGCTGCTATATTATTTAATTATATATTTTGATATCATTTACGAAAAATGAACTTTCCGGTACCTTAACAAAAAAAGACCAATAATGAATGATAAGTTGTAAATAGTGAGATGAAATTAAAAATGAATTTTATATATTAATTAATTATTCAACTATGTAAAAGGTCTAGAAGATTAAAAGAAATGGTCAAATCTAAGAAACTAGAATATCAATTTAGAAAAATTTGAATTGGTTAAGGCAACCCACCATACCTTAAATATGATAATTAATAAAAACTTAAGCAATGATAGTATATTAATTTAGAAAAAATAGGCTTAAAACTCACAAACAAAAGAAAGAATGTGAAGATTATTTATCATTGAATTGTGGAATCTAACCTATTAAAAATAAAGCCATGTAAAATATTTATGAATTAAGCCATATAATAAATATGAAACTTCTAATATATGATTATATATCAAATCAAATTAGTTAGTTAAATCATAATCTTTTTCATTTATAATAAATGAATACATAATAACTAAATAATTAATATAAGAACTAAATAAAACTTCAATTTATGCTACAGTCCATGTAAGCAAGTCCATATAATATTTTTTGAAGATCATGTTGACAATTCATTTTTGTAGAAATAAAAAGAGTTACAACAATAATTTAAACATAAATTAATTAATTGCATCCACCATTAAATTAATTAATATCTACTAATTAATAAAAAATAACCATTCTGATAAAAACAAACCTCAACAATATAATAAACAAAGTAAACAAACATACATATACACACAGATAATATAAGTGTTATCAAAATAAAAAAAATCTTATTAAAAAATGAAAAGAATGGAAGTGAGTTGTCATTAAATAATGATCTTAAATCAAACTTCATCCTACAAATATTTCATAAATTATATATATGAAAGAAAAAGAATGTAAGTCGAATTCACATTGGTTTACTTCATAATATTTATAAGGTGATTAAATCATTGAGATGGTTGTTAAATTAAAAATTCCAAAAATATTTTAAAGAAAATTTTAAAAAAATTCAAAATAATTTTCTATTAAATTCGATAATATTCTTAAAAATGCTACAAATATTGTTTAGTTTTTTAATTACTAAATAATTATTACCAATTAGTATATAAATGAAATCTTTATTAATTATCACACATGTTAGCTTTTAGCTTTTGCCAAATATATTATTAACCATTTTTTCAAATTTATATAAAATAAGAATTTATTACCATAATATCATAATTTTTACATAATAAGATTTCTTTAAATACATACATATAAAAATTTATTGAAGTTGGCTTAAAGAAAAAAGGAATATCAGATAGGGAAATGAAATAAGGAAAGAAGGTTTGCATGGCATATAATAATGACAATCAATTTAGAACAGAAATAAATCCAAATGATAAACATGTCAATACTTATATTATATAATGTCATATAAGATTAAACGGATAATACCATGCTAACAATTAAAACAATAAAATATAATAATATAACAACAATATATATATGAGAGAGAGAGAGGGGGGGAGAGAGGGAGAGAGGTTGTGTGTCTAACGTAGAGAAAATTGTGAGAGAGGAAGTGGGGAATGGTGTGAACCATGTAGAAGAGGAGATATTTATAGTTAAAAGTAGACGGTTATTAAATAAAATAAAATAAAATAAAATATTTAGAAGGTTTGAAAGACATCGTGGGGTGAAATGCACAAATGAATGAGGTAGCTATTTGAGCAGTTATTTATTACTTAACCACTCACTAAAAATATTGGGATAGATAATTATTTTTAATTGATAAGATGTCGTTCAAAAGAAATTTCATGCATACGGTTATTAAATAATAATCAAATGTATAGTACCAAACTAACTAATAATCCACTAATAATTATGCTATGTTTTTGTTTTAATGATTTAAAACTACTTTGTGATATGTTTATTATACTTAGAACAATTTTTTTTTGCTTGGACACTTGTCAATGTATCATTATGCCAAATGTCATATTCTCATGCAAAGTACTATCTCTTTAATATAATATAGATATATATTGTATGGATATAGAAATGTATAGTTATTATAACCGTACGGACAATAAAATTATATGATTATTATATAATTATCATTATAATTGATATATTTAAATAAATTACATCAAACAAATATATTATATTATATTATTATAGTATTTATTAACTGGTTTTAAAAAATAACTCTGAAAATTTTTCATAAATAATATTCTAATTAGTTATTTAAAATTGATTTAAAATACAATTGTCAAATAATTTATTTTCATAAACAAGTATCATTTTTCATAAATAAGTATCGTGATTGTACCTGATTAATTTAAACATAAATAATTTAATTTATATTTGTACTTATTTAACTATAACTCATACTTTAAAGCTACAATAATTACTATTTCTAAGAACACTTGTCAACTCATAGTGATGCCAAGTGTCACATTCTCCTTCAAAGTACTCTCTCTTTATAGATAATATTTTTTTGATATTTTATGGTCAAATCTTTAGTTACACTTCTTAAAATATATTTCTATTAATTTCTACATCATATTATATCGGAACAAAATAAAACTATATATATATATATTGAATTTCATCTACATTAATTACTATTATCATGAGTATATTATTATTATTATTATTATATGATTAAATTAATCGTGTATGATCGAACGAGATCGTAAAATCATGCAACAAAAATTAAGATATTATTTTGATTTTGCAAATAAGATCATATGTGAACATATTCCTATTATAAAAAAAATAAATACAGATAATTTAATCTATATTATGAAATAACGTGCATATTTCAAATATTATGTCAATTTACATAAGTGACACATTTAAATACACTCCAAATAAATATAAAAAAATTATGTGTATGAATATCAAACTTCATTTTAACTTAATGTGGTACATTACACTTAAAACATTATGTAACAATTTATGTGAATGAATTTTCCTTCTAATTTGTAATCACATATCATGCATGAGATTCTAACATCATATTTTCATGTAATACATTAAATACTCATAACTCAATTATATGAATAAATAAAAAATAGCCATAGAATTTCAGGAAATTTATTTTGATAAGTTTCGAATTAGAATTACATGATCACTTTCTTGATTCCCTTTTTCATAAAATTGACAACGTAAAAATAATGAATGATAATTCTTGTATGCATACATTGTGTCCTTTCATCTAGGACATAAATCTGACATAATAATTTACGTAAACATTAAATATTACCATAATCAAATATTAACAAGGTATATTATGAAAAGTCAATATACAGGTATATGCATAAATATTAAATATGCATACTTATATTTTCTAGAACTTGCAAAAAAAATTACTTATAATTTCCTAACACATAATTTTGACGAATATGACATAATATAATTTCGCATAATTAGTTTGGAATGAAATAAAAAGAAATAAAAAATTCATAGTTAAACAAAATGCAATATTTATGTAATTTAAAATTAAATATTATTTAGAAATTTTTCAAAAGAAATTTAGTTCAAAAACATATTTCTCATTTGTCTACTGTTTTTCTAGATTTTTGAAAAGTTGATTTAAAAAAAAAAGTTAAATGTTTCTCAGAGGCCAACACCGCACAGACCCCCTACATGACAGTGAGGCGTCATGGGCCCGCATGTGCCTGACATGGCGGCGTAGTGGGCCATAGGTCCGTGCGAACAACACTTTCGTGGTGTTGTACCTCCTCTCTTTTTTATGCAAGGGTTATTTTTTTCAAACTTCTTCGAAAGACGATTTTTCGTATCACTTTTAAACACGCCTCCTAAACTATATCGCACACTTTAGTCCATTCATTAAATTATGTTAATTTCTCATTATTTTTTTTATTTTTTCCAATTTATAGAATGACTAAATGCCCTTCCCTGGTATCTTTTAATATTTAAAATATAACAAAATATACAACATCAACAACAAAGCCTTATATAACTCCGCCTATATTTTATAGCCGGTCCTAAGCTCGGATAAAGAAGGAGGGTTGTGTTAGGCCCCGACAGCCAGCATAAAATCATATCGAATCTTATGAACATGAATCAATGAATATATTGTGAAAATATAATAAAATATATTATAAAATAATAAAAAATGTGCTATGATTGTATTAGGGATGAAGCCACGATCAATACTTAGGAGGGTCAAGTAAATAATAATAAAAATATATATATTATTAACCTTATTAACCAAATTAAGAAATAAAAGATATTATAATAGAATCAACATATAATTATAATTTTATTTAGATTAAAATATTTTTTATGCATATTTTTTCTTTTTATATTTATCATGTTAAAAGAAGATATACATAACTAACTTTTTATGACAACTAATTAATTTGATTTTTTATAAAAAAAGAGTTAAAATTATTAGTACAAATATTATACATTCATAAAAACACATATTATACTATAATCTTTTACAAATGTACACATATATTCTCTTATTAATATAACAACAACAACAAAATCTTATCCCACTAAGTGGGGTCGGCTACATGGATCATACGACGTCATTGATCTATGTTTATGAGATTCGACAAGATTTTACGCTGGTTGTCGGAGTCTAACACAACTCTCCTCCTTTATCCGGACTTAAGACCGGCTATAAAACATAGGCGGGGTTCTCTTATTAATATAATAACACATTATAATTATGCCAAGTTCAAAAAATTAGGGGATTCTCCATGTATATAATAATATATATTATTATATATAATGTTTCAAAAAATTAGGAGGAGCTTAATTATGTCAAGTCTATAAAATTAGGGGGCCCATATCATATTATATATATATATATATATAGTAGTATATATGTAATATTGCAAAAACTTGGGAGGGGGGTCCCTAGATTGTATGATGAACGTCACACATCGACGATACGAAGTAAAAAGAACGGGTGTCGTCCACCTCGTTGCCGACAACAAGATCTAAAAGGGGGAGATGCTCCCCCTTTCTTGCTTTATGTTTCCGGTTGTAGAAGGGGGTGACGATTGTTCACGCACGTTGGCCACACACCAGAGCATGTTTTTTTTATTTTTTATAATATATTATTTTATATTTTAAAGGATTATACGACACGGAAGAAGGGCAGTTTAATTATTTTATAAATAAAATAATAACAAAAAAATTAACAGATAAAACAAAGTGACAAATGCAGCGTATTCAAGGGGCGCTAAAGTGAATTCAAATCAGGGGCAAACATAAAAAATCATTATAGTTCAAAAAAAGGTTTAAGAAAATAACCTTTCGTGCAATTCAAATCTTTTTTATGAACAGTACATTTTTCCTCTTTTAAATTTTGAGAAAACAATTATGGTTCCACAATTCTTGTTGAAATCGTATAAAAAATGTGTCGAGGAAAAAAATTTAAAAAAGCCGTTACGGCTCTGATACGGAATTGATATTGAGAAATTTGAGTATTATGAATAATACCTTACAGTGAAATAAGGAACGATGTACATTTTCACTATTTGCACAATATAGTTTGGATAATTGAACCTATGTTGCAATTAACAACTGCAGGCATGATATTGCTCATTTTAATATGCAAGCACAAAAATTTAATAATACAAAGAAATCGGTTCCGAAATTTATTGTAATATGCGCGTATAATACGATTAATATACATACATGTATATATGTAAATATATGTGTGTCCGTGTAAATGACATAAAATGCGGTAGGCATTGTGGTAAGATGACAACAATTCTGAAATCCACGAATAAAGTTTATTTACGAGTTGTCTTCTTGATAGTGATAAATCTTTGAGATTGAGTTTAGCAATGGGTTTTTAGAATTTCACGTGAATAACTAAATTGATAAATTAGTTTGAAATGTATTTGAATGAAGTGGAATGAGATAGTTAATGTGATAAAAAGAAGTAAATATGATAAATTAATTTTAATGAGTATTTAAATAAAAATAGATATTATAAATATAAAATATAATTTTATTAACTAATAAGAAAGTATAAATTAATTTTTTATTAAAATTTTTTGTTAAGAAAATAATTATTTAAATATATAATTTATTTATTTACTAAATTATATTTAATAAAATATTACATTATTACACTTTTAAAAATGATAGTTAATAAATAATATTATATTAATCCTTTATAAATAAATATTTTATATGTAATAACTAAATTAGTTTATAAAAGAAAGATAGAAAAGAGTAAATGGTAAAAGAAAAAAAAGTCTCATACAAAAATTGAAAAAAAAAAACAAAAGGGGATTCAAAGTCGTGTGACCCTAATTCCGAGGTGACACCAGGCCACTTCAAGGCTTTGGTACCGTAGAGCTAAGTTGAACCAAATTTTAGTTCCACCTATCAAATGGATTCTAACGTTTAATTCCTAAATTATATCGTGATTTTAAGTCTTGTTAATTTTTATTTTGTTTCAATTTTTTCTATTTATGAAAATACTATACTGCCATCCACGAACTCTATTCTTTTTTAGTATTTTAAAAATAAAATAATAATAATAAGAAAAAAAGATTAAATGCCAACTTTTTAAAATTTTCACTTTTATATTATTTTTTATTATTTAAATATTAAAAAAGAAGACTGCTCGTGGTAGAACAATTCAATCTTTTCACAAATATGAAAAATTTTAAAAATAAAAAAATTAACAAAATCTTAGAATGAACTATAATAACAATTACAAGACCTCTAATATATTTAAATTAGACGTGAAAAATCTCTATAATTTAAGAAATATTAGAAATTACTAAATTAGCTCAAAGACTCAGAATCCGCACAATAAATCAGTAGAAAATTCAAATTGAGAAAAGTAATCAAAAGCTGAGCCTTCCTTGTAACAAGATTCCTTATGCACAAAAAGAAATATATGTTTCAACTTTTAACAAAATAGGAATAAATCAACCTAAAAAAGTAGCAGTCCTCCTTCTCGCTCAAGCAAAGAGTTCGAGTTTGAATATTTACGAATGAAGAAAATTTTTATTGGGAGCTCATCTACCATTGTCGGGCACGCAATTTAGGATGATCTTATCAGATTAGTTGAGCTCGATAATAGGTTTGTCTTCCAACCTGTGACTAGTGTGCTTAGTAGCGTCCCATGAATTAAACGATCAACATCACTTCTCATATACCGACAATTGACTAGATTGATTCACACAATTTAAATAAAAGATAAATCAAACTTCCTATAATTAAAAAAAGTTTAAATGTATAAAATTTAAAAGTAATACATAATGAAAAGTATTTTATTTAATGAATGTTGTAATTATTCATGTAAGGCTATACATATATTTTATTTGTAAAGTGTTAAACATAACATAATATTAAAATTTGGTTCAACTAGTTACAAATCGAGATTCAGTTGGAAAGCAGGTTCAGCATCCGGTCCCGTTATCAAAACCTTAGGTTGCAAGAGGCTCGACATATTCATAGTAATCTTGGAATCTACTGAGAATATTGAAATCCACCAAGAATTTTGATTTTTGACACGTCTGTTTCATATTGATAAATAATTATTCTAAAATTTAACTAAAAAAGGACATGGCTCAACTCATAAAAAAACAAAGCCTAATTTTATTCATACCGAGATAGCCCTTAAATAAAGTTTTATAAAAAAATTTGATTCTAACTAAAAATATTAAATTATAAATAAATGAACCTAAGATAAGAAAAAAAAGTAGAAAACAAGACAACTAATCATTCCAACCTCTAGTTAAACTAAACAATAAACATAGACTCTTACCATAAAAAGTTAAAAATCTTATGATTTCGATATAAATATTAAAAGAAAAAAATATAGAAGAGCAAAAAGCCCATAGGCCCACATTTTGGGCTTACAGGCCGACAAACTGTGCGGCCCTTCTTTTCTGTGCATGTCAGCTGCTGTCGAGTCCACTCCGGTTGCCACACGAGTTCTCGGCTGCTTCTGACATCAGAGTATTGGACCATCGGAGAGGGTGAAGGGAATCAACGGAAGGAGATGGGCGGCAGAGGCGGTCACGGCGCAGGAACGACGGACAAGGGATTCACCATCCACCACCCCAAGAGATGGCACGTAGTCACCGGGAAAGGGCTATGCGCCGTCATGTGGTAACATGGTAGAACCTAGTTCCTAATAATAATAATAATAGGAATAGTTAATTTATTTTCTTTAATTAGAATTGGATATTTACTTCCTAATTTGATGGCCTAGTTATTTACTTCATAGTTTGAGTAGCACTTTTTTTTTTATTTCTACTTCTACTAGGACTTGTTTGGGTTATCCTATAAATAGGGCCCCTTGGAATTATTTTTAATGATATATGAGAATACAATCTTCTTTTGATATTTGCTTGGAGCAATTATCTTGGAGGCTTGACCCCCTCAAAGTGGTCTATTGGAAGCTTGATCCCCTCGAAGTGATCTAATTAGGATCCTAGTTGGACTAGGAACCTAACAATTGATATCAGAGTTGTTCGATCTTTATCGGACAATTATGATATCTCAGATTTTTGGTTGAACCAATAACTTATCTTCATCTTCCGCTGTCATCTATCGTCTTCCGCTGCCATCTATTACGAAAAATCTATGGCTTCACAGAATTTATCAACTTCAGAGATTTTAACACTAGCTGATTGTCTTACTCGAATCGAAGAACGATTTCAACGAATTTTACAAGTATTTAACAACGAAAATAAATATCAACAAGTAAATAAGAAAAATCACGTAGAAGATGAGCTTGCAAGTATTCAACAATTAAGTACCGTCGAGGAGTATCAGACTCGTTTTGAATTATTATTAAGTCAAACGAAAAATTAGAGCGAACATCGATTGGTGGAAACTTTTGTTGAAGGACTTCTCCCCGATCTTCGACGAGAAGTGAAAGCTCGACGACCCATTACTATACTTGCTGCTATTTCTTTTGCTCGATGGGAAGAGGAACGTTTACATGAAGAGAGATTACACTTGAAATCATTCAGAAGCACAAGTACAACAATATCTTCATCAAAAGCAGAAGAGTCTAATATACTATTATTTTTTGAAATTTTCACCAAAAGTTTACCTCAACAAGAAGTGAAAGATACTAAAGACAATTCATTTGAAGTTCAATCTTCAAATTCATCTGCTGACACATCTTTTAAAGATGAGACATCTATAATTCTACCGTCCAATGAGCAAACAACTTCTGAAGAATCTAGTGCAAAATACATTGAAGAATCATATATTAATAAGGACTTATTCATGCTTATGCCGATGAACTCAGCCTCAAGAAAATTTGAAGATTGCGATGCTCAAAAAGTTCAAGGTCAATTTTATTCATGCGAAAAAAATTTGATCAATTTCAAATTCTCTTTCTTCGGCGAATGCAAGCTTCTTCCAATGCTACCGATGCATAGTCAAAGCTATCTTTTGAAGATGGATCTTTATTTTATTCAAATTATCAAGAGGCATCGTCCGATTAAGCATCGAAAGAAAAAATTCTCTCACATGTTTTTGCATAGCCTTGAGTACAAGGCTATTTTGAAGAGGGCGAGAATGATAGGAACCTAGTTCCTAATAATAATAGGAATAATTAATTTATTTCCTTTAATTAGAATTGGATATTTACTTCCTAGTTTGATGGCCTAGTTATTTACTTCATAGTTTGAGTAGCACTCTTTTTCTTTTATTTCTACTTCTACTAGGACTTGTTTGTGTTACCTTATAAATAGGACGAACTCTTTTTAATGATATATGAGAATACAATTTTCTTTTGATATTTGTTTGGAGCAATTATCTTGGAGGCTTGACCCCCTCGAAATGGTCTATTTGAGACTTAATCCCTTCGAAGTGATCTAATTAGAATCCTAGTTAGACTAGGAACTTATCATAACACTTGAAATCGCACCCCTTTTTTTCTCCTTTTACGATTTAGAGTTTCCTGATTCCCGACGCCTTCGAATGAGTTAGAATCCTGATATCATTGCTGCTAAAAAATGGGGTTCACCTTCAATTCGAAACACTAACGTTAATGAGGGAGTTTAAATTTTTTTTAAAATCCAAATTAACCATAGGCTACCTCGTGCGGTGGTTGACCTCAACTAGGAATTGTACTCAGTTTATAAGCATCTCTGATTTCCTGCTTAAATTAGAATACGGAAAATATGGAAATTGAAATCATAGACAGAATGAGAGCGTCACAGCAAAATACGGAAATCATACCATAGACATTTCTTTTGTTATGTTATGAAAAGTACTTTGTTTTTTTTTTACTTTGACATTATTAGTTTTATCCTTTTAGGACTTGTCCGTTGTCAATTTATATTCATGCAATTTCGTTGGGGAGACTGAATGAGAGATTATATTAAAAGACAATCGTGTGATATTAAAATTTACACGGACGATTCGAGCACACCTAATAATATGTTTGGTTTATAGTGTTTCTACATGGAAAGAGTTAGCCTTTTTGTGTAGTTAGACTTTACTATCTACTTCAGAAAAAAGTTAGATTTCACTATCTTTTAACTTCATTAACTATACTTTGCAAGTTTTGGGTTCTATACATAGCTAAGCAAGATGGTCGAGTACTGTAGTCTTGGTAAATATCGTCATGGAGTATGTTCGAATGAATTTCCCTTTGTGTCCAATCTTGACAATTGATTTATTAAAAAACTCTTAATAGGGTTGGCGTCATCCTTGGGAAGGGCATGGAGACCATTCTCATGATCATGGTCATGAGCACTAGGTATTACAAGTGTACAATGATTTTTTTTTTAAAGTTGTCTTTCTTGATTATGTTCCTTCACTCCACTTTTTCCCTACCATCTTTTTCTCTTTTGTTGCATGAATAATAGTTATGTATGCTTACCAGTTTGAATTCATTTCTTATCCAGTTACACATAACAATGTTTCTGTTCAAGCTGGATGTCTACCATCAAGCTAATCATCCTTTTGCCTTTAAAAAAATTTGAATTGAGATTTTTCAAAAACTATATTGGCATGCACATATGATCCAAGTTTTCTAATCTCCATATTAGTAGGCCGGCTGTCCATATTCTTTATCTTGTTCCATCCCATTTTTTGAGGAAAAGGGTTGTCAACAATGTGTTGGCCACCTCCGCTGTTAACATTTTAAAGCCTTACAAGACAATCATCATGTACTGGTAACTGGTAAGTATATCTCTTCCCCACTCCTAAATCAAGTTTTTCCTTCTACTTGCAGTATTTTTCTCATAGGCTCTCTCGATCCTCCACTGTCGCCAAATAAACCATAATAAAAGAACTAGCATTGCCATCTGTCTAGGCGTACGCGTGAATAAACCCCCTTGTGCAGGAACCCCAAACCCCCACCCCCACCACACATACACACACAATCTGAATCATCTCCAAGGAAATGCCTCCAAGTGCATAGTTAGAGCGGTGTAAGCCATTACTGTCCAGACTCCTTTGGCCATCATGCAGTGGAAGGAAAAATAATGTCCTCAACATTAGCAACACAAAATACACAAGTATTATCAGACTCATCTGGCTACGTGGGCCCTGGTAAGTTAATCTTCGATCTCCTGAAAAGCCATGCAAATATGCATGCCTTCAATGGGATCCGAAGACAGCCATGCTAGTTTGCAGTCCACTCGAACCCAGAAACTTGAACACTCAACTAAGAGTGAACTGTCCAGCTGACCAAATTCTCCCATCCTTTCTTTTATGGTCTGGGCCTATGCACCTCAATCTATCACGATTATTGTATGGTCTTGTCCCCATTTTTGTGTCATGAAATATATTGTGTTTGAAGGGTTTTCATCGAAAGTCATTGGAGTTCTTTGTGATAGAAAAGTATTCAATAAAATTAAAGAAAAATTCTATCGTACTGCTATAAGACCGACAGTATTATATGGTAATGAATGTTAGGCTATGAAGGGACAACATGAACGTAAAGTGAGGGTAGTCGAAATGAGAATATTGAGATGGATGTGTGGTCATACAAGATTAGATAAGATTAGGAATGACCATATACGTGAACGAGTCGGAGTGGCTCCTATTAGTGAGAAAATGGTAGAGAATCGTTTGAGATGATTTGGTCATGTTCAGAGAAGACCATTAGATGCGCCAGTAAGAAGAGTAGATCAAATAATCTAGAGTCCAATTAAAAGAGGGAGAGAAAGGCCAAGGCGGACACTTGACGAACTAATAGAGCAAGATCTATTGGTGAATAATATACCGAAAGGTTTAATTACTAATAGAGCGAAATGATGTCGTATGATCCATGTAGTCGACCCCACCTAGTAGGATAAGGCTTTGTTGTTATTGTTGTTGTTGTTGTTATTGTTGTTGAAGGGTTTTCATCAAAGAAAAACCTATTTTGATGCAGTTGTATACTTACGGTTACTTCGAAGTTCGAAGCATATAAAAGATAGCATATGATGGATTCTTCTCAAGATTTGTCATGATAATAGCATTTTTTTTCTTCCAAATAGAAAAGAAAAGAGATACTGATACAGTCAGCTGAACCTTCTTATATTCTTAAAACAAATAACTGTTGTCACTATCTATATGATGTAATGTTAATGACCCTGTACTGGACACTCTCTTTTTAGGGGAACTACTGGATATTTCACCGTTGAATTTGGGACAGAAAGCCTGATAGGGTGATAACTAACTTTTCCACACAAGAACTTTTCCATAGAGGTGCATAAAAACTTAATAACTTCTTACAGCATAAAAGTCTGTATGTTGTGCAATTCCAGAAGATGCGGAACATATTTTTCTAGCCCCCAAAGCAAAACTTCATTAACCAGCATGGTTGGTTTTATCTAATTGGAATGTGTTTAAGTGGACTGATTGCTTACTAAAAAATTAGAATTAGATTAGATATGTAATGATGAAAAATCACTATATGTACCAAATATGGCGGATATCATGAGAAGAATAAAATGTACCCTTGAATAACCCTTCAATTATCTATTCATTCTTATTTTTAGGGGTGAGAGGTTATATGTTGAGAACATTATAGCAATGGCTGAGAAGATAGTGGGTGAGTGGATGAAGGATTAAGTTTTTCTGTGCATTTTTGTAATATAGCAACTTTTAATAAAATGGTTGCTCTCTCAAAAAAAATTATCTATTAATTCTGTGATGACTGGATGGATAATTTTCTTGAACACACTCATTTCTCTATCAGCAAGTCAAGGAACACAAGTATTCAGTCTTCTTGTAGCAACAAAGACCATATTTTTCTTCAAAATTAGGTGGGTCCTCTGACCAGTTTAAACTGTGAATTCAGTTGAAGTAAGATTTCCCATAATTACAGTTATCTGTTGTTACTCTGATGTAAAAAAGGACTTTGCTAGAGTACTGAATTCCTTTTTATATAAATATTCCACAAGTGATGGGATAAAACGACAAAATATGTTGCATACTTCTTATTTCGTAATGTGATTGAGTACCCTCCCACTTTGGCCACTTTCCACTTCTAGTGTAATTAGACTACCTTCCAACTAAAAATTTATTTCATTAACTCCCTTTTTACTTATAATTGCCTGATTTCCAATTGCACGATACATGTGGCAGCCATGCGTAATGTTTCTCTCTCGTTTGACTGATGTGGCAAATCTATATTCAAACAATTTTTAAAAAGGATTCCCCTCCCCTCCTCTCACTCTGGCGTTCGGAGTCCTCTCTTCTCCATCGTTGAGCGTCTCCAGTTTCCAGAGGTTACCCAGCGACTTCCGCAGCTTTCCCACCTGAGTATAGGACAGGTCCAAGACTCTCAGGAGCTTGCAGCCAGAGAGCGGCAGCGCAGGAGTAGAGGCAAACTGCTCAATTCCTCCTTTGCGCCCTTGCAGTCCTTTGACAGCGAGAGCCTTTGAACTGTCTGCAAGATTCGCCCCGAGGCCTCCATCTGCAGCGCGCGTAGCACCACCTCCGAGACCTCTACCCGCGCATCCCCGTTCCATGATGGCAGTCCACGCACCGCCACCAGGGCTGCCTGCCCGGCCATCACCTCCTGCTTCCGCACTGCCGCCGCCTGCTGCTCCGCTGTCAGGCCGCCGCCACCGCCTCCGTTGCTGCTGCTGCTGCTGCCACCGTAGTTTCCAGGGAGGAGGCAGAAGGAGAGGGAGGGCTTGCAGTCCTCCGTTGCTGCAGCTGCCGCTGCCAGGCAGAAGGGCGTGACCGAGTAGGGGGGTGACTATGCGGAGGACGTTGACGTCGGCGACGCGTGCCTTCTCCTCGTAGTAGTCGTGGTGGGTGGCGAGGAAGGAGGAGATGAGTGAGAGCACGACCTCCGGGTGATGGCTAGGAGCGATCTGGCCACGATGATGTCTCTAACATGTCGTGGACCCCAAATCTCCACACCCTTCCGGACTCGTTCCTGCTGGTAGCTTGCAGCAAGCATCAACCAATGATTGCTCAAGGTAATCCTCTGCAACTTCCTCCTCCATGGTCCGATCCCCTTTCTTCTTCATGAATCATTCCGCTCTGTGATCCATCTGGTAAGTGTTGAAAGTAGAGGGGGAGGGGGTGCTGCCCCCTCCCCTTCTGCTCGTGCGATAGCAGAGGGTCTCTCTTCTCCGGCTCCAGTGCTCTTTGTTTCTTGTTCCTTTGAATCATCCGCATCCTTTTTCTTTATGCGCAATTTGCAACTGAATTTGCCGTTGGACGACCTGAAAGCACTAATTGGAGCTTGACTGTCGTCTTTGAAAGGATCCAAGAATGCCTCGATGCCACCTGCAAATTCTGGCTCGTCGTCCGCTTCAACTGCCATCCTTGTTCGTTCCTCCATGGAGAGAGGTGACCTGTCGCAATCGCGGCCACCCAGGGCGAATGCGGAGATGCCACCCAAAAACACCCTCTCGGTCTCGATCTCGGCGATGCGAAGAAGATGGCAGGGCTATGGTAGTGACCGACGAAACACCACAATCCAGTGGCAGCAAGAATCCGTTGTCAAAGTGATGCAAATGTTGCCGCCGATCCCGCGCGCAGGGGGCCGCTCCCCTCCCCTCTCTTCTTCGGCACCTCCTCCCCCTCTTTTCTCCGGTGCTGGACAGTGCTGGAGAGGAGAGGGGAAGAGGCGACCACACCCTCTTTTAGTTTTTTAGATTTTTTATATTATTATTTTAATATGTAATATTTAGTTTATTTTTAAATAATATGTCACGTTGGGCATATGTATGCATGGATGAGGGAAAAATATGACACGGGAATGTCACATAAACTGTGCAATAAGAAAACTGACAATGGCAGATTAATCTAAAAAACTTAATTACTAATCTAAAAAATGATAACCAGTGAAATAAGTTCGCTAAAAGGCAGTCTAGTTACAAAGTGAATTTGGATGATAAAATTAAAAAAATATTTAAAATTCAAGGATATTTAGTAAAATTTATCCTCTCAAGAGTACAAGTTCCCCATTGTGCATGTTTTAGCTATATGTTAGGTTAGGGAGCAAGTTTGCATGATAATTAACTTTTTTGAAAATTTTCTTCCAGTGTTAGTTTTATTTCAGAACTCGTTATGTAGTTTTAGATGACACTGGATAAGTGAGTATGCTCTATCAAACATAGTTTGACCAAAGATGGTTTTCATCTGTGCAGGTGTCTTAAGTACTCGCCTAGGTTGTGGATAAATTAAAGTGGTCCCTGCTCTTGCTTTTTTTGGCTCAAGTATGTTTTGATTGTTGAATAATAAAAATATTGGGAGTTTCATTTTATTTGTTAAATCAAGTGAATCTCCGAACCATGTCATGTATTAACAGTTTGATTTGGATTTTATGTTTCCATGCTTGGATTTTATCTTTTGAAATGGAAGGGTTGTATACTTGGGACACTGTTTTTGTTCCTTCAAATTTCAAGTTTGAATTTACTTTTAAGATGGCTAACCATGGTTATGAACTTATGACTTGTGACTATGTTGAATACCTCATCGAGGTGCATACAAATGCTAGCTAACGTTGGAAATTCTGTAGTCTCCGGGCATCACTTACCGATTACCACTCCATCTCCACCCCGTCAAGCGTCTCCTCCACCAATTTCGCCAGAACTTCGAGCTAGAGCCACTCCTTGACCTACCCCCACATCGTTATAAGGCGGCATCTCTTCCTCCACTGCGGCAAGAAGTGTCTCCAGTCGTCTTGTGCCACAGCCCGCTGAGGTCCAGTTTGAGAGTAATCCACAAAAGCGGCACTATGATAACTAAGGATGATTGAGATAATTGAAAAGTGAAATTGTGTCTTGATCCTTGGGTGCTAGTAATTTTAAGTTGGATAGATCATTTTGATAATGATTTATTCATATCGCTTCCATTCAGATATCGGATTAGTCGGACGTGGATAACCATTGAAAAAAAAACAGTGCTATGAAAGTTCCCCGCTCAATCAATTGTCGCCACCAAGTTCCTTGATACTCGTCCGATCTTTGAACTCCTCACAGCGAGGATGAATAGAAAGGATTGTATTCTTCAACTCCTATTTGACATATCTACCTAGAAGGGAATTATGAATTATGGAATATCTACCTAGAAGGGAGAACATTGTAAAAGAGGTCCTAATGTAACAAGAAAAATTCTATGAACCATGCATGAAGAATCTGTTTGGAAGTGTTAAATGAATTATGGAAGGGAGAACACTATGACTCATGTGACGATGAAATTTCTATGAACCATGCGTGAAAGGGAAGCTATTTTTGTCGTCTGAACATTCTAGAAGAGGTTCCAAGTTACTTTCTGCCTCTAAAAAATTGTGTTTTCGAACCAGTTCAAACCATGCATGAAAGAAACACTATTTTAACTTTTATCTCGGAAGGTGCTATATTTGAAATATTCTATGATATCATAAAAGAATGAAAACTCTTTTCTATATTCTTCTTGATATAAAAAAAAGAGAAATATGGTAAAAAACATGATCTAAATTCTAAAAGTCATATATGCTTATGTGTAATCTACAAGATTAAAATGACTACGGGTGATAAGTAGACACATAATTAACCCTCACATGTGAAGTTGAAAATCTATTTGATGATACAAACGGAAAAAATATATGAATCGAAAAGTTAATATCCTTAGGATATTTAATAATGTAATCGATCTCATAAGATTTATTCTATATAAAAATTACTTTATAATTAAGATGGATCTCCTAACATGTTTTTCCTTTCCATTTTTTTTATATTGTTTACATTTCTTAATTTTTCATAATCAAGAAGAAAATATTATTGGAACACATATTTCATGTATTAATTGATTATATTTTGATAATGCAAATTTTAATTATTTACAATTACACATTTGACCCATTTGAAAAAGTTTAAAATATAATCGATAGAATTCTACATGAACTTGATACTTATATTATTATCTATCTTATATTATTTTTATTATTATATAACTTGGTACTTGTAAGAATATTGTGCTAAATAAGAAAGTCTATATGACTAGGATCAAGGATTAAAAAAATTATAAATGAAGTAACAAATAAAAGTTATCACCTGAAGTTCGAATATCTTTCGTTCGAACCTTGTGAATTGCATGAGTTCATAATGGGATGGGATGACTTCTAGTTTTCATTGCACGTTCTGACATCCAATCCAAATATTTAAATGTCTGATCTTATAGGGCAAAAAAGAGTTTGCAAAATAATGGGGTTCAAACATCCAATCTAAACATTCGAACATCAGATCTGAAAAGTCCAAGGGACAATTTTGAGCAAACCAAGTTTGAACATTCTATCCAAATTTTTGGACATTCGATCATACTTTGACAAGCACAATAGTTCCTAACAACTCTATGCAAAATCAAACATCTCGAGGTCGTAAAAGTACAAATGTCTATTTGAAGGGGATAAGAGTGTGAAAGAAGCCCTCAAGCAACAAGAGTACAAGAAAAATTATTTTTTGAATGTGCAAATTTATATAAAAAAATAAAGTTTGCATGTGAAATAAAATGTTATTGTAATTCGAGAGCTATCTCGTTTTTTGAGAGATTGTCACTTTAGCTATTGGGTTACAGAATGTGCAATGAAATAAGCTCAACAACAATGGCACCTAAGAAGCACAAAAAGTAATATAAAATGAAATAATATTGCAAAATAAAAATTAAAATCTAAATAAATACACAAGCATCCAACGCACAATTATCTAAATAGCATCTCAAGTTTGACACTTTATTATAATTCAATGTCAATGATAACGATAAGTTTCTAACCATATGCAATTGCATTACTGCCAAAGCATCGTGGTAGCATTGGAATTAAATCTCTAAAGCTCATGAAAATTGTTCTTCTGGCCAAGAAAATCCGACCCATTCTAAATAACTTTTAGAACTTATTTACTTCTGTAGTTATCCATAAGTATAAAAATCCTCATCCATAGAATCATAATCATAGTAACCAGAACAAAAATCATGCTTGGTGCTGGAGACAACTAATGCAAACATTGGATAAAATTAAACTTGGGTTCCGGAAGTACATTGGTAATGGTTTTACTACTCATGCTTAGTGTGATCCATGGCTTTTCAATACTCTAATTAATTACATGCCTACTTATGTCAATGTTCATTCGCCTTTGAGTACTTATGTGATTGCTGATCTTATCTTGAATAATGCCTGGCACGTCGATATTCTGTCCAATTGCTTTGCCCCATGTTTGGTAGATAAAATTCTTGACATTAAATTGCCTACTTTTCCCAAGGATGACACATGAATTTGGGTTCCAAATCATTCTGAAATTCCTTCTGTTAAGTTGGTATATAACTTTATTTGTAAGCCATTGGTGCCGCCTGAGCATGCTGGATGGCTTGGATGGAATAGAATTTGGAGTATCAAGATTCTCCCAAAAATTCAGATTTTTCTTTGGAAATTAGCTCACACTCGTTTGCCTACTAAGCATATGCTTATTAGATTCAACTCTTCTATCAACCCTGTGTGTACATTATGTGGTTCTGATATTGAAACAAACGAACATCTATTTTTCAAATGTCCCATTGTTTTCCGGGTGTGGGAATTATTTCAGTGTAAAACTAATTATACCTTCAGGTTTTTGCACACTTGGAGGATGGAAACTAGGTGCTGGAAGGCAGTGATCTTCCTGGCACTTATTCTATTTCTAACTTTCAGACCCTCTTTGCCTTAACCTTGTGGGGTATTTGAAAAATGCATAATGATGCTCATTTCAATTCCATCCAAGCAACCCATGCCGAGGTTTGGTTGCAGATCTTGGCTTCATAATATGAGTTACAATCACCCATTTCTAAGGGGACTTCCCCAGCAAACCATACCTTGGATCGTTGGGAGCCTCCTCCCCGATCCGTGTTCAAATTGAACACAGATGATTCTTTTGTGAGCCATGGGGAGGGGGAAGTAGGTTACTTAGTGCGAAATTCTAATACCGTTTTCTTTTGTGCAGGGGCTGGTCCCGGCAAATTCCACTCGGCGTTGGAAGCTGAAACATTAGGCTATTAAGTGCGGCTTAATGCATTGTATCAAGCTTGGCTTGCAAAGGATCATTTTGGAAACGGACTCGTCTTCTGCTGTTTCAATCATCAACTGGGATGTTGTCTGCCCATGGAGAATAAAACATATTGTCTGATATTTGGATTCTGATTTCAATTTTACTCAATTTATTTGTAATCACATGGTCAAATTATGTAATGCTGAAGCGGACCTTTTAGCGCATTTTGATAGATGATCGAATAGCGATATTTTTTGGAAGGATGATCCACCTCCGGTATCCTCAATATTTTGTATCAACTTTAGTTAATGAAAGCATTCTGTTTAAAAAAAATTCTTCTTCTTCTTCTTCTTCTTCTTCTTCTTCTTCTTCTTCTTCTTCTTCTTCTTCTTCTTCTTCTTCTTCTTCTTCTTCTTCTTCTTCTTCTTCTTCTTCTTCTTCTTCTTCTTCTTCTTCTTCTTCTTCTTCTTCTTCTTCTCGCAGTCGATGTCACATTTTTTATATTTCTTTATTTGTCATTGTTTAATGCATTAATTAATTATACTCTGATGTATAAATTTCGAGAGCTTAGAGTTATACATTTGACACATATGGACAAATTTCAAATAAAATGAATAAACTTATGCATGAACTTGACACTTACATTATTATTTATCTTATTTTATAATAATATGGCTTAGTTTTTATGAGAATCTTATGCAAAGAAAAAAAAACTAGATCATCAAGATCAAGAGTTAGAAATTTAAGAAATGAAGTTAAAAAAAAGAAAGAAAATGAGTTGTTAGTTGAAGTTCAGATGTGTGGTTAGAAGTTCGAATGTCTGAACCCTGTTAATTGGATGGGTGTAGGATGGAATCGAATGACTTCAAGTTTACGTCCATTTCAATCGTTTAAATTGTTAGCATACTTATTTTGTTTTAAATCGTTATTATTTATTAACTTTCTCACATAGCTCGAGACCAAAAGAAAATTCAGAGCGAATTTTAATTTTTCCTTCTCAACTAGAGGCGGAAGAAAAAATTCCCCACCCTAAAAAAATGTAAGGACTGTGGAACTTATTTTTATTTATATAATTAATACATACGTTATTAATTCTTTTATTATAGATATAATATAATTTTTTGTAAAAACTTCATACTTTTCTATTATATTATCAAACTCTAATCTAATAACTTTATACTTTAGTAGTATATTTTATATTTAATATAAAATTAAAAATATTTATATTAATTTTAATTTATTATATATTTTTTAAAATTATAATTATATAAAAATAAGACCTCGAAAAAAATTGATCCGTTAGAGAATAATTTTTATTTTTTTCAAAAAAAATTAGAATTATCTTTTTAAAATTTAAAACTGATAAAAAATAATGATTACTTTTTTTTAGACCGAAAACTCCACCCCATTCCAAATAATTTCGCCCCTTTCACCCCAAAAAGGGCAAAGTAGTCAATCCAAAAATTATCAGTCCTTGTTCAAGTTTCCCGCCGCATTCTTCCCACCATTTGCCCTCAACTACCTTTTTGTTTTCTGCTCTCTCTCTCCCCCCCCCCCCCCCCCTCCCTCCCTCCCTCCCTCCCTCCCTCCCCACCCCACCCACCCACAGCCCCCTCCCCCTTTCCGGCGATGGAGGAAGAGATCGAGGATGAGTTCAAGTGGAGTGGCTTCGAACTCGACTGCACCGAGGATATCCTCCCCAAACGCATCGCCTTTTCCCGTTCTCATATAGCCGTGGATAATTCATTGGGCATTTCAGGTTTCACCTACTGCATCAACTTCCAATTGATCCCGCGTGGTTCTCGTCTCCAATCGGGAAACATTGTACCGCAATAGGTGCGGTCGAATTTTCTGCTTCTAGGGTTTTTCATCCGCAAAATTGAGTTCTAAAGTTACTTCTTTTTGCACTTAATATTGTTAGCCCCGGTGTGGTATTATTTCATTTGTTATAATTTAAGAAAACTTATAAGAGCTTGTATTTTTTTTTCTCAAACCCCTTTTTTGTAGATAATAATTATATTTTAGACAGCTGACTACGTGGAGGGTGGAAGCACTGGTCTTAGTCCCGTTTCAGAACGAGGCAAAATAAAACAATAACCACAGAGGCATCGATGCTTATTCCGGCAACGATGTTGATATGTGACTACTGAATTGGTCGTCTTTGTATGTACTTAATTTTTGCGATCTCGTCGTTTTCATTTCATAAACATATAATCTACACAATGTTTTCTTTTTGTGTTGGTTTATTTCCAAGCTTAATGGGCATCACGGTTACAACTTACAAGTTTAACTTTGCAACAAAATCTACCTTTATTTGGGTTCATTTCCATTCCTCCTTAACTGTCCTACTATTTCCTATTAACCATCACACTGGCTACAGACCAAGTTTAGCATCCTCCTGATCGCAAGAATGTTTTAGACACCTCTCTAATGTCTCTCTCTTTATATGTCTCCTTTGTCCAGTGTTGTGGAACAGAGGTTCATTGAGTGAGATCTCCTTTTTCCCATTTGTGTCTTTTGAAATCCTTCTTCTCCTATAACTCCTGTATCTCTTTGCTGCTATCTGCATTTGCCATCACGATGGCCGGAGAGAAGTCTGTTGATGACTGGCTCCCAATCACATCATCAAGGAATGCAAAGTGGTGGTACTCGGCATTTCACAATGTCACAGCCATGGTGGGTGCCGGAGTGCTCAGCCTGCCATATGCCATGTCACAACTTGGATGGTAACAAGCTATGCCTTCTTTTTGTAATGCAATGTCAGAGATTGGTGATGCGTACATGGGCTTTTCTTGAAGATCATGATATATAAACTCGTACTTTTTTAGGAATCCGATACATTTTACCATAAGCATGTTATATGATCATTATCATTCAATCTGTACATTATTTGACTTGTCCAATTTCAACTTGCAATATGTTACCATAAGCTTAATTTTGTAAAGTGCAATTACTCTTTATATCCTTGGAGTAGTACTGTTATAGATTAGTTTACGTGATCGAGTAGGATGAAACTTTTACTACTGGCATTAAACATTGAAACTTCACATGTTTATCACACGAATTGTCACTCAATTCTTTGTCATCCGAACTGGTTCTTTGCTTTTGTTCAGGGGTCCTGCCGTTGCAGTGTTGGTCTTGTCATGGGTCATCACACTGTACACCCTGTGGCAAATGGTGGAAATGCATGAGATGGTTCCAGGCAAGCGGTTCGACCGCTACCATGAGCTTGGACAGTATGCTTTTGGGGAGAAGCTCGGTCTCTGGATCGTTGTCCCCCAGCAGATCATCGTCGAGGTGGGCGTGAACATCGTGTACATGGTCACTGGGGGCAAGTCCCTGCAGAAGTTCCACAATGTTGTCTGCCCTTCCTGCAAACCAATTAAGACAAGCTATTTCATAGTCATCTTTGCTTCTGTGCATTTTGTTCTGTCGCAACTGCCAAACTTCAACTCCATCTCAGGTGTCTCTTTGGCTGCAGCCATCATGTCCTTAAGGTAACCTTATGAGACTAATAATCCGAATGATACTACGATTGACGTTACCAACAATAGTTTCATTTTATCAGATGCAATTCCTTCTTTTTCATTTGCAAAAGACTTCAATTTTCTTTGCTAATTTCTTAGGCCAAAAATTTTGTCTTGTTTGTGATAACCATCCTTTTCTTCGTTAAAAAAAAAAATTCTAAGATTGAAATGAAATCTGATTCATGCCAGAAACTCTCTGAAACATATGGGATTGCTGTAAAGTTGTGCTAGAAGTTGCTTCAATTAGGCCTTTTAGGCATTTTGTCATTAGCAAACCTATATGTCTCATGTTTCTGATACTTTATACCATAAACAGTTATTCCACCATCGCTTGGACAGCAGCTGCAGCTAAAGGGAGGAAACCAGATGTCGATTATGGCCTGAAGAGTTCCTCATCATCTGGATCAGTCTTTAGCTTCCTCTCAGCGCTGGGAGATGTTGCTTTTGCATATGCAGGTCACAATGTGGTCTTGGAGATACAAGCCACTATACCTTCCACTCCTGAAAAGCCATCAAAGAAACCCATGTGGAAAGGTGTGATTGTTGCTTACATCGTTGTTGCAATTTGCTACTTCCCCGTCGCACTAGTTGGATATTGGATCTTCGGTAATTCAGTTGATGACAACATTCTCATTACACTAGAGAAGCCGAGGTGGTTGATTGCTGCTGCAAACATGTTCGTGGTGATCCATGTCATTGGAAGTTATCAGGTACTTATATGCAGAATAGTATATGATGAAGCCATATCAACCTTTAGGTTATTATATTGTAACTTTTACTATATATTTTACAACATGTCTGGAAAGAGATGGTTGATTCTAGTCTCAACTCTCAATGACAAATTCTTGGCATCTGACTTGCTGCTTTAGATCTGTAAATATGATAATTTGTGCACACATGACACAAATGCAATCAAACAGCCCACTTCTTCTGAAAATAGCATAGAGTATTTTCCAAATATTTTATTTTGGCCTCATTCTTGCAGATTTATGCAATGCCTGTATTTGACATGTTAGAAACAGTGCTTGTGAAGAAACTACGCTTCACGCCGGGTTTAACTCTTCGCTTAATTGCAAGAAGTCTATATGTTGGTAATACAAACATTTCTTCGAAAAAAATAGAACACATCTCATCCTTTACATTTTGAAATAGTATTTATTCTTATTTGATTGCTTCCCTTCAGCATTCACAATGATTGTTGCCATTGCCATTCCCTTTTTCGGCGCTTTGCTTGGATTCTTGGGAGGACTTGCGCTCGCACCTACTACCTATTTTGTAAGTGACGAATTATATTTTTACTTGGTGTTTGCTTATGAGCATAACAATTATGCATCATACATGCAGACTACAAATCCACATAAAACTAGTATCTAACACTCTCTAACATGCAGCTTCCTTGCATTATGTGGTTGGCCATTTACAAGCCTAAAAGGTTCAGCTTATCCTGGTTTGCAAACTGGGTGGGTGAGTTATGTATAATCTTAATGAGATACACCTGACTTATTTTTTAGGGCTCCGTCCTAATTTGCTCAAGCCTAATCCATCTTCTTGTAACTGTCTTCAGATTTGCATCATTCTTGGCATGCTATTGACAATCTTGGCACCTATTGGAGCATTGTGGAACATCATACAGAGTGCTGGCAGCTACCGGTTCTTCTCCTAAGCTAAATTGAATTGAATCATGGAAGTGGAACCATACGCATATGCATATATGGTGCATAAGGGATTGTGAGGGGGAAGGTGGCTGTAAAAAGCTTCCTAGGCTATGGCAACTTGCCATTAATATCAATTGTTTATCCGTGTGAAGTACTTTAATGAGTTACTTTCACTTGCTCGTTTTTTTGCTTCATTCAGAAAAATTGTTTTTCAATGCAATTGCTGAGATACTCTTTTTATACTCAACATTGGAAATTTTCACTGATGGAAGTGGCCGCAAACTTCAGTCATTAAATCAATCCAAAGCCTTTCTTTCTCATTGAATCGATCCAAGAGATGATGCAGGCTTCCAATTTAAGAACCATTAAAATTGGCATTGTGACCGATGGGATCTTTTTTCCTTTTTTTTCTTGTTATAGTGATGTTTTTCTAAATTCGTAGTTCTAGATTTGCTAGATATTTGTGTTTAAGTTTTAGCTTCTAATGTTGTAATATAAGTCTGACTTCAACAATTAGACTCCCCACATATCACAATCATCCATTACATGATTGATTTGTATTGCGCGCACATCTCAATGCACATTAGATATAGGTAAAATGAATGGGCATCCGCCTTTTTTAACTATAATTTACAGCTTAAACATTGATTTGCGCATGTCGATGGACTAACATTTCGTTCATTTTGTTCACATCCACATGACTTAACTTTGGCAATCTTATGAGGGAAAAAATAGAGAATAATGGTATTTCCAATCTTATGAGAAAAAAAGAGAAGTAATCAAGACACTTTTGTTGTGACTATGCACTGATAAAAAGATGGAACAAGAGCACACTTCAAGAGAGGAAACGACGATAGCTTAGGGAGAGATACTTTACAACGTTGATTCCAAGATCCCTCTTTCATTTCTATGAATGAATTGCAATAACGTTCAACAAGGGTGGCTTTGACTAGGCTTCTCTCTTATGCATGGCCTTCTCTTCCAGCAGTAGCACTCGGGTTCGGCACCAATATTAAGGAATCTAGTTGCAGCCATGCACAATTCATTCTTGCATATTGCAACTTTTTTTACGAGGAAGTAGTCATGCTAAGAGATATAACACTACAAGAAAATGTCATTTTCAACGGTCGCACATCCCTCGCAATTTCCAAAAAACTTGCGATGGTTGGCGTCATCCTTCGAAAATAGAGACACAAATATTTTCCATGGCTTGAACCGTCACGACTTCTAATGGCAGGCAAATCATCGCAAGTTTTGGTGGCTACGATTGTCGGAACTTTCGACGGTTTCAAAGTCAAGTTTCCATGGCTCAAATCGTGAAAAATATAAAATAATATTTTATATTATATAGGCACAAGTATAATATTTTATATTTTATTATGAGGTCTTTACGACGGCTATAGCCATGGGAATTTTCGATGATTTTGGTATCGTTCGAAGTTCCCACAGCTACAACATGGGAAGTAAAAAATAAAGCCACGTCCCATAATGCCGCGTTATTATATGTAGGAAAAAAATGCTGAACTGATAGTTGCGGAATTATCTTCTTCCCTTTTTAATGCGCACAATAATAATAGGATGATGACAATAATATAGCAAAATTAATTTAGAACAAAGACGCAGAGAATTAACGTGGAAAACCCCTCAATGTGAGAGAAAAATCATGGGAGCAAAGAAATCTTCCACTATGAAATAATAGTAGGTTACAAAGTATCTTCTCTGAACTACGCAGAGGATTACAATAATAATTTCAAGAATTAATCTTGGATGCCACAGAATAAAAACCTCTCGAAACTGAGGATAAAAGTCAGAACGATCTCACCGGAATATGAGGAATAGATGAAAAGGCTGCTGAGAAATAATAGTTGAAGTTTCGTCGAGAACGGATAAGAACTCGTTCCCGAAATGAACCCCAAAGTTCTCTTCTCTCTCTTCTTTTTTTCTCTCTCTCAGTGACTATCTGTTCTGGTCAGCGACGCGCCTCTTCACTGCTGAAGTCATCATCCTTTTATAGCTTCAAGGGATGGTGGTTTGTAGACATCTACTTCAATTCGGTTTTTCTTCTTCATCTCGAATTGGTTTTCCAAACCCAATTCTATTTGTTTCCTCTTTTTTTTCATTTCCTTGTCGTTGTCGGATAACAAGAATCCAACAAACTCCCCCTTCTTGTTTATGCGAAGGAATCCACCAGGCCTGCATGCTCTTTGCAGAACTCGGTCTTCTCTCTCGATAGAGGCTTCGTCATCATATCTGACTTATTCTTGTCAGTATGGATCTTTCGAAGAAAGAATTTTTTTTCTTCGTTTCGTCACGAATCCAATGACATCGGACATCAATGTGCTTGAATTTAGAGTGGAAACTAGAATGCTTACTTAGATGTATATAACTCTAATTGTCACAGTGGATAATGTACTTCTCCTGCGTCAAACCTAAGTCCCTCAGAAACTGTCTCATCCACAGAATTTCCTTGCCTGCTTCAGTAGCTGCGATATATTCTGCTTCAAACGTTGATAGTGCAACACACTTTTGTAACTTGGATTGCCACGAGACTGCTGCTCCTGCGAATGTCATCAAGTAACCAGAAGTTGACTTTCGACTATCAATGTCTCCTGCCATGTCAGCGTCAGTAAATCCTTCTAACACTGGCTCATCGTTTCCAAAATATAAGCATATCTTAGACGTGCCTCGAAGATATCTGAGAATCCACTTGACTGCATCCCAATGCTCTCTATCAAGATTTGATAGGAATCGACTCACCACGCCAACTGCATATGCTATGTCTAGCCTTGTGCAAACCATTGCATACATCAGACTGCCAACTGCAGATGCATATGGGACATTTTTCATATTTTTCTTCTCGATTTTACTCTTCGGACATTGTCTAGAACTCAACTTGAAGTGATCTGCAAGTGGCGATGTAACTGCCTTTGCATTCTTCATATTGAACCTCTCCAAGACTTTATCGATGTATATTTCTTGGGATAACCATAGCTTGCGCTGCTCTCGGTCACGAGTGATCCTCATGCCGAGGATATCCTTTGCTACGTCTAGATCTTTCATGGAAAAGCATTAACTCAGCTCCTACTTTAATCTGTCAATCTTGCTTTTATCTGACCTATAATAAGCATGTCATCAACATATAACAACAGGATAATAAAATCATCATGTGAAAAATATTTCACGAAGACACAATGATCTGGTCTGGTCTTATTGTATCCTTGCTGCTCCATGAACGACTCAAACTTCTTGTACCACTGACGAGGTGCATGTTTGAGTCCATATAAGATTTTCTGCAATTTACACACCAGGTTTTCTTTTCTTTTCTCTTGGAAACCCTCTGATTGTTCCATGTAAATCTCTTCTTCCAAGTCACTATGGAGAAAAGCTATCTTGACGTCTAGCTGTTGAATTTCCAAGTCCTTGGTAGTAGCTAATCCAAGAACCATTCGAATTGATGACATTTTGACCACTGGTGAGAATATCTCGTCAAAATCAATTCTCTTCTTCTGATTGAACCCCTTGACAATTAGCCTTGCCTTATATCTTGGGTGTGGATTATTCTCTTCACTCTTCAGTCGAAACATCCACTTATTCTTGAGTGCCATCTTTCCTTTAGGAAGCTTCACTAGTTTGTAAGTGTTGTTCCCGTGTAGAGATTGTTGCATGGCTTTCATCCACTCATCCTTCTGCTCATGTGACAAGACTTCTTGATAACACACTGGTTCTCCACCTTTAGTTAATAACACATACTTTGTCGGGGAGTACCGCTTTGACTTTTGTCTTTGTCTATTCCACCTTCTCAACTGAGGCTCCTGCACTAGTGCATCATGCTCGACATGTGGCTCATCATCATTGTCTTCACTATCCGAATGTATATCTGAATTATGTGAGCTGTTATCACTGCTACTATCATCTTGATCAGCTTCTAGAAAAATGTCATCTTCTATCGCTGCGTCAACTGAACTCGGTTCAGCTAGATAATCAGTGAAGCTAGTTGGCTCTTTGTCCTTTGACAGATCTTCAATTGTTCGGTGTTCCATGAACACAACATCTCTGCTTCTGATAATCTCCCTATTAACAGGATCCCAGAGTCTATAGCTAAATTATTCACCTCCATATTCGAGGAAGATACATTCTTTCAATTTGCTGTCAAGCTTTGACCGCTCATTGTTGGGGATGTGAACAAAGGCTCTATAGCCGAACACTCTGAGATGCTTATATGAAACATCCTTCCCTGACCAGACTTTCAGAGGTATGTTGATCAGTTCAACTGCAGTCTTCATTGCTTCACCCCAGATTTTCTTCGATAGCTTAGCATGTAGAAGCATACATCTAACACGTTCCTCGATTATTTTGTTCATTCTCTCAGCAACACTGTTTTGTTGAGGAGTCTTGGGAACTGTCTTCTCAAGCTTGATGCCATAGGTGTTGCAGTATTCTTCAAACGGACCTCTGTGTTCGCAGCCATTGTCTGCCTGAATACATTTGAGCTTCTTGCCAGTTTCTCTTTCGACTTTGGCATGAAACTTCTTGAACTCTATCAACACCTAATTTTTGTGTGCTGTAGGAAAAGCCCAGACTCTTCTAGAATGGTCATCAATAAATGTAACAAAATAAAGTGCACCACCTAGAGTTTTATCCTTCATATAGCAGACATCAGTATGTACCAAATCAAGTACGTGTGAACTTCTAGACGAAGAAGTTCTATTATATGTAACTCTAGTCTGCTTACCAGCCAAACGATGGACACATACGTCAAGTGAAGTGTCTTTCATACTTGGTAGCAGATTTCGTTGAGTTAATATCTGAAGTCCTTTCTCACCTATGTGATCAAGCCGCATGTGCCATAACTCAGAAGATGACATCTCTTGAGTCACGTTTATCTCCTCGGTGCAGTGTTGTACTTCAGTCTTGTAGAGTGTACCATCTTTGTTTCCTTTCGCCAGTAGGAGTGCATCTCTCTTGAGTTTGCACACTCCCCCTTTGAAGTTACTCTCATATCTGTCGTTGTCTAATTTTCCAACTGAAATTAGGTTGAGACGGATCTCAGGTACATGCCTCACATCTTTGAGCACAATCTTGCATCATGTGTTGGTCTTCAACTGAATGTCTCCAACGCCAACAATTTGGGACTCCGACTTGTTCCCCATCTTTATTGACTCGAATGCTCCCTCTTATATATTGAGAATACATCTCTGTGAGGGATAACATGAAACGAAGCTGCAATGTCTAAGATCCAAACTGAATCTTGACTCATAACATTGACACCATCTTCTTCCTCTTCTTGAGTAAGAAAGTATACATCATCTGATGTAGCCACTGCAACGTTATTTCCACCACTGCTCTTCTTCTCCTTTTTAGTATCATCAGACTCTTCATGTGACTGATCACGCTTTAATTTTCTACACTCCTTTTTGAAATGTCCTGGCTTGCCACAATGATAACATGTGACTTCTTTCCTGGACTTCGACTTGCCTCTTGACATTGATCTATCGTGGTTGTGAGAGTTTCTCTATTTATTTCTTCCACGATCTTCCACGATGAATGCCTCCGATTTATTGTTGAGATTATGCTCTTGCCTTCTTGTTTCTTCATTGAACAAACTATCCTTGATAGTTTCTAAAGATAGTTGTCCACCTGGAGCAGAGTTGTTCAGAGAGATAACGAGCGTTTCCCAACTATTAGATAAAGAACTCAGTAGTAGTAGTGCTTGGATCTCATCTTCAAACACAATCTTCACTGAGGACAACTTGTTAATTAATTTCTGAAAAATGACAAGATGTTCTGCAACAGAATGATCATCCTTATACTTCAGGTTAACAAGTTTCTTCATCAATAGCACCTTATTCTGCGGTGATTTGCGCTCATACATTTTTTACAATTTTTTTCAAACTTCGTCAGGTTCATCGATATTTGCGATATGATGATACACCTTGTCCTCGACCCATTGTCGGATTTGTGTGACTGTCTTGGTCTTGATCCTCCCCCACTTTTTAACATCCATGTCCTCGAACTTTACAGCATCATCTTCGATTGGATCATAAAGGTCTTTGCAATTTAAGTAATCCTTCATCCGAGGCTTTCAGATAGAATAATTTGTTTCTGTGAGCACAGGCATCCGACTGGGAGCATTATTGTCCGCCATTATAATGTGCACTTCCTGACCAGGCTCTGATACCACTGTTGGAAAAAAAGGCTAAATTGATAGTTGCGGAATTATCTTCTTTTTCCCTTTTTAATGCGCACAATAATAATAGGATGATGACAATAATCTAGCAGAATTAAATCAGACCAAAAACGCAGAGAATTAACGTGGAAAATCCCTCAACGTGAGAGAAAAAAACTACAGGAGTAAGGAAATCTTCCACTATGAAATAATAATATATTACAAAGTATCTTCTTTGAACTACGCAGAGGATTACAACAATAATCTCAAGAATTAATCTTGGATGCCACAAAATAAAAGCCTCTCGAAACTGAGGATAAAAGTCAGAACGATCTCACCAGAATATGAGGAATAGATGAGAAGGCTGCTGAGAAGTAATGACTGAAGTTTCGACGAGAACGGATAAGAACTCGTTCCCGAAACGAACCCCAAAGTTCTCTTCTCTCTCTTCTCTTTTTCTCTCTCTCGGTGGCTGTCCGTTCTAGTCAGCGGCGCGCCTCTTCACGGCTGAAGTCATCATCCTTTTATAGCTTCAAGGGATGATGGTTTGTACACATCTACTTCAATTAGGTTTTTCTTCTTCATCTCGAATTGGTTTTCCAAACCCAATTCTATTTGTTTCCTCTTTTTTTGTCATTTCCTTGTCATTGTCGGATAACAAGAATCCAACACTATACATATATTATATATTTCATAATAGACCACGGCTATGACTTCCCATGTTTTTGCAACCGTTAGAAGTTTCCACAAAGAAAAATTAAAGATGTGATATATTAAAATAATATATATATGGTGTTTAAAAAATTATACAAAGTTTAATCTTAAAAAGAATGAAAGTATAATAGAACAAATATAAAATTCCAATACTCTATACTTTATAAGCTAGTGTAAATAGTTTATAATATTTTGTGCTAAAATATCTAAACTTTATTTAAAAAAAGTATTTACCAAACACTCGTACTAGTATTTTGACTCAGTTAAAATGCTATATGTTACTTAATACTCTATTTTTTTTGTACGTGCCAAACAACATCTTAGCATAAGTTTTCAAGTTCTCAAACCAGAGTGAATAATTGGAGGATAAAATTGTAGAATCTTTCCATGGATATAACAAGGAATTAATGTTGCTGCTCAGGTAGCATCCTACTCCCTATCCCCTCCAGTGCACGATTGAAGATCTATGGCCAGAGATCTTTGGCATGGCTCAGGGAGTAATTCAACCAGTCCAGATGACATTTGGCCGGTCCATAGGTGGAGCTCTTAAAGCATGAAACGTTTCTCTCATTTTAAAGCATGCCTAGGTCTCCTCATTCGGCCGTAGGTTGAAGATTGTCCCTGCGGAGCCCTAGTCGCCTGCTGCCAATCTCTCTCCTGGTCATCGCCATCGCCGTCGATCTCTGTCGTCCCTATGAGCCCTCATCACTGTGACTTTTCATTATCCCTCAAAGCCCTCGTCGTCGTCGATATCCCTGTCTCCATTATCGTCATCGATGTCCCTATCACCAGCATCGTCGCCAAAGAGATTGGACCGCGAAGCCCTCATCACCGTCGAAGAGATTGGACCGCGGAACCCTCATCGCCGATATCCCTCATCGCGGCCAAAGAGATTAAACCGCGGATCCTTCGTCACTATTGAAGAGATTGGACCGCGAAGCCCTCGTCGCCGCCATCGTCACTGGTATCCCTTGTCCACGCCTACCCCCCTCGTCACCACAACTCTCCATCGTCTGCTCGGAGCCCTCATTGCCTCCGTCGCCGATGATATCCCTCGTCACTTGGAGCCGTCATCACTGTCGATCTCCCTCGTCCCTCAGAGCCCCCTTCGCCGTCGATATTGTACAACTTATCATCGTTAACTGTGTTGTCGAACATTAGGATCATCATGTGAACTTTGCATGAATTTTTGTTGTAAATCCTGTACAAAATGAGAATTATCGTTGAATAGCAGTGGAATATGAATGCTTTTGTTATGTAACGTTTAGTCTTTGTGCATACAGTGAATCCGTAGAAGCTTCCGAGCCTGCATAGAATGATCTTCAATGATCTTCTGCCATTGTATTCAATCTTATTTTGAGATAAGCAACTAAACCTTCCTATACAAGATAAACCATAAGAAGAGCACGCCCGAAAAAAAAATTGTGTTGAAATTGAACTTGATGAAACATCAAATCAAGAATAGCGTCCCAACACCACAGTGCTAGTTCAGAATTGAACACAGATGCTTGCATAATCAATTTTTCCATAAAGCAAGAAGCTTGCATAAATAAATTCTTTAGGGCCTCAGAGAACTACTAGTAAACAAACAAGTTAGATTAACACCACAAAACAAAATAAAGAACAGCTAGAGTATCTACATTCAGCATAAAAAAGGTGTGCCCACTGAGATGGCAAAATCCTTAAACCTCATTGATATGTCAGGGGCATGGGCGTGAACAATAAACTATCTCGAACAAACGTATGCCTTGGAACCTCATTTTACATTTCTGCCAAAGATCTCCAACCATATATCTTAAATCGTGTGCTAGAGGGGACAGGGAGTAGGACTGTTCTAGGAGGTAGCAGCAATATTAATTCCAGAGTGAATTGAGGATAAAAATATAATACTCTATTTTTTTGTACGTGCCAAACAATGTCTTAGCATAAGTTTTCAAGTTCTCGAACCAGAGTGAATAATTGGAGGATAAAACTATAGCATCTTGATGCGAGAATTGTATGCGCAAAATACTAGCAAGTATACTAGACTGAATCAAGTAATAAAGAGTTAGTACGAGTGTTGATCCCACGAGGACTAATAACTTAAACTTTTCTGATCTAACAAGTTATAGTGAGGAAGGTTAAATTAACATTGTGTTGCAAAGAGAAAGTAAAAGATAGAATTTAATCAGAAATAGAGAAGGGAAGATGTGCCTTAATGTAGAGAAGAATTCAATATGTGACGAAGTTAGGGTTCGGACCTTGTATCCCCCTTATTTGCTCTTAATTAACAATCTAACCATAATTAGATGTTTGTAATGGAAAGATCGCTAACAATATAGGTTTCGGTTAAGACAACCTAACTATCACAATTATTAATAGATAAAAGACAATAAACAAATCAACTTTTGATCTAATTATGATACTTTCAGTTGCATATCTATGTTATTAAATACTAAAACCAGTCAGATAATAATCCACAATTTACAGCCTCAAACAGATCACCAAAAAATTGACCTCAGAATAACAATCCGGCTCGGATTCAAGATGACCCGGCCTGGGTTGCGTCTGGAAAATCGACGCACGGAGTACCTGGATCGGGTCGTAGGACGCAGCCCGAGTTGCATAGATGCCCGGCCCGAGTTGATCAAGTTTGGCCTGGGTTCAGTGTAAAATAGATCACGGCGATATTTGATTGATTATCATGCACTAAATTCACACGTAATTAATGCAAAATAGCTAATAATAAACATGTAATTCTATCCGGCTATGATAAAAGCATTAAGCAAAGACTAAACTTTGGTTCACAAAAGTCTAAAATATAAAATAATTCAAGAGCAAAACATGGTTCAACTTTAGTCTTCCCCTAACGATAAAACAATTGTTTTGACATCAATACGAGAAAGAAATGCATGAAAGTTGTACTAAAGGTTACATAGGGGACTCCCATGAGTTGATTGATGCTTCTGCTCCGCTCCTCGTTCGAGTGGACATTGCAGAAGATCGCAAAAAAGTATGGAGAAAATCCTCTGGAACGCACAACATAGTAGCAGCGATGAATCTCTTCTCAGCGATTAGGGCACGAGAATTCACAAGTATGGGATGCGGCAAAAGTCTTCAATGAGCAGTATTTATAGGGGAGAACGTTCCCCTAGGGTTACACGTCATTTTAGGACGTTAAATTCGTGTTAAACAAGGAAAATTTTTGAGCCGTATGATAATTCATCATCTGATAAGCAAAATCGGCCCAGTCCAAGGTACCCGGTCAGTTTCGATTATCGCACACAATTCGAGGCAGGTTTGGTCTCACGATCAGCCCGGCCCGAGTGTAATGATGACCCAACCCGGATTCTTATGCATAATAGCGTTATATGATGTTTTATGCTCCGATTTTCGTGCCCTTTTGGTCCAATCATTCTGCACCTCCTAATTGACAATCTTGAGATCAAAATAAACCAAAGATGGGTAGCATTTACTCTAACAAATTTTAGAAAATTAAATAAGAAGAGAGATACATGCCATGATAATATTATAAAAATTAATCTAAATTATGCATAAAAAATATGTATAAAATTGCTTGCATCAGAACTTTCCATGGATATAACAATGAAGGAAAAAGTCATTGCTTCTTATTTGATTTGGCATTAAATTTTGTTAACCTTGAATTGGTATCTTGGATGTTAAAGTTGCACTCGAGTTATGAGCTCTTGCGAGATCCATGGCACTGCCGCCCTAAGGGTGCGTTTGGTATGAGGATTTTGAGAAAAAGTTTGTTCTCGAGAACAAATCGATTAGATAGAAAAGTTTGGGTTAGTGTTTCGATAAAAAATGTAACGATGAAGATTTAAAAATTGATTTGATAGATAAATTTTAGTGGGTGTTTGGATAAAAAGTAAGAACCAAGAATATAATTCATTATTTCATGAGATATAAAATTATAGTAAATAAAATATGTTATTAATATTATAATTTAAGTAAATATTTTTATATTATTAATATTATATTTATTTATTTTGATTAAATCTTTTAAATGTTATTAATATTATAATTTACGTAAATCTTAAGATCCAAATATAATATATTTTTTATAATAATAATTGAACATTTTAATTAATAAAATATCTTTTAATTATTAGAAGTAAATATTTTATCATTTTTAATTAATAAAATTTAATAATTTATTTTATAAGCTGGCTAATAGTGTATTATAAATAACTAAATAATATATACTTACATTACAAAATAAATAAAAGAGGAAGAAGTCAGGAGCCGAAAAAAAGAAAAGAAAAGTTAAAATGTGACGGTTGAAAAGACAGAAAGAAAAAGCAAAATAATAACAATATGGCAAGAACTTATAGCTGGAACTTTTGGTCAAAAGTTCTAGCTGTACATCACGTGATGGGAAGACAAGTTTCCGTCGTATATGATGTTTGGCAAAAGTTCTGAAACTTCGGCGATGGCGACAAATTCTGGCCTAAGTTTCAGAGCCAAACACAACCTGAGGTGGCGATGGCGACGCCCTCTTGATGTGGCAGATCCGTCGCCACCTAAGAGCCCCGCACCAGATAATATCATCGCTGAACCTCATTGCCTGAGGAGATAATGATCGTCAGGGTTCACATCGTCACCGGAGTTGACAATCGCCGAAGCCGTAGCTGAATTTTGTTGTCGGAAGAGATCAACATGTTAGAGCCAATCAGGGTCGCCCGATAGCGCGAGCTGCACAACCATTGGACCTCGAGGTTGGAGAGAGTGCTTGGGAGAGAGAGAAAGGAGGGAGAGAAAGAGTCGAGAGAGGAAGCGGTCCATTCATTTTATAAGTTGTAGCGATGGATTTTGAAGTCATCGAAAAACTTTTAATAAAGTAATTTTTTTCTCTTTTCGACGGACATCATAATTGTCAAAAGTTTCGATGGCTTAGGCCATTTGATAAATTAATAATATATTTTACTATTACTATAATATTATAATAATATAGTATAAAGGTTAATTAAATTTAAATTTTGACGGCTTCGGCGTTAGAACTTTCAACGGACGAAGTAATTGTCATAAGTTCTGACGGTCGATAAATTAAGACAAAAAGTTTTCTATTATCAATACAATATAAAAAATATTAAATCCAAATTCTGATGGCTTGGCTCCTTCAGAACTTTCGACAAATGATGTTGTAGTCGAAAGTTACAATTGGCCTAGATCTAGTAAATTAAAATTATTTTTATTACCATTACTATAATATTATAATATTACAATTACTAGGTCCAAAAGTATGGGATTGCACAGTGCAATCACAACCTAATACGCGCCATAATGAGTTATATTAGGGTGCAATCACAATATATGACTGCACCATGCAATCTTATACTTTTGGACCATCAGATTAGAATTATTTTGATCTGATGGCCCAAAAAATAAGCAATTTGAACTATTGGATCAAAATGATGTCAATCTGATGGTCCAAAAATATGGGATTGCACGGTACAATCACTATAACAAAAAAGCAAATTATAGACGGTCAAAACCGTCTGTAATTTGACAAAAATCGTCGAAAATTATGATTTTTGACGAGTTTTTTTGACAAAACTGATCCGTCGAAAAAATGGTCATCGCAAACCAATTTTCGACGATTGAAAAAAACACGTCGAAAGTTTCGACGGTTGTAACCATCCCAAAAGTCCGGCGGCCGCAACCGTCGAAACTTTCGATGGTTGAAACCGTCGAGACTTTTGGCGGTCGTCATAACCGTCGAAACTTTCGACTGTAGCAATTGTCGAAACTTTCGGCAATTGTCGTGACCCTTGAAACTTTCAACAGCGCAACCGTCGCAAAGAATTTTTATAATATAAAAAAATTAGCCCGCCACTAGCGATCGGATCTGGCAGCCATCGGCCCGAACCGGCCGCTTTCGACCGCCAGTGACCCAATCCAGTCGCCCGCGGCTAGATCCAGCAGCCAAGTGGCCGATTTGGCCATCCGTGGCTAGATCGGACTGCCAGGCGGCCGATCCGGCCGCCCGCAGTCCGATCTAGCCGCGGATGGCCAAATCGGCCGCCCGCGGTCAGATCCAGCCGCCTCACTGTCCAATCTGGCCGCGGGCGGGGAGAGGATCATCGACGGGAAGATCCGATCGGGAGGTCGTGTCGACGACAAAATAGGAGAGGGAGAGAGAGAGGAGAGAGGGAAAGAAGTAGAGATAGGAGAGAGGGATAATGTTATTTATATATATAAGAAAGCAGGAGAATGAATAAAGAAGAAGCGGGAGTTGATTTTTTAGTTACCGTAGGTCACGATCGTCGATAACTAAAAGACTCCTTTATATTATATTATTTTTTACTTACTGACATTTTGGACGTCGAAATTATCGACGGTCTGAACTGTCGATAATTATATTAATAAAAGACTCATTATAATATTACTATTTTCGCTTATCGACAGTTTGGACCGTCGGAACTGAACTGTCGCTAATTATATTAATAAAATATTTCTTATATTATATTATTTTTTATTTACCGACGGTTAGAACTATCAAAACTTTCGACGGATAAATATTCGTTGAAACTTTCGATGTTCCTAACCGTCAAAAAATAAAATAATAATATAATATATTGCATAATTTTTTATTCTTATTTTCGACGGTTGTGACTGTCGAAAATATCGACGAATACCTATCCATCACAAAATCCGTCATAAATTACGATGAATTTCTATCCGTCGGAAACGACCCATCGAAAAATTCTAATTTTCTTGTAGTGAATAACAGATTGTGATTGCACCATAATACGCCTCATAATGAGTTATATTAGGGTGCAATCACAATATACGATTACACCGTGCAATATCATACTTCTGGGCCATCAGATTAGAATCATTTTGATCTGATGGTCCAAAACATAAGCAATCTAAACATTGGATCAAAATGATGTCAATGTTTAAAAGTATGGGATTGCACCCTAATACACCTCGTAATGAGTTATATTAGGGTGCAATCACAATATAATATATGATTGTACCGTGCAATCTCATACTTTCGGGCCATTAAATTGGAATCATTTTGATCTGACAACCCAAAACATAAGCAATCTGAATCATTGAATCAAAATGATGTCAATTTGATAATCCAAAAGTATGGGATTGCATGGTGCAATCACATATCTTAATACGCCTCTAATATGATATCAATTTTTTATGGCCACAATCATCTGAAGTTTCAATGCGCCCTTTCCTCCCACATGTACCAAAGGACAACATGCCATTGGTAAATAGTTTCCGATAGAGACTATTGTGGTCACTAGTTAGGAGCCATTTTATTATTCGTTGCAAAATCTAAATTAAATTGCGAAATATTTCAGACTATCGAAAATAAGCAGCCAGAAATTTCTCATTTTCTTGTAGAGTGTAAGCAAAAGAAAATTAAAAAAACAAAAAATGGTCTCATGCTGACATAAAATTTTAGGTTTTTTTAGTCAAAATGTAAAGTTGTTTTCTTTGTCAAAGAAACCATCCAACCTATACCATCTTCACCCCCTTACATCACTATAAGACTCAAAGGTTTTATTTACTGAGATTTTTCTTCAGAAATATCTTAAAATATCACAATATTATATATTCCCAATAATCAAAAAGAAAAAAGTAGAATATCTGAACAAAGACCAGTGAAATAATAAATATTTTTGTTGATTGCTTCAGTAAAAATGGATCCATGGTGTATATAGTTTCATAGTTTAAATTATTCTCACTATATTTTTACGAGAAAAATGCATGTGTAAACCTATAAAAGATTTACATGTATAGTCTAATCGTTGGATTGAATTAATATAGAAAGTTAAGATAACTTGACATCATCAAATAATTTAAATGAACATCTACCATTAAATATTGATCCAACCATGAATCTACACATGTAAATTTCTTTTGGGTTTACACCTCCATATATCCCTATTTTTATTTATAAGACATGATAATTTGGAACTCTAGAGGTATTAGGTTGGACGGCGAAATATTTTCACTCTATAAAATTTAATTTGAACTAAAATAATTTCTGGCCATTTGAAAGTGAACGATATTTTTCTCCTAATATCTAATATAACTTGGAAGATGTTACTTTCCTGGAAGATGTTACTTTCCCCAGAGATGGAAATAAGTGCGGCACACACGAATTTTGATCGAGCCAACCCAGCAACACGATCACCGGTCTCACGAATAGGATGCAGGGCATGATTCGACACGGGCTTCACGAGCATGGGCTTGGCCTGATGAGTACGATTTTTATTTTTTTTATTATATAGTTAAATATTTAATCATAAAATGATCAGCTTTATAATTATATTACACACGTACTTAATCATATCCATAAAGTTTATAACTATATTATATATTAAAATATTTGTTATACATCTATAATCATAATATCACAGTTTGATCGAGCCAACCCAGCAACACGATCACCCGATCTCACGAATAGGATGCTGGGCATGACTCGACATGGGCTTCACGAGCATGGGCTTGGCCTAATGAGTACGATTTTTATTTTTTTATTATATAATTAAATATTTAATCATAAATGATCAGGTTTATAATTATATTACACACATACTTAATCATATTCATAAAGTTTATAACTATATTATATATTAAAATATTTGTTATACATCTAATAATCATAATATCATATGTTATAATATTTTTATTATTTTTTTATTTTTTATTAGTCCAAATCGTAGGGTAAAAAATTATGACTCAATTTTTTATATTTTTTATTTTTCTAATTTAATATATATAACAAAAAAAATAAGTGGCCCAACCTAGCCCGACCGACCAGCCAAGTTGAACCAAAATCATGTCGTGTCAGCAGAAGTACCTTTCGGCACGACCCAACCAGGGAAGGAACTACAGTGTAGCTAAGGGGCCTTGGCTCTCCCAACTTTTTCTAAGCATTAATTATTAGTATATAAATCATATAAAGTTTGTTAATTAAAGCATAGTTTGGTCCCTTCAACTTCTGCACATAACACATATTAATGAATATTAGAAAAAAAAATTACATATAAAATATTTTCCCAACTTTACTTCTTTTTTTTTATGTATTAGTCTATCTTTTCTTATTTATGAAATAAAAACTAAAAAGTTTCGTCTTGACATCCCCACCCCCCCCCCCCCCCCCCCCCCCCCCCCACACACACACCCTTTTTTTCTTCCCCTTAATCTAAATAGACGTTAAATTTTAAATTTGTTGAAGCACTATGCTGGGGTGAACTATATAAGGAGGCAAATTTCATTACTTCACTGCATTGTCGTTCATATTATTTAGAAATAAATAATGTAAGGTCGACCGACTTATATATAAAGTTTAATTATTTAAATTATTATTAATTAATAGTGTTGTCCGACCTTACGTTCAATCTGCACCGTGTGCACCAAAAGATAATTAATCAACATTAAAAATACGGAAGCATTAACACCTTATACTCATTAACATATATTTATTTAAATTGTTAGAATACCTTATTTCTAAATTATTGTTATTTATTAATTTTCTCACATAGCTCAAGACCAAAAGAAAAGAAACCTAATCTGTTGGACCCCTATTTAATTCGGATCCAGCTTTAGATTTTTCTTTTTGTTTCTCAATCCAATATCACCCATAATTCTAACCATTTTTTATAATTTCATTTTTTAATCAAGAGAAAAAACTTGTCCAAATCTTCTGGGATAATACAGGGGAATGGGTGTGTAACTCCACAAAGAGTTTACAAGTGAGGAAACTACGACCATTATGAGATCGACCTTGAGGTTTTCTTCAAAGAAAATGGTTTCACAAAATCACTAAGATAATTCGTTGGAAATTTTCTGAAACAAAATCCTGCCCTAATTCAAATTTTCACCATAACTATCCATTGTTAAAAAGCAATTCAGAATTTTTAAAAATGATAATTTTGACTTATATTATGATAACAGTTACAAGTAAAAAATTTAACTCTAAAAGTGCAAAAACATATTATATCACCGTTAAAATGATTAATTCAATAACTATAATAACTCCACTATCTATACTATATTAAAAGCAAAGAAGTTTGCAATGAGATGATGGCACTTGGCATGAACATGAGTTGACAAGTGTCTCAAGAATATTACTTTTAAATAAAAATATTAAACAATTATGATTATGAAAATGATAATATATAATAACTATATAATTGTATTACCTATATAATTATATAGTAACTACACTTTATAATTATTAATAGCAAAATAATTTACAATGGGAACTTATAATTATAACTTAAACATAAACTTAGTTCATTCATAATATAATATAATATAACGTAATATCTTCTCGGTCATACATTTATGTTATTTAAAAAAAAAAGTTATAATATAACATAAAATATATCTTCAAATTTAAGTTTAGATCCATACAATCATGTCTTTGCAACTTCATACGAGTCATGAACAGTTATTAAAACAAATATTAAGTTATTCAAAATATTATCTGTAAATTAAAAATATTGAACAGTCATGAGTATAAAGCATAATAATTATATAATTTACTTGATGTAGTTATAGTAACTATCTCTTTTTAATTTTAATAAATTACTATATTAAATATAATTTGTAACCATATTTTTTAATGATTAATTATGAGAGTTAGTTACAATAGTTATATATAATTTGGACCTATATTATATAATTCCTAAAATAAATAATTTTAATAATAAAATCACAAAAAATACATATATATTATCATATTATTTATATCCATACAATCATGTCTTTGCAACATCATACGAGTCATGAACAGTTATTAAAACAAATATTAAGTTATTCAAAATATTATCTGTAAATTAAAAATATTGAACAGTCATGAGTATAAAGCATAATAATTATATAATTTACTTGATGTAGTTATAGTAACTATCTCTTTTTAATTTTAATAAATTACTATATTAAATATAATTTGTAACCATATTTTTAATGATTAATTATGAGAGTTGGTTGCAAGATTCATTAGTTATATATAATTTGGACCTATATTATATAATTCCTAAAATAAATAATTTTAATAATAAAATCACAAAAAATACATATATATTATCATAATTATTAAAATATTAATAAATTATCATAATAGTTATTGGATGATTATTAATTAGTAATACTGTTCATTGGCAACCGTCTCCAATTTTTTTTCTTAGTTAAGTAGTTTAGATGCTATTAATCTTCAGTTGATTAGTAAAAGTAAGATAATAAATAAGTAAACGGTTACACGGAAAAAGGTTTGCTGAAACTAACCATACATCCCACTATAAATGAGGAAATGGATTCTTTCCACAAACCAAGAGATATATCAGATTTCTTATACGAGAGAGTTGTATTGTTAGCTTTTGCAAATTTCCTTAGTATTATAGTTTTTTATATTATTTTATATAATAAAGTTTACCATGTATTTTGCATTGTTTCTCTTTTTAATATATATATATATATGCCTATTTGTTATTTATCAAAATTCCTGATATTGGCATGTCAAATTCAATATTTAAGAATTTTAGTTTCTTTTGTGATTTCATCTCCATTTTTTAGCGTTACTTTCCTTGCGTGGTAGAATTATTTATGTCATGATTATATTACTTCATGTACTGTCCTTTGTTTTTTTTGTTTTTACTCCTGAATTCCTGCACCTTATGGAGATTATGACAATCGTTTATTTCCACTATACATAGGTTTTATGACATATTAAAAAAACATTGTCATATTACAATTAGCATTAGCTATTTTTTTTTAAGTTTTAGTTTACCCAGGTATCATCCATATTTATTTTGGAACATCTCTATCATTTAATATTACCTCCCTCTCATAATAGAATTATATGTATTATGTTCCATTGTTTAAAGCTTGGAAAAATCATTATATATAAGATTTGATATATAGAATCATTATTTTTTTACTTTAATTTTAATACGTGTCCTTTTTTCCAAAATGGAATTGAATTTTATACTTTTTGTTTGTATTTTTTAAAATGATTTTTTCTATCATTTATTTATTTCCTACTCCTATTTTCATTTATTTATATGTACAGAAAACATGAGTGTAGGCATTCATTCCATTCGATCGTCCAATCATTACTATATGTCTTTGCAGGACTCAAAGCTCACTTGGGAGCAAACCATCCGTGTCATAATTTATTAAATTGATTGACGGTTCATTGGTGATCATAATTTTATGATTAATCGTGGGAGACTACATATAATTATATATTTGTCCAAAATATTAGTGACAATTATACTAAAACTATATAATTATATATTTGTCCAAAATATTAGCGACAATTATACTATAACTATATAATTTTACAATACAATTGAATAATTAAACTTGATGTTTAAAAGTTACTATAAATTTCTTATTTTCTATTTTAGAAAATTTTCTTTATTTTGATCGTATGTTTTAATAAGAGCTTTGTTATGATTTTTTGAATTAATTATTTATGAATAAACATATCACAAGTTAATCTTAAATTACTATTTCAAATGATAATTAAGTATTCATTATGATAGATAACTAATCAATAATCTATTTTATATATATCGAGAATAGTCTCATGCCACACCCTCAATTTTTTAATGAAAATTTTTAACATAGATAATTATTATTAAGTTAAAAAACATTATACAAATATAGAGTCTAACCAAAATATTTTAATAATTAAAATTCCATATTTATATATTATACTAAAATTATAATAGTCTTATAATTATTTTCAAAAGGAAAATTTTAATATATATGTTATTTTCGCTTATAAAATATTCAAAGGCACAAAAAAATACGCAATACATTTAAAGAATTATAAGAAAAATTTGTATAAGAACTAATACTAGACAATAAAATTTGGATTGCTACATATATTTAAGAGATAAAAAAATATCAATCTAATTATTTTGGGGTGTCTATTTCAAAAAATAATTTTAGTAACTGATTTTAATGATAGTCTAAAACGAGATCGTGGTAGTCTAATGACACATAATATGAAATAATTTCTAAGAGACTTATTATTAGCTATATTTTAAAATCATAAACTAATTGAGTAAAAATATTGTCGATAATACTCTAGATAAAGACTACTAACTGAAACTCTATTAATTATTAACTCAAAATTTAACATGAATTAAATGAAAATTTATAGACTATTATAATTTCCTTGATAAGTCTTTATAAAAATATTTTTTAAAAAATAAAATTGGAAATAGTATGCATTAAGAAAATATTTTTTTATTTTAAAAATATATTACACCATCATGCACATCGTGCGGGTAATATACTAGTAAACATAAAAAGACATGCAAATTGTGAGCCACCACGACTATCCTTACCTAATCAACCATTATAAATGCACCAAAGACAGACTTTTTCATGAACTTTTATGTTTAATTTGAAAGAAAATACTAACAAAAATGAAATTCATAATAAAATAATTCATGCATAATTATATTTTGATAATTATAATTAATTGATCAACATTTGTTGATTAAGGGTAACGGTGGTTAATAATTAATGACAATAAAATCAATGACATAATCTCAACAACATTCGATAGTCAATAAAATTAATGGACATCATTCAATATCAGCATAATAAGTGAGAATGATAATAAATAATCAATAAGATAATTTTGAATCAATTATCAATATTGATGTCAATATTACATAATTAATGAAAACGGTGATCGATTATCAATAACAATATAATAATATTGGGTTCAATAATCAATATGATATTTTGCATTACAATATTGTTTGATACATTGTAATACATATTATGCATTCAATATTCTTTTATGTTAGTTGTTTGAAGATGATTTATCTAGTTAGGAAATGCCAATATACATCTATGTCTGATGATTAATAATGAATACTACTAATAATAAGTGTCCTTTGGTGAAATTATTTTTGTTGTATAATGTAAATGATATTTACAATAGAAATAGTAGTATGAAAACGTGTAACCAATCCATTTAGGCACACCGCCCAATAGAGTGAAATGTTTTTCATATTTTCATCGATGCACTTAATTTTACAATTGTGTCGTCTTGTCATTTTCATTTCATAAACGTGTAATTTACACAATGTTTTTTTTTTTGATGGTTTATTTCCCAAGCTTAATGGGCATAACAGTTACAACTTACATGTTTAAACTTGCTAACAATTTGTACCTTTATTTGGCCTCCTCTCCGTCTCTCATTAGCTGTCCTACTATTTCCTATCAACCATCACATTGCATGCAGACCAAGTTTAGCATCCTTCTCATTCTGATCACTGGAATGTTTTAACCTTTTTCTGATCTCTCTCTCTCTATATATTTCTCCTTTGTGGAACAAAGGGTCATTGTGAGACAGAGACAGAGAGATTGAGTTGCTTGTGCCTTTTGGAATTCATCTTCTGGTGTCTCTTTCCTATTCTCAGCATTTGTTGTCAAGATGGCCAGAGAGAGGTCTGTTGATGAGTGGCTACCAATCACATCATCACGGAATGCAAAGTGGTGGTACTCGGCATTTCATAATGTCACAGCCATGGTCGGCGCCGGAGTGCTCAGCTTGCCTTATGCTATGTCACAGCTTGGATGGTAATTAGTTGTCTTCCTTTTCCATGCCATGTCATAGCTTTGTGACGTGTACATGGTCATGGATTTTCTTGAAGTTGCATGATACAAGAATTGATCATTTTCTTAAGGAACCAATACATTTTCTCTGCAACAGCACTATATATATACTATATATATATGAGTATATATATATATATATTCCAATGATGAACTCAAAAGTTATTCAGAACATCAAATATCTTACATTTTCCATGCAAAGTAATATTCTCATATCACTTCATCCAAGAAAATATATGGTTCTCGTGAAGCAGAAACCAAAAGAAATTGATGAATTTAAAAATTAAGTTATGCTCCTATTAAAAAAAGGTTCTTTTCTCTATGTTGTAATTACCTTTCTTTGGATAGTTCTATGCTAAACATGAGTTCTCTGAAGTCAACATGCTCTCAATGAAGTATGCTACAACCAATATAGAACCTCATGCATGTTATACGATCATTCTCAGCCAAAGTGTACATCATTTGTCTAGTCTAGTTGCAACGTGTCACCGTGAGCTTGATCTTTGCAAGCGTCAATTCCACAAAGCATGAACAAAATGTTCCTCGGTGAACTATGTTTCCTATCCAATTTGAATGAAATTCTTCTCAGAAACAATTATTCTAATACTTGTTTTCTTGTTCTTGGAGTATTACTGTTGTAGAGTAGTCAATGTGGTTGAGTTGTACCGGCATTAAACATTTGAACTTCACACATTTTATCACAAATCAGCAAAAAAACACACAATCGCATGCTCAATTATTTCTCCTCTAAACTGATTCTTTGCTTTGGTTCAGGGGTCCTGCCGTTGTCGTGTTGGTCTTGTCATGGATCATCACACTATACACCCTCTGGCAAATGGTGGAAATGCATGAGATGGTACCGGGAAAACGCTTCGACCGCTACCATGAACTTGGACAGCATGCTTTTGGAGAGAAGCTCGGCCTCTGGATCGTTGTCCCCCAACAGATCATTGTCGAGGTGGGCGTGAACATCGTGTACATGGTCACAGGGGGCAAGTCCCTGCAGAAGTTCCACAATGTTGTCTGCCCTTCCTGCAAACCAATAAAGACAAGCTACTTCATAGTCATCTTTGCTTCTGTGCATTTTGTTTTGTCGCAACTGCCAAACTTCAACTCCATCTCAGGTGTCTCTTTGGCTGCGGCCATCATGTCCTTAAGGGTAATCTTATGAGACCAATATTCTGGTTGATACCGTGATTGACGTTACCAACAATAGTTTCATTTCAGCATCAGTTTTTCCTTCTTTTATGTTCGTAGAAACATTGATTATTGGTAAAATTGAAAACAAAATAATATTTCATTCATGCTAAAAATGTATCTTTACCGTAAAGTTATGATAGAATTTGCATCAATGATGTGCTTTGTCCTTAGTGTACTTGTGTGTCCAGTGTTTCTGATACTTTATACCTTGAACAGTTATTCCACCATCGCTTGGACAGCAGCTGCAGCTAAAGGGAGGAAACCAGATGTCGATTATGGCCTCAAGAGTTCCACTTCGTCAGCTGGGTCAGTATTTAACTTCTTCTCAGCTCTTGGAGATGTTGCTTTTGCATATGCGGGGCACAATGTGGTCTTGGAGATACAAGCTACTATACCTTCCACTCCTGAGAAGCCATCAAAGAAACCCATGTGGAAAGGTGTGCTTGTTGCTTACATCGTAGTTGCAATTTGCTACTTCCCCGTCGCACTAGTTGGATATTGGATCTTTGGTAATTCGGTTGATGACAACATTCTCATTACTCTGGAGAAGCCGAGGTGGTTGATTGCTGCTGCAAACATGTTCGTTGTGATCCATGTCATTGAAGCTATCAGGTACGTTAATAGTAACTTAGCGTCGTGAGACCCATCAGACATGGTTAGTTTTTCAGAATGATATATGATGAACTCAGAGTAACCTTTTGGTAAATTGTATTATTACTTTTATTATATATGCTAAAGCATGTCTGAGACCACAAAACTTTAAAAATGATAATATTTGCACAATGATACAAATGTAATCAACCATCCTCCGTCTAAAAATAACAATGAATATTTTCCAAATAATCTATCTTTATTTTATTCTTGCAGATCTATGCAATGCCTGTATTTGATATGTTAGAAACAGTACTTGTGAAGAAACTACGCTTCACACCAAGTTTAACTCTTCGCTGATCGCAAGAAGTTTATATGTTGGTAATGCAATTATTTCTTCTGACTAAAGAGGAACACACTAGCTCATCCTTTAAATTTTGAAATGGTTGCTGATTTTTATTTCATTTTTTTCTCTTCAGCATTCACAATGATTGTTGCAATTGCCATTCCCTTTTTCGGGAGTTTGCTCGGATTTTTGGGAGGACTTGCATTGGCACCCACTACCTATTTTGTATGTAGTGAACAATTTTTTACTTGGCCCTTGTTTATGAGTAACAATATGCATGATATCTCTGAACAGCGTATGCACAAAAAATTAATTATTAATTTATGTACATGCAGCTCCCTTGCATTATGTGGTTGGCCATTTACAAGCCTAAAAGGTTCAGCTTATCTTGGTCTGCAAACTGGGTGAGTTATGTACACCTGAATTATTTTGGGTACCTTCCTAATTTTGCACTAAACCTAATCCTTCTTTTCATAATTATCTTCAGATTTGTATCATTCTTGGCATACTGCTAACGATCTTGGCACCTATTGGAGCATTGTGGAACATCATACAAAGTGCTAATAGCTATCGGTTCTTCTCCTAAGCTAAATATAATTGAATCACGAAGAATGAACCATTCTCAAGTGCATATAAGGTGGAAAAGGAATCGTGAAGGAGTTGGTTGCACATTGTGAAAATTGGCCATTAATATTGTTTGTTTACTATATGAAACTACTTTAATGAGCTACTTTGGACTGCTCATTTTTTCTTCATTCAGAACTATTGTTTTTCTACACAATAAAATGTTAACTACCTACCTTTTATTGGATGGTTTTTATTCGATAAATTGTTTCCAATGTATTTGGTCATGAATAAACACAAGAAAAATATGGATTTACACATAAAGTTCCAGCTATGAAAAATATGCGTCTTTTTGCTTTTATTTTTTACTTTTATGGAGGGACACCAACATGGCACGGCTGCATAAAATGATTGGGATATTGATGGTAATAAAATGGTTGAAAAGGAGTTGACTCAAGATCGAAAGCAATCTAAGCAAGTTATGATTAGGACATACATAGGGCTCGCTGAATTTGCAGTCTTATTTGGAATTGTAAATTGTTAGATCACAAGACACCAAGTACTCTTTCCTATTGCTTGCTTTTAAGAGGCCATGTATTCGACCATGGATACGTCATTACCTTGAACCTCCCTTCGTATGTCTTGTATCTGCCAAAGAACATACTTTTAATAGGCCAATAGTTGACCAAGAGTCATGTTCTTAATAAAGCAAGAGACCTCCAATTGGTCATTGAATTAACCAACCAGTTGAACTCTTAGAAAGTCACATATTTGACCAAGAGTAACATGCTTAATAGATCGTGAAATCAACCAAGGTTTCACCGCCCCTTCAACTTGGTGTTCATCAGACACTAATGAATATGATGTAAGACACATGAAGGTATGATATGCATAAAACCATTATAAACTGCAATGCATGTAATTGATTGTACACAAAGTATACTTATCAAATTTAACCATCATCATTATCATTTCACATCACGCCACCGAAACTTGAATACAAATCTTATATCTTAAATTATTATATATATTTATGTAAAATTATTAATTTAATTATTTCTATATTATGAGCAATTGATATCTTAATCCTTGTCCAGTTTTTTGTGGAGATCCTTCTTAAAGTATTATGAGCAATTTCCTTGTATTATTGTTGACTCAAGAAGATATATTTTTGTTTTGTTTGATTTGCAAGCCTAAAAAGTATATAATCTCTCATAAGGTTCATTTCGAATTCATTTCTAGTAAGAGTTTGAAATTCTTTGTGCAAAGCATGGTTAATAGCATCATAAATAATATCATAAACCTATGTATTAACAATTAAAATGTTATGTCCTAACACTACAAGAAAAGAGATCTTTAACGATCAACTATTAGCGTCGAGACAAAAAAAATATCATTAAAAATGGCCAATAGTGATAAGAAAAAAATAGGGACATTATTAAACACATTATTAACGAAAGAGAAAATTGCTCATCTGAAAAAAATAAATTCTGGCCATTAAAAGTGATTATTAATTACTATTTAATTTTATCATCATTAATTATTTATAAATTAAGATCACGTAAGTGTACAATTAATATATTATTTGGCGGGAATTACACATTTCCCTCCATTAATTTCTTAGGTAACATCAATTTTAAAACATAAATTAGTTGTTTATGTATTAAGTTATAAAATTGAATAGAAAAACCCTAAGCTTCTTCCTCCACCTCCTCACGCATTGGATGCTAGCAGGCTTCATCCGTAATTTCCTTCCCCCCCCCCCTCCTCCTCCTCCTCCTCCACTGCACAGTCCTCCATCATCGACCCCCTTCTCCCCTGGTCCCCCCTCCCCGTCGCCGACCGACAACACCTCCCACAACCTCTAACTCGCCGTGCAAGAGCCCCCTCACCCCCCTCTCTCGTCACTGCCCAGCCCTCCTCTGGTCCCCTCCTCGCCGACCGACAATGCCCCTGACTCGCCGCGCGAGAGCCCCCCCTACTGCACAGCCCCCGCTCGTCGTGCCCGCCTCTGTCGCGAGGATCATGCCTCCCACTGCCGTCAGATAGTGCCCCTCTCCCCGCCGCCGCCTGACAGCGCCCCCAACAACCCCTGCGTCCCACCGCCGCCGCGAGGATCATGCCTCCCGCTGCCGAGCCGGACAACCCCCCGCGCCGCCGCCTAACAACGCCCCAAACAACCCCCCGCTAGCCGCGCCCTCTGCTGCCGGATACGCCCCCTCCTCGTTACTGCTGGACAACGCCCCCTCCCTGCCGCCGCCTGGCAGCACACCCAACAACCCCACGCGGCCCGCCGCTGCGAGGATCATGCTCTCGCTGCTGCCGGACAGTGCCCCTCTCCTTGCTGCCGCTTGACAGCGCCCCCAACAACCCCGCCGCCGCCCCGTGAGGATCATGCCTCCCGTTGCTGCCGGACAACGCCCCCTTCCCACTCCCCGCCACTGCCTAATAGCACCCCCAACAAACCCCTCCCCCCTCACCACGGGAGCGCCCCCACCCCCCACCGTTGCCGCCTCACGAGGATCCTGCCTCCCGTTGCCGCCTCATGAGGATCTTGCCTCCCACTGCTACTGGAGAGCGCCCCCTACAACCCCCCGCTCGCCGCACGCCAGCACTCTCCATGCGCGCTAGTCCACCTTCTACTTTGATGGTGGACGCACTAGCATCCTTCTCCCCCCTCCCCCGACGCGTGAGCGCCTGCCATCCTCCCTCGGCTCCGGTGCGCCAGCATCCCCTAGTCCCCCCTCCTCGCCGCCGCTTGACAGTGCCCCCCACAACCCCCCGCTCGACAGCGGCCCCCACAACCCCCCGCTGGCCGGACAGCCATGCGAGCCCCCCTCCCGCCACTCGCGCCCGCCAGGATCCTGCCTCCCGCTACAACCCGACAGTGCCCCCCTCCCTATCGGACAGTGCCCCCTCCCCTCACGCGCGAGCGTCTGCCGTCCTCCCCCTACCCCGGTCCCCCTTCTTCCCCGCCCGCCAGCATCCTGGTCCCCCTCCCGCTGCCGGACAGCGCCCCCCGTAAACCCTGGCCCATCGCGCTCCCCCCACTCCACCCCCCTCCACCCCCCTTAGGCGCGTGCCTGCATAGTCTCCTGCTGCCGTCGGACAGCGCCCCCCACAACCCCCCCCCCCCCCCCAACCGCCGCACGCATGTGTCCCCCTTCTCCTCCACTGGCAGCGGCAAAAGCGCCCTCCCCCCTCACTGTGTCAGGGCACCATATTTTAGCATTTAGTGCATTTTTGCAACTCAATGTGAAATTTGTGCTTTTGCAGCAAAAAATATGTTTGGTAAATCAATCTTTCTATTATGTTGATCTTTCTTATATTTAGTTACTTTGTTTTGTTAGATGGCCAACTTCTTCTGGAATATGGAGATTCATTTGGTGTAATGAGCTTATGCAATCTGGAAAAGAGAAAGCTTCGATCAGTTATTAGAGATAATTCAATAAAGGTAAACTTACATTGCATATATTCCTGACATTTAATGTTTTCTAAATTGTAGTAAAAGCATTCTTTTATGGATTGCCAAGTTGATTCTCCTTCTCAGTTGGGAGATTTGAAATAATTGAGATAACTTTTATTATGATTTTAAAAACAAAATATAACATATTTTTGTCATTATTAAATATGAATGTCTACGAAAATGATAGTCATCCTTTTTGCTCTGAAAAAAAAAGAATAAGATTTTTTATACTAAGATAAAGAGGCCATTTTTCTAGGTTTTTTTAATAACTGAAGTTGCCTTCAATCGTGCGTGCCCCTTGACTTTTTGTCCTCTGTTATTCGTAAGTCTTTTATCCTTCTATTTTTTTTGTTACAATACTAATCTCTTGTTGGTCGCTATTTCATACTTTTCAACAATCGGTTACATATATAAGAAATTACATACTGATCTCTTGTTGGTCTCTTTATTAATTTATATTTTTCTTTTCAATATTATAAGGTTATGGCACCTAACAAGCAATGGCTGCAACTTGTTAATGATAGATTGAATGAAGCTTATATAATAGGTGTACAAAAATTTTTGGATTATGCTTTTACTAGAAGGGGAGAAACTCAAAAATACGATGCCCTTGTGTCATGTGTTGTAATTCATATTCAGCGACTCGTAAAATAGTTGAGTCACATCTTAAAGCATACAGAATCATTCAAAATTATATCTTTTGGTATCATCATGGAGAAGTTTCCGGTGAGCAACAATCAGATTATGAAGATGAAGAAGCTGAAGAAGTAGAAGCTGATGATGAACTACAAGGGATCATTCAAGACTTATATCCTGAATTTGATAAAGACACCATGATATCGAGAGTGATGACTTATCTAGTGAGGGGCCAAATATCAAAGCACAAAAATTCTATAGACTTCTTAGAGATTTCGAAGAACCATTATATAAGGGTTCAAAATGTTCAAAATTTTCTATTTTGGTTAAATTACTTCATATTAAAAGTCTAGGTCAGTGGAGTAATGAGTCATTGACAATGCTATTAAATTTTTTTAAGGAAGAGGTGTTGCCTAATGAATCCAACTTGTCAGAATCCTATTATGAAGCAAAAAAGATAATTCAAGACTTCGGACTTACCTATAACAAAATTGATGGATGTACAAATGATTGCATGTACAAATGGTTGCATGTTATATTAGAAGGATGATGCCTCTCTTGACTTTTGCAAAGTTTGTGGTGAATTTAGGTGGAGGAAGGATAAAAATAGTGGAGAAACAAAGTGTCAGAATGGTCAAAACCTACCATCAAAGACTTTACGATATTTCCCACTAAAGCCAAGGCTTCAAATATTGTTTATGTCCACTAAAACTTCTTTCCTAATGAGATGGCATCATGACAACAAAATTGATGATGGCACGATGAGACATCCTTTAGATTCATTTGCATGAAAGTCCTTTAATGAACTTCATAAATCATTTGATGTTGATCCTCGCAATGTTCGTCTTGGACTTGCTACTGATGGCTTTCAACCATTTAATAATTTGAAAACTCCTTATAGCATTTGGCCTGTAGTAGTTATACCTTATAATTTATCACCATGGATATGTAGAAAATAAGAGAACTTCATTATGTTTATGCTTATTCCAGGACCACACAATCCTGGAGATGCCATTGACATTTATCTCCAACCATTAATCGAATAATTAAATGAGTTATGGGAATTTGGTGTTGAGACATTTGATGCATCAACAAGTCAAAATTTCATGTTACGTGCAGCTTTAATGTGGACTATTAATAATTTTCCAGCATATGAAAATTTGTCTGGATGGAGTACTAAAGGAAAGTTGGCATGCCCTTGTTGCAACAAAGATACTTCTTCCATGAGATTAGCCAATGGAAAGAAACATTGTTACATGGATCGCCGACGATTCCTTCCTCTTAATCATAGATGGAAAAATGATAAGGAATCATTTGATGGAACTAGAGAACGAAGATTGCCACCTAAATTTCTTTCTGGTGCTAATATGCTAAATAAAATGCAAGATCTTTGTGAGTTAAAATTAACAAAGGATACGAAGAAAAAGATTAAGATATCACATGATGATAGGAAAGATAATTGGAACAAAAGAAGTATTTTTTTTACCTTCCATATTAAAAAACTCTCTTATTGCGTCATAATTTAGATGCAATGCATATCGAGAAAAATGTTTGGAACAATATCTTTGGGACAATTATGAATATCAAAGGAAAGACAAATGACAATATCAATAGTCAATTGGATTTACAAGTAATGAACATAAGATCAGAACTACACCCAATAAAAATGGGAGAAATATACGAGATACCTCATGCATGTTACACATTGTCACTTCAAGAGAAACATAAGTTATGCTCCTTTCTAAAAGAACTAAAGCTCCTAGATGGATTTTCTTCTATTATTTCTCAATGTGTCAACATTAAGAATTGTCAGATTTCAAGCTTAAAAAGTCATGATTGTCATGTTCTTTTGCAACATTTACTTTCCCTTGCAATACGAGGCATGTTATGCAAATCTGTGTGCGAACCACTTATTGAGTTATCTTTATTTTTTAAAACTCTTGGATCAAAGATTTTGACGGTGGATGAGTTAAAGATTTTGGAATCTCAAATTCCTATAACATTATGCAAAATAGAAAAGATTTTTCCTCCTTCATTTTTTGATGTTATGGTGCATTTGCCAATTCATTTAGCTAGTGAAGCTAAGATTGGTGAACCAGTTCATTATCGTTGGATGTATCCTATTGGGTGATGGTTATACTTTTTAAAATCATTTATTCGTAATAGAGCTCATTCAGAAGGTTCTATTGCTGTGAGTTATATTGCAAATGAATGTATGACCCTATGTTCAAGGTATATAAATAAAATGGATACAAAATTCAATAGACTAGAAAGGAATTTTGATGGCGATATAACTAAGTCAAATGGAGGATTATCTCTTTTTCATCAATCAGGAAGAGCTTCGAGAGCAGGTAAACAAAGCATTCTCAATGCATATGAATTGGAGCATATACATACATACATATATATATATATATATATATATATATATATATTGAGAAATTGTGATGAAGTTCAACAATATTTGGAGTAAGTAATAGATTCTTTTACAAAGTTGATTTTTGTATTTTTTTTGTTGATTTTTCAATTAATAGGTCATTTTTTCATTACTTTTTGTAGATAATTTGCACAAATGCAAGCAAATATGTCTGACAGATGTCTAACATGGAATGGAATAAACGATTTATTGCTTGGTTTAAAGTTAGGGTAAGTAGATCATAAAAAAATTGTATTTGATAAAAAAATTCTAACTAATTGAATTTATATTATAATGTATCTTCTTCTTGATAAGTTTCCAGATTATATAAAAAAGATAATAGTCCACTCATGATGGACTTACTCTCATTGTCACGTGGACCTACAAACTACATCACATGTTTTAATGAGTATATTGTGAAGGGATATAGGTTTCATGTAGAAGAATACGTTTTAATGAGTATATTGTGAAGGGATATAGGTTTCATGTAGAAGAATACGATAAAAAATTAAAAACTCATAATAGTGGGATAGTTGTAATAGGTGAAAATGATGAAGATATTGAAAACATTGTCTATTATTGAGTTTTAACTAGCATCATTGAATTATAATTTCTCACAGAAAAAAGAGTGTTTGTATTTCGATGTAATTGATTTGATGTGCGTGTCAAAGAAAGAGGGATAAGAAAAGATGAATATGATATTGTAAGTGTTAATCGTGGACGATTTTTGAAAACAAATGAGTCTTTTATTCTTGTCAATCAAGCATCACAAGTTTTTTATGCCACCGATCTTTCCAATAAAGGGTGGCATGTTGTTCAAAAGGTGCAACCTCGTGACACTTTTGACATCGTGCGACAAGTGAATTAAGTAGACAACACTAGTAATTTACACAGAATATTGATGAAGGTGCAGTATTTTTTTAATGAACAAGTCATTTTTAATTGTTTACGTTTTCATTATATTGATAATCAATATCATCACTTTCTTTTCTAACTTGTTTATTTTCTTTTTTAGGTAGAATATGACAATTACTAAATTTGGACGTGGGATGTCATCCACATCAAAAGCAACAAAGCTTGCCTTCATTGCACTAGGTGCCTTATAAAGGGGAAAAGGAAATGGAGTAAGAACTTCATGAAATTTATGAGCATTTAATTCTTCTTCACCTAGTGTCACAAGAGCAAGGTCTAATATAGTTACAAAATAGAAGAATGCCACAAGAAAGTGATTATACATTGCTTTCAAATCTTCATTTGTGTGCGCCAAGATCATGATTTATTGCAAGATGAAAATATGCTTCAAGATAATGAAAACTTGCAAGAGTATGAGAACCTGGATGATGAAGCTAATCCCTTGAATCAAACAACTGAAGGTATATAAAACCTTAATTTTATTCATATCATGTAATTGTGCCATTTTGAAGAATCATTATTGATTCTATTTATATTCACAAGCATGCTTTAATTCCCTGTAACAAGTTAAGTTTTTATTGTTTTATATCCCTTTTACTTCTCCATATGTTATGTAAGTTCTTAAGGAAACATATATTCTCGACCTTCCCTCTATGAAAATAATTTTATTTCAAGCAATGACATGATTATTTCAAACAATATTTTTTTTTTCAATTTGTGAACATGATTGGGGAAAATTAAAATTTTCAAAATCTTGAAGATGTTCCACGTAAACTTTCTCATTTATAAAATTTTTAAAATATATATTTCACAACACCATTTGGAAAATTTTGAATTATTTAAACATGTAAAAGATAATAGTTTTTTTTTTCTTTTAATTAACCTATGGAAGCAAGAGTTTCTTTAAAATTAATATATTTATTTGTGAGTAATCCTTAACCACTAATTTAGGCTTGTTCCTCATAATATCACTCATTTCGACTTGTTTTGAAAAACTCATTTGGTACCAACAATTCAATAATTCAAGGACCTTTCCACTAGAAAATTTATTTAATTCTTTATGCATAATATGAATTCAATTTGCTCCATCTAAGGATTCATATTTCTATATTACACTTGAGTTAAATATGTCAAAATTGAATACTCAACTAATTGTGAAAACTTAAAGAATGATAAAATAAAGCAAGAGAGGATTTAAACACAAAAAAGTATAAGATTTTTTATGAAGTCCAACTACATCTTGGCCTATGCCTTAGTGTAAATTTGTTGACCTTGAGATAAAAAAAATCCATTCATCCATTCCAAATGAGACAAAAAGGAAATCCTTTACACCAAATCACCTTCTTTTTTGTTTCAAAAGACAAGACAATATCTCCTCTGAAGAAGGTTCCATTCTAATCTTTTCTTTCGTTCAGAAGATCAATTTTAACCTCTTATCATTCAGAAGCTTAACCAAGTAATATTACAAAAATATTACTTCACACAACATACTCTTTTCAAATATGAGCTTCACACGAGAGAGTAAAAGAAAGGAAGATTGGATTTGCATGTTTAAGCTCGAACAAATATGTTTTCTTGGTAGAATATATTTTCTTTCGAAGCCACACCTTCCTTGGCATGTCTTAAACTTCTTATATGGCTTCCAATCCTTCAAGTGATCATTGCACTTCAAAATAGCAATTGTTTGTGTGTGCATGTGCTAGCATATTTTTTGACATCCGAACCAACTAACCATAAGTTTTTTCGTTGTCAAAGTAGGTTTGGACGTCTGAACTTTCAAATATTTTCTCTAACCCACAAGATAAGATGTCCAAACCTTGGACAATAAGTTAAAATTGACTAAACTTCATGTGTTACAACTAAAATGTTTGAGAATCTACTTATGACTTCTTTTCTTTTGGTTCATTTTCTATCTTCAAAATTCTTAATCCGAGTCATTCGAACTTTCTGTTGAGCACATTATTCTCACAAAGACTAGTTATATCATTAGAAAAGTAGGATAGCAAAAAAATATAAATAACAACTTCATGCATAAACTATCCATGTCAATTTAAACTTTGTGATATATTAAAATGGATAGCCTAAACATTCAAAGTTTGATCATCAAAGTATAATTAGATAAGTCATAAAATTTATATTTGGACACGATATCAAATGTTTATGAATTTTTCAATGAGTAATATATTTTTATTATACACTCTATATATCTTACTAATAGAATAATAATCAATAAATATGTCATCATCACATTTAGAAACAACATTTTCAGGTTTACACTTGTTTTCTCAAAATGAAACATTCACATTCAAATACTTTAAAATATGTAATCATTAGCTTTATGCCATACATAATTCATAACTTTTTATGCAAATGGCCTAATCATAATACTATTCTAAGTATACGAAGATGTATTTATTTCTTGGACCCAAATATATTTTGGCTACACACTTTCATTCAAAATTATCATTTCTTGAACTGTTGGATTCTTTCTTTCTACCATCCTATTTTGTTGATGTATCGTATGTATGGAGAGATAATGAATTATGCCACGTTCATTATAAAAGAGTTAAAATTTATAATTTTAATATTCTCCATCATAGTCACCCCTAATCTTAGATATTCTCCAAATCAAACTCATTTTGGACTTCCTTAGAAAATTTTTAAAGGTATTCTAGTTGTTTCATTTTTACAACCAACAAACATAGTGCAAGTAAATTTACAAAAAAAAAAATCATTCACATTTATAAGCACATATCTTTTATCTCATATATTGATTACATCTGTAGGCCCTAATAAATACATATGCAATAGTTCCAAGGACCAATTGATGCTAATCAAATTTTCAAAATTGAAAGAGCCTTTAATTTGTCGTCCTTTCATGCATGAATCGCATAAGAGTTTTTGTTCATATTTCACTTTAGATAAACTTCTAACTAAATCATGCTTGAAAGATTTATGCAGCAATTAGAAGTTGACATGCCAAAGCTTCATATGCCAAAGATAAATATCATCATGTAAGGCACTAAGGAAAGTATGATTATCTATAAGATCAAAATCAATTTTATAAATGTTTTTTACCTAAGTACAATATGTAAAATGTTATCACAATAATCCACAATCAAATGCTTATCTTTTTCAAACCACTAGAAAATTATGTTTGTAAAATCAAATTATGTTTCAAGCTATCAATCAATCAACCATTTTCAAGGGATCTAGTTTTTCTTTTCTTTTACCCATATTCCTGATGCCAATTATTTTTTATGGATTGAAAGCATCAAAGGGGAGGGTGAATTCTTGTGTTAAAAATGATTTCGTTAACTAAAAGAAATTTTTGAGAAAACACAATTTCGTGTAGGTAAAAAAGATAAATGAGTGAGAATAGTAGGCAAAGTATTTGTTGATGAAGTTCGGCCATAACTACATTCCCACTTTGATTTCTTACGTCATAAGAGCCTCGTAGCAATCTTCTTTTCGAACAGGGAGAGGAACCCTTTACACCTTGTCATTTTTTCTCCGCTTAAGAGGTAAGGCACACCTCTTATCATAAGAAATTTCAATAACTCAATTTCAGAATAAGAAACACACTCTCTTTCTCTTTTACAACTTCTAAGCTCAACTCACAAGAGTAAGAAAAAAGATAAGAGAGAAAAAGAGGAATGATTTTTCCATTCTACCTCAAGGATACTTCAAGTGCTTCACAAGTTTGTTCTCGGTTGCCAATAGTTCTGACTAAGATCCTTGATCTTCTTTTATTGGTGAAATCCAATAAAATGACTGTTGTACAACTTTTTGAAAATTGCAAAAATTGATTCTATCTTGTCTAGACATCTGCTCTATTCCTTCTGTCAAGAAAATAGTAGTTGCACTGTTTATTTTTTCTAATATGGACTTTCATTCCTACTACTGATTATTTGCTTTGACAATTTAGTCATTATTGTACTTTCAATGATTGTCCTCTCATTTCTTCGATTGTCCGTTAGAAACTATTGACAGCTATTGTTCAACGAAATGATCTCCTACCTTGTAGTCGCCTGTTCCATATGGCTTGTAATGGCCATCCGCTCCATCAAACAGTCGTCCACTCAAAATCTTCATATTTACAGCCATCTTTGCAGTCATCCACTACCTCCTTTAGTGGTTTGATGCCTTGACAAATATTGATCATCATACCGGGTGTCTGCCATTTGGACTGGGCATTCGTTGTTCACATTTCTAAGGTTATTACAGTGGGCGTCTGCTACTTCCACCGCATCTGCCTACAAACTTTTTAAAATATTTTTTTCTTTCAAAAATTCATTAACATCTTAGGCTTAACATTTCAATCAACATTAGTACATCATCTTTTTTTTGTTTGTTATCATCAAATTATTAGATTATAGACTTTGGACCAACAATCTTCTTTTTTTTTATGATGGCAAATAAAATCACGAGGAGGAGATAAATAAACAAGAATTGTAAATTGCTCCCCTTAATCAATGCCCCTTTGAATGTGTACTAAGATATAAATTTAAAAATATACTCTACCATTTCCATATGTGAGGTTGACATTTAAAAAAAATCACTATAAATATATTCATCATGTCCAAACACACATGCATAACATATAGGCTTATAAACAGATAGAAAAATGCATATAATTAAGATAATAAAACATATAACAAGTGCTCAAGGAGTCATGCATAGAATAATGGCATCCATACATAACAAATGTGCACAAGGAGTCAATAAAAAAACAAATACACGCACAAGCCCGAATGAGTCAGAATAGCTAATACGAACTAATATGTCATAAATAGTCCTCATCACCAAGTCATAATTATCTCCAATGTTGTCAAACTCGCAATTCAACTCAGGGGAGTTTACAATCTTACCTAGAAAAATTGAGTCAGATTGCTCTCGAACGTGTTTTTCGACCAGCATTGATAGAATCACTCAAGCTTTTTTTATTTTAACCCTGTTTTTGACGCATGAGTTCCACACCTCGAAGTTCCTCTTGCTGCTGCCCTTCGCTGCTGTCGCCACTTGTTGCTACCCTTCACTGCTGTTATAGCCACTTGTTGCTGTCCGTTGCTGCTATCATCGTCTTGCCTTGTTGTGGTTGACTATGCATCGCTGATCGTTGTTGTGGCATTCACTGCTTTGCTGAACATAGCTATGGCTATCCCCAGTCACTGCTGGCTGAGCGTTGCCATTCGTTGCTATGGGTCGATCTTGTTGTTGTCGCAACCTCACTATGTGTTATCTACCACCAGTTACTCTTTCTCTCCTCTCTACTTCTTCCCTTCCTCTCCCTTTCTCTCTGATTTGTAGAAAAGTGGGTTTGCAAAAGACTCGTCCTGTCCTTTTATCTTTATGTGGTTCATATTTTTGTCTATGCCTTTTCAATTTCTTTTTTTTTGTTCAAAAGCATATATATTTTATGGTATTACTAAAGTTACTGTTAATAATGCCTTGAATCTGAACCCAGTTGGTCCCCCTACATAGTCAGGCGCTTCAGCAGAATTCCCCTTGAAAGAACCAAACACATTGATGTCAGATATCACTTCATCCGCACTGAGAAGAGGATCAATGTGAAGAAGATTGGCACTGAAGACAATCCAGCTGATATGTTCACCAAATCGGTTTCTTATGGCAAGTTCCAACATTGTTTGGACTTGCTTAACATAAATACTTGGTAATAGCTTCAAGATGGGACTGACGGCGGCGTGGTGTGCTTTTGTGCTCTAAAGATGATTCAAGTCAAGGTGAAGATTTGTTAATAATGCCTTGAATCTGAACCCAGTTGGTCCCCCTACATAGTCAGACGCTTCATCAGAACCCATTTTTAGGGGTATTCTGTTTGTGATTCGGATTTGATTTATTTTCTTATCACGAGATAGGTGTCCTATCTTCAGAGGATTTATTTAGAGTCCCAGTCCGTATGTAATTTATATCATTTGTCAAAGGGAGTGCTTATATAAACTCCCTAGGGGTCTAGACTGAGACCTATCCTTGTAATCATCATTATTCCATAACAAAGAGCCGCCACCGTTTCTCCTCTTCGTGTTCTTTTGTATTTCGTGCGATCTCTCTCTCCCTCTTTTCGTAACAAACTTGTATCAGAGCTTTAGGGTTTGTCAATGATTCTCGATCAGCAGGGAGATGGCGTCGCACAACGTGAGCGTGGAGAAGTTCAACGGCAGAAATAGTTTCGGGTTGTAGCAGATCAAGATGCGGGCACTTTTGAAGCAACAAGGAGTCTGGGCGCCGCTCTCAAACGTGTCGAAGAACAAGCCAAAGGAGGAAGACTCGAAAGGCAAAGAAAAGGAGATCGACCTCGCAACTTTGGCGGCACAGGAGGAGAAGGCGCACTCGATGATCCTGTTGTGTCTGGCGGATGAGGTGATAATCGAGGTCGCAGATGAAGAAAAAGCGGCCGGTCTGTGGTTGAGACTCGAGAGTCTATATATGACGAAGTCTCTCACCAACAAGTTGTTGTTGAAGCAACGTCTGTTCTCTCTCCACATGCAGGAAGGTACCCCTCTGAAGGAACATCTTGATCAGTTAAATTCTTTATTGATGGAACTCAAAAATATCGATGTTAAGATCGAGGATGAAGATGCTGCCCTAATTCTGTTAGTTTCGCTTGCTCCATCATATGAAAATTTCGTTCAATCTATGATTATCGGGAAGGAAACTATAAGTCTGGAAGAAGTAAGATCGAGTCTCCATACTCGTGAACTTCGGCATATGGCATCTGGAAATTCTGCAGAGACTCAGGCCGCGGGTTTGATATCAACCGTAGAGAAGGGACAGTCCTCGAATTCAAAGAAATCCAAGTCGAAGAAGAAGAACATCACTGCGAAAGACATCTGTAATTACTGCAAGGAAGAAGGATTGTCCGAAGAAGAAGAAGGCCCTTGTCGCTGCGGTGGCACATGAAACAGAAAATTTCGAAGATGATTTGGTTCTGGCTGCTTCTGATCAAGGATGTCTGGCGGATAGTTGGGTTCTGGATTCGGGGTGTTCCTATCATATGACTCCGAATAAAGAGTGATTCTCAACTTATCAGAAGATTAATGGTAGAAACGTCATCATGGGCAACGATGCAGCCTGTCAGATAGTTGGGATCGGTTCTGTGCAGATCAGGACTCATGACAGTCTTGTCAGGACGCTGACAGATGTCCGCCATGTTCCGCAACTGAAAAAGAATTTGATATCACTTGGAGTCCTCGACTCTAAAGGGTGTCAGATCAATGCTGCTGGAGGCATCCTCACGGTCATGAAAGGTGATGCTACGGTTCTGAAGGGAGTCAGACAAAAGTCCTTGTATGTATTACAAGGCAAGACAGTCTCTGGTGTTGCTGCAGTGGCTAGTTCATCCGAATCAGATAGGTCCAAATTGTGGCACATGCGGCTTGGGCATATGAGTCAGAACGGGATGAATATCCTCAGCAAACGAGGTCTTCTAGGGGAGAAGAAGATAACTGAAATCAACTTCTGCAAGCACTGCGTATTCGACAAACGGCGAAGGTCTCAGTTTGGCAAGGCAGTGCACAGGACGAAGGCGACACTTGACTACATTCACGTCGATTGTTGAAGTCCCTCTCGTGTTCCATCATTAGGATGTGCGAGGTACTTCCTATCTGTGATTGATGACTACTCGAGGATGACTTGGGTATTCATGATGAAACACAAGAGTGAGTCCTTCAAGGCCTTCAAGCAGTGGAAGGTTCTGGTGGAAAATCAGACGTCGAAGAAAGTGAAGCGTCTTCGCACTGACAATGGTTTGAAATTCTGTTCTGCTGAATTCGACCAGTTCTGTAAAGATGAAGGCATTGCCAGGCATCGCACAGTCAGGGATACTCCACAGCAGAATGGAGTTGCAGAACGAATGAACAGGACACTTCTGGAGAGGGCAAGGTGCATGCTCTCTAACGCTGGCCTAAATAGGACATTCTGGGCTGAAGCTGTTAACACAGCTTGCTACTTGGTGAATCGAAGTCCGGCGACTGCGATTGATCTCAAGACTCCAACTGAGGTATGGTCAGAAAATTCTGCTGATTATACTTGTCTGAAAGTTTTTGGTTGTCCAGCATACTATCACGTCAGTGAAGGAAAGTTGGAGCCAAGGGCCAAAGAAGGGGTGTTCATGGGATATGGTGCAGGAGTGAAGGGCTACAGAATCTGGTCTCCTTCAGAACACAAAGTCATCCATAGCAGAAGCGTGACCTTTGATGAAGCATCAATGCTTCAGTTGAAGGTGGAGGTTGAAGAGAGTGTCAGTAAACAGGTGGAGGTTGAAATCACTCCAACTGAGGATGATGCTGAAGGATCACATCAAGAAGCAGAACCAGAAGGTGAAGAATCTGATGAGCAACCTGAAGAGGAGTCAATTGCTGCTAGACGTCCTCGCAGAGAAGTGGGTCCTCCTAAGCGATATGGTTTCGAGGACATGATTGCTTATGCACTACAGGTAGTTGAAGAGGTGGAGTTCCTGGAGCCGTCCTCTTATAGGGATGTCATCACATGTGCCGAATCTGAACAGTGGATCGCTGCTATGGGTGAGGAGATGGAATCTCTTCACAAGAATCAGACGTGGGAGCTGGTCAAGTTGCCTAAAGGCAGGAAGGTTGTTGGCTGTAAATGGATCTTCAAGAAGAAAGCAGGAATTCCAGGAGTTGAAGGCACGAGATACAAAGCACGATTGGTTGCTAAAGGTTATAGTCAGAAAGAAGGTGTGGACTACAATGAGATATTCTCACCTGTTGTCAGACATACTTCTATCAGGGTGCTACTTGCCCTTGTAGCACATCAGAATCTAGAGCTCGAGCAACTAGATGTGAAGACTGCTTTCCTCCATGGAGAACTTGAAGAAGATATTCTTATGAGCCAACCAGAGGGATTCTCCATTCCTGGAAAGGAGAATCAAGTTTGCAGTCTGAAGAAATCTCTGTATGGCTTGAAGCAGTCTCCCAGACAATGGTACAAGAGGTTCGACAGCTTCATGATCAGTAAGGGATTCAGTCGAAGTCTCTATGATTGTTGTGTATATCACAAGAAGGTGAAGGACGGCTCCACCATCTATCTGCTCTTGTATGTTGATGATATGCTTATTGCTGCCAGAGACATGGCAGACATTCAAAATCTGAAGAAGCTCCTCAGTGCAGAATTCGATATGAAAGATCTTGGTGCAGCACAGAAAATTCTGGGGATGGAAATTCTAAGGGACCGCGCACAGGGTAAACTCTTCTTATCTCAGAAAAGTTATATTGAAAAGATTTTATCCAGGTTTGGAATGTCTGGAGCGAAGCCTTTGAATACTCAATTAGCTGCAAATGTTCATCTTTCTGTTGCCTTCGCACCAAAGTCAGATGCAGAAAAGGAGTACATATCTCGGGTTCCATATGCTAGTGCAGTTGGAAGTCTGATGTATGCCATGGTTTGCACAAGACCAGACATTGCTCATGCAGTCAGTATTGTCAGTAGGTTCATGAGCGATTCAGGAAAGGAGCACTGGCAAGCAGTGAAGCGAATTTTTCGATATCTGAGAGGAACATCTGATATTGGTCTCATCTACAGAAGTGATAAAGAGTGTTTGGTTGCAGGGTACTCAGATTCAGATTATGCTGGAGATGTTGATGGAAGACGATCTATGACAGGTTATGTCTTCACTTTGGGCAGTTCAGTTATTAGTTGGAAGGCTACACTTCAGCCATCAGTTACATTGTCCACCACAGAGGCTGAATACATGGCACTGACGGAAGCTGTCAAGGAAGGCATCTGGTTAAAAGGCTTAGTTGGAGATCTCGGATTACATCAGGAGCAGGCTATAGTGCACTGTGACAGTCTGAGTGCAATATGTTTAGTCAAGGATCAAGTACATCATGAAAGAACCAAACACATTGATGTCAGATATCACTTCATCCGCACTGAGAAGAGGATCAAGGTGAAGAAGATTGACACTGAAGACAATCCAGCTGATATGTTCACCAAATCTGTTCCTTATGGCAAGTTCCAACATTGTTTGGACTTGCTTAACATAAATACTTGGTAATAGCTTCAAGATGGGACTGGCGGCGGCGTGGCGTGCTTTTGTGCTCTGAAGATGATTCAAGTCAAGGTGGAGATTTGTTAATAATGCCTTGAATCTGAACCCAGTTGGTCCCCCTACATAATCAGGCGCTTCAGCAGAACCCATTTTTAGGGGTATTCTGTTTGTGATTCGGATTTGATTTATTTTCTTATCACGAGATAGGTGTCCTGTTTTCAGGAGATTTATTTAGAGTCCCAGTCCGTATGTAATTCCTATCATCTGTCACGTCAGTGTCTAGACCGAGACCTATCCTTGTAATCATCATTATTCCATAACAAAGAGCCGCCGCCGTTTTTCCTCTTCGTGTTCTTCTGTATTTCGTGCGATCTCTCTCTCCCTCTTTTCGTAACAGTTACCATTGTAATCTACTATTAATTTATTAATTGCTATAACTTATTAAATAATAGATTATTAAGTAACTAATTATTACTAGATGTTTGGAATCATATTGAATTATTAATTTGTAGGTAAATTAGGTGCTATGCATAATGAAGCCTTTGTCTAAAAAGACAGATGCATCCCATAGTGGCAACACTTGATCCGATGGAGCATTTGTCTAGTAGCTCTTCGGTAAGGTGACTTAGAGATCGTATGGTTTCCGAAGCCTTGGCAACCCGGTCAAATCTTTCACATCGGGGTTTGGGATGTGAATCCATCTCAAGATGATACTTGTCAAGAATCCTTAGCTCCCTTCTTAAGTAACGTGCTTGGTTTTGTTGCCGAGATAAACTCTTTGGCATCTCTCGAAGGGGTGCCTCGAATGACAATTGTTGATCCAAATGATCATCTAATTAAGAAAATTTATCTTTTTTCTGCAGTACATTTCTAAGATTACATCGTGAAGAAAAAAAATCTACCAACAATTTTATTCCATCTACTTCTATAGGTGCATCAAGAACATAATTTCTTGTAGCTAGCATTCCAGTTGGGATCACTATTCTATTTCACAATTGGCAACTTGAGGTCTAATCTCAACATTTTAATAAAGACTTGTAAAATTAAAAAAATGCATTGCACCGGATTCAAATAAAATATTTACATGATGTCCAACCACAAGGAGGTTATCTTGGAACAACATGTGATTAGAGAGCTTCATCCACTTGCATAGCAAACACATGTTCGGAAGCCTTTGTATAATTCTAAACTTGCTTCCCTTTTCCTTCGAGAGAGTGACGGGCAACTATCTCTCACTCCCAATGCCACTGCCACTTTTTACCACTTTTATGATGGAAGAGTACCTCGGCCCATCATCATGTGAGGGATGCCATGAACAAAGTGACCTCACATAAGCCAGTGTCCATCGAGCCGCCAAGCACATGAAGAAGAGAGTGGAAAGAAGCAAATGACATGTTCACTTGAAAGAAGGAGATCATATTTTCGTGAAAACAATTAATCATATTCAGCTATCAGGCAAGAATATGCACAATGGCCTAGTTCGTTACTACAAAGGTTCGTTCAAGGTGTTGAACAAGGAGGGAAAAGTGGTGTACAAGTTGGAGCTCCCTCCGCAACTCCATCATCATCCAATTTTCCATGTCATCCTGCTGAAGTCCTTTGCTGAAAACTCTAAAGATCCAAAACGTGGGGCGTCAGACCGTTCTCTATCGACCATCCGCAAGCAATTCATAGAAGACGTCTAAGAAATCCTCTATGCCTATGGACCCAAGCACAAGGAGTACATAGTCAAATAGAGCAGAAGATCGAGTTGGGAACCGTTCAAGTCAAAGATTGAGGAATTTAAAGCTACAGCAACGCCGAAGATATCGCTGGCTTAGGTGGGGAAGAATATCAGAAGTCTCTCATTTGTATCATTTCCATGTAATTTTTCTTTGTGCAACACTTTTGTAGTTAGTTTTTTTCTTCTTTTTTTTTGCTTTTAGCCAGCTAAGGGCATTCTTAGAATCATCTGTTGGAAAAAGTATGCCCCCTTAGATGGTTCTACACGCCATACATCACATATCCAACTCCCATATCTATGATATATTAGGGGAACCATGTTAACCCCTCACTTGATTCTAGCCTTCTTGCTTTTCATTTAATGAAATTTTTAGTGCCAAAGCTATTTTGTGCTAGTGTTGTTGTTGAATTATTGTTCATGTCATAATGTTGGGATTGGCGTCTGCATTGTGAACACCCACCCTTGAATGTTCACATCATATGGCGATCGCTCAAGAACATCCAAGCCATCGCGATGCTCATTCGGAGATCGTGCCCCTTCAAAGAAGCTCCAGCTCAAGCGTTTATCAAGTGCATGTTTACTCACAAACGCTTCCACCTAACGTTCCACTCAAGAGCCCACACAATACTTGCCCCACGGTCGTGCTAAAGACTTCTGTTATTAGGACCGTCGAAAGAGCTTGTCTAAGCGCTCAAATCACCTAGTCACGGCATATGATCTCATCCCTAAAAGAGCCCGTGACACGCACACCCAGGAGTCGTGTCCTCTATTCAAATTAAAATTTGTCATTGTAAGGTTGAGTTAACACAACTTAATCTAGCTATTTTAAATAATGTCTAAATATATAATATAATTATTTGAAAACATGATAAGTGCTAAAATAAATTGGAATTATCATTTTGACCTTACTCATTATTTAAGATATGGGTAAAAAATTGGCATTTTGTTTGGAAAAGATAGTTGGGCTCAAAAGTACTTGCTCTATAGTAAAACAAACTTTTTACACATATTTTCTAGGGTTATTTTCATAAACCACTCCTAAACTATTACGATTTTTCACATCTAACTCTAAATTACGGACTTATTTTTTTAGATTCCTAAATTATCACGTTTTTTTCAATTTGATCCTTTCGTCAACTTCTGTCAAATTTTTCGTTAACTTCGTTAAAAAAAGTTGTAATTACCCCCCCCCCCCCATCAATGACACACAAAATAAAAAAAAATAGTTTGGAGGGTCATCCCCTACTCCGATGTGACCGGTGAACACAGCTGGGGGGGCGACACCCACTTTCCCCTGTGTGCACCGGGAGGAGGGTCCCCTCCCCCCCTGCCATGTGTAGGGAAAGAGGAAGAGGTAGTTGTGCGCTGGAGGTCAACGGTGCTCAGGGAGGTTAGTCGTGCTTGGCGGAGGTCATCAGTGCTCGGTGGTGTGTGCGTAGGGAGGTCAGCCGTGCTTGGCGGAGGTCAGCAGTGCTTGACGGTGTGTGCGCAAGGAGGTCAATCGTGCTTGGCGGAGGTCGGCAGTGCTCGATGGTGTGTACGTAGGTCGATTGCGCCCGAGGGGGTGGGAGGGGGTGGGAAGTGCATAGGGACATTGCTCGGCGGAACTTGGTTTTGTTCGTGTGGATACCAGACATTGATGGAGCGACGGGAGGACGACTGTGTGCGGAGAGGTCATCAGCGGTGCACGAGGAGCTCGATGGTGCTCGAGGAGTGGCTGTGCTCGACGACGATGTCGTTGGAGCGAGGGGAGGACGGTTGTGCACAAGAAGGTCGGTGACCTCGGCGGTGCGCAGGGAGCTCGGCAGTGCTTGGGGACGTCGGAGACATCAGCGGAGCGTGGGGAGGACGGTTGTGCGCGCGGAGTCGGCAATGTCAGCGTCGCAAGGGGATCCGATGGTGATTGATGCGCGAGGAGGTGGTCAGAGCACTATGTTGGTGATCGATGCGCGAGGGGGTCGGCACCCCCATGTGCGAGCTCGCGCGCCAATGAGCTCGTGAGGGGGTAAGGGGCGCTGTGCCCCGTTTTTCTTCCTCGCCACGTGCGAGGAAGAAAAGGGGGGCCGATGCCCACGTCAACGAGCTCGTGCACCGGCGGGCTCGCGAGGGTCCCCCCCCCCCCCCCACACACACACCCCTTCCATCATCATTGCGCGCGAGGAAGAAAAGGGGGGTCGGCGCCCCCTGTGCGAGCTCGCACACGATGACAACATCGTCTCCGGCGGTGAGTTCGCCGGAGAGTGATGCCCCTTCCCCACCCCGTCCTCTCCTCTCTCGTCGTCGATGCGCATGAGGGGGTGTCACTCTCATGATTCTCGTCGTCGGCACACAAGGAGCAAGAGACCAACGAGATCGCAGGGAGTGACCCCCCTCTTTCGCTCTGATGACCCGGAGTGTGAGTCGTCGTCGACAATCGCAAGGTGTTTTTTTATATTTATTATTATGTATTATTTTAAAGGTTAAAGGTAACTTCAACTTTTCATAAATGAAAAAAAATAAACTTAACGAACAAAATGATAGAAGTCGACAGAATGATTAAATTTAAAAAGTCACGATAGTTTAAGGATTAAAAAAATAAATTCATGATTTGAAATTAAATATAAAAATCCGTGATAATTTAAAAGTGTTTTACAAAAATAACCTTATTTTCTAAACCCATATTCCATAAAATAATAATAAATATTTTGCTCAATTTGATAATTTTTTAAAAAAAATTAGGACCTGTGCCCACAGAGTAAGACCTTCAGCTTTTAGCTAGCAGCTAGCATGGGCAGAGGCTGACAAGGGGTGTAATCAATACAGGGATCCCAACACCATTACGTACTAGCGGAGGGTACATAAAAAGGCGCCAGATATCTTGATGCCAACATAAGAGCCGTACCTTCTTTTTCGGCGATAAAAAAGCTGTACCTTTTTTTCAGTGATCAAGTCGTAACTTTTGTTTTCTATATCGCCTGCTTTGACGGTACAAAGTTTAATAAAAAAAAAAGAAAAAATAAATTTGAAAATAAAAGAGACATACAATTCTACCAGTCAAGGATGCGTCACTCCACCACACCCTCATTCTCACTCTTTCTTAGAATTCATTTTGATAATGCACTATTTGCTTAGATTTCTTTTTTCCATTTTTTTATTGGAGGAATTAAAATATGCTTAGATTTCTAATCTCCAACCAGCTGTAGATCCCTTTGACGATGCGTATCTTTCCTCATTACGCACGAAGTCGTCTGACGCCATATCTTGATAATAGAAAAAGAATGACCATTCTTCAGTGTAAAAGCAATGACACCAATTTTCTTTCTGCCCGAGTATGTTTAGCCTTTGATAATAGCCAAAAATAAACAATCGTATCTTCGCTATTAACATTTAAATAATCCAAAATGTAAGCTAACGCGGTTCTTCCTCCATAACTTGATTATTTCTTTTTTGCGTTTATTTATCGTCATGTTTACCTCAATTTCTTTAACTTGTTTCAGGAAATATCAACATGTTCTAACAAAATTCTTGCACTACACGTGTTGTTTGTAAATTGTAAAAGTGGTCCGAACCCAGACTTCGATCCGAATTTCTTATTTTGACTTAGCCCTTAAAAGACAAAAAAAACTACTTGCATCATGATGGAAGAATTGCTATCGACGGTACACAAGGAAGAAAAATAGAAGGAAACGGCCCTTTCTTTATGTCCACCAAATAGCATCTAAAGACCCCACCGACGTCCGTGAGTTCTTAACGCATCCATCAATGTGCCCCTATCCGGTTGTTAGCCGTGGATTCCATTGATCGATCCATCGACCACTGGAACGACGAGCATATGCCTGCCCCATTGGTGCACATATGATCGGAATCTAAATGATTGAATTATAAAAAGAAGTACGAATATATTTTAGTGCTTAATCGTATATAAAATTAAGATCACACGAGGGGTGGATTTTGGAAGCTATTGCGTGGTGTTCGGCAGAGATTGGGCCACCCTGTCATGTCCGGTTGGTTCCCCAACACCGCTGCTTAATTTAACGTCCGGCATTTGTTCATGTCCCTCTCTCTCTCTCTCTCTCTCTCTCTCTCTCTCTCTCTCTCTCTCTCTCTCTCTCTCTCTCTCCTTAAGAGCTTCAAAGGACCGAATCTGTCACGCCATTAACACGTAAGAGAGCCACCTCCGAGCACCTACTAAAATAGACAGTTGCGGCTCAATGAACATTTTGTTCCATCATTGCAATCGTCATTATGGTTCTCCGACATGGACAGACCGCGCTTTAGGCAGACTTTGATTAATTGCTTTCTTTTCTTTTTCTAATTAATATCTGCGTCGGCATGCAGATGAGACAAAAAAAAAACTTGGCATCTTATTGAGTAAGATACTAACATTAACGGAAGATATTTACACTATCTAAGCCACATATCGATTAAACCAAGTTTGTCAGTTATATTTAATTAAAAATTTTATAAAACACTAATTAGCTGACCTACTAGCTAGTTGCCATCTATAATAAATAACTTGTTTTTTCGATAAGATAATAACTTCTATTTATATTCTTAACCTTGACACAACTTGATTTGAATATTTAGATACAATCTCTCGCTCTTTATCGGAGTTGAACAAGATACGTCTAGATCTATCCAAAATATTAAATTTCATATTTATATTAATACTTTAATGTTTTCTTATCGAATGAATTTATGCATTGAAGACGAAAAGGTGAAATTTTGATTATTATCCATTGTTATCATCATGTGTCTCAAAAGAAAAAAAAATGAAATATGTGAGGGAAAAAATGTTAACAGGTATGGAGCTATAAGATTCAGCTTTCCACTTTTCCTCACTAACCAATAAAAACTTGATAAACATCTATTAGTATTTTTTATATACTTTTTGGATCTTATTAATCAATTTTAGCATACGAGTTTATACTCACAGTGATACAGTTAGATGAAGCAATTTTGTAGCAAATACGATTTTATAATTACTTAATGCTGGTTTACCTACCAAGTTTACCAACTCGTTTCTTATTGCTACCTTTAAATTAGTAGGTTCAATTGACAATTTCGTCGCCTCATCGGACAGTCAAATGACCTTAATCTTAATCATATTGATCACTTCATGCCTCCCATTATTTCATATCAATTATTGATTTACATGTCCACACCAAAATAAATATATTTGGCAAAACAAAGTTAAGAATGCAATAAAATATACCAGAAATAATAAACCTAACTCTCCTTTCACGGCCCAGCCCAAATTTATCAACTTAGTGTGAAGCCATTTAATAAGGCATTAGTTATATGCTCCCACGTGTCCTCCTCACATGCCCATCCCTCCCTCCCCCTCTTGCTCGCTCGCTCGCTCTTGCTTCGCTCTCGCTTACAGCCTGTCAATATTTTGCGAATCACGTCTCCATCCCCCCGTGCGCGCCCAATAATATGTAAATGTCCCCGCACGAGCTCTTTCCTGGACCTTTATATACTCCCCGCCCGCATCCACCACTTCACACAAACCAAACGTCGAACGCAGACAAGGCAAGAAACAAAGAAGAGATCGCAACGTACCCGGAGGAGAGACAACGCCGCAGCCGCAATGGCCGCCCGATTCCGCCGCTCCTTCTCGCTCTCGGGCGGCGCAAACCGCATCTCCGCTGCCGCTGATGCTGTCGGAGCTTCCCCGGACAAGTCGTACCACACCCGTTCCACCAGCCTTCCTTGCCGCTCCCACCCCGCCGTCGGCCACCTCGAGGACGAGACCCGCTCCCTCCGGGCCCTCGCCACGCCGTCGACGCCATCATCCGCCTGGCTCGCCGACGCCCTCGACCATGTCGACCGCGTCCACTTCGCCCTCGCCGACCTCCTCCTCCATAGTACTCGCACCGGCCTCGACGTCTCCCGCGCCGGCCCCCTCCTCGACGGATCCCTCCTCCTCGCCGACGCCTACGCCTCCCTCCGGTCCATCGCCTCGGCCCTCCGCGGCCACTTCGCCGAGGCTCGCGCCGCGGTTCGACGTCGCGATCCCTCCCGGGCCTCCGCAGCCGTCCGCGCCCAACGCCGCGAGGAGAAGGAGCTCGAGCGCCTCGCGTCTTCCGTCAAGGGTCTCGCCCGCGGGCGGACCCCGGTGCCGTCCTTCGTCTCGGGGGAAGCAGCGGAGGTGGAAATCGCGGGTTTGATCAGGGAAGCGGTCGCAGCGACGGCGGCCGTATCGATAGCGATCATTACCAGTGCAGTCTTGATGTCAGGGGCGATGGCATCTGCGGCGACCTTGGTGCCGAGGAACTCGAGTCCGGTCTGGTCGTTGCGGAGGATGTCGTTGTCCAAGGCTTTCGTTAAGAAGGCGTCGCCGGCGCCTGAGCTGGTGCCGTTGGAAACGATGGAGGAGTGCGCGGAGGAGTTGGAAAAGGGAAGCGAAAGGGTGTACAGGAGCTTGGTAAACACACGAGTCGCGCTGCTTAATATTTTTACTCCATATTTGTAACGTTTGAAGCAAAAAAAGGAGAACTAGGAAAAAAAAACCTAACGCTCATCGTCCGCTTACAGTATAAAAAGGCTAATCGCATCCACTAGCCAAAATGCTACTTGTACAAAATGCATTTAACAAGCTAAGTTTGTAATAAACAATACATTTAAAGGCTCTATTGCATTTGTTTGGTTACCCTTTTCTAAATTGCATTTAAAAGTTCCGTTGTTTTCAACAAAAAATAATAATTTTCATACAAGAAGTAGAAAGAAAAAAAATAAGGAAATAATTTGTAAACATTAATAAATTTAAACTTAAAATACTCATAAAAAATAAATATAGACATTCAAATTTGTGAACATGATGCTGAATCCTTTTTTAAGCAGAAGACATGTTTGCAGTCACAGAGCTATGTCTGTCTATGCCTGCAAGTGTGACCATGAACAAGTACGAAATGTAAAGATGAATAAATAAGTCTACATGGGAAAGGATGTGAACAAAACTATCAGTTAATTTTCAAATTGTGAAAATAATGTATCAAATAAAAGTAAAATGCTACGTGAACAAAAAATACTATAAAGTAAATACATAAAATGAACAACAACAACAAAATCTTATCCCGTTTGGTGGGATCGGCTACATAAATCATACAACGTCATTCCGCTTTATTAGTAACAAAACCTTTCGGTATATTATTCACCAATAGATCTTGCTCTATTAGTTCGCCAAGTGTCCGGCTTGGCCTCCCTCTCTCTCTTTTAATCGGACTCCAGATTAATTGATCTACTCTTTTTACTGACGCATCTAATGATCTTCTCTGAACATGATCAAATTATCTCAAACGATTCTCTACCTTTTTCTCACTAATAGGAGCCACCCCGACTCGTTCACGTATATGGTCATTTCTAATATTATCTAATCTTATATGATCACACATCCATCTCAACATCCTCATTTCGGCTACCCGCACTTTACGTTCATGTTGTCCCTTCATAGCCCAACATTCACTACCATATAACACTGTCGGTCTTATAACAGTACGATAGAATTTTTCTTTAACTTTATTGGGTACTTTTCTATCACAAATAACTCCAGTGACTTTCCTCCACTTACACCAATCAGCTTGAATTCTATGATTAACATCGTCATCAATCTCACCATCTTGTCTTACAATTGATCCTAAATATTTAAACTTTGTCACTTGAGAAATTATATCCTCTCATAATCTAACTTTCAAATCGTCTCTAAGTTATTTATTTATGAAATTATAATGCATATATTCTGTTTTATTCCTACTTAAATGAAAACTCTTTGACTCCAACGTATTTTTCCATATTTCCAATTTTGTATTAATCTCTTCTCTTGAATCCGCTAAAAGTACTATATCATCCCCAAATAGCATACACTTTGGTACATCCTCTGTGATACTCTCGGTTATAGCATCGATAACTAAGTTAAATAGATACGGGCTTAAAGCTGATCATTGATGTATGCTAATTCCTATAGAAAATTCATTTATCTCACATCCGGGTGTCCTAACCCTAGTCAATGCCCCATCATACATATCTTGTATTACCTTAATATAGGCAACACTCACCCTCTTCTTTTGCAAGACTTTCCAAAGTACATCTCTTGGTACCCGATTATACGTCTTTTCTAAGTCAATGAAAGCCATATGTAAGTCTCTTCTTCTACTTCGATACTTCTCCATCGTCCCCCTTAGTAAATAAATCGCCTCTGTAGTGAATTTTCCTGGCATGAATCCAAATTGTCTCTCAGAAATACTAGTCTCCATTCTCAATCTTAGTAAATACACAAAATGAAAATGCAAAAAAATACAAAAGAACAAAAATGTAAGAACATAAAAAGTGTTGCTTAAAACTAGACATCTAAAATATCTATAGGCTGTGTTTGGATTAGAGATTTTAAGTTCTCGTTAGTTCTCGAGAACTAATTGATTTGATAGAAAAGTTTAAGTGTAATGTTTGAATGAAAAATGTAATGATGAAAATTTGAAAAGTTGATTTAATAAATAAGCTTTAGTAGTGTTTGGATAAAAAATAAGAATTAAGAATATAATTTATTATTTTCTAATATATAAAATTATAGTAAATTAAAATACTATTTATTCGTTTATTTAGTTAATACAATAATATAAAAATATTATACATAATTATTAATTTAAAATGTATTTAAAAATAAGTTGTGTCATATTATATTAATATTAATTTTGACTATTTGTTATATGTTATTGATATTATAATTTACGTAAAGAATATAATTTATTATTTTGAGGTATAAAATTATAAGTAAATAAAAAATATTATGTATTTATTTATATAATATTTAATTAATGATATTTTACTATATCATAATGCTAATTATATACATAATATATAATAGTACGTGAAAAAAATAGTTCTTGCCTTTTTGAGAATTAGGGGTCACGTGCACGTTTGACCAGAATTTTCATTCCGATTGAATCTTTTTTTTATCTAGTGTTTGACAAAACAAAGCAATGTTCTGCCCTTTGTTCTTCACCCAAAAACAATCATAGTGAATAAATCAAAATAATAATAAACATTTAACAAAATATAATATCTTTTAAATCACCCACGTACATTAATTAAAAAATAATAGTACATATCAAACTCTACAAGATTTCAGAATCTAACCAACAAAACAAAGAAAATAAATTTTCTATGACATAAATCATAAAAAATACCCTTTTCAAACTTTATTATGGGAAGAATACTTCACATTGAAAATAGTGCAGAACAAATGAAATGAGATATCTTGTACATGGGAAACGGTAAACACATTATTATTATTATTATTATTATTATTATTATTATTATTATTATTATTATTATTATTATTATTATTATTATTATTATTATTGGGTTGTGCATAGGAGTATCCACGTTATTAGCGCATGATTAGTCTTTCTCAACGATACGATTTGTTTAGAATTGCAACAGTTTAAAACGGGGGTAGGGCTACGTTACATTTTCCGAGAGAATCAAAATCTTTAAGCTAGCAACTCGTAACAAAGTGGGCTGTTGGGTGTGTTTGATAAGGACCATGAATGGGCTTTTGGCGGGCCCATCTGTTAATACCACCAATATTAACTTCGAAATTATTAGCATTTTATGGCTTATGCTTAGTTATTCATTTGTTCTGGTTGTTCGGGTGATTAATAATTTTGATATATATATATACATATATATATATATATATTTATTTATATAATATATAAACGTAATGGTTACCTCTTTTGAGACAAAAAAAGATCCATTCCGGTGTCATGTAATGATATATATAGCTTTGCAGACATAACTTGTGACACAAACTAATTACAGAAATTAGAACAATGAAAAGGTGGTGGGAAGTGAGATGATGATTAATTATAGTTTTTTATTTATAAACTCAAAGTTATTATCATTATTAATTATTAGTTGTAAACTAGTCTTCTTTTCTTTTGCGTTTGCATTTAAAATAATTTTCTGAAACACTCTAAAAATTTATCCCATATTTAAATGTGATTGAGAAACGTTGAGTGTATTATGATGCACTTCAATTTTTTCCCAAATCTAATTTTTTTTCCCAACGTTAGTAGAGTAAAATAATAACACAATAGCATTGAAAAAATCCTTAATAAATAAAAAATTAAAATAATGAACTAATATTTGGAATTAGTTAAGTAGTAATTATAAAATTGTTTTTGAACTTAAACAACACTATTACGACCATGAAATGTATGATTAATATGTACAACACTTATGTCATAAGTTGAGGTATTATCGTCATCTTTTAATGATTACATGCACAATATCATAGCACGACTAGATTGAAGTATGTAAGTAATGATGCATGGCATGACCAATTGCATAGTACTATATAAAATATATTGATCATCCTAAGAATAATATGCATGCCATAGAATAATTCCTAATCTAATTTATAGGGCATCATATCACACATAACAACATATTCATAAAATAAAATCCATTCATCATGCCAATTAAACATCATAAACATATATAACATTTGTCTTATAATGTTATTTTTTTCTTTATTTTATCATATAACATTTTAGGAATTGCACCAAGGTTGTTAAAAACTAATTTTAGTATTTAAAAACTTACGACTTCATGTTTCTAGGGTAAAAAATGAGTTAACTCGTGTTAAAATCATAAAATAGGATAAACTCAGATTTAATTACATTTTAATGCGGTAGAAATGGATGAATACGTTCAATCGATCGTTTAAGAAGTAGATTCGTCATGTCTAATCACAATGGGAGTTTGGCTTAATTGGTAGGTGCATTGACTCCTTAGGATAAGGTTGCATGGAGAGTGGTTCAAAATTTTCCCATTTGTTATTTTCCACTATCAATTAGCCTTGAGCAAAATTGGGTTCGGATCTACGCGGATCCGGTCCCGATCCGAATTACACCGGGTCCAAAATTTTTCGACCTGGTATCGGATCCGAACCCCGTCGAATCCGGTGTCGGGTCAGACCCGACAATCCGAAAATTAATTGGGTTTGCGGTCGGGAATCACTTTGGGGACGAGGGGGAGGGTTTGACAGTCGGATCGATCGCCAATGGCTAGATCCAGCGCGGTGCTATATATAGTGGCGCATGACGGCCGAGTAGAAAGAGAGGGAGTCAGGAGAGGGGAGGGCGGTCGGAAGTCGCCGCCGTGAGAGAGAGGGAGAGGGTGGGAGACGGAGAGAGATGGGAGAGAGAAAAAGAGAGGGTGAAATGAAGTAGCAAATGCGAGATGGGTTTATATACTAATAACCTGCGCCAGGTCGGGTCGGGTATATGGACTGCAAACCCGGTCCTGGCCCAAAATCTAGTGGGTTTTCCATTATTTGGACCCGGTCCCGACTTGGATTAGATCCGGGCCGGATTATTTTTTCGATTTGTCGGGTCGGTGCGGTCCGGGTCGAACAACCCGGACCGTGCTCAGTCCTACTATCAATTGTAACCATACTAAATTAATTAAAAACATTGTAATAAAATAAAATTAAGATAGACAAAAAGTGGTAAATTATATAATTACTATGAACTATTCCAATTTTGTTTATTATTTTATTTGTTCAACTATAATACTTAAATAGAAATTATAATGCTACTTTACGAGACAAAAGATTATAGTGTACTAATATTTTTTATACATTTTTCCTATTTGTACTAATTTATGAGACTTCAATTGAATTTCTACATAATTTTTTTTATCTTGACAATCAAAAACTATATTGCATTTGAAATTGTTGCAAGTTTATATTATGAATTTTTATTAACTCACTATTCATGTTATCTAATTATTTATGTATTTATTACTATATATATTTATATGTAGTTTAGAAAATAATAATTATTAAATTAATATTATATCTAAATACTACGTATTTACGTATCGAATTCACCCCTCCTAAAATGAATTTAGGTAAAAACTCGAATTCGACAATCTTGATCAGAAGAACATTTTTCTTGATCATGCCGGTGAACTACTATTCACATCAGTGAATTCACGTGTAACACTTCGAAAATCAACCATAAAAACTAAGTTCATTTAGACAAAAATCATTATGCCATGCCTTTTTGCCATTACATGTGAACACAATATTATAAAATAAATTACTTTAAAAACAAAGGCTTAATAAATAAACATGGTTTTATTGAATGATAAAAGTTCACTAAAACATAAACTTCTCTGATGACCAACCAAATACTAATAGTTCCAATAGACTTCTAATAGTCAAATTTAAATACTAAACATTCTTACTACATCATACACTTATTCTTTCCTAACATGTGCAGCATTGACATCAATAGCTCAATCACCATGATCATTTACTCTTGATTACCTACAAATATTGAAGGGTCAAGATTTTTTAGTTAGAATATGTAAGTGACCAATGCATGCATGTTATATAGCATATTTATTAATTTTCATGTAACAAAATAAATGCATGGATTACATAATTCTAACATGAACATCTACATGCAATTATAACATGACGTATCATATATGCACACATGGTAATATAAAAATATACACTAATACATAAATGCATTAAAGTAGCATTGTAGTTATAATCCTCTTTTCTCGTAATTATTCATAATCTTTTTTGACAATGATTTTTTTGGCATCATCATTTATTCATTATTTGTCATAATACGCTTTAAAATTTTATACTTCACTTTATATCATCATTTTAATTACAACATATCTTTTACGTCAGACATTAGACTTCATTCTCTTAATTTTTGTTATTACTTGTCTTGATTTTGTATCTTTAATTATCAATATCCAACCTTAGAACTTGAAATTTGGAAATGAACATGCCTGTAAAAAAAGATTGACTGCATTTAATGTTAAACAAACTGCTGTAAAGAAGCTCTGCAAAAGAAAAGAGGGAACAACTAAATAGAAGAAAGATCAAAACTTAGCCAAAATAAAAGCTTAGGTTGATATAGAGAGAGAGGGGTGTTAGGGATCAATTCTTTTATTATAAATGCGAGCATAGAAAAAATAATTATTAGGCTACAATCACGATATACTCATTGCATTTTCCATGCAGGATACCGCGGGCGGACTTAGGACCCTTCGGCTTATGGGTGCAATTTTTTTATAAAAATATTAATATGGAAACTATTATATTTAAATATAAATCTAGTAAAAAATGTTTCAATTTTTTATGCAATAAGTTTATTGTCGATATTATTAAATGAATCCAAATCGATATAAGATATTATATCATAAAATCATTCACAAAGAAGTTTATAACAATAAAATGCATAATGATTAATTACCAATAATATCGTATCAAGAGTGATCTATTTTGTTAAAAGTAATTTAAATTTATAGTCATAGATGTGGAGTTAAGATAAAATGTGAAGAGTTAACTATCAAATGAGATTATGCAAATATAAAAAACAATATATCATATTTCATTTCAAAGAAAAAAAGAAGGATATCATTAGTAATAAGATTTAGCTTATATCAATTGTTACTTCAGTTAATACGTATATAATAAAGTCTTAAATTTTAATGAGTCAATTGACCCCCTTAATCAACATGTAGGTCCGCCCATACATAGGATACTATATTTACATATTTATGCATAAAACATGCAATTTTCCTTTATAATTTAATATTTTTTATTTTTTTTACTTTGTTTTGTTATATAGGCTAAATGGTGATATGCATGAGATTTACAATTGAAAAGTGCTCCGAAAGACTTAAGCTCTGTTTAGCAAGGCTAAAAAAGAGCGTTAGAGTTTAGCGTTTTGAATAAAATATTGAAAAGTTACTTCTACTAGGTTTTAACGTTTAGCGTTTAGAGGTTTATACTTCTTTTCGATTTTATTTTTGTTCAAATGCATTATTATTATTATTTTGATTTATCTTATTGTTTTAATTATATAGCCATTCAATCATATTCCTTTTATATTCATATTTAATTAATTATAACTTTTTTTATTATAAATGGATATAGAAATTAATTTAATAATTAATATTTTCATATCATGTATGAACTATATAAAATTTATTGTAATTATTACTTTTTATATATTTTAATAAAAAAATTACTTGTGAAATTTTATTTTATTTTTTGAGATATTAATTAATTAGTTATTAAATTATAAAATTGTAGATATATTGAATTGAATAATTTATTGTATGTCAAATTATGTTGTTTTTATAATTATTAACTAATTCTACCTTTAAGTTTACTAAACACTTATTTATTAACATCATAAATGAACCACTGGCTATTAATCACCATATACTATGCGTTATTTAAATCAGTATTCATTTATCAAATCAATGATAGTGCCAAACAGAGCCTTAAAAATGTTTTGATGTTATGAGTTCAAAATATTTCTTGTCCTTTTGTTATATTTAAAATTATTTTGGCATTAGTATATGTGTCCTAACTTCATAATCAAGTTGAGGATGTCAAATGGCCTATAATAATAACAATAAGTGTTAATTTTTCTTTTAAAAAGTATGATGTGTAATATTGCACTTAAAAGTAGAAAGGCGTATAGAAATAAATTAGAATCCTGGAAATTCAAAATATGAAATAATAAAATTTGAGTGATTTGAATACCTATATACAAAATTGAGTAATTTAAATGATTTTTATATATTACAATATAAATATTGTCTGTTCTAGATATAATTATAAATAAAAAGTTGAATAACGAGTTATAATTAAGCCTATTACTGGCAAAGTTAAAAAAATAAAATTTAAGTATGGTATAAAATTTTGACGCAATTGAAAATTTTAATCCATTAATGTAACTGCTAAAGGTACGTCGAGTTGGGTGGAGTCCTATTCAGTTAAATTTGATTTTTTAACGTAATTTTTTTTATTGAAAGTTTCGTCTTGAGGCTTATTAAATTGGTTAAGTTAGATAATCAACCATTTTGCGCATAATTACTATACATCAAAACTAATAATACCAAAAATGTCATAAAAGTTTAATGGGTTAATTTTTTAAATTTACCTTGAACTGATTTTTTACGTTTGTCTCTTGATGTATGAATTTATAGTAATTTCCTTAAATTATGTCACAATTTTCACTTTAATTAACTTTCACATTATTGTTCATTTTTTGTTTATTAAATAATTAAATTGCTCTTCTTATAAGTAAAGAAAGTATAAATTTTTTCAAGTCCCTAGTCATTTAACAAATTGAAAACATAAAAAAAACGAAAAAGTTAAAATGTTATTTCTTCTAACCACCTCTAAACTATCGCAATTTTTTACATTTAATATAAAACTACGAACTTCGTTTTTTGAGTATCTAAACTATTACGATTTTTTCATTGATCCTTCCGTCCAATTTCGTCGACTTATCCGTTATTTTTTATTTTTTACATTTGTGAAAAGTCCGTTATACCCCGACTCTAAATTAAATTCCATTTTTATATATAATAATAAATATAAAAATAATTAAAAAAATATGCCATGAGGAGAGGGGGCGACGACGAAGGGGGAGGGTCGATGAAGATGGGGGCCGACGCCCCGTCATTACCGAAGCGACCCCACCCCCCTCTCTTTCTCGGCGCTGGAAAAGAGGTGGGGGGCACGGGACATGTTTTTTCTTTTTTTAAAAAATATATTTTTATATTTATTATTATATATTATTTTATGTAAAAATAAAATTCAATTAAGCAGAAATATAATAAACTTTTCACAATGTAAAAAATAAAAAAAACAACGGAGAAGTTGATAGAATTGGACGGAAGGATCAAATTGGAAAAATTGTGATAGTTTAGGTACTAAAAAATAAAGTTCATAGTTTGAAGTTAGACGTAAAAAATTATGATAATTTAGACAGCGTAATTTAGGAGAAATATTCATATATTAGGATTAATCCAAGTTTAATATAAGTTTAGATATAAAAAAACGTGAAAAAATAATTAAGTAATCCAAATTAAAACCTTAGTATTGATATGCGAGAGTGAGTAGCCGTCTCCGCCATCTCCATCGCCCCGAAACCCTACGCCCAGCGGCTGGATAGCGGCGGACGCCCGCTCCTCGGCGCTCGTCACAGCCTTCTCCTTGCCCGCTCCTTATTCGTCTCGAGAGTAAGGGCACCTTCAAAATCCCCGAACTTCAGATTCCTTTCCGAATTTGAAGTTCTTGCTGCTTTCCCTTTGTCTAGTTTGGTACGTTGTCGAACCAATTCTGCTCTGTTTGTTCTTAGAGATGACGCCAGAAGAGGAGAGGCTTGCAACCGTGAGAAGCGTTGGCGAGGAGGTCGTCAACGAGGAAGATCTTCGGAGCGTACTCGCGGGCAAGTCGAATCCAGTTGTATTCCATGCCGTTGTTCCTTCCGGGCGGATGCCCATTTCACAAGTACTTTAGAAAGGCCGAATTTTGTATCATCTCTAGCAATTAAATTCTGTTCATGTGTTCATTGCCGGATGCGTTCAATTGCCATCTTTTTTGGGGGATTTGACAGGGGATATTGACGACAATGAAGCTGAATGCGCTGACTTCAGCCGGGTGCAACGTGAAAATATGGATAGATGACTGCCTCGCGGAGACGAACTATGAACTGGGTGGAGACATGAAGAAGATTCAGAAAGCTGCTCAGTCCTATGTCGAGATTTGGAAGTCCCTTGGTGTACATCTCGAAAAGGTGGAGTTTTTATTTGCTTCCAAGGAAACAGAGCTCAGAATAGAATACTGGGAAAAGTTGATGGATGTGGCCACGAAGAATTTCGTTGACGACGTTGAAAGGTTTCATGTTAACCTCTATTGCCTCTGTATTTGTCCGGGCAAAGCCTTGAAATCTTAAAGAGGGTCATGAAGTGGAATCTTAAATGCTATGTATGCGGTTCGGTAGGTCTTTTCAGGTTACAGGCCAAAACGCTGAAGATGTGTTGTCTGCTGCACAGATTATTCATCGTTCTAGGCAATGCACTGATATTCTATTTCTGAAGGTCACTCCTTTCTCATTCTCATATATTGAAATTCACATACAGTTCTTGTAACAAGTCATGAACACAAATTTAGATAATATTTTCCTGCCTTTCCTGTCTTTGGCTGCATCATTAACTCAAGCGGGGTAGAGATGTTGGTGCATCTTTCGCTTTTTGATTTTCTTCCTGCTGTTATATGTAACATGCTTCTCAATTTACCTTTTCTAATCCAAATTCAGGCTGACATCTGCCTATTGAGCATGGATCAGCGTAGTGTTGGCACTCTCACAAGAGAGTATTGTGATGCAACTGAAGAGAAAAGAATGCCATTAATTTTATCAAACTGTATCCTTCTTTCATTGACTTCCTAATTTCTGTTATTGCTATTGTTTTGAGACATGATACTGGTGGGTTTCCATAACTATGAAATCCAGTTATGCTTCCTGCATTACAAAAGGTTCAAGAAAATATGGCAAAAAATGAGCCACCTTGCATTTACATGGATGATGAGGAGGTACATATCCAGAAACTCTTTTATACTGTGCTTACATTCAATTTTTTAACATTTTTTTCAACAATTATGCCACCTTTTTATGGAGCATGTCCTGGTGTTACATTTTATTACCAAATATGTTGCAGGCCGAAGTGAATGTGAAAATAAAGCAAGCGTTCTGCCCACCAATGATTGTAGAAGAAAATCCTTGCCTGGAGTATGTGAAGTCTATTGTCCTCCCACAGTTAAATGGCTTTGAGATTTTGCGAAAAGAGGAAAATGGCGGGAACAAGTGAGATTTTCGTTCTTCTTACATTCATGAGCTTAGAATTTTTATGACAAGATAAATCTGGCCTTTTGGGTATTCATCATCCTTGTGCATTTCTAGTTTATCACAATCAAAGTTCGATTTTTCCTTGGCCTCCTACTTATTTGTTACCACATAATATATTGGTAATTGATGCTTAGGGGCAGTGTAATGCACATGTCTATTTGCTCTTACAATAATGCCATGCAGCTTCTTTTGAAATTGATCTCTAAATTTAAATGTGAGATTTGATGTCTTCCTGGGTTATCTTTTCTCTAAATTGTTGAATCTAAAAACTAATTCATTTGACTTTTGTCTTTTTCCAGGACATACACTAACACCAAAGATCTCTTTGATGACTACAAGAGTGGGGCATTGCATCCAGCTGACTTAAAGCCAGCTTTGTCAAAAGCATTAAATAAGATATTGCAGGTAATTCTTTTTTTTTTTCAGAGTCATTTTAGAATAACTGTCTAAAGCCACATTCCATATTATGTTGGTGCATTATTTTCCAACAAATATTTTGTTGATGTTTTTGTATGCCATCAATTTCCTGCAGCCACTACGGGAGCGCCTGAAAAATGATAACATGGCTAGAGAGCTTCTGAAAAGTGTGAAGGTTTATCTCTAGGATGCTTTTTGCCAAAAGCCATTTTTTGTTTGCACCATCTCACAGTATCAATTATGAAACATATTAGGTTCTCAAGACTAGTGTAAAAGGAGGCAATCGTCCATCCAGAAAAGGAGAATCATCTGAGGACGGCTTGGTTGCTGGTGTTGGTGTTATGTCGGTTGGTTCTTTGCATTCTCAAGAGTAAGATGTCTAATATCCCTGGTTGTAGATTTCCTCCTGAGCTCATTTCATAATCTTTAGTGTACAGTTATGAGATTCATTAAGTTTGTATTTCTTGTGTGCAGGATTACACCAGAAGAGATGAAATTCAAACTGGTGAGAAGTGTGGGGGAGGAATGCATCATGGAAGATGAGCTACGGAATCTCCTTAGCAAGAAAGCTAACCCAGTCTGTTATGATGGATTTGAACCTTCTGGGAGGATGCACATTGCGCAGGTTTAACATCCTATTTGGACTACTATAACCAATTTATCCTTGAATTTAGTTGGAGATATTTATTGTCTGTGATTTATTTTATCAGTGAGATAGAGATTTTCATAATCCCGGTGTAATGTTTTACATCTACGGTTATCTGCTTTGAATCATGATTCTTCCCAAACTTTGTATATGCGTATTTGGACTAAAATCTGGCTTTGACTTTAATTTGTGTTAAATTTTACCTAACCTATTCTTCTTTAATGCTGTGTATCAAATTCTGGATTATTAACCCACTAATAGGTATTGTGATTCATGTGTTATCATTTGGTTTCGTATGGTTCACATTCAGGATTGTGGGTCTTTACAACAAATTATGTTAGTCTCTGTGAAGAGAAAATGCTATTTTGCGTTCTTTTGTTGACCACCTGTTCCGCCAGTGTGCAGTGTTCTCCCTCTAAAAATGTGCAGTTCTGTCACCCTCTGATTTACCAGACACAGGGAATCAGACTTTCGTGCAATAAGGAAGAAGTACCTAGATTATGTCTCAGAGGACTTCTAAGCGCTGCTGTTACTCTTGTCATATTCAGCAATTGTTAACTTGCTATCCTTTTTCATTGAAAACAATACTTGGATAGGGTTCAATATGTTCACAAATATATGTTTGAGTTCTCCTGGAACATCTGAGTATAACTGGGTTTTGATAGGTTATACAAATATATATATTTTTTGTATATTTATGTAGCAATGGTTTACATGAGTTTGATATATTGTTATGGCAGGGTATTCTGAAAGCAATAAATGTTAACAAGCTCACTTCTTCTGGGTGCACTGTGAAACTATGGGTTGCAGACTGGTTTGCTAAGCTCAACAATAAGATGGGTGGTGATTTGCCAAAAATTAGGACAGTTGGTCATTATTTTATTGAGATCTGGAAATCGCTTGGCATGAATCTGGAGAAGGTGGAATTTTTGTGGTCTTCAGAGGAAATAAAAGGCCGAGCAGATAAATATTGGCCTTGGGTGATGGATATAGCTCGCCGGAACACATTAAAGAGAATTAAAAGGTGATATATGCTTTATTATCTATATCTATAAGTATATGTCTTTCTAATGGGAACTCTGGATCCCGAAAAGTATATTTCCCTCAATAAAACAAGCTTGTATGCTCTTGCTAATACGAGGAATTAAGGATACATTGGTACATTTGTGGGCAGGTGTTGTCGGATCATGGGTAGGACTGGAGAGGAGAAGTTGACTGTAGCCCAGATCCTTTATCCTTGTATGCAATGTGCCGATATATTCTTCCTTGGGGTAGCTACTTTTTCATTTTGTTACTTCCATCTTTATTGTCTTATGTTGGCTTAGGAATAGAAATGTTGTTTTGTTGTTTATTCATTACTTTCATTTGATATACTTTGCATGTCCTTATATTTTTCCTTTCGCTGTATCCCACAAGTTAGCCGACCCCACCTAGTGGGATAAGGCTTTGTTGTTGTTGTTGTATCCCACAAGTTATAAGCACCTCATTTTTTTCTCGAATCTTAATCCAGGCTGACATCTGTCAACTAGGAATGGATCAGCGGAAGGTGAATGTTCTTGCAAGAGAGTATTGTGATGACATAAAAAGAAAAAACAAGCCAATTATTCTCTCACACCGTATCCTTCTTGATGGCTCATCTAGAGCCACTGATACTATGCGATTTTATTTTATATGAAGCAAATATTTTGATTAAACTTGACTGGTCAAATTACAGATATGCTGCCTGGTTTGCGGGAAGGTCAAGAGAAAATGTCAAAAAGTGATCCTTCTTCTGCCATTTTCATGGAGGATTCAGAGGTACTCATCTTCCATTGGAAGGGGATTTCATTTGCTAGTGGCTTCCATTTAGCAGTAATTGCACACTTTTTCTATTATACCCACATGTATATGTTGTGCGCACATTTTGTTTGTGATTTGAGACAAGGATAATATTCATCTGTTAAATTCTTGCGATTTATCCTGAAAACTTTTCTTGGTAACTTGACGTAATCAAAATGTCTTTGTACTGGGACAAAGGTAATTGCAGAATGCAATGCCCAGACTTGTATTCTTTCTAAAGCTTTGATAACAAAGTATTCGGGGTACTGTGGTTCATATTATATTTGTGGTGATATCTTATAAAAAGGGAATGAGGTTACTTACATGGAATGAAAAAGGTGCATAAGACATACTTTTAAGGCCTTCTCAAATTGAATAAATGTTGTTCCTACTACACACGCACACATACACTTTTTCTTATAGGAAAAGGGGATAGGTAGCCTTCAAGATAGTAATCATCCACTCAAAAAAAAGATAGTAGTCATCCAGTTTCCATACCGAATGCGGAAAAAGAACCAATAGCCAAAATCCCTTCTTTAAGTTATGTCTTCCCAGTTTCTATACGAGATGGCATGGAATCATGATCCAATAATTTGCTCCCGCACCTCAAAATACAAGGCTCATATTTTGCGTCTTTCAGTAAGAGGGGCACCAACCTTCTTTCGTCTTCCCTAATTTTGAATCCTAATCCTATGATTGACACTTGTGTTAATTGTACAAAAGATTTCTAGATAATACATGAACGTAGCATATTGTTAATGTGAAATATAAGAGGAGTCGCATTCACTGGTGAATTGGAGAACAAAAATTTATGATATGGAAGCATATTTTCTTTGGGAAGAGGGAGATGAATATGATTGATTGCCAAGTGCTCAATGCCTGTTTTTGTTGCTTTATTTCCCCTTAAAACACTAGCGAATCCTTAATGAGTAATTTCCTTTGTTTGTACACAATTCTTCTGGTGCACTGCAGATGCTCTAATACAAGACTGTGCCTTCATAGCTTCTTTACCCATTGTTGTCTGTTCACCATTTCTATTTGTCATTGTCAAATTTGATATTTTAGGTTTCAGCTGCTGGGAAAAAAATATAGTTTAAATTCCATTTTCCTTTCAGAACTTGAGTCTAGTTTTTTATTTAGGTGCATTTGCGTTAATCTAATACTACAACTTGTCCACATCATCTAACAATGCTGCTTCAATTCTGCAGGAAGATGTGAATTTTAAAATAATGCAAGCTTATTGCCCACCGAAGGTTGTCGAGGGAAACCCTTGTTTGGAATATGTCAGCTATATTATCTTCCCTCGACTTGAGAATAACTTTGAGGTTTTGCGGCAAGAAGAAAATGGTGGAAACAAGTGAGGTTTTTGTTGTTTTGTTTATATTTTTCTCAATCATCATTGGGCAGTGAGCATGTGATGAAGTCACCTATGGACTATAATAATCTGCGTGCATATATCTTGAATTGATGGGGCAGCTGAGAACAGTTATATTCCTTAGGATAATAGCTTAGTGAACCTCTTAAAAAAGTTAAGTCCTAGGCATAATATTCTTTTAGGTCTATCCATAATGATACTTGTTTTAATGATTGCTTCGTTGATTTCCAAATCCAGGATATATACCAACATTGAAGAACTATTTGAAGATTACAGGAGTGGGGCTCTTCATCCTGATGACCTGAAGCCAGCTTTGGCAAAAGCAATAAATAAGATATTGCAGGTTTGATGCCTTCATAATTTTAGGACTTTCTTGATGTTAGGAGTTGATAAAATATCTATGATTTTTTTCCGTTTTATAATAAACACGTGCATATTTCTTGATTCTTCTTTGAACTCACATTAGTGTCCAAATCCTTATAAGGTTTTATTTTCATTTTTGTTTTGATAACCCAGTTAGGACACATATGATTGTCTTTGAAGGAATTTCCCATCTAATTTTGTGTCAAATGTACACTTCAGTTTTCTCGCACTTCATTTCTGTTTCTTAGTTTGTCTTTATGTTCCACCTTTTCCTAATCCTCTTTGTCTTCTGTTTCTGTTTCTTTTTTTCATCTGTATCACCTGGATCATAATATCTGATCCAAATTTCTTTGCCGTCTTTTTCGCGTGCATAAGACCAAATCATTTGACATCTTTTCTTAACGAATTTGAGAAGGAAAAATAGAGAATATAAGTGGATGTGCCCAATAGATAACCATGGATGTCCGCAATAGATGTCTTACTCTGTAGAGGCTGCCTATAAGTGTATTCATTTCTCATAGGCTTAGAATTTTAGGCTTGAAATCATGCTTATTTATTCTCATTATCTGCCTATAAAGTGAGTGTCACCTAATTGTCATCAGAAAAGAGAAAAAGAGACGATTTGCAAATTAGACATTAATGATGCAACCCTATAGAAGTATTCTTGTCAATCTCTTAACTTCTCAAAAAGCATATCCTTTTGGTTTGAGAAGTCACTAACATCAGTTTCAGGCCCTGCTCTTAGGATTTCCCATTTATGCCAGAAGTCCAAACTCATGTTTCACAGTTGCCTTAATTTTGTTATCTTGGTCATGCTTGTTAGGTTATGCTCTACAAGGTAACCTCCCAAAAGCAAGAAAATTTTGTTATGCTTAATGGTTGGCTGGATTTAACAATTTCAGATTCAATGTATCTGATGGTATATTGTCGCTGGCTTTTATCCAGAAGAATATACCATTGATTTGTTTGAATGTGCCTATATCTATCATCCATGGCCAGGACCGATATTTTTTCCATGCTTGGGCATCCTCCAGTCAAAATGTTGAGAAGATGGCAGTATCTTAATTGATGTAGTCATTCAAATAATTATACTGTTCCTATCTGATACGCAATTAATAGCATAGCCATTTTAATTTAGAGGAAAACACTCTTCCTGACTCACTGACATTCTTCCTGATTACTGATCATTTGCAGCCTGTACGAGATCATTTCACAACGAACACTGAAGCAAAGGACCTTTTGGCAACCATCAAGGCATGTTTCTTTGCTTTGTGATTTATGTTGTTAGTCACTTTAACTGTTGTTTCACTATTTTTTTTGTCCAAGTAGTGTCTACCTTCTTAAGAATTCACTAACTGCTTATTTCATGCTTGTAGGGATATCGAGTCACACGGTAATTGCTTAGGTGCTAGCCCTTATACAGAAACGAATTTTGGAGATCGTTTATTACTTTTAAATCGTTTTCTCTCGTCGGTCAAGATATTATGAGGGCACTTGGTTCTTTTCTAGAACCTATTCCTCGAATTATTAAGTGAGTTCTTTTGGGTGCAAATAGATTGAGCTTCTGAGAATATTGATCAAGTTATTTATTGTTGTACCTCCATCTTTTTTGGGTTAAGATGAAATAGGATGTCATCGTTGCCATGTTTCTGTTGTGGATGGAAGTGGATTGATGTGTGTAGCGACAATAATTTTAAAGTTCTAAACTCCGGGAGATATCTTCTCCTACGAGTAATTTTATTACGAACAAGATTAATTAGGTAAATTACATAAATGGTACTCAATTTTGAGTCGATTTTTAATTGGTCCTTAATTTTAATTTATAATCGTCTCTTATCTTTTATTTTTTTTGCACGATTAGTCCTCTTGATCGGTGATAGTGGGTTTTTCGGTTGTTTACATATGTGGTACTAAGTCATTCACGTCATTTAACGTTTCAAATCAGATAAATTACATGGATCGTCTCTCAACTTTGAATCGATTTCTAAATAGTTCTTTAACTTTGATATTATTGTACGATTCATTCACTTGATCGGTAAGAAACAGTCTCTCGATTATCTTGCAATGTGACATATTATAATAAAAAAATTTAATTACCTAACATTATACAATAAAAAATATTATAAAAATTTAAGTACGCGAATGAGTTGACAGAGGGGAAGTGTCAGCTCGTCCTTTAGCGAGTTGGCATAGGAGGAATTGACCCTCCTCTCCAAGTTCGTCCACTAGCGAGCTTCACACAAGGGGTGCTAATACCTCTTCGTGAGCTCATCGACGATCCTAAACGACTCAAAGTTAAGAGATTACAAAAAATAAAAATGATAGGAGCGCCGATGAACTCGTGAGAGGGCGTTAGCGCCCTTGTACGAAGCTCGCCAGTGGACAAGCTTGGAGAAGGGGGCTAGCCCCCCTATGCTAGCTCACCAAAGGGCGAGTCTGAAGAGGGGGGCCGACACTCCTCTACTAACTCGTCCGCGTCTTGAAAATTTTATAATATTATTTATTGTGTGATGTCAGACAGTTAAAATTTTTTATTATATTTTATTATGCCACATCGCAAGATAATTGAAAGATTGTTTTTTACCGGTCAAGTGGATGAATCGTGCAATAATATCAAAGTTGGGGACTATTTAGAAATTGATTTAAAGTTGAGAGATGATCCGTGTAATTTATCTGGTTTAGAGCATTAAATGACGTGAATGAGAGAGAAACGACTGACGTGTTGGTCACGTATGCAAGGCAATCAGGAAACCCACTATCACCGGTCAAGAGGACTAATCGTGCAAGAAAATAAAAGATGATGAACGTTCTGGTTATAAATTGAAGTTGGGAGACCAGTGAGAAATCGACTCGAAATTGGGGGACTATTCGTGTAATTTACCCAGATTAATTATTTATATTTTCTTAGAACGAAAGAAAAGAAAATATTATTAAGTATAAAACTAACAATTAATTTTATCATGAACAAGATTAATAAATTCTATTTCTTATATGAAAAAAAAGTATTTAATATAAAACATGGCCATTACTATTGATATTTCGGATAAATTACACGATTAGACTCTCAACTTTTGGGTCATTTTTAAATTGGTCCTCCAACTTCAATTTGTAATCAAAACATTTTTCATCTTTTATTTTTTTGCACGATTAGTCTTTTTAATCGGTGATAGTGAATTTTTCGGTTGTCTTTTATACGTGGATGTCACGTGAGTTGTTTCTTTTTCATCCACATCATTTAATGTTAGCAAATCGGGTAAATTACACAGATCGTAATCCAACTTTGAGTCAATTTTTAAACGGTCTTCGAATTTTAATATTATTGCACGATTCATCCACTTGATCGGTAAAAGACAGTATATGGTGTAATAAAATTAACTTATTGATATGACATAATAAAAAAATGATATAATATTAATAAAATATAAATTTAATAAAAAAATAAAAAATGACAAGAGTGCTGACGAGCTTGCGAGGAGGCGTTGGCACCTAGGGGTGTTCACAGTGAACCCGAAAATCTGACCCGACCCGATCACGACCCGACTAAGGGTCGGGTCGGGTTCAGGTTGGAATTTTCCAACCCGAGTTGACCCGACCCGACCCATCGACCCGATTTTTTTCTTTTTTTTTTAATTTTTAATTTTTTAGTTAAATGTATAGTTTTATATCATTTAAAATCTAAAAAAATATGAAATAAATTATTTTAAATGTAGAAAAGAATGTAGATATTTAAAAAAATATTTTTGGTATTTAAAAATACTTTATTTTGTATTAAAAAATAAAATAATAAATACTTTTTATATTAAAAAAATAAACGAAAAATAAAAAAAAAAGAAAGTTGGCCGGGTCGAGTCGGGTTTGTTAACGGGTTGGGTCAAACCCGACTCGTGAACACCCCTATTGGTACCCATTTTGCGAAGCTCACTGGTGGGCGAGCTTGGAGAGGGGGGCCGACACCCCCTCTCTACCAGTTCGCTGCGTTCTTAAATTTTTATAATATTTTTTATTGTGTGATATTAGCTAGTTAAAATTTTTTATTATACTTTATTACGCCACATCAGCAAGATAATCGAGAGACTATTTTTTATCAGTCAAGTGGATGAATCGTGTAATAATATTAAAGTTGGGTGACTCTTTAAGGATCGACTCAAAGTTGGGGGACGATCCGTGTAATTTACTCGATTTGAAGCATTAAATGATGTGGATGAGAGAGGAACGACTCACGTGTCGGTCACGTACGGAAGCCAATCGGGAAATCGACTATCACTGACCAATAGGACTAATCGTGTAAGAAAATAAAAGATGAGGGACGTTATGATTACAAATTGAAATTGGAGGACCGATTTAAAAATGAATCAAAGTTGAAGGACAATTCGTGTAATTTACCCTGATATTTCCTGAATATGTACTCTTTTCAGCTAAAGTTTAGAAAACATTTTCTAGAAGCATTTTTACGAGGGGGTGAAGAAGGGGCCCTCACCGTTGTCATCGTGGAGAGCGAATCGAGTGGACAGGAGGTGCCACGACTAGGGACTGAAGGTGCGACAGTGAAGGAGTGATGGAGAATGTAGCGCCTGAAGGAGGGGGATCAGAAGGGGAGAGGCGGAGGCAGGCTGCTCCTGGAGCGCTCATCGAAGTCGCACTCCACAACACTGAACACGATTGAGTTGTCGTTCGCATAGTAGATCTCGTGACGTCGTACAAGGGGCCCCGCCCCCTTTTCTTGAAAAGAGGGTGCCGGTCCCCCGCGTGAGCTTGCATAGGAGGGTCGTCAAGATTTGAAGCATACAAAAAAAAGTTGATATTGAACTCAAGTTGAGGGATGATTCCTGTAATTTACGATAAGATTGCGATTCAATTGGAAGTAAAGATCGATCTGTCTGGTTTAATGAATACATTTATTTTCTTTTAAAGAAATTGAATAAACTAGTGTTGGCTTAATGAATAATTTTATTTTAAAGGATAAGCTGAACTAGATTGAATAAAAAAGCCAAATTATGTGAAACTTAAGTGAATAAAACTATTTCTTACTAATTATATTTTAATGGTATGATAAATTAATAATCTTAAATGATTAATATTTGTATCATCAAAATATATTTAATCTTATATCTATATAAAGCTGATGTTTCATTGACAGTTTCAAACTCTTCTCATCACATCTTTGCTATTTATCCTTTCTTTCATTTTTTTTCTATCTTTTTTTTTAACTTTTTCTGAATCCACTACTTAACCCTTGCAAAGTTATCTCTCATCTCTCATTTATTACTGAAGGAATGCACCACTTCTTTTAACGTTCAACCTTTCATATTCCACCCCTTCCAATTCTCCACATTTTTAACGAGGCCTCCAACGGGAAGTTTCAAGTTGTTCTGCTAGCTAAGCAATAAAACTGATACTTTAGCGATGGTTTCAAAGCGTTGAAAGCTCATCATTCTTCCTTATCTTTTTGTCATTTTTTTGTCCTCATTTTTTTATCCTCTTACCGATTTTTCTTCTCTCTTCTTCGTCTCATGCGCGCACTCTTTTAACTTCTTCATCTCCTGTGCGCACTCTCTCATTAAGAGACGCTTCTTCGTCTTCGGCAGGCAGTTCAAAATGCAACTTTCTTTCTAAAATCCAACAAATATCCGACGCTCCATTGCTACTAAACGTCGTTCCATTTTTTTTCCTATTTAAAGTGGAGGAACGTCCGGGGTCACGGCCGTCGACTCCTCATGGGGGTCGGGAAGATGGGAAACGACGCCTGCTGCTCCTCCCCGGTGGATGACCTCCTCGGCGGCCCTGAGTCCTTCGAGTTGACGCTTTCATGACCCTGCAGTTCCTCTAGCGTACGTGCTGTCTCACTCTTTCGATCCCTACACACCTAGTTAGTATATAAAGCCTATATTTAACATAGATGTCATGTGAATGACGTATGAAACTTGAGTCAACTCGATCCAAATTCTATCATAGGGCTTCTGGATAGTCTTCAACCCAATCCGATTGCAAGTTAGCTCAGCATGAGTTTTAATAGTTGCGATGATGCAAATGTCTAGAAAGTTTGGATCCAATCCTTGTGTGAGAAAATTAATTGTGATTCATTGGGGATTATTCGAACATTGAATAAAAAGGACCTAGCTCACACTGCCGTGCGAACCAATCCATGTTTGGGGGTGACAACTTGGGTTTTTGTGAACTCAATCAAACTTTGAAAGTTGAAAGTTGAGCATTGTTGGTGTCTAGTATAACCTCATCCATGTTCTAAGACAACTCAATCAAAATTCTAAGAACATGGTTCAAGCTTTCATGTGATGAAAAATATGTTTGATTCATTTGATTTCAATTGACATTTTTAGCCATATGTTTTAATAAAGCATTGAAACAAAGATTTGTCTGATCTATTTGTCCACTTGACAATTAATTCACATATTGACTCCTATGATTAGATGAAGATTTGAAGAAAGATTTGCATGATCTATTTGTTCATTTGATGACCAGTTAACTTTTTCACTCTATGATTAGATGGAGAATTTGAGGAAACATTTGTATGATTTATTTGTTCACATGATTATAAGTTTTAGTTGATTTATTTGTACACCTGAATACAAATTTTCTTTGATCTATTTATCAACTTAATAATAAATTGTGTTTGATCTAATTTATCATTTATTGACTTTTGTGCTCATGTTAATTGATTAAGCATCCACGATCAAATTGTTCACTTTTGTTGATTAATTGATCGTGTAATCAAGCATATGACGGAAGCCATGTGCGACCCAAATGATTCTTAATGCTTCCATTTTAATGATGGATAATGATTTTAGAAATATAGTTAAATAGGTTAATTAGGTTAAAGTTAAAAGTCATGGATGGACATGTGTAGTATTATATCAATTATCGTTTGTTCACTTGTATGGATTAAAATATATGTGTATAGTGTAAGTAAATCCCGACCTAAAATAGCAAATACCCCTTCACTCATTAAAGTAAGAAAAAAACTCGGGTAAAAGAAAACCCAATCCTCTAAGGTAAGAAAAGAAAGATCCCTTATCCCTCTAGTGGGACTTTGGTTGTGATTGATTCCCACCGAACCTCTACATAAAAGTACTATTGTCATGACCCCGAATTAAACCTTAATTTAATTCGGAGCTCGCGACTCGTTACGGACGATCACATAAAATTAGAAAAAATTGCGGAAACATGATGTAAATTTTCTTTTATAACATACATAAAAAATGAAGATATCATAAAATAAACTACACAATTTATGATGATCCTTCAGAGCAAATCAATAATCATTAAGTTTTACATTTCATAAAATGATTTTGCCTTCTTACAACATATAAAATATTACATATCCATTACACATAACCAAACCTCTCGACATCCAAATAGAAGGATACAAGGGACTTAAATCTTTCCATTTTATTACGAACCCTTCAAATACTATCACTCGCATGATTCCCAAGAATTATCTGAAAAATGTTAGAAATAATAGAATGAGCTAAATAGCTCAGTAAGTTGATAATTTATAAACTATGTGTTACCATCTAATAAATTCAGAGAGACATAAAAAAACATGCATTAATCATAATATCAAAGTCAATATCTTCATACATTTACTACATACATATATAACATCACAATCAAAATCATTACACTCAATTTACATTCATTGCCACTTAAACATATCAAGCATGTGTATGCAATACAACACTCTCATATGTATGCACGGATCACCAACTGGCCAGTGATCGATATGTGGACTCTAGAGGTGGCTCCCATAGTGATCAGCGATGTAGCACTTAGCTCCATTCTACCTCATCCCTTTTGGAAAATAAATCATATAGCGATAGGTGGACTCTACAGGTGGCCCCTACGGATTCTAGAGGTGGCCTCCATCGTGACTACTCATGATGTGACACTTAGCTCCGCATGGCACTTAGCTCCAGCCTATCTCATCTCATTATTGGAGAACAAAATGATGGATTGGACTCTAGATGTGACTCGCATCGTGATCAACGATGTAGCACTTAGCTTCAACCATCAAACATGCAATGCAAACAGATGTAGATTCATGATTAATCATATAACAATTATATCTCGAATACCAGAAGATGAATCATATCAAATACCATTTTAAACCGAACAAGATTGCATTTCTCATAACCCATTCATATCATATCACAACTTTTCAAATGTGCAATCATACAATCATTTTGAAATACTTTTCACAATTACATTTTTCGAAATCAATTCATAACATTTTAAAACATATTCAATACATATAATAATCGGTGTCACACTGAATTCAAAAAAGGTGAAAACATATAGTAGGAGAAATCATCTTACCTATAAGTGTTATCAAAAGATTTTTCCTTTCCATTTTCACTACTTTACTCTTATACTCCTATACAATAATAATATGAACACATCACTTCTACAATATGAACACAAACCTATCACACATGAAGCATAATTAATTGAAGAGGTACATAACTCTTAAATACTTACTCTCATAACTTAAGTAATTATTTATCACAAGAGTTGACCTACTATTAAGACATATTGTATACATACTAAACAAAAATCCGTATTTGCTTGAATTGATAACTACATGTGTTCATTCTAATTTTGCTTAGTTTTTAATATATCAATCTATAAAAGTTTCATATCTTATTTCATTATGATTTGTTCATAGGAAAATCAACATCCAGCCTAACTTTTACCTTGTTTCTATGTTCTGACAGACTGAGTGACCTTACTTTTATGATTTATATAAAATAATAACCATTCCCCTTCTGGTAATTTTAAGTTTCTCAAATAGTAGACATCCTAGGGCGCAAATCATAAATTACTTTAACTTATATCTAGCATAATTTGCCCTAAGTTCCATCCCGACAGACTAAGTAAGGCTCGGTAAAACATTTATAATGTTTGCTACACATATCATTTTAGATTTGTTACAATTGTCAATGAAACCTAACATCAATATATATTACATCATAATAAGTTCACGACATATTGGATTTAATACATAATTTACAATTTCGGCGGACACAACGATAATACCTTAATGATAAGAGCATAACTTTCTCTACAAACGTCATATTAACTTGATTCCAAATCTCAATGAAAGTAGACTTATAGCGGATCAATTAGAAGAAATTTCATAATTTTGGGACCACCGAAGGTATGGAATTATGTAGCTAAAGATTCGGGAACCAATTGAACATGGCTAGAGTTAATTTTGCTCATGATGAACATGAATTTTGCCTCATGATTAGCTAAAATCCGAGAGTGAATGAGATGAAAGTGGTTCAGAGAAAACCTATTAGAAAGTTGAAATCAAAAGAAAGTGAAGTATGAACTCACCACATGCCAAAATCCTAATTCCCCTTCTCTTTTTTCAAATTCTTTCACTAGAAGCACATGATCCTTTTGTTCCTCTTGGATTTTCGGATGGGGCAAGTGAGGATGTGAAAAGATGTGGTAGATCATGTAGAGGGTAAAGATAAGTCATGTGAAAACTAACCTTAAGTCGGCCAAATATAGAGGTAGGTAATTGACCTTGGTATTGAGCTTATTTACATCTAATGCCATCTAATGCCATGTAAATAAGGAACTACCCCTTATTTGGATTCAAATAAAATATTTATAAAAATAAATAATCAAGTAATCAAAATCTAAATTTTTATTCGAAGAACAAAAATCACAAGTTCACAGATTTTTCGATTTTGCATCTATGTTTTACCCAAATAAAACACCTTCTAAAAATTATTAAAAATCACATCTATAATTTTTTGATATGTAAAAATAATTACCGGGACTTTAATTTTCTTAATTCTAATATTTTCAAAGATCATGTTTTCATGCCTTGAACGAATTTTCACCAAATTTCAGTGATCAAACACTATGAGTTGTAACTCATGTCTTAACACATATATCAATTTTCTTATCAATAATATGATATAATGTTAATCCATGTGATTACATGTGAATTAAATTTGGACTATTACATTCTACCCCCTTAAGATAAATTTTGTCCTCGAAATTTAACGTATTTTCTTGTTCAAAGTCATATGAATAATTATCACACATGCTTTGTTTGAGGCACTAGATTGCTTGCCATAAAATCTACGAAAGTGAAATAACTCTATATCAAAGGACTTATTCTATTTGGTTTAGAATGTGATTATGTTTTCCTTCATATAATGTTCCCTCATAAAGCTCATTGTGGTGACCCAACTTGGTGTTATTCTATTATTGCTCATCATGCAAAAGCCTAGATAGGAAAGTGTAGAGTTGAGAACAAAAAATAACGAAGTAAGAATTGATAACCTTTTTATGCATTTTCCTAGATTATCATGATTGATTTTGTTTGAAAATATATTATCTAACTCACATCATACACTATATTTGACATTTTTTTTGCCATTACAGTTTATCTTCAATTTTGTTTTCATTTTAAACATCTCATTATTTTATTCATGCCTACAAAACGTAGGCGTATCACTCATTATACTCATATTATTATTATTATTATTATTATTATTATTATTATTATTATTATTTTGTCTGGATAAAGTTTGAATAAAAATAATTGCAATAATTATAAGCGTAAAATGAACTGAATCAGAGAGTTAATAAAATCGTGACTTATGTCTAGTTCGGATAATAGCGAAAGTGTCTTAATTCACATAAATCTATTATAACCCTAAAGAGAGGATTGTACATTAAATAAGGAACCATCACCTATTCTGGTGACTGTAAGTCATAAACTATCTTTTACTGTCCACGAATAAAGGAGAGGGAGTGAGCAAAAATGAAATTAGAGTATATGATTTCTTTTTTTATATATATAATTGAATGTTGGTTCGGGTTCGCGATCGAGGATCGAAAAGACGTCCCCTTTCAATCATTCTTTCGCTAGGCTTTCAATCAACACTCTATGATAGTAAACTTTATGACTCCAATCAAGCTATCGAATGATGATCGGAGGTGGTCACACTTCAATACATCTTTCGATAAGCTTTCTAACCCACTTTTAAAACTCTCCAGGTCAATTGGCATAATAAAGTCAGCAATGACAAATAATTAATCACCCATAGAAGAGTGACAATGTTAGTTCATCAATCATACTAAGTGATATGTGATAGACAAATATGAACGAAAGATTAATTATAAATTGATGTTCAAAGTTGATAACTTCAAATCAATAATAATTATTCAAGTATCATGATAATTTCAGAATTTATAATGGCGTATGGTGATTCAATCACTCGGGCAATGTGAGATGTGACAAATAAAGACGAACTAAAATAGTTCATAGTCAAAGATTGAATTGGAATCAATAGTGATTAATCAAGAATCATAAGTGATTCCAAAATCCATTGTGATGAGTAGGGAGTTGACGATGATTCTAATATCAACAATAGTAATTTGAGATTTCACAGTTTATTAATAATAACTCATATCTACTAATGATAATTTACTGATCATCAAATGGTTTGGACTGTACCAAGTAAGTATCACTTTTCAATATTAAACAAATTTGTTAGTTGGTTCTTCAACAGTTTATACCTAATTTAGTGGTTTTATCTTTTGTCATTTACAAAGATGTTTACAATTTCTTAGAATATAGACAACTCATAATGTCACAATAAAACTATAGCCCAATCTCCTTACTGATCTTTCCTACCACATCTTCATTAGCACACATAACCTTATTGCTCGTTAATGTTCTCAAACCTAAATATGACAACTCGTAATAATCTATACTTATATCTAACACTGATGAGCATACTTGTATGAAATAAGTATTTATATATCTATAAGATTTCTTAAGGACCATACTAAAATTTTACTTGTATCATCGAACACATTTCTTAAATTGATTTTTAGACTATTGGAAATAACATAACTACACTTTCATCTATTCTTCATATACATACATTTGATCGAAATATATCCCCACCTTGTAAAATGTAGACTCTAAAGTCTATCCGCATGGAGATCATTAGAAATTTTTTTCCAATAACCAAAATTGTTGCAAAGTGTCAAACCATAAGGTCTTCAAAACCAAATTGTTTGACTTTTCTTTTATAGTTAAAATATCAGTGATGTAAAATGTATTTACCATTTGATTCTTATACGTATGAATAATCCACCTCATGCTAGCTAGAATAATAAATGATATGTATTCTCACCTCACACTTCCAAGACGTTTAAATATAGTTGTCCCAAAACAAAATATCCTATGTCACTAGATGATTTCTAACCCAACATTTTCTTTATATAACCATGTCTTATTTTGCACACATATATATATTTTTAATATGAAATGTGAATTAGGTATCCCCGACCTATAATGTTCTCATTCACATCAATGGATTCCTTATTACTCGGTCACATGTACATGACCTGCCTCATGCTTTCTTAAAATGAGCACAGGAAACACATCATAGCCCCTTATAAGTTAAGTAATCTAATATTTGATTTGATTCACCAAAGTATCTCAATCAATCTCATGTCGTAGGGATGATTTATCTTTCGTAGAATTGACATGGTCAATATTACACGGTCAAACCAAATTCATGTTGAATTTTGACATCTAAATTTTATTCTATAGGGGTTTTACAAAATAGTGCTCAAACATATTCACGACTTGCAAGACTAGCCAACTAGGATGTCATAAATAAAAATAACTATGATTTAATCGAACAATGTCTTGAAAATTTTATTAGATCCATAAAGGTAGTTGGACATTAAGTGATCAAATGACATTATAAAAAACTCATGATGATCGTGTCATGTTATGAATGTACTCTTTGAAGTATAACTTTTTTTCAATAGTATTACAATATTAAATCAAGCTTAGAAAATACGAGGGCATCTTGTAGTCAATGAAACAAATAACCTACTTCTCGTAAGTTATTCTTTATAATTACTTGATTCAAATGTCTATAATCGAACTTGGGAACTCATATTTATTTTTTATTGAAGTTCATGATTAGGGTCAACTAAACTCTCATATGAAGACTCATATAGTTATCTTTGTGTCAATTGACAAAGAGTATTAAACGTAGGAATTTATATGAAGAAGGTCAATAAAGAATTCTCCCTATAAGGGGTAGGTCAAGCCACTTCTATAAATATATTTACAACTATTTAAACATATGAACAGTGTTTGAGAATAAATATTACTTTCTACCCATAAAAAACAAGAACCCATGACATCCTTTTCGAAATAACTTATTAGCATGCCTATAATAGATTCGAAAATATGTACTTACTTCCTTATTACTCATAAAATCAAATCATAGTTGACTTGAAAGTGAGAAAATAGTTAGCTCCCTATGATAATTTAATCATACATGATAATAAGACAATTAATTCACATCTAAAATTACATCAAAATCATACAACTACAAAACAACCATCTCAATAATCAAGTACTTGTCACACTTTGAACTATGCAAGGCAATACCACAAAATATAGAAATCACAAATTAGTACTTGATGGTTATCTACTTTCTCTTTTCCTTTTTAGATAACATGCCATGGTAATACATATATAAATTCATGTATAGGGTTGCGATGCATAAAGTCATAATTGATCAAAAGCAAATATCACAATCGCATTTCAGAATGTCATATATTAGTACATATATAACCTCACATTATAATCCTCAAACTCACACAACTCAAGCTAAATACGGGTAATCCACACTATAAGCATACAAATGATAACCCCACTATAACATAACAATGTCATCGTAGACATTATTATGTAAACTTTGACCAAAGGGAGGACCTATTGCTCTGATACCATAATTGTCACAACCCAGAATTAAACTTTAATTTAATCCGGAGCTCGCGACTCATTACAAACGATCACATAAAATTGGAAAAGATTGCGGAAATGTAATGTAAATTTTCTTTTATAATGTACATAAAGAATGAAGATATCATAAAATAAACTACACAATTTATGATGATCTTTTAGAGCAAATCAATAATCCTGAAGTTTTACATTTCATAAAATGATTTTGCCTTCTTATAACATATAAAATATTACATATCCATTACACATAACCAAACATCTCGACATCCTAATAGATGGATACGAGGGACTCAAATCTTTCCATCTTACCACGAACCCTTCAAATATTATCACTCACATGATTCTCAAGAATTATCTGAAAAATGTTGGAAACAATAAAGTGAGCTAAAATAGCTCAGTATAAGTTGATAACTCATAAACTATGTGTTACCATCTAATAAATTCGGAGAGACAAACAAACATGCATTAATCATAATATCAAAGTCAATATCTTCATACATTTACTACATACATATATAATTTCCCAATCAAAATCATTACACTCAATTTACATTCATTGTCACGTAAACATATCAAACATATGTATGCAATACAACACTCTCATATGTATGCACGAATCACCAACTGACCAGTGGTCGGTAGGTTGACTCTAGATGTGGCTCCCATAGTGATAAGCGATGTAGCACTTAGCTCCATTCTACCTCATTCCTTTCGAGAACAAATAGTATATGTGGACTTTAGAGGTGGCCCCTACGGATTCTAGAGGTGGCATCTATCATGACTACTCACAATGTGGCACTCCGTATGGCACTTAGCTCCAGCCTATCTCATATCATTATTGGCAAACAAAATGATGGATTGGACTCTAGATGTGGCTCTCATCGTGATTAGCGATGTAGTACTTAACTCCAACCATCAAACATGCAATGCAGGCAGATGTAAATTCATGATTCATCATATAATAATTATATCTCGAATATCAGAAGATGAATCATATCAAATACCATTTCAAACCGAACAAGATTGCACTTTTCATAACCCATTCATATCATATCACATATGCTTTTCAAATGTGCAATCATACAATTATTCAGATATATTTTCACAATTGCATTTCTCGAAATTAGTTCATGACATTTCAAAACATATTCAATACATATAATAATCGATATCACACTGAATTTAAAAGAGGTGAAAACATAGAGTAGGAGAAATCAACTTACCTATAAGAGCTATCAAAAGGTTTTTTCTTTTCATTTTTACTACTTTACTCTTCTACTCATATACAATAATAATAAGAACACATCACTTCTATGATCTGAACACAAACCCATCACACATGAAACATAATTAATTGAAGAGGTATATAACTCTTAAGTACTTACTCTCATAAGTTAAGTAATTATTTATCACAAGAGTTGGCCTACTATTAAGACATATTGTATACATACTAAACGAAAATTCGTATATGCTTGAATTGATAACTAAATTTGTTCATTCCAATTTTGCTTACTTGCTAGTTGCTAATATATTAATCTATAAAAGTTTTAGATCTTATTTCATTGTGATTTGTTCACAAGAAAATCAACATTCAGCTTAACGTTTACCTTGTTTCTATGTTCTGACAGTTTGAGTGACCTTACTTTATGATTTATATAAAATAATAAGCATTCCCTATTCTGGTAATTTTAATTTTTCCAAGTAGTATACATTCTAGTGTGCAAATAATAAAATTACTTTAATTTATATCTATTTGTACTGAGCATAATAATTTAACCAATACTAGCATAATTTGCCCTAAGTTCCATCCTGACAGACTGAGTAAGACTTGGTAAAATATTTATAACATTTGCTACACATATCATTTTAGAGTTATTCCAATTGTCAATGAAACCGAACATCAATGTCTATTACACCGTAAATTTTCAAATAAGTTCACGACATATTGGATTTAATACATAATTTATAATTTTGAGTAATAATTTCGTCGGACAGAGCATTAGTACCTTAATGGTAAGAGCATAACTTTCTCTACAGACATTATATTAACTTGATTCCAAATCTCAATGAAAGTATCATAGCAGATCAATTCGAAGAAATTTCATAATTTTGAAACTACCCGAAGGTATGAAATTATGTAGCTAAAGATTCGAGAACCAATTGAACATGGCTAGGATTAATTTTGTTCATGATAAACATGAATTTTGCCCCATGATTAACTAAAATCCTAGAGTGAATGAGATGAAAGTGGTTCAGAAAACACTAGTTTGAAAGTTATGTAATTGAAATAAAAAGAAAGTAAAGTATGAACTTACCACATGCCAAAACCCTAATTCTCCTCCTCTTTTTTCAAATTCCTTCACTTGAAGCACATGATCCTTTTGTTCCTCTTGAATTTTTGGATGGGGCAAGTGAGGATGTGAAAAGATGTAGTAGATCATGTAGAGGGTAAAGATAAGTCATATGGAAACCGACCTTAAGTCGGTCAAATATAAAGGTAGGTAATTGACCTTGGTATTGAGCTTATTTACATCTAATGCTTTGCCTTTTTTATTTATTTATTCATTTACTTAAGACATTACATGTAAATAAGGAATTACCTGTCATTTGGATTCAAATAAAATATTTATAAAAATAAATAATCAAGGAATCGAAATCTAAATTTTTGTTCGAAAAATAAAAATCGCAAGTTCACAGATTTTTCGATTTGGCATCTATGTTTTACCTAAGTAAAACACCTCCTAAAAATTGTTAAAAATAACATCTATAATTTTTGATACGTAGAAATAATTATCGGGACTTTAATTTTCTTAATTCTAATATTTTCAAAGATGTTTTCATGCCTTGGACGAATTTTCGTCAAATTTCAGTGATCAAACACTATGAGTTATAACTCATGCCTTAACACATATATTAATTTTCTTATCAATAATATGATATAATGTTAATCCATGTGATTACATGTGAATTAAATTTGGGATATTACAACTAAAACTAAAGAACTAATTGTAGGAAAACAAACAATAATAGTGGAAAGAGTTGGAAGGCACTCTCGTCTTAGTAATGTTTGAATTAAAATATATCGTGCAACATATTTTAAATAAAGTAAAGAAAAGCATCATACTTGATCTTTGACATTTGATATTTGTATTATTGGCCATTTTGTCAATAAAAATATGTTAATTGATAATTACTACTTGATATTTCATATTTGACATTTGTTACTTGATAACAACCATTATGATAGGGCACATCAATACTTGATATTCGATGTTTGATTTAAAGTTGTGCCTTTTGTATTTGTAGACCAACATCTACTTGATACTTAATTTCAAAGTCACAAATGTAATATTGATAATTGGTATTAGTCGATGTGTTCAATGTGACATTTGATTTTTCAAATTGACATATATTACAAGTGTTGTTTTGTACTTGATAATTGATGTTTGACAAAAAGTCTTATTAGATAATTAATAATTGATATTTGATAAATGCTATTTAAAATATCACAAATAACACTTGATATTACATTTATGATATTGATAAAGCATCATAGATTATATTCGACCATATATATATATATATATAAATGCATATAATACATATATATAGGTATGTATGTATGTATGTATGTATGTATGTTATCAAAACCGGACCGAACTGGCCGGTTCAATCGGTTCAATCACGAACCGGCCGGAAATCTAGTTCGATTTGATGTTAAAATCATTTTTACCATTGAACCAGGGAAACCGATTGAACCGGCCTGGATGTTGATTTTGAAGAATAAAATTAAAAAAATGATAAAAAAAGGAAAGTTAAAAAAGGGATAAGGAAAGAAATATAACAAAGGTAAGAAAAGGAGGGAATATGACATGTCTAAAATTAAATAGCAATTAAATAAAAAAAGGTAAGTATTTAAAATTGAATAACATTAAAATGGAAAATTATAAAAGACATAAAAAAAGGAAATAAAAAGGAAAGTGTTAAAGAAAAAAGATAAATAACAACAATTTAAGATGAAATTTATTAATATTGCATCTATCATCAATAAATAATAGATATTAAATTAATAATGATCTATTTATATTTATATGTTAATCATTATTAAAAGTTTTAATAAATAAAAAAATATGTTATATTAATTTTTAACATTATTAATAGGTTATTAGTACAATATTCATATACTATATTATATAATTTATATTATATCTTTATAATTATTATAAATAATATTATTTTAATAAAATCCGGTTCAATCCGGTCGAACCCGATCGGACCGGTCCAACCGCGACCCAGTAGAGAGTCCGGTCCGGTCGCCGATCCGGTTCTGAAAATATTGGTATGTATGTATGTGCATTGTCCCATAATCCAGTGAGACATTTTTTACCCATAATAACTCTTGAACTGACAATTCGATTTATTTATTTGGATAAAATTTACATTCTCCCATAATCCAATGAGACATATTTTTTTTCTTTGGAAGGTATTGATTTTTAAACAAATTACTAAAATTTATAATTAATCCACAATTTCTTAAATTAAAATATGAAGCTACGAGTTAATTTAGTATTTCGCTAACTTACGTCATGATTTAAAAATATTAAATTAAAACAAACATTGTAATATTGTAGCTCAATACAAATTGATATATTACTGTTAATAATTTTTCATAAATTATATAATATGACATTTTTGTATGTTGTTTTTTAGTTAGAAGAGTGTTCAATTTTAGATATAATTTGTTTAACTTCTATTAAGTTGCAAATCTTTATTAAATTTAAATTTGAAGTAATTTATTACTAGATTTTAGAGTTTAATTAAATTATAACATAAAATTATCTATATTATATAAAGACGAACTTTAGATTGTTGTTAACATTATCTCATATTTATTTTGTTCATTTAGGCCTCAGCGTCCTTTCCAGAATCGAAAAAAATAGGCGCATATAATAATTAAATGGTGATATGTACATTTATATGCCGTCACTTATATTAAAATAGATATACTTATTGTATATAATTTTATAAATGGGTCAACTTGACATTATTTATTTTCATACGTTGAAAAATAACAATACATCTACATATATATATTATATTGAGATTAACGGGTGTAACCCCTCTTAATTAGGTGTAACTTTGTGTAATGCCTAAATCGCAATCGTCCATTTTAAATCCATGGCTTCGGCGGCAGCGGACGATGCTACGATCGACGGCTATGAATGACACCGGGTGCGGCAGTCGACACTCGGGTGGAGATTGACGCGCAGGCTTGTAGGGGGTTCGGGGACGGGCCGTCGATGGGATCCATGCTCGATGGCGGTGGCAATCGACAAAGGTTGTCGGTGCTTGTAGAGGCTCGCGGGGGACGCTCATGGTGGCGAGCTCGGATGAAGGGGCCGATGATGGCGCTCGCGAGGGGAGGACGGGAGATCGGCGACGGTCAACGATGACAACTTCAGGCGACTCGTTGTCGTGGTAGAAGAGGGTCGCACGGGGAGATCATGCGGGGGTCAGGGACCTTGGGGAGGTAGAGCCTTCCAGCCAATGCTCATGGGGGCGGGAAGAAGGGGCCGTCGTCCGCCAAAGGGGAAGGTAGTGGGGGCGACAGGGGAGAGGGGAGGGGAGAGGATGTCTGCAGTGGCAGGGGAGGGGAGGGAAGGTTGATTTGGACCGTTCATTAGATCCAACGATCTAGATTCGATTCGAGCATTACACAAGGTTACACCCCATTAATCCACACACACACATATATGGAATTAAGGCACCTCCATAGCATCTTATGCTCTATAGGGATGCTAAGCAGATTTGGATTGTTGATCCATTGATTAATGGTTCAAACAAATAAGATAACTAAATGATGTTAAATAATAATTTTTAACTGAATCGTTGATAAGTGCATCAATGATCCAGATCTGCTCAGTATCTCTCTAGAGCAAAAGGTGTTTTGGAGGCGTATTAATCCATATATATATATATATAGTTTAATTTTACCTCATGAGCATCTTCATGCTTTGGAGGGATGCGGAGCGCAGCGCATCATCCACTTATCAACCGTCTGACAAATGATTAAAACTTATTTGATTTATCTGGATCGTTGATATGCTAATAACGATCCATATACACTCAGGATTGCTCTAAAGCAAAAATTACTCTGAAGGTGAATTAAAGCTATATATATATATATATATATATATATATATATATAACATTCAATTGTCATAAATTTTAATCCAACTCCATATTTTGATCTCATTAGCAACAGAAATGACTTATCTCTTTTATTCTCATGTCTAACTTTGAATACTTATCGGAGCAATAAATTTTAACTTTTAAGTCAAATTTTTTCCTTGCATGTGCATGCCTTGACCTGCAATTAAATTTCGACAACTCACAAACAATGTGGATGCATAATTAAGCTCGATCGATCAGACTGAGTATTACGTACGTCCATCGATTTCCCAGCCGACCTTATCCTCGGAAGTCTAAATTCCATGAATCTGCCGAAGTTAGGGGAATCGGATATATATAATTAAGGACCTCCATGCATGATCCATGGCCATGCATGCATCAGGTCACGTACCCAACACGCCATTTATTTTTCCTTCCTTAATTGGCCTAAGCCACCCTTGTAGATTACACATGCATCTTATAATTTATCTGGCTAGTTATTAACTCAAGCAAGCAACGTTAAATAATTTTTATCTCTCGCCAGCTGATCTCTTAATCAGGGGGCCGGACATGGGGGCCATGAAACGAGGGGACCCTCCCCACTTCACATCACCTTACGAGTTTGGCAATTGGCAACGTGCCCGGAAGCCAAGCTCACAAAAAACTCTTGAATTATGGCATGTCATGAGAGGTCTACATCCCTTGATTCAATTCTTAGCCTATCAAATCACTAGATTTTATTTCAACATGGATTGGAACTAGTCATTTATTTTCGAATTTTGTGGCATCAACTTGTTCAAGAAAGCATTATTTTTGTTCTTTATCCGGACCTAAATTAATAAGGTGTTTTTTTCGTTAATGATAAGTTCAGTTTTTTAGATAAAAAAACAGCATACTGGAAATTTAGAATCGATAAAAAAGAAAATGATTAAAGTTAGAGGAAAGACCATCAACCCCGTTCTTGTGAAAAAAAGGGTAGTTAATTAATTGCATGAAATTATCACACTCATGTCTATGACCTATTTACTACTTGGTGGATCAAATATATGGACTCCACTAATTTTATGATTATTTTATAAATTTTTCCTAATTTTATTCTTTTGTAATATATATATACACACACTTGACTCCACCTTCTATGTGATGTGGAAAAAAGAAAGATCATGACAATGACAATTCAATAAGTTTCAGTCTAATTTGCAGCTGCATGGATTACAAGTGAGGATTGCAGAATTGAGTTAAACGTTTTACTCTTTAAGGATCGAGTTATGAGCATAAATCCATTTTCTTCCAACTATATTAAGGAAAGGTCGCCGGTTTAATATAAGAAAATAAATTCACGATTTGAAATTTTGAATAATAATCAAATACCTCAGCGAGTCATGTAAAAAGCTGGTTGATGAAAGAAGAAATTTTAAGATAACAACACAGTGGAATCAGGTCGGTTCGTAGGATATATAATAGATCCTGTTTCGGGTGGTTAACGGATGAACTATATATACATGGCTTGCCACTTAATTAAATGAAGCTGCATGCTCACTTAAAGCTGACATTTAAGCAATTAATGGCGTTTGGCCGCAGCATCCGTGCACTTGTAACAATTAAATCCAACATTAATTAGTCAACGGTTTGACTGCTATCCAAAATATACAGTTAAGTCGTTTTCAGTTATGTTTTTCTTGATTTACATATATATAAATGTAAGTTACACAAAAGCTCAAAATATCAAAATAGAAAGCAGCAATCAAAATATCAAGACAAGTTAAGTTGGATCGTTGGAATAAAATGATAATAACTTAAGCTCTCGAATTCGAACTGTTTTAGGAGAAGGGTTTCACCCCTTGATATTTACATGTTGATGGTGAATTCGAACCTCAAAAATTTATCTAGCATTTCTAATCAAGTAGTAGCGTTCGTCAGTTTACCATTACCTGCTACTTTCTAATAAATTATCTCTATTACTTTTTTTACGAACCTATTACCTATTTAATTCGGTGAAAATTAATAGACACCTAACACTGCGTAGGCACCAAAACTTTCCACATGCATGCACGATTACCAGAAAGGAAGATGAAGAAGGCAAGAAATTTACGAAGTTATCTTAAATTGGATTACATTTTCAAAGAATGGTGGAAATTTTTTTAAAACGTAGAAAAAAAGATTATTCGGTTTTTACAGAGGCTCCAATACAAAATAGAAAATAATGACTAATTTTTCCACTTTAATTGTTAAATTCCATATATAAGAAAAGAGTTATAACGAATTTATAACTGAATTTAGATTTGAAACATTAATAACGTATATTAATTAATTAAGGGATCATTTAATCTTATTTTCTTTGGCCCTATTACTATCGTGAAAAGGCAAGTCTTAATTGCTATCAATTCACGCGTATGATCATAACAACAGTGAAGAGAATATACTTTGCTTCCAGCCTACTTACCCTGATCAAAGGAATATTCAGTTTTTTTGTTTACACGAAGATACACAAAATCAGTAGCACGTGATTAATTTAGTGTTCCAGAAAGAAAATAATGATATTGCTCTGATTAAGTCGTGATGAGTCTTTTTTCCACTAGGACAGCTCCAGTACTACCCAACTTTATATAAATATATTTCGTCAAAGGAACCTTTAATTAAATATGCCTCGTGCTAATACAGTGACAAACCTAGAAAAATCAACCGCCAAATTGAACTCCCTTAACAATTGAAGTTGGGATGGAAGGATAAGGAATTTAATTATTCATTCTCGATATCGTGATGACATTTGAAACAAAAAGCTAGATATTTAACTTGCTTCGTTATATCCAAACCAAATAATAATAATAATAATAATAATAATAATAATAATAATAATAATAATAATAATAATAATAATAATAATAATAATAATAATAATAATAATAATAATAATAATAATAATAATAATAATAATAATAATAATAATAATAATAATAATAATAATTCTTCCTTCACTTGTCAGCCAGCCGCCAATAGATAATTAGTGTAAAACTCTCACGTGGGATTAATTCCCTATAAATTCGTATCTCCCGAATCCACCAGAGCACAACCAAGAAGCACTGCATTTCTAATCGACTCTCACAAACATCTGTTCCACTTTCGAAATGGATCACCTCCCCATGAACCTCTTCCAAATTCTTCTCCTCCTTGCGATCTCCGGCTTATACTTCTCTTCTGCAGAAGCAGCGTACAGCATCACCGACTACGGCGCAAAGCCCGACGGCCAGACGGACTCGGCGAAGCCGTTCCTCAGCGCGTGGGAAGCAGCGTGCGGCTCCACGGGGGCTGCCACCATCAACGTGCCGTCCGGGTCATTCTTGCTCGGCCAGGTAACCCTCGGGGGTCCTTGCCAGAGTAGCAAGATCACCATCCAGATCGCCGGGATCCTCGTCGCCCCATCCGGCTACAGCAACTTCCCCGAGTGGATCGTGTTCGATCACGTCGAGTCCGTTTCGCTGCTCGGGGGAACTATCGACGGGCAAGGCTCCTCCTTGTGGGCTTGCAAGGCTGCAGGCAAAAGTTGCCCCGATGGAGCATCAGTAAGCTTTAATTATGTGCCACCATTAAATTCTCCGTGTGGCATGCATGCAACGCATCAACCTATCGAATGTTTAATGTATGGTCATTGATCTCCTCCTGCAGTCGTTGGTGTTCAGGAACTCGAAGGACATCATGATCAGCGGCCTCACGTCGATCAATAGTGAATTGTACCACATAGTGCTCGACGGCGACCAGGGAGTCACGGTGCAGGGAGCCAAGATCACGGCGCCAGGGAACAGCCCCAACACTGACGGCATCCACGTGCAGGGCTCCAACTACGTCACCATCATGGCGACGGGCATCAAGACAGGTGACGACTGCGTCTCCGTCGGCCCTGGAACGACCAACCTGTGGATGGAGCAGATCACCTGCGGGCCTGGCCACGGCATAAGGTAAGCTAACTCCATGCCATAACCCAGCTAGACGTACGTAAGTGCATGCATGCATGCCAGCATGCATTAAATTTGCTTCCGCCGTACTTAGTACTCTATCCTTCTTGACTCATATTTTAAGTTTTTAACGTACTGCCGCATGCGCATTGTTAATTGTTGGATTCTCGGATTGCAGCATTGGGAGCCTGGGCAAAGAATACGATGAGGAAGGAGTGGTGAACGTGACGGTGAAAACGGCGGTGTTCACTGGGACCGAGAACGGGCTGCGGATCAAGACATGGGCTAGGCCGAGCCAAGGCTTCGTGAAGGGGGTGGTCTTCGAGCACGCCACGATGCAAAACGTCCAGAACCCCATCATCATCGACCAAAATTACTGCCCTGACGACAAGGATTGCCCTGATCAGGTAATTATTAGAGTTGCACGTGCCCTGTCGCACTCTACGTACGTACGGCATACAATAATATATTATAAATAAACTTGTTCCTTCTCCGGTCCTTAGTTTTGCAAATTCTTCTGTGTATGTGCAGAGCTCCGGTGTAAAAATCAGTGAGGTGACATACAATGATGTCCAGGGTTCATCGGCCTCGCAGGTTGCAGTGAACTTTGACTGCAGTACAAGCAACCCATGCAGCGGAATACAACTGCAAGATATCAAGCTCACCTACGGCAACGACCCAGCGGAGGCCTCTTGCAAGAACGCCGGCGGAAGCACTTCTGGGTTTGTCGTGCCGCCGAGTTGTCTGTGATGAGCGAACTGCATACGCCTATACTACATGTATGTCACTTGTAAGATCTAATATACACCTACACCACCGGAAAGGAATACAAAAGAATGTCTAGTAACAGAAAGAATGATACACAAAAGAAAGACTATTAATTGTACCGATATTTGTCGATTGACTAATTCATTATATTACACTACAAGTACCTTCTGGCGCGTACTTAATTAAAGTTAATGTCCTTTTCTACTGTGAAAAAACTTGTGCATCTAATCGCGGTTTAACCTTGAACTGAGCAATTGAAAATATTACAAGAAATCTGAAGAGGTTGTGGTGCATTTCCCTTTTATTTCAACCTTATTTTTGTGTCTACCAGGCTAGTCCCTCCCTCGAGGTCTTAATGTCAAATAACTTAGTCATCGTTATTATTAGAAGTGAATTTTACGCTTTTTGTATTAACTAGAGATAAGTATATTATACGAAAACTGCTGGGAGATTAGTTTACTTGATTACTTGCATGTAAATGCTAAGCCGTTGAATTAACTTTGTTATTGAGTTTAGGGCTCCAAAGATGGAACCCTCGAAGTCGACCATTGAGCTGTTGACATTGACTTTCTATATGCATTTGTTATTTTATTTCTAGACTGAAGAAATTCATGAAACTATATTATATTATATAAAGGCTTAAAAATTTGGGTCTAGAGATGGATAAGATATCTACAGTTGGGAGATGATAAATCGAACAAAACGATTAGATCAATTGCAACGGATTGAGATAATATGTTTTTGTGTTATTCTAATTAACATTATGTTTTCGTCTTATATTTTGAAGGTCATTCGCTGAAGATTTTAAATTTTGAATCTCTTTTTATATGGCACATTTAGCATATATATATATATATATATATATAGTGTGTCGAGCATTTTTCATGTCAAGCGACTTTATACATACTTTTATTTATATTTTAGGTATCTTTTTTTCATTAATAATTTAGAGCATCATTTATTATAATAAAAAATTATAACATAATAAGTTATTAATAAATATAATTAATGTTGATGATAGAATCACATTTTTGTAATCATCCATAATTCTCTAAGTTATTAATGAAAAAAAATATCGAATATATATAATTATATATATATATATATGTGTGTGTGTGTAAAACCGTTTAACACTTGATATTAGGACAGCTTGTTTTTTAATTATTTTGACAGCTTATTTATTTGTTTTTTCTTTAATTTACATAATTATCTTACCCTGATTTTTGTTTTCCGAAGAAATTTAATGCATTGTAACACATGGTTAATTATATGTTACCAATTTGATAGCCAATAAAGTTCAAATAGTCCACAACGTTTTTCAATTCTTGATTTGATGTTTATCTATCGGATTTTTACGTGTAGCGCGTTATATATAATTAACCGAAGTGTTGATTAATGTCAAATGTTATGAATCCTGACATAAAGAGTAATCAATTAATTTTGTTTTTGATGATGTCCGATCATGAAATATTCATGCATATATAGACCTCTTTTTTTTGTCAGCTTAGTAACACGTATGCACATAATTATTTTTTATCCTTATATTTTATTTTCTGATACATTAATTTGGTCACGGATGTTATAAAATTAACTTTTCTTGCGCATCACCGCCTCTTTTCTGATCTCACAAACGCCGGCAAATCCTTTTACATGGTGCGATGAACTGCAGTCGGAAGTGGATTGTGTTCGGTACTGAAAGCCACGTGCATGCATGCATATGCATTGCACGCGTGACCAGAGTTGTTGCGATTGAATTGGATGACCATCCGAATAAGTGTCAATTCTAGATTAAATCAATCGGATCGAATAGTAATAAAATAGTATATTATTATGATATAGTAAATTAAGTTATGATATTTTGATTATATAAAAATATATGATGTCAAAATGTAATTATACAAAAGAAAAAATAATAATCATAAATCATAACTATATAATTAATTTTAAGATTTGATATTAAAATTATTATACGCTTAATAAATTAAAATCTTATTGAATTTGATTATTATATACAAATTTTCTATTGGTTAATTATTTTTGTATTTCATATCTTTATTTTTTATGTTAGAAGCAATAAATACATATTTTTTGAAAATATTATGACAAGATTATATATAAATAAATATATAGTATAACTAGTAGTTAACTAATTAATTTGACTTATTACATACTAAATTAAAGAAATTTAAAGTTGTATATATACTATATATATAATATTATACTATACTAAGTATATTACAGTATTGTTGTAGAAGTTTGCACCATTCCTTCATAACTAATTTATCTAATATGATAACTATTATATTAATATAATAAATATACAATTAATTTATATTATAATATAAATTTATGATATTTAAAAAATTGAATAAAACCATAATCCATAAGTTAAAGTTAAAAAATTAATAAATTTAAAACTAAATGAAGGGAAAAAAGAACAAGTGAGTGAAATAGTCCTACATTGATAGAATAGCAAAATGAGAGTAAATGAACAAGTATTAATAAAAGAGGGGACTAATGAGCCAATATGAATGTTTATAAAGAAAGTTCATCTTTGAATATTTTTCAAATTTATAATAATAACTTTTGTCAAATTATCTCTTAACAAAAAAATTAATAAAAAAATTTGGCTGGTCCAAAAAACACAGTTCAACTTTGTTTTAACTAGTTTTGACTAGTTTTTTACTAGTTCGATCCGGTTCAACTCGATTCAAAGAGGGATCCGATTTTGGAATTTCAATTGGGCCGCAATTGCAATCGGACTAGTCCAACTGGCCGGTCCGGTCGGCTCTGACCACTACAACAAAAACGCGGATTACCGACGGTCCGAACCGTCGGTAATCAGCCCGAAAACCGTCGGTAACGCAATTACCGATGGTTTTTCAGTCGGAATCGATCCGTCCGAAAAACGCTCGTCGCAAACGGATTTGCGACGGTTGAAAAAAATTCGTCGAAAATATCGACAGTTCTGGCCGTCAGAACAGTCCCCGGCGGTTTGACCCGTCGAAATTTTTCGACGGTTGCAACCGCCGGAAAAGTCCCCGGCGGTTCGAACCGTCGATATTTTCGACGGTTGCAACCGCCGGAAAAGGCCGGCGGTCCGAGCCGTCGATATTTTCGACGGTTGCAACCGCCGGAAAAGGCTTCCGGCGGTCCGAGCCGTCGATATTTCCGACGGTCGCAACCGCCGAAAAAGGCCAGCGGTCCGAGCCGTCGAAATTTCCGACGGTTGCAACCGCCGGAAAAGGCCGGCAGTCCGAGCCGTCGCAACTTTTCGACGGTCCCAACAGTCGAAACTTTAGGCGATTGTCGCAACCGTCGATCTTTTGACGGTCGCAACCGTCGCAAATAATTTTTTAAATATAAAAAAATTAGCGGCCGGATCCGGCCACTTGGCGTTCGGATCCGCCGCCAGGAGGCCGGAACCGGCCCGCCTGGCGGCCGATCCGGCCGCTGGCCGCTGGAGGCCGGAACCGGCCGCCTGGCGGCCGGATCCGGCCGACAACAGAGAGAGAGATGCCGGCGCGGAGCGGGAGAAAAAGAGAAACGCCGGTGCGGGAGAGGGTCGCCGGCGTCCGGCGTGGGAGGGTCGCTAGCGTCTGGCGTGGGAGGGTCGCCGGCGTCCGACGCGCGGGAGAGGCCGATCTCGCGGCGTAACCGGCGTCCGGCGTCCGTGCTCGCGGCTGGGAGAGGGAGAGAGGAGAGGAGGGAGAGAGAAGAGGGAAGGGAAAATATATAAAGGAAAAAATTTGGAAAGAAAGCGGGAAAAAGGGAAAAAAAAGCGGGATAACGAAATTTTAATTACCGACGGTTTCGGCCGTCGAAAACATAAATAATAAAAAAATTTATTTTATTTAGTTATATATAATATTTATTTTTTATTTTACCGACGATTTGAACCGACGGTAATATTTACCGACGGTCAAAACCGTCGGTAATTGCGACGGTTTGGATATCCGTCGGAAATTGCGACGGATTTACCGACGGTTATGACCTTCGGAAATTGCGGCGGATTTTGCGACGGATGGATATCCGTCGAAAATATCGACGTTCCTAACCGTCGAAAAATTAAATAATAATATAACCAATTATATAATTATTTTTTTTATTTCCGACGGTCACAACCATCGGAAAATCCGTCGAAAAAATTTAATAATAATATTAAAAATATATAATTTAATTTTTTTTATTTCCGACGGTCCTAACCGTCGGAAAAGTCGTCAGAAATTGTGACGGATGGATATCCGTCGAAAATATCGATGTTCCTAATCGTTGAAAAATTAAATAATAATATAATTAATAATATAATTAATTTTTTTTATTTCTGACGGTCGTGACCGTCGGAAAATCCGTCAAAAAAATTTAATAATAATATAAAAAATGCATAATTTAATTTTTTTTATTTTCGACGGTCATAACCGTCGGAAAAGTCATCGGAAATTACGACGGATGGATATCCGTCGAAAATATCGACGTTCCTAATTGTCGAAAAATTAAATAATAATATAAATTATTTCCGACGGTCATAACCGTCGAAAAATCCGTCGGAAACGGAACCGTCGAAAAATCCGTCGCAAATAGCGACGGATTTAGAACCGTCGAAAATTATCCGTCGAAAAATCGCGATTTTCTTGTAGTGGACGACACTGTGTCTCCCCTTAGTTCTATCTGCTCGTCAAAAGGTGCAAGCATCTTTGCAATATTTGAAAACATCTCAAATAAGAATGGTTGGTTCAGATAGCTGGTTGTGTTATGAGATTGTTGAGTGTTAGTAATTTAAATTCAATTATGGAATTGTTGAGTGTTAGTAGTTTAAATTCAATTAACAAAATTAATTTATAGTAGTCTAAATATAAGTGGTCTCGATAAAAAAAAAACCATCTCCCGTCAAAAGCAACCCCTTGATTCACTCACGTTCAGATTTGACATATGAAATCATGAAAAACTAATTCAGCTAATTTTTTTAGTTATCTATTAAAAAATGAAGGTGTAACCTCTTTTGGGTGCAACTTGATGTAAGACCTTTGGACTCAACTCTTCAAACAAAATATGTACCAAATGCCCTAATGCACCCTTCTTCTCCTTCTCGTTGGAGCAAAATTTTTATTCATTGTATAATTATCTTTTGATGATACAAACATCAAAAGAATAGAGTTATATTTAAAATGTCTAAAAAAAGTTTAAATAGAAATGAGTTACTTCATACATTAAAATTTTGATTAATATTTGTTTATGTTTTCACGGAATTTACATTAAGAGGTCAATATAAAAGTTATAGATAACTCTCTTAATCAAGAATCACCTCATTTAAACAACCACATAAAAATATATGTTTAAACAAGTAAAGTTTGAAAAGTTAAATTTGAAGTTGATATTTTTTACGCTAAATTTACACTTAATATTTGAGTATTATATCATGATATTTGGATTAAGAGATTAATATAAAAATTATATATAATGTTGTTAGATTTTTCATAAAATCAAATATCATCGCATTTGGATAATGATATGAAAATTTATGTATAAAAGAGTAAAGGTCTAAAATGTTTCATTTGAAATGGACAACTTTGTGTATTGAACTTTGAATTAATATTTAACTATGATCTCATTAGATTTTGCATGAATGATTAATACAAAAGTTATAGTGTTAGCTTTCCATTGAATAAAAAATCATCTCACTTAAATACTTGTATGAAAAAATATGTATAAAAGAGTAAAGGTTTAAAAAGTGTAATTTTAAATTGCCAACTTTATATACTAAACATTGAATTAATATTAGACTATGATTTCATTGAATTTTGGATGAATGATGAATGTCAAATTATACAGAAATATGTTAGATTTTCATAGAATAAAAAATCATCTTATTTGGATACTGTTATGAAAAGTTATATATAAAAGAGTAAAGGTCTAAAATATTTTATTTGAAATGGACAACTTTGTGTATTTAATTTTTAATCAATATTTTATTTGAAATGGACAACTTTTTAATCAACTTTGTGTTTTAGGATATGATTTTGAAAAACCAAAGAAAATTATAAATGGTGTGTCTATTAATCTTCCATTTTTTTAATGTAACGATTTTCAAATGACAATTGAAAAACATGATTACAATGTCAAAAATGTCTTTTATTCCTCTTTAGATTCTTATGCCATGAATCTTATTTCTAAATGCTCTACTTCTCATGAAATTTGACAAGTTTTGTTAGAAAGATATGAATGTAGTAACTTTGACAAAAATGACACATCAAATGTAGACAATGAATAAAGCAACAATTCTATATCCATGACATTCGAGAATGAAGTTTTATGCTTAATGTTAAATAGTAAAGAAGATGAGGTAGTCTCTAACTCATCTTATTGCTCTAGTAATGATGATGATAATATTGATTTTGATGTGTATAAGGAATTTTCTTCTTTAATTCAAAAGCATCTTTCTCTTTCTCAAAAAAAAACTTTGATAAATGACTTTCATATCATGAAAAATAATTATGATTCTCTTATAAAGGAAAATGATGCATGCTTAGTTCAATAGATATTTTAAAAAGGAAAAATGATTCTTTTTCATTATCTTGTGCATCTTATGAATTCTTAAAATGTGAAAATACAAAAGAAGAATAATGCATGCATGATTGAAAAAGAGATTTAGGAAAAGATTATTACTCTAAATAATTTATGTGCATCTTATCAATCTTTAAAAGTTGAGATTTCAAAATTGATTGGCATGACGCGTTACAAAAGAAAAATATTTCTTTACAAAAATCCTTAGATGAAAAAATTATTAGTTTTTGGATAAACATTAATAATGTTAAAAAGCATATTCATATTGTCAAACCCCTATAAAAATATTTTCATACACCGCAAAAGAAAAATGATTTAAACAAAATTTTTAAATCAAATGGATATTATCTGAAACATTCTTATTCTTTAAAACCTAAACATTCTCATAGTTATCATTTAAAAAATAAACAATCCTATAATAATTCTCTTGGTGCTAAAGATTCTCATGCCTCATATAATAATACTTTGAAACTTGAATATGCTCATGATTATTTTGTTAGACTATCTATTACTTGTTATTATTGTGATGCTCATGGTCATTATGCATTTGAGTACAAAATTAAAAAAATATAAATGTTGAAAATAAGTTAATGTGGATTCCTAAAAGAATCAAAGTTAATCACATTGGATCCAAAAAAGTTTGGCTACGAAAGAAAATATAATGTACTTTCTAGGTGCGCTTCAGAAGAAATAAAGAGAAATGATTCGAGTAAAATAAGGGCACACACCTTTTGATTTGCGTCATAGGGAAAGAAAATGAAAAATGAAGTTAAAATAAGGTGGAGATATAAAGTTTGCAGCAAAAGTATTTGGTATATGAAAAAAGTTTGAACTCATTTTAATGTGATACATATTTATGTTTTAGATTTATCTATTCATTATCATAATATGTACGCAAAGATAAACATTGACAAAAGATTATGATCTATGTGCATACTAATATTATCTTTCTTGTCTAATTTTAAAAATACCTATATTACTCATTTTGATTACATATGCTTAATAAGAACATGACTATTGAATTATGTATGATCATTGTTAAGATTGACATTTTTGAACTATCTTACAAATTTAATTTGAAAATCATATTTAGCAAAGTAAGAGCACTTATATCAATACTAAAGTTTGCATGATTCTTCTCACTCAAAATATGTAGATTTTAAAATTAAGTATGTATAATTTATTTATATGAATCTTGTGGACTATTTTGCATCTTGATATTTGTGATTCAATATAGTTATATTATGCATATGATTTTGAAGTATAAAAGAATCAATTTTATGAGTGAAAAATTATAAATGACTATGTTTGGTTGAAATTTGATTATCACATGCTTTTTTTATAACACTTGATATTTTAATATCTTGAATTAATAATTGGATATCTTTTGAATATTTAGAAATGCAAAATTATGAATATTTTAAAATTAATGCATAATATTTTCTTATTGACTTGTGATAATATATACTTGCAAACTTTATATTGTTTACATGTCAAATAAAAAGAATTATATGTTTATTTTTACTCTTGTCATGTTTATTATCATGACTATTCTTTGAATTTGGTAAAAGAAAAAGACACATGAAAATATGAATGTTAAATCATCTAAACTTGTATAATTTTTGTTTATGTATAAAGAAAACTTCATATATATAATAAATACATTTGGCATAATGTTTACTTATGTTATGAGCTTTATGTGTATGAACTTATTATGAATTTTTATTTATTACACTATATCATTTATACATGCATATTACGATTTGGAATAAGTTGATTGATCATATTTGTGTTCCATTTGAAAATTATTCCATAAGACATTTAATTGTTAAACTCTATGCTTATGCGCATGTTTGAAATGAAGCATATCACAAAAGAGATCATTTTCAACTTGTTATATACATCTCCTATCAAAATTGATTTTATATACTCATCTTTATGAAATATTTTGATACGAATCTTATTCTTTCATATTTCAAATTATCATGTAAGTTATTTCTCTCATTCACAATTAGAAAGAGCTATTATTATTTTAAGAAAGGAGATATGTAAAAGACTAAACTTTGATACTTTTTAATCTCATTTCTTGTCATCAATTTTGATTATTATTTTGTGACAAAGAAAGAAAAGGAAAAATGAATTTAAAGGAGTGCAAACATAAATGTTATGGTAAAAGTATTACTTTGAACACATAAATAAAGATTTGGATATACTTTTGTGTTACAAGTATTTGTGCTTTATACTTGTCTACTAGTTATCATAATTTGTGCATAAACTTATAATTATTGAAAAGTTAATTTTTGGGTTAAACTTTGAAAATGCATATGCTATTTATGATGCTTATTTATTTGTCTTGGTATTATGAGTATGAATATTTATTATTTGGACTTTTATTACTTGTCTTCTAGACATTCGATGCTTTATCCGTTTGCAGTTGAAAGAAGTCAAAGTTTTGAAACTTTAATCAAAATTTGAAAAACTTTTTTTAAATCATATATTTCATTTGTATTTGTCTTGACATATGGAGTCTTATGTTATAAGATTAATGTGCATAAATTTATAATGTCATAACTTGTGATCATTTGAATATCTATATGATACATGACCATCAATTTTGAAATGACATCTTTCTTGAACAAACGTATATTATAAGACTTAATTTATGACTTGTGTAATAATGTATTGATATATTTATGTCATACCATGAAATATATTAATTATTTGGCTTATATGTGTATGAATTTACATTCTCGTGATTTACAAAACTATTTTATTATATCTTGACATGATCCTTATGTTTTAAGCTTAAAATTTTCATGTTAGAAAAATCAATCTTTGTCCTCTCATTCACAATATTATAGTGTTGTTGGTTCTTTGGAAGAAAATGAAAACATATAAAGGACCAAAGGAAGATAGAATGAAAAAGAAATTTAGTCATAGTGATAGGGGAAACTTGTTCAAAAAATTAAAATATTATTTCCTACATCCACTTTGAATATGACTTTGTTATCCTTATTGTAATTGAATTTAAATTTGGCATGCCATTATTGCCTCAAAGCTTTATGCAATATTTTGATTCCTTATATAATTTTTAAGACTTGTGTTATTCGTAATCCCTAAATCAATTTGATTTCATATTTTACTTCTATGAACCGGTCATAAACTTAGAGGTAGATAATTTTGTCTATAGCATATATTGTTACTTATATGACAAAAGGGAGATAATGGAAAAATTATGAGGATGACATGATTAAGGGGGAGTTATATATTGTTGCTTATATACTTCATGTGCAAATTATTTTTTGATGAAACAAAAAAGGGAAAAATATAGGAGAAATATGATAAGAACATAAGAGAAGTTTATATAGAAGAAATATATATAAACACCTGATTTAATTATGTGGACCTCTTAAATATAACTCTATATAAAAACTACCTTACAATTAAGACAATGAGAGAATTATAATAAGAACATAAGAAAAATTTATATAGGAGAAATATATATAAACCCCTGATTTATTATATGGACCTCTTGAATATAACTTTATATGAAAAGTACCTTTAAGATTTATGTGCATATATATTATTGTAAGAAAAGCTTAGTTTTAGGGGGAGCCAAATTTTGAAATTAATATATTTTCCTTCACAATTTATATACTTTTCATATTTATCGATTTGTCTTCATAAAAAAGAGAGAGATTGTTGGAGCAAAGTTTTCATTCTCTATATAATTATATTTTTATAATACAAGCCTCAAAAGAATAGAGATATATTTAAAACGTCGAAAAAAAGTTTAAATAGAAATGAGTTACTTCATGCACTAAACTTTCGATTAAAATTTGTCTATGTTCTCATGAGATTTACATTAAGAAGTGAATATAAAAATTATAAATAACTCTTATCTTTGTAGAGAATCAATAATCACATAATTTGGACAACCATATAAATATGTTTAAACAAGTGAATCTCGAAAAGTTCAATTTGAAGTTGAAATTTTTATATACTAAACTTACACTTAATATTTGAGTATTCTATCATGATATTTGAATCTAGAGACTAATATAAAAATTATATATAATGTTGTTAGATTTTTCATAGAATAAAATATCATCTCATTTGAATAATGATATGAAAAGTTATGTATAAAGAGGTAAATGTCTAAAATGTTTCATTTGAAATGGATATCTTTGTGTACTGAACTTTGAATTAATATTTTTAACTATTATTTCATTAGATTTTGGATGAATGATTAATATAAAAGTTAAAGAGAATTTTGTTAGATTTTCATAAAATAATAAATCATCTCATTTGGATACTTGTATGAAACGTTATATATAAAAGAGTAAAGATCTAAAAAGTTTAATTTGAAATGAACAATTTTATGTATAGAAATTTGAATTAATATTAGACTATGTTTTCATTGAATTTTGGATGAATGATGAATATAAAAGTTATATAGAAATCTGTTAGATTTTCATACAATAAAAAATCATCTCATTTGGATACTATTATGAAAAGTTATGTATAAAAGAGTAAAGATCTAAAATATTTCATTTGAAATGGACAACTTTGTGTAGTGAAATTTTGAATTAATATTTGACTCTGATCTTATTAGATTTTGGATGAATGATAAATATCAACTTTGTATAGAATTCTGTTAGATTTTCATAGAATAAAAAATAATCTCTTTTCGATACTCGTATGAAAAGTTATGTATAAAAAAGTAAATGTCTAAAATGTTTCATTTGGAATAGATAACTTTGTGTACTGAATTTTGAATTAATATTTGACTATGATATCATTGGATTTTAAATGAATGATAATATTAAACTTGTAGTGAATTTTATTAGCTTTCCATAGAATAATAAATCATCTCATTTAGATAACGATGAAAAATATTATGTATAAAAGAGTGCAGGTCTACCAGACTATTGATGATCAAATAGACGATCGTCAAAATTTTGGCCGACCGCTGGAGGTAAAACGAACGTCCGAAAATGTTGAAGTGAATGCTAATATCTAAGACTTCAGAATTTTCATAAAGGTCGCCTGAAACTCACAACGGACGCCCAAAAGTTATCTCTAGCGGTTATATTTCAACGGGTAGTTTTAAAATAGATGCCCGAAATTAATACAGACGCACGTTTTAGGGCAAAAAAGTATATAACAGCTAGTTTTGAATATCATTAGCTACGAGGAAAATTGGAAGCTATAAAAGGGGTCCAAAACACATAAAAACTTCCTAGAAAAAGATAGGCAAACACTTGTGTTCATTCAAGAAGTCATCTTGAGCTCAAAGTTGCAAATCTCTCATTTCATTCTCTCTTACTCTTGTGTGAGGTTCCAAATTGTAAAAGAGAGATTAGAGAGTGTTCTTGTGATATTGTAGTAGTTGTTTAGCTCATGAGTGAAAAGATATTGTCTTACCTTTTGAGCGGAAAAAAAGACGGGTGAAAGTTTACGGGTGAAAGAAGTGTGCCTTACCTCTTGAAACAAATAAAATGCGAGAGTGGTAAAGGATTTCTTCCTTGTCTCATTTGAAAAATTGAAAAAGTGTTAGTAAAATCTCTATTAGTTTCGAAGTCGAGAAGTCAGAGCGGGAACGTAAGCTAAGGTGTGACTGAACCTCATCAACAAATCACTGTGCATCTTGTGTTTATATTTCTCTCTCCCTTTCCTTCATACTCTATTATGCATTCGATTTGATTGTTATTGTGTTGGTTTAAATATTAATGAATCAATTTTAAGCTACCGCGACGATTTTCACAAAATTGAAATTTTGTGCCTTGTGATCCTACACTTCTCCCCACCGAGCGCCGGCGCCACCCCCCAGCTTCGCCACCACCGCCCCCAAGTTCGTCGCTGCTACCCAGCTACACCCCTGTCGGCGCTCCCTAGCTTCGACTTAGGACTGAGCAAACCCGAGATCGGGTTCGAGTCTAAGCGAACCAGGTACCGACCCGAATTATGCCGGGTCAAAATTTTTTTGACCCAGTATCGGATCCAGACCCGGCCGGATCCGGTTCCGGGTCAGACCTGACAATTCGGAAATGTGACCGGGAATCGCTAGAGTCAAGAAATGGAAGATCGAATCGCGCGCGATTGGCAGCCACGATCCGACGCCTGACGACCGGATCGACCACCCGGCAAGCCGATCCGCTGCCTGACGAACGGATCGGTTACCCGGCAAGCCGACCGGACGGCCGGATCGAGCACCAGTGGCCAGATCTGATGCTTGGCGGCCGGATCTGCCAGGTGCCAGATCGACCACCAGACGAGCCGATCCGATCGCCAGGTGCCAGATTGGCCGCTGGCAGGCCGATCCGACGCTTGGGTGTCGGATCGGCCACCAGGCGAGATGATCCGACCGTCAAGCGTCGGATCGGCCTCCCAGTGGTCGATCTGACGCCTGACGGCCGGATCGGCTCAACTGATGGCCGATTCAACGCTTGACGATCGGATCGGCCGCCAGTGGCCAAATCCGGCACCTGACGATCGAAGTAGAGAGAGAGGGAGTCAAGAGAGGGGGAGGGCTGCCGGATTCGAGAGGATCGTCGGAGTCGCCGGTGCCGCCACCTACGTGAGAGAGAGGAAGAGAGAGTGATGGGAGAGAGAAAGAAATATATTGAAATGAAAGGAGAGAGTGGAGATGGAGTTTATATAATAGATAATATCAGGTTGGGCGGGTATCTGCACTGCAGACCCGGTCCTGACCCGATACCTGGTGGGTTTTTCACCAAGAGACCCGGTCTCGGTCCGGATCTAATCCTGGCCAGGTTATTTACCTGATTTCTTGGATCGGTACGGTCCGGGTCAACCCGGACCGTGCTCAGCCCTACTTCGACTCTTCTCTTCTCTCTGCGAACTCGTAGAGGGGGCCGACGCTCCCATTTTTTCTAAAGAAAGGATGTTGGCGAGGGAGGCGCTCACAAGTGACGACGATGACGCAGGACTCGATGAGGTGGTGCTCATGGGTGATGGCAATGACGCAGGGCTCGACGACGGTGGCATTCATGGGTGACGGTGACGACGCTCATTTCTTCAGGACGGTGGCGCTCGATGACGACGCACGACTCGTGCGCGGCGACAGAAGAGGTTACATAAACCTATAATTATGTGTCTGGTGGAACCAAGAATAAGTGGGGAGGATACCATGGAAGTTATAAGGAGAATTGGTTTTAGTTACTCTTCCGGACGAAGTGGAATAAGGGAGAAGATTCTCGAACGAAGAAAATGATCTAATTAATTACGAACCAGCCGGAAGTGCATAGCTATAGGCACTTTCCTAAAATCTAATATCTAGGGCGCTTAGAGTAGGGAATTGCAGCGGCAACGACGGTCAACAGCACTTGGTGGAGGGGAGGAGATGATCCGACATCAAAGAGAAAGAGAGGCGAGAAAAAGAAAAGAGATAGAGAGAGGTAGAAAAAGATGTATCTCAGCCATTAAATGCAAAATGAAAGGATTAAATTTGAGCGCTACAGGGTTTGATCCCATACCAAAACAGTTTATCTTAAATTATCTTATCTTGATGAGTGATGACATGAATAAGCATTAAATTTGATGCACAACTTGCTCGAGCCCAATCCGGCCGGCGGTCAACTTTTCCAACGTGATCAGAACATTTTGCTTATTCGGTATGGTTGACTTTGTTACTATATTATTTATAGAATACATACATATCATATGAGAGAGATGGAGAGAAAGAAATTACGTAAGCCCTGATGGAAAAAATGACGTAATGGGGATTACGTAAGCCCTGATGGAAAAAATGACGTAATGGGGATTACGTAAGCCCTGATGGAAAAAATGACGTAATGGGGATATGTAAAGCTTACCGACTTGAAACAAACTGAGCGAGTGGTTTGAGAAAAATAAAGAGGAACTACTGAAAAACGATCAATCACATTGCATGTTATCTTGGCCTGGCACGATTAATTGTTGGTTCCGTATAAACGTAATAATTGAATGCATGAAAAAATATTAAAACCATATACATTATTATTTTTAAATCTTAATAGCTATTTGTAATAATTTCATTTGATTGTGCGGAGGTAATAATATAAAATACAGACATATTCAACACAATCAAGAAAATATCTTCTTGTATATAATTAAACGAACATTATTTATGTGTAATAAAAAAATTTGTTATCTAGGTTGAATGAATATTAATATGTCAGGAAATTAAGATATTAAAAGTACTTATGAAAAAGTAAATGAATGGGAAGAGAAGAACATGGAAACAAAAAAAAATATTAGGTAACGGTTTCATAATAGTCGAGCTATTTAATTTGCATTAATTTTAGTGGGCACTCTACTATATATAAGAGGAGGAGACATACGGAAATATTGATTGACTAAAGGCAATGTAGCAATTTAATCCACCTTCAATTGTTTTTTTTATCTATCTAGAGATTTCCAATATAATAAGATAAATATTTATTACTAAACCAAATTATTTATTTATTATACAATTAGAAAATAAAATAATTCCGCTTTTTGCCTAGTTAAACTAAATAAAAATTTGTGCTTATAGGTAAAAGGAAAGAAAATGCACTACCTAGTGAATTAATTAAACCAAATTACACAAGTGGTATTACCGTATTAGGTTAAAGAAAATTGGTGCTTGGTGGGAATCAATGGCGTAACTTATATTAGTTATTTTGTGGCACTCTTGATTCCATGATTTATGTCAGCTAAGAGCAATAGTTTCAATTAATAAAGTATTTATAACTTTGGATCATCAATAATCATCCCCAAAATGAGCATCAGTGCGGGTCGAAAATTGTCGCTCATTCAGTTCCATGAGTAAATATGATCAGACAGTAAACATTCCCTCGTCAAATGTACTGTATTGCATGGTTGATTTAATGGTTGGGGAGATGAATTGAATACTTTTTAGAAATTTTATAATAAAAGATAATATTAGCATCACAATATATTAAAAAAATCGAATTGGTTGATCACCTGTTTAAATAAGAATAACCTGGCGATCGCAACTCCTGAAGAAAAAAAAAAAGCCTAATGATCCAACAAGGAGAAACAGCCTTCGTGCCCTTAACCGGCACTGGCAACGAATCCAGTGGCTGATCGGGTGAACCCACTTTCAACGAATTGGCATCCATGCACACTGATCACTAGTGATAGGAATTTTCTTTTGAACCATAAAATATTAAAAATTCCAATTTGCATAGATGGTAGGACTTAAACAATATGAAGCATCCAAAATATTAAAACAATTTGGGAATAAGTTATACGGCCATGATGAAAATATCAAACCAACTTGAGAATAATTTTATACCTCACCTCCCTCTATATGTACCCTCTCCTTCGACCTCTTATTCACATTCTTCTTCACAGACCAGATACAATATATAGCTGGAATACATGCGAGACAGTATGAGGTCCTTTTTCTTGGCTTCCATTTGCGTGGCCTCGTTGCTCGGCGCCATGGCCGAGCAATGCGGCTGGCAGGCCGGGGGAGCGCTGTGCCCCGGCGGACTCTGCTGCAGCCAGTGGGGTTGGTGCGGGAGCACGTCCGACTACTGCGGCGCCAACTGCCAGAGCCAATGCTCTGTCCCTACACCGCCCAGCGGCGGTGGCGGCGGCACTGGAAGCGGTGGCGTGGCATCGCTTCTGAGCTCGTCCACGTTCGATCAGATGCTGAAGCACCGGAACGACGCCGCGTGCCCCGCCAGGGGATTCTACACCTACGACGCCTTCGTGGCCGCGGCGAACTCATTCCCCGGGTTCGCAGCGACCGGAGACGACGCCACTCGCAAGAGGGAGATCGCCGCGTTCTTAGCGCAGACCTCCCACGAAACCACCGGTTAGCGCCTCGTCGATCTTCCTCTATCTTTAGCAACTTTTCGTTAATGCATGCATGGTAAATGCAAGTGGATTACAAATTAAATGCTCTCCCGCAATTGCAGGCGGGTGGTCGACTGCTCCCGACGTTATTGCTTCAAGGAGGAGCAAGTAGATCGATCGGATCACTGTGAGTGGAGCTCCCAGTGGCCTTGCGTACCGGGCAAGTACTACTACGGCCGAGGTCCCATTATGATCAGCTAGTAAGTTTCTGATTGCTGCAAGCCTGCAACCTTTCTTTATAGTAGCACAAGAACGTAGTTGTTCTGCCCATGCAACCACTTATATATCTGTGTGGTTCTCCTTCAACGTCCTTCCTGCAGCAACTACAACTACGGACCAGCGGGAAGCGCCATCGGCGTCAACCTGCTCAGCAACCCGGACTTGGTGTCGACTGACCCGACCGTCTCGTTCAAGACCGCGCTCTGGTTCTGGATGACGCCGCAGTCCCCGAAGCCGTCCTGCCACGACGTGATCACCGGGAGCTGGACTCCGACGGCCGCCGACACCGCGGCCGGCCGTCTGCCTGGGTACGGAGAAATCACCAACATCATCAACGGAGGGAAAGAGTGCGGGAAAGGGTACGACGATCGGGTCGCAGACCGAATCGGGTTCTACAGGAGGTATTGCGACCTGCTCGCCGTCAGCTACGGAAACAACCTCGACTGCTACAATATGCAACCCTACTAAGAGCAGCCACAAGCTTCATCTGTGTAGCTGCATGCTAATATTAATGGGCGATCGGCGCCACGTTCCTTGATAATTACTTAACTCACGTCTCTCTTGGTCTTGGCTCAGCTCAGTGTGTTTGAGCACTTAAATAAACGCATGCATTGGCGAATAATAAATAAATTTAACATTGTAAGGTTGCATTTAAAAATATAATTGAACATTTTCTTATTTTCTAAGCGTACGTAATTCACACATTTTTTATTATAAATTAGGGAACACCTTGAGCTGCCCACAAATAAATATCTATTGTTAAATAGATATTTATTGTTAAATACATTAACAAACAATGTAACAGTAATTTTATCTCATTAAAAAGTAACAATGGAATTAGAGACAGATGGATTCAAGAAAAAAAAATTAATATGAAGAAAAGAATGAAAAGATCAAATGTAAAGAATTTCTATATATAGTCCTATTTTCATATATTAAATAGGATATAATTTCTAACAAATTTATTTTTAAAAAAATATAAATGGGCTCAGAGATAAAGTTACATATAAAGTTATATATATAATTCACATGTAGTAAAATACAATAATTACCGAAATAGTAAAAACAAAATAAAAGAATTGCATGAATTTGATGGAGATAATTTGCATCTCAACGATCCAAGGATTATATTTGGAAATTGGAATGATCAACGAATTTTCAAAATAACTTTAACATAATACCAATTGAATTACGAGCTAGCGATGACCTATGCTAAAAATTGAATTTTCACGCAACACATGCTTAAACAATTCTAACACATTGATGCACAATTTCAATTTTCTTACCTTCATTAAACTTCTCCACTAATGTTGTTAATATATTTTACAATAAATTATAAGTTACCTTTTTTTTTGCATTCATACCTGAAACTCTTCCATTACTTACAATGAATGCATAATTTCCTCTCTTTTTGCATGAAAATAAACACATAATTTTATTGCTTTTGACTGATTCTTTTTGCATTCGTACGTTAAACTTCTCCGATTACAATATATTCTTTTGTTGTTTTTTTTCTTTTGACTACCAAATAAAATAGAATTTGTAACACCTGAAAAAAAAAATTTCAAAACATAACAGGTGGAGGAGGATTTTGAAACTTTAACGTGCAAATAAAGAATAGGAAAGTAAATGGTGATTAAGTCAAATAAAGAGAAGATATCACTGATTCAATAATGGAGAAATTAATATTAATGATTTTCCTGTCACCTCTCCCCACATCAGAAAAGCCTTCTTCTTAGAATGCCATTTTTCCTTCTTTTTGTCTTCTTTGCCATCACGCACGTTGTTGTTAGAGGAGGGATTTTTCCTTCGTGCCATCAAGGATCAAAGTAATAAACATTGTTTCCTCTCTTCTGCATCCTCATGCATTTTTTTTTATTTTCAAATGTCATCTTCTTACATTATTCTTCAATCAAATTGCCTTATAGGTGGAGAACGGCAAGGGAAAAAAGATCGTCGTTGATCTAAAATTTTCGAGCAGAAATCGGCTAAGAAAAGAGGTGGGTGAACCTGAAATCCCTCTGCATTATAACCTAAATAGAATTAGGGTAGAATTATGATTGTAATTATCCTGCAATGTGACCCCTGTTCGAATAGAGGAAATGAAAAAGGAATAGATCAGTTGCTTTGATTCAAAATGTGTGATTGATTTCTAATTTGTCATTGTTTGCTACTAAGTATGTGTTTCTCTTCGTGATTCTATACTTAGATGATCATTTGAAGGTAGTGATTTCATTTAGGAATGAAAACCCTCATAATTTTAAGGCTTGCTCGATTTCTGATTTACGCCGACCGGTCGACCGATCCAAAGATATCGGTCGACCGGTAAGTCCCAGTCCAACCTTCTGTAAAGATCGGTCGACCGACGGACAAAAATCGTCGACAGATCTTCTTCCTTTGGACTGCGCGGTTCGGCTGACCGGCTGATCGAGACCCTTTGAATGGATCCAGCACCATCGGTCGATCGATCCAGAGATATCGGTCGACCGATACCAATTAATCGATCGACCGATTAGGAAGAACCGGTCGACCGAACCTTAAGTCGGATTTCACTTTTGCTTGCTATTTAATCTAGATTCTTTTCATGATTATGATTTATTTTCCCTGCTGGTTGAATTGTTGTATGACTGAGTCCTATGCCTTGTTATTGATATGTTCTTCTAGTGATCTAATCCTTCCTATAGAATAAAAGAACGGTAAAGTGATAATATGATTATGAAAGAAAGATGAAAAGATAAAGGGAGGGTGGCCAGCCTATGTTAAGTGTTTATAGTGAAGGGTCGCTCCCTTAGCCATCGCTTGATCATCCATTGGCTGCACAAGACTGTATTGTTTGCTCGGCATAAAACCCTAAAAGTTAAAGGCACCTAAAGTCACTAGGCTAAGAAGAAGATTCAAGGATAAAGAGAATGTATAAATAATATGAGTATTATGGTAAATGAAGTATGATTATTAATCCAGCATGATTATTGTACTCTTTCATGATTTAAGGTTGTTACATGATCTCTGTCCTCTTTTACCTATTGATATCGATAATTGAATGATCTTATGCTCTCTTTCTGATTTTGATTTAAGTGGTTACTGATTCTGACTAATTCTATATATTGTTATGCATTGAGTACTATATTAATTCCCCACTAGGCTTTATAGCTTATGGGAGGACCTCCTCCCCAAAGTTAATTTTCACAGGGCCAGATCAGTGATGGTAGGGGTGTTCATCGGGTCGGGTCGTCCCGTGAACTCGATGACCCGACCCGACCTGAACTGATTCGGGTCGGGTCGGATCGGTGATCGGGTCGGACCCGACCCGAACTGAACTCAACCTGACCATGGGGTCGGGTCGGGTACGGGTTGGAAAATTCCAACCCGACTTGACCTGACCCGACCCGATTGACCCGACTTTTTATTTTTTTAAATTTTTTTTATTTTTTTATTTAAACTTAAGGCTTATATTTAATTAAAAAATTTAAAAAATATATTTTAACCATGGAAATAATATTAAATAGTTTAAAACATATTTTATGCTTTTAAAATATTATTTTTTATATTAAATAAAATATAAAATAGTAAGAAAAAATTTTAAAAAAAGAAAATTGGGTGACCCGACCACCCGACCCGACCCGAATCGGGTCGGTTGGGTCGGATCCAGCCCCCCCAACCCCCCCTAACCCGACCCGACCCGAATTGGGTCGGATTTGTTCACGGGTCGGGTCCAATCCGACCCGTGAACACCCCTAAGTGATGGTGTTGAGATCGTGTGCCGCGATTGAGCTCAAGCGATAGTAAAGCACATGAACAAGAAAGGGCCTAATTATTATTTTTCTTTCTTTTTGGATTCATGAACTTGATGTAATTCGACTTTCATTGTTATTATGGAGACTATGTAGTATTTTGAGACTTCCGCCATTATGATATTTCTATTCTTCTTCTTTATTTCTACTGATGATGTGTCGCTGTTTTAATGGAGTTTTGTCAAGAAATGGTCAAAGTTTTAGGTTTTCGTAGCGTTATCAGATGGATCTTCGTCACGTGGTGTTGATCGATTTGGGAGCGTTACATTTATGATATCAGAGCCGTTGTTCGGACTCTTTTGATGTCTTATTGTATAGTATGGTATAAGAAGGGTTCATATGCTATCGCTCAACTGTCGCCACACTCTCCACCGAAAAAGGACTGTAAGTCAAATTCATATTTATTATATGGTATTGGCTTTTAATGTACTGTTCTTTCATGATTAAAGGATAAAGATGTCGAGACAATCAGAGCGAATTCAGGAACGGAAGGCCGAGTTGGCCCACATTGCTCCTGGGGCGTCAGAAGGCCTAGAGGGCCCAATCCTGGGGGTGTGGTCGAGGCTGCACCACCAGCCATGGCCAAGGGCGAGGCCGCAGTGCGAGGGCGCAAACCAAGGATGAATACATCGATGAGATTGACCTACTGGAGGGCAAACAAACTGAAGGCAGCTAGCCCGCGACCAGACGTCGCACGTTGGGACCCCGACAAGAGGTTTTAGAAGATACTATTCAGGCATTCCTGAAGCTACATCCGCCACAGTTCGAGGGCAAGGCGTATTTCTTCAAGGCAGAACAGTGGATAGAAATCTTAGACCGCATATTCAAGCTAATGAGGTGTGCTGAGGAGCGTAAGGTCCTATGTGCTATTCACGTGATTACTGACACTGGTATGGGATGGTGGAAGACCACGAGAGCCATCAGATTTAGAGGGCTGGAGGAAGAGGAGATACCCTAGGCTGAATTTAAGAAGGCATTTGCTTACCGCTACACCCTAAGCACAACTGGGTCAGTAAACATGAAGAATTTCTGGAACTCGAACAAGGAACCATGATTGTAGTAGAATATCACACTCAATTTATCATGCTGGAACAGTACTGCCCGATGCCATTTGTGGGGCGCATCAGGACAAATAAGTTCATCAACGGTCTACAACAGGACTTGAAGACTAAAGTCCTATCTGGGGACTGTGACACGTTAGAAAAGGCAATGAGACTAGCTACTCGTATGGAGAAAGATCATGCTGAACGGAAAGCAAAAGCCCCAGCCAAGCCAGTAGAGAACAACGACCTCGAACCGAAGAGCGCTGACCGTTTAGGAGGGACGATCGTCGCCATAGACCTTACTACCAGAGAGAGGCCCTATGCTATGCTCAACCCCAATATCGCCCAGCACCACTACAACCCCAAGTATAAATATTTCAAAATGTTAATTAAGAATATGTTAAAGATGTGGCAATTAACTCATGTTTTGGCGTAATAGCCACTGAGATAGCTACCACCACCTCCTCCTCGTCAGCCTCAGCCACAAGCACAAATAGCTCAGCAGAAGCCTCTCTGCCCTTATTGCGGACGATATCATGATGGCGAATGCGTAGGAGGAATGGCTCGTGCATCCAGTGCGGATAGTTCGGACACTTTGCCCGAAACTGCCCCCAGTTCGCTAGGGGAGGCCGTGATAACCGGGGCGCCGGAGGCGCAAACCCCGTAGTCCAGGGCAGGGTGCACAACATGGAGGCGAACGCTGTCTAGAATGATAACAATATTATCATATGTACTCTTTCTATTGTCGATGTTTTTGCTATTATATTGTTTGATTCAGGGGTCACGCACTCATTTATTTCGGAGTCGTGCGCCCAAGCTCTTGGCTTATCTTTACAGCAGATGCCTCATACCATGAGGGTGAGCACCCCCATGGGAGATCTTCACACGGCTAAGTACATTCCGAATGTACCTGTCATCATGGAAAAGAAGAATTTTTCTGCAGATCTCATTGCCATCCCGATGGCAGACTATGACGTCATCCTAAGGATGGATTGGCTTTCTTATTATGATGCAGCTCTAAACTGCAAGCAAAAGAAGATCACAATATGTGCACAGGACAAGCCTAAGGCAATTATCAGAGGTACTCCATCAGAAAGCAAGAAGATGATTGCCTCAGCAATGAAGTTTAAAAGCTGCTCCAGAAAGGATGCTGTGCATATTTGACAAGTGTGGTCAAGACTGATGTACCAACCACCGCACTACAACAGATAGATGTGGCGCGTGAGTTCCCAAATATCTTTCCTGAAGATATTTCGTGACTACCACCAAGGCGCGAGATAGATTTCAAGATCGAGCTTCTACCTGGAACCGCACCTAACTCCAAGGCACCGTACCGCATGGCACATGCCGAGATGCAAGAGTTAAAGAAGCAGAAACAAGAATTATTAGACAAAGTCTTCATTCGACTGAGTGTCTCACCGTGGGGAGAGCCTGTATTGTTTGTTAAAAAGAAAGATGGCTCAATGCGGCTTTGCATTGATTACATGATGCTCAACAAGGTGACGGTGAAAAATAAGTACCGCCTGTCTTGCATCGATGACCTTTTCGACTAATTGTCCAAGGCATCCGTATTCTCCAAGATCGATTTGCGGAGTGGCTACCATCAGTTGAGGGTTGCTGAGGAAGATATACCGAAGACGGCCTTCCGGTCTAAGTATGATCATTATGAATTTTTAGTAATGCTGTTTGGACTGACAAACGCTCTTGTAGCGTTTATGGATATGATGAACAGGATCTTTCGGCCCCACCTGGATTAGTTTGTCATCATGTTTATGGATGACATCCTGATCTATTCATCTAGCCCAGAACAACACAGAGAGCATCTCAGAGTAGTGTTAGAGACTCTGCGACAACATAAGCTTTACGACAAATTCTCGAAGTGCGAATTTTGGCCGAAGGAAATCATGTTTCCTAGACACATAGTATCCAAGAAGGGCATTTCAGTGGACCCCGCAAAACTAGAAGCAGTGACTAATTGGGTAAGGCCGAAGAATGCATCCGAGATCCATAATTTTCTGGGATTAGCAGGCTATTACAGGAGGTTCATCAGAGATTTCTTCAAAATTGCAGCACCGCTTACACACCTTACAAAGAAAGCTGAAAAGTTTGTTTGGTCTGATAAGTGTGAGCAGAGCTTTTAGACATTAAAAGATCGGCTGACATCAGCATCTGTCCTTATCATACCGACTGACAATGGAGGATATGTAGTCTACAGTGATGCATGTGGGACAGGCTTAGGGTATGTGCTAATGCAGCATGGTAAAGTAGTGGCCTATGCTTCTCGCCAATTGAAGAAGCATGAAGTTAACTCTCCCACGCATGACTTGGAGCTAGCTGCAATAGTTTTTGCTTTGAAGATCTGGAGACACTATTTGTATGGGGAGACTTTTGAAATCTTCACAGATCATAAGAGTCTCAAGTATATTTTTTACCAGAAGGATCTTAACATGAGGCAGCGTCGTTGGTTAGAACTCTTGAAGGATTATGAATTTGCTAATAGTTACCACCCTGGTAAAGTAAATTCAATTGCAAATGCGTTGAGCAGGAAATGGAAAGGTTCACTAACATACATCAGAGTATGGGAGTACGAGATGTTACAAGAGATAGATCAGTGGTGTCCCAGACTTGGGAATAATAGAGCTCTATGAATGATACATCAGATGAGACACAGTCTGATTGATAGGATCATAACCGCTCAGAAGGAAGATCCAGAGTAGCAGAAGGTATTGAAGAGATGCCAAAATAAATCGAAGAACTTCTAGATATCTGCAGACAGAGGGATTCGATATAGGGACAGATTATGGGTTCCCACAGATGCAACCATTTGAAGAGAAGTAGCCATAAGTTCGAATTTTCCATCCACCTAGAAGCACCAAAATGTACAATGATGTACAGCGTAGATATTGGTGGCCCGACATAAAAAGGAAGATAGCTGAGTATGTGTCAAGATGCCTGATGTGCCAGCAGGTAAGATTGAGCATCAGAGATCATATGATAAATTGAAACCTCTGGATATCCCACAGTGAAAGTGAGATAATATTACTATGGATTTTGTATCCAACATGCCCAGTTCCAAGAAGGGTCATGATGCTATATGGGTGGTGGTGGACAGATTCACGAAGGCGGCGCACTTCATACCTATCCGGTGGAAATAATCTGTAGAGAGTTTATTAGACTTGTATGTTAGAGAGGTGGTCAGATTACATGGCATTCCAACATCGATTATTTCTGATCGACACTCCAGATTCACTGCACGATTCTGGAGGAGCATGCAGCAGGCATTTGGCACAAGATTGAACTACAGCACCGCATTCCACCCTCACACTGATGGACAGTCTAAGAGAACTATTCAGACATTAGAGGACATGCTGTGAGCATGTGCACTAGATTGGCAAGGTAACTGGGATGAACATATTCATCTAATCGAATTTACTTATAATAATAATTACCATTCCAGTATCGATATGACGCCCTTCGAGGCTTAGATGGCAGACCTTGTCGCTCGCCCGCTCATTGGGGTGAAGTAGGTGAAGAGAAAGCTATGAGCAAAGAAGAAGTGAAGGAGATAGTAGAATATGCCGAGAAAGTGGAGCTGATCAAGCAGAGAATGAAAACAGCTCAGGGCAGACGGAAGAGTTATGCTGGTAAGGACGGACGTGAGCAAATTTTTCAGGCTAGTGATAAGGTTCTGCCGAAGGTATCTTCCATGAAGGGAGTTATGAGGTTCAGTAAACGAGGAAAACTTAGCTCTCGGTATGTAGGACTCTTTGAGATACTGGAGTTAGTAAGCGAAGCAGCATGCAGGCTGACCCTACCACCTTCCTATAGGTAAGTGCACAATGTGTTTCATGTATCCATGCTTAAGAAGTACAAGCATGACGCTGCCAACGTTTTACAGATCGAGGAGCCAAATCTAGCTGCTGATTTGACTTTTACTGAGTACCTGACACATATTGTGGAACGTAAAGTACATCGCCAGAAGAATAAAGATGTGCCTATGGTTAGAGTAGTATGGCGTTTCCATCACGACAATAAACTTGGGAACTCGAATAAAAAATGCGCAAAGAATTCCCACATCTATTCGGTAAGTCATCTACTTAGTGCAAAATTTGAGGACGAATTTTCTTTTAAGGGGGTAATGATGTAACACCCAAAAAAAAGATTTAAATTTCAAAACATAACAGCTTAGGACAGCTGAAGGAGGATTTAAAACTTTAGTAACGTGCAAATAAAGAATAGTAAAGTAAATGGTGATTAAGTCAAATAAAGAGAGAATATCACGGATTCAATAATGGAGAAATTAATATTAATGATTTTCCTCTCACCTCTCCCCACATCAGAAAAGCCTTCTTCTTGGATTGCTATTTTTCCTTCTTTTTGTCTTCTTTGCCATCACGCACGTTGCTGTTAGAGGAGGGATTTTTCCTTTGTTCCATCAAGGATCAGAGTAATAAACATTGTTTCCTCTCATCTGCACCCTCACGCATTTGTATGATTTTCAAACGTCATCTCCTTACATTATTCTCCAACTGGATTGCCTCATAGGTGGAGAACGGCAAGGGGAAAACGATCGTCACTGATCTGAAATTTTTGAGCAAAAATCAGCTAAAAAAAGAGGTGGGTGAACTTGAAATCCCTCTGCATTATAACCTAAATAGAATTAGGGCAAAATTATGGTTGTAATTATCCTATAATGTGACCCTTGTTCGAATAAAGGAAATAAAAAAGGAATAGATCGGTTGCTTTGATTCGAAATGTGTGATTGATTTCTATTTTGTCATTGTCTACTACTAAGTATGTGTTTCTCTTCGTGATTCTATGCTTGTGATTTCATTTAGGAATGAAAACCCTCAAAATTTTAAGGCCTGCTCAATTTTTGATTTACGCCGATCGGTCGACCGATCCAAAGATATCGGTCGATCGGTAAGTCCCAGTCCAACCGTCTATAAAGATCGGTCGACCAGCTCAATTTTTTATTTACGCCGACCGGTCGACCGATCCAAAGATATCGGTCGATTGATAAGTCCCAGTCCAACGGTCTATAAAGATCAGTCGACCAGCCAACAAAAATTGGTCGACCGATCTCCTTTTGAACTGCGTGGTTCGGCTTATCGGCCGACCGAGACCCTTTGAACGGACCTAGCACCATCGGTCAACCGATCCAGAGTTATTGGTCGTTCGGTACCAATTAATCGGTCGACCTATTAGGAAGAACCGGTTGATAGAACCTTAAGTCGGATTTCACTTTTGCTTGCTATTTAATCTATATTCTTTTCATGATTATGATATGTTTTCCCTGCTGGTTGAATTGTTGTATGACTGAATCCTATGTCTTGTTATTGATCTATTCTTCTAGGGTGCGTTTGGCAACCCAGAACAATCGGAACATTCCGATTATTCTGCCAAACGCACCCCGTGACGGGAACAAAAACGTGATGTTGGATGAGAACATTTTTCAAAATGTTCTCGTCCAATGTTCTCGCCTTCGGTGAGAACATTTGCCCTTTTTTTTGTCGAGCCGCAATCTTTTTTTTTAAATTTCATCTATTTTTTTAATTATTTTAGTTTTTATATATATAATCTATAATATATTAATACATTATTAAGGATATTATAAAATAATTTATTAAATGTTATTAATTAAAAACTATAAAATAATTACTTCTAATAATTAATAAATATTTTATTAATTAAACTATTCAATTATTTTTTAAAAAAATAAATTATATTTGGATTTTAAAATATACATAAATTATAATATTAATAATATTTAAAATGTTTAATCAAAATAAATAAAAATAATATTAACAATATAACAATTTACGTAAAATATAATATTAATAATATATTCTTATTTACTTTAATTTTATACCTCATAAAATAATAAATTATATTCTTAGTTCTTACTTTTTATCCAAACACCACTAAAACTTATCCATCACATCAACTTTTTAAATCCTCATCATTATACTTTTTCATCCAAACACCAACCCAAACTTTTCTATCACATTAATTAATTCTCGAGAACAAATGTTCTAAAATGTTCCCGTCCCCAAACGCAGCCAAAGGGATCTAATCCTTCCTATAGAACAAAAGAACAGTAAAGCGAGTAATTCATTTTGGTATGAAAAGGCCAGAGAATAAATTTGAAGAGAGAAAAAGGTTAGAGAATAAATTTGAAGAGACGATGATCTTAAATAGAAAGAATGTATTGTGTGGAAGAAATAAGTTAAACGTCTATAAATGAAATTGGTTATTAGCACTGGGTAGTGAGGTAGTGGGGTAGTGGGATAGTTAACATGAGTATGTGTGGGAGTTACCAAATGTATTATTTATTATGGAAAATATAATAGAAGATCGTGGGGGAATTCTCATCAAGTTATGGAAGCTATAATAGAAGATAATGGGGGAGTTAATATACGGTTGTGGAGGGAGTTAAAAGATAATAAAGTGGTGAGTAAAGAGAGAGAAGAAGATAATAATACGATTTTAAATTTTAATTACGGGAGAGTTAGCATGAGGTTGTGATGGGAGTTAAAAGAGAATAATTGTTATAATTAGTGTGATAGTGGGGTAATTAAATGAGGTTGTGGGAGGTTATATAGATATAGGTGGTTAACATCACTTGTGGAAGATTACAAAGATATAAGTGGTTAGAATAAATAAATATAAATAAATAAAAAAACCAAATAAAAGATAAATAGCAGAGGAGGAAGGAGAAGGCATCTGAAGCATTATATATATATATATAGATTATTGGATCTATATTTTTAAAATTATTTATGAATGCACACCCAACCATTAGAAGCATAAATGTTTCTTAGAAACATTCAAACGGCCAAGACACACTAATTTTATCGAGTCGTTTGACCATTAGAATAGATGGAAATTTTAAAGTAAGGCAATTTATTAATATTTTGAGTGTTATTTTTTCTATTTTCTTCATAAATAAATATTATGTAAATTAGAGATATTCTTAATTTATGGTGTTTGGATGAGATTGGAATATGATATGAATTATGTGAGAATAATGTGGTTGCTTTTTTTGAAAATTTCTCACACATTAATCAAACTATATTGCTAGAAATTTATATAAAAAGATTTATCAAAACTTGTTCTATGAAACAAAAAGAGAAAAAGAAAAGGAGAAAATATATATTGTAAATCAAGCTGACACTAAACATTAATCCATTTTCTCACCAATCGTTAGGTATGGTCCGATTTTTACTCTAGGATTAGAATATCTATCAATCATCCAATCTTTATTTTATGATCATTTCAATGTGTCTTTGACTTTATCCTCTAGGATAAGATATTTCTTCCCTTCATTCTTCCTCAAGTTTCCTCTTCTTTCTGTATAATTAAGTGCCAAACTTTCCCCCTTTAGTTAACAATCTTGGCATCTGTCAAGTTTCTTACTCATTTTTTTTCCTCTGAAGTTTAACCTTTGAGATGAAAGTTTAATTTTATTCAAGTTCAAAAAGTTGGACTCAGCTTTTGGGATTGTGTTATCCATTTATTGAGCTCACAACCCAAATGAGAATGTATACGCCTATTAGATCTCTCAGCTAGTACCAAATTAATACCAAATTAACCCTTAAAAATCAATTGCCTAAGAGAAACAAAGACATAAATAAAAAATATTTTCCTCCTTGTATATATTTGTGTTACATTAAAACAAGGTATATGAATGTGTCTGATTTCTAGCATATTTAAGGTTGGTTGAGCCAATTGATAGTAGGGTTGAGTCAAAATATTAGTACTTTTGGACTCGAATATTGGAATAATCACATTAGTGAAGAAATAAATTATTGTTACTCTATTTTCTTGACTTCAGATTTATCAAGCAGTAGTAGTCTTGAACATTGGAACCTCCATAAAATTGGGCAGGTACCAAACAGAAATGTAATAGAAAAACATTATAAAAGTCATTATAAAATATCTATTATGATTATTTCATGATATTTTCTACTAGTAATAACTTTTTTTGTAGCATGAGATATTTTCCTTTTCCATACTGCCTCGTGCATTGCATGGGTAAAATCAAAATATTGGAAATCAAACTTTTTAAGTTCTCTTGAAAAATAGAACTTTGATCATCAACCACAATATATCTAACAACTTTACTAAACCCAAAGAAGACTCCAACAGCTCTACTATGTAAAGAATACACACACAAATTTCCACATGAAATATCAGCTTGGCAAATTTGGAATTTGCATGAAGTTTGGAGTTAGTTAGTCAATCTAATTTAATATCATATCATAATATGGTCGAAAGAACCTCGATGAAGCTCTAATTAGAAATTTTGGACTTTGGATGATGGACATGATGGACATGATGGACTTTGGATGGTTTTTCTATCGTCGCAACTTCGAAAAAAAGTATGCCATCGGTAAAAAATTTTTGAAGATCATTTGTTCCATCCCTAGTTCCGACAGTCTTGCCTGTGTGTCACAAATTACTTCCTAAATTGCAAAGATTTTGTATCCGTCTAAAATCACACATTTTCCTATACTGCAAGGAAAATGAGAGGACAGGAGGCGGTACACGAAGAGGACAGAGAAACATTATGTGTGGTTGTCACGTAATCAAGCAATAGAGAAAGGAACGATATTAAGTTAAAAGTCAGCTGGTGAAATAAATTTATAATTAGAGAGAAGTTTAATTATAAAGTAAAGATGAAGAATAAAATTAAAAAAAATATTAAAATTGGAAGATATTTAGTGCAATTTACCCTTTGTTACCCTGTTCAAAATTTTTTATTATTATTTTAATTCTAAGATGGAAATGAACGTTATTTTGTTGTGGCTTAGGGGAACGCCCTCTGAAAATATCTGTCCCTCAACAGCAAAGTGATTATTAATATTAATCCTTAATCTCCATCATTTTAAGTGTTATAAACAATTACATCTGCCAAATATACCTGATCCGATTCAGCATACTCTTCTAAACATGGCAGACTAAATTTTTTTATATACTTATCACGGAATGAAAATTACATTTCAAAACATTATCTTATCTTTATGTATACTTGATGACAGATCACATGGTTTAGCATTACATTGAATGTGCAACTTGCTCGAGTCCTACCCGACAGTCAACTGATACAACTTGATCGAGATTGATTATTTGGTATGATTGGTTGACTATATACATATATATGAAATAAACAAGTGACGTAAACCTGAATGGAGGAATGGTGGCTTAGTGGGAATACGTAAGCTCGCCTACTTTGAATCAAATTGAATCGATTGAGGTGTTAAAGAAACTATTCAAGACACGACCGCATGATAGCTTGCCGGGGACAATAGATTTCACATATTAACATAATCATTAAATTCATAGAAGATATTAAAATCATATAGTAATATACTATTCAATCTTAATAGTTCTTTTAATTGTTCTTTTTATTTATGTACTTTGAGGTTTCGAATCCAATAAATATACATTATTTAGAAAGATAATTCTTAAAATTGCAAATCTGTAAGTTTTTTACTATAAATTGTTTAATATGTTATTGGTTGAACTAATATTGAACAAATCGGCTCGGACATTCATGACAATGAAGTGATTTGACTTTTTTCTTTCTTTCATATCATCTGGAAAAACGAGATTTTATAATTATTCTTAAAGTCAAAACGACCATTAATGTCAACTGATATAAGAACACTTCTAAAAATTAAGCTTAAAAATTTACATCCGTGTTGAAAACCGGCGCCACAAAACAGGAATTGTACGTGGCGTAAAAGCTAAAACAACGTGAAGAATCGGAAACAAAATGCATGTGAACAAAACCGAGCCCTCTCCTCTCTATATATATATCGCCTCCTTCCCACACTTCTTCTTCGTACTCCTCTACTCGATTCTTCTCAGATCAGAAACAATATGAAGTCTTTGTTCTTGGCCGCCATTTGCATGGCCTCCGTGTTCGGCACCTTGGCCGAGCAATGTGGTTCGCAGGCCGGGGGAGCGCTGTGCCCCGGCGGACTCTGCTGCAGCCAGTGGGGTTGGTGCGGGAGCACGTCGGACTACTGCGGAGCCAACTGCCAGAGCCAGTGCTCAGGCAGCAGCCCTCCACCGCCCAACAGCCCTCCGCCGCCCAGTAGCGGAAGCGGCAGCGTGGCGTCACTTCTGAGCTCGAGCATGTTCGATCAGATGCTGCTGCACCGGAACGACCCCGCGTGCCCCGCCAACGGCTTCTACACCTACAACGCCTTCGTGGCCGCGGCAAACTCCTTCCCTGGGTTTGCAACGACCGGAGACGACGACACTCGCAAGAGGGAGATCGCCGCTTTCTTAGCGCAAACCTCCCATGAAACCACCGGTTAGCGCCTAGTTGATTTTCCTCTTTCTTTAGTACCTAATTTTGTTAAGTACGAATTAAAACGCTCTCCGGCAATCGCAGGTGGGTGGGAGACTGCTCCTGACGGCCCTTATGCTTGGGGCTACTGCTATAAGCAGGAGCTAAACGCTCAGGCGACGTACTGTGTTCCGAGCACCGAGTGGCCTTGCGTAGATGGCAAGTACTACTACGGCCGGGGTCCCATTCAAATTAGCTAGTAGGTTTCTGACCGCTTCAATTTTCTTTTATAGTAGTACGTACATATATACGTGAACGTAGTTGTTCTACGTATCCTTGCACTCTCTTTTATATTTGTGGAACTCAATATTGAACGTCCTTCCTCTGCGCAGCAACTACAATTACGGGCCTGCGGGCGCCGGCATCGGCGTCGACCTGCTCAACGACCCGGACTTAGTGGCGACGGACCCGACCATCTCGTTCAAGACTGCGCTCTGGTTCTGGATGACGCCGCAGTCCCCCAAGCCGTCCTGCCACGACGTGATCACGGGGACGTGGACTCCGACGGCCGCCGACACGGCGGCCGGCCGTCTGCCTGGGTACGGCGAAATCACCAACATCATCAACGGAGGAGTCGAGTGCGGGATAGGGTACGACACCCGGGTCGCCGACCGGATCGGGTTCTACAAGAGGTACTGCGACCTGCTCGGCGTCAGCTACGGTGACAACCTCGACTGCTACAATATGCAACACTATTAAGAGCAGCCATAAGCTTCAATGCTTCATCCATATATATATATATATATATATATATATATATATATATATATATATATATATATATATATATATATAGCTGCCAATATTGTAATGGAGGTGGTTGTGATCGCCACCTTCCTTAAAAACTACTACATACATGTCTCACCTGGATCTGCTCACAGCATTTGAGCACTTGAATAAGAGCATGAAATTAATTCCTTGAGGGGAGGAAATAATAAAATATAAGGTTGTAACTTAAAATAATGAAGCATTTTCTTCTGTTTTAATCAATGTTTGGACCCACTTAGCAATCGATTCGATCAAATTTTATTAAAAAAATATTATTTATAATAATTTTAATAATATAACATCATAAATACTATAGAAAATGTATAGAAAATATTGATAATTAACTGATAATAAAATGTTAATATCAATGTACTATTTTTTATTTTAAAAATATTAAATGATAATAAAATTAGTCAAATTTGTTAATGTTTATTGTTTTTATTATATTCTTATTTATCATTTAATATTTTTTATGATTTAGTTTTGTCATAAATCGCTCCTACTTTTATTTTAATTTCTTTTGTAACCCTTTTTCTAATATTATTTTTTATTTCAATTCTATTTATTCAAATTTTCTTTTACCCTTTTATTTAAATTTTCATTTCCTTTTTAATATGATTTTCATTTCAATTCTCAACTACAGATTCAAAATTCTCTACTCCTTCCATAAATTACTCTCACGCCACTAATTCCTCCATATATTACTCTCTCACCATTAGTTCTTTACTTTACTTTCTTTTAATACTACTTTTTCATTTCAATTTCAAATTGCATAATAAAATCTTTCCTTCTAAAAATTTGTCTTTCCTTCTTCAATATTTTTGTTTTTTTTTTCTAATTTTATGTTCAACCGAGTTTTCAGTGCTTCACCGATTTTTAGCGATTTGACCAATATTTTACCGATTAAAATGCAATACCATTTTCTAGCGAACCAGAACGAATTCAATGCTGGTTCCGATCCGACTTTAATAATCCATATTTTAGTTTTTGTTGTGCGTGCGTCAAAAGATTTGGTTGATTCTTTTAAACTTTTTTTTGGATTATGGGATACAAGTATAATTTTTCTCACATATAATCTTGAACTAATTTATAATTTTTAGTCCTGAACTTCTCCAAATTTTACAATCCTTCGGTAAACTTTCATCCAAAATTCTATGAATTTCCTTTTTAACAGTTAAAAATTATTATTTCCCCTTATTTTCTTACAAATTTAAACCATTTTTTGGGTCAATTTATTTACTAGTAATAATATTTTATACAACATTATGCTAATAGCAACATTTTTAATATTTTATAATTCTTTTCTTATATTAAAAGAGTAAAAGTAAATTTGATATTTCATAAACAATAAAAATAATTTAATAAAATTTACGAAAGGACTTATTTATTTAGAGAATGTATTAATTTATAAATTTATATTTTAGGATTAGATGTGAAGAAAATTACACTTGATCAAGTGTTTATACACAATCAAGCATTAAAAATATAACGTCCTCAAATCGCACCCCGCCACATGGCAGAATACGCTTCGAAGACGCTATGGATCATCCTTACGTGTACATCATGTTGATAAAAAATAAGGTAATTTTTTATATTATAGAGGTCTTGTCACAAAGAGCAGATGCATACATTAAAATAGATGATCAAAAGATGATGATAATAATAGATCCCAATACAAAGGTAATTTTATGTGTTTATCATTGTGACAAAGAAGAACATGTCAAAAGAAATTGTAGAGGCTGAAAGATATAAAAATTTTGAGAAATATTAGAAAGAAAGATGCAGGTGATCATAGTACTATTGTAGTGATATCAAATGAGGATCTCATTTTCTTAAAAAATAATAATAATAAAGAATGCAATGTTATAAACTCTTTTATTTAGTGAATCATCGTGTTGGGCCTTTGGAGCTAATCCAACCCATTAGATAATAATGCTATCTAAACTAATTAAATTTAATTATTGATTATGTTTTTTCTTTATCTCCATCAGCTACCGAGACTTGAAGAAAAAAGAAAAAAAACTGATACGGAGAAGAGAAGAGAAGAGGGCCTAAAAAGAAAATAGAGAATTTCTTCTTGAAGAGCAAAGAATGAAGAACATAGTTGGACGATTTCTGATGTTTTCGTGATATTACAATCACAAAGAATTATAGTACTTAGGTGTTATTATTCTCACTGTTATTTCAGTAATTTTCAGAGAAAAATTATTTATTCTAGTGAATTATTATTCTAGTTTGGGTAAAACACGAAAGATATTGTACTATATTATTAAATTAGTGATATTGCTCTGTGATTGTCTCATGATTTTTTTCACATAAATTTGATGTCTCTTTTGCCTATTATTATTTTCTTGTGCATCGTGATTGGCATATATTACTTAATTGACACATAAGAAGAGAGATTAAATTCCTTGCAAATGGTATTAGAACCAGGTTAATTGAGATTTCTTTTGTATGAATTAAATGGAGGAAAATTATTTTAACAGGATGATCAAACTAACATCGAATAATTATTCAGTTTGAAAAGCCAAGATGGAGGACTTTCTTTACTGCTAGGACTTGTTCGATCCCGTTAAATTAGGAGATAAAAAGTCGACATAGAAAACTGATGAAAGTTGGAGAAAGATGCATAGAAAATTTGTTGGAATGATTAGACAATTTATTGATGTCAGTGTTTTTCATCATATTGCTCAAGAGACAAATGCACAAGTTTTGTGGAAGAAGCTACAAGATTTATATGAAAGGAATACTATTCAGAGTAAAGCTTTTTAGGAAACTGGTGAATTTAAAGTTTAAAGATGAAAATTCTATTATTGTACACTTGAGTGAATTTCAGAAAATAATAAATCAGTTTGGAGCAATGAAAATAGTCCTTGATGATGAGATGCAAGGATTAATGCTTACGAGTTTCTTGTCAGATTTATGGGAAACTTTGATGACAGCACTTAGTAATTCTACTCCTAATGATGTGGTATTACTCACCATGGTCAAAGATTGTTTGTTCAATGAAAAAACAAGAATGAAGAGCATAGAATAGATACTACATAAGTTCTCGTCATAGAGAATAAAGGTAGAGATAGAAACAAAGCATCAAAAGACTGTGGCAACAATAGATCACAGTTAAGAGGAAAATTTACATGTTATCACTGTGGCAAAGAGGGACATATCAAGAGAAATTGTAAAAATTGAAAAAAGTAACAGAATGAGAAGAATAAAAAAGATGCAGATGATCAAAGTACTGCTATAGTGGCATCAGAAGAGGATCTTATACTCCTTTAAGAATAAAATGAAGAATGCAATGTCACATACTCTTCACTTTAGTGGATCATCGATTCAGGAGCTTCGCATCATGTAACTCTATTAAAAGAATGCTTTAGTGTGTACATGACTGATGATTTTGACACAATGAAGATGGACAATAAGACAGAGTCTAAAATTACAGGAATTAGATATATATGTATTCGAACAAATATTGGTTATGAGTTAGTTATGAAGGATGTCAGACACATACCAGAGTTACATCTCAATCTAATTTCTCCTCAGCTTTTAGATAAGGAAGGTTATTATAGTCACATGAGTGACAAAAAGTGGAAATTAATCAAAGGATCCATGATTTGTTGCCAAAGGAAAATGGAGTCATTTACAAAACTTAAGTGAATTTAATTGGACAATCAGTTAATGCAATAGAGGAAGAAGCTTCACCAGATTTATGGTACAAAAGATTATGACACATGAGTAAGAAAGGAATGCAGATTCTGTCGAGGAATTCTCACATCACTATTACCAAAAGTAAATTTATGAATACTTATGACGATTGTCTATTTGGTACACAGTGCATGGTGTCATTTGTGTCCAATTCTAAGAAGAAGAAAAATAAGTTGAATTTAGTGCATTCTGATGTGTGTGGTCCCATTGAGGTAAATTCTTTATGTGACAATAGATATTTTATTACTTTTATTGATGATGTTTTACGAAAATTATGGATTTATTTTATGAAGACAAAAGATCAAGTATTTCAATTTTTCCAAAAGTTTCATGTCATGGTAGAAAAGGAGACAGACAATCATCTGAAGTGTCTTCGCATATATAATGATGTTGAATATACGTCTCAAAAATTTAAAGATTATTGCGCAGAACATGACATTAGACATGAAAAGTCAGTACCTAAGACTCCATAGCACAATGGTGTTGCTGAAAGAATGAACAGAACAATTTTGAATAAAGTTAAGTGTATGTTGAGGACGGCTAATCTACTAAAGATCTTTTGGAGTGAAGATGTGAATACTGCGTGCTACTTGAATAATAGATCTCCATCAATTTCTTTGGATTCAGATACTTGAATGATTGACTTATATTATTTAATTGACACATAAGAAGAGGAATTAAATTCCTTACACATCGATCAAGATCTTTGTGTCATGCAACTTCATTAAAAAACAAGAACTGATGTTTTTAGCACAATAAAAATGGATAATAAGATTGAGTCTAAAATTGCAAGAATTGAAGAAGTATATAAATGAGCATATGTTGGTTATGAGTTAGTTGTGAAGAATGTTAAATATATTTGCGTCTCAATTTGATTTCTTTTTTCTTTTTTGGCTTTTGAATCAATAAGACTACTCTAATTACATGAGTACATAAAGAGGAAATTAATTAAAGAACATAGGATATATTGTTGCACAAGAAAATTGATCAAAGGTCTCCACAAAACTCAAATGAACTTAATTGGACAATTGATTAATGCAATAAAAAAAATAAGTTTCACTAGATTTATGGTACAAAATATTAGTGGACACATGAGCAAGAAATGTTGCAAGTTTGAGAAATTATCATATCATTCCTACCAAAAGTAAATTTCTGAATCCTCTTTGTTAAACAATGAAGAGTGTCATTCGTGTCTAGTTTTAAGAAGAAAAATAAATTAGATTTTGTGCATTATGATACGTATAGTCTTATTTAGAGAATTTTTTAGATGTCAATAGATATTTTGCAACTTTTATTAATGATGTTACAAAAATTATTGATTTATTTTATTAAGACAAAATATAAGGTATTTTAGAGTTTTCAAATTTTTATGTTATTGTGGAGATAGAGACAAAAATATGCAACAGATGTATACTATCATATGAGTCAAGTGCACTTCACACCTTTCTTGCCATTGCCGTCATCATAGAATTAAACTTGAGTTGTTTCTACACATTTATTTTTCATTTGATCACATCTATTTTCCACTAGGGTTATGTCAGATTCAAGTTTGAGGGAGGAATTTAGTTCTTTTATAGTTCTTTATTTTTGTATGTTTTTTTTCAATATTTTGAGTTTGTGACCATGTTTTTTTTGTACGCATTTATTAATAAAAAATTAAGCTAAAATTTGAAAATCCAAAAATATTTTTGTTATTATTTCTTTTAGTTTATTACTTTATTGTCTTAAAGTTATTTTTCAAACATCACTTAATCTATGAAATTCAATTACTATTATTTTTATCGGGTATCACTCAAGTATTGTGAATTAGATGTCTTGATTGCTTAGCAAAATAATTAATTTTTAAAATGATAAATTTATGTACTATTTACTATGATGTTACTCTTGATTATAAATGCTTTATTGAAAATATTAAATCTTTTTATAAACTTGTGATTATGTATACAGGGAAATATTTTATGTATCTCATTTTTCCGATATCAAATATGTACTAGGGAAAAAGTAATTACAAAATAACTATTATGATTATTGGATGACTTTTTAACAATAATTAAATTTTTATAACATGAGATGTTTTCTTTTTCTTACCACTTCATCCATCGCATGGTAAATAAAAAGACCAACATTTAATAACATACTAACAAAATTAAAGTGTTTGAAATACAAACTTTTAAGTTTCTTTAAAAAGAATAAAACTTTGAACATCAATTAAAATCTAACAATTTTAAAAAGAAACTCCAATAGCTCTACCAAATCTAAATAAGAAGAAAATGCTCACATACAAATACATTTTCACATGAATTATTGATTTATCCTTAGGTTAATTGGCAAATCAAAATACTACATGAAATTCAGATTTGGTCAATCCAATTTAATATCTAACTTCCATGGAGCTTAGATAAAAAAGATTTTAATTCCTTCATATGATGGATTTGATTAGATTAAAACCATTAGGTGCCCACACATGAGAGAGAATAGTAAGATCATAAACATAAAATGAAGGATTGTCACTACATCTTGCACAAAAATGAAGAAGATAGGTGAGACAAAATAAAGAAGATAGGTGAGACAATGAAGGATTGTCACTACATCTTGCACAAAAATGAAGCAAAGCTCATTCATCATCATATTTTGAAATAACTTCTCTCTAGGGGTGACAAAAAATCTTTGAGATTTGGGAATCCATAGGGAACCTTCCATGCATGAAGGTTTCATCATTAGAATTTTTTCTTTCGCGATGTTGGTGTGGCAAAGACGAAAGTAATCCCAAAATTATTTCTAGGATCAAAGCTCTGATCCACAAAACTAATATTAAATTATTATAATTTTAGTAATAGTTTAATATTTTTAAAATTTATTGTATGCGATTTTTTATATGTATAATAAAATATTATGCTGCTTTATTAATATATAATTTGAATGATTTATGTATACATATATATATATTATTTTATTAAAGCTTTTAGAGAAATTATTATTGCATGTGTAAATATTAATTATTTTGTAAAATTTGATGAGAATTTAGGTCCCGAAAAAAATAGAGAGCCACAGAATCCAAGACAAAGCAATTTGTTTTTGTTTTTTTAAAAACAATCTAGTTAAAAATCCAAACTTCACATACAGTCTAGTTAACAATGTAGTTATCATATAAAAATAATTTAGTTATCAATTCAAATTTCACAGAAAACAATCTTACTTTTTGATATTTTTGAAATACTCAATGATAGCTTTCGTTATAAGATTTGCAATTGAGAGTATCACATTGAAGACCTTGAGTTGTTTCGTCAGATGACGAATGTCATTTGAGTTGTATAGTTCAAAAAATAAATAATTGAATAGCATATAAAGCACAACGACCATTGTCGTAACCAACTCTGAAGATAAATTGTACCATTTTGTGCAAAAGGCCACGATATGTTGTAGAGAAGGAACCTCAAAATCACAGTAATTTTACACCATTAATTTTTTACCAAGCAAAATTAACCCCATACCGAAATGAAGGATGAGAATGGATATTGAAACTGAATGAGAGCGATTTTCCATCCTTGCTTTTCTCCTATCTCTCGGCGTCTTTCTTCTCTTACATTTAGTGCTTCATTGTAGTCAATTTGATGAGAATTTAGGCCCCGAAAGAAATAGAGAGCCACAGAATCCAAGACAAATCAATTTTTTGTTTTGTTTTATTTTTTTGATTTTTTAGAAACAATCTAGTTAAGAATCCAAACTTCATAGACAGTCTAGTTGACAATGTAGTTATCAGATAAAAACAATTTAATTATCAATTCAAATTTCACATAAAACAATCTTACTTTTTAATATTTTTGAAATACTCAACGATAACTTTCACTATAAGATTTGCAACTGAGAGTATCACATTGAAAGCCTTGAGTTGTTTCGTCAGATGCCGAATGTCATCTGAATTGTAGAGATCAGAAAACAAATAATTGAATAGCATATAAAGCACAACGACCATTGTTGTAACCAACTTTGAAGATAAATTGTACCATTTTGTGCAAAAGGCCACGACTATGTTGTACAGAAGGAAGCTCAAAATCACAGTAATTTTACACCATTAATTTTTTACCAAGAAAAATTAACCACATACTGAAATGGAGGGTGAGAATGGATACTGAAATTGAATGAGGACGATTTTCCATCCCTGCTTTTCTCCAATCTCTCGGCGTCTTTCTTCTCTTATATTTAGTGCTTCATTGTAGTCAATTTGATGAGAATTTAGGCCCCGAAAGAAATAGAGAGCCACAAAATTCAAGACAAAGCAATTTTTTGTTTTGTTTTGTTTTTTTTTATTTTTTATAGACAATCTAGTTAAGATCAAATTCAAACTTCACAGAAGTCTAGTTGACAATGTAGTTATCAGATAAAAACAATCTAGTTATCAATTCAAATTTCACAGAAAACAATCTTACTTTTTGATATTTTCGAAATACTCAACGATAGCTTTCACTATATTTGCAACTGGGAATATCACATTGAAGACCTTGAGTTATTTCGTCAGATGACGAGTTGTAGAGATTAGAAAAAAAAAATTAAATAGCATATAAAGCACAACGACCATTGCCGTAATCAACTCTGAAGATAAATTGTACCATTTTGTGCAAAAGGCCATGACTATGTTGTAGAGAATGAATTTCAAAATCACAGTAATTTTACACCATTAATTTTTTACCAAGCAAAATTAACCCATATCGAAATGGAGGGTAAGAATGGATATTGAAACTGAATGAAGGCGATTTTCCATCTCTCCTTTTCTTAAATCTCTCGACGTCTTTCTTCTCTTATATTTAGTGCTTCATTGTAGTCAATTTATGTCACAATTTGTTTCATTTTGGACCCCATTAATCTCTAGTTTGTCAAGGTTCTTTGCTGTGATACATTCCCCAAACTCAAATGATCAGGTAAGTTGTTGATTTTTAGATAATTGTTCAAGCTTTTCTATTTTACTTCTAATATGGAAATGAACATTATTTTATTATGGCTACAGAAGTAGGGCAATGTCTTCTAAAAATATCTGTTCCTCTAGCAAGTTGATGGTTAATAAATATCTGTTCCTCTAGCAAGGTGATGGTTAATAATCTGTAATCTCTATTTTTTTTAAATGTATAAACAATTACAAGGCTGCTAAAAACTTGATCGATTAAACGTACTATTCTAAACATGGCAAATTTAATGTTTTCTTTTCCCATACTTATCACCGAATTATAGTTACATTTCAAAAAATTATTTTATCTATATGTATAATTGATGAGGGATGATCACGTGGTTCACCATTACATTGAATGCACAACTTGCTCGAACCCCATCCTACGGTCAACTGATCCAACGTGATCATGCATGATTGCTTATTTAGTATGATTTGGATATATATAACTAATATTCGCTCATATGTGGGGGTCAAAGGGATATCACATGCTCACGTGATGTGACATGACACCCACCACATTTTAATTTTATCTTCTATCTTTATATATATATATATATATATATATATATGACGTAAACCTTAATGAAAGGATGATCTAATGGGGGGATACGTAAGCTCGCCACCTTGAATCAAATTGAATAGATTGAGATGTCAAATGAACTATTCAAAACGATCGATTATGCACATTGCATGATAGCTTGCCGGGTGTAATAGAATTCACATATTAACATAATCACTAAGCCCCCCATTTAGAAGATGAATATGCTTTAGAGAATAAAAAAGTTTATTTAAAAAAAATATAATATTCTTTTCATATTCTTATTATATTTAAGAATTTTAAAAAATAATATTTTATAACTATAATATTTTATTACTAATATGATATTTATTATTACTTTTGAAAATAATAAATAATAATATAATAATATATGAATAAATAATAAAAATAAATTATGGTTGAAAAAAGGAGAATAGAAATATTCATCTATTTTAAAAAAAATAGAGATATTCTTAATTTTTTATTAAAATCAACGATTTCATCATTTTTAAGATGATTTTTAAAAATCAAGGTTTGACTATTTTATTCTTAATCCTCTCAATGTTCCGAGAAAATTACGATATTCTGCTTGTTAATTTCGAACTACAGCGTTTAAATGCATAGAAGATATTAAAATCATATAATAATATACTATTAAGTCTCAATAGTTGTTTATATTCATTGCATTTGATTACGTTGACTAAATAATTTAACCTATTGCATCGCTCCTTGCAAATAATATAAAATACATATCCACAGGTACGACGAGAAATATCTCTTCGATCGTGTATAAATAAACGAAAGCTATTAATATGCTATCTATCATATATAAAACGCAGGGAAAAAAACTTACTATCAAGGTCGAAACAGTATTATGATCATTAGAAAAATTTAAACGAATGGGAAAAGGAGAACAGAGACAAAAATGATAGATAAGGACGCCAAAGTAATGGAGCTATTTAATTGAATATTCTTCAATACGTAATCTATGTTAAAATTCGATAATAGTACATCGATGGCGTGTCCAAGAGTATAGGGAAAGGAAAATGTAGCAATTTAATTACTTTTAATTGTTCTTTTTATCTATGTACTTTGAGGTTTCGAATCCAGTAAATATACATTTATATAATAGGATAATTCTTATAATAAAAATGTATAATTATTCATTATAATATTTCGTAACACAATCCATTAGATAAACCGAATAAAAAAACTGTACCCGAGGTAAAAGGAGATTGATGCTCGGTAGAAAACCATATAGAGCGTAGCTTATTTTAGTTGCATTGTTGCTAAAAAACTTAATGTTGCTAAATTTTTTTTTCATATCTAATAGACTAATATAAATATGTTATTGGTTGCTAAAAAACTTAATGTTGCTAAATTTTTTTTTCATATCTAATAGACTAATATAAATATGTTATTGGTTGAATCAATATTGAACCAATTCGGTTCGGCCATTCATGACAATGAAGTTATTTGATTCTTCTTCTTCTTCTTCTTCTTCTTCTTCTTCTTCTTCTTCTTCTTCTTCTTCTTCTTCTTCTTCTTCTTCTTCTTCTTCTTCTTCTTCTTCTTCTTCTTCTTCTTCTTCTTCTTCTTCTTCTTCTTCTTCTTCTTCTTCTTCTTCTTCTTCTTCTTCTTCTTCTTCTTCTTCTTCTTCTTCTTCTTCTTCTTCTTCTTCTTCTTCTTACATGAAATATATATATATATATATATATATATATATATATATATTGTAGGCTGTACAGTTAGACTTTCATATCTTCTGGACGAACAAGATTTATTTATTATTTTTAAAGTCAATACATCCAATAATTTCAATTGATATAACAATACTTCCAAGCATAAAACTTAAATTCACATCTGTGTTGAAAACCGGCACCATCAAAACAGGCATCGTACGTGGCTTAAAAGTTAAAAGAATGTGAAGAAACGGAATTAATTAAACAAATGCATATAACTGAGCCCTCTCCTCTCTCTCTATATATCGCCTCCTTCCCACACTTCTTCTTCGTACTCCTCTACTCGATTCTTCTCAGGTCAGAAACAATATGAAGTCTTTGTTCTTGGCCGCCATTTGCATGGCCTCCTTGCTCGGCGCCTTAGCCGAGCAGTGCGGTTGGCAGGTCGGGGGAGCGCTGTGCCCCGGGGGACTCCGCTGCAGCCAGTGGGGTTGGTGCGGCACCACGTCCGCCTACTGCAGCGGCAACTGCCAGAGCCAGTGCTGGGGAAGCAGTCCTCCACCGCCCAGCGCCGGTGGCGCCAGCAGCCCTCCGCCGCCAAGTAGCAGCGGCGGCGGCGTGGCGTCACTTCTGAGCTCGAGCATGTTCGATCAGATGCTGCTGCACCGGAACGATCCCGCGTGCCCCGCCAACGGCTTCTACACCTACAACGCCTTCGTGGCCGCGGCAAACTCCTTCCCAGGGTTTGCAACGACCGGAGACGTCGCCACTCGCAAGAGGGAGATCGCCGCTTTCTTAGCGCAGACCTCCCATGAGACCACCGGATAGCGCCTAGTTGATCTTTCTCTTTCCTTAGCACCTTTTCGCTAAGTCGTGCATGCATGAAAGTGGATTGCAAATTAAAAAGCTCTCCGGCAATTGCAGGTGGGTGGGCGACTGCTCCTGACGGCCCTTATGCTTGGGGCTACTGCTTCAAGCAGGAGGTAAACGCCCAAGCGACTTACTGTGTTCCGAGCACCCAGTGGCCTTGCGCAGCGGGCAAGTACTACTACGGCCGAGGTCCCGTGCAGATCAGCTAGTAAGTTTCTAACTGCTGCAAACTAATTTTAAGTAGTACGTAGTTGTTCTACGCACGTACCCATGCAGACTCTCTCTTATATATCTTTGTGGAACTTATCGTACGTCCTTCCTCCGCGCAGCAACTACAACTACGGGCCTGCGGGCGTCGCTATCGGCGTCGACCTGCTCAGCAACCCAGACCTAGTGGCCACGGACCCGACCATCTCGTTCAAGACCGCGCTGTGGTTCTGGATGACGCCGCAGTCCCCGAAGCCGTCCTGCCACGACGTGATCACGGGGGCGTGGACTCCAACGGCCGCAGACACCGCGGCCGGGCGTGTGCCCGGGTACGGCGAGATCACCAACATCATCAACGGAGGGCTCGAGTGCGGGAGAGGGTACGACACCCGGGTCGCCGACCGGATCGGGTTCTACAAGAGGTACTGCGACCTGCTCGGCGTCAGCTACGGAAACAACCTCGACTGCTACAATATGCAGTCCTACTAATGAAGAGCAACCATATTCTTCATCTATGTAGCTCCCAATATTAATGGAAGTGATAGCCGTCACCTTCCTTCAAAACTACTACAATACAAGCATGTCTCACTTAGCTCTGCTCACTGTGTTTGAGCACTTAAATAAGAGCATGCAATACCTTCAGGCCAGGAAATAATAAAATATGGGGTTGTGATTTAAATTAATAAATTTTCTTCTCTTTCAAGTCGTGTCTTTTGCGTACTTAAATTGATTCTGAATAGTTTTCTTGTACACAATCAAGCACTAAACACACGAATAATTTCACAAGGAATTCCTTTTAGGGGAAGGCAACATCATGATCTTAAAATATCAATCAATTGTGCTTATTTTATTTTCGACCCTTTCCCTTCTTTCCAATTTCTTCGAGTTAACCATAAGCTTATTTTGGAAAGAAAAAGCGCTTGTTTATCTTATGTTCTTATATTAAAGTTTGCAGACCTTTTTTTGCATGAAAGGTTTATTGGTTTTTTTTTTTCATTATAGTTCACCAACTTCTCATATATTTTTTTGTCTTGTCAAGTTCTTTTCTGTTCGGGCATGGTCTTTCTTCCTATGGGCCCCGTAAATTGAAAGATAACTTAGAAATAAATCACATTCGTTCAAAGGTAACAAGTTTCCAATTATCTCTTTTAAATAAAGAGGAAAAGTTAGCATGTGCAGTATATACTATTATGAATTTTAGTACCCTCCTCCCTGCCCTCTTTTATACATGTCCGAGGCGTGGAGGATGAGGAGGAATCCTGAACTAAGTAGATGGAAATAAGCATTACAAAAGCGAGAACAAAAAACGAATGCATACTCGCATGAAAAAGAGATTCAAACTCACTCATCACAGACTCTCATAGACTCCAACGATTGTATGTCAATGGTTCCTCGATTGTATGTCACAGGCAATTGGGTCGGAGATGAGGCAGGAGGGAGCAGCCGTAAAGACAAAGATAGGCTAAAAATAAATGAAAAAAAAAGTGATAGCTTTCAGTTAATTTGTATTTTAAAAAATACCAACCATGTGGTCAATATTTGATATCCCTTAAGGCAATTTTTTTTAAAAAAAGTAATTCTAAATAAAAAATTTATATATATACTAAAATGGTGTGTGACCAAGAAATTTTATATTATTTTTAAATTTAAACACAAATATATACTCTATAATATATCATTTTATCTAGTTTTTAATGAAAAGATAGAGGAATATTGGTTAACATGCCAAAAATATGCAAAGTTCATGGTAGCTCGATGATATTTTTGATATAGGATTAAATGTAGAGGAACATGTTTTCACTGCTAAATTAAATTATAGTACAGCATTCCACCTTTAAAATGATGATTAAAGTGAAAGGATCATTCGGACCTTGAAAAATATCTTGAGAAAATATTCAGATGGATAAAGTAGTTAAAATGATTGCTAGTCTTCCTAGAGTTGCATATAACAATAGTTATCGTGCTACTATCAAGATGGTCCAATTTGAGGCACTATAAAAGACATTATAAGCCTCCTAGTTGTTGAAATGAAGTTGTGAATCCTACTTGGGTCAGTCATGGTGGAGAAAGATGTTGATAAAGTGGAGTTGACTTAAGAAAGGATGTTAGGAATGCAAAGTGGCCAAAAAAGTTATGTTTATAGGAAAAAAATATAGCACATTTATAAAGAAGGAGATCATGTCCACTACAAGAAAAAGTCGTATTTCCGACGGTCCATTTTCGACGGTCCGACATCCGTCTAAAATATCGACGGTTTTTTCGGCGGATCTTTCAAACCGTCGATATTTTCGTCGGATAATTTTCGACGGTTTTAGCCGTTTAAACTTTCGACGGTGCTAAATTCGTCGGAAGGTTCCGTCGAAAATATTTTTACTTCGACGGTTATGACCATCGATAATTTCGGCGGTTTATCTAACCGTCGAAACTTCCAGCGGTCTGAACCGTCAAAAAATTTCAACACTGGTTGCATACAATTATTGAACTTATCGACGGTTTTGACCGTCGAAATTTGCGACGTTCAAAGCAACCGTCGATATTTCGGCGGTCATAGCCGTCGATAGTATTTAAATAAAATATTCTAGCTTAATTTTTTTCGACGGTCTCAACCGTCGAAAATGGAAATTTATAATTTAAACAAACTATAGATCTGTTGATGTTTTGAAAATTTATTATTATGGGAATCGACGACTAAAACCGTCGATATTTCGACGGTTTGAAGAACCGTCGATATTTCGACGGTTTGAAGAACCGTCGAAACTATCGACGGCTAAAACCATCGATATTTCGACGGTTTGAATAACCGTCGAAACTATCGACAATTTTTCCAATGAATTCGAGCCGTCGAAACGCGAATTAATATAATATTATATTTACCTATGTTGCGGTGGTTTCGACCGTCGAAAAGTGGTTATATAAAAACCTGACCCCACTCTTACTTTGAACGTTTTGAACGTTCGTCCGGCCGCCGCACGTTTCGTCCGCTGTTCGTCCGGCCGTCGACCACCTCCCGCCCGAAGCTTTCGCTGCCGACTGGAATCTTCGGTGCAGGTAGGTCCGATCCCCGCCCTCCTTGGATATATAATTTGTCTCTCCGGCGGCCAGATCCGGCCGCCCTCCGTGCGACGGCCAAATCCGACCATTATTCGCGCGCGGCGGCCAGATCCGGCCGCCCTCCACGCGCGGCGGCCAGATCCGGCCGCTCTCCGCGCGCGGCGGCCAGATCCGGCCGCCCTCCGTGCGCGGCGGCCATATCCGGCCGCCCTTCTGGTCTCGGCCACATCCGTGAGCAAAAAAGCTTCCGCGTATAGGTCCATGAGCAATTTCAAATATCAATTAAGCCACGTGACTCGGTTACAATCATGGTAGTCAGGACCAAGCATCTTCGTAGCTAGACAATTATGTTATATATACTTATTATATCAAAATAATCTTATAATCTTTCATATGACAGAATAATTTATTCTTCCACCCTGAAAGATAGTGAAGGATTTTTAGCTTCAAATAAAAATTACATGAAATTTTATCTATATATATTTTATTTCGAAAACATGTTCATAGGCAAAGTTATCATAATTTTCATTCTCAATCAGACATTGAAAATACAATAATGACACAACTGAGAACACATTGATGAAGTAATCCTTTGACGGGAAAATAGTAATAAGACATTGCCACTAATGAAGGTGGGCCCATCTTAATGGTTCTTTCTGAAGATCGACACAGAATCTGTATTCTATGTTACACGTCCTATCTGAATCAGGAAGTATTTTTCTTTTTAACGAAAGAGTTAACTATTAATTTGCATGCCAAAGGACATCTTGATACAAGATACTAAGAAGATTACATGGAAGATCCTCCTTACAAAAAATTTTGAAACCCTGAGATTTATCAATATCAACCAAAAGGTCTGCAGCCCTATTACACAATCTATAGCAATGTGTATGCTATCTCTATACCTAGCAGTATGATTAGTAAACATTATCTAAACAATCTGTTCTTCCTCAGTTGTTTCATAAACTTTTTCCTTTCCTTATACAATTTTGTATCACTGAAATTTTTTATGATTTGCAAATAATGCAGTCATTATGTCATACTTGAACGATTGTCGATGGATGTACAAAAAAAATAATCCTGATCGTAGAGGCTTGACACAAGAATTTACAGATGGCGTTGACTATTATGTTACTGTGGCTTGTCAATCTTTACAATTTCAGCGGGAGGGAACAATTAGATGTCCTTGTTTGAAATGTGCTAGCACAAAGTTACAGACGATAGAGACTGTCAAAGTTTACTTATATAGAAAGGGTTTCAAACCCAATTATTAGGAATGGGATGATTTAGGCGAAGGAGCGCCTTCGACAAGCGTCCCAAATCTAGGTCTTCATTTCGTGGATCCTGAACCAACATTTGCTTCGCAATATGAACAGTCTGTTTATGACGCAGCTGCAACTGAATATGGCAATATTAGATTTGAGCAGAATGAAGAGGCATCAAATTCAGTAGCAAGAGATTTTTATGACTTACTAAACGCATCGAGCCAACCCTTATGGCCTGGGTGTGAAAGTCATTCGGAACTATCACTTGCTGTTAGATTGTTGAATCTGAAAGCCGACCACAATATTTCACAAGCATGTTTTGATGCATTTCTAGATATTTTAAAAGAGGTCACACCAACTGGGACTCGTATTCCTGAAAATTTTTATAGGACAAAAAGATTGGTCAGTAAACTTGGTCTTGGCTCAACTAAAATAGATTGTTGTCGTGATGGTTGTATGTTATATTACGGCGAGGACATCAATCTAAATGAATGCAAGTTTTGTGGGGCCGAACGATATAGAGTGACTAACAAGTCTCAAGTCGCTGTGAAAAGAATGCATTATTTGCCTCTTATTCCAAGGCTTAAACATCTATAGGATCAGCGTCGCAAATGAAGTGGCATGCACAGCATAATACTTCTGAAGGTGTCATGCTTCACCCATCGAATGGTGAAGCGTGGAAACATTTTGATCGTAAGCATCCTGATTTTGCTAGGGACCAAACACTACAAGAAAATCGCGATTTTCCGACGGATAATTTCCGATGGTTTTAAATCCGTCGCAATTTGCGACGAATTTTTTGACGGTTCCATTTTCGACGGATTTTTCGACGGTTATGACCGTCGGAAATAATTTATATTATTATTTAATTTTTTGACGATTAGGAACGTCGATATTTCCGACAGATATCCATTCGTCGCAATTTTCGACGACTTTTCCGACGGTTACGACCGTCGGAAATAAAAAATTAAATTATGTATTTTTTATATTATTATTAAATTTTTTCGACGAATTTTCCGACGTTCCTAATCGTCAAAAAATTAATTATATAATTTATTATATTATTATTTAATTTTTTGACGATTAGGAACGTCGATATTTCCGACGGATATCCATCCGTCGCAAAATCCGTCGCAATTTTCGAAGGTCGTAACCATCGGTAAATGTATAATAATATCATATAAAGAGTATTTTATTAATATAACTAGTGACGGTCCAAACCGTCGCAATTACCGACGGTTTTGATCGTCGGTAACGATTACTGACGGTTCAAACTGTCGGTAAAATAAAAAATAAACATTATATATAACTAAATATATTTTCGACGGTCACAATCGTCGGTAATTATAAAAATATTTAATATTTACATTTTTTACGGTCGAAACCGTCGATAATTAAAATTTTATTATCCCGCTTTTTTTCCCTTTTCCCACTTTCTTTCCACTTTTTCCCTTTATATATATTCCTCCTCCCTCTTCTCTCTCTCCCTCCTCTCCTCTCTCTCTCTCCGGGCCGCGAGCACTCTCTTCCGCGCTGGACGCCGGCGACCCTCTCCCGCACCGCCGACCTTCTCCCGCGCCGGCATCTCTCTCTCTCTTTCTCTCTCCCGCTCCGCGCCGGCGTCTCTCTCTCTCTCCGGCCAAAGGCCGCTGCCCCAGCGGCCGATCGGTCGACTGGCGGCCGGATCCGGCCTCCAGGTGGCCGGATCCGGCCTCCAGCAAATGGATCGTTCGACACGTGCTTTGTTCTTAATCGTCCTTTTTATTCGATTGAGATATCTTTCAAAAGGACACATCCACCTATATTGTACTGGTCCACCTACCATTGCCTCATATGGCCGATGAATAGGTAAGTGCTCCATGGAATCAAAGAATCCCGGTGGAAATATTCGTTCTAACTTACATAATGTTATCGGAATATTACGTTCCAATTGGATCATATTTTCCACCGTTAATATTGTAGAACATAATTCTTTGAAGAATTGATTCAACTCCGTTATCGGCTTCCAAATCTTATCCGGGAGTGAAGAAAAAGTAGTAGGAAGCAAAGTTTCCATGAATATGTGGCAGTCGTGAATTTTCATGCCAAACAAACGCAAGTTATTCATGCCCACACATCGGGTCAGATTTGTTGCATAACCATCCGGCATTCTCAGCTCTTGGATCCAGCGACACACTTGGGTCTTCTGCTCCTTAGTGAGAACATAACTTGCTTTTGGTTTAGATAATCTTCCGTTAGGTAAAGTTACTAAGTGCAACTCTGGCCTTCGACAGTACTCCTTCAAATCTAGTCTCGCCTTGAGGTTGTCCTTTGTTTTACCTTAATGTCCATTATGGTGTTGAATACATTTTCAAACACATTTCTCTCAATGTGCATGACGTTCAAGTTATGATGTATCAAACAATCAGACCAATAAGGTAAATCCCAGAATATACTTCGTTTGGTCCAATTATGACAAACACCTTGTCACCGATAATTTTGCATAAAGCATTGACAATGCGACGTAATTGAGCTCCTGAGCGTCTGACCGGAGGCATGTCTTCTACAACCCTATTCCGTCGAAATGCATTTCGGTTATTTCTGTACGGATATTCAGCTGTAAGAAGTCGTCTATGGCAATCAAACCAACTATTTTTATCCCCATTTCTCAAAGTGAACGCATCTGAGTGTTCCATGCAAGATGGACAAGCTAATTTCCCTGCAGTCATCCAACCAGACAACATCCCGTAGGCTGGAAAGTCATTAACAGACCACAATAAGGCAGCTCTCAATGTGAAATTTTGTTTGGTCGACACATCATAAGCGACGACACCATCCCACAGTTCTTTTAGCTCGTCTATTAGAGGCTGTAAATACACGTTTATCCTCTGTTTAGGACTCTGAGGACCAGGAATAATGCATGTAAAAAACATATAAGGTGCGGACATACAAATCTCAGGTGACAAATTATAAGGTGTTATTGTTACCGGCCAACATGAATAAGGAACTGAAGTCTGACCATATTGTGTAAAACCATCTGCGCGTAATCCGAGCCTTATGTTCCTTTCACTACTAGAAAAACGTTGATTACCGACGGTCCGGACCGTCGGTAATCAGCCCGAAAATCGTCGATAACGCAATTACCGACGATTTTTCAGTCGAAATCGATCCGTCGAAAAAATGCTCGTCGCAAATGGATTTGCGACGGTTGAAAAAAATTCGTCAAAAATATCGACGGTTCTGGCCATCGAAATAGTCCCGGCGGTTCGACCCGTCGAAATTTTTCGACAGTTGCAACCGCCGGAAAAATCCCCGGCGGTTCGAACCGTCAAAATTTTCGACGATTGCAACCGCCGGAAAAGGCCGGCGGTCCGAACCGTCGAAATTTTTGACGGTTGCAACCGCCGAAAAAAGCCGGTGGTCCGAACCGTCGCAACTTTTCGACGGTCGCAACAGTTGAAATTTTGGACGGGCGTCGCAACCGTCGATCTTTTGACGGTCGCAACCGTCGCAAATAATTTTTTAAATATAATTTTTTAAAAGCCATGGCCCGATCAGTCAAAAAATTATTTGCGACGGTTGCGACCGTCAAAAGATCGACGGTTGCGACGCCCGTCCAAAGTTTTGACTGTTACGACCGTCGAAAAGTTGCGACGGTTCGGACCGCCGGCTTTTTTCCGACGATTGCAACCGTCGGAAATTTCGACGGTTCGGACCGCCTGCCTTTTCCGGCGGTTGCAACCGTCGGAAATTTCGACGGTTCGAACCGCCGGGGACTTTTCCGGCGGTTGCAACCGTCGAAAAATTTCGACGGGTCGAACCGCCGGGACTGTTCCGATGGCCAGAACCGTCGATATTTTCGACGAATTTTTTTCAACCGTCGCAAATCCGTTTGCGACGAGCATTTTTTCGACGGATCGATTTCGACTGAAAAACCGTCGGTAATTACGTTATCGACGGTTTTCGGGCTGATTACCGACGGTCCGGACCGTCGGTAATCAGCGTTTTTCTAGTAGTGAAAGGAACATAAGGCTCGGATTATGCGCAGATGGTTTTACACCATATGATCAGACTTTAGTTCCTTATTCATGTTGGCCAGTAACAATAACACCTTATAATTTGTCACTTGGGATTTGTATGTCTGCACCTTATATGTTTTTTACATGCATTATTCTTGGTCCTCAGAGTCCTAAACAAAGGATAGACGTGTATTTACACCTTATAATTTGTCACCTGGGATTTGTATGTCCGCACCTTATATGTTTTTTACATGCATTATTCTTGGTCCTCAGAGTCCTAAACAAAGGATAGACGTGTATTTACAGCCTCTAATAGACGAGCTAAAAGAATTGTGGGATGGTGTCGTCGCTTATGATGTGTCAACCAAACAAAATTTCACATTGAGAACTGCCTTATTGTGGACTGTTAATGACTTTCCAGTCTACGGGATGTTGTCTGGTTGGATGACTGCATGGAAATTAGCTTGTCCATCTTGCATGGAACACTCAGATGTGTTCACTTTGAGAAATGGGGGTAAAAATAGTTGGTTTGATTGCCATAGACGGTTTCTTACAGCTGAATATCCGTACAGAAATAACCGAAATGCATTTCGACGGAATAGGGTTGTAGAAGACATGCCTCCGATCAGACGCTCAGGAGCTCAATTAGGTCGCATTGTCAATGCTTTATGCAGAATTATCGACGACCCAAATGTCACATACAATGAGTATGGTGTTTGTCATAATTGGACCAAACGAAGTATATTCTGAGATTTACCTTATTGGTCTGATTGTTTGATACGTCATAACTTGAACGTCATGCACATTGAGAGAAATGTGTTTGAAAATGTATTCAACACCGTAATGGACATTAAGGGTAAAACGAAGGACAACCTCAAGGCAAGACTAGATTTGAAGGAGTACTGTCGAAGGTCAGAGTTGCACTTAGTGACTTTACCTAACGGAAGATTATTTAAACCAAAAGCAAGTTATGTTCTCACTAAGGAGCAGAAGACCCAAGTGTGTCGCTGGATCCAAGAGCTGAAAATGCCGGATGGTTATGCAACAAATCTGACCCGATGTGTGGACATGAATAACTTGCGTTTGTTTGGCATGAAAAGTCACGACTGCCACATATTATGGAAACTTTGCTTCCTACTGCTTTTTCTTCACTCACGGATAAGATTTGGAAGCCGATAACGGAGTTCTTCAAAGAATTATGTTCGACAACATTAGCGGTGGAAAATATGATCCAATTGGAACGTAATATTCCGATAACATTATGTAAGTTAGAACGAATATTTCCACCGAAATTCTTTGATTCCATGGAGCACTTACCTATTCATTTGCCATATGAGGCAAGGGTAGGTGGACCAATACAATATAGGTGGATGTGTCCTTTTGAAAGATTTCTCAATCGAATAAAAATGACAATTAAGAACAAAGCACGTGTCAAATGATCCATTTGTGAAGCGTATATGATTCAGGAGATTTCATACTTCTATTTTTACTACTTCGAGTCCCATGTTAAGTGTGCGAGGACCAAAGTCCATCGAAATGATGAAGTTCCAGAAGAACAGTCTGATGTGGCATCTTTGTCGCTCTTCAATCAGTTAGGATGACATTTTGGGAAGCCAAGGAGTAGATGGCTCAGTGATGCAGAATTCAAGTCTGCCACGAATCATGTCCTTCTAAATACGCCGGAGGTGCAAGGCTACATTAAGTAAGTTTAATATCCATGCGTTCTTTTCTTTAACGTCTTTCCAAACACCATTTTGATTTAGCCATCACTTCGTATGTAGTGCTTTCTTGCAATACTACATTGTCCCTGAAGAACATGTACAAGATAGAATCGAGAATGATTTCGCACCGTGGTTTAAGGAACAGGTAATTTTCAAAATATTCTAAACAATTTGATGTCTTCAGCGTCTACTATACTTATTTATTTTCATATTAGGTTCTCAATACCGGCACGGCGTCTGGTCTCCATAATTTGGCATGGGGACCGGCTCGAGAGGTGAAAAGTTGGCCGATGTATTTTGTGAATGGTTATAAGTTTCACACTGAAACTTGGTCGATCGGGAAGAAAATCGTGAACAGTGGAGTATGTGTCGTGGGATCCACGGACGGAGAAAATGAGCATGACTACTACGGTGTTCTCAAAGACATTATTCAGCTGCAATATACTGGAGGTAATAAAGTCACATTATTTGAGTGTAATTGGTTTGATCCAAAGGAAAGGAGAGGGATGCGAGTTCACAAAGATTTCAAAATAGTTGAAATACGTCACAATAGGTGTTATGATCGTTTTGATCCTTTCATTATTTCGTCTTCTACAAGACAAGTACATTATGTGCCATATCCGGAGAAGACCAGGGACAAATCACAATGGTGGGTTGTAATAAAGACGAAGGCAAGAAGCAGGATAGAAGTTGATGGTGCATTGCAATGTGCCTTTCAAGATGACTCACAGGCGTCTGTGGCCCCTATTGTCGACACCGAATTAGTCGACGCTCTACAGGATTCGGAACACGTATTTGAAGACTTCGATAATGTCGACATACAAAATGATGAAAAGGATTCGGACGAAGATGAATTTGAAACTACGACGACTTCTGATGATGATGATGATGACAGGTACCAGTCATGTGGAAATTCAGATGATGAGTAAAGGTGTTTTTATTTGTCGTCACGAATTATCAATTTTTTTTACCTTACGACTATGATATTTTATTACGAATGTTGTCATCTTATTGATTGTTCATTTACGACTTATATTCATTTTGTTTGAGGCAATAGTTTGTTTGAGGCATTAGCGATGCATGTGGACAAACAATCGGATCAACGGATGCCTGACGCGGACGATGCATTCTTATATTCGCTACCATCTCGTGAGTGTTTGAAATAATGATCAGAAGAAGTCATTCGCAAAAGCTTATTCGAATTAATTTGTTTATTTTTTATAAGTGCCTCCGGATATTAGGAATTGGTTCTCGAGTTATACGTATAATTCCATTCCTCAAGATGCAACACAGGACGTAGCCGAACATAGTCAGGTCAAGACGTTGTGACATTTGAATTTTTTGTCAATTGTGAATTTGACTTGGAATAAATTTTGTACTATGCAGATGTATCGATTTGTTAAAAGTAAAAATAAAGGAAAGGAGTCGGTCGTCCCTAGAGCTCTCAGTACTCCGTCTGCTCCTATATCAGTAACGGGCATTCACATAAAAGGGTGTTCTTCTCCTCCGTCAGCTCCTAGATCAGCCACGGGCATTCGCATAATAGAACATTCTTCTCCGCCGGGTCCTTCCTCTCACGCTGATATTGCGGACTTGGATACACAATTTCCACAATAACCCGTCAAAGCTCATTGTTCCGTGGAAGACTCGGACCAGGCTTCGTCAAATCGTGTTTACAAAGCATACGTGCAGCCAGATGGGAATTCAGGATAAGTGTTATTTTATGTATATCGAATCCTTATTCATGCTTTGATTCAGCCATGACATTTTATAACTCTGTGTCCTTCCAGATTTGTACCGTCGAAACCAGCGGCTGCAGCAGTTGCTAAAGTGTTGCGACATAGGTATACTGAAGCGTGGCTTACATGGAGGGAAGTTCCTTATGCCACAAGACAGATGTTATTTAATGAATTTCAGGTATCATTAGAAGCCAACATGATCATTAATATTTTTCTTCGTAATACATTAATTATTTTTAAACACTTACAGGCTGAGTGTGGTGGGAGCCCGAGCATACGGAAAAAATGTGAAAGGCTTTTAACTCTCGGTGCTCGAAGAGATTGTCCGTGATGCTTTCTGAAGCTCGAGCTGACGGAGAACGACCCAATGGGATCCCCGAGGCCGTTTGGATCGATTTGTTAGGAAAGTGGTCCACCGAGGAGTACAAAGTGAAATGCGAAAAAGCAAAAACCAGTCGAGAGTCCGACCAGGGAGCGTGCTTGCATTCAGGCGGATGTCTATCCACGAGCACGATTGCTAAGAAAATGGTAAGGTCTTTCTCCGAACTCAGGATGAAATATTATTCTTTAAGAAAATGGTAAGTGTCGAGAAAATATTATACTTTAAGTTGCAAGGTTTAAAATATTATCTCATTGCAGGAGAAAGAGACGGGTAGACCACCTACTCAGGATGAAATATTTCTCCGAACCTATCAGAAGAAGAACAAAGAATGGATTTCGAATTATGCCCGGGAGACATATGTATGTAAATTTTTGTGCATTTACTTTTTTCTAAATTGCAAGTTAATAATTAATTAACAAAACTTTGAAGTCGATCACCTAGTCGTCGTTTGTAGTTAATTATTTTCTTTATATTTCAGGAGTCTTATAAAACAAAAGAAGTTGATCATATTACGCAAGCCACACAGGAGGGGACCACACCGTTGACCCTAAAACAACTTTGGACGGACCACGTCGGCGTGAAGAAGAGTCGCATTTACAGACTTGGATCTTCTGTGAGTGACACAGATATTGGATATGGTCGACGAAGTACTTCAAGTTCATCTCCTTCTAGTATGCAAGAAATTGTGGATTAGGTGACCATCAAGATTAGGGAAGAGGTCAGAAAGGAATTCGAAGAACGTGAACGTCGTAACAGGCTTGAAATGAAGAAAATGATGCGTGCTTTCATGCATGGCGAATTGAATGACGACGACGCCGAGGTAGATTCATATATAATACATAATTATTTTTGGAATTTGCTTTAATCTGATGGTTCATTGTACTCATTAGATTCATATGCACTTTGACATCAACATGGGTACTAACTTAAATTTTACTCTTCATCCATTTCAGTTAGATCTGTAGACTTTCAAAGTTTTCACCGGAAATGGAGTGCAGACAGCTGGATCATGTAAATGTCAGTACTTAGTATAAATAAATATACTTGTAGTTTATATTTCCTATTTTTTCCTGATTGGCCATGAACTTCAACATACTTCCTGATCACCGCATGAAATCATAGGAAAAAAACTTAGCAACCTTATTTTAATGATAACTTTGACATTTTGGATTTAAATGGTAATAATGATTAAAAGTCATATGCCTCTTTCTATTATTTTGGATGATTATGCTCGATTTTGCTTCAATTTTGAGATTCGGCGTTAGCTTGTTAGTTTACGCATCTTCTATTGAATTTATCAAATTATGTTGATGTTAAATTCAAATTATGTTTTTATATTTTAGATTTTAGATTCAATTAGATTTTGATTTTGCTCTTCAACACTTAACAAAACTGAATTCATGTTTTTTTTGCATTTTCATATGTTATAACTTTTACTCTATCTCAATTTTGTGCAGTGATATTTTGCGACGAAGACGTTATGCGAATTGAACTTCAGCTCTTCGTCGTGACGAAGACGTTATGCCGTTCAATTTGTGAATTCATGTGATGTTCAATTTGTTTCATGTTTGGATTATGTGAATTAATTGTGTCGTTCCATTATCTCATTCCATTATGGATCATGTTTGGATTACGTTATGCCGAATTGAATTATCTGTGATGTGATGTGAATTATCTGTGAATTACGTTATGCCGTTCCATTATGGATCAAATGTGTTGTATTATCTGTGAATTATCTGTGAATTCACTATTTTTTTAAAATTTTTTTATGTTTCCGACGGTCCTGACCGTCAGAAACAGCTGAAATATTGTAATTTTCAGCGGATTTTTTCGATACTTACCGACGGTTATATCCGTCAATACACAATTATCGACGGTCGTAGCCCACGAGTAAAACCGTCGATACAAGATTGTCGACGATTTGAACCGTCGATACTAGTATCGACGGTTCAAGCTGCCGATATATATCAACAGTTAAAACCATCGATAGTATCCACGGTTCAAGCCGCCGATAGATATCGACGGCACGAACCGCATTAAGCCGTCAATAAATATCGACGGCTCGAACCATCAATACTATTGTCGGTTCAAACCATCGATATATATCGGCGGTCCTAACCGTCGATAATATTGACGGTTCGCCCCGTCGATATTTAACGTTCGACTGCCGCGCCCGCCAGCTAGACCGTCTGTAATACCGACGGTTCAGAAGAAACTGTCGCAAAATATTTGCGACGTCCCTTTTTTGCACGATCATTGTCCGTCGAAAGAATCATCACGCCCATTTTTCGCACGATCATTTTCGACGGATCTGGCCATTTTACCGACGGTTAGGACCGTCGGTAAAAGGCAGTTTTCTTGTAGTGGTCCTAGCTAGTGAAGGTGTCACCAACCTATGGAATAATATATTTCACCATAAAATAAAATCTAACACAAAGATATATTGGATCATTCCCATGTACTAGACAAAGTGGGTGAAGGAGCTGACGACTAACATTGTCTCTATCATATGCCATATTCCATGATATGCTCTGTCTCAATTCTTCACAAATACACATACAATAGCCCACATGATGATCATCAAAGAATTACAATAAAAGAATATTTAAATTATAAATAGTACATGGTTGAAATTTTAAGTGAGCATTGTCCATGCAAAAGGTTGTAAAGATGATAAGTACCATCAGGAAACGAAGCAACATGAGAACTTGGAGAACTCGTGAACAATTTTTCAAACTTTTTGGTGAGTGTGTATATATTCATTAAAATTAGAATATGAATTTTCTTTAAGTAGGGAAGAATTTGATACCCCAAATTAATAAAAAAATAGTATTAATAATATTTAATAGAACCTTTGTAGTTATCCTAATATATAGACCAAACCCTTCATATTTCTATTTTTCCTTTCTTCTTTCACATGACTACCTAGGACATGAACACCCATGTATCTAGGGCTTAATAAAGAAGAAGAAGTTAAAATAAATGAGAGGAAGAAAAAGAAGAAGATGACAAAACTAATTAACAAGAGGAATATAAAAGGGGATTAAATTCCTTTCATCTCTCTAACTATTTATTTGCTTAGATTGAGTGAAGTAGTTGATGAGAATGTATATGATAGTAAAGCATTTAGCAAGGACCACATAAAGTTTAGGGAACAATCCCTAAAAAGTTATGGATTTTCATGATGAACATATATTTATGATACCCTAATTTGTTTTTCATATGTGTTGAAACATGTTCCTTTTCTTATTAAATTATGCCACATAATAAGAAATTCATTGGCATATAGAACGTAACTCAAAATTTGTGTGAAATAACATATCATCATGTGAATAAATCTTGTTTGCAATTGTTTCGTAGGCTTAACTTGTAAGTCACGATCATGATGCAAGTCTGAAAATAATATTATTTATGACCAAGAAGACAATGTAACACCCCACGATTTAACCAAGGGTAATATAGTAATTTTATAATTCAATTAGAGTGTTTGATGGATTGAAGAAAAATTTAAATCCCATTTAGAGTGGAAATCATAATTAGATTGAGATTAGGAATTTTAATTTGATTTGAGATCTAAAAGATATATTAATGGATATAGGATTTCCACGTAGGATAGGATTGAGAATTTTATGGCTTAAAATATTTTAGTCATTAAAATAATATTTATTATTATTTTAATTTGAAAATTAGATGATAAAATATTATAAAATTAAATAATTCCGAAAATATAAAGTAAAATTGGAGAGGAATTTGATTAATGATGGGATATTTAAATAATTTCGGAATTTACTTAAATTAGGATAAATTTCTCTTAGTTAAAGAGATAAAAAAAAGAGGATTAAATTTGAGAGAAATTAGATATTATAGTTAAAGTTAAACTAATGATTTATAAATCTTATAAATAAGAAGTTGGTCGACTAAACTTAAAGAGGGAGAGAAATTATTTGTTTGTGTGTGGCGCTCTTCGACGACCGACGTAATTTTCTCGGCGGCGAAGGCGGGATTTCAGGCGTTAGCAAGGGTAAGGAGGGGTCCTTTGGATTTTATTTTATATCAAATTCTGTTTACGGCTGTGTTAGCGATTGTAACCAAAGAGATTTAAAAAAAAAGAAGAAGAAAGAGTTTTACACCCCTAAAGAGAAAGAGAGAAGGTGGAAAAAAAATGAGGGCGTAACAAAATAGGAGAGAGAAAGGGATTGAGAGAAAAGAAAAAAAAAAGAGATTGGAGCAGACATTTTTGCGGGCGTAAATGAATTGAGAGAGAAGAGATTAAGAAGGAGAGAGAGAAAGTAGAGAGAGAAGAAATTGGTGGCCAAGCCGTAATAAAAGAATAGAGAGAGAGGGGAATTGAAAGAAAAAAAAAAGAAAAGATTGGTTCATGTCCGTAAAAGAAGTAGAAAGAGAAAGAGAGAGGAGTAAAATCAAAAGGGAGAGAAAAGGGGAAGATTGGAAGGGGAAATATGGTGGCTGTAACATCAGGAAAAAAAAAAAAAGAGAAATGGTGATGGGATGATTTGGTGGCCAACGAATGATTGGCCGTAATAGAAGATTAGAGAGATTGGAGAGAGAAATAGCAGAACATAAAAAAAAAGGGTGCGTACAGGTTGATGGGAGAGAGAAATTGAGAAAGAAAAGTAGATAAAAGAAAATAAGGAGAAAAGAGATTTGCGGTCGATAAGCAGAAGAAATAAAAAATTTCTTTTAGTTTTTTTTCAATCTGATTTGAAATTTTCTGACAATGAAATTCTTCATTTTATTTCTCGGTCAGGAAAAAAAAATAGAATATATAGAGAAAAATGATTAAAAGTAATTGCTGGTCAAAATTCGGCATTGGTGCAACCAATTGACGATCGAGAATAGAGTTAATTTTTCAACAAATTTGAGGTACGTAGGGGGATCCCCATGGCGTCGGTTTTCCGCGACATGGATCCCAAAACTTTTTTCGTTATACATAAATTACATATTATTTTGCATCGATTGAATATTGAATGACATAGATATGACCTTCAAAAATTATGTTGAAAACACAATTCTTGATGGTGACAGAATTTGGTAGGGGTTCTGTCTGACACGATTTGGATTCCATTTAGCACGATCCGGGTAATGATCAACGCGGATTGGATTCTGGAATAGAAAACATGTTTTTATGAATTGATTTATAGTTTATTGGATTGTTAAGATCGTTATTCATTGTCGATCATTTGATTAACATCTCTGATTTTATTATGCTCATATCAGATCATATTATCATCATATTGATTATTGTTGACATTACACACCAATCATGATATTGATTATGATATTGATCCATTGACCTCATTATTGATTAATCCTGAACAAATTGTCATCGTATCCAATTTACCGTCATCCTATCTAATCATATCATTGATTAATAGTGATTTTCTGATTAGGTCATGTTTAACCTAAGATAATTATTAAAGATAGACATCTTAGGTAATTGAGATAAAAGTTGAAAATGTATTGGGCCCATGTCTACTGATTGCCACTGGGACTGATTGGGCATTCGGGCTAATATTGCACATTCGGGTTGATAGGGCCTTCGGGCTAATATTGCACCTTCGGGTTGATAGGGCCTTCGGGCTAATATTGCGCCTTCGGGCTGATAGGGCCTTCGGGCTAACTACGCCTTCGGGTTGATAGGGCCTTCGGACTAATATTGCGCCTTCGGGCTGATAGGGCCTTCGGACTAACTACGCCTTCGGGTTGATAGGGCCTTCGGCCTAACTATTTCGGTGTGATCATTCGTCCCCCATCATACCCAAACTTATTGATTGAAGTGGCATGGTGTCCCCTAATAATAATAGAAAGCTCTCTTATTGCGCCCGAAAGGGTTGATCATAACTCCAAAGATGGAATTGATAATTGAATTGATGATCGAATTGTTAATTGAATTGCACCTTAGTGGCTGATGGACAATTGATTTCGTCCTAGTGGTTGATAGACTATCGATTTCACACTTATGACTGATGAAAAAATTAAATTGCGCCTTTAAGGCTGATGGATAGTAAATTATGGTCTCGGTGCCTGATAGATGAATTGATAAATTATTAATAGAATTGAATTAATAATTGTTATTGTGACCTTCATCGACTTTTGGCCAATTGAACATTGATCAATTGTTAATTATTAATTGAATTATTTATTGTTGAATTGTAGTCTTCATTGACCTCTGATCAATTATATATTGTTATGAATAATTATTTATTGATAGTATTGATATTGATATTGACCATGGTTCATATAAATATTATGGGTGACCCTACGTACTGAGTTATCTCATTGGGCTTTGCCCCTGTATTTGGATCCATACAGGTGATGGTGATGGCGATTGTGAGATGGTTGGTTACTCCTCTGACGGGTGACATGCACATGGATATAGGGTCCATTACTGTATAGACGTGGGCCCTAACCCGCAAATTATTAGATATGGTATAATAGCTTCCGCATATTATAATAGAATGTTGTAAATTAGTCTTCCGCTTATGTAAGTCAGTTCGTTGACTGGTCAAAGTCAATGTATAGAATTGAGTGACGTTGTCGAGATAGCCTTCTGGGCAGGCAAAAGAAAAAAAAATCTCGGGGCGTTACAAAGGTATCAGAGCCTAACGAGAGACACTTCTTAGTTGTCTCTAACAGAATAGAGTCCATGTGCACACGTCATGAGCAACCACCGCGCCATCAACAAAGAGTCAAGTAAGTTTCTGAACGATGATTAACTTAGATAGCTTACCAATGCAATATGAAATATGGAGTCTTACGAGGCTATGGATAGAGTAAGGGATGACATATATCCTTATACTTCATTGAAAGTATAAGGCAACGCCTAAGGAGGTTATTTCGAAAGGAATAACCCAAGTTCTAAGGAGGTTATTCTAAGATAGAATAACCAAAATCCTAAGGAGGTTATCCCCATATGATATGGTGTGATGATAGAATAAGTTGTGGATAGAACACTCATGGCAATTTATGTTTTGTGGATACAGATGGAATCAAGGATGAGCTTTTCACACAACATCCCACGAGCTCCCCGAAGTGGATCTCAGCGGGCCAATCAGCAGGCCCAAGGTCCTCAAGTCAATGAGCGGCAAGTCCTAAGTCCGAGAACGAATAGACATAATGCACAAGGCCTTCTCATGAATGGAGTACATGCCAACGTGCAGCAGGAGGAGGAGGAGCAGTTAAGACAAGGATTGCCGCCTCATGAATCTCACTCAGCCCACACTGAGCACTCCCAGCCTAGGAGCTTCGACCTATCATCTCACCATAATCGAAGGGATACAATAGAAAGATTTCTCAAGTTGCAACCCCCTCAATTTGATGGGAAGGGCGACTTTGAGGATGCGGAGAGCTGGATTGAGGAGATTGAGCAGATCTTCCTCGAAATCGATTGCGGTGAGGACCGCAAACTGCTCTACGCCAATCGTAAGCTGAAGGGTGAAGCCAGAGAATGGTGGAAGGCCGCTAAGCTGACAACGTTCTCAGGCCAGGATAATGTCACCTGGGAGGACTTCAAGAAGGCCTTCAGAAATAGATTCATCCCTGCCTACGAGAGGGGTAGAAAGCAGAAGGAGTACCTAACACTCCAGCAGGGATCGATGACCATCAAGCAATATCTGACAAAATTCTTGAACTTGGAGAAGTACTCAACATTGCAGCAATCAGAACTAGATCGAGTGAAGCGTTGGGTGGATGGCCTTAAACCCGGTCTTCGAGAAAGAGTGAAAGGAGGGAATTGTCAGACCCTCCAATTTGCTGAAGAGTTTGCCGTCTATTTAGAAGATGGAGATAAAACAAGTGACAAACAACATAATCAAGCATCTGCTGACCAATATAGAAACCGACAAGAAAAAAGAAAGACTACCTTGTTCCTACTGTCAAAGATATCATGTGGGAGAATGTTATCGCAAAACAGGAGCATGCCTCAATTGTGGAAAGCAAGGGCATTTCGCTCGTAATTGTTTGGAACCAAAAAGGAATGAACAAGATCGAGGAAGGAATGAAGGGTCGGGTGCACTACTATCAAAACGTGTGTACAACATCGAAATGGATACTGAGCATCGCGTAGACGAGGAAGATTAAGGCACCATTATAGAATGAATGATAGACATCGAGAATAGAGAATAAAACAATTATAGAATAATTAGTCTTTTCATTTGGATAGATTAGAAAAAAAATGCAAGGACATTGATAATGAATATGGATATTCTTTTAATAGGCTTATTGATCGTATGTTGGATTGGTCAAATTCTCTTTCGCAAAATTCGAGGACGAATTTATTTTTAAGGAGGTTATTATGTAACACCCCACGATTTAATCAAGGGTAATATAGTAATTTTATAATTCAATTAGAGTGTTTGATGGATTGAAGAAAAATTTAAATCCCATTTAGAGTGGAAATCATAATTAGATTGAGATTAGGAATTTTAATTTGATTTGAGATCTAAAAGATATATTAATGGATATAGGATTTCCACGTAGGATAGGATTGAGAATTTTATGGCTTAAAATATTTTAGTCATTAAAATAATATTTATTATTATTTTAATTTGAAAATTAGATGATAAAATATTATAAAATTAAATAATTCCGAAAATATAAAGGAAAATTGGAGAGGAATTTGATTAATGATGGGATATTTAAATAATTTCGGAATTTACTTAAATTAGGATAAATTTCTCTTAGTTAAAGAGATAAAAAAAAAGAGGATTAAATTTGAGAGAAATTAGATATTATAGTTAAAGTTAAACTAATGATTTATAAATCTTATAAATAAGAAGTTGGTCGACTAAACTTAAAGAGGGAGAGAAATTATTTGTTTGTGTGTGGCGCTCTTCGACGACCGACGTAATTTTCTCGGCGGCGAAGGCGGGATTTCAGGCGTTAGCAAGGGTAAGGAGGGGTCCTTTGGATTTTATTTTATATCAAATTCTGTTTACGGCTGTGTTAGCGATTGTAACCAAAGAGATTTAAAAAAAGAAGAAGAAAGAGTTTTACACCCCTAAAGAGAAAGAGAGAAGGTGGAAAAAAAAATGAGGGCGTAACAAAATAGGAGAGAGAAAGGGATTGAGAGAAAAGAAAAAAAAAAAGAGATTGGAGCAGACATTTTTGCGGGCGTAAATGAATTGAGAGAGAAGAGATTAAGAAGGAGAGAGAGAAAGTAGAGAGAGAAGAAATTGGTGGCCAAGCCGTAATAAAAGAATAGAGAGAGAGGGGAATTGAAAGAAAAAAAAAAAGAAAAGATTGGTTCATGTCCGTAAAAGAAGTAGAAAGAGAAAGAGAGAGGAGTAAAATCAAAAGGGAGAGAAAAGGGGAAGATTTGAAGGGGAAATATGGTGGCTGTAACATTAGGAAAAAAAAAGAGAGAAATGGTGATGGGATGATTTGGTGGCCAACGAATGATTGGCCGTAATAGAAGATTAGAGAGATTGGAGAGAGAAATAGCAGAACATAAAAAAAAGGGTGCGTACAGGTTGATGGGAGAGAGAAATTGAGAAAGAAAAGTAGATAAAAGAAAATAAGGAGAAAAGAGATTTGCGGTCGATAAGCAGAAGAAATAAAAAATTTCTTTTAGTTTTTTTTTCAATCTGATTTGAAATTTTCTGACAATGAAATTCTTCATTTTATTTCTCGGTCAGGAAAAAAAAATAGAATATATAGAGAAAAATGATTAAAAGTAATTGCTGGTCAAAATTCGGCATTGGTGCAACCAATTGACGATCGAGAATAGAGTTAATTTTTCAACAAATTTGAGGTACGTAGGGGGATCCCCATGGCGTCGGTTTTTCGCGACATGGATCCCAAAACTTTTTTCGTTATACATAAATTACATATTATTTTGCATCGATTGAATATTGAATGACATAGATATGACCTTCAAAAATTATGTTGAAAACATAATTCTTGATGGTGACAGAATTTGGTAGGGGTTCTGTCTGACACGATTTGGATTCCATTTAGCACGATCCGGGTAATGATCAACGCGGATTGGATTCTGGAATAGAAAACATGTTTTTATGAATTGATTTATAGTTTATTGGATTGTTAAGATCGTTATTCATTGTCGATCATTTGATTAACATCTCTGATTTTATTATGCTCATATCAGATCATATTATCATCATATTGATTATTATTGACATTACACACCAATCATGATATTGATTATGATATTGATCCATTGACCTCATTATTGATTAATCCTGAACAAATTGTCATCGTATCCAATTTACCGTCATCCTATCTAATCATATCATTGATTAATAGTGATTTTCTGATTAGGTCATGTTTAACCTAAGATAATTATTAAAGATAGACATCTTAGGTAATTGAGATAAAAGTTGAAAATGTATTGGGCACATGTCTACTGATTGCCACTGGGACTGATTGGGCCTTCGGGCTAATATTGCACATTCGGGTTGATAGGGCCTTCGGGCTAATATTGCACCTTCGGGTTGATAGGGCCTTCGGGCTAATATTGCGCCTTCGAGCTGATAGGGCCTTCGGGCTAACTACGCCTTCGGGTTGATAGGGCCTTCGGGCTAATCTTGCGCCTTCGGGCTGATAGGGCCTTCGGGCTAACTACGCCTTCGGGTTGATAGGGCCTTCGGGCTAACTATTTCGGTGTGATCCTTCGTCCCCCATCATACCCAAACTTATTGATTGAAGTGGCATGGTGTCCCCTAATAATAATAGAAAGCTCTCTTATTGCGCCCGAAAGGGTTGATCATAACTCCAAAGATGGAATTGATAATTGAATTGATGATCGAATTGTTAATTGAATTGCACATTAGTGGCTGATGGACAATTGATTTCGTCCTAGTGGTTGATAGACTATCGATTTCACACTTATGACTGATGAAAAAATTAAATTGCGCCTTTAAGGCTGATGGATAGTAAATTATGGTCTTTGTGCCTGATAGATGAATTGATAAATTATTAATAGAATTGAATTAATAATTATTATTGTGACCTTCATCGACTTTTGGCCAATTGAACATTGATCAATTGTTAATTATTAATTGAATTATTTATTGTTGAATTGTAGTCTTCATTGACCTCTGATCAATTATATATTGTTATGAATAATTATTTATTGATAGTATTGATATTGATATTGACCATGGTTCATATAAATATTATGAGTGACCCTACGTACTGAGTTATCTCATTGGGCTTTGCCCCTGTATTTGGATCCATACAGGTGATGGTGATGGCGATTGTGAGATGGTTGGTTACTCCTCTGACGGGTGACATGCACATGGATATAGGGTCCATTACTGTATAGACGTGGGCCCTAACCCGCAAATTATTAGATATGGTATAATAGCTTCCGCATATTATAATAGAATGTTGTAAATTAGTCTTCCGCTTATGTAAGTCAGTTCGTTGACTGGTCAAAGTCAATGTATAGAATTGAGTGACGTTGTCGAGATAGCCTTCTGGGCAGGCAAAAGAAAAAAAAAATCTCGGGGCGTTACAGACAATATGCTTGGGCGTGACTCGATTATATATGGAGATAATACAATTTCTCTCGCAATCGTGAAAACATTATGTCATAGGCATAACACGTATATATAGATAATGTAGTTTCACTTGCAATTGTGAAGTCATTGAGTCACGGTCACTCACGATTGTTAAGATGCGTGATATATCAGAGGCATGTGACACAAGTTTGCAGAGAATGTAGTTTTGCTCATGGACGTAAAGTTGCAATGCAGGCTTTGCGGAAGTGAACATCAATTCATGAACGTGACCATCAAGAGATCCTTTCATGTTTAATATTATTATTTGTACGTAGATATTTATTTATTTGTTGATGTATTTACACACTTAATTATTAGTATTATTGATTAATTGTTGAATTATTGAAATTGTTTATGCTTCAAGATTAAAATTTCTCTTGAACTATGATAAATGTATTGATATAAATTGAAGTATCGAATTGCTATGTTAAATATGGAAAATTGCTATATGATGATTGTTATATCAGAACTCAAGAAAGCAAAAATTGAATGATAAGTTATTTTGACATATCATCAATTGATAAAAAGTAATTATCCTAACACTTACAGTGGTATATGTGTTTAAACTGAAGCGTTTGGGATGCAAAATACACACTTGCGACTAAAATAATCAATTGTGATGATTATGACATGATTATCAAATTAAAAGGATGCTATATGTTAAGTCAAATAATGTGATATATAAAATTAACTTCAATTGATAATATTGTATTAAAAATAAATATGTCATACAATTATTAATGTCAAAAGTTATAAAGTAACTTTTATTTTGTCTACATGGCAAAAAGCAAAGAAAAAAGATAAAAATATGAATGACTATATATGTATACACACGCAAGCGTGTTTGATTGATGACATTCATAATAATGTTACTATGTTATTATGACAAATGCATAATTTTTCATACATACCACCTATATATTATACATCATGGCATACAATATATGACATTTACATATTCAAATGAAAAATCTTAGATTGATAATGGTACATGGTTCATGATGAATCATAGCACATGATTAATATCAATAAAGTAGATCTAGTGTAGTAGCCTTTGAGTTTACGAATTAATTTATGTTCCGAATTACTAAACAGTCTTTATGTTAGTACACTAATCATGTTGCTTTATTATTATCCTTGTGATTCAATTATATTTATGTTATTAAATTCTTAGTATTAATATAATATTAAATTATTAAGGCGAATGAGTTGCATTTAAAATTATTCAATGTCATTTAATTAAATTTTCATAATGTTACATAATCATTAAAAAACTAAAATAAAACTCTTGAATGTTTGGTATGAGAAAGGTCAGAATAAGGTTCACAACCCAGGATAGCAACCAACAAACATAAATCTCATCACGTGGGTCCCACATTTTTTTTTTCTTGGGTTAGAAGTGATCATGTGAACAAAATATTTTAGGGGGGAGTGGAACAATATGCTCTTAGTTGAAACAATAATTAAATATTGGTAAATGTTCTCAAATAATATTTTTCTCATCCAAACACTCCATACAAAAATACATCGATGTTCTCATTTAATCCAAACAAAAAGATGTAAAGAATATAAATATAAATAAGATATAAAAAAAACTTTGTGATCCTATTCTTTGAACAAAATTGACCCTTCTTTTAGCAAAAAAAAAATTGTCTAGTGTCTGTAATAACAAAAAAAAAAGAACACAAAGTAATGGGCTCCTTTAACAGCCCATTAACATTAAACCTAATTAACTCACCCCTAAACCCTCCTTCTCCTTAGCGCCGCACGACATATCCCTTCCTCCACACAAAAACACCTCAATCCCTCTCTCTTCCTCTCTCTCTCCCGTCAAGTACAGCACACATCCTTCCATACCCCAATGCCCCATGCACACGCCTCCTTCAAGGAACAACAAAGCTAGTGGCCACCATGAGGAAGGAGCATGCTGAAGCATAGATGTCATGGAACAGCAATGAATCGATGAGAAAATAAATTAATCACGCTTAATAGGTGGGTGAATCGAAATCACCTTGCATGACCTCTGAATTATCCCAATTCATGCTCTAATCATTATGAAAAGAAAAGAATATGAATATGGTTCAAGTTATCATTTTTTTTAATTGTTTGATTCCTTTATTTTTTTTAATCATGCTCTAATCTTTTTTTTTTTAATTGTTTGATTCATTGAATTCTCACCTAGTGGGATAAGGCTTTATTGTTGTTGTTGTTGTTGTTTGATTCCTTGAATTCTTTGATTGGTTGATTGTTTGCAATGCATAATATTTCTGTTTGTTCTATTTATGTATCATTGATTGCTAGGATGTAGGATTTAGAGTGGGCGAAAGTACGTAAGGGAATTCTATTTTCCTATTGTGCCGTAATATTTTATGACGCAATCTAGAATGAAACTAGAATTATTACGGCCGTAATTTCTGATATTGTGACGTGGTATTTTACGGTGCAATTTAATGTGAAATCGAGTCGTAGATTTATTACGGCCGCAAGAGGAAAAAAAGATATAATAGAGATAATTTTACGGCCACCAATCTTTTTGCTGTGTAACATCTGCATTGCAAGAAAAAAAAAACAATAGAGAGAGTTTTTACTGCCGCTAAGTAGATAGAAAAAAAAAGAAGGGGGATTTTACGGCCAAGAAAAGGGGTAGAGAGAGGATAGGAATAGAGTGAAAAAAAGAGAACATATGCATATTACGGCCGAGAGTAAGTGGAGACAGAGAAAGGAGAAAATTGTAAAGAAAAAAAAAAGAAGAGTTTAGGATTTTTACGGGCGTAATGGAATAGAGGGATGTAGGGACAAAAAGGTTATACATTAATAATAATAATGATAAGTATGAGATTACGGTTGTACGGATAGGAGAAAAATAGGAGAGAGAAAACCTTTTACTATATTTATTAATTATTTTCTTTTTATCTAGATATTACTAATATATATAATTAATCCTATTGTCTGATCCCACAGAGATACTACACTGATTTACATGATCTACTCTCTTATTGATTTATTTCTCATTGATCATATCGTATCTATTGAATCAAGAACAAAGAGCCACATGTTGTAAAAGCGATTAATAAGTTCAGATGAAAGATTAATTATGGGTTGTCAGTCCAAGCCAAATGCATCAAGATAAGGGTCGCTCCCTTGATCATGGTTTGATCACTCATTGACTCGCACAAGGCCGTATCGTTTGCTGGGCATACCTCAAGAACTAAAGGCACCTAAAGTCATCCTGATTGCTAATTAATAACCAAGATTAAGAAGCATGTTCAAGTCAAGTCAAGTAAAGTTACTGTCATAATTTTCAAGTATGCTATAAATTCATATTTATTAATCATCATTTAATTCTTATGATTTATGATATCCTCTGATTCTTATTATTATCTATGATGCTGCCATGTTACCCTTTCATGTTCAAGTTAAGAATTATTATTCATCTCTGATTATTCTATTCATATTATGCATTGTATATCATGTGGTTCTCCACTAGGCTGTAAAGCTTACGGGAGGACCTCCTCCCCTGTATCTGATTTCCACAGGACCAGGACAGTGACGTGGTGGAGTAGGTGTGCGGTGATGAAGCTCTAGCGATAGGACAACACATGAACCATAGGGCTTTTAGAGTGTTTATTGGTTTTCATTTACCTTCCGCATTTTAGACTCAGGATGTAGAACTTATTTTATTTCTTAGCAATGACATAGTCACTTTTAGACTTCCGCAAATTAAGGTTATATTTTTCTTTATTTCTTTACTTTATTCCACTGACGTGTCTCGGTTCTTGACTGAGATATGGTCAACATCATGGTCAAAGTCATAGCATGTCGTAGCGCCTTCAGGTTGGTCTTCGTCATGTTGCGGGGGTCGATTTGGGGGCGTTACATTTATGGTATCAGAGCCTAAAGTCAGGACTCTCTTGACGTCCTAGTGTATAGAATATTATGGTATTGGTTCATGTGCTATCGCCGAGCAATCGCCACACCCTCCACCGTAAAGTACAAGTAAGATTTTTTTTCTTGCTTTGAGTTATTCTTTATCGATGTATTGATATGTATTTCACATAAGTGGTTGATTCCTAAGGAGGTTATTCTATATGGTAGGAATCAACTTAAATGTTATTAGTGATTAGACAAAAAGGGTCATAAATGGTACAAACAAATTGGAACAGAATAAGTAACAAGCGTGTGGATAAATATACCTACGTGAAAAATGAGTCTTATAGATATTTAAAGAATAAAATATAAGAAACAATTATGTTTCTTATAATTCATGTTTTTCATATCTTTCATGATCGCTCTATTCACGGACTTCTTCTGCTGACTGCAGCAGTGTGAAGAGGAAAATGAATAGACATATCAATTGCAAAGAGATGTAAATTTAAGGAAGAAACGAGAGAATTATAAGAGTAATTAAAGGATTCGACGCACACAACACGTAGATGTGAGATGATTTCAAATAGTAGAAGTGAAATCAAGTATGTCTAAGTTATGATTTATCGTTATGACTTATGTAATTCCATTGGTCTACCAATATAGGGGTTTAATAAATTACCTTATATGTTTATATTGATAAATATGGACCCATAATGCTCATCGTGCCTTAGACTTCATATGGCCCCCATATTAGGTTGATAAAGGTCATAAGCAAATCCAAATTAATTATACAAATTTCTAGTTGGATTACCTTATATGAGTAATAGAAAGTAGAATTATTAATCATGCTCAAGTTATGTAATATTAAATTAGACAAGGGTTTAAGTTTTAGAGAACTGTCCAAGAAACATGTATAATGTATGGATGGACAAATATAAGAAGTTAAAAGGTTGAGAAGTCACATCGATTTGAATAAAGGTTAGAAGAAAATTATCAATAAGTAAGTAGTTATCTGATTTAATTAAACATGTAGATCTAGCATACTCATGCACATATGCACATATAACATAGTATATTTATAAATATATAAAAATAAATAAGTAAATAAATAGATAGATTTAAATTAACTCAGCTTAGTATATAGTAGATTTGAAATTTTTATTAATATGAAGTATATTTTTATATAGCCATTATTAAAGAATTAATTCTCTATCATCGTAGTGTAAATATATTTCCAAAATAGACTAACATGGTTAATACAAGAATTATATAAGAACAAGCAAAGCATGAAAGGATTAAAATGAATATGAGAAATTTTGAAAAGATTTAAGGTCTCTTAACTGAGACATGCTTGAGGAGGATATGAGCATCCAACCATTAAGTATTAAAAGATCAAGTGAGAAAATCTTAGAAAGTATGGGGGGTTAAGGTAAAGTATGAGGAATTTTATAAGTCCCTTACAAGATTTCTAGAAAAGCAAGTTATGCACCCGAGAGGGATGATTATGCAAGTTTTAATTGATTTATCTTGATTATTGATATAATTATAGTTTTCACAATAATGTTAAAACGTATAGGGTATTTAATCATATAATCATGGTTGATGGTTTAAGAGGAAAAATAAATCATATATATGTTTAGATAATGAGTTAAGCAAGTCATCAGATGATACATAGAATATCCTCTAAGATGATATACAGAATGTTCTCTAAGATGCATCTACGTCAATATGATGAAAAATGTCCAATATTTTGTCTTGATCAAGTGGACCACTTATGATTTGATCATAAGTCTTATAAATGGATTAGTTCTCCTTTCCAACCTTAAAGTTATCCCGACCCTCTCCTATGTGCTACGAGATATCGTTAATAAAAAGGACAATGAAACGATGTGTAAAGAAGAAGAATGATTGCTTGTTTTCTGTTTTGTTGATTGTGTTGTTTCCTTGTCTTATTGTTTGAATTCACTCAATGTGTCTACCTGCATTCATGATGTTTGACTAATGTAGTGCACATAAATTGTTCTGTTAATTCTGGATTAGATCATACTATGTAACGATCCCTCAGCGTAGATATCGTTCGACCTTAACATTAATTCAAAGTGCTTTAGGATACTCAAGGAAATAACTTGTTGTGGTAATATATAACCACTAGCCTCCTATAAAATTATACGATATGACATTGCAAGAACCAGATCAATGTAGTCCAATAAGTTATGTCTTCCACTCAAAAGCTAAATGATTATGATGATGTTTAGAGTAGGGTCACATCAAACATAGGTCATCGTGAAAGTTATTGATATAAATTGACCTTATAAAAATGATGATTGACATGATTCCATCACCAATTTTATCGAATCATATGATGATGCCATTATCTACAATGATGGACAATGTTCTTAGTGATCCTATTTATCCTTATACGACATAGGTCACCCGATAAGGACGATGACCCTATGGAAATAACTTCATACCATTAAGTTCATCCTAGAGATACTAATGGCGATTGAAGATAAGATCTTTTCTTTACATCGATTAGAAACTTCTTAGGAGGATTGTGAGGGGATTCCTATTTGATTCTTCCTCCTAAGATGTATAAGTATTATGCAAAAAGAAGAATAATGACTCTATGAATCTAGAGATTTATTAACAAGTTGTTAAATAAAATAACCATCAAGACTATGTCTGTTACCATGCATAGATGACCTATTTAAGGCTAGATGTACTCAAGATCGTCTATGGAGTGAGAACCAGCAGTTTCGAGTTGCTGAAGAAGATGTAATGAAGATAATTTTAAATGAATGATCACTATAAGTTGAGCGATACCATTAAGGACACCCCTCAAACCTTTAGGTCCTCATGAACATTGTGGTTAAACTATGCCTACATTTATGTAGAAAAAATTGAAGTGTTCATTGATCAAAAGAGCCTTAGGTATATTTTCTTTTAGTAGTACGCTAATATGTGATAATGAAGATGACATGAAGTTTGAAAGATTTTGAGTTCTCCATGAAGTACCATTTTGGTAAAAATGAACTCGGTTACACATACACTTGGATACAAGTGATGCTCACTAGGCTTCATGAGGCTGCATATGAAATGTTGGAGGTACTAAGCATGTGGAAACCAAATGATAAAGTCCTAAAGAGAGCAATACTAGATGAATAACGTAAGCCTGGGTTGTGGTCCATTTAGGAATAAGTCTTATAAGAAGTATTAGATAAATATTATAAGTCTGGGTTACGATTCATTTGAGAAGTACACAGATGTATAAGGATGAACAAACAGTAATGACATGAAACATGGAAATACAAAAATATGTCCCAAGCACTCAGCATGTCAATGTGGAAAAATTTGAGCATCAGAAATTCTATGAGATGCTGATGCATGACGTTAAGAATTCGTAGATTTGACCTTCGCTGAGTATCCAACACATATAGTGGAAGCAAGGTCCAACGTCAAAAGAACAAGGATGTACCCATGGCCCGGGTAGCTTGGCACTTTCATCACGGTGATGACGCAACATGGGTGCTCGAATCAGAAATGTGCCAAGAAGTTCCACATCCTTTCGATAAATCCTCTACCCTATGCAAAATTCGAGGACGAATTTTCTTTTAAGGAGGTAAGAATGTAACAACAAAAAAAAGAACACAAAGTAATGGGCTCGTTTAACAGCCCATTAACATTAAACTTAATTAACTCACCCCTAAACCCTCCTTCTCCCTAGCGCCGCACGACATATCCCTTCCCCCACACAAAAACACCTCAATCCCTCTCTCTTCCTCTCTCTCTCCCGTCACTTACAGCACATATCCTTCCATACCCCAATGCCCCATGCACACGCCTCCTTCAAGGAACAACAAAGCCAGTGGCCACCATGAGGAAGGAGCATGCTGAAGCATAGATGCCGTGGAACAGCAATGAATCGGTGAGAAAATAAATTAATCACGCTTAATAGGTGGGTGAATCGAAATCACCTTGCATGACCTCTGTTTATTTGATTGTTTGAATTCTTTGATTGGTTGATTGGTAGATTTATTACGGCCGCAAGAGGAAAAAAAGATATAATAGAGATAATTTTACGGCCACCAATCTTTTTGCTGTGTAACATCTGCATTGCAAAAAAAAAACAATAGAGAGAGTTTTTACTGCCGCTAAGTAGATAGAAAAAAAAGAAGGGGGATTTTACGGCCAAGAAAAGGGGTAGAGAGAGGATAAGAATAGAGTGAAAAAAAGAGAACATATGCATATTACAGCCGAGAGTAAGTGGAGATAGAGAAAGGAGAAAATTGTAAAGAAAAAAAAAAGAAGAGTTTAGGATTTTTACGGGCGTAATGGAATAGAGGGATGTAGGGACAAAAAGGTTATACATTAATAATAATAATGATAAGTATGGGATTACGGCTGTACGGATAGGAGAAAAATAGGAGAGAGAAAACCTTTTACTATATTTATTAATTATTTTCTTTTTATCCAGATATTACTAATATATATAATTAATCATATTGTCTGATCCCACAAAGATACTACACTGATTTACATGATCTACTCTCTTATTGATTTATTTCTCATTGATCATATCGTATCTATTGAATCAAGAACAAAGAGCCACATGTTGTAAAAGCGATTAATAAGTTCAGATGAAAGATTAATTATGGGTTGCCAGTCCAAGCCAAATGCATCAAGATAAGGGTCGCTCCCTTGATCATGGTTTGATCACCCATTGACCTGCACAAGGCCGTATCATTTGCTGGGCATACCCCAAGAACTAAAGGCACCTAAAGTCATCCTGATTGCTAATTAATAACCAAGATTAAGAAGCATGTTCAAGTCAAGTCAAGTAAAGTTACTGTCATGATTTTCAAGTATGCTATAAATTCATATTTATTAATCATCATTTAATTCTTATGATTTATGATATCCTCTGATTCTTATTATTATATATGATGCTGCCATGTTACCCTTTCATGTTCAAGTTAAGAATTATTATTCATCTCTGATTATTCTATTCATATTATGCATTGTATATCATGTGGTTCTCCACTAGGCTGTAAAGCTTACGGGAGGACCTCCTCCCCTGTATCTGATTTCCACAGGACCAGGACAGTGACGTGGTGGAGTAGGTGTGCGGTGATGAAGCTCTAGCGATAGGACAACACATGAACCATAGGGCTTTTAGAGTGTTTATTGATTTTCATTTACCTTCCGCATTTTAGACTCATGATGTAGAACTTATTTTATTTCTTAGCAATGACATAGCCACTTTTAGACTTCCGCAAATTAAGGTTATATTTTTCTTTATTTCTTTACTTTATTCCGCTGACATGTCTCGGTTCTTGACTGAGATATGGTCAACATCATGGTCAAAGTCATAGCATGTCGTAGCGCCTTCAGGTTGGTCTTCGTCACGTTGCGGAAGTCGATGTTAGTCCTTTATTCCAATCATTTTCTCTATCCAATGAGCCCCACTACATTAAATGCAAATAAGAAAAAAAATGAGTGGATAAATTAGCTCTTCAAGAACTAGTTATTTATTTTATATCATTCACTTCTTGATTAATCCGGGAAGAAAAAAAAATGAAACAAATGCGGCTCGTGCTTATATCAGTACAACTGTACAAGCTACCGACTTGATGTCGAACCTTCCATGTTAATAAAGTTGCTTGTGCACATTATAAATAAAAACTTGCGACTTTAAATAGGTTTTTTATTCACAATAAAGAAAAATATATGCAAAAATCCGAATTAGTCTTTTTTTTCACATTATCTTTTACTTTTTTATTATTCTTCACCGAATTCTCTATTTTATGTGATAGCAAAAATCCTTTTCTCCCGATTCCCAAGACTAAAATAATAATACAAAGAAATATATAATCCGAATCAAAATATTAACCATCTATTTGGTAATAAAATGAAATGAACGACAACTAGCCATCTTTTTCACTTTTTCGCCATCGAAATGAAATAATCGATTAGATTTGTTTTTACGTGCTCGCTTACTTGGACCAAGCTTTTGCAATAATGTTATCCATCTACTTATCTTACAGCCCAAATTCGATTACGAGGCCATTTGATCTCCCCTAATAGGCCTCTATGGTATCAATTAATGCCCAAGAAGGACAAAAAACATAAATAAAAAATTTCCTCGCATAAAAAACGGAGGTCTAATAAAATAATAAATAATATACTAATAGTATTTCAAATTCAAACTTTTTAGTTTCTTTTGGCACAATAAAATTGTGTCATGACGTCACGTTAGGAAAAAAACTATAAAATATATAAAATAATTTGTAGCGACTAGAAATCTATGGATCTATGAGACGTGCCATTTTTATGGTCATCCACGTAACCCTATTAGGCAAGTAATCCAACTTGGCTCGCTTCAACCGTGGAAGAAAGAAATGTCGTTTTTTTCTTTTCTTAATTATCAGCACCATTTGCATCTTTGTATCAAGATTCCAAATGAGCCAAATTAGGGTTTTAAATGTGGCGTGAGTAAATCACAGCACCTGTTTTCTTTCTTTCTTTCTTTTTTTTTGTGACATTTTTTCCCCGTGTAGAGCTTGAAAAGTCCAGCACGTAAAGGTACCCAAGTGATTCATAAGTCAATATGTGTGCACATTCTAACCACCACTTAAGAGGTTCTCCTTATCTCAATAAACAGTTGCACCATCAAATTGCACCACAAAAAAATAATACAAAAATTGTATTTGCTTTTCAATTATGATGTCATGCATGGTCAAATTGTGCCATCCTTTCTCTGGTGGCAAAGTAATATACGACTTGGTCAAAGTATAGTACATCTCTTTCTATAATAAATAAATAAGTAATCCATATGATATTATTATATGAAATAATAACCCCTTATAATAAAACATGAGGCTTAAACAGTGTCATATATTGAAAAAAGATCCATGGAGCATATATATTCGTATGGAACGAGTTGAATAAGATTTGATTCGTTAGTGAACAGTGATCCATACTACTCGTCCTTTTCTATTTCTTGTTATTAAGGTATCTCACTATCTTATAATCTATCAAGAAATTACAAAAGCATGTGCTTGGAAGGATGTATGGAGCATTATTATATTAATTTTGTTTTTGTAGCTACCCACTCATTTAAGCACCAACATTTTCCATGCTTACACAGTAGGTTAGGCAGCGAAAGAGAGTGACACGTTTTCTTGGATTAATGTAGAAATAATTTAATTGACTTATTGGCATAATAGTTGCTTAATTAGTGGTAAGAAAGCCACAAAGAAACTAATTACAGACTAGTGAGGATGCACGAGACAATTCGTGCACGTACATACTTCTACTTATCTTGATGATTTAAATATGTCATAGTGTGGAGTTCATTGTATTATTTCTTTTCTTTTCAGGAGTCTCAAGCTGAATTATTATTAAATTATTTAAAATTCTGTTCGTATGGTGATATTATCAAAGGTTTAGAAAAAAAATTAAAAGTAGAAAATATTTGGATATCACAGCGGTTTGACTCTTCGATGTGCCCCGTCTTTTGGTTTTATGTTTCTAATGCTAAATTTTGAGAAAAAAACGAAATATGGCAAAATAACCTTCATGAAAATAATATTACCACATGTTTAGTTGTGTATCAAAAGCCAAATTAAAAATTTTAATTGTTTATATCATATATAAAATGATTCCCCTTAAGAAAGATATTTTCAGGTCTTGTGAATGTAGGATCTCAAAGGGCACGAAAAGGGGATAAATTGATGTTCAATTCGAAAATGTCAATTTTACAAAAACTGTCGCGAAAGCTTAAAATCGATTCTTAAATTATTTGCAATTCAGATCATAAATTCAATATTAGAGAAAGAGAGAGAGAAAATCAAACGTAAAGGCACGGTGATTGTTGACAAGGTTCGGTCACACCTTGGCCTATGTTTCCGCTCTGACTTCGAGACCGCCGAAGATTTCACTAGTCACTTCTTTTATTCCAAATGGAGTAAGAAAGAAAGCATTTTACATCAACCACATTTTCTCCATTTCTAGAGACAAGGCAATCTCTCCTCCTAGGAAGCTAGTCTATTTCTCTCGCTCAAGAGGTAAGACTCTGAACCTCTTTTACACAGAAACTCTCTCAATTTTTTTAACAAAAATATTTCTCTTTTTTACAAAGCTAAGCTCACAAGTCACAAGAGAAGAAGAGAGAAAGAATGAGAAAGCTATAAAATGAAAACTTCAAGAAATGATCTCTCTTTGATAACTTGAAGTTTTTCTTCAATGAGTGAATGGATGTCTTTGCCTCTAGCTTTAGCACTTCTTTTATAGCCTTCGATGTGTGGAAAATTCATCCAAAAATTATTCCACAAATTTCTCCTTCAAATTTAATCGTTACTGTTCATTTGACTCGGAGGCCAGTCGACTGCACTTCTGGATCGGTTGACCGGTCTATGTGACCCATTGCGCGTTTTCTTCAACTTCTGCGCTTGATCGATCGACCAGTCCGTCGATCGATACATCGACCGGTATCGGTTCGACGTCGTCTGGAGCAAGGTTGGTAATTATCGGTTGACCGACATCTTCTGTTCAGTTGACCGGTGTTTTCTCGACCGGCCTTCTTTGCGTCGACGACAGGTTGATCGACCTGCACTCTTTTGATCATAACTTTCTGCACGATTATCCAAATTAGATGATTTTAAAGTCTATGGAAAGCTAACAGAATTCTCTACAATCTGACATTCACATTCATTCAAAACTAATGAGATCAGTGACAATTATTTAATCAAAGCGTAGTGCATAAAGTTATCCATTTTTCTTTATACTTTTTTAGCATTTCAACTTTAATCTTTCGAGATTTGTTTCATCAAAATATAATTTTATATGTCATTAAAATTTTGACCCAATAGTAAAGATTTGTTTGGGGTGTCCTCTGGCTTGTCCATTTTCTAACAAACGGAAATAAATATAATACCATTTGTTAGAAAACGGACAAGCTAATTATAATATATAATTAAAATAAGCTCATTTTTTTAGAAAAAATAAGATACGTGCAAGTTTGACAGCTAACTTTATACTTCGAAACTAGATTGGTTAAGGTTATTCACCGGGTTGACCATGAACTCAAAAATCCGACCCCCTCGAGTCAGGTCGACCCGACCATGACCCGACCAAGGGTCGGGTCAAGTTCGGATTGAAAAATTCCAACCTCAATTGACCCGATCCGACCTGATAACTCAATCTTTTTTAAAAAAATATATATAATTTTTTAGTTAATTTAATAGTTTTATATCATTTAAAAATAAAAATTATAAAATAAACTATTTTAAATGTAGAAAAGGCTATAGATATTTAAAACAAAATTTTTAGTATTTAAAAATAGTTTATTTTGTATTAAAAATAAAAACAAATGATTTTTATATTAAAAGATAAAAAATTATTTTAAAAAAGAAAAATGATGGTCCGATAACCTGACCACCCGAACCCGAACCGGCCCGGGTCGGGATGGGTCGGGTCATAGATAAGAAAAAGGAGAACTCAACTTGGTCGGGTCGGGTTTGTTCTTTTTTGGGTCAAATCTGACCCGTGAACACCCTTAAGATTGGTGCATGTGATAAATTATTACAAGTTACACATAGGTCCCATTGCTGTGATGACATCCCCTCTCCCTCAACCTCTTGCGATCTTGTCCATGCCATAAGGAGGGGGCGACATCCTCTATCTATTTTTCTTGACAGGTTTGTCGGCAATGCACAGAACGAGAGCGGCGCCCCCTTTTTTGTGGCGCATCGTCGGCGATGCGAAAAATCTCTCTGCGAGCTCGCCTACCAAATCAATTGAGGGATCTTGATTCTTGTATATCATTATGATAAATAAAATATTAAATGACTTCACAATAATTAATAAATTAATTTTAAAAATATTCATGATTGAATAAAATCAATTATTACATTATAAAATAGAAATTCACCCATTAAATAATAATTTATAAAATTTCCAGGTTTCATTGCCGGCCATTACAATCAAATCACTCCAAAGAGTTTAAACGCCATGATCATGAAATATCATTTCACGATCCTGTGGGGTAATCAAAATTCTAATTTTTGTTCACTCATGGTCGTGACAATTATGTCACATATATGATTTTCAATGTCACACTTGTGCAATTCGATTTCACAATTTGTAAAACACAATATTTATTTTCGATGTTCCCTCATTGTTATGATATAAATGTCAGGCTCATGACCAGTTCGCTCATACATTTCACGTTCCAGCATCCACCCTTGGTCGATGACTCAATGGTCACGCTTGTTATTGAACTCTAATGATTTTTTCTAGATCATTTTGTGTGATTTTAGGATTAATATAACTTGTGTAAATCGACATCTTAAAAGATAATATTATAGGGAATCATCATAGATCACTCTAATCGACTTAGATGCAAACAAGATCTAATGCATTTCTACATTATGCAACCCTCATCATTTCAACGTAAGATTCCCAATTGATCTCATATTCCTCAATCAAACTTCTTTTCATTATTCCTTTCTTGTCTCCTCGTCTCCTCTCTTTCTTTTCATTATTTGTAGTCATTGTAAGAATAAGAAAAGAGGTAGATAGTTTAAACTTTTTACATAGGTCGTAAAAAAATTGGGATCGTTATTAATGTGACGGCTAATAGAAAAGAATAATAAATCTATGAAATATATGAATAATTAATTAAGATAAAAGTGGGTATACTTTGTACTCTCCAAATGCTTAACATGTTTTCCTTTGATTTTCAAGAGTATCGTGTGTATCTTGAAATCATGCTCATTTGTGATCAGTCATTCTTCGCAAGAATGTGCCCATATGTCTTGTTCATCTTTGATCCACATGTTTAGTGGTCGACTATATTGTGTGATTAGCCAAGCGCTTGTGTAACATGAATTATGATGTCCTTGTTTGTTTCCAAGACAATGACATTAATTAGTTGGGACAAAATGTGTATTTCAAAATTATCATCCAGGAAGTGATAATGGTATTTGGTGAATCTTGAGGGCGACCAATAATTTAATGCATCGTAATTCGATCTTGAATTAATGAGCCTAAGTGTTTGTATAAAATTTTCAATTTGGACCTTCTCTTACTTTGACCATAGTAAGATTTTGTTTTATTATTATGGGTTTAACGAGGTGCTCCCAATTATCCGGAACCTTATGTTGCGTCCATGTTTCGCGAGCTAATGTTGGGAAGAGGTAGAGGGTGGCGGAGACAGAGGAAAGCAGGGGGAGGCAGCGACGAGGCCACAGTCTGCCGAGGAGGCCACGCCGAGGTTGCATGACCTTCAGCGTGCGAAGGCGGCGGCGACTCGCGAAGGGGGGGCGACAATTCACTCGAGCGGCGAAGAATCGGGAAGACAACAAGGGCTCGCGACGACGAGCAATCGCACAGTGGCGAGGAATCAAGATCCGACTTCGCCATCTCTCACTTGGACTTCCCTCTCACCTCCGAGACACCTCCCAGTGGCCTCATCCTCTTGCTCTCCCCCATCCTCCGTCGTCGGAGGCCCTTGCCACCTTCCCTCCCGCTCCTCCTACCTTCTCTCTTGCTCCCGACGCCTTCCTTCGTGGCATCCATCTCCCTTCTATCAACCTCGGTCCATCCAACGTCACTTCCGCCCCTACGTCTGTGCCTTCTACGGCCGCATTCTCCTCGTCGGCTGAATCGCCGACACCATCGACATTGTCTTTGCGGTCGTCGGCATCGGAGTCATCCTCTAGACTATCAACACGCGACAATGAAATCTGACTGTCTAATCCCCATCAGACGGTCCAGATAATTGAGGGAGCACTCTCATTAAATTATATTATTATTGCCATTTTAAATTAGAGAAGTAGCATAGCCGTGGAATAGACAATTCAAGGTTAATATAAAGTATCTACATTAGACTGTCACTGCATAAAGTTTATAATTTATAAATCAATATTACAATTATATGACAACCCCATCAATAATTAGCATTTGTAGGTTATATAAGGGGTGGGAAAATGTTACTGATAGTGATAATTGGGCTATTTTAGAATTTTGTTCTTTTTTTAGTGAAATCTGTGAAGAGAGTTTTACTATGTCTCTCTATTGTTTATCATATTTTTTATATATATTTACTTTGTTGTTTTATTTATTGGTCCAATTTCGACGTCATATTTTCACCGATCTTAAATCAGCTCCTTTGTATCGTAGCAAGGAAGTTTAAAAAGCAAATTATCGACTTCGTCATAATAAATATACCAAAAGAAAACGACAACATAGATTTATTTATCTATGGCTGATAAAATAATTCCATCATCTCAAAGGATGGAAAAAGATCTAGGGAAAAGATGTGACACACAAAAATAAAACAGAACACATGGGGACACATGCTTGATGTATCCCAAAAAGACTTTACACAACAAATATATTGACAATTGAAATGTTTTTATTTGATTGACAACAATTTAAAAATTTATGATTATTACTTTCTTCTAAAAAAATGCTTTGTAACAGCAAATTCAATATAACTAAATTGTTTTTTTGTTGTTGTTAGAAAGCTCTTTTTTTTTCATAGTGCAAAGTAATTCTCTAGTGCAAGATAACATTCTTTTTTTTATCTCCACAAAATTGAAAACAGCCCATCATTAAAAAAAAGCTTTAAATAGCAGTCACAGTCACATACCATCCAATCATGAAACTGATTGGCCACCCTGTCCATGTACATGTACATGTACAATGTGTGTACATGATGATTGTGTGCAGTGTAGTCCCATTGCAACCACACAAAACCCAGTCCCCAGTCCCCAGTCCCCAGTCCCCACTGTCTGTCTGATGATGTTGCCTTGATTCTCCCTTTTGCCTTTTGGCTTCTCCTCTTTATCACAAAAATTACAGGAAGCTCCTTTCATGCAAGAACAGAGACCCCTTTCCCTACCTCATAAATGCTGATGTTACCATTCATTCCATCCTAGTTATATAATAAAGAAAACAAACTAATAAAGAAAAATTATATTTGGAATGAGACAGGAAATAAATGAAGCACTTGTACCAGGTGTGTTCACGGGTCGAATTTGACCCGATCCGACTTCGGATTCGACTTGATCCGTCCGATTTTGATCGGGTCGGGTCATCCTACTTTTGAGGGTTGGATTCAATCCAACCCGACCCGGTTCGGATCGAGTTGGATCGGGTCGGATGGTCGGGTTACCCGACCATCATTTTTTCTTTTTCTTCAAATTTTTTCCTTACTTTATCTATTATTTAATATAAAAATATTATACAATATTTATTTAAAAAGTATAAAATAACTTATTCAATATATAAATATTATTTTACACATTTAAAATATTTTATTTATTTTTTATACATAATATAATTTGAAAATTAAAAAAAAAGGGTCTTCGGGTCGGGTCGGGTCGACCACGAATTCGACCCCACCCAAATTGGTTTGGATCGGATCAGGTCGTCGGGTTCGTGAGTCGACCCGACCCGCTGAACACCCATGATTTCTAGGATCCTTCTAATTTTAGGCATTATAGAGTAAAGTTAGAAACAGCATCGCAGAGTTGAATTAACAGATTCGTTCAAATTTTATTTAGTTGAAGTGAAATATGATGATAAGAAATAAGATGATTAATGTGATATGAAAAAGTAAATATGATGAATGAATTTTTATTAGATTTTGAATTAAAAATTATTATTATAATTATGAAGTATAATTTTATTATTAATTAAAATAAAAATTTTTATGTAAAAAATTTTGTTAAAATATATTATTTAAATATAAAAAACTTTTTTAAATAAATTATATTTAATGAAATATTAAAAAATTTTAGTGAACTAATAAGTAATAAATAATATTATATTAATATCTTATTAAATCTATTTTATATTTATTAAATAATTTATTTTATAAAATATATGGTGTGAGAGAAAAGAAAAAGAAAAAAAGAAAATGAATTTTGAAAAAAAACCGTCACGTCAAATTCAAATGAAAAAAAAATTGGAGCGCCTCCCAATTCCACGCTCTTGGATTCATAAATTCAAAAAATTAAATTATAAATAATTACGAAGCATGCATTAAATTAAATAATATAAAATATATTAACATGTGGTGATAAAAAGAAAAAGAGTGAAATACGATGGAAAAAATATAATGTTGCTAATATTATAAAAATAATGTTTTTCTATAATAAAAAAATTAAGTAATGTACAATTTTTACTAAAATATATTTTTCACTAATGTCAAGTTAAAATTTATGCAAGGTGAATAAAAATTTGAATAAAAAATAATAAGTTACATATATTTTATATATTTTAAATGAAAATAATGGTACTAAATATATGAAATATTCACAATTATAACTAATAATATGCAAGTTTGCATGAATAAAAATAATAAATTAATATTATTAATTATGATAATAATAATATTTTTTTATTATTGCTATATTTTTTATATTATTTCATATTTTATTTACTTAAGACAGAAAAGAATAAAAAAATTTGTGAATTATCACTTGACATATAATTTGTATTATTAGATAATTAAAATAAAATAATATGATGTGGGTCAAATAATTTAATTTTATATTATTAATAATCTAAAAGAATTATTTATAAGAAAATGCCCCCTCAATATAACTGCACAAGGACATGCTAAGGAAATTTTTAAAAATATATTAAAGGAAGGAGAGAGAGAGAGAGAGAGAGAGAGAGAGAGAGAGAGAGAGAGAGAGAGAGAGAGAGAGAGACCACGATAAGAGGCGGTGACCACGATAAGAGGCGAGAGAGAGAGGGACCACGATAAGAGGCGGTGACGGCGCAGCGCAATCATTTCGTCGTGGGTTGTGGTCATTTTTGGTGCTACTGTTCCCCCGTCACTTCGATGCGTATTGCACGCACGAGATCTCGTATACTTCAGAAAAAAAAAGAAGTGAAAAAAAAAACACCCCACCGAAAAGGGAAAAAATACAACACGAAATACGAGAAGTATCAACAGCAGCCTAATTACATTTTAAAAAGAGAAGTATTTTCTAATATTTCACTCAAAAAGATGTTGGTAATAGTATTTTCTTGTTTTGTTTTTTTGTGAAATGGATAAAAATAAAATTCTACATAATTCACTTAAAATTATTGCGTTTCTTACCCTTTTTTTTGTGAGTTGAAGTCGTTCGTTATAAATGAGAAAAAAAAACAAGGATCAGACACTTTTTATATTGTGTCAAGACTAAATTAAAGTAACAATATCAGCTTTGTGACGTTTTTATTTAATTTGATTCTGCAACATTATCTCATCTTTTTGTTTCTCATCTCCCGAGGCAAGTCAGATTTGTTTGCTTGTTAACACGAACAAAAGAACTAAGCACCGTCATCTCAGATATTTTTTTCCCCCAACATTATCTCAATCTTACACACAACATATTAGAAAGGATGAGATCCACGTGGACGTATGAAGATGCATGGACGATTACAGGACTAATTAAAAAGTAAATGATTGAAAAGTAAATGTAGAAGAGTTAATTATTTTTGCACAATATCTTGTTTTTTTAAAGGAACTTAATTATCCATTGATGAGTTAGTCAAAAGAGTCGCATACAAAATATTGTGAATGTCACGAGGCAGAAGTATTTTCATTGGCTGATCTACCCAAGTTCGCTAGGTAATCAGTCGTTTGGCTAGCTTGTCAATATATATGTTTGATTACAAAAATGTTTTAACTGATCTAAATGAGAAACAGTCGTGATGTTGCAGACGCACCATGAAATATTGTCCCTCCTTGTTGATGGAAAAATTCGAGAACAAGGAGAGAATATCGCAGAGAGATTGCAGAAAAATAGATGAGACACACGAATTTACTCAAGTTCATCCTTGAGATGAGGGCTACGTCCTGCAAAGAGGTTCCACTATATCGTTTAGGTTTTTCAGCCGCCACACAAATTACACCAGAAAATTAAGTTATTAATAGCCTCTCCAAACCAGATTTAAAACTCAAACAAATAGAAAAAAAAACCTAATCCGAACCACACGGACCGGCTAAACAAAAGCCCAAAACCCGTCCAGATTTCGGGGGCGCTGCCCCCGAACCGCCGCCCACTCACCGGCGAGCGGGACCGCTGTCGGGGGGCGGGGCCCCCCGAACCCCTCCTTTCGTTCGTACGCCAGCAATATTGTTAATTGGGTAATACTCAGATTCCCCTAAGCTCACGTGGGCGAACCCGGTGTGATAAACAAGGGGCCCTGAAGTATTCACCAACTCCAACATTCTCCCACTTGGTGGATACTTCACACCAATTAGAGCCTTGCCAGTAACATTCTTCTTCAATCCGACAGTAGTAGAGCATCACTCAAACTTTACACATGTAACTGCTTTAGTCAGAAAATCAGAACTATTCTATGTTGTATCAACATTTTCAAACTGAACCTCTTTCTTTTCCACCTTTTCCCGAATAAAATGATATTGAATGTCAATATGCTTTGTGCGTGAGTGAAATGCGAGATTCTTAACTAACTGAATAGCACATTGATTATCACATCTCGCCTCTATAGCACCTTGCTTAAATCCGAGCTCCAAGCACAATCGTCGTAGCCATATGGCATCTTTTGCAGCATGAGTAAGAGCCATATATTCTGCTTCTGTAGAAGAAAGTGCTACCACGTTTTGTCTCTTGCTCATCCAACTTAGTGCAGCCCCAAATAATGTAAAAATATATTCGCTAGTGGACCGTCTACTATCAATGTCTCAACCCCAATCAGCATCTATATGGCCTACAATATCAAGCCTCTTTCCTTTTCCCGCACCTTCAAAGCACAAAGCAAAATCTGAAGTTCCACGAAGGTACCGGAAAACTCTCTTGATAGCATTCCAATATTTCCTGCCTGGGTTAGACATATACCGACTCAAGACTCCCACTACTTGGGCTATATCTGGACGCGTGCACACCATGGCATACATCAAGCTGCCCACTGCACTTGCATATGGCACACGGTCCATCTCTTCGGCTTCTTCATCCGTCTTCGGGCATTGCTCTACAGAAAGTTTAGTTCCTAGATACATAGGAGTACCCACTGGCTTGCAGTCCGACATGTTAAATTTCTTCAACACTTCTTTTATGTACTTCTCCTGTCATAGCCACAACTTTCGCTTTTGATGATCTCTTCTAATCTGCATACCCAAAATAAAATTCGCTGGTCCCAAGTCTTTCATCTCAAACTTCTTGGCCAATAAACCCTTCACTGAATTCACCATCTTCATACTGTTTTCAATCAGCAACATGTCATCCACATACAGTGTAAGAATGACAAACTGAACTCCAACTCTCTTCACATAAACACAATGATCTGAATCTGAACGTACAAACTTGAGTTCGAGCATGTACGTATCAAACTTTTGGTACCACATCCTTGGCGACTGCTTCAATCCATACAGAGACTTCTTCAATTTGCACACCAGCTTATCTTTACCTTGAACTTCAAAGTCTTCTGGTTGCCTCATATATATCTCTTCCTCCAAGTCCCCATGAAGGAATGCCGTCTTCACATCCATCTGCTCTACCTCAAGATTATATGCTGCTACCAGAGATAGAACAAATCTGATTGAAGTCATTTTCGCCACGGGAGAAAAAATCTCATCATAGTCGACTCCCTCAACCTGAGAGTACCCTTTATCTATCAGCCTCACATTGTACTTCTCTACAGACCCATCCGGTTTCAACTTTCGTTTGAACACCCATTTGCAACCAATTGCCTTTCTATCCTTAGGCAATTTACACAAGCTCCATGTTTCATTCTTATCCAGTGAATGCATCTCATCTGTCATAGCAAGCTTCCACTGATTTGCATCATCCATAGACCTTGCATCTTTTAGAGAACTAGGTTCTTCTCCGATGATGTTCAAAGCATGAAACGAACTCAGAGCACTAAGAGAGTATCTCAAATGTGCTCTTCTTTCTCGTGTCGATCTCCTGAGAACTGGTATGGTAGTACTAATATCTGGTCTTCATCTGAATGTGCATCTTCAACTTCATTAACCGAGTCCTCTTGATCCGGTTCTGTAACAGACTCAACTGAAGTATCTTGTGCATCCACCTCTGAAGTTTCAGAATCAGAATCTTCTTCAAGCACTACCACTTTCTTAGGTTCATCACCTTTTTGAACTTCAACTTGGGAACGTGATTCACAAAAAACAACATCCCTGCTGTAAACAATAGTTATTGACTTTGGATTCCACAGTTTGTAGCCCTTGACCCCTTCTTTGTATCCGACAAATATGTTCTTCTCAGATTTACTGTCAAGCTTACTCCGCTTTTCCTTGGGTATATGAACATATGCGTCACATCCGAACACTCGAAAATGAGACAAATTTGACTTCTTCCCAAACATTGCCTCATAAGGCGTCTGATCCTTCACTGATGAGGTCGGTGAATGGTTCTTCAAGTAGTTTCCTGTGACTACAGCTTCTACCCAGAATTCTTGTCCTAATTCAGCCCAATTCAGCATACATCTGACCTTCTCTATGAGTGACCGATTTAACCTTTCAGCTACTCCATTCTGCTCAGGTGTATATAGAGTTGTCTTCTGCCTTGCAATACCATTGTCCACACAGAACTGCTCAAACTTATCTGAACAAAATTCACCTCCATTATCTTTACGAAGGACCTTGATCTTGCAGCTCAATTGGTTTTCCATCAAAACTTTAAATTCTCGAAACTTATCAAATACATCTGATTTATTCTTGATAAAATAAATCCAACTGTATCTTGAAAAATCATCTATAAAAGAAACATGGTACCTGGACCCTCCAATAGATGGAGTCGGAGTTAGTCCAAAGACATCACTATGGATCAGTTCGAGAATCTTCGTTGCTCTTGAACCAGTGTATTGAAAACTGACTCGGTTCTGTTTTCCATGGAGGCAATGTTCACAGAACCCGAAGCCCACAGAACAATCCAGAACTCCTTCTACCATCTGACTTGATGCTATGGTAGAAAGTCATTTCTCAATGATATGGCCTAATCTCTGATGCCACAGGATAGATGTGCTATCTTCATCTTCTTTGGCCTCTTCAGAAATAAATCCACAACCCACAGATATAGTCTCTCCGAGCAACTTGTACAATGTGCCATAGCGAACCCCTCGCGCAATCACAATAGACCCTCTGACCATCTTGCACAAATCCTTATCGCAACTGAATATAACACCCGAATCTGTCATTGTACCAACAGATAATAAACTCCTGCTCATAAGTGGTATATGCGTTACATTTGGTAGAGTCTTCACCATGCCATCATTCATCCTCAGCTTCACCCTGCCACGTCCAATAATCTGAACCATAGTGTCATCTCCGAGCATGACATCCCCACCATTATACTCCTCATATTCACAAAACCAGTGTCTATGAGGTGTCATGTGGTATGAAGCACCAGTATCGATGAGCCAGACATCCTTATCTGACTGCACCATACATGCAGAAGCCACATACATATCTCCTGCCTCAACCTCCTTTTTGTCCGAGGTTGACTCAGCTTCTTTCTTATGAACCGGCTTATTTTTGCAATCTCGCTTCAGATGGCTCCACTCTTGACATCTCCAGCATTGCACCTTCTTATCTTTACTCTTCGAATGCCCACGAGATTTGGATCTCCCTCTCTGATTTTGATTCCTTTCTGGTTGCCTTCCTCTGGCCGACAACGCCTCTTTACCAGAACTTGCCGATCCCTTTCTCCGTATTTTCTCTGATAACAAGGCAGCACATACACTTTCATACGAAAATTCTTTATCCCCACCACCAATCACGACAATCAAATTATCCTATGAATCCGACAGCGAACAGAGTAATGTTATTGCCTTATCATCATCTTGAAACTTAACACTGATTGATACAAGTTGACTGATCACCGTGTTAAAGTTATAAAGATGGGTAGAAAATGAGTCACCCTCCTGCATCCGAAGATTGTACAATTTTTTCCTCAGAAATAACTTGTTAACCAACGACTTACTTTGATATAGGGATTCCAACTTCCTTCACAGATCTCTGGCTATAGGTTCGCTCATCACATTCATAAGAATTGAATCCGCGAGACAAAGCCGAATCAAACCCTTCGCCTTTCTATCAATCCGATCACACTCTTCGATCGCCTTTGGATCTGTCTGACTGGAGGAAGCCGTATCTAAAGCCTTCGCCGCATCTGCAGCCGTCGCCGCTTCTTTGTTTGGCCTCTCCTTCTCGATTGTCGTCCAAAGATCTCGATCACAGAGGAGATCCTCCATCTTCATCTTCCAGAGATCAAACCGTGTTCCATCAAATTTTTCTATCTCGATTCGTGATCCTCCTGACATCTCGAATAAACCCTAATTCCTCGAACAACCTGTGCTCTGATACCAAGTGATGGGAAAATTCGAGAACAAGGAGAGAAGATCGCAGAGAGATTGCAGAAAAATAGAGGAGACACACGAATTTACCCAGGTTCACTCTTGAGATGAGGGCTACGTCCTGCAAAGAGGTTCCACTATATCGTTTAGGTTTTTCAGCTGCCACACAGATTACACCAGAAAATTAGGCTATTAATAGCCTCTCCAAACCGGGCTTAAAACCCAAGCAAACAGAGAAAAAATTTAATCCGAATCACACGGGCCGGCTAAACAAAAGCCCAAAACCCGTCTAGGTTTCGGGGGCGCTGCCCCCGAACCGCCGCTCGCTCACCGGCGAGCGGGACCGCCGTCGGGGGGCGGGGCCCCCCGAACCCCCCTTTCGTTCGTACGCCAACAATATTGTTAATTGAGTAATACTCAAATTCCCCTAAGCTCACGTAGACGAACCCGGTGTGAGAAACAAGGGGCCCTGAAGTATTCACCAACTCCAACACTTGTAACAATATCCACCATATTTGTAGAGTCGTACTCAATGATATAAGGTTAGAAATATTTCTGTGCAACCCTAAGAGAAGGCTCCATGTCTTAGCCTCCGAAACCGTCTAAAAAGTTTCACATAGGCCCCTTTAAAAAAAAATGAACTCGAGTGAGAGCGAATGATGAAGCCTATTTCTACTCTCCCGTGCTTACACAACTCGGAGAAAAATCCGTCGGTGTTCAATTTTAACCACTCTAGAGGCATCAAAATCATTAATTATGTCTTTGGTTGTTCCGTGGACTTGAAGTTGCTTTTGAAGGTAGATCTAGAGTAAATTTTAGTTATGGTCATTTAACTTAGGGGTATTCTTAGTAAGGTCATCCAACTTCACTTTGTAATATCACGATCATCGAACTTTAAAAATGTTCCAGTCGCGGTCATCATGACCGGTTATAGCCAATAAACCTATAAATCATTGACGTGAATGCTTACGTGGCACCACATCAATATTTTCTCTCTCCTTCCATCAGATTAAAAAATAAAAAATATCACGTCAACATTTTTCTCTCTACTCTCTATCCAAGCTTAATTTTGTATTTACATGGTCATATAACTTTTCAAAACTTTCAAACAAGATCATTCAACTTTTCAAAATTTCAATCGTGATCATCATTAAAAGCTTAAAATTAAAAATTAAAAAATTGAAGGCATGTAGATGACTTGGTACACTTTTTTGGCACGACCCACTTGGATAATAATCCTTTTTAGAAATCGAATGGATTCGGCCTTATACATACGCGAAGAAGGTAATAAAAAAAGAAAGAAGATGAATTCTTCTTTCTTTTATCACTTAGGAGCCGTGCAAGATGAAAGTCTCATGCACGATTTTAAATGAGAGAAAGAAGTGAGGAATCCTCTTTTCGACTCTAACTCTTCCATTCCAATCGGTGCTTTTCTTTCTGTTACTTCAAAAGTAGCTCTTAAGCTTCAGCGACGCGAATTTTTTATATTCCTTTTGATTTCTCATCAAACGAATGGCATCTTCTTTTGGAAATCCTAGCTATTCTTAGCATGATATTGGGGAATCTCAATGCTATTACTTAAACAAGCACGACATGTATGCTTGCATATTCGTCCATCTGTCAAATCGAATATGTAATTATTGGAATAATTGTTGGAGACTCAAATGAGGAACCAGATCGGAAAAATGAGAGATTCTAGTTGTAAGATATAAAATCGTAGCTAGAATTGAGATCTCTTTCAAAGAGAAAGATAGCAAATATTTGAAGTTTCTTTTTTATACTATACAAATGATGCGATCCACAAGGACTATGATTGGAAATTGTTTTATCATCTTTCTTTGAGGAAGAAGCGATGCGGCAAAGATCTTACCCGAAGGAACTGGAGCTACATTTCTTTTCAATCTACATTCAAGAGTTATGTTACCACACCCATTTTCGAGACATCGAAAAAGAAAATGGACAAATTTCCTTTCTTAGGAACACATACAAGAAAAAGGATAATGGTAACCCCATCATTAACTACTTCATTTTTATTTATTAATTTAATAGTAATAGAAATACTTGTCCTGGAATCTTTTGTTACAAGAGAATCAAAAGTGATTTGGATCATTCAAGAATCGAAGTTGATTTACTTTATAAAATGAAGATATCAATGAACTTCTATAGTATGGAATGAGTCAATCATCCACTTTAAATTTTTTTTGGACAAAAATGGGAATATTTTTTCTCCATTGATCAAGAATTTCGATGTTGGAAAGTATCATGGTCATCCAATAAAAAAGGGTTTCAATTTATTCAAATAAATGATTTAAGCCCCAGTGCCGGAAGGTCAAGGAAGTTGGTGACCTGATGGCAGGGGAGCTAGTGACCGAAGCTCCGGTGAACGTCGTTCATAACTATAACGGTCCTAAGGGCTAAGGTAGCAAAATTTCTTATTGGGTAAGTTCCGACCCGCACGAAAGGCATAACGATCTAGGGACCCTGTTTTCACGATTTAGGTTGCTCCCATTTAGCTCACCACAACTACATGAATCACTTTTGTATCTGCTCCACCCAAAAAGGGAAAGCTGGAGTTATGAACTTATAATCATGGAATTGACTCGATCATCTAATTATAAGTTCATTCCATATCGGACTAGATCGGAATAGGGCTATGTAGTATGTACATTCTTATTATGAGGAGAGTTCATTCAAGTGTATTCACAAAGATGACATATCAGTATTTCTATTTACTTATCCCATCTTTCAAAGAATTGATTCCATTTTTAATGTACAAAAAATTTATTGGAGCTCAGCATGTCTGGAAGCATTGGAGAACGTTCTTTTGCTGAGGAAGAAGCGAAACATAATGAAATTGAATTCGGGATAACTATTCGAAATCTTATGATAATTTTTAATGTGTATTAAATAGATAATATTATGATAATTAATACTTTTAAATTAAGGAAATAAAATTTAAATAATAGCATTTCGATTATATTTTTTGCCCTAAAATTTAAATAAAAATATTATAATTAGGACATAATAATATTTTTCGTACGAAATTTTATCGGGTCCTAGCCAAATCATATAGGGTCGTCTAGCGGGGTGTTGGGCACGATCCGATATCCAGCGGATTGTTGAGTCAAATTATTAATTATCATAATATTGAAAATCAAAAGTATTAATTGTCATATATTATATAAAAAATTGTATTTGGTTCAATAACTTGCTGGATGTTGGTCATGCCCATCTCCCCATTGGACGATCCAGTACAATTTGGCTCGATCATGATGGAATCTCGCACAAAAAATATTCTTATTTTTCTAATTATAATATTTTTTATTATTTAAAATTTTGAGGCAAAAAATATAATCAGTACGCTATTTTTTCTAATTTTTTCCCTAATTAAAAAATATTAGTTATCATAATATTATATATTTAATATGCATAAAAAAATTTGATGGCTCGATCTGAATGGGTGATGCCAAAAAATGTAGCAAGTCGATTTAAGTGCCTTCAATTTTTAAATTTTTTTTATTTTAAGCTTTTAATAATGACCGCGATCGAAAATTTGAAAAATTAAATAACTTTATCTAAAAGTTTTGAAAGTTAAATGACCGCGTAGATACAAAACTAAGTTTGGATAAAGAGCAGAGAGAAAAATATTGATGTGACATTTTTTTAATCTAAAGTGAAGGAGAGAGAAAATGCTGACGTGGTGTCACATAAGCATTCATGTTAGCGCCACGTCAACGATTTATAGGTTTACTGATTATAATACATTATGATGATCGCGGCTGAAATGTTTTTAATGACCTTATTGAGAATACCCCTAAATTGGATTAATCGGTAGGCCAGACTTCTATTATCAAAGAAGATAATTTCATGATTAATTATTTCTCGGTACTGTTTAGGTAGATTGAGGCATCAATCCTCAAAGAAAGATATTTTCACCATGAATAATTTATCTATACTGTTGGGGAATAAAATATGAAGAATAGACTCTTACTTGCATGGATGGCTGTACTACTTTCGGCAGAGTTAAAATATTATTGATTTTGAACTTTTTGATTGGCATGAATTTAATATGGACCTTGATAAATGAAGTAATTATATATAAGCTTATGACCAGTGTTATGTTTTGTTCATTGGAGCTGCATGTTGACACCTTTTGATCCACAATCTTGATTGCCACTATGAGAGAGAATAAATGGTACATTTTAGTGCTCACTTTTTCGAGTTTTTACGTCATTTCAAAATTCTATTTTATTATTTTTATCTCTTCTATGTATCCATTTCACTTAAGTTCCCACCCAACTTCTTTTTAAATTAGTAATATTCTTATTGCTCTTTATTGATCACAACTCAATTTGTAAATGCAATAATAATATTATATAATATATATTTAATTAATACAATATTATGTTATATGTTTTGAAATATATAAAATTTAAATTAAAATTTTTGGAGTTAAAAGGGATAATTAAAGTGTGAAAAGAATTAAAAGTATGATTATAAAAGAAAAGATAAGTTTAATTGAAGCTGATATTAGATTAATACTAGAGAATGGTAGTTCGAGTTTCAGTAGCTAGAAAGTTCAATGGAAATCAAAGTTAAAGATATTTTTCTGCAAATGTACATACAAATTTTAAATTCACTCTTAAATATATTTTTTTATATTTTAATCAAGTTAAAAAAAGACTAATTGCAAAGTTAATGAAACCCCATGATCCCTAAAGAACATGACCTTCTAGGTGTTAAAGTTGTAGTCAAAAGCTAAGGAAAACTATTTGGGCATTCTATGACCTCCACTGACACGATGTGCTCTAAAAAATAAAGGTTGTCAGTGCAAATAAAATAAAAGGTTATTTCCTTAAATCTTTTTTAAAGTGTCATAATTTTTTTTATTTAACGTCAAAATATGAACTTACCTTGCGATATCCCTAAATTTTATCGCATTTTTTATTTTAATCAATCCGTCTGATTCTTTTAACTTTTTTGTTATTTATTTTTTTTTGCATTTGTGAAAATAATAAAATGCCCCTCCACACACTCTCCCCTATTTAAATGTTAAAAAAGTAATAATAATAAGTAAAAAATATAATTTTTTATTATATATTAATGTCCTCCTTTCGACAAAAATTTCTAGTTTTTATATTATTTTTAAAATTAAAATGAGAAGAATTCGTGGAAGTGTATTTTAGTCTTTTCACAAATGGAAAAAAGCAAAAATAATAGAAAAGTGAACAAAATCAGACGGAAGAACTAAAGTTAAAAACGCGATAAAGTTTAGGAATATCGTAAAGTATGTTCATTCCTTAGGGTTAGATGTGAAAAAAATGTGATAGTTTAGGAGAGGTTTAAAAAAATAACCCTATAAAAAGACAAGTTAAAGAAAATGATTTGATAAGTAGGACAAATGTACAACTAAGGGATCTTCTCAAAATATAACTATATGAATTAAAATCAAAGTCCAATTCTTCAAAGCTTTAACTATTGTCTTAAGAATAATCATAATGATTAATTCTTTTTTATTTAAACTTATTTAACTAATTAAAAAATGCATTGAATTAAAATTATAATTAAGAATTTTCTCAAATCATCCTAATAATTATATACATTATGTCTCTTTAGATTTATTTTTCTAATTATGACATGCATGAAACAAAAAAAAAATTCATTGAAACTATTGTGAAAATAACTACTTATATAGTAGTCGCAAAGCAATAAATGTGAATACATTAGGTTATCAATGATTAAAAGTAGGCTAAAATGGATATGTTGCAATAGAATATGCAGTGCATAACATCCCAATCGATAACCATTTGTTGTAATTGATGATTGAAATTCTTATTTTCTATTAGCCCTCGCGTGCCCTAAGTTTTATTGCCCCCCCCCCCCCCCCCCCCCCCCCCCCCAACACACACACACACACACACAAAGAAAAAGAAAAAACTCTTCATTCCACCTTCTCCGATTGAGATCACCATAGGTGAAACTTGTGCCCTCTTCAATCAAGATCACCGGAAGTGAGACCTTCTCAAGTAAACTTTTATCGTTGGAGGCATAGAGCGAGACCTTGTTGGAGCTCATCAACTTTTTTTGAGTCTGGCATCCTCTTTGAGACCATACACGAAGAGCTCGTTCCCCATCATTGCCAACTTTTTTGGTGTCTTATGAGGATGGTGACTCCTATCTCAATCCTCCTAACGATACTGTTTCATTGTCTCTTCCGACATTGATACCAAAGTTGCCAAGTGCTTCTATTATGCTTCATCATCTCTTCCGGCATTGATATCATGTTTGTTACTAAGCTGGCTATATATTTTTACAATATTTGTGCTCTGCTCTGAATTTCACCAACCCATTGATGTAAACTAAGTTGGGATTATTGGTCAATTTGTATCGATGAATGCAAATACTGCATATGAGATCTGGTGTGTACCATGCAATTATTGTCTTTATCACGATCGTACTTCACAAATATTATTTTTATATAATTATGCATCTAATTAGAATATTAAGTTACTTTATATTCTTATATATCAAATTTATGTATAGTAATTAACATTTGGATTAAAGCATAATGATAATTAAATTATCGATAAGAATTATACAAAAATTATATAAGATTATCGGGAATAAATTTTTAATACATGTAAATATAATAATAATAATTGTGTTTAGCTATTATTAATTAAGATTAATTAAAGGTTCAATGTTGTTTTGTAACAAATAAAAATTATTGGACCTTTATTTTAACCAAGGACTTCAAGTAGCTAAAGCGGGCAGCTCAGCAGCTTCTTAGTAATGCAATTGTTTAAACCTTCATATGACGTGTTAAAAAATTAAAAAATATGTAAATTACATATTCTTATCTTCGGAGAGCTGAAAAATTTGCAAATAAGACATCCTTAGCAGAACCACCTGAGAAAATTCACCAAGGTGACTTGGTTAAGGTAGAATTTCTGATCAGAAACTAACCTTTAATTTCATCTGATCATAGATTCTTGTTTACTTCTCCATAAATTTTGAAATTTTTCATCCTTTAAACGTTTTCTTTCCATGGACTCCAGAATCACCTCATTATCGCTTTTATAAAAGATGTTATGAACTTGGTTTCAAGGGTCGCTCACTTTGTCCCGAATCAAAGACATGTCCACTTTGTAAATTAGGACATGATTAGGATAAAACTAGTTAGGATTTGAATTTTTTATATGTTTAATTAGACTTCACAATGGTTCGATGAGAAGTGGAATAATCCAATTTGGACTTGTAAATATGGAGAAATGAATTTTTCATTTCGTATGCATTCTTCTATCTAGTTTCAGGATATAGATTGAATATGAGCCGAATTGATTATTTTTTTAGAAGGGCATACAAGGAGTTAACTTCTACAATTTTTATGTCTAAACACAACTAAAGCATAATTTCTAGGAAAATTATGATATCATCAAATGGACAAGTATTGAGAAAGAAAGAAATTAATCTTTCAGACATACAGTATGCTAGAATACAAACCCTAGGTCATATTCTTTGGATTTATGACATACTCAGTTGGAATTAGTTAATAATATTCGAGGGTTGGAAACCTTAGCAAATGTACTTTCTAATTTATCTAGAATAATAAGATTTGAACTTATTGTTAAAAAGTTATGAACTATTTATTAACAGATACTCGGTGTGATATAACATCTAGTCAAACTTTGGGAGATTAGGTAGTAATAAGTAGTTTGAAGTGTGTAATAGCCTATGGACATAGACACCTGAGATTGAACACTAAATTCTGAGAAGAAATTACATGCATTACGTATAAGTATTCAGCATCATGAACATGCATTGCATGTTATTTTTACTAGTAATTTGAAAGTAAAAAGACATCATTGCTTGTAGGAAACCAACAAGCTGCACGTGAAAGGAGAAAAATTTAATATACCTCTTTTGAAAAGATAACGTATAAGGTGAATGGGTAAATTTAGAACATAGCAAAATGATATATGTTACTTTTTGTATGGTAGTATTTCAAGCAAAAAATATTATTATTATTATTGTTGTTGTTGTTGTTATTGTTGTTATTGTTGAAACATATCTTAAGTTATGAAAAATATTTATGATATGTTTCGATGATTTCATATGAGATGAAGTAAACTCTTACATGAAAATATTTTTAGGAAACAATGCTTATGAAGTTAAAATAAGTTTTACTTGATATTGATATGTGATTATGACATGTATTTTGATATTGTTAAACTCCATATGTTAATTGGTCATGCTAATTGAAAAAGGTTTTTGGGATCACATTCAATGTACATGAAACCTTTGGGACGTATATCGGATGTCTTTGCCCTTTGGTGGCTACTCTGCATGCACGTATTGACCCATGATATGCTCTGAATATTCGAGAATCATGATTATGAAGTAATGCTTAACTGTTTGACTCATGATATGTCCTGCATATCCGAGAATCATTATTGTGAAGATTTGCTTAACTCACACAATCATGGAAGGATACATATTGACCCATGATATATTCTATATATTCAAAAATTATGATTGTGAAGTTCTGCTTAACTATATGACGCACAATCATGGAGGAATATGCATTGACTTATGATATACTATACGTATCTGAGAATCATGATTGCGAAGCTCTACTTAACTGTATGACACATAATTAGGGAGGAATACGTATTGACCCATGAATATCCGAGAATTATGATTGTGAAGATCTTCTTAATTGTATGATACACAATTATAGAGGGAAACATATTGACCCATGTATGCTCTGCGTATTCGAGACTCGTGATTATGAAGTTGCTTAACTATATGACACATAATCATTGAGGGATACGTATTAACTCATGATGAGTATGTGCAATGACATATGTGTGGAGTTTACCTGTGAATATGAAGATATCTTGAAATACTTTTATTTATGTAAAAGTTCATATGATTTGACAACTTGTGTTATATGAGTTATGCTTTAAATATTTTTTCATATAGAGAATCTGATTATTTAAATGTTATATGCACTCATATTGTTTCATATGTTGTACTTTTATTTCACTCACTAAGCAAATGATTGTTGCTCATATTACTTTTATTAAATTTTTTAGATAATTTTAAATTCTCGAGTTGAGTCAATTCGAAGCTTGCCTTTGATGCATATAGAAGCGATCGAGCCGCTAGAGCGATTTTATTTTCTATTAACTTTTATTTTTTGCATGCATGTATGTATTATGTAACCATAGATGTTGAAATAAAGAGCATGAATACTTTATGAGGTGTGTGATATGTTAGATATTGTGTGGATAAAAAAACATGACATTGTGAATAATATGGTTTATGTTCTTTTGATTAAACATTGATAAATATATTTGTATTTGCTATGTGTAGTAGTGAGTATACCGAGATGAATAAGGGAGGACGTTTTGCAGAATTTATTCTAAAATAGTTTAATAAGATAAAGAGTTTTAATAGTTAGGTTTAAGACTTACTCACGGAGTTGAGTGTCACAGTCTTGGCCTTGATTAAGCTCAGTTCCTTATTGCTTATACTCTCTAGCTTGCAAAAAAAAAAACTACTTAGTTTCTTGCCAAAGTCTCAATTATATATAACTTTTTGAATGAAGAGTCAATTGTGCCCTATAAGCTCATTAAAAAACACCCTATAAGACCATATTTGGTCTACTTGGCATAGAATTATCCTAAATAAAATTGGTCATCTAGTCATTTTGCTTAATCTTTGTTTGACGTTATTTGCTAGCCTTCATATTGTTGTGCAACCAATGGAATTTCTATTAACCGCCTTCCTTGTTTCCTAGTGGATTATTAGTTGGATTAACCAATTGATGTTTTTACATTCTTTGTAATGTCTCAAATTAAAATCGGCCATGTGACAGAATGTGTATGAGGAGATGCTTTAAGACATTCATACATAAACAATATATTGACCAAATGGTATACTTTGGCTAATAAAAGAATTTGGCACAAAATGTAGAAGAAAAATCTATAGTTTAGAATGAATGAACAATTAAAGAATTTGGAAATCAATGCAATTAATGAAGAAATCGGAATTTGAAAAGAATTCAAAAAAAAAGGAAAGGGAGAAAGAGGAAACGGCCGACCAGGGGAGGGATTTCCTCCCCTGATCGCGCCCCACGATCTCGGCCGCCACCCCCTCTCCTCCCGTAACTCCGGCGATCGGCCCGTACGTGCGAAGGACGAAGCAGAGTGCGACAACAACTGTGACGAACGACGGACGATCGACGCTTGGCGACCTCCTCTCGACATTCACAAGAGCAAGGCGAGCTTTCCTCTTCGGCCAGGAACGACCGGTCACCATTCGAACGACGACAGCGATCCGGCGAACCAAAAAACCGACGAACAGAGGTACCTTAGTGTTTGAAATCCCTAGACGAAGAAATATGGATTATTTGATGCGTAAAGTTAATCCATTGTGATCCTATGGTAGTTAGCAATATTTTTCGTATGAAAGTCATCGTGATTTGATGATCGGAAGGCCGCCAGAATCTTGAAAGATGACCGGCGGCCCTATTTTATTGTAGGGACCGGTCAAACGGTTCAATGAACGGTCGATCGATCCTGCTATGGCATCACAGCGGTTCATCTTTCGATCAATCGACCGATCGCACTAGAGCGGTCGATCGGTCTATTGTTGCCTGACAGTCACGGGCGATCGACCGATTCCCCGAGCAGTCGACCGATTCGACGCGCACTGCGCATCTCCATGATCATCAGATCGATCGACCAATCCCTAAGAACGGTCGATCGATCCAAAGATGTACAGAAAGAAATCGGTTGACCGGCCACATGTGCACAGTCGATAGGTCCGACGGACCTCCGGCAAACAAGAAGGGACCGGTCGATCGGTATTGTAGAATGGTCGACTGGTCCCACAGTAAACGGTCGACCAGTTCAAGTTTACCAGTTCGGCGCAGCCGAACCAAGAAGAACGATCGACCTGTCCAGAAACAGTCGATCGACTCAGACAATGAACCATTTCAGACTTTTGAATTCTAATCGGATTGACCCACTCATGAATCATAATCGGAGGCACTAACCAGTTCACATATACTGGCTGAGTCCTATTGTATAGAGATTAACGCCTAGTTGAGTCCTAATTCATAGATTACATGATAAAGAAAGATAAGTAAAGTAAAAATAAAGATACTGGATTGTTATGTGCCGCCCCATTGTATGGAACAATAATTACAGTATGATATAGAGAGGGATAGATAATTAGCTGAGGAGACATCGAAGCTACTGGTCTTCGATGACCACTGTTCCTGATATTTCAGGTCTTCTCCTACCTGTATCTCAAAGAAGGGTGATGCATTGGTCACATTCCTTCCCCAAAGATTTCATAGTATTGAGCCAGAGGGACATGTAGCTAGCTGAGGAGACAGTGAATCTACATGTTCTTAAATGACCACTATTCCTGGGGTGCCGATCCTCTCCCACCTGCATTCCGAATTGGGTGTCGCATTGTCGCACCCCTTTTTTTCTTTTGGACTCACTGGCTTTACAGATATAGAGGCACCTCTAACTTCCCAGTCTAATAAAGTCGAGCTCGCTTAGGATAACTAACTTTAAGGATATCATAGTAATGTAAAAGACGTAGTGCAAGTCATAGTAATGTAATTGCAAAGTAAAGTATTGTATGGCATAGAATATGTACAGTAAAGCATGGAACATGGTATTGTAAAGATAATGTAGAGTAAAGACAAAGTATGACCATAGTAAAGAATAAAGCACAGATATTGATATTGTCAAAGAATGATGTATCGATCCATTATAGTCAATGCATAGAAATCAGAGTACAGTATTGTTCATCATTGATACATTGGTTATATGATTATCATTGATCCATTTTTCACCGTCTATATTGTTATTGTACTGGGCTTTTTGCTCACGGGTATTTCATTCTCCTGCATTGAGATTTTGCAGGTGAGAATGCTGCTCAATGAGGTGATGGAGGGCAGAAAGTTTGGAGAACGCTGCACATGACACAAACTACTGCTACAAGCTCTTGAATATGCATTTACATTTCAGCATGTTTCCTTCTATTGATAGACATCATGTTCTTCCGCATATCGAACCTTTCTTTTCGATGAACTTGTTAAGTGGTGATTTTTCTCTACTTTATTATAGACTGCATTAATTATCGATGTCTCTTGACATTCCAACGTTTAAACTTTCGCATTAAAGTCTTTGATTATATTTTATATTATATTGATGTCACGTATGCCATTTTATTGAATGGTCATGGTCAATAGTGTAGTAGACAGTGTAGCGCTTCCGGGATCAATCTGACTGCCTACGTGACAGGAGGGACGATTTTGGGGGCGTTACATAATTTCCACTTGATAATTAGTCAATCTTTTTTTAACCACATTATTGGATAAGGTAATTGATGCAACTCTAAGACGCTCTAGTTGTCTACTTGAGTTTTTAATGAACATTCTTAGTCTTGTTAAGTGATAAAGAAAAATTGTATTTGTTGTTCTTAGCCATTTAATATTTGAAAAAGTATCTTATGGAATATTTGATAATATGATGCTTGATAATAATACAGCATAGGTCATATGGGATAGTTAATATTTGATCCAACGTCATATGAAATAAATTTGACAAAGGTTATACTTGATTCACGACCATTGCTCCATTACTTCAATATTTAGTATTTGTCTTATTTGATTTTTATTCACCTAACTCTAATTTTAGTCATTATTGATATTGATACACGTATTTAAGTATTATTAATTGATATTATGAGTTCTTATTCAGTTGTTATTATCTTGTATATTGGGCATTATAGCTCGTGAAAAATCTATTTGACCGTTCAACAGGATGTTGGGTATGGACCCGACTTGAGCCAATTCGACAAGCAATACTTTTTTTAATTTTTATTATAATATTTAACTATTTGATTATATATTATTAGTTTTATAACTATATATATATTTAATTACATATCACAAAATTATAATTATATTATACATACAAAAATTTATATTATATTCTAATAATAATATCATATATTATAATATTTTTTATTTCTCTATTTTTCATTAATCTAAATTTTAGGATAAGAAAAAAATATGACCCATTTTTGTAACTTTTTATTTTCCTAATTTTTAAATACATAAAAAAATAAAAACTCAGCATGACTCAACTCGAACTCGATCGATCTGATCGAGTCAAGTCAAAATTGTGTCGAGTTTGCCGAACTGCCTTTCGATGCAACCCCACATTGACATAATTTTGAATCATGCGGACACTTTCAAGTTGAGACACGATGAAGTATGATTTATTTGGAGGTTGCAAAAGGGGTGCACGCCATACGGGCGTGTCACGATCATTCTCGGACACTAGACCTCATGCGGTGACTAGGCAGATAGGCACCTAGCCAAGCTTATTTTGAGTAGCATCGAAAGATTTATAGTCGAGATGACTATACCGAGAGTCGCTCTTATCGACATTCAATCACGACATGACTAGAGTGTTGGACTACTCGTCATGGGTCTGTGGCATTAGCTCGTTCGCTTAAAGCTCGAAGGGGCAGTCGATGTTCCAGGGCACCGAGAAGGGTCTCCGATGTGGGTTGTCACCCCATGCTCAAGGCCATGACAGTAGAATATGATGAAACATAACATATATCTGGGCTTCGAAAGACACTAGTGAACTTCTCCTAGTATACCGTAAGTATATAAATTTTATTACATATGAAAGATGCAAAAGACGTACCCTACGGGTAACACCATATAACTTGACCATTCATAAGGATGGCCTTATAAAATAAATACTCCAAGGGCGGATAACTTGGTATTCCTCAATATTACGCAGTGCGGGGTGGCTGCATGTGTTCCATGGTTTCGACGTTGAGTGGTACTAATGCCGCGAGGCTTTGCACTTCATGTCACGGAAAAATGCTCCGTGACATTCTCCCCCATCAAATTCGGCGACACCCCAACGCCGTTGTCCGGACTTCTTCGGGGCTTTCGTCTTTAGCCTTGACTTCACATGTATTGTTTAGAATCCACCTTTTTTGCCTTGACTTTTACTTCATTATCATTACACAATGCCAGGACTGTCCGCTCCATGGGACTCATTGAGGACTCAGGCCTGTTTCACTTACTGATCCTTCGTCTAACTCGAAATAATCACTTGTGCAATGCCAATAGAGTTCGCCATCTGTGCAGTCTGACTTCACTAAACAACTATCCGTCCATCAAGTTTCTATTAACTTCAACTTCTCTCGACTTGTGTAGTGTCAACTTGTTTGGTTTGGCTTATTAATATGAAACAACTCTTGTGTGCCTTCAAGGATAGCTCAGAAAAAGAGTTGCTTCAGGGTCATGCAGAATACGATGAAGAGTCTCGTCATTCGACCTGCATGACTTGGCTCGATGTTCTCATATTGAAGGTGGTTGCCACACAAGGCTTCCTACCGTCAAATGCAAGGTAGGAGATCATCTCACCCTCGATGGTTATTTTGAAACTCCGATGACTTGAAACAGCACAAGCTCTTTGATGATAACGTTTGCAACTTGTCTACTTCGATTATTTTGGGTCGCTATGATGAGCAACAAGAGTCTCCCCATAGATGCTTCGGGATGCTTTGAGACGCTTTGTGGGCTTTGACTCAATGTCTCTATGTTGCAAGTGGTTGGAATGTAGAGTCTTCCATCCGTCGAATGAAAATCACAGGACCACCTCATCCTTGGTAAACATTCGATGTTTCAACGGTCTTGGAATGGAACAAGGTTCCTTGATATAACACTCCATGCTCTGTCCGTTCCAAGTCGCTATAGTGAGCGACGAAAGTCTCCTCACATTTTCTTATAGTTCAACTCACTATCTTCATGTTGCAGATGGCCCCAACGTGGAGTTCTTCATCCGTCGAGTGCCGAGTGCGGGACCACCTTACCCTTGTTGATCATTTGACATCTCAACGATTTGAGGTAGAACAAAGTTCTTTGATATGACACTCTCTACCTTGTCCATTTTAGGTCACTATAGTGAGTGACGAGAGTCTCCTCACGCTCATTGTGGTTCAACTCGATCCTCCTGCTTCAATGTGCTTTGTCTTTGGCATAATAGCTTTCTCTTTGCGACTTGATCTTCTCTCCCCCAGTATTGCCATTGTCCAAGGGCTTTGGTGGTGTGGCACTTGTTGTGGCATGATTAACTTAGCAGCGGCGACTAGCAAGTGGAGGTTGGACGATCTCATCGTTCCAATTCCGTACTAGTCCAAAGCTTCAACCCCTCTGCTTGAAGAGCACCAACATTGGGTCATCATTTAGTTGGGAACACTGTAGGCGGAGCTCGGTGTTTCCTCTTACATCCTCCTTCAACATGTCCTTCTGACTAATGCTGAACAAGTTACCCTTGACCTCTAGCCCCGACTTGTAAGGACTTGCATAATTGATGAGCTGTCTTTTCCCTCTGTACCATGTCTCTACGGGATTCATGTTTGACACATTCTACATCGTCGCAATGATATTGCCATCATGAGTTCGCCATATTTTGTAAAATTTTTGGGATATGCCTTCTTCTGATCCTGTAACCTCCTTTGAAGCTTCAGCAATACCTTTAAGTACGAGGGCGATATCATTGTGCTCGTTCATGAATAAGGTACTCTTTTGATACTCGTCACTCCGCAATCTAGACGAAGCAATATCATTGTGCTTGTCGACAAGATCATGCACCTTTGACATACTTGTCTATCGGGCGACTAACCCTTGTGAAAGAATAGTCGTTCTAGGTCTTCATCGATATATGGGGATGCTCGTAAAGATGCTTCACTTGGATAAGCGGATTGTAGTTGGTGAACTCATGGCATGGGCTCTCAATTTCACCTCCATCTCTATTCGAAAGGACGGCATCATCAGTGTGTCCTTCGAAACTTTGGACTTCGATCCTTGGAGGCTGCTTCAATTACTCGAGGCGCTGGCCGAAAGAAAAAGGCACTCGTTCCTTCGATTCGCAGTGGATCACTTGACAACAACATGTCAAGTTCACCCAATGCGCGACGCTCAAATTATTTATCAAATTGGTCATTGAGTGGATGCTTCGATTTGCATTGGTATGTCGTAGGTTTGTCCCAACCTTTGATGGATGACATCACGCTACTTGCGGAACGACACTTGATAAGGCAAGCAAGACTGAGAACTCATCCCCAAGTGTTTGCAAGTAATCAACGTTTTGTTCTATATGTGAAAGTCATCTTGGCGTGGTAGGCGAGGCTAGGGCACGACAAGATGCTTGCGAATGATACTCCGTAGTCGAAAGGATTATGTTTTTTAGCTGAAAGGGACCATGAACTTTGATGCTTAACCTTGAGCCAACTTCTCCCGTGGAGCAGTTGCGCGCTTCACGTTGTATGACTGGACATGCGATATGGCATCATGAAATATCGAACAATGCCAGATTATCATTATAGTGCATGACTGACAGTCCCTGAATGTGACACGGATCCTCCGAGTTACACGGCATTTGTGTAAGCGACCTCTTGGTATGAGTAGCGCAAGACCATCATGAGGAGCATATGACCATTCTTGATGCAGCACGAGACTTTAAGATTCTCGATTGTATACTTGGGTGGTGATCTACTCGAGTGAGCGACGCATGTCCGTCTCGATTAGGCGAGACGATCAATCCATCATCATAATGTATGACGAACACTTCTTGACACGACACGAATGTGTGAGGAACTTGCTACGGGGCACAACTGGCGTGCAACGAAGAAGCTTGCCTCGCATTCCTCGTTGGCGTTCATGATTAAAGGTCATGGTACCAGTGCACTTGGACGTAGTGGAGTTTTGAGCGGAAGCATTTTTCCTACACCAGGGCACGTCACGATGACATAAGCGAGTCATCGTCGCTGGATAATCTGAGCATGATGAACTGCTCTGATACCATTTGTCACCGGATCATTCTCGGACACTAAATCTCATGTGGTGACTAGGCGGATAGGCACCTAGTCAAGTCTATTTTGAGTAGCAGCGGAAGATTTATAACTGAGACGACTATGCCGAGAGCCGCTCTTATAAGCATTCGATCACGAATATGACTAGAGTGTTGGACTACTCGTCATGGGTCCGCGACATTAATGCGTTGCGACACTAATACAGGCACTTGAGCGTTTAAAATTCGAAGGGGCAGCCGATGTTTCATGGGAAATCGAGAAGGGTCTTCGAAGTGAGTTGTCACCCCACGCTCAAGGCCATGACAGTAGAATTAAAGGAAATCTTGCTTGTATTGAATATGATGAAACATAATATACATCTAGGTTTTGAAAGGCACTACTGAACTCCTCTCAGTACCGTAAGTATAGGAGTCTTATTATATATGAAAGATGCAAAAGACATATCCTATGGGTAACACCACATAACTTGATTATTCATAAGGGTGACATAAATGCCATAAGGGCGAATAACTTGGTACTACACAATATTATAGTGCGGGGCGATCGTATGTGTTTCATGATTTCAGCGTTGAGCGTGTCCCGTGACGCGCATATATATATATATATATATATATGTATATATATATATATATATATATATATATAAAGATAATTGGCATTCCCTCACTTAACTAATTTTTTGAGGTCTCCGTCATGTAGCCTAAGTGCAAAAATCTTGTTTTCATTGGCAGCAAATGTGTTTCTTAAATAATAATAACATGACCGAGTCCCTTGTAATATTCTTATAAATGAAACTTAAAGAGTAGATGTTTGCATATGCATTAACTAACTCTAAATTAAATACTAGGACTCGTAGTAAACATATGTTGAAGTTTCTAAACTTCTAATCCTAGCTGGTAAGTAGTCAAAATACTGGTCTGACCTAATAACCTAAAACCTAATATAAACCTAACACAATGTTAGTCCACACCTTTAGTTATCAGCCACTAAATTTAGCTTGTTCATGATACAACTTTTTCACATATAATAAAATAGAATACTTATAGAGATTTTGTGCATGAAATTTTTTTAGGATCCTCTTATTGCCATTCATAAATTTTTAACATAATTCTTTTGTAAAAAAAATACCTTTTCATATTGACTACCAAATAACCACTCAGATATACGAACATTTTTTAGTTTCGTGAGATAGAATAAAATTATAATAATATATTTTGAAGTGATAATAATAATATTTTTTAATGATAACATAAAAACTAGTTAATAAATAACTATTTTATAAAATTATATTAATATTTTAAAAAGTGGCACTAAAGAATTTTATTATGAGTATTAAACCATTTATGATATAATATGTGTTGGTGATTTGAAGTGAACAAACTTTTTGTAGGAAAAAATGGATGAGATGAATTATTTTCTTTCGGCAAATCGGGACAAATTAAGCACCACTTGGTTACGCATGTAATCCTTTCTCATCTAAGTAGGAGAAAATATTCAGGTCACGCGAAAAAAAAAGAGAAAAAGGAAAAAAAAAAGGGGGAGAGAGAAAGAGTAAGAGTAAGAGTAAGAGTAAGAGAAAGAGAAAAAGAAAAATAAAAAGAAAGAATGCCCATCGGGCGGGGAGGCAGGCAGATGATGAATACGAGGGAATCCTGAGCTTCTGATTTGGTCCGCTGCAAGAAGTAAAAGAAGCTGCAGTTAACCAGATGACACACCGATCTCTTTAATCACCCGCCAGCATCATCCGCCATTATTCTTTTCTCTCTCATCCAGGCATACTGTTTGTACTACCACTGGTCCGCTGCATACCTCTCTCTCTCTCTGTACAGCTATAACATACTACACAACAAACAACACGCACTCTCTTCCTCTCTCCGTATGTTATGACTTGTGACAGAATGTGGCACAGGTATCATTGCTCTTTATTTGCTTGTATCCCTCTCTCCCCTCCTGTTATGGTAACAAGACAGCTGTTTATGCTGCTGCATTACTCAGTCTCTCTCTCTCTTCCGCCAAGAGGGTGCAGCACCATCACCCTTTCCGTTCCCTACATTACAATCTGCTTCTACTCCACAAAATAAAGCTACAAAAGTTATCGAGTTATCTCGTACACAGAGAGATGTGTGCCACTGTCTGGTAAGACGATACACGTATAAAGTTATCTGCGTACATGTATAATACGCAGAGAGGAGAGAGAGACATTGTGAAACAGTGGATTTGCGAGTATGTTTCCGAGGGAAAACGCCGGGCCTACACGTGTGGACAGCTTCGGAGGTCATGATTGCTCGTGCGGAACCCGAGACGCTGCCGGAGAGACGTCATGGTGCCGGGAATTTTTTTTTGTGGTGTTCTTGGTGTAATAACATGACCAAAACCAAAAGAATGTCCCACCAATCACATAAATATTAGAAATAACAAATTTTTTTTTACATATTTGTTTTCGAAGTTTTTTTCTTCCAAATATGTAAAATAGATAGTTAGGTGAATATATTAGTAGTGGCAGTGAATAATATTGAACTTGTATACGAGTCAAATTTTGGTTACTTTTTGACGGAGCAAAACTTTTTTATTTTTTTTCAACTATCATCTGCTCCGCTATGAGAAAAAGGAAAAGAAAAAGTGAAAAGGAGTTGGAAAGAGATAAATGTGCGGTTGGGGTCGCGAGAGGAGAGGGGGAGAGAGAGACCATTGCCTATTTGTTTTCTGTTTTGTCTTTGCTTGCACACACTGGGCATCAGTGCATGAAGGAGATGAAAGGAGCCAAGATGGTGTTGGGGAAAGGGTTATAAATAAGGCATCACAACTTACCTGGGGGCCTTTTTAAGGCAGGGCCAAAGTAAGGGGGATCTCGAGAAGGTGGAACTACAGTTCCCAAGCAAAAGGCCAAAAATGAAGTGTTTGTAAGAGAGAGAGAGAGAGAGTTGTGTGGTCTGTGTGCCCTTCAGATTTTTTAGTCAGCAGCTGCAAGGTGGAGGAGGAGGTCGGGAGTTGGAGAGAGAGAGACAGAGAGGAGGAAGATGGAAGAGAACAAGGTGGTGGTGTTGGGGAAATCAAGGTTCAAGAGGGTGTGCGTCTTCTGTGGAAGCAGCAGTGGGAAGAGGGATTGCTATCAGGATGCTGCCATAGAGCTAGGCAAAGAGCTGGTATCCGTTTTTCTTTTCTGTGTATATGCGTAGTTACTTTGTTGAAGCTTCCTAGCTTTGGTCTTTTCCAGCCTTCTCTCTCCTTGTTCTCGGCTCTCTTTTGTGGCTTATCATCACAAAATCTCAATCTTTGTTTGGCATATTGTTGCAGGTGGCCAGAAAGGTTGATTTGGTGTATGGGGGTGGGAGCTTGGGGCTCATGGGTCTGGTCTCTGAGGCTGTGTTTAGAGGTGGAGGTCATGTCATTGGGTGAGCGAGAGACTCCTTTGCACCGTGACTCATTTCTTAGCTTCATAACTCTTCAGACATTAAATTCACTTTTGTTCTGTTTTGGCAGGATAATTCCAAGGACCCTAATGAACAAAGAGGTTCTTATCAAATCACAAGTTCGCTAGCATCATTATTTTCATCTTTGCCTTGTACTAATTAACTTGCGCGCGTGTTTTGGTAAAATGGTGTTTCAGATAACCGGAGAGACGCGTGGTGAGGTGAAGCCAGTGGGCAGCATGCACCAGCGTAAGGCCGAGATGGCTCGCCATTCTGATGCCTTCATCGCTCTCCCTGGTCCATCTCTCTCTCTCTCTCACACACACTCTCTCTCTCCCCATACATATCGTACCTCTTGGTTGTTAACACGTACATCCCTCCATTGCATATTTCTGAATCCTGCTGGATTTGATGTTAGGTGGCTATGGAACACTGGAGGAGCTCTTGGAGGTCATCACCTGGGCGCAGCTTGGCATCCACAACAAACCTGTAAGCTATCCATCTACATATTCTGCTTCAGGTACACAAAGAACAGTAGAAGTATATGCACTAATCATGTCATCATCCTTTTGCCCTGTCACGTATGCGAAGGTGGGTTTGCTCAACGTGGATGGGTACTACAACTTCCTCCTGGCCTTCATAGACAAGGCCGTGGACGACGGCTTCATACAGCCGTTCCAGCGCCAGATCATCGTTTCCGCCACCAACGTCAAGGACCTCGTCCAAAAGCTTGAGGTAGCAAGCAATGCCTGCACTGCATGACTCCGTCCATCTCTCCCACCTTTTCAGCAACTATGATAGCATATCTTTGGACCCTTGTGCGACGCTTAGACTTGGACTAATAACACAAAGCTAGCTATCCATCTGTCTATACACGTGTTGCGTATCATCCATTCTCATGTGAACCTATGCCGCCCATCAAGTAGGTTTCGTTTTTGTTTTCTTTTAAGCCTTTCGTCGAAGACCAGAACCAGTAGTCCAGTAGCAGTCTTCGTAGTCGTCATCTTTGCCATTATTTTATGCTGTTGCCTCTTTGACCTACTAGTTTTTTTCTTCTCCTAACGCATCCCTTGTTCAATCCGACCTGTGACCCAGGAGTACGTGCCCGTCCAGGACGCAGTGGCCGCAAAGCTTCGCTGGGAAAAGGAGCAGCTGAACTCGTCCCTCCAAGCTGAGATAGATCGATAACTCAAGATTTCGAAGCTTGCAAAAATAGCAGCAAAAGGCGACGACTAATTAATCAGAAGGAACTAATTTGACGTCTTCCTCTCATGCATGCTGATGTGTTCGTTTTGGTCCCCCTACAAGTTACAATCATTTATATAAAGATATATATATATTCATATATAGATGGATATATAGATAGCTTTTGCTTTGTGTGGTTGGTTGGGGGGGATTGCAGAATCGCACAGGGATTTGTATGTATTTGAAGTGCGCATGTGTTCTTCCCACCGTTCCACACCCATTTTGTTCCCGTTCCCGCTTTTAGTTTATGAAGAAAAAACTATGTAATGTAAAAAGGGCGCATGCCTTACTGTGCTCCCCTTTGGGCTACTGCCACCAATGCAGAGACACAGCAGCTTTTTGCTTTCATCCTTTCTCATGTCTTTGCAAGGGCGCATGCCTTGGGCTGTGGCCTCCTCTAGTGTTTATGTGCTGTGAATGTTATCAAATTCCTCTCTCTCACTCTCACACACACTCTCTCTCTCTGTATACGGAATGGTTCAGATAATTGTAACTGAGGTGGGGTGTGGAAATGGGTGCTCCAGTTTGTAATGATGAACCTGGGAGCCATCATGGCTGTCTGAGTTCTGATATCTACCTGAGTCTTCAATGGACTGCTAGCTGGATATACGTGAACTCTTATGCGCTGTGGTTCGCGTTCCAGGGGCCCTGCAGTGGGGCATATGCCACTCCGGTGAAGTAACGCAAGGCCCCCCATCCTGTACACATTATGAAATTAGATTCTTCACCCTTGCACTGCATCAGACTTGGTGCCCTCCTGATAACCTATTAACATGCTTAGCCAATGGGCGATCGTGAGAGCTTCAGCCTTCTCGGAAGGCGACATATCTTGGCTGTTCGAGATGGGGCCGTGGAGGATTAGAGCAGCCTGTTCCTGCTAATGCGTGCGTGAAGGTGTTCCCTCCTCCCTGATCCATTCTACGTACAGTGGTGTTCCACTCCCAGGTCTCATGTTCAATCCTGGGCTAAGCCTTCTAGGCTTCGTAAGCAGCTGGCACTTTGTTATGCCTAGACCTCTAATAATGCTGGCCTGACACATAGGGGAGCAATAGAATGAATGAAGAACTTCAAGATCAGGAATGGACTAGAACATCGATTGTTTTTGCTTCAGAGAATTTAAAGATGAGCACTACAAAGTACTCTGATTTGATGGACTACATAGTGTACTTGTACACAACTGGTGCTGAAATAACAAAATCTTAAAAACTACATTTTCGATTAGAATGAACTTGGATTTATTAAGAAAAAAGGATATCAGATTCAGATGCGGAAAATGTAATTAAACAAAGTTAAACAAAGACTACTTTGGCATGTAAAGAATTTTGACGGAGATTAAGCCATGCTGCACCGAAACTCATTACAGTGTGAAGCTCTGTATAAATGAAACAGATGATCAGGATTCAGGGGTACTGCCATATGGCACATCCCCAGTGGCCTCTGATGCAGATTAGCAGGTGAGTTGATAAGACATGGCGAGCTTTTACTTGATCTGTTGCTCCTTTCCCAAGACATCTTTTCCCGCGACAGACTTTTCATTTAGCACAGTGTAAATATGCCCCTTTCTGTGTATATATAAGCTTTTTGCACCTCATCTGTGGCTCCCTGTGTTTGATGTGGTTTTTCTTTTTGTTTTCTGGTGAAGGTCACCACCTATTCCTTTGATATGCTCCTTTATGAAGGTGGCCATGGTGATATGGGATCATGGTTGATTAAATGCTCACAGTAGTAGGGAAGGTCTTAGGATTGGCGTAGCTCTTGTTTCCCAAAAATGGTGAGGCATTGTATCACCTTTGGAGTTGGGAACTTATGAAGAGTAGAAGTATTATTACCACTATACGTGACTATGTGAGGGAGAGAGAGAGGTCCTTGTCTCTGTTCACTGCAAACAGGCCTCCACTTCCTATTTGGGTGCAAAGCACTTGGGGTGTTTCCTGTGGGACTATTCTTTTCTCCTAGGTTTGTGAGGCCACCTTTGCTATTTTACCAAACTCGTTATTAATGTTGCCATTTTGCTGTGTATCGATCTCTCCCACATCCCTCTCCAATTTATTGGTGGTGACTGGTCTAAACTTAGCTCCTTTGAGCAATCAATGCGTAATTTGTTTTTCTTTTCATTTATGTCCATATTTAATGCTTTTGGCATGTAGACAATCAGGTGCAAAATTAATTTTTGCAGTCCCTATTCCAATCTTTTTTTTTTCTAGAGGAACTCAGGTTTGAATTCTTGTCCATAAAAGAAGTTAGGTCCAAATTTATAATGGATCATGATAACTTTATGCATGGTTCTTTTATTAGTACACCTATATAATTATTTTTCTATCAATGCGGATTTAAAATTTTCCATCCTATGGCTAAGTACACGGAGTATTTTCTTTATCTTGGTGAAATTTGTTTACACATGAAAAATAAAAAATGACTACATCTCTAACTTTGAAGATAACTACTAATAATTCTTTTCCTTATCTAGGAGCTCTCGTTAATGGTGCATTAGGGGAGGAGAAGAAGGATAAGAGAAGCAAGAAGGTTCAGTCCCTAGAGAAAAGCTCACTTGGGGAGGAAGAATAGTTAGAAGAAGAAGAAATCTAAACTGATTTAGGATTATGTTTTTGACACCATTATGGCATATTTAGAGTTCTTGATGAATGTTGATCTGAATATTGTTATATTGTGTCTCATTTATGTTCTTGAAGTTGAAATAATTGTTTAATTTTCAAACGTAGGGCATATGAATTGTTTTGGCTCAAGATTGTGATTAGAATGATGTATGGAATGGAAAAATAGGAATGTAATTGGGAATGGGACGAATTTGTGCGGCATTCCATTTTCGCAGGCTGTGACACCAATGTCACACTCGTTAAGTATGCTATGGATCGTTAGAACAAATTGTAACTCTTCGATCAAGGCCATGAAATGGCGTATAGCATCTCACGAGCGTTGGTGAAGGAAGGAGTTCCGTGAAATGAACTAAGGCCATGAGAAAAATGAACTTTTGGTCATGGTAAAGTAAGGGTGTTTCGCGGACCGTGATCAAAGGTGGGAATAATGAAGTTTTAGCCATGGTCATGAAACGAGAATTCATGGGTATGACTTTCACTTAGTAATGATCATGACTTTGCTTCTTCGCAATTGTGATCGATCGAGAAATGATTTTTTAGATATTTTTGCCTTCTTTTAATTAACTTATCTTTAATTACCAATTATTGAATGTTTATTACAATTATCAAATATTTATCTTGATTATGGATGTTGGAGTTAGTTAGGTGGAGCCTGATTTTGGGCCTAACTAATTTATTATTAGATATGGTAGGAAGAATCTGAGAGATTATAACTTCCTTGTAACTATACTCTGTGGTTATCATAACTATCTTATTTATTAAATATGAAGTTATGAAGAATTATAATAAGATATGCAGTTATCCTGGGTTGTTATCCAAGACACATATCTGGTAGCGGTTGTGCACCATATATTATGGGGATCGGAGTAATGTTTGTAATGTGATATAAGACATTTGAATAGAGTAAAACTTAGTGACGGTCGTGGATGTAGGAGACAATCTCCGAACCATGTAAAATCTATGTATTTCTCTGTGTGTGATTTCTTGTTATTCTTCCGCTATCTGTTTATTGATTTCTCCCAAACATCGATATCAACAGTAAGTTGATATCGAGGATGTTATGCAACAACTGGTATCAGAGCTCTTCAGTGAAGGAGTTCATAGGCAGTGGGAGTGATGGCAACAGCCGACGGGAAGGTGAAGATTGAGAAGTTCGATGGTAGACTTCGGCTTCTGAAAGATGCAGATCGAGGACTATCTGTATCAGAAAAAATTACACGGGCCTCTCTCTGGAGAAAAGCCGGAGGCGATGAGCGACGCAGACTGGGTGCTCCTCGATCGGCAGGCGCTTGATGTTATCAGATTGACGTTGGCACGAAACATAGCCTTTAACATCGTGAACGAGAAGACCACGACGAGTTTGATGAATGCATTATCAAACATGTACGAGAAGCCGTCTGCATCAAATAAGGTGTATTTGATGAGAAAGTTATTCAACCTGAAGATGTCTAAAGGAGCTTCGGTCGCGGATCACATCAACGAATTTAACATTATAATCACACAGTTAAATTCGATGAGTATCATCTTTGATGATGAAGTGAGGTCTTTGATCTTGTTGTCTTCTTTGTCAAAAAGTTGGGGTGCAACTGTGACGACGGTCAGCAGTTCCTCCGGTTCAATAAAGTTGAAGCTCGATGATATTCGATCTAATTCTGAGCGAAAACATTCGTAGGAGAGAATTAGAAGAAACCTCAAGCTCGGCATTGAGTGCAGAGGGCAGGGGAAGAACACATCCGCGAGGATAAAATCAAGGAAGATCAAATGCAAAGCGACGAAGTCAATCGAGATCTGGTGAATTCGCATGCTGGAATTGCGGGAAGAAATGTCACCTAAAGAAGAATTGCAGAGTCCTCAAGAAGAAAACCAACGAGGAGTCGGTGAATGATGCTACAGAAGAAGTCTCAGATGCATTTGTTCTGAGTGTAGACAGTTCGGCAGAATCTTAGATTCTGGAGCTTCGTACCATTCTACATCACAAAGGGAGTGTATGGAAGATTACACTATCGGTAATTTTGGTAAGATTTATCTTGTAGATGATAAAGCCTTGGACATTGTGGGGAAAGGGAATGTGAAGATTGTCATTGATAATGGGACAACTTGGAAGCTGACAGATGTTCGACACATACCGGAGTTGAAGAGAAATCTGATTTCGGTTGGATAGCTTGATTCAGAGAGTTACACTATGGTATTTGTAAGTAACACTTGGAAGGTCACCAAAGGAGCCATGTTGATCGCACGGGACAACAAGCTGGGTATTTTGTACATGTCGTTGAACACGAGAATTATTGCAGCAGCTGATTTGGATGATATGTCTGAAGTCTGACATTGTAGATTTGGACATATGAGTGAAAAGGGGATGAATATTCTACACAAGATGGGTCGACTACCAGATCTGAAGTCAGTTGATGGTGGACTTTGTGAAGACTGTGTGCTGGGAAAGCAGAGGAAAGTCACCTTCAGCAAAGTACCAAGAATGCCGAAGAGTAGCAAGTTGGAGCTTGTGCACATAAATGTGTGGGGCCATCTCTAGTTCCATCCCTCGGCGGGTCACTGTATTATGTGACATTTATCGACGATTATTTCAGGAAGGTATGAGTTTACTTTTTGAAAAATAAATATGATGTGTTCTCTACTTTCAAGAAATGGAAGGAGTAGGTAGAGAATGAAACTGACATGAAGATAAGGTGTTTGCGATCTGATAATAGCCGTGAGTATATGAACCATGAGTTCAAAAAGTTCTGCGAGGAACATAGCATCAGGATGGAGATGACAGTTCCGAGGACGCCACAGCCGAATGGGGTTGCTGAACGGATGAAAGAACGCTGAATGATTATGCCAGGAGCATGATGATCCATGCAAGTCTAACAAAAGTAATTTTGGACAGATGCAGTGAACACAACGACATACCTGATCAATCGCGGGCCATCTATACCATTACAGAACAAACTATCAGAAGAGATCTGGAGTGGTAAGGAGGTAGATCTTTCTCATCTGAAAATTTTTGGTTGCCAATCATATGTACATATTGATTCTGCATGTAGAGACAAGCTGGATGCTAAGTCTCGGAAATGTTTCTTTATTGGTTATGGTTCTAATGAATTTGGATATCGTTTCTGGGATGATGAAAATAAAAAAATTATCCGGGAAAGAAACGTGGTGTTTCATGAAAAGATCATGTATAAAGACAAATGTGTTGCAGAATCTGGTAATGCAGGGGTAGAAGGCAAGACTCAAGTGGAACTTGAGGGCATTTCAGATGAAGATGTGGTTGGGTCACAGAAGATTATTCAGTAGGAGCCTAAGGTGATACAAGCTAGACCGAGTACTCCACCCCTCATCAGGAGATCTACTCGGGAGATAAGACCACCGGTGAGGTACTTTCCTTTTCAGAATTTCATGTTGCTAACTGATGTTGTAAACTAAGGTGTTTTCGGAAATTTTTGACTGTTGATGATTCGGTCAAGTGGGAGTTAGCAAGGTCGAATGAAATTGATTCGTTGTACAAGGATAAAATTTGGATGCTGACAAAATTGTCTAAAGGTGAAAAGGCATTGCACAAGAAATAATTGTACAAGATCAAGGAAGAGTCAGATGGCGGTCACAAAAAATCGAGGTTCGGTTCAACCTCGGGTTAACCTCGGGTTCCCTCCAAAGTTAGTTGTAGGGAGGAGCCGTCCAGAGTTTGGGCACAGGTAGGTGCAACTCAATCTCAAGAGAATCAGTCTCCAAGTGGGAGATTGTTAGAGTTAGTTAGGTGGAGCCTGATTTTGGACCTAACTAATTTGTTGTTAGATATGGTAGAAAGAATCTGAGAGATTGTAACTTTCTTGTAACCATAATCTGGGGAGATTGAGTGGTTATCATAACTACCTTATTTATTAGATATGAAGTTATGGAGAATCAGAATAAGATATGCAGTTATACTGGCTTGTTATCCAAAGCACATATCTGGTAGCGGTTATGCACTATATATTGTGGGGATCGGAGTAATGTTTGTAATGTGATATGAGACATCTGAATAGAGTGAAACTCTGTGACGGTCGTAGACGTAGGAGATAATCTTCGAACCACGTAAAATTTGTGTCTTTCTCTATGTGTGATTTCTTATTATTTTTTCACTATCTGTTTATTGATTTCTCCCAAATATCGGTATCAATAGTAAGTTGATATCGAGGATATTCCGCAACAATGGATTAGTGATAATTGGCATAACTATGCTATGCTTTTCAACAATGTTGTTTATAACAACCTTCTTTTGTTATGTTAAATGAATGTCATGATATGATCATGTTACTATTGATTGACGCATTTAAATTTCGAAAATTCATGTCAATTCATAGTATTAAAACTAATTATTGTATTAAACTGACATGTTAGTTAAAACTTGATCCTCAATGAATTATTTTTATTATTCATGGGCTTGAACATGGGTAATTATTTTGGCATGCCTTCAAAGTGTCAATTTGGGTGCAACTACGTCCCGATTTGGTCGAGGACTACCAAGTACCACAACATAGGAATGCTTAGTAAATTATTTGTTTAATGTTTTCCAAACATGAAATTAGGAATAAATCACTTGAATCAAGAAATTACTAGAAACCATTGATGTTATTAGTATGAGCATTAATTAGTTTAATGCAATTATTTATTGCCAGCAAATGATTGATATTGAGCATGAACATTGATAAAGGATAAGACAATTGAATTTATTGTTATCAAATGAAATTGAAATTGTCATTTATGCTTTTATCAAATGAAATTGAATTTATTGTGATTTATAATATCATATTTTATCATTTATTGCAAGTTACCATTTTTATTATGACTATTAAATACAACTAATAGAAGGTGACCCTTTCCTGCGTCTGCGTTCATGCAGGCATGTAGGAATGGTTATGGTTTGGTGGTGAGCTCATGACGGCAAGTTGCACATGTGGTGGTCGTCATATCATTACAAGAAAATCATCGATTATCAACGCAGCAATATACACTCTAATGCATCGCTAACTCAGCGCTGAAGACAATAGTGACGCATTAGCGTCGACTTCACACGCTTGGCGACACCATATCTCTGGTGCTAATAGCGTTGACTTCGCGCCTACGAGTTTGTCAATGTTATTACCATCAAACGGTGGCGCTAATGAGACACTATAATGACGCGAAAAGTGTCATCGTGAAGCGTCAATATGTGTCGCTACTCTAACTCTAAAGCGGTGCTCATTCGATGTCGAGTTGGCGCTACATTGCGACACTAATCATACGCTAATATGACGTTATTAACTTGGTTTTCATGCATCACTATTGCGACACTAACGTGGCGCTACATATTGAGACGCCTTTGCGACGCTAAAGAGACGCTAAGAACAATATGTTCATTCACAAACAGAATTGTCAACTTGCTCATTCAGCCACTAACTTACATTACAATGGCGTTCCATTGCTATTTTTTTTACATTACAGATGAAGCACCATCAAATTACATTACATCACATATACATTTCTATTACGTCAAATTTCATCTATCACATTACGTCAAATTACATCATGTTATATTGAGGGCCTCCTCCTCATCTCCTTCCTGGACGACTGCGAGAAGACCCATCGCCGGCTTGAGCCCCACCACCCCGACCTTGAATGCATAGTGCAACGCCTCGTACATCGGCCAAGGTAGTTGCTGCCAGAGGGGAAGACGACGCGTCTGCCGCCAGCCGTTGTGCATGCCTAGATGGTGGTTGTGTCGCATCGGCAGCCATCTCCTATGGCGCCGAAGTTCATGACGGAGAAGACAGGGCCACCGACGCGTCATCAGAGGAGAGGCACTTAATCTAACGGACACTAGAGTGATGGTGGTCATTGGAGAGATGAAGAGGAGGAGGAGGCGGAGACGCCCGAGCGGCGTTGGGGCAACATCAACAGGAGGAGGAGGAGGAGGCATCCGGACGACGTCGAAGCAGCAGCAATAGGAGGAGGCGACGGCATCCCAATAGCGTCGGAGCAACAATAATAGTTGGAGGAGGAGGAGAATGAGGACGTGACATCATCTGAGCTTGGAGGAGGACGCCGCGGTGGCGTCCGGGCAGGCTAAGTGGTTAAAAGGGGGAAAAGGCGACGTTGGGCAGATGAAATAGTTGGATTAAATGAAAGGATGTTTCGAATTCTTCTTCGATGAGCACACGAATCTCCATTTAGCGTCGCAAATTTGGCGACGCTATTGTGTCGCAAATGTAGCACCACATTAATTTAATTCTGATAGATAATTAATTCTGAAATATGTCAAATAGCATCGTAGATTAGCGACCCAGAAATTGTAACGTTAAGATGAAACATAGCGTCACATTGATGTCGACATACTGAGATGCTAAACTAGCTTCACGAAATGGTGACGCTATTCTGACAATAAAACTGAGTTGCGACGAAATTGTCGAGGCTATTGCGAAGCCATTGTGTCGCTACAGACATGCGGCGCTAATGCGTCGCAAAGGTGGCGCTAAAGTACTATAAAGTTATTAACTATATATGTATATATGTATGTATGTATGTATGTATGTATACATGTATATGCATGTATACACATATATGTATGTATATGTATATGTATATTGTTATCAATGTCGTCCGAGAAATTTGAAAATCATATGTCGATCAAATGAGGCCATTCTAAGAAGTACCGAGGAGTCCGATTTTCGAGAAAACTAATTTCTGATATTTTTTAAGCTCACGAAGTAAAATAGATCATTTTGAATATCTTTTTAAATTTAGATACAAAAAATTTCTAAGAAAATAAGCATTTTTTAGAAAAATTTAAAAACTCTACGTCAACTAAATGGGATCCTTCCGAGCGCTCCCAAAAGGTCCAATTTTCGAGAGTGCACACTTTTAGATTTTTTAGGGGGTAGAAGTTTTGAGGAATTTTTATAATTACAAAAAATAGGTATTTTGAGAATAAGAGGAAACAAAAAAAAGACATGAAACATAAAATTTTTGCGGCCCCCATCTTCTCGAGCCCTTCGAAATGCTTAATTTTTTGGCAATCTGAGCTAGGATTGCGGAGAACCAATTATTTGTATTTCGAAACTTTGCCCATTTTATTGAATTTCTTCTGACCTCCGATCGCAACGATTCTTGTGTGGGTCGACAGCTCACGTCAATCTCTATAGTTTGTAATTTTTCTTTCGATTGACTCTCGTCGGACTCATGTCGGCGACCATCGGAAGCTTTTTTTTCTAGGTTCTTAACTCTGTTGTCCGACCTCCTAAAATTGCCAAAAAATATTAAAAAATCATTTTTGCCGAGATCTAGGAAGGTACAAATTTCGTAATGATCCAACAGTCGGATCTCTAGCAATCGCCATTTGAATATTAATTTTTTGTATATTATATAATAGAATAATATAATATAGTATGGTGTATAATATAGTATAATGTATAGTATAATATAGTTTAGTGTAGTATAGTATAGTATAATATAATGTATAGTATAGTATAATATAATATAGTATAGTATAGTATAGTATAGTATAGTATAGTATAGTATATATAGTATAGTATAGTATAGTATAGTATAGTATAGTATAGTATAGTATAACATATATTGCCAAAAGAGCATAAACTAGCGTCTACTTAGAGTTGCAATCATCCAACACTAATATAGCGTCGCAACTATGGATGCCAATACAACACAAGACACCAGCGCTAATATCGCCTCTTATTTTAGCATCGAGTTAGCGTCGCCATTATGGTGACGTTAACTTAGCGTCGCAAGCTTGCGACACCAATATCGCGCCTCCATTTGCCGCACATTTTCTACTTTTCACGCGTGATAATAGCATCGAAATGGCGTCTTGATGGCGCCTTTGACGCTAATGTGATGCTAAATTGATGCTATAGAGAGACAATTAGCATCTGCTTTTGTCGATCCAGTGACGACGCTATTGTGATACTATTGGCGTCTATTTAGCGTCGCATGTTATGGCGACTCTAATTCGTGTCACTATTCACCAGTTTTCTTGTAGTGTATTAAGGACTTTTTATCTTTCTCATCTAGTATGATCATGAAGTAGCTTACGAGGTTTTAGTTATGAACTCATTTTGTTATCATGTTTATTTTGTCTTCATCTATGAGGAACATTAGGGATCAAGCTATCTTATGTGGACTTTGATTCATGTCATGATATTGGGCCTTTCGTCATGTCATCATTATGTTATATTATGCTTTTTTATACGTCTTTTTGGATTATGTCTCGTATTGCTTGTGTTTCCTTTGCTCATGTACAACACATTTCATTATTATTATATTTTATATCATATTATCCATGATGCACTCTGGAACCCATTCAAGGCATGTGTCGTGGGGTGAATTTTTGGGGTGTTACAATTGTGTATCAAAATGACTGATTATCGACTTTAGCTTTGTTGTTATTGGTCAAGTCTAAGCTTTTGTCTTTGGCCATTAAGTTGTATTGACTTGTTAAGTGTTGTGCAACATTCATGTGTGACTGGCGATCATTGAACTTATGGTAAGGTTCTATGTAAATGATTGATGGCTAACCTAGCTATTTTATGAATTGTACCATTTTGAAGGAGAATGGCAAAGGGAAGGGCGCTCAACAATGTTCTCCAGAAGTATGATGAGGATGACTCAAGCAATAAAAAGGAACACTGCGAGCAACATTAGAAAGTTCCTTGATGGGTCTCCGACATGGTGGATGCGTGGTTGGATGTCATTACTAATATCTCTCGAATGATGCATTGGCTGGAGGAGGATAAAGTGAACTTGGCTACCTATCAATTCATTGTTAGGGCAATACATTGGTGGAGGACGGTGATTAGGTGTCATTAGCTTGAATGAGAACTATGCAAAGGTCATTGAGCTTGAAAGGTATTGTGACCTAGTGAAGTATGAAGGAATGAGGGTTGACCGATTCATCCATTGTTTCAATCTTGTGTTGAAGGTGAAATTATTATTTGGAGAACTCGATACTTTGCAAAAGGCTACCCCATGGACCACTGAAGTTGAAAAATGCTTGAATTGTGATAAATAAGGAAGGTTTTAATAGATTACTCTGAAAAATGCAACGACAATTAGGATAAAGACAAGGGAAAATGATGGAGATGTCACAATAAGGAAGGGCCTACAACATATATGATAGTCGACACTACTAGAAAAACGCTGATTATCGACGGTCTGGACCGTCGGTAATCCGCTCGAAAACCATCGGTAACGTAATTACCGATGGTTTTTCAGTCGGAATCGATCCGTCAGAAAAAACGCTCGTCGCAAATCGATTTGCGACGGTCGAAAAAATTTGTCGAAAATATCGACGGTCAGGACCGTCGAAAAAAGTACCGGTGGTTCGAATCGTCAAAAGTTTCCGACGGTTGCAACCGCCGGAAAATGCCGATGGTTCGAACCGTCGAAGTTTCCGATGTTTGCAACTGCCGCAAAAAGCTGGCGGTTCGAACCGTCGAAAGTTTTCGACAGTCGCAACTGTCAAACTTTCGACGATCGTCGCAACCGTCGATCTTTCAGCAGTCACAACCATCGAAAAGAATTTTTTAAATATAAAAAAATAGTAGCCGGATCGGGCCGCGACCAGCCCCGGCCGTGACCAAATCCGGCCGCCGGGGACCAGATCCGGGCCGCCGGCGCTCGATCCGGGCCGCCAGTGCCCGATCTGTCCGCCGACGCCCGATCCGGGTCGCTGGGGCTGGATCCGGCGGTCAGGCGGCCGGATCCGAACGCCCGGTGGCCGAACCAGCCGTTGGAGGCTGGATCCGGCCTCCAGGCGGCCGATCCGGCCGCTGGGGGCCGGATCCGGCCGCCAGCGGCGAGATCCGACCGCTGGGGCCGGAGAGAGAAAGAGAGAGAGAGAGAGATACGCCGGCGGGGAGAAAGTCGCCGATGCGGGAGAGGGTCGTTGGTGCGGGAGAGGGTCGCCGACGCGGGAGGGTCGCCGACGTCTGGTGGTCGCCGGCGCGGGCCGGGAAAGGGAGAGGGAGAGGGAGAGAGAGGGGAGAGGAGGGAGAGAGAAAGATGAGGAGGAGAAATGATATATATGATATATAAGGGAGAGAGAAAGCGGGAAAAGGAAAAAAAAGCGGGATAACAAAATTTTAATTACCGACGGCTCCGACCGTCGAAAACATAAATATTAACTATTTTTAAAATTACCGAAGGTTGTGACCGTCGAAAATATATTTAGTTATATATAATATTTATTTTTTATTGTACCGACGGTTTGAACCGTCGGTTAACATTACTGACGGTCGAAACCGTCGGTAATTGCGACGGTTTGGGCCGTCGCTAGTTATATTAATAAAATACTTCTCATATGATATTATTATACATTTACTGACGGTTATGACCATCGAAAATTGCGGCGAATTTTGCGACGGATGGATATCCGTTGGAAATATCGACGTTCCTAATCATCGAAAAATTAAATAATAATATAAAAAAATACATAATTTAATTTTTTCATTTCCGACGATCGTAACCATCAGAAAATCCGTCGAAAAAATTAAATAATAATATAACAAATTATATAATTTATTTTTTCATTTTTGACGATCGTGACCGTTGAAATATCTGTCGGAAATTACGACGGATGGATATCCATCGGAAATATTGACGTTCCTAATCGTTAAAAAATTAAATAATAATATAAATCACTTCCGACGGTCATAACCGTCGAAAAATCCGTCGAAAATGAAACCGTCGAAAAATCCGTCGCAAATTGCGACGGATTTCGAACCGTCGGAAATTGCCCGTCGAAAAATCGCGATTTTCTTGTAGTGCGAGGAAGTCTTTCGATTCAATGATGTGGTGCAAGGTATGTTCCTTGTCGGGGATCATCATGCTAATATTTTGTTTGATTCAGGAGCATTTTCATGTCTATGAATTTATTTAACTTGTTTGGCTTGAAGATTCAAACTATGTATTGTCCTCTAGAGGTTGTAACACCCAAGATGCAATGACAACTAGAAATTGGGTGCTAGATATGCTCATAATAGGAGAAAAGAATCTTACCATCAACTTGGTATTGTTACTAATGTATAATTATGATATAATTCTAAGCATGGATTGACTTTCCGAGCGTGATGCCTATGTCATGTGTAGATGTATCACATAATTTTGTTAAACACAACTAGAATGAGAGCCCTTAAATTCATATTAAAATATAGCATAGACATAAACATTAAACATTATATTAGGTCTATACTATGCCAGGTAAAGTAGATTATCAATTATCCTCCTATAAGTTTTTTGATAAATTGAATTATCAGTTTTCAATCTTATCCATTTGAAGTGCTCATACGAGTTTTTCCAAGTCTAACCCTTCATCCCAAATCTTATAAAAAATTCTTTTGCATACTTCTTAACAAGATATCATCTTTTGTTTGCATCAATTGAAATCCTAAAAAGTATGTGAATTCTTATACAAGATTACTCTCAAATTCTTTTCTTAAGAACTTAGTAGCACGTAAATAATATCATCAATATAAATATATATAATTAATATATTAGTATCAAAGTGCTTAAGAAATAACATGGTATCAACTTTTTTCTTATTAAATCCATTTCACATAGAAGGGTAGTTGCTAGTTAATATTGGATACGATGCTTGCTTTTGACAACCTAAAAATATGATTAAAGAAATTATAGTTCTCAAAGCGAGGATGTTCGACATAAATTTCTCCATTCACATCCATTTGAAATAATATTGAAAATAAATAGCATTCTAACGATTGTTAGTTTAGTTGCGAGGGCAAAAAAAATTTCAAATCAATACCCTTTGTTTAACCTTGTTCCACATCTAGATCATTGTATAGAAAACCCATTGATATCAATATATATGGAATGATCCAAGGGTCTTTTGACAACCTTCTACACCATATTTTTTAAAATTGTTTAACTACTATTCATGGCATTTATCCAATTTATGTCACTTACAACTTCATCATTATTACTAAGTTCTACTAGATATAAGATTATGAATTTATCATCATATTTCATAGTCATATTTTCCTCCATGTGGTAGACCTTGTCTTATACCATATTATTTTTACTTTGGCACCATGTTGAACTTGCTCTTCCCAATTATTTGTAGTGTACTCTAAAATCTAGAATGGACTATATTGGGGGGGGGGGGGGGGGGGGGTGTTATTTTTTAGGTCTTTTTGTTCCGTTGGTTCTTCAATCATTCTCCATAATGGTCACCAATTAAACCACACTTATGTCTGGTAGTTTCTAGACAATGTCTTCAACTTCATTAATTACTGGATTGATGCCTTAAACGAAATGATTTGCCCTCTGATTATGACTATGCGATTGATATTGGCCCTGACTCAACTACAAAACTCTTGCTATTTCAATATGCATCGTTATTTAGGGAACTATTGCTCCTAGAATGTCTCATAAAAGCTATGCCTAGGAACCATGCTTTGGTTCTCGAACTTGGTATCATTGACGATTCTTTGTTAGTTCAGCATATCATCAGTCAAGCATCTAGTGACATATGAGACATTTCAATCATCGAGGCATTACATCAATAGGAACATTTCTTTCATGCCGAGGATCCATTGCTAAACCTTGCTTAACTTGTTTGTACTGTGAAATTATGGCTACTACAACGTTAAGGAATGGTTGTTTGGTGTCCTTTGTCTGTTTGATTGGTGTGGTTGTTCTGTTTGGTTGTTGGATCTGAATGACATGCACCTCACTTTGGCCCATCCTTTGTTCATTGTTGATCATGTTCTTAATTTCAGTTTCGACCACGACCTCTACCAGTAGTAGCACGTCGAGGAGATATCGACTTGATGCGTAAAATGATGTAGCAAAATAAAATCACTAGTAAGTGCACTCATCGCTCAAGTAATATAATAAAAATGAGTAAAGAGTGTTAAACTCACGAGGAATATTATTAATTCAATGTTTGATTATATAAATTAATAAGAGAAAACACATATTTTGAAAATAGGTTTTTATAATTATAAAATAAAATACCAAAATAATATAATAATAAGATAAGATAATGATGTTGAAGTTAGGTCTTAGGATAATAACACATTAAGGATAAATATGTGAACTAGAAAAGATAAATTAAAATTCTTTAGATGGATTAGAATTTTCTTAAATTATTAATTTACAAGATTGAAATCACATAGTCCACAAATTGGTGATTCTATTATTTAATCAAATAAATCAAACTATCTTAAATTTAATCAAAACTAAAGTCTCACAAACTGGTATTCATGCAGATGAGATTAAATTAAAATGCATTAATATGAAAATCCTAAACTATTAATCAATTCACAAACTGGTATAGATTAATAGGCTGCACAGATTTAATTCTCCACACACTAATTATTAAACCTATGTCAACTTTTAATTTCATAATAAATTATTTACTTTACCTAAATAAAATCCAAAATCAAGTAGTCCACAAACTGGTAATTACTTAATTCAAAAATTTAAATAACTAAATCAAAATTATTAAACATAATTAAAAATTGATCAAAAGAAATTCAATAATAAAGTGATGGTTCACAATATTTCTCTTCAATAATAATCTCCTAAAATAAAATAATTAAAAATATGGAGTTCATCCTAGAATTGCATAGAGATAATAACAAAATACAAATGATAATCAGAAGAATTGCACCAAGAATAAATCTGGATCATCAGATGTTGTCGGAGCGTCTGGATCAGCCGTCCGATCAACTCTCTCTCTCTCTTGGTCGAAGCTTGCAAAGCTCATGATCATCCTAGAAGAAAACCAAACTTCAAAGCATGAATTGGATTGATAGTTTCATCCTATATTTATAGGGTGCAAACGAGGTCATGTTGATCACGATCGATAATATCGTACGACCGAATTTAATAAACTTTACGTCCTTCAAATCTCGGCTGATAAAACGTTGATTAATGATAAAACCTTATCCGTTTGGCGCCTAATGATAAACTCCTCTTCGATTCTCGACCACCAAATAATCACCTTGGTTAATGATGGTGGTTTTGTGCCCAATGATCTCGGCCGTTAAAGATGAACTTTTGATGATTATATTGATTTGGTGCCCCATGATGACCTTCATTTTTGTCTTGCACCCGTAAAATTTCCTTTAGTGTTTGTATTACGACTGCAAAATCCATAAGGATAAATTTTGTCGCCCGAAGATAACGTCTAGCTGATAGAAGTTTATCTTACTTTTACACTCATAAGAACTCTTTTTAAATATGATTTTGGTTGACAAACTTAAGCTAACAACTTGTCGCCCGATAATTCAACTTGATAAAATCAGTTTGGCGTCCGATCCTTGGGCTCAAAGTGATATAATCCCGTGTACTCGGCTTTCCCTACAAAATAATTATCAAAATTTAATTAATCTGTCAACAATTAAAATATTCAGAGAATTAATAACTAGACTTGATAAATCTAGAATTATAAATAAAAAATAACACAAAATGATGCCTGCCATGATCAAATTACAAAAAAAAAATAATTAAAATAATAGTATAAAATATGTTATATTTTGCATGCATCACTACATTATCATACATCATAACATACATAATAAATTATTTAACTTATGAATGAAAGACATTACTTAACTTTACATGAGGTGGTGCAGTGACTACTTACATCACTTTGAACATGCACCATAACATCTTAGGACCTATACATAACAAATTAGACATAGAATATCCTAACATTCGTCTTTGATACTTTAATATAAATACATCTCACCTAGCGATAGAATGCGCTTTGGGGACATTATCAAACATACATACGTGGACATCATAACGACTAAACTATGGATTTTGACTGATCAAAATAATTAGAAACATATGTGAAAGGGAAAAAAAATCTTTAGTAATAAAATGGAATAATGTCATCATAATATAGTGCAAAAGACTTAGTAATAATTGACAACAAATGAGTCTTGTGTGGTTCACCTATTACATCTTAATAATATAAAAGATAGCTAAAATAATAAAGAAGACTCATGCACTTCCACTATGAGCGTGATGTCACCGTCGGCCACCTTAGTAATTATGATATATACTTGTAATATTAAATATGCAGGATCATCATAGGATGATCATCATAAGCATGATCATCATAGGAACATCATCGTATACAACTGAAGTAGTGTATCAATTTCATAGTAATGTAATGATCATAATAAGAAAAGATCATAAGACTATAAATATTTATAATCTTAGAAGTGGTGATTACCAATGATCATCATAGGAAGCATTTTCATCGTTAATTTATTTCTTCGTCTTCATCTCGTTGAGTATTTTTCAACTAGTATGGTATCTTTCAATTCGCGGACAAAGTATCTTACTCCATGAAATAATTATCTTTCAACTCTAGGTGGGAAGGAGAAATTCATTCTCAGTTGATTGTCATTGACCCATAATCTTAAGAACTCTTCATTTACATTTTTCTTTTTTTTAATCTTATAAGCTTGTATATCACCTTAGGAAAGGGATCATTTGGCCTCATGAGGTTGTACAATATCAAATGATGTAGGATATAATGATCACTAATATCAAATTAACATAGGCCATGTTGTTCAAAACAATATTATTCTTGGATTCTTGAGATTATGTTGACTGCAAGTTATAAAGGTAAGGAAAAATGTCTATTTACATTCCTTCATTAAGCTGTGGTTCCTCACTTTAATCACGACGATGTCATCTTGTATATCCAAGCCTCTATCCCTCTGTCCAACTGAGAGACGAAAGAAACGATGGTGTTTGATTTCAAGATAGCTATTCTAAGAATAAAGACATTTATTTTACTTAGAATATATATATATATATATATTTGAAATATGAGCTGAGAATAAATAATTTCAACTAAAAAAGTTACTATTCATAAGTATATATATATATTAAAAAACAACGGTACCCGCATCGTTAATGCAGAATATTTTTTTTATTTGGCAGAATAAAGTAGAACCTAACTCACTATTTTGATCTATTTATCAAAACAATCAGGATGGAAAGAGAATATGAGAAAGAGTTTGGGGTTTAATTTATAGGAGAGGATTAACTAGAGTTTTGAGATAAAATTTAAACAGCTTTTATTTTGTATCTTCTGGTTAAATAATTAAAGTTTTTAAATTTTATTTTCTTTTATTCTCCCTCTTTTCTCTTATTTTATTTTTTTTCATTAATCTTCCGGTAGTTACATTCCATATTTGTTTGTAAGATGATAATATAAATACAATGCAATGATTTATGGAACATGGATGCTAGAACATGGGCCTTCATGCAAACTATATTGACTACCACTGACGTTTCTTAAACAAAAGGTATTTTTTCCACCAGAAATTCTGCTTTAAAAATTTTCCTTTATGTTTTGAAATTATTTCATTTTATAAATTTAATATGTTTGAGACTTATATCGTTTGAGATTCAACATCTATTAAATCTAATGTTAAGTTATTAATTTAATTTTAATTATCTAATCATCCAACGATTTAAATTTATTGAATGCATATTTAATTGTACAATTTTTTATTAGATTAGCATCATTCTAATTCGACGATGTAGATTACTTATATTTTGAACTAATTCAAAGATCCAAAGCATGTTAATTTAACTCACGCCAGTTTTGAGCATATCTTGACAGAATTTTGAGCTACTTGGAACAATGATAGAACAAAGTAAAAGAAAAAATAATAGTGAAACGTGAGTAATTTTTCCAGCAGCAATATAGGTGTAAATATGATTGTATAATTACCGTTCCGTTCAAACAAAAAACATACATTTATTTTTATGTAAAATTAGGAATAAAAAGTGAAATTACTACAATTTTCTTCGAGTCACAGACTCGACCAACCAACGGGGTTCAAAGCTCTACTTCTAAAACTAACTCTGCTTTCCTTTAGATCGCCGTTCAATCGAAGTCGCCACTTCTGCGTCCGCCGCAGATCCAGAAACCTCGCCGGCGCCGCCTTCCTGCCCCCCTGTCTTTTATTCGGCGGAAGTGAACAGAATGCAAGGCGGGTCCACCGGCATCGTCTACGGCGGCCTAAAGTACCAGGTCAGGCCCATCCCCCCCTCCTCATTGCCTCATTTCGTCGAGCAATTCTGATCCATTTCTTCTTTCTCCTCAGGCTCGATGCATATCCGACGTCAAGGCCGATGCCGGACACACCACCTTCCTTGCCGGAACGCTCAGCCTCCGCGAAGAGAACGAGGTTGGTATCTCCCCTTTCCCCGCTCTATTTGTTCCTGCCGTCGTCGCGGTCATCCTCTTTGGTCGTTTGCCTCGTTTTTAAGTAGATTTGATCTGATTCTTGTAGGTGCACATGATCCGGCTGTCATCGTCGGGCACGGAGCTCGTGTGCGAGGGTCTCTTCTACCACCCGAACGAGATCTGGGACCTCAAGTCCTGTCCCTTCGATCCAAGGATCTTTTCTACCGTCTTCACTTCCGGTAGGCGATCATCCGCTTAGCCAACATATTCGTCTTCGCCTTATTTGGATTAAATAACTAACATTTAGGAATCTTGTTCAATCATTTATAATTAACAATGAAAAGTTTAGGATTTGCCTGAAATCGAGAATTTCTGACCATGTGTATGCTGTCAAAACTCTCATGAAATCTTCGACTGGGCGGGATATGTCTTAATCCCATTCAATGATAATGGAGGTTAAACAAAATGTCTGTGGAAAGAAAAAGAATAATCTGGCTAATTTGTTGGTGTTTAATAAAGAACGACACTGAAACAGTTATGATAATCAGATATTTTGCTCATTGCTTTTGTATTATCAATGACATGCTGTATTTTAACATGATGTAAGTGCTCACAGATTCTCCATGTGATTTTAGGTGAAACTTATGGAGCTGCCGTTTGGCAATTTCCTGAGCTCTATGGTCAGTCAAATTCCCCACAGTTAGAACAGCTCTTTTCCCTTGATGATCACTCATTCAAAATCAAACGGTACTTGAGTTTCTTTATTCCAGATGCTTCTGTTCCAAATTTTTTTCTTTTTCCACGGTTTCAAACTCTCAGTGCTGGGTGACATAAGCATTGAGATGTAAGATGGAATAAAGATTAACATTTCTTAAAATTTTAGTTGAATCTGTGCCATTGAAATGAATATCAGCATGCTCAGTATCATATGCTTAGATTGTTGATCGTTTTGAAAAAAAATCGTATATTTAAATTGATGAAATGTACTAAATAGTGTTTTGAAGAATTTAAATGCGCTGAGTTTTATATCCCTATTTTCTCATTCAAAGGTGCTTAAAATGTGGATTTCAATCCAAAAATTTTGTCACGTTGCATCTAATTGGTAGTGGTCGGTGGGCCACTTGCCATATTTCTTTAAATATTAACTTGATGAAATGTACTAATGAAGATAGAAGATTGGATTTGAAGAATTTAAATGAGCTGATTTTTATATCCCTATTTTCTCATTCAAAGGTGCTTAAAATGTGGATTTCTATCCAAAAATTTTGTCACCAGTTGCATCTAATTTGTAGTGGACAGTGGGCCATTTCCCATATTTCTTTAGAATGATTTCCCCTGTTCCTAATGCAACTAATTTCTCCTTGCTGAGAGTCCTTTTGAGATAAAAATGATCGGTAATAAAATTGGGATCCCATATATTGCTCTTTTTCTTAATTTCCATAATGTGCGCAATTCATTAGTTGTCATTATAAATTTGTCTCCTGGATGAAGTCTTTCTCTGTAGTTCTTCCTGTTCTCTATCCTTGACGTACATAGATGACTTGTATGTGTATAGCCTAAGTACTTCTGGGGTTTAAATTACTAGCCTGACTGAAGGCCTGATCTTGACCAGACTATAACAGGATCCACACTTCATATTTCCAGTATAGCTCCTATCTTAAAAACCCAAAAGTTCAATTGAAACTAGGATCATTTTGCTTTTGGTTGAAATATTATTAAAGGGAACGAAAGGTAATAGAAGGGAAGGAAAACTAGGGAAAGTGAAGGAGGGTGAATGTGGGTGAATATTTTCACCTTGTTTGGATAAAATAATTAATGAGAAATGAGAAGGGAAGGGAATAAGAGTTAAGTAATAATTTTATTTGGACAAATATATCCTTTATATATGTCTATTTTAGTTAGATATTATTACAATAGGAAATACGGGATGATTAATTCTTTTCCCTCATTTTGTAGTTGAAAGAAAAATGGGCGTTGAAGGTGAATAGAAGGGAAAGGAGGGGATTTTACCCTCAATCCTCTTCCAACTTACATTCAACCAACCAAACATCCATGATTCACAAAATTCCTAACTAGGATGAGATCCCCAAGCTCTAGATATTTTGCAACCCAAGTGGTAGCTTAGATCTTTTGTTTTATTTCGGTTACTTTGATATAATTGTAAGCTTTCTTAGATGAGCTGTGTTGTCTTATCATTCATGAAGGCTGTCCTAGCCTAGTCCTTTTGAAGCATTAAAACACTAACACGGTAACGCCAAACCTCTCTGTAGTCCAAACTTCCATTTCTCCTACCATCTGTTCCCCTACTTTTGTCCTTCCTCTAGGTTATCATTGTATGACAAGCGATATTGGCCATTAGGGCACCTATGTATTTTACTGTCCATGCAGTGAATTTGCTTAGAATATTGGACTTACCTGTTGTAATGTTTATGCTATTAGACATTGGTGTTAGATGGGTGGAGGATGTTAGATCTTTCAAAGGTTATACATTGAAAATTGAACATCATGTAGCCAGATGTGAGTCTGATACAAACTGAAAATACGACTAAAATAAAACTAGGATAACTATTATTAATAGTAAAAGTGCAAGAATCTTAAACACAACTACTACTAATAACCTGTCAATTCGAGATGACAAATCTCCATAAGTCCATATGGAGCGGACCAAACTCCAATTACCTAATTGGTAAACACATTTCAAAAGGCTGCCATAAATCTAAAACCCATGCATGTATTTATAACATGCAAAGGTTGTTACAATAACTATAACAAAACTACAAATATAACTAACTACCCACTACTTTCTTAATCAGCCACTAACTAATACAAAGTGGTATCTTCTAACTACCCACTATTTAATTAACCAGACACTATCTAATACGAAGTGGTATCTTATCAAAGTATCAATCTCTTGTACTGACAACTTGTTTGAAAGTGATGTGCGTTTATGTCATTCCTATACATAGGAGTGTGTTGGTTGTAGCTACTATCATAGCTTCCATCGTTTGTGATATTAAAGATTAACAACTAAGATTTTCTTTCAGTGTCCTTTGGTGGCCCGCGGGGAAGCACGACAAGCTAATTAGCATTGACGAAGGAAACCTTTTCTTATGGAGCATTGATGCACCAAAAAAGATGGCTCAGGTATGATTACAGATGGATCCGATGCTGGTTATATATACATTTCCTTATCTTGTGTGTTTAAGATTTTCTTTAGTAATATTTCATTGAAAATTCCTTCTCTTGATTTATATTTGTTGTTGGAGTGTAATAAAATTCATCTGACCTTTTCATCTGTAAAGGTGCTATCTGTAGAGAAAACATGCTCATTATCTTAATTCCTGACAAGTGTAATAATAATAATGAATTTCGAAAAGGTGGTTTGTAAAAAAAAACACAGTTCCAGATGCATGTGCAACCACCTCCCTGTTTAATGCAGTGCATGAACTTAGTAAAATAAATTTGTCAGGATATTTCAGCATATGCATCCTTTTTTATCTGACGGAATACTACTGATTATGAATTCCACTAACAAATAGACGATGTTTCCAACCATAAAGAAACACACACATAACCGAGTGCAACCAAGAAAATCGAAAGTGTTAACTAACAAAGGACTTCCCATTATAATTAAATCCATGATTGTGACTGTTCATAAAATCATTACAATTTCGAACATCAAAAAGCATAAACTCAGATATTTTTTGGATCACAAGTTTGTACATGCTGTTGTCACTTGCTTTCCTTTAATGTGTGTGAATATTTTGAAGTTACAGAAAATATAAATTGTTATTCTCCCTCTTTCTCTATCAAAGGGAAAACATTACTAACAAATTAAGAGGCACATGCATTCTTTTCAATTTAACATTTTCATTGTTTGTTTCTTGATTTCAAATGACTTTGTTACTGTTGTCATTCTTTTATGAAATAATTACAAAATCTTGATTCTTCTGAAAAAAATTACAAAATCTTGATGGCTAAGCTTTCTATTACTCTATGCCGACTCATATACAAGTTGGAAGCTGTAGGTAATATCACGAGAATCGGTTGGCATGCTTCATAATCTTTCTGGTGGTGCTTGGGATCCACATGATGAAAATGCTGTTGCTGCTATTTGTGACTCCTCTCTGCAGTGTTGGGATCTCCGAACAATGAAGTATGCTATCTCCTATTTTACGTCATTCTCATCAATGTTGTCAAACACATAAAACGGACTCGACACAGAGAGCCGGAGAAACACGTAAATCGTGAACACGTAACACGACACAGCCGATTCTACCAGTTTTTTTTAAAATATTACATGTATATATTAGTGTATAATATATATATATATAAACCCATGATATTAGTGGTGAGATGAAACCTTTTTGAACTTATAAGTACAAAATGCAATATGCAAATTTCTAATTTTAACATCAATTCATGATATAATACCTATTTAATTATATACACATATATGTAGATAAAATAGTAATTCATGTAAAATTAACACCTTAATAAATTGTAATAATAATAGAATAACAACAAACCCATCAATATAGTTACAACAACAACAAAGCCTTATCCCACTAGGTGGGGTCGGCTACATGGATCATACGACGCCATTCCGCTCTATTAGTAACCAAACCTTTCGGTATATTATTCATCAATAGATCTTGTTCTATTAGTTCGCCAAGTGTCCGCCTTGGCCTCCCTCTCCCTCTTTTAATCGGACTCCAGATTATTTGATCTACTCTTCTTACTGGCGCATCTAATGGTCTTCTCTGAACATGACCAAACCATCTCAAACGATTCTCTACCATTTTCTCACTAATAGGAGCCACTCCGACTCGTTCACTTGTTGCTAAACCCATCAATATAGTTAATTAAAAAAATTAAACATCAATAAATTTATAATAATAACAGAAATTAAAACATCAATAAATAATTTTCATTATTAATCTATAAAAAATAAGACAACAATAAGTTTTGAATAATTGCGGCAATGTATAAATCCACTTTATTAAACAAATAATAACTACTAGAATTATAAAAAATGTTTAACATAATAAAAAAGTAGCCTAGTCCCCCTGTTGCTTTGTGCACGAGCAGAGAGAAGACTGGAAATGGAATTGTGAAAAAAAAAGAGAACGAGTGGAACCTGCTCGTAAGCACGAAGAGAGAAAGGGAGAGAGAGAGAGAGAAAGTGCCAGAGAGGGAGAGAAAGAGAAAGGGAGAATGGGAAGAGAAAGGGAGAGAAACAGAAGTGCGAGAGAAGGAGAGGGGAGAGAGAGAAAGGGAGAGAGTGCAGGAAGAGAAAGGGCGAGACAGGGAGAGGGAGAGAAAGAGAAAGCGCGAGACAGGGAGAGGGAGAAAGAGAAAGGGCGAGTCAGGGAGAGGAGAGAGGGAGAGAGAGAACCTGTTAGGTCGTCGGCGGCGGCGGCAGTCAGCACAGCGTTAGATGAGCAGGACGGCGGAGGCAACAGAGCAGCAGGGCACAGCGACGGACAGCAAACAAAAGGAGAGATGAGTGTCTATCGTTTACAAAAGGTAAAAGAAACAGGATTGTCGGATCGGTGGAGTTGTGCGTCTCCACCGATCCTATGGACCAGCACGCGATCCTACCGCGTGCTGGCCAAAAACGTTTCCAGGTGGGATCGGGCACGAAATGCAGAGGTCGAATCGTAAAATCCGACGTTTTTATGTGTCAGCACGCGTTTTTGACAACATTGATTCTCATCAAAGGATTCAGGAATACAGGTTGGCATAAATGCCAAACACCAAGACATTATCATATTGTTGCTTTCAAATATGAAAAACAGAACTTCATCTTGTTGTCTTTCAAATGTAATTTTCAGAACTAAAACATGTTACACCAAGATCTTCTAGCATATGCTTTGCTTTTTTTTCTTCTTATCTACTTATCTTCATTGCACCAGTAATGGTAGTCATTTAATGTCCTTGAAGAGATTGGTTTTCCTCTTTTGGAGAAAGAGAGATTTGGTGTGATAGTTGAAAAAGTTCTATTTCTTGTATTTTACAGGAGCTCCAATTCTATTGAGCATGCACATATTAGGGACATTGACTATAATCCCAAGAAGCAGCACATTATTGTGAGTGTTTTCTTTTGGTTAGCTTGCCACTTATGCATATTATATAATATTTTAAGAACGTGTCATGCTCTCATATGATCTTTATGAACTTCTAATGCAATGGAAGTAATTAAGAGTTTATCCCTTTCTGTCCACTATTTTGCTAGGAGTTAGTTACTCAAGGTTGGTGGTAAACAAATATTGGTAGAGTTTTATGTTTGTTGGAAGAAAATGAATATTGTTTTAGAGAGAGATTGTAATATGAATCAATATTCTCTTAAAATTACCAATAGTTGATTTGTTCAAATGAACTCCCAAGATCGAACTCTGAACATGTCGGGAAGACACCTTTAATGCACCATTCCCAACCATAGTCAACATACAAGGTACTTCTAGATAGCAAAGATAACACTGAAACAAATTTTTATGAACAATATGTAGACCATTAGTTTGCTTTTGTTTTTTTTTTGGAACAATAGTTTACTTTTGTCTTACTTTGATACGTGACTTACTTTATATTTCATATTCTACTTTACTTTTCTTAAAGAAAGTTTTTTGACACAATTATCCATATTCATATTCTGCCTTGAAGCTCGACACATCATCTGACCTGATGCATATAAGTCAGCCATTTTGATGCTGATGATTCTCTATCTAGTATCATCTGATAGACATTTCTTTCTGGTTTCTATCGACTAAAGGAAACTATTTTAAGTCTGTTGGGATCTAATGAAGGATGTAATACTGTATTATAGTTGCACAAATATGAAAATTTGAGATTTCCTTTTTTTTTTTTGAAAAGAGAGATTTCTATGCTACCTTACATTTGATCTCTGCAAACACCGAAGTTGCATAATTTCAGGATTATATGGGTGCAATTGGACCTTTTTGTTTCCTTTCTAAACCTATATCTGCTTTTTTCATTAATTCAGGCCACTGCAGAGGAAGAATCTGGGATACGCCTATGGGATCTGAGAATGCCTAAAATTCCTCTTAAAGAGCTCCCTGGGCATTCACATTGGTATATTTTCTTTTCTTCATAAGACTGCCTAAATTATAGATATGCACTTGCATTCTGTAACACCACTATTTATGTCAAACTTTAACTTGTGAGCATTAATATTTTTTCCTAGCATTCATGCAAAAGTTTTGGCTGCTCCTGTTGTATTTTCTTAATGTGGTATATGAATGTAATGTTTATGTCTGCCAACTTTGTCCAAGATTGTTGTCTTTATTATTTTTATTTTTATATGGCAGGACATGGGCTGTTCGTCATAACCCAATATATGAAGACTTGATTTTGGTCTCTCTCGCCCTTTTTGTAGTGTGAATTTTCATGTATGTAGATTGTTCCTATTTCTGTGTCTCGTTTGATTTGTTAACAGTGCTGAGGGTCTTTGCAGAGTGCTGGGACAGATTCGGCTGTCAATTTGTGGCTGGCTCCCATTTCTGACACTGACAATTTGACAACAGAAAGGTTTTATACTTTTTAACATGTCACAAGCACATTTTTTATGGTGCTATTGCTTGTTTCTTCTCATGCATATTTTCATTTTTTTTTTCAGTCTGGCCGACTCACCTACAAAGTTGAAAGATCCACTAATAAACTCCTACAGTGATTACGAAGATAGTGTTTATGGTAATTAAAGACTTTTATGCCAACTTTAGGATACAAGTTATGTTGACAAAATTGCATCATAATTCTAGGTCTTGCATGGAGCTCCTCAGACCCTACGATATTTGCATCCTTGTCTTACGATGGGAGGGTAAGAACTCTTTTAAATGGCTATTTGAATGATGATTTTCTTTGTATATCGATTCTATATAGTCCTGCCAAACATGCATATGGAATGAATAATTACAGAATCATATTTCTTTTTCACAAATCTCTTTGTTTTATTTTCTGCAGACCCAATTGCCTTTTCTCTTATCGTATATTATTTGATTTACTGGTTCTGTTTCAAAATTCAGGTGGTGGTAGAATCAATCAAACCATATATCCAAAGAAAGTAAAGGCTTTGATCTTCTGTGTAAGCCATACATTTTTACTCAATAATCACCTATGTTACTGCAACTGGTTATGCCTGAAGTTTATACCAAAGAAGTTGGTTGATTGGCACTTTCCCTAAAATTACACTTTCCCTATGATCTCGGTGCTCCAGGTGATGGGTTGCGGATTTACTTAATGTTGTCCCCCAACTTTAAAGAACGTGGGCATCATGAGGCTAGACAGAAACAACTCACACATTGCTGCAACATGTTGTATGATTTACTCAGCTTCTGGAATGTTCTTGTGATATGATTATGTTAGGCGCAACATTACCTGGATAAGGAGATGTAGATTTGTGTAAGAAGCTAATGGTTTTCTTTTTCCAAAAGATGAATTGTCTAGCCTTTCTTGTTGGTAGGTAGCAAATGAAAGATCTAAGACAAACAGCTACCGAAAGAAAAAAGAAAGATCACAAGCGCTTTTTTCCCCCTCTTTCCCTATATTTCTGAAAAGTAATTGCCTTAAACTATGTATGATTTACAAGTTACTGTAGTTGTGTAATCTGGTGGAACTCCGCCTTATCGTAGCTACGCTTTCCCAGTCATTTTGTTGTTTCAGTTTCATAAAAGTTTTTCGCAGTTACTGGTTTCATCTTTCTCAAAGTAGCTAATATGCGTAGACAAAATTGGCTAATACTGCTGCTCTGATAGATTTCGCAGCATTTGTGCTTTGGGATGAGATCCAGGTGCCATTATCTTTTTAACTACAAAACGTTTTGCCAATATATATATACATATATATATATATATATATATATTCATATTTTGAAACTAAGTGGGATTGGGGGAATATGGGCGAACTGCTTTATCTACATGTGGCTTACTAAAGAATTACTTAATCATGGATAGGAAAAGCAGATACTAAATCTGGGAACCCTCTTTGTCCACGCGTGAGAGTTAGTTTTCTCTTCAGAAAAAAAAAACGAAAATACACAATTTATTTGTAGGATAGAATATTTTCTAAAAAATTCCTTTAGCCAGATTTATGATCATATGCATCTCTGGATCTAAAAATATGATTAAAATAATATCAATCAAGTAATGCAAAAGTTTTCATAAAATGAGTTAAAAGACTAATCAGTTCTATACGGGACGTCATGATAAGATATCAAGAAGGAATTTTTTCCTTAATATGGACGAAAAGAATAATTTTCTTCATTCTCGAAAGTTCTGGTTAAACGGCAATTGAGAACAATAATTTAAAGCCGTTCAAAATTTTAGGGTATGTTTGGAAATTAATTAATGGAGGTGTGGTGGAGTGATAGATGGAGTGGTAGAGTGTAATGATTAAAAAATTCATTAAATGCTTTTTAATTTTAATATTTTCTCAAAACTATTATTCAAATTTTATTTTGTCACAAAAGTGTCATTCATCTTTTATTTGTTTCATTAATTATTCTTTTAACTTATGATAGCCCATTTTCTGATTAAAATATTGACGTAGCATACATAGCGACTTTCTTTCTTCCCCACACAAGCGGCCGTCCCACATAGCACCATTAAAAATTAAACAAAGATGTCGCCGGAGGTCATCTCCTGAGTGACCTTCGAAAAGGTCGAGGGGGGGGGCCCTCGGTCGGTGCACGCAGAAGGGGGGGTCCCCCCCATCTCCGACGCTGGTGTGGGCAGGGGGGTGGAGGGGGGCGACCCCCCTTCTTTTGTGCTCTTCGGCGCAGGGCGCCACACGTAGAAGCTCTGTGACCTCAGCCGACCTCGTCGGGGAGTGCAAAAAAAAGTGATCCCCCTTCTCCTACGCACAAGCATCGACACTGGGTCGCCTGCGTGGAGGAAAGAGAAAGTCGTCATGTAGACACCGCATTGGCATTTCAACCGAAAAATAAGCTATCACATATCAAAAGGGCAGTTGGTGAAACAAGTTAAAAAATGAAGAACATTTGGTGAATTGAAGAATGAAAGTTTTATTTTTTAAAAAAATCATTTTTACCTTTTATTATATATAAATTATTATAATATATAATGAGTAATATATATTTATTACTTTACTACTTAATTTATTTTTTTGCCTATTTTTTGTATTTCTTATTATATTTCTAATTTTTGAACTATTTATTCACTATTTTTAAAAGTAAAAGTTGAAAATAAATATTTATAAAATAATAATTGTAAATAAAAATTATTTATGAATGTAATATTTATACGAGAAAAATGATAATTTATCAACCTAAGATAGCGAGAAAGAGCAAGAACATTAAATTTTTTTTAAAATTTGATAGCAAGAGAGATAATTTAATTTGGTAATAAGAGATAAGTGCTTTAAAATTAATTATATCTTCTCATTTTACTAATTTGATGAAATGAAAAATATGATATTTTGAAAGCTTAGCCATTCCGCCCCCTCCTTCTTAACTTAAATAAAAAAATTTAATCAAATAGAATTTATCAAATCTCATTCCTCCATATTTCATTTCATCCCTTTAAAACTCTCAATTTAAATATTGCCATTAGATTTTGTTTGATAATTTAAGTTAAGAACGGGGGAGGAGGTTAGGGTGGGTGGTGAAGTGTTCGTTGGTGAGATTGAATGTGGTGATAGTTTACATAAATCATGTTTGGATATGAGTTAATAAAATTGAGTGAATTAGTCCATTAATTGTTTGGATACAAATTTTAATGCATAAAGAAAGTTAAAATAAACAAATGTCTTTATTATTCTTAACACGATTTTATTTCTTTCTAATTTGAATAATAAGAAAAGATAGAATCGAAACAATAATTTTTAACCCCTAAAAAATCACCAATTTGACGGATTTAATTTTAAGTCATGTGATGGATTAACAAAACACACAAAACACTAACCTAACTTTATTTAAAATTTTAAATTACTATCTAAATAATGTTTAATAATTTTAAACCCATCCCAAATATCCCTCCTAACCTACATCCAAATATGTTTGGATTGAGAAATTTGAAGGGATGAAGTGGAATAGGAAGGAATACTATTAGTTAAAGTATGTTTGGTTACATTTTTTATTTTAGTCAAGAGAGCCGGAATGAAAAATTAAGCTATTCAAACATCGTATTTTTGTAAATTATCAAATACCAAATTAAATCATTTCTTCATTCACCCCTCTCTCTCTCTCATTGGTAAATTATGTAAATGATCTTTTCCCATATATTACATTGATAAAATAAATTTTATTTATAATTATTCTTTATAAATATTTATCTCTCTTTTTTTACTTTTTAAAATAGATGAATAAAATAGATAAAAAATAAATAAAAAATAGAAAAAATAGGCAAAATAAAAGATAAAAAGAAGAATTAATTAAGTGGTAAATAAATAAATATGTATTACTCATTAGATATTATAAATAATTTATATATAATAAAATGTAAAAATGATTTTTAGTAAATAAAACATATTCAATGGTGTAAAACCCGACCCGGTCATCGCCCTGGATTGAATCGAAAGGTTAGATCAGATCAAATCGATCGATCAAATTGAATAATATAAGTTAATAAAAAATAAAATATGTTAAATAAATTTCTTTCATATTCTTAATATCTTTGTAAGATGCATAATAGATAAATCAAAATATAATAAAGTAAAATAAAATGATATAATAAGTCAAATAATATAATAAAGTAACTATCAATTAAATAATTATTATCTAAAAGGCGATAAAATCTTCATACTTATGAGTTAAAGAAATATCAGTGATATATTATGTAAAATAAAGAAAAGTTAGAGCATGGAATATATATATATATATATATATATATATATATATATATATAAGTAATGTGTCCTATTTTTTTATTTTTTCAAACTTATTTTTTATCTTGACCCGACCGGGACACTCAAACTCGTTGGGTCGGCCGGTTGAACTCGAATTTTGATCGGGTTTGATTGATCAAAGCGGGTCAACCTCAAGGACGAGTTTGAGGTGACCCACGAGCTGCTTTTATGGTCGGACACCGGTCCGATCATCTGGGCCGAATTTTACAACATAACTTTCATTGTCTATCCCATCATTTTTTATACTCCATCATCCCATGTCTCACTATATGACTCATCTCATCTCTTCATTAGTTAATTATCAAATAAAACTTTAATGAATGAAAGATAAAGAAGGGTAAGGAAACGAGAAGAATTCATTCTTTTTATTTCACTGAGTTTATGTTGAAGGAAAATGAAAAGAAAAATCATCTTCTTTCTCTTTCAATATTTCAATTTTCTTTTAGTCCAAATCGAAGTGAAAAAAAAGAAAAAAAAATTAATATGTATTTTCTCTTTGATCAAAAGAATTAAACATATAATTATATATGTAAAAAATAAAATCATTTAAATAAAACAAATACTTAACGTTTATTAAAATAACAATTCACGTTCATTTTCTACATTTCCTTCCATCCTTTCTAGATCTCATCCCGTGAGTTACCTTGTCGAGCTGTGATTATAGTTTTTATTTATAGTAACAAAATAGAAAAGAAACCTGCCACCGATGATAAAAGTAAGAGCAGTTTTACGATTAAGAGAAGTTTCACAAAAAAAAAAAAAACTAAGAACACTTTTTCATCACGGAAACGTTACCATAAGGCACGATATATAAACTCATTATGTAAGCGAGCCTTTGGATTTAAAACTATCACAGAGAAAGCAGACAGAAATTCAACGAAGATTACCATCCAGAAATTATAAATGAAATATACCTATAAAAGTCTAAAGCGAATAGCTTTAACTGACCAGAGCAGAACGGGGAGTAGGAGACTATACACTGGATGTATACTACAGCAAGCCAAGGTGGATGAACATGGCATTTTGTTCAAGTAATCATAACAATGTAATGCAAGTGCCAAACATATGGTATATAGTTCTCTGATTAGCCACAGCATTGGAGAGAGAGAAAATATAACTTGGAATGCATGTCATCTTGGAGTTTCTTTCGATTCAGAATGTTGGCCTGTTAAGTTTTTTTTTTCGAGAAGTGTTAGCCTGTTAAGTTACAGAAGCGAGGTTCAACAATCACCCAGTTTACAATATGATACGACCAATCCTGCCAGAATAATCCACTTTTGCATCACTGACATTAAAAATATCCTATCCACAAAGGAATAGAGTTCTCCTATCATTAGGCAAGTTCCAAAACATGAAATGGAAAGAACCAATACAACAAGGGAGTTTTAGTGATCTTTTAAGGCCCCATACGCTTTCAAATCAACACCAGACGAAACTACCTCCTCATTGGAGGCGCACCACCCCTACCAGCAGGAGCACCAGCTCGACCAGCTGCTTGGGCCTGTAAAAGAACAGAGCGGAAATTATGACTCCATACTAATTTTTGAAACCATCAAGCAGGTCAACAGATTAGCTTTCTAGTCCGCAAATTGTTAAAACCAAAACTAATATGGAATAGGCCCCTAAATCAAATGATGCTATCATCATGTTTTATCTTTGCCTAACAGCAAACTAAAATTTCAGTTGTAGCTCATGTCCAGTATATCCATTTCTTCTTAGCATAGATGTTTCAACTATGCTCTATTGGTAATAAGATAAGAGTATCTTTGTATTTACATTAGTTTGGCCTTTTAATGCACCAGCAACAGAAACCAAAGTAGTAAACCACCTTTCTTCCAGGAACAAAAAACCATCTTTCGAGGGTGATCTTTCAGATGGTTATATATAAAGCTATAATACAATGTACAAACATAGATGTATCAAAATCTCATCAGAGGCTTATATTAGTAGAAATGATCGAGCAGTAGTTCCCTATTATTCCAACCAAGAGTACTCTTATTCATTGATTAAAAGATTTAACTAATCAAGGGCGATGTAATAAAAAAAGAGAACAAAATAATTCTTTATTTTATATTCATCCCTATGATAAACAGGAATTATTTATCGCCATTGTGACCCTATCCTGTTGCTCCACATGGAATTTTATGCCAAAAAACTGAGCTCATTATGTATGGAAAACATAAAAAGTTTAACAAAATGGACTATAAATAAGTTAACAGGAAAGTTTGACAGAAGATCCCAACGGAATGGTTGGAACTGGGTTGTTGAATAGGAAACAATCATCCCCATTTCATAATTCTAATATTCATATGGTTTTGATAACTTAATTCTGAAGTCCCACTTGATGGAACCTCTTTCTTTCTCTCTCCCTCAAGAAAATCCAAACCAATTTTTTTTTCTCTTTGGAATGTGAATTCCTCTTGTTAATAGGGAAAAAATGTAATTTTGAATTTGTTGAGAATAAATTTTGACAATAGAAAGAAGGAAACAAACAGGAAAAACTTTTTCAGATCATCCTTCTACCAAAACAATGCAAATTGATTTCTATGATACAAGAAGATAGTTGAGACAAATTGATTTACGTAGTTTCCTTTATAATGAAGATTCCAAGACAAACAATATAATTTGAATGGGGCAGATTAATGATCACTTTTCATTATAGAATGAAAAGATTTCTAGGATAAAACTTACTCTAGCACGCATAGCCACGGCACGACCGCGGCCAACACCAATTGTTGATCCCTTGCCCTGCACCCAACAAGCAGTAAGTCAGAAATCAAGAAATATTGTGGTTTATTTCCAGAGCCGCCCTTTTACCAGACCCTGCTTTGCTATATAGTAATTAAGTTCCTATGATGGTTTATTTTGCCAACAAGAATGTGACCTGTCAAATAGATATGCTCATTTCAGGCAGATAATTGTAACAAGCATTTTGAAAATTATCTTTTTTTTTTCAATCCAGCGTTAAAATCATAACAAACCACCACTAACAAGCTTTGTTCCTATCCGAAGCATTCATGAAATTTTCAGCAGGAAGTTTTCTTTTCTGAAGCGAGAAGGGATGACCAACCAACTGTTAATCATCCACATGTTTAATTTCAGCAGGAGATAAAAACCCAATAGGCATATAATTTTGCAGGAGAAATGATGCTCTTGTTTTTTACTTTGAGGGAATGCTTTAGAAAAAAGAAATACATATTTTATGCATACACTTAATTTCCCCAGGGAATTCATTGCCCTTACCTTTATTCTTGCATCCAATCGCTTAAACATCGGGGCATTTTTCAGCATATCCGGGATTATCATAAACCTTTGCCACAAAATCAGGAGGGTCTTCAGAAATACACAATGCACAACTACAGAAAGAAAGGAAATTCCATCAAGGGCCTCACAAATGTTACCTCACTTTACTGCCTCGAATAAAGACATGCTCGAGCTGCGACACCTTTCCATCCTATTGACGAACATCAACAGAAGCACATGCATCAAATTACTTCAGCAACTAAAGAGAAAAATGTATCAAGAATTCAATTTGAAGCAGAATCAAGCAAAATCCCAGCTTGATAGTTGGCAATCGCCCTCACGTGGGAGGGTCGAATGATTCAATGAAAAAAAAAGGAAGAAGAAAGTTTATAATCACAATACAACTTGCGTCTGATTTTTCCCGAATCCATAAAGGGATCCGTAGGAGCAAATAACAGGAAGGAAACACAAAAAAAAGGAGCATAAAATTTAACTAGAAAAAGGAAAAAGGGGAAACCTTGGCAGTGTAGGTGATACTCTCGAGTTGGCAGTTCCAGTTGTCCTCGCATTCGATCATGCTGCCGCGGTAGAGCTCGCCGCTCTTCATCTCCACCGTGACGACGTGCCCCGCCGCCTCGTGCAGTAGCTTCACCGGAATGCCAAGGCTCCGGCTCATTTTTGTTTCCGCTCCTCGCTCTTCTGGTGCTCTAGTTTTGTTCTCGGCTCCCCTTCTTTTAAACCCTAATAAGGAGGACCTCGCTCGCTATTCTGGTGCTGTGAAAAAAAAAGGTGAATGCTGATTAACGCATAAAAGAAAATAAGTTAATAAAAGGAAATAAAATATAAAAAAATCTAGGAAAAAACGTATTAATTCCAAGAATAATAAATTTTAAAAATAGAGATCTTGGATAAAAACGTCAATTTTGAAAAAAATGTTTAAGAATATAATTTGATTTAATTTAAAAAATAATAGTGCGACCAGAACCCCCCCCCCCCCCCCCCCCCCCCGCGGTATGTTATGTATGGGACAGATTTCGATGATACGTAGTTATTATTATAAGTAAAAAAGAACTCATATTGCTATAAGTTTTCTTTCAAGTTTCAACATTAAAAAAATTGATAATTCATAAAACCTGGCAGTCTGGCACTTGTGACTCCAAGAAATATAAAATAAATTGAAGTGATAATTATTATATTATTTCATACGGAAAATAGTAAAACATAAGACAGTATCTTGTTTATCGATTTTTTTATAATTTTATTGTTATCTATTTATAAAAAAATAATTTAGAGGAGAAATACTTTGAATGGATATATAGAGTCAATAATTTGAATAAAAAAAATGTTTTAACCGGCAAATGGATGAATCGTGCAGAATGAATCGTGCAGAATGAATATAGTTGGAGGATTACCTGTGAGAAAAACAAGTTTAAGGACAGAATGAAGTTAAAGTTGGAGGACCATACGTTTGTTTATACAAAGAAAGGAAATCAACTGTTCATAATATGATTTCTATCCAACTTTGGGTATTGTTAAAATGTTATCAAACAAAACAGCAAAAAGCTGAGCAAGTAATATTGCCTGAATGCTGATTCCATAAAAGTATCCAAGAATAAAAAATTTCCTGAATACTGGTTCTATTCCTTGCCACGTAAAAATGTTGAAATACACAGTTGTACATAAACCAATCATCTCTGCACAAATAGTAATTAAAAAAAAACAATTTTTGTAGAATTTGTTGGACAATGACGAGTCATTTCCCATGCCTGCAACTTTTGTTGCAACAACAACAAAGAGCAACTTGTGTTGCACCACTCCCTCCCAGTATAGCATGAAGATATGATAAACCCCCTCTTTATTTCTCACTATCCAACAACAACAACAACAACAACAAAGCCTTATCCCACTAGGTGGGGTCGGCTACATGGATCATACGGCGCATTCGTTGATCCATATTCATGAGATTCGACAGGGTTTTACGCTGGCTGTCGGAGCCTAACACAACCCTCCTCCTTTATCCGGGCTTGGGACCGGCTATAAAACATAGGCGGAGTTTTATTTCTCACTATCCATTCAGAAGAAAAACAGCTGGTCCAGATTTTGCAACATATCCAAATCTGGAGGTACTGTATTTCTTGAGAACCGCAGCGAGCTTTCCTTGTCCTGCCTTCTGGTGAAATCCTACTATCATCCTAGAACACTCCCTGCAAATTGCGAAGATGCAAATTCTATCAAAAATAAAGAAAATGGTGAACAATTCAGGAACAAGTGTGGTATCAAACATACAGAAGCTGGTCCTCTGAGTACCGACTGTGCAGCTCACAAGGTTTATTCCAGAACCCGAATCCCTTGAGTGTGCATTGTGCAGTATAGACAGCAGCAGCCGCTAACAAGGATGGACGGAATTTGAGCATTTGATACTCGACAAGGCAGAGCTCAATGAGGAAAAATGACAGGAGCTCTAGCTGGTAGAAAAACACGAGAGTGATTGTTACTCTTCCTCATCACAAGGAGCATACTATCTAAAATTTTATTTGTATTTCTTGTTAATGTGCGATCTACCTTCTTGTCAAACTTGGCTGCCTTAAGAAACCTCATTATAAAAACATAAGGAGTTGGGACAGACATGTTGAACTGCAATGTATTGACCATTAACTTCTCCTGAAAGCAAAGGAGATGCAGTCCGATCAGACAGACGAAAAAGAAGACAAAAAGCTTTCAAACTATGTTGAGCTATCTCTTCTCACTGGATACTAAATACACTTGATGAACACTGATAAAAGAGAAAGGACATTTCATTAGTTAAACATCAAGAAAACTTTAGTGTCATGCTGATAGAATTCAGTACAAGAATCCTTTGACGTCCTTAAACTGAAGAAGGTTAACGAGTATCAATTACTAATAGCTAATGAGCTACCAACTGCAGTTTAAGCATTATTAGTGATATAACAACACCATCGTCAACAATGTTACAATGGATGTGTGAATTACCATATCAAGAATTTCTGCTCTTGTATAAGCACGATCTGAAATCAGGATAAGGTCTTCCACAATGGGTACGGATACCTCCTCGTATTTGCATGCAAGAAGCATGGCTGTTACTCCTACCAACTGAAGCTTCTTTCTCACCACTGTTTGACGGGATAGAAATCTATCTATAATGTTCACAGTGAGGAACAGTGTCTGATCCATAAGCTCAAATTTATAGTGCACCTGTGATTGTCAAAATCACATTTAAGAAATCCCATTGACGAAGGAATAAAACACAGTTAATGTGAATTCATGATTCTGGGTGAAGATTCTCACCTCTATCAACCAATCAATTAGGATTGCACGCATCTTTTCATTTATGTCAAACTGATTCGACATGTAATCAAGAGACACACAACCCGAATCCTGAATGTTGAATGATCCATCTTAGCAACAATATAAAATTTCCAACATCGTTGTCTTATGAAATATCTTGTGAAACTGACCACAGAATTGGAGAAAAGCTATGTCTAAGTTACAAAATTAAACATGAGAAAAGTTGTCTGAGTTTCAAAATTAAACATGTTCAGGTATTTCTCTTCGTTTTATTGTACTAGTTGCTGCATATCAACATATGTAGAAGAAAGTTGTTTTAGAAAAAAAAAACACAAGATATGACAAGAAAAACCTACAACTATACATCACATGAAATGAAATTGATTAAGCAGCAAGAGTTATATATGGAAGGGAAATTGCACCTCTATCTTCCTGTAGAAGTTGAAGATATCCTCCACGTACTCGACAACTGCCAATGGTTTATTGGCATCACAGCTGTCAATGTCCAGAAGACGCTCTTCCTCTATATCTTCCATTTCAACCTCCTTCAGCTCACAGTTAACCTGCAGACATATTTAAAACATTAGATTCATCTGTCGGCAGAATGCATCGTGGAGAAGAAGACCATATGCAACCATGTTTCTAATGGCTGAAATGAATCTCAGTGCTAACCGTGCCATCTATTTCCTCTATCATCGGAAGTGACAAATCATCAGCGGGCTGGAAATTGTCCACATCAATGGCAATGGGAGCATGATTTTTTGGGATTGGACCAGAGTGCAAGGGCTTCTGCTGTTGTTCGCATCCAACGGCTTCATGTCTTGTGACTGCTCCCTACACAGATTGAATAACAATAAATTACCACCCATATACCTAGGTCACGGAGGTAACCAAGCATAAACTACATGAGACCTTACCTCGTCAGTAGTTTGTGATTGGTTTGCCAAGGAAGCAGTGAAGCTTCTTTTCATCAATCCAACTCTTTGTCAGAAAATTAATATGCAAAATGTATTATCAAGAAAAGCAAAGATCTTGCAAGAGTCTGCCAACCTTGTCATCGGTCGATGGACTGTGCACCTTTTTGAGTTCCTACCATCTATTTCATCTTTTCTGCAAGTTAAAAAATCAAGCATCTGAGCTGCAAAGCATTCTGCCAGAAAGGTCAAACAATAGAAACCCATTCGGTCAGTAATATACCGTGGCAATTCCCTCTTGCCCGCTGGACAGCGGTACGAACCAGCGGCACCAGTGACGTTTCTGATATCCCTGAGCGCCACGCGCCGTCCGTCCACCGTCGTCTGTGTGCTAAATTTGATGCCTTCCATTGGGACACCTTATTTAAAAGAAATAGCACGGCCAATATTTCATGAGAAAAAAAGATAAAAGAAATGGAAGAAATGGATCCATGCGTTCCCCTCCCAACTAGGATTCTGAATCCCTGACCCAACCAGCGGGTGATCATTACCTCCAGAACCAACAGACTTGATTGTTCCCCTGTAATTTTCATCAAATCTCTCCATCCTCAAGCCCTACAGTAACAGCGCCACCAGAAGACCAACATCAATTGACAGAATGGGGAACAACAATAATGGCGAAATCGAACCAGTGAACCAAAAAGTTGCGATCTTTTTATCCAAACCATGATTCAAACAGATGCTTTTTTATTCAATGGCAAAAATATAGCAAAAGACGCCAAACCAAAAAAAAAAGAAAAAAAAACACCCTCTTCCTACACATTCGGGACCAATACACAGAAGAAAAAACCCTACGATCATCACATCGAAACGTCGTCTTTGGGATGTAAAAAGATCGAATTTTTATCAGAACGCACAGATCAGTGAACCGATCGAAACGATACGAAACCTTCCCTCTCCCGGCTGTTCCAGACGGTTCTTTGATTACGGATCGCGAATCCCTCTGCAGCGCAGTGAGAGGGATCCGAAGGTTTACTACTCCGAGAACACCTTTAGATCATGAACACGATGGGGGGTAAGTAATCAAAAGGGAAGGCGGTGGAGAGAAAAGGGGGAATTTTGCGGCGTCTAGAGAATGGATTCGGAACGCAAATAACGGATACCTTGTCCAAGAAATTTTTGAAACCAACGGCTAGTTAATGTGAGCTGTTGGATGGTGCAAGTCCCCCTTTAAATCGCCATCGTGTTCACGTGCTTTTAAATCTCTTTCTCCCTCCTGTCCCTTTCTGTCTCGTCCTACGCATTCATAATACACTTTTTTTTTCTATATTCACCAAAATCAAAATTACAATTATTTTTCGAGAATGATATCATCGATTTATGTTGTTCAACATATACGCACACGTGCGTATCAGCATTATTTAAGAAATGCTTGGATTTTTATTTATAAAATCACTGTGGTGTTGTATTTGGTTTGTTTACGAAACAATGGTTTAATTTGAAATATTCAGATATCATCGGTGAATTTATTATGACATTTAATTGATGTGATCTTTGGAATTGATGCTGTCACAAAATACATATTGATCCTTTTTCATTAATTACAGGGGATGAAGTCCATTTGTGTATCATAATTCTCATCCATGGACTACGAGTTATTATTGCGAACATCAATATACATTAATTTAACCATAAATTACAATTATTAAACTAATTAAATAATAAAATAAAAATAAAAAATTCAATACTAATACAAAAGTGTAGAACGGGATGCTCTACGTACTATTAATCTTTTTTATAATTGTAAAGAGAAACATAGATAATTCTTTGGTATAAAAGTGTTAAATACCATTTATTGAAGGTACCACACATTTACTAATCGTATTATTGAAGGTACCACACATTTACTAATGCACATGCCAAACATCCAATATATTATTATTATTATTATTATTATTATTATAATTTATTTCATATTTCATGAGTTATAAATAGAGGGTCATTGATAATGTAAAAAATAATTGAAATAATCGATGATACTTGTATTCATAACTTGTAGATATAATAAAGTTTTATAATAAATATAGTTTTATATTATTTTTGCCGACATCATTGACCTCGCTACTTACAGTCCGGTGAATTTGATGACTGATCCAATCCGAATTAATTCAACCTAATCGGAATTGATTTTAGTTGGGTTGGATCCGAAGGTAGGTCGGGTTGGGTATGAGTTTAAAATTTTCAACTTGAGTTGACACTTACCCAATTATTTAATTTATTTGTTTTTATTTTTTATTCATTTTTAATCATATATTTTGTTTACAAGATTATAAAAAATTGAAATAAAATATTTTAAGTATGAAAATAATATATAAATAGTGAGAACGTTTATTTCAATACTTTAAAATGAATATAAACTAATATTTTTATATTAAATGATGCAAAAAAGTAAGTAAAAAAATAAAAAATAAAAAATGATAATCGGATAACTTGATTATCCAACCTGAATCAAATCGAATTGGGTCGATCAAATTTGCTTCCCAAAAGATATCAATTTGATCCGATCAAATTTAATCGGATCGAGTCCAATTTGATCTGTAAACACCCCTATAACTAACGAGGCAACTGCGAGAAAGAATGGTAAAATTTGTATTTCCTAAATAATTTAGTACAACATATATATATTATGTTTTATATAAATAACTTATTTATGCAATTAATGTACTTTATTTCACAAAATTGACGATCTTTGATGTTGTCTACATTCAAGTTTCATTCTCACGCGGCGGGGTACGTCATTGTTTCTTTTTAATAGGCACGAATCATTCATTTGGCGCGAGTTAATGAACATTTAGAATGTTGATGAACATTTCTTCATCTAATTTTGGAAATGCCTTCTCCCATATTCTCCATACAGATACCGTAATCAAAACCATTATTGCATTAGATGCATGCTCCCACCAACCCCAAATTATACCATATCATTCTCTCTCTCTCTCAAAAAAAAAAAAACCCTTTACCATTAACGTTTATGAACAGCGTTGCCGACTACTAAAAATGGCGTAAAATAAGTTTATCTTTCCCTGTAAATTAAAGCTGGAGAAAAATATTATTACGGAATTAAAAAAAAAAGAGGAAAACAAAGATGCAAAATTGACCCACTAAATACTCCCACTGCAATGAGCCGCCTCGGAGTTGCACTATTTGGCCAAAGGACGTAACTGCTCGCCTCTGTTTGCACTTCCCTCAACGTCCACCTCGCGCCCCCCTCTCCCCGTTCGACGCCGCCACCATCCCTCCCGCTATCGATTCGTCTTCCCTGTCGAGATCGAGCCCCCATCCCCAATCGCTGCTCGATCAGCTCCGATGAGTGCTTCATTTGTTAAGGTTTCCTTCTCCTCATCTCTTCCCGCAGCTGCCAGCGGCTTCGCTGCAGCAGGCGGCGCCGACGGAGGCGACGACGGCGACGGTCCTTGGCGCCGGAAACATAGACGCGATACTACACCGATGTTTGACCCCGATGATGATGATGGTGATGAGGAGGACGAGGACGACGGTGACAGCGCCGCCGAGAGTTCCCCTCCTCTTCCTCTCGGTCCAAGAGGGCGTCAGAACCCGCAGGGGATGTCGGAGTTTTGCCAGGTCTGCCACCGGGGCTTCGCGTCCGCTAAGGCACTCCACGGCCACATGCGGAGCCACCCGCAGCGCACGTGGCGCGGCGTGCTGCCGCCGTCGATGCGGCCGGGGAGGGAGCGGGAGGTCGCGGACTCCTTGATCCTGCTGTCCGGGAACGGGTACGTGGCCGAGCGCCAGAAGTACCCGTGCAAGGTGTGCGGAAGAGAGTTCGAGACGCGGCAGGCGCTCGGCGGCCACCGCGCAAGCCGTAAGAGCCGGGAAGGGTGCTACGCGAGGGCGGCGGCAGGTAGACCGACGCAGCGGATTCGTGAGCAGGAAGACTGCGCAGCTGAATCGTCGGCTCCGGCCACGGGGCCTTCTACTTCTAGGACCTCAGCGGGCACTTCCACGTCGACTAGGACGGTGCTGCAGACCGCTGCCGCGGCGGCGGTGAGGGTGGAACAAGAATTTACTTCGGCGGTCACGAGGAGGAGGAGGATGATGAGACGTGGTAGAAGAGCATTGGATCTGAATGAGATGCCGCAGTCGTCGGACGGTGCCACCAGGGACGGCAGCTGAAGGTGCTAGAAAAGCTTGACCTCCGGCAACCGGGACACCAATGGTGTAAATAAGAAAGGAGAGCAGGTGGAACGGACGCTGCATGCATGGGAACGTAGTCTTCTCGGCGCATTTTGGAACTTTACAGTCTTGATTATATAATTTAATTGGTCAAACATCGATGTATGCGTCGATGATAACTTATTCTTTTCCTTGACATGAGTGACGATGGATGCATAAATTACATGTCATAAGCTTCTACCTACAAAAAATTATCATCTCTCTCTTTGGATTACATATTATGGTTTTCGATTCGTCTGCTTATTGTTCAGTCTCTTCAGGGGAATCGACAATGTAGAGTTTGAAATCTTATCGTAGCTGTAATAATATGAGGGATGAGATTTATTACTATTATTTTTCCATTAGGATATATATTAATTTGTTATAATTTGATTGAGACTTCTCTAGGCACCATTTGCATGTATAATATTTTATATTTGCTTCTTCGTCTATACAAGACTTGGTAGATGCACCTGTAGTGATTTAAAATGTAGAGGATTCCATACAAAAAATAGTTTTATAGAACAAAAAAAAAAAAAAAGAAAAGAACACATGAAATTGGATTTTGTACTATATAATTTTATAATATGGACCCTCAGAGCTAACTTGAGTCACATTATATATGCAACGCATAAAAAAACTATATAGACTTAATTAGTTTGTAACCTTGTTAACTTGAGACAGCTTACTAGAATTACCTGTTAAGTTCAATTTTTTTTTTCAGATATTTTCGGTTAATTTGTTCTCCACATGTCAATGAGCTTGCAGTTCTTTTTTATCGAACTAAACTCATCGGCCAACAAGAATGATAAAATCTGATCAAATAAACAAGCAGAAATTATCAACTCTGATCATGTGAAAAAATCCATCTCATTCTATTAAGTCATGTCCACACTGAGACGATCAATCCTGCTAACCCTTATGAAGGCAAACTTATATGAACTGGAACTCTGTTTAAGCGGCACTGGAAGCTTTTGTTTGTGTTTAGTTTTTGAATCAGCACACATATATATTATGTGATATGCCCCTAGTATTTTAGACCAACATCCTCAAGATTGAGGAAGAAACATGATAAGGTCGACGAAGAATGCAATTACAAAGAAATGCACATGAACACACTGCGAGTCTTGCAACAAAGAAATTTATAATGTGAAGGGTAACCACAATTAATCATGATGGTGTGTATATTTAAGAACTCCAGTATCTCAGCAACACAAAGTTTAGTCACACAAGTGCAACAAGAGAATGCATAATTGAGTAAACCCTGAACTGGAAACTCTTGGGATTCCATAGTCATCTACTAGTATCTTTCCCCTTTTTGAAAAGGGCATCTCCTAGTTCAAGAAAACAATATCAAGTCCGAAAGTGATACTACAAAAAATAAATAAATAAAAAAACTTAGTATATGCCTTATTCTTGATCCGTGCAATATGCAACAACCTCTTCTTGAATGTTTAGAACCTCCTCGTCTTCCACTTCTTTAGCTTCACACTCTTCTTCTTCGTGGCTTGTTTCCTCATCTCTCAACTGAACCCTCAATGACCACCTCTCTCTCTTCTTCGCGCAACTTCTTCCACTTGCTCACACATTCATCCCATTCTTCCTGCAACATTTTTCTCTGCTTTCTCTACTGCTCATTCAATTGTAGCAATGATACAGAAACTACTGAAATTGTGGCAAACAAATCAGATTCTTCATGTCAAGATTGATAAAAAAAAAATCTATCTGTGAAATTAAAGAAAATTATGACAGAATGGACTTTGAGAATAAAGATCAACTGACCCTGGCAGGCTGGTTTCCATCTCCAAGCTCTGGAACAAATAGTGCAAAATATAGGATCAGCAGGCGACCAATTGAAAACCACTACATTTTCCTCTTTCCTTGATTTCTTATCAATGAGGGTGAAAGCCTCCATTTCATAAGCTGAAATAATACTTTTCACAAATCTTGCAAAATATTTATCTTCTCTTCCCCTAGCCCACCTGAACATCAAAATATAATCAGCAAGGAAAACCTCAGCAAGGGCTTGCTAATTATCCATTAACCGTCAGTATGATATTGAGCACCACCTGAATACATGCCAAGGAAGTGACGAACACTCAATTCCATCTGCAAATTCATCCATGTTTCCTTTAAAATCACTCATAAGCTTTCCAGTTGTCACATAAAAAATATTCAACACAAGCCGCTGAAACAAAAGTGTAAGGTAGGGATTGCCCGCTGAGAGCATAAATGTACAAAGATTTGACAGCTGACCAGTGTAACATGAGGATTGCTGGGTTTACCGCAAGTGACAAAATATTTCTCACCAGTAGAATAATAAATGAGTTTCACCTGTTAGAGACAAAAAAACAGTTCCATCACAAGCACATAAGCATCATAAACATTCAAATAATTCTGCTGATTATAAACTTGACAAGATGAACAAAGCACATTAGAAGTTCAAATGTTGAAGCACCTCTCCAGGCTATAGCACCTTGCCTATGAACTGTAGCCAAGAATGTTCCAAGAGGACACCACTGGACAAAACTTTCTGTCCAGTACTGCACATTGCAAAGATAGAATAGCCATTAATCAAGGAACCTAGAGGGAAAATGATGGAAAGGTAGGTTGAATAAATGTATTCCAACCGCTCAGTATATATAGAACAACACTAGCATGGAAAGGATAATACCATACAGTAAAAGTATTGAACTAGTTGAAATGGAAAGAACACATTCCTCACCTTCAAGATTCCTAATGACCCCAGCACTACACATAAATCTAAATTTGAAACAATGATAGAAAACCATAAATTATGAAGATAATTCACGGTTAGATATGGATATTTCATGAAAAGGTAACTGAAACTAGGATATGGGGAATTAGTGGTTCATTGTAACTCTACATGTCCATATAGGATTTCTTCGAGAAATTCAAATGCAATACAAAGAAAATTTTCTGTATGTTATCATGCTCAATTAATGAACTAAGATTTGGAGTTGATGTTAACAGGTAAAAGATAAGCTAAGATTTTATCTCGTTTTTGAGAGATTTCCAAGTTACAATAAGAAATTCTAAAGTAGAAGTAACATTCAGAAATTTAAGTATCATACAGATGAACTTCAGTCATAGTACAGAAACAGAGACAAAATAACACCCCAGACACAGTGCCAGTCAACTTGATATGTTAATTTTGCAAACTTAAGAACAAGTGCTCATTGTAAACATGGCCATAGCTCTCTATACCTTCTAATTGATTCCATTGCCTAATTATTGCAAAAATCAAATTAGAAGTCCAAGATACAACATAAAGTTGTTTTTTCGTCACAACTTGCTGTCACAGAGACCTACAATATAGAATTGGTTTACCTGATGACGAGAAACAATTTCATGCATTATTTGTCTGGCATCATTCCAGAAAACATCAGTATGAGAACCCACACGAATCATAAACTGATCTCTAGCCTTCTCATCAGTAAGTCACTCTTCAGATTTTCCTGTCGCAGAGAAGGAAAAGTTGTAAATAAAGGTTATCATCAATCAGCAACAGCTTTGGAATTCCACCCATCCAGAAATCTGTTATACACATTGATGACAAAGTTAATACAAATCTCAAAAACCATAGTCCTCATTTCCATCAAACTTGAGCTAGACATGAACGGAAAAGCCAAAACATTGTATCATAGGAAAGTGAGAGACCACATTTGTGATAGATTGATTCCTTTCAGTTCTAGACATCTAACATTTGGGAACAGATGGGAAAATTCGAGAACAGGAAGAGAAGATTGTAAAGAGATTGCAGAAAAATAGAGGAGGCACACGAATTACCCAGGTTCATTCTTAAGATTAGGGCTACGTCCTGCAAAAATGTTCCACTATATCGTTACAGGCGCCACACAGATTACATATGAAAATAAGCTATAAATAGTCTCTTCCAAACGGAATCAAAATCCGAACAAAACAGAGAAAAAACCTAATCCGAACCACACGGGCCGACTAAACAAAAGCCCAAACCGCCATCGAGGGGCGGAGCCCCCCGAACCTCCCCTTTTGTTCGTATGCCAACAACACAGGTAATTGGATAATACTCAGATTTTCTTAAGCTCACGTGGACGAATCCGGTGTGAGTAAACAAGGGGTCCTGAAGTATTCGTCTACTCCAACACATACTAAGGACATGCAAAAGCTCTTTGGTATAAATTTGGCCAAATACTGTCAAGATATACATCAAGGTTACACCTAAGCTTGCAGATCGTTCTTAAATTATTGCTATAACTAAATTAGATATTAAGATTCTACTGAATGTGGTTCAACCAAAAGAAAGAGGCATTTGTATTCTTCTTGTTACTCTTTTCTTTCCTAACCAAAGAGCTATAGGCCTTTAATACTAGTTTCGACTTTAGGCTTTACACTTTGTTCGAGAAACAGGTTAGTGAAACATCAATCACCACAGTACTTTCTTCTTTTTTTGTTTAAAAAAGGTGCAGCATTTTCTTCTTGCAGCTTATTGATAGTTGAGATTTACCATCCATTGAAATCATAGAACACTGAAGCACTAAATACACATCTTTGTCAGTTTCCCAGCAACAAACCATAAAGCTCAAACTTTATTGGAGCAACCACAGAAAAGAAGACTGGATGCCTACCCAAGGAGTGCATGGTTCAGTTTCTGCAGGTGTCCATTCGTCGGGAGCATTTAAGTACTTATCAAACTCGTCGAACAAATTAACAGCGATATGTGTGATTTATCCAATTTATATCCGTTGGTCTTCTCCCTGGCAAATTTCGCTTCCTATAACAAAGATTAGATTGAAACCATCAAACCTGCTTGACGATTAAACAGAAAGCGTTTGAGAACAGCTTAAATTTACCTGATGGGTACTATACTCGGTGAAGCAGTAACCCAGTCTCTTCTGGATCTCCGGCATCACCGGCATCCAAAGCCGGCCTTTTTTATGTTTCCAATTTGACTATATATCTTCCGGATGACGATTGAAGACCTTCGAGCTTCTCAAACTTCTCCGGCAGGACGACCGGCAAATTGTCGACAACCGCCACGTTGTTGAACCTGGCCTCATAGAACTCCAAAGGCTCCTCCTTGTACGACTCCTCGCCATTGCAACTGCCAAAGAACATCAACTCAATGAAATCATTAATGCGACAAAGCTTCGGTCTTAATTTGAAGCAAGCAGTTTGAATTGTTACCTATTGATGCCGAAATCTTCGCCCGGCGGGAATTCTCGATTGTGGAGACATCGATCTGGACTCTGGAGCAACTTGGTCAACTCTTCGATCTTGGCCGTCGCCATGGCGATCAGAGGCAGAAGACACTCGAGCTCGGCCGCCGGCGACGGCGGCTAAAAAACCTTTTTTTTCCCAACGTTCGAGGTTAAGAATTGGAGTATGTTCCCAGACTTACAATTAAACACAAAAAAAAAAAACACTCACTTTTCATATCACATGGGGCCTACATTTTTTAATTCGGCACTAAAAGTCAACGTGGAAGGTACTGTGTACTCATTTTTGCAACGTTTTCAGAACCGGACCGGTTATCGGATCGAATTTTTTATCGGATCACGGTTGGATCGGATTCGATCGGATTGAACCAGATTTTATTAAAATAATATTATTAATAATAATTATAGTGATATAATATAAGTTATATAATGTAGTATATTAATATTATACTAATAACCTATTAATAATATTAAAAATTAATATAACATAATTTTAATTTGTTAAAAGTTTTAATAATGATAAAGAATAATAATTAACATTTAAATATAATAGATTATTATTAATTTAATATCTATTATTTAATGATATAAATGCTATATTAATAAAATTTATTTTAAATTATTCTTATTTCTTTTTTTCTTTAACACTTTCCTTTATTTATGTCTTTTAATAATTTTCTATTTTAATACTAGGTAATTTCAAATACTTACATTTTTTATTTCCATTCCTATTTAATGTATAACCTTCCTTCCTTACATTTCTTTTATTTCTTTCTTTTTTTTCCTTCTTAACTTTCCTATTTTTGTCATTATTTTAATTATTTTTTTTAAATTTGAATTGAACTGGGTTGAACCGGTTCAACTAGCCCGGTCCAACCGGCCGATTCAACCGGTTTTCCCCGGTTCAATATCAAAATCGGTTTTGGACTTTGCCCGGACCGGACGACCGGTTCGCGATTGAACCGTTTGAACCGACAGGTCCGGTCCGGTTTTTAAAACATTGCATTTTTTATATAACATGGGGAGGGGCCTACATCATTTTTGAGTGCTTACTCACTTTTGAACTACCATTGAAATGATAGTTCTTTTGAATGGTTTCGGACAGGATATTATCGGATCACGATTGAAGGATCCGAATTGAACCGAATTTATTAAAATAATATTATTTATAATTATAAATATATAATATAAGTTATATGATATAGTATATGAACATTGTATTAATAATATTAAAAATTAATATAACATAATTATTATTTATTAAAAGTTTTAATAATAGTAAATAATAATGATTAACATATAAATATAAATATATTATTATTAATTTAATATTTATAATTTAATAATGATAGATGTTATATTAATAAATTTTATCTTAAATTATTCTTATTTTTTTAACACTTTTCTTTTTATTTTCTTTATCTATGCCCTTTGATAATTTTCATTTTAATGTTATTCAATTTTAAATACTTACCTTTTTATTCCAATTCCTATTTAATTTTATACATATCATATTCCCTCATCTTTAACCTTTCTTATATTACTTTCTTTTTTCTTTTTTAATTTTCCTATTTTTTTGTCATTTTTTAAAATTTTCCAAAATTTGAATTGAACCCGTTCAACCAATTAGTTCAATCAGACTTTTTCGATTCAATGTCAAAATCAATTTTAACATGTAATCGGACCGGATAATCAGTCGGTTCGCGTTTGAACCGATCGATTCAATTTTGATTGCATTAGTTATTTTGACTTTTACGTGAATAGTTGAATTGACATATTAATTTAATATATATTTAGATAGAGTGAAATGTAATAATGAGAAATTTTGTAGTAATTATAATAAAATATAATTTTTTTAAATTAAGTAAAATAAAATTATAAATTTATTTTTTTATTAAAATTTGTTTAAAATTTATTATCTAAATATAAAAATCATTTTTAAAATAAATTATAATTAATGAAATGTTAGATAAATTATTTAATAAAATGACAAGTAATAAATAATATTATATTAGTAATTTATAGTAAATAATTTATATTTAATAAATAAATTGTTTTAGAAGAGTATTGTGAGAGAAAAAATAAGGATAGAAAAATAAAAAAGAAAAGCGAAATTGAAAAAATAAGTGTCACATAGAAAATTTTAAAAAGAAGAACTTGTTTGTAATCAAGCAGTGGGAACCAATGTTATGTGAACCTTAGTTCCCACCTTGAGTTCTCAGTATGGTTTCGTGAAATGTCAAGTCGCTTGGCGGAATCGATCAAATCAAGTTACAATTTTAGCCTGATTTCAATTGTCAAACGCAATCTAAAAACGTAAAAGGGTATGAATCATAAACATTAGCTTGGAACAATTAACTTATACATTCTTATTTAAACACAAATTTATTTAATTTCATTAGAATAAAACACGACCAAGAACACGAGAGCACTTTCTTTCTCACCGAGGAACACAACGAGAACACTTTCTTTCTTCCTATCCCTTACCGATTTTGATCCTATCTCGAGGATCTTACATATAAGATCTTAATAGGATCCTATCCGATCCTATACAACCTCATACGATTAATATATTGATTAAATATTAATTTAAATTATATTTATTATAATAAAAAATAATTATATGAAGTTAATATATTTTCTTCATTTTAATTATATTTTGATACAATTTTGCTTAAGAGTCGATAAAAAAATAACTAAGTGAGGTGCAATTTAATATTTAAATGCGGCAAATTTATAAAAAATATATTTATTATTATTGAAATATATTTTTTTATTAATATATAAGATCTTATCATCCTCGATTCGTTCTTACAATCTTCGATCTTATGACCTCCCGCCGATCTCGTAGAAGATCTTGATCTTGATTACCTTATATGTGTGTGTCTAAATTTTTTTTTATCCTTTTCATTTAATTTTTAAGTCAAATGTCGTCTATTTTTAAAATGAATTTTGATTATTTTCACAAAAAATTCCAACCATTTAATTGTTATTACATTTTTAAAATGTAAAAAAATGTAGGTTTCTTTCGTGTCCCTAGGTGATGTGATTTTAACGCCATTACTTTTCATATAAAAATAAAGGAAAATATGTCTTCTATTCAAGATTCGAATGAAGCCTTCATTCAAATTTAGGCCAAATAAAGCCTTCATTCAAATTTAGGATTATTTCCATACACATCCCCTAAACTATTGCGATTTTTCGCATCTAACCTCAAACTACGAACTTATTTTTGTATCCTTAAAAACACAACTTTTTCACTTTAATCCTTCCATTCACTTCTGTTACATTTTTTTGTTACATTTACTTTTTCTCATTTATGAACAGACTAAATTACCCATCATCACATAGTACATCAAATAAAAAAAAGAAAAATACTAACAGTCAAATATTAATACCTTCGCTTCTTCACCGGTAGTCAAAAGTTTTTGTTTTTTTTTGTTTTTTATATTTATTCTTTGATATATTATGTGATGAAGGGTAATTTAGTCCTTTTATAAATGGAAAAAAGCAAATGTATAAAAAATATAACAGAAGTGGACGGAATGATTAAAGTAAAAAATTCACGATAGTTTATGAATACAAAAAGATAAGTTCGTAGTTTGATGTTAGATGCGAAAAATTACGATAGTTTAAAGGAGGTTTATGAAAATAACCCTTGAATTTATTAGAGGCTTAGTTGCTGAAAAGATGTTTTTGAAAGCTACACATGATATCCATTGGATCCTCTAAGGCATAAATTTACCATGCATCTCGTAAAAAGAAAATACGAAGAATAATCTACTCAATAAAATTATGATTTGACTGCATTAGGTTTGAAAAGAAGTAGCACACATTGTTGGCCACAATACTTTGTCTACTCCAATAACTCCTATGTATACGACTGTAGTTATCAACATTATATTTTTATTTCAACATCATTGAGATGCCAACAAGATCGAGATTCAAAATAGATCTTGTCATGAATGAACTTGAGTCGTGCTGCCAAAGGGCTTCGCCATGATATCGACCAATTGATCTTTAGAAGATACATAGTGAACCGGGTGGCTTCTTCATGCCTGAAGTGAAAATCAACATCGATGTGTGTTTATTTGAGTTTGAAATTTTGGGTTCGCCATTAGATACATGACACCAATGTTGTGATGCCATAAGATAAGGTGGTGTTTGTGGTGCAAAGCCAAGCTCAATGAGTTCCATGGTGGCATCGGTGAGGGCCTTGTACTATAATTCTACATATGACTTCAAGATTGTGCGTCATTTGTGGGGCACACCAAGAGATGAGATAGTTACCAAAAAATATAGTCTATTCATAAATGAATTTGCAATGGAGGGAAGAGTCGGCCCAATCGACATAAGAGAAGGCCTGAAGAATCATCATGGGTGATCTGCATATGTGGAGATCCAAATGTTGAGTTGCCTTTAGGTATTATAAGATATGTTTGACATGCAGTCAATCTTTTTCAAGAGGTTGGCACATTGCCTAACAAACCTTGTTCACGATGTAGGTGATGTATGGATGGAATAAGGGAGAGATATTGTAACACACTAGTAACCTACCTATATTGTGTAGGATCTTTATGCGATCGAATTGTGATAGTTGTGGATTAGGAAATTGAAATAGGTGTTTGGACATGCTTAGATTTTGTCATATGGGCACGGTGCAAAATATCTTGCAGGATTGTGAGAGACTTCAACACCTAAGAAAAAGTTAAATGTGCAAAAATCCCAATGGGGAAATTTTGATGTAGATGTTGCTTGACCTACATGAGCAAAATGGGTAAGGAGATTGTGAGGATGAGATCATAAATGTAAACAAGGTTATCGAGTTATCATGCGGCTCCTAGCATTCGGAGAACAATAAGGGAACAATTAGTTGCTAAAGGTCAAAATCCAAAGTCAAGCAGTGCCAATATAAGAATTTTGTACCAAGCTCATGGAGATTATTACAAATTGTAAATGGACTTGAGAAGTTTGCACACGTAGTTTGGTTGGTAACAAAGAATGGAGTTTGCGACATGTCAATTGTCATCGCCATATGGAAAAATGTTGTGAATGTACAATTGGAGAAAAGGCCGATTGTTGAAGACTATGATGGAGAGGACAACTCATACTATTGTGGGCTTAATCATAGGGCAGTATTGTATCACTATAGTCAAGTCCTAAAATTTGGTAGAAACCTTTGACGACAAGGGGCACTTTATGGTGATAAAGGAAACTATTTGGCTTTAGTTTTGTTCTGAAAACCATTTGCAACCAACGATATTCATTTGCAATATTTGGGAAACAAGTGACCACATGCCATTGCGAAGTAAGCATGGAATTCCTCGACCATGGTTGCACGTCATTTTGATTGTCGATTTACTACTATAAAGTTCGTTAGAGGCAATACAATTGTGACGAAGCTAGAGATAGAGATAATTGTGAATAATAAGAGATACTAGTGGTGATGGGGAGGATGGTGTCGAAGAAGGGGAGGAGGAGGTGGATGCACGTTTGGGAAGGGATGTTTAAAGGTATAACAAGCTAGGATACGTCATGTGTGTTTTGAGACAATGGGAGTGGGACGTTGAAGACTCTGAAATGGGAAGATATGTTCCTTCAAAATAACATGTCAAGGAACATATATTCAATCACTAAGGCAATAGAAGCAGTGGTATCCAACGTTATTGATTGGGTAGCTGAGGAAGGCAATGGCAAGGAATGAGCATCAAATTTATGATAGTTGTAAGGACAAGTCAGGAGAAATTCAATGTAACAAAAAATATGAAAAAGCTTGTAGTTTGATTCAGATTTATAAAAAGAAAGTATGGCAATTTCTGATAGATAGCTGGTGAGGGCATTCCACTAATTAGATAGATGGTTGTCTGCAACAACATGAGTGAGAAGGGTAAAAGTAGAATTGACCACGCGGTGGATTTTTTTGTCTCAGCAACTCCATGCTATATTGTGATTGTGTGCACAAGCTAGCCAATGTTGGATGTCTAGAGATTGCAAGTAAATTGGCGAGTAAATTACACGAATGGTCCCCCAACTTTAAGTCGATTTTCAATTGGTCCTCCAACTTTAATTTATAATCAAAACGTCCATCATCTTTTATTTTCTTGCACGATTAGTCCTCTTGACCGGTGATAGTGGGTTTTTCGATTTCCTTGCATATGTGGCCGACACGTTAGTCATTTCTCTCTCATCTACATCATTTAAATCATTCACATCATTTAACGCTCCAAACTAGGTAAATTACTTGGATCGTCCCCCAACTTTGAATCGATTTCTAAATAGTCCTCCAACTTTGATATTATTGCACGATTCATCCACTTGACCGGTAAGAAATAATCTCTCGATTATCTTGCAACGTGGCATAATAAAATATAATAAAAAAATTTAACTAGCTAACATCACACCATAAAAAATATTATAAAAATTTAAGAACGCGGATGAGCTGACAGAGGGGTAGTGTCGGCCCCCCTCTCTAAGCTCGCCCTTTGGTGAGTTGGCATAGGGGGCGTCGACCCTCCTCTCCAAGCTCGTTCACTAGCGAGCTTCGCACAAGGGGCGTCAACGCCCCCTCACGAGCTCGTCGACAACCCTAAACCACTCAAAATTGAGAGACTATAAAAAATAAAAATGATAAAAGTGCCGACGAACTCGCAAGGGGGTGTTAGCGCCCCTTGTGCGAAGCTCGCCAGTGGGCGAGCTTGGAGAGGGGGCCGGCGCCCCCTATGCCAGCTCGCCAAAGGGCGAGCTTTGAGAGGAGGGCCAACACCCCACCTCTGCCACCTCATTTGCGTTCTGAAATTTTTATAATATTTTTTATTGTGTGATGTCAGCTAGTTAAAATTTTTTATTATATTTTATTATGCCACATCGCAAGATAATCGGGAGACTATTTCTTACTGGTCAAGTGGATGAATCGTGCAATAATATCAAAATTGAGAGACTATTTAGAAATCGATTCAAAGTTGGAGGACGATCCGTGTAATTTACCTGGTTTAGAGCGTTAAATGACGTTGATGACTTAAATGACGTGGATGAGAGAAACGTGTTGACCACGTATGCAAGGCAATCGAGAAACCCACTATCACCGATCAAGAGGACTAATCGTGCAAGAAAATAAAAGATGAGGAACATTCTGGTTATAAATTGAAGTTGGGGGACAAATTGGAAATCGACTCAAAGTTGGGGGACCATTCGTGTAATTTACCCGTAAATTGGCACATTGAAGAATGATCAATAGTGTATAATAGGACATACCTTTTTCAACTTGTGCATGTGCCTCGCTAATATATGTGTCATCGATATGGAGTGCTTGGAGGCTCGAGTTGTGTGATATGTGGTGCCAACGTGGAACAATTTATTATAAGACATAGGAAGTGGGTCAATAGGTCATGTCATGTAATGAATAACAACATTCATCTTAAGTTGTTGAGTAGCTTGGTGACATGTTGTAGTAGTTGTATGGTGAGTGACTAACTATACCATATACAAAACAAAGATCACAACTGATGTTGGATGTGCCACCACGTCCATCACTACAAGAAAGATGGGAATTACAGACGGTTTCGACCATCTATAATTTCTCGAAAACCGTTGGAAATGTATTTTCGACGAAATCGATTCGTCCGAAAAATGATCGTCGCAAATTAATTTTCGACGATTGAGAAAAAAATGATGAAAGTTCTGACGGAAGTCCGGCAGTCCGTCGAAACTTTCGGCGGTCGCGAACCGTCGAAAGTTTCAACGGCCACGACCGTCGATATTTGCGGCGGTAGATGAAACCGTCAAAACTTCGGTGATCGCGACCGTCGAAACTTTCGACGGACGTGACCATCGGACTTCCGTCAGAACTTTTGGTGGTAGCAACTGAGCAACTGCCGAAAGTTTCGGTGGTCAAAACTATCGTAAAAAAATTTATAATATAAAAAATTAGCTGACTGCTGGCGGCCGATCCGACGGCTAGCACGACCGGGATCCGGCCGCTAGCGGCTGGATCCGACTGCCAGCGCGACTGGATCCGACCGCTGGGCCGCAATAGGATCCGACCACTAGGCCGGATCCAGCCGCGGGTGGCCGGATCGACTGGCGGCTGGATCCGGCCGACCAGGCGATCGATCCGACCACCAGCGGCTGGATCCGACCGCTTGGCAGTCCGGTCTGGAGAGAGAGAGATGGTCGCCGGCGGGAGAGGTTCATCCGGTCGGGAGAGGGTCGTTGGCGGGAGAGGCTTGTCATTCGGTCGAGAGCGGCTCGCCGGCAAGGAGAGGGAGAGAGAGAATAGGGGGAAAAATAGAGAGTGAGATAGGGGAAAGAGATTATATATATATAGAAAGATGAGAAAGCAGGAAAAAAGGAGCAGGATAGTGAAATTTTAATTACCGACGACTATGACCATCGGAAACTTATCATGATATATATTATTTTTAAAGTTACTGATGACTGCGATCGATAAAAAAATATTTAATTATAAAAATAAAATATTATATTTAGTTATATATAATATTTATTTTTTATTTTACCGACGGTTTGAACTGTCGCTAATTATTACCGACGGTCAAAACCATCGAAAATTATGACGGTTCGGACTGTCGCTAATTATATTAATAAAATACTCCTTATATTATATTATTTTTCATTTACCGACGGTCAGAACCGTCAGAAATTGTGATAGTTTAAACTGTTGCTAATTATATTAATAAACTACTCCTTATATTGTATTATTTTACATTTACCAACGGTCTAAACCGTCGAAAATTGTGACGGATCTATATCCGTCGAAAATTTTGACGTTCCTAATCGTTAAAAAATAAAATAATAATATAACAAATTACATAATTTATTATTTTCATTTTCGATGGTTGTGGCCGTCGGAATTTTCGACGGGTCGCTATCCGTCGTAAAATTCATCGCAAATTACGACGAATTTCTATCCGTAAAAAATAGTCCATCGAAAAATCTCAATTTTCTTATAGTGCATATCCACGTTCACAAGACTGGGCATGTTGGAGGTGCGACCACATCTACAAGACCAGACAAGGTGCTAAGATGTTAAGGGCACTAACGTAGAACCTCTAGTATAATCGTAGCATTCCAAATTTTTCAAAAAGAAAAAATTAATTTCATAATATTTTTTAAAAAAATAATTATTTATTAGACATAATTAAAGTAAAGTGGAAAGAAATGAAAGTAATGTTAGTTAATAAATAGGAAAATGTGAAAAAAATAAGTCCTAATTGAAATAGGAAGTAGGATTTGGATTAAGATTATGAATTCAATTTCAAATTTGAATATAATCATGAGATTAGTTTATAAAAGACTTCCAATGAGAGTTAAAATAAATGTTTTAAGTCCAAAAATATTCTAAAGATAAAATATTATTATTTCATTTAAAAAATCATGAAAATAAAAGGATAATTAAGTTTTGAGAGGAATATATTTAATAAATAAAAGACAATTAAAAGAGGATTAGGGATCAAGTTTGAAGTAAGGTTGAATTAGCACTCCTAATGAAACTAAAATAGGAGTTTATAAGATAAAAATATTCCAAAAAATAAAAAAACTAATTTTAAATAAAAAAATTAATTAATAATTTTGAAATTTTGAGAAAAAATAAAAGATAAAGTATGATTAAGAGTTCTAATTAGATGAAAATAAAAGGATAATTAAGTTTTTTCCTATAAATAAGACGCGATGGGTGCCCGTCCACCTACTTTTCTCTCTTCTTCAGTTGAATTATTCCTCCCTCCATTTTTTCTCTTATCCGTGTATATGTGCGACTGCTCTTAGCATTCACCTATTCGTGATTGATCTTTGAAGAGATGAACATCGATCAAAACTTGAGATTTGGTCATCGAAAAGTTGACAAAAGTTAAGATAATCTGATAGCCAAGGTACATACATATTTTTGGATTAACTTTTTGATATGTTTTCTTGATAAAATAATGGGGGTTAAAAAAAGATGAAAATATAATTTATGATCTCCTATGATCCATGAATAGATTCAACAAGGTACTACATCAAGATTTTATTGTTTGGTACCCAGAATTTTGGTCAAAATTGAAAAAAAAACCATTTGAGTTATGCTTTATCAGAGCCCAACTTGAGTTGATTGAAACTTGGGTCGGGTTATGTGATATTTTTCTAATGCAATTTTGGTGACATTGAATCCAATCCAAATTTGATGTCGACTCAATCCGAAATTCATGTAACCTAGATTAGGTTTTGTGTAAAAATATAAAAACAAAGTTTGGATGTTCGGTGTTTAATCAACGACACGGCCTGTGTGCCGTAAGACTCGACTCGAGTTCCTAGTTAAAATAGTAAAAGTCTTGTTAGGATATTTGACAATGAACCGTGATGACCCAACCTAGAGTTTTCTACCACCCGGCCTTAGTTTACATGATGAGTTAAAGGAAAGAGAAATAAGAGCCACCTCGATCGAGCTTGTTCCACCTAGCTCGAGTTTTGAGGTGACCCTACTCGGATTTCACCCTGCTCGACCTAAGCTCATATGTCTTTTTTCTTGAATTATTATCTTATGATTTATTTTGATTTAAAATACATTTTACCCTTATTTATGATATGTTAAATTGAAAATTTTAAAGATAGGTAATTGTGTAAATAGATATAAATTATAATTAGGGATCCACCATGTGTACCGATTGTACTATTGTTTAATTGTTCATGGGTTAAAAGTCTCGCGCGGCAAATTCTTTCATTATGTTCATGTGCTAATAGCTTAAGAGTTGCATAGAAGTGATGAATACTTCCCATAAGTTCATGGATCCAAAATGTCCTACTTTGAAGTGGCATGTGCTTCTACATTGATCATGGGTTAAAAGCCCCATTTGGTAGTGATAGATGCTCGCCTACATGAAGTGTCATGAAAATTCATTAATAAGATGAGCTCGCATAGGATAGCACATAAATGTTCATAAGGCAATTGTATTTAAAGTGAAAAAAATACAGTGCAACGTAATAGAAAAAGAAAGAATAATTGTATTGTCTAAAGAAGAAAGAAAGGAAGCCATTCGTTAAAGAAGAATGGCCATTTTGCAATTATAAAGTTTATTTACACTTGATAAAGTATTGTTCATTGACAAAAGCTGAAGTTCATTGTTAATATATGAAAAGGTAAAGTTCATTAGTAATTGATGAAAATGTAAAGTTCATTGGTGATTGATGAAAGGGTAAAAGTTCATTGAATAAATGTTAATTGCATTGAAGAAAAAAATTTATTATCTATAATTGACTTAATTGTATAATTTATTTTTCCTTCTATTAGGAGTGCATATTCATCCTCTATTATCTCATGTACTTTGGGACATTGCTTTACAAATTTCATTTCATGTGTTTGAGTTTGAAAGGTACTTGAATTGACAAGGATGGAGGTGTGGATATGCAAAGATGCACATGGGGACCAAGTCAATATTTTTTTTTGTATTTAATGTAAAGTTATATAAAAGTTAGTCAGTATTTAGATGTCTAGTAGTAAAAGAAAATATTAAAAGTTAATTCGCTTTCGCATTTTGTTAAAAAAATTTAAAAGTGATTTCGCTTTCACATTCTATGTAAGAAAGGTTCAAGACGAAAACTTATAGGTAATACGATCAAAATAAACTTTCAGAACATTACAATCAAAGTTATTAAAATCAGGATCTTACATAAAATCGAAGATGAGTCATAAGATCGAATATCGTAGGATCGAGAATCATAAGATCCTACCTATTAATAAATGTATATTTTTCAAAAAATTATAAATATTATTTAATAAACTTATCACACTTAAATCTTAAATTACATTGCTAAGTCATATTTTTATCGATTCTTAAATAAAATTACTTCAAAACACACACACACATATATATATTATATTAATATTATATAAATCATATGAGATTGTATAAAATCTTCAAGATAAGATTGAGATCGATTAAGAATAGTAAGATCATAGAATCGTAAAATCTTAAAATTTAGAACGAGATCGTGACAATATTAATTACAATTGGTATTAGAGCATGAAAGTTATAGGTTTTCTTTTGATGAAAGTTAGTTGAAGGTCATTTCATCTTCGTGAATCGACAATAATCAAATATTAGATTAACTGCAAGTTAACCTAAGGAGGATCAACTAAGTGGATGATCCTCATAAGGAATCTCAATATAATAAGATTGCTAGTTAGGAGTTTCTTGAGTTCAAAACATCTAGCTTGATGGGACTGATTATTTTGGCTTTGTTAAACGATGAATTGAGTCATCAATGAAGCTTTTGAGGACTAATGAGTTATAAGGTTAAAAAGACGAATATGTCATGTTTCAACATAAGACAAGAAGTTCAAGATAAATGGTACTTAAGGTATTTCACATAATTACCTTATTTATTACGAATAACATTAGAGGAATGAAAGAATATAAAAGTAAATTGAATGTTAATGGATATGATAAGTAAAGAAGTTAATGCATTGGAAGTTATCGGAATAATGTAAAGTTTTAAAAAATAAAAATGTATCACCCCGAAATTTTCAAAAATAAAAATTAATTCGTAATAAATAAAATTTATACACGAGATATAGTAAATAAAATGGGTCTGTGATGAAAGTTAAATCCTTTTTTTCTAAAAAAAAACTGATTGTGAAAAGAAAAGAAAACCATGTCCTTCCTGATAAAATATTTTCGGCTAGAACAATGATAAAATGAGAGGACTACCTAACAGTTTTCATTACTAGATCATTCGAAAACACTATGCTCAGGAGTAGGAATTTTGATCATGGTCATATTAAGTAAGATTTCAAAAGGATAAGATAAAATGAATATTTGCAGGGATTATCTGAAATTGCCAAAACTGACATATATATATACACACACATATATATATATATATATATATATATATATATGTTGGAAGAAACTTTAAAGACATGAGATATCACCTCCAATAAAAATAAAACTTTATAAATATGTGTTGCACAAAGTTACGCTATTCTCTGTCTTAAAAGGAGAGAAAAGCAACAGATTTGTCATATTGTAGATATCAAATCCACCAGAGCCAAAGTTCTACTGAAACAACCTGAGAGCAATAGCTAGCGGCAAGATCAAACAGAAATAAGGAAAGTAGCAGCCACATACAACATGCTGAAGTGAGGCCTAAGTTCATTGAACCATAAACCTTTCAGCTTCACATTTAACAGGAATACCTTTTTCTATTGCATAACAAGAATATTTATGTATGATTCAAGTTGTTTCTGGTCTCCTTTGTGCATACAGTTACAGCCGTGATGTCTTCCTTCTTTTTTAGGAAAACATCTATGATGCGCTCCACAAGAAAGAATACAAATTGGTGAAACAGATTCAATATAACTCAACATAAATAATAAAAAAGACTTATTCATGAAATTTAATGGGGAGTGGAAGGTAACAAGCTGTATGTATGACAGATACAACAACTGATACTCGGGAACAATCCCTATCAAGCCATTACAAAAGATTACATTATGAAGAAAGCTGCTCAATTTCAGTGATATCCTAAACAAACAAGAAGGTAACTGAGGATCTATTCCATTCTTTATGGCGTGATGTGTTCCACTCGAAAAAAATCTATGCTAGAAAGAGCAAGAACACCAACCGATACAACTATCACTGGGTGCCCTGGGTGACCAAAGTTGCTAACATAACGCAGGCAAAATCTTGTTATCAGAAGAGCATTTTGTCATTTTTGACTTCTTACATTTCCAAAACGATGTAATTTTCACAATTGCAGAAGCATCATTTACAGGTTTTGTATCACTTGAGCACTCATCTTTTTCTTCACAAGACAACTTCTGTTTATTAATAGGAGCTTGCAAATTTTGATCGAAAGCATCACACTGGCTCAATGACAACCTCTTTCGTTTGATTTTCGACTTCTTCCCAACAGGTACCTCTCCAGCCTTGTAAAGATTCTTCTTTGTCTTCCTAGGCGTCAGCTCTTCCTTCTCCTCTTCGTCCTCAATAATACTAACCTCTGAACATACCACAATTTTCTCTTCCAATTTATCCAAGAGTGGTCCATTTGTCATCTTAGTAGTGTCATTTCCATAAATGGGCACGTTTCTGCCGCTGAGAGCACCATCATCAGAAGAAACATCTATGGCGACATTCCTTTGTTTACTATTTGAAATTCTAGGGGAACTATTCATAGCACGATGCAACCTTCGTGCCAGATCTTCATCACTTCTCGGGCTCTGCGTCTTATAAAAGAGCTTGATAGGAACTTCTTTCCTCCTCACTTTATTCTTTACCAAATGATTTCTTTTCGGGGTTCTATCCCTAGAAATAGAATCAAGAAACTCTAATGCATTCTTTGCGGCAGCCTTGGCCTTCGCAGCAACAGCTGCTTTCTGATTTGCAGTATCTTTAGCAGCTGTTGCAATCTCTACAGCAGCTGCAGCGACTGATTTGGAAACCTCAACAATGTCTTCCGGGGTTGAATTAGGAGAGTTAATAACATCCCAAATACGAGCACCAAGACTGCTAGAAATCAATGGAATCGGTGGCAATGCGTCTACAAATGATTTCTCCCTTCTCAGTCCTGCGAGCAGGCGTTTCCGAGGCGGCAAATGCATGTCAACATTCATATAATCCATAGGCTCCAATCCGTGGATCAACAGATTTCCTATCCAATCTATTTTTTCAGGTCAATGTCACAAGCTCTTTCCAATTACACCACCTCTCATGCTCAGGAGAATCGTAACTTTCTTCATACGCAGATAAAATTATGCTCTAAATTTCCTTCTCAAATATGCCAAAATCCTAAAATTTTTGGATAAGGAAGACTGCAAACAGGAACATATAAACAAGCCGTCAACCGATCACACAATTAAGCACACAGACAGCGGGGCAATTATATTTCGAATACAGAACGAATCAACATACCAATATCCTCTTACAACAAGAATCAAATTGAGGCTGGAAAACACATCCAATTAATTAACAAGGGAGCTGTTCCAGGTGCAGCAGCATGAAGGCATATGCCGAACAAAATTCCCACGAAAAGACAGCACGATCGAATCGAGAAACGAGAGAATTAAGAAATGGATCGATCGTTGCCTATTTACCTTGAGATTCAGACTCGGCGATTGGGGTTTTGGATTGGGGAATTCGGCGGAGATCTCCGAACGAATGCAGAATTTTTAGGAGGAGAGAAAGGAGGAGGATCCCCAAAACCCACGGGAGAGAGAGGAGGGTTATATCCTTCGTTCCCCTTTTTATAGTGGTCACTCAACCGAAGGAAAAAAAATCTTATTGTTGGATTATATAATAATAATGTACTAAAAGAAAACAACTAATAATATTATTATTAATAAAAATATAATTACAAGAAAGAAGGGCCAAAAGCCGACGTAGTAGGGAATAATAAGTCATACCGAAGCCTATTTAATAAGTATTTGCATGCGGCCCATTACGGTTAGAAACCATGTTTAAATTGATTTTCTAATGAATTGGTGGTAAATTAAAATTATTAAAATTGATTTAATAATTATGCTCATCAGGAAATATAATCTATTTTCTTCTAATGGAAAAAAAAATCAAGTGTCGAGGAGAAAACTAGTTATTTGAGTGAAGAACTGAATGGCAATTTTTTTTTAAAAAACTCAATGGTGTAAATGCTAGATTTACAAAAAATAGGAATAATTTCGAAATAAGAATTGAGTAAAATGTTATATTTAATTTGTGAAAATAATAATGTAATTATAAATAATAGAGTCGAACAATAGTTATAGAAAAACATTTCTGAAAAATAAAAATTGTTAAAATTTGTGGAGATTCATACACATGAAAAATGGATAAATTCATAATACTAGAACTACTAATAATAATGATAATAATAAGGCCTATGGATATGTTTAGGCCGAAAATAAGGTATAGCATATGTAAGAATCAAATAAATCTTACGGGAAGAATAAAGTTTATAAACAAATGTTAATGTTTGTAGATCTTTCTTAAGGGCTATAATTATGACTCTACTTTGAGTATTGGAAGGAATCTCTTTCATCGCTTCGTTTTGTAGGTTACGACTCCACTTTGAATAATGAAAGGAATTACTCACATTTTGACTGTAAAATTATTGGTTCTATTTTCTTCACATTTGAGATGAATATAATTATGACTTAATTGTTGGTGTTTGATTAATAAGTTCTTTACGGTTGATCCGTTATTCAAGGGTTACACAATTTTACACTATTAGTACCAAGAACATAAGTTGAAACAAATACAATGACCTCCTTTGAAGTTGATGCACTACAAAAAATTTTGACTTTGGTGACGTCCAACAAACGTCGCTCAAATTGGATTAAACGTCGCCAAAAATTTTTTAGGACGTTTATTAAACGTTGGCTTCAAACGTCGCCGTAACTTAGTCATAGAAAGTATTTATGACGCATATTAATTAGACGTCGCCAAAAATTTAAACGTCACAAAAACTTAATCTTTTTATGACGTTTAAACGTCCCCAAATGTCATGTTAAAATGATGTTTAAGCGTCACCAAAAAGTAATCGTATCCTTTTAAAATTATTTTAAACGTCACGAAAGATAAATTACCAATGATATTTAAATGTCAAGAATTTTTTTAAGACATATAATAAATGTCACTGATAAAATGAGTAATATATAACAATTCAGTATCTAAATTTATGTTATGAAAAACCGTTGAAAAGAAAAAGAATTCATGTGAACTTATGCTTTCTTGATGGTACAATAGCTAGGCATCCAAATGTTAGAAAAGTAAATAAAAGTTTTAAAGAAAACCAAATTTTAAAACACAAGAACAATAATATGTTGAGCTGAAATAGTTCAGCTCAAGGGATCTAACCACATAAGATCCTAAACTACTACTAATCTCAAGAGATAAGAGTTTAGCCAAACATTGTCTTAAAATCTAACATGACAAGAAAGTTTAATAGCTTTATTGTGAAGATCGGCAAGAAACAATACAAAAATGGAAACAAGAACTTGATTCAACAACAATTGGATGAAGTTGTGACTCCTTCCACCTCCTATGATTTCTTCTCCTTTCTCAACCTCCAAATTTGTGTAGCCTCCTGCTGTGAAATATTCTTTTCTACTACTGTGAAATCCTACAAAAATAACAAAATGACAAGCATCATACTAGAATAATAAGAAAGGCATAATAAAATAGATTTGGGATTAAAAGATTTAGATTAATAATCATTGTCTTAATGCTAGTGGTTGACAGAATTAAGAAAATATATGCAGAAGTAGAGAAGTAATGTATGATGCATGTATAATAAATTGCAAAAAGAGAAACAAACTAGCTTATGTTCAATTAATCACCCTTATTAAACTATTTTTTTAATATATAGGCAGGATCTTACGATCGCCGATCTGATCCTTATCTCGACTACCTTGATAGTAAGTTATTCATTTCGTGGTTAAAAGAAACTAAATCGACTGTCACGGATACTGGAATTCATCTTCATTGTATACAACCACGAAAAATCTTGGAGCAATGATTTGCAAGTCATTGACTCATCAAGGACATTTATGTAAAAAGTATTTCAACCATAAACTAATTCACTAATAACCTTCTAAACAAAGCAGATTCATTAGAATTTTCGCTATTCGTGAAGTATCAATCTCCTTAGTGCAAGTATTACTAGCCTCAAAATTTATAATTCATTTTAGTATAGCACATAAAAAGGTGCTAATGCAGAATTGTCAAAAATTGTGAATCCTTCCCTTGGGTGTACATAGATTTTGGAAAATCACATAAATCAAATTTGATCACTAGGTTTTGCAAGAATTAACTAATAAAGTATTTGAAACTTCTAGCACCAATCGGAAAAATTTGATAAACATTTAAGTCTATGGGCAAAACAATGTGAAGTGCAGTGAACAATATATTATATAGTTTTGTCAGTGTACCTTCCAATGTAACTAGTTCCCCACTCTGTACAAATTTTGCTGATTTGAGTTGCAAGGACTCCACATAATATTTTGAAGACGAATTCACTTCAGAATCATTGGTAGCCACCACAGTACCATTTGCTTGGACAGTTATCTCCTTTTCCATCATGGGATTGTTTGATGAGGTACACATCAAAGGCACACTAGTAGTCACCTCTTGAACTTTTAAAACAAGACAATGGATCAAAATCAGCATAATCAGAAAGCAAGAAGTCATCCCTTCCAATCAACAAGTTAATCAGTATCCCTCATGTTAAATATGATGAATAAATATTTGCAAGGTCTTTCCTATGGGAAATACATGTAAACATACTTTAGGGAAAAGTTTTACTCGATAGTCATATTCGATTGGCTCCTCGAAGAAAGAGCATGAAAAGACATGTCTCTAAGAAGTCACAGCCAGAAGATTGATAAAAAAGGAAATGTTGCATAGATTTTTCTATAAGATAATGTCAATTATTAATATAATGATATTTCACCCTCAATTTTTCTCTTGTTTTTCGGGAGGGAAAATCTCTTCATTTGCCAACTTGATGATGACACTACATATTTATTGATACGCTAAGATTGTTTAGTAATTATTTGTTTAAAGTTTATCATCAGAAAAAATTGAGTTACTAACATTAAGAAAATATGTTATGATGCATTTTACAAGACACCAACAAAGTTCTTAGACGTGAAAAAAATCTTCCTAGACCATCGCAATTATTTGCCAAATTGGGCATATGTTGAGAATGCTACGGAGTGGCAACTATTCAAGAGCATTCTGCAAATAACATTTCGTTGTTTATGTAGATAGCTATAAATAGCTCTGTTAACTATCATTCTCACATTGTACATAACATTTCGTTGTTTATGTAGATAGCTAGAAATAGCTCTGTTAACTATCATTCTCACATTGTACTGCAATATTTAGATATATGTAGAACTTATATAGTTCAGCAGAGTGGTTTTCTCCAGTGGTCTTCGTTTCTGTGTTGGTGGATGCTATAACTGGACCACAATTCTTCATTTTTAGTTCTTTACTTTGTGATAACTTATTGCACAATGTACTAGAAATTAAAAAAAAAATAGCAACGTAAAACTGAAACTATGACGGACGTGTACCTCCCGTTCTGGGTGAGCTCCTTCAAGGAGGGCACACTGTCCCCGGGAAGCCCGAGCGATGATGCAAACTCGCACAGCTCCTAGCAGAGCTCCTCATTGGTCTTCTGGGCCCCCGACGACCTCCCCTTGTTGCTGCAATGATGCAAACAGCAAAGAGATTGAGACACCAAAATCTCGAGGAGCGGGAGAAGAGAACTTGAGTCGAACGATGAGGTTTACCCGGGTCCTTGGACGGAAAAGGCGGCGGGGGGCTCCGGCGAGGATGGGGGAGGAGGAGGAGAAGGAGATGAAGGGGCCGACGAATGTCACCGCCGGGGATTCGGAGTAGGGCACTGGAGATGGCGTCGCTCTACCGGAGATGAGAAATGGAAGCAGAGTGATTTGGGGGCATCTAGGGCACGAGAGATAGCATTGATTTAGGAATGGAAGTAGAGAGATTTCATCCTAGGGCTGAGATGCTTTTAGCTTTTTTAAATTGGATCCAATTGTTTAACTATTTTGTAATTGTTTATATTGTCGTGAACGTCACTAATATATTTTAGTTAGTGACATTTGTTACATGTCACCAAAATTTCTAATTTTTTATGACGTTTCCATTTTATTTAAATGTCACCTAAGCTAAAAATTAGTGTAGTGATATAAAGATAACCCCTAAAACTTTGCATTGAAGCTACAAACTTTTCCAAGTGATAAGATGTCATCGGATACATAATTTCTTAAAGAAAATTATCTCATGGTCTAACATTTGCTGACCAATAAACTGAGTGTCCTTTTTTTCTCGAGCACAAAAGACTTAAAAAATATTAAAGATTGGATTGTTATGCAATAATTTGCATATAATCTATTAGGGATATAATGGGCGTCAATAATTTGCATGTAATTTAATGGGATGGATGCTCTTGCCTATCGATGCAAGATGGACGGCAAGATGGCAGGTGCATGGTTCATGCCGGTCCATGTTTTAACAAGTCAAGTTCACATTTTAACAAAGCCGGTTCACAAATCAAAACAAGGCCATCCTCGCCGAGGTATCATGCCCTAGACCACCTTGGACGACTCTAATGGCTCTCCTACCTCGTCGTTTGCGATGGCTTGTAGATCTCATTGGACCTCCTCGCTCAATGCCATAGAGCTCGCCCAACGACGACTACCTCACTCACCGCCGCATTCTTTGCACATCTCACCTGCATATCTCATTAGTTCGCTCACCATTGCGGAGATCGCTCATTGCTGACTTCCCCGCTCATCAACAACTTCATCAGTCACCAACACACTCTTTGCATATCCCCCTTGCAGATGTAGACAATACACCTCCGTCAATGCATCTCTTTGCACATCTACACTCATTGCCGCCATCACATAGAGTGCGCCTCCACCTCTGTAGTGCTTCCCCACCGACAGGGAGGATCTCGACAGCGTAGAGAGTTGATGTCAGTAGTGATGTGTTTGAGGGCAGGCAAGCATCATAAGGTAAATCGGCCTAGATAAAAGGTAAATTGAACTTGTTAAAATGATTGAACCACGACCTACCCTCGCATATGATGATGAAGACGATAGGAAGTAGTGTAAAATGGGGTGGACGCTTATTATATCCATTTATTAGATATACATTACTATAATGAATAGTTGTTACTGAAACAATGCATAAAGATTTTTTATAATAACATGAATTAATAGATGAATATTAAAGTGTTACATTTTTTAAATATGATTGTTCTTTTTATATTGTATATGATTGTTAACTTGTCATTTAAATACGATAAGCATACTTTTATATTGTGGCAAATGACTTATTAGCATATTTTCATGAATTTTAGCGAAAATCGTAGATTTTGTCTACAAATTCTCTCCATGCTCTAATGTAATTCATTTGATTAACTTCAAATATTTTGTTATTATTAAACTTAAAAGCATTGAACATATGTGCAAATACATCTCAACACTTATGCCAATATATCACAAATTATTGTGACAATGAATTTTGCACATAATTTAGTATTTTACTTATGATGGATTAGTTTGGTTGACTTACTCAAGTTATCATGGGCAACGTTTAATTTAGTGTAACTCGGCCAATTATTTTGCGAGATCATGTCTTTAAAGCATATATTGCATCCATCTTACGAAGATTAAAGTTATACAAATTTTGATATACCACAATGATGATTGTTCGATACTTAATAAATATGTCTTGCATTATGATTATACAACACTTATTAATTAAATGTCTTCAAGAACTATGTTATATAATGTATTTAACTATTATTTAAAATTAAATCATAACATATCAATAATAAAAAAAGTGTCATATTTTCCTACATGTCAATATGATTCTATTTACTAGATTGAATTTATGGCAAACCACTTGATCTTACATGAATTAAATAGAAGTTCAATATATAGGATCATCTGATATTGTATCATACAAGCTTAAAACAAAAAGGAAACCATCAATTATCAATTATATAGTCAACGAAATAATTATCAATAAATCACAGACTCTTGTCAGTCATCAATATGCAATCAATTTATCTTATCAATTGTTCATATTATCAATGCTCAATCACATTTTCAATTATCAATTTCATTACAAATTGCCAATTGTCATGATTGTTGTTCAACTACCAATTGATCATGATAATTAACCATGATGATCAATTGGTGATCAACAATTTGAAATAATCAATTGGTCACAATCACTAATTGATTTTAATGTGGAGAGTTATCAATGATCAACTAGCAGTTAGAAGCTATCAATTAACTACAATCATCAATTGACATAGTTTTTTAGAGCTCAAATGTGTTAATGATACGCTATATTACTTTTGTACTCGTCAATCATCAATGACATGTACACTATGATATGGCTCGAGACCATCATGGAGCAGAACCTAATGTAACAAAGACCCCCAAGTATGTTGGACAAGATGAAGAAGTCATGTACATTTTTTTTCATCACCCAAAGGAAAATCATTATGACACACACTTGCATCTTTTAGCTTATTTATTTAAGACATTCATTATAAGTATATCATATCAAAAGAAAAGAATCATATCAAAGATGGGGAGAGGGAGTTGAATTAGGGGTTCATTTATAAGGTTAAGATTCATCATATTTTAGCCAGATTTAAATTTCTAAAAGGATTAAATTTAGAATTATGATTATATTACTATTCCTAAAGGGATTAACTTTTTATTTAAATTTAAATCTAATGTGTTGTCCTAATCTATTTATGTTTTCTTTTCTAACTATTATTTTCTTTCCTTTTGAACTTCATCTTTTCTTATTTTATTTATTTTGTATTTTCTCTCAGTTTATTTTTTTCTTATTCTTTATTCAAAGTTGGGTATCACATATTTGCAAATAATAAGGTTTCTATCAAATTTGATGGAGAACTTCCATGCTAAATAAATATAAGAGTTTTCTTTAATCACGAATAGTGAAATGAGACCAAGGTGTTAAAAAACAACTTCAATAAGACAACCATTCAATCATCAAAGGAAAAGGTTTTCGGTACAACTAAGATGTACAAGAAGATGTTATCAGTCATGAGAACAATGACGAAATCAAGATCGTGATTCCTAATCTATCCTTCAAAATATTTGTTCAAGATGAGATACTTAATCAATATGATTTTCATCAAGAAATTTAGGAGGTTATTCCATTAACACGTTCTATTGTAGGTTCCCATAAAGAAATGGATTTTCTTTTGAGTTTATGGATGGCCAACACCAAGATGTAGCAATCGACTATGTGTATCATAGTTGTTTTAGTAATTAGGTTAAATGCATCAATGTATTCATCAAGTAGCTTGTTAATGAAAGATGAATATTATGCCATTTTAGATAGCCATCAAGATTATATTTCTTTTTGAACTACCATTTACAACTCATTACAGACACAATAGAAGAGCAAGGTACCAAAATTTGTATATTTGCAAGTAAAATATTTATTTAAGCAATCATCACATTGCATCATTGTGGAGATTTAATGGTCGTCATAAAGGGTACGGGAATTAAATACTCGAACTTTAAGATTTGCTCAGTGATACCTTCCGACTTCACTTTGTAACATCAATACCTTTCATTTTTTAATACATTTCACCCGATGCCCTCTTTACCTGGGCCAGTCGGTTTTTCGATTTTTTGTCGACATGGCATCCACGTGGTCATCTCATCTCTCCTCCATGCAAATAGTCGTCCGACGTAGCATGCTTCGACGTGGCACCACATATTAAACCATCTTACTTATCGTAAGTTGGCCCACTACTGTTAAATTATTTCCTTATTTCTCTCTTTGTCGTCGTTCGCATGAAGCCTCCTTCGTCGTTCGCACTCCTTCGTCGTTCGCTCTCCTTCGTCGTTCACTTTTCGCGTTCATCGACATCATCTTTGCCTAAATTGGTGTAATTTTATGTGCATTTAGTGAGCAAACTTTAAAGTTGGACATTTGGTGTAATTTTATGTGCCACGTCGGAGCATGCCACGTCGGATGACTATTTGTGGAGGAGAGAGGAGATGGCCACGTCGATGAAAATCAAGAAACCAGCTGTCCCAAGTAAATAGGGCATCGGGTGAAATATATTAAAAGATGAATGACATTTGTGTTACAAAGTGAAGTTGGAGGGTATCGCTGAGCAAGTCTTAAAGTTGGAGGGCAGTGGTGTAATTTTATGTGCCACGTCAGAGCATGCCACATCGGATGACTATTTGCACGGAGGAGAGAGGAGATGACCACATAGACGCCATGTCGATGGAAAACCGAAAAATTGGCTATCCTAGGTAAAGAGGGCATCAGGTGAAACGTGTTAAAAGATGAATGACATTTGTGTTACAAAGTGAAGTTGGAGGGTATCGCTGAACAGACTTTAAAGTTGGAGGGCATTTGGTGTAATTTATCCTCACATTGCATCATTGTGGAGATTTAATGGTCGTCATAAAGGATGTGTGAATTAAATACTCGAAAGTGGATTGAGCAAGTGGAGTATTGGAACTTCTCCATCCTAGTAGCTCTGGGAAAAGATGTTTCGGAAAGTATTTTTAAACATACTTTTCTTACTCTGAAGCACATGACATCTTGTTCAAAATGAGAATGATAGACGGGAGTTCATCGTCAATATTAGACATGTCCTTGTACGATTAATTTAAATTTTGATGGTTCCATTAATTTATAGTTCGATGTCCTAATGACCAAAAGTGGGCCAAACCATTAGATCAAATATCGAATGATATGTCGACAACCATAACAAATACATCCATTCATACACATGTGCTAGCACATGATAATCCCTCCTACCATATTTCTCTTAATCCTAGTTCTCTTCTGTACACTAGTGGAGATATGGGAGTAACTCTAGTTCTATTTATGTCCGTTCGTGGTATACAAGATCTTTGCATATTGTAAATAGAAAATCTTATACTTTGGATTCATACAAATAATTAAGAGTAGACTATGACGATGGAAAATGACTCATGATGAATGGCAAGACATGATTAAGGTTAATAAAATAAACTGAGTATATGTAGAGCGTTTGAACTCATATATTGGTTTATGTCCTAGATTATTATTGTCGCGTTAACTTTTAATCCATAGTCATGCTGCTTCATTATTATTTTATAATTTATTTATATTTATTTTGTTAAGTCTTTTGCTATTATTATGATATTTAAATATTAAGACAAACAAACAAATGTGGCACACCGAAAAAATGACACCTAGCATTATGATGAATTTTGAAGTATAACAAATATTTTAGATAAAATGGTGATGGTGATCTGAACGTTGAATTGTGACACATAATTCCACAATAATATTTTTATGCCATATATGTTGTTGACACACTATTAGTAATTCATGTAAAGCCTACAACATCAGAGGTCGTAAAGGACCCATCACAAGAGGTCAGAGCGGAAAGATTTTTAAAATGATAAAAATTTGAGAAAAAGATCAATACAATCTTAATTTCTTCATATCAAGATCCCAAAAGATTAAAAAATCAAAGTGATCAAACTAAATATTACAAAAAGTTTTAGTTTAATCGTATCAAAATAAGATATTATCATGTTACAATTCAGGATGTTCATATATATATATATATAACTTCATCAAAATATATTAACACCACTAATAATCGAATGACGCTCACGTTCAAGTACACCAAAATAATTTAAGTTAATAATAATACTCAATCTGATGATAGTTCAAGAAAAAAGGTAAAATTATAAAATAGTATTTGAAAATATAAATATATTTTAATTATTTTAAGAAAATATTTAATTCATGTCCCGTTCTTCAAAGTGGATTATTTTGTTTTTTAAATTAAATTAATATTTAATCGAGATTCGAAATTTGATTTTTTTTATTGGGTTTTAGGTTGGTTTGATAGATTTTTTACTTAATACATTAGTGGTGATTCATGGAAATTGAGTTAATTAAAACTCCTATAGTTTTATGATATAAAGTTAAGTTACTTTTGGAGGACTATCAGAAAAGAATAGTCAGAAAGTATAGTTCGTTTTCACACTTTGTTAAAAGAAGTATTTAAATGTTATTTCTCTTCTGCATCCCATGTAAAAAAAATACAAGAAGAAGAGATTATACGCAACGACGGCCCAAATACAACGTGGCAGGAGGGTAAAATTATGAGGTGTTATAGTTGGTATCAAAGCCAAAATCCTAGATCTTCCTTAGGTCAAAAAATGCATTGACATTGTACATGATCAAGATGATTAAGATAAGTGGACATGCCTTAAGAAGTAATATCGACAGTAATTCATAAATTGATTTACTGTAAAAAAGTAGTATAAGAATAGTCAACGAAGAGTATGGTAATTACAAACTATCTCAACATAATGAGATTTCTATAGATAAGTTCCTTAAATCTAAATTATCCCAAATAATGAGATTGCCTTTTGATATTGATGAATTATAAGGTTAAAAAGAGAAATAAGACATCTGGGATATAGATGAATACAAAGATAGTAAAATAAAGTGTATATTATGGGATATGATAAAAAAAGTTATGTATTGAAAGTTACCAAAATGATCTGGTAAATTTCTACACAACAAAATTCGATGAAGAATTTTTTTAAGGGAGTAATAATGTAGCACACCGACTTTTTTTTGTAATTTTAAAAATTAATTTTCATAATTAAAATAATTTCAAATTTTAGAATTAGTTTAAATTGTAATATATTTCTATTTTAAATTGGTCTTTCTATAACATTTTCTTGATCTATCGGTGGTCATAGAAATTAGAATTCTAACATGCATTTCATTATAATACAATAATCACATAATCATGTCTTTATTTCTTATATAATGCGATGTAATAATTAAGAGAAAAATGCGTGTAAACTCATAAATGATTTACATGTGTAGTCCAATCTTTGGATTGACACATGATGATGAATCTATATATAGAAAGGTAAGATAATTTTAATTGTTTGATGTCATGATGACATCATCAAATAATTCAAATGAATCTATACATGTAAAGGGGATCTAACTTAAGTTGAAATAAAAATGCAAAATCAAAGTAGAAGAATAGTCAAATTCGAATTATTCATCTTTTTAAACTATAATGTAACAATCCAAAAAATACTAAAAATTTAATAATAGATAAAGTAAATATTTATTTATTTATTTAATACTGAAAATTATTTTTAGAATAAAGGATAAAATAAGTTATGAAGAGATAAAGTTTGAATTGAATAAAAGAAAAGAAAAAAAAGGAAAGAGAAAGATATATATTTTAGTTAAAGATAAAAGAAGGTTGTTAAGGATAAGATTCAAAAGTTGATTAGAGGTGAGTTAGTATTCAATTTATGGTTATTAACATAATTATCTCATAATTAGTTTAATCCTCTATAAATAGAACCCATTCCCATTTCGATCTCCTTTATCCTAAAAATTGAGTTTTTCCATCAACTCTAGAATTCTAGAACTCCCTCCTCCGTGTGTGTGCATGGCTGCTCGATTCGTCAATCTCTTCATGGTACAAAGCTCTATCAAAGGACGCCGGTCTCACGATCAGCTATCGCTGAATCTCACCAAAAAATGTGCCCAAAGTCTCAAGTTTTAGGTAGTATGATACAATTAAGGTACGTGAGATTTTGGATTCACTTTTGGATATAATTTCTTAATAAAATATAAGATGATGAATGAGTTAGGATCGTCTATGTTTTCTTGTAATGCATGAATAGTGCACATAAAGTTATAGTAGGTCAAACTCTAAAAGAAAATATGCACAAGTTTTGAGAACTCGGTCTGTGTAGAGAAGAACCCAGCCCGAGTTCATTTGTAGGATGAAAATCCAGTGCGACTTTCTCCGAATCCGACCTAGACTCGGATGAAACTTGGTCCGCACTCTCGACGACCCAGCTTGGGTGTTGCATTGTCGCGTTTCGGGCTTCGGCTCAACTGCCAACAACTGGGCCCGAGTTGTGTTCACACTCAGCCCGGGTAGTTCCATGTCACCTTCCTGTATGATAATGTCAGCAAACTCGGCTCGAGTTACCCTCGAACCCAGCTAAAAAAAAGTAGAGTTTAATGCTCCGACGGAATGTAACCCGAGTTCACGTGAATACGGCCCAGGTTCAACCAAAATCTGACTCGGGTTTATAAATACCTAGCTCATATTTTTCTTAACAAATTAGTGTGTGTACTTGCTTAATTATTTTGATGTAAATTATAATTTTACCATTATGTTGTTTTGATGAATAGAGAATAATAAGGATGTTAATTAGGTCAACAAATAAAAGATACAAAATGAGACTTCATTGGTACTTATTGTTAATGGAATATAATGGAATGGAAAATTTGAAGGTGGATATTAATAGTTCCACCATCATACTGAAAAAAAATTGAAAATGAGTATTAATAACCCATCACCTCTAAGATTAATGTAAAATAATCTCACTTTTTATTGGACCCATAATTGTCCTACTTTTGGTCTTAATTTGATCCAACTTGACCCCACATAAAAGTACCATGAATGCCCATAAAAAAAGATGTCGAGCTCGCATTAGGACAGCACATATAGATGTCTTAGGAATTGTTTAAGATAAAATATGTAGTGAAAGAATAGAAAATACAGAACAAAAAAGAGAAATAACGGAAAGATTAAAAAGGAAGAAATATAATTGTTTTATCATATTGGAAAACTTGTCTATTTTATTTCAAGTTTACTTATTCATTTGTATTGTCTTATGTACTAACTATTTTTATACTCATGAATATTTCATGTCCCTGTGTTTGAATCTCTCAATTATTAACTCGACAATGAAGAGGCATGTGCAGATAAAGATCTTCGTGATGTTGCAATTGCACATGAGATATCACTTAGCTTATGTTATTTTAATTTACTTTAGTTGCTATTCTAATATAATAGAATGGAAAAATTGATATGGTAGCTTCTGTATTCTTATGATATTAGTAATTTATGGTTTCATTATTAGTTTATCATGTTATTTTTTTATGGATATGTGAAACCCAATGAATAGAGGTAAATATAGGCTTCAATTGTTAAGTAGTAGGAGGATGGATTTTAAGAGTCTTACTCGGAATTAAGAGATAACTTACACGGATGACCCTCAACTTAGGGTCAATGTCTCAACGGTCTCCCAATTCTAATTTATAAATAGATTATCTCCGAACTTTATTTTTCTTACACGCTCAGTCGATTTCTGAATACATTATTGACGGGGCACAAGAAAAATAAAAAAAATATTAGAAATTATTAAAAAATAAAAAAAGAGAGAGAAAGGAGGGCACTCTCTACAAGCTCGCCGACGCGCACGAGAGATAAAGGAGGTGTCAACCCCCTTATGAGTGGCAGAGGACATCCCCTTTTCTCTCTCATGTGCTCGCCGGCGTGCGTGAGAGAGAAAGGGGCGTCGGAGGAGGGTTGGTGCCCCTTTTTCCTCTCTAGTGTGATCGTCGACGCATGCGAGAGAGAAAAGGGGCGTCCCCTCCCCCTCCTCTGCAACTCGCCAAAGGAGGGTGTTGGCCTGCAAGCTTGTCGATGCACGATAGAGAGAAAGAGGGCATCGTCTGACACCCCCTTTTTCCTCTCTCATGCACGAGTGAGAAAAGGAGGGCGTCGCCCCGTCCCCTCACCCCTAGCTCTCTCAGGCGTGCCGATGAGCGGATGCGAGAGAAAGGGGGTTCGCGCAGCCCTCCTGTGTGAGCTCGTCGATTTTGATTGAGTGGCAGAAGCCACAAGACTGTCATCTCTTTTTTTATTATTTTTATTATTTTTTGTGTCATATCAGTGAAGTAATTGGGGAACTTGACTATTGATAATGAGAAAGAGCAAAGTTCAGTAACAAAACAACCTAAAAAAAATCGAAGTTCATTAATTATTGCACTCAAAATTGAAGAATTAATTTATCCTGGAATTAAGGCAAATTAACTTATTTTTTCGGTACAAATCAATAACGTACGACTAATTCACACAAAGTTGGTGAGTGGTGACGTTAGTTATTAATTATTTCATGTCACTAATTTGAGACTGTAATAATATTTAGAAAAAAAATGAGCATTTCAGCGGATTAAATGCTATAATTAATTAACCCACGTTTCGCATATTTCCCAGATGTTAATATTATAAAATCTGTTCTACTCATGAGAGTTGGAAGCAGGGGGTTACTGCGCCTGCACGTGTCCCGGGGCTTCTCTCCGGGGCACGTCGAGTTATCATATCATGTATTTTTTCTTTTAATCCACTTTTGTACTTAGTTTATTTTCTAAGTGTGGTGGTGGCAGTTTTGTAATTTGTACTCCAAAAAAGTGCAAATTCTACCACCCGAAATGGTGGTATAGTAGGGGGACCCGCTAATCCTCCCCCGAAGCGTTGTAATCATTCCTATTTACTCAACACATATTTCAAACTTCCTTAAATCTAGCATCGTGCCTCAAGCGTAGGGTGGCAACCCATAAAAGAACGTCCCAAAACGTCCCAAGCGATCGAGCGTTACGTCAAGGTGTCCGTTTGTTCACAAACGCATCCACCGAAGAAGCGTCCGCTCGGGACCATGCTTCCCAAAAGTTGTGACATACAAAAAGTGGCATAAGCAAGCTTCCGTAAAGCGCTCAAAAGAGCTTGCCTAGACGTTGGGCACGTCTAGGCGCCGCACGGGTCGGTCGAGCGAAAAACGACCTCGTGACAAGTTGGTATCAGAGCAGCATTTCTGGAATCGCTCAAGTTGGCGTTCGACGATCAAGGAAAAATGACATCGAATTCGAAAATGACGAATAAACCCGTCGCGCCGGAGAAGGGCCGCCCCGAGCGAGGGCGCGCCCGCTCGAAGGACGCCTTGTCCGCCTTCGAGCAACGCCTCGACCAATTCCAATTGGACGTGGGCGAGATGCAAGACCAATTCGCAACGCACGAGCAGGAGTTGAAGAACACCGTGGATCTCGCAACGATGCGGGAATAGATGGAGCCATTGTATACACGACTCGAGTCCATGGAGGCGACAATCATGGACATGCGGGAGACCTTGGACAATGGTCTCTCAAACATGCGGTTCGAGATGGAGCGAGAGTTCCAGACCTTCCGGGAGGAGCTCAAACGATGCTATGGAGATGGGCGGCGTTCCGAGACGCCGCCCCGCATGAGGCAAGGATTGATATGCCGAAGCCGCGACCCTACAAAGGCGAGCGATCGACAAAGGAGATCAGTGACTTCCTGTGGAACGTCCGAAGGTACATGGAGGCCTTGGACGTGACGTCCGAAGCGAGGATGGTGGGAGAGAGAAGCCAAAGTCGCAAGGAGACAAACCGCACTATCAGGACAAAGGAAAGGGACACCAAGACAAGAGGCCCAACAATGATAGATTCAAGAGGGACGGAAAGCTGCCAAAGCCATGCTATATTTGCAAGGGTCCACATTGGACGAGCGATTGTTCGCAAAAGGCGACGGTCAACGCCATGTATTGCCCCGACGAGAAGGAGAAAGAGGAGGCGTGTCTCAGTTCGATGCACGTCCTCAGCGCCATCAACGCCTCGAAGGGTCCTTCATCGGCCGCTCGACTTTATGCGGACATCGAGTTGAATGGGAAAGTCTTCAACGCCCTCATTGACATGGGAGCATCGGAGTTGTTCGTGTCAGAAGTGGCCGCCAAGAAGCTAAAGCTGCCAATCCAGAAGACTAACGCCACGTTCAAGACGGTGAACGCGAAGTCTATCTCGACCACAGGAATTTCTCCTAGAGTGAAGGTTTGCATCGGCAAGTGGTTGGGAAACTTCGACGTGACGATGGCACCAGTGGATGACTACGAAGTGGTGGCGGACATCTCTTTTCTGCGACACATTGCTGCATGTGTCATCCCGCTCACCAACTCGATGGTCATCTTCGATCCTAAGGGACCTTACACCATCCCTGTGAGGTCAGGCGGAGACCTCAAATAGAAGACCCTCTCCGCCATGCTAGTGGCGAAGAGGTTGCGCAAACAGGAGCACACCTTCCTGACGACCGCCATCTTCGAAGATCCGGAGCCCTCCACTCCAACACCTCCCAAAGTCCTTGAAACCATTGAGGATTTTGCGGACGTTATGCCCCCGGAACTCTCAAAGCGGTTGCCTCCGAAGCGTGAAGTGGACCATGTCATCGACTTAGTCCCAGGATCTAAAGCCCCACATGGAGTCCCCTATCGGCTCGCCCTTCCAGAACTCGCAGAACTCCGTAAGCAACTCACCGAACTATTGGATGCAGGATATGTTCGGCCTTCAAAATCTCCATATGGCGCCCCGGTTCTCTTCCAGAAGAAGCATGACGGTTCCCTACGGATGTGCATCGACTACCGGGCGCTCAACAAGCTTACGGTGAAGAACAAGTATCCCATCCCCTTGGTGGCGGATTTGTTCGATCAACTTGACGGTGCAAGATGATTTACCAAGTTGGACCTTCATTCGGGCTATTGGCAAGTCCGGATCGCGGAGGAGGATGTGCAGAAGACGGCGTGTGTCACAAGATACGGCTCCTACGAGTTCCTCGTGATGCCGTTCGGCCTTACCAACGCCCCGGCGACCTTCTGTACTCTCATGAATAAGGTATTGCAGCCATTCCTTGACAGGTTCATGGTTGTGTACCTCGATGACATCATGATCTACAGCCGCACCTTGGAGGAGCATATCGAGCACATTCGGCAAGTGTTCGAGGTGTTGCGGCAGAACGAGCTCTACGTCAAGTGGGAGAAGTGTGCCTTCGCTCAACCGGAAGTACACTTCTTGGGACATGTCGTCGGAAGTGGAAAGTTGAAGATGGATGGCGCGAAGATTCGGGCCATCGTGGAGTGGGAGCCGCCCAAGCGGGTTCCCGACATGCGTTCGTTCCTTGGCCTGACGAACTACTATAGGTGATTCGTCAAGGGGTATTCACATATGACGACCCCTTTGACGAATCTCCTCCGGAAGAATGTGAAGTGGGAGTGGACGCCGACATGCCAGGAAGCATTCGACACCCTCAAGAGGGCCATGACGGAGGAACCGGTGCTCGTCCTGCCTGACCACACCAAGTCCTACGAGGTACAGACAGATGCTTCTGACTATGCCATTGGAGGAGTTCTTATGCAGGAGGGGCATCCCGTGGCGTTCAAGAGTCGCAAACTCAACGACACAGAGCGGCGCTACGCCGTTCAGAAGAAGGAGATGACCGCGGTGATTCACTGCTTTAGAACATGGCGGCACTACCTTCTCGGGTCGCGATTTCACATCAAGACGGACAATGTCGCGACAAGTTACTTTGAGACATAGAAGCTCTCGCCGAAGCAAGCAAGATGGCAAGATTTCATGACGGAATTAGACTATGTCATGAAGTACAAACCTGGCAAGACGAATGTCGTTGCCGATGCCCTCAGCCGACGCGCGAAATTGGCGGCCATGAGCTCCTCTCAGGCCGATCTCGTCGAGAGGATCAAGAAGGGATTGGAGTCAGATCCCACGGCAAAGAACTTGTTCGAGCAGGCGAAGGAGGGCAAGACACACCGCTTTTGGGTGGAAGATGGGCTGATCTTCACCAAGGAACGTCGCATATACGTTTCACTCTTCGACAACTTGCGGCGCACTATCATGCAAGAGTGCCATGACTCCAAGTGGGCGGGACATCCGGGCATCCGCCGCCCTTTGGCACTCATCGAAGACAACTACTTCTGGCCAAGGATGGAGGACAACATTGAAGCTTTCGTGAAGACATGCCTTGTTTGCCAGCAAGACAAGAACCTCAATCAAGCGCCCGACGGACTTCTGGAACCCCTGCCTATCCCAGAGCGTTCATGGAAGGATGTCTCCATGGACTTCATCACGGGCCTGCCCAAGTCTGAAGGGGCAGGTACCATCATGATGGTCGTCGATCGGTTCTCCAAGTATGTCATCTTCGCCGTCGGCTCCGCAAGTTGTCCTGCTACTAAAGCTGCGGAGTTATTCATGAAGCACGTAGTGAAGTATTTGGGCCTACCACAAAGCATCGTCAGCGATCGGGATGGGCGATTCGTTGGCAACTTCTGGAAGGAATTGTTCAAGATGATGGGCTCCAACCTGCATTTCTCGACATCACTTCATACTCAAATCGACGGCTAAACTGAGAGGGTGAATTATATCCTGGAGATCTACTTGCGGCACTATGTGAGTGCCAGTCAGAAGGACTGGGCGAAGCTACTCGACATCGCGCAATTCTCCTACAACCTGCAACGAAGCGAGTCGACCAATCGGAGTCCCTTCGAGATAGTGACGGGGCAGCAACCTCTGACGTCCCAGGCCGTCGCCACTTCTTACGGTGGCAAAGTTCCCGTCGCTCACCGCATGACGAGGGAATGGCATGAGCAGAATGACATGGCGAGAGCATGTTTGCACAAGGCATCGAAGCGCATGAAGAAGTGGGCGGACACCGCCCGACGGGACGTCAACTTTGAAGTCGGAGACTTGGTCTTGGTGAAGCTAGTCCAACATTTTCGGCTAAGTGAGAAGAATCTGCACAAGGGCCTCGTTAGGCGTTACGAGGGCCCCTTCAAGATCATGAAGAAGGTAGGCAAGGTGGCCTACAAGTTGGAGCTCCCGCCTCAGATGCAACAACACCCCGTCTTCCATGTCAGCCTGCTCAAGCCTTTCGTTGAAGACACTAAAGATCTCGGGCGTGGAGTTTCAGATCGCGCCCCGCCGGCCATCCATCAGCAGTTTACTGATCAAGTTGAAGAAGTACTCGTCGTCCGCACGAAGAATCGGAAGAAAGAGTATCTTGTTCGATGGAGCGGAAGATCGGACGCCGACACAAGTTGGGAGACAGCCGAAGACTTGTGGCAGTTCAAGCAGAAGATTGAAGAATTCCAAGCCGCAGCTCCAGGGACGTCGCTGACTTGAGTGGGGGAGAATGTTCCGGGGGCTTCTCCCCGGGGCACGTCGAGTTATCTTACCATGTTTTTTTTTTTCAACCCACTTTTGTACTTAGTTTATTTTTTAAGTGTGGTGGTGACAGTTTTGTAATTTGCACTCCAGAAAAGTGCACCCCCAGATATGGTCCTCAACATCACATGTCGCAATTCTACCATCCGAAACGGTGGTATAGTAGGAGAGACCCGTTAATCCTCTCCCGAAGCATTGTAATCATTCCTATTTACTCAACAAAGATTTCAAGCTTCCCTAAATCTAGCATCGTGCCTTAAGCGTGGGGTGGCAACTCACAAAAGAGCGTCCCAAGCGATCGAGCGTTACGCTGAGGTGTCCGTTTGTTCACAAACGCCTCCACCGAAGAAGCGTCCGCTCGAGACCGTGCGTCCCAAAAGTTGTGGCATACAAAAAGTGGCATAAGCAAGCTTTCACAAAGCGCTCAAAAGAGTTTGTCTAGACGTTGGGCATGTCTAGACGCCGCATGAGTCGATCGAATGAAAAACGACCTCGTGACAGACCTAAGTTACTGCGGCCTTCCCAGCAACGCTCCAGCAGCCCTTCGTTTTGTTTGCACGTGCGTCGACGCAGACGGGGGTGACGGCTGCAGCCTCCAAGTCAACCCTAACCAACAGTCAGACGAAGCGCTTCATGCTTGTCGTGTCAAAAAGAACAACTAGACCACCTCTCTCTATCTTTTCCTGTCCCCAAATCCTCGCGATATCCTCTTGCTGCTTAAACCTCGACGTTACCTCGCATGCGTACGTAAGAATGTATATATACTGGATCCTTCGCTTCTCTCTCTTCCTCTGCCCCTCTCTCTGTGGCAGCGACACCAATTCTTCGGCCTCTGCGGCAAACAGCAGAAGAAGCGTCCGATAGATTCTCGCTGTCCATGGACGAACAAGAACAGATCATTCCGAGATACAGCAGTGACGGAGGCGGCGCCTTCGTCACAATAAGCGGCACGACGCTGGTCGCGGCAGTCGTCTTCCTCTTCCTCCTAGTCGTCTTCGTTTTCTTTATTTACCTCTACGTAAAGCGCCACCTCGCGGACCGGGGATCGGGCGCCCAGTTCGTCTTCATCGAGGGGCTCGTCCCGGGCCCCAGCCGTGGGCTCGACGCGGCCATGCTCCGGTCGCTGCCCGTGACTATTTACCTCGCCGCAGACTTCCGGGAGGGGCTCGAGTGCTCCGTGTGCCTATCCGAGCTGGCCGACGGGGAGGAGGTCCGCCTGCTGCCCAAGTGCAACCACGGATTCCACCTCGAGTGTATCGACATGTGGTTCCACTCCCACGCGACCTGCCCCCTCTGCCGTAGCCCCGTCGGTTCGGAGGCCCCCGACGCACCGGTCTCCGCTGAGGTCCACGAGACGGCGCAGGATCCACCGTCGGAGGCAGTCGCAGAGGTTTCGACTTTCCCGACTAACGTGTCATTCAGGAGGAGCCTGGATCAGGCCAACGACAGGATCCCAGTGACGCCGGCAGCGGCCGCCGAAGGAGCGGACGGAGGGCCTTCCACTACTTCAAGCAATTCGATGAAGCCCGGACGCGAGCTGGTGATCGAGATACCAAGCAGGGCAGTGGACGCGAATTGCTCGCCCGTTTCGCCGCTGCCGCCGAGTAGCTTGCCGACAGAGGAGTTGAAGATGCCGGCCTCTTCGAGATTCAGGTCTCTGGCGAGGCTTCTGAGTCTGGGAAAACGGACGGCGGGGCCGTCTTATAGTCCTAGGGAAGACGACGTCGAGCACGGCGTGGGGGTCGAAGGAAGTGCTTCGACTCCCAGAACTCCAGCAAGTTGATGCGTGAAATGGCCTGCAAGGGCCTAAGAGGATGATAGTGTTCCTTTCCTCCACTCCTAGTCTAATTGCTGAATTAATTAAGTCAAGTATTATTTTCTTCGTGCCAGCAAATTCTCATACGCATTGGTTGCTTGCCGATCGATCGTTGGAATGGTTGATACAATTGGTCGAATTGTCTGATTTCGTAGTGTATAGAAATGGAATTATCTATGACGAGCTTGTACAGATTAGTATCTGATTCAGTCCATTTTCGTTGATGATGTTGATTCAAAATTTGGAGGAACAATCTGGTTACCATGACATATCCGAACATATAATCTTATGACATTTTTACTCTGCCCTGACAGGGTTACTTTCTTTTTTTTTAAATGAAAGATGATTATATATTAAGCAACACGTAAAGTGTCATCATACAAAAGAGTGAGGATTCCCGGAGGGGGAAGATCCGCCCAAAAAAGATCAGCTTGTGATCTGCGACCCAGGAGGGCCAAACAATCAGCGTGAACATTTGCAGTACGAGAAATGTGATAGCATTTGAAATAAGTAAAAGAGTGAATAGTGTGTCTGATGGTGCTCATGAGATTATCAAGATGCCAGAGCACACCTTGATGAGATTAACCGCTATCGGACTATCAGTCTCAAGAATGAGATTGTGGATGCTCATGTGCTGACATCGAGTAATCCCTTGAAGTATCGTCGAGCATTCAGCTTCCAGAGCAGAATCAAAAAGTCTGTGTAAAGCACCTGCAAAAAGAAAGGTTATGTTAGCAGACCGGATGATGTATCCTGCCCCCCCCCCCCGACCTCCATGCATCCCGTGAAGGAGCCATCTGTTCTCAGAGAAAAACAGAGGAGAGGTGGGGGCTCCCAACGCCCAGAAAGGCTGGGTGCCAAGGAATTTCCCTCGGATAAAGTGGGTTCAAACTTATGGTAGCTCGCCACAATCCGGGACCACGCCACAGAGGCGGTTGTCATAGTGGAGTTAAAATGAGAGTCATTACGACAGCGCCATATCTCCCATAAAGTAAAAGCAAAAAGTCTACGAAAACTATCACAGAAATTTGGATTTGGATTGGAGGAACCCTCATGAATCCAATCACTATTAGACCAAGAGTCAAAGTAAGAAAATGAGCAGTTTGTATGAGATTGAAAAAGATTCCACAAATGGCAAGCAAAAGGGCATTCAAAAAATAGATGAGCACATGATTCAACATTAGAGCAGCATAAGGGACACAGAGGGGTAATAGCTGAGTTTAACATGGAAAGCATGAGATTTGTAGGAAGGCGATTATGAGTAAGTTTCCATAAAAAAATTTGAACTTTAGGGGGGATCTTTACTCTCCAAATAACACTCCAACCAGACCATCCAGCACTCATAAGTGGTTCCAGGGGCATGCTAATATAGTTATAGATAGATTTAGCCGTGGGATGGCCAGCAGCGTCCGGAGCCCAAATCCATTTATCATCATAGGGAGTAGCAGGCAAGAATATAGATAGTATTTTGTTAGCCAAACAAGGGGAAAAGCATTGAGTTATCAGTTCAGAATTCCAAGATAAGCCATTCATAAGATCAGCCACAGTCAACGAAGAAATCAGAGAAAAAACATTAACAAATGTAGGCATAAAACATAATGGAATATTGAACAGTCATGGATCATTATAAGCATAAGTATTAACGTCATTTCCAATTTGCTTTCTGAGACCAAGCTTGATAGCGTCAAGAGCCCTAAGTAAAAGTTTCCAACATCAGACAGGTTTTGGGTGAGAAGCTAGGTTGATGAACCATGGATGAGGGACACCATACTTGTGCATTAGGAAGGTAGAAGGTAAAGAATCAGAAAGGTTAAGAATAGATAGTAACTGTTTACCCATCAGAGCATATTGCAGAAACTTTAATTTTTTAATACCAAGCCCTCCGTGCCTTTTGGGGAGCTAAATAATATTCCAATTGATAAGGTGTAAACCTTTTTTGTCATTTGAAGAAGACCACAGGAAGCCGCGAGAAAGTTTTTCAAGGGAGGATATGAGTCCAGAGGATATATGAATTGATCCGAGGGTATAGATAGGGATGGAATTTAGAGTAAAGTTGATAAGGATTCTTTTACCTGCTTGATTCAGGGTTTTCATTTTTCAACCAGCCAGCCTATCCTGCAGCTTGATATTAAGATGAGACAAGGAAGCCCTCGAAATTTTCTTATAGGATATAGGAGCCCCCAAATAGGTGAAGGGGTATGAACCATACGAGATGTTAAGGATCTGTCGGATCTTGGCTTTCCTATTAGCATTAAATTTTGGAGGCAGATACATGGCAGATTTATCAATATTGATCTTTTGGTTGGTAAGATGATGATATCTATCAAAAGTTTTTAAGAGATTTTTGCAATTTCTAAAAGAGGCAGCAATACATACCAAGAGGTCGTCAGCATATAACAAGTGACTAAGAGAGGTAGAGCCAAATTTAAAAGGTACAATTTTTTGGAGGGTTATTTGCTGAGACATCAGAGAGGAGAAGACTTGGGACACCAAAATAAAGAGATAAGAAGATAGTGGATCTCCCTGTCTGAGGCCCTTATGACTACTAAAATAAGTGGAGAAAGTACCATTTATGTAGCAAGTAAATCTAGCAGATTTGATACAAGTCATGATCCAAGTTTTGAAAGTAGAGGAAAAGTTCATCAAGGTGAGGACCATATCCACAACATGGCAGGAGACGCGGTCAAAAGCTTTCTTCATATCTGCTTTGAGGAGAAGAAATTTTCTTTTGCCCCGAAAAATAGAGTGGGCAATTTCTTGGAAAAGGAGAAGATTATCTTGGATAGATCTATTTGCTACAAAAGCATATTGAGACTTGTCAATTAGGGCTGGGAGTGTTTGCTTCAGTCTGTTTGCCAAGATTTTAGTAATAACTCTGTAAGTAATATTACATAAGGAGATGGGTCTGAAGTCTTTGACAGATTTTGGATTTTATTTTTTAGGGATAAAGGTGATGGCAGTCATGTCAGCACCAGGGGGTAGATGATGTGTGCAGAAGAACCTTTGAATTTTCGTAGACACTGCCATACCAATGATGTCCCAGTAGGTACAAAAAAATTCAGAGGTGAAACCGTCGGGCCCTGGAGCTTTCCCCGGAGCCATATGGAAAATAATTTCCTCAAGTGATATTGGAGCGGTTAAAATATAATCCCAGGAGTGATCTAATGATGGTAACTGCGGCTAGGCAGTGATGGGAGGAAGTGGTTGACTCTCAGGAGCCCAGAGGTTGACATAGTGATTTGTGAAGGCATCACGAATTTGATTTTCACTTGTGATTACATTATTATTTTCATTAAGAATAGAAGTAATTTGGTTCCTCTTTTGTCTGATGATAGTAATTTTCATCAAGAATAGAGGTTGACATAGTAAATGGAAAAAATGGGTGTTTTTATCACCATCCTTAATCCAATTGATCCTAGACTTAGACCACCATTTAAGACCAATTTGTCTAAGATAGGCAGCAAGCTGATTATATTTAGCTCTTAGGATCATAAGCTCATGGTCTGAGAGGCCCTATCTTTCATCTTTTAGTTCTAATAGAGAGATGTCCTGTCTAACTGATTGAGCTTTGTTCTCTAACTTACCAAGGTCAGATTTGTTCCATTTAGAAGTTTGATGCTTGATTTTGTTCAAAGAAGATTGGATTGGATCAAATAAAGATCTAGAAGCCCAAACATTCTCAACAATCACTCTGGGTTCCAGCTACTGGAGCCAAAAGTGCTCATATATGAAAGGTCTAGGCTTATAGGATGAGTTATTTGTTGAGAGCAGAATAGGTGAGTGGTCAGATGTACCACGTGTGAGTGTGTGCAGTGTAAGATTTGGGAAAGTGGTCAACCAATGATGATTAATAAGGGCTTTGTCTAGGCGACAGTGAATTCTAGCATTAGCCGATCTATTGTTACACCACATGAATTGGGAACTAGATAAAGGTAAATCAAGGAGTCTTTGTGCATGCATGAAGTAGTTAAATCTGACCGACTTTGTAAGATTAAAAGGGGCCCTCCCTTCTTGTCCTGAAGGGAAGAGACAATATTTAAATCTCCCATAATAAGCCACGGAATATCATCAAAATTTAATCTTTTCAATTCATTCCACAAAGAGTATCTAATCATAGGCAATATACTAGCATAAATTGCAGTTAACAAAAAGGAAAAATCATTAATCGTGACAACTAGGTTTAAGTATTGTGGAGCAGAGTTAACCAAGAAAACGTTTGCATCATTTCGCTTCCAAGCAACAATAATGCCCCTAGAGGCACCAGTACTGTCATGAGAGCAACTTGTCCAGGAAGAACCAAGTTGGTTGATAACAGTCTGAGAATGTTTACCTGCAGTATGTGTCTTAAGGAGAATGAGAAGATTTGGTTTATGGGCAGATAAAATATTTCAGAGACGATCGCGCGTCTTGCTACGTAGAGCCCCACGGCAGTTCCAAGCGATGGCCGAGATCATGAGATGAGTTGGGGAACGAGATCCACAGGAGCATGCGCATCTTCCTGCATAGTAATAGACGAAGAGGTATCAGATTGGCGACTATTATCACGATGCTTACCTCGTTGCTTTTTGTTTCCTCTGCCCCGAGAGGAGAGGTCGAGAGGAGGAGGGGAGAATCTGACAATCGACTTTCTCGGTCGTCGTGGTTCTGGCGGAGCCTCCATAACAATGTTTTCAATGTCATCTTCGGAATCAACTTCCGAGAGGGAATCAGCAGCAGGCCTGGCTAGAGATTGGAATCGGAGAAGAACTTGCGAGACGACCTCCTCGTGATGGGTCGTCATCGGATTTTCAGAAGAGGGAGAGGGGGGAACTGTAGGGACAGATAGAGAAACCCTAGCCACAGGGAGAGGAGATTTACCTGTAGACATGGTCTGGAGCCTTCCACGCACGAGGGAGGCTACAAACACGAGGGGAGGTCACGTGAGGCCATGCCTCGTTAACATCGATAGAAGATGGTACAGGAGCCGTTGGATGTGCTTGAGAACCCACAGGGGGATCAGAAGGTACCATAGCCATTGGATTGTGATGAAGCCGGTCCACATCATCAAGGGTAGAGCGGTTCAGGTCCGGATCCGGAAACAGAGCCGGTTGTCTGCTCTGTACCATCGTGTCTACTCCAATCCCCGCAAGCGGGTTCCGAGCATGGCCAACCACTTGGGTCGGCAATGTCGGCGTCCGGCGCCGGGGAGGATGGGAGCGGAGCCACGAACCATACAAGAGCAGACCATCCTTGCCCGTCGGCCAGAGACCCTCCACATTGACTCGATCCGGACAGGAGTCCAAGTGATGACCAACAGACCGCAGCTAATCCAGGTGGCCTGCGTCACCGGAGCCATCAAATCAAGGTCGACACACACCCTGGCATAGCGAAGTTTCTCTCTGGAGGCGGTGAAACTATCAATCTTAAGCGGCTGTCTAAAGATAGAAGCAATGCGACGAACAGTGTCAGAGCCACTGAGTTCATAGGGCCCGACAGTTGAATCCACACCGGCGAAGTAGAGAGCATATCATCAAAAGGGCGGAAGAAGGCCTTTGCCTGCGAAACGTGTAAAACACACTCATTAAAATTCCATGGACTGTGAGTTAAAATCTTTAGTCGGTCATCGACACTGCTAAAGGAAAAATATAGTAATGATTCTCGATGTTGGAGATCTGCAGAGGCGCCGAGAGATCCCAGAGCGTGGCAAGGTCGTTTGCCAAAGAGGCAACTGGTAACACATTATCAATGAGCCTGCCCATCAGACAGAGCTTTAGATCGTCTGATCGCTGAGCGACCTCAGCTTCGGAGATGGCCACCTCGTCCGTGGAGGCAGACTGAATCGCTAAAAGCTTGTGCTTGGAAATTTGGGGAAAAGGAGCCCCAGCGGGTCTTCGATCACGGACCACATCAGACCAGCGCTTGCGATTCGTCATCGGAGGTTTAGGTAAAAGTGGAGGAAGAGAAGCGTTTTGGAGAAGAGAAAAGTGAGCCACTGGTGGCTGAGATATTAAGGGGGGTAGGGACGAAGAGGGATTAGCTGAAGATGAGGAGAGGAGAGAGGGCATGGGGGGGAGAGACGAAGAGGGATTAGCGTAAGGTGGGGGGAGGAGATAAGGTTTTGGTGAGGAAGACGACAGGGGAGGGGGATCTGGGGGGTTGCATTTTTTCCCGTCGGAGGGTTACTTTCAATCAAGCATATATATCAAGTTAATCATCAACATCGCCACGATATCCTTGTGATGCCCACCACTCCATTCGCAATGCCACTGAGGTCACTACCCACGACTCAAAGAAGAGAACCAAAAGAAAAAAGTTGCGAGGTGGTCGTCACTACCAATAACTAAACACCCCTCACGTAAAAGCCTCTGCTGCCGATTTGTCTCCTTTCCTTTGCAATCTCTCACAATCAAAAAGAATTTTAGGTACTTCAAGTCATCCCAGAGACGCTACACAATTTCATATAAAATAATTTTATGAAAAATAAATTCTATAACATGCAGAAATAATGATAGGAATGTCTAACAGTCTATAATGTCAACGGAGCTAGAACGTTCATAACTCTACGATGCTAAAGATGTGAAAAAATAATAACTAATAAATAAAACTAGTATGCACAATCCTACACCATATGCAACATTTTTATCACTGAGCCTGATCACCTGTATGACCATCTTCTATTATCAACCCACATGCACAAATCTAGATGCAAGAAAAAAAATCTGAGTATAAAAATACTCAATGAGTAGGGTCTAACTATAACAATGATCAATAATCAACAGTGCTCAATAAATCAATAATAAAATAAAATAATATAATAAATAATAGAGCACCGGATAGAACAATATGATAGAAACTCAATAATCAATAGATCAATAAATCAATAAAGCCATAAATCAATGAAGAGGATAAGGAAAGAGGTAAAAAACTTATCAATATCAATTAGAAGTTATCAATTGTGCTTGATCACTATGGCAATATCCAATTTAACAATTTCGATTCAATATCAATATCAATGGTCATCGGCCAATAATAATATTCCATCGATTCAATGGGCAGAGGCAAAGTCAGTCAATGTTAATATCCGAATGACTATGATTCAATTCATTTTAATTCAATTCGATTCAATTCAATTCAATCTTTGGAGTTATCCAATTCATTAGGGAGCGCTCAGTCAATTAAGAGAAACTTCATATCTCTTTCATATGGGCTAGTGGGAGATCAAGTCACGACAAACCGCCCTGCAATAACAATGCTAAATAATAATTCGTGATAGCAGGGGTCATAACCATCATAAGACAGTAATAGCTTTCCTAAATGATGACGTCTCAAACCTACTATATGTCATATACAATACGATAACAATATGATCTAGGGCACTTAGAGACAATCGAAGAATATGGAGATCAAGTAGTTTTCATCTTTTATCTTGTTTAACAAATAGACATATCTTTAATAAATTGTGTTTAGGTGAAATAAGGACCCAATCAGAAGAAAATTACTGAATCAATACTATAATGAATCACATGATTAGATGAAATAACAATAATAATAATCTCAAATCAAATCTAATAGAGATGATGAGGTCAGATCTATTAATAATATGATCATGAATGATCAGAAATAATTAATCATAATAACTATTCAATTGTCCATAACAAAATATTAAAAAATAGATTTTTCATCCCCAGAACCCGGCCCGCGTCGAGTAGAACCCGGGAAGTGTTTGGAGTCGACCAAAATCCTCTCGGCCAGGGTGAACCCAAGCCGAGTTGGCCGATTCACCTCCAATACAATCGCGCTGCAACCTAAGCCGAGCCGAAGCCAGAACCCGGGCCGGGCCAATAGGAACTCGGGTCGAGTCTCGCAACCTGATTCGATTCCGAGTCCAACTCGGTCCGAATTCTATGAAATTTGAGCCGGGTACAGCAGAACTCGAGCTAGGTTCTGCTGTCGATGGAGAAACTCATTCCGATGTGACTTTCTGACCACCATAATCATGTCATACGATATCCAAACTATGCATAACATGTATCAATGGATTCTCGATACAAAGGAGAAGAAAGTAGGATTTCATGTCATAGAAAATCAACGATATAGGAATTCTCTCTACGTACCTAAAGTTGGCTGAAAAACTAACTGTAATCCCTTTTCTGGAAAACTACACGAACGCCGATCTTTGGCCGGTGATTACTCTCCATCCACGTCCTGAAACTCACGGCTACCACTTGAAAGATCTTCTCCTATATGTCGACTTCGAAATCAATCGATGCGTGCTCTCAGGATGTCTCGGTTTGTGTGAAAATGAGAGAAAAAGAGAAGCTCGTTGTGCAGAATTTTTATTTGGCTGAAGGGAATTTTCAGTCACTCCTTTAATGCCTATTTATAGTGTAGGTTAGAATTCTCACTTCTATTGGGCCTTGGTCTCTTTTAGAATCCATCTTAGTCCTTCATCATTGATTAACCATCCCATAATTATTTAGATTTAATTAAATCTGAATTTTCTTAATAATTCCATAATTATCTCCATAACAATTTCATCTCTTCTCAAATTTCATCTTATCTTTTCAATTTCCCCTCTAATTTCCATCATTTTCAGAATTAAATAATTCTAGAAAATTAAATAATGATTTTCTAGATCTTATAGATGAATAAAATATTTATTTATTTATTTAATGAAAAATTGAAGTCATCACATTGACAATCTCTCTCTCTTTTTTTCCCTCGCTTCTCCTCGTTCTTTTCTTATGTCGTGGAGTTGTAACAGGGGAGGACACTAATGATGAATTAAAGAGACCAAGAACAGGGGAACAAAACGATCGTCGACAAGATGCATAATGCTGATCCATGTAAATCTAATGTTAAAATTACTTTTGAGGTATATTAACTTAGGTTTAAGATATAATGACTAAGAATTAATATTAGGCTTTGATGTCATGATATTGATTGTGGACAACATTTATTTGATAACTTCATAACTCTTTGATCTAGTAGGTTTAAAATCTAAGTTGCATATGACTTTTATTTCATTGCTTACAAATTTTATTTTATTCACTCAACTAATTCCCTATAAATGAGAGGATGAATTTTAAATACTCAAGAATGTGACACCCTAAGGGATCCTATCAGATTAGTACGCTTCTGGCACATGTAACCTGATGCTTGATCGAAAAAAAAACTGATAATTTACATGAGAAAATATGAAGTTCCAAGATTTGATAAAGAAGACCTCAACTCTTTCATTCTTTATTATTGTTATTTATACTAAAAATATATAGAATTGTATATCTCGACAGCTAACACAATTAATTTCTAGTAACATTGTTTAGCTAACTATAACAAATGAAAGTTGAGATTGGTAGCAATAACAACTTGGCATTTGCTGGATCAAGAGACTAACTCAGCATAAAAATCACAATACTCCCTCTCAAGTTGGTGCATAAAAGTTGCAAACACCCAACTTGTATCATAGAAAATGAAGCATGTCTCTCCGTAGTGCTTTAGTAAATAAGTCTGAGAGTTGTAGACGAGTAGAAATATTTTTTTTTAGGAAGATGACCTTCATTAAGAGTAGAAACATAAGATGTGAAAACATCCTTAGATTGAATGTGATCACAGATGAAATGATAGTCAATCTTTATATGTTTAGTCCAATCATGAAAAACGAGATTGGCAACGATGTGAAATGCTGATTGGTTATCGCAAAAAATCTGCATGGGAGAATCATGAATAACTTGTAAAGAAGAAAGTAAAGATTTTGTCTAAACAAGTTCACTTATAATAATGGCAAACTCTCAGTATTCTGTCTCAATTGAGGATCGAGAGATAGTAGATTATTTCTTAGTCTTCCAAGAGATAGGGTTGCCACCTATGGTAATTAAAAAGCCTATAATTGACCATCAGGTAAGAGGACAACTCGCCCAATCGGAGTCGCTAAAACCAATCTGCTAAAGAGAACTTGGTTTAAGAAAAAATCCAGCACCAGGGGATGATTTTATATAATGAATTGCACATAGAGAGGCTTCTCAATGTCATCATTTAGGAGCATCCATGAATTGAGCAAGGATATGAATAGAATAGGACAATTCTTGACGTGTAATAGTAAGATAAATCAAGCGACCAACGAGTTTGCAGTACTCGCCAGGATCAGATAGTAAAGCACTAAAGTCAAGTGCCAAGTTATGGCATTGCTCAATTGGAAATGATGCAGGTTTGCAGCATATCAATTTGCATTCAAATACAATATCTAAGGAATATTTTCTTTGGCAAAGAAAAAGGCCTCCATCACGTTGAATGAATTCGAGACCAAGGAAGTTTCAAACGAAAACATGTGTGAAGATATCTCTTGAACATGTCGCGGTACTTGGAGTCATTACTAACCAGCAGCAAGTCGTCGACTTTTGAAGGTGTTTGTCAAGAGAGAATCCATTTGAGTATGTAAAGAGAGAAGGTGATTGTATAAAACCATAATCTTGAAGTGACTTAGCAAGTTTGAAAACCAGTTACATGATGCTTGTCAAAGACCATACAATGACTTTTGAAGGCGACAAACTTCATTTCATCGAGTAAAAAGTCCTGGTGGTGGACGCATGTAAACCTCTTCTTCTAAGTCACCATGAAGAAAATCATTGACAACATTCATTTGATGAATGCTCCATCCATGGGCTATAGAAAAAGCCAAGAGGCAATGCATTGTGAGAAGTTTTGCTACTAGTGCAAATGTTTCATATAATCAATACCTTCAATTTGGGTTGGGTAAATCCTTTTGCCACGAGTCGTGTTTTGTACTATTTCATAGTACCATCGGCCTTGCGTTTCATTTTAAAAACCCATTTGAAACCAATAGGTTTCTTATTTGGTGGCAATGGTTGTAGAGTCCAAGTTCCATTAGCCGTGAGAGCATCATCCAACGAAGGTTCTGTATGGCTTTAAAGTTGCTTGGTTCACTGTCAATACCCAGGGCAGCAAGAAAAGATTTATAGAAAGATGAAAGATTTGCATATGCTACATAATTATGCAAAGGATATCAAGTACCTGAAGACTTGAGAGGATTGGATACTTCGCAAGAAGGCATACTATATGAAGATGAATGGCAGACATAATCTTTTAAATATGCAAGAGAGCATTTATTCCTCATAGGCCTCTAGCTAAACTTTGAAATTGTTACCTCATTTGAAATGAAGGCAGAATTACTATTGTAGTGTCTTGTGTCTCAATAAGAGAATGTGAAGACTTAATGTTGATAAAGTTATCATTATCAACACCAAACTCTTGCTGATCACAATTATGTTATTCAATGTTTGGTTGATATCATTCCAATAGGTCCAGCTCTATTAATGTAGAGTTCTATAAGTGTTGACATTGTGGCTGGACAACAAAAGAAAAATTATGTTCATTGAAGAACACATCTGGAGAGAAAAAAAACTACTTTGTGTGTGAATCATACACTCGCCATCCTTTTTTACCATATGGGTATCCAACAGACATACATCACCATGAACTATTTCCAAATTTGCCAAGATCATAAGTTACAAGATTTTTAAAAAGCGTAGGGAACCAAAAACACACAAATGAGAATATGATGGAACTTTTCCATATAACAATTCGTAAGGAGATTTCCCGTCAAGCACTTTAGTTGGCATGTAACTAATTAAATATATTGCAATGAGAACACATTCACCCTAGAAAGTTATAGGCAGTGAGTCTTGAAAACTCAATGCCCAAGCAACTTCAAGTAGATGTCGATGCTTCCTTTCCATATGGGCATTTTGTTGTGGCTTTTGTGGCCAAGTGGTTTGATGGAGAATGCCATGGCCAATTAGAAAATCCTGCAAGCCTTTAGATTGAAATTCCAAGCCATTATCACTACATATTTTCTTAATTTTCTATTAAATTCGATGTGAACCATATTATAGAAAAGTTTCAAAAAACGTGTGGCATCAGATTTTGTCCTTACAAGACATACCCAAGTACCCTTGCTATAATCATCCACCAAAGTTAGGAAATAATTAGATCCATTGGAAGAGGGAGTTTTTTTTTTTTGTTTCTCTTCGTGAGTAACAAGGGAATATATTCTGTTAAGTGAAGGTAATTAAGGATATTTGATCGTACCATGATGAACAATTCATTGTTGAGACCCATTAAAAATTTATGAACTTTTTCTTTCTCCTTTTGGGTAGCATAAGTAGTTGCTACATTCCATGAACAAGATCCATAGGTACATGCAGACACATTGTTGAAATTGTCAAGTTCATCCCATAATCCTTTTAGCTTGGTGTAGAACTCTGCAACACTCTTTCCTTCTTGCATCATAAGGCATATCATTTTTAAAAGATGAATACTAGTCTCGCTTAAATTCTTGTAGTATCATTAGCTTGTGAAAAACGTTATCATCCCAAAGAGTCTTAAAATCTTCCGCATAAGCAAACTCACTTGAAGTTCATTGTCTAATGTGTTGAAAAAACATGCTATAAGCATAGAATTGCAAATATTCCAATGCTCTGGCATTGGATCATTTTCATTAGGACGCTTAATCGATCCTTTAATGAAGCATAACTTGTTCTTGTCCCGAAGCGCATTTCGCATGGCACGAGACCAAGTTAAATAATTTGTATCATTCAAAAGGCACGAAATGAGAGAATCCCTTGGACTATATGAGGAATTCAATGCATAATGGAGGAAATGTTAGAAGTTGAATTGGCTATGACTTGGGATAAGCTGCTATGATACCATGAGAAAATATGAAAATTCAAGATTTGATAAAGAAGAAGACTTCAATTCTTTCATACTTCATTATTGTTATTTATACTAAAAATGTACACAATTGTATCTCTTGATATCTAGAGCTAACACAACTAATTTCTAGTAACAATGTTTAACTAACTATGACAAATGAAAGTTGAGTTTCGTAGCAATAACTACTTCTTGGCATTTGCTCATAAACAACCTATTTTCTCTTGGTTCAAGAGGCTGGCTCACTCAGCATAAAAATTACAATAATACATAATGGACGAGACATAATTTCCAAACTGTTAAAAAAAGATGGTGAAGAAAAATATGAGACGAACTTAAGAAACAATTATTAGAAAAGGATAAAAAGAATGTTGGTTTGGTATGTTCAAATCATTTAGATAATTTTTATCACAAAATAACAAGAAAAAAAAACGTTACGGGTTTTGTCCGATCTGTTCAATTACGGGCCTTTCCGTTTAGAACACATATTTGAAGGGGCCATTCTGATTTAAGCTTCTAAAAGTTCCAAGGAAGAGACATCAAGACACCCATTGACCAGAAAGAATCTTATTATATCTTATTCGCCATAGAAAAATAAAACAAGATGCTTCAGCAGCTCATTATTACATGAAACGACCAAAATAATAAATCAAACAAAATTCGTAGAAATTAAATTTAATGGCATTAGATAAAAAATAGCAGACTTCAACAATTAATTTAGTTAATTCTTGACATGGCACTGCTTCCGGATCTCCCCCTGGCCGCCGGTGAGCACCCCGATGTTGCCCATCTTGACCATGGAGGCGCCGAAGTCGCTGAAGAACTCGAAGCCTGGGCCGTTGGCCTGGCGGACGACGTAGTCCCGGGTGCGGCCGTCGGTGAGGAGGTCCTGGTCGGACGTGAAGAGCCCCTTCCGCTTCAGGATGTTCTTGTAGTACTTGGTGTCGAAGGTCTTGTAGCTTCCGGGATCCATCTCCACGATCGTCCTCAGGTCGTTCGGCTTGCACTTGTTCCTCAGCCTCGCCGCATAGTTCGTGTTCAGCAGCGGGTCCGGCGCGCCCGTGTTCCCGAAGTTGTACAGCCGGTCGGAGAAGGACGAGCACTGCGCCGTTCCGATCGTGTGCGCACCTTCATTTCATTAACCACGGAATCATGACCCTGTCACAATAATGCGCGCGCGCGCGAGCGAGAGAGAGAGAGAGTGAGAGAGAATGAGAGACCTGATAGAACAACGAGGTCCTTAACGTCGAGGCCCTTGGGGATGAAGAACTGATTCAGGATCTGGTTGACGGTGGCGGAGGGCGGGGGCAAGTTGGACAAGGCGTCGGAGGCGACCGATCTGAACCCATCCCTTCGCCCGGTCGGCACGTTCCATGATGGCCCTTTTGACTGTCACAACAAAAGATCGATCAGCATCGCATGCATGCATGCGTTTCGGCACGTACGCAAAGAAATGCAGGATCTCTATGTCCCGAAAGATTCGATTTTGAAGTAATTACCAGAGAGACTGCGTCCCTTGCTGCGAGAGCTAAGATGTCAGCGCACGAGACGACTCCCGGACAGGCCTTCTCCAGCTTGGTCTTGATGCGGTCGATCACCCCAAAGCCGCGAAGGCTCCGGTTCGGTATTGAGTCCTTCTCGGCCTGGACGCCGCCGGATGCGTCCAGCAGAACCGACCCATCACATCCCTGTTGTCAATTCCATTGCACATTCGAGTATGAGCAAAACTCACCGAAATCAGTCTATATGTATAGGAGAGAGAGAGAGAAGTAGTAAAGCCAGAACATGAGTGGGTATGTACGTTTACGAAACAGTCGTGGAAATGCATCCTGAGCAGAGGGGCGGCGAGGCTGGGCACACGCGTGAGGATGCTGGTGAGCTCCTGGCGAACGATGGCTTCGGCCGCGGGGCATGAGTTCCTGTAGTAGCCGACCTGCAGCTGGGCGTCAGACGATCCCAGGAGGAGGACGCCGACAATGGCCAGAGGGAGGAAGGACTTGATCAGGAATGTTTTGGAGATCAACATTTTTTGGAATTGGAAAGGAATGATGCAGCAACAGCAGCAGCAGATCACTGATCAGAGCCTTTGCTATCTTAGCTGCAAGTGCATGGTTCAGAAGCATGAGTGTGCCATGGTATATATATACATATAGTCAGTTATATACAGGTCAGATGCTTTTGGGGCATTAATTTGTTCTATAAAAATAATGCTGGGAGAGTAATTTCTTTACTGCATCATAATGCATGGTGATTTGGTCATGACTTTGTGAGGAAGTAGTGGGCACAAGGAAGCCTCGAGGTCATTAGCCTTGAAGCAAGATGAGTTGACCTTGTGAGTAATCATTAATTATGTGCATGCCTTACATATTTTTTTTTCCTTGGGTCAAAATATGCTTTAGATATTAACATTGCAAGCTCAACGTTGAATTACCCTCGATCAGTATATGAGTGACATGAAGTTTCCGTGGAATTTAAATATTTGTGTTGATCATGTGTATTGAATTATGACAAATTTGTAAAAAAAAATGAGAAAAAGAAAAATAAGATTATATAATAAAAGTAGATGGTTGTGGATATCATTAGCATTTATTATCGTGTACTCTTTTTTTTATTTGTAACGAAATTAATTCGACAGTGACATTTTTTATAGATATTCACATTAGTTAAGAGAATTTTGTCATGTTAAATTTTTATGTTAAAAATATTTTTTCCTTCTCAACTTCATGTTAAATTTTATTATGAGAAAAAAACACTGTTCACCTTATTTTTTCTAAAGAATGAATTTTGTTTGAATGTGGATTAACTACTCTACTTTCCTCTATGAATTAAATAGGCCATCTTTTTTCAAACAAATATAAAAGAAAGAACAATAAGAAAGGAACTATTCAATTATTTGTTTTGAGTAGCTGTAAATAACTATTTATTTACACTGTTTTCATTTCTCAAGCCAGACATTATATGATCATAATTAAAAATGAAAAAAATATAGGATTTATTTTTTTCTTTTCAATCGAATACATAATGGCATTACGTATATTAAGACAGCTTTCAATCTTATTGTAACAATTGTAACGCCCCCAAATCGACCCCGCCACGTGGCGAAGACCAATCTGGAGACGCTACGGCATGCTATAACTTGACCATAATATTGACCATATCTCAGTCAAGAACCGAGACACGTCAGCGGAAGAAAAGAAATAAAGATAAATTATAACTTTAATTGCGGAAGTCTAAAAGTAACTATGTCATTACTAAAAGATAAACTGGGTTCTACATCATGAATTTGAATTGCGGAAGGTAAATGAAAACTGAATAACACTCTAAAAGTCCTATGGTTCATGTGCTGTCCTATCGCCAGAGCCTCATCACCACACGCCTACTCCACCACGTTACTGACCTGGTCCTGTGGAAATCAGACACAGGGGAGGAGGTCCTCCCGTAAGCTTTATAGCCTAGTGGGGAACCACATGATATACAATGCATGACATGAATATAATAATCAGCGATAATTAAGCAGGCTTAACTTGAGCATGAAAGATAACATATAAGTATCCTGGATCATAATAAGGATAAGATCAGCGATATCATGAATCATGAGGATCAATAGTACATAATAAACTTGGAATCATGACATACTTGACTTGACTTGAACTTGAACTTGAACTTGAACATGCTTGTCGATCTTGGTTATTAATTAACAATCAGGGTGACTTTGAGGTGCCTTTAATTCTTGGGGTATGCCCAGCAAACGATACGGCCTTGTGCGGGTCAATGGGTGATCAAACCATGACCAAGGGAGCGACCCTTATCTTGATGCACTTGGCTTGGACTGGCAACCCATCATTAATCTTTCATCTGAACTTATTAATCACTTTTATTATCTTGTCATTCTTTGTATCATGTGATGAAGGAGATATGATCGGTATGAGATAAATCAAGGCAAAGAGTTCATGTTGGAATTATAAGGAAATCAATAATATTCATATAAAAATAAAGAGAGGTTAATAGGTGAATTTTGCTGGATTTTATGCCCAAAGAACCTCCTCCTCCTTACGGCCGTAAAACCCTAATTCCTTAGATTTTACGCCCGAGAGTCCTTTCATTTTTCTCGGCCATAAAAATTAACCTTTGTTACGTTACGGCCGTAAAAACAAAATTAACCTTTATTACGTTACGGCCGTAAAAACCCTATTTTCTTTTTACTTCGGCCGAAATAATTCAACTCTTATTTCGTTACGGCCATCACCTGTTACGCCCATCCGTTACGGCCCATCCCGTTACGGCCGAAATCTAACTCTTCGGCCGTAACAACCTATTTCCCTTATCTCTCTCTTCTTTTCTCTCTCTCTTCTTTTCTCTCTCTTCTTTTCTCTCTCTTCTTTTCTCTCTATTCTTTTTACGGCCGAAATTATATTCTCTCTCAACTTCTCGGCCGTAAAACTCATCTCCATTATTTTTTTTTCTCCTTTACGGCCGAAATCCTCTACCTCTTTACGGCCAAACCATTTTTTACGGCCAAACATTTTCTTCTCTCTCTTCTTTTACGGCCGAAACTCTATTCCCTCTATTCCTTTTACGGCCGAACTTCTCTTCTCTCTTCTTTTACGGCCGAAACTCTATTCTCTCTCTATTCCTTTTACGGCCGAAATTCTCTTCTCTCTCTTCTTTTACGGCCGAAACTCTATTCTCTCTCTATTCCTTTTTCGGCCAATCCATCACTTCTTTCTCTCTCCATTTTTTTTTCGACCGTAAGACAATTGCGGCCAAACAAATTTTCGGCCGTAATTGCGTTATAAAACCGAGGACAGAATCCCCTCTAAATCTGACATCTTAGCAATCAATAATACAGAAATACAACAAACAGAAATAACTATGCATGTAACAATCAACCAATCAAAGAATTCAAGAAATCAAACAATTAAAAATAACAACTTGAATCATATTCATATTCTTTTCTTTTCATAACTATGAGGGCATGAATTAGGATAATTCAGAGGTCATGCAAATTGATTTCGATTCACCCACCTCTATTCACGATCAACGTCCGCGTCCCCTGTTTTCTTCCCTAATTTCCTCTCGGCCACCTACTGCAGAATTCCAGCAAAGGCGTGAGAAATTCTGCTCTTGTCGCGCACGAACAACAGCACGGGGAGAAAAGAAAAAGAAAAGAGGTCGTCGGGTTTAATGCATAAATCTGATTCTATATATATACTGAAATCAGATTTTATCTCTTTTTCTTTTCCAACTTTGAGTTGCATTGAACTTTATCCCTCAGCAGTGTTATCCATCACGTTATATTATCTTCATGTTTTTTTTTATCTTTTGCTGGTTGTTACATTCTTACCCCCTTAAAAGAAAATTCGTCCTCGAATTTTGCACTAAGTAGAGGTCTTACCAAAAAGATGGGGAAATTCTTGGCGCATTTTCGATTCGAGCTCCCATGTCGCGTCATCTCCGCTATGGTGACGCCAAGCTACTCTGACCATGGGGACATCCTTGTTCTTCTGACGTTGTACTTTGCGATCCACTATATGTGTTGGATACTCAGCGAAGGTCAAGTCTGCAGCTATATCTGGCTCCTCTATTCTTAGAACATTTGCAGCATCGTGCTTGTACTTTTTGAGCATGGATACATGAAATACATTGTGCACTCTCCCATAAGATGGGGGTAGAGCCAATCTGCATGCTGCCTCGCCTACCAGCTCGAGTATCTCAAATGGGCCTACATAGCGAGGACTGAGCTTTCCTCGCTTACTGAATCTCATGACTCCTTTCATGGGAGATACCTTCAGAAGAACTTGGTCTCCAGCTTGAAAGATCTGCTCTCGTCTGCCTTTGTCAGCATAACTCTTTTGCCTTCCTTGAGCAGTCTTCATCCTTTGCTTAATCAATTCTATCTTTTCAGCATATTCTACTGCTTCTTTCACTTCTTCCTTACTCATGATCTTTTCCTCGCCTACTTCGCTCCAGTGGGCAGGTGAACGGCAAGGTCGTCCATACAGGGCTTCAAATGGTGCCATACCAATACTAGAATGGTAGCTGTTGTTATAAGCAAACTCAATCAGATGAATGTGCTCATCCCAGCTACCCTGCCAATCTAATGCACAGGCCCTTAACATATCCTCTAGTGTCTGGATGGTCCTCTCAGACTGCCCATCTGTCTGAGGGTGGAAAGCTGTACTGAAGTTGAGCCTTGTACCAAAGGCTTCCTGCATGCTCCTCCAGAATCTGGCAGTGAATCTGGGGTCTCGATCAGACACTATGGACTCTGGGATCCCATGGAGTTTGACCACTTCTCTCACATATAAGTCTAGCAGACTCTCCACTGATTGCTTCCATCGGATTGGAATAAAGTGTGCTGCCTTTGTGAAACGGTCTACGACTACCCATATGGCATCATGACCCTTCTTAGTCTTAGGCAAGTTGGATACGAAATCCATAGTGATCTTATCCCACTTCCATTGTGGAATTTCCAAAGGCTTCAACTTGCCATATGGCCGCTGGTGTTCAATCTTGACTTGTTGACACACCAGGCATCGGGATACATATTCTGCTATCTCTCTTTTCATGTCCGGCCACCAGTAGCTGCGTTGTACATCCTTATACATCTTGGTGCTACCGGGGTGGATGGCGAACTCCGACTTGTGGCACTCATCCAGTACCTCTCGTCGGACATCAGCGTCAGGGGGAATCCACAACCTGTCCCGATATCTAATCCCTCCATCTGCAGAGATCTGAAAATCTGCTGGTTCATTCTGGCACCTCTTCAGAACCTTCTGATATTCAGGATCTACTTTCTGAGCTGTTATGATCCTGTCAATTAAACTGGGCTTCATCTGATGCATCATCCATAAAGCTCCATTTGTTCCCAGCTTGGGGCACCATTGCTCAATTTCTTCCAGCATCTCGTACTCGCGTAGTCTCATATAAGCTAGCGAGCCTTCCCACTTCCTGCTTAATGCATCGGCGACTGAATTTGCTTTACCCAGATGGTAATTGATAGCAAATTCATAATCCTTGAGGAGCTCAAGCCATCGTCGTTGCCTCATGTTAAGATCCCTCTGATCGAAAATGTACTTGAGACTCTTGTGGTCAGTGAAGATCTCGAACGTCTCTCCATACAAATAATGCCTCCAGATCTTCAGAGCAAAGACCACAGCCGCCAATTCTAAGTCATGTGTGGGGTAATTGACCTCATGCTTCTTTAGTTGTCGTGAAGCATAAGCTACTACTTTACCGTGTTGCATCAGGACACAACCCAATCCTGTTCCACACGCATCACTGTAGACCACGAAACCTCCACTGCCTGTCGGTATAGTGAGGATCGGTGCCGAAGTCAGACGGTCCTTCAGAGTCTGAAAGCTTTGCTCACATTTGTCTGTCCAGATAAATTTTTCCGCCTTCTTTGTGAGATTTGTGAGGGGTGCAGCAATCTTAGAAAAGTCTCGGATAAACCTCCTGTAATAACCCGCTAAACCAAGGAAGCTGCGAATCTCAGAAGCATTCTTCGGCCTAGTCCAATTTGTCACCGCTTCCACTTTTGCGGGGTCTACTGCAATGCCCTTTTTGGAGACTATGTGTCCCAAGAACATGATCTCCTTCAGCCAGAATTCACACTTTGAAAGCTTGCCATAAAGCTGGTGTTGTCTTAGGATCTCCAATACTATCCTAAGATGCTCTCGGTGTTGCTCTGGACTGGAAGAATAGATCAGAATGTCATCCACAAACACTATGACAAACTGGTCTAAATATGGTCGGAAGACCCTGTTCATTAAATCCATGAACGCGGCAGGAGCGTTCGTCAGTCCAAATGGCATGACCAAGAACTCGTAGTGGCCATATCTTGACCGAAAAGCGGTTTTCGGTATGTCCTCCTCTGCCACTCTCAATTGGTGGTAGCCACTACGTAAGTCTATCTTAGAGAACACTGATGCTTTTGACAGCTGATCGAAAAGGTCATCTATCCGAGGCAGGGGGTACTTATTCTTCACAGTCACTTTATTGAGCATTCTATAGTCGATGCAGAGCCGCAGGGAGCCGTCCTTTTTCTTGACAAACAAGACCGGTGCACCCCAGGGTGAGACGCTCGGTCTGATAAATCCCTTGTCCAGTAGCTCCTGTATCTGCTTCTTCAGTTCCTGCATTTCAACAGGTGCCATACGGTATGGTGCTTTAGAGATGGGTGCAGTCCCAGGGAGGAGCTCTATTTTAAAGTCGATTTCCCGTTTCGGTGGTAATCCGGATGTGTCCTCAGGAAACACATCTGGGAACTCCCGCACCACATCTATCTGTTGAAGCTCAGTGACAGGTGCATCCGTCTTGACCACACTAGCCAAGTACCCACAACATCCTTTCTGCAATAGCTTCTGTGCCTTGATCGCTGAGACAATGACTTTGTTCTTTGTTGATGGAGTGCCTCTGATCACTGCCTTGGGCTTGCCTTGCGTCCCTATAACGATCTTCTTCTGTTTGCATTGCAAAGTTGCATCGTGATATGAAAGCCAGTCCATCCCCAAAATGACGTCATAATCCACCATGGGGATGACTATGAGGTCTGCAGACAAATTTTTCTTGTCTACATTGACAGGTACATTCGGGATGTACTTGGCAGCATGGAGAGTCCCCATAGGTGTACTCACACGCATAGCATGGGGCATCTGCTTCTGAGGTAGACTAAGAGTTTGGGCACACGACTCTGAAATAAACGAGTGTGTAGCCCCAGAATCAAATAAAATAGTAGCAGACAAGTTGGCGATCGGGAGGGTACCTCTAATGACATCATTATCATTTTGGGCTGCATCAGCTTCCAGGTTGTGCACACGACCTTGCACAACGGAATTTGCACCTCCTGCTGCTCGATTGTCTCGGCCTCCTCTGGCAGCCTGTGGGCAATTTCTGATGAAATGTCCGAACTGTCCACACTGAATGCATGCGCCGCTCAGTCTACGACACTCTCCATCATGGTGACGGCCACAGTGAGGACATACAGGCTTCTGTGGCACTTGTGGCTGACGTGGTGGCGGTGGCAGTTGTCTCAGTGGCTGTGCTTGCATTGGCGCAGGCCGTGGTTGAGCTTGAGCCTGTCTTGGGGCTTCTCTCTGCTGGTATGGCCTGTAACGCCGATCGCGGCGGTCGTTCCTCCTAAATGGCCGATGATCATCCGTTCGAGGCCTGGGCTGCTCTATTGCTCTGGCTGGAGCTTTGGCCTTGCGTTCAGCTTGATCCTTTTCCATACGTGTGGCTAACCTCACAGCCTTCTCTAGATCTTCACAATCCCCAGACAGGACTTCAGTCTTCAGTGCCTGCTGTAGTCCATTAATGAATCTGTTAGCCCTAATACGTCCTTCAAATGGCATCGGGCAATATTGCTCCAGTTGGATGAACTGGGTGTGGTAATCCGCCACAGACATGGTTCCCTGCTGCAGTTGCAGAAACTCCTCTTGTTTGTTGATGCGGTCATGTTCAGGAGTGTAGCGCGTCATGAAGGCCTTCTTAAATTCATCCCATGCTATGTCCTCTTCTTCCATCCCTCTGAACCTAGTGGCCCTTGTAGTCTTCCACCAGCCCATTGCAGTACCAGTAAGCATGTGTGTGGCATACAGAACCTTGCGTTCATCGGTACATCTCATCAGCTTAAAAATCCGATCCATAGTCTCTATCCATTCTTCAGCCTTGAAAAAGTCCGCCTTCCCATCATAATGAGGCGGATGCAACTTCAGGAAAGCTTGGATGGTGTCTTCTGCTGCTTCATGGCGTGCCCTCTGATTACGACGCCTTGACGTCGGTGGACTGTCTCCTGCCTGGCTACCCTCAGGTGGAGCAAACTCATCCACATGCTCCTCAAATGGCGCTCTAGCTGCGCGGCCTCTACCTCTTCCGCGGCCTGGCGCACGACCTCGGCCACGGCCACGTCCGCGACCCGGCTGGGCCCCCATCTCAGGAAGTGGGCCTTCCGATGCCTCATACAGATTTCGGTCCGCTCTGGCCATTTGCTCTTGAATACGCTCTGACCGTCGTGACATGCTTATCCTCTATTCATACAATAAAATCATGCATCAATAAATCATAACTTATCTTAAACATAAACATGACTTACATTACTTTTCGGTGGAGGGTGTGGCGACTGCACGGCGATAGCACATGAACCTTTTTCCATACTAGACTATTCAATACACTAGGACGTCAAGAGAGTCCTAACTTTAGGCTCTGATACCATAAATGTAACGCCCCCAAATCGACCCCCGCCACGTGGCGAAGACCAATCTGGAGACGCTACGGCATGCTATAACTTGACCATAATATTGACCATATCTCAGTCAAGAACCGAGACACGTCAGCGGAAGAAAAGAAATAAAGATAAATTATAACTTTAATTACGGAAGTCTAAAAGTAACTATGTCATTACTAAAAGATAAACTGGGTTCTACATCATGAATTTGAATTGCGGAAGGTAAATGAAAACTGAATAACACTCTAAAAGTCCTATGGTTCATGTGCTGTCCTATCGCCAGAGCCTCATCACCACACGCCTACTCCACCACGTTACTGACCTGGTCCTGTGGAAATCAGACACAGGGGAGGAGGTCCTCCCGTAAGCTTTACAGCCTAGTGGGGAACCACATGATATACAATGCATGACATGAATATAATAATCAGCGATAATTAAGCAGGCTTAACTTGAGCATGAAAGATAACATATAAGTATCCTGGATCATAATAAGGATAAGATCAGCGATATCATGAATCATGATGATAAATAGTACATAATAAACTTGGAATCATGACATACTTGACTTGACTTGAACTTGAACTTGAACTTGAACATGCTTGTCGATCTTGGTTATTAATTAACAATCAGGGTGACTTTGAGGTGCCTTTAATTCTTGGGGTATGTCCAGCAAACGATACGGCCTTGTGCGGGTCAATGGGTGATCAAACCATGACCAAGGGAGCGACCCTTATCTTGATGCACTTGGCTTGGACTGGCAACCCATCATTAATCTTTCATCTGAACTTATTAATCACTTTTATTATCTTGTCATTCTTTGTATCATGTGATGAAGGAGATATGATCGGTATGAGATAAATCAAGGCAAAGAGTTCATGTTGGAATTATAAGGAAATCAATAATATTCATATAAAAATAAAGAGAGGTTAATAGGTGAATTTTGCTGGATTTTATGCCCAAAGAACCTCCTCCTCCTTACGGCCGTAAAACCCTAATTCCTTAGATTTTACGCCCGAGAGTCCTTTCATTTTTCTCGGCCATAAAAATTAACCTTTGTTACGTTACGGCCGTAAAAACAAAATTAACCTTTATTACGTTACGGCCGTAAAAACCCTATTTTCTTTTTACTTCGGCCGAAATAATTCAACTCTTATTTCGTTACGGCCATCACCTGTTACGCCCATCCGTTACGGCCCATCCCGTTACGGCCAAAATCTAACTCTTCGGCCGTAACAACCTATTTCCCTTATCTCTCTCTTCTTTTCTCTCTCTCTTCTTTTCTCTCTCTTCTTTTCTCTCTATTCTTTTTACGGCCGAAATTATATTCTCTCTCAACTTCTCGGCCGTAAAACTCATCTCCATTATTTTTTTTTTCTCCTTTACGGCCGAAATCCTCTACCTCTTTACGGCCAAACCATTTTTTACGGCCAAACATTTTCTTCTCTCTCTTCTTTTACGGCCGAAACTCTATTCCCTCTATTCCTTTTACGGCCGAACTTCTCTTCTCTCTTCTTTTACGGCCGAAACTCTATTCTCTCTCTATTCCTTTTACGGCCGAAATTCTCTTCTCTCTCTTCTTTTACGGCCGAAACTCTATTTTCTCTCTATTCCTTTTTCGGCCAATCCATCACTTCTTTCTCTCTCCATTTTTTTTCGACCGTAAGACAATTGCGGCCAAACAAATTTTCGGCCGTAATTACGTTATAAAACCGAGGACAGAATCCCCTCTAAATCTGACATCTTAGCAATCAATAATACAGAAATACAACAAACAGAAATAACTATGCATGTAACAATCAACCAATCAAAGAATTCAAGAAATCAAACAATTAAAAATAACAACTTGAATCATATTCATATTCTTTTCTTTTCATAACTATGAGGGCATGAATTAGGATAATTCAGAGGTCATGCAAATTGATTTCGATTCACCCACCTCTATTCACGATCAACGTCCGCGTCCCCTGTTTTCTTCCCTAATTTCCTCTCGGCCACCTACTGCAGAATTCCAGCAAAGACGTGAGAAATTCTGCTCTTGTCGCGCACGAACAACAGCACGGGGAGAAAAGAAAAAGAAAAGAGGTCGTCGGGTTTAATGCATAAATATGATTCTATATATATACTGAAATCAGATTTTATCTCTTTTTCTTTTCCAACTTTGAGTTGCATTGAACTTTATCCCCCAGCAGTGTTATCCATCACGTTATAAAAGAAAGAACAATAAGAAAGGAACTATTCAATTATTTGTTTTGAGTAGCTGTAAATAACTATTTATTTACACTGTTTTCATTTCTCAAGCCAGACATTATATGATCATAATTAAAAATGAAAAAAATATAGGATTTATTTTTTTCTTTTCAATCGAATACATAATGGCATTACGTATATTAAGACAGCTTTCAATCTTATTGTAACAATTGTGTCATATTTCTCTCTCACAGGCATAAACATTTCTTTCTTCCTTACCACTCTTCTCTCGATGAGTAAATAAAATATGTCCACTTATTACAGGAAAAAAAACTAATGGATATCCCCCAATTAAAGCCATGGCCTCGTTTCCATTTTCTGTATAAGGAGAATTCAAAGCAGACAGATATTTTGTAATGAAATAGAATTCTAAGTTCAAACTATGCAAGTAATAAAAAAAATAAATCGAAAATACGTTTGAAATCAAATTTTGTTCTTAATCTCTAGGGTGTCAAGTTTCGTGAGTTGCTCAAAATGTTCACATGCGATCTGATCCCCCAACATTAATTAATCAAAAAACATTAATTAATCGTTTACATAATTCAAGCTAACGTTAACCTCGTCAAAACTATCTACGACTAGACGTGACTTAATTAATTGATGACTACTATTATTATGTGATGAAAAGTATTATAGGTCTACAACTCACTGTTTCGATGCCATGTTGAAGCCCATAGAATTCATGATGTGATTCCTGGTTGTTATTATTTATTCCATATGAAATTATTTCGTCATGCATATTTAAAAAATGCATCTTCTTGTGGCAAACACATCACACATGGATGCATAGTATTTAACGGATCTTATGATAAGATATCCAATTGGATGGATGATTAATTTCATTGTTAAATTGGCAAGAAGCTTCCATCTTAATTTCTTTCGTGTTAAAAATACTTAAACCCCTTTTAGAAGTGGCATCTCCAAGTTAGATATATAACGAGATTTTTTAGTATATGCCAGATTAGAATGTACATATCATAACTTACAAAGTTTTGAATTAGTGGCTACGTGTTGCATTTTGAAAACTTCACAACAAAAAGAGTTTACATGTGTAGGTTCATGATTCAATCAATATTTAATTAAGACTATATGATCATTTGAATTATCGGATGATGCCATTGTGACATCAAATAAGTAAAATTATTTTAATTTTTTATATTAAAATTTTCTATAAAATTTTTATTTAACGATTGAAGTACTCGTGTAATTTTCATCATTTTTACAGATGCATTTTTCTCATGTGCTAACTCATTATATATGTTATGTTACCATTTTTAAAATTGAATCGAATGGGACATCATCTTCTTTTTCTAGTAAACTTTTGGTAGTTGTTGGAATTTATAACAGATATAAATTCTATAGGTTGCGGAATACCTCTTGCAACGGAAGTGGATCGTCGGGGCTTTTTCACGAACTCTTTCTCAGAATCGGGAATCGAACCTCTGGGGAAGGAAACTCTTTGCCACAGCATAAATACTCTGGACGAACCTCTGCGAAAGTATATTTAGGACCTATGATATGGGTCTCCTTTTATAGGGTGTGGAGACTTGAGCGGTAAGTTAGGCAGAACGCATCACGCGCGTCCATCACGCGTATGATGATGTGTCTGCGCAAGCATGTGCCTCGCCCTAATGGGCTGCGCGTATGTGCGGCCCATGTGCTCAAAAGAGCACTATTCCAACAATCTCTCACTTGCCCGCATTAGGCATTGTACTTTCATTTATCCAGAATTGTAAATGTGTCGTGCGACCCACGAGTACAAGCACACTTCTTATCTGTTTAGATTCAATCGCTCAACTATCTTTAGAGTGTATGTCATGCCCGTTAGGAATTCATGACAGCTCACATATGAGCCAACAAATGCTCAAATAATATAACTCTTTATGCCCTAAATCTGTCTTGCAGCATAGCTAAGACAACGCATATCTTGCTCCGTAGTAATTATCTTTCACATATACTATTTTCAAAAAAATAGTTGGCCAATTATATGTGAAAGCTTTATGCAGCTCATAACAGTTCTTTCTCTCGCCCTCATGTCTTTTAGTAATGAATTAGCTATTTTCCTAGACATGGCTCGTCAGGCTACTTTACTTTTCACCTTTGAGTATCATGCTAAAGTAGCAAGCACTAATTCCTTTCCTTAAGACATAGTCAAGAGTCTAAGGGCACGTGCAGATGAAACATCTGTCAGAGACTCACACCATGATGATCATTGAACTAATCAATTCATCATGTCTCTCTAGGTCGACTTTGCATACTTGGTACTAAACACAAGTACTGCGGTGGAGACTTCCACTGAATGAGTGTATGTCTAGCTCTGTTTAATTACACAATGCACAGACTTAAGTCCACCCGAGTTTTCAAATTGCTTGCTAATCAATAGCGCCAAATTTGAATCTCGCATCTGGCCTCTCTCTCTCTAAATCAGGCGATATTGAGTTATTAAAGCCCATGTTAAATCACACTATGACTCACATAGTTCATTCTGCTCGCTATCTTCGTGAGCGCCGAAAACATTTGTTCGTGTGAGTGAACAAATCTAAACCTGATCGACATACTTTTCACATGCATAACAAACTTCACAACAATGAATTTATCAAGAAAAATAATCTTTTATTCATTGAAAAATTTGAGTACATCATTACATTTATAATCTATGCAGCACTAAGGCATTTACATGTCTTAAGAATACCTCTCTTGGCAATGGCTTGGTGAACGAATCAGCAACAATTTTGTGCGTTGATATGTACTCAACTGAAATCTCCTTTTTGACTTCTTGATTTCGTACAAATTTGTACTTTATGGCGATATGCTTTCCTTTGCAATGGTATTTCTCGTCCTTCACATAAGCTATGTCTGCTTGATTGTCACAGTGAAGAATCATTTTCTTCATTGCATTCTCAGAAATCCTCAGGTTTTGAAGGAATCTCTTAAGCCATAAGGCCTCTTGTACTATCACTGAACAAGATATGAATTCAGCCTCCATAGTTGATAGTGCCACACAATCTTGTTTCTTATTACTCCAAGTAACAGCACCATTGTTGAGCAAGAAAGTGTATCCGGAGGTGGATTTACGTTCATCAACGTCACCAGTCCAATCGGCATCGGTGAATCCAACAAGTTGTAGACTTTCTCCATGATAGCACAGTGCAAGATCTACAGTACCCTTGAGGTATCTCATGATTCTCTTCACCGCCTTCCAGTGTTGGCGTCCCGGATTAGCCTGATATCGACTAACTAGACCCACGATAAAATATATGTCCGACCGAGTATACATCATAGCGTACATCAGACTGCCGACCACACTCGCATAAGGAACATTGGACATTTCCTTTTGTTCATTTGGAGTTTTGGGCACATGTCCAAGCTTAAAACCTCGCCTTTCATAATAGGAGTGTTGTGTTTACAGTCATTCATGCAGAATCGTTTCAAAACTTTTTTTATATATGATTCCTGCGACAAGGCAAGGAGTCATTTGGAACGGTCGCGTTGGATTTTCACATCCAGTATGTATGCTCCTTCACCCATGTGCTTCATCTCAAACATGGAGGATAACCATTGCTTAATGGTAATGACATAGTCTCTATTATTTCCACCTATTAGAATGTCGTCGACATATAACGTCAGGATAGCAAAATTATCCTCGGACTTATGAACATACACACAGTGATCTTCATCAATCATATTAAAATCGTATGAAACAATTGACTGATGAAATTTTAGATACCACTGTCTAAATGATTGTTTGAGTCCATAAATGGACCGGCGTAGCTTGCAAACTTTGCACTCTTCTCCTTTTACATTGAAGCCTTGAGGTTGCTCTATGTAAATTTCCTCATCTAGTTCTCCATTGAGAAATGCGGTTTTTACATCAATTTGATGTAATTCTAAGTCCATATGTGCCACTATAACTAATATTAGGCAAAATGAAACAAACCTTACAACAGGTGCAAAAGTTTCTTCATAGTCAACACCCGCAGATTGGGTGAAACATTTCGCCACTAGGCGGGCTTTATATCTCTCAATTAATCCATCCATGCCAAGTTAATTTTGAGAACCCATTTATTCTCAATTGCCTTACGGCCTGGCGGGAGATCAATCAAGTCCTATACTTGATTTTTTCTGCATGGACCCTAACTCTTCCTCCATTGCTTTAATTCATTCTTCCTTGGCAGGGGACGAGAGAGCCTCTTTGATAGATTTTGGCTCAAGTTCATCTTTCAGACTTTCAATGTTGACCTTATGTAGTCCATGTTCATGCAGTCCTTCGATTTCAAAACGTCAGCGCGAAACATATTTTCTAGTACTCCGTCGAAGATAACCTTCAGGTTGATCATTAGTTGACGGTTGTGAATCTCTCACATTCGGATCAAGCTGTGGGATAGAGGAGACTAACTCCTCAATTGGTTGATCCGCTTGAGCCGTCAACTCAAGATCTTCCTCTACATCTATGAGAAATTCCTTGTGTATCTCGCATTGCTTAGGAAATTCGTTCTCTATGAATGTCACATCTCTACTTTCGATTTTCATTACCGTACCATCTTCTCTTTCTCCTATGAATACATAGCCCTTAGAGGTTTTACAATATCTTATAAAGATACATTTCTGCTCTCTAGGACTCAACTTTCCATATTTATAAGAGTTGTTTAGAACATAGATTGTGCAACCCTAAGGACGCAAATAACTAAGGTTAGGCTTTCGACCTGTCCAAAGTTCATAAGGTGTAGTAGAAACGGATTTCGATGGTACACGATTTAAAATGTAGGTTGCAGTCAATAACGCATCTCCCCAATACGAAATTGGGAGATTAGCTTGCGCCATCATGGATCGGACCATATCAAATAAGGTACGATTCCATCTTTTTGCAACACCATTTTGTTGTGGAGTTCTCGGTACTGTTAGTTGCCTAACTATACATTTTTCATCACATAACTTTTTGAATAAGTCAGAGAGATATTCACGTCCACGGTCGGTTCGCATGGTTTTAATCTTGCAATCCACTTGATTCTCTGCCATGTTCATGAATCGTACAAAACAATCCAATGCTTCAGATTTATGAGAAATCAAGTATACAACATTGTAACGTGAATCATCATCAATAAGTGTGATGAAATAAGAGAAACCGTGTCTTGCGTGAGCATTCATCGGACCACGTATGTCCGAATTGATTAATTGTAATGGGTACTCGACGCATTTTCCCATACCAAATGGTGATCTTATTTTCTTACCAGCTAGACATTCCTCACATGTTGGAAGATCAACTTTTGCGAGAGACCCCAAGAGGCCTTCTCTAGCAAGTATATTCATTCGATCTTGACTAATATGTTCTAATCTGGCATGCCAAATGTTGGCACTATCATTCACATCAACAGATGATATAAAAGAATAACTATTAGCAACATATGCTATATTTAAAACATAGAAACCATTATTGAGAAAATCATTGCATAGAAGAATATTGTCATAAGATATTATCATTTGTTTCCTCTAGAAACTTATTACATAATCAAGTTTGTCTAATGTTGACACAGAAAGTAAATTTCGTCTAAAAGTTGGAGCATATAGAACGTCGTGAAGGTAAAGTATTTGGTCGTTGCGAAGTTATAACTTGCACGATCCAATGCCTTTAAATTCAACTCTTTCGTTGTTTCCAACGTAAATCCATTTGCTCCCCGCACTTATTCGACGAAATTCCACGAAGACCCGTGATCTCTCGCTACATGGTCGGTGGCTCCTGAATTTGCAATCCACGAATGATGAGTTTCAGCAATTAAGGCACAACTTGAGACATAAGAAAAAGAATTGTGGTCAGGACAAACCTTTTTTTGCTCAGTGCAATCACGAGCAAAGTGACCACGTTTGCTACAATTGTAGCACTTTACTTTATTCATGTCTACTTTGCCACCACGTTTTCCACGTTTGTGTTGGTGGCCTTGGGCTTTCTTCTGTCCAGCATTTCCGCTCTTATTATTTGATTGTGACTTATGCGACCTTTTTCTCTTGGATTGGGAACCGGCTCTTTGTCTACCATTGTCAGCAACTAATGCTTCAGAGGTTTGATTCATGACTTGTAGGGCCTCATCCTCCATTTCAATGTGGCAAACAGTTTGGTCAAAAGTTTTGACACCTTCGTTGTGCATCAAATTACAACGCATATGTTCCCAACTTTTTAGAAGAGAGCGGATCAGAGCTTGCACATGTTGCTCGTCATCGAGCACTTGTCCCGCACTTTTGAGTTCACAGATCATGTTAGACGTGAGCTTGCACATATTGCTCTTCATCGAGCACTTATCCCGCACTTTTAAGTTCACGGATCATGTTAGACATCTCCTGGATATGCTCCCTCATCGTATGATTTGGTCGCTCCCGATAAGAGTCAAACTTGACCGTGAGCATCCAGCGTTTGGTGGTCGTAGTGACCCATACTTATTGCGGAGCGCCGCCCACATTTCCAATGCTGCCTTATAGACTTCGAATTCGCACAGCAGGGAGTTATTCATCGTGCTCAGCAATGTAATGCGAGCAATACGATTTTTTTTGTCCAGGCCTGATAGGCCTCCATGTCCCTCTGGTGTTGGGCATTATGTCCGGGTGCAGGTTCAGTGATAATATGGTTAATGGTCTCGAAGATCTCTTGTTCTTCTAGAAGATATTGGACCTTACGATGCCAAATATTATAATTGTCGCCATTGAGCTTCTCATTCTTGTTCAGGTCAGCAATTATTATTTTGGAACTCATGGTCTAGTTTGGTCACAAAAAAATAGAAGAAATCAGTGTTATGCATATTTTTTATTTTGTCTGCAAACAACATAAAAAAATGAAATAAGAATATTAATGAAGTAGTGACATCGAGAGGTTGTTGGACTCCCACTTATCTCCCACTATCTCTAAGAAATACTATTATTCATTATTTTAACAATGCGACAAAATTTATCTAAATGATTGAATTTTGAATCAACACATAATTTAAAATTTTCTACTCTATCCATTTTGAATCAACTTATAATTTAAAATCACCGAAATTCATTTCGTGTGATGCACCAAATTATTTCTAATATGACCAAGACAATCAGGACTAGTGCAACGTGAGCTCTTTCCCGAGGGGTGCCAATTAAATAACCATGCACTATCCTTCACCTTGACATCCCATTGGAAAAAATTGTACTCCCACTGACACACATCAATTTTATTTTTGGAGACTGCGTTGACCATGCACCAGGCCAGTTCCTCGGAACCTTTCTAGACTGCATTTCGGATCACACACCACTCAACAGAAAGACGTTAGTTATTATGACAATATTTGAATCTCAAGGTGCCTTAGTCCTACAAAAGAACTACATATGTTTCATGTATTCTTTAATTACCTATAGTTTGTATAATTAGACCAACTAATTATTTTATTATAGGCTTTGCATGAAACATGTATTTCAGCACATGGCCAAAATTAATATCGCCATCTTAATTAATTCTCACAAAAGGAATTAATTTTAATTTAATCAATTTGAAATTCAAGGCAAATTATCATGCTTAACAAGATTGGAAATACCAATTTGATTTTAACACATAGTTAAAATTTTAATCACAGAAATAAATATTTCATAAACGAAGATATTTATTTCATGCATGATAACACATTTATTAACATGCAAATCTAATCATTTAATTTAATACTTTAAATCAGTAAATGATTTTCTTTTGATAACATTAAATTGCATGTAATATTACAGAAAAATTTATGAGGAAATAACAGTTTTTTCCTGATTTTTAGAGATTTTATAATAGACATTCTATATTTTCGGATTATTTTAAAAAATTGGCAAAAATCAGAAAAGAAAAAAAACTATTTATTGGGCCTCTCAGTCAGCCCAATTGTCACTCTCATATGTGCAACTCTTTTGCACCCAAATTGGACCTTCCAGTGGGTTGTGTGCCAATTGGAACAGTTTTCTTTTTTTTTCTTTTTTTCCTGCAACATATGCAAAAAAAATCCAAAATTTCACCAAAAATATTAAAATAAATCTGAAAAATATATTATGGTCTAGGTTCCTCCATAATATATTTGTGATGACAAACTCTAGGTGTGTAGATCTCAAATAATAATAAATATTATTTTTTCGACGCAATCACGAGTTCAAGAAAAACCAAAATAAAAGCTCTGATACCAATGTTGAAATTTATAACAGATATAAATTCTAGAGGTTGCGAAATATCTCTTGCAGCGGAAGCGGATCATCGGGGCTTTCCTACGAACTCTTGACGAACGCACTTGCACCTTGGGATCGAGAACCGAACCTCTGAAGAACGGAACTCTTTGCCATAGCACAAATACTCTAGACGAACCTCTGCGAAAGTATATTTGAAACATATGCTATGGGTCCCCTTTTATAGGGTGGGGAGACTTGGGCGACAGTAGAACGCATCACGCGCGTCCATCACGCGTATGATGATGTGTCTACGCAAATAAGCGTCTCGCCCTAATGGGCCGCGCGTATGTGTGGCCCATGTGACCAAAAGGGCACTATTCCAACAGTAGTACTAGTTAATTTTATTATCATATATATGTCTATCGTTATCGTTGACAAATGAATCGTAAACACCAGCCGAGCATATGAAAGTGTGCTTGCCTATTTAAATCTATTTAGATAATAAGGTTATGGGCCTAGTGAAAAAAATAAAAAGGAATATATTAAACGGATCAAACACCATCCCGAATAAATTTCTCTTTCAAGTCGAACCAATTGGATCGATAGATTGGACCAAATAATAATTACTATTATAATTTTAAAGGGTATATTCAATTCGATTACATATTACATTAATCATATAAAATTACATTATAAGTTAAATTTTAAAATTAATACACATTAGCTTAAGAGTTAATAAGTTTATATTAATATTTAATATTTTCTAATATAAAGATTTTAGGTGAAAAATGATCCACAATTATTGAAAAATATTAATGCATTATAAATTAAAATGCTATAAAATGATAATAAAAAGAAAAATATGTACATGAGATATTTTAATATCCATAGATTAAATAAATGAGAAAATTCAATTGTTAAAAAAATCCACAAATAAAATGTCACACATTAATAATGTAAAAAAATAAAGACAAAGTTTAATTATTAACATATACGAATTAATAGTCCCGTATTGGATATTTTAAAAAAGTGAAAGGAAGACATCCACTATATAATGCATTAAAATTTTATTTGTAAAAATAATTTTTTACCTAATAAGTACACTTAAATTGATTTAGTTTATTATGTTCAATCATGATTGATTCTTATTGATTTTGATTGATTATTGACTGACTCAAAATGATTTAAAGTACTTCAATTTTCATTTCAAAATTTGGAAATGATTCAAAATAATTTCAGTGATTAGTGGACGATCTTACCAATTCGATCGTTCGGATCCGTCATGACAACCATTGTAAGGTTCTATTTTCATAAAAATTAATTTACATACACACCTTTTACCATTTAATGTTAATCAATAAGGAAAAGAGTTTTCTATTAACCACTAAAGAAACTTGAAATATGTGAAATGGACTTGGAATTACTCCATTGGAAAATTTTCATATACGGACTTCCAAATCATTATATTGATTTTCGTTGATTAAACGTATCATCTCGTTTTCACATCACATCATCCTATTTTTTTGCAAAATATATTATAATAAAAAATACCGACCTCTATCATAAAGCCACCCATTGGAGATTGAAGGGACACCTTTTATATTCACTGTATCTTCAAAGCATATAGTTTAGACATTAATGACCATACACCCTGCTCATTTAGGAAGTATGGTGCTGCCTATTTTAATGGCCGTTGGATCTCAATGGAATGGCGGATTGATGGACGCGCGATTCAAGTGTGCATCTCCTCCGATTTAGATCCGGTTTAATGTTTTCTCTCATCGTTGACTCGAGGAACATGCTCTGCCCTAGCCGATGAGATCCTCCCCTCGCACGAAACGAGATCGCCGGACCTCGGCACCATCCTCCCTTCGCCGACGAGATCTTCCCCTTGCACGAAACGAGATTGCCTGCCACCTCAGCAGTCAGCACCATCCTTCCCTTCGCCAATGAGATCGTCGCCTGGTTGCCGCCTGCTGCGGCCTTGGCACCGCGCGCGGTCAGGACTGCCCGCAGGCTACTCGCCGGACGACTTCCTTGTCCAACCTTGGCACTGCCCGCCGCTGGACGACTTCCTTGCCCACCCTCGACTTCGCTTCTGCCCTGACCTCAGCACTGCCCACGGCCTCGTCGGACAGCGGACGACTTCACTTCTGCCCCGACAGGCACTGCCCGCGGCCTCGAGACCGGACGCCGGACAACCTCCCTGCCGCTCCCGGACGACCTCCTTCCCTGACCGGACGCAAGATTGAACCGAATCTAAACCGGACGAGATGCACACTTAAACCGCACATCCATCAATCCGCCGTTCCATTTAGATAGATCCAACGACCATTAAAATAGACAGCACCATACTCCCTAAATCATTAGGGAGTGGCCATTAAATCCTATAATTTAAATTGACAAGATTTATTTTTTTTCAATTTGAATTATTGAAAATCAACAATTAATTTATTTTATCTTCAAATCATACATCAAACAAATAAAAGCAAACTATTATTAATTCATCATTTTTTAATTTATATATCATCTACATACATATTCTTAGGACGGGCCTCTACGTTAATGGGTCAAAATTGGGTCAAATCATTCAATCAGCAAATATTCATTTCCTAACAAGAAATGTGAAAGAATTAACATTTCACTTCGCTCATTAACACTAATTACCATTAAATATATTCAAATGAATGGAAATAAAAATCTCATATAACGTACCAGAAATCAAACTATTATCACATTTTTTTGCAAGTCGCAACATATACTGCCGCTAATAAGCAATGTGCCGTCAAACGCTTCAAATTTCTTTCTTCCAAATCACATAAAGATATATCCCAAAAGTGCCTCCTTCCGACTAATTAGCACAATCTTAGCATTTGAACAAAAGGATCAAATTTGCATTAAGTTCAAAACATTTGCTAATACACACCAAACTTTGCCCCTTTTTTCTTCTCTACAACCTTCCTACGATGCAAAAGCTTGCAGCTTTCTTTCCGCGGCGGCGCATCCACAGAGCGGATGTAAGCAGAGTGACGCCCAACTCAGCCGCCGAAACCGTAGAGGGTGCGGCCCTGGCGCTTGAGGGCGTAGACGACGTCCATGGCGGTGACGGTCTTGCGCCTGGCGTGCTCCGTGTAGGTGACGGCATCGCGGATGACGTTCTCGAGGAAGATCTTGAGGACGCCGCGGGTCTCCTCGTAGATGAGCCCCGAGATGCGCTTGACGCCACCGCGGCGGGCCAGGCGGCGGATCGCCGGCTTGGTGATGCCCTGGATGTTGTCGCGGAGGACCTTGCGGTGGCGCTTCGCCCCACCCTTGCCCAGCCCCTTGCCTCCCTTGCCGCGGCCCGACATGGCGTGCTGATGCCGATCGAGAGCGAGTTCGGCAGTGGAGATAATGACGAATGTGAAGGTGAAGGTGGAGATGGAGGCGAAGCGAAGGCGGATTTAATAAAGATGAGGAGTTGGCGGGGAAAAGTGTACGATTTTTGAATTACTTTTCGAGGTAGTGTCGTGATTCGTGGTCGAGAGTCTCGTAGCGGTCGGATGTAAAATTAACGGGAAAGATGGGATATTAGCAATCGGTGCGGATCGCTGACCTGGCAGTGTTTGTTTGCTTCTTCTTTCGTAATATGATTATTCCAGTCGTTTTACTTTTTCTTATCTCCCTTTTCAAAAATCAAATTTAAGTAAAAAAAAATTACGAAACAAGATTTTATAACTTATGAATTGCACATTGTAGTTCGTACAGAGAATAAGCAATATTTTAAAAATCGAATCAGAAATCGAAACGTGAATCAGAAGTCAACTCATTGAATCGAACTTTTTATATAATATTATTACTTATAATTATTTGTGAGTTATTTGATATATAAATTATTATAAAAATAATTAAATAATTATTATTTTTACCGGATGTTAATGTACTTTTATTATTACTGATATAATAATCTAAATTTAATGTCATAAATTTATTACTAACATATTATTATCAGATTTTATTTTCCTTTTATATATAACTCTCTTTTATTTAATGATCTATTTCTATTTTAGCAGTTCTCTTTTTATTATTACTAATATGATAATCTAAATTTAATTTCAATCTAAATTTATTACTAATATATTATTATCAGATTTTATTCTCTTTCCATATATAATTCTCTTTATTTCATTTGATTAATAATTTATTTCCATTTTGATTCATTTCCTCCAATTAAGAATTCAAAATCTTTCTTTTTATTTTCTTATTTGAATTTGATTTTTTGTCCTTTTTGTATCTTTTCACGTGCATAACTTTCTTTAAACATGCAATTTCCCAATAAATCTTTCCATATTTTAACATTTAAAAAAATAAAAAAATGGGTTGAACTCAATTTACCTGTTCAACCCATTTTTTTCGAGTCAAACTAATCTTTTAATCATTCCACTTTTATTATTGAATCGGACTAATTTTGTTGCCGATTATAGTTTGTAGTTGTACAGAGAATAAAATTCCTTCACTACAGGAACTTATTGAACTTGATCTCCAAGCAAGCATCTCCTATGGCAGCACTGTCAGTGAAAGCTTTCACCAGCATAAAAGCTGAGTTTTCAGTGTGATTCAGCCGGAATGCATGTGGTGATTCCGCAATTTACTTGGGTTGGCAACGAAATCAAGGTGGAATCGTGCCTTAGTTTCTCTTATTTCATTAAACGAGTCTCGTGATTTCACCGATCAAAACGAAATCGCGAGTCGAAATCGGGGCGCACGTGATTTCAGTTCTATAACTCCGATTCCATCTTTTCACTATAGTGGAACCGCAAGCCTTTTTTTTTTTTTGCTTGACTTCATTTTTTTTTCTTTTCTTATTTTTTCTCTCAAACGCAATGTTGAATCACCGTAGAGACTCCACCAAAGGAGCATGCACAAATGGAATCATAAGATTCACAATTAGGAGCCCACAAGTAGTAGATAGGTGATGTTCCATCAGTCCAAAACTATTTGTTAAGAAGGTTCGGTCAATGCCTATGTCCTCGCTCTGATTTCTCATGCCTTGAGAACCTCAAAATAATATTTTAATAATCGAACCGGGCACCTGATCGGACGATCAATTGGGTCGTGGTTGGACCGATTTGATCGAGTTCAATCGAGTTTAATCAGATTTTATTAAATTAATATTATTTATAATAATTTTATATAGATACATAATCAATGTTATATAATACTTATAATTCGTAACAAAATATAATAAAAATATTAATTAAACATTAATATTCATAAAAAGAGTTTGAATTTTTATTATTAATACAATATATTAATTCTTTTATTTTATTCTTCAATACTATTTTATGGTGATAATATATTAATTAATTTTGACATATATCATTCTCATATTTATTTTTTTTCTTTACTTTCATTTTAATAATTTTCATTTTATATTTCCATTAATTCCTCTCTTTCCATTAATTCCCATATTTATTTACTTCTTGATAATAAAAATATATTAAAACTTTCAATATTCATAAAAAAACTTGGAGTTATTATTATTGATATACTATATTAATTTTTTAATTTTATTCTTTGATTATATTTTGGGTGATAATAAATTGATTTAATTTCCATATATCATTCTTACTTCCTTTTATTTTCTCCTTTATTTTCATTTGAATTCTTTCATATTTTATTTTCATTAATTCCTTACCCATATTGATTTCCCACATTTATTTCCTTTTTAATGTTTACCAATTATTAATTCAAATACTTTCCCACTTTTTTTACCTTCCTTTCTAACTTTCTGTTTCCTATTTTTACTTTTAATTTTTAATTTCTTTCACTTTAAATATTGAATCGGATTTGTCCGATTTAGTGGTTGAACCGGTTGAATCGGTTTTTGGCCAGTTCAACTTTAATTTCATTTTTGTAGTTAATTCGGACCGAACCAGCCACCGATTCGTAGTTGAACCGGCCGGTCTGATGTGGTTTTAATAATCATGCTAAAAAATCTACTAGTAAACCTCTTTTCGAATAGGGAGAGGAACACTTTACGCTACACTGTCTTTTCTTCGTCCAAGAGATAAGGCGCACCTCTTATTACAATGGGCTACAACAACGCAATATCAGATGAAAGAACACTATTTCTTACCCTATTGAAAGATCTAAACTCAAGTCACAAGATAACGAAGAGAAAAATGTGAAGAAAGAGAGGGAATTTGCTAATCTAGCTTAAATATGCTCAGAGTGCTTCACCAATGTGTTCTCATTTGTATAAATGTCTCAATGACGAGTCTTCAACTTCTTTTATAGATGATCTCCAAGGATATGATAATTGTGAAACTTTTAGAGAAAAGTAAAAAAAAGTTTATTCCATCCTGCCAACTCTAAAAAGGACGCCCTCTCAGAACACTAAGCTTCTAGTAGAATAAATAGTCATTGCACTATTTGTCTTTTCTACATAATAAATGTTTTCCAACTATGAGTGATCGTTCTTTTCAATATGTGCTTGTCTGTTCCAAATGGTTTGCACTTTTGGTGTGCCATAATGGATGTATGCTCTACAAATCGTTCGTTCGTTCTAGAATGTCTCCAATTTTGGTCTAGAATGGGTGTTTGATCGTCCGCTCTAACTTCAACAGGCTTCCGCTCCATGGAGAGTGTCTGTAAGAGTAACCTTGACGTTTATGTCCATAGAGGTCATTCCGGTATCTCCACGGTCGTCCACTCCAATCTTTAGCATGCATCTGCTCCGAGGAGTGATCGTCCATTTCAAGAACCTCCAAAGTGGTTGTTCTGGCATCTTCTTAATCGTTTGTTGTAATCTTCAGCTGACGTCCGCTTCGAAGAGCTATCAATCGTTTAGGAACCTTGAAGTTTTTGTCCAAAGGGAGCGTTTGGCACTCTTTTGTTGCCTCTAAAGGTCATCCAATTTGGTGCCTCAACATATCATTCTATGGACGTCCATTATCCGGTTGGTCATGTATTGAAAGTTTTTTTCTCAAGTTATCACGACGTCTGTCGACTTCATTGGGCGTTTGTTTTATTTGCAACATTACAAAATGATCTTCTTTAAAATTAATTAATTTGTTAGTCTTGACACTTCAACCAATATTATTACATCATCTTTCTTGAGTGCTATTAAAAAAACACTTGGAGTATAGTCTTTAAATCAACAATCTCTCCTTATGATGACAAATAATGGCGAGGATGAGATAAATAAATCACAAATTTGTAAATTTCTCCCCTTAATCGATGCATATTTAAATATGTATAAAGATATAAAAATTCAATAATATAATTGTCATTTCTACATAAGACATATGGTGTTAATATTCTAAGCATTTACCACATATATTACAACTCATTCACATGCATAATATCAAACATATCAAAAAATGCTCAAAATGTGATAAGACCCATATGCATATCATAATAAAGTTTTGAGTCATAATAGCATCCATATATTACAACTAGCAAACAAGAATTAAGTTCAAGCATTACCATTATTGAATTGTTTTTACTGAAAATAAGATCTCTTTTATAACAAAGAAGATATCATCAATTCATCATAACCTAGTAAATAATGATATATCGTTGTTCACTAGCTCTATTTTATAATATCTCTCATGGAAACATATATAATAGATGAGAATATGAGAGAATTAGTAAGTGTTAATTGATAGCAAAGAACATGTATATCTCATATCACATCCTAAAAGTACACATATATTATTCTTCTAAAGAACTTAACAACCCATACATACCTCATGAAGATATAAAAACATGCTTAGAATTTAGCTGACTAAAAGGCTTATTTATTTGGAAATTAATTTAGTAACATACTCGACTAATCAAGTAGATTATTACAAGCACAAGATCTAGATTCATAATAAAATTATTCATCGTCCATGAGCAAAATCATGCAATCAACTCAATAACAAAATTGTCACTTAAACATAAATATCTTATTTTTTCGAACACAACTGCTACTGAAAAAAATTAGCAAACCATGAGGTTGATGCTATTGTGCGGCATCCTCAAAGTTTTCAGATCCTTCTTGACTCACTTAAGATATGTTTAGTATAAGAAAAAAATCTCAAGAATAATGATTTAGGTTGGATTTTGTTGTCAAACACCATTTTTAGACGTTGGTAAACCTTGCATTATTAAATGCAAAATAAGAGAAAAAGTAAGAAAAAATTTATTCCTGCTTCCACCCTAGAACATATTATTCTCATTCGAAGAACATGCTGGAAATAAAATTATTTGTTTTAAGTTTCATTGATCCATTACCAAACACCCCTTTATTGTCTAAATCTTTAACCTTTAAAAACCATTATTAATTACTAGCTTAATAGCAAGACAATTTTACCTCAAGCTCCAATTCTTTCTTTATAGCAAGTATAAATGTTTCAAACCAACTACCAAACCTCTTTTAGCATTTCTACATCATATAAGTAAAAGGCAGAAAAGTATCACTTATTTTTATAGGAAAACGGGGTGACGAACCAAGAGGAAGAGAAAAATCTACGTCAAATGTAGAGTAGTTGAGCTGAGAAAATAATCGATTACAAACAAGATAAGAACATTGAATATAGGAAAACATGATAAATCATCTAAAGATCCCATCTTTTTTCAAAATGCCAATCTCTAAAATGGCATAAATCCAAGCTCCAGACACTCGGAGGAAAAGCTAGAGAGCAATTCAAGAATGACAACTCAACTAGAGATCAAAATAAGGGATCAAATTGACTAAATCAAAACAAGAACACCATAAAAATAACCAATGGAGTCGATCATGAGGGATGTTGCGATGCTCAAATCTCTCATCAAAATCAAACCTTGAAGGCACTTTATCTTGTGTCAGAGATGGGGAGGAGCGAGATATGGTTGAGAAAAGAGAGCGAGCCTCTTGTTTGAGGGGAACAATGTGAAGGGGGAGGGAGGAGAAGAAGAAAGTGGTGCCACGGGGCCTTCTATTGTGCTTTTTGGCTTCGTTAAATTTTCAGACAATCTTGTGGGTGTGAGCGTCCGAGTACATTGACACGTGGCGAACATTTATTGCTTTGCCCCTCTCTTCTTAATCCCCGGCCGTCTCTTTCTCTCTCTTATTCCTTGAAACTTCCTTTTCATGAAAATGCAAAATATAAATGTATAATTAATAAACAAAATTTTATAGTACACGACATATTTAAATATGAAGTATATACAAGTTACTTGTTCAAAAAGTACACCATAAATGGTTAGTATATTCAGTTGCTTTAATATTTAATATCAAATATCATATAATTAATTAGCATAGTTTGTTAATTTATAAATTATTATGATGTTTTTCAGTTATATATATATTCTTCATACTTTAAAAATATATCCAAAAAGAAATAAAATAATTGATAAATAAAAAATGTTATAAGTTGAGTTAAACATCTAATATGTGGAACGACTGTATTAAAACATCCCAAAAAGGCTATAAAGTATAAGGATTTAATAAATATATAGGTGTAGACGTGTTGTTGATTCATAAATCAATAATGATCTTTGATAAATATTTTTTTTTAAAATAAATTTAAGAATACCATTAATTTGTAGATCAAGAGTAGTTCATAGATTGAGTCCACACAATTTTCAATCCCAAAATATAATTAAAAATAATAATAAATAAATTAGATAACTTCCTCACAAGTGAAAGTGTGGATAAACGTAAATACGACGACACCCAATAAATATCAAAAGAGAAAATATATAAAAATATCTTTATGTTCTTTCAAAGTTGCAAAATGCAAAGTGTAAGAAAAATGTTGCAACATTAGAAAAGCAAAGGGTTTATTTGTCTATATTTCTCGCTTGATTAAGTTTAAGTTGAAAAGAAATATAAAAAAAAAAGAGAGGACTTTCAACTCCATTCTTCATTCGAAATTGAGAGTGAAAAGATACAATTAAAACACATTTTCATACTTAGTTTTATAAAGTTAACATATAAACACGAACTGAGAATAAAATTAATAAAATATTGTTTTACTTAATTACGGGCAAAATTAATCAAAGTATAGTTGGTTGATGAAAATAAATTAAATATGGGAATCCATACATTGAATGAAAAAAGTATATACTTTATGAATTTATTATGATTTAAGTGAATGATAATTAGAATTTAAAATTAATCTTAAAATAGTGATGATCTTAAATGAATTATTGAATTACACCCCACCTCACCGTTTGATAACAGCGAAACGAGTGAAAATATGTTTTCACCATTCTAATATCCAAATTAAATTAGATTATAAAATTAGTAAATTGACAAATAAATTATATGAAAAAGACTATGCAGGAAAACAATATATATTTGACATTACCACAAAACTAAAAAAACCTCAAACTAGAAACTTAATGTTCAAAAGTTCAAAATGAACATAATGATAAAGTATTAATTAAGTGGCTAATCACAAAATGAGGAAAAGGGCAGTCTCCATTACTCATCTGAATATTGTGTTTCCTCGTACGTAAGTGATTGATTGCATGCCCCCTTGTGTGTACTTTGTATATAGATTTGAGAACGTCTGAAAACTCATTGATTCAAGTAAGATTTTCTTCACATACTTGCGTTTTGTTAATTAGAAGATGCAAAATGATGACACGATCGATCGATTGATTCGACATATTATTCTTAAAGAATAAAGATGATAATTAATTAAACAAAAAATATGATTACTAATTAGTACAAAATCATACATTCATGCATGGTCGACTCGTGAATTCGATGATCTCATCCGACTCGAACCGATTTAAATCGGATCGGACCCGACCTCAATTAGATCAAGAGTCTGGTTGGATACGGGTTGAAAAATCTCAACTCGAATCGACCTGACCTGATCAGACCCGACGACCCGATCTTTTTTCATTTTTTATTTAAATTAAACTATTTTTATTTAATTTAGAAGTTTTATATGATAAAAAATTAAAATAATATGGAAATAAATCATTTAAAATATAGAAACAAATAGTAAATAAAAAATGTTATTTTTATGATTTAAAATAAAATATTTAATACATATTTTATATTAAAATATTTAAAATAAAGAAGATAAATTTTAAAAAAAAAAGATGGTTGAGTAATCCAACCCAAACCGAATTGAATCGAATCGAATATGGGCAAGTTGCCCAAATGGTCATCAATCCGATTCAATCCGACCTGACTCTGACATCATGCTCCTAATTTGATCCATCTAATTATTAATATCCATAATCGATTAGGTAAAAGCATTGAGAAATATACAACATACACACGTACATACTATGTGTATGAAGAGCCTCGGTCATTAGGAAACATTGAACATAACACGCAGGGAAAACATATATATGTAGAAAAAAAATACCATCCTACAGCTTTGGCATCTTGTTTCTTTATCAGCTTCGTTAATCGTTCGTCGGCGTCGGCGTCGGCGCGGGCGTCTTTAATATCTGCTCAAGTTCTCCGAGCACGATTTTCATTTCCTTCATCTCCTCATCGGTGGGCAATACTATGTCATCCTCCTCTATTGGAGATCCTGACTATCAGCATTGTTTCCTTGCTCATTAGGAACAGTGGTATGAATAGGCTCATCAAAAGAGCTTTTATCCAACATTATGTTGAGCAGATCAAAGACGAGGTCCACAAAGTGGTCTCTGACTTGATCCATGGTTTTACCAGGCAGCCTTGCAGCGAGTTGATCAAGCCAGGAAGGACCATCAAGGTCGAGCTCTGCAAGTGAGGCCTCAAACACCTTGTTCTCGTAACAAGACCACTCGTCAGTGGAGGAGTGCTCCATGACCACTGTACTCTCTCTCTTTCTCTCTCTCTCTCCTTCTTCTTCTCCCCTTTAATATATATTTTACTATGGAAAGTGATCTATTATTGGAATATGTACCGAGAAGTAGAGGTATGATCATATAAAAGCATGGAAGGCAAAGGCCGGGAGGATGCAGTTAGGGCAGCTGTGCAACATGTGGAGAGTGCCACTAAGATGCACTAAATATTTTCATCTAAACATATCAACAGTTTAAAGTTCTTGGCCTGTGTCATTTAATATTCAACTGACAAATGTTTCAAAAGGTGTCAAAATATGACAAATGCTATTAATTATAACAAAATTGTCCACTATCTCCTAGAAAATATTTTTTATTTATTAGTTTATTGAATTTAATCAAACCCATATAATCATCATTCCATAATTCAAATGACATTGGATGTATATTGATTACAGAAAATTTAGTTGCATATTACTTAAACTATATATATACACACACACAAATATGAAAATTTAGATTCAAAATTTTAGAATACCAACTTCCAATTCAAATTCAAATTTTAAATAATTCAAATACCTTTGATAATTGAATTTAGGTCATAAAAAATAAATATTCAATATTATGACATACATAAGTGAAAATATTTATTTTCTGTATGATAACATATTGGCAATATTTTCATGCATATTTAAATTCCTTAACTATTATATTAGATCAACAAATGATGATTTTTAATAGTGACAAATTCCATGGAAAATTTTAAAATGCAGAAAAGTTACTAAAGAAAATGCATTTTCCCCTAATTCTATAAATTTTTAAGATAGGTATTTTATATTTTATAATTTTTAAATATTCTCATAAAAAACCAGAAAGATAAAAAAAATACTATTTCGGATGCCTTGGGTGGCTGAGCCAACCTTGAGCGCCTTGCGTTTGAAGAACAGTTTCTTTTTTGTGTTTTTTTTTCGTAACATATGCATAACAAGAAATTCGAAAATTCACCGAAAGATACTTAAAACACTAGAAAAATATATTATAATATATTTGTGATGGCATACAATCACTTTGTCCTTCAATTTTGATTATTCAATCGAGATGAAATAAATGACAATTTTTATTCAATCATCCGGTCGGCTGCGGCCAGATCGGCCACAAGACGACTTGATCGGTCGTTAGGAGATGGTCGTAATCGTCGAAACATTTTCGAAAGTTTCGACGGTTGCAATCGTCGGAAGTTTCAATAGTCGCAATCGTCGAAAGTTTTGATGGTGCAATCGTATGAATTTCGATGGGTGTTTTTGGAACCGTCGGAAATCGTTTGCGACGCCATTTTTTTTTATCGATCATTTTCGTCGATAAATCCGTCGAAAATCTCTATTTTCGACGAATTTTCTCAATTTTTCGACGATTTTGACCGTCGAAAAATATTATTTTTCTTGTAGTGGTAATAATAAGTTTTAAAAAAATAAATCTGAGAAGTTCTAATAATAATGCTAGATTTGTAACATATATAAATCTAATAAGTTGTAGAAGATCTTTTGCAGGATTTTTCTGCGAACGCTGAGTGTGCTTGTTTCTCGGGATCCGAGATCACACTTCAGGTAATGAAACAATCGACCAAGTAGCTTGGACGAATTACTCTTTTTCAGTGGTCAGAAATGTTTGGAAAACGGTATTAATAATTTAACTCCCGTGACGCCAAAAAAATATTATTCATAAATTAGAGGTCTACTTATCATGGAATTCAACTAAATCAATTATACTTTTTGAAGTATAAGACTCATTACAAAAATATTATGCATTCAAAAAATTTGAACTTAAGATATTATTTATGTGAGAAATAGTCATTTATCACTCCACATTTTTGCTTCTATACGCAAGGATGGGGAAAGAAATTCAGGCGCGAGGCAAACGGAATTTGGACCTCGCATGCGGCCCACAATAAGTTCAAAAGGGCATTTCCTACATATACAGATACTCTTTCGGGAGGGGCAATTTTAATATATTAATATGCATTGATTTATAAAATGAAAAGAGGAGGGGGTCATAAAATAGAAATATATATAATTCGATTAAAATAAAACATATTTAGTAAACTTCGAGCATGAAGTCCTATTTTTCCTTCGCTATTTTCCTATATTTTATATGATTATTTTGAATTCATCTTTTTAAATTATTATGTGAACATTATATTAATTTATCGCATCATTTAATTTTTGCGCTTATATGGCACTTGATATTAATTTATGTAATTAAAATTCTATCATCAATACTTTTTTACAAATTACATGTTTGGCACTTTGTATTCCATTTTTTTATTCATAATACAAAATAAACATGTTAAATTTATAATATCATGATTACATTTTTCACATATTATATCTTACTTCTTTAATTATATTACAATTTTGTTCATAACAAAAATATTTTAGATTTAACAGAAGATGTGTAAGCTAGTGGACATTAGATTTTTCACATTCATATAATTAGTATCATGATCCCCGAGATGCGCGGAGGACACAAAATTAGACACAAATTTTAATTATAAAATAAAAAAATTTATTTTGATATAAATTTTATAGGCAATCTAATTATTTTTTCGCTTTAGAAATTATATATGTAAATATGTTATAATAAATTAAATTTATTTAGAACTAATTTTTTAAATATATTACATTCTCTTTCATTTTGAATTATCTTTTACTCTATATCTGCCTCTTAACTTTGTTATTTTGTTAACATCTATTACTTAATTTTTTTTACTTAATTGATGTTAATTTATATATGACAATATAAAAACACCGTGACTTCTTCTTTCAAATTTCGATATAATATAAATATAAATAGCAATTGATATCTATATTTTTTTAACAATATCATATATTAGAATTAAGTAAATAATATTTATTTTAATATTTTTAAAATGTCTATTATTTTGCTCTTTTTATTTTATCTATTTCATTTTCGATGCGGCAACGTAAAAGTGTCATATTTGTCATGCTATATGTATGTAAAGATACATAACATAAATAAATTAAATTATTATATATCAGACTAAAATAACAGTTAAAATATTTAATTATTTTAAGCCTTACATGTAGGCTTAATTATATCTTACATGTTAATATTACAATTTTATTCATAATAAAAATATTTTAGACTTAACAGAAAATGTGTAAGCTATGGACATTAGATTTTTCACATTCATATAATTAATTTTATTTGAAAATAAAAGACAATGAGAAATAGTAAAAAAATTCTCTCCCATTTTTAATATTCTTGCTGTATTTTTAATTTGTTTTTGATGTTTTAAATTGATTTTTAAACAGTTATTATGGTCACATGTAAGTGTATGCTTAACTAATGTTTGCTATTTTTCTAGGATCACGACAAATTCTCATAATTTATAAGTTAATTACTTATATCTATACTATATTAAAAATAAAGAAGTTTTGAAGGAGAGAGTGATATTTGGCACATGGATAGAATGACACATGTCCATATCCTAATAATTAATATTTTGAAAACATAGATAATGAGTGTATTTATTTGATTTGAATATATCCCATTAGTTAGATAAATAATATAATTGAACGAATTCATTAGGCAAATTTAGACTAATTGTTATAATGTATAATATCATTTTGACTTTTATCCATTGCAATTATTATACTATAGTTATATATATATATATATATATATATATATATATATATATATATATATATATATGAGACGTCATATCAATTCACATAGTTTATGATAATAAATTTCGGGTGAGGATATATAATTAATAATAAACATAAATATTATTACTAATATGTTTATCATGCAATTATAATTTTATAATCATTCTTCTGAGACGTAACTAACCAGTATAATATAATATTTCACAATTATTGCAAGTAATGTAGAAAATATTGATGATATATTTTAATGACAAAATAGTTTTAATAACTGCATATATAATAACCGCTATTTAGAATCGTAACTAATAATTTGCTATAAAGGTTAGTTTTTATCATATATTAACTGCATCTTTTGTTCCCAAAAAATTATGATATTTATGAAGGAACTTTGTCTCATTCGACTTGCTATTAAATTTCTACCATAATTATTCTATAACCACATTTTATTCTGCTTTTTAGTTTTTATTCATTGTAAATAATATTTATATAAATTCATAATTGCTAGAAGCACGATTTACTTTTAGTTTCGAGTTCCCACATATTATAACTGTCTAAAATGTATTCTATAAATGATGGCATGAATACTTCATCGTCTTACTACTGGCATAACTATTGTCGGAGACTGTGTAATGTGAGATTTTTTGTCCTTTCCATATACTTCAATAATCCTATGTAGATACTTTATTTCATGATTTATTATTATTTTGAGTATTTTATTATTTCATATCATTTATGATGAAATTTATTAGTGTTGCCCATCAATTGATAGATTAAAGCATATCTTGTGTGAGTGGAGATTCAATATCCTACAAGATGAAAAGGTAAATATCATAATTTTTTTCTTACACACAAAAATATTCTTTTTCCACAAGAACATGTGGCTTCTCATTTATTGGCATCTTCTTATTTCTTGCATCCACTATCAAGGTAACAACGATTAAAAAATGTCCCTAAGTAAAACAGTATAAAATTAATAATTTAATTATATTATCATGTCGACTTTTTTCACTTCGCCTACATATGGGCACTGATCATTATATTTTTGGTATAGATTCTTTTTTTAAGTGCATACTTTTTTCTTTCTTATTCGATATTTTTATGTATACTTCTTATTTAAACTGCCACCAAATTATTATTTAGATTTTATCCTAGATATCTAAAATAATATCTTATAATAATTATAAGCATATATATATATATAATATATACACACACATATATATATATATATATATATATATATATATATGTGTGTGTGTATGTATGTGTCCTCCCCAATATCTATTCTGTATACAAATGTCATCATATGCCTATGAAATATGATGCTGGATATATTGATTGCATTGTTTTAGTATTATTAGGCGAATGCAAATGACATAATAAATTTGACTAAGTAAGTAGTAATATTTAATACTTTTTTAATTCACTAAGGAAAAAGTAATATCTATACTATATTATAATAATTTTTAAGAGTTCTATCTGTATGTAAAATTAAAGTATGGCACTTTAATTTGGCAAACTCTTGAATCGCCGTGTGTCTATGTATTGTAATTAATGACAGTATTAACTCACTGCAATTTTGAGTGAATGATTAGTAACTAGAATCTTTTTGGACACAATTTGCATGGTTTAAACAAAAAATACTTTTTGATGCGTCTCTGAAATGTTTTAGGATAATATTACGACAAAAACTATTATTTCATACAATCATGTCTATTATAATTAATTAAAATATTAATCTGTTATAAATTTTTGGTGAAGGATTAGTAACTACAATCTTTTTTGGACAACTAATTTTGCATGGTTTAAACAAAAAATATTTTTCGGTGTAGTCTCCAATTTATACCAGGTGAAGTATTTTAGGATAATATTATGAAAATAAGCTATTATTTTACACAATTTTTAATAAGAATTATATATTGATCAACAATTGATTAATTAACTTATTAATTTGTAAATATTTTTTTAATCATTATATATTATATAATATATATCCTTATTAAAAGGAGGATAGTCCTGTGGCACATGACATACTAAGATTCATTGTAAATTTTTTAAATTTTTTTTTGTCTTAGTGATGAATAAATTAAGAGTTGAGACGATAGATATGTTTTGCATTTTGTTATGGTGATTATGGTTCGATCATGCTGCATGATCAATAGTTGGAGTCTATCCTTACATCAATATCAAATATTTTATTGGACAATTATTTTCTATACATATCAGTTGCATATTTTTTGTTACAAAAAATATAATTGCATGAATGCCTTGAAAATTCATAAAAAAGAAGGATAATTCAACCATCACCAAGTATTCATACATTTTATAATTTAACTTGCTTTTATATAATTGGAGTAGTGATCAAAACAAATATAATATATGATTATATGTATCATGAAATTCATATAAATATAAAATGGGTTAATAAATTATGATCTCAAACTTAAATGAGAATATTATTTTTAAAGAAGAGAAAAAATAAATGATACACAAAAAGAATTAAATAGACTAATAAATTATCTCTTTAAATTATAATTGTCATATTATTTAAGTAATATTAAAATATATCAATCTAACTAATATTCACTTGTTTTATAAACATTCCATTCATCTAATTTCGCATCATCCGCGCATCGCGCGGGCCATCACACTAGTTTGTTAATAATAATAATAATAATAATAATAATAATAATAATAATAATAATAATAATAATAATAATAATAATAATAATAATAATAATAATGAATTTAATAAAATGGAAAAATGTAAATGAATGGACATTAAGTTTTGTATTTATATTTTTTAGAAAATAAAATAAAAAATTATAAAATAGTGGAAACAATATTTCCATGATAATAATATGTTTTAAATTAAAATTTTAATTTCCACATTTCTCAAAGCAATTATCATGTTTTTTTTCATATACATAGTATTTTTATTTATTTATTTATTTTAAAAACCTATATAAAGTGTTATTTTGAAGAATATGACTATTTTTCTTTTCTACTTTCTTTTAAACAAAACGACATTTATTTGACAAAAAAATGTTCGATTGCAGTAAATAATGTTTCAAACTTATTTTCTTAAAAAATGATAAATTTATTTTATTATTAATTAATAAGATTAAATTATATAAGTTTTATAATTGCACGAAGCAATTAATAAACTAACGCGATAGACTAATGCAAGGAATCACATTCAGTCGAAATCTTGATATATTCAATTGTGAGCCATGCATTTAATATTGGGTTTTTCTTATTACCTCTATTGAATTATTTATGAGCTTTTTTCACATTTAACTTTCATATTTTTTCGTACACCTCTCCTAAATTATATCATTTTTTTCACTTAGGTCCATTTATCAACCTAAATTTTTTCGTTAAATTTCATTAGTTTAATTTATAAAATAATTAAATTATCCTCGCACAATTCATTTGAAGAAAAGAGAGAGCTCACTTATCTGAATTTCGTGAGAGAAATTTGATTGTTTCATAAATTAAAATAATAAAAAAATAAGAAAATTAGCATATATTGACAGATGAATTTAAGTGAAAAAGTGATATAATTTAAGGGAGATTTGTAAAAAATTCGAAAGTCGTGATAGATGCAGAAAAAATTATAATTAAAGAAAAAAATTCTAATTTTACTCATTTCTTTTCGTTCATTCAATTCATGGAATACCAATAGTATCTGCTGACCATATTAACTCCCATTCAACAGTGAACTCGTAAACCGCAATTGCTTATAACACAAATATAACTACGTAAAAGAAAACAAAAGACAAGCTAACAGCAAATTCTCAAAATCTTAAGCTTTCACTATATATGTGCTAATATCATATTATCATCATCATCATTAAGAAAACAAAGTTATTTTAGATATAACGAGCATCAACAGAGTGGACTGATTAAACTCTCTTTACATTCTTTTCATACGCATTAATCGATAGTAACTATATATTTTAGAAACATCAAAATGATTAAAGTAACACATAAAATTATTTTTACAAAATAATATTCATGTTATTATAGAATAAATTATTATTGTTTTATTTCTTTTATTCTAGATTAGTTGAATGTTAGCAATTTCGAATATAAAAAAAAATTTCCGTAAACTCGGATCGTTATAAAAAAAATAACACAATTATTTAAAAAAATGGAGAAAGAGAGGAGAAGAGGAGAGAGAGAGGCGGGGGAGTGGAGGTCACGTATTTAGTAGTAATCGTAGGAGGAGGCAGCGGACGAGGGATGACGACGATGCAGAGCTGGCGGAAGGCAGTGGGGACGTTGGATCGAGGAGCACACGACCGCCGTAGGACTCGCAAACTTGGACAGAGATCGTGATTCGTGAAGGCCACCACCAAAAACATGTAGAGCGCCTGCCCGAAGAACGACATTTCAGAAGTAAAATTGTTGGCCTTGAAGTTCTTATGTAAAATTTTAATGGGATGTTAATTTTATTCATACAATCCTAATTACATACTACTTTTAAAAACTAATAAATAAATAAATGATAATAATAATAAATTTAGATAAATTTTAATATATTTTTTAAATTTTTATTTGTTTTGATGTAATTTGATTTAAGAATTAATAAAATATCAGCTAATGAGGTTGAGTACAACATCAAAAAAAATATTTTTTAATATATATATAATATATATATATATATATATATATATATATATATTAATAAGTAGAATCTGAGTTCCGATTTTATATAAGATCTGACAATCTTGCTCAGACGTGAGCCCTGAATTTCCTAGTTGTTTATTCTTGTTTACATCTATTTCAAATATTTATCAAACTGTTGGCATGCATTTGGCAAGCAATGCAGTTGGTAGATTATGATAGATTAATTTCCCAAACTTTTGTCTCTCTTTTTCTTTTGTCCAATATGCGTTCGTGGGAGTTAGACGCGTTCTGCAAATTCTTTCCTAAATTAAATAACTGCAACTTTTTCTTTCTCCACTCCTCCATTGACATGCTATAAGTAATGTCTTTCGATCCACAAGACAACATTAAGTATTCATCTTCTTCCTCCTCCTCAATCTAGTAGAATATGGCAATGGCTCTCTTGCTAGAGAAAAAAGCTTGAATCTTTTTATGTTCTGTAGAGGATTTCTTAAAGTTTCAGGAACTTTGGCTGGTGGTATGCTCAGTATTGTATGAATTTCTGAGTTGAAACTGGAAAAATTTGAGATCGTTGGACATTGAATTGTTGAACTTTAGCACCAATTCTTCATTACGTATTGCAGTCTTAAGCTTAGGACTCATACCCTTGTTTCCTCAGCTAGTTTTTTTGTTTCCTGACTGAGTGGAAGAGTACTTTTTTTTTTCTCTCTGTTTCTTTGAGTTGGTTAGGTGTTTTTGCATAAAGCAAGAATATGCATCATGTTCTAAGTTTGCCACCCTAACGTGCCTCCTGTTAGAATTTGATTTTTCTTGGGGAAAGGAGAGGGTGAAACAAAGAAAAATGAACGTCCATTGATGTGCCTGGAAAATTTCCATTTTGTATTTTGATTGCTAATTATTATGTCATGCATCTACCATGAAGAAGATCTGAGTTTTCTGTCATTAAAGTAAATGTGGAATTGATCCATGATTCTGATCAGTTATACGATGTGTTAATTATTAGAAGTGGATAAGCACTCCAGAAGACAAGATGAATGGAGCTGTGTTGGTTGCCATCGCTGCTTCAATCGGAAATATGTTGCAGGGGTGGGATAATGCTACCATTGCTGGTAAGCAATCTTGTTAAAGATTCATGTCCATAAGATCATATGATCCTTTACATGGTCCAAAATTTTACTTCGCACAGGGGCTCTACTATACATCAAGAGGGAGTTCAAGTTGGAGAATGAACCTACCATCGAGGGCCTAATTGTGGCCACGTCTCTCATCGGAGCCACAGTAATCACCACATTCTCCGGTGCAGTGTCAGATGCGGTCGGCAGACGCCCGATGCTAATTGCTTCGTCGATCCTCTACTTCGCCGGCGGTCTCCTCATGTTATGGTCTCCGAACGTGTACATGCTGCTCTTCGCGAGACTCGTCGACGGATTCGGCATTGGCCTGGCGGTCACTCTCGTCCCTGTGTACATTTCAGAGACGGCGCCATCTGACATAAGAGGCCTGTTAAACACGTTCCCACAGTTCACCGGCTCCGGCGGGATGTTTCTGTCGTACTGCATGGTGTTCGGGATGTCGTTGACGCTCCAGCCAAACTGGAGGTTGATGCTTGGAGTCCTCTCCGTGCCTTCTCTTCTATCCCTGGCATTGTCAGTACTCTTTCTGCCTGAATCCCCGAGGTGGCTGGTCAGCAAAGGGCGAATGATGGAGGCGCAACAGGTTCTTCAGAGGCTGCGGGGGAAGAACGATGTCTCAGGTCTCCATTTTCTTGCCGTATCCCATAGTTTTATGTCATAACCGTTCAATGATGCAATTCTAATCGTTCCAGTTGCACGCTGTCACTTTTGCTTCCATTGCAGAGGAAATGGCTCTTCTTGTCGAGGGTTTGGCCGTTGGGGGAGAGACGTCGATCGAAGAATACATAATTGGCCCTGCAAACGAGATCCCCGGCGAGCTGGACGCAGCTGATAATAATGACAAGATAGTGTTGTACGGACCTGAAGAGCATCTATCATGGGTTGCGCGACCTGTCACCGGACAGAGCCTCCTGGGGAGTTTCGCCGGCCTCGGCTCCCGGCAGGAGAGCATGGTTGATCAAACCATTCCCCTCATGGATCCCCTAGTCACCATGTTCGACAGCGTCCATGAGAAACTCCCGGAAACGGCCGGAAACATACTGTTCGGAAGCATGCTCAGCACTGCAGCGGAGCAGCATCCGATAACTGAGCTGTGGGACGAGGAGAACGCTTTGAAGGAGGAAGAAGAGCACACATCTGGTGATCATGCCAAGGATGACGTCCACGACGGTCTGCGGTCTCCACTTCTTTCTCGCCAAGGAACGAGCACTGATGGGATCAAGGAAGAGGCGGTCAGCAGCGTGGGCATCGGCGGAGGGTGGCAGTTGGCCTGGAAGTGGTCTGGTGAAGGGGAGCTCAAAAGGATCTACCTGCACCAGGAGGTTCCTGGGGCGCCCGGATCACGCGGAGGTTCCATTGCTTCGATTGCAGAGGATGGCGACCAGTATGTCCAGGCCGCAGCTCTGGTTAGCCATTCTGCTCTCCATTCTAAGGAGTTCAAGGGCCAGCACCCGGTTGGACCTGCCATGATTCACCCCTCTGAGGTAGCTTCCAAGGGGCCAAGGTTGGTAGATCTCTTTGAGCCAGGGGTCAGGCATGCATTACTAGTTGGCATGGGCATCCAAATCCTTCAGCAGGTAAGGAGAGAAAAAAAAAAAATCAACCTTTCTTGTCTTGAGCGCAATGAATGATTAGGTTCTGATCTTTTCTAATGCTAACAGCTGCAAATAACTGTATGGTTGAGTTATTTTGATCTTTGCATGCCGATAGATAACTTTTTCCCAACAGTTTTCCGGTATCAGTGGCGTTCTCTATTACACCCCTCAAATCCTGGAGCAAGCAGGCGTTGGAGTGTTGCTGGCAAACATGGGCATTGGATCTGCTTCAGCATCTATTCTCATAAGCAATCTTAGCACCTTCTTGATGCTACCATGCATCGTTGTTGCTATGCGCCTCATGGATGCCTCCGGAAGAAGGTTGGCTCAGTTCTGTTTGCCCACAAATAATTCTTATCAGCTGAACCAAATGCCGAGATTTAGCCTGCATGAATTCATCAGATTTGATCTTTGGGTGCACGCAGGAGTTTATTGCTGACAACGATTCCGGTGCTGGTAGCATCCCTAGTCCTGTTGGTCGTTGCCGACCTCGTGGACCTCGGCGCCGTTGCGCATGCAGTCCTCAACACTGCCGGCGTTGTGGTATATATCTGCTGCTTTGTCATGGGCTTCGGACCCGTACCGAACATCCTCTGCTCGGAAATCTTCCCGACTCGGGTGCGTGGTGTGTGCATCGCCATCTGTTCTCTCACGTTCTGGTTGGGGAACATCGCCGTCAGCTATACTCTTCCGGTCATGCTGAACTCCATCGGACTCGCCGGCGTGTTCGGGATCTACGCCGTCGTCTGCCTCGTCGCTCTGGTGTTCGTTTTCCTCAAGGTTCCTGAAACGAAGGGCATGCCTCTGGAAGTCATCACAGAATTCTTCAACGTCGGAACCAACCAGACTGAGAAGATCGATTGAGGGGCGTGCAATGTTATCTCATTAGTGCATATAATTGCTTGGAATACACTGGAAAAAGAAAAAACAGAAACAAAAAACGTATTGAATTGTAAAGAGAATCAAAAGAAAAATGAAGGGAATCAGAGAAGTTTCACTATTTTTTTCTGAGGTGTTACATTACATTTACATCTTGCTATATTTTTCTTTTATTTGTTCCTTCTGACCTGTTGATTTCTTCTGTAAGCTTGTAAGATGATTTTTTTTTTATTGATACGAATGTGAGTGGATGACAATACTATATGAGTATCAAATTTAAAGGTTACTCTTTGGAACTATGAAATCCGCAACCTTTTTATATAAAAAAAACAATCAGGAGCTTGATTTCATCATGGAGATAACATTTGAATCTCATAAGATATTGGTCGAATCTGGCAAGATAGTTTCATTTACAAAGATTGCATTGTCACCAAATTATGACAGTTTGATTTACAAAGATTGCATTATCACGAAATTTAATTTATATCATAAAATAGGCTTTGGTTCAAAACAAAGCAAAAAAGAAAAAAAAAAGAGAATTTGAAGTGGAAATAAGTCAATAGATAAATTATCTTCTATATTTTACCATTTTGTTTGATTAATCGAAAGAAGTTTACATCCCATTCTTGTGCATTGAAGAGTGGTGCCAAGAAGAGTTAGTAGCTACTTCAAAAGAAGAAAAAGCGGATTCAGGTTGTAACAAACAAGTAAAAGAATTAAAAGATCAAATACATGATTTTTTTTAGCATAATGTAATTGTCAACAGATACAAATAAAATTGTCAACTTCCTTCTCAAACATCCCCATTGAGTAAGTGCATGAACCCTGACCAGGTGAGGGGGAGGGGGAAGAGTGGGTGGGGTTGCCCTTCTCCCCTAGGACTTTGAAAATTTTTAATTATATGTATACATCAATATCTCAATTTCAAAATTAAAATTTGATTGAATCCTATTAAATATTTATATTATATTGTTAAAACATAGACAACAATTTGACATAATGCTTATAACATTATAAAATTCAAAAGAAATGTTGCACCATGTAGAACTTTTTGTATCCCACAATTTTAAAAACAATAAGAGATTCTATGTAAGTACTAAAGTATTCAATTAGTACTAAAGTTCTCAATTTAAGTTAATTTTCGCATATTCAAATATACAAACTACCATGCAGGCAAGATGTTCAGATGTTGGCACTTAAAAAATTGGACCATCTCAGATTTGACGTTGGCAGTTCACAGAGTGGAAGATCACAGATTGAGAGTTCACAAACTAATCCTTCTGAGGTTGTTGTTGACACTTCAGAGGTTTATCAAGGAAGAAAATGAATGTTGCTTACAATTCACAACAATCCCATGTTACCCAAGCTGCTACGCAGGTATAATTTTCACTTTTTCCTTTATTACAATTCTCTTGGTCAAACTAATGTTATTCAATTGTTGCGTTAGGAAGTGCCATCCCAATCAAGATGGCCGAGTATGAGATCCCAATCAAAAGCACCGATCTCAAAGAACCAGAAGAAGAGGAAATTAAATATGTAATGGTCATGTTTTTGTGCATGTAAATGAAAGTAGAACATATGTGATGTCAATTTTTTGTATCCCAATATGTGCTTGTCAGTATATGCATTTCAACTCAGCGTTGGAAATGTGTAATGATCCAAGGCATATGATAAGCATTTATGTAATAGTCATATTTTTGTGTATGTAAATGTAAGTAGAGCATATGTGATGTCATTTTTTTGTATCCTAATATGTGCTTGTCAGTATATGTATTTCAATTCAGTTTTGAAAATAAAATATGTAATGGTCTTTATGTAATGTGCATGAGCTAGCTTGTGACCTTACTTTTCAAACTTACAAGATAGATGAAACCATCACAAAACATATACAAAGGTACAATGACTACAAGAATGCGTTAAATAAAATACGATGACCTCCCACCAACTGAATAATTAAATGGATAACCGAGTTATTTTTTAAATAAAGTTAGATGACCTTGACAAGTTAGATGGTCATAGTGATATAATGTTAAGTTGGATGATCTTGAAGCTATAAGGCATAAGTTGGATGACCGTTGAAATATTCAACTTTAAGTTATATGATCATCGTTTTGCAACAACTTAAGTGAGATGACCATGTACTTTATAGGGTTAAGTTAGATGACCTTATCACCATGACATTTTCGAAGTTAAAGTTGATGCCCTTCACTCGAGATCGGGTGACATATTCCACAAACAAATATTATACCCCCAAGAGAAATAAATAATCACTTTGAACACACAAATTTCATTTAATTAAACAAACTTTGTTCGTCGAACACAAGGTGTCAACAAACCCTAAACATAACTAATCATGTAAGAAACTAATATACATATACAAATAATTGACATCTTTCTAATCCACACAGCTATTTTTTTTCTCTCCTTCAATTTCAGCTTTCAACTTTCTAACATGTTTTCTTTGATCTTTGTCTCAATAATCCAGTTTCTTTCCATTTTAGCATCAATTTTAAAACCCAGCTTATTGATGCATGTATTCTATAACTTATAATTAAATTTGCATTTAGGCTTATTTTGTATAATTTGTCGATAGCATGTATATATTCTTACATTTATTTCTTTAATTTTTTTTGAAGTAGCCATCTACCTCTAGTTGGTGTATTTTGTAGGAATTACTGATGAAAATGACGAAGGAACAAAAGAAAAGAAGAATAACATAAAATGGAGTATAATTAGCTTCTAAAATTCAAAAGAGATTTCTTCACGGCCCGTTATACAATTCTCATGGCCGTGAAAGGTCTACCTCACACCCCATCATCTGGCTTGTGCTTACAGAATCGCTGCACAAAAAAATGGATTTCACGGTCCGTGATTATCTCTTCACGGGCCGTGAAATATTGTCTAACGCCTCAAAAACTCATCTTCACGGCTCTGGCAGAACACTCAAATGAAGGAACTAGGATTTCATGGTCATGAAATAATTCTCACGGTCGTGAAGACCAAATTTCACGCCAACCGTTGTGTTTCACGGATCGAGTGTCACCTATTTCACCCGAAGAGAACTTACAGGCCGTAACAAATTTCTCACGGCCGTTACAATGAATTATCACAGATCACATAAGTCTCACGACTATTATAGCAAACCCGATATGAAAGAATTATTATAGGCGAGCGAAGAGTAATGAACCGTTACACACCCTAGTAGTCCTATTACCGGTCGTTATATGGTTTTCACGGACATTGCAGAAGTTTTGGAATCGACAATCAGCAACTAACGGGCCATGAACCACTCTTAACGGGCCATTACACGCTGAAGCAATTTCAAGACTAATCTTTAACGGGACACCACAAATCTTTCACGAGTATCACATAATGATCAAGTATTCTGGGCTTGAGTTTCACGGGTCATTAACAGTTTGTTACGGGCCGTGAAATCGCACAAGTCTTGCTTTCGAAGAAGGAATCATCCGAATCACGACCGTGAAGCTACTCTCATGCCCCGTGATGGCAGGATAACTTCGATTTTGACTCTGATACAGCCGTTAAATCAATTACATGGGGCGTGACAGACCTTGAGGTTGATTCACAGTTTATTTTTAAAAGAATTTTTAACGCACAAGGACTCCAACTCTTACCATATATCTCATAGATCAATTGAAAACAAATTAGACCAAAAATTTTAAAATTTTGGAGCTTTATGAGGCAAAACTTTCAAAATCAATATGACTACGAATTTATCTTATTTTGCAAGGAAAATATTTTTGTTTATTCTCAAACTTCATGAAAACTTAAGCCTCTATAAAAAGAGACGACTGATAGTCAAAAATAATTATGCTAGGGCATGCAACCTGTTCCTTGAAGCTAAGAATGTGAGAAGACTCAGAATGATAGTTGAGAAGATTTCTATTGAATCGACTCTAGACGAAAATTCAGTGTCAGTTCATCGGTGATTTCCGAAGAGTATCATTTGTTCTACTTAATGTTGTGATGATATTAGACATTTATTTTTCTGTCTTTATCTTTCCTTTAGTTTGGAATCCTTAGTTATCTTCCTAGTTATACAATTTGTAATAGTTCTACTGTTAAAGGCAAACTGCTAGACCTTAACTTTTTAATTAATGGAAGTTCAGTTTCTTTGATTATACATGTTGTTATTAATGCTTTTCAGAGACTAATTGTTTCTCTTAGTTGGCAATTATCCCTTTGGGAATAGTTAATTATTTTGCGTGATGTTTGTGAAATTGATTTAAGATTATTATGTCGAAGCATTATATATCACAATTCATAGGATCCTAGATGAGATGCGTGTTGTGCGGTCGATTAAATATTATCATTGCATGTTAATGGTTCATAATCTACAGTTTAATACATCACAATCTCTGTTTAATTTGGTTATATTCCTGAATGGAGTAATTGTGTTAAACGTGATGATTGAGACAGTTTGATTCGTTATGGTAGAAGGTCAAAACTTGGGGTAGGTTCTAATCTGCCAATTGAAACAAGCTTAATATTTTCAGGTGCTATCAGTTTGTCTATTTTGTAATCCTAAGGACCTATGCATCGGTGGTTTAATTTAGTTTTAGTTTTTTTTTATCTTTTTGCAATTTTACTTTTTGCACATCTTTTATCCAAAACTTTATGTCATCTCCTATCAGCCTCTAAGATTTGATAAATAATTAAATTAGTTTCTCGTAGGATCGACAATTTATACTTTTCATTTTATTACTTGAGCAACTAGTGCACTTGCTAGTTTTATTATTATCAATTTTTGCATCACTTATCCACCCTGCGTAATAATCCGTTGATCACCAGCTTACTTCTTCATTCCACAAGCAGATCTAGCCAATCAAAATAGTTGCACGATCGATTGTCCTATGAAAAAACATAAACTTAAAAAACCAACAACTTAGTTAACTGAGAAGTTACAAATGAATGCATAAAACTTATCTCGAAATTTTGATAATCGTAGAACAAATGCCCTGGGTTGCTTTCTGTCCACAAAGTTCTAACCACCAATTTTTCTCCGCACTCGCACCTTCTTAATAGCATAAGAGATGACATTATGTTCGTACCATGAGTGAGCGGAGCGACGAGCAGGGGAGAGCAGAGCAAGTGCAAGCAGAGCACCGAACACACGAGTGAGCGGCAACTCAATAAATCTAGAGTTTATGTGGCGAAAAGGGGAAATGCATCGGCAAAATGAGAACCATTCAAGTGTAAAAGATTATAAAAATCACGTAGGAAAGAAGTACATTTAAGTTATTTCCGACATGACAAATGATAGGTTGGACAACGTGGCATCAACGTAAGCAATCTACCAGTAAACAGGCAAAAGCCGATTGCAATGACCATAAGTGAAAGATTACCTTTCAGTTACAAAATAAAATTGAATGACCTTACTGAGAACACCCTATAAGTTGGGTGACCATTCCTGAAATTTACTCACGATTAAAGTGACAACCTATAAAAAATACACTCATATGCTATGAAACTTCCTCCCGTACAATGACATCTCATAGCCTTGGTGAAATACACTTCTGAAAATGGCACAATGCACATATTTTTCCTATACAACATTCAACTACCCTGTAAAACGCCTACAATCAATCAACAGAGACCAGGCAATTTGAGTGTATGCTCCACACTTTACAGTCATGGATCTGTGAGCTTTATGAATGTGTATTCATCTTCTTTGGTATGTTGTAAATCTACTACATGCATGTGTTGTTCGCTAGTCGTCCCTGTCAGCAGGTCTGCCGGAGCTGCGGCACTCGTCACTGCTGATAACTGCACTTCAGCTGTAGAGTCGCGTGCATCTTGATCCATGCTCGGCCGCCGTCGTGAATTGGTATGTGTCAAGCTTCCGGACGGTTTGAATCTGTGGACTGGGCGTGCAGGAGGAGAACTTGCAGTGGCTTTCGGACTACCACCCGGAGATCTAGATGGGGAAGTCGATCCTGCATTCTTCTTCTTCATGGCCTCGTTGCGCCATTTCTTGAGAGCCTTGGATGTCTGCTCATCGAAGATGGACTTCTTCATGTGTGAACCCATCTGTAGCAAAATTCAGTTCCAGAAAATAAGGACATATAAAGATATTCATCGCATTTAATCTTTTCCGAGGTGTACTTGATGCATTTTAGTTGTTTTGCAGACTGACCATGATAGATAAATGATGGGAATTTTCATGCACAACTAATATATATGTATGTGTATGCATAATATGAAGAAAAAATATTAAATAATAGTATGTCGCAACTTGCAAAGATGTCGTAAGCTCAATCTCCTCTTCTCAAGCTACCTTAGGCAGAATTAATAAAACATTTTAAATAATATATTCAAGCTATTGGATACTGCCTTTTGCAAATACAATATTTCATTTTAAACTTGTCATGAGAAAATATAATGGATGTGAAGAAGAAATCAGATTTTTGGATAAGATCTGAATGTTTTGGGACAACCAAAATGATGATAGAAGTGAAAAGTTAGATGACAACCAATTTCACTGAACACATTCCTTTTACAGTTGTGAAATCTATCTGCAATAGATGTTTTATTTTGAAAAGCTAGATGTATTCGTGTCAAAGAAGATATGCAAGCCTGTACTATTCCTCAGCATTGATGTTGAAGACCATGACAAGTAGCTATACTACAACAAGAGTCTTTTATTTGTCTTTCTTTCACTAAGTTGAATTTACCAAAAGGAGTATGGGTACTGATATTAATGCTTTTCCGAAGTAAGCGATCTGTGTACAATGAGCAAGATTTGACATAAAACATACCTGAGAAACAAGTGCATAAAGCGGCAGCGTAATGTAGCTACAGAGGAACTGCACGCCAACCCTAGAAACCCAAGAAGCATATAAATTAATCATAATTAGCATGCTTGAAACAGGATGGTTTTCTAGTATAACCAGCATGCGGCCACGAAACAACGATATTTGCAATGAGTTTTGGGTATTCTATCATCAGGACACAAAACTTGCCATTAGAAGAATGTAAAGTGGTCATATGTGGCTGTAAAATGAATAGATTATATAGCATATGACAGAATACTGAAGTTGAAGAAGCCCATTCTTAATCAAATGAAGCTCTTTCTGAATTCCATGCATCAAACATGCATACTCTTAGAGGATTAAAAGCTTGTACCAAGAATAGTTCAAATTGTGAGATGTAAAAGTGATTAGTAAAAATCATGTGATGCCGATGCTTTAGTGATATGAACAATTACCTTAGTTATTGCAATTCATGAGGCTACTCTTTTGAAATCTTGAAAACATCGAAAACTATTTGCCAAAATAACTTGAGAGCCAATCCATGAGAAGTTGGAGTCCAAACCCAAGAAGACCAACTTCATGTTCTAGTATTGATCATACAATTATCACTAATTTATATTTATATGATTTGTCAATTTATATTTATATTTATCACTAATTTATATGCCAAATCAATTTTTTTATATGATTTGTCAATTTGTCAATTTTGTCAAGGCTACTCAAATTTTTTTTTTAAACTCCGCCTATAGCCGGTCCCAAGCTCAGATAAAGGAGGAGGGTTGTGTTAGGCCCCGACAGCCAGTGTAAAACCCTGTCGAATCTCATGAACATGGATCAACGAATATATTGTGACATCGTATGATCCATATAGCCGACCCCACCTAGTGGGATAAGGCTTTGTTGTTGTTGTTGTCGTCGTCAATTTTTTAACCTGACGAGCTAGGTTTACGAAAAACTTAAGTTTGTAGGTTAGGAAGTCATATTCTATCTAACATTCACATGAAAGAAAAATTAGTTTGAAGCTATGAGCTTGTTGATATTGAATTTATGATCTATAAAGCCTCTTCAAATGCGACGGTCAATTTTTTAGTTTGATAAGCCAATCATCTTTCAGAAAATAAGCTTAATCTATAGGGATGAAGATATCCAACAAATTAATAATAATATCATATGATATGAAGCTTTTTTCCAACTTTGAAGAAGTTTTCCAAATGTGGGAACATTTCAAGAAAAAAATTACCCATGCATTAGGGCATGTTAGATATAAAAAATACACCCATCATAGCAAATTTAATTCAACTGTCAGAATATAGGTTAGAGCCTCAGTTCAATGACTACAATTATTTTATTGCACTCTTCTATCTTGTTAAATACAGAAGAAAGAGAGATTATGTGTATACTTCAACAATCATACCAAATGATGTTTCAATTAGAGTGCAATAATTCCTTGTTGTGAGAATACGCAAATGAACAATAAAAAAAGCCTGTTCATCTGTTGAAATATGCATGCGAAGCAGACTTATAATATTACAAGGTACCTATAGATAACTGTACAATAGGCAAAAGTTCATAAATGAACTCACCCAAGACAAATTCGGGTAATAACAAGTTGTCTAGTGTCATTGAAGCAAGAGTCCAAACCAAATTCATACTGCAAAATTCATGAGCTGTCAACTTAGGCAAGAAATAATACAATGATCATCAAAATAAAAAAAAATGAGTAGAAACTTACCCAAATCCACATGAAATATATTAGCTGGAAAGCATTCTGCAGAGGTTAGAAAATAATTAAGGTGCTTAGTAACTGTTTTTAGAGGTGGATAATAGAATACGAGAAACTGACTTTAAGAAACATAGTAAACTCATATCAAAGTGTCTCTATGTCCCTTTAAGTTTGGGTTTGGTGGATGACACTCTTAAGCCCTTTCAGTTGATACCCCACAACCATATACTAATAAAGAAATTTTACGGTATCAAGGCAATCCAAAGCTCAACTAAAGCGTGATAAAGAAATAAACAAAAAAAAACAACTTTTGGAGGCGGGTGAAAGAAGAAAGATAATTCCTTCAAAAACATCACAACAGTGTGGCGTCTTTATTCAGCTAGCAAGCTATTGTTCAGATAGCAGATGAATAAAGGACATAATCAGTATCAGATACAATATATGGGAACACCAAAAGGCAAAAATGAAAGTCTATGAACCACCTGATTTTCTTTTCTGAGGATCCTGGAACTAGCTATACAACTCATTGACCCATATTGACTCAGTAATAGTGAACTTAACTCATCGAGTTTGTAGTTTCAGTTATGATACTATCGCAAACAGAAAAGACTAAAAGTGTATGGCTTTGGCTAAAAAATCAATCATATATTGAGGCAAGTACTCAAAATTGACCTCAATCAAGAGTGGGGGAACGAAGATGAAACAAAGACAACAAAGACTACCCAAAAAGAAGATGAGATAAAGAAAACAAGAAACTTTATACATACGCTTATCATGCCTTCGTTGGAATATATACTAGTTCATGATACACATCGAACAATATAATATAATATATTACTAATATAAAACATGTATTGTTGTACTTGTATATATGGCATACACTCATGGATCTGATCCATACTTTCAACCAGATAAATAAGTTGGAGAATTTATTTCTGACGCTGTATACATTAAAAAGAAAAAGTGTGAAACAGTACCTGAAATAGTGTAAAGTGAATCAGAAACAACACAAAGCGAGGTCGACCAAACCAAAAATGGTGATCGCTGAGCTGTACAAGAGGAATTCCCTGGATTACAGCGTGTCTCTCTTTGATATCAAGAGCCATCCTTGTAATTATTGCTTGCAACTTTGTTCCTACGGCTAGCATTATCTGCCCAAACTTTGATTGTTAGTTATTAAAAGCAGCATAAAAAAATGAGCAAATGTAAACCCGAAACACTTTCCTAGCAGTGGTGGTATGGAAGGTAGGTGCTTATGCACACAACCTTCCTCCTGCTTCAGCAAGGAGGTTGTTTCCATGCCTTGAACTCACAACCATTTGGTTGTCACAAGAGTAACTTAACAATTGTGTTAAGGCTTGCCATGCAGTATAAGAAAATGAATGCATAAGCACTAATATTACTTACAATTAGAGGAATGACAGAGATCCAGAATAAAGTGTGCCATCCTGGAGGTTTAAAGCAGATGTTAGTGCAAGTATTCACTAATAAATGGGAAAACATCTTCAGTGTTGTGAGAAACCCACCCTTAACATTAAGAAGCAAAAATATCACTGCAGAAGCCCATAAAGTAGGACTGTTGGAAAATGAAAAAAAAGGAAAAAGTTAGAGTGAGGAAACAGAGCAAATTATATTTAGGATTACTGGTAACATAGGGACAGTATAATTCATAAACTGATGAACTAATCGAATGAATGGTTAGGAACACTGAATAGAAACATGACTAGAAGAATCCTAAGAAAGAGATAACATAAGAGTTCATTTATCATTCATTTTGTTCATATGATTGTCCGGCACAGCCGACTCCACCTAGTGGGATAAGACTTTGTTGTTGTTGTTATTGATTGTCCGGCACGTTCGAGAAGTATGGTGACCATAGGCACCAGATATTTTTATAACGAAAATGTGGTAGCATATTGAGTAGCTTAATATTACGAGTAATTTTCCCCTCAAAAAGTGTATTACGAGTCATATCACAAGAAAGGTAGTGCTGGCATGTATGACAAAGCTCAGCAGTGGAAGCAAAAGAACGTATATAACATTATCCACTCTGAACGAACGATATTCAAATTCTTGAGAACACAACCTTATATAATCAATTGTCTATTTTGTAACCAATGATCATTGTCAACATTTTTAATTACTTCGTTTCTACACATTATATTTATCCAATATCTATATCCCTCCCTATGGTGACTTTGATATAACATGAAATTGTACATTATAGTAAAATATTACCATACATTGACCTTCAGTGCCAAAGTTGAACATGGTAGAAAAAACGCATGCAACAACAGTATGATATATTTCAACAACAATATATCCCAATTCAACAGTATATCTTTTACAAGGTAAAGGATAGACACAATATACCCCAATACCTAATTCCAACAACAACCTTGAAGTCATCCTCCAGTGTCCTTTTGATATATTTCTGGAAATCAAACTTGGTACCAACAGCTAGATGAGCCTGTCGAATGTTATTATCTGTCAAAGAAGAAGTAATTTTATTGGAATTTCCAGAACTTCTCTAATGAGTGAACTTACAGTGACAAAACCATGGCGCATGGTCAAGTAATCAGCTCTTCGAACTGATCTGAAGAATTGACGGAAAAAACTAATCTGCACATGTTTATTCAAGTGGAAACCATCTCCATATTAGACTCTAGCAGTAAGAAAGATCACTCAGTGAATCAGTAAAGGAAAAGCTGTTTATAAAAAGTAGAGCAGTAAAGGAAAGCTTATTTACAGTGCTTTGAAAGAAGGCAAAGGTCTGAATGAAGTCAAGAAACTGAAAACACTTTTTCCATGATGCAAAAATAAGATAGAGAAAACATGATGTTAGATAATCTATTTAATTAGGGAAGTGTTGATCCATGTTAGATAAGAGGCAACATGATATGTGAATAAAATATTTGTCAATAGCAGCTACTACTCTCTACAGATATCTAGCAAATACCCCAAAACAAAAATAGACATGATAGAGAAAAAATAAAGAAAAATAAAAAGTATGACAATTATAAAGTATATCTTACAAAGTAGAATGAGACTGGAACTTTATTCCAGAGGCTTATATGAATTCTGACGAATGAAGTTTCATGTGAAAATCTGAACCTTGAAGGGTCTGCAAATTTCAAAACCAAAACAGATAAATTGGATCCTCTAGAAATAAAATAAATGAACAAATAAATAGAGAAAACCAGGACATCTCATAAATTGTGTGTACAAGAAATCTGCTAAGTTTATAAATGCATGGTTACTCGGTCCAATCTCAACTTCTTAGTCAATTTTTTTGTTTATCACTTCTTCATTGGAGATCCCAAGTTGAAAAAAATGAAAAATGGAGTTCAAAGTCAAGGTGTCTTATGAAACGATCAGAAACTATATATAGGTAAGTCTTTTGTATAAAAAGAATCAACAATGGGTACTACTAGCATTCAGTGACAGGAGTTAAGAAGCAGCAAAAGAGAAAAATATACAACAGTTTCGAACTTGTACCACCAACAAGGAATTGCAGATTTGTTTCACCATTAGAAAGAACCCACGACAATGACCATATTCTCTATAAGTATTTACCTGAAGCATGAAACTACACTGATATAATTTGTGACTGTGCTTACCATTAGAGAACTCAGAATCTGGAGAGGAAGTCTCAATTTCCCATTCCTTCCACCCACGGATCTGTATAAAACTGGCGTTAAGAACTAGCAGAAAACAAATCCTTCCTTCCTAGGTTAAATAAGACATCTCTTTTAAACCAAAGAATATCATGAAATGGTTACAGCAAGAGATGACCCACCTTCGCTCTTCCTAAGGCCATTGTTATAGCACTGTATGCTACATGGAAGACTGCCAAGAAAAATATGAAGATGTGCAACTGATGCAGTCCATTTAATGAAATCAGAGGTACTTTCCCCTGTTCATGATCAAAACAAATACAGGCAGAAAGTGTGATTTAGATCCAACCCAAAAGAAATTCTAGAGACAGACAAATAGTTTAGTAAAACAAAGTAAGAAAGCTCACAAGAGCACTAAATGTGTTGTAAAAGTACTGCATAAATGCATCTTTCCTACCATTAGTTTATCACAGATAACTAAATAAAGTGCAATTGTACACACTAATGACACATATGTGGTGTTATATCCCGGTTCTTTATGCATGATTTTAACATCCCTCTACAAAAGATGTATGTCTTAAAGAACACTTCCCAGAGGAAATCCTGTAGTAAGAGGAGTTTGGAACCTGTAGACCATCTCCACGGGGCGAGTGAAGGTGATGGATAAAAGAATTAACAGGCCTGAAACGGATTTGGAATGACCAATGTTGACCCAAAAGTCCACAGAGAGAGTTTGTGAAAATTACTCACTTCATGACATTTAGAAGATGATGAGGCCTCCATCAACTCCCTATGCAAGGGGTAAATTTTCCCCAAGGCATCCCACAAAAGCCTCCTGTGGTGTTCTTCACTTCCTTTTGTCTTGATGTCCTTATGCTCCATCGAACATGGCAACATGGTTTCTGCATATTTCTCAGGTATGCAAATTTTGATGATGTAGTTCTGTCCAAATGTCAGCAGCAAGGAAATGAAACCAAGAATCATCAACTCTGCAAAAAAGAAAAAAAATATATACGTAGAAAAGGACAACTTACAACCAAATCCTGAGGAGGATGAAATTTAAATGAAGTAACTAAGTCTGTTATCAAAATTCTGAAATCTTTGAATCCTTACACTCACCAGCTTTAATCTTCTCCAGGGCCTCATACATTGCCTTCTTCCGTCTCTCCGTAAACCACTGGCAAGAAGAAACTATGTTAGAAACAAGCCATCTTTCTAACTTCAACTTGAGAAGCACAAAAATGCTGTGAAAATTAAAGAAAAAGTGATTCCGAGCATAAACAGAGCATATCACTGATGCCCGAACAAAGGAAAGGTACCCCGACTGCATGAAAATTTGTTAAGAAAAGAGGCACATATACACAGAAGAGTAATCAGAATAAAAATGTTGCAGAACATGTTCTTATTCTGTTAATGTTCTGCTTAAACCTTCCCCAGAAATAAATTATACAAAGCAGAAATTTAGTCGAAACGGTAATATATATATATATGTATATATATATATATATATATATATATATATAAGTCAAATTAGGGGAATTAACCATTATAATAAAATCAAGCATTGGAAAGAAAAAGGAAATGGAAAATTGTTAGAAAGAGAACAAATTTATAAATTAATTAATTGAAAACATCACGTATAAGAACAAGAAGAAAGTTGTTGCTTGTTTAAACTCTCTATTAATATACAATCTCGTGAAGGTATTAAAAAAAAGCTCAATCAAAGGAAGAAAAAAAATCAACTAATTTTATCTGAAAGATGAAATAAAACATGAAAAATCAAAAGAAGTGATCACAAAAAGAACGCATTGTTATGCCCTCGAGGACCCGCATTTTCAAACAAACGAAGAAAATGCTGCGTGAATGTCGTAAGAGAGAGAGAGAGAGAGAGAGAGAGAGAGAGAGAGAGAGAGAGAGAGAGAGAGAGAGAGAGAGAGAGAGAGAGAGAGAGAGAGAGAGACGGAAGGGGAAGAAAGGGAAAGGGCCATCAATTTTACCTCTCCGAGGTGGTGCAATCCCTTCTCCAGTAAAATGGAGATCAAAATGATGACGCCGCAGACGGAAGCCACCGCCCACGTCGGCGTCTGGTCGAGCTCCCGAGAGTTGGCCCCACCGCCACCGCCGGCCATCCTTCAGCTCTTCCGGCGACGCCAAGGAATCAAAGAATTGCGCTGTGAGGGGAGCAGCTTCTCTTCTTTTTTTTCCTTTCGTGTCAGGAGAAAACGAAGGAGAAGTAGGGAGAAGAAATGGGAGGAGGAGGAAGAGGAGAAAGAAAGGATGGTGCAGTGAGGAAGAGACGAAGAAGGACGCGGAGGTGAAGGAAGAAAAAAATAGGCGAGGGGGCAAAAACGAGCGACCGCGAGATCTGATTAAAAAAAGTAACGACTAGGAAGCAAAGCGCGAAAAAGGGGACAAAAAAAACATTAGAAAGATATGCCGTTAGATTTTGTCCGAGACAATGTGAAAACAAAAGACAATATCTCGTTCGACGTACGAGGTTCTAATGGTGTCTTTATTAATTATTTCTTGGGTGTCGCGAGCAAATTGTTCAGACAATTGGAAAGAGAAACGCACGTCTTTTTTTTTCTTGTATTAAGTTTTCGAACCTTTCAATACAAAAAAATGGACGGCATGAAATAAATTAATTATTTCGTGTTTTCGAGGTTTTAACTTATTTTTATTTTCTTTTTCTTCTGACTTCGATTCATTCGTCGACTGAATCGACTGCTTATTCATTTATTTTTCTGTAAACCATGAGTATATATGACCTTTTTATGACTGAATCTGACGTCGAATTTTTTTTCTTTCAACTTGGAAATTAGAAACGAAACGACATATATAATAAAAGATTGATAACAAGATAAAAATAAAAATAATAAGAAACAGTAACACTATATGTCCCAGTCACGTTTGAACAGGGTTGGACATATCACAGCTTTCTCTTGCAACCGAACTTAACCAGCCGTTCGTACAGTAATTCAATTACAAGTATATATAATTTATTTTTTTAAAATACAAAAATATACGTATAGTTAAAAAAACATGCAATATTGCAATGTATATATGGATATTTCTTTTAGAAAAATCTTGCTTGGGCTTTTAACACGGGCCGAAGCGTACGGGCCGCAATTAAGGGACAGTTCGTGAACGCGCGTACAAGGGTAGTTTGGACATTAGAATTTTGTCTTTTTCTTCTTTTTTTTAGCTTTTTAAATAAGAGCTCGATATTTTTATTTTAGCGATCAAGACGGCGTTCTTTAATCCGAACGAGAGATAGATACATGCAATAAAGATCTCTCATTTTTTGTTCTTTTTTTCCTCATTTTTTTCCCTCCAGTCCATTTCTTCGTCTCCTACTCCGAGTGCTCGCTATGGCAGCAGCAGTGACCGCGTGCTCGCTCGTTTCCTTGGAATCGCGTCCCACGGCGCCCTCGAGTAAGATTCTCATGCCGATTCTGACAAAGTTTCGCCGCTCTCCTGTTTAAAATTCTGGAAAATCTTCAGGTTCCATGTTTAATTGATGGGAATCCAATCTTTTTGGGATATTTGATCCAATTCCTTATGCATTGGGGGTTGTTTTAGACAACTTCTCATCGGGAAAGATAATTTTATATTGGATGATATGTTGTTTACTTGATGAGTCGAGTTAATTTGGCAAAAAAAAAAAAAAAAAGCAGAACTTTCTTTTTGCTTACATTCGTCAATCGTTTCGGGGCGTATTTGCGCTGGCGATGATCTAATACGTGAGTTGTTTGATGGAGTTCTTGTTGGGTTGTGGCATTTGTTCGTTCACAGTTTGCATTGATGAGCAATTATTGCATAAACGATGCGCTTTTATAATCCACAATGTGTTGTTGTAGCAAAATTCTAATTGTTTTTCTTACTGGTTTCACCAAGGACGTGCGTCGAAGCAGTTAGGGCGGCCTCCTCTGCTGCGCCACCCGAGGAGCTTGTGTCTTAAACCACTTCGGCACGGGAAAGTGGGCGCTGCAACAAATTACCGGGGCCGGATCACTGTTCGAAGTGAACTTGGGTACCTGTGAAGCTGCCAAAAGCATACCACATTCATGAATTTTTTACTTTTGCCTTTTCATTTTGCATTTTGTATTGAGCACGGACGTTTCTGAAGTCTGCCAATTATTCTTAGAAAAAGGGGGAAAAACCATTGAGTTATGTTAGGGAATTAAATGCTATGATGGTGGATATGTCAGTAACATGACGTCTCTGGTGTTTCTAGTTGACATGTTAGTTTTACGAGGAGAGTGATTTAAACTTTGTGAACAACAACAACAAAGCCTTATCTCACTAAGTGGGGTCGGCTAAAGTTCACGAGATTTGACAGGGTTTTACGCTGACTGGGCCTAACACAATCCTCCTCCTTTAATTGAAGGAAAATTTGTGAACATTCCAAAGAAATTTCAGCCTACGCTGAAAAGCTTTTATCAGTGACTTCTCTCGTGACTTACAATTTCATATTGTGGCCATATCTCTACTTAGAAGGTGAAATGACAAATGTGAATCCTACGATCTTCCTTCTTTCCCTTGTAGTTTATTTCAAATATGTAAGCACTATTATAACAGTACGGAGTGCATCTTGATTTCCTCTTTCATATTAGGAACTACCTAATTGCTATAACATTGAAATACTTATCCAAACATATCAAAAGGATTGCAAATGAACTAGTTGTAAAATTGCAAATTGATTCGCTGGCCACACTGAAGCTTAGTCTAACATTGACTCACTTGCTCTTTTCAGATAAAAAAACATAGTCTGATTGAGGATGTGACTGCCATATGTATATCGGCTGCCTTTTTCTTGCTGCTCCTTGTGTAGCGTAAGGAAGTCATATAACTTTAATTGTATGCAGTGTGTATCACCTTTTTCACATTTAATCGAAAGAGAACTAGGAATTGTTTCCAATTAATTTTACGGCTGTAAGGATCTTGAGGAGTCAACTTTTTTTTAGAAATCATAAGAAGCCAAATAAATTGAAAGTTAGCTCAATGTTTGAATTTTTCCACCTAAGACAGAATGATAAGATAAAATCGTCCTGATTCATTTGATTTTTGGTGTCTAATATGTTGTTACGAGTTAATGAATACAAGGAGTTACTAATTTATGACTCCTGACTCATTTCTTCACTCTATGATGCCACTAATTCATTTTTGCATTACTGTATACATTATTGTCCTTCCTAGAATCTTTCTTCCCTTCTTTTAATTAGTAACTTCATGTCTATGAATCATTTGTAGTGAAACCAAATGATGAGTAGAAAAAACTGCAAAATGTATGGCTTTGTTGAAGCATGATATGGTTCCAAAGAGTCATTAGGAGCATCACCTGGATTTAATTCTTTATCATTTTACTACATGCATGGCAGTCTTCGTCTTGTCCCCTCTTTATTTATTGTACACATATATATACATCGTTCGATGGATTGTGTTTTGTATGTTTATAATTGATTACTTTGTAATGTTTTCTCAGAGATTCTTTGACTCAGTGTTGTTTAGGAAGTGTGTAAAACTTTGTTATCTCTGCTTGTTAGGGATAATGGAAAGCCAAACACTGCTAGCATCTTTGTTGGTGGCTTTGTGCTTGGAGGACTTATGGTTGGAACACTTGCTTGTGTATATGCACCACAGGTACTGAGGTCATTATATTTTTTGGTTTGTTAATGATTTCTCCAATGTAATTCATATACTGGAAACTTTAAAGTACTTGATATATTTCAAACTTAACTTTCTTTCATTCTTTCTTTCTTGTTGCTTGTGATCTTCTTACTTAGACAATGTTCAATGCTGGTATTTTCTTCTAGCGTGGCTGTATAAAAGTTATTATCTGTTTGAGAACGATTGACTTTGATGTCAAAAGTGATCCAATCATATTGTTGTAAGAAAAGAAGATAAAGTCCAAACTTAGTTTCCAGGATGAGACAGAGATATACATGAGCTCTCCTTGTTCCCAAAACAATGGTTTGGCATAGACATCATCTTCTCTGTATGTACTGTACAAATATATGAATTAGTTTGTTATTTTGTAGCATGTAAAAAGATCTAGAATAAACTGAAACTTGAGCCCTCTAATCAACTTTTAAGATATTAAAGGTTGATTCTATTTTATTGATCAATTCATTCTTTGACTCATGTCAACAAGATGAATACTATGGTTATTTATTTGTAATTAACAACATCATTTCAGATTAGCAAAGCACTGGCTGAGACTGACAGAAAAGATCTGATGAGGAAGTTGCCAAAATTTATATATGATGAAGAAAAGGCTCTGGAAGTATGTTGTTATGTTCTATTACAATTCTACTTCAAATTTCTTGTTTACCACTAAGAATGCTGCTGCATGATATTTGCTGATTACACACTGATGTGGTAGTAATTTCAGTGTGATGTCTGCCTTGATGCATATTCCTTTCTTCTGCAGTTCTGCACCCCTGCATTACAACATTTTCTGATGGTGAAATATTACAACATAAAAAAATTATCCTTCTTTGTACAACCTATCAAAAGATCTAAGACCATCTTTCACCAAAAGAAAAGACAGACTTTTAGTGACATCTCTATTCAAGTTTTGCTCATTTAGGACCCTTTTATGCATCACGCTAGAGTATGATTATGGTCAGGGTAGCTAGAGTTAGTGACTACCACTGGCATATACAACACAGTTTAGCACATTTCCTTTTTGCTTTGGGAGTGGAGCTTTGGGTAGCATAGAGAGTGGCTATCACAACCGTTGTTGTTATATGGCATTTTTTTGTTACCTCTCAAACTCCATACCTGTGCATTTCATCACCTTATACTAATATCACATTACAGATGACACCCATAACTTGGTAGTTGTCCTTTAGTTTCTCAAAAAAGGATTATGGTTCTGCTACCAGAAACATTGTCATTCTTTCTTTCTTATTTTTTCTATTCCAAGTCAATGTGCCCTTCTCTTTATTTGCAGAATTGTTTCATTAAATTAGATGAAAATTGTGTGTATACCAAGTGAAAATATTGTACCAGTATTTGGAAAAGGTTTTTTTAAGGACAAAAAATAATGCTTTCTTCTCAGAGCAATTTATGTAGTCCCGTCCTTTTCTACTGTAGAAGTTTAATTAAAATGAAACCAGGGAGCATTTTATTTACAAACATGTTCCAGGAGTGCTATTTTGTCAAAGTTATGGTTGAAAATCCATAGCAGTTTATCTTGTGGAAACTTTGAAGGGAATTTGGTGACTTATTTCTGGAATTGCTCATTGATCTGATCCTAGATGTACATTGTGAAAAGTAACCAATTCTATCATCTCTCTATGTACTTGCAATCAAATCAAACCATCAATCAGATTTTGGATTCAGTATTTTGCTTCAAAACTTCTAGCATCTTGGAATATACGTAAAACCCCACCATGGGCATTAGCTAGAGCTTGCATTGATCAAGAATGGACTCCGTTTGGACTACATCTTAAGATTTGGCAGTTCTGGTTGCTTTCTGCAAAGTTTGAATAATATTTGTTTTTAGAGTCATCATTTGTCATCCTAATTTCTTTCTTGAGGACTGGACTTTTCTGCTTTATCTGGCATTCCATAGGTAATGAAGTATGATAATATTATACCAGATATAGTTATTATCAGTATGGGATTATGATAGAATAGTATTCATCATGTTTCATCGAATTGACAAGATTATGCTACCATATGAATGCATGAGATACAATATGAGATTCTTAGTAATTATCTACTTTCCATTATGCTCTTGACATGTGAATCCTCATTGAATGAGATTACAGTGTTTTCATTGTAGATTGTCGTATGACCTGCACTAACAATCATTCTTTATTTCAAACAACAGAAGACCAGAAAGATATTGACAGAGAAAATTGCACAGCTGAATGCTGCAATTGATGATGTCTCTTCTCAACTTCGTGCTGATGATGATCCAAATGGGGTGGCTTCTGATGAGGTTGAAGCTGCGACCTAATATCAATTTCTGTACAAGCTGTGCATTGCAACTATATTGTAATCCTTGTCGTCAACAATTGATATTTTTCCTGTTCTGAGAAAATGAACCTGAATTCAACATTTCGGTTCTTTACAGGCAAAAGCAAAAAGTTAGATTTTAGATGATTACATTTTTATAATGTTTTGAAAAAGTGTACCTATGTTTTTTTTTCTTTGCAATGATATATTGTATCCTTCTGTCAAGCTGGTGATATGTTGCATTAAAAGAATGTGCTAGGCAGGGATAATGAAGCAGAAAATCAGATCCAATTTGTACCGGGAACAAAAAAAAAAAGAAAAAAAAAATGAAAATCATGTTATTGAAACTTTGAAATGTCTTTCCACTGTTCTCTCTCTCTCTCATGTTAGTGTCTGTGAACTTGTTGTCCTTAATTGGGCATTCTTTCATGTTAGTATCTGTATCTGTGAACATGTGTAACACCTTTGTTACGGTCATCTGGAACGTCTCATGGAAGGAAGCAACGGAGAAAAAAACAGAAAAAAGAATTATCAGATGCATTAAATTGTCTCATGTAAAAGTTTTACCAGAGATGGTCCCAAGATATTTTTTCCCCAAACTATTACAATCAAGAACACAGCATTCATTTAGGTTTTGTTTATGTGAAAGTGGAGGTATTTTGGAGCTGGAAAAAAAAGGGAAAAAAACAATAATATTGGAATCTTCTGATTGGAAGACAAAAGCCAGTGAATGCTTAAGAACATTGAGATATGAAGCAATTAGTGCTGTTAAGGTCCATAATAACTTGCTAAATCTCCCAAAATTTTAGGTCTTGATGACAATTCTGAAGAAAAAGCAAGCTCTACTTTCTACATGAATCTCTAGTGTTCTTTGTACATTATATGCCAATGTGTTCTCTGATGAAAAAGTATGGCTGTAAATTCACTCAGTTGGATCCGGAAGGATCAATCGCTTGACATTAGTAATGCTCAAATGAATAACCATGTACAATTTGCATGAAACCGGTGTCAAATTCAGCTTTCAGTGTCAATTGAGTTATTGCTGTTGGCCTTCTGCTGCATCTGTATTTTCTTGGATCTGTTCTTAATTTCTTCTTCCTTTTCATCAATAAAAGAGAAAAATCTCTTAATACTGGGACTCGAACGAGATAACTGACGAGTTGAAGGTTCTTCTGCTTCAACAAGGGAACCATGGCGAAAGTATTGACGCAACACAAGGAAGAAGTAAATGAGAAGAGCAATGAAACATGCAAGTCCACATATGAGAAACAGACCCCAAAAGCTGCTGAGGTCAAGCTGACTAGAGTCAATTACATCAGTTTGTGAGCTGCAGCCAGACTGCATGAGCCATTTATCATGGATCCTTTGGAGATCACCATTTTCGGACAATGTGAGGATGGCAGTTGACATGTCCACAGCTAAAGGGGAATCTCTTGGGAAAACCTGGAGTTAAAACACAAACTTTTTTGAGAATCAAATGTAATTGCATGACAGAAAGTACCCTAAGTAGCATGGTCTGGAATTCAGACACCAGAAATAAGCTAATAACAACATGGTTGCAAACATTTTTTTTTTTGAGGAGAAAAAGGATGACCACCAGGTGGATTGCATATCAATATCTTGGTGGATTGCATATCAACATCTTGTAACTATGTCATTATGCATGTTCATATGCTTTTAGGCTATAAAAGTTCTTGTTCGTATGTTATGCTCTTACATGTAATATAATCCAAATGGTCATGGTCATTAAAGGCAATAAAGTGAATTCTGGCTGTGAGCCTGCCACATTCTAGATTACTTCCTTTTTTATCTTCTTCCTTAGCTCTACTAGAATTTGTGTTTAGTGCTAGAATGACTAATATCAAAGCTTAAGGGGGCCACAGTTTGAAGATACTTACAAATCCCCAACCACTCTTGGTAAATTCTGAACCCACAATTGCAAACTTGCACTGGCTTGCCAGAAACAGATCCAGATACGGACGTTCATCTACAATAGCTGCAACACCCCCATTATCAGGGCCCAGTTCCAGAGCTCTAGCATACTCTTCTGGTGAATGAAGGACCTTCAGCCTTGATCTTGAAATGCCGAGTTCTACCATATAGTTTTCAGCAAAAGATCCCACTTGAAATCCAATAGGATCCTTGCTAGTTCTCAAGCTGTCAAATCCTTTTATAGGAGATGCGAGTTGCTGTACCGTAAGGATAGAAGTCAAGCTTGCTGTGTAGCTTGATTGGATGATCAAAACGACAATGAGCCATATTATCATCACAGCACGCCCTAGGGTGCTTACAGTGTTCTCTCCTAAAAAGACAATAAAAATAATGAGTTGTGTGCTCTAAAGTTATAATTGATACCAAAATCTACATACTACAATGGGCCTTACTATGAGAGAAAAATAATGTGGAAAAGCTGAACCTGCAATAAAGCATATGAAATGGAATTAGCAGTGGGACTAAGATATTCAAAATTGCATGCAAAAGGTATGAATCAATAATTCTTCCATGAATATGCTATACAAGATTAATTCACATGATTAAAAAGGAGAATTGACAAAGAAAAAAGGTGTGTACAAGAATTCTGTATATCTCAGTGAGGTAAGAGATCTATACTAAACAAACATCGCTCTAAGTTACAGGATTTTACATTTTCAAGAAAAATATGCAGAATTTTAACATTGTACCCATCAGATCACATGGAGTTTTTCCTCTTAAGATAGACATCTATGTAAATAGGATAATCACGATGAATTATGTCATACTAAAATATGAGACATTGTCTGAAATCTGCATCAATACTAAGATGGTGGAGATAGCACACAGTGCCAAGTCAGATTCATGTTACTGGAAATGATTTTTTTAACAAAGTAGAAAATGAAATTTTATATTGGATATGATGCTCCTCTTAGGTGTTGCTTGCTTGTCAAAATAAGTCATAATATGCACCTTAGGACACAGTCGATAGATCATGCACATAGTGTGAGAATGGTAAATCTTTGTAGTCAGGTAGCCTATATGCTGAATACGTACATGGTTGGTGACAACATACATGTGACACCATCAACAATAATGCCTGTTCTTTAGAATATATGGATCATAATGATGCCCGTGATAGCAATTATAGGTATGAAAAAAAAATTAAACATTGCCATATCTGATCAAGTGATATGCAAAACTTGAGACTTAGAGCATGATATTTTACTGATCACTGGAAATTACCAACAGATTGTAGCAACTTGTTTACGCGGGGGGCCACGAAATTCATCATTAATTCTGTGCTCCAGAATCCATATTACTGATCCAACTACTAGAAAGAAAAATCCTGTGACACACCACATCTCTACTGTAAAGGGTCGTAAGAAAGCCCAGGCATTTGATTTCTGTTTCTTAACTGGAGCTACTATGACAAGGCCAGATTCGATATATGGTTGTGTAAAATCAACAATTTTTGTCCGATTTGTAACTATGGCAATGTCTCCTATAGCAGCATCGAAAACCTACAAAAAACATAGGAGAGTTGCTTTAAGTAATATAAATATGTTATCATATGCTGAAATCAGTTAGCAGAACACTTACCCCTGAAGCCACCATGTTTACGAACTCAGTGTAACTTGGATTCTCAAGACCATCTCCGAATGGCACAAGTTTATAAGGAACAGCATATGGCAACAAGTTGACAGCAGCAGTGAAGACATCAATGCAAAAACCCTTTACGGTGTCTGTACCTGGTACTTTTGATACAAATGCTTTGTAACTGGCTCTATTCGGAAAGACAATCCTGAGTTCCTTCCCATTGTTTGGAAAAGCCCATCCTCGAGGTTTTGAAGTGGTTTCACCTGGCCAAATGACACTATAAAGCATGTTGTTTGCAGCTGAATGGTTAGATGGTTTTGAATAAAGTGTTTCAGGAGCCACCACTGACAACCCAGAATAGCTGGACCAGTAACCAATGCTCCGTGAACCAGTTCCTATTACATTGATGATATCATATGCAGGATGGACAAGGTTCCCATCAGAATCAAACTGGACCCTGCCAGTTACACCCGTAAAGTTTGAATTTCGAATTTTATCAAGAAGAAGCTTCCCTTCATTGAAAATGCTCATTGCCTCGAGGTGCAGGTTTCCACCCTTCAGATCATGTAACCTTGAATCATTAGAAAATGATATTGTCCCGCCATCTTTAAAGAAGGCATCTAGTGCCCGAGCAATCGTCCACACAGTATCATAAGCATACAAACCATAAGCATTAAGCAGAAAGTTTCCACTGCCTGCCTTCTTGGTCAAGCTGCTCCACCTGGAGATAAGTGTGTTCTTCACATTTGAATTAGCAGTATGCTGACGCAATGTAAGAACTCCTTGCATTGTGTTCATGCTACCTGAAGCTAGTGGTGCCGAAGAATCTAACAGAGATGAAAGCCAATCTGTTGCTATCCAAACATATCCGTTCCCCATCATCTCAAGATAATGTGCAACGGAAAATATTATGAGTCCTTGTGTTGGATTGGCATGGACGACAATTACACGGGACTCCATCAGTGCCAACTTAACCAATGCATCCGTAATGTCATTCCTTGTGGCTCCAGGTCGAAGTCGAGCTTTGTAAGAGATTTTACAACGCCTCTCTGCCAATTTATCATCCAAGGCAGCTATGCCATTTCTCCCATTATCATCATCAATGTAAATGGCACTAACTTGCTTCCACTGGTAGTAATCTACTATTTCAGCTATGGCAGCCATTTGAAATAGGTCGCTTTGTGTGTTACGAACAAAGAAAGGATACTCCAGTGAGCCAAGTGTCGGATCTGTTGCAGCAAACGACACCAGAGGAACTTGGAGTTCATTGGCAACATGAGAAACAACATGAGCAATCGTCGAACATTGTGGCCCAACTATAGCAACTATATCTGTTTCCAGAAACTGAAAAACTGAGAAAATATAAAAGATTAGCATGTACAAATACATTAAACAAGATTATTAGACCAAGTGGTGCCTTAAGTAGAGCAGATAGGAGACGAGAAAGGTCCATTACCTTCTACCATTCCTATGAACCCGCTGCAGTTGGTGTCCTGCATTGTGATGTCTAGTTTTGTCCCTGGAAGCACACTGGAACTCTCATTGATATCATCCACCGCAGCATTGATGGCGACTTTTGCGACTCTCCCAATAGTGGAGTTGAATGTCAAAACGGCTCCGAGTCGAACATCAGATGGCCTCGAGGAGCCACTACCACTGACTAGATTATGGCACGAAAGTATCCAGACACAGAGGATCAACCGTAAAAGCACTTCCGGTCTCATGATGAACAAATTATTCCTCCTCTTCCTTAACTGCTGGACCGCAACCGACGGCTCTGAGAAAGGATAACAAGAAAAACAGGACAATTACTTCGAGGAAGCATAGAGTACAATACTGCAAGGTATTACTGCAGCAGAAAAAACAAAAGAACGCAGGAAAGCTTACGGAGAACAGTTCCAATCTAACATGGTATCTGAATTAGTTGGAGAAATTACCATCAAGAAAAAAAATACTTTCATAATCCACGAATTGTTGAAGAATAAGCTTCCACATATCTCACAGATATTTCGATCAAATAATAAGATTGGCAGCATGGCAACACTTACAATACAAGACCCCACGGAAGGAAAAAGAAATGCGCCACTTGCTCCAACACCACTATCAGAAAGATATGAAGAAGCTCTTACTGTGAATTGGTGTGGATTCAGGGAAACCCACTGCAAAGCAGCTGAAAATGAGTTCAGATCCTTGGACATGAAAAGGGCGCCATCCTGCTCGAGCGCCCCCTGCACAGTTCGCGGACTTCTGACTGGCCGTGCTGAAACCAGGAAAAGGAGACGACCGCCAGATCACATCGCAAAGAAAGATAAAAAAAGACGCGGAAATTGGTGAAACTGTGAAAGGGAAAAATTATTTTTATTATTTGATTAATTTTATCACAGCAGAGCAGCCCCACACTTGAAATTGAAATTGGAACACTATTTTTGTTGTGCTGCCGAGCATCATATGTATTATTTTTACCAACTCTTGATTTGATAGCATTCATATTTTATTATTTGATTAAAATTAATCGGAGTAGAACAAGTATTCTGACAATATTATTGTCCGTCCGATTAATGTAATAATTATTTATTAATTTTGTTGGGTAAATTATCAATTTGATTTATCACTATATATAAATATATATATATATGGTAGATTGATAGGATAAAGTTTTTTAGCGATAAGGACGATTCAATTCGCGTGATGTTATAGAGCGTATTGTCATCCAATTCAATTAGATTCGTCTCACGTGTACTTGACAGTGATAAATAGAATTTTTAATAAAAATATTTTATATTCAGATCGTTCCATTCCCACTCCTATTGGTATAAAGTTATTTTTTATTGCATCATTTGTAAACAGATGAGATTTGAGGTGGAAAGCTTACTTTAGGGGTTGCGCATCATCTGTAAATGGGAAGGAAAAGATAAAAAAAAAGGGCATGGCCCATAATTTTATTTAAAGAAAGACCATCGATAAAGGTGATCGCTACGAATGGGATGATGTCAGCTTTTGGCTTCCATGCAGGCATGTAGCTGCTACAATATAACTCTCCTAAAAATAGTTTTATATTTAATTATTAATTTATATCAAAACAATTTAAATTGTTTTTTTTGCCTCTAAAAACAAATAAGGGTTTGCGATAACCTGAGAGTTTAAAAGAAAAATGCCAAGAAATTTATGTGGACTCCAATTGGATCAATGCCTCTGTCGCCCTTTACCAATTTAATTTGTTGGGTGCGTCAGTCGACGGGGACAGCACATGTAAATGATTTATGTTGTCCGCCGGTTCACTCGTCGACCTCATAAAAATAAATTCTTTTCGAAAAATGTAATCATTTGTTGAGAATCTTGAGATAAAATCCAAAATCCCAATAATGGGAAAAAAAACGAGAAAAATGTTGTCATCTTACGCAGTTGGATTCGAATACGGCTACGGCCACCAGATCCACTTTCATCCAACCAAAATCCCATCCCATTTTTCGGTCCCAAAACGGTCTTAAATGTAATAATAAAAAAGATTAATTTTATAAATTTTTTTTTAAATTATCATGATTTTTAGTATTCAATTTTAAATTATGAACATATTTTTTTATACCTAAACTATCATAATTTTTATAATTTGCTTTATTGACCTCTCAACTTTCGTTATCTTTAATTTTTTATCATTTATGAAAAGTCAAAAATACTTCTCAAAGTTGCAGAGGTCGAAACAAATACATAAAGTTTTACTTTTCACAAAAAAAGTAGGGATAAAAAATAAATTCATAGTTTAAACTTAAATATGAAATTTTTTTCATATTTTGGGAGTGATTTATAGAAATAATTTTAAAAGAAATTATTTTCTTACATCCTACCTAATATAATTGTTGAAAAGTTGAGGCCGATAACAACATAAACTTTTGGTAAGTTAAATGAATTTGACATCGTAATCTTTCTCAACCGTCAGATCGCATTCTGTTGGCTTTCACAAAAATTAGATCGATTTTTAAATGCCACAACTCCGGGGCTCGTTTCCGAATGCAACATAAAATAAATAAGTTTTTGGGTAAAGAAAATGGATATGAAATAAATAATTGACTACCGAAAAATGTAATATGAATTATACAACAAGATATCTAGGACTCTTTTAACTCGTGTCAAATTTGTTTGTAAAATGATTAGCCGATCTTGTACTAGGTGGAAAGAGCCGGAGAGGTATAAATTCTAATTTTTTTTTTATCTATAGTTTTAGCATCTGATGAATCCGAAATTCTAATGAGGGCAAAACGATAAATGCTGATCTAATTATAAGAATCTATTAGTTATCGAATATTTATTTGATTTTTTTTAGCTATCGAATATTATAAGAATATTTATTTGATCTAATTATAAGAAATCATGCATGAACCATTTCATTGTTCAACATCACTTCACACTATGTAAGATTATGAATAATTCTCCATCTTCCTATTGTAAAGGTCAATAGAAATAAAACAGAGACAAACCTTGATGGCACTGAAGAAATTATGCAAGAGGACAAACTTTGATGCTTAGAGGATACACAGAACGGGAATGAATCACCTATCTCAGTAGGAAAAAAGGAAGTATTGAAGTATTCTCAGGAGTTTGACGGCACATCGATGCATGTTCAACTCCGCCAAGCAGACGACGATTCCAAGTCAATGTCTTCTTCCCACCATGTGGCATTCTATATTTATAGCACATGAAGGATTGTAAGGTTTAAAGTGTAGAGCAAATTTATGAACCGGCAATAAAAGTAGCTTTTGTTTTGAAAAAAATGAGTGCTCTGCTTGGTAGATCATAAGTGAAGTTTCCGTGAGAAATATTAACATTTGACCTGGTGAAAATGCTACTCTTTTGCAGTCAAACAGATCTAAGCTTATTACATGGTGTTCAGTCATTACAAATGAAATATTGATGTCCAACCATAGTATATTGACTCAGCATAACTGATCATCAACCTAAAATAGACCACTGGTCATCCTAAAAGTAGCTTCTCATTTAGCTATCAACAGAATGATAGAAAAGAAAAAGAAGCTACTTTACCCTAGAAATGTACAAAACTCTGGAGGTGGTAATGACTAAAAATGTGAGAAAATATGACTATCAATGCACCTACAGTACTATGAATTTGTGGAGGTAGCCATTAACATTAGTGATTAAAGCTGGAAACACTGCATTGAATCAACAACTACTGATATTCATTAAAACAAGGGAAGAAATATTGATATACATGAGATATAAAAAAAAACTCTATTATGCAAAATATAATGCATGTGAACGCTTGTTATCTGAAGTCAATATCATTTAAGCAACTCTCATGAATTTCTAAGATCGAGTACATAAAGGGTAAAAATCAGAGTACCTTATAACCCCTTCTCAGAAACTCCAATGAGCTCCCCTGTTCTTCTTGTAGCCCCAGAACCCTGAGGAGCTCTTCCTTGGTCTAAACATGAAAATGTTGCATAATCATGAGAAAAGTATACATGAAACAGAAGAAAAAATTTCCATGAAATTCAGTCACTAAAATACCTCTCCTAACGTAAAACGAGTAGCACTTTCTGCTACACAAGCATAAGAACCATCAGTCTGCTTAAGCATCACCTGCCAAGGTCCTAAAAAGGAGTACAATGATGAAGTAAGGACTCTCATGTTTCATCTTACAACTAGAAAGTTCATTTTTTGAAAGTAATCGATGAACTAAATTAACTCATGTTGCACTTATTGCGAGGAAGAGAAGTATTGATATTTGATTCGCTTGCTGCTATTCATGTAACTAGTTGTTTATTTCAAGGTTAATAAAAAATTTCTGGGCTATGAAAAGATATCTTAAGATGACAGTATTATATTTATCAAAACCCAGTGGATGTTTCGTTACCACTTATTTTGACATAAGCCTGAAATTAAATGATTTATTAATTGTGTATTTTTTAGGAGAATTAATTGTATAAATTATACCCATTTCCAAAGAATTTTTTTTTTTTTGAGCAGATTCCAAACAAAACTTTGTATCACATAGACCTCTTACTGTTAAGCTGCATGTATCCCAGTTGACAAACAAGCAGAGGTCTTTTGGTCATTCTTGAGGACAAAAAGGAATAGAGAAGTTATTGTGCAATACAAAGAACTAGGATAGGATCAACTAGAATTTGAGTTAGATTAACAAATCTCACTAATGATTTGAATTTCCACCAAAGCTATAGAAAGCTTTCAATCAACCTATGACAAAAATTTGTGTTAAGATGCTTATAAGAATTTTTTAATGCTATACTTGGGTTGTATTGTTGGTTCTCAACTTTTTTTTTAAAGGGTGTGCCCCTTGGAAAAGCTAGTGAGACAACTACTTTCTCTTCCAATGATTTGAAACTCAAATGGAAGGGCCATGGATGCAAACAGATATTCTCCTCTGAATGCCTTCGAGCTGCAGCATACTCACAAACCGCAAAGTGCTTTAGCTCAGGAAAAGGGCCATGGAGAGGAAGATACACAGTCCAAATGCTGTTATGCTGGCATGTACTGATAAGTATAAAACAATAGTGAACTTGAGGGGTTTATTTATGGTTCAACAAATAAAACAATAGAATGATGAATGCACCAACATAATACCCAAAAGAAGATTATGTTGGAATGAGACAAATATTCTTTTAATTGGACTCCACAAATCCAAAACTATATATCGTTGAACAAATCAACCTGATGCTCTTGGACTAATGTTGCATCAGCAAAATACACTTAAATAATTTTTGCATCAGTGATAGATTACCTGGATATTGACGGAACAAAGCGCCACTATAGTTCACCACAAAAGGAGCAACTGGAACTGTCTTCAGTGTACATGGACAAATGAGTTAATAAACCAGAAATAAGCTGATCAACTAATAAGATGGTACATTTTTAAGGGTAATACACTAGTACATACTTTTGAATACTCTCTTGTTCGGATATAGAATATTGGAACAAATTGAGAAAGAAACCTATAGTGCAACTCTTTTGTTGGAAAGCCCAAAAGACCTAAGTCAGATCTGTGATGATTCAGTTGGTTAATCTCCATGTAGAATTAATATAATAAATAATTTAGGCAGGTAATTCAAATTCACAAAGGAAACAAATTGTAATGTCCTTATTACAAAAGATAAATAAATAAACATACCTTAACGTATCCAATTCAAGATTGAAGAGAAGAGCAGGGACAGATGTAGCAAATGTTTCCTATAAGAAGACTAAAATTTAATGAACAACCTCAAAGTGTTAAAGAAAATCATTACTTCTCATCAGATTCATATCCTCAACACGGAATCACATCTTATTTTTTCAAGTTTCTTAAATCATCTACACAGCTTGACCTATTATATCATTCAATATAGCCAAAACTTTTCTGAAGCACATCCCTCTTCATTGTTTCATACTATGGAATATGGGTTAGTTTAACTAACTCCAATTTTCACTCTTTCATCTCATGCACAGAAAGCCACTGCACAAATCTTTTGAGGATATCAATTCTGCAATATTTGAAATAGGAAATAGTACAAACGTTTATAAGCTTTTCAGAATATGCCAAAGATGTACCATATAGGAATCTCCAACAACAGAACTAAGGAAAACATAGGGGTTTTGTCTTTTCAGTTACCAAGGGAATTAAAAAAAAAACTACAAACCACTTGGGACTCAACCACTTGACTTGAGTCAATCTTCCAAATTCCAACCAATCCATCTAGGAGCCGATTGATAGGAATGGTTTCTTATGTAAGAAATTTAGTAAAAAGGTAAAAGAAATATATCAAGGTTGAAAATCTACACTAGAACATTCAATAGAAATGAAATACTTCATAGAAAAGAGGTACATTCAGATAAGGGAAACATACCACGTACTTCTCTATAACAGACAAATCTCTGGTGCTACAATTGATGAAGACATACAATGATGGTGGCTCGCTAGGCTCTGAAGGACCTGGCATCAGATCAAAATAATTTCTCAAAGAAATAAAATATGTAAAAACAAATGCGACGCTACTTGAGTTTGAATCTCTTAATATGGACCATATATAAAACGAATTTGAATACAAGAGGCAGAAAGGAATAATCAATATATAATTATTACTCTTAAAAGCTCAGATTTTCTGAAAATATAAATATATATGCTAATATAGAGCATGTACTTGAAGTTTCTTCCACAGTAAGGTAACAGGGCAATCCTGCCAAAATCTTATAAGAGTATATATTACAAGATAAAACATCAATGCATTAACATATTAGTGTCGAATGTAACAGCAAATAAATTAGCAATTAAATATTGAGGCGTTCTGTGTTTCCAAGCTGATAATTTAGACCTTGGAGTCAAATTTCTTATCTTGCATATCACTGACTGAGATGAACAAAGCAATCAAACAATTAGATCGAAGTCCTTCGCTTCCAGAGTCACAATTTCAATGCAAAATAGCCTAGATGTCAATATATTGTATTACAACATCTAGCCAGAGAATTGACAAACATACCTTCGATTTCATCAGAAAAGTCAAAATCCAAGGTTTTTCTGATGGATTTGAAGAAGGTTGTAACGGGTCCAGTGGGTACATCATCCAATGAACCAATGGTTACACCACCAATCTATATAGAATAGGTTCAGTTAAAGAGTGGAAAAAATCAAGGCTATTTAGGGGATGAGAGTAATGGAAATTTGAATTTCCAAAAGGCTGAGAACAAATACATTAAAACTGGACAAGGAATAGGAGAAATAGAAGTAGAATATTTTCATAATTTACCGTATCGATAGCTGTCTGGAACAATTCAGAAGCCCTGCGCTTTTCTGGTTGGTCTGGAAATACCTTAATTTCATCCAAAGGATTACTTATTACGATCATGATTTATTGATTAGCACTATTAGTATAAAGGTAAATGTACAAGAAACCACATTAATGACAGCAAGAACATGAAAATCCTTCAATAGGCATTCCTCTTGAAGTGAAAAATGGTTAGACATCAAAGCAACTGGGCTTACGAGTGAGATTATAAATATAAAGATGTTCTTTTTAACAACTTAAACTTTTAGACGAGTTGGTACTAGTAGCACACCTAACTTAAATGATATCAAAGTAAGGCACGCAAAACCTTACGTTTAAAGCACGATGGAGATTTATTAAAAAAAATTGCTCCATTAGTTGTTCTTGTGATGAGTTGGGCACGATCAAAATTTTCAGCAATCTACACATGAGAGCTATACGATTTACCAGTTTAAGATTTTACAACAATTGGTAGCATATCTAATTAAAATGAACGACTTGCATGCAGGAACTCAAGAGACTAATATAATAAACAAGGATAACATAAGACAAAAAGGTAATTATATGGGAAATCTTCAAGAGAAAGTCAAAAACTGTTTTTGATAGAAAAGACAGATAAATGACAGGCAAAACGGTAAAAAAAAGTATGTGCTAGACAATTGTTGGAGCATTCATAAGATACATGGCTTCATTCTAAAACAATGTAACAAACATTTTATGCAGGGTTTCAATTCATTTTGGAAATTCATCATTCAATTAAGCAAACATGAAATAATGCTGAGTTTTTTTTTCTTTTTTGTGGGTGGGTGGAAAGATCTAAGACCTATCAAATTTACATGTTAAACTGTATACACTTTTACCATTCAGAAAGCAATCTAATGGAGACGAGAAAAAAACTTCAGTAAAGAACATCACTGGAAAAAGATATACATCTTACAATGCAAGACCTGATTCCTTTCATTTCTTGAAGTTTCCTTACAACAGCAAGGGCAAGTTGGATGTTCGCATCAATGAATTCGTCTGAAGATCCCTACAACGATTGAGAAGCTAAAGAAATTATTAGTTTTTGCAGCAGAAGAAAAAAATACAAGACATCGTATTAAAAAAGGATAACTCAAAGCATTAGAGGAGAAAATGCAAAGGAAAAAAATGAAAGGTTTCCAAGCTTAGACTATTCTAAAGAGCATTACTAATTAGAATTGTGAAACTGAAAAGTTGGATTTCAGGTAACCTATAGACGAATGAATCTGAAAAGGTACATGCACTATGATTTAATTGCAGAAATTGGCTGGAACATGAATTTGGTGGCAAGAAAGCATTTTAATGTAGCAAACTAGCAAAAGCTCAAAGGGAACTTGGAAAGCTATCCTTTCACATTGCGCTATTGCTAGGGAGGGACATTATGCGACACAAATACTCTTCCCTTCTGGCAGCCTTACTAGCTGCTCGTCTAGCACTCCTTCCCAGCTTCAATGATCAGCAACAAGAGACAACTAGAATCCAAAGTGGTTAAAATAATAGCCATAGTACAGTACAAATCGTATCACACTTATCTAACTTGATTTCCATATAGTACAGAGCCAGCAATCCAATAAGTAGCTTGCTAAATGCCTCAGCACCTCATGCTTGGCACAGAATTCATGTTTCAGAACACAAAGGCTAATGTTTAGTGCTTACCTTAAAAACACATGCAAACAAAAGAAGCGGCATTCACATATTCAGCAAAGGACGGCCGTTCGTACCTTATAAGACGAAATGCTGCTCGGCAATGGCCTGTTTTTATCCATCTCCAAAACAGAAAGAAGACAGTTACGAAGGCGGAACATTAAAAAAAAAAAGGAAAGATGAAGAAATACAAGAACTATTGTTACGACATCCGTTGTTCATGCAAGACTCACGGGAATTCGATCTCGAGGCGAGTCCTCCGGTCCTCGAGTGCATAGATGAGGGAGCGGGCGGCGTCGGAGACGAGGACCTCGTACGACCGGGGCTTGTACACGGCCACCCCGGCCTTGGGGTCGGCGCCGGAGGGGCTACCGCCGGCTGCGAGCTTGGCGCGGGCTTTGAGTCCCGGGACAGCGACTCGGCGGGTGGTGGGGCAGAGGAATGGGAGGCGAGGAGACGGGGACGGGGACGGAGTGGGGAGGAGACGAGTCCGCCGGTGAGATGGGCTGGAGAAGTAGGAGGGGACGGGGGAGGCGGAGGCCATGGAGGGAGGCGAGTGAAGCGAGCAAGGAGAAAGGGATAACACTGCGAGGTCGAGAGACGAAGGCAGAGCAACAAAGCCGTTTGTGGGAGCAAGAAGAGCTGCGAATAGTAGAACACGACGAGCCACACAATCAAGACTCAAATTTTTATAAATATAAAAAAAATTTATTGAAAGTGTTCCATCCATCGTAACGAGACATTAAATTAGTCGAACTTCATGACTGATCAAGATCTCAAGTTATGATATGCATCTGCACTTTTTGTAATGCTTCAAATTTGAGCTCTCATTTAAGGATCGAATCTTACGACGCTATTTTTACTTGTTGTTGGGCTTTGGGCTGATGCAGGCTGTTTTCCCCTTTTTTTTCATTTTTGCCGGATTTTACAATTTTAATATATTTTGAAAGTACCCTCTCATCCATTCACTAGTTAACAATTAATAATACACACTTTAAGTAAAAAAAAAATCATTCGCTATGTGAATAGTTGATTAGGGAATCGCCCATCTTTCTCTCTGTTTGACTCGTAAAGTTGAAAAAAAAAATCACCTTAAAAAATTGACTCGTCACGTGATGATTTTTTTCTAAATGATTTAAGATGATTTTTATAATTTAAAATATCGAATCAAAATGTAGTGGAAGATATTTGTCGTCTATCTTTTTTTTTTTTTTTAACTTATCTTCTTTTTCCTTATATTATTTGAAAAAAAAATAAAGTTATGTGATCAAAATGGGACCTCTGTAAACGGGCAAAATCAAATTGTGGCAAAGCAACAGGACCAGACTGGTGTTCATCTATTCTCATTTATAATTTGATGGGAGAAGAGCGAAAATGATTATGATATCTTTGTCAATATTTTAATTAATAAATTATTAGAATATTTTTTATTATAAAATAAAATTGGATGATCTAATAAAATGTGTGTAACTCAGTTGCTGAAAACTACCACAAATTTCATGTGCATCCCGATTTCTGAAATAAATCAATACAAAAATTACTGCGCCAAAATATGTTAGATATATTGCTAAACCATCGATATTAAATACTAAGTTATGATACATGATACTAACACTAATAATTATTTAATTAAAACTTGAATAAAAGTAAATAATAGTATATGAATTTAGAAATAATATGAAAAAGATATGATCATATAATTGAAAACTATATACATATTTAAATTTGGCTCTGAAAGGTCTAACTTGCCTTATCCAAGTTTAGCTCCTTGTATAATAAGAAAATGCACTAGAGTTTATTAATATTCCTATTGGTGTTTTATATCTTAAAATTTTTAGGTTACTTTTAATGTATTTTGTTAGGATTTTATTCCATATCCTTTTTCGGTAGGACTTTGTTTTTTATTCGATTAGGATTTATTTGTATGTGTGGTTTTTAAATTTTTTGTTGGCATAGGAGCCCAAGAGTTGAGAAGTTATAAGGATTAAATATGACCTTTGAAGTCCTCGTGGGTAATATATGTTGGAACAAAGTTTTTTTGTTCTTATGCGAGAATTGGTAATGTTATATTTTGACAAATGCACTAATCGATCAAGTAATAAAGTAGAGAGTATAGTTTGTTCATGAGAAACTATTTTACTTCACTATCCAATTTTAAAGGCTAATAAGAGATGACATGAATGCGTAGATAAATGATGTTTAGAAAATAAATTTGTAAAAGGATAAAAAATTAAAACTAAGTTAAACTAACTATGAGTATGCGTAGGTGGATGATAAATTACGGAGTAGGCAAACTATTCTATTTAACTATTAAGTTTGTTTCTAATGATTAATTAGAACCTACTCAAATTATTAATTTCCTACCGTAATAAAACAAACTGTTTATTAGAATAAGAAGATAATTTAAATATTTTTTCTAAGAAATAATCCTTATGCTAAATAATCCGATTCATATGGTATATGCATTCATGCTATTCATATGCAAGAAAATTAACTATCCATCACAGAAATGACGAGATCTCCTCATAGTTGAATTCGTTATTGGAGGGATAAACATGGTGCTATAAGAGAAGAATATAAGGATGATGTTGATGAATTTATTAAGATAATGTATGGAAAGAAATGTGTCGCTACTACATGTGACGAAATATTAATTTAAGGATGATCCGAAGAGTTTTTAAAAGGTGGCTGTGAAATACCTCTGAAATTATTTTTATAAATTTTACAAGGCTGTCTCGTCCACTAGCCTCTCTATTCAATAGGGCATGCATAAATGCCCAAGACATATTCAATGTATAGTTTGATAAGTTTATATTTGAATTGTTTTTATCTAATTTATAATTTACACAATTTAAAATATTTGATATTGATGTTAGGATGAATGAAGATTGAGAAAAAAGTATATAAAAGCTAGTTAACAAACTTTCCAAGCAGAAAATGTATATACATACATGAGGATCGATTCTATTTGAAGATCATCGTCGGCATATGATAAATTTTGTTTACTTTTCATTTAAAACTTTTATCTTGTGCTTAGTTCTTTTTGAATTTTCTAAAATTTTATTGCAAGAGTAGAAAGAATGAGATACTGTGGTTTTTCCTATAGCCTACGAGGCCACACATAAGAGCAAAAAGAGATGGTCATGTCCACTGTCCTTGGAGTTTTGGTGTCATTATTTATTTATTTGGTTGCTCGAATTAATTTGAATTATTTATCAAAATTGTAATGTTTAAATATTTTAGGACGTGTATAATGAAAATATGACAGGGGATAATTGTAGTACTCAGTTACCTGCATGTGATGTATCTCGAAAACTATTAATATTTTTAATGTCATATAATATTTTATATAGTTATAAAACTTATTTTTTTTAGGAGTGTTACTGTTTGGGAGGAGTGACATACATGATACAAGGGAGATACCTGAGGGACTTAAAAACAGCCACTCAAGTTTCTAAGAAGACATGCGGATATATTGGTGTCTCGTGTACTCCGACTTCATCGATGGTGCCTGAGATGACACTGAACAACATCAAATACTCATTGTTGAGCAGATGGTGCCTGTCTTATGATCCCAATAGGCTATTTTGTAGCCTTACACGACATCACGAGCTTAGGGACTAAGTACGTCATCGTCAAATGTCAGAGATGACATGGATGATGATGCAGGGCGATAGATTTTTTTGTAACTCTGAACATAATTATTAATTTTGTAACTCTGGATGATGATAATATTTATTTTATATTATTAATTTTGTGATGATGTTTGTTTTACTTTGAAGTATTATAATTTTTTTAGCTTATATTATTATGAAGTATTATATTATTTTGGTTGCATACTACCTAACCTCATAATAATATAGGGTTTAAGTAATATGCAAAAGTTGTACAACCAATATGCATCCAATGAATCTGAACCATTGGATGATGATTAGATGGTTGAGATTAAATGTAATAACTTAACATTAGATTCAATAGAGGTTGAATCTCAATCGTCTAATCATTATCTAACGGTCCTAATTTGTTAGTTGCATATTGGTTGTACGACTTTTGGTTGCATACTTCCTAACCTCATAATAATATAGGCTTTAAGTAATATGCAACCAAAAGTTGTACAACCAATATGCATCCAATAAATTTGAATCATTGGATGATGATTGAGATTAAATGTAATAACTTAACAGTAGATTCAATAGATGTTGAATCTCAATCATCTAATCATTATCTAACGGTCCTGATTTTTTAGTTGCATAATGAGTTGTACAACTTTTGGTTACATACTACCTAACCTCATATATATATATATATATATATATATATATAGGGGTTAGTGAATATACGAAGTGGCTTATTCTTGGCACTATTCACTCGTAACTTCAGCCGTTCACTTTGCATCAACGGCGGGCGCACGAGATGAGCGTTCTGACAGGGTTGTTTCCTCATCTCTCTTTCTCCCTCTCCCCGTGTTTCCCCCTCTCTCACTCCCTACCTCTTTCTCTTACCCCGTGTGCAGAGACTCCACCCGCCCTCTCTTTCTCTCTCCCCACGTGTAGAGTCAGTCACAAATTCATACGGTCCGCACAATTAGTAAACGTAAAAATAATTAAATATTATAATCTTATATATCATAATATATAATATAATTAGTATTTTATTATTATAATTACCGACAGTTTAGATCGTCGATAATCATAAAAATATTTAAATATTATAATCTTATATATCATAATATATAATATAATTAGTATTATATTATTATAATTACCGATAGTTTCGACCGTCGAAAGTTCAAACCGTCCGAACTGTCGATAATCGTAAAAATATTTAAATATTCTAATCTTATATATCATAATATATAATGTAATTAGTATTTTATTATTATAATTACTGACAGTTCAGACCGTCGAAAGTTGGCCCGAACCGTCAGTAAAGTAAAAATATTATTTTATTATTATATTTTACGACGATCAAAATTATCGGTAATAAAAAAATAATCCCGCCACCCTCCCCGCCTTTTTTTTCTTTTCCCGCTCCCCACTCTCTTTTTCCATCTATTTATTACCTCTCTACCTACCTCCTTCTCTCTCTACCTCTCTACCTCTTTCTCTTTCTCTCGGACGATGACCGAAGGACCTGGTGACCTAATCCGGCCTGGATCGGCCGCTCCCGACGACCCCTCTCTCTCTCGTGCATCCGCTTGATCCGGCCTCACGGCGGATCCACCGCCTGGATTGGCCGCCTCGTGGCGGATCTGTCGCTGGCGGTTTGATCCGGCCGCGCGCGGCCTAGATGGGCCGCTTCACGGCGAAACCATTGCCTGGCGGTCCGATCCGTCCTGGATCGGCCTCCTCACGCAGCCTCCACCGCCTGGCGGCCTGATCCGGCTACCTCACGATGGAACCGTCGCTTGGCGGCCTGATCTGTCCGCCTCGCGGTCGGACTGCCAAGCTCGGTTTGGAACGGTCATTGGTGGCCATTTTTTTATTTTTTTATACGTTATCTCAGACGGGTTAGGCCTCGAAAAAAATCCCAGTCATTGAAACATTTTGACGGTTGCGACTTTCTAAAGTTTTCGATGGTTGGGACCGTCAAAACTTTCAACGGTCTCCATCGCCTGAAGTTTCAGATAGTTGGCATCGTCGAAAATTTTTCGATGGGTATGGCTGTCGGAACTTCTGGCAGATGTCTATTGCCCGTTGAAAAAGTGTTTGCGACGAGTAATTTTTTGACAAATCATATTCGTCGAAAAAACCGTCGAAAACTTCATTTTTCGACGGATTTTGCAAAATTTTCGACGATCGCGATCATCAAAAAAGTCAATTTTTCTTGTAGTGTCTCCCATGCGACCGGTGCCCCCCTCTCCCCTCCCGTCTTCTCCTCCATTATCGTCGAGCCTGTGCCGACCACCGCCCTCTAGATCTGTCATCATCGAGCCCTTCAAGCCTAAATCTCGCCGTCATCAACCCCTCGATCTGATGTTTGATAGGAATCTAGATCCTAATATTAGTAGGAATAATTAATTTTCTTTTGAATAGGATTAACTATTTACTTCTTAGTTTGATTAGCATCTTTTTTTCTTTTATTTCTAGTTCTACTAGGACTTATTTTGGTTTATACTATAAATAGGGTTACTTGGAACTCTTTCCAATGGTATATGATAATACAATTTTTTTTTATAATTGCTTAGTGCAAGTATCTTCTAGGCTTGACCCCTTGGAAGTGGTCTATTGGAGGTTTGAACACTTTGAAGTGACCTAATTGGGATCCTAGTTGGACTATGAACCTATCAATTGGTATCATTCAATCTTTTTCGGACAATTGTGATATCTCAAATTTTTTTATTGAACCAATAACCTAGTTATTTCCGTCTTCCGCTATCATCTATCACATCTGCTGCTATCATTACATTGCCATCACTGTTGCTAACTACTATCAACCGACCTTTATCATAACTTATTAATAATTTATAACAATAATCTAATATTTCAAATGTGCAGGAAAAATTTATGGCTTCAAAGCATTTATTGACTTCAAAAATTTTAACACTATCCAATCGTCCTATTCGAATCGAGGAACGATTTCAAAGAATTTTACAAGTATTCAATGATGAAAATAAAGATTAATGAGTAAAAAAAAGAACGTCATATAGAAGAAGATCTAGCAAATATTCAATAATTAAATACATTCGAGGAGTATCAGACTCGTTTTGAATTATTATCAAGTCATATAAAAAATTGGAGCGAACATCGATTTATGGAAATTTTTGTTGAAGGACTTCTCTCCGATCTTCGATGGGAAGTGAAAGATCGACGATCCATTACTATAAACTACAAGAAAACTGGTGATTAGCTACACAAAATAGCATCTCCATTGCTAGTGAAGCTAAGTCGACGCCATGAGCGTCAGTATAGCATCGCACTTGAGTCACAAATTGGGGATGCTACTTGCCTACCAATAGCATTACATTAGCGTTAACTTAGCATTTCACGATATAGATCCTAACAGAGGCGCCATAGAGACGTCAATTCACTGCCATTATTGCGCGCGATGGAGCGAAAATGCGCGGGAGAACTTAGCGCTGTTGTAGCGTCGACAACATTCAACGCGAATCTAGCGTCGCAAGAATTGAGACGCGCTGTGGATGAGAGCTAGGACTCGATATGGGCGTCGTATATTTGTGTGGTTTTCACGCCGATCTTTGTGACACTACATGGCATCACATATCTATATTCGATGATATTTAACTTGAAATCAAATACTGATTAATTATTATCAATTTTTTGTCTTTTTGATCATGTTATCATTTTAGTTAAAAAGAATGTGGACGAATATTATTGTTAATTAAAATGAGAACATTGAAAAAAAGATAGTAGAATATGATAATTCATTGATTAGTCGCAATCATTGTATGTTGTATTACAAGGAAAATAACTCACTTATGAGTTATCCTATTTGTGGTGAGCTCAGATACAAGCCGCGAAAGAATTCTCAAAGTTAAAAAATGTGGCAAATATAGTATTCAAATACTTTCCCATTGTTCCAATATTGCAACGACTATTTCCTTTTGAGAAAACTGCATCATTTATGAGGCGGCACAGAGAAGGGACACGTGATGATCAAAATTCCATTGCACATCCTTTAGATGCTGAGGTATGGAAACGATTTGATGCACTTCATCTGGCTTTTTCAGCAGAATCACACAATATTAAATTAGGACTTTGCACTGATGACTTCAACCCATTTGGCAATTTATTTTAATATGTTATATAATTTAAAATTAATCATTGCTATGTGATTTCATTAATTGACAACTATGAATTCAGGAAATTCGAAGAATTATAGACACTACTAGAAAAATGATGATTACCGACGGTCCGGACCGTCGGTAATCAGCCTGAAAATCGTTGGTAACGCAATTATCGACGGTTTTTTAGTCGGAATCGATCCGTCGAAAAAATGCTCGTCGCAAACCGATTTGCGACGGGTGAAAAAAATTCGTCGAAAATATCGACGGTTCTGACCGTCGGAACAATCCCCAACGGTTCGAACCGTCGAAATTTTCCGATGGTTGCAACCGCCGGAACAGTCCCCGACGGTTCGAACTGTCGAAATTTCCGACGGTTGCAAGTCCGGCGGTTCGAACCGTCGCAACTTTTCGACGGGCGTCGCAACCGTCGATCTTTCTGCGATCGCAACCGTCGTAAATATTTTTTTAAGTATAAAAAAATTAGCGGCCGGATCGGGCCGCGGCCAAATCCTGCCGGCCGTGGCCGATCCGGTCGGCCGCTGGGGGCCGGATCCGCCGCCAGGCGGCCGGATCCGAACGCCCGACGGCCGATCCGGCCGCTGGAGGTCGGATCCGCCGCCAGACGGCCGGATCCGAACGTCCAACGGCCGATCCAGCCGCTGGAGGACGGATCCGCCGCCAGGCGGCCGGATCCGAACGCCCGACGGCCGATTCGGCCGCCCGGTGGCCGATCCGGCGGCCCAGCGGCCGGATCCGAATGCCCGGCGGCCGATCCGGCCGCTGGAGATTGGATCCGGTCGCTAGAGGCTGGATCCGGCAGCCTGGCGGCCAATCCGGCCGCTGGAGGTCGGATCCGGCCGCCTGGCGGCCGATCGACTGCTGGGGCCGGATCTGGCCGCCAGCGGAGAGAGAAAGAGAGAGAGAGACGCCGACGCGGGAGAGGGTAACCGGTGCGGGAGAGGGTCACCGGCGCGGGAGGGTCGTCGGCGTCCGGCGCGGGAGAGGGTCGCCGGTGCAGGAGAGGGTCGCCAACGCGGGAGGGTCGCCGGCGTCCGGGGTGAGAGAGGGTGCTCGCGGCCGGGAGAGAGAGAGGAGAGGAGGGAGAGTGAGAGGAGTGGAGGGAGGAGGGAGAGAGAGAAGAGGGAGGAGGAGGAATATAAAGGGAAAAAGTGGAAAGAAAGCGAGAAAAGGAAAAAAAAAGCGAGATAGCGAAATTTTAATTACCGACGGTTTCGGCCGTCGAAAACGTAAATATTAACTATTTTTATAATTACTGACGGTTGTGACCATCGAAAACATATTTAGTTATATATAATATTTATTTTTTATTTTACCGACGGTTTGAACCATCGATAATCGTTACCATTATCGACTGTTTGGGCCGTCGCTAGTTATATTAATAAAATATTCTTTATATGATATTATTATACATTTATCGACGGTTACGATCTTCAAAAATTACGGCGGATTTTGCGATGAATGGATATCCGTCGGAAATATCGACGTTCTTAATCGTCGAAAAATTTAATAATAATATAATACATTTCATAATTTATTTTTTATTTCCGACGGTCGTGACCGTCGGTAAATCCGTCGGAAAAAATTAATAATAATATAAAAAAATACATAATTTAATTTTTTCATTTCCGAAGGTCATAATCGTCGAAAAAGTCGTCGGAAATTGCGACGGATGGATATCCGACGGAAATATCGACGTTCCTAATCGTCAAAAATTAAATAATAATATAAATCATTTTCGATGGTCATAACCGTCAAAAAATCCGTCGGAAATGGAACCATCAAAAAATCCGTCGCAAATTACGACGGATTTAGAACCGTCGGAAATTATCCGTCGAAAAATCGCGATTTTCTTGTAGTGAGAATTATAGCAAGAAATCAATATGTTAGTTTTAGATGATGAATTATTAAAACTACGAGACGAACATTTTGCCGATTGATTGAGATGTGAAGTGAGAATTCTTTCCGATTGTCTATAATTAGTACTGCTCATTTGTAACTTTTAATAAAGTTTTAGTTATTTTTCTTGTAGGTTATTAATGACTCAGCCACAAATTTAGAAATTAGAGATTTGGGTCATGGACCAAGAAAACAAGTTCATAGCTACTGTGGTATTATAGTTAATGGATATATATTTCATACAGAAGAATATAGCCGACAACGTTCAACTATTAATAGTGGCTTATGTATTCTAAAAAGCATGTACGAAGACAATGACTTCGATTACTACGGCATTATAGAAGACATAATATAATTGTCTTATTTGGAAAAATCGAACAAAGTCATAGTGCTAAAATGTCGTTGATTCGATTCAGAGAAAGGAGTTCGGATCGATCAAAAGTTTAAATTGGTGAATATTAACCCTCGATCGAGACTTCAGTCATACGATCCATTCTTATTGGCGGAACAAGCGTAACAAGTGTACTACACAAAGTATCTATCGAAAAGGACCAAGGTTGAATGATGAGCATCATGCAAAGTGAGAAGTGGACTATTATTAGCAGAAACAATGGTAGATGATAATGAAACATCATTCGTATAGAATGATGTCCCCGTAGATGTTTACTATCAAGAAGATCGAACGAATGAGATGATTAGGAAGCAAATCAGTTTCATCCGGATCTTAATTTGAGGATGATCCGAAGAGCTTTTGAGGGGATGATTGTGAAACGCCTCCGAAATCGATTATATAAGTTTCTCAAGGTTGTTACATCCACCAGCCTCACTTTGGAACAGAGCATACAAAGATGCTCAAGGCATATTAAACGCTCAGTTTGGGAGTCCTTATGTAGGAAGTGATAAGTATGTTTATATTTAAATTATTTTTATTAAATTTATAAGTTTTCAAAGTCTAAGTATTTGATGTTCATAAAGGACGGATGAACAATGGCAAAGAAAGTCGAAAAAGGCAAGAGTTAACCTATTTTCGAAGCCCGAGGTCCACATCCTCGCAGGCGGGTGGATGTAGTTTGACGAGCATCGACGACGCATGGTAATTTACATACAAATCCGATTATCAATCTTTTCACTTATACTTATTTTATAAAATTTGAAACTTTATTGCAGGAGGAGAAACAAGACAGTCCTGTGGACTTTCGCGTGATTTATGAGACCACACATAAGAATCGGAAGACCAACGTCTTAGTCACGCCCACTACTCGTAGGCTTTTGGTAAGTCACATCATATGTTCACTTGGTTGTTGATGTTAGTGCAAACCATTTTTAAACATGCAATGTTTAAATTTTTAGGACGAGTATAATGCGAAGATGGCTGAAAAGTATGAAGATGATCCGAGTACTCAACCACCAGGTAACATTTCTCAAAAGCGATTTAGTTTTTAATTTATATGTTTTTTAATGTTATATAATTTATATAATATATAATATTTATATAATTGTATAATTTTTCTATTTCGTAGAGGACCCTACTATTTAGGATGAGGTGGCCAGCACGATATGAGGAGGATACCTGCGTGGCCTCGGCATAGCCGCTCAGGTACCTAAGAGGAGCGGAGGATATGCAAGTGGCCCATTTGCTCCGAGCTCATCCATTGCACTTGATGTGACACAGTTATCATAGCAGCTATCGTAGCAAATGTCGACAGATATCGCACCAGTTGTCGCAGTAGTTGGCTCCATTATTGCAGGCGATTCAGGAATTGATCCCGTCGCATAATCAATCCTCGCAAGGCCAAGGACCGAGCATGTCGAGATCAAACATCCGGAACGACAACAACAACTCCCAAACGTAGGATAGAAACTTTTGTAACTATACTTTTATTACTTATAGACTTCTTATTGGATATGCATATAGTGGGTATACTTTTGTTAGTTCAGTTTATTACTTTTCATATTCTTATCTTAGATATTGTGCTTGTGATGATTCCTCTTTGATATTATACCTATGATGGATATCAATGTATTTATATGCATAATATAATTGTATGGTGTGGGAAGGGAAGAAAATATGGTTGTAACGGGGAAAAAAATATTACATTAGAGCCTCTATAGTGTCTGCATGCATAGTCGATGCTACATTAAATGTCATTCTATGCGTCGTCAGAGCATCACAGTAGCGTCGACAATTGAAGCATCACCTTCGCGTCGCCTTCGTGACCTAACAGACATGATGTTGGCCTTAAAAAATGTCAACTAATGCATAAACTTAGCGTCGCTTGAGCGTCGGAATAGAGCCTCAAACTAACGTGATGCCTGTCGACTGCTTGTAACGAGACATTACGCGTCATCTTAACATCGAGATAGCATTTACTGTTGATGCTAGTAGTGTCTCCCTCTTCTTTGGCTCTATTGCGATGCTATTAGCCATCGATTATTGACGTCGCATGTTGTCGGCGCCAAAGAAATGCTATATATTTCAAAGACTCAATAGCGCCGCAATAGCGTCTCCTTCTTTGGGTCGCTATTCACCGATTTTCTTATAGTGATAGTTGCTGCTATTTCTTTTGCCCGATGAGAAGAAGAACATTTAAATGAAGAGAGATATAAATCAAGTCGATGCTTGAACAAATCATTCAGAAGCACAAGTGCAATAATATTTTCATTAGCAGAAGAGTCCAACACTTCAGTTTCTTCAAAAATCTTTACTAAAACTTTATCTCAACAAGAAGCGTTAAAGACAATTCAATTGAAGTTCAACTTTCGTATTCATCTACTGAGAAATCTTTTAAAGATGAGACATCTATAATTCAATTGTTAAACGAGCAATCATCTCTTGAAAAAACTACTACAAAAGGCATCATCGTTGGAAAGTCATTAATTTGTGAAAATACTAACATTGACTCATTCACACTTATGATAGTTGACTCAGCTCAAAGAATGTCGAAGGCTTCGATGTCCAAAGACAAATTTATTCGTGCAAAAAGAATTTGACCAATTTCAAATATCTTTCTTTAGCCGATGCAAGCCAAAACTACATTTTGAAGAAGGATCTTTATTTTATTGAAGTTATCAAGAGGCATCATCCAATTAAGTATCGAAAGAAAAAATTCTCATATGTTTCTGCATAGCCTTGAGGATAAGGCTATTTTGAAGAGGGAAGGAATGATAGGAACCTAGTTCTTAATATTAGTAGGAATAATTAATTTTTCTTTGATTAGGATTAGTTATTTACTTCCTGGTTTAATTAGCACACTTTTTCTTTTATTTCTAGTTCTACTAGGGCTTTTTGGATTTATCTTATAAATAGGGCCCCTTGGAATTCTTTTTAATGATATATGAGAATACAATTTTCTTTTGATAATTACTTAAAATAAGTATCCTGAAGGCTTGACCCTTCGAAGTGGTTTATTGGAGGTTTTGTCCCATCAAAATGATGTAATTAGGATCCTATTTGGACTAAAAATCTATCATTGTCTGCCCCCATCTTTGATCCGTTGCCTACTGCGTCGTTGTTTGCGATCTATGCCGCCCCCATCTTCGAAGTAGTTGGCGGCATTCCTCGATTCACCGCCTGATAAAGAGATGACATTCCTCGATTAGTCGGAGGCATTCCTCGATACCGCTTGAGAGAGAGAAGGCACATACTACGTGAGAGAGACAAAGAGAGAGAGAAGACACATGCGATCTGGACGGTTGATAAAAAATTGACGATTATGATTTGGGCACTACATAATGTTACACTTAAGGGGTGTTACACCTCCATTAGTTCCATATTATATATATGGGATTAATGGAGGTGTAACACCCCTTAAGTGTAACACACACACACACACATATATATATATATATACATTGTAAATTGTATGGGGATAGAAGGGAATAATAGAGGGTGAAAAAGGTGTCGATATTAGCGCCACATTAGCGATAGCTTACGCCACAACATATCGCAAGTAGCATCACCAAACTGTACCATTGGCATTAGCGTCGACTTAGCGCCTCTAGTTAGCGTCAAAATAGTGTCACAGCAGCATCACAATATAGCATCGTCCATAATAACGCCGCTCAGTAGATGATGTGAGGATGACTTTCACATTTGAATAGCGTCAACTTAGTGCCACGATTTTTTGCGTCACTTTGACGTCGACTATTGTGACGCTAAAAGCATTTCTCTAGGATGCCAAAAAGTGTCACCATAGTTGTCTGGTGGTAACTCATATACTTTTGGAGTAATTAAGTTAAGAACTAATGTAAATGATCATTTTTAATTTATCTAAGTTTAATAACACATAATATGTTATATATGGATCAATGTTGAATGTTAATTTCTTAATGTTATACATACTAAAAAATATATTAGTTATAATAAGATTATTTAAAATCACAATCAAATAAAAGTGTTAGTTCCATTTTAAAAGTATCTTTCTTTCTATTTACCATTTTCACATTTTTTGTTATTTACTTTTAAAATAATTCTGATATAATTAATTGAGCTTAAAAGCATATTTTAATATTGTTTTATTATTTTTAAAATTGACACATAATTGATTAAATTTACCAATTAACTAAGATTTTTATAATTTACTATAATTTTTGTTACTAAATATTATATATATATATATATATATATATATATATATATAGAGAGAGAGAGAGAGAGAGGGGTAAAAGCATGAAGTATGAGAGCATGACAAGTGGATTATTATGGTGATGACATGTATCATCTATTAATAATAACTAATCATAATTATAATTTATAATACTAATAATACATATTCTTTATGAACTTAAACTAATCCTAATCATAATATTATCCATAAGTATATATCCTAATAGTGCATAACATAAAGTTAACAAAATTAAAAAGCTTAAATCTAAAAGATAAAACTAAACCTAAAAAGTTTTTTAAAATTAAGATAACAACATATAGAACTGAATATTAATAAAACTCAATATATGGAAAAATCAGATAAATAAAATTATTTTAAAAAATAATCTTCAATTTTAATTCCACGATGGCTCAATACGTGGGCATGAAATTCAATACCAATTAGGAGTTAGAACTCAATTAACTTATTATTTTTCTTTTTTTCATCAAATTGAGTATAATTAAAAGAAAATAAAATTTATGCTATAATTGTTTGTTATATAAGGTAACAAAAAATAAAAGAAAGAATTGTTATTTTTTGAATTTAAAAATAATTTAAAATAAATAATTTAATTTTAGTCAAATTAAGATTAATTTTTTTATCAATTTGAATATGATTATGAGTAAAAATAATTCCTTTTAGAACGTAATATGTTATTTATGGAAATAAAATATAATTTAGAATAAATAATTTAATTTGAGTTAAATTAAGATTAATCTTCTTTTTATCAATTTGAGTATGATTAAAATAAATAATTAATTATAATCCTTTGTGTCCTAAACATAACTAATCATAATCACATTAAATCTAATATAATTAATCCCAATAAGATTAAATTCCTGATCCTAAACATAATCTTAATCTATAAATATGTATTATCCGGTTAAATCTAATATAACTAATCCTAATACGTTAAATTCCTGATCCTAAACATAATCTTAATCTATAAATATGTATTATCCGATTAAGCTTAGGAATAAAAAATTTATATAAATTAATATATATATATATATATATATATAATTTAAAATTTTAAAATAAAAATTGTGTTACAATAGTTTGTTATATAAGGTGATGAAATAAAAGAAGATTAAATTTATAAGCATAATTTGATTACAAACACATTTTCTTAAAATATAGTTTGCTACTTTTGGATTAAAAAATTTAAAATAAATAAATATTATTTCGAGAATGCATGGAGTATAATAAATTAGTAATCCTAATCCATATAATATCATCATCTTCAATCCATTATATATATAAGATAAATTTAATTTTACTAGAATTAAGAGTTTTTTCTTACAATTTTATTAGGATGGTTTAGACAAAGAAGATTAATATTTAAAATTAGTTATACAAGATAATTATATATGTACCATTGAAAAATAAATATTTTTTTTTTTCAAATGAAAAGTTAGTTTACTTTTACTAGAAAAAAATAGTTTGACTGAGCACGACGTAGGCAAGGATTATAATTTATATAGGATTATAAAAGTAGATACGTTTATAATCCTAATTATAGAAAATTTAACAGGATCCCATATTATTTGTGAGATTGCATGGGGAAAAACAATTAATAATCAATGTTTTCATAATCGGATCGGCGACCGGACTGGACTCATCATTGGGTCGCGATTGGACTGGTCCGATTGGATTGAACTAGATTTTATTAAAATAATATTATTTATAATAATTATAAAGATATAGTATAAGTTATATGATATAGTATATGAATATTGTACCATTAACTTGTTAAAAAATATTATAACATATTTTCTTAATTAAAAGTTTTATAATGATAATATAAATAGATTATTAATAATTTAGTATCTACTATTTAATGATGATAGATGTTTATATTAATAAATTTTATCTTAAATTATTTTTATTACTTTTTTTAACGCTTTCCTTTTTATTTCCTTTATTTTATGCCCTTGATAAGTTTCTATTCTAATATTATTCAATTTTAAATACTTACTTTTTTATTTCAATTCCTATTATAATTGTATACATATACATATGATATCCCCTCTTCTTTAAGTTTCCTTATATTCCTTTTTTTCTCATTTAACTTTCCTATTTTTATTATTTTTTATATTTTTTTTCAAAATCTACATTGAACCAGATCAACTGGCCCGATTCAACTGGTTTTGCCTAGTTCAACGCCAAAACAATTTTTAACACCTAACCGAACCGCATCACTGGCCGATTTGTGGTTGAACCGGCTGGTCCGGTTTGATTTTAATAACATTGTTAATAACTCATATCGATAAGTAATAATAATGACATATGTACATACAAACTATGACATATATAGTGGATTCAAGAAGATAACTGTCCCAAAATTGACTTGGTTCCAAGATGTAGAATCTCCCACTTATTTCTCGAGAAGAGATGGGAAACATGACTCGAGTAGCATGGGGCACGTGGAATTCCGTGTGAATCAGCAAGGACCACCCGCCCTTCGGCATCCCCCTCCTTGTAGTTAAGATAACGACTTCGGGCATGGCCAGCTCCCATAGTGTGACGGGCGGTATGATAATTAAAATAAATAATATTTTCTTTTTAAAAGAAATTGCACAAGTAAAAATATTATTTTTTAAAAATTTATTATTTTCGGAATTAAAAAATAATTTGAAATAAATAAGTCAATCTGAGTCAAATTAAAATTAATAATTTCATTTTATGAATTGGAGTATGATTAAAATAAATATTATTTTATTTCCTAAAAGATTATATGCAAGTAAATAAGCATTCTTATTTAAAATATAATTTATTATTTAAAATAAATAATTTAATTTGAGTCAGAATAAGATTAATTTTTATTTTTTTATCAATTTTAGTATGATTACAAGGAAAACTAATTCCTTTTATAAAAGATAATTATTATTTTCAGAATATAAAAATAATTTAGAATAAGTAATTCAAATTGTGTCAAATTAATATTAATCTTTTTTCTTTTATCAATTTGGGTATGATTAAGATAGTTACAAGTATAAATAAAGTTTTGATAATTATAAATCATAATATTTTAATTATATATGATATATTGTTTGTAATATTCGTCAAACTTGCATCGCACCGGATTTAGAACTAGTTATAATTAATGATATGAAAATGTTAACTTTTATTACATCTATGATTTGATTAAAATGTGCTGGCTCCGCCATTGTGCAGGCATCCTTTGTAGGATACTATGATATGCATGTAGTTATTTAAGACATCAATCTAAATTAAAGAATATTGTTGGCGTGCCACATAATAAATTTTATTCTTCTGATTTTTGACATTGTTGTGCAATCATGTATGTAAAATAAATAGTTCATTATTCCTTTTCATGAAATTGAGATGGTAGAACAAAATTAGAATTAGGAGATGATAGAATTATTTACCTTTTGTTCCACTTCAACGCACTAAATTAATGCGTTTGACAAGTAGAACTGAATTAGAAGCATGGAATTAAGGACATGTGATTCTAATTAGACTATTAGAAAATGAAGTATAAAGGTACATGTGCTGTATAAATAGTCAGTCATCTCTGATTCAAAATCTGCACTTTAACAAATCAAATTATGACTTAGAAAGTTAATGGGAAAAGCTAGTCCTTGAATTGTTAATTTTTCGGCAGAAAGTAATTAAATAATTAAAGACAATTTTGTACTTCAATTATTTTCGTAGCAAATATCACGTAGATTATTAGATAAATTTGGATAAAATGGTTATGCTACGTCTGGAGGTGGTAGCACGATGCTACGCGTGAACATTGCCTGATCGATCCACAACGGATGTTGGATGGAAAAAGCGCGCTGAACCGGAGGTTGAACCGGCGTCGCCTATGCTGAACCGCTCGAATCTCTCAGGGTTGAGCGAAGAAAAAAAAGGAGAGGTGAATCATCATTGTCTTGGCTCGACACTTTTCTGCCTTCTTCTCCGATCGCGAAGATGCTTCCCTGATCGCAAAGAGAACTATCTACGCTGGTTGGATGCCAGTCCTAAATGCCGAAAGACCAGTAAAGGTGAGCCATCCTCCGTCATGTCCCTTTGATCCACTATTTTCTCGATGCCCTAGATTCTTTTCCAGCCCTAAAATTGTTCTTTCCTGGCTGCTATTGTTGCTAACGTTGTGCCGCCGCCATCGTCGTGTTGTGCCCTCTGCTCGCCACTTGTGGTAACTTTTTCCAATTCCGCCCCTCTAGCAGCTTCAACTCTCCTTTTTGGACTATTAACTCGAGGGCCATCTGGGACAATAACTGTAACGCCCTCAAAATTCGCCCTCCCGCCACGCTGGCGGTCAGACTGATCAAGGGAGCGCTACCCACTGCCTATGACTATTTTGACTTTGACTTGGACTTTGACTGGTCAACAAATGACCCACGTGGCAAAGGAAATGATAGAGAATAATAATGATATGAAAATGCGGAAGAAGTATCATTGCGAAACAACAAATGTCACATGTGATGAGATAATTCAAAAGAAATAAGGAACAAGGATAGTTCAAATGGTTCTGAGAATATAAAAAAAAGCAAGGCAAAAAGGAAAATTCAAGAGTTTCATATTTACAATATTAAATAATTCAATGCAGAATGCAAATGGCGGAACGCTGTAGTGATGTTGCAAGTCATATGCCGCCACCCTAGAGCTTTGCATTTTTCACCTCCTCCCTAAGTAGGGTTTTCACCTGCAAAATCCCAAAGCAGAGGCATGGAATGCCCATGAGCTAACGCCCAGTACTCATAGAGTCATAGATGATGAAATGATAATCAATGATCAAATACTTTATTCATTACTTTAATAATACTTTATACAATGCTATAATATGTGCTTCATTACTATGCTCTGTTATTCATTGCTTTACTCTATTGTCATTTACTATGCTCTGTTATTCGTTACCATGCTCTGTTATACTCTGAGTGGGACGACATATTTTACATTACTATAAGATCTTTGATGTTCGTTATCCTATGCGAGCTTGACTTTAATTAATTGAAAAGCTAGATGTGTCTCTACCTTGAATGTTGCCAGGGTGCCCATAAAGGGAAGGTGTACAGTCAGGCACAACCTTTTTGGAATACATGTAGAAAAAGGCCTGCATCCCAGGAACAGTGGTCATTACGGACCTGTAGGTTTACTGTCTCCTCAGCTAAGTTGCCTGTCCCTCTGGCATAATAATGAAATTCACATATGCCCCCATGGGAGAAGAGTGCGTTCCCTGCGTCACTCTTATTCGGAGCATAGGTGGGAGAGGGTCTGTGGTCCAGGAGCAGTGGTAGTTAAACCAGTAGGTACACTGTCTTCTCAGTGCAGCTACCTACCCCTCCAATGTACAATGCCTTGATCTTGACTTTGAATAATACATAGCTATCCCGTTCATTAATCTTTGCTTTACTTATCTTCTTTACCATTATGTGATTTGTAATCATGATTCAGAGAAGGGGTAAAGTCTGATCCACTTCCTGCGGACGACGTGTCTGTTACTTATTTCACTACATTGGACATTGCCTACAATGGCCAGTCAGAGGTTTAGGATTCATCACAATGGCTCTGACCCTTCAAGGGAAATTTGGTCATTTCACATGTACTTTGGACCCTCAAGGACATTTTGGTCATTTCACACATGCTCTGGCCCTTCAAAGGCATTTTGGTCATTTTACTTTAAAGTTCATAACTTTTTCTCTCGGGATCGGTCGACCATTCTAATGGACCAGTCGACCGATATGGCCGAGCCGGTCGACCGCCCGAGGGGCCGGTCGACCGGTACTACTCTCGGCCGAATGGTTCTCTTGAGGATCCGGTCGACCGTTCGACATGAATCGGTCGGCCGGTCAATGTTGCAGGATCGATCCACCTTTCTGGAATCGGTCGACCGATCTCAAACGATTGGGCTCGACGGCTTCCGCCGGATCGGTCGACCGACACCTTTGGATCGGTCGACCGGTCCTGAGTCGTGACTTCAGATGTCGAAGATCGGTCGACCGATATATGAGAAATCGGTCGACCGATTCTCTGCGCGAACAGAGCCACTGGTCGGATTTTCCATTTTCGGTTGGCCTCCATTTGTCCGATCATAATACAATGAATACGAAAAATATTCCTACATATCTCTATATCATAATGGAATCGAAATTAACGATATTTGATCTACATTTATTCATCTAGAGGATTTTACACCTACGTACCTCTTTCGATCTGATTTCGAACGCTGGCGGTGCGTTCGTCGATTGATCGGTCGCCAGACGTTCTCGGCCGGTGAGGGTGCATGCCTAATCCTTGTGGAACTGTTGAGGAAGGCCTGGATTGTCCGGTGACTCACGTCGTCGTTCGTCCATTCGTGCATTGATTCGTTCGCCCGCTGGTTCGTCGTTCACCGGAGACGAAGCAAGGGAGAAGGAAAGAAAGAGAAGGCAGTAGTGAGGGAGTCCAAAGGGTGCACTAGAGTCCTCCTCACTTCTTTTTATAGTTATGTCCACTCTCGTGAGAAGGAAGGGAGTGAGGGAAGAGTGGGGAAAAGTTTCATGGGGGGGGGGGGGGAGAGAATGAGGGAGAGAAGTGGGTGAGGAGAATGGGGAGGGGAGACCGATTCTCTCGTCCCCCACTTCTTTTTTTTTAATTCCATTTTGCATTTTGAATTTTAATAGGTGGAGAAGCCGGTCATTACATTACTATCCTCTTAAAAAGAAATTCGTCCTCAAATTTAGATGAAAGTCAAGGCTTACCAAATAGTTTGGAGAATTTCTCTCACATTTTTTATTCTAATTCCCACATGGCCTCTTTGCTTTGATGGTGCTTCCATGCCACTTTGACCAATGTTATCGTCTTCTTTCCCTTTTGAACTTCTTGGTACTCTAATATCTCTGTGGGTTGCTCCTCGTATGTTAGATCCTCCTTGAGGTTCGGCTCCTCAATTTGGATGACGTTAGTGTAGTCATGTTTGTATTTTCGGAGCAAGGAGACGTGGAAGACGTTATGCACTTTGGCGTATGCTGGGGGTAACGCCAACTTGCATACGGAATCACCAACCATATCTAAAATCTCAAAGGGACCCACATACCTTGGGCTTAATTTTTCTTTCTTGCTAAATCTCATTACGCCTTTGGTTGGTGAGACTTTGAGTAAGGCTTGTTCACCGACCTTGAACGTGTGTTCTCATCTTTTCTTGTCGGCGTAGGCCTTCTGACGATCTTGAGCAGACTTCATCCTTTTCTTTATGAGCTCAATTCGATTTGTGTATTCTTGTGTCTACTTGCGGAGCTCAGTGCTTAATAGTTTTCTTTCGCCGACTTCTCCCCAACATGCCGGGGAACGACATGGTCTGCCGTACAGAGCTTCAAACGGGAACATCTCTATGCTTGCATGGTAACTGTTATTGTAAGCGAACTCGATAAGGGGTAAATGGTTGTCCCAATTACCATGCCAGTTCAAGGCACATGCTCAAAGTATGTCTTCCACCGTTTGGATAGTCCGTTCTGACTAGCCATCCGTCTGCGGGTGAAACGTCGTGCTGTAACGTAGCCTTGTGCCGAAAGCATTCTGTAAACTTTTCTAGAATCTGACGGTGAACCTTGGATCTCTATCGGACACGACAACTGAGGGGATTCCATGGAGCCTGATGATCTCCTGCACGTACAAGTCCATTAAGCTATCCGACGATTGTTTCACCTTGATGGGTAGGAAGTTGGCCGATTTGGTGAGTCGATCCACTACCACTCAAATAGCATCGTGTCCCTTCTGAGTTCGAGGGAGGCCTGTGATGAAGTCCATGGTGATTTCCTCCCACTTCCACTGTGGTATCCCGAGGCTCTTAAGCGTACCCTGAGGCTTTTGATGCTCTATCTTTACTTGTTGGCAGACTATACATCGAGACACATACTCTACAATTTTTTTCTTCATATCTGGCCATCGAAAGCTTCTCTGCACATCCTTGTACATCTTCGTACTTCCAAGATGGATTGCGAATTCGGACTTGTGGCATTCGTCCAAAACTTCCCGTCGCAGAGCTGAGTTGTTGGGTACCCATAACCGGTCACGGTACCGAATGCCACCATCTGATGAAACTTTGAAGTCGTTTCCTTCTAAACTTGTCTTGATCATCATGGTCTGGTAGTCCGAGTCTTCAACTTGCGCCGCGATGACCCGTCCAATAAGATCTGGCTCGATCCGCTGCATCATCATGAGCGAGCCATTAGGTGTTACCTGTGGAGTCCACTTGTCGAAGGCGCATGAAGGCCACTGAGCCTTCCCACTTCCGACTGAGGGCATCAGCTACTGAGTTCGTCTTCCCTGAATGATAGTTGATGGCGAACTCGTAGTCCTTCAGGTATTCCATCCATCGCCTCTGACGCATGTTCAAATCTCTCTGAGTGAACACATATTTCAAACTTTTGTGATATGTGTACATTATGAACTGTTCCCCATACAAATAGTATCGCCAGAGCTTGAGAGCAAAAACTACAGCTGCTAGCTCGAGTTCATGAGTAGGGTAGTTGAGCTCATGTTTCTTCAACTGTCTTGATGCATAAGCTATCACATTTCCATGTTGCATCAAGACACATCCCAGTCCTGTGCCGCTAGCATCACTATAGATTACATACTCACCACTACCCGATAGTAATGTTAGTATGGGTGCATACGTCAATCGCCTCTTCAGCTCTTGAAAGCTTTCCTCGCACTTTGTTGACCAAATAAACTTTTCGCTTTTTCTGGTAAGCTTGGTCAATGGTAGTGCCAGTCTGGAGAAATCTTTGATGAATCTTCTATAATATCCTGCTAGTTCGAGGAAATTTCTGATCTCTAAGACGTTTTTCGGCTGAGTCTAATTTGACACTGCCTCGATCTTAACCGGATCTACTGATATTCCATCTTTGGAAACGATGTGCCCAAGGAACATCATTTGGTCCATCCAAAATTTACATTTGGAGAACTTCGCATACAACTTTTTTGCTTGCAATGTTTTCCAAAATGATCCTCAGATGTTCCTTGTGTTGCTCCACACTAGGTGAATAGATGAGAATATCATCCACAAAGACGATCACGAACTTGTCGAGATGTTCGTTGAACGTTCGGTTCATCAGGTCCATAAATGTTGCAAGAGCATTAGTCAATCCAAATGGCATGACAAGAAATTTGTAATGTCCATACCGTGACCTGAAGGCTATTTTCGGGATATCTTCCTCTGCTATCCTGAGTTGATGGTAGTCACTCCGTAGATTAATTTTGGAGAACACTTTGGCTTTGGCGAGCTGGTCGAACAAGACATCAATGCAAGGAAGAGGATATTTGTTCTTTACCATGACCTTGTTGAGCATCCGATAATTTATGCATAACCTCATTGATCCGTCCTTCTTCTTGACGAAAAGGACTAGGGCACCCCATGGTGAAACACTGGGCCTGATGAAGCCCTTATCTAGTAGCTCTTGAATCTGAGTCTTCAGCTCCTTCTTCTCTGCTGGAGCTATGCGTTACTGAGCTTTAGAAATTGGTGTTGTGCCTGGTACTAGCTCAATGTGGAAGTCAATGTCTCTCTTCGGTGGTAGACCGCTGACATCCTCAGGGAACACGTCCTGAAATTCCTTCACGACGTCTATGTCTTGAGGGATTTTGGTAGGGGCTTCCACCTTTGTCACGCTTGCCAGAAATCCTCTGCAACCTTGCTTAAGCAATTTCTGTGCCTTCATAGCTGACATTATGACCCTGAGTTCTTTCCGGTGTATACCTCTAACTGTGACTTTCTCTTTGATGTTTGCTCTTATCACCACCTTCTTTTGCTTGCACATGATGGTAGCGTCATGGCGAGCTAGCCAGTTCATGCCCAGTATGACATCATAATCCCTCATGGGTATTATGATCAGGTTAGCAGGAAAGTTCTTTTTATTAATTTCTACTGATACATCAGCTAAGTATCTAGTAGTTTGTAGTGTTCCTTGTGGGGGTAAGGATGGTCATGCTAGGTTCTAGATCCATAGCAGGTAATCCCAATGTGATAGCACACTCTTCTGATATGAAAAAATGAGTGGCTCCGGAATCAAATAAAACTGTAGTAGGTAGTTTGGCAATACAAAGCATACCTCGAATGACATCAGCGTCATTCTGCTGCGCATCCTCTTCTAGGTTGAAGAGCCTTCCTTGCACCAAAGGCTTGCGCTGTGGACAGCCCTGGGAGAAGTGGCCCATCACGCCATAATGATAGCAGGCGTCGGTGTTCATGCGACATACTCCAGCATGAGTCATGCCACAAGTGTTACATGGAAATTTCTCACCTTGCGCTTGTTGTGCCTGAGGTGCCCTGGGTTGTTGAGGCCTCTGTTGTGCCGGTCGCCTTACCGACTGTTGGGGTTGCCTCTGTTGGGGTTGTTGTTGCACTGATGCTTGTTGAGGTTGGCGTGATGGCGGTGAAGGTGGTCGGGGCTGTTGCTCATGACGGGGACGCTCGGGTTGCTATGGGGTAGGGTACGATCGGGACGGTTATCCCGTCGCTAGTCCTGCCGTTGATGGTAATTGTTCCTCTTGAACTGTTGGGGTTAGGACCCTTGTCCCACTTCTTGTTGTCCTCTCTTGGCCTGTTGTAACGCTTGCTGGTCCCTTTCCATTAGTGTGGCCAACTAGACCGCGTCAGCAAAAGTTCTGCAATTGCCTGGTAGAGTTTGAGTTCTCAGACCCGGACGCAATCCCTCGATGAAAGTGTTGGCCTTCTCCAACTCATCCATGGGTAACTTGGTGTATTTCTGGAGGCGTACAAACTTGGCCTGGTACTGGGCCACCGTCATTGCCCCTTGGGTCAAGTTGAGGAACTCTTGTTGTTTCAACCTCTTTTGGAAGGCAGGGAAGAAGCGGACTTCAAACAACCGTCAGAAGTCAGCCCATGGAACCACCTTAACGCCCGTAAATTTGGTCGCCTTGGTCACCTTCCACCATTCTTTCGCAGCCTTGGTGAGGATGTCGGTGACGAATATCACTTGTTTGTTTTTCGGGCATTCTAGGAGTTCAAATTTGTCCTCCATGGTGTCAATCCACTCTTCAGCCACATCGATGTCCCCTTCGCCACTGTAAGTAGGCGGCTTTAACATCCAGAACTCTTGTTTGGTGCACGAGGGAGGCGGTGGTCTTTCCTGACATTCTGGCTACGGCGGGGGAATTTGGATCCCTTTCTCGTCGTGACCCTCGATCTCGCCACTTGGTTGTTGCATTTTGCTTGGAGGGAGGATCTCTAAGAGACAACACGATTGATGATAAGTGATAATGGAAATTGTTCTTGAAATCCAAATAACTTTCATTTCTTTATTGCCTTTGCTAAACCAATAACAAATGCGCTTCACACAATGACAAACCCATCGTGGTTAAGTCTTATTTCAAAGAAAAGCAAACAACTAAGCATCTAAAGTGCTATAGTTCCCAAGCTACTCATCGCGTCAAGAAGTCTCCTCTGATTCATTCTGGGAGATCCTTCCGTGCTTAGGAGGGTTCAGGCATTCATCCTCAAAATGCCTGACAAATCTCCCGCAAGTATACGGAGTCAATGTTGTAGTATATAAAATATCATCCACATGGAAGATTTCAAGTATTAGAATTATATGATTCTAATTGATATCTAAACGGTTAGAGAGAGTTGAAATAATAATAAAAGTAACATAAGTGAAATGCCGAAATGAGTGCAGAAAATGATGAGAAAGAACGAGAGTTGATTATGAGAAATAAATGAGAATAAAAGTTTTTGGGTTTTGAATCCACCTAGGATATTGATCATAGGAAATTTAGAGATAATAAAATCATCAGTATTCTACTCAATCTTTAAAATTCATGCATCTCCTTTTCAGGCAAACACAATTCTAATTAAAATAATAAAGACCTACTTTCGTGGTCATTTAGATTATTTTAATTGCATTATAAGCCAAGATTCATAAGTAAAATGATTATCCTTATTTCTAAGAAACAATACATTTCATGTCATTCATTTGAACTAAACTTGATGAAATACTTTCGTGATCAAGAAAATATTCGGTCGCTTAACTAGGTGGACAATCTAATATAAGCATTACGTGAAGCATATGAAAGACAAAGAACACATCAGATCCAATAAAAATATTCCCTAAGGATCAACCCTAGGTTTCATCAAACCCGAGAAACAAAAGTTTAGCCACGCATCGAGAAAGAAATCATCATTGAAACGTAAGAGTTCATGAAAAGAAAATGATATTTAGTCTAAGAAAAGTACAAAAGTGCAGAGAAGAAAATGCGTTTGTCCCAGCCGTCTTGATTCTCTCAAAAACAAAGTCTGGATCCCTATTTTCGTCCTCATAAATCCCTTTTATAGTCTCCCTAAATTAGGGTTAAAAAGGCCCAAAATACCCCAAATATTAGCCCAATATGGCCAAAATAGGTCCAATACGAGTAGGTCAAATGCGCTACGGTCTGGTCGTAACTTCCTCAAGAAAATGCGGTTCAAGTTGCTTCAATACGAGCGCCACACTTCCAATACGGGCAGGTCATATTTTTCACTGCGAGTGTAATACGGCCTGAACTTGTTTGATACGGTCTATCCTCCTTCAATACGGTCAGCCCGTAAATTCTGGTGCGAGTGCAATATGGCATGGAGTCATCCAATACGGTTGACACGGTGATAATACGATCTGACCATATTGTACTCGTTTCCTAGTGTTTTTGCGCCTTTTCCTCGATGTTCGAAAGTTCCTGAAACATGTAAAGAAATGGTGTAGACTCTGAAATCTTCAACATATATAGTCTAATAATCAGAAATATAATTTTAATAAGTTGATAATTATACCCTATTAATGCATAAATACTCAATTATCAACTCCCCCAAACTTAAACTTTGCTTGTCCTCAAGCAACAATTAGGAACTTAGGGTCGACAAAAAAAATCTTCAGATTTTTCTGACCACATTATAGATGACATTATATCTCCTTAGTCCTCAGACTTCTCTACTTGAACATTATTTACGCATTAAAGCCTTATTAAACTCTTGACTTGGAACCACTGAAACATGTACTCTATGGACGTTAATTAAGATCGTCCTGCAGACTGAACTTTTACATAACTACATCTTAAGATCTTGCACTAATCCCCAACTTACATTAACACTCAAGGTTGATCTGCACATGTAGAGGACAATTACCTGTCCTTGGTTCAACTAACCCTCTTTTCATTTAGTCCATATTTGTCACTTCTTATCTTTTGTAATTTGGGAAACTGAAATTAAAAAGAAGATTTCCACTGGGCACGAGCCTCGCTTTTCTTTCGAGAATACTTGGCTTGGGTGCTAGCGGTGCCATAAGTGGCATACTCATGTTTTCCTCAAGTGAGGGGACAGAGGAATAGTTATTTATAGAGAAAAGAAGTTGCCCACAATTTTCCTCATCCTTTTCTTTTTTTTTTCATTAGGCGAGGCACTTGGGACCTTTATTAAATAAAGAAAAAAAAACATTCTCCAACTTACTCGAGAAGAGAAGTACAATTATGAAGCATGTATTAACTACATAACTTATTATATCTACAATGTAGTAGATCAAAATTGCGCATCATATAAGTGGGTGCAAATGTAAGATCCCAGACGAAGTTATGTGCAAGGTCAGGCTACATGTCACTCGCTTTGGTTCCAAGTCAAAGTCATTTATGTTTTTATGTTCTTCTTTAGGAATGTTCAAAATAAATCAATCATGCGGATTAGAGGATCAACATTGTCATGTATAATGTTTCCTAATTCATACTTGATGACAAGCACTATTCTTTGGCGACATGAAAGAAGGCAAACAAATATATATCTGATAAGATACATTAAATCTTCAAAACATGCCAACAACATGAATCAAAAGATAAGAGGCTCATACATGACCGCTGGTTTGACCTGACACATGCAAAAGCAAATACTTAACGACATAACTAAACTCACTAGTGACCAGTAGACACTCATAACAACACGCCGACTCATGCTAACATTAACTAACCTCCTTTTCCCCCAAACCTAAAATAAACATTGTCATCAATGCTTCTAACGTGTTAAAACATAAAAATAGGATTGAGGTAAAGAAAGCTCACATGCCATGTGGTGGAGGTGGGAACTTCGACCAATTACTATGCTCAATGTGTCAGTCATTAATCTTATAAACCTTGGTCCAATCGCCTCCTAGTATGTCGATATCCTACAATGAGAATACATGTGTTGATGAGAGGCTATTTATTCCAAAAGCACAATTCAAAGAACAAAATGATAAGAGAAAAATCTTGAGTTGCCTCCAAAGAAGCGCCTCTATTTAACGTCGTTGGCCCGATGCATTGAAGGATCATCCAGGTGATGGATCAGGTGGTTTCCTCCTTTCAAATTCATCAACCAATAAGTGCGGCTTTAGTTTTTTGTTTGTCTTTAATAATCTCATAGTGTGATTAGGGTGAATTCCTAATGTGACACTTAAGTCATGCAATTCTTTACATCCGGCATCAATTGAGTTCAGCAATGGGTGTTTGAAAGTGTTCTTCTGCGGCATGTCTTGCAACGCTTTTTGCTCTTCTCATCAATGTAATCTACAAAGAAAATTTGATTAGTCGGAGTTCGAAATTTGGGAGATTGTGAAAGGTCAAACTCCACTTTTTCTTCTCCAATGGTGAAGGTCAACTTTCCATTCTTGACATCAATGAGGACATCAACAGTGGCAAAAAATGGTCTTCCAAAGATTATGGATATTTGTCCATCCTCCTCCATGTCCAAGACAATGAAGTCTACTGGTATAAAAAAATTATCCACCTTCAGTAGTACATTTTCTACAACTCCCATTGGATAGGTGATTGAACGATCAGCCAATTGTAGTGAGATAGTAGTAGGTTTCAATTTGTTCAATCCTAATCTCTTGTAAATAGAAAGGGGCATCATGCACTTGCACCTAAATCACACAAAGCTTTGTCAATGTTCAGATGACCAATAATACAAGGGATTGAGAAGCTACGCGGATCCCTCAGCTTTGGTGGCAACTTTCTTTGTATCACTGCACTACACTCTTCTATCAAAGAAATTGTTTCATATTCCTCAAGAACCCTCTTCTTTGACATAATCTCCCTAAAAAACTTTGCATATGTAGGAATCTGAGCAATGACATCTGCAAAAGGAATATTTATGTGCAGTTGTTTAAATAATTTTACAAACTTTTCAAATTGTTGATCCATCTGAGACTTTTGGAGCCTTTGAGGGAATGGAATTGGTGGCACATATGGTGGTGGAGGCTTGTAAGGAGGCTCTAGTGGCTCTGTAGTGTTGTCCTCCATAACTTGCTATCCTTTGTCTATAGTTTTCTTCAAAAGTGGCTCCAATGCTTTGCCACTTCTCAATTCCACTGCATTGCAATGCTCGCGAGGGTTCACCTGAGTTTTACTCGGAAGGCTACCCTCTTCTCTGGAATTCATGGAGATAGCCATTTGTCCCACTTGATACTCCAAGTTCCTATTCAATGTGATTAGTTGCTCCATCCCTTTCTCAATCTTTTCAAATCTGTCGTTTGTTGCATTCGCCAGTTTTTCAATTGCAAGCTCCCAAGATTGTTTCTTTTCCACCTAGGGTTGTGGGGGTGGTTGTTGATACTAGAGTTGTTGCTGAAACGGTGGTTGGTATGGAGCTTGATAATGTGGTCGAGGTAGAATGCCAGGAAGTGGTGGCCTTGCTTGCTGAGATGGCCCGGTTTGATTTCCCCAAGAGAAATTGGGATGATTCCTCTATCCTGGATTATATGTAGTGGCATATGGATTGTTTCCTTTACTTTGATTTGCCACATTTTGCTTGTTTTGGTAACATACATTCCAAACTATTATGGGGTCCCACACATGTGTCACATATTGCGTGCGACATAGAAATCTTATTTGCTTGGGCTTGGTTCATATTAGCCATCAATTGCACTAAGGAATCCACCTTGGAATTCAGTTCTCTGTAATTATCATTTTCCCTCACAGAAGCTGCCCTAGACGGTCTCTCTTCATAGTCTTCATCATTCATGGTTAGCTGATCCAATAGATTGCAAGCTTGAGAGTATGGTAAATTCATAATGGATCCACCGGCTGCTGCTGAATCAATGTTAAATTTCATATTAGGCGAGAGACCATTGTGGAAGGTCTCTATCAGGAGCCAAGTAGGTACTGCATGGTGTGGGCATTGTCTTTGTAACTTCTTAAATCTCTTTCATGCACTGCCAAGAGATTCATTTTCTTTTTGTTTGAAGCAAGTGATTTCATTCCTCAATTTAATGAACTTGCCCAGAGGAAAGAATCTCTTCATGAAAGCTTGGAATAATTCATCCCATGTATTGAATGCTCCCGAGGGTTGTGAGTCCAACCAGTCTTGTGCTTCATTCCTGAGAGAGAATGAAAAAAGTTTCATCTTGATGGCATCTTCTTCAACGCCATTCATTTTAATAGTGGCACACATTTGCAGGAAACAATTGATATGAGATAGAGGGTTTTCATTGCGTTCTCCTCTAAACTGATTCAGTTGCACCATCTGAATGAGTCCAGACTTCAGTTCAAAATTATTCGTAGCAATCCTCGGGCCCACAATACTCGGGATGGTGCCTCTATAAGACCTTCTGGCTAGATCCCTCATTGGAGGTTCAACTTCCTCTATCTGCTGCTGTTGCTGTTGGCCTTCTTCCATGTTCAGTATTCTATTCTGATTATTGGTCATTTGTTGTTCTTTTCTTGATCTTCGATTTGCTCGGCACTGTCTTTCAATTTCAGGAATATATGGTTCAAGTGCCCTGTTTCTGTGGTGCATACACAAAAAGAAAAGAAATATTTTTCTAGATTAACAAATAAAATCAAAATTCTAATATTGACGCTCTTCCCCGGCAATGGCGCAAAAAACTTGACAAATCTCCCGCAAGTATACGGAGTCAATGTCGTAGTATATAAAATATCATCCACAGGGAAGATTTCAAGTATTAGAATTATATGATTCTAATTGATATCTAAATGGTTAGAGAGAGTTGAAATAATAATAAAAGTAACAGAAGTGAAATGCCGAAATGAGTGCAGAAAATGATGAAAAAGAACGGGAGTTGATTATGAGAAATAAATGAGAATAAAAGTTCTCGGGTTTTGAATCCACCTAGGGTATTGATCATAGGGAGTTTAGAGATAATAAAATCATTAGTATTCTACTCAAACTTCAAAATTCATGCATCTCCTTTTCAGGCAAACACAATTCTAATTAAAATAATAAACGCCTACTTTCGTGGTCATTTAGATTATTTTAATTGCATTATAAGCCAAGATTCATAAGTAAAATGATTATCCTTATTTCTAAGAAACAATACATTTCATGTCATTCATTTGAACTAAACTTGATGAAATACTTTCGTAATCAGGAAAATATTCGATCGCTTAACTAGGTGGCTAATCTAATATAAGCATTACGTGAAGCACATGAAAGACAAAGAACACATAAGATCCAATAAAAATATTTCCTAAGGATCAACCTTAGGTTTCATCAAACCCGAGAAACAAAAGTTTAGCCACGCATAGAGAAAGAAATCATCATTGAAACGTAAGAGTTCATGAAAAGAAAATGATATTTAGTCTAAGAAAAGTACAGAAGTGCAGAGAAGAAAATGCATTCGTCCCAGCCGTCTTGATCCTTTCAAAAACAAAGACTGGATCCCTATTTTCGTCCTCACAAATCCCTTTTATAGTCTCCCTAAATTAGGGTTACAAAAAGGCCCAAAATACCTCAAATATTAGCCCAATACAGCCAAAATAGGTCCAATACGGCTAGGTCAAATGCGCTACGGTCTGATCGTAATTTCCTCAAGAAAATACGATTCAAGTTGCTTCAATACGAGCACCACACTTTCAATACAGACAGGTCGTATTTTCCACTGCGAGTGTAATACGGCCTAAACTTGTTTGATACGGTCTGTCCTCCTTCAATACGGTCAGCCCGTAAATTCTGGTGCGAGTGCAATACGGCCTGAAGTCATCCAATACGGTTGACATGGTGATAATACCGTCTGACTGTATTGTACTCATTTCCTGGTGTTTTTGCACCTTTTTCTCGATGTTCGGAAATTCCTGAAACATGTAAAGAAATGGTGTAGACTCTGAAATCTTCAACATATATGGTCTAATAATCAGAAATATAATTTTAATAAGTTGATAATTATACCCCTATTAATGCATAAATACTCAATTATTAATGTCCCCCTTGGTCGAAGTAGCCACAGTATGGCTCTGGGTCTGTCTGACTGACAGGGCTGTCCGGGTACAAATCTGCATTATCTTGTCCCTGGCTTTGTACTTCCCTGCGTGTTTCACTTCCTTCAGATATCTCAGATTGATCCTTAGAGCTCCTCTTATATTCAGCCCATACCGGGCAACCTCCGAGGGAGTGCTTGTATTCCGCGCAGACGATGCAGTAGGGCGGACTTGGAGGGCTGCTCGGGCTGGTCACTGCATTGCTCTGTTTTGGGTAGTTGCTGCCCATGCTTTCCAGATCAGATTCCTCTTGAACTGGCGGTGGTGGGGCGTCCGTGGCCCTGTGCTTGTGTCCGCCTCTGCCCTGGAGTCACTGATGTCGGAGGGTGCATGGTGGCTTCAGCCACCCAGAAGACCCTGCTACTGGCGCGTGCCACCCTCGAAGTTATGCAGCGGGAAGGCATCTATAAAAGTATGTTATCTCAATATAAAATAATTCATCTGAATAATTCACTATTACTTACTTGAGGAGTGGAGTCGCAGTTGCTCAGGAGGCTTGCACATGACTTTACTCTAACTATGAAACCAATGGTCAATGAGCACAATGCAATGACTATACTCTGTTATGAATGACAATGACACTGGCCTATACTCTACTATGAACAATGGGAGCCAAGAACTTAGGCTTTGATACCAAACTGTAGCGCCTCCAAAATCTGCCCTCCTGCCACGTTGGCGGTCAGACTGATCAAGGGAGCGCTACCCACTGCCTATGACTATTTTGACTTTGACTTGAATTTTGACTGGTCAACAAATGATCCACTGGCAAAGGAAATGATAGAGAATAATAATGATATAAAAATGCGGAATAAATATCATTGTGAAACAACAAATGTCACATGTGATGAGATAATTCAAAAGAAATAAGAAACAAGGATAGTTCAAATGGTACTGATAATATCAACAAAAGCAAGGCAAAAAGAAAAATTCAAGAGTTTCATATTTACAACATTAGATAATTCAATGCAGAATGTAAATGTTGTAGTGATGTTGCAAGTCATGTGCCACCGCCATAGAGCTCTGTATTTTCCACCTCCTCCCTAAGTAGGGTTTTCACCTGCAAAATCTCAAAGCAGGGGCATGGAATGCCCGTGAGCTAACGCCCAGTACTCATAGAGTCATAGACGATGAAATGATAATCAATGATCAAATACTTTATTCATTACTTTAACAATACTTTATACAATGCTATACTCTTTGCTTCATTACTATTCTCTGCTATCCATTGCTTTGCTCTATTGTCATTTACCATGCTCTGTTATTCATTATCATGCTCTATTATACTTTGTGTGGGACTATGTATTTTACATTACTATAAGATCCTTGATGTTCGTTATTCTATGTGAGCTCGACTTTAATTAATTGGGAAGCTAAAGGTGTCTCTGCCTTGAATGTTGCCAGGATGCCCATAAAGGAAAGGTGTACACTCAGGCACAACCTTTTGGGAATACATGTGGGAGAAGGCCTGCATCCCAGGAACAATGGTCGTTACATACCCGTAGGTTTATTGTCTCCTCAGCTAAGCTACATGTCCCTCTGGCATAATAATGAAATTCACATATGCCCCCATGGGAGAAGAGTGCGTTCACTACGTCACTCTTATTCGGAGCACAGGTGGAAGAGGGCCTGTGGTCCAGGAGCAGTGGTAGTTAAATCAGTAGGTACACTGTCTCCTCAGTGCAACTACTTGTCCCTCCAATGTACAATGCCTTGACCTTGACCTTGAATAACACATAGCTAATTCATTGATCTTTGCTTTACTTATCTTCTTTACCATTGTGGGGTTTGTAATCATGATCCAGAGAAGGGATAAAGTCTGATCCCCTTCATGCGGACGATGTGTCCATTACTTGTTTCACTACATTGGACATGGCCAGTCAGAGGTTTAGGATTCATCACAATGGCTCTGACCCTTCAAGGGCAATTTAGTCATTTCACATGTACTTTGGCCCCTCAAGGGCATTTTGGTCATTTCACATATGCTTTGGCCCCTCAAGGGCATTTTGATCATTTTACTTTGAAGTTCATAACTTTCCCTCTCGAGACCGGTCGACCGTCCTAATGGATCGGTCGACCAATATGGCCGAGCCGGGCGGTCGACCGGTACTGCTCTCGGCCGAATGGTTCTCTTGAGGATCCGATCGACCGTTCGACGTGAATCGGTCGGCCGATCAATGTTGCAGGATTGGTCAACCTTTTTGGAATCGATCGACCGATCTCAAACGGTTGGGCTCAATGGCTTCTGCCGGATCGGTCGATCGACACCTTTGGATCGGTTGACCCGCCCTGAGTCGTGACTTCAGACGTCGAAGATCGGTCGACTGATATGAGAAATTAGTCGACCGATTCTCTGCGTGAACAGAGTCGCCGATCGGATTTTTCATTTCCGGCCGGCCTCCGTTTGTCCGATCATAATACAATAAATACGAAAAATATTCCTACATATCTCTAGATCATAATGGAATCAAAATTAACGATGTTTGATCTACATTTCTTCGTCTAGGGAATTGTTCACCTACCGTACCTCTTTCGATCGGATTTCGCTCGCTGTCGGTGCGTTCGTCGATTGATCGATCGCCGGACGTTCTCGACCGGTGAGGGTGCACGCCTAATCCTTGTGGAACTATCGAGGAAGGTTTGGATTGTCCAGTGACTCACGTCGTCGTTCGTCCATTCGTGTGCTGGTTCGTTCGCCCGCTAGTTCGTCGTTCGCCGGAGACGAAGCAAGGGAGAAGGAGAGAAAGAGAAGGCGGCAGTGAGATGAGTCCAAAGGGTGCACTAGAGTCCTCCTCACTTCTTTGTATAGTTCTGTCCACTCTCGTGAGAAGGAGGGGAGTGAGGGAAAAGTGGGGAAAAGTTTCGTGGGGGGTGGGGGGGGGGGGGAGGGAGAATGAGGGAGAGAAGTGGGGGACCGATTCTCTCGTCCCCCACTTCTTTTTTTTTAATTCCATTTTTCATTTTGAATTTTAATAGGTGGAGAAGCCGGTCATTACAATAACGCCTCTCTTACTATGGGCTACCAACTCCGATGATTGTCTATTTTCTTTTTCTTCTTGTCTGATATGTATGTTTCCATGAACGGTCCGCTTGCAAGGAAGAATTGAAAAATGTGTACTGTATACTTCATAAGAGTACATGGTAGGACTTAGTGAAACCTTGAGATGGATGTGTCCTCAGTTCTCTATAATTTGATGATAAAGCATGCTGAGACTAAAACAACCACATCTATTTATTTTCCCTCAAACATCTTATTTTGAACATGTTAGATTTTTGTCAATTGGAATGTAGTTGACAGGGGCACAAGTAGTTGGATCATTTATAAGTCTTTTAAGAGCCCCAATCATCTGTAGCCATGCTTTTGTTTTACTTATGTTTTAAGTGTCATTACCATTGCATGATTCATCTGCATGTTTTTTCTCTATAGTTGTTAAGTTGATAAGTTAATGTTTTCTCTACAGTTGTTAAGTTGATAAGTTAATGTTTTCTTACTTATGTTTTAAGTGTCATTACCATTGCATGATTATTGCACTATGAATTCTATGCCTGCTTATATGATTAAAATCAATTAGAAGTCCACGCAGGCAGTGTATACACACATAATGTATTTTGCAATTTCCAAGAACAATATGCACAGTCGTTCAATTTATATGGGCAAAAGATATTCAAAGATTCTGAGAAAACCATTTACTCAGTATATCCACTAAGTGTGGATGAAGGTAAAAATATTATAGAATTCAACCATCATGAAAACATTGTCATCAAATGTTCTTGTAAGAAATTTGAACATGAAGGAATCTTTTATTCCCATATTTTGTGTGTTCTTCATAAGAAAGAAATAGTACATTTGCCTATGGAATACATCCTTTATCATTGGACAATAAATGTAAGGTATACATGAGCACATGCAATATATGATACTTCATGTCCTTCTGAGGATTTTATAACTCCTTTTCAAAAGTTAGCATGGCAAAGTAATGTTTGGAAAATAGAGAAATTTGATTTGATTTTAGCTAAACATTTGCAATTAGGGGTTCCTATTATAGATGATGTTGTAAAAGGATTTGGTGCTTTCCAATTTGACAATGCAATAGTGGATATCGGTCACAAAATGAATAAAAAAAAGAATTTGCAGAAGGGACATAACAAGAGAAAATGTCTAACGATGAGGGTAGAAAGAGTTTAAAATTACTTATCTTCCATTTATGTAATAGTCTTGTATCCATATGCTAATCTATTTTTTTCTTTTTAAACAGGACAATCAATTGCAAACCAACCAAGATAATTTTTAGAGGCCTTTCAACAAGTGTGTGTGAAAATCCTCTTTTTGGACCCCACATGGTATGCTTTATTTCTATTTAAGTAATTTAAAGTTTTCTCTAAGGCAAAGAATTGATTCTTGATTTGTTTTTTTTACTTCAGTCGACCAATATGGCAATGTATGGCACCAAAGTAGAGTTAAAAGATATTTGACTTTCGGTAGCTAGCTGCAAACATCATCACTGTGCAAATATGACGCCCCTGCCATAGCTAGTTTTAATTTGTATATTTTCATTCCGATGTACTCTGGCACTTTTCACATCAAGAGACCTTAATTTGTATTTCTATCTGATGTACTCTGGCACTTTTCACATCGAGAGACCTTAAATGTACTCTGACGTTTCTCATTGTGTCATTAGTGTGCATTCATGATGTTTTTTAATGGCTTATTTGCATTGAAGATGTTTATGATACAACAGGCATGAAATACCATTGATTCATTCTTCCCGAAGATGTTTTTTTTGTCTATCATTCTTGTATTGAATTCATACTTTCCAAAGATTGTAATTGATGCATTGACATCTATTTTGGACAAGAAATGTTGTGTTGTCCTATTTGTAACATATCAGTGTAGGTGCTGCTATGGTTTGATTCTTGCATCTCTTGTGGTTGCACTCGTGGAAAGATCCATTTTCAGGACATTGACGAGTAAGACAACAACATCAGTTTATGGGAACATGTTATTATTATGATGATGATAAGGGTGGTACCGCTATGGTTTGATTCTTGCATCTCTTGTGGTTGCACTCGTGGAAAGGTCCATTTTCAAGAAATTGACGAGTAAGACAATAGCATTAGTTTTATGGGAACATGTTATTATTATGATGATGATGATAAGGGTGGTACTGCATGAAGAGGAGGAAGTATCTACCCTCATCATATTCCATTGGCCACTCCATGTGAAGCAAACATAGAGGCAGAGGCAGAGGCAACTATATATGATGTATAAAAATGTAAAATATGGCACAATAAACTTTGATTAGTAAATGAAATATGAACCGTTAAACTACATTTTGTGTGAATGTAGTGATAATTGCTTCTAATTAGAAGCAACTATCACTACATTCACAAAAAAGCAACAGGGCATTAGAAGTCAACTAGAGAGGTTCACTTAATACATTGTAATAATAACAACCAACAAGGTTTTACATCACATAAACATAAACATAAACAACATGACTATGACAACAATCATTATCACAACTAATTTACAACATCTGCTCATTCCATTCCTATTCATAGCTCCATCTTCAAATTCATTTTATGTTTTCATTCTATTGAGCCTTCTTAGTAGTCCATTTATCACTTGAGCAGATCGAGGTTCAAAAGGCGAGTCCATCCATCTAAAGTACACGATGTTGCTACAAAATATGAATTATAGATAAAATTGAGAACCTACAAGATACAAATTAAATGGTGAATTAGATAGAATCAAAACTCACTCCATAGAACTGACAACCGTAGAACCTTCAACCAGGATTGGTTTGTGTCCAAGAAGTTCTAATCACAACCTCTTCTTTGTAATAGCACTTTGGAAGTGTCATTTTGAAAAAAAATGCTTTGTAAAATATGAATTAGATAAAATTAACCTAAGTCAATTGCAACAACCAATGTGTTATTTTAAAAAAATTATATGATACTGATTAAATGTAGCATCAAATTTGTAAAATGATTTCATTCCTTAAGTTGTGCCACTTATCAAGTGGATGTATACATACGAAATCATATAAGGAAATCATCATAAGTTTGTGATTTAACTTCTTATATGTGGATCAAGACATTATTAACCTGGTTCATAAATCAAGACTCCAGAACTATATGCTTATTGTCTCTTGTTGTAAGGTCAAAATTCATGCGAAAAATTTGAAGCCAGCCATACGAATCCTCTCTCTCCCCCTCCCTCTCCTTCCTAATGAAAATCTTGAAAGTTGTGTTGTTGATTTCTAAACATAAAACAATCTTGTAACGACAAAGAGAAAAAGGAAAAAAGTTGACATATACACAAGAGCTTCGCAAAGGAAGAATGAAGATCGATGCTAAGGTAGGAGAAAGGAAAATTTGACAAAGAGTGAAGATCCAGGGAAAAACTAGGGCAACGGAGATTGAAGTACCACCTGCGACAAGTGGAAAAACTAGGGCAGCGACGATTGAATTTCCACCTGTGACAATTGGAAAAAGTATCACAAGCGGCGAGCGGAGGGCGCAACATGACAACGGCGGCAGCACAACGTCAGCGACCATAGCAGCCAGGAAAGATCAATGTCAGGGCCGGAAAAGAATCTAGGGCATCGAGAAAATAGTGGATCAAAGGGACGTGACAAAGGACAGCTCACCTTTATTGGTCTTCCCGGCGTTTAGGACCGGCGTCCGACTGGCGTAGATAGTTCTCTTGGGGCCCACATCTTCACGATCGGGGAAGCGTCTTCGCCGTCGGAGAAGAAGGCAGAAAAGAGACAATGACGATTCACCTCTCCTTTTTTTTTCTTCGCTCAATCCTGAGAGATTCGAGCAGTTCAGCATAGACGATGTCGATTCAACCTCCGGTTCAGCGTGCTTTTTCCATCCGGCGTCTGTTGTGGATCTAACGGACAATGTTCACACGTAGCATAGTGCTACCACCTCCAGACGTAGCATAACCATTTTATCCTAAAAATTTATATGTTAATGTCGCCAACTTCCAGTCAAAGAAGACCACACGCCTAACTATTTAACTTCCGTTACTGTAATTTCAGGCTGACAATGCATTCATTCCGCGCACTCAGCCACCGTTCAAAGGCAGGAAGAAAACAGACTTGACGATGCACTTCCACCACCACGTACCTTTTTTTTTCTATATATATTGCAGACAACTCCACATGGACATGGACAAAGAGCAGAGCCAAACAGCACACCCTCCATAAGTACCTGCAACGAAGAGGAGAAAAAGGAGCTATAAGCTGCAGGTCCTGGTCTGCAGGAAATTAGAAAGGTACAGTAGATACAGACCAGGTAAGAATGGTGGTCAAGGTGTACGGCATGAAGCTGGCAGTGTGCCCCCAGAGGGTCATGCACTGCCTGGTGGAGAAGGGCGTCGAGTTCGAAATCATTCACGTCGACTTGGACAAATGGGAGCAGAAACAGCCCTCCTTCATGGAGAAACAAGTACCATCCCATCCAATATAATATATGCTGCCTGCAGATTCCATTTTATTTGAACATTAACACACTTTGTATAGTCTATACATGCATTTGAAGTAGAAGTTCGAATCATATATATGATGTGCAATGAATTATGCATGCATCATTATGTTTCACAATGATCAATTCACTTTCGGTTGTCCGGCATCATTTTGTTCACAGCCCTTCGGACAAGTTCCCTACGTTGTTGATGGCGAATTCGAACTCTTTGGTAAGTGGTGGAGTTCAAGAAGCTATGAACGCTAACAGCACTTTGACAAGTTAAAACTGTTCAACTATATATATATATATATATATATATGTATATGCGTCTCAGAGTCCCGGGCCATCGTGAGGTACTACGCGGAGAAGTACGCCGACCGCGGGCCGGACCTGCTCGGCCGGACGGCGGAGGAGCGGGCGAAGGTGCATCAGTGGCTGGACGTGGAGGCCATCAACTACAACCCCCTGGCCTTCAACCTGGTGCTCAACATTTTCCTCCGCCCCATGCGAGGCGAGGCCGGGAACAGGGCCGAGGCCGCCGCCGCCGTCGAGAAGCTCGAGAAGGTGCTCGACGTCTACGAGAAGCACCTCTCCAGGAACAAGTACCTCGCCGGCGACCAGTTCACGTTGGCGGACCTGACGCACATCCCGGCCACCCGCTACCTCGTCGAGCACTGCGGCATGGCCTACCTCATCGACGAGCGGAAGCACGTCAAGGTCTGGTGGGAGGACATCACCGGCCGCCCCGGCTGGAAGAAGTACCTGAGCTTCATGGAGTCCGACGCGCTGCGCTACGCCCCCTGATCGATCGATGCCATGCATGATAATGTGGGAAGTTACTGCATAGTACAGCATGCAATGCTTGATGAAACCGTGAGATGAGATTGCCATCGTAATAAAGTGTTAGATCAAGTTAAGTATGGCTGCCAGATTCTAATTAAACAAGTTTAGATTTATGTCTGTAGAAGTTAAACCAGCTACTGCTACTCGTAGTTAATAATTCGGACTTCGCGCGACTCGCTAATTTGATTATAAGATGTTTTATCTTTTCGCTCAAACACAAAAGTTAATAAGACGGATTTTCGTAACCACATGAGCTCTAAAGATCAAGATTGTCTCATTGAATAGTCCTACATAATCAAAATACGGAGGTGATCGTAAGTTTATATGTAGCTACCTCTTTACCTATTAATATGCGTTTTAGATTCGTGCGGGCCGAGAGCCCAAAACGAATAATATTTTAATTGAATTGAGATGTTATAGAATGATCAGAGTCAACCTTACACCGTTCCATAAGGACCCCTTTATAGGAGAAGATTATAATGACTTAAGCTCTAAGAATCAAAATGAATAATCTTACATGGTCAAAATGCGGAGGTGATCATGAGACGATTGTCTTATTGAATAGATAGTCATGAAGTTATATATAACTATTCCATTCACTTGAGGTGATAATGATAGCTTAAATTCGTGCTTGGCTAGGGTGTTAGAGTTTTATTTGACAATTTAGTAGCGATAGTAATTTGATGAGCATGTAGCGGTGGATTAATAGTTTTTTTAGGGGGAGGTTGTTTGGCAATTTAAATTACAAAAAATACTTTAAAATTATATATATTACAAAAATCAATCACTAGAGGCTCAGCTTTTTCGGATGCTTTTGTACCCTAATTTTAGTATAGTTTTATAATCTTAATAGGAATATTTTAATATAAAAGTATTATACTAACAATAAAAAAAATTGATTACTCATAAATTAATTATATAAATAAAAATGGGCTCACAGATTCTTATGATTTTTTGGATGTGACCCTAATTTTAGTGGACCGATTTTGTTCTATTAAAAATTGTCTTGAATCAGATTCAATTCCTTAATTTTCTATTTTTCAATTAATTTTTTTTTGGATCAAGTTTTTCCAGTCAGATTTTCTTTCACCCTTAATCAAAGTTTTTCCTATCTCGATTTTAACATATTATAATTAATTGTGCAATCTCAAAATTCATATTATAATTTAGTTAGAAATTCATATTAAGACTCATTACAATTCATATACTTAACATATTAATTTCAATATTTAATTATAGTTCGTCTTCATGAAGAAAATTAGATGAAAACATTTTGTTTTTTATATGTTATTATTGTTTATTACAATTCATATACTTAACATACTAATTTCAATATTAAAAAGGCAGTTTGTCTTCTTGGAAAAATGTTTTAGATGAAAACCAATTATTTTTAAAATTTATTATCGTTTAATAAATTGATCGATCTCTGACTTGCTAAATGTAAGGAGTCGATCAGGAATAATACATAAAAAATTCTTATCTTTTAACATGTACTTTTTTTTATTAATGGATAAGATTTTATTATGCTCAACCAAATATGTAGGATTTATAACATATATATAAATTATAGAAGTTCCGAAATACTTCTTACAACGGAAGTGGATCGTCGAAACTTTTTCACGAATACTTGACGAACACACTTGTATCTCGGGATCGAAAACCGAACTTCGAAGGAATGAAATACTTTGTTACGACACAAGTACTTTTGTATGAACCTACACGAAAAGCATGCCTTGGACCTCTCATGTGGGTCTCCTTTTATAGGTGATGGAGACTTGAGCGAAGGAACGTATCACACGCATCATTAATATTAATTACGCATCACGCGATACGTAAATTACGCATATCACACAACTCTAACATGCCTATCAATATTTTTCCCATGACTTCTCAATTTTACCTTATCCAATTTTCTCACAACTCTAATTAAGATATCCCACTATTCAATATTCTCCTTCCACTTGTCAAATTCATCTAATGTACTCCAACTTTGCTTGATTTTCATATCGAGACATGTAATTTAATTGCTTAAGTGGTCTTCCCCTTGAGCCGGCACCAACGGAATGAGTAGGATGGAATCGGGTTTTCAGTCATCGATTGAGTGCGATTATAGATCATTTGGAGATCCATTGCCAACGGATATGAAGATTTTGATCGACGTGCTCATGCACCATATGAATTGTAAGATTTGAGTGATAGAATCATCCTTCATGTCCCCTCGCGGGTTTGGTTGGTGGGGATGTGTTGTGCGCAGTTTGTATGCAAGATTCACCTTGCTACGTAGTGGCCGGGTTATCTTGGCCGTTACTTGGGCATTTGCGGGTTCGACAAGTTAGGATAATGGTATTTATGTAGGACCACCCCTCTCCCATGATGTAGGTCCATTATTTTTAGTGAAGTAATAGCTTGAAGCTTTATATATATATATATATATATATATATATATATATATATATATTAAGGTAAACGATTTCACCTTGAAATCACGTTACAAGACAAAAATAATAACATTTTATGTCAAAAATCTACTTTATTAAAAACTATGAAAGCATGAATGATAATCGAATTTTAAAAAATCTTATGAGTTAAAACTTCCATATATTGCTTTTAACAATTAATCAAAATAATAAAATATCACGATCAGTTTTGACACATTCAATGATTTGTTTTATCATTTAATTAATTAAACAATTACTTAAATTATTGAAAAAAAGGATAGTGATACATGAGTCATACAACTGCCCCTCCCACATTGTAGGGCACTGTTTGCAAGAATGTAATAGCAACGGAGTTTTGAAATGTTTCGTTCATTTTCTAATAGGCTAATAGTATGAAAATGAATTCTTGTCTTTTTTTTTTCATTTTCTAAAGTAAAATATATTACCCTGAGAATAACATTACAAGGCATACAAGTACTTTTTTAATTACAAAATTTAATTTTATAGATAGATATGAAACATGAGGGACATGAAAATTTTAATTTTATGAGGAGTGACATTATTACCACTTCACACATTATTGTCACTTCATTTTATCTTGTGCTGAAGATTAAAGGATAAAATATGAGAATAATTCAACAAAACATTTAGTTAACATGAAATAATTTAAAGAAAATTAAATATCATTGTATAACTACATACAAGTTAAAATGAGGTGGATTATAAATAGACACACAACTTTGAGAAAGTGCAAAAGGAGAATATGTAGATACTGCCTAAAAATATAGAAGAGAACATGAACACATTTTATTAGTCACACACCACTACCATTAATAACATTATACCATAACACATAGAGATAACTATTAACACTACCAGTAACTATTCACTAACTCTATCATAATTAATTTATTTTTTATGTAGAAAATGATTTGGCTAATACTTTTTAATTATATTTCAATACTCCTCTTGATTCAAAACTATATATTCCAAATAATTTTGTAAAAAAGATATACTTGCATATATGAAGAATTTTGATGAACAAATCTACCATTTGATCATTTGTACCATCAATTTTCAATTTGATTTTTTTATTATCCGCTAAGTCATGAATAAAGTGATGGCGTATCTTAGTATGTTTTGTTCATCCATGTATAATTGAATTCTTTGTCATTATAATTTCTGATTTGTTATCACAAAAAATAAATGGAGATCTAACAATAATATTCTTAACCATATGGTTTGACATGCAACGTATAATAGTAATGTACTCTGCTTCAAAAGAAGCTTCTTCCAATACCATGCCACTGCTCCAAAGCTAAGAATGAAAATACATCTTGAAGTTTTTTTCCTATCATCCAAAGATCTACCAGTAAAGTCAAATAATTTGAAATAAAAACTTTTAGAATACAAAGCACCAAGGTCTACTATTCCAGCAATATAGCGCATGATACGTTTGGCTGCTCCAAGATGATATTTTGACAAAAAATGTATAAATCTTGATACATGACTTAATAGAAAAATAAATATCCAATCTTGTGTAAATCAAATATATTAAACCATCAATCATGCTTCTGAATGTTTTTTTATCAACAAGGCCTTTACTATCATCAAATCGTTACTTTTCATTCACATCATAATTGTAGTATCACTATAAGAAAAATGCTGAATAGCAATGCGAATTAGCGTCGCCGCACGACACGACGCTAAGTAGACGCTAATAGGATCACAATAGAGTCCCCACTGGGTTCACAAAAATAGACGCTAACTGCCTCTCTATAGTGTCAATTTAGCGTCGCATTAGCGTCAAATGATGTCAATGCTAAATGAGGCACCACTGAGAAGTTATTTCAGCGCTATTATCATACACAAAAACTAGAAAATGTGTGACAGATGATAATCGCAAGCTTGCGACGTGGTAGTGATATTTGAGATTGAGTAGTGATAACTTGCTGAAATTAAGTAAAAGGGTCAATTTTTAAATTTTTGGTCTCCCAACTCACTAGCTGCAAGTGCATAGGTAAGTTGTAGTAGACTCAGGTTGTCGTATACACAAGAATTTGAAGTCTAAGGCACCTTAAAATAATCTAAATTAGTTCTACTTTAATGACTAAAAACAGATTTTCAAAGGGAAGTGAAAACATATTTTTAATGGAAAGTGAAATGATAACAGATTTTTGGGTTTTGGAAATTTATCAAAACTGAATTATAAATGCTAGAATGAAGTCTAAAAATGTTCAACTATCAATGAGGAAGGTTCTTCTAGGATTTGGGGTTCATCTAAATTAATTAAGGATGGAATGGAACAAGTTATCATTAAATTTCCAACTTTTGATTCAACTTGAAAATGGCTGTTCCCACAGCTCAATTGGCATCTAACTAAGTAATATATGATTATATAGTTATTAGCTAGGTTGAATCAAAAGAGGGTCCTCACTGAAAATCAAGTTATCATTGGGTTCAAAAGAAAGTTCAATGCTGATTTTTGCAATTCAAGGAAGTTTGGAATGATAACTTGCAATTGCAATCATAAAAAGATGGAATCATTCCAATCAACCAAACCAGGATAAAATATACTCAATAATGGTGCTTGTGATCCTTGATTCATCTCTGAATTCCAGGAGGATTTAAAATCAACCTCTCGGTTGCAAAGTAAATTGAAATCCACACAAATACAATTCAATTGAAAATGCAAAACATATGACCACAAGAATTCACAATTTCCATTGCTCCTTGGTCCATCTCTGGATCTCAAGGAAGCCCTTAAGACTACCTCTCAGTAGTGGATTAAAATGAGGGTTGACAATGCAAATCAGAATTCAAATGGAAATCAGAAATAAAAATTAGCAAATAGAATTATGCAAATTCAGAAAACTGAAATACTAATCCATGAAATCAGGTTTATCAATTGCTTCTTGACCCATCCCTGGACTGCAAGAATCCCTAAAGTTCATCTCTCAATGATTGAATAAAATCAGGGGGTTCAATTGATAAAACAGTTCCAGCAGAAAATCAGAAAACAGATTTCATTAAAGTTCAGAAATCAGATTTGCAATCTGTTTTGAGTCAAAGATAATATGCCAACATCTTAATTCATTCCTAAACAAGATATGAGCAATGACAACATTTCAGTTACTCAATTAATCAAGTCCACAATGACAAACAAATTCAAATTGTTCAGGAAATCAGATTCAGGAAAAATTAGGAAATCAGATTTTAGAAATCAGAATTTTAAATTAATGGAAATCTAACTTACCAACTGATTCTTGACACATCTCTGGACTACAAGACATCCCTAAAGTTCACTTATCAGTGATTGGAAGAATTCGGGGGACTCAATTGGTAAAAACATATTTCAATAGGAAATCAGAAAAATCAGAATTCATGTTTTCATTTCAGAAATCAGTGGAAAAATCTGATTTGAGTCAAATGATTGTCCAAACAATCTTGATTCATTTCTGAACAATAGCAACTTCCCAAGGACTCAATTAATCAGATTGTAAGTGAAGAATAAATTCAACAGTCATACAAATCAGAATCAGATTCAGAAATCAGAAAACTAAAATTCAGAAATCAAATTGCAATAAAATGAAATCCAGTAACATGCCATTGATTCCTAATTCATCTCTGAACAAGAGTTAGATCTAAAGATAACTTCTCAATTATAGATTACAAATAAGACCTATCATTGGCATGAATCAATGCTAAATGGTTCTGAAATCTGAAAACAGATTTGATTAAAGTGCAGGATTACAAATTCTGTCCATATCCATCCAAAACTAATCTAAACTACTACCCTATCCTAGAAGAAATGAAGTTTAGCTCATCATGTATACAAAGCTTGACAGAAAATGAAATGAGAAACGGATACAAATCATAATTCTTGATGATGTCTCGGCCAGCAGCAACTTCCAGCAGCAGCCTTCAGCAGCCTTGCTCCAAAACCCTTGCCTCCACCCCTGAATGACCAGCCCCCCTTTTTCTCCAGAAAAATCCAGCTTTTATATGACTACTATCCACCCTTTGATCCTCATCAGAATGTTCTATTCTCCTTTATGTCAGCCACCTGTCCAATGGTCCCTGCAATGGCCAGTTGACTGCAGCAGCTTTAGGACAGCAAAAGAGTGGTCCCCCCACCTTTTTTCAACTTTTTCCAACTTGTTTTCCTTGCTACAAAACCCAGAGCAGCAAGCATCAAGATCCTTAAATGAGATTTTAACAAATAAAGACTAGGATAATGATATTAGCTAGCTCAAACATCAGATGGGAATTGGTGTTATGCAAGATTGGAAATGTATATGAAAACTTGATGGTTTTGGGCCCAGAAATGATAACTTGTCACAAATCATGGAAATTATCCAAATGCAAGTGATTCAAAGCATTAGAAGCATCAAATGGACTAGGGTAACTAGTGAGTGCAGTCATAAATCAAATATGAATAAGATTTCAAAGGAGTGATAACTTGGGTGCCAAAAACGATAACTTATATGACTTAAAAATGATAACTTGTGATAACTTGAGTTGTAGTTATCCAAATGTGATGAAATTTGACCAGCAATGAGTTAGAATAATAATAAGATGATTGCTTAAGGTCCCTGTGCAGAATTAATGGTTTTGCATGTTGAAATGACAAAATTGCCCTTTAACGATAATTTGGCACTTGAAAAATGATAACTTGTTCAAATGGACTTAAAACTTTGTACAAGTTAAGATGTGACTATCCAAATATGATTTATAAATGATAATGATGGATTTAGAGCAAGAAAATTATTGAAAATTAGTTCATTCAAAATAATGATAACTTGACACTTATGAATGATAACGTGTCCTCAAAATGATAACTTGGCATAGAATTTAGATATTAATGGATTTTGGCATTTCAGAACCTCTATGCACATGGAATTAAGTATGAAATGAGGAATATCAACTAGTTATCACAACGTTTGCATTCCAAGTATAATTGGCCCAAAAATAGGCAAAAATGGGACTCGATATGTATGAATTGTATCTAAAATGGGTTAGAAACATATAGTGATCAGCAAGTGATCAAACTCCCCCAAGCTTAGCCTTTTGCTTGTCCTCAAGCAAAACATTCAGAAATTAAGGACAAACTTGAATTAAAAGTCCACAAATGAAGCAAAGATTAGCTGAATTGAATCCAATGAGTTTCCCACTTTGCCAACACTTCATTCTTTCCTAATTTCTAGCTAGGGAATCACAGAGGCTAAAGCAAATTTAAGTCATGGAAGAAGTACTAGCAATAACATGTTTGAATTGTAGGAATTGTCAACTTTACAAAGGGGTTGAACTACAAATCTCTTTATGAACAGATTTTCAATTGATTAAATAGGTTTAACACCTGACTTTTATTCATGAAATGCATATAAACAGGTTTAGTACCTGATTTTTATTCATGCTTTCTTTAGGAGAGATTCCTTTGGAAGTTTTGCTCTCCGAAATTTTTTTTTCTTTTTGCATTGAAGAGAGATTCCTTTGAAAGTTTTGCTCTCTTCTTTTTTTTCTATGCATGCATGCAACTTTTTACTTTTCCTTTTTCTCATTTTTCTATCATGTTCATGAAGTGAGAAATAGCTCAAACTCAAGTATAGTTTAGATCCTTTTATCCAAAAAGTCAAGTTTTCCTATTTAGCATGGCAGCAAGAGCCTTGACTCCCTTCTAGACATCTGATATTAATAATTCAATCCATAAGTATCGGCTAGTGTGACCCACAAAAAGGAAAAATTTTCAGCTAAAAATTTCATTCAAATGCATCTGAATTCATAATGCCAATTAAAGCAAGAAGGCTAATGGCCAAGTTGGTCACCTGGTATTGGAGTGCACCCACTGTCAAAATGAAGTATTCTACCCATTTCAGAATTAAAATGAATTCAGAATTGAGTTGGGTTCAAAAATTTGAAAATCGAGTGATAACTAGTGATAACTTGTGAAAACCAATGATAACTTGCAAAATCTACTAATAACCTGGTGATAACTGATATATGAACATTAAAATCAATTGAAAACATGGTGTAAAGGTTAGAAAAGCACCAGGTTTTCTCCCCCAAGCTTATTCTCAACACTGTCCTCAGGGTTGAAAATAAAAGGCAAGGGAGAGGGGTGGGTGGGATTGAAATGCATTAAATTGGGCACTTGAATTCTCTTGGCACTTCATCCAGAAACTTTGGGTGGTCTAATCTTCATTAGTTGCAACTAATCCTGCAGAGAAATAAAGGATATCAGTTGGTAAGGCAGATTTGCAACTAATCAGATTTTTTAGTGCAAAATTCAGCAATGCATTGGGAATTTCTGAAATTCAGTGAAATTAGGCTATAATAGATTGGGATAACTGAAATGAATGTTAATTCAGATGATAATATGATCAATGTAGCATAATGAGAAAGATAATATCAGTTATCATTAAGTTTTCAGTGTAAAATTCAGAAATAGGGGTAAGGATACTCCCTAAATGTTGGAATTATGGATGAATCTGATTCATTTCTTCTTTATTCCTGCAAAATAGAAAAGTTAAGTGTAAAATGCCTTGGGTTACCTCCCAAAAAGTGTCTTTCTTTAATGTCTTTGGCTAGACATCTTTTCACTTGAATTCAGTTAGGCAAACTTGACAATTCTTGCAAATTCAGCACCTCCTTAGCTGATTCTTGGGCTGTGGGACTATAGGGCTTCAACCTCTGTCCATTAACCTTGAATACATCATTCTTATCATTCAGAAGATCCACAGCACCATAAGGATAAACTTTGTGGACTTTGAAGGGTCCACTCCACCTGGATTTCAACTTTCCAAGAAATATCTTTAATCTTGAGTTGAAGAGTAATACAAGGTCTCCAACCTTGAAATCCCTTTTCAGAATCCTTTCATCATGCCATCTCTTAGTCCTTTCCTTGTAGAATTCTGAATTGTGGTAGGCATTTAGCCTAATTTCATCAAGTTCATCAATTTGCAAGAGCCTCTTTTGCCCACATGCATGCATATCATAATTGAGTGCCTTAACTGCTCAATATGCCTTATGCTTCAACTCAATTGACAAATGGCAAGTTTTTTCATAAACAAGCTTGTAGGGAGAAGTACCAATTGGAGTCTTGTATGCTGTCCTATATGCCCAAAGAGCTTCATTCAACTTCAAACTCCAATCTTTTCTTGTCAATGAAACTGTTTTCTCCAATATGGCCTTTACCTCCCTATTTGATACTTCTGCTTGGCCATTTGTTTGAGGGTGATATGAAGTGGAACCTTTGTGCCTCACTCCATACTTAATTAGGAGCTTCTCAAAACACCTTTCAATAAAGTGGCTACCCACATCACTTATAACCACTCTAGGAATTCCAAACCTTGGAAAGATAACTTCCTTGAACAACTTGATTACTGCTTTGAAATCAGCTGCAATGGTTGGAATGACCTCAATCCATTTGGACACATAGTCCACAGTTAGAAGAACAAACTTGTAACCACATGAACTAAGGAAGGGCCCCATGTAGTCAATGCCCCATACATCAAATATTTCCACTTCTAAAATTCCTTGTTATGGCATTTCATTCCTTCTTGAGATGGAACCAGCTCTTTGGCATTGATCACAACCCTTCACAAATATGTGTGCATTCTTGAACAAACTTGGCCAATAAAAACCAGATTGGAGGACTTTGGCAGCAGTCTTGTGTGTGGCTCCATGACCTCCATAAGGGGATGAATGGCATGCCTCCAAGATTTTCTGAAATTCAGATTGGGGTACACATCTTCTATATATGCCATCAGGAGATTTTCTGAATAGAAAGGGGTCATCCCAATAATAATCTTTCAAGTCATGAAAGAATTTCTTTCTTTGCTGATATGTATAGTCAGGAGGGATAATTCCACATGCAAGGTAATTGACCAAGTCAGTATACCAGGGAACTTGATTAATTGTCATAGCTATCAAACTATCATCAGGAAATGCATCGTTGATAGGAAGTGTAGATGATTCTTGTATCCCTTCCATTCTTGATAAGTGGTCAGCTATAAGATTTTCACTACCCCTTTTGTCTTTGATTTCAACATCAAATTCTTGAAGCAATAAGATCCACCTGATTAGCCTTGGCTTGGATTCCTTCTTGTTGATTAAGTGCCTCACAGTTTGGTGGTCTGTGAATACAATGACTTTGGATCCCACCAAGTAAGGCCTGAATTTGTCAAATGCATACACCACAGCAAAAAGTTCTTTCTCAGTAGTTGCATAATTGATTTGTGTTTCATCTAGAGTCTTGCTTGCATAGCATATGACATGGTGCTTCTTCTCCTTGGTTTGTCCCAAGACTGCCCCTACAGCCTGGTCTGAAGCATCACATATGATTTCAAAAGGAAAAGTCCAATCAGGTGGCTACACTATAGGGGCTGAGGTGAGGGCTTCCTTCAACTTCTTGAATGCCTTCATACACTCTTCATCAAAATGAAACTCAACATCCTTGGCCAGAAACTTGGTGAGGGGCCTAGTTATCATGGAGAAATTTTTAATAAACCTTCTGTAGAAGCCTGCATGCCCCAAAAAACTCCTAACTGCCTTGACACTTGTGGGTGGTGGTAGCCTTTCAATCACCTCAATTTTTGCCTTGTCCACTTCAATGCCTTTGCTTGAGACCACATGTCCTAAGACAACCCCTTCTTGGACCATAAAATGGCATTTCTCACAATTGAGGATCAAGTTGGATTCCCTACATCTTTATAGCACCTTTGTCAAATTGTTTAGGCAAGCATCAAATGAGTCTCCATATACTGAAAAGTCATCCATTAAGACCTCCATAATTTCTTCAATGAAGTTTGAAAATATAGACATCATACACCTTTGGAAGGTGGCAGGGGCATTGCATAAGTCAAAAGGCATTCTCCTATAGGCAAAAGTCCCATATGGACAAGTGAATGTAGTCTTGTGTTGATCTTGAGGGTGAATTGGAATTTGCAAGAAACCTGAGTACCCATCAAGATAACATAAATGGGAATGCCTAGCCAACCTTTCCAACATCTGATCAATGAATGGCAATGGGAAATGATCCTTTCTTGTGGCCTTATTTAACTTCCTGAAGTCAATGCACATCCTCCAACCTGTAATGATTCTTGTGGATATCAATTCATCAGAATCTGACTTCACCACTGTAATTCCTCCCTTCTTTGGCACCACCTGCACTGGACTGACCCATTCACTATCTGAAATGGAGTATATGATTCCTGCATTCAGCAACTTCAATACTTCTTTCTTTACCACTTCTTTCATGGTTGGGTTAAGTCTCCTTTGACATTCAATGGAGGGCTTGAAGTTGTCCTCCATAGGGATCCTATGCATGCAAATGGAGGGATTAATACCCTTGATGTCTTCAATTGAGTAGCCTATCACATCCTTATACAGTTTCAACCTCTTCAGCAGCTCTTCAACCTGATCCTGGGGTAAATTAGCATTAATGATAACAGGAAAAGTTGAATTCTCCCCCAATAATTCATACTTCAGATTGCTAGAGAGAGGCTTGAGTTCCAAATTGGAATTGACTTGAGCTGATTTGCTTTGGACTTCAGCAGTGATAACTTGTTGTAACTCCCCTTGAATTCCTACATTTTCCACTGATATTGAAGAGTTCAGCACTGATTTATATGCCATAGCCTATGGATCTTCCAATTCCTTCAAATGGTCAAATATTAGACACCTTTGCAATGGATCTTCAATAGGGATTATAGCTGAAACTTGCTCCACCACTTGATCTAACTGCCCATCTTCAAAGTCATTCTCTAAAAAACTTGGCCTACTAATAACTTGTGCCAAATTGAATTCAATCTTCTCCTCTCCAATTTGGAAGGTCAATCTCCATTCCTTAACATTAATTACAGCACCTGCAGTGGCTAGAAAGGGCCTCCTAAGGAGAATGGGGGTATTCACATCTTCATCCATATCCAATACAACAAAATCAACTAGAATATAAAATTTATCAACTTTGAAGGGTATGTTCTCAATAATCCCATGTGGATATTTGATAGATCTGTCTACCAGCTGAAGGGACATATTTGTTGGCTTCAAATCTCCAACTTCAAGTTTCCTACACAATGATAAGGGTATGACACTCACAGAAGCTCCCAAGTCACACATGGCTCTTTGAATTTTCCTATTGCTTATCTCACATGGAATTGAGAAGCTTCCTGGATCCTTGAGCTTTGGAGGCAACTTGTTTTGGATAATTGCAGAAGCCTCTTCAGTCAATGTAATTGTCTCATGATCCAATACCCTTCTCTTCTTGGTTAGAATTTCCTTTAGGAACTTGGCATATGATGGCATCTCCTGGATGGCTTCAACAAAAGGCACATTTATGTATAGCTTCTTCAGGATTTCCAAGAACTTTCCATATTGCTGGTCTTGTCTTGCCTTGATTAGCTTTTGAGGGAAAGGTACTTTGTCAAAAACCCTTGGATTTGCTTCAATTTGAGAGCCTGAATTCCTGATTTCCTCACTTGGTTGTTCACTTGGCTTTTCAGCAACTCTTGAGTCTGAATTGGCTTGATTATCATCCACTTCCTTCATTGGTTCCTCCACCATTTTTCCACTTCTGAGCTAGATGGCCTTTGTTTGCTCCTTTGGATTTACTTCTGGCTGTTCAGGAAAGAATAAGGGAGGTCTAGTGGATGTATTGGCCTGTTGAGCAATTTGACTTTCCAACAATTTTTTATTTGCATTCATGGCATCCAATCTTGAATTTATCTCAATATCTCCTCTCCTTGGCTGTCTTGCTTCTTCAGAATCTGTTGGAGCATCTCCTTCATTTCATTTTGGAATTGTGGTGCTTGGACTTGAAGTGGTGGTTCATACAGATTTCTTTGAATTGGTGCACTTTGGCCTTGATTTCCACAAGGTGGTGGCTGATTTCTTGGCAGGATTTTGGGTTGCCAATTTGAATTCTGCATAGGAGCCCCTTGATAGTTATTTCCCTTGTAAGAAAAGTATGGATGATTCCTATTTTCTGGAGTGTAGAACTCAGTAGGAGGTTTAATTTCATAATTGCCCACAGCATTGATTTGATCCACAGTTTGCTCCACTTGTTGCATAATTAAGTTGCAATTTTTTGACACATGGCCTTGATTACCACATACACAGCACCTTGTTTCAGGATTAGAGGCCCTATTGCCATTGGGAGTCAAGTTCAATCTCTCCAAAGTCTTGTACAACACCTTCTCAAATTGGGATGACAATTGGTTCACTGAATTATCCATATGAGGCCTTCTGGTCCTATCATGTGTGAGGAAGTGATGGTTCTTTGCAATGTTCTCTATCAGTTGGTAGGCCTCATCTATATTCTTGGATGCAAAGATACCTCCTGCTGCAGTGTCCAATGCTACCTTGCTAGGGTAATTTAATCCCTTATGAAAATAGTTGACTAATTGCCACTTTTCAAATCCATGGTGGGGACATGCCCTTAACAACCTTTGAAGCCTTTGCCATGCCTCACAAATATTTTCTTGGTCTAACTGATAGAACCTCACTATTTGATCCCTGAAGTTATCAGTTTTTGAAGGAGGAAAGAATTCTGAAAGCAACAATTGAACAATTGATTCCCAAGTGGCCACCTCTTCAGGATTCAATCCTTTGTATCATGTCTTGGCCTTGTCTTTGAGTGAGAAGGGAAACAATCTCATATACACTACATTCATGGGGATATTGTTGAAGTTTACAGTGCTGCACATCTCCTTGAAATTGTCCAAATGACATGCTGGATCTTCAGTCCCAAGTCCAGAAAATTGACTTTGCCTAATCATTAAAATCAAGGCTGGATTAACTTCAAAGTTTGCCATAGGTGATAAGGCTCCTCCTCCTTGCTGATTCCTTGGTGAATAACAGTCCCTAAGAGTCCTAGGAGCTGCCATATTTTTATTCATAACTCTTTCAAATTCAGGGTTGTATGCCTCTTCCTCTTCTTCTTCAAATATCCTTCTCCTTGCCTCAAGCCTTTGCAATCTCCTTCTTCTTAAAAATCTTCTTTCAGGTTCAGAATCTGATTGGTAATGTTCCTCTTGATGGTCCAAGTCCTGCATAAAGAGATTCAGAAGTATCAAATTCAAGAAAGAAATGAAAACTAGACAAAAGTGAAAAGTTAAAAATGATAACTTGCAAAAACTGAAAATTAGCCTAACAAATAAACTAAAAACTAATCTAAAACTAATCTAAACTATCTAAGTTAGCCTAATTGACCTCAAATCCCCGGAAACGGCGCCAAAAACTTGGTAGTGATATTTGGAATTGAGTAGTGATAACTTGCTGAAATTAAGTAAAAGGGTCAATTTTTAAATTTTTGGTCTCACAACTCACTAGCTGCAAGTGCACAGGTAAGTTATAGTAGACTCAGGTTGTTGTATCCACAAGAATTTGAAATCTAAGGTACCCTAAAACAATCTAAATTAGTTCTACTTTAATGGCTAAAAACATATTTTCAAAGGGAAGTGAAAATAAATTTTTAATGGAAAGTGAAATGATAACAGATTTTTGGGTTTTGGAAATTTATCAAAATTGAATTATAAATGCTAGAATGAAGTCTAAAAAGGTTCAACTATCAATGAGGAAGGTTCTTCTAGGATTTGAGGTTCATCTAAATTAATTAAGGATGGAATGGAATAAGTTATCATTAAATGTCCAACTTTTGATTCAACTTGAAAATGGCTGTTCCCACAGCTCAATTGGCCTCTAACTAAGTAATATATGATTATATAGTTATTAGCTAGGTTGAATCAAAAGAGGGTCCTCACTGAAAATCAAGTTATCATTGGGCTCAAAAGAAAGTTCAATGCTGATTTTTGCAATTCAAGGAAGTTTGGAATGATAACTTGCAATTGCAATCATAAAAAGATGGAATCATTCCAATCAACCAAACCAGAATAAAATATACTCAATAATGGTGCTTGTGATCCTTGATTCATCTCTGAATTCCAGGAGGATTTAAAATCAACCTCTCGGTTGCAAAGTAAATTGAAATCCACACAAACACAATTCAATTGAAAATGCAAAACATATGACCACAGGAATTCACAATTTCCATTGCTCCTTGGCCCATCTCTGGATCTCAAGGAAGCCCTTAAGACTACCTCTAAGTAGTGGATTAAAATGAGGGTTGACAATGCAAATCAGAATTCAAATGGAAATCAGAAATAGAAATCAGCAAATAGAATTATGCAAATTCAAAAAACTGAAATACTAATCCATGAAATCAGGTTTATCAATTGCTTCTTGACCCATCCCTGGACTGCAAGAATCCCTAAAGTTCATCTCTCAATGATTGAATAAAATCAGGGGGTTCAATTGATAAAACAGTTCCAGCAGAAAATCAGAAAATAGATTTCATTAAAGTTCAGAAATCAGATTTGCAATCTGTTTTGAGTCAAAGATAATATGCCAACATCTTAATTCATTCCTAAACAAGATATGAGCAATGACAACATTTCAGTTACTCAATTAATCAAGTCCACAATGACAAACAAATTCAAATTGTTCAGGAAATCAGATTCAGGAAAAATTAGGAAATCAGATTTTAGAAATCAGAATTTTAAATTAATGGAAATCTAACTTACCAACTGATTCTTGACCCATCTCTGGACTACAAGACATCCCTAAAGTTCACTTATCAGTGATTGGAAGAATTCAGGGGACTCAATTGGTAAAAACATATTTCAATAGGAAATCAGAAAAATCAGAATTCATGTTTTCATTTCAGAAATCAGTGGAAAAATCTGATTTGAGTCAAATGATTGTCCAAACAATCTTGATTCATTTCTGAACAAGATAGGAACATTAGCAACTTCCCAAGGACTCAATTAATCAGATTGTAAGTGAAGAATAAATTCAACAACCATACAAATCAGAATTAGATTCAGAAATCAGAAAATTGAAATTCAGAAATCAAATTGCAATAAAATGAAATCCAGTAACATGCCATTGATTCCTAATTCATCTCTGAACAATAGTTAGATCTAAAGATAACTTCTCAGTTATAGATTACAAATAAGACCTATCAATGGCATGAATCAATGCTAAATGGTTCTGAAATCTGAAAACAGATTTGATTAAAATGCAGGATTACAAATTCTGTCCATATCCATCCAAAACTAGTCTAAACTACTACCCTATCCTAGATGAAATGAAGTTTAGCTCCTCATGTATACAAAGATTGACAGAAAATGGAATGGGAAACGGATACAAATCATAATTCTTGATGATGTCTCGGCCAGCAGCAACTTCCAGCAGCAGCCTTCAGCAGCCTTGCTCCAAAACTCTTGCCTCCACCCCTGAATGACCAGCCCCCCTTTTCCTCCAGAAAAATCTAGCTTTTATATGACTACTATCCACCCTTTGATCCTCATCAGAATTTTCTATTCTCCTTGATGTCAGCCACCTATCCAATGGTCCCTGTAATGGACAGCTGACTGCAGCAGCTTTAGGACAGCAAAAGAGTGGTCCCCCCACCTTTTTCCAACTTGTTTTCCTTGCTACAAAACCCAGAACAGCAAGCATCAAGATCCTTAAATGAGATTTTAACAAATAAAGACTAGGATAATGATATTAGCCAGCTCAAACATCAGTTGGGAATTGGTGTTATGCAAGATTGGAAATCTATATGAAAACTTGATGGTTTTGGGCCCGGAAATGATAACTTGTCACAAATCATGGAAATTATCCAAATGCAAGTGATTCAAAGCATTAGATGCATCAAATGGACTAGGGTAATAAGTGAGTGCAGTCAGAAATCAAATATGAATAAGATTTCAAAGGAGTGATAACTTGAGTGCCAAAAACGATAACTTATATGACTTAAAAATGATAACTTGTGATAACTTGAGTTGTAGTTATCCAAATGTGATGAAATTTGACCAGCAATGAGTTAGAACAATAATAAGATGATTGCTTAAGGTTCCTGTGCAGAATTAATGGTTTTGGATATCGAAATGACAAAATTGCCCTTTAACGATAACTTGGCACTTGAAAAATGATAACTTGTTCAAATGGACTTAAAACTTTGCACAAGTTGAGATGTGACTATCGAATATGATTTATACATGATAATGATGGATTTAGAGCAAGAAAACTATTGAAAATCAGTTCATTCAAAATAATGATAACTTGACACTTAGGAATGATAACTTGTCCTCAAAATGATAACTTGGCATAGAATTTAGATATTAATGGATTTTCGCATTTCAGAACCTCTATGCACATGGAATTAAGTATGAAATGAGGAATATCAACTAGTTATCACAATGTTTGCATTCCAAGTATAATTGGCCCAAAAATAGACAAAAATGAGACTCGATATGTATGAATTGCATCTAAAATGGGTTAGAAACATATAGTGATCAGCAAGTGATCACGACGCTAATTTAGCGTCACCACGATGGCGACATTAATTCATCGCTAAAATAGGAGGCAATTTTAGCGTTGACGTCTTGCGTCGTATTGGCATCGACACATGCGACGCTATATTAGCGTCGGAGGATTGTGACGCTAAGTAGATGCTAGTTTATGCTCTTTTGGCAATATATGTTATATATTGTATAGTATATTATAGAATATTATGGACTTAATGGGTGTGTCCCTCCTTTAAACGAGTGACACGGTGTCTCCCGCTTCTTATTCATCAGATCAAGAATCTATGAATCTGATTCAAAGTCTTTAAATGAAAATGAATAAAATATGATTCATAGATTTTTAATCCAATGAATAAAAATATAGGGAACACGTGTCCCTCCTTTAAAGAGGGGACACCTTCATTTTTTCTGAATATTATACTATACTATACTATAATATATTGTACTTATGCTATAATATACTATACTATACTAAACTAAACTATATTATAAACTATACTATATTATATTAATATACCTTACTATACTATATTATTCTATTATATAATATACAAAAAATAATATACCATGCTATACATACATTATACTCTAATTCTCAAATTCCAAAATAGGAGGAATAGTGCTTCTTCATTTTCCATGGGATTCAAATGGGGATTGCCGGAGATCCAACCGTCGGATCATCACGAATTTGTACGTACCATAGACAACTTTAGCAAAGTTTTTTTAGTATTTTGATTATTTTAGGAGGTCGGACGGTAGAGTTAAGAGCTTAAGAAAAAAAAGGCTTTCCACGGTCACCGACATGAGTCCGACGGGAATCAGTTGAAACAAAAATTACAGACTCATAGACATCGACGCGCGCGAGCTGTCCACTCGCACAAGAATCACGATGATCGGAGGTCGGAAGAACAATAAAATGGGCAAAGTTTCAAAATAGAAACGGTCAGTTCTCCACAGTCCTAGCTCGGATTGCCACAAAAAAATAGGCGTTTCGAAGCACTCAGGAAGGTGGGGCGTCGCAAACCTTTTATGTTTCACATTTTTTCCGTTTCCTCTGATTCTCAAAATACCTATTTTTTGTAATTATAAAAATTTCTCAAAACTTCTGCCCCACCTAAGAAATCTAAAAGTGTGCATTCTCGAAAAATCGGACCTTTTGGAAGCACTCAGAATGGTCCCGTTTAGTTGACATAGAGTTTTTAAATTTTTCCGAAAAATGCTGATTTTGTTAGAATTTTTTACACATACACATATATACATATACACATATACATATACGTACACATACACATATTATCATACACATATACATATACATATACATACACATTTGTACATATATACATGGATATGTACAAATACATATACATACATATACATATACATATACATACACATATACATTTAATCAATTTATAATTAATAAATAACTTAAAGTTTGGCACCACGCCAATGTCGCAATAGTGACGATTTCATTTTAGTGTCATAGTACTGCCACTATAGAGACGTTAAGTTGTGACACTAAATTAGCGTCTCGAATGTGCGGCACCAATGCGACGTGATAATTTAACCTAGCGTCACAATTTTTTGAGTTGCTAACTTGCGGTGCTATTTGGCATACAACATGGTGCCACAGTAGTGACGCAATAGCGTCACATCATTGGCATCTCTAACTGGCGATCGATGTGCTTGTCAAGGAACGAATCATGACCGTCCTTTCTTTTAATCCGATGATTCGTAATACCCCTTTTGATTAAGTCGATCTCTCTCCCTCTTTTAAATGCCAGCAACATCCACCCCTTACTTCTCCCTTGTCACCGATGCATCCGCTGCCGCTGCCTACCTCCCCGCCGCTTGCCTCCCTGATGCATCCGTTGCTGCCGCCTACCTCCCCGACGCATCGCTACCGCCGCCTACCTCCCCGACGTCGTCCGCTAACGCATCTGTTGCCATCGTCAGCCTCCCCGACGTGGTCCATGGACACGTCCGCTGCCACCGACTGCCTCCCTGATGCCGTCCATTGCCACCGTCTCCCTCCCTGACGCCGTCAGTTGCCACCGCCTGCCTCCCTGACGCCGTCTGTTGCCACCGCCTGCCTCCCTGACGTCATCCATCGAGGCATCCGTCAACGCGTTCGTTGCCGTCGCTTGCCTCCCCGACGACGTCCATGGACATGTCCGCTGTCGCCGAATGCCTCTCTGACGCTATCCGTTGCCAACCCCGCCTCCCTGATGTCATCTGCTGCCCACTGCCTGCCTCTCCTGACGTCGTCCATCGCCAATGTGTCCATTGTTGAGGCGAAGATGAAGCAGTTGCACACGCGACTGAGGCACTACATGGGAATGTCTGCTTCTTGATGCCACGGATGAACTCGATGGCGGCGCCGATTGATCGTGTAATGTGATTAGAATGTGTAATTTGAAATGTATATATAAACTTAATGTATAATGTGTAATGTGTAATTTGATGAATATGATTAAAACATGCACATGATCGAGTATCGTAGTTAAACTTGTGTAAAGAAATGTGAAATGTAAATTAAATTGTACAAAACATGTTATTATTGTTGGATGAAGATGTCGTAGTTAGCGTCTCCTTAACGTCACAAAACTACGTCGCCATTCAGCGTCGCGCTGGCATCTACGTAGCGCCACCCGCCAATGATAATGATAAATTTAAGCATTATTTTAGCGTCATAGCAGTGTCAAAATAACATCATATTAGCGTCATGTTAGCATCAACTAGGTGTCACGTTAGCGTTGAGCACTCCAGCGCCTCAAGGTATTATATATTATTTCTTTTTTTAACTATTTTTATATCTTTTATTATATATTATTTTATGTAAAAATGAACTAACACTCAAGGTAGAGGTACAATGGATTTTTCACAAATATAAAAAATAAAAAATAACAAAGAAGTCGACGAAATTGGACGGAAGGATCAAATTAGAAAAATTGTGAAAGTTTAGGGACTCAAAAAATGAAGTTCGTAGTCTGGATTAGATGTGAAAAATCGTGACAGTTTAGGAGTGGTTAGAGAAAATAACCTTATACAAAAAATAAAAACATATATAGATTTTATAGTTTTATTGTATAATTTTTTCTGAAAAATTATGGGGGACATTACATGACATACAAATATTTTATATAATATAATATCATATTCATATTTGCATGATACCGTATATATACATGAATATATATATAATAAAATAAGCACCGAATTACTTTAGTTACAAACTTATCATCACTAAGAAAATTTACGGTATATTAATAAGTAATATATATAACTGACAAAAGGTAACTTATTAGCTTTTACAATCCACTAATTATATCAGTTGTTCCAGCAACAGGAAGAAACCAACTCATCAACTATCCTAATAATTAAGGTGCCACTAAACAAATGCATGAAAACGTATAAACAAATCCACTATGATAATGCATGCATAGAATATGAATAGTTTTTTTAACGTTTCTACATATATTTTTTAATATTTTCAGACTTTAATTTTATTCATATATATATATATATATATATATATATATATATATGATAATCTCACCACTATAACCTCTCCCCCGCTATAAATCAATTTTTGAAATTTTTAATGTTTTAACTCCCATTATGGAAGTGGCATATTAAATGATATGTAAACTCCTTCCCCTACTATCTCATAAAGTTTATCATCGGTTTTTGAAATTTTAATTTTTTTCTTCTCACCCCACTATCTCCATATTTAAATTATATGTAAATTCCTCCCCCACATTACAAGAAAATTGTCATTTTCCGACGGACAATTTCCGACGATTTGAAATCTGTCGCAATTTGCGACGGTTTCATTTCTGACGGATTTTCCGACGGTTACAACCGTCGGAAATAGAAATAATAGATTATGTAATTTGTTATATTATTATTTTATTTTTCGACGGTTAGGAACGTCAATATTTCCGACGGATACCTATCCGTCACAATTTGCGACGGATTTTCCGACAGTTATGAAAAGAAAAATAATAAATTATATAATTTATTATATTATTATTTTATTTTTTGACGAATAAGAACGTCGATATTTTCGACGGATATCCATCCATCGCAATTTGCGACGGATTTTCCAACGGTTACGACCGTTAGAAATAAAAAATAAATTATGTAATTTATTATATTATTATTAAAATTTTCGACGATTAGGAACGTCGATATTTTTGACGGATATCCATCCATCGTAATTTCCGATGGTCGTAACCGTCGGTAAATGTATAATAATATCATATGAGTAGTATTTTATTAATATAACTAGCGACGGTCCAAACCGTCGCAATTACCGATGGTTTCAACCGTCGGTAATAATTACTGACGGTTCAAACCATCGGTAATAATTACCGACGGTTCAAACCGTCGGTAAAATAAAAAATAAACATTATATATAACTAAATATTGTTTCGACAGTCACAATCGTCGATAACTTTAAAAATAATTAATATTTACGTTTCCGACGGCCGGAGCCATCGGTAATTAAAATTTCGTTATCCCGCTTTTTTTCTTTTTTTCCGCTTTCTCTCATCTTTTCCCCTTATATATAATACCTCTATTATAATTCCTCCTCTCCTCTCCTCTCCCTCTCCCTCTCCCGGCCGGCGAGCCTCTGGCCGGACGTCAAGCGTCGACAGCCGGCGATCCTCTCCCGTCGGCGTCTCTCTCTTCGTCGTCGTCTCTCTCTTTCTCTTTCTCTCTCTTTCTCTTCGGCCGCTGGCGCCCGAATTCAGCCGCGGGCGGCCAGATCGGCCGCTGGCGCCCGGATCCAGCCGGATCGGCCGCCTGGCGACCGAATTCGGCAGCTGACGGCCGGATCGGGCCGCTGGCGACCGGATTCGACCGTTCGGCCGCGGGCACGGGCGGCTGGATTCGGCCGCTGGCGGCCAAATTCGGCCGCGGGCGACGGATCTAGCCGCCCGCAGCGGGCGGATCCGGCCACCCACCGCAGGCGGCCGGATTCGGCCGCTAGCGATGGATCCAGCCGCCTACGGCCTGAGCGGCCGCCTAGCGGCGGGATTCGACCGCCTGCGCCGGATCCAGCCGCCTGCGCCGGATCCAGCCGCCTGCGGCCGGATCGGCCACTGGCGACGGATCCAGCCGCTAATTTTTTTAATTTTAAAAAATTCTTTGCGATGGTTCCGACCATCGAAAGATCGACGGTTGCGACGACCATTGAAAGTTTCGACAATTGAGACCGTAAAAATTTTTGACGGTTGGAATCGCCGGACTTTTTCGACGGTTAACCATCGAAAAGCTTCGACGGTTGGAACCACCGGGAATTTCCCGACGGTCCAAACCGTCGCAATTATCGACGGTTTTTTTACCATCGTAAATCGATTTGCGACGAGCATTTTTCCGACGGATTGATTTCGTCTGAAAAACCGTCAGTAATTGTGTTATCGACGGTTTTTGAGCTGATTACCGACGGTTTTGACCATCTTAGCGTTTTTCTTGTAGTGCCACTGTCTCATAAATTTCATTCGTTTGTCCATTTGCATCAATAGTAAAGTCATGACTGTTGCCTCTCTTGTAATAACTGAAATATATTTATATATAATATAAATTATATATATAATATATATATAATATAAATTAAAGTTTTTAAAAACCAACACCCATAGCCCATAATGGAGCCCATTAGCATGATAGACCCAAAATTAATCTAGTCTATAAAAGCATTAGTGTCCTACAGCTCACCTTATCCTCTCATTACCTTTCCCTCACTTCTCTCTCTTCTCCCCCAAGCACACTCCAACCAGCAAGAGCAAGGGAGCTCCAACAGGGTTTCTTCAAGGTTCTTCTTCATTTCTGCACTCCCTTCGATTCTCAACGTCATTCCCTTACTTCTGTCCCCAATCGGATTGCCTCGTAAGTGGAGGACAACAAAGGAAGGACAATCGTCGGTGACCGGAGGGGTTTCAAGCAAGAATGAATCACAGAAGGGGGTGGGTGAATCCGAAATCCCTCTGCATAACTTAATTAGCATTAGGCAGAATTAAGGTTGTTTATCTTGAAATGTGTCTTGATTGATGAAGAGTAATTAAAAAGGAATGGATTGATTGTATTCTTGTGTTTCATCCCTGATTTGTGATTCCCTATGACTATGGATGTGTTTTGTATCATTCCTCCATGTTTAGATGATCGTTTGTAAGCTGTGATTGCATTTTGGATTACAAATCATTGAATTCTGTCCGATTCTATTTTCGCGATGACCGGTTGACCGATTCAAAAATATCGGTCGACCGGTGATATGGAAATCGGTCGACCGACCAGTAAATATCGGCCGACCGACCGACCGAAGCTCACTGTACAGACCGAGCACCATCGGTTGACCGATCCAGAGATATTGGTCGACTGGTGCTCAAGACTTAGCAGACCGAGAACCATTGAATTAAATTAGACCGACCGGTCGACCGACCCAAAGGTATCGGTCGACCGGTGCCCAGAAGTCGGTCGACCGATTAGAGGGAACCGGTCGATCGACCCTTAACCCAGAGTTCATTTCGATTGCTGATTGATCTAAATTCATTCCATGATTGTGATATGCTATTCCCTACTTATTGAATTATTGTGTGACTGAATCATTTATTTTGTTATTGATCTATCCAATGATCCAATTCCCTTATAGAATGAAAGAATGATGAATTGATAAAGTGATTAAAGTAAGAAAGATGAAGAGATGCAGAGAGGGTGGCAAGCCTATGCTAAGTGCTTATAGTGAAGGGTCGCTCCTTTAACCATGGCTTGATCATCCATTGGCTGCACAAGGCTGTATTGTTTTGCTTGGCATAAAACTCCCAAAAAGTTAAAGGCACCTAAAGTCATGTAATGCTAAGAAAAAGGTACAAGGATAAAGAATGTGTACTAATGACATGAGTATGATGATGATAAGTGAAGCATGATTATTAATCCAGCATGATTACTGTAACCTCTCATGATTATTTGATACATGATCTCTATCCCCTTTTAACCATTAATATCTCAAATCGAATGATCTTATGTTCTCTATCTGATCTTGTTATAAGTGATTACTGATTCTGACTATTGTTATTTATTATTATCCATTGAGTACTATATGGATCCCCACTAGGCTGTATAGCTTACAAGAGGACTTCCTCTCCTGGGTTGATTTCCACAGGGTCAGGTAAGTGATGGTGTCGAGATCGTGTGCAGTGACCAGCTCGAACGATGATAAAGCACATGAACTGAAGAAGGGCCTAGTTATCATTTTCTCTATTTTTTCCGCATTTATGAACTTGGGATGTAATCCAGATATTATGGTTATTATGGGAACTTTGAATAGTTTGAGACTTCAGCTACTATGATATTTCTATTTTTTCCACTTTATTCTTATTGTTGACATGTCATCATTTTTATCGAGATTTGGTCAATTGTTAGTCAAAGTTATAGTGTTTTCGTAGCGCCTTCAGAGAGATCCTCACCACATAGCGTTGATCGATTTGGGGGCGTTACATCTCTTCTTTCTAACATTTTTTTTACATTTATATACCATTTACTACACAGTACACACATTTCACAAGTTCAATTGCATGCATATCCCTTTAACTTCTAAAATGTACAAAATATCTGCAGTGCAGTTTCTTTAGTGCAATATATAGAGGGTAACCATGGTGACACCATGCTCATCACTTGAGAAAGGTGGAGACTGGGGAGCGGACTACTTCGACAGCCAGTAAAAAGGGACCTAGCTATGCTATATATTGGGTGTATATGAGGTATGAGTATCCCACATCACATGCAAAGAAGATTATGAAAACATACAAATTATTTTTAATCATGCCTTCCTTTCAATAACGTTTGTCTCTTTTATTGTGATCTCATCGCCATGTTCTATATCTTTTGTATCCACAACTAATTGTTTGCGTTGTTTCTCTATGCAAGAAATACTGGGAGAGGTATGAGATCATGGAGATACCACAATTTCATCTTTGGGGTACTTTAGTAAGATATATATATGGGAGGGAAATTTTGGTAGTTGTTGCCAAATGGTTCTTTTGATCAAATAAGATATTATTTTTTTCATTCGTCCACAAAATTAAATGGAAAGAAATTAACGGAATATTCTATACACATTTGCTTAGTTTAGATAATTTCTTATATCACTATCTTTATTGCATTTCCTTAATTAGATTCTCGTAATTTATTCATGCCATTGTAATTTGCATTAAATAAGATAATTAATTACATGCACTCTTATTATATTCATTTCAATTTGAATATTTCACATCAGTGTTTAATATTTTGAAATAGTTACATTCTTAAAGTAATGCAAAATTGATTAATTATCTTAATGAAGTATTGATGGAAAAAGGTTCAAGCAGAACATTGAAAATTATGGCTTTAAATTATTTTTAAGATTAAGATTTTTATGAGTTTTTTTACTTGCGTATTAGAACTTTATCAATTTAACTTACCAAGTTGTTCTCAATAACATTAACTTGCGTATTAGACTTTCTTCTTTCTCCCAACTCTATAAAACACAGTTGTGTTTTATTTTATTTTAGCTCACCAAGAAAATATTTGTTCTCAACTCTATAAACTTGTGATTTGTTTTATTTTTTACTTACAAAGAAAATTTTTTCTAAGGTAATAATCAAATTCCATTTTTTTTCTTATTCCACAATTATTTTACTTTCATTGTCTTCTTCTCTTTTGAAATTATTTTATGGCATTTTAAAGTTAAAGACTAAAAGTGACTTACTTTTAGTTAATGTGGTGGATACCTCCTCCTCCTCTCTCTAAAATAAGACAATTTCACTACACTTGATTATATAATTAATTCCCACCACCTGTTTGTCATAAATTTGATCTTTTAAGTTTTACCACAAATGTCCATTGGTCAATTGTGCACCAGATGGAGATGAAAATGTTCCTACTTCTTATGGAAGGTTAAAGTATTTTTTTTTTTTTGAATAAAAGATCAAAAGATTTTAGAAACCTCCAAACTTAAAGGAATTGTAAATGTCATATATTAAGTTAAAAAATTTTGATGTCATATAATTAGTTCCCTATTACTTTATGATGATGTCATTAATTAACATTACCAGGGTGAGCACCAACATAATTTATTCAATTTGTATAAGACAACAAATTTATCCTACTAATTTAATGTTTTTTATTTTTTCCTAATTTTTATCATTTGTATGTGACAATATTTCACATCAATATAATATATATGCATATACATACATACATATCTATACACACACATTATATATATATATATATATATATATATATATATATATATATATATATAAACAAAGGGTTCAATGTTGGTGTAGATCTACCGTGTAAATCACATTGGCATCTTTTTGTTTTTGGTATATACACTTTATTTATAAAAAATAACACTTGCAAAAAATGACTGATTCACATCATGCAGATCTACACCTCCATTAAATATGAAAAAAATGAGCATATGAAACGCTTTTTGTGTGAAGCGATTTTAGGCATATTTTTGTTTATTTTTTTCGACATATTTCTTCATTGATAATTTATAAGATCATTAGGATAGCAAATAAATTATTCAAATTATTAACAATAATTTTTTTCATCATTTTTTAATTTTGACAAACTTCTGCACATTATTATTCGTCATAATGAGTATAATCATTTTATATAATTTCTAATCTTATAAAACTATTTTTTGTTATCATGAATGATCCTTTAAACTATTTTTTGGGTATATTACCTTCTTCATGGAATGTGTTCAATTAAATAGTAATATATAAAAAAATTGTCTCCAATAAAATAATAAAAAATATATAAAAGCATGAACTATTTTAATATAAAAGGATTAAAATAATATATTTTAAAGTAATTTAATATTCTTAAAATAAAAAGTTTATAATTTTTTATTATTAAAAATCTAAAATTAATTAAAATTACACGAAGCGCGAGGGTGTTGCCTAGTTAGTTATTATATCCATGAGTTGTGCCGTTTGTTGGCCAAATGACATTTTCTACTTGCACATCATATTAGTGTGATGGTCCATGCGATGCGCGAATGACGTATGATGTTTATAAAATAAATAAATAATAGTTTGATATATTTTAATATTACATGAAGTATATGATAATGATAAAATAGAGAAATAATTAGTCTATATAATTTCCTTTGTGTCCATTTATTTTCTTGTCTTATTAGAAAATAATATTCTCATTTCAAGTTTGTGATATTAATTTTTTTTGTCTATTTCATTTCTATATTTTCATGATACATATAATCTTACATTATATTCGTTTCAATCACCGCTCTAATTATATGAAAACATGTTAAATTTTAAATACACAATGAATACTTGACAATAGATTCATGCAAATGTTGAATTATTCTTATGTTTTATTGTTGTTTTATATTTAATATATCATAGATAGTTCTACAATATACACGAATTATATTTTTTAAAATTGTTCATGTTGCTTGAATTTTCAAGTTGTGCATACAATTATGTTTTTTAAAATAGAAAATATGCAATTTGGCATATATAGAAAAGAATCATCAAATAAAATTTTTGGATATTGATGTAGGAATATACTCCAACCTCTTGCATGATGAGACCAGAATCGCCAAGCAATATACAAAAACATCATCTGAATTCTTAATTTCTTCTCACTAAGATATAAAGGTTTCACGCTTATTTTAAGTTAAAAATAAAAGTCAACATATAAATACATCCAAACACTTAATTTTGATAAATAATTATATCTATAAAATATAGTATCATTATTGCAAAATATCAGCAATAAACTTTTAAAATAAAAATGTATTAAGTTTTGATATTATATAATTCAATTATTAAAAAAATCAATCATGTCACATATGCTAAAGTTTTAAAATAAAAGTGTATCGTGTTATGATATTATATAATTCAATTATTAAAAAATCAATCATGTCACCTATGAGAACACCATAAAAGAACTTGTTGATAATTTCATGAATGAAATATATTAAAAATATGTATTACTCTCATAATGTAAGAGTTTTACATGAAACAAGTGTAAAATTTATAAGAAGATGGCATAAATCCAACACCCAAGAAAAAATAATATAGTACAAAAATTTCCACACTTGTACATTAATAACATTTTAAGAATAAATAAAATAATATAAGAAATGTCAGATAAGATATTTCTTAAAGACAAATGAAAAAAATATTATATATGATGATAAATAGAAAAAAGTGATAAGTTAGAAAGTTAAAATAACTTATAGTTTTTTATTGTTATGATATTGATAAGTTAGGAAGTTAAAATAATTACTCAAGTTTTTTATTGTTAATCCACCGAAAACAAATTAGAATTCTTAATTTTAATTTTTGTTTTTGTAAAATTGTAAAAGAATGTTTATATAATGTTTCCATATTGTATTTTTTTATTCAAATTTTCGGAAATAATAATAGTATTTGTTATCTAGTCATCTTTTTTTATTTAATTTTGATTAAGATTCTAATTTTTAATATTTTTTAAGAAATTTCGAAAATAATTATATTTTGCAACTCTCATGGTTAATCATTAAATAATGTGGTTACAAATTAATATTAATTTTTTTATTTAATTTAAGTTAAAGTAAAGAGTTTTTATAATCATATAGATAACAAAATAATAGAGATATGCTCACTGCACGATTTTTTATAACTTGGATGGTTCCTCTTATTTATTAATTAATCTTGGTGTTAGAAATATTATTTACTAACTAGTATGATACCCGTGCAACGCACTGAGGATGTAAAAAAAAATATTATTATTTTATTCTATCAACTATTCATATTAATACCATAAAACTTAAACACATATAAATAAAAAATTAGATTAAAATATATATATTTATAACTTTAATCAAGATATGGTTAGGATGCATAAAAATTATGAATATAATTTTATTTATTTATTGTTATCTATCTTAAGTAATGTATTTTAAAATTTTCAATCATACAATAGTTCAGATAATATTATATACTAATTTTTAACAGCATATTACATAATAATATATAGAAGATATATATCTACACAAATAGTATTGATTCTACTTTTTTATGATTTATTATCATAATTTATTTAAAATCGTATATCTATATCCATTTTAAATAATTAATATAAATAAAACTTTGAAATTTATTCTAATATTTTTATTTAGGTATGGATCATGGACTTGTAATTCAATCGAATGTGTATTTTTTATAGTCTATTTTTTTCCATGCGTTGAATCTCATATTTCAAAGTAAATAAGCAATAGAAATCAGAAAAAAATCTATATCTTATTGTTCTAGTGTATGAATTCATGAGAAAATGTTACACGAATATTTTATTTTTTGTAATAATATATTAATTTATGTACATAGATTAATCTATGAATACTATTCTCTTTGAATCACTTATTTATACAAGCTTTGTTACACATTTTTATTACTCATATAAAAAAATACGAATTTAAACTGTAAAACTATTTATATTTCAAAATTATTATATATAAAAAGCACATATTTCTTCCTATTTTATCTTATTATTGTTTATAAAACCGAGATATTAAAGTTTCTTTCATTCCTTAAATCATCATGATGTTATATCATGAATTAGGAAAAAACTCTATGACACACTAATATATGGCTTAATATTAAAACAAAAAGAAACTTAAACTTAGAGAACAAAAAATAATTTAATGCTCACGATGAACAAATTAAGTAAATAACTGAATATGACTAATCATCTTTTTCTCAATTTGCTCGCCAATAAACATGGCATGTTAAACACATGGTAGCATATAATATATGTCTTTTTGGTTTAGGGTAAATTACACCAAATGCCCTCCAACTTTAAGATTTGCTCAGCGATATCCTCCAACTTCACTTTGTAACACAAATGTCCTTCATCTTTTAACGTGTTTCACCCGATGACCTCTTTACCTAGAATAGCCGATTTTTCGGTTTTTTGTCGAAGTGGCATCCACGTGGCCATCTCCTCTCTCCTCCACGCAAATAGTCGTCTGACGTGGCATGCTCCGACGTGGCATATAAAATTACACCAATGCCCTCCAACTTTAAGGTTTGCTCAACGATACTCTCCAACTTTACTTTGTACCACAAATACCCTTCATCTTTTAATACATTTCAGCCGATGCCCTCTTTACCTGGGACAGACGGTTTCTCGATTTTTCGTCCACGTGGCCATCTCATCTCTCCTCCACGCAAATAGTCGTCCGACGTGACATGCTCCGACGTGGCACCACATATTAAACCATCTTACTTACCGTAAGTTGACCCACTCACTATTAAATTATTTCCTTATTTTCCTCTTTATCATCGTTCGCGTGAAACCTCCTTCGCCATTCGCACTCCTTCGTTGATCGCTCTCCTTCGTTGTTTGCCTCCTTCATCGTTCACCTTTCGCGTTCGTCGGCCGCCATCTTTGCCCACATTGGTGTAATTTTACATGCATTTGGTGAACAAACTTTAAAGTTGGAGAACATTTGATATAAGTTTATGTGTCATGTCAGAGCATGCCACGTCGGACGACTATTTGCGTGGAGAAGAGATGAGATGACCACGTGGATGCCACGTCGATGATAAATTGAGAAATCGTCTATCCCAAGTAAAGAGGGCATCGCGTGAAACATATTAAAAGATGAAGGGTATTTGTGTTATAAAGTAAAGTTGGAGGGTATCGCTGAGTAAACCTTAAAGTTGGAGGGCATTGGTGTAATCTTATATGCCACATCGGAGCATGCTACGTTAGACGATTATTTGCGTGGAGGAGGGAGGAGATGGCCACGTGGACGTCACGTCGACGAAAAACTGGAAAACCGGCTATTCCAGGTAAAGAGGGCATCGGGGGAAATACGTTAAAAGATGAAGGGCATTTGTGTTACAAAGTGAAGTTTGAGGATATCGCTGAGCAAACATTAAAGTTGGAGAGCATTTGGTGTAATTTACCCTTTTGATTTGTCATCATTTTTTTTAATAACTAACCAATAATCATTATCTCCTTAGATTCTTAAACAAATTTAAATTTTAACTATTTTTTCGTGATAATAGTTATTATAATTAAATAAAATCAAAATATTAAAATAAAGATAATGAGGAATTAATATAAATACTTTTTGAGATATCATGATAATGATATTTTGTAACTATTCCACAAAATCAATCATTTAATATTTTTTGTTACTAACAAACTATACAAACAATTCATAGATTATTATCTAAATTAATTTTAATATGTTAGAGATCCATGTACCAAGTGTCAAGTCTTCATTGCGGATTTCCTCTTTTTAATATAGCATAATATAAATATTGATATATATTTTTAATTACTAATGAATTATCCAATCAATGATTTTTAATCAGTTATCTTAATATGGGTAGTATGCGTCCTAAATGATATGTGATAAAAAAAACTTAATTTTCTATCAAAAACAATTATTTAGAATTAGCATTCACGTAAATGTTTAGGTAAATTTAAATATTGTTATTTTATAATAATAGCTTTATTCCTCTATTGCATAACGTTTAAGATGAAAGTATGACATGATCATCTTATAAATATTTTTGAAAATTGTGAAAAAAATAAAATGGTATAATTTATCAAAAAAATGCAAGTAACAAAAGTCTTAACTCAAAATTAACATAAGAAAGACAAATTATGAAATACGCTAGCATTTAATTAAAATGATGCAATCTTTCTCATCACTTGTATAGAATATTAAAATTTTGATAGTAAAATTATTTCAACTACAAAATATGATATCTTTAATCTATTTTGGAGAGTGAAAACACAATGTAGCATAGGGCGACCACACTACGATGACCAAGAAACAAAGGCAATATTTATTCCAAGTATAAGGTTTTGATAAAAATCAAAATCACATGAGAAACAAAATTTAGTGTAGTAAATAAAAATTATAAAAAAATTGAAGATAACCCCATATAAATAGATTTGTTAAAACCACGTGGATCTTTTAAATTTCTTAATTGATGTTGAGGTAACATGTGATCACAATGATCTGCTAATTAGTTAGAAAATACAAAAACTTCAAAATACTTTTTTTAATGTTAGAGTAACTTGATTTAAGCAACTATTTTTGTGCATGCGAGAAATCAGTATGTTTAATATAAAAAAACATAAATAAGAAATTAACAACTCATAAGAAATAGAAATACAATTCTATGCGTAAGAATTAATAATCATAATAAGAAGAATATCGTGTGAAATTTTATCTCGAAGACCATTTGGTGTGTTGTTTCGATCTTCACGTGCTAAAATTTTATCACAATAAAATCACATCACATCTTAAATTGATTGTAAGCCACTAATCAAAATCTTTTTCATTTTTGGAGCAGGTGTTGTCTTGGATGTATTATATATTGGAGCCATTTTGTAGTTTCTACAACTGCTCATGGACAAGTTTACCAAACTGCATAATGTAGTTACATTCATGCAAATATGCATGGTCTGCCAGCAAGGGCAAAAAAAAAAATCATGTATAATAAAATAATTCCAAAAGAAATCATAACATGCACATTAGGCTTCTATCATAGTAGTATACTAAAAAGAAAGATAAATATCAACGTTGTTAAAAAAATATCATATCAATAGAATATTCTATGGATCATTATTTTATATGTACCTTCAACTTTAGTTTTATATGCCCATTAAAGGGTAATTGGAAGTACCCAATACAATTATTGCTTTCAAAATGTTTTAAGTATGACTTTTATTTTCATGATATCATATAGTATTGATTTTTAATTATATTTTTCTAGCTATTCATAGAAATGTTGAATGTTAGATTACATTTACATATGGCATATTAAGAATGTTATTATTCTAGCAGTTACCACATATAAATAATCTAAAGTACATATTAATATATTTGAACAAAAAAAAACCAAATACAAGAACACATGACAAAAACATGCTCGACATGGATAATATTGTCCTACCACACGTTGCTGCATGTAAATAATTTATACTAATATAATAGAACAAAATAAATTAGTTGCAAAGAATATGGACACATGTCAATTTTTACTTTTGCCAAATGTCATCTTCTCCTTGCAAACTTCTTTACTTTTAATATAGTATACATAGATTTAAAAAATAATAACTTAAAATACATTATATATTCATTCACTTGACAGTTACATCACGAGAACAATTATTTGGTCAAATGGTTAATACATATATAGTAATATTCAAAAAAGTTAAATATATCATTTTAATTTATATGAGTATTATGCATGTGTCTCATGACATTCTCTTCTTACATATTACTCATAATTAATTTAAAAAGTTTAATTACAAATTAACTATTAATTCACCATATAAATAATATCTTGAATTAACATTCTTTGTGAAACTTATTTGATTTTATAAAAAAATATGTCATAGAATGGTTATTCAAGCACTAATCCATTAACTATTTTTTTGTTAACTTTAATTTTATTAGATGCCTAATTTATATTAGGTGACTATGCTTTAATATGTTATAGAATATTAATTAATTATGACTCTATCACAATAAATACCAAATTATCATTATAAATAATAATTTATTATTTTTTAATATGTTTATCAGAAAATAATTAATCACTAATCGTTACAAAAGTTTCTACTTGGACACTTGTCAATACATAGTTGTCTCAAATGTCAATGAGTTATGCATGCTGAAATTTGCCGCAATCATGGTATCAATTTTAGTCTTAGCCAATTTCGAAGTCATAATTCATTGCACAAGTAATGTTAAAATAATCATAGAAACTTAAAATAAAAAGTAATTAATACTCATGTCCATAATTAACTACTAGACACAAACTTTACAAAGTATTCAAATATGAATATGAAATAAAGAAAATAATCGATATAAGATTCAAATAAAATTTAAGTTGCTACAGTTCATACAAGCATCTCCAACATTTTCTAAATAATATAATATTTTTTGAAGCTCATGTTGTCATTTAAATTTTGTTAAAACAAAAAGAGTTAGAACAATGTTAAACCCAAATTAATTAGTGTAATCTTTCAACTCTATTCTACTAATAATTGAAAAGTAACACCATAAAAACAAACATTAACAATATAATAAATAAGAAAGTAAATAGACATATACACATATAATATAAGTACTATAAAAAGAAGAGAAAGAATGGAAACTGAATTCTCAATAATATTAAATCAAAACAATAAGCAAGTCTAATATATCATAAATCATAATATAGGAGCAGAGAGAGAAATAATACACATTTTGTCAAAATGAAGAATTTGATAGAAAAGAGAGAGCATGTGAGGTGCATTTGCGTTGGTTTGCTCCTTCCTATTTATAGAGTGATTAAATGATAGAGATGGTTGCTAAATTAAATAACTACCCCATAAGTTTTTTAGTAACTAACTAATCATTAAAAAAAATATTTATTTATTAACCATCTAATTAGTTAGGTTAGAAGAAAATTCATTTTTTGCCAAATGACATTTTCTCTAGCATACTTTATTATTCTAAGGATTTATCATTTAGGGATCAAACTAATTTTGTAACTAATTCTCGCAATTAATCATTAAAAAGTTAATTACAAATTAATATTACATATTTAATATTTTAACATGACTTCACGAACATTCAATTATCTTTTTTCTTATTCTAATTTATTTTAAAAAAATTGAAAATAACTTTACTTTACTGCTTGATCCTCGACTCTAATTTATCATTATAATAAATCAATTATTTTTATATTAGCTAAGAATGATTATGATATGATTTTTTAATTTTTTTATTCATTAGTTTATTTATCTTTTCCTATTTAATTTCTTATATTATGATTTGGAATAGATTGAAATTTCTAAAAAAATCCCATTTTTTTCTTATATTATTCCATGATTCTTTTAAAATTAATATTATTATATGAATAATTGCAAAGTTTTAATAGACCAATTTATTCATCATGTATTTAGAATCAAAAGTTACATTTATTAGAAATTGTTCATGATAGTAAAACTATAATAAAATATTATTTTTCTATTAGTCAGTCACGGATAATGATATCATATATGGATAATATTTTTTCTATAATAAAATATTTTGATATGTTTACTGGTATGTAACAAATTCATTTACATTTAAAAATAGCTCCATTAGATTAGTTACGAATAATGTATCTATCAATTTAATGAAATTATTTACTTACTATATCTTGTAACTAACTCATAATTATTTAAATAATATTTTTCAAATTAATATCCTATAAACTATGAAAGTTAATATCTATATCAAAATTAGGATATAGATTTACATCGGGAGAAGTTCAAAATAATTGCAAGATTATGATTATGGTCACCTTAAAATAATTTTATATATCTGATTATTTCCATATAGCCATACATTTAATATAGATTTTATTACATCTTAGGATTAATTTGCATACAGCATATTAGACTTTTATTTTTTACATTTTAGAATTTAATAATCGGCTCAAGATTGGGTTACATCTAAGGATCTTTTAATTAATAATATTATAATTTTTATACTTGATCGGTTTAGAATAAATTTAGATTAGCATTAATTTAAATATTAAACTTTTGATACATGACATATGTACTTGTCAGTTACGCTAGACACTTGTCGCCTCATAGTATTAGGCTTACTTCAAAATAAATTTATATATTTAATTATTCCATGGAGTAATCCGCATATAGTTTGAATCTGTGATTCTGTACAAAATAAAGAATTAATAATCTGATAGTATATATTTATAGATTATGATTATATTTGGGATTAGGATTTTAATGTATTAGGATTAGTCACATTAGATTTATTATGGAAATGATTAGTTATGTTTAGGACACAAATTTAATATGTTAAATGTGTAATGTAAATCCGAGAGTATAAATTTATATATTTGGAAAAAATAAATATATATTTATGATTATGATTAGTTATATTATATGTCTTTATAAATTTATAAATTTACAATATATAAAGGGTACTTTATTTGTCGAAAAAAATAAATCATGTCACATGCCCACACTACGTTTTGGTTGTATTTGTGTTCTCGTAGGCAATTAAACTTGGCAATTGAAATGGAATTGTGCAAGCAAACATTTCTACGTGAATGAAACAAAAAATACGTGCATTACTCCTATATAGCTTTACATAAAGAGGGGATAATTTATAATTATATAATAATTCAATGAAACTTTTAAGAAAATAACACAACTCCAGGAATAAAGACGTAAAAAACATAGTACAAAATTTTTTGCACTTATACATTGATAATATTTTAAGAAGAAATAAAGTTATATAAGATATGCTAGAAAGAAATGGACAATACTTACATACAATTTTAAAAATATTCTTTATAATAAATAGTAATGACGATATTCTAAAACAAAGTAAAATGACTTTTATAGAACAAAAAATAAGATAAAAAGGTGCAGATAAAATATAGCCATAAAACATTATTGCAAAAAAATAATTCTTTATACTTTTTGGCATTTACTTCTTGATATAAACAAATACAATATAATAAATAAAAATTAAGCAGTAATGACAAAAAAATAAGTTAAAATGAATTCGGTTCTCACATAATTAAAAGGAACAATTCTGTAGAACAAAAAAATATGATCATAAGCATGGCAAAAAAATTACTTATATTATTTGACATTCACTTCTTGATAATATAAATTTAATATAAAATTTTATTTTTAATATGTAATACACATTGTAATGAAAAATATAGATCATGGAAAGAAACAATATAATTTCTTACTCAGAAATTAAAATTTTTGTTTAACTATTTCGAACTTAAAATGTTATTTTGTTTAAATTATTTTCAAACAAACAAATTAAATTTGAAAAATCTGAGGAATAGTATGATTTCTTACTCCGAAATATAAATAATAAAATGCACTAAAGTAGACATATATATAAAAGGAAAACTATGAATTATGTTAATTAGAAGATTAGGCCATATTAGTTAAGAAAAGGGACTAATTTGAACAAAATCAAATTATAAAAAATAATAATTTAAAAAGTAATGTGCCCCTTTGGATAAATCATATCCGTAAAAAAAATTAATGTGAATAGATATAAGCAAGTGAATAATATTGATGATGAGATTTATTATATACAAATTTTGAGATTGTCTTGTATAAAGTTGCATAATATAGCTAAATAATTCAAACTAACAAATAATCTTTTTTTCTAAAATGGAACTAAAATTTTATGTATAAAGTTATAAATAACAATTCATAAAAATTGGAATACCTATTGGGTGCATATTCTCTCTGCATTTAGTGACTATCTCGTATGTGTAAATTGAATTGATCTCTTGGGAGTATTTATAGACAATTTGCAAAAAAAAAAAAAACTTGTATTAGTTAAGGCAATTGCTAAGCCACGAGGAAGTTAACATAACTCCTAGCTTCAATAAGCTTTTTTTTATTAACTTATTAATAAGTTAGGAAGTTAAAATAACTAATTATTCAAAAAAGCTAATAGCTTTTTAATGTTAAGGTATTGATAACTTAGGAAGTTAAAATAAATATTAACTAAAATTAAAATAATCCACTGAAAACAAATTAGGTTAGAATTATTAATTTTATTTTTTAATAAAACTGAAATATAGTTAGTTTCTATTAGTTGGTTTGTCTAATGTTTCCTTATTTTAATTTTTTTATTAAATTTCGAAAATAATAATAATTGTTTACATTATTTTTTTCTTATTCCAATTTGATTAAGATTCTTATTTGTTTAATTTATTAGAAAATCGAAGATAATTATATTTTTCTATTTGAGATTGATTAGAATTATCAATTTTGTTTTCTTATTATAATCAGTCAATTCTATTTTTCTTATTTAAAAATGATTGATTATAATTTGAACTGCTTTTTAATTAATTAATTATGTAATAATTAATTCATTTTGTAACAAATTCTCATAATCCATACTTATTATATTTAATTCATTGATAATTAATTACAATTATGTATAACGGTTATGGATGGGTTATCCACTAAACCAATTTATACTATAATATATAATTAAATATTTTTTAATTTCACTAATATTCTTAGGGACGCTTGTCAAAATATAGTTATGCCAAGTGTCAATTTCTCCTTCCATACTATCTTCTTTTTAATATAGTATAGAATCTTCCTTTTAATATAGTATAGATTCTCTTTAATAAAGATATTTTTATTATACTAAAATTTTCTGAAATATTATGGGGATGCTACATGATATATGACCATTTTAATAATATAAAATATCATATTTATATTTTCATGATATTATATATATACTACATGCAAATAATATTTTATATAATTATACATGATCTTACCTAACTAACTTCGAAAATAAGTACTCAATATTTTTGTTGGTTCATAAATAACTATTCACCTATGTGAACAATGATCATATTATATACATTTATTGCTAACTGTAAATAGAATAACTATCCAATTCCCCACCGAAAAAGAATAACAACCCAATTTCTCATGGATACGTGTCTATTGGAATAGCCATCTATACTAAATTAGTCAAATTCTTAGTTACATTTATAATGGCATAGATTATGCCAGATGTAATGATAAAATGAGTAATCTTTTTTGTTGAAGAAAATAAGGGATTTGTAAAATGATTGAATGTAAAACATAAGCATTAACAATTATTGATTGGGCGTTGCACAAGTATTAATCCTAAAAACAACATAAGAATTTTCTACTCAATGAAATTTATCTTCTCAAAGACAATAATAATTCATCTCTCACACTGATACATAAGAAAAGAAACTTTATTTGATAAACATGATGGGGTCATATATATGATTGTAATCATGAAAATTAGGTCATGAAAAAAACTTCCGAGAAGCTACATGTGATTTTATATATATATATATATATTATACCTATGAGAGAGAGAGAGAGGTAGGTGTCTCATTCTCATGTAGTGAAAATTTATTAACTTTAGAATATTTTTTATATTTTAAATTTATTAACAAATTCTGAATATAATTATATTTTGTTTATTTTGATATTGATTTGAATTATTGAATTCAATTTTCTTACTATAATAAAGCAATTATGTCAATGGATTAAAATTATAGTTACGAAATTAATAATTTAATATTTCAATGGAATAGATTAAAGTAAATAGTTATGGTAACCATATTGAAATGACAATTATATAGCTATAAAATTATCATAACATTAATTTATAAATTATATTAGCATTAATTTTTTTAAGAACACTTGTCAACACATGCTTATGCCAAGTGTCAACTTCTCCTTGCATAGATACAACAAAAATTCATCTTTTTGACTTGTCATCAAGTTTTGATAGATTTCAAAATTGTTCAAAGCATATGAAGTGTATAAGAAAATATTCAAAAGTCTTACTTTCAATTTGCTACCTTTTCATGCTTCATAGGGAATTTAATTTTGCACTACTTTCATTGAAAAATATTCAACAAATATCCTACAATTACAACTACTTCAACCCAAAATGTGTTGGGAATTTAACAAACTTCTTGCCATTTCCAACATTATTCGATTATTCCATTAGGCAATATCATTTTGTCGAAGTGTATATGCAGTTGTAAGTTGCTCGAATTTTCTATTCTTCATAAAAAAATAATTAAATTTATTTGATAAAAAATCATCATCTTTATATGTGTGAAATTTTTTTTATGTAATAACTACTTTCATTCTTTACCCCCTTGAACTTTTTGAAAACATCAAATATCTCATATTTTTGCTCCAAAAAATATACTCAATTCACACATGAATTATTTACTACTAATGAATGATTTTATTTGCATAGATCTATGTAGAGCTGCATGAATAATTTTAAAAGGAGAAATTATTTTATCATTATTCTATTGAATAACAATTGCACCTTCTTCTTCACATTGAACAACTTTATCATTTTTAAATCTGAACTATCTTTTCTTTCATTCATCAAACGCTTTAAACAATTGTCTTATTTTAGTAATGCAATTAGAGCAACCACTGTATAAAAATTAAATTTCATTTGTATTAGTTGAATGAGAAGGTGACCTAAACAATTTACTTTCGTCTTTTTTCCTTTCAATAAAATTTTCTTGCTTTGCTTGGTCCAACAATTTGCTTCAATATGTACATGCTTGTTATAGAAGTAATATTAAACTTTGATCTTGTAGTCATTTAATGGTTGTTATTTTTACTTATTCAATCGGTAAAATCTTTTTCTACTGCAACCTCTTCCACGAAGTCTATCACAATGACGTCCATTATTGCAATTAGAACAAGATGCTTATGTTTTGATTTGAAAAATTCTTTCTTCAATTTTTTTGTAAAAAATTTTATTCTCGCTTCATGTGCTTGCAAATAACCCATTGGTTCATAAAAAAATGATAGATAAAATTTTAGACTATCCAATTACATTAGTTACATAACCAAATTTTGACGTTAAATTCTTCAAAACTTTAGCAATAAGAGTTTTATCATCAAGTTTTTCTTTATAAATTATCATTTAACTAGCCACTATTGTTACTATTGTCAGAAATTTTTGAACAAAATCATTTAATTTCATAAACAACATATTAAAATCTTAATGAAAAGTTTGATAGTTTAACTATGACTAGTATATATCCCGCATGATGTGCGGGTCATAAAATATAATCATATATGTAATTAAAATTTAATTTAATATAAATAATTATTATATTTTAAAAAAAACTAATATTTATATATAATATTTATGTTTAGGGTTAATTAGTTATGACACAAGGTGAATTCTACTTTTTCCAAACACCATTCTCTATTTGCTATGGTATTTTTAATATAGTATATAGTTAAGATAATATAATTTTACACTAATATATTTTTCTATTTAAAAATATATATCTACAATTTTAAGTGATTTTACCTTCATGCAGGAACATGCCAAACTTTAGCAATTAAATCATTGAATTCAAAATTATTACAGAGATAAATGATTTTTTTTTGACATATTTTATTAAGAAACTTTTTCACAACTTAAATAATAATTAATTAAATATTTATTAATAACTAAATATATTATTTTTATTAATTAATAATATTTATTATTATGATACTGAGAAAATTGTTATTTGATATTTATTCTTTTCAAAATTAGTTGTAAATAATTAATTGGAATATTAATTTATGAAAACAATATTTACAGTTATTTTTTAGATCAGTTATTAAATATTATAATTATATAATATTTATACTTTCATGATATTTTTAATAATTATTAAATTAGATATATCATGCCACGTGTTCATCAGTTAGATCATATTATTTTTTTCATTGAACACATTGAGTGTTTGTAAAAGATATCAAAGTAATTAGGGTTAGCAATACAAAAGTTTGCAAATATTTTTTTTCCACAAAAGTTTAGAATTATTTTAAATAAGTAATATAAAGCATGTAGAAATCACTAACTTAGAAAGATATCAATAAGTTAAAAAAAATGTTATCATTTATCGGAGTAGTGGGTAACTATAATTCATAATCACCCATATAATTCAAACTTCCAAAAATTACACAACTTCTAAAAAAGAAAGGTAGTTTTTTTAAAAAATTTAATAATCGACTAACTGAATCAAAATAAATTTTGTGTTAATAGATATAGGTAAAGTTTTTATAGATATGGCATGCATATGAATGCATGGAGATGGCAAGCATATGAGTAAGTTAATATGAAATCTAAACTGAATAGATAGAGGTGATGGAAATCAAAATAAATATAAATTATAAAAAAGAGAGAAAACAAAAAGAAAAGAGAGATATGAAATATGAACTTTTGGTATATTAAAATAAAGTTTTTCTACTAAAAGCTGTAATAACAATAGGTCTAACAATAATAATATAATGGACAATATAACAATAGTAATCAGTATGATAATGTTGAAAGAAAAAATAATGGACAATATGATAACAAAAGAATAATATGAAAAAGACATCCTTCAATATAAAGATAATGCATGATTCATTAATTATTAAGTTCATTCTTTCTAACTTATATTAATTTACATAGCACATAGAATAATATTGTAGTCAATGAACATATGAAAAAAAAATTGTCAAGTATATAAAAAATCCAGGAAATGATCATATTACTTGTATTGGTTAAAAAGAACATATTAAAGTGAGAAAAATAATTGATAGAAGATCTAAAAATTAAGGAAAAAATAATTGGTATAATATCTATACAATAAGGAATATAAATTGATGATACACTCCAAACAAATTCAAGATTTCATACATCGTATAATATTATCTCATGAACATGTAAAAATAAAAAAGATTCATATCACTAATTCTAAATCGCTATCTCAGAGAGAGAGAGAGAGAGAGAGAGAGAGAGAGAGAGAGAGAGAGAGAGAGAGAGAGAGAGAGAGAGAGAGAGAGAGAGAGAGAGAGAGAGAGAGAGAGAGAGAGAGAGAGAGAGAGAGAGAGAGAGAGAGAGAGATTCATAAAAAATCACTATCTTAGAGAGAGTGAGAGAGTGAATAGTAAGGAATCTAAGTTGATGATACACTTCAAACAAATTCAAAATTTTATAAATCATATAATATTATCTCAAGAACATATAAAAATAAAAAAGATTCATAATAGTAATTCTAAATCGCTGGGGGAGAGAGAGAGAGAGAATAAAAACATTCATAATAGTAATGCTAAATTCCTGTGTGTGTGAGAGAGATCTTACAAAGAAAAAGAGAGGATGCCAAGTGTATTCAAGTTGAATTCTCTTCCGTCTGGGTAGTATTTATAAGGTGGCATCATTCAGTTGCTAAATAAAAAATAACCACCAAATAACTTTTATAGTTATGAATTTATCATTCACTAAAAATATTGTGATATATTAAATGAATATATTATGATTATGCCAAAGTTGGCATTTGTTTGCCAAATGACATTTTATCCGTGCATATAATAATATTTATTAAAATTCAAAATTTTATAAATCATATAATATTATCTCAAGAACATATAAAAATAAAAAAGATTCATAACAATAATTCTAAATCGCTATCTCAGAGAGAGAGAGAGAGTGTGTGAGGGAAAATAAAAAGATTCATAACAATAATGCTAAATCGAGGAGGGAGAGAGAGAGAGAGAGAATAAAAACATTCATAATAGTAATGCTAAATTCCTGTGTGTGTGTGAGAGAGATCTTACAAAGAATAAGAGAGGATGCCAAGTGTATTCAAGTTGGTTTCTCTTCCGTCTGAGTAGTATTTATAAGGTGGCATCATTCAGTTGCTAAATAAAAAATAACCACCAAATAACTTTTATGGTTATGAATTTATTATTCACTAAAAAGATTGTGATATATTAAATGAATATATTATGATTATGCCAAAGTTGGCATTTGTTTGCCAAATGACATTTTATCCGTGCATATAATATTCTCTTTATATATAGTAACATACACAAATTAAAAAGAGCTATATAATTTAAATTTTTATTAATATTAAAATATCTAGAAATTATGGGTATACATATGAATATTTTAATAATATATAATATTATACATATGGATATTTTAATAGTATTATATAATTATTTATAACTAACTAACTCTGATAATTACTCCTTTAAGAAAAACTACCTACAAATTAATATTCTACGAACATTTAATAAATATTTGAATTAAATTATGACATGTTAATTGCAGAACATGTGGCACTCTATAAATCTGCCAAATGTCATAAAAGTATTCTCCTTTTAATATATTATATATAATATGTATATATATATATATATATTGCTAGTGATAAATAATTTTAGTGGAATGCCTAATTAAGTTTTTTTATCCACGATTTGTTTCTATTAGTTACACGGCTACAGATCCTAATGATTATAAATATTAATTAATAATATTAATTGATTGTTAGTTAGACAATTAAACATTCTAATTGCTATTTTGTAAAAAAAAAAGATTTTTAAGGACACATGGCAACATATTATAATGTCAAATGTCCCTTCCTTATGCAAAGTACTCTCTTTTTAATTTAGTATGGATATGGATTATTATTATTATTATTATTATTATTATTATTATTATTATTATTATTATTATTATTATTATCATCATCATCATCATCATCATCATCATCATCATCATCATCATCATCATCATCATCATCATCATCATCATCATCATCATCCAATAGTTGAAATATTGCATTGGAATATATGATTATTTTTATATTCATAATTAAGTTTACATTTCTATCAAAATCTTATTTATAGCTCTTGCCTAAAATTCTTATTTAAATTTTATATTAAAATTTAAAAAAATATTAATTTGTACAAATGATCCGGCCAAACATCATAATTTTTTAGTTATTGATTAATTGTACAATAAACATGTAGATTAATTAATAATTAGTTATGCCATCTTAATATATGTATAAATAATTTGTCTCCTTGGAAATACAAATATATGACCTTAATATATATTACTAATTATTTATCAGTTACTTGTAACCGCATTCTACTTACTATATCAATTCACTAATATGTATAATATATGTTTTAAAATATGTCATTTTCTTCCAAAAAAATGAAGGACACATGGCAACATATTATGATGTCAAGTGTCATTCTCTCCTTCAAAGTACTCTCTCTTTAATATAATATAGATTATCATTGGTATTACTTGACTCTTTTTATAATATACCCTACGCTTACTTTGAGATTTTTGCACTTATGATTATACAAAAAATAATCTTATACACATTTTGTTGAATAAGAAATAATGTTCTTGCACCCTTCATTTGGTTCTGCATATGCATTTTCAATCAAATTCCAAGGGTCTTGCGACATAGACAAATTCTTTATTTTGATATTCCAAAATTGATAATTATCACTTTTTAAATATAGAAATAAAAGATTATGAAAAATTTTCACTACCATCATTCACAATCATATTTTATTCCACTTGTTTTTTTTTAGCACAGATCAATTGCACTTGCAAGAAACTTCAATATTTGCATATGCATCTTCAAACTCCTGTCCAAGTGTTTCGACACCAACTTTGATATCAAACTTGTTAAAGATTAAATGATAAAATAGAAAAAATAATGCATAACAAAATAAAAGTTAACAAGGAAGAATATGAATAAAATAAATTATCATTTCATAATTTCATAAAAGCTGGAAATGAGATGGCTTAAAAAATAAGCATATAACTTGAGAATGTGTAAAAGGAGAGTATAGAAATAATGTCTAACATTGTAGAAGAGAATATAGACATATTTCACTACTAACACAATTACCATTAACAACATTACACCATAACACATAATCATAACTATCGCTAACTATCCACTAATCACCATAATTAATTTATTTTTCAATATAGAAAATAATGTGACTAATATTTTTTAATCATATTTCAACAACAAAGGCAAAAATATCCACAACTCGTACTAAAGTAGCAATAGTGATTTTTTGAGTGATAATAGTGGTGCTCATTTACGAGTAGAAACGTGTATCAATTGGACACCTAACATTTCTGACACCTAATCCTAGTTAATGCTAATTATTGTTAGAGTTAATGTGTTGTGTGTATTGTAGTTAATTGAATTTTTTGGTTACATTTGTTATGTGTATTGTAGTTAATTAATTTTTTGTTATGTTTTAATTATCCTCTCACTTCTTACAATAAAGTAAGTTTTTCCACGTGTATTGTTCCAAATTTGTAAACATGTATGGTTGTCTACCTAATATTAATTATTGTTAAAGTTAATGTGTTGTCGATATTGAAGCTTATTGAATTTTTTGGTTATCATACTAATTATCATCCCACTTCTTGCAATAAGGTAAGTTTTTCAAAAAGATTTTTATTTTTAAAGTTTTCTAAGCTAAAATATATCACTTAGGAATCAATGTTGTAAACCTCACCCCACCATCCCCGATTGATGATAGAATCAGGTCTAACCGAACAATATAAATTAACAAAAAATATGTTAAATAATTTTTTTCTCGTATTCTTAATTCATTGTGCGATGCATATAAATTAAGTAAACTAAAATAATTTAATAAGTCAAATAATATAATAAAATAATAATTAATTAAATAGTTATTACATAAAAAATGTAATTATAAATAGAAGAAACATTGATGATATGTGATGAAAAAAAGTTGGATTATAAATTTCAAACACACACACACATATATATATATATATATATATGAAAGTAATGTATTCTAAAAAAATTAACCTTTTTCTAATTATTTTTTTCATCTTGAATGGACTCGGTGATCCAAATTCGTCAATCGATTCAACTTGAGTTTTGACCGAATCAAAATGGGTTAATATCAAAGACGAATTTGAAAAAAATCTATGTGCCATTTTGACAACTGGACAATAATCCAACCGGTTGGGCCGAGATTTACGGCATGTCTTGGAATAGTATTTTTGACAGCTAATTATAATTAATACTAATTATTGTGAGAGTTAATGTTGTCGTTATTGTAGTTAATTAAATTTTTCGGTTTCGTATTAATTATCCTGTCACTCCATGTAATAAGGTAAGTTTTTCCATGGAGAAGAATTCTTTTTTTTTCTAAGGTAAAAGATGTCACCTTGAAATAGTGTTACAATGAAAATAATAATTTTATTCTTTTTCAATTCACAAATAGATTTTTTTAAAAAAATATGAAAACATAATTGATAATTAAATTTGAAAAAAAAATACGAATAGAAAATATGCTTCACTCAACATTTTTTACATTAATCATAAATAACACTAATTATTGTCAGAGTTAGTATATATTAATCATAATTAATAAAGCTGGAATATATATAGCTTTTTCTCCATTAATAAAAGTTGTGTTTGGTTAGTTACTATAACTAATAATTTTCGTGCCAGTTTATAAAACCACATATACCGGTCCGAAAATATCCGCTTCGACTCCGCCTCTTTTTAACCCCCTGCTGCTGCTCCTCCACTCCACATTACTCGTCCCTCGTTGAATCCGGTGTGTGTGTTGTCCGAGGAAAGAGACAGGTCGGTGTGAGAGAGAAAGCGAGTGAGAGGTGAGAGAGAGAGGTCTAGAGGCGGTTTCTGGTGGTAAAGATCGGTTCTTTGAGGAGAGAGGAGGAGGAGGAGATTTTCAGGTAAGCACTCTGCTTCCTCCGATGGTTCGGTCGGTTCTGAGAGAATTTTTTTTTTTTGGTTCTTTTTTTTTCCATTTCTTACGAATGTTTTGGTCTCGATGATTTCCTGAGGTTTCATGTTGAGCTCAGTTTTGTTTGTAATCGTTGATCGATGTGCTCTTGAGCGTGATTTCGATTATTTGGATTTCTTCATTCGTCGTCGTGGTTCAATGGTTCTGCGGATTTTTCTTCTTACGCTGTGCATGTCTGTGTTCTTTGTTCCTTCTGTTTTCAAATGTTTCATCGGATCATTTCCTCTTGTTGTTTACCTATGTTCGTAAGCAGAGGTGGCGCAGTTTGATCTTTCGCAGACGAATTATAATGCCTGTCCCGATTCTGCCGATCCATGCGACGCCATTGACGAAACCATGACTTCCAGTAATCATGGACATGGCTTTTTTGTTGTTTCAAGGATAAACATCTTTTCTTTAAGCTCTAATTTCCCCCATGCATGTTGCGCTTCTCATCTAAAGTTTGTTTTCTTGATTTCCTTCTCTTCTTTTTAGTTGCGCTCTACAGATTTATCTCCCATTTGTACATCGCCTGTTTCTGGTCTATATGCATATGTCCTTATCGTTGTTTCTTCCCCATCATTATGTTTCAGGTAAAGAGGCATGTAACATGTTCATCCGATCAAGATTATGTAATGCTTGATCAAGGGGGTGATTGCTCATTGCTATTTCTCTTCTTTCGATCCCTTGCAGTCATGCGTGAATTTATTTATTTTCTTCTCCACGATTCTCTACCCACGATTGTTATTTCATTTCTTATTCCCTTTTTTTTTGTTAATCATCGGATCTCTCGATTACTTACATTTTTAATCTTTTTACTGTATACATTTTCTCTGGCTAAAATTTGTGCACCCTCATAATTTTGGTTGCCCAAAGTAACACTGTTTGTGATTTGCGCTCTTGTACTTTATGATGCTCAGTTGATGACACGTTCGCCCTGGGGATTTCCTTTTTTCATGGTTCCTGGCTTTATCTGTGTCTGAAAGCAAACTGTTTCGAACAAAAATTTTCAGGTGAGATACGATGGTGAGAAAGCGCCGAACTGAACTTCCTGGTGCCGGAGAGAGCTCGGAGGCTCGGGAGTCTGGTGGCGACAGCGGCAGCGGCAGCGCTGCGCCCCAGCGTCCAACCCCCCCACAGACCCCACAGGGTGGTGTTGGGGCAGGGCGAGGTCGGGCTTCGCCTCAACAATATCCCCAGCAAGGAGGACGTGGTAGGGGATATTACCAGGCCAGAGCGGTTGTACAACAATCGCAAGAGGTTCCTGCGTCACCCCAGCCTGTTGCGACACCTCCAGTGCATGGAGGTCGCGGTGGGCCTTCTTATCCCAGAGGTGGAATGTCTCCTCAGCAACAGCAAGGTGGACGCGGAGCGGGTGTCACTACGGCTGGTGGACGTGGGCAATGGCTTCCAGCTGTGGGTACGTCAAGGCCACCAGTTCCCGAGCCACCGCAAGCCATGCAAGCAAGTCAGTCCCAGGTGTCCGAGTCACTGCAACGACTATCAGTTCAGACTGAAGCTTCTAGCAGTCAGGCGACTCAACCTACTGTTCCTCCAGCTTCCAGCAAGTCGCTGAGGTTCCCCTCGCGCCCAGGGTTTGGTCAAAAGGGTTTGACATGTACGATAAAAGCCAACCATTTCCTTGTTCAGCTGCCTGACAAGGACCTTCACCAATATGATGTGAGCTCAGTTTCTTGGCACGTTCTCTATTGTCTACTAAGCTTTGTTCTGAGTCTAATAACTTTAATTTTTGTGTGTTTTCTGTCATCAACTAGGTCTCCATTACACCAGAAGTTACTTCACGTGGTGTCAATCGTGCTGTAATGCAACAGCTCGTTTCAGACCACCGAAAAACGTATCTTGGAGGTCGCCTTCCGGCTTATGATGGCAGGAAAAGCCTATATTCCGCGGGGGCCTTTCCTTTCACTTCCAGAGAGTTTCAGGTCACCCTAACAGATGAGGATGACGGTTCTGGAACCCAAAGGTGCAATGCTATATCAAATGCTTGTTTCTTTTCGCTTGGAAAGCATCATTTTGTTTTCAGAGGATGACGGTTCATGATAATCGTCACTTTGTTTGCAGGAAACAGAGGACGTTCAAGGTTGTCATAAAGTTTGCTGCTCGTGCTGATCTGCACCATCTTGCAATGTTTCTAAATGGGAGGCTAGCTGATACACCCCAAGAGGCTATTCAAGTCCTAGACATTGTGCTGCGAGAGCTGCCTACCAGCAGGTTAGAAGGCCTGTTATGACATGTTTTCAGTATTTTGTCTTTTAATCATATACTCAAATAATTAATATGTTTGGTAAAATAATAGATACACTCCCGTTGGTCGCTCTTTCTATTCACATCATTTGGGCGGGAAGCAACCTCTCGGCGAAGGGCTAGAAAGTTGGAAGGGTTTCTATCAGAGTATTCGACCAACACAAATGGGTCTATCTTTGAATATTGGTAATCATAACCAACCTATGATGTTAGTGTTTTTTTAATCTCCTGTTCTGAAAAGCAATAATAAAAAAAATTATGTTGGTTCCTTACAGATATGTCCTCCACTGCCTTCATCCAGCCATTGCCCGTGATTAATTTTATTGCGGAGCTTCTGAATAGAGATCTTGGCAATAGGCCATTATCTGAAGGAGATCGTGCCAAGGTTTCTACCTTATAATTTTTTCCCCTAAACATTCAATTAATTAGTGCAATAATAACTACTTCGTAGGAATTTCTTTAACGATATAATGGTGTCTCATTTATGAGTCTATTTCAGATTAAGAAAACTTTACGTGGCGTAAAGGTCGAGGTGACTCATCGTGGGAATATGCGAAGGAAATATCGTGTAGCCGGCCTTACGTCACAAAACACTAGGGACTTGACGTACATATCCTATCTTGATATTTGTCTAATTATCAAGAATAAATACTTCCCTCTTTGTCTAATTATCATACGTTCAAATTTTGAACGAATAGTTTCTCAGTTGGTGAGAGCGGCACCAAAACAATACTGCAATACTTCCGTGAGACCTACGGTATTTCTCTACAACATATACATTTGCCTTGCCTCGAGGTAGGAAATCCTCAGCGTGCAAACTATCTTCCAATGGAGGTACGAAATATAGTAAAATTTTCAATAAAACTGCCCTCTTGAAAGTCAAATAACTGCTTTTCCAAAATTTCTTTGTTATGAAACTTTTCTTTGGATGGTTTAGGTATGTAGGATAGCGGAAGGGCAGAGATACGCAAGAAGATTAAATGAAAGACAAATAACTGCCCTCTTGAAAGTCACATGTCAGCGTCCGAAAGATCGTCAACGAGACATTCTTCAGGTTGTTTTATAAACTTCTCTTAATTTGGTGTCTATATTGTATTAACGTTATATGATGCCCTCCATTCTTATAGACGGTTCAGTATAATGCGTACGACAAAGACGCGTATGCTAAGGAATTTGGCATGAATATCAGCGATAAACTTGCCTCTGTCAAGGCACGTGTCCTTCCTCCCCCTAAGGTAAGCTTTAATTAATTGTTAACCGACATTAACTGCGTTTTAATTTATTATTTTTTGAGGAAGGATTCATTCATTCGTGTGTGCACTTTTTTTTTCTCCTTGTACCATGGCGACCGTATCTTATTAAGTCTGTCCTGTGCAGCTTAAGTACCATGACTCCGGTAGACTAAAGGAGTGCACACCAAGCGTTGGCCAATGGAATATGATGGATAAGGTAACTATTTGTCATGTACAATTATCTATTAATTCTAAACTGAACTATTTGGCTATTTAATTCTGTTGAATATGTTAATTAGTTGATGAAGTTGTTTTATATTCGTATGTTAGTAGTACGTGATATTATACGGTGTTTGAGTCGAGTTAATTGGTTTGTACGCTTTTGCCTTTTTTCTTTAATAATAATAATAATAATAAAATAATAATAATAATGATCATGATAATGACCAAGATCGGAATTTATTGCGTTAATCTAAACGTTTTCATGTGAAGAAAGTTTTCTATATTTGGGTTCTCACAATGCAGAAATTTAAGAATGCTGGAAGTGTTCATAATTGGGTATGCATCAATTTTGCGCGCAACGTTCACGATAATAGTGCCAATGAATTCTGTCGTACACTTGCTCAATCGTGTAGAAAAGCTGGAATGGTAAGTTCATTTTTTTTCTTGTTCGCAAATACTGACCGTACCTCTTCAGCTGTTAAGAAGCATGAAACGTTCTTTTAGAACTTATTATTGTCTATTAAACGCAGGAGTTTGTTCTGGAACCTGTGCTTCGATCTTACAGTGCTTCGGCACAGCCAATGGAAAGAGCTCTGAAAACATATTATCACGATGTAATGAGCAAACTAAGACCCCAGCAAAAAGAACTGGATTTGCTTATTGTTATATTGCCTGACAACAACGGTGCTCTCTATGGTAAAGACAGTTAATAGCTTCTTCTTTTGTTCCGCATTCAGCTAATAGTCACATCTACTTTTTATCCTTCTTTTTTTTACAGGGGATCTTAAGCGAATCTGTGAGACGGACTTGGGAATCATATCACAATGTTGCCTGGCTAAGCATGTGTACAAGCTGAACCCACAGTATTTAGCTAATGTCGCTTTGAAGATAAATGTGAAGGTGGAAGGACAGTGTTAAAGATTTAAAATTTAATGTAACTTTCTCAATCACTTCTAACATCTGACGTTCAACATGCATGGTAGGTTGGCGGTAGAAACACAGTTCTTGTTGATGCTTTATCAAAAAACATTCCGCTTGTCACCGACAAGCCCACTATAATATTTGGTGCTGACGTTACTCATCCCCATCCTGGCGAAGACTGCAGCCCATCAATTGCAGCGGTAAGCAAATTTTCCTAAATTGCCGTAATCCTTTAAGCATTTCTTAAGATTATTTGATCTCTCTCTCTCTCTCTCTCTCTCTCTCTCTCTCTCTCTCTCTAGGTTGTTGCTTCCCAAGATTGGCCTGAAATCACAACATATGCTGGCCTAATATCTGCTCAAACCCATCGCCAAGAGTTGATCCAAGATTTGTACAAAGAATGGCAACATAATCGTGGGATTAGTAGTGGTGGCATGATTAAGTATTGATTGATGTTTACACTGTTTTCGTCATGGAATTCTTCTGTGAACAGTTTGTTTTTTCATTTTATTTATTATTCACCATGATGTCACAATGTTCTGTAGGGAACTTCTTATAAATTTCAAAAAAAATACTGGGCTAAAGCCACATCGAATAATCTTCTACAGGTATTTGAAAAATGAAAATGACATCTGTACTGTTATCGTAAATATGCTAATTACATATTAACTATTTTCAGGGATGGAGTTAGTGAGGGGCAATTTCAACAAGTCCTGATAAACGAGCTTACTGCAATTAGAAAGGTATCGCCTGAATTCTATTTTTGAAAGATGCCCCATTCCTCTTGACTGTTTTTTTTTTAAATCTTGTTACATGTCTTAGGCTTGTGCCTCTCTGGAGACAAACTACCAGCCTCCCGTAACATTTGTTGTGGTCCAAAAGCGTCATCATACCAGACTCTTTGCTGATAACCACAACGATGGCCGGTTTGTCGACAGGAGTGGAAATATACTGCCAGGTTTTTCACTAATAACATTATTAATATAACTGTTATTATCTAAAAAGATGTAAATTATTATATTTGGTATCTGTGCAGGTACTGTCGTGGACAATACAATTTGTCATCCGACAGAGTTTGACTTTTACTTGTGCAGCCATGCCGGAATTCAAGTCAAGATTTCTCTAACCTCATTTATTGTTGAATTATTTGTTTAAATCTGTTGATATAAATAGGAAGAAATGTTAACATATTTTTGCCGCATTTGAAGGGTACAAGCCGGCCTGCTCATTACCATGTCCTGTGGGATGAAAACAGGTTCACTGCAGATCAAATGCAGTCTCTGACTAACAATCTCTGTTATACGTAAGATAGTACATTTTCTTCGTTCATCACCTTTAATTCACGTTGCACAATCTTCATCGGAGTTTTTTCTCCCTTTTTTTTTTCCCAGGTATGCAAGGTGCACAAGAGCTGTATCGATCGGTATGCGTGCACCCTTTTTGTTCCTTTAATATAAATGTTAATATTTCCTCTTTGCACAACTAAGTTAAATATTTAATATTATTTTACAGTTCCGCCGGCTTACTACGCCCATTTAGCTGCTTTCCGAGCCCGCTTCTATATGGAACCGGAGGGGGGAACATCGGACGCCGGTGCACAGCGTACGTCTCGCGTAGCGGGGAGCGAGAACGTGAGGCCCCTTCCAACCCTGAAGGGCAATGTTAAGAATGTAATGTTCTATTGTTGAAGGAGCGTGTAGCTCTGTGACAGACAGTGTTGTTGTTTGTGATCTTCTGGTATTTTAAACATTTGATTGTTCCCAACAAGTTTGCACCATGTTCTGCAAGCTTGAATAGTCATGTGCCTATTTCATATATCCAATACCTTCTCTTCTCTTAAGTCTTAACATGAATAGTCTATTTACTTTAGCCAAAAGGTGTTGTTTAATTGCAATATGTCAAAAAGAAAACACTCTCTATTAAATATAGATAATACGATCTTTTTCCTAAATTGCAAATTTACTATTAAATATAATCTCTATCCATTCCACAACAACTTTTTTTCTTCTTTTTTTACTGATTTGTATACATCTAACTATTTTTTTTTTACCTTCTCTTCTCTTCTCTTAACATGTAGCACATTAACCGATTAATTTCAATACGACAAAAAGAAGAAAATGAAGAAATCACCTTAAATTATGACCATTTTTAAATTTGTAAATTATTATTAAACTTGATCTATCCATTCCACAACAACTTTAATTTTTTTTCTTCTTTTCTACTGAATTGTTTACATTTAAAATTTTTCCTTTTGCAATCAAAAAATGTTATTGTGAAAATAGCATTAGTAAGTTTGCATACAAAAAATATATTTAATTTAATTATTTTTTCTATAATAAAAAGTCACGTAATAAAATTTTGATTGAGGCCTCAGACGACCCTCAGATGCCTGATGAGACATACAAAAAAAAATGTCCGAGAAAAAAGTGAACGTGAATGGAAGGAAACAATTTTAAATAGATTGTAAATATAGGATAAAAAATAATGATAAGATAAACTAAATTAAATTTAAGTAAGATTTAGTTTCCATAATTTATCAATAATAAATTTGTGAAAGAATGAATTGATTAACCTACGTACATGAAAAAAGACAGAAATTAAAATCCGGACTAGATTTTAGGGTGGTTAATTAATAAATTCAATTCAATTTGATCAAATTAAAATTTATCAAAGAAAAATACTAGGACTCCCATTTTTTATTTATAAATGTGTTGTTTACTGTCATCTTTTTTTATTATTCATATAATAGTTTTTGCATTAAATTTTAGTATTAAGCCGTGGCCTGAAATAATGGACCCGTGTTTTTCATGTTTTTTTATCTTTTTTTTAACTGGATTAAAAGATTTGTGATTTTAAAAATGGTCAAATAAAAAAATTCACCCCGCGTCACCTCTAGAACAAAAAAAAAACAAGAGTTATTTACGATACTAGTAATTTAAAATGAAAAACCAATAGCTTCTTCTAACAAGTGAGAAGACTACTAATTTACAACAAATAAAAAATATTAAACACGACAAACGGAGTTTTATAAATTCATATTAACTAATCAACGATCTTTTTATGACGAAATCTAGTGAGAAGATGTAGAATTAATTATTAATGGATTAAAGCTCAAGTGAAGTGATTGATCAATCCATCGCGAGTGGAAAAGAGATAAATTATAAATATTGTCTCCCTAGAAAAAGGAGGTTTGTGGTCAAATTATTTGGATTTCTGCTAGCTACTTAAAGTAAACAAGAACCACAGGATCTCAAAGTTGAGCCAAATCCCCCCTACTACAACGAGTGTTAGAATTCATGTCCTCGATTGATCAGTCTTTTCACTTCCACTTCTTGTGATCCCCTCAATGCAGGCCGCCTGTGCCGCCGAATGATCGGGACGCCGACGCCGACTTCATCTCCGGGTCCAGAGATCCCATGTTGACGCCGAGGTGCTGATCCCGCTGTGAAATCCTAAGCATGCTTCCAACCCCTAGGAAGTCTCTCGTCAATCTATCTGACCCTGCCATGCCGCCGCCGGCCGACAGGTTGCGGTGCAATTTCCCCTCGTCCAATGCAGGAATTCCCTGCTGGTTGAAGCTCCCGAATCCGGCGCCTTGCTCGTTGCCGCCGCCGAAGATGGTGGTGTTTCCGTTGGCAAGCGAGTTCATGAGGTCATGGAAATGGCTCTCGTTATCCGCTGGAGTTCTTGAGCCCTCTCCGCCGCCGCCGCTAATGTCGGTAAAGTTTGACCGGAAGTTGGCATGCTTCGCATTCGAATAAGCGCTGCTGAAGCCTCTGAGAATTGAGCTCCCAGTCCCGCCGCCGCTGCTCGATGTCGCATCCATTTGCGCGGCCTTCTGAAGCAGTGCGGTCGCCGACATCTGCGGCATTGCCGACGTCTCGTTGTGCGCCGAGGGGTTGTACATGCTGCTCATCATGTTACCGGCGAAGTGTGTGGCTGTCTCGGCACTTGCACTCGAATTGTTGAATTGATCATGGATCAGTAGGTGGCCACTTTGGTTCCCGGCATTAAGGTTGCTCGCGTTCATGGCATTTGGGTTGCCGTTATTGGAGAAGAAGCCAAGGTTGAATAGGTTCGCAGCGGCGGCGGCAGCTGCGGCGGGGGAAGAGGTCGTCGTGTTGCTGTTGGCTTGGAGATCCGGGAGATGCATCAGGCCATGAAATGGTTTGCCCTGCAGCTGCTGCGGCTCCTCATTGAACTCTTGGTTGGAGCCCCCGCCGAGGTAGAACGGAGAGGACTGGGGCAGCTGATGCTGCCGGAAGGTGGCGTTCAGCTGGTCAAACTGTGATGCGGCGCCGGCGGCTCCCCGGAGTCGAAGGAGTTCGGCGGACGAGTGAGCCTGTTCTTGCAAGGAGTAGAGCTGCGAGTTCACCGGAGGGAGACCGAGGTTTATGGAGGAGCTGTTGCCGTACAAATGGCTGCCGATGCTGCTGATCCCCGAGGGCAGCCTTGCGCTCTCTTGTGCCAAGGCGTCACAGAACGCCCTATGCGTGATGAAGCTGTCACGCCTGCATTTATAGAGCAATGGGAGTGCTCAGTTTGCATCAACGCCTGTGCTGTGCTGTTCTTGGAAAGCTTACCAACAAGAACAGGAGCTTAACTATATGCAAGAATTTATTATTCTTTTTTGTCTTCCTGTTCATGACAAATCACGCAGAAGAAGAAAGCATGTAGCAGCAATGTTTCTAGGAAAATAAACATGTTGCAGGGATACGAAATTGGTTCATGTTCTTAGTGAGTCCGACCCTTCAATTTAATGCAGTAGGAGAATTTTTATTCTTGCAGTATATTCAGATGGTGCATTAATCCTAACATCCACTTTCCAAGTTCCCCCGAGCACCTTCATGTGCCTCTAATGGCAGAATATTTCCTAGAAACATGAAAGACCAACAATTAATCGCCACACATCCCCGTATCATTTCCTCCTCTTCAATCGAAGTTGACATGAAAACACTAGTAAGAAAACATCCCCAGCGCAATTAAATCAGGTGGACCTGGAGTGCCAATTGCATGTCAAGTCCATTGCCCTCTCTCTCTCCTCGCATATCCCCAACCCGCAAGCCAACAAATCCTCCTAGATCCCTTTAAACCCTCCGAGTCACCACGTGAATAGGAGAGAGAAAGAGAAAAAACAGGCGTTGGTTTCGATGGAAAAAAAAGATGAGCACCTTTTTTCCTGAAATCTCAATGACCATGTCAGTTTTAGTTCCATGGACACAATTCACGTGGTAGCAGCTCGTGCTCTCACTCACCCTCTCTTTCTCTTTCACACACAGAGACACGCTGTTAGTTCTTTTCTCCTCACTCCACTGATCAGGGAATCCAACCATAACAACCCTAACCCTAACTCCGAGAGCCCTAATCATGCGTTCCATCACCGGACACAACTGTTTGCTGCTGCCTGCGAGTCAGTGCGATGTGCACCAACCCGAAAATTTTCACAGCGACACAGTTCGACGCGGATGACGACGAAGATGATGATATAATGCAATCATGCATGGGTCGCTTTTGTCCAGGGGGCATGCAATGATGGAATGCTTTTGGATGGATGCATAGATGGCATGGCATGGGAGGGGTGGGTCGCCGTAGCAGCAGCTGCGGCAGTGGTACCTGGAGAAGAGTGTGCCGCAGTCGCAGCGGTACTCACGAGTGCCACAGGTCTTGGAGTGGGCCTTCCAGTCGGACTGCACGGCGTACCTCTTGGAGCACTTGTCGCACTTCCATTTTTTCTCGCCGTGCTTCCGGCAGTAGTGCTTCTTGATGCCGGTGAGGTCGCCGAGCGCCCGGGAGGGGTCGTGGTGCACGCAGGTCGGCTCCGGGCAGAGGTACACGCGGCGGCGGACCTCCTTGGGGTTCTTCTGCTTCAGCTTCCACGGCAGGTTGTGGCCGCGGCGGTGCAGCTGCAGGTTCTGCTCCCGCTGGAACCCCTTGTTGCAGACCTCGCAGATGAAGCGGTTCGTCGCCAGCAGTGTCTTCGGCGACAGCGCGATCACCTCCGCGTCCGGATCTGCGATGAATTTATTGCCATGCCCAGTTAATTACTTGTTTTCTCGCATAATCGCATGTATTAGAAAAAAACGAAATCATGGAACAAATTGGCATGCCACATGCAGATACAACAAGAGTGTTGCTCCAAAGTAATTACAGAACGGAGGATGTTTCAGTTTATTAATTCAAGTGATATGTTCATCAATCTGTAATCTGAGTTTTTTAGTAAAAAAAATTATAGAATATATACAAGGAATAAAACAAGGAACAACAAGTTATGAATTAAATGAACAATTTTTATGTAAAATACTTCAAACTTTATCGGTGAAAGATGAATCTTTCCGTCGTTATTCTGGTTACTTCGTTGATCAATGAAAATTGAACCCGGGGGTGCAAACGGAGAAGAAAATGCCGTGAGGAAAAGAGCAAACAGAAACACAAAAAGAAGAAGAAAAAAAAAAGGAGGGAGGGGGGAGGGGGAGAAAGAGAGAGACTGTAAGGTAGGGTTTGGTACTTGCTTGGATTTCCAGGGAGGTTCCTCTTCTTCTTCTGGGGAGCCGCAGGAGCTTGGGGGGCAGCAGCCGATGAGCTCGGCTGCGACATGGACTGCTGTGGCTGCAACTGTTGCGGCGGCGGCTGTTGCAGCAGAAGGTGCTGCTGCTGTGGCTGCTGATGTGTACTGTACTGGTCATCATCTCTGATTCCGAAGAAGGGTACCGACGACGACGAGGCGGCTGCCATCTTCTTGTAAAAAAAATCCAGACAAACAAGGCTTCCCTTTTCAAGTGAACCCCGGCGGTGTTCTTCCTCTTGGTCTCTTCTTCCGACCACCACCTTCACCTACTACTCTCTTATTTTTGGGTTTCTGGCGAGGATTACTGATGAGTCCAAATCGGAGCACTAAAGACCTCTCGCTACCCAACACAGCACCATGATCTCCTGTTTTGTTCTATATATATCACTCCCATGCACACACTCCTCGTATCAATCCTGAGTTCCTCTCTCTCTCTCTCTCTCTCTCTCTCTCTCTCTCTCTCTCTCTCTCTCTCTCTCTCTCTCTCTCTCTCTCTCTCTCTCTCTCAATTCAAAGTTCAAAACTGAACCCCATGGCTTCCTGCTGAATCTAAAAGACAAGAAAAGATAACCCAAGAGCTGTAGATGCCAGGAGGATATGTGATGAGGAGGGAAGAACCCCAAAGATCTTAGTACATGGATCTATGCATACCAAAAGCCTCCAAGAATCCCACCCTCTTGACCTGACTCCTCCCACGCCTCCACTAAAGAACAAAGCGAGCTGTAAATCCAAACAAACAGTTGCACTCGAAAACAAGTTAAAGAGATGGAACAATTAAGTGCCTCTGTGTGTGTTGTGAAACTGTGAGGGAAAGAGAGAGAGAAGACAACATGGTATGAAGAAAAGAGAGAGAAAGAGAGAGAGATGGGGCACAGAGCCAAACCAAAGGAGGCCTCTTCCTTCTCTTTTGCTCTTCAACTACTACTCCTTGGTGGTATATACAGAGAGAAAGACAGACACTTGAAGGCTGTTCTGTGATATCTTCGAGCTCCTCGTCATCCTTCTCCAGCTTATATTCTTTTTTTTTTCTTCCACCTTTCTTTTTTGCTCTTCTTATTTCCTTCTTACTTCATTATTATCTCTTATATGTAACTGAGAGAGAGAGAGAAAGAGAGAGAGAGGTTGATGGAGTCTCATGCAGGCAAAGCGTGTCCAGATGCGCGCAGAAATGGGTCCCGCAGGAGCTGTAGCCCTCACCCTCTCCACCTTGATCTTTTGTTTTCTGTCTCAACATCTCGATGTGAGGACAAAAGCCATCTTCTCATACCCAACTCTCTCTCTCTCTCTCACCTGCCTATTGGCAAACGCATGCACTTAGACAGTGGCACCATGCACAGCCCTAATATATATCTAACAAGATGGGATTTGAAATGAATGAACTATGGAATGAAAGGCAGATAGATAGAAAGGGATGTGTCTTTCTGGCCTGATGAGCAAATTCTTTCTTTCTGCATCTATTGCCTCATCCAGTTGCTATTTGCTCCTCAAAATCCGATGTTTTAGCTGGTTGTGGAATGACTACACTCCTCCTTGTAGCTTACTGTTCATGCATGCATTCGAGTCGCAGCAAATTAAGACCATCCAGTTATGGACAAGGAGCTGAGAAAATATTTAGACGTGCATTTTGTATGTTGTGGAGAGCTCAAATAGCAACAAGTGAGAGGAGTACGAAATCACACACATGACAGAAACAAACACAGGGATTTTATGTAGTCCGTAGAGGAATATACTTCTTGTCCATGAAATTTCAACTATTTTAACCTAACTATATTTAATTGCACAGATAAATTAATCCTTTTTTTTTCTTAAAGTATTCCCTCTTTTGTATAATATATAGTTCAAAGTGTTAATCTTTATTAAAAATTGGACAAAGACTGATCTATATACAAAATAAGTGGCCCGGTTGTGTTGTGATTAACTAATATATAAGTTAAAATTATGCATATGTTTCCAGCAGTTAATTTGCTAGATAATTAATCTTAATTAGGTTGAGATTAAATATGTATGAATTTAGAAGTAAGCCCGTACGTAATAATAGTTCCAAAAAATGATGTGGAGGGTCACGTGTCACATTGGCAAAAGTAGACAAATGCCACATGGAAATGTAACTTTAGGAAAAATTAGGAATACTTTTTTCGTAAAAAAGGAGAAGAAAATTAGTTAAAATGATATGAAAAATGTTGCGGACCTCCGGTGACATATAATTGAATTACTTAAGAGATCTTGATTTATTAGTGATCTTAATTATGTACTCATAGTTCTTGTGAATTATTATTATTATTATTATTATTATTATTATTATTATTATTATTATTATTATTATTATTATTATTATTATTATTATTATTATTATTATTATTATTATTATTATTATTATTATTATTATTATTATTATTATTATTATTATTATTATTATTGTTAACGATAAAAATCCAGATGATTTGAGGAGATTCCTAGTGTGTATGGAATTTGTGAAGAGTTGATTTGTTGATCTAGTCTTCTTTTCTAGAAGTTAAATCAATTAAGGTTACAAGATTTAGATTAAGATTCAAATATAGTCCAGTGAACAATGATAAACATGGTCAATATTCCTAGCTACATGGATCTTGACCACTTTTTTTTTCACATTGAATGATTCAAGAACGTCAAAGATGAGAAAGAGTGTTGGCTTAGAAATGAAGTTTCGATAACAATCGATCAATCGTTTCAGTAAAAAAAATATATATTATGATGCATGGATTGGAGGGAATGAATTGATGTCTTCTTCCAGTAATGTTCAAGATGCTTGGCTATAAATTACTAGAATAATACATATAATATAGGTCTCGTGAATTCTGTTTGATTGGGAATGACACAGTACATCATATATATATATATATATATATATATATATATATATATATATATATATATATATATATATAAGGTAATATATTCTGAAATATTCAGAATGGAAGATGTTCTTATTCTCTGGTCCCTATATACCCTAAACATCCTCATGCTGATAGAGAGGCGTCACCTAAATCATAAGTTTATTCTCTGATACCAAATAAAACACTGGGAAGACATTCATTCGCATTTCTCATACCTCAAAATTGTAGCCTTTATTTAAAAATCATGGATTCAAGAGACATTTAGATTACTAAAGCAAGGTAAATGACTGTAAATATAATGATGAATATTTATTTTAGCAGTTTATTCTTTTGGGATAGATAATTAGTTCATTTAATTTACTATGATATTAGAGCAAGATTTATTAGTTTTTGAGTTTGAACCTGACATATCTATTATTTAAATTTTTTTCTCCCATATTAATATAACAATATCTTTCTAAAATATTAAGTTTAGAGAATAGTTGAATAATGACAATTTAAAAATTTTATAAATAAACTTAGTTCTAATAATCCTCCTTAATATAAACAACTTAATGGGTTGATAGAAGGATTGTGCCCTAATAAGTCCTTATGAAGCAATAGCTCTTAATTCGATTTAAAAAATTATCGCTTGGTTAAAAAATAAAATATGCATGTTTTTTCCTCTAACGTTTCTGAGTTAGACACTTGGTAATAATTTTGAACACCAAAGTTTGGTCCCGAAAGGGTATCCAAAAGAAATAATATAAGCACCTTCCTTTTAAGCCTAGCTAACAACACATGCATGATATGATTAATTAAAGTCAGCAATTTATCCCGTGACTTTTTTAATTCATGAGCTATCGAAAATGCTTAGTTTAATATTGTGCAAAAAAAAATTATTATCTTGATGCATCGGAGCTCTCTACAGAAAGATCTTTCAAAAAGTTCTAAAAAATAACTGATAAGCATTTTTGAATGGACCCATTTTTAGGCTTAAAGATGCATAATAATATAATAATATGACGCTAAAATTTTGGTCGCAAGTCAGGAATAGAGAATTGACCATCTTTTTGTGCTTTTTTTTAATCAACACCGATCGAGCAAGTAATTAAACTTCCTGCATTTCAATCTTGTATTTATTCATTACAATGGGGTGCGCATTTATTTAACGTATGCAGTGATGAACATGCCACACACAGTTAAAATTTTGAGGGAATATAATTATTAAACTAAAATTAATTAGTGTATTCAACGTATTGTACATAAAATTGGAAAAAAATGCAATTTAAAACTATATGCCTTCTTGTATATGTACTTCAAAATCAGACCAATAATGTTCTCCCAAAAACACTCTGGACCATGTAATCGTTTAAGTTGAAAAAGGTGGGCTGCTTCAAAGAGAAGAAGAAAAAAACCAATTCCTCTTATCGATAATTAATTAATTAATCTCAATGAGATGGATGCGAATAATTGACACAGTGAAAGAGGTTAACTAAAATATACTTTAAATTAATACTACTTAATCTTGCTAAGAAGATAAATACTACTTAATTCACAATTTGCAGTACCCGTGTTTACCACGAGTATTCGTTCTTGTTCTCATCTCAGCACGACCAAGTAAGAAAATAAAGAAAGTGAGGGATGTTGCCCCACACCAGAAGCAGTCCATGTCGAGTGATTGGAACATGAACATTTTTTTCTCTAGCATGAAACAACGTGAGACAAAGACACAGCACCGTCGAGTAGCGTATGGACTCATCTTGGAGCATTATTGTCATAAAAGCAAGTATATTATTCAGAGGGTTCAAGGTATTTATATTGAATGATGCCTTGAGATCTGAAAATGGACTACAATTTTCAAAAGACACTTGTATATTAAAATATTTTCGCTATAAATTTTCATCCGGCAAATGTCTCAAATAAATCGATGAAACTTGATAAGTAGAGGAATGCACAGTATAAAGATGAAAACTTTGGTCATATTAAGTAGACGTCATATAAAATGCATGGAATTTAAGTTCATGTCACTTTCATAGAATTCCTTCTTTATAACTAACTAGTTACTAGAGCTCCACTTGTAATGGCATAAAGTTCAAAGTTCCAAGTCTTCTCAACAGTAATAATTGGATATTTTAATGTACAATTTGGTGAACTATGTATGTATTATGTGTATATAAGCCATCCGCAATTAACCCGGTGGAATAAGGTTTTTATGCAACGTGGCATATTTCTACCTTAACTATTTGTGCTCAATTATTTTTTTTTATTTTCTTTAATATGCGAATTAATTTCATACCTTGTTTTTAAAAAAAAAAATCAGAAAATATGTTAACCTTCACAAATAAAATCATTTCACAAGCTGCTGGGAGGCCGGATGCTTGAATTATCTCAGAAGTTTCCATAGGATCACAGTATTGATTAATTTTACCTGTGCATGATTGATGCAAGGACCTAATCAGACTCATAGGTCAAGCATCATTACGCATGTATAACTTTTTTTCCAATAAAGAAAAAACAAAGAATAAAGTGTGTGGAAGCATTACTTTTCTGACAAATTGATTGAGGTGATTCGAATCTCCTACGTAAAATCTGCAAACATACCCATTATAAAAATGTTTTCTGAGGAGAATTTAATTCGCGCAGTCAGCAGAATGAGGAGTATTTTATGCATTGCAGATGTAGGCAGTCGCTATCTTTATAATTTCCAAAGAATCAAATCGACAAGTTTGAAAACTTCGATTTCCTTTTCGTTCCTCAAATAGATTTTAGAAATTACACGAACTGGAATTGTTCAAATAATATAATTTCGTTTACTGAATCGTCATTCTCATTTAGAAAGATATGGAAGATAATATCAGCTGCATGAGAATCTTCTCCATGCAGTTAGTGACTAAAATTATAAAAAAGCATCTACTATTAAAGGAAAATATCAAGCACCAAGGCCATAGTCAAAGAATTGACATATACTTACAGTGTGATGTGATTACGACGTTCGTCCAATCCCGAATTTGATTATGCTCGCTCATCCAATCATATTTGTTTCTATATTCAATTCATACTTATTTTAGTACACTGGTAAATATTTTACAAAAAGGAAAAAACAGTAAGCCCCATAATTCATGAGTGTTCATCTTGATTCAACTGCACATATTTGTTTTCTTTTCTTTTCTTATCTCGACTTATCGAAATTTTACTTTTTAATAAATCTTGACTCCAGAATAAAAAAGAGTAAACATGCGCAACCTTTGTAAAAAAAAAATGAGACAGATAAAAGAATTAATGGCCAGATGCATCTGAGCATGGGCACGTAATGCAAAAATGAAAATTGTCAATCACACAAGCAACACCACACGATTCCCGTCCCGTGGCGTGTTCATATGATCATTGAGTCTTCATGATGCCGGCCGCCATGATCAATCAAGGTCAGACTTCAAAAAACCCCACACCAAATACTTTTTCTCTCCTCCTTTCTTCACCTAAAAGACATGTCACGGTCGGGTTCATGTACATAATATAATAACAGATATCTGTAAACTAACACCACTATCAGCTTTTCACCCTAAAGTCAAGAGAACTGTCACCAAATCCCCAAACAAGGGATGTTCTTATTGTTTTGTCTTCATGGTTTTGACCTCCTCATCCGTTCCAATATCATTCCCTCCCTCCCTCTGTATATTATAATATATGGTGTGACTGTAAATTATTATATGGTAGGAGAGAGAAAGGGGGGTCCCATCTCCTTTTCGAGAGAGGAGCAGCATCTTTGTCTGGAATAAGATTCTCCAGAGTAAAGAAGACAATGAGTAAAAGGCTCCCGTAACAATAAAGCCCGTCGTTGCACTTTTTTCTATCTACTGCAAGATAACACATATATACACACAATCAGAGGACACACACATATCAAAGGAGGGAATTGACATGTCCCTATGTCTGTCTAAATAGTAATACTCCCCTCCTCTCCATACGTAGTCAAGGTGGAGTCTTTGTCCTAAAATAGAAGGCCCCGAAGTAGCCCTACCCCCAATAATTACTCAATACATTGTTTTTCCTACTTTACAACAACAACAACAAAGTCTTATCCCACTAACTGAGGTCGGCTACATGGATCATACGATGTCATTCCGCTTTAATAACAAATAAAACTAATATAATGCCTAAAGGAGCTGAAATTACTGTGGAGTATTTAAGAGAAACAACATGTTTTAGTAAAAGAATTATTTTTTTATTTTTCAGACAACTATATGCATGTTGGGTTTCATCTCTTATCAGTGGTGTTATTTGATTGTCCTGATAACAATAATTCAAGAACGGGGAAATTTTCTTTTCGTCTACGATAATATAGAATCATTGTTTCTGAAGATAGTGTACAATATTATTTGTTGTTGATAAAGTGATATTTTAGATATAACATAACTTTTTTTTTCTATATAATACCTGGATGCAATGAGATAACGAGGATAGCATGCAAAATATATGAGGATGCCAAATCTTCTTAAGATGCCTCTATAGTCATTTCAAAATGGGAAATGCAAGTGTTGGTAATTCTTGAACCAAAAGAAAAATCATATTTGACTGTATTCAGGATATATGACAAGGTGTGTTCTCCCTCTTATCCCTTACCAAACACAGACTAGTAACAGTGTTTCTGAAACTGAATTTGTACTATCCAAATTACAAATATGGGGCACTTCAAGAAAAATTTTCTCTATAAGGAAATGCTTATCTATTATCATAACGTGGTCGTCCTCCCGAGAACTCCCAATGAGTCCTAATCATATTTCTGCCTGATTGACTTCTAGAAATATATGTTTATCTTCAAAGTTTTCCTTAGAAAAATATGACTACTGCAAACTTTAAAAAATGTTGTTTGTGGTAACAGTTGCAAAAAAAAAAAAGTGCCATGGATGATTTGCTTGAATTAGGAACAGTATATAGCAAGACAACTCCAATGCACCCTAATTGATAGCAGATGATTACAGGAATAAGAGGAATTAAGTGACATGGAGCATCCATTTTTCAGGTATAGAAACAGAGGACGCTCGTTAGTTTCCTAACTAGTGGTTTTCTCTGCTCTCTATGGTCATCTTGGGAATGGGCGCACCTCAAAGGCACGGAATGGGGAGGGCTGTCAAAGTGGGGGCATGCACGGTACGTATATGCTCTCGAGCCCCATGAGTACTCACATGAGACGTCCTTCTCCTTCTCCTCCCTGTTGGAAGGTATACCTAACAGTTTGTTGCTCTACTTTTAACGATGTAATCCGTCTGCAATGCCCCCAACGCTTTGTTGATTAGTTCAGAGGTATTATGCACAGAGAAAGGAGGTGTTACTATGACTACTAGCAGACCCATGATCCGGTGCCCACACACACACATATCATTATGCTTGGCAATTGGCATGGACATTTTATCAAACGCTGAGAGGACCCCTACATAAAACAACAAATCGGCAGCAGGGAAAAGGACCGGGGCATGAGGAAATGGGGATGTGCAGATCAATTTTTATCGATCTCAAGATCCGAGATGCATACATACGCACACAGGTGCCGATGAAGCCGCTGCCGAGGAGACAAAGGTGGGGGGGAAGATGGCAAGGGCTTCGTCTCCACGCGGTTGTAGCCATCCGCCTCCTGGAGGTTCCCATTGCCCCTGAACTGCTGCAGCTGCTGCTGCTGCCATGAACAGTTCGCGGCCCGCCGCGTGGGCCCGCCGGTGTGGGGGAAGCTCTGATTCCACCTGTGCGCGTCTGAGCTCTTTGCCGGCTCCAAAGCCCAAAAACGAGAGGTGGATCGAAAGACGCAAACGCCACAAGGAACAAAGGCGCCAACCGAGTTTTGAGGAGGAGACGAATTAAGCAGCGAAGACCTTAATTAATTAGAGGATTAATCTCATCGATCCTCTGCCAAATTGTTGTTTCTTAGCAAGTTTCTTTGGATCTTTTGTTAGTTACAAAACTTGTTTAAAATCAAGATAAGGAGATTGAATGTTAATTAATGCACCCCTCCCAACAAAACGTAATTAATTAGTACAAACTTTGCTTAATTACCTCAAAATGATACTTCTGTCCATTATTGAAGCTAAGTAACATCGTGATTACGTGTGTTTGGCCAAAGCTTGTTCCATAAAAATATCATCTCACACAATTCCACGAGTTGACTACATGCGTTATATATGTTAAATTGAATAGTGGCCTTGCTTATAAAAAAAAAATTGCATTATATTATATAAGCATATGTCGATAATCTCAAATCGTAAACCGTTATAAAATAAAACAAGTTTAATATAAGCAATCCACTATTTAGTAAATATATCACTATATATATATATATATATATATATATTATAGTATCAGCATGCAGTAAGTTAGTAACTATAACTAAAAAAAATCAAGTTCCTTAAACAAAAGGAAGAATTTAAGGAAATTTCTTACCGAGATAATCATAATAGTTTAATCAAATACGAGTGCCAAAATATTTTAAACGAACTACATTAAGATCCTACTAGAATATAAGATATAAGGAAAAAAAATTTGCGCTACCTTTTTCTAAGAGGTAACTATGCGATTCAATTAATCAATCTATCATCTATTATAAGTCATGTGGTGATTAATACATGCACGCATGATGATGCTACTTTTAAAAGAAGTAGTACAAATATTAAACTCAAGATATAATATTAAATTAGATGAATTATCAATCACTTTTAAATTTTAAATAATTAAGAAGAGAATAAATTTTATATTTATATTCTTAGCAAATCGCTAAAAATATGAATATAAGTATTCATGTTGAATTTTCAACTATCTTTTCATCAAAGAAAATAGAATAATACATATACAAAAAATCGACACTTAGTATATATATATATATATATATATATATATATTAAAAGTATAATAGAATAATACATATGTAACATTTTCCAATTGATCGCTTTAAATATTTTTTATTTCAACAGTTTCCAAATCACATTTAATCATTAATTAAATGTTTGTTGTTAGCTACCATATTTTCATGCCTAGCCACATGATTGTGGTTCTTTAATAATAAAATTTTAAATTATTACATAATATTTGTTTAGTTGTAGATGTCAACAATCCACATATGAATTGTTATCCTTTTAGAATATATTTCTTTTAGTTTGTAGAGATATTATTTAAGAAATATATTTTTTAATAATATCCTATATTCAGATTTAAATATATTTATTTTATTTTATTAACTTAGTTTACTCGATAGTGAAATTCTTCTCCTTGCATGTTATACTTTTTATTTGTATAAAGATATATTTCAATCAAATGAGATCATAGGTTTCGTTGATTATATATGAATTTCAAATATTCAAAACATTATGTTACAAGGTATATTTATATTATTTAGTTAGATTATGTCTTATTTAAAAACATAGCTAAAATACATTGATGAAATCATATCTTAAATAATTTAGCCATTCTTATAGTCCACCATTATTTTTTACCTCTTCTCATCAACATATCCACCACATTTACTATTAAGAAAGATTTTATAATGTTACAATTTTATATGGAGAATAAATGAGAAGGTCAACATATAAAAAAACTTAAAATTGATAAAATATTATTTATTTATAAAAATGATGTCACTAACATTAAAACGACGGCTTTTGAAGTATTCCCTCCCCCGCTCCCCCACACTGAGACCCTTTGCCTCCCCCCCCCCCCCCCCCCCCCCTCAAAATCCTCTTCCTCCTCTCAACTCCAATTGGAGTTGTTCCTTCTCTCCCTCATATTCCTTTTCTCGTTGTTCCTCCTAAGCCTATTGGCGCTACCGAAAAGCGTTGGGCTGAAGTTGTTCGCGGTCGGCGTCAGAAAGAGGCGTCCCTTCCTCAGATCTCCAAGCAGAGACTTCTCGCAATCCAAGCGGCCACGAAGGATGAGGTAGTCATCTCTTGTAATGAGATCGCTCAATGTTTGGAAGATCTGAAGCTTTGCCTCATGGAACGCCTCATAGATAACTCGTTGTCGGAAGTCTCGTTGTCCTCTCTATGGGAGCTCTCGGACCCCTTACACATTTCGAACATTGGCAACGGCTACTACATCTTCTCCTTCAACGGCAAGGAAGACCGGTTAAAAGTACTAACAATGAGTCCTTGGAATTTTAATAATTGTGTTCTTCATGTCTCGTAGGCTAGGGCGTTCTTTTGCCCTTTTGATGAGCAGATCTCTACCTCACCGGTATGGACACAGCTGTCGGGTCTCTCCTACGAGCTAAGTGGTGTGGACACCATCCGTCGGATAGCTTCCATTTTCGGTCAACCTCTCAAGGTCGATGCCTTCACTGCTTCTGGTGAGAAACTTCGTTATGCTATGATCTGCATGGAGCTAGATCTGGCCACTCCGGTCAAGCAAGGTACCTGGATCCATCTGCCGAATGGATCCCATTTTTTCCAACGAGTTATTTATGAAAAACTTCCTCAATTTTGAGTTGTGGCCGCCCTGGTCATCACTTGGATCTATGTCCAGATCGCCACTCTGATGGTACCCGACTGACGAGCGTGGATGGTCTTCTCCTTTATGGTCAGTGGCTGCAGTCCTACACCTCCAGGCGTCAGACGTCGGCATCGGTGACCCCTGCGGCAAGCCATGCTCAGAACCAGTCAGGGGAGGTGGACGCAGCAGTGGTGGACCGGAGCAGACAAACAGCTCAGCCTCACATCCCTGAATCGGATGTGGACCGCTCTGATGTCCTAGGTCCGGAGGAGTTCCCGAGACTTCGGATTGATCCAACGGCTATGATTCCTTCTTCCCATGATGTTTCTCCCCCACGTTGCCTCACGTGATTTTTTCTCCCCAACGTTCACCTCATGAGGGCCTCTCACGTGAGCATATCACTCCAACTCCCCCTCCACGTGAGCATAACACTTCAGTTCCCCCTCCCTCGGCTAGGGTTTTCTCCTCCCCTCCCAAATCCACGACTAGGGCTCCCGCCTCTACGACCTCTCTTCCTTCTACCAGGCACGATGAGTTTGTTTCGTAGGTTCTTTAGTGCTTTTAAACCCCTGCCCGACCCTCCATTATCATCTCGGAGGATGGCTCCGAGGAAGAGTTTTAGGAGATCATCATGAAACCTCCCCCGGAGTCATGTCGCACGAGGAAACTCGCTGCAAGATTCTCACCCCTCCCCCTAATCTCGAGATCAGGGTGGCCGGAGGAAGAAAGGTAAGTCACATGTTTCTCCTAACTCTTCTCATGGCTCTATGTTTTCTATGTTGCAGGGTGAAACACCCGTTCCCTCCTACCCCCACGATAATGAATGATATCTTCTCTGGCGTGGAACTGTTGCAGTGCCCTACACAACAAGACAAGAGATCATCTGCGGAATCTTCTTTCAGTGCACAAGTCGTACCTTCTTATTATGCTAGAAACACATATTGCAGGTAAAACTTTTGATACCATCATTAAGATATTAGGTTCTTCTTGGTCAGGTTGCTCACAGGACAGTGCTGGTGCTTTTGGTGGTATCATTGTGGCCTGGAAGAAAGGTGCTGTCAGGGTCTTTTTGGTTAACTCTGCCTCACAATATATTAATGTGGTTATTACAATGCATGATTTTTCTTTTCTGCTTACTTCTATCTATGCTAGTAACTCATCTATGGAATGATCTCGCATGTTTTAATTTTGACAACATCCCTTGGCTTATCATGGGAGACATAAATACCATCTCCTCACCTCAGGATAAACGTGGGGATACCTTTTAGGTTCACCAATCCTTTAAGCACTTTTTGCACACCCAATGTCTTTTTTATCTTCTTTTATCGGGCCACCAATTTACTTGGTGCAATAATAGAAATCCAAATGCGAGAATCCTATGCCGTTTAGACAGGGCCCTAATTAATCATCACTAGTTATCTAATTTTTTAAAATTAACTCTAAAATCCCTCACCATGGGTACATCTTATTACTCTCCAATTCTGCTCTTTACAAATTGTACATCCCACAGACCCAAACCTTTTAGATACGAACACTTCTAGTTTGAGTACTCTACTCCAAGACAAATTGTGAAAATGTCTGGGCCAATAGATCCAACGCTGATTCTATTCTTAATTCTCTCAACAAAGTCAAGGTACTTACTTCTAAGTAGGGATGGTAATATTCCCTGCCCCCCGCGGGGCCCCGCAGGGATTCCCCGTTTGGGGCCTCGCATTTGGGGATTCCCCCCCCCCCTCCCCCTCCCCCCTTTCGGGGATTGGGGCAGGGTGAACTACTCCCGCCCCGTCGGGTTCCCGAATCCTCGACAATAATTTTAATTAATAATTTATTATAATTATATTCATTAGATTTCATCTCAATCATCTATTTTGTACATATATATAACATAAAATCCTAACTACTCTCTTTCATTCTCCCTAATTAGCAGCCTCACAATTCACAAAACTCTTCACCTCTCTTTCTTTCTCCCTAAATAGCAGCCTCACAAAACTCTCCACTCCAACGTCTGGTCGCCAGCCATTGATCGCCAGCATCCCTTCGCCGGTCGAGGGAGTTGTCATCGTCATCGTCGAGGGCGGTGCCATCGCCGTCGTCGTCGTTGAAGGCATTGTCATCATCGTCGAGGGCATCGTGGATCGTCGAAGGCATCGTCGATCTGGTCGAGGGTGGGTCGATTCGATCGTCGTCGATGTCGAGGGCCGCCATCATCGTCGAGGGCATCGGCGATCCGAGTGGGTCAATCTGGTTGTCATCGATCCGGTCATCGTCGGCGGTGGCAGCATCATCGTGGATCGTCGAAGGCATCGTCGTCAATCCGATCGAATCGGGCGGGTCGATCTGGTCGTCGTCAATTCGATCGATCTGATCGTCATCATCGGCGGCGACGTCATCGTGGATCATCGTCAAGGGCGTTGGCGTCATCATCGTCATCGAGGGCCGCCATCATCATCGTCGAGGGCGTCATCATCGTCGAGGGCATCGTCGTCATCCAGGGCATCATCGTCATCCAGGGCATCATTGATTCGTTCGATCCGGTCGACGATGGTGACGGAGGCATCATCGTGGGTCATCGAGGGCCGCCATCATCGTCGTCGACTCGAGAGCCGCCATCACCGTCGTCGACGAGGTTGCGCAAAGGCGATTCACCTTAGTGCACAATGTGCAGAGGTGATTTGATTTTTTAAAATTTTTTCAATTACTCACATTCTAATTTTTTCATATTTTTTAATAACAAATTCGGGGAATTGGGGCCCCCACGGGGATTCGGGGCCCGTGGGCATTGGGGCGGGGAATAAAATCCCCCTCGGACCGAGGATTCGGGGCGAGGTTTGGGGGGGGGACGGACGATGGGGTCGGGGCAGGGGAGGTGTTCCCCGCCCCAAACAGGGTCGGGTCCCATTCCTACTTCTAAGTGGAATAAAATTGACCTTGGGAAATTAGAAAAGAGTCCAAATGATAAAACAAAACATTTCTCTCCTTGAGCTGAAGGATGAGAGACAGGAGCTCTCTGATCTTGAGCTCAAATTTCTTAGAGCCAAGTATAACCACCACGCTGCCCTCTTAAGACAAATTAGTCTCAAGTGGTGGTCCAAATTTAGATCTTGCTGGATCAAAGATGAAGACAAAAATACAAGATTTTTTCACCTTAGTACCATTGCTAGACATAGAAGAAATAAGATCGCTTCCATTCAAGATGATAACATGATCACTCATACATTTGATAAGCAAATCCAAGAGTCCTTCACTTCTCATTATTCTATACTTTGGTCTTGTGATAACTAGCCACCTCCCCCAGGGATGCTTGGCCTCCCCTGTCTTCTCTTGATAACTCCTAGTCATCTCTTCTCATCTCCCCCATCTCCTCTGAGTAAATACATAAGACTTTTTTCAACTTGGCCCTTGGGAAAGCCCCGGGGCCTGATGGGTATACTAGTGAATTTTTCTGCAACTATTGAGACATAGTTGGACCTTCTGTCACGCATGAAATACAATCCTTCTTCCAAACTAACCAACTACTTCTGGGAGCTAACAATACTACTATCACATTCATTCCCAAGAAATAAAATCCTACTTTGGTAAGAGACTATAGACCTATTTCCCTTTGTAACATCATTTATAGAGCTATTGCAAAAATTTTGGCCAACAGATTTAAGCTAACCTTACCCTCTCTAGTGGACAAATCTCAAGCTGCTTTTGTTAAAGATAGATCAATTCAGGATAATCTTTTCCTTGCCCAAGAGATTGTCCATTCCATTTCTAAGGGTAGGAAGAAGTTCATCCTCCTAAAGGCTGACATGGAGAAAGCCTTTGACAAAGTCTCATGGAATGCTGTGGAGACTCATAGAATGCTATGGAGTTTGTTCTCATGATAATGAATTTCCCACCTACCTTCATTGCTTGGATCATGTCTTGCATTTCATCTCCTAGATTCACCTGTTATATCAATGGCTCCTTCTCTCCTTACTTTAACAGTAATAAGGGACTTAGGCAAGGGGATCCTCTTTCCCCTTACCTATTCATTTTAGTCTCATAGGTCTTCTCTTCTCTCTTGGATCAACAAATTCTCTATCATAAAATCACACCCTTCAAATTTGGCACTACTACTCTCAGCCACTTAACCTATGCGAATGATCTTTTGATCTGTGTAGCTGCCACCACTGTTACTTGCAAAAACCTCATTAAATTGTTTAAACATTATTATGTCTTCGACGAATGAAAAGATCAACCTAGACAAATCTGCTTTGTACTTTCCTCAAAGGCTCAATTTGATTAGGAATTTTAGGATCAGAAATGTCCTGGGAGTTGCCCTAGCACTTATCCTTTCACTTATCTGGGTACTCCTATCTCTTATAAGCGAATCACCAATGTTGCATTGGGTCATATTACCTCTAAGTTATAAGATAGGCTAGCTGGTTGGAAAATGAAAACTTTGAACCAAGCTGGTAAATCAATCCTGATAAAGTCCACACTTTGCTTTATTCCATCTTATAATTTAGGCTCTGTTCAAGTCTCTTCTGATTTTATTTCCTCTTTGGAGAAGTTATCTAGAACATTCCTGTGGTCCTCCTCGTTTGATACTAAAGGCTTACATCTTCTAAATTGTGGTACAATTCAACATAAGAAATGCTGGGGGTTTAGGCTTAAAGAACTTACATCATCTTCAATATGCTTTGGTTGGTAAAAGGTTGTTCTCCATACCAAATCACTCTGATTCTCTCGCTACTACTTTTTTTCTATCAGTAAGTATGGGGTTCCTCATCCCTGGTTTAGTACATCATCTTTGTATTCTAAGCCGGCAAGGTCTTGGCGTCTCATCCTTCAAGCTTTTAATGTGATTAAACTTGGTATTAGGAAACATATTGGAAATGGTGTCAACACTCATGCATACAATGATCCTGACTTTTTAATGTTCCACTTTGTTTTATGCCAACGTATGTGAATGTTTTCTCTCCTATTTCATCTTTATCTGTTGTTGATCTTATGATGAACTCTACTTGGAATGCCACATTAATAAATTATTGTTTTGCTCCATGTTTGTCGAGAAAGATTTTATCCATGCATTTGCTTGCTTCTCCCAATGAGGATAAATGGATCTAGGCACCAGATAAGTCTAGTATTCCCACTTGTAAATTAATATATAACTTCATTAGCATGCCCCTGGCACCGCCACCATTTGCTGGATGGTTTGGTTGGAAGGTAATATGGAATATTCAGATCCCCTTAAAGTTCAAATTTTCTTATGAAAATTTGCTCATAATCGCCTCCCCACAAATCTCATGCTCTCTACATTTAACCTTGTTATTTCTGCTCTGTGTCCTCTTTGTCGCTCGGCTGATGAATCTATTGCCCACATGTTCTTTGATTGCACATTCACTCAACATCTGTGGTAGCTGTTTAAATCTGAAACAAATATTTCTTTCAAACATTTCAACTCTTGGGTTCAGGGGGATTGGATTTATGAGGCAAATCTCTTTCCTGTACTCAGTCAATGTTTTCATAAACTTTTTGCCTTAACTTTATTGGAGATTTGGTGGTGCAGGAATGACTTGCACTTTAATACAACCACGACAACCGCTACGGTGGCTTGATCCTGGATTGTGGAGAGCTACCATGAGTTTTTTACATCCATATCTGAGGGAACTTCCCCGACACCTCATCTTTTGGGGTGCCAGGAGCCCCCGCCAACAATCAGTTTCATTTTGCAAACAGATGCCTCCTTTGTGAGGCATTTGGAGGTTGGGAGTGGGGGCAGACTATATTACCAGGTCTGCTAACACGAAATTTATATGTGCTGGTGCTCTTCATAGATACTTCGAATCGGTGCTTGAGGCTGAATGTTGGGCCATGCTTTAAGGGATGATTCACTATCAATGGGTTGGCATCTCGATTGTAATTATGGAGTCTGATTGCCGGGTGGCTATGGATCTCCTCAACAACCAAACTAAATATAATTGGCGGCTCCAAAATCTGATCAGCAATATTCATAATCTTTTTGTTTCTTTCACATAATTCAATTGTAAACATATTGACCGGACAACTAATGTTGCCACTAACTCTTAGCGTTTTTGGGAAGAAGATCACAAGTTGATCTATTTTGAGATGAGGTTCCCCCTCCGGGAATCCTCAATTTTTTGTATGGTGACACTAACCATTCCACTACTTAATACTTAATCTACTTCACCTTTTGTTAAAAAAACATTAAAACTAATATAGGATTTTGAGGTAGCGAATGTTAAATGGGGATAAAGTGAAAAACTTTCATTCTAGATCATATTGTGAATATTCTTATATGATAAAACTACTTATTGTACTATTCTACTGATTAAATTTGTTGATGTCATTAATTTACTATATTGCATGATACTCAAATTGCTTAAGAAAAGTATCTTAAAAAAATTATAAAAGCATTAGGAATTAGTCATTATCCTTACTTGATGTTACTTGTCTCACTCACTTTGGTCACTTGCCTACTTACATGCCAACATATCTCCACATCTTATAATATTTTGTAATTGTATGTAGCACATAGTGATGAATGTATAAATATTTTCTTGTAGTGTTTTGACTATCTTCGTCGAGCAAAGTACATTGTTGATGATCTTGTTACCATTGCACATGATCTCTGCCCATCCAACTTCAACATGATTGTTTACAATAATCTCCACAACAACTATGCCAATGTGGTTGCATCTCTGTTAGCGTGCACTACACCAACTCCATTCCCAAAATTGCAGAGTTTCTTATTAAGTCAAGAAATTTGACTTTAGCTAGTCAATCCTTTATCTTCTCTCCGATGGTAAATTACTGCTCTTAGCCCACCTCAGGGCCTTCCTCTGCTCGAATCTCAAAGAGGCCAAGAGGATGAGGATGTGGTGGTTGCACTGCTTGATGATATCCATGTCTGGTATGTGGTAACTATGGTCATTCGTCCAATCAATAACAATACTAACATTCTAATTGTCACCTACCTTAAGCCTATGCAACATCATCTCTAGTTTCCTCAGTTCTTGGTAGCTATGCCGAGTGGTTCATCGATATTGGTGCTACACAACACAATACTCTATATCTTGAATTGTTGATTCCTATTGAGGTCAGGAACAGATCCTAGGCAATGGTAATTTCCTCCCTACAAAAAGTGTTGTCCATGACACTCTATCTTGTCCACTTCGATCTTTACACCTAAGACAAGTCTTCCATGTTCCATCCATTACAAAATCATTATTATCTATTAAAAAAATTAGAAGATAATAATTATTTATTTTAGTTTGATTATAACTCATTTTCTACCAAAGAACACAACACAAATCAAGTCATACTTCAAGGATGAATTAGGGACAGCCTCTATCATTTGCATGCATCAATTTCACCACCGCAAGCACATACAACTTTTGTTTCTCTTTCTACTTGGCACAAACATTTTGGGCATCCGCATAGACGTGTCCTTGCACCTATTTGTGGGGGTTGCACCTGTTCCAATAATGCTCTTTGCTTCATCAGAATACACTCAACTTTACTTGGCCTTCTAATAATGTTCACAGCTCTATTTGTGCTCAAGGCAAAGCTCATCGCCTACATTTTCCGATCTCTCCAAATTGTAGCTCCCAATCTTTTCAGTTGCTTTGCAGATGTGTGAGGTCCTGCACCTATTCCTTTTGTGAAGGTCACTGTTATTTTGTTTTGTTTGTATATGATCACACTTGTTTCATGTGTCTCATTCCTTTATTTAATAAGAGCTATGCCGCTATTTTGTTTCCATTTGTGTCTTCCTTGAACAACAATTTAAGGTAAAAATATGTGCCATACATATTGACCCTAGGAGAATTTCTTTCTTTATCTCCATATTTATCTTCTGTAGGTATTTCTCACAACTTTACTTGTGCCTATGCTCGTGAGCGAAAGAAGATTCACCACATAACTAAAATCATACTCACCCTCCTAGCCCAAGCCTCTCTGCCAAAACATTTTTTTGCATTTTGCAATAGAAAATTGCTACATATTTAATCAACCTAATGCCCTATCCTATTACGCATCATCGGTTGTCTTACTTTAAGCTATATAAAAAATATCCAGGTAACACTATGTTGCGTGCCTTTGAATGCTTAATTTTTTTCATTAACACGTCCATACAACCACAATAAATTTGAATTGCGAGCCCTTCCATGCACGTTCCTCAGCTATCATCAGAACGTAGTTGTGTGGTTACCATTGTCCATCGGACAAGTTCTATGCTGCAAGACATACATGTTTCGATGAATTAGTCTTTTCTTTTGCAACCCCACTAAGTTCCACCGCCATTAAACCCATGTCAAAATGCACATTTTCCATGAATGTCCATCAACATTCTTACTGAGATGCCCCATTCTACTTCTCCCTCCTCTTGATACCTCTCCATCTCTTGTGTTCACCTTTACACCACCTACTACATCACCCTATTCGCCTTCGAACATCCATAATTTATGACCTCGCCAGCATGTTAATTATCGTTCTCTTATCGGCCTTCCAACCACCAAGAAATTTCATGTCTTAACCACCTCTATTAATGTTCCTGAATTTTCAACATGTGCCTTTTGTGCTAGACAACATGATGCATGGAGACACGTCATGGACCATGAATTTAATGCTTTCATGCACAACTACAATTGGGCACTTGTTCCCTATCACCTTCAATGAATGTGATAAGTCATGATAGTTGTTATGAACCAAATACACAGTTGATGGACACATTGAGAGGTACAAAGTTGGAATGGTGGCTAAGTGATTCAATCAAACACCTAGTGTCAACTTCACCGACACTTATAGCCTAGTAGTGAAGCCGACTATGATTCGACTCCTCTCTCCATTGCCACATTATGAAATTAGGCTCTCCGCCAACTTAGTATTAGTAATGCCTTCTTACGTGGTGAATTAAAAGAGCAAGTCTACATGCAGTAGCCCCTTAGCTTCGTCAACAATTGCCGACCTCACCATGTCTCAAGCTGCTCAAATCTCTCTACAATCTCAAACAGGCCCCACATGCATGGTTTCAAACTCTTGCAAATGTGCTCTTTGAGTTTGGCTTCCGAGGCTCTACTACGTACAACTCTCTCTTCATTTATAATACTTCTTCAGCTACTATTTACCTCCTAATATATGTTGATGGCTTGGTTATTACAAATTCCTCAGAGAAGCTAACCATGGAAGCCATTCAACATCTTAAAATTAAATTTGTTGTGCACGATCTCTACTCCTTGCAGTACTTCCTTTGCATCAAGGTTTGCAAAGTGCCTCAGGGTTTTCATTTGTCGCAAGCCAAATACATATGTGATTTACTGATAAAAACTAACATATTGTGATGTAAAGTAGTAAAATCTCCTTTGGCATCCATCAATAGAATTGTTCCTGCCACTACGCCCTTGTGCAAAGATCCCACACAATATCACCAAATAGTTGGACCTCTATAGTACATACATTTCACACGTCCAGACATTGTCTTTTTTGTCAATTACGCATGTCAATTTATGAATGTATCGTCTGAAGCTCAGTGGTCCCTCGTAAAGTATATCTTGTGATACCTCAAGGAAACTCAACATGTCGGCCTCTTTATCACCATGTCACCAACTCTACAACTTCAGTCTTAGATGCTGATTGGGTTGGTTGCTCTGTTGATCGCAAATCCATCAATGTATATGTTGTATATGTCAGTCAAAACCTCATCTCCTGGCCTACGAAGAAGCAAAAGATTGTATCTCGCTCCTCAACCAAATTAGAATACAAGGTCATTGTTGGCGTTACCATTGAATTAATTTGGCTCTGCTCGCTACTTAGTGAATTGGGCCTCTCACCACCTACCATAACATAGGGGGAATGCATCTAGCTGCCAATTTTGTCTTCCATGCTATAATAAAGCATATCGAGGTTTATTTCCATTTGGTCTGCGATGACGTTGCCAATCGACATCACGTTCATTACATCTCCACCAACGATCAAATTGCAATAACATCTGCCCGATCCTAAGTTCTAATCTATTTATGGCAAGCTATGTTCTCTCCCGACCATGTGCAACTCAAGGGGTCTTCGTATTAGGAACTAGTTAGTCACCACGTAATTTTTATATTTTTATTTATATTAACTTAAAAGCATAATTAATGTCGTGCACTTTCCATATCAGAGGCATGAACATATCTTTCCACACACATGCATATACACGCACGTCATACATGCACACCTGCACACGTGCGCTCAGACACGTACACCCACATACACACAAACATATGTGCGCACACACATACAAGGTTATGGAGATCACTATCTTACAACCTCGTCTAGAAATCTACGGTTTCGATTTTAAAGTCGAAATCATTTTTACATGGTTGGTAGTATCATAAAATCTAGATCGTAGCATCATAAGATCCTATACATCTTATCAATATTTTTTTCCACTTTTAAAATTTCACCAAATGGGACTAATTTTTGGATAAATAAAATTAATATGAGGATAATTGATTGTATTAAAATTTCAAAATATTTTTCACAAAATAAAATTAATATTAATGTATATTAAAATTATTTATGTAATGATACTCCATATTAACCATATTATTGTCATTTTTTGTCTATTCATATTAACTTAGTATTTACATAAGTAATATATATTATTCATTTTTTGTTTAAGTACTATAGTCTAAAGAATGCAATTAACAAAATTATCAGGAATAAAATATTAATATACCACTTACAATAATGTTATATTATTCTAACTTTTTTGCAATCATATTTTAAATTAATATAATATTTTTAAACTAATATGATTATACAAAAATAATAATGAAAAGAAAAATAAGTGGAACAATAAAAGATAAGAAAAATGGTAAAAGAAATGGCAATTTTTTTTTAAAAAAAATCCTAATTTGGATTTGGTCAATAGATGTAGAGTTTACAATTTAATTAGGAACATGATAAACACGTCAGATTAAAAATACGTGAATAGTCGATGAAATGTATGTACGACATCATATTGGCTTATGAGTTCTCTATTATACCAAATGAGAAAAAAATTTAAGGGCCATTTTGACTTAGTTGATATAAAATAGTTTATAAATTTAAATGTTGGTAAGTAATTTAATGATTGAAGTTAATTTAAAAAATAAAAAATTATGTGTTTGGTAAAACAAATACAAGTTATTATTTTAGTCAAATGACAAGAAAGATCTTAATATTATAATAGAATAATATGTGAAAAAAAAGTTATATATTCTAAGGTAAAATAATAAATTCATTGATTAAATTGATCCCCTAACTTATTTTTTTTTCTGACATATATGCAAGTAATATAAGTGTTTATCATTTTTTAAAGAAAATTTCAATCCTATTTATAAGTGAGCTTAACCAAACAGCATCCTATTAATGTAAATTGGTAGAATCTAAGAATTAAACATACATATATTCGTCTCCTTCACTATGTATACTATATATATAAAGAGCCAATTGGGTTTTATTTGTTTTTTTTTTGTTTCCAACATATTTACTTTTTTCCAATGTTTTGATTACGAATGAGATTATTTCCTAGGTCATATATATATATATATATATATATATATATATATATGATTTAATGTTTATCACGCCTTTAATGCGTATGACCATGATACGCACATTTTTTATCCATCTGATTAGATCGGACGGATGGCATTCATGCGCACTTGAACCAAACGGATTCCTCCATCCTTGCCGGTGATGAGATCAAATCGCGAAGCCATCACCGGCGCCATTGACCGATCCGAAGACGGGGGCGGCGCAAATCGCGGACGACGGCACGACAAGCGGCGGATCGAGGACAAGGGCGAAGGAAAGGGAAGAAAGAGAGGGAGAGAGAGGACGTAGGGGTGGTCGCAAATCGGATGTGTCAATGGCGCTCGGAGAGGAGGACGAGGCGATTGACGATAGATCGTCCGTCGGGGATGCAGAGGACGAAGGACGATGGCACAGTGAATCGGTGGATCGGAGACGCAACATGGAGGAAGGGGTTGAAAAAGGGGGAGAGAGAGGACGCAGGGGTCGTGCGTCAGCGATGTTCAGACAGGAGGACGAGACAATCGGCGACGGCAATGTGCGAGAAAAGCGGGACAGCGTCGGCTCGAGCTTATAGATCTGTTGCGAAGGCGATGGGAGGAAGCAAGGACGATGGGGCGCAGATCGGAGACATACAGTGGTCGGAAGAGAGCAGATGGGGGAGAGAGAAGAGAGAGCAGAAGGGGAAGAGAGCATAGAGAGGGGGTAGAGAAGAGAGAGAGTGCACACACAAATGTCATCCGTCCGATCTAATCGGACGGATAAAAAATGTGTGTATCATGGTCATACGCATGAGTGGCGTATGATAAACATTAAATTCATATATATATATATATATATATATATCAAAATGACCGTCGAGATGAAATTTGAGTAGATTAAAATCCAATACTTTAAAGTTAAATTCATATTCCTCTATAAGAGTATAACTTTTTTCTAGATGGAAGTGTTTGGACGAAGAATAATTTTAAGAAAATAATAAATTTTATTCAAAAGAATATAATATTTTTATCATATATGTAAAAAACCTTTTAAATATATTATATTTTATAATTAAAATATTTTATTATGAATGCTTGACATTTATTAATATTATTATCATAACAAAATAATATCTGATTAAATTATAAAAAATAAAAGAAATAGTAAAAGATGAAAACATCTGAGAACATGTCTTCCTCCGTTTTGATGAAATGCAAAAAAAAATATTTTCGTAAAATTAAATCCGTATCACAATTTTCAAGATGATTTCATCAAAATCACCAATTTAATCCTATTCTCCTATATTCATCACAATACACATTTATTCGTTACTTTATTCTCCAACTAAACACTACCTAATATACCATCATTGTACGTTAAGACACACACATATATATATATATATATATATATATTTGTAATACAATCAGAAGAATATAATATTCTTATCATATGTGTAAAAAAATAACTTTTAAATATATTATATTTTATAATTAAAATATTTTATTATAAATGCTTGACATTTATAATATTATTATCATAACAAAATAATAAAATAGTATATGATTAAATTATAAAAAATAAAAGAAATAGTAAAGATGAAAACATCGGAGAATATGTCTTCCTCCATTTTGATGAAATGCAAAAAAAAATTTATTTTCACAAAATTAAATCCCTATCACAATTTTCAAGATGATTTCATCAAAATCACCAATTTAATCCTATTCTCCTATATTCATCAGAATACACATTTATTCGTTACTTTATTCTCCAACTAAACATCACCTAATATACCATCATTGAACGCTAAGACATATATATATATATATATAATACAATCAGAAGAATATAATATTCTTATCATATATGTAAAAAAATAACTTTAAAATATATTATATTTTATAATTAAAATATTTTATTATAAATGCTTAACATTTATTAATATTATTATCATAACAAAATAATAAAATAATATATGATTAAATTATAAAAAATAAAAGAAATAGTAAAAGATGAAAACATCTGAGAATATGTCTTCCTCCATTTTGATGAAATGCAAAAAAAAAATATTTTCATAAAATTAAATCTGTATCACAATTTTCAAGATGATTTCATCAAAATGACCAATTTAATCCTATTCTCCTATACTCATCAGAATACACATTTATTTGTTACTTTATTCTCCAACTAAACATCACCTAATATACCATCATTGTACGCTAAGACATATATATATATATAATACAATCAAACATTTCCTGCTAAACGAAGCATAATTGTAATATTATTAGATATCATACATACGTAAGTTACATATTCTTTTTATAATATGAACACCCCTAAGATGATTTCATCAAAATCACCAATTTAATCCTATTCTCCTATATTCATCAGAATACACATTTATTCGTTACTTTATTCTCCAACTAAACACCACCTAATATACCATCATTGTACGCTAAGACATATATATATATATATATATATATAATACAATCAAATGTTTCCTGCTAAACGAAGCATAATTGTAATATTATTAGATATCATACATACGTAAGTTACATATTCTTTTTATAAAATTCTACCTTCCGTAAATTGGTAAGCATTATTTTACCCCTAAAATAAATATTATATATACATAATAACAAAAAAAAGGTTGGATTTGACAATGCCCTTGCCGAGCTCTTCAATTTTGCGGTCGGGCCCAACTCAAGGCCCAAAATCCGTAACTTATTTTGGCAGAACGTAAGGAAAAAAGGTTTAAGCGGGTCAGGTTTGACCCGACCTCGAACCCGACCCGACCCGCTCGATTTTGATCGGGTCGGGTCGGGTTGGGTCGGGTCGGCCCTCTTTAGAGGGATGAATTCAATCACTCGGGTTGTCGGATTATCCGACTATCATATTTTTAAAAATTTTTTTTCATACCTTTTTTATTATTTAATATAAAAATATGATATAATATTTATTTTAGAAGCATAAAATAATTTGTTAAACATTTATATATTATTTTCCTCATTTAAAATATTTTATTTTAATATTTTTTAATTTTTAGTATAAAATATAGGCTGAAAATTAAAAAAGTTCGGATCCTTCGGATCGGGTCAGAAAATTTTGACCCGTACCAAGGTCGAGTTGAGATCGGGTCGAATCTGATCCGACCTGAACCAGTTTGAATCGAATCGGATCATCGGGTTCACGAGTCGACCCGATCCGCTGCCCCTAAACGAATTTTTATACATTGAGTACGTTAAAAATCCCTATCACAATTTTCAAGATGATTTCATCAAAATCACCAATTTAATCCTATTCTCCTATATTCATCAGAATACACATTTATTCGTTACTTTATTCTCCAACTAAACATCACCTAATATACCATCATTGAACGCTAAGACATATATATATATAATACAATCAGAAGAATATAATATTCTTATCGTATATGTAAAAAAATAACTTTAAAATATATTATATTTTATAATTAAAATATTTTATTATAAATGCTTGACATTTATTAATATTATTATCATATCAAAATAATAAAATAATATATGATTAAATTATAAAAAATATAAGAAATAGTAAAAGATGAAAACATCTGAGAATATGTCTTCCTCCATTTTGATGAAATGCAAAAAAAAAAATTCGTAAAATTAAATCCGTATCACAATTTTCAAGATGATTTCATCAAAATGACCAATTTAATCCTATTCTCCTATACTCATCAGAATATACATTTATTTGTTACTTTATTCTCCAACTAAACATCACCTAATATACCATCATTGTACGCTAAGACATATATATATATATAATACAATCAAATATTTCCTGCTAAACGAAGCATAATTGTAATATTATTAGATATCATACATACGTAAGTTACATATTCTTTTTATAATATGAACACCCCTAAGATGATTTCATCAAAATCACCAATTTAATCCTATTCTCCTATATTCATCAGAATACACATTTATTCGTTACTTTATTCTCCAACTAAACACCACCTAATATACCATCATTGTACGCTAAGACATATATATATATATATATATATATATATATATATATATAATACAATCAAATGTTTCCTGCTAAACGAAGCATAATTGTAATATTATTAGATATCATACATACGTAAGTTACATATTCTTTTTATAAAATTCTACCTTCCGTAAATTGGTAAGCATTATTTTACCCCTAAAATAAATATTATATATACATAATAACAAAAAAAAGGTTGGATTTGACAATGCCCTTGCCGAGCTCTTCAATTTTGCGGTCGGGCCCAACTCAAGGCCCAAAATCCGTAACTTATTTTGGCAGAACGTAAGGAAAAAAGGTTTAAGCGGGTCAGGTTTGACCCGACCTCGAACCCGACCCGACCCGCTCGATTTTGATCGGGTCGGGTCGGGTTGGGTCGGGTCGGCCCTCTTTAGAGGGATGAATTCAATCACTCGGGTTGTCGGATTATCCGACTATCATATTTTTTAAAATTTTTTTTCATACCTTTTTTATTATTTAATATAAAAATATGATATAATATTTATTTTAGAAGCATAAAATAATTTGTTAAACATTTATATATTATTTTCCTCATTTAAAATATTTTATTTTAATATTTTTTAATTTTTAGTATAAAATATAGGCTGAAAATTAAAAAAGTTCGGATCCTTCGGATCGGGTCAGAAAATTTTGACCCGTACCAAGGTCGAGTTGAGATCGGGTCGAATCTGATCCGACCTGAACCAGTTTGAATCGAATCGGATCATCGGGTTCACGAGTCGACCCGATCCGCTGCCCCTAAACGAATTTTTATACATTGAGTACGTTAAAAATCCCTATCACAATTTTCAAGATGATTTCATCAAAATCACCAATTTAATCCTATTCTCCTATATTCATCAGAATACACATTTATTCGTTACTTTATTCTCCAACTAAACATCACCTAATATACCATCATTGAACGCTAAGACATATATATATATATAATACAATCAGAAGAATATAATATTCTTATCGTATATGTAAAAAAATAACTTTAAAATATATTATATTTTATAATTAAAATATTTTATTATAAATGCTTGACATTTATTAATATTATTATCATATCAAAATAATAAAATAATATATGATTAAATTATAAAAAATATAAGAAATAGTAAAAGATGAAAACATCTGAGAATATGTCTTCCTCCATTTTGATGAAATGCAAAAAAAAAAAATTCGTAAAATTAAATCCGTATCACAATTTTCAAGATGATTTCATCAAAATGACCAATTTAATCCTATTCTCCTATACTCATCAGAATATACATTTATTTGTTACTTTATTCTCCAACTAAACATCACCTAATATACCATCATTGTACGCTAAGACATATATATATATATATATATATATATATATATATATAATACAATCAAATATTTCCTGCTAAACGAAGCATAATTGTAATATTATTAGATATCATACATACGTAAGTTACATATTCTTTTTATAATATGAACACCCCTAAGATGATTTCATCAAAATCACCAATTTAATCCTATTCTCCTATATTCATCAGAATACACATTTATTCGTTACTTTATTCTCCAACTAAACACCACCTAATATACCATCATTGTACGCTAAGACATATATATATATATATATATATAATACAATCAAATGTTTCCTGCTAAACGAAGCATAATTGTAATATTATTAGATATCATACATACGTAAGTTACATATTCTTTTTATAAAATTCTACCTTCCGTAAATTGGTAAGCATTGTTTTACCCCTAAAATAAATATTATATATACATAATAACAAAAAAAAGGTTGGATTTGACAATGCCCTTGCCGAGCTCTTCAATTTTGCGGTCGGGCTCAACTCAAGGCCCAAAATCCGTAACTTATTTTGGCAGAACGTAAGGAAAAAAGGTTTAAGCGGGTCAGGTTTGACCCGACCTCGAACCCGACCCGACCCGCTCGATTTTGATCGGGTCGGGTCGGGTTGGGTCGGGTCAACCCTCTTTAGAGGGATGAATTCAATCACTCGGGTTGTCGGATTATCCGATCATCATTTTTTTAAATTTTTTTCTTACCTTTTTTATTATTTAATATAAAAATATGATATAATATTTATTTTAGAAGCATAAAATAATTTGTTAAACATTTATATATTATTTTCCTCATTTAAAATATTTTATTTTAATATATTTTTTTTAATTTTTAGTATAAAATATAGGCTGAAAATTAAAAAAGTTCGGATCCTTCGGATCGGGTCAGAAAATTTTGACCCGTACCAAGGTCGAGTTGAGATCGGGTCGAATCTGATCCGACGTGAACCAGTTTGAATCGAATCGGATCATCGGGTTCACGAGTCGACCCGATCCGCTGCCCCTAAACGAATTTTTATACATTGAGTACGTTAAAAACAAAATGGAGGTGCGGGCTTAACTCAAGGCCCAAAATCCGTAACTTATTTTGGCAGAACGTAAGGAAAAAAGGTTTAAGCGGGTCAGGTTTGACCCGACCTCGAACCCGACCCGACCCGCTCGATTTTGATCGGGTCGGATCGGGTTGGGTCGGGTCAACCCTCTTTAGAGGGATGAATTCAATCACTCGGGTTGTCGGATTATCCGATCATCATTTTTTTTAAATTTTTTTTCTTACCTTTTTTATTATTTAATATAAAAATATGATATAATATTTATTTTAGAAGCATAAAATAATTTGTTAAACATTTATATATTATTTTCCTCATTTAAAATATTTTATTTTAATATTTTTTTAATTTTTAGTATAAAATATAGGCTGAAAATTAAAAAAATTCGGATCCTTCGGATCGGGTCAGAAAATTTTGACCCGTACCAAGGTCGAGTTGAGATCGGGTCGAATCTGATCCGACCTGAACCAGTTTGAATCGAATCGGATCATCGGGTTCACGAGTCGACCCGATCCGCTGCCCCTAAACGAATTTTTATACATTGAGTACGTTAAAAATAAAATGGAGATGCGGGGAATCGAACCCCGTGCCTCTCGCATGCGAAGCGAGCGCTCTACCATATGAGCTACACCCCCAAGCTGTGATTAATTACTATATAATCAACATATTTTACTGGTCAAATAAAAAATCGCGACTTCGTATTCAAAAGCCAAATCCGCACTCCCGAGTCATCTTAGGCCACGTCAACATGGCCCCCCAATTATTTTAATGTCTTCTCAACTCTGCACCCATCTCCTCTCCACCCCAACGGCTAATTCACCGCCTCGACGCCTGCCCTGATCTCTCATTTTTGCTCAATTTCGAATTCACTCTCCGTTCGCCGGCCATTAGGGTTCCGTCCGCCTGGCGATCAGAGTTCCGCTCTGTTCTCGCGACCTCGCGATGGACCTTTCCCCAGATACGGACGACTACATCAAGGAGTCCATCGAGAGCTCGCTCGGCCTCCGGGTCTCCGCCAAGAACCTTTGCCTCAAGCTCCTTGCCTCCGAGGATGCCCGACGCCGCCTCCAGGATCAGGTATTTGTCCTCGAAGAACGCCGCAACGAGGCCGAGAAGCGTCTCGAGAAATGCAAGGTTTGTGATCTCGCAGAGCCCTAATGCCTCCTATCCTTCTCCTCCTTGTAATCGTTGGGCTTTAGTTGCGTTGGGAAGAAAAAACCTTCTTTTTATTATGTTACCTTTTGTTCTTAGGTTTTCGAATCTAATGAGTGGTGAAACATAGTTTTGAATTTCGATTTATTTATATTTTTGTTGGTTGGTTGCATGATAGGCGGAATCGACCCTGAATGCGCAGGCTGTGAAGCGATGCGTAGAGGAGAAGGAGATGATGGCGGCGGCGTACGCCGAGTTGGTCGCCCACTGCAATAAGTTGGAGAAGGAGTGCTCCCTGTACGAACGGGACTTGGAGAGCGCAATGGAGTCCTGTGATGAATTGGGGAAGGAGAATGAGGATCTACGCGCTCGTCTCTCGGAGGAATCCGATGTAAGTGATAACTTCCTCGTGGTGTTAGTGGAAAGGGTGAAACTTTTTGCCCCTTTTTTTATGTGCTTATATGTTGAGAGTTGGTATCCGCCCGGGGATGGTATCTGTTTATTGAAGTAAGTGTTTCAGATAATTGGACTAATTTTATTCGTATTAGCATTTCATATTGTTTCCTGCAGCACCAATTTCATATATTTGGCTAATCTTTGCAAATTGCGAACTCAGACATAAGTTTTACCACTAGACACTACTTTTGTGTGCACACTGTTTCCTGCTTTTTAAGAGTGTTGGATTGTTAAAGAGTTTCTGCAGATTAATTTACTATTCTTAAAAAAGGAATGCTGCATATTTCATTTATGCCAAATTTCCAATGAACATAGTGAATATGGTCCTATGTTATTGGCAAAGTTGTGTTCCATTGCAGATGGTAGAGTAAGGAGGGACATGATCTTCATTTTAGAGAATATGGGTTAATGAACTCTTGAGAGATTTACACTTTATGACATCTTGATCCTTTTGAAAAAAATCATAATGAATTTCTTAATTGAATAATACGGGAAATTCATATTTATAGGCACAGCGTTCTTCAACAACAACAACAAAGCTTTATCCCACTAGGTGGGGTCGGCTACATGGATCATACGACGCCATTCCGCTCTATTAGTAACCAAACCTTTCGGTATATTATTCACCAATAGATCTTGCTCTATTAGTTCGCCAAGTGTCCGCCTTGACCTCCCTCTCCCTCTTTTAATCGGACTCCAGATTATTTGATCTACTCTTCTTACTGGCGCATCTAATGGTCTTCTCTGAACATGACCAAACCATCTCAAACGATTCCCTACCATTTTCTCACTAATAGGAGCCACTCCGACTCGTTCACGTATATGGTCATTCCTAATCTTATCTAATCTTGTATGACCACACATCCATCTCAACATCCTCATTTCGGCTACCCCCACTTTACGTTCATGTTGTCCCTTCATAGCCCAACATTCACTACCATATAACATTGCTGGCCTTATAGCAGTACGATAGAATTTTCCTTTAACTTTATTGGGTACTTTTCTATCACAAAGAACTCCAGTGGCTTTCCTCCACTTACACCAACCAGCTTGAATTCTATGATTAACATCGTCATCAATCTCACCATCTTGTCTTACAATTGATCCTAAATATTTAAACTTTGTCACTTGAGGAATTATATCCTCCCCTAACCTAACTTTCAAATCGTCTCTAAGTTGTTTATTTGTGAAATTGCTATGCATATATTCTGTTTTATTCCTACTTAAACGAAAACCCTTTGACTCCAACGTATTTCTCCATATTTCCAATTTTGTATTAATCTCTTCTCTTGAATCCGCTAAAAGTACTATATCATCCGCAAATAGCATGCACTTAGGTACCTCCTCTGTGATACTCTCGGTTATAGCATCGATAACTAAGTTAAATAGATACGGGCTTAAAGCTGATCCTTGATGTAGGCTAATTCCTATAGGAAATTCATTTGTCTCACCTCCGGGTGTCCTAACCCTAGTCAATGCCCCATCGTACATATCTTGTATTACCTTAATGTAGGCAACATTCACCCTCTTCTTTTGCAAGGCTTTCCAAAGTACATCCCTTGGTACCCGATCATACGCCTTCTCTAAGTCAATGAAAGCCATATGTAAGTCTCTTCTCCTACTTCGATACTTCTCCATCATCCCCCTTAGTAAATAAATCGCCTCTGTAGTGGATCTTCCTGGCATGAACCCAAATTGTCTCTCAGAAATACTAGTCTCCATTCTCAATCTATGCTCAATCACTTTTTCCCATAATTTCATAGTGTGACTCATAAGTTTAATCCCTCTATAATTTGCACAATTCTGAATATCCCCTTTATTTTTGTAAATAGGAACTAATGTACTTAATCTCCAATCATCAGGCATCTTTTTAGACCGTAAAATCTCATTAAATAGTTTACATAACCACAACACACCTTTTTCTCCTAAACATTTCCAAACTTCAATCGGTATACCATCCGGTCCAACGGCTTTACCATTCTCCATTTTCTTAAGAGCTTCGCTAACCTCCGAGACTCTAATTCTACGATAAAATGACCTATTAAGCTCACATTCGCTAACTGTCAAGTCCTCCAAATCACAACGCGAACCTTCACATCCATCATTAAATAGCTTATAGAAATACTCTTCCCATCTGTTCTTAATATCTCCTTCAGTAACTAAAACCTTGCCAACTTCATTTTTTATGCATCTTACTTGATCCAAATCTCTCGACTCCTTCTCTTTGTTCCTTGCAATCTTGTAAATCCTTTGTTCACCCGCCTTTGTCCCTAACTCCTTATAAAACCCCTCGTATGCTTTAGCACGAGCATCACTAACTGCCTTCTTAGCCTCCCTTTTCGCCAAACGATACTTTTCCCAATTGTCAGAACTATTGTCCAAGTGTATCGCCTTGAAACAATTCTTCTTATTACGCACCTTTTCTTGGACCTCCTCATTCCACCACCAAGTCTCCTTATCTCGTGGTCCAAAACCTTTTGATTCTCCTAAAATGGCTTTAGCAACCATTTCAACCTTTTTTGCAACATTCTTCCACATGATACTAGCATCTCCTTCTAACTCCCACACACTTTCCTCTAATAACTTACTTCTAAAAGTCTCTCGCTTCTCCCCCTTTAACTGCCAACACTTGATCTTTCGATCAAAAACTGTTCGGGATTTTGGTTTTATACATTTTATTTGCATATCAAGAACTAACAATCTATGTTGTGTAGTCACCCCATGCCCAGGAATTACTTTGCAATTAGTGCAACGTCTTTTATCAGTATTTCTTATCAAGAAAAAATCGATTTGAGACCTATGAGTTCCACTTTTGTATGTGATTAAATGTTCCTCTCTCCTCCTAAAACAAGTGTTGATAATCTTAAGGTCGTATGCTAAAGAAAAATCAATAATAGTTTGTCCTTCCTCATTCAACTCCCCAAAACCAAAACCACCGTGAACCCTTGCATGTGGTCCTGCCTCTTTACCAACATGTCCATTAAGGTCTCCCCCAATATAAACTTTCTCGGTTGTTGGTATATTTTCAATCAAACCCTCCATATCTGCCCAAAACTTCTCCTTGAGATGTGATTCTGCTCCTACTTGGGGTGCATATGCACTAATAATGTTCATAGTCTCCTTTCCAACAATTACTTTCACGGATATGATTCGATCCTCAATCCTTTTAACTTCCACAACATTCTTCCTCCATTCTGCATCCGCGATAATACCAACACCATTCCTTCCATTTACCTTACCTGTGTACCAAAGTTTGGAACCATTTAACCTAATCTCTTTACTTCCCTCTCCTACCCATCTAGTTTCTTGCAAGCATAAGATACTAATCTTACGCTGGTCCATTACTTGTGCCACCTCGAGGCGCTTCCCATTCAACGTCCCAATGTTCCAAGAACCTAATCTGACTTTAGTCTCATGAACTAGCTTCTTTAACCGCCTCCGTCCATTAGAGTGCGGTAGCCCTTGCTCATTTAACACTGCATTCAGGCGAGGATGCAGCGGCTCTTGCTCTCTTATCACTGTACCCGAGCTGTACAGCGCGTTACTTACGGGTAACGACCTAGCATTAACACAATATATTCGTTGATCCATGTTCATAAGATTCGACATGATTTTATGTTGGCTGTCGGGGCCTAACACAATCCTCCTCCTTTATCCGGGCTTGGGACCGGCTATAAAATCACAGCGTTCTTCATGTTGAAATTTTAATTTCTTATATAGTCATTTGGGATTTACATCAACACCAAACTCAAACTTTCTTGGTCAGGCGAAACCAAAAGTATCATAAAGTTGTTAGGAACTTAGATTTCTTTCATAACAATCTCCGTAAAGATTGCTTTATAGGAATTTGGAATGAATACAAATATCAGTTTTTTCCTTTAAAAATAACTTCTCGCAAATCATCTTCCCCCTCTTTTTTTTTAAAGTGAAATTTTCATTCAATAATTAAGTAGCTAGAGTCTTAATACAAAATATCAGATAGGCCAGGAGGAGGGGGGTCTATCAGCCAAAAAACATCACAAGTCGCCTGGGTTTGGTAAAAAAATAGCAGCAGGAGAGTTGGGTTTGAAATTGAAATGGAAATCATAGCACCAAGACAATAGACCCCATAGATAGAAGGCAATGAGTGACAAAATGCAGTCGCCGATAAGGCCGATCAAAAGCAGCACGTCATTTGTCCAGGAGCCCTCGAACCAGGTGCCAAAATGTGTTGAATTCAATGCCCGTTGCCTGCAGGAAAAGGCTCCATTGTCGCGATAAGAAAGGGCTTGAGAAAAATTAACGGCCAACAGTTTCCAAACATACCACAGAGAGTACAAGAGTTGTTTCCTTGGTGTGTAGTTTTCCATGAGTAAGTTTCCAAATAAAATTTTGAATCTTAGGGGGGCATGAGCAGACTTCAAATCCTTTTCTAATTTTCCCTATCATTGCTGCTGTATTTGGGGGAGCCATCATACACTTGACACGGGAAACTCCATGGATTTCATGGAGTCATAGTCACCAATCATCTTCTTCTTATTCATGTGAGTTTGTTCATGACACACTCTTTATGGAAAAAATATGAAGCTCACCTTAGCAATATGCAATAATGGGTTTCTCAAAACAAAAAAAGTATAATAATGGGTTGTAAGCTTAATTCGAACTAGAGTACTAGAATTACTTAGTACATAACCACCATAGATGTCTTGGTTAGATATTGTTGGAGGAAGTGGTGGGTCCAAAATGACTGCCAAGAGACAAGTCAAGTCTAGAAATGCCAATAACATCAACGCTAGCCAAATGAATGAATCAATGGACATGAACTCCATCGTTTTTCCCATAAAAAAGTTGATCATGTGGAACAAGTTATGCCAATTTCAACTGTTGCCCTTTTTACTTATTTGCTTCTTAGCATGCACACATTTTCCCCACTTTTGTTCCTTTGCTATTGTGAATGTGCTTTCAACTTCTTTTTTTGTTCTTTTTGACAAAACATTGCCTGGTATGTGGTATCAGAATCCTTAAGCTTCAATGATGCAATTGTCTGATGTGGTTGCACAATTAGCCAAACCCGGGCACTTTATATTCATCTATCTATAAAGTCTGTTGCTTTATTTTCCTTCTTTTATGCTGTCACTTTTAGAATTTGATTGGTGTTGGTGGATTATTTCATCTTTCATTTGCTCTTATCGTCTGGGTGTGATTTGCATGTGTTTGCTTATTTGTTGGTTCTCAGTCCAGTATTTCCCGTGCTATTTATATTCATCTTAAACTAACAAATTCCAAGTTTTTTTTTAACATTGCTATTTAAATTTACTGTTGTTATTTCCTTCTTGTGTGGCATGGCTACTACTGTTGTTGGAAATCTACTCGTCATTTGCTTTTAGCCTCTGCATGTGATTTACATGCTTAACCATGTACGTGATACATGCATCCACATTGTTGCATTATTTAGCTTACAGCCTTAACTGCTGAAGTCAAAGCCTTGCAAAAGGACAAGGAAAATTTGAGAATAAATCTCCACACAGCTGAAGAGGAGGTATATATTTAATGTCTCGTCTTCGATTTTCTCTATCCATTTCAATTACATAATATAATCTGTTTGTTGGTGCAATTAAAGGTCAAGCTGCTGTTTGAAGAAAACAGAATATTGGATGAAGAGAATAAGAGACTTCTGGAATTCTTAAAAAGAGAAAGGAATTTCCAAGGATCTGACAGCAAATGCTCTGCAAGTGCTTCTGTCAAGGTAAGAACCGGTATCCCACAGTCTGATTCAAGCACTAACCATTGGCTTTGCTTGGTCGGGTGAAGTTAGATTTCTGCAATTCATTATATTACAATGTATTATTCCAGTGAAATTTGCTTGTCTGAAGACTGATATTAGAATTGTCAGTGAAATTACATCACTAGAATGTGACACCATATTGTTCGTGTCTTCATACAGGGAAAGCGCAAGTCAAGTGTAAAAGACAGTAGCCCTTCTCGACGCGTCATTGATTTCAATGCTGTTGATTCACCAAGACAGCCACTGTCACCTTTGCATCATAACTCCCCGGACTCCAGAATGCATAAAAAGTAAACTTGAAACACCTTATCCGTGTGATACATGCAAGTAGTAGCACCAGGACCTTCACTAAGCTATTAATCTTAGCTTAGTGCTCTTTCTTGTTGCTCAAAAGAAAGATTGAAGCCTGATGTTAAGACTGTCGACCAATTTTCTGCTCTCTTTGTACACCATCCTTTCTACTAACTGCTGCTCAAATTGACTGAATGTTCTGTACCTGCACTCAGAAGTTAACCAAAAGAATACAGTTTTCTTCGCAAGAACAGAGTTGGGCTCACAATTTGCTGAATCTATCATGTATGATAAAGCAGGAGGATATCAATCGAAGTTTAGATCAATAACACATCACGGCATGACATTGTTCAGGAATTTGGAAGAATCTTGAAGTGCATAAATCACTAGTCTTTTTTCTACTCTGTACATCTTAAAACTTTAATTTTATATTCTATTTTCTCACATGGAAAATGGACGATAATGAAGGCTTCCATCGGCTCTAAAGAAATGATTTCATAAGCAATCCTTATTACTGAAGGATGAATTGAGAAGCCGTATTATACTGTCACAATGTATATTGGCTAACGCAAAAAATGTAATACACAATATTCTGTTTGTTGTGTAAAGTAATTCATCTAATAATTTAAATAAGATATTTACTTTACCAAAAGATGATCAAGTGGTACATATCTTTTATTAAAATACCTTGTATGAATAATTTCAAGTTTCAAAACTTATATAATTAGGAAATTTGAATCATAAATTCCTGAGTTCATGTATTAAATAAGTATATTTATAAATAATTATATAATATCAAATGAAAATGATGTAACATCAAAAAATTATAATATTCATTATATTAACGTACTACCTCTAAAGCATATGATGCTTATGGAAGGATCATTAATTTATTTATCAATGATTAAGATGATCAACACATTTAGGTGATGAGATTTCATCCAAAAAAAATGGTGCTTTTGGAGATGCATTTAACCCTTTTTAAGGGCATACCACTAATAATAATTTAACATTTTTTTGTGATTTTAGGGTTTCTTATATTAGTTTATTTTTGTTTTCTTATATTAGTTATATTTTATTATGTAAGACTTGGCAAAATAAATATGAAAAAAAATATAAATGAGACTGTCAACAATATGAATGAACATCACCACGGATAATGTAAATTGTTAATTGCTAGACAATTTAAATTGTCTACAAAATCAAAATAAATAAAAGTTAATATGATGAGCTCAAGTAATTTTAACTTTAGCCCTTTTAGGAAGTCATGGTATCTTTCTTTTTGTATCGTTTCTCTTGAACACGATTACTTCTGCATCCTCGAGAACATGTAATAAAAGGTGCACTGGACATCTTTGAACTGTGATCTTAAACATTTTACTATCATAAGACCAAGATGGAAATTTTTACAACTTCCATGTATATGCTATTGAAAACTCACAAACCAAAAAATTGCAGGCCAGACATATTTGAGTTTTTACAGGCCAGAATGAATGAGATTCACCCTAAAGAATCAAATACTACTTACATATCAGTATGACCTCAAGCAGTTCGGCGTTTATGCAAGCATACATATTCCACTGCTTGCAAATTATTTCATAAAACCAGTAATGCTCGAGTCAGCAAAGACCCTCTTCATCATAGACCAAATCATAAATCTTAATGAAAAGATTTACAAGCATACATGTATTGCCAAGATGCAAAGATATTTAAACTAACTACGCTGCTGCAGTCTGCCTGTCATCATGATCGTCGAGATTCAATGCCTGCAATAGCTTTGGCCATGACTCAGGGATTCCTCCCGGCAAATCAAACTCTAAGAGCTTCCCTCTCCTGCGGTAGAACTCCTCAACTGGCTCACTCTGAAAAAATACACAACTAATAACTTAAAGACAAGGGCCATTGACAAGAGTTATCGCTTTTGATTTTCAGGGAATTAAAAAAGAATCAAGAAATACGCCAAAAATTGGCTCGAGGAAAACCCCGAGAAATTTAGGTCCTATAACCCTATGTATGTTTCAGTTATTGAAGTAAAAGCCTCTAACCTGATATAACCTAGAACTAAACTGAGAGTTTGGCCAATACCATTTCATGATATATGCGCAGTCGCTCTCTGATAATCTCCTCAGTATCATCTGCTCGCGTAATGAGAGTTGATACACAACTTGGAGGAGGTAGAAGTGGGGCCATGTATATTCCTGGTTGTCCATTTTCACCTTTGATATCAATTTCAGCAATGTTGTAGTTCCCACCACAATGGGTGCAAATTCTTCTTCCAAGGCACTTGGCAAGTAATATGTCTTCTCTCAGCCTAAGGTTGACCACAAGGTCAATTCCTGTTACACCCTCCAAGATTTCCTAGACCATACATACAAATAAAAGCACAATCTTTATTTACGATGACGATATTATCTGAAAATGCCTTTTTACTCCAAATTATAATTAAAAGGTCTGATATATCAACCAAATATCAATGAAAGATCTAATATAATATGGTTGTGCTAAGACCAACCGAGGTGAGAACAAGGATGGATCAAATTTCAGTGTCAGGTAAAAAAGGAGGAAGCAGCAAAAGTAAGAATGAAAACAAGGTTTTAACTTAACATTTCCAAATCAACAACATTGCAATTGAAAAAGAGTGCCAAAAAGATTATAAAGGACCGCTGTAATGTTTCTTGGATCACACTAGTTATTTCTTAAAATAAGTAAAAAAATATACACAAATATAAGAAAGTATAAGACTAAACATGTACCTGCAGATGAAAGCTAGAAGATAAAGCAGTCATAATTCATTTTGAAAGAACTATGAAGCTAGTGAACTTAGGCACACACACATTATGAAAATTACTAGTAATACACAATTCCAGATTAATGCAATTCTATGAAACAAGGCATTTTTGTCAAAATTGTCACCGGAATTGGAATGTAAAATTGATTAGATTGGATGCTCCCAAAGTATGCTATAAAGGAGTCACACTGATCCTTTAAGAAAAAGACGCATTGATTTACAATTTCTTAGTAGACATCTAAGACTCTATTAGTGTTGGGAATGAAACACCGAGGATCGATGAACAATGAAAACAACGAAAGAAAGAGAAGATGAACACAGAGATTTAACGTGGTAAAATCTTCTTGATCAATGTGAACAAGAGAGAAACATCCACGGGCAAAGGAGGCCGCTGCCAGAAGAATTTTCACTATGAGCCAAAAGATAGTACATCACATAAAACCCTAACCCTCATATATAAAGGAGAGCCAAAAGAGCCAAGCCCTCCGCTTCCGCCACTGATTCTCATTTTTCCTTCTTTCTCATTTTTTTTTCTTTCATAATTTTGGGTACATGGTACATAATTCAAGGCGCATCAACAATTAGTTTCTTGTCCAATTTGGATTTGGAATTTGTTAGGAAATAATAAAGATAACAATAAACAACATGACAATGATAAATTATGATGACATGGAAACTAATTGAAACAACAACAACAACAACAATAAAGCCTTATCCCACTAGGTGGGGTCTGCTACATGGATCATACGACGTCATTCCGCTCTATTAGTAACCAAACCTTTCGGTATATTATTCACCAGGAAACTAATTGAAACAAAACAAACAAAAACTATTAACTACACAAGGTAGCATATGCCTTCTTCCATTTCGATAACAAAAAAGAAATGGCATGTCATGTATTCGATATAACTCCATCATTTGCTTACCGCTTGTCTTATAGTTCTTGGAAACCCATCAAGAATGAATCCTGATTCACCCTTTGCTTCACCATTTTCAAGCCGTTGGGACAGCAAATTTATGATGATCTCATCAGAAACCAATCTGCCTTGGTTTACAATTTCTTCGAGCTACAAAGTTAATTTATTTAGGAATTTATAAGCATAACTCAAGGCAACGAATTATTGTCTACTCATAGAAACACCTTATATATAATCTCGAAATATATGAAGGATGTATAAAAACCACATGTTTGTCCTTCTGATTGACTCAAAACAAAGTTCACAACTCTTAGCTATAGGATACTGACCCAGAATCAATATACTCTATGTTAAAACCAGTAAAATGAAATATGCATATTGTGTTCAACACTCTTTGAAGAATCTAGATTCACAATTCAATTAAATTAACATTTGGGTAGAACTATTTTGATCAATTGCCAACAAGAGTTCTAAAGCTTAAAACAGATGGATGAAAGTCGAATTGGAACTATTCTGCAGCCTCTGCTTGTCATGAGAAGTAAATTTTAACACTGAATTGATATAATGGTTATTGATATAGACAGAATCATAGATAGTTCATACGAAGAAACTCTGAAGTAAACTCCAATTGTAGATACTCTCAAGAAAAAAAAAAACTCCAACTGTAGATTGTCCAAAAATCTTCAATGTCACAGAGCTGTAGTATTCCGTCATCATGAGACAATGTCATGTGATGTAAAGAAGATGAACTGATCTCATAGACTAAGAATCTAGTGTACTAGCGCAAGTTACTTGCAATCAGGGCCAGGCAAACTCACTAAGATGGGCAAGATGAGACTAAGTGAGATATCTTCTGATGGAGGAAAGAAAAGAATGAGATGAAAAGACTCTTATTCTCTAATGTGTCCTGGTCCCCGTTGGATCCAATAATCAATAGATCACCTGTTCTTCAGGCCAAGATGCATGCAACAAGTCTCCAACTGCACGATTTCAGGAATTGCTCTCAGCCTCAAATTTTAATTACAGAATGAAGTCATTCCCATTGTTTATAAAGATGAATCCTGAGAACACTCCAAGGATGTCAGCAGTCAAGTAAGAAATCCAAAGATCCTTAACGTTTTGAATAAACAGCAATCAAGTTAGTAAAACTGCAATCGAAAGTTCCTAACTTTGTCCCCAATTTTTGAAACACCGTTCATAAAAAAAATGAACGTGAATAAAATAACACCGGTTTTAAATGCAAGCCTATCAAGTGAACAGATTTACCTGCCGAGCAAGGTGCCCGGACGACGCGACCTCTTCGCGGACGAGATCGCCGGTCGCGATGTGAGGCACGCCGAGGTGCCGCGAGAGGCGGCTGGCGTAGGTCCCCTTGCCGACGCCGGGGCATCCGAGGAACACCCACTGCACGCCCCTTCCCCCCCGAACCCCCTTCCACCTCGGCAGCTGCGGAGGCCCGGTCCGCGCCAAACCTGAGGAGACCGCGACGTCCGCCTCCGCCGCCGCACAAGAGAGCCACCTAATCGCCTGAGACCCGGCGGCGGCGCGGCCTCTGAGGAGGCAGCGGGCGGCCGCCATGTCGTCGGAGTCAGGGCGGAGGTGGCGGCAGAGACTTGCGGAGGAGAGAGAGAGAGAAGGGAGAGGACCCCTGGTCGAGATGTCCTCTTGGCGGTCTATTAATCGGTTGAACGGGGGGCAAATTCGAGCATGCGAACAAGAAATGGAGCGGAGAAGAAGCACGAAGCGGGCGGCGATTGCGGGAGGAAAGACGACGAAGAACAGATCACGTGATTGTAAAGGTCAAACAAAAAAAAAGTTCTCTTTTGAGCTATTTGTTACTTGTTATTTTTTAACAATATTTTGCTTAAAATTTTCTGATGTGAATATCTTTTATTATATGCCTAAAAATAAACATAATTCAATTCTCGAAATCGATTGTTATTAGTTAATCATTCAACTTACGTGATGTTAACGATTGCGTACATCGTCCGAGATTGGTCTATCATCATATTTAACTAATTCAATAAATCATCCCGCGTTGTTGACATTTAAAATTTTATATATTCACGTGTACTCGAGCTCAAATCGAATTGGAAATATCGAATTGGAAGTCATCAGGGACCATTCTTAAATTTTAATAGATTCTTAACAAGTGTATTTTATGATATTCCATTATGTATTAGTCTATACACGGAATAATATGATTCCAAACTAATGGCATGATCTATGGATCAATTAAGTCTTTGTTTCGTTGCTGGATTTACCAAGTTCATTGGATTCTGGTTATTTTCATTAATTAATATACGATTCATTTAGTGATGCAATTTACACTTAGAACACATATTTTTTTACATGTTTTATTATAATTATTGTAAGTTGTAATTAAAAGAAATTATTCCGTCTTCAAGTTTAGACCGCCAGTTAGTTCGACTGAACACAATTTTTTTCCGGTGAAGAATTGACACCATTTTTTTTTTGGCAAGGGAAATAATTAGTTGCTCTTGCGTTGAATTCAGACATCATGTCCACAGACACGAGCGTTTGACCAACAAATCCATACAGAAACTCCACTATTAAAATTCAAATTTTATTTCATCTATTTTGTTCAATTATTATTACTTTTAATGGCTACTACAAAAGTTAGCTAGACAATTGTAATTCGAGTATGCAATTCAAGTTTTTTTTTGTTGCCAAATAAGCATTGTCGATCGTCCAAACTCAATTGACATTAAGAGTTATGCGCATTGGTCACTAATTTGAAATCTCGACTCACCATCGAATTCGACTATTCTGGTGTCATTTTAGATAACATATTTGACTATGACATGCGAGACTCCCAACAAATTTTTTTTACATTTATAAATGTTCGAACTCGAGACCTTCGCTTAAACGACAAAAAAACTATGAGTTCCTTTCCAACTCCAATTGATAATTAAAATATTTGATTAATTAAACATTAATAATTTATATATCAGTTAATACATTTTATTTTTATTTAGAATCCAACAAAAACACGAGCACAAACAAACAAATGGCTTCCCTCCCTGGAGGGGAGGGGGGGAAACAGTTTTATTTCACAGTTTTAACGCAGCACCACATCCATATCAGTCAAGTCAATTAACCTTGCCGCAAACCTTCCTGATCTCGCCGGCGGTGCCGGTGAGGGGGCTGATGTCCCCCATCTTAACCATGGCGGCGGCGAAGTCGGCGTAGAAGGCGGCGGCGTCCCTGCTGTAGGCCGCCACGATGCCGTCGGTGAAGGCGCCGTTGTAGAGGACCTGGTCGGAGTGCAGCAGGCCCTTCTTCACCAGCAGGTTCTTGTAGTAGTAGTTGTCGAACGTGCCGGGCGTCACCAGGTCCAGAGGGGCCAGTTGGTCGTCGCCGGAGTTCCGCGTCGGCGGGCACCGCTGCCGCCGGGCCATCGCGAAGGCCGGGTCGATGTTGGTCTCGTTGTAGATCCTGCCGCGGAACGTGATGCAGCGAGCCAGCCCGATGGTGTGCGATCCTGCCAGTGCCAGTTATAATCCCGAATATTATCAAAATTTTGCAATTTTCACCCGTAAATTGAGGTGGATCATTTTTTCCCTTTTTTTTATTTTTTTTCTATGCGTGAATATATATATATATATATATATATATATATGGATAAAGTGAAGATATTTTTTACTTCATTTTATTCTTTTATTTGAGAAATTTAATAATAAACCATTGGATAAAAATATGATTGTATAAAAAATAGGGAAAAGATGAAATTAGATTTTGTAAAGCTACTAAGACTTTGATCAATCAATGATCACGCGTTACTTGACATTTCCATGTGCCGTTGCTCCAATATGAATCATGTTCTTTAAGTTTTGACCACCAAACAAAAATATATTTAATTAATATGACGAATTAACATATAATTATTAGATAAAGTTATGCATATGTGTGAAAATGGATAATCAAGAGTACCAACCACGGAGGAGGGCCATCTCGACCGACGGCCAAGTCGCACCAAAAAAATCGATTATAAAATTAGTTTTTCTCTTGAATAATTTTAAGAAGCATAATTAGTTTTTCCACCATTCACATGGAGATTATAAAATAAAAAAAATATTGAAATTATTGCCGAGTTTCACATTATCTTAGAAAAGGAATATTAATCATTAGCATAACACCATGAAGCTCACTTATTTGTGAAAGAAAAAAAAATGTTTTGCATAACGTCAAATCCTTTTCCGTAAACAGTATACAAAGTGGTAAATTAATAAGTTTGTGCGTTAGAATTAATATTGGAGGGGGAAAGTAAGTTGATCAAATTAATGATGCATGTTTATGTGATCAGTAGTTTAATTAGCTAAATGAATTTAATTACCTGAGAGGGCAACCATCTCCTTGGCGCTAAATCCCTGCTTAGCAAAAACTCCGATGAGCGTGTTGAGGTCTGCATTCCCCAGCGGCAGATTTGCCTCTGCCAAGCTTTTGCTTGCTGTGGTGGAGTCCCTTCTTCCCAGCTTCACCATCCACGTTGGGCCATTTACCTGCATCATCGCTTCAACTTATCATTAATGTAGTGTTATTTTTTTTAATTGGATCTTAGTAAACTATACTTGTTATATTTTCTATACGTATAGTAATCACATAATTATATGTATATACTTGTGTATGATATTTTAATTAATAGTTTATAACAACAACAAAAATAGTAGTATGTCTTGGTTATTCATGTCTTTGGACGTTGCTTGTATGTTTATAACCTGAAGCCAAATAACAAACGAATGATTTATGCGGTTTCGAGAGAAAGAAGAAATATAATTTAGCTCGGCATGCAGCAGCGGGGGCAGTGCACTTACGTACTCCGACGAGTCCCGGGCGGCGATGGCGAGGATGTCGGCGCACGACACGACGCCCGGGCACACCTTCTCGACGGCCGCTTTGATGCTCTCGACGACCTCGAAGCCCCTCACGGAGTTGAGATTCTGCAGCGCCTTCTGCTCGCTCACGATGCTCGAGGAATCGTTCAGCAGCAGCGACCCGTCGCATCCCTTTTTTTTTTTTTTGTTTTGGTCATCAGATCAAGTTAACCACCCGTTCAGATATAACATAAAGAACCGGAGATGAAAACTCATATTGTTATTACTTGAACGAAGCAATCGTGGAAGTGGAGTCGGATGAGGGAAGCCGCCATGCGGCGTTCTCGCGCGATGGCTTTCCCGACCTCGGCTCTGATCGTAGACAGCGCTTGCGGGCAGGTGTGGTCGTAGTAGTATGGCGTCAGATATGCATCAGAAGGGAGGATGGGCATGAACAGCAGCACAGCAGTTGCTGCCAAGCAGCACAGACGGAAGCCTGCAGAAACCTTGGAGCAGCTCATCTTAACTCTGATGAAGTTGATGAGTTCAGAAATGTTATGACCACATTAATATATAGAGGAACTGAGACCGGATGTGCATCGTTTTTGGACGGTCAGAAAAGAAAAGAGTGATCAGCAGTCGGCTCAATAATAGAGATCACACAACAGTTTGATTAGGACATAAATCCTTATCGAATTTGCATGTGCGAGAGCTATGTACATGACAATGCACACTCGTGGATATATTCTTTTTTTTTTCAAAAACCATGCAGAAGCAACAATTCCAGCACAGATTAACTAAGGCGGAATTACGTCTTATCGGAAGTTAAAAGCTGCAGAGAGACGATTTTTTTTTTCGGTAGTTAGAGAGACGATTTTTATATGCTGAAATCCTTACGTTGGGTCCCTGTGGATTAATACGCAGCCTCAAACTTGTCCACAATCGTGGAAGGCCGGTCGCAGGTGCTTGTCTGCTTGGTCATTCGCTATTTAATACACTGTTTTTCTGCACGGATTGCTGTTAATATATATATATATATATATATATATATATATATATATATATATATATATATATATATATATAAGGGCTGGGGACTTCTATGATTGCTTGCTTGCCGCGATCAAAATCAAGTATGATAATAAATAATGGCGACCTGCTGACTACTGGATTCAACAAAGCAAGATCCACACGGCGACGGCCAATCTTATCTCGCATGAAGGAACCATTAGCATGATGATGTTAGAATATATTAGAAGGATACGTTCTCTTACTACATAACGATCATAAAAATCGTAGATTTATTTTAAGACAGGAGGAGTCACTTCGCGCAACTTTAACTAATTTATAAATATACTATTAAATTAATTTATATTTTTTTTATAAGAATACTAAAGTATTTTATATTTTTGAAATGTTTTTTGTATTTCATTGAATGAATATTAAGATATAATAATAATAATACTTTTTTTTCAATAAAATACAAAAAAACATTTAAAAAATATAAAATACTTTAGTGATTATTAGGAATATGAATGTGCAATGTATATTGAGAATCCAATGTCTTAGGCTCAATTCTAAATAGTCTATGAAAGTTAATAAGGAATCTAGTTATAGCATGTATATATAACATAATTAAATTTGTTTGAAAATGACAAGTAGGCTGTTGTTCATTTATGGACCTTTTTTATTTTCAATAATTCACTACAATTAATAATGCATTTTCACAAATTATGTAATGATGGATACGTGTTAACAAATAATTTTGTATAGTATTTCCTTGCTAAATAAGATGTCAAACAATGAGGAAACAAAATCATGCAATAATATTTAAATTATATGTAGGTGACTTTGGCCTAATCATAGTAACTGAAAATATTTTTTTCTTATTTATAACTCAAAACACTACCTTTTACCTTACAAATATTGCACCTTCCCTACCTCTTTTCAACCTTGGGAAGCTATTGTGTGATAGCTGAGAGGCATGCTCCTAGGAGGTCACTCCTCGGACAGTAGCTCCGAACAAAAAAATTTTTTAAGGTGCATGCATGGAGAGAAATTATTGTTTCTTCTATCATATGTTAATGTGAACTATTTTAATCTCAATAGTAAAACAAATATTAACTTCACTCTCATTTGCACACGTTCCTTTGATTGGCATCGCTCTATCTCTAGTTCAGCATGGAAAGAGATGTGGAAGTTTTTTTATGCGCCTTGAATTATGTACCCTGTACTCAAAATTATAAAAGAAAAAAAAATGAGAAAGAAGGAAAATTGAGAATCTGTGGCGGAAGCGGAGGGCCGTAGCCCGCCATTGATTCTCGTGGGGGTGCGGAGGGCTACGCCCCCCGCGGTATGAACCTTTATATATGAGGGTTATGGTTTTATATGATGTACTCTCTTTTGGCTCATAATGAAATTCTTCTGGCGGCAGCCTCCTTTGTCCGTGGATGTTTCTCTCTTCTTCACATTGATCAAGAGGGTTTTACTATGTTAAATCTCTGTATTTATCTTCTCTTTTTTTCATTATTTTTATTGTTCATCGATCCTCGATGTTTCATTCCCAACAAATTAGTATTAAAGCCGAGTTTCTTTCCGCGAAGATGACTACAACGAAGTTCGACATCGAGAAGTTCGACAAGAACACAAATTTCAGTCTGTGGTAAGTTCGGATGCTTGTCATCCTGGTTCAGAACGGATTGAAGAAGGCTCTATCGGGTCAGAAGCCGGATGCCATGGAGGCGTCCGCTTGGAAGGAACTCGACGAGAAGGCATTGTCTGCGATCCAGTTGTGCCTGACGAATGATGTTCTTCAGGAAGTCCTCACAGAGAAGATGATGGCTGGTCTCTGGACGAAGTTAGAGACTGTATCTGACGAAAACCCTAGCGAATCGACTTGAGATGAAGCAGCGGCTGTACACCTTTCATATGGCCGAAGGTACATTGATCAAATCGCACATCAGTGAGTTCATTGCCCTAATCAATGATTTGAAGAACGTAGATGCGAAAGTTGATGATGAAGATCAGGCCCTGTTACTCCAAGTTTTCGACGGTTTTGTCGACCGCCGCAAATATCGGCAGTCACGACCGCCGAATTATCGACGGTTTTGTAGACCGTCGCAAATATCGACGGTCGTGACCGTCGAAAATCCGTCGAAATTTTTGGCAATTCTTTCAAAATTGTCGAAAATGATTTGCGACGAGCATTTTTCAAACGTCTTCGATTCCGTCAAAAAAAACCGTCGAAAATGGCATTTTCGACGATTTTAGGGGAAATTACAGACGGTTTCGACCGTCTATAATTCTCCTATTTCTTGTAGTGAGAGACGATGATCTACGGTAGGGACAAACTCATGTTTGATAATGTTAAAGGCAGACTGCTGAGCAAAAAATAGTTGGATAACGAATTGGGATCAAGCAGTAAATCTTATGATCAAGCCTCAGGTCTGATCGCAAGAGGCAGACATCAGACGAGAAATCAAAATCAAGATAGATCCAGATCCAAATCGAAGAACAGAGATAAAGTCTACAATTATTGCAAGAAGAAGGGTCATATCAAAGCAGTGTTACAAATTACAGAATAAGAATAAAAGGATTAACGATGGCAACGAAAAGGAAAATCAGAAGGCTGAAGTTGCAGATGTCGATGTAGCAGAAAGTGAAAATGAAGATGTTCTGTTGGTAACGACATCAAACAAATTCAGATCATCAAGTGAATTGATTCTCGATTCTGGATGCTCATACCATATGTGTCACAATCGAGATTTGTTCTCCACGTACAAATCTGTTGAAGGTGGAGTCGTTCTTATGGGCAATAATGCTGCCTGTAAGACTGTTGGTATTGGGTCCATCTATATTAAGATGCATGATGGGATTATTATGACATTATTTGAAGTCAGACATGTTCCTGATCTAAAGAAGAATCTTATTTCTCTCGGTGTCTTAGACTCAAATGGTTGCAAAGTTATTATTGAGTCTAATGGAATGAAGATTTCTCATGGTGCTCTTGTGTTGATGAAAGGCCTCAACATCGATAGCTTGTCTGTTCTCCAAGGTTCGACGATGATAGGTTCAGCAGCAGTCTCATTTACCTCAGAGGAAGATTGCACAAAGTTATGGCACATGCGTTTAGACCATATGAGTGAGAAGAGCATACAAGTTCTCAGCAACAGAGGTCTTCTTCCTAGTGCAAAAGTTGGAAAATTAGAGCTGTGTGAGCATTGTATCTTTTGAAAGCAGAAGAGAGTTAGCTTTGGTCCAGCCATTCATAAGACGAAGGAAACTCTTGATTACATCCATTCAGATTTATGGGGTCCCTCTCAAATTCCTTCGAAATGAGGAAATAGGTATTTGCTGACACTTATTGATGACTTCTCTAAAAAAAGTTTGAGTTTATTTTTTGAAGCATAAAGATGATGTATTTGAAACATTCAAGTCATGGAAGACTCTGCTAGAGAAGCAATATGGAAAAGTTATAAAGAGGCTGAGGATTGACAATGGACTAGAATTCTGTAATTTTAAGTTTAATGAATTTTATGACAAAGAAGGTATTGCAAGACATCACACAGTTGTGAGAACTCCACAACTAGAGGTGTTCACCGAATCGGATCAACCCGTTGAACCCGAAGATCCGATCCGACCCGACCCCTTTTGGGTCGGGTCGGGTTGGACCCGACCCAACCTGACCATGACCCGATCAAGGGTCAGGTCGGGTTCGGGTTGGAGTATTCTAACCCGAGTTGACCCGACCTAACTCGACGACCCGGGTTTTTCTTTTTTTTTTCCTAAATTTAAATATTTTTTATAGTTAATTTAAGAGTTTTATATTATTAAAAATTGAAAAATATAAAATAAACTATTTTAAATGTAGAAAAATATATAAATATTAAAACAATATGTTTTGGTATTTAAAAATATTTTATTTAGTATAAAAAACAAAGTAATAAATATTTTTATATTAAAAAAAGAGAAAGAAAAAATATTTAAAAAAGAATAATGGTGGTCAGGGTAACCCGACCACCCGACCGACCTGGGTCGGGTTGGGTCGGGTCACAAGGGAAAAAAGGGCATTACCCGACCCGACCAAACAATTAAGGTAGAATATTTTAATTAATTAAAATCTCATAACGTTCCGACGGGTTTGACCGCCGAAATTTCGACGGTTGCGTCGAACGTCACAAATTTCGACGATCAAAATCGTCGAAAATTAAAATAATAGTACGGGACCAACGTTGAAATATTTCGACGGCTAAGACTGCTAGAAGTTTCGACGGATAGGTAAACAGTCGAAAGTTTCGACGGTCAAAACCGTCGAAGAACAAAGATTTTCGACGAAATCTTTCGACGAATTCTGGACCGTCGAAAGTTTAGATGGCCCAAACCGTCGAAAAAAACTCTAGAAAAATTTCGACAGTTTACACGATCCGCTGAAAAAACCGTCGGTATTTCAAATGGATTTTGGACCGTCGAAAACTAACCGTCAGAAATCAAGCTTTTTCTTATAGTGAACAGAATGTAGTCGCAGAAAGAATGAACAGAACTCTACTAAAGAGAGCACGATATATGCTATCAAATGCAGGACTTGGCAAGCTGTCAACCTGTCATGTCACTTAGTGAATCGGTCTCCCCATCGATCCTTAGACTTAAAAATTCCTGAAGAAGTGTGGTCAGGTAATCCTCCTAATTACTCACATTTAAGAGTTTTCGATTGTCCTGCATATGCACATGTTAATGATGGAAAGCTTGAACCTAAAGCTAAGAAGTGCATATTTCTTAGTTATAAATCTTGTGTTAAAGGTTATAGATTATGGTGTCCTGAAATCAAGAAATTCACTATTAGTAGAGATATTACTTTTGATGAATCTGTGATGCTTCACTCAAAAAAAGATTTATCTATTATTGATGATACAGAAAATAGAAGACTTTGGAGAAGGTGGAGTTGGAACTTTCAAATTCTTCGAATGAAAAGAATGATACTCCCGATACTCCTGAAGTTCGTACATCACCTCAAGTTCAGCAGCAATACATGTTAGCTCGTGATAGACCGAGGAGAGAAATAAAAATACCTCAAATGGTCGGATTTGAAGAATTTGTGGCTTATGCGTTAAGTGTTGCTGAAGATATTAAGTTACCTAATCATTCCTTCTATTCTGAAGCTATTCGAAGTCCTGATTACAATAAGTGGTTAATAGCAATGCAGGAGGAGATGAAATCTCTACAGAAGAATGACACTTGGAATTTTATAAAATAACATGTGAATAAGAAGATTGCTGGCTGCAAATGGGTGTTCAATAAGAAAGAAGGAATCAATAATGAAGAGGCAAAGTAAAAAGGAAGATTGGTGGCAAAAGGGTACAGTCAAGTGGATGGTGTTGATTTTCATGATGTGTTCTCTCCAGTTGTGAAAGATACTTCTATTCGTACTTTCCTTGCTATTGTTGTTTTGTAGAATCTTGAACTTGAGCAACTAGATGACTGCATTCTTACATGGCGATTTAGAAGAAAATATATATATGGGACAGTCAGAGGGTTTTCATGTTGAAAGTAAAGAAGATCAAGTTTGCCATCTGAAGAAGTCATTGTATGGACTTAAACAATCCCCTAGGCAATGGTATAAAATGTTTGATTCATTCATGTTGAGTATTGGTTTTGCTAGAAGCAAATATGATAGTTGTGTTTATTTGAATCAACTTGCCGATGGTTCATTCATCTATTTATTATTTTATGTTGATGATATGTTAATTGCAGCGAAAGATATATATAAAATTAACATTTTAAAAAATAAGTTAAGTTTTGAATTTGAGATGAAGGATCTTGGAGCAGCAAAGAAAATTTTGGGAATGGAAATTTCTAGAGATAGAAGCTCAGTAAGACTATTTATGTCTCAGCAGAAATATATTGAAAAAATGTTGAAGCGTTTTGGAATGCAGAATGCTAAGGTTATCAGTACACCGATTGCGGCACACTTTAAACTCTCAACTTCATGTTCTGTAGTGCAGTTGGTAGCATCATGTATGTAATGATTTGCACTCGTCCAGATATATCTCATGCTGTCAGTGTTGTTAGTAAATATATGTCTAATCCAGGAAAGAAGCACTGGGAAGCTGTTAAATGAATAATGAGATATTTAAGAGATACTTCTGATGTATGCTTGGAATTTGATAGAAATTCAGTTGGACGGATTGACTATGTTGATTCAGATTTTGCAAGAGATCTTGATAGAAGAAGGTCCATAATTGATTATGTTTTTACTATTATTGATTGTGCTGTGAGTTGAAAAGTTATTTTGCAGGATACAGTAGCATTATCCATCACTGAAGCTGAATACATGGTCATCATTGAAGCTATAAAAGAAGCTATCTGGTTAAAAGAATTAATTGGGGAGCTCACTATGAAAGAGGGAGCTACTGTCATATATTGTGATAGTCAGAGTGCAATACATCTTACAAAAGATCAAATGCATCATGAAATGACAAAGCATATAGATGTGAGATATCATTTTGTTCGAGATATTGTGGAAAAACAAAATGTTCAAGTTCAGAAGATTAGCATACATGACAATCCAACAGATATGATGACAAAGAGCTTACCTATTGCCAAGTTCGACTATTATTCAAACTTGACGGACGTCACGCAAAGATCAAGCTAAACCCACATGGGCCATTCGGCAAAGGAGAGCATGTTGAGCATTTTATTTTTTGAGAGTTTTGTGAAATTCAAGTCAAGGTGGAGATTTGTTGATGTGTCTTGAATTATGTACCATGTACTCAAAATTATGAAAGAAAAAAATGAGAAAGAAGAAAAAATGAGAATCTTTGGCAGAAGCGGAGGGCCGTAGCTCGCCACTGATTCTCGTAGGGGGTACGGGGGGCGAAGCCCTCGCAGTATGGACCTTTATATATGAGGGTTAAGGTTTTATATGATATACTCTCTTTTGGCTCATAGTGAAATTCTTCTGGCGGCGGCCTTCTTTGTCTGTGGATGTTTTTCTCTTCTTGACATTGATCAAGAGGGTTTTACCACGTTAAATCTCTGTGTTCATCTTCTTTTTTTTCTTTCGTTATTTTTATTGTTCATCGATCCTCGGTGTTTCGTTCCCAACAAAGTATATGAAGGCAAATAACAACTACAGTGGGATCCATCTCTATACCGGAAGATATTGGAATTGTGACTGTCAATGAGTTGCGAATTGCGACATTCTACCACTACACCAGACCAAATTATGTTTGTGCTTTGTCCTGAAGCAGTTCATTGGATTTTGAATTTTGAAGCCTCCCTAAACCCAAAATACAGAGTGGGGTTACCTGGTTAATTTAGCACTTTAATGCTTAGGTTTGGAACGCCATGCTTCTACAAAATTATAGAAATTGTCTGAAGTTGTCGAACGGTATATGAATAATTTAGCTCTAAAAAATACAACATATCGTGTTGGGCTTGTCTTGCCACCCACCATGTCCACAAGTTATCAAATCTCTTGGCTCATTCGGAAATATCCTCCAAAACGTTATTCATTCCTCGTACTAGAACAGAATCCTCTATTCATTCCTAATGTCTCGATGTAAATATGATACGGCAAGCATACACCATGCATTTGGCAAACTTCGGATATAACCACTGAGATGAATTGAAGGAGGCTACTGAGATGCATTTGGCAATCTGTCTGTGGAATGAGGATTAGTTCTTTTTGTACCTCTTCGTCTCTTAGCGACATCAGCATTCCCTCCGTTACTACTAATGCTAATTTTGCTCGTCTTTTGGTGTTTTCTAATGGCTTATTCTATGGTTTCCAGTACACGATCCCCATACTTATGTACCTTAGCCCTGAGATCAAACACATGTATAAGTATGCATATAAAATATAAACATGGAGAAGAAATATATGACTTACTTCCCAATGCCATTGTTCTCAAGGAGTTCTTCTTTGGTTCTGGGCAATCGATTGGTGATATGCTGCGATGTGGCATTCTTGAAATTGAAATAAAGATTTCAAAAAAGAAAAATATAAATAAATCAGGCAAGCATGACATTAAGGTAGTTATCAGTTTGATGTTAACATAGTTGTCGTATAATTCTTCCAGTCCTACAAAAGGATTCCTAGATCGTGGTTCTTCTCTCTGTTGATATAACTATGGCCACAATAGTTGGCATGCATGATGCATATCTTGTTGGTATCAAGACCTCGATGTAGATGGCGACGGCCACAACGATAGGACTGATCAATTGACAGAATCGGCGAAGTAAGTGGGCTTTAGGGAGGCGCACCGATCTACAATTGTCATCAAGCATCTACAACATAGACGATTGCTCGCTCATCATGAATGTTGGCACCACAAGAACAACCAGTGGTCATAGAAACGATCTTATGCACAGTACATGGCGTACATGAATCTGCCTTAAACAATCACGTTGTCAGAATATTTGACGAAGTCTTCACCGGCGGACATGATGAGGTGTCGGCTTGTGGCCGCCACTGCTGCTTGATGAGGTCGTGAGTATATATACATATATTTGAAAACGTCAGTAGGAAAACAATGGAGTGTCACGGCTGCCGTTGCTATTGGATGAGGTCGTGGAGCATCGTTTGTGGCATTTTATTAAAACTAACATTTCATGCATATCAATTAGGTGCTAATGTGGCTATTAACTACTGTAATTATCAATTTTAATCTGTTATAAAAATAATGTACACTGATAAAGGAGGGAGTTAGAGAGCAATAAAATAGAAACAAAAGGTAAACTTTTAGAAAAAAAAAAGATAAAGTGGAATGATGGTCAGTAATAAATTATTTTAAATAGTTTTTTTATTAAATATATTTTTTTATTATGAGCAAAAGATATAATAGAATTAAAGAGTTAAACATAGTTTTTGAAATTTTATACACATTAATTATGTATATTTATAAATATTATTTTACATTATAAAAAATATAATAGATTATAAAGAGTCAACATGTAATTTATAAATGATTGATTATGATGCTAAAATTTTAATACACAAATTAATAATGAGAATATTAAATATTTATGCTAAAAATTAAACGATGATATTTATAAATGAGAATAACAAAAATATAGGAAAATGAGAAAAAAAGATAAAAACGAATGATGGCTTAAGATAATGAAAATTTTCTTAGTAACTTACATGAGCCTCGACATATACTCTAAGAGATATTTTTCATATCCTATAAATCCATGTAAGTGAGGAATCCTAGGCTTGATGGTGATGGGCAGCGATTGCATATGTAGTAGTCATGCCTATGGGCCAAAGTTATTTTTTGTCTTTTATTATGATTTTAAGTAATTATATTAAGTTGAGTTGTGTATGCCACTTTGTTGATGTATTATCTTGAGCCATTATCGATTCATTATGATATTAGAGCTTATGTGTGGTACATCAGTTACAACATGATATCCTAATCACGTTTAAATTTAAGGTCATTATAAGAACAACCAAGAATTTCATTGGAAAAAAATGTCAATATGACTGTACAAAACAATGAAATGTCATGACTTCAAATTTTATGAAGAAGTTAAAGTATGCTTGCAAATATTTTAGGTAGCTCAAGATACTTTTTATTTTCTATTTTACTTGATTGTATCTAAATATTGTTATATATATATATATATATATATGAAGTTCTATTATTACTTATAAAGTAGTACCACCTTAAAATAAAATTGAAAGCATACAATCCATTTTAAATTATATGTTTTCCTCTTACAAGAAACAAAGAAATAAAACAAGTTGCGATTGAATTCATCACTAGAAAAGTATTAAGCATAATCCTTAACGTCACTCAGTAGTGCCACTCCATTTTGTCCATCTTTGTCCTCTATTTTTTATATTATTTACAGTTGACAACTCATTTTTCTCATGTTGGTACAAGTTCATAAAAAAATGATAAATAGAAATGAATGAACAACTCTTTTGATATCCTAGCTTAATAATTTTCTTAATTATTATTATTTAAATCATAAATTTAAATAAATTTTATAAACTAAATAATAATTTGACAAATTTATGACTATCGGTAGATTTGACAAGCTTTTAAATATTTGATCAAATTCAACAACAAACTGATGAAATTAAACATTTTAAAAACTGAAGATATAGCAATAAATGAAAATGTAAAGATAAATTTAACTTGGGATCATATTTTGATTAACATAACTAAGAAAAAATATCCAATTATGTATATATATATACATACATATGTATATATATATATATTATATATATATATACACGAGTAGGTACTTAAAATGAAATATTAAATAAGCTAAATAAAGTATCAGCATATATCTAGGATAATTGTGGTAAAATAATAATAAAGATCTTATTAAATGCTTTTTATGTTGATTATTATAAAATAATAAGGAGACCTTTGGTCATCTAATTAATTTAATGTTGGTTAATATAAAGTAATAATTCTTTTTTTGGGAAAGAGAAAGGAGACTCCTAATATTCTAATATTATAAAAAAAATAAAATAATTTTTTGTCATTGCAAAAAAATAAGGGTAAAATAGATAAGTTGGAGGGGCAGTCTTACAAAATATTTTCAATTTTTATTAGTTTTTCTTCAAAATGATCACTAACAAAGAATAATGACACGGACCAAGAAAAAAGTGGGAGAGCAATGCTACCAAAGGAAAAAGAAAAAAGAACAAGCAACAACTGCAATGAAAACAAAAAGGTGTCTTTTTCTCTTTTGAGTTTTAATCAATGAAGGTCAAAGATGGAAGAGGGTCTTCTTCTGCTTCTTGAACGATCGAGTTGGCGTCTCAGATTCTAACACCACCCAGCTGCTGCAAGAGCACTGCACGGGACCTCCCCAGATTCCGATGATCCACATGTAGTCGATAGATATCTCCGTTGAGCAAAGTGGACACCCGTACGTTCCAGTGCCATGACCGTCGTTCGACGATGACGATGAAGACGATGTCGTTGTGCCGCTGCTCCTTCTTCGTCATCATCCATCGACCTCTTTCGACATGGCTGCACCTTCTCATGCACAGTCGATGGCGCCTCATACGGGCTTCTGTTCCCATGATCATATGGTTTCTTTAATGACGACCATCACCATCAGTGGTGGATCTCTGTTGCATGGCGTGAGGCGAAGGCGGCGTTGAGACAGACGGAGTGCTAGCACAAGAGAATTCTTAGACAGTGCTGTTGGTATTGGAAATAAGGTAGTGGAGGGGAAGAGGAAAGGTCATGTACTCGTGGCCTTCTTATAGACCATGAAGTATGATGTGCTCACATCTCGACACCGCCGAAGAAGGCGTCGTTCTGCACCGCCTCGATCGGCACATTGGACACGTTCGTTGATCGTGCTCCAGCCACCGGTCGAGGCACGCCCGATGGAACACATGCCTGCAATTGCTCAGCCGTCGCACCTCCTCGGCGGCCTCGATCTCCTGCAGGCACACCACGCAGTTGCTGCCAACCCACTGCCCGTGTTCTTCAGCCATCAACTCCCCATAGCGCAGCGTCGGGAGCACCTCCGGAGTTCCCGCCTCTGGAGTTCATCCGTCGCTCCACTCTTGCACGAAGGTCGCTAACTACGACAGCAGTTGTCGACTATGAAGAAGAAGAATATGATAGAAAGGACGATGTTATTTCGTTCGGAGTCGGCGGCACAACACCAGCTCCTCGTCCTACCTCCTCGGCCAAGGTTTCGAGTCCGGCGTCGACCCAATGCAAAGTCACCATCCTCAGTCCGCTTCACATCTTGTGACCTGCAGGCGGCGTCAGCTACAGAGTAGCGGGGGGGTTGAAACAAAGTCCCAAAGAAGAATTCGACATTAAAAAAGTCAAAATAAGATATGATTCACCTCGTGCACGTAGTCGACACCCATTGTTTTAGTGGAGAGTTGCTATGGAGGCAAATAGGAAGTTCATCCATTTAAATAGAGAGAAATTGGAACATATCTGGCATTCAAGAAGTAAATTGGAATGTAGGGAGTCGGTTTGTTGGCACTAGTAAATTGGAATGCAGGGAGTCACACGGTTTGTTGGCACATAAAAAAAATGTAAAATGTTCAAGAAATAAAGCACTAATCCAGGGAGTTTGAAAATGGAAGATAGGAGAAGGGGTTGGAGAGTGGTGAGTTGAAATTTTAAGGGGCATTAGTTTGAAAATGTTAGATTGTGAGTATTTGTGAGGATAGATTCATTTATTGCAAATGTGTGCTACAATTGTCATGTGTTGTAAGAGCCATAAGGGAGTTACGTGAAGATGTTACACAAACGTCTAAACCTATGTGAAGCTCTTAGAAATAAGATAAATGTAAATGCTGCAACGTGAAGAACTTCACTGTATCAGCTTTATATATATATATATATATATATATATATATATATGGATTTAATGGGGATCCGACGGGTGTGGTTTTGAATTTTAATTTTTTTAAATCCATTTTCTTTTTTTTGGTTTTCTTTTTTTAATCCATTTTCGATCCGCTCCCTCTCCCTCTCTCTTCTCCCTCCCTCTCGCGCTCATCTCTCTTCTCCCTCCCTCTCGCGCTCTCTCTTCTCCCTCCCTCTCTCGCCCGGCGTCGGCAGCCAGATCTGGCCGCTCGGCGGCCGGATCTAACTGCGGGCAGCCAGATCTAGCCGCTAGGCGGCCGATTTGGCGCGGGCGGCCGGATCTCGCCGCCCAGCGGCTGCCCATGTCAGATCGGCCGCCGAGCGCTCTCTTCTCCCTCCCTCTCTCGCCCGATGTCGGCAGCCAGATCTGGCCACTAGGCGGCCGATTTGACGCGGGCGGTCGGATCTTGCCGCCCAGCTGCTGCCCGCGTCAGATCGGCCACCTCGGCGGCCGGATTTGGCTGCCAGCGGCCAGATCTGGCTGCCAGCATCCAGATCTGGCCGCTCGACGGCCGATTTGGCGCGGGCGGCCGGATCTGGCTGCCAGCGGCCAGATCTGGCCGCTCGGTGGCCGATCTGGCGCGGGCAAAAAAAAGCCGCTCTCGCCGAGGCCACCGCCGCTCTCGCCGAGGCCACCGCCGCTCTCGCCGAGGCCCCCGCCACTCTCGCCGAGGCCGCCGCCGCTCTCGCCCCCGTCCGCCGCTATCGTCGAGGCCGCCGCCGCTCTCGCCCCCTCCGCCGCTCTCGCCCCCTCCGTCGCTCTCGTCCGCGCTCCGCCACCGCCCCGCCATGCTCCGCCACCGCCCCGCCGTGCTCCGACACTGTCCCGCCGCGCTCTGACACTGCCCCGCCGCGCTCCAACCGCCTCGCCACGCTCCGACAGTGCCCCGCCACGCTCCGACTGCCCCGCCGCGCTCCGCCACCACCCCGTCGTGCTCCGACCCTACCCCGCCGTGACCACGCTCCGACATCGCTGTGCCGGATCCTCGCATGCCGCTGCCGGACCCTCGCATGCTGTCGCCGCACGACGCCTGTCATGTGATTATTTTTATTTATTTAGGATGAATATTGTCAAAGTTTGTGATCGCATCGAGAAGCCTCGTCGAGAATGGGAATGTAATTGATTGTTTGTGTCGATGTATGAAAAATGTAATTTGAGAATGTAATTGATTCACGTCGATGTATGAAAAATGTAATTTGAGAATGTAATCGAGTCATTGGAATGTGTTTCTAATGTGTTCATGCCGATGTTAGATTTATGAAAAATGTGATTTCATTGTAATGTGTTCTACATTTGAAAATGTAATTGATTCATGTTGATGTTGTAATGTGATATAAACGTACCAAGGTTATGAGCTCGACGTCGTTCCTATTATGTGATACAAACGTCGTTCCGAAAATATGTGATACAAGCGTCCATTCCGAGGGTTATGTAATACAAATGTCATACAAGCATCCGTTCCGAGGGTTATGAGCTTCCGCAAGTATGTGATACATATGACAGACGATGAATCAATCATGTTCATATATAAAAATTGAACATTCAAAGTGCATGTGTATTCAAATTCTTTGCTGACAAATGAAATGGAATTTCATCTTTTCGACGATCATGTTCAATTCCTATTCAAGAAAAAATCGAACGACAAATGAAATAGAATTCAATCTTTCGACAATCAACTACATCAAAGTGCACTTCAACCACATCAAAGTGCAAGTGCATACAAATTCTTTGACGACAAATGAAATTAAATACAATCATGTTCAAGTTCAAACCACATACAAATGCATAGAAATTACATTCTCAAATTACATTTTTCATGAATCAACATCGAATGTCGAACACATTTCAGAATCAATTGCGGCGGCGGCGGGGCTGAGAGAGCTGAGGCTGCGAGAGCGTAGCGGCGGCGGGCGAGAGCAGGGCGCGGCGGTTGTGGCGGCGGGCAAGAGCACAGCGGTGGCGGGGCGAGAGCAGCGGCGGCAGGGCGAGAGCGGCGGGGGGAGAGGGGGGACGAGAGAGCGGCTGCTGGGGCGAGAGCGGCAGCGGAGGGGGGCGAGAGAGGCGGCGGCGGGGCGAGACCGGCAGCGGAAAGGGGCGAGAGAGCACTGCGGCGGCGGGCAAGAGCGCGACGGAGGCGGGGCGAGAGAGCGGCCGCGGTGGGCGAGAGCACGGCGGCCGCAAGGCGAGACCGGCGGCAGCGAGGCGAGACCGGCGGCGGAAAGGGGCGAGAGAGCACTGCGGCGACGGCGGCCTCGGCGAGAGCGACCAGATCCGGCCGCCCTCGTCAGATTTGACGTGGGCAGCCAGATCCGGCCGCCGAGCGGCTAGATCCGGCCACCCTCGTCAGATCTGGCCGCCGAGCGGCCAGATTCGGCCGCTGAGGCAGCCGATCTGACGCGGGTAGCCGCTGGGCGGGCAGATCCGGCCGCCCGTGCCAAATCGGCCGCCGAGCAGCCAGATCTGGCCGCCCGCAGTCAGATCCGATCGCCGAGCGGCCAGATCTGGCCGTCGACGTCGGGCGAGAGAGGGAGGGAGAAGAGAGAGGGAGAGCGAGAGAGGGAGGGAGAAGAGAGATGAGCGCGAGAGGGAGGGAGAAGAGAGAGAGAGGGAGCGGATCGAAAATGGATTAAAAAAAAGAAAATCGAAAAAAAAAGAAAACAAATTTTTAAAAAAATTAAAATTCAAAGCCGCGCCCGTCGGATCCCCATCCGACGGGCGCGAATGGGGGAGGGGGGGGGGGGAGGACCCCCATTAAATCCTATATATAGAGATTGTTACGAAAAGAGGGAGAAGGTGATCGCACACAGAGATTTACAATGTTTATCTTAAATCAGACTACGTTATTTTCGTTATGGAATAATAATGATTATAACGATAGATTACTTTCTATCTGAATCTTAGAAAGTTTATATATGAATTCTCTTTTATCAATGATAGAAATTATAGGCTAAGTGAGACTCTTAATTAATCTCCAAAAATAGGACACCTATCTCGTGATAAGAAAATAAATCAATTTCAAATTACATACAGAATATCCCATAAAATTTTCGCGAGACTCCCGTAGAGAAAATCTGTCCAAACGTCTGACTATATAGGAGGACCACGTAAGGTTACAATTAGGTTCAGATTCAAGACATTATCAACTGTAATAATAATAAATTATTTATTATCTATTTTTTTACTATGTATATATATATATATATATATATATATTATAGGTTTAATATAGATGCCAAGTTTTTTTCGTGTGAAGTGTGTGTCAAACGTCTTTACACATATTTTTATTTATTTTTTTGATATATTTTTTAATTAATAATTTAGATGATCATTTATGATAATAAAAAATAATTTAAATAAATAATAATAATTATACTCATCATTTTTAAAATTTATAAACTTATGCACATTATTATCTTTCATAATGTATAATCAAGTTTTATAATTTTTTACATTATAAAACTATTTTTTGTTATTATTATCTAAATTATTAATAAAAAAAGATATCGAAAAAATATATGTAAAAGCGTTTGATACACACTTCAGACGAAAAGTGCTTGATACAAAATATAATTATTTTATTTGGAAGACTTTACAATTTTATGTGACACAAAATAAGTTTACTTAAACGTAAGATAGTGAAAATCTTGTACGCGATATATAAAATGGAAAGAAAACTCGATGCAAACATATGAAAGAGGAAAACATGATAGTACAATTTCACAATATATAAAATGAGAAAGTAATTATGTTTCTCTGCTCGATAAGCAGTAGTATAAATTTCTTGGTTCAATATTTTTTGTGAGTGAAGTTGAAAATCCAGACATCAAGGTTCCAGTACCACTGCATTACAAGAGGCATAACCATCAACTCATATCATAGTATATAATTATTTTGTAAAGTGTAAAGTGTAAACGTAAGTAAGCTTTATAGAACATATATGGAAAGAATACATTTCACTTTAATCATAATAATAATTAAGGATTCAAATCGTCAAGACACAAAGACTCATATACAAATATACAATGGGGTTGATAAACGTACAACACGTCTTTTGAGCGTATTTGGAAGGAGATGAGGAGCTCGGTGGCGAGGTAAATTTTTCATTGATAAATGAAGATTGAATGGTGATCGACAGATTCAATTTATAATCTAAGAAAAAAAAAGTACGCACCACATAAACTGCATTATTATAATCCCACCCATAAATTTGCGCCAATTACAAAATACAACTTGCATGCTCCGAAGTTTAACTTTTATGTCTATGTTTAAAGAAGAAATTCAAGTGAAGTATAACTTGAAAAAAAAATCAAGCTATATTCAAAAGACATCCCCATTCTCTTCGGCTATCAGTTGATGAATAAGGCTGAACTGTGGGAAGATTCAAGAACAATAGAATATGATCTATAATGAACTCCTCGATTGACTCCAAGGGTATTCACTGTGAACCCGATGATTCGATTCAGATCGGATTCGACCCGAACTCGACCTAACATTGGGTTAGGTAGGATTGAATTTTTTTTAACCCGGGTCGATCCAACTCAATTTTTATTATTTTTCTTTTTATTTAAATTTAAACTTATATTTTATTTTTTATTTTTTTAAAAAATAATATAAAATATTTTAAGTACAAAAATGATACTAAATAGTTAAAAATTGTATTTTATTCTTTAAAATAAATATTAAATAATATTTTTATATTAAATAAATATAAAATAGTAAAAAATTTGGATGGTCGAATAATTCGACCACTCGACTCAATCCAACTCGAGACCCGGTTCGGGTCGGATTTGACCCCTAAAATCTCTTTGATCTGATCCGACTTGATCAAATTTAGTCGGATTAAGTCAAGTTTGTTCACGGGTGGTGATGACGAAGAGCACGACATTGAGCACAAAAAGAGAGGAAGAGAAAGAGTCAATTAGAATTTATTTACAGGACGAGTTATAGTTAATTCGATGTGTGAACACTCCTAATTAACTCTCTCTTTCCTCTCTTTTTTGCGCCCAATATCATGCTGTTTGTCGTCACTCACCACCTCTCTCTCTATCTGCCTAGTCTATGGCCATGGCATGACACCTTGTCCTGCTCTCACCACCTCGGCCCCTGCTCCATCATCCACAAACAGGCATTCCACACAATCTCGGCCAGCTGGTACCCCAACCTTCGCATAAGCAGTTTACATCGCAGCAAAGAAAGAAGCATCCTGACTGTGTAAGATTGGAAGGGGTAAATTACACGATTAGTTTCTCAAATTTGAGTCATTTTTAAATTGATCCCCAAACTTTAATTTATAACCAGAACGTCCATCATCTTTTATTTTCTTACACGATTAGTCCTCTTGACCGATGATAGTGGATTTTTCGATTGTCTTGCATACGTGGATGCCACGTGAGTTGTTTCTCTTTCATCCACGTCATTCAAATCATCCACATCATTTAATGCTAGCAAATCAAGTAAATTATGCGGATCGTCCCTCAATTTTGAGTCGATTTTTAAACGGTCCCCCAACTTTGATATTATTGTACGATTCATCCACTTGACCGATAAGAGATAGTCTTCTTATTACCTTACTGACATGGTGTAATAAAATATAATAAAAAAATTAACTTATTGACATGCCACAATAAAAAATAATATAATACTAATAAATATTATAAAAATTAATAAAAATAAAAAATGATAGGAACGCCGACGAGCTCGCGAGGTGGCGTTCACTATTAGAAAATTGTCATTTTCCGACGGACAATTTCCGACGGATAGAAATCCGTCGCAATTTGCGACAGAATTTGCGACGAAAATGTTTGCGAGGGATTTTTCGACGATTACAACCGTCGAAAATGAAAATAATAAATTATGTAATTTGTTATATTATTATTTTATTTTTTGATGATTAGGAACGTCGATATTTCCGACGGATATCTATCCATCGCAATTTCTGATGGATTTTCCGACGGTTACGATCGTCGAAAATGAAAAAATAAATTATGTAATTTGTTATATTATTATTTTATTTTTTGACAATTAGGCACGTCGATATTTCCGACAGATATCCATCCGTCGTAATTTTTGATGAATTTTTCGACGGTTACGACCGTCGGAAATAAAAAATAAATTATGTAATTTTTATATTATTATTTAATTTTTCTACGATTACAAAATCCATCACAATTTCTGACGGTCGTACCCGTCGGTAATTATATAATAATATAATATGAGGAATATTTTATTAATATAATTAGCGACAGTTCAAACCGTCATAATTTTCGACGGTTCCGACCGTCGATAATAATTAACGACTGTTCAAACCGTAGATAAAATAAAAAATAAATATTATATATAACTAAATATAGTATTTTATTTTTATAATTAAATAATTTTTTACGGTCACAATCATCGCTAACTTTAAAAATAATTAATATTTGCTTTTCCGACGACCAGAGCCATCGGTAATTAAAATTCCGTTATCCTGAGATCAAAGATTTTGATCTGACCCTCAAATCAGTGAATCTCAGTCGTTATAATCATGCATCAAATGATCCAGATCGATATCTTAGTTGAATATGGTTCAAATGAAAAAAAATCAGGTTCAATATTTTATTTAGTCTCATGAGATTTGGACCGTTGATGTATGATTATAACGGCTCAGATTCACTGATTTGAGAGTGAGATCAAAATCTCCGATCTCACGCTAATATTTCTCTCTATATATATATATCATTACGTTTGAAGTTTTCACATAAGCAATAGATATCTAAGAAAGCAAAAAGTTTTTCACGAAGCATCTTTCAGATTGTCAGCGTAATTCATAGGAAGTCTATCATTACATTGAGATGCCGGAACTTGTAAAACATGCATGACATATTTTCTTTCTTCATTGTTGGACTTACGCCCCTAATGGGCTTTTGACATGCTAAAGCCCATGTCAGTTTGGTAAATTGCAATGCAGTTTCACCAACTGCACACCAATGCATATATAAATATATATGAGTGCATGGTGTTATAGGACACTGCGAAGTATGTGATGTTGGATGTGTGGTGCTGTCCGATGAATAGCAAGAGCTTGCCACACTCTCATTGTGATGTCTCTCTCTGGATCGGTCGCCGACGTCTCTCTCTCTTCAGCCCGGATCGCCAGCGGCCGGATCTCGCCGCTGGCGGCCAGCTCAATCGCCTGGCGGCTAGATCCAGCCGTTGGCAACGGCCGGCTCAGTCGCTTGGCGGCCGGGTCCAGCCATTGGCCGGCCGCCAACCGCCGACCGGCCGCGGGCGGCGGTGGCAGCCGAATCTCGGCCGCTGGCCTTCCGATTGCCCGTTGGCGGCCGAATTTGGCCGCCGACCGGCTAAGTTTTTTTATATTATAAAAATTCTTTACGACAGTTTCGATCGTCGAAATTTTCGGCGATAGCAACCTCCGAACCGGCCGGCTAAGTTTTTTTATATTATAAAAGTTTTTTACGATAATTTCGACCGCCGAACTGCCCGATGACCGTCAAAATTTTTTACGATAGCAATCGCCGATATTTACGACGGTCGACAAGAACCCTTTTATTTCTGCTTAAACCCTTTTTTCATTTCCTTTTCTCTCCATGACTTCAGCGGTAACAATGGGTTCTTTTTCTTACTTTTCTCCTCTCTGTTTATTAGCACCAGAGAAATTCCTTTTCTCCTTTTTTTTTCTCTCTCTCTATTACATCTCTCAATTCCTTTCTTTTAGGTTTGCTTTAATTTCTTCATAATTATTTAACACCACTGTGTATGGCGTTTTTTTTTCTTCTTTGGATTTTACTTCGTCCGCACGCGCAAAAAAATCCAGTCTTCTACAATTTGTGCCTCTTTCGTAATTCTGTTTCTTTTTTTTATCCAATGTGATATTTTATATTTTCTTTTCTCTATCATTAAGAAAAATCGAGGCGCACTATATGGAGAAATCAACTATCATACCCTGCATTAAACCAGCGGATCCATCTACGTATCTCATTTCATGCTTAGGCGTTCGACGTCAAATCACGCCTTGTCATCACCTGATCGACACACCTCTGCCGTCGAACACCGAGAACCAAAGAGAAAGAAAATTTTTTTACGACTGATCCTAAAAATTTATTTATAGGAATCTTAGATATTTCATTTATAATCTATCAATCCCAATCAAACTTAATCTTTTAATTAATCTCCTTTAACAATCCTAATTTATTTTCAATAATTAAATAATTTTGAATTTAATTAAATATCCCATAATACATTTTTATCCTTAATTAAACTCCTCCCCTATTTTTCTTTATTTTCGAAATTATTTATTATAATAATATTAATGACCATATTTCTCAAAATAAAACATAACAAAATATTCTTTTTTCAACTCTCAAAAATTGGAATCGTTACAGTTCATAAGGTGAAAATTCGTCTATTATTGAATTTAACTAATCTTTTTCTTCAATGGCCATAATTCGAATTCAAGATCGTAGTATTATGCTTCTTTATTCTGATAGTAGTATTATGTTTCATTATTATGATACTAGTGGTATTTTGCTATGTATGATAACATTGTGATTTTATTTTATTTTTTTTAAACCAAGATGTAATAGAAGATTAATGTTTTATCCATTTATTACTATTTTCACATTTACATTCTCTTTTTTCTCTGCACTGTTTTTTAACCTTTGCCTCTTCGAATTGCCCGGCTAGGGTTTAGCTTTACTCCCCTCTACTCTCCGCCGTTCCTCGGCCATGGAACACCACCGTGACGGCTCCCAGAAGCGCAAGCGAGATGAAGACGCAAGCGGTCTAGTCTCCGCCGGCGAGATCGACCTCTCGCTCCTCGAGGCGGTGGAAAGGTCCCAGAACGGAGGCGGCAGCGGCGAGGGCGGCGCCGTCGAAGCCCTCGACTCCCGCGCCCTTAAGAAGCTCGTCCTCGCCTTCGAGCGCCGCCTCAAGGAGAACCTCGAGGCCCGTGTCAAGTACGCCGGCCATCCGGACAAGTTCGCCGACTCCGAGGTCGACCTCCACAACGAAGTCGAGCGCCTCAAGATTCTAGCCGGCGCGCCGGAGCTCTACCCGGAGCTCGTCTCTATTAATGCCGTCCCTTCCATTGTTGGCCTCCTGAACCACGACAATGCGGACATAGCTATCGACGGCGTTTCCCTTCTTACGGACCTCACTGACGAAGACGTCTTCGATGAGGACGACGAGCCCGCGCGTGTCCTCGCCGACGCTCTCCTCGAGAACAATGTCCTCGAGCTCCTCGTCCAGAACCTTGGCCGTCTCTCCGAGTCCGATCCCGACGAGGCCGCTGGCGTATACAACACACTGGCAACGATCGAAAACTTGATTGAGATCAAACCTGCCGTCTCCGAGCTCGTCTCTGAGCGAACCCGACTTCTCCGTTGGCTTCTGGGTCGGATCAAGGCCCGCGAGTTCGACGCAAACAAGCAGTACGCCTCCGAGATACTCGCCATCCTGTTACAGAACAGTCCTGCTAACCAGAAGCGGCTGGGGCAGATGAATGGCGTCGATGCTGTGCTGCAGGCTGTTGCTATGTATAAGTCTAGGGATCCTAAGACCAGCGACGAGGAGGAGATGCTGGAAAACCTGTTCGATTGCTTATGCTGCCTCCTGATGCCGATGGAGAACAAAGAAAAGTTTCTCAAGTCCGAGGGGGTGGAACTAATGATCATTATAATGAAGCAGAAGAAATCTGCCTATGGATCTGCGATCAAGGCGTTGGACTTTGCCATGACAAATTATCCTCAAGCTTGCGAGCGGTTTGTGGATGTATTGGGATTGAAGACAGCTTTTGCTGCATTCATGGGTAAGGCAAGTTCTCTACTGCCCTTTGTACTCTTAAAAGAAAAAAATTAAAGCCACTGCACAATTCAGCAAAATGGATGCTTGGCTTATATTCTTTCTACTAGCAAGTAGAAATGCAACCGTTAGAGTAGCATGTGGCGATGAACTTTCAATTATTTTGCTTCCGTTAGGTCTGAACAATTTTTGAAGTTTGTGTTCTTCCTTTAAAATAAAAATATTGAGCTTCACCCTTTTTAATTTGCTAGCTTATATTATGTTTAGTTGGCTTGAGTGAATTATATCAAGATTGCTTTTTTATGTGTAGACAGGTTGACTCTAGATGCCTTTTTGTGCAAACTTGCATCTTAATTGCAATGTAGGTTAATTGAATTAAACTTCAACCATGAAAACTTATCTAATTGTCCCTCTCAAAAAGAAGAAAAACAAAACTCATCCAATTGTATTATTGCCATTTGACAAGATTTTACTTGATTCTATTTGTTTAGCATGATTAGTCCCAATTGGTTTTTTTCCTATTTTTCACTTGTTTGCATTTTTTTCTTGTAGATTCCATTGAGCAAGAAGAATAAGAAAGAAAGCTACCAAGAAGAGTTAGAGGAACGTATTATTTCATTGATTGCTTCATTATTTGGTAAGGAGGCAAATTTATTGGAAGTTTTAGATTGTAAACTATATCCCTTCTCAAAATATTAAAATACTGTCAGACACATTGTCAGCATCCTATTTTCCCTAAAACGATATTAAAATGCTATTGCTTCTATAATTTAACTACTATTTTCTTGCAGTTTTTTTACTAGTAGTTTATCTGCTGTTTATTAAATGATGTGTCCTTCAGTATTAATGAGATGTATGCTTTTTTTTACTTCCGGCTGTAGTCTTAACCTTCCAAAAGGTCAAGATACTCTTCTCAAAAAAAAAAAAGGTCAAGATACTATTGTTGAATATTTAAATACTATATTCTTTACTAGTAGTTTGTCTTCTATTTAATACATAATATTCCCTTCAGTATTAATAAGATTTATGCAATTTATACTTCCATCTCAAGTCTTAATCTATCAAAAGCACATTGTCTTGCATATTCTCTCTTCTACTCTAGACCACTTTTTAATTATTTTTTGAAACGGAAAAAGGACCAAACCGTTAATCTTCCAAAATCATTTATTTATAATCAGAAAACAGTTTCAGAATATTGCTGTTTCATTTTATTGTTCTATAATATTTGATATTGCTGTTTCCTTCTTCCATTAGTTGGATAATTTAACTCATTCAAATTAGAATAAATACTTAGGTCTCTTAAACTTGCAGAAATATTTATGGTCACAGTGATATTGTTTACTATAGGTAAAAAAAGGAGATTTAAACAAAGAAAAAGAAGTCTGAATGTGGTTAAATAAAATACAAGACCTTTATTGAACATTTTCAATGTTTGAATAACAAAAGTTAGCATATTGTCCCAAGGTTCTCCAAATGCTTTGAGTTTCCGCATTCCCCACATTAGGGTTTTGATTGGCAAAGCTAATGGTTTGATTAGAAGATAACGATTTGACTAGAAGCCATAGTTATATATACACCGGATGACAACCACCTAACCTGGTGGTCATCCTTTTTTCCCTCAAAAAAAAAAATGATTTGACTAGAAGATAGCGATTTGATTAGAGTATAGCGGTTAGTTATTAGCGGATAGCGGATAATGATTCGTTTATAAATTCAATAAAAACTGTTTGGTAAACATAGCAGTTAAATTAGTTTATTGTATAAAGTTACAAAAAAAGATATAAGATATAATTTATGATCATTTTTATAACATCATATTCGTAAAAATTAATTTATAATATTTTATTCTGAACAGTAATAATTTTTAAAATATTATTTTAATATGAAAATATTGATTACTTCAAAATAAAAATCTTATGTGGGTTGTAAGTAAAATTAAAGAAGTGATATATTAAAATTAAAATAATACATGATGCTTAATAATTAAATCATTTTTTTATTCCTCTTAAAAAAATAATTTTTTTATTTAAAAAATGAGGGTGTAATAGGAATAAATATGAAACCGCTGCCTCTATATTCTATAAGCTAGTAATAGTAGCTTATAGCGTTTTGTGTTCAAATCTTTTAACGTTACTAGAAAAAAATATTTACCACATGCTTATAGTAGCGTTTTGATTCTAATAAAACGTTATCCGTTACTAAATACTCTACTTTTTTACGTGCTAAGCAGTGCTTAGGTGCCAAACATAGTAATCGACAGTTGTAATTAATGATTAATGTACTTACTGGTGTCAAGTACAACATGTACAACATATGGATTCTATACTGTATATTAAATTTGTCAAACATTCTATCGGATGAATTGAAAATAAGTGCAGTTTTTTTTCATAAGAGAGAAGATAGAGTTAAACTGGCTGGAGACTTGGAGTATAGAAAGCGAGTTTGTATTTGATGAAAGGGATGCCATGGTTTTTCTTTTCCCCTGGGTGTGTTTTTTCTCTTGTGAAGGCAAGGAAGATGGCACACAATGTGTCTGTGATCCAATTTATTAGCCTCTAAATCATAACAGGGAGGGGGATGTTATATAACCATATAGCCCATGAATGCCATGTGTACTCAAATATTCTCTTTCCTCCACACTCCCCCAATGTAAAGTACTATAATGTAACGATTCTGTCATGGTAGGCTGATATGCTTTGTTCCAAATAGAGCATATTGTACACATTTCCTTTTTGCTTCGGGAGCGGGGTTTTGGTTAGCTGATATACTTTTCCATTTTTGTCGCTCTTTTTTTGAGAGCCCACACTTGTACATGTCTCCCTTCTCTTCAGATATATATATGTATATATACCTGGATAACAACAAGCTGAGCCATCAGAAACAATTATGCGTATGCTCGGAACCATCAACAGATGCAAGAGCAGAAACAATTTCTGAAGAACCAACCATATTTGGTAAAAAATAGTAACTCAAGACAGTCTTCAGGGAATGCAAGTTTTGGTGACCCTGTAATGCTCAGCAAAATTGCACATCAAGCTGAGCCCTTAGCTCCCAAGGTTACTCAACAAACCCACCTTCCAGAATTGCAATCTCAATATCAACAGAATAATTTTCTTGTTTCTAATAATTCACAAGATGTGGTCGAGGGGAAGCGAGGTATTGAGAAACAACCTTTCCAACTGCCCGATTTCATTGCTGCAACTGGTATTGAAAAAATCAGACAGGTAAAGGCACACTCACACACTTGATGTTCATAGTTAGAACTTACGAACAATTTCACTTTTTTTTTTTTAAAGTGTAAAAGATGGCTACCAGGCTTTGGTAGTCATCTATGTTTGTAACAGTTTCACATTTTTGTTTCACTTAATTTTTCTCCAGGCAACTCCGCCTATATTTTATAGCCGGTCCCAAGCCCGGATAAAGGAGGAGGGTTGTGTTAGGCCCCGACAGCCAGCATAAAATCCTGTCGAATCTTATGAACATGGATCAACGAATATGCGTCGTATGATCCATATAGCCGACCCCACCTAGTGGGATAAGGCTTTGTTGTTGTTGTTGTTGTTGTTGTATACCTGGATAACAACAACACAACTTGGTAGTCATCTTTTTTCTCCTCAAAAAAATAATTCTTTGTTCTTTCTCTCACATGAAATGTTATCCATGTCATCGCAAACACAAACCTTGATCTGTTTCTATAATCAACGAACAGTTGTCATACCTTTTTTTTAATCAAACTATTCAAATGATTGTTATGTCACCATCTAGCATGTTGGAATTTGTGCCAAAACAGGAAGCCTATACTTAAGCTAAGAATATACATTATCATAGCTGCCCATGCAGCAAATTTGCCATCTTGTTTTAGTATGCCTATCATTTCTCATAGATGAGATATGCATGATCCTTTTTATGTGCATAATTTGATGTACTTTATCAGGTGGCATTGTGAGAGGTTCTAGGAGGGATAGAGTACTAAGTAAATTTGTCGAAAATGAATGTGAAAAAATAGACAGACTATTGGAACTTTATATGAGGTAAATTTCTGAATATTTGTTCTTGGAAAAAATAGGATTCATTCTTCTTGCATATTCAGATGAGTGCAATATGTTTGTGTAGGTACTCTGATAGAGTTAAAGCTGAGACTCAACGACTTGATAACCTAGAGTTTGATGATTTAGAGGTGAGAAGGAAGTGTTCATAAGAGTTAATACATGTTGTGGAGTGACTAAACTTCGAAGTTGTGCTTTTGCAGATGGATGAAGATGAACGTTATAATAGGAAACTGGAAGTTGGTCTGTACACTCTTCAAGTATGCACTACTTTGTACAAGCTGAGGATCACCAACTTTTTTTCATTTTTTCCTCTTTGAAAATGCAAATGATGAGTTGTCCAATTCTTCAGTAATTAAACCGTATCATTGTTGTTTCCAGTTGATTGCAGTTATTGTGGGACATATATGGTCTTCAGAGTAAGTAGTTACATTAACTTGCTTTTTTTTTCTTTTGAGGAGGCATTGACTTGTTTTTTGCATGCAAATTTCTGGATTTACCTTGAGCTATTTTTTTTATATCTATGAAGGCATGCACGGATGAGGGCAAGAATCGAACTATTACTCAGACAACATAAGTTGACAAAGAAGGATGTGAAAGATATTCTTCAGGTGTGTAGTATTTAGCAATCCATTTTGCTTAGTCATCATGTTTCTTATATTATTCTTTCCCATATTTGTTTGTACTTTTTGATAATACCATGCATACATTTATAAATGTAAATGTCGTTTTGATGTACACTAATATTAGGCATAATCTTTTTAGTTATGGATTTAGAACATATGATGGTGATTTTCTTTTTAAAACAATTTCCAAAATTTAGTAAAAATGATCTAAATAATGAACTTGTAATTGGAGTTCCCAAAACAAATGGCAATTGGACTAGTTTTATTTTTAATCAATTGACCCAACTTTTTCTTTGAGCGAATTTCACTACTGGCTTGGTGCGTTTTTTATTACCATTTTAACATCCATGTGAAAATGATTCGTTGTTTTCTTCTTTTTCCATAATTTGTCAGGAGTATCACGATAATATTGGTGATCTTGGCGGGCCTGACGAGAAAGAGAGAGCACAGACAAAGATAAAAAAGTTCATTTCTGCATTTGACGACCAATGAGGTGTTGTAATTTTTTTTTGGTGGTTTATGATGGAAGAGACGAAGGTCTAAACCTGGATTCTTTCCTCTTGTAATGAAGCACAGTTTTCATCTTTGAATGAATCTTGATAAATTTATCCATGTACAAATAAATTCTTAACCTTAACTTCCCTAAAAAAAAATATTATTGGTAACCTCCGATAATATGGGAATCCCTATCTTAACCTTTTTGGTACGTCACACGCCTAGGTATTTCTCCATCAGTCTCCAACTCTATTTTGTTTCTTAATAATTTGGTAATTAATTTTCCTTACATCATTACTTGACGCATAGGTTTCGTTTGTTTAACGATTTTTTTTCCTAGGATTTCGATCAACAAAGGTAAACTAAAAATCTGTGTGATCAAATGATCGATCAACTCATATATTTTTAAGGGTTATTTTCACAATTTTTTCTTAAACTATTACGATTTTTCGCATTTAATTTCAAATTATAAACTTATTTTTTTATTTTAATTTTTTTATTTACTTTTATTACGTTTTTCGTTATTTTTAATTTTTTTCATTTACGAAAAGATTAAATTACTTCTCCCTTAATAACACATCAAATTATAAATATAAAAAGAAAAAAAATGAAAATGAAATTTTTTTACCATTTTAATTTTTTCAATCATTTTTTTATTTTTTATATTTGTTATTTCATATTTTTATGAAAGGAGGAATAATTTAAGTTTTTTATAAATGGAAAAAAGTAAAAGTAATTGAAAACATAACAAAATTAGACGAAATGATTAAAGTGAAAAAATCGTAATAGTCTAAGAATATAAAAAAATAAATTTTTAATTTAAGATTAGATGTGAAAAATCGTGATGGATTAAGGGAGGTTTATAGAAATAATCCCTTTTTAAATTTCAGACAAAATAATAGAAAACTAACTTGTTCTATATTTTGTTTTAATTCTCAATCTTAATGTTTCAGCAACTCAAACACAATCTGTATAGTGTTAACTAACTAATTAATTAGATCATTATTGTTTAGAGTTTAAACATTTGTTTAATTAATCTATTGATGTGCGATTACTGTGTAATCCGCACAAGAGGAGTCTAATAATAACAAACAAAAAGAAAATACATTGAAGAATCCACTTGTAAAAAATCACGATTGGATTAAAATCCGTGGGTTTTGACCCAAAGGAAAAAAGTTAATTTGATAATTATATCATAATAAATTTACACGAGTGAGTAAGTAAACCCCTTCTCCCAGGTGCAAATGATCAAAATAAGGCAACAGTGCCCTGTCATCAATCTTACAATTCATGAAGAGAATTAAAATATATACATAGCAGACGAAGTGGCATTAACCAAGAAAATGGAATCATCCACATGTAGTTGATATCAATACACATGCAATTTATCAAATAGAACTTGGAAGTGCCACTAAGAACGGAGGACTACATTCTTCCCAGAATTTTGCTGGATCAGTCGGTTGAAAAAATAAAACGTCAGATGGGGTCAGAAAGGGGAACTTAATATTTTATTTTGGGTAGCTGGTCCAATTCGAGACAAACCAAGCTTAAGAACTGCTTGAAAAATGTAGCCAAGAGGAGAACAGAAGTACGCTTTGAAGTGTGAAATTTGTAATATTTTTTTGTGAAAAAATCATACTTATACCTTCAAAATTGTGAACTTTTATCAACTGAATAATTAATAGTTCAGAATTATTGGCAAATAAACCTGATAGAAATATATGGTCAATTTGATATAATAGTTAAATAATGGTACCGTCAAAATACCTCACAATGGATGAATTATAATTGAACTATGTAATTTTTGTATTATCGATGAAAACTTGTATCATTAGGAAGGAGAACACTATACCATAATCCATTCTATCGTCGGAACATTGAATTCCCAACCGCTTTGCGACATGGTCGTTGAATTGAATTGTTCCACATTAATGAGACTCTTGCCTTATTTGGCAACTGGAATTAGACGCTAGTTTCGTTTGGTTCGCCAAATCATGTGACGTTTGGCGGAACCGGAGATGGAGCCCGGTTCTAAAAAAGGGGCACGTGACTTCTTTTTTCTCGCGTCCGAATCTTTTTTTTAGTTCCGTGTTAACATTTTTGTTTCAATTTCGTTTATTTTTTTCTTCATTTTCTCTCACACATATATCTTATAAAATAAATTATTTATTAAATATGAATTATTTATTATAACATATTAATATAATATTATTTCATTAAAAAATTTTAATATTTCACTACATATAATTTATTAAAAACCTGATTTTTTATATTTAAATAATATATTTTTAAATAAAATTTGTTTGGACAAAATTTTTAATTTTTACTTTTGTTTTTATTTATTAAAAATATTTTATATTTATAACATTAATTTTTATTTCAGAATTCACTAAAAATTAATTCATCACATGTATTTTTTTTTTGTCACATCAACTATTTTATTTTTCATCATTAAATTTCACTTTATCTAAATACAATTAGAACTAGGAGAACTTAATGAAATTTTAATTTCCCTTGCCAAACGACGACTTTGACTTCCTCTTTATATATAAAGCAGTTTGCGTGCACAAACCACATTTGCCGCTCATGTGATTGCATTGCTTCTCATGTGAGTGGAGAATGAGCTTTTTGCATGTCCAATGATTGGACATGGCGTACGAGGGCATATAAGTCCAACACGTAATTGATCAATTTTGGTAAATGCCCTTACGTAGATGAATCATGGGACTCATGAGTTTATTCGTAGATTGTGTTTTTTTTCGGAACTTGGGTCAGAAGTTGGTCTAAGTTCTGGAACATTTTGTCAAACGGGTCATTTGATTCGAACTTGCACGTGACCCATGTTCTTCAAAACGAAGAATAGGAAGTTCTCGTTAAAGATGAGAACTTTGCCGAGCTCTCGCCTCCAACGAGAAAATGATCTTTTTTTACTTTTCTTTCTATTTCAATTATTTATTATTTTAATTAATAATATATTAATAATTACTATTTAATGGTAATATTATTCATTAAAATATAATTATATTAACTTAAATAATAATCCATTATAATATTTTATTTATTAATATGATATTATTTAGCTTATAAAATAAATTCTTTAACTTAATATGAATATTTTTTTATAATATTAATGACATAGGAAATATAATAAACTATACTAATATTATTTTTCATAAATGATAATATTAAGATAAGTATTTTTCATAAACTATAAAATATAATATTAAAATAAAAAATTATTTTAACTAAATAAATAAATAATATTTTAATTTACTATAATTTTAAACTTTATAAAATAATAAATTATATCATTAGTTATTATTTTTTATCCAAACACTTACTAAAATTTTTGTATCAAATCAACCTTTCAAATTCCCATCATTATACCTTTTCATCCAAGCATCACATCTAAACTTATCTATCAACTCAATTAGTTCTCGGAAACTAACGAAAACTCGAAATTCTCGTGCCAAACACAATCATAAAGAACTATGATATAATATGTTAGTAATGCATCATCACTCAAGTACTTGAGAGTATATACTATAAATATGTTAGGAATACATAGCCTACTCTATCAACCTAAGATCTAAATTTTATGATAATTAGAAATACATAATTGCTCAATCAACATTTGAGTCAATGTTATACTTGATACATTATATAACTACTCAAATATTAATTGATCCAATAATATGATATGAAGAATACAATAATTAGTCAAACAATTCCATATGGACCATTATGTCGTCTACTTTCTTAGTCATGATTTGAACGATATGCATGCTTATAATTTATCTCGCCAAAGTAGAAATACTAGCTTATCATCTTAAAATACTGTCAAAACTCTAAATGCGATCTTCAAACTTATAATGTGATATGAAGAATACAATCATTAATCAAACAACCATATCACCTATTATGTCAACTACTTTCTCAGTCATGAAATATAAACTCATTATCTTAAAATATTGTCGAAAGTCTTAAATGTGATCTTCAAACTTATTTAGCCCTCAAAAACTCAAACTTTGACAATAATTATAAATTATTCATCAAGTCTTAAAGTAACATAGTAAGTACTAATTAAGTACTATGATGGAGTCTCTCACTAACTTAAAATATATCTTAAATTCATAATACTACATGAACTCATGTCCAAGTCCAATCATCTACCATTGGTGTATGACTTGAGTTTTCCTATTAATATCCAACTTTGGAGCCATGAGCTCTCATATCTATTTTTTTTAATTAAATAACACTAAGTTATATGTAAATTCGTGTTCATGTCTTCCAAATATATCAATGCTATCTTAGAAATAAATATATGAATTTATAATCATTTTCACCAGTGCTTGATATACACCAAACACTAGAGATAATTATCATCCGATAATCTCATTCTTAATTGATATATTCTACATGCAATATTAATTTCAATTACCTTTAGAATAAAATTAGCACATTATAAAAAAAATCTAAAATTTGTATTTACTACATAAGTCATACACATCTACATATAAACATGTCCATTGAACATGGCTTGTAAATGAACTAGTAGATATTTCGTACTTAATTATTTACATGTACACCTATGATTGACTCATACCAAATGACCACTTATACCTACTCAGTAAGCTATTTGGATATCTTCATTTGAAAATGCACCCTGAATCTTGTTAGGACTTGGAACCAAAGTTTATAGTTTCAACAAAAAATCCGATTTATTGTGCATTTGGAGTAAGAATCATACATTAACAATTTACTTACATGTATATTCTTATATTTATGTATTGGACTTTGAAGCCACGTTCTATTATTTTTTAAGCTATAATATTTTTTCAGAATTTTCTAAATGGTATATGAAGTGATGTTATGTTATCTTGTGATTATTTAAATGACATGTAGAATTATTATTTCATTTTATGAAATAAAAATTAATGACTAATGATATCAATTCGGTTAGACTCTCAAAGTCATCAAAGAGAATTGTATTCAAGAGTATGAAGATTGAAATAACAAACTTTAAAATTTTTATTACTAATTCAATACTTCAACAATTTTCCATTTTTTAACTTCTATATCAATAAACACTACTTTAAGTTATGTTTAAACGGAAATCTTAAGTTTATATAACTTCTTCTTCATGATGAAATCATAGTAACGTGAATTTTATCGATATTTTCATATGCATAGTTTAATTATAGAGAGAGATTTTATGATTTTTCCAAAATTTGCAAAGAAAACAATTTTTAAATAATTAATTTAATTAGTCATGCATTGGTATTACCATATTATTTTTATTGATCATTCAGTGTTTTCAAAAATTAATGTTGACTGATAATTCATTGTCATTATACCCTAATAATAATAATTATTCATTCATTATATATAATTAAAATAGTAGTAAAAAGCAAAAGTATTGTAATAATCAAGATGAATGATATGAGAGAACTATAATGAAAAGTCAAGATGTTTTTACTGACAAACAAGTGCATTCTTTCTTCACCATTATTTTATCTTTTAAAGTATGATTGTTCTTTCATAATTCTCCAAATGGTATATGAAGTGGTGATGTTACGTTATCATATTATTCGATCATTTAAATTACGTGTGAAAATTATTATTTTATTTTATTAATGAGGATTCTATCAATATATTGTATACATTCATATATCTACAAATCATATTCATCATTTTTTTAATTATAAATCTGTACCCGGGTCCCTTTTGAGATTTTTTTTTTCAATAGTCTCAAGCCATTATCAAATGAATATTTGAAATATACACAAAACATAGAATTCTATCTTGTTTTATCTTAGGTTTCGTTTTTTTAGTTTATTTTTCAGCAACGGACAATACTACCAAATCAGTAAAATCATTATTGTAAAAGACCTCATGGACGTTTCAATCCCTCTTTACCTCTTTTACCATGGCCAATGTGTTTAGGTCCGTTTATTGCATTGCCTAAATTGTCTCTCATCTATCTGACAATTCATAATAATTATTTATAAAAAAATAAAAATTTATGAGTTAATATTCAACTTTTACTAATATACTCCTAATAAAAAAATTATATTTAGATATATAAATTATTTTAACTTCGTAAATTTATATTACAAATATATATTCTCATCCATAAAATTAAATTTATAAAATAATTACTATATTTTTAAATATGATAATAATGTAACCATAATAATTAACTAATTAATATTTATTTGATTAATTTTATAAGTTATTTAATTATTATTATAATTTATTCAATATGTTTCATAATTTATTGATAATGTGAATAATCTTTTCTTTTATAAATAATATGCATTGTCACTTCATAATTAATCTGAACAATGCAAATTATTTATTACCTATTGAACAGAATAATATTACGAATCAAAATAATTTAATACAATATTATCTAATAAGTTACAAAAAATATCTCTATAGCGATGCCCCCTTAATATTTTGATGTGCGATTACTGGGTAATCGGCGTAAGAGAAGTTTAAACCAAAACTAAGAAAATACGTTGAAGTATAAAATTAGAGACCTCGAAACGTTAATATGTTAACCCAATTGAATTGAATAATATGGGCTAAAAGTATTTACACAGAAACTCACAATAGGAGTGAGATTAAACAGTGGGTTTTGATCTAAACAAATAAGTCAATTTAATCATACTAATTTTACATCAGTAAACCTTTTGTTCTGCAGGTTTATACGGCAACAGTAGATATCCATTGGCGACGAGCTCTCTTACCGAACTTAGAGTTCATGAAAAACCATAATATAATATAATATACATAGAAGAAGTAACAATAACTTTAGGGATGGAAGCATCCACCTATGACATTCTAGTAGTATACATACAGTTCGTCAGATTCCCAGCCTTTTGGTACCACACTCCGAGCAGAATTTGGAAGTCTCTCTGAAATAAGGAGAACCACATTCGTCACAGAATTTTGCTGGACTCGTCGGCTGAAAAATAGAACATCAAAAAGCATCAGACAACACGAAAGAGGAAGGTGAGCTGAATAATGAATATACGAAAATTGCTATGTATTTGTAATGTCAGGTTTCGTGAACTGAATAACTCAAAATCATCAAGGATTCGTAACCTCCATGTGAGGAGATCTGACAAATAGGGTCTTACAGCAACATCTCTTACAAATAAGAAAGGCTTAACAGCTGCGAAATGGCTCAACAAAAAGGTGGTTCCGTTTTATATGAGGCAAACAAATATTGCAGGCAACAGAGGTAAATTTACTGACGTGTCCATTTCACAATAATACAAGAGGAGATTGGAAGTTCTACACAAAGAAGTCGGTAAGCACTTTTTTGTTTCTGTATGCTGACCTTCCTGATTTCTTATTATCAAATAGATATTCCAGAAAACTGCATTAATACTAATGTTTCAGGTTTCTTATGTTTTTCCTGAAAAAATTGGTTTTCTGATAAAAAAATTGTATCACAATCTTATATCCCAACATGGACTTTATTGATCTTGGCACTGTACTTAGAGCTAGTTTATTGTCCATATTAAGTTGGCAATAAAGCATCTGTGTTTATAAGATGTCCCTTTCTTTTTGCTCAAGCATGTGCATTTGATCCCTCCAGCATCTGGATGAGGCCTTATTCAGTGAACTTTCTTTTACACCTCTTTTACCAATGTTCAAATTGCAATGCAGAAGAATGTTGGCTCAGTTTCTACCATGTTGCACTGTTTGTGTTGCGTAGTGATTAATGTTAAAAGGATCACAAGGACACATACTCTTTGTACAAAATGTGATGATGTGTACACATTTTGACATGGAGTATGCGTAATCCTCATGCACTACATGCATGGCATGCCCCTGTGTCACATACTCCGTAACACATGATCAATACTATACATATCCACTGATATATACATGGATGCCTGACAAACTCGGTTAGCCTTTATCCTTTTTCTTTCGAGGAAATGGTAAGCGTTTATCTGCTGATACCTTTGTGCTTGGTGTGGATTACAATTGCTCCATTTTTGGAAAGGAAACACTAATGGGTTGTAATGTTTCTTTTGTTTGATGACCTTTGTTTGTCACATGTATGTTCTAATATTCTAGTTATGAACATTTACAATTAGTTTTTTATTGTTTGCATGCAGTTCTGGGCGATTATCATTCAACATTTTGTGTATAGATCTTTTTGTACCGTATCATCAACTATTCTCATGACATCTTTTGTGTGCTTACTTTTACAGTCTTGCTAATGTCATTGTGGTATATTCTCTTTCATTTTCTCCTATTTCACAATTCTTTTGAGAAACTCCGCCTATGTTTTATAGCCGGTCCCAAGCCCGGATAAAGGAGGAGGGTTGTGTTAGGCCCCGACAGCCAGCGTAAAACCCTGTCGAATCTCATGAACATGGATCAACGAAGTCGTATGATCCATGTAGCCGACCCCACCTAGTGGGATAAGGCTTTGTTGTTGTTGTTGTTGTTGTCCATTTCACAATAACATCCTACGGTAAACTCATCATTTAAAAACAGCAATTGTTTGATTAAGCTCTTATAATAACTCTAGAATTCACAGAATATAATCAATAAAAATTTACTAACATGACCAAGAAAGAAGATAACAAGTAAGATAACCCTATAAATAATTTTCTTGAAAATATTAAACAACTCCCAAAGTTCTCCTCAAAAAAAAAAAAAAAAACTCGCAAAGTCCTTTTTTTCAAAAGGCCCATACTCTCTCAAAATCTTTATGTCTATGCATTTGCTATTTGGATATCTTCACTTGAAAATGCACCAAGGATCCAATTATTTGTTAGGACTTGAGACCAAAGAGTAGGACTTATCAGCGAAAATATAATGCATTTGGAATAATAAGCATAACAAACCAGTTGGGGGCCTAGGTTGGAGACATTGAAATCTGGGGCATCTAGTTCACACTTCACATAGAACCAGAAAATCCAAAAATAATATTGTGATGCTATCATATATGCCTATATAAGTGGTATTGTCAAAAGAAAATTTTCACATCCGTTGTTCTAAAAGTTGATATTGTTAAAAGCAAATTCACATCCATTGTTCTAAGAATTCAGAGCCAAAACTCTTTACTATTCTTAACCAAACTTAAATAAAATGCATTCAAAAGGATACAAAAAAGAATATCTCACCAGTATGTGCAAGCGGCCACCAATATGGCATCCAGAGATGGGTTGCAAACATGTTACGTGTTGTGGCATGGTCTGACTTTGATGCTGTTGGGAAATATCTGGTACATGAGAATGTGTACATTGATGCATGTGAGAGAAGTGTGACGAATCCTGACTTTGATGCAGAGTTTGCTGATGAGTTTGATGATAAGAGTGAAAATGAGGCTGCTGCGGAAGGTGCTGAAAATGAGGCTTTGTTGGAGTCAGCTGCTGACTTTGTGACTAAAATGAGAAAAAAATGTTAGTAACTACAAAGTATCACAAAGAAACTATCTAACATTGTTTATGTCTATATTAAACACAAAACTCAACTGGATGACTTCGCAACTTGTCAGTCATGCTCCCTCCCCTTGAAAAAGAAAAAAAGGAACTAAAAGTTTTCCCCAGGTGATAATGTACTCATCATACTGTCTACCGTAGCGATTAATGATTCAATGGAGATAAGGAGCAAACCAACAGTAGCATATCAAACAAATTGATGTCATTCTTTCCTATTTAATGACCAGGGTTGAATTAGTTAGGTAGATAGAACTTTCTTCTTGCAGCTTAATACTCATAATATAAATTCCTTGTCTTTCATGCTTCAAGATACATTAAAGTCTAAAAAGCACAATAGATCTTTGTAAACATGAAAAACCTACTAGCATAAAACCACAAGCATCTTGAAACTTGTGAAATCACAGATTCAGTTCCATCTTCAACTAGATTGTAAGATGTAGGCATTTTTCTTTCTGAAAGAAAAATGTATGTAAATGAGCTAATTGACGTAGGAAAGTGAAAAGAAAGGCCTCCTGAATCGGCGTGCCCAAGTTGTTAAGCATATTCCAAGGAACATGAGATCAACTTATATAGAAAAAACAATTTCCCAGGCCTTCCATAAAAGTACCTCATGCAACGGGCGGAAACCTACTGCATTAGCCAATGGAGAACTTTCGGCACCTGGCAATTCCTAATTGAATACAAAATGGAAAAAGTTATGCAATCAGATAAATATTGAAGCAATAATTGTTTTGTGAGACGAAAATTGAAGCAATCATTAGTTACATGGTTTGGGCCTTGGGAACATATGGTCAACCCAGGAATGTTCGAAACAGATTGCGATGCAACACGCTTGTACTTGTGGCGCGGTGAGTAAAATTTATAATCTCTAGCAGAAACAGCCGCCTCATGTCGGCCAGTCAAACGTTTGAACCTGCACAAGTTTGTTATTTCATAAAAACATTAATCATGCATAAACAATCGACTCAACTTATTTATGGACAACTCATTAACTTGTACTTTCAATAATCACTAATACAATGTTCAGAGAAAATAGTGCATAATTTGTATTCTGGCTTTTTTTTTTGAAAGAAAAATAGGATGTTGACAATGGGTCAATCATCCATTTATTAGAAGCTTTTAATTATAGGGTTACAAGAAGGAATGTACAGAGTTACAAGCACATATCATAATTCTCTCCGGTCTTTAATATGGCGCCGGGCTGTCTGCACCATATTCTCCACATATACCCTGTCGCCACTGAACAATGCTTCGTTGCGTTGTTTCCAAATGGCCCATATACAACCATAGATGTCACCCTTTTGTTGGATGATACATATCCTGGCTTATGCATGTTCAGATTTTCCTCTTTTTCCCCTTTTCATATCTCTAATCCATACTGAGTACCACCCTCATGCCTTCATATCCAACTATGCCTAATAATATTTCCATTAATATATATATTTTTTTAGAAGAAAAAGGATGACCACCAGAACAGTGGTTGTCATCTAGTAATATATAGAACTATGAAAGAAGTGTACATGTGTAGGCACTCAGGGAGAGCAAGAAAAAGAAAAAGAAAAAGAGTGACCTGAGCTCACAAAAAAACTAGCCAAAACCCCACTTCCTAATAAGAAAGGAGATGTGGTGTACAATACGCTTAGGCTGACATCTCTCCCCACAAAAATGCTTCCACTTTGGTGATAAATTCATTTAGGTATTACATTCCTGAGAGTGGGATATTTTTATTTCTAGTTCAATATAGATTCACTTGTAAATTTTTAGTAAGTTTAATATGATCCTCCAATGGTAAAGAACTTGTGTATCCTTGTGTATCCTTGAACAAGCAAAGAGGGACTGCCAAAACACACTTCAATTGGACCCAAATCTAATGCTAATGGGCATGTCACTTTTAATTTCCATCAATGCTATCAAAATCATGAATCGGCCAATTTTGTGAATCTACCAAGAAAAAACGAGTTGACTCTGCGTCTGTCACGGGGTCATTCTCGGACACTAGACCACGTGCGGCGACCAAGCGGATAAGCACCTAGCCAAGCCTGTTTTGAGTTTGCAGCGGAAGTTTTATGGTCAAGACGACTTTGCCGAGAGTCGCTCTTATAGGCGTTCAATCGCGGACATGACTAGAGTGTTGGACTACTCGTCACGAGACTGTGGCATTAGCGCTTTGCGGCACTAATGTAGGCGTTTGGGCGCTTAAAGTCCGAAGGGGCGACGAAGGGACCACGAGACGCCACGAAGGGACACCGATGTGGGTTGCCACCCCACGCTCAAGGCCATGACACTAGAATTAAAGGAAAGCTTACTTGTATTAAATATGATGAAACATAACATACAATTGGGCCTCGGAAGGCACTAGTGAACTCCTCCCAGTGTACCGTAGGTATAGGAGTCTTGTTACATATTGAAGAAGCAAAAGACGTATCCTATGGGAACGTCACCTACTTGGCCATTCATAAGGACGGCCTTACAAGATAAATGCCCTAAGGGCGGATAACTTGGTACTCCACAATATTACGCAGTGCGGGGCGGCTGCATGTGTTCCATGTTTTCGGCGCTGAGCGGCCGAGGACTATAAGTTGAGCGGCACTGGTGCCGCGAGGCTTCACGTTTCGTGTCACGGGAAACGCCCCGTGACATTCTCCCCCACCAAAGTCGGCGACGCCCCCGACGCCGTTGTCCGAGCTTCCTCGGGGCCTTCGTCTTGAGTCTTGACTTCGCTTGTCTCGTTCAATTCTGCCTTCTTTGCCTTGACTTCGACTTCACCAGCATCACGCAACGCCAGGAACGCCCGCTCCTTGGGGTCTCGCTGAGGACTCCTCCCTCAGGCCTGCTTCGCTCGCTGATCCTTCGTCCAATCCGGGGTCATCACTTGTGCAGCGCCAGTGGAGTCCGCCATGTGCGGTCTGACTTCATCAAGCAACTATCCGTCCATCAAGTCTCTGTTGGCTTCACTTCTCTTTGACTTGCGCAGCGTCAACTTGTGTGATTTGGCTTCTTTGGGGGTGAAACAACTCTTGTATGCCTTTAGGAATAGCGCGGAGAAGAGTTGTCTCAGGGTCGTGTAGAACACGATGAAGAGTCTCGCCATTCGACCTGCATGATTTGACTCGATGCCTTCATGTTGCGGATGGCCGCAGCATAAGGTCTCCCTTCCGTCGAATGCGAAGTACAGGACCATCTCACCCTCGATGATCATTCTTGAATTTCGACGGCTTGAAACAGCACAAGCTCTCCGATGTCGATGCTTGTAGCTTGTCTGCTTCGGATGCCTGGGGTCGCTATGATGAGCGACAAGAGTCTTCCCACGGATACACTGGGACGCTTCAGGTCTCTTTGTGGGCTTGACTCAATGTCTCTATGTTGCAAATGATTGCAACGTAGAGTCTTCCATACCTCTGCCGAACGAAAAGCGCAGAACCACCTCCTACTTGGTGATCACCTGATGTTTCGACAGTCTTGAGGCGGGACAAGGTTCTTTGATCTGACAATCCATGCCTTGTCCATCCAAGTCGCCATAGTGGGCGACGAGAGTCTCCCCACGTTTCCTTGTGGTTCAACTCGTTGTCCCCAAGTTGCAGATGGCTGCAACGTTGAGTCCTTCGTCCGCCGAGCCTTAAGAACATCTCCACCTTCCCCTTGGTGGACAATAGATATCTCGACGGTTTGAGGTGGAGCAAGGTTCTTTGGTGTAACATTCCGCACCTTGTCCACTCCAAGTCGCTATAGTGAGCGACGATGAGGATCTCCCCACATGTGCCTGTGGTTCGACTCTCTTCTCCTGCTTCGATGGGCGATCTTTATCTTTGGCATAAGTAGTTTCCTCCTTGCGACTTGAGCTTCTCTCCCCCACCATTGCCCTTGCCCAAGGGCTTTGGTGGTATGGCACTTGTTCCGATTGACTTGGCAGCGTCGACTAGTGAGCGGAGGTTGGACGATCCGGTCGTTCCAACTCCTTCCTAGTCCAAAGCTTCTAACCCCTCTGCTTGAAGAGCACCAACACTGGGTCTTCATCCTCCTGGGAACACTGTAGGCGGAGCTCGGTGATTCCTTTCACTTCCTCCTTCAACATGCCCATCTGGCCGATGCTGAACAATGCGATCTTGACGTCCAGTCCCAACTTGTCAGGGCTTGCATAATTGATGAACTGCCAATTCTTCTGTCCCATGTCTGGGATGCATGTTTGCCACATTCCACATTGTCGCGATGGCAACGCCATCCTGAGTTTGCCACATCTTGCAGGGTTCTTGGGATATGCCTTCTTCCGATCCTGGGACCTCCTTTGAAGCTTTGACATTCCCTTTGGGGTATGGACGGGGCGAGATCGTTGTGCTCATTCACGAAGAGGATGCACCTTAGATGCTCGTCCGTCCGCACCTTGGACAAAGTAATGTCACTGTGCTTGTCATCCTAGATCATACACCTTTGACATACTCGTCCACCGGGCGGCTTGACCCTTGCGAAAGAGTAGCCGTTCCGGGCCTTCACTAATCCGGGCGGATGCTTGTGAAGACGCTCCGCTTAGATAAGCGGACTGCGGTTGGTGAACTCGTGGCATGAGTTCCCGACATTACCTCCATCTCCATTCGAAGGGACGACATCGCCAATGTGTCCTTCGAAATCTTCGCATTGCGATCCTCGGAGGCCGCTTCGATTACTCGAGGCGATGTCCGAAAGGAAAGGGCACTCCTTCCTTCGGTTGACGGTAGAACGCTTGACAGCAGCATGCCAAGGTTCGCCGATGCTCGATGCTCAGACCATTTGCCAAATTGGTCGCTGAGTTGAGGCGTCGATTTGTGTTGGCATGTATCAGGTTCGTCCCACTCCTCGATGGATGACATTGCGCCGCTTGCGGGGCGACACTTGACGAGGCAGGCAAGGCTGACAGCTCGTCCGTGAGTGTTTGCAAGTAATCAACGCTTTGCTCCATTCCTGAAAGTCATCGTGGCGTGGCAGGTGAGGCTGCGACACGACAGAATGCTTGTGATTGATGCTCCTTGGCCGAAGGGATGATATTCTAAAAGGGACCGTGAACCTTGATATTTGTCTTTAAGCCAACTTCTCCCGTGAAGCGGTTGTGCACTTCACGTTGCATGACTGGGCATGCGATGCGACGTCACGAAATACCGAGAAGCGCCAGGTCGCCATGGTAGTGCATGACCGACAGTCCCTGAATGTGACACGGGTCCTCCGAGTTACACGACGCTCGTGTAAGCGATCTCATGATATGAGCAGCGCAAGACCATCATGCGGAGCATATGGCCACTCTTTGACGCAACGCGACACTTCAGGATTCCCGACTGTATACCTGGGGTGGTTGATCTGCTCGAGTGAGCGACGCATGACCGTCCCGGTTAGGCGGGGCGATCAATCCGTCATCATGATGCATGACGGACGTTCCTTGACACGACACGGGTGTATGAGGAACAAGCTGCGGGGCACGACTGGGCGTGCGGCGAGGAGGCTTGCCATGCCTTTCTCGTTGGCGTCCATGATCAAAGACCATGGTACCAGTGCGCCTGAGCGTGATGGAGTATTTGAGCGGAAGCACATTTTCTACGCCAGGGCACGTTGCGACGACACAAGCGAGTCATCGTCGCTGGGTAATCCGAACAGGAAGAACTGCTCTGATACCACTTGTCACGGGGTCATTCTCGGACACTAGACCACGTGCGGCGACTAAGCGGATAGGCACCTAGCCAAGCCTGTTTTGAGTTTGCAGCGGAAGTTTTATGGTCGAGACGACTTTGCCGAGAGTCGCTCTTATAGGCGTTCAATCACGGACATGACTAGAGTGTTGGACTACTCGTCACGAGACCGTGGCATTAGCGCGTTGCGGCACTAATGTAGGCGCTTGGGCGCTTAAAGTCCGAAGGGACGACGAAGGGACCACGGGACGCCACGAAGGGACACCGATGTGGGTTGCCACCCCACGCTCAAGGCCATGACACTAGAATTAAAGGAAAGCTTACTTGTATTAAATATGATGAAACATAACATACAATTGGGCCTCGGAAGGCACTAGTGAACTCCTCCCAGTGTACCGTAGGTATAGGAGTCTTGTTACTTATTGAAGATGCAAAAGACGTATCCTACGGGAACGTCACCTACTTGGCCATTCATAAGGACGGCCTTACAAGATAAATGCCCTAAGGGCGGATAACTTGGTACTCCGCAATATTACGCAGTGCGGGGCGGCTGCATGTGTTCCATGTTTTCGGCGCTGAGCGGCCGAGGGCTATAAGTTGAGCGGCACTGGTGCCGCGAGGCTTCACGTTTCGTGTCACGGGAAATGCCCCGTGACACGTCCATCTCGTTTCAGACCAGAGCGAGATGGATTTCCATTGCGTGCTGGATCGTAGAAGTAGTTGACACGGCATGCTGCTGTGCCAACTTTTTTTTAGTAGGTCCATAAGTGTGTCTCCCCTAACCCCTTTTTACATCAATTCCTAACCTCGAAACATATTTCTGCGCTGCATTGTTGCTGTTGTCGGTTTCTGCTATTACTGCTGCCACCAGTTTCTGCTGTTGCCGTTGCTGGTCGCTTTTGTTGCTGCTGCTTGTTGGTACTGCTGGGTTCCTCTCCTCTCTTCCTCGTCCCTCTTTCTTGAACTCCTCTGCTCGTGAGCAGGAGATAGTGCATCCTCCCCCTTCTCGTCCGTCTCTCTCAAACTCTTATACTCACAATGCAGAAGATGATGCGTGGTCCCCTGTCACAATTCCTCCTCTACTTTTCAATCTTAGGCAACTCTTGTTGTTTGCTGTTCATTGGTGGATAGTGCCTCAAGTGACAAGGTGTCATAGCACAAGACTCCTCTTCTGCTTGCGCAACTCACCCTTTATTGAGATTTCATAAATTTGTTAGAATTTATCTACATTATTAGATCACTTGTTATCTATTATCACTTATTAGATCGACTATCATATCATTAACTATTATTGGATCTCATAAATGATATGTACAAACTATTGATGCTATGCAAGCTTTTTTATTTTTTTACATTTAATATAATATATAGTTCATAATATAATTTTGGTAGAATCAACTCTGTCGTGCTACGATCTTACGTTTTGCATGTTCACCTATCCTTTCGGTGTCGACTCCAATTTACAAGTTAAACAACATTGATTTCCATAATTCTACTTACTACACACACTTCATATAAAATATATAAGATTCATGCCTGTAACAGGATTATTTAAGTGAAAACTTTGAAACACACTTGAGAACTGTAGCCTAAAAAATCAACATACCATTCTGCATCATCATCACTTATGTCACTTGGTTTCTCAATAATAACCAACCCATTAACAACAACGAAGCGCACACGTTTCTCTTCTTGTACAACTAACTCGGGGAACTTGGCTCTTGTTGCAAGGGATGTTGCCAGCTCTCTTCTCTTGAAGCTATGAGGACCTGAAACATAAAAAGCCCAAAGACATGCTCAAAATACAGGTAACCAATCTACTGTTCTTGCAAAACTATTTCTTGTTGCAACTGACCGCTCCATACCGTTTCTAGGAAACTTCTGTGATAGTCGTCTATACAAACCACCAGCTGCTTCAAGAGCAACTCCAATGGTCTTGTCACGAATTCCATCCAAGGAAGAGAGCCGAATGTTAACATCATTAACCAAGGTCTCATACAGATTGGCTACGTACATCAGCGGCAAAGCAAACCTCGGGTCACCTTCATATTGGATGTCCCTGTGCTTCCTTTTGTTTAATTTTTCATGTCCCTGATTACATCCAACATCTGAAGAATCACCAACTTCAATGACTCGTTCTTTGATAAAATGATCAAGAAATATTTGTAAAAATCTAGCTCGTGCTGTTTCTATGGGTGACAGATCTGTCAAAAAATGAACATATTAGTTTAATATTATATTTCTTAAATTGACGCATTCGCAATAAGAAAAAAACTCATCAGTACCTTGGATGGTCAGAATGTTATATGACGTAGGACTTGGAGACCTGCCACCACTCTCAAGGACTGATCGCTCTTCATCAACTATGCCAACACCATGAAGAGAAATCGGGTTTCTGTATGAATTACCTACACAATCCTAACAGAAAAAAAAAGACACCATTTTTTTTCAGTAGACTATTTTTGGCAAAAAAAATGACATCCCCAGCAAAGGATTCAAATTTATCGTACGTACATACAAAAAGTAACAAATTCACAGTAAGTACTCCATTTATCACTAAGGATCTCTATATCTTTATTTTTTGTTTTAGCAGGTAGAAGAGAAGACTTTGTAAATCAGATCAATACGCAATATACTTAACACGAATCCGGAACCCTGTTATTTGGTGTAAAAATCTCATGATTATTGGCTGAGATAAGGGCAGACCTAATAAACTGAAGACAAGATGGGACACAATGGTAAACCTCTTCGTTATTCAAAGAGAAGAAAAATGTATACATCCAAGTGGATATGTGCTGTTTTCTTCCCCGATTTTGAAGTGAGATGATAGATACTGCTAAAAAGTGCCTTCTTTTTGGGGCTATAAACAAGTAAAGAACATTAGAAAACCGAACCGGGGATGGGAATATACGACGGAATTGGAGTCGTCGTCGTTGTGATCGTCGTCCAAGCTATCGTCGGTGACGGCGTCACGGTCGACATCGCTGATCCCCCCGATCTCCCCCGCGTGGGAGTCGACGGTGTTGAGGTCGTGGAGCGACCCGGCAATGAAGGAGCTCGATGGCCTCAGGCTATAGTGCGGCAGCGGAACCCTAGAAGAAGCCATGACGCCTCCTCCTCCCTACCCCTACTCTTTCCACCTTGACCTCCTTCCTCCTCGCCTCCAAGCTCTCGAAACGGCGACAGGACCTCGGGCCGGCGACGAGAAAGCCCTATACCGGTCGTGTGGAGAGACGTGAGCTCCAGCCGCGCGACTTGAAAGGGGGAATGGGAGGGAAGGAGGAGGGCGGGGCGGCGGAACGAACCTGTGAGGCTCTTCGAGGCGGTTGGCGGCGAGCGCGCGGAGGCTGCTTCCGACCTCCCCCTCCGCCGCTGACGACCCGGCGGTCGCTCGCGCTTTGGACTCCTTGGTTGGGGACCCGCTCGGGGAAGACACTTCCAGGTACCAAACAGTGCCTCCACTGGACCGGTCGACAGAAACTACAAAAAAAACCGGTTTAAAATTTAAACCGGCTTCTTAGTCGTCTGGTGGATCCAAAATGCTGAAAGAGAGACAGCTCAAAATACATTTTTCGGGGTAATAAATTTTTGATCAAATCGATTTATATATTTAGTTGGTAATGGAAATGAGTTATAATAAATTACTTGTTTTTTTGGATAATATGAGAAAATATTTAAGGCGAAAAGTAAGTATAGAATTTATGAAAAAATATATTTTCTTTCTATATGTATCATATCACTTTCTTGCATGAACAAGGAGGGGGAATATATGGAATAGTACTTTCCCAATTTTGACATGAAGTTTGTAAATCATTGCTATATTGTTATGGACTTATGGGTTTATGTAACGGTGTGAAATGAATATTCATGCTAAAAATATTTATCCTATTAGTATCTGCAGTTTTCTAAAATGTGAGAAATGCAATAAAAGAAGGATATAATGCGCCACGTGGATTTTTAGTTTAAAATTTCCAGTAATTTCAATTCAACCAAATTGTCCACATTTATATATGTTGAATTAAAATTCAGCGCTTATACAAAAAATATTTATAAATGGAAGTTTATATAAAAAATATTCTATCTCTACTAAAAAAATTGATAATATATATTAATTATATAAATAAAAAACGAACTTCACGGACTTCTACGATTTTTTCGGGTGGACCCTAATTTTAGCGGGTGAATTTTAATTTATTAAAAACTATTTTAAATTATATTTGGTCCTTAATTTTTGATTTTTTTGATTCAATTTTTTTGAATGAGATAAATTTTTATTTTTTTTACACTCTTATATGTCTAGGACTACAAGTACTTAACTATGCGATGTTTTTAAAAAATGATTCCTAATAAAAATAATGATTCTAAAAATGAAACATGAAACTACTAACAGTCAATGAGTAGACATAAATCTGCTTTCGGATTGTGCCAAAATTCAACGCCTATATTAAAGACACACCCGCACAATACATGGAAAGTTCATATGAAAAAATGAACGAGTCATGAACTTTTTTGTGTTGCATGCGTGTCAATACACGTACTTTTTATTTTTTTCGATATTTTCTTTATTAATAATTCAGAGGATATATATAGAGAGAAATATGAGCGAATTATGCACTTTTGTGTCGTGCTTGTCTCAATCGACTTTACACATTTTTTTATTCTTTACTAATATATATCAGTTACAAGTGATTTATAAGTCCTTCAGTCATCTATGCACTTTTATCTATTTTGTTGAATTTGTAAATTGTAATGTGGAGATAAGATTATATAGACATATAAAAGATTCTACAACCATAAGCACAAACAATTATCACAAGAACTCTTTCGTTGACTATGAAATTGTGCTCGACAGCTCATTCCTCTTGATAAGAAGACGTTATTACTCAAGCCTGGCTTCAAGAAAAGTTTGAGACCAAGAATTGGGCCTCTCTCAACCTGCAAGAAACTGAACATCCAAGATCTACAAGTCCAAGGTGCAGTGATCAGAGGAAAATTATGATTATTAATGCAAATTCCGCCTCAGTTAACAAAGAACAATATGATCCATCCATATTTTCAGAAAACTTAAAAACTTTAATTATACATGTCGTTGCTGCAGTGATGTAAAATGCATGCCGATGAAGTGAGTATCCAAAACTAGGAAACAGTACAGAAAAAAGGGGAAAAAGAAGAAATGGGTTTACATCTGAAATTATCTATTTGGGTTAAGCATTTGACAAATCACCAACATATGTAGGAGGCCATACAGTTGCACAGATCAAGACAATTATCCACGGCAACGAGCACATTAGGAAAGTTTTCCTGCCTCAGACCACTGCATTGCCATGATCTATTTCTTCAAGCCATGCAACTACTTGATTGCTTGATGGCCTCATCCTTGGAGATGCACGCGCACACAGACATGCAATCACAAGTACCCTCCTCAACTCACGGTCGTGGCCTCTGCCATGAATGCTGGGATCGAACACTTCATCCTCCCTACTCTCCCTCTTCATCTGAATCACCCATGGCACCACGTCCCAGCCGCTCTTCGGTCTGGTAATGTCGACAGGCCTTCTGCCGGTGAGCAGCTCCAGGAGCACAACGCCGAAGCTGTAGATGTCACCCTCGCGGGAAGCAACCCAGGACTGTGCATATTCTGGAGGAATGTATCCTAATGTTCCCACTGGATAAGTCATCACAAGCGTGTCGTTTTGTGGGATCAGCCTAGCATTTCCGAAGTCTGCTAAATGCGCTTCAAAATTTTGGTCCAAGAGTATGTTGCTTGATTTGATGCCCCTGTGCACTATATGGGGCTCACAATAATGATGCAGGTAAGCCAAGCCCCTCGCTGCGCCGCGAGCGATATGGATTCTTCTCTGCCAGTCTAGCGATGAGTTTCCTTCCAGATGGAGCCAGTAGTCCAAGCTCCCATTCTCCATGAATGTGTAGATCAGGAGTCTGTCTCTGCCAACATTACCGTATCCTAGCAGCAGTACAAGGTTTGCATGCTGCATTAGGGAAAGGGTCTCGACCTCAGCTTGGAACTTTCTCTCCGTCTGATCAAAGAAGTCGCCGGAGAGCCGCTTGATGACCACCTCCCTTCCATCTGGTAAGGTCGCCTTGTAAACCAGGCCGAAAGCGCCACAGCCTATGATGTGAGCCTGATCAAAGTTGTTCGTGGATGTCTTAATGTCATCTATGTCATAATGGTCCTCGTTTTGGAACAAGAGCCTCAAGTTGCAAGCATCAGAGTCTGTACTTTCATCCACAAGCGCCACCACTCTTGCATTACCTTTACGCCTTAGTACAATCACGCATATAAAACCTATCAGGACTGCTGTCCCGGCTCCGATACTGATCGTGATAACTAGAACTGCACTATTCTTATGCTTAGTGATAACTGGGCTCGATGGAACTTCAGATATGCATGGTGACAAGTGAGAGCCACAGAGACCAGGATTGCCCTCAAAATTGGTACTCGGAAAGGTTAAGAATTGGCCTCCGGTCGGTATCTGTCCTACTAAGTTGTTGTAAGACAAATCAAAATTTGATAGAAAGCTTAGTTTGATCAGAGATTGTGGAATGCTTCCTGTGAGATTATTGTGCGACAGAATCAGGGAAGACAAATTTGACATTCCTGACAACTCCTCAGGTATGGTTCCTGAAAGATTGTTCCAGCTCAAGTCCAAAACTTGAACATTCACAAGGTTTCCAAATCCTGTCAAATGTCAATATTGAACCAGTGATCTTATTGTTGCTCAGTATCAGTGATGAAGCAAAGCTGCTCATCTGATTATACTGCAGGCCTGTTGTTGAGTTCCTTGTGACAAAGTATGGGAAGTTCTCCAGTGAACCAACTTGCCATTTCTTGCTGCTGCCAGCCATTAGGCTCTTCATCTGCGTCAAGCCATATGGCAGCTCCCCACTCAGAGAATTGTTAGACAAGTCCAAGTAAAAGAGGTTGTCGAGATTTCCTAAATATGGCGGGATGGTGCCGGACAAGTGATTCCACGATATGTCTAACACCTTCAACTGCTGCAAGTTTGCAAACCATTGGGGAACAGAGCCTCGAAGAGCGCAATTCGCAATGACAAGGAGCTCCAGCTTCGGAAACCCTTTAATGTCATCAGCGGGCATTGTTTCTCCACCACGAAAATTCCGTGTCAGAACTAGACTTGTAAGATTCCCACACTGCTGTAGGATTTGCAGAGCTGAGCTTATATTTGAGAACTGATTACCAGTGAGGGATAGATCGGCCAGGGAACCGAAATCCTTGAAGCTTACCGGAATTTCGCTAGTAAGATTGTTTCTTGCTAGATTCAAGGTTCTTAATTGCGCACATTTGGGTAAATTATCAGGAATAGGACCAGAAAATTTGTTGGAACCAAGATCAAGGGTGCTTAACTGAGACATGGCTGTGCAATTGATATTGATCCCTCCACTAAGCGTGTTGTTGTTGAAATTGAGAACTTTAAGGGACGGCGAGCTAGACATGGAAGAAGGCAGATTGCCTCTAAACTTATTGGACTGAGCAGAAAAAGATTGAAGCTTGGGAAGGCTACCAAAGACATCAGGAATGAAGCCCGAGAATTGATTCAGAGATATGTCAATTTGGACAAGGTCTGCGAGGCTGCCGATGGCAGCGTTCATATTGCCGGAGAAGTGGTTCTGCTGCAGGAATACTTGTGTCAAGCTTGTCATTTGGAACAACTCGTCCGGCAAGCTTCCTGTGAGTCCATTGAGGCCGAGATTGAGTTCATCAAGCGACTTGCAATTCTTCATACCCCTCGGGAACTCGCCTGAGAAGTTGTTGAAGCTAAAGCGAAGGACATGGATGCGAGCAGAGGAGTTACAGATACCTGCATCGATGGTGCCGTAGAAGTTGTTGGCCGAAAGGTCGAAGGAGGTGAGGTTGCTCGAGCCGGTCATGGCTGGATGGCTTCCGCTGATGTAGTTATAGGAGATATTGAATACTTGGATTGTCGGAAGGCTCAGGTTAGCCGGGATCTCTCCAACGAACCTGTTCATGCTGACTTTGAGTATCTCCAGACGCGGCAACCGAAATAGCTGCCATGGGAGTTGTCCCTGGAGAGAGTTGGCTGAGAGGTCGAGACTTCTAAGATGATCCAATCCCGCTAAAGACTCCGAAACAGAACCCTTCAAGCTCGAGTTCCCAAGGTCTAATCCGATCACCCTTCGGCCGGAGGTCGTCGGCGGATCGCAGACCACGCCGGGCCAGTCGCAGCAGCTGGAAGAAGACTCACTGAATTGCCAACCGGGCACCGCCGTCTGCAGACTGCCTGAGAAGCCGCGCAGCGCATTCAAGTCGTCGGAATTGCAGGTCTGGTTGCTCTGGCAATAAACTAGCGGGACTTCGCATAACAGGAACAAGAAGGACGAGGAGAAGAGCAAGCGGTAGAAGGCCAATAGGTCATGACAGCCTCGTCGTCGTCGCCGCTGTCCACTTTCTCTACCCGTGTCCGCCATTAGTGGAACTATTGAGTAATGAGTAGGCAGAGAGAGAGAGATAGAGAGAGAGAGAGAGAGAAAGGGAGGTTCTGTGATCGTTCTCAGTTGAATTACTTGGTCTTTCAAAGGAGAAAGAAAGAGAGAAAAGGCGTGTCGGGATTTGAATTTAACGAGAAAGTAGTTATAGCGTCATACATTTTGGAAGGTAGTGGTAGTAGGTCAGGGCCCGTTTCGCAATAGTTGAAAAAAAACGTTGATTTTAAATTCCATTCCTTGCCGAAAAAAAAAATTCTTTTAGAAATTCACTTTTCAAAATTTGATTTCTTAAACTATTAATTTCCTTTGGATAAATTGGTCATTGGAAGTTTTTATTTCATGGCATAAAAAAATTTATTGATACCCTCTCGCTTGCAATATGGGAAAATTGCCCTCAATCTAACCTCTTGACGTCTTTGAAGAGGCCTCGTTGCAGTGCCATGAAGAAGAGATACTAGAACACAAGCGAAAAAGAAAACAAATGGAGGTCTGTGTGCTTTTTTTTCTGTTGGATGGAGCGAATATCTCGAGGGTCAGGAGTCGTTAGTTGTAGGTGCCAAACGTCATTCTTTTATTATAGTTCAAAGAAAGAAAAACAACCAACGGAATGTATGACCATTTTTCTATATATTTTGATGCATCCAAACGGACTCTTTTTTAGAGTTAAGAGTGCAAGACTTTTTTTTTTTGAGGGAGAGAGGGGCTGTTGTTTTTTTTTTTCCTAAAGCTTTATTTCGTAATTTAAATTAACATAGATTAGGGTGGGGAAGTGATAGTTGATGAGGTTGAATGTGTTGAAAATTTATATAAATAATATTTGGATATGAGTTAATAGTATAAAGTGAGGCAAGGAAGATGAAAATAAGTAAATGTCTTTATTATTCTTAACAAGATTTCATTTCTTTTTAATTTGAATAAGATGAAAATAGTAGAATGGGAATAATAATTTTAGCCCATAAAAATCACTAATTTTGTGGGTTTAGTTTTGAGTCATGTGATGAACTAACAAACACCAAATTAACCTTAGTTGAAATTTTAAATTACTATCGAAACAAGGTTTAAGAATTTTAAATCCATCTCGCCCAAATTAAACCTAACTTATTCTTCCTTAACCCTCCGTCCAAATAGACTCTAAAATTAACTACTTTGTTTCTAAAAATAAAAAATATTAATGAGCAAATGAGTATGTTGAACACTCCCTTTACGTCTTTTTATTTGTTATCATTTAATTAATTTAATAATTATAATTCATAAATAAGTCAATTATATATTTGTTAGATAAAATAATATATATTTATTGGATTAATTTGATAATAAAAAAGGATCATCTAAGATTAAATCATAACCATTGAATATTTGTTAAAATAGTTTGATCATGACAACTTAGATTAATAATATGATGATATTGAACTTAACAACATTAATTATTTAACACATAACTTAAATTAATATACAATTATTTTATTAATTTAATAAATAAAATTATTTTTCTACACATGTTCTACATCAAATTATCTACATATACATTTTCCTAAAAAAACATGTTAAACAAGCGAAATATTTTAGCCCATTGAGGACATTAGCATGGATGGTATCGAGGTTGATGGAATTGGGGCATCGTGTATCATCAAGGGAGATGGGGTCATTTGGCAGAGTGGTTTGGTGTCGAGCTAGATGGCGACGAAGTCAGCGATGCTAGGCCGTTGTGTACCAATGAGGCATGGGGATGGAGTCGAGGACATCAATGTGGCACGGGATCAATCAGATTGTGTTGAGGTCGAAGACGCTACGGCATCATGTAGTGGTGAGGCATGGGGATGGCATCAAGGACATTGACGTGACATGAGTCGACTGAACAACCTCAAGGTTGCATAGCGGCGAGCTATGGGATGGCGATGCAAGGGCATTTGTCGGCAATGAAGATCGCTTCGTGCGGCAGCGCAACATGGGGTTGGGCTAGATCAATGGAACAAGAGGGGGCAATGATGGAGGTTGAGAGAGATAGAGAGGGAGGAAGAAAAGGAGAAAGGAAAAGAGATTGAGATAGATATAGAGGGAAGGACAAGCAAAGAGGGGAAGAGATAGAGATGGGGGAGGGAGAGGAGAGAGATGGAGAGTGGATAGGAGAGCTAGTGTGTCTCAGCTTTGGGTTTTAGGGTGAGATCCCCATATTTGAGCCAATGAGGATTAATCTAAAGCGCATGTTTTTTATCCGAAGGTAATATTAAAAGGGTCATGGTGTCCGCCCTCTAAAGAGACACCCCAATTTCTCCCCCCTCCTTATTATTTATATATGGGTAAAATGAATGTGTGAAGCAACATGCACTTCACACTATACGAAGCAGCATCTGAACTGTCTAGACGCGATCTAACGACTCACACGAAGGTGCTTGATCTGATTCGTTCAGATCGAACGAATGATATTTTGGTATTTTGATCTTGTTTCCCATTCCACTCAAATTTTGCCTATTCCTCTCTCTCTCACTCCCCATTTCAAACTCTCACTCCCGTCGCAGATCGGCAACCGGCGGCTCCAGATCTCCTTCTTCTTTGGCGAGCACAGGTTGGCGACCAGCGACTACAGTTCTCCATCCCCCTTCGACCGCGATCTCTCCAAGACTCTGTAATATTCTCCGGTGATCTTGAGTGCAGTAGGAGAGATGGTCCCACTCCCGACTTCTCCCTCCCCCCCTCTCTCCCCCTTCTTCTTCTCTCTCTCAATCTCTCGCTCCCGCTGTCGATCTCTCTCTTGATCTCAAACTCTCGCTATAGATCAGGGACACTCTAGATCTCCTTCTTCTCTGGCAAGCGCAAGGGCAGCGACCAATGGCTCTAGATCTCCATCCGCCTTCGACAGCGGCCTCCTCCAGACCTTTGTCTTCTTCTCCATTGCACATACAATTTTCTATCCAACGAGTGCGGGTGTGGCGACCAGCAGCTCCATATCTCCATCCAACATGATGACAACCCTCATTTTTGTACCCCTCTCTCTTTGACTGTTCTCTTCTTACCATTCGTTGACTGCCACATAGGTCTCTCTTTGACTGTTGCACAGACCTCCACTTTCTTTTTTCATGAGCGCTAGGGTAGTGACGAGCGGCTCCAAATCTCCATCCCCTTCTACCGCGACTGCCTCTAGACCTCTGCCTTATTCTCCAATGAACGTAGGTGCGGCGACCGGTCGGATCTAGATATCCATTATAGTTTTTGGTATCATGTTGGATTTCTTGATATTTTACTCGATTGCTCATATGTGGTGTGATATAAATGTTCCTTGCTTCAAATTACATGATATGTTGCTTATTTTAGTTCTATCTGTCCGATCATTGAATTCAACATGTAGTTTTGGCATCAATGGTAATGCCAATTGTGTCTTGTTTTAACTTAATTATCGAACAACAATTTCAGCTTCCGTTGTGATTTGTTACTATCTTAGAGTAAGAGGCAATATTGACTTGATTCATTGATAGTTTTATCTTATCCATCATATATATGATTTTATAACCTACAATCTCCATATAATATTTTAAGCATCATTGCATAACTGACAAGTCAATTACAATAGATGAATGTTCGTCTATCCATAGAACCTCTGCCTTCATAGACCTAATGCAAATATAATTAATATGTTGAAGGCTTCATCGTTGAGCAAAATAGTGCTTCAATGTTATTGTGAAGAAGAAACATTTTGGACAGAGCTCAATCCTAGTTGGAGGTTTGTTGCAAGAATCATGGAGTAAGCCTTCATTTAGTTTATCTTTTGTTGATTACATGATGCTAAGTTTAAATAAATTTTTATTTTAAAATTTGAAACTAATTGAAGCATGTCAATTTTTTTGTTGTTTGGATGGACCTCTCGAAGATCACTACAGAAATGTCATTAATGGATTACTACACAAGAGAAATATATTGGAGAGTGAAGTTGAAATCATTCACATGAAGCATGAACTTTATAAGATCAGTCGGTTGTTGGGTGAAAAAGTGTGACCAGTCAATACAGAACCCTCAAATGGTCATATATTTTAAATGAACAAAAGGAGCAATCAGTTGATGGGCAGAGCAGTCAATAAGTGAGCAGATTGGTCGACCAGTCAATAGGCATTGTAACGACTATTTTTTTTTCAAATCAAGGGCAGCAACCATATTAGCCAAAGAGGCCTATAAAAGAGTACTAAGGGGTGTATAATCAAAGAAGAATAGAAAGGGAAACACCAAGAATCAATGAAAAATCATTTCTTGAAGTTCTTGAACCATATTGTTGGATATTCTATTCTTTCTCTCTTCTCTTCATATGAGTTTGATATTGTAAAAGATAGAAACATTTGTTTTGATATTTGGATGTACACTCCTGTGTAGAAGAGGTTTTATTTTATCGCTCGGGCTAAAGAAAATTTTTTTAGTATTTTTTTGTAAAAGAAGTGTGCCTACCTCTTGAGCAAAGAATCGTCATGTAAAAAATTCCTAGGAGGAGAGTACGCCTTACCTCTCGAAGCAAAGAAAATGTGGTGTGGTGTAAATGATTTCTTCCTTTCCCCATTTGGAATGAAGGAAGAAATAGTGGAATTTTCGACAGTCTCAAGGTCAAAAAGTCAGAGCGAAGACGTTGGCCGAACCTCATCAGCAAACCGCATTATGTTTTTGTGCTTGCCTTTTCTCTCTCCCTCTCCTTCCTATTCTATCGTGCATGTGATTTGATCATTATTGTTGTAGTTTAAAATTTAGTAAATCAGTTTTGCGCTTCCATGATGTATTTCCTAAAATTGATATTTCTGATTTAACACTAATTCACCCCTCTCTTGATGCAATCCAACAATGTCATCTTCTAGTAAATGATAATACAACTACTTTGTACTATTTTATGGATCAATGTTATCATAGTAATGTATCCCTAATGTTACATTCATTTGATTGTTATGTCCATTTTGCTATTTTCGTTTGATTGCTATTCAATTTTAGTAGAGGTTATAAGTATGCATCATATGTCGGAAAAGAACCCATGACTTATGAAGAAGATGTAGGAGCCAAATGTACAATTAATCTTGGCTTATTCAGCTCCATTTTTTTTTGCATTGTCGTCTAAGATGCAAGCTTTGTCTTTGATAATGTAGATTTCATATGACTCAATTCTAAAATGGGTTATGAATTTTTATATGTTTACAATCAGGGATAATGATATTGAGTGTTCGATCACTCAACACTTTTAGAGAAGTTTACATGATTGGGCGCATGCAATTGTACTTTGATCCAGGTGATTAATAAGCAGAAGGAATGATATTAATTGACCAATGTTATTCATATGCAATTGTTCGATCACTCTTGTTGCTAGTTAGAAACCCTATCTAAGATATATTCCGAATGAGAAGCTTACATGATTGGGGCACTTAATGTAACGCCCGAGAGATTTTAAAAGAAATAGAAAAAGGAAAATAAGATGATGGAAAGGATTAAAACAAATAGGAAGATAAAAATCAAATAGAGGAAAAGATAAATAGGAAACAAAGTTTTAAAATATGAGGGATTAAATCAAAACTTGGACCCCCAATTGTTCTCAAATTCCTCTCCTATAAATATAAGGACAAATTAAACAAATCAGCCCCTCTATTTTTCTCCACAAGTCGGCCCTAATTTTCATATGTCTCTTTCCCCCTCTCCCACGTCGGGCTATTGCCGCCCAACAGGAGACTAGCCGGGGGATTAAGAAACCGACAAACGTGAACGACGAGCCTAAATCGAGAGGAGCGGACAGAGGAAAAAGAGGAAGAGGAAGAAGAAGAAGATTGCAGATTAATTTCTGGACAGAAACTAATAAGGTATGAAACTAGGGTAGATTCTTCCTAGAATCATGATTTTAGACTCGAAGCATGTCCTAGTTTATGCCTAGTATTAGTTCCTTGATTTATGATGATTCTGAATGACGATCGTCGTCGGAAAAGATGAACAGAATGCACACCGCGCGTGTGCGCAGTTCTTCGTAAGAGGAACCCAGCTCAGGTACCTTAGAACCCGGCCCGGGCAGGTCCATACTCGAACCAAGTTCGATGAAACTCGACCAAGTCCGCCATTGTCGCGAGCGCAAAGCTCTGCAACGAAGAAGAACCGACCCGAGTTGATGATGACCCGGCCCGGGCAGTTCCACGACGAAGTCGCGCTCGACCGTGACTTCTGTCGAGCGGTCGACTGATTTGTTGAATTGGCCGACCGGCCTGCTAAGTACGAACCAGACCCGAGTATGACTTACACCCGGCCCAGGTCATGTCTTGATTTTTCTCCGATGATGCCCTTGCGAACTCGGCCCGGGTTTCACCCAGCTCGGCCCGGGTTCCAAAAAGATCAGGTTGATTTTATAATCCTTTGATCCCTGATTTTACTTAATTCAGATCTTGATAATGATGATTATTATGCTATTAATGCTCCTAATGCATGTACGTAATCATAATTTATGTCGTGATGATGATTTAATTTAGATTCAATCATATATATGATGACATTGATCAATATCCATCAATCTTGATCTATTTTATGATAATGATAATGATTATGATGTTCATATATTTTTTATTTCTCTCCATGGTCCTATCTTGTAGCTCTGATTAAGCCATATATATAATGATGTGATGATGATTAGGACCCTTGATTAGTACGATTCATTGATCCTTTCTTATGATGATTAAATCTTAATTATGATCCTTATGTCCTAATGAAAGATAAATTAAAAGTTGCAAGATAAAAGATGAAAAATATTAAATGGAGAGCTCTTTTTATGATGGAATGGTGACGACAGTTATGGACTGACTACGATCAGTTATGGTCTGGTTTTGTCAGTTATGATGATGATGATGGACGGATTGAGGCAGGTCTCTTCGTGGGTTGAAATATAACCCATTATAAGTCAAAGATGAATAATAAGATGATGAAAAAGATGAAGCATATTAATAACGAAATCTCTTTACGATGATTATTGACTCTTGCCTCATTTATGATGATCTTTCCATAATCTCTTGATCTATTATTAATATGATCTAAAGAAGATGATACAATTCATGATTTTATATCTTTATACAATTATCAGAAATCTTTATATGATGATGACCTAATAATCATGATGATCTACTGTTGTCATTCTATGATGATTTATTATGATCTATCCTGATCTTTTGATCTTATGATATCAAGAAGATGACATCTTGATTTATGAATTTCTTATGATCTTAGTGATCTCCTATTCATATGACACGTTACAAGATTCCTTTTATTTATATTATGATGATGCTTATTTTGTTTCTATATGATAATGATGTTCTTATAATTCTTATCTAGTATCACGATCTTATGATTATTTCTATCTTATTTCCATACTGAGTTGCAAAACTCATAGGGAGGTTTCTTCCCTACATGTTCTTAAATGCAGGACCAGATCTTAATGATGAAGGTTGCCAACGGTGACAGATCGAGCTCGTAGGTGGCTGCACATGGGTATCTTGAGTCCTTTAATTTGATGTACTAGCGTCCCTTTGGACTCATATGAAGTCATTTATCAGTCTTCCACATACTAAGATGTCATACTATTTTTATTATTTAATGATGATTAAGTCTTCCGCATTTATATGATGTTTGAGTTGATCAGTCGAATTCTTCTTTTTTATCAATATGATGTACACGTAAGGATGATCCGTAGCGTCCTCGAAGCGTATTCTGCCACGTGGCGGGGTGCGATTTGAGGGCATTATAGTTAGGTATCAGAGCCTAAAGTTAGAGCATTTTTATGTCTTAATGTATGTCATGATCCATGTGCAAGTGCCACGAGTAGTCACCGCGTCACCTGATATAAATCTAAGTAAGTTATGTCTTCCACTCAGAAGCTAAATAATTATGATGATAACACTTAAATATTTGATTATGCTTATATAGAATCTTATTTTCCTTAGAATTCTTTTATACATGATCCAAATTCATGATAATTAATGATGAAGTACTCTATGAATATAGAATAATCTTAAGATGTGACAATTGACATGTCTCCTATGGCTTCTTCATGTCTTTTTCATATCACTCTTACATTGGCCATCCTGCCAAGATGAAGAAGTAATGATCCAATGATTTGATCAAATACCTATCATTGATCTCATATGTGATCATCTTTTATATCATTGATCTGATTATCAATCAAAGAAGTATTCTTTTTATGATGATGTTTAGAGGAGGATCACATCAAACATAGGGTATAGTAAGTTATTGATCTAAGTTGATCTTATAAAGATGATGATTGACATGATTTCATTATCAATCTTATTGAATCGTAGGTTGTCATTATCTACGATGACGAACAATACTCTTAGTGAGTCTATTGATCCTTGTATAACATAAGCTACTTTTAAAATGTTGACCCTATGAAAATAATTTCATACCATAAAGTATGTCCTAGTGGTACAAATGACGATGGAAGATAAGATCTTTTCTTCACATCGGTTAGAAATTCTTAGGAGGATTATGATGGGATTCTTAGTGCCAATTGAGTTTCCTCCTAAGATGTATAAGTACTATGCAAGAAGAAGAAGATAGTTACTGGTACCTAAGTGAACCAAAAGTTATAAATAGAGGTTGTGTGTCATATCGACCTCCATTCAAGTATGACCCTGATTTCAAAGGCCCCATGACACATGAACTGATGAGGCCAAATTTAGTAACTTTAAGACAATGGGTTTATGAGACCGAGGGTCTTATTTTTAGAATGTTGCACTTCTTTTATAAAGAAGAATGATGACTCTATGGATTTAGAGATGGATTAATAAGTTATTAAATAAAATAATCGTCAAGACATAAGTATCTATTTCCATGTATAGATGACCTATTTAAGGTCAGATGTTCTCCAAAGTTAACCTATGAAGTGAGTACCAGTAACTTCGCGTTACTGGAAAAGGATGTAATGAAGATGATCTTTCTGTTAATGCACCATCACTATAAATTTTAGTGATGTCACTGAACTAATGAACACCCCCTCAAACTTATATGGACCTATGAACATGGTGTTCAAACTATCTCCGGAGCAATATAAAGAACATATGTGAATTTTAACTGCAGAGGTATAAGATGAAACATCTAACTTAGGAATTCAAATGAGCTGTAGTATTATCTTTATAGATTCCGAAAGGATTTTGAAGTTGTAGTATTATCCTCAAATGAAATGCTACTTATATGAAGTTTTTTTTAAAAAAAGATTTTGAATTCTCCATAAATTACCACCGTGACAAGACGAACTCGGTTTCACATGCTCTCACACATATGTAGGAAGGCCTGCTATGTCCTAGGAGGCTATGTAGGAATGAAATGATGAAGGAACTAAGCATGTGGAACCCAAATGATGAAGTCCTAAAAAGAACAGTACTGAATGAATAACATAAGCATGGGTTGCGGTCCATTTGAAAATAAGTCTTATAATAAGAAATATTTGATGAATATTATAAGTCTGTGTTACGATCCATTTAGAAAGTATAAGGAAGAATAAGGATGTAACCATAAGTCTGGATTGAGATCCATTAGGAAAGTACACAGATGTATAAGGATGAACAAATAACAATGACATGAAACATGAAGATACAATGTGGAAAAAGTAGAGCATCAGAAATCTTATGAAAATATTATGCATGACATTAAGAATTCTATATAAAGATGACCTTATCTAGAAAGACAATTCTATCTAATGATACCAATGTTAGTCCTAATGATCTTTATGATCACATACAATGGTTATATGATTTATAATCAATTGTGTCCATTAAGATGATGACCGCTAAGGATGATAGATTATATATGTTCAATGACACTGTGATGATCATCGATTTTGTAAATCGATGTACTTGATTTTTAATGACCCTTATGATAATTTTCTCTCACTATGCTAGGATATGCCATTGTTGATCTTAATGACCCACATGATGACCATCCTGTAATAAAGGAATGATCCTATGATGATGATGTATATTTTGATGTCAATTATTTGATTTTTTCATGATGTCCCATGGTTGTATAATCAACCATATTATATGTTACCTTGATGACCCTTAGTCTTAAGATCAATGACGATCATGTCATATGCTCATGATTAGGATGATCACTTTTATGAAAATAATCATGAGATAAGATCTTATTTTTCACCCATAGATGCTTATCGATTCTATGTCATTGTTCATGATGACTTCTATTGTCAAGGAAGATTATGTCATTTGCAAGATTTCCTTCGAGACCTGGTATATGATACCATACTACTTACCTACATGTAGGAATGGGGTAGGTGAAAAGAAGTTTCTAAATGCCAAAGAGCTGAGATAAATAAAATAAACATGCCAAAAAGGTTGAATTGATATATAGAGGATGAAGATAGCTCAGGCATGATAAAATTTTATGCCAAGAAAGACTAATGTAGATGAATTTTTAAACCTAATGATAAAGTTGTACGAAAAGTATCTCCAACCAAGTTCCTCCTACTAAGAAAGTGTTTGACTCATATCACTCATTTGATCGAAAATTAAAATATGTCCAAATGATGTCATGTCATGACATCCTCAAGTTTCTTATGATGATTGAAGTTGATTTTGCTTCTAAAAGTCTTAATTGGTCCCATATGACCAAAAGTTTGGATGTTAGGTTAAGAAAGATACACGATGAAATGATGATTGTCATGACTTATGTAAAGAAAGTTTACAACCTCATTTGCGGGAATTCTCTATTTGACATATGGATGATTTACATGACAACACATTATTGTGTTGACTGAAATAGATTTTATTTCTCAATTATAGCAAAAGCAAAATGAAAAGATGAACCATATGATGAAAAGAATATGTCATATGAACTTTGCCTTAAGGTATATTATGATAAAAAGACTCATTGTCCCAATGCATATGATGATGGAAGGACTATATTCTTAAGATGATGAAGATGAAATGATGATGAACAAATGCCTTTTTAAGTGTGAGATGTACCATCGCTCAAGTTATCGAGAAGTTTCCTTCTTGTTAATAAGCTTCTACCCGATGATTAAATTCGAGGATGAATTTTATTTTAAGGGGTTTATGATGTAACCCCCGAGAGATTTTAAAAGAAATAGAAAAAGGAAAATAAGAGGATGGAAATGATTAAAATAAATAGGAAGATAAAAACTAAATAGAGGAAAAGATAAATAGGAAACAAAGTTTTAAAATATGAGGGGATTAAATAAAATCTTGGACTCCCAATTGTTCTCAAATTCCTCCCCTATAAATATGAGGACAAATTAAATAAATCAACCCCTCTATTTTTCTCCACAAGCCGACCCTAATTTTTGTACGTCTCTTTCCCCCTCTCTCACGTCGGGCTGCTACCGCCCAACAGGAGACCAGTCGGTGGATTAAGACATCGACAAACGTGGATGACGAGCTTGAGCCGATAGGAGTAGGAGGAGGAAGAAGAGGAAGTGGAAGAAGAAGAAGAAGACTGCATATTAGTTTCTGGACAAAAACTAATAAGGTATGGAATTATGGTAGATTCTTTCTAGAATCATGATTTTAGACTCGAAGCATGTCCTAATTTATGCATAGTATTAGTTCCTTGATTTATGATGATTCTGAATGTCAGTCATCATCGGAAAAGATGAACAGAACACACACCGTGCGCGTGCGTAGTACTTCGTAAGAGGAACCCAGTCTGGGTTCCCTAGAACCTGGCCCGAGCAGGTCCATACTCGGACCGAGTTCGATGAAACTCGATCGAGTCCGCCATTGTCGCGAGCGCAAAGCTTTGCAACGAAGACGAACTCGGCCCGGGTTAATGATGACCCGGCTCGGGCAGTTCTATGACGAAGTCGCGCTCCGCCGCGACTTTTGTATGAACTTGGCCCGGGTATGACCTACACTCGACCCGGGCCATGTCTTGATTTTCCTTCGATGATGCCCTTGCGAACTCGGCCTGGGTTTCACCCAACTCGGCCCAGGTTCTAAAGCGATCAAGTTGATTTTATAATGCTTTGATCCTTGATTACGTACTTAATTCAGATCTTGATGATGATTATTATGCTATTAATGCTCCTGATGCATGTATGTAATCCTAATCTATGTCATGATGATGATTTATGTCTATTACGACCTTATGATAATTTAATTTAGATCCAATCATATCTATGATAACATTGATCAATATTCATCGATCTTGATCTATCCTATGATAATGATGATGATTAGAACTCTTGATCAGTACGATTCGTTGATCCTTTCTTTCGATGACCAAATCTTAATTATGATCCTTATGTCCTAATGAAAGATAAATTAAAAGTTGCAAGATAAAAGATGAAAAATGTTAAATAGAGAGCTCTTTTTATGATGGACTGGTGACGACCAGTTATGGACTGACTACAGTCAGTTATGGGCTGGCTTTGCCAGTTATGATGATGATGATGAACGAATTGAGGCAGGCCTCTCCGTGGGTTGAAATATATCCCATTATAAATCAAAGATGAATAATAAGATGATGAAAAAGATGAAGCATAGTAATAACGAAATCTTTTTACGATGATTATTGACTCTTGCCTCATTTATGATGATCTTTCCATGATCCCTTGATCTATTATTAATATGATTTAAAGAAGATGATACAATTCTTGATTTTCTATCTTCATATAATTATCATGAATCTTTATATGATGATGACCTAATAATCATGATGATCTACTCTTGTCATTCTATGATGATTTATTATGATCTATCATGATCTTTTAATCTTATGATCCCAAAATGATGCATCTTGATCTATGAATTTCTTATGATCTTAATGATCTCCTATTCATATGACACGTTATAAGATTCCTTTTATTTATATCATGATGATGCTTATTTTATTTCTATATGATGATGATGTTCTTATGATTCTTGTCTAGTATCATGATCTTATGATTATTTTTATCTTACTTCCATATTGAGTTGCAAAACTCATAGGGAGCTTTCTCCCTTGCATGTTCTTAAATGTAGGACCAGATCTTAATGATGAAGGTGGCTAACGGTGACATATTGAGCTCGTAGATGGCTGCACATGTGTTGAGTCCTTTAGTTTGATGTACTAGCTTCCCTTTGGACTCATATGAAGTCTTTTAACAGTCTTCCGCATATTAAGATGTCATACTCTTTTTATTATTTAATGATGATTAAGTCTTCCACGTTTATATGATGTTTGAGTTGACAAGTTAAAGTCTTCTTTTTTATCAATATGATGTACATGTAAGGATGATTCGTAGCATCCTCGAAACATATTCTGCCACATGACGGGGTGCGATTTGGGGGCGTTACACTTAAAGTATAAAATAATGTTGTACCAAAATGAAGTGAAGGTAGAGTAACACTTCTCCACATTGTCTATATATATTTATACATCATAAGAACTTGGGCAAAAAAATGAAAAAAATAACTAGAACTACAAACTAAGCATATCAAAGTAAGTACAAACAATAAACATTTTCTCATCATACAGAGTTCCTTAAAAACATCAAGCACATCAAGATAGATTATAGATTTCATAAGCGGCCAAATTATCAAGGTGATTACAAGAAGACAAACTTGCTCACTAATGGATTACAACTTCCCACTCCATCATATGCACATCAAGTAACCATTGAAAATAATGTTGTGCATTGTCAAATGAGTATTCTTGCACATATTTGAGCAAGCTTTATAACTCTATAACAACAATTCTCTATTGTAACCTGTAAACATCCAAATAAAATGTCAGAGAAAAAAAATGTTTGTGCTATACAATGAGACTCACAATTACATATAAGAAAATATAGAAGACATAACATATAAATCGAAATACACTATTTTCAATTGTACATATCCAAAAATATAGAAGGCATGAACCCATTTCAAGTTGAGAGCTTTTGTAATTAATATTGGCTTTGTTCTAAGGAGACAAAAATTCCTTACCATATAAAAAAAAAACCTCACAAAGCATGAATGACAATGCAAGACTCATAACTTGAAGAACATCCAGCTAGAATACCTAAGAATATTCAAGATTACTAGAACCCATATTTTGATGCAATTTTACACACAACATTTGCTATGAAACTTGGTTTGAAAAGTAAAGTAATGATATAGTAAGTATAATTTGAAGCCTAAGAATCATGGAATTTAATAAGCATGGAACACAAAAAAAATTAAAATTGAAAGTTAAACTTCTTGCCATCATAGTTCATGTTGTTACTTGATTACTGAGTACTCTTTAAATGTTCGTCTTGTGTACACTTTAATTGCTGCAATAAAATTTATGTAAATACAAGAAGTGACATCACATAAAGAATTTTTTTAAAAAAATAATGTTTTGTGCCTTGATCAATGGACAAGAAGTGATATAGTGTCCTCACATCAAACAATAAATGTATGTTTTTTTATGAAATCTCAACATTAAATTTCATTGTTTGTATGTTCCTTGGCCATTCCTTTGATTTGGTGACATATGGATCATGCATGACAACATCATTAGAACCTTCGACTGAAGAATCTTGCCATTTGCTTCAACTTGAATTGATCTCAACATTCAACTCTATCACTTATATATATTTATACAAGATAATTTATGAATGGTTTCTTTCAAAATTGCAAAACCAACATCCAAATGTTTTGATGATCTTAAAGTCATTTTCGCCACCTTATGTCAGTTTTTTTAAGTTCATTTTTCGTAAAGAAGTTATATCACATTAACCAGTTGTGTACCCATCATTGGATGCCATGTGTATAATTGAATATGGAGCACTCATCTTCCAACGATGAAGAATATGTTGCAATGTAAGCAAAAAGCACTTCTTTCATTAAGAATCAATAATACATTAACACAAGATTTTTTCTTGTTCAAACATTTTGCAGGAACATAAATTTTTTGTTGCGCAGTATACTCCACAATAATACTTTCTTCATCTTCTTCACTTGGTAAATACACTGAGTAAATAAATTTTCCATCATCTTCCAAAATAATTTTTGACCACAAATACATTATTTTCTTGAATTGTTCTTGAAATATTAGAAAAACCTTTCGAGTATAGACTTTTGTGGCATGGATCTCCAAAGGACTTTTTAAAAGTTGTGACAACAAGAGAATACAAATTCTTAAAATATTCTTGTTCTTTGGTCTCACGATGAGTAGAAAGAGTTAAGTCATACTGACACAAAAATAATCAAGTGAAGTATTACAATTCACAAATACATCAAAGAATACAATAATACTCTCAACCCTCTATCTAGATTACATGTCTACATAAAATGTATCATTTAAATAAATTTGGGATCCAATGTCCACGTTTCTTATATATTTGTTCCAACCAATGTCTATCCAAAATATCACATTTGTGTTTCAAAGACAGCCACTTTCCCTCAGATTCTTGTATGCTCAGACTAAAAAAAACCAATTATTGTGATATTTTCTAAAGTTTTCATGTGTGTATAAGTCCCAGAGATGTCTTATAGAATTCTTTATAATATGCCACATATTGAACATATGCCATGTATTAGGAAATATTCTAGCATTATCCATTGCCACATCTTGATCATTTAGAATACATATACTTCATGCATTCTAATCATGTTTTAAATAACCAAACAAACGTATCTTTAGTTTGGTAAGCTAGTAAAGCACCTCCGAGTGTTATCAACTTTCTAATGTGATTAACACCTATGAAGGGCGCAAATGACATTTTAAATTTATTGATTTGATATATAGTATCAAACACTATGGCATCACCAAAAGCAATAAATTATCTTATAATCTACCATTTACCCGAAGAACTCTTTGAAGGGCTTGCCAATTTATTATGTGGACATAATATTGATATGTCAATCGAAAAAACAAGGAATGTGTGTGCTCTTCATGAAAGTTTTTACCTCTCATTTGTCATCGTCTACAACCTTACTAATAGTTGCACACCAAAATCTTCTCTCACATCACTTCTTCTTTTTTACAACTTTGTCTTGGTCCTTTCTTTGATATCCCTATATTCTTCTTTTGAACAAACCAATCTTCTACCGATGGATTCATTTGTTTTTTTTCATTTGTAGCAATAATCCCTCCCTATCGAAAACCCTTTTGATCTAGCATATGCATTGTAAAATTCATATGCATGATCTTTAATATCAAACTTCATTCTAATATATGATTTGCTAATGTCGATATCATTCTCATTATCCTCTTCGTGGACTTGGGAACTAAAGAAACACAATCATGGCAATAAATAAGAAAATTCTTACACTATAAATAATTAAAACTTAATTCAAACGTAATAAATTATACTAGAACTCCATTTGTTGATCTCCAAGCTCTTCATTTTCATGGACTCGAGTTTGATCCATCAACTAAAATGATATCTAACATAGATAATGCATTTAACAAATAATAAGTGTAGTTCGATATAAACATATACATCCGAACAAACAAGGTACCAATACTTTTAAGTTATCAACACAATTCAATAGACAAGTTACTTAATTACTGAGTAATCTAAAGCAAACCTCATATGCCCAATTATCATATACAACTAATTTATTATTGCAAAACAATAGGGAAAATTCAAGAAAATACAATTGAACTATCTTCTAAAAAAAACTAGTGGTGCTTCAATCAACAACCCAGAAAACCTATGGAAGATGGATAACAAGAATCCACAAAAGTAGAGAGTAAAAGATTGGACAATTCCTCCAATTTTTGCCAAAATAAACATTTTCCCCAAATTTAACGCAAATTTTCCTTTGCTAAAATATAAAGTTTTAAGGTGTCCCAATTGCAAACAACATGAGCAAGGAAGGATTTAACTTTCTTATTATGAGCAGAACTAATACTACTCCTTGCCTTTCCACATGAACTATTTCTAATGAGTATGGATGGAAGGCATAATTAATGGAATTATTATTGTTCCATTCTATCTGATTAAATCTGCTCTAATCCGATAAATCATGTTATACATACTATCAATATTTCCATTATCATTAATTCCTTAAACCTCCCCTAAATTATAGTGATTTTTCACACCTGCATCTAATATATGAACTTACCATAGCGTCCCCTAAATTATGTTGTGATTTCTACTTTAGTCCATCTGCCAAATTCTGTTAACTTTTTCGTTATTTTTTATTTTTTTTATTTATTGAATGAAGAAGCTACCCTCAAAGAAGAAATAAGTGGACATTTATTTCATGGCATAAGAGGATGCTTTAGTTATTTGATAAATAAAAAAATTAAAAACTAATGGAAAAGTTAACAAAATATGACGGATGGATTAAAGTGAAAATCACAACATAATTTAAGCGGGGCGCTATGACAAGTTCATATATTAGGGGCATGCAAAAAATCAACATAGTTCAGGGAATGTTTAAGGAATTAACCCAAGAAATGGAGTCCTCTGTGGCATGAAAAGAATCCTACAACACATTATTTTATTTGGGTTTATCTACTACGAGTCAAGTGAGCTAAAATCATACAACACAGAAAAGCAGAGATCAAATCGAAAAGCAAAATCGAAACTTTGTTCTTGTCCACTTACCAGGTGACAAGGAGAAGCCTACCCACCAAATGCAACCAAAGTATAGATCGTAGGTTGGTACAAGAGTGCTTGCACTTGCACTTGCTGGAGAAGAATGGAAAGGTCTCGAGCCACCAGTCGCCGCCCCTGCGCTCATCGGAGAAGAAGGCAGAGGTTTGTGTGGCAACCGGGTAGAGACCTACGTGGCATCAACAAAGGGGGTTGGGGACGGGTGATCAGAAGGGAGGATGACGATCACAAAGGCTGCTGATCCTCGCAATGGGGAGGATAGTGATCACAGAGGTTACAAACACTCGCGACGGGGAGGACAACGATTGCAGAGGCTGCCGATGTTTATGATGGGAGGATGGCGATCATAGAGGCTGCCAATGCTCGTGTTGGGGAGGACGACGACCATAGAGGCTGTCTGTGCTTATGTTCCTAATCGGCATTCGCGATGGGGAGGACCGCATCAGCACTCGCACTCCTGGCCAACGCCGGGAGGATGACGCCAACACTCGCACTCTTGGCCAACGCCGGGAGGACGACGCCAACACTCGCACTCCCGGCTAGCGTCGGGAAGACGACGCCCGTGATGGGGTGAAACGTTGATCATTCGATTAAAATCAGGGGATTTCATTTAGACAATTGAACACAATGTTACACTCCCATTAATTCCTATATATATATATATATATATATATATATATATATATATATAAGTTACAAGTGCTATACAAGTCCTTTATTCTTCTATCTATTTTGTTGCTTTTACAAATTGTAATGTAATGCCATTATTTTAAAGATAAGATTATATAGACACAAAATATTCACCAACCATAATCACAAAAATTATCAAATTATGGACCATAATGTATTTTTCCCTTCCAATATTTTTCTATTGGAGCTTCCCTTCCTAGACAATAAAATACAACATTTTGATATATTTTCATTTTTTGTAAAATTAATGTAAATAAGCTCATATAATAATGCATGCTATTAGAAAATGATTCGAAATAATATTAAATGCATAGCTAAATATATGTTATATTTTGTCTGCATCAGTTTGGTTGTGATGCAATTAATTTTTTTATCATCTATTTGAGATTGTTAATTGTGGATTATTAGTCAACTTATTTAGTAATTAATAACATAGTTTTGTATCTGAAAGCATCCTAATTATGGTAGATCAAAGTTGAATTGTTTACTTGCTTTTATCTATTCTTAATTTAGGATAGTTAGATTGTCTTAATCGAAACCGTTGTAGGATCACAAAGCACCAAAAGGAAGGGATGGTGAATTGGTGTTTAAAACAAAAATATCGATTTTACGATAACCATCGTGGAAAGTAAAATCAATTCGTTAATATTTAAACCAACACAATAGCAATCAAAGCATATGCATAATAGAGTATGAAGGAGAGGAAAAGAGAAAGATAAACACAAAATACAAGATGATTTGTTGACGAGGTTCGACCACCTCGGCCTACGTTCCCGCTCCGACTTCTCGATTTCGAGACCGTCGGAGATTCTACTAATACCCTTCCTTTATTTCAAACGGGACAATGAAGAAATCCTTTACAATTCTTGTCTTTTCTCCGTTTCAAGAGGTAAGACACACATTTTTCACTCGTAAGCTTTCATCAGTCTTTTCTTCATTCAAAAGGTAAGATAACATATTTTCATTCAGGAGCTAAACAATTATTACGATATTACGATATCACAAGAACACTCTACAATATCTCTTTTACAATTTGGAACCTCACACAAGAGTAAGAGAAAGAAATAAAAGATTTGCAACTTTGAGTTCAAATGAACTTCACAAATGTTCTTTTCACTTTTTCTTAGAAGTCTTGGTGATTTTTATACCTTTGGATCCTCTTTTATAGCCATTTTAACTTCATTTATCCGTTGGGACTTGTTTCCCACTTTTTGGGCCAAAATATGATAGTTATAGTACATTTTACGCTTGACCGGTTGATCGTTCTATCCCACTGGTCGAATGGTCCATATAGCCGTTGGAAAATTGCAAATGTATGTCATTTCTAGACTAATCAATTGTTCGGTTGCCTGACCGATCGATCGGTATCTTGATCGACATCATCTTGATATTCTGCTCAGTTAATTTTTACATTTTTCGTGATGACCGATCGATCAGTGCCTCGACCAGTAGATCGACCACCTTGCATTATTTTGATCATAATTTTTTGCGCAGTTATGTAAATGAGATGATTTTTTATTCTATTGAAAGCTAACAAAATTTTATACAACTTTGATATTCATCGTTTATCCAAAATTTAATGAGATCATAGTCAAATATTAATTTAAAATTCAGTACACAAAGTTGTCTATTTCAAATAAAATATTTTAGACCTTTACTCTTTTATGCATAACTTTTTATACCAATATCCAACCAGATGATGTTTGATTTTATGGAAATCTAACAACATTATCTAACTTTTATATTAATCTCTTGATTCAATTCTCATGATAGAATACTCAACTATTAGGTACAAGTTTAGCACATAAAATATCAACTTCAAATTTAATTTTTCGAGCTTTACTTGTTTAATCATAACTTTTTATATGCTTGTCCAAATGAGGCGATTATTGATTCTCTACAAAGATAAGAGAGTTATTTATAAGTTTTATATGCACCACTTAATGTGAATTTCGTGGGAACATAGAAAAATATTAATCGAAAGTTTAGTGCATGAAGCAACTCATCTTTATTTAGATTTTTTTGACATTTTCAATATAACCCTAAATCTTTAGAGGTTAGTATAATTAAAATATAATTATATAAGAAACCAAAACTTTGCTCCAACAATCTCTCCCTTTTTATGTAGACAAACTGATGCATAAAAAATACAACATATAATTAGACGTACATCTAATCTTATTTCGAATCATTTTCATATAGCATGCATCAATTTGTGACCTTATTTGATTTAATTTTATAAAATAGAAATATAGCCAAATTCTTTGTTTTATTGCAAAAAAAGTAAGATAATTGAATTACGAATCCACCGGAGAAAATCACGCTCAAATCAAAGTTAAAATAGAGCCAGAAAGTGAAAATAAGTGGAGGCTTCCAGTGAAATGAATATAACGGACCGTAAGAGGTCTGTAATAGTCCGTTAAATCCTAGTTTCACCAAAAAAAGCATGCCCAAGTTATGGGCAGTGATCAGAATGATATGGGGCATTAAAAACACACTTTTACTCCACTTTGGACATTGTGAGGGCTATGAAATTAATGTTGTGCATCATGAAAAGTCATAGTAGGGCCATTACAGAGATGTTGTGGGGCGTTATAATAGTTATTTTCAAAATTTCTTCGACTTTTGTTGGAGATTTCAATTGTAAATCAACTCCAAATCATACCATAAGACCCTTTTTTTTGTCAATCATTTATGTGCCTTACTTCTTTTTTTATAAAGCAAGATATGGTGCTAGTCTGAAGGCTAACAACTAAATATAAAACTCTATTTTGATCTTATTTTGTGGTCCAATGTATGTCAGATCACTGAAGGGTCCAAAATTGGGCTTCTACATGGCCCTCGAGAACAAGGAAAGGGCTTTTTCCAAGCGCTCGAAAGCCGGAGCGCGCTAGGGAGGCTCGAAAGCCTCCACGCGCTAGGGAACAAGCGGAGGCTTTCTCGCCGGAGCGCGCTAGGGAGGCTCGAAAGCCTCCACGCGCTAGGGTGGAGTTTTCTCACGGCTTTCCATTTTCTCAAACTCGTTTGGGTGGGAATAGAAAGGCCTATTGGCTAGTCTCTGCTGTCCTTTGGCTATATAATCGTGCGATTTTTGGAAATTTAAAACCCAATTTCCTTCATAAATTCTCCAATCCAAATGGAAGAGAAGTTTCCATATTTTTACCTTTTCTTGTTGGAGGGGCGACCGTCCGCCGGATAATGAAGAAGGAACAAAGAATTCTCAATATTAAGATCAAGTCATCAAATTGTTGAATGATAAAAAGGATAGAAAGAGCTCGTCCTCTTACTCTCAGCTTTCAATAACAATGGCCTGCCCGGGAAAGTGGATCAAAGAAAGGTAGCTTGCTCCCAAGCCAAGTGCTTGCTTATACTTTATGTAGTGGTCGGCCTGGAAACCTTCATGCCTCCTTGGTCGAAGAGCCAAGCCTGCGCAGGAAGCAAACAAACTTGTGCGAAGGATGTTTTCTTCTCTGCCTTGTCCCCTCCCTTGGCCAAGGGGGAGACTGCATCCCTTTCCTTCGTAGCTCTTTGGGTTTCCCAAGGATAGCGGTAGCTGGGGCAAAGCCCACTTTCTTTGCTCCGCGAATGAGAGAGAACGGAAAAAAGACATTTTCTCTTTGCGAGATCCGAAAGTGGAGAATGCATTGCGTTCTCTGGGCACATAGGATCAAACGTAAAGCAACGCTTTCTTGGAGTTTGAGGCAGCAAAAAACTTTAGGGCTTGTTGGAGCTGCTGAGCATAACGAATCGAAGCTGAAGGCGGATCAAGGTAGCTTGCTCCCAAGCCAAGTGCTTGCTTATGCTTTATGTAGTGGTCGGCCTGGAAACCTTCATGCCTCTAGAAGCTTCTATAAAGCTTTGCTTCCGGTAGAAGCTAGTCGCTTCAGTAGCTTGCCTGCCAAGCCTATAGGCGAAGGGCCGAAGGATGGAGCGTGCAAAGTCGATCGTGCACCTGTCGTATGACCCATTGGTCCTAAGCAATGTCTTTCGCGAAGCGACCCACCTAGCCTTTTAGGGCAATGGAACTTCGATCTGATGCGGGTATCCAATCCCGCCGTTGAGATGTCCAGCGGATTCCGGGGCCTTGACGAATGGCCGGCCACCATTGTTGTTAGAAGAGCAAAAGGCCCGGGGCATAGCAGGATGAACCAATGTGAATGAGTGTAAGCTTCATTGCCCGAACACGATTGGTGCTGACCACACTAGGTGCTACCGCGGTAGCAAGAAAGGCCAGGCGGTGACAATTGAGAGGTTGTCACTGAGCATTTCGTCTCACACGGGAAGAGAGGTCAAATGGCAAGGCAAAAGTCCATATGCCCGTGTGGCTCCTCGCAGACTATAGCTCACATCCAAACATTTGATTGGGGAACGAGGCAACACCCATGAAGCTCTGGTGGAAAGGGAAGGCCTGCCAGGTCGTATGCCCATGGGTGCAGGATTCTTCGAAAAAGCACGGGCTGACTCGGAGACCTGGGACCTTGGCTTAGCAACGAATGAAGGGAAGCTCGAAGAGCTTTCTCCGCCTGCGGCTTATGTAGTGGTCGGCCAACTAAAGCTCGCTAAGCTTCGCTTCCCCCCTTATGAAACTTCATGAAGTAGTCAGCATTCTATAAGCGACTTGTCGAGTTTAGTTTACAAAGCTTTGCTTCTTGTAGTTGGCCCTCCATGTCTCCGCTTGCTTGCCTCCTTCCAGACCAGAATGCCTACTGACGTTAAGCTAACCGCCAGAAGCGACACCCGAAGGGTGAGCTTCTAGCGTAGGAGGCCAATCATTCTCCCAGACATCCCGGCCTGGGAGCCCCGTTCGCCTTTACATTAGTCTTTCATTTTTCTTTATTTTATTAAATAGCTAAGTTTCAAAAGGCAAAGGTGAAAAACCCCCTGCCCTTTCTTTATAAGTAGTCAAGGGCTTATAAGAAAAGTAAGGAAGGAGGCATGGAGGTGGGAAGGCCGACCACTACACGGAGAGATTTCTATTTCTATACTAAGTCATGAGCGATAGCGAAGCCAAGCCGCCGCCTATAGGCAAAGGGACGAAAGCCCGGGTTAGACCCGATAGGAAAAAGTACGAAAAAAAGTATGAAGTCACTTAGCCGAGCCGAGGCTAAGGTTATGGAATTACATAGTGGGTTTTAGGTAATGAAAACTCTAGAACTGGCTTAGCTATTCTACAAAGGAGAAAAGCTTTTGTTAAAGAGTCACTTATCCGTCTACAAAGGGAAAGGCGTCAGTACGGAGTCACGTCAGCTGTGGATATAGACTAGGCTAAGGAACGGAGTCCTTAAGTATTCACCGCTAAGGAAGAAGTCAACGAAAGTGAGCTCATAACTAAGAAAGCGAAATGAAGCCCTCGCAAAGAAGCCAAGGAACGAAGCTGCTTCTCTAATAGCCCCGGAAGGCGAAGACTTTTTCAAAAAGTTTGATAGAGGGGGGCTTCGACCTTCTTAGGAAGAGCCGTACGAGGCAGCTCACGTAAGGTTCGGGAGCCGAGCCACTGCACAGGGGCTTAGGTCAACACTTATATATTACCATGGATCATTAGGAAACATATTTACATAGATTTAAAGAAGTTTTGGATGGTTTCAAAGTCCAATCAAAGTTTATTCCGAATTTTTATTATTTTGATAAAAAAAGATTCAATCAAACCGAAACTTTATTAAAATCCTTGGGACACCTAGAGGACATAAATAAAGGCCCTATGAGATAGAAAAATGTGTGCTTGAGACTTGGGAGTGTATCATATTGTAGAGGACGAATTTCAAAGCGTGAAGATCAACCGAAGGAGAAGACTATGCAGTAACTTGTTGATTGTGTTGTGCAACGTTCAAATATCCTGAAGGCTGAGAATTCTTCTTCTATCTTTTATGTGGATACTATTTTATCTAATTCTTATAGTTTATTATTTTTGTAATAAAGATTTTGTATCCTTTTCAAGACAGAAAACTATTTGAATCTTGTTATTAATTGAGTTAATTAAACTTTTCGGTTTCTTTTGATTATGCATGATGAGTTCATTGTATTTTGATGAAAAGTTTCTTTTGATTATGCATGATGAGTTCATTGCATTTTGATAAGTTATTTGATTTCTGAGATTAGATTATAAATGAGGAGTAATTGGTTTCAGAAATTATTATTATTTTGATAATTGATCTTATATTTTTAAATTGAAATATACATAACATGTGTTCGGTAACTTGTCGTTTGTGCTGAATTTCATACAGACTATTATTCTGTCCAAATTTATAGGTGTAATAACGTAGGAGATACATATTAATTAATCTTAACTCTCTATAAAATTAATAATTGACTCATTATTTGCGGTTGTTGGTTTTATTAGAAGTTAAAATAGTTTGGTTTACTCATCTTGAGATGTCAATACTTTACATACTCCTAATCTATTTTAAGAATCGAATCTACTATTTTATATTATAACTCAACTATTATAGAGGATCATACATGTTTATCTTTACATTAATCATCCATAATTCTCAAAGCTCAACACCATTTTATTTTATTTTGCTTATCATTTGTTTTTTGCATCTTTAATTTTATGTTTTCATATCGTAAAACTCTTTTTCGTCGCCAAGTAGATGATTATTGAGATATAATAGATTTAACTAGTTCACACTCTACTCTCTGCTTTATTACTTGATATGATTAGTGTACTTGCTAGTAATTTTATTGTTACAAATTCAATATATCAAGTTTTGATGCCGTTGTCGAGGAACCATATTTATAACTCTAGTTCTATTTTGTATAAGCTACTATGAAATTTTTTATTTAACTTTTTTTTAGTGTTGTGTAAGTTTTTCAGTTGACATATCTTGTACACAACTTGATCATCATGAGCATATCTTTACATCCTCAATGATGAAGAAGTAAATGATTACAAATTAACAAATTAAGGAAAACAACCCTACTGTCCAACAAGATGTGATTTAATTTGAGGCATCGTCAAGACAAAGCACAAGAAAGAAACCTCAACCAACAAAAACTAAAGATATATTTCGAAACCCATCTACCGCATTAATAGAAGTGTTGAATTCTTTGCTCAAAAAGCTCTCCACTCAAAGTTATCAAATCGAAAATTTTGAGAGACAAATTCACAACATGAGGCAATACAATAAGAAGTTAGATGAAGATGTGGCATCAATTCTTGAAGCTTCAACATCTAATTTTGTAGAGATGATTGGTCAATTCGCCACAACAATTGAGAGAAGGTTGACAATGAAGACCAACACAACCAGAATTTAGAATCTCAGTTGTCCAAAATTCAAAAGCAAATTGAAGTAGACGATTCACTTTGACTATTCGACACCGAGCTCAAGTTCGAGGTTTTGGAATCAAATTTTCATGCACTGGAGAATGAAGTCGCAAAACTGAGTTCTCTAATTTTTTTAATGTCTAAGGCACATCGAAGAGAATCCGAAAGACATCTTATGCTCATGCCATTATCAAAATTCATATCAAAGAAGATGACTCACAGAAGCAAATTTTTCAATAAGGACAGTGACAACTCAGTGATGTGTTAAAGAGATAAGCAAATACATCATAAAATATGGAAAAGTTCAAAGGAAGGAGCAGCCTTTGAAAATTCCTATCACTTCTACTCTAATGTCTCCAATTCAGCCACCACTAAAAGAGATTGTCAAAGCATCAACTGTTGGTTATACAACAATGCACATCTCCTCCAACATATCAACGCAATCCATAATGAAGGAGAAAATTATTCCACCTACACCATTACAATTTTCTTCAGTTACAATAGTCTAGTGGCGACCGAAGAATCACTCGATGATCCATGCTCATCAACAGTGTACCCCTTAAATTTCACATCAAAAGGCTATTGTTTATGAAGAACCGCCATCACCAGATTATGACATCAAATAAAAAACATAAGCATCATCCAACATAGCATGCGCTGAGCCTCACCACTACAAGTATTCACAATCACAATTAACCCGGTGAGATCGAATAAAAAAAGAAGTTATCACAAGTCAAAAGAAGATATGAAATTAAAATTTAAAATTCTCACAACTTTATTTTCAAAGAAATTATCAATTTTTATATCCAAATTCCAAAACTATAAGTTCTTTCAATTTTAAAATTATGATGCACAGAATGTTTAAAGAAGAACTAGTAAGTATAATCAAATATACATACTCACATTTCTAATCATTAAGCATATGTATGCATAATCATCTTCAAAGAGAAATGATCATATTATGCACAACAATTATCTTTCTAAAAATCATAATCTTGTGTAAAAATTATGACAACTAGTAAATAAATGTAAAGATCAAGAAATTGTGGCAAAATATTATCATTATGTATTCCTCACAAATATTTGAAAATATTAAGATAAACTCAATCGTCTTAAATCTTTATGAGTTAAAGAAAGATACTTGCAATGTCTCAATTTCATATGCAAGTCTTATCATCAAAATAAATATTAAAATGCAATTTGAATGAGAAAGATGTTTAATATATTAAATTTATTTTAAGCCACAAAAATCATCAAAAGTTTAGTATATCAAATAAAAAATGCACATACCTACTCAATCATAGAAAGCATCATTTTTGTTAATGTGAAAATTTCAAGGCTTTTATGCATTTAAGCTTGTGAATAATCATGATCAAGAATTAACACATCCAAGTCAAATGCACATGTTAAATATCATATGTCATAATTTAAATTACATGTGCACACAAATAAATTTAAAATTTATTTCAATAATACTTTTACCAAAAAGTGTGTTCTTCACTTTATTTGAATCATTCTTCTCATTCCTTGTGAAGCACACCTGCAAACAAAAATCATTTGCATTTTGGTACCCAAACTTGTTTGGGTCCATCATGATTAATTTTGGTTCCTTTAAAAATTCACATCAATTTCATATCCATATTAATAGATTTTTTTAATTTGGTATTTCAATTAATAATGCCCATGAGCATTACAATAATGCCATTTAATAGATGGTCTAATGAAATGATCATGAATATATCTCAACTTTGAATAATCATGATGAGGGGCATGTGAATGTTTAACATTAAAAGACTGTTTAGTGTTTATTCTTCAAATAATAATAATTATCATGATTTGATTTTGAAGAATAAAAATATTTCAAATAATAGGCTTTTGAACATTATTAATATTTCAAGTTTATTTCTTTTCATAATCATTATATTTTGCAAACATTTCAATAGACTTTTGAACATTATTAATATGATCGAAGGCATAACAATTTTATCATGTGAAGCATTTTTGCTAAGAAGTTATTTTCTTGTGTGACTTACTTTGTAATATAGTTAACTTTGAGTTCTCTACCTTCAAACTTTCATAATTTTTAATTGGAATCAATTTCCTTTATCAAAAGTTCATTTTTAGTTGCACACGCATTATTTTTTTCCTTAAATTTTTATTTTGAACTAAGCGTGTATTCTTTTTATTTTCTAAAGTTTCAAAATCATTTTTTTATAATATGGAGATAATTCATTAGAGTTTTATTTTGAGCAAGGAAAGTATCTTTCTCCTTTTTCAAAATCTCAATTTATTTTTTCAAATTATGCAATTCATCTCTTAATAATTCATTTTTCTTCTTAAGAGAAAGATGCTTTTAAATAAGTGACGCAAATTCTTTATGAATATCAAAGTAATATCAACATCATCATTACTATCGCTAGTAGAAGAATAAGATGAAGTTGAAGTTAACTCATTATTTTCACCTTTTGCCATTAAGTATAACACTTCATTCTTAGATGTCGTGAATGTGAAACTATCGTTTTCTTCATTATCCACATCCAATGAGCTCCTTTTATCAAAGTCATTCCCTTCGTAACTATTTAACAAAACTTGTCAAATTTTATAAGAAATAAGATTCATGCCATAAGAATATAAAGAGGACTAAAAAACATTTTTAATATTGCACTCAAGTTTTCCAATCGACATTTGAAAATCAACATATTAAAAAGATGGAAGATCAATAGAAACACCATTTATAATTTTCTTTTTCTTTTCAAAACCATTTTCTAAAACTTCCCACATATCAAAATCAATAAAACATATATAAGATGTCATTCTAATTTTTTAAGAAGAAAAAGAATGTCTCTAAAACTCGATCGGTAAAAAAATAGAATAACCTTCTTCAAAAAATAATGGCATGTTCTAAAATATGGTTATGCTTTGATACCAATTGTAGAATCACAGGACATCAAGAGGGGGTGGTGAATTGGGACTTAAAATGAAAATACTAATTTTACGGCAATCATCGTGGAAGCTTAAAATTGATCCATTAATATTTAAACAACACAATATCAATCAAATCACATGCATATAGAGTAGGAAGGAGAGGGAGAGAGAAAGACAAACACAAAATGCACGGTGATTTATTGACAAGGTTCAGCTACACATTAGCCTACGTCCCCGCTCCGACTTTTTGATCTCGAGACTATCAGAGATTCCACTAACACTATTCCTTCGTTCCAAATGGGGCAAGGAAGACACCATTTATAATTTTTGCATTTTTTCCATTTCAAGAGGTAAGGCACACATCTTTCACTCGTAAACTTTCACCCGTCTTTTTCAACTCAAGAGGTAAAACACAGCCTCTTTTCACTCAGTAGCTAAACAATTATTACAATATCACAAGAACCCTCCACAATCTCTCTTTTACAATTTGGAACCTCACACAAAAATAAGAGAAAAAGAAATAAAAGATTTGCAACTTTGAGTTCAAATGGACTTCACAAATGTTCTTCCCACTTTTCTTTAGAAGTCTTGATGATTCATACACATTTGGGTCCTTTTTATAAACTTTTTAACTCTATTTAGCCGTTGGAACTTGTTTCCCACTTTTGGGTTAAAATATGACTGTTATAGTGCATTTTGCGCACTGACTAGTCGGTCGTTCTGTTCCACTTGTCAATTGGTCCATATAGCTGTTGAAAAATTGTGAAATTTTGCATTTTCTAGACTGACCGATTGATGGTGTGCAAGACCGGTCGATTGGTACATTGACCGACATCATATCGACATTCTACTCAACTGATTTTTGCATTTTTTGTGCTGACCGATGTGCCTGACTGATTGATCGGTGCCTCAATCAACATCATTTCAACATTTTTCTCAATGTCTACATCAAGGGATGGAAAGTACCTTTGGGGTCTTTCTTGCTTTAACTAAAGTTTAAACCCTTGATGGAAAGTATTTTTGGGATCTTCTCTCGTTAATTCTGATTTCTTAGTATTGCTTTATGAATACTATGTTACTGAATTGTTTCACTTTATTAGCTTCATTTATTTTTCTACTGGCGAATGATGATACATGGTGTTGGGAGTTGACTTCTAGGGTTTTGCTACTGCCAAAGTCATATATAGATTCATCTAGGGGTGTTCACGAGTCGAGTTTGACCCGACCCGTGGACAAACTTGACTCGATCAAATTTGGTCGAGTCAGATTCTCTTTCTTTTTGCTATGACCTGACCCAACCGGATTCGAACTATTTTTATTTTATTTTAATTTTAATTTTCTTTTTTAATATAAAAACATTTATTATTTTATTTTTAATACAAAATAAAGTATTATTTTATACCAAAAATATTGTTTTAAATATCTATATACTTTTCTACATTTAAGATAGTTTATTTCATATATTTTTTTAAAATTTAAAATGATATAAAACTATTAAGTTAACTAAAAACATTTATTTTTTAAAAAAAGAAAACATTGGGTCATCGGATCGGGTCAGGTCGGATCAACTCAGGTTAGAATTTTTTAATCCGAACCTGACCCAATCCAAAAGGGGTCGGGTCGGGTCAGATTTTTGAGTTCATCGGGTCGACCCGGCCTGGTGTACACCCCTAGATTCATCAATCATCAAAGTCGGTGACATCTGGATGGCCTATGTGGAAGTTAGTATAGAACATTCCCATTCCTCCTAAAATACAAATTTTCATGTGGAAACTGCTACAATCTCGTTTGTCTACCAGGGACATCTTTCCAGATTCATGCCAAATATTGACACCTCTTGTCCTCTTTGTGGAACTTCTGTCGAGTCCAACAACCATTTTATTTTTTTCTTGTTCTGTTATTTGTCAATTATGAACCATATTTCAACAACAATTGAACACTCCTTTCAATTTTTTCACTCTTAGCACTCGAGTATTTGGACCAAGGAGGGTAGCTCCTTAAACTCCCCATCTCATGTCATATTTCAATCCCTCTTTGCTTTTCGCCTTTGGAAGATGAGAAATGTTAGTACATTTTTGTTCCATTGGGAGCAACTATCTCAATGATTTGAGACTAGGCTCTTGTTGATTATGATCTTTAGCCCACCAGTTTGTGGCATTTCACCACGCCTCCCCCCCTAACAAGGCTTGGTGGGATGCTCTCCTATCAAATTGGTTTAGTGCAATGGTATGGGGCGAGAGGGAGGTGCAGGATACATAATCAGAGCACCTAACAGGTGAACTTTTATTTGCAAGAGCTCTTCGACAAAGAATGTGTATCCGTCTTAGTGATTGAAGCCTAGGGAACGTTTGCCGGAATCCAAAAATGTCATCAACTCGGCTATCCCAATATTTGGAACGAAAACAACTCCATTGGCCTTGTTCAAATAATCCAAAAGCAATCTACCTAGTCCCTGGAGAATAAAAAATTTCATTATATATATTTGACATATGTTAATCCAATTTCATGATGGAAAAATTTGATAACAAAAGTAGAAGATCCAAAAAATCGCAGAAAAATTAAAGGACACACGATTTACTCAGATTCACCCTTGAGATTAGAGCTACGTCGGAAGTTCCATTATATCTTTTTTATTTATAGCTGCCACAAATTACATCTGAAAAATAAGCTATAAATATGTCTTTCCTAAATGAATTCAAAACCTGAATAAAATAGAAAAAAATTTAATCCGCACCACACGAACCGGCTAAACAAAAGCCCAAACCCGTAGACTAGGATAATTAGGTAATACTTAAATTTCTCTAAGCTCACGTGGACGAATCCAGTGTGAGAAATAAAAAGTCCTGAAGTACTCGCCAACTCTAACATTTCAGTCATATGAGATTAAGCATGTACCCACAGAACTTATAATTCTGTTGCTGATTACCTAGTTAGATCGGTAAAGGTAATCAATAAGATTCCTTTTGGTCGTATGCTTCCTCACTGGAGCTCCTAACAAATTTTGTATTATGATGCCTATGAGGCTTTTGATTAATGATAATATAATTCCTTAAAAAAATAATAATAATAAAAGCAGTTTGACTTCAAGAAAAGTTTGAGACCAAGAATTGGGCCTCTCTCAACCTGCAAGAGACTGAGCATCCAAGATCTACAAGTCCAATATGCAGTGATCAAAGGAAATTTGTGATTATTAATCCTGTATGAAGAATTCCTCCTCAGTTAGCAAAGAACAATATGATCCATCCATATTTTCAGAAACCTAAAAACTTCAATTAATTATACATGTCGTTTCTGCAGTGATGTAAAATGCACTGCAGATGAAGGGAGTAACCAAAACTAGGAAACAGTAGAGAAGAAAGGAAAAAAAAATGAAATGTATTACATGTACATCTGAAATGATCTGTTTAGCTATTTAGGTTAAGCATTTGACAAGTCACCGACATATATAGGAGGCCATACAGTTGCATAGATCAAGACAATAAGCCGCGGCAATGAGAGCATTAGGGAAGTTTTCCTGCCATCAGTCCATTGCATTGACATGAAATATTTCTTCAATCCATGCAACTACTTCATTGCTTGATGGCCTCAGCCTTGGAGATTCACTCACACAAAGACATGCAATATCAAGCACCCTCCTCAACTCACCGTCATGGCCTCTGCCATGTATGCTAGGATCGAACACTTCATCCTCCCTACTCTCCCTCTTCATCTGAATCACCCATTTCACGACGTCCCTGCCGCTCCCGCTCCTCGGTTTGGTCATGTCGACAGGCCTTCTGCCGGTGAGCAGCTCCAGGAGCACCACGCCGAAGCTGTAGATGTCACCCTGGCGGGTAGCAACCGGGGACTGCGCATATTCTGGAGGAATGTATCCTAATGTTCCCACTAGATCAGTCGTCACATGCGTGTCATATGGTCGGATCAGCCTAGCAAGTCCGAAGTCTGCTAAATGCGCTTCAAAATTTTGGTCCAAGAGTATGTTGCTTGATTTGATGTCCCTGTGCACTATATGGGGCTCACAATAATGATGCAGGTAAGCCAAGCCCCTCGCCGAGCCGCGAGCGATATGGATTCTTCTCTGCCAGTCTAGCGACGAGCTTCCTTCCTCGTGGAGCCAGTAGTCCAAGCTCCCATTCTCCATGAACGTATAGATCAGGAGTCTGTCTCTGCCAACCTTACCGTATCCTTGCAGCAGTACAAGGTTTGCATGCTGCGCTCGGGAAAGGGTCTCGACCTCAGCTTGGAATTCTCTCTCCATCTGATCAAAGTCGCCGGTGAGCCGCTTGATGGCGACCTTCCTTCCATCTCGTAAGGTCGCTTTGTAAACCAGACCGAACCCACCACAGCCTATGATTTGAGCCTGATCAAAGTTGTTCGTGGATGCCTTAATGTCGTCTATGTGCAGCTCATAATGGTCCTTGTTTTGGAACAAGATCGCCAAGCTGCAAGCATCAGAGTCTATGCTTTCATCCACATGTGCCACCACTTTTGCACTATCTTCACGCATTTTAGATCGAAACCTTAGTACAATTACCCATATCAAACATATCAGGATTGCTGTTCCCACTACGATACTGATCGTGATACTGATAACTAGAACTGCAGTAATCTTACGCTTAGTGATAACTGGGCTCGATGGAACTTCAGATATGCATGGTGACAAGTGAAGGCCACAAAGACCAGGATTGCCCTCAAAATAGGTACTCGGAAAGGTTAAGAACTGGCCTCCGGTTGGTATCTGTCCTACTAAGTTGTTGTAAGACACATCGAAATTTGATAGAAAGCTTAGTTTGATCAGAGATTGTGGAATGCTTCCTGTGAGATTATTGTGCGACAGAATCAGGGAAAACAAATTTGACATTCCTGACAATTCCTCAGGTATGGTTCCTGAAAGATTGTTCCAGCTCAAGTCCAAAACTTGAACATTCACAAGGTTTCCAAACCCTGTCAATATCGTACCAGTGATCTTGTTATTGCTCAGTATCAGTGATGAAGGAAAGCTGCTCACCTGATTATACTGCAGGCCTGTCGTCGAATTCCTTGTGACAAAGTATGGGAAGTTCTCCAATGAACCAACTTGCCATTTCTTGCTGCTGCCAGCCATTAGGCTCTTCATCTGCGTCAAGCCGTATGGCAGCTCCCCACTCAGAGAATTGTTAGACAAGTCCAAGTAAAAGAGGTTGTCGAGATCTCCGAAATATGGCGGGATGGTGCCGGACAAGTGATTCCACGATATGTCTAACACCTTCAACTGCTGCAAGTTTGCAAACCATTGGGGAACAGAGCCTTGAAGAGCGCAATTTGCAATGACAAGGAGTTCCAGCTTCTGGAATCCTTTAATGTCTTCAGATGGCATTGTTTCTCCTCCACGAAAATTGCGCGTCAGGACTAGACTTGTAAGATTCGAACACTGCTGTAGGATTTGCAGAGCTGAGCTTATATTCGAGAACTGATTACCAGTGAGGGACAAATCGACCAGGGAACCAAAATCCTTGAAGCTTTCTGGAAATTTTCCAGTAAGATTGTTTTTTGCGAGATTCAAGGTTCTTAGTTGCACACATTTGGGTAGATCATCAGGAATAGGACCAGAAAATTTGTTGGATCCAAGATCAAGTGTGCTTAGCCGAGACATGGCTGTGCAATTGATATTGATCACTCCACTAAGCGTGTTGTTGTTCAAGTTGAGCACCTTAAGGGACGGCGAGCTCGACATGGAAGCAGGCAGATTGCTTCTAAACTTATTGGACTGAGCAGAGAAAGATTGAAGCTTGGGAAGGCTACCAAAGACATCAGGAATGAAGCCCGAGAATTGATTCAACGAGATATCAATTTGGACAAGGTTTGCGAGGCTGCCGATGGCAGCGCTCAGATTGCCGGAGAAGTGGTTCTGCTGCAGGAATACTTGTGTCAAGCTTGTCATTTGGAATAATTCGTCCGGCAAGCTACCGGTGAGTCCATTGAGGCCGAGGCTGAGTTCATCAAGCGAATTACAAGTCTTCATGCCCCTCGGGAACTCGCCTGAGAAGTTGTTGAAGCTAAAGCGGAGGACACGGATGCGAGAAGAGGAATTGCAGATACCTGCGTCGATGACACCGTAGAAGTCGTTGGCCGTGAGGTCGAAGGAGGTGAGGTTGCTCGAGCCGGCCATGGCTGGATGGCTTCCTCTGAAGTAGTTATAGGAGATATTGAATTCTTGGATCGCCGGAAGGCTCAGGTTAGCCGGGATCTCTCCGACGAACCGATTCATGCTGACGTTGAGGATCTCCAGACGCTGCAACCGAAATAGCTGCCATGGGAGTTGTCCCTGGAGAGAGTTGGATGAGAGGTCGAGGTTTCTCAGATGATCCAACCCCGCTAGAGATTCCGAAACAGAACCCTTCAAGCTCGAGTTCCCAAGGTCCAATCCGATCACCCTTCGGCCTGAGGTCGTCGGCGGATCGCAGGCCACGCCGGGCCATTCGCAGCAGCTGGAAGAAGACTCATTGAATTGCCAACCGGGCACCGCCGTCAACAGACCGCCTGAGAAGCCGCGCAGCGCATTCAAATCGTCGGAATTGCAGCTCTGGTTGTTCTGACAATAAGCTGGCGGGACCTCGCATAACAAGAACAAGATGGACGAGGAGAAGAACAAGCGGTAGAAGGCCAGTCGGTCATGACAGCCTCGTCGACGTCGCCGCTGTCCTCTTTCTCTACCCGCGTCCGCCATTAGTGGTCCTGTGGAGCAGGGGAAGAGGTTGGACGGTCAAGGCATAAAGGAACCTCCTTTTTCAGGCAATCGATCCGGGGCACCAGTTGATGGATTATGTTGCTGTTCAAAGAAGAGTTGGCTTCTATGGTTCCGAACAAAGCCTTCAATTTTCCACGATCGACACTGATAGAACCCTGGTCACAGGAAGGAGGAGAGGAGAGAGAGAGAGAGGTTGACTGCGAAGCGTTTTATCTTTTTGCAACTCGTCCTCAGTTGGTCTTTCACATATAAACGATATATATATATATATATATATATCAAAGAGAAACAAGAGAGAGAACGACGTGTTGGGATTTGAATTGGACAATAAAATGGTTTAGCGTGATATATTTTGGAAGTTAGTGGTAGGTCAAAGCCTCAAAGGTAAGTGAGACTTTTGAGAGAGAGAGAGAGGAGAGAGAGAGGGGGGTTGACCGGGAGAACAGTATAGAGGTGGGGGAGGAAGAACATAACGGGTTTTAAACCCGGAAAAAGGAATATAACAACTAACGAGTGTCGGGTTTTTAATTATTTTGTCTTAATTTCTATTGTTTCTTTTATAAATTTCACTACTCTTTTTCTAAAAACGGAAAAAAGATACATGCCAAAACAATTGAAAAATTTTAGAAAATGGATTTATTTGAGAAAAAAACAACATTTTTTTAAAAAAATTAAAATAATCCTAATTAAAACTTATAGTTAACAATATAAAGTATATGTTAACAAATGAATCGGATCTCATGTAAACTGACCAAGTTTTATGTTTGAATAAAGTGCCCTCTTTGCAATAAAAAATAAATAAAATTTGCGTCTACCTTTCTCTATACAACTTGGACTGTAATATCGTATTCTTGAGAGTATGTGTATGAACAAAGATACGGATGTGAATGTACAACAAAAAAAATACCAAAATGAAACAAATTAACACATATGTGAAAAGGAAAGAAAATACACCAATAGCCGATCGAATAGAAGTCTCTTTCACACCCATATAAATTCTGAGTCTTATTCATAATTTTCTGTGGATGTTTGTTCTAATTTGATAAGATAAAGAATTGTTTATTTTTCATTCAAGCCTATGACCTAGATGAAATAAATATTGGCATTGAGATGCAAATTCCACAATTTTGGGGTAAAATCAACTAAATTATTTCCTTAATCAAAGTAATTTTTAAAATTTTGGAAGCATCAAATCGACCTTCGAATAATTTAATTGAGGCTAATGAGTATATTGCAACAATACATAAATTATTAACTCTTTCATCATAGTCAACGTCTATTTTATAATCATATATATATAATATAAACTATAGAGTATCGAATGTATAGTACATTAAAAATCCTAATTTATACACTTCTATAATATATTCATTTATTTTAAAATTTATTTATACGACAACTAACGAATTCTTAACATATTGAGTCTCGTAAGAAAAAAAAAATATGAACATATTTAGATCGATTGAGAATAATATACAAATGTATTTTTTGAATATATATATATATATATATATATATATATATGTATGTATAACGATGATAGGTGACACGTTTTTTTTTCCCTTATATCTATATGTATATACAATCATATATACAATCGAAGTTAATTATGAACTTGAACCTTTTAAAATAATAATCAGATAATATTTTATTTTTTTTGTAATTATATGTTTTAGCTTTATTATTTGTTTTATAATATATGTTTGATCCTCTTAAATAAGCTATTAGCTCATGTTATGTACCTAAAAGTGTCAAAGTTGTTGCAAGTTCGATAGAGGTTTAGAGGTCACCACCCACCAGTCACCTCCATCAACTAACGCTCTTTAGAATGAAATATTAATTATAATTTGCTACTTGTTATTGTTCATCAAGCATCATTTATTATTTGAGTGGTTCCGATCTTGATTTTTACATTTGCATTTGTTCTAATTTTAATATCTGTTGTTATTGGCCGTGCATTTAGCTCTTTAAATAGTAAAAAAATATTATGTGGACTAAGCCCTGGAATATTTTAGTAGTAAATCTCATCAATAGAAAAAGCTGCAATGATGATTTGCAAATGAGCTACATCAAGGACATCTCTCTCTCTCTCTCTCTCTCTCTCTCTCTCTCTCTCTATATATATATATATATATATATATATATATATATATATATGTTTTTGATAAAAATATAAGTATAAGTACTTAATTTATTCCCATAAATTTAACCTTTTGAAAGAAAGGTGCAAAAAATACTATTCCAATTTATATTATTTTCTCATATAAAAAAATTTAAGATAATTTATACCTATAATCTTCCAACTTTAAGTCAAATATCTCTCTTATGCCCATATATCCATCCAAATTGTTTCTCCTTATTTATTTATTTATTTTATAATAAAATAAAATATAAAAAATTGTGAAATACTAATTTTGATACCATAAATTTTTTTAGTTGAATTATTCACGATTTATGATGTCGTTTATGTCACATGTATCTTTTATAGGTACTATAATAATAATATTATGAAAAACTAAATAGATATATAATAAATCATTTACAAAAAAAATTATAGTAATCTATTAAAGAATGAAGCATGCAAAATAATTGAAGTTTGAGAACTAATTGTGAAGAAAAAAAACAAAAATGTTAAATATTAAATTTAAAGTTGAAGGATCATATTTCTAAATTATACATATTTTAGCAAAATAGATTATCACAACATTGCACACTCTTTTAAAATCTTAGGACGAAGTCAAATGTTCATTTAGCATGATTGACAATACCAATATATATGTTGTCAATAAACTACACTTGGGTCCATCTCGGAAATCAACATGTTATGACGTACAGTACTCGATCTCATTACTTTTATAATTCAACGATATCCCTGAAAATAAGATAAATAAATAAGTAAATAAATAAAATAATGATTGCAGTGTGTACTCATGCCGCTATTCGAGTTTATTTCATTTTAATTAATCTCTTAAATTAATTTTATCTACTTCACTAATTAATTATTTTCGAGATAGTTGACCATTTGATCAGTGTACCAAGAAAAGGGGCCCAACGAACAAGTTAATTTAATTGTTTAATAATGACTCCTCCACCTTATTAATATCCATGGGAGTCATGGCATGCATGCACTTGTTGATGCATACATAATATATATATATACATACATACATATATATATATATATATACATATATATATATATATATATATATTATGTATGCATGCAGCATCCTTTTTCTTTTCCAACTTACAAGGTGCTTGACGAAACAGCAAAATGGGTTGAAACTTCAAATTTCAAAGCTCCCTACATATCATTTGACTTTAAATCTAGAAAGAAAATTGTTTAAGGTCGACACAGTTGGTGTTCCTTCTTTTTCTAGGCATTAACTTCGCTAATTTCTATTTTTTTGTTAATCATGATTTAATTAATCTACTTGATTCTAATTAATCTAATTTGAGATGAGAATTGTAATATAAGTTCCTTCTAATAGTCCCATTGGAACTCAACTCAGCTAGCTTACTGGTTCTGATTATTTATTTCAGGTCAAGTTTTGTGACACTAAATTATTGTGATTGTTAGATTATCAATTAAACCTGGAAGTCATTAAAGTAGAGTTGGCATTGTTAAATTATTAAGAAAGCCATGCCTTCAGGAGAAGTCTGACCTCATCAACTCATCTGCCTTCAGATTGACCAAAAGTTAGAATGAGTTGCATAGTTGTGAGCACAATTACAACTGGTTTACTTGCGACTATAAGCAAGCAGCTGTAACTGGATGCTCCATGAAGAAGTAATTTGATTATTATAGTTGAAGGACAACCAAGTCATTGATCACTTTCTAACTATTACTTCAGAAAAGTGATGGCAAGATTGGATTAAGTTCTTTTTTTTAATTGCAATAATTAAAGTAATTGTCCCACTTTGAGCCACACCCCGATCGAGAGGCCTTGTTGGTTAAGGCATGATCAGGATGTGGCAGAGGGGCCCTTGCAGGAGAATGGAAGGCTGAGGGGGAAAGAAGAGCATAATATGCTGTTCAAGCTTATTGCATGAATGATTGAGGCGATTAACAGAAAGTAAAAGAAGAAAGGAAAGGAAAAGGAAGGATCCTCCCACTAAGGAATGTCTGGTGAGCTTTGTGGCATGGATGGCTTTTGCACAAACGCTACAAGTTCCATCCTCGTCTCCCTGTTCATTTGTTTATGTTTGTTTGAGAACAATGTGCTTCTTATCCTGAAAAAGGGATAATATATATATATAATTATAATTAGCTGGTCAGAGGGATAATGGAGCCTGAATAGCACTGAGGAACCATGCAAACAAGTAATGAGTCCATCAGCTTCATAAATATTGAGGGTACATTTGATCAAACCCATTTCAATCTTTTTTTTTTCTTTTCTTCTTGTTTTTGTCTTTCTGAAAAATGATTCTGAAGTCTGATTTCGATGTGGGATTCTGTGTGTATCTGTTTTGGAGCCGCATGTAAGTGGGTTGAGTTGACTTGAACTGTTGCAGAATAAGAGAGATACGGCACCAGATTCTTTTGGCTGTTGTGTGCTTGGGCTCTACTAAAAAATGAGCAGCACAAAGAACTCCCCTTTTTGCAGCATAAAAAGAATTCCATAATGGCACCTCAAAGGTGTTTGCAAGTGCTGGATAGATGACTCTCCTGTTCTCCCATCAGCAAGCAGCAGATCACTGTTACTGATCACCAACTTGTACAACACAAAGTCGGCATGCAACTGAACGATTTTTGTGCAGATTGTAAGATATATATCCTTTCTGATCATAAAATCTAATAACGAAAATGGCTTACTTCAACACTCGACCATTGAACGAAATTAGTAGAAATCCGAAGAGCAGGCTGAAAAAGAAAAAAAAAATAGACTTGTAATGATCTACTGATTCAGCCTTTTGACGAGACGAGAAGAAATGACCAGATGGTTCTTGACAAGCAAATATGAATATGTTTTTGCATGATGCAAATAAGGTGGTGCATCTCATGAAGTTTCTATATTTTAAAGCAAATATATTGTATTAAAGTAGGTCTGAAAACCCACTAGCTAAAAATAAAAGCTTGCACATACAATATCAACGTGTGTTCTTTTATTCTCCTACATCGTTGTCCCATCTCTCGTGGCGGCAATAGTTTGAATAATGATGTTCACACGAGGTCATTGATTAGGTAAATGCAGGATTAACACTTTAAAAAAAATGAACCTAATCTAGTTCAGCAGTTCAGCTTTGAACTTGTGCCTTTGTTGTCATGAAATTTCAACGTATTCCAGAAGAAAAAAAAAGGAATCCTTAAGTTCACAGTATACGAATTTCACAAATGAACTATTCATGTTTACAAGCAAATGGAAAATTAGATCCAAACCTAGTTGGTTCACTCAAACCCCCTGGAAGGACCAGTCAGAGAATAACAGGCTTTTGGATACCAGTGTTAATATCAGAATTGTGTTTTGATAGCTATGTAAATCTCAATCAATTAATGGGCCAACTTTAGTTATTGCATTAACGACCACTGTAATGATGCAGGACATCAATTCTCTTTGGGGTCGGCCAACTGGCAGCACCCTTCGTGCAAAAGCTCAGATCAGTAGGCATCAGTGGTTAAGTCGCTGAAAGCACATCATATCTTTGTTTATTGCAGTGTAATGATGTCTGTTAGTGATAGGAAATTAATGGCTGAGCAGGATGTCAACTCTGACTGTTTGCCAAGTAAACAGGATTTCTCAGTAAGCAAGTGGCATCCACTTGCTATCGACTATTGATTCATTATGGCTGCTTTATAGGAGCTTCAGTGGATCTTGTATTAAATTATATTCTTTTGGTAGTAACAGTGAATGGTTGTGGAATCTTAGTCACAGGTGTTTGCCTGCAATTTGTTCCACAGCAACTTAATTATGACCCCTAATCTTAGTGCACAAGAGACTTATATTTACTCTTAGATAATAACTGCTTCCTGCATTTGTCCCCTTGTCCTCTTAAACCTATGGCAAATCAATGCAACGCCATTGACCACTCAACATCTCTCCAAGTGCCATGCTTTAGCCAGTGGTGAGTAAAATGTCATAGCTCAGCTTCATGAACAAATTTCCTTCAGCATATAAACTGCATCCATGTGTTGAAAAAAGACAGTAACATCTGGAAGTTTGAACGACGAAATACATACAAAAATAAGGACAATAAACAGTCTCTGGTTGTTAGACTTTCTTCGTCTACCAGTTTAGAAATAATCCAAGTTCCAGCTGTGCATTGACAGTTTCATCTTTGACTACTATTTCGGCTATTCAATTTAACCACAGAATTACGCATTATCAATTGTGTCAATATGCATGGTTTAGTAGCCAACAACCTTAAACTGTGTTTCATGCAGTACTTTATTTTCTGATGTAAATCAATTTATCACAATCAACAAGGCAAAAAGCCCCAAAAGCTACCACCTTCATTGATTGCAGTTCCATGGCATCGGGGATGGATGATTGCTGTGAACAACAGATGGAAGGCCATTTTTTCTTTAAGTTCAGCTCTTAAGCTCTAGCAAGTTTTCCAAAATGATACAGTTTCTGGTCATGAGTAGAGATAGTTTCTAAATGTTGCAGCATAACGGGTTCGCCTAACAAGGTTAATTAAGATGCACATACTTATGGTTTACTTGCTTCTCAGCATGTTCAACAAACTTCGAGGAGATTTTGTAAATGCTCAAAATTAAACATGGAGTTAAAAATTTAGACTTTAATAATTGCTATGTTTCTTGGTTGCAACTCAGAAATGAGGAGCTGAAGTCCAAATCAATCCAGTCTTTCCAATTCCACAAGTACAACTCTTTTTCGCCACATGCATCATATTAAAAAATAATGATTGGCTCAAAAACTGCTTAGGTTTACAGCAAATCATGACCATTACTAACTGCATTTTATCCATTAAAATAAGAATCACCAAAGCCCATTGTATGATTTCACGTCTCACTTAAAACTTTCAAATAATTTTTCATTGGAATAAACTGGGCATAACTCTTATACAGAAGACATGATCATATTGGAATACAAGTGTCCGAGAGAAATGTGCATTCGAAATTTTGCATAGCACATGGGTTATGTAGTACAATAAAGTAGATGAAAAATCTGATGCATACATGGACATAAAAAGTCACACCTCGGTGCTTTAAACAGATAATTCTGCCCTCGAAATTAGAATACCATCAGTATCTGCATATAGCCATTCACCATCGCAGATCCTTGTTCCAGCAATATTTACTGGTATATGCTTCTCCCCAATTCCTTTTTGTTAGCTTTCATTGGATGTGAAGCCAGAGCTCTGACACCAATGTCACAACCATTGATCTCATCGACATCCCTGATACAGCCATTCACAATTATACCAGCCCAGCCATTGTTCTGAGCTTGTTGAACTGGATTGCCACCAAGAATGGCACAACTCATGCTTCCACCACCATCAACAACTAAAACTCTACCATTCCCCTTCTCCTCAAGGAATTCGCGCACAAGGACATTGTCTTCAAAGACCTTAAGAGTGACAACAGGGCCAGAGAAGACATGCCGCCGCCCATAAATCTGGAAGATTGGTTGAAGTGCACGAAGCTCACCATTATGTATCAGATGTGGATTTGCATCACACGCTTCGGCCGTTGCCAGTGGAAATGCAGCCATAATTGATTTGTTAGAGTACCTCTAAGGACAGCACAATTATGACTGAAAAAGGGCAGCATGATTAGATAAGTACTTGCAAAAGAAGCAATTATAGAAAGGAAAAGATTTAAAGGAGAGATACAAAAGCCTTCGCAGAAGAGGTTAGGAAAATCAAGTCACAAAGGCCTTTCATATATTACAAAGGAGGTCAAGGCCTATCAAAGTCCTTAGTAGGATAACAAGTTAAAATTGCATATCCTAGGTCATCTATATTTTTCATAAGAACCATTGTGATTCAAAATCATAGTAATTATTTGTGATGCTAAGCTCATCCAACCTCAAAGCTACATGACAACGCAGTATTTCAGAACATTATGGATGGGAACTTATAAACAACGGTGAATTAGATAGTGTATCCTATCATTATAATAGTAAAAATGCTTCAATGCATGGTCAACTTGATTCCAAAAACTGTTTTGTGCAGATAGCAAATCAGGAGAGAAATAAATGCATAAAATGTGTCACTATCAGCCCAACCATTAGAACTAAAATCCAATGCACTGGTATTCATTGAATAGAAAAGAACCTTAGGTATAATGGGCAAATTCAGCAATCACCAGCAAATGCGAAGGATAGTAAGACAACAGATAAATTCTCCTAGAATAAATTTTGTCATAACCCATTCATTCATTTGGTTGATGCTTGGCCTAATAGATAAGGAATTGGCATCATGAGTCATGACTGTCCAGATAAAACATATCTGAAACTGAAACCAGAATACTATGTGTTATACTTAATTTTACATGATCTGCAGGGGTTCCATAATCTAGAATGAGAATATATTTTAGTCAATCGAACCATTCACCTTCCAGAACATCATGGAATGCTTATTTATTATCATTTATCATGTCAAAATGTTTATTTATGATTACCTATCATGTCACAGTTGCACGTAGCTGATATGAAACAGAAGGAAAATTAAACTAAGAAGGCAAAGCCAGCAACTTTTTAAAACATTGAAGCATGTACAATGTCCTCTCTTAAAGTCAGCACCGACTTTGAGCTCTCTAGATTTTTCCAGCAATAAACGTGTTAAATTTCTAGAGTATGGTAAATAGTATAAAACGTGTGTGGTAATAGTATGTCATAATTAGTGTCCAGAATCTTCATTGGATGTCTATAAATAGGTATGCTGCTGGTGTTAAGTGAAGTCCTAGCAGTACTCGTGAGAAAGAGCATTGGGTGGTGTGTCCAAGAAAGAGTGGCAGTAGAACTCATGAGAGAAGTTGAGTGCTTGAGCGCAAGAATAGAAAGGTTGAGTACAAGGGTCTTAGGTGTAATATTTCTAGGGAATGAATGCAAGCACGTGAGGTGAGTGTGCAATAGAGTGTCTGCTCTCTTATGAGAAGTGTTTGTACTATCTTTCTTTCTAATATATAATGTTATTTGGTTTAATTAAATTCTCCACAAGTGGTATTAGAGCAGATGGACTAGTAGGGAGATTCTACTAGCTCGAGGTCTTGTAAGATCGAGTCATGTGCAGACTCTGCTGGTTCGAGTACATTTGACGACGAGGTTCTTTGGATGGATGCATGATCTGGGATTGTGAAGAGTACTACTCACAAGATCAAGGTACGAAAAGGTTCTGCCAGTTCGAGATTACATTTACTTGATTGACCGTGGGGCATTCAACAAGTTGCCATGGTAGATATTTTCGGTATGGCAGGCAAAGTTAGAAAGTTAAATAATTAGAATTATAGTTATTCGAAGACATATATGGAATACAAGGGCAAGACTTATGGGATATTGTCGATGGGGCCGATACAATGACACTTGCAGATGCAGCGCAAGGCAGGCAAAACCATGTTCATCCTCAAGATGACTATAGACAAGGAGTTGCTGAAGCACAGAAATGACGTTGAAACACCTAAGGCAGCATGGCACGCACTCGCTACACTATTCTCCGAGAAGAATAATGCTCGACTTCAACTATTGAAGAATCAACTTATGTCGGTATCGCATGGCAACATGATCATTAGCCAGTATTTTATGAAGGTAATCTCTCTACCATGAAATATCTCAATTAGATTCCCATTTTAAAGTTGACGCTAGAATGATTGAGACCCAAATATAACGGATCTTCAGTTGCCATTCAGGGTTTGGCCTACTCAACCAACCTTATTAGAATAAAAAAATATTGGTTAATCAAGAAGCATTAGCTAAAAAGATGACTAGAGTATCTTAGAGAAAGCATTCTTTTGCTCCAGAAGAAAAGACCGAATACAAGAAAAGACTGATAGAAGCCCACAACAAGGGGGAGAGAGTCGGACAAGGAAGGGCAAGAGGAAAAGAAATATTGTCAACAACAACATCGTTACTACAATTGCGACAAGAAAGAAGGGCAAGAGGAGAAGATATCTCGACGACAAGAAGGTCATTGTTACCATTGCGACAAGAAAGGTCAATTTGCTCGTGATTGTTGGCATAAGTATGAAGAAGGAAATGCTGCAACTTCTCACAAGAATGGAAGTGAGGAAGAGTGGGATATTGAAGCATATTTTGCAATTGAAGAAGTCATTCTCAACTTTTGGTGCGAGATTTTGAAGAGCCGATGGAATTTGCAATGTGTAGCATCAAGTATACAGTCGAATACGATAGTGAAAAAGAATGGGATATGCTAGCTCTTTCGACGATAGGATACTTTGAAGAGAAGTTCAACTTCATACACGAAGTTATTCAAGAAGGCTTTCATGAGACGGAAGTGATGTCAAGGGAGGAGCTCAAAGAAGAGAATTGAGGAAGAGAAGCAAACAATTGAAGAATGCTTAGAAGAGTCGGCTAATGAAGATAAGGAGGATCATCAAGCAAATGGAACCCAATCCAAGGTACAACGACTTAACCCCCAAAACTCTACGAGGATTTGATAGATATGATGAAGACGGCATGATCTCGGGGCAAGAAATATGTGAATTTAGTTTTATGTGAACTGTCGTGCAAGGAGAAGAATCTTTTGTATGGTTTGATTACAAGGTACAAAAATCAACTGACTAGTAGAGAAATCTCTCATCAGAATGAACCCAACTACAAAGAGATATTTAATTAGGCAAGCGAGATTACTTAATACGGAAAGAAGAAAAAGTCGATGTCAGTATTCAGACTAGGAAGGAACTTTCATTTCTGGGAGGATATGTGGCCGGCAGGAGAACCTCTTTGTGTCGTTTTTCCGAGACTATATGCCCTGGCAGAAGATCGACATGCAGTGGTTGCGACTTATTGGGAAGGCAATATATTATCTTCAGGTATTTGGACCTCACACTTTGTGGTTCCTCTCTCAAATTTCAGACTCAAGGATTTTCTCCTCCTTTTGGAACGACTAGAGGGTTACCACATAGATACCTCTAGATAAGATGCATGGACATGGACAACTAGCATATTTTTAGTACGAGGAACGTATGAACTGTGAAATCAGTAGAACGAAAGATGAGTTACTCCTGGATTGTCGGTTAATATGGAAACTCGAAGTTCCTCTATGTATTAAAATTTTTGTGTGGCTCTTCAAAAGACGACGACTGCCCACACAATGTTATAAGCAAAGATGGACCCCAAGCGCATGTGCTTTCTGTGATGACATAGAGGAGAATATTGAGCATCTATTTTTATGTGTTGTGGCAAGGGAGGTATGGCAAGCATCATGCTGCTTCTAGGTAGATGTACACTCAGTCAATATTTCTGGAGATCCTTTAGAGGTGACAACGACTCAGTAATCAACCAGTATTATTTATCCAGGCATTGGCGTGCAATGACATTGGCTTTCCTATGATCCATATGGTGCCAACGAAATGGATGCATTTTTAGGGGCCGGTGTCTATGCCATTTGACTGTAGCGCAACCGGATCATTTTTTGTGGGCCGTGATATCAGCATAAGCGTGTTGTACACAACATCTCTTTTCTTATTAGGGAGTGAGATTTTGGCTAGTTGTATCTTTTAGTGACCTTTGTCACCTTTTTCTGCTCTCCTGAGAGCCTACATCTGTACATTTCTTCACAGTTCTATACATTGTTGCATGACAACCACAACTCAAGTGGTCATTCTTTTTCTTCTCAAAAAAAAAAATGGCTAGATGCTTGGTGAGAGATTGGACAAGAGTGCATGTGGCCCTTATCCTCTCCTACTTTCAAAGAAAAGGGGGTGTTAAAAGTTAGCACCAACTTTGAGCTCTCTAGATTTTCCCAGCAACAAACTTGCATAGTCAAATTTCTAGAGTATGATAAATAGTACAAAATGTGTGTGGTCAAACAGGTCAATAGTATGTAGTAGTTGGTGTCTAGAATCTTCATTGGGTGTCTATAAAAAACCATGCTATGACATATTGATGATAAATGAAATCCTAGCAATACTTGTGAGATATAGTGTTGAGTGGTGTGTCCGAATGAGAGAGTGTGGCAGCAGTACTCGTGAGAGAGGTCGACTGCATGAGTGCCAGAGTAGAAAGGTTGAGTACAAGGGTCTTAGGTGTAATATTTGTAGAAGATGCGTACAAGTACGTGGGGTGAGGGTGCAATAGAGTGTGTGGTCTCTTATGAAAATTGTTTGTACTGTCTTTCTTCATATTGATATAATATCATTTTTTCTTAGGTGTTATTTGGTTTAATTAAATTCTCTGCATCCTCATCTTTAGAATCCTTCAAAAGTGCTCCAATATTTCAGGCACAAAATATTTACAATCATGAGAATGAACAGCTTCCTAGGTAGATATCAACTTAATCATTTTATTCAGATGTCCTGTTTAATTAGAAGTCTGGCTTCTTATTCACCTCATCATTACATGCAAAACTGATTCAGAAACCATCAACTGGATAACATGATAATCACAATCAAACTAGGAACCTGTAAGTCTAGCACAGAAGTCAAACTGTCCAAGTGCAAAATTCGAGTATTAACCATCACAAACTGAAAAAATCATTATCAGCGACCCAAATTACATGAACATGATGCTACACAAGCAGACATATACTCTGGAGGTATGCGATGTCGTTAGAGAATGCTACAGACAAATTTGAAAAAGCAAAAGACAGGGCTATAATTTGGTTATCCTGATTACTTTGAAGCTGGAGAAGTCTTCTTTGGAAGGTGGAGCAAGAGGAGAAGAACGATAGTATATCTTGTAAAAACTCCTAAACCTGAATGATTTGTTACTATCAAAGGACAACTATCAGATTAAGAATATACAAAGGGCTTCCCGGTTACATGAGTTATTTGTTCAATCAAAATCACCGACCACCCAAAAAAATATCACCCCTCGCCATATTTCCTCTCTCTCTCTCTCTCCTCTCTCTCTCTCTCTCTCTCTCTCTCTCTCTCTCTCTCTCTCTCTCTCTCTCTCTCTCTCTCTCTCTCTCTCTCTCTCTCTCTCTCTCTCTCTCTCTCTCTCTCTCGCACACAGCAAGAACAGGAACAAAGCGAACAGATTAAAAAACCAAACTTAATCTAATTACAACCAATTAAAACGATCACCAGAGTAAACATCTCGAATCCCCCATAACAGTAGGATTACCTGGATCACCAAGAACGATCCGAGCTTGGAAAGATAAAAAAAGGGGATCAAGGGACTTTACCTTGGAGATTTTTTATTCTGACTCCCTCTGGGGACTTGGAGAGAGACACTTCGACAGCATTAAGCCATTAATATCCGAATCGAAATCCGACTATCGGATTTGACAGCTTTGTCGTGGACGCGGTTTGAACAATTTCACCAGTTTTTTGTTTTTTTAATACTCACTCTGGATCCCGTCAGGGTTACTAGATCTGATAAAATCGAGTCAAACCATAGCAGCCAGGGTCATTAGATTTGATTAATTCAGCAACTTTTACATTATCACTCAACATTATTCAACTATTCATATTGCCTAACAAAAATATTATCGCTTGTTAAGTTATTAATAATATAAATTAATATATTTACTATACACAAATAATCTTTTATCTGAAATAATATTACCAATTAATATTCAATTTTGAATAAAATATTTTATTCCAACTATATATAATTTAAATGAAATTTACAAGTTCGAATCATAAACTAAAATTATTCTATTAAGTAAATCTATTTATATACAATAATTCTTTAAAATAAAAAATAAGAAAAAAAAATGTGGATCCAAAATAGGTCCACATATATGGACTCACCCTTGATTGATACATCACATCAACGGTGATCATTGATAAACATTAGTTTGAGTGAATTTAAAATGAATTTAAGATCACCATTGATTTATAAATCAATGATAATTCATATATGTGGATCCATATTGGGTCCACACAATCCTCAATCCCTAATAAATATTATAATATACTAAAAGAGTATCTCATGCTGTGAAACGGATTCGGAGTCATCTAACTCAGATCTAATGGCAAGATTGGTCTGATCTGATAGCTCAAATCAATATTGCATATATAGAAAAAATGAGCGTGTGAAGCGGGTTTAAATATTTTTTTTATTTTTCGATATTTTTCTTTACTAATAGCTTAAATGATCATTCATGATAACATAAAATAGTTTTATAAGATTAGAAGTTATATAAAATGATTATACCCATTATGACGGATAATAATGTGCAAAAGTTCGTCAAAATTAAAAAATGATGAAAAATTATTGTTAATGATTTAAATCATATATATGTTATCCCCAATGACCCTCTAAATTATTATGAAGAAAGATGTTGAAAAAATAATTAAAAGTATGTTTAAAGTCACTTTACACGTACTTCACACAAAAACGCTTCACACACCCATTAAATCATATATATATATATATATATATATATATATATATATATATATATATATACATCAAGACCTTAGACTTGTGCCTCGATTGATCGCCGGCCGCCCTCGATCACCTGGCACTCCCCCCCTCCCCCCCTTTTGCTTGAATCACGCTAGCGACGCAACGTTGGAGAGGCAGTGGCTATCTCGGAGATGGGAGTTCGGGATGCAGCGGCGGAGCGTCGGGGTTTCGATGACGACGAGGTCACCTCAGACTTTCGAGCCGGAGGTCCAAGAGAGTTCAGCCTCTCGCCGCCACCGGTCATGAAAGAGGAGATCGATGCTGGTCGGAGAAGATCGAGAGAAGGAGGGAGAGGAAGAGAGAGACGGGGGGTAGGGAGAAGGGTGTCAGAGTTTGGATTGTGTCGCATGGATTGTCGGAGTTTGGATCGATCCTAGATCGAGAGAGGAAGAGAGGGGAAGAGAGAGGGAGGAAAATCTCACGAGATCCAATGAAAATCTTGTGGACCTTCGTATCAGCCACCAAATTTAATCTGAATGGTTCAGATTGCACTTCAAAATATGAAGCAAAAGGTGCTTCAAACCTTCATTTTATCCATAATTAAAATATATAATAATATTGTTGGTTGTTATTGAGTGATTTATTTTATTTTTTATTAATATTATATTATGAGGATAAATATAAAAAAGATATAATGGACGCCTCTCTTATATAACTTGGGTTGTCACTGGGCAATTTATGTTGTCCAATTAGAACAATAAAAGATTGGACATCTACTTATGTGGAATTTTTAATATCTTGTACTGGGTCTTTGGCTCACCTTTTGACATGAAAAAAAAAAAGGATTGGACATGACAATATTAGGTAATGGTATTTTAAAAATAATCAAATTCAAATAATCTACTTATGTGTTATATTAATTTAGTATAAATTCATAACATTTTAGGACTTGAATTTATATAAAATTTCAAATTTCACAATGGCGTAATGGAGTTGAATTTTACAATATTTTTTTAGAAAAATGCTAATTGTTAAATGGCATGAACCACGCTCGGTATATGAGTCTTTTGTTTATGAGTTATGGCTATGCTTTATTTAAATGTGATGATGTTTTAATCTTTTTAGTAAAAAATATTTATGTATTTGATATGGTTCTTGAAGTTATTTTTTTTATTATATCGTTCTCAAATTTTAAGTATTTATTAACCAAGTTTACCATTCGACAGTACCCACTAAAATAAGGTTACCCAAGTCCGAACTTGACAACATTCTATGCATGTAGAAATATAATAGTGAATATTCCACATAACAAAATTAACAAACCAAGTAAAGATAACCATTCACAAAAAAGAAAAAACTAATAATATAATCTTAGATAATATTCAACGTATATATAATTGTACTATAATATTACAACGTAGTGAAACTATTATTGAAATAAAATTTTAACTATAATACATAGCGGGCAGACGACCAAGTTACATAAGCATTAACCTAGAGATGACACTGGCGGGCAGACACCTCGTCCCGCCCCATGTTAACCGTTTCACCCCGATTTCTTAGTGCAAGGGGAATTTAATTTCCTGTTCTGATCCTGCGAATCCCGCCGGGACCCGATTTCCGACACAACGCACATAGGTGAGGGTGTCCGCTGCTGCTTTCGTTCAGGTGCAGCAGCATATATAGGAAGATGAATCCAGACGGTTGGTCCAGCGGGAGTTTGACGTCATGCACAAGAGGCATTGTTGATGCCTTTGCTGACGCCGTTGAGCTCAAAGACAACATAAATAATGAACGATAGGTCAAACGGTGGATGCGACTTTTGCTGCTGCTTTCGTTCAAGCAGGAGCAAGCTACAAGATGCGCCGCCGAGCTACATATAATGATCTCGATTTTTGTTAAATAAATAAATAAATAAATATTTATAAAATCTGAGAAATTATTATTTAATATTATGGAATTATTTAATTTCAAAATTAATGAAAATTATGGGATACGTTGGAAAGATAAGATGGAGTTTGAAAAGAAATAGAATTGATTATGGAGATAAGTATGAGATTATTAAGTAAATTCATATTTAATTAAATTTAAGAAATTTTGGAGTGATTAATTATTGATGGAGAGTCAAGATTGATTTTAAAAAAGTTCAAAATCCAATAGAAGCGAAAATCCTATCCTACATTATAAATATACATTAAATGGTGGCTGAAAACTCATTTTCAATCAAATAGAATTTTAGCCTCATGAGCTTCTTTTTCCCCTCGTTATAACATGAACCGATGCGTTCCAAAAAGTACGCAACGGCTGATTTCGAAGCTGGCATATAGAAAAAAATCTTCTAAGTCGTGGCCGCGAGTTTCAGGACGTGGATAGAGAGTAATCGCCGATCAAAGATCGACGTTCGTGCAGTTTTTCAGAAAAAGAATTATAGTTAATTTTTTAACCAACTTTAGGTATGTAGGAGAAATCCCTATGTTATCTATTTTCTATGATATGAGACCATATTCTCTTCTCCTTTGTACCGAGAATTTATTGATATAAATTGTGCATCATTTGAATATCATATGATATAGTTATGGTGACCGAAAAATCATGTCAGAAGTCGCGATGGAACTCGATCTAGGTTCTGGCCAACACGACCCGGGTTCTGATCAACATGGCTCGGGTTCTATTGAACTCGGACCGTGTTGGTGCGTAATCGATTGGAATCATACACGGAACGAGTTAGCGATCGCGTGGCCCCAATTTTTCGATGACACGGTCAGTGTTTTTCGGACACGGTTCATATTTGATCAATCGATTGTTACAGGTGTGAACTCGCGACAAACCCGGCCCGAGTTCACACCCTACTCGGCTCGAGCTTTGACCCTACCAAGGGGTTTTCGACTATTCTGAACATGGCCCGAGTTCTACTTGACGCTAACCGGGTTCTAGGAGTAGAAAACCTATTTTTAGAAAAAGATTATGGATAATTGAATAGTTATTATAGTTCATTATTTTTTATCATCCCTGATCATATCATTAACAAATCTGACCATCATATCTTTTAGATTTAATTTTGAGATTGTTGTTATTATTAGCATGTCAGATTATGTGATTCATTATAATATTGATCCATTGGTTTTTTCATGATTGGGTCCTTGTTTAATCTAAATTAAATTATTAAAGATAGGCCTTTATGGTAAATAAGATAAAAAGATAAAAACTGCTAAGTCTACATATTCTTCGATTGTCTCTATGTCTCATGGGTCATATTGTTATCATATTGAATAGACAGATAGCGTACTTAGAGGTTTGAGACGTCATCATTTAAGAAAGCTACGACTATCCTGTGATGGTCATGTTCTCCCACCATCATGAATTATTATTTAGCGCTATTATTGGAGAGCGAATTGCAGTGGCTTGATCTTCCACTAGTCTACATGAAAGAGATATGGAGTTTTTTCTAATTGATCGAGCGTTTCCTATTGTATTGGATAACTCCAAAGATTAAATTGAATTAAAATATAATTAAATTGAATCATGGTCATTCGGATATTGACGTTGACTAGTATTGCCTCCGTCCATTGAATCGAATGAAAATTGTTATTGGGCAATGATAATTGATATTAATATTAAATTGAAATTGTTAAATTGAATTGTGTCATATAATTGATTGTTGATAATTATTAATTGATATTGATTGGTCTTTTAACCTCTTTCCTAACCCTTTTTATTAATTTATGGCTTTATTAATTTTATTGATCTATTGATTATTGAGTTCCTATCATGTTGTTACATTGTTTATTGTATCATATTGATTATTGGTTCTATTGACACTGTTGATTATTGCTCATTATTATGGTTAAACCCTACGTACTGAGTATTTTTATACTCATGAATTTTTTCTTACATTGGGATTCATGCAGGTGAGATAATGATAGAAGATGACGATATAAGTCAGGCTCAGTAACAAAAATATTGCACATGGTATAGGATTGTGTCGTACTAAATTTATATATTAGTTATTATTTTTCTGCATTTTTAGTATTGTGGAGTTATGAACGTTTCAGCTCCCTTGACTTTATGGATTGTTAGATGTTTTTTTTATTAATTCCGCATTTTATAGTTCATATTTTTGCAAAGATTATTTTATATAGAATTGTGTGACGTCTCTGAGATGATTCTAAACGTGTGAAAATCACGTAGATCTTAAAGCCTTACAAGATATATGCCATGGACGATTGTCGAGTGGGTTCGATGTTGTGCACAGGAGACGACGGATGTGACGTTGCTTATGCTACTTTCCTTCACAATGTAACAATGTCCTCACCACTTCTTTGATCTGAGGAGTCGATCAGCGTGGAGGTCAAAGCTACCGCGATGTTGTGAGTTTGAAGTCGTCGCCAGCGTCAAAGAGGATTTGCAACTTCAGATCACCATGGATCATGCCATGGATCACGCCATGGATCACGTCGTTGCTCGCAGTGGATTCACATCTCCTATACACTGACAGAAAACTCCGAACGATGACTCCAATAGTCTAACCTCTCATATTAGAAGAGAGAGGGATTGTTAGGAAATGTTAGGAAGAAGAAAGAAAGTAACTATGGTTTCTTATGTTATTAGTTATTTGTATGATAATTAGACGATCCATATTTAAGAATATATATGATTGATGATTATAATGTATTATATATAAAAAATTAAGGACTGGAGTTGGACAGGACCCATGGGTTAAAAGAAGGTGGGAGCACATTGCCGCCCATTCCCAATCCTAGGGAAGCAAAATTTCCTGAATTTGAAGCCCCAAGGTCAAGGAATATTATCATTTCTACATTAGCGTGAGGCCTATAATAGTCCAGGCCTCGCAATTTTTAATAATAATAACATTATTATTATTTAATAACAACGATATTTAGGTATGAATACTACACTAATAATAACTATTAATTTTATTTCTATATTAATTTATTCTAATATCTCTCATTAGTTACACATTTATCATTAATTCACAATAACTAAATACTTTTTAATTTTCTACTTCTATCCCAATTACTTTTCTCACATGAAAATATTTTTTTCTCATTGGAGATAAATTTTATTTCTTATTTAGTGACTTCAAGTTTTAACTGATCATCCAAATTCAATTATTAAACTTACATTTAAAGAATAAACTATATGTTTATAGTATAATTTTATTTTAAGCCTCGAAAACTCTCATGACAGTCTTGTTATATTGTAAGAAAAATTAATATTACGACATATAGTTCTTTTATGACCTCTCCGTAATTAAAGTCTCTCTCTCTCTCTCTCTCTCTCTCTCTCTCTCTCTCTCTCTCTCTCTCTCTCTCTCTCTCTCTCTATTGTCAACTCTTCATTGTGCTTCTTCTCCACTAATTTTTTTCTCTTTCTTTGTTTTTTTACCTCCAAATTTAGCAAACTATATAAAAAGAAGCATGAAGTTAAGCTTCTAATATGAAGTTCAACTGGATAATATACATGAGTAGATCCAATATTGGCAAAGGCTCCCTAATAGCCCCAAGTTTTAAGTAAAAGGTATTTGAATTTCTTTTACTCAAATCCTAATGTTGGCCATATTTGATGGTCCAAAACTCTCTCTTATCTTATTTTTCACACTCTTAAAAATGAGGAAAAAGATGTTTAATATAAAACCTCTAAGATATATAAAGAGATCTTACCATATCTTTTCTCTTAATGAATTTCATGATTAAATTGAAAAGCATAAGAGCACCATCATTCTTACCATGAATTATGACAAGAGTTCTTTTTTTTAGATGGGTCCTAAGTTCATGTGTAAGTCAGTTACTTGAGCACCAACATAGTGTGTGCTCTATTTTCACACCATCAAAATTAGTATTTCAAATTGCTTTTAAGGATTCAAACGCTAATTTTTTTGTTTGGTAAATGACAAAAGTAAAATTTAGTGTTCATATGAAAATGTTAAAAAGTTACTTCTACTAGTGTTTAGCAATTAGAAGTTAAGGGCTCATATTCTTCAGTTTTATCCTTTTAAAATACATTATTTCTTTTTCAACTTATTTTATCAAAATTTAACTATATTTTTTTATATTCATGCTTAATTAATTACAAATTATTTATTTATCAATATATAATAATTAATATTTTCATACCATCTATGCACTGATATAAATTTCTATATTTAACAAAAAAATAGTTGTCATATTTTATTTTACAATAATATTTGTATAGTGCTTAAATTGAATAAATTATTATATGTCTAATTATGATATTTTATATTCATCATAAGTTTACCAAACTCTTATTTGTTAATATCTAATCATCTGCCCCGTTATCTGCTACCGATTATTAAATTATTATCTGCTATTAAATTGTTGTCAGCTTATCAAATCGCTAATCCAAATCAGAGCATACATATGATTATCTTGTTTCTAAAGAAATCAGATGCTTAACTCTCCCATAAGCTATAACATCCATATTAAACAATAAGATTTATAGTGAACTTTATATTATCCCTACCAAAACACTCCATCCGAAAATTAAGAGTTTTGATTTATTATTATCATTATTATTTAGTGTGGACTGATATAAATAGACATAAGGTGTAATGAGAGCAAAATATTTTATTGAGTTATCAGAATTGCTCCTTTTTTTAACATTGATTATGCCCATGAATTCCTTGAAACACTTTATTATTTTCTGTATACTTGGAAATTTAGTTCTCATCTCTATCGATCTAACATAATCAAATGTATATGTATTTTCAACTGATTTTAACAAATCTATTGCGAGGTGAATCATGTTTTCAGTATGAACTCTTGAAATCTCCAACTAGTCATACTGGATTAGTTTGGTTTGCACCTTAAAATAATTTATACCTCTTGGAACGAGCAAATTCGGATTCAGAATGAAGTCCGTCCATACCCGATTTTGATATGGTATTCAAGGAACCAGGTAGGGTTGAGAATTGGGTCATCCAGAACTAAATAATAATGACCCTGTCGCTCTTATTTTTTATATTAAAATAAGTTATGATTGATTCAAATATTTTATTTTATTATTTATTATCATTAACATCATTGTAGACATCAGATATTTAAAGAAAAATATGTCATAATATATAAACAATACATAAATAATATATTTATATATTATAACATTAAACAATCGAATTGGGAATGAATCATAACTTTTTTTTATAAGAATTCGGATCCGATTTATGATCCGGTAAGTTGGATAACCGACCCTAATATATTCCGGATTGAATATGTAATCAATATATTTCTAAAAAAACCAAAATTTAGAACAAAAAAAGATTGAAGTCAGATGTATTATAATAATTTAGTACGGGATAACTTTGCATAGTGTTGAAAAAAAAAAGATGAACGAAACTCCAACTGTTCCATATAATAATTTGCTTTTAAGTAATCAGCCAGATAAATCATATACGCAGATAAAATGGAATAATTGAAAAGTACAACAATAAATGGACATTAATTTACTATTAAAGGGACTATATATATATCCACGATCTCATGACTTGAGGCTTGGCGGCACTTCGTAGCAAGTTGCCTGGACAACCAGCGTTCCGGGGGAGACCGAACCATTGCAGAGCTTGCTTCTCGTGAGCTGAGAGGCCACCACAGTGCACGACTCCCTGCCGAGGCATGCGCTCTCGACGAGGTTGCGAACGTCGACGTCGCAGCTACCTTCTGTGTAGGCGCCGCATGTCCCGCTCGGATTGCCGAAGCTCGCAAAATCGATCCTGGAGAACGTCTGGCCTCCTTGGCAAGAGAGGCTCGCGGCACCGCCTTCGCTTGCTCGGATGCACACGGTGCCCACCGTCACGGTCTTAAATGCCACACTGAACGGGTTGCCGCCGGCTTCCTCGAACAGCGTCAACGTGTTGGGCTCGCCGGCCTTCAAGAATGACCTCGGGACGTGATAGAATCTCTGCGACGGCTGCCCGCAGTCCTTCTTGCAGATCTTGTTCTGCTCGTAGCGACCCACGTAGCATCCGTTGCAGCCTTCGTCCACCATCCTGCTTGGCCAGAAACGCCCCAAACTGAAGCCGTTCACCCATGCAGCGCCTTTGTTCATGCCAAGCAAATCTACCACCACCGGGTCGCTGGTTCCAAGAGGAGATTCGAACGTTGTCTGCAATTGCATACACAATTAATTATATATTTCCACAAACTAAGTTAATGTATAATGTGTATCAGACGATAGAGGAGGCAATGGATACCTGGTACCAAGTGAAGGGTTTATTGGCTGGAATGACACCTGAACGCCACTTGATCTTACGATCCCCGGCATATATCTTTCTTGCTTCACCGTCAAGACCGACCTAAATATCAAAATATGTCTTTTTTGTCATATATAATTTGTATGAATGCAGATATATACTCAGTGACTCAAGATGCAGATATACCTTATAAGTCCATGTAGTGTTTGTCAAGTCCAAAGTGTTGTTTCCTCCCGCCAATGTAACAGGACCAAAAATTCCAGTCGGAATTAGCTCATAGCGTGCACCATAATTCTATTTGAATTTGATCAGCGGAAAAAAGAGCAATAAGATTGGTTTCATGATTTAATTACATGATTTTTATCTCAAAACGTATGATTACCGCAAGCCCGACAGTAGCACTAAGCAAGGATATACGATTTCTTCCAGACTTAACATTCACATTGCAGTCATAAGTAAATTGATAATGATCTTTTTTGCTAGCTGAGATCCTGCACAAGTTGAATTTCATAAAATGACAGCGAGGGATTCTATGACAACAGGAAAAGAGTAACCAAACGCATTCATAATTTGGATTCATTGCCTACTAACCGACCATTCACGAAGACATACAATACATGGCCAGATGTCTTAACACTAAGAACCATTCGGCCCTTTTGATTAATATTCACACTGTATTAGAAAATGAGCATCAAGTGACATTTAGATGAATGAACAACTTCAGTCTGAGCATCCAATTAGCATAGAACAGTAGAAGAACAACTCAATAGTAAACTTGCCTGGTCATGTACCAAAGGTAGTCACTCTCGTCAGAAGTAGCCACCACTTGATCCAAGAGCTTGTTGATTGTGACCGAAGGTGCTAAGCCTTTGTCTTTGGTCTTCACATTCGCATATCTCCATGACCATTTCATTGGCTTAGGTTGTTCCTCGCCCTTCTTCACCATGATAGAAGTTTGGGCTGTAACCTGGATGGAAAAGGCACATAATTAATGCATCCATAGAGAGAATTAAAGAACAAAATATATGAATTAAGCAAGTTGGTTTAGATTGATAGTGTAGTATTTAACAATGCTAAAGCACCTTGGCAGTGTTGAAAACTTCCTTCTTGCAATCAGGAAGCAAGCTCACAGAGTATGCAGGTAGGAAGTAGTCTTCTCCTTCGTAGTTTACTGTTGCATTGGTTGTGGTGTTGTCATTGCTTATGAAACAAGCAGGAACGGTCCCATTAATGGAGTACTTTGTAATCTATAATTTGCCAAATCCATAACATCATGTCAAGCATTTGATTCGTTGATAGAGCACTTTGTATTATCAATGCACACACAAACTTAACATTACCGTCACTCCATTCGAGCGCTTGGTTTCAAAAACATAACCATAGAGTAGAGCATTTTCCATGAGCTTAAGAGAAGCATGTAACTCTTTCAAATGGCCCCATTTGGGTTGTCTTTTGTTGCCTGAAAAGGTGCATATTGATTATAAAATGATGACATTAGGCCACTATGAAAGTGATTGCAAATCAACATACCATACTCATCAAGAGGAGCATCATAGTCATAGCTCGTCGTGATGTACGGACCTCCGGAAGTCCGGCCGAAATTGGTGCCTCCATGATACTAAAAACATGGGAAAACACAAGCTTCAACTTTCTTAAGTCTTTGCTATTAGAAATTTAACAATTTTAGTGGGCCTATGTCAAATATCAACCATGTAATAATTCTGTAATGTTCCTCCTTTCTGGTAAAAGCGAGCCACCTCGAAGGCTACATTTTCCGCAGGCCTAAATGGTGTTGCTTGTCCCCAACCTTTGAACCTTAATCAATCAACACAAGTGTCAGATTAAGATGGATGCTTCAATGTGCACTGTGAAAATAAATATGCAAGAAAGTATATCCAAAACCAACCAGCCAGTCCAATTTTCGGTCCAAAACTTGGGGCTCTTCGGATTTGTGGGGCTATAATCCGAACAGTAGAAACCATTGCAGGCCTCAATCTAGCAATCATAATGGAAGCAAATGAAGTCATAGTTGAAGAGAGAAAAAAAATGAAGCACAATGAACTCAATAAAAGCACAAATGTGCAAACAGATAGCTTGTGAATTAGACCATTGGTTCTGGTGCATCTCGTTGCTGGCACATGACCCATGGCACACCGATCTGTTGTGAATCCGCCATCTGCGCGGACCATGTGATATAACGCTTTGCATTATCCTTATCAAACCCCCACTGGATATTGCCATACTCGTTCTCAATCTGATTTCCATAGCAAACTTGGTAGATCATTATTTACTAGTAAAATGATGAAACAACTACATAAATACATAGGAGAGAAAGAATAAGAAGAGAACCTGGCTCAAGATGATAGGGCCTCCTTGTGGTGCAAACAATCTTGCTTCTTTCATCATATCAACAATTAAGGAAGTGAAGTTTTGCATCTCATCCTATCAAAGGGTTCGGTGGTAAAGATGATGAATGTAATCGACAGTAATCTTTGGTCTTTCATCATAAGCCCCAAAAGAACACAAAAAAAAAAAACATGCGCGAAAAGGTAAAGATAACCTAATCTTCCTCTTGAGACAATAAAGTGACATTTTAATCAGATTTTTAGTCCACATAATATTCTTATCATTTATCTCTTCTAACTTAGGGCATTACTTGTATAGATATGATTAAGTTAGTGTACTTATATCAAATTAAAGATATCTTTTACATGTATGTCTAGACGAGTCTACCATTAAATTTCAATAAATTAGCCAACATATCATAATCAATCTTTTATTAAAAAAACATAATAATCATAGTCAGCAAAAAGATGGATCAAAACTCACACCTTCCACGGTTTGTTGTCTGTTCTGACTTGCATTCCCAGAATATTTCTTACCCATCCAGGTATGCCTCTATAAGCATCAAATTAGACCATTATAGATAGATATCAAATAGAACAACTCAAATCTAGAATAAAAGAAATGCACAACTATTATTTCAGCGTACCCATAGTCCCATTCTGCACAAACATATGGACCAATGCGAAGAATCGCATATAGGCCAGCATTCTGAATCTCCTTGATAAATCTAACTAGGTCGTAGTTGCCTTCAAAATTATACTGAACAAAAATAAAAAAAAATGTCATTTATACATTTTAGATATATGTTTGAGGGTTTCAAACATGTAGATGGAACACTATCAAACCTCACGACGCTTGGGCTCATGGCCATTCCAAAAGACATAAGTCTCAATGGTGTCGATGCCTCCTTCTTTGGCCTTATGAATCAAGTCAGGCCACATCTAAAACACACAAATAAGTCATGATCAAGAACCTCTATGCTGGAACTAAGTTTTCATATTCATGCATTTTTTTTCTTTCTTTTCAATTTGAAAGATGAATAAATATACATAGACTATTATGTTAGGAGTGCTACGTGGGTAGTGGATGGAACCGGAGATGATGAGCCGGCGTTGACCATCGATAACCAGAGCACGCGAGTCACGGCCGACAATGGTGGCTTGGGCGACGTTGATGTAGCAAAGGGTGAGCAACAAAGCCGCAACAGAGCAGCTCTTTGATAACTCCATATTGCCAAGGAAAGGAAGCATCAAGCTGAAAAGAACAATGATTTGATTGCACGAGGCATACAGACGTATTTATAAAAGGATCCTCCTAAAATCTAGGTTGGTTCGTTGGAACTGACCATATTATGAATAGAATAAATTTCTACCATGCACGCATGCATGCAAGCTCTCTTATCTAATAATCATAATTTGTTTAAGTCTATAAAAAGGATATTTGATCCGTTTCACAAGTTTTATTAGTAATGTTATCCTATCTTAGAGTTGTCCAAACTTTAGTTGGGTCCAAATTAATAGTAAAATATAAACCTTCTTTCCATTTCTTCGGTGTCTAAACTAATTTAGTTCGTGTGTTGACCGTGATTTATTTTAATTTTCAATGTTTCTGATGATACGATGATAGGCTCCAAACTTATGAGTTCATATTAGTTAGAGATTATATATAAGAATAAGAGTCGATATAAAATTTTTAAATTCTAATTTGTTGCATTTTTATTAGTACCTTTATCTTATTTCAGAGTTGTGGAACCTTCAGTTGGGTCCAAATTCTTATACACTCTAATTGAAAAAATCTGCACACTAAATTCATGCAAATAATCAAGAACAAAAAACGTCGCAAACAACTGCACATGATAAAGTCATATATAGGTGTCTTGATGTAAGAAACATTGAGTTTAAAAAAGCACGTCACAAATTTTTATAACTATTATGATATTTTCTTTAAATAAATTATTTATATGCTAAAATTTTCCACTATCCTGATGTCCTAAAATCAAGTGGCACTAATTTTTAAGATGAATTTTTGGCATGTTACAATAAATAATTAAATAGTGATAACATTCTTAACAAAAAAATAGTAGGAAATGATTAGCTAACCAAACAAAAAGTGAAAAATAACTCACATTTAAATCAACGCACATATTCACATTAAAAGTCATTTTCTTTCCTATTAACGCTGCCATAAAAAACACCATTGTTCCTTGTACTTGAGGTTGTAATTGGGGCCACTTCTCCTATCTCCATTTCTTTTTCATATTATTACTTGGAGATGCTGCTATATAATCATATGCAGGAGGAAGCTATAAAATCTGCTCTTTTGTTCCTTAATCAGAGGCATAAGCGAGAGCCAGAACAAATTGTAACTTAGAATACCATTTTGGGGTAATAGTTCAGTCTTGTCCTCCTGTCCCCCTGAAGTAGAAGAAATAGTTCTTGGTTGGGGTCCTCATTGACAATTGAATTGTAAGTTGTTGAGTTCGTGATGTCCTTGATGTAGGTAACCCTCCTTCACCTCAACGAAGCAGCCACAGCTGATCTAGGTGGTGGTTTGACGCCCGTAGTTGTTCATGTTCATGACGGTGGCACCCTACCTTACCGTCGACGCATCCCGAAAGCCACCACCACCACTACAAGTAAAAAATGAAATTTGCGACGGATAACGGTTTCCGACGGATATTTCGACGGTAATGTCTCAGTCGAAAAGTGAGCCGTTGGAAAGAAATAACGGCGATCCTGTAAGTATCCGTCGAAAGTTTAGGTGGTCTACTTCAACGGGCATTGTCCGTCTTCTTTGTCGGATTATATCCTTCGATAGTTTCGACGAAAATATCTGCCGCAAGTTAAGAAGAAAGAAAGTTCCTTCGACACTTTCGACAGATTTGCCATCGGAAGATCCTAAAGAGGTTCTAGGTTCCCGGGTTTCCCTTCGAAAACTCCGACGGCTATGTCGACGGGTGGTAGGCCTTCCATGTTTTTTATGGGTTTTTCCAACTTTGAAGGTGAAATCGCCTTCGACTGTTTCGACGGTGCTTCTTCCTCGAAATCTTAGACGGGCCTATCTTCTTCAAAAGTATCGACTGTTTCATGAGCAGGAACCACCTCAAGTGCATCCTGAGGCCGTCAACGACATAAAACAATGTGTGGTGGCAGCAACGACTTTGTGTGAATAAAGAGTCCATGATATGTAACCAGATAATGTGCAAGTAACTAACTATAATGAACAATGCTTCTGGCAAAAACTAAACATACCAAACATATCAATACTCGTTGATCGTAGTGACATGAGACCAGCTTTAAACATGCTAGGATATGTTAGAGACCAACTTTAAACATGGGGCACAACCGACAATTTAAATGGCATTACAAAAGTTTTAGTGTACTAATCCCCATAACCCTGAAGTTTTAGTGTACTAATCCCCATAACCGTCTCATGTTTAAAGTACATATGTCAATTGTGCTAGAATGAACCAGATTAAAAAGGTACTTTGCAAGTAATATACGAGAATATAACATTGCCTTAAAAATGTCAAAAATGAAGTAGGATAGAAGAACTCCCGAAATTAACTAAAGATTAGGTAATTTTGATACCTAAACGTAGTGACAGAATAAGCTCTACTATCTTCAGTTGTGCTTTCCAATCTTGCGAACTGAATACATGAAGTCGAGTACATTAAAAGAAAACATTATAAGTGCCATGAATGCTACACATAGGAAACATGATAAATAAGAGATAAGGAAATCTCAACAATATATAAGAAACCATGATTCTGAAAGCACAGTATGTAGGAAACCATGCTTTAAAGCATGAGTCCTAAGTAAGAGTTCTATGTTGAATGTGCCAAATCTTATGGTAAACACAATGTACGAACACGGATAATGATATATGGTTACTTTATCAAATTACATAAGGTTAACGTTAACAATACATGCTAAAGTCGACATGGATTCCTTATCAAATTACAGAAGATTAATGTTAACAAAACTAGCGGAGCTCCTTTGTGCTGTACAGGAAGGCGAAGCCGGGCGGTGCCGCACATCCAGGAAGGGCGGAGCTAGCCAGTGCCGCACATCCAGGAAGGTGAAGCTAGGCTGTGCAGGACGGCGGCGCGGCACGTGGTGGCCCGGGGCAGGAGGGCGGCGAGGCACGGTACTGGCCATGCTGGAGGGTGCCGACCTGCGATCCGGCCTATGCAAGAGGCTAGCGCCGCCCTTGCGGATGGCCGGCAGGTCGACGCCCATGTCGGATCACTACCGGATCCGACTGCTAAACGCCGCACCCGAACCCTAAACGCCGGATCCGGCCGAGGATTAATTGATCCGGCTGCTAAATGTCGAATTCGGCGGCTGAAGGTCAGATCCGGTTGCTAAACGTCAAATCCGGTGACTGAAGGTCAGATCTAGCCGCTACACGCCAGATCCAGCCGGTCGAAGAAATCATTTGCCCGCGCTGTCCGGAAGAAGAGAGAGACGGATGACAAAAGGTTAGAGAAGAAATGACGATACCTCGCACTTTGCCGGAGAAATCCGAGCGCCGAAATGTGGGATCACTTCGTCGGACCGGAGGGCGAAAAAGCGGGCGAGTGCGGGCGAGTACGAGAGAGAAAAAAAGAAAAAGCAGGCCGCTGACGGCATATGTATACATCAATGCACCGACGGCTTACCGACGGGCAAATTCCGTCGAAACATATATTTCTTATAATATATTAGATTCATTTTTCGATGGGTCTACTACCAACGTCAGTTATCCGTCGGTGCCTACAAGGCAACGAGTCGACGGGATGCCCCGACACGACTCCGATGGGAGATCTCTTTCGCTAGTACTGCCGGCAAAAAAATTGTCGGTACCTTCGAAGGCAAGAACCCGTCGCAAGCTGTGAAGTCACAACAATATTGACGCACCTGACATTTCGACGGACAATACCCTCGCTACTACCAGCGGCTTGATTTTCGCCGGTACCTGTGAGGGCTAGACGACATCACAACATATATGGTTAGCAATTATATATGCGAAAACATTCCGACAGTGCAAGGTCTTCGGCGATACTGACGGTAATAAAACCGTCGGTACAGGGGCCGGCCCAATCAGTCGGAACGTGCCCCGACATGACTCCGATGGGAGATCTCCTTCGCTAGTACTGCTGGCAAAAAAACCATCGGTACCTTCGAAGGCAAGAACCCATAGCAAGCTGCGAAGTCATAACAATATTGACCCACCTGACATTTTGACGGATGATACCCTCTCTACTACCGACAGCTTGATTTTCGTCGATACCTACGAGGGTTTGACGACGTCGCAACATATATGGCTAGCAATTATGTGAATACATTCCGATGGCGCAAGGCCTTCGACGATACCGACGATAATAAAACCATCAGTACAGGGGCCGACCCAATCAGCATGTACGCGAATTATATCTTTGTTGCGTTGTTCAGACGGATTAAACCTTCAAAATTAATGACGGCACATAATCTATCGGTAATAGCGAAGGACTAAGCCGACAGCAAACCTACCGTGTGTAGTTCCAAAAGAAATGTAGAGTCGTCGAAAAATCCTCCTAGAAATGAGAGGGATATTTTTCCGTCGGAAATAGTCCGTCGCAAATCAGCATTTTTTTGTAGTGCACCGTCCCCTCCAAATAGTGTCACCAGCCAATAGCAGATTGACCAATCCTCTACCATGAACCATTAGTTCTTATTCTCATTGTCTTATGTGTAGGGCGACATATACATAATTATGCTATACATATAGGGTAATGACAGTATCAATAATCAATGTGTATAAGATAGGTTTTAATAGAGGTGAAGCACCTTTTTGGGTGAAACATTGTGCAACGATTGAATTTGGGATGTTCATTTTAGATGAGTAGCTCAAATCAAACCACTCATGAGCAACTGCTTGTTTTATATGTTATTAATGCTATAATTTATGAAAAATACTTATATTGAATCAAAGAATTTATTTTATAGATAGATGATAACATACTAATAAATAAAATATTATAATTGATTATTATTCAAGATAATATAAAAAATAATTTATCGAATAAATATTAACATTAAATAGTAATCAATAATAGTTTTCTAATTAAAACCTATTAAATAATTGAAAATAAAAAGGAGAAAAAAAGATGTTCCTGTGAGAACTTAAGAGAGAACTTTTGTGTTAAAAAAAAGTGTCATGTGATACTTTGATCGAAACTTTAGTTTCGTCAGAACTTTTTTGTCCATGTTTCACAGAACTTACCGAAACTTAGGCAAGTTCTTGCAAGTTCTTGCCCACGTTTCACGTATCCAAACAGGCTTTTATGTTTTTGAGTTTCCTAGTTTCTTTTTCTTGTCTTGCTTATCTTATTTTTTGCTTACTCACGCCAATATAACATTTTTTTCTTCTTTAAGTTGTCAAGTTAGAACTTAATGATAAATCAAAATTTTCACTTTTCGTGCTTAAGATGATAAGTCAATTTTTAGACACCAATTCAATCTCCTTGATGCTTTGTGATCTAATATATTGTATATGTGCTACCGTCCAAAATACTTTTAAGTAGCATTTGGATAGTAGAATCATAGTACTTTCGAATTCTATATGATATGAATAATTGAATTCACATATTAGTTTGGGATGTATTTACATGGAGTGAAACTTAATAATAGAGAAATTAAAAAAAGTTGACGCGCTTAGTGAGTATTGAAATTGAATATAGAATTATAGATATAAAATATAATTTTATTAATTAATAATATTGAGTTTAAATTAAAATTTATGTTAATGTTTTAAAGGAATATATTATTTAAATATATTAAATAATTTTTATAAAAATAGATTTAACAAAATATTAAAATTATTGCCCAAAATGATAAATAATAAATAGTATTAAATTAATTATTCTATAATAAATATTATATCTAATAAATACATTATTTCCTTAATCTAATGAATAGAGAGAAAATAAGATTTGAAAAAAAAAAGTCAAGTCCACAAAAAAGTTTTTAAAAAAAAGGTGAAACGGGTGGGAACCGAGATCACAGTGACGCTCAGTTTCCACCTCGAATTTTATGTCGTTAAATGTGACATCGTTTAGTGAAACTAATTCGAACCTAATTTCGATTGCCAAGAACTAGCTTCAACAGTATTTTCCATATATGATTTAGCCAAAAACATTATGCACTTCCTTGTATGTAGCAGCTTTTTTTCTGCTATTTCAAAATTAAGGAGACCATATTCCTAATATGAAAAAAAGATAATTAGATAAAAAGGCACATAAAAAAACTCAATTGAACCATAACAAAATCCAGAATTTATTTTAAATTGACCATGGTAAAACTCCTCATTAGGAATTTGATAAATGACACAGCATGGACGGCATGTTTTCAATTCAGGTTATTCTAAAGAAGAGATTGTCAAAGAGAAATATGGAATTGAAGTTTAAAAAAGGCAAAAAAAAAGCAGCAAAATGTCTTATAATTTTCGGCGGAACAAGAACTGTAACACCCTTTAGCTCCGTCAAGATACTATTCGCTTTGGACCTTAGGCCCGCACGAATTTAAAATATGTCTTAATAAGTAAAGGGGATGTCACTTATAAGTTCATGACCTTCTCCGTGTTTTGTCCATGTGAAACTAATATTCTTCCCTTTGATCATTTCACCTTGGGCCTTACAACAACAAAAGTTATTTAAAGGTGGTTCTTCGGGATCTTTACTTTTTTGTCTTTTTAATTTATCATAAGCTAATTGGACCGAGAACAAACTGATTTTGCTGTTCTTTGTTCATTATGGCTCGTTTGGTCCTTGTTCCGTGGATTATTCTTCTTTTTTTTTTTATCAAATAGGTAATTTTGTGATCTGATTACTGATATCCCCCATTGCAGGGCCGGCTCAACAGAATGGGAGGCCTAAAGCAAAATTTAACTTTTTTACATCAACAAAATGTCATTATATTTAATTTATTTTAATATAAAATTTATAATTATATGTTAAAAATAATTTATTTATGAAGATAATACATAAAACCTATTTTTAAGCATAGTTCTTCAATGCAAAAGTGTTGTTAATTGAACAAGAGTTAATTGAACTATTATGATTTTAGAGGAAAAAAGTTCACATATAAAAATTGGCATAAATTAAATTTGAAAGATACAAAGATATTTAATTATATATGATGAATTAATTATGTTTCAGATAGTGAAGGTAAATAATATTAAAAATGGAGAGAAGATGGATATTTAGTGATTTTAAATATCTTGATAATAATTTAATATTATTAAAACTAGTACTTAACACATATTTAGGAGGCCTTCCATTGGATGAGCATCAAGTAAATGCTTGAGTGACCTCACTTTTGAACCGGCCCTACCCCACTGCATTAAATGCTCAGGAACAAGAACAAAAACCCGAGATTACCAAATTCAAGCAGGAACAAGATAACCTTGTTGAATCAAGAGGGGATCAAACAAATCTTATTTTTCATTCTATCGAAAAAAATTCTCTACTTTCATGCATATTATACTTGTTGAGACCTTGTGTTAAGAAATATACAAGTTTCCAGCTGAAACCAATGTTTCTGTTACACATCATACATATGTCCTAATGTGACAGTATAACTGACATTGTATAAATAGTCTTATACAGTACATTTTTCTGTAATTTTTCTCTTCTTCTTGCTCATGTACATGACTTTGTTTTCTTGGTTCTTCCTACAATCTTCCAGTGTTTCTTCATTTAGATTTGAAGTTTGTGTCTACATATCTACATTCAACATTTGAACATGATATCAGAGCTGAATCGCAGACGATGAAGTAGTAGACAACTTTCAGGAACGTCCAGAAAAACTCTGAAATTTTTGAGGAATCAGCAAGTGTTTTGATCCAGATAAGATTCACTCACTCTCGATATATGATTTATCTACTTTGATCTGATCTATCTGCTTTCGATTTAATTTCATGCGAGTGATTGGCATCATCTGATCTATAGTTTGATCTTGTTCGGCTCGATTTCAATTCCTGATCTCCTTATCTAGTTTTCGAATCGATTCCTTTCATACAAAATGTCACAAGAAACTGGTACTTCCTCAAGGAATGTTAATAGAAATCAACCGATTATAGATCAACATCATCCACTATTCTTGAATCCTTCTGATGGACTTGGAACTTTTGTAGTTTCTTTTCAATTAATCGGATTAGAAAATTATTCTCCATGGAGTAGAGCTATGCGGATTGCTTTACTTGGAAAGAAGAAGTTTGTTTTTATGGATGGATCGTTTAATCGTGACTCTTTGGAGGATGGTTTGAAGGATCTTTGGGATCGTGTAGATGCAGTTGTGCTTTCTTGGATAATGAATTCAGTGTCAAAGGAGTTGATGAGTGGAGTGATTTATTCAACCAATGTTGTATCTATCTAGATTGATCTTAAGGAACGCTACATGGAACACGTATTTTTCAACTTCTGAAAGCAATCTACAATCAACACCAGGAAAATATGTCAATTGCTGCATATTTCACAAAAATGAGGTATTACTGGGATGAAATTTCTGCACTGATTGAAACTCCTTCATGTACTTGTGAAAAATCTATTAAGCATGTACAATTCAATCGAGATATGCAATTGTATCAGTTTCACATGGGTTTGAATGATAGTTATGCACATATTCATAGTCAAATTCTTTTAATGAATCCTTTGCCATTAGTGAATCAAGCATATTGCATGTTATTACAAGAGGAAAGTCAAAGAGGCATCAGTTCATGAATTCTGCCAGCAGTCTCTACAGTTTCTTTTGATACCATGGCAAATTTTTCTAATTTTGGCACAAAACCAAAAAGGAATTGAAATTTGTTTCGTGAACATTGTCACATGAAAGAGCACGAGAAGAAATAATGTTATAAATTAGTTGGATATCCACCTAGTTATAAGTTCAAAAGGAGACCAGGACAACAAAATCAAACTGCAAATAATGCATCAGAAACTGCTTATGCTTCTACTTCTTCTGTTCCTACTGTTCCTGGGATAGGTATAGATAGAAATATCGTGCCAAGTCTTACTCAAGATCAATATAATCAGATCTTAAAGTTTCTTCGGAAAGAAACATTTGTAGAAGAAAAAGTAAATCTAGCAAGTATTGCTTTAAATTCTAGCTTACAACCTGTTGAATATGGCACTAAATGGGTTCTTGACATTAGTGCTACTAGTCATATGTGTTATACTTTGGATTTATTGGACAATGTAGTTTCCACAACTTCCACTCAATTTGTCAAACTACCAGATGGAACATCAACAAAAATCACACATAGCGGAAGCTATTCTGTCTTTTCAAACAAAAAGTTAAATGGAGTGTTATATATTCCTAAATTCAGAGTTAATTTGTTATCAGTTTCAAAGTTAAGTAAAGAGCTGAATTGTTCAGTAATTTCTTTAGTTGATTCTTGCAATGGGAAGGTGATGGGGATTGGTAGAGAAGTAGAAGGATTATATTATCTTATGCTAAAAGGAGTGGATGATAAAACTGATGCTGTTGTATCTTCAAGTCTGATTACAACAAACATCAATCATTCATTGGCTTCTCAATGTTCCACCAACAGTCCCGGTCCTCATTTAAGTTCCACCAATAGTCCAAGTCCTAATTCAAATTTTCATGTGTCATGTGAATTGTGGCATAAACGCCTTGGTCATACTTCTTGTTCAAAGCTTAAGCATCTGTCTTCATCTTTAAAATATACTTTTGTTGATAACTTTTCACAATGTTCTGTTTGTCCTCTTGCCAAACAAACATGGTTACCATTTCCACATAGTTCTAATCGCGCTGCAATTCCTTTTTCTTTGTTACATATGAATTTGTGGGGACCTTATCAACATCCAACTCATGATAATAAAATATTTTTTTTTTGACTATTGTGGATGACTATTCTCAATACACTTGGATTTTTTTAATGAAATTCAAAAGTGATACATTACTTTGTCTTCAACACTTTGTGGCATATGTTAGAAACCAATTTTCAGGAACTATTCATAAGATTAGATCTGATAATGGATCCGAGTTTTTTAATTCCCATTGTAATTCTTTTTTACTATCCTTGGGGATTATCCATGAAAGTTCTTGTGTAAACATCCCACAACAAAATGGAGTGGTTGAGAGGAAACATAGGCATTTGCTTGATGTTGCTTGAGCCTTGAAATTCCAGTCCCACATATGATGCATGCAAAATATAACATATTTTAGATTATTATTTTAGTTAATTTTTCTATAATTTGATCATGGAATGCATTATTTTAGACCATTTTTAGTCATAATTTTGAATTTATCAATTTTAATTATTCATTCTTCAAATATTTTAATTGTGGATGGATTAATTTCATTTTATTAAATATTCTGCAGGTAAGTCGAATTAACGCTGAATGAGATATATCGGATGTTATCTTAAGGAGTAAGAACGAAAAGATTTTTAAGTGTTACGGCTGAATATTTATCATTACGGCCTGAAATCATTGGGCGAAATAGGAATGAAAGAATGATCTTTACACCCAAAGATCTTACGATCGAGATGATCACATGAAGGTGTAAAATTGAGCTTATCACCTTTCTCGGATAAAGTTATGTCTGACTTCGTTGGGGGTAAAAGCAATGCAACTTGATATTTTTGGGCGTAACATGAATTAATTCATACTTACATGGCCGAAACGTATTGGTCAATAATACGTCATTTTGGTCGAGATTGAAGAGACTTATCATTTTGGCCGAGATTAAAAGAAGGGTGTAAATATAAGAAGAGTTTATCATTTTGGGCGAACTTATCATTTTGGCCGAGACCGTATCAAGTTTTATCCAGTGAATTTAAATCCAACCGTAGGATTTACGGCCGTAATCAACATGAAGACCCTCGTTCGCACCTATAAATAGAAGATGAAACCATCGATCCAAGGTGTGCCTTGAAGTTTGGTTTTCTCCCACAATGAGTCGAGATTCTGCGCAAGCTTCGATCGAGAGAGAGATTTGATCGGACGGCTGATGCAGATGCTTCGACAATATCGAGGGCCCTGATTTTATTCGTGGTGTAATTCTTTCAATTATTGTTATTGTATTATCTCTACAATTATATGATGAACTCCATGTTTTAACTATTTTATTTTTAGGAGATTATTATTGAAGGAAAATTCTGTGAACCCTTACTTTATTATTGAATTTTTTAGATCAATTTTTAATTGTGTTTAGTGCTTTAAATTTAATAATTTAAATTTCTGAGTTAAGTAATTAACAGTTTGTTGACTACTTAATTTCAAATTTTATTTAGTTAATTTAAATGATTTGTTGTGAAATTAAAAATTGATATAGGTCTAATAATTAGTGTGTAGAGAATTAATCTATACTAGTTTGTAGAGTAATTAATAGTCTAGAATTTTCATATTAATGTATCTTAAATTTAGTCCCATCTCCATGAATATCAGTTTGTGGACTCTGTGATTTTAATTTTGTAAAATAATAACTTGAAAAATTCCTAATCCATCTTAAGAATTTTAATTTATTTTTTCTGATTCACATGTTTATCCTTAATTTATTATCATCCTAAGACCAACTTCAACATCATTATCTTATCTTTATCTTAATTTTATTTTATAAAACTCATTTTCAAAATCCATATTTTTTCTTCTCTTAATAATTCATAAATCAGATATTTGATTAATAATATTTCTCGTGAGTTCGACACTCTTACTCCTATTACTATATTACTTGAACGACTAGTACACTTGCTAGCGATTTTATTTTGCTACATCATTTTATGCATCAACATACTAATTGAATTTTGGGGAGAATGTATTCAAACAAAAACCTATACTATCAATAGAATTTCTTCTCCAGTTATCAATAATTCTACCCCTTATCAGTTGTTGTTCAACATGTCTCTACAATATGATCATTTCAGAATCTTTGGATGTGAATGTTATGCCACAAATACAAATAACAAAGATAAATTTGCAGCTTCTTCAATTCCATCAGTCTTCTTGGGTTATTCCACCACACAAAAAGGATATAAACTCTTAAGTTTAGTGACTCATAAATTGTTTATAAATCGTGATGTGAAATTTAATGAGTCTATTTTTTCTTTTCAGTCATTTGCTTCTTCCTCATGTCAATCCCTGTTTCCTACACATCATTCAGATATCGAATTTTTTGTTCTTGAGATTCTTCCTTCTCCAAGTATTCCTCTTGATCCAAACTTGGAACTATCTTCTCCCAGTAGTCAAAGTCTGATTCAGTCCCTAGTTGATCCACCTTTAATATCATCACCAGTAACCAATTCTCTTCCATTATTGCCTACTGTTACTAATCCAATTTCTATTAGTACTTCTTCACCTCCTGTTGTGGATAAGCCTCGAAAATCTGCAAGGCATATTAGACCTCCTATTTGGCACAAGGATTATGCACTCTGTACTATGCCTTCTTCTTCTCATAATGGTGATGATGATGTAAGTGTGAATCAGTCTCAATATCCAATTATAGATTATATTGCCTATGATAATCTTTCAGATCAGTACAAGTGTTTTTTTAGCATCCATTTCAGAAATCAGAGAACCTTTTTCATATGATGAGGCAAGAAGATATGATAATTGGATCAAAGCTATGAAAGCTGAAATTCATGCTCTTGAAGATAACAAAGACTTGGACATTATGTGAGTTACCACCAGGGAAGACAACCATTGATTGCAGATGGGTATATAAAGTTAAATATCTTGCAGATGGATCACTTGATAAGTATAAGGTTAGGTTGGTTGCTAAAAGATATAACCAATAGGAGGGAATTAAATATACTGAGACTTTTTCCCCTATTGTGAAAATGGCCACTGTTAGGATTACATTGTCTTTAGCAGCTATTAATTCTTAGCCTATCTATCAAATGGATGTGAACAATGCTTTGTTACAAGGAGATCTAGATGAAGAAGTCTATATGGAACTTCCACAAGGATTTAATAGTTCTGCTAGCAAGGAATAAACGAGGTATAGTTCTTAATCAAAGAAAGTATGCCCTTGAATTGATTTTAGATACAAGTTTACTAGGATCAAAGCCTGCCATTACACCTCTTAAACAGAATCAAAAGTTCACCTCATAGGAATATGATGACTTCTTCAAAATTACTCAGGAAGACAAGCTTCTTTCTGATCCTTCAGTATATCAGAGGCTGATTGGAAGACTGTTGCATCTCACAATCACAAGTCCTGATATCCTTTGCTGTATAGACATTGAGTCAGTTTATGCATGCTCCTAAGGTTTCACACTTTGAAGCAGCTAAAAGAGTGGTTCGTTATATAAAAAATAGATCAAGTTTTGGAATGTTCCTTTATTCAAACTATCAGCTTAATGCATATAGTGATTCAGATTGAAGGTCAGTGACAGGGTTTTGCATAAAGCTTTGTTCAAATATGATTTCATGGAAGGTAAAAAAAGTAGGAAACTGTATCGAGGTCATCTGCTGAGGCTGAATACAGGAGTATGTCTTCAACTGCAGCATAAATTATTTGGGTTCAGGCAATTCTCAATGAATTTGGATTATCATTCCTAAAGCACAATTATATTGTGACAATAAATTTGCAATCCAAATTGTCGTTAATCCCATGTTTCATGAACGAACTAAGCATATAAAAATATATTGCCATTTCATTAAAGAAAAAATTTGATTATGAAACCGTTTCATATCAATACAAGGAATCAGTTAGCTAGCAGATGTGTTGACAAAAGGACTAAATTCTTTTTAGCATAATAGGTTGATCCAGGCAATGGGGATGCTGGATTTACATGATCCTTTGTTGCAGGTGTCGACTGAGGGATGTTAAGAAATATACAAGTTTATGTTACACATCATACATATGTCCTAATGTGACGATTATAACTGTCATTATATAAATAATCTTCTACAATACATTTTTCTGTAATTTTTTTCTTCTTCTTGCTCATGTACACGACTTTGTTTTCTTGGTTCTTCCTTCAATCTTCCGGTGTTTCTTCATTTAGTTTGTGTCTACGTATCTGCATTCAACATTCGAACACCTTGGAGAAGTCACTATATAATCCAGAAACTATATATTTTACGTTTTCCCTTAATATATATTATATCAACTATTTCTTTTTATTCAGGCATGAACTAGCAAGTGCACATACGCAACCACACTTGTACTCCAACTAATGCAATTTTAGGGCAACACAGTCTCGTCCTCCCGGCCCTCCGAAATACATGAAATTATTGTCGTGGGGGTTTTGATTGATGACGGCGCTGTAGCAGCGCACGTTGTACTCGGCGACCTTGAGGAGGTCGTGGCGCGGCGGGACGGAGTCCGCGCTGCCGTTGCCGAGCTTCATCCTGACGGTGACGTCCTTGACGTAGGCGGCCCTGTTCCACCTCGCCCAGCTGTAGTGGCCGCTCCCCATCTTGGTGGTTGTGTGGTACCCGCCGTTGTTCATGTTCAGGACGCCGCCGCCCCAGCTCACCCTCGACGCCTCCGGGAAGCCACCTTCCCCGAACAGCGACACCGCCCAGTAGCCGACGAACTCGTTGTCTACCAGGACCCACCAGTTATCGTTCCAGTTATCCTGCGTATATATTAATGGATATATGTATGGCTGAGTTCGTCTGAATTCAAGTAAAAGGTGGTGAACGACAGACCAAGGCATGATGAAATCAAATCTGGAGCATGCCACAAAGGTACCTGTATGATGTTTATTTTGACGTCGTATTGGGGCCCTTCGTAAACTGAGAGGTTACCTATCGGGACGCCGAGTACGTGACCCTTTCCGACCTGAACGAAGCCTGGACAGAGCATGTTGAAGCAGCCAATCTTGTCGCCCCCATCGGCCTAAATTAACTATACTCTAATTATTCATCAATATGTACATAGATAGATAGATACTTGTATCTCATTTAATCAAATATGACGACCATATCTTACCGTCCAACAAGTGTAAAGACGCGTGTTTCCATCTCTATGGAGTTGAGGATTCACCTGGACACAGTTCAGTAGTAAAGATGAATCGATGATCATGATCATATATTATACACACACTAATTAATTCTTAAGTTCATGCATGGCAATATACGTACCATCCATCCGGCTTCGATAAAGTTCAGTTTACCATCTGAGAGCTCCATGCGGCCGTTGCTCCATTCGTTGCGCTCCACAGGCACTCCCCACACATTTATTCTTGCCTCTGTGCCCCCATAGGGCCCTCCACCCTCCAGTACCACCTCTGCTGTCTGTTCAGTAGACAATTTATTCAGATCCTTTTCTTTTGAGGTTATTAATTAAACTTCGGACTATAATATATATATACAACAACGAATAATTATTCACTTCGTATAAATGTTTTGACGAAGCAGATGCAATGTGATATATAGCTTACCTCTATCGTCCCAATGCCTGCAACACGTCGTCTTCCAAGTGTTCCCGCGGACGTGGCTCCGATGAGTTCATCCCTTTGCACCCTCCGGATCGGGATCGTGCCCTCTGGGCAGTCTTCACTCTTTCGCCACAGTGGTTGTAGAGGTGGCCGCGGATCAGATGCGCCCTCACTTTTTGCCATCTTCGGCCAGAAGCTTGGCGACAACTAAAGTTTAACACCATGCGTAATTTCATGAACGTTTAGTTTAAAGCATAAAGAAAAAATAACTTACAACAAAGTATGAACAATTGGATCTTGTGCTAAACGCACGCTCGTTCAATTGATTACATCTAGCAAGAGCATGCAAGTAATTAATTACCAACTAAGAGAAATGTGGTGAAGGCATTAATGTCAGCATCAACTTCATGCATGCATGATGACGACGTAAATTATTGTATAAGGATACGGCACAAAATCAAATTCCAAAAAACAGTGGAAGAAGTTTATCAAAAAGTGCATATCTCCGGAACTTGCAAGCACATGATAGTTAACATCCAAGAATGGTCATGTAGAAACAAATTAAAGGATCAGTTCGGCACAGACTTGAATCTTATGATCCTTCAAAAGAGGATGATCGAAAGCCGGTTGCTTATAGATCTCCACGCAGTCGATGATTTCTCCATCTTCAAGCTGCAAAAGACCAACTGATTCAAATAGCCCTATCATAACTCATTTGCCATTTGATTAACTCATACATAATATCATTATTTCTTGAGTGCAGCATATAGAACAAACCTTTATCGATTTGACTGCAGGCTTGTTGAGGCGACTCAGACGGTCTTCTATCTCGTCGTCTTCAAGAGCATGCGCTGCAACTATTCCGGTGGACGTCAATGGACCAAGCATCATTTGAGATGCAACAAGAAGAATCATCACGGTTGCCCTCCAAGTACGTGGGCACATCATGAACATCTTATTTCCACTGCACCTGCACTCTCAACTATGTTTCTGAAACATTGGATTGAAACCACGAAAAGAGGTAGAGATCATATGTGGAATTTGAGTATTTGGCCTTCGCCAAGCAATATGCTGATTATATATGGACGCTATTTATAGTGGAAAAGTATCATATGAAGTTTTGGAAGTTCATGCACCATATGACAACTCAGGATTTTATGAGATAGACATCCAAGATAGCATTTATCAGTGTACATGATAAGTGGTGACATGTCTGCTGCATCTCCACGATGGCATACCTCATGCAATTATGGTTGAAGAGATCCTCGAATATACCTTTTTTTTTGGACCGATTCACCCTTTGCACAGTTAAAAATAGTTTGTGCGTTATGTCAAAATCACTCAGATTCATATGCATCCGTACAAGTATATCAGTTGATTATTTTTCATTTTTTTGGGTCAAAGCATTATTATTACTTATTCAATTTTCGTTTTTCAACTGTATAAAAGATATTTTATTCATAAATTGGCATTTATTGAAGTAAGTACCCTAACTTTGATGTTGATTTCAAGTTAGTATTTCAACTTTGTAAAATAACAAATTGATTTCTCAAGTACTTAAACATTTCAAATTTAGTCTCTTTCACACATTAATCATTTTTAGTACATATTAGATAATAACTTTCAATCTTAAGTGATAATTTAATATTTATTGTGATAATAAATAACATATATTTACATTTATATACTATACTATATTAAAATGAAAATTTTATCCTACCACATGTCATTATCTCATATTTTTAAGGAAAAGTGTACATAGATAATTCTTAATAAAAATACAATTATAAAAAATAAATTATCTATAAAAATAGTTTAAGAATAAAAATCTATATTTATATATTATACTAAATGAGAGTAGCCTAATGCAACATGTGCTATCAATTTTTTTAAAAAAATAACAAAGCTTCTCTTTCCAGTTAAAAAATGTTAAATTATATAAAATTTAAGAAAATTACATATGCTATCAATTATTCTATTACAAATCATTTAAAAATTAAGATTACTGTGTAATATATTATTAAAAATGATTAATATGTGAAAAGGATTAAATTTGAAATGTTTAAATAGTTAAGGAATCAATTTATTACTTTACAAAGTTGAGGTACTAATTTGGAATCAACATTAAAGTTTGGGTACTAATTTTGAAAATTACTCGCATTTATTGATATGCTATCTATGATTTCTATAATATTTTATTGATATGCATTTACTTGAATTTTCCGTTAATGGAGTAATTTTTATTTATATAAATATGAAAAATAATATATAATTTAAATAATTTTTATTGTTTAACTCTTCCGTAGGCTCATTAAAATGGTTTAATTTTGATGATTTCAACAATTTAAATCAATAAAATTAATTTTTGGGTTCTAATTATTAGTTTTTTTATTCATGCCCTGTTCAAAGCAATATATTTTAGTATATCAAAATAATGAAATCGTTTTCTTTGCATGTTTAATATTAAAATAATAAAAAACAAAACGTAAACTTCTTTCATAAAAATTTCCTGATGTTCTATATTTTATAGAAAAAAATATATTATTTTGCTTTGCTAACAGCGGGATCAATTTTTTCTTTCTTTTTTATATGGGTGAGCCAGATTTTTTTGTCGGGTGTAAAAAAAAATCAGATCATCCGAAAATTCAGATCCAAAAAAATCAAATAAAAAGTTGAAAATTAAGGACAGAATACGATAAAGAATGATTTTTTAATAGAAGAAAATTGACCCGTTTAAACTAAGTTTTCACCCAAAAAAATCGTAAGTCCATGGAGCCATTCTAATTTATTGATGTTTATTTATATAATTAATCCATAAGTAATCAATTTTATTATTATTGATATAATAGTTTTTTACATAGTGTAATATGTTACTATTACATTATAAATTCTAATTTAATAGTTCAAATATTATATTCTATATTTAATTATAGAATTAAATATTTTAATATTAATTACAATTTATTATATATATTTTGAAAATATTATTTGATTACAATAGGGCCCCAAAAAAATTAATCAGTTAGGGGAAGATTTTTTCTAAATAATTCTAAAATGATTTTTATAATTAAAAAAAATGATTCGAAAGTAACGTGTGATGTTTTTTGCTGCCTGACCCTACTTTTTTTAATGTTAGAATCAGAGTTGTTTGGACAGTTACTTAGGACGGGTTTGGTTCAACCTCAAAATTGGATTGAAATTCAGACTGCTTCGAATCGGTCAAAATCCGATTAAAATCGGGTAGGACCGTTGAATTGGCGATTTATGAGAACCGACCGATTAAAAAATTAGAATTAATTAAAATAATTTGTAATTGTCCATTCAGGATTTTGAATCCATGACCTCTTAAACCAACTAATGTGTACATATCACTGTACTATATTTATTCATTTGAATATCAAGTTATTTTATATTATACAATGGTTATCAACACTAATTTATCAAATTATTTTTTTGATGAGAAAATATATAACATTTTTAAATGTAAAAAATTAAATATGAAAAGATTAATTATCTAATTAAATTTAAAAAAAATAGAAGCTACAATAATTTTTCTAGTTTAAGTAAATATTAATAATTAAATTCGATAAATATGAATTTGTAAATTATAATTGAATATATTAAAATCACATAAAATTCATAAATAGTTAAATATGTCACATTTGATTTTTTTTAATTTAAATTAAAATGATTTAATCATATGTACTTTGATGTAGAAATATACTAATTATTGATAAGAATATATAAGTATTATAATTTATCTTTTTATATTATTTTATTAATATTCGATTCGACTGTCAGGATTAACTGATTCGACCGTTCGAATTAACCGGTTCGACTGGACTAACCTGACCTGAAAATTTATTCGGGTCGACGTTCGGTCCGGATCTTACAACCTTAGTTAGAATGGTAAAATGAAATTTAAAGGAGTAACAATAAACACAGAAAGAGTGGTGTTGACTGTGCAGAAGGTGAATCGGTCCAAACAATATGTATAGGAGTGGCAATGGATATTCTATGTTTGAAATGGGAATTGTATTAATATGCCTGTTGGCTGCTTTGTGGCATATATCATTTATTTTTTCCAATTATAAAGAGTGTCCCAAGAAAAAATAAATTAGAAATTAAATAGGCTCATAACTCATTATCTGTATTTTTAAAACCGAATCGGACCGGTCGGTTCGACCGGTTCAACCGCGAACCGGCTGTCAGTCCGGTTCGGTTTTTCTTTAAAATCGGAAATGATAAAAACCGGATAGAACCGGATCGGTTCAATCAATTGAACCGGTTCAATCCAATTTTTTAATTATTGTATTAAAAATGTAAATTTGGAAATTTTTAATAATAGAATGAAATGAAAAAGGAAAGTTATGAGAGGTAAAATTTGATTTGTTTTAGTTTTGTATTCAAACATGTAAATTTTGAATGATAGAATCAAATAGAAAAGGAAAGAAAATAATTAATTTTGAAAGGAGTAAAAGGTAGGTGATGGTGTATAAATAAAGTGAGAAAATTAAGGAGAAAAATGAAGGGAGAAATTTAAGGAGAAAAAATAAAATGGAAATAATTGAATGAAAAAAGGAGAAATAATTTTCAAAAGATATACAAAAGGAAAGTTATTTACATAAGTAATAATTAAATTAAAATATATATTAAAAACAGCAATAAAAGAATAAAAATATTTATTAATTTAAAGAATATTGATCAATTTCATTTTCTTGATGTCAACTAATTTATTCAATTTTTTTATAACATATATATCAGAATAATAAATCTAAATAAAATTAAATAATTCAACTTACTACCTTTTAATTATAATATATATAAATCAAGAATTGACATATTTCTAATAGCATAAATATTTCATATTATTTTAATATAATGTGTCTATATTTTTTCTATTTGCATTCAAGTATACTAATCATATAAAATTACAATACATTTTGGATGAGTTTATTAATTAAATAATTTAGAAAATATTTAAATTAATGTTCAATATTAAAAAATATTTTGTGAGTATTTTTTATATTCTTTTGAAAGTTTTATTCATAATACATCTTTAAAATACTAGATAAATAATATTTTAATAAAAATTCTGTTCAATCCGGTTGAACCCGGTTAAATTGATCGAACTATGACCCAATTGACACGTCGGTTCGATATCCGATCAGGTTTTAAAAATATTACTCATTATTGATAATTGAATATATATATATATATATATATACATTATAATGGAATAAATGTTCCTCTGAACCGAATGTTTAACATAATCTGAAATGTAATTCTAATAACCATATTTAATATGCATGCATTAATGTAGTCAACTATTCCATACATGTTTACACACATTTCTTTCCCAGGCATCAAAATAACGAAGGTAAATGTTACTTACGTATAACGTCTGTGATGTGATTGCCATGAACATTTAATTTCTGTATTACGTGCCCCCAGAAAACAATTTCACTCTAATCCTACAACTTTCAGGCGTGAATATTTAATTTATCGCATGTATATCTTCATACAAAGTCAGCTGCTATCTTTTACTAGTAGCCATAAGCATATTGCATTTCCCTGTAATATATCCACTACAAGAAAATTAAAATTTTTTGACGAATAATTTTTCGACGGATAATATCCATAGACCTCATACGAAAAGAAAGATAAATTGAGAAATAAGATGACACATGAACAAGTCAGAATTGAACCATATAAGAAAGAAAGAAAAGTCTTGTCATGTATTTTGAACTGAATATAACAAAAGTTCCCAGAGGAATATGATAACTGAGACTTATGATGAATGGCATGTTTTCAGTTAAGACTATTAGAAGGAAGAGATATACATCAAAGAGAAAAATAAAATATTGAATAGAAGATTTTTTTTTATAAAAAGATGGCCTTTTAGAATGTAGTATTAATTAATCTTGATCATTCAGCATAATAGTTTCCTTAAAATAAATGTGTGAATCACTTAGGTCACCTCCAACAACTATCTTTAATGAATTGTAACCCACTATAAAAAAATATTAATTGTAAACCATTAATAGATTAACCAGCCAGCTTGAAGGTGCATCCATTGATAATGTATTCCTTTAGTTGACTACATAGTGAGACAAATTTATTCCTAATTTCCTTGTAATTTTGTCAATGCCAATGACTTGTAAAATCTTTTTCGTAAAATATGACGCTTATAGTTTCATAGAATAAATAATTAAGTTTGACATTGACTTATAGTTAAAATAATTAACCAAACAAAGAGTGAGAGTTGTCTGATTGAGAGAAGGATAGAGAATAAGAACTACAATAATTTTATGGCATCACTATTGTCCTATATGAGTATCAATATTTTTCACATAATAATAATAATAATAATAATAATAATAATAATAATAATAATAATAATAATAATAATAATAATAATAATAATAATAATAATAATAATTTTTTGAAGTGGCAATAATATCATCTTAATTTTATTTGAACAAATATACCTTTCATGTATGTATTTATAGTAATTAGATATGATTGCTGATTAATTATTTCCTCTTTTTTTCACTCATTTCGAAGTTGAAAAAAATAGGATGTAAAAAAAAATGAAGGAAAAACAAAATTTTCATTCTCTTTCAACTTAAATTCAACAAAAAGAATGATTTCTCCTATTAATTTTCCCCTCGTCTATCTTTTTTTTTTCATCCCTAAGTAGACCCTCTATCATCCCAACTTTTGTTATCATGTGAATAATTAGTTTTGCAAAAAGGAAAATTTTAAATCCCCCTAAAAGTTTAGCCTAAAAATGTTAAATACTCACATTTTTTAAATTGCCCCAAAAAAGTTGTTAAATTTACATTGATGCCCTGGTGACTCAATTAGGAGGCTAAATCCTCCTAAATTAGAGGATATTGTCCTTAGAAAAATATGTAATTCCTATTTGTATATGATTGAAAAATTAATTATTATAGTTAAGCAAAGAAAATATTACGCAAAGAAATTGCGGCACACTCCAACCGTCCGACATAAACGAATCAACGGCTGAGGCGAGCGGATCGTGGTCTCAGCGCACCGTCGCAGGCCATCGCAAGTCTAGTTCTTGCCTTTGAGCCCAAACCCGGAAACCCAAAACTCCGCTCTCCGTCTCACGCGACCTCCCTCCACTTCGCATCGAGATCTCGTCTCGCTCTCCTTCTCCGATTCCTCCGGCGCTTTTTCTTCTCCAATTCCGCTCGATCCTCTCGGTGCGTAAACCCTAAAAATTCGCAAATCTGGTGAATAGTTTCCTCCCTCCTACAGGTTATGCTCGTTTGTTTTTCCTCTAACGTGCACCTTGTCGTTAAAATCTTTATGCCCCTGATGAGATCTCCGTCGTCCGGTTCGAATCTGTGTTTCATTTTCTTAGATCTGGAACCATATGCTTTTCACTCGGATCTCGGATCATGTATCCTCAATTAAAAACGAGAAAAAAATCCACGAAATTTGATGTCACGTTTTAGTGCTACGTTCGGATCTATTCGCACTGCTGATCAGGCATGAAAAAAGATGATGACATGATTCTTTTAAACTGTTGTGAGGTTCTAATTTGCGTAAGAATTCCGCTCGTCGCGATTGAATCGTGCTTCATAATGTCATTTCTATGTGATATATGCATTGCAGACACATTATTTCTTCTTGTCCGACTCTTAGATTTGTTTGCAGGAGTTGGAGAGAGGGAGAGGTCCACTGTTATAACAATTTGATCGTTGGCTTGGGGATCTAGATTTGCCCAAGATGGTAGGGAATTTAGTCTCAATCATTTCAAAGTTCAGAGATCATTTGAGAAATTCAGTTTAGTGTTCAATATAGGAAATGACTAGTATTTCTTTTGTTTCGCTGAGCAGGTTGTTCTTGCTGCTGCAATTGTCACCAAGTCTGGGAAAGGTGAGTTGATATTAAGTGACTAAAGCTACTATCTCATTCTGGGAATATTAGTTTTATGCCACTTGAGCTATGTCTGCTTTCACGTGTTCCCCTGAATTTTTATTCACTCTTTTAATACTAGGTAGCAGTAAGTGGACTAATTACAGTTTGCGCTACTGCATTCACAAAAAATATCAATCTTAACTTCACATGATATTAAATTTAGAAGTTGAATAGTTTAACTAACAATGAAAATAATTTTCTCAAGCACTACGTCAAATGTGTTTTCCATGGTATTATTCTTATGGCACATTGACAAGGAATTAAGTAAAAACAATTTTAAATTGCAGATTAATGATATACATATATATATTTATTGAGGGGAATAAGGTTGGATTGACGCTCGCCTCTCCCAAGCCAGTCATCCTCTCAGTTGAAGTACCCTTCTGGATATTTTAAGACAAAGTCCATTTACTCAGTTGCTAGAGGTCATACATGAGTAAAAAATTAGGGTGAAACCAGTTTTTCATTGCAGGGTGTGATCACTGCATCTCAGCCATGCATTACAAATTACTTTACTTCCATGGTTTAGATGCACCTGTCCAGATGACACAGCTCATCTTTCACACTGGTATATAGCAGAAAAAGTTAAAAACTAAAGTGGTCCAACAAAAAACCATATTGAATGCCATGCTGGTTCGCGCCTGTAAAAGAAATTGCAGCATTCCCTTCCAAGACTTTAGTACAGTATGTCATCCCCAAAGTATTACTGTCAGTTTTCCAAAAACATTGCTTGTTCACGAGTGCACTCTGCCAAAAAATCCTCTACTTTACCTTTGTTCCTTGATATTGATCTTGCACTATGGGTCCATGATTTACGGTATGCCAATTGGGCTCTTCTAGCCCGTTGGCTTAGGTGGATTATGGGGTCGGAGGTTAGCCGCAGTTTTTGATACCGGCAATGGTCGGGACCTGTCATGGGAGTAGAGGTTCATTTTATCCCGAGGGACATCATCTTTCTGGAGGGGTGTAACAGCCATGGCATCGCGAGTCCGCGCCCTTATGGTTCCATCTCTTGGCTCGGGGGCGGATTTCTCCTTCTGGCGGCACACCTGGACAATTAGTGACTCACTGGCAGAGGTATTTCCTCGCCTTTGGGCCCTCTCGACTTTTCCAGAGGCGACGGTTGCGGGCACCTCGTCCGCAGAGGGAGAGCCCGACTCTGGTACCTGTCACGCTTCAGAGAGTTACTGGGCCTTCATCAGCGGTTGGTTGGGTTGCGACTGAACCAGTCCAGGTCAGGTGGATGGGTTTGGCTGTCAGAGTTGTTCCCGGTGCGCAGCCTCTACATTCGTTTTCTTCCCAACAGTACGCTACCGGAGGATTTCAGGACTGATTGTACACTCATCTGGCGGACACGGGTACCGCTAAAAGTCAAGTTTTTTGCTTGGCTTTTACGCGCGGACGGCTTCTTACCAGGACCTACAGGGCGCGGTGGGCACCACACAATGACTCTTCATATGTTCTTTGCAGCGAGTCCGCAGAGGACATCATTCACCTGTTTTTTGACTGCCTCACATCCCAGGGCATATGGCAGCACTACCATTGCGACCACTCTTTCGTCAGAGCCAGAGTCTATGTGGCAGACCTTCAGGGACGTGTTGCGTCAGAGACAGAGTTGGCGAGCGCCATTGATGACCTTTTTGGCCGGTGCTCGGGCCATTTGACTACTGTGCAACTAGATCATTTTTTGTGGGGAGCGATGTCAAGCCTGAGCGCGTTGTACACAACATCTCCTTTTTTCTTTTTGTGACCTTGGTTACCCTTTTCTGCTCTCCCTAAGAGCCTACATTGTACATTTCATCATAGATACATGGCTGGATGACAACCACAACTTTGGTGACAATCCTTTTTCTTCTCAAAAAAAAAAAAGATCCTGCACTATTTGATCAAGCAGGGATCCTAGGCTATTGGTCCAAGCAAAGTTCTTTAACTCTTGAGTTTACGATTTAATACCCTCTAAACGAGTGAACTTGACATATTCTTAAAAAAAATAGAACTTGGAGTAAACTTGGGTAGACTCGTAAGTGAACAAGGAAAACTCGGAGGTAAACTCATTAGAGTTTATATTAATAAAGTTAACTATGGTTTTAAGAAAGTGGATAAAATTAGAAAGGGAGAGCCATTGATACATCATCTCGTACCCATAATAATGTATTTGATCATTAGTCTCTCATTTAACGTAATCATCCATGTGTCCTCTTTCTCAGCATCTCATAGGAACATTGTTGACTATAATGGAATCAATGATATAAAAGAAACCCATAAAAAAACCCATGATTTTGTGCTTGCCATTCATATCTGAAAATTTCATACCCAACTAACTTTTTAAATTTTCTTTTCTCACTCTTTTGTGTGATCAACTAGCTTTCTGAATTACTAGTCAAATATAATGTTGTCAATCTTTTGTTCTATTATAAAGAGTTACAAATTACTAGGTTAGTAAATATTTTGTAATTAAAACTATATTGTACATAAATTCTATGACTTTACTAGAAATAAAATAGCTTAACGTAAATTTCCAAACTTGAAAACCTTGGGTCCAAGGACATTCTCGACTGTCCCATTATCTTTTATTTCGTTTCCATTTTTTAGATCTGTAATTTATTATATGTACCCTATTACTTTTTGTTTCCTTTCCTTGGAATTTCTACAAAATTAGCATGTGCGGGCATTATTATTTTTTGTTCCTCATAAAATTTTTATGTTCTTGTTCCTATAACATTATTTATGATTTCCATGCTTTTGCATGTTCTCTGTATCAGAAATGGCACATTGATAAGGTACATTATATGTAGTTTGGCTTATAAATGCACGAAACATTATTTTCAGAAGGTTTATACTTCAATAGGAAGGGGTCGATCTAGCAAGTATCAGGACAGACCTAAAAGTATTGAAAAAAACTAAACCTTTGTTAAACTCTTTGGAGGAACAGTTATGATAACTAGTTGGATAAACAGTGCAGAACGATTAGGCAGACGAGAGGATATTTTATCCAAGAGGATGCAATTTTTTTCAGGAGCACAAGAGCAGACTGAGTGCAATGTTCCTTTGGGGAGCGAATAAGAGTAATTTGTTGGGGGAGTGAAGGAGTGTGGGAATTCAATCTTGCTTATTTTGTGAGGCCCCTTCAGTATATTTTGTTGAACCAACATGCAAGCTGTGCCGTGCCATTTCGACCATTGCAGATGCAATCTAAACCCTGGAAGCGAAGTTGTAACGCACAGCGGAGATGCAGTGATCACACCCTGCAGTCTAAAAGACTGATCTCATGCAAATTTTAGTGTGTGTGTCTATATATGTACATGATTTCTCAAGTTGCAAAGATATCTCCTTTGCTTGGTATTTCTGATTTATCCGAGGGGTATTCTAAATTTGGACTTTGGAGATATATGTGTGTGTAATTTTGTGCTTGAAGATTTAGACAATTTAGTAGGTTTTCATCAATATCACATTCTTTTCTTTTGTCTGATATCCTTTTATGTTATAACTGCAGCACTTGTTTCAAGACAGTATGTGGACATGTCACGGATAAGAATAGAAGGTTTACTTGCTGCTTTCCCAAAATTGGTGGGAACAGGAAAGCAGCACACATATGTTGAAACCGAGAATGTGCGCTATGTGTACCAACCTATAGAGCTCCTATATCTGCTACTTGTTACAAACAAGCAGAGTAACATCCTCGAGGATCTGGATACTCTAAGGCTTCTGTCAAAACTTGTATCCTTATATTTTCATAAAGTATTGCATTTAATGATACACTATTTTTTTAAGGTTATGATTTACACAATAATCTTTCCTTAATGACGACTTTTGTATCTGTCAGTCTTTGGCATTTCTTATGATATTTGATTAGGTACAGAATATCAAATAATTAATCAGCATTAATACCATGAAAACCCTTTAAGTCTGTATGGAATTGTAATTAGTGAACAACCTAAAGTATGCAAATTATGCTACTTAGCTCCTCAACGGTATAACAGTCTAAAGTACTACTCTGGATGGCGAACAAGCAAAAAACTTGTCTTTCAAGATCAAGATTTTAATGAAAGTGTACAGTGTTAGTAGTTCTTTAGATTTTTATCTATTGCTGAGTAAATCTATTAGTCATATAGCTTCATGTATGCCAACAAGGATGGTTTTGGGCCTTAAATTTGTTACTATGTGATTGTATATAAAAGTTCCACTAGATGGTTCATGTTTCGGTGCAGAAGCTCGTGGAAAAGTGTTTCCTTGACTCTTATGCAGGTTCCAGAATACTCGCCTTCTTTAGATGAAGAGGGCATATGCAAGACAGCTTTTGAGTTGATTTTTGCTTTTGACGAAGCCATCTCCCTGGGTCACAAAGAAAATGTCACCGTTACCCAAGTTAAACAATATTGTGAAATGGAGAGCCATGAAGAGAGATTGCATAAGTTGGTTATGCAGAGCAAAATTAATGAAACTAAGGATGTGATGAAACGGAAAGCAAGTGAGATTGACAAGAGCAAGGTAAATCATAGTTTTCTAGAACATTTTCTTAAACAAGCTTTAATGATTTTGTACATTTGTAGATAATAACATATATTGCCTTGAGTTGCAGAATTCATACTAAGCTCTTTCTGCAATAGGTCACAAAAAGTGAACTTATCACCTACTATTCCGCTTCCTGACCTCTCCTACATAGATTATAATCTCAAACTGGTATCTTACCAAGTAATATCAACTGTAAATATATTTAATGTATTCTCAGACTCTGGGGAGACGATTATGATTACTTAAGATGAATCTGGTTTTATTTCCTGGAAATGAGCAATGTAGTTAATGGAGATGCCTTTGCTATTTTTTCCTGTTTTACTGTTGTACAGGATCATGCTTGTTCTGGTTGATGCTGTCACACAGTTTAAAGTTTTTATTTTCTTTTCTTTTTCTCAACCATATACGTGAACGAGTCGGAGTGGCTCCTATTAGTGAGAAAATGATAGAGAATCGTTTGAGATGGTTTGGTCATGTTCAGAGAAGACCATTAAATGCGCCAGTAAGAAGAGTAGATCAAATAATTTGGAGTCCGATTAAAAGAGGGAGAGGGAGGCCAAGGCGGACACTTGGCGAACTAATAGGGGTGAATAATATACCGAAAGGTTTGGTTACTAATAGAGCGGAATGGCGTCGTATGATCCATGTAGCCGACCCCACCTAGTGGGATAAGGCTTTGCTGTTGTTCTTGTTGTTGTTGTTCTTTTTCTCAAAAGTTTTGGATTTTCTTAGCAGGAAACAATGCGTGTCTACTGTCAGTCTAACAATTGTCATGTTTTGGTCAAATATCATGTTTTTTTTTTCCTTTGATGTATATTAGATTAGCTCCAAAGCATTATTTGGAGACTTTTTTTTTTGTGGAGGAAAGGATGAGTTCCTTCGGTAATCATCCAAAATTCATTGGAACAAGAAAAATGGCTTACTTTCAGCACATTATATTGTCATTATAAGCTGAATCCCTTTCCCGTCTCAAAGATCAAGCATGAGCTACTTTATTCTTTTGAGTCATAATTCATTTACATGTGAACCATCGAATGGATTTGCGCCTTCGTCTCTAGAGAATGCAATTCGTTTGTAATAGTTTTATCACTATTTTCTCTGATGCATGGATTTCTGTCATTTTAACATAAGTTTAACATATCACTGACTTTCACTTTGTTAGTTTCATTAGAATTTGGAGCCATAAACTATAACATTTGCACTTTCTGATACTCGTATCCTGGGTTCCCAGGTTTCTAACTCTGTTTATTAGTGGTACTGCTCGAATTGTTATTTACTCTTTGATGCATTGTTTAACAGATTGAGAAGAACAGAGGCGACAAAGGAGGGCTTATGGCGATCTCTGGTCCCCGAAGAATTGAAAATAGCTTCAGTGATATGAGTATTTCTAGTAATGGAAGTAATTTTGGAAGTGGTTCTGGTTTTGGATTGAGCACTGATGTGGATTCACTCTCTAGCAAGCCCAAAGGTTAGTTTTGTTTATCATTCTCTATAATAAGTCTTTGAACACTTTTTTGAGGTGAAGTCTTTGACCACATATTCTGCCATGCATATCTCTGGACATATAATTAGTCTCTGAGATTACACATTTTGGTCAAACTTCTGTAGATTGATTTACATCACTTTTATGTATCAATTTTCTCATCCTTGTTGGGTCCCTCTTCAGAAACTCTTATTGGGATCACTTGTTTCTGGTTTAGTGTGTTAAATGCCTAACAATTCTTCTGCTGGCTGTTTCCTCTCAGGAAAGTAAAATTCATTAGCTTTTACTAATACAATCTGCCAGATCAGAAATCTTTATTCTTTCACTATACTTTTAAATAAGTAAAATTCATTAGCTTTTACTGATACAATCTGTCATGTTCAGAGAAGACGATTAGATGCGCCAGTAAGAAGAGTAGATCAAATAATTTGGAGTCCGATTAAAAGAGAGAGAGGGAGGCCAAGGCGGACACTTGGCGAACTAATAGAGCAAGATCTATTGGTGAATAATATACCGAAAGTTTGGTTACTAATAGAGCGGAATGGCGTCGTATGATCCATGTAGCCGACCCCACCTAGTGGGATAAGGCTTTGTTGTTGTTGTTGTATACTTTTAAATCCTCTATTGATCCTTCCTTCATTTAGATAAAATTACTTGAAACAGTTGTAGGAAATGAACCTTTGGGGATGCGAATATTACTTCTAGAAGATTTGGTTGTTTAGCTGAAAACTTGTGTGAATGACAAATCATTTGTGTGAACGAAAGTTATCCAACTTTCATTTAATTGTTAATAGTTAGCTCTTGTTAACTAAAAGTGGTCATAGAGGATTCATCTCTCGATAATTGACTTTTGCAGGTCGTCCAGCTGCACCTGCTACTGCACCACCAAAAGGCCTTGGTATGAAGCTAGGCAAAACACAAAAGACAAACCAGTTTTTGGAATCATTAAAAGCTGAAGGCGAGGTTATTCTTGAGGATGTTCAATCGACTACTGTGCAGTCCAAGGTTTCTCTTCCTCCATCTGATCCCGTAACATTGACCATTGAGGAGAGGTTAAATGTTGTAATTCGAAGAGATGGTGGACTTAATAATTTTGATGTTCAAGGAACCCTTTCCCTGCAAATTCTCAACCAAGAAGATGGATTTATCCAGTTTCAGGTTCTCTCTCTTCCTCCCGCTTCCTGACTCTCTATGCACCTACATCCCACTCTCACCTACTGTTTGCATGCATGGTGTGCAGAGTTCTTATATGTCTCTCTGCACACCAATTCATAGTGCATTTTGTCTGTTCGTGATCTTCAATCCAACAATATTTAAAGGCTCAATGTATGCATGTATCATGCTTTCTTCTGATAATTGTGTTGTAAGCATCTGTCATCACAGTTATTGCATTCCGTCATAACTTGTATTGTATTTTGCAGATTGAAAACCGAGATGTAAGTGGCCTTAGCTTCAAAACACATCCTAATATCAACAAGGAGTTATTTAACAGTAAGCACGTTATAGGGTTGAAAGATCCTAATAGACCTTTTCCCACAGGCCAAAATGATGTTGGCCTTATGAAATGGAGAATTCAGGGCATGGACGAGTCTGCTTTGCCATTGACTGGTATGAATAACTTAACTTATGAGTACTATAAAAAAGTATTTTACTAATATCATATTGCTATCTGTAGTCAACTGCTGGCCTTCTGTTTCTGGTGGCGAGACTTTTGTTAACATTGAGTATGAAGCATCAGATATGTTTGACTTGCAAAATGTTGTCATCTCCATACCTCTTCCAGCACTTAGGGAGCCACCGAGTGTAAGCCAGATAGATGGAGAATGGAGGTACCTAGACCTTCCAACAATTTGTTGCAATTTGATTTCCTCGTGGAAAAACAATAAGTTTTTGGCTTTTTGCTAGTAAATAGCCAGATACTGTGGTTTCTGAGACTGGTGTTCAAAGACCACCCTTTAATTGTAGTACTCTCCCTTGATTTTTTTTCTTGGATATTTTCTTTAATAGTTTAGTAATCTTCAGGTATGACTCGAGGAATTCAGCTCTGGAATGGTCTATTCTTCTGATTGATCACTCCAATGGGAGGTACGGAGAATGACCATTGTGCACCCAAATAAATTTCTGGTATAATTGACTTGCTAGTTTTAATACCGCATGGACTTTTGTCTTTTCCTTTTATCCATTCTCAGTGGTTCAATGGAATTTGTTGTGCCCCCGGCCGATTCATCAACATTCTTCCCCATCACCATCAGATTTACAGCTGCAAGCACGTATAGTGATGTTAAGGTGTGTACTCAATCATTCCCCATCTTTGCATCTATGTGTCAATGACTGTTAATCTAATGGGAAATGACTGATACTTTGGAGATCTAAATTTATAGAGCAAGTCACATACTGTTTCCTCCCCCAAAAAAAGAAGTCTCTTGGTGTTTGAGGATATACATGCTTTCTACACAAGAAAAAGATTAGATTCTTGCCTATACCAAGATTAGATTCTTGCCTATACCGTATTTACTGGCTACAATGATATCATGCGCACGTTCTTTTGTCCATAGATCATGCCCTACAGGGAGTTAATAAAAAAATAATTATCTACACTGAGTTTTCTAGCTCTATTTTGTCACTAAATCTAATCTTTCCATGTCTTATTTCAGGTTGTAAATCTGATGCCACTTAGAGGCAATGCTCCTCCAAAGTACTCACAAAGGATTCAGATGATAGCAGATTCTTACCAAGTCGTTTGAGAGTTACCATGGCTATGATGATTTAATTTCCATCCACATTGTGTTCAAAAGTATCGTCTTCTTACTTATAAAACTCTTAATAATATTGCCTAGTTCACATTTACTCTGTGTTTTGAATTAATTGGAGACTCTAATGCCTCTATTATTTAGTTGTTAATATGTAAGTATTACTGATTCATATATACTTCACCGTTTTTGCAAAGTTCTGCATTATGCTAATAAGTGGATGCCGAATTTGTTCATTGGGCTATCTATCCAAAAGAAAATAGCTATTCGATTAGCTATTGATATTAGTAGGCTAAATGAACGTGTAAACACTTTAAAGGATGAAGGTTTTGGCTTCTATGCGCCAAGAACTTTTTTAGAGTAGTGCTGGCAAATACAACATGTGCATATCTTGGCTCATTTTTTTCTTTTATTCTAATTGTTTTTAGTTTACGATCCTCTTTGTAACCTGAAAAATAGCTATAAAAGCTAATAAGACTTATTCTTTCAATTGAGATCAAATAACTGCATATACTGAGCAATTTAAAATGAACTAGCATTTATTGTATAAGAATGAATTGGCTGAGATTTCTACTAGCTTTAAAAAAAATTGAGATATTTTCTTTACTCTAACTTAGGTTTTAACCGTACACATCACAATTATTATGCATAACAACGAAGAAAAAAATATAATTAATGAGGCTAATAGTGCACTATATAATACCAAATTATTCTCACGCATTAACAGATGGAATGTACAGAACTACAGAACGCAAAAAAAAAAAATGCACTTTTGCAAATCAGACCTTAACTGAAAGGCAATTAACATGCACACGTATACGATGGTTTGTTTGGATCGAGATTTAATTGGATGGATTTAAAAGTTCCATACTAGTTTAGATATAATTTCTAAAAATTTAATTAAGACAGTTGATGTTCATAAGCTCATCATCTAACTTAAAATTAAATTCACCAAATTGATAATTACAGAGGGATTAAAAATAATTATTTCATTCTACTCTTATTTTTTCACAATCAAATAAATTAAATAATTATTTCTAAAGATAATCTTCCTTAATTCATATATTTTTTGTTGTATCCAAATGAATTTATATCTAACATTATTTATAATAAACATTGATGACACAACCTTAACGCTCATCACTACATCTTAACTCATCCCTATTAAATTAAATAACAAAACAAAGACGGCCGAGAACGGAACCTGCAGCTGCCGTTGAGCTGCTCTGCTTGCGCTGCCAGGACGATCTCCGGGCACCACCGTGGAATTAGCCATCTGGTTGCGGGGGCCGGACGGCGATCCCTGATGGTGCGTCGGCGGCAACGGCGTGACCCATCACCTTGACGATCTTCTTCTGCCCCTTCTGACAGTGCCCCGACACACCGCTGATGAAGTAGAACATCCCCGGCCGGGCGGTTCAGCTTGAACGCCGTCCTGCCGTTATTGGAGAAGAAGATGGGGTGCGACGACAGGCACTTCTCGTAGTCCTCCTCCTCGTTCACCACCATCATCGAGTCCTTCCCGTACTGGAAATCTTCGAAATTAAACGTTGATTATATGGTGCGTGTGCGTGATTAATGAAACAGTGATCGAACACGTACGAAAGCAATAGTGCATAACTTTTTGTACTATAAAAGTGAGTGGGTTTTTGGAAGTGGCGGAAGAGTCGGTTCCTGGAGGTGAGACGTGGAGAAAATGTTGGCGTGTAAAGACTTGCCATAACAAAAAAGGAAAAAAAATATATCGAAAAAATGAAACAAAAACAAAACTATTAAATTCCTATCAGGGGGACAGGACCAAATGAAAGAGCAAAAAAAAAAAAAAAAAATTATAGCGACCAAGATATGACATACTAAAATTCGATAATATAATAATAATTACTATAATGATCTTTAATGAAATAAAAATATTTAAGTATATATAGCTTCAATGATATTGACATTTATTATAATACTAAACTAATATATCAATTACTAAAATTCTGCTGCATATCTAATTTCATACTAAATCATATGTCAAATACCGAAAAAGGAGCGATATAATATAGTTAAACATAAACTAATTCACCAATATTTCTCACTTAGTTGCCATAAAAGATCTACCTCAGTCCATCTCATGCAACAAGTTTGCCTTTGTTTTTCCGAACACAACAATTAAGAAACGAATGTTGCCAATCCTCATAAAAATTTCCCTAAACATCCTCCTAACCACTGGAATTTGGTTTTAATTTTTTTTTGAGACAATTAAAAAATGCTAGGAGGAAAAAAAATTCTTGGAGCATTATTAATAGCTATGGGCCAGGCATGCCGGCGCATAAAGATCCAGATTTTCAAAATTTTATCATATATGTATTACTATAGTATATAACATTAGATATGTTATATAGTGTTAATATTAATTAAAACTTATATATCTTACTATATACATCTTAAACATACATTAAAAGATCATCCTATAATATATATATATATATCCGACCCCACCTAATGTAATAAGACTTTGTTGTTGTTGTATATATATATATATATATATATATATAATTTGATTGGTAATTATTCTATTATGTCATAAAGAATTTATTCCTAACACTTTTGTCGAATATCGATAGGTCACATGATCATAATAGGATAGACTAATTAGACGTTGAATAGAATCAGGTATATGCATGTTAACCTACTTAAAAAGAGCCTCACATCAAATGATACAATACTACGTTATATTAGTAATAATTTCATACGGGAGGATGCGAAGAGTCAGTATATTGTAATTTTCATTTTAGTTTTTTTTCTTCTTTATCTTTTTTTCTTTAATTTCTCCATTGGGAGAAGGCCAATATCTATCGCACCAGCTATTGGACGACTATTATTATTATTATTATTATTATTATTATTATTATTATTATTATTATTATTATTATTATTATTATTATTATTATTATTATTCATTTAGAAAAGAGACGTCCACGGAATTGTTGCTTCCAGTAACAACGGACCACATGCACAAATCCCTCCACATTTCTTATTATTCCGGGGGGACAACGTACACCTTCAACCGGCTTACAGCGTTCGCGCGCCCGCCAACCAACCGCTGCATTTCTTCGTCTCTCTCTCTCTCTCTCTCTCTCTCTCTCTCTCTCTCTCTCTTTCCACGCCTGTTCTGAGCCATACGTTTCAGAAGAGAGCAAAAGGAAATAAAAAAATAGCATTTTTAGATGCGACCAAGAGAAAATAAAAGATTTTTCCAATTGCCCACAAGCAAGGGATTGATGTTGAGGCCCTTGGGCGTTTTTTTTTTATCTCCAAACTCCTCTCCTTACAGAGCCAGTGCCCAAATCTTACAACAGTGCACCTTGTTTGGAGTTGTTGGAGAACGGGCGGCTGTTGAAGGCCCTCTTCTGCTCCGATTATAATCTGTACGAGCTCTCTTCACCACGTTATTATTTCTTGCTGTTTGCAATTTGTTTGCTCCTCGCAAGCTTAGCAACAACTTGTACTGTGTTTCTTAGAGATTTTTGCCTGTTATATCATCTTGGTTCCTGCCACAGGTTGTTGAATTAGCTCCTGGCTCATGTTGAATTTATTAATTTGAAGCACACGGAAACAGGCAGATAGGTTGCTTGTTTAATTGTCACCGCGGTGTTCTTTGAGTAATTCTTGCATTTTTCTCACTCAAATTTGCGATAACAATTGTCCACTTGACTCTCTGGATTTCATCGGAAGAAGAAACTTGTGTTTTCTTTATTGGTTCAAGGATACTGGTTTCTACTACTCTTTTCTTCGGAAGTGTAAAATCATTTTTTTTTCCTATTCTCTGAAGTTTGTCGTGTGATTGCAATATTCTTGATAAAATACTCGTATGATTTTCTGATCTCTTTACCATCTTATTCTTCAACCAAGTCAACAGCTCCTCTAGATATGTTGTGGAACTCCAATCCCCAAGTAGGTTCTAACTAGACCTACCTAGTTATCGTACAGAAGTCCATTACATAAAATGTCCATGAGAATTATTTGATTTTTATATTTCATTTCAGACCATTTTTTTGTCGAAGTCATTCTCTGGATTCTGTTTTACTTTTACTTTGGTCGTTTCATAATGAATTGTCAGATTAACATAAGCTCTGGCTGCAGGATATAATGAGTGTACTGTCAAACCATCCTCAGAATTTGCCACTACAAATATTTGGCAACTCTTTCAAGAGTAAACTAAACAAGGTAAAATGTTTGGGATATTTGGGTATGGGTATGGACACTGGGGCCTTTGCTGGTCAACACCAGCAGATTACCAGTAAACAAGGAGGAACAAAGCATTCTAGGGTGGTTTCTGTTCGAGCAGCCAGTGATGGAGCAGAATTCGGTGAATCTGAAGACGAGGATGAAACTACGAAAAATCAAAAGGAAGATGTATGACTTTATAGTGTTCATAGAATTTGTAGATTAGGAGTTGAGACTTTGAAAACAACTTAATGATTTAGTAAAGATGGATCCTTTTTATTACTCGAGTAGTATTAAAGGGTAAAAAGTTAACACCCTGTTTGTTTGGCAAGATTAGATATTTTAGACACAACTGTTAATTGCAGATTAGTTCTGGTTTATCCCGCGAGGATCTGGAAAGGATTGTGGGGACAGATGATTCAGCTTTCAGTGGTTCTGATCTTGCAACTCTCATCAGGAAAAAATATGGCAGATCTTATGATGTCCAACTGATAAAAAAGGTACAATCATGATGTATCGGGATCAAAATGATAACAAAAACTTATAAAATCACACAAATTACTTCAGGATCATGTCTGCAAGCATGTAGATTCTCTTGGTAAACAAACCTGAACAGAATTCTCTAGTTAATCACTCAACACAATATGTAAGACAACAGTATTTAATTATTTATTAATAAGACTATGAAGCGTGACTCCTGTGGAAAACTTCAGTGCATTCATGATCATTGATTATGTACAAATCCTGTAAATTTCGCTTGTTAATTGTGATAACCTGTAAGAAACTTGAGTCATTTGACATTTCATCCATTAATGTGTTTATTGAATGATTTGTTTTCTTGGAATTCCATATACTTTCTAATTCCAAAGTATCTGTTTTACAGGAGTTCATGGGAAGAAACCTACTTGCGATGAATGTCATGTGGAAATACGTGGAGCAGGTGAATATATTGTTTGCCTTTTTTCCCCAGTTACTGTTTGACAAATTCAATTGAGCATAACTTGGCGGAATTGCCAAAACAACCAGTGTTCCATATAAAAATATAGATGTAGATATTTCTGTGGTGATTTATTTCGGTCATTTTAAAATCTCATTTATGTAATTTGCAACGTTTGCTATTCTCACCTTCATTCCCTTTCAAAATCAAATGAGTATATCCTGACACCACGAAACTATTCTTCAAAAGCGATGTATGATGCTTCTTCAGTAGCTACATTTAGAAAGAGGAAGCTGTACATGCAACCCTTCAAAAAAGGATTTGTACTTATAAGATCACTATTCAGTTTCTGACAAGATGAATATTTCTTAAATCACAAGGTCCTGCAATGTGTTCTTTGTTTCGTTCTAGTTAGGGACCTTAATTAGGAAGATGACATATAACAAGAACTGCAAGTAGTTAGAATTTGGGCTTTGATATCCAAGTCTCCTTTGCTACTTGTATTACTTCTCAAAATGTTGCGTCTATTCATTTTTTTTATTTGCAATTTCAGAGATCTTTCCCATTGACTGAAGAGGAGTATATATTGAGACTTGATGACGTAGCTAATACATTGAAGTGCTGGGGGGCTGTCTCACACATTCGGAACAGTCTTGCTAAATTGAAGGAACGACCCCGGATAGGAAAAGTATATTTCTAAGCTGCATAATATTCTCAGTTACTTCGAAGTCTTTTTCCTATTGCAACTTTTATTGCTATTATAAAGAATAACATGTGAAAGAAATTTTCGGCATTCATAACATGTGAAGAAATTTTGGGCATTTAGACACATTGCACTCTATTTTGTTATCAGCTGCAGCTTCTATCTTAACTGTTTATCATCCCTCAGTGTTTTTGGTACATAAGTTGACATCCAGAATCATCAGAAATTTCTTTGTAGCTCATTCATCTTTTACCATAATTGGCTAACTGTTTTCTTGGTGTATGTTCAGAAGTTACTGTAATCCCAGAGTTTTTCTCCATTTTCTTGCATAATTGTGCTGCTATTCACGACAGATGCAATTATGTTTGCATGGGATTATGTATTGATGGAATTTCTTCATAAGTACATACTTCTTTTGGTTTCAGAATGCAGGCATTGCTTGACTGATTCACTTAGTGACCTTTTTGTACCTTGTCAGATTTATGTATTTGAAATAGTTGTAACCTTTTGTATTGATGCAATGTTCCTGAAACTACAGTTTGTTCTTTTTTGTCAGGCAGTAAGCATTTTTATAGACATGGATGAAACAGGGGCAAGGTCGAACGAGTGGATCTACAAGTGATTGGTGAACAAGTGGTGGTTCCAGTCATGTTATATGTACGGGAACAATTTGGCCAAGTCAACGAGTATATAAAGATGTGGCTACCAAGAGCATTGATCAGTTGGATGTTACTCCCATATCCACCGTGGTGCCCTGAGAAGGAATCAGAAAATTCATATCCCAGCAATGAACCTTCTCATCTTTGTATCATCATCACAAATTTATAATTTATACCACATCAGTTACAAACCAGAGGTCTCCCTTTTTGCATGATGGGCAACTTGCGCATGATCCTTAACCTATACTAAAATGAATAAACGACCACTTAATGATATTCATTTTTCATGTCATTTGCAGATTAATCCCTCATTTTGACTGGGAATTGATAAAGAGATTTCGGCAAAGGCTGAAATTTGTTGTATTTCTTTCTTTAGTGAACCTTTCTTTTTCAAGAAAGTGAGTTATCTATTACTGTAGATACCTGAAATGTCCTGATATAAAATATTTAGGAGGTAAAAAACATCCATAGAGATAGATCTAATTGAGTTATGATCTATTTGGCAATTAACTAATGAAGGGGCGAAATAGGATGGTGTAGTGAGAGATGAAATGGTGTGGTGTCAGAGTGTAGTGTACCATTAAAAGCTCAATCTTTGGATGGTAAATTATAAACAATGATGGATTAAAGAATGAAAGTTTTATTTAATAATAAATTATTTTTAGTTATTATTATATAAAAAATATTTATAATATTTAACAAGTAATAAATATTTATTTTTTTGTTACTTAATTTATCTTTCATTTTGCCTATTTTTCAATTTTTATTATATTCTTTAATTCGTTTCTTATGTCATAACTAGTTTATTCATCTATTTAATAAAGTAAAAAAAAGGAGATAAATATTTATAAAAATAATTATAAATAAAATCTATTTTATCGATGTAATATTCATATGAGATAAAAAGATAATTTACTAATGAGAAAGAAGAGAAAAGAGAGAGATGGATTATTTAATTTGGTAACGAGAATGTTTAATTTAGTAAGAGCTAATTTAGTCTAAAATGATTTATTCCGTCTCATTCCACAAAGTTTGGTGAACTGAATATTTAATGGTTGAAAGGCTTAGTCACTTCACCCACCCATCTTAAATAAAATAAAAAATTTAATCAAACAAAATTTATCTAATCTCATTCCTCCTTATTTCATCCCGCCACTTCAAAACTATCAATCCGAACACACCCTATTACCGAACCCAAGAATGATATTGGAGAATGGGAAGTCCCTTCTGAATTCAACTTAGAGTTTACCCGAGCCTTGAGCCGCACATTAGAGATGACTGCTTAGATGACTTCTTCGGATTGTACAAACATCATTTCCCTAATGCCATATCCCCCAAAGATAATAGGCAATATGAGTCAAGATTAAATATCTCAAAGATGTTACAAGTTGGTTGCCCTCAAGCAGCCAATCCCCTTAGACCGAAAGTGGAACGAAACGAATGTATAAGATAGTTTCTCCTTACAGATGGCATGCCAACGAGACATGAAAAACAAAGATGTTCTACCATTTCATGGTTACAGAGACATAAAGAACATGAAAAGACAAAGAGGTCAAATGATGCTATCCAAGCCCTGGTGGGTAGCTAACTATGGCCAAGATTTCAAAAGAAATTGTGAACCTTGGGGGTGGTAGGAACATTCCCTCTGTTGAGGTTTCAGTTCTCTTTTAAACATTACATAAACACAGAACAGATTGGTGTACTAAGAGTATAATGGTTCTTCCGTGGCCAAGAAAGCTTCTAAAACAGAATTCTTTTCTTCTCTGTCTTTGAATGCCATCCTTCGTCCATGACCTGGAAGATAAAGATTAAAGAAATAGATGGATTATTATTGAATGAAGAGGGAAGCTAGGTAGAAAAGATCAGGCCGTCAGAAGAAGCATTTTGACCTTATGACATTTATGCAAAGCCTATTAAGTGCAACAAAACATTATGATACCATTATTTCGCCATGCCATTGTTCGTAAAAATTAAAGATTCATCTTCAAGATTTCTACCAAAAGTTATTTTGACAAAAAAAAACTTAAGAGAGTACTCACCAGGCAAGATTCATTCGAAGTATAGGTCTAATAGTTTCTAGATACTCTTAAGTTGTAAACCAACTGCAAATGACAAATGATGTCAGCCACTGTGCTTGAAGATAATAAATATTTAATAAATTGCTAATGTTTCCACCTAATTGTTGATTATACATGACAAAGAAAGTTAGATCAGATCCCTGTGAATGATGCATTAATAGTGGTGTCTTAATAAGGCTTGTAATATAAGCAAACTGAACCCTGTGAATGATGTCTTAATAGTGGTAACAATGACAATCAATCAAAATTAACAACTTTCATGCATCAGCTGTATTACTTCAGTATGGCCTGGAGTGTGAATTAGCTCAAATTCACTCCCGATATTCCATGGACCTTCACCATCAAGTTGCATTTCCACATTAACAGTCGAAATTTTTACCTGGTGTAATTGCAAGAGATGGATGATGTAATATCACAGACACTGGTTTGATTGGTACAACACAGGAACTTAAATATGCAATAACTTATTTGACATCATTGATGAAAATTTCTAGTCATCTTGACCTTAGAAACATCGATTAGAAAATGATTAAATTGTACTTCAACATTAAAAATGAAATGTGCACCTGATGCATTCACAGCATTGACATGATGGAACATCACAAACATATTTCAGTTAGCAGAATACAAAAAACAAATATTCAGATAATCATAGAGAAGCATTAATTGACAAAAACACCATGCTGTTCTTTAATGTTGACATTTGTTGTAATCAGAACAAATGTGTTGGTTGCAACTCTAAACTAGTACTTGAAACTCCATACTGGTGCAATTGCATCATATTAACATTTAAAACTTTATCCAGTGCAATTGCAGCATAAGGATGATGGGAGATTGCAGACATTTTTATTTGTAGAACACATGGAACTGAAATATTCAAAAATTGATCTAAGAAAATTGACAGAAATTGCTAATTAATCTTTGATATTATAACCAGAACAAGCGGCCATTAGATTTTGATATTTTAATCATATAGCTTCTTCAAATAGGTTTTGTGAATATTTAACATTGTCAAACCTGGACTCTTTTGTATTATGCTTGATATGATTCCACTTTGTATTAGTTAAGAAAATGAGTTGGTTAAGAAAATAGCGAGTAATTACTGCCAGAAATATTCCATTAGTCTTTTCTATGTTTTTCGTTATTAATTCATTCATGTTATAAATAACTTAATGGATTTTAAATTTAGGACGACCTTCGAAAAATCTGTTCACTCATAGACTATTTTATCTAGAAATTTGGTTTCAACAAGTTATAAATTGCAATTGTGCTTAAAATCCTTGCACTTTGACCAGTAATAGCACCTATTCTATTTTCATTTCCACAATCTTCTTTTCATTTATTTATGCATCTAACGATGCTATATTCACTATATTTTTTTTGCTCTAGTGATTTATTTCCTAATGATCTAAAGAAACTCGCTGCTTTTGTCATTTGTTATCACTGAAGAAATAATTGTAATTGGTAGCATCTTATATACCATCTAGTGAAATCCAGTAACTATAGTTTGTAATAAGCTGACTGGAACAGAACAAAACCAGAAAATTCCAGTTCTTACATCTGCTAAATGGAGGATTCTGTCACATTTCAGGTGCTTGAACCATTTCTCAGGATCACCAATGTCATCCCTAGGCATGATTTCATCAGGAAGTCCTTTATTTGGAACAATGAATTTCTATAAATGGATGATTTTGTCACCTACTAATGAATCAAATGTATTTTGCTCCTCCAAGTGTCTCAATATTGTGTGTGAGTTTCTCAGTGAATCTAGGGCTGCAAAGAGTGAACTTCTTTTATCATATTTAATATGAATGTAAAGTCACCCTACATTTCCAGAAAAAAATAGTGCAATAAATTGTCCACAACCGGAGACTTATTTTCACGATGTAATTGGTAACTCATATAAAACTTATTGAAAATGTGTGTGCCAGAGAATCATCAAATGCATAGAACGTATGTTTGCGTACATTAAGAATGTCAGTGAAGTTCTTCCACTGCATACTATGTTAACATTGTATATAATTTCCAATAACAAATTGGTACTTGTTTGAAACATGTCACTTGATATGCATAAATTATCAAAAGGGTGCCTTTGATTTATTTAAATAGGTATAAAAGCTATGCATACTGTCTTAAGTTTTCAAATTTTTAGGCAACCTTCAATTAACAAAGGTGTGCTTCCAATAATTGTGCAAATCAGTCTTTTCTTATATTCCTCATAACATGTCTTTTTACACTGATGTTTCTCTGATTTATCAGTAGTTCATCAGTTTTGTCGTAATTCTATCAATCACCAGGAACTGGTTTCATAGAGTTTGACCGTGTCTGCCACTTATTCATGTTATTTCAATGTAAAAGTTTCAAATTTGATACCAAAATGGTAAAAATTAAAAGCTCAAAACAGTCAACAAGTATGATGTCATGATTCCTTTTTACCTGTCAACAAGTATATTGCCGTCAGGATGAATGACCAAGTATGATGTTGCTCCAAATGATACCTCAAACTGATATCCACAATGGAAAACACCCCGAAATTATTAGCATATGAAAAGCTTAAATGCCGTTTATGTCTAATGAACAGTAATGCATTAGCATAAGTAAATGAAGACAAAACACATATGTAAGTAATTGTGTCTGGTAGAGTTGGATGAATAATTGTGTCAGTTCGTTATCCAAGTCAAATTCATTTCATCACCTTATATAAAGATAAGTTGCATTGGAATTCTCTCTGTTTGCGGGAACTATTGCAGAGCCCTACATATTCTAAATGCTTGCTTTGTTCTTGAAAAAAGGTCACACGTTTTTTTTAATGCTTATTTTCCATCAGCCTTAAAGCTATATTAGCTAGATGCCAAGCTATACAATAACAATATTCACCTACAGACATGCAACTGAATAAGCGATCATGCGATACAAACATTATGATCACCTTAAAGCTGGGGTGCATCAGCGTTACGACGAAACCACCACACAGCATAAGTAAATTTATTCATCTCAGAGGCAAATGATTCTTCATCATTTTTTCAAGAAGCTCCATGTCCTATAGCATAAAAAATGATAACCACCTCCCAATGCTAAGGATGCATCTTAAGCATTTCTTTGTGATATCCAACAGGGGTCTCCAGTGTTGGCGTGGAGATTTCCGGCGTTGATGTCAACGGTAAGGTCGCCGGCCCGGTGGGATGGGGCCCAGATTGTGGTGGCGGATGCGCGGTTGGCGGCGGCGTGGCAGCCGAGCCGGTGAGGCGGCGCTGATAGCAGTGAGGGTAGGCTGCCACGGTGGTGGAGAGATGGCCGTCGCCCAGAGGACTCGTCTGATCGGGTTCGGAAGTTCGCCGACCTCCGGCGTAGTCAGGGCGCGTGAAGGAAGTCTGAGGAGGACAAAAAGAAAAAAGAACTGACAACATGTCCCCTGGGCGGGTGTTGCCGGCCAGGTTGGTGTTCGTCCCGATAGCAGACGTCCAATTCGACTAGGATTAGGGACTTTGTTAATTTCTACCTTTTCCGAGTCCTTGGAGATGCGCAATTCGATTAGAATTAATGGCTTTGTTAATTTCTACCTCCTGTGTGAATCCGAGATTCGTATCCCTATAAATATACGAGGTCAGGAGAAAAATCCTTATAAATACACGAGATCACAACTTTACAATTCTGTGATTACGTCCGTCCACGCTAATCAGCTCGCATCCTCGCAAGAAGAGTCATGCATCTTTACCTTTCCACTCGACGTCGGCGTCGTCGACTGGTCGCCGCCTCTAAACACAAATATTCCTTTTCTTCTTCCTCCGTCGCATCTACTCCTTCCGACGCCCCACAGACATTGCACTCTACAAGTACGGCGTGGAGTGCGGCCTCCGTCACCTCAAGTCACTACAGCGACGATGACTTGCGCGACCTGGCATACTCTCTTGGCGTCTCTCTCTCTTCGGTTATCTCTCAGGTTGTTTTTGTTTCTCACTTTGATTATTATCAGCTGTTTAAAACTTAATTTTTTTTTGTCTTTGACTAATTAATTACTATTATATCTTTATATCGATAATATCATAATACTACTCCTAGTTGCTTTTTTCTAACTAAATCTATTTTATTCCTATTAAAACTGCTTAATAATTAATAGAAAGTAGTCTATGCAAATCTCTAAAATACAAAAGCATAACAAAGTTTGAATTAAATCTTATTATGTAAACCTTTGCAATAGAATCTGCACTTGAAATAGGACTCAAAAGTCGAAATCTAATTACAGAACATATTTTATATATATATGAGAATTCAATTCTAAATTACTCGTGAAACTAAATAATAATTTATAATGTTGTTATTATTATTATTATTAAAAGGTAATTGATTGTCAGATTTATAATCGTATTACAATTTTAACAATTTCTAAAATGATCCTATAATCAAATATATAAACAAATTTACATGTTATTAATTGTTAAACATCATATACAAAGAGATGAATAATAATAATAATAATAATAATAATAATAATAATAATAATAATAATAATAATAATAATAATAATAATAATAATAATAATATTAGTTATTATTATTATTAGGTATTTGATTCTCACTTCATAAGTCAGATTTATGTAATAGTATTACAATTTTAACAATTATAAAATGATCCTATAGTAAAATAATAAATTTAGGTTTCTATTTTTCAGCGGAGAAACAAAAAATTGAGCATGTGTTTCTTTAGAAATTGAAAAAATATTATGAATATTGGTCATATATATAATTTTTAATTCCATAAATATATATAATGTTTGCATTTGGATAGAAAGCAAATAATAAAAGATTAGTGCAATCATGATATAAAAGTTAAAGTAATAATCTTTCTACAAATCTCTCTAGCACATAGATTTTTTTCTATTTTTCTCTTCAAGGGACATTTCTTTCTTAGGTAGAATGTAATTTATCATTTTGATATTAAAGATTGTTTATTGAATTCAGGTTTTGAACGTGAAGATTAATACTCAAGGTCGGATATCCATAGATTACTTTTGTTATGTAAGCTACTTTTATCCAACTACACATCACATTTATCACATGAAAATTTGGCATGTATTCTGATTCATATACATGTTTGTAATTGATTGTAGATGTGTACTTCAGCAGTAAAAGAGGCTGTTACTAATGTAAGTTCATGTCTAATATATCATTTCAATCTTTTTTATTGTTGGATTGTCAAAATATCACACACAATTTTCATCTTATTTGTCTTCAACTTCATTTGCTTTCAAACAGATGCATGGGGAGAAGTTTGATTCTTTTATTAAAAACTTTGAGAAGTCATTCACAAGTATTTTCAAGACACTCCAAAAGATTAATGATAATGTTTCTATCAAACAGTTGGGGAATACTACTTGCAGCGAATCTATGTTCAACAATTATGGAAACACAATTATTACTTGTAATTCATCTACATTTGATCATTCAGTTGAAAGTCAAAGTATCGACTGCAATTCATCTGCATTCAATCTTTCAAGTGGTGCACTAACCTCAAACACCCTTGACCTTGTCAAAATTAATGAAAATGATCGAGAGAATGCTACAATAAATGCGGTAGACAATCAAATTATCCTTCGTGATCAAATGCAATATCAATTAGCTCATGTCTCTCGTGGCCTTTCTGAATTCAGTCAGATATTTTTAAATACATATGAAAGGTCCGTTAATGAGCAAACTTTGTCCAATGACTTGAAAGCATATGAGATCAAACTTGGCATAGAAAAATTGAAGTTGAAGCAATCACAACTGGATATTCAATCCAATACAAATATGCTTTACGAGACAAAGATAAAAATGGGCATGTCAAATTCATTACTTGAAGAAGAGAAACTTAGCAATAAAATGCAACATATGAGACATGCAGAGCTCCGAAAAATATTTAATGATATTCTATCTGTTGGATTGATCATCATGTGTGTCGCACTTGCATACGGAGCATATACCTTCTCGTACCAACGTATCACAGATTTGACATCCGTCTGCACGCCTCTTGAGGTATGTCTACAATCTCAATCTCTATATTCCATCTTTTTGTGTGAGCATGTTGTTCCCATGAATATATTTTGAATGATGGATGATTTTTTCTTTTTATTTTAGATGAAGAAGTCTTGGTGGATTTCAAATAATATTACATATTTGGCCTCTAATTTGAAGAGCCTAGTATGCCACGCCATCACCATACCCCGCATATCCTTTGGTGTTTTGATGGTTTTAGTTGTTACTTACTTGCTTAATAGGGTGGTCTCAAGTGCATCTTCGTCTATAACATTTGTTGTTGTGTTGGGAGTTATTTGTGGATCCGTTGGAAAATGGTGTATTAACACATTTTGGAGGGAAAGGAGACCAATGGCTTGTTTTCTGGGAGTTTAAATGCATTATCCACTTATTTGCCACTCTCTTTCCGGAAGCTTACTATCGGATCTTATATGGTCATGGGTCTCGAGAAACAACAAAAATGAAGCTACCTTACATGATCACTCGATATATATTCTACATCATGCTATTGATTTATCCTGCATGGATGGGCTTGTCATCATTTGGTACCTTTGAAGTTTGGAGAGAATACTTTTCAAAGGAATTCCTTGGTTCGAGAGGAGCAAGAGTCTGATTGATGTTGGCAATATCAGTCATGTATGACTTCTTTTTCTAATATAAATTAAACAATGCCAAAGCATTAATATTTCTATATTTCTCTCCATTTGTATGGGTAGTGCCAATTTTGGATAAGAATTTCATAGTTTTCTTGCTATTTGATCAAAGATTAATACACACACATATATATATCCTATTTTTTTTCTTTTTGGGAATCAATGATTTTATATTTGAGAATGAATGATTTGGAATTGTTTGTTAAAAAGTAGTTTGGATATATATATATACACATATATATACATATATAGAGAGAGAGATAGAGAGAGAGGTTACGTACTATGTAATCACAATGGTCCAGTAGGTAAAAAAGATCAAAAGAATAATTAGTTCATCGTGCCTCCTTAGATCTAAACCGTTGATGAGATTAGATGATTATAAGTTGTAACCACTTTTCTGTGGTTACACAGTACTTAAACTACATATATATATATATATATATATATATCATATTATGTTGCAATTAAAATTAAGGATCAATTTGCATTACCCAAATTAGTAATCAGTCATCAACTTAGTAATAATTAAGGAACCACATAATTAGCACCCCTATGATGATATTATATTGTGTGACTTAGGACTTTAAAGTAAAAGGTGAAAAGTTAATTTGATAAAAGAAATCATGAAATTTAAAACCTCATCTCAACAAAATGATAATTATGGAGAATCTTCAATCAACTTACGAAAACACATTAAGAATATCATGCACATTCATAGAAAACTAAACCTTAATTAAGAACAATTCATGAGTTTACCTTTAACAATAAAAATAACTCCAATTTAACAAAAATAAAATAATAATATCCGTATGAAGTCTATCCTAGTATCCGTTGGAAAATGGTGTATTAACACATTTGGAGGGAAAGGAGACCAATGGCTTGTTTTTTGGGAGTTTAAATGCATCATCCACTTATTTTCCACTCTTTCCGAAGTTTACTATAGAATCTTATATGGTCATGAGTCTTGAGAAACAACAAAAATGAAGCTGCCTTACATGATCACCCGATATATATTCTACATCATGCTATTGATTTATCCTGCATGGATGGGCTTGTCATCATTTGATATATTTGAAGTTTGGAGAGAATACTTTTCAAAGGAATTCCTTGGTTCGAGAGGAGCAAGAGTTTGAATGATGTTGACGATTTAGCTTTTTTATGTCAATATCTTTTTCTAAAATAAATTAAACAATGCCAAAGAATTAACATTTCTCTTTTTCTTTCCATTTGTACGCGTAGTGCCAATTTTGGATAAGGATTTCATAGTTTTCTTGCTATTTTAACAAAGATTCATACACACACGCATATATATATATATATATATATATATATATATATATAGAGAGAGGTTAAGTACGATGTAATCACAAAAGGCACTATGTAATCACAATCGTCCATATTTAGGCACTAATAAATAGGTAAAAAAGATCAAAAGAATAACTAGTTCATCGCTCCTGCCTAGATCTAAACCATTGATGAGATTAGATTATTACAAGTTGTAACCGCTTTTATGTGGTTACACACTATATATACATATATATAACATATTATGTTGCAATTAAAATTAAGGATCAATTTGCATTACCCAAACTAGTAATCACTCATCAACTTAGTAATAATTAAGGAACCACATAATTAGCACCCCCTATGATGATATTATATTGTGTGACTTAGGACTTTAAAGTAAAAGGTGAAAAGTTAATTTGATAAAAGAAATCATGAAATTTAAAAACTTACCTCAACAAAATGATAATTATGGAGAAACTTCAATCAATTTATGAAAACACATTAAGAATATCATGCACATTCATACAAAACTAAACCTTAATTAAGAATGATTCATGAGTTTAACTTTAACAATAAAAATAACTCCAACTTAACAAAAATAAAATAATAATATCCATATGAAGTCTATCCTTATAATGGATAGAAGTTAAGACTATTTAAAAGAAAAAGAACATATTGACACCACCTCCTCTATAGTTGAACTAAATTTCTATGTCTCTACCAATCCTCAAGGTCCTCCCGAAGATATTTCGATAGTTGAGGGGCATGCTCCTGTTAATTTAGTGTACCCCTCACTATCTTAATATTTTTACTGTCATTACTTTCGAAAACAATATCGGTGTGAATGGTACTTTTTGGTAAAATATTTTTTAAAAAATGAATTAAAACATTATAAAATTGATAAAGGAAACATTATTTCAACTTTCATCTCTCAAAGTATATGTTTTTATGTCATCTCAAAACTTTAATATTTCACTTATTTACCCTACTTTTTTTTCGGCTTTCATCTCTAAAAGTATATTTTTTTATATTATCTCGAAATTTTAATGTTCCACTTATTTACCCTTCTTTTTACATTTATAATATTTTATAAAAAAAATACCCATTTTATGATATGCATAAAAGTTCGGGCCATGTAGTGGAGAAAGCCATCCCAGTGAAGTTAATTTTATTTATTAAAAAATCACCCACTATATTTGGGATCAATTTTTAAAATTACAACATCATCAACCCATTTAAAAAATTATTCTTTAACGGATAATTTTTTTCAAATGATTTTTTGGACCTACTTTTGTACAATAATATATTTAATAATAATTAAATTAAATTAAATTAATATAGACATATTAAAATTTATCGCTAAATATAGTATATCGTACTAAAACTATCAAATTAGAGTGTGATAGGAAAATATTAAATTAGATATTAAAATTATTATACCAATAATAAAGAATGAATGACTTGTGAATTAATTATATAAATGAAAATCGACTCTACAGCTAATACGGTTTTTAGGGTCCTAATTTGAGGGAGTTGTTTTCTTTGAATTAAAAAATCATATTAAATTGTATACGAACCCCTGAATTTTTCTATTTTTTTTCAATTCTATTTGTGGTCGAGTTTTTTTACACCCCTAATTTTATTTTTTTTATGAATTTGGGCAAAATGACATAAAGTTTAATCAAATTTTTATTAATTTATTTTTTATATTTATAAAAAGTCACTTTTGCACTTATTTTCATATTACAACAAAAAATTCTAAAATTTAAAAATAATCAACTCGTAAAAAAGTAGTATTTGATAATCACTTTATGCATTTATATGCTTTAATGCATATTTATATGGTAAAACATACATGATGCTGCATTTTTTAAAGTGATTTAAGTAGATTAAGTAGCATTATTGGCTCCAAAATATTTGGCTAGTAAAGGAAAACAAAAAGAGATTATGGTACTACTTATGAGTATTGCAACAAACAGGGACATAAGAAGACTGGATGCTACAAATTCATTGCACTACAAGAAAGATGGAAATTACAAACGGTTTCGACCGTCTGTAATTTTTCAAAAATCGACAAAAATAATGATTTTCGACGGATGTTTCGACGGAAACCATCCGTCGAAAAAATGGTCATCGCAAAATTATTTTTGACGGTTGGAAAAAAACGTCGAAAGTTCCGACGGAAGTCGACAATCGCAATCGTCGAAACTTTCGGCGGTCGCGAACTGTCAAAACTTTTCGACGATAACGACCGCTAATATTTTCGACGATCGACGAAACCGTCGAAACTTTCGACGATCGTCGCGACCGTCGAAACTTTTGACGGTCAAAATCGTCGCAAAAAAAATTATAATATAAAAAAATTAGCGACCGATCCGATGGCCAACGACCAGATTCAGCCGCCAGGCGGCCAATCCGAACGCCTGCGGCCAGGCTGCCAGATCTGGCCGTCAGTGACTGGATCCGACAGCCGCCGATCTGGCTGCGGGGGCCAGATCGGCCAGATTTGGCCGCAGGAGAGGGAGGGAGAGAGGGGGGGGGGGGGGGGAAGAGGGCCGCCAACGGGAAAGGGTCGTTCGGGAGAGAGAGGGTCGCCGGCAAAATAGGAGAGGGAGAGAGGTAAAGTAATAAAAAAGTGAAAGAAAGTGGATATATATATAGCGGGAAAGTAAAAATAATTAATAATAAAAGTAGCGGGAAAACAAAAAAATGCAGCGAGAGAGTGATTTTTAATTACCGACGTCTATGACCGTCAGAAACTAAACAAATATTAATAATATATATTATTATGATATATATATATATATGAATATGATATTTAATTATTTTTAAAGTTACTGACGGTCGAGGCCATAAAAAATTATTTAATTATAATAATAAAATACTACATACATATATATAATATTAATTTTTTATGTTACCGATGATCTCACTAATTAGATTAATAAAAGATTTTTTATATTATATTATTTTTTCATTTACTGACGGGTAGAACCATCGGAACCGGCGAAAATTGTGACAGTTTGAACTATTGCTAATTATATTAATAAAATATTCCTTATATTATATTATTTTTTATTTACCGATGATTCGGACCGTCAGAAATTGTGTTGGTTGGATATCCGTCGAAACTTTCGACGTTCCTAATCAACGAAAAATAAAATAATAATATAACAAATTAAATAATTGATTATTTTTTATTTACCGATGGTTCAGACCGTCGAAAATTGCGACGGTTGCATATCCGTCGAAACTTTCGTCATTTCTAATCATCGAAAAATAAAATAATAATATAACAAATTACATAATTTATTATTTTCATTTTTTACGATTGTGACCGTCGAAAATTTCGACGGATCACTATCCGTTGCAAAATCTGTCGTAAATTGTGATGAATTTCTATCCGTCGGAAACTGTCCGTCAAAAAATTCCAATTTTCTTGTAGTGTTGGTTGTTCATCAAATTATAAATTCAGAAAGAAAATCAGCCTGCTGCGATTTCTAAAAATTTCGTTCTGAAATCTTTCTTTCAGATTGGACCAAACAATGTGGGCATATCATTTTGAGAGTAAGACTCACACAAATAGCAGAAAACACAAATAAACTAGAATCCCGTATACTCGACAGACCGATATCCAGACAGTCAACCACGCCGAAACACAATAATATTAACAGAACGGACTCAGACAAAGAAGAAAGAAGATTACATAAGAACTGGCAACTAAAAGAAAAAGAACCGACAACAAGTCCCCCAGGCGGGTGTTGCCGGCAAGCTTGTTGTTCGTCCCGGTTGATAGCAGACATCGTTAAGGGGAGATTCACCGTCGGAAGAGAGGAGAAAATTTCGCTCTAGTGGACACTGAGTTCTCTTTCCTCTTGTTGTGGAGGAAGAGGAGGGAGACAAATTCAACTAGGATTAGGGAATTGTTGACTCATGAAACTTCTTGCGGGAATAAATTTCTACTTCCTCTGAAATCCGAGGTTCGGATACTTATAAATATAGAACCTCAAGAGAAAAATCTTAACTTCACGATTCTGTGATTCCCATCCACACTAATTTGCTCGCATCCTCTGTAACACCTTGCCTAAGACCTAAAAAATAGAAATAATTAAAGTTAATATAAAGATAAAATCAAATTTGGCTAAAGAAAATACAAACCAAATCAGAGGAGGTGGCTGCCATTAAAGGAGAGAAAGAAAGAGATACTAGGATTAGGATTTTAACTTAAATCTTAAAAATATATTTGAGGGGATCCAATCATTAATCTCTACCTTAATGATGTTATGCATGATTGGATTAAAGTGTCTAGGAATTGCATTGATTCTTAAAGCTAATATATTAGGAAAATGTGCATTTAGTTTTCATATTTGTGCTCCATGATTATGTTAAAGTTAGTGTTCCATTGATAATGAATATCTTACGATAGCTTAGTGTTTCCCTTTTTTATTTTGGATTGATTATGTCAAAGTATAAATCGTGTATTATTTACTTAACTTTGTTGTTTAGCTTACATGTTAAGAGTAAATTGTATTGTGTTGTACCAGTTAATGTTTGAATAGCAAGAAACTGACATGTATGATATGTGAAGAGTGGAAAAAACAAAAGAAACCCATAATCAATGATTTCATGAGTTGTGATATGAAAATCACGGCCATGATATACACTTGTGTCACTGTAACACTCACACCATGGTCACGACCGTTACATCGTTCATAGTACTCGTGCGACAAGGTTACCGGTGAGGATTTTACTCAGTCATGGCCATTACAATCACGTAATGAGTAGTGACTCAATGGGATGTCAACATGTGATAATGTGCTAAAGTGTGCAAATTCCTTGCATACCCCCATAACGAATCATGACTATATGAGATGTAAAGAAATTGTGGGGTGTTCACAAGATATTGAAGGGTCGTTACCAAGCCTATAAAGGATGGTGATGGAAGTCAAACCATTACAACAATGTAATGAACTATGAAATAAGGTTTCACAGCCATGAAATGGAGTTCATGGCTTGTGAAATGTGAATTCACAATCATGAAGCAGTTTCAAGCCTGTGAAGTTCCAAATCAAAAGAGTGAGCCATCCTGCCCAATGGCTACGATCAAACAGTACTCGTCCCATTCAAATGATTGCGCACGGATTTAAATTGTAGCGCGAGTGTCACATGCATCCACTGCTTTGCTACGGCCAAGCCATATAGTAGGACTTTTATGCTCGTAGCATCCCGTAGGAACCGTAGCGGGCCAAATGTTATTGTTTAAGCCCCTAATGTAATTAATAAGGAATTCCTATGCTATTATAAAGGGTTATTGATGATTGAATGATATTGTCCCCACATTTAGGCACAAAATGCATGGACAACCGAATGTAGGGACAAATGTAGTGAATAATTCTATGTATTGATGAATGAAATTAAAAGACAGATTGATGAAGGTGACTCATTAATGTTCTTCGAGAGGAACGAAGTCTACGTTGGCTAACTTAAGTGTAAAATTCCTTGGGAAACAAAGTTTATATCAAAGAAATGTGAAGTTTTCAATTGAGACAAAAAGATTCTGACCTATTTAGTCATAACCGACGAGCCACATGAACTTCCAATTACCAAGATAAGAACCTATCTAATTTAAAAATAAAAAAGAAAAATATGATGTAGTCATATGTTATTACTAAGATAAAATGCTTTGGAACATAAAGACGAAGACGATGATGTATGCATAAGTATGGTAATGTATGTTCTCTTATCATATGATGTTATAGATGAAAATGCTAAAGATATGCAAGATAAGTGCATAATATGTCATAACATAATAATTATTTATGTTATATGACTATCTTATCTTACTATGATGATTATTCACATGCCATGTAGAGTACATATATAGTTCATAGCATGCATGATGCTTAATTATGATTATGTTGCTATGCATAAGTTATAACATGTAGAAATCATATTATAGGTTCATATCATGGTCCTTGTACCCCATGAATTTATGCTAGTGAGGAGACCTAAGCTCAATGGTAGAAGCCTCGTGACGATGACGCCGACGACCTAAGTTACTTATGTTATTTTATTATGATGTTGGACTCTTATATTGAGTCAAGTATGTATGACTTATGCTTTACAGCTGCTACATGGCTAAGTTAGAGCAAATATTTGTGAAAATGAATAAGTTATTTATTTGCAACAATTAAAATTAACCACAATATTTAGAATAATGAATCTCAAGATGAAGGAATTAAGTTTTGCATAACTCTCTCTCTCTCTCTATATATATATATATACACACACATATATATGGGATAGATAAGGTAGATTATGTTTGTTATTATTGTTATTTTTATATTTTCTATTATTTCATATTTGATTGTAAAATATCTATAAGTAGACATAAACTTTTTATTATCAATAGTTCAATTAATATTCAATTATTTTATTAAACTTGTGTAATTTTCTTTCTCGATGAATTACAAGTTTTATTATGGCTTTGACCTCTTTCGAAATTTATATAAAAAGTGTAATATCCTCCACTTTACAATCCCCCTATGTGTCAATATGTGCATGCATGCATTTGTTTAGTATATGAGTTTAATGAATGTGTAAATCATCTTATATGGCCGATCAGATATTTAATTACTTAAATTAAATTTAACATATATAGTTATTTTTCGTTTATAAAAATAAAATTGCTACTTATACTAAACTAATCCTCAATTGTTAAATATTTGATTAATTTTCCGTAAATCAAAACGTTCTTTGCACATCTATTAAATTCTGAAAAACAAAATGAAGTTTCTGGTTATCATGTAACTTACAAAAAAAGAAAAGAAAAGATACATACATGTTTTTTGAGGGGGGATATAGAATTATAATTCGGCGTTATAGATAGAAATATTCTATTAATAACATTTTCATAGTCACGGATTTTAACTTTGAACATGACACTCTATTATTCTAAATCAAATTTTATTCTTCTATTCTTTTAGGAATAATTTCCTAATTTATTTTTCTAATTGGTTCAAAAATTTAGCCGAAATTAAAAAAAAAATGGTGACCAAATCCAAGCACGATACAAATAAACAAACATTGTACATGTACGTAAATGTAACACAACTTTCACAAAGAGCAAATTATGATTTCATACAGCACTTTGTACCATTTCATTCAACTCCATTGGTCATGCATGTGACAAGTTTAATATCAAGAACACAAAGAAAGGAATGTGATTAACGAGTTGAATGACACGACACGCCTCATAAGCATAGTGCATATTAAAAAAAAACACCGAAAAAATATTTTTTTTTTAAAAAAAAAAGTTACATGATCACATTCTCGCAGCACCTGACTTTGCTGACTATTTAGGAGATTTTAAATTTCGTTACCACAGAAAAATAATATTTTCAAGGACTTAGTTTGGTAATTAACTAATGGATGGATATGATGGAGGTGATGTAGTAAGAGATAAGATAGTATAGTGGTGTGTTATTAGAATTTTACTTTTGGATAGTAAGTTATAAAAAATAAAAATTTTATTTCTAAAAATTTATTTTTACTTTTTATAATAAACTATTTATAACATCTAACAAATAATAAATATTTATTTATTACCATTTAATTATTTCTCGTTTATTTTTTGTTTTCCCTCTTTTTTATTTTTTATTATATTTTTTATTTTTTCTCATAATTATTTTTTCATCTATTTTTAAAAGTACAAAAAATTAGAGATAAATACTATAAAAATAATTATAAATAAAAATTGTTGTACAATGTAATATTCACACGAGAAAATTGATAATTTATCCACGAAAGACATGGTTTAATTTAGTAAAAGTTAATTTGGTTCAAAAATTTTTATTCCTCTTATTTCACAAATTTGATGAAATAAAAATGTGATGTTTGAAGTGCTTATTCGCTCATCTCACCTTCTTAATTGGAATAAGAAATTTAACCAAAGAAAAGTTAAGAGTCCAAACAGACCCAAGAGATTTTAAATTCCGTTACCACAGAAAAAGAATGTCTCTAAGATCATAAGCCTCCCTCATAACCAGGAAAAGAGAAATGAAAGCAAGATGGTATCAGATATCCAGATTGCAACAATGGTCCCCGAGTAATCCTTGGAGAAATTTATTCACGCACGACACTTGCCCCCTCCGTTGTCGCAGAAAAAAAAATCAGTGAAAGAGAAACAAAACATAGAACAATACATAAAAATGGAAACGGAATAGAAAGAGATTCCGGGTATCATCATTGTTCATTGTTAAACTCATTTAATGTAAAAAGTGCAGGCCAAGTTCAACTTGGTTGATCCTATTTGATTATTTTGTCAAATCTGTTTGTAGACCCACCCTTCAACATATCTTGAGACTTGACATATACAGCCAGCACATTAAACTGTTGGGGGTTTTTAAGCTGCATTCTATGCTGGATTATTTTGTAATATTTTCCTGCATTACACGATTGGGTTACTATACTAAGAGTACAATGGCTCCTTTCTGGCCAAGAAAGATTCTAAAACTGTGTTTTTCTCCTTGTAGTCTCTGAATTTGATCCTCCTCCCATGACCTGAAAGATACTTTAGTTGATAAGTTTAAAAAATGCATTGCCGGAAAAAGAAGTAAAGCAGAGAAGAAAGACCACACAAGGCATGTTAGCTTTGAGACATTTATATACTGAGTGTCTCAAGCGTTTTTACATCCCGAGGTTCACACAGGTTTAAATGATCTCTATCTACTGAAGTTTATTTTCTTCAAAATTCTGAGAAGATACTCACCAGGCAAGATCCACTCGAAGTTGATGTCTAATAGCTTCCTGATGCTCTTTAGTTGTAACTTAACTGCATAGCAAAGATGATTTTAGGATAAGGGGAGAAAACAAAACAAGTAGAGGCTAGAATATAGCAAACCATCACCTGATTGCTTATTATACATCTCACAAAAAGATAGATCAGCTCCTTCTGATTGTGCAAGATGATCTCCAGTGAACAGAGCTTTAAGCGGCTTGTAATACAAGCATACTGAACCCTGCAAATGACATCGGACAGAAAACATGTATTTAGCTTCGAAATGGACAACAATACAATCAACAAGACACACACACATGTTAATAATGACTTGAATCCTACCCCAAGTGGAAATCCATATTGTCTCCAAGACACTCCGAAGTAAAAGGTGCCTTCAGAATAGATTTATTTCCTTATCACAAGATGGATGCCCTAATTTTGAAGGATTAATGTAGAGTCCTAGTCGGTTTGTAAGTCGTATCAGCTATAAAGGTAGTGCTTATATAAACTTTCTAGGGGTTCGAACAGAAAATAATCTGATTTGTAATCCTCTTCTGTTTACATCCTAACAATATATGTATATATAACACATATTAGTGTGTCATCACAAATTGTGATTGCACCGTGCAATCATAAAAATCATTGTGATTCAATGATACAGATTGCATGTGTTTTGAGCTTCCACATTAAAACAACGCTAATCCAAAGATCTAGAAACAAGGAGGTTATCAGACACATTCGATCTAAATGGACTTCCAAAAGTATCATCAAAACTTTGCAGCACAAAGGTTATAGATCCTTCTGTCAAAAGCAGGAGGAAGAGGTTATAGATCTTCTGTCAAACATTTCTTTACCCAAAGCTCACTAAACCAAATGGATCAAGATGTCCTAGTGGAACACTAGTTCACCATAGAAGTTAATTTGTTTGATGTCATTATATTTGAATCACAATAATAATCAGTGTGTTGCCTACCTTCGACCTCTAATGACAACATTGGTAATCAAAGAGATTGAGACAACTGAAACAAATCAAAGTCAAAGAACGAGATCAGCACGTGAATTGGAATATTCCTCTTATCATCATCTCCATCAACTTAGCTTTTATAACACCTCTTAGAAAAACCTAGCTTAAAAACAAGGAATTTTTATCTGTAATATAAAGCATAGAGCGAACTTCTAAAGTTGCAATATAAAGTATATAAGTAGATGTTTTCTTAAGTGCAGAAGCAAAAGAGATGATTCATGCTCCAACTTATCATATATATTAAGTAATTGGGGTCTTACTTTGGTATGGCCAGGAGTGTAAATTAGCTCAAAGTCACTTCCAATATTCCATGGGCCTTCACCTTGAAGTAGCATTTCCACATTAGCAGTCAAAATTTCTACCTGGTGCAATCGCAGCACAGAAACATTGGATGATTGCAAGCACTACTCAAATCAACAGAACACAAGACCTTGAATATTCAAGAACTGATTAAGCAGAACCAACACAAATTGTCAATTAATCTTGTAGCCAGAAAAAATGTATTAATTGTTGCACTAACAATATTCAAGTAATGCTTAAACAACATTGAGAAAAAGTTCATTCAAATATTTGATATTTTAACTGGGCGAAATGTTTAGGTTAAATATCTATATTTGCACTCCAAATTTCTATCTGGAACAGTTCTAGAGCTGATTGTGAAACAGTTGCCACAATTATAATCCAATTCTTCAATAATGTACCAGAAAAAAAAATGAAAAATCTAGTTTTGAAGCTGTAAACCATATACCTCCTTTAGATAGGTGCTATCAATGTTTAATTTGTAATCCAAATATGCTTTTCTCCAAATATCACCAATGAAACAGTGTGTTATCCAATAAGTTGAATAATTGATAACTGTATAAAATAATGTAACGGACAACTTTGCGAATAAGCCAACCGGAAAGAATAAAAACAGCAGAATTTCTATTCTTACATCTCCTGAATGGAGTATTCTCTTGCATCTCAGTCGCTCAGACCATTTCTCATGATTAGCTACATCATCCCTGATTGAAAGATTTGAGCAAGAAGTCTTTTCATAAAATAAAATGAATCTCTTTACATATTTATGAAAGTGTGAAAGAGAGCATACTTATGGGTCAAGAACATGAATTTTGCTCCTCCAAGTGTCTCAATATTGCGTGCGAGTCTTTCTGTAAACATTGGGCTGCAAACCAAAAAATCTTCTTAATATCTCTCTATAATCTTGCTTTACAAAACCAAATAATTAAGGAAGGTGAAATGATGTAATAGAAAAGATAAAGTAAAAGTAACTGCTTATGGAGAAGACATATTTGATGTAAATGTTAATATGCCATAAGCAAATGTTGGAGAAACCTCAGATGCAAAGAGGAATCTCTTCCTTCGGTTGGCGGCAGAACGCTTGACGGCAGCATGTCAAGGTTCGCCGATGCTCGACGCTCAAACCATTTGCCAAATTGGTCGCTGAGTTGAGGCGGCGATTTGCGTTGGCATGTATCAGGCTCGTCCCACTCCTCGATGGATGACATTGCGCCGCTTGCGGGGCGACACTTGACGAGGCAGGCAAGGCTGACGGCTCATCCGCGAGTGTTTGCAAGTAATCAACGCTTTGCTCCATTCTCGAAAGTCATCGTGGCGTGGCAGGCGATGCTGCGGCACAACAAGATGCTTGTGATTAATGCTCCTTAGCCGAAAAAATGATATTCTCTGGCCGAAAAGGGACCATGAACCTTGATATTTGTCTTTAAGCCAACTTCTCCCGTGAAGCGGTTGTGCACTTCACGTTGCATGACTGGGCATGCGATGCGACGTCACGAAATACCGAGCAGCGCCAGGTCGTCATGATAGTGCATGACCGACAGTCCCTGAATGTGACACGGGTCCTCCGAGTTACACGACGCTCGTGTAAGCGATCTCATGATATGAGCAGCGCAAGACCATCATGCGGAGCATATGACCACTCTTTGACGCAGCACGACACTTCAGGATTCCCGACTGTATACCTGGGGTGGTTGATCTGCTCGAGTGAGCGACACATGACCATCCCGGTTAGGCGGGGCGATCAATCCGCCATCATGATGCATGACGGACGTTCCTTGACACGACACGGGTGTATGAGGAACATGCTGCGGGGCACGACTGGGCGTGCGGCGAGGAGGCTTGCCATGCCTTCCTCGTTGGCGTCCACGATCAAAGACCATGGTACCAGTGCGCCTGGGCGTGATGGATTATTTGAGCGGAAGCAAATTTCCTACGCCAGGGCACGTTGCGACGACACAAGCGAGTCATCGTCGCTGGGTAATCCGAGCAGGAAGAGCTGCTCTGATACCACTTGTCACGGGGTCATTCTCGGACACTAGACCACGTGCGGCGACTAGGCGGATAGGCACCTAGCCAAGCCTGTTTTGAGTTTGCAGCGGAAGTTTTATGGTCGAGACGACTTTGCCGAGAGTCGCTCTTATAGGCGTTCAATCACGGACATGACTAGAGTGTTGGACTACTCGTCACGAGACCGTGACATTAGCGCGTTGCGGCACTAACGTAGGCGCTTGGGCGCTTAAAGTCCGAAGGGACGACGAAGGGACCACGGGACGCCACGAAAGGACACCGATGTGGGTTGCCACCCCACGCTCAAGGCCATGACACTAGAATTAAAGGAAATCTTACTTGTATTAAATATGATGAAACATAACATACAATTGGGCCTCGGAAGGCACTAGTGAACTCCTCCCAGTGTACCGTAGGTATAGGAGTCTTGTTACATATTGAAGATGCAAAAGACGTACCCTACGGGAACGTCACCTACTTGGCCATTCATAAAGACGGCCTTACAAGATAAATGCCCTAAGGGCGGATAACTTGGTACTCTGCAATATTACGCAGTGCGGGGCGGCTGCATGTGTTCCATATTTTCGGCGCTGAGCGGCCGAGGGCTATAAGTTGAGCGGCATTGGTGCCGCGAGACTTCACGCTTCGTGTCACGGGAAACGCCCCGTGACATGTACGCGAGTCAACTCGAAGATCCATTTATTTTATTATTTTTTCTTTTTTATTTAAAATCAAGCCTATATTTACTTTAAAAAAAAATAAAAATTAAAATAAAATACTTTAAATGCAGAAATAATATTTAAATAGTTGGAAAACTTATTTTATCCCTTAAAATAAATATTTTTTGTAAATAAATATAAAATAGTAAGAAACAATTTTTTTAAAAAAAGAAATTTGGCTAGTCGGGTAACTCGACTAGAACCGAGTCGTGTTGGGTTGGATTTGGCCCTCAAAAGGGTCTTGACCCAACCTGACCTGAACGGGTGGGGTTTGTTCACGGGTCGTGTCCAACCTGACCCGTGAACATCCCTACTCGTGAGCACTAATTGTTAGTGTATTGTGCTAAATATATTAATTGAATTTTAAAAGTGCTATCATTGAGAAAAGTGTTATTTTTCTTTTTTACTTTCTCCGTATACATTTTTCGTATCGTAATATTGCATATTATAATTTTTTTATTAGATGGTAAGTAGTATGCCATCAACTTTTGTACAATCAATATGCAACCAACAAATCAGGATAATTAGATCATGATTATATGGCTATTGAATTTAATATTAATTTATTAAATTTAATCTCAATTATATAATCATCATCCAGCGGTTCAAATTTATTGGATTGGATACATATTAGTTGTACAACTTTTAATTGTATATTACTTAAACTCAATTTATTATTAGTGATTGTGACCAAACGAATACATTTAGGGGCAGCGTCACAGAAAAAGTACTTCATGCATCAACAAAACTCAACTATTTATCATACGAAAATTATATAAATATCATTATCCCTAAATTATGTTTCATCTATGCCTAAGATTAAACATTGAATCTTCATTGTGTGCCCATGAGAATTGTTTTGAAATATCCAAGTTCAATTAAAATTCATTTATATTATTCTCATGGATATAATATATCCTCCCCCTGTAATGGATGAGGATGGTCCTCCTCTCTTTTGTGGTCGTCGGATCCGCATCCGACGGCCGCCTTAATTGTGTGTGGTTCAATAGCAAAAGTGCGCAGCTCAAATGCAAAATCGTGCCTGATCAATAAAGTCAATTCTAAAGGGGGTTGTCGACCAAAACAGGGATTGTCAAGTCATTCATGCCCTAATTTCTGAAAGGCGACCCATGGCCGATCTCTCGTTGTTGTCACCCTGGAGGTCAGCGCATGAAGTCGGCGAGCTCTCGTTGTAGGCTAGTGTAGGCTGCTACGTTAGGAGCCTTTTTCTCTCATCGTCTCGCAACCTCCCGTCCGGTCGATGACTTTCTCCCTTGTGTCGACTACCGAACGAAAAGTTTGATATTCGTGTTTATTCTTCCAGTCCTTGTTTCAGTAAATGTTCTGAAATTATAGGAATAGGAAATCATGCATTCTGAAAATTTTATATGTAAACATTACGAAATTTAGGGGTATTAGCAAAAAATTTAGCTTGTCATTAGTTACTTCTTGTACAATCAAAATCACTAGGCATATAAGTTCTTATCATTTGTTTGCATGTTAGAAATGTTGTGTGTGATCCTGATACAAAGTTGCAAGTCATATATGAAATGTTGAGACTTTTGTTGTAAGCATGAATAACTATATAATCAAAATTTATCATATATGCTATATGAATTGCTAGTAGAAAATTTTAGATGTCGATCTTAATTGCTCTATGTAAATGTTCTTAGCTGTCGATCCTAGCTGCTATAAATGTTTCCCGAGTTACACACTATTGCACAAATATAAAAATGATGTGACCTAAATATCATTGTCAACAAGAAGCGATAATAAAGACATCTTGGACCGAACATAATCTGGACGATGATTTTACGATTGCCCATTTTACGAAGTGAGTTTGAAATTTCCCTCACCTTTATGTTTGTGTTCGGATCCATGTTTGAATCGAGATGTGCACAAATTATCAATTGGTTGTTACGAAAAGTCGATGTGATGGAGGTTGCAGGATGAAGTTAGAATTAATAGGAATGGAATGAACTTTTGTAAAGTTTTTTTGTTTAATTGTTGTTCTACTAGGAATGGAATGCATTTGAATATTTTGCATTTATTGTTCAGTGATGAAGTATATATCCCTCATGGACCCAACCACTTTCATGTGAAGAATACTCAAAATATGATAACACAATAATCCTTGTTCAATGTTTTTGCAAGAACATGTTGTAAATATTTCTTCAAGGTGATTAAACTTCATCATATTCTTGCCTTCATCGTTATTTTGCATAAGATAAATTGAGTATACATATTTCTTAGCATCTTTGTATATTTTGTAGGCATACATATTGATTACTTGTGCATATTATTTCTGAAACTTACAAAACTCAGCATGTGTATAAGTATTTCTACCATGAACTTTTAATGAGTTCTTCGAAATGTATGCAGACAAAGTGTTCATAGTTCAATAGTCTTCTTTCTCTTCAAGTCCATGGTGAGTCTGGATAGTCCTTCACATTGGCAAATCATCATAAAAAATATTAATATTTTCATACCTATAGTAAAAATATCTGTAAAATATAATACAACTCATTGATCACGCTTGCTGTAAATCACCTCTAACTAGTATCCAAATATCAAACTTTTGTTTCAAATAAATCCAATCCTCTTCAACTTTATTTATATTTGATGAACCATAGAGTTGCTTATTATAATCTTCTTTAAATGTGTCCTATGCATACAAATCTTATAAGTGAGTCATTTCATTCCTACCAATATGCCATGTGCAAAAGATGTTTCCTGTGCAAAAATACCCTACATATAGTATTACTCATCGCAATATGTTGATCTATGATAATACATTTCAAATGCTTTTCATACATACATTCATATCACTTTTCAAATAATCATACAAATGTCTCTTCAATCTGTCTATAAGTAAAGCGCAACAAAAGAAATATGACCTTCTATCAAGATTTACACTAGTAAAAGAAGCAAATATGATATGTTGTATCAAATACAACATCGCCAAATGTCAAATAATTATCCCTTGATCTTCCATCGGTCCCAAAAAAAATTTAGAACAATGTCATGTCCATCCAATTCTCACCTATGAAAGAAGCTTGAGTCCACACTTATTTTACTTTGAAAATAGATATGATACTTAAACATTCATTATTAAAGTTGGCTTTTTTCTCACTCTCAAATGATCAATACAATATTGCATGAGTGATTCACCAGACATATTAATTGTTCTAACTGTCTATTCTTGATGGCGTCATGCAGAATTCACATAGGTTCATTATAGCTTCTTCGGGAGTTGCCTTGATTCCTTTTTATGAGCACAAAAATTTTTTTTTCGACGGAGTTGTTAAAGGATAATTGTGTTCTTTTACAAACACTACAAGAAAATTGCGATTTTTCGACGGATAATTTCTGACGGTTCTAAATCCATCGCAATTTGCGATGAATTTTTCGACGGTTCCGTTTCTGACGGATTTTATGACGGTTATGACCGTCGGAAATAATTTATATTATTATTTAATTTTTCACGATTAGGAACGTCGATATTTTCGACGGATATCCATCCGTCGCAATTTTCGACGACTTTTTCGACGGTTATGACCGTCGGAAATAAAAAAAATTAAATTATGTATTTTTTATATTATTATTAAATTTTTTCGACGGATTTTCCGATGGTCACGACCGTCGAAAATAAAAAATTTATTATATTATTATTTAATTCTTCGACGATTAAGAACGTCGATATTTCCGATGGATATCCATCCGTCGCAATTTCCGAAGGTCGTAACCGTCGGTAAATATATAATAATATCATATAAAGAGTATTTTATTAATATAACTAGCGACGATCCAAACCGTCGTAATTATCGACGGTTTTGACCGTCGGTAACGATTACCGACGGTTCAAACCATCGATAAAATAAAAAATAAATATTATATATAACTAAATATATTTTCGACGGTCACAACCGTCGGTAATTATAAAAATATTTAATATTTACGTTTTCGACGGTCGAAACCGTCGGTAATTAAAATTTCGTTATCCCGCTTTTTTTTTTCTTTTCCCGCTTTCTTTCCACTTTTTCCCTTTATATATATTCCTCCTCCCTCTTCTCTCTCTCCCTCCTCCCTCCAATCCCCTCTCTCTCCCTCCTCTCCTCTCTCTCTCTCCCGGCCGCGAGCACCCTCTCCCGCGCGTCGGACGCCGACGACCCTCCCACGCCGGACGTCGGCGACCCTCTCCCGCGCCGGCGTATCTCTCTCTCTCCCGCTCCGCGCCGGCGTCTCTCTCTCTCTCTGCTGTCGGCCGGCCGGAGGCCGGATCCAGCCGTGGCCGTTCGGATCCGGCCTCAGGCGGCCGGATCTACCGCCAGGTGGCCGGATCTACCGCCAGGTGGCCGGATCGGCCGCCAGCGGCCGGTTCCGGCCTCCAGCGGCCGGATCCGGCCGCCTGGCGACGGATCCGACCTCCAGTTGCTGGATCCGAACGCCAGGCGGCCGGATCCGGCCGCTAATTTTTTTTATATTTAAAAAATTATTTGCGACGGTTACGACCATCTAAAGATCAACGGTTGTGACATCCGTCCAAAGTTTCGACAGTTGCAACCGTCGAAAAGTTGCGACGGCTCGAACCGCCGGCCTTTTCCGGCGGTTGCAACAGTCAGAAATTTTGACGGTTCGGACCGCCGGCCTTTTTCGGCGGTTGCAACCGTCGGAAATATAGATGGTTCGAACCGCCGGCCTTTTCCGACAGTTGGAACCGTCGGAAAGATCGACGGTTCGAACCGCCGGGGACTTTTCCGGCAGTTGCAACCGTCGGAAAATTTCGACGGGTCGAACCGCCAGGGACTTTTCCGACGGCCAGAACCTTCGATATTTTCAACGGATTTTTTCAACCGTCGCAAATTCGTTTGCGACGAGCGTTTTTCGACGGATCGATTCCGACTGAAAAACCGTCGGTAATTGCGTTACCGACGGTTTTCGGGCTGATTACCGACGGTCCGGACCGTCGGTAATCCGCATTTTTCTAGTAGTGAAATTTTCTACTCTCTCACTTTCCATCTTTCCTAAGGCCAATATATAAGTGGACATTACAATCATCTTTAACTTCTCTTCTTTGCGTTAACACCTTTTTGGCACCTTTTTTTCATTCTCTTATGTCCTTTGAAACAAATAAAAGATTTATTAATAACATTTTTCGGACTCTTGAACTTATGCGAAGATCGTTTCCTAACAGAAAAATCAACTACTTTGACATACATATTATAATATTGGTAGGCTTCATCATCTGTGTCAAATGTAATCCCATATACTTTATCGTTATTTGATTCCTCAATGTCGTAATATCATCAATAACATCTACTTCCATCTCCATACCATTTTGCTAACAAACATGAAATTGTTAGATTAAGAATCGGTAAAAAATCAATATCAGATGACATAATTGTACATAATAACTTATAGACAACATAATTATACATGATATCTTGTAGGAATGTTTATTATCAACAACTACAATAATTTTCGGAGAGGGATGTAGTACGAAGAGAGATAAACAAAAAGAAAATGGACACATCATTGATAATTAATTAAACTGTTGAAGATTATTACAATACCAAATTATTAGAATCAAATTAAATAATACGATTGTCATAAATGGTATAATTCCAAATGGCATAATTTGACTACAATAATTTGTCTATCACAAATTTCGCTATCACAAATGACAGTTTTGGAAAAGTTTTTGCAAACACTTGCCATTTCTACTCATCAATACTCGAAAGTCTGCTCCAAACTGATCAAGCTCCACACCGTAGTCTGCTCCGACGAATCCTACGGAAACCGAAACCGTCGGCATATGTGAACCTAGGACACCAAAAAACTGCAGGCGATTCACTCACCACCAGATGAGGACCCCACAATGATGACTTTCTCCCAATCACGAACGGTCGATCCGCCAACGAATTGAAGCTACTCGTTTCGTGAATAAGGGTACTTGCCGTCGTGCGAAGCGAACAATACCCCAGCCGATTCAGCAACCACCACCAAATGATTACATAACAAACATGATCAGACGATCGCAGGCCACCACGAATGGATGATCCCGCTGGCGAATCAAAACTGTTCGTCTCTTATTATTGTTATTGTCGGTGAATAAGGGAAGCTGCTCCGTGAACACAATCGCAAGTCGAAGACAGAATACCATGTACTCATGATTTTGAACCGGCGATAAGTGGATTTTTTTTTTTTTGCCATATATTTTTTGTGCGATTTTATTATTGAATCGTTCACAATTAAGACGGCCGTCGAATGCGGTCGAAAAAAAAAAAGACTCGGGGAGGATATACATTATATCCTAAATTTATTTGTTTCTTTTACTCCTATTATTTCTAGTCAAAAGACGAAAACCATACATCTTTTTTATTTCCACGTACACTCTTTAACCTCTGTACTATTTACACTGCGGACCAACCCGAAAGCTCTGCAGCGCAGCGTTCCTGACGCCCAGCGCCGTGCGAAGCAGCCCGTTAACATCGCTAGACAAACGGTCCAAACAAACCGTCAACTCCTCCGCTACCTTCACGGCCTGCGCCGTCGCCCGCCGTATCCCCCCCGTTATCTCCCCGTCTCCGACGTCAAGAACGCCCGTTAACTTCTGGACGGCCGCTTCCACCGCCTCCACTTCGGCGGCGCCGACCTCATCGCAAACCGTCTCAGCCACCTTCTCAAACTCCGACGCCCACGGGAGATCGCCGGAGACGTGGACCGCGGCAACCGCGCCGCCGCCGAACGCCGCGACGACTGCGCCGGTGATGAGTCCGGCGACCGCCTCGATGGCGTATATTGCCCTGCGGACGGCGGAGGAGCGCCCGTTGGGAACGTCCCTCGGGGCGAGGGAGCGTGCCAGGTCGCGGGCGACGGGTCGAATCGCGCAGGGAGGAGAGGACTGCCACTCGGCGATGGAGGCTCGGGCGCGCTTTGCTCGATCCCCAGACGCCACACCAACGGCGCCGCTACTGCCGTCGGAGAGTATGCGGAGGGCGAGCCGGAGGATGAGGTGGCGGCGGGCGAGGCGATCGATCTCGGCGAGGACGGCGTTGGAAGCGTCCAGGACGGCGACGCCGGCGTCGAGATGCGCGGCAAGGGCGGCGCGGTCGGGCCCAGAGCAGGCGGAGGAGGAATCCGCGAGGAGGGCGGCGGCGTCGGAGAGGATCAGCGAAAGGGTCCGGACGGCGCAGGAGAGCCAAAGGAGGGGGATCCCGGCCCGCGAGGCGTCCGTCGCAGAAGGAGGCTTCGCCGGGAAGAGCGACCGGAGGCGGGCGGCAAGGGAGTCCTCGAAGCGGTGGACGGAGACGGCGGCGGCGGGCGGAAGGGGAGGGGACGGCGGCGAGAACCCGGAGGAGCGCTTCTCGAGTAGAAACATATTAAAGGGAGTCGTGTTATAATTTTGGTGTAGTTGCCGTTGCAGAATTGGATTTGGAGCGAAAGGAGAAGAGTAGGACGTGGAGAAATTCCTGTTTGGTGGAACCGTGGAGAGGAAGGTGGTGATGTATAAATAAGCGTGGGATGATAAATAATTTTTATAATTAAAATTGATATATGTTAGGTTTGTTAACTTATTTATGCTTGAATATAATGTACGTAACTCATTTTTTTGTTGTCCCAACACACTATAATTCCATTACACTCTTATGTTAATATATGCTTCAATATTTATGGATTAAATTAAAACATAATAATAACCACCGAAAAACAGAAGGAAAAAAAAAACATAATATGTCTCGTGGTCACATCCCATGACTATTCTATTGCCTGGGAAATTTTCATGTTTCATTTTTGTTGTCTCAAATAGTGATTAGCTCACTATATTTTAATTATTCTCTTGTGACACATACAAGTGTTAAATATAAATGCATTTCTTAATACTGTTAATAATAATATAATCTAATCATATCATAATTTATTCCGCTACCGCTTGATGGAATTAATGTTAGTAACTCATTCGATAACTCAACTCTAGGCAATTAAAAGTATCACTCTTTTGTGCGTGTTCCGGAGTTTCGGTGTGAAACAGTGTCTTAGATTTTGTTTGTAATTCTTGTAAATATTTCGAGAAATAAAAATTTAAGCTACAAAATGAATTAGATAACTTTAGTGATCAATGGAAGGCCTTAATTAATTCATGCTAAGATGAGTACGAAAAGTCTCCCGAAATGAAAGGAAAAAAGATCAGTAGGAGAAAGAAAACGAAAGATTTTGGAACATATTTTTGTACGAGTTGCACACGAAAGTTCGATTTGTTAACTTTTGTTCCTTAACGAAAAAATTCCATGCAAATACGCTCCTGCGGATGTCTAAACTTTGTACGAAAAGAATGCGAAAGATTTGGTGAACATATTTAGTGTGAGTTTTGATTGAACATATTCCTTTTGAGATGAAATTTTGATATAAATGCATCAATGTGGTGATTTTATATAAGCAATGTTAATTATCAAAATTATATGCATGTAACAACTTATATTCGTAACAGGCAAATATCATCAAAATGCCATATGAAGTGCTCTTACTTACACACTGATCTGTATCCAGTTTCCTTAGAGAATGTTAGTTAATTTGTATTAGTTAGAATATTGTCTCTTTTTTTTTACTTTACATCTAGTTTCAACTCTTAAAGGGCCGTTTAATTAGATAATAAATATTCGAATATTGAGATATTTCGAGAATATAATGAAACGTGAATAACTTGATCGAGTTTTATGTTTTCTTTGGGAAATCATTGTTTTAACTAGTTATTCGTGCAAAATGGCAAGAAAGATTATATTCTCATCCATTTCTCTTTTATAATCCATTTCTCTTTTTTAACTATATTACTATTATTATTATTATTGTTAATAATATCTTGAATCTGAACTTAGTTGTAACCGAGTCCCTTATATAATCTATTTTAGAGTTTCTGTTTTCTATTTTGTATTGAAGTTCCTTATATAAACTCCACAACCAGGGACGGAGCCAGGGGAAAAAATTAGGGGGGGCCAAAAATTTTTTTTTCTGAGAGGAATCGATCCCTCAACCTCTTATGGCACTTTCCAGCAAACTAGCACTGGTCATTTGACATCTTTAGGGGAGGGAACATATATATAATATAACTTTATAGTACTAAAACGTATATAAAGTAGTATAATCTCAAAATGTTGGGGGGAGGCTTGGCCCCCCTCCCCAACAATACGTAGCTCCGTCCCTGTTCACAACGGTTAGATTATTTCATGTCCTTGTAATTATTATTCCATAACAAAGAGAGTCGTCGCCGCCTGAGGACGTAGCTCGATTTTGAATGAACTTCGTAAATCTTTGTGTTCTTTTGTGTTCATGTGATCTCTCTTTTCTTTTTTCGTAACGGTTATTATTGTTATTATTATTAACATAATATGTTGATTACTAATAGAGCGGAATGACGTCGTATGATCCATGTAGCCGATTCCTACCTAGTGAGATAAGGCTTTGTTGTTGTAATAAGTTATCTTATTATAAAATATCACTTCTTAAGTTTTATTCTCTTCAAATCAAACACCATGCAAAATAAGAAATGTCTACTTTTTCAATAGTATGATATTTTATTTTATTTTTTAAAAATTTACTCTTCAACCAAATGACAGTTTAGTTAAGATTAACCAATTGGATTATAAGAATTTACATGAGTCTAAATTCTTTCATTATTTCAAGTCATAATAAATAATGTTTAAAACTTGAGCTGCTATCCTATGCGTTGAGTTTCAGATTCATGTTGGATGAATTTATCGCATCCCCTAAAAGGGGGGAGAAATGGTTCAGCATAGAAATTGAATCATAAAATTTATTTTTCGAATCATAGATCACTAAAGGGTGAGAAGGGAGACATGGAAGCACACCTGAAACTGGAAGGGGGTCCATCACTCTTGGGGGATCAATGACTGCACTTGGAAGGTGATGTTTCTAATGGATAAGATAGCCGTCCATTTTGTAATGAGTGTCGGACCGACCAATCCAACCAACATCTAAAAGCAGATTCTTGAATCCATGACCCACCATGGAACGATCATCCCTTCACGCAATGTGCTACTTACTTGGACTCAGCTCATACTTTTCTTTTTCTTCTTCTTCTTTTTTTGTTCAGAAACCACGAGCCAATTAGGAAAGCAGAAAAAATCAGTGTGCTCTCGTTGTTTTGTTATGATCACCTATTATATGTGAATTATTTTTTCACAATTCCGGAACCGTATGGATTTTGATTCACTGCATCAGCAGCATATTTATATTTCTGTTCCTTTGCATCACATGCACGTGTGATCAATATGAACCTAATTCCGTGTCAAAGAGAAGTCGAGTATTGTAATCTTGAAAGGTTTATTAATTACGTGTCAAAGAGAAGTCGAGTATTGTAATCGTGAAAGGTTTATTAATTACGAGCAAATTCGCTTATAATGTGCTTGAGTCAAAGCTAAAAGAATGTTTAAAATGCTATATAAATTGATGTTGCAGTGCATGTGCTGTACACCTGCTTTAAAGAAATTCTAATTTTCCATGGCAATGTGTTCTTAAGAAGTTTTAAAATTTATAGAATAGCAGGAAGGGGGATGAATATGATTTCAAATTAGACAATATATTGGATAAAAATATCAAAAGAAGAACCTCCAGATAAACAAAACCCTCATTAGGGTAAATGAGATGCATTATGCCAATTGGGCAAATTAATTATACAGGCTCGCAAAACGAACTCATCAAAATCAAGCTAAAAGAAAAGAACAAGAGAAAATGGAGTGAAAACTGGAGATATAAATTAAAAAAACATAAATGCACTCATCCATTCATCTTCCAGCTGTGGTGCACAACACACACCGCATCCGCGACCCATCTGACTGGGTGTTATCATCATCTTCGCTATCATCATCATCGTTGTTAGACACATTGCTTCCAGCGTTTATGGAGTCGGATGCACCGTTTAGACATGAGACATGATATGCATGACAACAGAAGAATACTACAACAGAAAGATTTTGCATGGAGAATGGATCAAAGCATATGCAACATCTCCCACCACCTCTTGTCCTGGACTTTATTTCCATTATTTTTAGACTTGAAATTCTATCAAGACCACCATTCTCCTTCTTTCCTCCTGTGGTTTCTTCTTCGTTTCCCAGATAGACTGCACGCTGAGCCTCCTTGAAGTACTTGACCAATAGGTTAACACAGTCAGCCTGTAAAAGCTTTTATTAGCTCTGATGGGTGATAATATGAATGTAATAAGTTGTTTAGCCAACTAGGAAAAGATCATGCCTTCAGGATATCATTGCATCCATGTCTAAGAGAAGTTTCAGTTCGATAATCTGTAATGATTTTCACCAGGCGATCTCGCAGCCTACAAATATTTGCATAAAACATTTAACTTGTTTAGTTGCAAGGCTGCGGAAAGTGTAGTAATAGCATTAAATATGATGAAGCTGAGATCCTCTCTGCTTGGCTCCACACAAGCTCTGCCAAAGTATTCGTGCTTACCTTGGGATCTCAAGTCCATCTGGGACCTTTTTGACGATATATAATGGATCTAGATTGCCAACAGTGTGTTCAAGTAACATCCCTATCTGCAGTTTGTGGAAGAAAAATAAAAGAATCAAGAGAACAATCAAAGTAGGACTTGTAACCTATCACAGCTCAACATTGAGCAATTGCTTTAATATCGTCTAACCATCTTAGGCTTCCGAAGACATTGTTTGATCAGTTCTTCCCATAGATCATCATCATGTTGTATAGTCACAAACTCTACTGCCTGCAGACATGTAATTCTTATACAAGTTTATTCCAGTGATGCACTCTCAGAAGAAATTGATTCTTCCAAGGGGCATTCGTGTCAACAGTAATAAAATCAAATGCTCATACCTCCACCATATCTTCTAACTTATTAATGATAATAGCAAGGGCTTGTTTGGCATTTCCCATCCTACCCAGGATGAACACCTGCTCTTTGACAAGATCTTTCTTTACACAGATCTCATAAGCCTGAATGAATGTTATCCGTTACTTTATGAACATTCGGCGTTTTAGAAAATGATGCAAACAGTTGCTTTTCAATGTAAACCTTGTCTAATATGTAGTGCTGACTGCTCCGAAGAAAAGGAAGTAGCATCTTTGGTTCATATTCTGCATACAGTTCTACCTGCAGCAATAAAGGAAAAAAAGGTAATAGGAGATTCAAGTCATATCAAGCCACATAACAGATATCGTCCATAAAAACTTGACAAAGCCACACTTTCACTGAAGAAAAAGGATTGATTTGTTCTTTTTTTTCCTTTTATTGAGGCAATTGGACTTAAAATGCATTTTCTTACGGTTAAAGAGTACATGATTTTCTTTTTCTGAATGAAAGGAGTCCTACCTGCAAGTCATCATAAAATGTAAAATGCATTTTCTTACGGTTAAAGACATTCAGCAGTTTATCATGGAAGAATAAGTTGAATACATAAGAGGAAAAGTGTAAATAACAATAATACCTGCAAGTCATGAAATTCTTTTCCTGCTTTCTGATCGGCCTCAAAAAGTGAATGCAGGTACAGGTGCAAGAAGTATCTTTTATCACACTTTTTATTTGATCCTAACAGTTGCTCAACCACCTCAGACGGGGGAATAACATTACAATTCTGGATCAAAAGAGGAACAGTTTTTCTGCTATCCAAAATCATTAGTTCAACCACCTGTGATATAAAAAGGAAATTGCAAATGGAAGGTTATTTCAGATTTTGCTTAAAAGAGACAAAAAGAGAAAATAACATTAAGTCATTAAGCATAGCTAAGGTTTTAAAAATCAAGGTCACACAGGTGCCACATTCATATTTAGCCATAATAGGAAATCTGATGAACCAGGAAGACAAACATAGTATACTTCACATTTAACAAGACTAAATAACATTCATGTACAAGTTGAATATCATTCTTTTAAATTGTTGAAATTTGACAGTGTTGTCCCTAGACCTTAGACAATAGAGTATCTAATAAAAAATAGTACTTTCAACATGAACAAACATGGAGGCATAGTCTTAAGTTTTTATTATAGTGACATGGATTTCTTTTACAAATGGAAATATAAACATAAAGTTGTTCCAATGAGTTAGGATCTTAAGTGGTTAAATATCAAATCCGAGTCTTCTGTACAAGAATATAGATTAGCATGCTTCAGTCATGTCAATAACCATGTTCAACATTGTTAAAATGCCATGGAGTGCACTGCAAAATTAGACATTGTATGAAATAGATTAAGAAGCATACAAAAAGGTAGATAATTCAGTCCTTCCATCCTTTTTTTTTCTGAGAGGACTGTCCTTCCATCCTTCTACTGGCATACTTTAACACATTCTCTTGAGACTCTTTGACACTCAAATTAAGTGTGTTTCCAGTTACATTTAGAATTTTGAGTTAGTCCACCTGTTCAACTAGAATAATTGTCTTGTTTTTAACACATTTATTATAGATTTTTCACCTCATGATTTTCTTCCATCTTGACCTTATATACATGCAGTATCCTTGCCTGCATATGCACCCCCATGTGTTGAACAAGGAAGATGTGATTATCAACCCCTCCTTCCTCTCCTCTCTTCGTTGAAGGGTGGGTGGGCCAACTGTCCTCTTCCATCTCATAAATTTTCTTTTACATAATCCCTCCATTTTCAATTTTTTCTAAAAATATAGTGATTACATTTCCCTTGCCTACTTATGGTTTTTCATTAGAATTACAATGTTTCTGATAAGTAGAAATACATTGTTACAGTATTGTCATGGTAAAATGATATTATGGGAATATAAAGATGTGAATTGTACAGATTATTTGTTAGACTCTACTTTTGACATTCTATATTTATCAACTCATTGTTTTTGTCCAATCTACTGGTTGAATGGTCAAAAGTTAAACAGTATATCGTACAAAAAAAACCCATTATTCCAAAGTCAAAATTTTGCCCATAGTTATGCCAAATAGAGCCCCAGAATAGATGAGTTCAGTTTTCAGCAATATACTTCATAAGCTATCAGGTCCAAAAGCAAATAAATAAGTTGTTGACCAGATTCCAAGTAATCTATGGCCCACCAATCAAGTGTTATCACAGCTAGCACGACCATAAATAAATACAATTTGATTGCAAATTCTGACTCATAGGTTGTATGTGGTCACTCAAACTAAGAGCCAAGTTTTATGTCAAGCTACAACCAATGTAAGGTTACACCAATTCCAGATTATAACAAACCCACACAGGATTAAACTTGATTGTTGAATGGATAGGTGACAATCTAAGAAATATTGGTGGGCAATAACTTTCTTTATTTAACTCTTATTGCAATACTAAAAATGGCTAGGTAAAGAAGGCAACTTTGTTTGATGGATCGATGTATAAAAGTTAAACAGTAGTAAAATTTACCAAAAAAAACGGTACTGAAAGGAATACTTAAGCATACAAATTAAATCAATCTCCTTTTCTTTTACAAAATGAATAACAATTATGTGAAACATACCTTATCATGAATTGCATCTTGTAAATTGTGTTTTGCGATAAAATCAAATATCTCAGGCTTCAACAGCTGAATAGAAAATAGAAAGGTGTGATTAATTCAGTGTAGACTTCATCTCCACATTCACATCACAAACTGTATATCAGAGGCACATAAATATATAGGACGGATCACATACGTCAGCATATAAAGCAAACGCTTTCTCATACTGAGTATTGATTATATACAGTTCAGCTAATGCCTGAGATAAAAAAAGTAACAAGTGAGCAACAATTATGGAGGTAAACAAACATATATATCAAGTTGTCAACATCATACATATGAAGTTTGATTCTACCTCCTTCAGATAATCAGTCATAGAGGAGGAACTAAGCTGTGGTTCTATTGCAGATATGACAGGTAAGACAGAGTACAATGTACTTGGCCATGCCTTAACAGTAGTTACAAGAAGTTTGTGGAAGGATGGATTGGCAGTCAATGCAACAAGTGCAACCTGGAAGGATGAAATCTTGACAGTTAAACACTAGAGATTATGTCACACAGTTTGTACAGGTATGTGATCATCGAATGCACCTCATAAGTCGTATCACTTAGTCGTGGATTTTCAGTTGGCATGTAGGGAACTAAAATCGGAAGCTGACGAAGATGAGCAAAGTGAAAGACCCATCTATTAAGGAAAAAAGCTTTTAGATTTTCTATAGAAAAAAAATAAATTGCACGACATACATCATTGAGATTTTGCAAACCTCTCCCATGCTGAAGCAGATCCCCGAAGTAACTTTGGACACAATGATGCAGCTTCAGCATATTTCCTTTCAACAATCAAATGATCAAGATACCTCGCTCCAACCTGACAAGTAAAACACTTTTAAATTACAGTATAGTTGGGGCAATCGTCTTGCTTCATCCTACTTCCCTTAAACTGCACAATTGCAGTCAATTGCCACAATTTAACAATTGATAATATTTATGATGATCAAATATGAAAAAACTTCTAAATTATATTATGCAAAGTTGCAAACAATGCATGCAACATTCTAATAGGACCATTCTAACTATATATAGGAGACATGTACAACAACAACAAAGCCTGTCTCCTATATATAGTTAGAATGGTCCTATTAGAATGTTGCATGCATTGTTTGCAACTTTGCATAATATAATTTAGAAGTTTTTTCATATTTGATCATCATAAATATTATCAATTGTTAATATGAAAAAATGAATCAGTGTTGTTTCTCTTAACGAAAAGAATCAGTGTTGTTTCTCTTAACGAAAAGAAGATATTTCTGAGATGACATTAAGAAAAGCATCAATCACCCAGCTGATCGAGAGGATAAACAAATGTAATCATATTATAATAAGAGGACCATTCTAACTATATCAACATAAAAAGAGACATGTACTCTACTAGAAATGAATCAATGTAATTTCTCTCAACAAAAAGACAGCACACTTGACATGACATTAAGAAAAACATCGATCACCCAGCTGACAATGAGGCTAAAGGAATGTAATCATATTGTAGCAAACTAACAATAGACCTCTCGTATTGGATACCTCATCGAGTAGCTCTGTTCGTCCTTGGCCTGCTTCAACCGCAGCCAATGCTTTTTCATGCCAACCATGCTGGAGAAGCCATGAAATATGATCTTCAGTATCCCTGATAGTTGCAAATATCAGAAAAGGTGAGAGAAGAAATCATACACAGAATAACAATACACAAGATTTATGAAGTCCATCCTTAATAGGACTACCTCCTCAGGTGGCAATAAAAATTTATTGGAGGAGATAATTACAAGGATTATAATGTCTCAGATATCTCCCAACCCCAAACCTTAGGAAGTCTATGTGGGTACTCTCTGAACAAATTACAGAAAACATCCTGAGAATAAGAGACTATAGTAATTCCAAGAAAACATGACATCTATTATAAAATATGAAAACAAATTCAATTCTGAATGAAATACAGACCCAAACAGCAATCTATGGGGGCTCTGACAGTGATCACCCACAGGAGGGGAATCCCCCCCTAAACTCCCATTTGGGAGGGCAACTTCGTGTCCCAAATTAAGAATTGAAAATAGTTGATGAGTGACAATTGGGTAAGGATTCAATGGACTGATAATCATACATGCAGTAATAAGTTTAAAATATTGCAGAATCTAATGACAAAATTAAAAAAGATAAATATAAAAAACCTACAAATGGTGTGTGATATGAACAGCAGATAATCGAATTTCTTAATATTAGGCTGGAAAGATATAGGCCACAAATTACTTGAAATTGAAGAAAAAGTAATAATACAAGATATATAAGTTAGCACTTACCTAGGCTTTGCAATCACAACATCTTTAGGAGAGACTATGTAATATAAAGGCTCATCACCAGCAGCCCACTGGCCACCTGCATAACTGCTTCCTGATTCAAGTCACAAAAATAAATTAAGAACTTTTGTTATGTCATACACATATAGAAGAGATTGAAAGATTTAATACCTTGGAAAGGAGCATGTGCAAGGGCATAATCCTTTGCCTTATAATGTTCATATCCATGAACAGGCAGTGCATCGGTCGTAAGTTCATCATTCTTCCATGTGACAATACGCACTTCTGGTGTTTGTGCAGTTCCCTGTGTTTAAAATAACCAATAAAAAATTACAATAGTCCAATATTTTATGTTAAGGCCTGAACACAAACATTAGACTAGAAAAATACCATGCAAAGAACTGGTCACAGTGCAACTCTTCTAACACATGGATAAAATAGTACTGCCAAGTCAAGGATTTTGGAAAAACCAAATGTGACAAGAATAAGCAGTCTCTAAGTGAATGCATATAAATGATAAGTTGCCCAATTATAGTGCACAAACTGAAGCCCGTCCATTAGTGAGAAACAAACTGAAGAGTCGGACATACAAGATTAGATAAGATTAGGAAAGACCATATACGTGAACGAGTCGGAGTGGCTCCTATTAGTGAGAAAATGGTAGAGAATCGTTTGAGATGGTTTGGTCATGTTCAGAGAAGACCATTAGATGCGCCAGTAAGAAGAGTAGATCAAATAATCTGGAGTCCGATTAAAAGAGGGAGAGGGAGGCCAAGGCGGACACTTGACGAACTAATAGAGCAAGATCTATTGGTGAATAATATACCGAAAGGTTTGGTTACTAATAGAGCGGAATGGCGTCGTATGATCCATGTAGCCGACCCCACCCAGTGGGATAAGGCTTTGTTGTTGTTGTTGGTTACATTTTCTATTAATACAGTCCATAGAATTTTTTTTTTGAGGGAAAGTCCATAGAATTTTGATAAACAAAGATAGACCACGGTCTTTACTTCAAAATGACAATACATAAACTGAACCTTTCTCTGGTTTTGGTTCTTTGAAACCGGTGGATCAGTTTAATTCAGGTACCATATATGGCTATTAGCAAGGTGAAGACAGTGAATACTCTTTGTAGAACACAACAGAGCAAAGAACAGGGGGCATACGTGACTAGCATTCACGAAAATGCCAGCGTGTAATCACAAAATAATGGTGAAAAGACTAAAATCTTGTCTCTTCTTGAAATCTTGGTTAATCTAGGAGAGAAGAAAGAGCAAATAATGGAGCATGCAGGAGGTCTTCATGAAGATTAGGAACTTTTGTATCATTTGGTCAACGTACCGAACTGATAACATTTGAGATTATGCAGGATAAATCTCTCATAATGTAACAACGATCTCATGAGGTTTCAATTCAATTTACATAAATGATTTCATGAGATTTCAATTCAATTTAAGATTACTGAAGAAGTATATGCTGCTGCACGAAAAATTATCTTTCCAAGAAACATATATTCAAACCCTCTTGTACTGTTAAGGGGTAAAAAGAGGAAAAACTTATCTTATATGTGTCTTTTGCCACAACATCTCGAAGGCAAAAAAGGAAATGTTCTAAGGAACAAAAACCAAGGGAACCACTATTCAACCTATCTAAAACTATGAACAGAAATTTTTTAACTTCAAATGAAAACTTCATAAACCTCTGTTGAACAAAAAGAATATAGAATTTAAAATAAAGAAAATAAATACCATAAATTGCAACATGACACAGCAAAAATATTATTAGTGGATTTATAGGAAGCATATTCAGAATTGTGCAAATTATAGAGGGATTAAACTTATGAGTCACACTATGAAATTATAGGAAAAAGTGATTGAGCATAGATTGAGAACGGAGACTAGTATTTCCGAGAGACAATTTGAGTTCATGCCAGGAAGATCCACTACAGAGGCGATTTATTTACTAAGGGGGATGATGGAGAAGTATCGAAGTAGGAGAAGAGACTTACATATGGCTTTCATTGACTTAGAGAAGGCGTATGATCGGGTACCAAGGGATGTACTTTGGAAAGCCTTGCAAAAGAAGAGGGTGAATGTTGCCTACATTAAGGTAATACAAGATATGTACCATGGGGCATTGACTAGGGTTAGGACACCCGGAGGTGAGACAACTGAATTTCCTATAGGAATTGGCCTACATCAAGGATCAGCTTTAAGCCCGTATCTATTTAACTTAGTTATCGATGCTATAACCGAGAGTATCACATAGGAGGTACCTAAGTGCATGCTATTTGCGGATGATATAGTACTTTTAGCGGATTCAAGAGAAGAGATTAATACAAAATTGGAAATATGGAGAAATACGTTGGAGTCAAAGGGTTTTCGTTTAAGTAGGAATAAAACAGAATATATGCATAGCAATTTCACAAATAAACAACTTAGAGACGATTTGAAAGTTAGGTTAGGGGAGGATATAATTCCTCAAGTGACAAAGTTTAAATATTTAGGATCAATTGTAAGACAAGATGGTGAGATTGATGACGATGTTAATCATAGAATTCAAGCTGGTTGGTGTAAGTGGAGGAAAGTCACTGGAGTTCTTTGTGATAGAAAAGTACCCAACAAAGTTAAAGGAAAATTCTATCGTACTGCTATAAGGCCAGCAGTGTTATATGGTAGTGAATGTTGGGCTATGAAGGAACAACATGAACGTAAAGTGGGGGTAGCCGAAATGAGGATGTTGAGATGGATGTGTGGTCATACAAGATTAGATAAGATTAGGAATGACCATATACGTGAACGAGTCGGAGTGGCTCCTATTAGTGAGAAAATGGTAGAGAATCGCTTGAGATGGTTTGGTCATGTTCAGAGAAGACCATTAGATGCGCCAGTAAGAAGAGTAGATCAAATAATCTAGAGTCCGATTAAAAGAGGGAGAGGGAGGCCAAGGCGGACACTTGGCGAACTAATAGAGCAAGATCTATTGGTGAATAATATACCGAAAGGTTTGGTTACTAATAGAGCGGAATGGCGTCGTATGATCCATGTAGCCGACCCCACCTAGTGGGATAAGACTTTGTTGTTGTTGTTGTTGTTGTTGTATAGGAAGCATATGTTCAATGGGGTTAACTTAATACGACAACTAAACTTGTTCTTATAATAACCGTCCGAACTATGATGAGGTTACCTGTCGTGATGGCATAGTGCTACTATAATCTTTTCCTCCATTCTCTTCTTCTAGAATGTAGGCTAAGACAACCAAAGAATCACCAAATGGAGCAATGCCAGAGATGTAGTAGCTAGTCTGAAATGATGCCACAATATCCACGTACTTGGAAGATGAGAATGAAATATTCCTTTGTGCTCCATTTGATGTAGGAGGAAGATTGCCCCTAATAGCAGCGATCTTCACATATGTTCCCCACCCAATAACCAAAAGAGAGTCATCCTAGTTAAGACAAATAATGGTTAGAATTACTGTAAGAAATATGAATCACAAAAGAAAGAAAAAAAATCATATGATCAGGTGATGATGCACAAATGATCTTCTTTAGTGTTTCTTTCAGAGAGAAACCCTCTTCAGTGTTGTGTATATGAATGACCTCAATTGTACCTACTTTTCCAAAATTATGATGCGATGAGTTTCTTCCTTCACATACTTTTTTAGGCCCATCTTCTTTCTCATTTGACCAAGATTCATTTTCTCCTTTTTGGAAAAAGTTACTTTACACAAAAAAGAAAAATGAAATATTGGTGAAAGTATCTAAGATAGCTAAGTAGATTTCTTGTACCAAGTGAATAGACACATTTACTTCCTGATAATGACAAATTAACTATGTAAATGAAAATTGAGGAACTTTGCCAAAGTAAACACTGATCAAAGGTGTCCAGCATTTCTGTTACAACATCAAGGAAAGAAGGCTATATGGCCAACATATAGAAAAAATATGCCCACTGAATGACTTCATTGTACCTACTTTTCCAAAATTATGATGTGATGAGTTTCTTCCTTCACATACTTTTTTTAGGTCCATCTTCTTTCTCATTTTACCAAGATTCATTCTCCTTTTTGGAAAAAGTTACTTTACACAAAAAAAGAAAAATGAAATATTGTTGAGAGTATCTAAGATAGCTAAGTAGATTTCTTTTACCAAGTGAATAGACACATTTACTTTCTGATAACGACAAATTTTAATTAACTATTTAAATGCAAAATTGAGGAATCTTGCCAATGTAAACACTGATCGAAGATGTCAAGCATTTCTGTTACACCATCAAGGAAAGAAGACCTATATGGTCAACATATAGAAACAATATGCCCACATGACCGGCTGCTATTTTTGCTACATTCTTTAAACATACAACCAGATCAACATGTGGAATATAAGAAAAACCAAATGATAATTAGCCTTTATCTAACCTGCCACACTAACTGAGGAAGTAAAAGCTCCGCTCGTGGGCTTCCTCGCGGCCTCTCAATATAAGTGATGCGTTGATTATTTGAAATGTCATAAACTTTCACCCCAGAATCATTAGCCCAGGCAATGTAATTTGTTCTCCACTTGACTGCATGTATTGGACCTTCGCCATCATGAAGAACCTTGACAAAGAAGACAGTAAGATAATGACACAATTAATTATATAATGTTAACATGTACAACCTCAAGCTTCAAAAGAGCAAATTCGGACCTGTTTACCGTAGCTCATCCCTAGCCATTGTTTTGAGGTCAGAAAAAGTTGTCCAGATAAACCGCCAGCAGCAAATCTCCTGGAGGTGTTCCATGAAAAGTTAGGGTCTAGAGCTATCGCTTTCATTGGGCGCTTATATTCAAATTTCAGGCTGTCCTCCTCAAAAAGGGTGTTTATAACCACAGATCCATCATCAGAGCAACTGCCAACATATTCACCTTCTGCGTCAAAGCTTAGGTCATTCACAGTGGCACTGTGGGCAGTAAACTCTTTAACCTGGAAAAGGAATCAAGGTGAAGGTCTCAGTTATGCCCAACAAGGTTTTCTAAAGTACGCTAATCCAGTGTCAGCAGACAATTTCTTATGGATAAGAAAATGCAGGACTGAAATTAGAAAAGAATGATACAGTAAACTTTCCCAAGCTTAGTTGATGATAAAAAAATGTTGCTTCAGTTTATGAGAAAGCACTAAAGTTTTTCTAATTCCAATTAGATTCTAGAAAAAAACTACCATAACAAAAGAACAGATTTTAGATGAGGGAGCCCGCGTTTGCAAATGATAGAAAACAACTTTTCAGCTTGTATTGAACTGATTGATGCAATTATTCACAAAGCTTCCAACTTTTCAGACTAAAATCAAGCCTCGCTAACCTCAGATCATCTCCACCCCAACTTGAGCACCTGATCCTTTTTTTTTCTTTACTCATAAAAAAATTCATAATTCATTAATACAAGCTTGCAAAAGGATGAAACGTAGATCGGCACTAGTGATCTCCTCCGCCAATTCAAACAGATATGCGTCTCTCTAATCGTGAACTATTCGATCCAGCACGAGAAAACAACCAAAAGAAAGGGGCCAATTCCCATAGAGCAAGAGGCAAACCTGATTGCCCTGGAAATCAAGGATATGGACGAAGCCGTTGTGGGTGCCCAGCGCGATCATTCGCTCGGCGACGGCGATCACCGAGGCCGCGTCGTTGGACAGCAGCGAGGGCACGCTGCCCCCGAGCCTTTGGTACTTCAACCTCGGCTCCTCCTCCTCCTCTTCCCCCTCGTCGTCGTCCTCCACCTCATCGTCCTCCGCCTCCTCCCTCTCGTCGTCGCCGTCGACGCCGTTCTCCGACGGGTTATTGGACACCATCGTTGCGGTCGTCGTCCCCGGCCAGAGAGATCGTTTTCGCTGCCGCCCTTTTCTTCGGGGCTTTGGTTCGTCCCTTTGGAACGATCGAGAAGTCTGAGCTGAAACGGGGAACACCGAGGCCTCTCTCTTCCCCCACGGCACGATGTTAACGATTTAATATAATAAACAAAATAAAATGAAAAAATATACCCAAAAAAGATTTTTTTTTTAAAAAAAGTAGGTAAATCTCGTCTTTTATTTAACTAGAAACAGAAAATACTTGTTATTTAATGATAAGAGTTTAAATTGATTATGTTTTATTTTATGAGTGTAAATTTCGTTCTTTTTAATAATATTATTTTTCTAATATCATAATTGAGCTTAAATATTTTGGAAAAAAAAAAGAGAACTCACACAAAGAAAATGCTTCGATAAAAATAAATTCTTTTTTTTTAAGAAATGGTATCGCGAAAGAACATGAATTTATAATTAGTGACATAAAATTGTGTTAACCAACTAATTATATATGTGTATCCATACGGGGCATCCAAAGCGTTGTTTACAAAGCAAACTTGTATAATTCTTCATGTGAGAGAAAAAGAAAGTACCATGTCCAGATACATATATACCATGAGGTGTTCACCCGATTTATATTATTAGCATGGTACAACATATCATAGATTGACATAGCAATATTAACCTTTTCCACAGCATCACCGAAAGAAGGAAAAAAAAGGTAAATAAGCTGATTTTATACAGGCACTGTTTTCATGTAAAAAAAATAGCGGGTAGCTTAGCGTTTTATTACTTTGATAAATATTTTTCATTGGTATTTAGATGTTTAAACACAAAATGTTATAAATTATTCCTGCTAATTTGTAGAGTATACATGTAATGATTTCATATTCTATTCTAATAATATTCACATTTTTTAAATAAAAAATTATTAAATTATTAACATCATATATTATTTTTATTTTAATATATCACATATTTAATTATACTTGCAACCAGAATAAGATTTTTATTTTTAAAATATATTTTTATATTAAAATAATATTTAGAAGACCATTAGATGGTTTGGTCATGTTCAGAGAAGACCATTAGATGCGCCAGTAAAAAGAGTAGATCAAATAATCTGGAGTCCGATTAAAAGAGGGAGAGGGAGGCCAAGGCGGACACTTGGCGAACTAATAGAGCAAGATCTATTGGTGAATAATATACCGAAAGGTTTGGTTACTAATAGAGCGGAATGACGTCGTATGATCCATGTAGCCGACCCCACCTAGTGGGATAAGGCTTTGTTGTTGTTGTTGTTGTTGTATTAAAATAATATTTAGAAAATATTACTATTCAAAATAGAATATTATTAATTAATTATTATGAATATGATGTGTATAAAATTTATCATAAATTATATGTTATGTCTATTTTTATTATTTTTATTCAATACTTAATTTATTCGTTATATTTATCAAATATTTTTATTAAATTTATAAATAAATTCTGCTAATAATTAATTATTATACTCTAATCAAATCGCTATCCTCTAGTCAAAATATTATCCTCTAATTAAATCACTAACTTCGCTAAAAAATGTTGATTTACAAAATTAATGTGGACAAAGTGGTCATTAAAAATATTATTTTATACTAAATATGGTGCAAAACATTTATTGCCACCAAAATCTAGGGATGAAAGTAATTTGGTCCGATCAATTTTTCGATTAAAAAAATCATTCACTTGTTTGCATCAATTCTTTAAATTAAAAAATCACTAAAGATTATTTTAAAATAAAAATAATCCTTTAATGGTCCAATTTTTCGAATATTTTGTAAAATTTCATTTTAGTAAAATAATAATTTAAAATTAATATAAATAAATTTAATTTTATAACTAAATATAGGATATATTACTAGAACTATAAAATTAGAGCTTCAATAAAAACATATTGAATCATATAAAAAACTATTATACTAGCAATTCAAATTAATTACTTATGAATTAATATAAATAAAAACTAATATATAAAAAATATTTCCACTGGCTTTTCCAATTTTGTTTAGATGGAGGCTTAGTTTTAATGGGTCCGATTTCACACTTAAATCATATTACATCCCTATTTTTTTATTTAATTTTTTTCGACTGATTTTTCGAGTTGAATGAGTTTTTCTTACACCCCTACCAAAATGTAAGTTATCTACAACTAACATATAAACACCCAGATCACATTAATTCCTAAAGCATTTCTAACACATATTTTCCTTATCGAAAGTATTACGAACGTGTTTCACGATGAATGGTTAATTTACTTTCTACTAGTTTAATTGTCAACCCTTAAACAAAAGGATAAACCGCTTGGATTTACTAGAGCTGTTAACAAAACAATTATGGAGAAAATCTGAATTCGCCAATTAACTTATTCATTTTTTTTTACAGTTTCGCTCAAAAGTAGTTAAATATAAATTTGTTATTTGATATTTTCTGTATAATACGAGAAGATACAAAAGGATATTTTTTGGATTATCAAAGAGCGCCTCCCCTTTTTTTATTTAGTTTCAATGAAATCAAAGTTGATTTATTCTTATGTATGATAAAAGAAATGACTATTTGTACGCAATTTCCTACTTCAAAAACAAAAACAAACAAACAAGGAAAAAATATGTATGGCATAAAATGAAAATAGCTTAAGTTATTGTAAAATAAATTTGCATGGACTTAGGGTGTCGATATGGGCCATGCTATATCCTATTTTTATTTGGGCCACTTCACTTTCCAAGACAAATTGCAGTGGTAGTCCACGGCCGCTGTCTGTGGACCAAAGCCTCTCTCTCTCCCCTCTGATCTCTCTCTCTCCTCTGGTCTCTCTCTCTCTCTCTTCTCTGGTCTCTGATGCACATGATGAGATGGGAATGTTCATTCTGTTGTCAGCTAACTGCTACCACCAAGTAATTTCATTCATTCATTCATTTGGCAAAACTTGTTTGTACATATTCGGGGCCTGAACGCAGATGGATGAGCAATTAAATGTCGTATTCGCTCAACTTTATTATGGCTTGAATCAGTTAACTTTAGTTCTTTTAATAGGCAACTCAATTCTAATTTTGCAAAAATGAAATTGAAGTGACTCAATTTTAAATTTTAGTATTAGGATCAATCAACTTTTATTTTTTTCAATAATTAGGGATCCAGAAGACTAATTCCAGAAGCCAACTGTGTGTGGAAGCACTAGAATGCATTGCGGCAAGGTAAATGAAAGATGGGTAGCACAAAATTATGACCTTTAATGCGAAGAAATGGATTGGAGTGACATCTGATGGTGAAACATTCCAGAAAAGAGACTTAACTCAATTAGCAAGAACGAACTAGTTTTGCAATTAGGCTTGGGCTTATCTACCCACAAAATAAAATAGGAATAACTATGGATGTAAGAATTTGAAGTGTGAATTTTGTAGACAAATGAATTATGCATCCAAGAGAGAATGATCCAGTAATTTTTGGTGAGTTGAAGGCACATCTCATAAGCACATATATGATGACATTTGGACATGATCAGTAACTTTTGAACAACATCCAGAGCTGCTTGTAGCGGAATCAGGTGAAGCAACAAAAGAAAGTGGACAGCATGACCTTAAAGGAAATCAGAAAAACGAACTCATAGATCAGTAAACATTGGACATGGTGAAATCACCTTAGATGTAATGAGCCCCCAAAGCACCAGCCATCAGCCATGTGATTGTGATCCTAGAGTCTGCGTTCTATAACTACAAACTAGAGTTTGTGATCACACGGTTAATAAGCTTTCAGTCGACCCAATGTTCTAACCATTGCACATCAATTTTTTAAGTATCGGATGTCCAACGAATAGGTCTTGTAATATTCTCAAAAATTAAATAGATATAAAAATAAAATAAATAAATAAAAGAAACTAATAATTATTTCAAACTCATTTATGAAGTTCATTAGCTCAACAAACCTCTAAACTTAAAATATAAATATCATATACATTGTGTCCTAAATCCCTCACTTAACCTCTCACTCTTTTCTTTCCATCCCACCAGCCGACCACCCTCCATCCTCCCCTCCACCTTCTCTCGTGCACTCTCTCCTTCTCTCCCTCACATCTCGGCAGGAGCAACAGCAGCGTCACCTCCCCAACCTCTTTCAATCTTTCTCGCATTCTCACTCTCCCTCACAGCAAACGTGCAGCTAGGCAAAGAAACTCACCAACTTTTTTCCCTCTCACCTACCTTTCGACTACAGCAAAAAAGAGCCACCTCACTCCATTTCCACCACCCTCCTTCATCCATCAAGAAAGTCCTCCATTCACTCCCTCTCTCCTCACTCTCCATCGTAGGTGTGAACAAACGAGCATCTCGACAGAATGTTCAAGATACTTTTATGAGTTGTCACCTTACGTTCGAAGCACAATGCTAAATTTTGAAAGTTTAAAATCTTTATTGAGTAAATAAGAATGATTACAACGCTTCGGGAGAGCACTAGTGGATCTCCTTTATTATACCACTGTTTTGGGAGGTAGCTACGTGATGTGTGATGTGGAGGATAAGATAGGTGTGCACTTTTCTGAAGTGCATATTATAAAACTGTCATTATCACACTTGAAAATAAAACTAAGTACAAAAGCGAGTTGAAAAGAAAAATACAAGAAAGTAAAATAACTCGGTGGTCCATGGGGAAAGCATCCGGGATATTCTTCCACACTCAAGTTAGCGACGTCCCTGGAGCTGTAATTTCGAATTCTTCAATATTCTGCTTGAATTGTCACAGGTCTTCGGTTGTCGCCTAACTTGTGTCGGCATCCGGCCTTCCGCTCTATCGAATAAGATACTCCTTCTGATTCTTCATGCAGGTAGCGAGTACTTTTTCAACTTGATCAGAACTATTGACGGATGACCAATGGGACACGGTCTGAAATCCACGCTTGGGATATTCATGATCTTCGACGAAAGACTTGAATAGACTGACATCGAAGACAGGGTGTTGTTGCATCTACGGCGAGAGCTCTAACTTGTAGGTCATTTTGCCTACCTTTTTCAAGATCTTGAACGGGTCCTCGTAACGCCTAACGAAGTCCTTGTGCAGATTCTTTCCACTTAGCTGAAAATGTTGGACCAGCTTCAGGATCAAGTCTCCGACTTCAAAGTTGACGTCTCGTCGGGTGACGTCCGCCCACTTCTTCATGCGCTTCGATGCCTTGTGCAAACATGCACTAGTCATGTCGTTCTACTCATGTTATTCCCTCGTCATGCGGTGAGCGGCAGGGACTTTACCACCATAAGAAGTGGCAACGGCCTGGTGGGGTGAGAGGTTGCTATCCCATCACTATCTCGAAGGGACTCCGATTGGTTGATTCATTTCATTGCAGGTTGTAGGAGAATTGTGCAATGTCAAGTAGCTTCGTCTAGTCCTTCTAATTGGCACTCACATAGTGCCGCAAGTAGATCTCCAAGATACAATTCACCTTCTCAATTTGGTCGTCGGTTTGAGGATGAAGTGATGTCGAGAAATGCAAGTTGGAGCCCATCATCTTGAATAGTTCCTTCCAGAAGTTACCAAAGAATCGTCTTCCCGATCGCTGACGATGCTTTGCGATATACCCCAATACTTCACTACATGTTTCATGAATAACTCTACAGGTTCAGTAGTAGGACAACTCGCGGAGCCGATGGCGAAGATGGCATAATTAGAGAACCGATCGATGACCACCATGATGGTACCCGCCCCTTCAGACTTGGGCAGGCCCGTGATGAAATCTATGGAGACATCTTTCCATGGACGCTCTAGAATAGGCAGGGTTTCAAAAGTCCGCCGGACGCTTGGTTGATGTTCTTGTCTTGCTGGCAAACAAGACATGTCTTCATAAAAGCTTCAACGTCGTCCTCCATACTTGGCCAGAAGTAGTTATCTTGAATGAGTGCCAAAGTGCATCGGATGCTCGGATGTCCGAGCCCACTTTGAGTCGTGGCACTCTTGCATGATAGCGTGCCCCAAGTTGTCGAACAGTGGAACATAGATGCGACATTCCTTGGTGAAGCTCAGCCCATCTTCCACCCAAAAGCGGCGCGTCTTTCCCTCATTTGCTTGCTCAAATAGATTCTTCGCCGTGAGATCTGACTCCAAACTTTTCTTGATCCTCTCGATCATGTCGGCCTGAGAGGAGTTTATGGCTACCAATTCTACGCGTCGACTGAGGGCGTCGGCAATGACATTCAGCTTGCCAGGCTTGTACTCCAGAATATAATCGAAATCCGTCATGAAATCTTGTCACCTTGCTTCCTTTGGCGAAAGCTTCTTCTCCGTCTCGAAGCAATTTGTCGCGTCATTATGTGAAATCGTCATCCAAGAAAGTAGTGCCGCCATGTCCTAAGGCAGTGGATCACTGCGATCATCTCCTTCTCCTGAACGATATAGCGTCGCTCCGTGTCGTTGAGTTTTCGACTTTCAAATGCTACGGGATGTCCCTCCTACATAGGAACTCCTCCGATAGCATAGTCAGAAGCATTTGTCTGTACCTCATAGGGCTTATATGGTCTGGCAAGACGAACACCGGTTCCTCCATCATGGCCCTCTTGAGGGTGTCGAACACTTCCTCGCATGTCGACGTTCACTCACACTTTACATTCTTTCGAAGGAGATTCATCAAAGGGCTTGTCACATGTGGATACCCTTTGACGAATCGTCCGTAGTAGTTTGTCAGGTCAAGGAACGAACGCATGTAGGAACTCGCTTGGGCGGCTTCCACTCCATGATCGTTGCGCCATCCATTTTTAGCTTGCCACGTCCAACGACATGTCCCAAGAAGTGCAGCTCTAGCCCAGTGAAGGCACACTTCTCCCATTTAACGTAGAGCTCATTCTGTCACAACACCTCGAACACTTGTCGAATGTGCTCGATGTGCTCCTCCAAAGTGCGACTGTAATCATGATGTCGTCGAGGTACACAACCACGAACCTATCAAGGAATGATTGTAATACCTTATTCATGAGGGTATAGAAGGTCGTCGGGGCATTGTTGAGGCCGAAAGGCATCACGAGAAACTCGTAGGAGCCATATCTTATGACGCACGCCATCTTCTTCACATCATCTTCCGCGATCCGGACTTGCCACTAGTCCGAACGAAGATTCAACTTAGTAAACCATCTTGCACTGCCAAGTTGGTCAAACAAGTCCTTCATCAAGGAAATTGGGTACTTGTTCTTCACCGTAAGCTTGTTGAGCGCCCGGTAGTCGATGCACATTCGGAGAGAGCCATCATGCTTCTTCTGAAAGAGAATCGGGGCGCCAGACTTCGAGGGCCCAACATATTCTGCATTCAATAGCTCGATAAGTTGCTTACGAAGTTTTGCGAGTTTCGGAGGGGCTAACCGATAAGGGACTCCATGTGGGACTTTTGATCCTGGGACTAAGTCGATGACATGGTCCACTTCATGCTTCGGAGGCAACCGCTTTAGGAGTTTCGTAGGCATGACGTCCGCAAAATCCTTAAGGGTTTCAAGAACTTTAGGAGGTGTTAGAGTGGAGGGCTCCGGATCTTCCAAGATGACGGTCGCTATGAATGTGTGCTCTTATTTGCGCAACCCCTTCGTCACTTGCATGATGGAGAGGGTCTTCTGCTTCAAATCTTCGCCTGACCTCACGAGAACGTTGTAAGATCCCTTGGAGTCGAAGATGACCATCGAGTTGGTGAGCGGGATGACATATGTAGCGATGTGTCCCAGAAAAGAGATGTCCATCACCACTTCGTAGTCATCCACGGGTGCCACCATCATGTCAAAACTTCCCGACACTTGTCGAAAAATTCCTGTGGTCGAGATAAATTTTGCGTTCACCATCTTGAACGTGACATTAGTCTTCTTTAATAACAGCTTCAGCTTCTTGGTGGCCACTTCTGACATGAACAACTCCGATGCTCCCGTGTCAATGAGGGCGTTGAAGACTTGCCCGTTCAATTCGATGTCCGCATAAAGTCGAGCAATCGATGAGGAACCTTTCAAGATGCTAATGGCGCTGAGGACGTGCATCGAACTGAGACACACCCTCTCCATCTCCTTCTCGTCGAGACAATACATGGACTGTCGCTTTCTGCGGACAATCTCTTGTCCAATGTGGAACCTTGCAAATGTAATATGGCTTTGGCGGCTTTCCATCCTTCTTGAATTGATCCTTATTGGACTTCCTGTTTTGGTATCCCTTTCCTTTGTCTTGATAGTGCGGCCTTCCTCCTTGCGACTTTGGCTTCTCTCCCCACCATTGCTCTTGCTTGAGGGCTTTAGTGGTGGAGCACTAGTTTTGGCATACTCCACGAGCGATTCGGCAGCGACGACTAGCGAGCGGAGGTTGGAGCAATCTCGTCGCTCCAACTCTATTATAACCTGTCATGGACATGCTCTACAAACATCGTTCTTGCATAATCATGCATTTAATTAACATACTAAGTTAGTTTGGATGTTCGTGATATTTGTATATAGTAATTAATATTTCGATTAGTGCATAATGATTACTCAATTATCTATAAACTTTATAAAGTAATTACATAAGGTTATTAGGAATAAATTGTAACATTTTTAAATATTATAATATATATGTTTAAATAAGATTATGTAAACTTAATTAGGGTTAAGACATCTAGTTATGATAAAAAAAGATGATTGGTCATCACTTAAATTCCAAACAGCTGAAGTAGACAGGTTAGAACTACTCAAAGGGATATTTTTTCAAATCGTCATATGATGTCAGAAAATTTTGAATAAAATATATAAGCAATTACACTTTATCTTTTGTCGGCCAAACAATTACCAGAGGAAGAACGAGAGCGAAACGACCTAGGGGAAATTGGCTGTTCAAGGTGAGTTTTGATCCGAAAATTGTTCTTCTGATCCTTCGTGATTAACAAATCATAATTATGAAATTTTGTATGATTATTCCATTAGAAGTTAAATTTCCATGACCTCTAGAATCACCTAAAAAGGAGTTTTATAGAATATGTTATGAACTTATCTTCGCAAGTCACTCATCCTGTCCTGAGTCTGATATAGGTTCAATGTGTAAATTAGTACACAGTTGGAGTAGAGTGGATTAGGATTTGAAATTTGGATATGCTTAATTAGACATTCCAAGGATTTGGTGAGAATTGGAATTATCTTATTTGGACTTGTATTTTGGGAGAAATGAATTTTTCATTTCATAGTAATTATTCTGTCAGATTTCAAGACATGGACAGATCACAACCCGAATTAAGTATTATTGTTATAAGACTATACATCGAGTTAAATTCTATACTTTTTATAACAAAATACTAAGAAAGTCTAGTTTTCAGAAAAATTACGACCTAGTTAAATGGACAAGTATGGAGAAAATATAAATCAATCTTTTAGTGACACATAGTCTGCTAGGACACAAACCCTAAGTCATATTTTCTGAGATGTTATGACTTACTCATTTGAATTTAAATAATGATATTTGGGGATTGGAAACCTTAGGATGTCTAATTTTTAATTAATCTAGAATCATAAGATTTTCCTATATGGTTAAGAAGTTATGAATTATTAATTGACAGACACTCAATCTGAAATCCTGAGACAATACTTAGTTAACTAAGGGGGATTGAGAAGTTTCAATTGTAAAATAGCCTATGAACATAAATACTTGAAGTTAGAAATTAGTATTAGAGAGAATTATATGCATTGCATATTACTTTGTTATAATTGGAAAGTAAAAAGACATTATTACTTGTAGGAAAACATCAAGGTATAAGTAAAAGGGAAGAAATCTAATAAACTTCCTTGAAGTGATAAAGTACAAGGTGAGTGAGTAAATTTACAATAAAGCAAAATGATATATGTTACTTCTTTTATTTATGATATTATTTCAAGTAAAGATATGTATGATATGTTTCAGAGATTTCATATGAGATGGAGTATCCTTTTACATCAAAATATTTTCAGGGAACAATGCTTGTGAGCTTAAATAAGTTTACTTAATATTGATATATGATGGTGATATGTTATTTTGCTATTATAAAACACCCCATGTGTGCATTGACCATGCTGAATGAAAAAGGTCTTTGGGACCGCATTCGATATATATGAAGTCTTTGGGGCATATATCGGGTGTCTTTGCCCTTTGGGAGCTGCTCTACGTGTACGTATTGTCCCATGTTATGCTCTGCATATCCGAGAGTGCTCGGATATGTACTGACCCATGTTATACTCTGCGTATCCGAGAGTGCTCGGATACGTACTGACCCATGTTATGCTATGCGTATCCGAGAGTGCTCGAATACGTATTGACCCATGATTTGCTCTGCATATTTGAGAATCCATAATTGTGAAGCTCTGCTTAACTATATGATACACAATCATAGAGGGATACGTATTGACCCATGATTTGTATGTGCAATGACACATGTGTGAAGTTTAATTATGAAAATGATGATATCTTGAGTTACTTTTATTCATATGATTTGACAAAATATATTATATGTGCTATGCTTTAAATGTTTTCTCATGTGAAAGAAATGTGATTATTTAAATGTTATATACACTCGTATTGTTCTCCTATGTTGTACTTTTATTTCACTCACTGAGCAAATAATTGTTACTCACAATACCCATTTTAAATTTTTTTTAGATACTCGTAAGTTCTCGAGTTGAGTCGACTCGGAGCTTGATTTTGCTGCATATAGAAACTTTAATCCCCCTTCACTTTTGTTTTTAGAAGCATGCATATAATAGATAATCCTAAATATTGTAATTAAGTTTGAGAAGAACTTTTTGTAAGGTTGTATGAGATTTGATCCTGTGGGGTTATATGTGAGATGGTTTGTTAAAAAAAAATATAATGACAATATGTGAATGTCTTCTCTTATAGTTTTTTATCAAACTTTGATGAAATATATACGTGTCTTTTGTATGTATTGACAAATAACACAAGATAAGTAAGGGGGAGGTTTTATCGATTTTATTTTAAAAGTTACTAAATATAATTAAAATTATGATAATTGGAATTAGAACTTGGTCTCGAAGTTGGATGTGACATAGCCAATGACTTCAAACCCATCACGAAGACTGCCAGCAACGTGTCTTCGTCCACTTGGGAGTTCTGTAGGTGGAGCTTGGTGAACTCTTTCACGTACTCCTTCAACGTGCCCTTCTGACATATGTTGTACAACGCAATTTTGACCTCCAATCCCGATATGACAGAGCAAAAGTAGTTGGTAAGCTGTCTTTTGAAGTCGTCCCACCTCTCAATGGGATTGATGTTGCCATGTTCCACGTCGTCGCAATGACACCGCCACCATAGACTCGCCGCATCTTGCAAGTAGAAGGATGTGATCTTCACCATCCTCTCTTCTGAAATCACGTACACGGCCTCCATGTACCGTCGAACGTTTCATAGGAAGTCGTTGATCTTCTTTGCCGACCGCTCACCATTGTAGGGCCTCGGCTTTGACACATCTATTCTTGCCTCATGCGGGGGACGTCTCGGGATGACGCCCATCTCCATAGCGTCGCTTGAGCTCTTTCCGAATGCTCTTAAACTCTCGCTCCATCTTGAACCTCATGTTTGAGAGACCATTGTCCAAGGTATCTCGCATGTCCAAAATTGTCGCCTCCATGAACTCGAGCCTCGTATACAATGACGTCATCTCATCCCGCACCATTGTCACTAGATCCGAACGCCCGTGGTCGGTTCTGAAAGCCCGCGGCCGGATCCGGCCGCCTGGCGATCCTGATCGAAGAGAAAGAGAGAGAGACACCAGCAGGAGAGGGTCGCCGGTGATCAACGCTGACGTTCGGTCAGAGGCTCGCCAGTCGGGAGAGGATGAAGAGAGTAGGGGTATATATATATATATATATATATATATATATATATATATATATAGGTGGAAAGTTGAGAAAATGGGAAAACGAAAAAAAAGTGGGATAACGAAATTTTAATTACCGATGGCTCTGGCCGTCGGAAAAGCAAATATTAATTATTTTTAAAATTATCGACGATTGTGATCGTCGAAAATTATTTAATTGTAAAAATAAAATACTATATTTAGTTGTATATAATATTTATTTTTTATTTTACCGACGGTTTGAACAGTCGCTAATTATTATCGATGGTCGGAACCGTCGGAAATTGTGACGGTTTGGACTATCACAAATTATATTAATAAAATACTCCTCATATTATATTATTATAAATTTACCGACGGTTACGACCATTGAAAATTGTGACAGATTTTGTGACGGATGGATATCCGTCAGAAATATCGACGTTCCTAATCGTCAAAAAATAAAATAATAATATAACAAATTACATAATTTATTATTTTCATTTCCGACGGTCATAATCATCGAAAAATCCGTCAAAAAATGCGACGGATGGATATCCGTCGGAAATATCGACGTTCCTAATCGTCGAAAAATAAAATAATAATATAACACATTACATAATTTATTATTTTTATTTTTGACAATCATAACCGTCGGAAAATCCATCGGAAATTGCGACGAATGGATACCCGTCGAAAATATCAACGTTCCTAATCGTCAAAAAATAAAATAATAACTAAATAAATTACTTAATTTATATTTTCATTTCTTACAGTCGTAACCGTCGGAAAATCTGGCGAAAATTGCGACGGATGGATATCCATCGAAAATATCGACGTTCCTAAATGTCAAAAAATAAAATAATAATATAATAAATTATATAATCTATTATTTTCATTTTCGACGATTGTAACCGTCGAAAATAATTCCATCGCAAATTACGACGATTTTCTATCTGTCGAAAATTGTTCGTCGAAAAATGGTAATTTTCTTGTAGTGTGTCAGATCCACTATCTTCTTCAACTCCCGCTCGTGCATTGCGATTTGGTCTTGCATCTCACCCACGTCCAGTTTGGAACTGGCCGAGGCTTTGCTCGAAGGCGGTCATGACGTCTTTCGAGCGAGCGCGCCCTCGCTCTTGGCGGCCCTTCTCCGGTGCGACAGGTTCATTCATCATCTCCAAGTTCGATGTCATTCCTCCTTGATCGTCGAACGCCAACTTGAGCGGTCCCAGAAAAGTTGCTCTGATACCAACTTGTCACTGGGTCATTTTTTGCTCGATCGACTCGTGCGGCTCTTAGACGTGCTCAACGTCTAGGCAAGCTCTTTTGAGTGCTTTGTAGAAGCTTGCTTGTGTCACTTTCTTGAATGTCATAGTTTTGGGACGCTCGATCCCGAGCGAACGCTTCGGTGGAGACGTTTGTGAACAAACGAACACCTCGGCAGAATGATCGGTCGCTTGGGACGCTTTTGTGGGTTGCCACCTCACGCTCGAGGCACAATGCTAAATTTTGAGAAGTTTGAAATCTTTGTTGAGTAAATAGGATTGACTACAGCGCTTCGGGGGAGCACTAGAGGGTCTTCCTTACTATACCACCATTTCAGGAGGTAGCTACGAGACGTGTGATGTGGAGGACAAGCTAGGGGTGCACTTTTTTAGAGTGCATGTTATAAAACTGTCACTATCACACTTGAAAATAAAACTAAAGATAAAAATGGTTTGAAAAGAAAAATATAAGAAAGTAAGATAACTCGACGGTCCACGAGGAAAACCCCCAGGACACATGCAGCAATGGAGAAACAACCAAAGGACCGTTGGAGACAAAGAAGAGAGAAGAAGGAAAAGAGGAAGGAAAGAAGAGGAAGAAAAATAAAGATAAGGGATTAGGATTAGGATTTTACCTTAAACTCTAAAGGCATGATAAGAGAATTCAAACTCTCCTAATCATCCTTAATGATGTATTGATGCTTGGATTAAGGGATAACAAGACCAAACTAGGTCCTATCGATGTATGATTAGAGGATATTCATGTTTGCCTTAGGATGATTCATATTTCATTATGATTACTATTCTATCATTATTAGAATTTAATATTTCTTGCCACCCATGCTTAGTTCATGATTTGTCTTGTTTATTGCTATTTATGAATATGGTTAGTAGGCTTAATACTCTTATGCAAATCCCTACTCATCTCCAAGCTTGTTATCATCTATGGTATGATATGAATCTTAAAATGATTTGTATAAACATACCTTTCATGTATTGGATGAATGAATGTGGTAGAAGTGTTTGTATGTATGTTTAAATGAGGGAAAATAGGATAAAAATAGAGGAAACCCCGTTGGAGTCCCGAGCACGATCGTGACACCTATAGGGATTTTTGTCTTAGTGTGAAAATGCATCCGAAGAAGAAAAGTACGTTCTTTCACAGCCATGACCATGGGGACACACGACCGTGTCAACCTAGTAACCTCCCTGCCTTAGAAATATTTTGAGAACGGGAAGAAAACACCTCTTATGTCGCAGGTGTGATTGTACGGTCAAGGATGTTTTCAGCCGTGACCATACATTCATCAAACCGTGAACAATTGATGAGACTGACATGGCCAGAACATGTGTGAGCATGGTCATGACCACATTAAGCCTAGAGAAAAGACTAAGTGCCCAGCCATACCGAAGCATCACACGACCGTGTCCATGGGTGGGTCACACGGCCGTGACAACAGAGCCGGCATGGCCGTGACCCTATGATGTGTTGTATGTTCACAGTTAGACGAATTTGAAGTCTATTAACCTTAAATAGGATTAAAATATGCAACGTGTATTGAATGATTATATGTATTGATGAATGTAACTAAAAGACGGATTGATGAAGATGTCTTGTTGTTGTCGTTGAGGAATAAAGTATGGCTCTCAAAGAAAACCAAGACCCCCCAAAGAGGGAGTAAGGTGTGGCTTCACATTGGACAAAAAGATCCTGGCAATGGAACTAGGTGATGACCAAGACCTCACCCTAGAGTGGACAAGGTGTGGCATTCCGAAAACCAAGACCCCACATAAGAGTGGACAAGATGTGGCCTCCAACATGACAAAAAGATCCCGGCCTAATTAAGTTAAGATCAACGAGCCAACGTGAATTTTTCAATCATTAAGATAAGAAGCTATCTGAATAAAAATAAAAGATAAAAAGATGAAAGCCACATTTAGTCTTAGCATAATGATAAGTTAAGATATGTCTTAGCATAATGTTAATGAGGTTATATGCTTATTTTATCTTGCTATGATGATTGTTCAGTGTGCATAAGTAGCTCATAGCATGCATATGACATATGTTCCTTTATGATGTCATGACATGTAGAAAGTATGTTATAAGATTATAGCATGCATGGGTCTCAATATAGTCTAATGGGAGAAATCCTTTACACCCCATGGATCCGTGCAAGTATGAATTATGTTTAAGCTCAGCGGTGGAGACCCCACGATGACGACATTGCACATGTGGTGGTCGGACTATGGCCCAAGTTATCTTTTATTGTCTTATGTTATGATGATGAACTCTTTAGAGAGTCGAGTATGTATAGGGCCTTTGAGTCATGAACTCATTTATGTATCATGAACCTTATAATGGGTCTTATGTTAGAGCCTATGAGCTAGTTGTTATCTCAGGATTTATATATTTAGTAGTCTTCCGTTGTTTTATGTTATTTGGTTTAAGTTTGATTATTATGTTTCCACTGTGATGTTTATGGAATTAGGTTAAGAAGAATTGAGCAAAAGTAACACGTCTAGAGTTCGGCACCTAAATTGGAATTAAATTTTGGAGGCGTTATAGGTCTCAAAACATTTGAAAGACCCATAGAGAGCCGAAATGAGTGACAGATTGGATGATCTGCAGAGGAATTGAATGTTCGATTCAGACATATGAACTATCTAATTTTTTTGAATGACTTTCCATAGCATTAGATGAGTAACCAAAAGGTTCAAAAGCGTGATTGGAAAAGCATAGTTCATTGACTCTGAGGTTACATTTCATCCATTGTTCAAATCATTGATTGTTATGCAATCATTCCAGACCCTTCACTCTGAAAAGATCTAATCATGGTGTATAAGATACAAATATAATTAATAGATTAAAAGATGAAACATAAGGTTCCTCATGTTATGTCTATTGCATAAAAAATGTTTTTTTAGAGTTGTCAGCTTTCCCGCATAACGGATTATGCGCATTGTCTACAAATTAAAAGTTATCTCATCATCATCCCAACTATTCCGAAAGCTGTCAACATAAATATTCAACATTCATAAGGACTCGAACTCGAAACCTTGTTCATCTCATTAGTAACTATTGCATAAAAAAATATAGAATTGTAAAGTATAACACATTAATCATCACTACTTTTGTGTAGACTCTTCATCTCGCACAAAGAAAAAGGTTTCATGTGAAATGAGTGAAGATGAACAGATGAGATATTGATTAATTCGAATGACTTCTTAATGGGTTTGGGCCTATATCAGGCCGAACAAGTTTTTTAATCTATATGTCTCATATAATGTTTGTTAACAAGTTAATGATATTAACTACATAGATATAATTTTTTAGAATGAAAAGAATGGCTAACGAGAAACGTTGACCGTCGAGGTTTGTATTAAGATAAAAATTACTAATTTGGTTTCAACAAAATAAATTATGCTTTCATTTACATTAATCATCCAAATTAATATTTTTTTCTCTTTAAAAGTATGTTAATTTGTTTTCATTTACACTCCAATCTCTTTCTAAAACCATTCACCATTCAAATTTTCATTCAAACTCTAGTCAAAATCAAGGGTAAAGCTCTCCTCCAGAATCATAAAAAATTATTTTCAAGATTTCCTAACTCATTTGGGTGCATCCAAGTTATATCATTTCAACCCTCTTCTCTATTTTTTATTTAGAGTTAATAAATGTACATATCACATATTTTCGTGAATATATCTATATCTCTCTCTCTCTCTCTCTATATATATATATATACACACATATATATCATATCTTACTTTTTAAAATGTCATCTAGAAAATATGTATCTAGTTATTCAAATTTTTTTTTAAAAAAAGAGAAGAATTGATCCTTTGGTACAATCACAAAAGGGAACTCTTTTTCTGAATGAATAAGAAGAATGTACTTATTCTATTGCTTCGGCTGAAAGAAGATTTTCAAGATTAAAATTGATAAAATATTATTTACGATCAACAATGTCTCAAAAAAGACTAAATGACTTAACTACATTATCAATATAAAAAAAGAAATGTTAGAAGAGGTAAATTATGAAAATTTGATTAGTAATTTTGCTTAAAAAGCTAGAAAAATAAAGTTTAAATAAAACATTTTTAATATATAATAGCCTCATCATTTAATCTTGCTTTATGCCTTTGGAAGCCTTGAGCCGGCCCTGCATGATGGATGTCTCTGTTTTTAAACATATTTTGTTTCTGAACTTAAGCCTTTAAGCAGTAGTCATTTACCCTTTGGTTACTTGTTTACTGTTCTATTCATTTCAACTTTCACACATTCAAACTCTAGTCAAAATCAAGGGTAAAGCTCTCCTCCAGAATCATAAAAAATTATTTTCAAGATTTCCTAACTCATTTGGGTGCATCCAAGTTATATCATTTCAACCCTCTTCTCTATTTTTTATTTAGAGTTAATAAATGTACATATCACATATTTTCGTGAATATATCTATATATATATATCTCTCTCTCTCTCTATATATATATATATACACATATATATCATATCTTACTTTTTAAAATGTCATCTAGAAAATATGTATCTAGTTATTCAAATTTTTTTTAAAAAAAAGAGAAGAATTGATCCTTTGGTACAATCACAAAAGGGAACTCTTTTTCTGAATGAATAAGAAGAATGTACTTATTCTATTGCTTCGGCTGAAAGAAGATTTTCAAGATTAAAATTGATAAAATATTATTTACGATCAACAATGTCTCAAAAAAGACTAAATGACTTAACTACATTATCAATATAAAAAAAGAAATGTTAGAAGAGGTAAATTATGAAATTTTGATTAGTAATTTTGCTTAAAAAGCTAGAAAAATAAAGTTTAAATAAAACGTTTTTAATATATAATAGCCTCATCATTTAATCTTGCTTTATGCCTTTGGAAGCCTTGAGCCGGCCCTGCATGATGGATGTCTCTGTTTTTAAACATATTTTGTTTCTGAACTTAAGCCTTTAAGCAGTAGTCATTTACCCTTTGGTTACTTGTTTACTGTTCTATTCATTTCAACTTTCACAATTTTTTCGTTGTTGTAGTTTTCATGATGAAGTTTTCATTGCTCGATATGTTCTCATTTATTGGTTCACTCATTACACCTTGGCCCAAGAGAGTTCCTTTCTTCAGCTCAAGCTTCAAGGTCGAGAGGTGAGTAGCTTGAAGTTAAATTCTTTCAGCAAGGCACAATGCTGGTCGATTCTTTTCATTTAACCCATTGGGTTCAGTTCGGACAACTTTCGGTGAAAATGATTCTCGCCCGAGAGGATGTTCACAATCTCTAGCTAAGGCATGCAAGCTCTAATGTTAAGTTAGTGCTAGGAAATGCCGAGGAATCACCATCGCCAAAGTCCAATTGAAGGGAGTGCGTTCGGACTTCCCTATTTTTTTTATCTCGAGAGATTATGTTATATTTTTTAGACTTTGATTTTTCATTTTGACATCAACATTTTTTGTCTGAGAGGGTATTCTATCCACCACTCGATGCATGCGTCGAGAGGCGGGGCAGACTAGGTTGTTTCTAAGAAGGCGTCGATGGTCAGTTTTGTGGTGAGGCCGAGAGGTGGACCTGGAGTACTCCAAAGGTCATTTATTTTTATTGAAGTTCTCCTTTAATGAGGTTGATTATCGGAGTTCCTTTGTTTGTTGGACTAAGTTTCTAACATCGACAACTCCCACCCGAGAGGGTACGAGGATTCTCCAAGAAATTGCACTCGCGCTGAGAGGCGAGGTGGCCATTTGGTTACAATAAGGAATCGACAACAACCATCATCGAGCAGGTCCAAGAGGAAAGCTCAAGGCATTTCCTAGTTTGTCATTTTGTAATTCTAGCTTGTTGACATTCTTCCTCCGTCCGAACTAGTTTTAGCTTTATAGTGTAAGTGATTCCTTCCCAAGAGGATAATCTATTCCTTGATGTCCTATACATGCCGAGAGGTGGGACGACAGTCGAGTTGTGTCTAAAGAGTCATTGATGACGGGTGCTGAGTAGGGTTGAGAAGTTTGTTTGGAATTTTCTTTGTCTTCTCTTTCGAATCGAACTTAAGGGCATCCACCCAAGAGAAAATACCACTTGCTAGTGTGTGGGCCCTATCGGAGTCCCGATTATCAGGATTCCTCTTAAGTTCGGAGGTGATGGTGTACGAGCACATACCCCCATATAGGTATCTAACATTCACTGCTACTTTATGGTTTTACATCAAGTTATGAAATAAAACTCCTGAAATAGTCCCCTGTCTTGGTGCTTATTCCCTTTGATTTTAGTCTACGCTTACACTAAAAACACCTAAAAATTAGTGTAACTTCATTTGTTGTATCTTCTAATTTAGTGCTATTTCATTTTCTCGGTTTGAATATTCCTGAACTTAGTTTTCCTTCAAAATAATTTTCTTTTCAGCTTTGTCCCATGGATTGACCATTAAGTACTATATTGATTGTTCAAATCACACACATCAAACACAGTTGAGTCAATACATAACGACCAAAGTGTTGTGAGGGCCAAATCAAATCGGTCTGACCATCGACCCAATCCAAAATAGTCTATTACAAGCTTGTAATTAGACCAGATTAACCTGTTTGGACCAGTCAAAAACCCGTTAAAACTGACCAAAACTAGTCAAAACCGAATTCGACCACATTTTTTATGAACCAACCAATTTTTTAAAAAAATTATTAAAAAATAATTTGATAAAAAATATTATTTTAGATTTGAAAAAGATCCAAAGATAGACATTCTTCATAAAAATCCATATTGATCCATTAGTCTCCTCCTCAATTAGTACTTGTATCTTTGCTCTCATTTTACTACTACTATCAATGTGGGATTATGTTTGTACACTTAGTTGTTCTTTTCTTCTTTCATTTAGTTTAGTATTTGTTAAACTTTCAACTATATCTTATATATTATGATTTTATTAAAAAAAATAATATCATATATGTATATTATAGTATAAATTAATTAATTAATTATTATATTATATATAATATTGAACATATTAGGTAAATTTGTATGAATGGAGGGTGCAAACTTCTTTGTCATATGTATAGCATACAATAATATTATAATAATTAGTATAGTATACTTGTATATAATACTATAAATACACAAATTTTAGTTTTCTTTAATTTAGTATTTAATAAGTTCAAATTAGAAAGTTAAACACTAATTATATTATATATATATTTATTATATAATCATGATATACTTCTAACATAAAAGACAAAGATATGAAATACAAAAAATTTAATGAGAAGAAAATTTATATATAAAAATTAAATTTAATAAGTTTTTAATTTATTAAATGTGTAATGATTTTAACATTAAATTTTTAAATGATCTATTATTGTTGTTCTTTATATAATTAATTTTTAACATCATTCATATAAGTATATAATTTAAATATGATAGATCAATTTAATATAATATATTAAAATATAATATTTTATTATTATTTGGTACGACCTAAATAGAATACTTTGATCACGATGTCATCTTCGACTTGGATGGTGTTGAGAAATCAAGATCCGATGATTAACCGAGATGAACATCACCGGGGAGAGGAAAGCATAGTCGGAGAAGAAAGAAAAGGAGAGAATGAGAGGTTAAAGAAGAGCTGGGAACTAATATTCTATTAAAAAAGTAAAAGTGATTACAAGTGCTCGAGCAATTACAGTAGGCTCAATGTCATATTTATACTACTAAGCATTTGACAAACTCACACCATCCATTTCAAATGGGATCCTAGGCCCTTTTTTCAGCTATGGTGTCTCCCATCGGTATACGCTTCTCCATTCTTCGAGTTGTCTTATGAGAGCTCACTGATTTGGTCGACTTTGTCTCCCTTTGGTTATCTTCCACCCCAGGCCCTTCCAATCCGTTTTTCTTAGGCTCTTGAGTTATTTTACCTATCTATTGTACTGAGGGGAGCATCCAGATCGCTAGCTTATGAAGATCAAGGACATCTGACGGAAATACATCATGTTCAGTTTGAGCTGGACGATGAGAAGTTTTATAAACAATAGCACGAACACTCGTTAGGGGCTATTTGGTAGCAGAATAAAATTGAATGGAATAAAGTGATGTAATATCTTATTCTTCAAAAAGTAAATAAAATCTTAATCTACTTCGTGTTTGTTTGAAGAAGAATAAAGTATATAATATTTTATGACTAAAATATTTTATTATAACTAATTGATGTATATTATTATAATAACAATAAAAATATTAACCTAATAATATATAGGTAAAATTTAAAAAATTAAAGTACAATTAAAAAGTTGAAGAATATGATATTCTAGTATGTTTATAGAATAGAGATATTTTGTTTTGAAGAATAAACTAAGTGGTTTTACATGTTTTGAGGTGGTTTCCCATTTTTCGATATTTGACCAAATTATTCCAATTCCCGCTCGAGTTTGACTATATTCTAAGAATATAACGATATTCTACTGTTTATTCCACGACCAAATAGCATCTAAGAATCTGATATATCAACTAAAATGGATATTAACTACTGTTAGAACTCTACAACTACAACAATTGTGAACTAAAGCTACGATGTTGAGCTGATCCTCGATCATCGAAGACGACAGTGATGCACCAGTTCCAACAGTCCCCCTCAAGTTGACGTCGAGGAACATTTGAATAGTGTATTGCGTCAACTTGAAGATATCACACATGTTGACGACAAGACAACAAAGTAGAGAACCAAGAATCATTTCATCATGAACACTGGCAAAGGACACAATTGTTGCAGATGCAGAAGATTTCAACAAGCTTAATTGAAGAAGATCTTAGCTACCATTCTTGGAGATCTCAAGATGCAGACGGTCCATCGAACGTCGGTGCTGTCGGCCAAGATGAAATGAGAAAAGGAGAACAAGATAGTGCCAAAACAGAAATGAAGGGAACTTGCTTGGTACCGTGTCAAGAAACTGAGCTTCCATCTAACATTGAAGAAAAAGATGGTGAAGAAAATTAGTAATTGAGATTAACTATAAATGGACGAAAGGAGGAACAAGAAGAGAAAGGGTAAAGGAAACACAGAATCATTGTTGCTGCCATATGTTTTCTTGAAGGCCGGCATGACAACATGCCAGAGGCGAAGAAAGAACTGCCAAAAGATTATCAAAGTGGAGCTGCTATGAGCTACGATCGGATCCAAAAGAAGAATAAGAACGTGAGTTTCTAAGAACGATTCGAAACCCAAGGTCGAAGATGGTGTCTTCAACAAGTTAGAGAAGAAGCAAAAAACAAAGGAAATGAATTTGACAAGACGCCAGAGAATGACAATGATGAACATCATCGTGAAGATGAGCCAGACAACGATAGTCGAGCTCCGAAAAAAAGAAATCTGACGAGTCGAAAATTGCATCGGTGAAATCGATGATCGCCATCGAGAAATGGATATGAGCTCTGAAATGATGAAGATCTGATGACAACGCTGGTGAACAAGAACAATGATTGCCATTGTGAAATCAGAGAAACGAGATCCAAAAACTAACCAAGAATAACTCCAACGACAAAGAAGAGAAAACTAGAGAAGAACAACAAAAACACGATCGATCATCGGTCCAGGAGGAAAGCAAGAGAAAAAAATGAAGAAGTAGTAAAAAGAAAAATAGAGAAAGAATGCTGAAGATGAGCTTGAAGAAGATGATGCATCGGCAAGGCACCAGAAGTTGTCGATCTCGAAGATGCCGGTAGAACCCATCGCCCTGATTTTGATGTCTGGAACATTCTCAAAAACAAGTGGAGGTCGCCAACGCCAAGATCGTCGTCGGCATCACCTGGAGTCGCAAGGGCCATTGTAATCTAGTGTCGCTTCACCCGGTGACGATCGACATGATCAGCGATGAGCTCCCGACAACAGCTGCAAAGCTCGACGATGGGGGAGGAGCTCAGCTGGATCGGGGCACTCGGCTTTGATACCATGTTGATAGATAGAATGCTCCTTGACACGGGCAGGATATTCATATCGTATAAAACCTCTATGCATGGTTGCTTTGCCAAAATATGTGAGCTCCCTTCTCGCCAAAGAGCGTCGAAAGAAGTAGGAGAAGGAAGAAGAATGCTGCAGAGGTAGAGGCGAACAAAACTAGAATAATAGTATTCAAATGAAAAGTGAAAATACATCGCACACTTACGAATTAAAACTCGCCTGCTATTTATACTAACAATTGACTGTTACAAGGAAACGACATAACATGCTACAAAGGAAATAACTATGATGACACCAAACTACTTTGTCAAGCATGTTGCAAGGAAAAAAGGGGGCCTCCCCCTCCCCCCGCTCCCCTTCTACGAGCTCGCGAAGGGTAGTGACGTCCCCCTCCTCCTTTCATGTCGCTGACGCATGGAGGGAAAAGGGGTAGTTGCCCCTCCTCTGCAAACTCTGGTGAGCTCCGGAGGGGGGTCGACGCCACCCTTGCGTGTGCAGAGAAATGGGTGGCATTGCCCCCCTGCCGCTCTAAAGGGGCGCCAATGTCGGAGGGAGGGGGTGGAGTCCCCTTCTTTTCTATTTTATAATTATTATATTATTTTTAATATTATTTTATTTTAATAGCTTGACGCATAAGCAAAATGATCAGTAAACCTCCTATACTTGGCAAAAAGTTAGTTAGTGAAGGAAGTTAATAGTTGGATGACATTCTAATTATAAAATAAAGTTGGAGGATAGAGTTGGAAAATAAATAAAGTTGGAGGGCATTTAGTTAAATTTATTCCAAATAATCATATGTAAATCATCCCTAATTAATGTGTACTAAATCTTTAACATTCATTCACAAATTACATATTAACTCTTTATATTCTATTATATTTTTTGTAATAATGGAGGACATAACATTATAATAATATTTAAGACTTTTCAATTAAAATAATACTTATTTTAATGTTATGAAATACATAATATTTTTTCACACAAAGCCTAAACAATCTTATTTTTTTTTTGGACACGAAGAAACAAAGAAGTCATTGCAATTGCCTAAAATACTAGTCCCACTAAAGACATGAAAAATGGAGGATAAGTTAATGTGATAGAACGAGTGCCTCAAAACTATATTTCTATCTAAATATTATCAGATATTTTTGAATAGTCATTTTAAATATTTTAATTTTTAAATTTAATGGACATTTGTCTCAATCAAAATGATAAGATATTTATATATTGTAAAATCATAATAAAGATATAAAATTATATTCTATTTATATATTTAATCTTATATTTAAAAAATATTTAAATCGCACGAAGTCGAGTGAGTTATCTATTGATCTTAATAATGGGAACCACTATTTTAATACTGAAAGTGTTGGACATTTTTAATTTTATTAGATAAAATAAAGTGACAAATGGCGATGCCCTTAATAATATCATAGTCTATTTTTTAGAGCCTTTTTTTTCTTCATTGGATTTTTTCTTGATTCGGTGAAAGATCTCGTTCTGTTATTTTGGTTGAAAAATATGGAACTTTTTCTTTAATTGAGTTAATATATTCTACCTTTGATGAGTGATGACTATATACAGTAACAAATAAGTACCTATCAAACATACATACATTATGTGAAAGGCAACACGGAATTCAACATACGTACCTATCCATGGAAGAGCCCAACTCGCATTTTTCTTTCTTTTAAATTGTATATAATTATGTTCTAGAATACATAAAGAAGTACTGCCAAAATAAATAAAAATAATAAAAGCTTGCGAGTAAAATTAGGTTATGAAAATGATGTTTTCAAATATGTCCTAAACTTTGCAATCAAAATGGAGGGTCAGAACGTCTCACCCAAAGTTGTATCCATCGTATTTAAAAATTCCTATGGAAAAAGTTGTGGAAAATTTTAAAAATATCTTCGATTATCCACCCCCTTCCACTTTTCTAAGTAAATTTTTGCCCTAATTTTTTTCAGACATTTTTTAACTCTATGTTCGGACATAAATAATGAAATGATAAATGGACTTCAGAAATTAAGTTTGCGGCTACTAACTTTTCTCTATTATTTCATACAATTTTAATAAGCTTATTATTTCCGGTCAATCGATTATACCAATTTTTTTTGTCTTTTGTATAGTTAGGCTTGATCTTATTAATTAATTACACTGATATGTCGTGGAGAACTAGCTTTGATCTTATCAAAATTGTTGGTAATATATTCCTTGACTTGTATTGTTGATTTCGACTTGAATTATACCTCGTTTGTAAGAGAAAAGGAAACGAGCAAAAAAAAAAAAACATGGATGTCAAATTAAGTTAATAATAACATGACAATACAATCGTAGCATTCAAATCCAATCAAATTGTTAAGATGCACATTGTATTTCATTAACTTTTGTTAGCTTTCTACCTCTCCCACTTGATTAATTTCCTAACCCTTTCCTATAGGAAATTTATATAGGTATTCTCCTTAATCTTTTAAAAATAGAACATCTATAATAATATAAGAAATTAAATCAATTTTAAATCACAGACAAAATACATCATAAATATGTCCTAAGGACTCTGTAGGAAGGAATTTCTCTTAATCTTGCGAGATCTCGTAATGTAATGGCACATGCTTTTAATGCTTAGTGTCTTTGACTGCAATTAAAGACCATATGCGTTTTTAGGTATTATTAAAAATAGTTCAAGTGTGTAATATTGTTTATATGGTATAAAAAAGGCACAGATAAATTACACAACCTTTTTTAATTGTGTAAATTCATAGGTATATGGATCTGTTTACTAAATGAAAAAATAATAGAAAACGAAATATAATCTAACATAGGGATTAAGCGCCGAATAAGAAAAAAATTGGAAGAACGAGTGGATACTTTAAGAGTGGTAACACATATATATATTTTTTTAATGAATTAATGGCAACGAAAAGTTGACATATCTCCTGAAATCATGTTTTGAGAAGCATTCGATAGAGATGAGCATTAAAATAATTAAGAACTCTTAAACATTTAACTACCAACATTTAGAGGAAAAAATTGACGTATATTTCAGCATCTTGGATACGTAAGCTCAGGTCAAATAAGAACACTTTTTCTTCGTTATTTTTATTTAGAGGAAAAAAATGGCTTACATTTCAGCATCTTGGGACTTGGATACGTAAAGACAAAAGAACAAGGAAAAAAAAAAAAGAGGAAAATTTTCAAAGGATATGACACGTCTTTCTCTTAAATTAACGTTTCTTTCTTTCTCCAGATTTTGTGATCTTGCATTTATGTTGAAAACAAGCAAAATATAAGAACCTTCCATTTAATTAATTTTTATATATAAGATTATTATATGGGTGGGCGAAGTTGAATAGATCAACTTCAACGACCAACTCCCCTTAAACTTCTGTTCCAGATATTGGTCAATTTCCTGACCAGAAACGTATTTATGTTTGATCCATCATCCATGTTTAAAAATTAGTATCAGTATCGACAATTTAACTCCCGTGACTTTAAAAAGAATGTTGAAAGTAGATTCATCATTAACTAATTATCATCTCGTATTGATTAACTTAATAAGTGAAACTCCTAATAAAAAATTTGTGGATCCTTCATTAACCCCACGTCAGCTCTACTATTTTCTCTCGCCTCTTTGATATATATATATATATATATGTTCAACCATAATTTGTTCAAGTTATCATACCACCATATCGTATCTTTTGATCAACGGTAAGCACACGATGGCGACGCCGGTAGCCGTCTTCGTTGCTTGCCTCCTGTGCTTTCACGCTCTCCTCCTGTGGGGCCACGCCTCGGCGCAGAACTCGTCGTCTTGTGACGCCGGCGTGTCCTTCTCCGGCGGCAGGGTCTACGCCTCCTGCAGCACCCTCCCTTACCTCAACGCTTCCCTCCACTGGGACTACCACCCTTCCAACGCCACCGTGGACGTGGCCTTCCGGGCCCCGGTGTCCTCGGGCGGCTGGGTGGCCTGGGCCATCAACCCCTCCGGCGAGGGCATGATCGGCGCCAACGCTCTGATTGCCTTCCCGGACTCGTCCAACGGCAGCGCCATCACCGTGTGGACCACCAAGCTCACGTCCTACGCCCCCACCGTAAAGAACGAGAGCCTGGACTTCGCAGTGTACAGCGCGAGCGCGGAGTATGCCGGCGGCGTGTACACCATATACGCGTCCGTGGAGCTGCCGGGGAACGCCACGACGCAGAACACGGTGTGGCAGTCATCGACGTCCTTCCAGAACGGGGTGCCCTACGGCCACGCCGATGGCGACAACTTGAAGTCTAAGGCCAGCTTGGATTTCCTGTGAAGCACCACCGTGGTCAGTGGATCAGGGAACGAGTCGAATGGCAATAACGTACGTATAGCATACCCTGCATAAAATACAAGTATTCTTTATTTATTCTTTCACCTCTAGTTTACAATCTAAACCTAATCTTACGATTGGGAAAAAAAGAAAAAAAAATCATCAACTGTGTTGCATGCATGTCATATCATTAATTTACTTGTTAAAGATTGGTTAGAACAAGTAAAATATCATATAAGTAATGGAATAAGAAATGTGAATCTAGCTATTTGTGTGTTGTGCAATATGTGGCACACAAATTGAATCATTGAATTTTATTTGATGGCTTCCATGTTAACTATTTAACAAATTAGTGAAGTTTATTGTACATGGGCGTGGATTGATCTTATTTAATAGTGCTAGCACATCAAATTTTCATTGTGTTAGCATCTAATTGAATAAGATAATGACAAAATAAGATAAATACAAAACTTCTACACCAACAAATTAATTTCGATAACTCATATAGCAGGAAGATTATTTTAAAATTTTAAAAAATATTTATATAAATTTGAATGTCAATTTTGTGTGTGACATATTGTGTTGCACACAAATGCACAACACCTTCCTTTTTCACATAAATAGAATCACATATGCTATTAATTTTGTTCAAGCTTTAGTAATACAATAAATGAATTTTTTAAAAGTTTGTGTTGAGTGTATAATCTTACTTATACAAATTTAAAATTGATGTAGAACCTAAATATAATAGTACATGTCTCACGCTTGATTCTATCATACAGTCAAAGTTCATGCTAATAAATTTTAGAATTCTAAAGTACCAATTAATAGACATATTATAAAGCTTAATTCAAAAGATGCAAAAAGAATAATGAAACTATTGAAGATATTTTATGATATTACTATTGACTTTTCTACATTATGTTATGCTATTTTATGATAAGCTTATTCAATTTTGTTCAATTATTGAAGCTTTTAATATTGAATAACAAAATGAAAATTTACAAAATTTGTTAATCAACGGATGAAAATTTTAATAAATATTAGAAATATTTTTCAATTTCAACATCTTTAAGAGTTATTGTGGATTCTCGGTATAAAGAAAGCTTCATAAGTTTCATAACTAATAACTTAAGAAATAAATTTAACATTATAAAATAATAGAAAAATAAAATCTTAAAAAAAAGATAAAAATACATTTAAAACTATAATAAATGAACTTTATAATAGTTATGAAGATAGAAGTAGTCCTTCATCATCTGCATCTCTTATTCTTATTTTAATGCATTTAATAGGCCTAGTTACCTTTTATTCTTCATTCAAGAAAAAGGTCATATAAATGAATTAAATTACTACTATTCTAAAAATGAAATTCTTATATATGATATAGATATTTTGACATGATGAAAAATTAATGGACTTTCATATCCTATAATTTTTCTCCTTGGCTTGAGATTTCATAGCTATTCTAGTATTAGTGTTTTCTACTTGAGATCAAGTTCTCGGTAGCATGTTAAATGAACAGTTTGTAAAATTTGCGTGTTTGCTTAAAAGAGTGGGTAGAAGTAAGAATTCAAGTCAATTTATATATGATAATAAAGATAGAGAAGATGACTCTTTCATATTTATATAAAAAAAGTATGCATAGTTATCTCTTACTAGTAATATTTGATTTTTTAAAAAAATTTAGTTTACTAATATGATATTAAATATGTAGTGGGTGTACTTTATGAGCCAATTGGATAAAAAACCAATATTTTTTTTTGTCTCTTACTTATATTTTTTCTAAACTTCTTTGTTTTGTTATCTTACACTATTTTGATAATAGATAAAGGTAGAAAGGAAAAAAAATACAAAAGTAAAAGAATATGGATATTGTGGAAAAAGACAAAAAAAATTAAAAGCATATGAATTCCACAATGTTTTTCCTAAATTGAGAGACAACTAATCAAAGATGGACGAATCAAGTTTACTTTTAACTCAAAAGTTAATCGTATATAATCTCCAAATATAGATCCAAAATTTTAAGTCATAAGTTCATGATGTCAAAAAAATATACTTGATTGCAATTCATACAATTATAAATAAAACATATACCTTATTTTTGAAAGCCAACCTTTTATTAAGTCTGATTACTCGTTTAGTCCACATTAATTATTATGCATACAAGTCACAAAACCATTGTAAAAGTAATAAATAAATGAATACAATAAATGAATGAAATAGCATATCTCTAGTATATTTAATGTTGTAGTGCAACAATTAGCCAATTTGACCTCAAGATAGTTTTGCTAAATATATTATAAAAAAATCTTTAATGAGCTAGCTAGACCTATTTAATTGTGACCATATGTTAAGTTCAATATGCCTCAACAAGTTGGGCAAAGTTAAAATCTTATTGAACACAATTGATCAAACTCAACTGACCAAGCCTAGAAGTTCGTCCCATGAGAGAACATTTATTGTAGTCTCATCCATCACTAACCATTATCATGAGGTTGTATTATTTGTGCCACATAACCTATAAAGGCTAAGAGCTCTTCTAAACATAACAATATATAAGAAGTCGGAAAGAGACCTTTATTGATTGATATCCATGCATTGAACACTGAACAATGATAACTATTGATTGATTGTTTCTTTATTGCCGTAGAACATCATATTAATATTGAATCATGGAATTCCATTTATGATCTAATGTATCTTAATGAACCATTTGCTATACTAGAAAACTACTCATAGCTACCACATAATATTAGTTTTACTTTGTGTGAATTATTGGTGATATATTTGTTTTCTATACATATGAAGTATGTACACTGTTATCACCAAACATTTACAAGAGATGGAATTTGATTTTCATAGGTATAGGAGAATAAAAGAAGGGTTGATGGTGCAGAACCATGGTGCTCGAATAGCTCGCTAATACACGGATTAGGGACTTATTAACTATCATGTGTTGCATTTTATTGTGAACCTTGAGTTGTAATAAGAATGGAACATTATCATCCATTGGGTTATGAGACTTTGTTATTGATCATCTCATGATTTTCTCATTTGATGTGCATTTGTATAGGCACATTTATCAGTTTCATGAAATATTTTGAACTTTCACTTAACATCTCTTTCGAGCTGAATTCTCATCTTTTACATGCACTTTGCTATATCTTTTATCGACAATCATCTTAACTAGTTAGCCTATTAATCATCATTGGATAGAGTTGAATATTTTAACTAAGGAAAATTTGTCGCAACCCCACACGAGTTTCCATCATAAGAGAATAAAAGTTTGAAAAGTTGATATAGACGTCAGACTATCCAGCTTTTAGGCATAGTATGATCAAGAATGAAGTTTCCTTTTGAAAAAAAACAAGCATGTGTCAACCTCAAGAAAAACTATGAAAAAATAATGAACCCTAAAGTGGGAGAGAGCTGACTCGAAGAGTTCGATTCTAGGAGGCGGTAAAGGAGTGAATTGATCAGGTGACAGCAAGACTATTCAAAAATTTCATGTTTAGTTCATCAAGGCTAGAACTCGATGCAGGTTAGAGATACCACACAATTTGAATGAGCTATACTCTTTGTGGTTTTGGAGCGAATGTAGATAATTTGACATGTGTGTTGATTTGAACATTTTAGTTATTGCATTCCATATTTGGCATTGTATGTGTTGTATGAATTGGCTCTCTATTTTTCATACAATATTTTGGGTGTGTTTTCATTGCTAGTTTATTCAAGAATTTGAGAATTTTTTCTCATACATCCAATCCATTTGTTGACAGGTTAACACCTTGACAACGAGTTGATTTGCTAGACTAAACGGACATCTTCTTGTGGTAATTTTTGAGGTTGAATTTTCATAATAAGTGTCCATTAATCTGAAAGGTGTTCATGGTTTATGTTGATTGTTGTGCTTCAAGAGAGTGTTCTAAGGGGAAATTCGATAGGAGTTATCTTCTTTATCGAGAAGTATCATCTCAAACTGTGAGAGTAAATGAGGTTAAATTGAAATGATTGAGTTGTGAATGCTATTATATTTGATCCATGATATTAACACGTTCAAGCCTAACATGTTTGGATGCAACGAACTAGTTCAAAAATTATTTTTTTCTAATTCCCTATTGACTTATACAACTTCATTAGCCACTCTTACTATTAGATCTCTTTCATTTAAATTTTTTAAAAAAAACAATAGTTTTATATCTCATTCTGCCATTATAGTTTGTATTTCATTAATTGATTTGACATTCATAACTAAAATTATTTAGCTTTCATTGAGTTGTAATCTTTTCTTTCTATGGATCAGATGCCCTAAGTACTACAATTGGTATACCATGTGCTTATTGTGAATCAATTACTATAAGGAATTTAAAGCTCTCAAATGTGTCATTCTATCATTGGTGACCCTAGATTTCACACATTTATTTATCCTTATTCACAAGCCATGATATAGATCAACACACTCTTCAGTAATGAATTGATGCATAAATGAAATTTCTTGTCCATGTTCAATTGTTTGTTTTTTCTAGCATGATAATCATCATTAGTTCGTGCAGAGAACTAATCAACATTTAACATAATTACTTTTCAATTTATACAATTCCTTGCATCCTACATTATTTTATTTGTTTTGACAAATGCATCATATTTCTTGACCAGTCATGTTCAATGTCATAATATTGACTAGTGTCCCTAAGAGTGCTCATGTCGATATGGAAAGGAACATTTTTGGGGAGATGTTACAAATCAAATGCCGCGAAAAACTCTAGCTTTGTTTCGTCCACTAGGTCGGTTTGCCTGAGGTCAATGAGACCTTAAATGCCCTCACTTTAATAGACTTCTTATGTAGCTTCTACGTCGAGAATGCACTATTGTTGGAACCCACCATGTGTCACATGCATGTGTCATAAATGTTACTTGATCTTAATATAGGAATGGTCAATGGCAATTTTATAATAAGTAAACCTAGAAATTGCACCCATAGAGGTGGTCTTCCATATCTAGGATTGTCAAACAAACATTTTCTTTTATCAAATAATAAGGGAGAGCAATTTAATACTCTTCAAATTTTTGTGTTCAAGCATTTTATTTTCAATACAAATTGACACTTTCTTAACACTAGTATACTTTGTCTCAAGTGTTGCTTCACAACCACAAATGGGTCTCTTAAAAACCCACGGCCTTCAAAGAGGAGTCTCAAATGCCCGCTCAATGCTCTCTTTATGGCTTTGTCACAACTCCCATAAATATACAAGGTTAATATCGTAGTATATAAATACTATCCCACAAGGAAGAACTCAAGTACTAGAATGATATGATTCAAAATATTATCTAAAGGATTAAGTAAGGGGTGAACAATAAATAAAACTAAACAATGAAAGAACGAAATGAGTGCACGAAATTTTAGAAAAGAGGATTAGAAGAAATGTTTAGAGATTAAAATCAAAATAAAAGTTCTAGGATTTTGAATCCACCTAGGGCATTGATCAAAGGATTTTGGGAAATAGTTAAAAAATACTTTAGTCCATCTTTTAAAACATTCATCTCCTTTTTAGACAAATACAATTCTAGTTAAAATAACAAATTCTTAAATTATTCAATAGCAATATAATTTAAGATGCCACAAGTAAAATGATGATTCTTATTTCTAAGAACTAATGTATTTTTTGCCATTTGAATTGAACTAATCTTAATGAAATACTTTGTAATAAAAAGGACTTAAATTTCTTAATTAGATGGCCAATCTAATGAAACATACATCACACACATGATCACAAAAAGCATCTAAGATTTTATAAAAATCATCCCTATAATTAAACCCTAGAAGAAGAGGTTTAAACATGCATAGCAAAGAAAATCATCATCAAAACACAAATTTGCATTAAAAGATATTTAAATTAGCAAAGTACAAAAAATGCAGAGAAAAATGAAGAAGTCATCTCAACTCTCTTCATGTCCATAATACAACTTGAGAACCACCCGCTTTCGGCCTCCAAAATTCCCTTTTATACCATACATCATTAGGGTTAACATAACATTCCTAAAATCAACCTTAAATTAACCCAATACGATCTATGCAGGTTAAATACGATCGAGATAGAGGCGCTATAGTCTATCAAAGTGTGCTACATTTTGGACGACATCAATACGGTCAGTGGCTCCTCAATATGGTCAGCCTGTATTGCCTTGTGTGAACTGAATAAAACCTTGACTGCTTCAATATGGTCGGTGAGGATCCAATACGGTCTGCTCGTATTACTCTGTGCGAACCTAATACCGTCAGGCACGTCCTAATACAATAAAAAAGTGAAGAATATGGCCTAACCATATTGGCTAGATTTCTAGGTGAATTTTCATTTTTCGTCATAATTTTGAGATTTCTAAAATATGTAAACAAATAGTGTAGATTCCAAAGTCTTTGATATAAATGATAAAATATTATAAAATATAGCTTCATTATTACGATAATCACATTAAAATTACTGAATAATTACACAATTATCAAGATTGTCTATCACATGAGCAAAATGTCCCAAACAAGCAACTTTTGGCAAATCACACACAAACCTTCCATTAACATTCAATAAACTTCATTGGAACTTTGACCGAGTGAAGTAGAAGGACATGATGTTAGCCTTTGAGTAACATGTAGGCCAATTTTGTATGAAATTGAGTGACAACCAACTAAAAGTAAATGATGTGGAGAAAACTTATATATGTTTTATCCCTTGTTTTACATGCATTTTATTCATAAATGAATATTATTTTAACCTTTGGTGCATGTTTTATCTCTATATGTGAAAATTATTAGTTCTCCATATCTAACTTTATTAATTGATGAAAAAGGCATAATTTGTTTCTCCTTTGATGTCTTCATCCCTTGCAAGAGCTTTAGTCCAGCTGAGGCGAAGAAATTGGATTATTCTATTAGCAGCTTTTGAAGAAAAAGGTGCAAGTGCATCAGCCCAAATAACAAACACTACAAGAAAATAGGCTATTACAGGCGGTCTGAACCGTCTGTAATTTGACCAGAATCGTCGAAAATGACATTTTCGATGGTTCTTTCGACGGATAGCGTCCGTGCGAAAATGAGACATCGCAAACTATTTGCGACGATTATTTTTGAACCGTCGATATTTTCGACTGTCCAGCTGACGGGTGCAGCCGTCGAACATTGAGTATCGACGGCTAGAACCGTCGAACGTTGTATGTGACATTTGGGTCGTCGATAATTCTGCATAAAACATTGACAATGCGATATAATTGAGCTCCTGAGCGTCTGACCGGAGCCATGTCTTCTACAATCCTATTCCGTCGAAATGCATTTCGATTATTTCTGTACGGATGATCAGCTATAAGAAACCGTCTATGGCAATCAAACCAACTATTTTTATCCCCATTTCTCAAAGTGAACACATCTGAGTGTTTCGTGCAACATGGACAAGCTAGTTTCCCTGTGGTCATCCAACCAGACAACATCCCATAGGTAGGAAAATCATTAATGATCCACAATAAGGCAGCTTCCAAGGTAAAGTTTTATTTGGTCGACACGTCATAAGCGACGACACCATCCCATAGTTCTTTTAACTCGTCTATTAGAGGCTATAAATACACGTCTATCCTCTGTTTAGGACTGTGAGGACTAGGAATAATGGATGTCAAAAACATATACGGTGCGGACATACAAATCTCGGGCGACAAATTATAAGGTGTTACTATGACCGACCAATATGAATAAGGAACTGAAGTCTGACCATATGGTGTAAAATCATTCGCGCATAATCCGAGCCTTATGTTCCTTTCGTCCTTAGCAAAATTAGGATTCTTACGATCAAAATGTTTCCATGCTTCACCATCCGATGGGTGAAGCATGGCACCTTCAGAAGTATTATGTTGTGCATGCCACTTCATTTGCGACGCTGACCCAATAGACGAGTATAGTCTTTTAAGCTTTGGAATAAGAGGCAAATAATGCATTCTTTTCATAGCCACTTGAGTCTTGTTAGTCACTCTATATCGTTCGGCCCCACAAAATTTGCATTCATTTAAATTGATGTCGTCGCCGTAATATAACATACAACCATCATGACAACAATCTATTTTAGTTGAGCCAAGACCAAGTTTACTAACCAATCTTTATGTCCTATAAAAATTTTCAGGAATGCGAGCCCCAGTTGGTGTGACCTTTTTTAAAATATCTAGAAATGCATCAAAACATGCTTGTGAAATATTGTGGTCGGCTTTCAGATTTAATAATCTAACAGCAAGTGATAGTTCTGAATGACTTTCACACCCGGGCCATAAGGGTTGGCTCGATGCATTTAGCAAGTCATAAAAATCTCTAACTTCTGGATTTGGTGCCTCTTCATCCTGTTCAAATCTAATATTGCCATACTCAGTTGCAGCTGCGTCATAAACTAATTGTTCATATTGCGAAGCAAATCCTACTTCAGGATCGACAAAATGGAGACCTAAATTTGGGATGCTTGTCGAAGGCGCTCCTTCACCTAAATCATCCCATTGCCAAAAATTGAGTTTGAAATCCTTTCCATATAAGTAAACCTTAATTGTCTCTAGCATCTGTAATTTTGTGCTAGCACATTTCAAACAAGGATACCTAATTGTTCCCTCCCACTGATATTGGAAAGACTGACAAGCCACACTAACATAATAGTCAACGTCATCTATGAATTCTTATGTCAAACCTCTACGACCAGGATTATTTCTATTGTACATCCATCGACGATCGTTCAAGTATGATATAATGTCTGCATTATTTGCAAGTTATAGTAATTATAAAATTTGTAATAAAACCGATCAAAAATTGTAAACACTAATTATAATTTTTAAAAAAATAATATTCCGTCATTTAAAAAAACATCAAAGATACATCGTAAACACTAATTACAACTAATCAGGAACAAATCATACACAATAGCCGTCGTTTAGAGTGACAGTGACAACAATGTTATATTCGAAGACGAAAAACGAAAAATGAGTATAAACGAAGTGTAGAGTTGATAGTTGATTTTTTCTTGAGGAGAATGAAACTCTGCCCTATTGTGAAGGGGAAATAAAGAAAAAAAACAATTTATCACAATAAAGAAAAAGCATCTTTGTATGCGTCAATGCTTCTGCTTCCTTCTATCATATTATCAGAAAACATGTAGCAGGAAAAAGGAAAAGTGCTCATTTTTATCACAATATTTTTATTGCAAAATAATTGCATGACACAAAGTACCACCAAGGAATTGGGTTCAATCAAGAACAGAACAAAACCGATGATAGTACATATATATTACAGGAAACATGTTAACGCACATACAAAACTATCGGACTTGAGATGATGAGTATTACGAAGCGATAAAGGCTTCTTACCGACATCCGTACATGAATTATGAGGGTAATTCTGATTACGACATCTTTTAATAAGTCAGGAACTGTTCTGAGTTTCCAGAACATAAAAACCATTTATTGTTTGATGGCCTGCTTGAAATATGGCCATTTGAAACTGGATAGATACAACAGATAGATACGAGATAAATACAACATACTAATTGATGACAAATACACTGTATCGGTCCACTTCGTATTGGAATCATTCATGTCCTAGTAATATTGCTCTTCTATTTGTTGTTGTCTGATTAATTAATCTTTAATCTTCATCACAGACAGATAAAAGAAAGTGACCCCAAAATTTATAGTTATTCTGCGATGAAACTCAATAGTTCGATTAATTGAAACTATTCATTATAGTTCTTATTATTTGTATTGTACCTTAATATGAATTTCTCCAATTCCTATTAAAATGGCAACGAGAAAATATCTAATACTCAACAAATGAGTACGTAGTCAACATTGAGGATGCATTAGATGACAATACGCATCAGCAAAAACACATAGTTAATTAACCGCTAGATGGATTCAAAAGAGTGAAACAAAACAACTCCAAATGAAAACAAATAAGGCAAAAATGAAGCATCCGTGAGCTTTAATTCCACAAACACAAACAGCTGGGTGAAATATATATATATATATATATATATATACATATATCTTGGAGGGCGGCCGGATCTGGCCGTCGCGCACGGAGGGCGGCTAGATCTGGGCGCCGCACGCGGAGGGCGGCCAGATCTGGGAGGGCAGAGAGAGCAAGGAGGGCGGGGATCGGAGCCTACCTGCACCGGAGATTGCAGATGCGGCGGCGAGCTGGCGGCGGACAAGAGCTTCAGGCGGCGGACAAGAGCTTCAGGCGGTGAGGGACGGTAATGCAGGTGCCGGAGGTCGCCGCCGGATGAAATGCGCACGGGCGTTCGACTGTAGAAGAGAGGGATCGAAACGGAGAAAGTGACAGTGGGATCGGGTATTTATATAGCCAGTTTCCGACGGTCGTAACCGTCAAAAAGTAGGTAAATATAATATAATATTAATTCAAATTAAGACAGTCAAACCCACTGGAGGAACCGTCGAAACATTCGACGGTTCTCCAAACCGTCGAAACTTTCGACGATTTTAGCCGTCAAAATATATAATAATATATGTCATCTGAAGAGAATTATATAAATTATAAATTTTCATTTTCGATGGTCAACACCGTCAAAAACAATTAAAGTAGAATATTTTAATTAATTAAAATTAGTTAACATTTCGATGGATTTGACCGCCGAAATATCGACGGTTTCATAAAACGTCGCAACTTTCGACGATCGGAACCGTCAAAAAATAAAATAATAATACCTGACCAACGTTCAAATATTTCAACGGCTAAGACCGCTAGAAGTTTTGACGTATAGGTGAGCCGACGGTCCAAACCATCGAAAAACTAGCATGGAAACTGATCAGTCGGTTTTATATGATCATCAAAATTTTCGACGGAAAGTTTTGATGAATTATGAACCGTCGAAAGTTTAGACAGCTAGAATCGTCGAAAAAATCTGACGATAATTTCGACGGTTTGTTCGATCCAATGAAAAATCCGTCAGTATTTCAGACGAATTTCTGCCCTTCGAAAACAAATCGTCGAAAATCAGGCTTTTTCTTGTTGTGAAAAGGGACAATAAAAAAGGGGTTGAAGGAAACAAAGAAGGGGATTTTTTGGCTAGGCATTGAGGTTCTGGGGTTCGGAGGTTCTTCATCATCCACGAAAGAGGCGAAGGAGAGGAGTATTCTTCCATTGAATGTTTCTATGAACTATGATTTCCGGTGTAATTTGGTCACTCATGAACTTGGCTTGTAACTAACTAGCCCACTAAGACTTGGGGATGTGTGATATCGGGATGTTCTTGTTTCTTTGTTTGATTTTTGGTTTCCCTGTTCTACAAACTGATTGATTCCTCTATTGCTTTTATGAACCATTTCCTATTTTATCATGTTTAATCTATCACAATGGTTATGGATGTTGATTGAGCTTTAGAACTTGTCTCAAGTGCAACTCGAGAGGAAGATCTTATCCTCTGTTCAGCTAAATGCCAAGAGGTAAAGAGATTGAACAAAATTATTATTCTATTGTTTGGAAGAGTCTTGTTAATGCAATGTTTGTGTTCCTGTGATGGTGTTTGATAAATCTTTGTTCAATCAATGTGTATTCATTGATTCTCACTCAAGAGGGAAGTTATTCGTTGAAGTTATGTATACATGTCGAGAGGTGGGACAAATCTTCAACCATCTGAAGAAGAATCATGAATCACATGTATTGGAGTTGAACCTAATTTGCGCCCCATTTTGCAGCACCATCTTTACTTTATCTAATCTTAAAGTCCTATTTTATTATCTCGGCAATTTCCTAACCAAGAGGAAGTTTCATCCTTCGCATATGTGGAGGATTGAGCTGCAGAGCTATGCTTAAGGGTGTCGCTGAGGTTCATGATCTTCATTTTTAGCTAGGACCTTCCTCACCTGAATACACCGATCTTGCGCATTCACCGGATGTTTCTCAGCCGAGAAGGCTATCTTCAAGGAAGGCATTGATTGGAGCTTCCATTATCACTTTGAGAACCTGCGAGGCAAGGACTACATGAATCAAGCTTAGCCCTTATTGAGAGAAACCAATTATTCTACTTACTCTGTGCACACGAGAGTGTTGCCCGTGCCAGATAGTTGACCCCATCGGCAAGCGCAAGCTCGGCCATCAATGTACACGAGAGTGCCATTTGATGAGTCAGGTGCTATCTATCGCGAATGAATGCCTATGCGCATGCTGAGGGGCTATTTATAATTCTATTCATAATTTAAGGTCCATAGAACATTAATACCAGTTGAAAACATCCTTCATAAGTCCTTAGTGTTAAATCTCACTAATAGCCGATTCTCTTGCTTTCACTCTTTGTTTTAAATCTCTTGCATAAAAAATTAGAAAAACTCTAAAAATTAGTTTAATCATTTACTTTAAGAATTTTAGTTTATTACCTTTACTTGAATCCATTTCTTACTTTCAGCAACTTGCATTTTGGTTTGGTCGAAAATTAGCATTTCCCTTGGGATGAACCTCGAGCACTATACTAACATGTTGTATAATTGCGATTTTCATCGTGATAGTGTAGAGGACCTATAAATTTTAAAGCTTATTTAGTATTTTCCTGTGGCATAAGGTATCCACTTGTGTGGGGGTAATCATACGTCCAGGGGTAGTTGCTCCTGAAACATGACCCTTTCATACAAGGCACAATGTTTTCTATTATTCTATGCCCTTCACATCATGATTTTCGATATTAGTAAACATGCCTTGGAGGCCATACTGAACATGGAGGAGTAGAAGAAACTTTCATCGCTGAACCATGCATGTGAACCATGCATGACATCATCCACAAGGGCTTAAAGGAGTTCTAGAAGAGGAAAGTCGATGATCATAGTACAATAATCAAAGCGAGGGCAGTCTCTCTCACGAATCTAGGATCAACACTTTGAAGACAAAGACATCATAGGTAAGAATTGAATATATGAATTTATCTAGAAGCATTGAGTGTGAAATATCTGTGATGTTATTATGAAGATGTTGATCGCAATATCGTAAAACCTATAGAGAAATGGACAAATTTTTTTGAGAACTTAAAGCCTATTTTTTATCTAGAGATAAAATTTCACACGGACCGCCAGCCCGGGCATGACCATCGGGTCGAGCTACCTAGCAAGGTGCTAGGCACGACCCGACATGAACCCAGGCCAAGCTAGCTTGACCTAGTATGCTAATATATTTTTTATTTCTAAAAAAATAAAGAAAGACCACGTCCTATTTCTTCACTCACAAGCCTCGTCACCCGCCTCCGTCGCGCCCCTCTCTCCCTACCCTCCTCCTCCACCTCTGGTCCTCCATGACATCGTCCTTCAACACCATGCTCCGCCTCCAAAATTTCACTTATTTCCGCCATGGCCTACTCTCGTTCCCAAGCCACCTCGCGATGCTCGCGCCGTCCCTTGCATCCCGGTGGGCACAAAGCAAAGGGTAGGGTGTTTGGAGGTGATGAGCGACGAAGGGTCAAGTGTTTGGAGGAGATGAGCGGTGGTGTCAGTGGAGGCAATGAGCGATGAGTGTAGGGTCATGTGTGATAGTGATGAGCGGGATGCTGGTGGAGGCGACGATGACAAAGATCTGGCGGGCATGTTGGGTAACTTTCATGATCAAGGATTGAAGGTCATTTACTACTTGGAGGTCGAGCGCATCGAGTTCATCGGCGGCTGTGCGTCACCCTATTAGACGAGGCGACCGGCTTGGATTTGGATGGTTGCGTGTGCAGCAAATGACATGTGAAGAGTTGGGTTTTGGCTAGGCCTAACTCAAGCTTTGTTCGAGTAGGGCAAAAAAGAGAGGTTGAGTGCATGGCCTGCCAGGTTGGCCTGAGGCCATTCTAGAGCCCGGTCCGAATCACCATCTATATTTTTATTAGATAAATCTAAATTTGAGGTGAAGTTTGGCCTCAAACAGAAGAGAATTTTGAGGCAACACGTCAAGAAAATTTTCAATCGTGATCTTAAGACATGCATGAATGGAGTTAGAGCATCATGAATGTCACAATCTTCTATTATTGGTCACTATTATAGAAGCCCTCATGGAGCACTTGGAATCAAGCATTGCACTGCTAAAATCCTCCAACAAAGTTATTAGTAGGGGAGAGCCTCTTGAGGAGAGGTCTAGCTCCCATCGACACAATTGAGACAAAAAAATGATACAAGCACAAAAGTTTGATAGGTTCAAGCAAGATGGAAAACCATGAGAGCTTTGCTACATTTGTAAGGGTTCGCACTAAACAAAGGATTGCACACAGAGGGAGATAGTTAACGCCATGCTTTGTGATAATGGTACAACATCATATGAAGATTCAAAAGAGGAATTGACTATGTCACTGAAGTGCAATATAGCAATGCATATCAACTCGATGAACGACAGACCATGGAGGCTTTCTCTTCACCAAGGTTAAGGTGGATGAATAAGGACTCAATGAACTCATCTTTTTTCTGTAGTGAAGAAACTCAAAGTGATGAATTCACAAGAACACTTCACCCATGCCATTGGGTGGGTGGGTGGAGGGATTGGACTTCGATCGCCTTGTTGCATTGGACGAGCCTAACTCTTTGGTGATTCGTGACCCAAAGAGCCCATGAACTGTTTCATCTAACAAGGAACATGAGTAGTGACCAAAGTGGAGATGGATCGACTACACCGCTCTCGTCAAAGGAACCAACACCACGAATGACACTTCTGTTAGTGTTCAAAATCTCTTCGTGCTCTCGTCATGACCCACTTTAGAGAAGAATGCCAAGGAAAGAAACTACCCCATAGCCTCGGATAATGGGTGGAGGGACATCCCAAGTAGGTTATTTAGTAATGCAAAATTACCTTGACATCATCCAACTCAAAGATGATAATATTCATGGATGCTAACATAATTTTAGGGCTCATTCCTTTATTCTAAAGAAGGTGGGAAAATGGCATGCTGATTAGATCTTCCTCATAATCTCCATCAACACATAATGTTTCATACAGAAAGCTCAAAAGACATCAAGCTAAAGAACTCCTGAGGTGTCATCCCGCAACATGGACAAGCTAATTTCCCTGCGGTCATCCAACCAGACAACATCCCATAGGCAGAAAAATCATTAATGGTCCACAATAAGACAGCTTTCAAGGTGAAGTTTTGTTTGGTCGACACATCATAAGAGATGATACCATCCCATAGTTCTTTTAACTCGTCTATTAGAGGCTGTAAATACACGTCTATCCTTTGTTTAGCAGGAATAATGCATGTCAAAAACATATAAGGTGCGGACATACAAATCCCAGGTGGTAAATTATATAGTGTTATTATGACTGACCAACAAGAATAAGGAACTGAAGTCTGACCATATGGTGTAAAATCATCTGCGCATAATCTGAGCCTTATGTTCCTTTCGTCCTTAACAAAATTAGGATGCTTACGATCAAAATATTTTCACGCTTCACCATCCGATGGGTGAAGCATGACACCTTCAGAAGTATTATGCTGTGCATGTCACTTCATTTGCGACGCTGACCCAATAGACGAGTATAGCCTTTTAAGCCTTGGAATAAGAGGCAAATAATGCATTCTTTTCACAGCCACTTGAGTCATATTAGTCACTCTATATCGGCCCCATAAAATTTGCATTCCTTTAGATTGATGTCGACGTTATAATATAACATACAACCATCACGACAATAATCTATTTTAGTTGAGCCAAGACCAAGTTTACTAACCAATATTTTTGTCCTGTAAAAATATTTAGAAATGCATCAAAACATGCTTGCGAAATATTATGGTCGGCTTTCAGATTCAACAATCTAACAGCAAGTGATAGTTCCGAATGACTTTCACACCCGAGCCATAAGGGTTGGCTCGATACGTTTAGCAAGTCATAAAAATCTCTTGCTTCTGGATTTGGTGTCTCTTCATTTTGCTCAAATCTGATATTCCCGTACTCAGTTGCAGCTGCGTCATAAACTAACTGTTCATATTGCGAAGTAAATCCTTCTTGAGGATCGACAAAATGGAGATCTGAATTTAGTACACTTGTCGAAGGTGCTCCTTCACCTAAATCATCCCATTGTCAATAATTGAGATTGAAATCCTTTCTATATAAGTGAACCTTAATTATCTCTAGCGTCTGTAACTTTGTGCTAACACATTTCAAGCAAGGATACCTAATTGTTCCCTCCCGCTGATATTGGAAAGATTGACAAGTCACACTAACATAATAGTCAACGTCATCTATGAATTCTTATATCAAACCTTTACGACCAGGATTATTTACATTCTACATCCATCGATGATCGTTCAAGTATGACATAATGTCTGCATTATTTGCAAGTTATAGTAATTAAAAATTTTGTAATAAAACCGTTCAAAAATTGACAATCAATCCAACGGTTCACATATTCCATCATTTAAAAAAAACATCAAAAAAACATCATAAATACTAATTACAACTAATCAGGAATAAATCATAAACACTCTTATGAACTTAAAATAAATACCAATTATCATGTGAACAAAAAAAAGCTACTGCTAGTTTTTTCTTTGTAAAACCAGAGGAAACAGAATACGGTTCCAAGAAGAATGTGTTTACCTTGAGAACAGGTCCAAATCCACTTTCACCAATCTTCTTTTTGTAATCAAAGTTATTAGTAGCAGCTTTAATTTGTTTTAGACTGCCAGCTTGTAGTTCGATCCCATCGAGCTCTGCAGTTTTATGGATTTTGTATAGTTTGGCAATATGATATGCCCTGATAATTTACATAAAAGACTATTCTGCTAACAACTTAACAAAAGAGTTATGATGTAAATATTTTTTTCTAACAGATTAACGCATTCTGATGCAATTTGAGATACAATAATTCTTAATCAATCTTATGGAACATTCCTAATGCTGTAATACATTGCAAGCTATTAACGAACGTGTGGACATTTATAATTTATGTTTCATGAAAAAAAAGGATGATGATTTTTTTGGCATTCCACTTGGAACATGGCCTACTCCTTTTCTAATGATACCAGAAATCAGAAATCATGAAAAAAAAAGTATAGAACCTGCATAATGATACCTTCTATACTTTTTCCTTCAACTTTAATTTTCATCCGACTCGATTAACCCAAAAATCATCTTCGATTAACCCAAAAATTTCCTTCAACTTTAATTATTTGCATAATGATAAATAATTGCACAGGATAAGAATTTCAAGTTTGAGGCATCCATCAAGGATAGCCTCAAGTCCAACATTAGTTAGCCCACTGCCATTCAACTGAAGTACCATAAGTTCTTGCATGTTATTTGTTATTGCCAAAGCTTCAGAATTTGAGGAATCTTGATTCTCAGGAGCATAATCAAAGTAACGCCAATTCCTGCTCCGACAGAAAACTTTGAGCTGTGAACATGCTCAACTAACCTGCTCAATAAACTCGGCTCCTTGTATTGAAGAGAAAGAAAGCACAAGAACTTCCAATTGGGGAGATCTTGCGAGTTCAACCAATGCTTTATCTGAGACTCGGTGGTAGCAGAATGATAGCACGAGGCGCTTCAGATGACCATTGGTTCTAACAAATAAAAGGCAACAAGTAGGATGAGAAATAAATACTCAAATGGACATTTTGCCAAACAAAGTGCGATTATGCATCATTGATGCATACGAAAAGTTTCTTGGTTCAATCTCAAATTTTCATAAAGATGTAATGCTGAGATATATCTAAATGTTGTTAAGGATATGTGTGTATATATTGTCTGAAGCTATGACAGTATTATCGATCAGAAACTATAAATGATGCACGGATAAAACCAGTCCAATGCAGAGGGAAACATTTGATTTGGAGTTCAAAAATTTGTTATTGCGCTTGAACGTATTCAAATACGGCTAAAATATGAAGCATCATTTTTTCTCTGCTCTCTGGCAACAAATTGAAGGATAGAACAACACATTAGAAAAAAAAAAAGAACAACACATTAGAAAAAAAAGAAGAGTACAATACAATGCAAAAACTCAATTTTTGAATAAAGACAGTATAATTTTAGCAAGGATTGATATGTCAGAAATGAATGTATCGAAGGCCTCGGTGAATCACTTGGTTAAGAACCCGAGCAAGGTTTGGAAAGTAATAGAACATATCGCATTCTTCCTGATCACTTAAAGCGCAATTAGATAAGCAAATCCTGGACCTTTGACAACAATTGACTGATCTGATCTCCTTTAAGAAACCAGAAGCCAGCAAGCGGCTGACAGCAAGCCGACGGAGGGCGGCCGGGTGTGGCCGCCGCGCGCCGCGCGCGGAGGGCGGCCGGATCTGGCCGCCGCGCATGGAGGGCGGACGGATCCGGTCGCCGCGCGCTTTAAAAGAGGGCGGAGAGAGCACGGAGGGCGGGGATCGGAGCCTACCTGCATCGGAGATTGCAGACGCAGCGGCGAGCTAGCAGCGGATGAGAGCTTCAGGCGGCGAGGGAACGCAATGCAGGTGGCGGACACGAGCGCCGACGGCCAATGGTCAAGGTGGCACGCGTTTGGCAGCGGGCGGATGCCGGGAAGGTTGCCGGAGGTCGCCGGATGAAATGTGCGCGGGCGTTCGCGCGAGTGTACAATTGTAAGAGAGAGAAACAGAGAAAGTGACAATGGTGTCGGATATTTATATAGTCAGTTTTCGATAGTAGTAATCCTCAGAAAGTAGGTAAATATAACATAATATTAATTCAAATTAAGACGGTCAAACCCGCTGGGCGAACCATCGAAATATTCGATGGTTCTCGAAATTGTCGAAACATTCGACGGTTTTAGCCGTCGAAATATATAATAATATATGTCAACTGAAAGAGAATTATATAAATTATAAATTTTGACGGTCAACACTATCGAAAAGAATTAAAGTAGAATATTTTAATTAATTAAAATTAGTTAACATTCCGACGGGTCTGACCGTCAAAATATCGACGGTTCCATGAAATGTCACAACTTTCGACAGTTAGAACCGTCGAAAAATAAAATAATAATACCCGACCAACGTTAAAATATTTCGACGGCTAAGACCGCTGGAAGTTTCGACGGATAGATGAACCGTCGAAACTTTCAACAGTATGAACCGTCAAAAAATTAGCATGGAAATTGATCTGCCAGTTTTAACATCATCGACGATTACGATCATAAAAAATTTCGACGAATTCTGAACCGTCGAAAGTTTAGACGGCTAGAACCGTCAAAAAATATCCGACGATAATTTTGACGATTTATTCGATCCGTCAAAAAATCCGTCAGTGTTTCAGACGAATTTCTACCCGTCGAAAATAAACCATCGGAAATCGGACTTTTTCTTGTAGTGGCACCAACTTGATGTGGTGCATGACTAAGGAATCAAAGTCAAGAATACTCTCATGAATGCGAACTTAGCAAGCAAAGTTAGCACAAAAGTTCCAGACCTTGAAAAGCTTAGGTGCGTGAGAATTTCATAAAGTTTTGCATTGAATCTGTTCAACACCACCCAATGGGCCCGCATGACCTTGGGCATCGTCCCATTATCTTACTTTTCCTTGTGTTTTTTATATTTTATCCCCACTTCTATACTTAATCTCAGTATAAAGTTGATCAATGCCATTTTCGTAATAAGTACATCTAAAAATTGTACTCCCATAGATAGCACTCCACATCTTGGATCACCAAATCAACAACCGGTGTAGGTAAGAGTAGCCTAGTGTCCTCAGAAAATTTTTGTATTAAAGCATTCAATTCTCAAACAAATAAAATATTTTCTTAATTGTAGTGTATTGTTTTCAACCTTGGCTTGACAACATAGGAAATAGAACTCTTCGAATATTCATCATGCAAAACTCCAAAACAAATGACCTTTGGCAAGCCGCAAAATAAGATTTCCATTGACTATCAGTAAGAGGGCTTATTTAGATGACAAACACATCTAAGTATTGGATGACTCATCACAAATGAAAAATGACCCCATGACATATGTGCACACATATCGTCATCCCAGCTACGACATTAGCAACATATGTGAATCATGGCACACACTATCGCGTGTGCGCTCGTCATGCCAATCCAATTTCTTTGTGAGAACACGAATTGAAATCTGACGACATGCAATTCTGATAAGGATTTACAAGACTAATTTGATTCGTGGTTATTTTAAGCCTTAACAAATTTGGCATTGGAACAACTTTTATATCTATAATCTTACAAAAGGCATGGCAAGGATCATAGAAACTAGCATTAACCTTTTGTTATCATCATCTAAAGGGAGTAAAAATAGTTTCAACAAAAGGTGTCTAACAAACATTTAATAGAGAATACACATTCATAATGATAGTCTTACCATAGTCATATATATTAACATGGTATGCACCTCAATAGAACACATTTTGCCACATTCTATCATTTAATTGAACATAAAATAGAACAAAAATTCCCTAATAACTATTGTAAAAAAATCAACAACCAAAATCTAGATTTGGATTTAATGAGAATTGAATGAAAATACAACTACGTGAAGAAGAAAAAAAGTCTCTGAACTAAGACCCTTGACAATCTATTTGAGCAGAACCAATCAAACCTTGGTCTAAAAGAAAACAAAGGTGACACAATCACAAGAATAGCATATAAAATGCTTTCCTTTAACAGATGATTTAGATCAAGTAAGACAATCATGATCCATAGATCTTATTCTAAGGACACTTTAATAATTAGACAACCAGCATGCATAATTAGCAACAACAAAATTAAGGAGCTGATAAAACATATCACAATATAATCCTAGACACGAGGAAGACGTGCCTAAATGAAATCTTTAACTGGTCAAATTGAAAGATGATGATATCTAATCATAATAATACAGCATAAATTGAGGAATCAATCCTCTAATTCAAAACTAAAAGAATGATTTGCATTAAAGAAACAAGAAGAATGCCTTATCAAAGAAAGCCGTTTCAATTATATGTTCAATATGCATTAATGGCCATAAATTGCGTCATTTATCCTTCTTGGGCATGAAGACATCACTCATTGTTATATTTAGGAACATATTCTGTTATTGATTCATAATGGTATCAAATACCTTTCTTCTTCGATTATTCAATTTAAGTGCAATGCAAACTACATTATGTAGTACATCAGCCGCAGGGACAGATTTGCATTATGAATAGTAGATCACTTGGTCCTCTATTTGATATAAACAATTTAAAATTATATTGAGTGAAGGATGTATATATCTGATACATACATACATACATACATATATATATATTATATATTTAATGAGCGTGTAGAGCGCATTCCGTATAAAGCACGTTTGAAGAGACTTTAGACATATTTTGTTGGAGATAAAAAATATATATGATTTAAATTATTAATAATAATTTTTTCATCATTTTTATCATCCGTCATAATGGATATAATCATTTTATATAACTTCTAATCTTATAAAACTCTTTTATGTTATCATTAATGATCCTTTAAGTTATTAATAAAGAAAATATCAAAAAAATAAATAAAGATATGTCTAAAGTCGTTTCACACGAAAAGCGCTTCGTACACTCATTTTTCTATATATATAGAGAGAGAGAGAAAGGAGGAGGAGGGGAGCCTACAATTGGCTCTTCATGATTATTATGCACATATATAATTTATAGTTGAAAATTTTTGGACTATCCAAATAAATATGTACTGTACTATAGAGTACACTATCCCTTTTTTTTCTAAATGCATTATAATGCATGCTTTAAAAAATAAAGAAACATTGTAGTGCATGTAAAGTATATACAAAAGAACAATATTTTACAAAACGGTTCATCCCATTTAAGCAAGGTCTCATATTTAATTCTTTGAGGTTGGCAATAAAAAAAAAGAACTATATTTTGAAATTAAATTATAAGTAATAATTTAATCTTGCACCGGTTAACTTTAAAAAAATTGATCTGATTACACAATATAATTTATTAGAATGTCATAATTGACCTAAATTTGGTAGAGTTTTTCCGCTGATTAATTTAACTATATTACATGCATGCATAATTTCATTGTTGGAAAAAGAAGTATGAGGAGCCATTTTATATATATATATATATATATATATATATATATATATATATATATATATTTCTGGTATTATTCACTTGGTATATATCTAGCATGCATGATTGCCGTTGCAGCATTGCACCATGCATGGGACCCCCCATAAAAGAAAACTAATGCATGTGACCGACAAAAGATAGAGGGGACGAGTCATGCCATCATGCCACACATCCCTTTGGCCACTACATGGAGGACAAAATAGAAGATTTTAAGTTATCATCTCCATTTATAGTGTTAATCCATCTAACATTTAGTTACCAAATGTCTTATTCCATACAAATAAAGTTTATAGTCTCTAGTTCCATTTTTAACATATCAATTTAGTCAAAATTTATCGTTGTGAACAACAAAGAATTTAAATAAAAAAAATTAATGTCTCATGTATTATATGTTTAGATACGATGGATAAAACTATTTTTTTTAGGATGGAATCTTGGCGAGAAAATAAAATGTAATTTTTTTTACGTAAACGATGTCGACGATTCAATAAGTGCGACGTTAAAATGTTCTAATCACTTTCAACATATATCAAAGCAACAAAGTCAAGGAGAAAATTAACGCCTTAAGCCCGTGAAGCCACCAACTCTGACTTCGTCGAGTTTGGTCGACAAATCCGCACCACCACACATGTATCCAAAAATAAAACTAACATGACACTTTAATGCTCGAAAAGATAAATAAAGGAAAACTAATATATATCTTGTGATAATAATTAAACTCAATATATACTTCATTAATCATATAGCCAATGACTTGTATATAGTTAATTATTATTTGCTAAGAATCATGCACCGAGTTATTTTATAAGCTCGAAGTTAATTAACTTAAGATATATAACCAAAAGATAAACAAAACTTTAATATGGTGCCAATTGATATATTCCTTTATTTTCCTTCGTATGCGTGATCAATTTCAAGAATCAAAGATATCATTGGGGCAATATGCGGTTCGATTCTTTGTTTCCCATGAAATAATGGCGATGAATAAAATTTGACCTACGTGCATGCCAGGGGAAGATTTCAAGATTCGCTATGAATATTGTAATTATAATAAAGTAAATGCAGCAAGATTCCTTTTTTTTTCAGGATTTGCTGTTAATGAACCCATTATATTATGATTTAATAATTAGAATTAAAATAGCGAATTTGAAATTTTGCCTGTATAATTTGTTGTGTGCTACAATTATAGCACAAATTAAATTGAGAAGAATTTATTTTAGCCTTAAAACTTTATTTATATTTATCTTGCTAAGAATGAGCAAGATGATCGGATGGAGGAATGTAGTACTGATTTAATTTATTCGAAATGTCGTCATTTGCAATATGAAAAAAGAAACAAAATAATGTCCACGAGCGAACTAGTTCAATTATTTCGGTTCAAATTTGGTCATTAAAAAATCATGTGCTATAAATAATTTAATTTATTCAGATGTTAATAACTAGATATTAGTCGTCCTCCAAAAATTATATATATATATATATAATCATGTTAATGCTTGTAATTTCTTTATGCATTTTTTTCTCATATTGTTAATTGTATAGAAAGGTGCGTGATGATAGATACAACCCCCTTTTCCTCTTTTCTTCTTCTCATATCAAATGGTTCACGAGAATAACCAATCATTGCTATTAAGTAACATGCAAAAAAAAAAACAATTCATTTTTTTAATTTCAATATGTCTAATGTTTAGAAACTTAATAAGCCCCTAATAATATTAATGCTGATGTTTAGAAACTTAATAACTCCTAATTAATTCAATTTCAAGTGGGATAATAAAAAATAATTTTCATTTTTCTAATTTATAATTCTTGACTGAATGTCGGATTATTTTGATACAATTAATTCTGAATTTAACTCTAACTGTAAAAACTTTTTCCAACTCGAGAGCCTTCTAATTTCAGGATTATTTTTCTTTATTTTTTCTATCAATAAAAACTGATGTGACAATCGAAAAAAAGGCCATATATCCAAAGTAAATAAGATCAAAAGTTAGTCTATAGAAACTGTCGGTGAAGCTAAATTTATGAAAAAGTAATTGTTGGATTAGTGTCATGGAAAGGAAGAACACAAGGGAAAAAAAAAGAGAATTTGTACTTAGCTGCTCCTGGCGGTGGATGACAACAGAAACTCCTCTTGCTATCATAAAATGCCATGTCAGTGTTTTCTTCTTCCCACCAGAATTTGGACAAGCAGTTTAATGAAATATAAGTTTTCTGAATTCTGACAAAAAATTGTGGAACATCAGATCCTGTGGGCTTATGAAAACTTCCACCTCGGAGCAGATGTTCCACCTCAATCAGAATTCCATTCATTTATCACAGAAAGAACAACTCCAATTCACTAATGACACTGAATCATCCATGGCAAAAGATAAAATTGAGCTCTGAGCAGCATTTCTTTTGAATGACTGAGATCAGCAATCAACTTTGGGGTGCATGAAAGTTGTGCCTTGGCAACATCATCTTGGCCTGATTACTGAGGTCGACTTCAATAATTCAGAGGCGTTGGGTGGCAGTTGAGTACATAAACATCTTAGCTGCCTATGTGCATTTTCTAGGGACCTCCTCCCTTCGTGGGTCTTAAAGGTTTGTCCCTACTCTGAGGTGATGGCGACCAATGCTGTGGCTCATTTTTTTCAGAGGTTACCCGATTCTGAAGTAATATGAATTAACTTCAAACCCATAGTTTTGAATGCATGTGAGAAGTTGAGGGGGTGGGGGAAGTTATCATTCCCTAAAGTTGACCATGATGCATAAGAACAAAGAAGCTTCCCACCAAAATCTTGTAGATGCATACAAGATGCTGATTGCCTTTGCATGGTGACTCTTTTCACTTGTGTTGGATGCTTCTAATAATTTTGTCATAATAGGATTCCCCTTTCCATGTTAACCTCTTGGATTTCACTCTCTCAAGATCTTTGTTTGCACCTAGAGAAACTGGGCCTTTCCTCCCTCTTCCACCAGTTCCAGACAAGATCAGCATGCTTGTGGAACTGTGGAAGAGCTTCACCTACCTAGTCACCTATAGGCAGACACTCCTCTGATTTGTCGGCCAACCCACTCCTTAACTTCTAAATTACTCATTCCTTATCAACATGCAGTACATGGAATTATAAACTCTGACCACCACAATCCATCTAGTTTTTGCCAGCTCTTTGCATTTCCACACCTCTTCCCATGCCGGAGATCTGCGATCTTAAGGTTGACATCAATGGGCAGCACACTTTTTTGCTGCATCAGGTATGCTGAATTCAGAGTGGCAATTCAATTTTAATTTGTTAACATATTTTTCTAAGTCTTTGTTCCTGCTTCATTTGCAGAGAATTCTTTGCTCCTTCTCTGGAAGACTAAAGAAGTTGGTGAAGCAAGAGAGGAAGAGAGGTCCACCGAAGGTTTCATGGCTCAAAGTAGTGGAGTTTCCCGGAGGTCCGTCTGGCTTTGAGCTCGTCTCAAGGTTCTGCTACAATGATGGCATCATTGACATAACTCCTTCCAACGTCTGCTTCCTTCACTGTGGCGCCATCTTTCTCGAGATGACAGAAGAAGTCTCCACCGGCAACCTCTTGGCACAGACGGAGGCCTTCCTGGACAGAGCGCTCCACTGGACCTGGAACGATATCTTGACAGCCATCAAGAGCTTCGAGCTTTTCTTGCCTGCTGCTGAATCATGTGGCTTGTTCCACAGGTTCATTTCCTGCCTCCTGGGAAAAATCTCGGCCAATTCAGAACTGATACCATCATCTGCTACTCCATGGCCTTCTTCCTCTTCCTCTTCCTCCTCGCCGGATACAAGCTCCGGATCGAGGTGCACGTCCACTAGCAAGACCCCGGAACCCATCAGACCATGCTTCAGAACTGAGTGGTGGTTTGAGGACTTGACCACTCTGGCGCCCAACATGATAGAGGAGATCACGAAAACCATTGGAGCCTACGGCGTGGACAACAAGAGCCCACTTTGGACCAGGTTCCTCTTGCATTACCTCAAGTCGACTGTTCAAAGGCCAACTTTTTCCGGTACTGCTCAGAGTATTGGCCGCCACAGTGAATGCTTCGGTGGTCTTGCCGACACTGCAGTACACGGAGTGGTGCTAATTGGGAGAGGAGCCTTCTCCTGCAGAGGGCTGTTCTGGATTTTGAGAGTGGTCTCTGGGTTTGGCCTTAGCAGGGAGTGCAGGCACAAGCTGGAGAGACTGATGGGTTCAGTTCTGGATCAGGCAACCTTGGATGATATCCTGGTGCCAGGGCATGACGACGGGGTGTACGATGTCAACCTTGTTTTGAGGCTTGTCAGAATCTTTGTGCACTCTGTGGAGGTTGATGTCTCCTTGCAGAGGATGAAGAAGGTTGGACGGCTGATGGACAAGTACCTGGGTGAGATCTCCCCTGACCACGGCCTGAAGGTTTCCAAGTTCCTTGCCGTAGCTGAGAGCTTGCCAGATTCTGCTAGGGACTGCTTTAACGGTGTCTACAGAGCGTTGGACATTTATCTTCAGGTACGAATATGTTAATTTTCTTTTTTTTCCTTCTTTTGTTTGATTCTAATGGACAGAGCACACTTTGCTTTTTGCTTCTTCTGTTTTCTCTCTCTCTCTCTCTCAGTTGTTCATGCATTTGGTGCCAATTTAATTGGTAAACTTTCTATCTAATGGGAAACTGCTGTCTTTCGGCATATTTGCTGCTAGAGAAATTATCATTCTTCTAGCGTTTCACCTTTTTTTTCATTTTTCAATCTCAGAATAAAATTTTCAGAGACATCTCTGCTGTTATATACCTTTGGCTTATGTTTGTATCTTGTATGTCACTTGATAGATAGAAGCTTTTTTTTATGATTCTGTTCAAGAACACTCACTAAGCTCTAGGTGCCATATTTCAATTGTTTTGCTTCAATGTTTATAATATTAATTTTACTGAGCATATAAGTTTGGTGCCAAATGCTATAAATTTATTGCACCGCGTTCCTTCAACTACAGACGCATATTAAATTTCAGATGAGTTTTTTGGTTCTTAATGAGTTCTGGACTCTGACATCCAGTGATATCCTTGACCAAAGTCCTATAGTCTATGTCCAGAGAATCCAGGCTCTATTTTGTTCTGTTCTGATGAGTGAAGTGTACTTGTCTTCTCTGCGATGCTCTACTGTAGCATTTGTTTATATTGGGCATCACATGTTGCATACCTGGTAATAGTCATCCAAATCCATCTGTCCTGTTTGTGCTCAATGAACTTGCACAAGGTGACAGTATTCCAGTGCCAGCTCTATTTATCTCTATCCAATAAAAAATGAAGATAATGCTACGATGTGATTTTTAAAACTCAATGGATGATTTATAGAACAAAGTCTTATTTTCCTTTGCTAACTTGGTACTTTTACTGTTGATGACAGTGTTTCATTTGTAGTTGTTCTTGAATCAAACAAATGCTTCTGCCCTATGATTAGATATACTGAATACTGAAAATAAAACCATTGCTATGTGCTTAATTTGTATCAGTCACACCCAAAACTGCCCATAGAGGAGCGGACGAGGCTGTGCAGATGTTTAAATTACGAGAAGCTCACATTGGAGGCCTGTAAGCACCTTGCCAAGAACAGAATGATACCACCCAGGGTTGCAGTCCATGCGCTGGCCGCACAGAAATCCAACCTTCATTTCAGCACTGAAGCGAAGGAGAGGCCTCATCCTGCGCAGACGCCAATACCGATCTTTTACGGAACCCCCTTGAATGCCTGTACATCCTCGCCGGAATCCTCGGACGAGAAAGAGGAGCTAAAGCTCAGCCTGCACAGAATGCAGGGGAGAGTGATGGAGTTGGAGAAGGTGTGCAGAGTCATGAAGGGTCAGATGTCCATGATAATTAAGGGCAAGCCCGGCAGTAGTTTCAGGGGATTGCCAAGGCTCTGCTGACAACCATAATTTTTCTGTCAATGTCCTAAGCATAATAGGAGTCGGTATAGATTTTTTTTTCCCGCTTATATTGTATAATTTTCATGTTTTGTCTTGATGAGATGATAGCATGGAACACCTTTGGTTTGTATATTTCTAGGTGTTCCTTTTCTTTTTCGTTTCACTTCTTATATATAGTATCTATCTTGATTGAAATTTGTTCTGATAGGAACACCTGTGTTCTTCATTTAGTGAGTAAAATGGGGCATTAATTGATGACTCTGTGAAAGGCATCTCAACTGCTTTAATCGTGACTATAGCAATCAATGTTCTTTCCTCTCTGGACCATCCATTTGGTTCAATTTTCAATTTGCAATGTAGAAGAGCTTGGATTCAATGCGTTGATAGCAAACGCTAAAGTCTCTCACAATTAACTAACGAGAGTTGGGGAGCCTCACTGATTAACCAAAAGTTTGGATACGTCAGAATAGTCGGGCTCGATCAATACGTTTAGTGCTAGTTGAATTGGACGATCCACTTTCCAGACACTGAAGTGACGAATAAAAAAAAGTCTCTCACAATCTATTGATAATGTCTTAAATTTTTAATTCTTAGTATCAATTGGATTGAACGATCGACGTCGTTTTTCAAAAAAAATAAATCTCTCACAATCTATCGAGAATGTCTTGAATTTTTAATCTATTTATAAACCTTTTTTTTTTCTCTTCGGCTACAATTTATAAATTCTTTTGACCCCTTTGTGTTGTAAGCGACGATAAAATTGTTCCTCCCACGTGAGAATTTTCTATTTTGTATTGAAAATCTTTATATAAACTCCTTAATGTTTGAATTTATTTTTTATTTTATAATTATATCTTCATTTTCTTTCAATTAAAGAAAGTACTAGCAAGTGTAGTCCAATTAAGGAATAGACCTCGGAACCTCTTGCGTTTATGCATGTTTCTTTCTCACAATTTCCCATAATGAAATTTATATCATAATCAGGTTCGTCAGTGGTCATCTATCAGGAGAAGACATTATGTTACACAATGATAGGTGTTAGATACTTCATGTTTGTACTACTTGATGATGAGTTCATATTTCGACTAATCAAGCACAAAAGTGAGTCTTTCGCTTCCAAATAATGAAAGATCCTGACAGAGAATAAGATACTAAAGAAAGTTTAAGTGTCTTATAGTGATCTAGATTCTTGCTCGTATGAATTTGATTAGTTTCGCAAATACGAAGACGTTGGAAGGCATCACACCATGAGAGAATAACAAAATAAAATGATAGAATGAGTAAACATAATATTTTTGGAGAGAGAAAGGTGCATTTTCTTTAATGTTATAATGCCATCTTAGACATAATGTTGTCAACTTTGATCAGAAAACTCTCATTGAGGTATGATATAAAAATCTTGCTAATAATAGTAATCTAAAAGTTTTTATTGTCTTGCATATCATTATGTTAGCAAAGAAAAGTTGAAACTAAGTGCCAAAAAAAGAATATAGAGTTTAATTTCTTTCAAATCATAGAGTCATCAGCAACAGAAGTATGACCTTTGTTGGGTCACTAATGCTTTGGTTGAAAGTGGATGTTGTTGATGAGAGTATCAACTCATTGAGGTAACTCCAATGGCGAATGATTATGAAGGATCACAAATTTAACAAATAAATAGATTTGGAGCAAAACATGACTTCTTTACATAATAGATGACTGAAAAAGTGGTCTTAAGAGTCGTCTTTCTACAAGGATGTCATTGCATATGGTAGATTGTGATGATCAGTGAGATGGAATATCTTTACAAGAGCCAAATATAATAAGTGGCAGAGGCAAAAAAGCTTTTATAGCTGACCCAATTTTAAATTTTCATCTTATCTATTTCATTACAATAGTATGAAGTTAAAATTATTCTTCAAATAAATATATTATTTTCTATACCTAACATCAGTTGGAAGAGTGATATTTTTCAAATTTCTTAAATCATAATATAGTTAGCTGAAAAGTATTTTAGGATTGAGTAAATGTGAATATTTAATTATAATAATATGTCAAAAAAACATTGCACGATTATTTTTATATATCTTCATATATAGTAGTTTTATATTAAAGTATCATGCATATCATACACCATTTACATTTATACAAGTTTAATTAAGAAAAGTACATTAAATAGAAAATATATATAAATAAAATAATAAAAATTGATAACTATTACATAATAACATAAGAGAAAAATTCGATATACAAACTATATTCTTTAATGTTTGGAAGACTCACCAGCAATTTAAAAAAAAAAAGATAAACTTGGGTATGTAGGAGTATTTGAACTTGTCAAACGGAGAATAACAAGGGGTTTGGACCTCTAAAAAATGTATGTAAAAAATGTATGTGCAGGCACTGGAATTCTATATTAGTAATTACATCTACTATAGTCATATATATTACTATCAGCTTGCTGAAAGTGACACTCTATTGCTCAAAAACTGTAACCAGGTTCGACTCTTCTCAGCACCACTAATTTTTCATTTCTTTTTTACACTGGTTTTCTAAAATGATCATATATGATTGATATTTTTTATACTGGTTTTCTAAAATTATTATATATGATTGATATCTAATAATCTCATGATTGTCGTATAATGTTTTTACCTTATATTTTTATCCAATAATTAATTCCTCTTCTAGGCATTATATTATATCTTATTTCCTTTAATCATTTTTTCTTAATTACATGGTCCAAGTCCATAATTTTTTACCACTTATTTTTATAGTTGATCTTCCATGTTTTATAATATTTTTGTTCTCTATTTTCATCTAATTAATTCATTCTTTCTCTTTAGACATTATGCTTTACTATTTTATATTTTTAATTTTAATTATTTTATTTATATATTACCTTTAATCAATGTATAATTAGGTGTTATGGTATCATTTATACCCATTTGATTCATAATTATTATATATAATCCATATACATAAATAGTAATGCAATATTGTTTTGTGTTATACCCATGATCTCTTTCTAGCTCTATTGTTATAATTAATACTATAAATTATTATTTATGTTTTAATATCATAATATAATATTTTAAATTAATTTTGGATTCTAAAATTAATATCTTTATTATATACATATAAGTAAAAAAATAAAATTTACAGAAAGAACAAATGAGCTCTTCGACTAGATACATGTGAATGTGAACCCACTCAAAATATTCCTGGCTCCGCCACTGAATATAATATACTAATTTACTTGCAGGTATGGGAATCAAGGCCTTTGAACCAAAATACAAAAGGATCATTGACTCAAAGTGAATATCCGAGAAAAATAATTAAATTTAAAGAGTTGAACGTGGGAGATGGAAATTTTGTCTAGTTGTCAAAAGGTCATTAACAAAAAGAGAGTTTCAAAGAGATATTTTCACTTATTATCATGCACACCACTATTAGAGTTCATCGACGGACTCGAACAACTATATATAAAGACTGCTTTTCACTAAGCAGCGTTCATTGGGTGCTAGTAGTTTAGGTTTGAGTTTTGGAGTCATCCCTTGATCAGGAAATTAATTTTTATTATTTTATCTTCCTGACTTCGGATTAGTCAAGTGCTAATAGTCTTGAACATCGGAGACCTCCCATAGACTCGGGGCATCATCTAAAAAAATGACTATTTTTCGCATGAAGGATTTGATGAAGATAATTTGATGAGTAAATAGAAGGGTTCATCGTTCTTGACAAGGAAGACTAAGTTTGCATACTAAAGAAAAGTTGTCTCCAATACAAAGTAAAAAATTGTTTGACAACTCATGATCCTTAGAAGATTAAAATAAGATTCCATCGCTTAGAACATCAAGATTCTGCTTGATGGGCATTTAAGTAAAGGATTTAACAAAACTTCTTAGGATTGCTTTGTATATAAACAAAGGTGAATGATGACTCGACTCCACTGTTTATCTAATCTTTTACGTTAATTATATGAATATTAATACTAGAAACATTTCAAGTAATCATGATTTGAAAGAATTTTTGGGTACAAAATTTGGCACAAAATCTAAGAATTGATACAGAATTTGGTAGAGAAATCTTGGTAAAGAAGAAAAGATCTTTGGGGATGAATATGTTAAGGATCATATACATGATAAATTCTTCGTCTTACAAAAGTAATATTCGAAAGATTTTATTTACATTTGGAATGTCTAGAATGACACCTTTGAATAATTTACCATGCATCTTCAAATGTATATATTTTTATTGTCTTTGCACTTCAATCTAATGCAGAAAAGGAGTACATGTGTTGGGCTATGCTATGGTTGCATAAGACTCAAAATTGAGTAGATTCATGAGTTATCAAGAAAAGAGCATTCACAAACAATGAAGCATATCTTTCAATTTCTCAAAAGAACAATCCCATCTTTAAAAGTGATAGAGTTTGTGTGGTTACATGATATTCAAATTTAGATTATAATACAAATTTTGATAGAAGAAGATTTATGAGAGATCTATTATCGGTTGGAGTGCTACATCATAACCTAAGAAAGATATTGGCTGAAAAACATACTTAGAGATCTTCAATTACATTAGGATAGGCTATAATGTATTACAATAAGTTAAACACAACCGATCAAATGAATAATAAAAGAAAATAATTTGTTAGTGTTATATATTATTTTATGTATACCGAGGAGAGGATCAAGGAGAAGAAAGATCAGTACTATAAATAAATCAATTGATAGGTTCATCATGTTAGTTCCTCAGGTCAAGTTTTAGTTTGCATTTGCAGACATAAACAATTGGCAATAACCTTGAGATGAGGCTCGCGAGATAGAGCTTGACAGATATCATGTTCCATAGATGATTCAAATTAAGGTGAAATTTTTTTTATAATATCTTATTTTAATTAATTTGTAAACTATCGTCCAAATGAAAGCTCGGGGATGGAGTTATGAAAACTACAAGAAAAAGGCTAATTACATACGGTCAAATCGGCCCCAAACTGTCAAAAATCATAATTGTCGACGGGTTTCTCGACGGAACCAATCCGTCAAAAAAAGGGTCGTCGCAAATCGATTTTCGACAGTTCGAAAAAATTCGTCGGAAGTATCGACGGTTTTGACCGCCGAAAGTTTCGGCGGTCAAAATTGTCAAAACTTTCGACGGTCGTCGCAACCGTCGAACTTTCGGTGGTCGCAGCCGTCGTAAAGAATTTTAAAATATAAAAAAAATTATCTGCCCGCCAGATCACGTCGGCATGGCGGCCAGACCTATTTTAATTTTTATTTCATTTTGTATTTTATATTGTTAGTCCTGTTGGAATTTGAAGGTTTCAAATTTCAAATATATTACTTTGTGAACATTGAAAAACGAATTCATACTAATTAGTTAAGTATGAAATGTAACATCACACATTTTCATCAATGAAGTGTTATAATATTGAATGAAAAGACATGTTCACATGTGTTATAAGTGAAAAGATGTCATGAATGAATTATCTCATTAATGAAATGAGGTTCTTAGATGAAGAGTCACATCACTTTATAAGTGGAGAGATATGTTCACATTTGAATATGTGTGTTCATATTTCAAGAGTTATACTCACATTTGAATAGATGCATCATTTCATCTTAAGATGTGTCACTTGATATGTGTTCATATACCAATAGATGTGTCCTTTCATCATAAGGTGTGTCCTTAACTAATAGATGTGTCTTTTCGATGAAAAGACACTAGACACATCCTTTCATGAAGCATCCTTTCAAGCCTTTCAAACCTACAAATAGACTTTCCCTTCTTGCATTTTCAATCACTCATATCAATCGAAAGCAATTGAAAGTGATGAGAAGCAATGAACATGTGATGAATACTATATGTACAACACATGAAAATGCATTCAAGTCATTGCAAATTACTAGAATAAGAGACTGGGTTCTTCAATAGTTGCTAGTTGGCGAACTCGGTGACTTCGTTATATCCTGGGAGTATTATTGTCGCAAGCCCAATAGCAAACTTCGTGTGGGGATAAATAATTCTTTAAAGATAGCGATTTGATCTTTATTTCTTCTCTTTCCATCTACCCACGATTTCCAATAATTTTAGAGAATTATTCTATTGAGATGGTTAAAGAGATCAATGCTACATGCAAGAGACGGATCAAGAGTACATGAAAATTCATTCAATTTGATTATGTGAATTTCATCAATTGAGGTACGCTTTCATGTTCATTTGTACTCTTAAAATATGATTTGACATTCTTTCTTTTCTAGCATAATGAACATTATTACAATAAATGTTCTGGATTTTGTTTCTTGTTCAAAATCGTAAATTTGATGAATTTTGAACTTATTTGAGTTGTGCTGAGAAAATAAATGCTATATTATATATTTGTTTAGAATATATAAATCACATTTTGTATGTGATGATGATTTTCTATTCGATTGTATCTTTTTATGAATCTTTCGAATGTGTCTTTAGTTCTCCAAAATTTGTTTACTTCGGATTTTTATGTGGCTAGTTAATTGATAGTATCAATTAACATGTACTTAGTGGTACATATCTTTGAGAGCAAACTAATGGTATTACTGGTAAATACCTTTCGGATATAGAAAGACAAGATGAAATTTTATCTAATGATATTAATGGTAAACATCACGTGGGATTAGCAAGAAAATACATGATTCTATAATTAATGGTGTTGCCCGTGAACACTTTGTGAAGATAATAAAACAAGTGCAATCTTGTCTAGTGATGTTACTGGTAAACATCACAAGAAAAAGAACATATGTCATATATGTTCAACAATTGTCCGTAAAGCTAGTGATGTTACTGGTAAACATCACAAGAAAAATTAGAACATGCGGTCCTACATGTTCATTAATTGTCAGATAAGATAGTGATGTTACTGGTAAACATCACAAGAAATAGTACATGCGCCCAACATGTTCGACAAATTACCAAAAAGATATTTCTCATAGATAATATCGACAAATTATCGAAAAGATATTTGTCATAGATAATGTCTTGATAGACGCTATAAAGAATGGAAGCATAAGATGAATGCTTAAATGAATGTCTGGACATAACGTTCACTGCAAGATGCTATTACCAAGTATTTGGTATTCGAATGAAAAACAAATATAAATAGGACTCATAGGTGAGGGATGGAGGCAATGCGATATTGTCGGATCTATTTAAGCCTTAGAAGCTTTTGAGAAAAAGATGTTATCGATAAATATCTAAAGAGGCACATCATATAAATGTATGCTTGTACGAATGATCAAAGAAAGCCTACTCAAGATTAGGCATGTGGGGTGAATAGATAAGAGAAGGACATTCAACTATAAGATGTTATGAGAAAAACATCTAAGAGACCCCAAGAGATTGTGCGATCAAAGGCAATGATATTCAATAATATTATAATATATCGTTGGTGCAATTAAATTATGATAGATTGAATATGTAAAATTTCACTATTATAATTTATTATAGGATTTTCAACTTTATCATGGTGTAACTAAATTATAATGGATGAAATATCTATGATATTTCAAAATTATAATTTACTACTGGATTCTCGGATATCAAAAATATATTTGCACTTTAAACTCTATTTGAGTTAGCAAATATAGAAAATTTTGGATATTATCTCATTGGATATTAAAATATATTTGCATTATATACTCTGTAAGAGTAAGCAAATATGAATGTTGTCAAAATTGTGGATATCGAATTTTTTAAAATATATTTGCATGTTATACTCTACGAGAGCAAGCAAATATAGATGTGACAAAGTGTGAATCGCTCATTTGCTTTTTTGCAAATGTGAGCATATGAGGGAATTGACCAATGAATTATCAAGAATTGAAGGACGAAATAAGAAATCGTCCATGTCATATGAATACTTAAAAATACCATATTCCTAAGGATCTTGAGTTTGATCCTATTATTTGAAGAGTTAGTAATGCAGATTGGCCATTCGCATACAAACTAATCTCGAACTTAAAAAGTATTCGACATGACATAAAGATATGAGTTATCTGAAAGAATTGACCACCTATGTGATTATAGAATAAAAGATGATTATATCTCTGAAATAATCGACTATATGAGAGATTTGATTGATGATTTAATCTCGAAGTGATTATATATGCAATCATAGAAACGAATTGATCACTCATGATATGACCCTTGGAATGTGTATAGATTGAAATAAAGTCTACGAAGAATGACAACTTGAATGGTTGCTTTCTTGATCAGTGTGAAAAATTAATCATAATAATAGATGAAAAGAGCAAACTAGAAGATTACGAAAAAGTCTATTTTTGGATCTTTTATATCTATTGAATATAAAGTGAAACTATACTTGTGTCTATGTGGCAAAGGAATGTTTGAAAAGAACATTCGGATCAGTTTTTTAGGTAAACTAATCTTGATAAATCTTATTAGAAAAGTTTATCATAGATTGAAACTATGTAGACAAAAGAATATTTAGGATACAATGTAAAAAATTGTATCAGTTGAGTTCATATGATGACAAGAACTCCTAGAGACTAAATGGTATAAGAGATTTTAATAATCTCATTAAAACCATAAGTGTCCATCGAATATCGATAAAAGAGTTTTTAGTTATCTCGTTAAAACCATAAATATAGATAAATTTCTTTTTTGAGTAAAGAGAAATAAAATAGCAATTATATTAAAATGTGGAGGTGCACCACCTCAAAAGTTAATGAAAGCATACATGTGATGTATGTAAAATTGCTATGTGCTAAAGTAGTGAAGTCATGTATTAAACTTCAGAATATATTTTCATGTTTAATTTGTGTAATATCAACAAATGGAAAGAAACGAAATGGTTTGAATATGTTGAATTAAAATTGTTGTGGCCACGACTAGTGAACCATTTCTATCCTCTAGTGTTTTACATTGGCAAAAGTGTGCTATGTTGAGTACTTAAATGCCAATTAAACTTATGGTTATTAGTAATGAAAATCCTTCTTTATTCTAGTAAAAATCTGGCCTCAAGGTTCAAAGGGTAACAACAAGTTACTTAATAATCGGTGCACTAGGAAGAGGATTTAGTGCAAATATTAATTGATGATGAGTTGAAAGCTCTTAATCGATGGATATGTGTTATTCTAAATTGGTATGTGTTATCGATATATTTCACCTATATGAATATAGAAGTGGTGCCGCTTCAATCAAGAGGTTTAGAGGTTTACTCTTGTAAATATTCATGAAATCGGAATGAGCACATGGCCATAATAGTGCTAGTTAATATAGTCTCTTATTCAAAATATTGAGCACAATTGTGTGTGTGACACTTCTGATTCAGACGTTAAGAGTAATGGTTCAAATCTAATAGATACCAATTACTTGTTTGAACTTTGAAACGTTTACACTAATGGAAGGTTCAAATCTAACGATACCTTTCGCTATGCATGACTGTACAACTTAATATTTTAAATTTGCAATCTTGTGGGGGATTGTTGGAATTTGAAAGTTTCAAATTTTAAATATATTACTTTGTGAACATTGAAAAACGAATTCATACTAATTCATACTAAAAAATGTATGTAAATAAACAGCTACTATATAAATATAATATAGTAATTTACTTGCAGTATGGGAATCAAGGCCTTTGAACCAAAATACAAAAGGATCATTGACTGAAAGTGAATATTTAAGAAAAATAATTAAGTTTAAAGAGTTAACATGGGAGATGGAAAATTTGTCTAGTTGTCAAAAGGCCATTAAAAAAAGGAGAGAGTTTCAAAGAGATATTTTCACTTATTATCATGCACACCACTATTAGAGTTCATCGACGGACTTGAACAACTATTCGCAACAAGCTCAGTTGGTAAGCAGCGTTCGTTGGGTGCTAGTAATTTAAGTTTGAGTTTTGGAGTCATCCCTTGATCAGGGAATTAATTTTTACTATTTTATTTTTTTGACTTCGGATTAGTCAAGTGCTAATAGTCTTAAACACCGGAGACCTCCCGTAGATCCGGGCCAGCATAAAAAAAAATTAACTGCTTTTCGCATGAAGGATTTGATGAAGATATTTTGATGAGTAAATAAAAGGGTTCATCGTTCTTGACAAGGAAGACTAAGTTTGCATACTAAAGAAAAGTTGTCTCCAATACAAAGTAAAAAATTGTTTGACAACTCATGATCCTTAGAAGATTAAAATAAGATTCCATCGCTTAGAACATCAAGATTCTGCTTGATGGGCATTTAAGTAAAGGATTTAACAAAACTTCTTAGGATTGCTTTGTATATAAACAAAGGTGAATGATGACTCGACTCCACTATTTATCTAATCTTTTACGTTAATTATATGAATATTAATACTAGAAACATTTCAAGTAATCATGATTTGAAAGAATTTTTGGGTACAAAATTTGACACAAAATCTAAGAATTGATACAGAATTTGGTAGAGAAATCTTGGTAAAGAAGAAAAGATCTTTGGGGATGAATATGTTAAGGATCATATACATGATAAATTCTTCGTCTTACAAAAGTAATATTCGAAAGATTTTATTTACATTTGGAATGTCTAGAATGACACCTTTGAATAATTTACCATGCATCTTCAAATGTATATATTTTTATTGTCTTTGCACTTCAATCTAATGCAGAAAAGGAGTACATGTGTTGGGCTATGCTATGGTTGCATAAGACTCAAAATTGAGTAGATTCATGAGTTATCAAGAAAAGAGCATTCACAAACAATGAATTCAATTTCTCAAAAGAACAATCCCATCTTTAAAAGTGATAGAGTTTGTGTGGTTACATGATATTCAAATTTAGATTATAATACAAATGTTGATAGAAGAAGAATCATGAGAGATCTATTATCGGTTGGAATGCTACATCATAACCTAAGAAAGATATTGGCTGAAAAACATACTTAGAGATCTTCAATTACATCAGGATAGGCTATAATGTATTACTATAAGTTAAACACAACCGATCAAATGAATAATAAAATAAAATAATTTGTTAGTGTTATATATTATTTTATGTATATCGAGGAGAGGATCAAGAAGAAGAAAGATCAATACTATAGATAAATCAATTGATAGGTTCATCATGTTAGTTCCTCAGGTCAAGTTTTAGTTTGCACTTGCAGAACATAAATTGGCAATAACCTTGAGATGAGGCTCGCGAGATAGAGCATGACAGATATCATGTTCCATAGATGATTCAAATTAAGGTAAAAATTTGTTGATAATATCTTATTTTAATTAATTTGTAAACTATCATCCAAATGAAAGCTCGGGGATGGAGTTCTGAACACTACAAGAAAAAGGCTAATTACATACAGTCAAATCGGCCCCAAATCGTCAAAAATCATGATTTCGACGGATTTCTCGACAGAACCGATTCGTCGAAAAAACGATCGTCGTAAATTAATTTTCGACGGTCAAAACCGTCGAAACTTTCGATGGTTGTCGCAACAGTCGAACTTTCGGCGGTCGCAACCGTCGCAAAGAATTTTTAAAATATAAAAAAAATAGCCGGCCGCCAGATCACGTTGGCTAGCAACCGATCAGGCTGCGGCCGGCCAGATCACGTCGGCATGGCGGCCAGCCAGATCTGACCGCTAGCGGCCTGATCGGGCCGCGGCCAGATCTATTTTAATTTTTATTTTGTTTTGTATTTTATATTGTTAGTCCTTCTGTAAAGTCTCTAGGATTTGAATTATTTTGTATCTTATAATCATTTTTCTTTTCTTTCATATGAAAAAATGTCATCATCCGAGAAGCAATATAATTAATAATGAATTTCATATATATTATATGTTTACTCTTGTGAATTTTTTGTTCTCTCGTCTTTTGTCCTAATTAGTCCTAACACGAGAGAGATAGAAAGAGAGAGAGCACACTTTAGGGTTGACAATTTCCAATCTGCATGTGGAGATCAGTGATCAGTATCCATCTTTTGTTCCAAGTTGAATGAGTAGTTTAGGTTGTTGAGACATCACAGCAAGGATGCATTCTCAAAGTGGTTCTCTTAGATGCAAGCAAGGACTGAGGCATGTGCAGGCACTAAAAAAATAAAATTAATATAATAGTGAATATAACAAATTCGAAAACATGTCATGATGACCCAATACTCAGATGAGTTTATAAAGGTTGCGGTTTTGACTCTTACTGGTGTTGGTTCTTTTAGTAAAACCTTTTTTGAATTGTAGTTTACACTACACTTCATATATAATGTCCTTCCAACACAAATAACATATCTTAGCTTCTCATTAAAAAATTATTACTTCTTGACTTTTCCTTTCAATTATCCAAGTACAAAATAAATTTTATATTAATATTTTTTATCTGTTTTTTTTATTCTTAATTATATTTTACTTTCATCATACTCAAATAATAATTGCAATTCATTATTTTATCTTTTAATATCCTAATTCATTTCTACCTGTAAGATATTTAAATTTCATTATTTTTCATGTGATTGTGCCATGTATAATAAATGTACTTTACGCAATTATTTTATTTATTTTGTAGTAATTAATTTTTTATGTTATTAGCTTATTATGCATTATCTATTTGAGGACACAAAAATATTAATTAAAAATTCTAACATATTTATGTTTTATATTATGTTTAATTATTAAATTTATTAAACTAATTTTAATTTAATGTAAATGAAACTTCTTAAAAATCAAATGTAAGTGTACTTTTTCTTCTAAATATATTTTTTTATTTTATTGTAAATTATAGCTATAATTTTGAAATAATATTTTTATACTATCAATAAATTTTAATTATAATATATAAATTTATTGACTATTTATCATTCGAACATTAATTTTTATTAGTTGGCCGGCTCAGGCAATGAATGCAAGCATCTCAGGAAGAAGAATTAGCCCCCCTATAGGCACGACTATGAAGAAGAAGAAGTAGCTACTCACTGCTCACTACTTCCTATGATTGCAGCGGACCACAAAGTTCAAGGTACGACTACGAGCACATTCGGTTTATTCACAAATATTGCATCTGCCAAGTGGAGCATCTCGTTTTTCATAAGTAATGCATCTTTGTGCCCTGCCCCATGTGGTTGATCCGAAGAAGCACAGCAGCTCATTACCTCATACATCGTTCCTGCCAGTGGATAATCTGAGTGGTTTATCCTCCCAAATGTGATGACCAAATTGCCTCGGCTTTCTTTCTTATGTTGCCAAACAAGACGAAATCTTATTTGCATTATTAGAGATTCACAAAAAAAACATGCCACGCATATATATTGCACTCGTCAGATCCTTGCTTTCTAGTTCTCTGCTAATGTATCCAATCTGCTGATGTTTAACTAACTTAGGCAGCAATGACAATGTTCAGTCAGTGTGCTCTCAGTGAATTGTCACGTACTGCAACTTCGATCTGAAAGAGACTGAAACACTGTCAGAAAGAAGGGGGGAAAGAAAGGTAAGCGTTGAATCTGAACAACTTCATGATACACAATGTATATTGTCTTTACAATGACAGCCTCAATGATATTGAAACCTCAATGTTGGACATCATACGCCCAAATGAACCTTCTTTCATGCCCATTATATGCATGTGGATAATGCAATTACTTAATTACAATTATGTGTGTAGTTACACACTTGCACACGGTTAATATAACTATGCATTGATGGCTATAAAAGGTGATGCATAGGCTTCATCTTCGTATATTTGTACGGTTGTTCATAGCGTTCGAGCACAAACTCCGTCGTAAACCTGTCAAATTCTGACAATGTTCAAAGATATATGAATGATGAACATGTGACTTCTTTTCGTACGTGATCGAAATCTCAACAACGAATCTGAAATAATGTAGAAAATCATTGATGATATGTTCTTTCGCTGCTTATACCAATTTCTCCGATCAGTATCCAGAGTCTAATAAGCTTTTCTCCTATAAGGTTGTCTCGTGCGAATAAAAAAAAAATATTTTTGCAATTTTCTTTGTCGTGAGGAATAGATAACTATGTGCATAAGTTCGCTGAAGTGTCGTGGCAGGAGGCGCGTTCAACTACGACTCCATGCATGCAAATGTTCCATGCGATGAAATGTGCATGGCTGGACATTTGGGACGTTGACCTGGATTTTGTTTACAACATCCATTTTTTGTTTTTATTAACTTTGATCGACTGTGCAAGACGTATCCGTGCAAAACGTGCGCTTGTGACATATCTGTCCAAAAAAAAAAAAGTGGCGGCACTGTAGCGATCTACAGTGAGCGCACGGACGCCACCGCGCGCGGGCCAGGGGCCGTCGTTTCGGCGCGACACGCAAGCGGGCCGTGGCAAGCTACGCAGTGCCGTTCGGCGCAACGCGCGCAGGCCAGAGGCAGCCCGCTGTGCGGCGCCGTTCGGCGCCACACGTTTGGGGCCGTGGCCCGCTGCGCGGCGCCTCTTGGACAACACGTGGGCGGACGGCGACCCACTGTAGCGCGTAATCGCGCAAGCGGGCGCTGGCCTGCTGCGCACATTGAACAGTTTTTTTTTATTCAGATTTAAAAGCAAAACTCGGGAAATAGTTTAAAATTGAGAAAAATATGTTTTTGGACACAGAAAAATTCAAAAAAATTATTATTATTATTATTATTATTATTATTATTATTATTATTATTATTATTATTATTATTATTATTATTATTATTATTATTATTATTATTATTATTATTATTATTATTATATGCATGCGTTATTATGCATCTTATAGTTATTTTATGTCATGATAATTATATTATGATAAATTAGAATATTTGTCATTTATGCACATTATTTGGTTAGAAAATTATGAATAATTTTCTGAAAATTTCATAATATCTAATATGCATGTTTTGTATTTATGCATATGTGTTTTTGCATATTATGCCATGCTATTATGTTTAATTTTAATTTATGGAAATAATCATGTAATTTTAATTAGAAAATTGATTGGATAAATTTTCTAAAAAAATTGTATGTCATATAATTTTATGCATATTAATTTAATTATAAATATTTATTATTACATGAAAATGACATGTTGTTTGTCGTACAGTGTACATAATTAAGAATTTTATATTATTGCATGATTTTTTAAGTGTAGTATGTCACACTTAAATTAAATTTCTATATGAATTAGATATTCATGCTCACAATTATGTTGTATTTATTTAAAGTGTATTTAATAGTGACACTTAGTAAATTGACATGATAATTGAAATATGAACATTATTAGTTCATTATGTGATCTGGACTATGTAATAAGAAATTTTAATTTTAATTTTAATTTTAATTTTAATTTTAATTTATGGAAATAATCATGTAATTTTAATTAGAAAATTGATTGGATAAATTTTCTAAAAAAAATTTATGTCATATAATTTTTTGCATATTAATTTAATTCTAAATATTTATTATTACATGAAAATGACATGTTGTTTGTCGTACAGTGTACATAATTAAGAATTTTATATTATTGCATGATTTTTTAAGTGTAGTATGTCACACTTAAATTAAATTTCTATATGAATTAGATATTCATGCTCACAATTATGTTGTATTTATTTAAACTGTATGTAATAGTGACACTTAGTAAATTGACATGATAATTGAAATATGAACATTATTAGTTCATTATGTGATCTGGACTATGTAATAAGAAATTTATTTTCTTTATAAAAGAACATGTGCATATACGACAAATTAGGCATAATATGAAATTATATTATATATTAGGAATAATATATGTTATGTGAATTTGTGAGTCATTAATTCACATATTTATATTAAGTTATGCACAAACTATTTTTATCACATTTGTCATGTGAAATATGCACACTATTTATGAATTTTCTTTACGACAAGAAACATGTGCATATATGTTTATAATTACACGTGAAATGAATTGCACAATTTTATATGATGAAAATTTATGTAATAAATTTTAATTAACAAGACATGCATGATATGAATTTATGTATATGATTGAGAGTTATGTGTCATAAATATAGAGTTAGACATATGATAATAATTATGTGATTATTTGTATGTCTATTATCATACTTATGTTTAATTATATGAGTCTGACAAATAATATTCATTTATATGTAAATGAATTATACGATTATTTGCATGCATTATACATTCATATATGTGATTTCTGCAATATTTGCTTTGAATGCATAAAATTTGTTAATTATGAATGTGACATGTTTCATGAAATTTAGAATATAGGTTTTTGACCTTATGAAACATAGATAGTCCAAATAAAACTGAGACATCTAATTTGTATGATGGTCAAGGTAATAATTTTTGTTGAGCGGTGCGTAATATGTGCATGTTTAAAAAAGTACTGAAAAGATATTGTTAGTGAGAAATATAGTACATTTTTTTCTCGGTGGATTTATCTGGTGTACTATTAACGTAGTCTCCAAAAATTATTATGTTTACATAACATGATGACATTTTTTCAATTATTGTGATGACAAGTCGAAGGGGTGATGATTTTCTAATTGGCACTTTGCAAACGTAAAGAAGAGCTCCCATCACATAACCCTGATTGTCCTAACCAATTTTTTGAAAATAATATGTTAATCACATCATATATTTTTTAGATGATTTTAAATGTTCATTTTTTTTCAAAATGAATAGATAGTACCTTGGTGCAATATATTACTTTTTAATGAATGATAATTGTTTTTTCGAATAGTGAGATATGAGTGGGAGCATATCAACCATCTCGATGTCATTACCTTAAAAATATTATTATATTATTATTTATGAATATATGCAACAAGAAGATATGCAAAATCTGATTCAGTTCTCTTATGTAAGTTTGATCGTACATAAGTGACACAAAAAATGAGTCTTTGCAATATGACAAAGTCAAAAGGAATATGTTAAAGTGACACATGACAAAAGATAATCTCCGTCGAGTACGATCACTGTCACAATTCTCATGACCTTAATTCATTAAGAAAATAATAGCTTTTTACATTAGTTTTCTTCAACAAATATCTTATATATTTGTACGTGATGATAAACTTGATGACTGAGTTAGAGAATCTTGGTCATACTTTTTATAATGACTACGTGATAGTTACTTATTTCTAATAAGTATAGTAAGCTTGCGCACATATTTGATGTTTAGTGAAAATATCAAATATGTTTTACATTTATTTGAAGAATGTGTGTCATTTTCAACTATGACATATATTGTCCATGTCAAAATAAGAAAATTGCTACGAGTTTTCGACAAATATCATATTCCAATAAATAATGTATAGATATTAAGAAGGGCTAACGCTTCTCGCATCGACGTGGGAATCATGATGGAAAAGTTAATATAAGCAAAAGAAAGTGCTATGCTTGTGGCAAATACGATAATTTTCACTCGTTATTATGCTGAGTAAAAAAATATTGATATAATCGTATGGTAATTTTGTTTAATGATAATGTTGTTTGGTTGTTGAAATTAGTCATTTTGTGGACTGAGATTATTAGAATAACTTATCATGTAATTAAAGAATAATGAATTTTTTATATGACTTAACCTGCAAGCCAAAGGGCATAGTTGGAAATAATATGAAAGTGGAAGTTAAAAAAAATTATGACTTGCAAAAGTTTCATTTACAATAGATGAATCTTCTTATTTTCGTTGTACCATTGTACCACTATTTTAAAATGGATAAGGATATAATATCTAAATTTGATATTTTGGACAGACGTTGTTATGTATTCACTTTTATCATTAAATTTTATATTTAATGAAGTTCCTTTATGAATTTTTTTTGAAAAATGATTATCTATGTCTTCATTACTTTAAGGATTCAAGTTGAATATTTATGTCACCTGACATAAATAGGTTTGCCAAAAGTTTTGTCTAGTTGGTGACATTTTTTAGGCACATAAATATAGACTAATTTGATAAAACATATTTTCTTATTAATTGACAATTTTTAATTGGCAATAAAATACGGAAATCATTTATGAACAAAAAGTTACAATAATCTATTTGTATTGAATGTTTAAAGTTTCATATGGTTTCTTTCGTCACATTTTCGCATTATAAATCATACATATAATTTATCTAAGTTGATAACATGAATTATTTTATACGAATTCATGAACTTAAAATTTGACTTTACGGATCCAACCTAAATCGATCTTAATTGATCCGAGAAGATGGTAGGAAATCATAGAGGCGGGAGGATTATTGTACATCTCTTTTTTTTTTTCAAAATTCTTACATATTACTTGAGGATTTACCCCAAGTTCGAACCACCCTGGCGCCAGCAGCACATCGATTTTTCTGTCTTTATTTTCTTTTTCATTTGTTATTTTTACATATTACTTATTATTAATTTATTTGGTTTTGGCATATAATTCATTTTTTTTTCATATCTAATCATAACTCATCCATACCAAATTTTATAATAAAAATTCTTATTTTAAAACATCTTATTGTGCTTCATCTACATTTGTCATTTAAAAAAAATTATGGATGTATATATCATTAATCTTTATCAAAGCATCATTATTTTTAATAATCATTTTATTTACTATACCAATTTTTTAAGCATAAATACCTGGTTCTTAATAGCATTTTTCATTTTTATCATGTTTTATGTACCTTTTTGAATATATTTTTCTAAATTTAGTTATAATACAAAAAATTTAAAATAACTAATTTATTTGTAAAATTTGTATGCCGTTTAAAGATTAAATTCTTTATTATTTTATATATGATTATTTTTTATATATAACTATGTGATTTATTTAAGTTATATGTCATTGTTTGTACATAATTTTCAAAAGATAATTATGTCATTATTAAAAAAAATTGACATGAAAATGTTATTACATCAGTTTTTTTAAAAAATAATATTATTTTTATATTAAATATTATTATTTTAGTTATGGTAATATGAATTTTTTTCTTCCACTTAAGACTCTCTCTCTCTCTCTCTCTCTCTATATATATATATATATAATGTGAATTACGATTATAATTATTGGTGGTCATCATTTCTCTCCTAAAAAGCCAAGATTAGCAAATAAAAAATCATCACCTCAATGTGGAAATTGTATGCCTATGCATAATCATTATCTAAACAAAAGAAAGTTTACATTATTTATGTGACTATTTGTAACGTGAAAATTCAAATTGATAAGGCTTTAGAGAAAATCCAGCCAAATGTTCCCGTCGACCGCCGGGCAGCGGCGGGCCAGTTAATGCATGCCGACCCGTGGAGGATCTGTGAGGGTGTAAAGTCGTCGGTGCCCTTTTCATAATTGGAGAACGTGTCGTTTAGATAGCAACAGCGACTAACCAATGTCCAACCACTTGTCCATAGTTCCATATTAACAGGTTATAAACACAACTTAAAAGTCAACGATCAAAATCAAGTTTCACATTATATTAATATGGAATACTTAGTTGATACAAGTATTGAATCCATTTTTCACACAGAAGATTTCGGCAAATAATTGAAATTTCTATTTGTTTCCCTCAAAATCATACACCATGCTTCCTCGAATCATGTTTCCAGTCAAAAATATTTTTTTTCTACATATATCGACTTTCCTATTAAAAGTTTTAATATTATTATTATGAAATTATTTTCACATATTTCAAATTATAACACGTCTCAATTCATCCATCTTGCAACGAATTCCACAGGCTTGATTCGTTCTTTTCTTTGAATAATTAAGATGCACAAATTGACATGGACTTTCTTGGTTCTTGCCGTTTATATCTGCTAACCTGAACTTGTGTTTTTTTTTTATATTTTTTTATTAAGTGGCAACCTGAACAATAAGAAACAGATTAAATTAAACGTCACTACATGCGTGTAAATATATATTTTTTTCTTTCTTTTGGCTGTTAATTTCAACATGAAGGTTTATGTGATCAGTTGTATTATTACTTCACATGTATCAGAAAAAGAAAAAAAAAATTCAAAGTCTGACATGTTCAATATGGCGAGCAGAAAGACTTCTTAGTCATCATCTTTGATATAGGATACATGTGAGAGAAGAAACAATTTCTTAGTAAAACAAATAGAAATGTAACCTCTTCATAGGATCTGGGACTTTGATATGGAAAGATCATTAATGATATATTTTTTTTCTTATGATAGCTAGTTAACTACTCACATTGGGTGCACCTGTCACTTTTAGGTTGATAGTATAATAGATGACTAATTTAATTTAAAACTAAAATAGAACGATTAAACATCTCTCAAAATTAATGATTGCAAAATTTGATCTTGAGCCATCTCTATTTCAAAGTTCAATATGCTAACTAGTTACATCGGTTTATTATTAGGCTACGCTATATGTTACACGGGAAAAAAAAATTACATTGGGAAAAATCAATGGAAGAGTGAAATAAATATCTCCTTTTGGGTAACAAAAGAGAAGGGAAGCAAAGTTGATAAAAATTTATTTAGTTGCCAAAAGCAGGAAAACGAGATTAAAAAAAGATTCCTAGACAAATACAACCTTAGGCATTATTTTCCATATCACATAGATGGGATTGTTAGGTGTCAAAATTATCTTATAAGATAGCGAAATAAATTAGTATAGATTCATTATGATTCCACCTTTAACCATCTTAATTCACTAATTTGTTTCCTTAAGTAAATTTAATTTTTTTCTTAATGTATAAGTTCTTCGATTATTTAAAAGTTTTCCGCATGTATTATTATTATTATTATTATTATTATTATTATTATTATTATTATTATTATTATTATTATTATTATTATTATTATTATATAGTAAAAGTAAAACGATTAGTTAGAGCTGAATTATTAATCATATTTATGACATGTAATAGCTGCCTTCTAGAACGCCAAAAACGTCAAATAAAGTTATCGTCAAAGTTTAATAACGCCGCATTATATTTACTTCTTTCTCCTCGTAAATTTGATTTTGATCTGTTCACTTCTCTAATAAGTTCTCTTGCTCTTCATCATCGTCGTCGTCGTCACCGTCCTCCTCGATTAGCGTTCCATGGGGAAAGCAGGAGACCATGGCGCCCTCCGGAGTGGTGTGCACGTCGTTGTTATCCCATGGCCTGCGCAGGGCCACATGCTCCCCATGCTCGACATCGCCCGCCTGCTCGCGGCGCACCCCGGCGTGGCGGCCGTCACCGTCTTCACCACCCCGGCCAACGCGCGACGCATCCACTCCACCATCGAGCGCGCCGCCGCCGCGGGCCTCCCGCTCCGTTTCGTCTCCTTCCCGTTCCCGGCCGCCGAGGTCGGCCTGCCCCAGGGCTGCGAGAGCGTCGACGCCCTCCCTTCGAGGGACTACATCCGCAACCTCGTCGCCGGGACCGCGCTGCTGAGGGAGCCCATCCTACGTCACCTGCGTGCGCACGCGACGGCGCGACCCAGCTGCGTCATCAGCGACGTATGCCAGTGGTGGGCCCTCAAGGTCGCGCGCGCGCTCGGCGTCCCATACTTCCTGTTCCATGGCTACAGTTGCTTCTCCCACCTGGCCATCGAGAACCTGTACAAGTACAAGACGCACGAGGCGGCAGCCTCCTCGTCGGAGCCCTTCGCGCTCCCGGGGATTCCCCACCGGGTCGAAATCACAACAGCTCAACTGCCGAGGAACTTCCAGCCAGGTTACGCGGCCATCTTCGAGGACATCAGGGAGGCGGAGATCTCGGCGGACGGATTCGTGGTGAACAGCTTCGAAGAACTGGAGCCCGGATACGCCGAGCTCTTTGCGGAGGCGACCGGGAAGAAGGTTTGGACTCTCGGGCCCGTGTCGCTCTGCAACCAGGACAAGGAAGACGCGGTGACGAGGGGGCACGACGCCCCGGCATCAGACGCCGTGCAGTGCATGTCCTGGCTCAACGCCATGAAATATAGCTCGGTCATCTACGTGAGCTTCGGCAGCACGGGCAATTTCCCGACGCCGCAGCTGATTGAGCTCGGCGCCGGGCTGCTCGCTTCCGGGCGGCCATTCATTTGGGTGATCAAGAAGGCGCAGGAGGAATTCGAAGAATGGCTCTCCGGCGCTGCGGCTGGGAACCCCAACTGCTTTGTGATCAGGGGATGGGCGCCGCAGGTGCTGGTCCTGTCGCACCGGGCGATCGGGGGATTCATGACGCACTGCGGGTGGAACTCGACGCTGGAAGGGGTGGCCGCGGGCGTGCCCTTCGTCACGTGGCCGCTGCAGTCGGATCAGTTCCTAAACGAGAGGCTGATCGTCGAGGTGCTGAGGATCGGAGTGGCGGTCGGCGTCGAGAAGCCGGTGGACCTGGGGAACGGGGAGGAGGTCAGGGTGGTGAGCCGGGAGGAGGTGGCGAGGGCCGTGGAGAGGTTGATGGCCGGAGGGGAGGAAGGAGAAGAGAGGAGGAGGAGGGCCACGGAGCTCGGCCGGAGGGCCACCGAGGCCGTTAGGGAGGTCGGCGGCTCCTCTCACTTGAGCATGTCACTCTTGGTGCAGCACGTAGCTGAGCATGCGGCGTCCCAGCGTGTCAAAGAGGTGGTCACATAGGAGTACAATATAGGGCGTACGTACTTCGTTAGGGCAGTTCCTAGTTGAAGTACAATTTCTTGACAAGAATTAAAAAAGTTCTTGCTTGCTTTCAACACCAATCACATATGATGTATCTCATCATTGTTAGCTATAAACTTGGTCGCAATCATGATAGTCCACAAATCAAGCAACAGTAAGATTCCTAGTTAATATGCATGAATGCATGCTTTACCATTTGATGTCAAAATATACTGTGGTACCAAATCAATTAAGCACTCTTTTTTCTGTTTCATGCTGCAACTTTGAGAGAAGGTGGTGATGGAGTAGTGGTGACACACAATCTGGCTTCTTCTGTAATTGTATATGTTTCTCTAGCTGTTTATGTTTCCCTTTTAATCCTCCTACTAGCTGTGCTGTTTAATGAATACCATTTTTATTTCCAACAACAATGGAAGCTATTAAGTTGTCACATCTTTTTTTTTTTTGGCTTCCTTTCATTGTTGCTTTTCTTGTTCCTTCTGATATGATATTAGTTTTCAGATGAAACAGGGGACTGGTGCTTTTCTTTCTTTTCACACAAATTTCATACACAGCATTCAATTTGTCCACTGCCTGAGGCGAAAAGTTAGTGGCAACCATGTGACCATTTCCATTTCCAAAGGTTCAGGGCATTTCTGTAATGGATGGTCCACACACTCCATGCATCTTGTGTATTTGTAGGCCAACATTTTGTTCCCCCCAAAAAAGAATATGTTCCAATTTTGATGCTATGGATGATTATAATTTTTGTTTTCAAGAAAGATTAGTTCATGTCATAAGTAATGTTGAGATCTGCATCTCTCTGCACAATATGAGACAACCAAGATTAGTCCGGCAAAAAAAAACACTAAAAACTAATTAACACTTATTTATTTTCTAAATGAAACAATAATATCATGCTTTAGATTCTGAGAATTTGGACAGTTTATTATATACGATTTTTTAATGTTTTTTGTTGTTTTCGTTTTCAGTTACGGATATACATGGTAACCTAGTATGATAATCAAGTCAAAGGAAAATAAATCATTTATTCTAGTTTTGGGAGATTATCTCTTATATTTATAAAAAAGAATTTTATTTTACAATTTTGAGCCAACTATGCACATAAAAACAAAATTAGTTTCCACATACTTCCTTAAATAATTTACTTTTAAAAAATATTTTCGTCAAAATAACAAGCCTGTTAATATGCCATGCAGTAGCTATTATTTTACCACCATTATTTATATTTTCTTTTCTAATTAAAAAATTATGGAGTAACACAATCTATATATATATAAAGCTGATACATTCCGAAGACTGACGTTGCAGCATTAGATTTTATCTTTTTTTCTCGTGTACTTATTTTATATCCATATATATATATAAAGCTGACAGCATTAGATTTTATCTTTTTTCTCGTATACTTATTTTATATCTCTTTTATATGTTGCCTCCATCAACTATCATCAATTTCTTTTTCTCTTTCGGGTAACTCCCGCATGACTCATCAACATTGTGTAACTTCCTCTCCAGGTTCTTTTATCTTCACATAACTCCCATCAAACCACTACACTCCTGGTGTTCACTACAACAATCCCCCAAATGTGGTTCCACTACTTAATTAATACAATAATTTCTAAAGTTAAACGGTTCAAAAAATTACATATGAAATGATACAGTTATATATTAACATGCATGAAGTCAAATAAATATGATTAGATCTTTCTATCTTCCATGCTATTTATTGTATAACCTTCATTCACTCATCAATTTTTACTCCTTCGTGTAAACAATCATTAATCTTTTTTCCTAATTAATTAATTAATTATTTTTAGAAGATGAAGCAGTTTATAAGAAACATAACACCTATTTTCAGCCATTTTTTTTCTTGCTCCAAGCGTCAGCCGTTTTTACAAATGAAATTGAAAAGAGCACGGGAGCCATCGACCCACAACATCATCGAGCTCCATGGCAGCAACCAGATGAATTTCATTCTACCCTTTTATTATTATTATTTTTTCTCCTTCCACCCTCCGTGGTTCACTCCTTTGAGATTTACGACGTCGTTTGAGATCATCGCCCGTAGAGCACTTGCCATACTCGATGAACACGAACTCCGCACTTACCGTCGGGCCTGAGCGTCATATGAGTGTCAGCGTCGTCCGCGCGCCCGTGTCGTACAGCACGGCACCGTCGTCGACGTCGTTATCCCTTAGGATGCCCACGATTATGTAGCCGAACTCGTCGTCACCTAGCTTCCCTTGAAGGTTGCACGTCACCCGAGCAGAGTCATGGAGATGGCCACGTTGGCAGGCGATCGAAGGCAACATGACTGAAATCCCTTGTGCGCGCCGTTGTGCATTCCTTACGTGCAAACAAATGGGGGAAACAACTCTATTGTCTATCTCCTCCTTTTGATGGCGACTTTTTTTTTGTTCTTTTTTTCTGGCCCTGTATTAAACTTTTAAACTTTTTTTCAAGTCATTGCACGAGAATAGTTGGGTACTATAATATTGTCACAATTAAGAAAATACTATTTCCAGTTGTTATGATTAGGCTAAGGTCAACTACATACATAGTTTTAAAGTTATAATTGTTAGATTAAATTTTATTGCACGATTTTGTTCCCTCGCCGTATGTGATAGCTTATTTCGCAAGAAAATATTATATAAAATAATTTTTTATATAGATATTCAATAATTACTTAATTTTACTAAAAGCATATGTTAATATGTAAAAGTATAACTAATGTAAAAAAATAACTATTTATTGTAGTGAAAAACTTATAATTACGAAAAAATGGTCCATAAACGAGTAACAAGACTACAAGTCATTTTCAAACAAATTTATTTTTTATAATAATGTATTTTATAACAAGATTCCTATTTAATTTTTTATAAATTATTTAGAATTGAGTGTAAGGCATTGGATTTTCCAATATACATTGACATATTCATATTTAATCATAATTACACTTAACATATATATATACACACACGCATGAATATTAAGATATAAAAACAAGAAAGTTTCTTCAATAAATACTAAAAACACTTCAAAGTTATAAAACAAATTCATATTCTTATTGTAAATGATTAATTTATAAGCTCATTTAATCGATGATGTCCCTTTTTTAAAGAAGGGACATCATATTTCTTATTTTTTTATTCATCAGATTAAAATTATATAAATTAGATTAAAATATTTTAAACAAAAATACATTAAATATCATTCATAAATTTTTAATTCCATGATTGAAAAATTATGAGATACAACATTTTATTTTATTTTTAATATAATATTAAATATTTATAAATTAGTTAAATTTTGCACGAAGCACAAGAAGGTTTCCTAAAGATTCATCTTTAGGAATTGGATTTATCTTTTTTTCTAAAGGTTCATCTTTTATCTCTATTTTATTGCTCTATAACTTTCCTCCTCGATTAGTTTTTATTTCAATGCAACTCCCATACCCATTCAACTAATGTAACTCCCATGTGACTCTTAGTATAACCCACTATTTCTCTGCTATTCATTGACTCAATAATTAACTACTTGTAACCTACCGTCGCATTATAGATTATAAATAACCTCTTGATTCCTTATAGTTAATTACTTCTCCAACTTAATAATCCCTATTTTATGAGACGTTTGAGGCATTGGCTCCTCTCCTATTTATCTAATTTTCTTATTTTATAATTATTTTTATTATAATTGAACAGAAATTAATCGTGAGCACGTAATCAATTTCATAACTTCAATTTATTTCCCAATTAATCATGACAGAATTACTATTAATCACTTTCTATTTTTTTCTATTTTCCAGTTAACTCTTTGAACATCAGATCTTTTAAGTGCTTGAATGTCATTAGTGACCTCACTAAACATGTGATGTTCCATATGACCATTTAATGGGCGCCAATTTCTTTTTTAAGTTGAAGACAATTTGAAAAAGAGGCTACCAATTCAAAACAAAATGTAACAAAAAAAAATGCATATTATTATATAAAAATAAAAAGGATCTTGTAACAGGTTAGTCTTAAATTGTTATTTCCGTATCCCCAGTGTAGTGTACGTATATTTTTCTTTGTGGTAAAGGAGAAAATTTTCCCTATCATCAATTTGTGGGCTACTCGGTTCTCATCTCCAAACTCCAATGAAGCTCTCGGTCCATGCGGCGACGGTGATAGTCGTGGCAGTCACCATGGGCAAAGTCTTCAAACCCGGAGAAGCCTATGGCGTCACCTCAACAATGTCCATTATTCCAATCTATGGCCAGAATCATCGGTGCATTCTCCGTCAGTGTCATCGGTGCCTTCATCGGCAGCCAGAAGCCACACATCATCTGATGCTCTGTCATTACTCATATTCGTGGCGTAATGGGCACGTTCAATACATTCTGTAACCACACATTCGCTTCCCTATCTAGCGGCTGCGAGTACATATGAGGACAGTCCTCCAATCGCAAGGCCTTCTTCTGCTTGCGACATGCCACCGTCAAGGGTGTTATTGGCAATCGACACGGTGTGTATCCACATCCCCGACGACATAGAATTTGTGGATGAAATCGCTAGCTTGGACTAGGTCAAAGCTACAAGCGTAGACCTCATGTCCATCCAGTGGTGGCATGACGGCTCTGACACCCCTGTGACTTTCCTGCACATTTCGTTTCCTCACATCCGGCATAGGTTTCCTTATCTCGAGTCCATTTATGTTATTGTGTTTTAAAATAATTTCTTATCAATTATATCCTATTTAATATATGAAAAAAACTATGTACAAAATTCTTTACATTTGATGTTTTCATCTTTTTTCTTCTTATTTTTTTTCTCTCTATCCTCTCTATCACGAATTCCATTGTTACTTTTTAATGACAAAATATTACAATTACGTCATTTATTAATGTATATACCAACAAATATTTATTTGTGCGACGCACAAGGGTGTTCCCTAGTTACTTTTTTTAAAAACAAAAGATAATTATGATCTATTAATGAAGGCACCCAAAGAGTCCGAATATAACATATTGAGGATCTCCGGAGGTGGAGTCCCCTCTCAAAAAATGTTCAAAACATTTGTTCTACCTCTAACAGCAAGATAGTCAGCAGGTAAGTTAATTTAGCACATATTCAATGGTCCTTATTTCGGATTTCAAGAGTTGTGACCACATGAAAAAAGAAGAAGAAGAAGAAACTTTGTAATAGGTGTTGGTCCTTCTAAACATGCTTTAAAATAAATATCATAAATTGAAATGAAATGATTAAATATTATTAACAAAAATTATTATTAAATAAATTACTAAATAAATAAATAGTGAACGGTAATCTTTTTTTTAAAAAAATTGAAATGATTAATAATTTTTATGTTTGTACGGATTTAGTTAATAAGTCATTTTCTTAGATTGTTTCAAGACATACACAACATGAGGGGCATCCAACTTCAATCCAGCTGGGATATCACTTGTTCCTACCTAACACATGCTAAGTGTTCTGACCTATAAGACGCTTTGTGTATTCCTAAGAAAAGAAAAAAAGGGGAGAAAAAGTAGACTCAATTATATTATTATTAATCAATTAGGATCTAACAATGATGAACTTGAAAAAACGTTATTAAAGGTTAAAACCATTATTTTTTTATGAAATTTATTGCTGCCCATTCAATTTATGATGATTAATTGGTAATGCCTGCTTGAGACAGGCTTTAGAGAGAGAAAATAACAACATTGAGAAGCAGTACAATTGAAATGTTTTTTTTTGTGCGTCCTCGCCTCGGATGTTAGTGTAACGCCCCCAAATCGACTCCCGCCACGTGGCGAAGATCAATCTGAAGATGCTACGGCATGCTATAATTTGACCATAATATTGACCATATCCAAATCAAAAATTGAGACACGTCGGCGGAAAGATAATAAAATAAAAGAAGATAACATAATTATGCGGAAGTCTAAGAGTGGCTATATCATTGCTAAGAAAATAAAAATAGGTTCTACGTCATGAATCTAAAATGCGGAAGGTAAATGAAAACTAAATAACACTCTAAAAATCCTATGGTTCATGTGTCGTCTTATCGCCAGAACTTCATCACCACACGCCTACTCCACCACGTCACTGACCTGGTCCTGTGGAAATCAGACACAGGGGAGGAGGTCCTCCCGTAAGCTTTACAGCCTAGCGGGGAACCATATGATATACAGTGCATGACATGAATATAATAATCAGCGGTAAATAATCATGCTTAATTTGAACGTGAAAGATAACATATCAGTATCATGGATCATAATGAGAATAAGATCAGTAGAAATCATGACTCATGAGGATCAATAATATATATTAAACTTGGAATCATGGCATACTTGACTTGACTTGAACTTGCTTCTTGATCTTGGTTATTAATTAGCAATCAGGGTAACTTTAGGTGCCTTTAATTCTTGGGGTATGCCCAGCAAACGATACGGCCTTGTGCGGGTCAATGGGTGATCAAACCATGACCAAGGGAGTGACCCTTATCTTGATGCACTTGACTTGGACTGACAATCCATCATTAATCTTTCATCTGAACTTATTAATCGCTTTTAATAACTTGTAACTCTTTGTTCTTGATTCAACCGATACGATAGGATCAACGTGAAATAAATCAATAATAGAGTAAATCATGTAAATCAGTGAGGGATCTCTGTGGGGTCAGAAAATAAGATCAATTATATATATATAATATCTGAATAAAAGAAAATAATTAATAAATATAATAAAAGATTTTCTGGGGAATCGGTCGACCGATTCAGGGGAACGGTCGACCGATTGTCTGCGAGTCGGTCGATCCGTTCAGTTGAACGGTCGACCTGATGGAAAAGGATCGGTTGATCCGTTCAGTTGAACGGTCGACCTGATGGAAAAGGATCGGTTGATCCGTTCAGTTGAACGGCCGATCTAATGGGAAAGGATCGGTCGACCGGTGACAGGAATCGATCGACCGGTGACAAGAATCGGTCGACCGATCGACATGTGCAGAAAGCGGCTGCATTCAAGTTATCGGTTGACCGGTTGCGGCGATGCATACGGTCCGGTCGACCGGTCGACGTCCAGAAAATTTCAAGAACCCTCGAATTTCATAAATTCTTCGGTGCAATCTCCATCTAACATAATTCCTATCACTAGCAAATCAATCACATAACAACATATCAACAAACAATGAATTATGCATGCAAATAATCAATCAATCAATGAATTCAAGAAAATCAAGCAAGGCAAAACAAGAAACTTGAACCATCTTTTCCTCTTCTTCTTTACTTGTACGATTAGGGCATGATTTAACGTTACTCAGGGGTCATGCAAGGTGATTTCGATTCACCCACATGTTATCGCAATTAATCCGTTCATCAATCTAGACCTTGAAATCTAACGATCAAATCCCCTATTCCTCCCCTGTTCCTCCTCTTGGCCACGCTCTGCAGAAATTTCCAGCAAAGGGCATAAGAACCTGACAGATGATAGAAGAGAAGGGGGTCTCTGCACGACTTGTAATTGGAACGAGAGAGCAGTAGGTCGTCGGTGCCCAGCGGCCTGGCGTCGTCCAGAATTCTTTTTTTTTTTCAGGTCTCGTGAGGTTTTTCCAAGGGAGAGAAAAGGGGTTCCGTTTTTACCTAATATAAGTCCCCTCTCTTTTAAATCTAATCTAATTTAAAGTTATCTAATCAACTCCCTGATTTGTGGAGGCCAACTTGTAGGTGGAGTCCTTAATCCAATTGGAGTTTGGTTTTTATTTCCAACCGGCCATCCTTGTTTCAATTTGGATTCTTCTTTTTTTATCTTTTCTTTGCTGGTCGTTACATTCTTACCCCCCTTAAAAGAAAATTCGTCCTCGAATTTTGCACTAAGTAGATGGCTTACCGAAAATGTGAGAAAATTCTTGGCGCATTTCTGACTCTAGCTCTCATGTTGCATCATCTCCGCTATGGTGACGCCAAGCTACTCTGACCATGGGGACATCCTTGTTCTTCTGACGTTGCATTTTGCGATCCACTCTATGCGTTGGATATTCAGCGAAGGTCAAGTCTGCAGCTATATCTGGCTCCTCTATCCTTAGAACATTTACAGCATCGTGTTTGTACTTCTTGAGCATGGATACATGGAATACATTATGCACTCTCCCATAAGATTGGGGTAGAGCCAGTCTGCATGATGCCTCGCCTACCAGCTCGAGTATCTCAAATGGGCCTACATAGCGAGGACTGAGTTTTTCTCGCTTGCTGAATCTCATGACTCCTTTCATAGGAGATACTTTTAGAAGAACTCGATCCCCAGCTTGGAAGATCTACTCTCGTCTGTCTTTGTCAGCATAACTCTTTTGCCTTCCTTGAGCACTCTTCATCCTTTGCTTAATCAATTCTATCTTTTCAGCATATTCCACTACTTCTTTCACTTCTTCCTTACTCATGATCTTTTCCTCGCCTACTTCGCTCCAGTGGACAGGTGAACGGCAAGGTCATCCATACAAGACTTCAAATGGTGTCATACCAATACTAGAATGGCAGCTGTTGTTATAAGCAAACTCAATCAGATGAATGTGTTCATCCCAGCTACTCTGCCAATTTAGTGCACAGGCCCTTAACATATCCTCTAGTGTCTGGATGGTCCTCTCAGACTGCCCATCTATCTGAGGATGGAAAGCTGTACTGAAGTTGAGCATTGTGCCAAAGGCTTCCTGCATGCTCCTCCAAAATCTGGCTGTGAACCTGGGGTCTCGGTCATACACTATAGACGCTGGAATACCATGAAGTCTGACCACTTCTCTCACATACAGGTCCAGCAAGCTCTCCACTGACTGTTTCCATCTGATGGGGATAAAATGTGCAGCCTTGGTGAAACGATTCACGACTACCCATATGGCATCATGACCCTTCTTAGTCATAGGTAAGTTGGATACAAAGTCCATAGTGATCTTATCCCACTTTCATTGTGGGATTTCCAAAGGCTTCAACTTGCCATATGGCCGCTGATGCTCAATCTTGACTTATTGGCACACCAGGCATCGAGATACATATTCTGCTATCTCTCTTTTCATGTCTGGCAACCAGTAGCTGCATTGTACATCCTTATACATCTTGGTGCTACCGGGGTGGATAGCGAACTCCGACTTGTGGCACTCATCCAGTACCTCTCGTCGGACATCAGCGTTAGTGAGAATCCACAACCTATCCCGATATCTAATCCCTCCATCTGTAGAGATCTGAAAATCTGCTGGTTCATTCTGACATCTCTTCAGAACCTTCTGATATTCAGGATCTACTTTCTGAGCTGCTATGATCCTGTCAATTAAGATGGGCTTCATTTGATGCATCATCCATAAAGCTCCATTTGTTTCCAGCTTGGGGCGTCATTGCTCAATTTCTTCTAGCATCTCGTACTCGCGTAGTCTCATATATGCTAGCGAGTCTTCCCACTTCCTGCTTAATGCATCGACGACTGAATTTGCTTTACCCGGATGGTAATTAATAATAAATTCATAATCTTTGAGGAGCTCAAGCCATCGTCGTTGTCTCATGTTAAGATCCCTCTAATCGAAGATGTACTTGAGACTCTTGTGGTCAGTGAAGATCTCGAACGTCTCTCCATGCAAGTAGTGCCTCCAGATCTTCAGAGCAAAGACCACAGCCGCCAATTCTAAATCATGTGTGGGGTAATTCATCTCATGCTTCTTCAGCTGCCGAGGAGCATAGGCTACCACTTTGCCATGTTGCATCAGCACACAGCCCAATCATGTCCCACACGCATCACTGTAGATCACGAAACTTCCACTGCCTGTCGGTATGGTGAGAATTTGTGCCGAAGTCAGACGGTCCTTCAGAGTCTGAAAGCTTTGCTCACATTTATCTGTCTAGATAAATTTTTCCGCCTTCTTTGTGAGATTTTTGAGAGGTGCAGCAATCTTGGAAAAGTCCCTGAAGAACCTCCTGTAATAACCCGCTAAACCAAGGAAGCTGCGAATCTCAGAAGCATTCTTCGGCCTAGTCCAATTCGTCACCGCTTTCACTTTTGCGGGGTCTACTGCAATGCCCTTCTTGGAGACTATGTGTCCCAAGAACTTGATCTCCTTCAGCCAGAATTCACACTTTGAAAGCTTGTCATAAAGCTTGTGTTGTCTCATGGTCTCCAATACTATCCTGAGATGCTCTCGGTGTCGCTCTGAACTGGAAGAATAGATTAGAATGTCATCCACGAACACGATGACAAACTGGTCTAAATATGGTCGGAAGACCCTGTTCATTAAGTCCATGAACGTGGCAGGAGCGTTCGTCGGTCCAAATGGCATGACCAAGAACTCGTAGTGGACATATCTTGATCGAAAAGTGGTTTTCGGTATGTCTTCCTCGGCCACTCTCAACTGGTGGTAGCCACTACGTAGGTCTATCTTAGAGAACATCGATGCTTTTGACAGCTGATCGAAAAGATCATCTATTCGAGGCAGGGGGTACTTATTCTTCACTGTCACTTTATTAAGCATCCTATAGTCGATGCAGAGCCGCATGGAGCCGTCCTTTTTCTTGACAAACAAGACCGGTGCACCTCAGGGTGAGACGCTCGATCTGATAAATCCCTTATCCAGTAGCTCATATATCTGCTTCTTTAGTTCTTGCATTTCAGCAGGTGCCATGCGGTAGGGTGCTTTAGAGATGGGTGCAGTCCCAGGGAGGAGCTCTATTTTAAAGTCGATTTCCCGTTTCGGTGGTAATCCGGATGTGTCCTCAAGAAACACATCTGGGAACTCCCGCACCACATCTATCTGTTGGACTCGGTGACAGGTGCATCCGTCTTGACCACACTATCCAAGTACCCACAGCATCCTTTCTGCAATAACTTCTGTGCCTTGATCGCTGAGACAATGACATTGTTCTTTGTTGATGGAGTGCCTCTGATCACTGCCTTAGGCTTGCCTTGCGTCCCTATAACGATCTTCTTCTGTGTGCATTGCAAGGCTGCATCGTGATACGAAAGCCAGTCCATCCCTAAAATGACGTCGTAATCCACCATGGGGATGATTATGAGGTCTGCAAAAAAATTTTTCTTGTCTACATTGACAGGTACATTCGGGATGTACCTGGCAGCATGAAGAGTACTCATAGGTGTACTCACACGCATAGCATGGGGCATCTGCTTCTGAGGTAGGCTAAGAGTTTGGGCACACGACTCTGAAATAAACGAGTGTGTAGCCCTAGAATCAAATAAAATAGTAGCAGACAAGTTGACGATCGGGAGGATACCTCTAATGACATCATTGTCATTTTGAGCTGCATCAGCTTCCAGGTTGTGCACACGACCTTGCACAACGGAATTTGCACCTCCTGCTGCTCGATTGTCTCGGCCTCCTCTGGCAGCCTGTGGACAATTTCGGATGAAATGTCCGAATTGTCCACACTGAATGCATGCGCCGCTCAGTCTACGACACTCTCCATCATGGTGACGGCCACAGTGAGGACATAAAGGCTTCTGTGGCACTTGTGGATGGCGTGGTGGCGGTGGAAGTTGTCTCAGTGGCTGTGCTTGCATTGGCACAGGGCGTAGTTGAGCTTGAGCCTGTCTTGGAGCTTCTCTCTGCTGATATGGCCTGTAACGGCGATCGCGACGGTCGTTCATCCTAAATGGCCGTTGATCATCCGTTCGAGGCCTAGGCTGCTCTATTGCTTTGGCTGGAGCTTTGGCCTTGCGTTCAGCTTGATTCTTTTCCATACGTGTGGCCAACCTCACAGCCTTCTCTAGATCTTCACAATCCCTAGACAGGACTTCAGTCTTCAGTGCCTGCTGTAGTCCATTAATGAATCTGTTAGCTCTAATACATCCTTCAAATGGCATCGGGCAATATTGCTCCAGTTGGATGAACTGGGTGTGGTAATCTGCCACAGACATAGTTCCCTGTTGCAGTTGCAGGAACTCCTCTTGTTTGTTGATGCGGTCATGTTCAGGAGTGTAGCGCGCCATGAAGGTCTTCTTAAATTCATCCCATGCTATGTCCTCTTCTTCCATCCCACTGAACCTGGTGGTCATTGTAGTCTTCCACCAGCCCATCGCGGTACCAATAAGCATGTGTGTGGCATACAGGACCTTGCGTTCATCAATGCATCTCATCAGCTTAAAAATTCGATCCATGGTCTCAATCCATTCTTCAACTTTGAAAAAGTCCGCCTTTCCATCATAATGAGGCGGATGCAACTTCAGGAAAGCCTGAATGGTATCTTCTACTGCTTCATGACGTGCTATCTGATTACGATGCCTTGACGCCGGTGGACTGTCTCCTGCCTGGCTACCCTCAAGTGGAGCAAACTCATCAACATGCTCCTCTAATGGCGCTCTAGCGGCGCGGCCTCTACCTCTTCCGCGGCCTGGCGCACGACCTCGGCCACGGCCACGTCCGTGACCCGGCTGGGCGGCCCCTATCTCAGGAAGTGCGCCTTCCGATGCCTCATAAAGGTTCCGGTCCGCTCTGGCCATTTGCTCTTGAATACGCTCTGACCGTCGTGACATGCTTATCCTCTATTCATACAATAAAATCATGCATACTGCTCGACGATAGCACTTGACTTATCTTAAATATAAAAGCATATCATAACTTATCTTAAATATAAACTTGACTTACATTGTTTTTCGGTGGAGGGTGTGGCGACTGCTCGATGATAGCACATGAACCTTTTACCATACTATACTATTCTATACACTAGGACGTCAAGAGAGTCTTAACTTTAGGCTCTGATACTATAAATGTAACGCCACCAAATCGACTTCCGCCACGTGGCGAAGACCAATCTGAAGACGTTACGGCATGCTATAACTTGACCATATCTCAATCAAAAATTGAGACACGTCGACGGAAAGATAATAAAATAAAAGAAGATAACATAATTATGTGGAAGTCTAAAAGTGGCTATATCATTGCTAAGAAAATAAAATAGGTTCTACATCATGAATCTAAAATGCGGAAGGTAAATGAAAACTAAATAACACTCTAAAAGCCCTATGGTTCATGTGTCGTCTTATCGTCAGAACTTCATCACCACACGCCTACTCCACCACGTCACTGACCTAGTCCTGTGAAAATCAGACACAGGGGAGGAGGTCCTCCCGTAAGCTTTACAACCTAGCGGGGAACCATATGATATACAGTGCATGACATGAATATAATAATCAACGGTAAATAATCATGCTTAACTTGAACGTGAAAGATAACATATCAGTATCATGGATCATAATGAGAATAAGATCAGTAGAAATCATGACTCATAAGGATCAATAATATATATTAAACTTGGAATCATCGCATACTTGACTTGACTTGAACTTGCTTCTTGATCTTGGTTATTAATTAGCAATCAGGGTGACTTTAGGTGCCTTTAATTCTTGGGGTATGCCCAGCAAACGATACGGCCTTGTGCGGGTCAATGGGTGATCAAACCATGACCAAGGGAGCAACCCTTATCTTGATGCACTTGGCTTGGACTGACAATCCATCATTAATCTTTCATCTGAACTTATTAATCGCTTTTAATAACTTGTAACTCTTTGTTCTTGATTCAACCGATACGATAGGATCAACGTGAAATAAATCAATAATAGAGTAAATCATGAAATCAGTGAGGGATCTATGTGGGGTCAGAAAATAAGATCAATCATATATATAATATCTGGATAAAAGAAAATAATTAATAAATATAATAAAAGATTTTCTGGGGAATCGGTCGACCGATTCAGGGGAACGGTCGACCGATTGTCTGCGAGTCGGTTGATCCGTTCAGTTGAACGGTCGACCTGATGGAAAAGGATCGGTTGATCCGTTCAGTTGAACGGTCGACCTGATGGGAAAGGATCGGTCGACCGGTGATAGGAATCAGTCAACCGATCGACATGTGCAGAAAGCGGTTGCATATAAGTTATCGGTCGACCGGTTGCCGCGATGCATACGGGCCGATCGACCGGTCGGCGTCCAGAAAACTTGTAGAACTCTCGAATTTCATAAATTCTTCGGTGCAATCTCCATCTAACCTAATTCCTATCACTAGCAAATCAATCACATAACAACAGATCAACAAACAATGAATTATGCATGCAAATAATCAATCAATCAATGAATTCAAGAAAATCAAGCAAGGCAAAACAAGGAACTTGAATCATCTTTTCCTCTTCTTCTTTACTTGTACGATTAGGGCATGATTTAACGTTACTCAGGGGTCATGCAAGGTGATTTCGATTCACCCACCTGTTATCGCAATTAATCCGTTCCTCGATCTAGACCTTGAAATCTAACCATCAAATCCCCTGTTCCTCCCCTGTTCCTCCTCTTGGCCACGCTCTGCAGAAATTTCCAGCAAAGGGCATAAGAAGAACCTGACAGATGATAGAAGAGAAGGGGGGTCTCTGCACGACTTGTAATTGGAACGAGAGAGGAGTCGGTCGTCGGTGCCCAGCGACCTGGCGTCGTCCAGAATTCTATTTTTTTTTTTCATGTCTCGTGAGGTTTTTCCAAGGGAGAGAAAAGGGGTTCCGTTTTTACCTAATATAAGTCCCCTCTCTTTTAAATCTAATCTAATTTAAAGTTATCTAATCAACTCCCCGATTTGTGGAGGCCAACTTGTAGGTGGAGTCCTTAATCCAATTGGAGTTTGGTTTTTATTTCCAACCGATCATCCTTGTTTCAATTTGGATTCTTCTTTTTTTTATCTTTTCTTTGTTGGTCGTTACAGTTAGAATTATTTTCTGATTTGAAATTGAGAAGATAGACTCTGATCCAAAACACGAACCTAAAGTTATTAGAGAACTTAGAACTCAACCAACGTTGAGCTTTACAAAGAGATCGAGAATGAGTTCTTAATTTTTCATTGAAGGAAAAAATTAGGATTATATTTATAAATCTCTTCTAAACTATCACGATTTTTTATATCTAATTTTAAAAACTTATTTTTTTGAATTCTGATGATTTTTTCACTTTAGTCTTTCCGTCACTTTTGTTATGTCTTCCATTAGTTTTACATTTTTTTTCATTTATGAAAAGATTAAATTATCTCTCCCTTCAAAAAAATATGAAATAACAAATATAAAAAAATAAAAAAAATTGTTGAAAGGATTAAAGTAATAAACAAAAAAATTTCATTAATGAAAAGGACTAAATTATTTTTTCCTGATTTTTTTATATTTTTTTATATTTATTATTTGATATGTTATGAATGGAGGAATAATTTATTCTTTTTATAAATGAAAAAAATAAAAAATAATGAAAAATACAATAAAAATAGACGGAAGAACTAAAATCGTAATACTTTAATAGAGGTTTATGAAAATAACTCCAAAAACTATTTTGCTTCATTTTATGTTTATCGATTTATTTGTAAAAAGCATAACTTATTTGTAAAAAGCATAACTTCGTTCTAACATCTATAATTATTTGATCACATTGTTGATAAAATTTACTATGTTTATTCCTCGGAATTTAAGAAGGTTGAGGTTGATATTGTTGGTCTTTCGTGTATAATGCAAAGGTGCTAATGATTGCTTAATCATTCAATCAGTGGGGATTGGGGAAGCGTCGGCGTGTGTATCTATGATACTAATTGTTGTGTATAATAATAACAATAGCAATGATATTATATTTTGTAATACATATTTTTCATGCAGTTTGTAGTTTGTACTTATTTCTATCAAGCCTATTATTAAAAAAAATACAAAATTTTAATTAATTACAACTGCAGTCTATTATTATTTTTATTGGGAAAATGTAAATTTTAATTCAGCAGTGGATGATATATCACAAAGGTTTAAATATTTAAAAAATAAATTTAATATTTTATTATTTTATTTTATATAACTTAATCGTTATATAAAACTAACTATAATTTAAAATAATATTATATTTGTAATGTAAATAAATGCAAAGTATGATTTAATATTCAATTGTACACGTAAAAAATGTTAAACGGACACGTTCTTGTTTTGTCAAACTATATTCAACTAATTCAATTTATGATTTTTAGATAAAATAAAATTTTATGTGAGGTATGCATCAAACTAAAAGCTTAACATTTTTTTACATAATTTATCCTATTTTAAATACTAGCCAATGATTTTTATCATGAAATGATAAAAGCTTTAATTTTCTTATCGAGATATCGAATGACACAAAGTTTATTTTAGTTTTTTTACCACATTTTAAAGTAACAATAATAAGTCAGTGGTATTTAGCTTGTATTTTAAGTGAAAGTATAATAATAATAATAATAATAATAATAATAATAATAATAATAATAATAATAATAATAATAATAATAATAATAATAACAACAATAATAATAATAATAATAATAACAATAATAATAATAATAATAACAATAATAATAATAATAATAATAATAATAATAATAATAATAATTATTATTATTATTATTATTATTATTATTATTATTATTATTATTATTATTATTTCACCAACTGAACCCATAAAGCGGGGAAAAAAGCCAACGCTTCTCCGAACCGCGTCGGTCAAACGAAGACTCCCAACAGCAGCTGCAGGCTGCAGCTCTCTCTCCCTCCCTTGTCTTCCCTCTTTGTTGGATTCCAAGCGACATCTCTCTGGAGTCCGCTGGTTTCAGCCATTTTCTGCTCGAATCCGATCGGAGAAGCGCCGGCTATCAAAATAAAGAGCTCGAGATCTATCAATCGACCCATTTTTCTTCAGATTTCGCCCCATTTTTCGAACATTTTTTCCCTCTGGAACAATCCCCGATGACAGGATAAGAATCCTGTATGCTTTCTTAGTTGCAGTTCTTATCTCAAACTCAGGATTCCTCTTTCTTCACCTACTTGTGTACAGAAATGGGGGCTGTGTACACTGGGGAAGAGATCGGTAGTGTCTATTCATCTCCGATATCTTCTTATTGTCGCAGCGGAAGCTCTCCTAATTCTTCTTCGGGTGCCAATTATATCGAGCACCAGGTGTCGAAGATGGATACGCTCGCAGGAATCGCCATCAAGTATGGCGTGGAGGTATCTTTAGTTACACATGTTTTCATTTCTTTTTTTTTTGTTTTCCTTTTTCATTTTGGGTTGGAGGCTTGAATCATCGTTTCTGGGTTTAGACGCTTGGGTCTGGGTTTTATGGCTTTGGCTTATTATGGATTTAAAACATTAGAGATATTTTAGGCTTATTATGAATTTAAGTTCTCGTTTCTCAAGTTTAATTTGCACAATTTACCTGTTTTAGGGCTGATTCGTGCAATTGAAACAAAAGTAGAAACCTTCTTATGATTAGTGAAGTTAATCAAATGCAACCAAAATGATTATCCAAAAATTTGGTATTGCTAAGTGAACGCAATATAGCCTGGGATAAGGCTTTGTTGTTGTTGTTGTTGCTAAGTGAACGCAATAATGGAAGAAAATGAAGGATAAATGATTTTGTCGGTTTCTTCATATTAGTTACCTAATTATTTTTCTGTTGTGAGTTATTTATGAACTCTTGCGTTGTCTTATACTAAGACACAAGCTTCTTTCAGAGTTGTTATCATTTAATAAACAAGTTATAATTTTTTGGCATCTTGCATGATTATTATGAATGTTGATGATTTTCTTAATGAGTGGTCAAGATAAGATAATCTTTCTTCTTTCGTGAAGGTGGCAGATATAAAACGAATGAACAGTTTGGTGACAGACCTTCAAATGTTTGCGCACAAGTCATTGCAGATTCCTCTACCGGGAAGGCATCCACCATCTCCTCCTGTGCAGACAGTCAATGCAACCAGTAATGGGTAGGATCACTTCATAGCTAAGGCTTCATGCTAAGAAGTGTCATTTCATGGTTATATAGTTGTATATAGATATTTCATACCATTCTTGTTTAATAATTTACTGATTGTTAATCTGATCTCTTTAAACAATGTCATGCATACCCAAAAAGGAAACAAAATAGTTCTCTAATAGTTGTAGACTTGTAACTATTGTGTGTCATGCACTGTACATATGCAAATCAAGGGGTGACCTCAAACTTTCCTCTTTAAAAAGCTTTGTAATGCTATTGGCTATAATGAGCCGAACTTTATCATTAGACAAAAAAGGGAACATTGTTGTGTTGAGTCAAAATAAACATTCTTTAGCCTACCCAGGGACATTAAACTAAGTTTTCAATCCTTGTATGGACTTAAGAAGCAGGTTCCTAGGTTTCATTTGTCGTTGCCACACAAACACAGTTTCATAGAGTGAAGCAAGCTTATGTGTTTCTCTGGGTATCAGTTTGACTCTGATTCATATATGCGTAAAATAAGTCTGAGTTGAAAGACCACAAATTTTTTTGGAAAGGCAAAGGATGGCTACTCTGTGTAGCCATCCATATATATATATATATATGAGACTGCCAAATGAATATTACATTTAGATGACAAAACAAAATCAACTCTTGATCCACCCCCGCAATGTCCAGTTTGCTAGAGCTACAATGTTTTCTATATAGCAATGTCCTCCCGGGAAAATGTACCCATTACGCTGGACCAACATGATCTACAAAAATGCTAAAGGACTTATTTAGGGGGTTAACAGCTAGTTGTAAAGGAAACAAATTTGTAAATGCAGCTTGAGCTAGATCCAAGGTGTGCTCAAGCTGGGATTTTCCGGAAGGATGTAATTAATGCTATAAATATCACGTACCATAAAGAAGTTCCTACATACCAACCTGTCTTTGAAGTAAAGCATATTGAAAGATGATGCTTAAAAGGAGTACCACTTGCAAACTCTTTGAGAAATAACTTGCAAGTTCAAGCTTGTAGTTTGGTCATATCAAAAGAAATATTAGCAAACAAGTACTGGATAAACCCTGTTCACCCAGAAAATAAGACAATCAAAACAAATAAGTGACAATAGATGTTGCAGATCTCTAGCCGAAGTTTATGTATCAAATGAAAATGAACTTCAGGCACAGTGTATTCGTCCAGTAAATATGTTACCATCATGGTATTTGTTGATCTTACGAATACTATTTGTACCAAATATTTCTACCGGTGAATATTTACTGCTAGGTTGGCCACTGGCTTCTTACTTTTGTTTCCAGAAAATATTGCTTGCCGTTGTATTGGCTTCTTGCATAACTTTCTTTTTTCTTTACTACTGTTCTGCAATTCCCTTTACACGCAGCCCTTGAATGAATTTCTCTCTCAGGTTGAAACATTTCTTATCGTATATTCTAATAGCATGGGCACCTGCTTTTACACTGCATTGTTAATACTACTCGTTAGTATATGCTAAGTTTGAATTTGTTTATAATCCCCAGTTCAATGTTTCTGCAGAGTTGACACAACACCTCGTTGTCCTCAAACACGAATTGTTGAATCATTGAAGTTAAATGAACAGCACAAAATCTCACCTGCCATGAGTAGCTTAAAAAGACATTATGGTCCCAAACCTCCAAAAAGATTTACAGGCGAAGGCACTGAAATGTCAGTTCACAGGACAGCGAGTGCCCTGTGTTTCGAGGATGACTCACTTCGAAAAGTATCTCCAGTGCCTGATACACAACACACTGAACCCACCAGTCCAGTCAGCAATGTCTTGCCACGTTATGGTGAGCTTTGTATTGTAACAAAAGAAGCTGGTGATTCTGGTGACACAGAGAAATCTAAATGTGACAAGTCTGTCAGAAGACGTCAAAAATGTGATTTTGAGCCTTCACACATGCCATTGTTGTTAGTTAAAGATGAGAGAACTCTTGGAGGGAGGGCATTGAAAGCTCCTCTTCCTAGGCCGAAATCAGGGAGTCAAACAGACATGGATTTTCTACGATCGAGCACAGATTCAGCTGAAGATAATTTCATTCTCGACAGGTTATCTGCAGTAAGGAAATCATTAAGCACTTCAGATTTGCAAGAATCAGATAACAGTTCTGCTGCACGCCAATCCTCCAAATGGTCTTTTACGGCTGATTTACTTGCGAAACCAATTTTGGATGGTTTACAGAAACCAATCATCGCCTGGATGAGCAAAACTGCATTAGATTAATGGAGCACTGCAAGAGACGTGAGATCCCTGGTCAAATCAGAAGGATTAGTGATCATGTAAACATGCAACATGACATCAAACATTACTGCCAAGCAGCATAAGCTGTATATTTACTATTCAATTGTTATCCCGTGCAGGCTGTCATAAAAGGTCAGCTTGCAAAGTACATAGGCACCTTTCTCTTTCAGGGTTTAATTAATTGTTCTTTCCTCTGTTTCCCTTGTATTCATGGACCAAGGAAGCAGAATACTCAATTCTTATGTCTAAGTAGAAGCCAAAGTTCAATATATGTAGCACATCCACAATTGTAAGAATGATATTTCTTCCCAATTACTGAATCATTTCACATGTTATTTCTAGAAAACCTTCTAGCATCAGTAGAGGGAGTGTCAGAAGGCGTCATTTCTACATTAGTTCTTTTCACCAACTGAGAACAAGATGGTTATATTCTGTGACGATTATTGAACACTTCAGCATGCTATGCAACTAATACATTTTGGTAAAAGGGCGTTGGATTCCCGTATTTTATCCATTGCAACAGTAGATAGTGAGTGTAGCTTGTGTAATAGGTATACGAACAGCTAAGAAACTCTGAAAAGCCGAAATAGTAAAACTGTACAAAATTCCAAACCTTTAAGTACCTTATGATTTGACCAACCGACTTTTATACAGAATCTTCATAGCTCCAAACAACATCAGGCTAGGAAATAAAGTTTGAAGATCAACCAAACCAATCGTCAACAATCATATCTTAGCTAAATATGTACGTAGACATAGCGGTTGGTCCACTTTGATATGTAGTCACTGTTATATTGTAAAAGGATATTTTCATGTCAATCCAATCATTGAAAATAAAGTTTCTGGACAATTTATGAAACTTACCATGGAACATAGCGTTCGTAATCCCTTTTTTTTTTGTGAGTGTAAGCCAAGGTCCCAACAATGTAGTTCCAAGACCAAATGAAAATAACGCTCGATCCCATTCTTTTTTGAGTGGCCTATTTCTCATGAGGTGTGGCACTCGGATGAGTTTGCCTGGATTCACTCTCCTCAAAAAGCATCCCCTCTTCTCTTTAGATGCTTTTGAGATTCCTACGGCGCCACCATAATCGAGCTCCTTGAGGAATCCCTCGAGCACACCCATGACAATTTTTTGAACTATGGCTACATAATAATATACAATTTTCGATGGGAATATTGTATATCACAATCGTTTTTGGGAGAATTCTGATTTTGCCTCTCCTCTTTTTAACGTTGCTTTTCACAATCATGTACGTACATTCTTCTAACAAACATTTTCCATCCTAAAAAGAGGACCAAATGAAAATGGAACATCTGCTGGTGCAGCAGGATTACTTTTATCTCAATGTCGTTATACAGATCCTCGTGATAATTAATGCCAGAGAAGGCATGATTTTTTATCCATCACAACTAGACTTTTGTTTCATCATACATGTGTATTCTTCCATTCATATATTCTATACAAAAAGGGATGACTACATCCTCGTGATAGTTAATGCCAGAGAAGGTATCCTCATGAAGTCTGAATTCACTCCCATAATTTATTCTTCAGGGAAGCAACGCTTTCTGATTCCCATTCCAGAACCTTCAAGCCAATAGATAATATTAGTGAAGCAGCAATATCTCTCCTTCAGACAAAGCATTAGAAATGTTAAAAGAACAATAATTAGAAGTTGACTGACCCAGTAAGCAAACATCACCTAGCATTAATAGGAACTGACTTGCATATCCAAGTTTTGCTAGGGTCTACGGCAGTAATAATCTGTCCATATTTGCATCAATACTGGATGACGTCAACACTGTGCCTAGTGGTAATCATCAACTGCGATCCTGCCAACCTAAACATTTAGGACATTAAAAGAAAAAGAGAATGCTTAGATATGATGTAACAATGATACAACTTTTGGCATATGTACTGAACAAATCCATGAACAAAGCAATGGCGTCAGTCCTTTGAAACAGACAACATTGTTCAAATACTTCTTGCTCATGTAGCAAAGTTTATGCTATTATTTGGTAAACACCTAATGTGTCACAACTCACAAGTATAAATGTCCATCATTTGAAACATCATGAAATGAATCTAGTGTCATTATGAATAAAAAAATTAATGGGTACAACAGCACAAGACCGTATTCAGTGATTAGCATAATCTTCTTACAATAGCAGTTTAAACTGTATCATATGACAGCTAAGAAGTGAAGAAAGACATTAACCAGATCAAAATATCAATAACTTGATAATGCGTGAAGTTGGAAGTTGGAACTGCATTGCATATGGGACATGTTTAACACTACCTCTCAAACCCCAAAGTTGAAAATGAAATAAAGAAGTGTGACAGTTAAAACATTGGAATTAGTCCTTGCCATTTTTGTTATTTCAAAGTCGGAAATATTTAACTAAAGACATTAATATTTTTACCATACAGAATTTGAAGAAAAAAAATTATAGCTAAAACTTCCACATCAGCTAGAAATGTGAAGAAAATCCTTGCTTGCAAAGACATGGATTATTTTTTAGAGGAAGACACATGGATATTAAACATATAGAACATAGGATACCTACCATCAACCTGAGTAATCAGATAGACAAGCTGTCTCCAAATATGCAATCTGGGAAGAAATTATGCCACTTGTAGCATTTTGTCCAAAACGAGACATACTTTAAGAATACTCGTGCTTTGACAGGCACCTGTCCAGCAAAATGCCTTGATCACATGTTTGAATACATGGAAATCAAGAACCACTCCCTGTGACAATATTTCTTCAAACAAATCCAGCAACTCTCTCAGTTTACCTTCCCTAGCTAACCAATATGACAAATGTGCAACAGGCTCTGATAGGCATCCATCTTCAATGGATCTTACAAAGATAATAGCATCTGTAAACTTCCTACTCCTACACATACGGTCAATTATGGTATTGTAAGTCACTGTGTCTGGGCTAATTTTTTCAGTGTCCATCTCTTTGAATAGAAGCTGAAGATCACCAAGCTTCCCAGCCACGAGGAACTCATTAATCAGAATGTTGCATGTTACAATATCGGCTGCAAAGCCTTTGCTGGTGAATATACATTTCGCTTTCTGAAGTTTTCCAGCCTTACAGAGACTATGGATGATAATGTTGAAACTTTCTGTGTTAGGACTTATGCCCTTTTTTAACATATCAGTGAATAGTTTCAAAACCCACGAATAATTTCCAATTTCACAAAGCCTGCTCATTATAGTGTTGTAGCTAACAACATCAACATCTAGTCCCAGCTCCAAGCTCCTATCAAGTTGGCGAACACCCTCCCAAGCTGTCGACTCCCTACAAATGCCATCAAGTACAATATTAATCGTCACCACCGTAGGGCACAGTCTCTTACCAAGCATAACCTCCAGCTGCTCAAAAGCTTCTTCAGCCTTACCAACTTTACATAACCCATTTATGTAAGTATTATATGTGACAGCATCAGGTTCCCAACCATCTGACGTGCTGTTTGCTATAAGACGTGCAACCTCGTCGAAATTCCCCAGCTTGCATAACCCATTAATCAGTATGTTGTAAGCTACAGTATCCGGCCGGCACCCAAAGCTTCGCATTGATTCCATTAGCCTCACTGCTGCTTCGATGTTACCTTTGGAACAGTAAGTCTGAAGGAAGGGAGCGTAAGAATGGACATTGGGCGCACACTTCCCTTGCAGCATCTGATCCAATACGCCCCATGCCTCGTCCACCATCCCTGCCCGACAAAGTCCTGCGATCAGCGTTGAGTAGGTGACGACATCAGGATCACAGCCACTTCGCTCCATCCATTTGACGACCTCGAACGCCGACTTGAACCTTTTCAGATAAAAAGAGTAGAGCTTCACCAGAACGGTATAAGACGCCGCGTCTAGAGCAAGACCCGATTCAAGCATTTCCTCGAACACCTTCTCGGCCTCCTCTGACCTGTTTGCGGCGACCAGAGCGTCGATGACGGTGGTATAGCAGAGCACGTTCGGGGCGCACTCGGACTGCTGCATCTCCCGGAAAATGCGGAGGACCTCGTCTGCGCGGCCGGCTCGGCTGAAGGACTTCATGAGGACGTTATAGTGCGCGGGGTCGGATCCGAGGGGCTTCACGCTGGACACCGGGGCAGCAGGTCGGGATCGGGAGAAGAGCTTCGCGATCTCGGAGAGGCGGTAGATGAGATCGCCAGCCGGAAATGGTGCCTGTGGGGTGTCGGATGCCGGTATATCGCCGGAAAAGAAGGCATCTCCGTCGGCGGTGGCGGTGGATGAGGAGGAGGGATCGGAGGCGGTGCTGTGGCGGCGATGGGACGGGCGGCGAGACTCCTTGGACGGCTTGAGTCGGATCGCGTCCACGATGGAGTCGAGGGTTCTGGCGGCGGTCCAGAGAGCGGCGGAGAGATGGGAGGATGAGGAGGAGGAAGCGACGCATGCCGTCATTTTGGGGAGAGAGAGAGAGAGAGGGAGGAAGAGGAGATTGTGATACGATCGGCGATGGCGCTATGGACCTCCGACGGAGAGGTGGGCGGTTGGTGGTGACGTGGTGTATGCGGCCGGAGACGTGAAATATTAGTTGAGGGGGGACCCGAAAGAAGCTATCTCAGCCGTCCAAAGTTATTCATTTTGCTCGCTTTTTTTCTGATACTTTCTTTAATTGTAGTTATTTATTTATTTATTTTGGTCACCATTTAAGTCACCATCTTATTTGTTTCCTGTTGCGTAGAATATCAATCTTTTTATTCAAATCGAGAAAATATTTTTCTCAGGAAAGAAAACATAATTTCAAAATCGTGTACGCTCTTGTTCGTCTGTTTGTGAGAGAATGTGTGTTATTGATTAATATTTTCTTCATTATGAAATACAGTAATATGAGAACAATTAATTTTTGGGGGTAAATGAGAACAATTGTTTTAAAAAGCATAATCTTCTACTCAATCATTCTAAATTAAAGTTTACATTTTGGCAGAAATTTTCCTTTTTTTTACTAGAAACTTGTGGATAATAACTTTTTCTATTATTTTAACACTTTCTGAAACCGAATAAATGATTCACTCATAAAAGGTGTTATGGTTTTCTCAAAGGGATTAATTAACGTATGTGTAAATCAAATTTTTTAAACCACTCTAAATACTTAACTTTTATTAAAAAAATTGATTCCGATTTAGTTTTCATCAAGTTTATTTGGATGATTTCCATCTGACTTACTCAAATATTTTATCTATAGAGCATTCCGTTCTACATTCGGTATAACACTTATTTTTTCTACTATTGAATTAATTTATTGATTACAAATTATAATTAAATAAAATATTATAACTAATAGATAAAACAGTATATACCTGTGTAATCTAATTTGATAATTCAAAAGTATCGTATTAGAGAAATAATTATATTAAAAAGTTTGATCACGATGGTCGGATATATTGAATGATCAAATTTACTATCTTTTACATTGTTCTATCTCGAATTAGGAGCGCACCACTTAATGTAACGTCCCAACTCGCACTTTATCATGTGATAGAATACGCTTCGAAGACGCTACATGTCATCCTTACGTGTACATCATATTGACAAAAAAAAGACTTTGATTGATCAACTCAAACATCATATAAACGCGAAAGACTTAATCATCATTAAATAAATAAAAAGAGTATGACATCTTAGTATGCGGAAGACTGATAAAGAACTTCATATGAGTTCAAAGAGAAGCTAGTACATCAAACTAAAGGACTCAAGATACTCATGTACAACCACCTACGAGCTCGATCTATTTAGCCACCTTCATCATTAAAATATGATTCTACATTTAAGAATATGCAGGGAAAAATCTCCTTATGAGTTTTGCAACTCAGTATGAAAGTAAGATAGAAATAATCATAAGATCGTCATACTAGACAATAATCATAAGAACATCATCATCATCATATAAAAATAAAATAGGCATCATCATGATATAAATAAAAGGATTCTTATAACGTGTCATATGGATAGGAGATCATTAAGATCATAAGAACTTAATAGATCAAGATATCATCTTCTTGGGATCATAAGATCAAATGATCATAATAAATCATCATAAAATGACAAGAGTTGATTATCATGATTATGATATCATCATCATATAAAGATTCATGAGAGATAATTGTATGAAGATAAAAAATTATGATTATATCATCTTCTTTAGATCATATTAATAATAGATCATGAAAAGATCATTATAAGTGTGACAAGAGCCACTAATCGTCATAAAGAGATTTCGTTATTAATATGCTTCATCTTTTTCATCATCTTATTATTCATCTTTGATTTATAGTGGAGTATATTTCAACCCACAGGGAGGCTTGCCTTAACCCGTCCATCATCATCATCATAACTGGCAGAGCTAGCCCATAACTGACCGAAGTTAACCCATAACTGATCGAAGTCAGCCCATAACTAGTCGTCACCAGTCCATCATAAAAAGAACTCTTCATTTAATATTTTTTGTCTTTTATTTTACAGCTTTTAATTTATCTTTTATTAGGACATAAGAATCATGATTAAGATTTGGTCATCATAAGAAAAGATCAACAAATCGTACTGATCAAGGGTCATAATCATCATCATTATATATATGACTTAATCAGAACTACAAAATAGGATCATGGAGAGAAATCAGAAATATATGAACATCATAATCATCATCATTATCATAAGATAAATCAAGATCGATGTATATGGATCAATGTCATTATAGATGTGATTCCTATTAACAATAAGATTTTTTGTTATTATGTTATTACCGTAATAAATAATATGCTGCACATTATATTAATTATTATTTTTGTTTACAACATATTATTTCTCCCTTAAATTATGTATCTATCCTTATTATATTTTACATAGAGTATTGTTGTATTGCATTAGAAATATATAATTAATAATTATCTTTTATCTGAATTAGTTTACATTTTATAATCTCATAACAAATATCATTTATTTGCATTATTTATGTCATTAGATAATTCATGATATCATTGCTCGAATATGCTAACACATCATTTTTCTTTCTGTCAGTTTGATAATAATATATATACTTTATTTTATTATCACCATAAATAATATAGAACCATTATACTAATTATCATGAAGATATTATTTCTCTCTTTTAAATTATGCATTTTTCTTATTATATTTTTTATATAAGTGTATTATCTTATTGCATAACAAAATAGAACAATATGTTTTATCTCAATTAGCTTAATTGTATATTTTCGTGATAAAAATCATTTATTTGTATTATTTAAGAAAATATATTTCATGATCATACACTTAATCTTGATTTTGTAACACCCTTTCATTATAATCTAAACTATTATACATTGTAACTAGAAAAAAATGTTAGTTTTATAGCTTGCATTAATAACAATTTTAAAATTCTTAAAAGTTTTTTTATGAACTCGGTGAACTATTAGTCTAGCTCCCATCACCCTCCGACTAGGTCAGATCGGTGACTAAATTGAGACCCACTTCGACTCCATTAAACCAGTTAAAATTTTATTTCAACAGCCCAACTCCACAAGTTTGAATGACTCAATTGAGTGAAAAAAAATTGAATATTAAAAGAAATTGATGCTTCTCAACTAAACTCCAAAGTTTAAACTTTTGATTTGATCTAATTTGTTTTCTTAACATATGTGTTTTCTTTTTTTAATTTCTTTTTCTTACATCGAGTCTCCTCTCCTCTTTGATTATTTATTTTGATTTTTCAATCTAAAATTAAACTTTATTATCTACACATTTTTTATGAATATGTGAATCTTGAAAATATCATTATTTACTGATTTAACTATTTATACTATATTAAAAGGAGAGTACTATCCATGAGAGAATGACATTTGACACTTTGTTATGATGACATGTGTCCCCTTAGAATTTATAACTAATTAAAATCTATAAGCATTACAATTAATTAAAACTTAATTTGTTATTGTAAACTTTTTGAGGGGACGGTTATTTAATAGGCAAAAGATTTTGGGGCAACTAATTTTACATTCTTAAAAAAAATTTAGTAGTATCATTATAATTCAAAAAGCATAATTTTTTTATCAGTTAGATAGTTTATGGAATGTGAAACATTTTAGGATAACATTATGTCAATAATTTATTATTTTTTGTAAAATTGAAATAAAATTTATATTTTGATTGACAGTTAATTACTTAATTACACGTAAAAGTTATTTATCTATACTATATTAAAAAGTAAAATAGTTTGTAGGACATATTTGGCACATAGATTTATTGTCATGCTTTGGTATATTATAACTAAAAAAACCCAATCTATAAATTAATTGGCCAATTATTTAATATCTAAAAGTTTTTTAATGATTAATTATGAAAGATATTAAATAACTTAATTTTTAATTTAATTATGATATTATTGAATGCAATCGAAAGCCATATTTCTATTAAATATTTTTTTATTATTTATATGCGTAAACTATACATATTTTTTTAATATGAAATTGCAAGTTAGTTTTTTTTTCTTTTTTTTTGTGGGAGATGTCTTTTGGGTGGGTTTAAAAGTTAGTTTTATTAACTGAATTAAGTGCATATGAGATTAATTAATAAAACTATTTATAAATATCTATATAAGGAGATGGTGGCACAATTGTTGAAGCCTATCGTGATTTGTGGAGTTTAGTAAAATGTTAAAATTCTGCCAGGTACGAAATTGTTTGGATTCTGAAGATGTTACACCCACCTGCCCTCTCCCTCTCCCACAATTTTTCCACCCACCCTCCCTCTCTCTCTCAATTTTTTTCTACGTCAAACACTCACCCTCTCTCTCCTTATCTCAGATATTGTTGTTATAACTATTTTATTTTATCATTTTAGTTGTTAACATGCTATTCAATTAATCTTTTATGACAGATGATATAGGTGGTCGAGTTCAGAATGTGAGGGCAATTGTATAACATTAGCATTGGCATATTTACTATTTGTATTTGCTTATGTTTTAAATTTATTATCATTACCATATGCTTTGCATATATATTATATACAATTTTCACTAATGGATGTTATATATATGGCTCATTGATTTTTTTTAAATGGGTGCATATATATTGAGAAGGGCTGCATATATATATCTATGTTTCCTTATCTTATTTCTCAACTTGATTTTTCTTTCTCTAAACCAACTTTGATAAACATTTCAATATGTATGTATTATGCAAAAAAAAATTATATCCATAAATTTTTGAAGAGAAGATAGTAATCAAGGAAGGAAAGACACTTTCCAAACTATTGAATTGCCTCCTTTATATTAATTAAAATATTAATATATTTTAATGTTGAGTGAATGGTTAGTCATTAACTAAAAACATTGCGGTTAGTTTCGCTTGAATTAAAAAAGACTTTTTGATGGAGTCTTCCTATAATAATTTTTTAACATAATATCTTTTTTTCAGTTAAACAATAGAAACTATGAAAATAAATTATCTAATAAAAATATGTTAAGAATTAAAATTTTCATTTAATATTTATGAGAGTGGTATGATGCCACATAGTATGGTATTCTCTAAAGTAAAATTTTAATATTGATGTACGTTCTAGTTATAAAATATTATAAAATTTATCTAATTATTCTGCATGACATGTTCATTTTACTATAGCATTGATTATTTCTACATGACGTGCATGCATCTTGAGTAACTCTATTGAATTTTTCTTTTTTATAAATTTATTAAATTTGAAAGTTTGTGATTAGTTAATAATTCAAACAATCAATTAGTAATCGCTCCATTTATTATGTATTAAAGCATTTATAATTAATTAAAATTTTATACAAGTCTATTTTAATTTTTTGACTTCACGGTTAGATAGTAATATGAATGGTTAATTAGTATATAATTTCATAATGAATTAATATTTTAAATCATGTTAATGTAAACTATCATATATATGAATGATTAATGAGCTACCAAAATGCATATACGGTTATTTAACAATCATTTTTTAAAACTCTTATAAATACTATTCAGATAGCAATCTCATTCACATCCTATCCTAGGTGAGTTTCCTTCTTTGTCTTCTTATTATATATACATATGCACATAATTAATCTTTTAATTTTAGTTTTCTTATTCATTTTATTTTAGCTTTCTTATTAGGCTACGTGCAATTTTTTATGCATTTTTAACATTAATATTTGGTTTATTACAAATCTTATTTGTGAAATTTATTGGCAAAAATTGTCAATGTATATACAAATGTCTATGTCTATAATCATTGTTCATTTGCTGGTGGTTTTTAAATTGATGTTGATTGAATAGATTAAGATAGTGATGATGAATATTTAGGTTGTCCAATGTCTAAATAGGCGCTGCATGTTGTGATTTTGAAATCATGCATAGCAAACATATGTGGACCCAACATTGATTTATAAATCAATGGTGATTCTTGATAAACACTTTTTAAAATGAGTTTATCATAAATTTATTACTACTATTGATTTATAGATCAATGGTGGTCGATATATGTGGATCTGCCTTGGGTCCACATAATCCTTAATCCCAAATAATAATTATGTAATATGATTTTTTTAAGATGTTGCAAAGAAAATAATATAGCATGATACTAATAGGGAAATAATTTATTGTTTTTTTAAGTTAATGGTTAGATAGTAATTTAAATAGTTAATTTGTAACAAAACATAAACTTTAAAATAACATTAAAAATTAACATTAAGAAGGAAAAATATAATAGGAAATTAACAGTAAAATTAACGTATAGAATTATTATTATTTGAGTCTTAAGCATGCATTTATGACATAAAAATTAGACAAAAAATAATATAACCACTAAAAAAGCATACTAATATATATTTGATAAATGAAAGCAGTGCATTATAAATGATAATATGGACTTCTTCGTCTCTTGCGGACCATTTGCATGAAGGAACAATAAACAATAATATTCAAACTATCTATTTTAATACTATGATAACATGATCTAAATAAATTTTCAATATCATTAGAGATTATTTATATTCATGAAATAGAGAACATGTATACCAAGACATGCAACCTTGTGCATCCATGTCCATAGCAGGTATAACCAAGTAGGGATTAAGATTATGTGGACCCAAGGCAGGTCCACATATATAGACTATCTATAAATCAATAATAGTAATAAATTTATGATAAACTCATTTTAAAAAGTGTTTATCAAGGATCACCATTGATTTATAAATCAATGATGGGTCCACATATGTGGATCTATTTTGAGTCCACATATTCTTTAAATTCTTATTATTTTATGTTCATTCATTTGTACCCTTTTCAAATAGACTAAATGTCAATTATTAACTTCAAATTAACAAGTTGGTATATTATGTACTTAAAATAATATTAAAGGTATGTACAAAAGGCAACTACAAAAAAGGTAATTTTTTTATAATTAAATATATAGATATTTATTTATTTCTTATATATTTTATTATTTACATACGTATCTATCATTGAATTTTTATGAGTCCACAACAAGCAATTAACAATATTATTTGCGTATCCCTATATGGTAGACACTACTTAATATTTATATATATCCGCCAATATGATGATGATGATGATGATGATGATGATGATGATGATGATAATAATAATAATAATAATAATAATAATAATAATAATAATAATAATAATAATAATATAAACATCCTCAATGTCATTTTGTGATAAGAAAATATTATCTATCAAATAAATGTTATTATTCTATCAAATTTGCTACCTTAGGGATAAAAAAACTTATTATCATTGTGTTTAGTTTAATCTATACTACATTAAAAGGAGAGTACTATCCATGAGAGAATGACATTTGGCACTTTGTTATGATGACATGTGTCCCCTTAGAATTTATAACTAATTAAAATCTATAAGCATTACAATTAATTAAAACTTAATTTGTTATTATAAACTTTTGAGGGGACGGTTATTTAATAGACAAAAGATTTTGGGGCAACTAATTTTACATTCTTAAAAAATATTTTTAGTAGTATCATTATAATTGAAAAAGCATAATTTTTTTATCAGTTAGATAGTTTATGGAATGTGAAACATTTCAGGATAACATTATGTCAATAATTTATTATTTTTTTAAAATTGAAATAAAATTTATATTTTGATTGACAATTAATTACTTAATTACACGTAAAAGTTATTTATCTGTACTATATTAAAAAGTAAAATAGTTTGTAGGACATATTTGGCACATAGATTTATTGTCATGTTTTCGTATATTAAAACTAAAAAAACCCAATCTATAAATTAATTGGCCAATTATTTAATATCTAAAAGTGTTTTTAATGATTAATTATGAAAGATATTAAATAACTTAATTTTTAATTTAATTATGATATTATTGAATGCAATCGAAAGCCATATTTCTATTAAATATTTTTTATTATTTATATGCGTAAACTATACATACTTTTTTTAATATGAAATTGCAAGTTAGTTTTTTTTTTCTTTTTTTTGTGGGAGATGTCTTTTGGGTGGGTTCACAAGTTAGTTTTATTAATTGAATTAAGTGCATATGAGATTAGTTAATAAAACTATTTACAAATATCTATATAAGGAGATGGTGGCACATTTGCTGAAGCCTATGGTGATTTGTGGAGTTTAGTAAAATGTTAAAATTCTGTCAGGTACGAAATTGTTTGGATTATTAAGATGTTACACCCACCTGCCCTCTCCCTCTCCCACAATTTTCCCACCCTCCCTCTCTCTCTCTCAATTTTTTTCTACGTCAAACACCCACCCTCTCTCTCCTTATCTCATATATTGTTGTTATAACTATTTTATTTTATCATTTTAGTTGTTAACATGCTATTCAATTAATCTTTTATGACAGATGATATAGGTGGTAGAGTTCAGAATGTGAGGGCAATTGTATAACATTAGCATTGGCATGTTTACTATTTGTATTTGCTTATGTTTTAAATTTATTATCATTATCATATGCTTTGCATATATATTATATACAATTTTCACTAATGGATGTTATATATATGGCTCACTGATTTTTTTTAAATGGGTGCATATATATTGAGAAGGGCTGCATATATATATCTCTGTTTCCTTATCTTATTTCTCAACTTGATTTTTCTTTCTCTAAACCAACTTTGATAAACATTTCTACATGTATGTATTATGCAAAAAAAATTATATCCATAAATTATTGAAGAGAAGATAGTAATCAAGGAAGGAAATACACTTTCCAAACTATTGAATTGCCTCCTTTATATTAATTAAAATATTAATATATTTTAATGTTGAGTGAATGGTTAGTCATTAACTAAAAACATTGCGGTTAGTTTCGCTTGAATTAAAAAAGACTTTTTGATGGAGTCTTCCTATAATAATTTTTTTAACATAATATCTTTTTTTCAGTTAAACAATAGAAACTATGAAAACAAATTATCTAATAAAAATATATTAAGAATTAAATTTTTCATTTAATATTTATGAGAGTGGTATGATGCCACATAGTATGGTATTCTCTAAAGTAAAATTTTAATATTGATGTACATTCTAGTTATAAAATATTATAAAATTTATCTAATTATTTGGCATGACATGTTCATTTTACTATAGCATTGATTATTTCTACATGACGTGCATGCATCTTGAGTAACTCTATTGAATTTTTCTTTTTTTATAAATTTATTAAATTTGAAGTTTGTGATTAGTTAATAATTTAAACAATCAATTAGTAATCGCTCCATTTATTATGTATTAAAGCATTTATAATTAATTAAATTTATTAAATTATGACGACGACGACGACGATGACGATGACGACGACGACGACGATGATGATGATGATGATGATGATGATGATGATGATGATGATGATGATGATGATGATGATGATGATAATAATAATAATAATAATAATAATAATAATAATAATAATAATAATAATAATAATAATAATAATAATAATAATAATAATAATAATAATAATAATAATATAAACATTCTCAATGTCATTTTGTGATAAGAAAATATTATCTGTCAAATAAATGTTATTATTCTATCAAATTTGCTACCTTAGGGATAAAAAAACTTATTATTATTGTGTTTAGTTTAATGGTTAAAGAAATCAATAGTATTTAATTACATATAAAACTATGGAATATATAAGTTTAGAAACTTCAATTGCATTATATCGTCAAACTTATACAAAATATTTTAAAAAAAGATACTAAAAGGACAGTGATTCAACTTAATAAGGAAATTATCTATTTATATTTGACAAATGGGTGCATTTAATAATTAAGAATAGATCATAAATGCATAGCAAATATATTTAAAAAATTAAACTAACAAACAATGAATAATTAATGAAATGTTACAAATGATTTTAAAATCCATTAAAATAAACAAGACAAAAAAGTATTTTGTTTCTTAAAATATAATTTCCTTTATATAAATAACAATAAATAATGTTTATATTTTTATGCTATGTAGAAACATCCTAACTCATATAAATGACTAAGGCTAAAAGGATTCCACGCCAGGTAAAAGAAAATTTGGTGTAGTAATCTATTTATTTTTATTATAACGGATAACATACCACTAAAAGAGAAATTGCTGAATTAACTTAATAATATAGTAAATACCTATATTTGACATATCCATATGTTGTCACGTATATTTAATAATTAAAAAAAGATCACAAAATATGAACTAACAAGCATATTGTAAACAAATAAAGAATAATTAGGAATAAATGATTAAATTGGATTGAGAAAATATTTTATGATCCTTGAAAGTAAACAAGATATAAAGTATTTTTCCTAAAATATATATATATATATAAATGTAAACTTTTTGTATTTGTATTTTTTGTGCTATAATAAAATGTCCTAATTCAAATAAAAAACTAAAATTAAAATGACAACAGCATCGCGCCACATAAAAGAAAATTGGCACGTAAATCTTTATAATATAATATAATCATTCTATACTTCACATGTATTTAAAATTTGTCATTTTACTTAAATAATTTGTACACATGAAAGTATATATTTAGCATAAAAATAAGTGCATCAATTATCTATCAAATTATAATTAAATTAATTACTATGAAAATATAAATTTATTGTTAAAATTTATTTTTACTTTTTCGGCGCATCGTGCGGAGAATATATTAGTATTATATTAAAATAACCATCCGATTTGAGGACCTGATGTGATTAATCCGGGGTGATCCTTGATTTTGTGTTACACACGTGGACTCGATTTGGCCACCAGGATAAAGAATCCACCGAACTTACTGCAACAATTTTTTTGAGTTTATTTTTTTAAACATCCCCTAAATTATGACAATTTTTCGCATCTAATATCAAAGTATAAATTTACGCTACGACATTTTTAATTTTTGTTAATTTTATTTTTTTTATGAAATGACTAAAATATTTTTCCATAAACTATTTTCTCTTTTATTGTTTAAAAATACTATAAAAAACTAAAAATATATTTTTTTTCAATTTATTATTATATATTAATGCCATCCCTCCGTAGAAGTTTTATATTTTTTAATTTTTTATATTATTTTTAACATTAAAAATTAGAAGAGTTCATGGAAGGACATTTTTTTATCTTTTTTTTATAAATGGGAAATAAAAAAATTAACTAAATTAAATGAAAAATAAGTTCATATTTTAAAATTAGATACGAAAAAACATAATAATTTAAAAAAATAACACTTTTTTCTATTGAGATTCACCGTTGGGATGAAAATGGTATATCAAAATGATGACTTCGATAATTAAACTTAGGAAACCCCGTTGTCCCATTATACCATCGTTAAAAACTTTTTTTTTCAATAAAAGACCATGTTCAAAGTTGAAACACAACAAATGAGAGAATCACTCCGTCGAACACTTGGCGTGCACAGTGGAAGAAAGCAACAAAGCTGCCACTTTTCGTAATAAATGCTCAAATGCCTCCAAATTCTTAGCTGCCTCGAAGCTCCATGTGATGCATAGGACGCCACAAGGAAGCGAAGCGAACACAGCGTGGCTAATTCCGCACGGCTCGATTATGTCACCGTTCAGAGAGACTTCCGAGCCCCGCGCATGTACAAAGACCTGCAACAACAAGAATTCCCCTACAAATAGTCACTAGCGCAGTGCCAGCGATTACAGGCCAAGACTTAACAGCTTCCTTCAGCCCTCTGCTCCATCAAGAGCAGATCTTTCATTTCATTCGGATCACTTGTTGATTTTCAAGCAAAATTGCGGAGATGACAGGGGTGCTTGACTTGCAGTTTGCCACAGAGGTTGCGCCGGCCACGGCGGCATCTATTCGGAAGCGCAAGGCGCACAGGAGAACCTTAGACACCATTGACGAAGAGGAGATGGAGGCGATCGAAGACCACCTCCTCCTCCTGTTTCCTCTGCCGTTGCATGCGACCCCTGCTGCTGCATGCAGCAAAGAGGGCTTGCCAGAGGATGTGAAAGTGTAGTGTCAGAGCTTTGGTGAAGTTGAGAAGTTCCTCTTTTTTTTCTTTTTTTTTGAGAGGGTTCTTTTTTGTTTAAGTAGATAGAGATTTGTCTAAAGGGTAAGGTGGATTATTATATCCTATTTGCATTAGAAAGTAAATATATTTATCTTTTTTGTAAAAGCATTCCTGATTTAATGTTACATGAGATCAATACAAACAATTTTAACTAGGTAACCTGTTCTTGAACATTGAAGAGATTATTTATTACATCTTTATAAGTTAATTAATTCTGTTATAAATGAGAGTTGGATGATTTAGAAGAAATTGAGACAAAATCAGGAGTCAATTAAATGAAAATTACTCCACTTTATTACAAATTAAAGTTGGCCGACTTGAACAAAATTGAAGCAAAGTTAAATAATCTTGAATGAAATTGCCTCAATACGGTTCAAATGATAGAAGGTTTTTTTTTTTCAGTTACAACAAAGGTTCGTTCCAGTAGAACTACTGACCCCAAAAAATAAAAGAGTAACTAATACTCTGAAGATAAAAGTAAAGACAGAATAACGTCTTAAATGAAATATGTGACCATGCTATAATATATTATAAGTTTCAGAGAGGAAATCAGAAGACGAGATGAGCACAGAATTGTAAATTGTTGGTTATATGCTTTTTTTTTTCTCCACTACAAGTTTCATGAATTACATTTCACCTTTAGTTTTCCACGCGCTACACTTATTCCTAAGGGTAAAAGTGATCCAAAACCCAGTAATAATGCCAAACGAATGAACATAAATACTATTCCTTAATGTACCCAAAAATATACTCACCTGATCAGTAGTTCAGGAGCAACTCATCAGGGCAAAGCAGCTGGACTATGTCTACTAATTTTCTATCCTAGCAAGGACATAATCAATGCAAGGATGTCAAAATGCCTCAACATCTACTGAAGCGTTCAGGACCACCTATTAAGTGTATAATCCTCACTCGATCCAGCAGTTTCTTTCCTTCTGATATCTCGAAGATGTTGAACACGATGGTCATCAATGCCGTTACCAATATAAGCCTTGATCATGGTGCTGTAAGTTATTTTATCAGGTTTGCAACCTCGTACCTTCATCATATCTAGTACCTCCCTCATCTCAGCCAAGCACCCCGACCGCCCATATGCATCAACCAAGCAGTTATAAAACACGACATCTAGCATCACATCAGAATTCTCAATGTATCTGAGCACAGCTTTTATTTTGTCCACAGCACCGAACCTTCCATATGCTCGGATAAGGGAACAAAGTGTAACACAATTAGGTTTGATCCTCTCAGATTTCATCAATCTGAATATGTATTCCATCTGGTTCAGGTCTCCTGCCCTCCCAAATGCATCAATTACTACATTATAGGTGACCAGCGTCCATGAGTAATAGAACTTCTTCATGTACTCCATGACAGCACCCATTTTTTCATACTTTTTGGCTTTGCCATAAGAGTCGAGAAGTATGTTGAAGGTTTTTATGTCAGGAGAGATTCCGGCACTTTCAAATTTATCATAGCACTTCTCCATTGTCTCCAGTTGACCACTGCCACCGAAGGCTCGGAGTGTTGCATTCATTGTCCAAACATCAGGTTTGCAATCACGGTCAGAAAGCATCTTCATGAGTGTGGATTCCATTTCAGTGAACCTTTTCACACAAACAAGAGAAAACTATAAATAGTGGCTAATGTTTTAAGAAATTAAATACAAATTGCTAACTCACTTGATGCCTTTTCTTTTTTGAGAAAACTTGATATTTTTTGCTATCATATTCCTTTTTTAGGCATTACATTATAACTAGATGTCAGTTCCATCTACTTCTATGATTTTTTGACAAATTGGCCTTTAATAAAAAATAGCTATCTTATCAACAGCTACTGTCAGTGAAGAGATTTGAAATGTAATACTATTTCACAATGTCCTCGAGTATTTTGTAAAACATTGTGCAACAGTAGATCAGTCAGTCAGTTACCACAACAAAGATTAAAGGCAATCAGGACTATTTAAGTTAAAATTCATTTGTGTGTTATGGTCCAAAAGCAAGTGTTGTGCCTGTAACATTCTTAAATCAAAGATACAGGACGCGGATAATACCTTCCTGCTTTGCCATAAGCATCGATGAGAGTGTTATATGTGATAGTATTTGGCTTAATTCCTAAGCTCTCCATATCAGACAACAATATCTGGACTTTGTCAAATGCAAACACTTGCACACAGGACTTAATGAGAATGGAATAGGTCTGTACATCCGGATGACACCCATCAGTGACCTTCATCGTGTTAAGCAGGGTGAAGGCTTGGTCCAAGAGGCCACTCCTACTGTATGCTGAAACAAGGGCAGTGTATGACTCATGATTTATAATGCATCCTTCATCAATCATAGCTTCGAAAAGATCATGTGCTTTTTCAGGTTGTTTGCATTTTCCAAGCATGACAATCAGTTTGATATATATTGCAGGATTTGGTCTGTACCACAGCTGCTCACGAAGTAGTTCAAATACCTGACCATGTGGCAATTATAATGTTAGGAGAATGATGAAAGAGAGGAATAAGAACGATAAGACAAACAAAAAGGGTTATGTTATCATGTCATCAATCATATGGTCAATTCAGGTTAAATGAATCAAAAGAGGTACAATCAAGAAAAGCGAATTACAACTCTATAAGTACAATCCAGGTTAAATAAGAAAAGGTTGTATTATGCTTGAGCTATAATGACTTCAACTTATATGATCTCTTCTGAGAGATTCTATAATGCCCTTCAACTTATAGAATCCTTTTTGAGAGATTCTATAAGTTGAAGTCATTATACTTCAATCATAATATAAGCCCACAATTTGAGGGGAAAATGTGTAAATAGTATGAGAAATTTGGCATTCAAACAGCTCATTCAACTACATGAAAAATGAAATTGTTATTAGGTCATCAGTCAGATGAGCAATTCATCTTACAGTGGCAATTTAAAGCAGAACAGTCCGGCAACATGAGTTATGGCGCCATAAATTAATGTCATTATAATTAAAGAACCATAGACAACACATGTATACTAGTCTGAACAAATTAGCATTCCTAAAGTTCAGTCAACTACATGACTAAACTATATTAGTTCATTGCTTTTTCAGACAAAATATTAGTTCTGGAAACAATCAAATTAACTTATGACATGCATGCTGAAAAGCTTTGGTTATTCAAAACTCAGTTTTTTTTATCCCCGCTTCCATGGTTGATTACCTTATATGTGCAGAATAAAATCCACCATGCAAAATTGTCAAAGGAACCACTGAGGTAGGAATGATGGAAGCAAATATGATGAAGTGATATGAAAATCATATCTTCTTTGTTGAAAGAACTTAAGGGAGCATCACAGAATCGCAGATAATGGCTAAACCAAAGAATCCAATCTTTTAAAAAAAAAAATGCAGCAAGAATGATGCCACCATAATTCATGAAGTTCGCACATTTGGGCAGAATCAAAGAAACCATTTTTCGTATTAGACCCTCCTTCCAAAGATAGGAATTTTGTGGGGTAAGAATATATGGCATTCGCGAATTAATTCTCTCGGCCTCATTTAACCAATCGTTATGAGCTCAATGCGTCTGCAGTTCTCCCGAATTCACAAGTGGAAAATGCAACACCGAAGCAGGCATCTGAGCTTATTTACACTTACTTTGAGTGCGGATTCCCAGCGCAGAGCCGTGATGCGCTCGTGGAGGGCCTCAAGGACGGTGCGCGGCAGAAGTTTGCGGGCGTTGACACCGCGCTTTTTCTCGATGACGGCCTTGGCAGCCTCCCGCCTCAGGATGATCGATATCGCCTTCTTGGACGCAATCCGCGTGTTCGCCTCCTCCCTCTCCTCCCTCCTCACCCTCACGGACCTGGATGGCGACTGCTCCGGCGATGCGGACGGCGGCGGCGGCGCCACGTCTCGGCGCTCCTCCTTCGCCTTGGTGAGCTTGTTGGCGGCGGCATCGGCGACAGGAAGCGGAGAACTACGGGATGGTGAATTGGAGAGAGGGGAAGGAAACGAGAGAAGAGCAGCAGCCGCCATGGATCACTCGAAGAACCCAAAACGGAAGAAAAATCTCGTGAGCCGAGTAAAACTATTTGTATTTAATTGGAATCTTTAGTCATTCATAAAAAAACACCACATTTTTTGTTTTTTTTTCCCAAAATTTATAATCTATGTACTAAAATGACCAGGCGAAAATTATATGACGCACAATATCATTTTTTTTATTTAAAAATAGGATGAGAGTTCTACGGATATGAATTGTTTATCACCAAAAAAACACCATTTTCAGATTGCTTTCTAACTTAAAAATCATTTAATGAAAATAAACTAGCTCGGTTCTCTGCTTGACATTTTAATGAAGTTAATATCTCGAGTGGGGTGGAATAAAAGTTGGTGAAATTAAAGATGATGAGTTTTTATAAAAATCATATATTAATATATATATATATGTGGAAAGAATTGAATTGGATTAAATTAAATTATTTTTATATAAAAATGCATAAATTAAGTAAGATAAGTCGGACATTATTTTCAGTAGATTTTTTTAAATTTGATTGAGAATGAATAAAATCTAAAACAAGCATTTTTTGAATGGGAAGTGATTCCAAACGTTGAATCGACGTTGAGTTATGCGCATCACGAGTTGAAATTTCGATTCATCATCGAGCTCGATTATTCTCTTTTCGTCCCGGACAATATGCCTAAATATAACAAGTACAATTTTCAATGAAAAATTTTAGGAGACCTAGAATCATCAATATAACCTTATTCAAATTTATAAAAGCTAGGCTTCCTAAATTAACATAATTTCAATTAAACCTAACTTAAGCTTTGTTCAACTTTTCATCCATATAATATAATATAAATAAAAAAAGTTACAAAATCTAATCCAAGTTCTAAATTAGTTGTATCACTTTTTATTTATCCGAAAAAACTTTTGATGTTCTCAAACCTTTCCACACACTCCTGGGCACTTATATATGAAGAAGAAAATAACATAAAGTAGTCGTTTGTCATTAACTTAGGTCAAGGATATGATAAAGGAATGTTCTTTTCCAATAAACATAATATAGAATGTCATGCATAACGTTATTTTCATTGAAAGACATAAGAAAAACATACGCCATAATATATCATATATATGTTTAAAAAAAATTGGAAATCCAATTATATGCAATACAATTTATTTCTTTGATTTTTCTTTTCCTTTGCTTTCATTAATTTTTTTCCTTTTTTTCTTCTAATTTGAAAGATATCTTTAATCTTATTATTTGGAAGACTCATTTTTTTCCATGTCTAATGACCATATCCCAAAAATAACATTTGTTGAACAGGAATTACTAGTTATTTTAAATTAACAATCCACTTCTCGCATACATTATTCTTCTTCTTTTGTTGAATTAGTCAAATTTTAAAAAATTACAAATAGATCAATATTTTATCATTAATATTCTCATTCATCACCATCAATTACCAATGATAACATAGTAATGATTTTCAAGCTTCATTGCAATTTTAGAGAAGAAACTTTTCTTAACCAGAGAATTACATTTTCCATATATTTCCTACTTGTACAAGAAAGTGATATATATATATATATATATATATATATATCAATGAATTAATTACTTTTTTTCATTCTAAAACAATATTTTCTCCACCCCTAATCTCTCTTTTATCCAAAAATAATATTTTATTATAACTCGTTGTTATTGTGAACCAAATATAAAAAACTAGCACCCCTAAAATTGTATTTTGGGTTGCTTAGGTTAACTGGATGGCTAAAAGGGATTATCGACTAGACATTAGACGCAGTTTGAGTAATGTTCTCTTGAGTGAATCCCCCTTCAATAGTTCTAAAGTATTATTGTAATATCAAATGACATATTTAATACAAGCGACATGCCAATTCTACGTATATAAGTCATAAGTCGCGTAAGATATATATAAATATATATATGAGGAATATTAGGGTGCTCCCACACTTTTGTGATAGCACCCTGCGCCCACACCTCCAGAGTCGTCCGATTTGAGATCGATGGACGAGATGAAAGCGCACCGGTTCGCGACGGTTCGAGTGTCCGGTTCATAGAGTTCAGCCGGTTTGTAACGTAGGGGTCATTGTCCTCTAGAGCCATCTCCTCTGCTTCCCTGCACGATGACGAAGGGTTTGAGAAGCAGGGGACAAATGTTGTCAATTAATGCCGGTTGCCGTGAATCAACCGGAGGACGTTGGCGACGGAGGATGGAGGAGACACCCGCACGACAAGGGACGCTAGCGCGACCGCAAAAAAGAGGGGTGACGCCCCCTTTTTTCACTGCCGCCTATGATATGCGGGTGAAGGATCTGCACCCATGAACTGCGAACGAAGGGATTGACGAAGGACGATGATCTTTCATGGAGGACGGATGGCGGAAGATTTAGATTCGCGAAGGGATTCGCTCGCGTCGCACTGCCACCCTCCGTCGCGCAGATCCATCGAGTCGCTGCCCTCCGTCGCACAGATCCATCACGTCATCGCCCTCCGTCGCACAGATCCATCGCGTCGCCGCCCTCCGTCGCACAGATCCGCCATTGTGCAGATCCGTCGTCGTGCACATCCATAGTATCACCACCCTTCATCGCGTAGATCCATCGCGCCGCCTCCCTTCGTCACGTAGATCCATCCCGCCGCCGCCCAAATGTTGCTGGCCTGCGAGAGGATGAGATGTGCGTGCTGGACGACCGTCGCCGGAAGCCGCACACGTCGATGCCGGATGAGGCGATCGCACCCCTCCTCCAAACCCCATGCTTGCTGAATCGCGCACGCCCAACCCCCTCCAACGCACTGCTGAACCGCTCCCCACCAACGCACCCTGCGTGTCGAACTGATCGAACCCCTCTTCCGAACCCACGCGCTTTCATCTCGTCCGTCAATTTGAAATCAGACGACTCTGGAGGTGTGGACGCAGGGTGCTACCACAAAAGTGTGGGAGCACCCTAATATTCCTATATATATATATATATATATATATTGATCAAGTGTAATGTATTTTGATAAAATTGTATGAAATAGAGTTCAAAGAGAAAATATCACATTTTTATAGAATCAAAATAAAGTCTCTCTAAATAGTGGGGAGGTTCAACTTAATAATATTATCTACCTTGTTTGTACCCAAAAGAAGAATACACCTTTTTAGCAACATACATCACATCGGCTTCAATCGAGGAAAAGAGATGAATCGTCTTATCGCCATGTCCTATCTTGACTTCATTTTATCTAGTTTCATTTTATGTCGGCCAATAATGATCACATCTTTATAACAAATAACAAGGTCTAGATTTATATAGCATATAGTTTTCCTTTCTTCACATTCTACCCCACCCATAGAAATTGCATAAGTTAAGTTCTTGAAAATGTTTTTGATCATTTTATCAAATAATGTGTAGTTGAAGTTGGAGACTCTACTTGTAATCAAGGACATGAATGATTAAGTAAAAGGAAGCACTAGGACGTCCAATGCAAAGGTGACCCGAGGTTTGCTTTGTCATTCTGTATGGGATCTTTATTAATAATGTCAAGATCGATCTCTCATCCTTGGATGGGATTCATGACAAGTCTAATGGAGTTTCTAATGAAGCAGCTAGTTGTAATTTGTATAAAAGACTATCATTCAACTGTCAACAAAAAATGTTGATTATACCTTGAATCCTATAATAACTACGAATCATCTATTTCTTAATTATCTTAAATACTTCACAATTAAATGTGTCTCTAACAGTAGAAAGTCTTTTTTTTTCAAATCTAAATGGCATTTTCTATTTTTCTGTATAATGATATTTTGTTATCATTCAAAACTTTTTGTGCATCCTTCGGTGTATAATCTTTCTCATGTTAAATTTTCAATCAGTCTTTGGATCATGTTTTTGGGCTTGTTATGTTTTGATTCCTTTTAGCTTTAAGAGAAGATTGCTAGCAATTTCCCTAGCAACAAGTCAAGTTTCTGAGTTAGTTGTACAATAAGAGAAACATTCCCGCTTCGTTGTTCCGAATGGGATGGCTATTATTGAGAAACCAAGTGACAAGTGATGATGTTGCGGTATGTTGACTTTTCAGCCTATAATTCTCAAGTGTGTTATCAAAGCTTTCACTTAGTAATTATGTTAATATGAATCTTATATAATTTATATATGAAGTGTCTGGAGTAAGTAGGGATGTAGAGTGTTGGAAATTTAAAATGTGACGTGTTCGTTGACATGAAGTTGTGTTTTGCAATCCATCTTTCATTCTCATTCAACACAAGTATGAGCAAGATTATAACCAATGGAAATCATTTGAAGTTATAACAAAAATTGATAGGGGAATCTACATTTAATTAGAAATAATAATATCCCACTCTCAAGAAAATAACAAGCAAGATATATTGTAGCAGTATTCAATACTATCCTCAACATGTAATTTGACACTATTTTCAATGAAATATATCATCAATGTTTCTATAATCAAGTAATTTGGCATGTGTAATGTATGATAAAAATATTGAAGGGAATATAATTATACATAATTAAGTGGATATGAAGAAATGGAGTTGATACTCAATATGGATTAGGGAGATGAAAAGGTCAAAGGAGAAAAATGTGCATAAGCTAGAATTGCAAATTATTCATTATTTTCTCTGAAAATTATACTATTAAGTAATGAAAGTCAAATGCGAAGACAAGTTAATGCAAGTTGTAAAAATACAATATGTTAATCGGACTAGTGTTCCAAATGTAAACAGAGAGTTGGACTAACAAAAACCTCATAACCTCAATTGGATTAGGTTGTTTAGGTCCACAAATATGGTCTAATATGAAAAAAAAAATCTAAAATTTGGTGCTATAGATTGAAGTGGGAGACACTTTGAAATCGCAATTGGAGGCATTCTTGACGATAATTGATTACTCAATGATGAAAAGATCTTTCCTTTGGCTTTTTGGGCTCGGAGCAGGGCTCTTTGTTGGTGATGGTGGATATGAGCTTGGGCATCACCTTAGAATCATCAATCTAGCATTGTCGTCCATCTCAAAATGAATCGTCCCCAACTCGCACATTTTCCACCACTAGGTTGCTCACTCAATGGCCCAACTAGTAAAGAAAGAATTAGGGTACGAAACCTTTGTAGGAATGTCTATATCACATCTGTCCAATCAACCATAAACACACTCAATGTCATAAAACCTAACGCCAAATAGGCAGTCATTTTGTGAACTTAAATATTTTATTTTTAATTCAACTCTCTTTTTCTTTGTACGATATCAATAAATATTCTTTTTTATAATAGGAAATGTTCATTTTAATTGTCCAAAAGTTTAGCATGTCTAATAAAATGGGGATATTGAAAATAGTATTTCTAAAGAATGATAGTTTATTTTCAGTTTTCTTTTTTTATAATATTTTTATATATCTCATTATGATTTTTCTATAATGTATGCAAAATTTATACATATTTTTTTATTTTTATATTACATCATTCTTGCTCAATCTAACAATTTAGTTTAATGGTTTTGTATAGTTAATAATGATGTAATGTGTGGTGTGTAAGTGATATAAAAATAAGTATAAAACATTATTTTTCACTTTTATACTTAAAAATATATTACAACTATAATAGTACATTACAAATTTTAAAATCTTACATTAACCAAGACTACCACAAATGTAGGACATATTTGTTATAGTATTTAAGGCACCGGATTCACATGAAGGGAGAGTTATCACTAAATTAAGTATTATAATTAAATAAACTAACAATTAATGAACATAAAGGTAACTAGTTTGAATGTGTGTCAGAAAAATCAAGAATAGGTTTTGACAAAATTTAAGTTCAAATATTTCATTAAAATTTTTGGACATATGAACATGCTTTAATGGCAATGCACAGTTACATAGTTTGGACATTTGGAGGTACAAAGTGGGCCTTCAAGGTTTCTCTAGGAAGTCTAATACAACTAGTTTTGAAGGGTAGAGACAATTTGAAGGGTTAGATGCTATAAAGGAGATTCAAGTCAAATCCAAGTGTGGTTTCAAAGAAAAAATTTGTTCTGCCAAAAATAAATAAATTTGTGCTTTCAAGAGACCACTTTGAACTTCAACTTGTAAATTCATTGTTTTTTTTTTGTCTTACTCCATCGTGCGAGGTTTTAGTTGTAATATAAATATTATGGCATGAAGTAGCATTTTCTAATTGGTGGTTGCGCTATTAAATAATAAGTGTTAATTAACGGGTAAGTGCATGCCCTAAACTCAAATATTGTGATATCGAATTAATGGTGGTTTAATCAACTCAGTCAAATGATTGACAAGCTGATTCAATGAATATGAAATTAGCTTAGTGTCATAATGGTTGATTCTCTATTAATTCTCATTATCCCACTCGTAATGGAGGGAAAATAATGGACGATAATTAGTGGAATTCCTCTTCATAATAGGGCAAGACAAGTGAGAACTTATTTTATGTCATTCTTTCTATTGATCTTCCTTCTCCACAATGATTACTGTAAAGTATATATTGATGTGAATACTATTCGAAAAAGATAGTGGATGTGATCCTTTTTTTTATGAAAGCTTCTTCAATGGATTGTGAATATGAGGTACAAGACTAGATCTTTTTTTTCATTATGTTAAATCTTGATTCAATATGTTTTTTTTTGTCGAGAAATTGAATCATACCTCTTGACTAGAGAAAAGACTCGGATGAAAACTTAATATGAAAGCTTCATTGTAGATAGGTTGTCTTGCCTTTGGAAGCAAAGGAAAATGTGGTTGGTGTAATTTTTTTTCACCCCGTTTAGATGAAACAAGAGTTTAGTGAATCTTATGTGTCAACACCTAATAACTATTTTTGGGAGACCAAGATATTCTCTGTAGCTAAAAAGTATAATTTTTTATAGTGTCAGTTCCTCCAATAATATAATATTGCTGCAAAATTTAGATGGTAGAAAACGGTGAATGCATAATACTCAAAGTAGGTACAGATAATTGATATTTTTCCATTGCCACCTTCGTGCATGCTACGCTAAGAACTATGCACACTAATCACATATGGAAGTCTCGGCCAACTCTCGTTCATAGACCAATGATGTATATTTGGTGTGTAGGAGCAATTAATTGATCTTTGCCATGGGTTCTTCGATATGTATGTCAATGGAGACGTGGAGTATGTAGTAATCTGTAAAACACTAATTGAGTGCATTCAACTGTTGAACCGACAAAAGCAAACAATAAATGCATCTACCAAGTATAGCTATAAAAATATTGTGTTGCCGAAATGCATAATAATTGATCATGGCTGGAGTTCAATCCAATAGTGGCCCCTTGTACCTTGGATGGCGTATTCGTGCCCTTCTTGATCAGTTTGTGATGTCTCCCATCCGGAGGAGGAGGAATAATTGGGCACGATACTCAGCTTCCCATCCTTCGATTCATGATACACCTCCCTCCTCAGTTCACTCCTGCCACTTTTCCAAGGGCTCGAGACTTCATGAATATGCAGCTGGTGCCACTCGTAAACAGCAACCCACCTCCTCCTCCCATGCCCTCCAATCCGATCCATCGGTCGTTGGATTCGTCGAACTTGTAGATGTCAATCCGGCCGTGGACCAAGTCAATGAAGAACGACAGAAGCTTGCCGTCCATCTCGACCAAATTCTGCACGTCGGCTTTGTGCATCAATGGTGCCTCCTCGACCACTCTAATCACAGTTTCATTAGTCAGCTGGTCATAGATCACCAGACGCACCGAGCAGTCAAGGCGATACACCTTCTCCTTGGCCAGACTTATCAAAGTTGGATTAAAGTCAACTGAGTTCTCACGCTCGGCTAAGGGTCGGTCTAATGGTGGGTGCATCACAAGTATCGTCGTCCAGCTCTTTTCTCCCCATCGCCAAATTAAAAATAGGTAGCCATGAAGAAATATAAGAACTTGGGCGTCGCAACGACGAGGCAGCGGGACAAAGTTGGAGGCGACCAGAAGCTAAATTTCCTGAAGTAGCATCCTTCAAAGTTGGGAAGCGGAACGATCGCGCCCGTCAGAGGGTTGAAGAAGAAGACGGCACTGTAATGCCGTGAATGGCTGGCGAGCAACAGCCAACCGTAGTTGGAGCACGAGACGGAAACGTCCTCGGGCAAGCTCAGCGTTTCTAGGACCAAGCCCTCATCGCGGCGGAGAGGGTCGATGAGATTGCACCGCCTGTTGCCATCGGAGGGGTGGAGCAAGCACGGGTTCCCGTACGGCGTCGGGTGTGATTTGAAAGTGGCGCGCACGACCATCGTAGCTCTCTAGTGCTGCCGATGTTCAGACGCGCCATGATCACCTACAAAACATCTTGTGGTATTTCAAACCAAGGCCGCCTTTATTCCGCTTGTTCGTCCTTTGTTCCGCCATTGAGGAGGACCCCCTCCTCCTACCGCTGCTGTTGCTGGAAGAACGACTGAGAATTCCTAAGCTTGCTTGGAGGCTCGAAAGCTTCTTCCCCGCCGTCTCTAAATAATAGATGTCGGGGTTTCGTCGATCCATTATGTAGCAGGATTGATATCAGACGCGCCGAATAGATACAGTCCGTCGGAGTCGAGAGGGATGCGATAGGTCGGGCGGATGGCATGCAATGTCGTCGGCGGAGGTGTAGTGCGTTGAAATCCTGTGAACAATGATTGGAAGGCGTGCAAAGGCCCGGGGGAATTGACGGTCAGAAATCTTGAAGTGGCGGTCAACCATAGTATCTGATAGAGATCCGAGATTTACCTCGAGATTTTGAAAGAGTCTTCATAATGCTTTTGGGCCGAGGCTTCGCTATAGTACAGCATTCCATCCCCAAACTGACGGTCAATTAGATATGACCATCCAGACGCTGGAATATATGCTCAGAGCATGCGCTCTGGATTGGCTTGGCAACTGGGACAAACATCTTCCTCTCATAAAGTTCTCTTACAACAACAGTTTCTATGCTAGCATAGAGATGTCTCCCTTCGAAGCATTGTATGGTCGACCATGTCGCTTTCCAGCATGTTGGGACGAAGTGGGCGAAAGAAAGATCTTGAGCGCTGAACTACAGAAGCATACCCAAGAGTATACAGACATGGTTGAACTAATAAAGAATAAGATGAAGTCAGTTCAAAATCGTCAGAAGGCTTATGCAGACAAGAAACGCCGAGAACACACATTCAAGGCAGGAGATCAAGTTCTACTTAAAGTTTCCCCCACCAAAGACGTAATGTATTTTAGCAAGCGTGAAAAATTAAGCCCAAGGTATGTGGGTCCATTCGAAATCTTAGATATGATAGGAGACTCGGCATGCAGGTTAGCCCTACCCCCGACGTATGTCAGAGTGCACAACGTCTTTCATGTCTTACTACTCTGACAATACAAGCATGACTACGGCAATGTGATCCAAATTGAGGAACCAAACCTCAAGGAGGATCTAACATACGAGGAACAACCTACAGAGATATTAGAGTATCAGGAGCACCAACACGGAAAGAAGAGGATATCATTAGTAAAAATAGCATGAAAGCACCATCAGGGAAAAGAGGCAACTTGAGAAGTAGAATCAAAAATACGTGAGAAGTTTCCTGAACTATTCGGTGAGTCCTAATTTTTATCTAATTCGAGGACGAATTTTTTTTTTAAGGGGGTAATAATGTAACGATACAATTTTTAAACAAGGAAACGTTGAAATTTGCAAATCAATTGTAATTAATGAGAGAATTAATGAAAGAATTCAAAACGAAATTGGATTAAAAAAAAGGAAAGAAGAACGGCCAATAGGGGAGGAAAATTCTCCCTTGATGTCGCTCGGATCAGCTAGCCACCCTGCCGAGGCTATAAGAAGAGACGCGAGGGCAACCCTCGCGCCTCTTGGAAACCCTTACGGCCGCCTCCCCATCGTGTTCTCCTCCTTCTGCGACTCCGATGGACGCGCGAGGCAAAACACGACGGCAACGACGAACAACGGACGATCCGACCTTCCTTCGACACACATCGATCTCCTCCGACGTTCGTGAGGACCAGGCGAACCCCTCTCGTTGACCAGGAACGATCGACGACCACAGGATTGCGTGGACAACGTGAATAACTCCGGCGAACTCCAATAGTTGAGCAACGTTAAGGTACCATAGAATTTTAAATCCCTAGACGAAGAAAGATTGATCGTTTGATGCGTAGGATTAGTCCATTATAATCCTGAGGTTCATAGCATTATTTTCTGTATTTTGATCGACATGATTTGACGATCGAAAGGCTGCCGAAATCGAGGAAGATGACCAGCGGCCCTATTTTATCGCAGGGACTGGTCGACTGATCCTGCAAAGGTCCCGCATTGTTTCATCTTGCGATCGGTCGATCGATCCCACTAAGCCGGTCGATCGATCCATAGATCACCCGAAAGGTCAGATTTTACGAGCGATCGACCGACCCTCCGAGTGGTCGACCGATCCGGCGTGCACTGAGCTTCCCCATGATTATCAGATCGGTCGATCGGCCACCTGTGCACGGTCGATCGGTCCGACAGACCTCCGACAAAGAGGAAAGTCGACCGATCCAAGAGGATCGGTCGATCGATACTGCAGAACGATCGACCGGTTCACAGCGGACGGTTGACCGATTCAAGTCAACCATTTTGGCTCAACCGAACCAAGAAGAACGGTCGACCGGTCCAGAGAATGGTCGATCGGTCTAGTTACCCAGTAAGTTCAGACCGTCCGGTTCAATCCAAACCACCAGTTCGACCTGACCAGTTCAACTAACTCAAATTCATAGAGAGATATTGAAATGATTCTGATGTATAAGTATTGACATAGTTCGAGTCGAACTCTGATCCGATCTGAGTCAGACTCTTGAACCCTAACGGAAGACTCGAACCAGTTCACCTATAACTGGCGAGTCCTATTGTAAAGATAATACTGCCCATTTGAGTTTTGATTGATAGATATCATGATAAACAAGGATAAGTAAAGTAAATATAAGGTCATGGGATTGTTATGTGCCGTCCCATTGTACGGAACAAAGATTATAGTATGGCATAGAGAGGGGCAGCTAGTTAGCTGATGAGATAACAAACCTACTGGTCTTCGATGATCATTGTTCCTGAGACTACATGTCATCTCCCACCTGTACCTCGAAGAAGGGTGATGTAATGATCACACTCCTTCCCCCAAATATTTCATAGTACCAAGCCGGAGGGACAGGTAGTTAACTGAGGAGACAATGAACCTACAGGTTCTTAAATGACCACTGTTCCTATGGTGCAGATCATCTCTCACCTGCATTTCAAAAAGGGGTGATGCGTTGTCACGCCCCATTCTCTTTATGGGCTTACTAGCTTTACAGATTCAAAAAGATATTTCTGGCATCCCAATCTAATAAAGTCGAGCTCGCATAGGATAACTAATTTTAAGGACATTATAGTAATATAAAAGACGTAGTGCAACTCGCAGCAAAGCAATGTAAAGTAATGTATTATAAAGTAAAGCATAGAACATGGTATAGTAGAGCAAGGAACATGATATGGTACATATAATATAGAGTACAATAAAGACAAGATATAGTCATAGTAAAAAATAAAGTACATATATCAATATAGTTAAAGCATGGTATGTGGCACATTATAGTCAATGTATAGAAGTCAAAGTATTTTATTGTTCATCACTCATACATTTGTTATATGATTGTCATTGATTCTTATTTCATCGTCTATACTTCTATTGTACTGGGCATCTTTGCTCATAGGTATTCGATCCCCCTGCATTGAGATTTTGCAAGTGAGAATGCTGCTTGATGAGGTGTAGGAGTGCTCAGGACTTGGAGGATGCTGCACATGACTATTTACATCATCAAGTCTCTTAAACTGTATTTAGTGATGATTTGTCATATTATTCATAGACACCGTGTTATTCCGCTTATCGAATTACTTTCACCTGTTGAACTTCTTGAAGTTGTAGTCTTTTATTGTTTCATTACGAACCACATTGAGTCTCTTGACATTCCAACATTCAAACTTTCGTATTAAAGTCTTTCATTTTATTTTTTTATAATATTGATGTAACGCTCCTGGGATCAACCTGACTGCCTACGTGACAGGAAGAACGAATTTGGGGTCGTTACAGTTAATGTAGGATTTAAATCGATAAATAATCATCAAGTCCTACTTTGGATTAAATAGATATAATTCAGGTGTCTATATGAATCCGTTCGAACCACGTCCCTGTCGAATCCAACAGGCATATTTAGATTCCGACATTAATCCATAAAAATAATTTAGGTTTAGGGGATTTTTACAAAAATTAATCCACAAATAAAATAGATCTGCTTCTTGTTCATACTTATCAAAGAGGTTTTATCATATCATATTTTTGTGTTCACCTTTTTTGTATTTATTGATCTGACGTTTTAGTCCCAACAATAGTTTTAGATGTATGAAAATCTTCCAATTGATCTGTATATGTTTTTTTTTTTTTTGTATCTTATGATCTATTTTATTTCGTTCCAAAGTCACCATTTCTCCATTACTCAAAATGTATAAAAATCTTTCCATTGCATTCAACTTGTCACAGGGAGGCTGTTTATTTATGATTTAACAAGTTCCAACGTTTGTCATGTTAAGACCCAACTAGCATGAAAAAAAGCGGAAAAATTGAACTTGGTTAGATGTGAAAATCAGCAGAGGAGAGCAATTAATCCATTTTTTTATTTGTTAATTCAATAATTCCAAATTTAAATTTTCACAAGCAAAATTATAAGTTATTTAGTTTTTAGTTCAAATTCAAAAAAGAAAATAAAAATTTATTTATAGAGCTGAGTTCACGTGGGGCCTCAGCGTCCCTTTTCCTGTTTCTTACCACCAACAAAACGAGTGGACTCCGATAGCAAACCGATCCGATTTCTTCTTTAAATAAAAGAACCGATTTGTCAAACGACACAACAAAGCAACTGAAGCCTCACCGCACCGAGCTCTGCCCATGGCGACGGCGAGCTTCCTCCACCAAACCGCTCCCTCCTCCGTCCCCTCCTCCTCCCGAGCTCTCTCCGCACCTCATCATCCTTCCCAGCGTCTCGGCCTCACCCCCTCCGCCAGCGTTCCCCCGACTCCGTTGACCGCCCGGCGGAGGACGCCGCCGGCCGCGGCCTCCCTCCCAGGTGATGCACGTCCAGGGAGGCCCTCCGTGCGCTGCAGAGCTGGGATAGACTCCGTTGGCGAGAGCGACTTCGCAGAGACGGTGCTGGGCTCCGACGTGCCGGTCCTTGTGGAGTTCGTCGCTGACTGGTGCGGACCGTGCCGATTGATGGCCTCCATCATCAACTGGGCATCCCAGGTTTCAAACTCGAACGCAACCGCAAGTTTGTTTCTTTTTGTATGATATCGAGTTCCTTGTTCTTGTGATTAGCAGAAAGGTTCACGCTTTTGTGCGGAATCAGAACACAAATTGAGTTGCAAAACTCTTGGTTGGGTCAATTGATATCTGAAATGGTGAACTTTCAGAATCTCCACCAGCTTCAAAGCCTTTAAGACACCAGGACTACTACCAGAAAAAGAAAAAAAAAATGCGTTCGATTCAATGGCACTCCAATAGAAGTGACTAGAACATGGAGTTTGCAACACAACTTGAGTTCTTGTTCCTGAGAAATTGTTTCAAGCAGGTTCACAATTTTTCTGCCATCATTGTAGAGGGAGTAAGTTCGAGAATTAACCTACCAATTTTTAAACTGGTATATTTCATAATGTGGATCCATGTGAAACTAGCACTAAGGTGTCAATGACAAGATTTTAGGGCTGTTTATGTTGAAGTCTTTAACTTTTGTTGAGGTGAACCAATGATCTTATTGTCGAAGATAAGTGTAAAATAGTTCCTTGATTCACAATTGTGACTAGTTCTCCAAAATTAAATTGGAGCTTCATGGTTATCTAAATTTCAGGATCTCCCACATATCATGATTTAATCATGACTAATGATTTAGCATGACGTGTTGAGATGTGCAATGCATTTTGGATCATTTACACATTAAAAAAACGTCATCGATAATGTTTTCGGGTGGCAACTTTAGACTTGAAATGAAATCCGAAGCCATTCCAATCGTCTCCTGAATTCAACTCTCATGTTTATGTTATCCTAATGAGCTGTCGCCAAGTATTTAGCATGATAAAATGTATAATCAGAATAAAAATGGATATTGTAGTAAAGAAAAAAATAAAATAAAGTAAATCATTTGTTTTCCTATGACAACAATAATGTATTGAATCAGGAGGTTGGCATGAGTTTCAGTTAGGCTGTTGATTAAGGCAAGCACGGTTTATCCAATAAAATATATGGTTGACCCCTAAAATGATACGGTTTCATGCATACAGGAATATTTCTCCCTTGCATGTTAAAAGATAGATGTAAAGTTATGATCTGTGTAGTAGTGCTGTGCACCATTCAGGACTATGTAGAACAGAAATGTATGTTGTGCTTTGTATAGACATGAAGTTACATTTGCTTTCTTCTCAAAAGCAAATGGAGGGACAATGGAGGACAGAACTAGAAGTTTCAGTGCCTCATGTCACGTGAATTATTCGGTGCATAACAATAATACTTGGACATAGGCATACGACTTCTGGATCAGCTTGCAACAGATGTTCTTTTCAGAGATTCTTAGTTCAGATTGGATAAAGTTAATCCATTTCGTACTTGATACTGAAATAACGTCACAACTTGATTAAATTTATGAGATGTTATTTCACAATTCTCAATTTGAGATACGCACTCATCTATCATTATGCACTATAGGACCAATTTTTCTGTAAAGCTAGATAAATTTCGCTGTTGTGCCCATTTGATTCTTTTGTTAAATTTGTCATAGTAGTCATTTCATTTTCAGAAGATTCTACCATATGAAAGAACTTGATGTTCAAATTCAATCCAATCGCCTTCTTTTCTTACCTGAAACTTTGGAACTACTCAGGAGTACGATGGCAAGATAAGGGTCGTCAAGGTTGATCATGATGCAAATCCTCAGTTGATTAAAGAATACAAGATTTATGGCTTGCCAGGACTGATCCTCTTCAAGAATGGACAAGAAGTTCCAGAGAGCAGAAGGGAAGGTGCGATCACGAAAGTAGAATTGAAAAAATATCTGGATGACCTCTTGGAAACTACAAGTGTAGTCTGATCTAATATTGAGATTCTTTTGCATCTTGGCTGCCCTCTCACTTGTTAATGTGTCCGAGAATTCCTGTATAAACTGAGCTTTATGTTATATGTACTTGGTGTATTATCTTGTCCTAGACATAAGCTTGTACATTATTCAGCTGAGTTTTAGCTCAAGCGTTTATTGAAAACCTAACAGCAATCAGTGAACATTTTTCAGTCTTAAAGTTACTGTTTCAAAAAGAGCCACTCACATGCATTTTTGGGGTTTCGTTTTCGTCTTCCACCAGATGCCAATCCTATGTTTGAGTGGTGCTGATAATCCATCAACAAACTTATAAAACATGACCTTTTGTTAACTTCTTAAAAGTATCTGATGAAATGCTAAGGTAGCTTTCTGGTTTTAGGAGGATCTAAAACAATTCTTTTATGAACACCTCACAACGCAAGGCCCTAAATGATCTTTCAAATTTCAATTGACAAACAATCTTGTAGGGAAATCAAATGCCTTCATGTGTTGACTTTTAAAGGCTCTACTTTTTTTATCGATTTTTAGAGTTCCTACTTTGGCCAAAGGGCACCATTGAAAACGATCGTTGGTTTGACGAGAGGGCACACCATCCTGCTCTAACCCTCAAGGTCGAATTACTCGATGTGTTAATAGATTTGCCCATCTAATGCGTGCGCCATTCTCATAAAAAAAACATGGAGGAAAAGTTAAAGAAAAACCGTTTTTTAGGCATAAAATTTGGATTTTTACCTATAGATGCTTAAATAGCCTTAAATTTCATACTTCGCCTTAATTAACGGATTCTATAAACCTGCAGCCATATTCTACCACTTCAAAGAAATATTGAAAACTTTTCTTATAACATTGAATTGTTACTATACAACCAAAAGAAATTCTAAATTGAAATCTCCAGAATCGAACAAAAAATTGTCCAACTTCGTCCACCGGTCAAAATTTTACTAATCAATTTTCAATAAAAAATAGTTGCTCTAAGCTTAAACATAATTGTGACGCTTCTTTTCATAAAAGAATGCAATCAATTGTGTCAATCAAATCCCAGTTCCTCCAGAAAATAGAACATTTCCCTAAGCCGGAATCTAGAAGTCGAAAGCTGCATACGTCTAAAATCTCGCTCGAAAATGTTGCCATCCCCGATCAGCTAAAGATGAGCGACAAAGACAAACGAAAATAGAATTTCAGTGACAATCTAATCATGCATTGTGAAAGCCAAAAACGGCAATCCCCAAGGGGACGGAAAAAAATACACATAACTAGAGGGTAGGCCATAAACTTAGAGGGCAAAATGTACTGTCCTTTCACCAAAGGAGAAAGATGACTAAATTGTGTTCTCCGATTTACCAAAAAGAACATCCTTGTAAAATTAAAATCCCCATGAACCTGAACGTACAAATTTTACAACCAAAACTCGGCATGAAGTTGATTCTTAAGCAACAAGGGTACTGGCGGTGGTTGATTCACTGCAAGGAAAAATCCCAGAAGTTTAGCACATTTCCTCTGCTATGATAACACAAGAAATGTTAAAACATGGAAAAGAAAGATCTAAAGGGAACAAGCCAACATAATTTCCAATGACAGCTCAAAACCATGAAGACCTAAAGAACTATACTTCTTGCGAAGGGACAAATGGAACATCGTTGATACACCAGGATGAAAACTACATCTCTGATCTACACTAACAAATATCACAAAAGCAATCTAACATTTAGAAAACTTAAAAATCAAGAATTAAGCTCTACAGATCTGGTAAATGCAGTAATCTTAACAGACCGCTTGATCAAGGCACAACCCAAAAAAAGATAAATAAAAACAAAATTCTTTCACATACATGCTTGCATGTGTTGAAAGTAACTATTTGAACTTATAGTGGACCCACAAGGGCAACAACAATAAACATAAATTGCAGGAATTTCAATTATTTATAGAATTATAACTCATGGACGTACAGAAGTTGACATCTCAACAGTAGTCAGGGCATTAAACATATAAGAGCATTTAATTTAACACATCAGAACTTATACTTACTATCGGTATAAAAAGAAAGTATCAAAAACAACAATAGGTAAGCAATTTACACATTATATAAAACATATAATAATGAAATATGGCAACTAAAACAAAACTTCAGGAAAAAAAGGTTGTTAAAAGTAACCTTACTTGATTCATGAAACTATTTTTAAGACAAAGCATGCAATCTTTTTGTCAAAGCAATTATAAGAGTTCAACCAAAGAAAAATGAGAAATAATTCAAAATGTTGTTACACAAGCAAAAAAATAAGAAGGATCATATAGTCCCCATGGATAAAAGGCAAATACAGTGTATTTTTTGTGCACAAGTGCATTACAAAGGATAACAGATATGATAAGGTATAAGTCCCTATCAGATTTTACAGACAAAATGATGCGTATATATACAGTACTGCATACTCCTAGGCCTCTACAAGTAATTTGATGCATTTCAGAATTAGACGTCTACAAGTAATTTGATGTATTTCAGAATTAGACATCTACAAGTAACTTGACGTATTTCAGAACTAGACGCCTTTACAATGATACCTAAAAAATTCAGCAATTACTAAACCTAACAACTAAAAACCCAAATCTGACATAAATTTATTTGTCAACAATCACAACTTACTAGCATAAATGTGCAACCATAATGTAATGCAATATGGCCTTTAACAACACAATTCCATGTGCTAACTGTGTTATAATAACATAAAAATGAAAAATGAAAGCTCACCCTGTTTCTATATATATTCTTTAGTGTTGAAAGAGCCAAAAAAATAATCCAGTAGATAGTAGATTTATTTGAATTTGAGTTATTACCTATACACACACAAAATAAATGTACAACCTTCTTAATATTAACAAGGTTTTAAGTTGCCACCCAAATGCGAGCTATAATATATTTCTTATATGCTATTTGCTCAGAAAAATAAAAAATCAAGTCATGACCAAATTGCAAATGAACTCCCAGACAAAATGTGACTCCAAATCCAAGTGGTGTATTCGAATAGAAGACTAACTAAAACATAAGCAAATAAAATATAGAACACCATACAAATGAAATCAACAGAGTAGTTGTCCAGAAATTAAACACAAGCATCTATTTTGAAAAAAAATTAAGATCATAAACAGATGCCATGGTAAAGTGATAAAAAAAGAAAACGAAGAAATTTGGCTGCAGGTACTCACTACTTCCAGACGGGGGGAAGCTTCTTGGTGCGCTTGTAATAACGAGCAAGGCGGTGGATCCTGCTCTCAACCAGAATGAGACGAAACTTCGAATCCTTATCCTTCCTGTTCCTCTCAAGATGCTTCCTGATGGCCACAGCCTTCTTGATCAAATGGTACAGATCTTCAGGAATCTCTGGTGCCAATCCTGCACAAAATTTATATGCAATCATATGACGTCGTTATCAAAATCAAAGTTCTGACGATTAATCCACTCACTAAAAGTCATGAAATTCATGACAACGCTACGTTTTACCTGACAATTGAAGATAAAAACGTTAGAAATCAAACTTTAAAAAGACTCCGGGACTTGCGAGAAGCCATACCATGGGCCTTGAGGATCCTGAGGATCTTGCTTCCGGTGACGCTCTTCACTTGGGCAATTCCATGGGAGTCACGAAGAATGACACCGATCTGCGACGGTGTGAGGCCCTTCTTTGCGAACTTACAAATGTTATCCTCAACCTTAAGAAACGCATCAAAATCCAAACTTTGTTTCAGAAAGCCACCGCATAAACACGAAAGGCTGCAAGCCATAGTCGAAAACTTACATCCGGAGCGGAAATCTTCAGCCAGCTCGGCGGCGTCCTCTTGTACGGCAAGGCCGAGGACGAGATACCCTTTCTGCAGCACAATGTTACGCAGCAAATAAATTAAACGGCAGATAAACGCACGATAAGCTCGGGCAAGAAGAGATGGAGACGAGAGGGTTCACCCGCGACTGTGCATACGCCCCATGGTGACGCAGAAGGCGGCTACGACGACGAAGACGACGACAGCGGCGGCTTGTGCTCTTCGGAGCGCGCAGACGGGAGGCGACGGAAGCGGCTTAGGGTTTTTCCCTATATATAAATGGTGGTGCCCCCGGGATGCTAAATATGGGCTGGGCTCTATCTCTTGGGCCTTCGCTTGTTGTGGGTTGAATTTTTTAATAAAATTTTAAAATTACGGTTGTGATTTATTTAGAATTTCTAATTTGATTATCGTTTACAATTTTTTTTCTTATTTTTATCTGCTACATAAATGCGTGTGTAGAAATAATATGTCCAATACAGAGTATTTTTATGTTTTATTCCTTTATATAAATTCAATGACATAAAATGAATTAACAAGAAGTTATCACATTATATGTCCAATACAGAATATTTTTATGTTTTATTCCTTTATATAAATTCAATGACATAAAATGAATTAACAAGAAGTTATCACATTATTTCGACGACAAATAAATCCTGGTCTTCGTTAATTATTACAGGAGCTTGATGTCAAACCCCCGAAATATCCAATACCACATTTGCTATTAAATAAAGACTAATTGTTAGACAATAGTTAGATTAATAGTGTTCTGGATGCTCCACGGTTCACTTCATCTCCAAAGAAGTATCTATAAAGGGTCTCTTTGGTTAAGGTGAAAGAAGGGTAAAAAAGAGGAAGGAAAAATAGGAGAATTCGTTTCTCTCATCCGATTAAATTTAAGTTGGAGGAAAACGAAGGATAAAGTTTTTTTTTTTCATTCTCTTCTAATATTTCATTTTTCCTTCTCCTCCAAATCAAGGTGAAAAGAAGTGAAAAAACATATTTAATATTTGTTTTCATTTTTTGTCAAAATAAATTAAACATATAAGTATATATATAAAAAATAAAATCGTCTAAATAAAATAATCACTTAATATTCATTTTTTTCTTTTCTTTTTAATGATATCAACAAAATAAGAGTAACTATTCATCTTCATTCTCCTACGTTTTTTTCTTTCCACTCTTTATCTTCGCTTCCCCTTAAGCTATGTTTGGATTAAGGTGAAAGAAGAGGAAAGAGGAGGAGGGGAAGGCAAAAAAAATCCTTTGTTTAGATACAATCCTAATGGAGGGGAATGGAAGGGAATCTTCATTTTTTTCCTTCCATTTCCCTTCATTTATGATATTTTATTTTAACTTCAAATTAAGGCGTAAAAATTCTTTTTCCTTCCCGCTTATCTTTCTCCTCATTTTCTTCCATCTTTTTAATGAGCCTTTCATCCAAACATACCGTTAATAAATTTTGAACCAAACTGGACCAAAGAAAAAAGTTACCCAAGAGAACAAATGTTCCCTATAATTTATTGCTCTATTCTCCTAGTAGAAATACAAATACGAAGAATGATTTATTATTAAAAAAATTATGTGGTAGAAGAAGATGTTTTTATGTACACTAAATTTTATTTTATAAATATTATATGCCATTTATATTAGAATTTCATAATCAAAATTTGAATTAATAAAATCATCAATTTCTGATTCAAGATAGTTTATTATATAATATTTAGAAAAATATTTTTCTAGTTATCTCATATATCATTTAGGATAAGAGCTTTTAGATTTAATATATGCCATCATTGCTAAAATTCACATGAGAAATAAATCTTTCCAATGTTTTAAAAGTTTTGTATCCATCAAATAAATTATTTGATAATTCACATTTTTTACATTAAACGAACTGTCATTTTATGAATTCATTGATTATTCACGAATGAATCAAACTCTCTCTAAAATAGTTTCTCATAATTGGATGAAAAATCTGATGGTCTACAAGACTACTTAAATAGGGAGCATCATCATTTTATTACATTGTTTTTTATATGTTTATTACATGTTTGTGTTAAACTAATGGATGATTATCGTTTCGGGCTTAAATACTTCCTTCACAAATGAATTAAGGAATTACTACATATTTTAATTTTTATAATTGAATTAATAATTTAATAATTGTCTAATATACATATTACATATGCTAAAAGATTATATTTATTTTAAATTTATAATAGTATTTTGAATTATTGGCTCCATTTCCACCATATGCTAGTTATTCAGGTTATTATCTTATGAACCACACTATCCATATTATGGTACTACATATATTATTAGTACTGGTGTTGATTTTAATTCTAGGAATAATATCTCGATATATTGGTTGATTTTAATATGTGAAAGCTACGACATTATCAATTTACTTTTATATGCTAATTACATTAATTATTATCATGACATTAATTCTTGGGAATATGTAAGCTGTGGACCCATTTTTAGTCCACAGTTGTGGATTGTCGTCCACCGTGAGATTGACGGCAGCCTTTTTCCTTCACAAATTATGTGGTTTAATGATGAAAATGGTGGGGTTGATTGGTTCATCCAAAGACTTGCATCTCATCTCAGTTCAGGTAAAAATTTTTTAGAACCGGAACGACAATCGGATCGGATTTATCATTGGATCATGGTTGGACGGGTCTGATCGGGTTCGACCGAATTAAACTAAATTTTATTAAAATAATATTATTTGTAATAATTATAAAGATATAGTATAAGTTATATGACATAATATATGAATATTGTACTAATAACTTATTAAAAATATTAAAAAAATAATATAATATAATTTTTATTAATTAAAAGTTTCATAATGATAATATAAATAAATTATTAATAATTTAATATCTACTATTTAATGATGATAGATGTTATATTAGTAAATTTTATCTTAAATTATTCTTATTTCTTTTTTTTATTTAACACTTTCCTTTTTATTTTATTTATTTTATGCCTTTTGATAAGTTTCTATTCTAATATTATTCAATTTTAAATACTTATCTTTTTATTTCAATTCTTATTTAATTATATAGATATTCTTAAGTTTCCTTATATTTTTTTTCTTTTTTTCTCATTTAACTTTCCTATTTATATCATTTTTTACAAATTTTTTTTCAACCCAGTTCAATTAGCTCGGTTCAATGCCAAAACGGATTTTGACATTCACTATTTTCCTCCATGAAGACCGGCGCCCGAACATCGCATTGGAAGGTGAGCAATAAGCTACTGTGAAAAAATCCTAAGCTACTGTGAAAAATCCTCTTATCAAGCCTCTTTATAGCCCAACACACCTCATCGTGTTGCATCATGAAGGGGCAGTTCCTCGATGTTCAAGCTCCATAGTATAGTGAGGTATGTTTCACAACATTGACTAATGAAATGCAATTGGGAGGAAAGAAATTAAAAAAAGAACAATTTTTTTACTACCCTGTTGCCAAAAAGCATTCGTTCTAGTTTCAAAGGCATCATACTACGAAAGGAAATTATATGTTCTTTAGGCATCATTCTGGCATTCGGTGCAACTTCTTCAGGCCAGGAGTTGGGGTCTTCAGTTTTGACGTCAGGGAGTTGTCTTGGCAGAAGAAGACGTCGGCTTCCGAGGGCAATGGAGGTGAGGAAGATTGGGAAAGGGAGAAGTAGAATGGGCAAAAAAAATCTCACGAATCGATAAAAAGTAAGCAAATCGAACAGTCATAATGAGAAAAAGGCATGCGATTGAGAATGAAGAAAAGCTGTCGTCGATTGCGAAATCAATGGCAGTCCAAATTTCCCTTAGGCCTCGTTTGAATATAGAATAGCTCTCATGTTAGCATCTTATTCTTTTTATTTTCACCAAACGGGTGCTTCTTCTGTTCATGTGATCTCCATTGCATTAAATGCAGAACGAACAAAAGCATGGGTCACGAAGTTCTTTTGATTAGTTGAAATTTGGTGCTCCAGCAAGAATAAGGAGATGGGAGCAAGTGAAGGAACACAAAACCTTGACCCGGGAACATAGCAAAATCATCCAAACGGAGCCTTAATTTTTCATCTGAATGTTTCTTCAAGTTTCATGTCCTTAAGAAGGTGACGCGGTGATGGCAATTATAGACAGTTTCGATCGTCTGTAATTTTTCGAAAATCATTAAAAATGATGATTTTCGATGGATTTTTTGATTCGTCCAAAAAATTATCGTCGCAAATCAATTTTGGATGGTTGAGAAAAAAATGTCGGAAGTTCCGACGGTCACGAACCGCCGAAAGTTTCGAGGTCACGACCACCAATATTTGTGGCGGTCGATGAAACCGTCGAAACTTCGGCGGTCGCGACCGCCGAAACTTTCGGCGTTCAAAATCGTCGCAAAAAAAATTTATAATATAAAATAAATTAGTCGGCCGCTGGCGGATTCGGCCGCCAAGCGGTCAATCCGAAGACCAGCGGCCAAAACGGCCGCTAGGCGGCCAGCGACCGGATTCGATTAGTGCGAATCCGACCGCTAGGCCGCGAGCAGATTGGCTGGCTGGATCCGGCCGCTAGGCGACCGTTCGCGGCTAGCTCCGTCGCCTAGCAGCCGATTCGGAGAGAGAGAGAGAGAGAAAGGGAGGGAGGGAGGGTCACCGGCAAGTCATTGTCGGGAGATCGTTGTGCCAGCGAAGAGAGTCATGGAGAGGGAGAGAGAGATGAGAGAGATGATATATATATATATATATATATATATATATATATATATATATATCCACGAAAATGAAGGAGATTTAAAGATGAATTAAAGATGAAAGCGGGAAAATGAAAAAGAAAAGTGCGAGAGATTTTTTTTATAATTACCGATGGTCGGAACCGTCGGAAGCATTTACCGATGGTCGAAACCGTCGAAAGCATTTACCGACGGTCCCGACTGTCAGTAAATTTTCGACGGTCTTCAGCCTGTCGATAAATATAATGTAAATATACGTACATAATATAATATAAATATTTTTCAGTTATCGACGGTTTGGACTGTCGAAACTTTCGACGGATAAATATCCGTCGAAAGTTGACATTTATGAATGTCAAAAAATAAAATAATAATATTATAAATTTCTTAATTTATTATTTTAGTTTTCGACGATTGTAACCGTCGGAATCGTATCCGTCGTAAAATTTGTCGCAAATTACGAAGGATTTTTGTCCGTCGTAAACTATCTATCGAAAAATCTCAATTTTCTTGTAGTGTAGTCCATCAAGCTAGACACAAGGTGAGGTACTTGCTAAAAGGAAAAAAAAAAGCAAAGTTGCTAGTGAAGTGTGAATTTGTTTTGAAAAAAAATAGATGAAAATTATTTAAAAAGGATAGAGTTATTTATAAAGCTAGATATGCTACAAATTTTCTCTACTATCAATAATTTAAAATGACACTTAAAAATCACATTCTATAATGTTTAGGAGTAATTTTTAATGAGTTAATTATTACAACAAAGTTTTTGATCGTGGTACAATTGAGATCTCTTTGTTTGCTTATAACCAAACAGACATTAGTGAATGTGTTAGTAAGGAGTGTTATACATTGAAATAAGTCATATTCATTCGTCGAAGATCGATTCATAACTTCTTATATTATGAAAAAGTGTTCGTGTAATAAATATTCAATTAAATTACATCATAAAAGAAAAACATAATTAGTTGCTTTTTTGGATTTCTAAATGCATGTTTGGTTTGGATGGTGGCATATGAACTCTTTAAATGAAGGCATTTTTTATTATATTTACAAATTGCAAATGTTATAAATAAAAAATTAATGAATATGTTATGAAATATAAAATTAATGTTTTATTCTTGACAATGCATGACATCAGTGTATAATTTCTAATCAAAATATTAAATATTATATTAAATGATTGTTTTTATAAAAAATGTGCATATCATATTATCACTTTATGCGCTAAGAAATTACTAAAATTATTGTCAAAATAATTGAAGCTCTATGAATAGTAATTACAAATACATCACTTCGTACCCAACAAGCAATTTTTATTTAAAAAAATTGCCATCATTGAAATATTGTTTATAAAAAAGTTAAACATTAATACATTTATAAGATGGAATAGTATTTAAAACATGCGTAAATTCATGGACGAAACTACAATCACTTGGGAGGCCCTCCTAACTTATTTTAATTATTAACTATTTATAAAAAAATTAAATTATAGCATGAACATATGATCCCCTCCTCCCTCTCCTCCCCCACTAGATTTTTATTCTCGATCGTCCTATGCATAAATTATATATTTCATTTAAACATGCAATTGACAATTACATTTAAACATGCATGTTGCTAATCAAGTTATGAAAACATTGCAATTTTTTGTAGCATATTTTTTGTAGCATATATTGGGCTCAGCTTGTGCTCATCGTGATCGATCATGTTGTACTATAGCCAACATCTTGCTAGGTGGCTGGAATGGTTCAGCACGAGCCTATTTGCCATGCACATTTGCTAATTGGCCTGACACAAGTCAATCTAACGTCGTGTTCGGGCCCTACTATGCTCGCAAGCAAGATAATGATACTCTCAATGTAACGCCTTTAAAATCAATCCTCCCGCTACGTCAGACTGATCAAAGGAACGCTACCACTGTCTATGACTACTTGACTTTGACTGGTCAACAATTGACCCAGTGGTAATAGAAATGATAGAAAAATAATAATGATATGAAAATGCGAAAAAGATGTCATTATGAATCAGCAAATGTCACATGACATGAGATAATTCAAAAGAAATACGGAAATAAGGATAGTTCAAAATAGTTCTGAGAATATCAACAAAAGCAAGGCTAAAAAGAAAATTTTAAGTGTTTCATATTTACAACATCAGATAATTCAAATGCAGAATAAAATGGCGGAAAGCTGTAGTCACTGCAAGTCATGTGCCACCATCCTAGAGCTCTGCATTATCTACCTCCTCCCTAAGCAGTGTTCTCACTTGCAAAATTTCAAAGTAGGGGCATGGAATGCCCGTGAGCTAACGCCCAGTACTAATAGAGTCATCGACGATGAAATGATAATCAGTGATCAAATATTTTGTTCATTACTTTAACAATGCTATACTCTGTGATCAATTACCATACTTTGATATCCATTGCTTTGTTCTGTTGTCATTTACCGTACTCTGTTATTCGTTATCATGCTCTGTTATACTCTGTGTGGGATTATGTATTTTATATTACTATAAGATCCTTGATGTTCGTTATCCTATGTGAGCTCGACTTTAATTAATTGGGAAGCTAGAGGTGTCTCTGCTCTGAATGTTGCCAGGGTGCCCATGAAAGGGAAGGTGTACACTCAGGCACAATCTTTTCGGAATACAGGTGAGAGAGGACCTGCATTCCAAGAACAGTCGTCGTTACGGACCTATAGATTCACTGTCTCCTCAACTAAGCTACCTGTCCCTCTGGCATAACAATGAATTCACATGTGCCCCCGTGGGGGAAGAGTGCATTCACTGCGTCACTCTTATTCGGAGCACAGGTGAGAGAGAACCTGTGGTCCAGGAGCAGCGGTAGTTAGACTAGTAAGTACACTATTTCCTCAGTACAGCTACTTGCCCCTCCAATGTACAATGCCTTGACCTTGAATAACACATAGCTATCCCATTCATTGATCTTTGCTTTACTTATCTTCTTTATTAGTGTGAGGTTTGTAATCATGATTCAGAGAAGGGGGTAAAGTTTGATCCCCTTCCTGTGGATGAAGAGTCCGTCACTTGTTTCACTACATTGGACATGGTCAGTCAGAGGTTTAGGATTCATGATAATGACTCTGGCCCTTCAGGGGCATTTTAGTCATTTTCACATGTGCTCTGGCCCCTCAAGAGCATTTTGGTCATTTCACTTTAAAGTTCATGATTTTTTTCTCTAGATCGATCGACTGTCCTAAAGGACTGGTCGACCGATATCATCGAGTTGGTCGACCGCCCAAGGGCCCGGTCGATCGATTCTACTCGGCAATATGATACCTCGTGATGACCCGGTCGACCGTTCGGTGGGAATCGGTCGGCCGGTCATTGTTGCAGGATCGGTCGACAATTTGTTGCAGGATCGGTCGACCAATTTAAGGATCGGTCGACCGATCATGTGCAATCGGACTCGACGGCCTTTTTGCCGGATTGATCGATCGATCCTGTGAGATCGGTCGTCCGACAATCCGATCGACATGGTTTCCAGTGGATCGGTCGACCGATTCTACAGATGAAACAGTCGCTGACCGACTTTTGAGATTTCGGCCGACTTTCGATCGCCGAATCACAATAATTTCAATATGAAAAACATTGCTAAACATCGCTAAGTCATAATGGAATCGAAGTCAACGACGTTTGATCTACATTTTTTCGTCTAGGGGATTTTACGACTATGGTACCTTTTTCCGATTGCCGGACTATCATCGTCGATTGGGTGGTCGCTGGACTCTCTCAGTCGATGGGGAGTGTGCGCCTGGTCCTCGCGGAGGTGTCGAGGAAGGTTGGGTTGTCTCGTTCGTCTGCTCGTCGGGATTCGCCGCTGGTTCACCGGTCACCGGGAGTGAAGAAGAAGAGGGTGCAGGAGGTTTTTCGGCTAGGGTAGTAGATGACGAAAAGGGGAGGGAGTCCACCTTACTCCCTCCCTTATACCTCTTGCCCACACACTCTCGTGAGGGAGAGAGTCATGGAGAGAGTGGGGTGAGAGGGAGGAGACCGATTCTCTCGCCCCATTTTTTTTTAAATTCTGACTTTTGTATTAAATTTTAAATAGAGGAATAAAAGTGGCCGGGTATTACACTCAACCCTACCAGGGTGCCATCTCCCTTTCACAAATTTTATTTTGTCATTCACTTTTTTTCTATACATTTTCTAATATTTTATTGAACAAACAAAAATTTGATATAAGTTTACTTAGGTGCAACAATATCCAATTTTAAATGGATAAATTATGTAAAATACTCTTCAACTTTGTTCACTTTTTCAACGTTATCCTCCAACTTTACTTTGTAACAAGACTGTTCTTCATCTTTTAACTTATTTCACCAATTATTTTTTCACTTGTGATCGGTCAATTCCCAATCACTCAATTGATGTGGCGCCTACACGGCATGTTCTTTCTTCTCCAAGCGAGCATTTGATGTGGCATCATTAAAAATAAAAAATGAGATAGAGGTCCTTGCGCGGGGGTTCGCCCCCTCTCCCTCCCTTTCGCTGGCGAGGGAACGAGGGTCCAAATAGGGTTGCCCCCTTTGCGCACGCTAATGCTCTTTCCATAGGTCGGCACATGCAGGAAAAAAGAGGGGGAGGGTCTCCCTCGCTCTACGCGTGTTGAGGTGTGCGTAGGGAAGGGGGGTCGCCAGAAGGTCGAAGCCCCCACCCCCCTCACCGACAAAGGGGGCGTCGCCCGATGAGGGGCACCCCATTTTTTTATTTCTTTTACTTATTATATTTTAATATTATATTATTTTTTAATAATGTCACATCAATTAGATGCTCGTGTGGAGGAGAGAAAACATATCGTGTGAGCACCACATCAACTCAGCAACAAAAAAATGATCGATCACAGATAAAAATGTCAGTTGGTGAAATAAGTTAAAAGATGGAGAAAAATCTTATTACAAAGTGAAGTTGGAGGATAGTGCTGGAAAATATTAAAGTGGATGGATATTTGGTGCAATTTATCCAATTTTAAATATAAGTTGGATTTGAAAAAATGATATGCATTATTGTTAGTGATGTTTACATTCTCTTATTTCATTCTTACACTATATAAAATGTGGTCTACAAGGAGTTAGTTGAACTAATAGTAGATAGTAGATCAAACTTTTGGAAAAAGAGAGCGACAAAATCGCTGTTAAATGGGGAAAATTAATGCTTTAAAACTTGGATTAGTTTTACTCCAAACTTCGATGAACGTACTGAAAGTGGTGGGAGCCTGCAATCATTGCGACAAAAAGAAAAAGAAAATTGCAATGATTATCGCATTTAACAAAAATGGACAAAATAGAAGTCATGAAGCAAGATTAATGTATCTTTTCGTTTCCTTTTTATCGGATGCATGATAAACTTTATACCTAACCTATTGAAAGATAATTAATAGGTTTGTTTTGCCTAATCACCTTCATTAGCACAAGTAATTATTGGCACGTCACGACATCATTAGTTGTTAAACCAAGTGAGTTCAATTAAGGTGTTGAAAATTCCCACCGTGATTTGAGAAACTTGATATGAAGATTTATCGAACAGTTGTTTCTACTTCATCAAATTTAGTCAGGCTACTTATTTTTTTTTCAATTTTAATATACTTCGGCCGGTCATCAATAAATTAAAATGGTCGAATAATATTTTCAAAACACATTGAAAACTTAAAATTGATAGATAATAGGAGACAGACCATTTATTTAATGTTAAAAACTAGAATTTGAGTGATATATTTTTTAAAAAAGAAGGAGAGTACATTATCCATCATCAGCAAACTTCAATATACAATCTCATATAAGTAAATAGATTTTATCCACTAAATAAAATAATATGATAAAGAATAAAAATGATCATTAGTATATATTATCGATGGACACACACCGCGCATTTCATACAATATATCTTTATTATATTCACTTGCTCTTTTACACAATTAATTGTTTTCAACTAAGAGAAATATTGTTTCAAGAATAAAACAATAAGAATGAATATAAGATGAATGGATACAAAAATATATGTTTAAGAAACAAACATTACAAGAAAAAATATTTGTGTTTTACTCTATACCTATCTCAGTCTTCAGTCTCCCATGTATCGGAGTAAATTGCAATGATATATAACTATTATGACATTAATTTTTTCTCCCAAATGCTATATTTTTTCCTGTAAATGTTGCATAAAAAGAGAGGTATTGAGCGCCAAAAAATAACGACAAAAGTACGCCGAAAGATGTATGAAATAAATAACGACAAAGATCTTCTATTAGATTCTTGTTAAATTCCGCCGTTCTAAACGTCATAGACACATCCAGTGACGGCGCCACTCAACGTCTGGTCCAACTTCCTTCATAAGGACTCAAAACTCGCCGAGTTATTCGCGTCCTCGTTAATTTTTGCTGCGGTCGCCCAAAACTCCCAGAAAGGTTACCATGACCTCTGCTCTCTCACGGCTCCTCGTTTGTTTTCGTTATTTCTTGAGCTCTTTCTCTGGTTCAGAAACATCAGTTTTTTGTTTTTGTTATTGTTTCATGCAGATGCAGCAGAGGGGTATGGATTCGATTCTCCGACGAACTGATCAGAGGACCGTCGATTTTGTGTCGACTCTGGTCGCAAAGGCCCCTGTTTTCTTCCTGGCGGTCCTGTCCGGGGGAATCTTGGCGCGGACGGCCCTGCCCGCTGTCGCCGGCGCGCTGTCCTCCGGGGCAACGCCCCTGTGGTCGGCGTCTCGGCCGCTATACCCTTTCTTCGTCGTCAACCTCATCATCTTCGTCATCTGGAGGCTCTCGGATTGGGAGCAACACGTGCCAGCGGAGGGGAAGCCTCCGGAGGAGAAGCCGCCGGAGGTCGAGGTCATGGTAAAGGTTAAGTCTTCGGGTACCGAACTGACTGAACCCCTCTTGAGGAAGCCATCACCGGAGACCTGGAAAAAAATCCCTGCATCGTCGTCCCCTTTCGTGCCTGTGGTACCCGACGTTGTCCCTATAACGTTGCTGGTGCCGCAGCACGTCGAGCTTCCGCGAGCGTCGGAGAAGTCTGTTGTCTGTTCGGAGCTCGGCACGAAGATCGAAGTCTCCGAGAATGACGTGAAGGTGGACGAAGAGGAAATGCCGGCGTTGGAAGACACTTCGAAAGGGGAGATGGAGGAGGAGGATGAGGAGGACGAGGAGGAGAACCCTCCGATGGAGGTCATGTGGAAGACCATCATGGAGAAGAGGTCGCGTGAGACGGCGACGACGTCGCGACAGGTGACACCGCCGCGTGGGCAGAGGCAACAGGAAGCAATGGCGGCGTGGCCTCTGCCTGTGCTCGGAGGGCGTGCGCCTTCGTCGTTGGCGAGCCGCGACGAGTCGAACCGCCTTTACGATGACTTCATCATGAAGCATCACAACCGGATGCGGTAGCCGGTAGGTACTCGGGAGTGTATATAAGTTTCCAGCTTTCTTCAGTTTATATTTCATAGGTGCTCTTTTGGCTCAAAGTTTCGTTTTTTTTTTCCATTATTTGAAGATTTTCATGAACTCAACTCTCATAGTAAAAGAATGGGGGTCGAATGCAGATTACCACCCAATGCTTCAGGTAATTGTGTGGTTGTTCACGTCGTTAAAATTTCTCATAAATTAGCCATCACTACCTTCGAACTTCCTGCACATGAATTTCATTACCTGGTCACTGGTCAGAGATCAGCTATTGCGTAGAACATGACATTACAGTTAAGGCACAACAGATCTCGCCATTTGAATGCTGTTCAGTTTTCCTCCTGATATAACTTGAATATCGGGGGGGGGGGGGGGGGGGGGGGGGGGGGGGGGGGAGAGAGAGAGAATTAGCTATTTTTTATCTTTCAGAAAGGTCACATGATTGATTCTGATTTCTTTCTTTTTCTGTTTCAGATTATAATTGCTGTTAAAAGGAGTCGTTGGATATGGATTTGGAATTTGCAGTTGCAGAATAATCTGTCAAGGGGAGAGGACAGTGTCTCGATGGGATGGCATGACTGTTAGCTTTCAGCGTGTTTATTTTTCCTCTCTCTCTCAAGTTTCAACCTTTTGGTCACAGTGTTTGGTGTTCATATAGTTTAATGTCTGATGTTGATTGGCCTTTTAATGATCACATAAGGCTTCTCATATTCGATGACCAATTTGATGTACATCACATGTACATAATGTCGATATGTACTATTTGGTTTCTTTTGTCCATCACATAATTGTAACAATGAAGCCTTTCCTTGCATTTGCATTTGGCATATCGACTCCGATGTTAACCAGTTGAAATTGGGAAAGATGCAGACGCACGCAACAAAAGAGAGATCTTCGTAAAGTGCACTCTTGATAATTGTCATTCCCTGCGTTATGATTTACTGATTTTGATATCCACTATGAACTTGAGCTGCCAAGCACTAAGCATCAACCATATATCAAAAGCGACTCCTACTCAATTAAACTAAGGAATCAGAACAATAAATAAATAAATATTTCAACTGATTTAAAAATTGGAGGACTCCTAAACAATTACTGCTACATCAGAAAGAATCCAAACAAGGAGGCATATGAATATTCTCTTCTATCTTCCTCCGGAGCTACGTGGGAGGTCAAAGACAGTTGCCCATGGACCGCCATCAATGGTGACTCCTACGTAAGCGATGAAGTGTCAGATTTCCACGTTGAGACGCATGCTCTGTGCAAAATCCAAGCTCCAGTTGCAGTGAACCCCCTGAATCCAAAGTTATGCATCCCTGATAGATACAGGAGGACATGGACGCCTGAAGCATCAAGTCCGGATTCTTGGAATGGTACCTAAGCGATGGTGATAGCAGTCCCTATAACATTTTGGTCGCTGTTTTATGTACTCTTATAATCTTATATTATAATCCTACCCAAATTTATAGTGGGAAGAAGAAGAAGCTTTGCATATTCTCTATCAATTTTCCTTTAGTTACTAGCCAGCTAAAAAAGTGGCCGTCACTCACAGTATGACTTCACAACGAAAGATCAGTTCAGTTTAAATATAGTTTTTTTAGGAGGGAAAGGTCTTTTAGTTCTCAGAAAATCGAGTTTGGGTCTAGATATCAAGTGAAAAATTAGAGAATTAACCAACAAGGAAGGCTTGGATGAAAGTAGTAAACGACTTCTCATTCCCTTATTCTATGGATACAAGAAACATCAGTAATTTTGTTGAAGCCAAGCTTAGGAGTATAACTTCGTTCTTAAGGTTGATCTGCACTGTAAAAATGCAAAAGATAATAATTTGGTATCAAGAAAAGTATAGTAATATAATAAATAAACTCATCAATGGACAAACTTGTAATGAATACAATAGATGTTTAACTAGAATTTCCTGTCAATAAGTAAAAAAAAAGAAAAAAACATTTGAAGTTGTAGTATCCTTTATTTGAAGACTTTCATATTTTTAGTTTTTTACATAAGATCCATTGACCTTTATTTACAAATAAAAGAGTCTGATCTTTTTATTGCAAAAGTTCATCCAATAACATGGTCAGCGCCCCGAAGCTTATTTCTTTTCCTCTCAAGATGAATTCACTATTTGGATGAGAACTTTAAGTTCTTATTTAGTAGAAAAAATTTAGTTGGTGTTTGAATGAAAAATACAATGATGAACATTTAAAAAAGTTGATTTGATAGATAAGTTTTAGTGTGAGTTTGGATTAAAATTAAGAGTTAAGAATATAATTTATTATTTTATGAGGTTTAAAATTATAATAAAAAAAATATTATTTTTGTTTATTTATTTAAAATTTACATAAATCTTGAGATCCAAATATAATATAATTTTTCATAAAACAATTAAACATTTTAACTAATAAAATTTTATTATAATACTAAGCAAAATATTTTAACTAATTAATAAAATATTTTAAATTACTTGAACTAAAAAATTTTTAATTAATAAAATTTAATAATTTAGTTATAAGTTGAATAATAATGTTTTAATAAATACATAATATATACATTAAAAATAATTAAAAATAAAAAAGAAAAGAAATAAAAAAATAAAAAATCCCAAGTTCTTTCAACATGTCATGAGATGGGAACTTTCAAGTTCTCATCATAGGGGGTGTTTGATAGAACTTCGGTAAGTTTTGTCCAAATTTTGCCATCCAAACATTCTTTGTTTTTGGCATGAGAACTTTTAGTTCTCGGTAGTTCTCAAAACTAATGGTTTTGATAAAAAAAAATTTACGTTTGATGTTTAGATGAAAAAAATAATGATGAAAATTTGAAAAATTAATTTGATAGATAAGTTTTAGTAGGTGTTTGAATAGCAAGTAAGAACTAAGGATAAATGCCACGGGAGACATAAGCTAATTGATAGTGCATTTGATCTTGAAGGATAATTTGATTGTCTACCGCATTTAGTGTAGCACTCTCTTGGTCATTTTCATGGATTTTGATAAGGTTAAGGGTGTTCGAGGTTGGCGCACCACTTGAAAGATTGAAGGCAAATGAATTGTAGTCGATAATTTGACTTTCAACTGAATGATCGAATGTAAATAAACTACAAGTAATAGTTCTGTTTCCATAATTATTGAACATAGATTCATTGCAAGTAGTATTCCCAACTGTTTGATAGAAGCATTATAATTAATGTTTTGGAGGGTCTTGAAAATATTTGCGAATGACTTGTCAAAGTATTGAATAAAAGAATTAAACTTCTTCCCATGCATCTATTGGAATGCAAACGAAGTTGGAGACCAATAAGATGAAAATTGTGTGTGATGTTTTGACAATCCAATAACAAAAAAGATTGAAATGATATATTAGATATGAACTTACAAGTCTCTTTTATTGTTGAAGTGCACATCTGCAATAAATTACAAACATGTATATGAATCAAAATACATGTCAAATATTCATGCGATAGATATGACTTGTAGTTGGATAAAAGTAACTTACGTAACAAAAGTAATCTATCGGTATCCGACCTTTAGTATTAATCTTCTCGTTCAAAATCTAAATTCAATAAACAATTTCTACTATTAAAATGAGAAATTACATTCTACCTAAGAAAGAAATGTCCCTTGAAAAAGAGAAAAATCGAAAAAAAAATCTATGTGCTAGAGAGATTTGTAGAAAGTTTAGTCAACTTTTATATCATGATTGTACTAATCTTTTATTATTTTCTTTCTATCCAAATGCAAACATTATATATATGGAATTAAAAACTATATATACATATGCATATTCATACATAAATACATACATACACACACACAAGTATCCAGAGTATTATTTCAAATACTAAAGAAGGCGTTCAATTTTTCTTCTAGTGGTTTTCCGCTAAAAAATAAAACCTAAATTTATTAGTGGTCAAGAGACACTACTAGAAAAACGTTGATTACCGACGGTCCAAACCGTCGGTAATGAGCCCGAAAATCGTCGGTAACGCAATTACCGACGATTTTTCAGTCGGAATCGATCCGTCGAAAAAATGCTCGTCGTAAATTAATTTGCGACGGTCGAAAAAAATTCGTCAAAAATATCGACGGTTTTGACCGTCGGAAAAGTCCCGACAGTTCGAACCGTCGAAAGTGTCCGACGGTTGCAATCGTCGGAAAAAGTCGATAATTTGAACTGTCGAAAGTTTCCGACGGTTGCAATCGCCGAAAAAGGCCGGCGGTTCAAACCGTCGCAACTTTTTGACGGTCGCAACTGTCGAAACTTTCGACGGTCATCGCAACCGTCGATCTTTCGGCGGTCGCAACAGTCGCAAAAAATTTTTAAATACAAAAAAATTAGCGCCTTCGGGCTGCGGCCAGCTCCGGCCGCGGCCAAATTCGGCCGCCCGCGGCCGATCCGGTCGCTGGGGATCGGATCCGGCCGCCAGCCGGCGGATCCGACCGCTAGCCGGTCGATCTGGCCGCTGGGGTCGGATCCGGCCGCTGGGGGCCGGATCCGCCGCCTGGCGCCAGATCCGGCCGCCGGCGTCGGATCCGAGCCACTGGGGGCAGATCTGGCCTCCCGACGGCCGGATCCGAACACTCGGTAGTTGATCCGGCCGCCAGCGGCGAGATCCGGCCGACAACGGCTCGAGAGAGAGACGTCGGCGCGGGAGAGGATCGCCGATGCGGGAGAGGGTCGTCGGCGCGGGAGGGTCGCCGGCGCGGGAGGGTCGCCGGCGTCCGGTGCGGGAGAGGGACGATCGGTGCTCACGGGCCGGGAGAGGGAGAGGGAGAGGGAGAGAGAGGAGAGGAGGAGGAAATTTTAATATATAAGGGGTAAAGATGAGAGAAAGCGGGAAAAGAAAAAAAAACGGGATAACGAAATTTTAATTATCGATGGCTACGGCCGTCAAAAACATAAATATTAACTATTTTTAAAATTACCGACGATTGTGACCGTCGAAAATATATTTAGTTATATATAATATTTATTTTTTTTACCGACGGTCACAACCATTGGTAAGTGCGATGGTTTGGACTATCGCTAGTTATATTAATAAAATACTCTTCATATGATATTATTATACATTCACTGACGATTACGACCGTCGAAAATTGCGGCAAATTTTACGACGGATGGATATCCGTGGGAAATATCGACGTTCCTGATCGTCGAAAAATTAAATAATAATATAAAAATACATAATTTAATTTTTTCATTTCCGACGGTCGTAATCGTCAAAAAATCCGTCGGAAAAATTAAATAATAATATAACAAATTACATAATTTATTTTTTCATTTTCGACGGTCGTGACCATCGAAAAAATCCGTCGAAAATTACGATGGATGGATATCCGTCGAAAATATCGACGTTCCTAATCATCAAAAAATTAAATAATAATATTAATAATTTCCGACAGTCATAACCGTTGAAAAATCCGTCAGAAATAAAACCGTTGAAAAATTCGTCGCAAATTGTGACGGATTTCGAACCGTCGGAAATTACTCGTCGAAAAATCGTGATTTTCTTGTAGTGAGACTATTATTAGAATAAACTCTTTTTACATTATGCTGACGATTAATAACATGTAAATTTGTTTATTTTATTTCTGGATCATTCTATAAATTGTTAAAATTGTAATACTATTACATAAATCTGACTGATGAAGTGAGAATCAAATACCTTATAATAATTTCATTATTATTTTAATTAACTCTTTTTACATAATGTTTAACGATTAATAGTAGTAGTAGTAGTTAGTTTCACGAGCAATTTAGAATTGAATTCTCATATATATAATATGTTGTTATTAGATTTTGACTTTCGAGTCTTATTTCAAGTGTAGATTCTATTACAAAAGGTTTACCGAATAAGATTTAATCCAAACTTTGTTATGCTTTTGTATTTTAGAGATCTCATGTTTTCTTCATTCATGCGTAGACTATTTCTTTTAATTGTTAAGTAGTTTTAATAGGAATAATGCGTACATCATAACTTCCTTAAAATAGATTTAGTTAGAAAGAAAGCAACTACGACTAGTATTACCATATTATCTATCTAAAGATAAATAGTAATTAATTAGTTAAAGACAAAAATAAAATTAAGTTTTAAGCGGGTGAATAATATTAATCAAACAAGAAACAAAAAAAAAATATTAACCTAGGAGATAATCGAAGCGAGAGACACGCCGAGAGAGTATGCTAGGTCGAGGAGGTTATTGTTGTTGCAGGGGTGCCGGAGGCTGCACTCCACGCCGTATTTGTAGAGTGCACATCCGTATCTGTGGGGAGCCAGAAGGAGCAGATGCGACGGAGGATGAAGAAAGAGAATCTTTATGTGAGATGTGGTGGCGAATGATGTGCCCAGTGATGGTCGATGACCCGACGCCGAGTGGAAAGATAAAGATGCATGACTCTTCTTTCTTTCTTGCAGTGGTTCTTTGCGAGGATGCGAGCTGATTAGCGTGGGCGAAAATCACATAATCGTGAAGTTGTGTAAGTCTTGAGCTTCTATATTTATAGGGTTCCGAACCTCAGATTCAGTAGAAATTTATTCCCACTAGAAGTTACACAATGAACAGTCACCAGTTCCCTAATCCTAGTCGAATTCGTCTTCCTCCTCTTCCTCCACGACGAGAGGAAAGAGAAGCTATCGGGACAATCAAATTGTCCATTGGAGTGAAATTTTCTCCTCTCTTTTGGCGGCGCATTTCCCCTTAACGACGTCCAAGGTTATCACAATCGTGATCTTGATCGTAAGATTGTATGATATTACGATCCTACCTAGTATCTGCGATCTCGATCTCAACTTTGAGATCATTTTGTAGGATCGGTAGGATCGTAATAGCAATATCGTAAGAACCTACCGATCCTACTAATCTAATTTTTTTTCAATTTTTTATTTTTTCTTAAATTTCACCAAGTGCAACATGATTTATTTGATAATAAAATTAAGAAAAAGGTTATTAGTTATAATTAAAATTTTAAAAATAATTTTGCATAGAATAAATCTATTATAAATGTATATTAAAGTTATTATATAATGCTATTTCATATCATCATATTATTGTCATTTTTTGTAAATCTATATTAAATTATTATTATATAAATAGTATATATATATGCATTTGTAATAAGTCTTAATAGGATAGTACTAAAGATAACATTATTTATAATTTAAAATATTACAAATTTATTTAAAACTATTATTTTACATAATTTTATATATTAAACTATTACTTTAATATATATGTAGGATCTTATGATCCCCGATCCGATCTTACGATCTTACGGACCCTTCCGATCTTACATAAGATCCCGATCTTGACTACCTTGATGACATCTGTTATCAATCAGGGCGAACACCAACCTCGCCAGCAACACCCGCCCAAGAGACTTGTCTTTTTTTTAGTTGCGGTTCTTATGTTATCCTCGTTCTTCTTGGTTTGAGTCCGTTCTATTACTATTATTGTGTTTCGGCATGGTAGGCTGTCCGAATATGGGTCTGTTGAGTATATGAGTTTCTAGTTTATTTGTGTGAGTCTTACTCTCAAAATGATATGCTCACATTGTTTGGTCCAATTTGAAAGAAATATTTCAAAACATAATTTTTAGAATTCATGGCAGACTGATTTTCATTTCATAATTTATACTTTGATGAATGACCAATGAATTTGTAGCATCCAGTCCTCTTATGTCCTTGTTTCTTGCAATACTCATAACTAGTACCATAATCCCTTTCTATTTTCCTTTACTAGCTGAATATTTTGGAGCTAATAATGCTACTTAATCTACCTCAATTTGAATCCCTCTTCTTTGTCTTTGCTCTTCCTCAATAAGAAGTGAATATGAGGGTAAAGGATTTGTTAATAATATATGAGATTTCACATGATTATAATCTTCATCACATAATTTTGTTTCAAATAGTCATTAGAATATTTCAAAATGTCTAAACTGATAAATCTAGAATCATCAAACTTAATTCTAATGTAGTGCAGGGAAGAGATTACAAAATAACCCAGCATAGAACGCAGCTTAAAAGCTCCCCAATAGCTCAATGTGTACACTAAATTAACAAGAGCAAGCCCCTCAACTGTCGGAATATCTTCGTGAGGACCTTGAGGATTGGTAGAGACATCAAAATTCAATTCAACTATAGAGGAAGTGGCGCCAATATCTTCTTTTTCTTTTCCATAATTTTAACTTGTCTCCATTATTAGGATAGACTTCATACGTAATATGATCCTTAATTTTAATTGCAACATAATATGATATATATATATTCCAAACTATTTTTTATCAAACAATTCCAAATCATTCATTCTCAAATGCAAAATCATTCATTCTCGAAAAGTAAAAATATGATATATATATATGGAGAGAAAAAAAAAGAAATGTTAATGCTTTGACATTGTTTGACTTATATTAGAAAAAGAAGTCATAAATGACTAATATTGATAAAAAGCTGTGTAGCCAACATAAATCAGACTCCATGATATCTTGCTCCTCTCGAACCAAGGAGCTCCTTCGAAAAGTATTCTCTCCAAACTTCAAATGTACCAAATGAAGACAAGCCCATCCATGCAGGATAAATCAATAGCATGACGTAGAATATATATCGGGTGATCATACAAGGCAACTTCACTTTTGTTGTTTCTCGAGACCTATGACCATATAAGATTCCATAGTAAGCTTCCGGAAAGAGGGTGACAAATAAGTGGATCATGCATTTAAACTCCCAGAAAACAAGCCACTGGTCTCCTTTCCCTCCAAATGTATTAATACACCATTTTCCAATAGAACCACAAATAAGTCCCAACACAACAACAAATGTTATAGACAAATATGCTTTTGATACCACCCTATTAAGCAAGTAAGTGACAACTAAAACCATCAAAACACCAAAGGACATGCGGGGTATGGTGATGGCATGGCATACTAGGCTCTTCAAATTAGAGGCCAAAGATGTAATTTTGTTTGGAATCCACCAAGACTTTTTCACCTAAAATTGAAAGAAAAAAATAATCCATCATTCAAAATATATTAATGGGAACAACATGCTCACGTAAAAAAGTTGGAATGTAGAGATTGAGATTATAGAGATACCTCAAGAGGCGTGCAGATGAATGTCAAATCTGTGACACGTTGGTACGAGAAGGTATATGCTCCGTATGCAAGCGTGACACACATGATAATCAATCCAGCAGATAGAATATCACTAAAAATTTTTGGCTGCATGTCTCATGTGTTGCATTTTATTGCTAAGTTTCTCTTCTTCAAGTAATGCCTTTGACATGCCCATTTTTATTTTTGTCTCCTTAAGCATATTTGCATTGAATTCAATATCAACCTGTGATTGCTTTAACTTCAATTTTTCTGCGGCAAGCCTAATTTCATATGCCTTCAAGACATTGGACAAAGTTTGCTCATCAACGGACCTCTCATATGTCTTTAGAAATAGTTGACCGAATCGAGAAAGACCATGAGAAACATGAGCTAATTGATAGTTGACTTGATCATGAAGTATAATTTCATTGTTTATCACATTTATTGCAGCACTCTCTCGAACATTTTCATCCATTCTGACGAGATCAAAGGTGTTCAATGTTGGTGCACCACTCGAAAGATTGGATGCATTTGAATTGTCGATAAGATTTACAACACTAGTTGGATGATTAGTAATTGCACTTTCGTCTGGGTGATTGAATGTAGATGAACTAGAATCAATCTTTTGGAGGGTCTTAAAAGTACTTTCAAATGACTTGTCAAAGCATTTAATAAATGAATCAAACTTCTCCCCATGCATCTGTATGAATACAAACATAATTGAAGACAAATAAGATAAAAATAATGTGTAATAATTCGACAATCCAACAACAAATAAGCTGAAATGACTTGTTAAATATGAACTTACATTAGTAACATACTCTTTTATTGCTGAAGTGCACATCTGCAACCAATCACAAACATGTATATGATTCAAAATACATGTCAATTTTTCATGTGATAAATAAGACAAATGTAGTTGAATAAAAGTAACTTACATAAGAAAAGTAATCCATCGACATCCGACCTTGACAGTTAGTATTCACGTTCAAAATATGAAATAATAATTATAGTATCAAAATGAGAAATTATGTGTAACCTAAGAAAGCAATGTCCCAACAAAAAGAGAGAAGGAAGAAAGAAACTATGTCCAAATAGTTTTGTAGAAATTGCAGTATAACTTTACTCCGAACCAAAAATAAACATTTAAATTTATGAGTCACCACTAGTCTTCTATTGGAATCCAGCTCTTTTTACATGATGTCTAACAATTAATAACATGTCAATGTATAATGCTTTTGTTTATTTTTACAATGTGATCATACTAGAGATTGTTAAAATTGTAATACTATCACATAAATCTGACTGACAAAGTGATAAATAACTTATATAATAATAATAATAATAATAATAATAATAATAATAATAATAATAATAATAATAATAATAATAATAATAATAATAATAATAATAATAATTTATTCAATTGCATGAGGAATTTAGAATTGAATTTTAGTTATATTAAAATATGTTATGTAATTAGATCTCTAGTCCTTTCTTCTAAATATTAAGCAGTTTAACACGAATTAAGTAATGATGATAGATATAATTAGCAATTAATTATGACTAGTATTATGATATTATCTATCTCACCATATAATAATAATTAATTAAAGGTAAAAAGAAAAGTAAGTTTTAAACAAGTGAATCAATATGTCATAAATAATCAAAGCGAGAAAAAGAAAAACCTGATAGATAACCGAAGCAAAAGCCACGCTGAGAGAATGTGCCAGGTCGTTAAAATAGTAAAAGAATGGGGGTCGAATGCAGATTACCACCCAATGCTTCAGGTAATTGTGTGGTTGTTCACGTCGTTAAAATTTCTCATAAATTAGCCATCACTACCTTCGAACTTCCTGCACATGAATTTCATTACCTGGTCACTGGTCAGAGATCAGCTATTGCGTAGAACATGACATTACAGTTAAGGCACAACAGATCTCGCCATTTGAATGCTGTTCAGTTTTCCTCCTGATATAATTTGAATATCGGGGGGAGAGAGAGAGAGATAGCTATCTTTTATCTTTCAGAGAGGTCACATGATTGATTTTGATTTCTTTCTTTTTTCTGTTTCAGATTATAATTGCTGTTAAAAGCAGTCGTTGGATATGGATTTGGAATTTGCAGTTGCAGAATAATCTGTCAAGGGGAGAGGACAGTGTCTCGATGGGATGGCATGACTGGTAGTTTTCAGCGTGTTTATTTTCTTCTCTCTCAAGTTTCAACCTTTGGTCACTGTGTTATGTTTGTAACAACTAAAAAAAAAAAATAACGGGCTTGTTTAACAGCCCATTAACTACATCTTTAAACTTAACTCTAAACCTCTCTCTCTCCTTTTCACAAGTGTCGCACGACCCTTATTAATCAGCACCTCAATTCTCTCCCTTTCTCTCAGCACGTACAGGGATCCCTCCATGCAATTAGATGTATCCCTCCATGCCCCACTACTCCATGCACACGGCTCTTCACATAATAACAAAATGTGTTGTTTTCTTTCCTTCTTGCTCAAGTTCTACCTACGTCCCTCATACCTCTCTCTTTGCTGCTGATTTGTTGCAGCCAGAAAGCATCATAAGGAAGGAGTACGCTGAAGCACAGATGCCATGGAACAACAACGAATCGACGGAAAAATAAATCAATTACACTTAACAGATGGGTGAATTGAAATCACCTTGCATGATCCTGATTAGATTTAAATCACGCCCTAATTAATTATGAACAAGAAGAGATTAAGAAGAAGGGCACAAGTTCTTGGTTGATTGTTTGATTCTTGATTCCCTTAGATTGTTTGAATTAATTGCATATGACTTTTGATTTTATCGTTCTATTATTGTTTGATTAATTACTGGGATGTAATTATGTTAGAGTTTCAAAAGAATTTTTGTGTTTGAGAGCAATTAGAACGCCGATCAGTCGACCGGCCCTTAGACTTTGCCAGAAATCGATCGACCGATTTATTGACCCACAGTCGATTTCCTTATACATCGACCGATCGACCGATCCCCCTCTATTATGAACAGATCTGTCGATCGACCAAAAGCCCACCGGTCGACCGATCAATCGATTTCCAGTGATTTCTTTTCTTACATGTTTATTAGCCAATTCTTGATTCTGCTCTATATGCTGCCTATTCCTATCATAATGATGACTGGATTAATGTTATCTGATTTGTCCATAATCTATCCTTGATTCATGATATAAACTCTTAAGATGATTTACTCTACTATTGAATATTTTCATCCCTTATCATGATGAATAACAAATTAAGAGATTTCAAAGTGATTAATAAGTTCAGATAGAAGACTAACAACGGGTTGTCAGTCCAAGCTAAGTGCATTAAGATAAGGGTCGCTCCTTTAGTCATGATTTGATCATCCATTGAGCCGCACAAGTTGTATCGTTTGCTCAGCATACTCCAAGAACTAAAGGCATCTAAAGTCACCCTGATTTCTAGTTATAAATCAAGATAAAGAAGCATGATTAAGATAAGTCAAGTTATCGTCATGAATTTCAAGTATGCCATGATTTTAAGTTTACTAAGCATCATTTGATTCTCATGATTTATGATATCTTATAATTCATCTCTTATTATGATTTATGATGTTATCATATTATCCTTCTCATGTTCAAGTTAAGTATGTCTTTTTACCTTTGATTATTCTATTCATGTTATGCATTGTATATCATGCGGTTCCCCATTAGGCTGTAAAGCTTACGGGAGGACCTCCTCCCCTATGTCTGATTTTCATAGGATTAGGTCAGTGATGAGGTGGAGTAAGTGTGTTACAACAAGGCTCTGGTGACAAGAAAGCACATGAACCACAGGGCCTATTAGATTTCTTTTACTTCCGCATTTATAAATTCATGATGTAGAACCTTATTTTATTTTTTAGAAATGATGTAGCCACTTTTTAGACTTTCGCAATTCAAATTATAATTTTCTTTATTTCTCCTATTATTATTCTTTCGCTGACGTGTCTCAATTCTTGATCAATATTATGATCAAAGTTATAACATGTCGTAGCGCCTCCAGATTGATCTTCGCCACGTGACGAGGGTCGATTTGGGAATGTTACAGTGTTCATATAATTTAATGTCTGATGTTGATTGGTCTTTTTATGATCACATAAGGCTTCTCTGTTAGCAGTCGAAATTGGGAAAGATCCAGACGCACGTAACAAAAGAGAGATCTTCGTAAAGTGCACTCTTGATAATTGTCATTCCCTGCTCTGTGATTTACTGATTTTGATATCCACTATGAATTTGAGCTGCCAAGCACTAAGCATCAACCATATATCAAAAGCGACTCCTGCTCAATTAAACTAAGGAATCAGAACAATAAATAAATATTTCAAGTGATTTAAAAATTGGACGACTCCTAAACAATTACTGCTACCTGAGAAAGAATCCAAACAAGGAGGCATATGAATATTCTCTTCTATCTTCCTCCGGAGCTACGTGGGAGGTCAAAGACAGTTCCCATGGACCGCCGTTAATGGTGATTCCTACGTAAACGATGAAGTGTCAGATTTCCTTGTTGAGACGCATGCTCTGTGCAAAATCCAAGCTCAAGTTGCAGTGAACCCCCTGAATCCAAAGTTATGCATTCCTATAGATACAGGAAGACATGGACGCCTGAAGCATCAAGTCCGGATTCTTGGACTGGTACCTAAGCGATGGTGATATCAGTCCTTATGACATTTTGGTCGCTGTTTTATGTACTCTTATAATCTTATATTACATTCCCACCCAAATTTGTATGGGGAAGAAGAAGCTGTAACACCCGGCCCTGTTTAAAAAAAGAAAAAAGAAAATTAAAATAAAATAAATCATGGTTTAATTCTAGTTAGAGTTGGAAACTTATCCAACTTAAGCCAACTTTCCCCTTCCAATATAAAATACCCTTTACCAACATTAAACAAGTTTTTGCCTTAGCCGTCATCTCCTTACCTCTCATACCCCCACGCCCAATAACTGAGCGTGCTATCAGACGCCAGAGAGATCGCCGGAGATGAGCAGTGGCGGAGTCAAGAATAATCTTCACTGGGTTCACTAATTAAAAGAGAGAAATATTTTAAAACTTTTTTTAGTGACTTATTTTTTGTTCTAAAACTTTGAATTAATTATTCTTTAGCAAACATTTTTAATCCAAATCATATATAGACTTTTATAAATAAGAGAATATTAAATAATAAAAATAGCAAACTAAAAAGCTAATAACATTTTTCAAATATATATATATATATACTCAGTAATTCATATTACCATAATAAGAATAATAATGTTTATATAAAAATAATTTGATTATTTTAAAACAATTGATGTAATAAAATTTTCATGTAAAAAAACTTTTAATAACGACATAATTATCTTTTGAAAAATATGTTACAAACAATGACATATAACATAAATAAATCACATAGTTATATAACAAAAATAATCATATATAAAATAATAAAGTATTTAATCTTTAAGATACGAAGGGGCATACAAATTTTACAAATAAATGAATTATTTTAATATTTTTGTATTATAATTAAATTTATTAAAATATATTTAAAGGTACATAAAACATGATAAAAAATGAAAAATGTGGAAGACCATCATGGGAAGAAGTCGCGTGAGATGGTGATGAGCCGATGACGTCGTGATAGGTGACACCGTCACGTGGGCAGCGGGGGCAACATGAAGCAATGGCAGCGTGGCCTCGTGGCAGGCTTACGAGTATAACTTCATTCTTAATGTAACGCCCCGAGACCCACGTGACTATCACGTGTTCAAAGTCGTCCCAAAGGCGCTATGTAATTTTATGTAAACAAATTTTGCAGAAAATAAACTCTATAAATGCGAAAATAAGACTAATACAATAATCTAATACAATATAATATGCGGAGCTGAAAAAGGTCCATGACTCCATCATCCTAAATATGCGAAAAGTGAAACTAATACAATAATCTAGTAGACTAAATCTTACACCATGTGCAACATCCCTGTCACTGAGCTTGACCACCTGCATCACTATCATCTATCATCTCACCTGCATGAATCCAGATGCAGGAAAAAACTCATGAGTATAAAAAATACTCAGTACGTAGGGTTTAACCATAATCACAAGTAGATCCATAGTGCTCAATAATAAAACCATATATCAATAAACAATTAGGAACAATAATCAATAGAGCACATGGTAGAACAATATAGGAAGAGCTCAATAACAATATATGGAGAGATCAATAATAAGTCAATAAGATCATACATCAATAGAAGAGGATCAGGTAAAAGATCAAGGGATCAATCAATATCAACTATCAATTATGAGTGATCACTGTGGCATTTACCCAATTATCAATCCCATTCTATTCCGTTGCAATTCAATTCAATTCGATTCGATTTGATTCAATTAGATTAAGTTAGAGAGCGCTCAACCAATTATGGAGAAACTCCATGTCTCTTTCATGTAAGTCAGTGAGAGATCAACCCACAGCAAGTCGCCCTCCAATAATAACGCTAACAATATATTTGTGATGGCGGGGGACCATGACCATCACAGGACAACCATAGTTTCCCTAAAGGATGACGTCTCAAACCTCTAGGTACATTATCTGCCCCATACAATACTATAACAATAATGGTCCAGAAGACTTAGGGACAATCGGAGAACATGAAAACCCAACAGTTTCTATCTTTTATCTTGTTTAACCTAAATATCTATCTTTAACAATTCACTTTAAGTTAGACAAGGACCCAATCAAGGAAAAACTACTGAATCGACATCATAAGGGATCACACAATATGATAGGATAAAAATGATATAAATATCAAATCAAATCTGAAAGATATGATGATGTCAGATCTGTGTGCGATATGATCAGGGACGATCAGGAACAATAAACTATAGTAGCCATACAATTTTCTATAATAATATATCCAAAATTATAATTTTTGTCCCCAGAACCCGGCCCGCGTCGGGTGAAACCCGGGCCGTGTTCGAAAACGACTGATGCCACCTCGGCCAGGGCAAACCCGGGCCGGGTGTGTAGTGAACCCGGGCCGGGTCGGCCGGTTCACATCCAATCCAAATCGTCGCGACCCCTAGTCGAGCCGAAACCAGAACCCGGGTCGGGTCAACAGGAACTCCGGCCGGGTTGCACAACCCGATCCGATTTCCAAGTTCAACTCGGTCCGGATTCAACCAAATCCGGGTCGGGCATAGCAGAAATGCGTTTTGATGCGATTTTCCGACCATCATAATTTTGCCCTATGATATTCAAACTATGCATACAATACATCAATAGAATCCTAGTACAAAGGAGAAGAGGATAGGATTCCATGTCGTGGAAAACCGACGACATAGGGATTCCCCCTACGTACCTAAAGTTCGCTGAGAAACTAACTATAATTCCTTCTGGAATTCTGCACGAACGCCGAACCTTGTGCTGGCGATTGCTCTCTGTCCTCGCTGCCACCACCTGGAACTTCTTCTCTTATGTGCGGACTTCGAAACCAGCCACCACACGCGGTTCGCGTGCAAACAAGAGGAAAAAGAGGACTCGTGGACAAAATTCTATTTTGCAGAAAAAGGGGTTTCCAGCCCCCTTTAATGCCTATTTATAAGTGCAGATTTGCGATATCAATTCTATTAAACTTTGGACTCTTTTAGAATCAATCTTGGCCATCCATCATTAATTAATCTATCCATAATTTGTCAGATTTAATTAAATCCAAATTTAATTAATAACAACGCAATTAAATCCAAGCCCTCTCAAATTCCTTCTTATCTCTTTAACCATCTTATCTCATAATTTCCATCAATTTCGGAATTAATTAATTTTAGAATATTAACATTGGAATTTTTAGATCTATTAAATAAAATAAATCTCATTTATCTATTTTTCTGAAAATCCGGGTCGTTACATCATAACCTCCTTAAAAATAAATTCGTCCTCGAATTTGCTTAAGGAAAATTACATCAATTTATTTAAACAATTCTGAAAAATCCTTCCTCATTTCATCTTCCAATTCTCATGTAGCATATTCGTCTCTATGATGTGTCCATGCCACTTTCACCATAGGTACCATCTTATTCTTCAGATGCCTAGTTTGGTACTCCATTATCTCTATAAGCTGTCCAGCATATGTCAGGTCCACATTCAAGTTTGGTTCTTCCATATTCACTATATTAGCATCATCATGCAGATACTTGCACAACATCGACACGTGAAAGACGTTATGCACGTGTCCGTAAGATGGCGGTAGCGCCAACCTGCAGGCTGCATCTCTAATCAATGCAAGTATCTCGAATGGACCTACATACCTAGGGCTCAGCTTGCCCTTCTTGCTGAATCTCATTACTCCCTTCATCGTGGAGACTTTCAACATCACACGATCTCCAACCTTGAAGATCTGTTCTCTTCGTTTCTTGTCAGCATATGTCTTCTGTCTAATGAATGCTGCCTTCAATATTTCTCTAATGAGTCGGACCTTTTCAGCATCTTTCATGATTTGCTTTAACATTTCCTTTGACAAGAACTGTCATCCTCCTATCTCACTCCAACAAATAGGGGAACGACATGGTCTTCCATACATGGCAGCAAAGGGTGCCATGCCAATACTAGAGTGGTGGCTATTTTATATGCGAACTCAATCAGTGGGAGATGAGTGTCCCAACTGCCACTCCAGTCCAAAGCACATGCTCGGAGCATATCTTCCAATGTCTGTATGGTGCGCTCAGACTGCTCGTCTGTCTAAGGATGGAACGCTGTGCTGAAGTTCAATTTCGTTCCAAATGCACTCTGAATGCTCCGCCAAAATTTTGCTATAAATCGAGGATCTCTATCCGACACAATGGAGACTGGCACTCCATGTAGTCGGATAACCTCCTTAATATAAATGTCCATCAGGCTTTCGACGGACTGCTTCCATTTGATGGAAATAAAGTGTGCCGCTTTGCTAAATCGGTCCACAACTACCCATATCGCATCATGGTCCTGCTGTGTTCTTGGAAGCCATGTAACAAAATTCATCGTTATCTTTTCACATTTCCATTGTGGGATTTCAAATTCCTGTAGTACTCCATATGGCCTTTGATGCTCAACCTTCACTTACTGGCATACAATGCACTTTGCAACGTACTCCGCTATGTCCTTCTTCATATTGTTCCACCAGAAGGTCCGTTGCAAATCTTTATACATTTTCGTGCTTCCGGGATGAACGTCGAATTCCGATTTATGGCATTCATCAACCACCTGTCTCCTTAATCTATCATGGTCAGGGACCCACAAACGTCCCTTGTATCTGACGACTCCCTCCGAGACTAAAAAGTCGGCAGAAATTTTTTCGCACAACTTGAACAGGTGGTCATACTCATTATCATTCGGTTGTGCCTTCCCAATTTTTAACGTCAATTCAGGTTGCATGCCGAGGTGTGCCATGATCCGTACACCATCACTGCTAGTCACTGGACTGACCTATATAATGCAGTCGATCATATTCCAGCGACTCACCCGCAGGCATGCTAGAGATCCAACCCACTTCCTATTGAGGGCGTCGACGACTGAGTTTGCCTTTCCCGGGTGATAGCTGATGGCAAACTCATAATCCTTTAGAAATTCTATTCATCTCCTCTGACGCATGTTCAGATCATGTTGAGAAAAGATGTACTTCAGGCTTTTGTGATCTGTGAAAATCTCGAACTCTTCACCATAGAGGTAGTGCCTCCAAATCTTGAGGGCGAAGACTACCGCTGCTAGTTCGAGATCGTGCGTCGGGTAGTTCTTCTCGTGTTTCTTCAATTATCTTGATGCGTAAGCGATGACCTTCCCATGCTGCATCAAGACGCACCCAAGCCGGTGCCACATGCGTCGTTATACATCACATAACCTCCTTGGCCTGAAGGTATGATCAGAATAGGCGTCGTCGTCAATCTTTTCTTTAACTCTTGGAAGCTATCTTCACACTTCCGTGACCACTCATATTTGACGCCTTTCTTTGTGAGATTCGTCAGTGACGACGCGATCTTGGAGAAATCTTGTATAAATCTTCGGTAATATCCTGCTAGTCCGAGGAAGCTCCTAATTTTTTATACGTTCTTAGGTTGCTCCCAGTTGGCAACTGCTTCCACTTTGGCAGGATCCACTGATATCTCATCCTTGCCGATGATATGTCCAAGGAACATGATCTCTTCTAGCCAAAATTCGCACTTCAAAAATTTGACGTACAACTTGTGCTCTCGGAGAGTCTGTAGCACAACTCGTAGATGTTCCTCCGGAATTGACGAATAAATCAAGATATCATCGACGAATACGATCACGAACTTGTCTAGATATGGCCTGAACACCCTGTTCATCAAATCCATAAAGGCTGCCGGAGCATTGGTCAGTCCAAACGGCATCACCAAGAACTCGTAGTGGCCATATCTCGTCCTGAATGCTATCTTCGGCACATCATCATCAGCTATCCTAAGCTGATGGTAACCACTTCTCAAGTCGATCTTCGAGAACACCTTTGCCGAAGACAATTGGTCGAACATGTCATCAATTCTCGGTAATGGGTACTTATTCTTTATGGTGACCTTGTTTAACATTCGATAGTCTATGCACAGTAGCATAGATCCGTCCTTCTTCTTCACGAATAATACCGGAGCGTCCCATGGAGAGACACTCGATCGGATGAATCTCTTATCCAACAACTCTTGAATTTGGGTCTTCAATTCCAGCATTTCTACTAGAGCCATTCTATACGGTGCCTTTGAAATAGGTACAGTACCCAACGCCAAATCGATGCAGAAGTCAATCTCTCGTCGTGGTGGTAGTCCTGAAACATCATCCGGAAAAACGTCCGGGAACTCCTTCACCACCTCAATACTATCTCGGTCTATCTCAGTCCGATCCATCTTAACCACGCTCGCCAAGAATCCTCGGCATCCTTTCTTCAGTAGCTTCTGGGCTTTGATAGCCGATACCAGGACCTTACCCAGCTTTAGTGGCACGCATCTGACAATAGTCTGAGGCCCTCCTGGTGCTCCGATCATAATCTTCTTTGCTCGGCAGTGTAAGTAAGCATCGTGTAGGACAATCAATCCATGCCCAACACCACGTCGTAATCCCTGATCGGAATGACGATTAGATCCGCCGAGAAGTTCTTGCCGTCTACTTCGACTGACACTCGAGGTATGTACTTCTAGGTGACAATGGACCCCAAAGGTGTACCGATGTCGAGTGAGAATCTTGTTGCTTGTGGCTTCATGCTCAATAGTGGAGCAAATTGCTCCGAAATGAAGGAGTGTGTAGCTCTTGAATCAAACAATATATTAGCATGAACGCCATCAATTTTAAGCGTACCTTGGATGGTGTCATTTGCTCTCTGCTCGTCAGTAGGCCGTGCATTGTAGACTCGGCCTTGCACCATCTTCGGTGGCCCATCATTGTGCTGAGGAGGTGGTGCAACGCGTCTTGATTCCTTACACTCTCGGGCGAAGTGGCCCACCTTGCCACAGTTTAGACATGCGTCCGTCTCCGATAGCACTCACCGGGATGGAATCGATGGCAGAAGTCACAAGCCTTCTGCTGCTCCCTCCTCTCGGGATAGGGTCTGTCCCTATTCCGGTCATTGCGACGACGATTGTCACGTCTGCCGCCATGTATGCGATCTCTATTACGATTTTGATGCTGCGGCTGATTTGCAGGTGCCTGGTGCTGTTGTTGGGCTCCTGTCTGGTCGCCATCCTCCAGAAAAATGGCGAACTCTTTAGCAAATTGGAGGGTCTGACAGTTTCCTCTTTTAACTCTTTCCCTGAGGCTAGGCTTCAAGCCATCCACCCAGCGCTTCACGCGATTCGATTCAGTCTGTTGCAGGGTAGAGTACCTTTCCAAGTTCAGGAACTTGGTCAGGTACTGCTTAATTGTCAGATTGCCCTACTGCAGCATGAGATATTCCTTTTGCCTCCTGCCCTTCTTATAGACAGGGATGAATATATTTCGGAAGGCCTTCTTGAAGTCTTCCTAGGTAACATGATCTTGGCCTATGAACGCAGTCAGCTTAGCGGCCTTCCACCATTCTCTGGCTTCAACCTTCAGCTTATGATTGGCGTAGAGCAGTTTGCGGTCCTCACCGCAGTCCATTTCGAGAAAGATCTGCTCAATCTCCTCGATCCAGCTCTTCTCGTCCTCAAAGTCACCCTTTCCGTCAAACTGAGGGGGCTGCAACTTCAGGAACCTTTCAACTGTATCCTTCCGATCCTGAGCAGGCTACCACGCGAAACTCTCGGGGTGAGAGTACGCAGTATGAGCAGAGTGAGGTCAATGAGGCATAGACTCCTGCCTCAACTGTTCCTCCTGAGGTCCATTGATCTGAGGGCCTTGGATTTGCCGCTCACTAGCTTGGAAGGCCTGGGCCTGCTGGAGAGCCCGTTGCGATCCACTCCTAGAAGCCCGTGGGACATGATCCGGAAAGGCCATAGCAGCTGCTCCAACATGACAAATAGCAATAACAATTCTATTAGTATGAGCTCCATAATCCATATAACAATGCAATACTTACTTGACCCTATTCGATGGCTGCAGTGGTTGCTCGTGACAGTTGCACATGGACTCAACTCTATCTATTTGAGACAGCTAAGAAGTGTCCCTCCTTAGGCTCTGATACCTTTTGTAACGCCCCGAGACCCACGTATCACGTATTCAGAGTCGTCCTAAAGGCGCTACACAATTCTATATAAACAAATTTTGCGGAAAATAAACTCTAAAAATGCGAAAATAAGATCGTCTAACAATATAATATTAAGGAGCTGAAAAAGGTTCATGACTCCATCATCCTAAATATGCGGAAAGTAAAACTAATACAATAATTTAGTAGGACTAAATCCTACACCATGTGCAACATCCCTGTCACTGAGCTTGACCACCTGCATCACCATCCTCTATCATCTCACATGCATGAATCCAGATGCAGGGGCAAAACCTATGAGTATAAAAATACTCTGTACGTAGGGTCTAACCAGAACCACAAGTAGATCCATAGTGCTCAATAATAAAATCATAGATCAATAAACAATTAGGAATAATAATCAATAGAGCACATGGTAGAACAATATAGGAAGAGCTCAATAATAATATATGGAGAGATCAATAATAAGTCAATAAGATCATACATCAATAGAAGAGGATCAAGTAAAAGATCAAGGGATCAATCAATATCAACTATCAATTATGCGTGATCATTGTGGCATTTACCCAATTATCAATCCCATTCTATTCCGTTGCAATTCAATTCAATTCAATTCAATTCAATTCGATTAAGTTAGGGAGCGCTCAACCAATTATGAGGAAACTCCATGTCTCTTTCATGTAGGCCAGTGGGAGATCAACCCACGGCAAGCCGCCCTCCAATAATAGCGCTAACAATATATTCGTGATGGCGGGGACCATGGCCATCACAGGACAGTTATAGCTTCCCTAAAGAATGACGTCTCAAATCTCTAGGTACACTATCTGCTCCATACAATACTATAACAATAATGGCCCAGGGGGCTTAGGGACAATCGGAGAATATGGAGACTCAGCAGTTTCCATCTTTTATCTTATTTAACCTAAAGACCTATCTTTAATAATTCACTTTAGGTTAGACAAGGACCCAATCAAAGGAAAACTACTGGATTGATATCATAAGGGATCACACAATATGATAGGATAAAAATGATTAAATCTCAAATCAAATCTAAAAGATATGATGATGTCAGACCTGTATGTGATATGATCAGGGACGATCAGGAACAGTAAACTATAATAGCCATACAATTTTCTATAATAATTTATCCAAAATCACAATTTCTGTCCCCAGAACCCGGCCCGCGTCGGGTGAAACCCGGGTCATGTTCGGAAACGACTGATGCCACCTCGGCAAAGGAAAATCCGGGCCGGGTGTAGTGAACCCGAGCCGGGTCGGTCGGTTCACATCCAATCCAAATCGCGCCGCGACCCTTTGTCGAGCCGAAGCCAGAACCCGAGTCGGGTCAACAGGAACTCGGGCCGGGTTGTACAACTCGATCCGATTTCTAAGTTCAACTCGGTCCGGATTCAATCAAATTCGGGTCAGGCACAGCAGAACCCGGGCCGGGTTCTACCGCCGACGGAAAAGTGCGTTCCGACGCGACTTTTCGACCATCATAACTTTGTCCTACGATATTCAAACTATGCATACAATACATCAATAGAATTCTGGTACAAAGGAGAAGAGGATAGGGTTCCATGTCGCGAAAAATCGACGACATAGGGATTCCTCCTACGTACCTAAAGTTGGCTAAAAAACCAACTGTAATTTCTTCTCTGGAATTCTGCACGAACGCCGAACCTTGTGCCGGCGATTGCTCTCTGTCCTCGCTCCGAAATTTGCAGCCATCACCTGGAACTTCTTCTCTTATGTGCAGACTTCAAAATCAGCCGCCACACATTCTTGAGGGTGCCTCAGTTCGCGTGCAAACGAGAGGAAAAAGAGAGCTCGTGGACAAAATTCTGTTTTGCAAAAAAAGGGGTTTCCAACCACCTTTAATGTCTATTTATAAGTGTAGATTTGCGATATTAATTCTATTAGGTCTTGGACTCTTTTAGAATCAATCTTGATCATCCATCATTAATTAATTTATTCATAATTTATCAGATTTAATTAAATTCGAATTTAATTAATAACAACGCAATTAAATCCAATCCCTCTCAAATTCCTTCTTATCTCTTTAACCATCTTATCTCATAATTTCTATTAATTTCTAAATTAATTAATTCTAGAATATTAACATTGGGATTTTCAGATCTATTAAATAAAATAAATCTTATTTATCTATTTTTCTGAAAATCCAAGTCGTTACACTTAAGGTTCGTAAAATATGCAAAAAATGACAACTTGGTATCAAGAAAAGTATAGTAATATAATAAATAAACTCATCAATGGACAAACTTGTAATGAATACAATAGAAGTTTAACTCGAATTTTCTGTCAAGAATTAAGCAAAAAACATTTGCAGTTGTTGCCCATCTCAGCAAGCAAATTATGTTCTAGCAAAGTCCGAGCTCATTTTTTTGAGGTAAGAGCAAAGCACAGTGCACTCATTTAGTCTCCTTTATTTGAAGATTTTCATATTTCATCAACGAGCGTCCTTTTATTTTTAGTTTTTTTTTTTACTTTCCTTACATAAGAATCCATTGACCTTTCTTTACTAATAAAAGAGTCCGATCTTTTATGTGCAAAAGTTCATCCAATAACATGGTCAGCACCCCGAAGCCTATTTCTTTTCCTCTCAAGATGAAATTCACTGTTTGGATGGGAACTCTAAGTTCTTATTTAGTAAAAAAAATTTAGTTGATATTTGGATGAAAGATGAAAATTTTAAAAGTTAATTTGATAGATAAATTTTAGTGTGAGTTTGGATTAAAATTAATAATTAATAATATAATTTATTATTTTATGAGGTATAAAATTATAGTAAATAAAAATATTATTTGTATTTATTTAAAATTTATATAAATCTTGAGATCCAAATATAATATAATTTTTCATAAAACAATTGAACGTCTTAATTAAATTTTTCTCCTGAACTATGAATTTTTTTCCATGGCTACCACGACTTTTGAATATTTTGGTCACATCCCCTAAACTATGCCCCTTTTTTTTCACTTAGGTCCATTCGTCAACCTCTGTCGATTTTTTATTAATTTTCATTTTTTTTATTTATGAAATGACTAAACTACCCCTTTCCTCTATCATCCACTTAAGTCCATCGGCGCCGATCATGATGATGCCCCTCGAATGCAGATACGCCGACCACCCGACGATGTCGCAGAGGAAGAATCCGACGGCGGCCTTGTCGAGCTGGCCAACGCACTGCTTCGCCTTGTCAACGAGGGAGCCCCGGCGTCATCGCCACTGACGACGAGGTCGACGACGAGGTCGCATGTCGCGGAGGAGGGGGGGAACGCCCCCCTTTACGACCTCATCGCCACTGACGACGATGAGATCGTAGAGGGGCTGGGCATCGACGAGATCGCAGAGGGGATGGGTGTCAACCCCCCAATCCCGCTGCACAAGCACCTGCTCAGGAACACATCCGCCGAGAAAGGCGATCCGGTGAAGGGCGACGATGGGGTCGATGGCCTGCAGCCATGGCGCCTGCCCGTTGGCCATCTCGACCGTAAATGTCGGCGGACTCCCCCTGCTCCTCTCCCCCGGCCACCTCTAGAGCCAGGAACATCGATGTGCCCCCTCCTCGTCCTCCACGGTGATCCACATGCAGCCGAAGTCCGCGACCTTCGCGCGCCCATCGGCGTCGATCAGGGCATTCCGGCCCTTGATGTCGCAATGGATGACGCCCCTCGAATGCAGATACACCAAACCCTTGACGATGTCACAGAGGAGGAATTTGAGGCGGCCATGTCGAGCTGGCTGCCGCGCCGCTTCGCCTCATCGGCGAGGGAGCCCCCCGGGGCGTACTCCAAGAACAGGAACACAGGTCGCGGGAGAGGGCCCCCCTCTGCAATCTCATTTTTTATTTTTATAATATATTATTTATATTTTATAATATGAAATGATACGAGGGAAGGATAGTTTGGTCATTTCATAAATAAAAAAAATAAAAATTAATGAAAAAGTTAACCAAGATTGAAGGATGGACTTAAGTGAAAAAAGGAGCATAGTTTAGGGGATGTCCAATATTCAAAGTCGTAGGTAGAGGTAAAAAAAGTTCATAGTTCAGGAGATGTCAGCGAAAAAAATCCAAAATTCTATTATAATATTATATATTAATTAATATTATAATACAATAAATATAATTAAGATAATATTTACATCAATTCAGTTAATTAATAAGAATTTTTTATTATACTATAATACTAAGCAAAATATTTTAACTAATTAATAAAATATTTTTAAATTCCTTGAACTAAATAATTTTTAATTAATAAAATTTAATAATTTTTAATTATTAATAAATAATTAATATATATACATTAAAAATAATTAAAAGTAAAAAAATAAAAGAAATAAAAAAAACAAAGAAATCCCAAGTTATTTCAATCTATCATGAGTCAAGTTCTCATCATATGGAAGTGTTTGGTAGAACTTGGGCATGTTCTGTCCAAATTTTACCATCCAAAAATTCTCATATGTTGTGTTTGGCATTAGAACTTTTAATTTCCATTAGTTCTAAAAAACTAATCGTTTTGATAGAAAAAATTTAGATTTGATGTTTGGATGAAAAATGTAATGATGGAAATTTGAAAAGTTAATTTGATAGATAAGTTTGAATAGATGTTTGGATAACTAGTTAGAATTAAGGATATAATTTATTATTTATGAGGTATAAAATTATAGTAAATTAAAATATTATGTCTGTATTTAGTTAATAATTTATAAAAAATATTTATATTAATATTATAATTTATAAGTTACAAAAAATATTAATATTAATATTATAATTTGCTAAAACTAATATTATTATATTATTTTCATATGTATTATTACAATTTATAAAAAAATATTTATATTGAGTTAAAGAATTTATTTTACAAGCTAAATGATAATATATTAATAAATAAAAATTATAATTGATTATTATTTAAGATAATATAAAAATAGTTTAATGAATAATATTAACATTAAATAGTATTTAATACTAATTAAAATATAATAAAAAATTTGAAATAAAAAAGGACAAAAATAAATAAAGTTCTCACGGCAAGCAAAAACTAAAATTCTCCTCAATTTTTTTGGAAAACGTTTTTTGCCAAGTTGGTCCAAGTTTTAGTTGCCAAACGTTGTCATAGGGTTCAATGGTCTTATTACCTTCTTTTCACATGCAACCTGAAAATCAAAAGAACTTCAACAATAAAAATGGCATACATTTACTTCTTTCCGCATGCAACCTGAAAATGAAAAGAACTTCCACAATAAAATGGCACGCAGTTCACACAAAATAATATTCATTCTATTTAATTTATTCATTTATCTTAAGAAGGCTAAATGTGACTAGGGGTGCTCACCGGGTCGGGTCGACCCGTGAACCCGATGACCCGACCCGACCCAAATCGGTTCGGGTCAGATCGGTGGTCAGTTCGGACCCGACCCGATCCGACCCGACCCGAATTCGACCCGACTATCGGGTACGGGTTGAAAAATTCCAACCCGAGTTGGTCCGACCCGACCCGATTGACCCAACTTTTTATTTTTTTTATTTTTTATTTAAACTTAAGGCTTATATTTGATTTAAAAATTTTAAAAAATTGAAATAAAATATTTTAACTATAGAAGTAATATTAAATAGTTAGAAAACATATTTTATGCTTTTAAAATAATATTAAATAATATTTTTTATATTAAATAAAATATAAAATAATAAGAATTTTTTTTAAAAAAATTGAGTGGTTGGGTAACCCGACCACCCGACCCGACCTGATCTGACCAAATTTAGTCGGGTCGGATTTGTTCACGGGTCGACCCGTGAACACCCCTAAATGTGACACCTTAGAATTTAAAAAAAAATTGAAGAGTCATGAGAATGTCATGATGTGACCCCCCTCCTGGGCCACCTGGGGAGGGGGTTGGTCCCCCCTCGTCGTCGCTCGTTGGCATTCGGAAGAAGGGCAATCTCCTAGGTCATGTCACATCATTTATTTTTTAATATTTTTTTATGTTTTATAATGTCTGCTTGCGTGAAAGAGAGAAATTGATACTTGGATGTCATGTCAGTATGGTGAATAGAAAATCGTCGGTTAAAGATAAAAGGTGTAGTTGATGAAACAAGTTAAAAGATGGAGGACGGTCCTGTTACAAAGTGAAGTGGAGGATAATGTTGAAAAACAATTAAATTTGGAGGGTATTTGACATAATTTACTCACTTAGTTGTATTATTGTTTCCCACTTAGCTCTATTTTGAAAAATTATGAGAGAATTGCCTCTCTTGTGTTTGATTCTCACATGTTAGGTCAGTGTGGTGATGAGTTGATGTGCTGCGACGAATATCAAAACACGATAAAGCACATGAACTAAATGGCCTATTTATTTATATTTTTCTTACGCATTTAAGAACCTGTGATGTAGACTTAATGATATTTTATTCATGATGATGTAGCCACTCTTGGACTTCTGCAAGTAATGTTATCTTCCTTATTCATTTTTCATTCTGTCTTTCTTTTGCTGACGTGTCTTGATTTTTTACCGAGTCTTGATCAATATTATGGTCAATGCCATAGTGTTTGTAACGTCTTCATGTCGATTTTCACCACGTGGCATTGATTGATTTGGTGGCATTATAATATATGATTAATATAATTTAATAAAAGATTATTATACACAATAATAATATTTATGAAATTAGACAATATCTATTAGTGCTAGCTCATTTACTCAAACTAAGAGTCCTAATTTATTTCAAAATTTAACCATAATCCCAATAAAATCATAGTCCCAAAAAATTAGATGAGAACTTACACTATTTTAAATATATATATTACATAGGAAATAATTTATTTTAAATCCAATTTTTAATCATAAATGCATATTATATATAATATTGGATAAGATTCATATCCTAGTTAATATAAAATTCTAATCCTAAGAAAACACATAACATCCTAATTAAACATATGGATAAAACCAACGTAAGATTTAAGTTATGAGAAAAAATAATAATGTATTTGGTTAAAATATATGTTTTAAAACATAATTGTTTTAATTTAAATCAAACCAAGAGTTTTAATCTATTTCAAATTTTATTCAAAATCCTAATATATACCAATAAAATCATATTCCCAAAAAATAAGATAAGAACTTATACAATTTTAAATGTATCTATTACATAGGAAATAGTTAGTTTAATAATCATAATCCTAATAAAATATCTACACATAGAATATATTAGGGCAAATAAAACTTTAGTCCATACGTTACTTTTATCCTTGTATTCAACACCAATAATAGTTAAATCTTAATTAAATATTTTTAAAAATATTAATTTGTGTAAGACATAGGAGTTTGGATAGGGTTAGATATAAAATATTTAATGGATAAAATAAAATTATATTAAATAAAAATAATTTAATTTCAGCAGTAATAGGATGTTCAAAATTTTATTTCATTTTTTAAAACTTTCATTCTTTAGTCCGAGACAAATAGGACTTTTGCAAATTAAATAGTATATATATATATATATATATATATATATATATATATATATATATAAGCAGAGGTAGAAAGTGTCACGTGTCGAGCTTTCATAAATTAAATATATAAAATAATAATATTTTAAATTATACAAACATGGATACTTAGAAGTTAGTTATTAAAAGTATACAATTTTATTTATTTGTAATTTAAAATTCTATATTTGTAACTATAAATAGAGGGTGTTTCAATGTTCATTTGCATATTCAACTCTTTTTTTGAAGTCAAAGAATACGTGTGGACCTACAAACATAGGTATGTGTGTGTGATAAAAAAATATATATATTGACTAAAAAAATTAAATGTTATAAGAAAAAGACTTATATATAATTTGTTTATATTTAAGAAAAAATATTAAATGATACGAGGGGCTTTCAATTTTCATTGATGTCCTCTTTGAAGATAAAGGGTATGTGCACATCAAATTATTCAACAACTATAAATTAAATATTTGTTCTATAACCAATAATATATGAAATAAAGGATATATTTTTGTATTATCTGTAATCATATACCGTTTCTACTAATAATTTTTTGTTGCATATAATTATTTTTTGTTGTTTATCAAGTTATTATTGTGTCAAGGAGTTAGAAGATTTACAATCGGTATAGATTACGTAGTTACCTAATAACAAAATAGTCAATCAAACTTAATATGTATATATGTAAACTACTATAAATGAAAAAGAATATGTAACGAATAAAGTGATAACAAATACCATATGGAATAAATGATATATTTTTGTAATATTTTAATCACTTATTGTTTATACTAATAATCTTTAGTTGTATATAGTTATTTTTAGGTGTTATCAGGTTGTTATTTTATTAGGATATAGAAGATTTATGCATATCAATCATTTCAGAATATCAAACAAAATAATCTTTTATTGTAGAATAGTTAGTTATAAACTAATATAAGATACGTAATCACCTATAACAAAAGTTAGTTATATAATTATGAATACTCAAAAGTTAATTATTATTTAATTATATTATTTATGATACTTAACAATAAGTAAATTATACACATTATTTATATATCCTAACCATATTATATTGTAAATAAGATATAGTATAATATTTATAAAAGTTTGTTATCGAATAGTTGCTAATTTAATTATTATTTCTTTATATTCTCTACATTACCTATAAATATAATAACGTAGAGGATGCAATGATGCATATTGCAAAAGTAAGTCCTACATTTTCTTCAAAATAAAAGAATGTGTGCATGCTTTCTCTTAAGAATAAGAAATATTTTTTTTATAAATTGTATATGCAAATTGTGTATTGTACACTATGTGATGTACAAATAGAAGGGCTTCCATTTTTTATTTGCATACTCGACTCCATCTTTAAAGACAAAGAGTATGCGCGGGCACACGAATATACAGATATACGTGATAAAAAAACATTTTACATAATATCATCATGATATTCAAAAGTTTATTATAGGGCACTTCCAAAATAGTCGTACACTTGATATAGAAGAGCACGTGCAGATCTTTAAACATAGAACACTGTGTGCTAACAAAATATTGTATGTATATCAAAATATCTAAGTCAAAATTTTGCATATTTGATACTCATTGTAATTATTATTAATAAAAAGATAATCAATATTTAATTATATTATTATGATAATAATCATAATGAATTAATATTCATAAAACTATTACTATGGTAAACTTAATAATATCAATGAGTATCACATCATTATTACTATGTGGATTTAAATGTAACTAACAAAAAATATAAGTACAATAACTAACAAAAAATATAAGTACAATTATCTTATTAAAAATTATATAAGTGTCAACATCAATAACTAACAAAAAATATAAAAGATAGAAGATGCTAAGTACAATTATCTTATTAAGCTATGTATCCTTAAAATTATTTTTTAAATGAGAGTTTATAAAGTATGTTAGTTATGTTAAATAAAAATAAATAAAATATTTTATATTCATAATTAATATATATCACGATGATATTGATTAATATCGAGTAAATATCTATAATTTATAGTTTCAAATTTGTATTTCCTTTATAATAAAAAATAAAATATTTATAAAAGAATATGTTGATATTCACATGTATCTATAATATATATATATATATATATATATATATATATACATATATATATTTATATGTGCGTGTGTGTGTTGAGGTAGAAGTTGCCCACATGAAAAACTCTTATGATGCCACATATAAAATAAAACAATATTAAATAGTTTATATTTTTAAAAACTATTATAAATGAGAATTGATCGTGTACGATAAAATTAATATTTTTTGTATTTATCTATTAAATATGCTTTTAGTCCCACATTCAAAGCTTTCCAAATATAAATGAAATGAGATAAAATGAAAATGAAAGCATATTCAACCATCTAATTTAGTCCCACATTTGAAAGTTATAATATGAAATAGATAAGACGGACTATAAAATAAGAAGAATTCACAAACTTTATAGCTGTATTTCCGAGTTAAGTCAATCAATATCAATAAGTTTTAAGATTTAAGGCAGAAGCACGTGATATATAATCAAATAAAAAAATTGTAAATAAATTCTAATGCTAAGTTATATAGAAGTTAAATATACCAATCATATTTCATATTTATATTGTAACATAAAGAACAAAATATATTCATATTATTCCATTGAGAGCAACCAAAATGACGAATAAAAAAAGATAAATTTATATATTAATAATAATCCACATTATATTTGAGAGGGAGAAGGGATAAATGCTACCTGACACACACAAAATAAAACTTTTTTAAAATTACTTTTAAATAATATGTTATGTATATCTATAACGATAACATGAATAAATTAAATATTAATTTATATAAATATATCATACATTCTTTTAGTTTCTTATGTAAATATTATCAAACACTAAAAGATAAAATATTATAAAAATATAACAAGGTGAGGATTTGTATGGAATTAATTTATTATCAACTTAAACATTTGCCACCCATACTCAAATAATAATATTAAGAAAATATATATATTGCTTATATTTGTTATTAAAATAAATGCTATCAACGCCAAATGTACACTTTAGTTATATTAGATAAAATATCTAACTTCAATCGTTATTTTTATTCAATACATACATAACATGCATATATACACACGCCTTAAAGAGAGTTAGAAGTTGGATGTAATTCTATCATGAAGCCATGTAATATGATTTAGATAATTGATTTTTAAAATTTAGATCATGTATGGTAAAAAATGATATTAATTAATTTTTAATAATGAAAATATAATTTATTATATAGATTATTGGAAGAAAGTTATAACTATTAAGTATATGTTTTAAAATAAAATATTATAAAAATATACTTAATTAAGAAGTGAATGCATTGTGGTGGACATTTTTTAAAAAAATAGCCAACAAAATATAATTAATTACAAATTATAAAAAATAGATAACTAATAAAAGAATTTGCATGTCTTTGTCATTTCATCATCGATATATATATATATATATATATATATATATATATATATATATATATATACATAAATGGAATGGTAGAAGTTGACATATATATAATTAAATAATTTGAACAGTCATTTTAGTATGATATATAATAACTTAATTTAGTTATATATCTTTAAATATAGTATGTCAAATACAACATTTTTACATTATCGCATAGAAAAAAATAGATAAAAAAGTAAAATAATAGACATTGTTAAAAATATTAAAATAAGTATTATTTATTTAATTTTAAGATATGATATTGTTAAGAAATATAGATAAAAATTTCTATTTATATCTATATTCTATTAAATTAGAAAGATATATAGTTTGGAAGAAGAAGTGACGGTGTTTCTATATTGTCATATGTAAATTGACATCAATAAAATAAAAATTTAAGTAATAGATGTTAACAAAGTAATAAAGTTAAGGGGTGCAAACATAGAATAAAAATAATTAAAAATAAAAGAGAATGTAATAGATTTTAAAAAGCAATTCCAAATAAATTTAATTTATTATAACAGATTTACATAAATAAGTTTCTAAGGCTACAAAATGATTAGATAGTTTATAAAATTTATGTCAAAATAAAATTGCTTATTTTATAATCAAATTTTTTATTTAATTTTGTGCCTTCCGCGCATCGCGCGGGTCATCATACTAGTATATATAAAAGCAGAGGTAAAAGTATGAGAGTCGAGAGTGCGACAAGTGGCGAAATATAACGACGACACGTGTTAAATAATAATAATTAACATAATTAAAAGTTTAAATCTTATTTTAGAAATTAAAAATAATATAAAATTAAAATTCAATTTAAATCTAAAATATAAAACTAATCATAGAAAGTCCGTTAGATAAGGTAACAATATATAAAACTTTTTTTTATCAATTTGAGTCATATAAGATTAAACTTTTTTTTATGAGTTTGAGTATGAGTAAAATAACTATTATTTTCTTTCTAGCTAAAAGATAAAACTAATCATAGAAAGTATGTTACATAAGGTAACAATATATAAATTTTTTTTTATCAATTTTAGTCATATAAGATTAAACCTTTTTTTATCAATTTGAGTATGATTAAAATAAATATTATTTTCTTTCTAAAAGATATTATGTAAGTAAAAATTAATTTGTTATTTTCGGAATTAAAAAATGATATAAAATAAAATTTTAATTTGAGTCAAGATAAGATTAATTTTTTCTTTTTATCCATTTGAGTATATTAAAATAAATTATTTTCTTTTTAAAAGATATTTTGTAAGTATTCTTTTATTTTCTAAATTTAAAAATAATATAAAATAAAAAATTAAATTAAGTCAAATTAAGACTAGGGTTAGGACACCCGGAGGTGAGACAAATGAATTTCCTATAGGAATTGGCCTACATCAAGGATCAGCTTTAAGCCCGTATCTATTTAACTTAGTTATCGATGCTATAACCGAGAGTATCACAGAGGAGGTACCTAAGTGCATGCTATTTGCGGATGATATAGTACTTTTAGCGGATTCAAGAGAAGAGATTAATACAAAATTGGAAATATGGAGAAATACGTTGGAGTCAAAGGGTTTTCGTTTAAGTAGGAATAAAACAAAATATATGCATAGCAATTTCACAAATAAACAACTTAGAGACGATTTGAAAGTTAGGTTAGGGGAGGATATAATTCCTCAAGTGACAAAGTTTAAATATTTAGGATCAATTGTAAGACAAGATGGTGAGATTGATGACGATGTTAATCATAGAATTCAAGCTGGTTGGTGTAAGTGAAGGAAAGCCACTGGAGTTCTTTGTGATAGAAAAGTACCCAATAAAGTTAAAGGAAAATTCTATCGTACTGCTATAAGGCCAGCAGTGTTATATGGTAGTGAATGTTGGGCTATGAAGGGACAACATGAACGTAAAGTGGGGGTAGCCAAAATGAGAATGTTGAGATGGATGTGTGGTCATACAAGATTAGATAAGATTAGGAATGACCATATACGTGAACGAGTCGGAGTGGCTCCTATTAGTGAGAAAATGGTAGAGAATCGTTTGAGATGGTTTGGTCATGTTCAGAGAAGACCATTAGATGCGCCAGTAAGAAGAGTAGATCAAATAATCTGGAGTCCGATTAAAAGAGGGAGAGGGAGGCCAAGGCGGACACTTGGCGAACTAATAGAGCAAGATCTATTGGTGAATAATATACCGAAAGGTTTGGTTACTAATAGAGCGGAATGGCGTCGTATGATCCATGTAGCCGACCCCACCTAGTGGGATAAGGCTTTGTTGTTGTTGTTGTTGTTGTAAGATTCATATTTCTTATTTTATCAATTTGAGTTTATATAAGGTAAAAAATGTAAAAGAACTAATTTGTTATTTTCAGAACTAAAAATTTATAAATAAATAATTTATTTTATTTCTAAAAGATATTATGTAAGTAAAAAAAAAATGAGAGCCGAGAGCGTGACAAGTGGCAAAATATAACAACGACACGTGTTAAATAATAATAATTAACATAATTAAAAGTTTAAATCTTATTTTAGAAATTAAAAAATAATATAAAATTAACATTTAATTTAAATCTAAAATATAAAACTAATCATAAAAAGTCCATTACATAAGGTAACAATATATAAATTTTTTTTTATGAGTTTGAGTATGATTAAAATAACTATTATTTTCTTTCCATCTAAAAGATAAAACTAATTATAGAAAGTCTGTTACATAAGGTAACAATATATAAAACTTTTTTTTATTAATTTGAGTGATATAAGATTAAACTTTTTTTTATCAATTTGAGTATGATTAAAATAAATATTATTTTCTTTCTAAAAGATATTATGTAAGTAAAAATTAATTTGTTATTTTCGGAATTAAAAAATAATATAAAATAAAATTTTAATTTGAGTCGAGATAACATTAATTTTTCTTTTTATCCATTTGAGTATATTAAAATAAATTATTTTCTTTCTAAAAGATATTTTGTAAGTATTCTTTTATTTTCTAAATTTAAAAATAATATAAAATAAAAATTTAAATTAAGTCAATTTCAGATTAATATTTCTTATTTTATCAATTTGAGTATGATTAAAAGTAAAGATAAATAATCTTATAATAGTATGTTATATAAGGTAAAAAATGTAAAAGAACTAATTTGTCATTTTTATAACTAAAAAATTATAAATAAATAATTTAATTTGAGTCAAATTAAGTTTAATATTTCATTAATTTCAATTTGAGTATGATTACAAGTAAAAATAATTCCTATTTAAAAATTAATTTGTCATTTTATGGAATTAATTTTAAATTATTTATTATTCCTTTTATAATATATTTGCTATTTATAAAATTTTAAAAAATAATTTAAAATATATAATTCAATTTGAATCATATTTAGATTAAAGTTTTCTTTTTATCAATCTGAGTATGATTAAAATAAATATTATTTTCTACCTAAAAGATATTATGTAAATAAAAAATAATTTGTTATTTTCGGACTTAAAAATAATATAAAATAAAAATTAATTTGAGTCAAATTAATATTAATCTTTTCTTTTTATCTATTTGAGTATGTTAAAATAAATTGATTTCTTTCTAAGTTATAGATTATCATGACGACACTTGTCAAATAATAATAATTAACATAATTAAGAATTTAAAATCTTATTTGCAGAATTAAAAAATAAAATAAAAATTCAGTTTAAATCTAAAAGATAAAACTAATCGTAGAAAGTATGCTACATAAGGTAACAATATATAAATTTTTTTTTATCATTTGGAGTCATATAAGATTAAAGTTTTTTTTATCAATTTGAGTATGATTAAAATAAATATTATTTTATTTCTAAAAGATATTATGTAAGTAAAAAATAATTTGTTATTTTCGAAATTAAAAAAATAATATGAAATAAAATTTTAATTTGAGTCAAGTTAAGATTAATCTTTTCTTTTTATCCATTTGAGTATATTAAAATAAATATTTTATTTCTAAGAGATATTTTTTAATTTTTTTATTTTCGAAATTTAAAAATAATTCAATTTGAGTCAAATTAAGATTAATCTTTCTTCTTTTATCAATTTGAGTATGATTGAAATTAAAGATAAATAATCTTATAATAGTATGTTATATAAGGAAAAAAAAGAAAGAAATAATTTGTTATCTTTCATAACTAAAAATTTATAAATAAATAATTTAATTTGAGTCAAATTAAGTTTAATATTTCATTTTTATCAATTTGAGTATGATTTCAAGTAAAAAATAATTCCTATTTAAAATAAATTTGTTATTTTCTGGAATTAAAAAATAATTTAAAATAATTTATTATTCATTTTAAAATATAATTATGTTATTTTGGAAATTTTAAAAATAATATAAAATGTATAATTCAATTTGAGTCATATTAAGATTAAACTTTTCTTTTTATCAATCTGAGTATGATTAAAATAAATATTTTTTTCTTTCTAAAATATATTATGTAAATAAAAATAATTTTTTATTTTCAGAATTGAAAAAATAATAATTTAATTTGAGTCAAATTATTTTCTTTCTAAATGATATTTTGTAAGTATTTTTTATTTTTGAAATTTCGAAATAAAAGAACATTAAATTTATGAGTATTTTTATTATAAGCAAATTGTTTAGTTATGATTGAAATAAATAATAGTTTCTTTTCTAAGAATAATGTATTGATAAAAATAATATTGTTCTAAAAGAGAACATGTTATTTTTGAAATATAAAAGTAGTTTGAAATAAATAATTCAGACTAAGTCAAATTAAGATTAATTTTTTTCTTTTTTATCAATTTGAGTGTGATTAAAATAAATAATCTTTTCTTTCTAAAATGTAATGTACAACTATTTCATTTTGAGAAAAATTCCATTTTTTCAAAATTTAGAAATAATTTAAACAAAGAATTCTATTTGAGTCCAATAAAAATTAAATTTTCCTTATAAAATAAATACAAATTTACAAATCATAAAAAAAATTCTGTTTTTGGAAAATAGTTAATTATTTAAGAAAAATAATTCAAGAAATGGGGTCTTGATAGATTTAAATTGAATTTTAAATTTTTTAAAATAGACTAACTTATTTATCATATTTAAATGCTAATAAATTAGTTTTATTAATTATTATAAATTATATTATCTTAATTATATACTATTTTTGTAATATTCATCCGTGCATCGCACGGAATTTAGGACTAGTTATTTTATAAAAGCTAAAGCAAATTTGATGGAACTCTCGATTAACTAAAAAAATTAACATATATAAATATACGAGATGACAAGTGCAATGCCGTGATGGTCAACTAATAAAGAAATTAATATTTTAGATCTTTGAATTCATAGATAACATTATTATTTTATTTGTAATATGAATTAAATTAAAATGTGAATTTCAAGTAAAAATGAGAGTCCTATATAAATGAAGAATAATAGGACTTTTTAACTTGAAGAAAAGTAAATTTAACTCATAAGTATAATTGCAACAAATAATCTTTCTTTTGTTAAACAAATTAATGTTTGGAATTAGAAAATAATTCAAAACGATGAATTCGATATGAGTATAATTAATGTAAATAACTAATTTTCTCAGAATAATATATTTTTATTTTTAAAAATAATTTGAATAAGCCATGTGTGAGCATTTAACTAAAATAATAGTATTATTAATTTTATCTGTTTCTAAGCATTGGACTAAAAAATGAAGTTTAAGTAAACATGGAATCATATATAAACAAAGATAAATTGAATTTGAGTAAATTCAAATTAATAACTATTCTTTAAAATTTGTATTGTGTGCTGATTTAAAAATTAATTTAAATAAACATATTCAATTTGAGTATATTGAGATTAACTATTTTCCTTTTTTAACAAGTAATATTTTTTTCTGATTTAGTGAATAATTTGAAGAAGTCGTGTCAACATCAAATATATTATTAATTTTGATTGTTTCTAATGATTAAATTAAAAAGTAAAATTTACGTAAAAGTGTGAGTCATAAATATATGATGGGAATATTGGTATGCATAAACGTAAATTCAATTTGAGTATAATTAGAACAATAACTTTTTTCCTTTTCCAAAATAAATTATGTATTATTTGTTAATTTTTAAAAATAGTTAGAGCACATTTCTATATTTATATATGTATCATTGTCATGGTCGTGTTGTTATTATTATATGATAGTAAGTATAAATGCATGAGATGATGAGCATTTACTAATATTACTTTAGATTTAAAAGATACATTAAGAATCATAATTACTTTTTTTTAAAAAAAGTTTCAAATATTTTTTATGTTAAAAAAATAATTAAAAATTCATAAAAAATAATAATAGATTGACCCAAACTAAACTAACTTATTTATTATTCAGATTTTTTAAATATAATTCAATGTTAAAAATTATTGTCCATATTTTAAACTTTACTTTCAATTTATTTTTCATATCATGCCAACATTTTTTTAGCAATGTACTCTAACAAATTTAACATTTTTACATGTTAAAAAATTATTCCAATAATGCTTAAAATTATAAAACCATAACATTATGTAATGACTAAGTTTTATAGTATCTGTGCACGGAAAGACAAATTAATCTTTTCTTTTTAACAATTTGAGTATCATTAAAATAATATATATTTCTTTCTTAGAGATAATGCTCAAGTTCTTTTGAGAAGATAATTTGTTATTTTTAAATTTAAAAATAGTTAAAAATAAATAATTCAATTTGAATGTACAAGTCCTTTTGAAAAGAAAGTTTATTATTTCTATAATTAAAAATTAAATTAAATTAATAATTTAATTAGCACCAAATTAAGATTATTCTTTACTTTTGAAGAAATAATATATTATTTTCAAAATTTAAAAAATAACTTAAAATAAATAATAAAATTTGAGTTAAATTAATATTAATAATTAATTTTTATCAATTTGAGTATGATTAAAAAACAACATTCTTAAATGATAATATGCAAGTTAATAATAATTTCTTTTTAAAAGATAATTGGTTATTTTCGAAACTAAAAATAAAGAATTCAATTTGAGTCAAATAAAGATTATTCTTTCTCTTTACCAATTTGAGTATGATTACAAGTAATTATGATTAAGATAAATAATCTTTCTTTTCTCAAAGGTGTCATATAATGAAATAAGTAATATTTTCTAAAAAGACAATGATATATATATATTTTGCATTAAAAATAATTTAAATTTAATAAATTAAGATTAATTTTCCAATTTTAAAAATAATGGGGCAAGTATAATAAAAAAGTAATATTTCCTTCTTTCAGAAATAAAAAAATATTTAATTTGAGTATGATTAAAATAAATAATCTTTTCTTTCATTTCATTTTTATAAGACACTGTTTTATTTTCAAAATTTTAAAATAATTTAAAACAAATAATTCAATTTGAGTTGAATCAAAATTAATATTTCCTTATAAAATAAAAATTTAAATAATAAATTAATTCTATTTTTTGTAAATAATTAATTATTTAAGAAAAAAATAATTAGAAATTGAGGTATTGGTAGATTCAAATTGAGTTTTAATCTTTTCAAAATAAAATAACCTATTTATCACATTAAATGTCAATAATATAATATACTATATATTTTTGTAATATATGTCATACGTGCATCGAACGCGATTTAGCACTAGCAAGTTGTAAAAAAACTTAATCTTTATCAAGATTCAAATCATGATTGTTACAACACAACTAGAATTTGTTTTATGAACTCAAAATTTGCATGAACTGATTACAACCCCAATTTTTAAACAGGGGTATTTAAGTTATTTAGAGGAAAGCCTAGAAATCCTAAGCTAAACTCTATAAAAATTCACAAACCCTCTTTCTCCTCTATTTTATTATTTCTTCCACGCGACGTCTGCAACTTAAAAGGAGGAAAAAGGAGGAGAATGAGAAAAAAGAAGAGGACAAAGAGGAAGATGACCATGGACAAGGGAAATGAGATTAATATTGAAGAACAAGATCATAGGTATAGGGGGATCCAAACTCCGCTCTCCACTCTTAATGATGTTTTGTTTGGATTGATATGTTCTTGATAGGGATTTTGATTCAGGGTTGCATGATAAGAGTTCTACGATTTATGTTGCTTGATTTGTTAAATTCGTGATTGTTTTATAATAATTATTTGGATAGGTTTTACTTATCCAAAAATTACAAATGATATATGGATGGAAAGCTCTCGAAGTCTAATTTTCACAGAAATTAATTTCATATGATTTGAAGATGTATTAAATTATTAATATTTTAGTATATGCTGTCAGATTACTATGTAAAGAATAAATATCGATTGTTGGATGAATTTATGGAATTAAATTTCAAAGAGATAAAATCCATGAATTTTGTATGTGATTCCTATTAAAGTATAGTTTGCAGGAAAATTAGAATAAATCAAAATGAACATCTACTTATTGAGTTATAATGTTTTATTGATGATGTGTCAGAATTGTCAAATAAGGAAGGTTGGCATATTATTATTTATGTCAACAATTTTTATGTTAATATTGCATTTTCTTTAAATGTTTAGATACATTTATTTATTTGTTTATGTATAATGCTTTCTGATGTTTTATACATTTTATATATGATGCTATTCATGAAACATTGATTGATGTATCGACGATCACTTAGATACACATTTAAAGTACGAAAAATGATTGATGTATTGCAAAGCATAATGCACTTAAAGTTGAAGAATGTCTCATTCATCGATGTTGAGAAGCAAAGTCTTCCACTTATGTATTTACTTCAAGAGGACCTAAGTCCTTGAAGTAAAGTTCTACATTTGTGTATGTGCTTCTCATGGAACAAAGTCCCCCATCAGAAAGTGTGCGTATTCTCTAGAATAAAATCCATCACTATTATAGTGTCTGTATTCTTCAGAATAAAGTCCATCACTATTATATTATATGTATTTCATGGAATAAAGTCCATCAGTATTATGATGCGTGTGTTCCCAAGATGTGACATAGCTAGTCAATGTGATATGATTCTTTAAACTATGTTAAGATAAATAGTCAAATAGTTGTTCAAATACGAAATTCTGCACTTGGTGTGATAACAATTAATCATTTTCTAAACTTAACGCTTTAAGCCTAACAAAACTCAAAGACTGCTAAATGATCAATTAGTTTTAAAAAAAATACTATAGCAAATTGTAGTTGATTTCGGTATCTATTTTGTCCTGGAGCATTATGTATTAAGTCATGGTAGGATTAAGGGCAAGAACATGAATTCATGCATCAATTGTAATGATCTCATGTCATGTTGGCATGCTGAAACAAAAAGATAACCAAATATCCTTGGTGCATGCAAATATTGTATTTTAGCATTTTTTTTGTAACTTCTAGCATTGCATGCATCTATTTTAAAGTTCATTTGTTTAATTTATTTAATGTGTGATCTACCTGGATCCATTGTTTATTTTGTCAATTATGCACTTTTTGAGATGTAGAGCAATTTGGAAAAGTTATACAAGGATCATTTTCAATTTGGAGTTGATATGAAATTTTTGAATTATATTGTACACCACAACATGAGTTATGACAACAATGGAATTTAGCATGATCATGATTTAAAAATTTGACCACGACTTCAAATATTTGACATTGTCATAGCTCATGACAAAGATGATATATGGTGCGATATGACAAATATTTTAACTACAACTTAGACGAAATGACGTGAGAAATCTAAATGAAATTTGTATTAGTGATAATATATTCCTAGTTGGCTCGACCTGAACATGACAATCCAAACTAACCCAATCTCAATGAGGTCAATTGGAGTACTTTGATTAAGTCAGACCCAAAATGACAAAAAAACAAAATCTGACAACCAACGAGTCGGGTCTCAAATTTTCAAACTCGATCAACTTGATTCCGAAAGATATCTTATAAATTATTTTATTGAAGTTGTAATATTTTCATTTCATTTAAAGTTAAAATTTCTTTAAAATTTAAATATAATAGTTTACATGTATGAAAAATAATTTAGGTCTTGTAAAATCTTAAATTGTTACTTTTAGAAGAATATGATAATATTAAATACTATAAATAAAAAAGCTAATCGAGTAATCCAATTACTCAACTTGATCCAACTTGATGCATGAATTCATGAATATGATAATATTCAATAGTATGAATGGATGAATTCATGGGATATTCTTAATGTGTTTTCAAGGTTTGATTGAAATTTCCTGATACTTGTCATTTTGTTGAGTGGTTCTTTTAAATTTCATGATTTTTTGTGAAATTAACTTTTCACCTTTTATTTGATACGTAGCATGTCACAATATGATATCATCATATTAAGGGGTGTTAGTTACGTGGTTGCTTAATTATTACTAAGTTGATGAGTGATTACTAATTTATGTAAAATAAATTGATACTGTATTTTAATTGTAACAAATATGAAGTTTTACTAGGGCACTCCAAATCAATTTTTAACGAATAATTCTAAACCATTCATTCTCAAATGTAATATCATTAATTAAAATAAGTGAAAATATGATATACATACATACACACACATATATATATCTTGAATCAATAAGAAAGAAAACTATGAAATTCTTATGCATAAGAAATATGTTTGCGACACTACATGCACAAATGGAAGAAAAAAGGAGAGATATTGATGCTTTGATGTTGCTTCATTTATACAAAAATCGAAATCATACATGATATTAATGATAAAAAAAATTTAAGTCACCAACATAAATTTGACTCTATGATCTCCTGCTCTCCATAACTAGAAAACTTCTTTGAAAAATATTCTCTCCAAGCATCAAATGGAGCAAATGATAACAAGTCCATCCATGCAGAATAAATCAGCAGCAAGGCGTAGAATACATAGGGATTGATAATGTAAAATAGCTTGAGTCTTCTTTTTTGTCGAGACCCATGGCCATAAAGAGAGTAGCAAATAAATGAATTATGCATTTAACTTCCTAGAACTTTCCAATAAAACCACAAATAACTCCCAACATAATAACAATATATGTTATATACGAAGCTGCACTTGATACCACCCTGTTAAGCAAGTAAACAATAATTAAAATCGTGAGGACACTAAAGGTCATGGCATGACATCCCAGGTTCTTTAAATTAGAGGTTAAATATGCAATTTTATTTGGAATCCACCAAGACTTTTTAGCCTAAAATAGAAAGAAAAAAAACCATCCATCATTCAAAATATATCTATGGGAAGAATATCCTCACGTAAAAAAAAGGTGGAATATAGAGATTGAGATTGTAGACATACCTCAGGAGGCATGCAAAAGGATGTCCAATCTATGATATGTTGGTATGAGCGGGTATATGCTCCGTATGCAAGTGTGACACACATGATGATCAATCTAGCGGATAGAATATCACTAAATATTTTTAGAAGCTCTGCATGTCTTGCATTTTCCTAATAAGTTTCTCTTCTTCAAGTAATGATTTTAACATGCCCATTTTTATCTTTATCCCGCAAAGCATATTTGCATTGGATTCAATATCGAATTGTGATTGCTTTAACATCAATTTTTCTACACCAAGTTTGATCTGATATGCTTTCAAGCCATTGGACAAAGTTTGGCTATCAACGGACCTTTCATATGTATTTAAAAATAATTGATCGAATTCAAAAAGGCCATGAGAAACATGAGCTAATTGACAATGCATTTGATCATGAAGGATAATTTGAATGTCTACTGCATTTATTGTAGCACTCTCTCGGTCATTTTCATTGATTTTGACAAGGTCAATGGTGCTCGAGGTTGGCACACCACTTGAAAGATTGAATGTAGATGAATTGTAGTCGATAATTTGACTTTCAACTGAATGATCGAATGTAGATGAACTACAAGTAATAGTTCGGTTTCCATTATTATTGAACATAAATAGATTCGTTGTAAATTGTATTCCAAACTGTTTAATAGAAGCATTATCACTAATCTTTTAGAGGGTTTTAAAAGTACTTGTGAATGACTTCTCAAAGTATTTAATAAAAGAATCAAATTTCTCCCAAAGCATCAAATGGAGCAAATGATGACAAGTCCATCCATGCAGAATAAATCAACAATAAGGCGTAGAAGACATATGGATTGATCATGTAAAATAGCTTGACTCTTCTCGTTTCCCGAGACCCATGGCCATAAAGAGAGTAGCAAATAAATGAATTATGCATTTAATTAATTTCCCAAAAAATAAGCCACCGATATCCATTCCACTCAATATATTAATACACAACTTTCTAATAAAACCACAAATAACTCTCAACATAATAATGATAAATGTTATAATTGAAGCTGCACTTGATACCACCCAATTAAGCAAGTAAACAACAACTAAAACCATGGAAACCTCAAAGGTCATGGCATGGCATCCCAGGTTCTTGAAATTAGAGGTGAAATATGCAATTTTATTTGGAATCCACCAAGACTTTTTTCATCTAAAATAGAAAGGAAAAAAATCATCCATGATCCAAAATATATCCATGGGAAGAATATGCTCAAGAGGCATCCAGAAGAATGTCAAATCTATGATACGTTGGTATGAGAGGGTAATGCTCCGTATGCAAACGCGACACACATGATGATCAATCCAGGGAACCTCAAAGGTCATGGCATGGCATCCCAGGTTCTTGAAATTAGAGGTGAAATATGCAATTTTATTTGGAATCCACCAAGACTTTTTTCATCTAAAATAGAAAGGAAAAAAATCATCCATGATCCAAAATATATCCATGGGAAGAATATGCTCAAGAGGCATCCAGAAGAATGTCAAATCTATGATACGTTGGTATGAGAGGGTAATGCTCCGTATGCAAACGCGACACACATGATGATCAATCCAGCGGATAGAATATCACCAAATATTTTCAAAAGCTCTGTATATCTCATGTGTTGCATTTTCCTACTAAGTTTCTCTTCTTCAAGTAAGGGCTTTGACATTTCCATTTTTATCTTTATCCCGCAAAGCATATTTGCATTGGATTCAATATCCAGTTGTGATAGATTTAACTTCAATTTTTCTACGCCAAGTTTGATCTCATATGCTTTCAAGTCATTGGACAAAGTTTACCCATTAACAAACTTTTCATATGTATTTAAAAATAATTGACCGAATTCAGAAAGGCCTTGAGAGACAAGAGCTAATTGGTACTTCTCCGTTGATGCTCAAAGCATGAAACGTACTCAGAGCATTAAGAGAGTATCTAAGAGGTGCTCTTCTTTCTCGTGTTGATCTCCTGAGAACTGATATGGTAGCAATATCTGGATCTTCATCTGAATCTGCATCTTCAACTTTATTAATCGAGTCCTCTTGATCGAATTCTAGAATAGACTCAACTGAAATATCTTGTGCAATCACCTCTGCAGCTTCAGAATCAGAATCTTCTTCAAGCACTATAACTTTCTTGGGTTCATCATTTTCTCGAGCCTCAACTTGGGATCGTGATTCACGGAAAATAACATCCCTATTGTATACAATAGTCCTTGATTTGGATTCCATAATTTATAGCCCTTGACCCCTTTCTTGTATCCGACAAATATGTTCTTCTCAGATTTACTGTCAAGCTTACCAAGCTTTTTCTTGGATATACGAACATGTGCATCACATCCGAACATCCAAACATGAGACAAATTCGGCTTCTTCCCAAATATTGCCTCATAAGGCGTCCGATCCTTCACTGATGAGGTCGGTGAGCAGTTCTTCAGATAGTTTGTTATGGCTACAACTTCCGCCTAGAATTCTTGCCCCAATCCAGCCCAACTCAGCATACATCTGACTTTTTCTGTGTGACCGATTTAATCTTTCGGCTACTCAATTCTGCTCAGGTGTATATGGAGTTATCTTCTGTCTTTCAATACCATTGTTCACGTAGAACTATTCAAATTTATCTGAATAAAATTCATCTTCACTGTACGAAAGACCTTGATCTTGTCGCTCAATTGGTTTTCCACCAAAACTTTAAATTCTCAAAACTTATCGAATACATCTGATTTATTTTTGATACAATAAATTCAACTGTATCTCAAAAAATCATCTATGAACGAGATATAGTACCTGAACCCTCTAATAGATGGAGTCAGAGTTGGTCCAAAAACATCACTATGAATCAGTTCGAGAATCTTCATTGCTCTTGTACATGTGTGTTGAAAACTAACTCGATTCTATTTTTCATGAAGACAATGTTCACAAAACACGAAGCCCACAAAATAATCTGAAATTCCTTCTACCATCTGACTTGATGCTATGGTAGAAAGTCCTTTCTCACTTATATGATCTAATCTTTGATGCCACAACATAGATGTGCTGTCTTCATCTTCTTTGGCCTCTTCAGAAATAAATCCATGAAGGATAATTTGAATGTCTACCTCATTTATTGTAGCACTCTCTCGGTCATTTTCATTGATTTTGACAAGGTCAAGAGTGCTCGAGGTTGGCACACCACTTGAAAGATTAAATGCTGATGAATTGTAGTTGATAATTTGACTTTCAACCGAATGATCGAATGTACGTGAACTGCGAATAATAGTTCTGTTTTCATTATTATTGAACATAGATTCGTTGCAAGTAGTATTCCGAACTGTTTAATAGAGCATTATCCTAAATCTTTTGAAGGGTTTTAGAAGTACTTGTGAATGACTTCTCAAAGTATTTAATAAAAGAATCAAACTTCTCCCCAAGCATCAAATGGAGCAAATGATGACAAGTCCATCCATGCAGAAGAAATCAGCATCAAGGTGTAGAAGACATATGGATTGTTCATGTAAAATAGCTTGACTCTTGTCGTTTCTCGAGACCCATAAAGAGAGTAGCAAATAAATGAATTATGCATTTAACTTTCTAGAAAATAAGCCATCGACATCCATTCCTCCCAATACGTTAATACACAACTTTCCAATAAAAGCACAAATAAGTTCCAACATAATAACAATAAATGTTATAGACGAAGCTGCACTTGATACCACCCTGTTAAGCAAGTAAACGACAACTAAAACCATGAGAACCCCAAAGGTCATGTCATGGCATCCTAGGTTCTTAAAATTAGAGGTTAAATATGCAATTTTATTTGCAATCCACCAAGACTTTTTCACTTAAAATAGAAAGAAAAAAAATCATCCATCATCCAAAATATATCCATGGGAAGAATATGCTCACGTAAAGAAAAGTGGAATTTAGAGATTGAGATTGTAGACTTACCTTAAGAGGCATTCAGAAGGATGTCAAATATGTGATACGTTGATATGAGAGGTTATATGCTTCGTATGCAAGCGTGACACACATGATGATCAATCCAACGGATAGAATATAACTAAATATTTTCAGAAGCTCTGCATGTCTTATGTGCTGCATTTTCCAACTAAGTTTCTCTTCGTCAAGTAATGGCTTTGACATGCCCATTTTTTTATCTTTGTCCCGCAAAGCATGTTTGCATTGGATTCAACATCCAGTTGTGATTGCTTTAACTACAATTTTTCTACGTCAAGTTTGATCTCATATGCTTTAAAATCATTGGACAAAGTTTTCCCATTAACGAACCTTTCGTATGTATTTAAAAATAATTGACTGAATTCAGAAAGGCCATAGAGACATGGGCTAATTGATAGTGCTTTTGATCATGAAGGATAATTTTAATGTCTACCACATTTATTGTAGCACTCTTTCGGTCATTTTCATTGATTTTGACAAAGTCAAGGGTCTTCGAGGTTGGCACACCACTTGAAAGATTGAATGCCAATTAATTGTAGTTGATAATTTGACTTTCAACCGAATGATCGAATGTAGATGAACTACAAGTAATAGTTCTGTTTCCATAATTATTGGACATAGATTCGTTGCAGATAGTATTCCCAGCTATTTAATAAAAGAATTATCATTAAGCTTTTGGAGGGATTTAAGAGTACTTGTGAATGACCTCTCAAAGTATTTAATAAAAGAATCAAACTTCTCCCCAAGCATCAAATGGAGCAAATGATGGCAAGTCCATCCATGCACAAGAAATATGCATCAAGGCGTAGAAGACATATGGATTGATCATGTAAAATAGCTCGACTCTTGTCGTTTCTCGAGACCCATGACCATAAAGAGAGTAGCAAATAAATGAATTATGCATTTAACTTCCTAGAAAATAAGCCACCGACATCCATTCCTCCCAAAACATTAATACACAACTTTTCAATAAAACCACAAATAAGTTCCAACATAATAACAATAAATGTTATAGACAAAGCTGCACCTGATACCACCCTCTTAAGCAAGTAAACGACAACTAAACCATGAGAACCCCAAAGGTCATGTCATGGCATCCCAAGTTCTTAAAATTAGAGGTTAAATATGCAATTTTATTTGGAATCCACCAAGACTTTGTCACTTAAAATAGAAAGAAAAAAAATCATCCATCATCCAAAATATATCCATGGGAAGAATATGCTCACGTAAAAAAGGTGAAATTTAGAGATTGAGATTGTAGACTTACCTCAAGAGTCATTCAGAAGGATGTCAAATCTGTGATACATTGGTATGAGAGGGTATATGCTTCGTATGCAAGCGTGACACACACGATGATCAATCCAGCGGATAGAATATCACTAAATATGTGTTGCATTTTCTTACTAAGTTTCTCTCCTTCAAGTAATGGCTTTGACATGCCCGTTTTGATCTTTGTCCCGCAAAACATATTTGTATTGGATTCAATACCCAGTTGTGATTGCTTTAACTTTAATTTTTCTACACCAAGTTTGATCTCATATTTTAAGTCATTGGACAAAGTTTTTCCATTAATGAACCTTTCATATGTATTTAAAAGTAATTGACAGAATTCAGAAAGTCCATAGAACATGAGCTAATTGATAGTGCATTTGATCATGAAGGATAATTTGAATGTCTGCCACATTTATTGTAGCACTCTCTCGATCATTTTCATTGATTTTGACAAGGTCAAGAGTGCTCGAGGTTGGCACACCACTTGAAAGATTGAATGCTGATGAATTGTAGTCGATAATTTGACTTATCAACCGAATGATCGAATGTACGTGAACTACGAGTAATAGTTCTATTTCCATTATTATTGAACATAGATTCATTGCAAGTAGTATTCCCAACTGTTTGATAGAGCATTATCCTAAATCTTTTGAAGGGTTTTAAATGTACTTGCGAATGACTTCTCAAAGTATTTAATAAAAAGAATCAAACTTCTCCCCAAGCATCAAATGGAGCAAATGATGACAAGTCCATCCATGCATAAGAAATCAGCATCAAGGCATAGAAGACATATGGATTGATCATGTAAAATAGCTTGACTCTTCTCGTTTCTCGAGACCCATGACCATAAAGAGAGTAGCAAATAAATGAATGATGCATTTAACTTCCTAGAAAATAAGCCGCCGGCATCCATTCCTCCCAATACATTAATACACAACTTTCCAATAAAAGCACAAATAACTTCCAACATAATAACAATAAATGTTATAGACGAAACTGCACTTGATACCATCCTATTAAGCAAGTAAACTACAACTAAAACCATGAGAACCCCAAAGATCATGTGATGGCATTCCAGGTTCTTCAAATTAGAGGTTGAATATGCAATTTTTTTATTTGGAATCCACCAAGACTTTTTCACTTAAAATAGAAAGAAAAAAATCATCCATCTTCCAAAATTTATCCATGCGAAGAATATGCTCATGTAACAAAAAGGCAAAATTTAGAGATTGAGATTATAGACTTACCTCATGAGGTATTAAAAAAGATGTCAAATATGTGATACATTGGTATGAGAGGGTATATGCTTTGTATGTAAGCGTGACACACATGATGATCAATCCCGAGGATAGAATATTACTAAATATTTTTAAAAGCTCTGCATGTCTCATGTGTTGCATTTTCTTACTAAGTTTCTCTTCTTCAAGTAATGGCTTTGAAATGCCCATTTTGATCTTTGTCCCGCTAAGCATTTTTACATTGAATTCAATATCCAATTGTGATTGCTTTAATTTCAATTTTTCTACGCCAAGTTTGATCTCATATGCTTTCAAGTCATTAGGCAAAGTTTGCCCATTAACGGACTTTTCATGTGTATTTAAAAATAATTGACTGAATCATGAAGGATAATTTGAATGTCTACTGCATTTATTGTAGCACTCTCTTGATCATTTTCATTGATTTCGACAAGGTAAAAGGTGCTCAAAGTTGGCACACCACTTGAAAGATTGAATGCCAAATAATTGTAGTCGATAATTTGACTTTCAACCGAATGATCGAATGTAGATGAACTACAAGTAATAGTTCTATTTCTATAATTATTGAACATAGATTCGTTGCAAATAGTATTCCCAATTATTTAATAGAAACATTATCATTAAGCTTTTGGAGGGTTTTAAAAGTACTTGCGAATGACTTCTCAAAATATTTAATAAAAGAATCAAATTTCTCCCCAAGCATCAAATGGAGCAAATGATGACAAGTCCATCAATGCAGAAGAAATCAGCATCAAGGCGTAGAAGACATATGGATTGATCATGTAAAATAGCTTGACTCTTGTCATTTCACGAGACTCATGACCATAAAGAGAGTAGCAAATAAGTGAATAATGTATTTAACTTCCATAAAAATAACCCACTGGCCTCCATTCCTCCCAATGCATTAATACACAACTTTCCAATTAAACCACAAATAACTCCCAACATAATAACAATAAATATTATAAACGAAGCTGCACTTGATGCCACCCTATTAAGCAAGTAAACAACAACTAAAATCGTGAGAACACCAAAGGTCATAGCATGGTATCCCAGTTTGCCCAATAACGGACCTTATATATGTATTTAAAAATAATTGACCGAATTCAGAAAGGACATGAGAGATATGAGCTAATTGATAGTGCAGGATAATTTGATTGTCTACTGCATTTATTAGTACTCTCTCGATCATTTTCATTAATTTTGACAAGGTCAATGGTGTTCAAGGTTGGCGCACCACTTGAAAGATTGAATGCAGATGAATTGTAAACGATAATTTGACTTTCAACCGAATAGTTTTATTTCTATAATTATTGAACATAAATTCGGTGGAAGTAGTATTCCCAACTGTTTAATAGAAGCATGATCATTAATCTTTTTGGGGGTTTTAAAAATACTTGCGAATGATTTCTGAAAGTATTTAATAAAAGAATCAAACTTCTCCCCATGCATTGGAGCGAATGATGACAAGTCCATCCATGGAGAATAACTCAGCAGCAAGGCGTAGAATACATATGGATTGATCATGTAAAATAGTTTGACTCTTGTCGTTTCTCGAGACCCATGGCCATAAAGAGAGTAGCAAATAAATGAATTATGCATTTAACTTCCTAGAAAATAAGCCACCGACATCCATTCCTCCCAATACATTAATACACAACTTTTCAATAATAAGATGAAAATTGTGTGTGATATTTTGACAATCCAATAACAAAAGAGATTGAAATGATATATTAGATATGAACTTATATTAGTAACAGCCTCTTTTATTGTCTAAGTGTACATCTGAAATCAATTACATACATGTATATTAAACAAAATACATGTCAAATATTCATGTGATAAATGTGACATGTAGTTGGATAAAAAAAACTTACATAACAAAAGTAATCTAGCGATATCCAACCTTTAGTATTAATCTTCACATTCAAAACCTGAATTCAATAAACAATTTTTAGTATCAAAATGAGAAATTATATTCTATCTAAGAAAGAAATGTCCCTTGAAAAAGAAAAAAAAAACAGAAAAAAACTATATGGTAGAGTGATTTGTAGAAAGTTTAGTCAACTTTTATATCATGATTGTACTAATCTTTTATTATTTTCTTTCTATCCAAATGCAAAAATTATATATATGGAATTAAAAACTATATATATATATATATAACAAGTATCTGTAATATTATTTCAAATACTAAAGAAGACATTCAATTTTCTTCTTTTGTTTTCCGCCGAAAAAAAAACCTAAATTTATTAGTGGTCAAGAGACTATTATTAGAATAAACTCTTTTTACATTATTCTTAACGATTAATAACATGTAAATTTGTTTATTTTATTATCGGATCATTCTATAAATTGTTAAAATTGTAATACTATTACATAAATCTGATTGACGAAGTGAGAATCAAATACCTTATAATAATTTTATTATTATTAATCAGCTCTTTTTACATGATGTTTAACAATTAATAACATGTAAATTTGTTTATATATTTGACTATATGATTATTTAGAAATTGTTAAAATTGTAATACTATTACATAAATCTGACTCTCTTAATAATAATAAATGATAAATAATAAATAATAAATAATAACAATAATAATAATTACAGTATTATTATTATTTAGTTTCACAAGCAATTTAGAATTGAATTATCATATATATAATATGTTGTAATTAGATTTCGACTTTCGAGTCATATTTCAAGTGTAGATTCTATTGCAAAAGGTTTACAGAATAAGATTTAATCCAAACTTTGTTATGCTTTTGTATTTTAGAGATCTCATGTTTTCTTCATTCATGCGTAGACTATTTTCTTTTAATTATTAAGCAGTTTTAATAGGAATACAACGTACATCATAACTTCCTTAAAATAGATTTAGTTAGAAAGAAAGCTACTACGAGTAGTATTATGATATTATCAATCTAGTTAAAGACAAAAATAGAATTAAGTTTTAAGCGGCTGAATAATATTAATCAAACGAGAAACAAAAAACAAAAACATGGGAGATAATCGAAGCGAGAGACACACCAAGAGAGTATGCCAGGTCGTGGATGTTATCGTCGTTGCAGCGACTTGAGGTGCCGGAGGCCGCATGACACGCCGTATTTGTGGGGCGCCAGAAGGAGCAGATGCGACGGTGGAGGAAGAAAGAGAATCTTTGTGTTGAGAGGCAACTGCTGCGCCCAGTGATGGTCGACGACCCCCGCCAGGTGGAAAGATGAAGATGCATGACTCTTCTTTCTTTCTTGCAGTGCTTCTCTAGAAAGATGCGAGCAGATTAGAGTGGACAGGAATCGCATAATCATGAAGTTGTGTAAGATTTTTCTCTTGAGCTTCTCTATTTATAAGGATCTCATGTTCAGATTCAGTAGAACTTTATTCCCACCAAAATATTAATTTCTTTATTAGTTGATCATCACGGCATTGCACTTGTCATCTCGTATATTTATATATTTTAATTTTTTTAGTTAATCGAGAGTTCCATCAAATTTACTTTAGCTTTTATAAAATAATACTATTTAATTTGCAAAAGTCCTATTTGTCTCGGACTAAAGAATGAAAGTTTTAAAAAATGAAATAAAATTTTGAACATCCTATTACTGCTCAAATTAAATTTATTTTTATTTAATATAATTTTATTTTATCCATTAAATATTTTATATCTAACCCTATCCAAACTCCTATGTCTTACACAAATTAATATTCTTAAAAATATTTAATTAAGATTTAACTATTATTGGTGTTGAATACAAGGATAAAAGTAACGTATGGACTAAAGTTTTATTTGCCCTAATATATTCTTTATAGATATTTTATTAGGATTATGATTATTAAACTAACTATTTCCTATGTAATAGATACATTTAAAATTGTATAAGTTCTTATCTTATTTTTTGGGAATATGATTTTATTGGTATATATTAGGATTTTGAATAAAATTTGAAATAGATTAAAACTCTTGGTTTGATTTAAATAAAACAATTATGTTTTAAAACATATATTTTAACCAAATACTTTATTATTTTTCTCATAACTTAAATCTTACGTTGGTTTTATCCATATGTTTAATTAGGATGTTATGTGTTTTCTTAGGATTAGAATTTTATATTAACTAGGATATGAATCTTATCCAATATTATATATAATATGCATTTATGATTAAAAATTGGATTTAAAATAAATTATTTCCTATGTAATATATACATTTAAAATAGTGTAAGTTCTCATCTAATTTTTTGAGACTATGATTTTATTGGGATTATGGTTAAAATTTGAAATAAATTAGGATTCTTAGTTTGAGTAAATGAGCTAGCACTAGTAGATGTTGTCTAATTTCATAAATATTATTAGTATAATAATCTTTTATTAAATGATATTAATCAGATATTGTAACACCACCAAATCAATCAATGCCACGTGGCGATCGACATGAAGACGCTACAATCATAATATTGATCAAGACTCGGTAAAAAATCAAGACACTGAGCTAACATGTGAAAATTAAACACAGGAGAGGAATTCTCTCCTAATTTATCAAAATAGAGCTCAGAGGAAAATAATAATACAACTAAGTGAGTAAATTACGTTAAATATCCTCTAAATTTGATTGTTTTTTAGCATTATCCTCCAACTTCACTTTGTAACAAGACTGTCATCCATCTTTTAACTTGTTTCATCAACTACACCTTTTATCTTTAATCGACGATTTTCTATTCGCCATGCTGACATGACATCCAAGTATCAATTTCTCTCTCTTCCAAGCAAGCAGACATTATAAAACATAAAAATAAAAAATATTAAAAAATAAATGATGTGACATGACCTAGGAGATTGCCCTCCTCTCGGACGCCAACGAACGACGAGGGGGGACCAACCCCCCTCCCTAGGTGACCCAAAAAGGGAGGTCACATCATGACATTCTCGTGACTCTTCAATTTTTTTTAAATTCTAAGGTGTCACATGTAGAGATGTTCACGGATCAACACGTGAATAAATTTGACCCGGATCGGATTGGATTAGGGGAGTTGGGGGGGACCGGAGGGATGCATCTAATTGCATGGAGGGATCCCTGTACGTCCTGAGAGAAAGGGAGAAAGAGAGAGAATTGAGGTGCTGATTGTGCGGGGGAAATAAGGGTCGTGCGGCGCTTGGTGAAAAGAAGAGAAAGGGGTTTAGAGTTAGGTTTAAAGATGTAGTTAATGGACTGTTAAACAAGCTCGTTAGTTTATGTTCTTTTTTTTTTAGTTGTTACGAACACAACACAGTGACCAAAGGTTGAAACTTGAGAGAGAAGAAAATAAACACGCTGAAAACTACCAGTCATGCCATCCGATCGAGACACTGTCCTCTCCCCTTGACAGATTATTCTGCAACTGCAAATTCCAAATCCATATCCAACGACTCCTTTTAACAGCAATTATAATCTGAAACAGAAAAAGAAGGAAATCAAAATCAATCATGAGAAATTTTAACGACGTGAACAACCACACAATTACCTGAAGCATTGTGTGGTAATCTGCATTCGACCCCCATTCTTTTACTATGAGAGTTGAGTTCATAAAAATCTTCAAACAATGGGAAACAAAACGAAACTTTGAGCCAAAAGAGCACCTATGAAGTATAAACTGAAGAAAGCTGGAAACTTATACACACTCCCGAGTACCTACCGGCTACCGCATCCGGTTGTGATGCTTCATGATGAAGTCATCGTAAAGGCGGTTCGACTCGTCGCAGCTCGCCAACGACGAAAGCGCACGCCCTCCGAGCACAGGCAGAGGCCACGCCGCCATTGCTTCCTGTTGCCTCTGCCCACGCGGCGGTGTCACCTGTCGCGACGTCGTCGCCGTCTCACGCGACCTCTTCTCCATGATGGTCTTCCACATGACCTCCATCGGAGGGTTCTCCTCGTCCTCCTCATCCTCCTCCTCTCCCCTTTCGAAGTGTCTTCCAACGCCGGCATTTCCTCTTCGTCCACCTTCACGTCATTCTCCGAGACTTCGATCTTCGTGCCGAGCTCCGAACAGACAACAGACTTCTCCGACGCTCGCGGAAGCTCGACGTGCTGCGGCGCCAGCAGCGTTATAGGGACAACGTCGGGTACCACAGGCACGAAAGGGGACGACGATGTAGGGATTTTTTTCCAGGTCTCCGGTGATGGCTTCCTCAAGAGGGGTTCAGTCGGTTCGGTACCCGAAGACTTAACCTTTACCAGGACCTCGACCTCCGGCGGCTTCCCCTCCGCTGGCACGTGTTGCTCCCAATCCGAGAGCCTCCAGAAGACGAAGATGATGAGGTTGACGACGAAGAAGGGGTATAGCGGCGACCTCGACCTCCGGCGGCTTCTCCTTCGGAGGCTTCCCCTCCGCTGGCACGTGTTGCTCCCAATCCGAGAACCTCCACGTGACGAAGATGATGAGGTTGACGACGAAGAAGGGGTATAGCGGCCGAGACGCCGACCACAGGGGCGTTGCCCCGGAGGCCAGCGCGCCGTCGACAGCGGGAAGGGCCGTCCGCGCCAAGATGCCCCCGGAGAGGACCGCCAGGAAGAAAAAAGGGGCCTTTGCGACCAGAGTCGACACAAAATCGACGGTCCTCTGATCAGTTCGTCTCAGAATCGAATCCATATCCCTCTGCTGCATCTTCGTGTTCGTCACAAAATCGAATCAGTTCGTCACAAAATCACGATCTTCGTGCCGAACTCCGAACCGGCATCAGACTTCTCCGACGCTGGCGGGAGCAATTCAAGTAGGATTAGGCGCTTGTCCTCGTTAAATTTCAACTTGCACGCGGATTCTTACCTCATTCGAGTAGGATTAGGCGTTTGTCCTCGTTAAATTTCAACTTGCATGCAGATTCTTACCTCATTCGAGTAGGATTAGGCGTTTGTCCTCGTTAAATTTCAACTTGCACGCAGATTCGTACCTCTATAAAAAGACAAGCTCAAAGAGAAAAAATCTATACGCACCGCAAGCATCGCAGATTTCAATTCGAGGAGAATTATTCTCGTATCCAAGCATCAAAGCCAATGCCAGGTCGGCCTTCAATGGGCAAGCGCGGACACAAAGTCAACATTATTTCTTCTTCATCCGTGGCCTCTTCTTCCGACTGCCGACCACTGATATTAGATTTAGACGTGCACTCTATAAAGCCACGTCGGCCTTCAACGGGCAAGCGCGCCTCTAAACACAAAGTCGACATTATTTCTTCTTCATCCGTGGCCTCTTCTTCCCGCTGTCGACCACAGACATTAGATTTAGACGTGCACTCTATAAAGCCATGTCGGCCTTCAATGGGCAAGCGCGCCTCTAAATACAAAGTCGACATTATTTCTTCTCCATCCATGACCTCTTCTTCCGGCTGTGGACCACAGACATTAGATTTAGACGTGCGCTCCGTGGATACGGCTTGCAGTGCGGTCTCCGTTATCTCAAGTCAGTATGATGACCTCAACGACCTGGCACATTCTCTCAGCGTGGCTTTTGCTTCGGTTATCTCTCAGGTTTTTCTTTTTCTCGCTTTGATTATTTATGACACATTGATTCACTTGTTTAAAACTTACTTTTCTTTTTACCTTTAATTAATTATTATTATACGGTGAGATAGATAATATCATAATAGTAGTCATAATTAATTGCTAATTATATCTATCATCATTACTTAATTCGTGTTAAAAGTGTTTAATATTTAGAAGAAAGAACTAGAGATCTAATTATATAACTAAAATTCAATTCTAAATTCCTCATGCAATTGAATAAATTATTATTATTATTATATAAGCTATTTATCACTTTGTCAGTCAGATTTATGTGATAGTATTACAATTTTAACAATCTCTAATATGATCACATTGTAAAAATAAACAAAAGAATTATTGAATCATAAATTTAAATGTTTATTTTTGGTTCGGAGAAAAGTTATACTGCAATTTCTACAAAACTATTTGGGCATAGTTTCTTTCTTCTTTCTCTCTTTTTCTTGGGACATTGCTTTCTAGGTAACACATAATTTCTCATTTTGATACTATAATTATTATTTCAGATTTTGAACGTGAATACTAACTGTCAAGGTCGGATGTCGATGGATTACTTTTCTTATGTAAGTTACTTTTATTCAATTACATATGTCTTATTTATCACATGAAAAATTGACATGTATTTTGATTCATATACATGTTTGTGATTGATTGCAGATGTGCACTTCAGCAATAAAAGAGTATGTTACTAATGTAAGTTCATATTTAACAAGTCATTTCAGCTTATTTGTTGTTGGATTGTTGAATTATTACACATTGTTTTCAACCTATTTGTCTTCAATTATGTTTGTATTCATACAGATGCACGGGGAGAAGTTTGATTCATTTATTAAATACTTTGAGAAGTCATTTGAAAGCACTTTTAAGACCCTTCAAAAGATTGCTTCTAGTTCATCTACATTCAATCACTCAGACGAAAGTGCAATTATTAATCATCCAACTACAGTTGTAAATCTTATCGACCATTCAAATGCATTCAATCTTTCGAGTGGTGCACCAACATCGAACACCATTGATCTTGTCAGAATGGATGAAGATGTTCGAGAGAGTGTTGCAATAAATGTGATAAACAATGAAATTATACTTCATGATCAAATGAACTATCAATTAGCTCATGTTTCTCATGGTCTTTCTCAATTCGGCCAACTGTTTCTAAATACATATGAGAGGTCCGTTGATGAGCAAACTTTGTCTAATGACTTGAAGGCATATGAAATTAGACTTGCCGCAGAAAAATTGAAGTTAAAGCAATCACAGGTTGATATTGAATCGAATGCAAATGTGCTTAAGGAGACAAAAATAAAAATGGGCATGTCAAAGGCATTACTTGAAGAAGAGAAACTTAACAATAAAATGCAACACATGAGACAAGCAGAACTCCTCAAAATATTTAGTGATATTCTATCCGCCGGATTGATTATCATGTGTGTCACGCTTGCATACGGAGCATATACCTTCTCGTACCAACGTCTCACATATTTGACATCCATCTGCACACCTCTTGAGGTATGTCTATAATCTCAATCTCTACATACCAACTTTTTTTACGTGAGTATGTTGTTCCCATGGATATATTTTGGATTATTGATGATTTTTTCTTTCTATTTTAGGTGAAAAAATATTGGTGGATTCCAAACAAAATTACATCTTTGGCCTCTAATTTGAAGAGCCTAGTATGCCATGCCATCGCCATACCCCGCATGTCCTTTGGTGTTTTGATGGTTTTGGTTGTTACTTACTTGCTTAATAGGGTGGTATCAAAATCATCTTTGTCTATAACATTTGTTGTTGGGTTGGGACTTATTTGTGGTTCTATCGGAAAATGGTGTATTAATACATTTGGAGGGAAAGGAGACCAATGGCTTGTTTTCTGGGAGGTTAAATGCATGATCCACTTACTTCCCACTCTCTTTCCGGAAGCTTACTATCGAATCTTATATGGTCATAGGTCTCGAGAAACAACAAAAGTGAAGTTGCCATATATGATCATCCGATATATATTCTACGTCATGCTATTGATTTATCCTGCATGGATGGGCTTGTCTTCATTTGGTACATTTGAAGTTTGGAGAGAATACTTTTCAAAGGAGTTCCCTAGTTCGAGAGGAGCAAGATATCATGGAGTCTGATTTATGTCGGCGACAGCTTCTTTTGTCAATATCAGTCATTTATGACTTCTTTTTGTAATATTTCTCAAACAATGTCAAAGTATTAACATTTCTCTTTTTCTCTCCATATATATATCCTATTTTTACTCTTCGAGAATGAATGATTTGGAATTGTTTGTTAAAAGATAGTTTGGAATATATATATATCATATTATGTTGCAATTAAAATTAAGGATCATATTACGTATGAAGTCTATCCTAATAATGGAAACTTAAAACTATGGGAAAGAAAAAGAACATATTAGCACCACTTCCTCTATAATTGACTGAATTCCAATGTCTCTACCAATCCTCAAGGTCCTCACGAAGGTATTCCCACAGTTGAGGGGCTTGCTCTTGTTAATTTAGTGTACACATTCTATGATGGATTATTTTGTAATCTCTTCCCTGCACTACGCTAGAAATAAGTATGATGATTTTAGATTTATCAGTTTTAGACATTTTGAAAGATTCTAATGACTATTTGAAGCAAAATAATGCGATGAAGATTATAATAATGTGAAATCTCATATATTATTAACGAATCCTTTAGCCTCATATTCACTTCTTATTGAGGAAGAGCAAAGACAAAGAAGAGGGATTCAAACTGAGGTAGATTAAGTAGCATCATTTGCTCCAAAATATTCGGCTAGTAAAGGAAAATAGAAAGGGATTATGGTACTAGTTATGAGTATTGCAAGAAACAAGGACATAAGATGACTGGAAGCTACAAATTCGTTGGTTATTCATTAAAGTATAAATTATGAAATGAAAATCAGTGTGTCGTGAATTCTGAAAATTCTATTATGAAATCTTGCTTTCAGATTGGACCAAACACTGTGGGCATACCATTTTGAGAGTAGGACTCACACAAATAAACTAAAAACTCATATACCCAGACCCTTATCCGGACAGCCAACCATGCCGGAACACAATAATAGTAATAGAAAGAACTCAGACCAAGAAGAACGAAGATTACATAAGAATTGAAAACTAAAAAAGAGACAACAATTCTCCTGGGTGGGTGTTGCCAGCGAGGATGGTGTTCTTCCCGATTGATAGCATTGTTGAGGGGAGATGCGCCTCCGGAAGAGAGGAGGAGAAAATTTCGCTCCAATGGACAATCTGATTGTCCTGACAGCTTCTTTTTCCTCTCATCATTGAGGAAGAGGAGGGAGACAAATTTGACTAGGATTAGGGAACTGTTGACTCTTCGGTGTGGAGCTTCTAGTGGGAATAAAATTCTAATGAATCTGAACTTCAGATCCTTATAAATAGTGAAGCTCAAGAGAAAAATCTTACACAACTTCATGATTATGCGATTCCTGTCCACTCTAATCTGCTCGCATCTTCGCAGAGAAGCACTGAAAGAAAGAAGAGTCATGCATCTTCATCTTTCCACCCGGCGTCGGGGTCGTCGACCATCACTGGGCGCAACAGTCGCTGCCTCTCAACACAAAGGTTCTCTTTCTTCCTCCACCGTCGCATCTGCTCCTTCTGGCGCCCCACAAATATGGCGTGGCGTGCGGCCTCCGGCACCTCAAGTCGCTGCAACAACGATAACATCCACCACCTGGCATACTCTCTTGGTGTGTCTCTCGCTTCGATTATCTCCCATGTTTTTGTTTTTTGTTTCTTGTTTGATTAATATTATTCACCCGCTTAAAACTTAATTCTATTTTTGTCTTTAACTAATTAATTACTATCATATCTTTAGATTGATAATATCATAATACTACTCGTAGTAGCTTTCTTTCTAACTAAATCTATTTTAAGGAAGTTATGATGTACGTTGTATTCCTATTAAAACGCTTAATAATTAAAAGAAAATAGTCTACGCATGAATAAAGAAAACATGAGATCTCTAAAATACAAAAGCATAACAAAGTTTGGATTGAATCTTATTCTTTAAACCTTTTGCAATAGAATCTACACTTGAAATATGACTAGAAAGTCGAAATCTAGTTACAACATATTATATATATGAGAATTCAATTCTAAATTGCTCGTGAAACTAAATAATAATTATACTGTAATTATTATTATTATTTATTATTTATTATTATTATTAAGTCACTCAGATTTATGTAATAGTATTACAATTTTAACAATTTCTAAATAATCATATAGTCAAATATATAAACACATTTACATGTTATTAATTGTTAAACATCATGTAAAAAGAGTTGATTAATAATAATAAAATTATTATAAGGTATTTGATTCTTACTTCGTCAGTCAGATTTATGTAATAGTATTATAATTTTAACAATTTATAGAATGATCCGATAATAAAGTAAACAAATTTACATGTTATTAATTGTTAAGCATAATGTAAAAAGAGTTTATTCTAATAATAGTCTCTTGACCACTAATAAATTTAGGTTTTATTTTTCAGCGGAAAAACACTAGAAGAAAATTGAACATGTCTTCTTTAGTATTTGAAATAATATTACGGATACTTGTTATATATATATAATATATATATATATATATATAGTTTTTAATTCCATATATATAATTTTTGCATTTGGATAGAAAAAATAATAAAAGATTAGTACAATCATGATATAAAAGTTGACTAAACTTTCTACAAATCACTCTAGCATATAGTTTTTTTTTTCTATTTTTTATTTTTCAAGGGACATTTCTTTCTTAGGTAAAATATAATTTCTCATTTTGATACTAAAAATTGTTTATTGAATTCAGGTTTTGAATGTAAGTTTTTTTTTATCCAACTACATGTCACAATATTTGACATGTATTTTGTTTAATATACATGTATGTAATTGATTGCAAATGTACACTTAGACAAGAAAAGAGGCGGTTACTAATACAAGTTCATATCTAATATATCATTTCAATCTCTTTTGTTATTGGATTGTCAAAATATCACACACAATTATCATCTTATTATTGGAAAGTTGTGTATTAATGTATTGGGAGGATGCCGGTGGCTTATTTTCTAGGAAGTTAAATGCATAATTAATTTATTTGCTACTCTCTTTATGGCCATGGGTCTCGAGAAATGACAAGAGTCAAACTATTTTACATGATCAATCTATATGTATTTTACGCCTTGCTGCTGAGTTATTCTCCATGGATGGACTTGTCATCATTCGCTCCGATGCATGGGGAGAAGTTTGATTCTTTTATTAAATATTTTCATAAATCATTCGCAAGTACTTTTAAAACCCTCAAAAAGATTAATGATCGTGCTTCTATTAAACAATTGGGAATATTACTTGCACAGAATCTATGTTCAGTAATTATAGAAATAAAACTATTCAGTTAAAAGCCAAATTATCATCTACAATTCATCTGCATTCAATCTTTCATGTGGTGCGCCAACCTTGAACACCCTTGACCTTGTCAAAATCAATGAAAATGATTGAGAGAGTAATAATAAATGCAGTAGACAATCAAATTATCCTGCACTATCAATTAGCTCATGTCTCTCATGGCCTTTCTAAATTCGGTCAATTATTTTTAAATACATATGAAAGTCCGTTATTGGGCAAACTAGGATGCCATGCCATGACCTTTGGTGTTCACATGATTTTAGTTGTTGTTTACTTACTTAACAGGGTGGCATCAAGTGCAGCTTCATTTATAACATTTATTGTTATTATGTTGGGAGTTATTTGTGATTTAATTGGAAAGTTGTGTATTAATGCATTGGGAGGAATGGAGGCCGGTGGGTTATTTTTATGGAAGTTAAATACATGATTCACTTATTTGCTACTCTCTTTATGGTCACGAGTCTCGAGAAACGACAAGAGTCAAGCTATTTTACATGATCAATCCATATGTCTTCTACACCTTGATGCTGATTTCTTTTGCATGGATGGACTTGTCATCATTTGCTCCATTTAATGCTTGGGGAGAAGTTTGATTCTTTTATTAAATACTTTGAGAAGTCATTCGCAAGTACTTTTAAAACCCTCCAAAAACTTAATAATAATGCTTCTATTAAATCGTTGGGAATACTATATGCAACGAATCTATGTTCAATAATTATAGAAATCAAACTATTACTTGTAGTTCATCTACATTCGATCATTCGGTCAAAAATCAAATTATCGACTACAATTAATTGGCATTCAATCTTTCAAGTGGCGTGCCAACTTTGAGCACCCTTGACCTTGTCAAAATCAATGAAAATGATCGAGAGAGTGCTACAATAAATGCAGTAGACATTCAAATTATCCTTCATGATTCAGTCATTTATTTTTAAATACATATGAAAAGTCCGTTAATGGGGAAACTTTGTCCAATCACTTGAAAGCATATAAGATCAAACTTGGCATAGAAAAATTAAAGTTAAAGCAATCACAATTGGATATTGAATTCAATGTAAATATGCTTAGCGGGACAAAGATCAAAATGGGCATGTCAAAGCCATTACTTGAAGAAGAGAAACTTAGTAGGAAAATGCAACACATGAGACATGCAGAGCTTCTAAAAATATATAGTGATATTCTATCCGCCGGATTGATCATCATGTGTGTCACGCTTACATATGAAGCATATACCCTCTCATACCAATGTATCACAGATTTGACATCCTTTTGAATGCCTCTTGAGGTAAGTTTACAATCTCAATCTCTAAATTCCACCTTTTTGTTACGTGAGCATATTCTTCGCATGGATAAATTTTGGATGATGGATGATTTTTTCTTTCTATTTTAAGTGAAAAAGTCTTGGTGGATTCCAAATAAAATTGCATATTCAACCTCTAATTTGAAGAACCTAGAATGCAATGACATGACCTTTGGGGTTCTCATGGTTTTAGTTGTTGTTTGCTTGCTTAATAGTGTGGTATCAAGTGTAGCTTCGTCTATAACATTTATTGTTATTATGTTGGAAGTTATTTGTGGTTTTATTGGAAAGTTGTGTATTAATGTATTGGGAGGAATGGATGCCAGTGGCTTATTTTCTAGGAAGTTAAATGCATAATTTATTTATTTGCTGCTCTCTTTATGGTCATGGGTCTCGAGAAACGACAAGAGTCAAGCTATTTTACATGATCAATCCATATGTCTTCTACGCCTTGATGCTGATTTCTTCTGCATGGGTGGACTTGTCATCATTTGCTCCATTTGATGCTTGGGGAGAAGTTTGATTCTTTTATTAAATACTTTGAGAAGTCATTCGCAAATACTTTTAAAACCCTTCAAAAGATTTATGATAATGCTTCTATTAAACAGTTGGGAATACTACTTGCAACGAATCTATGTTCAATAATAATGGAAACAGAACTATTACTCGTAGTTCACGTACATTTGATCATTCGGTTGAGAGTCAAATTATCGACTACAATTCATCAGCATCCAATCATTCATGTGGTGTGCCAACCTCAAGCACTCTTGACCTTGTCAAAATCAATGAAAATGACCGAGAGAGTGCTACAATAAATACAGCAAACATTCAAATTATCCTTCATAATTAAATGCACTATCAATTTGCTCATGTCTCTATGGCCTTTCTGAATTCAGTCCATTATTTTTAAATACATATGAAAGGTTCATTAATGGAAAAACTTTGTCCAATGACTTGAAAGCATATGAGATCAAACTTGGTGTAGAAAAATTGAAGTTTAAGCAATCACAACGGGATATTGAATCCAATGCAAATATGTTCTGCGGGACAAAGATCAAAATGGGCATGTCAAAGCCATTACTTGAAGGAGAGAAACTTAGTAAAAAATGCAACACATATTTAGTGATATTCTATCTGCTTGATTGATCATCATGTGTGTCACGCGTGCATACGAAGCATATACCTCTCATTCCAACGTATCACAGATTTGACATCCTTCTGAATGCCTCTTGAGGTAAGTCTACAATCTCAATCTCTAAATTCCACCTATTTTTACGTGAGCATATTCTTTCCCATGGATATATTTTAGATGATGGATGATTTTTTTTCTCTTTTAGATTAAAAAGTCTTGGTGGATTCCAAATAAAATTGCATCTTTAACCTCTAATTTGAAGAACCTGGGATGTCATGTCATGACCTTTAGTGTCCTCATGGTTTTAATTGTTGTTTACTTGCTTAATAGGGTGGTAGCAAGTGCAGCTTCGTTTATAACATTTATTGTTACTATGTTGGGAGTTATTTGTGGTTTTATTGGAAAGTTCTAGGAAGTTAAATGCATAATTATTTTATTTGCTACTCTCTTTATGGCCATGGGTCTCGACAGAAAAGAAGACTCAAGCTATTTTACACTATCAATCCATATGTATTATACGCCTTGCTGCTGATTTATTCTGCATGGATGGACTTGTCATCATTTGCTCCATTTGATGCTTGGAGAGAATATTTTTCAAAGAAGTTTCCTAGTAATGGAGAGCAGAAGATCATAGAGTCAGATTTATGTTGGCGTCTTAAATTTTTTTTATCATTAATATCATGTATAATTTCAATTTTTGTATAAATGAAGCAACATCAAAGCATCAATATCTCTTCTTTTTTTCTTCCATTTGTGCATGTAGTGTCGCAAACATATTTCTTATGCATATGAATTTCACAGTTGTCTTTCTTGTTGATCCAAGATATATATATATATATATATATATATGTCATATTTTCATTTATTTTAATCAATGATATTACATTTGAAAATGAATGGTTTAGAAAATTCGTTAAAAAATTGATTTGGAGTACCCTAGTAAAACTTCATATTTGTTACAATTAAAATACAGTATCAATTTATTTTACATAAATTAGTAATCGCTCATCAACTTAGTAATAATTAAGCAACCACGTAACTAACACCCCTTAATATGATGATATCATATTGTGACGTGCCACGTTTCAAATAAAAGGTGAAAAGTTAATTTCACAAAAAAATCATGAAATTTAAAAGAACCACTCAACAAAATGACAAGTATCAGGAAATTTCAATCAATCTATGAAAACACATTAAGAATATCCCATGAATTCATCCATTCATACTATTGAATACTATCATATTCATGAATTCATGCATCAAGTTGGATCAAGTTGAGTAATTGGATTACTCGATTAGTTTTTTTATTTATAGTACTTAATATTATCATATTCTTCTAAAAGTAACAATTTAAGATTTTACAAGACCTAAATTATTTTTCATACATGTAAACTATTATATTTAAATTTTAAAGAAATTTTAACTTTAAATGAAATGAAAATATTACAACTTCAATAAAATAATTTATAAGATATCCTTTGGAATCAAGTTTATCGAGTTTGAAAAATTGAGACCCGACTCGTTGGTTGTCAGATTTTGTTTTTTGTCATTTTGGGTCCGACTTAATCAAAGTACTCCAATTGACCTCATTAAGATTGGGTTAGTTTGGATTGTCATGTTCAGGTCGAGCCAACTAGGAATATATTATCACTAATACAAATTTCATTTAGATTTCTCACGTCATTTCATCTAAGTTGTAGTTAAAATATTTGTCATATCACACCATATATCATCTTTGTCATGGGCTATGACAATGTAAAATATTTGAAGTCGTGGTCAAATTTTTAAATCATGATCATGCTAAATTCCATTGTTGTCATAACTCATGTTGCGATGTACAATATAATTCAAAAATTTCATATCAACTCCAAATTGAAAATGATCCTTGCATAACTTTTCCAAATTGCTCTACATTTCAAAAAGTGCATAATTGACAAAATAAACAATGGATCCAAGTAGATTAATCATTAAACAAATTAAACAAATGAACTTTAAAATGGATGCATGCAATGCTAAAAGTTACAAAAAAAATGCTAAAATACAATATTTGCATGCACCAAGGATATTTGGTTATCTTTTTATTTCAGCATGCCAACATGACCTAATATCATTACAATTGATGCATGAATTCATGTTCTTGCCCTTAATCCAACCATGACTTAATACATAATGCTCCAGGACAAAATAGATACCAAAATCAACTACAATTTGCTATAGTATTATTTTTAAACTAATTGATCATTTAGCAGAGTTTTTGAGTTTTGTTAGGTTTAAAGCTAAGTTTAGAAAGTAATTAATTGTTATCACACCAAGTGCAGAATTTTGTATTTGAATAACTATTTGACTGTTTGATCTTAACATAGTTGAAAGAATCATATCACATTGACTAGATATGCCACATCTTAGAAACACGCACATCATAATACAGACTTTATTCCATGAAATGCGTAACCTATAATAGTGATGGACTTTATTCTGAAGAATACACACACTATAATAGTGATGGATTTTATTCTAGGGAATACGCACATTTTCTGATGGGGGACTTTGTTCCATGATAAGCACATACACAAATATAGAACTTTACTTCACGGACTTTGGTCCTCTTAAAGTAAATACATAGGTGGAAGACTTTGCTTCTCAATATAGATGAGTGAGACATTCTTCAACTTTAAGTGCATTATGCTTTGCAATACATCAATCATTCTTCATATTTTAGCCTAATTACGATTGAGTATGTTTAAACGTGTATCTAAGTGATCGTTGATACATCAAACAATATTTCATGAATAGCATCATATATAAAATGTATAAAACATCAGAAAGCATTATACATAAACAAACAAATAAATGTATCTAAACATTTAAAGAAAATGCAATATTAACATAAAAATTGTTGACATAAATAATAATATGACAACCTTCCTTATTTGACAATTCTGACACATCATCTATAAAATATTATAAATCAATAAATAGATGTTCATTTTGATTTATTCTAATTTTCCTGCAAATTATACTTTCATAGGAATCACATATAAAATTCATGGATTTTATCTCTTTGAAATTTAATTCCAGAAATTCATCCAACAATCGATATCTATTCATTACATAGTAATCTGACAGCATATACTAAAATATTAATAATTTAATACATCTTCAAATCATATGAAATCAATTTTTGTGAAAACTAGACTTCGAGGGCCTTTCATCCATATATCATTTGTAATTTTTTGATAAGTAAAACCTATCCAAATAATTATTACGAAACAATCACAAATTTAACAAATCAAGCAACATAAATCATAGAACTCTTATCATGCAACCCTCTATCAAGAATAAGATGTTCTTGAAACCTTCAATCCAAATAAAACATCATTAAGAGGGGAGAGAGAAGTTTGGATCCCCTATACCTATGATCTTGTTCTTTAATATTAATCTCCTTTCCCTTGTCCATGGTCCTCTTCCTCTTTGCCCTCTTCTTTTTTTCTCATTCTCTTCCTTTTTCCTCCTTTTAAGTTGCAGTCGTCACCAGGGACGGGGCCAGAAAAATATTTGGGTGGGGGGGGGGGGGGGGGGGGGGGGGGCAACATATACTAGCGTCGAAAGTGGTTCGGGTCTAGTCGATTTTTCGGTTAAAAAAATCACCCATTACTTTTTTAAATTACAAAAACCAACCTAAAGCCATTTAGAAAAATAATCATCCCAATTTTTTCGGGTGATTTTTTCGGACCTCTATTTTAGTGAAATAATATTTTACAAAAAATATATAATAAATTATTATTAATATTAACATATTTAGTTTTATAACTAAACATAGGATATAATATTAGAACTATTGAGCTAGAGTTTTATAATGTGATTTGAACATATTAAACTATATAAAAAAACTATTATACCAATAATAAAAAATAATTACTTATAAATTAATTATATAAATATAAATAATAAATAAAAATGGACATGGATTCTATGAGTTTTTCGAGTAGGGCCCTGATTTAAGCAGGTTAGTTTTGCTCTATTAAAAAACTGCCATAAATCGTATTCGATCTTCTAATTTTTAATTTTTTTATTTTATTTTTTGGGTTGAGTAAGTTTTCGGATTGATTGAATTTTTCTTGCATTACTAACATACACCATAAAATATATACTTTAAAATATAAATGAAATAAATTAAAAGTTAATTAGTTTTAACTGAATAAATAAAAATATTACTAAAAATACCAAAGAAAAAAAGGATAAAAAATAGCAACAAAAGAAATGCAACTCTAAAAAAATAAGTTTTTCAAATTAATGCATTTAGATCCACAAATTATATTTACTGCATTTAATATATAATTAATTAAATTATTAGATATTCAAGTTACTCCTCCTAACACCAAATAAATGAAATGTAAAAATATAAGAAAATAATCTGAAGCTGGATTCGACCACGAGACCTCCAAAACATTAGAGCATGCACTTACCAAGGAAATTTTAAGAGGGGCCATGATATAATAGTTTAGTATTATAAGTTTATACATATATAAACTCAAAGACTTGCCCCCAAGTTAACGTAGTTTCGTCCCTGCCTGTCACGTGGAAGAAATAATAAAATAGAGGAGAAGCCTAGGATTTTTAGGCTTTCCTCTAAATAACTTAAATATCCCTATTTAAAAATTGAGATTGTTACAATAATTAGTTCATGCATATTTTGAGTTCATAAAACAAATTCTAGTTTTGTTGTAACAATCATGATTTGAATCTTGATAAAGATTAAGTTTTTTTACAACTTACTAGTGCTAAATCGTGTTCCATGCACGTATGACATATATTACAAAAATATATAGTATATTATATTATTGACATTTAATGTGATAAATAGGTTATTTTATTTTGAAAATATTAAAACTCAATTTGAATCTACCAAGACCTCAATTTCTAATTAAATCTTTTTCTTAAATAAATTAATTTTGATTGAACTCAAATTGAATTATTTATTTTAAATTATTTTAAAATTTTGAAAATAAAACAATGTCTTATAAAAATGAAATGAAAGAAAAGATTATTTATTTTAATCATACTCAAATTAAATATTTTTTATTTCTGAAAGAAGGAAATATTACTTTTTTATTATACTTGCCCCATTATCTTTTAAATTGGAAAATTAATCTTAATTCATTAAATTTAAATTATTTGTATGCAAAATACATATCATTGTCTTTTTAGAAAATATTACTTATTTCATTATATGACACCTTTGAGAAAAGAAAGATTATTTATTTTAATCATAATTACTTGTAATCATACTCAAATTGGTAAAGAGAAAGAATAATCTTTATTTGACTCAAATTGAATTCTTTATTTTTAATTTCGAAAACAACCAATTATCTTTTAAAAAGAAATTATTATTTACTCGCATATTATCATTTAAGAATGTTGTTTTTTAATCATACTCAAATTGATAAAAATTAATTATTAATATTAATTTAACTCAAAATTTATTATTTATTTTAAGTTATTTTTTAATTCTGAAAATAATATATTTGTCTTCAAAAGGAAAGAATAATCTTAATTTGACACTAATTGAATTATTTATTTAATTTAATTTTTAATTATAGAAATAATAAACTTTCTTTTCAAAAGGACTTGTACATTGAAATTGAATTATTTATTCTTAACTATTTTTAATTTAAAAATAATAAATTATCTTCTAAAAGAACTTGAGCATTATCTCTAAGAAAGAAATATATCTTATTTTAATGGTACTCAAATTGTTAAAAAGAAAAGATTAATTTGGCTTACCGTGCACAGATACTATAAAACTTAGTTATTACATAATGTTATGGTTTTATAATTTGAAGCATTTTTGGAATAATTTTTTAACATGTAAAAATGTTAAATTTGTTAGAGTACTTTGCTAAAAAAATGTTGGCATGATATGAAAAATAAATTGAAAGTAAAATTTAAAATATGGACAATAATTTTTAACATTGAATTATATTTAAAAATTGTGAATAATAAATAAGTTAGTTTAATTTGGGTCAATCTATTATTATTTTTTATGAATTGTTAATTATACTTTTTAACATAAAGTAATATTAGTAAATGTTCATCATCTCATGCATTTATACTTACTATCATATAATAATAACAACACGACCATGACAATGATACATATATAAATATAGAAATGTGCTCTAACTATTTTTTTAAAATTAACAAATAATACATAATTTATTTTGGAAAAGGAAAAAAGTTATTGTTCTAATTATACTCAAGTTGAATTTACGTTTATGCAGACCAATATTTCCATCATATATTTATGACTCACACTTTTACGTAAATTTTACTTTTTAATTTAATCATTAGAAACAATGAAAATTAATAATATATTTGATGTTGACACATGGCTTCTTCAAATTATTCACTAAATCAGAAAATAATAGATTATTTGTTAAAAAAAGGAAAATAGTTAATCTCAATATAATCAAATTGAATATGTTTATTTAAATTAATTTTTAAATCAGCACACAATAGAAATTTAAAAAAAAAAGTTATTAATTTGAATTTACTCAAATTCAATTGATCTTTGTTTGTATATGATTCCATGTTTACTTAAACTTCATTTTTTTTAGTCCAATGCTTAGAAACAGATAAAATTAATAATACTATAATTTTAGTTAAATGCTCACACATGGCTTATTCAAATTATTTTTTAAAAAATAAAAAATATATTATTCTGAGAAAATTAGTTATTTACATTAATTATACTCATATCTAATTCATCGTTTTGAATTATTTTCTAATTCCAAACATTAATTTGTTTAACAAAAGAAAGATTATTTGTTTCAATTATACTTATGAGTTAAATTTACTTTTCTTCAAGTTAAAAAGTCCTATTATTCTTCATTTATAAAGGACTCTCATTTTTACTTGAAATTCACATTTTAATTTAATTCATATTACAAATAGAATAATAATGTTCTCTGTGAATTCAAAGATCTAAAATATTAATTTCTTTATTAGTTGACCATCACGGCATTGCACTTGTCATCTCGTATATCTATATATTTTAATTTTTTTTAGTTAATCGAGAGTTCCATCAAATTTACTTTAGCTTTTATAAAATAATACTATTTAATTTGCAAAAGTCCTATTTGTCTCGGACTAAAGAATGAAAGTTTTAAAAAATGAAATAAAATTTTGAACATCCTATTACTGCTCAAATTAAATTTATTTTTATTTAATATAATTTTATTTTATCCATTAAATATTTTATATCTAACCCTATCCAAACTCCTATGTCTTACACAAATTAATATTTTTAAAAATATTTAATTAAGATTTAACTATTATTGGTGTTGAATACAAGGATAAAAGTAACGTATGGACTAAAGTTTTATTAGCCCTAATATATTCTATATAGATATTTTATTAGGATTATGATTATTAAACTAACTTTTTCCTATGTAATAGATAGATTTAAAATTGTATAAGCTCTTATCTTATTTTTTGGGAATACGATTATATTGGTATATATTAGGATTTTGAATAAAATTTGAAATACATTAAAACTCTTGGTTTGATTTAAATTAAAACAATTATGTTTTAAAACGTATATTTTAACCAAATACTTTATTGTTTTTCTCATAACTTAAATCTTACGTTGGTTTTATCCATATGTTTAATTAGGATGTTATGTGTTTTCTTAGGATTAGAATTTTATATTAACTAGGATATGAATCTTATCCAATATTATACATAATATGCATTTATGATTAAAATTTGGATTTAAAATAAATTATTTCCTATGTAATATATACATTTAAAATAGTGTAAGTTCTCATCTAATTTTTTGGGACTATGATATTATTGGGATTATGGTTAAAATTTGAAATAAATTAGGACTCTTAGTTTGAGTAAATGAGCTAGCACTAGTAGATATTGTCTAACTTCATAAATATTATTATTGTGTATAATAATCTTTTATTAAATTATATTAATCAGATATTGTAACGCCACCAAATCAATCAATGTCATGTGACGAAGATCGACATGAAGACGCTACAAACCCTATGGCATTGACCATAATATTGATCAAGACTCGGTAAAAAATCAAGACATATCAGCAAAAGAAAAGATAAAATGAAAAAATGAATAAGGAAGATAACATTACTTGCAGAAGTCCAAGAGTGGCTACATCATCATGAATAAAATATAAAATATCATTAAGTCTACATCACAGGTTCATACATGCGTAAGAAAAAAATAAATAAATAAAGTGGCCCTTTGGTTGCTTTATCTTTGTCGCAGCACACCAACTCATCATCATCACTAACCAAACATGTGAAAATCAAACATAGAGGAGGCAATTCTCTCATAATTTCTCAAGGGCGCCCGCCGACAACTCGGTGCTGGGGTTCACGACGGTCGAGATGTCCACCAGGCGGGCGCCTTGGCTGCAGGCCGCCGACCCGGGAGAGGAGCAAGGGCGCCCGCCGACGTCTCGATGCTGGGGTTCACGGTGATCGAGATGTCCACTAGGCGGGCGCCATGGCTGTAGGCCGCCGACCCCATCACCGCCCTTCATCGGATCGCCTTCTCAGTGGATGTGCCCGATTTCTCAGCTAGTTTTCCGACGGAGGCAAGACATCCTGAGCAGGTGCCTGTGCAGCCCCTGCGATATCGTCGATGAGAGGGGGGGATGCCCCCCGCGATCTCATCGTCGGAGAGGGGGGCGTCTCACATGTCAGTGAAACACATTTTTTATTTTTATAATATATTATCTTTTATTTTATAATATTATATGATAGAGGAAAGGGTAGTTTAGTCATTTCATAAATAAAAAAAATGAAAATTAACAAAAAAAATTGTCAGAGGTTGACGAATGGACTTAAGTGAAAAAAGGGGCATAGTTTAAGAGATGTGAGCGGAATATTCGAAAGTCATGAGTAGACGTGAAAAAGTTCATAGTTTAGGGGAAAAAATTAATTAAAACATTCAATTGTTTTAAGAAAAAATTATATTATATTTGGATCTCAAGATTTATGTAAATTTTAAATAAATACATATAATATTTTTATTTACTATAATTTATACCTCATAAAATAAAAAATTATATTCTTAATTATTAAATTTAATCCAAACTCACACTAAAACTTATCTATCAAATTAACTTTTTAAATTTTCATCATTGTATTTTTCATCCAAATACCAATTAATTTTTTCCTACTAAATAAGAACTTAGAGTTCCCATCCAAACAGTGAATTTCAACTTGAGAGGAAAAGAAATAAGCTTCGGGGTGCTGACCATGTTATTGGATGAACTTTTGCACTAAAAAGATCGAACTCTTTTATTAGTAAAGAAAGGTCAATGGATTCTTATGGAAGGAAAGTAAAAAAAACTAAAAATAAAAATAAAAGGACACTCATTGATGAAATATGAAAATCTTCAAATAAAGGAGACTAAATGAGTGCACTACGCTTTGCTCTTATTTCAAAAAAATGAGCTCGAACTTTGCTAGAACATAATTTGCTTTGGTATGATAGAAATTTCCCATTTAAATTGCATGCCTACACCGATGCGGATTTTGTTGGGTGTAAAGTTGATAAAAAAGCACTGGTGGGATGTGTTTCTTTCTTGATAGCTCTCTCATTTCATGGGTTAGCAAGAAACAAAATTTCATCGCACTTTTTACCGTCGAGGCTGAATATATAGTCACCAGTAGTTATTGTGCACAAATATTATGGGTAAAATAATAATTGCTTAGTTATGGTGTAAATTGTTCCAATGTACTCATGAAGTGCGATAACACAAGTGCTATAAAAATGACACAAAATTTAATTCAACACTCTAGGACTAACAAATTGACTTGCGATATCATTTCATTAGAGAACATGTGACCCTTGAGGATATTACCATTGAACATGTGTCCATTGAAGTCCAACTTGCAGACATATTTACAAAACATTTGAGTGAAGAATGGTTTTGCATGCTTAGAAGGGAATTAGGAATGATTAAATCTTGATTGCACATCAATTTTAAGTAAAAGCGACTTTGTTATGCAATATCACTTTTGACATGAATTGAACATTAAAAATGTTGCACAACACTTACATTTGTATGATATATATCTCTGGAACATTATTTTAATGGTTAAAATTTTGGAAAGATTGAAAAATGAGTAAATAAGGAAAGATCGGTCGACCAACCTGATTGAGATCAGTGGACACCATCGACCGATGGATTATTTATTTGGAAAACAACTGTCCGGTCGACCGCTGGACATGATCGGTCGACCAGTATAAGAGAAAATTGAGCACATATAAGTTCGACTGAGTGAATCAGTCGATCCCCTCTTAATCAAACCTCGATCGTTGCCCTAGCCATCGACTGCCTATCCACGACGCCGCCGACCGTCCGGCCATCGTCATCACCTCCGATCTCTCTCTCCCTCTCTTAACTCTCGAACACCGGCTGCTCTCTTCTCTCTTCTTCCTTCACCGCATCGTCGCCGTCTTGCTCTCTGTCGGCCACCCTCTTCTTCCATCGATCACCATACCTGCCACCGCCTACCATCTTTTCACTAGCCGCCTCTTCATCGGAATCCCTGTGGCCGCCGTCGACCACCACCTCCTCGACTCAAGTTTCCCTCTTCACCATCCAGTTGTAAACCTTCTGGTCAGCCGCAGAAGTCCATCGCTCGGCCGCCCATCTGCTCTCTGGCCATCCATCTGCTCTCCGGCCACCCCTCTGCTCTCCGGCCATCCCTCTGCACTATTTTCGTCGACGATCGCTGTCTTCATCATAGCTCTTCCTCTCCGGCCGCCATCTCCGTCTCCCTCTCAATCGCCCAGTCCCTATCACCGGCGTCAGCTTCCTTCCAACACCTCTTCCGATCACCAGACCCCTTCCGACCACCATTGTTGAATCCATGGCCGACGACGTCGAAGTCTATTCCCGTATTTGGCTAGTCTTTTAGCGTCATCATCATTTCTATGGCTCAGGTGGTACCATTCATGTCCTCCCACGTGAATCTGAATCTGACCCGGAACCAGAACTAGAACTCGCGCCTGTCCGACGTGGATGAGGACGATCCTGTGGACGTACTCGTCAATGACCTACCATTGACCCTACTGATTTTGATAGTCATCTCTTTATCACCAGAGACATCGCTACTAACTTTGATGCCTTGTATGCCTCTCGTGAAGTCCGGCGTGCCTACACCATTGATTGTGATGCTTTAAACATTCCAGACATCCAGGAGATGTTCGCAACCATCGATTGGCTGCCACTTCTCTCCCTCACTGAGTGTGTGTATCCCCGTCTTGTTCCTCATTTTTATGCAAACATAACGATCACTCGGGAGGCCATCATCACCTATGTCATTGGCGTACCCATTCATCTTGATCCTAATCATCTCTGTCGCATCTTTGGCGTTGCGGATCCATTACTGGGTTTCTATTCATTTGTCACTCATGGCTGGCCTTCTGATTATCTTTCGATCGCGGATGGTATTCGTACGGTTTTTGTTGGACAAGACATCCATTATACCGTCGAAATATTCATGAATGTAAAGGGAGCCTGCTTATTACTTACCATCTTAACTTACAATTCATTTCTTTTCTCCCTTTATAGTCCTATTAGTTTGTCATCATCTAAAAGGGCGAGATTGTTGAATCCCATCTTTTGACGATAACAAATTAAATTGGATATAAAAGTTACTAATCTATGTTCAAGTGATAATAGTGTAGGTGTAAGATTGATATGATCTCATTCGCAGAAGAAATCGTCAAATTAAACATTAAAAAATAAAGATTCAGCATTCGACCGATCAACCCATCGGTCGACCGGCCATAAAGACCGGTCGATTGATATGAAGCAGAAGGAATGTTGAGACTATATCGGTCGACGGTCCGTTCATTGCACCAGTCGACCCATCAGTACAATAGAATTCACAAATGATGACACTATACCGGTCGACACTGAAACTATACAGACAAATGTATCGATCGACTTCAAGATGTACCGATCGATGTCGAGATGTTACTGGTTGATGTATCGGTCGAAGAATAGGTCGACCGGACAGCGCATAGATTCACATATTTGCCGCATTGGTCATATTGACAGGTCGACTGACCCATTAATGCAGTCGATCAGTCACAGTGCCAGATGAACAGTAACGATTATTTTTCAAGGAGAAATTTGTGAAAAAAATTTTGGACGAGATTCTCACCTGTAGAAACCTATAAAAGAAGTGTCAAAGCATGAGGAAAACTCATCCAGGCAAGAACGATCATTCAAAAGTTCCTTTTAAGTTCTTGAGCCCAAATTTACAAGTTCTTCTCTTTTCTCTTCTAAACTTTGAGTGTGAGAAAATTTTGTAAAAGAAGAGAGTTAGAGGAAATCTTTATTCTCTAATCTATTGAACAGAAGTAGACGGAAGGGCTAAAGTGAAAAAATCGTGATAGTTTAATAATACATAAAAAATAAATTCGTAGTTTAAAATTAGATGCAAAAAATCCTGATAGTTGAAGGGAGGTTTATGGAAATAATCCTAAAAAAGAGAGAAACTCTGAACCGGAAAAAATTGGGTAGCCCGCTCGTGAAATGGTTCAGGTGATAGTAATATACCCCGTCCTTTGAGTAACCCTAATTTCGACTCAGCTATCTTTCTCTCCATCTCCCTCCTCAGTCACAGCCCCTTCCGTCCTACTTCCATGACGAATAGTTATTTTGATAAACTTTTTCTAAACTATCACGATTTTCTGCATCTAATCATAAATTATAAACTTATTTTTTTTATCCCTAAAGTATCATGATTTTTTCACTTTAGTCATTTCGTCTACTTCTTGAGAGCTCTTTATAAAAGATGACTGTCTTGCCTCTTGAGCAGAGAAGAAGGTGTAGGGTGTAAAGAGTGTTGTTATCTCCCTACAAGAAAATAGAAAGATAGTGGATCTCCGGTGATCTCGAGATCGAGAAGTCGGAGTAGGGACATAGGCTAAAGAGTTGAGGCCAAACCTCGTCAACATATCATATCTCTTTGTGTTTCCTACTCTCTTACTCACTTTTTATTGTTATTTGCTTGTGATTATTTTTATTGATTTTTTGAAAGTGATTTTGCGAAAAGATTTGTATACACTTATTCACCCCCACCCCTCTTGATGCTTTCGATCCTGCAGTTGAGTTATTCTGCATGGATAGACTTGTCATCATTTGCTCCGATGCATGGAGAGAAGTTTGATTATTTTATTAAATACTTTGAGAAGTCATTCACAAGTACTTTTAAAACCCTCCAAAAGATTAATGATCACGCTTCTATTAAACAGTTAGGAATATTACTTGCAACGAATCTATGTTCAATAGTTATAGAAATAAAACTATTACTTACATTCAATCATTCAGTTGAAAGTCAAATTATCAACTACAATTCATCTGCATTCAATATTTCAAGTGGTGCGCCAACCTTGAACATCCTTGACCTTGTTAAAATCAATGAAAATGATCGAGAGAGTACTACAATAAATGCGGTAGACAATCAACTTATTCTGCACTATCAATTAGCTCATGTCTCTCATGGCCTTTCTAAATTCGGTCAATTATTTTTAAATACATATGAAAGGTTCGTTAATGAGCAACTTTTGTCCAATGACTTAAAAGCATATGAGATCAAACTTGGCATAAAAAATGAAGCTAATGCAATCACAACTCGATCTTGAATACAATGCAAATATGCTTTGCTGGACAAAGATAAAAATGGGCATGTCAAAGGCATTACTTGAAGGAGAGAAACTTATCAAGAAAATGCAACACATGAGACATGCAGAGCTCTTGAAAATATTTAGTGATATTCTATCCGCTGGATTAATCATCATGTGTGTCATGCTTGCATATGGAGCATATACCCTCTCATACCAACGTATCACAGATTTGACATCCTTCTACATGCCTCTTGAGGTATGTCTACAATCTCAATCTCTACATTCCACCTATTTTTTTACGTGAGCATATTCTTCACATGGATATATTTTGGATGATGGAAGATTTTTTTGTTTGTATTTCAGGTGAAAAAGTCTTGGTGAATTCCAAATAAAATTCCATCTTTAACCTCTAATTTGAAGAGCCTGGGATGCTATGCCATGACCTTCGGTGTTCTCATGGTTTTAGTTGTTGTTTACTTGCTTAAGAGGATGGTATCAAGAGCAACTTCGTCTATAACATTTATTGTTATTATGTTGTGAGTTATTTGTGGTTTTATTGGAAAGTTGTGTATTAATGTATTGAGAGGAATGGAGGCCGGTGGCAAATTTTCAGGGAAGTTAAATGCATGATTCACTTATTTGCTACTCTTTTTATGGTCATGGGTCTTGAGAATCGACAAGAGTCAAGCTATTTTACATGATCAATCCATATGTATTCTACGCCTTACTTCTGATTTATTCTGCATGGATGGACTTGTCATCCTTTGCTCCATTTGATGCTTGGGGAGAAGTTTGATTCTTTTATTAAATACTTTGAGAAGTCATTCGCAAGTACTTTTAAAACCCTCCAAAAGATTAATGATAATACTTCTATTAAATAGTTGGGAATACTACTTGCAATGAATCTATGTTCAATAATTATGGAAATATATCTATTACTTGTAGTTCATCTACATTCGACCATTCGGTTGAAAGTCAAATTATCAACTACAATTTATCTGCATTCAATCTCTTAAGTGGTGTGCCAACCTCGGTCACCCTTGACCTTGTCAAAATTAATAAAAATGATTGAGAGAGTGCTACAATAAATACGGTAGACATTCAAATTTTCCTTCATGATCAAATGCACTATCAATTAGCTCACGTCTCTCATGGCCTTTTTGAATTCGGCCAATTATTTTTAAATACATATGAAAGGTTCGTTAATGGACAAACTTTGTCCAATGACTTGAAAGCGTATCATCATACTTGGTGTAGAAAAATTGAAGTTAAAGCAATCACAACTAGATATTGAATCCAATGAAATACTGCTTTTCGGGACAAATATAAAATGGGCATGTCAAAACCATTACTTGAAGAAAAGAAACCTAGTAGGAAAATGCAACACATGAGACATGCAGAGCTTCTGAAAATAATTAGTGATATTTTATTCGTTGGATTGATCATCATGTGTGTCATGCTTGCATACGGAGCATATACCCTCTCATACCAATGTATCACAGATTTGACATCCTTCTGCATGCAACTTGAGGTATGTCTACAATCTCAATCTCTATATTCCATTTTTTTTATGTGAGCATATTCTTACTATGGATATAATTTGGATGATGGATGAACTTTTTGTTTCTATTTCAGGTAAAAAGTCTTGGTGAATTCCAAATAAAATTGCATCTTTAACCTCTAATTTGAAGAGCCCGGGATGCCATGACACGACCTTTGGTGTTCTCATGGTTTTAGTTGTTGTTTTTTAGCTTAACAAGATGGTATCAAGTGCAGCTTCGTCTAAAACATTTATTGTTATTATATTGGGAGTTATTTGTGGTTTTTGATGCGTGTAGAATTGATAGCAAGTGCACTAGTCGCTCAAGTAATAAAATAAATGAGTATTGATAGCAACTTATCGTTCTCACGAGGACGGTTAATAACTTAGATTTTATTTTAACCTTATTAATTGAGAAATTAAGAAAATATATGATTTCAGATGTGAATAAAAAGAAAATAATAAAAATAAAGGAAATGATCTCCTGGAGAAATAATGATTTGACGATTAGAGCACTTAATTATCACTCCTAGAATGTAATGAATTTTTTCAACTTAGAATTAGTTGAATCGATAACAAAGTGAATTCCCAAAATTAGTTAACCAATGTTTCAGGCTTTAACTACTATCTTATGAATAATTAGAATAAATCAATCCTTTCGATTTTTAATTTACTTAATTAAATCATAAGATGCATTCAATCGGAATTAATATTAAGGGCTTTCTCAAGTTACCTTAATAACTTCACAGATTAGGTCTCTTTCGATTTTCCTAATTGTGGCATGCAATAATTAAGATCAATCCCTAGTAACTATTATGAAAATAATCACTTCTTCTCAGATAACAATCAAATCATAAATCATGGAATCAAAGGAAAGCATTAAACATGAAATTGCAATGCTATTAAAGATTCAAATCAAACTAATATTAAGAAGAATCCAATACATAAATAGGGTTCAACTAGGATGACCCTAATGGAGGAATAAATCTGAGAATAACAACATCAAATCCAGTGTAAAAGATTGGTGAAAGAAAACGAAGAACTCTGGTATAGGCTAAGCGCGTCCTCTCTCGAGTTTCCGACAAAGCTTCGCTATTGTCCTCGATCTTCTCCTCTTTGTAGGCTTCAAAACTATGCTCCAGGGATGCTTTTCCAAGCCCTCTTTTGCCTCTTTTTATAGTTTTTCTCGTCCCCCAAGGAAAGAAATAGAAAATATATCTAAAAAGTGAATAAAAATGACTTTAAAACGGCCTAACAGACCGTCGTCACGACCGTGAAAGACTCCGGCACGGCCGTGACAGAAGGCTGAAAATGCTGAAAAATACTTAGCCATTTTTTGTGCTAAAAATTGTCTGTCACGGCATGACAGAAACTATCACGACCGTAACAGTCTTATTGGTTGTTTTAGGCCTTTTCTTGCCTTGATTTCGACGTTCTCTCGTATCCTGCCATGAATAATTTTCAGATTTAGGTAGAGATCAAATCTAAAGGAAATTATATGAAAACAAATCAAAACTCCTCTTTTCTAAACATAAAAATATTCTAAAGTGTTAATCAAATGATCCAAAATAATGCATGATTTTTCGTGCATCAGTTTTATTGGAAAATTGTGTATTAAACTATTGGGAGGAATGGATGCCGGTGGCTTATTTTTTGGGAAGTTAAATGCATAATTAATTTATTTGCTACTCTCTTTATGGCCATGGGCTTCGAGAAACGACAAGATTCAAACTATTTTACATGATCATTCCATATGTCTTCTACGCCTTGATGCTGATTTAATGTGCATGGATGGACTTGTCATCATTTGCTCCATTTGATGCTTGGGGAGAAGTTTGATTCTTTTATTAAATACTTTAAGAAGTCATTCACAAGTACTTTTAAAACCCTCCAAAAGATTAATGATGATGCTTCTATTAAATAGTTGGAAATACTACTTCCAACGAATCTATGTTCAATAATTATGGAAACAGAACTATTACCATTCGACCATTCAGTTGAAAGACAAATTATCGACTACAATTCATTTGCATTCAATCTTTCAAATTGTGTGCCAACCTCGAACACCCTTGACCTTGTCAAAATTAATGAAAATGATCGAGAGAGTGCTACAATAAATGTGGTAGACATTCAAATTATCATTCATAATCAAATGTCCTATCATTTAGCTCATGTCCCTCATGGCCTTTATGAATTCGGTCAATTATTTTTAAATACATATGAAAGGTTCGTTAATGGACAAACTTTGTCCAATAACTTGAAAGCGTATCAGATCAAACTTGGCGTAGAAAAATTGAAATTAAAGCAATCACATCTAGATATTGAATCCAATGAAAATATGCTTTCCGGGACAAAGATAAAATAAGCATGTCAAAGCCATTACTTGAAGAAGAGAACCCTAGTAGGAAAATGCAACACATGAGACATGCAGAGCTTTTGAAAATAATTAGTGATATTCTATCCGCTCGATTATTCATCATGTGTCATGCTTGCATACGGAGCATATACCCTCTCATACCAACGTATCACAGATTTGACATCCTTCTGCATGCCCCTTGAGATATGTCTACAATCTCAATCTTTACATTCCATTTTTTTACGTGAGCATATTCTTCACATGGATATATTTTGGACGATGGATGATTTTTTTTCTATTTCGAGTGACAAAATCTTGGTGAATTCCAAATAAAATTGCATCTTAAACCTCTAATTTGAAGAGCCTGAGATGCCATGCCATGACCTTTGGTGTTCTTATGGTTTTAGTTGTTATTTACTTGCTTAACAAGATGGTATCAAGTGCAGCTTCGTCTATAACATTTATTGTTATTATGTTGGGAATCCACCAAGACTTTTTCACCTGAAATAGAAACAAAAAAATCATCCATCATCCAAAATGTATCCATGGGAAGAATATGCTCACATAAAAAAAGGTGGAATGTAGAGATTGAAATTGTATATATACCTCAAGCGACATGTTGAAGGATGTCAAATCTGTGATACGTTGGTATGAGAGGGTATATGCTCCGTATGCAAGCATGACACACATGATGATCAATCCAACAAATAGAATATAACTAATTATTTTCAGAAGCTCTGCATGTCTCAAGTGTTGCATTTTCCTGCTAGGTTTCTCTTTTTCAAGTAATGTCTATGAGATGCTCATTTTATCTTTGTCCCGGAAAGCATATCTTCATTGGATTCAATATCTAGTTGTGATTGCTTTAACTTCATTTTTTCTATGCCAAATTTGATCTCATACATTTTCAAGTCATTGGACAAAGTTTGTCCATTAACGAACCTTTCATATGTATTTAAAAGTAATTGACCGAATTCAGAAAGGCCATGAGAGACACGAGCTAATTGATAGTGCATTTGATCATGAAGGAAAATTTGAATGTATACCGCATTTATTGTAGCACTCTCTCAATCATTTTCATTGATTTTGACAAGGTCAAGGGTGCCCGAGGTTGGCACACCACTTAAGAGATTGAAAGCAGATGAATTGTAGTCGATAATTTGACTTTCAACCGAATGGTCGAATGTAGATGAACTACAAATAATAATTCTGTTTCCATAATTATTGAACATAGATTCATTGCAACTAGTATTCCAACTGTTTAATAGAAGCATTATCATTAATCTTTTGGAGAATTTTAAAAGTACTTGCGAATGACTTCTCAAAGTACTTAATAAAAGAATCAAACTTCTCCCCAAGCATCAAATGGAGCAAATGATGACAAGTCCATCCATGTAGAATAAATCAGCAGCAAGGCGTAGAATACATATGAATTGATAATGTAAAATAGCTTGACTCTTATCGTTTTTCGAGACCCATGGCCATAAAAAGAGTAGCAAATAATTGAATTTTGCATTTTACTTCTCAGAAAATAAGCCACCAACATCCATTCCTCCCAATACATTAATACATAACTTTCCAATAAAACCACAAAAACTTCCAACATAATAACAATAAATTTTATAGAAGAAGCTGCAACTGATACCACCTGTTAAGCAAGTAAACATCAACTAAAACCATGAGAACACCAAAGATCATGGCATGGCATCCCAGGTTCTTCAAATTAGAGGTTAAATATGCAATTTTATTTGGAATCCCCTAAGACATTTCACCTAAAATAAAAAGGAAAAAATCATCCATCATCCAAAATATATACATGAGAGGAATATGCTCACGAAAAAAAAAGGTGGAATGTAGAGATTGAGATTGTAGACATACCTCTAGAGGCATGCAGAAGGATGTCAAATCTGTGGTACGTTGGTATGAAAGGGTATATGCTCCGTATGCAAACATAACACAAATTATGATCAATCCAACGGATAGAATATCACTAAATGTCACACCCCACTCTGTGACTAAGTTCTAATCCTAACTATTACATTCCTTAATTACGTTTAGCAATTCTATAAATAAAATTGGCAAAACATCCTCCCTTACTTATTTTTGTGTTATTTCTCAATACATACAATGGATGCCTATATATATTCATCAAAGTTTAAATAAACAGTTATAAGACATCACATTCACATATTATCACTATTATTTCACAACCCATTTCACATTTAACACCGTACATGATCAAATTTTACACAATCTTACAAAATGATTCTAATAAACTCTAGTACAACTCTCGAGTTTATCTATTACATGCATACTTTTTAAAAATGAAAGTGGAAAGAAAAATAAAAGTGCTCCAATGGCTTGATCTCTTCTATATGCATCAAAGGTAAGCTTCGAGTCGACTGAACTCGAGAACTTATAATTATTTAAAAAATTCAACAAGGGTAATGTGAGCAACAATCATTTGCCTAGTTAGTGGAATAAATGTACAACATAGGGGAACAATACGAGTGCATATAACATTTAAATAATCATATTTCTTTCATACGAGAAAATGTTTAAACCATAACTACTATCACACAACTTTTCAAATCATATGAAATTTCACATAAATACAAATTATTTAAGATATCATCATATTCATAGTCAAACTCCACACCTGTGTCATTGCACATACTCATCATGGGTCAATACGTATCCATCTATCATCCATCATACAATTAAGTAGAGCTTTATAATCAAGAGTATCAGATACGTAGAGCAAATCATGGGTCAATATGTATCCCTCTATGATTGTGTGTCATACAGTTAAGCAGAGCTTCATAATCAAGAGTCTCAGATACGCAGAGCAAATCATGAATCAATACGTATCTCTCTATGATTGTATGTCATACAGTTAAGCAGAGCTTCATAATTAAGAGTCTCAGATACGTAGAGCAAATCATGGGTCAATACGTATCTCAATCATGATTGTGTGTCACTCCAATCATAATTCTCAGATACGCAGAGCAATCATGGATCAATACGTGCACGCAGAACAGCCCCCAAAAGGCAAAGACACCCGATATACGCCCCAAATGCTTCATATATATCGAATGCAGTCCCAAAGACCTTTTTCAAACAGCATGGCTATTGAATACATGGAGTTTAACAGTATCAAAATACGCATATCATAATCCCATATCATTATCAAATAAAACTTATTTTAACTTCACAAGCATTGTTCCCTGAAAACATTGCTTGAAACATATCATAAATATCTTTTATAACTCAAGATATGTTCCAATAATAATAATAATAATAATAATCTTTGCTTGAGATAATATCATAAATAAAAGAACTAACATATAACATTTTGCTATGTTGTAAATTTACCCACTCACCTTGTATTTTATCCCTTCAAGGAGGTTTACTAGATTTTCTTCATTTCACTTGTAGTTTGTTGGTTTCCTACGAGTAATGATGTTATTTCACTTTTCAATTACTAATAATAGCAATATGCAATGCATACTCATGCATGAACACTTATTCACCTTAAAATGCATATAATCCCTTCTAATACTAATGTGTAATTTCAAATGTTTATGTTCATATGCTACTTCACATTCCCAACTATTCAATCTTTCAAAGTTTAATTAGGTGTTGTCTTAGGATTTCAGACTGAGTACTTGTCAATGAATAATTCATAACTTCTTAACCACAAAGGCAAATCTCATGATTCTGGATAAATTAGAAACTACACTTACTAAGGTTTCTAACCCCCAAATATTATTAACTAAGTCCAAGTGATTAAATCATAACATCTAAGGCAATCTTACCTAGAGTTTGTGCCCTGACAAACTGTGTCACAGAAAGATTGATTTATATGTTTATTCATACTTTTCCATTTAACTAGATCATATTTTTTTATGAAAAATAGACTTCCTTAGTATTTTTTCATAAAAATAGAGAATTTAACTCCTTGTATAACTCTATAACAAAAATAGTCAATTCGAGTCATGTTATGTTAATTTCCTGGAACCTGACAGAAAACTCACTATGAAATGAAAAATTCATTTCTCCGCCTCTACATATCCAAATTGGATTATTTCACTTCTCACTGAACCCTTGTAAAGTATAATTTAACATTCATCAATTTCAAACCCTAATTCTATTTATCCTAATCATACCATAATCTAGAAGGCGGACCTATCTCTGACTCGGGACAGAGTGAGCGACCTATGGTTCTAGGTTCATAACTTTCTCTACGAAAGTCCTTTTTACATTATTCTTGTGGTCATGGAAAGCTAACATCGAGAGGATGAACCATGAAAAAGTTTCAGACTACTTACGAAGATATGATCATATGAAGTTGAAGGTCAATTTCGGATCCGCAGATTCACCCTAACCCAGCAAACTTGTCGAATTTCCTCAGGCCGTTCGACAATGGATCTGATCTTGAAAATTTTTCATTTTCGGCTTGCAGATAATACGAGTAAATTATTTATTTATTTTTTTCAGAATTTTAACACGTCATATGATGATTTGGAAAAATCTTTTTCTATGCAGCTGGTGAGCTGCCTGCTTCAACTGCTTGAAACCCTATTGGTTGAAATGGATTTTCAATCATATTATTTGGTTAAAAATTAATGTTAAACTTTTAATTAACATTAGTTAATCATAATTAAATATGTTTATTATAATATTTACAAATATTAAAATTTATTCCTAATAACCTTATATAATTTCTTTATAACGCTTATCGATAATTTAATTTTGATTATGTTTTAATCCAAGGGTTAGTTGCTACTCGCAACCATGACTATATAAGCATTTAAACTTACTTAAAATGATAATTAAAAGCAAGATTATGTTAAAATGATATTTGTGGAGCACATCCGTGATAATTCTCCCCTCCTTAAAAATTTTCGTCCCCAAAATTAAGATATATGTTGTGAAGGATAAGAATGAATACTTCCTTCTTATTTGGTCATTCTCATTTCCAGCTTTCTCTTTACTTGAATGATTTTTTTTCCTATAACACAAATACTAAAGGAAATTTTCATTTCTGAAGTTCATTTTCCTTGACTCTTATAATTTATACATTATTTTCTTCTCAAGACAAATTCTCTTATACTCGAATAGATTGAGTTGCTCGTTATGTGCAGAAGGCCTCTACAATTTATTGATGGTGCAATCTTTAATTCTATATGAGCAGATGGTAATTGTATGTATTATTTTTTGTTGGTGTTCTGCTCTTTTTGGTTCTTGCTTAAACGCGACTGCTTCCACACTAGATTATTGTATCCCAGAAGAGATGAGAAAAGCTAGTTATTGCATCAACCTAGATGAGTTAGCACTCATTTCACATGGACATAATAACAAGAGTTTGTCAACCAATGAAGGGCTAGGTGAAATAGCAAGGAAGATCTCTATTTCACTTGTTGATGGCATATTGACAAGTAAAATATTTTTTTGTGTCAACAAGTATGTCGAAAAACCATCAAGAAGCTTTTGGATGTTGTAAATACACAATATCTTTGATCAATATTTTTTTGTGTCTACAAAGGATTCGATCAATATCATTGAACATAGAAACATTGAAGATATTGTAAATACACAATATCTTTGATGGTGGAACTTAACAAATAAACAGTTGACCCAATACATGTCAAAATCTCATATGGTATTATGTATCATGGACATAACTTTCCTTCATTTTCTTTTTATAGGTAATGTATCTTTGTAAATTCACTATTGTGGTCTCTTTTTATTTTTCTTGATATTTCACAATAATCCTGCATATATCATATTCTTTTGTCTATAACATTTTCCTAATGTGCATATTTAAAATTTCATAAAAGAATTAATTCTTTCATCTAGTCTTGTTACCATGGTTAATTTTATACAAAGTTCCCATAAAGCTAAGTACCAAGGTTATGAGTGGAAAACTAATTGCAAGGAAATTTCCAAATATTGGACAAACTTTATGGATAACAAGAACAATGGGTAGTACTTCAATAATTATATGAGTCTATCATGACACATTGGATAAAGGGAACGACAGAATAACCATCGACTATTATGCATCCATAAGTCAAATACGATCATTATTATTCGTAAGAATAAGCAACAATGAGTTTTGTGAATAAGACTTTTCCTTTCTAATTGATTTACAATAGTGAAATGCCAATTCGAGTTAACGATCGAGGATCAGAAAGGCGTCCCCCTCCAATCGCTCATTCGTTAAACTTCAAAATAACATTTCATGAGTCGATTTGAGTTTGCGATTGAGGATCTCCAATCACTCATTCGCTAAACTTCCAAAATTGATGGACATACTAAAGTCTGAAATGGCAAATCATTTATCACCCATAAAGGAATGGCAATGGTGATTTAATTAATCACCCTAGATGAGATGTGATAGATAATGATGAGTAAAAATCACTTCCAAATATGAGGGATTGCAATCGATAACAACTAATTAAGAATCGTCAATGATTCAGAATGCATAACAATGGATATTGTTTGACAACTGTGGGTTGACAATTGACAATAATTCTGATACGAGTAATAGCAATTCAAGGTTTCATAGTGATTTCAAGATCAGTGATAATAATTCACATTAGATAATACTTTAATGATCATCATATAATTTGAATTCTATCAAATAGGTATCATTTTTCAACATTAAACTGATTTGATGATTGATTCTCCAACCCTTATGCATAGTCTAATATTATTATTTATTTCTATAAAATGTTTACCATTTCTTATTAATATAGACATCTCATAATGTCTTCATAGGATTACAAGCGTTTATTCTCTTACTGATTGTCCCTACAGAATCTTCTATATTCCGTATAATAATGTTGAGATTTGATGTTCTCAAACCCGAAGAAAAAAACTCATACTTTACCATCTACACATCCAACACCAGTATTTTCTAATTTTCCTACTAAGGATCATTCATATATATCTATAAAGTTTTCATTATCACATTCAAATTTCACTTATGTTATTTATGGCACATTTTGCAAATTGATTTTTAAAGACTATTTAAAATAACATAACTATAATTTATTCTTTTTTATCAACATATTTTATTTCTATCAATCCCAATCTTGTAGAATAAAGCTTTAAAGTCAATTCACGTGTATGTTATTCACAAATTTAGAATAATCATAATCACTTGAAAGAGTCGAACAAATGTAGTGTTCAAATCCAAAAACTTCATTCTTAAAATTAGAATATCAATGATGTAATACATATAGGTAATCCAATGTATGTTAAATACAAAATTATGAATGGTGGCTTGGAAATATCCTCTCATCACACCTTCATAAGGTTCAAATGTATATATTCCAAATCACAATGTCTCATTGCAAAACTTTTATAACACAATATCTTAGGTTGTGACTTTTGTTATTTTTGCATTTTTCTTTTTATATAAAATGCAAACTTTTATGTAATAAGTTCTTGTTCAAATCAATAAGTTGTTCATACTCAGACATATATAAATGATTAGTTCATATTTTCTTAGATTGGGTACAAGGAAACACGTCATGCTTCCTTTCTATATTAGGAAGAAGGGTCGCATGATAAATAATGATCAAACTCATTCAGATACCAGATGATCATATGTACTCAGGACATGATTTGTTTTTCTTAGAATTGACATGACCTAATATCATGAGGTCAACCCAGAACTTACTCATAATTTGACTCTTACTTTTATTTTTCGCTAATAATTTTGTGAAATAGTGTTTAAATATCTCTCATGATGTACACGACTTTTAGAATTGAGAGATCGTAAGTTTATGAGTGGTTTGATGGTAAAAAATTCTTAATGATCATATCGAGTTCCATGTATATAGAGGTTGAGATATACCATTTTTTTAACTTTAGCTAATGCTATCCATATATTAAAGTCATTTTTGAGAATCTAGTAGTACTTGTAGTTCATCAAGCAAGTAACTCATTCTTGATAAACTATTCTTCACAATCACTTAAAATGTATATAATTCATGTCCAACTAAGGAATTTATCTTTCTTCTTAAAGAATAAATCCGAAGCTCAAAATTTTGACTGAATGCATACCTCATTGGAATGCTTTCATAGTTTTTTTTTAATCTTACATGTGTTATACAATAAGGAGTCTTAGAAGTAGGAATAGTTCTATGGACTAGATTCATAAAGATTTTCCTCTATCTCCTCTGTCATAATATGGAAAGCTCTTAACAATTTAACAAATTCATATATGATTGGAATATCTTTCAATCGTGACCCCTTTTACCTTTATCTCAATGAGAGAAGCAACGTATGTTCATCATTCCTTCCTAATCAACTTCTCTATCATTACTATATAAATAATGCAAGAGGGGATAGTTTTAACATTTATCAAAAAATGTAACTCTTGATTTTCCTAATAACTCAAAGTAAACTTCTTCCTTAAAACAATGTGAAGTGGCATGATGACGAACTAATCAATCACCTTCAGGTAAGACATTACAGTTTTAGATATTTAAATAAATAAAATATGTCATCATTTCCCACTTAACTACCTTCACACCATATTCATTTATTTCTTTTGCAAGAAATTAACTATGATAGTTTGATTCCTAACATTGCCATCATGAAATATTATTGACGGACCCATTATAATAACATCATCACATAGGGAGGATCATTATTGGCATCAAATGCCACACCATGTACCGATGCATAATGCATGAGATGAAAATGAACTCCAAATAAGTCGATCGTTAGATGGAGCAAATTTACAAAGGCCAATAATATTTAATTGGCCCTCACCACATTACTCATGTGGTAATAGATTTACCCGAAAAGTAATCAAAATTATGCACTATCAATCTAATGCAGATAATGTCACCTAACATTAAACTTAAGTCATACTGTCTATAGAATCTTATAACCTAAGCTCTGATACCAAACTCTATCACACCCCACTCTGTAACTAAGTTCTAATCCCAACTATTACATTCCTTAATTATGTTTAGCAATTCTATAAATAAAATTGGCAAAATCTCCTTCCTTACTTATTTTTGTGTTATTTGCCAATACATACAAAGGATGCCTATATATATTCATCAAAGTTTAAATAAATAGTTATAAGACATCACATTCACATATTATCACTATTATTTTATAACCCATTTCACATTTAACACCCTACATGATCAAATTTTACACAATCTTACAAAATGATTCTAATAAACTCTAGTACAATTCTCGAGTTTATCTATTACATGCATGCTTTTTAAAAATGAAAGTGGAGAGAAAATAAAAGTGCTCTAACGGCTCGACCTCTTCTATATGCATCAAAGTTAAGCTTCGAGTCGACTCAACTCGAGAAAAAAAATTCAACAAATGTAACGTGAGCAACAATCATTTGCTCATTGAGTGAAATAAATGTACAACACAGGGGAATAATACGAGTGCATATAACATTTAAATAATCATATTTCTTTTATATGAGAAAATGTTTAAAGCATAACTACTATCACATAACTTTCCAAATCATATGAACTTTTACATAAATACAAATTATTCAATATATCATCATATTCATAGTCAAACTCCGCACATGTGTCATTGCACATACTCATCATGGGTCAATGTGTATCCCTCTATGATTATCTGTCATACAGTTAAGCAAAGCTTCATAATCAAGAGTATCATATACGCAGAGCAAATCATGGATCAAAACGTATCCCTCTATGATTGTATGTCATACAGTTAAGTAGAGCTTCATAATCAAGAGTCTCAGATACGTAAGGCAAATCATGGGTCAATACGTATCTCAATCATTGTGTGTCACCCCAATCATGATTCTTAGATATGCAGAGCAATCATGGGTCAATATGTGCACGCAGAGCAGCCCCCAAAGGACAAAGACACCCGATATACGTCCCAAAGGCTTCATGTATATCGAATACGGTCCCAAAGACCTTTTTCAAACAACATGACTAATGAACACATAAAGTTTAATAATATCAAAATACGCATATCATAATCCTATATCATTATCAAATAAAACTTATTTTAACTTCACAAGCATTGTTCCCTGAAAACATTTTTGTGAAAAAGGTTATTCCACCTCATATGATATTCTTGAAACATATTATAAATATCTTTTATAACTCAAGATATGTTCCAATAATAATAATAATAATAATAATAATAATAATAATCTTTGCTTGAGATAATATCATAAATAAAAGAACTAACATATAACATTTTGCTATGTTGTAAATTTACCCACTCACCTTGTACTTTATCCCTTCAAGGAGGTTTACTAGATTTTCTTCATTTCACTTGTAGTTTGTTGGTTTCCTACGAGTAATGATGTTATTTCACTTTTCAATTACTAATAATAACAATATGTAATGCATGCTCATGCATGAACACTTATTCACCTTAAAATGCATATAATCCCTTCTAATACTAATGTGTAATTTCAAATGTTTATGTTCATATGCTACTTCACACTCCCAACTATTCAATCTTTCAAAGTTTAATTAGGTGTTGTCTTATGATTTCAGACTGAGTACTTGTCAATGAATAATTCATAACTTCTTAACCACAAAGGCAAATCTTATGATTCTAGATAAATTAGAAACTACATTTACTAAGGTTTCCAACCCTCAAATATTATTAACTAAATCCAAGTGAGTAAGTCATAACATCTAAGGCAATCTTACCTAGAATTTGTGCCCTGATAAATTATGTGTCACAGAAAAATTGATTTATATGTTTATCATACTTTTCCATTTAACTAGATCATATTTTTTATGAAAACTAGACTTCCTTAGTATGTTTTCATAACAATTAGAGAATTTAACTCCTTGTTAACTCTATAACAAAAATAGTCAATTCGAGTCGTGTTATGTTAATTTCCTGGAACCTGACAGAAAACTCACTATGAAATGAAAAATTCATTTCTCCGTCTCTACACATCCAAATTGGATTATTTTACTTCTCACTGAACCCTTGTGAAGTATAATTTAAATGTATAAATTTCAAACCCTATTTCTATTTATCCTAATCATACCCTAATCTACAAGGCGGACCTATCTCTGACTCGTGATAGAGTGAGCGACCTACGGTGCTCGGTTCATAACTTTCTCTACGGAAGTCTTTTTTACATAATTCTTATGGTCATGGGAATCTAACATCGAGAGGATGAACCATGAAAAGTTTCAGGATTTATGAAGAACTACTTACGAAGATATGAACATATGAAATTGAAGGTCGGTTTCGGATCCGCAGATTCATCATAACCTAGCAAACTTGTCGAATTTCCTCAGGCTGTTCGGCAATGGATCTGATCTTAGAAATTTTCGACTTGCAGATAATACGAGTAAATGATTTATATATTTTTTTCAGAATTTTAACACTTCATATGACGGTTTGGAAAAATCTTTTTCTAAACAGCTGGTGAGCTGCATGTTTCAGCTGCTTGAAACCCTATTAGTTGAAATGGATGTCCAATCATATTATTTGATTAAAAATTAATGTTAAACTTCTAATTAACATTAGTTAATCATAATTAAATATGTTTATTATAATATTTACAAATATTATAATTTATTCCTAATAACCTTATATAATTTCTTTATAACGCTTATCGATAATTTAATTTTGATTATGCTTTAATCCAAAGGTTAGTTGCTACCCGCAATCATGACTATATAAGCATTTAAAATTACTTAAAATGATAATTAAAAGTAAAATTATGTTAAAATAATATTTTTAGAGCACGTCCGTGACACAACATTTTCAAGAGCTCTGCATGTCTCATGTGTTGCATTTTCTTGTTAAGTTTCTCTTCTTCAAGTAATGCCTTTGACATGCCCATTTTTATCTTTGTCCAGCAAAGCATATTTGCATTGTATTCAATATCGAGTTGTGATTGCATTAACTTCAATTTTGATGTCAAGTTTGATCTCATATGCTTTCAAGTCATTGGACAAAGGTTGCTCATTAACGGACCTTTTATATGTATTTAAAAATAATTGACTGAATTCAGAAAAGCCATGAGAGACAGAGCTAATTGATAGTTCCGGATAAGTTGATTGTCTACCACATTTATTGTAGCACTCTCTCGATCATTTTCATTGATTTTGGCAAGGTCAAGTGTAATATCTCAAATCTAATTCGTATATCATTATATGTTGTAATATTATAACTTATGATTGATGAACGATATGATATATGTATTCATTCTAATGTCACTCATCAATTTTTTTAAAATTTAAATAAAGTATTAAGATATAATTAATAGACATTCTATGCTAAAGCATATACTCATATTATTAAGTATGCATATAATTATTAACATGTAGATTTAATCTCAAGAACTAATCAAATGTTGCCAAATGGCACCTAGGAAAAGTATGTGTAAAAATATTTAATATAGAAAATGTATGAATAAATTATTTGAGTTATATTATCATAATATATACCTAATAATTAATAATTATTGTCCATTAATAAGTTATTTTGAATGTCAAAATTCTATTGGATAAAAAGTTGCTCACATGCAAGCTGCCAGCAAGCTAGCAGCTTGCCACCTCATGCTTAGCTGATTTTTTCAACCGCCTTTCTCATGTGATAAAAATCCAAACAAAATCCACCTGTATCCATCATATGTTTAGATATTTCACCTAAATTATCATATCTTGATCCTTTCTGTGGAGGGCGGAGGAAATTCTACAACACCGATCACTTAAGGTGGCAATTCTAACCCTAAGCTAATAATCCTTTTGATGATCATCTTTTAGTCGTCAAATCTTCTCCAAAAATTATGAAATTTCTTATGATTAATCCTCTATGAGTCTACTTTCATTGAGATTTGTAATCAAGTTAATATGATTTATGTAGAAAAAGTTATGCTCTTATCTTTAAGGTACTATCACTCTGTCCGTCGAAATTGTTACCTGAATTTGTAAATTATGTATTAAATTCAATATGTCGTAGAATTATTTGATAATTTAGGATGTTATAAATATTTAAGTTAGGTTTCATTGACAATTGGAATCACTCTAAAAATGATATGTGTAGAGAAAGTTATAAATGTGTTATCGAGCCTTACTCAGTCTGTCAAGATGGAACTTGAGGCAAATTATGCTAATATTGGTTAAATTTATTGTGCTCCGTACAAATAGATATAAATTCAAGTAATGTTATGAGTTGCACCCTAATATTTTGCTATTTGGGAAAATTAAAAGTACTAGGATAGGGAATAGTTATTATTTAGATAAATCATAAAAGTGAGGTCTCTCAGTCTGTCAGAACATAGAAACAAGATAAAAGTTAGGCTGAATGTTGATTTTCTTGTGAACAAATCACAATGAAATAAGATATGAAACTTTATTATATTAAGATATTAGCAATTAAGAAGTAAGAAAAATTGGAATGAACAAATTTGGTTATCAATTCAAGCAGATACAAATTTTATTTTATTATGTATACAATCTATCTTAATAGTAGGCCAACTCTTGTGATAAATAGTTACTCAAGTTATGAGAGTAAATATTTAGGAGTCATGTACCTCTTAAATTAATTATGTTTCATGTGTGATAGGTTTGTGTTTCAGATCATATAAGTAATGTGTTCTTATTATTATTGTATAAGAGTAGAAGAGTAAAGTAGTGAAAAAGGAAAGGAAAAATCTTTTGGTAGCTCTTATAGGTAAGTTGGTTTCTCCTACTCTATGTATTCACCTCTTTTACATTCGGTGTGACATTGATTGTAATATGTATTGAATATGTCTTGGATAAGTTCTTATGAATAGAATATTTGGAATGATTGATCAGTATTTTGAAAACCATATGTGATATGCTATGAATTAATTTTGAGAAATGCAATTATGAAAAGTATTTTTTTTAGGCTTACACAGACGTTGTACAATTTTGGGTCCACATAACCTTGTAGCCACATTATTCTACTGTAATGCTAGTCATGATTGTAACGCCCCCAAATCGACCCCGCCACATGGCGAAGACCATAATATTGATCATATCTCAATCAAGAAGCGGATGAAAGAATAATAAAAAAATAAAGAAAAAAAATAAATTTAATTGTGGAAATCTAAAAATGACTATATCATTTCTAAGAACATAATGAGTTCGAGCTTGCACATCAACACAATTTTTTTATTATTTACATATTATTCTAGCCCCTCAACATTGGTGTCTGGGTCCACCACTGTTCTTGTGCATCTACTTTCATCTGTTTCCCTATGTGGTTCAGATGTTTGACATTCCAATTAAGTAATCCAAGTTCTAGTAACTTGCAGCTTGAGATGGTGTGACTGGATTATTTTCCTGTACTGGCGTCAGAGGTTTTAACCTTATATTCCTCTCTTGCAGGTTTGGGCTTCTGGTTTCTCTGCTGCTTTTTTGAAAAAGGAGAGCGTCGCCTCAAAGAGGATGCCGAATACCAACAGTTCAGGGGCTGGAGGTACTGTAAATACCGGTTCTAACAGTGAAACAAAACCTGCGGCAGCCGAATCTGCTTTGTTAATAATCTTGGAGATCTTCAAAGTGGTTTTGAATTTGCCTGCTATCAACAGGTAGAACCTTCTTCCGAGTCATCAGTTGTGCTTATCACTCTGATTCTTCTGTAATTCTTATCATGACCAATTAGTATCACAATAGAACACTTAGGTTATGTTTGGCAGCAGAACTTTGCCTAGTTCTAGAACATTGAGGACAATAGAACACTTAGGCAAAGTTCTACCAAACACCCTTCACAATGAGAACATTGAGAACATTGCGTCACGTGACATATTTGCCGAACTTTTTTGGAAAAGTTCTCGAAAAAAAGTTCTCACCAATCGTGAGAGCATTAAGAACATTGCAGTCGACATAAACATTTTTCTCTCGCCTCTCTTTCCCTCGTCTCCACCCCCCATCTTCTCCGCTGTCGCCGCTGCCGCTGCTCTGCTGCCGTCTCTGCTGCCACCGTTGTCGCCGTCGCTGTCGCCGCCACTGTCTTTGTTGTCATTACCGCTGCCATCACCGCCTCCGCTGTCATCGCCGCTGTCGTTGTTGCCGTCGTCGCTGCCATCGCCGCCTCCGCTGCCGTCGTCGCTGTTCCTGTTGTCATCGCCACTGTCACTACTACCGCTGCTCTGCTGCCGCTGTCGTCGTCGCTGCTCTACTGTCGCTGCCGCCACTGCTGTCGCCGTTGTCGCTGCCATCACCACTGTCGTCGCTGCCGCCATTGTTGTCGCCATCGCCGCCGCCATCATCGCTACTCTGCTGGTGTTACCGTCGCCTGCCATGGACGCCGAGTTCAGCTAGTCGAAGTTCTACTCGGATAAGAAAGTTGATCCAAACAGCATATGAAAACTTTCCTTTCACATCAGAACTTTTTTAGAACTTGGAAGAACTTTGGTTCTTCAATCCAAACGCACCCTTAAAGATACATCAATGTCCTTGAGAATTCTGGGTGTTTTTGACAAGTCGGTTGTGAATTTCATCAGTAACATATTTGATGAATGCCCATAAAATGAGGCTTACACAGACACTACACAATTTTGGGTCCACATCACCTTGTAACCATATTATTCTACTATAACACTAGTCATGATTGTAACGCCCCCAAATCGACCCCGTCACGTGACGAAGATCAATCTGAAGACGCTACAACGTGCTATGACTTTGACCATAATACGTCAGCGGATGAAAGAATAATAAAAAAATAAATTTAATTGCGGAAGTCTAAAAGTGGCTATATCATTTCTAAGAAATAAAATGAAGTTTTACATCATGAATCTATAATGCGAAAGGTAAAGAAAACTAATAAACAATCTAATAAGCTGGTTCATGTTCTTTCTTGTCGCCAGAGTTTTGTCACCACACGCCTACTCCACCACGTCACTGACCTGATCCTATGGAAATCAGACACAGGGAAGGAGGTCCTTCCGTAAGCTTTACAACCTAGTGGGGAACCACATGATATACAATGTATAACATGAATAAAATAATCAGAGATAAATAATCATGCTTAAGTTAAACTTGAAGGATAATATGGCAGCATCATAGATCATGCTTCTTGATCTTGATTTATTACTAGAAATCAGGGTGATTGTAGGTGCCTTTAGTTCTTGGGGTATGCCGAGCAAACGATATGGCCTTGTGCGGGTCAGTGAGTGATCAAATCATGACCAATGGAGTTATCCTTATCTTGATGCACTTAGCTTGGACTGGCAACCCATTGTTAATCTTCCATCTAAACTTATTAATCACTTTTAATAACTTGTGACTCTTTATTCTTTATTTAATGTAGACGATAAAATCAATAAAAAATAAATCATGAAAAGAATAGATCTTGAAAATTAGGGATGGATCTCTGTGAGGACAAAAAATAGGATCAGTTATACACAAGAAATATTCGGATTGAGAAGTGGATTAATTAATAACTCTAATAAAAGGATTACTGGAAATCGATCGACCAGTTCTGGGGAACGGTCGACCGGTTGGTTTCGGGTCAGTCGATTAGTTAAGATCGGTCGACTGGTAGGTAATTCGGATCGGTCGATCGGTGGGCAGGGATTGGTCGACCGATCAGGTCACAATACAAGAGGATCGGTCGACCAATCGATATATAAAGAGATTCGGCTGTGGGTCATTATATCGGTCGACCGGTTGCTGGCAATGCATGCGACCGGTCGACTGGTAGGCGTCCTAAAAAGTTGCAGAATTCGAATTTTTCTAAAAATCTCTAACATCAACTCATCCTAATCTAGTTCCTATGTACTAACAATCAATCAAACCACAAAGATAACAACAGAAATCAAAACAGTATGCACCTCAATCAAACAATAAAAGAATTCAAGAATTAAACAACCAAAATGATAACTTTAGGGCCTTCTTCTTATTTTCCTCATTTCATAATCGATTAGGGCATGGGTTAAAACAATTCAGATGTCATGCAAGGTGATTTCAGTTCACCCATCTCTATTCGCGATTAATCCTTTCTTTCATTCGTCGGAAATATCAAAGACGCCCCTTGTTTCCTCCCTGTTCTCCCTTTCGACCACCCTCTGCAAAATTCCAACGAAAGGGCATAAGAAGAACAGAACTCGGAAGATGATAGGAGGAGGAGATCTTAGCACTACTTGCAATTGAGACGAAAGGGAAGACGTCTCTGCGTAGGCCTTGCACAGGGCAACAACGAAAGAGAGGAAGATAAAAAAGAACCGGCTGAGGGGAGGGGGATTTAATACAATTTTGTTTTACATAATTAAAAGTCTCCTCTAGATTAATCTCCTAGTTTTGTGGAAGTCATCTTAGCCCTTGATTTTCCTAACTTTGATTGGCATTGGATTTTTTTTATTCCTTTCGTGCTCTCCCAGGTCCCCATCACGTTTTCTTTTCTTTTGTTTTTTATATATATCTGTTTGGCCGGTTGTTACAATGATCAACTTAGTATTTGAATAAACCACTTCTAGCTGCTTGTTATCCTGCACTAATCACAGGAGACTGGAAAATATATTTACAGCTCTGCTGACAAGAGTTATCCCTGCAAAATCAGTGGAATCATTCGTAGAGAGACAACGGAAAGCTGGGCATCAAGTCAAGGCATGCGACTTTGTGTCGTCGCCACACTTTGATCATCTCAGAAGCCATCCAGATCTTTATACTTCTCAGCTTGCCAACTTTCTGGAGGACTGTGCGCTTATTTCTTGCAGAAATGGGTCATAGAGGGCAGCATCGTACTTCATTATTCCTTTGTTCTTCTCAACATCAATACGATTCTTTTTCCTGGCCCGAATTCATGTTCCAAGTGTAGAAAGTTCTTTATTCCCTTCTACTTGAATACGACATGGTATGATTCTTGTAAAAGACATAATAAACAGCTTGTTGTTTTAGCCATAGTTGAAACAACAATGGAGTGTCGAATTAAGAACGAGAAATACCAACCGGAGGGGTATAATTGTATGTGGAAGGAACTAATATGATTGAATAAATCATCAATACCATAGTTCTCTCTCTCTCTCTCTCTCTCTCTCTCTAAGATGTGGTCAATAATTGAATCTATCGGAATAGACCTTTGAACAACGTGCGGGACCACTTACAATCATTGCAAGAACAAGAAAAAACAGAAATCTCTCTACCTTAGAACAACTCTGCTCTCACAGTAACGACATTTTAAAATTGTTACAGCCAAACAGCTAATGTCCCAACTACATAATTCCCACTTTCTCGTGAAACATGAACACAAAGCTGGCCAAGGCAATCTTCACTTTAATATCATCTGCCATCTACCTGCTTTTTCTCCGTGCCTGGTAACCTTGTTGTTCAGTTATGCAGGGGGAGCATCTACATTTCAGGCACTGCATATCAGAGAGTAATTAATTATTTCCATGTACACATCACTGTTGATGACAATCTCGTAATAACCAGAATGCAAGCTTTGCTGTAATGATTTAAGTTACTCATTCAACGACCAAAAGCCCATAAATTCAATGTTTCAAAAGAAAGAAAAAAGGCAGCACATTCATATTTTTCTCTGCGCCCTGGCCAGCCGGGATTCTCTTAGATGGTATCAAACTGAAGCTGACGAAGGTTCACATATTTCATCTAAACTGAAGCATGTTATAATTCCATAAGATCTTTCAATATATAAGATGAATTAAGACCACCAAATTCACAGGATACTCAAACAATTATTCCTATCTCAAGTGTCAAAAATACAAGATATACCGTAACCAACTACAAGATATACTGAACATGTATCCATTGTCTCCCTTGCTACAGATTTAGACATGTTACAAGAAAAAAAAACTTGAAAATTTTAAGTGCTGCACAAACTAGAGGATCTATGTGCTTGTAAGCATAGCTTTGCTTAAACATGAAGTCCAGATGTATGAACAAGCATCTATTCCTTTGTCCGAGTGTTTGCAGTTTGCATCTATCTACTAGTTGATGTTGGAGGCATTGGGTATGTCATTGGTTGGATGTTCACCGGTGCACCGGGAACCACAGCTCCAGAAATGGGAGCCCGCACTCCATATGCCATATGGGGTGCTGCCGGAAGAGGAAGGCTAACTGGAGTACCAACTGCAGAAATAAGAGGGCCACCGACTGGTTGCCCAATTGTGGTCCCGAACATGCTAACACCAGGAGGACCTCCGGATGGTTGAGTAGTTGGTTTGGGAGATTTCACCACTGGTCCTGCTGCTGGCCCATTACCCTGGCCAGTAATTGGTTGTTGAGAAGTTGATACATCACCATTGCCCACACTCGTAATATCGTGGATGCTGGTACGTCTCCTGTCCTTGTTCATTGAGTTCAGACGAATGAAGTATTTCTGAGCATGGCTTGCAACTTGAGTAGGTGTCCTTGATATGACGAAATTCCGAGAAATGCTCCTCCAGTCACCTTTGCCATATTTATCGAGTCCAAGAAGAAACAACCTGTTGAAAAGGCCAGCAGATATGAACATCTATGGAAGTTATCCATCCGATCGAGATACTAAATCATGCCGTTAAAGCTACCAAGATCGGTAGTTGACCTCAAATTGACTATTGATCTTAAAACACAACACATAATAAATGTGATTAAGCAAGTGCTAACAACAATACACATTGCAGGTTTGATCAGTAGTGATCTATGTCACTCCTATCATAACCAATTTGGAGAAACATACATTAATATCAAAGACTAGAGATTTCCATCTACATATGCACTCAGTTATTTTCCAATGAATAAAGGAACGCTAGACTCAGCTTCCAAATGTCAAGCATGGATGATCCAACAAAATTTAGCTCTCATGTCAAATTATCTTTAGAGGGGTGTTATGTCAACTGAGCTAGCTTATCAGGTTTTATTCATAATATTTCTTGAAGAAAAATAAGGTTTGATTGAAGACTGTTTATTGTAAATCATCAGTCCAATAAATTCCATTATTTCACATTTCTTCTATACTCGAAAATCATCTTATGAAGTTATAGGGGAGTTGCTGGAGTCTCCTATATTTCAGATGCTGAACTCATGGCACTCATGTCTAAATCTAAGTTCCATACAAAAACTGAGACACAGTTGTTGAAAGAAACACTGAGAAGGCAAAGCAAAGAAGGAATTCAACAATCTTTCTATTCTTCCTAATAATTTATACACAATCAAACTGAGATGAGTTGACTATGTTCAGTGCTATTTAATCACACAAGCCTTTAAATTATTAAGCATTAAATAAGTTAATTAAGAACAACAATATCAGTACAGACAATTTACCTACAACCCAATGCAGCAGTGTAAAACAATAACTTCTGGTACTCACAGAATAACTACCATGAGAAGCAACTATATGCTCTGATTATTCCACACTATGAAATTCCCAATTGACAACCAAAGTCAATCTTACTCCATCTTGTGAGTTATTATCTCTACAATATCCTTATTTGACACTTCAGCTAGCTCACGTTTTCTTCACCCACAAAATTTGTCGCCGAGTATAACTTAGGCCATCCAGAAAACCAATAGGAATCATGCAAGAAATTTTCAAGCTCCATTTTCGAGATAATTTGGAATAATGTAAATTTCTGTTTACTATAGTGCGATGAAAGTTTCAAAAAAGTTAACTATCAGAAGGTTAGTTGTGTCATGTCAAACAAGAATTCAAGAACAGTTTGACAATGTGGAACACAATATTCTGATACGGGATCTGACTTTTTATTGGGGAAAAAATGTGCAAAGACAGAAGATGTAGCAATTTTTCTCACAGGTACTGAAAAAAATAAAAAAAAAATGGTGTGTGTCTTTGATCGTCATTAAAGTCTTCTAAGAGTACTCACTCAAAAATGCCAAAATTGTTCCACCATAAAGGCAGAGAAATAGATACATGATTCTAACTAAAAACGTTCAATTACTATGACGCTGGATGCTTTAGAAAAGTGGCTAAACAGTTCAAGTGAAATTACCATTTTTCCGATTACATGTCAAATTATCATTCTAATCAAGAAATTTTGGGTGGTTGACAAATTCAATGTCCTCTATTGCAGGATATGAAAATATTAGCATATATAGATTCCATATTTGCCATCATTTCCTCAGGTCAACCTTCCCCTTAGAGACAATTTAGGAAACGGGACATTCGGCAGGAGTGGTAGATCTGAACTGCTAAGCTGTTAAAACCACTAAAGCACTAACACCGACTGTGCAGAAGGCTACTTCAAGTTAATGAAAAGAACCAGCTACTATAAGTTTGTCTGGCTATGTTGGGATAAATCATATAGCATATGATCAACATTTCCTAAGAATCTTAATCATGTCGTGAGAAAAGTATATGATCATATTCACAAGGTAAACAAAGTCAATTCACTGTTTTTCAGTGAACATGATTACTTATACATCAGCATCATAGAAGGGAGAGTTAAGAGCTCAACATGAATTCACCTGTGTTCATCCTCAGTCCATGCTATTCCCTTTCTGCGTTCTTGGTCTGACTTGGATCCTTTGTTACCATGACTAGAATCGCCATGGGAGTGACCTCCCTTCCTGCCGCTGCCACCTTCGCTCGGGTCACCCCCTTCGGAAGAAGACGTGTAGCAAGGCAGGGGAACTCGACCGGACTCAATACTACTGACATCCTCCACTAAGAGTTCATAGTGCTGTTTAATATCCTCGATGGTTTTGCCCGGTACATCAGCCGTAATCTTCTCCCATCGATCGGTGGTGTCGTCAGGGTAAGTTGCCAAAGCGCTCTCGAAGGCCTTTTCCTGCTCCCTAGTCCAAGATGCACTGCTACTTGCTTCTTCCATCACCATGCCGACGAGTTCAGCCAACTGCAATAGGCAAAGGGGATGCTGCAACCATCTGAATCCTAGATAGCTTCAAATTCTTCCACTTGTGGGCATAAAGGTGACATCTTTCCAGCAATATCCCAACCCTCTACCTCAGATTGGTGTTCAGAACCATTAAATTCTCCTCAACAGCTATTGGGGAAACGGGTCCTTGCTGCTATTGCTAATGGACAATACCAGCGCTTGCTGTCTAACACATAGGCATGAGGAAAAACATATTAACAATTCAAAAGGAAGGTTGTAAATTTTAAAGCAACAAACTTTATTCAGGCGTGCAAAAGGACAAGTTTGTTCAGAGCATATTTAAGAGAGGTAGCCCTACACAGTCACAAGGAGGTAAGAGACAATTGCATCAAATGGCCCGAACACTATCAGATCAAAACGAAGAACAAGAAGATGAGTATCTCTGGAATCGCAATAAATCCCAAACTGATGAACCAAGGGATTCAGTGGATCCAGATGAGAAATATCCAGCAGCTTGAAAGCGGAAGCAAGGAGATAAAGAAGAACTGAAGAAGGTTTAGAGGGGATTGGTGGAGACCAAAGGAACAGGACAAATATCCAAGATGGTGGATTGCTATGATAAATTCAAGAAGTGGGCCTTGTGGCCGACTTAATGTTTCCCTTTTGGTTATGTTCAGAATCCAAAGTCCACAGATGTGTAGATATGTACCACAAGCATATTAGAACTCAAGGCAATCTATGAAGTCACAAAATTCACCTGCAACTTAGTGCAGTAAAAAGTAAGACTGGTAGTACATGCAAAATCTGAAGAAGAAAACAAAAAAAAAATTACTCTTTCGGATTGGTGACGCACAGAAACAAGCAAACAAAGATTTCTGCTGTGGATATGTTTCCACCAGATAGAATTAAAAAGAGGCGAAAAAGAAAAAAAAAAGGAAGTATCACATGGCTTGACTGAATTGAGAGTAGGGATGAGTTATGGAGGTGCACAGGATTCGAGCAGCTTCATTTGTTTCATTTCGGCAGTGGATAAAGACTGCTGTCCACATCGGCAACTCAGATCAGGACCCTCCACCAGCCTGATTGGTGGATTTCTTGAACCGCCACACTTGATTGAAATGTTTAGACATACACAGAATATTCAATTGGCTAAACAAATCAACGAGAACAACTAAATGAAATATATAAAAATATCTTCTAATATATCTTCAACGACTTATTAGATCGGTGCTAATAGTATGACATACAAATGACCGAAAAAATATATAATATAGGCATTAAACTATAAACAAATAACTATATGCAATTGTAGAAGATTAACTTGAGTACAACGACTCATGTTTTGGTCGGATTTGATTTAAGAAAAAAATTGCAGCAAAATTGATCCGGTCTAAATTGTATTGAGATAATTTAAATAATACAATTAAAATTTCTTAAAAAAAATAAAAATATGGTAAAAAGTAATAGAAAACTTTTAAAAAATAATGAAGTAAAATAAAGTTAAGAAAATACTAAATATGGTGGAAAAAACTAATTCAATTAATAAACATGAGAGATTGAAGGAGAAAAGAGGGAATGAGAGAGGCAGTACAAAAATGAAAAGAAAGAGAAATAATTGAATTGAAACATAGCAGGAAAGGAAAGAAATTAATGGGAGAAATAATTGAATGGAAAAGGAAAGGAAAATGAAAAAGATTAATAGGAGAGAATAAAAGAACAAAGGTATTCAAAAGAAGAGAGGTCCAACCCACTCATAATATGAGAATTTACATAAATTAATCATAGAAAAATTATTATATCATTTAGAAAATAGCACGATGTTTAATTAATCTTTAATATTGATTAAATTGTATTGCAAGTATATTTTATAATTTTTATAGTACTATTCATAATATATCTATGTAATTATAAAATAATACCATTTTTAAAAATACGATTTAATTCAATTGAATTCAATGAAATCAATTGAAATATGACTTAGTTTGTATTTCGGATCGATCAGATTTTTAAAATATTGGTTAACAATATTGGTTCAATTATATGCCATACCATAAATTTGAAATATGTTATTATTACTAAAGTTTTATTCATAATGTTTATCTGTTTTAAAAATAAATTATCCAGGATGAATTTTATATTTTTAACACTGGGAAAAAAAAAGAAAACAATCTTACACGAATAAATTAATAAGTTCAGTAATAGTAGAATTTTAGACCTTTTAGTGTATGTACTTTAATTGCATTCTCATTTATACTCTCTTCCTTCATAATCCTTTACACCCGTTTTTTGAACTTATAATTTATACATGTTTTTAAACTTTAAAAATAATAACATATATATATATATATATAACATATGATGTACTTAATTGAACACTTACATGCATTATTTTCACTTTGTTCTGGGTTCTCTACTGAAATGGGAGGACCTCTTGACTTCGTTTAATTATTTATGTGGGGGTTAAATATATAAAATCCTAGTTATTTGGAAGATCAAAGATAAAAATAATAATTTATAAATTCGATATACACATTTATCATTGGATCATTTAGTTCCAAAAGAAGTTTCTTACATGATTTTATATAATGAGCGACACCTTTTAAGTTGAATTAGATATCACAATTAGAAATGTCATTCGAATTACATGATCTAGAATAAGGGAAATTAACAACACCAGAATTTTTATTCTTCATTTGCCTCCATTATAAAGAGGGTCAATAGCAATATCACGAGATGTTGTGATCTCCTATCTTTTTCACATGCATCTTGTGTCAGAATTTCTTGAAGAAACAGAGCGACTTGTGTCCGCTACATCATTTCATTTCCTCGTCATGGGATTTGAATGGTTGAGGTGCCTCTTGTTCAATCTTATGGAGAATGGTTTTTTAATTATGTTAATGATAGGGTTATTTTCTAGATTAATTGATGAGTACCAGAAGGATGAATGATGATTGCTCATATCACTCCTTGGGCTCCTTGATGAAGTATATTATATCTTGAATATACAACACCTACAAAAGACTAAAGAGTGGAATTGGGTAGAGGGAACTAACCCAATTGATAATAGTTGAGGCCTCCTTATGTTTAACCCATCATTAAACCATTTGTTTTTCCTCTAACATTGTTGGTCTTCCATAGAATTATATTTGTTATAAATATTGATTATTTGGATTCTTAGCATAATTCTATCAAGTAATCTATGCATTTGAACAGGTTTTCCATGGTTCATAATTTTATTAATTGGTTATTGTTTATTTTATTTTCTATTTGTATAACTTCAAATCATGTTATGCATCATTTTGACAACTTATAGTTTGAATTTGTAGATACAACTCAAGAAAATGTGACCAAAATTCTTTTAAAAAAATCTTGTTGGCAACACATCATAACTCTTCCCTAGAATTCACAGCTACTTGACATTAGTTCACTAAATTCAACCTTGATAGAAGGTAACCTAGCCCAGCTTCTGAGGAACACTCTCAAGGTTCAACGAGGCATGCCCTGGGTTTTGAGAATCCCAATAATCAACTTCCATATGTAATGATCTGTCAACATATTACAAATGATATGAAATAGGTGAACATGATCCAAATTTTTAGGAGTGTGGGTTGTTGGATTCCGGCCCTTCTTAAGGTGGTTTTAAATTGTTAATTATTATATAACTTTATTATTATGATAATAGTCTTATTTTAGAATGATTGATTTGTTAAGTATGGACTTATGATTGTATATAAAATTGAAAATAAGCAAAGATAAACATCATAGGTAAATAAGATAAAAAAAAATTTGTGACTCATTGTGTATACTAATTACACCTCGGTTGAATAGATAATTATTATTAAATTGAATGAGACAACTAATCTAGTTGGAGGATGGTTGGACACACTCCAATCAAAATTATGTATATCCCATTGTATATGCCCTCACACTGTTGTGCAATGAATTTCAAGGGTTCCAAGAAAAAAATCACTTGGAAACAAGAGTCGTCATGATGTTGCTCTAATCATTGTCCACTGATATATGAAAGTATACATGATATTCTCTTAAAAAATTGAAATTTCGAAATTGATAAGATTGAAAAAATTTAATTACAATAACTTTCATATTAATATTGAATTGATTGATACATCGTTTGTAATTGATATGGATAATTAAATTTGATAATAAAGATAATTAATTATTAATTAATCATGTCTCATTAATGACAGCTAATTGAAATTGATTAATATATTGATGAGTGATTGGAAATTATAATATTGATCATGAAAATTTGATAGGATTTAAAATCATCTCGATAATAAGTGAATTGGTTAGTCATGATTAGAGGAAGGATCCATTGACATACAGCTCTAAGGCCATGTTTGGTTCGCGAGTAAAGCTCGGAATATAAGGCTAATCGACCAAAAATTGTCAAACATTGATCGGAATAGGAATAAACATCGACATCGCCCGCGCAAGTTTCGATGCATGTTTAATCCTGTCGGGTGCACTGTTTTCGGGTTGGGGTATTTAGCCGAATAGGGCGTTAATCTGTTTTTTGGTTCGTGGGGCAAACGGGCAGCGCACCGTGGAAGCGTCGACTTGGGCTAGGGTTTGGCATGTAGCGGCGGACTTCATCAACATCATCGGCATTCCACTGCAATTTCTTCCACTCCTAGGGCTTTAGCGTGCAGCGGCGGATCGGCGTGGTAAGTTTTGAACATTTACGTTGTCATCTCTACTCATTATTTCGTTGCATGCTTCGATCGCAATTTTTCTCCTCTTTTCAGCGGTGTGCAGCAGCCGGTGAAGAACTTGTGGATCGACGTCGAAGGACTGGAGCATCGCCGACATCTTGCCGTACTTCGCGTGGTAAGTTTGCATATTTCTTTTTGCCCTTCATGTCCACTAATTCTTTTTGGTTGCCTCCTTTGGCTTAACTGCTTTGCGCGATGTTGTCATATGTGTGCATCTGGTGTACACGAATGGGGGTGCATCTTCGTAGATCTGCAGACATCTAGCCGTGTCGATCCCTTGAAGAACTCTGTTCTTGCCTGAGGTACGATCACATCTTTGCGGCGTCGTTATGATGATTCGTTTCACTTTTTTCCGCACACCATGGGTAGCCTTAGATGGATTCCATGGTTATTATGAATTTGTTTCGCTGCTATAGCAGTAATTATTGTTATATTACACTTTCTTTCTTTACAAAAGACTTAGCATTAGTACGATTCCCCAAGCTTCATCTTCCGATTTTCTGATTCGAGTTCAGAAAACTTATGGTCTTGCTCCTAAACAATTTTGCTTAAAGAATTTAGTGAATTTGATATTGTAAGCTAATCCAACAATGTTACACTTAGCAGAAACACGATACAAATAAAATCAGAAACAAGAAGAAAACTCTGCCAGCAAAAGCTTCTAAGTTACTTTTCGCATGAAAAACTATTGTTGATGCTTTTTGAAGCATGTCATGTTAGATAAACATTAGGTTTAGATTGACATCACAGATATTTTTAGTTATTTTGAACATACTTCTATCAATGCGTGAATTATATAAGCAGTTCGCACACAAATGTCTCAAGAAACTGCGTCTAGAAACAAAGATGGGACGCTAAGAAAGAAACAACTAGCCAACTGGAATGATGAGCTCGATGAAGTTCTAATCGGTCTTTTGAAAGTAGAACACTTGATAGGAATCATAAGAAAATCGGTGTCTTCTCAACGGACAGTTGGAAGCGCATGGTTCTCATGTTCAATGAAACCACGAAGAAGGGATATGACATGGAAAATTTGAAGAATAGAATGAAGAATTTGAATAAGACCTACCAGTTGTACCAAGGCCTGCTTAACAAAAGTGGTTGGGGTTGGGATCACGAGAAAAAAGTTCCCACACCCGGCGAGGACAAAATGTGGGACAAAGTCATATTGGTGAGTAATTACACATCGGTTAGCCCAAGGTTTTCATTCTTCACTGACGAAAATCTTTTTCATTGTGTAGGCAAACGAGGAGTATGCGAGGATTAATGACAAGCCCTTCCCACTCTTGGACGAACTGCAATTTATATTCTCGACTAACACTGCCACGGGGGTCCGAGCATTTGCAACTATAATGTCTGATAGGCCCGCTGAAGACAATGCCTATTTTGAGGATCTAGACGCGGATGATATTGACATAACTTTCAACGCCTTGCAGTTCTTCCATAGACCGACCAGCAACGAGGCAACAGGTGGGGGTACAGGCAACGAAGGCACGTACGATAGTCCATCAGATGCACCTGTGTTCGACGATCCTTTCAGCGGTGTGTCCCCTCCCCGGCTGTGGCAAAAATGGCTAGAATCAGTGGAAAGAAAGAACGTAAGGGTAGGTCTAACAACAATGAAACTGTTGAACTGATGAAGGAACTAACACAACAAGGGAAGAAACGTCTCGTGTTGTTGGACGAGGCACTGAAACGGGAGAAGGATGCCAACCCATACACAAGGATCGAATGCTAGGCCAAATTGCGTCAGAAGGTTACAGATTGCAGCCTTGAATTCAAGATGGCCATGATGGAGGCATTCAAGGATGAAAGTAATTGTTAGGCCTTCATGACCTGTGAGGATGACATGTTGGAGCCATGGCTTGTGGAACAGCTCGAGGCGTACGGAAGGAAGAGGGCTCCAACCGGACAGTCTTCCAACTTCTTCGGGTGCACGAGCTCGACTTTGAGTGTTGGCACCTCTCACTCAATACCAATTGGCATGTTTAGAGCACCATCCGCGGCAACCCCACCGAACATATTTGGTTCTCCATTTGCTTCGAACACAACTTTCCCCACTCCCTTTGTCTTATCCCCGTCCCTTTTTTGTACAACTGCCATAGCTTTTTCTGTTCGCAATTCTTTCATTCCTGCCAGTGTATTGGGACCTGATTTTCCAGCAAGGCCTTCTTCCGGCACTACAATGGGATTCAACTTCCGTACATCATCAACCGATGGTTCGACTTCTGCGGGAGCTTCGTGTTCCCCCTAAAGCTTTTGTTAGTAGCTGCTCCACTGTGCACTTCTTTGTTAGGGGGATGTAGGCACTTTTTAACATTGTGTTGTGTTGGTTATGGTCTTGGTACATTGGGTACAACTTGTGGAAGCCTTTTGTATTGCATTACTACAATAACTCTCTACTATTGCGAATCAGTTATTACATGTTTTTATCCATTATATTTGTGTTGCTACATACTTTGCTTTATTTTGACACTCTCTATAGTTGTGCACTTTATGTCATCATTATAGTTTTTACATGTTACTCATGATGATTATAGATGAGTAAACGCATGTTCATTCAACTCTTGATCGAGGAAGAGAGAATACATGAAGATATTATAAGAATCATGACGACTACTGGTGTGATGGAAGTACGAATTCGGGACACAATTGAGAGGGTCCCATGCAGGACTACTCGCCCATTCATTGGACATGAACTCATCTTAGACATACTAAAAGGCCATCCTCAACGGTGTTACGACCTGTCCCGAATGTCTCCTAAAATGTTCCTTAAGTTAGAGGAACTACTCACATCGAGAGATATCATACACAACATTCACAATGTCAGTTCGTGCGAGCAGCTAGCCTTCTTTTTATATTGTTTGGGACACAACATGACTAATAGGAACCTGGCGGAGGAATTCTAGCATTCAGGCGAGACTATATCTCGCTATTTCAATATTGCGCTCGAAGGGATATGCTATCTTTCTAAGGAGTTCATAGCCCTTCCGAATGGACTTGAAGACGTGCATCCACGAATTCTTTGTAGTGGCCAGTTCTTCCCTTTTTTAAAGTAAGTGATACTTTTTTTTTGGTTTGTGATCATTTATTCTCCATTTCACATTTTCATCTAGGCAATTTGACAATTTGACGTGTTTTGTAGAATGCACTTAAAGCGGTGGATGGAACTCATGTACCTGCGATGGTGCGTAAAGACGACCAGGCTCATTACAGAAATCGCAAGGGATTCATATCTCAAAATGTGATGGCAGCAACGTCTTTTGACCATTCTTTTCTCTACGTCTACACTGGTTGGGAGGGCTCCACAGCTGATATGAGAGTGCTGCGTTGGTGCGTTGAAAATGCTGCGTTCCATGTTCCCGAAGGTATGGTTCCTAGTTAATCGTTGCTTGGTCAATGTGAATAGGACGTTAATTTTTTTAGAAATACTTGTACGTAAATTCTTCCTGGTGGACTCAGGATATGCCAACATGAAGAAGTTCTTAGCTCCTTATAGAGGTGTGAAAGATCATTTGTCAGAGTACAGTAATCGCCAGCGGTCATATGAGCATCCGAAGGAGTTATACAATCATAGTCATGCGCAACTTCGAAATTGTGTTGAGAAGACATTCGGTATTTTGAAGTCGCGCTTTAGTATTCTACGGACAGCGACTCATTTTTCGATAGGGACACAAGAACTCATAGTTCTTGCCTATTGCATCCTACACAATTTTATCAAGCATTACCAAAGAAGCGATGAATACTTTACCGGCCCACGGTTACAACCGGACGATGCCAACAATGTCAATCTCAACGAATCCACTGGAAATGCGAATATGGGAACTGAAGAGAGCAGAAGGGGTGAGCAGCTTCATAGTGACATTACAGTACAACTTTGGAATGCTCACATGAATCGGCGAGGTAAGAAGGCGTAGGAAAAAGTAGATATTCATCCTGTGACGTGTAAGGGTATTATAAATTAAAATTGGAATGCTCACACCTGCTTAATTGTTGCAGCTCATGATGCGTGACGTGCAATTCTGGATGAGGTGCGGGTGTCGAGTGTGCTTCATGTATGCAAGTAATACATTTTGACAAATTCAATAATTGTTTTAAATTAATTAAAATATCTTTGTAGATTCAACCATTATGCTATCTTGTATAAGTGTCAACCACTATCATACTCACCTTACAATTATTTGTCGTTGTGCAAGAATAGGGCGATGGAGCTCGGTGGAACTTGGTTCGCATGCTAGCATACTTGATATGGAATGCATTTGCACTTCGTTAGGGGATTGCATATCATGTGTGTTTAGGTGCTTGACATTATGAATGTTGTAATGTACACGGTATTTGCTTTATTGACATTCGTATGCTTTAGCAAGTTTGTAATAAAACATCGCATGGTTAATTGACATTGTGCTCAATTGACGTTCGTTATATGTAATATTTTCAAATGTCTTCGAATGTGATCGTGTGCTTAATTACATGCCAAACAATGCACCAAAAGCATATAAGATGTCTTCACACATTGGCTAGCAATCGTGTACACAATGAACTATGTCTATATTGGCATATGATAATTCATCAATTTATAAGCAAATTGAAGCATCAGTAAAGAACATTTGCATAACAATGGAATGTGCATAACTTGAAAGAACATTTTATGCAAAGTGCATAACTTGAATGGAATGTAGTTCATACAAAAGACAATTTGACAATTTGAAAGAAATTAGAAACAGTGGCGTACGACATTTGCATAACATATGAAATAGAACATAGTTCATACAAAAGACAACCCATTCGTCTTCACGTCAACATAACAAAGTCGTTAGAAAGTACCAAAGACATACTTGACACAAGAATGCCCGATTGTATCAGATTTTTTTGTAGGGAGAGATACCATGTCGGCAACATTGTACACCATGTCTTGTATTTGATTTATGAGTGGGGTATTGATTAGTGGACGACGAAGTACACAACTCTCTCTCGCTTCAGTCGACTGACATAGTCTTCCAACTTGTCACACTTCTTCAGCACCTTTGCTATCACCACGGCACCACGATGCTCTATAGGCGGATCACACCATTTGAAGAAGCCACAAGCACCATGAGGAGACGCCTTCGGTTGGAGCAAAATATATTAGTACAAGAAAACCCATGACTAACAGATCGACGGAGGATAATGTTACCGACGTCATAATGGGGACATCCCCAAAATCGCCTCCCCGGATTTGTATCAGCCCACGACGTCCTCAAGGCCCAGACATCTTCACAATGGCACTCCAACGCATCCTGTGTCTCACTGGACACTTCCTCTCATAACTAGTCATATGCCTCATGCATTCCTCAATAATCACATCTTAAGGATGGAATTTCAATAAATTTTTCATTCATATATCTACTTATCAACTATCACATCTTAAACGGAATATGCGATATGTGAAAATTATTTGAATCGGTTTCTATTCTAGTCCCTGAATCTACTTAGGCCCCGTTTGGTTCGAGAATATGTCTTCAGGAATAAGGTCATTTAACTAGGTGAATATCTTCTATTCCGTCGCACACATCTCGAAGTGGCGGTATCCTATTCTCGCTCGCCGTTTGGTTCGTCGTGAATATCGAAGTTGAAAAGCGTAAAAGACCCTTGTTAAGCTGTTTCCATGCAACTTTTCCGGGTGTCATCTCCATGCTAGCTCTCCATTTCTCGGCAGTCTACTGAAGCGAGACAGAGCGGAGGTGGTGGCGGTAGGACGTGTTCTTCAGTTCTTTTTTAGGTGAGACGCCGGCAACTCTCTCATCTCGTTTGGTTCTTTACCGTGTTACCCTTTCGTGTTGTGATTTCTCCGTTTTGTTTGTCTGGTTTCGTGTGTGTTACTACTTGCGCAAAGAACCAAACGATGATCTCTCCGTTTCAACATCTTTTGAGTGATGTCCTGGCGATACTTCTTTAAGTAGGTACTTCGTTGATGATGTATCCGGGTTAGAGAAAATTAAAGCTGAATTTGAGAAGAAATAGAAAGATAATTGGAAAATGAATCCTAAGAGAGAAAAAAATTAATTCTACTTTAAGAAGTAATTATTAATTTAAATAGGATTAAAAATATAGTTAGAAAGGAAAATGCAAGAAAGAAGTATTGAATTCTATTCAGAGTAGAAATTATGATTACATTAACATTAGGAATTTCAATTTGATTTGAAATCCAAAGACAAGTCTAATGGATTATGAATTCACAAATAGAATATAATTGAGAGATGTATGGCTTAAAATATTTCAGTAATTAAAATATTGTGAAGATAATAAAAAATAAGCTTCTCAATAAGATTGGAATGAATTTCTTCTTATTGTTTGATGATTTATTTCAAGAAAGAAATTGCAGAAAAATTTAGTATTGATTCACTTATAGATTTTTTTTTGTAATTTAAAAGAGCATAGAGCTCTTTTTTGGCATGGCAAATGTATAATAAAATAATAATTTCTTAACTTATTTGGATTCATATACCCACCATGTCGAGACATCTATTTGTGTGTACTGGTGAAAACTTCACTGATGATATACGGGGGGTTAAATCAATTTGTTATTATTCTATACCTACTCATTTTTTTAAGTCATATGATGAAACATCTCATTTATCGAGTATAATCTCTTCTTAACTTACTTGGATTCATATACCCAATATGTTATGACACCTTTTGTGTGTGTGTGAAAACTTCATCGATGATATATAAGTGGTTAAATTAATTTTCTATTATTATTATTATTATTATTATTATTATTATTATTATTATTATTATTATTATTATTATTATTATTATTATGTTTTTGACATTAATTGTGTGTATAATAGCTGATGTGTCTTACACAAACAAAAAATACTGAACTCCTAATTGTAGTCATATTCATGAGAGAAATTCATATATGACATTCATCTAGTAATAATTTCTAATAGATGAATTCTTTATATAGTATGAGGTATAACATGACTTTTGATCTTTTTTCACACTTTGATTATTAATGTATAATAATGCATATCTTCGTTATAACCCATAGATAAGGTTCCAAACGAATCTAGAAACTAGATGATTAAGATTGCAGTCAAATCTTTTGAAACAATAATAACTTGTAAATTTATAACAAAATTCAAAGAACCTCCTTAATACTCCATGACTTAATTGCCTTTTCAAATAATTCATCGATTAATCATTAGAGCTAATTAATTCCATACCTTACTTGACTTGAGACTTAACAACACTCCTATCATGATTTATGATTCAATTGGGTAATTTTCTCAACACTATATGTTTTTAGTTTCCTATCATATGGCTATGAATCAAATGATTACATCCTAATTAGGTCGGTAACAATTTTGGATTCCACCATGAAGCGATCGTTTGAATTTAAATTAGTAAATTACTTTATTATCCTTCGTAAAATCCTAAGATGTTAGATATAGAATAATAATAAATTGATTTGACCCCTTTATATATCATCGATGAAGTTTTAGAAAAAAAAAATGCTTCAACTAATAAAAAAAGGTGTCATTCCAAGAAAGTTAAGAAGAGATTACACTCCGATCCATGAATAAGATGGTTTTCATCATATGACCTAAAAAAACGACTAGGTATAGAATAATAATAATTGATTTAACCCCTTACATAGGATAAAATACACAATTAGTTCATCAACTTTGAATCGATTTTTAATTGGTCCTCCAACTTCAATTTGTAATTAGAACGTCCTTCATCTTTAATTTTCTTGCATGATTAACCCTCTTGACCGATGATAGTAGGTTTTTCAATTGTCTTGCGTATGTCATTTCTCTTTCATCCACATCATTCAAGTTATTCACGTCATTTAATACTACTGAATCGGGTAATTACACGGATCATCCTCCAACTTTGAGTCAATTTTTAAACAGTTCTCCATTTCAATTTGTAATTAGAATGTCTTCTTATTTTAATTTTATTGCATGAATCATCCGCTTGACTGATAATAGACAATCTTCCAATTACCTTGTTGACGTGATGCAATAAAATATAATAAAAAATCAACTTTTTGACATGGAATAATAAAAAAATATAATAATAAAAAAGTATAAAAATAATAAAAAATAATATAATGAAAAGGGACGCCGCCACCCTCTTTACATCCTAACCGCGCGCGAGGAACAAAAGGGAGGCCAACGCCCCCTTTGCCAACTTGTGCACAACGAGGAGCAAAAGGGGGGTGTCGACCCCCCTTTTCGTCCTTGGGCGCGGTGAGGAGCAAAAGCAGGGCAACAGCCCCCTCTGTCTTGCTGGCGGGGGGTGCTGACTCCCATCTCCGAGCTCGCCCTTCGGCGAGCTCGCACATGGGGCACTGGCCCCCCAAGCTCATCAGCGTCTCTTGTCATTTTTTTATTTTTATTAATTTTTATAATATTTTTTATTATTCTATATCATGTGGATAAATCATGCACTAAAATTAAAGTTGGGGGACGTTCTAGTTACAAATTGAAGTTGGAGGACTGTTTAAAAATCGACTCAAAGTTGATGAATGATCTGTGTAATTTATCCGATTTAGTAGCGCTAGATGACGTGGATGACTTGAATGACATGGATGAAAGAGAAACGACTCACGTGATGAACACGTAGGTAAGGCAACCGGAAAATCTATTATCACCATTCAAGAGGACTAATCGTGCAAGAAAATTAAAGATGGAGGACGTTCTAATAACATCGCTCAAAGTTGGAAAACTAATAGCGTAATTTATCCTCCTTACGTATCATCCATGGAATTTTATAAAATAAAAAAAATACTTCAACTAATATTTTATAGTTTATTTAGAAAAGGTATAAGAAATGATAATTATTAGCACGAATGAATTATGGATAGCATATAAAAATTAATTAAAAATTGAGAAAAAGTAAGAAGAAAAATAAGTTACGAAAAAGAAAAATGAGAAAACACACGGCGGCCCATCACTTCTCATTTCGAATACCTACCCCCATTTCCGTCCCGCCGCTGCGCCTTCCTCTTCCTCCTCCTCCTCCTCTGCCGCTCCAATTCCCCGCTTCGCCTCTCGTCTCATCTCCCCATTCCCCCACCCACACGCGCTGCTCGTCGCCTCTCCTCATGTTCCCCGACGGATCCATCTACATCGGTGGACACTATGCCGGCGGCGACGAGGACCCCCGGCCGCCGAGCAAGCGGTGGAGGACGCCGACGCACGATCCTCTTGCGCTTCCTTCATGTCACACTCTTCCTGCTCCTGCCCCTGTTCCGGTCCCTCCTCCGGGGCAGGAATCGGATCATTGGAGCGCAGAGGAGTTTGATCAGGGTTACTTCAGTTCTTACTCCCACCTTGGCATCCATGAAGCTATGATCAAAGTATTATATCCTTTTTACTTTTTTCTTCCTCATTTCCTTATCCGGTTTACGTGTAGGTTTGGAGGAAAGATTAGTGCGTAGTTATATGGTCATATTAGGCGCCGTAGAATTTTGGATACAATTGGGTAAGTCGACTTTGGAAGTCGTTACTAGGGATGCCAGTACAAAAAAAAGTCTCTTTTTAATCAACAATTCGGTCTTACTTGCGAAGTAATAATCGCCTGTTAGATGCCAATAAAGTTTATCCTGGTTAACAACGTCACGAGCAAACGTTGCGTGAACCCCCTGACTCACCTTTTGTTTTTTCTTGGTTTACGCCTGTCAGTTGATCATGGTATTGCATGCCTATGGACCTGAAGTGGATCACAATATGCAGAAAATCCTTCATTTTCAACTTGTACTGCAATTAGAGATCTTATAGCTGCTTACTTCAGAACAATTATAAGTTGGCATTATCCTGTGAGCTGGTGCCCAAATGCGGCTCAGATTATTGATAGTGCAAATATTGTAAGACTTGAGCAATTCTCTTAACTTCTTTAATGCAGGATCGTGCAAGGACAGATGCCTATAAGGCTGCTGTAATGCGGCACCAAAAGTTTATAGAAGGCAAAGTATGCTTGTAGCATACAAGATTATGATTTAGTGCATCTCATGGTTGAGTCTTCTCACACTTTTGAATTTTGATTCTAGGTTGTGATGGATGTTGGTTGTGGGACTGGCATTCTTGCTATATTTTGTGCTCAAGCTGGTGCTAAAAGGGTAAGGCATGTTATGATGCCATGTGTCACAAGTCAAAGTGGTAGTACCTTTTTCTTATACAATCTCATTTTTTTTTCAGGTTTATGCAGTAGAAGCTAGTGACATTGCTGCCCAGGTACATACTCACTGCAAAGTTTCATTCTGTAGTAAACTGTTGTTTCTCTTTTGCATGTTTTCTTAAGTTCTCTTTTGCTGATTTTACTCTCAAAGGGGCAAGTTTTTGTCACTTGCAACTGGCTATGTTCTTTGAATTCATTTTGTATCTCCTTATTCTTAAAACGCTAATTGGTCACATCAGTGAACAAAAGAAAATAATGACGATTTTTTGTTTTATTTTTTTACCAGGCTAATCAAGTTGTAATAGATAATGGCCTATCTGACAAGATAATTGTTCTGCATGAAAGAGTGGAGGTAAGTATCTATGGATATTCCATCCATATTCTTTATGGTTTTTTCTTTTTCTAATGGCATTATCTGTAAGGTTATGTAATGATTATCTATGGGAGACTTATTTTGCTTGTAGCCTTTGGTGTAGCCCTTGACATTTGTACAAAATTTAAAATTTTTGAATTGCTAGAACAAAAGTTTTGACTTTCTTTTGAAGCTTGAGCAGAGGGGTCTTATTGAAATGAGATTTGTGAGGATCATTTTGGAAATGAATGAAGGTCAGAAAGTCTATTGACAACTTTCTGATGGTATAACCAGAAAATTATGATTCTCTTTGGGTCTTTGTTATACTTATAACGTTTTTTTAGTACAGTAACAACATGGATTGTACTGTTTAGAGTTTAGACAAAATGCAGAACAATGATGATACAAAAGTTCTAAAGGCTTGTTCTTTTATTATGGAATGGTCAGCGTCTTCTTTAACTGAATTCACATTTACTCTAGTTAGAAGGAAAAAAAGCCAGAGACAACATATTTCTGTTGAAGTCGGAAGGTTTTTATACTGACTGATATTGTGGAAAAAGCTTGAACCCTGTCTTAAACCGAAGTTTATTCTTCTGTGTGTTTTTCGTTTATATATGGGTTCAGACATTTGTGGTATAATTATGTCTTTTCTTGTATATGAAATGGTAAAGTTTACTAAAAGTTAAAGAAATGCAGAACATTGAGATTGATGGAAAGGTCGATGTGATAATCTCTGAATGGATGGGCTACATGCTTCTATATGAGGTGCATATATTGAACTAATTCTTACCTTCCCTATGCGTGACACCTCATCTAATGTTGAGTTGTTTATTTTATATATATATATATATATATATATATATATATATATAGAATGTGCATTCATATTGGACATTTTGCTATTCCATCATCTTGATTTATTCTTTATCAATCCTCCATTTCCATTGTTCTCTAACCTTTGGGATATTGGTGCAGAGTATGCTGGCCAGTGTAATATTTGCTAGGGACAAATGGCTTAAACCTGGGGGACTTATCCTTCCATCACATGCGACAGTAATACTTTATTCTGTTTGTTAATCTTTTTGTAGAGAGGTTGAGTTCTTTTATGTAACATAGCCTCGAAGCTAATGAATTCTCATGGCTTATCTGTACGTACTATGATAATGTTCACACTTTTTTTTTGTCTCAGATAAAAAGGTTTGTGTTTCTCTTGGTCTAGTTGAATTAGGCGGTCAAAGTTTTAGTTGTGAAAGAGAGGGATTTGTATTTAATGCAAATTGTTGGTTTTGAGAAGCATACTTTCATCGAACATTAAAAATATAATAATTATTAACTGAAAATCATAAAAAAAAAGAATTTTTTCATAAAAACATCATTAATCCAGTACTATAGCTATTTCATTGTGATGTATATTCCAAATACCCCAAGGATGCAAAATTGTTGCGTATCTTGATATCATGCTTACTGCAGAACATGTGAAAACTAAACTTGTGGATTGTTCAATGTTTTTAATAAAGCTGATAAATTTGGGAAATTATTCAGAATTGCATGTGTAGAATCTTGTAATTTTGAAATGTGATAAGTTGTTCAATGTACTCTCTTTTGTTGTATTCACATTTACACATTTTCTAACATGAAAAAGATGTTCTGGTTATACTGGATGTGAACAACACATTATTCTTGTCTCTTGCAGTTATATATGGCACCAATTACAGATGATGTGAGATATAATGATAGCATTGATTTTTGGCGCAATGTCTATGGTGTCAATAGTAAGTATGTTTATAACCTCAGAGAAAAAACAGTAAGCAGCACACTTATAACCTCTTTGGATATATTAACTCCTCTTGAACATGATATAGCTTCAGTTGATGATTTTCTTGTATTAAAAAAGATGATTTTTTTATATGAAACTGTTTGCCCATCTTTAACCTAGAGTGATGGCTTGAACTGAAAGATGATTGATTAGAAGTTACAATTTATAGTCATGAAAAGTGAGATCACAGTATGGTTTAATGCGCTAAACCCCTGGAGCAACTCTATCTCTCACGCCCAACATTTTGCTGATCTATGACGGAAAAAAATGCATTTATCATAAAGAATACTTTCTAAAGCTTTGTTACATTTGTTCAGTATGTTTATGTGGATGGTAGGATAGCTTTATCGTTACATATCCTCAATTTTCCAAGCGAGATTATGAGCATGAGAAATTTCAATGTGAATAGATGTAGTTTATATGCTACTTTATCATATCCATTCTAATTTCATTTTTCTTTTTGTTGTGTGCCTGCAGTGTCCGCAATCTTGCCTCGTGCTAAACAATGTGCATTCGAAGAGCCTTCAATTGATACCATCGGCGGGGAGAATGTTTTAGCATGGCCAAATGTGGTGAGTGCCATTCTTTATTCATTGGACATCTAGTGATAATTAATCTTTTCTCTATCAAAATATCTGGTGCGGTTGTTGACATTTCGAAAATGTTGGATAGCTTTGCAGTGCCATTATGAAACTTGACTGTTTTTTTACTGTTGATTACTAATTCTTCATAGCTTCTCTAGCACCCAATTAGCAGCTATCTTCTTGGTGTACTTTCTCTGTGTCAGTCCATTTTTACAACTGCAAATCTTCAGTAGAAAATTGAAATGAATTAATATTGGGAAACATCTAGATTGAAATGCCAGAATAGCATGATCAACACATCCTGATGCGATATTGTGTTCACTCAAAAGTGAATGACCAAAAGAACATTGGTGAATTCTAGGGCAAAAACCTACAGATTTATTTGAGATATACGGCCTATAATAACTTGAAGGCCAATGCAAGTTTCTATGTTGTGGTTGAACTGTGAATTTGTGGCACATCTGAAATTGATTACTTTATCTTAGTTCCTGCCAAGACAAAAAGCAATATCTTAGAAAATAACAAACTGGACATGATTATTAAATACTCTCCTAACCTGTGTCTTTCCCCCGAAAAAAACTTTTCTAGACTTTTTGTTTGGGTGGAAGTGCTTTTCTAACTTTTATTAGTTTACTTCAAGATGCATTTTATGTCAGCAAATTTCAATGATGTTTATGGTTTGTTCGGACTTTGCAAGCACTTCTTATTATAAATTGTATACATTTTTACTTCCAGAACTTGTGAAGTTTTACAGTGAATGCTCATGTTATCTTTGTAACAGATTAAATATGTGGATTGCTACACTGTTTCAGCTCGGGAGCTTCAATGTTTTACCACCAAGTATAAATTTTCCTCCATTATGCAAGGTAAAACTAATGCCCATAGTAAAAAATCTGTGCTTTGCGGTTTATCCTTATGCATTGAGATTATGCCCATGTTCTGCTAGCTGATCAATTTTACCGACTTCTCTTCACTTCTAAATTTGATGTTACTTTCTTATAATTAGTTATGATGTAATTTCCATCTACATTAAGAGATGTGCATAAACTTTGATTTCCATCCAGTTATATTATTTTCAACTTCGGGGCAGCCGTTTCCTTTATTGCTGACATTTTCTGTCTAGTATCTGCTGATAATAATAGTATATTATTTTGTAGAGGAGAATATTCATTAATTGTTTTCTGTAGCCTCTCTCCATGGTTTTGCCTTTTGGTTTGATGTCGAATTTAATGGACCCTCGGCATTGCTTCTGGAGGACCAATTTCAGCTCCCCCCTGGAAGTTCTCAAGATGTATTATCAATACATCACAGCCATAGGAGGAAACGTGTCCAATCTGGTGAAATGATTGTCCTGTCCACTTCACCTGAGGATGCTCCAACACACTGGCAGCAGGTATGAATATGATAGTTCCCAACTGCAGCCTCATTTCTTAACTGTTAAAGCTTCAAAAGTCACTTCCAAATACTTCAGAACTACAAAGACCTTGACTGAAATTTCTCCATGTAAGGACTAATAAAACTTTTCCCTTGTCAAGACACTTCTCTACTTTTACGATCCTATGGAGGTACACCAAGATCAAATTATAGAAGGATCTGTGACTATATCACAGAGTAAGGAGAACCCAAGGTTTTTGAACATCCACCTTGAGTATTCGTAAGTCCATTTTATCAAGTGAGTTTCGGAACAACTTTTTGTATTATCATTCTATTACCCATTGTTTTTTTCTTGTTTTCTTCCATGTATATGCAAACAGCTCAGAAGGTCGTTCTTTGGTGAAGGAGGCGGTACTGCGATGATTCTCTTTCTGACAGGCAGTCAAAGCCTTTTTGTTTATGATGTCTCAGTGAAGATATGCAAGAAGGATGGAACTACACACCTAAAGATGGATTTGGGTGTTTGTTGCTAGGGCGGAACAAGAGACGAATGAGATGCAACATCTACATTCTTTCTAGCAATATCTCCACTTAACCCCATCAATTACTCCCCATTTTTGGGCGTGATGGCTATTTGTTTCTCAATTCCGTTCTAATTCATTAGCACATCATCATTCAGTTAGCGACCAAGGGACCTAATTTTCTTTTTTTTCTTTTCTTTTTTTTTTTTTTGATAAGAAGCATGAAGATATCTATAATATAAACATGACTGAGCTTTCTTAGGAAGAATTTAGTCCCAATGTCTCCACCTCCGGGTTACTAAATTTTGTACCATGACCCAGAATTTTGTCTTAGTGATAGTGACCGATGGGAGAAATTTTTATGACGTTTGGATGCATTTGTTCTGCTCGAAAAAGAAATATAATAAAACCTATATTTTTGCGTTTGTTTGTAGGATGAAAGTCAAATTGAAAAGTATAAATTGGTTGTTCTTTTTATCTATGATAAATGAGAGTGACTATTGTTTCATATATGCTATTGAATGTTGTTTATAAACTTTTTTTTTTGGCATCAACAGACGAACTTCTGTATTATTTGTCAATATTCCTTTGAACTTCAAATATAGAAGGTTTTCCTGTGAACAACGCAACTTAAATACATTTTATACAACAAACATGGTTTCAATTAAAGAAAACTTACTCGTTAAACCCTTTGAGATTATTCCAAATTGCCTTTAAAATACCGTCTTTCCTATTTTTGCATAGAATGATTAATAAATTAAATTATGCTTTACCCCTCTCTTGAACACATAAAACATGTAAATGTTTTGGAGGTTATTCCTTCCCATTTAGTTTCGAGAGAGAGAGAGAGAAAAAACGTCAGGAGAGACTAACAACCGGAGGTTGAGAGAGAGAGAGAGAGAGAGAGAGAGAGAGAGAGAGAGAGAGAGGAAAAACTTGCAGCAATGTTCGTGCTTTCTGAGCTCCATTCAGGCTCCCTCCCTGCCGTCGATCGGAGGACATCATGGTGAGTGGCGGAGACGCCGCCAAGGATGAGGTTCATTGGAGCTAGAAGAGGAGGGCCTGATGGGCTTCCAAACCCACGAGCAGCAGTGAAATGTTTATCTTTCAGTATTGCAATGCGATGCTTAAATCTGTTTGTTTCTAGTTTTTTTTTCCTTCTTCTTTTGCCCTGAATAGAATCAACGTTTTGATGGGAGGGAGCAGAAGAGTACATATGATTTTCTCTGATTTTCATGCTTCTTTTTAGTTTAGCATATGGCCATGCCCACTTTTCAATCATGGGTAGAGTTTTGCATTGATGAGATGTAGTTGGGTTTTCCGACAAGGTATGTTTGAACTGCATCCAGCTATCAAAATGCAGTGCGACCCACCATTGTGAGTGGCAGTGTCAATCTTTTAAACTGTATTGTACAGCATAGACTCTTTTACTTACATTACCATGGATATCATTCTGCCGATTTTAGAATTTTAATTAAACTCTTGCTGTCTCCTTTTGATCAAGATATCACATTAATGCTTCATTTATATACTGATTAGTACAAGAGCAAACGGGCTACTTACCATTGCGAATATGTTATGTCAGCGTCTGATTGGTTTCAGAGCTGATTTGCATAAGGGGAGCAGAGAGAACAACTGATCTTTCTGCACTGCTCAATTCATCTAGTGAAATATGACTGACATGCACTTTGAGACCCCGATCCCTGAATGCACTAGCGCTGCTGGTACAAATATCAAATGTCGAAACAAATAGCGCATGTAGTGATCCATCAACATCTTTTATTTTATTCATTTAAACTACAATTTCCATTCTGTTAAAACGAGGAAGATAATGTTGCTTACCGAGTACTTATTAAGTTTTAACTGCATCAGATATCGCATCTAATGCCTACATCTAGCTGTTTCTGGCATCTCCTGCCAGTGCATTGCTCTACCAATCTTGTGCACTTTGCCAAACTTATCACTTCAAATGCTTTTTATTGTGCCAGGTTCTTTTCTCGTTGCTCTCATCTAACAAGTCCCAGATTGATAATGCCCCATGAAGTCCGAGGCCAAGCTCTCTCTTTGGCCTTGGCCAGGAGCACCCTCCCCCAGGACACCCAACCTTCCCATGTCATCCTCTTGTCCCAGCTGCTGCCCCACTCCAGTATCAGCTTCAGCCCCTGCTCTGCCTGCTCCTCGGCCTCCTCGTACCTCGCCAGGTTCAGATACACCTGCGCCATCACAAGACGAGGTTCCCCGACAAATGGATTCTTCTCACAGCACCCCAAGAGCAGTTCTTCCACCCTCTCCTGGCCGCAGATGGCCTGCCAGTACATGTCTGTAGCGGCTCTCTGATCCTTTGCATCCAACACCTTGGTGCAGTTGTCGAACACGGGAGCGATGGCCAGTTCAATGTCCTCGTCTCTGTCGCTGACCAAGGATCCTCCTTTTTTGGTCTGTTCCATGTAGATGTTCTCTTCACGCACGATAAGCGAGTACAGAGCGCCCATCCTCGAGATGGAGTTGAGCCACAGTCCCGGCTTGCCTTCCCTCGGCCAGAGCGTGCTCCAAGTGTTTCCCCGGAACTCAAGCCGCCCGTCTTCGTTGTCGAACAGCTTGTCTTGCCAATCGAAGATCTGATCGCTGAAGTCGGCCATGGTCATGAGGATGAAGGTGGCCACCACCCTCCTCGACACAGGCACGTCCTCGCCGGTCCTTATATGTTTCACCTTGATCCCTTCAGCCGGGAGAAGCGACTGGAGCTTCTTCCGCCACGGTTCCGAGCCGTCGAAGACGCCGTCGTCCTTGGCCTTCCTGAGGGACTCCTCGGAGAGGGCGAGGTGCTCGACGAGCTCCGCGTCCGAATACTGGAAGAGGAGGTCGTCGTGAATCAACGCCTGGCGGGGAACGACGCAGAAGAGGTGGACGAGCCGCTCCGCCGGGGCGCCGATGAGGCCGCGGACGTGCTCGCGAGCGGTTCCCGGGTCGAAGATGGCGAGGTTGACGTAGGAGTTGGAGTACGCAGAGTGGTAGAGGCCGCAGCGGGCGACGGCGTCGGGGGCTCCCCACAGCTTGAGGATGCGGTAGACGTCGGTGAGGTGTGCGAGGAAGGTGCCGTGCTTGTGCCAGCACTCTCCGGCGCCGACCGATCGGAGGACGGCGACGAGGGAGGGGAGTTCCGGGTCGACCAGCTCGAGCTCGCCGCGGAGGAAGGGCCGAGCGGCGTCGAGGATGGCGGTAAGATCTCCGTGGCGACGGCCGGAAGGCGGCTGCGTGGGGGCGTCGGAGGATGGCATCGTTTGGAACTACTTGCAGGTTTTGACGCTTGTGGTGCGGGCGTGAGTTTGCTGACTCTAATGGTGCGGCTTATATGGCGGATAAATCTCTACCATTTAGTTCACCAATTTGAGTTAATCAGATGAAAGTTACATTATTCAAATGTAATATTTTAAAGTTCTATCACCAAGTAATTTTTATTCAATTTCAAATTGTAATTGTTTAAGCAACTAATTATCAACTATAACGAAAAAAATATCAGTTATATTTCTTTCTTTCTTGGAAAATAAGATGGAAATTAAGATCTTGGATAGCTTTAATGCCACTCCAAAATCGCATCATTCTTCACGTCCAATAATATAGAACTCATCGTAAGAATTTTCTAAAGTATATCCCAATTTTTATTTTAGTCCATCTATCTAATTTTATTATATTTTATATTTATTTAAAAATTAAACTATCCTTCTCCTCTCATTTAATTTATAAAAATTTAAAATAACATATAATAAAAAATAAAAAAAGGATGTTGTTTGCGTCCCCAGGGGCGGAGGAGTCACTAGCGACATTGAGGGAGGGAGGGAGGAGTGACATCCTCCTTTTTTAATATTAAATGAAAGAAAAAATATTTTTTAATAAATAGATTTTTTTTTAAAAAAATAATAGAATTAGACAAATGGACTAAATTAAAAATTATGATATAATTTAATTAAGATTAAATGCGAAAAGATATTATAGTTCAGGAGAGAATTAATGGATTAACCAAAATAACTTGAATACTCCAATGAAACTGTAGCACAAAATAAAAATAATAATTGGAATAAAAAAAGATGCTAGAACAAAAGAATATTAGTTTAGATGATGAGGCCACAGAGGAAAAGCCAAGGCCACAGAAGGAAGCGTGAAGGAATTGGGGTCCAAGTCCAACAAACACAAGGTGGTGGTGACTTAGCGAGCAGTAAACGGCCAGAGAGGAGGATAAGGATCGGGGTCACTTTTACATTCCGAGTCATGCATTCAATAGATGATTACAAGATTACAAGTTGCATGCATTCGATGGATCGTAGATGGTCCATGTGGGTTCTTCTTGTTGATGTTTTTTGCTTCATTCGTCTACTTCGAATCCATCTTTCTAATAGTTCTGCGAAGTTGACATGGATGGTCCAAACTTCTTGGCTGAAAGATCAAAATGTAATGGAGTAATAAAACTACCAATAGTAAGAAAAAAAAAGTTTGTAAAGAAAACTTTAATACAACTTTGTCGTACTTCTTTTTCCCATATTAAACCATTGATAAATGAAAACAAAGATAAATTCATTCCTAGACTTTAATTTTAGAGATTAGATCAATAAAACAATCTATAATAGAAAAATATTTAAGAAAATTTGGGATTTCAAAAGTAATTTTAATCTTTAATAGAATTTAAAGTTTTATGCTGAGAGGTACACATCATTCAATTGTTCGATATGTTGTCCTCTCTCTTAATTCCACCGACCAAGAATCTTCCACATGCAAATATGCGATTGAGTGACCGATGTGACACTATACTTAAACTCTATTTTGAATTACCTTGGTTTTCTTGCATTTTCTGCGTTTTAGAACTATGTGCAAAAAATGTATTTCATATGCTTTTTTCCCACAGAAAAAGCAAAGTATTTTGTCTCTCTTAAAATTAAAGTAAATTATATTATGGGAATACTGCGCGTCCTCCAATTTTTTGAGCCGATGGACTATTGGCGGTCGACGGTTGAGATCCGCCACCAGCAACGCGGCTTCGCCACGAGAACGACCCTATGGCGCTGACGATCGAGCTGATGGGGAGACCAACGACAAGGAAGGCGTGGATGTAGGGGTAGAAGTGACAGTGGAGAGGTCGAGGAAGGCACAAGGGGAGACTGAGGTCACAGAGGAAGGCGCCTGGGCATGGGGGCGCCTGGGCATGGGGGCGCCTGGGCACGGGAGTAGGGGAGGAGGCGGGCGGAACGAGGAGGTGGCGTGGGCCTCCAATTGTGGAGGCAGCGTCGTCGGGGAAGCCGAGGAGGACGGGAGAAGGGCAACGGGGGAAGGGGCCGCTGGAAGGTTTAGAGGGGGGAACACTGGGGAACCCCAGGGGCGACAGTGGGGAACTTCTCCGGGGCAGCGTCGGGCACTTGCGCGAAGACTGTGGCAGCGAGCACGACGAACACTATGGCGAGCACGGGGGAGCAAGAGGTTAATGACAACAGATGATGCCCTCTGGGTTCTCGTCGAGTGCTGCCCGCAGGTCGTTCGGGAACCTTCCTGCGCTCCACTCCTTTCCCATGCTATAGTGAAGCAAGGGACGTGCAAACTGGTGCAACGGGATGGCCGACAGCAGAGGGTTTAAAAGGGAGAGCAACGAATAGAGAGGAGAAGAACTAGGCGAATCAGACAGCATTGATCGTCCATGGAACGGCTCGAAAAAATGGGAGCGCAGTCCTCCCAACTTCCTCCCAACTTAAGTTGGGAGGACGCACATTATTCCCTTATAGTATTATCTATTTGATATCAAATAACATATAAAATAAACAAAATAACTTGTTTATAATGTGTTCTTCTAAAAAAAAAATATTTTCAGAAATGATAAAACAAGAAGAGATGTCTTTCCTCATTTTGTTCCTAAAAATAAATAAAAAGTGAGATGTCAAACTTTTTGTAAAACAAAAATGAGCCGAGATAACAAAATGTATAAGGAGGGCAATTGGTTAGGAAGGTTGTATTCCTGGCGTTTTCTTCAGGAGGAAAAAGAATGACTACTAATTTGAGTGATTGTCATTTTTTACACTAAATGTCCTTCAATTTTAAAGTTTGCTCGGTGATATCTTTCAATTTCACTTTGTAACACAAATGCTCTTTATCTTTCAACGCATTTTACCTGATGCTCTCTTTATCTGAGATAGTCGGTTTTCTAATTTTTCGTCGACGTAGCGTCCACGTGGCTATCTCATTTTTCCTCCACGCAAATAGTCATCCGACGTGACATGCTCTGACGTGGCACATAAAATTACATCAATGCTCTCCAACTTTAAGGTTTGCTCAACGATACCTTTCAATTTTACTTTATAACACAAATGTCCTTCATTTTTTAACATGTTTCGTCTGATGCCCTCTTTACTTGGGACAGTCGATTACTCGATTTTTCGTCGACGTGGCGTCCACGTGGCCATCTCCTCTCTCCTTCACACAAATAGTCGTTCGACGTGGCATGCTCCGACGTGGCACATAAAATTACATCAAATGTCCTTCAATTTTAAAGTTTGCTCACCAAATGCACATAAAATTACACCAATTTGGACAAAGACAGCGACCGACAAACGCGAAAGGTGAACGATGAAGGAGGCGAACGATGAAGGAGAGCGAACGGCGAAAGAGTGCGAACGGCGAAGGAGGTTTCACGCGAACGACGACAAAGAGGAAAATAAGAAAATAATTTAACTGTGAGTGAGTTAACTTACGATAAGTAAGATGGTTTAATATGTGGTGCCACGTCGGAGCATGCCACGTCAGACGACTATTTGCATGGAGGAGAGAGAAGATAATCACGTGAACGTCACATCGACGAAAAATTAGAAAATCGACTGTCCAGGTAAAGAGGACATCGAGTGAAATGAATTAAAAGATGAAGGACATTTGTATTACAAAATGAAGTTAGAATCACGGAACGACGACAAAGAGAAAAATAAGAAAATAATTTAACAGTGAGTGAGTTAACTTATGGTAAGTAAGATGGTTTAATATGTGGTGCCACGTCGGAGCATGCCACGTCAGATGATTATTTGCATGGAGGAGAGAGAAGATAACCACGTCAACGTCACATCGACGAAAAATTAGAAAACCGATTGTCCAGGTAAAGAGGGCATCGAGTGAAATGAATTAAAAAATGAAGGACATTTGTATTACAAAATGAAGTTGGAAGGTATCGCTGCACAAACCTTAAAGTTGGAGGGCATTGATGTAATTTTATATGTCACGTCGGAGCATATGCCACATCGGATGACTATTTGCGTGGAGGAAAAATGAGATAGCCACGTGGACGCTACGTCGACGAAAAATTAGAAAATCGGCTATCTCATATAAAAAGAATATCAGGTGAAATACGTCAAAAAATGAAGAGTATTTGTGTTACAAAATAAAGTTGAAAGATATTATTAAAAAATTGAAGAGTATTTAATATAATTTTTCCTATATAAATATGTAATGTAAAGTAATGTATAAGTGTAGACTTTTAGAAGAGAGTAGAAAAAAATGGAATCTCCCCTGCTCAAAATCCTACCCTCGCAAAAGAAAAGAACGTGTGTACAAGATGCTCTCATCCCACCACCCACCACCCCCCACCCCCACCAGCCTCTCACGGAAAAAAAATTATTTGATTTTGCAGAAGCCAAATGGCCCAGGAATCATTGATCAAAACTCAGAGGGACCGTCACAATGTCCTAGAATGCCGAGGAATAATGTCTTGAAAAGCGAATCGCTGCCGGATATACTGTGACGATGGATATGTAACAAATAAATGATGAATATCCTCGTCCGCTTTGTATTCTACTGATGTATTTTTTGTCATATGAAGAATATCAAGTCTACAATCTGTCCCGAGATGCTCCATATATTTATTTTATTAATTTAATAAATAAAATTATGTTTCACATACATTTTCCTCTAACTTAAATAAAATTATACTCCACATAATTTGCCCTCCACCACGCCTCACGGCTCTCCGGATTTGGTCAGTTCCCTTTGGTGCTCTCTTTTTGACATTATTGGAGATTCGATGGTGGGATGATAATTTAATTAATGAATAACAAATAATAATTAGTAATTAAAATTTTCTTTAGAAACAATGATTAATAAAATTTATATTTATATTAAACTTTATATAGTATATATATCATACGTAATCATAATAAAACATTAGTTATTAAATTAACTTTTTTATTTATTATGCAAAAAAATAATTTTGCAATTAATTAAGCGTGAATAGAAAAAAAATAACAATTGAAGTCTATTGGTGACAAAATAAAAAATAAGACGACAATAAAATAAGAAATAAATAAAATATTTGTATAATAATAAAATTGGGAAAAACTTCTAACCGCTAATATTAATATGAGTAACTTCTTAATATTATCATTCAAACTATAATAGCTACTTATTTATATAATTTAACAAATAAAAATAACGTTTAAATATTTAAATGTTATCTTTAATGCTATTTATGTTATTTGCCTCCCTGCAATTCCTGGTTCTTCCTATCTTCCCAAACAATTCACAGATAAAAAAAGCCATTAAATTTTTTTGTCTAGCCATCAATAATTCAATGTAAATAATATTTCTTTGGATAGGTTCATGATTTTTAAAATTGAATCACTCATCTTTCTGTCAAATGCTTGGGAGTTCAATGTTTCTAACTCAGATAAAAATAATTGTTAACGTTGTATTTCTCTATCGAATCTCATGTAGCCTGTCGAATCTCATGAACATGGATCAACGAGGCGTCATATGATCCATGTAGCCGACCCCACCTAGTGGGATAAGGCTTTGTTGTTGTTGTTGTATTTCTCTATCGAATAATGCCTAAGGAAAAAAAAAAGAGTTCAAGAGCTAGTGACTGGCAATATGTTATCCTAAACTTTTATTTTAAAAATTTTACATTAGCTATAAATCTAGCATAATAATAATAATAATAATAATAATAATAATAATAATAATAATAATAATAATAATAATAATAATACAACGATCATTATAATAGTAAGTTGTAAAAAAAAGTAAAAATTTAAATATATTTTTCATCTTTCATAGTAAATTAGTTTAAATTTTAATATATGTTTAATTAAATGAAATAAAATCGTTATATGGGGTGTGATAAGTCAACAAAGACATTGTGCCCCTAAGAGGGAACAATGACATGATACACACATTTAAATAAAATCATGCGAATCAAGATCTAGATCGAATAATATCAACGCTGATCATTATATATGATATTAGAGCATGAGACATATTTTAAATTAGTCTCACATGTATTAGTTATAAAATAGATGTTGTATATATATGAGAACATGATCTTATCATATTATATGCTATCGAAGTTGTAAAAATATTTATTTTTTAATATTTTATTTATTAATTAATTGTCTATAATCATCACTGAATTATTATTATTAAATAATAATAGGTCATATTTATAACTAATTTTTTTTCGATTGCTATATTTATAAATAATTTAAAATTTTAAAAATATGAGTTCTATATTGTTCTATATTATGGAATAACGTTCAAGCATATGACAAAACGTGTGGGCCGAATCCAACCCATATGTGAGTTCTATCTTGGGCCGAAGTCCAGAATCATGGAAGAAGAGTTGTCAACTGGGTCTCTTGCACATGAAAAATTGAATGGATTCAGAATGAATGAAATTGACTTAAACTCAATGTTTTTAAAATCGGACCGGTCATCGAACCGATCGACCAACTAGGTCATGATTCGATCAGTTCAACCGAATTCGACCGGATTGAATCAGATTTATATTAAAATAATAATATTTTTTACTTTAAAACAATATATTACAAATAAAAGTATAAAAAGAAAAAAATGAAATAAAAGTATATTAATCGTCATTTTCAATTAATCAAATATTAATAATTTATTTTTTACATTTTAAGAATATATATTATTTATCATTAATTAATTTTATATTTGGTTATTTAATAATTTCATGAATAATTTCCTTATTTTATTTCATTACTATTATCTTGCCCTCATTTTATTTTTCAAATTCATATTTTCTTTCCATATTATTTGATTTCTTGTATAAATTTATCCTACAAAATTTACTATATTATTATGTTTTCATTTTCATATTTTATTGTATAATATTCAAATTCATATTTTCTTTCCATATTATTTGATTTCTTATATAAATTTATCCTACAAAATTTACTATATTATTATGTTTCCATTTTCATATTTTATTGTATAATATTCATAATAATTAAAATTTTATCATCTACTTATTTATGATATTCTTTTTCTTTTTTTCAAATTTATCTTTATTACTATCTTTCCAATTTCATTTCAAATTCAAATTACTTTTCTTATTATTTACATCCATTTATTCTTTACAATCAAATCACTTATATTACTCTCCTTTCTATTATTCCAGATTCCCTATTATCATACACTTTCCTTCTTTCTTTTTTTTCCCATTTATTCACCTATGTTTTATTATTTTTGAAAAAAATCGAATTAAACCGATTTTAGCCGAGTTGACCCGGTTCAATCCGATTTTTTTGTAAAAATAGATTTTATATATCAACCGGACCGGACCGATGACTGATTCGTGATTGAACCGGTCAAATCGGCCGGTCCGGTTTGATTTTAAAAATATTGCTTAGACTTGCTTCTGCATGGCAAATTGAACCCGAATATTCAAATCTTATCCTCCGGACTTGTAATTAAAAGGCCATTTCTCATACTTTTTTTTTTCTATTATCACTGCAGTGAATAGAAATTTATATCATTATACTGATCTGTATTACATCAATTTTAAAGGAGGACAAGTTAGTTATTATATGACCCAATCTCCGTTATATCAACTTATGTTTATCATTACAAGTATAACCAAATATCAAATCAGAGCCATATGTATTACTTTCACAGTTCATATTTGTTATCAGTAACTACACATTGAAACTTCGATTAATTTTAATATTTATTATCTTTCTCCAATGCTTCTCCAACGTTTGCCTAATAAGTAATAACTACTACATGATTCCGCAAACTGGAGCGTGGGCGGCCGCTGTTTGGGCGGAGCTGAGCGTGAGCAGGATTGCCGGAGCTGAGTTGCTGGTCGCGCCGGAGTTTACAAGGGGCACAACCGTTACTACAATGCAGTGGCAAATATTTTTTTTATTTCTCACAGCTGGAACTGTGGAAAAGCCTTTTAATATAATATGAAATTTTATACTTAGACCTATATAATATGAAATATTATTTCATATTTCCTGCAACTTGAGCCGTAGATGGTGGGATCGGCGCGAACATATCGAGGGGTGCGAGCGTCTTTTGAGGGAGATCACTGGAGCTGGAACACGATCGTCGAAGCGTGAGCGGCGGCAATTTGGGCGGAGCATGAGCAAGAGCAAGATGGTCGGAGACACGGGGCTACATTGCAATGGCAAATAATTTTTTTTATTTCCCACGGCTTCAGCCGTGGGAAAGCCCTTATTGATATAATATAAAAATTTATACTTAGGCATATATAATACAACAACAACAAAGTCTTATCCCACTAGGTGGGGTCGGCTACATGGATCATACGACGCCATTCCGCATATTCGTTGATTCATGTTTATAAGATTCGACAAAATTTTATGCTGGCTGTCGGGGCCTAACACAATCCTCCTCCTTTATTCGGACTTGGGACCGGCTATAAAATATAGGCGGAGTTTCTTAGGCCTATATAATATGAAATATTATTTTTTATTTCCCTTGACTTGAGCCATAGATGGTAGGATCGGCGCGACATACCGTAGATGGTGGGAGCGACAGAGGGGTGTGAGCGTCTTCCGAGGGAGATTGTTGGAGCTGGAGCACGATCGCCGGAGTGTGAGCGGTGGCAGTTTGGGCGGAGCCTGAGTAAGAGCAGGATCGCTAGAGCTGGGTTGCTGGTCGCACCGGAGTCCATAGGAGGTACAGCCGTTACTACTTTGCAATGGCGAATATTCTTTTTTGTTTCCCATGGCTCCATGGAGCACGATCGCCGGAGTGTGAGTGGCGGCAGTTTGGGCGGAGCGTGAGCAGGAGCAGAATCGCTGGAGCTAGGTTGCTGGTCGCACTGGAGTCCATAGGAGGTACAACCGTTACTACATTGCAATGGAAAATATTTTTTTATTTCCCATGATTGGAGTTGTGGGAAATCTCTTTTAATCTAATATGAAATTTTATACTTAGGCTTATATAATATGAAATATGTTTTCTATTTTTCAAGATTTGAGCCGTGATAACTTCTAAAAGCTTTGAGACCGTGGAAAGTTTCGATGGTTGTTGCTGTCGAAACTTGCGAAGATTTTTGTAGCGTTGGAACTTGTGATAGTTGAAGCCGTGAAAAATGTTGGCATCTCTATTTTTGAAGGATGGCGTCAACAACAAACAACAATAACAACAAAGCCTTATCCCACTAGGTGGGGTCGGCTACATGGATCATACGACGCCTTCATTGATCCATGTTCATAAGATTCGACATGATTTTATGCTGGCTGTTGGGGCCTAACACAACCCTCCTCCTTTATCCGGGCTTGGGGCCGGCTATAAAATATAGGCGAAGTTTTTGAAGGATGGCGTCATCTGTCGCAAAATCTTTCGAAAATTGGGAGGAATGTGTTACAGTCGAAAATATCCGTCGGTAATATGTATTTCTCTTGTAGTGTTAATTGTCAACATTTTAATTTATCAATTTATGTTAGCTAAAAAAAAACAACTAAATCAAACCCTTTACTTATGCTTGTCTAATCTTTTTCCTTTTTTTTAATAAATTCAACCCCAATATTCAAATCTTATTCTGCAGACTTGAAATCTTTTTTTTTTCTTATTCTCCAGACTTATGCTTGGCAATCTGCCCTTTACTAATTTGTATTACTTGACCCAAAATTTATCATCATAACGATATATCAACATATATATATATATTACTTTCACAATTTACATCTGTTATCGGTAACTACTCATTGAAACATTGATTAATTCACATATCAATTATCTTCTCCAATGTTTCTACAAGTTTTGCCTAATGACCAAGACCAACACATGACTCAGCAAACTTGCAGGGCATACATAATATGTGACATACTTTGCAGTGCACATTTGCATCAGGCCACTTATTGGAAACTGAAGAAAACACCATTAGATCAGATCGGACGACTTGCAATAAATTTACCTGACGAGGCCAAGATTGATGATGCCCCATGCAGAGCGCGGCCACGCCCTCTCCTTGGCCTTGGCCATCATCACCCTTCCCCAGGACACCCAGCCGCCCCAGCTCATCCTCTTGTCCCAGCTGCTCCCCCACTCCAGCAGCAGCCGCAGCCCCATCTCCGCCTCCTGCTCCGCCTCCTCGTACATGCCCAGGTTCAGGTGCACCTGCGCCAGCACCAGGCGCGGTTCCCCTACGAACGGGTTCCTCTTGATGCACTCCCGCAGCAGCACCTCCGCCCTCCTCCACCCTTCCTCCGCCTCCCACTCGCCGCACATCGCTTCCCAGTACGCGTCCCTCGCTTCCGTCTGCTCCCCGGCGTCCAACACCTTCGTGCATCCGTCGAACACGGGCGGGATCACCAGCTCAATGTTCTCGTCTCGGTCGTTGCTGTCCACGGGCCGGTCGTCACCGCCGGCTGATGATCGCTTCCTTTCTTCCAGGTATATCGCTTCTTCCCTGGCGACCAAGTTGTAGAGCACGGCCACCCTCGACATGGAGTTCATCCACAGTCCAGGTTTCCCGGTGCCCGGCCACAGGGCGGCCCAGTTGTCCCCGTCAAACTCCATCCGGCCGTTCCTGTTCCCGAACAGCTTGTCCTGGTAGTCCAGGTACTGGTCGCTGAAGTCCGCGACGGTCATCAGCAGGAAGGAGGCCACCACTCTCCTTGAAACCACCAGATCTTCGCCGGTCCTTATGTGTTTCACCTTGATGCCCTCCGCCGGGATCAGCGACTGGAGCTTCTTCCTCCACGGCTCCGAAGGGTCGAAGACACCGTCGGCCTTCGCCGCGCGAAGGGAGGCCTCCGAGCGCGCGAGGTGCTCCACGAGCTCGTCTTCGGCGTAGCGGAAGAGGAGGTCGTCGTGGATGAGGGTGTGGCGGGGCACGACGCAGAAGAGGTGGACGAGGTGCTCCGCCGGGGCGCCGATGAGGCTCTGGACGTGCTCCCGGCTCGTGCCCAGGTCGAATATGGCGAGGTTGACGTAGGAGTTGGAATAGGCCGAGTGGTAGAGGCCGCAACGCGCCACGGCGTCCGGCGCGCCCCAAAGCTTCAGGATGCGGTAGACGTCGGTGAGGTGGGCGAGGAAGGTGCTGTACTTGTGGTAGCACTCCCCGGCGCCGGATGAGCGGAGGACGACGATGAGGGAGGGGAGGGCGGGGTCGACCAGCTCGAGCTCGCCTCGGAGGAAGGGCCGCGCCGCGTGGAGGGCGACCGAGAGGTCTCCTTTGCGAGGGTGAGAAGGGACAGCTTCCATTGCTGGTGTGAAATGGCTTGTTTCTGAAAAATGGTTGTAGCGAGAATAAGAATCTTGTAAGGCTCATTTTATTTTAAGGAAAATGCATACGAAGCTGACGCAGAGCATTAAAATATAATGGAGTGCATTATTACTCCTCAAAAAACTCGAATTTAAAGATTGCATTTACTTATTTTACATTTTATTGGCATACAGTAAATCATATCATAATTTGTTGAATAACATCTGGGTGAACTAAATCCAAAATTGAAAATTCTGCCAAGTGTTATGTGTTTTGGCTTCGCATGCATGTCACAGAAACTGTCACGTGGTTTCTGTCGACACTTCGTCTTCTTCGGCCTGTTGCGTTGTGTTTGGTGGAAGTTGGTTGCAATGGAGGATTGCAATTGTGCTTTAATGGCGAAGCCGGAGGGAGCAAATATTGCAATCTAGCAACGCATCCGAATAATGTTGTTATCTTTTGAACCTTTTCATTTCAGTACAAAAGTTACCTAAAACATTTAATGCGATAACAAAATAAATACGCAGACGATAATTGAATTCGTTATCTTTTAATTTTTCAATTGAGGTATATGTCACCACAAAGTCCACGCCATTTTTCTCTAATCTTAGTGCTACTTTATCAATTTAGATCTTAATATCATATAATCATCTTTTTCGATTATTGTTTTTGTATTTGAGATAACTGCTTTTAATTAACCATCAGATATTTTTCATCTAATCATCCACTTGTATCCACGTGATGAACTGATCCAACGTGCGCTTTCCATGTTTGTCAAGCTTCTTGTGCATGCAATATCTACAAAAAGAGGTAGCACAAAAACAGAGCATCTGCCAAGTGCATAAATAAAAGTTGTCAGAGCACGGAATAGACATGAATCTCCAACAAAAAAAAACCAGAACAAGTGAGGAGCATTTGCACTTCATGCAGTGACCACTTTTCATCTTGTTAGGAAAATTTGAAAAATTTAACACTAGATAGAATTTTATTAAATTATAACAGAATAAGATTACAATTCAAATTATTTTTTTATAAATATTTCCTTTAGGATTGAGACTTTAAATTAATTCATGAAATTAGAACACCTATTTTATAATAAGAAAATAAATTAATTTCGAATCACATACAAAATACTTCATAAAATTCGTCAATAATCATCTGGATTTTCAAATTCGGAAGGATGGCTGGTGTCAACTTACTATCTTCAAATTGTTTGTCACGAGGAAGGTAGTTTTCTAAAAGTTTATTTTCGGCTTGCTGTCATAGATAATCAAGTTACAAAGAAAACAAAGATGGATGGCTAACCAAAACATATTAAAGATGATTACGAAAACATAAATCAAATGATAAATAATTAACAAAAAAGCTAGCATGTAGTTGTTACACAAAGTAGAATAATCTACAGGGAACATAGATAAGGAGTAGACATGATGAATGGTCTATCAAAGTTGAGAGAAAGAGGTACGAATTACTCCTAAAGAGCCTCGTGAAGATGATAACATAAATGATCTTGGACCATACTCGGAAACCTTCTTTGTGATCAACCTTCAAGTAAAGGTACTCCACGAAGATTAACAAACACATTATGTACATGTCAATATGTTGAAGCGTCTTTTAATTGTGTTGTCAACACATGATATGATATGAAGTGTTGTCAATATGTTGAAGGCTTCAAATAACGTTCCCCTGTCGAAGCGATTTGAGATCCAATCTTTGTACTTGGGTTAGTTAACAAATAGCGTTTTATAGATTCAAAGTCCCCAATATGAGGTCACTGATGCAAGTTGCTAATTTCACAAAAAGGTTCTGGATCTCCCATTTCCCATTCTCCTTCGACACAAAAGACGAAAGGTCACGACTAGCAGTTGCCTCAAACAGTCTAAATATTAAATTATAAGGGGTTGGATTTGTTGTTGTTAAGAATATAAAAATATAGATATTGATCTTACTAACGATTTAAATTTTTTTAAAAAAATGATTAATATAGCTGTGTCATTCATTTCTTCTTAATGTTAATTAGTATCCCAAGTATTATTAGGCCTAAGTATTAAATATTTGTCCTTATCTAGTTTGGATTTAACGGAGAGGTCCCCTACTTAAGTAAGGATCTCCTAACTTATGAGTCATTGGATTAAAGAGCTAACATTGGTAAAAATGAACTGACAATTCAATTAAGATTTTTTATTTTGGTTTAACCGAGGAAAAAATTGGCTCCCTCTCTCATCACATATCTATTCTCTCCTTCCTACTTGCAGAAAACTCTAACTAAACAAGCAAAAGGGACTTATTTTTTTACGAACATAGGACGGTGGCCTTCTATATTAGTCAATTTAACTCAAGTGAAACCTGAAGAATTCACCAAATAAGTAGATCCATGCTCTCGTTTGGTTAGAAAATGACTTAGTCGAAGACAACAAAATTGAAAAAAAATCTTTGCCTTCCTTGATCCTTAGTTGTTCATCTATAGGACCACACACATAACGTTCAGTAGTTCACAAAGCTATTTTAACTCCATTAGCCGGATAAAGGAAATAAACAGACATCAACGTTTCGTTATCACTGAATTGTTTTTCTTTTTCAAGAAAATCCAATGTTCGTAAGTTTATAGGGACACTTGATATATACATATATATATATATATATATATGTATGAGAATAATATTCTTTTAAGAATTATTTAAGATAAGTATTTTGAAAGTGTGACCCTCTCAAAGTGATTTATTATAAGATTAATTACCTCGAAGGGATCAATTTCAGATTATACTTATATAGGATTACAACAATTGATATCATATATGCTCAATCTTTGTCAATCAAGTGTGATGTCTTGATTTTAAATTTATTGAATCAATAACTTTGTTACCTTTTCATAAAAAAAACCACCACCCTTATTACAATCCATTTCGTCTAATGCAAATCCCTACCACCAGATCACCATCATTGTTGCTTATTACTATCGACTGACCTATGTCATCAACTCATCATATACATTACTTTTGTTAACTCATACTCTTAATCTAATATATCAAATCCATGGATAATTCAACGATTCCTCAAGGTTTGTCTACTCCTAAGATTTTGACATTTGTCAATCATGTTACTTGAATTGAATAATAATTTTAATAAATTGTATAAGTTGATAATAATAAAAATAAAGACAAACAAATGGGGCATGGAGAAGATGAGCTAAGATTCAATAATTAAGTATAACTCGCTCTTTGTCTACGCCTGCGACCCTCGGCCCAGTCACGTTGCACCCATGACCACTCGAGCTCTGTTCGTGTCCCTCACTTCGCCATCGTCGAAAGCGAAAGAAGTAGGGGAGGAAGATGCAAGCAAAAGAGAAGTACTTTGATGACCGTTGATGCACGATCAAATGAAATTTGTGATCGCACAACATCCGCTTTTATTATGTGGTGTCACATTAATATTCCTATCTGGATAAAGAGAGAGTTGGCATCCCTAAATTTCCGAAAAGATCAAGAATTAACTGGTATCCATTCCATATCCAAATGTACGAGACTGTGCCTTTATTTCTTAGTTATTTTAGAAAAAAAGATTTCCTTTATTTTAATTTCATTCGTAAGCAGCTTACTCTATGGGGAAAAATAAATTTCTTTCAACGTCAAGGGAACATGTTATGGACCTTTATGGTAATAACGTTCGAAGTATATGAAAAGAATATGGGCCAAGACCAGCCCATATTTGAGTTTCTATGGTGACCCGAAGTTCGTTCATAATAATCATTGAGCTACACGGGTGTTCGAACTCGATAATTCGATCCCATCTATTCAAATTCGACTCGATTTGATCCGATTCGACTCGAGGATCCAAATTTATTATTATTATTTTTAAATTTTTAATGATTTTTAGGTAATCTATGTAAATAATACTATTTAAAATTATAAAAAATATGAAATAAAGTATTCTACATGTAGAAAAACATCTAAATATTTAAAACAATAGTTTCTTATCTATAAAATAATATATTAAATATATTTTTATATTTAAAAAATAAATAAATAAGAAAAAAAGAAAATAATAGTCAAGTAATTTGACCACCTGGCCCGGACCAGGTCGGATTTGGTAAGGTTCTATGTAAAAAAAATGAAACTCGACTTAAATTCGAGTTGGGTCGAATTTGTTCACAGGTCAGATTAAATCCGACTCGTGAACACTCCTACTTTTGATTGTGTATATATGACTTCAACTTCGAATGTGTCAAAAAGTTTTACAACATAATTTTATTTATCTTTTTCACTATGTTTTTCATTAATAATTTATCTGATTATTAATAATGATATTTTTTATAGAATGATAAATTATAAAATGAGCGTATCTATTACGAAGGTTCACAATTTTAAAAATAATAATAAATGTAATTATTGTTGATAGTTTCAATGATTTTTATCATTTATATCGAACTAAAACTCTCTTCAAAGGAGCATATGAAAATTATATCATAGGATTATGTGATGGAGGTTCCTACATAAGAATTGTTTATCATATATATATAATTTTCCTTTTCCCTTATTTTGAAAATAAAACCCGAATATTCAAATCTTATTCTCGATCTTTTTTTTTTCGTTTACCATACAAGAACGGAAGAATATCCATTAGAAATCTATGACATTATACTAATAACATGTATCGTGTACATTTAAGGACAGTCATTATTTGATGAAACCTCCAACATATCAACATATATTTATCATGGTAACAAAATATCAAATCAATGCCATACGTGATATATATCCAATGTTTTCGTAATCGGACCGGTAATTGGATCGAACTCATCATCGGATCGCAGTTGAACCGGTCCAATCGGATTCAATCAAATTGAATCAGACTTTATTAAAATAATATTATTTATAATAATTATAAAGATATAACATAAATTATATGATATGATATATAAATATTGTACTAATAACTTATTAAAATATTAAAAAATAATATAACACATTTTTTATTTATTAAAAGTTCTATAATGATAATATAAATAGGTTATTATTAATTTAATATCCATTATTTAATGATGATATATGCTATATTAATAAATTTTATCTTAAATTATTCTGATTTTTTTTTAACACTTTCCTTTTTATTTTATGGCCTTTGATAATTTTTCATTTTAATATTATTTAATTTTAAAGACTTACCTTTTTTCTTTTAATTCCTATTTAATTCTATACATATGATATTCCCTCCTCTTTAACCTTCCTTATATTTCTTTCCTTTTTTTTTCTCATCCAACTTTCTTATTTTTATCATTTTTTTAATTTCTTTTTGAAAATCTACATTGAATCGAATTGAACTAATTCAACCAGTTTGGTTCAATCGATTTTTCTTGATTCAATGTCAAAAATAAATTGGGCACCCAACCAGACCGGATCACCGACTCATTTGACCGGTCTGATTAATTCGCGGTTGAACCGGTTCAATCGATCGGTCCGATTTGATTTTAACAACGTTGGATATATGACATAAATTTTTTTATTACAAACAGAAATTTAAAACTTAATACAAATAAATGAATGATAAACTTAGAAATAAGAGATACATAATTTTCAGGAAGGATTCGAATTCAAAATTGTTCATGTGTGCCACTCGACCAAGGAAATATGACATCCACATCTTTATCGGGCCCACTTATTGGAAACGAAGAGATCACTATAATATATTAGATCATATCAGATGACTTGCACTAGATTTACCTGCCGCGGGGCAAGATTAACGATGCCCCATGTAGAGCATTTTTTTTCTTGCTCCTTATGAATTAAAAATAGAGGAACATATAGGCTCTTGTTGTTATTGGGAGCAATGAGAAGAGCATGATCCCATTGTTCTCACAGTTTTTTAGGTAAATTATACGAATTTCTCAACTTTGAGTCGATTTCTAATTGGTCCCTCAATTTTAATTTATAATCAGAACATCTTATTTTCTTATACGATTAATCCTCTTGACTGATGATAGTGGTTTTCTAGTTACCTTGCATACATGATCGACACATGAGTCATTTCTGTTGGATCTAAGTTTTAATGATGTATAAAATTATATTTTGATGATACAAACCTCAAAAGATTAAAATTAAAATGCTGAAAAAATTTAAAGAAAAAGGGATAACTTTATGTACTATATTTTGATTAAATAATTAACTATGATCCTATTAGATTTTGAATTAGTCATAAATACCAAATTTGTAGAGAATACTCATAGAATTAAAAATCACCTCATTTGGATAACTGTGCAAAAAGTTATGCTTAAAATAGTGCAGGACGATCGAGCTGCCGGCTGGAAAATAGGTCGACAGGTCCAGAATATCGATCGATCGGTACAAGACACAGGTCGACCGGACTGTGCAGAATTCGCCAACGGTCACATTTTTCATAAAAAAAGTGTACTGATCGATCGGTCCATATGTGCAGTCGACCGGCCTGTGAGTCAAATGAACAGTAACGGTCAAATTTGAATGAAAAAATTATGGAATGATTTTTGGATGACTTTCTCACTTGCAGAAGCCTATAAAAGAAGTGTCAAAGCCAGAAGGAAGTGCACTCATCCAAGCCTTGAAGAAAAATTTCAAGTTATCAAAAGAAGACATTCTTCATGAAGTTTTCATTTTTAGTTTGCTCTTCTTTCTCTCTTTCACTCTTATGAGCATAGAATTGAAAAGAGAGAAATATTATTATTCAGAAAAATAGAAAGAGCTCCTGTGTAAAAGAGATTCTAAATCTTACCTCTTGAGCGAGAGAAATAGATTAGCTTTCTAGGAGGAGAGGTTGCCTTGCCTCTCGAAACGAAGAAAAATGTGATTGTGTAAGGGACTTTCTTCCTTGCCCCATTTAGAACAAAGGAAGGAATTAGTGGAATCCCCGACGACCTCGAGGTCGAGAAGTCGGAGCGGGGACGTAGGCCAAGGTGTGGCTGAATCTCGTCAACAACCATCGTGTGTTTACGTTTGATTTTCTCTCTCTCTTTCCCGTTCATATTGTGTTTATAATCCAAATTACAAAGGTTTTAATAATGAATTTTATGCTTCCGCTAAGAATTTTATGAAATCGATATTTTCGATTAAACACCAATTCACCCCTCCTCTTGGTGCCCTTTGGGATCCAACAATTGGTATCAGAGCGGGTTGCTCTTGTTTTGATCTTTTGAATCATCTCGATTTTTAGATCTAATCATTTTTAAGATTCAATCATTTGTTTTAAGATTTAACAATCTCACTACTAGAAAAACACTGATTACCGACGGTTCGGTAATCAACCTGAAAATCGTCGGTAACGCAATTACCGACAATTTTTTAGTCGAAATCGATCCGTCGGAAAAACGCTCGTCGAAAATATCGACGATTCTGACCGTCGGAATAGTCCCCGACGGTTCGAACCGTCGAAATTTTCCGACGGTTGCAACCGCTGGAACAGTCCCCGACGGTTCGAACCGTCGAAATTTCTGACGGTTGCAACCGCCGGAAAAGGCCGACGGTCCGAACCGTCAAAATTTTCGACGGTTGCAATCGCTGGAAAAGGCTGGCGGTTCGAACCGTCGCAACCGTCGCAAATATTTTTTTAAATATAAAAAAAATTAGCGGCCGGATCGGGCCGCGGCCAAATCCGGCCGCTGAGGGCCGGATCGGGCCGCGGCCAAATCCGGCCACCCGCGGCCGATCCGGCCGCTGGGGGCCGGATCCGAACGCCCGGCGGCCGGATCCGAATGCCCGGCGGCCGATCCGGCCGCTGGGGGCCGGATCCGAATGCCCGGCGGCCGATCCGGCCGTTGGGGGCCGGATCCGAACGCCCGGCGGCTGATCCGACCGTTGGGGGTCGGATCCGGCCGCTTGAGGCCCGATCCGGCCGCCTGGTGGCCGGATCCAGTAGCCTGGCGGCCGATCTGGCCGCTAGAGGTCGGATCCGGCCGCCTGGCGGCCGATCGACTGCTGGGGGCTGGATCCGGATCGACAGCTGGGGGCCGATCACGGCCGGATCCGGCCGCCAGCGGCGAGATCCGGCCCGGCCTCTGACCGAAGAGAGAAAGAGAGAGAGACGCCGGCGCAGGAGAGGGTCGCCGGCGCGGGAGAGGGTCGCCGGTGCAGGAGAGGGTCGCCGGCGCGGGAGGGTCGCCGGCGTCCGGCGCGAGAGAGGGTGCTCGTGGCCGGGAGAGAGAGAGGAGAGGAGGGAGAGAGAGAGGAGAGGAGGGAGAGAGAGAGGAGTGGAGGGAGGAGGGAGAGAGAGAAGAGGGAGGAGGAGGAATATAAAGGAAAAAAGTGGAAAGAAAGCGGGAAAAGGAAAAAAAAGCGGAATAACGAAATTTTAATTACCGACGGTTTCGGCCGTCGAAAACGTAAATATTAACCATTTTTATAATTACTGAAGGTTGTGACTGTTAAAAATATATTTAGTTATATATAATGTTTATTTTTTATTTTACCGACGGTTTGAACCATCGGTAATTGTTATCATTACCGACGGTTTGGGCCGTCGCTAGTTATATTAATAAAATATTCTTTATATGATATTATTATACATTTATCGACGGTTACGACCTTTGAAAATTGCGGCGGATTTTGCGACGGATGGATATCCGTCGGAAATATCGACGTTCCTAATCGTCGAAAAATTTAATAATAATATAATACATTTCATAATTTATTTTTTTATTTCCGATGGTCGTGACCTAGGAGGAGAGGTTGCCTTGCCTCTCGAAGCGAGAAAAATAGATTAGCTTCCTAGGAGGAGAGGTTGCATTGCCTCTCGAAGCGAAGAAAAATGTGGTTGTGTAAAGGACTTTCTTCCTTGCCCCATTTGGAACAAATGAAGGGATTAGTGAAATCTCCGACGTTTTCGAGGTCGAGAAGTCGGAGAGGAGACGTAGTCCAAAGTGTGGTCGAACCTCGTCAACAACTACCGTGTGTTTATGTTTGATTTTCTCTCTCTCTCTCCCCGTTCATATTGTGTTTATAATCTGAATTGCAAAGATTTTAAAAATCGATTTTGTGTTTTCGCTAAGAATTTTGTGAAATTGATATTTTCGGTTAAACACTAATTCATCCCCCCTTTTGGTGCCCTTTGAGATCTAATAATAAAAGATGAGGGATGTTCTGATTACAAATTGAAGTTGTGAGACAAATTAGAAATCGACTTAAAATTAGAGGATCATTCGTGTAATTTTTTACTTTTGCAATTATAAAGGTGGATCCACTGCATCTTAAAAAATATTGGGGTTTGAAAAAAAATGTAAGAATAAGAGCTTCTTCTGCCCTTAACCTCTAGCCAAATGGAGACAAGGGATTATCAGATCCTACTGATGGAGGCTAGAGTTTTATTTGTATGCATAAAAAGGTCTTTCGAATGAGGATGAGCAATGTTGTTAAACTTTGGATTTAAACTCTTAAACTTTCACGAGTTCTAAGGAAAATGAATCAAATTGTATACACACGTAAATAACTTAGACTCTTAGATTTTACATAATTATCAATTCATTTATTTTTGTAGAATCTTATAAACTCTTTTAGAATATATATTATTCTACACAAGTTTATACGATTCTATACAGTTACACATATTATTTTGTATAATAAAAGGTTTGTTAAATCTTAAATATTTATTTCATTTAACATATTTATGATTAAAAGTGAAATTAGTATTGTGATTAGAAATTTTAATGTGAACATTTTACTTATTTTTATTTTTTAGAAGTTTTCTATATTACTAAATATAAATGTTGATAGTAATTAACATATATTAATTGTAAGTGATAGTACTTATTTTGATTACTTTCATCTTTATTTGTTATTAATGAAATATAATAGTTGTTTATGATTTAGGAATCACATATATGTGTTTGCAAGTGCATAAAAATTACTTAAATAATTAAACTTATTTTGTACACAAACTTTATGAATTTACTATTCGATTTTACAATACGAGCTTAGGGGACATAAAATGAGTTCACTTAAACTCTGTAACTAGATAACTGGAATATACTTGAAACATTTATCTTACAAATTACTTGTTGTAACCATTCTTTTTAAGAAGCACAACTTTGTTGATCTTTAATTTTAGGCATGCAGTACACCTATATCCAATTTCACTTCTTCTAAGATAATTTTTGAAATAAAGTCATTGAGCTAAATATTGATCCATGGCTATTCTATTCGTCATGCCAAAAAAGAAAGTGCAAGTAGGGATTGAATATATACTCCAATGAAATAGTGGCACAAAGTTTGATATTTAGGAGTGGATATTCGAGAAAAAATTCTCAACATTTTCATGAAGAAATACATTTATTAATATCGATCAAGTTAAAAAAGGATTCGAAGGAAAGGATGTTAGAACAAAAGGATATTAGTTCATGCCATAAAAGAAAAGCCAAGGACATATTAATAGGCGTGCATGAATTGGAATTGACTTATGCAAAAATTCAACATATATTTAGTATTACATTTAATATTATTTGGATTCATTTTATAATAGCATGCATTATTTTATGAACTTATTTACTTTAATTTTATAAAAATAAAAATCTATCAAAATATTTTTTTTATTATCTAGGAAGCAAGAAAAATAATTAAGAAATCATTAGAGAAAATCACACTCAAATCGAAATTAAAATAGAGTCAAAAGTGAAAAATAGTGAACTTGTCGAGGGTTGAAATTTCGCTGTCATGGATCGTGAATGCTTTGTCACGGGACATGACAGATGCTGTGAAACTTCCATAATGGGCTGTTAAAATACATATCTTCAATTCAAAATCTTCTTAAGGCACAACACTAACATTTCACGACCCATGAAATTCATAGTTTTTATGTGCATCGGACATGTAAGGACTATGAAACACCTATCACGAGTCATTAAAACCCATTTAAACTCGATTTAAACATTGCTTAAGCCGTGAAAATCATATTACATGCCCTAAAGAAGTTTGAATTTAACTTTTGGATGATTTTTTGGAAGAATTACAAGTACATAAGGACTCTTATTCATATTAGATGATCCCAAGATGATTTGAATAGTTCAGAATTTAGAATTTAACAATGTCAAATTTGAGAATTGATTATACTCCAAATTTATCTTATTTTAATTTGATTTTTAGGAACGGATGTTGGAGAAACAATTCTCAACATTTTTCATGAGGAAATAAATTTATTAATATCGATCAAGTAAAAAAAATAATCAGAAGAAAATGATGTTAGAACAAAAGGATATTAGTTCAAATGATGATGCCATAAAAGAAAAGTTAGGGGCAAATTGAGATGTGTGCAGGAACTAGGATTGATGTGTTCAAAATCCAACATATATTGAATATTACATTTAATATTATTTCGATTAATTTTCTTATAGCATGCATAATTTTATGAGCTCATTTACTTTAATTTTATAAAAATAAAAAACTATCAAAATATTGTATTTTATTATCCAGAATGCAAGAAAAATAATTAAGAAACCATTGGCGAAAATTATGCTCAAATCAAAATTAAAACAAAATCAAAAAGTGAAAAATACTGAACCTGTCAAGAGTTGAAATTTCACTATCATGAGTCGTGAATGCTTTGTCACGGGAGATACTATGAAACTACCATAACGGGCCGTTAAAATGCATATTTTCAATTCGGAAAGTTGCTTTGAGGCATGATCGTGACTAACATTTCACGATCCATGAAATTCATAGTTTTTATATGCATTGGACAGACCATGAGACGTCTATCATGAGTCGTTAAAACCCATTTTAACTCGATTCAAATGCTATTTGAGCTGTAAAAATCATATTACATGCCCTAACAAAGTTTGAATTCAATTTTGGATGATTTATTTTGGAAGAATTACATATGCATAAGGACTCCTATTCATACTATGATCCCAAGATGATTTGAAAATAAATTATAGCTCAGAATTTGGAATTTAACAATGTCAAGTTTTATAATTGATTCTACTCTTAATTTATCTTATTTCACATTGAAATGTTTTTATTTCTTCTTCAATCACATGAAAATCTGAACCATTTAAATGCCTTAGAAGATAGGATGCTAGGACCTGCAACCAAACATTTGAAATCATGAAGAGAATTTTTGAAGAACGATGAAGAAAAATTCTACGTAGTACACTCGAGCTAGGATTGCGTATTAATTCAGCACATAATTTTTTTAAGAGTACATTTTTTTCTACTTTATCTTGGCATGATACTTTAGACTTCGATGATCAATTTATTTCATCTTTGTAATTTGGATAATTTAATTTAGTATTAAGTTTGAGTTTGATTTCTGAAAAAGAATTTTATTGTTAAGAAAAACTTGTGAACCTTTCTTTACTATTGGTTATAATTTGTTTAACTTTTAATTACTTTTTATTTAAGATTTTTTATTAATTTTATTTGAATTATTATTTGAATATTAATTGAGAGATGTGATCAATCTATTAATTTTATAATTTCTGTTAAGAAATTCATGTCATAATTTAATAAAGTCAGGCGGAGTATTAGTTTGCATGGTATGTTAAATTGTCTCGAGTGAACGGTTTGATAGTATAGGAATTATAACTTCAAGCATTTTAATTTTAATAAGATTGAGAGTAGAGACATGGAAAATATTCTCATCTTATTAAGATAAAGAATAATTAATTTATCCAATTAAGAAGATGTGTGTTTAATCCATCTAAAAATTGATACCTAATTATTTTTTATTAAATTAATTACTACAGAAGTTAAATAAATTTATTCTTAATCATTTTAATCCACCCTCAAACTTTAAGCATTAATATTTTAGTTTAGTTTAGCATTTATTTTTTTTATTTTTTTATAATTTCTTTTATAACCACATTGTTGTCTCTTATTAATCTCTAAAATTAAATTTATTAAATAAGTTAATTTCTCATGAGTTCAACACTCTATTCTCTACTTTATTATTTGAATGATTAGTGTACTTACTAATAATATAATTATTATCAATTATCACATTATATTCAAGTTGAAGTGGTGATTTAGCGAGCAGTACACAGCCAGAGAGGATGACAAGGACTGGTGTCCCTTATGCATTTCGATTCATGCATTCGATGAATCATTACAAGATTACAAGCTGAATGCATATATGTGGGTTCTCCTTAGCTGTTTTTTGTTTCTTTGGTTTTCTTCATTCATCTCTCTCGAATCCATCTTTCTAATAGTTCTTCGAAGTTGACGTGGATGGTCCAAACTTCTTGGCTAAGAGATCAAAATGTGATCCAAAAATATAAACACCAATAGGTAGAAAAGAAGAAAAGGTTTGTAAAGTGACATTTCATCCAACTTTGTTGTACTTCTTTTTCCTATATTAAACCATTGATAAATGAAAACGAAGATAAATTCATTTGTAGAGCAAGATTTTTTTTAACAATAGCTTAAGATATTTCGAGTTTAATATTTTATCGTTTTAATTTTGAAGATTAGATTAGTAAAATACTTTATGATAGAAAAATAGTTAAGAAAAGCCGGGATTTCAAAAGTAATTTTTACTCTTTAATAGAATTTCAAGTTTTATGTTAAGAGGTAGACAATCATTCAATTGATCGATATAATGTGTCTTCTTCATTTTGTTCTTAAAAAATGATTTTCAGAAATAATAAAATAAAAAGAGATGCCTCTCTTCATTTTGTTCTTAAAAAAATAAAATAAAAAGAGAGATGCCAAACTTTTCGTAAAAAATTGAATGGATTCCCTTTTTTTTTACATTTTTTTTATTAAATGGATTCAGAATGAATGAAATCGACAGGCTTGTCTCTGCATGGCAGTCATAAGGAAGAAGATTATTTATTTATTTTTCCTACTTTAATAAATTAAATTTGAGTTTTCAAATCTTATCCTCCAGACTTGAAGTTACACTACTAGAAAAACGCTGATTACCGACGGTCCGGACCGTCGGTAATCAGCCCGAAAATCGTCGGTAACGCAATTACCGACGATTTTTCAGTCGGAATCGATCCGTCGGAAAAACGCTCGTCGCAAATCGATTTGCGACGGTCGAAAAAAATTCGTCGAAAATATCGACGGTCAGAACCGTCGAAAAAAGTACTGGCGGTTGGAACCGTCGAAAGTTTCCGACGGTTGCAACCGCCGGAAAATGCCGGCGGTTCGAACCGTCGAAGTTTCCGACGGTTGCAACCGTCGGAAAAAGTCGGCGGTTCGAACCGTCGAAAGTTTTCGATGGTCGCAACTGTCTAAACTTTCGACGGCCGTTGCAACCGTCGAAAAGAATTTTTTAAATATAAAAAAATTAGCGGCCGGATCGTGCCGCGGCCAGCTCTGGCCGCTGCGGTCGGATCCGGGCCGCTGGGGGCCGGTTCCGAGCCGCCGACGCCCGATCCGGGCCCCTGAGACCGGATTCGACCGCCGGGCGATCGATCCGGACCGCCGGTGCCCGATCCGGGCCGCTGGGGCCGGATCCGGCCGTCAGGCGGTCGATCCGGGTCGCTGGAGCCGGATCTGATCGCCCGGCGGTCGATCCTGTCGCGAGAGGCTGGATCCACCGCCAGGCGGCCGGATCCGAATGCCCGACGGCCAATCCAGCCGCTGGGGGGATCCGGACCGTCGGCGCCTGATCCCGACCGCTGGGGCCGGATCCGGGCCGCTGGAGCCGGATCCGGCCGCCCGGCGGCCGATCCTACCGCGAGAGGCCGGATCCGAATGCCCGGCGGCCGATCCAGCCGCTGGGGGGATCCGACCGCCAGTGGCGAGATCCGGCCGCTGGGGGCCGGATCCGGCCGACAGCGGCGAGATCCGGTCGGAGAGACAAAGAGAGAGAGACGCCGGTGCGGGAGGGTCGCCGATGCGGGAGAGGGTCGCCGGCGCGGGCCGGGAGAGGGAGAGGGAGAGGGAGAGAGAAAGGTGAGGAGGAATGATATATAAGGGTAAAAGACGAGAGAAAGCAGGAAAAGGAAAAAAAAGCGGGATAACGAAATTTTAATTACCGACCGCTCCGGTCGTCGAAAATGTAAATATTAACTATTCTTAAAATTATCGACGGTTGTGACCGTTGAAAATATATTTAGTTATATATAATATTTATTTTTTATTTTACCGACGGTTTGAACCATCGGTAAACGTTACCGACGGTCGAAACCGTCGATAATTGCGACAGTTTGGGCCGTCGCTAGTTATATTAATAAAATACTTCTTATACGATATTATTATACATTTACCGACGGTTACGACCGTCAGAAATTGCGGCAGATTTTGCGACGGATAGATATCCATAAAAAATATCGACGTTCCTAATCGTTAAAAATTTAAATAATAATATAAAAATATATATAATTTAATTTTTTTCATTTCTGATGGTCGTAACCGTCGGAAAATCCATCGAAATAATTAAATAATAATATAACAAATTATATAATTTATTTTTTTTCATTTTCGACGGTCGTGACCGTTGGACAATCCATCGAAAATTGCGATGGATGGATATCCGTCGAAAATATCGATGTTCCTAATCGTCAAAAAATTAAATAATGGTATAAATCACTTCCGTCGGTATTAACCGTCCAAAAATCCGTCGAAAATAAAATCGTTGAAAAATTCGTCGCAAATTACGACGGATTTCGAACCGTCGGAAATTGCCCGTCGGAAAATCGCGATTTTCTTGTAGTGTTAAAAGGCTCGTTGTCATTTTTTTTTCTATTATCACTGAAATGAATAGCAATTTATATCATCATACTGATCTGTAATGCATCGATTTTAAAGGACGACGAGTTAGCTATTATTTGACCCGATCTCCGTTATATCAACTTGTATTTATCACTATAACCAAATATCACATCCGCGCCATATGTATCACTTTCACAGTTTATATCTGTTATCAGTAACTACTCATTGAAACTTTGATTAATTCACATATTTATTATCTTTCTCCAATACTTCTCCAAGTTTTGCATAATAACCTGTACATAACTCCACAAACTCGCAGCATAGATATAATAGATTACAATGTAATTAATGCATGACATACTTCTGACTTCTCTGCCGTGCATATTTGCATCAGGCCACTTATCGGAAACTGAAGAGAACACCATTATAATTTATATCATATCAGACGATCCGCACTAGATTTACCTGACGAGGCCAAGATTGATGATGCCCCATGCAGAGCGCGGCCACGCCCTCTCCTTGGCCTTGGCCATCATCACCCTTCCCCAGGACACCCAGCCGCCCCAGCTCATCCTCTTGTCCCAGCTGCTCCCCCACTCCAGCAGCAGCCGCAGCCCCATCTCCGCCTCCTGCTCCGCCTCCTCGTACATGCCCAGGTTCAGGTGCACCTGCGCCAGCACCAGGCGCGGCTCCCCTAGGAACGGGTTCCTATCGATGCACTCCAGCAGCAGACCTTCCGCCCTCCTCCACCCTTCCTCCGTCTCCCACTCCCCGCAAATCGCCTCCCAGTACGCGTCCCTCGCGGCCCTCTGCTCCCCGACATCCAACACCTTGGTGCATCCGTCGAACACGGGCGGGATCACCAGCTCGATGTCCTCGTCTCGGTTGTTGCCGCCCACGGGCGGGTCGTCGCCGCCGGCTGATGATCGCTTCCTTTCTTCCAGGTATATCGCTTCTTCCCTGGCGACCAAGTTGTAGAGCGCGGCCATCCTCGACATGGAGTTCATCCACAGTCCAGGCTTTCCGGTGCCAGGCCACAGGGCGGCCCAGTTGTCTCCGTCGAGCTCCAGCCGGCCGTTCCTGTTCTCGAACAGCTTGTCCTGGTAGTCCATGTACTGATCGCTGAAGTCCGCGACGGTCATCAGCAGGAAGGTGGCCACCACTCTCCTTGAGACCACCAAATCTTCACCAGTCCTTATGTGTTTCACCTTGATGCCCTCTGCGGGGATCAGCGACTGCAGCTTCTTCCTCCACGGCTCCAAAGGGTCGAAGACGCCGTCGACCTTCGCCGCGCGAAGGGAGGCCTTCGAGCGGGCGAGGTGCTCGACGAGCTCGTCGTCAGCGTATCGAAAGAGGAGGTCGTCGTGGATGAGGGTGTGGCGGGGCACGACGCAGAAGAGGTGGACGAGGTGCTCCGCCGGGGCGCCGATGAGGCTCTGGACGTGCTCCCGGCTCGTGCCCAGGTCGAAGATGGCGAGGTTGACGTAGGAGTTGGAATAGGATGAGTGGTAAAGGCCGCAACGTGCCACAGCGTCCGGCGCGCCCCAAAGCTTCAGGATGCGGTAGACGTCGGTGAGGTGTGCGAGGAAGGTGCTGTACTTGTGGTAGCACTCCCCGGCCCCGGATGAGCGCAGGGCGGCGACGAGGGAGGGGAGGGCGGGGTCGACCAGCTCGAGTTCGCCGCGCAGGAAGGGCCGAGCCGCGTCGAGGGCGTCCGAGAGGTCTCCTTTGACGGGGTGAGAAGGGATAGCTTCCATTGCTGATGTGAAATAGCTTGTTTCTGAAAAATGATTGTAGTTGAAGGATAACAATCTTATAAGGCTCATTTTATTTAATTGTGGGCTTAATTTAGATTTGGATTTTACTTCCCATTGTAGTGCATTATTTGTAACGCCTCCAACACGCGGTCCGACATGTGACAAAATACACTTCGGAGGATAATACGGATCACACATACGTCATATTAATTAAAAAAAGGATTAGTCAACTAAACGTAGAATCATAAGTGAAAAAATCATCCCAATGAAAATAATAAAGAGGATGTGGCTCATACAAAAAAAAAAAAAAACTAAAACATAAATGAAAAGAGCCACCACGAAATTATCAGTCACCATTAATTGACCATCATCTTCCAATAATGCAGATACAAGGGAGATAACCTCCGTATAAAGTTTTGCTATGTAAATAGGGTAAAAACATAATAAAAAATAAGAAGATAAGTAATAGAAACATAATAATATAAGAAGAATAAGCATGATCATATAATAGGTATGAGAAATTATGAAAGATGACATATTAATAGGAGATTAAAGAGATTGAAATAAAGCATCATAATAGTGGCAAAAGCCGAACACAATCATCTTGAGAAATATTTCATTATTAATCTATCTTCTTCTTCTTCTTCTTCTAAATTCATCTTTGACTTGTAATAGAGTATCTTTCCTCCCACAGGGGAGTGTTTCAACTTTAAAATCTTAACTGGCCATGGTCAATACATAACTGATAGTTGTCAGTCCATAACTGATCATCGTCATTTCATAAATATTAAAGCTCTTCATTTAATATCTTTTATCTTTTATCTTGTATCTTTTAGTTTAATTTATTAGGACATAAAACATCATGATCATATCATCATATGAAGAATAAAAACATCATGGGATTATGGTAATCAAGGGTCCTAATGGAACAACATCATCGTAATATTAACGTGAACTTTAGAAGATGTAATTTTTCACATCAACCAATATAGTTCTAGTTGTATTTAAATTTTACTCTAAAGTTCATATTATTGCAAGTGCATAGGTCGAGTAGAAATCACGATTGTCATAACTCCACTGATTTAGATTAAATGACAATCTATTTATATCTTAAATATTGTCATGAAATCTTAAAAGACAATAATACAATAAGTGGGGAATCAACGAAGGGAACTAGAATTCAAAAGAAAGGATTCTTTCGTGATGAATTGATTGATGCTTTTGGGTTCAACTCTCTGTCTTGAGGTAAATGATATCTCAATCCTTACATTATGAGTCAACTACTCTCTCCCTAAACTCGCCGATCTCTCCTTGAGTTTAAAAGGGATAGTCCGTTAATATATGGATTAGAAATAGTTGGTTAGTTGATCTCTCATCCTAGCCAAATAGGAAGTCGATCTCTCGACTGTCAAAATATCAACTCTTAGTCCTAATTCGAACAGTTAAAATAAATCTAAGACAACTAGTCACTATTATGTACTCTCGCCTCACAATAGATACCAGCATGGGCTTCTCAGCCACTTGTAAATGATGATACTATGCTAATTGAAATACTGTAAAAAGGAATGACCAGTCCCTTCTCTCGAATGAGGCAGGATGATAATGATAAATAGATCTCTTGATCAAATAGGGATTAAGTATGATTAAAGAAATTGCAGTATATCAGAAGCATAGCCGACTAAAAGTTAGAGACACAACATCAGAGAGTTCAAAACCACAACATCAACACAGTCACCACAAAAGAAATTAAAGATTAGCCGGTCATAGACTTTAGCAGAATCATCAAGTTTTTAGGCATCTTCCTCTCTTTTTCCTACTTCTTGTCACTGGATCTCCTCCTTGTCTCCCCTTCCTCTCTGCCCTTGTGTCTGTGTCCTCCTCCCCAAACCTCCATTTCTCCTATTTTCCAGCCCTTCTTTTATTCTCCCTTTTTCTCTCCTGTTCAAGTCCAAATTTTGAAAAGTAGTTAGCTTCATAGACTCATTCAAAAAGGATCATATAATAGCTCAAATATTGTAAATGTAACAGAATTTTAATACAAATGTGGCGTTTTAACATTAATAATCATAAGTAAAATAAGAGATGATAAAATATATATGACCTAAATTAGGCTACAATATAAGATCATGGAGAGAAATTAGAGATGCATAAATATCATAATAATCATTATAACATAGGTAAGGATTAAGAATATGAATCATGGGTCAAAATAGGCTTAAATCATCTTCTATGGGTCAGGGCTGATGTATACATAGAACTCGGGTTAAGTATGAAAATCGTCTTCTTAGTAAAAATCAACGAGAACCCAGGTCAAAGTTTTGGCGTCAATCCTATCGGACAAAGAGCACGACTCAAATTTTATCAGGGTGGAACCCCCGGGTTCATCATGGCCCAGAGCTAGGAAGCTTTGGCTATGGCAAATCTAGATCGAGTTCTAGAGAATTCAGTCTGGGCAAGGGCCAAACCGAACATGGTTTTGTCATTTGGAAACTATGGGACAACGCGCTGGTTTTTCAATCATCCTTCCGATGATAGCCGGCCATATACATCATCATATCATGCGTAACTATGATTAAGGGTAGTCCAAAATCATTAACAATATGCTTTAAGCCCATAATCATGAATCTACTAGTGAAATTACCCTAATAACATACCTTACGAGTTTCTGTACAAAAGCTACTGCATTCTTCCTCTTCCTCTTTCTATGGTTCTTCCCCTTGTTATGATGTGTGATCGTCCACGTTCCCATCCATTAGTGGCTCTCCTACAATCCGGTGGCCGTTAAGCGCGCGCGCGCGAGAGAGAGAGAGACGAAAAGGGGAGAAAACAGGGTGTCATGTAAAGGGTTAAGGATGTTCGAATGGTTTGTTTTTAATCAATATTTATAGGAGAAAAAGAATTTTTGAGTGCTAGTTGGAAACAAACATTATCCCTAATTTGTTTTTAGTTTTGATCTTATATGTTCTCTTCTTATTTTGTTAAAGTAGCCTAGGCGCGATATTATAAATTAATTAAAATAACCCATCTTGGAATTTAGTCAGAGGGTAGGGGCTTATCGAAAAATGTAGACAATTCTTTGTGCATTTCAAATTCGAGCTCCCAAGTTATTTCATCACCTTGATAGTGACTCCAAGCCACCTTGACCAATGGCATCTTTATTCTTGTGATGCTGAACCTTAAACTTCAAGATTTGAATGGATTGTTCCTCATAAGTCATATATTTTTCGAGGTTGGGTTTTTCATACCTTATCATGCTTATGCTTTATGAGCATTGAAACATGAAAAACATTATGAATTCGTCCATATGATGAATGTAATGTTAGTCTGCTGACACCTTCACTTCACTGAATAGCTCTAGAACTTCAAAAGGGCCAACATATCTCAGGTTAAATTTTCTTCTTTTACTAAAACACATTACTGCTTTAGTTGGAGAAACTTTCAAAAATACCTTATTACTTGACTTGAAACTCGGTTCCATTAACCTTTATCACTGCGCAGAGGTTTTGACGTGTTTGAGTTATCTTCATCCTGTATTAGTTCCACCCTCTTTACATATTCTTTAGTCTATTTTATCGCTTTGCTATCTAAAAACTTTCTTTCACTACCTCATTTTAGCATGCACGTCAACGGAAAGATCTACCATACAATGCATCAAAGAGAGCCAATGCTGGAATGATAACTATTTTTGTATGCAAACCCGACAAGGGGTAGGTGATCATTTCAATTGCCATGCCACTCAAGGGAAAAAGCTCTCAACATTTTCTCAATGGTCTGGATGTTCCTTATCTATTTGATGATGATATGTCGTGCTATAATTTATTCTTATTCCAAAAGAGTTTTGTAGGCTCTTCTAGAACTTGGCTATGAACCATGGGTCCATGTCTGATACAATACATGTGGGAGATCTCATGAAGTCTAATAATCTCATGAACATATCGATCCATAAGACTTTGCACCGAATGTCTCCATGAGTAAGAAATATGCATACTTTGTTAGTCGATCAACTATTACCCATATAACATCATGTCCCTTCATGTACGAGTTAAGCAAAAGATAAAGTCCATAGAGATTTCCTCCCATTTTCATTGTGGAATTGCAAGAGAAGTGATTTTTTGTGAGTCTTCTAATGTTTCACCTTTATATGTTGACATATCAAGTGCTTAGAAACATATTCTACGATTTCATACTTCCTATCATTCCACTGGAAGTTTCTTTATACATCTTTATACATTTTGGTGCTGTCCGAATGGATCAGAAACTCAAATTTGTGGCATTCATCCATCACTTCTCTTTTGAGGGCTTCATCAATTAGGATCCACATATGATCTCTGTATCTAATCCCACCATTTGCAAAGAGCTTGAAATAATTAGATTCCTTCTGATATCTTCCCATTATCTTTGAATATCCAGAGTCCTCAGCTTGGGCATTCGTTATTCTGTCCACCAAATTTGGCTATATATGATGTATCATTACTACCGCACCATTCTTTCCATGTTTTGGGTTCCACATGATCAATTCATTCATCATCTCATATTCATGCAGAAAATCTAGTGAGATCTTCCATTTGTAGCTGATTGGGTTTGCAACCGTATTCGCCTTTCTAAGATGGTAACCGATGGTGAACTCATAATCCTTGAAAAATTCCATCCATCTTCGTTATTGCATATCAAGGTCCCACTAAGGTCAATGGACTTTTCAAACTCTTCTCCATATAGATAGTTTCTCCAAAATTTTAATACGAACACTATGACTGCCAATCCCATTCATGTACATAAGCATCACTGTACACCACAAGTACTATTCGGAATGGTAAGTATGGGTATAGTGGTCAACCTGGCCTTTAGCTATTAGAAGTTATCCTCACATTTCTATGACCATTCATACTTAATGCCTTTGTTCATCAAGTTCGTCAAAGGGGGACGGTATCCTTGAGAAGTCTTTGATGAAATGTGCAGTAATAATCAACTAATTCAAGAAAATTGTGAATTTTCATTGCATTATTTGGCCTTGACCAATTCAATACCGCTTCCACTTTAGGTGGGTTCATAGAAATGCCCTTCTTGAATACTATGTGTGCAAGAAATATAATCTCCTCCGACCAAAACTCGCACTTCGACAATTTATGCACAACTGGTGCTATCTCAATGTCTATATGTTGTTCTAGACTCTCCAAGTAAATCAAAATATCGTCTATGACAATGACAAACTGATCCAAGTACGGTATGAAATACTCGATTCATGAGGTCCATAAAAGCTACAGAAGTGTTTGTTAGCCAAAAAAAATCATTAAGAACTCATAGTGTTGGTACCTTGATCGAAAAGCTATTTTTTGTAAATCTTCTTCGGCAACTTTGAGTTGATAGCCACTTCGTAAATTAATCTTGGAGAATATTACGACCTTGGATAATAGATCGAAGAGGTCATTAATATGCGGTGGTACTTGTATTGTTACTTTGTTCAACATCATAATTTTAGGGAGCCATCCTTCTTCACAAATAAAATTGGTTCTCCCCAAAGCAATACACTTAGCCTGATAAATCTTTTGTCTAAAATTTTTTGAATTTGTTTCTTTAGTTCATACATTTCTGCCGGTGCCATCCTATAAGGGGCCTTTGAAACTAGGGTAGTTCCTAGAAGGAGGTCGACATGGAAGTCAACCTCTCGTTGTGGTGACGAATCGGAGATCTCCTCTAGAAAGACATATGAAAACTCTCAAACTACATTCAATTGCTACAACTCCGTTGGTGGACCATCCACCTTCACCACACATGCCAAAAAACCTCTACATCATCTTTTGTGCTTTCACTCTAGATATGATCACCTTTCCTTTATTTCCCATGGCACCTTGACAGTAGCCTTGCATCCATCATGGGTGCCTATGATTATTTTTTTTGCTTACATAATACGACTACGTCATGGTAGGATAGTCAATTCATATCGAGAATCACATTTCCATCATGAGAATCACTCTTAGATCTATAGAAAAGTTCTAGAGTTCAATCATTAGTGGTACCATAGGGAGGTACTTCGTGGTGTGGAGTGTTCCCATAAGAGTGGTCACCTTCATTGGTTGGCTTATGTCATGCAAGGGTAATTTCAAGGTAATAGCACAATCTTTAGATATAAAGAAGCTTAATGCACTGAATCAAATAAGAAACTTTTAAGAAAAATGGTTAGCACATCAAATTTAATAGTTATCATTCAATTCTTCTTATTGTTAGTATCCCAAGTATTATTAGATCCAAATATTAAATTATATTTAGTATTTTCTAAAAATATTTTTCCTTATCTAGTTTGGATTTAATGGGGAGGTCCCTTAAGTAAGGATCTCCTAACTTATGAGTCATTGGATTAAAGATCTACCGTTGGTAAAAATGAACTGACGATTCAAGTAAAATTTTTTATTTTGGTTTAACTGAGGAAAAAATTGGCTCCATCTCTCATCACATATCTATTTTCTCCTTCCTACTTGCATAAAACTCTAACTAAACAAGCAAAAGGGTTTTATTTTTTTCATAAACATAGGACGGTGGCCTTCTATATTAGTCAATTTAACTCAAGTGAAACCTGAAGAATTCACCAGATAAGTAGATCCATTGCTCTCGTTTGGTCGGAAAATGACTTGGTCGAAGACAACAAAATGGAAAAAGAATCTTTGCCTTCCTTTATCCTTAGTTGGTCATCTATAGGACCACACACATAATGCTCAATAGTTCACAAGCTATTTTAACTCCATTAGCTGGATAAAGGAAATAAACAGACATCGATGTTTCATTATCACTGAATTGTTTTCCTTTTCCAAGAAAATCCAATGTTCGTAAGTTTACAGGGCATTTGACATATATATAAGAGAATAATATTCTTTTAACAATTATTTAAGATAAGTATTTTGAAAGTGTGACCCTCTCAAAGTGATTTATTATAAGATTAATTACCTCGAAGGGATTAATTTTAGATTGTACTTATATAGGATTATAACAATTGATATCATATATGCTCAATCTTTGTCAATCAAGTGTGATGTCTTGATTTTAAATTTTTGAATCAATAACTTTGTTACCTTTTCATAAAAAAAATCACCACCCTTATTACAATCCATTTTGTCTAATGCAAATCCCTACCACCAGATCACCATCATTGTTGCTTATTACTATCGACTGACCTATCTCATCAACTCATCATATACATTACTTTTGTTAACTCATAATCTTAATCTAATATATCAAATCCGTGGATAATTCAACAATATCCTCAAGGTTTGTCTACTCCTAAGATTTTGACATTTGTCAATCATGTTACTCGAATTGAATAATAATTTTAATAAATTTTATAAGTTGATAATAATAAAAATAAAGACAAACAAATGGGGCATGGAGATTTAATAACTCGCTCCTTGTCTATGCCCGCGACCCCTCGGCCCAGTCACACTGTGTCCGCGACCACTCGAGCTCTGTCCGTGTCCCTCACTTCGCCATCATCGAAAGCGGAAGAAGCAGGGGAGGAAGATGCAAACAAAGGGAGAAGTACTTTGATGCTGTCGATGGGCGATCGAATGAAATTTGTGGCCGCACAACATCAACTTTTATGTGATGTCACATTAATATTCCTATATATATATATATATATATATAATGCGTGTGCCAATAAAGACTTGGCCTCCGTAAATTTTAAGCTATCAAATAAACTAATAGTTGATTTCCAATAATATTTTTTAATTTTTAAACATATTAATTCCTGTCAGATGTTAATAATTGTGAAAAATTGTAACCGATTGGCGTTTATTTGCCCTAACTAAATTAATATTGTTTTGATAAATTATGTCCGATAATATATTTGACGAAAGAATCTTGTCCATTTAATTTTCGAAAAGATCAAAGATTAACTGGTATCCATTGCATATCCAAATGTACGAGATTGTGACCTTATTTCTTAGTTATTTTAGAAAAAAATTTCCTTCACTTCAATTTCATTCGTAAGAATGCAACTTACTCTATTGGGAAAAATAATTTCTTTTATACTATGTTTGGATTACGGTGAATGAAGGATAAAGAGGGGTAGGGGAAGGAAAAAAATTTTTTTTTCTCTTGTTTGGATAAAATTTTAAAAGAGGAGAAAATTCAATTTTTTCCCTTCATTTCTCTTCTTTTGTGTTAATTTGTTTCAACCCCAAATTAAAATACAGAAATTTCCTTCTCTTCCCTTCCATTTCCTCATTCTCTTCCTCCTCTTTCTCTTCCTTTCTCTTTAACGAATGTTCAAAAATAGTGTTAATGTCAAGGGAACATGTTTATGATAATAACGTTGGAAATATACAAAAACAATATGGGCCAAAACCAGCCCATATATGAGTTCTATGGTGACTCCAAGTTCATAATCATCATTGAGTTACACTTCTGATGGTGTATATATGAGTTCAACTTCGAATATGTCAAAAAGTTTTACATCATAATTTATTTATCTTTTTCACTATGGTTTTTTCATTAGTAATTTATCTGATTATTAATAATGATAAAAAATAATTGAGAGCCGTGCAAGAATTGGAATTGATGTATGCAAAATCTAATATATATTTAATATTACATTTAATATTATTTTGATTCATTTTTTTATAACATGCATAATTTTATGTGCTTATTTACTTTAATTTTATAAAAATAAAAAACACAAGCAAAATATTGTGTTTTATTACCTAGGAGACAAGAAAAATAATTAAGAAACCATTGGAGAAAATCATGCTCAAATCAAAATTAAAACGGAGTAAAAAAAATAAAAAAAATACTAAACCTGTCAAGGGTTGAAAATTTGCTGTCATGGTTCGTGAATGCTTTGTCATGGGAGATGCTATGAAACTACCATAACAGATCGTTAAAATACATATTTTAAATTCAGAAAGCTGCTTGCGACACGATCGTGACTAGCATTTCACAACCCATGAAATTCATAGTTTTTATATGCATCGGACAGACTATGAAACGTTTGTTACGAGTCGTTAGAATGCATTTTAACCCGATTCAAATACTATTTGAGCTATGAAACTCATATTACATGCCCTAATGAAGTTTGAATTCAATTTTGGATGATTGTTTTGGAAGAATTGCATGTGTATAAGGACTCCTATTCATACTATATGATCTCAAGACGATTTGAAAATATATTATAATTCAAAATTTGGAGTTTAATAATGTCAATTTTTAGAATTGATTCTACTCTATCTTATTTCACATTAAAAATATTTTTTTCTTCTCCAAACACATGAAAATCTGAACCATTTTAAATAGAGGCCTTAGAAGGGAGGATGCTAGGACTTGCAACTAAACATTTGAAGTTAGGAACGAAGGAGAATTTCTTAAGAACGGTGAAGAAAAAGTCTACATAGTACACTCGAGCGAGGATTCCGTAGTAATTCAGCACATAATTTTTTAAGAGTATTTTTTCATCTACTTTATCTTGGCATGATATTTTAGAATTCAATGATCAATTTATTTCATCTTTGTAATTTGGATAATTTAATTTACTTTTATTTTGAGTTTGATTTTTGAAAAAGAGTTTTATCGTTAAGAAAAACTTGTGAACTTTTCTTTACTATTGATTATAATTTGTTTAACTTTTAAAAATATGATGCTTTAATTTTATTTAAATTATCAATTGATTATTAATTGAGAGATGTCATAATTTTATAATCTATTAATTTTATAATTTTTGTTAAGAAATTCATGTCATAATTTAATAAAGTCAAGTGGAGTATTAGATTGCGTGGGTATATTAAATTGTCTCGAGCTATTTGATAGCGTATGAATTATAACTTAAAGCATTTTAATCTTAATAGGATTGAGAGTAGAGACATGTGGAATTCTCACTTATTAAGATTAAGAATAATTAGTTTACCCGATTAAAAAGATCATGGTATTCCTAATCCATCTAAAAATTGATACCTAATTATTTTTTATTAAATGGATTACGATAGAACTTAAACAAATGTATTCTTAATCATTTTAATCCATCCTCAAACTCCAAGCATTAATAACTTAGTTTAATTTAGCATTTTTTTATTATTTATTTTCTTATAATTTCTTTTATACCAACATCTCTTATTAACCTCTAAAATTAATTTTATTAAGTAAGTTAATTTCTCGTAAGTTCAATATTTTAAATGATTAGTGTACTTACTAGCAATATAATTATTGTCAATTCTGGAATCAGGATCCAAGTCAGAAATGATTTAGCAAGCAGTACACAACGAGAGAAGATGATAAGGATCGGTGTCCATTTTGCATCCCGATTCATGCATTCGATGGATGATTGCAAAATTACAAGCTGAATGCATATATGTGGGTTATCCTTAATGTTTTTGTTTCTTTGGTTTTCTTCATTCATCTCTCTCGTCCATCTTTCTAATAGTTCTTCGAAGTTGACGTGGACGGTCCAAACTTCTTGGCTAAAAGATCAAAATGTGATCCAAAAATATAAACACCAATAGTTAAAAAAGAAAAGAAAAAGGTTTGTAAAGAGGCACTTCATCCAACTTTGTTGCACTCATTTTTCCTATACTAAACCATTGATAAATGAAAACAAAGATAAATTCATTTGTAGAACAAGATTCTTTTTTTCACAATAGCTTAAGAGATTTCGAGTTTAATATTTTATCATTTTAATTTTGGAGATTAGATTAGTAAAACACTTTATGATAGAAAAATAGATAAGAAAAGTCGGGATTTCAAAAGTAATTTTTACCCTTTAATAGAACTTAAATTTTTATGTTAAGAGGCAGACAACCATTCATATATAATGTGACGTCTTCATTTTGTTCTTCAAAAATGATTTCCAGAAATAATAAAATAAAAAGGGATGTCTCTCTTCATTTTGTTTTTTAAAAAAAAAAATAAAATAAAAACAGAGATGCCAAACTTTTCGTGAAACAAAAATGAGTCGAGATAACGCGTATAAAATGCACGAGGACGATTATTCATTACACATTTATGTGATGAGATATTATGAATACTTGATGTTTCGTTTATTTGAAAGAACTTATGATGGATCCCCACATGCACTCCCAATAAGAGAGAACGGAATTTTAAAATTTTTAGTCTCGATAAATCAATTTTAGAATTAAAAGTTAATTCAATTTTTAAATATTCACATTGTGCCATTAAAATATAAACAATAAACCGCCTACGTGTTTCAATTTAGGCTCCACGTAATTTGCCCTCCACCACGCCTCACCGCGCTCCGGATTTGGTCCATTCCTTTTGGTGCTCTCTCTTTGACATGATTAGGCATTCGATAATGGGATAATAATTTAATTAATGAATAAGAAATACTAATTAGCAATTATTTTTTTAGAATAAATGATAAATAAAATTTGTATTTTTATTATATTTTATATAGTGTATATATCATATGTAATCATAGTAAAAAAAATATTAGCTATTAAATTAACTTTTTTTATTTATTATACAATAAATAAACATTTTTGTAATTAACCAAGAATGAATAGAAAAATAAACAACAATTGAAGCCCATTGGTGACAAAATAAAAATAAGATGATAATAAGATAAGAGATAAATTTTTTTTTTGCATAAGAATAAAATCGAAAAAAAATCTAACATCTAATGTTAATAGGAGTAATTTCTTAATATTTTCATTTAAAATTATTGTATCTACTTATTTATATCATTTATCAAATAATCGAGCAAGACTTACTTCCATGTTGGGCCGAAGTCCAGAATAATCGAACAAGACTTGCCGGCGAGGTCTCATACACGTGAAAAATTGAATGGATTCATTTTTTTTCTTTTATGTTTTTTAATGAATGGATTCAGAATCAATGAAATCGACATAGACTTGTTTCCGCATGGCAGTCATAAGGAAGAAGATTACTTATTTTTCCTTTTTTAAGAAATTAAACCCGAATATTCGAATCTTATCCTCCAGGCTCGTTGTCATATTTTATTTTTTTCTATTATCATTGAAGTGAATAGAAATTTATATCATCATATTAACCTATATTGCATCAATTTTTTTTTCTATCGAGACCGGTCAGTGTTCAGAATTATTAATATTCGATTAATCCGATGTTCAAACTAAAGTGACTATTAGCACCCCTGTATTGCATCGATTTTAAAGGAGGACAAGTTAGCTATTATTTGACCCGATCTCCGTTATATCAACTTGTGTTTATCACTATAACCAAATATCACATCCGTGCCATATGTATCACTTTCACAATTTATATCTGTTATCAGTAACTAAGCATTGAGACTTTGATAAATTCACATATTTATTATCTTTCTCCAATACTTCTCCAAATTTTGCATAATAACCAGTACATGACTCCACAAACTGCAGCATAGATATAATAAATTACAATGTAATTAATGCATGACATACTTCTGACTTCTCTGCCGTGCATATTTGCATCAGGCCACTTATCGGAAACTGAAGAGAACACCATTATAATTTATAGCAGATAAGACGACCCGCACTAGATTTACCTGACGAGGCCAAGATTGATGATGCCCCATGCAGAGCGCGGCCACGCCCTCTCCTTGGCCTTGGCCATCATCACCCTTCCCCAGGACACCCAGCCGCCCCAGCTCATCCTCTTGTCCCAGCTGCTCCCCCACTCCAGCAGCAGCCGCAGCCCCATCTCCGCCTCCTGTTCCGCCTCCTCGTACCTGCCCAGGTTCAGGTGCACCTGCGCCAGCACCAGGCGCGGCTCCCCTACGAACGGGTTCCTATCGATGCACTCCTGCAGCAGCCCTTCCGCCCTCCTCCACCCTTCCTCCGGACCCCACTCCCCGCAAATCGCTTCCCAGTACGCGTCCCTCGCCGCCATCTGCTCCCCGACATCCAACACCTTGGTGCATCCGTCGAACACGGGCGGGATCACCAGTTCGATTTCCTCGTCTCGGTTGTTGCTGCCCACTGGCGGTTCGTCACCGCCGGCTGATGATCGCTTCCTTTCTTCCAGGTATATCGCTTCTTCCCTTGCAACCAAGTTGTAGAGCGCGGCCATCCTCGACATGGAGTTCATCCACAGTCCAGGTTTTCCGGTGCCCGGCCACAGGGCAGCCCAGTTGTCCCCGTCGTGCTCCAGCCGACCGTTCCTGTTCTCGAACAGCTTGTCCTGGTAGTCCATGTACTGGTCGCTGGCATCCGCGACGGTCATCAGCAGGAAGGAGGCCACCACCCTCCTCGAGACCACTATATCTTCTCCTGTCCTTATGTGTTTCACCTTGATGCCTTTCGCCGGGACCAGGGACTGGAGCTTCTTCCTCCACGGCTCTGAGGGGTCGAAGTCGCCGTCGACCTTCGCCGCGCGAATGGAGGCCTTCGAGCGCGCGAGGTGCTCCACGAGCTCGTCGTCAGCGTAGCGAAAGAGGAGGTCCTCGTGGATGAGGGTGTGGCGGGGCACGACGCAGAAGAGGTGGACGAGGTGCTCGGCCGGGGTTCCGATGAGGCTCTGGACGTGCTCCCGGCTCGTGCCCAGGTCGAATATGGCGAGGTTGACGTAGGAGTTGGAATAGGCGGAGTGGTAGAGGCCGCAACGCGCCACGGCGTCCGGCGCGCCCCAAAGCTTCAGGATGCGGTAGACGTCGGTGAGGTGGGCGAGGAAGGTGCTGTACTTGTGGTAGCACTCCCCGGCGCCGGATGAGCGGAGGACGGCGATGAGGGAGTGGAGGGCGGGGCCGACCAGCTCGAGCTCGCCTCTCAGGAAGGGCCGCGCCGCGTGGAGGGCGACCGAGAGGTCTCCTCTGCGAGGGTGAGAAGGGACAGCTTCCATTGTTGGTGTGAAATGGCTTGTTTCTGAAAAAATGGTTGTAGCCAGAATAAGAGGGGGTTGGGTGGAGTGGACAGCAGCTTAGAAAAAAAATGTTATATGGCTCATTTTATTTTAAGGAAAATGCATAGCATTAGTTTCACTTATATTAAATAAATGAAATAATTATATATTAATTTAAAATATATTTTAAATAGTAAAAGTGATCTAATCATGTTAATAAATATGTCTAATTCAATGATTATAATTTATTTAGTCTTAAATGATATATTTTTATTATCAAATTATTCAAATACATATATATTATTTTATTTACTAAACTATACTAAACTATACTAAATTATATTATACTATAAATTATACTGTATTATACATCATACTATACTATATTATTCTATTATATAATATATAAAAACTAATATACCATGTTATACATGCATTATACTCTAATTCTTAAATTTGAAAATTAAATGAATAGTGCTTCTTCATTTTTCATGAGATTCAAATGACAATTGCCGAAGATCATCTGATTATCACAAAATTTGTACCTCCTGTATATCACGGCAACACAAATTTTTCAATTTTTTTTGCAATTTTAGAAGGCCAAATGACAGAGTTAAGAACCTAGGAAAAAAAAAGACTTCTGATAGTCTCTGACGTGAGTCCGACGGGAATTAGTCAAAATAAAATTACAAACTCGCAGACATCCATCCACACAAGAGTCGCGACGATCGAAAGTCGGAGGAAATTCAATAAAATGGGCAAAGTTTCAAAATAGAAAGGTCGGTTCTCCACGGTCCCAGATCGGATTCCCACAAAAGATAGACATTTCGAAGGGCTCGAGAAGGTGGGGTGGGGCGGGACAAACCTTTCATGTTTCATGTGTTTTTCATTTTCTCTGATTTCCCAAAATACCTATTTTTCATAATTATAAAAATTCTTTAGACTTCCGCTCCCTAAGAAATCTAAAAATGTGTGTTCTAGAAAATCGAACGATTCAAGAGCACTCGGAATGGACCTATTTAATTGACATAGAGTTTTCAAAATTTTCTAAGAAATGCTGATTTTCTTAAAATTTTTCTATCCAAACTTAAAAAGAGTATTCACATTGTAGTTAATAACTTTAGGGTTTAGCGTCGCACGTTTCTGATGTCAATGCGACGCGATGTTCTACTTTAGCGTCGCAATGTCAGAATCGCTAATATGCTATTTGACATACTTTATAATTATTACATGGCGTCACATTAGCAATGCCGTAGCATCGCCTATTTGTCGTCGAAAATGCGCGATCCGTGTGCTCATCACAGAATGTAACCTAATCGTTCTTTATTTTAATCCGACACTTCATAGCATTTATCTCTCTTTCCCTCTTTCAATCCACCGATCCTCTTTTAAACCTCTCTTTCAATCTACCATCGTTCCTCCTCTCTTTCAATCCATCGTCCCTGATGATGCCCATCCGCCTCCCTTCAACCCCGGCCATCCACCACAGCGGTCATCGTCGTCTTCGTCGTCGTCCCGGTCGTCGCGGTGCCACCCCCTTCTCCCATCGCCCTCTGCCCTGACTACTCCGCCGTCACGACCACCGCTATCCCACCCCCTTCTCCCTTCGCCCTCTGCCCCGACAACTCCGCCACCACGACCACCGCTACCTGCCCCCTTCTCCATTCGCCCTTTGCCCCAACGACTCCACCGCCACGACCACTACTCCCCCACCCCCTTTGCGCTATGCCACGATGACTCCGCCGCCATGACCACCGCTACCCCACCCCTTCGCCCTCTGCCCCACCCCCTTCACGATGATGAGGAGGCCCTCAAATTCGAAGAGGAGAAGCTGTCCACCTACGACCGCATGCGCTATGGCATCCTCACGCTCGAAGACGAGAAGCAAAAGGTCGATGTTCAGGGTCTCGGCTTTCGAAAGCGCATGGCTATGCTTGAGCGCCTCGTCCGGTACGCCAAGGATGAATGAAATGAGAGGCACAAGAACGATTTAATGTAATTGTCATAGATGTAATTTGATGTACAAGAATGATTATCTCATGGAGTTGTAATTTGATATAATGGAAATGTATATGTCATGTAATGTAATTTGATGGTGTAGCAATCAATGAATGTAATGTAAAAATTAGTAATCGATGAATGTGCAAGGCAATGCAATTTCTTTGAATGAATATGTGTAGTTAGTATCTCCTTCGCATTGCAGTGGCATTTCAGCATTTAGTGCCACATTAGCGTGCGAACAACGTCTCAAACTAGCGTCAACCCAGCGCTAATATGCATCTCCTCTTTGACGCTAAAGCGATGTTGAATGTGTCGAAGTAACATCGACACATTCAACATCGCTTTAGCGTCAAAGTGGAGATGCACATTAGCGCTTCACGATGACACTTTTCATGTCATTATAACGCCGCAATAGCGCCGCCATGTAACGGTAATAGCATCCGTGGATGCAAAGTCGAAACTAATAGCGACTGAAATTTTGCGTTGCCAGGCCTGTGATGCTAAGTTGACGCTAATACATCGCTACGTTCTTCAACACAGAGCTAGCGCTACATTAGAGGCTATTATGTTGTGTTGCAAATCGCATCTTTTCTTGTAGTGTAGTGAGATTTACTAAAGTTGAGAACCTCTTCTAAAAAGATGTGTGCCTTGTCTCTTGAGCAGAGAAGAAGACGTGTGGTATAAAGAGGGTTGTTATCTTTCTACAAGAAAAGAGAAAACTATTGGATCTCCGGTGATTTCGAGGATGGAAAGTCGGAGCGGGAACGCATATCAAAGAGTTGGGTTGAACTTCATCAACACATCGTGCTCCCTTTTTATTTGCTCCCTATCTTTTATTTGCCCTTTATCATTTCACTTGTGATCGCTTTTATCGACTTTCCGAAATTGATTTTACGATAAGATTTTTGAACATTAATTTATCCCCCTCTTAGTAGTTTTGATCCTACAATGATCACCATACCACATGTAATTACGACTAAGGATAGTACACAATCATTAAAAACACGTTTCAAACTCATAATCATGATTATAAATGTACTGACGAAACTATCCTAAACACATACCTTAGGACATTATTCTTCCTCTTCTTCGGTCGTTCTCCGCTTATTTTGATACATGATTGTCGGCATACCTATTTGTTTTTAATTTGTTTCCGGTTTTGATTTATCTCTTTTTTTAATTTGTTGTAGGACATATGGGTGAATTAACTCAAAAATTTGGATTTTCCAATGCATTTTCTGCGAAGTTTTAAGTGTTTTTTTTTGTCTTTGAATGCATGTCACAAAAGATGGCACGTGGTTTCTGTGGACACTTCGTCTTCTTCGGCCTGTTGCATTGTGGTGGTGGTGGGGGATGGCGTTTGATGGAAGTTGGTTGGAATGGAAGATCGCAATTGTGCTTTAATGCCCAAGCCGGAGGAAGCAGACATTGCAACGCAGCAACGCATCCGATTAGACTTATTATCCTTTAAGTAAACCTTTTTTTTCACTACAAAAATGACCTAAAACTTTTTAATACGACAACAAAATAAATACGCAGATGATAATTGAATTCGGTATCTTTTAATTTTTTTTTCAATCGAGATATATGTATCGACAAAGTTTACGTACGCCCTTGTTCTCTAATCTTAGTGCTACTTTATTAATTTAGATCTTAATATCATATAATAATCTTTTCAATTATTATTATTTTTTATTTGAGATAACTCTTTTTAATTAACCATGCATCAGATATTTTTCATCTAATCATCAACTTTGATCCACGTGATGAACTGATCCAACGCTTGGTTTCCAAGTTTGTCGAGCTTCTTGTGCATGCAATATCTACAAAAAAAAAAATTAAAAGGTAGCACAAAAGAGAGCACCTACCAAGTGCATAAATAAAAGTTGTCAGAGCACGGAATAGACATGAATCCCCAACAACCAGAACGAAGTGAGGAGCATTTGCACTTCTTGTACTAGCTACTTTTCATCTCTTTGTTACATCCAATTAATCTTAATTCTCTCCCTTGAGAGCTAATGATGCTAAAGGGAGAGAGAGATTGCAGCTGATGATCCTATCAGTGTGTAGTGATCTATGTCTTTAATTTATCTAAATTAACTACCACGTTCCCTTTCGCTAAAGGGATAAATATTGCTTGATTGTTAGCTGCATCACATGTCCAATCTAATGCTAACATTTACCTGATTGGGATGTGTTTTTTTTTTGTCATCTCATTGCAGCGTTGCTCTACAAATCTTGACCAGCACTCATCGCTTGCCAATGTTGGCCACAATACGTAGATGCAAAACATGCAGTACTAGCACCGTGTACGGGAGGCAACCTATCCAAATTCGTTGATGTAGTGATTTGTACAAGTTTGGCTAGCTCTACAAGAAAATAGTCAATTTCCGATGGTTCATTTTCGACGGATATAAATCTGTCTGAATTAACGACGGATTTTTCGATGGATCTAAATATCCATTGTAATTATTGTCGGATAACTTTTTGACGGTTCAAGTCGCATCTCAACTTACGACGATTTAAAATTCGTCGAAACTTTCTATTACAAGTATTGATGTTCGTAACCGTCGAAAATAGTAATTGGCTATTTTCTGACCATCTGTAATTGGCAAATTGGCTATTTTCTTGTTCTATAGAATACAACATAGATTCTCAATTATCCTGTTGAACGTTCATTCATTTCCTTGTTTTCACTCGTGATCAGTATTCTCTACCAGCAACAAGCTACATCTATCCACCTTCTCGTTCCCTTGTATCTCCTTTTCTTGTTTTCTTCTGCACAACAAAAAAATGAGAAAAGATAACGACGATGTAAAGTTGAACATCCTCACGTGGTTGTAGGGCGTACAAATAATTAAGCTGATACAAAGTGAACCCTTTTCAAAATTGGCCAACTTCTGCATCTCTCCTGAGATCCCAATTAGGCCTCTTTGGAGCAATATTTACAACAGGATTATATGTGAAAGGTAAAAGAATGAAAAAAGGAGAAAGAATAAACGAGACATGATTGCTGACGAGACCAAAAGATCATGTTAACTGATGAATTTGGAATACCTCAGCTTCCTCAGGCAGCGGAGGTGCAGAATCAACTGGATTTTCAAACTCGGGTAGGATGGATGGTGTCAACTTCTTAAGTCTCGAAGTTGTTTGTCATCATCAGGAAGGTAATTTCTAAAGTTTATTTTTGGCTTGTTGTCATAGAAAATCAAGTTAGAAAGAAAACAAAGATGGATTGCTAACCAAAACATATTAAAGATGATCAAGAAAACATAAATCAAAAGATAAATAATAACAAAAGCTAGCAGGCAGTTCTTACACAAAGCAGAATATCTACGAGGAACATAGATAAGGAGGAGTAGACATGATGATTGGTATATAACTACGAAATAACAAGTCTATCAAAGTCAAGCGAAAGAGGTACGAATTACTCCTAAAGATCCTCGTGAAGATGATAACATAAATGATCTTCAATCACATTTGGAAATCTTCTTTGTGATCAACCTTCAAGAAAAGGTACTCCACGAAGATTAACAAACACATTATGTAAATGCCAGTATGTTGAAGCATCTATTGTGTTGTCAACACATGATATGAAATATTGAGTAAATAAAGCATACATGAACAAACTATTTGTTAATAATGTCTTGAATATGAACCCAGTTATCATTCTACATAGTCAGGCGCTTCAGTAAAATTTTTCTATGGGGGTCTCGCTGCCCGATCAGCGAGCCTGTGGGGGTCAAGAGGAGGATCCAAGGGGATCCCCTCTGCGGAGGTTGCAAGGGGACGGAGCCCCCTGAGCAAAAATTTTTAGGGGTATTCTGTATGTAATTCGAATTTGAATTATTTTTTTATCACGAGATAGATGTTCTATTTTCAGGAGATTTATTTAGAGTCTTAGTCCGTATGTAATTCCTATCATTTGTCAAAGGAGTGCCTATATAAACTCCCTATGTGTCTAGACAGATATTCATCCTTGTAATCATCATTATTCCATAACAAAGAGAGCCGCCGCCGTATTTTCTTTGTGTTCTTCTATGTTTCGTGCGACCTCTATCTCCCTCTTTTCATAACAAACTAGTATCAGAGCCTTAGGGTTTGTCAGTGATTCTCGATTACCAGGGAGATGGCATCGCACAACGTGAGCGTGAAGAAGTTCAACGGCAGGAACAATTTCGGGTTGTGGCAGATCGAGATGCGGACGCTTCTGAACCAATAAGGAGTCTGGACGCCGCTCTCAAACGTGTCGAAAAATAAATCAAAGGAAGAAGATTTGAAAGGCAAAGAAAAGGATATCGATCTCGCAACTTTGGCGGCACAGGAGGAGAAGTCGCACTCGATGATTCTATTGTATCTGGCGGATGAGACGATATTCGAGGTCGCAGATAAAGAAAAGGTGACCGGTCCGTGGTTAAGACTCGAGAGTCTGTATATGACGAAGCCTCTCACCAACAAGTTGCTGTTGAAGCAACATCTGTTCTCTCTCCGCATGCAAGAAGGTACCCCTCTAAAGGAACATCTTGATCAGTTAAATTCTTTGTTGATGAAACTCAGAAATATCGATGTTAAGATCGAGGATGAAGATGCTACCATAATTTTGTTAGTTTCGCTTCCTCCATCATATGAGAATTTCGTTCAGTCTATGATTATCGGAAAGGAAACTATAAGTATGGAAGAAGAAATATCGAGTCTTCATACTCGTGAACTCCGGCATAGGGCATCTGGAAATTCTACAGAGACTTAGGCCGCGGGTTTGATATCGACCGCAGAGAAGGGGCAGTCCTCGAATTCGAAGAAATCCGAATCGAAGAAGAAGAAAATCACTACGAAAGAAATCTGTAATTACTGCAATGAACCAGGTCATTGGAAGAATGATTGTCCGAACAATAAGAAGGCCTCTGTCGCTGCGGTGGCACAGGAAATAGGAAATTCTAAAAATGATTTGGTTCTGGCTGCTTCTGATCAGGGATGTCTGGATGATGGTTGTGTTCTTGATTCGAGGTGTTCCTATCATATGACTCCGAATAAAGAATGATTCTCATCTTAACAGAAGACTGACGGTGGAAATGTCATCATGGCAATAACGCGTCATATCAGATAGTTGGGATCAGTTCTGTGCAGATCATGACTCATGATAATCTTGTGAGGACGCCGACAGATGTTCGTCATGTTCCGCAACTGAAGAAGAATTTGATATCACCTAGAGTCCTCGACTCTAAAGGGCGTCAGATCAATGCTGCTGGAGGCATCCTCACGGTTATGAAAAGTGATGCTACGGTTCTGAAGGGAGTCAGACAGAAATCCTTGTATATATTGCAAGGCAAAACAGTCTCTAGCGTTGCTGCAGTGACTAATTCATCCGAATCAGAGAAGTCCAGGCTGTGGCACATGCAGCTTGGGCATATGAGTCAGACCGAGATGAATATTCTCAGCAAGCGAGGTCTTCTAGGAGATAAGAAGATATCTAAAATCAACTTCTGCAAGCACTGTGTGTTTGGCAAACAATGAATGTCTCAGTTTGGCAAAGCAGTGCACAGGACGAAGGTAAAACTTGACTACATTACGTCGATTGTTGGGGTTCCTCTCATGTTCCATTATTAGGAGGTGCTAGGTACTTTCTCTCCGTGATTGATGACTACTCAAGGATGACTTGGGTATTCATGATGAAACACAAGAGTGAGTCCTTCAAGGCCTTCAAGCAGTGGAAGACTTTGGTAGAAAATCAGACGTCAAAGAAAGTGAAGCGCCTTCGCACTAATAATGGTTTGGAGTTCTGTTCTGCTGAATTCATCCAATTCTGCAAAGATGAATGCATTGTCAGGCATCGCATGATCAGAAATACTTCACATCAGAATGGAGTTGCAAAACGAATGAACATGACACTTCTGGAGAGGGCAAGGTGCATACATCTGAATAGGACGTTCTGGGCTGAAGCTGTTAACATGGCTTGCTACTTGGTGAATCGAAGTCCAGCGACTGTGATTGATCTCAAGACTCCAAGTGAGGTATGGTCAGGAAATCCTGCTGATTATACTTGTCTGAAAGTTTTTGGTTGTCCAGTATACTATCACATCAATGAAAAGAAGGGGTGTTCATGGAATATGATGCAAGAGTGAAGGGCTACTGAATCTGCTTTCCTTCATAACACAAAGTCATCCACAGTAGAAGCGTGACCTCTGATGAAGCATCAATGCTTTAGTTGAAGGTGGAGGCTGAAGAGAGTGTCAATAAACAAATTGAGGTTGAAATCACTCCAAGTGGGGATGATGTTGAAGGATCACATCAAGAAGCAAAACCAGAAGGTGAAGAATCTGATGAGCAACCTGAAGAGGAGTCAATTGCTGTTAGACGTCCTCGCAGAGAAATGGATCCTCCTAAATGATATGGTTTCGAGGACATGATTGCTTATGCAATACAGGTAGCTGAAGAGGTGGAGTCCCTAGAGTCGTCCTCTTATAGGGATGTCATCACATGTGTCAAATCTGAACAGTGAATCGCTGCTATGGACGACGAGATGGAATCTCTTCATAAAAATCAGATGTGGGAGCTGGTTAAGTTGTCTAAAGGTAGAAAGGTTGTTGGCTGCAAATGAATCTTCAAGAAGAAAGCTAGAATTCCAGGAGTTGAAGGCACAAGATACAAAGCACGGCTAGTTGCTAAAGGTTATAGTTAGAAAGAAGGTGTGGACTACAATGAGATATTCTCACCTGTTGTCAGACACACTTTTATCATGGTGTTACTTGCTCTTGTAGCACATCAGAATCTAAAGCTCGAGCAACTAGATTGAAGACTGCTTTCCTCCATGGAGAACTTGAAGAAGACATTCTTACGAGCCAACTAGAGAGATTCTCCATTTCAGAAAAAAAAATCAAGTTTGCAGTTTGAAAAAATCTTTGTATGGCTTAAAGCAGTCTCCCAGACAATGATACCAGAAGTTCGATAGCTTCATGATCAGTAAGGGATTCAGTCGAAGTCCCTATGATTGTTATGTATACCATAAGAAGGTGAAGGACAGCTTCACCATCTATCTGCTCTTGTATGTCGATGATATGCTTATTGCTGCCAGAGACATGACAGACATTCAGAATCTAAAGAAGCTCCTCAGTGAAGAATTCGACATGAAGGATCTTGGTATAGCACAGAAGATTTTGGGGATAGAAATTCTAAGGGATCACACACAGGGTAAACTCTTCTTATATCAGAAAAGTTATATTGAGAATATTTTATCCAAGTTTGAAATGTCTGGAGCGAAGCCTTTGAATACTTCATCAGCTGCAAATATTCATCTTTCTGTTGCCTTCGCACCAAAATCAGAAACAAAGAAGGAGTACATGTCTCGAGTTTCATATGCTAGTGCAGTTGGAAGTCTGATGTATGCCATGGTTTGCACAAGATCAGACATTGCTCGTGCAGTCAGTGTTGTCAGCAGGTTCATGAGCGATCCAGAAAAAGAGCACTGGCAGTGAAGCGAATCTTTCGGTATCTGAGAAGAACATATGATATTAGCCTCATCTATAGAAGTGATAAATAGTGTTTGGTTGGATGGTATTTAGATTCAAACTATGCTGGAGATATTGATGAAAGACGATCTATGACATGCTACATCTTTACTTTGGACAGTTCAATTATTAGTTGAAAGGCCACACTTCAGCCATCGATTACATTGTCTACCACAGAGACTGAATACGTGGCACTGACAGAAGCTGCCAAGAAAGACATCTGGTTAAAAGACCTAGTTGGAGATCTCGGATTATATTAGGAGCAGGCTATAGTACACTGTGATAGTTTGAGTGCAATATGTTTAGCCAAGGATCAAGTGCATTATGAAAGAACCAAACACATTAATGTCAGGTATCACTTCATCCGCACTGAGAAGAGGATCAAGGTGAAGAAGATTGGCACTGAAGACAATCCAGCTGATATATTCATCAAATCTGTTCCTCATGGCAAGTTTCAGCATTGTTTGGACTTGCTTAACATCAATACTTGATAATAGCTCCAAGATGGGACTGGCGGTGGCATGATGTGGTTTTGTGCTCTGAAGATGATTCAAATAAGGTGGAGATTTGTTAATAATGCCTGGAATCTGAACCTAGTTGTCCCCCTACATAGTCAGACGCTTCACCTATGGGGGTCTCGCTTTAGAGTCTCGGTCCGTATGTAATTCATATCATCTGTTAAAGAGAGTGCCTATATAAACTCCCTAGGGGTCTAGACAGAGACCCATCCTTATAATCATCATTATTCTATAACAAAGAAAGCCGCCACCGTATTTTCTTCATGTTCTTCTGTGTTTCGTGCGAGCTCTCTCTCTTTTCGTAACACTATTGCTATCATAATAAAGGCTTCGAATAATGCTCTCATTTCTAAAAAGAAGCTTTCATTTTGCATGTTAGAGAGCAAGAAAAGTATGTACTTCTCAGTCCTCAAATTCTATATGCTCGGAAGCTTTCTAAATGAAGGATAGAAATGTGAAGGACAAATATCAGTGATAAAAGTAAAATAGATATAAGAAAAAGAGGAAGGGATTTGAGATTGTACAGAGATATTGTGTAAGCAATATCTCGTGAAAATGAAAACTCCAACTCCCACTCTCCAATGAACTACGCCAAGAAAGAAAGTGAGCCTTAAACTATACATGACCTAGTATGCAACTATCAAAAGCTAACCAATACCGGTGACGCAAATTTACAAAGGGAAGCGTAGTTCATGCAAAACGTATCTCAGATCCAAAAAATAAATAAAAATACTCTCTCATCTTCATTCTCACTGGATATTTCTGTCTCATCTACAGCTGGTGTCTCTAGAAGCTCTTTTGCCATCTTAAGAGCCTTTATCCTATCTGCAGCAGCTTCTTTTACAGTATCTTCCTCAGCTGCCTCATTAATCTTGGTGTAGTGCCAATTCAAATGAAACTCCTATGTGCAAATGACAAATAACAATTCAATCAGCGCATTTGAGTTTCATCTTCTTTTTCTTTTTCGAGGGGATTTGAGATTCATCTTCGACCTTCTCCTTTCGAAGGGATTTGAGACTAAATCTTTGTACTTAAGTTTTTCATAGAATCAAAGTCCCCAATATGAGGTCATTGATGCAAGTTGCAACAACAAATAAAAGTGCTAATTTCACAAAGAGATCTGGATCTCCGATTTTCCATTCTCGTAGCAGATGTCTCAAACGACATTGACAGCTAGGGCATTATTACGACTAATTTATATTAAATTATAATTAGTATTTTATTTAAATATTTTCTCTCAGTTAGTTTGAATTTAACCAAGCCTTTGATCTATGTTGAACCGGTCAAACCCAGTCAAAACACCAGTTTGACCGGCCGACCCGTCGAGTCCAAAGGAGCCGGCCGGTCCAACATTTTTTTTGAAATGTCGACCGGAACCCTCGTCTCGTGACTTGCCTCGAAGTCGAAGGTTTGCCCCATCGCCCACGTTTTGCTATCGCCTGCCCTAGTTAGAGACGAAGTTCGACTTCGAGTCTTCGACCTCAACTCGGCGGCCGACGGATCTCGATCGTCGGTGATATCGGCGGTGACTGCGAAGTGGACAAACTAGTGGCATATTTGGCAACAATTGATTGCGTGCGGATTTCAAAGTTTCACTGCGATCTAGTGGCAGTGGCGGACTTTGAGTCTATCCAGCGACGATCCGATGATGGGACGATTAACTTCTGTGATTCGACGTCAATAACTCATCTGGTAAGGCCGTCATTTGATTTTCCTTACCATTTTCTTAATTTTTTCTCATTTTCTCCATCCCTTCCATCGTGATTCGTCGTCGACTCGTCGAAACACGGATCTACTCTGCCTAGCCTTCATTGTCCGCCCGGCATCGTTGCAACCAATCCACATCCACCAATCCACGTTCCGACGATGATCCACACACGTGCCGATTGCCCTATCTTGGCGGCTGGTCATGGGGCAAGGCCAGGGTTATGCTCGTGTCCATCTTAGCCGGCCAGCCGGAGGCATGCTCGTGCCCATCTTGGCCGGCCAGCTAGGTGCACGCTCGTGCCCCTGTCTTGGCTAGCCAGCTGGGGGCACGCTCTTGCCCCTGTCTTGGCCGGCAAGTGTGGGGCACGCCTGTGCCCCTAGTTGGCCGGCCAATTGGCCAAGACAGGGGCACGCTCGTGTCTTGGCCAATTGGTCGGCCAGTGAGGGGCACGGGTGTGCCCCTGGTTGGCCTTCCAATTGGCCAAGACAGGGGCACACTCGTGCTCATGTCTTGGCCAATTGGCCGGCCAGTGAGGGGCACGGGTGTGCCCCTGGTTGGCCGGCCAATTGGCCAAGATAGGGGCACGCTCATCAATTTGGATTCTTTTTGACGCAGCGTTAAGGATGAATTCGGTATAGAAATTTAAATACAACCAAGAGCAAATCCTAGGCCCGATCTTCTATTGCACCGTGCAAGTATGCCTCTGATATGCTTGAAAGATTTGCAGAAAATAAACGTCGATGTCAACGGTTCAAGCGGACGATAATCGACAAATAAACTAGCAGGAATCCACTAGCACCTTAGAAGAAATTTAAGGTCAAGATCGTGCACACACGAACTCAGAAATTCAGAAACCTCTGAACTGGAACTTTAATTAAAGAGATAAAGATGTTTTTAACTCTTACATGTCAGACCAATATATAGGGACTCACAACTTGCAATACTATTAGTATTAGGACTGCTATAGAAAAAGGAAAACACAATCCCATCAGCATTAAGACTCTTATAACCTAACAGAAATAAACTAATAGGAAATAACAATCCTAATAGCATTAGGACTCCTAAGAAAAATAAACTAAAAGAAAATAACAATCCTATCAGTGTTAGGACTCTTAAGAAAAATAAACTAAATAGAAAATAACAATCCTATCAGCATTAGGACTCCTAATAGATTCTTCAAATCTGAATCAAACTAAGTTGATGATCACTAGAATTCTGGACAGTAGCAGAATTCTCTCTTTTCTTCTCAACAGGATCTACATCAGGCTCCCGTGCTTGAAAAGAGCTCGATCCCAAGCTTGGTAATAGCAAACTTGGCGGATGGTACATAAAGAGATATGAAACATTGAAGGTAGATGAAATTCTCAAGTCTGCTGGCAGGTCTATGATATAAGCATTATCATTGATACGCTTTAAAACTTTGCAAGGACCAAACTTCTTGTTCATTATTTTATGATAAGAATCCTTGTAAGCACGCTCCTTATACTTAGCATTAGATTCTTCTAACTTCTTTTTGGTTTCTTCATGGATATGTTAGATACGCTCAGCCATATTGTCAACAGCAATACTTTTGCGCAAAGTTTCAGGTAAATTGATGAGGTCTACGACCTGGCGAGGCATTCTACCATAAATAATTTCAAACAGTAAAATGTCATCCATTCTAGGAATTGGAAATCTATACTTGATTGTGATCTTATTTATAACTCTACTATCAGCACATTCTCCATGTGCCATCCTTTTTTGGTACAAGGAGTGCTGGTACTGCACATGGACTCATGCTTTCTCGAACAAATCCTTTCTTTATTAATTCATCCACTTGATCTTGTAAAATCTGATTTTCTTTTGGACTTAATCGGTAGTGGGGAAGGTTTGGAAGACTTGAACCTGGTATTAGATTAATATGATGTCGAATGTCTCGCATGGGAGGTAATCCATCTGGTAATTCTTTAGGAGTGATGTATTTGAATTCTGAAATTAAATTTTGGATTGACTCTGTAGTGTGTTCTTGATCTGGAAGAACCTCCCCTATGCACATAAGTGCATAAGCCTTTCCACGGTCTTTTACCTCAGAAATGAACTCCTCTGCCCATTCAATCAAGTAGTCATTCTTCAAGCTATTTTCTTTAATTACTGAATCACGCTGTAATGGTAATAAAGAGATGCATTTTTTCGTCTTTAGAAAACTTGTAGACGTTGTCTCATCCTAAATGGGTTGCACTAACATCAAATTGCCAAGGATGACCCAAGATGATGTGGTTTGCATCCATATCCAATACATCACATGTGACCACATCCTTATAACTCTTGCCAATTGATAAAGATACCTTACACAATTGTGTAACTTCTTTGTTAGTGCCTTTACTAATCCAACTAACTCTATATGGTGAAGGATGAGGTTCTGTTTTCAATTCCAATATGTTCACCATTTTTTTGAAACTATGTTTTCAGATCTCCCACTATCACTAATGATTTTACAAAGTTTACCTTTCACTGTGCAACGGGTTCGAAATATTACATGTCGCCGAGGGTCCTCTTCTTTCTTAGGCATTAATAATAGGCATTGCACGACACTCGAGAGATGTCCTCCATCTTCATCAGCACAAATTTCTTCTTCAATATCATATTCATCATTAGCCTCTTGATCATCAGTTTCTTCTTCATCCTCTATTATTCGTGTTGAATGGAGTGTTGGACGTTGTGGGCACTCATTGGATCGATGACTTAATTGTCTACAACGATAGCAAACAATAGAATTGGACTTCTCATATGAGTTAGAAGTCCTCTTAACATTATCAGCACCCGTAGGTTTTGATTTAGAGCTGGCTGGTAAGCTTTTGTCATCACTTTCAACCTCTTCAATTGCAGGAAGTTTAGATGAATTTCATGCACTTTCCATCTTACTAGTCTCAACAAAACGAAATTGTGCCTTGGCTCCTCGTTCTAGTTGACGTCCAGTAGTTTCTGCCAAGGTGATTGCAGTGGCCATGGTGCTAGGAGTCTGCATCTCTACTTTGTCTCTGATGTTAGACCTCAAACCATTTAAGTATCGAGCCACTTGTTGTGGTTCTAGTTCAACCAGGTTGTTGCGAGATGTCAGTCGATCGAATTTCGCTTTATAGTCCCGCACTAGCCTTCCGTCCTGTCTGCAATTCTGTAACTGTTGGTATAGAATTTGTTGATAGTTTGTTGGAAGATATCGATCCCACAACATTTGCTTCATTTTCCTCCAACTCCGTATTGGTTGTTTATTTTTTATTTTTGCACTCGCAAAGACTGAATTTGCTCCCACCATGCAGATGCTCCTCCTTTTAAACGATATGCCACCAATTTTGCTTGCTTATATTCTGGGATTTCCATGTACTCAAAGAATCGTTCGACCTCCGAAATCCAATCTGGGTAGATGATCATTGAAGTGAGGTAATTCCATCTTCATCCTAAAATCATGTTGTCCGTGTGCAAAATTTCTTCTTGGTTCAACAATTAACTCTTCTTCACTATCGTTGTCCACCGAAGAAGTGGCTGTTCGTTGTTGTCGATTTTCTTGGGTTGCTTCTGGTTGGACATGTGTGTGAATAGGACCTTGATTCGTAAGCAATTTTTCGATGGCAGTAGTAAAGAGATCTACCTTTGCTTCTAATCCTTCAAACTCTTTTATAGTTAAAATATTAGTCATGATCTCTTCCTCGCTCTGATACCACTTGACGCAACGTTAAGGATGAATTCGGTATAGAAATTTAAATACAACCAAGAGCAAACCCTAGGCCCGATCTTCTATTGCACCGTGCAAGTATGCCTCTGATATGCTTGAAAGATCTGCAGAAAATAAACATCGATGTCGCCGGTCCAAGCGGATGATAATCGACAAATAAACTAGCAGGAATCCACCAGCACCTTAGAAGAAATCTAAGGTCAAGATCGTGCGCACACAAACTCAGAAATTCAGAAACCTCTGAACTGGAACTTTAATTAAAAAGATAAAGGTGTTTTTAACTCTTACATGTCAGACCAATATATAGGGACTCACAACTTGCAATACTATTAGTACTAAGACTCCTATAGCAAAAGGAAAATACAATCCCATCAGCATTAAGACTCTTAGAACCTAACAGAAATAAACTAATAGGAAATAACAATCTTAATAGCATTAGGACTCCTAAGAAAAATAAACTAAAAGAAAATAACAATCCTATCAGCATTAGGACTCCTAAGAAAAATAAACTAAAAAGGAAATAACAATCCTATCAGCATTAGGACTCCTAACAGATTCTTCAAATCTGAATCAAACTAAGTTGATGATCATTAGAATTCTGGACAACAACAGAATTCTCTCTTTTCTTCTCAACAGGGTCTACATCACTTTTCCTCAAGATGAAGATTACTGAAGAATCATTCTCAAGTTTGAAGCTATTGTTGAAGAAAATTGATCAATTTTGATGTTTGAAGGGAAAATCATAAACTTCAATCATTGTTTAAAAGAATTTGGTCATGAACTTGTTTAACAATTGAAACATTATGTATAAAAGAGTAAAAATCTAAAATGTTTTATTTGAAATGAACAATTTTGTATATTGAACTTTGAATCAATATTCGACTATGATCTCATTAGATTTTTAATGAATGATGAATATCAAAATTGTAGAGAATTATGTTAGCTTTCCATAGAATAAAAAATCATCTCATGCGAATAACTGTGCAAATGGTTATGCTTAAAATAATGTAGGGTGATCGACCTGTCGACTAATTGGTATAGAAAATGCTTAATTTCAGTAAAAAAAATATCGAGACTGTATCGGTCGAGGTACCGGTCGATTGGATGGTCAATCATATAGTGCAAAATTCATCAACAGCCATATTTTTCATAAAAAAAATTGTACCGGTCAATCGATGGGGCAAAACGATCGATCGGTCAACGCACAAAATGCACTAAAATGATCATATTTTGGTCCCAAAATTAGGAAATAAGTCCCAACGGCTAAATAGAGTTAAGAAGCTTATAAAAGAAGACCAAGGGGTCTAGAATTCATCAACCACTCAAGGGAAACATCAAGAATAAAAGAAAATTTAGTTTCTTGAAGTTATTGTCAAATCTTTTCTTCTTTCTCTTTTCTTTTCTTGTGAGTTTCATGTTGTAAAAGAGGCATAGAAAATTGAGTATGGCCTCCTGTGTAAAAGAGGTTCTATCATACTTTTCGAGTTAGAGAAAGGATAAGCTTCCTAGGAGGAGAGGTGCGTCTTACCTCTTGAAGTGGAGAAAAGGTGGTTTGGTGTAAAGAGTTTCATCCTTGCCCCATTTGAAATGAAGGAAAAGTTTAGTGAAATATGCGGCGGTCTTGAAGTCGAGAAATCGTGCAGGGACGTAGGTCAAGGTGTGGCCAAACCACGTCAACAAACGACCTTGCGTTCTTTGTGTTTGCATTTCTCTCACTCTCCTTCTCATATTATTATGCATGTGATATGATTTGATTTGCATTGATTTAAATTTTAACAAATCGATTTTAAGTTTACACGATGGTTTTTGTGAAATCGATATTTTCATTTTTAACATCAATTCACCCCCCACCTTCTTGGTGCCTTGGGATCCTACAATATACACATATAAATATACATATACATACACATATACATTTAATAAATTTATAGTAGCAAATAACTTATAGTTTGGCACCACTTAAGCATCGCAATAGTGACGATTTCATTTTAGCACCATAGTAGCGTCACAATAACGTCGCAATTTTTTGCTAAATTAACGCCTCGAATGCACGGCTCCAATGCGACGTGATACTCTAGCTTAGCATCGCAATATATTGAGTAGCTAACTTGCGATGCTATTTGGTATACAACATGGCGCCATATTAGTGACTCAATAGCGTCGCATCATTGATGTCGCTAACTAGTGATCCGTGTGCTCATCAAGGAACGAATCCTGACCATCCGTTCTTTTAATTTGACGATTCGTAACACCTCTTTTGATAAAGCCGATCTCTCTCCATCTTTTAATGCAAGCAACATCCTCTTTCTACCGGTCCGCCTTCTCCCCTCCAACCCTCTGATGCCTTCTCCCGTCGACGCGTTCACTGCTACTGCCTGCCTCCCTGATGGTGTCCGCTACGATGTGTTCGCTGTCATCGTCGCCTGCTTCCTTGATGTCGTCCGCTACCGTCGCCTGCCTCCCTGCACGAGACACCACCTTCTCCCCTCCGACCCCTTCTCCCCTGTCGCTGACACGTCCACTGCTGTCGCCTACCTCCACGCTCGAGACACAACCTTCTCTCCTACGACCCCTTCTCCCCTGCCGTCGACACGTCCATTGTCGTGCCTGCCTTCCGCTACTATCACCTACCTCCTACTCGAGACCAAGGGATCCAAGGCCAACGAGTTCAAAGAGATGGTGGTCAGAGCTCATGACGTTGGTTGGGTTGTTCAACATCGGCGACTTCATGCCATTGGTGGCATGGATGGACCTCCAAGTGTTGGAGCAAAGTTATATTCCCTATATAATTATATTTTGATGATACAAACCTCAAAGGAATGGAGTTATATTTAAAATGTCAAAAAAAAGTTTAAATAGAAAAGGGTTACTTCATGCAGTAAACTTTTGATTAATATTTGTCCATATTCCACGCGATTTACATTAATAGGTGAACATAAAAGTTATGGATAACTTTCTTATCTTTGTAGAGAATTAAGAATCACCTCGTTGGGACAACCGCATAAAAAGTTATGTTTAAACAAGTAAAGCTCGAAGAGTTCAAATCAAAGTTGATATTTTTATGTACTAAACTTGCACTTAATATTTGAGCATTCTATCATGAGATTTGGATAAAGAGATTAATATAAAAGTCATATAGAATTATCTTATCTTTTAGAGAATTAAGAATCACCTCATTTGGACAACCGTATAAAAAGTTATGCAAAAAAAAAGTGAAGGTAGACAAGTTATATTTAAAGTTGATATTTTTATGTACTAAACTTGCATTTAATATTTGATTACTTTATCAATAGATTTGGGATAAGAAGTGAACATGAAAGTTGTTACATTTTCATAGTCAAATATCATCTCATTTGGATACTGATATTAAACGTTAAAAGAGTAAAGGTATAAAATGATTTATTTGAAATGAACAACTTTGTGTATTGAATCTTGAATTAATATTTGACTATGATATCATTAGATTTTGAATGAATGATGAATATCAAGTTGTAGAAAATTATGTTATATTTCTATAGAATAAAAAGTCATCTCATTTGGATACTCTTATGAAAAGTTATGTGAGTAAAGGTCTAAAAAGTTTAATTTAGAATTGACAACTTTATGCACTGAACTTTAATTGAATATTTGACTCTGGTTTTATTAGATTTTGGAAAAATTATGAATATCAAAATTATAGATAATTTTTTTATCTTTTCATAGAATAAAAAATTATCTCACTTAGATAATTCTGCAAAAAAGTATGTATAAAATAATGCAAGTCTATCAGGTTGTCAATGACAAAACAGACAACCAAAACTATATCGGTCGACCGTTGGAGATAACAATGGACGCCCGAGAAGTTAACGCAGCGACTGCAAATGTCCGAGACTTTAGAATTTTTATAAAGGTCGCCCAAAACTCAAATGGATGCCCGAAAGTTGTATGTAACGATTGTATTTCAATGGCTAGTTCTAAAACGAACGATGGAGAGTCAAAATGGACGACCGTTAAGTGCAGAAAAGTACATATTGGCTAGTTTTAAATACCAACGGCTAGAAAAAGATTGGAGGCTATAAAAGGAGTCTGAAACACATCTAGAAGACTAAGACTTCATAGAAAAAGATAGGCAGACGCTTGTGTTCATCCAAGAAGTCATCTTGAGCTCAAAGTTGTAAATCTCTCATTACTTTCTCTCATACTCTTTTTGTGAGGTTTCAAATTGTAAAAGAGAGATTGTGGAGTGTTCTTGTGACATTGAAATAGTTATTTAGCTCCTGAGTGAAAAGAGATTGTGTCTTACCTCTTGAGCAAAGGAAAGACGAGTGAAAGATGTGTGCCTTACCTCTTGAAAAAGAGAAAAAGACAAGAGTTGTAAAGGGTTGCTTTCTTGCGCCATTTGGAACGAAGGAAGGGTGTTAGTGGAATCTCCGTGATCTCGAGGTCAAGAAGTCGGAGTAGAGATGTAGGCCAAGTTGTGGCAGAACCTCGTCAACAAATCACCGTGCATCTTGTATTTATCTTTTTCTCTCCCTCTCCTTCTTACTCTATTGTGCATGTGATTTGATTACTATTATGATTTAAATATTAGCAATCAATTTTAAGCTTTCGCGATGATTTTTGTAAAATCAGTATTTTTTATTTAACACCAATTCACCTCCCCTCTCCCCTCCTTCCCGACTCAAGGGGAAGATGAAGTGGCTGCACACGCGAATGAGGCACTGCATGGCGGGGTCCTTGAGAATGATCCGCTTCTTGATGACGCGGATGAAGGCGGGCTAATGCGGTTGATCATGTATAATGTGTAATATGATTAGAATGTGTAATTTGAAATGTATATGTAAACTTGATGTATAATATGTAATGTGTAATTTGATGAACCTGATTAGAACGTGTACATGATCGAGTATCATAGTTAAACTTGTGTAAAGAAATGTGAAATATAAATTAAATTGTACAAAGCATGCTATTTTCGTTAGATGAAGATTTCGTAGTTAGCGTCTCCTTAGCGTCTCACATTTAGCACCTCATTAGCGTCCACTAAAGGTCACACAATTACGTCGGCATTTAGCATCGCACTGGCATCTACATAGCGCCACAACCAACGATGAGGATAAACTTAAGCATTGTTTTAGCGTCATACCAACATCAAAACAGAGTCATATTAATGTCATGTTAATGGCAACCTGACGTCGCCTTAGCGCTGCACACTCCAGCGTCATTTTAGTGTGGAACTAGTAACGGGGACGCAAATAGCATCAGACATTTGACGTCGCCATGACTGTGGTGCGTAGGCGACGCTAATTCGTCGCTACATTGTTCAGCGACGCATTAAAGTCAATATACATGTGTTACTAATTGATTAATTTCTTATAGTGATATTCCAAAATTCACACAAATGTGAGTTAGAATAGAAGTTGAAACTACATTAAAATTCGTAAAACTATCATTTTATACTTTACGATAAGAAGTTGTATTTCTTAGGAAGTTAAAAAATTATTATGCATTGATTTGCAATTATTATTTATGCTAATTTTATACCTATGTTGTTATTTTATATTACTTTATAATTATCAGATCCGACTATTCAAGTCTAATCGGTTCGATCAGTCCGACATGACTATAGATATGGATTGATGACTGGGTTGAATCTTACCATATTTATTAACCTAATAACAAACTAATCAGGGGTGTAAGAAAGGTTCGATCAATCCAAAAAGTTTAGATTCAAAAAAATCGAATCAAAAAATTCAAAAATTAGAATACTAAATACGATTTATACAATTTTTTAATAGAACAAAACTCATTCATTTAAATTAGAACCCATATGACAAAATAGTAGAAACTCTTGGAGTCCATTTCTATTTATATAATAATTCATAAGTAATTAATTTTTGGTGGTGATAATATTATTGATTAACTAAATTAGTAATGCACTGAATGGTAGCATATGTGATCCGCCGTCAAATGAATACGCCGCCAAGTCAAATGAATACGTCATCGTGGGGCAGGACCTGAGCACGGAATGTTAGCAACCTTGGTCAAATTCTTTCATTTTGCATTAGACTTAGACACGAACTATTTCCGCACACGTTTCACTTACTTCATTAAAATATTTTCATTGATCGCATCATCTCTTTATTTGCCAATTTAATCATCCGATTACCTGCAAAGCAATAAAAAGGATAAGGAGTTGATGGAGTTTTATTATGTTTTTTATTTTTTTTTCATAGGAAGGGAGCGGATTTAGTAGGCTGTCGAACCCTTTTAATTCTTGGAGCAAATTTCATCGAGTTGGGGTATCATCTGGACTGTGGTCTATTACTTTTACCAACATCATCGCAGGTTTTGAAAGGAAGGTTGAGTTATCCAGCACGGGCCGAAATATAAAGAGTGCGAATCGAAATGTAAAGAGTGCATAAGAAAAAATCGAAATATAATGAGTGTAGGAAAAAATGATATGTATATATTCATGTATAAACATGTAATTATATTAAAAGACAACAAAATTAAAATACTCTAGAAAAGTGTATATTATAAAATAATTTATAATTATAAATTTTATTTATTTTAGTTAAAATGCATTTTTTGATATTCATGTATTTTATTTGTCATGTTTATCTTGTAGTTAAATTTCATGATAAAATAATATAACTATATTTAGCATAATATATATGTGAAATAATTAACTTAAAAAAGTTAGATGAAGATATATGTAACTAATTTTTTAAATACTTAACTAAGTAGTTTGATTTGTGATAGAAAGGAATCAAACTTATTTGGTATATATATTATATTTTTCATAAATGCACACATTACACTATAAATCTTTTCATATATAATCATAAATACAATAATGTATTATATTTATGTAGATTTCATAAGATTATAAGGGTCTATTAATATATCTTTTTAGGAAAAATATATCGTATATTAATATATATAGAAAAAAATCAAAGGGATAAAAAAAAGTTGGGGGGGCTAAACCTTATTTAGCTCCGTCTCTGGGTAAAATCCGACTCTTAAAAGGAGACAAAAATGAAATCAAATCTGATTAGCGCAATTGATTAACGGATACAAAATTAATGAGAATTAGTAATCTCAAATTTAACTTATTTTAGGTCCACATATTCTTTTTTTTTTTTCCTTTTTGAAATCGTCAATTTAATTAGAATGGTCTGAATTTGAATTAATTAGGTGTTAATAATCGTGAAATCTAGACAGAAGAAAATGATGAAGGGAGTTATATTATCTCTGCACTGGTTGGCATTATATTAATCTAATGATCTCCAGTATTCCACTCTTGTTACCCATTCTTAAAACATACAGACTGATATTAAGCATAATATATTCATGCCTTATGGATCAAGAAACCTGAGCGAAAAGCAATGATGAGAAGTGAGCTTCAATTTTGCATGCCGGTGTCCTCAGAGGGTTGGATAATTCCCAAAGGTGAATTAATCCAATATTTGAGCTTTGCTTTACTTTTCGAAAAGAAAAAGAAAATGTTGTGCTCAACTGACCAGCCGACTCATTCCTTTGTTCTTTTGCCAAAGCTTACAGACAGAGATTTCGGTGCTGATCATTGGTGATGTTGGTATCATCCGTTGTGCTGGGCTTTCTTTCTTTTCTGGGGAATATTTCTTTTGTCAGTCGTGGCGTATACCTTTTTTGGCTAAGAAATGTGTTCATCAAGACATCACCCCCCATATTCCTCCAATGCCTGTAATTATAAAATGCAGTGCGATCCGCCGCTGTCAGCTGCCATTAAGCCTCATTGTCTTGAGCCAGTTAAGCTCAAACTTCCTTGTTCTGATTTGGCGGTTCCTCCCGATTGTGTGCGCCACCTCCGTTGCACGGTCATTCCTCGGGAGAATGACGACCTCTCAAGGAATCGGGAAGAATCTCATCTCTCCACTGATAAAGAGCTTGGACGAATTCTCCAGACTCTCGGCCAGTGCACCGGGTTCCTCTGATATCAACAGAACTGTTGGCGATATGAAAACGAAGCTCCAACGCCTGAAAAAGCAATTCGAGCATGTAAAAGGAAGAGAAATGTACCTGAGCGAGGAGTTGAGATTTGTGGTGCGGCACGTCGACATGCTGAAGGATGATGCTACAGATCCTCAGGCCCATATAATTCTTCAAGAAGACCTTAAAAGGATCGAGGATATGATAAATAGCACAGCGAAGGGAATGACGGAGTACTTCTCCACTCATGATACAGAGGAGGATGGCAAGGTTACCGGATCGAGTGCTGCTGCTTCGGACTCGGTGAGCTCACGTCCTTCTGAAGCAGAGGATCGGCAGCAGCTCCTTCTAGAGAGGAATATTCTAGAAAGTGACGCGGCGTCCCATTTAAGGCTCGTAATTGAGAACCTCGCCACCCGGCTGAAGCATTGCTTGCTTTCCCTCACCATCTTCCCCGACGATGCAGTGCTCAAAAAGAGGTTGTTGATCCATTGGTGGATCGGCGAGAACATAGTGATTTCCGCCATGCAAGGGAAAAAGTGCTTCACGGAGCTTAGCTTGAGGGGTTTGATCATACTGAACAAGGAGGCGAAGCACTGCCACACGGCGCATAGCTGCAAGGTGCATCCCTGGTTTCGCAGGCTGCTCATCTCCATCGCTACAAGCAATGCCTTCCTGGAGTTTGATTCAAACGGAACACTAAGCGAGAACTATTCCAGGACTGGTCGCGCTTTCTTGCGCAAAGGGCGTATTCTTGCCGGACCTTCCAACCGGAAGGGGAAAGAGGAGGAAACGGAGGAGGATGAGGGGGAAGAGGAAGAGGACGGGACATTGTCAGTCTACAACATAGACGCCGAGTACGTGGAGTTCAATAATGGTTGGTTTGCCGGCAAGAAAGAGTTACGCGCTCTGCAGCTTGGCCGGTGGCAGAGCTCGGACGTGCGCCAGATCCAGATGTTCGGCACGTATGACTTCCTGGGGAAACTCGGCGCGTGCAAGAATTTGAGGTACCTCAGCCTCAGAGGAATGTCAAGAGTCGAGAACCTCCCAGATTCCATCGGCGAACTCAGCAGTCTGGTCGTGTTGGACCTGAGAGAGTGCCATAACTTGGAGAAGCTGACATCCAAAGTCAGCTCGCTGGCGAACCTGGAGTACTTGGATATGTCGGAGTGCCGCCTGCTCAACCAGCTGCCCAAGGGTCTCATGGACCTCACCAAGCTCGAGGTGCTCAAGGGGTTCGTCATTGCTGACGCCACTCTTAAAGACCCATGCCGTCTCTGGGACTTGGAGAGGCTGAAGAAGTTAAGGAAGCTAAGCATCTCCCTATGCCAAGGAGCCTCGGATGACGAGCTGCAGAGCTTGTTCGAATTCAACGCCTCCCTCACGTCACTCACTATAACATGGGGAGCAGTGGGCTCAAGGAACACGCTGCCGTCGGCTAAGACGGCGATGCATCTAATCCCACGCCTGGACAAACTTGAGAAGTTAGACATCCGAGCTTTCCCTGACCCGAAGTGGATTCCTCCTGAAAGACTGCGGAGCTTGAAGAAGTTGTACATCAGGGGAGGGCAGCTTCAAACCTTTGAGGACAGGGAGTGTTGGCAGACGGTAGAAGTGCTGCGTCTGAGGTTCCTGAAGCATCTGTCCTGGGACGTCACCGGAGCAAAAGAAGAATTCTTCCCCAATCTCCGCTTTGTGGAGATACACAAGTGTCCCAAGATAGCTTCGCGGCGGGGACTTGAAGATGGAGGGGTGCAATTGGTGACTGATGACCTGGAACCTGCCGCTAAAATAAAATAGAAAGGAGATCGATCCGGCGGCCCCACGCTCGTCGTCGTCCTAGTCGTTGGACTTGTTCCTATAGCCATTCCGTCGTCAGCGGCGTCTAAAACATCCCAAAACCGAATGCCCACGCATTCGAGCTTTTCTCATAATTTTTCTTTAATATTTTAGTTTGCAATTAATATTTACTCCTCTATTATCCTATTTTTAGCATCACCAATGAGGCATGCCATTTTATAATATCTTTAGAATCCCCAATGAAGGAAAGAATATATTGAATCAAACTCCCCGTAACCAATGAACGAAAGAATAGATACAATATTTAACATATTACATTATTATAATATTTATTACTATCTTATTTGACCGGATCGGTTGAAATGGTGATTTGTTTGGACCATGTTCGATTCGACACTAGCAACCATGATCGGATTAATTGAATATTTATATAAAATATTTATTTATCACAAATGATAAAAAAAATAAACTCAACTCATAGTCTCATCCATAACTCATAATAATAAAAAAACTAATATTTTTTTATAACACGTGGTCCTTTTCTATAACAGCAAACAATGCAAAATCTTAGGACGCAGAGCTTTAGCACGATGTCTACCTGAATATGAAGCAACCGTCGTGATGTGCATGTGTGACGAGGTCATCTTTCTCGCGATGGATTCATACGACGTTTAGATCTCTTCACCGCGTGGATAGACTCTTTGATGCATTTTATGGAAGCTTTATTTTTTCACTTAGCCTATATGTTTGGATTGAAGAAAAAGAGAGCTAAAGAAGGGGAGGAAAAGAGAAAAAAACTTTTTTTTAATTTAAATCAAACTTTAAAGGAGGAGAATGGAGAGGAGAGATTTTCCTCAATTTGCCCTTATTTCTTTAGACCCTGATTTGAAGTGTAGAGGAGAGAAAAAAAATTTAATTCCCTCCCACTCCCATCTCCATTTTTTTTCCTTCATTCCCTTTAACGAGGGGTCATAAGTAAATAGAATGATTACAATTATTTCGGAGGACTAAGGGTCTCTCCTAATATATTACCGTTCGGGAGGTAAATTTTTGACATGTGATGTGAAAAATAAAATAGGGGTGCACTTTTTTGGAGTACATAAGATTGTCATATCATGATCAACTAAGCCTAACTTATAAAACTGGGGTAAAACAAGAAAAATTACAAGTACGATAATTCGACAATCCCGGAGTACGTTATGGAGAGCTCCCGGGACATTCTCCCCCACTCAAGTCGATGATGTCCTCAGCATTGTGGCTTTAAGCTGCGTTAGTTTTCGGAACCACGCCCTTGATTCCGCTAAATACGAATGGAACTGTAGTTCGGACGAGGAACTAAATGTTGGAGCAAAATTTTAATGTCCTATAAAATTATATTTTGATGATACAAATTTTGAAAGATTAAAATTATATATTGAAAAAGTTTAAATAAAAATGGATAATTTTATGCACTAAATTTTGATTGAATATTTGACTATGGTCTCATTAATATTCTAGATGAATAATGAATAACAAAATTATAAGGAATCATGTTAGCTATCCATAGAATCTAATATTATCTCATTTGAATAATTGTGCAAAAAGTAATGCTCTAAATAGTGCAGGACGGTCAACCTTCCAGTCGAACCAATGAAGGTCAGTCGAGACTATATCGGTAGACCGATTAGAGATACCGATCGATCGATTAACGCAAAGCTTGCCCAATTCTACGTTGAGATTACAACGGTCGACAGTCCGATCGATGCACCGATTGATCGATCAGCTCAACGGGAGAAATCAAAATGTTAAGACTATACCAATCGACAGACCGATCGATAGTCCGGTTGACTAATTAAGCGCTGACAATGAAAAAATTGTGCAACGATCATATAAATCGATCGACTAGTCCATTAAAGCGATCAACCAGTCCCTGGCTAAGATTAATAGTAACGGCTAGTTTTGAAGAAAAAAATTGTGAAAAAAAATTAGGATGACATTTGCACATGCAGAAGCCTATAAAAAGAGTGCCAAAGCCTGAAGCAAAGGCATTCATCTAAGTATTGAAGAATAACTTTAAGTTATCAAAAGAATATCATTCTCTTGAAATTATTGTTCTAGTTTCTCTTTTTTCTCTCTTCTCTTCTTGTGAGCATGATATTGTAAAAAATAGAATTCAATGTCAAGAAAATTGAGAGAGCTCCTGTGCGAAAGATGTTTCATATCTTACCTCTTGAGTTAGAGAAAAGATAAGTTTCCTATGACAAGAGGTGTGTCTTACCTCTCGAAGCGGAGAAAAGGTAATTAATGTAAAAGGTTCTTCCTTGCCCCATTTGGAAGTAAGGAAAATTTTAGTGGAATCTCTAACGGTCTCGAGGTCGAGAAGTCGAAACGAGGACGTAAATCAAGGTGTGGTCAAACCTCGTCAACAACCACCTTGCATTATTGTGTTTGCATTCTCTCTCTCCCTCTACTTCTCATATTATGCTTGTGGTTTGATTTAATTTACATTGATTTAAAGCTTGTCGAATCGATATTAAGATTCCGTGACATATTTTTTTGAAATCGATATTTTTGTTTTTAAACACCAATTCACCCCCTCACCCCATCTTGGTGCCTTGAAATTCTACAATTGGTATTAGAGTGGGTTTCTCTTATTTTAAGATTTAAACATCTTTGGAGCTATGACATCAAGTGGATTTAGTTTTTTCGAAAGACAATCAATTAGTCGTCCTTCACTTTTTAATGCATCAAATTTTGCATATTGGAAAATTAGGATACAAATATACATATGTTCGATTGATATTGACATGTGAGAAATTATTGAAAAAGGTAATTATTTATATGAAAAATTACCTTCAGAATATTCTAAAATAGAATTTTTTTTGCAAAACTTCATTGAAAATCTAAAAATATTTTTTATTGTGCTTTGAATTCAACGGAATTTAATCGAATTTCCAATTGTTAAAATACAAATGAAATTTGAAAGAAACTCATTACTACTTATAAAGGAACGGATAAAGTTAAAAAAATCTAAATTAAATATTTTAAATCATCAATATGACTCCTCCAAAATAATAGAAAATTAATCAATTAATCATATGGTTGTTCGATTTAACAATATTGTGAATGACTTAAGAATTGACTCTCAAAAAGTGAAAAAAGTTTTTCAGGTCTCTCTTCTCAAAATGACATACAAAGATAACTGTGATTGAAGAAAAACACTTAAACAATCTGGATTTTGATGATTTAATTTGTTCATTATTAACCTATGAGATCGGAATTCAGGAAGAAGAAGATGCAAATGCTTCTAAAAAGAAGACATTGACATTGAAAGCGAACGAAAAGGAAGAAGACTCAAGTGAAGAGGAAGTGGACGAAAAGAGACTCACATGCTACGTAAGAAAATTAGATAAGTATCCCAAGTTAGTGAAAAATAAACAAAAGAATGAGAAGCCAACCAGAAGATTATACAAACATCACCGAGAAAGACATTCAAATCTCATAAAGAATGACAAAGAAGAAATATCTCATAAAAGAAAAAAGAAAAAATACGACTAGTCAAGTGAAACAAGTGACTCCCAAACTTTTCTAGTGATGAAGCATATGCTTAATGGTACACAACGATGAGATAGTTTCTAATCCTTGAAATTCAAATAATGACTTATCGAGCTCTTCTGAAAAAAAATCTTTATTTAGTTGTGAATAAAGAACTTTCCTCTCTTATAAAAAAACATTTTTCACTTAAAGAGGAAAATAAAAAATTATTACATGAGTTTGAGAAACTAAAAGAAGATAAGGATACATGTTTTGTGGAAAATGAAAACTTGAAGAATGAAATTGATTCTTTGAAAATTACATATGCATGTGAGATTGTAAAACTAGCATGTTCTTTAAAAAAAGTAAAAAAGAAAAAATTTTTTTTGAAAAATTCATAAAATTATGATAAAGCTACTTCCTATGCAAAGAAAAGTAATTCTAGGAAACATTTTGGACATACTTATTGGAAGTCTAACTATTCTTGTGATAAATCCTTAAAAAAATTTCATATTACTTGTTTTGTATGTGGATTTTATGGTCATTATGCTTATCAATGCAAAGTAGGAAAACCATATCAACATGGAATGATATGAGTTCCAAAAGGAACCGTGACTAACAAAATAGAACCCAAAGAAGTTTGGGTACCAAAGGTCAAATAAATTATTTTTCAGGTGTGCATCACATGTAAAGCAAAGGACAAGCGGAATTAAAAATGTGAAGACACAAATGCCATGGTAAAAGTATCACTTACTTAAAAATGATGAGCATTGGTTATGCCTTAAATTTTTTTTTACTATCATGATTCTTAAGTGTTAAGCCTATTTTTTGATTTCTCACTCAAAATTTCAAATTTATTATTTCCTTGAAAGAAAAGAGGGACATATAAAATAGAAAAAGAAAATTTGTCATAGTGATAGTGGGAGCATGTTAAATTTTTTTATGATATTCACTCACCTTAAATATGATCTAGTTACCTTTATTGTTAAAATCCTGATTATTTTATATAATCCAATTTAAATTTGACATATCATCAATATCTTATCTCAAAGTTTTATGAAATGTTTTGATACATTATGATATGAGACATGCTATACATTTGACTTCATTTTCACTATTACAACTTGGTCATTAAGTGGAATTATTTTTTAACTATCACATGCATAATAATCTGAACAAAGTCTCATGACGTGATACTTCACAAAAAGGGGAGAATAAATAATTTCCTTTGATATGATTAAGGGCGAGCTATATATGCTTCATATGCAAATTACTTTTTTATGAAATAAAATGAGGAGAAAAATAGGAGAAATATGATATGAGCATAACTTTATATGAAAAGTATCTTACAATCATTACTTATGTGCATATTTATCATTGTAAGGAAAGCTTAATTTTAGATGGAGTAAAATTGATTTTACAAGATTTTGTAATTTTTTTTGAAACTTATATATATTTCATATTTATCGGTTTGACTTAACAAAAAAGGGAGAGATTGTTGGAGCAAAGTTTTAATGCCCTATAAAATTATATTTCGATGATACAAACCTCGAAAGATTAAAATTATATACTGAAAAAGTTTAAATAGAAATTGACAAATTTAACTATGGTCTCATTAAGATTCTGGATGAAAAATGAATATCAAAGTTGTAGATGATCTTGTTAGATCTTCATATAATCCAAGATTATCTCATTTGGATAGCTATATAAAAAGTTATGTTCAAAATAGCGCAGGACGGTCAACCTGCCGGTAGAAGCAATGAAGGTCGTTCGAGAATATACTACTCGATCGATCGGTCAATGCAAAGCTTGCCCAATTCTACATCGAGACTACACCAATCGACAGTTCGATTGTCACCAACCGCCCGATCAGCTTAACAAGTGAAAATCATAACGTCGAGATTATATCGGTCGGTAGACCGGTCAATAATCTGGTCGACTGATTAAGCACTGACACTAAAGAAATCATGCAACGGTCATCTAGACCAGTCACCGTTCCGTTAAAGTGATCGACTAGTCCTTTGCTAACAGTAACGACTATTTTTAAGGAGAAAATTGTGAAAAAAAAATTCTTGACGAATTTTTCACATGCAGAAGCCTACAAAAGGAGTGTCAAAGCCCGAAGCAAAGACATCCATCCAAGCATTAAAGAAAAGCTTCAAGTTATCCAAAAAATATTATTTTCTTAAATTTATTATTTTAGTTTCTCTTCTTTCTCTCTTCTCTTCTTATGAGAATGATATTGTATAAGAGAAAAATTATTATAAGAAATCATTATAAAAAAGGTTCCATATCTTACCTCTTGAGCGAAAGAAAAGATAAGTTTCCTAAGAGAAAATGTGTATCTTACCTCTTGAAGCGGAGAAAATGTGATTGATGTAAAAAGTTCTTCCTTGCCCCATTTGGAATTAAGGAAAAGTTTAGTGAAATCTCCGACGGTATCGAGATCAAGAAGTTGAAGCGGGGACGTAGGTCAATGTGTGACCGAACCTCGTCAACAACCACCTTGTGTTATTGTGTGTTGCATTCTCTCTCCATCTCCTTCTCATATTATGCTTGTGATTTCATTTAATTTACATTGATTTAAATATTGGTGAATCAATTTTAAGCTTCCCGACGTATTTTGTGAAATTAATATTTTTATTTTTAAACACCAATTCACCTCCCATCTTTGTGCCTTGGGATCCTACACTAAATGGGGTCCCTGGCTCCACCATTCCGGTTCCGAAAGTTGTCACACCTTTTTCCTTTTTTTTTTTGCTTGATACGATAGAAAACTTTTTTAAAATTTGTTTTCTTTCTTCTTTTTCTTTTCTCACACCATAACCTTCATAAAATAAATTATGTAGTAAATATAACATATTTATAATAATGGATTAATATAATATTATTTATTACTTATTATTTCATTAATATTTTTTAATATTTCATTAAATATAATTAATATAAAAATGATTTTTTATATTTAAATAATATATTTTTTAACAATGTTTTTCTTTTAAAAATTTTTATTTTATATTTTATTTTAATTAATAATAAAATTATACTTTATAATTTCAATAATTATTTTTAATTCAAAACTCACCAAAAATTCTTCCTTCACACCTACTTTTTTCTATCACATCAATTGCCTTATTCTTCATCATAAAATTCCATTCCAACCAAACACAATCCGAACTAATCTATCAATTTAGGTATGCACCAAGAACTTAGGAAGAATCGCAGTTCCATTTCCAAACGCGGCCTTAAAGTCTTCGATCTTTTGCTTGAACTGCCACAACGCTTCGACAGACTCAAAAATTGTGTCAACGTCGTCTTTCGCTCTATTGAACAAGGTACTCCTTCTTTCGATTCTTCACATAAACGACGAGCACTTCTTCAACTTAATCCATAAATTACTAACGAATGGCCGGCGGAGCATGGTTTAAACTCTCATGCTCGGGATCCTCATGGTCTTTGACGTATGACTTGAGCAAGCTCACATGGAAAACGAGATATTGTTGCATTTGCGATGGAATCTTAAGCTTATAGGCTACTTTACCTACCTTCTTTAGGATCTTGAATGTGCCCTCTTGTGCAAATTCTTTTTGCTTAACCGAAGATTTTGGACTAGCTTTACTAGGATCAAATCTTCAACATCAAAGTTGACGCCCTGTCCGACAGTGTCGGCCCACTTTTTCATGCACTTTGATACTTTGTGCAAACATGCTCGAACCACATCATTATGTTCATGTCATTCCCTTGACATGCGATGAGCGGACGAGACTTTGCCACCGTAAGATGTGGCGACAACCTGTGGAGTGAGGAGTTGTTGTCCTGTCACTATTTTGAAGGAATTTCGATTGGTCAATTCGCTTGTTTGTATGTGGTGCGTGTAAAATTGATAGCAAACATTAGCAAGTGCACTAGTCGCTTAAGTAATAAAGTGAACGAGTAGATTTATCATTCCCACGAGGATGATTAATAGCTTAGATTTTATTTTAACCTTGTTAATTAAGAAATTAAGAAAATATATGATTTTAGATGTGAATAAAAAAATAATAAAAATAAAGAAAATGATCACCTAGATAAATAATGATTTGATGATTAATGCACCTAATTATCACCTCTAAAAATGTAATGAATTTTCTCAACTTAGAATTAGTTGAATCAATAACAAAGTGAATTTCCAAAATTAGTTAACCAATGTTTTAAGCTTTAACTACAATCTTATGAGTAATTATAATAAATCAATCCTTTTGGTTTTTAATTTACTTAATTAATCAAAAGATGTATTCAATCGAAATTAATATTAAGGACTTTCTCAAGTCACCTTAATAACTACACAAATTAGGTGTCTTTCGATTTTTCGAATCAATCGTAGAAATTATTATGAAAATAATCACTTTTTCTTAGATACCAATCAAATCACAAATCATGGAATAAAAGGAAAGCATTAAACATCAAATTGCAATGCTATTAAAGATTCAAATTAAACTAATATTAAGAAGACTCCAAAATATAAGTAGGGTTCAACTAAGATGATCCTAATAAAGGAATAAATCTGAGAATAACAACATTAAGTCTAATGAAAAGGATTGGAAAAAGAAAGCGAAGAACTTTGGCAGCCACTGTGCACGTGCTCTCGCGAGTTTTTGGCAGAGCTTCGCTATTGTCCTCGCTCTTCTCCTCTTTGTAGACTTCAAATCTATGCTCCATGGATGTTTTTCAAGTCATCTTCTATCTCCTTTTATAGGTTTTTTCATCCTAAAAAAATTGAAAATCTATTCGAAAAGTGGATAAAATATGCCCCATAACCGTCCAACAGACCGTCCTCACAGCGGTGACCAAGTCCTTCATGGCTGTGACAGAAGATGTCCAGAGGCAACTCGCGCTCACGGCCATTAAGCACTATAGCACGCCCATGGCAGAATCATCAATGAGCTTCCACACAATCACGGCCGTGACAGAGTCATCTATCTTGTAATGAGCACGATCATGACATTACTTTAGCACGGTCGTGACAATGTCCTGTCTCTTCTCGCAATGAAAGCACGGTCGTGATGATGTTGAGAACGACCGTGACCAAAGCTTTTGCTATTTGTACTTGTTGTTTTCGGCCATTTTTCGATCCTTTTGATTTCCTGCAATGAAATTATCCAAACATAGGTAAAAATCAAATCTTAAAGAAGTTATCTAAAAATAAATCAATTCTCTCCTCCTTGAACACAAAAGACTCCAAAAATATAACTAAATAAGCTAAATTAATGCATGATTTTTCGTGCATCAATAGGTTGTAAGAGAATTGTGCGATGTCGAGTAGATTTGTCCAGTCCTTCTAATTGGCACTGACATAGTGACATAAGTAGAATTTCAAGATATAATTCACCCTTTTAATTTGGTTGTCGATTTGTGGATGAAGTGCAGAACCGTCTAATCGCTGACTATGCTTTGGAGAAGGCTCTAAGACTTCATCTTCATAAATAACTCCATAGCTTCAATGGCAGGACAATTTATGGAGCCGACGGCAAAGATGACATAGTTGGAGAACTGATCAATAACCCCCATGATGGTACCCGCCCCTTCATACTTGGGCAATGATGTCCATAGAAACATCTTTCCACGATTGTTCTGGAATAGAAAGATGTTTTGGTAGTTCATCGGATGCTTAATTGATACATTTGTCTTCCTGGCAAATAAAACATGTCTTCACGAAAGTTTCAACATCATACTCCATTTTTTGTTAGAAGTACTTGTCCTCGATGAGTGCCAAAGTGTGACGGATGCTCAGATGTCCTGCCCACTTAGAGTCACGGCACTCTTGCATGATGATGTTTCGTAAGTTGTCGAATAATGTAATGTAGATGCGACGTTCTTGGATGAAGATCAGTCCATCCTAATTTCATCCAAAATCGGCATGTCTTGCACTCTTTTCCTTGCTCAAGTAGACTCTTCGCCGTGGGATTCGCTTCCCAAGGTTATCAAGATCACGATCTTGATCTTACGATCCTAACTAAGATCTACGATCCTAATATCAATTTTAAGATCATTTTTGTAGAATCGATAGGATTGTAATAGCAAGACCGATAAGATCGTAAGATCCTATCATTTCAATTTTTAAATTTTTTTCAATTATTTTTACGTTTTCACCTAGTGAAACATAATTTTTGGAAAAATAAATTAAGAAAAAGATGATTGGTTATAATTAAAATTTTAAAAATATTTATTTTTATAAAATACTTTAATATCAAGGTATATTAAAAATTATTTGTACACTTTTATTCCATATTAATCATATTATTGTCACTTTTTTATCATTTCTCACTAAATTACTATTATATAAGTAATATATAGGTGTTGATAGGAACTCTCAATAGGATACTACTCAAGTTAATTGTTATGAAGATAGGGAGACAAAGATCGCACGAACATAGAAGAACTCATAAGATTTACGAGGTTCACCCTAAATCGGACTATGTCCTAGGGCGGCGGTGACTTTCTTTATTATGGAATAATAATGATTACCATGATGCAAAATAACCGTTCTATCATGGAGTTTATAAAGCGAGACCCCCATAAGGGACGAACGACTTCTAGGGTTACAAGTTAATTTAGGATTACAACTAGGTTCAGATTCAAGGAATTATCAATATTAACATTATTTATATTATAAATCATTACAAGTTAATTTAAAATAAATATTTTTTACACAATTTTTTATATTAAATTATTTTTTTAATATATAGGTAAGATCTTACTATCCTCGATTCGATCTTACCATCTTCGATCTAATGAATCCCTTTCGGTCTTACTTAAAATCTGGATCTTGACTACCTTGCCGATTCCAATTTCTTCTTAATTCTCTCGATTAGGTTGGCCTAAGTGGACCTCATGGCTGTCAATTCTGCGCATTGGCTAAGGTCATCAACAATGATATTTTTGTATAGCACAAATGTAGGATCCCAAAGGGCACCACGAGGGGGGAGAATTAGTATTTAACAGAAAATGTCGATTTTACGAAATTCATCGCGGAAGCACAAAACTGATTCTTAAAACCTTTGCAATTTAGATCATAAACACAATATGAGAGGGAGATGGAGTGAGAGAATTCAAACACAATGAACACGGGTGATTGTTGATGAGATTCGGCCACACCTTGGTCTACGTCCCCGCTCCGACTTCTCGACCTCGAGATCGTCGGAGATTCCACTAGCACTTCCTTTGTTCCATATGGGGTAAGGAAGAAAGCCCTTTACACAACCACATTTTCTAACACATAGCTTTCCTTACAATGGTAGATATTCACATGAATATTAATTGTAAGGTACTCTTCATATAAAGTAATATTCAGATTATATTTCTCCTATATTTCTCCTCCTTTTGTTTCATAAAAAAGAATAGTTTATATATGAAGCACATAATAAATCATATGAAAGTCCCGTTAGTCAATTTTTCAAAAAATTTATTCTTCCCCCTTTTTTCCATACAATAGACATGTAGAGTATTGCAACATAAAGATTTGAAAATATAACTCCCCCTAAATTTATGGCTATTTATAATGATAAAATAAAGACAATTTGATGAAATCCAAAAATATATTTATGAATCAAAATATGGCATAAAACTTTGATACAACAATCATATTCATGATATGTCAAAATAAAGTTTTGAAGTTTTAACATGCTCCCCCTATCATTATGACTAATTTTCTTGTGTTCCTTTCTTTTCATTCAAAGAAATAGTTATTTTGAAATTTTTGAATGAAATTTAAAAAAATAGGCCTAATCACTTAAGAATTGCAAGAGTATTCTCAATTATACTTTTACTATAATTTTTGTGCCTTCACATTTCCATTCGTCCTTTGTTTTACATGTGAGGCACACCTGAAAAATAATCAAGTAACTTTTGGTATCCAAATTTCTTTGGATCTTATTTTGTTAGTCAAAGTTCTTTTCGAAATCCAAACCATGTCATTTTGTGAAGATTTTCTTTCTTTGCATTGATACGCAAAATGGCCATTAAATTCACATGTAATATGTGATTTTCTATATGTATGATTAGATTTCCAATAAGAGTTTTTATGTCTAAAATATTTTCTAGGATTATTTTTTGTTACATGACAAATAGCGATATTTTTCAAAGAGGCATTTTCCTTCTTTTCTTTTTCTAAAGAGCATGCTAATTTTACAATCTCACTGCATGTGTAATTTCTAAAGTTTCAATTTCATTTTTGAAATTTTCATTTTTCATAAAATATGTATTCTTATCCACTTTTAATTTTTCAAACTCATTTTTCATAACATGAAGGTCATCCACAATTTTTTATTCTTCTTCTTAAGAGTAAGATATTTGTTAATTAAGAAAAAATTCTTTATGCACGTCAAAATTGATATTATCACCATCATCATTATCACTATTAGCACTAGAGCAATAAGAAGGGTTGGATGATACATTATCATTATGTGCCATTAAGCATAGATATGCACTTTCACTGAACGAATTTGATGATTCATTGGATTCATCCTCACATGAATCTTCATACATTTTCTTCTTTCTTCTATGAGATGTCTCTTCTTTGTAATTTTTGTATGATCTTCGGATATGCTTCATATTCTTTTCTTTCCTTTTCACCAATTTGAGATACTTATCGAGTTTTCTTGTGTAAAGAGCGAGTCTCTTTTTGTCTACTTCTTCACTCGAGTCATCTTCACTTTTGTTTGCTTTCAAAGTCAATGTCTTCTTTTTAGGAGCATTTGATTCTTCTTCTTCTTGAATTTCGATCTCATAGGTTAGAAGTGAACTAATTAGATTGTCAAAATTCAATTTGTTCAAATCTTTTTCTTCGATCATCATCGTTTTTGTATGCCAATGGAAGAAGAGAGACCTGAGAATCTTTTTCACTTTTTGGGGGTTAGTTCTAGGCTCGTCCAAAGAGGCAATTCACAATGTTATTAAAACGAGCAACCATAACATTTATATATTCATTTTCATACATCTTGAAGGAATCATATTGATGATTCAAAATATTTAATCTAGATTATTTAACTTTATCCGTTCCTTCGTAAGTAGTAATAAGTTTCTTCCAAATTTTGGTTGCACTTTCACAATTTAAAATCCGATTAAAATCCGTTGAATCCAAAGAACAATAGAAAATATTCTTTGCTTTCCAATCCAATTTCGAAAAAAAATTTATCTTTCATCATGTTCGGTAGGTAATTTTTCATGAAGATAATAACATTTTCAACGATATCTCACATGTTTAAATCAATAGAACATATGTAGGCTTGAATCCGAATTTTTCAATATGCAAAATTGGATGCATTTAAAAGGGGAGGACGACTAATTGATTGTCCTTCGGCAAAAACAAATGCACTTGATGCCATAGTTCTTAAGATTGTTAAATCTTAAAAAAATGATTGAATCTTAAAGATGATTAAATCTAAAATGATTAGATCTGAAAATGATAAGATTCAAAAGATCAAAACAAGAGCAACCCGCTCTGATACCAATTTTAGAATCCCAAAGGGCACCAAGAGGAGGGTGAATTAGTGTTTAATCGAAAATATCGATTTCACGAAATTCGTTGCAGAAGCACAAAACCGATTCTTAAAACCTTTGCAATTCAGATCATAAACACAATATGAGAGGGAGATGGAGTGAGAGAATTCAAACACAATGAACACGGATGGTTGTTGACGAGGTTCGACCATACATTGGCTTATATCCCCGCTCCGACTTCTCGACCTCGAGACCGCCGAAGATTCCACTAGCACTTCCTTTGTTCTAAATGGGGCAAGGAAGAAAGCCTTTTACACAACCACATTTTCTCCGCTTCGAGAGGCAAGGCAACCTCTACTCCTAGGAAGCTAATCTATTTCTCTCGCTCAAGAGGTAAGATTTAGAACATCTTTTACACAAGAGTTCTCTCTATTTTTTCTGAACAAAATATTTCTCTCTTTACAATGCTAGGCTCACAAGAATGGAAGAGAGAAAGAAGAGCACAACTAAAATGATAACTTCAAGGAAAATATCTTCTTTTGATTTCTTAAAGTTTTGCTTTGATACTTGGATAGATGCTTTTGCTTCTGGTGTTGGCACTACTTTTATAGGCACTGATTTCTATTATATTATTATTATAATGGTTAAGATCAGTAGTGTAATAGACAATGTAGCGCCTCTAGGGTCAAACTGATTGCCTACGTGACAGGAGGGACGATTTTTTATGCATTACATTGATAGGTTTTGAAATATTATTTTGAGTCTAATTCTAAATTGTATTTTCATGTTATTTTGACACGAAAATTTAAATCAGAATTCCATGGAAGCCTTAGAGGCAAAAGCCTAAAAGCTGTGATAGGATGCTGAGAGCCGAAGCTTGTTCGACGGAGAAGACTGTACTCGTCGTTTGTGTTTTTGAGTGGTTCAAAAAATTCCGATGACTAAAAGTTCTATCAATATTTTATGCTACGATATTTGTTTATTGATATTTAATTTTTTTATTACGGGGAAAACTGTCTTATTAATTTTAAATTCTTAGGATAGGAATATGGGATAACTCTTATTTTGAGAGATAAAAATTGGCGTCCACATCTAATAAACCGCAAGAGAAATAGAAATCATGTTATCTCGAATGCTCTTCTATATTATTAGTATATATACTGCAGTATACAAGTAAATACGTACAAGAAAGATCAACTAGCGTATACGATATATAATACAGCGCAAAATTAATAAATGATAACCTCCCGTCTGTGTACAAGGTCTGACTGCGCGCATCATACTGTCGAAGTGAAGAACGAACGCATGTACAGCCAGTCATCGATCTCATCAGGTGATCGTGTCGCGCGATAGAAAACGGCAGCAAAATGTGTAATAGATCGATCCAGGGATCGGAGGAGTTCACAGTTTCAACCCAAACTTGCAGCTTCTCGATTTGATGCTGATATCACTGCTGCTGCTGCTAAGGCTATTCACCACCAGGTTGCACCGGACTTTGAACGTCACCTTGGGCAGCTTCAGGGCTCCAAGCTTCACCCTCACCGGCACCCTGCCCCGGAACACGAGGGGCACCGAACCGCTCTGCTGCTGCTGCAGCAGCTCCGAGACCACTTGGCTCCCCAGCAGGACCTCCCCGGAGAGCGACACGTTGAGCACCGTCGTGTTCTGGTGGCCCTGGTAGAAGTCCGGGAACCGCCCGCTGCAGAGGCTGTAGCCGTCGTACCACGCGCTCAGGCTGCTGCCGCGGCCCTTGTAGTGGATGCCAATCTTCTTGTTCGGGTTCCTGGCGGTGATGGTCACGTCGAAGGTGGCGGCGACGGTCGAGTTGTCGACGGTGAAGTTAGAGACCCTCAGTCTGTCCACCGAGTACTTGGGGATCTTGGGGTGGAAGACGAGGTACAGAATCCCCAGGGTGACTACTACGAGGACGATGAGGACGATGACCGTGAGGAACGACCAGCAAAAGCACTTGCACAGGCAGCTCCTCTTGTTCTTCTTCTTTGGAGGCCTTTGATGAGCTGTGGGAGCGGCAGCGGTGCTTCGATCCTCTCCAGCCGGCTGCAGTAGTCTCAGCCCTTCGGCCTTCCTATCGGATCGCAACAAGCCGGAGGAAGCCACGGGCGCCGACGGCGGAGGGGTTTCCACGTCGACCGGATGGATACGCTGGTGATCTGCCATGCTGCCCGGAGAGCTTCGAGCCCCTGGCTCAGACTAGGTTACTGAAGCAGACCTCTGCAGTGCTGGCGATCTCCTTGCCGGGAGATCGATGAAGCTCTGTTGCAGTTGGCAATGGAGGAATTTTATGCACGCTTGCTAGAAAAAGAAACTGGGTTTGGTATTATCTTTTGGACTTTTTTTAAGTTCCTTCACACCATATACATCTTTTTCATGTCGTCAACTGCGTTGCGTTCTAACGTTGTGACTTTTCTGCTCTTCTCTTTTTGTATTATTACTACTTCTAATTGCAGCGACTTTGTTAACATGTTTATTTTAAGTTATACACGTTAAATGGACCTGTCCTTGTGGCGCGTGTTATATGTAGAAATGAATGACAAATAATTAATGATATTATATACTCTTTGGAAGTTCCATATATATATATATATATATATATATATATATATATATATAGTGACAGGAAATATGCGTGAAATTCTCATGTGATGCCAATGCCTGTTTGATCGCTTCCTTCGTACACAAATATTTGGTTATAAATTAGACACATGAGAAGTTAGTTGGATTCATTAAAAAAATACGAATAATCTTTTTTTCAAATGTGTGATGTTAACTTGGTGGTGACTGGTGAATAAAATAAAAACCATGTACATCCATCTAGAAAGTTGCACGTTACCCGATTCAGATTGGTTATGCTGAAGGTTTTGTCTAAACACGAGTCGAGGTGTTGATTCCCGGTCATCTTTCTCATGAAAGAGTTCAAATTATAATTAGGAACAAAAATAGCAATAAACGTTTCTTTCCACTGCCCTTTTTGTTGCTGCAGCAATATTTGTCCAAGTCAAAGATATCATATAGACGCTGATGCTTCTAAAATGGATTTCTTTTCTTTTTTTTTAGAGAGAGAGGGATAAGGTTTTCAATCATGTCGGAAAGTAAAGAAAGTTGACTGCAATTCCAAAGCAAAAATATAATGTGAGAGCAAAAACAACGAGCAAGGTGAGTAAAAAAATTATGACAAAGATCGCTACTTATTCAAACTTCAAAGTTGTGATACATTTTGCTCTTTCAGAAGTTTTCGATACGGGTTAAAACTTAAACCAAGAATACTCTCCATCAATTGGCTTCCACCAAATGAAAAACTGAAAAGACGAGAGAAACTAAAAGGGAAGAAGGACCATATTGTGTCATGTATTCATCATTGGCAGCGGTTTGCACCAATGAACCTTTCTACTCCGTATGGTTGGTGATTAGGATTTGCTATGTACATTTGGAGTCGAAGAGAAGAGGTGGGCAAAAACCCTCAAAGAATGATGGAAAAGAATGCCAGAGGAACTATCAGCCTAAAACTTCAAATCGGGGCAAGAGCACGTGGAAACCGAAGTATTGTGATTTTTGTGTCACCTTGATTTCTTGTGCTCTTTAGGTTTGATGAGTTGAACTGGAGCCGCAGGGACCCGGAACCACCACTCCTTCAACCTCCGAATCAGTTTCTCGCTGCTCTTTTTCCTCAATGGCATCTCCCTTGTGTATATTTCCAGCAGTACTGACACCAGAAGATGCTTAAAAGGTATGAAGGCAAATGCTGCTGCTACAATGATCAAAATTACAGCCAACTTGTTCGCTGTCTGAAAGAAATAAGATCTTAGTAAAAAGATTTGTTCCTAATGAACGTTGGTGTTACAACAGAGTACCATGCACTATTGGAAGCACAAACTAATTTATTTGGGGCTATCAATTAAGCTCAGAGTGGATTTTTGTCTGCACTAGAAGTTCATGTGACAAAATCTTGCCCCCCACACACACAGCCAACTTAATCTAGGTTCAATTTCAGCCATTGGGAACACAAGTGAAACAGATTCAAGTGAGGAATGCATAATCTTATAAGAACAACCTCATAAGTATCAGTCAGAAGGCATCTGCACCTCTGAATGTATTTTTCTCTAATTTCTAGTGTGTAACAAAATCATATAAAGCTCCTTACTGGGCATAGTTTTCATGTTTTTAGATCACCAATTGATGCAGCATTAGAAATTGGAAGCTTTAAACACTATGGATAAATCATGATCATTTGGAGTTATCATCAATCATCTAGCAAAATCAATTTATTTAAGAGAAAATGATGTCTGAAACAAATACGGATACACATTTTTCATTATTGTGCCTGTCTTTCAGCATTATGATGAATGCTTTGTCAATATTAGATCTCCACCAATAAAACAAGACAAGTTTTTGTCACTATCATCATAACTGTGAATGTAAAATGCACCAAGCATGGTATAAGTAACCATACCTGTGGAAATGCAGCAAAAAGGAGAGTTCGAAGTTTAAGAAGTGTAATAGCTCCCCTCTGGATATTCATTTCTAACTGAGAAATAAATTCTTGCAGTGTCAAAAGTTGCTCTATGGAATTCTTGCTTGGAGGTGCAACAAGTTTAAAGGCTTCCATTGGCTTCCCATTGCTGTGATATTTATGCCAAAAAATGCATGCAGCAAAAGATAAAAATATGCATGGCAGCATATACCGGACCCAACCCCTAGGAGAAAATTATCAGACTCGTAAGTCCAGGAGAAATAAACCACACAAGAAATCACTGTTCTATACAAGCTTATAAAGCACGATAGTCAATAACAACATAGTATGTCATGTTAGTGGCCATGCTGATAAAAATCTAACTGAATAATATGCTTGCTAATATGACAAATATTATCCAACTATGCTAGAGAAAATAAGTATCCTAGAAATGGAGAAATAAATATACAAATAAAAATATTACAGAAAAATATAGAAAGCCTAGAGATATGGTTTAAGTGCAATAAAAGTTTCTATAAGATCAGTAACCATTTTTCCTGAGAAGGATGTCAATAACACATATGTGCAATGACAGCTCATTCTATGAGCGGGTCGATCACAACTCATTCTTAGATTTGCTCATTTTTCTCTTATCTTCCCTTAGTTGAGGATGATGTCATCCTTCTGTCTGTAGATAGTAAAGAGAAGATTCCATGTATTGAAGGTTCTTCAGATTTCAGGGCAAATGAGTGTTAAATATGCATGTTGCTTTCCCCTATTCTGTAAACTCTTTCCAGCCCTTCAAACTGTGTATCATTTGCCAAAATGACAATTTGTCTAGTGCACCTATGGCACCTCATAATGCTTCATGTTTCCTTTGACAATGACACATTCAACATACCATGAACTGATCTGTATGCTAGTATCAGTTGAAGCTAGGATACTCAGTGTAGCTTCTAAAATCATGTCAACAGTAATAAAGTGAGACTCGAAGAGATCAAATTATCCCGGATAATGATATGAGTCAGGATCAATCAAATAGAAGTGTGTTTGAACAATAGTTTTGTGCTTCTGAAATAAAGGAATGCAACAAGTAACTGCAAAATTTGATTAACTAATATGTCTCCACAAATGTTAAAGAGAAGACGAGATCTTTATAACGGAATGAAAAAACTAATGATAAACTCATTCTAACCATCTAGTGCTTCTGAAATAAAGGAATGCAACAAGTAACCGCAAAATTTGATTAACTAATATGTCACCACAATTGTTAAAAGAGAAGATGAGATTTTTATAACGGTGTCTAAGAATGGTAAAGCATCAGATATGTCAAGAAACACAAAAGGGTAAGCAATGAAAACATGAACTAACTTTTCCAGATTTTCTTTTCAGAGAATGTAATTATAATTAATGACAACCAAATATTCTTAAGATAGTGCATCATGAATAGAGAAGAAAATATAACAAAGTAATTGTGATTGCGGCATCTCAAATATATTTCTCTTGAGAAGGAAGTTCACCTATACAGGAGATAAAGCATTAAAAACAGAAAAGCTTGTGACTTGAATGGATCTTCCCATGCTGCTAAATATTTTAGAAGTTTGCCTATTTCAATTACAGGATAAAGTAGCTCCTGCAGTAAATGGAAATTAATCATCAGTGTTAAAAAAACATGATAAAAGTAACCCTAGATTATGGGGTTGGATAAATACAGGGAAATGAATTCCAGAAAAAAGAGACAAATAAATGGTACCACGTAGCAAAAACACATGTTGATGTGTTTTTTCACATAAAGTAAAGAAAAAGGTTGAATTCGAAGACCCCAAAAAAAAGAAGGTTGAATTCAACCATAAACATCCATCACAGGCATAATTATGCAGATCTATTATTGGGATTTTTTTCAAAAGGATCAATTGAAACTCTTCACAAGACAGAGGATGATCGGGAGCATCAAGAAGAGAACATACACAGGAAAAGCTTTTTATTTATGACAGCATATATAAGAATGCATCATGATGCAACTGACATACACATGTAAGAATGTGAAAGCGTATAAAGATAATAGAACCCACCTTGATCACAGCTAAGTTTGTATCAAGGTCTTCCACTTTCACCTGATCCAAGGTTGCCCGTGCTGCTTCAACTCTGCTAGAGTAACAAAGCGAGTCTTTGACAGCCAATTGCAGTTGATTTGATTGGCCAGCATATGTCTTCGAAGCCAAGAAGTCTCGTTCTTTAGGAATGTCTTCTTTCTTCAACAAAAGAAGTCCTATGCTAGAAAGTGTATATAATGAATCTGGGAAAGTATGAGGCAATGATTCTAAGACCTCTTGGTGAGAATCATTATGGAACCTAGTTTGCAAAATCTGCAACTGAGCATACAGTGCTTCCAAAATCTTGTCTCCTTTTGGAAGTTTTTCAGCTAAGCTGAACATAAGTGTACTCTTGAAATTAGAGGATATGGTGTGGAAATCCTCCTTCAGAGAACGGTATCTAAAGATGCCCAAGATCGCCTTTGCAAGAACCTCTGCACTTTGAAACGTGTCAAGATCGAACTTTCTAATAAACCTGTGTGCATGCAAGATTTCACGAATGATTTCGAACCAATAATCTCTGCGAGAATTTCCATTGAACTGAGGGAACTCAAAGTGAACAGGCTCTGTTCTGCAAAAACACAAAATATGTCCCAAATGACATAAGTGTGAAAGATTTTACTTTTGAGGAAGTCCGTTAGGCATAATGAGTTATTTTGCCAGATACTTACAAAGAAGACTTATACATCACAGCCTTATCAAATATATGAACACCCCATGGGCCAGTCAATTCCCTCTTTATCACTTGCTTCAAGCCTTTTGATAAATCATATTTCACAGCTTTGTCATATGACCCAACTCTGAATGCCTCAAAACACAGAGCATGAGTGCTGAGTGTCAGCCTACCTACCATAAATAACAAGCGACTAAGGCATATGGAATAATAATCAATTCACTTGCAGAGCAACAAATTACCATAAGAGAGATGCTTAACCAGGCCATGCGGATATCCCAATGTGTTGCAGAACAGCTGTTGTTGGCATAACACCATCAATGTCTAAGATAATTTCTCCATCATCAAGGTTTAGGCTAGACCGTTGCGCTTGTCCTGATGTATATTTTACCGATTTTAATATCCTGAAACAAGCAGAAGTTATATTATTCTAAGTATAGTGTAAGAGCGCTAAAAATCAGAATATGCATAAGAAACCAGTGAAACCTAAACCATAGGGTCATATTTGTACACAGAAACCTAATTACATCACGGACTATCTTGATGATAGTTTCTGAGAAATAGACTTATTGACAAACTTCAGAATTGTTAACAGAATGAGAAATCAGAGTGCATACTTATGCAAGCTCTTGAGGTACTTTTCGTATATGAGATAATGCAGTTGGCCACCTGAAGAACTTGTAAGAGCATCAAAGAGATTATGGACAGTGACTGGATCAGCAACGGCAGCACAAGCAGAAGCTATACGAGAAAATGACTCTATTCCTATGGTTCTCTTGCCATCTACCTGGACCAAGGGAATGCAATAAAAGAATAATCAAAACATTTGTTAGGCATCAATTACACAAACATCATACAAACAATGCAAGGCTCCTAGATTCGGAGTATGTAGTTGAGAAGAAGACGAATGGTTTATTGTACAATAATTAACCTGGCTAGCCATTCTTCTAGCACTACTGGAAAAGATTGACCCGTCATCTTCATCAAATGAACTGACACTAGCCTATCACGAGCAACATTGAGTCATTGACACGTTAATGACAACATATTGTAGAAAATAAAGAACTTTAGAAAGACAATCAAATGACAAATTTAAAGGAAGAATGAAATATAATTCCTCTATGATGCAAATATAAATAATCAGTTGAAACTTAGACAAGTATCTGGCCTTACTTTGAGTAAGGATTCAGTCTCCATATCAGGTGTTTCCCAGGCAAGCATCATGTCAAAAGTCAAAATGCTAAACTCCCTCTTGGCTAGGTGGTCATGATGATGAGTCACAACTCGAAGAGCTTTATAAGAACAGTACTCTAAGAGATTTCTAGCACGAGTAAAGGGTTCCATAGAAACTGGCAGCTCAGTCTCAAAAGATTGCTGCAACGAATCCACTGGCAGGACAAGTATCCTGAAGTCACGAAGACACCATTCCAGGTTTATTTTCAGTCAACATGCAAGGACTCGGAACAATAATATAGATAAAGCATGCTAAGACTAATAACAAATTCAATACAAAGACCACCAAAGAGATTAGGAAAAAGAAACCGTTCTAGGCTGTTCAGCTTACAACATCATACTAACATAATAACATGTACTTTGACCATTTCCTAGAAAAGGTACAGAAAACCAAAACAAAGAAAGCTTAAAACTACATTTTCGTACTTGCTATTATCAACATGATTAATCCTACTTTAGGAAGCTACTATGAGATCTTATTAAGTTTATGACACGCAGAGCTCCTGAAATCCAATTACACTCGTAAAGAATTAAGCTGCACGATGTTGATCAGCTCCATCATGTGTTTTACTTGGTAAAGTACGAAGTTCAACCCAATTATATTCCTAAAGGAACAAACTTCAAGAATTAGGCTTCACATTGGATCAAAACTCTCATGTCATCTACTTGATAATGCACATGGTCAATGGTGTTCAATCATACTGCTAAAGTAGGCAAAATTTCAAAATCAGGTTGCACGGATTGATCATCTGTATCAAGCATTCCAATAGAGTTGTTGAACACGACCAATATTCTGCATAACCGACTCATTATGATGTTATTCCGAAGATAAATTCTGAAAGATTCAACAGTCAGCTCCTTTAACCACATAGACATCGACTGTTTCAACAATCGCGGGAACTTGGCAGATATATAAATCAAACTAAAGCATTAGTTCCCCCAAAGAATCGCAACAAGATTAAGTATACGATCATCAATCATATCTTCTGCCCTGCACGTACGGGAACTAACGCGAAATCACAGATAGCAGCATACAGCAACAAAATTAGACCACCGAACTCCACAAAAATTGCATTAAAGATCACAACGTTAAGCACCAATCTTAGGAACGAACCGGGAGCAGCGGCGTATCACCGAGTTGGCGATGGAGGAGAGGTTGGGGATGGGATTGGAGGCGGACTCGTCCTCCGCCTCCGCCTCCTCTTTTTTCTTCTTCTTCTTGTCGCCGCCCAAGAACACATCCTCGAGGAACCCCATCTCATGCCTCTCTGGATCGATCTCGGCTCCTGTCTCTCTTCTCCGGCGTCGATCGCCCCGCGAGCTCCGCTTGGTTCCTCCGGGAAACGCTCGGCGAAGGGAACGATTCGGGGGAGAGTAGCGAAGCGTTCAACGAGAACGAATAAAGTAAATAAAAAATATTGACGAGAAGCCGCCAAATTGGCGGATCGTATGAAAATGATGAAGAATAAGGGACCCGAAAGGATAACCCTAAAAAAAACTCCTCTCATGAATAATTTTAGCTTGGTCAGAGTGATAGCCAAGAGTAGAGGACGTAATAGTGAGGTGTAGACTATACATGGCCAGCGTTTATTAGCTTATTTTAATTGTAAATTTGTCCTTTATCATGGGATTTTACAACGTGTTTCTTGTTTTTTTTTCCTTTTTTGTGTTTCCTTCCCGGATATATAAGTTGAATATAAAACTGAAAACAAGCTAGAAATTAAGGTAAATTATGAAATAATAAATTTAATGAGATGTCAACATATTGATTTTAACAAAGAGAGACCAAAAAAATCAATTACTCTTCTATTTGAAACATGATTGTTTGATTTTTTTTTTTTTATGGGGTGAGATTTGGTCAATTGAACCCGTCAAAATTAAGTAATAAGTAAATATATAACTTATTGATATTATTTTATATATTTAGCAAGTTAACTTTATTCATTTTCTCTTTTGAATAAAAAAATTATACAGAATTAACATTTTTATATTCTGTCCCACATACTAATCTATACAATTTACTTTGTTTGATCCCTTCTCTTAACTTTTTTCTCGATTTATGAACATTTTTTATCATTTATAATAATCATTATCTTTCCATTGGAGAGGCTTGTTTTCCATTTCACTGAGTTAGGTGAAAAAATAAAGTGATCCAAAATCATGATTACCTGTTCAATGAGAAAAAGGCAAAAATTAAAACGGTTATATTATTCGTTCATATAAATTGATTTGTTTTCAACCTCAGAAGGATTTAAAGGCCTTCTTTCAAAAGTGGCATGTGTTCCTTCTGGTCTATATATTATTTATTCAGTTAACATGAAATTACTTTAAAAATATTAGGTACATTATTATAAAAAGATAAATACACATGATATTGGAAATTAGATATTATTACTATAGCCCCATTCAAGTTATTTTATATTCATTTATTATTTAACTATAAGTTTGTCGAATACTTATTATTTTAATTGAGTAATATCTAATGGTTAATTATAACAATTCCGAAGGCCTGCCCACTTATTAAACCATTTTTTCAACTCTAATTATACCATCAATAGGCATAATATATGTCCCTCTTTGAAAAAAAATTATTTACACTAGTTCTATTTATGTGAATTTCTATTACTCCGAAGGCGTAGTTCATGCTCATGGCATATAAGCGCATGATGTTTTTTTATTTTATGTAAATTTATAGACGAGTCTTTGAGACACTATAAGAAAAATGCAAATTACATATGGTGACTATCTGTAATTTGCGGAAAATCATCGAAAATTATGATTTCCGACGAGTTTTTCGACGGAACCGATTCGATGAAAAAATGATCGTCGCAAATTATTTTCGACGGTCGAAAAAAATTTATCGATAGTTCTGACGATTATGACCGTCGCAAATGTCCGGCGGTTGCGAAAGTTTTGACGGTCGATATCGTCGAAACTTTCGGCAGTCGTCGCAACCGTCAAAAATTTCGGAGGCTAAAGGTAGGTGTAGTAAGGGAGAAGCAAAATCGGGCATCATAATAGCACTTCTTCCTGTAGATCATGTCAAATTCCCTCGTGAAACCTCTTGTATATCCACCTTGATGCTTTAGATGCTGATCAGGATACTGATATTGAGGCTGTGGCTGCAGTTTCAAAGTCTGTATCGTCCACTGGACACAAAAATGATCTATAGTGATTTACACACTCAAATGCAAAAGAAAGCCCTTTTTTTATAGGGCAGGGCGGTCAAAAGACGGGATACTTTAATGATTGAGATTATTTGGGTCATGACCATCGAAACTTTCGACGGTCACAACCATCGCAAAGAATTTTTATAATATAAAAAAATTAGCCCGTCGCCAGCGCCCGGATCTGGCAAAATAAGAGAGGGAGAGAGAGGAGAGAGGGGAAAAGAAATAGAATGGAGAGGAGGAAAAATAAGATATATATATATAGGGGGTGGAAAATGGGAAAGCGAGAAAACGAAAAAAATAATGGGAGGATGATTTTTAATTACCGACGGCTATGACTGTCAGAAATTTTATAAATATTAATAATATATTATTATGATATATATTAATATGATATTTAATTATTCTTAAAGTTATCGACGATCAAAATTGTCAAAAATTAATTAATTATAATATATAATGCTACTTACATATATATAATTATTTATTTTTAAATTTACCGACGGTCTAGACCATCGAAAATTATAACGATCTAGACCGTCGCTAATTATATTAATAAAAGATTTTTTATATTATATTATATTTCACCTACGGACGATTAGAACTGGAGAAAATGTGACGGTTTGAACTATCGCTAATTGTATTAATAAAATACTCCTTATATTATTTTATTTTTTTATTTATCGACGGACAAAACCATCGAAAATTATGACAGTATAAACTGTCATAATTTTATTAATAAAATACTTCTTATATTTTATTATTTTTTATTTATCGACGATTCGGACCGTCGAAAATTACGACGGATAGATATTCGTATGAACTTTCGACGTTCCTAATCATCGAAAAATAAAATAATAATATAATAAATTATATAATTTATTATTTTTATTTTCAACGTTGTAACCGTTGAAAATTTCAATGGAAACTTTTCCGTCGCAAAATCCGTCATAAATTGCGACGGATTTCTTTTCGCCGGAAACGGCCCGTCAATAGATATTCTCATTTTCTTGTAGTGACGGATTTCAATAGATATTCTCATTTTCTTGTAGTGAGAATTATTTGATAGTTATCGATTCTTTTTTTCTTTTTGAAAACTTTAGGATCCATCAATCATTCCTTTTGTTTGTAAAAATCAATCCTCAGACTTTACTTTTTAATCTTAATTATCATCTATCTGATAATTCAAATAACACCCAATAATTATTCAAAATAGCACTCGTAAATTTTTTATTTAAAATACTATTCCACTTCATCTTTTCTAGTTCTTTGAATAATTCTAACAATGTTCATTATCCTCTTTTAGTTAATAATATGGGTTGAGATTTAAAATAATTTTTAGGTAATTTAGTACTTTCTTAGTAATCGTGATAACTTTAACTGTTAGTACTTACCAAATATTATACTAATATTACTGATATTTAAAATGTGCAAACTTATTTTTATTGATGATTCAAATTATGAACCCCTAATATTTTTTGCATCTATGTTTAATAAACTTCAATCCACTACAATGACAAACATAACTTTACTTTTGACTATTTTTGGAAAAGGAGCAAGATTATTGTTCAGCAATAATGATCGGATATTAAAGGTATTACCAGCTAATCAGTATCCAAAAACTAATTAGATGTTTAAACTAATTGGTTAATGAAAACTAAGCAAAAAGATTCAACCCATGGGGTTAGCGTGTCAACACACATAGCGTGTCAAGTCATCAATGTTATTAATTAATCCGCGTATTACAATGTAGCACAGCCTACCAAGTATTCGATATAAATCAAACAACTATTAATTAATGAAATTAGAAGTTAAAAAGAAATTTAAGTTATTAAATAATTCTGAGTGATCAAATCTTGAACTTCTTATATTTTGTCATTGGACTTAGAGCTTTGAGATCTCAAGAAAATTAAACTAAGCGAATGAAAAAGGTAAAATTTTCGGCTACAAACTCAAAAATTAAGTACGTGTACTCATCTCGAACAAGTGATGTTTTTCAAGTTCGGGTATGTTATTACTTCAAGCAAAATTTGGAAAGCTCAAATTTAACGAAAAGTATTGTTAAGGAGAGAAATTAATATTTAAAATATTTTTAGTTACAACACATCAAAATCGCAACTACAGGGATTAATATACCTTCACACCTTCCGCTCTAAAAAATATTGAGCCCATCTCAACTATTATTCACTCATGAATGAATCTGATTGATTAAACTTCATCATTATAAAAATATTAATTATCTCAATTGTTGATAAGTGGATCAACGATTGAAATGCGCTCAACATCTCTCTAGAACGGAATGGACATTAATATATATATATATATATATATATATATATAACTTATGGTCTAAGTTGCTTATGCCTCATGTAATTACTTGAACAAACTAGAAACATCCATTTTATCACACCAAATACAAGCGTCAACCTTCCAACACAATGAATGCCTACAGAAATTAAGTATAGGAACATGATTGCAAAAGTAAAATCCTTTAATGTTTCACTTCATTCCTTTATATGATAATAATAGTAGTAGTAAACAATTAATTCTATTCTCCCGGACAACAGCAACCTTTCCCATTTATTTTTTGCCAACTCGTCCCATAAAATTATGACCATTGCGTCCTTCACCTCCTACAGACGACCCCATAACCGCTGTTGTACTTGCTCGTGCAGTCCAAGGTGGCGGCCACCAAGGTCTCGACCGTCTCGCTTTCCGACGGCACCTCCGGAGAGAAGATGCACCGCTTGCAGTCCGTGGACAGCAGGGACGAGGTGGCGTACCAGTCCTCGCCGCCCATGATCGGCATGGGCACGCCCTTCTTCACGGGGTTCTGGAAGTTTGGCCGATAGGTCTGCCCGAGCACGCCCTCCACCTTCTCGGAGAGCCCGAAGAACCTGAACTGCACGTCCAGGTGGGCCAAGCAGTCGTCGGAGGGGACGTTGTACTTGTGGATCCTGTCGTCCTCCTCGGTCACGGGGACGACCATGGCCCTGATCTCGAACGACCCCGGCAGCGCCACCGTCACGCTGTTGAGCGTGGCGGTGCGCTCTCCGCGGAGGCCGACCGGAGCGGGGGCAGACCAGGAGGCGCGGTTGCCGACGTCGAGGTCGATGGGCTCCCCATCGAAGGAGAAGGCGAGGTGGTCAGCGTGAGGGTCCCAGGAGGCGGCCGGCGTGGCGGCTATCGTGAAGGTGTGCCGGCCGAAGCGGACGCCGAGGGACTGCACCCACGTGTAGTCGTGGCGGCGACCGGCGGGGCGGAGGCCGATGAAGCGGGCGTTGATCTGGAGGTTGGGGTCGGAGACGAGGGTGAAGTGCTCGTTGGCCCTGCCGCGGAAGTAGAACACAATGCCGTCCCCGCCGACGAATCGCGGGTCCTTGCACCCTGCGCCGTTACCCTCGCAGTTCGGTTTAGTACCTGGAAAGCCAAGGAGTGCGAACATTTTATTATCCTACACTAACAAGTACTACATAGATCAAGGAAGCTTCGAAGTTTAAACGAATCAAAAGAAGCATTACGATACTTATACAATACTTACTTCCGCAGACTGCCTCGCACTTGGGGTTGTTGCAGTCGATGACGCAGGCCTTCTCGTTGGGGTTGGCCGGACTGAGCATGGGGCACTGTGGGGGGCACGTTATGGTCTTTCCGGAGCAAATTTTGGTTGCATTGTTGCAGTAAATGGACTCCGGTGGAAACACTTTGCTGCCAACGGCAAATGGCGGTGGAGGGGCCGGTCCGGACGCCGCCGTCGGAGGGGAGGGGTTCCCGTATAGGTCACCATTGCTCAGAGCCAAAGAAGCAAGCAGGAGAACGAGAAGGAAAACGGTGCTCATTGCACTACACACTATTACTATTACCACTCCCAATCACAGGTGCTCACTTGGCACTGTTTTAACTATGTAGGTATGTCAACTACGCTTGGCTTTGCGAAAGTTAAATGAGGTGGGTGCTCCCATTTATAGGGCCCTCGGTATGCATGCATGAGGCTGAGGGGCACAATTAAGTTAATGGCTTTTGATCAAAGAAGTCAAAATGGCGTTAATTGCAGGCGGTGCATGGCGATCCGGGCAGAGGTTTTATTTAATCATCGTGGAGCGGACGCAGTTATTGAATCATGTGAATGTGAGTCTTGTTTTACTAAGTTCACCATTAATGTTATTCCAAAGTACTTATAATATTGGTGTATCAGGGGATACTAATTCAAGCCACATAACCCTAACGCAGGTTAATACGGACAGGAACATATAATAGCAGTCAAATAAAACATAACATATATATATATCAACCCCCGAAGAATCATTTATAGGTGTGAAGTTCTTTTCCCCCAAAAAACAATCAAAATTACTAAAATCACAAGTTCACTATTGGATGCATGTAATATTTTGAACCAAAATTACTACTAAATAATTTTGATGAAAAAATTTTCATGTCGCATGGGATTTCACACATTCGTTAAATCAGTAAGAAATGTGATCCGTGCATTAAGATGATTCTAATCTTTGAGTGGCATAGTTAGATATATAGGATGCAAAAAAAAAAAAAATGTAGCCACATCAGTGTGAGTATCATAGTTGAATGTTATATAATTATATTGTAAAAAAATAGTTCTTACCGAAAGAAAATAGTTGATTGATGTTATATTAAGATATCCTATCGATGTGGCAGAATATTTTAAAGGGATTGTTGGTTCAACTGATCCAATTCAATTGCGCATGGAGATGAGAAATTTAATATATAACTTAAGTTTATGTACAGAGTTGCAATTATTATTAGAATAATAAATTTTACACTCTTTCTCAAATAGTAAGCGGTTCCTCTCATTTTCTAAAACAAACGATGAAATTGATAATTGATAACTTTAATCAACTAGTGAAATTGATTTTTCTTTTGAGAAACTAAACAAGAAAGTAGGAGCTAATTAAGCCTCAACTCTAAAACTGGCGTTAAAGGAAATGATTTATTTCTTTAAGAAAAAAAAGATGATCTAATTGACCAAACTTGGTTCTAATAATTTCAAGTTTGACTTATGAAATAGTTAATCTGGTTATAGAAATATTATTCTACTATTTAGTATGATTCAAAATTAATATTGATAGTATTACATAATGTGTTGATGACTATGAAAGAAACCATCCAATATATTGATACAACAAAGAAAATGTGAAAATGGTCTGAATCTGATCAATTTTTCGACTTAACAAAATTATTCCAAATTTTTAGGTTAATTTAGACAAATTTAATATTATTCTTAAATCATGTTATTTTAAAAAAAAAATCATTTAGAGGGTCAATTTCAGACCCATACTTTGTACGATAATATTTTAAATTTTAAGTAATAAAAATTAATATAAAAAATAAGTAAAATCTACAATTTATACTAAATTTCGAAATATATCAAATAAGTGCTCTAAAATGTATTAGATAAGCATTAAATCATACAAAACTATTAAAATAATAATAAAATAAACAATTGCTAATGAATTAATAATTTTAATAGAACATTTATAAATACGAAATTTGATCTTCGTGGTTTTTATAGTTTTCTTTTATGGAACCTAGTTTGAGCTGATTGATTTTAATTTATTAAAAACATATTGTAACATCTAATTTGACTTCTATTTTTTATCTTTTAATTTTACTTTTCATGTAGAATAGATTTATCATGCGTTGTCTGTTGTTTCTTGCACCCTTAGCTATGAGTATCAGCTGGATCATGAGACTGACCTGTGGATCAAATCTATATGGTGTTATGTGATTGGTCCTCATCATGTAAATACAAGTTTATATTTTTCAATCGTTTTCCTTAATTTATATATATGAACACAGTATAATTAATTTCGTTAGATCTCTACCCTACGACCATGTATTTGACTTTTTACCAGGAAGCAGGCCTTGTGACTTCACGATCCCTGCACATAGTTCTAGTAATTAATTCGGACGCGTTTCTATAACTTGAGACCTGCGCCATCGATCTCCCCAACTATCCCACGTTTTTATTTTACAAGTTTATAGAACTGGCATGATCTCGACATCTTAACCCCATCTCTAGATATATTTTTATGTTAACTAGATCGCATCATATCTCTATGGAGCATTTAGAGAGTCTACTTTAAGTTCATAGATTTTGAAGCTGGCACATGGCTAGCTGGTTCTCACCTTAAAATCTTCTCAACAAAACTTTGGGATCAGTGCTTCCAAATTGAATACATTTGAGGGTAATTAACCAAGTTCTTTGAAGAAAAAAAAGGTTTCGGATTCAGGGTTTTGATCACCTTAATTAAACATGCCACCAGAGTCTTGTAGTTGGCTGAGTGATGTTCATCATGTGCAATATACTATCCTTTAGGTGTGTGTGTTGCATATTTCATTTACTTATTGCTCGAATCAATCATTCCCCCTATTAATTTGACATGAACCAATAGCCAACAGGGTTACAAATTCAGACAAAAGTGCAAATGAAGCATCCTTCTGTCATCTGGTTTGCTTGAACAGTCATGTGGAAATTGTAGGCAATGGCTAGTAACTAAGCTCAGTTCAGCCACATGGCTTAGTTATTTGTGGATCTAATTAATGTTCAGATGTGCCTGGTAAACCATTACAAACAGGATACCTGCTGATGTTTGAAACTATTTGTACTTACAAGAGTGCATGTATAAATCTCCTGATCAGCTACAAACATGGATACATAAACGCCATGAAACCAACTAGATAAAAAAAAAGAACTGACACATATATGCATGTCTTGGTTCCTTCCAAGCTTATAAATTCATAGATCTTAGCCAATGCATGCACTGCAAACGTGATTCACAGCAAGTGTCAGAAACAAATATCATTTAACTTGGCAGTAGTAATTAAACTATAATTTTTTTTTCTGAAGTCAAGCTCTATGAGGTTAATTAAGACTCAATGATCATATTCTTCCATCTGCATATCGAGATCACGGCTCATGCAGGTTTCTGAAGCAAGAGATTGAGACTGGTCGCAACCTGCATAACTTGATTAGCAATTGATTAGAATTAGAATTTTTATTATGGATTGTGTTCTTGATTGATGAGAAGGAATGAAAATGGAATGATTGATTGTGTTTCTTGTGTTTGATGTATATTTTGCGACTCATATGACTATGAATATGTTCTGTATTAGTCATCCATGTTTAGATGATTGATTGTATGTCTTGATTGCATTTCTGAATTGAAAATCGCCGTTTTAGTGATTCTGTCCGATTTTTATTTTCATGAGGACCGGTCGACCGATCTTGTATATCGGTCAATCGGTGATGAGAATATCGATCGACCGATCTCCAAGGATCAGTCGACCGATCATTCTTTCCCAGCCTCTCGTAGGTCGGCCGATCGGCCGACCAAAACTCCTTTTTGATCAAGTATTATCGGTTGGCCGATACAGAAATATCGGTTGACCAGTACTCAGGGCTTGTTCACTGTACTGTATTAAGACCCATCGGTCGACGGATCCAGAGACATCGGTCGATCGGTGCTCATACTTATTGTATTGCATTGACCAATCGGTCGACCGATCCACAAATATCGGTTGACCGGTGCTTGAAAAATCGGTCGACCGACCAGTGAAGATCAGTCGACCGATTCCGGACCAGATTGCATATTGATTGCTGATTTGATTGAGATTTTTTTTATGTTTATGTTGTGCTACTTCTTATTGATTGGAATGTTATGTGATTGAATCCTTAATTTTATTTTGATCTGTCCTATGATCCAATCCTATCATGATATGCAAGTATGATAAAGTGAATAAGCATGAAAGATGGAAATGTTAGTGGGAGTGATGGTCAGAGCTTATGCCAAGTGCTTATCGTAAAAGAGGCACACCCATGACATGGCTTGATCCCCATTGGTGGCACAAGACTGTATCGGTCGCTCGGCGTAAAATCCCTACAAGTTAAAAAATAGAGAGATGAAAATGTATATGGAAGTGGTGGTCAGAGCTTAAGCTAAGTGCTCATCGGTAGGGTCGCTCCTTTAACCATGGCTTGATCTCCCATTGGCTGCACAAAGCTGTATTGGTCGCTCTGACATAAATCCCCTAAGTTAAGGACACCCAAGAGCCCAAGGAGTAAGGGCACCCAAGAGCCCAAGGAGTATGGACAAGTAACATGAACATGATGAACAAAGCATAATTATTGATCCAGCATGATCTCTGAAATCTTTTATGATTATAAAATTGACTCATGATCTCCATCTCTTTTATCTATCGATATCTCAATTGAATGATCTTATGATCTCAAATCTGATCTCATTACAAGTGATTACTAATTCCGTCTATTGCTACTTATTGTTATGCATTGTGTACTTTATGGATTTCCACTAGGCTGTATAGCTTACGGGAGGACCTCCTTTCTTGTGTTGATTTCCATATGGTCAAGTTAGTGATGGTGCCGAAATCGTGTGCCGCGACCAGTGATGCTAAAGTACATGAACCTACGGAGGGCCTAGTTATCTTTATTTTTATTTCCGCATTATGAACTTGATGTAATTCAGACATTATGACTATCATGGACTTTGTAATATTTGAGACTTCCGCTTTTATGATATTTCTATCTTTCCTTCTTTATCCCTATTATTAGTATGTTATCGCTTTTATTGAGATTTGGTCAAGTTTTAGTCGATGTCATAGTGTTTTCGTAGCGCCTTCGAATAGATCCTCGTCACATGGTGTTGGTCGATTTGGGGGCGTTACAAATGCATACCACAATGATAGGATCGATATCACTGCATCACAACGAGATCGTGTGTATTCATATACAAGTAATATCATAACAAACAAATTAAATATTATATAAAAATAATAGTTAATAATATCTATAAATATTAATCGCAATTAAATATGTGAAAAATATAATCAACCTTAAGTGAACATGGGTTTTATTAGGTGAACAAAGATCATCCTGTAGGAACAGAGATCATGTTATCTCTAGAGACATCTTGTGGCCAAGACACATACCTTATTGTCAACATAGACATGTTGTCAGGAACACCTGTCATGTTGTGTGTGCACATGGTCTGTGTTGTGTCAAGTTACAACTCCACTTCGAAGTCACGACTCTATCATCCATTGATATGGTCTCTATTGTTAGGATATGGTTTGTGCTAATCCAACATGTTAGTATGACATGGACCATGTTTTGTCCCAAGTTAAGATTCTCATTGTTCGTGTCGCAATCGTAAGTCACAATGTCTTCTTTGTCGTGAAAAATCACAAGTCACATCTATTCTTCCCCATAAGTCACAATTGAACCCCTTTTTTCCTTTCCTTTCTCTCTCTAGACGCCCTAACTAACCAATTATATGTTGTAATATGCTAATACAAATTCTCCCTATGTACCTTTCTGAAGCTGTAATTTGCGATGAGGTGTTGTAACTTGCACAAATGTCATATGATAAACTCACAATGTGTTGTTGGGATGTCGCACTTTGTCCGCCAAGTAGTTGTAGTTCGTCCTCCGTCAACCAATTGCCACCGTAGGAGATCAAACACGAGAAAAGAGACACATACCAAATACACCTTTGTCCATTCATAATCGTATTTGACCTCAAGATTGTTGGGATCGCTTTCCTATAGGATTTAAGGGGTTCGAAGGATCATAAGATTGTAAGATCCTATTTCATGAATAAAAAAAATTTTAATTAAAAATTATATTTATTCACAAATGTTATGTTTATATATAAGTTAATTAAACATTGACTATTAATATTTTCAAATATAATATATATTTTTATATCATGTGAAATATAATATGATATATTCTTAAAAAGATAGTAAAATAATAATATATAATATTTTATCTTAATGAAGTATAATATTTTATTGAAATGCGATATAATTTTTAGTATACATGCAATAATAAAATTTAATTTTGATGAAAGACAATATAGGATTAGATTCATAAGATAACATTGAATTATTAGAAAATGTTAAAGTCGTGAAAATTAAAATAACATATACAATATGTAAAAATAAAATAGTTAAATAAAATTTTCTCACTTCTAATTTTTTATTCAAATAAAAAAGTTTATACTAATATTATGGGATTGGTAGGATTTCTTAAGATCCAGCTATAGATCTTGTATAGATCGTACGTTTAAGATCCACTAAGTAGGATCGAAATAATATTCTCTGCGGATAATAGTAAAATCGGAATTCTGACAATCATGTTTGACCCGCTCATTAATTTTGATCTATGTAGTAAACGTTTTGCTAATTGTGTAGAATGGATATTTGTCTTATATTTTTTAAAACTAGAGTTTAGATGATTATTTATAATGCTTATAAAATTATTCAAATAAGAATCAATAAATCTTTACAAACTTATTGAACATTGCTAACTTATATATCATTTTTTACTAAAATATATCAAAAAGCAAAAAAAAAAAAAAGCTTCAGTACAAGTGATACAATCAGTAAATTCATACATATTGTGTGGATATATTATAAATAAAACTATTTTTTGGCGAGTGAACAGAAATTTATCTTTAATAAACATAAGCATAGGTATAAACCATCCAAATCTCCAAACTCTTGTTTTCATAAGATTAATAAAAGTGAATTGTCACAAAAGAAAAGCTCCATGTTGGGCTTGGGGTCAGTTGGCCCAACAAACTCCAAGCTCTTTTTTTTTTCTTTCATAAGATGTGTATAAATATTTTAAGAAAATGTGGTAAAAGCGTTACAAACAAAATGAAAGGCTTAAAATAAAATCATTGTATCGTTAAAGAGTAACAATCTCTCATCTTGATCAATGACCATCATTTTTTATAACGCTTTCAAACTCACGTGACTTTCACGTGCTCATAGTCATTTCAGAAATGTTACACAATTTTATATAAAATAATTTTACAAAAAATAAATTCTATAAAATGCATAATTGATAATACCAACATTTAAAATCCAAAATGTTAAAGGAGCTGGAACGTCTATAACTCCACAATACTAAAAGTGTGAAAAAGTAACATTTAATATATAAATTTAGTAGGACATAATCCTACACCATGTGCAATATTTCTGTCATTGAGTCTAACAACCTGCATTACCATCATCTATCATCATCTCACCTGCATTAATCCATATGTATGAAAAATTTTATTAGTAAAAAAATACTCAATACATAGAGTCTAATCATAACAATAATTCAACAGTGCTCAATAAATCAATAATAACATAATATAATAAGCAATAGAGTACTTGATAGAATAATAAGATATAGCTCAATAAATCAATAGATCAATTAATCAATATAGCCATAAGTCGGTGAAGATGATCAGGAAAAAGATAAAAAATTAACCAATATCAATGAACAATTAGCAATAATCAATTATGCATGATCATTATGACACTATCCAATTTAACGAGTTTAATTCAATATCAATATCAATGGTCATCGATCCATAATAATTTTCATACTATTGAATGGGTGGAGACAATGCTAGTCAACATCAATATCCGAATGACCATGATCCAATTCAATTCAATTCAATTTTCATTCAATTCAATTCAATATTTGGAGTTATCCAATACAATAGGGAGTGTTCAATCAATTAAGAAAAACTTCATGTCTCTTTTATGTAGGCCAGTGGAAGATTAAGTCACGACAAATCACCCTCCAATAATAATGCTACACAATAATTCGTGATGGCAAGGATCATGACCATCACATAACATTTATAGTTTTCTTAAAGAATGACATTTCAAATCTCTATGCACACTATTTGCCCCATACAATATGATAACAATATAGTCCGAAAAGCTTAAAGATAATTGGAGAACATAGAGACCCAATAGTTTTTATTTTTTTATCTAATTTATCCTAAAGATTTATTTTTAGAAATTCAATTTTGCTTAAACAAGAACCCAAACAAGTGAAAACCACTGGATCAAGTGAATCACGATCTGACGAGATAATAATAATAATAATAATCTTAAAATCAAATCTAAAAGATATGATGAGGTAAGATCTATTAACGATATGTTCAAGGATAATCAAGAACAATGAACTATAATAACTATTCAATTATCCATAATATTTTCCTCAAAAATAGATTTTTTTTGCCCCCCGAACTCGGCCCGCGCCAGGAAGAACTCGGACCGTATTCGGAAAAGTCAAAACCCAAACCAAGTTGAGTGTGAACCCGAGCTGGGTTGGCCGGTTCATGTCCGTGATCAAACAAGGACTCAGTCATCGAAAAACATGTGATGCGTCGTCGCTGACCCAATCCGCGCCCGATTCCATATTAACATGCATCAACATGGTCCGAGTTCTATTGAACTCAGGTTGTGTTTATTAGAACTTGGGTCATGTCGACCTCAACTCAGGCCGTGTTGGTCAGAACTCGAGTCAGGTTTTGTTGTTGACGAAAAATGTGTTTCGACACGATTTTTTGACCACCATAACTCTCAAATGATACACAATTTATATCAATAGATTTTCGGTACAAAGAAGAAGAGAATAGGATTCCATGCCACGAAAAACCTACAATATAGGATTCCCCTATGTACCTAAAGTTGGCTGAAAAATAAACCGAAATCCCTCCGGTGCAGATTACCCAAATGTCAAACTATGGCCGACGATATCTCCGTGATGTGACCTTGAAATTCCCGTCCGTCACTTCGAGCCTCTTCTCCTATGTCAGGACTTTGAAATCAGTTGCCGGATGCTCTTTTTTTATCTTTTTTTTGACAGTTTTTCCTTTTCTTTTTTTATCTTTTCTTGTTGTCGGTTATTACATTCTTACCTCCTTAAAAGAAAATTCGTCCTCGAAACGCCAAGCTACCCGGATCATTGGTATATCCTTGTTCTTCTGACGCTGCACGTTGCACTCCACTATATACGTTGGATACTCAGCGAAGTTCAAGTCTGTAGCTAGATTTGTCTCCTCTATTCTTAGAACATTTGCTGCATCATACTTGTACTTCTTGAGCATGGATACATGAAACACGTTATGCACTCTCCCATAAGATGGGGGTAAGGCCAGTCTGCATGCTGCCTCGCCTACAAATTCGAGTATCTCAAAGGGGTCTACATAACGAGGACTGAGCTTTTCTCGCTTGCTGAATCTCATCACTCCTTTCATAGGAAATACTTTCAGCAGAACTTGTTCACCAGTCTGACGATCCTAATCTTGTCTACCCCTATCTGTATAACTCTTCTATCTATCATGTACGGTCAGTAACATATTCTAGATCCTCACCACATTCTTTGAGTACTCCACTATTTCTTTCACTTTTTCTATACTCATGATCCTTTCTTCATCCACTTCACCCAATGAGTAGGTGAACGACAATTTCCCCCGTACAAAGATCTAATTGGTGTCTTGCTAGTGTTCGAATGATAATGATCATTACAAAAATTTGATCATCTCTATTAACATGCATTTCTTGTTCTACTATTCCCCAAACGTATAACATTATAATTACCAAAGCCAAAAACTCCATTAAAAGGAGTGTTAGTGGACATTCTTATCATTATATTTTTTTTCGATCATATTAGTAAATTTGAACTTAATGAACAAGCACTATATCTACTCCTCTGAAATTATGTTCATTTATATGTATATATATGTATTTGATATCACATGTACTTACTATCATTTCTTTTATTCATTTATCTATTATTATTATTATTATTATTATCATCATCATCATCATCATCATCATCATCATCATCATCATCATTCTAACCTCAGCCTATGATAACTGTAGGGTAGATACACTTAATTGGTCACCCTCCAATATCATATTGGGCCTCTATATTAATCGATTATCATTAGCTAAGCTTGTAACATTTTATCAATTCTCATAAATTCCTCGTATTCCTAATTGTCTAACATTAGACGTTAGAGTAAAACTTTATTACAATTCCACAATTTTATACGCCCTATGGATCATTATATCTGTGAGTTGTATATTAAGATAGCAATTGATCCGATGTACATTTGACATCCATAGCTATTGATCTAACATACATCTGATATCCATAAGGATTCATGATTTGAAATTTATTTTGATTTGACTAAAATCAATGATAAATGTAATCCAATGTCGATATCTCGGTGGTATCACACGATGATCGTTGTGTGGGGGCATGATCACTTGACCTTCGTCTTAGATCGGATATCTTAGAGGAATTGAGCAAAGTACAAACTATAGGTAATTGTCAAGTGAGACAGATAATTTAGAATCAATCAGAGGTCTGATAAATTTTTTGAGGATGGATCATTCTTGGCACTCTATGTCATTGGAATAGGGTGGTTTCTTAATCAATGTCATTCGTTATCCTTTTTATGTCTCGACACATTGTACCAATGCTTTATTTGATATGGTTATCATGGAAGTTGCCCTCAATCTTAACTTCTTGACTTACATTGATTTGTTTCTTGCAACGTCGAGTCATATAATTTCATAGGAGGCCAGTGGCTATATATGACCACAATAAGTTCTTTCTTTGAGTATCTTGAAGCACTTTGAATTAATGTTAAGGTCAAACGATATCTACGCTGAGAGGTCGCTACATAGTATGATCTAATCCATAATGAACAGAACAATTTATGTGCACTATCTAACATAAGTCCTTAGTAAAATATCAAGAATGCAAGTAAACACATGGAATGAATTCAAACAATTAGACAGGAAACAAAGCAACCAGCAAAATAGAAGACAAGCAACCATCTTTCTTCTTGCATATCATTTTATTATTCTTTGCATTAACAATATCTTGTAGCACATGGAAGAGGTTCATGATAATCTTAGAGTTGGAAAGGAGAACCAATCCATATATAAGACTTATGATCTAATCATGAGTAATCCACTTGATCCAGACAAAATCTTGAAAATTACTTCACTACCATTTACTTTAACAATGTTATTCATTACCTTGAAGTCGACAAGAAGATTCATCCATATCTAAAACTTTTGGGTTATGATAGTAATTTGATCCGTTTGGTTAAGGCAAAACTAAGAAATACATTCATCATGTGGACATGGAAGTATCTTGGAGAACGTCCTAAACACGATAGGATTTCATTTTTATCCTTTCTTTAATCTATTACTGTATGAATCTCATTTGTATCTTCTAATGACTTAATAATTACATATCTTATTTTCCCATTTGGATTTATCGATCTTTATTACATAATTATTTATCCTATATGATGAGAGATTATTATGAAAATTATAAATATATCAATAGCCAAAATAATTCAATTAAAGACTTATAGTTTACTTCATATCCATCTTAGGTGCATAACTTGCTTCTCTAAAAATCTTGTAGGGGGCTTATAAAATTCCTCATACTTTATCTTAACCCTCCATAATTTCTAAAATTTTCTCACTTGATGTTTTGATCTTTTAATACTTAATGGTTGGGGATTCATATCGTCCTTAAGCATATCTCAGTTAAGGGACTTTAAATCTTTTCAAAATTTCTCACATTCATTTAATACTTTCATACATTGCTTGTTCTTATATAATTCTTTTATCAACCATATTAGTCTATTTTGGAAATATATTTACATTGTGATGATAGAGTGTTAATAATGACTATATAAAAATATACTTCATATTACTAAAATTTCAAATCTACTATATACTAAACTAAGCTAATTAAATCTATTTATTTATTTATCTTTATATATTTATAAATATACTATGTTATATGTGCATATGTGTATGAGTATGCTAGATCTACATGTTTAACTAAATCAGACAACCACTTACTTATTGATAATTTTCTTCTAACCTTTATTCAAATCGATGTGACTTTTGAACCATTTAAATTTTTATATTTGTTCATCCATACATTATACATGTTCCTTGGGCAATTCTCTAATACTTAAACCCTTGTCTAATTTAATATTACATAACTTGAACATGATTAATAATCCTAATTACTATTTTCAATGTAAGAGATTCTAACTAGAAATTCGTATAACCAATTTGGATTTGCTTAGGACCTTTATCAACAAAATATGGGGGTCATATGATGTCTAAGGCACAAAAAGCGTTATGGGTCCCTACTTATCAACATATAAGCTAATTCATTAAACCCTATCTTGGTAAATCAATAGAATCACATAAGTCATATCAATAAATCATAACTTAAGCATGCTTGGTTTCATATCATCTCACACCTACTTGTTGTGTGAGGCGAATTTTTTGTTTACTCCTATAATTCCTTTGTTTCTTTCTTAAATCTATTTCTCTTTGCAAATGTTATGCCTACTCATTTTCCTCTTCATACTACTACAGTCAGTAGAAGAAGTCCATGAGTAGGGTGGTCATGAAAGAGATAGAAAATATGAATCATAAGAAACAAATTCGTTTATTATATTTTCATTATTTAGATATCTGTAGGACCGATTCTTCATGTAGATAATAATTATCCACATGTTTATTACTTATTCTTTTTCCAATTCTTCATAACCTTTATAACCTTTTGTATAATTACTAACACCATGTAGGTTGGTTCCTATCATGCAAAATAACTTCCTTAGAAATCAACTACTCATATGAAATATGTATCAATACATCAATAAAGAATAACATAAAGCAAGAAAAATCTTACTTGTACTTTACGGTGGAGGGTGTGGCGACTGCTCGGCGAAAGCACATGAACTTTTATTATACTATCTTATACAATAGGACATCAAGAGAGTCCTTACTTTAAGATCTGATACCATAAATGTAACACCCTCAAATCGACTCCCGCCACGTGACGAAGACCAACCTGGATACACTACGACATGCTATGACTTTGACCATATTGTTGATCATATCTCATCAAGAACCGAGACATGTCAGCGGAAGAAAGAATAATAAAAAAAGTAAAGAAAAATAATAACTTTAATTGCGAAAGTCTAAAAGTGATTATATCATCTCTATGAAATAAAATTGAAGATTTACATCATGAATCTAGAATGCGGAAGGTAAAGAAAAACTAATAATCAATCTAATAAGTCATGTGGTTCATGTACTTTCTTGTCACCAGAGCTTTGTCACGACACACCTACTCTACATCGTCACTGACCTGGTCTTGTGAAAATCAGACACAGGGGAGGAAGTCCTCCCGTAAGCTTTACAGCCTAGTGGGGAACCACATAATATACAATGCATGACATGAATAGAATAAATCAAGGTAAATAATCATGCTTAACTTGAATTTGAAAAGGATAACATGGCAGCATAATAGATAATAGGAAGATATCATGAATTGTGAGAATCAAATGATGCTTAGTAAACTTGGAATCATGGCATACTTGGAAATCATGACAAGAATTTTACTTGACTTAATCATGCTTCTTAATCTTGGTTTATTATTAGAATCAGGGTGACTTTAGGTGCCTTTAGTTCTTGAAGTATGCCGAGCAAATAATACGGTCTTGTGTGGATCAGTGGGTGATCAAACCATGACCAAGAGAGCTATCATTATCTTACTGCACTTGGCTTGGACTGACAATCCATAGTTAATCTTCCATCTGAACTTATTAATCACTTTTAATAACTTATGGTTCTTTGTTCTTTATTCAATGAAGACAATAAGATCAATGAGAAATAAATCATTTAAAGAATCAATCTTGAAATCAGGGATGGATATCTGTGAGGGCAAAAATAAGATCAGTTCTATACGAGCAATAGTCAAATTGGGGAGTGGATGAATGAATAAACATAAATAAAGAGGCTACTGAAAATCGGTCGATCGGTTTTGGGAAATGGTCGACCGGTTGGCTTTGGGTCGATCGACCGGTCTGTTCAGATCGGTCGACCGATTGGTTGTTTCGGGCTAATCGGATCGATCGATCCGTTCAATTGAACAGTCGACCGATGGGTAGGGATCGATCGACTGGTGGGCAGGGATCGATCGATATAACATAAAATTGGCCGTGAGTCATTATATCGGTCAACCGGTTACCGCAATACATACGGACCGATCGACCGGTCAGCGTCCTGAAAAGTTATAGAACTCGAAAATTTCTTACAATTTCTAGTACGATCTCAATCTAAACTCATTCCTATCTCCTAGCAATCAATCACACGCAATATAACAGAAAGAATTAATTCAAACAATTAGATATCAGGGATCAAACAAATCAAGCAAGAAATCAAATAAATCAAAATGATAACTTGGAGCCTCCTTATTTCTTTCGTTTCATAAACGATTAGGGCATGGGTTAGAACAATTCAGAGGTCATGCAAGGTGATTTCAGTTCACCCACCTCTATTCGTGATTAATCTGTTCCTCGGTTCGTCGAAAATTAATTAACGACGCCCTAGTTTCCTCCTTGTTCTCCGCAAAAATTCCAGCAAAGGGCATAAGAAGAACAGAACCCGGAATATGATAGGAGACACAGGCAACAACGAGGGAAGAAGAGAAAAGATCGTGAGGTTCTTGGGTAAGGGAAAACTAATACAAATATGTTGTTTATCTATTAAAATCTCCTCTTCTCTAAACCCAATTTGATTTAAAATAATCAGATAAGTCCTCGGATTTGTGAAGGTCATCAAATCCCTTAATTCCTTGACTTTGAGTGGAATATGGACTCTTTTCTTCCAGCCGTCCAAGTCCATCATATTTTTCCTTTTCTTTTTTTTATCTTTCCTTGTTGTCGGTTATTACATTGAATGTGAGAAATCTCCCACGATCCAACCACAAGGTCAGCCTTCTTTCATTTCCAATCCGATCCAACCCAATTGGAACGAAAATTTGTCCAATTTAATTGAATCTAGCTTGATTCCTGAAATTTTATTCGTGATAAAACAACAACTTTGGATGAAATTTTGTTTATTTCCCTGTTGTTTATGTTTATATATTTTAGTTCATAACCAACCAGCAACCCAATGAATATAATTTTGGGATTGTAATATGATACTGATAAGACATTCATTCATCTTTTAGATAATTAATCTTAGAAGGTGTTTCTATGGAGGTAATTTTTCCATGTTACCTTGTAATGTGGTTTAAAATTATATAGTTCCACACAACCTTGTCTATTTGTCTTAATGTTTAGGCAATATGAATTAACAATTTAGATTGCCATTTGATTGACAATATAATTTTTTTATATACTTATCCTCAAAATCTTTACTTAAATAACATATCAATAAATACATCATTATTACTGGTATTAGTTGTATTACTAGTATGAATAATTGATTCATTAATGGTCTATAAATCATAATTTATTATTAATTGTTGTAATATAATAACAAGAGACAATTTAGAATAACAATTACTAATACATTTTATCACTTTTTTAAAGATATGCTGGTTATCTTGTAAATAAATTTTATGGGTCACAATGTTTTGTTATTATTTTTCATGTTACCTTTTAATTTAGTTGAACATTATATAGTCCCCCCTATCACCTTGTCTATTTGTCTTAATTTTTAGGTAATATGAACTAACAATTAGATTGTCATTTGAGTGACAATCTAATCTAAATTTAGTTATTACACTTATCCTCAAAATCTTTACTTAAATAAATTATTAATAAAATATGTCATTATTATTTTTATTAGTTGTATTATTAGTATGAATAATTGATTTAATAGTACATTATATATAGTAATTTATTTGGGGTGGGGGTGCAAAAGTATTATAAAATTAATAATATTAAAATAGTTGAATAAATAATAATATTTGTTAGAAAATATTAAATTATATTCTCTTAAGCTGCATCTAACTTAATCCGTGGAGGACCAAATGTTAATTCTATAATAAACAATGCTTTAGGAACCAAACTAGATCGGTTGGTACAATCGGTCAATCATGAACTGGTCGATCCGATTCGGACGAATACATTAAATCGAATATGCTAAAAAAATCACTGTGAATTGAAGAAAACCATGAAAACTAGGTTGAACCAGTAATCCAGGTTCAACCAATTTTTTTTAATTTTTTTGAACAAAAAATGAAATAAATGAGAGAAAATGGAAAGTGTTGAAATCAAATTTGAAAACTCTTAGTATAAAAAGGGAAATAAAAATTGATGAAAGATATCATCCAAACTTATAGGATATTTGAAATTTAATAGGAAAAAATGAAAGATGATAATTAATAAATTATAAAAGATAATAAAAAATGAGATATAATGATGATGATGATGATGATATTTTTTAAAACATAAAAGTAACATCTGTCAACTCTAAAGTAAAACAAAAATAAGAAATCAAGGTAAAAATATTACAAAGTACAAGGATGTTGTTTTTGAAAAGGGGGTAACGTGAGAAATCATAAGAAAAAAATAATATGATTAACATGACGTATGACAAATGGACTAATAATCAAAACTTCTCCTAATTGACCATAATACAAGGATGTTGTTTTCGGAAAAGGAATAATGTGAGAAATCACAAGAAAAAAATAATATGATTAACATGATGTATGACGAATGGGCTAATAATCAAAACTTCTTCTAATGACCATAACTTCTAGCGTGATTTTCTCGTCGTAATATTGCATCATGAATGAGACTTCTTGTTTTAAGAATCAAAATAAATTTCAATTCGAACTATTTAAAGTTTTAATAGGTGTCCTCCTTCCTCCCTAGTTAAAGAGGGAGGACACTCCTACTTACTTGTGCTATTGTCCAATGTTAAATGGACGACAAATTAAGATGGCACAATTCAGATAGAAATAAATTGTCACTTCATTAGGCATCCGATTCAGAACTTTCTTTCGTTCCTCCCTTTTCTCTCCCTACAAGCAACTATGCACTAGACATCTTCGATTGTCGCCACTCTACTCATAATTGAAGTTAGTCTGCTTGTTGTCATCAGTCTATCATTCACAAAGGGTTGCCATCGAGTTGAGACTTGGTTGAGCGACGAGGTTTGACCAGAGGTGAGAAATGGGCAGCACAAAGTGTGTGAGGCGGGCTGCAGTGAGTTCTGAGCAGAGGTAGGCTGTGATGAGGTTCTAGCAACAATGAGATCGGTTGAGGAGTGTTAGGGGCATCTAGTGCATTGCATAGTCATGGTGAAGAGTCCCGATCAAATGCAAGCTAGGGTGAGGAGGGAAGAGCATAGTAAGTTGTGGTGAGATTGGATGAGGAGGGCTGAGCAAAGCGGGTTGCCGCGAGCTTGGTGCTGACGATTGCAAGCATGCTGTGGGGAGCTCAAGGTGGACGATCACAAGTGACTTTGGTGAGCTCAGTGGGGACGAAGACGAGTCTTGGAAAAATCAATTTATTTTTATCAAAATGATAACGAACCAAAAGTCCTATGAACTGCACCATCTTGATATGTCGTCCATTTGACATCGGACAGTAGGAGTGTCCCCCATCTTTAGTTAGGGAAGACGCTTATAAATCCTCATTTGAATATCTTTTCATTATGTATCAATAAAAATCAAAACTACATTTTAGGTTACCATAGGAACTAATTATTAACATCTCCATTTTAGGTTGCATTTGTTTAAAGGAAAAAAATGGAGGTGTACCTCCCTTAGATGATGGGGATATGTGGGTCATATTTGATTCATTTTCTTTTAAAGATTTTTTATCTGATGAACAAAAAGAAGAGGGACACACTCTACAATAAAAAGGCTAATTACAAATGGTCAAAACCGTCTATAATCAGCCCAAAACTTTTCGACGGAACCGATCCATCGAAAAAATGATCGTCGCAAATCGATTTTCGACGGTTGAAAAAAATTCGTCGGAAGTATCGATAGTTGTAATCATCCCAAAAGTTCGGCGGCCCCAATCGTCAAAACTTTCGACGGTTATGACCTTCGAAACTTTCGGCAGTCGTGCAACCATCGAAACTTTCGGCGGTCGTGTAACCCATCAAAACTTTCGACGGTCACAAACCGTCAAAACTTTCGGCGGTCGTCACAATCGTCGAACTTTCGACGGTCGGAATCGTCACAAAAAAATTTTAAAATATAAAAAAATTACTCTGCCACCAAGCAGTCGATCCGGCGGCCCACGACAAGATCTGGTTGCCAAATCACGCCAGCTGGCAGCCGATCAAGCCGCGGCCAGTCAGATCACGCCAGCATGGTGGCTGGCCAAATCTGATCGCTTGGCGGCCGGATCGGGCCACGGCCAAATCTGGCTGATCTGGCAGCCAGGCGACCGATCCGTATCTGGCGTCCGATCTGGCCCCCGCGGCCAGATTCGGCTGCTGGCAGTCAAATCCGACAGCCAGCGGTCAAATCCGGCCGCTTGGCGACTGATCTGGCCCCTCGGCCAAATTCTGGCTGGAGAGAGAAAGAGGGAGAGAGGGGGAGGGAGAGGGTTATCGACGGGTCGTCGTTCGGGAGGGAGAGGGTCGTAGGAGAGGGAGAGAGGGAAAGAAGAAGAAATATATATATGTAGGGGTAGAAAGTTGGGAAAGTGGGAAAATGAAAAAAGAAGCGACAGGAGAGTAATTTTAATTATCGACGGCCTCATCGTAAAAAATTAGTAAATATTAATAATATATATTATTATAATATATATATGAATATAATATTGAATTATTTTTAAAGTTACCGACGATTGAGATCGTCAAAAATTATTTAATTATAATAATAAAATACTACTTACATATATATAATATATTTTTTTAGTTTACCGACGGTCCAAACGTACTAGTTATATTAATAAAATACTCCTTATATTATATTATATTATTTTTTACTTACCGACGGTCAGAACCGTCAGAAATTGCGACGATTTGATATGTCTCTAATTATATTAATGTCAGACTCCATATATTATATTATTTTTTACCTACCGACGGTCTGAATGGTCGTAAATTATGACAGTTTCAACTATCACCAAATATATTAATAAAATACTTCTTATATTATATTATTTTTTATTTACCGATGATCTTGACCATCGAAAATTGTATATCCGTCGAAACTTTTGACGTTCCTAATCGTCAAAAAATAAAATAATGATATAACAAATTTCATAATTTATTTTTTTTATTTCAAATGATTGTAACCGTCGGAAGTTCCAACGAATACTTATTCGTCGGAAAATCCGTCTCAAATTGTGAAGAATTTTCTTCCGTCGGAAACCACCTTTCGGAAAATCATAATTTTCTTATAGTGCCGGTATCTCTTCTTTAAAAGGGACACCCCATTAATTCCTTGTTCAAATCATGGGAATACTAGTTTTTAAGAATATGTTTTTTTTCTTCATTTGCCTGTATGAACTTTTCTTTAAATTTAGCTGATCAATCATCAACTCAAAGCTTTTTATTTAATAATGCAAAAATGAATAATTTTTTTTCATTTAAATTAAAAAATTAAATAATAACAAATACCTCCATCCGACCCTGATTTTTATTGGACGCTAACAATCAAATTTGATAGCCCCACCCCATTTTGTAGAATTTTTTTCTCTACACAATTGTGGAACGGGAAGGAAAATGACCTCCGGAATCATTTTTTGGGAATCGGAGTGAAAATATGTGCAGCATCTCCTAAGGCCTTGATACTTAAATATAATACTATTTAAATTTAGATAATAAATATTTTTAAAATATTGTTTCAATTTTGTATAATGAAATATTGTATTTAATTAATTATATTTGAAATGACTTAATGTTTAATATCATAAATATTAGTTATTTTATAAAAATTAATAGAAAGAAAATTGAGGACCCGCACGGATCACGAGCGTCCTATACTTTTTCTTTTTGGGATCATCAAACTCAAAAGTTCAATTCACTAATGTTGTTTTTTATCGCTGCCTTAAGTAACGTCGAATTAATTGAAAAATAAATAAATTTGTCATTGTATAAACTCTAACTGCCTACTCTCTTACTAAACCGTGGGAAGTTTTATCCAATGTTTTCATAATCGGACCGACGATCAGATCGGACTTATCACGGGTCACGATTGGACTGGTCCGATCGAGTTCGATCGAATTTTATTAAAATAATATTATTTATAATAATATGAAGATATAGTATAAATTATATGATATAGTATATAAATATTATACTAATAACTTATTAAAAATAATATAACATAGATTTTATTAATTAAAAGTTTTATAATGATCATATAAATAGACTAATAATAATTTAATATCTATTATTTAATGATGATAGATATTATATTAATAAATTTTATCTTAAATTATTTTTATTTCCTTTTTTTACACTTTCCCTTTTATTTCTTTTATTTTATGTCTTGTGATAAGTTTCCATTTTAATCTTATTCAATTTTAAATGCTTACCTTTTTATTTTAATTCTTATTTAATTGTATACATATGATACTCTCTCGTGTTAACTTCCTTGTATTTTTTTCTTTTTTTTTCTCATTTAACCTTCCTATTTTTATTACTTTTTTAAAGTTTTTTTTTCAAAATTTACATCAATCGAAACCGATTCAACCAGCCCGATTCAATCGGCCGGTTCAATCGGTTTTGCCCGGTTCAATGATAAAATCATTTTTAACACCCAACCGGACCGAATCATCGGCCGATTCGCAGTTGAACCGATTGAACCGACCGATCCGGTCCGATTTTAATAACATTGGTTTTACCCGGTTTCTGTGAACTGATCGCTCCCTTCGCTTCCCGCCTGCTGCACCATCAGATCCGGACCGCACAAATCCCATCTGACGGTCTCGATACGTAAAACCCGTACGACGAGAATCTTCCCCAACTCTCCCACCAATGAGGACTCGGGAAATCGGTCCTCGTCCTCGGGTTCGTCCACCGGGAAACGGAGAAATCGAGCCCGATACGGCGGCCAGGGAAGAGTTCCCGTGGGCGGGAAACGAGTTCGGAGATATTCTTCACAATTAAATAACCCTCTTTCCTATTAGCTCGCGATTCCCTTTATATTTCCTTGTTCTCCAAGCCGCAGTGGTGTAAAGTGTAAACTGAGCTCAAAATAATTCGCAGGTGGAGAGGAAGAAGAAAAAAATAAAAAGGTTCGATTTTTTTCTTTTTGCCTTATGGATCGATTCCTCGTGCTATTTTTGCTGTACATTTGATCCATTTTCTCGTGGTTTGGTTACCCTTTTTGCTTTATTTGATTGATTTGTACGATTCCAGTTCGATCGGTAGATCTCAAATTTCCACGTTCGGTTTCGTGGTAGCTCGTCATTTACTCCGTTTTTTTTCTTTCCATTTCATTGTTATGTTTTCGATTGGGTTTTCAATGATTAAATGTTGTGGGGGGGTTTTTGATCGGGTTTTTGTTGGATTTGCCATGGATATTGATCAATTTGTTTGTTTGTTCTTTTGATGAAATGAGATATTGAGTGCTGAGTTGATTGGTGTTTGCGGTGATTGTAGAAATGGCGAACATAGACATCGAGGGGATCCTGAAGGAGCTGCCCAACGACGGGCGGGTGCCAAAGACGAAGATCGTGTGCACGTTGGGGCCGGCGTCGCGGTCGGTGCCGATGCTAGAGAAGCTGCTGCGGGCGGGCATGAACGTTGCCAGGTTCAACTTCTCGCACGGAACCCACGAGTACCACCAGGAGACCCTAGACAATCTGAAGATCGCTATGCAGAACACCCAGATTCCATGCGCTGTCATGCTCGACACCAAGGTTAGATCTTTTCTTCCTCTTTGCTTTGTAATGGACTGGCTTGAACTAAATGGTTGATATAGTTCCAGCAACATTTGCGTGCATTTGTTTTCCAAATTGAAGAGCGTCACATGGATGTCATTTTCAAGGTCCTGCAGAATTCTGTTTGTTTCCAAAATCCAAACTTCAAGTAATGTTCTTCTTGAACTCCAAGTCTGGTTCCCTAAACAAAAAAGTTTAAGACGTTTATCAATCGAGGATGGTTTCCATTTTTTATTCCAATAGTTACATCTTGATCTGATGCTTTACTGGAATCACCTTATTAGATTAACTAAGTTTGTTTCGGAAGAATATCCAAGGGATCAAAACTCCTGGGGTAATATGCGAATTTTAACCATATCTTGATAAAAAAGAAATGTATAGATCTTATATTATAATCAACTTCAATGAAAAAAAAATACATCACTCTCATTTATTTATATCCTCCATCAATACAATAATAGACAATTGCTTATAGAAACCCGATGCCCTACACTTCTCAAATTGACCACATATTAATTTGTTACGGTAATAAATAAGAATAATACTTCATCTTTTATGAATAATTGAACACATCAATCATAAAAAAATGACAATTATCAACACCTATAAACTTAAGTTTGCTTTCAATTGTTTGATTCTTGATTCATAAACAAACTCCTGCTTGTTAAAGCAACAATTATTATGCTTTTTATAGGGCAAAGGAATGATGAGTATTTTATTTTTATTTGAATTAAGTGTGTAAAGAATTAACATGGAATACATTCGTCAGCTAAATTATCTTAACCAATTTTTAATTCAACAAAATTTTCATCTCCCACCTAAAAATCATTGATGAAAAATATTATACCTGGGGGGATGTTGATTCTGAATCACAGCGAGTAACAGTTCAATTGTAGCTATCTTCATCTAATCTCCATATTATGAACTTTACTAATATTCTTTCTTCTAAGCCTTCGAGAAAAAGAACATTCTTCTAAAAATATTTGCTAATCTAATTTATGGCAAGGTATCGATAACTCATATTCTATCTGTATTAGTCTGCACAATCATGTGTGCTTTTATGTCTTTTTCTGCAACTGAAGACTTAGGGATGTCTGCAATGCCAAAGTGGGGTGACAGGTTGTAATCAGAACCTGACAATATATGTAGTTCCATGAATGAGATCCAACTATATCTAGTAAATTTTGATTGGGGTCACAAATAATAGTCATTGCCAGGATTAGGTATGTAAAATTCATTTGGTACCATTCAGTAACAGATTTGTGTTCAAATGCAACTTGGTTCAATATTACATTTCTGTCGGATCCTTGAGCTCCACTGAGGCCTTATAATTAGGCTTTAATGCGAACTGTTTCACTCCCTTCGTGGACCAAATTGCTAGTCTTTAATTAGTTCACTTTGATGTCTTGAGCTGTATTAACATTTATTGTAGTTTTCTTCCAATCTCTGAGAAATGTAGAAATTGAGTTTATCGTCAATGTGAATAGCCGGTCCCAAGCTCGGATAAAGGAGGAGGGTTGTGTTAGGCCCCGACAGCCAGCGTAAAACCCTGTCGAATCTCATGAACATGAATTAACGAAGTCGTATGATCCATGTAGCTAACCCCACCTAGTGGGATAAGGCTTTGTTGTTGTTGTTGTTGTCAATGTGGATATCCCCTAGCAGCTGTATTAACATGTATTGTATTAGAATTTCCAACTCTATGCTCCATAGCAACTGCAGAATTCAAAGGATGAATAAAGCTTTTTTCTTTTCTTGTTTTAACTGCATACTTTTTAATGTAATAAACATGTGCTTGACATTGTTGTTCATGTTTCAAAACATGGAGATCTCTTCTACGAAGCTAAAAAGCCAATTTATTCTACAGAAATTTGGTTAAATATTTGTGAGCTGTGAAATATGTTTATCATATTTGTAAACTCTCATTTTTTATCACGTTTCATCACTTTCAACATATTCTTCTTTAGAGAACAGATATTCCAAATTCATCAAGTATATAGGAAAAGACTTTAAACTGTCATTTTTGGTATGTTTAGATGCTCCATAGAAAATATTATAAATCAATTTTCCATTTTTGTTATTTGTTGAAGATGCAATGAGATTCTTTGAGGTACACAGCAGAGTTTTGGGTGTATGGTTTGATTGTCATTTACATCTCCTTTCTTGATGTAGCTGGAGGACTGTAAGAGGATTGTAACCTTTTGGCAGTCATCTTTTTGTCTGTAAAAAATAATCACTAAATAAGCTTGTCATTTACTTCTCCAAAAAAATCAACTTTTTTCATTTATCTTGTTAAAATATTATCTAACATCCAGTTGTACATTTATTTCTTTTCTACAGGGCCCTGAAATTCGCACCGGTTTTCTGAAGGATGGAAAACCTATTAAGCTTACAGAAGGTCAGGAAATCACGATCAGCACTGATTACACAATCAAAGGAGATGAGACCATGATTTCTATGAGTTATAAGAAGCTTCCTATAGATCTGAAGCCAGGGAATACTATATTATGTGCTGACGGGACAATCACTATGACTGTTCTGTCCTGTGACACGGATGCTGGAACTGTGAGATGCCGTTGTGAGAACACGGCAATGTTAGGTGAGAGGAAGAATGTTAATCTGCCTGGTGTTGTCGTAGATCTTCCCACACTGACTGACAAGGATAAGGAGGACATTTTGGGATGGGGTGTTCCAAACAATATTGATATGATTGCATTGTCATTTGTGCGCAAGGGATCAGATCTTGTAACTGTTCGACAAGTTCTTGGGCCTCATGCAAAACATATAAAATTAATGTCTAAGGTATGTATTTCCTCATTTGAAAATGAAATACAAAGTTCCTAAAAAATCAAACACAGATGTTGCATGCATGAGAGTCCAATATAAACTCTCATGGCCACTCGTTGATGTTATTGCCAGAATAGGTCATCCATTCACTTGACTTTGACATTTTGACTAGTATGACCTGCCCTCTTTACAGCTATTTAATCAAGTTCGCAGCTTACAATAAAAAGTTGAATATATGATATCTATCACATACACATCACTTTTAAATGTATATCGGATAAAGCATTATGCAGTTCTTTAAATTGTTGTTTCATTATTCGGACAAAATGTTACATTTCCATTCTGAAAACTCTGCTATATAATATTATATTGAAGAGAAATTCTAACATAAATTATCTTATTCACTTTTTTCTGTGCGTGATCTGGCTTAACTAGGTTGAGAACCAAGAAGGTGTAATAAATTTTGATGAGATCTTGAGGGAGACGGATGCCTTCATGGTTGCTCGTGGTGATCTTGGGATGGAAATACCTGTCGAGAAGATATTTCTGGCCCAGAAGATGATGATTTACAAATGCAATCTTGCAGGGAAGCCTGTTGTGACTGCCACTCAGATGCTTGAATCCATGATCAAGTCCCCTCGGCCAACACGTGCCGAAGCTACTGACGTCGCAAACGCTGTTCTTGATGGCACAGACTGTGTTATGCTCAGTGGTGAAAGTGCAGCTGGTGCATATCCTGAGCTGGCTGTTAAGATCATGGCCAAGATATGTGTGGAGGCTGAGTCTTCCCTCGACTATGAGGCTATCTTCAAGGAGATGATACGTTCCGCTCCTCTTCCCATGAGCCCATTGGAGAGTCTTGCTTCGTCTGCCGTTCGGACAGTCAATAAGGCCAAGGCTAAATTGATAGTGGTCTTGACTCGAGGAGGAACCACAGCCAAATTAGTGGCCAAATATCGTCCAAGAGTTCCAATTATGTCCGTTGTTGTACCTGTATTAACAACTGACTCATTTGACTGGACCGTCAGCGATGAGACACCAGCAAGGCACAGTCTCATCTACAGAGGATTGATCCCCCTGTTGGCTGAGGGCTCCGCAAAGGCCACTGATTCTGAATCAACTGAGGTGATCTTGCAGGCTTCACTCAAGAAAGCAGTGGACAAACGGCTATGCGAGCCAGGTGATGCGGTAGTCGCCTTGCACCGCATTGGTATTGCTTCAGTCATAAAGATCTGCATCGTTAAGTGATTGGCAAATAGATGAGACTGCGGTTGCGGTTCCAATTGTTATTAATGTTGCTCTGTACGCCATTTCTTCTATGAGTTGTAGACTTGTAGTAAAATCACTCGTCCAAGCTTCTGCCTGCGGCGTGCAGGTTACAAGACAAAAACGAGCTGAGCATTGGAATCGCTACTCCCTGATTCGTTGTAGCTTTCTAATGCTCTATTTTCCATGCTTTTAAGTTATTACAAGACAATAATGCTGGCAAAATTGTTCTATCGTTTTGGGAAGACTCGAGAAGATCCTTTACGGGTTTCCTCGTGCTGGCATGAGAAAGCAGGTTCAGATTTGAAAACGACGGCAGAAGTTTTTCTTCTAAAAAAAAAAAGTAAAGTTCCTGTTATCCTGTATGCATTTTATTATTGTATTTGTAGAGTTTTTGTAATTGGTTTGTCCTCCTTGCCTTGATATGGCGATTGCCATCAACACAACACAATATAATATGTTCCAAAAATCTTCAGTGGCCACTAAATGGTTTTAGCAGCCAATCTTCAATTGGTCGACGTAGTGCCACTGCAAAACACTTCAGTGACCATTGTATTTAATACTAGTTAAGCCAACTTTTAAAACTTCCTACATATAAATATAAATACTACAGAAGTTATATGACATTAATATAATGATGATGCACCGAGTGTTATAAGTATAATACTAATTATAATTCAACTATGTTTTATGCTTATATTATTGGAAAAAAAAATACTTCACTTTTCTCATATTTGGTATTGGCGTATTGCACAAAAGTATTATCAAGCAAGTGCTCATAATGAGATTTATAATCCTTAGCTCAGCTCACAAGAGCGAAACTCATGAAACGCTGCTTCCAAAGCACGATCACAAGAGCAAAACTCAAGCAAGGAAGTACGTGGACTAATTCAATACAATGTTTCTAACATTTTTCTCCTTTTACTTTACGTCGTTGTAAAATATTATTTCTTTTATTCTTTAATCAAAATATATTTCTTTATTATTCTCTGGTGCAATTAAATCGCCTAGTAAATCAAAATTACCTTTACAAAAGATTATCACTAAATAATAAATTGATTACTTTAAATTTTAAGGCTTACACTTGTACATATCATATAATCCAACCCTGGCTCTGTCCCTGGGCTCCTGCCCTTATCTGGTGATAAATTAAAAGTCTTATTTTTTGTTCTTCCTACTTCCAAGCATATACAGTTTTCCAATAAAAGATTCCTGATAATTAACCAAGCACATAAGAGAACACGTTGTTTTCCTTGGAAAATATGTTTCCACGAAGACATTTTCCCAACAAGTTATTTTCCAACAAACGAACGCACGCGTATGCTCAAAATCTACTAAGTAGCATCCTACTCAAACACTGACAACTGACAATTAGCCGACAGATCCCTCCAACTTTAAGTTCATCAATGCGTTCACTTCGGAAGCAAATTCTAGTGGAAGTTTGTCGAAAATGTCCCTGCAGAAGCCACCGATCATTGATGCAACAGCCTTTTCGTGGTCAATTCCCCTTTGCTGAAAGTAGAAGAGCTGCTCTTCTCCTATCTTTGATGTGCTTGCCTCATGTTCAACACGAGCAGTAGGATTCTTTACCTGACATATTTACAAAAAATAAAAAAAGATAACAGATTGTAATTTGTAATTCCTGAAAAGTATAATTCAGACATAAGTAACATAATGGCAGATGTCGAACTTCGTTGAGAACATCCTTGATGAAACTAATTCTCAAAATCCTAACTCTTCCTCATTTGCCTAAAGCACAATTCTAATTCTACTCCTCTCTTCTCTTTTGTTTTTAATTTTGTTTTCTTAGGATAGTTCTACTTCTACCCATGAGGTCTCACACTATATGTTAATTGAAAGATATTCCTCAAAATTGCTATGAGTCCTAAACAAGGTTGCAAATGTTCTCATAGAAGATGCGTTAGTTAATATCTTTCTTCATCGTTTCAAAAAAAAAACTTTCATCATACACAAATAGCAAATGCCAGATAGAGTATGCAACTTAAGGCATCAATCTAGAAACAATTATATAAGACAGAATAACAGCAATGACAATGCTCTCAAACAAAAAAAAAAAAATAACAGCAATGACAAGCATATATGGACAACAAACAAGAGCGCTACTGAACAACTAAAGTATGCACTCATGATTGAAAGAAAATGAAAATTTCATCCTAACCAGCCCAGCTGTCGGATGATGGATAGAAATATTTTAAGCACACAACCAAAGGAGCATGCCTTCCAGACATATCCAAATGGAAATATTTTTTTTTCAGGGGTTCAAATGGAAATTAATTCACCCCTTAAGCACACAGGTGTTTCAACAACAAAAGTACAACCAAATACTCTCAACCAGTCAACCTTTTGTATGGAGAAATGAACGGCTTTAAGAAAATATGAAAACACCTATTGAACATTTGAACTCACTATGCTGGGAATAACACGAGAATAACTCAATACCAAGATAATTCTTGCATGGGATAACTGCTTCTTTAGAAATTTAAGAACCTATCTTTTGGCATGAGAAATGAGATCACTGATAAGGAAGTATGACCAGTGCATATAACAAATAAGTCCAACAATTACAACTCCCTTTGTCATATATCCATTGTCAACCTGAGGTCATCTAGAAGAATCTCAACGATTTTTTTTTTTTGAGAGAGAGAGAGAGCAAAATTGAGGAATATGAAGGATATAAGTTAAGCAAGAATTGAGGAAGCTCGCATACTCTTAAAAAATTCAGGTTACACAAGTGGTTTAAACTCATGCAATAGTTCTTCCGATCATTGTCCACATTTTACAGGTTCTAATTCCTCTCCACCATGATTTTTCAAATGACTAAAATAGAAGAATTGGGAAGCATCTCTAATCTGGTTTTCAAAGTCACCATAAAGCTAGGTAGGACCAATTCAAATAGCAAGTAATATTTCCAGAGAATTTTATTTATATGAGTTTTTCAAGTGGGTAGGAAAATGACATGATATGAGAACTGTCATCTTAGCCTGTTAAAATACTAGTTTAACAACAAAAATTATGCAAAACTTTTTTAGTTCTTCTATGGCAAACATCACATACCGCAATGTAAACAAGGCATCAAATTCATAGATTGCCTGTGGGCAATGAAATCCTGGCTGTATCTATGTAAAACAGCAGCAGTATCTAAATATGATTGCAGAAGATACCTGTATGTACGGATATGTATTGGCACCAGCGGTGTCGCCAATAAGCATGGAGTCACACTGTGAGAAATTCCTAGAATTCACTGCCTGGGGCAATACCTGAACAAGCCCACGGTAGCAATTTCTCGAGTTCCCAGCTGAGATACCCTTGGAAACAATCCGACTCTTTGTATTCTTTCCCTGATGAATCATCTTAGTTCCTGTATCTGCCTGCTGATAATCTTTCGTCAACGCCACTGAGTAAAACTCGCCTATAGAATCATCTCCCCTCAGAATAACACTAGGGTACTTCCATGTAATGGCGGAACCAGTCTCGACCTGTGTCCATGAGATCTTTGACCCTTTCCCTGCACAAAGGCCCCTCTTTGTGACAAAGTTGTAAATACCTCCATTCCCTTCCTCATCCCCTGCGTACCAATTCTGCACCGTAGAGTACTTGATTTCCGCACCATCGTGACAGTATAATTCTACAACCGCGGCATGGAGCTGATTCCTATCATAAGATGGCGCCGTGCAGCCTTCCAGGTAGCTGACATAGCTCCGCTCATCCGCGACGATCAACGTCCTCTCGAATTGTCCCGTCTCCTTGTCATTGATCCGGAAGTAGGTGGAGATCTCCATCGGCGACACAGTATCCTTAGGGATGTAGCAGAAGGAGCCATCACTAAACACCGCCGAATTGAGCGCCGCGTAGTAATTGTCCTCCTTGGGCACGACCTTCCCGAGGTACCGGCGCACCAGATCCGGGTACTCCCTGATGGCCTCGGAGATTGAGCAAAAGATGACGCCTTTCTCGGCGAGGGCGGCTCGGTGAGTCGTGGCAATGGATGTGGAGTCGATGACAGCGTCCACGGCCACGTTGGCCAGCCGCTTCTGCTCGCTAAGGGGGATCCCAAGAAGGTCAAAGGTCTTTAGCAGCTCGGGGTCCGCGTCCTCGAGGCTATCGAGCTTGGGCTTGCGTTTGGGCTCGGAGTAGTAGCAGATGGACTGGAGGTCGATGGGAGGGTATCGGTTGTCCGACCACGACGGCTCGCGCATGGAGAGGAATCGCCGGAAGGCGTCGAGGCGAAACTCGAGCATCCATTCGGGCTCACCCTTGCGCTCGGATATCAGGCGGATGGTCTCCTCGGAGAGTCCCTTGGGGATGGAGACGGACTCGATGTCGGAGACGAAGCCCCACTTCGAGTAGTCCCTCTTCAGGAAGCGGTCAATCGCGTCATCGGAATCGGTCTCCTTCTTCCCGTCAATCTGGGCGGAGCCGCGGTCCGTCTGCACGGCGCGGATGCCGGCAGCTGGAGGAGGAGGAGGCCTCCGCCTGGAGTAGATCGGGAAGGGGATCGACGGGGGCCGGCAAAGGCATCTGCGGGGATCGAGATGTGGCCTGCAGAGGGAGCGCGACGAGACTTGTGGCGGAGAGAGCAGGAGGGACGAAGAGGAGGTCGCCATGGGAGGAGAGAGGAAGACGAGGGGCGTGTGGAAGGGATGCGGCGGGGGATTTAGGACCTCCGGAGCATGGAGGCATGAGGGGGGACACGTGGATGCATTTGGGTGGTTCGCTCGACTTGCAACTGGAGGACCATGCGACCGCCCCAACTTGATAGCCTTCTGGAATGTGCAGCTCCTAACGATCTTTATTTAGATAGCACTTTGCGGCGAGAAAACCAGAAGAACAAACAAAGGGAAAAAGAAAAAAGAAAAAGGTCGCGGCAGTGCGAGCAAAGGGGTCGGGCGCTTGGGCGAGGGGGAGGAGGATGCTGCTCAGGGTGAGAGAGAGGAGGAGAAGAGGAAGCGAGAGCACGAGCGCCGCCACAACTCCCCTTTTCTTGTGGCCGTTACGTTTCCTTGATCAATGATGATTATATTGGGGCATGGGGCAACGGCAATGAAAGATAAGATTTTGATGATCTATGCAAGGATATGGATATAGAAATGTTATGAAGACGATATAAAGGAAACATTTTGCCTGGGAGAGTGCACTGCGTAGATCCAATGTTATTAAGCACGGATGGAAGGCTGTCGAATAAATTTCATTAACTACTCTTTAATTTTAACATTATTTTATCGCTATAATAAATTTCATTAACTACTCTTTAATTTTAATATTATTTTATCACTATCCTTCAACTTCAATTTGTAACTATATTTTTTTTATTTTTTAATTTATTTCACTAATTATCTTTTTGACAAAGAATAATCAATTCTTCCATAATGTTGTTGGTGTGACATATTATTTTAAAATAAAAATTATATAAACTATTAAAATAATATAAAAATTTTGAAAAAAGAGAGGGTGATGCGCTCCCTCTCCTTGGGGCGATGCCCCCCTCCCCCTCCTCAGCATGCGATGCCCCCACGCCCTCTCCTCCCTCCTCCCTCTCCTCTGCACACGAGGGAGATGAGCGCCTCCCCCTCCTTTGCGCGTTCCACTGTCCCTCCTCCTCTTCGGCGCCGCCCCTCCCCCTCCTCTGCGGGTGTCGTCACCTTCTCCTCGACGTTTGAGAGGATGGTCCCCCTTCCCCCTCTCTTTCGACGATAGCCGACGGAGAGGGGGAGGGGATTGCTCCTCTTTTTTTATATTGTTTTAATATTATTTTGAATTTGTTATATTATTTTTATTTTAAAAAATGTGCCACGTCAGTGAAACAATTGAGAAATTGGCTCTTCTCAGTCAAAAGAACATTTATAGAAATAAGTTAAAAGATGGAGGACAGTTTAATTACATAGTGAAGTTGGACGATAACGTTGAAAAACGGAAAAAATTTGAGGGTATTTAATGAAATTTATCTGGTCAATTCATGCGCAAAATAAAAAAATGTATTGAACCGGACAAAAACTGATTCAATAAGTAAAAACCAGTTCAACCGGTAAATAAAAAGAACTTATTCAATTTTCAAATGTGATAAAAATTAGAAAATAAAGGTAAAAATAGGATATAGAAAGTTGGAAAGGAAAGTAAAAAAATGGGAAAGTATTTAAACTAAGAATATGTGAAAACTAAAAAGAAAATTAATAGGGAGAGAGTAAATAATGGAAATAGAAAAAAAGGAAGGCACTAAAATCAAAGTAAAGAAAAAATAAAAGAAAGTAATCCTGAGATCTGACAAAATAAATTAATATATTATTATTATTTATTATTTATTATTATTATTATTGTTGTTGTTGTTGTTGTTGTTGTTGTTGTTAAATAGTATTGGAGAATAATGAAAAAATTATTATAATGTATCAATACTAATAAGTTAAAGTATTTTACTATGAGTTATAAGTTACGATTAATTTGTTTATTCATTATATAATATTAATTATTGTTTATATCATTAAAATTATTATTATAATAATATTTTAATAAAATATGATTGAATTTGATTCAACTAGTCCAATCACAACCTAGTTAGTCATCCAGTTGGGTCATCGATCCAATTATTAAAACATTGGGTAGATCTTTGTAGCGAGCATAAGATCATGCCATGGAAGTAGTTCGGAGTATGTGTAGCACTCCAAAATCCATCATCTTTTCACGTGGCAATTGGACTTCTCCTTAATCAGTGTTAGCTACTATATACTTCTATTCTTTCAGTGATCCATATAAGAAACAACATTATTAAACTCATAAAAAATCCATCAACAACTAATATCATAAAAATGAAGAAGCTAACATAACTAATTGTTTCTATAGGATCCTCCCGATCATTCTATTAAGCAATAACTAATAACAATCTAATAAAGTTCTAGCTTTTGTGTAACTTTAACACCATCACAAACTACTTCAGTTGCCCGCGCCTCCATCCTTGCTGGTACAATTATTTGTAGGATTCAAACACAACGATATAAAAAATTTATGAGTAAAAAAATACTCAGTGCATAAGATAATATGAATTGATAAGAAAACTTAATTCAAATAGACAAAATTTCAGTATGATAAAATAATTTTATTGATTCCATTCAGTTCGGTTCAATTATGTTCTCTTTATTTTTATGTTCTTTTACTACATTTTTTACTTTAAATAATTTCAAATGCATTCATGACATTTTACTTTAAATAATGTCCTAATGTGAGCTCAACTTATTTTATTGTTGACATTCATGACAATTTTATGTAGAGTCAAGGTGGATCAAATTAGGATCAAAAGTAGGGCAATTATGAGTCCAATAAAGAGGTGTTGGACTATTAATACCCATGATTATTAATTATTATTAAGGTGGTGGGGCTATTAATACACACCTTCACTATTTCTATTCAATTCGATTCAGTGACGATCAGTGCCAAGAAGTCTCGTTTTACATCTTTCATTTGTTCTCTATTGATCATTATTAATACAAGAGTAGAATAGTCATTTCATAACAATTAAAAGAATCTGATATGGGAATTTGGGTTGGGTACATTGAAACCAAGGCCAAATTTTGGTTGGACTCGGTCCTCACTCACATAGACTCAGGTCGAACTTTCGGCGTCACTTCTTTTCTCTCTAGCAGAATTTGGATTGGATATGAACCTAATGCAGGTCGTGTAGTCGAAAAGGAGATCTGAATGCCCAAATTCGATCACGACAAAGCCCAGGCTGGACAACCGTAAATTTGAGCCAGGTTCCCTTCGAATTCGGGTCGAATTTGCAGTGAAGTCGTGTCGAGTTTCAATTTTACAAATGAACCTAAGTCGGGTTCATCATTACGCAGATTGGGTTTTAGTTGCCAGAACTGCGATGGTATTTTTTCAAAACTTTAACCTAACATAACTTTCGGTACACTAATTTTTTCCAGCATAAAAGCTATTTAAAACTATTCATATAACACGGGGAACATAGAATGATTCTAATTCATTCACCATCTTAACTACTTCATTAAGAAATTGTATCCAAAACTGAATCTCATATCTCATGCACCTTGACTGTTCATACTATTTGAAACTTAAAACTTTGGGCGTGATTTTCAGCGAGATTTGATGACGATTGACCATGAGACTGGCGTCTGTTGACAGAGCTTTGTACCACGTAGAAATTGTCATGTCGAACAATTGCGCACGTGCATCGAGAATGAAGTTCTAGGATTCTAAAGTTGATAGGAGGGACTGATATGGAGGAGGGGGTCTATTTATAGATATTTAAGCTGATTACGAAATAATCATTTTAACAACCTGAAATTGACTACAAACTCGCCTTTAATCAACTTTGGAATCTTATTCTTAAACTCTTTTATTTACACACTACAAAGTTATTGTCATCCTTTTTTTTATACCCACTCGAGACCCTCGATAAATTCGAAGTCGGGGTAAAGAGTAAAACGATATTCCAAAACGAAACTCTCATATACTTCTAGAACTTGCATGATGGTTAAAACTAGCAATAAACAATAAAACTCAGGATTTGTATCCAAAGGGAAATTTGAAATTAAATGATATATACATCTAAAATATGATAGAACATTGCAAGAAGTTTTTTTTTCCATATTTTATCTAATCTTTCGTAATTTTTTTATCAATTTTAAAAGTTTTTTCTCTTTAGAAAATGGAAATAAGATTAAAAAGGGTACCGAGCCACGCAACACTGGGCTTGAGGTGGCTCACTAGCTTGAGCGCACACTACAAAACTGGCCTGCTCACTCATTACGGGTCGCCGCGTATGTCGCGGATTTTTTGTGACACGTCGGCGAAACGCTCACGCTTAGGCATTGTTCATAATAAATTATCTTACCTTCATGCGATTGTTTCTTTCGAAACTCACTTTTGTACTTAATATTAGCATGAGGTAGTCCAATGATAATTTTACAATAAGTGTACTTATAAATTGCACCAAGAAAATAATTGCTCCATGCCATATGTCACATAAGTATCACCTCTTCATACATTATATTAAGTAAGGGATGTCTCATATTCCTAAAGTATTTTTGACCAAGCATTTTTGTTTGAATACAAAATCAATTGCCTTCCCTAATTTTAATAGTCTTCTAATAGGATAAGCTTGTGGATGTCGAATCAATGATGGTGTGGTTACTACGAAAGACTCAGGCATTGATGATTGATGTAAGATCCTGAGTTTTACCTCATGGATAATTAATTTAACTAGTCTTGATTAGTTAATTATTCTCAATTATCTACATCTAATTGTCTTTAAGTTACCTCATTATAGTGCATTAGATGTCATATGCTCATATGATGAGTTGGGAAAGATTTTCTAATTCACATTACATTTGATTAAGAAATGCTAATCTTATGAGTTTATAATATGGTAAGTGTTAAGAAAAGTTTAGATAATGATTGCTTGCAAAAGTATATGTTCCATGTTGAATCAATATTTGAAAATAACTTAGAATCGAGCAAAACTGATGGGGTTTGAACAATTTCCATTAATGAAACTATGTAATTCCATCTGTGGCGTTAGGCGTACTGGAATTTAAAGAATTTCGTGTCACACCATAGAGTGTGATACCTGAATTCATAGTCATTACCTCATTAGATCACATTAGTCTCACTGAAGACATTGAAAAATTTCACTTATATATGCTCATAAATGTCACCATCATGAAGCCTAATGATGTTTTGGGTCTCCCTCACGATCATGAAAAATTATTTCATGATTACTAGATAGACATGTCACAGGTGTGAATGTGGGATTCACGACCATAAGTAATTAAATGAAGGGAGTCGTATTGTAAGACCCGGCCCAGCCGGTCGGATCGATCTCCGAGCACTAAAATGGTCTTTGGACATTCAAAACTTGACAATGGGGTTAGACGTACATTGAATTGTCATACTAAGTCTTAATTAAATTTAAAAGATAATGATTATATGATGAAAATGATTAATGTTTTGATAGCCTAGGAATGTACCCAAGTGAGAAAAAATGTCTTGATACATTGTTAAAGTTAAAGATGAAAAATAATATCTTTTCATCTTTATGGTGTTTGAATTTTTTCAAAAAATAATACTTCACCCACAAGGTTATTGAGATTTTTTTGGAGTATAGCGACTCCACTTCCTAGCTAAGCCAATGTAATGAAGTTTTCAATAAGATAAGATAAAATAATAATGATATTATGCAATGAAGACGAGAGAAAGTTGAAGTACTACACTTCAATATCTTATATGATCATATCTAAGTAGATGTTAAGTTAATGGTGAAAGAAAGATTAAAAGAAAATAAGCATGTTATGTAACCAAGTATTTATGGATTTATAAATCAACTTGTAAAACGAAAAAGAACGAAATGATGAAATGAAAATTATAAATGATTATGTAATGGATGTTTATTCTTTATATAATATAATGTTATGAATATTTATATATGTAAGGACCATCACATAATTCATAACAAGGATGTAAATTAAGTCCAAATAAGATTTTAATAACAATATTCATGCTTTCTCCAAAACTATCGACTCAATCAATGTCTTGGATATAAATATCTGAAAACCCTTTCCTGTTCTTTTTTTTTGTAATTTTTCAACTAAATTAAATTAATGCTATCAATAATACAACAAAAAATATTTTATGAAAAGAAAAAGGGAAAAATAAAAATATACTCTTTTCCTTTTCTGGACAACAAAAACATTGAAGTTATTTTAAAAATTGGAATATTATGGAATAGTTGAGGATGAGTTTCAAATGCATAAATCATACAAATTATTATAGCCTTTTTTTGTTTATGTGATTTATATTTGTTAATTGTTTTCATTATTATGTTTATTATATTTCCTAATCAAATTACTTTTTGAGATGTATTAGTAATTAAACTTCTAGCCATTAATTGGACTAAACATAACCTAAACTTTAGTTGCATTTAATATTAAACATGTTAAAGTTAGTTGTCAGTTAGATTGTTACTAATTAAACAGACCATTATTTAAAAAAGCCAATCAAATTAAAAGACCTAAAATGTTATTTCTACTATAATGTTAGAAAATATTATCTTTTAAGATTGTTTCTAAAGGATAGTTTACTTTCTAATTTGATATTCCTCCCCTTTCCCAGGCCAGTTTAAAGTCTATAGTATTCTATTTTTATATATTACATAAAATTTTACCCCCTCATAACTTACATATCCAAAATTATCTTATGAAATTTGTTTATTTTTTAGCAATGAGTTGACTGAGGTGAAGTAAGGTCAAACATTTATTTGAAATTTATCAAAATGCATGTATTTTTCCTGGTTGTAAAAAAAGTAAAAAACTCTTAAAATTCATGGGATCCAAAAAATTTGAATCGAAAAAATAAAAAAATTAGAAGTCCGAATATAATTTAGAATAGTTTTTAATAAATTAAAATTCACTTGTTAAAATTAGGGTCCACCCGAAAAAAACCGTAGGACCCGTGAAGTCCGTTTTTTATTTATATAATTAATACATATGTTATTAATTATTTTATTATAGATATAATATTTTTTATATAAAGTTTCATACTTTTGTGTCACATGATCAAACTATAATTTAATAACTTTAAAATTTTAGTAGTATATTTTATATTTAATATAAAATAAAAAATTATACTAATTTTAAGTTATTAAATATTTTATTAAAATATAATTATATAAAAGTAGAGTCTCAAAAAATTGACTTCTTAGAGAATGGTTTTTATTTTTTCATAATAGTTTTATAGTGTTTTTTAATTTTAAAAACTGACTCAAAAAGTAACGTAGATTTTTTTACATCGAAAATCTGACCTTTGCCCATAGTCAAAAGGGGAAAACATTAATGGATTGTAAAAGATTATTTGAAGTTCAAACGGTAAAGATGTCATTTAAAATATTTGAAAACAGGACATATCAAAATGAATAAAAATGTTGAGATAATAGAAAATAGTAGAATTTGAGTTATTTAATAAAGATAAAGTTAGCGTAGATAAAAAAAAGTTGGGGCTCATTTATCTTTGGATTTTTGAATAAGAGTTTAATAGAATCGAAAAAAGCTAACATTATTGTAAAATCTTATATTTTAAGGGAAAAACGATAATAATGCATCCTTGTAGCTGAGCCCAAAAATGACGGCTCAACGCTGCTGCTGCTCCCTGCTCTCCTATGGCACTCCAACGTTCTCGTTCTCCTCGTCTGCTTCATCCTCATGCGACTCAATGCCCTGCTTCCCCCATCACCTTCTTCGTCTCTCTCGGCTTCCTCCTCCTCCTTCTCCAGCCTCTTTCCTCCATTGCCGGCCGAGCCCTCCGCTATCCTTCCATGGCCACGACGACGCCAATAACAGAAACCGAGGCAGCAGGCGATTGACGAGCTCTTTCGCCGCCGCGGGGAGACAACCAGAGCGAACATCGCAAGAAGAAGGTAGTGGCGATGCGACCAAGGGATCGGGCACTTCGGCGAGGGGAAGGAGGCTGCTGAAGGTGAGAGAGGAGAAGAGGAAGCGAGAGCATGAGCGCCTGCACAACTACCCACCTTGGGCTAAGTTTGTGTTCTCACTCCCTTTCTTTTTTTAGTCATTGCTTTTCTTGATCAGTGATTATTAGGTTTAGGGCATGCCAATGACAACAAAAGATAACATTTTGACGATTGATTTAAGGATATATATACCGTGCAATAATTTTCTATATCATTTTGAACCAATGATATAGATAAAAATTTTGCTGATTCAAAGATGGTGATTGGAGGGTACAATCATAATTTATAATTGCACGTTAATTTAACCATGTGTGTGTGTGTGTGTTATGAAAACGATATAAAGGAAACATTTTGGCTGCCAGAGTGCAATGCATAGATCTTTGTTGCGTGCCTTGAAGTAGTTTGGATAAATGTAAATAAGAATGTGATCAATTGTAATTTTTTATTCATTCTTGGACGATATGATATGAATGTAATGGGTCTCAGATAGACTATGAAATTGTTGATCAGCTTGTTTCAGCATTTTTTCCTGGGAAATGAAGCTTGTACCTATGCCATGTTTTACTTAATCGACTTAAAAAACGTGCCTGATAGTTTATTTCTTAAAGGAAGATTTGTGGAAATTTTTTTGCTCTTCAATATATTTTCATAATTAGAGTGACTTGCCTTTGTTGCGGAATTTCTTGTTTTCACCGTGTTATGCATGTTCTATACATTCTGGGTGAATCCAAATTTCTGCAGTGGGTGATTTCAACTTTCAAGTTTAGACATATGGCCAGAGTTACCCACTTTCAGAATTCTTTTGACCTAACTTTGTTCTTCATATTTGCTTCAAAAAAAAAAAAAAAAACTTTGTTCTTCATATGTGTGAGTGCTTTGATTTTAGTTTTTCTCACTCTTCAAGGATTTTTATTATTGGGGAAAAACATATCTAAGTTTCGTTGTTGGCTTGCTTCCTCTTTTTTGCTTATAGGATATTGGAAGATGCATGCAGAAATGATGCTGAACTACGTGCTGTTCTTGGAGATAGCATTGGGAACCCAGAGTTGATGAGAAAAAGGGTTTGCCATGAAATTCTTGATATCAGACTCTTATGAGTCAATGCTGATGGATATTACAGACCTTATCTCTCTAAATGACAGGTTGAGGAAAGGGTGCGGACGAAAGGCAGAGACTTCCGCAAGTCAAAATCGGGATCATTGTTGGCTTTTAAAGTTAGCTTCAGAGAGTGAGCAAACATGAAACTGGACTATTTCTACTATTTTTGGTTTACTATTTTTTATCTTGAAAACTATGAAAGAAAAAAGGATAAATATGAAATGTCTCATGTTTTTGCATGCAAAAATGGTTCTTCTTCTCAGATTCAGTATTATCTCTGTACCAAGTTATGCTATGGATCCATAGCATCTTGACTATGCCCACGAGTCTTGTTTCTATATATCTGTAAATAATTATGCAAAGCAAAGACTACAAAATGAAGTACAAAACATTCAGATATGTGAAGTACTTGTTATCAGAATGGTTAGTGTTAAAATATTCAAATGTTTGCATATAATCAGTAATTGTCTCCGGGAAATCCTTTCAAATCTTCTTGCCTTGCTTCAGATGTTACTTCAATAAGTGACTTGAAGGATGGGGTCTTTTCTCCAAAAACTAAAGATCCTGCTTTCTTTAATGGGGAATCTTCTGGAATTTGACCTCCTGCAAGGGTTTTGTCCCAACTCTAGGGTGCAAAGCCACCAATTGCAGTACCTAGTTGTTAAGCTACAGAGACGTCAATTATTCAGCCAAATTAAAAGTAAAGCCCGGAATATTGGTCAACATTTCAATCCAAAGGCATGCTGAAATGAGATTCCAGCTTTTATATCTTAATCTAGACTTCATGTTCATATATCATATGTTTCAGTTGCTTCAGATGCTTACCTCTGCTCATGTTACCCACAGCTTCAACCCAACAGACTCCTTCATATGGTTTGAGCTTTTTGGTGCTCCATCAGATCGTGATGTTGAGCTTCTTGGCAGTGTAAATTGATTTCTATATTGGAATTTTTATTTAAATTTCTCAAGGATTTTTAAGAATTATTTTTGGGTTTCTTTCAGGTAATTCAGTCATGGTATGTTATGGGGCGCTTAGGAGCTTTTAACTCCACGAATTTGCAGGTTACACTAGAAGGAACTTATTATTTTCTTTGTTTTTCATGTTTTTACTAATTTATCATAGATTTAGCCTTAAATAATAGTGTGTTCTCTCAAATAATTAGCACAAATAGTATTACATAGTCCTTGTAATATGAATGTAGGAAAAAAATTGAGCACAAACAATGAGAATGTCCATTTTTAATCTATAATGTTTGTTCAGAATAAATTGTCGGGAACGAATAGGGATTTCCTGAGGACCCACAGGCATAACATATAAGTCCCCGAAGTTTAAAAATTACTGAAGTTTTACCTAAGATAAGTTGGAACTGGCCTTTTAGGATGTTAGGCTTGAAGAGTTTTGGAAGATGCTGTTTTAATAGATATTTATGATGAATGTGGAAGAAGAAAAGAGCAATGTCACTACAATCAGTGGACTTCAGGGAAGCACTTCTAGTCTGGAGATATATGCATGTTGATGAACCAGAAAAGATAGTTTCTTGACACTTCACCTTGTTAAGGGTCGAATGCTAATGCACAACAGTTGAACACTCTTCTCAACCTTTACTTCTCTATAACATCCACATATTATGTATTTCAGTTGGCAAATTCATCCATGGATTACAATCCTTTATATGATGCTGACAAAACTGCTCAAGCTATGCCTTCGTCTTTTCACGATATTAGTGATGTGGAGTTTCAAGACAACTGGGGCAGGGTCTGGTAAGATTACTAACATGACATCTTTTTTGAGAGGAGTCCTAACAGGCCGCATTGATACTTATCTGCACAAATTCAGCTGAATATATTTTTATCATAGGGTGGATCTTGGGACATCAGATTTCTTTGCAGTGGATGTGTTGCTTAATTGCCTGACAGTATTGAGCTCAGAGTAAGAAATATTTTCCCTAAACCTTGTTACTTTCCGTATACCTTGTTGGTCAGATCATACGACTAATATTATAGCTTAGTCTTGAGAACTATTACACTGGAGTACATCAAAGAAAAATTATAAAACAAAGTTCTTTCATGGGTATATACCCATACATTAGGTAAACAAATTAGATCTGTATATAATCATAGGAGTTCCATGGTACCATTTCCACGGTCCAATTACATCAACATACGTATTCACTTGATGTTCTTTTCTCCGTCTACTCTCATTCCTTTAATCCAAGCTGAGATATCACGTGAAATCATACTACGCCACAAGTTCTCCAGCAAGAAGTTTACTACTGATCAGATACCTTGGAGAATGAAAAATGCTGACTAGTTTCTGCTCGTTTTTCTATCACCTGCAGATACCTGGGAATCCAGCAGGTGGTTTTCGGTGGACGGCGCATGGGTGACTGGGAGGAGGGTATGACGAGCTCAGAGTATGGATACAAGCACTTCAAGATATGAAATGATATCACGAAGACACGAATGCCGTTCCATGTCCAAGCATCGCTCCACAATGAAAGCATAACGATGTTGCTCTACGCCATCGTACAGAGTGAAACTTTCGAACCAACACCTCACAACTAAATCTCACTGCCTGCCATTGAAGATGATTAGAAGATGGCCCCAAGTTTTGTCAAACAGGAGCGGGAAACAAATCGTGCTTGTTACATCTGATCTGCTACTATTTATGCCACTAAAGCCAGAGGCCCTCGTAACCAATTCGTGTTTCTCAACTGTCTTTGATCCTTGAATATGTTGTATCATGCTTATTGTTATTTGATAATGCATACGACTGCTTCTCTCGAGAAGTAATGTTTGAGAGTTTATTTTACTCGATTTTCCAATGTATGAAAAACATGCTTCCTTCACCTTCAAACCCCTGCATACAATAAAATGTGTTTTTCATATAAAATCACGTAAACATTACGTTTAGCAGATGTTTCATTTTTCTAGAGTATTTTTCTTCAGAACTTTTTTAAAATACATTTCTTTTGTAATTGTGATAATAGATAACCATGACAATAAAATAAACTTTCCGAATATAAAGCACATGTGATGGCCTTGAAGGCATGAAATCAGTAAGGTAACAATGACGTGGAAAAGGAAAGATTCGGTGAAGAAAAATCAACAAAGAATCCAACATGAAGTCAGGCATCAAATCAGAACGGTAACAATGATGTGGAAAAGGAAAGATTTGATCAAGAAAACTCAACACAAGAATCAACATGGAGCCGTAAGATATGGTACATATATTTCTAGAAAAGAAGAGCACTGCCGTTCTACATATCCCAAAGGAATATCAAATCATCCAAAACTCAAACTCCAGGAGCCTCTATCGTTTCACCAGCAGGAAATTTTCTCCATCATGTGGAGGATTTTTTACCCGTGAAAGGCAGTCATGTCATAAGTCCTTCTGCATACATTCCTTTCAATTCAGGAACATAATTCTTGTTTTTTTTTTCTAACAGCAAACATATATTCTTCAAGAATTTCACCCCCAGAGTGCAGTTGCCCTGTTCAGATGAATGAAGAAGAGCATCTACTTTCATTCAAGCCCAACAGCATCAGGAAAATATTTAAAATGATTGTGAGAAACCAATGATGATTTCTGCACCACTAGTGTTATCACCTACCACCAATACTTTCACAAGGGAAAACATGTATTCGTTAATTTACCTTCAGATTCAGATGGCTTCCTTACTGTTTTACATGATAGAGACAACTGATGGAAGAAACACAGACCAATAAAGGAAAATGAAGCCAGATGAAACTTTCTTTTGTACATCCAATACTGACATAAATCAAGAAAATAAGAGCACCTACAAACTCAAGGTTCTGTGTTTCATCGACTAATTACCAAAAAACATTGATCAAACATAACCCTACACCATAGCTTGAACTATTGGGATCATTCACTGGGGTTTTCAGTACAACACTGGGTTTTGCGGTTGATGCTTAGTATCACGAAGAAATTTGCTGAAACAGATTATTTACATCTAATGAGTGGTAAAGAAGTCAAAATCATGATGGTCAACCCTAAGTTGATTCAACCATGAGTATGCTGTACTGTGGAGGGTGCCGAGGATTTCACTATCTGATGTTCCACGATTTCTCCAAAAGTTCCCTTGTAGCATTTTATAGGTGGCGAGACCGAAAGGAAAGAGAGAGATGCGGTTGCATCCTGTCTTTTGGTTCCTTTTCCTTTCTACTGAAGTAGAAAAGTCTTGCACTATGTTTTGAGGCACGCCATCTGCAAGTTTGTGACGATGAATGAATGATTCCGCTTTTTATGAGTTTTTAAGAGGACAACAGGAAAAATAATGAAATCAAGTTATAACAATCAGTAGATTTGAGGTTCCACATTATCTCATTGATAATCGACCTACGAACTAATTTATTGTTGTAACCAAATGGAGCATGTGGCGAACCATCTAAGATCTAACAATGTACTAGAATACTTACAGTATGCCATAAAGAACAGAAATAAATGTAGATAAGCTCACACAAGCAATGTTTTACTGGATACGATATAGTTTAAGTTATCAAAAGCAATCAAGTGGAGCAACTCTGCATCAAAATAATCAAGAACACAATCCAAATCTTCATGTCCATAAGTACTTCTGTAGCTACAATTACTGAATTCAGAAAATGACACATCTGGAGGTGGAAAAACAAATTATGCACTTCATGTGGCCAAAAAATCATCCTCAGATAATCTAACAACATTTTCTGGGGGAATGAATCAAAATATAATTCAAAGTGGCATCTATTGTATACAGATACAAGAAAACTATGGAAATTGTTTGTTTCCACTCACAATCTTAACATATCAAAACTCATACCTTGAAATGATGCAGAGAGATTATGATAAGTCAGAAAGCATGCAGATAGATCCTTCACATTTGTCCGAGATGGAATTTGACAAATAGGATACCTGATTTTGAAGTCCCAATATCAGAACGCGATAGATTGAGATAATATGCATGTATCATGCAAAAGCAAGAGTGAGTAAGATGCTTTATTCATTAAATTGAAATTTGTAGATCGTGATGTATTCACTGGAAGCCAATGTCTGATGCACGACTTGCACATGAACAGCAGAAGAGGAGGACTTCTATTTTTGAGGGTAAAACAGAGAGATGATTCATTCCACCTCAACTATAAAGGCTGCCATCCAAACTGTTTTCCAGAAGAAAAAATGCAAGAACTTGTACATACCATGCAACAGACATCCAACTAGCTGGGGAAATTTCTACACTCTTGAGTGATGTCAAACCGGGAAAATGATGCGCCAGCTCATTCACCTAGTTAAAATTAATTAGGAAGGATATTGAACATAAAAAAATGAAAAAAGTCAATTAAAACAGTAATCAAGTACAATGAATAAATTTCAATGAAATAACTAGAAAGCAAATTCATACTTTGTCACTTAGTGGTATCCTCCCATAAGGTGAATCAAACTCGACATACTGGAAGTACAACTGCCCCAGATTCTCTCTTACTGGCCATGAACAATCTTGGTCAAAGAGTGAATCTTCAGATGCAGCATCCCAGGACTTAGACAACCTTTCACTCTCACTATCATCACTGAAAGATTCACTTTCACTCTCCACCATGGTTCTGCAAAAGAGAATTCAAGATGCAATCTGCCTTAGGTCTCCCTCAAATAAACATCGTGTTAATAAAAATCAAATTCTATGGCTGAAACTTGAATTGCAACCTTGCATCATTGACACATTTTCTGCTGTAAATCTGGATAGCAGATAGGTATGGCACATAGTACTGGTCCACATTCTGTCGATTATTGAGAATTATGGGAACTGCAGCACCGTAGACACTCCATTCGTTATACTGTTCCCATATGTCCCCAAGGGTGAAGAAATCCGTCCTGTCCTTGCTGACAGGCTGCCAGAGGGAATTTGCATTTTGCACCGTCTGCAATGTTTTCTAAATTTTAGTACTCCAGAAGTTCGTCATCACAGACACCAGAAAAGTACTCAATAACAAACATAGATGGAAAAAAAAAAGTCAGGCAACGATACCCTTTTTGTTTTCAGCTTCTACCAATTGGCATCAAGCAATAATACAAACCTTTTGATTCTCTATATTGAAAGTTCATTTTATGGAAAAACTTCCAGAAAAAAAGGAAAGGAAATCCACAGACATATCAGCATAAAAAGCCAGTTCCAATCATTTCTGAAACAAAAGAATTCAATCCATCCATTATGTTTCCATTATCTTTTTTCTCGGTAAATCCTATTTCCCTTCTTTATATGGAAGCATCAATCCTGGACAGATGGTTCGTGATCTCATACATACACGTCAAGTATGCATAATCTTGAAACAGTTGGGGGAAAAGAATCAACAATGTATTGTGCCAGAACAAGGGAAAAAATGAAAAGAGAGAAATAAAAGAGACAAGAAATCGGGCAAATTTGCATAGGTAACCATTGTTCACAGTGAGAAAATGCTCAAATCAAGTCCAACAACAAGAACAACACAGCATATCACTAAAGTGTCGATCAAAGTGACTGCAAAGGAAAATTATCGCAGAAAGGAGCCACCTTTGGAAACGGGTAAGCAGGCACAGAAGGTGTCGTATGAGTGAGGAAAGACACGAGATTGGAATGCCTCCTCCGGTTAATCGCCATTTCTTCCTGTCCGTAATCGTCCTCCTACTCACCTTCAGCCCTTCTCCGGACACCGCTAAATATTCAAGTCCTCCAGCAACTATAAAACGCAAGAAAGAAGAAATCACACACAGCAAAGTAAACCAAAGCACAATGAGGAAAGGGAGAAATCGAACATGAAAGAGGAGGAAATAAGAAAAGAGGAACTATCGTTAGGCCCTTAGTCACTTCCAAACATCCCAAAATCCCACCTTTTTTTCTTTCTTCTAGTCCCAGAGAAGATGACAGGTCCTGAGGAAGGCAGAAGAGGGAAAGAATGCAGAAAAGAAGAATGAGATCACCGCTCCATCATTCTCCCCGAACCCATTTGATCCAACAGATATGACGACATCAGAATTCCTCTCGGCAGATTCGGAAAGTTATCACCTTGAAAACCATTAATGCACTCTTCCTACTTAACAAAAATCCAATCTTTCGCATTTATCCAAAAAATAAAGATCCAATCTTTCGCATTTGCCAGTCCAACGCCACGAACAGCAGCCGATACATAACGAGGACGGGAGCAGGTATGGGAAGGGGCGTCTCATACAAGCTCGATACCAAGAGCTCTCTCTCTCGTCTGCTTCCCGACAACTGAATGGAACAAACGACAGGATTGTTTTGTTTCTCTCTCCTTCCTCTTGCTGCCCGCCGCTGCTTCTTCGTGTGTGCCTGGTTTCCTATTTATTGGAGTGCCCCCACTTAGAGTGCCATCGCTTCGCCGCGTGTTTCCATGATTGCTGCTGCAGACACCACTTCAGAACACTGATGTGGGCGCGTTGTTGCGTTCCTGGGTCTTCTCCTTTTTCCTCTGCGGTAAAAGATATCACCAGCCAGTGGTGATACAGTAAAGAATCATTGGACTCGAACTGTAAAAGGTACAAGAACAATAATTTGCAATGACAATTTGCAGCCCATGTTGCAGAGAATTCAGGCCATTATTGTACATAAAAAAGATGCTGAGATGGAGACTAAACAGTATAAATATTGTGTCGAATATAATGAACGGATGCAAAATTCCGAGCCCGAGAAAGTGTAAATTGTTATTATTATTATTATCATTCTGAAGATGGGACAAGAGTTGATAGAAATAAAGAATCTTTCTAGAGTGTGGTTCATACAAAGAGATTGAAATATAAGAGACTGCCCTGCCCCACTCTGTTTTTTCAGGCATAGAAAGGGCTGTGCAGTTCATTTTTATCCTAGTGATACATTGAATATTCAAATCTTCACAAATGAGTGTTCCAAATGTGATCTTGTACTATAAAATCTACAAATTTGGTGTTTAGATTTATCCAAATTGAATAGGCATTACTTTTCGTTCAACATTTATCTAATTTTTTTTCCTCATTTTTAGTTATAATGACAATTATTAAATTATTCCTAAAAATAAAATTTAAAAGTTTTACGGAAAAAAGTAGATGAATCATGAAAGGACGACCCCAAGTACCAACCAGCAATGACATAGTGCTAGACAGAATGCTAGACAGAATAATAATAATAACAGAATACTAGACAGAATGCAACGAAAATATGGAACTGGCAATTAAGAAAAGGTTTAGAAGAATCAGTCATTTCATTAATTGAGCTGTACATTCAGTATCCTCTTAACAGAGAGTAATGCACCACGAGTAATTAGTCTTTCTTCAATTTATTTCTCAGTTAATTAGTTTGCTTATCAAAGGAAAATGTTGATTTTTTCCATTCGCGAAGACTATTATGTTGATTTTACTCTTCAGAGGCTACTCGATAATGATGTTTTTAAAATTAGGATTATTTCATCAAACCTCCCCTTATGTAATTTAGTCGATCCACTAAAGTATTGAGCAGCAGTGTATCATTAGATATCAAAGATAAAGTTCTTTTTTCTTATAGAGAAAAGTCTTTTTAGACAAATTTTCTCGTTTGCCTTCGACTTTTGAACTCACCGTAGCGCCCTCTCAAACTATGCCACATTTTTTACTTTGGTATATTCGTCAAGTTCTGTTAACTTTTTTATTATTCGATTTTCTGATTTATAAAATGACTAAACTATTCTTCTCTCGTATCCTTCAATAATTCTCTAATTTTTAAAACATTAATGTAATACTAAAAAATGAGCGTCGACGTCACACATCTACTCGTGTGATTGATGCACGTCATCAACACCCGAGGGGAGCATGCCCCCCCTTTCTTGCTCAGTGTCGTCGGCAACCTGGAGCAAAAAGAGGGGGGATGTCGCCCCCCTTCCCCCCGCGATCTCGTCGCAGAGGGGGCGACGTCCCCTTCGCGCACACCGGCCACACGCCTGCGCGTGACGCTGATGCACATTTTTATTTTTTTATAATATATTATTTTATATTTTAAAAATATTAAAAGATACTAGAGAAAAGTATTTTAGACATTCCATAAATCAGAACAATAAAAAAAGTAACATGAAAGTTAAAAGAACTCGACGGATGAACCAAAGTGAAAAATAGAACAAAGTTAGAGGACACTATGGTGAGTTCAAAAGTTGGAAATTGATGTGAAAAAATACGGCATAGTTAGAGGGCGCTACAAAGAGTTCAAAATATCCTTTAGAATTATGATTGATGGTTAAAATGTTGATCACAATTAATTGGTTGCATTCAAATTCTAAGGTTAAGGCATTAAATATTATTCTTTTTTTAAAAAAGTCAAATTGTGCCATCAATAATCTATCAAATTGAATTTTGATCAGATGACAATTGTATCACGTGTCCCTGATGTGGCAACTAGTCACCCATAAAATAATAATGGAATCAAACTGGATGGATAGCAAACATCTCTGGGTAAAGGAATTGTGTGTTCTCCATGTTGGATTCAATCGGGGGACATGACAATTTTCAAGTGATGTTTTGTGTCCATGAAAGATGAGTTTTAACAACATCGTCTAGATCTTTTTGTCAAGTATATCTAATGAGGTTTTCCAAAACCTTTGAAAATTGAGTAATAAAGAAATTTTTTCCCAATAGAAAGGGGCTTTTCATCAATCTATCCTTCTTTCCTTTCTTTCTAAGTAGAGAGAGAGGAAAAAAAGAGAACATTCAAGCTAGAAATATTTCATTGCATCATGTTCCCAACTTTCTTCCACTATCTAAAAGAAAAAAAACGATAAAAAAATCAACTTTCTCCACCTACTTGTCAGTGTGATCTAACTGATGCTCATGTATTAGTTTATACTTTATACATGGTCTGAATTATTATTATTATTATTCGTAGTATTAGTTCAATGTGTGAATAAATTATTTGTTGGTAGTCGTGTGAAGCATATTTATCAAACTTTAAATATATCGTTATGTACATGTGTCGATGATTCAAGCTACTCATAATAAAGTATTTATATATAGATTAATGCAATTATTTACTAATCTTAGAGATTAATATTACACTTAATATGACATAAGAAAATAGTCACTTCATAAACGTATTTAATTATATACATTAAAGAAGTATTATTAAAATTCTTATCTATATTTGAATGAAATTTTCCTGGTGTTATTTTTTCCATGCATTTCCTTTGTAATATTTTTCTATGTATATTTGAATTAAATGTTCAAGTTGTTTTTTATCCTTTAACTTTCATCTTCTTTTCATGGTTTTGACCATTTTTTGGGTAAGCCTGAAGGGACTTGTGAGCTTATCTTTCTCTATACCCACATAAAAAATGAAAACGAAGAGAAAAAGTTAAACGATAAAAACAACTTTGAACAGAACATGCCAAGAAAAAAAAAAGGAGAGAAAAAATAGCAATATTTGTTTGTGCCCATCGTTTTGCCTTGAAATCTTCAACTTTATTTTTTGCAGAAAATGGTGCATGCATTGTTGCACGTGTTTTATCTTTCGGAAATTCGTTTTTACATGAAGGTTTATAACTAGGGGAAAAAATATTTCGAATTGCAAAGAAAAAAGAAGTGTCTGAGAACTTTGAATCAGTTTTACTGAATTTAAATTCCATCTCCTTTTTTATTAATTGATAAGCCCGTCTCATTAAACTGTTTTTTGTTTGGGAAATCCAATCGAAGTATTTTAAAAAACAATGTAAGATAGTTTCCCACTATCATAAATAGATTAATAAATTAACCATAAAAAAAACTCAAGTGGGTGTTTTTGAATTCACCTTTTAGTGTGGTTTCTAATATTTTTGCCATCACTAAATTACTAAAAGTTATAAATATTTCCGAATGATTCAATTGTCAATCAAAAGGTAAAACAGTAAATAACTGATATATAATTAATATTAATAGAATTCTGGGTGATGGATAATTGTTTCGTCGAACCTGATAAATTTAAAATAAATAAATAAATAGTTACAGTTTGATATAATTTAGATGGTTTTTTTAATATAACAATATTGACCCGTTCAAAATTAGAAATGTATCTGAGAAAATCGTAGAATCCATAAAGCCCAATTTTATTTATATAATTAATTTATAAGTACTTAATTTTTTTAATTATTGATATAAATGGTTTTTTTATATTATGATGTTCTTCTATGACACTGTAAACCTATTATTTGACATCTTTACAGTTTCGATAATATATTTTATGTTTAGTTATAACATCAAATGTATTTACATTAATTTTAGTTTATTATCTATTTTTACATATTATTATTATGAAATATGAACTTGAAAAATCACCCGAATCTCACTCGGTAGGGAAGATTTTTTTCCAAATAATTTTAGAATGTTTTTCTTTTTAAAATTTAAAATTATCTCAAAAAATGCCATATATATATATATAGGTATATTAGTGTGCATTAAGTTTTGTGTGCATTCACGCGACCTCCTCCGTCGGATCCGCGCGCTTCAGATCCAACGCTCTCCGCGCTGAACCGGAAAGACACTACAAGAAAAACGCAGATTACCGACGGTTTTTCAGTCGGAATCGATCCGTCTGAAAAACGCTCGTCGCAAACGGATTTGCGACGGTTGAAAAAAATTCGTCGAAAATATCGACGGTTCTGGCCGTCGGAACAGTCCCCGACGGTTCGACCCGTCGAAATTTTCCGACGGTTGCAACCGCCAGAAAAGTCCCCGACGATTCGAACCGTCGATATTTCCGACGGTTGCAACCGCCGGAAAAGGCCGGCGGTCCGAGCCGTCGATATTTCCGACGGTTGCAACCGCCGAAAAAGTCTCCGGCGGTTCGAACCGTCGATATTTCCAACGGTTCCAACCGCCGAAAAAGGCCGGCGGTCCGAGCCGTCGAAATTTCAGACGGTTCCAACCGCCGGAAAAGGCCGGCGGTCCGAGCCGTCGCAACTTTTCGACGGTCCCAACTGTCGAAACTTTAGACGGTTGTCTCGATCTTTTGACGGTCGCGACCGTCGCAATTAATTTTTTAAATATAAAAAAAATTAGCGGCCGGATCCGCCGCTGGATGCCGGATCTGACGCCAGGCGGCCGGATCCGGCCCGCCTGGCGGCCGATCCGACGCCAGGAGGCCGGATCCGGCCCGCCTGGCGGCCGATCCGGCGCCAGGCGGCCGATCCGGCGCCAGGCGGCCGGATCCGGCCCGCCTGGAGGCCGATCCGCCGCCAGGAGGCCGGATCCGGCCCGCCTGGCGGCCGCTGGAGGCCGCCTAGCGGCCGCTGGAGGCCTCCTAGCGGCCAATCCGGCCGCCTGACAGCCGGATTTGGCCGACAGCAGAGAGAGATGCCGGCGCGGAGCGGGAGAGAGAGAGGGTCGCCGACGTCCGGCGTCCGGCGCGCGGGAGAAGCCGATCTCGCGGCGTAACCGGCGTCCGTGCTCGCAGCCGGGAGAGGGAGAGAGGAGAGGAGGGAGAGAGAGAGGAGTGGAGGGAGGATGGAGAGAGAAGAGGGAGGAGGGAAAATATATAAAGAAAAAAAAAAGTGAAAAGAAAGCGGGAAAAAGGAAAAAAAAAAGCGGGATAACGAAATTTTAATTACCGACGGCTTCGACCGTCGAAAATATAAATAATAAATAATTTTATTTTATTTAGTTATATATAATATTTATTTTTTATTTTACCGACGGTTTTAACCGACGGTAAACCGTCGGTAATTGCGATGGTTTGGATATCCGTCGGAAATTGCGGCGGATTTACCGACGATTACGACCTTCGGAAATTGCGGCGGATTTTGCGACGGATGGATATCCGTCAAAAATATCGACGTTCCTAACCGTCAAAAAATTAAATAATAATATAACAAATTATATAATTAATTTTTTTTATTTCCGACGGTCACAACCCTCGGAAAATCTGTCGAAAAAATTTAATAATAATATTAAAAATATATAATTTATTTTTTTATTTCCGACGGTCCTAACCGTCGGAAAAGTCGTCGGAAATTACAACGGATGGATATCCATCGAAAATATCGACGTTCCTAATCGTCAAAAAATTAAATAATAATATAATAAATTATATACAACAACAACAACAAAGTCTTATCCCACTAGGTGGGGTCGGCTACATGAATCATACGACGCCATTCCGCTCTATTAGTTTAATTAATATAATAAATTATATAATTAATTTTTTTAATTTCCGACGGTCGTGACCATCGGAAAATCCGTCGAAAAAATTTAATAATAATATTAAAAATATATAATTTAATTTTTTTATTTCCGACGATCGTAACTGTCGAAAAAGTCGTCGGAAATTACGACGGATGGATATCCGTCGAAAATATCGACGTTCCTAATCGTCTAAAAATTAAATAATAATATAAATTATTTCCGACGGTCATAACCGTCGAAAAATCTGTCAGAAACGGAACCGTCGAAAATTATCCGTCGGAAAATCGCGATTTTTTTGTAGTGAGAGGTCCCGAAAATAGAGGCTTTCGCTTCAGTTTTGGGTTCAGTTTAGGGCTCACCGTCTCGCGATCTCCCACTCCTTGCTCGCCGCTGCCGCTCTCGCGAAATGTCCGCTCCGCTCTCTTCCGCTCCCCCTCTTTCGCGATCAGTCGTGGTGAGAGCGGAAGGGCTTCATCTCCGTAGGGCACGAAGGATCTTCCGCTCGTCCGCTCCGCCCTCTTTCACCCTAGTCACGGAGGATCTCCGTCATTCTCTTCCGCATCTTTCGCGATCTGTCGTGCCCTCTCACCATTTTTGCTCGTCCGCGACGACCTCTGCAGGCTGGATCCTTCGCCCTAGTTGCAGAGGCGAAGCAGAAGATTGTGAGACCAGGTAGTACTTCTTCATTCTCCGTTTTACCGAACCTCTGATGCTCCGGTGGACCTCTGACGCTCTATGTCCCAAGCAATCTCTTCCGCGTGGAGAGACGGCGACCTCTACAACTAGGGCACGACCACATTACAATCTCTCCCTCCTTCTATCACGGCGACCTCTACAACTAGGCACGAAGGTCGCGTTCGCTATTCTCAGCTAGGGACGAAGGTCGATTCGCCGCTATTAAGTGTTTCATGTTATAATTACCTGTTCTCTATTACTCTTTATTCATACTCATGGTACAGTCATAGGAGTGTAAATACATTATTAGTGGCATGTATGTACTGCTTAATTTACACGAAATCTGTTATCATGTAGTTTAAGCTATAAATAGTTATGCGAATGTACCCTTACATTTAGTTTAAGTCATGTATGCTGCCAATTATGTATGTTGCTTATAATCAGTCAATTATGTATGTTGCTTATAATTGACTATTACTTTTGGTGTTTTCAGTAGTTATAATTAATTTAGTAATTCAATCCATTTTGTTTTTGTTACATAATAGTTTTAATGTCGAAGGTTAAGAGCACAAGCACTCCAATTTGTCATTGCAACGAAGAAGTTGTCATTAAGACTTCATGAACCGAAGCAAATCCAGGTCGTAAATTTTTTGGTTGCAAATATTATGAAGTATGCTTCCATTTTTTTCTATGTCAGTATATTAATAATTACCAATTCAATTTCATTTAAATTATTCTAATATGTTTTTTCTTAGCAAAATGGAGGTTGTCGGTACTTTCAATGGCTAGATCCAGAAGTCGAACCTCGATATCAAACTCTTCTCAATGGTTTGCTGAGGCAGCTTAAACAATCAGATTGCGACATCGAAAATGAAAGAAGAATGTCTCAAGCGATTATTGAAGATGAAAGGAAAAAGTTTCAAATCATTATCGAGAATGAAAGAAGAAAATGTAAATATTTTAGGAATTTAACCTTGTGCTTGTTATTAGTAATATTATATATGTTGTATTGATCAGTGTTGTATAAGTGTTTTGAAAATTTTCAAGTGATGTTGCTACTTTCTTGTAAAGTAATGGGTAAGTTTACTCTGATAAGTGTTTTTATAATTTTACTTTCTTGTAAAGTAATGGATAAGTGATTTATTGTAAGTTTACTTTATTGGTACTTTCGAATGATGTTGTTTTAAAATTGTTCTTTTTTTTATCCATTTTATTGACTCTTAGCTGTGTATGTATATAGAAATCTGCCTATACTCGGACGCAATTTTACTAGATTTGAGTTTGAACAAGCTCAGTGGTGTAATCCCTGATGCAATTGCTGGCCTTGCAAGCCTGAACGTTTTAGAATTAGAAACCAACAACCTCTCGGGCCGAATACCATATTCTTTTGGCAACCTCACCAGCCTATACTCTCTGATCTTGGGAACAAACGTGGTCACTGGAAGAATGCCGGAGAGCATCGGCAATTGCATACAACAAGCTTTGATCCACAACAAGCTCTCAGGCCAGATACATCTGTTCTCATACAACAAGCCTATACTCTCTGATATTTGATGTTTCATATAACAAGCTCTCAGGCCAGATACATAGTGCAAGTAGGATGAATTAAAGTGCAAAAGAAAAAAAAGTGCATATCCAGTGAACAAACAAACAAACATGTAAACTTAAACATGTACAGTTCAGTGAGGTTGCATGTAAACAAACAAACAAAAAGTGCATATCCACAGCCATGAACAAACAAACATGTAAACTTAAACAATTCAGTGAGGTGGCATATCCAGTGAGTTTGTTTGCATATCCAGTGTGTCACATATGCAGTTATCCTAAGTTTATGTAACATATAAACTTAAACAATTCAGTTTACATGGTATGTTCACTTATCAAACAAACAAAACAAGTGCACTCCGAAGCCTAAAACATAGATACCAATTCACCAAGAAACCTATGAACAAAGTTAGACATACAAAATAAGCTTCTCAATGACTTAAGACAACAGAGGCCACAAATCATGAATTGTAGGCCTTCAATGACTTCATACATGGTTCCAGTAGGTCCACTGTTTGCAACTGAATTGTAACTGAGCCATATCCTCCACTGTTTGCAGCAGGTCCAGCATTGGCAAGAGATCCATATCATGCACTCTAACCATGTTTGAAATAACCAAGTGAAGGTATCTTCCGTTTCATCTGCAAGTAAAGCACATCCAAACAAAATTGATTGCATATGATGATTAACCCCAGTAAAGGGCGCAAATGGCATACAAAATTTATTTGTTCTATACGTTGTGTCGAAAACCACAACATCTCCGAATGTCGCATAATTATCTCTTGATCCATTGTCTGCCCAAAACACATTTCTTGCAGTGTTACTTTCGTCCACTACCATTTCAAAACAAAACCCGACATCGTCATTCTTCTTCTGTTTGAAATAAGCAACGCCACCCATGCATTCCTTACCAACATTGTTTTGTCTCTTCGCAATCAAATGGTTTATGCAATATTGTGTGGTAAGTGTGGGAGCACCTGAGAAATTGAGAACCTTAGCAATACTATAATGACCCATCCCCACTCCATGAAATTGTGTAATTAGATCTTTAGAAGTATCATGTAAGTTACTATGTGATCGCAGTGTCCCAACTTTCGAAGGAGTAGCTAACAAATGATTATGTTGTTCACGAAATCTTTTTACAAACCACTTTTTATCCTTTCCTTCACTAATAAATAGATGAGCCTCACAACCGGTCTGTTGTTCTCTCCGTCTTTTCACATCGCACCCAACATTGTGTTTCATATCTTTATGCCCTTCTTTGGAACAAACAAAAATTCTGCTTGCAAACTTTCTTTTTCATCAGACTTTAGATATAATGACTTTCTTATAGAAAAACCAATTGTCCTTGCATAAGAATTATAAAAATTATATGCTGCATCATCTGTATCAAATGTCATCTCAACAGATGGTTTGCCATCTACACTATGCGAATGTTCATAACCCTCATTTATATCTTTAGTATCATGCACATTGTGTGAAATTTCAACTAACGACGGTTATAATTCATTTTAGTGAAAGATTGTAAATAAGTATTGTCCATCGAATTTAATTTATTTTAGAAAAGAAAATAGAATGCTAAATATTTTTCTCTCGAATTGAATCTTGACCTCGACTCAGAATATCAGATAGTTGGTTCTAGGGGGTGAAAATGATATGGACTGGTTGATATATTAGCGTGCATTCAGTTTTGTGTGCATTCACGCGCGCTTCAGATCCGACGCTCTCCACGCTGAACCGGAAAGAGGTCCCGAAAATAGACCGGATCACGCCAAGGGGAAGGATCGTCACTCCTCGCTCGCCACTGCCGCTCTCGCGAGACATCCGCTCCGCCCTCTTCCGCTCCCCCTCTTTCGCGATCAGTGGTGGTGAGAGCGGAAGGGCTTCATCTCTGTAGGATCTCCGTAGGGCACGAAGGATCTTCTGCCCTCTCACCATTTCCGCTCCGCCCTCTTCCGCCCTAGGTCACGGAGGATCTCCGTCGTTCTCTTCCGCCCCCCTCTTTCGCGATTTGTCGCGGCACGAAGGATCCTCCGCCCTCTCACCATTTCCGCTTGTCCGCGGCGACCTCTGCAGGCTTGATCGTGAAAATGGATCCTTCGCCCTAGTTGCAGAGGCGAAGCAGAAGATTGCGAGACCAGGTCGTACTTCTTCATTCTTGAAGTTCAGTTCAGTTTCATGTCGTTGTTTGCAATAATTTCATTTTACAAGAAATAAGATGCTATTCATGAAGGAATTCTAGTTTTAATTTCATAATATACTTTTCGGTTCTAACAAATGTTACTTGAAGCCTGTAAAACTTATGAAGAAATTCTAGTTTGAATTGCATAATATACTTGAGTGAACAAATGATAATGCACCTTTTTTATTAGCACCAGAACCTCCATTCGAAATTGTTTGCCATATAATAATTTAACTTCGCCATTTTCTTTATTTCAGAAAAGATACAACCTGTTGTAAAAGGCAACATTTGTTGCTTTAATGCCGTATAGTAATTTAACAGATTGCTGCAACGAGTAGTTTGCATAATGTCTTCCCACACTCAAATTGGCTCAACGATGGATCTCGAAGAAAGGTAATAAATTGTTGTTCCAATATTTCATACTGATAAATAGAAATAATATGAATTACACTGCATATATATAAACTATATAATTTTTTGCAACTTTTTCTCATATTTCTTTATAAAACTTTATTTTTCACGCTTATAAAATGTTTCCTCAATGTTATTGCGCGTATAAATATGTGAAGAATAAAAAAGAAAGCTTGTGATTTTTTTTATTCAATAAAAAAGTATACTAGATCAAGTGAAAAAAAAAATGGAAGTCGTGATTTTTATTCAACAAATACAACTTTTAGATTTTATTTGCGTATACATTTAGGTTTTTTCTTATATTTTCTTTTCAAAATGACCAATTCTATTAGTCAATGAATCAATCAACGAAAAGCATTACTAGTTTAATCAATGAATAAGTCAAAACCAACCTATAATTGAATTAAGTTTGTAGAATTCAATGGCAAATAGAGGTGCGCAATATCTAGTAGAAAAAAAAGATTGTAATGGTTTTTCCCAAAGATTTCTTTTAGATATTGAGAGAGAGAGAGAGAGAGAGAGAGAGAGAGAGAGAGAGAGAGAGAGAGAGAGAGAGCAAATATCTTCTTATAAATTATTTTTAAGTGATTTACAAGCTTAATCAATCAGAAAAAAAAGCATAAGAAAAGGTAAGCTAAAAGTATTGTACCTTCATAAAGAACGTTCAAGTTTTTATAAGAATGCATCATCATACAACAGGGAAAATTAATTTATTATGAGAGGAAACATGTTAATTTATTATGAGAGGAAACATGACAAATTTGAAAATAAGATGGGAAAAGTAAGATGACTAATGCGGATTAAGATGGGAAAAGTAAAAAAAGGTAGTTTTATTTCGAAGCTCTATTATCTGCTAATTGAATTTGACCTCATTTTTCACAACTAATGTTGATAATTCTTTATTAAAATTCTAAAAGATCTTTGCTCTCTCTCTCTCTCTCTCTCTCTCTCTCTCTCTCTCTCTCTCTCTCTCTCTCTCTCTCTCTCTCTCTCTCTCTCTCTCTCTCTCCATGCATTGGCCATGCACACGAGCACTACGTTACACAACGCATCCTCCATGCATGTAGGCCTTGAGAGGTCGTTACGCCATGCCAAGTTACCCTTTGCAGCTTCAACTCTGTAACATTGCTCACACACCCTCTCTCTTTCTCTCCCTATAAATTACCGAATCCCGGACGATCGCATTGACATGAAGTAAATATCTAAACGAGGGATATATGAAAGGGCAAAAGAAATCAGTAATGATGAAGAAGGTCTGCAGCTTCCTCGTGATCGCAGCTTTCTTCGCCGTCGCCGTCTCCGGCAGCGGACCCTCGGAGGCGACCGACCTGATGCGGAACAGCGCCCGCCAGCGCGGCCAGGCGATCACCTCGGCGCGCAGAGTAAGGGGCCTGCTATCGAGGAAGGCCGCCGCCGGCATCTCCCTCGACGCCAGCGGCGCCGCCCGCGAGTACACGACGGACCGACGCGACCAGAAGGCCAAGAGGCATCCGCGCGACCACCGCAAGAGGCCCTCCGGCGGCAGATCGCATGGCGCCGGCGAGCTTCCGCACGTCGGCGACCGGAAGATGATGAGGCCCCCCTGCGTCACGGAGCAGGAATGCGCCAAGAAGAAGCTGTTCTGCTTCAAGAAGTGCAGCCAGCCGATGAACATGCAAGAGGGTCCCAAGTGCTTGATCAGATGCGTTAAGTGCCTCCCCACCTGCTGAACGATCGCTTCCGCCATGAGTAACTATCATCAGTCGCAGTCTGCATGCACGCCATGTCTTACTCCTTGGTTCGAGTTGGTAATCATATATATGTTGTTTTGGGTTTTCAACTTGTTCAATTTGGTGTTGCTCTCCTACGTACGTACTTAACGGTTAATTGTCTGCTTTGCTTGCACTGCTCATTCAATGCAAGAATAAAATTAATCTACATCATTTGCGCTTTGATCAATTTTAAAACATTATTTAACTGCTCTCTTGATTTCTTATCCTTCATATTCTTTTATTTAATATATTTTAAGCAAGAATAAAAAGGATAACATGTACGGTACGGTACTATAACCGTAGATACACAACCGTATAATCTTTTTGAGGTCATAATTAAGGAGTTGTAAGTTCCTCGAACAAACATGGAATCGCTCGTCGTTTTCCTTGTGGTACAGAACCAACAAACATATTAATGGATGCAGATTGCAGATACACAACGTTAAGATGAATACATGGTGTCGAATAGAGCTAATTTATTAAGATCGCATTCTGCCATGCCTGCTCTGGACCAACATCAAGATCAATTACATGACGCAGCAACAAATTAAAAAGGTGCGTGAAATGAAAAGGTGGCTGGTGGTTTATATTCAACACCAAGTCAAAACTGACACCCGCGGCTAACGTACTATAATCGTAGTAGTAGGTAGAAGTAACAAGAGGCCGAGAGTCCTTGTGATTTGGCAATGTTCAACTTCTTGCAGCTGACACATGTTGTCTGTTGTTACATTGTTAGTTGCTGGTATATCATTATATCATTAAGGGGGATAACTCATTTTCTGGGGGGGAGGGTGGGGAGAAGAGAGAGAGAGAGAGAGAGAGAGAGAGAGAGAGAGAGAGAGAGAGAGAGGGTTGGGAGAGGGGACGAAAGGGAACTTGTTCCGGAGTTATCAGGTCTGAGAAGTTGTCGAAGTTGAGTGGGAATGGGGCCAGATAGTGATAACTCATTTTTCTGATACTCTTTTTCTTTTAAGAAGTTTATTTATAGAATTTTAGTTCATGCAGAAAATCTTAGAGAGTTTCATTGTATCCCCGAGACAAACGAGATTAGTTAAGGGGCAAATCACCAAATAATCTTTCCCAAAGTAATGGTGCATGCTTTGCCCCAATCCTCATGGGCCAATGTGGTCCGGAACGCCGTAGTCCTACCATTCCCAGAATGTCACCTCACCGTTTCGTGAGCCAGGGCCATTGAGAGGGAGAGCTGTTCTACCTTATTTTTCATTTTGCAGATATGGGGGAGTGATCAGCGGTACTGGGGGGGGATTTGTTGTCCGTCTCCCCACTTTGGATGCAGATTCCACCCACAGCTATTATGCACATCGCTAGCCAATTTGGTAACCCCCTAAAGTTGGACGCCGACGAACACATTGGGGCATACAGACGTTATGTTAGGGTTTGCATCGAGGTGGACTTTACTCGCCCCCTCAAGAAAGGAGTCTGAGTGAAGACCCCAGATGGGAACATGTATTTTCAACTAGTATGTTACGAAAACATTCTGCTAATATGTTTTCGATGTAGACTTGCAGGTCACCGGCTAGAACAGTGTACGCAGTGTGAGGCTGTTCAATCTTCGGTCCTCCTCTATGGTCCTTGAATTTAGTCCGCACCAAGAATGGTTCACTGCCCAGGTTTGGGTCCTTCAGGAAGAGGTCGAAGCCAATCTCACCGGAGACCAGCGCCGCCCTGTGTCGCTGGAGTGTTCAATGGAGCCGATAGAGAGGCGTGTCCAGATCTCAATGTTGCTCCCACAATGGACGCTCAAGATCATAGAGAAGTACATCAACGATTGGATATCCATGTTCACCTGCGCACTCCATCGTAATCAAAGATTATGGGGTCGGATTCATGCCTCGGGATGGCGTTGTTGTCACGTGTTGGCATGCAAGAGTCACATGCGCTGGATCACATGACGAGTACCACTCAGATAAATCCAAACCATATAGCTCTTCACTTTGTATCTGATCAGCTGACACCTGGCAATCCTCCACCATGTATCTCAATCGGGTCTGTCGTCCCACATCTCACTCATTCGTCATCAGAAACCCTAGCTACTGCTTTGACTCATTCTCAACCTCCCCTCCTATGCCATCAAACTCCGTCCCTCCGGGAGCCTCCTCGGGGTCCTGCCAGCAGGACAATGGGGGATCAACAAAGCATGAGGCCATAGTGCAGGAGATTTTGGCAGGTTTTACTAATCAAGCTTTTCAACAAGTAGATGGAATCTCAACCTCTTCGGACGAGGAGCTACCAGATACGGAGATAGTCCCGACTGTGCGCTCTGAGAAGAAAAAGGATAGGATGCCCTCAAAACCTCTCCCCGTCCACCCTCTCAAATCTAGGACAAGGGCGAAGAGCAAGAATAAGCTACCAAGTAAGCAAAAATCTTCGAATGGAATTAAGATCTCATGGTTCTCTGGTATGCAGGGGCTTATGGAGAACGGAGCGGGCGCTAGTGCGCCATGAAGATTCTCTCATGAAATTGTAGAGGAGCTGCGCGTAGTCGGGTTAGGGATAGGCTCCTCGACATCATGAAGCATCACTGCTCTAACATTGTCATCCTGGTAGAAGTGCATACGTGTGATACTAGGTCCAAAAAGGTCCTCTAGCACTTAGGCTCTTAGTGGAGGGGCTTTGTGCAACCTGGCACGGGTGCTACTGGGGGCATCGACGTCGTTTGGCAACATCGGCTTATTCAGGCTACCTCGCTCCATGCTAACCCTCGAGCGATGCATCTTATAGTCAATTTAGATAATTTCTTATTTTTGCTTTCTATTGTTTACGCGAGTACGACTCCTTTACTGCGGCAATCGCTTTGGAATGAGTTACAAAGTATAACATGTTATGATATTCCATGGGCTACCGTAGGCGATTTTAATAGTATTCCCTCCCCTGAGGATAAACGGGGAGGGGCTCCATTCAGACTTACAAAATTAATTCGTCTACTTCGTTCTCTTCTGGCTAGTCATGGTCTTACTGATCTACCCTTAACGGGTAACCACTTTACATGGTGTAATAACAGACAAGGTCTGACTAGGATACTTTGTCGTTTGGATAATTTTTTGGTTAGCAATCAATGGATCACTACTTTTCCTAATTTAGAAATCACTACGTTAGCAAGAACTGCTTCTAATCGCTCTCCACTATTGTTTAATTATGACCACAGAAGACATAGGCCTCGTACCTTCAAATATGAACATTTTTTGTTAGAACATCTTGAGCCCAAGGCTATTGTTCAAGCTGAATGGTCCAATGATAACCTACCCACATCTCTCAAGACCATTAAACACAAAACTATGGTTTGGAATAGGAAGTGCCTTGGTTTACTTGAAATTAGGGTTGAGATCGCCAAGGCAAAAATTGATGCCTTGGAAGCTAAAGACAGTGCTACGAGCCTTTCAGATGGTGAACTAGCTCAACTTAGATCTACTTACCACGTAGTGCTTACTTGAGATAAATCACTCTCAAGTGGTGGAGCAATTCACGTATTAGCTGGCTCCAACATGGGGACAAAAACTCTAAATTCTTCCATCTTTCCACTTCCATAAGACATAAGTGTAATAGAATTACCAGCATCCAGGACCAAGAGGGTAACACCTTAACTGAAGAACATTTAATTACTTAAGCCTTTGCCAAACACTATCAGAATCTTTGGAAATTTGATCCTCAACCTAGCATTCCTCTTGACTGCTGGTCTGATCTTCCTAGCTTGGATGATTCCTGGCATGATAGTCTAGTCACTCCCATCTCGGCTTATGAAGTTAAACAGTGTCTCTGGTCCTTGGCTTCTGGGAAATCCTAGGGCAAGATGGCTTCACGATTGAGTTTTATGGGGCTTACTGGGACATTGTGGGGCCTGGAATTACCACTAAAATCCAACACTTCTTCTCCTCAAACACTCTTCCCGAGGATTGGACCAAAACTACCTTGATTTTCATACCCAAAAAGCACCATCCTATGTTAATCACTAACTTTAGACCCATCTCCTTATGCAATGTAATTTACCGCTTAATTGCTAAAATACTTGCTAACCATTTGAAACCCGCCCCGCATGTCCTTATAGACCCTTTCCAGTCTACTTTTTTGGCTGGACGCAATATTCAGGATAATATTCTTATTGCACAAGAATTGATACATTCGATTCGATTAATAGGGGAAGAGACAAATACCTTATCTTAAAGACTGTAAGGCCTTTGATAAAGTCAGCTGGCACTCGGTCATCAATGTCCTTACCCTAATGAAGTTTCCAACTCGTTTCATTCATTGGATTGTAGCTTGCATCCAGTCACCAAAATTCAATTGCTCAATTAATGGTCTTGTCTCCGGTTACTTTAATAGCTACAAAGGAATTAGACAAGGAGACTCCTTATCACCTTACTTATTCATTTTAGTCTCGCAGGTGTTCTCTAGTATTATTAACCAAAAAGTATCCACTGGATCAATTATCCTATTTTCGCTTGTCACTTTTTCCCTTAGCCATCTTATGTATGCAGATGATCTTCTAATATGTATTAAGGCTACTAAATCTAATTGTAAAAAATTGTCTTATATTCTCAAGTTCTATTACCTTCTCACAGGTCAACGAGTTAACACTACCAAATCTGAAATTTACCTTCCTACTAAACTTAATCGCCATCGCCGAGAGATTATTAACAGTACTTTGGGTATCAAGATTGCTAGCTATCCTTTTAGTTACCTTGGGATGCCTATTTCCTAAAAATATCTACCTATGAAGTATCGGACCAGTCTTATTGACAAGATTGATTCCAAGATATGGTAGGTGGTTGAACCAAGCTGGTAAAGCCACTCTAATCTCCTCTGTGATTAATTCTATGCGTGTTTACTCACTCAGCTCCACTTATGTGTCACCTGGCTTATTGAGATCTCTTGAAAAATCTTCTCGCTCTTTTTTCTAGCATGGAAAAAAGCAAAGGGATACATTTGGTTAACTGGAATTTGATTCAATTGCCTAAAAAACTCGGTGGATTGGGGTTTAGGAAACTTTCTTAGATAGGGCATATACTTTTAGCCAAGAGAATCCTCAATCTGCTCAATGGCGTACCCTCCCATTGGGTGATCCTAGTCACTAACAAATATGGGGTACTCCATCCATGGAGTACCACTTCTCAGCGGGTTATGTATCTGGCTTGGAGCTAGAGGATTATCGGGAATGCTTTAAATGAGACTAGAGGCGGCATGAGGAAGTTGATTGGTAATGGATACTCTACTAGTGTCATATTTGATCCTTGGATCTTTAGCACCCCAATTGCTTGGATGCCAACTTACATCAATATGGACTTCATTCTTGGAATTCTAACTTGTTGCATAATTGTTTTGATGAAATTTTGGCTTCTCGTGTTCTTTCTATATTTTTAGCTGCTTATGCCAATGATGATTTGTGGATTCGGGAAAGTGATTCGTATGGTGTAGCTAATGCTCTGTGAGTCATTTTGTGTGGAGAATTCCGGTACCTCCTAAGATCCACCTCTTCCTATGGAAACTATCTCATGGTCGACTGCCTATTTTGGATGTTAGTACCTAGTTCAACCCCTCGATCAACCCCACCTGTCATCTATGCAGCTCACATGTTGAAACTACCTCCCATCTATTTTTTTATTGTCCAGCTCCTCTTCATCTCTGGTCTATTTTCCAATCTAGGCTCAACTTTACCTTTGACCATATGGATAGTTGGGGTGATGGCTCCTGGATTCTCGAAGGGTCCAACCTAGTTGGCAAATCAAAGTTAAAACTGTTTTATCTCTTCTCTTTCACCTTTTGGCACTTGTGGGGTCCTTGGAATGATATCCATTTTAATGGTAAGAAGTCAACCATCCCTATGGTTTGGGAAAAGGTGGTTGCAGAGTACCATGATCATGCTCGAATCCACATTCTTGAGACAACTTTCCCTAGGTCCAGTGGGTGCCTTCGACCTCCGGATGGTTTAAACTTAACTCGGACAGTTCCCTTATTGTAGGTGAGCGGTGGGGGGGGGGGGGGGGGGGGGGGGTTGAATACTTACTCAGATCCACTCACGGTTCCTTTATTTTTGCAGGAGCTTTCAGGAGACAGGTGGACTCTATTTTGGAGCATGAAACTTGGGGTCTTCTCATGGGAATCAGGGCGGCTTCCTGGTACGGCTATAGGAGGATCAACATTGAGATTGATTCGACGACCCTGGCTATGATTCTTAACAATCCTGCCCATCTCCCTTGGCACATACGGAACTTAATTTCGGACATCCAAGCTGTTTTGTCTCTTTTTTATGCTTGGACAATTAATCATGTATTTCGTGAAGATAACCAACCTGCCGACTACCTGGATAACTTCGGCCGAACAATGACTGTCGACATTTTTTGGGATCCTGGGCTCTTCATCTAATGTATCAGGATCTTTGTCTTATCTTCAATAGATAATGAAGTTTTCATTAAAAAAAAGTTAAGGGGCACCCGGAAAAATAATTAACATTATGTTAAAACATATAATAAAAAACATTATATGAATATATTTATACTTATTGTATCACCATTAAAAACATATGTTAAGAAAGAAGTAATCCTGTGAAAACTACGATCTTTTCCCTTTCGCCAATTTTTTTCAAAATGTTTTCATGTTTATAAATTTATGTTAGATATTAAATATTTATTAAATATAAAAAATTGTATTTTTAATTTTTTATTTTATTTATCATCCATTTATTGGAACGAGTACAACTTTTGTACATGTACATTAGTTTCTTTATGTATAAAGATATGTTATTAAGTAATTAACACTAAAACTAATATAGGAGATGACATTGCACATATATGAGATTATAAGAGTTGAGTCTCAAGTTATTTTAGTTGATATTAGTATTTAATTTCTCGTGAGTCAATCTTTCCTTATATAAACTATTGAGAATATTAATTAGGATAAAATTCACATTGTTGAATTTATAAAAGAGGACAACTGAGTTATTTGTTGGATTATTATTATTCAGACTAATAAAAAAATCAAATGCTTCTTCCTTTCTCGGCATTCTTTAAGTTGTTGTGTAGATTCGTATTGTGTGTATGTGATGTGTATAATAATATAGCAAAATAAATCGCTAGTAAGTGCACTAGTCGCTCAAGTAATATAGTAATAGGAGTAAAGACTGTCGAACCCATAAGGAATGTTATTCATTCAATATCTGAATTTATAAATTAATAAGAGAAGAAAAATATAGATTTTGAAGATAAGTTTTGTAATTATAAAATAAAATAGAGAAAATAAGATAATAAGATAAGATAATGATGTTGAAGTTAGGCCTTAGGATGAAAATAGATTATGATAAATATTCGAACTGTAAAAAATAAATTTAATCTTTAAAGATGAATTAGAGTCTCCCTAAAATAGTAATCTAACATAATTAACTTTCGGACTTCACAAATGGCATCCCCTCAATCTAAGTATATAGAACTATCTTAATTTATTAAGAATAGAAGTCTCCACAACAAGCATCTCATCAAATCATATTAAAATTAAGATGCATTAAATTAGATTTTCTAGACTATTAATCACTTCACAAACTGATATAGATTAACATACCACATAAACTTAATTCTCCATACACCAGTTATTAAATTTATATCAATTATTAATTTCAAATAAAATCAATTAAAATTAGTATCATGAATTCTGAAATTAAGCACTCCACAAACTTGTATAGCCTAATTCAGAAATTTAATTAACTAACATAAAAGCATTAAGTACAATTAATAATTGATCAAAAAAATAAAATAAATAGAATAGGGTTCAAATAATTTTCCTTCAATTAATAATCTCCTAAAATAAAAGATCTAAAAATATGGAGTTCATTCTAGAAATTTTGGAGAGATAATAAAATACAAATGATGAAAATAGAAAAAATGACACCCAAGGCAAAAGCAGAGATCTCAGATCTGAGCAGATAGTTGACCACCTTGCGGACTTCAACTGTTGCACCTCTCTCCTCTTTGTCGTAGCCGATAGAGCTCACAACTCCACTGTGAAAGAAATATGGACTTCAAAGCACCCCTTGGAATGATGGTTTCGCGTAAATCGTACGACCAAATTTAACTTTGTGAGATAACCTTTATGACTTTTCAATCTCAGCCAACAATGGTGATAAAGCTTTGATTGATGATAAAATCTTTTGATTGATGATAAAGTCATATCTTGTTGGCTCCCAGTGATAAAACTTCTCGGCCGATAACTCTCAAGAAGTGATTAAGGATAATTGTTTCTCATTGCTTTATGCCCATAAAACTCTTATTGTGATTGACCGACTTTCGCTAAATCCATAAAGATCAGTCTTATCACCTAATGATGGATAGAATCTTAGTTTGGCGCCCGATGATTCTTCTTATTTGTCTCTTGGTCGATACCAACTTTATCATGATGAAATATCGGCCAATGATAACCAAGTGTGTTTTGCACCCAATGATATTCCTATAGGGTTCATTTCACGACCGATAATGAATAGGATTTCGGTTGATGATGAAGTTAAGGTGAGTTTTAGCCCCTAAGTTTTGCTTTAGCGCCCAATCTTTGGCTCCTTGGATTTGTTTCATGGCCGATAAGTGTTGGCTAAGGATGATATTTTACGCCCAAAGTAGATAAAATTTCGTCAGTTGATCATGAGTGAATTAGCACTGAGTCATAATCCTTCGGATCCCTGTAAAGTAATTCCCTGTAAAGTAATTATAAAAATTAATCCGTCCATAATAGATATATTAGGAGAATTAATAATCAGAATCGATAATTTCGAAATTATGATTAAAAATAATCTAAAATGATGCATGCCATGATCAAATTATAGTAAAATTAACTAAAATAATAATCTAAAATATGTTATATTTTGCATGCATCACTATCTTATTTTTTTACGTGCTAGTTTTGATATGCTAGTCATATATGTTGCTGTGGTGATCTGTAAAAATTAATCTCACTATTGTCTTGTTGTTGTTCCCTCATCAATTGATACTAGAGCCAATTAATCAAATTGATTATTGCATGATTTCTTCCTCCTGATTATCAACATATTTATACCAACAACTTTGCAATTATCGTCAACGATTTGGAATCATGTTATACAACTAAATTCTTTTGCTTAACTACTCGTAATGACCTAATGAAAAGTGACCAGCAACAAATAGCTTGATTTGTCAATAGCTTGCGATCCAATGTTCATTATCATGCCAAAGGCAAATCACCTCTACATTAGTTTATGATATATCACATTAGCTCCTCTCACTGAAGAAATTTAGTCAAAACCTAAACCCAACAGTCGCGCATGTATGATAGTTGAACCTAAATTTCATATAAAAGTTTCATCTACTAAATAATTGTTTGTTGTTCTAGTGAAGCGAAAAAGTTATAACTCTTTTGATAGCTCTAGCTCCTCGTCACGTTGCAGCATCTGTTAAATGAATTTAAAGATGTCATACTAAAAGAATTGCCACCTGATTTACACCGAATCGATGTGGTACTCGGTGCAAGCCTTCCAAACCTCGCCCACTATCGGAGGAGCCCTAAAAAAGTATGTTACCTTGTAGGAGATAGTTTTAGAGTTGATTACAAGAGGTTAGGTACAAGAAAGCATTAACCGTGTGTTGTATTGGCATCACTAGCATCTAAGAAGTATGGGAGTTGGAAGATCATGGATAGTAGAGTCATCAATAAAATCACTATTAAATATAGATTTCCAATTCCGCAATTGAAAGATATACTTGATATATTGTGTGGATCCATTATTTTCTCTAAGCTTGATTTAAGGAGTGGGTACAAGTAGATTCAAATTTGAGAAGAAGATGAATGAAAGGCAGACTTCAAAATGAACGAAGGCCTCTATGAGTGGCTTATTATGCCCTTCGGCCTCTCAAATGCGCCAAACATTTTCGTGCGTCTCGTGAACCAAGTTCTCAGGCCGTTCATTGTCCGATTCCTTTTGATATAGTTTGACGATATTCTCATCTATAGTTGATCAATAGCTGAGCGTTTTCAACATCTCTGAAAGGTACTCCAAACACTTCACATTCACAAATTATATCTTAATCCTCGTAAATGTTGATACATGCAGCCACAACTAGTGTTCTTGGGGTTACTGGTTAGAGTTGATGGCATTAAAGTTGATCCCAACCAAGGTGCAAACTATTTCTGAGTAGTCAACATCAAAGAATTTTGTAAAAGTGTGAAGATTCCATGGTCTGGAATTTTTCTATCAGTGTTTTACTCGTGACTTCAGCACAATCATCGCTCCTATCACCTCTTGTCTTAAGAAAAAATATTTTTAGTGGGGAGCAAAGGTAGCACGAAGTTTTGAAGTTACCAAAACTCAGCTAATGCTTGCATTGAGAGACTTCGAAAAATTGTTAATGTAGAATATGATGTTTCCAGGGTTGAAATTGGAGCAGTCATATCCTAGGCCGACATCCTATTGCTTTCCACAATGAGAAGTTCAATGAAACACAATTAAAATGAAAAATGTATGAGCAAAAATATCATGTGGTGGTTTGGACTATAAAACATGGGAGCACTACTTGACATATACTGTGAGAGTTTATTTTGTTCACTAATCATGAATCTTTAAAACACATCGCCTCTCGGTAAATTTTAATCATATGCATGATAGATGTGTTTCTTTTCTACAATGATTTACCTATGTGATTCGACATAAGTCTAAAATCACTAATATAGTTAGAGCAAAGGTAGCACGAAGTTTTGAAGTTACCAAAACTCAGTTGACGGCGCTAATGCTTGCATTGAGAGACTTCGAAAAATTGTTCATGTAGAATATGATGTTTCCAGGGTTGAAATTGGAGCAGTCATATCCTAGGCCGACATCCTATTGCTTTCCACAATGAGAAGTTCAATGAAACACGTATGAGCAAAAATATCATGTGGTGGTTTGGACTATAAAACATGGGAGCACTACTTGACATATACCGCGAGAGTTTATTTTGTTCACTAATCATGAATCTTTAAAACACATCATCTCTCGGTAAATTTTAATCATATGCATGATAGATGTGTTTCTTTTCTAATTTACCTATGTGATTCGACATAAGTCTAAAGTCACTAATATAGTTGGAGATACTCTCAGTCGGTGCACACTTCTACTCACCACATTACAAAGTGAAATTATTGGGTTCGATAGCTTAAAAAGATCTTTAGCTGACGACTTCAGCCGTGATTAAGAGAACTATGAATTGAACACATGGGAGTCAACACATGGGATGCATATACAAAATGAGTTTTTATTTTGAAGCAACCAACTTTGTATTTCACGCTCATCTTTAAAGGAGAAAATCATATGCGATCTGCATACGGGTTTGATAGGTCACTTTGGGCGAGATAAAATCATTGCTGCAATTGAAGAAAGATTATATTGGTCCTAATTGAAGAAGTTAGGCGATGCCAGCATTGTGAGGTTGCAAAAGAATATTCACAAAACACAATTCTATATCTCACATTACCTACACTTGCGGCACCATGAGAGGATATCATCATGAACTTCATTTTCGGATTGCCACATACACAATGAGGTGAAGATTATATATTTGTTGTTGTGGATCACTTACTGAAAATGACACATTTCATCCCCTGCAAGCGCACCACATATGTCGTCAACATGGACAATTTATTCTTTTGCGAAATAGTGCATCTCCATAGAATTCCAAAGTCAATTACTTTAAACCATGATACCAAGTTCCTTTCACACTTTTGAAAAATGTTGTGGCAAAAGTTTGACACTGCCAGCATCGTCAATAGATCATTGAATGACTTGTTACGGGCAATCTCTAGTGATCAGACTAAGTAGTGGGATCTTGCCCTTGCACAAGCGTTGAATTTGCTTTCAATAGTATGTAGGGTTGAACTACATGCAAGGTGCCTTTGAAGTTGTTTATGGCCATTTACCGCGTCAAGCTCTTGATTTGTCTATTGACATTATGAGATATGATAGTTCTGCCTAAGTGGAGAATTTTATTTTTAAACTTGTTGCATATTCATATCCAAACTATAATTAAAAATGCAAGTATAATTAAATCATCTATTGATCAACATAGATAGTCTTAGAGTTTCAAGATTGGAGATTTGATCATGATTTTTCTACAACGAGAACAGTTCCAGTTGGCACTTCAAACAAATTGAAAACATTAAGAAGTGTGGTCCTTGCAAAATTATTCACAAAATCAATGACAATGCCTATGTGGTGAACTTGTGAGATAGTTTTGGAAAATTTCTTCATTCAACGTTTCATATTTTTCAAGTGTGTTTCAAATGATGCATATGTTACTCGCCCGAGGTCGAGTAGGGGACTGATGTGGAAGATGTCGTTGCAAACTATAAGGCATTGAAATTCAAGTTTGAGTTATTTTAGAAGTTGAGTATGAGTTATTTTAAGATTTAGTTGTTATTGGTGTTTAATTTATATTGAGTCAATTTTTATTTATCTAATCGATTGAGAGTTAGGATAAAACTTGTATTGTCGAATTCTATAAAAAGAGATAATTAAGTTATTTGCTAGAATATTATTATTTAGATTATTCAGAAATTAATTATTTCTTTCTTTCTTGGTATCCAAATGCAAATTCGTCTAGTGCTGTTTTTTTTTTTGCGTGACAATTTTGATATGTTAGTGATATCAAGTTGTTATGGTAACCTACATGAATTAATCCCCAGCTAAACTGTTATTGTTCCCTCGTCAATAAGTCAGAAGAAAAAGATATAGTTATCTCATTAATGATTTACCAATCAAAAGATCTTCGATATGATGTTATTTAGTTCGATAAGTATATATGTATAAAATATCAACTGATATCAAAATATAATGCCAATAATATTTATGGTACGGCAATAGATACATCCAATGTTTATCTTTCTATGTATCCAAGTGTGCCTTCACTTGTTTGACCATTCGATTTGTATTAACTCCTAGATCCATTTGTATGATCATTAACTTTCTTATAAATCGGTTGATATTGATTGTTTGTATTATGTTTGAATTCAACTCTATTTAAAAGCTAATAATAGGTAATGTTTGGACAAATTCTTATTAAATTAAACAAAAGTAATAATCGAATGGCCGATCTAAATTCGTTTCTCTATTTTAATCGTGTCACGTATTTTTCTATTTAATGCAATCTCTCAATTGAGTGCAAATTGTTCCAATTAATTAGATGACAATTATTCAAGAGATGCACTTTGAAATGTTCAATGAGATGTGCAAATTGGTCCAGTCGTGTTGCAACCATTAAGGACTGGCACACTTGCCACCTATTGCAACTCAATTATACAATATTAAAAAAAATTGAACTGTCGACATCGTCGAGGCATACATTTCAAATTCAGTGTATATGGCCCATTAATAGTGTAAAATAATTATCAATATTCTGGATTGTACAAGAGATGCTTTAAACATTTTATATTTAAGAGTTTAATATCAAGTTATCATTTTATATATTCACATGAGCCTATAAGAAGATATTAAATCTAGGGGTGTTCATCGAGTCGGATCGACCCGGTGAACCCGATGACCTGACCCAATCCGACGGGTCGGGTCATTGGTTGGGGCGGACCCGACCCAACCTGACCATCCGACCATTTATTTATTTATTTATTTATATTTTCAAATTAATTCTAAGTCTATATTCAATTTAAAATATTAAAAATTATCAAAATAAAATGTTTAAAGTATAAAAATAATATTTAAATATTTAAAAAATCTATTTTATACTTCGAACCCAATCCGACCCGACCCGGATCGGGTTGGGTCGGATTTCCCTCTTCAAAGAGGCTTGACCCGATCCAACCCGACCAAATTTGGACGGATCGGGTCGGGTATGTTCAAACACCCCTAATTAAATCTCTCTCTTTTTTTCCCGTTTGGCACAATAAGAGTTAACGTGATTGTATTGTAGTGTCTTATAACTCTTTGTAGGTTTAATTTGATTTAGTTTCTTTTATCTCGAAACTTTATGTTTCTCATAAAATGTGGCGCATATACCTTATGTTACATTTCTTCTGATGAATTCCTTATTTCACGGTATATGATAATAAAAAAAATGTCAAAATTTCCAATTATTATCATATTAAAACTTGAGAAAATGAATTATTTCAAATACGAGAATCCATTTTTGTCTCATTAAATATCTCTCTTTTATATTTCCCAGGTCGTTTACTTTTGTATTTTGAAAAGAGCTACAAGCACACATATCTCTTCTTAACCATTTATTTTCATCAAAACAAATGGAACTTTTTCCTTTGTGGGGTGGGGGGGTTCATATTTTATTATAAAATGTGGCACATGTGCATGTGATTCCTTATGCAATTGACCATCAACTCCCAACTAATTCCAGACAAAATTTGGGTTTCTTGGTCCCTCCAAATTATGCAAAAAGGTCAGAAGATTTGATCACATTCATTAATCTTTTATTACATCATGTTTTCTTGTATTAGAATACATATGAGATTTGGCCTCTCCTAATTCGTTTGTTTATCCCTCGCTTAATAGCGTCACACCATAAGTAACTAATTATCTAACAATCACATCGGCATTTGCAATATTGCCGACAATGTAGAAGAAATATAATTGAGATATTAATTATTTCAGTGCATGTACATTCGTGCACTTTTCTATATTCTCATTGTGATATCAATTACTAATTTAAATCTTCCCTAATGAATTTGTTTCCTTCTCAAATTGTCATAATAAGATCGTTAAATATAAAGCTATATATGTGCTTTTTCATCTTGAATATTTGATGACTAAACGCATATATTATCAAATAATTAACTTATAGATACAGAGATTTTTTTATAGCATTTATTATGAGTTAAATTTTTTTTTCTGAATTTCTTAGAAAAACTTCTCTGCCAATTCATTTTTTAATTATTAAATGAGAATAGTATTTTCATTTTTTCTCTTTTATTTTTATATTAAAGAAAAATGAGATAAAAAAGATATTCATAATTTATTATAAAAATAAAATTTGAATGGATATTCATGAGAGGCAAGCAGGATTACCAAAATTTATAAATTGACTAATATTAAATGCGGGAAAAAGTATGTTTTAGGAAATGGTAGAGATGAAACAAAAAAGCATACAATATATTAGAAGGAAAAAGGGGGCGGCTAAGGCTTGATGAGAACGTGGCTTTCACTAATTTATTACACGATGTGCTTTGTTCAAACCATTTAAAGATGCATTTAAAGATGCATTCATAAAGGTATTCAAATGATTCATGTGGCAGGTAGTTTTATTTTTGCTTGAGCAATATCTCAGTTTTTTATGCTTTGCGAGTGAGTAATGTACAGGACAAATTACATTTGCAAGAATAAGGTCCGGTTAGTTTAAAAATCTCAATGTTTGATAATTTTAAAAAAAAAATTAATGAACATGCTCCCTATTCAAATGAGTAGCAACCTGCTCCCTATTCTTTCACATGTCAAATCAATGGCTGACGAGGATTCACGTGGTTCAACTTCTCCTTCGGTCGGTTCAACGGAGCAGATCGAGCCCCTTTTACCGGTTAAATGGAGCAAATCAAGCCCCCTTCGTCGTGGAGTAGATCAATCCGAGGGACGCGTCCACCAGTTGATCCGAGGTGATTTTGTGGGGTGATGAGATGATCGTCTACGTGGTCATCGTTGACCATGAGGTACGGTCTGTGGGGCAACGACATGATCGATGGCGAATTGAAGTAGAACAACCCTATGTACTTACAAAGCTTCACCGGAACAGACAACACCCTTAAGTTCCTCTTTCATTGGCGCCTGACGACGTCGCCGAACGAATATGGCTGCCGAACAACCTCGTTGCCAAACAACTCTCACCGTTGAAAATGAGCTCGTCGCCGAATGACTCGCGCCGCTGCACCCGATCGCCTTGCTAGTCCACCTCGCTCACCGGCCCGCCATCCTCCTCGTTCTCGCTGCACGCTACGAGCATATCGAGTCCTCTTCGCCGGTTCAATGGAGCATATTGAGCCCCCTTCATCGTGGAGCATATCGATCTGAGAGACGCCTCCGTCAATCAATTCGAGATGATTCTGTGGGGCGATGAGATGATCGTCTGTGCAGCCATCATTGACCATCAGGTACAGTCTATGGGGTGGCAACATGATCGGTGACGAATCAGAGCAGAATAACCATTTGTACTTGCAGAGCTTCACCGGAATTGACAACGTGTCAAGCTGCTCTTCCTTCGACGCCGACAAGGCCATTGTTGAATGAATCTTGCCACTAAACAACCACGCTGTCGAGTGACTCTCACCGTCGAAAATGAGCTCGTCGTCGAATGACTTTCACATCACCGCACCTGATCTCCTCGCTGGACCACCTTGCTCGTCAGCCCGCAGTCCTCCTTCTCGTTCCTTCCGCACACAACCACACTTCTGAAAGAGCTATTGTCGTCCTCCTCACTCCTGGAAGAGCCGCTCTCCTCCTCACCCTTGGATGAGCCGCGATAATGAAAGTCATTTTGTGGCGAGTGTTGTGAGGCTTGTTCAACGATGAGAATTGATCAGCAGCGAGACTCTTTGACGGCGAAGGGAGGAGACAGTCACTCACTCGACTCTCATCGGCAAAGGGATGAGACATTCCATGTCGTGTGAGGAGAGAGAAGCCAACGAGTAGTTGAACCGACATTAAACCAGGTCACTACATCTAAATTGTTTTTGAACCGCACCTTCATCCATCTACTGTCCAAATTGGATCAGAAGACTCAAGAGGTAGGTAGTAGCATGCTCTCTTTATTGACTAGGGAGCATGCCCATTAAATCCTTTCAAAAAATAACTGATAAAAACATATAAAATCTACTTATTAGCTAAAAGATAAGCAAAGGAAGGGCTACTTATTTTTTCTAACAAAATAAATCATTTAGTTGTATCATAACTAACTAATTATTATTAATATAAGTAGTTTTATTCAAATGTATAATTATTTATTTTTAAAAATAAGTTTCAATCTATAAAATACTTATCAGTACTTCAACTTATCAGTTATTTTGTATTAACTAAGTCAAACTAACCCTAAATCTCCGTATCACTAGGGTGACAAAAGAAAATTTATATATTATGCATGGTAAATCCCTTATTATATTTTTGCTAAATTATTTATTTTTTAACAATTATTCAAAAAAGTGGATTAATTATTATAGGAAAAAGTAAAATAGTCAGCAATTGCTGACTTTCATGATAAAGTAATCACAAATTACATGTTACAAAAACATTATGAAATAAAAAAATATGTAGTCAACAGTGACTTTCAAAATTACAGGAAATAGAATGGTCTTACATTTTACTCAACGTCAAACATAAATTATACTGCACATAATATCAATCATGTATATATCATATTTATTAAAATTGATTTAATTAATTAACTACCATATATATTATTACAAAAACAAATCTCAATCAAAGTTTTTAATTCTTTTTAATAATATGTTTCAATCATGTATACATACATATTCCTTAGCCGTCGTTTAAACACGTACTCTCCAATAAATGCTACATCGAGAAAGCCTGATCTTGCCACTAGCTTATACCTTTCTCTGCCCTTCATATGCAGATGATTTATATTTCGGCAATGCCTTCGACATCCACTTCTTCCTAAAGCTCTCATCAGTTCGCTCTCGCAGCATCTTCCCATCCTGTGCAGACGCGCGCGTGCAGATCGAGAACAAAGCTGACGAAGGAAGCTGATCGACCAGCAGCTCGATCACTGCATATATATATATATTACTAATGGCGGCGAACGCAACCACCAGGCAAGACGCCGTCTCGCAGACCGAGTTGAGCCCGCTCAGCGTGACGCTTTGGAAGCAAAAGGCCAGCGCCGGCGATGGGGTAGCCGTAAGCGCCAAGGACGCGTCGGCGAGGCTGGCGTGGAAGGACCTGACGGTGACCGTGGCGTCCAGGAAGGGCGGGGAGGCCCGCAGGGTGCTTGATGGGCTCACGGGGTACGCGGAGCCCGGGACGCTGACGGCGCTCATGGGGCCGTCCGGCTCCGGCAAGTCGACGCTCCTCGACGCGCTCGCCGGCCGCCTCGGCCCCGGCGCCTTGCTCTCCGGCTCCGTGCTCCTGAACGGGAGGAAGGACAAGCTCTCCTACGGCGCCGCGGTAACGCCATGCGTCATCCTATTGCTTTTTTTACTTCTCCTTAATTTGCTTTTGCTTAACGTGAATTGAATAGATTTTAGCTCTTGGTTTCTTAATTTACGGATTATGCGTGCATATACTTTTCAAAGTTTATTAATATTATGAAAGTGTTCAAACATAACAATATTATAATAAAAGTTACTAATTTGTATTTTCTTTTTTCAAAATTTCTTTTGGCTGTGTTTAGATGGGAATTTTAGTTTTTGTTTAGTCCTAAAAATTTATTGATTAGATGCAAAAGATTCAGTGGGTGTTTGAATGAAAATTTTAATGATGCAAAATTTTAAAAAAAATATTTAATAAATAAGTTTTAGTGAGTGTTTGAATAAAAAGTCAGAATTAAGATTATAATTTATTATTTTATAAGATATAAAATTATAGTAAATAAAAAATTATATGTATTTATTTAAAATTTACTAAATCTTAAGATCTAAATATAATATAATTTTTTTATAAAATAAAATTGAAAATTTTAATTACCAAGATTATATTAAAATAAATACAATATTATATATAATATTTTACTTTATTTAATTGACATTATAATACAATAAATATAATTAATACAATGTTTATATCAATTCGGTTAATTAATATGATTTTAAATAATTTTATTTTACTATAATACTAAATAAAATATTTTTTAATTATTAGAACTAAATATTTTATATTTTAATTAATAAAATATCTATCTAATTTATAAGGTGAATAATAATATATTAATAAAGAAATAATATATATTAAAAAAATTAAAAAAGAAAAAGAAAAAATCCCAACAACAAATTGGAAGTCACGTAATAAGTGACAAATTTGGCAAGTTCACGTTACTCAAATTCGGTTCTCCGTCTTAAGAGATTTAAAAATAATAGATCTACTTCATATGTTTTAATTAAAAGTTTAGACGTTAAAAAAGATGTCCGAATGCTCACTTTATAATTTTAAAATGACTCATTGATATCAAGATTATTAAAACCGGATCGGACCGACTAATTCAACCACAAATTGGTGGTCAGTTCGAACTATTTTTATGTCAAAATTGGATTGATTATTTGGTCGGACAAAATTCGATTAAACCGGCATCAATCGGTGAATAAGAAGAAATTCGGTTCAACTTAAAAAGGTGAAAAAAGTTAAAAATCACTAAAATTAAAATAAAAAGATGAAAAAAGGAAAAAATAAAATTAATTGAATACAGAAAAACAAAGTTAACCCGAAAATTAATAAAGAGATAGAGGAAGAAAGGTAAAATAAGGAAAATAAAATAAATGAAGAGAGAGGAAGAAAAGTAAAATAAGAAAAATAAAATAAATGAAGAGAGAGAGAAAGGAATGGAAAAATGAAAAACTAATAATGAGAAATCGATGAACGGAGTCATCTACGGCAATAATAAAATAATTTACTGGTAATAGCATTAAATGATAAGTGAATTTATGGAGAGAGGAAGAAATGAAAAAACGGGAAGTGAAACTAATGAAGGGAGAAAGGAAGAAATGAAAAAAAAAAGTTAAATAAAAATAAAAGGTAAGAATGATTTATGATAAAAAAAATTAACATATTACTAGAAACATTTAACGATAAAAAAATAATAATTATAATGATCAATATAAATATTAAAAAATTGAAAGTAATTGGCTTATCAATAATAATATCTTAATATATATAATATGCTAGTATTTTAACATTAGTAGGTTTCTAACTTTTTTGTACATAATATAATATTTGTTATATATATTCTTAATATTATTATAAAAAATATTATTCCAATTGATCGTGTGATTCGATTATCATCTTCGTGATAACATTGCTTGATCCTGAAAATTTTTTTCCATCTTCGTGAATCCCAACATAATTTTTTTATCCGCATAAATCAAGTTATTTTGTTCTATAATTTTCATGTTAAAATAATAAAATATGTATTGTTAGTTTGGAAAAAAATCCTTATGTTATAATTATGTCATAAATAATACATTATCCAGTTTTGACAGTTCGCATCTATCCTTTATTTCAACGATTATATATTTTTTTAATTGTGTTAGGCCTTGGTCTCCCTTTTAATTAAACATAACAATTACATTTCCAAGAGTAAATTAGTTCGGGCCAGTGTTCTCAGGGTTGGACCGGACCAATCCGACCGTTGATCGGTCACAAATCTGACCCACTTGAAGTTCCAAAACCGGACTTCCATTTGGACCGGATTGAACCGAATTAAATCAGTCAAAAACAGTTATAATCGATCAAAATCGGATTGAACCAGGTTGAACCGTATTTTTTGACCAGTCAAATTTTTTTTATTATTAAATGATTTGAGAAAAAAATATTACTATAAATTTAGAAAATATTCAAAAATGAACATTCTCCATAAATATTCATATTGGCACACTAATCCCCTTCTTTATTTATAGTTATTCATTAACTCTCACTTTGCTACTATTAGCAATGTGAGACTATCTTTGTGCACTCACTTATTCTTTCTCTCTTCATTTAGTTTTAAATTTATTAAACTTTAAGCTTTAATTCATGATCTTATTTCATTTTTTAATATCATCAATGTATATTATAATATAAATTAATTATATTAATATAATATTTATCATATTAGGTAAATTAATTATGAATGAATAGTGCACACTTCTTTGTTATATGTATAATACACAACAATGCTATAATGTACTTAGTATAGTATAATATTATATATACACAACTTTAAATTTATTTAATTTAGTATATAATAAGTCAAATTAAATAGTTAACTACTCATTATACCATATATTTATTTATAGAATATACAATATTGTCTTAATATTTTGAAAAAATATATGTAATTTTTGCTTCTAACATAAAAAATAAAGATATGAAATACATAAACAAATAATCAATAGAAAATATGTATATAATAATCGAATTCATAATATTTTAATTTATTAAGTGTATAATTTTAAAATCAAATCTTAAAATTAATTATAAACTTATTATTTATTATTTATGATTGTTATTTTTTCTTTTGTATAATACATTTTGATATCATATATATTTATATAATTGAAATATCATAGCTTAATTTACTATATCATATTAAATATAATATTTTATTACTATCCGGTCCAACCGATCCGATCGTCCGGTCCAACCAGTCCGACCGGTCCAATCGGTCCGATCGGTTCGACCTGAAATAGACACTTTTCCGGATCGTCATCCGGTCCGGTCCTAACAACATTGGTTCGGGCGTATGCCACAACTTTTTGGTTGTTGATCTATTTAATTACAATGATTATTTATTAGTTAATTTGGTTTGATAGTACAGAAATGTAATTAATTCATCTTTATAGTTTTTTCATCTATAATGCCACTCCACTTTTATCCATTCTACCTTTACTTTTTAAAACTATAAAATCTTTTATAATAGTGGAAGATCAAGAGTCATATCTCTCTTTCTTCAACATAGAATTTATTATTTTATAATGATTAGCATTACAAGTTTTTATTTTTTTTATAATATTAGAAGATCAAAGATCCATTTTATCTTTCTTCAAAAATAAGATTATTATTTTAAATGATTAACATGAAAACATTTTAACATTATAATTTTTACTTTGTATATAATTGTTAACATTGTCTATATTTATTCAGCTTATTTGATATTTTAATATTTATTTTACTCAGCTTATTTGACATAGCGTCACATTTTAGTGCCATAATAAATATAAAATATTAAATAAGCTGAACAAAATATAGGCACGGTGATACACCAAATATAGTAAAACAAAATAAAAATTATAATATTAATTTTTTTCATGTTAATTATTTAAAGTAATAATTTTATTTTTTATGAATAAAAAAAGGATCTTTGATCTTATAATATTTAAAAAATAAATACTTTTGATGTTAATTATTATAAAATAATAAATTCTGTTGTTGGAAAAAGAGAGGAGAGTCTTCAACTTTCACTATTAAAAAAATATAAGTTGATTTTATAATTTAAAAAAATAAAAATAAAATGAGGGCATTAAAAATTATGGAGTCACATTAATAACACGCTTTTGTTAATAATTGAACCCCACGCAAGTAACGGTATTTGTTAATAATATTTCGATTCCCAACTAACAACATCTGTTGGCCCAAATCTCGCAAGATCTAAGTAAACCAATCTCGTTCTCCACCTGTAGCTATTTATAGATTCACACAGTCATATGGTCTAAACTCAAAGATCGATCGCCGGAGTATATCTTAGCAATCTCTTGAATCACCGCCATGGCGTCCGCGCCCTCTCCCCTCTCCTCTCTCCTCATTTTCCAGCTCCTCCTCCTCGCGACGGCCACCGTCGTCGCCGCCGACGGCACCGGCAGCTTCGCCAGCCTGCAACAGATAAAGTCAGTCGGCGAAGATGATCACGTCCAGTCCCTCGGCCGGTTCGCCATCTCGGAGAACGCCCGCGCAATCCGCCAACGGCGAGGCGTGGCCAGAACGGCCGCCGCCGCAGCCTCCGGGCGGAGCAGCGGCTCCCTCACGTTCGTGGGCGTGACCAAGGCGTACAAGCACTGGGACGAGGTGTCGGGGATGCTGTACTACCTGAAGGTCGCCGCCAAGGACAGCAACGGCAAGGAGCAGTCGTACGACGCCGCCGTCCTCGTGGAGCCGTCGCGGAAGAGCAAGGCCGAGACGCTGCTCTCGTTCGGACCGTCCCGCCCGCGTCCCCCCGTCTGAGCGGGACCTCGCCGTCGCACGTAGCTGATCAAATGATGGCGGAGGCGTCCGAATAAATAACGAGAAAGTGTTCGTCCTCTTTTAGTGATTTTTTTAGATCTCTCTCTCGACTGGGACTTTGAATATATATAAGATTTTTTAAAAAATATTAGCGTAAAGTTATTTATTCGAATTAGATTAAAGATTGAAAGTTAGTTTTGGATAAAATTGGAAAGTGGCCTAACCAGCAAGGAATTTATTAAATATTAGTTTAACATGGTAAACCAATCTTGAGTCAAAATGATGTTCAATAGAATTTAAAAGATTTATTAAATATTAATTTAGTGAGCCAAAAAAAAATTCAGCTGAGTCAAGGTGTTCTTGGTTGGCACTCAGAAAAAACAAATGCACTACCAGTATATATATTCACGTGCCATGTACAAATTCAATATAAATAAAAGAGTAACTATTTGATTAATATATACTATTTAGTTAATATATCTCTTGATGCGTCGTCTAGTAATTTTGAACTCGCAGAAAAGAAAATAATGTTCTTTTGCGTTAATGGACGAGTGTTATTTACGTGGTAGTAATTTATCCCAAAAAATGTGGAATATTTGAAATAGTAATGACATGCACAGCCTGTGCCCTCTACACTCGTTTTCTTTGAAGAATTATTAGAGAGTTTTATTTTTTTCTGTTAATTTGAATTTGAAGAAACATCCATTGAGCTTCTGAACAAGGTTTTCTATGATATGGATCTAGATAGGGTTGTTCATAAGTAGAGTTGGACAAAGGGCTGGGGTAGGGGCAAATCCGACCCGATCTTGATTTTCTATTTTTTTATTTTTTTTCTTAATATTTTTTATTTATTTAATATAAAAATATTATTTAATATTTATTTTAAAGCATAAAATAAATTTTTAAATCATTTAATGTTATTTTTTTACTTAAAATATTTTATTTTAATTTTTTAAAAATTTTAAATCAAATATAATTTTAAGGTTAAATAAAAAATAAAAAATCGAGTCGAGTCGGGTCACCTCGGGTTGGAAAACTCTAACTTGACCCATGGTCGGGTCGAGTTCGACTCGTCCAAATTGATTTGGATGGAATCATCGGATTCACGGGTCAAGCCGTCGCGCTGAACACCCTTAGATCTACGACTTAAGATTTTACGATCTTATAATTTTACTATCCTACTGATCTCAATCTTATTTCAATACGATCTTATTTGATCTTACACGATCTTATATAATTAATATAATTATTTAAAATATTATAATTATTTAAATATTAATTATAAATATATTTATGATAATAAAAAATTAATTTAGATTAAGTTCAATATATTTTCTTTTTTAAAATATATTTTGATGTAAGTTTTCTTAAGACGATAAAAAAATGATTTACTGAAGTGTAATTTAATATTTAAGTACAATAAATTTATTAAAAAAAATATTCATTATTATTAAAATATATATTTTTATTAATAGATAGGATCTTACAATACTTAATTTAGTAATATCTTCGATCTTATGATTCTCCTCTTCTTATGTAAAATTCTCCATAGGGCTTGGACATTCATTTTAATACAGTTTGTTTTTGGTATAAACAAACAAGTCAATATTTTCTCTATATCTATCTCATACTTTTATTAATTACTCCAACATCATTTACTGTTTTTAATCATTTGTATGTACACTTTTCATTAGAAGGGAACAGATAATATTAATACAATCAAATAAATTGATTTAATTTTCTATACATTTTTTTTCAAAGACGTATTTTTACATAGAAATATGATTTTGGTATACGCACTCAATTCGTATCGTATAAACCTTAAAGTGATTTTATTATTGAAAATTCAATAGTTATTACATTCTGTAGTATCAGGATGTCATGGTACAAAAATATCATTCTTAGTGATCAAATTTTATCATTAAATCTTACATCTTATTGATGCATTGTTTTTTTTTCTTCTCTGTTTGAACCTGCTAATCCACTTTTACACAATGTAGTTTTCCATAAAACTATTTGCGGTCCTTATATTAATAGATAATTGATTTCATTAAAAAAAACACTCTTTCTTTTTTATTAAAAAAATATTTCCTTCCATGCAGCTCCATTAATTGATTTCAGCACCTAAAGTGATATTATGATCATGGTGTAGGCATATGTGACCCAAGACGACGAGTGCTTGCTGGGTACGTTGACGGTGAGGGAGATGATCACGTACTCCGCACAGCTCCGCCTGCCGGACGACATGCCGTGGGAGGACAAGCGAGCATTGGCGGAGGACACCATCGCCGAGATGGGCCTCCGGCACTGCGCCAACACCGCCGTCGGGAACTGGTACACTCGGGGCATCAGCGGCGGCGAGAAGAGGCGGCTGAGCATCGCCCTCGAGATCCTCACCAGGCCTCGACTACTCTTCCTCGACGAACCCACGACAGGGCTCGACAGGTACATGCAAATTATTGCAACACCTAACATAAGTGAAGTGATTTGTTGTTGCCTTGTTCGGTCTACATTCATGTTTTTTTACTCGGTTCCACTCCATGAATTGACACAAATTTCTTGGCTGAAACTAAAATGGCAGCGCTTCTGCCTTCTTAGTCGTGAAGACGCTGCAGGAGCTCGCAGAAGAAGGCCGAACCATCGTCACGGTGGTCCACCAACCAAGCAGCCAAGTTTTCGAGCTGTTCGATCGTCTGTGCTTGCTCTCAGGGGGTAAAACTGTTTACTTCGGAGAGGTGTGTGCTGCTCATCAGGTAAATTATGAATGATACCATCACAGTGATAGTTATCATGTGGAGAACTTTAGATAATCATATCTAAATGAACTAAAATGAGATTGGTGATAACTTAACTGCAATACGTACAGTTCTTCGGAGAAGCCGGCTTTCCCTGCCCGCCTCGGAGGAACCCTGCTGATCATCTCCTGAGGTGCATAAACACCGACTTCGACAAGGTGAAAGAGTACAACCTAAGAAGTTCAGCAAGAATGAGGGTAAGATAACAAGTGTCAATTAATGATTCAAGTCGTCCTTCAAGTCCATGAACTCTTTATCACGTTTGTGGTGGCCATCATCAAACACTGCCTCTCTCTCTCTCTGTCCATAGATTGATAAAGTTGTTGATCCTCTAGATCGAGTTACCGCAAGAGAAGCTACCGAAACACTCATGAGGTTCTACGGCTGCTCCCAGTATAATTATACAGCAAGGGAGAGAGTGGAGGAGATCTCCAATGTTGTATGTACAAGATTCACATGTATTACCGTTGTCCATGGAAAAATGCTAATAAACAAACAAGTTAAAAAAGAATTTCTTCACCTTGTTTCTTTTTTCTATGGTCATACAATTAAGACTCCTATAATGTGTTAACAAATCACATGTCCTAATGTCATAGTGTCTCAATGTTGCAGAAAGAGGCTGTTTTGGACCCAGGGATTAGTCATGCTGGTTTCTACATGCAGACTAGCACTTTGCTCCGTCGATCATTCACAAACATGTCCCGGGATGTAGGATACTATTGGCTGAGGTTCGCACTTTACGTTGTCCTCACAATTGGTATTGGCACCGTCTACTTCAATGTGGGCACCAAGTACAGCGCCATTCGGGTACACTTATTAGTACCTCTGCAACTGTGCTTTCTGGTTCCAACTGTGATATCTCATCTAATAAATCACCAGGGCAATCTAGGTCTTCTACTTGTGATTTGATTTTATCAACTTTAACTGGTAGTATTGATTAATTTACCCAAAATGCCGGAATACCAAAGATCTGTGCCCTTTATTATTGATCAAATGGCCTAGATATCAACAGATTACTGCACAAAAGATCTGATGATAAAAGTACTCTGTTTGCTTGCTGCTTCTGAAATGCCATCAGTGCCATACAATGTAAGGATTATGACCAATCACCTTCCCTGTGTTTGATGCAGGGCAGAGCTGCAGCTTCTTCCTTCCTCTTCCTCCTCGTAACTTTTATGTCAGTTGGTGGGTTTCCTTCATTCGTTGATGACATGAAGGTTTGATGTTGCTGCATCTTTCGAAACATTGATGAGCATCTCCATGCCTTTGCACCTACACATCAATCTATGTTTGTGTTTCTGGTGCAGGTTTTCAGAAAAGAGCGTCTTAACGGTCACTATAGCGTCTTGGCATTTGTAATCAGCAACACACTATCAGGAGTGCCATTTCTAGCCATGATTGCCTTAGTGTCAGGGACAATGTGCTACTTCATGGTGCGCCTTCACTCAGGGTTCTCGCATTACATGTTTTTCATCTTGATCACCTTTGCAAGCATCACAGCCGTTGAGGCACTGATGATGGTCATCACTACCTTGGTTTCCAATTACCTTAGTGGCATCTTTATTGGAGCTGGGATTCAGGTAAGCTGTGCAATTATGAATTCAGAGCAGCAGAAAACAAAAGAATTCATTAATCTTCAGCATTTGAACTTAGGTATTCCCTAAATTTTGTGCATTGGCGGTCTACATAAATTCATAGTTGCAAACATATGGCCATACACACTGCTAAACCTTAGTTTTCAAGCATAATTCAGGCAGGGTTAATATAGTTTGTTTGCAATGCAGGGGGGCTTCTTGTTAGTTTCAGGGTACCTGAGGCTCCCAGATGACATGCCAAAGCCCTTCTGGCGCTATCCAGTCTCATATTTAAGTTTTCACTTCTGGGCACAGCAGGTAATAAAAGTAGTACTAAGTACTAACTCAATATCTGGTAATTCTATTATCCCTATTGATAAATCTTTTCTTATGTGATAATTCTGTATACTTAATTAACAGGGTCAATTCAAGAACGACTACATAGGTCTCATGTTTGACAATCTCACGCCTGACCTTCCAAAAATCCCTGGAGATTATGCATTAAAAAATGTCTTTCAGATTGATGTCGACCAATCAAAATGGATCAGTGTTTCAGTCATTTTCAGCATGATCATCTACTACAGGATACTATTCTTCATCGCAATCAAGATCAATGAAGGAATAGTTCCATCAGTCAGAAGATATATAGGTAGAAGAATGTCGCCACAACACAAAAGGCGATCTTGAGGGAATAGTTCCATCGGTCAGAGGATATATAGATAGAAGAAAGTTGCCACACACAAAAAAAAGGCCATAACTGTTCCAATGATCAAGTTTGATTGCAGGCAAGTATATGTATGACCTTCCAGTTCCGCTAAAGATCAGGAGAATTAACATCAACATGGAAGAGTACTATTTAGTAATTTCCTAGTGAACACTATATTGCGAAATAAACCACATTTTTACTTCCAACCAACAGAAAAAAAAAGTCAATCAATTTTTGGAGCGAAAGAAGGAAATTGCGTAGAAAACATAATAATACCTTGTGCATAATGTTGTCCATTTCTGCTTCTGCAGTATGATAATAGCATTGGGTTCTAAAGTTTTCTGCACTCTTTACTCACATAATATTTAACCTCAGTCACAACAAGAAGAAGAAAGAAGAAAATTAGGAACACATTTGGAAGAGGAAACATTTCATAAATAGTGCATCCACCAGTTGAGTGTAAAACTAGGTATAGAAGGAAAATCGGAACAAGGCTAGAACCACCGATTCCAATCTGATACCAAAATAATTTATTGAGCTGGAACCGAAGTGGGAATCGAGGAACACAAGACTTGGATTCCCACCAAATCGCCCGGTGGAACCAAGCTATTGTTTTGTTGTTTAACTTTTTTTTTTACAAAACTTGTTTTTCAAACCTATTTTATTTTTTTCCTTATTTTTTGTCTCTTACATTTCTATCACTTAATTTATTGATTAAATATAATATATGTATTATAAAAAAATTAATTTAATATTATTTATTACTGTTGAGAAAGATGTTATCTTATTGATTGACCAAACACTAGTGTCACATATTTATAATCAAGGTAGGCAATACAAAAAGGGAGAATATTACTCCAGAAAATCAGGGATATTATCACAAAATATCTGAGATACTATCCCAAGAAATCTGGGATACTAATCCTAATTAATATTACAAAGATATGCGAAGATATGAAAAGATATGGAAAGATATGCAAATCATATCTCAACACAACCCCTCAAGCTGGAGCCTAAATATCATTTAGGCTCAGCTTGGAACATATATCCAAGAGCTTCTTCTTGGGAAGTGCTTTAGTAAAGATGTCAGCTAGTTGATCTTCGGTGGCAAGTGTGGAGTGGATATCTTCTTAGTTGTAATAGCATCACGAATGAAGTGACAGTCCACTTCTATGCGTTTAGTCCTCTCATGAAATACAAGATTGTTTGTAATAAATATTGCAGCCTTGTTATCACAATACATAAGAACTGGAGAAGTAACAGAAATTCCAAAATCACGTAGAAGAGAGATGACCCATAAGAGTTCACATGTAATATGAGTCATTGCCCTATATTCTGACTCAACGCTAGAGCGTGAGACCACATCTTATTTCTTGCTGCACAATGTTACAAGATTTCTACCAACATAAGTACAATAACCAGTGGTTGATCTTCTATTTTCATGAACCCCGGCATAATCTGCATTAGAATAACCCCACACTTTTAAATGTCCATGTTTTTTTAAGTGAAGACCTTTCCCTGGAGAGGCTTTTAGATATCGTAAAACCTGACATATACCTGCCCAATGTACTTCACGTGGTTCTTGCATAAATTGACTTAGGCGACTAACAACATAGAAAATATCAGGACGAGTTACAGTGAGATACATAAGTTTACCAACCATAGCTCTATATTTGGTGACATCTTTTAGAATAGGACTGCTCAAATCAGCTAGAGATAATTGTGGATCCATAGGAATTGTAGCTATTTTACAGCCCATCATACCAGCTTCCTTTAATAGGTTCAAGACATATTTTCTTTGAGAGAGAATGAATCCATCATCAAATTGATTTACTTCAATGCCTAAGAAGTATTTTATTAGACCAAGATCTTTGGTCACAAACTGAGATTGCAGAAACTTCTTTGCTGCCAAAATACCGTCAGTGTCACTACCAGATATTAAAATATCATCTACATAAACTATGAGGATGATTGAACAATTAGAAGTATGTAAAGAGAATGCTGAATGGTCTGAAGAGGATCGACTAAAGTCATATTCTTCAATAGCTCTGCTGAATTTTTCAAACCATGCTCTTGGACTTTGTTTGAATCCATAAATTGCTTTCTTCAACTTGCAAACCTTTGAACACTCCCCCTGAGTAATATACCCAGACGGCTGTTCCATGTAAACCTCTTCAATAAGATCACCATATAAGAAAGTATTTTTAACATCAAATTGATGAACTTGCCACCCAGAGTTGACAGTAATAGAAAGTAAGATTCGAAGAGAATTAAGGCGAGCAACTAGAGAGAAAGTCTCAAAATAATCTACTCCAAAGTTTGGGTGTAACATTTGGCTACAAAACGAGCCTTATAACGATAAACTGTTCAATCAGGGAGATACTTTAGGGTGAACACCCACTGACAACCAACTACTGTTGCATTAGTTGGGAGGTCTACAAGTTCCCAAGTCTCTATAGATTGCAGAGCAGACATCTCCTCATCCATAACAGTTTTTTAGCACGAATGGTGGAATGTCTCAGAATGGTTGCGGGGAATAAAAAGACTATCAAGAGAAGTTAAAAAAACTTTGGCAGCAGGAGACAAATGATCAAAAGTCATAAAATTAGATAGAGGATATTTCACACAAGACCTAGTGCCCTTGCGATGTGCAATAGGAACATCTAGGTCATGAGTTACCTGAGGAGGATCTGCGAGAAGTAGGATCATAGCACCTGTAACCTTTTGGAGTTCGCGAGTGCCCTAAAAAGATGCACTTGATTGCTCGATGAGCTAACTTATCAGTGTGAAAGAGGTGAACAAAACATTGACATCCAAAAACACGATGAGGGACAGGAAACAAAGACTTTCCCGAGAAAAGGAGATGGAATGGAATTTGTCCATTGAGAACCGACGATGAAACTCGATTAATGAGATAACCCGCAATGAGAACGGCATCTGGCCAATAGGTGGAGGGTACTTTCATATGGAAGAGGAGGGTGCGAGCAACATCCAGCAAGTGGCGAAGTTTTCATTCAACAACGCCATTTTGCTGAGATGTTTTTACACATGAAGTTTGATGAATTACACCAACAGATTTAAAAAATGACGAAAGATCAAAATTTGCAAACTCAAGTCCATTGTCGTTGCAAAAGACTTTAATAGAAGTAGAGAACTAGATTTTTATTTCTGTAAAAAATTCTCGAATAATTCGAGGAGTTTCTGCCTTATTTTGCAACATATAAACCCAAGTGACTCTAGAAAAATCATCTACTAAAATCAAGAAATATTTGAAATGCCTATTGTTGAAAACTCGACAAGGACCCCACAAATCAGCATGCACTAGTGAAAATGGACTTTCTTCTCGTTTGTCAAGACGAGGTGGAAAAATAGTACGATGATGCTTTTCTAGTTGACAAGCCTCACACTCAAGAACCTCAGTACTTGAAATGTTAGGAAATTATCGACGAAGAACAGTCAAACTGGGATGACCTAGGCGGCGATGGAGTTGTAGAGAAATGTTGGTAGTGTAGGTTGTGGGATTTTTGGTAGATGGCTGGAGATAATAGAGTCCATCACGTTCAAATCCTCCACCAATCTATCTCATCGTTTGGAGATCTAGCAGAACAAAAAAAGATTCATAAAAAAGTGCTCGACAATTTAAGGACTTTGTTAGTTTGCTGATCGAAATAAGGCTTAGAGCAAACTTTGGAGCATACATAACATTATCAAGGGAGAGGTCACAATTAACAGAAACTGTGCCAAGGTCAGTGACCGAAGAGAGAGAACCATCAGCAACTTTGACGTTAAGTGGATTCGATAGAGATTTGAGGGATGAGAAGAAAGAGACATCACCTGTTATGTGTGAGGAGACACCCGAATCGGCAATCCAGTCAGATTGAGAACTAGTAGAGAGAGCAAGAGTACCTGAATGATGCATTACAATAGCACCAGTTGACGGAGATGCAGATTCAGTAATAGACAGAGAACGAAGGCGATCATATTCTTCTTTTGATATTAGAATATCCGACTCATTTGTAGTGGCAGCATGAACCTTTTGATGATCGGCAGGATATCCAAACTTTTCCCAGCAACAGTAAGAGGGATGATTGGATTGATGACAGTGGTCACAAAAGAATTTACCACGTCCTCCAAAGTCGTTTCCTCGTCCATGTCCACGACCTTTACCTTTGTCAGGAAAAAATCCTCTTCCTCTTCCACGTGTAGCAAGTGCAGATGCATCTGCATGATGTGAGAAATCATCGATACGGGAGAGTCGAGCATAGATTTCTTCAGGGGTTGGAATAGTTTTTTGTGTCATCAACTGATCCTTGACGGATTTATATTCAGGACCAAGATCAGAGAGAAGCTGAACGGATCTAATTTGATCACGTTGTTCAGCCAACACTTTGACATCTGCAGAGAGAGGCTGATAGGTATCTTACTCATTCCAGAGGTTAGTTAATGTCCCAAAATAATTTGTTAATGGCTAATCATTTTTCTTACATGATTGGATTTCTTCAAGAACCATGTAAAGACGAGATATATTGCTTTTATGAGAGTGAAGTTTTTGGAGTATCTCCCACATAGTCTTGGCTGACCTATAAATCATGACCTATTTGGCAACAGATTCGGTCATGCTATTGAGCATGACAGAGGCAACCCAATCATTATCAGCATCCCAATCTTTTGTACGTTCTTCAGATTTGGTGAGGATATGCTTCTTCCTGTGGGGCCCTACGTAGCGCTCAAATGTCGTGGACCAGAGGAGATAATTGGTACCATCAAGTTTGATATTGATACCGAGTGGAGTGCTGAGGGTGGATTTAACACCAGAGTTGCTTGATGAAGCTTTCTGATCGGCCATGGTTGAGAAAAATGGGTTCCACGGAGAAAAAGATCAAGCGCTGATCTTGAGAACTATGGATCTAGGTCGGAATAGACCTGTCATCCATCTAGATTGAGGAGGGAAGGGAAAGGAATAAGGATCAGATCATTACTGCTCTGATACCATGTTGAGAAAGATGTTCTTATTGATTGACCAAACACTAGTGCCACCTATTTATAATCAAGGTAGGCAATACAAAAAGGGAGAATATTACTCCAGAAAATCAGGGATATTATCCCAAAATATCTGATACTATCTCAAGAAATCTGGGATACTAGTTCTAATTAATATTACAAAGATATGCGAAGATATGGAAAGATATGAAGAGATATGCAAATCATATCTCAACACTTGTCATTTTAATTTTTTATATTTTGTTAAATATAATTTATTATATTCAAATAATATATTTTTAACAAAAAAATTTAACGAAAAAATAATTTATCTTGTTAATTTATTAATTAACAAAGTTATATTTTACATTTAAAATACCTATTTAATTCAAACATGCACTAAAATTAATCTATCACATCAACTTTTTTATATCACATCAATTTTTAATTTCATCATTAATTTAGACACACTCCGAATTAAACTGTCAATTCAATTTTTCCCATAGAACTCGAAAGAACCACAGTTCTACTTTCTGAATGCTACCTTAATTCCTCTAACTTAATCCACCAACTCATGTCGAAGGCCAATTCCAAAATGCTACTTGTAAAACACAAATGAACACTGGAAAGCATCATTACCTTGGATTAAACGAACCCGCACCAGCACATGTCCATATGACAAAGAACAAACATGAAATTTTGACAATTGAAGGAAAATTGTAAAGAAAACAAAAATGAAAATACACCATGAAGGAGAAAGTGATGACCTAGAGCTGACTTTCATGGAGATAAAAGGAGATAGCCATGGATGTGCTTTTGCTCATGCTAGCCAGTAGCCAACAAAGTTAAGTGATTGGTCATGCCACGGGGTCATTCTCGGACACGTGCAATGACTAAGCAAAGGGATACGTGGCCAAGTCTATTTTGAGTCTGAAGTGGCTTATCGACGATCACTCATATAAGCTTCATGTTCACTGGCACGGCGATGACATGCATTGAGTCATCATGAGACCATGGTATTTGTGCAATGGGTACTTGTGCAAGTGCTTGATGTCCTAAGGGTCACATGGCACCGAAAAAGGCCAAAAATTATAGGTTGCTACCCCACACTCAAGGTAAATGCACTAAAGTTTAAATTTTTTCTTCCATTAAATAGAAATATTAGAAACATATGGGCTTGGGGAGAAATTAGGCTCATATTCTTATATGGGAGTTAAGTTGGCGACATATTTGTAGAGGACCATTTTTGGAGCTGCAATTTTGTTACCACCCTTATCACAATAATGACGTTGTCCATATCTCCATTAAGGATAAGACCATTTGTAGAAATGGCTTTAGTAAAGGGTTTTGTTAGGCATATAACTTGCTACTGAGCAGTGTGAAACGATCGCATGTTAGGTATTGGACAACTTTAAATAGTCAAAATATTGGGTTGAGTGGTTGTGACATCACGATGCTTTGCGAGTTCGGTCACGGGAGAAACGACTCGTACATTCTCCACACTAGAATTAGTGATGTCCTAGAGCCATTGTTCAAGCTCTATGAAATTTTCATCTTTAGTATAAACTATTATTAGCATCATCAAAATCTATGGATTTACTAATCGAACTTCAACAAGAAATAATTAAAACATTAATAGAAGCATACAACAACATACTTAAAAATTTTATCTTATAATTTTTGCAGTCACTTGTCCTTAGTTTCTCCAAGAAATTCGACTTAAACCTTGTAGGTTTGATGTGTCTTGTATCATCCTATTTATTGTCCTTAGTATTCTCTCTTTTTGTAATTGAGGAAGAAAAAAATATTTTGGTCTAGGACTTCATCGATTTAGTGCTTTTATCTCCCACAAATACTTGTTGCCTAGCATAATCCTCTTTATGCAAATCAATGTAATTTTGAACTTATGAAAATAATAGATTTTGACTGGGAACAATATGTTGTGGATCTTACTATAACAGTTTCCTTTTTAGAATATGGAGCAAGAAAGTTCTTGGAACAATGACTGGTAGCATAACTTATTTCTTAATCCAAAAATCTTTTATACATTGAGCTTTTATTGAACTTCTTCTTTGAGGTTCGTTGCAATAAAGGTGGATTTAGAACCAATTTTTTGAGGAGTCATAAGGACACCTTTAATAGCTTCACTTACAAGGTATAAGAAACAATGAGAGTTATGCAAAATCATTTCATGATATAGGCTTTGCAAGGAGAACCACTAACAAGGAGAACCAATGGTCCATCAGCCACTAGAAAATAAGTCAATTACTAATCATCCACTAAGACACAATTCAATTAACATTTCAATTCAATTATCAATTCAATTCAAGAACTATTATCAATCACAATAGTATCCATCGACCATAAAGGTCTCAACCATAAATGTTGTAATTTAATATCTTATAAATCAAGTATTCTTTACTTTAGCTTCAACCATAAAGGTTGCTTCGATACTTCAACTACGAGAGCTGCTTCAATTATAAAGGTTGTTTCAATTATAAATGTTGTTCAATACTTTAACTACGAGGACTGTTTCAACCATAAAAATTGCTTCAACCATAAAGGATGTGGAATACTTCAACCACGAGAGTTGTTTCAACCACAAGGACTGGTTAGTATTTCTGCCACGATTGTTGTTTTAACCATAAAAGCTACTTCAATACTTTAATCACGATGGCTGCTTCAACTACAAAGGTTGTTTAATACTTCAACCACAAATGATACTTCAACCTAAAGGTTGTTTTAACTATAAATATTGTTCAATACTTCAACTATGAGGCTGCTTCAATTATAAATACTGCTCAATACTTCAATCACGAGAGCTGTTTCAACCACGTGGACTACTTCAAACATAAAAGATGCCATTAACAATTCAATGAACTTTATATATCAACCATATAAAGTGCTTTGAGAGTTTTCACAACCTCACATCTTTTAACTTATTTGTGGCCTGATTATCCATTGATCTTCAATGTAAATTATTCAAAAGATAGATCCTTCAAACTTTTACATATCAAATTAGATTGATGACATAGTGATACATTAATTTTTCAATGTGTCCCAATTCTTCCATCGCCTCTCCATTTCATTTCTTCCAGGTTGTTTATGCGATTTACCTGGGGAAAAGACTCTCTCTCTCTCTCTCTCTCTCTCTCTCTCTCTCTCTCTCTCTCTCTCTCTCTCTCTCTCTCTCTCTCTCTCTCTCTCTCTCTCTCTCTCTCTCTCTCTCTCTCTCTCTCTCTCTCTCTCTGTGCCTAGATATCTTTGCTTCCAGGTCTTGCAACACTTCGAAGTTAATTTTGTGCAATTAAGTTGTCAAACAGCTGTGCTAGCTAATTATATTAAGCAAATCTGTGTATAGGTCTCAAACAGCACCGATCACGTACGCAACGTGCAGCATGATGAACAAAAATAAATGCCTGCATGCATCATGTATGTTGTATGAATGTATGGAAGGGAAGCAGAGTGAGCGAGAGAGAGATATATGAAAAACTTATATATATATATATATATATATGTGTGTGTGTGTGTGTGTTAATGTACCTACAAAGCACCTTTCATTTTGTAGGGATGCTGAACGTATTTTAACCGTTGATCCACTCATCAATGAATCTGATCAAAAGTGATTAAATCCCATGATTTAAAAATATCAATTATTCCAACCATTGATCAATGGATGAACGGTTGAGATGCGTTCAGCATCCCTACAAAACGGAAGGTGCTTTGTAGGTACATTAATCTCATATATATATATATATTTGGTGGAATAATATTTTGTTAGCAGATGTAATGTTGATTTCATGTTGCTGATCAATAATACTCTCCAAGGTCTTATTTGACAATAGGACCATTGTACCATCCGTTTTTTAGTTAACGTGTTGGCAATTTTTTTTTTCAATTTCATTTATTTTTTTCTTTTTTTATTTTCTCTCTCACATGTATTTTATAAAGTACTTTATTTATTAAATATAAATTATTTATTATAACATATTAATATAATATTATTTCTTACTTGTTATTTCATTAAAGAATTTTAATATTTTAATACATATAATTTATTGAAGGGTTATTTCCATAAGGCTCTCCTAAACTATCGTAATTTTTCACATCTAACCCTGAACTACAAATTTATTTTTTTTATCTCTAAATTATCATGATTTTTTTCACTTTAGCCCTTCCGTCTACTTTTATTATATTTTTCGTTACTTTTAATTTTTTTTCCATTTATGAAAAGACTAAATTGCCTCTCCCTCCATAACGCATCAAATAAAAAATATAAAAATGTAAAAGGGAAAAAATTGTGGGGAGGGTAATTTAGTCTTTTTCATAAATGACAATTTTTTTGTTTACCGCTTTGATCCTTCATTAAATTAATTTAATACTATATTATGTAACATTAATATTATGTTATGTAATATTATGTTATGAATCTAATACTATATTATCTTACATTAAAATTAATTTTTATTATTACATGTATACTAAGAATTATATTACACATGAATAAATATTATGATTTATTAAGATCAAATATTATATATTATTATTTTAGTGTTTTTTAATAATATATCATATTGTCTGATATAAAAAAAATATCTTTAAACTTGAAAATATTAATAAAGTATTAATGGTCAATGTTTAATTAACTTATACTAGTCCTAAATCCCGTGCGATGCACGGATGAATATTACAAAAATAGTATAGAATTCAGATAATATAATTTATAATAATTAATAAAAACTAATTTACTAGCATTTAAATATGATAAATAAGTTAGTCTATTTTAAAAAAATTAAAATTCAATTTAAATCTATAAAGACCCCATTTCTTGAATTATTTTTTCTTAAATAATTAACTATTTTCCAAAAATAGAACTTTTTTATGATTTGTAAATTTGTATTTATTTTATAAGGAAATTTTAATTTTTATTGGACTCAAATAGAATTCTTTGTTTAAATTATTTCTAAAATTTGAAAATAAGGAATTTTTCTAAAAATGAAATAGTTGTTCATTACCTTTTAGAAAGAAAAGATTATTTATTTTAATCATACTCAAATTGATAAAAAAGAAAAAAATTAATCTTAATTTGACTTAGTAGTGAATTATTTATTTCAAACTACTTTTATATTTTGAAATAACATGTTCTCTTTTAGAACAATATTATTTTTATCAATGCATTATTCTTAGAAAAGAAACTATTATTTATTTCAATCATAACTAAAGAATTTGCGTATAATAAAAATACTCATAAATTTAATGTTCTTTTATTTCAAAATTTCAAAAATAAAAAATACTTACAAAATATCATTTAGAAAGAAAATAATTTATTTTGATATACTCAAATGGATAAAAAGAAAAGATTAATATTAATTTGACTCAAATTAAATTATTATTTTGTATTATTTTTTTAATTCCGAAAATAACAAATTATTTTTATTTACATAATATCTTTTAGAAAGAAAATAATATTTATTTTAATCGTACTCAGATTGATAAAAAGAAAAGTTTAATCTTAATATGACTCAAATTGAATTATACATTTTAAATTTCCAAAATAACATAATTATATTTTAAATTTATAATTACTTTAAATTATTTTTTAATAGGAATTATTTTTACTTGATATTATAATTATTTTAAATTATTTTTTAATTGCAGAAAACAACAAAAAAATTTAAATAGGAATTATTTTTACTTGAAATCATACTCAAATTGATAGAAATGAAATATTAAACTTAATTTGACTCAAATTAAATTATTTATTTATCAATTTTTATTTATGAAAAATAACAAATTATTTCTTTCTTTTTTTACCTTATATAACATACTATTATAAGATTATTTATCTTTAATTTTAATCATACTCAAATTGATAAAAGAAGAAAGATTAATCTTAATTTGACTCAAATTAAATTATTTTTAAATTTCGAAAATAAAAAGAATTACAAAATATCTCTTAGAAATAATATAATTTATTTTAATATACTCAAATGGATAAAAAGAAAAGATTAATCTTGACTCAAATTAAAATTTTATTTTATATTTTTTAATTCCGAAAATAACAAATTATTTTTCACTTACATAATATCTTTTAGAAATAAAATAATATTTATTTTAATCGTACTCAAATTGATAAAAAAGTTTAATCTTATATGACTCTAATTGATAAAAAAAAGTTTTATATATTGTTACCTTATCTAGCATACTTTCTATGATTAGTTTTATCTTTTAAATTTAAACTGAATTTTTATTTTATTTTTTAATTCTGAAAATAAGATTTTAACTTCTTAATTATGCTAATTATTATTATTTGACAAGTGCCGTCATGATAATCTATAATTTAGAAAGAAATCAATTTATTTTAACATACTCAAATGGATAAAAAGAAAAGATTAATATTAATTTGACTCAAAATAATTTTTATTTTATATTATTTTTAAGACCGAAAATAATAAATTATTTTTTATTTACATAATATCTTTTAGAAAGAAAATAATATTTATTTTAATCATACTCAGATTGATAAAAAGAAAAGTTTAGTCTAAATATGACTCAAATTGAATTATATATTTTAAATTATTTTTTAAAATTTCTGAAATAACAAATTATATTCTAAAAGGAATAATAAATAATTGAAAATTATTTGTTTAAATCATTTTTTAATTCCAGAAAATGACAAATTAATTTTTAAAATGGAATTATTTTTACTTGTAATCATACTCAAATTGATATTAATGAAATATTAAACTTAATTTGATCAAATTAAATTATTTATTTATAAATTTTTAGTTCTGAAAATAACAAATTAGTTCTTTTACATTTTTTACCTTATATAACATACTATTATAAGGTTATTTATCTTTACTTTTAATTATACTCAAATTGATAACATAAGAAATATTAATCTTCATTTGACTTAATTTAAATTTATTTTATATTATTTTTAAATTTAGAAAATAAAAGAATACTTACAAAATATCTTTTAGAAAGAAAATAATTTATTTTAATATACTCAAATGGATAAAAATAAAAAATTAATCTTATCTTGACTCAAATTAAAATTTTATTTTATATTATTTTTTAATTCCGAAAATAACAAATTAATTTTTACTTACATAATATCTTTTAGAAAGAAAATAATATTTATTTTAATCATACTCAAAGTGATACAAAAAAGTTTAATCTTATATGACTCAAATTGATAGAAAAAAGTTTTATATATTGTTACCTTATGTAATAGACTTTCTATGATTAGTTTTATCTTTTAGATAGAAAGAAAATAATAGTGATTTTAATCATACTCAAACTCATAAAAAAATTTAATCTTATATGACTCAAATTGATAAAAAAAAAGTTTTATATATTGTTACTTTATGTAAGAGACTTTCTAATTAGTTTTATCTTTTAGATTTAAATTGAATTTAATTTTATATTATTTTTAATTTCTAAAATAAGATTTAAATTTTTAATTATGTTAATTATTATTATTTAACACGTGTCGTCGCTATATTTGGTCACTTATCGCGCTCTCGACTCTCATGCTTTTACCTCTGTTTATATATATATATATATATATATATACTTTATTATTTTTATTAAAAAAATATTTTTTTATTCACGAGATAGAATCTTATAATCCTTAATACGATTTTACGATTTTCAAAACATCTTACGATCCTATTGTAGCGCCCCGAAAGTCGGCCCCGCCACACGGCGCGACCTTCTCCCACGGCGCTACGCTGACTCTTTGACTCTTTTCTTTCTTTGACTCTTTCGTTGACCGGGCGGTCAATGCAAAGCGGAAGACTAAATAATCTAGCGGAAGATTTGAAGAAATAGAATAATACAACAATATGAAAGGGATGCGGAAGCTAAATAGAAAATGGTACATCCAAGAGGCATATACAAATCCATGCCAAAAGTATAATTCTATAGGTCCCATCTAAACTTTAGGTAACCATGTGCATACACCACCAAGCTGTAGTCGCCGCACACACATCAACAGCTCGCAATCATCATCAAATACCTGTGGGGATCACACAGGGGAGCAAGCTCAACCGTTAGCACAAAGCTAAGTGTGAGTTCATATAAATCATAAATCAATTCTATCAGAATATATAGCATGAAATTAATATAAAGAAAGGAAATGAAATCGAGCTATCATAATTGGTTCCAATCAAAATATGGCATGAGACGAGTGTACAACTTCATAGAATCATCATGATAAATGTGTCTTGTCAACATGGTATGACGGAGATTATAGCATCGATATCAAAATGGGATCGGATTTCCCGAGAGAGAAAGAGATCATCTTTTCATAAAATGGCATAATGAAGATCATAACATCAGTATCATAATAGAAACTAGATCACAAGAGAGAGAGGGAGAGAACATATTTTCTCTCATCAAAGTGTGACATGAAAGAAGGTGAAATCACCATGAGGGAAAGATCAAGTCATCATGAATCGTTGTCATTAGTCATGGCAAGAAGAATGGAGATCATAACGTCAATATTATAGAAGAAATCAGAATCACAAGAGAGATATCGTCTTTCCATAAAGTGGCAATCATGGATATCATAGCATTTGTTTATTCATTCATTCATTCATGCATTCATACATTCATTCATAACTTTATATCTGTACATACATCTATTCATTCATTCATCTTTACATTCATCTTTACATTCATCTTTACTTTCATCTTTTGAAGAGCTCTTCATCTTTAGGGGAATACCATTGCATAAAACTGATGATACAGCTATCTAGACATCATATGCACGTGGGGGATCAGTGCCACGGCGAACTCCGTCGGGTTAGGATGACCTCGCCACCGGCGAAAGGAACCATCCGTGGGAGAGACTCCCGCCTAGATAGAGCAAATGGTAACCCATGAGGGGCCTGTTACGAGGCAAGAACATCATCCCTCATCGTACTTGTGCCTGTCTTTCGATTTGTCGATCAAGGCAAATGCAGGTCTTCGTCTTTCGACGGATCTTGATTTGTTTAAAAAAAATCCAGTGGATGGAAGCTCAATTAGAAAATCATATTTAAGATTATAAAGTCGTGACTTCCAATCCACACGACGAATGCCCAAAAGTCACGGGTCATCTGTCGAGAACATTTCGATTGACCGAAAGAGTGTGGTCGCCGCTTTTCATTATGCTTAGTCATCATGTCATAATTCATCATTATTCATCGTCATTCATTGTCATTCTTCATCATGTTCATGGAGGTCGTCATTGCTTTAAAATCATAGTCGTTGTCGTACACAGTAAAGTTCGCAAAAAAATCATTATCGTTCTTGGCATAATCAAATTTGGTTTGTTTCATGAAGAGAGGTTGATAGTCATAATCAGTAAGAGACATAAATTCATAAAAGGTTTGTGGCAATAAGATTCCTTGGATGAGTATAGTAAGGTTTTCACATTTGATCACAAAATCGAGAGTCACAATATCGGGGTCGGGGTCGCAACCCGGGCCGAGTAAAAGAAACCCGGGCCGAGTCGACTTTGATCAGGCTCGGTCTGCCAGGGTGAAGACTGAGAGAAAAACTCGGGCCGGGTCGGGTGTACACCCGGGCCGAGTTGAGAAGGTGATCGAGTCGGGAGAAGTGATGCTCCCGATCGTCTTCTCCACGCAGAAATCCGGGCCGGGTCGTGGGTGACCTGGTCCGGGCACCTAGTTCGCCCCGAGCTCGAGCTCAGCGTCCATGGTGGACCCGAGTCGTGCTCGGAGTAACCTAGTGCGGCCAGACTGAGCCCGGGCCGAGTTTGGAGGAACTCGGGCCGAGTTCGACCGAGTCGTAAAATAGGTTCGATAGTTCAACTTTTTCTAGTGATCATCGGAGGTTTACAACAGAACTATTTACATCATAGGCGTGCATTTATGAAATAGAAATACGTCTAAAGTCTAATACACAGCAATCACAGTCCTAAGCATGCATCTAACAGTAACTACGGCTATGATAGTTCATGCTTTCGTTCTTTCATCTATTCATTTCGTTCATGTGCATAATCATTCCAATTTCATACATGTACGTCTTTGTATTATCAGTTCAGTCCTTCATGTCATCATCTCAGTTAACTTGCGCTTCTTAAACCATGGCAGTAACAATCATCGTATTAACATAACATGGATCATAATACATGGGCATTTTTGGATCAGTTCTTGGGGGTTCAAATCAGGCATGCTTTGTTCTTCAAGAGATCACGATTCATGATAAAGATCCCGAACCACACACCTTCTTGCCTAAGCCGTTGTGGTTCGTCCTAGTGCTGTCCGTGTCTCCCACCCCTTCTCATGTCGTCAGCGCCGGAGGTGGTCGCTGACGTCCGTCCGTACTCGCTGCTGTCCGCTCGCCGGAGAGGGGAAACAAGACAGGTGAGGCGTGAGGTCGGAACGATGAAACAGAGGAGAAACGTGGGAGAGGTGAAAAGAGGACAGACCCTTACTGCTTTGGAGTTCAGAGACGATCACTGGCGCTGCTCATCCATCCTCGGCTGTCCACGCACCGGAGGAGAAGAGCGAGTGAGAGGTGATCTCAGAGCGAGAGAAAACAGAGTGTGCGCAGGGGAGAAGATGGAGAGGGAAATGAGGGAGGTTCTCACCGCGTCGGAGTCTCCGCTGTCCGTCTCTCACATCGCCGATGTTAAGGGCGTTCGCCGGTGCTGATCGCTTATACATTGGCGCAGCTCGACGGCAAAGGAGGGAGGAGCAGGGCAGCGGTTCGTTCTCAGGTCTCCAGCCATCGTCCTTCGCCTTCTCGTGTGTCGAACATGGCTGCTGGTGGCTCTCCATCATCCTCCGTCCACAGCCACAGCAAGGAGAACGATGAAACGGAGAGGGAGAGCTTCAAGGAGAGAACGAGAGATGGGAGAAGGAGGAGGGTCGGGTGCTTTATAAAGGGGTGTCCAACCTTTGGCTTCTTGCCTTGGAGATGGGGGTGAATCCTGGAAGCAGGAGCTCAGCCAGACATCTTGACTTTGCCATTGGAGGTCATGGCGGCAGGAGGTGAGAGATGGACATGGGGAAAAATGCAACGAGAATGAGACAAGGAAAAACATATAAGGAGAGAGGACAACAAAATAGGACAAATATGAAAGTTACAATGAGTTCGTCCTTCATCATTTCGTTCTCTTTTTTTTTTTCCTTTTTTTTTTACCGTTGTGTTACACCTATCTCCAAAAATGATCCGGACAATAATTACTAGATACGGAAAGGCTGCTCTCCAATAAATCTACAACCATGCTCTCCAATAAATAGTACATCGAGAAAGCCTGATCTTGCCACTAGCTAATACCTTTCTCTCCCCTTCATATGCAGATGATTTATATTTCGGCAATGCCTTCGACATTCACTTCTTCCTGAAGCTCTCGTCAGTTCGCTTCCGCAGCATCTTCTCGTCCTGTGCAGACGCCCGCGTGCAGATCGAGAACTAAGCTGACGAAGGAAGCTGATCGACCAGCAGCTCGATCACTGCATATATTTATTACTAATGGCGGCGAACGCAACCGCCGGGCACAACGCCGTCGCGCAGACCGAGTTGAGCCCGCTCAGCGCGACGCCTTGGAAGCAAAAGGCCGGCGCCGGTGGGGGAGCCGTAAGCGCCGAGGACGCGTCGGCGAGGCTGGCGTGGAAGGACCTGACGGTGACCGTGGCGTCCAGGAAGGGCGGGGAGGCCCGCAGGGTGCTTGATGAGCTCACGGGGCACGCGGAGCCCGGGACGCTGACGGCGCTTATGGGGCCGTCCGGCTCCGGCAAGTCGACGCGCTCGCCGGCCGCCTCGGCCCCGGTGCTTTGCTCTCCGGCTCTGTGCTCCTGAAAGGGAGGAAGGCAAAGCTCTCCTACGGCACCGCGGTAACAACATGCATCATCATCCTATTGCTTCTTTTACTTCTCCTTAATTTGCTTTTGCTTAACGTGAATGGTTTCTTAATATATGGATTATGCGTGCATAAACTTTTCAAAGTTTATTAATATTATGAAAGTGTTCAAACATAACAACATTATAATAAAATTTACTAGTTTATATTTTCTTTTTTCAATTTTTCTTTTGACTATGTTAGGATGGGAACTTTTAGTTCTGGTTTAGTTTTAAAAATTAATTGATTAGATGAAAAGAAATTAACAGGTGTTTGAAAGAAAAATGTAAAGACGAAAGTTTTAAAAGATATTTAATAGATAAATTTTAGTGAATGTTTGAATAAAATTTTAGAATTAAGAATATAATTTATTATTTTATAAGGTATAAAATTATAGTAAATAAAATATATATATTATATGTATTTCTTTATCTAAAATTTACTAAATCTTAAGATCTAAATATAGTATAATTTTTTTAATAAAAACAATTGAAAATTTTAATTAACAAAATTCTATTAAAATAAGTACAATGTTATACATAAAATTTTGCACTAATTTTATTTAATTAATATTATAGTACAATAAATATAATTAATACAATGTGTATATCAATTCTGTTAATTAATATGAATTTTTAATAATTTCATTTTACTACAACACTAAACAAAATATTTTTAAATTTTTAGAACTCAATAATTTATAATTTTAATTAATAAAATATTTATAATTTAATTTATAAGTTGAATAATAATATATTAATAAATAAGTAAAATATATTAAAGATAATTAAAAGTAAAATGAAAAAAAAAGAAAAAAAAAGCCCAACAAAAACAGAAAGTCATGTAATAAGTGACATGACAGCGAATTGAGCAAGTTCACATTATTAAACTTTAGTTCAAATTCTGTCGTCCAAACACAGCCTTTTATATTAAACTCTCAAAAGTTTATGTTTCCTTTTAAAAATAATAGATCTCTTAATTAAAAGTTTAGACATTAAAAAAGATGCTCTCTTTATAATTTTAAAATGATTAATTGGTACTTAAGTTGTAAGATCCTCAAGATTTTTTTCCATCTTAGTGAATCCCAACATAATTTTTTTATCCACATAAATCAAGTTATTTTGTTCTATAATTTTCAAGTTAAAATAATAAAAAAATGTATTGTTAGTTTGGAAAAAATCTTATGTTATAATTATGTCATAAATAATAAATTATCCACTTTTGACGGTTCACATCTATCCTTTATTTCAACAAATATATATTTTTTTAATTGTGTTAGGCCTTGGTCTCCCTTTTAATTAAACATGACAATTATATTTCCAAGAGTAAATTAGTGCGGGCGTATGACACTGCTTTTTGACCGTTGATCGATTTAATTACAATGAGTATATATTAATTACTTTAGTTTGATAGTACAGAAATGTAATTAATTCATCTTTATAGTTTTTCCATCTATAGCTATTTGTTCTTAAAAAAGCATTTTGTTAATAATCGAACCCCAAAGTAACAATATTTAGTAATAATATTCCGAATCCCAACTAACAGTATCTGTTGGCCCAAATCTCGCAAGATCTAGTAGACCAATCTCGTTCTCCACCTGTAGCTATCACATGGTCAAAACTCAAAGATCGACCGCCGAAGGATATTTTAGCAGTCTCTTGAATCACCGTCATGGCGTCCGCGCCCTCTCTGCTCTCCTCTCTTCTCATTTTTTAGCTCCTCCTCCTCACGACGGTCATTGGGATAAAAATGCCTGAAAGATGGCGGCTGATCGAATTCTCCCGACGATCAGATAGTAGCCGATCAGACTTTCCGACGATCCAACAGTTATCCAAGAAACCAGAGAAGAATAAGAATTGGGAGGGAAGACATAATTTTCATATTTCAAAAAACTATCGTATACATCTCCTCTCTTCGAGTTTTATATGTGCTTAAAAAAGTGTTACAAACTGAAAAAGATATAAACCTTATATCGTATAACTAACGATATGCCGACCTATGTTATAAACCGCCTAACTGTGCAGACATTCTGTAACAAGGCATTCAGCGAATACAAAAAATAGGAAAGAAAAAAACTTTATCAAACAACACTCCCCCTCAAGTTGGGTTTTCAAATAAGTCAAACAACCCCAACTTGCGTACCAGATAATCATGCCGATGTCGATCAAGTGCCTTTGTGAGAATATCAACCAATTGATCTTTAGAGGCAACATGTAGGATCTTAATCAGCAGTGAAGATTTGTCTTGAACAAAGTGGCAATCGATTTCGATATGCTTGGTACGCTCATGAAAGACTGGGTTGTCGACCATCTGAATCGCGGCCTGACTGTCAGTATAAAGTGAGAAAGGATGATGCAAGGGTAATCGCAGTTCAGCAAACAATCGATCCAACCAAATGAGCTCTGCAACAGTTAAAGCTAAACTTCGATACTCAGATTTTACAGAGGAACAAGAAACAACTGATTGCTTCTTAGATTTTCACGAGACCAAAGAATCCCCAATCTTAATGCAGTACGCAGAAATAGATCTTCTGGTTAGAATACAAAAAGCCCAATCAACATCACTGAAGGCAGTTACAGAAGAATTTTTTATAGCTAAAAATAGGAGTCCATGCCCAGGTGAAGATTTGAGATATTTTACTAGTCTCAAAGTTGCCTAATAGTGTGAAGATTTTGGAGCATGCATGAATTGACTCAAATGCCCAACTGCAAAGGCTATATCTAGCCTGGTTTGCATGAGATAAATCAACCTCCCAACAAGTCTCTGAAAAATTTCAGGGGACTTAGTGTATCAGATATGGATTTATCAAAATGTTGATCAAACTCGATAGTTGTTAATTACAGATTCTGCTCAAAAAGGGTGAAAATTGATTTAGAGGCTGTGAGACATAAATCAGCAAGTAAATTTAGAGTATACTTTCTCTGATTCACAATAATGCCTGAACAGGACCGAAGAATTTCCATTCCCAGAAAGAATTTTAATTCTCCAAAATCCTTCTTCTTGATATAAGATTGTAAATCTTGCTTTGCTAATTCAATAAGTTTCATACTATTTACAACAACTAAAATATCATCCACATAGACCAGCAAGGCTACAAATTCACCACCTTGAGTCTTAGTAAAAAGAGTATAGTCATTCTGGCTTTGTACAAATCCAAAAGCAAAGAGTATCTTTGTAAGTCTGATATTCCATTGCCTTGAGGCCTGCTTCAAGTCATATAATGAACGAAGAAGTTGACAGGCTTTACCCTTTGTCTCCCCCTGAATTTGTAAGCCTTCAGGTAGAGTCATGTAGACCTCTTCAAACAAGTCTCCATTCAAAAAACATTATTAACATCCCAAATGAAAGGGCAACCAATTTAATTGTGCAGCTGCAGTGAGCTGATAGTAACAGACTTGGCCACCGAAGAAAAAATGTCCTTGAAATCCACCCCTTCCTTCTGATTGTATCCTTTAGCCACAAGTCTAGCTTTGAATCTTTCTATTTCTCCTGTGGAAGTAACTTTGACTTTGTACACTCATTTGCACCCAACTGGCTTCTTCCCTGGAAGTAATGAAACTATCTCCCAAGTCTTATTATCCTGTAAAGCACTCAGCTCATCATTCATAGCCTGGATCCACCTGGGATCTTGAATTGCTTGACCATAGTAAATTGGCTCCTCAAACTTAGAGATTGCTGTGAGGAATGCCTGATAATGAGATGTATAGGCATGATAAGATAAAACATATTGCAGTGGATGGTCAACATAAGTCAATTTTGCAAAAGTGACAATATAGTCTTGCAGCCAGCCTAGTCGTTTGACAACCCTCTGTGGCCTTTGAGGATTAACAGGGAGAGGAACCAAAGAAGGAATGTCCAAATGCTCTGACGTAGACTCTGTATTAGAGCCACTAACTAGTGAAGAAACATATGGAAGTTTTAATTCTGGTTGTATTGCATATGTCACAACCTCAGTGTTGTTATTAGAAGAATCTGTATTGTTCCTTGGAGAATATGTTGCCTGATGATAGTTGAAGAAGTCAGGACATGAAGAATCCAGCACACCTTGGAGATTCACAGAAGAAGGATTTAATGGAAGTCTGATGTCTTTCAATAAGTGATCAAACTTATAAGGAAAGATATGCTCTACAAATTTCGCATCTTTAGAAATAGAAATTTTTTCTGAGCAAAGATCTAAAACTTTATAGCCTTTGTGAGTCATTGAATACTCCAGCAAGGCACAAGGCTTGGCTCTTCTATCAAATTTATGTGTGATGACTTTGTTAGTCACATAACAAAGACATCCAATAACCTTAAGATGAGCAATATCAAGAGATCTTTTAAAAATAAGACTCATAAGGAGAAAGATTATTTAAAACCTTTAAAGGCAACTTGTTAATGACATGAACAACAACCTTAATCAATTCCCCCCAGAATTTTATAGGAAGATTGGACTGAAAAAACATTGCTCTTGCCACTACTAGAATATGTCTATGTTTCCTCTCTACAACACCATTTTGTTGAGGAGTATAGATGCAAGAACTTTGATGCCAAATTCCTTTGTCTGAAAGCAAAGTTTTACATATGTTATTGTGATACTCTGATCCATTTTTTGTTCTTACGACTTTAACCCTTTTATAGATGCAAGAACTTTGATGCCAAATTCCTTTGTCTGAAAGCAAAGTTTTACATATGTTATTGTGATACTCTGATCCATTTTTTGTTCTTACGACTTTAACCCTTTTATTATATTAATTTTGAACCAAATTAAGGAAACTGCATAATGTTGAAAAATGCTCTGACTTCTATTTTATCAAATACACCCATGTGAGTTTTGTATAATCATCAATAAGAGTCATGAAATAGCTGCAACCATCATGTGTAGGAGATTTAAAAGGACCACACGTATCTATATGAATCAAATCTAGAATGTCACTTTGATTTAGACATAGCTGAATGAAAAGGAAGTCGAGTTTGTCTAGCCAATGGACAAACGATACAATGAGATATATTCTTGTCAATTTTACAATGCTTGAATTCAGGAATCAATAACATTCTATCATATGGCAAATGTCCAAGTCGATGATGCCAGATTTTTAAGTCAGACTTTGGAATAGTCACTCCCCCTCCTGCTATATTCTTCAGACTACAATGATTTCCCAATAGGTAATAAAGCCCCTCTCGTACTTCGTTCCCCTTACCATTCAGACAATCCTGAATGAAAATAGAATTTGCAGTAAATGAGATAACGGAAGCCAAACCTTTTGTCAATTGTGCAACAGAGATCAGATTGAATTTGAAGTCCAGTACAACCAGGACATTATCAAGTCTTATGTCAGAAGTTAAACAAAGAGAGCCTGTATGAGTGGCTACAGAAGTTGATCCATTTGGTAAAGAAACAATGTTTTTAGAATTTAGAGGTTTAACACAAATAAGCCAATCTTTGTGAGATGTCATATGACTTGATGCGCCAGAGTCAATAATCTAGTCTTGAGAAAACAAATTTGAGGATGTACCTGCCATATTTGCAGAGTGTTCCAAAGAAGATTTGTTTTGATTTCCTTGCAGCAGACTTAGGATATATTTTTGTTGCTCCTCAATAAATGGAGAACTCATTTTTGCATCAAGGTAATCATTCTTAATTGTTTCCGCTTCAGAAGAAGGCTGTAAGGCAGCTGAATTTGCAACACTTTGCCCCTTATTTTTAAATTTCTGTGGGTAACCAATTATCTTATAACATTGGGCCTTCTTATGTCCAGGCTTCTTGCAATGATCACATATGATTTGATAATCCTTTTTTGGTCTATACTGAACCTTGTTCCCAGATAATGCCATCTGTTCAATTAACAAGGAGTAAGCCTGATTGATAGAGGGCAAAGGAATCATGATAAGAATCTGTGTTTGAACATGATTGAAACAGTCATTTATGCCCATCAGAAACCTATACAACTTCCTTTGCTCTAAGAAATCAGTATATTCCTTCCAGTTGCCTGTGGTAAGAGTCTCATGTGTCATAAAAGATATTTCCTCCCAGAGACATTTTAATTGTGAAAAATATTCAAAAATTGAAAGATGCCTTGTCGTAGTTCATACAAACTTTTCTACTGAATATACTTGCATAGAGTTAACTTTCTGAAATCTTTCTTTTAGATCAGACCACACTACACGTGCACTCTGTGAATATGAGATCCTGTTGATCAGACTCTTTGTACAAGACATACGAATCCAAGAGATTATTAATGCATTACACCTCTTCCAGTGAAATTTGAAATTAATGTCTACTTTATCAATTGTAAATGATCCATCTACAAAAACATGCTTATTTTTTGCAAAAAGGGCATTAAACATAGCATCACTCCATTTTGCATAGTTTTCTGCACCTAACAATTGATCTAAAATCAGAAGTATCTGATGGACTCAAGAAGAGCGGATTCATCACATCAAGCACCAAAGAACTCAATCCGGAAGAACTTGAATCAGACATTATGATTGCAAAAAATCAGAAACAAAAGAACACCCAAGTCTCAAATCTGACCCTACTAATCACTCGAAAACCTTGAATGCAATTACTCAATCCAATGGAATCTGGAGAAGAATCAGATCTAGGAAGACTTATCTTGCATCCGAGCTAGAAAGAAGAATCAGATCTGAAGCTCCTTGAGATGGATTTGATACCATGATAAACATGCCTGAAAGATGGCAGCTGATCAGATCCTTCCAGCGATCAGATGATATCCGATCAGATCCTTCAAGCGATCCATCAGTTATCCAAGAAATCAAAGAAGAACAAGAATTGGGAGGGAAGACATAATTTTCGTATTTCAAAAAACTATCGAATACATCTCCTCTCTTGGAGTTTTATATGCGCTTACAAAAGTGTTACAAATTGAAAAAGATATAAACCTTATATCATATAACTAATGATACACCGACCTACGTTATAAACCGCCTAACTGCCGGCACGCGGACATTTTGTAACAAGGCATTCAGCGAATACAAAAAATAGGAAAGAAAAAACTTTATCTGACAACACACTGTCATCGCCGCTGATGGCACCGGCAGCTTCGCCAGCCTACAACAGATAAACTCGGTCGGCGACGACGATCACGTCCAGTCCCTCGGCCGGTTCGCCATCTCGGAGAATGCCTGCGCAATCCGCCAACGGCGAGGCGTGGCCAGAACGGCCGCCGAGCAGCCGCCGCGACGACTCCACGAGGACGGCGGCGTCGTACAACTGCTCGTTGCCGTTGCCGTCCGACCTTCAGGTAGTACAGCATCCTCGACACCTCGTCCCAGTGCATGTACGCCTTGGTCACGCCCAAGAATGTGAGGGAGCCGTTCTGGCCCAGATGCTAGTCTCGTTCGGACCGACCCGCCCTCTTCCCACCGTCTGAGCGGGACCTCGCCGTCGCACGTAGTTGATCAAACGATGGCGGAGGCGTCCGAATAAATAACGAGAAAGTGTTTCGTCCTCTTTGTGATTTTTTTAGATCTCTGGGACCGGGACTTTGAATATAAATAAGATTTTCTTAAAAAAAAATATGAGCGTAAAGTTATTTATTCGAATTAGATTAAAGATTGAAGGTTATAAAATTGGAAAGTGGCCTATATAAAAACCAGCAAGGAATTTATTAAATATTTATTAGTTTAACATGGTTAACCAATCTTGAATCGAATGAAGTTCAATAGAATTTAAAAGATTTATTAAATATTAATTTAATGAGAAAAAAATTCAGCTGAGTCAAGGTGTTCTTGGTTGGCATTCAGAAAAAACAGATGCACTACCAGTATGTATGTTCATATGCCATGTAAAAATTCAATATAAATAAAAGAGTTTGATTAAAGAATTATACTGGTAGCAAAAAGAATATTTTACTGCAAACACCAATATTGAATTTTTACTTGGCATATGAATACTGCAAACACCAATACTTTCATTCAATATTTTACTGCAAACTCTCATCCAAACACCGCATTAAAGAATTATGAATACCAAAAAGAGTATTGTTTTGATTGAATGAAAGTGTTATCACTTTTGTTAAGCTCATGCCAAGCAATGATTTTAAGTGGATCGCTCCAGGCTTGTGTTCCATTTAAGATTAACTTGTATTAAATCTAAATCATCGAAATTTAATAAAGCCCGGTTACATATTTTTAGATGGGCAATGCTCCATAGGCTTGGACATACATTTTAATAGAGTTTGTTTTTGGTATAAACAAAACAGTCAATACTTTCTCTATATCTATCTCATACTTTTATTAATAACTCCAACATCGTTCACTGTTTTTAATCATTTGTATGTACACCTTTCATAAGAAGGGAACAGATAATCTTAATACAATCAAGTAAATTGATTTAATTTTCTATACAACTTTTTCAAAGGCGTATTTTTACATAGAAATATGATTTTGCTATACACAATCAATTTGTGTCGTATAAAACTAAAGCGATTTTCATCACAGAAAATTCAATAGTTATTACATTCTGTAGTATCAGGATGACATGGTACAAAAATATCATTCTTAGTGATCAAATTTTATCATTAAATCTTACATCTTATTGATGCATTGTTTTTTTTTTCTTCTCTGTTTGAACCTGCTAATCCACTTTTACACAATGCAGTTTTCCATAAAACTATTTGCGGTCCTTATATTAATAGATAATTGATTTCATTAAAAAAACACTCTTTCTTTTTTATTAAAAAAATATTTCCTTCCATGCAGCTCCATTAATTGATTTCAGCACCTAAAGTGATATTATGATCATGGTGTAGGCATATGTGACCCAAGACGACGAGTGCTTGCTGGGTACGTTGACGGTGAGGGAGACGATCACGTACTCCACACAGCTCCGCCTGCCGGACGACATGCCGTGGGAGGACAAGCGAGCACTGGCGAAGGACATCATCGCCGAGATGGGCCTCCGGCACTGCGCCAACACCGCCGTCGGGAACTGGTACACTCGGGGCATCAGCGGCAGCGAGAAGAGGCGGCTGAGCATCGCCCTCAAGATCCTCACCAGGCCTCGGCTGCTCTTCCTCGACAAACCCGCGGCCGGGCTCGACAGGTACATGCAAATTATTGCAACACATAACATAAGTGAAGTGATCTGTTGTTGCCTTGTTGGGTCTACATTCATGTTTTTTTTTTACTCGGTTCCACTCCATGAACTGACCAAAAATTTCTTAATTGGCTGAACGAAAATGGCAGCGCTTCTGCCTTCTTAGTCGTGAAGACGCTGCAGGAGCTCGCAGAAGAAGGCCGAACCATCGTCGCGGTGGTCCACCAACCAAGCAGCCAAGTTTTCAAGCTGTTCGATCGTCTGTGCTTACTCTCAGGAGGTAAAACTGTTTACTTCGGAGAGGTGTCTGCTGCTCATCATGTAAATTATGAATGATACCGTCACAGTGATAGTTATCAAGCGGAGAAATTTAGATAATCAAATCTAAAAGAATTTAAATACGTACAGTTCTTCGGAAAAGCCGGCTTTCCCTGCCCGCCTCAGAGGAACCCTGCTGAACATCTCCTGAGGTGCATAAACACCGACTTCGACAAGGTGAAAGAGTACAACCTAAGAAGTTCAGCAAGAATGAGGGTAAGATAACAACTGCCACTGCCAATTAATGATTCAAGTCATCCTTCAAGTCCACGAACTCTTTATCACGTTTGTGGTGACCATCATCAAACACTGCCACACTCTCTCTCTTTCTCTCTCTCTCTCTCTCTGTCCACAGATTGATAAAGCTGTTGATCCTCTAGATCGAGTTACCGTAAGAGAAGCTACCGAAACACTCATGAGGTTCTACGGCCAGTATAATTATACAGCAAGGGAGAGAGTGGAGGAGATCTCCAATGTTGTATGTACAAGATTCACCTGTATTACCGTTGTCCATGGAAAAATGCTAATAAACAAACAAGTTAAAAAAGAATTTCTTTGCCTTGTTTCTTTTTTCTATGATCATACAATTAAGAGTCCTAGAATGTGTTAACAAATCACATGTCCTAATGTCATAGTGTCTCAATGTTGCAGAACGGGGCTGTTTTGGACCCAGGGATTAGTCATGCTGGTTTCTACATGCAGACTAGCACTTTGCTCCGTCGATCATTCACAAACATGTCCCGAGATGTAGGATACTATTGGCTGAGGTTCGCACTTTACGTTGTCCTCACAATTGGTATTGGCACCATCTACTTCAATGTGGGCACCAAGTACAGCGCCATTCGGGTACACTTATCAGTACCTCTGCATCTGTGCTTTCTGGTTCCAACTGTGATTTTATCAACTTTAACTGGTAGTATTGATTAACATACCCTGCCGGAATACCTAAGACCTGTGCCCTTTGTTATTAATCAAATGACCCAGATATCAGCAGATTACTGCACAAAAGATCTGATGATAAAAGTACTATGTTTGCTTGCTGCTTCTGAAATGCCATCAATGCCATACAATGTAAGGATTAGGACCAATGACCATCCCTGTGTTTGATGCAGGCCAGAGGTGCAGCTTCTTCCATCCTCTTCCTCCTCGTAACTTTTATGTCAATTGGTGGGTTTCCTTCATTCGTTAATGACATGAAGGTTTGATGTTGCTGCATCTTTCGAAACATTGATGAGCATCTCCATGCCTTTACACCTACACATCAATCTCTGTTTGTGTTTCTGGTGCAGGTTTTCAGAAAAGAGCGTCTTAACGGCCACTATAGCGTCTTGGCATTTGTAATCAGCAACACACTATCAGGAGTGCCATTTCTAGCCATGATTGCCTTAGTGTCAAGGACAATGTGCTACTTCATGGTGTGCCTTCACTCAGGGTTCTCGCATTACATGTTTTTCATCTTGATCACCTTTGCAAGCATCACAGCCGTTGAGGCACTGATGATGGTCATCACTACCATGGTTTCCAATTACCTGTGTGGCATCTTTATTGGAGCTGGGATTCAGGTAAGCTGTGAAATTATGAATTCAGAGCACCAGAAAACAAAAGAATTCATTAATCTTCAGCATTTGAACTTAGGCATTCCCTAAATTTTGTGCATTGGCGGTCTACATAAATTCATAGTTGCAAACATATGGCCATACACACTGCTAAACCTTAGTTTTCAAGCATAATTCAGGTAGGGTTCATATAGTTTGATGTTTGCAATGCAGGGGGCTTCTTGTTAGTTTCAGGGTACCTGAGGCTCCCAGATGACATGCCAAAGCCCTTTTGGCGCTATCCAGTCTCATATTTAAGTTTTCACTTCTGGGCGCAGCAGGTAATAAAAGTTGTACTAAGTACTAACTCAATATCTAGTAATCCTATTATCCCTATTGATAAATCTTTTCTTATGTGACAACTCTGTATACTTAATTAACAAGGTCAATTCAAGAACGACTACATAGGTCTCAAGTTTGACAATCTCACACCTGACCTTCCAAAAATCCCTGGAGACTATGCATTAAAAAATGTCTTTCAGATTGATGTCAACCAATCAAAATGGATCAGTGTTTCAGTCATTTTCAGCATGATCATCTTCTACAGGATACTATTCTTCATCGCAATCAAGATCAATGAGGGAATAGTTCCATCAGTCAGAAGATACATAGGTAGAAGAATGTCGCCACAATAGTGAATTTACTATTCAGTATTTTCCTAGTGAACACTAAAAGGTTTTATAAACTGTAACAATAGTGAATTTACATATATTGCTAAATAAACTAGATTTTTACTCCCAACCAACAGGAAAAAACCATTCAATTTATGCAGCGAAAGAAGGAAATCGGGTAGAAAACACAATAATACCTTGTGCATAATGTTGTCCATTTCTGCTTCTGCAGTATGATGATAGCATTGGGTTCTAAAGTTTTCTGCACTCTTTACTCACATATTATTTAACCTCAGTCACAACAAGAAGAAGAAAGAAGAAAATTAGGAACACATTTGGAAGAGGAAACATTTCATAAACAGTACATCCACCAGTTGAATGTAAAACTAGGTATATAAGGAAAATCAGAACAAAACTAAACCACTGATTCCAATCTGATACAAAAATAATTTATTGAGCTGAAACCGAGGTGGGAATTGACCTCCAAATCGCCTGGTGGAACTAAGTCATTGTTGTGTTTAACTTTTTTTACAAAACTTGTTTTTCAAACCTTTGTTTTCTTTTTTTTTCTTTCCTTATTTTCTGTCTCTTACATTTCTCTCACAAAATAAATTATTGATTAAATATAAATATTTGAAAAGAATTAATTTAATATTATTTATTGCTTGTCATGTCATATTTTTTAATATTTTGTTAAATATAATTTATGATATTCAAATAATATATTTTTAACAAAATATTTATTGAAAAGAATAATTTATATTGTTAATTTATTAATTAACAAAGTTATATTTTATATTTAAAATACCTATTTAATTCAAACTTGCATTAAAATTAATCTATCACATAAACTTTTTTTTTATCACATCAATTTTCAATCTCATCATTAATCGAACACACTCCAAACTAATATTGTTAATTTAATTATTCTCATAGAACTCGAAAAAAATACAATTCTACTTTCCGAATGCTACTTTAATTCCTCTAAATTAATCCACCAACTCATGTTGAAGGCCAATTCCAAAATGCTGCTTGTAAAACACAAATGAACATTGGAAAACGTCATTACCTTGGATTTAGCACACCCACACCAGCACATGTCCATATGACAAAGAACAAACATGAAATTGAAGGAAAATTGTAAAGAAAATAAAAATGAAAAATATACCATGAAGGAGAAAGTGATGACCTAGAGCTGACTTTCATGGAGATCAAGGGAGATGGCCATGGATGTGCTCTTGCTCACGCTAGTCAGTAGCCAACAAAGCTAAGTGAGTGGTCATACCATCGGGTCATTCTCGAACACGTGCAATGACTAGGGAAAGGGGTGCATGGCCAAGTCTATTTTGAGTCTGAAGTGGCTTACCGATGGTCGCTCGTATAAGCTTCATGTTCACTGGCATGACATGTGCATTGAGTCGTCATGAGACCATGGTATTCGTGCAATGGGTACTTGTGCAAGTGCTTGATGTCCTAAGAAGGGTCACATGGCATCGGAAAAAGGCCAAAAATTATAGGTTGCTACCCCACACCCAAGGTAAATGCACTAAAGTTTATTTTGCTTCCATTAAGTAGAAATATTAGAAACATATGGGCTTGGGGGAGATTAGGCTCATATTCTTGTACGAGAGTTGAGTTGGCAACATGTTTGTGGAAGACCATTTTTGGAGCTGCAATGTTGTTGTAACCCTTATTACAATAATGTCGTTGTCCATATCTCTACTAAGGATAAGACCATTAATAGAAATGATTTTACTAAAGGGTTTCATAAGGCATATAACTTGCTATTGAGCAGTGTGAAACGATCGCATGTTAGGCATTGGACAACTTTAAATAGTCGAAATAGTGGGTTGAGTGGTGGTGACATCACGATGCTTTGCGAGTTCGGTCACGGGAGAAACGACTCATACATTCTCCACACCAGAATCAGTGATGCCCTAGAGCCATTGTCCAGGCTCTATGAGGTTTTCATCTTCAATATAAACTATTATTAGCATTATCAAAATCTATGGATTTACTAATCGAATTTCAACAAGAAACAATTAAAACATTAATAGAAGCATACAACAACAGACTTAAAGATTTTATCTTATAATTTTTTGCTGTCACTTTAGTTTCTCTAAGAAATTCAACCTAAACCTCATAGGTTTGATGTGTCTTGTATCATCCTATTTATTGTCCTTATAATTCTCTCTTTCTATAATTGAGGAAGGAAAAAATATTTTGGTCCAGGACTTCATTGATTAAGTGCTTTTATCTCCCACAAATATTTGTTGCCTAGCATAATCCTCTTTATGCAAATCGATGTAATGTTGAACTTATGACAACAACAGATTTTGACTAGGAACAATATGTTGTGTATCTTACTACAACAGTTTCCTTTTTAGAATATGGAACAAGAAAGTTCCTGGAACAATGACCGGTACATAACTGATTTCTTAATCTAAAAATCTTCTATACTTTGAGCTTTTGTTGAACTTCTTTTTTGAGGTTCATTGCAACAAAGGTGGCTTTAGAACCAATTTTTTTGAGGAGTTGTAAGGACACCTTTACTGGCTTCACTTACAAAGTATAAGAAACAATGATAGTTATGCAAAAGCATTTCATGATATAGACTTTGCAAGGAGAACCACTTACAAGAAGAACCAATGGTCCATCAGCCACTAAAGAATAATTCAATTGTCAATCAGTCACTAAGACACAATTCAAATTGACATTTCAATTCAATTACTATTATCAATCACAATAGTATCCATCGACCATAAATGTCTCAATCATAAAGGTTGTAGTTTAATATCTTATCAATCAAGTATTCTTTACTTTAACTTCAATCATAAAAGTTGTTTCAATACTTCAACCAAGCTTCAACTATAAAGGTTGTTCAATACTTTAACCACGAGGACTGATTCAACTATAAAACTTCAACCATAAAGAATGTTGAATACTTCAACCATGATAGCTATTTCAACCATAAGGACTGCTTAATATTTCAATCACAAGTGTTGTTTTAACCACAAAGACTGATTCAATACTTCAACCACGAGAGCTGCTTCAACCATAAAGGTTGTTCAATACGTCAACCACGAAGGATGCTTCAATCATAAATATTGTTCAATACTTCAACCACAATGATTACTTCAACCATAAAGGTTGCTCAATACTTCAACAACGAGAGTTGTTTCAACAACAAGGACTGCTTCAACCATAAAGGTTGCCATTAACAATTCAATTAACTTTAGACATCAACCATATAAGATGCTTTGAGAGTTTTCTCAAAGGCACCTCACATCTTTTATCTTCTTTGACTTATGTCGTTTATCTTTATTTTCAATTTAGTTTTCTTTACAATCTTGGTGCATCAATCAATATATCATAGACATAGGATCATAATAAGGTCAATATCATAATAATATGATTAGATATAATTAATAATATAAACATCACAATTAAACTTAATCAATAACTTCAAACAAACTCTTCTATCTTAAGAACCTGGGCCAAGTGGAGTGGAACCTGAGCCGGTTCCTATAATCAATTATACACATCTTTCTTATATAACTCGTGTCAGTTCATCGAGTGTCAACTCCTATTTCAATTCGATCAATGTAACCCGAACCAGATGAGACGAAATCCGCGCTGGATTGCCCGATTTCAATTCGTGATCTCCATCTTCGATGAAACTCGGATTGGGTCCTACGAAATTTGAGCCAAGCCGATTCCATTCAATTCGTTAACATCTTCTTCACTATTCGAAACTCAATTCGGATCCTATTCAATTTTCATCCATCCATTAATATCAACGAAACCCATACTGAGATAGTCGAAATTCGGTCCAAATTCTTCACAATTTCATCATGTCGCTCTTAGATTACTCATCCCAAGCCACACACCTTTAAACATAGGCCGGGTTCATACGAACTCGGTCCGGACTATTCAATTGGCACCCGAGTTCTAAGTAACTCGAGTCCATAAGTACAGAACCCGGCCTGGGTTCTATAGTTACTCGACGAATCGTGATTTCGTCGTGACTTCTGGCCTGATTATCCATTGATCACTATTGTCTATTGGCTGCACAAATATCAAAACTCTGGCCATCAATTCCTTCTCAGTGATGCCTCGAAACCCGCATTGATCACTTGAATATTGTTCTCCTATATCGGGGATTTGAAATAGTATTCTCTCAGGTACCTCCTTTCGTGAGAAATCGAAGGAGGAAGAAGGGGGCTCTCATGTATAAATTCCATTGAGCCAAATAATACTTTCTAACCATCCTCTAGGTCCTATTTATAGTTCTTAATTAAGATTTTTTTTACTCCTATTGGGTCTTAGACTAATTTTTCATCAATCATGACTGTCCATAATTAATTACCTTATGTTAAATATTCAAATTTAATAAATCTAAAATTTAGTAATTATTTCATAACCATACTTATTAAAAATTCATCTCTACTCAAATTCCATTTTATCTTTTCAATAATTTCTTTCAATCAAACTCTACTTTCATCTTATTCTTTTATTTCCTCTTTTCTCTAATTTTTGGAATTATTTAATTCTATAATATTTTTATTACTTAATTTTTGGATTAAAATATAATAAATATTATTTTAATGACTAAAATATTTTTAAGTCATAAGACTCAGTCCTATCCTATTTGAGAGTCATATATTCATTAAATTTTTATTGGGATATCAAATCAAATTGAAATCCCTAATCCCAAACTAATTATAATTCCTACTCTCATTAAGAATTAACTTTTTCTTTCTTTTCCTTTTTCCTTTCTAATCATATATATAATTATCCTTAAATTCTAATTCCTTCTCCAAGTAGGGTTGTTCTTTCCTTCTATTCATATTCCTTCTCAAATTATCCTTTTGTCCATTAAACTTTAGCTAAATTACTTTATTGTCCTTATTAAAATCTTGGGATGTTACAATATATATAGATAAACATTGAGAAACTATAACTTTATAAAGAATAATATAAATGTCACGAGAAAATAGCATAATCAGTGTCTTAATATATTATCAAGTTATTACAGAATTTTAATGAGGTTGAATAATCAAATAAAACTTAAATTATGAGTTGTGAAAATCCATATGTAACAAGAGAGTGAAAAAACTTAATAACAAATCAATGTATTAAGATGATAAAAGAGGAGACATTATAGTCATTATAGTGGGTTAAATGTAACAAGGAAAGTCATTATCATAAAGATAAATTATAACATCAATAATGGCATTGATTTTCATTATAATATAGAATCATGCTTTGAGCATAGAGTCATTGTCATCAATAATCATTCATTCATCTTTTCAATTAATGTTACACTATGGAGTATTTTTCACTGTGAAGTGTCATTCAACTCACTTCTAGTGTTGAGGAAAAATATACTATATGTCATAGGGTGGAGTATATTTCAACTTCTTGGATGACAACAAAAGTGTTTTTTAACTTCCTGCTTATAATGTCATAGGTGGAGTATATTTTCATGCATTTTTATCATCAGTTGACACGTGTCTCCTCCACTTTTTCCTGGCAAAGCTTCTTCTCGGTAGTAGAAAAAAGAATCTGCAATAACATTTTGCTTATTTTGTTTTTTTTTCTACTTTGTTTTCTAACAAGCAATCCGCTTAGGGGCAAAACTAGATTTGTCCTCGGAATCGCTTCTTCATCACTTTTGCTCTCATAATCAAAATCTACCATTAGAAACCAACTTCTCTATTTGCCAATGGACCTAATATGCACGAGGTTAGAAAGTTCACCTCATATCACTGCAAAATAAAAATGACTTTAGAATATGAATTTATACACATAAAATCGCAACTTAAAAGAATAATAACGAAAACATGTCGTCGCCTTCTCCTCGGATCATCCTCCTCCTGCCGGTGCATGTGGGTTGTTTACACAACTGTAAAAGGTTGCAAAGTTACTGAAAGTACTCATATTGCAGTAGGTCACCAATTCCAGGAAGACAAGCAGAGAATGGAATGAAGACATGCATGGAATCAATCCATATGTCACTTGCCATTATGTTTTTTGTCAGATATTACTTCTCACCCATCTCCCCTCAGCTTTGTGAATTTGTGTAAAATACCCTCAATGATTGTACTGCCCCACTGTCATTTCTGTATTCTGCCTTCAAATGGACTGTGCAACTTAGTTAGTGACTTCATCATAATTCACTTCACCCTATGGTAGAGCGAAAACTAGCAGCATGCACAGTTAACTTGATGATGCTTTCTTGATCTCCATTACTCTTCTTTTTTTTATTTGTTTCTTCTTCTGATTGCATGAATTCAGGGTTTCAACCTGTGATTTGCATTGAAGGCAAAGTTTGTTTCTCTGTAACCCCTGTGTCACCGCAGTTGCATGCAAATGTGCAAGAGCGTTCAGAGGCCAAGTGGGTGTAGCAGGACAGAGGTCATGCCATGCATCAGCATAAAGGTTTTTGCTTTTGTGGCTTCTGTTGCCTCGCCATGTGATGCTTCCTTGGGCTGCTGTGAGCTCCTTGCAGTGAGCAGCATGTACAACTACTTGCGTACTCTGAAGGGAGAGGAAACTTAAAGAAGAGAGAAGAAGAAGAAGAACCAAAGTTGATTCTTGCATGCGTCGGCACAAGAGTTTTTGAGAGTTGATGGATCTTGGGTTCATGTCTGTTCCTTTTTTCTTCAGAAAACATGATATGAATGATTCAACAAATGGACGGACAGGTTGGTCTACCATAATGTCTTCATTCAACAGAGCAAGTGGAAGGACATGTCAATCTGCCACAATGTTCTTTAATTGCTCAACCAGTTTGGCTCCAATTTGTGTGGATACAGTAAGAAACGTGTAATTCACAGTATTTTCTTCTTCTTCTTTTTTACTTTTCAGAGGTTATGACAGACAGACTACCTACATAACTATATTATATTATATTATATTATATTATATTATATTATATTATATTATATTATATTATATTAGGACACCACATACAAGCCGAGGGACCGGCTCTCCCCAACTTTTTAAAATTTAATAATATGTTGATATGTAAAGTTTAAATTCTAATTTGATTTTTTAAAATATTTGTGTCGTGATATTAAAATGCAGATAATATCTTGTCATATTGATTTAAAATGAGAAAGAGGTTGTCGGTCCAAATATTTTTACATTCAATTTTTGTATCTTGTTTGAGTCTTTTTACCTCATAAAATGCATGGTGAAAAATTCATTCATAGATCATGGAATGAGTGGGCGTATGTTTTCATCAAATTCCATGTGTGTATATATATATGGTGGTACTGGCAATAGGTAAAGTGTCATGAGCCCCACTGGAAAAAAAGGTTTAAATGAATTCACGACAGTGACTTTATCATGGAAGGTTATCTTCTACAAACATGATCTTCAATGTAAATTATTCAAAAGATATATCCTTCAAACTTTTACATATCAAATTAGATTGATGATACAGTGATACATTAATAATTTAATTGTGTCCCAATTATTCCATAGCCTCCCCCGTTTCATTACTTCTTCCAGGTTGTTTATGTGATTTCTCTCTCTCTCCTCTCTCTCTCTCTCTCTCTCTCTCTCTCTCTCTCTCTCTCTCTCTCTCTCTCTCTCTCTCTCTCTCTCTCTCTCTCTCTCTCTCTCTCTCTCTGCCTAATTATTATTCTGTACACAACTAGATATCTTTGCTTCCAGGTCTTGCAACACTTCGAAGTTAATTTTCTGCAATTAAGTTGTCAAACAGCTGTGCTAACTAATTATATTAAGCAAATCTGCGTATATGTCTCAAAGACTCAAACAGCACCGATCACGTACGCAACGCGCAGCATAATGAACAAAAATAAATGCCTGCATGCATCATGTATGTTGTACGAATGCACGGAAGGTAAGCAGAGTGAGAGAGAGAGAAGGGTGGAATAATATTTTGTTAGCAGATGTAATGCTAATTTCATGTTGCTGATCGATAATACCTCTCCATGGGAAGGGACCATGCATATACTATGTAGACCCGCTCACAAGTCACAAGCAAAGGTAGCTGTGCTTCTCTCTCTCTCTCTCTCTCCCCCCTCTTCCCTCATAGTCATAGCTACTGATCTCTTGGACCACCCATCCATATATTTGTTCTTCTCTATTTTTTTATTCTTAGTTGGGCATGTTTGCTGGTCGCCTTCCTCTCTTTTATGAGGTGGGTGCAGTGTGCGTGTGGTCCTCTCTCTCTCTCTCTCTCTCTCTCTCTCTCTCTCTCTCTCTCTCTCTCTCTCTCTCTCTCTTTCTCTCTCTCTCTCTCTGTGCATGCACTTGGGAGGTGAAGATGGCCGGAGATGGTGGTCGATGGTGGTGGCGAGCATCAAGCAACCGTTTGATTCCTCGTGGCGAACAGGGCGTGCAGTGGATCTGCGTGTGCATGAGTAGCTGCACTGCATGCATGGTCCCCCTGATATATATGTGCGAACGATGACCCATCATTGCCGACTGCCTACCACGTTACCATCGAGATCTAGTAATCGATTTATTTTAATTTGCCAACTGGAAGCTAAAATAGATCCTAAATATGGTTATATATATAGAGAGAGAGGAATATTAGGATGTGTCCACATATTTGATTTGAAATGGATGGATCAGATGCATTCACGCGGGTTCAGTTTTATTCATCTGGTTCGAGAGCGCTGGTTTGCGACCCTTCGTGCGTGATTCCTCCATTCGTCTCTTGAACAAACGAATGCGTGAACTGGCGACTGTGCGAGGTCCGGCGATCTGCAGCGCGAGCTCCGGCGATCCACGGAGCTCTAGTGAGGGAAGATCGACGAGGCGAGGGGTTCGGATCCACACCGAGACACATACAAAGTGGATGAAGATGGCGGTTCTTTGCGCAAGAGAAAAGGGGGCGTCGGGGAAGGTTGGCAATCTCGCCGACTAAGGATGGCTTGCGCGGACGGCAGCTGGCAACGACTGATGCAGGGTTCGTAGATCTTGGATCTCAACGCGCGTCTTCTCCCCTCTATCACCCAGCGTCGTCGCCCGAATGCCGTCGTCACCTAACGCCGTCATCATTGCCGCCAACTCAGAGACGGGAGAGCTTGAAGTTCTTGGGCGTCGATGCAAAGTTTACATATCTCGCCAACGAAGGATGGCTTGCGCGTTTGGCGATGGCCGATGCAGGGTTCACAGATCTTAGATCTCAGGCGCATCTTCTTCCCTCTATTATGCCGCCGTCTCCCGGTGTTGTCGTCGTCGTCGCCGACACTGCAGAGAAGGGGATGCATCGGCGCGTGCAGTGAAAAAAGGGATGCATTGGCGCGTGCAATGAAAAAAGGGATGCGTTGGCGCGTGCAGCGAAAAAGGGGGCCGACGGCCCCTTTTCCTTACAGATCTATCACGCCACCACCGTCCTTCACCCGCCTAGCTCCTCAACGCTGGAAACCGATGCCGCCATCGTCGGAAGTCGAGCCGTGCCACCACCCCTCCTGTCCCCTAGTGCTGAACCATTCCTTCGAATCGGCGTTGAACCACTCGAATCGGCATTGAACCGTTTTAATTCTTCATAGAAATCAGCGCGCATATCAGGGCCGTCCATCTTAGATCAGACGGCCCTGAAAACTTGGGCGTATGATGCTACCACAAAAGTGCGGTAGCACCCTAATATTCCTCATATATATATATATATATATATATATATATATATATATATATATATATATGGATCGGAGAATACGACTGGAGCAATTTAACTAATTATCTACTGGCCAGCTGTTGGATATCTTTGTTAATCAACTATATTGCACTCACACACGTGCACTGCTAATTAAACAAATTATAGCTACCGTCTGCATACTGTTAATTAGTATACCAAATTATCATAGGAGTTGGAAGTAAAACTCGATCCCTTTCTATATTCATAATAATATTAACTTGGCCCATCTCTCAAACATACATTAAATTGAAAGCACACATTTCTTAAAAAAATAAAATAATATGGAAAAACAAATTAAATTATCAAATAATTTATGTAAGAAATTAAAAAAATAGAATTTTAAAGTTTGGTCCATAAGGATTAATTTTTTCATTCTTTTTATCTTCACCCGGCGGATAACTTAAACACGTTGAATTGATAAGTTGAACTCGAGTTTTGAGATTATACTTCTCTGAATCGGTTCGGTTGAACTCAAATCGGATCAAATCCTTCTCTGAATCTCAATCAACCAGAGGATCATTTTAAGTCCGGGGCACTTATCCAACAACACTAGCCGGAACAAGTGTTAACTAATTTCTCATCTGTAAATAAATCTCTTGAATATTAAAATATATACTTTTATTTAAATATTCAACAACCCCCCTCTTTTCGGAGGACCCTCCTCCCTCCCCTCTCTGGTGCAGGGAGAAAGGGGAGGGGCATCGCCCCCTCCTCAACGACCTCCAGTGTCGACCCCTCCCCCCCCCCCCCCCCCCCCATCAGCAAAGGGGCGCCTCCCCTCACGCCGACGAGTTGGCTGTCGATAGGGTAGCACCCCTTATTTATTTATTATTTTAAATATTATTTATTTTTTAATGATGTTACGTCAATTAATTGCTCATACGAAGGAGAGAGAAAAATACATCGTGGACATTAAGTTGATAGCGCAATCGAAAAATGACTGATCACAAGTAAAAAAATAATTGATGAAATAAATTAAAAGATGAAGAACAATTTAATTACAAAGTAAAGTTAAAAGGTAACACTGAGAAAACGTCAAAGTTGGAAGATATTTAGTAAAATTTATCCTACAACATTCTAATAAATGATGATTAGCACAACTGAATAGTGAAGTCATATTCTGAAATCACTAGTGTTAGCAATCACATGTTCGATTTTTAAAATTATCACTTTAACTAAGATTTATTAATAGAGATCACATCCCAACATGGGGTGCTAATATCACATCTCAAGAGTGATTATTATTATTATTATTATTGTTATTATTATTATTATTAAGCTACATGTATGTGCAAAGGAGGAGGAGGAGAGCCGGGCACCATTGATGGAAAAGACATGGAGCAGCATGAAGCAGTGGGAGGTGAAAATGGTCAGACATGTCGGATGAGCCATCGACAAAATTTGAATGCTGCCCCGCAATGCAACGAGACCAAACTCAGACGACAACAACAACTTGGCCACGTCGACAGCCCATCTCCCATTCCCACATCTCATCTGTCACGACTCACGACTCCACCCCCCGCAACTCAACGAAAATGGGAGAAGCATTAGCGATATCATCTTGGGTAAGTCATTTTCTATTTTTATTCCTCGAGGGTAGAAATGGTAAGATTATAAAGAAAAAAAAACATAAGAAGGATAGGAAAGTACATGCTTCTTTATTTTTTAATTTTTTTTGGGGGGTAAAAGGTAAAACTCTAGAGCATAAACAGGGAGAAATGAGAAATATAATTTTTTTATCGGGTAAAAGTTTTTTTAGGTTCATAAATAGGGAAAATAAGAAAGCACTTATAAAAAAGACCAAAATGTGAGGAATACGGTTGAAACAAGTGCGTAGATTCCTCACGGATAGATACTGTTTATTATATTAAAAAAATAAAAATTGAAATAACGGGTTTTGACTTGGTAAAAAATTTTAAATGTTTGATAAATATTTTTGTAAAGTAAAACTTGAAGGTTTAAATATAAAACTTTATAAGTTATTGCCACTGACTTATAAAATATGTCGATTTTACATTTTATTTCTAAAAATTGTTTCATCTATAAATGAAAATCTCACATCTTTAGTTTGACTTACAATATGAATAAAAGTTTTTTAAAATAATCAACAATTTTATATTAAAATATTATATTTTTAAAAAAATATTTAAATAAAATATAATTATTTAATTATTATGAATATCGAATGCGTATAAAAAATGACTGTTTATTATATTCTTATTTATGTTATGTTCATCAAATATTTTTTATGAAATTTATAAGCAAATAATTATTGGTTATTTATTAATATCCAACCACTATTTTATAATGAGTCCTAATCGAACTATTTTCCACTATAATTTTATCTAAACAGAGCCTATATGTATCCGTATCAAAGTTAACTACAACTTGTACCCCAAAAAATTAATCACAACTCATTATTAAGTATTTTGAAATATCTATCGTTTTTCAGTCAAGAGAATGGGCTATTAAATTGATACAAAACCAACAATGAAAAATGTATAATAATGAATATGCAAGGACTTTGGAATTTGAGATTATATATATCAAGATTAAATTAGGTCATCAAAGAAATAAAAAATAATAATATTTACTATAAGGAATTCAAATGGTGTATGGCATGTTAAATATGATGGACAAATCGGATCGATGAGTATGTTAAACTTGAAATTAGCAACTCTCGAACAAAAAAAAAGAGAAAAGAAACAATAATATATATATTTTATTGTTAAAAAAGAAAGAGAATTAATCGGTGTTTTATGTTTTAAGAAACAATATAACATAAAAAAGAAACAATAACATAAAAGAGAGAGAGAGCTTTTTTATGTTTTCCTAAATTTATAAATGAGACCATAATAGTTAATTAATACAATAATATATATACATATATATATATATATATATATATATATATATATATATATATATATATATCATATGAAATTTCAACGCGGTCATGCGCATGAACTCAATTATTCAAGAATTAATCGGTGCTCGCTTTGTTGGATCAAACAATTCTTATTTTATTTTTCTTTATTTTTCGACTTCTAATTAGTCAGATTATTGAATGAGTTAAAAAGAAAAACAATCTTTCTTATATTTATATTCTTTTCCAAAATTTTCATTATCACGGAGGATGTCTATTTATGTGAAGTAATAACTACTACTTTTATTTTTTGCATGGATATGCGCAGACACTAACTTTATTCTAATTAATGGATCATATTGCTGGCAGGTAGCTCACAGATCGTTTTCCAATATTAACATGCCATCCACCCTTCTCCCTTGGACATTTCTTACATCGAGAATTAATTAATATATTATTTTAATAATTAATTATTGTTTATATATAAATTTGGATGTCGCAAGCCCCTCACACTCATTATTATAAGTATATAAAAAAAATCATTGGTCCCTTTCTTATTTTATTGCTTATTAGGGAGACTTGGTGTATCATAATAAAAATTGCAATCACACAATCGAATCAATTACGATGATTTTTGTTCTTAAATTTGTCACCATGTCCACCTTATAACATTCAACATTTTTCTTGTGATTTGCCTGTGGCGTTAATTCATGCAATTAGGTGTGTCATCTCCACCCGTTCCTTTTAATACAACTAATATTTAAAAGAAACAACTCGCCAAAATGATTGAATCAAATTACTATTTTCATTATAACTCTTAAAATCAAGGTCTCAACAATTAATTAACAGCTATTGATCAATTTTAGCTTCATTCCGCTAGGAAGTAAACAATGTAAAAATCGTCAAAAAATAAATGAAAATGGCATTTTCGATGAATTTTTTGAAATTTGCAACGAATACTACCGTCAAAAAATCGATTTGTTTTTTTTCGTAGTGCAAGTTTTTCATTATATATGAGTAACACTTAATGGAATAATAGCAAGTATATCCGCACAAAATAATTGTACAATTGGATGACACGTACTTATGAAGACATTATCAATTTTTTTCCAACTTTATTTGGGATTGTGAAAATAGACGTACGCGATTTGTGGCTTTGACCTCTTAAATAAATCAATAATTCATTTTTTTTATGAATAATAGCCCATAAATTTGTGTTAGTTATGTTTTCCATGATGTGAAGTCCTCATTTCGTCTTAGGTTGCTTAGTAGATATTGGTTACTAACTCTTCTTTTTATAATATATAGTGAATCAAGTACAATTGCTAGTTTTTTTATTAATAGTAGATAAATTAAAAATAGTGAATTATTGGTTAATGATTGAACTAGAAATGTAATGCGCTTATTTGAGTGGTGCTTAAAGTTTTCTTATTTCAAGGACCAATAAGAAGAAAAAAAAATGTGCAACTTTCGACATCAAATACTATTTATATTATTTTAGTTTAATCGCAATGCGTATTAAACATTATTATTATTTACTTAACTTATTAGCCATCCAACAATTCATTTAAAATGTTAACCATATGAAATAAATATTAAATTGGAAAGTTTAATACATAAATTCTTAAAGAAAATTATTATTTTCAAGACGGCTCTTTTAATTTTAGTTTATACATATAATAATAATATTTACCCGTCTTTTTTTGCCCTTTTTCCCTCCCTAATTTTTAAAGGTAAGACATAGGGGTAACCTGACCGGGGAGTAATGATACCTAGGTCATAACTGCATCTAACTCCGCCCACGCCTCCATTTTAAGCTACAGAGGCGGTGACGACATCGCGCACAGGGGGCGCTTTCGAGTTCGACTGCTCGTCTCCCGACGCCCGTCCGATATTTGAACTCGTATCGGGTCTCGCCGTGTCGTATCGGCCCTCGGGATCGGAGACTCGGCCGTCCCGCTACTACGGCGATGTGGAACTCGTCGCCGCCGTCGGAGGAGGCCGAGGAGTTCTACGAGTCAATGGATCGGATCCAGTCGTCCTCGTGCTCGTCAACCTCCGCCTCCGACGACGAAGCTTCCGGTGGCGACCACCGCCTCCACCATCACCGTCGGCTCCACCGTCCGCCGAGCTTCCCGCCGCCCGTGGCGTGTTCTTACGACGTGTGGATCGCCGATCCTTCGTCCGTTGAGGAGCGCCGCCGTAGGCTCCTCCAGCAGCTGGGTCTCATCGGCGACCCCGCCCTGTCCCGCAACAGGACCACCGTCCGCGAGGCAAACGGTGGGCCGCCGGAGGCCGGACCGTCTACCTCATCGAGGACCATTCTTAGCCGTCCAGATGGCCCCTCGCTCGTGGACTCTGCAAGCGCTGTCTCCGTCATGGGCCGCTCCAGATCCGACGGCTCGGTCGATCCCAGTCGTGCGAACAAAGAGCAGCTGCAGCGGCGCGCCGTCTCCTTTGGATCGGATACGTCGAGCAAACCCTCGGGAGAGGAAGATTCCGGAGGATTTCAGCTCCGCAAGCAAGGCTCGGGCGACGGCGACTGCCACGGCCAGTGTACGATTAGGAACCTGGACGACGGCAGCGAGTTCGTGGTGAAGGAGATCCGCGAGGACGGAATGTGGAACAAGCTTCGGGAGGTCGGCACGGGGCGGCAGTTCACGATGGAAGAGTTCGAAATGTGCGTTGGCCGGTCGCCAATCGTACAGGAGCTCATGCGTCGGCAAAACATTGAAGAGGCTGGCGGCGGCGGGGACAGCGGCTGCAACACTCCTCGCGGTGACGGCGCTCCTGCGGCAGGGAAATCAAAGAAAAAAGGCAGCTGGTTCAAGAGCATCAGGAGCATTGCTGGAACGGTGGTCGCCGGAGGGCACCATCATAGGGACCGGCGAGCTGGGGACGAGAAGGATGGATCGTCGGAACGAGGAGGAGCCAGGAGGTCGAGCTCGGCTACAGACGATAGCTTGGATGGTTTCCATTCTCTCCTCAATGGCCCGGAGAGGATTAGAGTTAGGCAGTATGGGAAGTCATGCAAAGAGCTCAGTGGTCTTTACATTACTCAGGAGATTCAATCCCACGATGGGGCAATTTGGACAATGAAGTTTAGCCCGGATGGACGCCATCTTGCGACCGCCGGAGTGGACTGCATTATCCATGTGCGAGAAGTTTCAGGTTTTGAGAGGAATGGGGAGTCATTGCCGGATGAAGGGGCTGCGGTCGGGGAGAATGGGAACTGTTACTCTTTCCTTGCTGCAATTAGTAGTGGTTCCCCGACGCAACAGATGGCATTGAATTGCATTGAGGGCAATCAGTGGGAAAAGAGGAGAAGGGCTAAGATTGGTAACAGCCGGAGGTCTGTGAGCTCGGACCACCTGATGGTTCCCGAGCATGTTTTTGCACTCTCAGAGAAGCCTATATGTTCTTTCGGTGGCCATACTGAAGATGTTCTTGATCTATCTTGGTCGAAATCTCAGGTAATGTATCTTCCAAGTAAAAAGCAGATGATTATTTTGCAACCCACATTTTTGGTGCATTTGCTTCTACCTTTTGTACCAGTTTTGTTATTGAAAACCCCACACAATTGCAGGCAGAAGAAATGCATTACATTAATTATTAACGACCAAAGACCTGAATTAGGTAAACCTTATTTTACAGAGGAATTATGTATACATTCATTGGAGGATGAGTTCTTGTATTTAAAGCATATTGAAACGATACTTGAAACTACCAGGGACCCAAAAAAAAATTGGAATATTGCCTCATGATGTATCTTACATAGGTATTAAACTATTGAGATTGCAAGCAGGTTGAGTAACTAATTCACCACATTTCTTGTTTGAAAGTTTGAAAACCTTTTCTTGAGATAAAAGGACATCTACCAAAACTTGTAGTCATCCAACACAAGGCTTGAAAAACTTAATTGATCAACTGTGTCTTTGAAAACAACCACCTAAAAACCAACTGTAGCATGAGTATAATTTTCTCGACATGCTTTCATTTGTTACTTTTTGCAAGACACTTAATTGTAATTCCTGATTAAGAATCATTGTTCTTGACTGGAGGATGTGATATATCAAAGTGCAGCTTGAAACTCTTGAAGCATAGTATTGAAATGAGCTGATGGAAAACTTTATCATATACACGTGCAATAAAATTCAAATTATTGTTAGCCTAGCTTCCCTTCCATTTGATGAGAGCAGTTCAATTTACAGTGAATAGAGGTGCATTTTCTGTTTCATTCCATATATTGAAAATCTCCCTTTATTATCAGAGAGTATGGTGGTATTCGAGTTCAAATATTGGTTTTATACAATAGAAATTTCAGAAAATGTTCAGATATAAGAGTGCTGCTGGCTACGTGACAGCCTCTGATAACTCATGGAACATTAGAAGAGAGGATCTTCTTAGCACTTTCTGATCATCATAGAACATAGATTTAAATACCTGTTGTTTAGTTAGTTGATTATGTGGTTGTGTATATAAGAAGGGGAAAATAGATTCGCATGTTCTGAGGTTTAGTTGATTATGTGGTTATGTATATAAGAAGGGGGAAGAAAATCGAGATGGAAGAATGCATCTCTAACTTAGAAAATAGATTTTGTTTCAAAAAAAACTTAGAAAATAGACAAGTGTTATTTTATGTTTGAAACACAAGGTGCATATTGTTCTTTTAGAATTTCAATCAACCATGATAACTTGGACTAATAGACCTGGACTGGATTGATGAAAGTGGAGCATGAGTACAAGCACTTCTAAAGAAATGAGGTTGATTCGTCGCAATGTAGTCCTTATTTCCTGGTGAATTTATACACCACAACATAATTGGTTGCAGGTTGAGAAATGAACAGATTGTAAAGCAGGGATCTCACAGTAGTCCTTATCAGATACATTCCAGACTAGCATGAATAGTGAACCTGAGTTTGCATGGAGGAAATATTCATGTATGGTTCGTCAGGCTTAATGTTTAAGAGGGTAATTTAGCTGTGATTTTCCTCGACTTTTCTTGGGTTTATGTAAGCATTATATTTTCTTTTAGAAGAAAAAGGATGACCACCAAAGTTATGGTTGTCATCCATGTGTGTATATATTATATCTATGAAATGGATGTCATGTACAATAAAGAGCTCTCAAGAAGAGAGCATAAAAAAGGAGAGATGTACAATGTCTAGCCAAAACCCCACTCCCGAAGAAGAAAAGAGATATGATGTATAGTGCCCTCAACCTATCGCTTCTCACAAAAAAGAACCCGACAGATGGCCAAAAAGGTCGCCAGTGTCACATACCAGCCCTGCTGCTGCCTGGCAGAGCTACGAAGTGGCTGCCAAAATGTCTCCGGGGTGGATGGGAAGATGCCCACGATGCTCGACTATCTCCAGACCTCTCTGGACACTGGACATGCAAAAAATAGGTGGACAATGTCCTCCTCCGCCTCACCACATAGGGCGCAAGATGTGTCAGTGTGGGGTGCCCATCTTGTACTATATACTTTAGTGAGGAGTCTATCCCGTCGCATAAAAGCCAAGCAAAATTCTTCAGCGGCACCCGAGATGCCAAATGAGTTTGCTATCCATCTTGAACTCCGTAGAAACCGTGGTGCCCGGAAGAAAATGTAGGTAAATGTTGCGAGCAGAGAAAGGCTCTAAGAGCCAAGTCCATCCCTCCAGCTTGGAGGGGTCCGAGCGGAAGGGGGTAGTCTGCCGGTGAAGTGACAAGGGCTCTGAAATGCGCTGAGCTAAGAATGGAGATGCAAATATGGGGGTCCATGAGCCGGATCCTGAGCCGTCGACCTCGGACTAGTACTCCGCCATCGAGATGCCCAGGTGAGCAGTGAGGGCCCACAATTGTGGAAACGCTGCTGCTAGTGCGCCCTTTGGTAACCAATCTTGTTGTCAGAATGAAAACACCTTCATTGCGCCCTCTGGTAACCTTGCTGTCAGAATGAAAACACCTCCCCGGAGTCGAGCGAAGCAACCATGAATGGGCAGACCCGTGGAACCAGTGTCGCCACCCCCTGCCAAAAAGAGGAGACCCCTCATGGTAGAATAGTCCAAGTCTCCCAAGACAAGTCCTGCCCATAACAAGTGATGAACGTCGTGCGCCATAGGTTGTCCTCGGGCCCCATGATCCGCCCATCCAGCGGGTGAGAAGCGCCTAGTTGGTGTAGCAGAGATCTCGTACCCCCTATCCTCCCTGTGAAGTAGGTCGACAAATGTTGTCCCAAGCAACCAGGTGAACACCCTATTGGTCTAGTTGGCACCCCTGCCAGAAGAATTTGCTCAAAGAATTCAAGCGTTAGACCTGATTGGGCATCCGAAGGACTAACAAATCGTAATAATAAGTCGACCTCCACGTGAGAGTAGGCATAAGCTCCACCCATGCAGTATGTGCTCTAGTCGCTCAACAATCGAGGCCACCCTTGAGAACTGATGTGGTGGTTGGAGAGTGGAAGACCTAGGTAAGGAATCGGTGGAGTGTCGGTTGGAGTATGGAGCTCAGCTTCACATCGGGTGGCATCCTCCATGAACCATGCCCAAGGGGATAAAGAAAGACTTGGCATGGTAAATCTAGAGGCCGAATGTCATGCCGAACAGCTCCACAAGGATGGCCACCTGCGTGGCCTTCTAGTTGGCCTCCTGGTTGGAGCCCTCGATGAAGAATACCATTTCGTCAGCACACTGAAGGCGGGGAACTAAATCCCCTGCAAAACAGCTGAATAAACCGGCTGCACAAGACGCTTGGGCACACCTAGCAAGGCCATCCATAGCCAAGGAGTCAATGGGCAGTCCTGTCGAACCCCCTCTACGGCTGCACCCAACCTTCCGACCTCGCCCCGTTGACCAGGATCAAGAAAGAAGCTTATTTCTTAGGGTCCTCTGTATGCCATCGACCATTTAAGAGATGAAACACAGTTAATATTCTTTATGGTGTTTGATATATTTCAGCTTCTTCTCATGGATCTTTTTTTTCATGCATTGAGTGAATTTGCTCTCTTTTTTCATGCAAAAAAAGAAGAGCAAATTCACTTAATATGTTATAAACATTTTTTTATGGATTTTTGCATTTTCACAACCACCATACTTGTTGGTTCTTGCTTTATAGATTGTTAGAGTTACTATGAAATCTTAATAAAGTATTCATAAATTTCTCAAGTATTCATAGTTGCCTTTCCTTTGGAAATGACTTAAGGCTTTTCTAGAACAAAAGGAGCGTGGTATATCTATTCCATTTTCATTAACTTGATAGTACTTGGGATTCAAGAAGTTTGGTGGAATCTATCTTTTTTCCTTATATTTATCTTACGCAACTTTGTAATCTATAAAAACTTTTAGCAGATTTTCCATGTGAATGGTAAGGAGATTTTACCAATCTACTTGTGATTACAGTATCTGCTATCATCTTCGATGGACAAAACTGTCAGACTCTGGTGCCTGTCCAATAGTTCCTGCTTGAAGATATTCTCTCATAGTGATTATGGTGAGCGAAGTTTGGTTGATCTTTGTTCTTGAGTATCTACAGTTTGGTTGTTGTACATTGTTACCTAATGAGGACTGTATAAATTATTTGATGCAGTTACCTGCATTCAGTTCAATCCTGTTGATGATAGATACTTCATTAGTGGATCTTTAGATGAGAAAGTCCGATTATGGAATATTCCAAATCGACAGATTGTTGATTGGCATGACATTCATGAAATGATCACTGCTGCCTGCTTTACTCCCGATGGACGGGTATAACCACTTGGTCTTTTGATTATTTCCAGAATCATGTTCATTAAATCGTCTTTTGGTTTGTAGGGAGCACTAGTAGGTACACACAAAGGTGGCTGCCATATGTTTGACACATCAGGTATGTTTCAATCTTCCCTGTGTATAGCTATGAAAGGATGTTGGAAATACAAAAAGATTTTAACTCAAAAAGATAAATCGTGTCCCAATACGCTCCTGGTCTAAATGAAGAGCATGTGTTTGGTTATAAAATTTCTTGTTTTTAGTTTCATATGTTTCATGTGTTTCCTTTTAGGTAGTAACTTTCTCTAACCACAATCCTTCTTCCCTTCAGAGAATAAGCTGCATTTCAAGAGCCAGATAGACTTGCAAAATAAGAAAAAGAAGTCCAACCACAAGAAAATCACTGGCTTTCAGGTGCCTGTTTCACAAATGTCGATCAATATATACATGTGAACTAAGAGATATGATATGATGTTCTCAAAAAAAAAAAAAAAGAAATATGATATGAACTTTAAGCATGGCATGCATTACATAGCTGATCTTGCTTCTTATGACAGTTTGCTCCAGGAAGTTTCTCGGAAGTTCTTATCACATCTGCTGACTCCAGAATACGAGTTGTTAATGGAGTTGACCTTGTTCACAAGTTCAAAGGTATATGTGTTGTTTTATCTTCCTTATCTAGTAAGAGAAATAGTATTAGTTGAAACTGAGGTTGCTGACTGTCTTGCATGACATCTTTACATTATTAAGTGTACTTTGTTTCTAATCCTTGGAGCTTCAATGATATCTTCTTTTTTTGAGGGGCCAATGATATCTTCTTTGTTTGCTCTTTAAGCCGCATTCCCCCCTTGGGTGACAAGAAGTAAGAAGTAGTCTTTATGTCATAAAGAAGAATCAAAAGCTTTCTTCCTGCATTCTCAACAAAATAGAGAAGCCTCCTAAAGGAAACCTTTATTAACGTGCTGATGAGTTCTGCATACCAAAGGAGTGGTTTGATAATCTTTTTCGCAAATTTGATATGCACTTGGAGATTTAACTACGTTGGTGGAATCCAACCAACTGGTAGGTAATTGAACCCCAATAAGAATAAGATATCACAAGATTGAACATAGGAACAGTAGAAAGATTTCCCATCAATGCATTAACTTCCAGTGGCACAGTCAAAGTTTGGAGCCTATGATTGATTCAACTAATATCATGTCGAATTTGAAGAGGGAAAATGTGGTAAGATCGGTTATGCCCTGTGACTTCTGAATACCAGATTGTAAAAGAAATAATACTTGCTTGCAAGAAAAAATAAACAATACTTGATTTTTTTTAACTTCAAGTTTTTTTAATTAAAAGTGGTTATCTGTTTAAATAAAAACCAGAGTTGTCTTGATACAGATAAGAGTGGTTTTCAATTTCAAGTTGATAGTTGTGTATTCTACATTTGATGATGTTTTTTTCATTTGTTGTGACATGGAAAATAGAACAATTTTTACTTTTACTCATGACATCTTCTCTCCCTTTTTTCCTCAGGATTCCGCAATACGAGCAGCCAAATCTCGGCTTCCTTATCTCCTAATGGAAAGTATGTGATCTGTGCTAGCGAGGACTCTTATGTTTATATGTGGAGATATGATGCTGATACCCAACCAAGCAGAATGAAGGGGATTGTCAATGTCACGCAATCTTACGAAAATTTCCACTGTCAGGATGTCACGGTTGCAGTTACATGGCCAGGCGCTGGTGAAACCGGACCTAGTGGTCAGAACCAGGGGGACTCTAATTCAGATCGAGCATATAAAATTGAAACAGGGGTGCTCGCCCGGATAAATGGGTACGAGTCTTCATTTTTGCCTGTCCACAGGTGGAATGGAAGTCCACGAAACTCCCATAACGTTGTTGAGACATCCTCTACTTGGCCGGAAGAGAGACCGCTAGTGAATGAGTTTTGCCATCAAAACAGTGTCGAATTCTGCAACGGGGCTTCGCAGGCGCAGGGCAGATCAGCGTGGGGCATGACAATTGTGACTGCTGGACGTGGAGGAGAAATAAGAGCATTTCAGAACTTTGGGTTTCCCTTTCGTCTATAAAGAAAGGGCTACTAAATGAAGGTGGCACTGGCTCCTTGAGCCTGCAAAAAGACCCTTCCAACGCACAGATTAACACCCAATTTTGCAGCCTCTGTGTACAGGAAGGATGTATACTATGAATTGTTTAGTTGACTTTTAAGGTTAGTCTCATTTATATTTGTTCCTTTTTTGCCTTTGCTTGCTCCCCATTAGTTACAGCTGCATTTCAGCTGAAATACCACATCTGAGCATCTGGAATGCATCATCCAAAACATTTCAGCTGTCTCGCCGATTCTTTTGTTTATATATGCTGTACAAAAAGATTCAATTCAATATAAAGAAAGTTTGTTTTACCCGTGTCTTTGTGGTACTTGAGATGCATCATTTTGCAATCCCAATGTTCATGTCCATTCGCGCACAATTCTTTGCCAATTAATTATGCTCTTTTCGCATCTTATAATGAATCTTCTCCATAAGATCAAATTTGACCATCCTTGATCGATAGTTTCAATCTTAACAGTCTGAATTACTTGCCATCAATGAGGTTTTCCAAAAAAGATATACAGAGAAAATACTAGGAAAATGTTTTGATCGTACTAAAATACTGGTTAATTTGGTTGTCGGTGATGCCCCATTACATATATGTGCATAAAAATAAACCAATAAGTCGTGCGATTATCACCGAGCTTTTCAGCACAGAAATTTATGATCTCCGAGTCCTGTAAAAATAAAAGGATCTCGAAGTATCATAAAAAAAATACTAACAAAAGTTCTCCGGAAACGAGATTCGATCATATCTTGTTCTCTGATCCGGGCGCTTTGAGTTCCAGATCCTCCATGTTGAACACCTCATCCCAGCAGCTCAAGTGGCTCCCTGCGTGTTCATCCTGCCACGAAACCGAGCCGCCATCGACCGCGACGATCCCGGAGCCACGTCGCGAGCAGTCTTCAAGTGGCGACGAACAAGATGACGAAGAGAGGGAGGAGAAACGGGGATCAAACATGTCCTCAAAACTGTAGTAGCTTGGAATGGCCGCAGGTTCTTCCACCCAGGTGAAGTAGTCCGGTGGCAGCAGAGCTGCGGAGGGGGCGGACTCGACGTAGCCGGTGGCGTCCAGAGCGCCGATGTAATATTCCGATGCCAACGGCAGCTTTAGCTGCTGCGGCGGACGGAGGAAGGCATCATGGAGAAACGCCCCCGGGCTTGCGTCCAAAGGCATCAGCAGCTGTTGTTCTTGCTGCTGACCAGCTGCGACTGCTGCGCTGCTGCAGCTGTTCGTGTCCTCGTCATGAGCCATTTTGAGGCGCTTGTTCTTGCGGCTGCCGCCGACCGGCACGTCGCGAAGGACGCCCCCTGCGGTCCAGTACCGGCGGCAGGCCTTGCAGAAGTGCCGCGGCTGCAGCTTGCTGTAGTTGTTGTAGTAGCAGAACTTGGTGTTCTTGGAGTCGCACCGCGGGCACTGCAGCGGCGCTGCCTTCTCCTTCTGCTGCTGCTGCTCGCTGTCAACTTCCCCGGCGATCCTTGGGATCTCCAGGCCGCGTTTCTTCATGTCGACGACCACACAGTGATCAGTCTATAGAAAATCTACATCTACTGTGGATACCATGCACGCATAAGCATGTAATGGATTATTGATCATAAATACCTGAGAGCAGACGTCCAGGTTATCGCCGATCACTTGCTTAGAGCTGAGCCCCATGGCGTAGTAGTAGGAAACGATCCACCAAATTTAGAAGCTGAAGCGTCTACGTACGTCGAAGCGATCGATGGGGATCAGGCAGCTGCAGTGATCATATTTATGTCTACCGATCGAGGAATGAAGAAGGCCTTGTGCTGCTGCTTCCGCCTTATAATAAAGCCGGATGGATGCATGCCACTGGCATGAGCCGGTGGTGGCTTTGCTTAAGAGTTAAGAGTTAAAGCCTGAGAGGCGACAAAAACAAATAAAAAGGAGCAGTGGACATCCAAGTCAATGACACCAATAATGGGCTCGTGATCTCGATGTGCATTGTCGCGAGGCGATCGCGATACATAACTTGTGATCTCTCTGATCACAGGTGCCTTGGTACATAATTGGGGCCATCTGCTTTCCCATCGCTAATTAGATTCTGAGTTTAGCATCATGAGAGAGAGAGAAGGTGTACGTGACGGCGTCGAGATTCTCCATTGTTTCATGTCTCTCTCTCTCGCTCGCGTGTCAAGTTGATGGGAGTGGGGACGGGGAGAGGAGGGGGTGGAGGATGGGACAAGTAGGCACCAACCATGGTCGGTGAGTGATGTTGGGCGGCTGCGGCGGGTCCATCCGACGCAGAATACGACGAGAGGGGGCGGCGGACGGCGTAGCTGTCGCCGAGTCATCACACCACGGGATTTGCGTGTGCGGCCATGCATGAGTACATGCTATACCAAGTGGTTGCGCCGGCGCGTGCGCGCATCTCTCATCTTAAGTTTTTTTTTTCATTTTACCAATCCATTTTTTTAAAAAAAAAAGTTGAAAGAAAATAAATTATCTATTTGATTAAATAAACCGGAAATTGAAGGAAATAAATAGATGGTGGTTAAGAATAGAGGTTATATCAAAATTTAAAGTGAAAATTCTAAGTTGATTAATTTTAAGGAATTAATTAGATCAGAATTTTAAAACCTATATCCATATAAATAGAATCCCAGAGTCTTCCATCTTTTCTCTTTTAGTTTTTTCCCTTCCACACGACAACTGATATGGTGGGAGGAAGGAGCAGAGGGAGAAGAGAAAAGCCAAAAAAGATGAGGAAAAAGTTATCAAACTTCATTCTTTTCTTTCAATAAATTGCATGATTGAATTGAGAAGTATAAGAACATCATCATTCTTATCACAGATTGTCACGAGAGATGCACTCTTGTTTGTTGCCCTAGATTTTATGTTCATAAGACGTTTGAACGAAACCTCTTAATTATATTCTACATAATTTTAAATTATTATTGTAACGCCCTCGGGCAGCACTTTTCGCATCATCGAATCACAATTTGACGCTCGACGAGGCCGATCCGACAATAAGGTCACGGTGCTTTCAATCCATACAATGATTAACAAAGACGAACGCGACTGAAAATTATGTGCACAATAATATGGTGGACAACCACCCAAAAGGATACCATAATATCGATAAAATCCTTATTAGTATTTGGACAGCAACATACTTAAAAGAAATGTTAACTTAAGCATACAAATTACATTCTCCATTTACCTAAGTCATAAAGCCCACATGGGCAACATGATACAACATTCTAAATAAGATTCTAAGCAAATACATAATGCCTACTAATTGGCCATAAAAAAAGGAACATAATCCTAAACATATCATGTCATGTGCAATCATCTTTGTCACGAGCAATAGCACCATTTAACCTTGATTTCCTACAGGATCTGGTGCAGAAAAATTCATTCCGGTAGAATATGTAAGACCTAAGTCATAATATGAATAATTTTCATAATATGACATAAAACAATAAGATGGACAATAATAATCATGCAATCCAATTCATTGACTAGGTTTGACATTAACCTAAATTCTTTCCATTTAATTAATTTTTAGGCTCACCAATATTAAGCATGAATAATACAATTAATATGACATTATTATGCTCAATATGTCACAAGGTCCAATAGTGTTCACGCTTAATCAATTAAAGTTATTATCTTATTCGTTATCATTTGATGAATGAAAGTTTGCACCAAAACTTCTATATTTCGGTCCCATATATAGCCATACATATTTCTCATCAAATAACAACTCTCATTTTCAATTCAATCAATTAACAATTATTGAAGGACTGAATCTTGTCTTAGTGTGTCATGATTTCTTAATATGTATATGATATGAATGCCATGCATATTGCATGCATGTATTATGTTCATGTTGAATATGACTATTTCATATTATGTAGTATTATGATTATAGATCAATTTTTAAATAGTTTAGTTAAAATTTTTTGCACCCTGAACCATGCAAGTAATCAAGAGTAGATGATAGTTGTTCATCTCACATGTGATAAGAGTTATAGATGTCTTGATGTATTAGAAGCATTTAGTACAATAAAGTAATATACTATAAGTTTATATAACTATTTTGATGTATAATATCATTTGTATATTTCCCTTAAATGCATTTATTTATATGATAAAGTATTCAACTACTAAATTAGCAGTTATGATGAATCGAAAGACGAATGTGCAAGTTTATCAAATAATATTAATTAGCATTTAAGGTGAATTTTCGGTATGTTACATTTATATCTAGTAGAAACTTTATATTCAGACTACTAAGACTCATATTTAAATGATCAACTTATCAATTTGAACTTTGAATAAAAAGTTAAATTTTCATACCTTATATAGTAGTATCTTACCTTTGCTATGTTAGTTTTTATTAAAGAAATAATCCATCGCAAATTCGCAATTAATGCTGATTTTTGAAGTGGAAAAAGAGTAGCTCTCTGCATGATGTCAAAGTTGTCACTAATTAACTAATGCTTCTTATTTGACCTTTCAAGTCATCAACTTTAGATAGTCAAAGAAATATTACTTCAATTTCGGTATTGAATTATAAAAAAAAAAACATATCGTTATGTTCTACATATTTGGTCGGCTCACATTGAAAGTGGAGAAATGCTCTCGTTACATTACAAAAAGTGACTACCAACAATGTCGGAATGAAGTGGTAAGTGGTTCCTTTTTACTTAAGTAAGGTCTTAAATTCGAGTCTTGTGAACGTAAATAATTTTTATTGGGAGTTTCATCTGCCACTGTCAGATACACGACCCGGGGCGACCTAACCGGATTAATTGAGTTCGATGGTGGACCAACTTTCAACCTGTGGACAATGTGCTTAGTAGCGCCGCGCAATTGAATCGTCGACACCGCTTCCCAAATACCAGGGCTGGCTAAAAAAAAAGACTTGTTGACCTCTTTGAAATTTCTCATGAGAGATAGTCATAACATCACATATTATTCTCATTTTAATATCTCATTTTAATATTCTACACTCTCAATCAGATCGATCGCCTTGGAAAAATAATCAACTATTGCAATATCAATTTTTTAAAAAAATATTTATTACAGAATATATATATTTAACTTGTTTTAATTAATTATACTTAACAAAGTTACTCAAAAATCTTTAACAAAAGAACATATTATGAATTACATATTAACAAATATTTTTATCTAAAATGCAAGTGAATTAAAAGTGGGGAGACTTAACAGTCTCGGGTTCTTGAAACCACTAATTTAATTAGGAGAACTGGGGGCTTATAACTCAAAATGGATACAATCAGATGCTATCAATTTGTTCTATAAGTTTAAGTCATTAATATTAGTAATATTATAATATTATTAATTTTATTAATTTTTTTGTATCTCTGTTTGATTTTAGAACTTGGGCTAGAACTTTGCCCAAATTCTAGAACTTTGGCGAAACACATCATGTAATGTACGGCTTGAACATTTACCCAAATGTTCCAATGGTAAAGTTTTTGCTATTAGCAAGAATTTAAAAAGTTCTTGCTAATAGCAAGAACATCCTTTTTTTTATAGGTTTAAAAATAGGTGGAGCTACTTTTAAACCTATAACTTATTATTTTAATAATATTGTCATATGTATATATTATATTATATACTTATAATATATATTATATTATATTATCATAAATTTATAATTTATTTATGTATAATAACAAAAGAAGTACATTTATTATTTATTAAAATTTACTTAGTGTTATAATAAAATATAATTTTTCATTATTATTTATTATGAAAAATCTATTTTCTTGTTTAAATGTTGACGTAAATATTTTTATTTATTTTACTTATCATATATCATAATAAAAATTAACTAGTATGATATTAGTATAATATAATTAAATTATTAATTATGGTATTCTAAATAAGTTACAATTATATAATAATATAAGTAGATATCATTTAGTTATTTATTAATACATTATTAATCATATTATTAAATGTTATTAATTAAAATTTATAAAATATTTAGTTCTAATAATTAATAAATATTTTATTAATTAAACTATTCAATTATTTTAAAAATATATATTATATTTGGATCTTAAGATGTACGTAAATTATAATATTAATAATATTTAAAAGATTTAATCAAAATAAATAAAAATAATATTAATAATATAACAATTTATGTAAATTATAATATTAATAATATTTAAAAGATTTAATCACAATAAATAAATATAATATTAATAATATAATGATTTACGTATATTATAATATTATTAACATATTTTTTTACTATAATTTTATACCTCATAAAATAATAAATTATATTCTTAGTTTTTATTTTTTATCCAAACACCCCTAAAACTTATCCATCAAATCAACTTTTTAAATCCTCATCATTACACTTTTTCATTCAAACACTAACCCAAACTTTTCTATCAAATCGATTAGTTCTCGAGAACTAATTTTTTTTCAAAATTTTCATTCCAAACACAGCCTAAAAAAATATTAATGCTCCTGACTGAATTTGATAATATGTGAAAATTAGATGCCTTATTAATTTCTCTAAAAATTTAAGTCATTAAGAAAGTAAGGGGGCCAAATATAACTTTTCACTCTAAAATTTATAATTTAACATATATAATTAATAAAAAAATTAAAAATTTAGGGGGGCCAGGGCCCCCTCACCTTATACGTGAGTCCGCCCCTGCACGCTTGTATTCTTAACTCTTATACACATCTTGGGTGCAAATAGCTAATAGTATCTATTGTTCTTGGCCATCTATATTTGTAAAAAAAAAATCGATCTTGGGCTTTCATTGAAATATGCAACAACTCCGTATCAAGCGGCTTGAAGGTGTTATATGTATAATATCGTAATAATAAATTTTAATACATACATATATACTGTGGTTGACCATAGTCAAACAATGAAGAAGGTCAAATGTCTCCTAAATCACGCAAATATATTCCACTCATACTGACAGATATGATAATTCAGTCCAGTTGACGACCAATTTCAATATTGATTGATCGATTAATGTGCATGCCGATGCGAGACTTCACTTCTATTCTCTTACCATTAGGTGTCATAACGCGTAATATCCTTTTTATTGATACCCATGAACCAAATAGCGCCTAAGTAATACCCGACCTTTCGTCGTATTATGATATTAACCTCGTTTGTGGTATTAAAAATCATTTATGACAAAGTTCAAACAAAATCCTATATAAGATCTTAAATTCATTCTAAAATAAAAGAATGAATATATATATGGTAAATATTAACGTGATGTCATATAAAATTGAGTGCATTGTGCGACCACACATCTCCACATATAGGCTATAGCACACGTATGCTATCCTCCTTCCTGCTTACGGCCTTCTGCCTACGTGTCTTCCCCCTTTCTGCCTCGTGTGCGCCCGTCGTCACTGGAGAAGACAGCGGAGGACGTAGGCAACGTTGATCGACTACATATCACGTTTCTCCCTCGCCTTTCTGCCTCGCGCACACCTACCGTCGCCATAGAAGACAACGGAGGACATAGACGACGCCAGCTCCAAAGCATGCTCCTCCCTCGCCTTTCTACCTCACACGCACCCGTTGTCACTGGAGAATACAGGGGAGGACGTCGGCGATGTCGATCCTCCCTAATCGCTCCTCTCGTGCCACGACCTCCTCGTCGAGATCCATCCCACTATCGTCTATTTGTTGATCAAGCGATCGTACAACTCAGATAAGACGAAAGACATCCTTACATTATTTTGTTCCCTATTTTCTCCACCATCTCTATCCAACTATTTGAGATATTCAATCATAAATTATTGGATCAAAATCTAATGGTGTAAAAAGAAACAAGATTATGGAACACCAACATTAAACCCCTACATCAATAGTCATTCTTATAGTTATCATATATGTTATTCTTTAGTGCAATGAACCAAGGAAATTGAAAGAAAATACGGCTAGAACATAAACAAATTCTTCCGGTTTGTAATTAGACAATTCAAAATCTAAGTTATATGATTTCAAATGTCGGGGAAACAAGGGCTACAAAAAGGTTCAGTGAACCAAGGAACTCAAGTTTGAACATTGAGTTCGAACATACAACTTTTAAAACTATCTCCGTAGTTGATGCATATTTGAAGTACAAATGTAAAAACTTAAAATTTGAAGTCTTTCTTCTTCGATTTCCCTTCTTTCTCCTTGCGCTTCCTCTTGTTTGCAGCTTGCTGCAAGTGACAGGTTTTAGAATACCAATATCAAGCACATCAAAACAGCAAGACAAATAAAGCACAAAAGTAAACAATAGCAAGAAAAATAGTAAGAAACACACCTCTGCAACCATATCGCTGAAGTCTTCCTTCTGGTTTCGTAGCTTCTCCTCTTCACGTGCTTCTTCATACCTGTTTGTCAAGCCAAACCAAATTAGAATCCAACCCAATTTCACTAGAGTAAGGGTGAGGCATATTCGTTATCTTACTTGGCTGCCAAAACATCATCCATAACATCCAACTCCTCTGGTTGTATGGTAACATCCACTTTGTCTGATTTTTGACCACGAAGAAGATCAACCTGAAGACGATAAATGATTTAAGATGATTAATAACTTTATTATTTATCTACATTGAGTCTGAACATTACTGGAAAAGAACACATGTAGTCTGATTTAGATAAGCATAACATTTGAAGGTACCCAAAGAAAGATCACCATACTGATATAGAAAATATCTCACCCTTTTAGCAGTTGTTTTATCCTGTGTACCAAGCACGTAGGTGTGACCAGGTGCAAGCAAAGTTCCAGGTGCAATTCTTTCCTCTTTCTCCTCAAGAACCTTCAGAAGAGTAGTGTTACAACTTAACCAATGATTGAATGGCAGACGCACTATGATCATCTAGAATTACAATGAACTCAAACTGATATAACAAGGCATAAACCATTACCTGATACAGAGGTTTCTCAGGCTCCTTCCTTTGTTGCTTCCGAAGATCAATGACATCAGGTGTTTCCACACCAGTGGGAGTACTAAACAGCAAAATAAAAACATCAAATTATATGCAGAACATCTGAAAATAACTGGAACAGAACAAGCTAGAAAAGTGAACAAAAAGACAAAGCAATATAAGCACCTTGAGAGGCTGTCAACAGATTGTATCCCTGCTTCCAATTCCTCCTCCTCCATCTGTTCTTCTTCCTCTTCCTCCTCTTCTTCTTCCTCTTCTTCTTCTTCCAAGTCTCCCCAATGCTTGCTACGATCAACTGGTTCTTCCTACATTTTAGATAATGTGACCAAGGATGCATTGCCATCAGTGATCAATAAGATGATACACTTTTTAGAGAGATAGAGAGAAGAGGATGACTAGCAAAAGGGTGGTCATCCAGCTCCATTGATGTAAGAACTTAAGATTACATTGATCGACATTCCATTAATAGTATAATTAGACATTTGAACTTCAACAATTTTCTGTTGTTCTCTTCACCTATAATTACTTCAAGGTGGAATGTAACTGAATATCAATTACCTCATAATTGATTTGTTCTTGTTGTTGAACCCCGAAAACATCACCATATAATGGACGTCCATACTGACCAAAAAGAAAAAAGTTAGCTCTGGGATGTTATGTATAAGTAGAAACTAAGAATGTAGCAGTCAAGTGCAACAATGTCACTTACTTCGTCAACAGGAGGCTTACCCCAACCTCCAGGATGATATCCGAAACTAGCTCCAGGCGGGATAGGAGCATTCAAACCAGGTATTTTTAGATGTGGATAAGAAGGAGGTGGCCCATATCTCTGTCAAGATTGGTACAAATCGATCCTAATTAGAGGAGGAAAATAAGGTACAATTGACAAGGATAAATTGAGATGTGTCACTTCAACCAACCTGCATATTAATAAGCCATGGTGGTGGTGCACCATCAGGCATACCAAGGGCTTCTTTAAGTTCTCTTGACAACATGCCTGGCTTCATTTCCCTGAGTTTGACCTGTTCAACAACAAAATAAACCATTTTATGGATCACCATACCTTGGAAAGAAGAAAAGAAAGTCCAGCGAAAACACTATTCATCAAGAATTCTTCAAAGATCGTAACTGTTGTTTAGTCTACACACAAATTTATATCGCGCTACACCCTATTATAGCCTATTAATTTTTTTGAGGGGATATTATAGCCTATTAATTATTGCATAAATGACAGAATAAACCTAGTTGTGGAAAATGGTCTGAAAATTTTGTCATTTTTTTAAGGCAAGAAGGATGGCAGCAGTAAAATTTATCCTTTAAGTATAACTGATAGAAGCAAATATCTCATGTAATAAGATAGTAAGTATAGGTAGAAATACCTCAAACTCTTTCCCTTCATAATACAAATCACCATGTGTTGTCAGCTTTGGCTTAGTTTGATACTTGAAAAAGGCATCATGCAGAACCTGCACCAAGAAGGATGGTCAGAGTAAAATGATTATCCTTCCAACTGGTAGACAAGACTCCTTATTCACAAGCCTCAATCTACATCTATACGACATGTGAGACATAAAAATACCCAGTACCACAAGTATAGAATATCTGCTTTATCTCTTAAACAAAAAAAAAGGTATATGCACTTTTCTTTTATAGGGGAAAAAGAGGTGTGTTTGACTGATCTAAGTGTCAAAAACGAAAAATTTATGCTATGAAGATACAAGTGACAGACCTGATAGTCTATATCCATTTTCCCCATCTTTGGTTGCATGCGCTCACGCTGCTTCTGCTTCAGCTTCTTGCTATCTTCTTTCTCAATGTATGCCTGGAGAAAAGTTAAGTGAACAAGCATGTGAGACTGTTTTGAAAAAAAAAATTTTGAGAAAGGAGATTATTTTGAAAATTCTAACTATAAATATCAAAATTTGGATTTGTACACAATTACCTGTCTGATTTTCTCAATACCAGTTGCAGCAATGAAATCAGGAAGTTGGAAAGGTTGTTTTTCTATACCTCGTTTACCCTGAAAAATAATGAAAACAAACATATAACAACTGGGCATCTAATGTTTATAATATGTATACTGTGTTAATATAACTAGACCACATGTAATCAAAATTTTGTAGACCTTGTAACATCTCAAAAAATCGGCAATATAAGACAACATTATTCAGTTTGATTCTCATGCATAATCATTTTGAACTTAAGCAATAATCTATTTAGTAGCTTCAGATATCAGCAGATTATCCTTCAATTGTGACTACACAAATAAATTCTTGATACGGTATTCTTCTGGAAAATACACCAAAAATCTAATCTATAGCCCAACTATCCTAGTACAGTAATGTGGAGGCCCCTTTGACAAATACCATCATCTCCTGTCTCCATTCTTACAGCCCAGCTCCCTGCAAGAATTACATGTAAATATAAGCGGGGTGGAAAGCTTATTGACTTTATCTTCCCTTCACCCCAACAATAGGAAATCTGAAAAAAAACATATATTCCCTCATATTAACTATTGGAATGCATTTGTCATCACTCGATGTAAGACGGCACTACTCACTTGCAAAAACTTCCGTTTTTGACACCAGTGTCTTGGAACAGGTACAGTATTGCGATAAGACTTGAGAAACACTAACAGCTTTGGATCTGTAGCTGTTGCATCCCACACCTTATAAAAGAAAAAGGAATGTTAGAACATGAAGATAAAAGAGATGCTCTGGTACCAGCAAAAATAAGTACATTTCAGTTATCATGATCAATAATTAAAGTAATAACACATCTACAATGAATCGTCATGAAAAACAATTGTCGTTCCAGTATCACATCATCGTAAAAATGAGTATGAAAAACATAACTAATCCACATTCATTGATTATGCTTTAAATCGTAACTATAACAGATCTCCTGTTGAAACTAGAATTAGAGTCAGACTATTAAATATTTTAAATTTCAGAGGAAGAGAGGTGATTCCAAATAAGTCAATTGGTATATATTTCCAGATAAGCTAAAATAAAAACTAAGTCTATTGTCAAGCTTTCAGTCAAATTTCCAAACAAGGGCCATGCGAACTGATTTTAGGCAGAGCATTAGCTAGTTCACAAAAACCCAAATTTGAAGCAGATTATACCACACTTGTATATTTTCGAGCTCTACATTGTAGTAATACTTCCTCTCTTACAAAAATAAAGCATAGGAGGCCTTCTGTTAAAACTACAATCCGGATCAGTCCAATCCAAATGTTTCAGTTAAACTTCACATGGAAGAGCGGGCAGTATAATGGTAGCCACAGAACATTAGCTAGTTCATAAATATGTCCAGACAATCAAATTTATTCAATTATAATTCTCTTAGTTGCATCTCCCAAACAAGAGCAGTATCATAGTGATTTAAGGCACTAGGCGTGTGTGGGCGGGAAGCTAAAAAGTGAGCAAACAATCTTTTTCATACCTCTACCACATCAGGCCTTGAGCATACTTGTTTGAGCTCTGCAATTTTCATCCTCTTTTGAAGCTACAAAATGCATTACATGTCAAGATTATAACAACTGAACACTTACTATAGAGGCCACAAAATAAAACTAAGCAGGAAGAAATGGCTGCACAATGAAAAGAGGAAAAAGGTAAAAAGCGAGCAACCTTCTTCTTCTTGTTCGAAAGACCTTTCTCCTTCTGTTGTGCTTCCTGTTCTTCCTCTTCTGAATCCGAATCACCCTTCTTTTTAGCAGCCGCATTAGCTGCAGCTTCATCCTGCTTGGCATCACCCTATAATGAAGAAAAACGATCGATCAAAACCCTAATTTGTATCTCAACTTTATTAGTGAACTCATAAAGCATTCGCCCTTGCACCTCTACAGCACCAGCATCTTCTTGGAAGTTAAATTTCTCCAAAACTTGCTTAAACGCCTCGAGGAAACCTTCTTCTAGGTCAGCCTTCTCGGGCACATACTCCACTTCAACTGTCATCTCAACCTGCCAACGGACCAGGAAACTCTTAACGTAAAAAAAAAACCCTAAAAGTTTATTTAATTGAGCCGATGACATTCACCCTAATCCAATGAGAGCCTGGCAAACACTCATGCCAATACATACTCCATGGATTACAGGAACCATAAGAAACCCTAACTGCTCCGGCGATAGGATTAAACACAAGCAAATACCTCTGGTCGAACACCCGTGTCGTCCCCGGCATCATCATCCTTCGACTCTCCGACGTCCTCCACATCCGCAACATCGGAGGAGCTCTTGCTGTTGTTCTTCTTCTGCTTCCGGCGACGACGACGGCGCTCGCTCTCGCGAGCCTTCTTCTTGTCGGCGGCAGAGGTGGTGGAGCCGCCGGCGGGGGCGGCACTGCCGTTGGGGAGCCCGTCTCCCATGAGGCCTCCGTTGGGCAACGAGGGGTGGATCGCGAGATCCGCTGCGGCCATTGTCGCCGCGCCTGCCGCTTGGTTGTACGAGTGAGCGGAGGCGGTTCGAGAAGACGAGAAAGGAATAGCAAGACGGATCCGATTGTCTTAGTTGCTCGAAATTTATAACGTCATTAGTCCATATATACAAATGCATACACGTTAACTAAAGTTGGAGACTAAAATTTTTTGATAGCTCAAAATTTATTAGTATACTTTAACATTGAGACCAAACGATGACTATAGAAATTAAATTTAATATTTTAAAATTAAATTTATTAGCTCGGGTCTCAGGAGTTGTTTCGAGAATAAGTAGAAGAATTATATTTTATTATGCAAAAACAAATGATTGTTCTGCTATAATGATAAAAGGGTAAAGTTGTCATTTATAAAATATTATTCCAATGAATAACAGCTTTTCAAGAAATAAATTATTTCTCCTTTTGCTCGAATTGCTTTTTTTTTAAGTTTCAAGAAAATATTTATTCTATTAGAATAAATGCATTTAACACCTGAATACTTATCTTTAAACCAAACATGAGATAAAATTTACATGGTAATTTATTTTTTTATAAATATGGAAAAAGTTCTACTAAAATTTAACATTACAACCGGAAAAAACTCGATTCTCCTCTTTTAAAACTATTTAAATTTAACCTCTTAAAACATTATCAGATTTTAATGCATGTGCTTCTATTAACAGTCATTTTGCATATATCCGCATTGGCGGTGAAGGCGACTGCTTGTTCCTTTTTTTTTCATTTTTTTTCTTATTATTGCCTTATTTTTTTTACAATTTGTTTATATCTCTTTTTATGAGGAATAATGCATGCATCAGATGCTCATAAAACATAACATACCTCGACGCATAATCAAATGTGATTATAAGATAATAAGTTATTAAGTTTGTATTAGTCAACTTATAACAGTATATGCAATACGTGAAAAAACTTATAAAAATAAAGATTGCATTTTATTTTTAAACAATGTGAAAGTTAAATAATAAGGAGAAACATGTAAAATATTCTGCTAGCTATTATAACTTTAAAAGATTCAAAAACTAATATCAAGAAAAAATTCCTAGAATGATTCATGTAATAATGTCTTGAATGTTAATTCATACAAATGTGTTGGATCTTAATCCTAAATTTTATTTCACTCCTATATTATATCGATGTTCAAGTAATTAGAGCGTCTCATTTAGACTCTATATTGAATTATATCGTATTTTTATAATCATCAATATTCCACAATTAAAATATTACCCCTGAAAAGATAGTTCAATTTTAAAACCTCGTAAGTATCGTATTCTGTAGTGCGTGCAAATTCTCTCGCTTCTTTTTTCATAACATACACCAATCGTTACCCATGTCACCATCATTTCAAAATCATTACTAGTAGGATCTATACATGGATGACGATCCTTTCATGAGCAATAAAATCCAAAATGTATGACAACAAATCACTTAAAATAATGCTCATTATAGAAAACAATGTGAATTAATGCAATATTAGATAAGGATAATCAATAATACCTGGGTTTGTAAATATCTGATGAAATGATAAATATTAAAGAGATTATGTAGGTCATTGAAATAATTTTGATTTATTTGATGCTTTATTTGATTGGATTACTTTGTATCAATCCAATAACAATGAGAGATGTTTTAAATTTTTTTTTCAATAGTCAATCCAAAAGCAACGCTGACGATCTAATTTGTGCGATGCTAAAAATACATTATAGATAATGAAATATCAACTCACCATCTCCCATATTGCATTCTAAAAAGGGACGGAGTCAAGTTAGGAGGCACTTGACAATTCCTAACTGCGAATGAAATCACCTTCTGTGTCTTTTAAAAATAGAATAATAAGTTACATTTGCAATTAATTTAACATTTCAGATTTTTTTATATAAAAATGAAAGTTTAAGCATACGAGATCAATATAAAAAGTTCAGAGTTTTTTTTTTAATTCAATTTACTTGCAATGTGCAAATTCCATTAGATTCTCATGCCATAACTCAACAAAGGTAAATATTCAGAATTCAAAATTTAATCACTACGGATATTCGCTAATTTATGCGTCATTATTAAACTTTAAATTTTACAAGCAGCAGTTGGTCCAAATGGCAATGATAACTTATAGTGTTTTAAGCATCTAGCAAGCAAATGACCGCGATCATAACAAAATTTATGTCAAAATATCTAAATAAAATTATCTAATTTTTATCGTACATATATGCATAGATACATGGCAAAGATGTGCTAAGTAACGTTGAGCGATAATTTCAAAAACAAACAAAAAAAACAGCGACTTCAAATCCATGATCACACTTCAAACTTGAAATTACGAGAAATAAATTAGTGTACTATTCTTATAAAGAAATTGTATACAAAGGTATTTGTATAGTCATGGCTGGGGAAATACCTATAATCTCAAAAACCAGACAATAAATGCCTGTAAATTATTATCCTAAAAGTAATTATCTTTGTCACTAAAATATTGTCAATAATACATGGAAGAACTCAAGCATACCTAGGGTAATATCTGTACACGTAAAAAGAATAAAATTGAATATGAATGGATGTGGTCCTCAATAATATCGTACAAAACTCCGTCACTACCATTGTTAGAGAAGAGATTAACCAAATCCGTGAAATCCAGCAGAAGCAGAGGAACTTGAAACTTCTGGCAGTTTCATTATCGCTAGAACACCAGCAACAAAGGAAAACACGGAAGCTAAGGCAAATGCCGGAATGTTCCCTCCACCAAAGAGAGCATCCCAGGGCCCTGCACCAATGGATACAATCATCTGCAAAACATTGCAACAATTAGCAGACAATATGATATCATTGAGGACTAACATGTTTTACATTCACAAATGTGCAAAACAGGAAATCTTGTTTGTAGAATTCGATCAGGCATGTTCACATTAAGCTTTTGGAAGAACTCAGAAGTACTCCAAATGTAAAGTCCAAAGGGTACTTTAAAGTAGAATCAAGAGAAACCAAAGAAAGATCGCAGTTATATGTTGTATTAGTTGAATATGATGGGTTTAGTATGCTGCCTCCAATTGTAAGTAATTCAAGTACAAATTGAATAAACAATATTACTCAACGTGAAAAAAACTTTCAAGTAAAAAGACTAACCTGAGGAATCACAATTGCAAGATTTAGAACACCAGTAGCCAGGCCTGCAATTTCCATATTTGTTTATTTAGCAAGTGAAAATTGTGAGAAAACATTGAGAAGTTTGTGTGAAACAAACCTTGCCCTCCACCAGTGTCTGCAGTGAGCTCCGCAGTCACCGCAAATGGAACACTATATGTGACCTGAAATTTAAAAGGGAGTTGCAAGTGACCCAGCATGTTGAGATATGATTTTTTTAGAACAATACATGAATATGCTGTGGAGTTTTTTGCTCACCGATAGAGGAAAACCAAGTATTGAAAATATGACTAATGCTGCCACCCTAATTCCCTTATTTTGTCCAATGACATGTTGAATACCAGTAGAATAGTCACCGGATGCTATCAAACTTACAATCGTAATTGCTGCCATGCAGATAAACACAGTAAAGTTGCTGATTGCCCAAAGCAATCTTGCACCAAATTTACGACAAATTGGATCAACAAGGAAAGAACCAGCCCCAAGAACAATCTGACAAGAAGAAAGATGTTAAATGAGTACTTTTTTTTTTAGAAGAAAAAAGATGACCACCAAGTTATGTGATCGTCATCTGATGAGTACAAATGTTAATAATTTTATATACTGTCATAGCTACATATTGCGGAGTTGAATTGGCGAATTCCCTTGAACTATGGAATTCCCTTGAACTATGGACTTCAGTAGCCTTGTAGAATACATGTTCATTTTCTGATAAGATACCACTTTGTATTAGTTAGTGGCTGATTAATTAAGTAGTGGGTAGTTAGAAGATATATTAGTTAGTGGCTGGTTAAGTAATTGCGTTTAAGATTTTTGCACTTTTACTACTAATAATAGTTATCCTAATTTTATTTTAGTTGTATTTTTAGTTTGAATCAATTGGTATCAGAGCCCTCAAAGATCCTAGTAGCAAATCACAAAGAAGCAGCATTCATTAAGGAGAAATCAGCTTTACATATTACAAGTGAAAGCTCGTTTCATAAGAAGAAAAGCTGAAAGTTCATGTTGGTTCAAAAATTCCTCTCTTGGCCCAAAGATTGAGTTAATCAAGTTTGAAGATTTCAATTGCATCTGTAGAATATTATTATTAATTTTCTTTTCTCCGCCTTAAGGACAAGGCGAAATTTTAGGAGTGTATTGATAAGATACCACTTTGTATTAATTAGTGGCTGATTAATTAAGTAGTGGGTAGTTAGAAGTTGTATGAGTTAGTAGTTAGTTAAGAAAGTAGTGGGTAGTTAGTTATATTTGTATTTGCATATTATAAATGCATGCATGGATTTTAAATTTAGGGGAGCCTTTTGAAATGTGTTTACCAATTATGTAATTGGAGTTTGGTCCACTTCATACGGACTTATGAAGATTTGTCATCTCGAATTGATAAATTATTAGTAGTAATTGTGTTTAAGATTCTCGCACTTTTATTACTAGTAATAGTTATCCTATTTTTATTTAGTCATATATGTAGTTGTATTTTCAGTTTGTATCATTTCCCAAACATGGAAATGAAGATCCTATGTCATTATAAACTCTGCTGACGAATGGTAAGTACTATGTCATAGTACTCTTGCAAAATTGAATGGTGAGTAATCTTGATTAACAAGACAATGTAGGATTTTGGTAACTTTTGAAAGTCAGGACTCAGGAAACTGTGCAGGCAACAAAAGCTTTGATATTTTCTATATTAGTACTTTCCACAGAAACAGACAAAATGTTCCCATAAAAAGTCTCAATTATTAAATTTCATATGTTCAGAAAAAAAAAGTAGATTGATCAATCAATCAAAAATCAAGGACCTTGGAATGAATTTCTAATTCTAGTTAAACAATGTGATAAAATCTACAATGTTTTAGATACTTTTGTGATATCACCAAAGTAGAATTTTCTTTCCGAGTTGGAGTGGACCTATATAGTCTCACTTACACGTCATGTACAGAATCATGTTTCTCAAGTTTATTTTCTTTTAAAAAGCGAAAAGGATGAATCAGATTGTTAACCATCCAAAAGTTTCATGTATAATGGACCAAAGTATAGTTAAAGAGAATATGGGACACCAGAAAACAAATACATATAGTTCAGCCCCCTTCTCAAGCTTAAATTATCCAATCTAAAACATCAGCAGCAACAATCCACAGAAGATCTACAAAATATATAGATAGTTCCTTTTCATTTTTGCAAACTATAATTCAGGATTCAAGGTAGTGAAATTATGGCACATGGATTCTTACTGAATTCAATAGTAAACCAAATGCACCTTCTCTGACACCACTTTGATAATTTGACTGTTGAGTTTTATCCCCATATGGATCCCCATGATAAACTTCTCGTCCCATCCAATCAGTGTCAAAGAGGAAAAAGGGAAACCATGACACCTGCAGAGATTTGATAAGGCAAATCTCGGTTATCCTCCACAAAAAAGAGACTCGATTACAATAAAGATGAGCAAGTAATAAATTTTGTTGTGCTTTCTAACTGCATACCCATGTCAGAGCCATGACAAGCAGCACAGAGTGCATTGCAGGTGGTAAATGCCTCAAGCTAGTCAAGATGTTAACCAGTACAGCACCAAGCCCATCATTATCAGATCCGGTTCTGCTCTCATGAGTATTTGGCTCCACTCTCAAAGAATCATCTACATTAATTTTACCCTTCATATTGCCATCATAACTGTGACCATTACTAAACTTCATGTTTTGCTCCGAAGAATCATGACCATATGCTCCAGAATCTTTTAGTAAGGGTGAAGAATCTGAGATTCGTGCAGGAGATTTTGGCTCCAAAGGGATTTCATCAGCAAAATATAATGTAACAATCATGCAGAGGATAAGGAATACCTGAATATGAAAGAAACAATGTTTATTGGAAATTCATAAACAACCAAATACAAGACAAATAAAAAATAGTAGTGTCAGAAGGGGCAGAATTAGCTATGCCAACAGGTTGAGATTATATGACCCTGTAAATATGTTGATCAAATGCATTGCAAGGACAATACAAAGAAAATGCAGAAGGATTCAATGGAAGATGTTCAAGGACTATTACTCTGCTAGAGCTTTTGACACATTGAGAGAAACAATACTTACAAAGTAGATAAAACAAAGTTCAATCAGAAGATAACATGATGTTCAAGAACTACTGATCTGCTAGAGCTTTTGACACATTGAGAGAAACAATATTTACCTATAAAACGTTGAATTAGAAGATAACAAAAAGACGCAGGAATTGTATGCACCATAACCACAAGAGTGAGGACCGAAAGTGACAAAAGACATCAGAAACACGTGGAAAATTTCAATCAACATCTATTACTAACTAAATAGTGATACAAAGACTACAACAAGATACAAATACAAAGAAAAGTGCATTTCAAAGAGATGAAAACAATGTTTTCCAAGATCTGCAACATGAAATCAAAACCAGCAGTTGTACCAGAAACCCAGGGAAAAATTATTTTTGTGACAGTTGCTTCTTTTAGAATACGAAGAGTGAATATTTCATCATCCATGTACTTACTTATATATCAAAATCCCTAATTAAAATAAAATTGGCATTAGCTAATGATATTTATAAAAAGAATGAAATGGGACTTCAATGTAGGAAAAAAAAGTGACAGAAAGGAAGTCTGATTCCGTTCTCTTTTTTTGAAATAAGATAAAAAATTACAGCAAATATGTAGTAAATGTGTTCGTTTGTGAGATTTTTAAAGGATGCATTTGAAAACTAGAAACCTATGGGATTTTTTTTCCCATTTATATGTTCTAACTAAAGGCAGAAGGATAAACAGCTTTCAAGTTACCCAGGATCTAGTTTACAGATTATCTGAAAATAGCCATCACCATATGTCTTAACGTGAGAAGGCAACTTTCAAGAGTTTTTTGGAAGACAAGTCAGGAAAAAGATGATACAAGCCCACGACTGTTTTTAACATTACTCAAAAGAAAGACAAATACAAAATATACTTCTGAAAACCAAAGCTTCAGCTAGATTTCTACATCCCACCAGCAATGACTTTATAATATATAAATAAATTCAGGTAAAAATTGTGCATGATCAATATTTCTCAAATACGCATGGATAGTTTAAAAGAACTCACCACAGCAACTAGAAAAGCTGCCTTCAAATTGCTACAAACTTCACAGCAAGCTTTTGTTGTCAAGAAAGGAAACCACCTGCACGACAGAAGTGCTTTGAGATCTCTACAATGGTATGACATATTTGAGGATTACAATACTATTAAGTTCCACTTCATCCCAACCCAGCCCCCCAAACTATCACAATAGCACATGCATAAGTACACTTCTCTTCTAAGTGCATGAAAATTTCCTTTTTTTTATTTTTCAACTTGAGGAGGTTATGTAGATTGCTTTCCTCATTCTTTTCTCGAAAAAAAAAAGGAAAATAGCTCTGAAAGCATCAGCTCACAGTTTAGTAGATTTCAGGATCATGTTTTTTTAATAAAAATATCAAAATAAGTATGATAATTTGGTTGCCTTATTTAATCTTCAGCAACTTTCACAATGAGAAAAAAAATAATGACCACTAAATTTTATATAGTTTCTTGGATCCAAAACCTAAATAAGTGAGATAAAAATTTAGAGATAGCATTTCATGAGAATGCCTCTTTCGAAAAGGATGAGAATGTCATTTTTTTTGTGGGGTGGGGTGGGGTGGGGTGGGGGGAGGGGAATGAGAATGCCAAATTGAATAGGATTTCAGATCTGCAGCTTTAACATTTTAAATCCCCAGCTTTCAAGTATTCCCAAGTAGACTGGACCCAATGGAAACAGCATGAGGTCTATTTATGACTTGAATATAAACATAGGGCTCACATATTGTTAAACTTTTATGACAAGTATTCTGAATAATATGTGACAATTAATATTGTAATTTCTTAGTTGACAAGCTGACATCACTTCACAACAATAAAAATGAGACTAGGATGTGTCCTAGGTCATTGGGTGCTAGTAGCCGCAGGTTCGATACCCAGAGTGAGTCATACTTTGGTCAGGATTTATCCATATCGCTCCCGCCAGAACATCAAATTAATTAGGTGCTAATAGCTGATGGGTCTCGACCGAAAAAAAAAAAGACTATGAGTCAGCATACTTTCTGGTGAATCTGGCAATTCAAGATTTACATTAGTGGTTTGGCAAAATACAAGTTAGTGTTGTTCTTGTTGGGGAAAGAAAGGATGAGCATTACGACACTTTTGTGTACTGATTCTTCTGTCATGTTATGATTTTACATATTATATGTCACCAAATTCTAATCCCATCATAAGGCTAGAAAACTGCATGTCTTGATTTATAAGATGTTAGTAGTGCAGTCAACTTACCTCTTCGAAATTTCTTATATAATTGTTGAAGTTCAGGAAGATTCTCCACAACAAAAAAAGTAAATTGTGCCGAACTAGCAATGCCAAGAAAGATCGCCTTACTTGTGCCAATAACCACTTGCACCAGACAAAAATCCTAGAATATTTCCAACTGCCATCCATGAGCAAAATATGGCATTCGCAGAATGACGCTGATCAGGACCTACAATAATTACATAGTGTTCGGTCAAAATTAAACACATCAAGGTGGCATTCAACTAATATTTTAGCAACATTAGTCACACCTGAAAGATCAGCCAACAAAGCTCGAGCGGGACCCTGAAATTGGCATACGGAAAACATATCACAGAGATGATAGAGCTGAAACATGCAGTTTCCTTAAAATTCATGTCAGAATGAGATTGATAGTGCTTAAAAGAATTACAAAATCTAGTGAAACATGTTTGTATAACATGCACCATGGTACTTAAGGGTGGAAGAATTATGGCATTAGACAAACTTACTTGCACTGTGTTGTTTGCAAGATCCAGCATCCAAAAACCTAGTACAAAAACAGCAGCTGCTCTCCAGCGTGGTCCTTTATAAGTGCTGATATGAAACATCATAACTTTAAATACATTCAGATCAGTTCCAAACTTGAAAATAAAAAAAAAAACTTATATGAACCTGCAATTTTCTTTCGTGTCCCCTAGAAAGTAACCAACATCAGCAGAAAAACCAATTAGAGTTACCTATCACACAAAGTAGTTCAACCTGATCAATGTTTGGAAATGCATGGATAAAGATGCAAAACATTATAGGATGACATTTGTTAATTCATCAAATAAAATTTCAATTCACTCACAGCAGCAGATATCATGAGACAGCCAGAAAAAATGAAAGGTCGCCTTCTCCCATATTTTGAGTAACATTTGTCACTCCAAATGCCAACACACGGTTGAACCTGTTATGAAGAGTTGCATAAGTTTTTCTTTCACACTCAATTCATCCACAAACTATTACACATTGTTTTCCAGTAGGTAGAATGGATTTAGAAGAAATACTAGTTGTATCAAAAAAGATCAGCAGAAGTCACAGAAATGAAAAGTAGACAAAAGAATCATCTACAAGATGAAATGCACAAAACAAAATCTTTGGGAGAAAATTAAGTACATGCTAATGTTATAGATACAATTCGAATTATGGAAGAATAGATGTAAGTTTATTCCTGAATGTTTAAAAGATGTCTCTTGCTTCAGTTACCATAAACAGAACATGTGTTCAAAAAAGAAACAGAACATCTTATAAAACATTCTTTTCAGAGATATTTGACGAGAGCATTTTTTTCTGAAAGGTGACGAAGACAATTTTCATGAGTTGCCTTGCTGAAAGACAATTCATCATTTATTCTGCAGAGTTTTAGCAATTTCCAAACATGACTACTGGGGATGTTTTTGAAGTAAAGATGGAGATCATCTAATTAATCAAAAAATAACATGAATGCTTACATATTACAATTTGATTAAACAAATGATCAAGATTATCTATAATAAATGATTAAGATAATACACAAGAATATGATCTCTTATATGCTCCCCCATTTTTTTTGTTTCTTTTTCAAAAGATGTACTAATATGAGGCCAAGATTGAGAACTTCTCACAAGCTAAAATTTCCACATATCAGGAAAACCATCCAAGTTAAATCCACAAAACCTACGTTTCAAAAAAAAAATCCACAAAACCTAGCCTAATCTCAGCCTTCGATAGAATTTTGAATGAGATTAATCAAACAAAAGATAGAAGGGACTGTGTTTGAGACTAAACATTTTCCAAGTCTTAACCATCAAGAAAATCCGTCAAAAAGAAACAATCAAAAGAAATGGAATACTTATAATGACAATCATGTTGTTCTTTCAAAGATGATAAGCTCCAAATACTTACTACAAAGCCAGTTATGGGCCCACAAAGCCAAATGAATGAAGAAAAAGCATGTTCTATTCCCAGCGTCTGCAAAAAGAATAAGCCAGAATCAGTCTGTTGTCAGTTCTTAAGTAATTATGAGAGAAATTTGAAATGATATTCACTTAGAAGAACCAATTAGAATCCATTAAGAGCAAAGAAGTATTTGTAATTGGAAGTATTGGCTAACACTGAACATAGATTATACAGAGGTTAAACAGCAACTGCATATCTCCATAACTCGTATTGATACACTGTCGTTTTTCAAATATGATTTTTCCATTGATGCAAGGAACACAAGAGCATAAAAAATGTTAACCAGTAGCAGTTCCACAAAATGCAAGCTAAAGTACAAGCAGACAAATGAACATTAAACTGCAAAGACAAATTTGTCCACCATAAAAAGAATAAGTTTGAGTTCTTCAAGCCAATTTCTTGGTGCCAATCTCTGAATATGTGATTAATCAGTTATAGAAACTTTTCTCATGGTTGCTAAATTCTACTGTTATAATGACCTCCCAATATCTGTCTTTTTGCCTTAGTTTCCTCATTAACATTTCCTCCAGTGAATTGCTATCAAATGCACATCAAATATAAGAAAATGTTGAGGCTCGAGAATGTGTCGGGAGTGTTTCCAAGAATCAGGTGATTATTTCCAGTCTTCTAACTTAGAATTAAGCAGAGAATTACATAGTGTTTAAAGAGGTAGATGTGACTGAATTCTTGACTGGTTCTTCCACAAATCCCACAATATAAGTATCTAACATACTTTCATATGTTCCACTTTTGGAGCAAGAGTACCCATCAACATATCCATCCACATCCCTTTCCGTAGGCAGAGCAATAAATCAATTAGAGACGAAAACCAAGAGCCTCCGCTGTGCGCACCTGGATGTAAGGCGTCAAGAGCGAGAGCTGCAGCGCCCAGCCGAACTGTACCCCGGCGGCGACTGTGCAGCTCAGGATCAATACCTTCAGGCTGCTCCTCCGCGCCGGAAGCGCCGAACGGACGCCGCCTTCGGCGGGACTCGAGGAGGGCGTCGACCCTTCGGACTCCTGGATCTGGATGCGCGAATCGCCCGCGAGGGCGGAGGAAAGCTCGACGCCGGAGTTCCTGTCCTCGTCGGTGAGCCTCCGGTAGGCCAAGGCTCCCGAGGCAGCGGCTTTCGCCATGGGGGCAGGGGAGGTCGGGTAGATGCTCCGCGTCCTAAGATACCAGGGAGGCGATGGCCATACAAAAGGGATCGCCGGAGGGCAGCGGCGGTTGGATGAGCGGGATGTGTATATACGGAGAGTGGCGAGGCGAGGGAGATCTGCACGTGCGAAGGCGGGAGACGGCGACGAGTTCGCCGGACTTTTCACACGTATGGCGTCGAACAGGTGGCGCGTAGTGCCGATGGACGGGGAGAGAGAGAGATGGATCTGATGGGGGAGCAATGTAAACTGTAATGTATGTGATATGCTGGCGGTGGGGCGGGGCCCGCTTTAAAGGTGCGTGTGGAAATGTGCGAACCAAGTCAAGTCCCACAGATGTAGGGATGGAGATCAAGTTGCTTGCATTCGGACCAGCAGCATTTAATTGACTCGAAACTTGGCACTTGAAAAGTTATTTCAATTAAACCTGTTGCGGAATAAAAACTTTACCTTGCCATTTTTTTAAAAATATGTCGTTTTATATTAAAAATAATTTATATATTTATCAAAATATTAGTAACCGAAATTAAAGAAGAAAACTGTCTTAAATGAAGTGATATTAGTATTTTAGGAGTGGCAATAAAGAGTTCTGCAAATGTTTTATATTGTAAAAGAGTTAAATGTTCATTCAATTTAAACAATTTTTAAAAAAATATCGAGAACAATATGCAAAAAAAGGGAAAAGAGGTCTTTCAACCATTCGACAAAATAAATTGGTAACGCGATATAATTTTACATTAGAGAACATACTCAATAATAATTCTAACGAACAAATTTCTTCAGAGTTAGGAGAAAAAACTTTTATCTGTAAGTGCTTAAATGTTCTAGGCCATAATAAAATAGCCATCCATTTAATTAAGTCGAATTCTTTCTATGATCTCTTAAAAAAGATTTTTCAAAATTGAATCATGGCTTCTTTTTACAGATTTTTCAAAGTTGTGAAGTGGCCTGGGTTTGCACTTTGCAGGCAGAGCAATTTTTCAAAATTATTTCTATGATCTTTGACAATATTTTACTGAAATCTCATAAGATGAACCGGACAATAACATTAAAGATTTCTGAAACGGGCATTAAGTGCATCACAATTTTTTGACAAAAATACTAGTAATTCCGATGTAAAAACAGTAAATCACTAAGTTGATAAACAACACAAACTTCTATTCTCTTTTTTCTTTTCCTTGTATACAGACATGACAAAGAACGATAATACTACACAATTTTTCAGAATGATAAATAGACTAGAAATTTTTTACACAAAAATCTTACATACCCTACAATTTTGCTGTGAGTTCAGTATATAGCACAATGTACACCAAGTTAGGAAATAATACAACAAACAATATCAGCAGGCAAATCCATGATTAGTATGACAGAAATCTCCCCCCCCCCCCCCCCCCCCCCACACGTACCTACCTACCTTGCATCCTCTCCTGCTTTATTCCCTATAAAAGAAACATGCATCCGGCTGATGGCAAACAATGTAATGTCAACTTTGCACCCTAGCTTGAACCCTTTTACAGAAAACCATGCACAATAGAAGCACGAACGTGTTTGGTTGATCTTTACCTGGAAATGCATTTGACGGTATTGGTTTATGACATATGAATCAAGATAGTTATAATTTATTTCTCTTTTACAGATAAGATGTAGTTATAAGTTCTTGATCTGAATATATATGTACGTACGTATATATATATATATATATAATATATATATATGCATGCAAAGAAAATACATTGCATGGATGTGCTATAACTGCAAAGAAAGGTCACAAGAGGTGACGGGACATAAGGTTGAGAATCCAACTGATTAAAGATTATTCAAAATTCCAAATGTTCTTTGAGAATCCAAGTTACGCTAACAAAAGAAAATGTGTTCTTAACAAAGAAAGATGTTTGTAACTAGACTGTGAACATCTGGTTTTGTTCATTTGGAGAAGTAATTGCTTAATCAAAAAAGATCAAGACAACTATTATATTCTATGTTTTTTTTTGAGATTTTTTTTTATGATTTGGACCATGGAATTAGAGTTCATGAAGGAGCAATAATGGAAGCTTAACCATCTACGTTTAAGAGTACCTTGAGTTTGCTCATCATACTTTATACTCGTGAACGTGCATCCACTTTGTGGATGACCACTTATTTCCCTTAATTACAGGGCATCCACCTGCAAAGATAATCAGGGCAATGTTAAATCCACACTAGGATGATTGCATCATCCACAACCTAAACCAACAATGTTTGGAGAAAGCAGATTAGGCCTTAGTCATTAGATTGCATTAAGACAGTCATGTTAACAAAAAAACATCGAAATACTAATGGATGTCTTGCATAATTATGTTAACAAATCAGGTTTTAAAACCAGATCATAAAAATGAACCAAGCACAAACAACTAACCATGTAAACTTAATGGATCTAGAGTAGCATCAGGTTTCATGCTCCAGAAGAGTAAAGCATCTCCCATCTTCGGTTTAAGACCAAGACCTCTTTTTCCACACTCTGAGAGTTCATCGTGCCACGATAAAGTACTGCTGTTGATTTTGGCATTAGGAAAAATTGTCTCACCTCCTTCTTCCACATCAGAACTGCATAAGTAAAAAGTCAAAAGGAGATTTCAAATTGGTCGGTCAAAAGAAACATGATGCAACCCAAAGAAACATTAGGAGGGAAATATGATGGGCAGATTCATACAGGTACATCAGGAGTGTAGCCATCCTCTGTCCCCCATTTTTAACATTGTACTCGTCAAGAAAGTAATCAAAGTGAGGTTCATATTTCTGCCCAACCTCATAATGGAGAACTTGAAGACCCTCGCCATTCTCTATAAATGACAAAGTAAAATTATATGAGTATTGTATGAGTATCTGCAATTATAAGCATAAGATGCTACAAGCACAATAATAAAACTTAAACATAAAAAATTATATCCCTGTTCCTACCATTGTTAAGGGCCTTAAGGCAAAAGAACTGATAAAAAGAGCACAGATTTTTAACAGATGTGATTATTATTATTATTTTGAGTTGTATGTAGAAGATCCTTACAGATCAATTTTTTTCAACATTAACATGAGTCCATAATACCCTCCAAAATATCCATTTGAATATGTTTTGATAATTAAATCAACATAGCGCTTGAAACACTCTGGATTCTGCATGCAAATTGTGATACATTTAGACATTGATCCAAGGTCAACAATGAAGATTAATAAAATTCCACATATTGTACTAATGTGGAAGTTATTTTGAGAATTATTTTGGTGTTTAGTGGCATAGATTAATTTATCTACTAGGAAAATTTGTACTACTTTGTGATGAGTGGCATCTTAGCAGCACAGCACCTTTCGTTTCTCCAAAGAAAATTTACAAGTTGCCTCAAAAAGCCGGTCCCAAGCCCGGATAAAGGAGGAGGGTTGTGTTAGGAGGCGACAGCCAACATAAAATCATGTCGAATCTTATGAACATGGATCATCCACCTAGTGGGATAAGGCTTTGTTGTTGTTGTTGTTGCCTCAAAAAGATGAAAATCCTATATATGGAGTTTTTATGAGTTAAATGTGTACTGTTGATTTTCCATCCACTTTTACAAAATGTTTGACATGTAGTATGCACTTATTTGCGCTGAATTAAGTATTTGATGTGTTTCTTAGATGGGTTTATGCATTTTTAAGAAAGGAAAGAGTGACTACATAAGTTATGTAGTCAATCAACTTGTATCAAGATCCGTGGAAATATACAGGCAAGCCAAAAGCAGAGTATTTGATATGTGTTTTTTGTTACATACCTACAGGTATAAAGGTATAGTCTGCTATCCTTTTCTCGATAGCTCTAATAACCTTATCCCGACCTCTTTGGAGAAACATGCCTGAGCTTGTTCTAACCCTGCATAATTGTTTGTAAACAACTAAATGAAACCAATTTGGAAGCTAAGTGAATCTTAAGTTAGGAAGTACTCCAACAAAGACATCAAAAGGATGGATCATGCCAACCTGCTGTCTTTACTTTGACCAGTAGTGCTATCAACAACTGTTGACTTCTCCATGTGAGGTTTTGCTAATGCAATTAAGTATTCAAATTCTTCCTTGGACTGGCATAAGAAACAGGAACCAGTAAAAAGATAATATAAAAACTAGTATCCAAAGTGTTAGTGGACGAAAATCGGTAGCAATCCTCAGAAAATAACAACAACCACCAGATCAATGAATAATAATGTGCATATAGACCCAACAGAGATGCACTAGGCGTCAGTTCAAGAAAAAAAAATTAAAGCATTAATTGGAGAGGTTAACTTGACATACTAACAGTTTATTGTTATTCAGTTGCAAGCTTAAATGAGGCCACATAAGATTACAAGTGAATATTAACATAAGCAGATCAATCCTTCAAGTAGAATCTAAGAGACATGCAATATTTTTTCCACATCCACATGACATCTCAGTTTAGAATTAGATATCTTTGTTTGCAGGTAATAAATACATACCTATCTTCAGGATAAGCTTATTATACAAATATTAATGTTCAGTTCAGACATAGACATGAATGGATAAAGGCACAACAAACAGACAATGGCCTATAAACAATACCCCCCAATAGGTAATTATGTATCAGCATAAAAGAGTAAAGCTACAGAAATATCATCTTACAATAGCATGGTTTGCAAAAAAGGGGAAGGAAAATCCTAGGTTTTAAGTGATTGGGCAATGTGAAATAAATGAAACGAAATAGGACAAACTTGCCAACATTTATTATGCATAATTAGTGGTGATCGAGATGGGCCTGTGACCTGTGTTGGTAAAACTGAAATGTCATCAGGATGAAACGCAGATAGCAAGATTTCTCATTTAAATTGAATACAGGTGGCATGCATGCTTCGACAGGTCTCACAATAATCAATTATATAAAAGAGAATGCGACATTTTTATTTTCATTGCCGAACTGCGTTCCGTGCTCTCTGCAACTAAAACCTTCATGACTCCGCAATTAGCTTTGCTGTATACAGGAACAACAAAAGTTGTCTACAGAAAAAGTCATTAACATAACGATCTGATCTTTCCTGCGCGCACGGGCGACATGAATGCCAAACAGGCTTAGTTCTCAGAAATCTAACACAAATCCCTATACACAGATGCATATGAAATGGAGAACCTAAGGAATTTAGCGAAGTCCAAGTACAACTTCCGACCACTGACCAAGAAATCGTGATAGACAAACGCTCTCGGCTCCCAAGAGACGACCTCGGTCCACGGTCGCACTCTCTGCCCCAGTCCCTCCCTGCACCAAGCAAAGAAAGAACAACCAATCTCAGATCCGGTCCAGCTCCAAACGCGTAAAAACGACAAGTCAGCCATCACGAAGGCTCACTTCTCCGACAAGGATCGGTCGCGACCGTGACCGCGACCGTGGTCGCGAAAGCGGACGCCAGCGGCGGCCTTGTGCGGGGCATCGGACTCCACGGGGAGCGAGAAGATGCCGAACCCCAGGAGCAGCAGCAGCACGAGTGAGAACGCCAGCAGCAGCGCAAACGCCACGGCGTAGGGCGACGAGGCGGATCCCCCCTTCCGACCGGAGAAGATGCGAGGGTTCAGCCGCCCCACGGCTCCTCTCGACGTCAGAGGCCTAAACGACGGCATGGCTCGAAGATTTCCTAAACCTTTTTCTTCCCTCCTACTCCTAATGGCGAGACGACGTGTACTGATGTAGCTTCGAATCCGGCGTCGGAGGGTGCTGCGTTTTAAACGGTGGCGGACGGAGATCTTGGAGCGTTGAAACAACGGCGACGGCCCGAGGCGTGGAAAACGAATATTAACAGATAACAAAACGAAATTTAAACTTTTATTCCTCTTAAATCGTATAAATAAACTCGTGTTTTTACACCTTTTCAATTTTATTTTTCGCCTTCTTAAACTACATTAATTAGTCATTACGACGCATATATGCTTCCAATCTTACTTCGAAGTTAAGCTTTGGCTCAAATCAAACTTTGTTGGCTGCGAAATATGGAGGGTAATTTGCAGCCGCGGGATTGGATCTTGACGGAGAAAATAATTTGGCTTTTGAGTCAACCAAGTTAATTCGAATATTAAAAAATTAATATTTTTCTCTTCTACAGTTCTAGTGATAATATTATTTAACAAAAAACTAACATAAAATATTCTCTTAACAAAGAATGTATTTGAAAGTACACACACTTCCGAATAACAACAAAAAAATGGATTTAAAAAAAATTGTTTTTACTATTAATTGTTATTCGTTATTTTTATTATAACCAAAATGACTAATACTTTTCAATATTCAACTTGTTGCCATTTGTTAACCACAAAAATACACACAGCATATTTCTGAAAGGGAAAAAAGATCTAGATTATAGTGCGGAAGTGACAAAAGGATACACATGTGACAGCTAATACGGCGGAATATTGGAATAACTTGTTCATTTAGTAATAGTAAAATATGTATTTTAAACAATAATTATTCCGTATTTGTAATTTTGTATACAGTGTGATTTAATTTCGATAAGGATTTCCATTCAATTGTTTTTTTTTCTAAGAGGAAGTCCGTAAATGGAATGCCATATCAAAATTGGAAAGTTTAAATGGTAAAAATGTGTTTTGGATAAGATAATTTTATTACATTTAATTTAACTTAATCAAAATTTTATTAAATGGTTTCTATAAACATTTTTAACATAAATTTGTATACTACTCATACTGGCTTATTTAGTTCAGATGTTTTTTTATTCAGAATATATCATTTTTCTTATATCTAATTATTTAACTTTAAATATAATGTATATTCTCTTTTTATTCTTTCGTTTACTTATCGATATAAAGAAGTTTATCCTTTTACTGAGATTGTTTTTTTACCATGATAAGTTAAAGTTTGGTTTTCCAAAAAAATATATTGTTAGTTACAAAATAATGATAAGGTAGTCACCATGTTTAACAAAAAAATAGTATCTCTAATGCGTATAATAATATAGGTTATTTGCCTAATTACCTCATTTCATAGTTATCAATCAATTCAACATTTATATTTTCAATTCAACGTTTATATTTGTCAAACACCTCAATCAAAATAGTTGCATGCTACGAATGAATCGTTATTATTATTACTCCTCCCCTTAAATAATTTTAGAACATTCTCTCATACTAAACTTGCTTGGCTATATTGGTTCGCAACTTCCCATGCTTTGAGTAAATTTGAACTACGTCCCAATTCGATAATACATATTATATTAATATTGAATTATTTTTAACATATTATATTTATTTTTTTAAAAATATATTTTTTATTATATCTATATCTTAAATATATATTATTATATATGTACTTTAATTAATAGGAATCATATTTATATAATAAATAATTATATTTTAAAAATTATGATTAAATCAGAATAATAAATAATTTCTCAATGTTGAACAATTGAGTATTTTTCGGTTGTTGTCCCGGTTTAATGTCCCAGTCCCGATTGAGAATGAGTTTCCTTTCCGAAAATTCGGAGCAAATCGGATCAGGACCGAAACAGTCGGGACCCAATTCTAAACTCAAATTTGCTCACACCTAAACAAGGTGTTACACATGTGTAACATAATTTATCCATAAAATATGGTAACTTCTTTTAGAGTATTCTCCTGCATTTCATTGTGCATGCATAATAAATTTTCCTTGTTTTGCATATTCCATATGTATATAGTATAAAACAATACAAGTTGGAGTTAAAGTAACTCAATTATTAATGTGTTTAAAATATAATATTAGTGTGTTAAAAAATTATTATTATTATTTAAAATATTATTTTATTAATTAATAGGATCTTATTCGATCTCATGACTTCATCCGATCTTGTATAAGATATCGATATTGATAACTTTGTACTCAAGTAGACACGTTCAAAATTTTAAAACATAATCATGTTTGAAATATTAAAATGAATAATAAATTCTTCTTACACAAATAAGCATTATCTCAAAGTGAGAGTGAATGTCATAAGTTTGAAATTAGATTTCATTGTAAATTTTAATTTTCATATAAAAGTCTTAACATTACATCTTATAATTATTTCACAGACCATTGAAGAATTCATTAATTACCATGCCTTTGTTCCAAATGAGGTGAAAGAGAAATTCTTTACAACTGTTGCTTCTTCTTTTTTTACTTTGAAAGGTAAGACACACCTCTCATATTCAAAAGTTTTCACCCGTATTTTTTTCGCTTAAGAGATAAGACATAACCTCTTGTCACTAAAGACTTCAATCACCTATACAAAAGCACTACAACACTTTCAAGTATCTCTTTTTCAAATTTGAAGTTTACACAAGAAAATAAGAGAGGATTACAAGATATATAATTTTTTACTCAAATGGACTTCACAATATTTCTTTCAATTTTTCCTTAGAAATTTTAGCTTTGTTAAAGTGTTTTGGACCTCTTTTACAACCTATAACATTTTTCAGGGTTGTTGGCATTCAAAACTAATTATTTTGTACTTTTTAACATTGGAGTGAACATCGACTCCTCCTAGGGACGTCTCCTTTAAACTAGCCATTGAACTTGATCATGATGTTTGTTGTTGTCTTTCTTGCAGGTTAGCATTTCATGTAAACTTGATTTCGACCTTGAGCATGATGGTTTTTCCTCACATTCATATTAGGACATTTGTTCTTATCTACAAACACGATTTGTTCTCTTTGGGCTTTTTAATTTGAATGGCATTATCTTTTTATCTCAAGATTATATCGTTTGATGTGAAGAAATTATGTATACTTTTCATCTATATTCAATATACATTTATCTCATGTTTTACTATATTTTCATGCTTGAACACATGCTTTATTATTGAAAATATATTTTTTATTATTTCTCCACATCCATCCTGTAAATACAATATTTTTGGGTTTTTTTCACTTGCGTTGATTTGCTTTCCATGCAGAAATCTCAATCGATAATTCATAAGGGTACTCAGGTGTATATCCCTACATGCATGCATAATGGGTAACATGAGTGTATTCCCCCAACCTAGACATTTAGACAAATTTCAAGACAGACGATGCAAATTCACTAGCCAACTTTCTAAAGCAGCAAACAACAAATGAAAACATGTCTTTCCATGTCAGCATGGCATATTCCATTACACAAAAGAGATGAAACTTTCTCTACACCTTTACGGATAGATGTGGACAACAAAAAGACTGCAGGACAGTGGATAATGGACATGTGACAAACTAAAGAAATGATAACAAAGAAGGACCATCAAGAGATTCCTTTTTGCTAGGACAAATGGATAAGTGTCAAGTTAAGAAAAAGACAGCCATGCAGGACCATAAGAGAACCTTTTGTTGGTTGGAAAAAGGTGAACAGGTGGCTGAAAAAGGTGGACTGGTGGCACAATCCCTTGGGCTATAAAAGAGCAAGAAGACTATTGGAGAAAGGGGTTCGAATTTGGTTATGATTTGGCTGAGTTTTGAATCCCTGTTGAAGGAGGTTAGAATGGAGGCTGCACCAGCAGCCTCCATTCTCCCTTCTCTCTTGTATTTTTGTTTCTTCTTTTCTTTTTTTTTATTTTTATAATGTGTAACTAATCAGACAACTAGTGGCTGGAGGATGTGGTGTCTTTTGTAACTATGTTCTTATTCTTCTTTGATGTTTTTCATGATTTGAATAGAATGTTGAACTTCATTCCCTGTTTAATGATATTGTTTGATCCATGTCTCATTGTATAACTCTTTACCTTTTGAACCTATGTATGGATTTGAGCTCGTATCTTCACCCTGCAACCTCGACCATAGGGACGTTAGAGGCTCTATCGCAACCGAACGTAGAGAAGTCAAGCCTGGGTGAAGATAGTTTCTTGCATGATTTTCGTATTTTCCTCATAGCCATAAGTAGGAGGAGTTTTCCGAATCACTTACTACCTTGCACTCTCGATTATAGGGATATTATAGTCTCCATCACGATCGAACATGGAGAAATCTAACTTAAGGAAAGCAGTGATTCATGACTTTGGTTTTCGCAAGATCAGTGATAGCTTCTTAACTGATTTGGGTTAGACATCATTCATCCTTTGAATCGTGGCCTGAAAAGGTTATGCTCCCTCCAGATTTATGACAATAAATGACGAATTGAGTCAAAGATTTGGGATTAACTTAAACGGTTACAAAGAATGACCGTGTGCTTCTATTTCACCATCACTGTATTCAATTTCATTATCTTCTCCTTTGAAAATGTCTAAGTCATCTTGAAAAAACTGAAATCATGCATTCTGCCCGGGAGGGTGATCCATGTTCCCCTGAGGCAAGCGTGAGCCGACCGTAACTTCCTTGTCTCATGTGTATCTCTTGAATGCTCGGTACTCGGTGGACACGAGACTTAACTCAAATCTAAAAGAGAGGGACATTTAGTCATTTTTATTTCGAATAAAGTTTAGAGGACGAAAATTTCAAGTGAAAACATTCCCTCAGCCATAGTGTTTAGTTACGCTTATCTTTGTCTAATTTACATTAAAAATGTATAAAAAATTAGTGTAATCTTATTTGTCATGATTTCTAGTTGTAGCATTTCACTTTCTCATATTGAACAATAAATATAGATTTATGATTTTCCTTCAAACAGTTTAATTGATTGTGAATATTTCAACTTAGTCTCTGTGGATCGACTCTCGAGCACTATGCCGTATACTTTCGATTCTCATCGTAATAGTGTGAAGGATTTATAAATTTAAAACTTCATTCAACATTCTTCTGTGTCTAATGACACACTTTATGCGAGTCATCATTATAGTACCTTACAAGTATGTGTATGATTGGTGTTTAGCAAGTGACATAAATAAAAAGAAAAAAGTGATGTCTAGAGTAACAAATGCTCTTTCTTGGTAATGAGGACAAAAGTTTGATAAGTTTTTTTGCAGGTATACGAATGCTAAAGTCATAGTATATAACATGAAAAAAAAATTGAATGGTACAATATCAATTATTATCAAGACAATTCTTTGAGACAAAAGGAATTTTAAACTAGAAGACATGATTAGGATTTGCTAATCAATTAAGTAAAAAATATGCAGGATCGTGAACTATAGATTTTTATCAAAATGATGAGATTTAAGATTTTGAATACCATCCTCTTTAATAAAATATGGTTTACTCGATCTCTAAGAATTATGTAACATTAGGTCAAGATAATTCTAATAACTAAAATAACAAATACCATTCATGATTATTTCAATTAATTTACTTGCATTTCAAATATATATCAATTGAATCAAATACATGTAATTATTTTTAAGATACTTTGCACAATTTATCCTTCAACCGATCCAGTTGAATTACTTTTGTGATAGAAAATTATTTTAAGTCATCTAATTAGATGATGAATCTAACATAGTCATTTCGTCGAGCATATGAATGATAAAGAATATATCATATGAACAATTAATAATCTATTAAAATATAGTATTGAAAAGCTAGCAAAAATAATACCAAATAGAAAAAGTTGACTATTTAAACTACAAATATATACTCGGAGTTGAAAAAGAGAAGAAAAAATATTTTTTGTTCTCGATTGTAGTACGCTAGAAGAAGAACTAACCATCTATTTAGATAGAAAATATTCTTTTTATATGCTTAGGATTAAATTAATAAAATCTATCATAAATAATTCTGAACAATCACAATTGAATTTGAAATAGATTGCACTATTATTAAAATAAAAGGGCTATGATCGGTAGAGCAGTACTATGGATTCATGACGTGAGTCATAATAAATGTTGATGAAGTAGAAATTTCTTCTATATGCAAGGCACTAATGTTGTTGTCAACTCATAGATCGAATATTGCATAAGTCCTTCGTCCTACCGAAATTGATGTGTGATCTTTATAGTCGAACTATAATGTGCTATATTACGATCATATCATAGTGATATTGGTTTTACCATGGTATGATCATAATCAAACCACAAAAGTTGCTTACAATTGTGTTTTTCTTTTAACTAATGGTCAATTTTGAAATAAATATAATACAAATGTAGAGTCCAAAATTTTTGAATAATAACTCATCAAACATTGAACGAGTCAACTATGAATCAAATAAGAAGATAATAATGTTAATGTTAGTCAGATTATATGTGATTATCACTTATTAGTTGGTAATATTCTCGACTCAAAATATATCTATATTGGGACCAATCTTAATTAAAAAAATTCAAATTCATTTTCAATTAAATTATTGAATATATAGTGCATAAATATATTATAGTATATTAAATATGTTGTTCATATATTATACTACATTATTTCTTTAAATTTATGATGTATAAAATAATCTTACTGATAATAAATAATAAAGTAAGTGGTTTAAATAAATTATAACTAATATTTATATTTTAAAATCATTTAAAAAGTTTTAATACAAAAATTAAATTAGATTGGAACAAAATTTTTAATATTATGGATGAATTTAAAATTTGAAGATATTATCAAAATGGACTCGAAATGGGGATGACGATAAATAAAATTTTCTTTAATTATCAAAATATAGCCAAACATCACCTAGAATAATCATAAATAGGTCAAACTTCGATTTTCTTAAAATTATATTGAAAAACGTGAAATCACTATTTTTATTCCATGAATGAGAATACATTTATTCTTTAAAAACAAATTAATATAGATATTCTCATCTCTTAAAAGTTTTGTAATTTTTATTATTTATTTATACATTATATTATTATTATGTATATCAACTATTCATAATAAAATAATTTAAATATAAAATATTATATTTTTCTTGAACTGAACACTAAAAGAAATAAGAATATATTTACTTTCTAAAAAATACGACATTACCTTAAAAGATATCCCTCAACCAAATAACCCCTGAGATTTTTCACCCATGAAGTAAAGCCAAACTCACGATTATTATCCTAGGTTGAAAAAGGTGAGTGAAGGAAGCTCGACTCCTCTTTTCCCTCTAGATTTTCGAAAATATTAATTATATATATATACTAATGATTAGTTTTAAAATTAAAATTTGATCTGATTTCTTTATATATGTAATCTATTAATTATAAAAAAAACTTGTCATGCTCGTTATAAAATTATAAAAAATAGGTCATAGATTCAAATTTCTTGCACATTAATATTTTTTAACTTGGCTCCGGAAATATTAAGATCCAATGAAACTTGATTAATTATCTCTAAATCAACTATTAGTTTTTGTATTTAGACATGTTTAATAAGTCTTTTTCTTCTCCCATCTTTTAGTGGAAGTGTTTTTTTTTTGTGCTTTTCAAGACTAGTATTGTGGTTTTGCACATGATAAATTTTGATTGAATATGTGTGATTGAAGATTTAAAATGAGCAGGACAATTTGGGAGGAACATTAGAAAGTCCGTCGAATATTGGTCGATTGATTGTTCGTTGGTTGGTAGGCCCTCCATTTTAAAAAGAGAGTACAATCTTATGTACGTTTCTACATCAGATCCATGATTGTTACTCAAAACGTATTAATTTATAAAAGCTTCATTTTTTTTCTATTGTGTTATCCTAATATTCATGCATTTTGTTTGCAAGATAGTAGAACTCAAGCATTACGCATTGCAATCTTAGTAGTTATTGGTTAGTACCTGCATATTAATAGGGTATAATGAGTCCTCCCATTTTTCATCGTCCAATGGACGATTGACGGCTCGTGATGGATCCCACTTGACACCCTCCTCCTCGTTGCATCCTCCATTGCCGACGCCCAGTCCCCCACTACCTCCCTCATGGTCGCTCCCATCGCCCCTTCCACAGTTTCAACCTCCTTACCAACGGCCTCTTTGATCACTGTGGCATTGCTGGGGCTCTTGGCCATGAACCTTGCTCACTTCTCGCCCCTCCTCATCGTCTTGGACGTCCCCTACCGCCGCTCAATTGGAGACGACAATGCTGTGTAACCTAGTGCGAGGGTGGGTCTCCTCTTCCTGAACTTCGACGCTACCATGGGCAAGGATGGTGAGGAGGCAGAAGAGGACAGAGGATGCAAAGGCTAAGAGGAAATTGTAATGGAGGTGATAAGTTCCTAGTCCAATTAAGAGCCAAAGTTGAGGGGATTAAGCTTCCAATAGATCACTTCAAAGAGGTGAAGCCTTCAAGATATTTGCTCTAAATAATTATCAAAGAAGATTATATTCTCATATATCATTAAAAAGAATTTCAAAGGGCCCTATTTACAGGATAAACTCAAACAAATCATAGTAGAACTAGAAATAGAAGAAAAAAAGTGCTAATCAAATTAAAAAGTAAATAACTAATCCTAGTTAAAAAAAATAAGATAGTCTCATTATTATTAGGAAATAGGATCTTAACAGACTTGCACAAATCTTGCTGCCGCTCCATGATCGCCGTTCAGATCAACATCACACGGATCTTGATGGTGACGATCCTATCACTGCCGTTGTCGTTGCTGCCGCTCAAATCGACACACACAGATTTTGTGTGTTGCTGCCGTTATCACCGCTGCTCGATGCCGCTGGTGAATCGACGTCGACGTCGACATCGACGTCTTGCCTGCATTGCTGCGGTTGCCGCTGTCGTTGCATCGCATGCTGGCGTTCATGAACGATGAAGAAAATGGGAAGACTTTTTAAGTTGGGAGGACACACATTATACTCATAATACTAATAGATGAATAATTCAATTGCTATTATTATTTGTTTCCTAATACAAATAGAACTTACTTTTAATCCGCATTCTTTTTTTTTCTTAGTTAATAAAAAGTCTTAGGCCACGAGGCCCACAAAAATTCCTGCACATATATGAATAATAATCTGATATTTTCTTTTTATTTCCTTTAACACCTTTAGCTCACCAATCAGTAGTTGATTTTTTTATTTATTCTATTATGCTTTATTGCTTTTAGGACAATTTTCTTTTCATACTAAAAAAATTACATATCGAAATATCAAAATTACTTCTTTTCCGAAAAATATTTTGAGAAAAAAACGATTTTTCTACTATTTGCTTCGTTTTGGCAAATCTTTTCGTTTACTCCGAGTCAATCCATTCGGACCAAAAGTATCTGCGGAACCACTCAGGGGCAAATTAGTCCCATTAAAATATTTTCCTTCCGAATGAAGAAATAAAATCCCCCATCACTCATGCTCCACTCATCCTTTCGTCTCCTCCACCGCCTCTCGCACCCGCACACCTCCAGCGATCGCCGATGTCGTCCTCTTTCGACGCCTATGGCGCCGCCGGCGACGATGGAGACGAGGCAACGACGTTGCCGATGGGTTCCTCGCGCCCGTTCGACGACGATGGCTACCTCGGCTATGATCCCCGCCTCCCCTCCCAGCGCTTCGACGCCTTCTCCTCCTTCGCCACCCCCGCCGACGGAGACGAGAACGAAGAGGAGGAGACGATTGCCGCTGACGAGCCTCCAACCACCGGAGTTGGGTACGATGACATCCCCGTGCGCCACGTCTCCGGCGATGGCAGCTTCCCCCCCTCCCCGGAGGCTTTCGGGTACCGTCCGACCGATCCGCTTGGTGACTTCTCATCTCCTGCGGTTCCGTCTCCGTTCTCGGTGCCGGATTCGAACGGAAAGGGCTACGATGAGGTCGATCACGGGGTGGGAGGGGCAGAAGGAGGGTTTTTCGTCTCCGACGGACCTATCCTGCCGCCACCCGGGGAGATGGAGCCGGAGGAGGGATTTATTTTGCGGGAATGGCGCCGGTGAGTCCTTCACTTTTGTTGGATTTGCTGCTTCAACTGCTTGTTTTCTTGTTTATCTTACGCCAGTTATATTGAGATTTGGAGACCGGTAACGGATTAGATGCTCATGCTAGTAATCTTGATGTATTTACATTGTAGTCCGAGTAATGGTGTGGGATTATGGAATTCGAAGACCTACTTCATTCTGGATGGATGATTAATAAACAAAGAGCTAGGATTTGTGCTTTTGTTGACGATGATCTCGGTTCGACTATTCCAGTAGTGTAACTGATATTCTTCGGCTATAACTCCAGTGTTCATATGAAATGGATGATCCCATGAACTAAATTAAGAAGTTATACTTGTAGTGGATGCCAATCGTACATGACGTGCTTTGTTACTCAATTGAGGTTACAGAACTAATGAGTTAGTATTACAACAACAACAAAGCCTTATCCCACTAGGTGGGGTCGGCTACATGGATCATACGACGCCATTCCGCTCTATTAGTAACCAAACCTTTCGGTATATTATTCACCAATAGATCTTGCTCTATTAGTTCGCCAAGTGTCCGCCTTGGCCTCCCTCTCCCTCTTTTAATCGGACTCCAGATTATTTGATCTACTCTTCTTACTGGCGCATCTAATGGTCTTCTCTGAACATGACCAAACCATCTCAAACGATTCTCTACTATTTTCTCACTAATAGGAGCCACTCCGACTCGTTCACGTATATGGTCATTCCTAATCTTATCTAATCTTGTATGACCACACATCCATCTCAACATCCTCATTTCGGCTACCCCCACTTTACGTTCATGTTGTCCCTTCATAGCCCAACATTCACTACCATATAACATTGCTGGCCTTATAGCAGTACGATAGAATTTTCCTTTAACTTTATTGGGTACTTTTCTATCACAAAGAACTCCAGTGGCTTTCCTCCACTTACACCAACCAGCTTGAATTCTATGATTAACATCGTCATCAATCTCACCATCTTGTCTTACAATTGATCCTAAATATTTAAACTTTGTCACTTGAGGAATTATATCCTCCCCTAACCTAACTTTCAAATCGTCTCTAAGTTGTTTATTTGTGAAATTGCTATGCATATATTCTGTTTTATTCCTACTTAAACGAAAACCCTTTGACTCCAACGTATTTCTCCATATTTCCAATTTTGTATTAATCTCTTCTCTTGAATCCGCTAAAAGTACTATATCATCCGCAAATAGCATGCACTTAGGTACCTCCTCTGTGATACTCTCGGTTATAGCATCGATAACTAAGTTAAATAGATACGGGCTTAAAGCTGATCCTTGATGTAGGCCAATTCCTATAGGAAATTCATTTGTCTCACCTCCGGGTGTCCTAACCCTAGTCAATGCCCCATCGTACATATCTTAATGAGTTAGTATTATAATTAAAAAATGCGTGGTAAGTGGAATTCTGCCTCATTTTGATGGCTACTTTAATAGACTTTGGGTTCTGCGTTTTTGTACTTGTTGGTAAGAAATCATTCTGTTTCTGGGTGTACACATGAACAAATTATTAGTATGTGGTGTTGCCTTCACAGTAGTTGTATGTTATCAAATCAATATTCTGTGTATGGAGTCGTGATTGCTCTTTTGAGGGGAATTTCAGACTAATGTGCCCCACCGGTTTCGGCTTGTTCATTTTTTGAGGGAGTTTCACCTTATTCATTGTTGTAGTGTACTTTCATTTGTTTCATCTTCCTTTCACTTACACCACCATGAGACAACTAGTAGCCGATTATTTGGTTAGTCACTACACATTACTAGCAATAGGTGTCTGTTGATGTCCCCATGTACATGTCAGTTAGCATAGTGTTGCTTCCTCAAGTTTGTTCAAGGATATTAGTCAGTACATGTTTGTGTTACCTGAAGGAGCTTTTTATTGCATCACAAAAGTTTCTTGAGCCAACTAGTTGTGTTACCTGAAGGAATGTTTTTTATTGCATCCATGTGTCATCATTCAGGTTGTAGTTTAAAACTTTATGAACTATGGTAATTTATGGTTCTTAATGAATGAGCATTAATTTGCCTTATTTCATTTATTATCATGGTGGATTTGAGTGGATGGATGTTGGCACATTGACGCCCACGAGTCACTCGGAAATTGTTTCTTACTCCACCTGTCTAAGGATATTAGTCGATACATTGTTGAAAATGTGAAAATTTGAGGCGTTCCTTTGTTGCTGTTTAGAGGCTGGAACTTCCTTGAGGTGAGATTCATGGTGACTTATAAGAAATAGCTCGTGCTATCCATATTTTTTAAGCATAGCTTTGCTGCTTAGGAATAGGAAGCTGCAATGACACTTGCTTATTGATTTTTTTTGGAAACTTCGCACATGATTTACAGCTCTCTAGCATTGTTGCTTATGCATTATGGTGATGCAAAATGTCATTTCATCAGTATTTTGCACCTGGTTCAGAGATCAGAACTTCCCCATGTGGATGACTACAGCTATTGGTCAGTTGTTCCTTTCACTCTCCATTCACCCATCTTATCTCCCCATCCCCGACCACCACCACCACCACTGCACGCACACAAACAACCACCCAACATTAAACACCATTGAAAGTACGAGAAAAGATGTTCAACCTGTTAAATTATGCTCATCTATCCATTTTGTTATGAATCCTTGATCATCCACCTCCTACATTGTTGGGTGTCCAAGATCTCTGCTGCACCGATTGAGCTCTCTTGGCCTGTGGGTGGGGATCACGGGACCCGATGAGAATTTGTGGCAGTCAGTCTTCTCCACTTGTTATGGGTGTGATCTATCCTGGGAACGGGTGTGCCTTCTTGGAGGCACTTTGTCGACATCCTTACTCAGGCTGTTGGGCCTTGGTGGCGCATGTCGGAGTCTTGGACGGGGGCCCGGGCACTGGAACATGGACCCCTCAGTTCAGATTGCCGCCCTTGGATCAGCGTTTCTTTGAGATCCTGGCACTCCACCAGTGGAGTGCTTCATTTGCGTCATTTCCTTGAACCCTTCCAGATCTAACGGGTGGATTTGGGTATTGGAGTCATTCTCAGCATGCAGTTTGTACCTCTGACTCCTTTTGCCTTCCTCGCTCTTTGACTCTGTCACAGCGATTGCATACTTATCTGGCGCTCCCGAATGTCAAGATCTTTTCTTAGCTCATGCAGCAGGACAAGATCCTTACTAGAGAATACAAAGTGAGATGGGCGCCCCACGCGGACACATGTTGTGTGGCGAGGTTGAGGAGGACATCGCTCATCTCTTCTTTGAGTCTGCAGTGTCTCGGGAGGTTTGGTCGTGGATGTGTACTCAGGGCATGCCTCCCTCATCAACAGAGATCTACTGGCAGTCACTCTGCATTCTTGTCAGGCAGAGACAAAGGTGGAGGGCTTCGATGGCAACCTTTATGGCCAGTACCCGAGCTATTTGACTCCATCAAAACCGGATCGTTTTTTGTGAGGAGCATGGACTTGTGGAGAATATTATGCATCATGCTTCTTTTCTTCAGGGGTGGGGTTTTGGGTAGTTGATGTACATCCCCTAATTTTGGCACTTTCTTCTTGAGAGCTTAGACTTTGTACATATTATCCATTTCTTAGTGATATATATACCTGGATGGCTACTACAATCCTGGGTGGTCATCCTTCTCACAGAGAAAAGCAATATAAGGTATTTGATCTAAGCTTTTACTCCAAAATCAGTTAGGAGGAACACTCCTATGTTCTTTCATTTTGCATAAGAAGTTGACAGACGGGACGGACAGGATTGAGTGGGGGGTTGAGGAAGATGGGGTGGGATTGGATAGGAGAACGGTCGGGTCATGCTGACCCCAAATTGGCATCGCGAAAATATGGGAGAGTGAGGAGTGGAGACATTCTCGTCCCTTCCTTTGGTGCATTGCAGGCACTGTCCGGCTCAGGCGGCCTTAGATTGGAGGAAGGGTGTGCGGGGTCATGGGAGTTATTGCACTATTAAAGTCATGTGGAAACTATTTCACAACCTCTAACCTATGTTTTTGGGGACCCCAACGATGCTCATCTTCTTGGTATAACTTGCCTATAAGAAAATCAGCATTTTCTAAATGTCCTACCACAAAGTTGCTTTTACAGCAATGAGAAATGATCCAGGCTCTCTGACTTAGTTCTTTTCACACTTATAGCATTGCCTCTAGTGGAGTCAAATACTTGTCTTGTGGATTCTGAAACAAGTTATTTCTACCTATGCTTCTACAACAATAGCCGAAAAGAATACAATGGCTTATAGCATTTCCACCTGGCGCCGTGTTTGTTTAGCATCCTGTGGAAAAAAAAGCATTGTTTGTTTGAGTTCTTTTTGAAATATTAATCATGTTTATGCTGTCATATCAAATGATCTTGGTCTGAAGGTGGGAGGAAAGATAGGACTTTATTATTGAACAAATTTAGAGTTTGTATCATTTGTGCGGTTCTGGGGGCACTAGAATAAGTTGCCCCCGGCTCCATCTTTACCCCTATCCCATTTTTTTACTACAGATTTCTTAATGACAGCTATCCTGTTGCTGAAGCAATATTAATTTTGTGGAGCTGCAAGATATAACATATGTTATTCTTTCTTTTAAACCAGCTAAGGGCTTTCAAGTGTGAGGTTAACTAGTTTCTATTACTTTCCTTATTATTCTATATGCTATTTCTACTTCCCTAGATATCAACACTTCAAATGGCCTGCTATGAGAAGCATTGTATAATATGTATGCATATTGGCACATTCCATTGTTGAAATGTGGTTTTTAAGGTTGTTTTGTTGAAAGTTTGAGATATGCAAATGCCATATTACTTTGTTGTTGTGTAGACATCATCATCTAACTGAAATGCAGTACTCTGATGTATATATCTTTATGGACCTTCTAGATTCATCACGGATGGAAATGAGATGTTGATGTTGATCTTCTAAAAAAATGAGATGTTAATGATTAGACATCAATCTGAAGTCATGATAATCTGATTGAAAGTTTATAGGGTTTTTCTAATTGATGAGCTGATCGTCATGGAAGCACAGATTCTCATATATCAGCTTTCTGAATATTGTGTAGTTTCTTTTTAAATTTTTCATACATTTTCTGTGATTTAAACAATTCATGCAGCCAAAATGCTATCCTTCTTGAGGAGAAAGAAAGAAGGGAAAAAGAGCTACGCAATCAACTAATTGTTGAAGCTGAGGAGTACAAGAAAGCTTTCTATGAAAAAAGAAAACTAAACAGTGAGACCAACAAGACTCAGAACAGAGAACGAGAAAAGGTAATTGGGCCTGGCCACTTGTGCTTCTTGTTTTGATACCCGATAAATCGCTTACAATGATGAAATTGCTGTAAAATTTGGCTGCACAGCTTTTCCTTGCCAACCAAGAAAAGTTCCATGCCAATGCGGACAAGCAGTACTGGAAAGCCATTGCAGATCTAATCCCACATGAGGTGCCAAACATCGAGAAAAAGAGAGGAAAGAAAGACCAGGAGAAGAAGCCATCCATTGTCGTCATTCAGGGACCAAAACCTGGCAAACCAACTGATCTCTCAAGGATGCGTCAGATATTGCTGAAGCTTAAACATAATCTTCCTCCTCACATGAAACCCCCACCACCCCCTGCGCCTGCCAAGGATGGTACTGCTGCTGCCCCTGCTAAACAGCAACCCGCAGCTGATGGTGCCTCATCAACTAATGAAAAAGCACCCTCCACAGCCACTGAAATCCATACAGTGAGTTAGATGAGGGTCTCCCGCCATTGTTTGAGTTTAGAGAGGATGTGTTTTCAGGGTAAGGGGTCTATTGCTTGCCACTTTTGCCTCAATAAGTGTCGTTTCAGTCATATCTAAGTGAACAATTGACTAGAGCTTCGTCATCTTTTAGGTCAAAAACTTTAATGACCAGTGTAACTGTAACTTCATGTTCTTTTTATATAATGGTTTTGCTTTACCTTACCAAGGTGATGCTTGGTTTACCTAAACCCTACAGGAGTCACATTTGGCATACTAAAATTATAATTTCATGTGTAAGACATGTCGATCTTGTGGGGGATAAGGTCATGTGATCAAAGCAGTAGCAAACATCAATTTGTTCGTGCAGTACATTTCCTTGAGCTAAAAAATTCAAGTTCCAGCGACGGCAAAAGATGACTTTGTGCAGACTCCACGTTTCCTGCTTGTGGGAAGCACACCAGTAAAGACACTTGCAATTTATATATTCCCCACATCAACGTGGAGCATATCATGTCATTTTTACATCGAGTTATCCGGATAAAATTGGATAATTTGGATTACCAGCTGCTAAACATGGGGCGGTTCGTTTGGTGCATTTTTGTTTTAATTAATTGATAATTAAAATAGATTATTATTATTTAAATTATTGATAATATTACATATAATATTTGGCAAGTATCAATAAATATTACATTATAGTATTTAGCAAGTACCGATAATATGAATAATGCTTAAAATAGTTAGCGAGTAAATTATTAAATGTATTCTAAAAATTATTTTACATGGTATCGTAAATAAATAAAACAAAAAATTAAAAAGTGAATGTACATAAAATTAGATTATTAGAAAAGTGAATATAAATAAAATAAGATGATGTAAAAGTAAGAGTTCTTTGTAAAAAATATTAAATAATAAAGAAAATGTAGTTACATGATATTTATTTACTAATAAAATATTAAAATTAAAAATATTAATAGAATGAAAATTTTTGTCAAAATGCATGTGAAGCAATAGGTAATTCGAAAAGTCACCTCTCTCTACTTACTATCTCAGTGGTAAAGTGAAATGATAATTAAGATTATCAGAATAATTAAAATTATCAAATAAGATAATGTAGTAAATCCTAAAATTTTTAATAAAATAATTGATGATTTATCTAAATTACCACATACCTAATACCTTTAAAGACTTAGAGTTTGTTTGAGAAATAATTAATGGAGGGATGACATGAGATAGTGTGATAGGAGGTGGTGAAGGGTGGTGTGGTATGATTTTACTGAACTCATGTTTGGATAAAAAATAATAAGAATGGACGAAATAAATTAAATCACCTTTTGTTTGGATACAATACTTAAAATATGATGTTTGAAAAGTTAATTTAGATAAAAGTCTTTTTACCCTTTATGTTTTACTCTTATTTATATTACTTAATAATTTGTTTGCTTTATAATGCAAGTTAATATTGGAATGTAAAGTATAAGAAATCAAGGATATAGAGAGAGGAGAGAGAGTGAGAGGAGAGGGCACAAATCTAAAAAATTATCTTCCACTGAGAATTTCAAATTGTTGCCTGCAAAATTAAAGAGAGAGAGCACAAACCTCAAAAATTATCTTCATCGAAAATTTGCAAATTGTTGCTTGTAAAATAAAAAAAAATCAAGAGGAGAGAGAGAAAAGAGAGGGAGAGTGCAAATTTTGAAAATTATTGTTTGTAAAATCAAGAAATCAACGATAGAGAGAGAAAGAAAAGAGAGAAAAGGAGAGGAGAGAGAAAAGAGAGAAAAGGAGAGGAGAGAGAGCGTAAATTTCAAAAACTATCTTCCGTCGACAATTTCAAATTGTTGCTTGCAAAACTAAGAAATCAACGATCGAGAGAAAAAGATGAGAGAGAAAAAAAGGAGAGAGAAAGAGAGAGGAAAGAGAGAGCAAACTTCGAAAATTGTCTGCCACTGATAATTTCAAATTATTGCTTGCAAAATCAAGAAATCGACGATCTAAAGAAAGAGAAGACTGAAAAAGAAAGGAGAGAGAAAGAGAGAGGAGAGAGAGAGAAAACTTAAAAAATTATTTGCCACGGAAAGTTTTAAATTGTTACAAATCAAGAAATCAAGAATTGAGAGAGAAAGAGGAGGGAGAAAGAGAGAGGAGAAAGAGAGCAAACTTAAAAAATTATTTGTTACCAAGAGTTTTAAATTATTACTTACAAAATCAAGAAATCAATAGAAGAGAAAAAGAAGAGAAAGAGAGAAGAGAAAGAGCAAATCTCAAAATTTATTTGTCACAAAAAATTTACAAATTATTGTGGACAAGGACGACATAACATATAGAGAGAGTTAAGAAGATGATGAAAAAAAAATCTTACTCATGAATAATTTTGTCTAAAAAATTATTAATCCTTCTCATTTCACCAAATTAGAATATGGATGTATAACTCATTGCATCAAACCCCTCATAATTTTTAAAATAAATTTTACTAAATAAAATTTTAAAATATTTACCCCCTCATTTTCCACCCCATCCATTTGTTGTAAAGTAGCTGTCACTAAAAGGTAAATTGGTGGAATAGCCATAAAAAATTACTGCTGCATTGTGGACAAGCTTAATTTGTTAAACTGAGGAATGAGGGGGATGATCATACGTGTTTTCGCATTCTGATTGATTGAGGAAGTTAACCTGTTGCTGCACTTGTTTTGAAACCTCTCAAACATCTATTTGGTTTGCATAATGGATCTGCAAGAATACCAAGGATGTTGAGGAAAACCAAAGGCGACGACTTATGATAATCTTCTTCTAACTCATACTCATTGTTTCACAGACCTTGCCAGGTCTCTCTGTTACCGGAGCCAGGTGCAGAACACAGTGGGAACATTGTTTCGGGTCGAAACGCCGAGGGGAATGCTGTTGGACTCTTCGACCTACGTGAGAGTTACATCTGATCTTGGACTTTTGCACATTTCTAACTTCTTTTTAGAAGATGAACAACTTGAATCTATCAAAATCTAAAACAACGAAGCAACAGTAAATATAGAATTCTGGCACCATAATTATTGACACAGTACATCACAGGAGACCCTGCCCTCCCACTAGCTACAATGCAGGAGCATTCCAACTCGACACGAAGAAAGTTATTACGGAGTACATAAAAAAACAAAGAGGCGACGAGGAGAGGCTTTTTTCCGAAGTATTCGATCTCTCTCTGTTCACAGAAGAGAAGAAAATACTAGAGATCAGCAGTTGTCATCCCACGAGCTCCAGTTGGCTGCGCTTCCCACCCGGGGCATGGAGTTGATCTTGGAGTAGTCGTCGACCTTGAAGTTGGAACCGCACATCACCCCCTCACTGTCCACCCTCGGCATTGCCTTCATCCTGTTCATAGGATGCTCGAAGCTCCTCAGGCCCCCTTCGCTGTGGAACATGCATCCTGAACAAAACAAACATTGCAGGAATCAGCATACAAATATGATACAAACAAGAGATCTGCTTCATTACAGTTTATGTACCAGTTGGAAATGGAGCGTAAGATTTGCCGCAGCCGCCCTTGATGATCTCCATGTCTTCACAGATTACCACGGATCCATCCGCAGCAATGCCCCAGTACATGGGTATGCCTCCATCTGCGCTCTGTTCCAATACAGCAACTGTAAATAAGCACGCACAGAGAAGATGGATCTTGCCGTCGAAGCAAGGGATGTGAGATTTACTGACCAGAGCAGCAAAGATGGATCCGTTCTTGTTGTCGTAGACGACGAAGGCGAAGGTGCCGCTGAGTGACTTGACGACCTGGTCCGCCGGGTAGGGGCCGCGGTCGCGCAGCGTGCGGTAGGCCTCGATGACCAGCAGCGCCTCGTTGGTGGACTTGCCGCACAGCCCGTAGTCCCTGATGAGCGAGCTCAGGTTGTCCAGGCTCCCGTAGAACATGCAGTACACCTCGTCCAGGCTGCAGAACAACCTGCACGCCATCGCCCGGTTTAACATCTGCTCTGTTCAGTTCAGGGGGAGGAATAAGCGCACGCGGCGCGGGGCGTACCTCTGGTGGAAGGTGGTGCGAGGAGCGTGGGGGCCGATGCACGCGAGGGCGGCGCCGCTGCTGAACGAGGCGGAGAAGGCGTTGCCGGGGTGCGCGCCGTGGAAGTCCTTCAGGATCTCGTCGGGGTTCTTCGGCTGCCGGCGCCGCGCCCCGGCCTTCGGCGGGATCCCGGCCGCCGCCTCGGGGCTGTTCAGCTCCTGAGGCGGGTGCGCCAAGGTCTTGTGAAATATCGCCAACATCTTCTACACAATTCTTCTTTCGTGATCCGATAACTAAGCTGCTGATATATGAATCTTATCTAATGAACACCGAGATGAGATTTAATGCTAAGTTGCGAAGCTTTCTTGTTGCTTTAGGACAAGGAACAGAATTTACAGAAGACGCAGGAATGCATAATAAATTGGAATGAGGTGTGTGAAATTGGATGATGGTGGGATATTTATACAACTTCTTCGAGGAATTCTTTTTCCTGTTCTTCTTATTTACCATGTTGAGGAGACTATCAATGAGCAGTGGTGGATAGAATTTAGGAGGCTTTGCACATAAAAATAATGATATAAAAAAATTAAATACTGACAAGGATATATAAGTGGATAAGGATCCAAAATTCAAATTTGTCTAATGTCGACGAAGTAAAAGTGGTCTCTTGCATGCCCATGGTGACATGGAGATCTAAGCGACTGCATGGTGCTGTGTGCCTGCAGGTTTCCACAGATTCGAAGTAAACAAATGGCTTGTGCCAATAAACGCTTTTAGGAAGAAATTAATCAGATATATGTATGCAATATACATCCTAATCATATTATTATTATTAAATTGAGCACCAACTAATCAAGTTAGTCCACAGAGAGACTGAGAGAGGACGTGATCGAAAATGGGATTAATAAAATGTTCTAATAACAGAAATAAAATTTGCAGTGTTTTTTGTGTCAGTTAAAAATACTAAACACGCCCATGTGATGGAATATATATTTGCGAGCTGTATAATGTACGAATACGATCCATTCCACCGCGTCTGGTTTCGCCGTAGAATTTTGTGTGAAGAAACAAAATACTTTTGATCTTTGATAGAAAAAAAAAAAAAGAAATGATGACCTCTTACTACTTATTTGCCAACAAAACCTAAAAAGGTTCGAAATTCGTGTTTTTTTTTCTTCGGCGTTGGCATTTCCTAAGCTGAATTATGCGATGTCGGGTTCCCGTCGCCATCATTTGTTCAAATGAGCAAACCTTTCATTATCACATTTGTCTCTAATTGTATTTATACAACTAAATATTGTAATTAATTATTAAATATCACCAAAGAAAATGGGATTTGGGAAAGAAGGAAGCATTTATTTTCAGGTTAAATATAATTCGAGCATACAACATGTATATGATTGCTTTGTTAGTATAATCGTAATGTTCAAATTAGTTGAGCTCGTTATTAAGAAACATTAAAAATAAAGAGGGGAAATGAAGCGAGGCACACGTGACGGGAATTAATTTGACCGCAAGCGGCGGTGAGCGTAAGTGCACACGAAGGTGGGACTTCTAGTTCCTTCTTATCCATTTGACGGAGATCCGCGTCACCGTTCCCCTCCCACGCGCCCACCGTAACGTGGCATCCAGGATTCCCGTGTACGGTAGGTACCATGCAGTATCGCTCCCACGGTAATTTAAGTTTTTACTACGAACAAGATTGGGTGGAATGGCAGCTCCTCCTCATTTAATAGATTTTAAATTCGAGATTTATAAATATAAAAATTTTTTATTATTAATTTTATTTATATATAATTTGGGACGACTTTATTTAATTAATTAAATTCGATGATGGATCAAATTTGTAATCAATAACGTCGTATGAATTGAATAATCTGTTTTCGGACACCCCGACGATTGACTATAAAATTTTTTTTTACTACAACGCGGTAATTTTCTACTTTCTAACGATTACTGATCCGAAAAAAAAAACAAATTAGAAATGGGTCGAGAAGGATGCTGCCACCGTCGCCAACGACGCTACCAACAAGATGGCCCACTGGGCCTATTTTGGAACCCAAGTTTAAACCCATCTCGTTTAAAATAAATTCCACCTAAAAAGAAGCTACGGAGGCACCCGGGGCATTTTTCGTTCATTTATTTATCTCATTAATTTCATAAGTTGTGTCAACTTTTGTTATTTTTTATTGATAATATCAATTATTCAATTATGTATATTTTCATATTTTTCTGTTTCATTATGGTGTTCTTATTTGGCGTATTTATAATTTGATGTTAAATTTTATATTTTATTTATAATTTAGGTATACTTTTATTTTATTATATAACCTTTTAATATATCATAATATTTAAAAACTATTATAAAATTGGTTATTTCAAAGTGATGTTTTAGTGTAAAAAGACAGTCTAAAAAGTATTAGTGATCCAAAAGTTGATTAGATCTGAATATGTCACGGGGTCATTCTCGGACACTAGATCACGTGCGGCGATTAGGCGGATAGGCACCTAGCCAAGCCTGTTTTAAGTTTGCAACGGAAGTTTTATGGTCGAGACGACTTTGCCGAGAGTCGCTCTTATAGGCATTCAATCACGGACATGACTAGAGTGTTGGACTACTCGTCACGAGACCGTGGCATTAGCGCGTTGCGACACTAATGTAGGCGCTTGGGCGCTTAAAGTCCGAAGGGGCGACGAAGGGACCACGGGACGCCACGAAGGGACACCGATGTGGGTTGCCACCCCACGCTCAAGGTCATGACACTAGAATTAAAGGAAAGCTTACTTGTATTAAATATGATGAAACATAACATACAATTGAGCCTCGGAAGGCACTAGTGAACTCCTCCCAGTGTACCGTAGGTATAGGAGTCTTGTTACATATTGAAGATGCAAAAGACGTACCCTACGGGAACGTCACCTACTTGGCCATTCATAAGGACGGCCTTACAAGATAAATGCCCTAAGGGCGGATAACTTGATACTCCGCAATATTACGCAGTGCGGAACGGTTGCATGTGTTCCATTGTTTCGGCGTTGAGCGGTCGAAGGCTATAAGTTGAGCGGCACTGATGCCGCGAGACTTCGCGCTTCGTGTCACGGAATACGTCCCGTGACATTTTCCCCCACCAAAGTTCGGAATACGTGTCCGAACTTCCTCGGGGCTTTCGTCTTGAGTCTTGACTTCGCTTGTCTCGTTCAATTCTGCCTTCTTTGCCTTGACTTCGACTTCACCAGTATCACGCAACGCCAGGAATGCCCGCTCCTTGGGGTCTCGCTGAGGACTCCTCCCTCAGGCCTGCTTCGCTCGCTGATCCTTCGTCCAACCCGGGGTCATCACTTGTGCAGCGCCAGTGGAGTCCGCCATGTGCGGTCTGACTTCATCAAGCAATTATTCGTCCATCAAGTCTCTATTGGCTTCACTTCTCTTCGACTTGCGCAGCGTCAACTTGTGTGGTTTGGCTTCTTTGGGGGTGAAACAACTCTTGTATGCCTTCAGAAATAGCTCGGAGAATAGTTGTCTCAGGGTCGTGTAGAACACGATGAAGAGTCTCGCCATTCGACCTGCATGACTTGACTCGATGCCTTCATGTTGCGGATGGCCGCAGCATAAGGTCTCCCTTTCGTCGAATGCAAAGTACGGGACCATCTCACCCTCGATGATCATTCTTGAATTTCGACGGCTTGAAATAGCACAAGCTCTCCGATGTTAATGCTTGTAGCTTGTCTGCTTCGAGTGACTTGGGTCGCTATGATGAGCGACGAGAGTTTTCCCACGGATACTTTGGGATGCTTCAGGTCTCTTTGTGGGCTTGACTCAACGTCTCTATGTTGCAAATGATTGCAACGTAGAGTCTTCCATACCTCTGCCGAATCGACGGCTTGAAATAGCACAAGCTCTCCGATGTTAATGCTTGTAGCTTGTCTGCTTCGAGTGACTTGGGTCGCTATGATGAGCGACGAGAGTTTTCCCACGGATACTTTGGGATGCTTCAGGTCTCTTTGTGGGCTTGACTCAACGTCTCTATGTTGCAAATGATTGCAACGTAGAGTCTTCCATACCTCTGCCGAATGAAAAGTGCAGGACCACCTCGTCCTTGGTGATCACCTGATGTTTCGGCAGTCTTGAGGCGGGACAAGGTTCTTTGATCTGACAATCCATGCCTTGTCCATCCAAATCGCCATAGTGGGCGACGAGAGTCTCCCCACGTTCTCTTGTGGTTCAACTCGCTATCTCCAAGTTACAGATGGCTGCAACGTTGAGTCCTTCATCCGCCGAGCCTTGAGAACAACTCCACCTTCCCCTTGGTGGACAAGAGATATCTCGACGGTTTGATGTGGAGCAAGGTTCTTTGGTATAACATTCCGCACCTTGTCCACTCCCAGTCGCTATAGTGAGCGACGATGGGGGTCTCCCCACATGTGCCTGTGGTTCGACTCTCTTCTCCTGCTTCGATGGGCGATCTTTATCTTCGACATAAGTAGCTTCCTCCTTGCGACTTGAGCTTCTCTCCCCCACCATTGCCCTTGCCCAAGGGCTTTGGTGGTATGGCACTTGTCCTGATTGACTTGGCAGCGTCGACTAGTGAGCGGAGGTTGGACGATCCGGTCGTTCCAATTCCTTCTTAGTCCAAAGCTTCTAACCCCTCTGCTTGAAGAGCACCAACACTGGGTCTTCATCCTCCTGGGAACACTGTAGGCGGAGCTCGGTGATTCCTTTCACTTCCTCCTTCAACATGTCCATCTGGCCGATGTTGAACAATGCGATCTTGACCTCTAGTCCCAACTTGTCAGGGCTTGCATAATTGATGAACTGTCACTTCTTCTGTCCCATGTCTGGGATGCATGTTTGCCACATTCTACATTGTCGCGATGGCAACGCCATTCTGAGTTTGCCACATCTTGCAGGGTTTTTGGGATATGCCTTTTTCCGATCATGGGACCTCCTTTGAAGCTTTGACAATCCCTTTGGGGTATGGACGGGGTGAGATCGTTGTGCTCATTCATGAAGAGGATGCGCCTTAGATACTCGTCCGTCCACACCTCGGACAAAGTAATGCCACTGTGCCTGTCATCCTAGATCATACACCTTTGACATATCCGTCCACCGGGCGGCTTGACCCTTGCGAAAGAGTAGCCGTTCCGGGCCTTCACTGATCCATAGGGATGCCCGTGAAGACTCTCCGCTTAAATAAGCGGATTGTGGTTGGTGAACTCATGACATGAGCTCCCAACATTACCTCCATCTCCATTCGAATGGACGACATCGCCAATGTGTCCTTCAAAACCTTCGCATCGCGATCCTTGGAGGCCGCTTCGATTACTCGAGGCGATGTCCGAAAGGAAAGGGCACTCCTTCCTTCGGTTGGCGGCAGAACGCTTGACAGCAGCATGCCAAGGTTCGCCAATGCTCGACGCTCAGACCATTTGCCAAATTGGTCGCTGAGTTGAGGCGTCGATTTGCGTTGGCATGTATCAGGTTCGTCCCACTCCTCGATGGATGGCATCACGCCGCTTGCGGGGCGACACCTGACGAGGCAGGCAAGGCTGACAGCTCGTCCATGAGTGTTTGCAAGTAATCAACGCTTTGCTCCATTCCTGAAAATCATCGTGGCGTGGCAGGCAAGGTTGCGACACGACAAGATGCTTGTTATTGATGCTCCTTGGACGAAAGGATGATATTCTTTGGCCAAAAGGGGACCGTGAACCTTGATATTTGTCTTTAAGCCAACTTCTCCCGTGAAGCGGTTGTGCACTTCCCGTTGCATGACTGGGCATGCGATGCAACGTCACGAAATACCGAGCAGCGCCATGTGATACGGGTTCTCCGAGTTACACGACGCTCGTGTAAGCGATCTCATGATATGAGCAGCGCAAGACCATCATGAAGAGCATATGGCCACTCTTTGATGCAGCGCGACACTTCAGGATTTCCGACTGTATACCTGGGATGGTTGATCTACTCGAGTGAGCGACGCATGACCGTCCCGGTTAGGCGGGGCGATCAATCCGTCATCATGATGCATGACGGACGTTCCTTGACACAACACGGGTGTATGAGGAACATGCTGCGGGGCACGACTGGGCGTGCGGCGAGGAAGCTTGCCATGCATTCCTCGTTGGCGTCCACGATCAAAGACCATGGTACCGGTGCGCCTGGGCGTGATGGAGTATTTGAGCGGAAGCACATTTCCTACGCTAGGGCACGTTGCGACGACACAAGCGAGTCATCGTCGCTGGATAATCCAAGCAGGAAGAACTGCTCTGATACCACTTGTCACGGGGTCATTCTCGGACACTAGACCACGTGCGGCGACTAGGCGGATAGACACCTAGTCAAACTTGTTTTAAGTTTGCAGCGGAAGTTTTATGGTCGAGACGACTTTGCCGAGAGTCGTTCTTATAGGCATTCAATCACGGACATGACTAGAGTGTTGGACTACTCGTCACGAGACCGTGGCATTAGCGCGTTGTGGCACTAATGTAGGTGCTTGGGCGCTTAAAGTCCGAAGGGGCGACGAAGGAATCACGGGACGCCACGAAGGGACACCGATGTGGGTTGCCACCCCACGCTCAAGTTCATGACACTAGAATTAAAGGAAAGCTTACTTGTATTAAATATGATGAAACATAACATACAATTGGGTCTCGGAATGCACTAGTGAACTCCTCCCAGTGTACCGTAGATATAGGAGTCTTGTTACATATTGAAGATGCAAAAGACGTACCCTACGGGAACGTCACCTACTTGGCCATTCATAAGGACGGCCTTACAAGATAAATGCCCTAAGGGCGGATAACTTGATACTCCGCAATATTACGCAGTGCGGGGCGGCTGCATGTGTTCCATTGTTTCGACGCTGAGCGGCCGAGGACTATAAGTTGAGCGACACTGGTGCCGCGAGGCTTCGCGCTTCGTGTCACGGAATACGTCGAGTATTCAAAACAATGACATTAACTTAAAGCACCTGAATTATATATATATATATATATATATATTAATAATGATAATATTAAGGTGTTCCTTCGGAATGAAATATTATTTGAGTAAATTTCAATAAATGTCTTCGAACTTTACAAATTTTGTGGGGATGATGTCCCCTCAGCGCGTCATTTCGTGTTGCCGAAAATGCATAGTGCCGTCTCCTCTCCCTTTTAGCCCCGCTGGCGACGTAAAAAGAGAAAATGGGGGATCCCCTTGCGAGAAGGCACTTTTTCATTTTTTATAAATTATTATAATATTATTTTATTTTTAAATAGTAAATCGTAAAATAGTAAGATTTTAACATCTGAATTGATATTTTGTCAAACATGTCTCAACTACATTTAATTATATCATGTTCCTTCATATGATGCATATCTTATTGCAATCTTCGATGTTTAAGAAGTGATATTAATAGTTCAATTCGTGTGATTCTAAAGACGTATTGTTCATAAGTGGAAGATGAATTCATTATTTAATTCAAGTAATTTGATTAAGTCATCCCGTGTTACTTATTTAACTCCCAACAAAATTTTTATACATTTATAAAAATGTACCCTTCTCACGATTTTGTCTCCTTTCAATAAATGAGGATCGCTTTTTTTATAATTTTTTTATTAATTTCATCAATGATTACGATACTATCTGTGAAAATTCTCACCATAATTTCTTCATATTAGATTTATCGGTGACTGAAATAGGACTAATTATGTTAGGGCAAGAAAAAAAATTATGATAAATGTGTGACTGACTTCGTTAACTGAGGCCAAACTTGATTACCAAAGAGGCCTAAGTTAATTTATTTTTTAAAACATAGGGTACATACATAACAGAAAACTAAATTACTCTTTTGAGTTCTTTATTTACTTTTTAAGAATATAATTTTCTCTAGATATCGTTTTTATGTGAAACTATTGAAACCGAAAAGTGAACATTGAAATTCACGATGAATAATGGATCTACTAATTAAATATTTTTTCGATCAATCTTTCATCATCAATCGAACAAATGAACGCTTCATGGTGCTCACAATCGTTCTTTCCTATTCGATTATTTTTATTTTTTCCACAATTTTGCTCATCACAGATATTCATTTTAAAGCATATATCTACTATTTTTTTGTTGATGTTATCCTCGAGAACATGAGCAAATGAGCAATCAATTTATTATTTTCTCTTTAAACAAAAGAATACTTGACTACACCCTGACCTTATCCGAATACCCTAACTTTGATTGGATCATTAAATTTATTATTCTTTTTAAACAAATCTTATTCATTTTTTCTTCATCTAATTAAATTTAAATAAAAAATAAATATACTAATTTGCTGTAATTAAGTTCTACACTTTATTCATTTTTTTAATACTTGATTTCACTTTTTATTTTTTAATACTTGATTACATCTTGGCTAATTAGATACAACTCATTATGAACTACTATCACTTACTGCGTCATTCCAAGGTGCAGCTAATTTGCGACCGCAGCAGCTAATGGTTTAAGAATGAAATCTTGAGGGAGACAATGGACAGCAAAATATACATAGGCCAAATATTCATGGTAGTGTAGGGTGTTCTGTGACACATATTAGAGTTTTTTTTAAAGGTATACATATTAGAGTTGATTAAGTGAACAGAAAAGAATCATGATCCAATTGTAAGATAAGATTTATTGTCATGCAAATAACTTTGGTACAAGAACAAATGGGAAGTTTCTATAGCAAGAATGATAGTGTCTATCACACTTGCACCGAATGGTTATTACAACCATAATAATGAGTATACGACTTCCCAAAAGGGTGCTTTTGAGCCGCCCTGTGAACTCTAATGGCATCTAAACAATTTGTTTCATTTAAATGATACACGAGGGGGAATAAACTAGACCAAAAACAGTAGTACCCCCCGTCTAACAGAAATGAAAGGCCACCAGGAACTATAATATTGTTCTGATGGCAGGTGCTCCGGTGACATTTGTTATCGCCGGTCGACCTGTTCAAAAGGCATGAACAACAGAATTTACAGCACGTGAAACTCTACAGTGATATAATCAAGCAGCAAAGCAAAGAGATGTCATTACCTTCTCATTGATTTTAATGTTCCAAGTGCCGATCTTCAATGAAGGGTTGGATTCAGAAGTTTGCTGAACTTGGCTTCTGAGAAGAGGCAGCCTTGCAGGTATGGAGTCGTCGTCACTTTCATACTCAATAACTCCGTGGTCTGGACCAAGAGCCCTGAGCACCATGGCTAGGAAGAAGGATGTGGTCTAGGTATCAAGGTGAATAAAAGATGTATCAGTAAGAGAGGTGTGAAGAAGGAAACATCTCCAACATTGAGAAAGGCAAGAATGTCACTTTCATTCATAATGAAAAATTCAAAATTCTAGCCCAAAAGACAGCATATACATCAAGGTTTCAATGATGGAAATAAGAAAAAAATGTCAAGAGTGTGAATTCTAAATCAAAATAAAAAGTTGATGATTGCATTGTAGATAAAAAGAAACATCAGAACACCTTCATGGTTTGGATGTCCTAACACTGGCAAAAACAAACTTCAACAACAGTTATAATTTTTTTTTTTTTTTAGAACAACAGTTATGAATTTCATTAATCATCCCATAGTTTACAAATGTATATATATATATATATATATATATGGACTAAATTAATTCAAAGCATTACTGCTGCATTACGCATGAGATGTGGAAGAAGACATATGGTTGGTCTTTTTATAAATCAAACAATGTAGAAGACACAGATACAAAAAAACTGATCAACAGTCAATTGCATCTAAAGTACCAGCTAGCAGATTGCTTTTGACAATCTTCAAACATCCCAATTTCATTGCATTCATGAAGCTCCAGTTACAGAACTTTGAGGAAGTGATATATAATGTGTCCCAAAAGCAATGCAATGGAACTGAGTTGCAACAATCAGATCCTTTTGGGAGGAAAACACTTACCTGAGCAACTATGATAGATATGCCAATCCATTTGCACATTTCAAAGTTTGATATCACAAAATTCTTGAGCTCATCAAACTTTCCTGATGGGTCATCTGGGAAATCCTGAAGCATAAAAAAGTGAAGATAAGCCAAAAGGCACATCAGGAAAAGTCCATAAAGAAAACTCATGGGCATGGATGATATCATACCTCTTCCCATTTTCTGTTGAGGAAGATATCGGCAGTGATAGCCGCCTCCAACATAAAAATCAGAAAGACAACCACCATATACTTAACAAGGCTTAAGGGTAACTACTTTAGAATGTTGAAATGATACAGTGCAATAATCATGTTAAAAGATTCTGCTAAAAAAAATCATATTAAAAGATATTTACGACAGCATTCGTACTCCCATATTAACATTGATCAATTATCTCAAATAGTATCCAAATCCAATATAAACATAAATATCATTGCTAAAACCAAGTTGCATGTGTGCTAACAAACTAGGATCAACAAGCCAATACTGAAGATATGTCAACATGGTGATTGGTGCCATTGCCTCCCCAAAATTTCAGCATACTTTATTTATCATAAATATTTTTTTAGGAGTATTTTTTTAGGAGTATCTATTTATCATAAATATACTCACTACTCAGTCGTAATGAGAAGAATGTAATCTCATTTGCAAAAGGATACACATGAAAGACAGTGGCTGTCTATGGTTTCTGCAGCAATATGACCAGCACAAGTTATCAGGCAGAGAAAGATGCCTAGGCCGAGAAATGTGTAAATAAACCTACATATATAAATATGTTTTAGAAGCATATATAAAAGAAATCTTGAATTAGCACAAGAAAGTTATCAAATATCAAAGTGATATAAAGAGTAAGAGAAGCAAAAGTATACAAAAACTTGATTTATTTTTTCTAAAAAGAAAGGTTGATAACTTGATACTTTCTTTGAGGGAGAGAAAGGTTGATATTTTTTCACCCTTTCAAGAAAATTGAAATAATAAAAATCACTTAAATTTGATAACATGGTATGTGTTTTAGAAGCAATCGCATATAAAAATATATACATAAAAGTTAAAAGGCAGTGAAATGACAACTAATGGGCGTATAGACTTTGTACTAGATCCTCATTGGAAAAAAATACAACACACTTTGGATACCATGTGAAAGAAATTTTCTGTTTTAATTATTCTACCACAAGATTTACAGAGTGGTGAAAACGAAGCAAAAAGAAACAAGCCATGTATATAAAATTGAAGCAAATATTGACATCACCATGCAGTAGCAAGAACATTGATGACTGGAAGATGCTCCTCAGACCAATGGCGATGCCCACTTCCATTACTAATTGTTGTGAAGGAAACTAAATAAATAAGCTCAACTTAGGCTTTAAAGACTTAGAGTAACATGCTCGTACACTATCTAAACAAAAGTATTAGTACTATGGGTTTGAGTATTTGACTTGTTACTAAAAAAGCTAGTTTCCTTCAGTTCTAAAAATTGTAGTTAGGCTCTACTGCAGCGCTAAAAATAGTAGTTAAAAATATTCATATTCTAATGCAGCATTTCCCTTGTTGAAGTCCCATCTGCGCCTATTTCAACAAGGAGATTAGATTTGGATTTTGGGCAAAATATATTGATGTGATTTAGAAACAACAAAAAAGATCAAGAGATAAACACTAATACCCCTTTAATGAAATAAAATTATGGATTTCTCTCCTCCAGAAGAACTCCACATTTTTTCCTTTTTTTGACGAAGCATGTTAAAACTCCCAAGTCCCGCCCCAAATCGGTTCAAAATCACATCTTTCCAAAATAAACTTCGATGAAAGATATAGGGAACTACGAATCTACGAGAAAGCAACTAGAACAACACAACTGATTTGGGGCTAGCAAAACAAACCATGGAGGGGGGGCATCGCCGCCAGGGAGCTGCTTGTACCAGGACCGTATCATCCAGAGGGAATAAAGGATCATCCCCATGCCTGCCAAACCGATGACCGAATTCACCAGCTTCAGCACGGATTGCAGGCAGCTCCGCACCATCGTCCCCATCCTTTCTCCTCCTCCTCCACCTCCACCGTCCCCTGGCGACTCCCACCGACTAGCGACGCAACCCTACTACCCAAAACGCAATCTTTAGGCGGAAATCTCACGGAAATGGAGCAGAATCCAAGGGAAGAGGCGATTTTTATCGGTTTTTTCTTGGATTTCTGTGTTCTTCCTGCTTCCTTCTCCTGCAGTGGAAGGAAAGAATTAATGAGCGCTTTCGTTTGCTTTCCAAAACTTTTTGGTTTCCACGCAGCCGAAAAGAGAAAGCGCTAACCTTTTTTCTCGCTATTTTCTTCATTCTTTTATACCTAACACGATGGATAAAGTTGGCCTGTGATGAAGAAATTGGACGGCGGTAGATGGAGAAAAAAATCCATCTGCGCGATCACCGCCGTTCGTCATGGGTGCGGGTAGATCGTTTTGGCTAATTAAGATAAAAAATATATATATCAAGCATTTAGGATGTTATTTTCGAGTAAATTACACTCCATGTATCTTTTTTTTCCTCCATCATCTTTAAAAGTTGAAATATGAGTCACAATTAATGATAAAAAAGTTTTGGCTTGAAGTTGTTACATACGTTACTTGTGTATGCGATAACATCTTTTTGCATGGAGTGTTTTGGAAAAAAAAGAATAAAAAGAAAGTTATATTAATTATATTAGTGAAAATTGAACTCAATATTATTTTTTTTCCTTTGTTTAAAAGGAATACTCTTGTATTAACTCAGGTGCCACAAATTTTCCAAAATACTTTTTTTCTGACGGTTAATTCGATAATAAAAAAACCAATTAATGTTATAGTATTGTAACACTAAAACAAACCGACAAACGTATTCTCTTGAATAAGACAGTCTAAAAATATTTCTATAAAAAGTATTTTTCATTCGGATTTCGGACAAACACTATCATTGTACTTGTGAATATGACATAGGTTGGTGTAAATTCATTTTCAATTTATATTTTTTTATTCAATTCAATGATTAAAATATTAGAACTAAAAAAGGTTTAAGAGTTTTAGAGAGCCTGTTTGAGAATGTTTTAAGATGGAAGAAATAGTTAAAAACCATAGTTTATTTTCCTAACACAGAAAAAAGTATAAAGAAATGTCTGGTTATCATTTCTATGGGATTCAAAATCATAGTTTACGATAAGGATGTTGGTGGAGTCCAACTCGACCCAACCTCAAATTCTACTCAACTCGATTAATTTAGGAATGGGTAGAGTATCCGACTCGATTAGTCCACTCTTTTTTTTTTAGAAAAAATCTTCTTTATTTTAAACTTTTTAATATAAAATTATATAATAATTTATTTTAAGCTAAAAAATAATTTTATTTGTTTATTATTTCTATATTTTAAAGATTTTATTTTCATATTTTAAAAAATTTTAATCATATAAAGCTTCTAAATTAAATAAAAATAGTTTAATTTAAATAAAAAATAAAAAAGATCGAATCAATTTGGATTAAAAATTTTTAAATTGTATCCGACCTGATCTAAAGATTTGAGCCGAGTCGAATTATCAAATTCACGAGTTGACTCAAGCTGATAAACACTCCATAATTTAAAACTAAAATGGCGTGAAATTAAGGTCTCAAAGCTACCTAAAATTTTCATTTGACAAGTGACTAGTGTTGTAACATCCTCAAATCGTCCTTGTCACCTGGTAAGATTCAACTCGGTCGCTACTAATAATGTTGTACATTTATCAAAATTTTGACTTTGACCATAACACAAAAAGTGAAAAACTTAATATAACATCAATAAAAATAACAATAAAAATAAAGATCCAAATAATAGTCTTTAATATAATTCAAAAATAACTATGACATCACTAAGCATCAAAATAGTGCGGAAGTCTAATAACATAGACTCAAATTATCTCAACAAAGAGAACAAAAAGAATAACAATAAGACACCCATGTGTACTGGACCATCACAAACATCGTCAACTTGTGCTCATCATTGATTATCATCATTACCTGTACGATCAATGCAGGAAAAATAATAACTTATGAACTTCGCAGCCCAATAGGTGAATAATAAATTAGTGGATAAACATTAAGAATATATACGCATGGAACAAATGAGCATAAATAACAAAGGAATAATCAATGGAAATATAATCAATGTCATGCTATGTAAAATCAATTCTATGCTCTAGATAAGAATCAAATCAATGCTTGGAGTGAGATCAATGTGTCGTCGAAGTTAATGCTCTGAATCAATGTCATCTACGTAATGTTCTCAATGAACGTTTTGATTACAATGAGGTGTCATGTACTTTATGAAATTAGTGATTGTGCACATCACGGTAAGTCATTCTCGTTATAGGAAAAGGTATCCTCTTTTGTCACACGACGAAGAGAAATTGTGAACGGGGACAAGGCCGAGCCAATGACCCAACAATGCGATGAAAACAAGGCCATGGGCTCCCATCAATCCGTAACATGGACACCCAAACTTTTATTTTTATTAATTAATTAGGTTATCGTCTTCGCCTAGATTGAAACTTCAAATCATGCAATGCAAAGCAATGCTATACTATAAAATCAGGCATATCATATATCATGAATAAGCATTACAATAATAATAAAATAATATCACAACATATATAATCTCGGTAGAACCTGGGCAGGGTTCTTCAATGGTCGGTGTCTCGGCCCAATATGGGCCGAGTGTAATCAGACTCGATCGGGGTTGTATAATGGGCATGCATGTGATGAAACTCGGGCCGAGTTGAAACCCAATTCGGGTTTCGATGTCTATGTACATGCCGACGGCGGCGTGGGTCGGGCGACGGGGAGCCTAGGTCGAGCTCCATGTTGGGTGTACTTGATAGGGTTATATCCGGATCAAATTCTATAAAACTTGGGCTGAGTTACGTGATTCCGATGAAATCGTGGCCGCCGCTTCACGATTTTCCACACGATTTCGTTAAAATAAATATCTTAGGAACGATCATACATACATGAAACAATGCAAAGTAAATAGGAGAAGTCACTATGACTCTAAGTGGGCCCTAAACATGTAAATCTATTGTAAAATATCTCTATTTGCTTTCCTATGGTTTTTGCTTTACTTTCCAGGGCTCGTTTCATTTGTCCTTGTCGTTAGTCCTAGATGGACCCCCAATTTCGAAGGTCCTTCTCCCCTGATCACTTTTGTCTATTGTCCGCGCTTTTTGATGGAGAGAACTGAGAGAAAGCTGGTCAGCAAGATTGCACTCGTAAATAGCAAAAAAGATGCACGTTGCTATTTACCTTGGTTATTCCGAGCTTGTATTCAGCGATTTCTCCGACGTTCTGATAGTGCACCCTGGACCTGGACGTGGTGGCACGAAAGAGAACGTGATGGAGGCGAGGCTAGGACTAAACTTTGTTACGAGAAATGCATGAGGGGTTTAAACAGAGATAGTTATTTACAACCATTAAATAAGGTAAGTTTTCTAAGTCCCATCAGAATTTTTATTTTTATTTTTTAATAATTTTTTTATTTTCCAGATGGCCGGGCGTTAGAAGTGCCAACACAGATAAGAAAAAAGAGAATGTTGAAGTCAATTGTCACATCATTGTTATTTTTAATTTTTTACCACAGTAATATTTTTGCTTCCAAATATTTTTTGTTGAAAATTTTGTTTAACTTTTCCTTATACTATAGTATGCATATCATAAATTTTTGAACTCCATGCATTAAAATAATTTACCCAACAGGATCTAAAAGAATATTTAGACTCCCAAGAAAAAAACTAAAAGACACTTGTTAATTTAGGATTTATTTGGTAAATAACTAATGGGGAAATAGGGTGAGGCACGCGGTGAGTGATGGAGTGGTAAAGTATGATGTGTCATTAAAATCATATTTGAATAATAAATTATATAAGATGTGAGGTGAGATAATGAATATTTTATTTATAAAAAAGTTATTTTTACTTTTTATTATATATTTAAAATATTTATAATGGTTAATTAAAAATGAGCATGAGTCGGGACGACCTGGTCGCCCTAACCTGCATCAGCTCAGATTTTTTGAAACTTTTTTCCAATCGGATGGACAACTGGGTCAGGACGGGTCTTATTTTCTTGAGACCCGACCAGATTCAAGTTTTACATCCCGATTTGGATGATATTATATTAATATTAAATTATTTTGAGATAATATATTTACGTTTATTTCAAATAAACATTTATATTTTATTTGATATATAATGAGCAATAAATAATTACTTTACCATTTAATTTATTTTTTGTCTTTTTAAGAAATAAAAAATGATAAATTGGGAGAGAAAATGAAGAGAGAGAAGATTTAATTTGTTAACGAGAGAAATGATTTTATTTGTTAATAAAAAAATATTTTAATCTAAAATTATTTATTATTTTTTATTTCATCAAATTGATGAAATAAAAAAATATGATGTTCTAAAAATTTAACTATTTCGCTTCATTTTTCTTAACTTAAATAAAAATTATAATCAAATATGATTTAAGTAATTTCATCGCTCGAGCTACTCCATCCCTTACTATCCATGAATGCGACTCCACCCCTTCGTATCCATGAATCCAAACTCAGCAAAGCAGCAAAGGCGATTTCTAATCGTTTGATGAAATGTTGTTGTACGAATGCCAGGGGAAAAAAATGTCCCACAGAAGCGCGGAGACGCAGCAGGTTCGGATTTTGGCGACGAATTTTATGGACATGCAGGCAGCATTGCCGGACATGAAGCTGGGCAAACCCTATGACTGCCTTTTTATTTGCGAAGGAGGCAGTTCTCAGGTTGAAGTCCTTCAATTTTTGTAGAATGTGCATTCATATTTCAAAGTCTTCCGATGGATGATTTAAATGCTGATATGTGTTACATGGAGTAATATTTGTTCTGTGTACTTATTTTTCTCATGAGTTCCAACAAGAATCCCAGAGATGATCTCATCTTTGTTCTTATGTGGTGTAAACCCAGAAATTTGAAGAGGGGCGTAGAATGTCCAATTCATGCCTGTTATGTACAAGTCCTTGCCACCTGTGGCTAAGAGGTGCGTGCTACAAATTCTGTTTATTGAGTCCCCAGGACTGGAAAGTCGTTGGAAGAGTTATTGTTTAATAGACTGCTTTAGTTGAGAGTTTTTATTTAAGGTTAATGATAGGCCAGCATATAGCATTAGGATTTTTAGGCATTTCCAAATTGTACAGCGAATAAATGTTAGTTCATCAAATTTGACTCAAACCAACTACGATAGCAACTCACACTTTATGTTTGTGGAATTCTACTTCAAGTTTGCTTTTCAGCTTTTCAAAGATTTGACCCGAAAAGATACACAAACATACTATCAAGCTGTAGATTTACTTCTTAGCACTCAAATGACTTTGACACGCAAACTGTTTGGATTTTCTATGTATCTGGACCTAACAGCTGCAGTTCCTTCCTCAGCCTACGGTGATTCATTTGTATAAACGATCATTTTTTTCTCTCTTGGCTGTGTTTACTCTGATGAACATTTTATTTTATCTCCTTCAAATCTATTCTATATCATGATAGTTACTACTTCAGTTTAATAAGCGATTTGAATGCTAATTCATTTTACCATATGCATTATGGATGTCAAAATGGGGAACATGTTACTTTAAAAAAAAATGGGGAACAAGTTACAAAAACGAACCGAAAGTTCCAGAACAATACCCAGAATCACTTTGTTCATGAATAAGCCTTTTATATGCTTATTTAGGAACTTTTCAACCTAAGGGCACATTCTGTGTCTTTCATATATCTAATTTTGCTTTACTTTCCCTTAAGAAAAATAAAATAATTAATAGAAGTTTGTTTTACTGGTGCATTGTAGATGTCATTTGTGTCAACGTGCAATCCAGACAGCTTTCTGTTGATGTCTATTGCATACCGGTGATGTTCCTATTGAACTTGTGTATACATTCTTGGACAACATTCTTAATATATTCTTTTAGAAGAAAATTTGAGTGGTTTTTTTCCTAGGAGAGAATATCTTGCTGAAGATATCAAAGAGAACTTGTCAAGTCATCCTAGCAGAATTTTCATTTGGACTGTCCAATTGATGATCAAATACTTTCGACATCACATATGGAAGGAAGGGACTTGGAAGATGGAGAGAGATGGTGATTTAATACTTTCAGCATCACTTGTCATTAGAAAGGCATCTGCATTCAGTAAAGTGGCTTCATTTACCATTAAAAAGGTAAGAATGCAGAGTGACGGGAATTGACATGATCATGATCCGCTTTCTCCTATGAGGTTTGTGTATAGTGCATTGCCAAACTCATTGGATACACAGTGTGGTTAGGGATCATATGGAGAAAGAATGTGACGTTTGGTTAAAAAAACTGAAGTTATGAACTGTCAAGTGGGATTTAACAGTTAAAATATGCTGACTACACAGGATAGCTAAGCTTATAGGGTTATCTATAACTTTCCCTATCTATTGCAAAAATGCTCGTGCAGTTCTGCATTCCCCCTTCCCTCCCCCATATATATATATATATATAGATAGATAGATAGAGAGACTGAGAGACTATGTACACCGTGAAACACATACCATGCGGTCAACGCATGGGGAACATGTGACTTTAGAAGAAAAAATGGAGACCAAATGTTATGTCTCGATGTATAGTGCAACCAAAACTTTTTCTGTCTGTGTCTTAAGCTCACGTATATATATACGTGGTATATTCAGCTCCCAAATAAATGCTGATTTATGTTATCTTTTGTACTATTTACTATGTTAAGTGGTTATGGTACTAATGTCGTATATAAGAAATAAGAAAAAGAACATTCTTAAAGAGAACTTAGAGAAGTATTTGTTTTGGCTTTTGCAATCTCGTTATAATGATTCATGTGTAAATATACCATGTGATTGGAATTTGGGCCATAAGGTTTATGTTTCTATGTCTATGATTGCAGTTGGACTCCTCCATGGGAGACAATGTCATTAAATGTCACTGTGAGATTACCAACATTGGAGGATGTAGTTAGATGCCTTAAGATCAGTGGGATGTCGTTACCTGGAAATATATCTTCCCAAAATATTTTTTTTCCTCTTATGTCAAAATGATGCCTGATTTTTGTTTCAAGTACGCAGAGGCATTGAAAGAAATCTAGCTGCGTCGTGTTCAATTTGATTTCTTTCGGTGATCCCATTTCAATTGAAACGAGGGAAAGCTAGAAGACATCGCAGCTCTCCGCGAATGGCTTTCCTTTTCCACAAATTTCAAGAGGTAATCTTTCACTGTCATATCGCATTGATACTGTTGTGAATGTTTTCCGTTTTGTTTGTCTCGTGGCTTCAAATCCATTCTTTGTAGGATGTATATATTTCTTTGCTGTTATGGCCGTGACTGAGCCAGTGAGAACATGTTCTCTGTTGCTATGGCTGCTGCATTTTCGATTGTGTTCTCTGATCTGTTTCCAACAGGTGTAGTAGTGTGCCATTGTTACAAACCCAATTTGCAGCACCTAGCTGGGCAAAGATGAAGAAGTGTCAAGACACTCTAACCCCTGCAGCAGACACACCTAAGGAGCCTACAGAAACTGCCTCACCTGTCCCTCGCACCTGGGCAACAATGAAGAAGAGACCACATTCCACCAGCGTCCCTGAAAATCCTGCAACCTTGCCGAAGAGGAAGAAGATCAAGCATCATGCAGGGTGGACCAGCAAAAGTGCCGGCAAGAAGAATCCCCAGCAATCCCTCGAGGAAAAGCAGTTTGTTGATTCTCTTACTGATCCGGAGCTCGTATGTGTTCTTTTCCACATATCTAAGAAAAAAAAGGTTAACATTTGGTTAGCACAAATTTGGCCATTTGATTTCTTTTTCTGTAGGGTTTGCTCATTTGCTTAAAGAAGTTGGCCGAGAGGCGGGCAGAAACTATTAGGCAGAGCACCCTCGCAAACAAGTTTGATCTCAGAATACTCCGAGCTCTTGGTACGTGCTTTAAGAAATTTTTATTGAGCTCACTTTCATCTTTTACCAAACTGTTGAAGTCCAAGCGTTAATTTTTATTCTCTTGAATCTCTCTAGGATTTATTGCCTATCTTGCAGTTCTCAAGTTTCGAAATGTTTGGATTGAATTTAAGTAATGTTACAACAACAACAACAACAAAGCCTTATCCCACTAGGTGGGGTCGGCTACATGGATCATACGACGCCAATTCGTTGATCCATGTTCATAAGATTCGACATGATTTTATGTTGGCTGTCGGGGCCTAACACAACCCTCCTCCTTTATCCGGGCTTGGGACCGGCTATAAAATATAGGCGGAGTTAATTTAAGTAATGTTAATGTTATGAAATCTTATTTGGACAACGCTTTATTATAGTCGTGTTGGAGGTCGGGGAAGCATATTCATGTTTCCAGGTAACAAATTAGAAGTCGTACTGTTTAGGAAGGCTGAGTTGCTAGTGATGCTAATAGTTGCCTTGGTGTTTTACATCACTGCAGGTATCCTGAAGTTTAAATATTTTTATTGGAATGTTGTAATCTTGGTTGTTTTATATACCGAAAGGTTTGGTTACTAATAGAGCGGAATGGCGTCGTATGATCCATGTAGCCGACCTCACCTAGTGGGATAAGGCTTTGTTGTTGTTGTTGTTGTTGTAATCTTGGTTGTTTTATAGCCGGTCCCAAGCCCGGATAAAGGAGGAGGGTTGTGTTAGGCCCCGACAGCCAGCGTAAAACCCTGTCGAATCTCATGAACATGGATCAACGAATATGAGCGGAATGACGTCGTATGATCCATGTAGCCGACCCCACCTAGTGGGATAAGGCTTTGTTGTTGTTGTATTTGCTGTTACAAAATGATTCAACCTGTGAGATTCAGAAAGTTTCACCATATTAACTTGCTCTGAAAACTTCTGCCAAACCCAGCATTTCTTGCTGAATCTCATAAATTCAGATCAAGCTACAGGGCTACAAGTTTCAGTCCATGAATTATGAGGGTCTTCCAGCATGGTTTTTTTGCATGCTGAGGTTAAAAATATTCTCTAGTTCAAATGAGATGCTTTGTAAATTACATACACCATGAGATAACTTAATCTATGTACTTTCTAGGTCCATTTTTTTTTTCTCATTGTTGATGTGATGTATTTACACGGAAAAACAATCACCAAAGTTAACTGAGAATGACTTTCAGTTTCTTGTTCATATCACAAAAATTAAGACACTGTATTTGGGTTTCAGGTTTGTATAGTTTCAATTTTCCATGGACAGCTGATGAACACACACATATTGACTTCTGAGGTATTGGGGACAAAGATTACTTGTTGTTTAAAACTTTCTGTTTGGCTTCTGTAAATGTAACATTAGCCTATTTGCAAATTTTGCATGGTGCAGAGTCGTGACTGCTCTTATATCATTTCTCCTTGAACTCAGCTTTCTATCCATGGGACCGGTACCTGATCTTTTTCCCCTCATTTTGTTATTATATTGATGCAAATATAGCATGTTTTCACTCAAAGAATAAAATAAGCACTTTTACATCTTTCCCATCTTTATGTGATGTCACAATTCGAAGTTGTTATTACATGGTTCATACATCTTTATTTTCCATTCATTTTGATTTTTACTTGGTTATCCCTTTTTACTTCATGAAACTTGTTCTTTGCATAAGCTAACTCTTGGATTGAAAGTCATGCAACTTGTGGTGATGTCTTGAATCCAAGTGCAAAGATATATTTCTTTTTCTCCATCATGCTTAAACTATTATGCATTTATATGCTAACCAAATCGTAAAAATTATATAAATCTTGCACATGCGACCTACATGAGCTTTTCCACTATCCTATTCTCATGAGACTGATTTTTTATAGACTATCAAATTTGATTTCTTCAATTTCCTAATACGTATTGTTGTATATTTGAAAGCAAAATCTGCCTCTGATTCCTCAGACACTTGACACTGATGTGATTTTCTTGGATTTTATTAAATCATATGCCAATCCAGAGTTTCCAGACTTTTTATCTTATATGATATACGACATGTCTGAACTAGAGAGTGAAAAAGAACTTTTGTTGTCCGTGTCATTCAAACTTCTGGTTTCTAATGACTCTTGCAGACATTATTCATTGAAAGTTTGAGTTTCAGCTTCTTATACTCTAAACGCTATCTAGTTCCTTATCCCACTAGGTGGGGTCGGCTACATGGATCATATGACGCATTCGTTAATCTATGTTCATGAGATTCGACAGGATTTTACGCTGGCTGTCGGGGCCTAACACAACCCTTCTCCTTTATCCGGGCTTGGGACCAGTTATAAAACATAGGTGGAGTTCGTGTGTTATCTGTTTTGCATTCACTTTATATGTTTAGCTACATCTAATGGCTCACAAACACATATTCTGATCCATACCATATGTTACGAAAAAGGAAGAGTGAGGAATCACACACACAAAAGAACACACGAAATTTATGAAGTTCATACTAAACTAAAAAATTACAAGGATATAAAATAATCTAACCATCATGAAGTTTATATAGAAACTCTAATATAAAATAGGAAATAGAAACTTTATAACCATTAGTGAGACCCCCTCGTATGGGATGAGCGGCCACCTCAATTATTTGGGTGCTTGTATAGTATAAGGGTCATGAAGGGTTTGAACTGGATTAAGATTGAAGACATTATCAACACCATGGGCATATATAATATGAATACCCTAACTGATGTTCAAGGAAGTACTATTAAAGAACTTGAATTAGTCGAACTTCAGCAGGTGCATACATTACTTGAATTTTGTGACATCACTCTGTATCTTCACATTTGTTGGTGTGTTTTGACATTTGATATTTTACTGCATGGCAGGAAAGAAGGCTGGTTTATACCTACTAAGTTGGCTACTAATCTTTCATTTAGTTTGCCATTATCAAACAAATAGGTGTGTGTTTGTACTCAGTATGTAGCGACATATATTGTCCCATAACTTGCACAGGGATACCTTTAAAAAAAAACAAAAGTACAACGATACATCGTAGTTGAAACAAATTTGAATATGTATGCTTACTTGGCATCCAAATTATACATGAACATTCTCTGTCTATTTGCAGGATACAAAAAGATTGTTTGCCTCGTTGATTATAAGGTAACAAAGGTTCTGTGTACCTGAAAAATGTTTGAGAGAACACACATTGGAAAAAATGTTGGTAATTGGTACACTATAGTACTGTGGACCACATGTTTGAGAAGTGCAACGAGTGTTTTATTTGTCCATTTATGGGAGACATGTTCGGAATTTTATTGGTTTGTCAGTTTGTGTGACACCCTTCAGATTTAAGTGTGGACATTTGTCTAGTTAAAGTTAATTGTCTTGTTTTATGAGAAAATTCCATGTTTTTGTTTCACTTTGTTCCCCGAGGAAGAAGTGTTCTCTCTTTTTTGCTTGCTTAACCTTAATGATGTCACAATGACTTGGGTACTTGCGCCTTATTAATTAGAGAACTTTCACATCGTGTTGTTTCTATTATGGCTGGATATAAGGATATGGATAAAAAATTGCACTTTGTACATCAGGATTGAGCATTAGCTATCAAAGCTTACTGTTGGAGCCATAACCAAAGAAAGATTATAAGAAACTTTCGAGAATTGCATTACACCAAATCATGCAAGCATCAACAACAACAACAAAGCCTTATCCCACTAGGTGGGGTCGGCAAATTTCGTTGATGTCCATTTTTATATTTGTGATTACTTCACCATATATGCTGAGCTTGAAACTCTTGTTGGAAATTTCGTTGATCAACAAATCAGGCAAGCATCATATTTTTATAATTTTGAACTCTGTTGATGTCCATTTTTATATTTGTGATTACTTCACCATATATGCTGAGCTTGAAACTCTTGTTGGAAATTTCGTTGATCTTAATAGACTTTGTAATCTTCTTGATTCTTTCAAAACTGTGCTTTCCACCAGATTGTTTCTTTCCACCATCAAAATGCACATCCCTGAGTTGCTGAAAAGATACGTCCAGTGCCAGAAAATGTTATAGATCAGGTACCTTGTAGTTTAGAGATTTTCTTGTTTCTTAAAAAACCCAATGTTTTTTTTTGTTGACAAGTTTCTTAACTTCTTTATGTTGGAACTTTTTGGAAGGCAAATGTTCAAAACACACTGATTGCCTTCTCTCAAAAACACATTCACACACACTGATTACCTTTGTTTGACTTATCTGCAAATGGCAAACATATACTTTTTTCCTTGGGTTGTTAAATCATAATTAGTGACTCCTTCTACAGATCAAACTCTGGGAAGAGGACCGAAACAGGATCTGATGTCTTCATTCTAATCTCGCTCCGTCTGCTCGACCTTTTCAGGGGGCGTTTTGCATGAGAAATTGACGACTCTTGTGTCGATGCTTATCAAAAGATGCGAGATTTCTTCCATCATCAGAGACATTAAGTTTTCATCATTCCTGGTTGGCATACGATTTGGGTGTGCCTTCCTGAGCCTATCTCTAAATGATGGAGCTGCATGCTAACCAAAGAATCTCCACTTCTTTTTTTTTGCATCATCAGTGATAATCATACTATACAAGGATCAAACACTGAAATTCAAAGGTCCAATTGATGCGTTATTTTCTGCGAGAGGGGAGGAAAAAGTTTTGAAGGGCCTATGACTACAGCTGATCAATCGTTTGTGAAATTCACTAGACAAAATTATTTTGCAACCAGAACAAGACTGATAGATTCAAATTAACAAACACACTCCGGACAAATGAAAGCTTTGTGATATCAAATTAATGCTTTCTTAAGATTTATACCAATACGTCGTGTTCGTTTTCTTAGATGATTTGGAATGAGATTCTTTCTCCAATATAAAGTTGGCTTCTTTCCCTCGTTACAAAATCAACTTTGAGCAGCTTTTATCGGAAAAAAAATCTGTCTACCAGCTCCTCTCGAAAAAATCTCCACGTTCCAATAGAAGAACGAAAAAAAAAATTCAACTTCAAAACGATATATAAATTTTCTGCCTTCAGATGATTTGGACCAAGAAACCAACTAAAATTAATTGAAGAAAAAAAAAACAGAAATAAGAAGTAAAAAGAGAACGACAGGAAAACAGGAGGTGGCGGCAGCAGACAGACATATCAGAACAAATATCCATATAATCCTGAATAGAAAGAAAATAGATATAGAATTTACGGTTCTAGAAATTGACAAAGATCTACTTGAACTACTCATATACTGATGTTTTATCGACCGATTAAACTAAATCCTATTATTCGGACAGCTTAAGATCCATAACCAAAGCCATCTGCGAAGTCTGATCCCTATCCACAACCAAAACCTTCTTCTCCGAAGTACAATCCCTGTACACATCTAAAGGCATCTGCCCAATCTGATGCCTGTTGTCCACAACCAAATCCTTCTTCTCCCAAGTCTAATCCTCGTCCAAAATCATATCTTGCAGAAGGCACACGCCGCATGGCGCCTGCACACAACTCCTCGATACCACCAATGCCGCCGCCAGCAGTAGCGTTCGATCCGATGATAGGACTGCTCGCCTGGTCCTCCACCTGGTGCAGCCTCAGCAAGACGTCGGATCGCACTCTCTCAAGCCCAGCGCGGAGCAAGTCGAGCTCATGTGTCTCCACTTCGTCCAGTCTGTCGCCGAACAGAGCGGCGGCGGCGCCGTCGTGGCACATCACCGCCCTGATGGCCTCCTCGAGCTCCCCCCTCCTCCGCTTCTTGTCCCGCAGGACGTCCTCCAACCGCGCGAGCTCGCGCTCGTACTCGGCCATGGGGACGGGCGCCGCGGGCCGCGCGGGGCCGCCGCCCCAGGTGAGCCGATGGAAGACGGCGTCGACGGAAGGGTGGCCGTAGGAGAACGGCTTGCCGGCGGGTGAGAAGGCCACGACGGCCACCTCGGCGTCGCAGAGGACGGAGAGCTCGTGCGCCTTCTTGAAGAGCCCCCCGCGGCGCTTGGAGAAGGTCACCCGCCGGGTCTCCGCCTTCTCGATGGGCTTGATCTCGATCTTCTGCCGCCCCGTGCTCGTCCTCCTCCTGATGTTCACCATCACATTACGCGCGCAAATTCAACTGCTACGAGAGGAGGGGAGAAACAAATCAAAGCACAGAACGCATGCAAAGAAGGGGAAGAAGAGAGAGATTGATACGTACTTGAGGGTGGTGCAAAAACATAAAAAAATAAGTTTATATAGGGGAGGAGGGTGAGGAGGAGGAGGAGAGAGAGAGAGAACTAAAATAATTTGGAATTGTTTCGACTATTTATGGTAGTAAATCCTACAAAGATTTAGAATTGATGGTACTTTAGAGAAACGAGATTGGAAGTAAATTAACAGCGATCAGTGGAAAAAAAAGGAAACGAATCGAAGTGTGAGAAATAGAAGATGCATTCATGATTATTCGATATGTAAAAGGAATAAAAAAAAGGAGTCCCAGTTCTTTCAGGAGTCTCCAGGCAATGCAATGAAATATCTACCCTGATCTCTGATTGAATTGTCCATCTTCTCCTTGCTTCATGGAAACGAGTGCCTGCACGTGCGTGCGCACACACACGTGGTGGTCGCCGTGGTCGGGGGCGGCGATCGCAGATGTCGAGGGCGACGAGATCTGATTCAACGCTGGTAGCGACGGACGAGGGCGAGCGTTTGTAGAAGTCAGCAGTGGTCACAGAGGTCAGGATGTTAATCAAAGAGGTTAGAGGTGATGATCTCCAAGGTTGGAGCGCTCGCAGGGTCAATAATTGGAGTCGGCTCGCCGGCGACGATCAGAGTCGGCTCGCAAAGGTCCTGGGTAACACACAAAAGAGAGAAGAGAGAGACAATGTGATTTAATTTAGGCTCTAGATGTAAAACGGACAGTCCAGACCTAGTTGCACATAAGGCATGTTACGCCCCATTAATCCCTATATATATATTGTAAGGATAAAAGGAAGTTGAGAACTCTTGTGCGGAGGCTTGAACCAAAATAACATGTATTAGTGTAAACTGGTTGACCTTGCTATTTTGTTATGTTGTGGACTGATGTATTCATGTGAGACATTGTTGTAATCTTTTATTGGATTGCCCTTTGGGGGCTTTTGTTTCATATGTATGCTGAACTTAATGTTCACAATCATGTGTTGAAGTGTTGAAGAGTTAGTTTGTAATGAAATTGTTGGGAGTCCATCTTAAATCAAAATTAATCCATAGTCGAAAGAGAGGCAATGATGGTGATTTAAGATATATATGACAAATTGCACGACAAGGAGACAACAGTTCAAAGCTATGGATTAATTGCACGCCGGTAGGGTGGCAGAGTTCAACGAGATGCTCAACTCCGGCATCGCGCACGACGCTGGGATTGTGCCAGCAAAGATCGTCTCCAAGTGCGAATGGATCTTCGACGGTGTGCATTCGCTAGTAGACGTCGGCGGCAGTAATGGCAGGCTGGCGAGGGCCATGGCCAAAGCCTTACCGGACCTCAAGTACATAAAAGAGAAGGTGGTGTATGTCAGTGGTAGCAGTGCTCAAGGTGTTTGCATGCTATAAGAAACTGGCATGAGGACGCACTTTCTGAAGCATGCCAGTTTCTGAAGCAAAACCAACAAATATAAACACATGAAATGCCATATGAAATTAGCATCAACTCTTTAGAAATGTTGATTAGCATGTCATGTGTCATTCGACAGATTTCCCCCACTTCAAAATTAGCATGCCATATGAAACACATGAAATGCCATATGAAATTACAAGTTACTATTCCAATTATAAGTTCCAAATTCTGATTGATACATGCCAGAATTCTTCATAATTGTCGTATGACTTCACAACTTCATACATGCCAGAATTCTTCATGAGACAAGCTACATCTTCATAATTGGATTGATTTGTGATTTAAAATTTGATAAGACATGATTTAAAATTTTGCATTCGATCGTCGAATCTACATGTGACAAGTCATGATTTACAATGTACCTAAACTGGCAGTGATTGCATGACGTATCGACACGAAGGGCGATTCTTCATGCGATGGCGAAAGGCAAATCTCGGGTCGCGGGCAGTGATGACGCTAATGGTGGTTCTTCTCGCAGCAGCATTGGCAAAGGGCAGATCTTCTTCAAGTGGCAGCGGCGTGGGTAAGGGCGATTCTTCGCGCCCCGACGACGATCGGCTCTCCTGTCGCACCTAGGGCACGCGGGAGGGAAAAAGAACAAATGTGACTATTGGGTTTTTGCCATCGTGAGGCAGGAAGGGTCCACTCGACCCGTCGACCATGGGTGCTTTCCGCAAAAGTTGAGTCGAATCGACGCGCAACACATCCACCGTCCGAAGCTTATCCGATGGTGCGCGCACACGGGAGGACGGTCGGGACGCTTCCAAGCAGCAAGACCAACATTTTATCCATTTTTTAATTATCAACAAAATTATGAACAAGGTGCCTTTAGAATGTTAGTAGAAAATTGTTAAAAAATATTCAATTAAATTATATCGTAAAAATAAAAAATGAACTAATTAATTATTTTTTGGATTCTAACTTCATGTTTAGTTTGATTAGTGATATATGAACATCTTTAAATTGTGATGATTTTTATGTGTTACAGGATTGATACAAATTGGATAATGTAAAAAAAATTATTACATTTAAATAATTTGAACATCCTCAATGGTTTGCAAATTGCAAAAGAAAAAAGTAATTACAGAATATGCAATTTGCACATTTGTTACTTTTTAAGACCATCCATAAAGTTCAATTTGTGTGTTAATTACGTATTTGTTTTTTTATTATAAGCAAATAGAGCTTAGGATAGTGCCACCGATCGAGTGCAACAGTAATTGACCTATAAAAAAATATTCTCTAATCGTTATAGGATGTGATTTTATCCGTACCCGAAGAAGAGGCGGCAACATAAGTAACTTTGCAAATTTTACAAATAGCTTTATCTTTTTTTTTTATCATTTTCATCTATAATTTTTTTTCAAAATAATTTTAACCTTCACTAATTAATTTTACTATTACTATTTCTTGTTTACCTATTACCTCTCATTGTGCAGGAGCATATGAGATTGACAAAATTGTAGGTGTTATTGTTGCATAATCTCCCTCGGGACTTACATAACTTGTAGCAATATTAAGATTATGAATGACATGCTAATTAATGTAGGTAGTTGGAATACTTTGGTAGTTGATTGATGGCATCATAGTTTTCGTATAAACGGATGAATCGCCTACTTGCGATGATAAAGAATTAGAAACAATACCACTATTACAAACATATGGTGTACCATATGAATATGTGGTTATTTGTAAGATGAATAAGCTTGCATATTCACTATATAAATGGTACAAAACCACTGTAAATATAATTTATTTTAATAATAATAATAATAATAATAATAATAATAATAATAATAATAATAATAATAATAATAATAATAATAATAATAATAATAATAATAATAATAATAATAATAATAATAGTTCAAAAATAAAAAGCATTTAAAATAAGTATAATAAATTAATAATATATATTATGCAATTGGTAATTATATATAAGAATAAGATTAGAGAAAGTATTCAGATTTAAGAAAAGAAGAAATTTTAAAAGTAATGAGAGAGTGTGAGAAAGAGACAATATTGAGAAAGTTGAGAGAATGAGAATATCAAAACTTTGAGACAGGGAGTGCGTGAGTGAAATCAGAGAATGAGAGGGTTTGGTGAAGAAAATGAAGGGGGTGGCTTTTATAGGGAAAAAAATGAAAAAATTGGCCGAAAACAGCAAAACACCACACGTGTTGTCATCTTTGATTGCATGCGTGACCTTAGGATCTCAAAGGCACTAAGATGGGGTGAATTGATATATAAAAATTTTTTCGCAAAATCATTTTCGAAAAATCAATAAAACCGATCACAAGCAAATAATGATAAGGCGTAAGTGAAAGATAAAGAATAAATACAAAGAGACACGATATGTTGACGAAATTCGGCCTCAACTCTTTGCCCTACATCCCCGCTTCGACTTCTCGACCTCGAAATAATCGTAGATCCATTATCTTTCTCTTTTCTTATAGGAAGAGAACAACTCTCTTTACACCACACACATTCTTCTTATACATATGCGATTTTGGCATATACCGATTGATCGGTCATGTCCAGCGGTCGGCCGGATAGTTATTTCTGTAATAAATAATTCATCGGTCGATGGATGCCAACCGGTTGCAGACATATATCGGTCGACCAGTGAAGAATATCGGTCGACCGATCCTAGTCTGACAGCCACTTTTCCACTAATTTTCAAAATTTTAATCATTGAGATTTTGTTCCAGAGATTTATTTCACAAAAATGTAAGTGTTGTGCAATATTTTTAATATTCAATTCATGTCAAGACTGATATTATATAACCAAGTTACTTTTACTTAGAATTGATGTGCAATTAAGATTCAATCATTCCTAATTTCCTTCTAAGCATACAAAAACGTTATTCACTCAAGGGTTTCACAAATATATATGCAAGTTGAACTTCAGTGAACACATGTTCAATGATAATATCCTTAAGGGTCACATGCTCTTTAATGAAATGGCATCGCAAGTTAATATGTTTGGTTCTATAGTGTTGAATTGGATTTTTTGTCATTTCTATAACACTTATGTTATCGTACTTCATGAGTACATTAGAACAATTCACATCATAATCATTTAATTATTATTTTACTCATAATATTTGTGCACAATAACTATCGACGGCTATATATTCGAACCCGACGGTAGAAAGTGCGATGGAGTTTTGTTTCTTACTAGCACATGAAATGATAGAGCTATCAAGAAAGCAATACATTCCACTAGTGTTTTTCCTATCAACTTTACACCCGACAAAATCTACGTCGGTGTAAGCATATAATTAAAATGGAAAGTTTCTATCACACCAAATGCCTAATTCACATGTGTGTTTTAAATAGCGCATAATTTTTTTAATGACAATTAAATGTGATTTTTTGGAGCAGATTGAAATCTAGCACACAAGCATACACTAAACATGATATCCGACCTAGATGCCGTTAAATAAGGTAAGGTACCAATTATACCTCTGTACCTTTTTTTATTAATAGAGTTGCCTTTTTCATGTTTGTCCAATTTTGTAGTGGTGATCATAGGGTTTGTGCTCGGCTTGCATTTATTCATTCCGAATCTTTTAAGCAACTTTCGATCCTTTGCATGCTTTTTTTATTGAGAAAAATGTCATCCTTGAATTATTTCACTTGTAGGCCTAGAAAGAATGTGAACTCTCCTATAAGACTCAAATAAAATTCTTGTTACATAAGAGTTTCAAACTATTTGCATAGGCATTCATTAATAGCACCATAAACAATATCATCAAAATAAATGCGAACTATTAAAATATCCTTTTTAAAATATTTTAAAAATAATGTGGTGTCAACTTTCCCCTTTTGAAAATTATTTTCAATTAAAATTGAACTCAACCGTTCATACCAAGCTCGAGGAGCTTGTTTTAATTCATAAAGAACTTTTAAAAGTTTGAAAACATGATGAGGGAAGTCTGAATTTTCAAAACCTTGAGGTTGTTTAACATAAACTTACTCATTTATAAAACTATTTTAACAAGACCGATTTAACATCCATTTGAAAAAGTTTAAAATGATTATAACATGCAAAAGTCAAAAGCATTCAAATTGCCTCAAATCTAATGACGGGAGCAAAAGTTTCGTCAAAATTAATTTCTTCAATTTGTGAGTAACCCTTGACAACTAATCTAGCATTGTTCCTCACAATGACATCATTTTCATCTAACTTGTTTCAAAAGACCCATCTGATTCCAATGATGAGATGGCCTTCGATTCTTTCCACAAGTTTCTACACTTAATTTCTTTCAAAATTATTTAATTCTTCATGTATTGCATTTATCCAATTTGTATCTTTAAGTCCTTCATCTATATTGTTAGGCTCAAAATTCGCAAGGAAAGTCGAAAAAGCACATAGATTTTTAAAGAGTTTCTAATTTTTATACCTTCATTTATATTATCTATAACTTGATCAAGTGGGTGTGATGACACATATCTCCAATTTCTTGGGATGATTTGATTTTTTTTCACTTTGAGATTCTTCCATTTCTTTCACCTTTGAAGTGTAAACTTTTGTTTCCTCTATGTTCAACACATCAAATTATCTTTGCACTCCATCTATTTCTTCATCATCATCATGTACTTGCTTGCTCATAAAAAAATTCTTAATTTAATTAAATTTAACATTACTAGACTCTTCAACAGCTAATGTTCTTTTGTTATACACTCTATAAGCTTTATTTGTAATAGAATAACCAAGAAAAATACTATCATCACATTTATCATCAAATTTGCCTAGTTTATCTTCGACATTCAAAATATAGCATTTACAATCAAAAGTTTTGAAATAAGAGAAATTTGGTATCTTACGATATAACACTTCAAAACATGTTTCCTTTTCAAGAGGTCTCAGTAGAATCCTATTAAGAACATAGCATGTTGTGTTTACGACTTCCGTCCAAAAATATTTTGATAATTTACTTTTATTTAAAATTATTCTAGCAATTTCTTGTATAGTCTCATTTTTTTCTTTCTACTATTCCATTTTGTTGAGGTGTCCTATGACTGGAAAATTATGAGTAATTCTATTTTCTTCACAAAATAACTCAAATTTATTATTTTCGAATTCTCCTTCATGATCATTTCTAATTTTTGAAATCTTTTGTTCAAATTCATTTTGAATTCATTTTGCAAATTTGAAAAACATGTTTAGCATTTCATCTTTACTACCGAGACATAGTCCAAGTGAAATGGGAGAAATTATGAACAATCACAAATACATATATTTTTTCTCCTAAGTTTGTACATCAATAGGTCAAAATAAGTCAAGATGTAAAAAGCCCTATGTATACTAATAACTCCTTTTAATTTAAAAGAACTTTTGATTTGTTTACCTTTTAGACATGAATCACAAATATTATTTTTCTCAAATTTGACCTTAAGCACGCCTCTAATCAATTCATAATTTGAAAGCTTATTTAGTAATTTATACTTTGCATTTTCTAATCTTTTATGACACAAGCTTATGTCATCATGCATAGCAGTAAGACATTTTTTATTTTTCAAGTTATCAAAATTAATTTTGTATACATTATTGTATCTAAAACTCATGCGTAAAACTTTGTTATTTTCATCTATATAAAACATTTATCCTTTTTAAATTTGATTAAATAATTTTTATCACATAATTAACTTATAGTAATTAGGTTATGTTTTAAATTTTCAACTAGTCAAATATTTTTCAAATACACATTGTCATTCTTACCAATATTAACCATACAAATTACTCTTCATTTTCTATTGTTTCTAAAGGTGACTTTTCTTCTATTTTTTCTTTTCCAAATTGATGAAATTTGATGCTATCTTGAGCATCCACTGTCCGAATATCATTTACCTTCATTGTACTTTGAAGCTTCCTACAAGAAAGAAATTAAAAGTCTCATCTTTTTTGTACCCAAACTTGCTTGGGTTCATCTTGATTAGTAATGGTTCTTTTCGAAACCCAAATTTTCTTCATCCCTTTACTTGTTCATTTCCTAATTCTGCAATAATAAGAATAATACTCTTCATGTCCACAATGAAAACAAGTAATATGTGATCTTGTGTAATTACGTGATGCTTTAACAAATAAAATTCTTTTGTCATTTTTTTTCATAAGAATTGAAACCAAGTCCCTTTTTATTTGAATATATTCTAGATTCACTAAGCATGACATCTAACATCTTACTTCCATTTGAGAATTTTTCAAGTTCAACTTTTAAGTTATTAATTTCTTTGTTCAAACATGCACTTTCTACATTTTATTTTTCACATAATGATTTTAGTGTAATATTTTTCATTTTCAATTCTTCAATTGAGAATTTCAAGTTAGAGTTTTCTTCATTCAATACATCACACTTTTGACATGCTTTAACATTCTTTTTTTTGCAAATTTTCAAGCTCTATTTTTATATCATCATATTTGTTTTTTAGGCATATATATTTATTAATAAGAATTTTAAACTCCTTATGCACATTAAAAGATTCACTATCACTAAAGTCAGATGAGGTAGATGATACCTCATGACTATTAGCTATTAGACATATGTAGGCTTCTCCATCATTTCTAGAGGATATGTTGGAGTCATTCTCTTTATCTTCGCTTTCATCTCAAGTGGTTTGAAGAACATTTTTCTTCCTTCTTGAGTTTTTCTCCTTTTGACCAAATTTGGACATTCATTTTTGTAGTGTCAATTTTTTTTTCATTCAAAGTAAGTTATTTGACTCTTTTTTTATGAATATCTTTAGAGCTATAGCATCAAGTTGATTGAATTTTTTCGAAGGTCAATCCATTGATCGTCCCCCACTTTTTAATGCATCAAACTTTGCATATTGAATAATTAGAATGTAAGCCTATGTTTATTCTATTGATATGTGAGACATTGTTTAAAAAAATTTTGATTTACGTGGAAAATCTCCTTTGGAATATACCGAAGGAGCAAGATTTTTTATAAAACTTGATTGGAAAGCAAAAAATATATTTTTTATTGTGCTTTGAATTCAACAAAGTTGAATCAGATTCTAGTTGTCAAATGAGATTTATAAGAAACTTATTATTACTCATGAAAGAATGGATAAAGTTAAGGAGTTTAGATTCAATATTTTAAATCATCAATATAATTCTCTCAAAATGCTTAAAAATAAATCCATAAATGAGATGGTCGTTCGCTTTAATGATACTATAAATGGCTTAGCCTCTTTGTACTAGAGAAAGACTAACTATCAAAAAGTGAAAAAATTTATGAAATCTCTATCCTCCAAATGGCATAAAAAGAGGATGGTAATTGAAGAAAATGACTTGAACAAGTTAGATTTTTATGCTCTTATAGGCTCATCCTTAACCTATGAGATCGGGATCAATGAGGATGAAGAAGCAAATACTCCAAAAAGAAAAGACATTGGTATCGAAGGAAAATAAAGATGAGGAAAACACAAACGAAGAGGATGGGGACCTTGATGAAAAGAAATTTTTCTTACGTGCAAAGAAACTTGACAAATATTTCAAATTTGCCAAAAAAAGAATAACGGATTCACCATGAGAATATCCACAAGACGAATAAATCTTAAAACAAAAGCAAACCGCTCTGATACCAAATGTAGAATTTCAAAGGAACTAAGAGGAGGTGAATTGATGTATAAAAATCTTTTCGGAAAATCACTTTTAGAAAATCAATAAAACCGATCACAAGCAAAGAATGATAAGGCGTAAGTGAAAGAGAAAGAATAAACGAAAAGAGACACGATATGTTGACGAGATTCGGCCTCAACTCTTTGGCCTACGTTCCCGCTCCAACTTTTCGATCTCGAGGCCGTCGAAAATTCACTATTTTTCTCTTTTCTTATAGGGAGAGAACAACTCTCTTTACACCACACACCTTCTTCTTCGCTCAAGAGGTAAGGCATACCTCTTTTACAATGAGCTCTCAATTTCACTAGATCAGAAAGAAATGATCCTTCTAATTCTCTTCTTTTACAAAATTTTTCTCACACTCAAAATTTAGAAAAGAAAAGGAAAGAAATTACAACTTTGAGCTCAAGAACTTGAAAGGAGCTCTCGGATATTCTTGCTTGCTTGGATGATTATTTCTTCAAGCTTTGACACTCATTTTATAGGTTTCTACAGATGAAAATTCGTTCAAAAAGTCTTCCATAAAATTCTCCTTACAAAAATAGTCATTACTATTCATTTAACTGAGGGACTGGTCGACCGCTTGAAAGGAGACTGATCAATATGACTATTGTTGCAAATCTGCCATTTTAGGCGCTTTCTGGTCGACCGCTATATCAACTGATATAGTCTCGACAATTTTTGAATGCTTTCTCTCTTGGTCGGTCGACCAGTTTAAGGGTAAATTACATGAATGATCCTCCAACTTTGAGTCGATTTTCAATTGGTCCCCCCGATGCGTTAAATTTGTAATAAATAAATTTGCTAGCAAGTGTACTAGTCGTATCAAGTAATAAAGTAGAGAGTAGAGAGTCGATCACATGAGGAACTAGTTAAATCTAATCTATCTTAATAATTTACTATGGAAAGAAAATGATGTTGTGATATAAAAATAGAAAATAAAGATGCAGAAAATTAAATAACAAAAAATAAAATAAATTGGTGTTGAGCCTAAAGATTATGAATTATTAACTAACATGAATCATGATGATGATTGAATTATAATAATGATAAACAAATCAAGTTCTTAAGACGGATTAGGATTTCTTAAATTAATGATCTCTACACTGAGTAAGTCAAACTATCTTAATTCTCGCAAAACTCAAGATCACAAACGATGAGTTAATATTTAGTTAAGAAAGATATTAAGATGCATTAAATTGTAATTCTTAAACTAACAGTTATCCTCGCTGGGTAAAAATTGATAGACCGCATAAAATCTAGCACAAACGATGAGTTACTAGTTTTGTGTTATGATTGTTTCAACTTTCAAGTTAAATAATGATCTACTAAAATTATTAAATTCTAAAATTAACCACCTCAAATCTGGTTTGTAGTCTTATCTCAAAATATAATCATCTCAGTAAAAAGCATTAAACACAACAATCATAATCAAAAGAAATTGAAATAACTATATTAATTCAAATCTAACAGCCGAGTTCATACAGTTTTCTCGAAAGATTAATAATCTCTATTACAGAATTAATTAGCATAAAAAGTATGAGTAAAGAGCATCCAAACAATAGGTAGAAGATAGAATTCTTCATTTTTGATGATCTCTGGATCGCTCTAGAGTACATGCGCTGAGTTGCTTTGCAGTTTCTCCCGAACAAACACTGAAAATGATGAAATTCTTCCTCTGCAATGTAGCATGACTCTCAAGTCTCAAGCACACATTTTTATATTTTCTAGGGCCCTATTTATAGCCTTCGGGGTCCCAAGAATTTTGGTAGAGTTTCGGTTTGATTCGAAGTCTTTTCATGTTAAAAAGATAAAATTCGGAATTGACTTTGATAGGTCTTTAAAACTATCCAAAACTCCTTCAAATCTAAGTAAATATATTTTCTAATCATCCCTGAAGCTTAGGATAAAGTTTGGATTCGATCTGGACTTGAAATCCCCAAGAAAAGTCGAATAAATCTCGGAAATAACCTTCGTAACGGCCCATAACTTGGGTTTAACGGTCCTTACAGTGTCCAAATCGAATTCTGACTCAAACTGGACTTTTTAACGGGCCGTAATAGGTTGTTCACGCCCCTGTCGTTACGGTCATTACGGTCATATAACGACCCGTTATATTCAACTCAGCACTGACAATCTTTACTAATTTACACTTTCTGGCTCCGTTTTAACTCCGATTTGAATGTCGTTTATTTCTGTGAATTCCTGACTTGATTATCTTTAAATTCTGCAATAAAACATTTAATTAGGATAGATTTCCATTTTTATAAAATTAAAGAAAATAAGGTCAGAAAATGATGCATGCAATATGAAAATGAATCGAAATGTGATTAAATGCATGACTAATTTTATGTTATATTTTGCATCCATCAAACTCTCCCAAGCTTAGATATTTGCTTGTCCTCAAGCAATGTTCAAAGCAAAACTTCAACCAAAATGGTTAATCATCGCTTCCACCCTGTCATTCAACTACTTTTCTTAGCACTAAATTTTATACATTCATCGCCTGAGTGTCTCACCACTTTCCATAGTAACCCGGCTTTGTGAAATTTCTGAATGAAAGACATTTTTAAACTCCTTCAAATTCAGCTCTGAATAATAAGAAAATAATTATTGAAACTAAAGATATCAATGTTGAATACACAAGTGTAACATGAGCTTTTATTCATTTATTATTTTTATATTTCTTCACTTAGAAACTTTTCATCATCATATTTTTTCTTTTCACCTTTCTTTTCCTTTTCATTGATTTTGGTACTCATGTGCTTCTCCATATTGCGCAAGGCGGTCCATGTAACGGACTTTCGACCGACTCCCAAAGTAGTTGCCCTTAGGTTACCAGGCAAGAATCTCCTACGGATCTAATTACCCGAACTCACCAAGGTTTCGGATAACACCTTTTTGTACCTCATACTTTTTGGAGCTCCACTAGCCCTCTTGACAATTTTGCATGTATTTATTTATTAGTAAGCTCAGCTACACTTGAATGTTCAACAAGGATATAATTATTATCAAGGTAATATACATAATAATAATAAAAAAGAGCATGAATCGGATTTGTCGTTAAACATCCATAGTTTCATAAAGCAACTTTCTTCAAACCAATTGCCTAACAGGAAGGCGATAAATGATAAAATAATAATGCTTCGAATTTTGTCAATTAACAATATGTCCTTGAATAATGCTTGAAAAATAAGTAAATACTAAGACATGAGAAAATAAGATGCAATTTTTAATTATGAAAAATCTTTTTTTATGATTTTTTAATATAAAATGCAAGCAAATATACAACTGAAACTTAAGGGAATGTATGCTTGCAATGTAAAAAGATATACATGATGCATAAAATTGCAAACTCCCCCAAGTTTGAACTCAACACTGTCCCCAGTGTTGGAAATCAAACTTGTAGGACTTCAAATATGTGATAAGGAAAAATATAAACGTAGAAGAGGAAACAAAACAACCTGATTTGTCTCAAGTCGATGGATGTTGAAGCTGTAAGAAGAAAGTACGAAGAATCCATAGTGTCCGTGGCCGATAAAAATTTGGGTGTCTAGGCTGCTCCTTTCATTGATTCTGAGAAGGTAAAGTTTTTCTCTTTCTTTCTTTCCCTTCTTTTCATCTTCTTTTTATATTTTTCTTGTATGTCGCTAGGGGTCTTGAAGATCACATAACGGCCCGTGAGATGATATTAATGGGTCATATTGAAGACATCACAGGCCTTATGCGCGATGTAACGAGTCGTGATATGGAAATAACGGCCCTTGCAGTGTCTTTGTAGAGTAAGTCCAAATGCTTACGAGGCATGATAGCTTGCTCATGGCTTTCGATAGATGCTCACTTCCTAGAACACGTTGTTGACGCCCTTCTCAGGAGCTATGTGATGAGGCTCTAGCAGGACACGAGTCATGATAAGGAACGCACAGACCTGCATATAAATATAAAAAAATAAAAAAGAAAGGGCCATGAAGGTATTCTAACGGCCTGTTAGACTTTGTAACATCTCGTAATAACTGTGCGGGGTCATGAGTCAAGTAATAGTGCAGGGCATAAGAACTAATGAGATCACTTACGGGTCGTGATAATAGAGTTACGACGTGTGAGGTATAAAACTTAGAAAATAAGGGCTCCTATGATGCTCGTAAAGTATGACTTACGACCCGTAATCAATAAGACCAGGTGTTAGTAAGACACTGTGATATGCGTGAGATTGTGATGCCAACCCGTGAAATATGAGTGCCTACTCCTCAATATGATTTAATGGGCCGTGACACTTGAATTACGACTCGTGAATGATATGGCAAATCGACAGGTGCCTGACTCTAATGGTAACGGGTCATGAGACAAATATTACGGCCCGTAATCATTTTCGAGTGACTGTGCAGTGACTTCACAAGGGTCGTAAGTGAAGTGGATGGTTAGTGAATCAGGAAGGTTCGGTATAGGGTTTGGTGTGCACTACAACTTACGAGCCATGATGTCGCATTAACGACCCATTATGAAAGGATCTATCTTGGCAAATTCACTATGATGTGCGTGAAATGTATCTAATGGGTCGTGATATACTAATCTTGTACAAAATGATGCTCCTTACGGGTCGTGAAAGGCATATTACGACTCGTGAAAATTACATATTATGCTTATGGCATACTGTGATATCCGTTACGAAGTGATTATGATCCGTGAAATAAGAGTGCAAGGTGTTATATCGGACGTTATGGGTCGTAACATCAAAGTTACGGCCCATTACATTTTTATGAACACTCGTGAACATTAAATAACGGCCCGTGAAATTTTAAAATAAATGTGAAATTTGACTTGTGACATGCAGAGACCTCTTAAAAAAAATAAACTAAAGACACTAAGCAACTGAAATAATCAAACTAACTAATCTAACATGAACTAAATTAATCTAAACTAAATTATGCAAAAGTTATAAATTATAAGTTTAAGGATTGAGAATGAGTAGTTCTAGGTTTAAAGTCGCTAGCTCGACTTTGATATGGCATATGCTGAGACTAATAAGAAATTATCAAAGAAAATAATATAAGTAGATATGGAACGAACTCTCCGGGTTTAACTAATTTGATCGGGAACATTTGTCGTGGTGAGGCTCAACCTTTTGGTGTGAAATTTGTGAGGTACACTGCTGATGAGCATGGATTGTCGGGGAGTTCTTTGGTCGCCACTGCAATGTTGTAGTTGAAGAAGATCGTACTAGTGTAGGTGGAGAACTTTTCCCTTCAAATGGTTTTGGCAACTGCACTAATGGATTTGAGGAGATGTGCGTTGATGTGCAGGTAACAGTTGGTGATTTGTTCTCCTTCGATGGTGGCTGAATTGGAGACGGCGATGTCAGAGTGGCAGGAACTTCCAAAGGTGAGCCCCTCCTTTGAACCTTCCCATCTTTCATGATGTATTTACTTGTCTTAACACGCCACCGAGTCGTCGATGTCCTTGCTGAAAAATTTGCTTTTGGGTGCCAAAAATATTGATAATGGCACGAGCATAAGATGACTTTCGAATTCTCTTTGATGTGCCTTGGACGTTAAAAAATTAGAGAACTCAGTTTTGCAACTTCATTCTCCAGCGCATGAAATTTTGATTCCAAAGCCTCGAACTTGAGTTCGTTGTCGAATAGTTAAAGAGAATCATCGACTTCAATTTGATTCTGAAGTTCGGATAACTGAGACTCCAAATTCTGGATGTGTTGGTCTTGCATTGTCAATCTTCTTTCAATTGTTGTGGCAAATTGACCAATCATTTCTACGAAGTCAGAAGTTGACGATTTAAATTCAAGAATTGATGCCACATCTTCATCTGACTTCTTGTTGTGCTGACATATTATGAATTTGTCTTTCCAAATTTTCGATTTGATAATTTTGTGTGGAGTGCTTTTTCAGCAAAGAATCTAATAATTCGATAAGTTCATCGGATGGATCTCGAAAAATATCTTCATTCTTCACTTGTTGAGATTCCTTCACTTGTTGGTTTATTGTCATTTTGTTTATCTTCGTTGAGGTGTGTAGATGTGCTCGTGATGATCCGGTTGTGTACAAAAGATATTACTTGAAAAGCTTACACAACACTAGAAGAAAAAAATAAAGTAAAATAGAAAATAAAATTTCTCAAAGTAGTTTATACGAGATAGACTAAGAATTATGAAAAATAGTTCTCCGGTAATGGCGCCAAAAACTTGATGCGTTAAATTTGTAACAAATAAATTTGCTAGCAAGTAACTAGTCGTATCAAGTAATAAAGTAGAGAGTAGAGTGTCGATCCCACGAGAAACTAGTTAAATCTAATCTATCTTAATAATCTACTTTGAGAAGAAAATGGTGTTGTGATATAAAAATAGAAAATAAAGATGCAAAAAATTAAATAATAGAAAATAAAATAAATTAGTGTTGAGCCTGAAGATTATGAATTATTAACTAACATGAATCATGATATGATTGAATTATAATAATGATAAATAAGTCAAGTTCTTAAGATGGATTAGGATTACTTAAATTAATGACCTCTACGCTGAGTAAGTCAAACTATCTTAATTCTCGCAAAACTCAAGATCACAAACGATGAGTTAATCTTTAGTTAAGAAAGATATTAAAATGCATTAAATTGTAATTCCTAAACTAACAGTTATCTTCGCTGGGTAAAAACTGATAGACCGCACAAACGATGAGTTACTAGTTTTATGTTATGATTGCTTCAACTTTAAGTTAAGAATTGATTCACTGAAAATTATTAAATCCTAAAACTAACCACTCCAAATCTGATTTGTAGTCTTATCTCATAATATAATAATCTCAGTAAAAAGCATTAAGCACAACAATCATAATCAAAAGAAATTGAAATAACTATATTAATTCAAATTTAACAGCCGAGTTCATACATTTTCTCGAAAGATTAATAATCTCTATTGTAGAATTAATTATGCATAAAAAGTATGAGTAAAGAGCATCAAACAATAGGTAGAAGACATAATTCTTTGCCTTCGATGATCTCTGGATCGCTGTAGAGTACACGCGCTGAGTTGCTCCACAGATTCTTCCAAACAAACATCGAAAACTCTGAAATTCTTCTTCTGCAATGTAGCATAGCTCCCAGGTCTCAAGCACCTCCAAACACCTTTTTTTGTCTTCTAGGGCCTCTATTTATAGCCTCCAGGGGTTCCAAGAGTTTTGGTAGAGTTTCGATTTGATTCGAAGTCTTTTCATGTTAAAACAATTAAATTCGGAATAGACTTTGATAGGGCTTTAAAACCATCTAAAACTTTTTCAAATCTGAGTAAATATATTTTATAATCATCCCTGAGACTTAGGATAAAGTTTGGGTTCGATCTGAACTTGAAATATCTAAGAAAGTAAAAGAAATCTCGAAAACAACCTTTGTTACGGCCCACAACAGCTCTGTAACTGCCCTTACAGTGTCTAAATTGGATTCTGACTCAAAACTGAACCTTTTAACGGGCCGTAATGGGTTATTCACGGCCCTGCTATTACGGCTGTTACGGTCATATAACGACCCGTTATATTCACCTCAGCACTGACAGTCTTCTCTGATTTGCACTTTCTGGATTCATTTTAAGTTTGATTTGAGTGTTATTTATTTCTGTGGATTCCTGACTCGATTCTCTTCAATTTTCTGCAATAAAACATACTATTTTTATAAAATTAAAGCAAATAAGGCCATAAATTGATGCATTCTATATGAAAAGGAATCAAAATATGATTAAATGCATGGCTAATTATATGTTATATTTTGCATGCATCAAACTCCTTCAAGCTTAGATACTTACTTGTCCTCAAGTAATCTTCAAAACAAAGTTCCAACCAAAATGGTTAATCATTGCTTCCACCATGTTATTCAACTAGTTTTCTTAGCACTAAATTTTATACATTCATCGTCTAAGTGTCTCACCACTTTCCATAATAACTTGACTTTGTGAAACTTCTGAATGAAAGACATTTTTAAACTCCTCCAAATTCATCTCTGAATAATTAGAAAATAATTTTTGAAAATAAAAATATCAATGTTGAATATACAAGTGTAACTTGAGCTTTTATTCATTTATTACTTTTATATTTCATCACTTAGAAACTTTTCATCATATATTTTTTTTACTTCTTTTTCTCATTGATTTGGTACTCATGTGCTTCTCCATATTGCGCAAGGTAGTCCATGTAACGGGCTTTTGACCGACGAATTTCAGAGCAGTTGCCCTTAGGTCGTTAGGCAAGAATTCCCTACGGATCTAATTACCCGAACTCACCAAGGTTCCGGATAATACCTTTTTGTACCTCATACTTTTTTGGGCTCCACTAGCCCTCTTGAAAATTTTGCATGTATTTATTTGTTAGTAAGCTCAACTAAACTTGAATGTTCAACAGGGATATATTATTATCAAGGTAATATACATAATAATAAAAAAAAAGAACACGAACAGGATTTACCGTCAAACATTCATAGTTTCACTAAGCAACTTTCTTCAAACCAATTACCCAACACGAAGGCAATAAATGATAAAATAGTAATGCTTCAAATTTCGTTAATTAACAGGATGTCCTTGAATAGTGCTTGAAAATAAGTAAATACAAAGACATGAGAAAATAAGATGCAATTTTCAATTATGAAAAATAAAATTTTTTGATTTTTTTTATATGAGATGCAAGGAAATATGAGACTAAAATATGAAGAAAATGTATGCTTGGAGTGCAATATAAAAAAATATACATAATACATGGAATTGCAAACTTCCCCAAGGTTGAACTCAACACTGTCCTCAGTGTTGGAAATCAAACTTGTAGGACTTCAAATATGTGATAAGGAAAAATATAAACGTAGAAGAGGAAACGAAATAACCTGATTTCTCTCGACTTGATAGATGTTGAAGCTATAAGAATAATCCTGATGTCTTTGGCCGACATAAATTTGGGCGCCTCTATTTTCTACTGTTCTTCAATTTCGAGGAGGCAATTTTGTTCTCTCTTTCTTCCCTCCTCTTCTTTTCTTCTTCTTCTTGTCCCTTTTTTTTCTTGGTAACGGGTGGTGAAAGGCATCTAACGGCCCATAAGATGATGTTAATGGGTCGTAATGAAGATATCATGGGCCTTCTGCGTGACATAACGGGTCATGATATGAAAATCAGGGCCCTTGCAATAGCTGTGTAGAATAAGCCCAAATGTTCACGGGACGTGATAGCTTGCTCACGGGTCATGCGAAGTTGGTGATGTCCTTGGAAATAGTTGTCCGATAGGCTCTGGCAGGACACGGGTCGCGATATGGAACGCACGAACCTGCATATATATATAAAATAAAAATAAAAAAATTAAAGGGGACGTGAAGATATTCTAATGGCACGTGAGACTTTGTAACATCTCATAATAACTGTGAGTCGAGCAATAATGCAGGGCGTAAGAACTAATGAAATCACTTACGGGTCGTGATAATAGAGTTACGTCCCGTGAGGTATAAAACTTAGAAAATAAGGGCTCCTGTGATACACATAAGGTGTGACTTACGACCCGTTAAGATTATGACTCAATAAAATTTTGTGATGAAATAAAGTTACGGGTCGTAATACCGCAGTAACGACCCGTAATATCTAAGGAAAACCCGTGACATGGAAATAACGACCAGTGAACAATAAAGTGAATATAAAATTGGCTTGTGACATATAGAGACCTGTTAAAAAAAACTAAAGACACTAAGCAACTAAAATAATCAAACTAACTAATCTAACATGAACTAAATTAAGCTAAACTAAATTAAGTGAAAGTTCTAAACTATAAGTTTAAGGATGAAGAAAATATGTTCTAAGTTTAAAGTCGCTATCTCGACTTTGATATGGCATATGCTGAGACTAAAAAAAATTATCAATAAGAATATAAGTAGATATGGAACATTATCAATAAAAATTATTTTTCATTTTCTTGCACGCTTAATCCTCTTGACCAGTGATCACAGATTCACCGGTTGCCTTGCTTACTTGGCCAACTTTTTCTCTCATCCACGTCAGCTTAAGTCGGCCACGTCATTATAAAAATTTAAAAAATAATAAAAAACGAGGTTATCCACGTCATTAAAAAATTTTAAAAAATAAAAAAGTGATTTGCGAGAGAGAGGGATGGGGGGACCGCCCCCTCCGGTCGAGCTCGACCAGAGGGGGGCGATCGTCCCCCTCCCTCTCTCTTGCCATGCTGGAGAGAGAAGGAGGGGGGCGACCGCCCCCCTCCGATTGAGGTCCCCCCCTCCGGTCGAGCTCGACCGAAGGGGGGCGATCGCCCCCCTCCCTCTCTCTCCCGCACGACGAGCATACACGGGAGAGAGAGGGAGGGGGGCGACCGCCCCCTCTAGTCGAGCTCGTCGAAGCTCGACCGGAGGGGGCCGGTCGCCCCCCTCCTCTCTCCCGCACGAGGAGGAGAGGGAGGGGGCGACCGCCCCTCTCTGATCGAGCTCATCGCCGGAGCTCGACCAGAGGGAGGCGATCGCCTCCCTCCCTCTCTCTCCCGCACGGTGAGCATGCACGGGAGAGAGAGGGAAGGGGGCGACCAGAGGGGGCGGATGCCCCTCCTTTTCTCTCCCGCACGGCGAGGAGAAAGAGGGGGGCGCAGTCTCGCCCCCCTTTGGTCGAGCTCGTCACAAATCACTTTTTTATTTTTAATTTTTTAATGACATGGACAACCTCATTTTTATTATTTTTTAAAATTTTTTGTGGCCGACTTAAGCTGATGTGGATGAGAGAGAAAGTTGGCCACGTAAGCAAGACAACTGGTGAACCTGTGATCACTGATCAAGAGGACTAAGTGTGCAAGAAAATGAAAGATGGAGGACGTTCTGATTATAAATTGAAGTTGAGAGACCAATTGAAAATCGACTCAAAGTTGGAGGACCATTTGTGTAATTTACCCATCAATTTAATGACCGAAACATCGATCGGTATAGTCTTATCATTTTCTGAATTCATTGCTATACTAATCGGTCAACCAGTGCAATGACTGGACTATCGATCGGTATTATCTCAATATTTCTTTTGTTGTTATCAATCGACCGATCGTCATAGTCGGTCGATCGATCATCATAGCCAATCAATCGATCGTGTGTTAATTTTTTATTTTTAACGTTTAATTGGACTATTTCTTTTATGAATGATGTCATATTAATCTTACACCTGCACTAACATCACTTGAGCATAGATTAGTAATTTTTATGTCTAATTTAATTTGTTATCATTAAAATATAGAATTCAGCATGACCCTCTTGTCATGTCAAAAATCCATGATTATAATTTCATTCAAACACACAACGGGGGTCATGTTGAAATTTGAATTGATCGCCAATGTTCAAAAAATCATTTTAGATGACAATATGGTCCTTGTTTACTCCACATGGACCATGTTTTTCATGACATGTGACAGTCTCGAGTGACTTGTTATCAATTGTCATATCATTCAATCATCATCTTTTTATCTAGACTATGTTAATGCCACATACGTCAGTGCCCCATCCCATCATTGAAGATGTGCAAACCCTGTTGGCGTTGCAGGGTGCATGTTGTTGGTGCGTGAATTTTTTTTAAAAAAGACATTACATGCATTGAGTCTATGTTCCCAATGCCAGGCGGTGTTGTGCCCAATTGACAACTAGGCAGCCTAGCACGTGTAGGCACGGATCCATTCCGAAAGTCATGCTTGGGTCGAGTCTGTGTCGAATCGGGCCGACACGACTTTTGGATTGTCCGACAGCGTGTCGGACTTAGGCTGTCTAGAAGTCTATCTCCAATTTAGGAGTTTTTCAACCCTTTTTTTTCTCTGGTACTATTTAAATTCAATCTTTTAGAAATTTAAAATTAATTATATAAGTAATCTGATCATATAAATATAAATGAACTTCTGACTTATTAACTTATTTGACTAAGTTAATAAAAATGCTAATATCCGCACAAAATTTATTTTAATGTTATTTATCTTATATTTTATAAAAATATCCTTATAAAAATTAATAAAAACTTAATATTTATTAATCAAAATAATATATTTTATATTTATGATTTTTTATATTTTATTCAAAAACTCGTTAAAATTAACTTACTAAATTATTTTTTATAAAAAATTGTAACTAAACGTATTTCAAATTTTGTCTATGACCCAAATTAAGGTGCATCCCTTACACAAGATTGGCAAGAATGAAAAACGCCAATCAGAAGAGGCAAACATGAATAGTGGCAGAGAATTTTAAGCTTAAATAACTCCTCATTCCTTAAATGACACGTTGTCCCATGTCAGGCCGAGCTCTTTCTGTCAGCTCACTAGCAGAGAGTCTCGGGTTCTGTGCATCTTCTTACCCACCCAGCCACCCAGCCACCCAGGCCACCACAAAGCAAGAGAGAGAAAGGCCGTCAGAACGTCCAGTCGCACACCAAAACAAAAATGAAAAAAATATATATTTCTCAAATATATTTTTTCAGAAACTTATATCATCTTTCAGTTGTCTTCTGCCTACTAAATTCTCATAGACAATTTCACTCGTAATTAAAATTAATAAGCTAAAAAGAATCAGATGAGACAATGAGCAGAAAAGATCTTGCTCTCTTAACAGTGCAAAGATGTCTCCATACGGCCTAAAAAATTAAGTAAATCCTGTTGTTTATCTGATGGCAAAAGGAAAAAAAATAACATAAAAAAGTTCCTGGAATTTGGAACTTTGATTATAATTTTACTTTTTGGAAAACACCAATAAAATAAAATAAAATAAAAAATCGGAGTGATCGCCTCACGGGAGGCGTTGCAACCGCATCTCATAAACGGACGTCGAAAAGAGGTCGCTCTTCACCAAATCCACCACTTCGAAGCTTTTATTTTTTATTTTTTGTTCTCCAGCGCCAAAAGAAGCAGAACAGGGACGAGAGCGGAAGTGGAGTGGAAGAAATGGACGATGCTTTGAGATGGAGGACTTTCCCTGTGCTCTTCTTGCTCGCCTCCCTCGTCGTCGTCGTCTACATCAGAAGCCCTTCCAAGGTGTCCTAATGTTCTCCCTCCCTTGTTTACGGTGGTCGCGTAGTACTTGTTTCTGTTCTTGTTCTTGTTGCTCTCGACGTGGTGACGGTGATGTTGTTTCTGATATATGCATCATAATTCATTCGATGTTCTCATTGGTAATCAATTCGAACGAGTGAGTGCTCATGTGGGAGCTGATAAAATTACTGGAGGCCGCTACTATCTTTTTTTTATGTGTCCATGGGTTCCTCCTTGGAGTCCCATGGAATTGTTGATTAACCTTGGAATAGTTCCACTAATGGATTGGTAGTTAGTGCATCACTATGTGTTCTATTATTTGAGGTAAGAAAGGAGCAATATGTGCAGATTGATATGATCATCAATAATGTTATCTTTCCTTCTTTGTGCAGAATTCGGATGCCCGTTGCAGTCTTCTTCCCTATGATCACTTTGTGATTGGAAGTAAGCGCGTGGTTACGCCCCAAGGCACCATTGCCGGTTCAAGTATGACATACAAAACATTAGGAACAAAGCTACTTCTACCCTTTTTGCATAGCTATATGTTTACTATGCATTCTATTTTTGCAAATAATATGTTCTAACTTTTCCTTTTTGGGTTAATCTGATTTTTTATCAGTTGAGGTGAAGAGAGGGAAAATTGTTTCTGTGGCCAAAGGCGAATATCAGGGCGGGTTGGCACATGTTGATTATGGAGATGCTGTTATTATGCCTGGTTTGATTGATGTGTGCGTGTCACGACACAAATTCTTCTGGTTTCTAACTTTCTGTTGATAAGTTCTGGAATTTTGTTTTGTTCTATTATGCTTTTGCCGGATAGCCAAAGATAGCCAAACAACATGATTCGGATAGATGAATGAACATTCTTGATGAATCTGCACCAGTGAAGCGTTATTCTAGTCATCTTTTAAACCAGTTGGTGTTCTAGTGCAAACTTATCTGCTTTAACTGACACTTCAGTAATTTTTCAATATCGGGTCAGTTCTATGCTAAACAAATATGAGACCTTTCTCATAAATTCACCTTGCCAGGAGACCAAATCACGGCGACCTAGTGTCTTGTGACTGTCCATTAAAGTTGCATAATGAGTGCAATTATCTCAAGGATTAAAATCACAATGCCCATTTTCTTCTCTTGCAAACTAACAGAAATCAAATATGTTGTGACTACAGGAATTTTGTTTCCATGTAACCCAACAATTCAGAAGCTTTTTTTATGTTTTGACTTGGTCATGCATTGGTGTCTCAGTCATGCCCATCTTGATGAGCCTGGAAGGGCGGAATGGGAAGGATTCTCTTCAGGAACTAAAGCAGCTGCTGCTGGTAAAAGTTGATGTCTTCTTCATCATCATTCATGACAATCATTAAATTTAAATGTTCATATTATCTGAAATATTCCTTCACAAAACATAAGTCAATTGTGATTTCATCAACCTCAGTGCTTCATGGCTTTTTGCTAGCTCATCTTCCAAAAATGTCACATCTATGTGCTTGTAAGTTCATATGGTTTTCATCTTATATAAGAAAAACTAGACCAAAGGTCACTTTTTTTTTTCATTTTTCTCCAATTTATTTGGTGTCCCTTTGTTTCAAGCAGATACAACTGCAAATATCAGAATGATTTTATTGCCAATGGGTTCATAGCTTGCAAAGGGTGGAGTTGCAACAATAATGGAACTCGCCTCAAGAATGAATCACTGGAGCAATCTCATCTTTTAATATCAGAATGATTTTATTACCTTTGATTAACATAATCGTTTTTTCTTTCTTGAATGATCTTTTAGCATATTCTGATGCATATCTGGATCTTGTTAAATATGGATCTTCCAAATTGTAACAAAATTGAGTTCTTCCAACTCAGGTGGTATAACCACACTCATCGACATGCCGCTCAATAGTTTTCCATCTACAGTGTCTGTGGAGACTTTAAAACTAAAGGTTTTAGTTGTGATTTGTGAAGAAAGATTGTTATTTGCCCTTCCATTTGCATTTATTTCCGCTTAATGATTTTTTTAATGATGCATATGTGGTAGGTTGATGCGGCTAAGAAGAAAATATATGTCGATGTCGGTATGGTCTCTTTCTGAACTTAATACATAATTTAGAGATAACCAGATTTCACCTAATATAATATCAAAATTCTGGTGCTTTCACGGTTAGAGCAATATGATACATGTTTAATATATCAACAATCTTTGTTAAAACTCAAACCAATTGGATGCTATTCTGATTGAAAGAGAAATTGCAAGGATAAAAGGAAATAACAGGTTCGTATAGAGTGGACTAACCTCCCATTACAATGCATAAACACTCCTTATCTTCCTAGGCCAAAGTTACTGCATACTTATAGCAATACATCCAGTGACTGATTAAGTGGGACTGAGTGGAAAGGTGGCATCAATCATGTGAAGAATCACCTCTCCATCATCCGTGTCCATAACCCATCAAGAGTGGTTACTCTTGATCTAAGGTGGATGATCCACATGACTTCCTTTAATGAGTCTTGATAGGAGGATGTGTAACCCCCTCACAAATCGCCCTTGCCACGGGGCAAGGGTCACTATTAACAATGCTATGTTCTGACTAAATTGTTGACTTTGATTGGTTCTTCGACCAAAACATTATATAAGCGAAAGACTTAATAAGACATCAATGGAAAATGACAATAATGCGGAAGTCTAATGGAATCTCTAATATAAGACATAGTACTAATAATCGTCAATAGCTAAAGCAGAAGTCTAAAGTAAAGAGATAAAGACAATATCTTAAGACTACTTCATGTGCACATCACCATCACGAACATCGTTAACCACTTGAGCTCATCCTTCATTACTCTGATTACTTGCAAAATCAATGCAGGGGAAACAATAATCCATGAGCTTCGCAGCCCAATATGTGGAAAATAAACCAATGGATAAATAGTAACAATAAAGAAGCACGAAGTCAGTGTAAACATAATCATAATTATCACTGGAATAATCAATGACAATGAATCAAGACCATGCTTAAATAAGAATCAATGGAACGTGTCAATGCCGTGCTCTGAGTATAATCAAATGAGTAATCAATAGTATAAGTGAAAATGTGAAATAATACTTTGCACTAAATAAGATCAATAGAACAAATCAAGGAAAAAGATCAATATTATACTCTGGGTAGGATCAATGGAGTAAATCTAAGTATGCCTTGAATAAAATCAATATGAGAATCAAGGCTATGCTCCAACATCTGGTATGATACAATACTCTGGTAAGGTCTCCAATACAATATCTGAGTAACATTAGAATTCATGATAATCACTATTGGGATCCAATGGAAGAAATCGATACTCTGATTATTGATGGATAGGTATAATATGATGTCTTATAGGTAGAATCAAGTTGAGTAGGAACAATACAATAAATCATTAGGTGAAAACAATCAGTTCATTGGAATAAATCAGTTCAATGCTCTAGATTATTTTGTATTTTAATATCATATGTCATGATTTGAATCAATTCCTTGTACTATGCTCTGAACGTATTTTCAATGCTCTGACTGGAAGTTGTAATCAACTTATTTATCTCTGTATTTCTATGCAATGCGATTAACGTATTCGTTGCAATGAGGTGCCATGTACTTCATGAGGCCAATAATTGTGCACATCACTGCGGTCATCCTCTCTATAGGAGAGGGTATTTTCTTTCCTTACACGATGAGGAGAAATCGTGCTATAGGAACAAGTTATGCTCCAATGCTAACTACAATGCAATACCAATGAACTCTCGTCAATTCGTAACATGAGCACCCAAACTTTTATCTTCGCCTGGATTGGGACTTAATCATTACAATGTAATGATGATAATTAAGATCAAAAGATCATGAAATCACTAGAATCAAAGAGAGGTTAAACCTCAGATTTAATCTATGCAATGAGACAATAAAATCAAATGAATATAGTTCTGGATCTAATGATAATGTAGGATAACAATGGACTTTCAAATCATGACCCATAAATCGGTTATTAATAATATAATATGATTAATCATTCTCTACTATGACAATACTCTAAGTCATGATATTAATAGGGTCAGATCAATGGCCAATCATGGATAATCAATAATACAATAATCGAATGCCAATATCAATATAAACTACATGTTTAAGTGGAATCGGTGATGTGAGCGATATTACAATGGGGATGCACTCAATCAACATTAGATTATCAAGACGAATGGATGACCGCCAATTCCTAATTTCATGCATTTATGCCCCTTCAAATAATGGTCGACTGCAACTATGGGATGAGCTAAGAACACTGCGGGCAGCACATGTGGAGACTCCATGGTTATTGGGGGGTGGCTTCAATGCTACCTTAAATATTGATGACAGGCCCATGATGAGACGGGGCAGAGACACTGGTGCTGAGGCCTTCCGCGACTTCATAATCGAGCAAGATTGATCGACTATCCAGTCCCCAACTTCCGGTTTACGTGGCGCAGCTCAGCATCCTCTTCAGCCAAATCTCGCATTGATCGATTCCTGGGGTCCGTTGAATTGGCTGAAGCTTTCCAAATGGCAGAAGTCTCAGCTCCTTTCTCTGACCACACACCTTTGGTATGGCAAGCAAATGATACAAGAGGGTTAAGAACATATTTTAAAATTGAGAAAGCCTGGTTTCTCGAATTAAATTTCAGAGAACTGGTGAAGGACAAGTGGCAAAGTCTGCCTAGTGGTTCATCGGCGACCAGGACATTGGACAGTAAATTAAAACAAATGCCCAAATTACTAGTTGAATACAAAAGACAACGCCGATTGGAAAATGATCAGAGGAGGAGAGAAGCCTTAATTGCCATCCATAACTTAGATCGAGCGGAAGACACCAGATTTCTCTCTGAATCAGAGATGAACGAAAGGATCCAATGGCAAGCAATAGTTGCTGAGGAGGATAAGGAGGAAATCTGTCACACCCAACTCCGTGACCAAGTTCTAATTTCAATTATCATAATCTCAATTATGTTTAGCCATTCCTAAAATAAAATCGGCAAAACTTCCCTCCCTTACTTTTTTGTGTTATTAGCCCACACATACAAAAGATGGATATATATTCATCAAAGTTTAAAAAGAACTATAAGATATGACATTCGCATATTGTCATCATATTTTTTTTTCACAAATCATCTCACATATAACCCCACAGGATCAAGTCTTATACAACCTTACAAAAAGTTCCTCACAGACTTAATTACAACATATCTAAGACTATCTATTACACATGCATGATTCCAAAAACAAAAATGAAGGGGGATTAAAGCGCTCCAGCGGCTCGACCTCTTCTCTATATGCAGCAAAAACAAGCTCCGAGTCGACTCAACTCAAGAACTTACGAGTATCTGAAAAAAAAATATTTAAAATGGGTTTTATGAGCAACAATCATTTGCTCAGTGAGTGGAATAAAAGTACAACATAGGGGAACAATACGAGTGCATATAGCATATAACATTTAAATAACCACATTTCTTTCATATGAGAAAACATTTAAAGCATAGCATATATAACATAACTTGTCAAATCATATGAACTTTCACATAAGTAAAAGTAACTCAAGATATCATAATTTTCATATTTAAACTCCACACATGTGTCATTGCACATACTCATCATGGGTCAATACGTATCCCTCTATAATCATGTGTCATACAGTTAAGCAGAGCTTCATAATCATGAGTCACGAATACGCAGAGCAAATCATGGGTCAATACGTATCTCTCGATGATTGTGTATCATACAGTTAAGCAGAGCTTCACAATCAAGAGTCTCAGATACACAGAGCAAATCATGGGTCAATACGTATCCCAATCATGATTGTGTGTCACCCAATCATGATTCTCATATACGCAGAGCGATCATGGGTCAATACGTGCACGCAGAGCAGCCCCCAAAGGGCAAAGACACCCGATATACGCCCCAAAGACCTTTTTCAAACAGCATGGCTAATGAATACATGGAGTTTAACAATATCAAAATACACATCATAATCTCATATCATTATCAAATAAAACTTATTTTCACTTCACAAGCATTGTTCCCTAAAAACATTTTTGTATAAGATGTTACTCCATCTCATATGAAATCCTTGAAACATATCATAAATACTTTTCATATCTCAAGATATATTTCAATAATAACAATAATAAGCTTTGCTTGAGGTAATACCATAAATAAAAGAATTAACATATAACATTTTGCTATGTTGTAAATTTACCCACTCACCTTTTACTTTATCACTTCAAGGAGGTTTATTAGATTTCCTCCCTTTCACTTGCAACTTGATGTTTTCCTACAAGCAATAACGTCTTTTTACTTTTCAATCACTAATAAGGTAATATGGAATGCATGCTCATGATGCATGAATGATTATGCACCCTAAAATGCATGTAATCCTCTCTAATACTAATTTCTAGCTTCAGGTATTCATATTCATTAGCTATTCCATACTTGAAACTTTTCAATTTCCCCAAAGCTTAGCTAGGTGTTGTTTCAAGATTTCAGACTGAGTGTCTGTCAATAAATAATTCATAACTTCTTAATCACATGGGCAAATCTTATGATTCTGGATTAATTAGAAACTAGACGTACTAAAGTTTTCAACCCCCAAATATCACTATCAAATTCCAAGTGAGTAAGTTAGGACATCCCAAGCAATCTGACCTAGGGTTTGTGCCCTGACAGACTGTATGAAGTCATTGAAATATTGATTTATATGTTTCTTCATACTTGTCCATTTAACTATGGCATAATTTTCCTGAAATCTAGACTTCATTAGTAGTTTTTCATAAAAATTAGAGAATTTAACTCGCTATACAGACTTATAACAAAAATAGTTAATTCGGGTCGCAATATGTAAATGTCCTGGAATCTGACAGAAGCATCACTATGAAATGAAAAATTCATTTCTCCCCAAATACAAGTTCAAATAGTATGATTCCACCTCTCACCGAACCCTTGAAATGTCTATTTAAACATATCCAAATTTCAAACCCTAGTTCACTCTATTCGAATCGTGCCCTAATTTACAATCGAGACTTATATCAGACTCGGGACAGGATGAGTGACATGCGAAGTTAAGTTCATAACTTCCTCTATAGAACTCCTTTTTAGGTGATTCCAGAGGCCATGTAAAGCTAACTTCGAATGGATTAACCAAATTTCATAATTTATGATTCGTTTATCACCATGTAATGATTCTCTCAATCAGAAGAAAAATTTCCGGATCAAAACTCACCTGGAACAGCCGGCGTTCCCGATTTTCCCCAGGTCAGTTCGCTCGAGTTCTTCCTCTGGTAATTTTTCTATATAATGTTATTTTGGAAAAATATCCCTTTGAGCAGCTCTCACCTGTCTGCTTCAGCTGTTTGGAACTTAAGTGATGACCAATCACATTTTTTTGTCATAACTAAGTGTTTTAACCCTAATTAAGCTTACTTAATCCTATTTGAACATATATATTATAATATTTAGAAATTTTATGATTTATTCCTAATAATCCTATATAATTACTTTATAAAGTTTATCGGTAATTAAGTAGTCATTATGCACTAATCGAAATATCAATTACTATATACAAATATCACTAAATGGACATCCAAACTAACTTAGTATGTTAATTAAATGCATGATTATGCACAAATGATGTTTCTAGGGCACGTCCGTGACAATTCTCCCCTCAAAAAAAATTTCGTCCCCGAAATTTGGTTACCTGTTTTAGGGAATAAGTATGGATACTTTTCTCTTATTTGATCCTCTCGCTCCCAAGTTGCCTCTTCTCTTGAATGGTTTCTCCAAATCACCAAAACTAATTGAATCTTTCGATTCCGTAGTTCTTTTTCCTTTCTTTCGATAATTTGCACTGGATTCTCTTCATATGACAAATCCTCTCGTACTTGAATAGATTGGGGTTCCAATACATGAGAAGGATCTGATCGATATCGTCGAAGCATAGAGATATGAAAGACATCATGAATACGTGATAACTCTGGCGGTAGCGCTAATCGATATGCAACTGGTCCAATACGTTCTAAAATTTATACGGTCCTACATATCTCGGACTTAACTTTCCTTTCTTTCCAAATCGTATAAGACCTTTCCAAGGTGAAACTTTTAAGAAGACTTTACTTCCCACTTCATACTCTATTTCTCGACGACGTTGATCTGCATAACTCTTTTGTCGATCTTGTGTTGCCTTTAACTTTTGTTTAATGATTTTTAGGTTGTCGACTGTCTCTTGTATTTTCTGTTGTCTCAAAAGGACTCTCGCACCTTCTTCATCCCAACATATTGGTGTCCTACATTTTCTACCATATAATGCTTCAAAAGGAGCCATCTCGACACTTGAATGAAAGCTATTATTATTGGCAAACTCTGCTAATGGCAAGTGTTCATCTCAAGATCCCTTAAATTCTAGAATACAAGCTCTGAGCATTTCTTCAAGTGTTTGAATGGTTCTCTCTGATTGACCATCTGTTTGAGGATGAAATGAAGTACTAAATTTTAATTTTGTACCTAAGGCATTTTGTAAACTATGCCAGAATCGAGAGGTAAACTGAGGATCCCTATTAGAAATGATAGATGTGGGAATACCATATAGTCTCACAATTTCATCAATGTACAACTTGACTAATGTATTAAGAGAATCATCTTTCGAACTGGTATAAAATGTGCTGACTTGGTAAGACGATCAACTATTACCCAAATAGTGTCATGATTTCGTTTCGTTCTTGGCAAATCCGTTACAAAATCCATAGTGATTCCATCCCACTTGTACTCTGGTATCGGAATTGATTGAAGAGTTCCAGCTGGAGATTTGTGTTCTACTTTTACCTGCTGACATATTAAACATCGAGAGATATATTCTGCTATGTCCTTCTTCATACCGTGCCACCAAAAGTTTCTCCTCAAATCTCTATACATCTTGGTACTTCCTGGATGTATAGTATAAGGCGAACAATGAGCTTCCTCCATTATTTCTTTCCTAAGATTTCCAACATTGGGAACACATAACCTGCTGCCAAATATTAAAGTCCCATCATCCTTTAATGAGAATTGTGTTTGCTCTCCGTTCTTTACTTGATTGATGATTTTCACTAACTCTTCATCTTGATCTTGTACTTCACGTATCCTCTCGGATAGAATGGGTCTAATTCTAAAGTGTGCCAAGAGTGCTCCTTTCTCACTTGTCTTCAACTCAATTCCTAAAGATTTCAGTTCAAGTAGCAGTGGTAACTGATAAACTTTTATATGGGCTAGAAGACTCGATGATTTCCGGCTAAGTGCATCTGCAACCACATTAGCTTTACCCGGATGATAATCAATGATGCAATCATAGTCCTTTAGTAACTCCATCCACCTTTTTTGGCGTAAATTTAACTCTTTTTGTGTAAGAAGATATTTCAAACTCTTGTGATCCGTAAAAATGTGACATGTCTCTCCATAAAAATAATGCCTCCATATCTTAAGAGCAAAAATAACTGCCGCCAACTCTAAATCATGTGTTGGGTAGTTTAACTCATGTGGTTTGAGTTGTCGAGAAGCGTATGCAATAACTTTTCCATGTTGCATTAGAACGCAACCCAACCCTTGTCTAGAAGCATCACTATATACCACATAACCTCCATTTTCTGTTGGGAGTGTTAACACTGGAGCAGATGTTAAAAATCTCTTTAACTTTTCGAAGCTATCTTGGCATTGCTCTGTCCATTCAAACTTTACATTCTTTTGAAGAAGTCTAGTTAATGGAACTGCAATCATAGAGAAACCTTCAATAAAACGTCGATAATATCCCGCTAGGCTAAGAAAACTTCTCACTTCTGTTACACTTTTTGGAGGCTCCCACTTCAATATTGCATCAACCTTTGTTGGGTCTACACAAATGCCCTCTGTTGAGATTACATGTCCCAGAAATACTACTGAGTTGAGCCAAAATTCACATTTGCTAAACTTTGCAAATAATTGTTTCTCTCGAAGTATTTGCAAAATAATTTTTAAATGTTCTTCATGCTCTTCTTCGCTTCGAGAATAGACGAGTATATCATCGATAAAAACAATCATAAACTTATCCAAATAAGGTTTGAAAACACGGTTCATGAGATCCATAAAAGCTGCGGGTGCATTTGTTAAACCAAATGGCATCACCAGAAATTCATAATGTCCATACCGAGTTCTGAAGGCAGTTTTGACAATATCAACATCTTTAATTCTCAACTGATGATATCCTAATCTCAAATCTATTTTTGAAAATACCTTTGCTCCTTGCAGTTGATCAAAAAGATCATCGATCCGCGGCAAAGGATATTTATTCTTTATAGTAACTCTATTTAATTGTCTATAATCGATGCACAACTGCAATGTTCCATCTTTCTTTTTCACGAATAATACTGGTGCACCCCAAGGAGAAACACTCGGTCGGATGAAACCCTTCTCTAATAATTCTTGTAATTGTAGCTTTAACTCTTTTAGTTCTGTTGGTGCCATTCGATAAGGAGCAATAGATATGGGTGTTGTTCCTGGAATAAGGTCAATACTGAACTCAATCTCTCTTTGCGGTGGTAATCCAGGAAGATCCTCTGGGAAAACATCTACAAATTCAGATACGATTGGAATATCTTCCAACCGTGGTCCTTCTAACTTAGCATCAATCACAGAAGCAAGGTAAGCTTCACATCCCTTTTTGATTAATTTCTGTGCCACCATTGCAGAAATAATACAAGAGGGAAGAATTTGACGTTTACCACAGAAGATAACTCTCTCTTTTTCGGGTGACTCAAAGTAAACTTCTTTCTTAAAACAATTTATAGTGGCATGATGACGAGCTAACCAATCCATTCCAAGAATGACATCAAAGCTTTGAATATTTAAAGGAATGAGATCTGCCATCATATCTTGCTCAACAACTTTGACTCTACAATCCCTGTATGATTGTGCGACAATAATAGAATCTCCCACGGGTGTATGTACTAACATGGAACATTCTAAAGGACTAAATTTTTTATCGGCATGCATGGAAAAGTTTTTTTGATATGAATGAATGAGTAGATCCAGGATCAATAAGAACATGTGCGCTTTTATCAAAGATAGACAACGTACCCATCACTACGTCAGGAGTAGCCAAAGCATCATGTTCAGTCATTGCAAAAACACGTGCTTGAGTTTGTGGTCTCCCTGGTGGATTCATCGGTTTTGATGTACTTGGGACATTTTGATTACTCGCTTTCATGCTTGCACCAGAAGTAGCTTTGATTTGAGACTTCACAGGAGGATAGGCTACTCTTTCAGAAATACTTTTACCCTTTTTCATAAATCGACAATCTTGTATCTTGTGTCCCCTTTGACCACATTTAAAGCAAGTTCCTATGAATACCGAGCATTTTCCAAAATGATATCTTCCACAAGTCGTGCAATATGTATTTGTGCGGTATTATTCTTGTCTTGGTCCAACTCTATTTTGATTTTCTGAAAATGTTCTTTTCACTGCACCTGCTTGTGTACTTATATTTTTCTGTTGGCATGATATTTTTGTGCACCTTGTGATCCATTTCCATGCCTTCTATTATTGTAAAAGTTACCATGAGACTGAAATACACCATCACCATATCTTGTCATTTTATTACTTGGCCCAATCTGCGTAAAGTTGGAGTTTGGTCTTTTCAAATGTTGGCTAACTTGATTCCTTTCCTCTATAAGCTTTTCAGCTCTTAGTGCTGCTGCCACCAACTTGGAGTAGTCAGTGAACTCCAACACTTCAACTTTCTCTCTAATGTTCAAGTGAAGTCCTCCTTCGAATCGCCTACACTTGTCACTTTCATCTGACACCAAGCTCGGTGCATATTTTGATAGTTGTGTGAACTTTAATTCATACTCAGCAACTGATAATGCTCCTTGTGTCAGATTTAGGAATTCCTTCTGCTTCCTATCAGTATATACTTTGGGCAAATACTTCTTTCGAAATTCTCGAAGAAAGTCCGCCCATCCAAGAGTAGCTGGAAAATTTTGACTTCCAGGAATTGTCTCCCACCAATCCAAAGCATCTTTTTGCAACAAAGAAATAATATAATCAAACTTTTCTTCATTGGAGCACCGCATCTGATTAAATATTCTATCCATACGCTTTAACCATGCCTCTGCCTCTGATGGGTCAACTGTACCTTCAAAATCAACTGCACCTTGTTTTCTAATTTTGTCGTAGAATCTATTTCTTTGCATAACTTGGGAGGTCGGGTTTATTCCACTCATAATAGCCCTTAAAGCTTGTGCAAGAATTTGTGCAGCACTTTGATTCTCAATAGGATTGACTTGCTCAACAACATGAGGAAGTCTTGATGGACCCGCTGGGATCTCATCATCACGTAAGGGAGGGTTATCATTCACATCTCGTGCCACACCTTGTACCGATGCATGAGATGAAACTGATGGACTCCTATTAGGTCGACCGCCTGGTGGAGCAGAATGACTTGGGCCAATAATAGCAAATTGGCCATCGCCACGACGCCTCCGCGGTGGCATTTTTACTCCTTCAAAATGAAAATAAAAAGAAAGTCAAAAGCATGCACTATTAATCTAATGCAAATAATGTCACCTAGCCTTAACTTAGGTTATACTGTCTACAGAATCTTATAACCTAAGCTCTGATACTATATGTAGCATTCCCCACCAGCGTATGATATTGTCCGCTCTGGACCTCGGCCCGCACGGTTTTATCAAAACGCGTCACCTGGTATCAGAGTAGCGCAGCGGCTCACCTCTATACTCAGCATGATACTGTCCGCTCTGCCTCCACCCTGGGCTCACGGTTTTCTAACGCATCACACTTGGTGAAGGACATGTTCCTATACATACCCAGCATCTCTCCCGTGACTTATGTATGTGGAACTAATCCAAGGCATGCCCCATGCATCCTTCCCCCCTTAGGGGACTCAACGCCCTCGTTGAGTGATCGCACCCCACTATGCACAGAGGCTCACGCGGAGTGGCTTTGATAAAATCATCTGGAGGCAATGATCTTGTCAACTTTGGCTATGCGAGGGAGACTCCAATACCAGATTTTTCCACACTTTTGCTAGCCACCAATGACGGATCAATCACATTGATGCCTTAAGATCAATGAGGTTGAATTGCATGGCCGGGAAGAGTTGGGAGAAGGGGCAGCAGCTTACTTTTGGAATTTCAGTAAAAGAAGACAACCGAGCGAGTGGCACTGGTGTGATAGCGACATGGAGTGTCTAACCTCGGATCAAGCTGCAACTTTGGTCAGAGAAGTCTCTGAAACAGAGGTTCTGACCGTCATTCGAGGACTCATATCAGAAGCTGCACTAGGGCTAGATGGGTTCTCTATCCTATTCTATAAAGAATTCTGGTCAACTGTTGGCTCTGATGTCATGGCAGTAATTCATGAATTTGGTTTTGGGAATCATGGATTTGAGCGCATAAACCGTTTCTATTTGCTCCTAATATCAAAGATACAATCAGCAGAACGAATTGAGGAGTATAGACCCATCGTCTTGTCAAATGCGATTTATCTGATTGTGGCAAAAGTTTTGGCCAAACTCAATGAGGTTTTGGCAGCTCTAGTGCATCCCGTGCAATCTGCTTTTATTAAAGGCCGCTCTGGAACTGATAGCTACAATATGGCTTCAGAGATGATTTCCTTATGGCAGAGGACAGGCAAAAAGGGCTTCTTATAGAAAGTTGATTTCTCCAAGGTCTATGATTCAGTGAATTGGTCATTCCTCTAGTGCTCTCTTCGTAGGCGTGGCTTTCCAGAAGTATGGATCAGTTGGATGAAAAGATGTGTATGCACTGTATCCTTCTCTATCCTTATTAATGGTAATCTAGCGGGTGGTTGGGTGCAGCCGCAGCGTGGGGTGCGACAGGATTGTCCGCTAGCGCCAATGTTGTTTGTCATTGCAGCAGATGCCCTTGCTCGATGCACGTTCTCTGCATGTCGAGCTGGAATTTTTTTGGGGTTTAAATCAGAACCAATTCAAGACACCTTCATCCCAATATTACAATATGCTGAAGATACAATGTTTTTTATTGAGGGATCAGTAGAGGCAGCAAGAAGACTTGCTGCATTGCTGGACATATTCGGTGACTTCTCAAGATTGATAATTAATCATGCCAAATCTTCTTTCATCCCCTTTGGGATGAATGAGACTGAGATTTCAAATTGTGCGAACGCTCTCCAGACAACAAGGTCATCTTGGCCGCTAAAGTATCTTGGGCTTCCATTGTCGGATAAGAAATTATCTATGAGAGATTGGATGCCAGCAGTCGAAGGAGTTGAGCGATGACTTGAAGGGTGGAAATCCAGGCTACTCTCTGCCATGTCCGTCTACTTTTTGTCAGTGCTCTAGATGCCTGAAAAAGTTGTCAAACGCATTGTCCAACTCCAAAGACAATTTTTTTGGAAGCATTCAGGAACTCAAAGAAGAGAGGTTGCTCTAGTTGCATGGGAGAATGTGTCGTCTAATGAGTGCCAGTGGCCTGGGAATACAACATACTAGGCAGATGAATATTGCTCTATTGTCCAAATGGGTCTACAGGATTATGGGAGACAAAAAGGACTTATGGTGGACTGTTATTACTGCTTGCCATGGTAGAACCCTCTCCTGGGAATCAAGGGCTAATCTTGTCCACGGTTGTTCGTCATTCTCGAGGGGTCTCACCAAGACTCTATTCAAGATCAAACTTTTTTTCTTAGCAGAGCTGGGTGATGGTACTAATTTTCGATTTTGGGAGGATAACTGGACAAACCGGGGTACTTTATCAAGCATGTATCCTCGCTTATATGCATTAGCAAGTGATCAAAGGACAATGGTTTCTTAGTGTTGGTGTGGTGATAGGAATGGCACTGGGGAGGGGTCACCGATGCCTATGCTCAGCTCTCCACTATCTGACCAAAGGACTACGGATCTGTTGAGCCTTCTTGCCTGTCTAGCTAGGCTCAGAGTGATTCCAGGAAAAATGGATGGATGGGTTTGGGCTTCTGGACAGTTCAGCGTGACAAGGGTGTACACGCTGTTGGAGGGTTCGGACCAGCAGCCATATGATGCAGTAGTCATGGACTGTAGACTGATTTGGCGACTGAGAGTCCCACTACGAATCCGGATATTTGCTTGGCTACTCCGAAAACATCGGTTGCCTATGAAGGCTCGTCGAATGTGTTGGGCACCTGCCGAGGATTCGTCATGTGTCTTCTGCTCAAATGAAATTGAAGATTCTGCACATTTATTCTTTGGATGTGTGTGGTCCAGACGAGTGTGGACGTGACGACATTGGACTCGACATCGGAAGACAAATTCTGGGCATCGTTCACGGGTGCTGGTGATGTAGATCAGGAATTACATACATATGTATCATCCAACAAAAGGGTGGCATCTATATCTGTATTATGGACCATTTGGAAACAACGCAATGAAAAATTGTTTAGTGGCGACAGGGTGTATGTGGAGAATATGGTGCTGATAGCCCGACGACATATTAAAGACCGGAGAGAATTATGATATGTGCTTGTAACTCTGTGCATTCCTTCTTTTAACCTATATCTAAAATTTTAATAAATGGATGATTGACCCAGTGTCAACATCCTATTTTTATTCGCAAAAAAAAAAAAACAAATCATGGATCAAACAACAAGAAATCACAATATAATACACTATCAGGATGTCAATGTGTACTCAGTTGGATCATAATTCATGAAACAAGAATAAAATAATAATTAATTAAAAATATAAACATAACATAACTTTAACAGGACTAATGCTCTTGATTACAATGTCAATGAGATAAGATGGATAACTAATGATGGACCATAATTAATTAACATAATAAGTTAAAATAGCAACATACAATACAATCTGACAGAATCTGGACGGGGTTCCGTGATATGAATAACCCGGGCCAGGTTCCGGTGTCTGTATGCACGCCGCCGACGGCGCGGGTCAGGCGACGGGGAGCCCGAGACGAGCTCTGTCCTACCCGGGCCGGATTCTATGAAACCCGAGCTAGGCTCCGTGATTCCGGCGAAAATAAGGACGTTGGCTGCTCAATTTTCGATTTAGTTCCACCGGAATAAACCTCCTAGCACTAAAGTTATCATATAGGATGAATCATGGATGATAGGAGATGATGCTATGAGTCTAATTGTACCCTAACAACATATAAATTTATAATTAAAACTGATCCAAAGGTCGATCCAACGATCCACCTACCTCTATGCGAATTCTCTGTTGTTTGGTCCTTTTTCTCTAGTTCGTTTCCCATGCTGACCTTCCCCGAAGGTTCTCCGACTTTGACCGCACCTCATCCTTGGTGCCATGTCTCTGTTGGTTACGTCGGATGGGGGGAAAAACCAAGGAAAAAGTCAAGAAAAACAACTATAAGAGTGCTACAAAAATTCAAATCACGACTGCTACATCATCTTGGTTGGTTCCCTATTTTACGGCGAGATTTTGGCGTCGTCTCCGGTGACCAGCAACGTGCTCGGGTTCCTGATTGCCTAGGAATTCGTGCAGATGGAGGGGGAAAAGAGGAGAGGCACGATGGCTAGGGTTTGAGGAGCTTTTGGTTGAAAGGAAAGTTTATATAGGTAGGGGTCAAAAGATAAAATTGGTTATAACTTTCCATTGGGACTCCTCCTTCGATTTAATTTCCCAACATAAATCTGATTTCATCCTTTAATTTAACTTTAATAATTTTTTTTTTGTTATTCTGGGCCAGGCGTTACAATTGTTGCATTGTATGCACTCCGGCTATTTTCATACTTCAATTTCATGTCCTGAGATTGTGCTTTGTTTGCTAGGTTTCTGGGGAGGTTTGGTTCCGGAAAATGCATTCAGCGCTAGTTCATTGGAGAATCTTTTGAGTGCTGGTGCACTTGGTCTCAAGGTACATATTAACACCTAATGGTAGCATTATGGTAGTTCTATGCAGCTTCTCCTTATTTTATTTAGCAACTATATGATTTCAACTATTGACTTTTCACATAAACTGTTACCAAGTTATGGGTGCCACTCGTGGTGCCAGAAGGAGGTCCTCCTCAAAGCCGAGAGAAGCCACCATCAATGGGTGTACGAGGGGGACCAGAGATGAGACTCCTATCGAAAATGAGGATGCTCCTCTAACAAGGCTCGGGCGCCATCCTTCGTTCTCTCAAACAAAAAGTTGTAAGCATTGACCCAGTCATGAGTAGGAGCAGCACTTCAACCTGACCCACCAACTTCATCAACCCAACCCAGCTCGAAAACTTTTGGATCAAACCCAGTCCGACCCAAAAAAAATTGGGTAGGGTATCAGGTTGAAGAACTATTATCCGATGACCCGATCTGTTTGACCCGAAAGTATTGGCGTTAATTATTTTTATATACTTAAATTATTAAATAACTATTGATGTTCTTAATATAATTTATTCAGATGCTATTTTTTTTAAAACTTATGTTTATTCTTATGTTTACTAAATATAAGAAACATTAAGACCAAGTCCATTAAAAACCACATCTGATGATGGGCCCCACCTAAGGGACTTGACTAATCTGGCCTGTCCCAAAATTTTACACTTTGGTTGAGCCCAGCTTTGACCCAAACCTGAACCAATATCATCCCTACTCATGAGACATTATCTAGCCTTTTATTTACGATGCAGTTTCTTAGTTCCCTTCAAAGTTGAAAGAAGGTTTAGTTTCTTAACCATCTCCAATCATGTGTAGGTTTGAATTATTTTCTTATTCTACATTAACAGTTCCAATATCAGTGAAGCATAAGGTTGTAAAGAACAGAGATAAATCTAAAAGTGCTAGCAACAGAGGATCAAAGTATTCAGATGAATGTCAGTTGTTTGCATGTAACTTCAATCTTGTAATTAGTAGTCTGACATTAGAAACCATTCCTACCTCTAAATAAGTGATGAATTTCTGAGTCATTTTTGCTAGAAATTTAATGTTCATGAAACATTTGATTGCCTAGCAAAATAGGATTGATATTTGGAATCAACTGACCTGCTCTCATATATGTCACAGTCCTTTATGTGCCCTTCAGGAATAAATGACTTTCCAATGACAAATTCAACTCATATTAAGGTACTTTTCAAGTCAGTTTTCTTTGGTAAATCATCTGATTCTAACATAGTTTCTACTTTCCAACTTGAATTTTATGAAAGAAATGCCGATGCTTTGTATTGTGGGCTTTGGTTCAAAAACAGTGTTTCTGAAAAAAGTTCTGTAATTTCTTTACTGTAAGCGTACATGTCAGATTTGCCATTTTGCATGCATGTCTATTGAAGTTATAAAACCAAAGGCATTCTCTATCTAGGGGAACTAACTTTAATATTCTTAAAAAAATTATGGCACATTTATTTAAGCAATTGAGAAGGCTGTTTTTTGTTTCTATCGAAGTTGCAAGTTTCTATTTAAAAACAACCCTGGCCACAGGGGCAGATACAGAAGCAGGAGGTATTTGGGAGGAGGGGGGCCTCGCCCCACCCTCAATTTGTTAAATAATTATATGCATAGTAATTAGACATTTTTTTGAAAAATATTATCTATGTACTTAGCTTGGTCCCCTCCATTTATAACCTCACTCCGTCACTGCTTAGGGGCGTCTATAGTTTTTTTTCTCTTACATTACAAAGTAAAAGCTGAGTTTCACGTTCAATTTATCACTTTATTATTTGGTTGTAAATTCTCTGTTGATTATTGACAACCTGTTGCAGGAGGGTCTATATGTCCTAGCAAAGTACAAGAGACCATTACTTGTCCATTCAGAAGTAGTTTTGCCTTCAGAAAGCACAGATGTTAATAATGACAATGTCGATCCTCGTGCCTATGCTACGTATCTTAAGACAAGGCCACCTTCCTGGTAAGTTGCCCCTTCACTCATTTCTTTGAACACTCGTCACTGTGAAGTGTGAAGAGAACTAACCTATAGGCTCACTAACATAGGAGTTGAACCACAATCATGTGACTAATTATATAGTACTTTTTAATCTCTAAATCTGAATGAATATATTCATTGCATTTTTTCCATTGATAAAAAATAATTCTCATGGTACCCACTGGGACCAAAACATATAGTTGGGTTTTAGTATTGAGAAGTCTAACTGCATGATATAATTTTATTCAGAAATCTTGTGCATTATAGATTTTTTTCTGGTAATAAGATTACTTCCTTTACGAAAAGGGCATATCTACTTGACAGGGTGCTTTCTAACCTGGCATCTCCTATCTCATGCAGCTTACATAAAGCACTTCAAGATTTTTTTTGAAACAAGCACTTCAAGATTTTGAAGCTTCTAAGTCTGAAGTTAGTCAACAATGTGGCCATTTGAACAATTTTATCATCATTTCCTTCATGCATAATCGTTGAATCCATGTTCATAAGATTCGACATGATTTTATGTTGGCTGTCGGGGCCTAACACAACCCTCCTCCTTTATCCGGCTTGCAAGAAACTAGATGGGTAGGAGAGGGAAGTAAAGAGATTAGGTTAAATGGTTCCAAACTTTGGTACACAGGTAAGGTAAATGGAAGGAATGGTGTTGGTATTATCGCGGATGCAGAATGGAAGAAGAATGTTGTGGAAGTTAAAAGGATTGAGGATCGAATCATATCCGTGAAAGTAATTGTTGGAAAGGAGACTATGAACATTATTAGTGCATATGCACCCCAAGTAGGAGCAGAATCACATCTCAAGGAGAAGTTTTGGGCAGATATGGAGGGTTTGATTGAAAGTATACCAACAACCGAGAAAGTTTATATTGGGGGAGACCTTAATGGACATGTTGGTAAAGAGGCAAGACCACATGCAAGGGTTCATGATGGTTTTGGTTTTGGGGAGTTGAATGAGGAAGGACAAACTATTATTGATTTTTCTTTAGCATACGACCTTAAGATTATCAACACTTGTTTTAGGAAGAGAGATGAACATTTAATCACATACAAAAGTGGAACTCATAGGTCTCAAATCGATTTTTTCTTGATAAGAAATACTGATAAAAGACGTTGCACTAATTGCAAAGTAATTCCTGGACATGGAGTGACTACACAACATAGATTGTTAGTTCTTGATATGCAAATAAAATGTATAAAACCAAAATCCCGAACAGTTTTGATCGAAAGATCAAGTGGTGGCAGTTAAAGGGGGAGAAGCGAGAGACTTTTAGAAGTAAGTTATTAGAGGAAAGTGTGTGGGAGTTAGAAGGAGATGCTAGTATCATGTGGAAGAATGTGGCAAAAAAGGTTGAAATAGTTGCTAAAGCCATTTTAGGAGAATCAAAAGGTTTTGGACCACGAGATAAGGAGACTTGGTGGTGGAATGAGGAGGTCCAAGAAAAGGTGCGTAATAAGAAGAATTGTTTCAAGGCGATACACTTGGACAATAGTTCTGACAATTGGGAAAAGTATCGTTTGGCGAAAAGGGAGGCTAAGAAGGCAGTTTGTGATGCTCGTGCTAAAGCATACGAGGGGTTTTATAAGGAGTTAGGGACAAAGGCGGGTGAACAAAGGATTTACAAGATTGCAAGGAACAAAGAGAAGGAGTCGAGAGATTTGGATCAAGTAAGATGCATAAAAAATGAAGTTGGCAAGGTTTTAGTTACTGAAGGAGATATTAAGAACAGATGGGAAGAGTATTTCTATAAGCTATTTAATGATGGATGTGAAGGTTCGCGTTGTGATTTGGAGGACTTGACAGTTAGCGAATGTGAGCTTAATAGGTCATTTTATCGTAGAATTAGAGTCTCGGAAGTTAGCGAAGCTCTTAAGAAAATGGAGAATGGTAAAGCCGTTGGACCGGATGGTATACCGATTGAAGTTTGGAAATGTTTAGGAGAAAAAGGTGTGTTGTGGTTATGTAAACTATTTAATGAGATTTTACGGTCGAAAAAGATGCCTGATGATTGGAGATTAAGTACATTAGTTCCTATTTACAAAAATAAAGGGGATATTCAGAATTGTGCAAATTATAGAGGGATTAAACTTATGAGTCACACTATGAAATTATGGGAAAAAGTGATTGAGCATAGATTGAGAATGGAGACTAGTATTTCTGAGAGACAATTTGGGTTCATGCCAGGAAGATCCACTACAGAGGCGATTTATTTACTAAGGGGGATGATGGAGAAGTATCGAAGTAGGAGAAGAGACTTACATGTGGCTTTCATTGACTTAGAGAAGGCGTATGATCGGGTACCAAGGAATGTACTTTGGAAAGCCTTGCAAAAGAAGAGGGTGAAAGTTGCCTACATTAAGGTAATACAAGATATGTACGATGGGGCATTGACTAGGGTTAGGACACCCGGAGGTGAGACAAATGAATTTCCTATAGGAATTGGCCTACATCAAGGATCAACTTTAAGCCCGTATCTATTTAACTTAGTTATCGATGCTATAACCGAGAGTATCACAGAGGAGGTACCTAAGTGCATGCTATTTGCGGATGATATAGTACTTTTAGCGGATTCAAGAGAAGAGATTAATACAAAATTGGAAATATGGAGAAATACGTTGGAGTCAAAGGGTTTTCGTTTAAGTAGGAATAAAACAGAATATATGCATAGCAATTTCACAAATAAACAACTTAGAGACGATTTGAAAGTTAGGTTAGGGGAGGATATAATTCCTCAAGTGACAAAGTTTAAATATTTAGGATCAATTGTAAGACAAGATGGTGAGATTGATGACGATGTTAATCATAGAATTCAAGATGGTTGGTGTAAGTGGAGGAAAGCCACTGGAGTTCTTTGTGATAGAAAAGTACCCAATAAAGTTAAAGGAAAATTCTATCGTACTGCTATAAGGCCAGCAGTGTTATATGGTAGTGAATGTTAGGCTATGAAGGGACAACATGAACGTAAAGTGGGGGTAGCCGAAATGAGGATGTTGAGATGGATGTGTGGTCATACAAGATTAGATAAGATTAGGAATGACCATATACGTGAACGAGTCGGAGTGGCTCCTATTAGTGAGAAAATGGTAGAGAATCGTTTGAGATGGTTTGGTCATGTTCAGAGAAGACCATTAGATGCGCCAGTAAGAAGAGTAGATCAAATAATCTGGAGTCCGATTAAAAGAGGGAGAGGGAGGCCAAGGCGGACACTTGGCGAACTAATAGAGCAAGATCTATTGGTGAATAATATACCGAAAGGTTTGGTTACTAATAGAGCGGAATGGCGTCGTATGATCCATGTAGCCGACCCCACCTAGTGGGATAAGGCTTTGTTGTTGTTGTTGTTGTTCCTTCATGCATAAGCATTTACATCTGATATACTTAATCTTGTCAAAGACTAAGTCCTTCTTGTGATATACTTTGTCATGTGAAATTATGAATTACTTTGTGTTTAACAACTTACAAATCAGATCTTTGGTGCAAATCCCAACTGATATATTGTCTTTTTGTCCTCATGAGTGGCATGTAAATGTTTTGTTCTTTCAATTACCTTATCATATTTTTGTCACATGGAAATCTATTTATTGGTTAATTGCTGTATCTGAAATGGCTCAATGCTTGATGAATTTTATTTCTTGATTGTTTGATAAGTTTGTTGATCCATATAGTTTGATGTATTATTTTCGTGATGATTTTTTTCATATAATTCTAGGAAGCATTTCGCTCTCTTTATCTTGATATCCTCTGTTTGAAGTGATGAAGCTGGAAATGGTTTTATTTACATCTTTCACGCAGGGAGGAAGCAGCGATTAAAGAGTTGAAAGAAGCAATGCATGATACAAGAAAGGGTGGTGATTCTGAAGGTGCCCATGTTCATGTTGTTCACTTGTCAGATGCAAAGAACTCGTTGGATCTTATTAAGGTGTTTATGATAACTTTAATATTTTCTTCATGTGCTTTTGCTTATAGATTCCATTTTGGTTCAGATATTGAAACTACCTTTTCTTTTTGACTGTTTCTTCAAATTAACCATCAACTGATAAACTTATTATCAAGTTCTTGCCTGGCTGCATGATATAAATTGAATAACTGTGTTGTAAGAAGTTGACATGGGGTGGAACATTGATGTTGAGAGATAATACTTTATGTTCCTGAGCTATGCCCTGCATCTTGTGATACGTGGATATTATCTAAAAAGCTTAAGCATGGATATGCCCTGCATTATGTGTAAGTTAGAACCAGATGGTTCCCATTTCTTGCATGAAATAGTGTTCTTATTTTACATTAGGTCGTCTGGACTGTGACTTTTAGTGGCCTAATATTAGTCTTTGTAAAAGCCAGTGTGATCGATTGGTCGTCTTTGCAGGTAAACATTTGATATAATAAGTGATAGAAACGACCAGATTGCATCTTGACCAATGATTTCTTTCTTCATTTGATGAAACTAATAGTTTTCTCAGCTTCGTTCTAAGTGAGATGCGACAATGCTACGTGAATATTTTGTGACTATTTCCCTTTATTATGTTTTATCAAAGCAGTCATTGATGTAGAATCAACTTGTTCATTTTCTCTAAAAAAACTTACGGAATAACTTTAGGTTGCGTTTACTGTTGTTCGTGTATGAAATCTTAGTCGTTCTTGGTAAAGTATGAGTGGAAATCTTGCTACACAAGCATGTACATGACAGTGGATTTCATTTCTCATGAAAGTCGTGTCTTGAAACAGAATTATGTCCCTGTTTTTGGTTACCTGGATGAAAAATTATATAGTATAATCAATTAAATTATCATAATGAGCGCATTCAAATGTAAATGTTACTAAAAATTTGCGTTTAAGAGAACTGCATCTCAGTTTTCTCAAAAACTGGAACATTTAATTACTAGACAAGATAAATCTATCAGCTACCACTTTCTGCTTGTAGGAAGCAAAAACCAGTGGTGCCAGTGTAAGTGTTGAAACTTGCCCTCATTACCTGGCATTTTCAGCTGAAGAAATCGCAGATGGTGATACTCGTTTCAAGTGCGCTCCTCCTATTCGTGATGAGGCCAATAGGCAGCAGTTGTGGGAAGCATTGATGGTATTGCAATTTCAAGTCTTTTCTCTTTCCGTTTGACTCTTTCCACAATTTTGGATAAAAGTTGGGTTTGTTATCTGCATGCATATGTTTTTTAGGAGGATGATATTGACATGTTAAGCTCTGATCACTCACCTTCGGTACCCGAACTCAAACTTTTTGAAGAAGGTGATTTTTTGAGGGCATGGGGTGGGATATCATCTTTGCAGGTAAATTTGTGTTTCTATCATTTTCTTCTTGCTATGATGAGAGACAATATTGTCCTATTGATGATAAGTTTTCTTCATCCAAATGTGACCTCACTTCTGAGTTGATTTAATTTGAGATTTGGAGGACACAAAAGAAACAAAAGAGTAAATTAGTGAATCGAGACCACGCAGATTTCATGGACTTTGTACAGGTTGTTGGAACCTCCGTATTCATTTTGGTGATTCCTAGTTAAGTTTTGCTGGATTGCTCCCTAGAAATGTCAAGAATGCTGCAATATTTACCAATCCAGTGAGTGAATTAGCCTGTCCTTTGTAGAGTAAAAAAGGCTAGTGGTTTGCAACCTGGTGAAATGCCAACCTGAAAAGAAAAGAGCATGGAAATATTTGCATGACTCGCTTATTTTAGTTAAGTGCGAGGACCTCCATGATCATGTTTTTATGTATGCGCTAAGCGTTTAACTTCTGATTTCTCTTGCAGTTTGTTCTTCCTGTAACATGGACATATGGACAGAAGTATGGTGTTACATTTAGTCAAATAGCTAGATGGTGGAGTGAGAGGCCAGCAAAGCTTGCAGGCCAGAGCAATAAGGTAGATTACCAACATACTTTATTAGAATACAAATTTGTGTGACTTCAGTGCATGCTGTATTCTAACTGAACTTAATATGGTGTAACTTCATGATGTCGTTGTCAATGTCATATATCCAGAGCAACACAGAATCCTTTCCAATGTTTTTATCATTAAAATACTAATATTTTTTTTAGCTTCCATTCTATAATCCACAGGGTAATTGAATACACTGTTATGTGTCTGATGGAATTTAAGGATTCATCATATAGACTATACTAATGTTTTTTAATATAGTATCATCATTTAGGTCATTATATGTCATGACACACTCATGTTGAACATGATATGCTAAATTCAAGGTCTGAAATAGTTCTTTAGTTGTAACATAAACATTTAAGTCATTTAAGTCTGTAATTTGTCTGCTGCATATTACTCGCTGATTATGAACTTGGTTGCTCTGAGACTAGTTTTAAACTTTTTTTTCTCTGTGGACGATTCCTGGAATTATTAGATCTTGTGTTCTTTTGTGTTAAATTAGCAGGATTTACACTTGCATGAAGTTAACTAATCCAATAGTACGGTCATTTTGTGAATGACATATGTGACAAGATGCAAAAGTGAATGTTTATGGTAACAAATCACTTCCATTTTTTACTTCAGGGTGCCATTTTAACTGGAAATGATGCAGATTTTGTTGTATGGGCGCCTGATGTAGAGTTTGAACTCGGAAAGGACCAGGAAATATACCATAAGCATCCGGTAATTATTTAGTCATCTCAGCTTTCCTTTTCAAAATGCAAAAAAATAAAAACTATTACTTTTTCATCTGAGTTATGGATTCTTTGAGTTATACATGGAAAATGTGATAAATTTCATGTAATTATTGAACCCATAACACGACAGAAAAACAATCCAGTTATAAGGACAAGGTGATAGAGCAGCCAAAAGTTATTGGCATTTTCCATTTGAATATCGCAAAATTGCTTAAGAACTGGCAAAATATTGCAGAGAAGCCACAAAATGATTAGTAATTTATGTGAAAGAAATCGGATTTGATTTGTTCTATGGGAAGTCATAAGTTGGCTGTAAAACTAGTTTGTGTAACATCCACTTTCAACGTCTGGGGCCAATCTGTTTCTATTCATCCTTCCTCCTTTCACCATTCTACTATTCTGAAACTTTTTGGAGGGTGATGCCCCAACATGGGGACACATCCGGCCCAACTTAAAACTCTGTTGTAAATTTTTTGGCAAAGCAAGGTTGAATTATAGGATCAGATGTATTTTGGAATGGTGATCCTTCAGATCTCCTCGATATTCTGTTACGTACCAATATGCAATGCAACTTCTAAAGTAGTGAAGCTCACTCTATCTTGAAAACAAAACCTTCTGGAGGATAGACATGATATCTCTATACTGTAAATGCAGAATAACTCTCCTTACATTGGAAGAAGGTTATTGGGTAAGGTTGGGGCTACTTTTGTTAGGGGAAATCTTGTATATAGTGAAGGAAAGCACGCTTCTGAAGCCTGTGGAGTTCCCATCCTCGCGGTCTAGACTATTACAATGGTAAGCATTCTTTAGTCTATGCGTTTTTTTCTTATCTGAAGTCATTTTTTTCCTTTCTCAAGAGGAAATCGGATAATTTTGTTTGTGAACTCTTGGGACAATACACTTAGATAAACCAAATTCATATGTGATTGGAAAAACAGCAAACTTGGACCAATTGAACACTTGAAGTCGTATTTTTCAGTTCAACCGCTTGTCATTTTATGGTGGAAGTTTTTTTCTGTATTTTAACAATCTTCCGTATTTTCAGGTACTAATTTTGCGCGACCTGCTTTGGTCATTCTCCTTCCCAACTTATCTGAAAACCCGCAACAGTTTGATGTTTCAGAAAGCTTTTTTCATTCCTTTGTTCAAGCTACGTTGTCCTTTTGTGATTGAAACAACAGAATGACTGAATAATTATTTGAGTGATTGTACAAGCATCATTTTATGCCCTCTCATAACTCCACTATGTATCATCTTTATCATTGGCGTCAATTGACGTCCCACCTCTCCAGATTTGATGTAGAATTCATTAGTTTTTTCGTTTTTTTTTTCTTATGAACCAGACGAATCAAGAAATCCCAAATTCCTTCTTATCAGTTGTATTTTTTTTTATGTAAATGAGTTCCTGTTTCTGTTGCCTTAAAATAGATTAGTGTGCCTAAAAAAGTACTCCCCTCTAAATAAATTTCAATTTTTATTTTCTCGGTTGATTTTTTGAGACAGAATTCTTGTGAATTGCTTCTTAATTTACTAGTGTAACTTAGTTTGAATCTTTCATTTTCTACTCTCGCGCCATTAACGTATTTCCGTTGATCATATTTCATTTGATCAGTTAGATGAGATGCATTATGATTATTAAACTTATAATACTGCTTATAATGAAAATTCAAAGTAGCATGAGGAATTAAGGATACAAAACATTGATCAAATAAGAGAGCAGGACATATGCATGTGGTCAAGCGATCAAACTCATCATTTCATTGGTATATAAATTAATGGAACGAATAAAACAAGGTGTAGTGTGAGGTTTTTTACCTCATATATATATATCATTTGTTAGTTAATATAAATTATATTTATAGCATCTCGTATAATACACATCATCTGCGAAAATAATTTTGTTCAGAAAACGCTATGATGAGAACAGTAGTGACATTGCAATAACCGAATATATACAAAGCTCCAACTTTTCCACATCTTGTTTTACTTTTTCATTTCTTTTGCATATCTTTTTCTTTCCCACACCTTTTATATGAAGTGTTACTCATCACGTAGATGCACTGCAACACTCTTTCGGTAACCACAACCTTAAATTTGGACCATGGCCGCCATCACCGTTGTGTCATTCAGAAGAAGAGGAGGCACAGCAGCACGAAGCAGACGAGGAAGAGCCACAGCTGGTTCAGACAGCTCTCCATCTGCAGCTCTCGCCTCCCCACCGCCCTTGGACTTGCAAGCAGCAAGCTCGCCTCCTCATGGCCGCCGGACGTCCAGGGGAGGATGACGGTCGCCAAGTCCCCAAGCACGCCGCCGGCCGTCGAACGAAATACGGGCGAGGTCGGCACGTCACCGGTGTAATAATCTCCATGACGACGAAGGTGCAACAGGGGCGGGAGCACTGGCTCATCATTGACCAGATAGGCGCCACCACGTCTCTCCTGATGGCTCGGAGCAGGGACTGAGTCGATCATGGTGTGATAGGGGAGGGAAGACCTCCGTGGGATCTCAGGGTTCGCGTCTTTGGTACTGCCACTGCGGAGATCCCCACCGCGGCCGTAGAGAGGGACGAGGGTGTTCCGGGAGAGAGGGGCCTTGCAGACTGGGCACAGCCGGGCGGCAGCGCTCTCGACCTGCATCCACCTGTAGATGCACGGCCAACAGTAGAGGTGACCGCAGAGGGTGACGACGGGCTCGACCACGAGGTCCAGACAAATGTTGCAGTTGAAGCAGTCGTCGTCCGCGAGCTGCGCCGCCGCGGCGGTGGCGGCTTTCTCGTCCTGGACATCGTCGTGGTCGCACTTCCTCAGCAGGTCTCTCTCGGTCTGGTGCTTCTCCGCCGCATGGCCCGAGCAGTCCCGGGGGCTGTCTGCAGAAATCTCCATGTACACCTCTGGAGATTTAGTAAAAGTTAGCTTTCGGTAAGCCTCACAGAGAAGAGAAGAGGAAGTGTGTAATTTAATAGCTGCACTAGAAGACATTCAAACGACGAACGCGTCCAACTCCAAAATCTAACTAAAATACACGAGTTGGAAGAAAAAAAACTCGAAGTGAATTGGATCCTGACAAGAACGAGCACCAAGTCAAATGCAAAGTACGTGTAGTTTTCATCCCCCCAAATTGTGTGCGTCAAGTCTTTGAGAACGGAGTAAGAAAAGAAAGATGGACAGAGAATATAAAATCATCACCATAATAAATTCAAGAGAACTCAACCACTACTTAGCAAGCTTCAGGTAACAAACAAAAAGATTGCTGATATATGAAGAAGCAAAAAGATATATAAAATATGATCAACTCTCCATCCTTTTTTTTTTCCTACTCACCTTTCTTCTTGTCCAGTAAAAGTGGGTAGAGCAGTATTATCTCCAAGACAAAAGCACCATTAAGTAAGCATTAAATTGAGTAAAAGCTCATTACTGCGGCAACCTGCAAGCTCAGCAGTATCATGATACTTTGGCTTACAGCCAATATCAGAGTCTGATTACTTGTTCTTCTCACAAAATATATTTGTGTGTTTCCGTTCACTGTGAAATGCTTATTTGGTAAAAGATATCAAATTGAGTAAAAGATATCAAATTGATTACTCTCTAACAAAAACCACCTAATCACCTCATATTTGTAACGCGGGAGGGGTTAAATGTTAATACTGTTAAATGCTAATAATTTACTACTACTGACATCTGATACTATCATCACAACTCTCAAATTTTCTATCAGATCGCTGTTAGACATACAGTGATACAGATCGAATTTCGTACAATTATACAACTCGACTATCATTACCAACAACTTTCTTGACCCCAATAAATAATTGGCGAATTTCAGGGAATCCCCCAATAACTATCAACACTTTGCAGAGACCAAGTGGAGGAGACAGTTAAAAACTTTATCCATCCATTCAACCTTTATGGAAGTACTAATTCTTCTATTGTGGGGATGCAATCTCCAGGGATCGTTGTAAATTGGATATTATCATTTTTAATCAAATGGTGTCACAGACAGGAATTAAAGTAGATACCAAACGAGTGATAAAAGAGAAGGAATGGGAATAGATAAAGATGGCAATTCCCCTATCAGTGGGGGAAAGGCCAGAATTGATGGCTTCAAGCAGCACAAAGTGGCAAAGTAGAAGGCGTATAAAACTTTGCTAGCTACTGTTAGATTTGTAACTGTAGGGAGACAGCAGAACCTTGCATCTTTATTTTTCTTTCTTCTTTCTTTTGGAATATTGTGAGGTAGCTTGATGCATCACTTTATTGTCTGTTTCTTTTTTGTTTGATGCACCACTTTCTTCGTTCAGACAATACTTGTGCCAAATGTAAAGAACAAGACCAAACATTCTAATGCTTCTTAAAGGCAATTCTATTTAGGTGGGTAAAACTTAATTTGATCCCACAGCATTGCCCCTTCCAGACAACTGACATACTTGAAGGAAGGAAGAACAAGCAAAGACTGAAATCACTGATTTCAAGCTATTAACAGGAAGCATCCAAAGTTTTCATGGTTTTAGGATGCCTTTTTTTTTCTTTTCTTCTTCCTTCCTTTTAGGGAGACATTTGCTGTCATTTGAAATGAAATCTACAGAAGGAGAATCTAAAGAAAATTTATCGGAGTCTGCACAAAAGCTCTGAGGCCAATCAAGAAACATAGCAAAGCCATTGTGATATGTTTTTCTATCAAGCAAGCAAGCAAAATATATCAGTAGACTTTTCACCCATCGCTATATTTCAGTTCCATCAGTAGAAATCGCAAACTTCTTTGAAACTTTCGCGCACAATCATAACATATCAAAAGCAAAAAAAACAAACAATGGATATCAGTAATAATTCATGAACACATAAAAAACTCTCTTCTCCCATCACAAGAACAAAGAAAAGATCCAAAAGATTGCACGAAAAGTGCGAATATCAGAAGCGAAATAAGCCAACAAACTCCGATCCACATTCCTCACAAGAAACTCAAATTTGTAGCAAAAACGTGACCTCCCATGATTCAAAGAGAAGGGCATCACCGAACAACTCACACGTCCTTACGAGCGAAACAAAGAACTCACTAGCAGCAACTAACAGAGCTGTAATCGCATACCTCAATCGACGGATCGATTCCCGTTCGCTGCACACAGAGCTGGCGGTCCCTCCTATGCTCGAGCGTTCGATCGCAGAGCCGCAACGGCGAAGAAGCGGGAAAGAAACAGGGGGAGGAGAAGTGTAACGTGACCACGAAGAAGAAAGAAACAGGGGGAGTGTTGGAGTTCTCGAACCGCGTCGCCCTGCTATTTATAAAAAAACAGGGGAAGGTGTTGGCTAAATAGATAAATGCAAAAAAAATTCAAACATAAATAATAAATTGATTCGTGTCAGCTAAAATTGTGTTTATGTTCGTCCTCCTTCTAGAAGAGTTATTAAATGGTATTACTCCTAATTAAACTTTATCGGGACGTATTTATAAAAAACCTTATCTCGAGAAACACACTCTTATATAAAAGCACACGTTTTTCTAGAAAAAAATTACAGCTAAAAAGGTATTAAATAGTTTCCATTAATCCCCTTCCTAAAATTTGAGATTGTGGCTTTCTTTGCAAAGGTGCTTTTAATTCGATCCAACTCATGGCTTAATTATTTTGCCGTACATTGCTGTTATTAATTTGTTAATAATAATAATAATAATAATAATAATAATAATAATAATAGCATTGATAAATGCGAGTCATGGATATCTTATCTTAGTAATAAGGTTTTTAGTGTACTCTATATTTACTACGTCAAGACTGTGTGCCGTACATGTGTTTCAACACTGCTGACCCTCCCCCTTTCCTTATTTCTCTCCACCCACCCCAAAAATTTGAAATTATTAATATTATTAATCATCCTCTAGATTATTAATAAAATAGATATTAAAAAATATATGTAAATCCATTCATTTTTCTTATATATATATATATATATATATATATATTATATATATATATAAACTTATTTTATCTCTGATTTAGTTCTCATTAGAAACGAGGTCATGGCATCCAATTTAACTCTATTCAAAATTTATATTTTTTATGATATATGAAAAAAGAATGTTGATCAATTTACCCTACTTCTATTTTTTTTCCTAATTTTATCGAAAGGTATCCTTAAATTATCGAGCTAACTCTTATACATTCAAGAGTTTGGATCGATCAGCCGAACTTATAATCTAACTCGGAAAACACAATGCACTTCCCGCACTATATTATTTAATATTTTTTATTTATATAGATTTTTTTACCAATAATATAATGCATGAAGGATAATAATATTTTTCACTATAATTAATAATATGCCTTCTTCATATTGATTATGATTTTTAATTAATTTTCACATTAAAAAAATTTAAAATGAAGTATAATCCGATAATGACAATATCAGTAATATCCTCAAAGAAATAAAATAAAATAAAATAAATAAAAGAAAATTATAGTCATTAAGGCTCAATTATAAAGCTCATTAATCTAATAAAACCTAAAACTAAGGTATAAATACCTTAAAGATGCCCTAAAACTCATCTAACCCTCTCATTTTCTCTCCCCCTCTTCCAATCTCTCAGCCGACAGCTTCAAGAAGACTGAAAGAAATTAGGATTTGGGATTAGGATTTTAACGTAAATCCTTAAGGTACGTTTGAGGGAATCTTAAACCTAACTCCTTAATGATGTGTGTTTGTATGGACTAAGGAATTTTAAGACCAAACTAGATTTTATTAATGCATGATTATAGAAAGTTCATATTTGCATTAAGATGCTTCTTGTTTCATTAATATTATCATTTCCTTGCTAATCATGTTTAGTATTAGAATGTTCATTGCTATTCATGTTTAATTCATTATGATGCCTTTTATTTGTTCATATTAATATGATTAGTAATTCTTAATGTTCTTTAGGCAAATCCCTTCAAATGTTCAAGATTAAGATAGTAGAAATGTTCATGTATGACCTATGTGTTGATTAGTGATTAATGTATGTTGAAGGGATCCAAACCTTATAATTACTCTCTAATGATGTTTGTATGCTTGGATTAGGGTGTAAAAAACTATCATATGTCTTGAAATGGATGATTAAGAGATGTTTATATTAAGTATTAGTATGTTTCCTGTGCTATTAAGATAAATGCTCTAATGCTAATCATGTTTAGAACTAAGAGGTTCATTGTCATTTATGTTAGCTCATTATGAAATTATTTAATGCTCATGTACTTATATAAATGTGACTAGCATGTTGGATGCCTTCATATGAAAACCCCATGTGTTTCATGATTAGAGCACTAAGAATGTTGATAAATGATGTATGTGATATGTAAAGCAAAATCTATGCTCAATAAGTAAAAGTATGCAAGATTGTAAAGAAAACAATATAAAAATTGTGTGCCTGTCGGACCAGAACGGACAACCGATAATGTATCGATCGATCGTTCTGGAGACCATTGTAGTCTTGTACTCTGTTCAACGGTCGACCGATTATCTAACGATCGTCTTTTTTGGAAGGGTCGTTATATTCTGTGATTAGTGGACGACCAAACACCATGTTTTGATCGTTTGATAGCCATGTAACGATCAACCGATATTCCCAGCGATCATCCGACTTGATAGCCATCACATTATGTGATTAGCGGTCGAACCGAAACTCAGTTTTGATCATACGAAAGACTTATAACGGTCGACAGATATCCCAATGGCCGTCCGTTTTAGAGAGTCAACACATTCTGTGATTAGCGGTCCAATCGAAGCTCAATTTTGGTCGTCCGAAAACATCATAACGGTCGACCGATAATCCGACCGGTTGACCGATACCAGCCCAGCGATTGACCGTCACCCAAAATGGTCGTCCGTTTTGGAAGATGATTGGTTATGATTGAATGACGGTCGACAGATATCCCAATGGTCCACACTTAGCATGATTTGAAGTATGTATGATCTTAAATAGAATTAAAACATGCAACATGCATTGAATGATTGTATGTATTGATGAAAGCAAGTAAAAGACGGATTGTCGTGAAGGTGACTTGCTGTAATCGAGGAGAGGAAATGGGTTCCGCCCCTAAGTGACGGCATATTTTGGGAAAACGAGTTCCACTCTTGAGTGTGACATTTTCATAAGTTGAGACGAGTTCCACCCTTGAGTGTGACGACTCTATTGGCTACCCGCGAATCCAATCTTGACTTAGGTATCCAATTCCCACGAATTCAACACGGTCTTCCCAATCAACAAGATAAGAAAGTATCTAAATAAAGATGAAAGATGAATGATGAATCACTTAGGACATAAAGTTAAAGATGTTAAAGAAGTATGCACCTATGAGAATGCAATATGAATGTCCACTTGTCACATCATATCATGATATGAACAAAGATGACAAAGTAAAGTAAGACAAGATCATGATATGCATTAGCATAATGATAAATATGATGTTAATTTATGATATGCTTGACCTAAAGATTATGATGTTATATGTCATCTTATCATGCCATGATGATATGCTCACATACCATATAGTGTGCATAAGTAGCTCATAACATGCATGTGATTTATGTTCCATGATGATGATATGCATATGCCATGACATGTAGAGATTATGCTATAAGGTCATAGCATGCATGGGCCTCAACATACTCTAACGAGAGAAATCTCATGCACCCCATGAATCTGTGCAGGTATGGATGAGGCTTAAGTTCGGCGGTGAGGACATCTTGACGAAAACATTGCATATGAACGGGTCGGGCTACGGCCCAAGTTGTCTCACTTATATTATGTCATTTTGATGAACTCTTATAAGAGTCATTTATGTATGGCCTATGAGCCTTATGTAGTTATGTGTTTTACTTGAACCTATTATGTTGTAAGAACCCTTTGTTGGATATACGTTAGAGTCTATTAGGCCCATGGATCAGTATGCTATCTTGGGTTTGTTTTATTTATCCATGAAGTCTTCCGTTGTTTATGATATTATTATTTTAAATTTATTATATTATGTTTTCGCTTTAAAGTTTTATGAAATTAGGTCAAGTCAAAGTGACGTCGCCTAGAATTCGGCAACTAAATTGGGGCTGGATTTTGGGAGCGTTACAATATCTGTCTTAGATTGTTGTGCATATTTTAAAAATTATACATAATTATACCGTAGAAAAATTATAAATTTTACTTTAACAAACTAAATCAAATAACAATGATTCATGAAATTAGATAATTCTATGAACCATGGATTTGTTTAAACATAGATATAAATGCCAAGTTATGGAGTATAATATTAGGGGTGAGCAAACCCAGGTCAGCCGAGTTTTCGAAAAACAAGACTCGGTCCCGGACCCGGTCCCGGTCGGGTTCGCGATCGGGTCATTCCGGTCAAACCAGAACAAAAATTGAGAATTCTTGATTGTCCAATTTGACCATAAAAATGGTAAAATAATAAATAAAATAGCAAAAAATTTAATATTATTATATAAATATGAGAAGTGTTAATTAAATTATATATATGACAATATAATATAATGTATAGTTAAGATATATACCAAATAATATAAATTTTTAGTTAAAATAAGCATAAATATACTATTTAAAATTAATTTAATATTAAAATAATATATTTAACTGGGTCCGAGTTATAATAACCCGGACCCGGTCCTGACCGGGTCTCAAGGAAATGAGATCCGATCCAGACCCGGTTGGTAACTGGGTCGAGAAAATTTTCAAGAAATTCGGGTCGGGATCCCGGCCCGTGCTCACCCCTATATAATATGTAGGGTTATTTTCTCTAACCCCAAACTATGAACTTTATTTTTTGGGTACTTAAGCTATCACGATTTTTCTCATTTGGTCCTTTCGTCCAATTTCGTGGACTTTTCCAATTATACTCCTGCGTTAATCCACTTTTACATAATAATAATAATAATAAATATAAAAAAACAAGACAGGGGATGGTGACCCCGTCTCTTTCTCGGCGTCGGGAAAGAGAGCCCCCCCCTTTCTCGACGCCGAGAAAGAGAGGGGAGGAGGGGTGGTGTCGCCCCCCTCCCCCCCCCCCCCCCCCCCCTCGTCTGTGTTTTCTTTTTTTTAAATTATTTTTATATTTATCATTATATTTTTTTATGTAAAAGTAGACTAACATAGGAGTATAATGGAATTTCACAAATGTGAAAAATAAAAAATAATGGATAAGTCGACAGAATTGGACGAAAAGATTAAATTAAAAAAAATCGCGATAGTTTATGTATTAGATGTGGTAATTCGCAGTAGTTTAGTGGTGGTAAGAGGAAATAACCTTAATATGTAAGTGTTAAAATATCTTAAAGCAAATATGTATGTATATATAATAGAAAATTAAATATATTTTAATTTGTAATTAATATATTCATATATAATTAAAATTGAATATTAATTATGGCATTGTGAAGTTTTAATGCTTCATGATGCCATTAAGCGGAGAGTTACACACATATTTAACTAAATGGACAAAATTAATAATTAAAAAATAAGGAAAAAAAGATAAATGAAATGGTAGAACGATGATGCTTTAATTACAAAAATATCATGATGGTTTTATGTTAGACTTATATATATATATATAATTTTATTGTTTTATATTATTATTATTATTATTATTATTATTATTATTATTATATAAGATATAAACCCCTAACTTTTCATGATAAAATTCATATGATTTTATAACGATAATGTATAAAACAATAAAATTATTAAAATTTGATAACTAATTATTTTGTGCCTACTTGTTCAGACTTATATTATACTCATATTTATATCAATTAAATTGAATATCTCAGTGACGCTGATACATTCTTTTGTGCTCAATAAAGAGATTTATTTGATATAACAGTATAATAATTATTTTTAACTATGTTTATTTGATATATAAACTTTTCAATTTTATCGAACAAAAAAAAAATAACCTAAACTCTAAATATCAACAAGCATCAGTTCGCTTTCTTCTTCTCTTGAATTCTTCATGACTGGATTCCAATTTGTTTGTAGCTTTGTCAAGTTTTTTTTTTTTTAATTTTTCCCCCCCAATCTCATTGTGCAATAGCCTTATACAACAAATTTGAATGCAAGTTCTAACATTTTTTTTACTTTCTAGTCGAATACTAATGACATATAAAAATATGCTTATTTTTTTAATTTTATGATTTTACGCGGCTCCTAACTTTTCATTTTAATATTGTTGTGATTTATATTTATCATAGGAAAAAGAGATCCTCTAAAAAAAGGAAAATGAAAATGAAAAATAATATAGTTTCTAGTTTAAACTGCACATTTTACGAATTCGTTGCATGTTTAGAGTACAGTCGCGATTATAAAATTATATGCAATCATAAAATTACGAATTAGTCGCAATCATGAGGCTAATAGGTTTAAAGTTGCAATTTCTTAAAGTACGTATATAATATATGTAAATAAAGATATTCTTCAACATTCGAACTTGTTCTTTCCAACGTTGACTACTATTTTAAGATAATGAGGTATATCTAATATCTGAAAAAAAATGACAACTTCTTTGTATAAATATTCTACTGTAATATATCTGCATTAATATTGTGTAAAACTATTTATAGAATATAAAAGGTAATTTGTCTAAAACGATATGAACCTTGATATTCATTGCAGATTATGTTAAAAAATCTAAACTTTTAAATCGATTGCATATTTAGCCTACAACATATTTTCATTGGGAAAAATATTAAACACTGAATCAACAATAAGTTGATGATATATGAAGATATTTTTAATTAAGAAAAATAAAAACTAGATAGGGTGTCTTAACTTAAACAGTGAGAATACATTTATTCCTTCATTTTGTTGTAATAGAAATATTGTAACTTGGTAGATTATAATGGTAGTATCTCATTTCATAAAACATGCAAGTTCACATTCTGCTACTTCTTTAAGATTGAATAATAGTTATTCCACTAAATAACCTTCTTCCAAACTGCCACTACCCTTAACATACATAGATGGACTCCAAGGCCCTTTGGTAGAAATTTTTTTAAAAGAATAACAAATTTTATTACAGAGTATCATATTCTAATTATATTCTTATCCTTCTATTGAAAAGAATAAACTTAATATTTTTATAATTAAAATATGTTATTATAAATAGTTTACATTATTATTATTATTATTATTATTATTATTATTATTATTATTATTATTATTATTATTATTATTATTATTATTATTAAATAATAAAAAATGGTGAAAAAATGGAAAAGAATGAGAATATTTTTATTTTGTTATTTGAAAGAATAAAAATATTCTTCAAATATGATGATTTTAAAATTTGACCACATTAATCTTATTCCACATCGCATTGAACTATATTTTAGCCTTCATCCATCAGCCAAACGTCCTACATTGTAGAATTAAGGGAAAGAGTAAGGTCAAGACTGTTGGGGATAAATTCGTATATTCAATCTATGTTTTTTTGTTTAAATCATTTTTATAAATCACTTAATTTCATGGTGGAGAAAGGTGCATATAAGGATATATTCGTTTCACGCTCAAGAAACTCATAAAAAAACAGGTCAAGGATAATTAATAAGTTATTTGATTATAAATCAGTAATTAAAAGTTTCAATATAGAAAAAAGGCTATTCAAAATTCGACATACAAAGATAGCTGATATATCCCCTCAAAATAACGAGTACAAAGCTGTCAAAGCCCAAATGCAACAACATACAATTTACACATTTATTCAAACTAGACTTATGTATAGCAAAAAGAAAAAAACGAATAAAAAGAAAGCTAAAAAATGTCAAACATAAGAGTACAAATGTGTGATCTAATGATTTATGTTTTCATGACATTAACATGCACGGATTGAACTGTTTCAACAATGTGACTCAATGGTTCTACTCATGTGTTTTTTTTTTCCCTATTAATTCATTTTGGACCGTCAATCTCAGTAGGAGTTCATGAGTTACATCACATAGCATTCTTTATAACAGCATAATAATACACAGCCCAAAAGTAGCATCCATATGATAAAGCTAAAATTAACAAGCTAAATAATCTATAAGTACAAAACATGAGCGGCAGCAACATTGGTGCTTAGATCCATATCCACAGGAATGTCATATTTGTGGAGGTGTGGCAAATTGTATCAAGACTTCTATTATATGTAAGATGATATTTTGTCGTCAGCAAGCAAGAAATCTGTTGCAGCAAATTCATAGCCATAATTGATAATTTTATATGACGATAAAGAGAAATTGGAACCTACACCACTGTTTTATCGAAGTTATTTATTTCTGAGATGTCAGAAAAGACCACTTAGAATCGCAGAGATCAAGTGGTGAACACCCATCATCATCTTTGACATTATAATCAGCATGGTGCCTGACGAGTAACTCAGCGATAGCTTCTCTATCGCACGTAGCAGCATAATGCAGTGCTGTCTGGCCTTCGTCATCCTACAAAGTAACACTAACTCTGTTAAGACATGCAAATATAAGCAACGCAGGGCAGTAATACAAGTCCACTTAACAACATCAGAGTGTGTAACTTCTTCAAACTCTTAAAAGAAAATGCATCTAAAACAAGGAAACTGCATATCTTTGTGTCTGTCGATCAGGGAAATGTGATACAGCATCATACATGTAAAAATATCATACTGTCCCTTGTTAAGGTAAAGGTAAATTTTATGGGATACAAGAACACAAGATCAAGTTATAAACACCCTATAAAAATCCAATACCAACGGTTCCAAATTTTTAAGCAGAATAACATAGCCTCACATCTGATCTAATGCCTTATAATGCTTTGTATTATAAGTCAACAAAATACAACATTTCATGCAAAGATGCTCTGGTAAGTCACTTTTGAGGTTTCAAACATACTTAAGAAGAAATATCCAGAAAAAAAAAAGTGTCAATTCATCTAGTGTAACTTCCATAAGAAGCTTACTTGTTCCATCATTCATAATTGCAAGGTTTATTAGTAAAGAATCAATGGAAGAAGGATAGTGTAGGTTAAGCTCGCCGACATAAAAAGTTGATTATGCACCTTGGCATTCACATCCGCGCTCTTGCCGAGGAGAACTTCAACGACATTGAGATGTCCACGATCTACAGCCCAATGTAGAGGAGTCCTGCCTTCACTATCTACAGAATAACATAAGCATGAGATGCAAAGAACTATAAGATGACAGGCTATATATGGAAAAGGTTATACCTAATAACTTGTGATAATCTACATAAGGAAATTAGTGATAAACTACTGAGGTCATTATAAACTAGTTTGTCCTAAATGATCGCTAACTCAAAATAACAAGTTACATTGTGGGAGTATAGCTATTTTTATCCATTATAATAATTTATACCAAAATAATGTATAAACTCCTACAAGAAGATACCACAGGCCTGAGAACTATAAAGACTTTTTTGTGGATTTTTGCCAGTGTTATATGGTAGTGAATGTTGGGCTATGAAGGGACAACATGAACGTAAAGTGGGGGTAGCCGAAATGAGGATGTTGAGATGGATGTGTGGTCATACAAGATTAGATAAGATTAGGAATGACCATATACGTGAATGAGTCGGAGTGGCTCCTATTAGTGAGAAAATGGTAGAGAATCGTTTGAGATGGTTAGGTCATGTTCAGAGAAGACTAGGGCTGGACACGAGCTAGGCCGAGCTAGGCTTCTGCTTAAATAGGCCAAGCCTGTTGCAAAATAAAAGTATTTAAGCCTGGCCTATAGCATGTAACAAGCCATGAATATAAACTTAGTCTGGCTTGTTTTATTAACTTTTAATGCCTGGCCTAGCTTATTAGCCTGTTAAGCCAAACATATTTTTTGATGATCTACTATATTAAATATAATAAATCTTATTTACTAAAGAAACAATAGATATGAACTAAATAAAAGAGACACCACTAACATATTTCTTCTAAACATATAATAAAAATAGTAATATTGAACTCAAAATTAAAGATTTAAAAAATGAAGGATTAAAAATTATATATAATATATTAATAAATCTTGGCTTGATAAGCTATAAGGCTAGGTCAATTATTAAAAGGCTAAGTCTCTTTAAGAAAATAGGCTTTATTTAATATTTTAGCCTGGCTTATTTTGATAATAGGCCGAGCCGAGCTAGGCCAAAAATAGGCCGAGCCACGAGCTGCTCACGAACGGCTCGGCTCATTTCCAGCCTTAGAGAAGACCATTAGATGCGCCAGTAAGGAGAGTAGATCAAATAATCTAGAGTCCGATTAAAAAAGGGAGAGGGAGGCCAAGGCGGACACTTGGCGGACTAATAGAGCAAGATCTATTGGTGAATAATATACCGAAAGGTTTGGTTACTAATAGAGCGGAATGGCGTCGTATGATCCATGTAGCCGACCCCACCTAGTGGGATAAGGCTTTGTTGTTGTTGTTGTTGTATGTAGTTAAGCACAAAACAACTATTCATTAATCCAGGTAAATTGTTTAATAAGTGACAAAAATAAAATGCAACACATAAGGGAAGATAAAATGTAATGCAGAATGGAATATAAAATGTTAGCTCGAAGACAATGTTCAGCATACCCTACGTATACCTGCAATTGTGAAGCCTTGTACATTGCAGCTGAAGTTTACAACTAGATGATTATGAGTTATGACAGAATACTACCTTTTCGACTCACTAACAAACTATAGAAATTCCTTAGCTGATATTCTAAACATATTAAGAGATAATAACAAGACCCAGATAAAAATATTTGAGAAGAATATGTTGCGTAAAGTAACTGGTATTAAACTTGTGAAGTAATTAAAAGTTGTTGAAAAACATTGAACAATTAAATCCATCAGGAAGAACCAAATAGGAATTCTGTTTGGGAAGAAACTGAGTTAAGCATTGTTTAGTGTATCCTAATCTTAATATTAGAAGCCAATGTTTTTTGGTTTATCAAGAATGGGAAACTTTAAATAATGTTAAGGGCTCATGTGTTTCATACAAACCTCTCAAATCTACTGGAAGACCATTAGCTAGATGATTGAGTAATTCATCAGCCCTTCCTTCTCTAGCCGAAACATGAATAGGCTCCAACTTTCTGGAGAGAAATCAGTAAATGCAAAAAAATAAATAAATAAAGGGATATCTAGACAAAATATTCATTCAATTGTTATAGTATACCTATCACTCATGAAACTTACAGAATTTTCAATTGCTTCAGAAGAAAGTATACAGATTAAAGATTCAAATAGTCATAATATTTCATGACTAACAAAAGCTTAACACAAGTAATTTAATATGAGTACATGTCATGTATCCCAAGAATAAAATTGCAGGAATGTAAGTTGAAGCATGGAATAAAATGGACAGAAATCAGTATATGCAGAAATAAGATAATGCATCAACACATTATATAGTTTACACGGAGTGCTAAACGAAGATTCTATCAGCGAGCATTATGTGCGGCACTAACAGCACATTCATGAAATGAAGAGTCATACAAACTCGTATATAATCATGTAAATTCTAAGGAGTTAAGATTTTACACAAATTTGTAAATCAATTTCTGAGTAGAACCTATGATCTTAAATCACATAAGAATCTAGGCCGATTTGATTAATCTTAATTACCCAAACTCTTAATTCACAAGAGTGAGTTGACTCTAGAGGTTAACAACCTTATTCAAGAGAATTTTTTTTTTGACAGCCCTTGGAATTTTGCTTAGAACAAATGATATGTAATGCGAGAATTCTACAGAGTCATATAAGTGAACACGATTACAAGCCCACAAGGTTCATGTAGGCATTTGTATATGAGGCAAACTTACAGCTCACTTTCTGAATCCTCCTCCATGGCATAACTACTAAAAACAGGACCCATCGGTCCTTTGGCACTTGAACTTGAAGCTTCAGTGTCCTCCATATTCTTTTTCTACAGTTGTATGAAATAATCAAAAGAACAATAGAAATAATGGGATATTACCAAAAAGATTTTGGGGCAAACAGAAAAGATTGGCAAACCAAGAACTCACCACTTTCGAACCACTTGACCAAGAAGGATATAATTCATCAACAATCATGATGTACTTCTGCATAGCTTCTTCTGGAGGCATAGTACCCAGTTTCTGCCATGCATTCCTTGCAAACATAACAAATTCATATTTTCAGGAAATTATGTTTCCCGCAAGAGAATAGGATATGCTAAAATGCAGTTGTGAATTAGAAAACATCAAGACAAAGAAATCAAGTAGCATGAGTATAAAAGTTCAAAGTCATTAATCAAAAAGAAAAAAAGAAAATCCTCGGTATTCCACTGAGTTTCAAAATTTTTGAAGAGAAAACAAAAAAGGATCCAATAATTGAACAAAGATGACAGCAATCAACATGAAGGGTCCCAGCACACCAAAGTTGTAAAGTGCATATGAACATAATTGCGTTGACAACTTTCATCAAACACCAATGAGATGAGCACTTATGATAAGAAAAGAGAAAAAGAGGTATATCCAAAGCCACCAAGTTCCTCAAAGCCACAAAAGGATGAGATCAAACAAACTTTCTTTGTTCATCACTACAATTACGCCCAAAGGACACTATGAATTGACACACAAACACACATGTAGATGCATATATGTTGACTATTGAGAACCCAAAAAGCTGCAGGACATAATAAACCTAGTACATAACATTGGAACTTAGACAAAATGATACAAACCTGTGAAGCAATGTAGGGAAATTAAGTACGGTTACTATTCTCAAGAGGTTGCAGCTTATCAACCCGTTAGATTACTATTTTCTTTCGATACGAATTCCTAATTGTACAGGACAAGAGAGGCGCAAACTTTATGTTTAGAAACAAGAGGTTGCAAAGTTGTGTCCTAAGACAAACTGATCGCTGTCCTTCCAAGACATGGCCATTAGGAGGCAACTAGACCAATCGTTTGAAGTTTTCTTCAATGAATCCTAAACTAAAATTGCAACAAAACGCTGATGTTTCTGTAAACGCATTGCACATATATACCATTTGGCGCGAGCCGTCATCTTTAGCGCGGAAGGCTGCGGCGCAGTGCACGGGCCCTCGGTGGCGATCTTGTAAAGCCCGTACAGCTGCAGCTGCTTCTCCTGGGAGACTTTGTCCCCGCCCCCGCCTCCGGCTGCAGCGGCCACGAAGGCCGCCGCCGCGCTGAACTCCTCGTCCAGCTCGGTGCTCTCGATCCCTTCCCAGTCGCTATCGTCGCTGCTCCCTTCTTCCTGGAGGTCCTCCTCCCCTTCCTCCTCCATCGACGGTCCGCGGTCTCGCTCCTCATCGCCTCCGGCGGTGGCCGCCTCGGCCGGTGAGGCTTCGCGGACAAGCTTGAGATTGTCCTCCCGGAAAGAGATGACGATGGAGATGATCTTGGCTACGAGGAAGGCGAAGATTAGGCCGATGAGGGCAGTTTGGCCGAGGTCTTGCCAGTCTCCCATGGCGGAATGGACCGAAATTGGAGCAGAGAAAGAAAAATCGAAACTTTAGAAGACGAAAAAATTGTTAGAATTTGTAGAGTTCGGAGGGGCACTTTTGGCATATAGGAATTTATACCGTCGAAGTAAATTACATATTCGTTCAGATCTAACAAGAGATCTGATCGAGTTACCGGGTTGCGGATTCGGATTCTTACACGTCTGTGCACTTCATAGATCCTTTGCCTCGTTCGATTCGATGACATTATTGGCTTGATTTTTTTTTTTCTTCAAGAGATTGGAGAAATTGTTGTTACCGGATAAAGAATGGATTGAAGTGCATTAATGCTCTATCATTATCATAATTTTTCTGTAAGTAAATAAAATAATTGTATCTTGAAGAAAAGTGGATTAAGATATTATCCAATGAAGAATATGTTATGAGTATGTCAGTTTATTGTCTCTTTTTTTTTCTTTTTGGTTGTTGCCTTTTCTGGTTCAGCAACATCGAGTTTGATGCTAATTATGAATCAAATTGGACTAAATGTCATCTAGAACATTTGATATAATCGATGAGGCTCCTAACAAATTGGGAGTATGTCAGTGAATTACTATTTTTTCCTCTTTTAGTTGTCATCCAGCAACATCCAATTCGTTTAATTTGACAGCATTGGTCATGAGTTCATAATTTAGTTATATCGTCGAATTTGATTAATTTAGTCTCTCATCTTTGAATACATGAGTATGACCAAATGAAGCTCCTAACAAATAGTATTTGTACACACAATAAACAAATTCGACTTATTTGTGATTAGCTTTTTTTTAACTAGCCCTGATGCTTGGAACCGGTGCTAATGATTCAATTCGCGCGGCATTAATGATTATATGTATTGTTCATAGGTTAAAGGTCGGTCCATCATCGAATCCAATTTATTTGATAAGATCGTCCCGTGTCGTGTGGGCAAGAGAGACTCTCAACAAAAATTTTTCAACATTCATAGTCACGCTCACTCCACCCCAATTCTTATCGGTGGCTACTATTTGAATGAGTCATTATTCATTGTTGTCACAAGTGGACAAGCTCAGAAGAGTTTAGAGGTTGTTTGGTTCACGAATATACATTGAAATAGGAGTTTGTTCGATCATTTTTATTAAACGACTCATGGAATAAAAATAAGCGTCAACAATGAATGCACGCAACCCGATACATGTTTAATCATGTCGGGTGTGTATTTTTCGAATCGAGGTATTCGACGAAAATGGTCGAATATCGCGTATTCGATGAAAACAAGTCATTTGTCATTAACTTATTCCACGATGAACCAAAACATCCTAAAATATGACGACATCGATTGTCGTCTTGCGTCTATTTGACCGAATATATGACCCTATTCCAACTGTCGTATTCGCAAACCAAATGGGGCCTATATTTAAAGAATAAATAAATCGCATGCTTAGATGAATTTTATTATTTGTAAAGAAACGAAATAAATATTTTACATATGAAAATTTGCAGTTTAGAAAAGATTTTGTCATAAGCCTTATGGCAGACATGCTAATTGCTGTCGTGTTTTATTTCCTTAATAAATAAGTAATTCAAATATTTTTATGATCATAAATCGTGATTTATCTTTATAAATTCAAATAATGATTTTCTAACTGATATTTACTTTACCAACTAAAAATAATAGTTAGTAGATGCTGACACGAATATGAGAACTCACAAAAATTATTTTAACAAGATAAATGAGAACTCAAAAAACTGATTGCGCATCCGGGGAATCGAACCCCGGTCAGTACCGTGGGAGGGTACTATGATAATGATAATTTCCTAACTCAACTCAAATACACATTCCTCTCCGCCTCCAAATTCTAGTCCATCGTTTCCCCTCCCTATCGATCGCGCAGCCATCGGCGTCCGGACATGGACACAACCGCCGGATTCCTCTCGCGCGAGCATCTGCAGGGCGTGGCAACCTGGATGGGCACGAGCGTCCTCTCCGCCTTCTTCTCCTCCCTCGAGCGCTTCTCCTGCATCAACCTCAGCACCGTTGACGACTCCGACGAAGAGGCCGACGACCGCCCCATGATCGCCGCCCGAGACGTCTGCACCGATCCCACAGCCGCCGCGAGCTCCGACAAGCTGCCGCCCGTTTGATCCGGTTTCGGCTCCCGGTACTCCGTGACTTCTCTCGTGGAAATATGTGTCTTATATTAGCGTAGTTGGCTTGATCTTAGATTGGGCAAAAACTGACAAATCCCTAGAAAAGAAGAGTAGGAAGCTTTAAAATAAACAAGATTGTTGATAAATCAAAACGCATGTTGGTCATATTGCTTGGAAATCTTCGTGTGATTTTGGTCCCATACCTATCCATGCGAGTCCTTTTCCGCGAATTTGAGCAGTATCAGATCAGATCAGATTTGTGCTCCTCTTCGTCAATAGTATTAATGTTGAAAAAGAGACTAATTTCGTAGTAATATTTGGGCATTTCCTGTGTATTAAACTCCAAATGCTGCAAAGACTCTTTCTTTATCTATCTATCTATCTATCTATCTATCTATCTATCTATCTATCTATCTATCTTGTTTTAGATCTAAGAATTAGATCAAGTTGCAGGAAAAGAGGGCAGAACTAATAATCACCAAAAGCAACAAAGGAGATAGTAAAAATGTATAACTTTGACCATCATTCCTGATGTATTTTAGGTTTTGAATTAGATTGTAATTTTCAGCTTTCATTTGTTAGGAATTTCTAACCTTTCAAGGATCTGTAATCTCTTATGGGTGAACCATCCTGTATTATGGTATTACTGACAATCTACTACATTCTTGGATTGTTGGTTCATTGGCAAGGAAGTTTATATTGATGAATTGTGTTGCACACACTGATAGAATTTTAATAGTGGAAACATGAATGTATCATGGATTTCTTTGGCCATCACCATATAAGATATCAATCCAAAAGGGAATAAGGACTGTGCGGGGCAATGCCATATATATGGTCCATCATCAGATCCCGATCATCCCGATCGGATGATCACAAATGATGCGCAATCCATGAACCATTATTTTCTTGGTTCAGAAGACGCTTCATGAGGCAGAAGGTAAAATTCCTCTCGATCTGCAGAGAAACAATCGCGAACGCACTCCGGCTCACCTGCAAACCCTCTCCCTTGTCGTCAGCCTCGCGTCCTCCATTTTGCTTGACTCATTCGGGAAGCCGCCGACCTTGCATTTGGAGATTGGTGTTCATGGATAGGGCTGAGGACGGTTATCTGATTCACCACTTAACTAATCAACCGAATCGAATTATTTAATTCAATTTTGGTTTGGTTAACAGATAAAAAGATTGTTAACCGAAATCAATTGGTCAGTTACGGTTAATTAATCGAAATTTTGGTTAAAAATTGAATCAGCCGATAATTATTTTATATGTATATGTTTGTAGTACTTTTTTTTTTGTAAAAACATGTTATGTATATGAATATATATATATATATATATATATTAGTTTGATTTTGTGTCCTAATTATTGAATGATTTGTATCTTATTATCATGTTCAAATTTAATCTTTACTTTTTATTTTAAATACATATTTAATATTTACTTTAATATGTTTTCAGATTTTGTAAATTTTATAATTGTATATTTATTTTCGGTTAAAACGGTGAATTCACCGAACCGAACCGAATTTTTCGGTTAACCAAAATTTTCTTTCTGGATAATGATTACATTTTTTTTTATCCGGCTGTTAATTAATCGAACTGACCTTTGCTCTCTCCTATTCATGGATGATTGAGGCAGCAATTTTCTCGACTAGGCTGACTTCAAAGGGGCAGCAAAAAGAGAAGAGATTAGGGATGAAATGAGAGGGGAGGGGAGAGGCATGTAGGTCGAGCTGTGGCTTCGTGGACAAAGCGAACGTCAGAACATCGAGGAGGCAATGAGGCGATGCCGGCGGGGATGGAACGAAGTGTGTTCGCGAACGTTTATGCAGGAACCGAGCGGAGTTAACCTCTCTAACCACCTGCCACTTCCAACCGAACCAAGAAAAATAGTGGTTCATGATCAAATAAACCACACACTATTTCTGGTCGACGGATCGAAATTTGACGATGGACCATATATGTGGAGGCAAATATTGATCCACACAGTCCTTATTCCTAATCCAAAATATGTCTTCTCACTTTGAGCTATTGTGTCTTGTGTTTTATTTTCACACTGAAAAAAAAAATAAGCTAGAAAAAAATATGTATGTATGTGACAAGGATCTGTCATTTATGTATGTACTTATGTTTGATAATGTTAATAAAAGTATATACATACAAAAGAAGTTTCTTTACTTGAAGAAAATGTGAATAATTTATTGACCTAGAACCATTACTTGAAACTCATGCGATGGTTGCTTAATACTGAAAAGAAAAGAAAACAACTCCATCTGATACATTATGCAGAGGAATGCTAGTTCAATCAGCCTGGTTGTTTAGACAAGCTCACATATCTCCACACAAGAGGTGCATTGTGAAACTGTAAATATAAGGGATGAATCTTTATTTTTTTTCAGCAAAAGATATTAAGTGATGTTATCTTCTGTACATAAGAAAGAAGGTAAGGTGAGTTATACGTATAATTTAGTCATGTATTGAATCTAAAAGAATCACATATTTAAAATGATAAGAGAATCAAATTGTTCTCTCTTTTACATATGTTCATATGGTGCACTACATGTGTGTGTGTATAATACACAATCTTGTTTTTTATAACAGTACAGGCTTTTTTACAGTGCATTTAGCATTCCTTTTGCCCATGTTTGTATAAGATCTGAGAATTCGTGGGCATGTATTATATCTGCTTAAGAAAAAGGTTGATATCTTATGAAAGTTTAACCAGCTCACAACATTATTAAGATCAGGATTTTGGAATTTAAGGATCCGGAATTGTGAATATTTTCAAAAAGTTTTGCATATAAACTTGATAAGATTGAAGAGTACAGTATGTATAACTGAGCAACAACAGACGTTTTAATCAGTGAATATGATTACTGGATCGAGCTCAGCTAATGAACTGGTTGTGACTATTCTTTTTAAGGGTCGAAGTCCCTATTAGATACAATTTATTTTTATTTATCTTCCTTTCTGATAGAAAAATAATTGATGAGTATAACTAATAATACCCAATCTCTAGCTATAAAACGGAAGGTATTGTTCTAGGATAAATGTTCTTGCCAAATAAAATTTAGTATTTTGTAATAATGAGATATCTCACTAGAATTACTCGAATCTTATTTTATTTATTCATATTTTATTGTACTCTTATTTTTTTATTTACCATAATCAACTAAATTACTTGTATTTGTGATCATCTCATACGACCCTAATTTCCTGATCGACACCATATTTGATTAGCTTAAAACAAATACTAAACTTTAATGTAACCCTCAGCTCATAGATATGTGCAATTATCAACAATTCGGTTTCCCTCTTGGGAGGTGCTGAGTGCTGACAATGTCCTCTACGTACTTGGACATAAGGAATCCTGATTTATATGATTACCAACATTATGATGCCCAATTTAACTTTGAAATATACTTAGACTTATATAATAATCTATGGTAACTATACAAGGCCCTCTTGTTTTTGTGAATCTTTTACTACAATTAATTTAGTCTTTCTTATTATTACTTTAGTCTTCAGTATTATCGCCCTTTTTTAATTAAAATGGACGGCCCATGTCTATATATATATATATATATATATATCACAAAACGTGATTTTGTTTTTATTTAATAATGCGTTATAGGTTAACAAGTCTTATTCAAGACATTATTGATTTCTTCTATGACATAGATGTCCCTTTTTATAAATTATCATAATTTTGTTTGTCGTAATTTTAGTCATTTAACCGAACACATCACTTTTAATTTTGTTTTTTTTTCAATTAAAAAGGATGGCCTGCCTTAATGTCCTATTCGCTATGCATAGACAAATCATATTATCTTGTTTATGAATAAAAGTCATCAAGTAATGTATCGACATTATTAATTTTTTTAAAAAAAAAGTTATATCATTTGGTTTCAACATTTAATTGCGAAATTCATACGCTTAATCTATCGGTAGAATCCATTTATAAACAACTAATGTGTTTTTAAAATAAATATGACGAATAATATCTAATTCATGATTAATATTATAATAAACATCAGCACTCAACAATACATTCTTTCCTAATGTGAAATAGGCAATAATGTAGATGATAATAATTCAACAAAAAAAATGAGTGAGATTAAAGAAGGAAATTGTGAACAAAAGAAATATATAATCAAATCATCATTTGACAATTTGGATATATGTTAACACAATTTGGATAAATATATAGGTCACCTTGGATCCATGAGCTACTTCTAACTATATTCACAACAAAAGGGATCATAAGCCTAATATGAGCCATCGAATTGTTATCAACAAAAAAATTAAAAATTAAAAATCACGTTTTGTTGTAATCGAAAAAAAAAAAGCTCAGAGGGACAGATCAACCACTAAAGCAATATGCATGTGATAACCCCACGATAAATCATTAAATTGTACAAAATCCAGTTCAGACCATGGAAATAGAAAAAAAGGAACAAGAATCATGTCAACTCAATGTCTTTTCAATGTATACATTTTGGACAAAATAAATGTTGACGTTTAGCACGCTAACCATTTTCCATTTTTTTTTGTTGGGTTGGGTATACGAAATTTTTATTTTATTCTTAGGATATACTTTAGATTTAATTTTATTCTCAGGATATACTTTAAATTTTATTTTATTGGCTATAAAAAAAATATTTCCGCTCAATTGTTTAACGTACGAAATGCTTAAAATTTCGTTGAATGTTTCGATCAAAATTGAAGTGATCTATTTCTTTTAATTGTTACTTTTTAAAAAAATTAACATAGCTATTTGTTAATTGTTAGCTTGGAAATGGAATTAAAAAAACTTGGGAACGAATTGGTGGGCAGCTCCGATACGCATGTCATCATATCTTGAATAAGGTAGAAAATTTCCTGGCAAAATGTTATAACTATTATTTTTGGTAAGCCCTAAGCAATTGTTATTATTTAGTGAAAATTTCGATATCAAAATGCTTCTACTCTAAACAAAATTGCACTATAATAATATATGATTCATTTGTCATATCCTTACGTGCATTAATTATAATTGAAAGAAAGAAAAAGAAAAAAGAAAGTTAAAAGTCACATGGAAGGAAACAAAGGAACGGCCCCATCAATTATTGTACCCTGATATTATCAACAGAGATCGTGTGGTGCAGCCATAAAGAAACGAGGCAACCCGGGGCCTACAAAACCATTATGTACACAATATATATATATATAATAATAATAATAATAATAATAATAATAATAAAAGGGTGCGTGTCTTACAAAATTACAAAAAAAAGTTGTAACCTGACAAATATTATTCAAGGGCTAGCAGCATGTGCTTCCTTCAATTATTAAACTTTAAATATTTATATTATTATTTATTAATTTGTATATATGATTAAACTTGACTTTAATATATATCTTAGATTACAAAATATCGTGACTATGACAAAAAAAATGCGTATAAACATTTTAAGTATTAAAATTGATTTATAAACGTAAGCAACTATATGTTTGGATAAATGAAATAATAGTAATAATAATTTCTGTATTGTTTGATAACAAAATGATGAATAACTTATATTTACAATCATAATACATAGTTATCTTTTAGATTTCTAAACATGGATGGCAATAAAAGGGTAAGAAAAAATATATTTTATATAATGAAAGTATTAGAATAATCAAACACAATAACTTATAAGCAAAAAAAAATATATAAACTCCACTTCCTGCGTATCTTTTTTATTTATAAGTTGGTAAAATATGCATTTATCTTTTCAAATATTTATTGGCCAAATGTATAAAAAGGGCTTATAAATCATTTTGATCTAGTATATATAAGCTTACCCGAATATTCTCCAAATAAGAACGCACAACTAAATATATATTCTTGATCATACACATCATCGATCTTTTTTTTGTCCATTGTATTGTGTGATTAATTCATGGCATCCAAATCTCCATGGTTCATAAAGTTTAGGAAGAGTGGTGATGTTCGTGGGACTTATATTTCCTTGATTGATTCTCATTTCATATGCCCTTGACTTCTTCCCAAAGGTTCCTTTCATTCACATATGTCAATGTTGGGAGCCCCTCCATCTCTCCTTTGTCCAATGCATCTAATTATGAGTTAGTTGATATATTCCTCAATTGTTATTTATTAGTACACTCGTTAAAAATATTTTTAATCACATTTTTTATTAACCATTGTTTAACATCATCAAAATCAACATAAATTGTTGTACATCAATTTATAATTTAATTACACAAGCGAGCTTAACTTATCGTAATGTAGATAGATAGATGTAGATAGATAGATAGACACAGAGATAGATAAATAGATAGATAAGGAGAGAGAGAGAGAGAGTTTAACCTAATGAGAAAAAAAAAGCCGGAAATGAACAAGAAGACGTGGAAGATTAAGACGAGGTCCTATGAATAGAGCGCATGATGTGAAACACTTCTCGGATGTGCCAAGTGCCAACGAGTCGATCGATTAATATTGGAAAATATCTATCTCCGTAGGTTCTGGACCATACCATATAAATGGGACAAGGGAGGATAAGGCCACCACATATGCATTAATGATTGATGTGGAAATATCCACCGAGTTCGGGTTCACTTCAATTTCATTCAATGTTCTTGCAAGCAACTCATGAAGAAAAAAAAAATATCTTCCATAATGTCAAGGCAGCATTCAGACTTCAGAACTAACTAAGGTGCCTTCATTTATGAACACTCTTCCAATTATTCTTTTCTCTTTAAAGTTAGAGAAAAAAAATTGTTTTCCAATTATTCAGCATTCGAATTATTTCATTTTTTTTTTCCAGCTGCCTCACGGCGAAGGAAATAAAAAGAAGTCTATCATGGAGTGAGCACTAGAAGATGGACGGCTAAGAACGGCACCCCACTTTGTCGTATTTCGGTTGTTTCATCCAAGAACACGTAAATCGAAACCAGGACTCCGTCCAGACCATAGTGCACAAGAATATATATATATATACATATATATATATATATATATATATATATCACTTCACTCATTCATCGTCTTGTTCATCTGGTCTTGAATTACTCAAATGCTAATATTTGTTTTGTTACTCGAGAAGGGATGCCATTTGAAAAAAGGATAAAGATTATGTTAGGTAAAACATAATCCATATATAGAATATGAGTTATTATTGAATTGTGATATGATAATTCATAAATAAGTATTATCAAAATATATAAATGGGTGTTTGTATTTATGTGAAAAAAGGATAAAGATTATGTTAGGTAAAACATAATCCATATATAGAATATGAGTTATTATTGAATTATGATATGATAATTCATAAATAAGTATTATCAAAATATATAAATGGGTGTTTGTATTTATGAACTGTCATATCACGATTTAACGATGATTCGTATATACAAGACATTTTTTGCGTCAAGAAGTAATACTAATGCTTCAACTTATAAGAGGATGTTTAAGATGATGCACATTAGTCATATATTAGAGTTTTTGACTCATATATTTGATTAATTTAATATCATTTCGGACACAAAGATTCGATCTAATTAATTAAGGTGAAATATTTAATAAAGGTTTTCTACATCGAAATTTTAAGAATTATTATTCACTCCATTCTAAATTTTATTCGTCAAATGCTAATAATTTTAAATATAGAAAGCCTTTCATAAATTCGAGTTGGTACTCAAAAGAATACATAAAATGTAATTTTGTTTTCCTTGATTGGTAATGCATATTTAAAAAAAAGTGCACGATAACATTACTATAATAATACTTTGAAGCTAATGATATTTTTAACATGTTCAAATATAAATACAGTTCTTTAGAATTTTAATAAATAATTGAATTGACATATTAATTTAAAATATCTATAAATAGATCAAATGTAATGATAAGATTTAAAAAGTTAACGTGATAGATTAATTTTGTTAGATATTTAAATGAGTGACGGGACTTCTAAATATAAAATATAATTTCAGTCAGTAAATTTTATTAGATGTTTAAATGAGTGACGGGAATTCTAACTATAAAATATAATTTCAGTCAGATTTGCGCAGAAATCAAAGTAGAATTTCACCGTCCAAGTTGAAGTATTAATAAATAAATATTGAAAGGAATTAGGGTGTAGAATAAATATCGAAGAAAATAAGGATGTAGCATAATGGTGCACATCATCACTTGGAGATTAAGAAATCACGAATTTGAATTTTACCAGCGAGATATATGTACTTTTTTATTTTTATTTTTTAATTTCCTTGCACTATACTTATGATCTCCTTATATACCAAATAAATAAATATTGAATATAAATTTAAATATTATGTTAATTTTGCTAAAAATATATTAAATAATATTTATAATAAATATATCTAACAAAACATAGATCATTTTTTATGAAATGATAAGTAATAAACAATATTAAATTAATTATTTGTAATAAATATATTCTATTAATAAATACATTATTTTGTGTGAGAAATTCCAGAGAGAAAAAATGCCACTTTAAGAAAATGAATTTGAGAAAAAAGTTCAATTTTCACCTCGAAATTATTTCAATTTTGCGTTCGTTTTAAATTGTTAACAAAATTAAAATAGAAAAAATAATGGTTAAAAAAATATAAAAAACAGATTATCAAATTATTTGTGCATTCTATAAAGAACTAAATTATTTTCTTATAAAATAAACAGATTTCGAAAAGTTTGTATGACATGTTTGTCACCTTTAATTTCTATAGCATCCTACTATGCAAACTTTTTTGTCGGTAATGGACATCTTACCTAACATAAAGTTTCTTGATTTAATCAAAATCAAGGCAAAAATATATCATTAATAAATAAATGTTAAATAAAAAATGATTGGCACAATTGAATAGTGGACTTATGTCTTCAGATCGATGTTAGTGATTCGATTTTTAGAGACACTATTTTGATCACACTCAAACATCGAATTAGTTGGCTGTTAATGGCTCTGGACCGTCGACCGAAAAAAAATGTGGGGAAAGTTGTAAATAACATCATTTAAGTAAGAAAAAAATTATTATAGATTTTCCTCTGTAATCTTTGTTTGGTAGAAAGGGATCTATTTGAGTTCGTGCACACTCTGGATTTTAGAAAAAAAAGAAAATAACAATAAAAAATAAAAGTGGTTTATCTGTTGACGGAACAACCGTTTTGAGAAGCCTATTGTTGTTAAAAAAAGTGAAGATTTGAATTATTCTGTGTTACAAACTTATAATAATATTATTTTCATGCAATTTTATTTATTTCATGAAATTAAAATGTAATGCTTGTAATTAATTTGGTATTCTTTATTATGTTTGGTTGACAAAAGGATACACAATGATAATAGATTTTTAAAAGAATAAAAATTCAATAAATAATAAAGAACTATTTCGTTGTCACTGATTTTACTTTAATAGTTACAATTATAATTATATAATGTTGAGTAAATATTAAATATAATCACAATATAACTATTATAACAAAATAAGTTCTATTAATATATATATATTAAATAAAACATTAAAAGTATTACGTATGGCCCCAAATTATTACACCAAAATTGTTACAAATAATTGAGTAACGATAATTATTATCAATTTTTTTTCCTTGGTATAAGAAAATAAATATGTACGGGCGATGTAACAAAAATATTAAACAGAATGAGAAAAATACTATTTTGGTCACGTTTAATACACTACTATACGATGCACTGCACCAGTGCACCCCCCACTAAAGTCACGTTTTGGAGTCCCCACTTTTTGTTCCTCTTGATTGCAACGGAATAACGTACATATTAGAGATCGAATGAATATGTACATATTATATATATTTCATTTCATACCTTGACATAAACACACAAATTATTTTTATTATTTAATTAATGTAATAAGTATAGTTTATTATTAAATCAAACTTATAATTCATACATGTAACAATATATTATCTATCAGACTAATATTATAATAAAAAATATGATCTAAGAATAAAATGTTGGAAGTGATGCAACGTCGCCGTAGTCTTCTCCTATCGGCTGTCATGCTTCGTAAAGCTGAGCAGAAACTGCAAGAGGTAGAAGACAAGCATCGCCACCGGTGGAAGAAACACACACCACAAAACACTTCTATTCAATATGAGTTTGAATTACAAGTAATCGCAGCCATAATCACCTATTTATATTAAAACTAAATCAATACACAGAAGATTAAACCAATAAGTCCGTATTACATTCAATTGTTTCTACAAAGAAAAATGTTACGAAGAAACATCGCACAAACACACAAAAAAAAAATGCACGAAATTATGATGTTTGTTTTAAACTGGACTACTTCTCGGAAGGCGTCGATGACTCTCTTTATTATGAAATATTTATGATTATAAAAATATGAAATAATTAAATCATTATGAAGTTTATATAGGAAATTTCAATTAGGATCGGCTCAATTCTCAATCGACTGAAGGAGACCCATTACTTATTACTATTGATATAATGTATTACTTATTTATCAATCACGATAAATTTTAGTTATTAACATACAATTAATGATATTATATATCAGTTTACCTATTTAACTTAAATTTTATTCTCATTAATTATATATTTAAATAAAAAACTCAATAATTGAATATTATTTTTTTTACTTTATTTTTTTTAATATTTAGCTTTGTTTTCAACAATTAGTAGAAACTATTTCTTATCTATGAGAATGAACACTAATTACTTTTTAATTACTAGGTTCACATTTTTTAATTTCTAAAATAATTTAATATAATTCTGCTTTAGGTTTCTAAAGTTCTTGAGACAGTCTTGACTTGAATATGAAATAAGAAATATAAATCCTAAAATTATTTAGGTTTCGAGAACTCCGTTCCTGAGTCCTCGCAGAGATATTTCCCTGATCCCTCTAAACGTGCAGCGAGACTCCCCTAGGGGATAAGTGGTTTCGCCCCTATTAATAAAATACATAGGGACTTACAAATTATAATTAGATTCAGATTTAAGATACTATACAAAAAATAACACTATCGTTGTTAATAGTGCTCTCAAGTTGGTGACCAAAAAAATTGAAGTGTCAACTTGAATTCCTCAATCATTCGCTCTGCTGCAACTCATGTTTGAGGCGTCATCGTGGGAGAAGACAAAGCCAATAATAAATAAAATCATGATCGTTAAATTAGTCACTAAGATTTTTATTTTAATCAAATCTACTATTTAATTGATAAAATAAATTAATATATAATTGTTTTATTTATTTATTAGAAAATAGAATTTTACTTGAGATGTTATTTATTACATTAATTAAATATATAGTCTAAATTTTTATTATTGAAAAAATTACCTCGTTGTATGGCATACAACATATATATTTTTAAATTTTAATTTTCAATATTTTTTTATAATAATACAATTTACTAAATCTTACATTATATATATATATATATATACATACATACTGTTTGGTACGAAAAAAACCATTAAGAACAAAGAGTTATTCTCATTTTTTTTCATCCAAACAAAGCCAATAACAATGAATAACAAATAAGAATGTTTATGTTCTAAGGAGATCCAAGTACATCAACATTCTTGCTGAAACCCCAAGATCAAAATAAAATTGGATCACTTGGACCTTTACCTAGAACAAACTCATGGACCCAAATAGCCCCGTATGAGTTTTATATATGAAACGTCTGGCGTTCATATAATTTTTAATTATATTTTTTGGGTCATTTTGTATTATATTTTTTGAAAAATTACCCCAAAAAATAATATATATATATATATATAGAAAATTATACACATGAACGCCATAGGTATGAATTTTTTATTGTTTGAAAAATTACCCCAAAAAATAATATATATATATATATATTAAGAAAATTAAACACATGAACGCCATAGGTATGAATTTTTTATTAATTAAAAATCACCTCACCCTACGGCATACGAAATATAGGAAGAGTAAAGAAAAGACAGTTTGTTACATTATAGTATTATACTAACGATAAGGTGTCAGTAGCTATGCACATCAATCTCGATCGAAACAACAAAAAAATCACAACATTGAAAGAGAAATGGTAATAAATTAGCCGCCTTGGTTGATCCCAAAAATAACATGCATGCATGTAAATTTTACTTGGATCCAAGAGAAGGATGATGTGAGATAAGATGTTGAAGCAGACGAAAGTGCCATTGACCACCGAGTGCCTCTCACCACCCCCACATCACTCTTGCCAATTAGGGCTCATCCATCCAAATCGACCACATCAATTCCTTCAAATAAGATTAACAAGTAAAGAGCTGATGCACCCAACTTATCTTGCTGACCATTCTCTGGGCAATACCACGCGCCTAATAGGGAAGAAAAATTTGTAATATTTATCCTAATAGGGGAGAAAAACAAGTAAAGAGCTGATGCACCCAAATTTAGCCGACACCCCCCACCTTCTCTGTCAGCTCGTCCCTGTCGTTAAATTTTTATAATATTTTTTATTATGTGATGTCAGCAAGATAAAATTTTTTATTATATTTTATTATGTAATGTCAGCAAGATAATTGGAAGACTATTTTTTATGTGTCAAGTGGATGAATCGTGCAATAATATCAAAGTTAGAGGACTGTTTAGAAATCGACTCAAAGTTGGGAGACGGTCTGTGTAATTTATTCGATTTTGAACATTAAATGACGTGGATGATTTAAATAACGTGAATGAGAGAGAAACGACTTACGTAAGGCAATTGAAAAATTCACTATCACCGATCAAAAAGACTAATCGTGTAAGAAAATAAAAGATGAGGGATGTACTGATTATAAATTGAAGTTGAGAGATCTTGAAAATGATTTAAAATTGGAAGATTAATTGTACAATTTACCTTCAATTTTGAATTGATGAAAATTTAGTATATATTGGTGACTAAATTGTGACGTTATTAGCAGCCATTGAAAAGATCTTTTTCACATATACCATCACAAAGTTTGTGATGGATGCGCGATGACACATTTGTATTAGTCAATGATCGAGAAATTAGTGATACGTTTTTTTATGCGGTCACAAATATTTGTGTCGCTAAATCATTATCTATATCATTTTTTTCCTCGCTATGGGCATTAATTCGTTATAAATATTATAGTGAAATAAATAATAATAATCTTCCCTACCTTTTAAAAAGTTAGGTATAAAACTTGTTAATGCAAAAAGTAGTTGTAGAAGACTTTTCTTAGAAGAGAACAACAAAAATGATGACACTAATTGTACTGTGCATGTTACAATTAATCAATTGACTTATAGTATAAAAAATTATACAATAAATCAATCAACTTATTACGGAGCAACACTTTTAACTCAACAAAAATATATCTTTTATTTTTATGTAAACATTCTTTGTTTACCTCCATCTCGATCTTTTAAAAAGAATTTTAAAAAAATTATATATATGAACGCCATAGGATTGAAAACAAAATATATATTTTAAAAACAAATGTAATAAATCTTACATTTTTTTTTCATCTTTGTCAATTATTAATCTCGGTGGTGACGATTTATCAAAAAAAAAAACTTTTTGATAATGGACATCGTAGCTAACTTTATCTCGCATAAGATAGTCTTCTTGATTGAATTAAAACCAAGAAGAAAAAACGCACATTTTAATTTCAATGAAAAATGTTGGAAGACTTAAATGACTTCGATTATGTAATAAACAAATTGTGGATAAATAAATATTGTCAAATACTAGCGTTATATTAAAATATATATACTTTGAGTGTCTGCACAATTGTGAAAATTTTGGAAAATAGTTAAGTTCACAGATGAAGATTTTATGAAAATTGGGTTTACGGTAGTTGCGTAGTAGATGTAAATAAAAATTTTAAGTCTGAATTTCATTCTGGTTGAGTGCATAATTAGAATAAACTATTAGTACTATTATGATTTTTTGTTATTTTTAAAACGCTTTATTGAACTTATTTTATCTTATTTAATATATACTTTTAAGACAATATATTATTAATGAATATCTAATTTTGTGATGGATTTAATGGGGGACCATATGTCATATGATGTGTATGACCCTCGTACGCCTAATGCCCAGACAGTGGACAATCCTTGAGTGGTGAAAAAGTGGTGGGCGCACGGCGGTGGCGAACTGAAGTCGAAGGGCGGTGGCGAACGGAGGGATGAGGGTAGCGATCGATGGTGAGCTCTCGAATATCGATGGCAAGTCGTCACTTATCGATCAATTGGTGGCGATCGATTGTGAGCCATGATCGATGGTGAGCCCTCGCGGATCGATGGCAAGTCGTTGGGGCGGATGGCAGTGATCGATCTACAAGGGCAATGGACAGCGATCATTGACCTACGGGGGCGGAGGGCGGCGGCGATCAATCTGCGACGACCTACGAGGGCGGAGGGGGGGGGCATGGTGGCAGCGATCGAATTGTGAAGACCTACGAGGGCGGTGAGCAGATGGTGGGGGTGACTGACCTACGAAGACACGCTCTACGCGTGGAGGGAGAAAGAGAATCGATCCGCTGAGGAGGAGCGACGCACGATCTCCCCTCGCCGAGATCTCTACCTCATCTTCGAGTACATTGACCACGACCTCGCCAGATTTCTCACTGCGTCAACTCCTGACATCGTCTTCATAGAGCCCTAATATATCGACTCCGCCCGATCTTATCGCAACTCATATCTCGCCGCAGCTCGGACCTCGCTGCTTTCTCCGATCGAGCTCCTCACCATTCCGCCCGCTCCCCACCTCTCGTTGCAACTCGGATCTCACTGCCGCTCAAACCTCGTCACAACCGACCTCATTATAGCTTGCCGGATCTACTCACAAGACACTGGACTCCGCTGCTCAAACCTTGTCTTTCAGCTTGGCCAAGAGATCCGGCATGTCGCTCACTATCCGATCTAATCGGATGGTGGACGTTGATGCATACGAGGGTCATTGGCCTTATAAGACCCCCATTTCATTCTTTTATGGTTGAGTTAAAGTTTAACTGCAATATTTTTATCTTCTTATTATCGTAATTTACCTTTTCTTCTCATATGCTTAGTTTAAGTTTCCACTCTGTGTTAAGTTTACTATTTTTTTTTGTTGATTGTACGTATTGTATCTAATACTTTTTAGTTTTATGTTTTTATCAGAATGTGTTATGTTACTTTTTTCTCTTATAATATGTTTGCATTTATTTTTTATTTTAGCTTCATCTATAATTTATTATTTTAATTTTTTATATGGTAACTGTATGATTTCGTCATATTATAATTGATATATTATTTTATTCTAAAGAAATCATTTTTTATTCAATAAATTGGTAATTAATATATTTTTATGTCAAAACCAAAAGTTATTTCTAAGTTAATATTTTATTTATATTTTATCGTTTTTTATTATATATATATATATATATGAAAAAAATATCATTTCTTTTCCAACTCACTCTCCCATTTTCTCTCTCCCCACGTGAACTCTATTCCCCGTATTGTCATTGATTTTGTTGGATCCACAAGCATCATTCCTTTCTCATCAGTCATCACTCTCTTTTTCTCTCCAAATTACTGTTGTAGTTGCAACTTGCACCCAACACAACACAAATCGTCTCAGCACTTGCCCTTGCCGCACCTGACGTTACAACTTACAACGAACCAAACAGGGTAACGGCCTTGTTTGCAACGCGATAATGTATATCATCCACAAATTTTAATTACTTCCTGTTCTTCGCATATAATAATAACAACAACAATAATAATAATAATAATAATAATAATAATAATAATAATAATAATAATAATAATAATGATGATGATGATGATGATGATGATAATAATAATAAATATTAAATATAAAGGATAAAAGAGACAGGTGAGTCAATATAGAAAATATGATATAATACATATATATAAAGTAAAAATATGCCTAATTTAAATTTTGTTTACACTGTACAAATTATAATAATAAGCATTCGATTTTAAGATTTGTTTTAAATGTTATACTAAATTTCAAAATAATTCAGTTATTTAATAATCTTTGAACTTTTCTTAAATGTGTCCAAACTTCTTAGAAGTTTTAGGATCAATAACAATTAATTAGTTATGTCTAAACTAGGTAACTTATTTTTCTAAAAAGAATATAAACAACTCTCCCTTCTGTTTATTTTTTTTTTGTTTATAAGTAAATTTGATATCTCCTTATCATTCACATTTTAAAGTTATTAAATAGGAAGTTATTTTCAAATTAACTTATAAGCTAATTATAAGCTTAGTCGGACAAAATCTTGAGTAAATTACACGAATGGTTCCTCAACTTTGAGTCGATTTTCAATTGGTCCCCCAACTTCAATTTATAATCAGAACGTCCTCCATCTTTCACTTTCTTACACGCTTAGTCCTCCTGACCGATGATAGTGGGTTTTCTGATTGTCTTGCTTACGTGACAGATTTTCTCTCTCCTCCACATCATTTTATGTTCGCCATGTCATTATAAAAATTTTTAAAAAAATAAAAAGGATGAAATTTCCACGTCATTAAAAAATTTTAAAAATAAAAAAAAATCAAGAGTCGTGCTGAAGAGAGAGAGAGCTCCTTCTCTGCTCGAGCTCGAACTCTCCAATCGAGAGAGAGAGGGGCGACCGCCCCCCCCCCTCTCTCTCTCTCCCACGTGCTACGGGAGAGAGAGAGGGAGGGGGGCGGTCGCCTCCCTCTCTGCTCGAGCTCCGGCAAACTTGATCTCTCTCTCTCTAGGAGGGGGGCGGTCGCCCCCCTCTGCTCGAGCTCTCCAGCCGAGAGAGAGTGGGGGCGACCGCCCCCCTCTCTGCTCGAGCTCCGGCAAGCTCGATCTCTCTCTCTCTAGGAGGGGGGCGGTCGCCCCCCTCTGCTTGAGCTCTCCAGCCGAGAGAGAGGGGGGGCGACCGCCCCCCTCTGCTCGAGCTTCGGCCGCGCGGGAGAGAGAGGGAGGGGGCGGTCGTCCCCCTCTGCTCGAGCTCTACAGAGAGGGGGGGCGACCGCCCCCCTCTGCTCGAGCTTCGGCAGCGCGGGAGAGAGAGGGAGGGGGGCAGTCTCCCCCTCTGCTCGAGCTCGTCCGAGCTCGAGCTCTCCAGCCAAGAGAGAGGCGGACCGCCTCCTCTCTCTCTCCGGTTCCTAATTTTTTTTATTTTTAAATTTTTTTTAATGACGTGAAAATTTCATCCTTTTTTATTATTTGTTTTAAATTTTTATAATGACGTGACGGACATAAAATGATGTGGAGGAGAGAAAAAATCTGCCACGTAAGCAAGGCAATCGGAAAATCCACTATCACCGGTCAGGAGGACTAAACGTGCAAGAAAGTGAAAGATGGAAGACGTTCTGGTTATAAATTAAAGTTGAGGGACTAATTAGAAATCGACTCAAAGTTGAGGGACCATTCGTGTAATTTACCCCAAAATCTTAAAACTAGAATTAAGATTCCTATGATATATCCGAAAGATTGTTAAATAAGTACTTAATCTTGTCGAAAGATTATTTTTTGAATTACGATACTCTTCGAAATTGGTAGAATATAATTAACTTATTCTCCATTCTAATCGATGGTAGCAATATAATTTTACTATTCATGTGGTCTTGACAGAAATCTCCCTTTCTCATCTATTGCAAGGGTTCGATGCCCTTTAATGTGTTTTTCTTCCATCGATAAAAGACAAAAAAAAAAAAAAAAGAGAAGAGGCTAATTGTGACTTCTTTCTCACATGGACATTGGTTCTTCGTGTCATATTCATGCCCTTTGATAGTGTTTGGCATGAGAATTGGGACAAAAATTTATCCAAATTATGTCAAACACGAGTGATTTTTTATGTGAGCTGATCGAAACTAAAGTTTCGGTTAACATAATAAATGCTCCCAAGTTCTCATATGAAATTTCTAATGCAGAGCCAAAATTTCTTGCTCCACGATCAGAACTTACCTCACCTCATCTCGTAACTCATGCCCAAATTTTGATTTACTAGAACTTCGTCCAAATGCTATTATGGAACAAAATCTCGTCAATAAGTTTTGAGAACTTCGAGGGAACTAAAATTCCCCAATCCAAACACAACCATTAATTTGTGTTCTATCGCTGTGCCATCGAGTGGATGAGGAGAGTTCACGAAGGGGTCGCATAGGAAAAAAAGACTAGGCCAGGGAGAAATAATCACTACTTATTAGAATAATTAATTTAATTTTTTTGAACTTATAATTGGGAGCTTTAAAATTCTTAAATTCAAATTAGTCGGATGTTAGTAACTTCTAACGTTAGATACCTCATGTATATCCGACCCGGCCGACGTTCAAAAAATTCTCATTTGTTTTGAATTTATTGATGATTAAAAATTTATTATATCCATTAATTCTGCTAGTAGTTGGCTTAGACGTCCAAACCTGAAAGCCCGATTTTTTTTTGTTTATTTATTTTTCGGTTGGGGTGTTACAATTGTTCCTTCAAACTTGGGAGCTCGTGTATATAAACCGTTCTTAAAATTTCCAAAACTCTTGCAAAGTGAATTCCTATTGGATAGAAATTAAAAAGACTGATGATGTTTTTTTTTAAAAAAACATTTTATCCTTTTTTTATTAATACATTAAGTTAATTATAAACGATCACTTTCATGAAACAAGAAAAAAGAGGACAAAACAAGTTAATAGTCCGAATGTTAACGAGTGCCAAACGTGGATGGGAAACAAATTCACAAGAGCGAAAAAGGACATGGTAATAACTTAAGCCGCCGCTGTAGATTCTACATAAAAATGAACGTAAAAAAAAATGCATGAATGCAACTTTTTATTATTTACTTCATCCAGAGAAGATAGATATGGGATAAGGAAGAGAGTGCCATTTGACCCTACGGAGCGTCTGATCCATCGCCCTCACCCATTCATTCTCACTCTTTTAAGCAGCATCAACTCCTTCGGAATAATAAAAAAAACATATGCAGGAAACAAGAAAGCAAATGATGCCCCAAGTAACACAGTTTGGTATCTCTGATCTGATCTCATCTGCCCCATCAAACACAGTAACACAGTAAACTTGTACTAGTAGTAGTAGGGAAGGACGCGCCAATTAAGCTGACCGGGAGGTGATCTGCACCATCTCCTGCATTATTTAAGTCTTTGTGGAGTGTGGAGTGGAGATCCACCACCACCTTCAGTCCTCCTCCACCGCCACCCAGAGATCTGATCTCAGCAGTGGTGTGTGCTGTTTCTGCCAAGAGGCCATGGATCCTTGCAAGGTATAGTATGCATGCGTGCCACCCCCATTTCTTCCTTCGTAGGCGTGTGTGTCTGTGTGTGTGAGAGAGGACATGTATGCATGTTTAATTTTATATTCTTGAGCTATAGAGTCATTCCATCAAAGTTGCTGAAAACTATGGCACTCCTCTCGGCTGCCATATGGATGTTCTTTGATTCTCTCTCTTCTTGTTGCATATGGGATACTATTTTTTTAATATATATTGTAGAAAAATGCACGGCTTGTACCGAAAAAAAAAAGCACTGGTACAATATGCAAATTTTTTGGATCTAAATTTAATTATCTCATACAACAAATTAAGAATAACCGGGGCTAAGATAAGATCCATACCTCATACAACAAAGAAGCCATCATCCTGCAATATGTATTTATATTCACATATAATATTAAGACATGAGCGCAGTAATTAATGCGAAAAACTATCACATATTCACATGTCACGTTTCCCCCCCAATAATTGAGGATATGTTTCCTTGTTGTACTCTTATCCTCTTTCTTTTTTTTTTCCACTGAGTCTGAACTTTCCAGTCCCTTGTCTTGGTATTTTCTTAGTACCTAATTAAGTTTAGATTAATTAGGTTGATCATAGTGTATTAAGATATATATTACATTGGACAAGTTTTTCTCTAGTGTAAATAGTAAAGAAACAGGATTTTGTTTCGCCAACTTCTACTTAGATACGTGCATGTAAAATTTTCAAAATACGACGCAAATAGACTTAGAAAAATACACAAAACGTACGTCCTTTTCGTGGAATGAGGTTTCTATCAACTGTCATACATGTCAAAACAAAGTCAGCTGGCAATTCAAGATCTGCTTGATTTGTTATACATAGTTGAAATTTCTTTTGTTGAATTCTTTTTTTATATTTTTTTACGAACCAGTCAAAAGCTTATTTCATGCACAAGACCGAAAAAAGTTGTTTTTTTTTTCTCTGTAAGTTGTCCACATAACGAATATTTTAGATTGAGTGAATGAAAAAATAATTAACATATTGTCTGCCTAATATTTTAGATTAACACAGGCATTTTTTCAAAAGATAAATGACGTACTCTTAATTATTTGCAGTTCCGTCCATCGAACTCCTACGACACCACCTTCACCACCACCAACGCCGGTGCCCCTGTCTGGAGCGATGACCACTCACTGACCGTAGGACCAAGAGGTATAATGTTAATATTTCTCTTTCTCTCTCTCTCTCTCATGAAAAAAAGGCTCGTATAACAAAATCTTATCCAATTAATAATCAAGCGAGAAAACGAGGAGGTTTATAAAATTTTTCACCAGGTAGTTTTAGAATTTGAATAATATGTTCTTAGTCAAATGAATCAAACGTGAAATCTGGATATGTGACGTGTGACAGGGCCGGTGCTGCTTGAGGACTACCCTCTGCTCGAGAAGTACGCGCACTTCGTCCGGGAGCGCATCCCGGAGCGCATCGTCCACGCGCGGGGCGCCAGCGCCAAGGGCTTCTTCGAGTGCACCCACGATGTCACCCACCTCACCTGCGCCGACTTCCTCCGGGCGCCGGGCGTCCAGACTCCGGTCATCGTCCGCTTCTCCACCGTCATCCACGAGCGCGGCAGCCCCGAGACCATCAGAGACCCTCGAGGCTTCGCCGTCAAGTTCTACACCAGAGAGGTCAGGGCATGACACAGAGATTTCTGCGCACCAATTGATGTGTTGTTCTAACGGCGGGGCGTGCTCTTGTGTGTATGCAGGGCAACTGGGATCTCCTGGGGAACAACTTCCCGGTGTTCTTCATCCGCGACGCCATCAAGTTCCCGGACGTGATCCACGCCTTCAAGCCCCACCCCAAGTCCCACATCCAGGAGTATTGGAGAGTCTTCGACTTCCTGTCGCACTTCCCGGAGAGCCTGCACACCTTCTTCTTCCTCTTCGACGACGTCGGCGTCCCGGCGGACTACAGGCACATGGAGGGCTTCGGCGTCAACACCTACACCTTCATCAACAAGGAAGGGAAGGTGCAGTACGTCAAGTTCCACTGGAAGCCCACCTGCGGCATCAAGTGCCTGCTGGAGGAGGAGGCCATCGTGGTCGGTGGCAGGAACCACAGCCACGCCACCCAGGACCTCTACGACTCCATCGCCGCCGGGAACTACCCCGAGTGGAAGCTGTACGTGCAGGTCATGGACCCCGACCACGAGGACCAGTACGACTTCGACCCCCTGGACGACACCAAGACGTGGCCCGAGGACCTCCTGCCCCTGCAGCCGGTCGGGCGGCTGGTGCTCAACCGGAACGTCGACAACTTCTTCAACGAGAACGAGCAGCTGGCCTTCAGCCCCGGGCTGGTGGTGCCCGGAATATACTACTCCGACGACAAGATGCTGCAGTGCAGGACGTTCGCGTACGGCGACACCCAGCGGTACCGCCTCGGCCCCAACTACCTCATGCTCCCTGTCAACGCCCCCAAGTGCGCCCACCACAACAACCACTACGATGGCCAGATGAACTTCATGCACAGGGATGAGGAGGTAATCCAGCACTGAAATATATCTGAAATACTATCTCTTGACAATCGATCATAAAGTTCAACAATTTTTTTTTTTGTTTTCTGATCTCTCTTCTAATTAAAGGTGGATTACTTCCCTTCGAGGCATGATCCTCTTCGTCATGCCGCCAAGTACCCCATCAACAACAGGATCATCACCGGCAGGCGTGAGAAGGTGAGCTCCCGTTGTCACCTAGCTATATATTTTTACTGCAGCAGCTTGGTTCAGTAAATTGGTGCGGCAAGAGATGCTCTCAAAGTCCATCAAAATGATGTTGCTTCTGATGATTCTTTCCAACATTTTTTGTTGATTGCTTGCAGAGTATAATTCCCAAGCAAAATGACTTCAAGCAGCCAGGAGTGCTGTACCGTTCCTGGGCACCTGACAGGTTAATTACCATTACTGACTGACTCCAATTTTACTCCTGATCAAATCACCCATTGCCGAGTTGTGCTGCAGCAATTCCATTCTTACCGTGAGCTTCCTTTTCTATTTCAGGCAAGAGCGTTTCGTCCGCCGGTGGGTGGAGGGACTGTCCAATCCAAAGGTCAGCCACGAGATCCGAAGCATTTGGGTTTCATTCCTGACGCAGGTGAGGCCTAATTCTTTATTCCTAGCTATTATATATTGAACTCCCTACAAATGGTCTCACAAAGGTGGAAATAACTTTTCCTTGCTCTTGTCGTGGATGCAGTGTGATGTATCTCTGGGGCAGAAGGTTGCAAACTGCCTCAATGTTAGGCCAAACATGTAAGAAGGAAGCACCACCAGACATTACTACCAAGCGTGATATCAGAACCTAAATATGTGTCTTCAGAGCTCCACCCGTTCATAATCTCAAAATAAGGCTACCTCAGTGCAGCCAACCACTGTCACTCCTGAGTCTGTACCATGGTGATCAGAGTTCGTTCTGTGTCACGTAGTATTCCTACCTGCATGGCGTACTTTCTCCTATGTAATGCTGAGTCCTGAGTAATTACTGAACATATTCTATTTTCTCTCCAATCTTATCAGTGTAAAATCCTTTTTCCGAGTATGAAATCGGAAAGTAAGCACGTTCGAAAGAGAAGTCAAAATCCCTCGTTCATCTACGTTCCCCTTCAATATTTGTTGTGACTCTACTTTTGCCAAAAAAAAAAAAACAAACATCAGCGCATGTGAATTTAGGAATAAAAAAACAGAGGAACACAAAAGTATTCATGTCAGTCAATCAAATCACCAGCACCTTGTGTCTCTACTTTTTTTTCTTCTTTTCAATCCAATTACTTCTGGACATTCATGGAGAGTACAAGTAAGGAGGAACATTTGGAAAATAGACCCTTATTACTTCAATCATTTATCACTATCTAGTTCTGACAAATTAACAAGAACGCCGAGTTTTCCTAGCGAGAAGGAAGAAATGAGCGGTTTCTCTAACAGGCCATTGGATCTGAACAAATCTAGTTATACGTCTAACAACGTCTCAGGTTCTGCATATGATCTATCTAAATAATGTTGGAGAGCACAGCTGGTGAACAGTGTTGTCAAGCATTCCTCTGGTGTCATACATCTTGATGTAGACGTTTGCAACTTTGCATGCACCCCCCAACAAAAGATGAATTCTTTAATAAAAAGGGCCATCACAATTCACCACAAATCTTGCCCTTCCACGCCATGCTTAGTTGTGTAGGGAGTTAGGACCATCCGGCACGGATCTATAGCGACAAGCCACTTAATAATGCTATGCTTGGAGGTAGCCACAGCCTACCATGCTGACCAATTGGAATGCCTTGCAAAAAATAAATTACATAGCGCGTCCTATTGATTAAGTCAAAATATTGTTTACTATGTTTAGTAGATATAAATAATTACAGCCACAAGTGTTAGTATACAATATTTGAGATACTTGAAGAATCATTGTCTAGAGTAGGAATTAATGTCTAACTTTTTTTCCAAATACACAATAATATTTCGTTATTCATTGCTATTTAATTTATTTATGTGCTGTTGGATCATAAATTAAACATTAAGCTTAATATGAACATAATTATATAATTAAGAATTGAAAAAATAAATTAAGGCTAGAATAAAGTGATCAAGATATTAATGCACATATTTTATGATAATAAGTGACGTGTTGAATTTGTAAGAAATAAATTTGCTATCAAGTGCACTACTCGTATCAGGTAATAAAATAGAGAGTAGAGTGTTGAACTTATGATGAATTAGTTAAATATAATATATCTCAATAATTTATTAGGAGAAAATAATGATTTTCGATATTCTTAACATAAAATAAATGTGTAGATAATTAAATACCAAATTAAATTGGTGTTGTGCATTAGAATGATAAATAATTAATGCAACGGTAAAATTGTATGATCCACTATGATAGTAGAGTTATAATCAGGTTGCAATTTTTATGATGGATTAGTAATACCTAATGTATTGATCTCTACAATACAAATAAATAAACTACCATAATTTTTAATAATATTAATGATCGCAAATGTCGAATCATTAATATTTTTACAAAAAATTAAAGTGCATTAGGACAGAATAAAATTGGCACAAATAATGAGCTATCGAACACACGTTATGTATGCTTCAACTTAAAATTAAAAGATCAATTATCAGAGTAATAATAATTTCTTAAACTAATCACCTCTCATCTAGGTTTGTAATCTAATATATGAAATCAAGTTACTCGTCAAAATACAATGAAGTCAACATGCATAATAAAAAATAAAAAAAAGTCAAACTATTTTCCTTCTTAAATGCTAGGGTTTGTGCTTTATTTTTCATCCGGTGGGAACTATTGAAGAAGGACATGAATGGACACTAATGAGAAGACCCAGAAATTTCTAAATGACATAGAAGGAGAGAAAATGGATTGAATTTTAGTTATACAACCCTAAGTAATTCAATTTCTTATGTTCTGATTAATGTTAGAGTTTTGAGATTGGAATGTTACATTGATGAATTGGGAACTTAGGTAGAAGCCTTATGATGCAATCAATCAATTGTTTTTCATATTCTTTCATGAGCTTATTTTTTTTTAAAAAACTCCAACTTGCTAGTAGATTGACATTCTAAGATTATATGGTATTTTGCTTCGATCTAACGATGTTTGAATGGTATCAAAATGGTTTAATATGATTCCTAAATAGATTAGATCATGGAAGGAGATGAATTGTATGGAACAATGATGAATAGTAAAAAATTAGGAAAGAACATACATATTTGAGTGAAAAATTGATTATTTCATGGGGTTATAACATGGACCACAACTCTTTTATTAACATTATTGAGTACACGATGTTTTTATAATACAAAGAAGTTAGAATGTAGTTAATAATGTGTCATGATTATTAGCCGAAGAAGATTGAGCAAGATAGCTATGGCACTCGGGATTGGTTCCAATACACACCCTCAAGCAAGGCGAGATCATTGATTGAGGCAAAACTTGTCTCCTACAAATTTGAAGCAAAGATCATAGAGAAACTTTGTCATGATATCGCAATTTGATCGATAGTAGAGATATAGCAAATAATGAGGTATGGACCAACAACTTCATCTTGAACAAGGTGAAAGTGTGCCTCGATATGTTTGGTGAGAGCATAAGACATTGGATTGATCAAACTAGGAGATAGAAAATTTCACAGTTGAACTACTCAACCAAGTTTTGTCCTAAATAAATAGCATAGTAGCCAAAGAACTTTCGATTAAGAATGTTGCTAGTTGTTTGGGGTCTAAGAAGACTTGCAGTTCACAGTTGGAGGCCTTGGTGATATGTAGACAAATACTTTGAGTAGAGTTCAAATATTGAATAAGTCATTTGATGTGCTTCCAACAATCTTCAATTGGGGAGTTCATAAATTGGCATATGAAACTCATGGTGAAGGCAATGTCGAAAGGCAACACATGAATGGTGGTGGGTTTGATGATCGAGAAAAATGTTTCATGATAATAAACATCTAGAGTTTGATTATATCCTTTAGCAACGAGACATGCTTTATGATGAGAGAGAAAGTCATCAACCTTATATTTGGCGCGGAAGAGGCCAACAACAACTAGCAATTCTCTTGGCACGTTCGTGGTACTGATGTCCAAGTTCCATTACGAAGAAATCTAAAGAACTCATCAACCATGAGAGCACACCAATGATGGTCTTTGTTGGCAGAAGAGAAGCATGTGGGATCCTTGGGAGCGTTTGGTTGTGGATTATAAGGTGGAATAAGTGATTATTCATCGTAATAGCGCCAAACAGTCCGACGATTAGGAATAATTGATGACAAGAATTGCACAATGTACGAAGAATGTTTAATTTTGTTGGCTTTGTATTTTTTGGGTTATGATATTCATCAATTTTGGTGGAATACAAGATATTCTGCATTTGAAACAAAGGGCATGAATGTCGTTTTACTGTTCATGAGTTTGACAGCAAAATGCTTGACTCTTTTCTCTACTCATTCAACCACAAATCATGAGGGTGAATTAGACATTTGCAGTTGACATCTACATTTTCATCCAAATAGTAAGAAGAATACAACTATGGATATTTCACATGTCAACCAAATGAAAAATTGATTATTGCACAAAGATCACCGAGATAACCTTCTCTAAGATGAATAAAATCACTTTATCCTTCCATCCATATCGGGCAAGTGATGGACAATAATTTGCATTTGAAGGCTTGCTAGTTGTCGATAACTAATTATTTTGCATGTATGAAGTGTGCATGAAGGATGCCTCGAGGATATATGATTAAGGTGTGATGGGGAAGAGGAAGAGGACGTGGATAAGTAAAGTTTGTGATGGATGAAGATGGAAGAAGTAGGGTACTACGAGCTAGGGAAATGTGAGGGTTTGTGGAGTGGCCGAAGTGACTAGGGAGGTTTAAAATGGGAACATGGCTTCATGAAAGATGACATGGCAAGTTGTATAAATACGACCACTGACATGATGCAAAAAATGATAGTTAACTATGTTTAGAGGATAATCGAGAAATACACATGGTGGGGAACAAGGAGAGAACTTGTGTTGGTTGTAATGGCAAAGTAGTGGATAGGTGGTGAAACAAAAAATGCAAAGTGAATAATTTGGTGGGCATTTTTAGAGGCAGACATGTGGATTGTTGTTATTAAGTACGAAAATGGGAAGTCGATCAATAAGATAGGTGAAGGTATCCGTCGCAAAATGCCAATAGCAAGTGGAGAGAGAAGCATGAAAGGGTAGGGTCATAGCAATATCAACAACATGACGTATCCTGTGTTCAACGATACTATTTTCTTCGTGCATATAAGGTGATGAATAATCCCATGTTGACGGAGGTAAGAGGTAAAAGCTAAGAGTTCACCACTAGGATATGTTTGAAGGCTCATAATTTTATTGTCAAATTGGCATTAAGCTATTACATGATATTGCGAAAAAAAATGTGCAACATTGGATTTTTTAAGAGGAAATGTCCAAATGAAGCAAGTGTAGTCGTCAACAAGAAATATGAAATAGTATTGTCTTTTAGAGGACAAGTGAGGCTGGGGCCTTAGACACAATGTACAACAACTGTAGTAGTAGTTGAGTGCTCTCATGGTGTGTTGACAGGAGGTGAAGATATAATGAATGAGCGGAGGATTATTAGACAATAAAAATTTGTAACGCTAGTTCAGAAGTTGAATTCCATGATGAGAATGCCCAAAAAAGCATGCTAGCTATTCCAAGGTGACTGTAGAGGTGGACAATTAGGAATTGACATGGTAGAGGAAGGTGGTAGAGAGTCTCTAATGGTTCCTTGTAGAAATTGGGTGCCAGTTGCTCAGTACTTCACAATAAAGAAGGTAGGTAAAAATTGAATATGCAATAATTATCCATGGAGAATTGACGTATAGAGAGTTATTGTTTGGGTAAGGATGGTGCATGGAGAATATGTCGTAAATGAAGGAGATGAGGAATCATAGAGCTACTAGTGTGAGAGATAGGAATATGCATAATTGAATTTGTTCATCATCGATGTAGGTTGTGGTTGTCTAAAAATATTGGATGTCAAGTGTGTTATGATGAGTTTCTCTTGTGTTCGGGATCTAGCTGTTGTAGCTTCCAAGAAGGGAAGCGATGATAGAAAATGATGTTGGGTGTTGTTGCATGGTGACATGAGCTTGTGGCTATATTTGAGCATTGGTATGTTAGTAGTAACAATTGTAAGGTGAGCGTCTATGACGTCACAAACAAGACACTATTGAATCCCATGTTTTGACGATAACAAATTAAATTGGACATAAAAGTTATAATCTATGCTCAAGTGATGATAATGCAGGTGTAAGATTGATATGATCTCGTTCGCAGAAGAAATCATCACATTAAATATTGAAAAATAAAGATTCATCATACGACCGATCGACCGATTGATATGATCTCATTTGCAGAAGAAATCGTCAAATTAAACATTGAAAAATAAAGATTCAACATACAATCGGTCGACCAGTAATGAAGACCGGTTGATGGATATCAAGTGGAAGAAATGTCGAGACTGTACCGATCGACGATTCGATCGTTGCACCGGTCGACTGATCAATACAATAGAATTCAGAAATGATGACACTATACCAGTCGACGCCAAGACTATACCGGTTGATGTACCGATCAATTTTGAGATATACCGGTCGACGTTGAGACGTAACCAATCGATATAACGATCAAAGGACTGGTCGACCAGACAAAATAAAAAATCACAAATATGCCGTAATGGTCATATTGATCGATCGACCGACCCATTAATGCGGTCGATCAGTCACGGTGGCAGATGAATAGTAACGACTATTTTTCAAGGAGAAAATCGTGGAAGAATTTTTGGACAAAATTTTCACCGTAGAAGCCTATAAAAGAAGTGCCAAAGCATGAAGAAAACTTATTCAAGCAAGCAAGATCATTCAAAAGTTCCTTTCAAGTTCTTGAGTCCAAATTTGTAAGTTCTTCCCTTTCCTCTTCTAAGTTTTGAGTGTGAGAAAATTTTGTAAAAAAAGAGAGTTATAATGAATCTTTATTTTCTAATCTAGTGAGATTGAGAGCTCATTATAAAAGAGGAGTGCCTTGCCTCTTGAGCGGAGAAAAAGACGTGTGGTGTAAAGATGATTTTTCTCTCCGTACAAGAAAAGAGAAAGATAGTGGATCTCCAACGGTCTCGAGATCGAAAAGTCAGAGCGGGGACGTAGACCAAAGAGTTGAGGCTGAACCTCGTCAGTATATCGTGTCTCTCTGTGTTTGCTCTCTTACTCACTTTTAATTGTTATTTGCTTGTGATCATTTTTATTGATTTTTCGAAAGTAATTTTGCGAAAAGATTTTTATACATAAATTCACCCTCTCTTGGTGCTTTCGATTCTACAATTGGTATCAGAGCAAGGTTGATTTGGTTTTAAAATTTAATCATCTTGTTTTAAGATTTAAAAATATTCAGAACTATGGCATCAAGTGGATTGATTTTTTCTGAAGGTCAGTCTATTAATCGTCCCCCACTTTTTAATACAACAAACTTTACATATTGGAAAACTAAAATGCAAGCCTATGTTTGTTCTATTGATATTGATATGTGGGACATTGTTAAAAAATGTTTTGATTTATGTGGAAAATCTCCTTTGGAATATACCGAAGGAGAAATACTTTTGGTAAAACTTAATTGGAAAGCAAAAAATATCTTTTATTGTGCTTTGGATCATACTGAGTTTAATCGAATTTCTAGTTGTCAAACTGCCAATGAGATTTGAAAGAAACACATTATTACTCATGAAGGAACAGATAAAGTTAAGAAATCCAGATTAAATATTCTGAATCACCAACACGTCTCTTTCTAAATGCATGAAAATGAATCTATAAACGAGATGGTTGTTCGCTTTAATGATATTGTAAATGGCTTAGTCTCTTTGGACGAGTCAAGGACTAATCCTCAAAAGGTAAAAATGTTTCTCAAGTCCCTTTCTTCTAAATGGCATACAAAAAGAACGGTGATTGGAAAAAAAATTTGAACCAGTCAAACTTTGATAATCTTATAGGTTCACTCTTAATCTATATGATCGGATTCAAGAAAGATGAAGAAACAAATGCTCAAAAAAGAAAAACCTTGGTTTTAATAGCAAATAAAGATGAGGAAGACACAAGTGAAGAAGATAAGGATCTTGATGAAAAGAAGCTTATTTTATATGCAAAGAAGCTTGACAAGTATCTCAAATTTGCGAAGCAAAAGAAAAAAATGACTTTACCAAGAAAAGATCGTCACCAAGCAAGAATCAAATAACTTATTTTAAATGTAAAAGATTGGACATTATAAAACTGAGTGTCCAAATTTGACAAAAAAAGAAGAAAGATGAAGAAAACTCAAAAAGGAAGAAAAAGACTTTTCAAGCCATTTGAAATGAAAGCGAAGATGAAGAAAATGACTCCAACACCTCCTCGAGTGATGATGAAGAAGTCTACATATGTTTAATGACTAATAGTTACGAGGTATCATTTAAGTCATCTGATTCTAATGATAGTGAATCATTTAATGTGCATAATGAGTTTAGAATTCTTATTAATAAATATGGATGCCTAAAAAAGAAATATGATAATTTAAAAATAGAGCTTCATGTTAAAGCATGTGAAAAATATGATATATTGAATGAAGACAAGTCTAGCTTAGAATTTTTAATTGATGAATTGAAAATGAAAAATAGTATACTAAGATCATCATGTGAAAAACAAAATGTAGAATGTGCATGCTTGAACAAAGAAATCAAGAATTTAAAAGACGAACTTGAAAAGTTTTCTAATGGAAGTAAAATGTTAGATGTCATATTTATTGGATTTAGAATGTTTTCAAATAAAAAAGGAGTTGATTTTAACTCTTTTGAAAAGAAAAATGGCAAAAGAATTTTATTTGTTAAAGCATTGCATAATTACACAAGGTCACATATTACTTGTTTTCATTGTGGATATGAAGAACATTATTCTTATGATTGCAAAATTAAAAAATGAGTAAATAAAGGGATGAAAAAAATTTGGGTCTCGAAAATAGCCATTTCTAATCAAGATGGACCTAAGCAATGTTAGGTACCAAAAAGATGAGATTCTCAATTTCTTTCTTATAGGGAGCCCCAAAGCATAATGATGGTAAATTGTATTTGAATAGTGGATGCTCAAAACACATGACCGACGATGCATCAAATTTCATCATCTTGAAAAAAAAATGGAGGAAAAATCATTTTTGAAGACAATAGCAAATGAAGAGTAATATGCATGTGTAATGTTGATAATAATGAGAAAGTGTATTTGAAAAATGTGTGGCTAGTTGAAAATCTGAAACATAATCTAATTAACATACGTCAACTATGTGATAAAAATTATTTAGTCAAATTTGAAAAAGACAAGTGTTTGATATTAGATGAAAATAATGAAGTTTTACACATGAGCTTTAGATACAATAATGTATATAAAATTGACTTTGAAAATTTGAAAAATAAAAAATATCTTAGTGCTATGCATGATGATATAAATTTATGGCATAAAAGATTGACATGCAAATTATAAATTATTAAATAAACTTTCAAATCATGAATTGGTTAGAGGTTTGTTTAAGGTTAAATTTAAGAAAAACAATGTCTATGATTCATGCCTTAAAGGTAAACAAACCAAAAGCTCGTTTAAATTAAAATGAGTTATTTGTACATATAGATCTTTGAAACTTTTACATCTTGATTTATTTGGACCAATTGATGTAGTAAGTTTAGAAAAAAATAATATTTTTACGATTGTTGATAATTTCTCTCATTTCACTTGGACTATTTTTCTTACTAGTAAAGATGAAATAATAAATATGTTTTCCAAATTTTCAAAAAAAATTTCAAAATGAACTTGAACAAAAAATTTCAAAAATTTGAAGTGATTATGGAGAAGAATTTGAAAATCATAAATTTGAATTATTTTGTGAAGAAAATGTGATTACTCGTAACTTTTTCACTCCTAAGATACTTCAACAAAATGGAGTAGTAGAAAGAAAAAATAAAACTATACAAAAAATGGCTAGAATAATTTTAAATGAAAGCAAATTGTCAAAGTATTTTTGGGTCGAGGCCGGAAACACATCATGCTATATTTTTAATAGGATTGTACTTAGGCATCTTGAGAAGAAAACTTGTTTTGAAGTTTTGTATGAAAAGAAATTAAATATTTCTTATTTCAAAGTTTTTGATTGCAAATATTATATTTTGAATATTAAAGATAAATTAGAAAAATTTAATGCCAAGTGCGATGATGGTATTTTTCTTGATTATTCAAGTACAAGTAAAGATTATAGAATATATAACAAAAGAATATTAGTTGTTGAAGAGTCTATTAATATTAAATTCAATGAGACTAATGAATTTTTTATGAGCAAATAAGCACATGATGATGAAGAAGAAATAATTGAAGTGCAAAGACAATTTGATGATGTGCAAAATGAGGACTTCGAAGGAGCTAAAGTTGACACTCAAAATGTGGAAGAAATGTAAAAATTTCGAATCGAGGAGAGCCAAATCATTCCAAGAAACTGGAGATATGTCTCATCACATCCATTTGAACAAATTATAGGTATTATAAATGAAGGTACCAAAACTAAAAATTCTTTAAAAAATGTATATGCTTTTTTGGCATTTCTTGCTAACTTTGAACCCAGCAATATAGATAATGCACTTGAAGATCCAAATTGGATAAATGAAATGCATAAGAAATTAAATAATTTTGAAAGAAATCAAGTGCGAAAACTTATGGAAAGACCCAAGAACCATCCCATTATTAGAACCAAATGGGTCTTTCGAAACAAGTTAGATGAAAATGATATCATTGTGAGGAACAATGCTAGATTAGTGGTCAAGGTTACTCATAAATTAAATGGATTGTTTTTGATGAAACTTTTGCTCGTATTGTTAGACTTGAGATAATTCGAATGCTTTTGACTTTTGCATGTTATAAATATTTTAAACTTTTTCAAATGGATGTAAAATCGGCGTTTTTAAATGGTTTTATAAATGAAGAAGTTTATATTGAACAATCTCAAGGTTTTGAAAATCCAAATTTTCCTAATCATATTTTCAAACTTTCAAAAGCTCTTTACGGATTGAAACAAGCTCCTTGAGATTGATATGAAAGATTGAGTTTATTTTTAATTGAAAATAATTTTAAAAAGGGGAAAGTTGACACCACATTATTTTTAAAATATTTTAAATTTATATTTTAATAGTTCACATTTATATTGATGATATTATTTATGTTGCTATTAATGAATGTTTATGCAAAGAGTTTGAAATTGTTATGCAACAAGAATTTGAGATGAGCCTTGTAGGAGAGTTCACATTCTTTCTAAGCCTACAAGTGAAATAATTCAAGGAAGGCATTTTTCTCAATCAAGAAAAATATATAAGGGAGTTACTTAAAAGATTCGGAATGAACGAATGCATGTTGAATACAACTCCTATGAGCACTACTACAAAATTGGATAAAGATGAAAAAGGCAAGTCCACTGATAAAAAAAGTACATAGGTATGATTGGTAGCTTGCTCTATTTTAACGACATTTAAGTTGGATATAATGTTTAGTGTATGCTTATGTGATAAATTTCAATCCGCCCTCAAAGAATCACGTTTAATCATTGTAGAAAAGATAATGTGCTATTTAAAGCATACATGTGAAATAGGCATTTGGTATGATAGGAATTCTCCATTTGAATTACATGCCTACATCGACGCAGATTTTGCCGTGTGTAAAGTTGATAGGAAAAGCACTAGTGAGATGTGTTGCTTTCTTGGTAGCTCTCTCTTATTTTATGGGCTAGCAAGAAATAAAACACAATCGCACTTTCTACCGTTGAGATTGAATATATAGCCGTCAGTAGTTGTTGTGCACAAATACTATGGGTAAAACAATAATTGCTTGATTATGGTGTGAATTGTTCCAATATACCCACGAAGTGCGATAACACAAGTGCTATAAAAATGATCAAGAATCCAATTCAACACTCTAGAACTAAATACATTGACTTGCAATATCATTTCATTCGAGAACATGTGACTCTTAAGGACATTACCATTGAACATCTGTCAACTAAAGTCCAACTTACAAACATATTTATAAAATCCTTGAGTGAAGAACGATTTTACATGCTTAGAAGGAAATTAGAAATGATTGAATCTTGATTTCATATCAACTTTAAGTAAAAGTGACTTGATTATGCAATATCACTTTTGACATGAATTGAATATTAAAAGTGTTGCACAACACTTACATTTATGTGAAATAAATCCTTTAAACTAAATCTCAATGATTAAAATTTAGAAAACGTTGACCGTCGCAAATATCGACGGTTGCTACCGCCGAAAATCTCGGTGGCCTCGGGCGACCGCTGAAGTTTCGACGGTCAAAATCGTCGCAAAATATTTTTATAATTAAAAAAAAATAGCCGGCCGGCGGCCAGATTCGACCGCCAGCGGCCGTTGTCGAATCCGGATCGGCCGACGGGGGCCGGATACGAACGCTCGGCGGCCGATCCCGCCGCTGAGGGTCAACGCCCGGCGGCCGATCCAGCCGCTGGAGGCCGGATCCGGTCGCCCAACGGCCGATCCGACCGCCCAGCGGTCGATTCGGCCGCCCGATAGCCGATTCGGCCGAGAAATAAATTAAATTGGAAATAAAAGTTATTAATCTATGCTGAAATGATGATAATGCAGGTGTAAGATTGATATAATCTCATTCGTAGAAGAAGTCGTCAAATTAAACATCGAAAAATAAAGATTCAGTATACGACCAGTTGGGTCGATCGGCCATGAAAATCGATCGATTGATATCAAGTGGAAGAAATGTCGAGACTATATCGATCGATGGTCCGGTCGTTGCACTGGTCGATTGGTCAATACAGTAGAATTAAAAATGATGACACTATAATGATCGACGTCGAAACTATACCGACCGATGTATCGATCAATTTTGAGATATATCTATCGATGTCGAGACGTTACCGGTCGATGTACCGATCGAAGGATCGGTCGATCGGACAGCGCAAAAAATCGTAAATATGCCGCAATGGTCATATTGACCGGTCGATCAACCATTAATGCGGTCGACCGGTCACAGTGCTAGATGAATAGTAACGACTATTTTTTAAGGAGAAAATCGTGAAAAACTTTTTGGACGAAATTTTCACTAGTAGAAGCCTATAAAAAGAGTGTCAAAGCATGAAGAAAACTTATCCAAACAAGAAAAATCATTTAAAAATTTCTTTCAAATTCTTGAGTCCAAATTTGTAATTTCTTTCCTTTTCTCTTCTAAGTTTTAAGTGTGAGAAAATTTTATAAAAGAAGAGAGTTAGAGTGAATCTTTATTTTGTGATCTAATGAGATTGAGAGCTCATTGTAAAAGAGGAGTGCCTTGCCTCTTGAGCAGAGAAAAAGACGTGTGGTGTAAATAAAGTTTTTCTTTCCCAACAAGAAAAAAGAAATATAGTGAATCTCTGACGGACTCGAGATCAAGAAGTCGGAGCGGGGACGTAGGTCAAAGAGTTGAGGCCGAACCTCATCAACATACCGTGTCTCTCTATGTTTACTCTCTTACTCACTTTTTTTTGTTATTTGCTTGTGATCATTTTTATTGATTTTTCGGATGTGATTTTGTGAAAAGTTTTTTATACACCAATTCACCACCCCCTCTTGGTGGTTTCGACCCTATAGACACAAATTTTGGCATTGATTGCTCAAGTGCTCTTAGTCGTCACCACCACGTCCTAGAGGGTGTTGGTTGGCCCATGGTGACACCATCATGAAGTTGGCTTATGGTGTTATTTGTTTTGCTTGATGTTGTGTGTGCAGTCTTATTTCATGAATGTTGAGCATGCTTTACAGTTCAAGATATCCAATTGAAGTGTTGTGAGTTTCGAGTGAAGCCACAATCATGTTGTAATCAGGATGCAGCATGCAAGTTTATTGGCAATGATCTTCACTTGAAGCAGGAAAGTTGCCAACAAGGAGTCACCATGTTTAAGATTTTAGTGTTGCATCTTTAGCCACAAGATGGGAGTCATGGGAGTCTCGAAGAGAGCACGATAGGCTTGCTGGAGAGCAAGCTAGACCTCTCAAGAAGTGTTGAGGCCGTCAACCAAGGGAAGGATTTTTTTCCAAGAGAGAGGAGAGAAACCAACTTAGAAGGAGATGATCATGTTGCCTCCAATATGTATTGTTAGGCTCTACAACAGATCATCGGGAAGTCAAAGGAAGTAGAAGAAAGGTAGAGCTCGAGAGTTGCAGAAGTTCCGAGTCTAGTTAATTAGTTTATAACTGTTCTCTATATCATTTTCTATGTAACGCTTTTCTCTTCTGTTATATTCGTTGGCTAAGTATAAAAGGACGAAACTCTGTAGTTTGTTTTCTTAGTTTTTTTCCACTTCATTTCAGAAAATGAAATGAAAGTAGACACAAGTTCTTCCCAATCGGTTTTCTTCTTCTTCGACTAGATTGATGGCTAAATCTTGATATGATATTAGAGCTAGAATCTTCATATATGTATTCCAGTCGATTGTTGAGTGGTTAGTTTCATTTTTTTGAAATCAAAATATGGATTCATCTTCTTCTCCATCTGGATCTTCTTCGTCTTCTACTAGCATAGATCCAAATACACCTAGTTTGGTTCTTATGCATCATGTTCTTGTGGACTTTAACTATGTTGCTTGGAGCAAATCCTTCTATAATGCTTTGCGTGCTAAGAATAAATAGGGTTTCGTTGATGGATCTTGTTCTATGGAATCTATTGATCGTGCATTGCATTTTCAATGGAAACGTTGTGATTCGTTAGCAATTTCTTGGATTACAAGCAATGTTTCTAAGGAACTAATCAGTAATGCGGCTTATGATGAAACTAAATTAGTTATTTGGCTTGATTTGAAAGAAAGATTTCAGAGATCAAATGGTACTAAGATTTATATGCTTCATGGTGAAATTTATTCTATCCATCAAGGTTCACTTTCTATAGGAGAGTATTATAACAAGTTGAAATTTTTGTGGGAAGAATTGTCATTAATGATTCCTAGTTACTGATACATCAAGAGATTATTCTGTTTATCTGATTATCTAATTCAACAAAAGGTTTATAAGTTCTTGCTGGGTCTTAATGACTACTACAGCCAAGTTAGATATCAAATACTTTTGATATCTCCTCTACCTTCCATAAATCAAGTTTATTATATGATTGCGGAAGAGGAACAAAGAAATCGGTTGACAATCTCCACAAGTCAAAAATGCTATTTTTCTTTCTAATACTAGGCAGTTTAATAAGCCAAGATTAGAAAGAGATCCATTGATTATATGTGAGCATTGTAAGAAACCAGGACATTCCAAGGCTCAGTGCTTTAGGTTGATTGGTTATCCTGCAAACTGTAAATTCAGCAAAGGGGGCAAAAATCCAAATCAGGTAGCAGCAAATGTGTCAAATTATCAGAATTCTGCTCCTCATAACATTATTTCTCAAGGCATTTTATCAGATACAAATGAAGGTTTCAAAGCTAAAGGAATTAGGAAAGCACTTATACTCACTAATGATCAATATCATAGAATTCTTAAAGTTCTTGAAAAGGAAGAGAAAATAGAGCAAGGAGCAAATGTTCATGTAGCAGGTATAGTTGATAATTCATGCAAATTTATAGAAAATGTTTGGATCATTGATATTGGAGCTACACAACATATGACTTCAAACATGAGTTGTCTTTCAAATGTTTGTAAATTGGCTGATCAGAAATATGTTATTCTTCCTAATGGAGATAGATTGACAATAACACTTGTTGGGTCAATTGGTGTTAATTCACAGATTTTCTTGACAAATGTTTTGTATATCCCTGAGTTTAAATTCAATCTTATATTTGCATCCCAACTAACCAAAGACATTCCATGTCCCATTGCCTTCTTTCTGAACTTCTATCTTACGGGTGCTCTTGATTGGTAAAGAAAGTAATGGATTATACTATCTGGATTTCACTACGAGGGAGGCATAGATTTCTGATAATAATCAGCTTAGGAGTTTACAAGTAGCTGTCAAGGAAGATGATACTCTGCTATGGCATCGAAGGCTTGGACACTTACCAATACAGAGACTTAAGCTAGCCACTGCTTATGGAGACAATTTACATTGTGATGTATGCCCTTTGGCTAAACAAATTAGATTGCATTTTCTTGTGAAAGATAGATATCAGTGTAAAAACAAATTAGAGATCATTCATATGGATATTTGGGGACCTTATAAATTTGTTTCACATTCTAGGAATAAATATTTCTTAACCCTAGTGGATGTTTTCAGTAAACTCACATGGATTTACTTACTGAAATCTAAAGCAGCCAGTATTGGATGCCTGAAACAATTTGATAATCAGATGATAAACCAATATGAGACTAAAATCAAAATAATTTGATCAGATAATGGTGCTGAGTTCATGAGTCATCAATGTCAAAGTTTTTTAAATGATAAGGGCATTGTCCATCAAACTTCATGTTCTTATACTGATGCACGTAAAATATAACATATTTTAGATTATTATTTTAGTTAATTTTTTTGTAATTTAATCATGGCATGCATCATTTTAGATCACTTTTAGTCGTAATTATGGATTTATCGATTTCAATTATGAATTCTTTGAATATTTTAATTATGGATGAATTAATTAAATTTTGATAACTATTTTGCAAGAAAAGCCGAATACACGATTATCTGAGGGATTATATTTTATCAAGTTAATTGAATTATGGACGTACAAGCCGCAATTCGGATTATCTTTGGCCCATATTCTATCCATCATTTGGCTATAATGGACTTTGCGAACGTGATCCTATCAAATTGGGCAAAATACCATATCAATCAATATTATCGGCTGAGAACTCCAACGCCAAGCATCTATCCTTAACCAAGGTATATCGGTCGAGAACTCCAAGTAATCTTGGGGCAAAACATCATTATCAATCAAGAATCTCGGCCGCAAAAATTCCATGAAGTTTTATCCTTAACCAATTTATCAAGCGACCATTAACCAATCCTTGGGTGCAAACTATCATTAATGATAGATTTTGTGGTCGAGATTTACGAAGGATTATCATCAGGAACAAAACTGATAAGTTTTATCTGATCAAGCTATCGGCCATCAAACTATATCGTCAAAGTGGATAACTCAAGTTTTATCTTGCAAAATCAAATTCGACCGTACGATGTTCACTACCATGATTAACTTGAAGTCCGTCTGCACCTATAAATAGAAGAAGAAGCCATCGTTCCAACGTGTGCCTTGAAGTTTGGTTTTCTTCCACAGCAAGTCGTGAGCTTCGCGGACTTCGACCAAGAGAGAGAGAGTTGATCAGACGGCTGATTCAGACGCTCCGACAACATCTGAGGGCCATGATTTATTCTTGGTGCAATTCTTTCGATTATCATTTGTATTTTATTATTATATCTTTGTAATTCTAGGATGAACTCCATGATGTAGTTATTTTATTTTTAAGAGATTATTATTGTATGAAATTCTATAACCCTTATTTTATTATTATTGAATTTCGTTTGATCGATTTTTAATTGTGTTTAGTACTTTTGATTTAATTATTTAAATTTTCAAGTTAAGTAATTACTAGTTTGTGGATTACTTGATTTCAAATATTATTTAATTAAATTAAATGATTTATTTGAAATTAAAAATTGACATAAGTCTAATAACTAGTGTGTGGAGAATTAGATCTGTGTGGTCTGGTAATCTATATCAATTTGGAGTGATTAATAGTTTAGAATTTTCATATTAACGCATCTTAAATTTAATCTCATATGCATGAATACCAGTTTGTGGGACTTCAATTTTGATTAAATTTAAGATAATTTGATTTGTCAAATTAAATAGCAGAATTATCAATTTGTGGACTCTACGATTTTAACCTTGTAAATTAATAACTTGAGAAAATTCTTAATCCATCTTAAGAATTTTAATTTATTTTTTCTGGTTCACATATTTATCTTGGAATGCATTATCATTATAAGACCAATTTTAACATCATTATCTTATCTTATTATTCTCTACAAAACTTATCTTCAAAATCTATGTGTGGTGGCGAAGGTGGATGGTAGCTGAGATGTCCATGGCGCATATGATAGTCGTGGATGCGCCTCGTCATATGAACATGCTGATTCTGGAGGGATTCGAAGCGGCCCTAATGCTCCTGCATATTTGTGAAGTCTGCTCGAAGGGTGGTCAACTCTTGGGCCTGCCGGTGTTGCTCTTCTATAATAGCGTGTATCTCCTCTGCTTGACGAAGCTGCTCATCATACATAGATTCACACAGATTTTGCATGGAAGCATAGTTAGGCTAAGGTGGTGGAGGTGGATAGTAAGGTTGCTCCTGGGGTGAAGTAAAAGTGGGCTCTGGTGCTAGAAAGTGATTCCACACAGGTTGCGACGATTGAGGCTGCGGAGGTGGTGTGTAATATGTCGGCTCATGTGGAGACAAATAAGTGGCCTTAGTGCTTCCATTTGATCTTGTTCCTCATAAGGAGTGGTTGGTATGAATGAGGAATCAGAAGAGCTCTCATGTTTTGGAGACGGAATCGGATAAGGCACCAGCATATAGGGTGAAAGAGCAAATGCCTCATGTCGGAAAGCTGCCGGTGATGTAGCCTAGAAGACTTGTGGCTGCTGAAAGTATTGTTGGGCTACCACATAATCAGTAGAATCAAATCAGAGGAAGACTTTATCCTGGTGTGGCTGATCGATGGGAGTAGACGATCATGCAGATGGAATTAGTGGAGCAGCTACCTGCTTAAAAAGTAACTAATTATTAGGATTAGTTGGTGTAAATGCATTTCTATCACTGCAAGGCACCTCCAAATCACTCTCTTTAAAAATAGAAACTTTAACTCCTGCAGTGTTAGTCTTGGCGAGGCCCATGGCCAAAATAGTTTGTCGATTGAGGTGGGCAATTCCTGTGACAGCTTGAAGATCATCTAAGTCAAGTCTGAAGTGTTGAGCTATCGGCGTGATAAGGGCGCCCATACTGATGCTACCGCTCCAAAGAGTAGTACGGCGTTGAAAATGACGAATGAGGAAGGCGTCGACATTGACCTATGTCCTATGGATCAAGAATAACTTTCCCTCTTAGACGGCTCCATCACTGTCACTTCGCCTGCTAAAGGTGTTGCTAAACATGCGATGGACAAAGCGCAGTATAGGATTTTGGATTGTGCTTTCCTTAGCTGTACTCCAGACCAATCTATCTTCTTCAATTATTTTTTTTCAAAAATTTTCAGCATGAAAGTCAGTAGGAACATAACGACCCCCATAGTTGGGAATTCCATAAATATTATTAAAATCTTCTAGAGTCAATGTGAAAGGTCGCCCGTATAGTTGAAATGAAATGTGGGGTTGATAATACTATCTGCCATTTAAATTGAAGACCTCGAGAGATGACAAGAATTCCATAGTAAGTACTTCATAAGTCGGCCACCACTGTTGAATAAAATCTGAAAGGCCAATTTGAGAAAATAATAAATGGCTATAGGCAAATAAATTGTACTCCCTCAGTATCTCGGTGTCTAAAAATTTAGTGGCGTTGACTCGGACAGCAGACAATCTTTTAAAACGATCTTAGTAGGCAGGCTTGGTCCAATAATAATCTCCCGGATATGAAATTAACTACAAAGATTGTGGCACGATCTGGGTGTCCGATTGTCGTCGGTCGCGATGCTCCCTCCAAATATTAGCAAATCGCCTCATTATAAAATATAAAATTTGCCCAAGGAAGAAAGGTGGTGAAGTGCTCGGCCTTTGAAGAGAGACTCGGTCGGTAAGAACAACGACAGAACTTCGGTTGTAGTTCGGTGGGCTTTCGGCCATAAAAAGGATGTTGCTGAAATTGGTGCTTCAGGATAGCATCTCGGCCGTAATACAGAGGTTGATCGTCGGTAATGTTGAACAAGAAAGGTGGTTTCAGCCGCAACAATTGTCGGTGATGATCCTCGGCCGTAAGTGGATCTCGGCTGCGATACGTGCAAGGGAGAAGTTGAAGACCGGCTATCGATGAAGGTTTTCGGCCACAAATGACGAAAATGGAAAGATGGCGGCTGATGTGGAGTTCGAGCAGTCCGGTGCAAAGGAAAAAAAGAGAGGGACGTTGCGGCCGCAATAGTTGATGGCGACGATCGGTGAAGGGTCTCGGTTGTAATTGAGAACAGAGAGATTGACGGTCGACGTCCGACGCAAAAGAAGGAAAGAGAGGGCCGCAAATGGAGTAGATGGCTTCGTTTCCATCTGCAAGACAAATGCCAGGGTCAGTATATATAGACAACTATGGCCGTGAACTTACCTGTACAGGATGATCTGTCAAATCGATTTGAATTAGGACGCAAAGCATGCATTACGCCAGTTGAAGTGTCACGTCGGGCGCCAACTTTCAAGGTTTGTGTATGCACAGTGCACGTAAAGTCACGTCGGTGTCGGAGATCAGGCTCCGAATTTTTTTTCTTTTTGCGCCCGTGATGTGTCTCATCTTGTCGAGTAGTCAGGTGGTGTCAGTGATTGGAGTGTACATCCGTGATACATCTCAGTCAAAGTCATTTGAGGTCTTCACTTGGAGGCCAGTGGATTCAGGTGGTAGTTCACGTGCCCCGACTTATCATGCATGTGAAGCGCCTGGTCGACGTATCCGAAGAAACGATTAATCGAATTTCTCTCCCTCCATAAAATAGAATATTAATCAGATGACTCCATAATTAATAAATGTTCACTAAAAAATAAAATAAAATAAAATTTTACCCAAACTAATTCTACGTAATTAAAGCAACTAATTAAAGACTAATCTAAAGAAAAAAAGGATGGAAATAGTTCTAATTTTATAGTCGTCAACTTGACTTAGTCCTGATGAAGATCAAGGCCTATTTTACTCTTCTCCCCTTGGATTTTTCTCTGTGTTGCTTGAGAGAGAGCCCGGTGTACGTCCAGTCAGTTGTGTCGCCATCTGGCCTAATTGTCTTTCCAAATTTCGAATTGATGCATCCTGATTTGTGGCTCTAGACTCCGTATTCTTTTGCAATGATATGATTTGTGTCATCATCTCTTGCATGTGATTTGATGATTGATATTGGGGAGCATCAGGTTGTCTTTTCAATATATAATCTTTTGATGGACCAGAAGATTGTCCTTGATTTTGATTATAGGCAAACTTCAGATTGTGTCTCCAACCATAATATTTGCTCTTGAAAAATGGGTTGGAAATAAAGTTAGCAGTTTCAATTTGATTTGAATATGAAGTGTTACCTGTAGCGCAATAATTGCTTGAGTTTCCCATTAGTGACATAATTTGCTCGAATTTTTGATTAAGTGACTCCAGCTGAGTCACTATTTTTGAAAATTGTATTCCTTGTGCACCATGTACATCATAAGTTCGGTGAGGTGGTCTCCTTTCTTGACTTGACTTAAGGGCTACAGCTTCAATAATATCATGTATCTCACTAGGGCGTTTAGATCCCAGCACTGTCCCTCCTGCTAATTGGTCGAGCTTATCTTGATCTGCAACTCGCAATCCATGGTAGAAATCTTCCATCACTTGCCACTTTGAGATTCTATTGTCAGGAACTCTGGCTAACAGTTCCTTATATCGTTCTCAAGTCTCATTGAATGTCTCATTGTCATTTTGAACAAAGGCCCTTAATTCTCTTCGATATTTATCTGCTTTTTGTGGTGGACAATATTTTTCAACAATTTTTTCTACCAGCTCTAACCATGAGTGAATCGATCCTGCAGGCAAAGTTTTAAACCATGTGGGAAATAATAAAAGACGAATAATTTCAGAAGAAACATTATTATTTCTAAAGATGCTCAGAGTAGCAAGAAATTTGTCAAGGTGATCGTGAGGGTCTTCATGAGATCCTCCTCCAAATTGAGATGCTTGTATCATCATCACGATTGCCGGATTGATCTCAAAATTATTTGCATTAATATCTAGCAGCACAATGCATGATTCTCGGTCACTATATCTAGCCGAGACGTACTCTCTCATAGAAAGCTCTACTTCATCTTCTTCACGAAGATTATTTTGTGGCGAAACTAGTTCATTTTGCTGCTCCTATCTCTGATTATTGTGTGCTTGTTCAGTCAATTTTTTATATTCTTTCTTAATTGACGAACAGTTCTTTCAATTTCAAGATCAAATTCCAAAATTGGATTTGAACTCCTAGTGTGCTTATCAGAAGATTCTAGGATTGGTTGTGGTTAAATTTTTAGTAGTGCTTGCAACAACCAATTTTCAGTAAGATAAAAGAGAGAAAGAAAAGAAAAATATAATATAAAAAATAAATAAAAAGAAATACAGATAATAGGTCACGATGAAAAAAGATTACCAAGTTGAGTTCGAAATTTAAACCGATAAAAATAAAAGTCTTTCAAGCATTATCAAAAATTCAAGGAACATAAAGTCTCAAGCATTATCGAATACGGCGTAAAAGAAAACTCAGACACTCTTCAAATGTCTTATCAAATCGAAAGGCGTAAAAGAAACCAATTCAAATGCCAAATATTAACATTTCAATCGAAAAAAATTAAATAGATGGTCGTAAAAATCATGCACTTGTTCGGCCGTAAAACTTGGAAAAATTAACCTGTCAACATGCAGGCACAAAATGAATCAGGAACCTAATTACGGCCGCAAAAGCAATAATCAGCATTAGAAAAAAATATTTTCAGATAGGTCAATGAACATTGATTTGCTTGGCCTCCAAATAGAAGCTATCGACATCTCGGCCGAAATTAGATTAGTTGGAAATAAAATAATCCAAGGCTCGTTCGGCTGCCAAAACCATGAAATAATGCCAAAAGATTAATCGCATAAAACTCGTTAGATTATGACCGAGATAAAGTCGAATTAACATTTGTATCATCACAAACAAATTTCAAGAAATTCAGATAAAATGACTCAGGAACGCAAAAGTTAGATTATGATCGCAAAACAAGATTAAGAAAATAATTGTCGGCCGCAAAAGTCACGCACTAATGGATTAATAGAGATGAAAATCCAAGGCGCAAAAGAATAACACGACATATCTGCGGGAGATTTAACCAACGTCATACATGATGCAAAGAAAATTTCAAAAAATTATCGGCCGCAAAATCATGCATTAATCGAATGCTTAATCAATCCAATGCACAAGAGAAAGAAATCAATTCGATCATCATGGATAAAGTGAAATTTCGGCCGTAAAACTTAGATAAAAATTGCCAGCTGCAAAATTTAAGGATAAAAGTTTGTCAAATAAACGGATTCTTTTGTGGGCATAAACTCTTTTTCGAAGTCATTAAAGCCAAAACGAGGTCAATCAAACGTATACGTTCAGAAAAATTTTACGCCCGCAAATAAAAAATGTGCTTCACGGCCAATAATTAAATCAAACAGATTTGAAATCAAATAAGATCTTTAATCCCAAAGCGCAGAACAAAAGTTAATATTGCGGCCGCAAAATTGAAAGTTTATAACTCAGCCGCAAATCCAGTAAAGCTGACAAAATCAATCACGATCATAAATCCATAAGTCGACATAGATAATCAGAAAAATTCACTTGGTGTCAAAATTTTATATTAGAATACTATTAACTGAAAGTCAACAAATTTTAATCCGAAATTAATTGATAATCCCGTGATCATTATATGCAAAAAAAGAAAGATGATTATTTACACAAATAAAAATAATTAAAACAGATAGTACATATTGACAGAAAAGAAAATATTTATTTACAAAAAATATTTATTTACAAAAAAACATTTACATCTCCTAATAATTCATAAAAATCAGAAATCAATTAATAAAATATTCCCCGGCAATGGCGCCAAAAAACTTAATGCGTAAAATGATGTAGCAAAATAAAATCGCTAGCAAGTGCACTAGTCGCTCAAGTAATATAGTAATAGGAGTAAAGAGTGTCGAACCCACGAGGAATATTATTAATTTAATATTTGAATTTATAAATTAATAAGAGAATGAAACATAGATTTTGAAGATAAGTTTTGTAGAGAAAATAAGATAATAATAAGATAAGATAATGATGTTGAAGTTGGTCTTAGAATGATAATAATAAAATAAGATAATGATGTTGAAGTTGATCTTAGGATGATAATGCATTAAGGATAAATATGTGAACTAGAAAAGATAAATTAAAATTGATAAATTTGAAATTATGACTAAAAGTGATCTAAAATGATGCATGTCATGATTAAATTATAAAAAAATTAACTAAAATAATAATATAAAATATGTTATATTTTGCATGCATCATATACTCAACAGCAAAATAGATTAGTAGAAAGGAAACACATGCACTTGTTAGAGGTTGCCAAATCATTGTATTTTCAGTCCTCCGTACCAATTAAGTTCTGGGATGAATGTGTAAAAGCTGCAGTGTATTTGATCAACAGAATGTCTCTTAAAGTATTGGAAAATGAATCAGCTTACCATAAGTTCTTTGGCGAAAAACCAGCTTTAGATCATATCAGAACATTTGGCTGTCTTTGTTATGTGTCTCTTTTGCAAGTTCAAGATAAGTTTGATCGACGAGCTAATCCAGCAGCTTTCTTGGGATATAGCAGCACACAAAAGGGTTATCGATATCTTGACTTAGTTACTAACAAATTGTCTGTTAGTAGAAGTGCTATTTTCTATGAAAATGTGTTTCCATTTTCTCTTAAAAGATCACATGTGGTATTTGGAAAGATAACAGACAATACTCAATGCCTAGATGATATACTACCAAAGAGGATTCATTTTCCTGTCTCTAATGAAGAATATCAAGATGATATATCATTTGTTGATTCTCCCAATAGTCCAGATACAAATGACATGCATATTGAATTACCTTCTATTTTAGTTGAACCATATCCAACACAGTCTGCATCTCCTGCAGAATCAAGTTCTATAGATTCTTCAAATCCACCGATGTTCTCATTCCAATTAGAGAAAAAAGGGTGGTTTGACAGCTAGTTTGGATGAAGGATTATGTAATGAATTCTAAAACTCCATATCCCATATCCAATTATCTCACTTTTAACATACTGTCAAGCACTTGTGCCAATTTTTTGGTTGCTAATGACTCAATTCTTGAGCCACCTACTTATTCTCAGGCCAGTACAAATCTAGAATGGATTAAGACAATGCAGTTAGAGCTTGATGCACTTGAAGCCAATCACACATGGGATCTAGTTACTCTGCCACATGGTAAAAAATCATAGGATGTAAATGGATATACAACGTCAAATTGAAATCTAATGGTGAAGTTGAAAGATTCAAAGCAAGACTTGTTGCAAAGGGCTTTAGTAAAAAAGAAGGGATTGATTATAAGGATACTTTTTCTCCTGTTGCAAAAGTAGTCACTATAAGAGCTTTTCTTATCTCAACAGTTCAACAGAATTTACCTATATATCATATGGATGTAAATGATGCATTCTTGAATGGTGATCTATTTGAAGAAGTATATATGTCTACCCCTCTAGGTCTCAATACTTGTGCTAAAGTATGCAAACTCAACAAGTCTCTTTATGGTTTGAAGCAAGCTTCTCGTCAATGGTACTTGAAGTTTTCTGAAGTATTAGTAGCCAATGATTTTGTACAAAGTTATAATGATTACACTTTGTTTACAAAAAATATTCAACATCAGTATGTTGCTATTCTAGTATATGTAGATGAGGGAATTCTGTCACACTCATTCATCAAACTAAAGATTACTTACAACAGAATTTCAAGCTTAAGGTTCTGGGATCACTAAAGTACTTCCTTGGAATGGAAGTTCTGCGTTCTGGTCAAGGAATATTATTAACACAACGTAAATATGCTCTCTCTCTCTGATTGCATATATGGGTCTTACTGCTTTTAAACCATTTGATACTCCTTTGGAAGCAAATATGAAACCTACTACGATTGAATTTGACAAATATATATCTCTGAAGTCGTCTGCTATGCTACTTGATCCTATTTTATCAAATCCAAAATCTTTCAAATGTCTCATAGGTCGTTTGATTCATCTAACTCAAACATGACTAGACATAACTTTTGCTGTAAGGCATTGCAGCTTCCAATCTCTTTACCAATTACTCTATTTTCAGATAGTCGTCCTACGATTCAAATTGCTAAGAACCCTACGTTTCATGAGAGAATGAAGCATATTGACATTGATTGTTATTTTGTTGGAGAACGTGTTCTTCAGTAGTTTGTTAAGTTGATCTATATCTCGACGGGTGATCAGTTAGCTGATGTGCTTACAAAGGGCCTCTCAAGAAAGCAGCATGAATTTCTTGTCTTCAAGTTGGGACTGTTAGATGTGTTATAGTCGCCAACTTGCGGAGGGCTGTTAGGCTCTACAACAGATCATCGGGAAGTCGAATGAAGTAGAAGAAAGGGAGAGCTCGACAGTTGCAGAAGTCCCGAGTCTAGTTAATTAGTTTATAATTGTTCTCTATATCATTTTCTATGTAAAGTCTTTCTCTTTCATTATATTTGTTGTCTAAGTATAAGAGGACGAGACTCTGTAGTTTGTTTTCTTAGTTTTTTCCACTTCATTCCAGAAAATGAAATGAAAGAAGACATGGGTTCTTCCCAATCGATTTTCTTCTTCTTCGACTGGATTGATGGCTAAATCTTGACATGTATATTGTGCAACGGGAAGTTGATTGGTCGTGGGTGTTGGCAAACATGGTGTTGCGTTGTTGACGTAACATTTCATCTCGTAACAGTTGATTAAAGACGTGGTTATGCCATCCATTAAAGGTAATTAGAAGTATGATGTTTGATGGAGATGAGGTCCTGGGCTTGGTGAAGAATTCGCCTGTTAGGAAAGAGGTTGAGGAGGAGGAAAGTGTGTTTTACGTGTTTGATGTGACCATAGGTACTTAGCCCTGATATCATAACAATGCAAGCATTTTAGCATTGATTTATTCAGATATTAATAGCTGCTGAGTACAAGGTATTTTTATAATACGCAAAAGTTAACAACACATTTTGAATGCATCCTAGTTAGTAGGCTATGGCCATGTCGTAGAAGGCTAAGTAAGATGTCCATGGCGATTAAATTCGAGATTGGTTCCAATAGACATAACTAACGAGTTACAAGGCTTTTCATGGGTCATGACACCATGTTATGAGTGATGAAATATATATAACCACTTATTACAGACCAATTTCACGAATCTTACAAGTATTTTCATGAGCCATGACAAAGGAAATTGAAGTCTATGAATTCACTGACCATCCCATGTTCTCGTGTTTCAAATCGTGAGTCATCAAATGAAATTCTGCAATTATCTAGAATTCACAAGTTGTGAATGTCCATCGGTAGGAATTTAATAAAGTCTAGTGTCGTGACTATTTAGGACTAAAATTTCAAATTCATTGACTACAACATGGTGATAGTGCTAGTAACCGTGAGTACTTTTCACACAAGAAAACTTAGAGACACTCAAATTTTTTATCAAGTTAATTAGTACTTCGCAAGAAAGTGAATATGTATTTTACTTAACAAAAAATCATTGTTCAATCAAATATAAAATGAATTTAATATTTTTGTAAATTGATATTTAATTTATATAGGCCAATCAGTCATCAAATGACCCTTCATGTATTAAGTTCATAAATTTCATATACTAACATATTTTATGATCCCATGTAATTGGGTTTACACTTCACATGGCGTAAAATTATAAAAACTTGGTATGTTTTGGAAGGTGCAATGTGCACATCCCTTTGGTACATAGCACAGGTAAAACCCTAAACCCTCTTGATCCACGACGTCTCCCAAAGAAGCCTTCGGCCATGGCGTCTGCCGCCGTGATCCGTCAGCGTTCGCGCCCCCTCCCGAGCCTCCTCTCAGGCCTCGCCCTTGTCCGCTCCATGGGGGGCGGCCCTCGGACCTTTCCCGGCGGCCTCAGCAAGTGGCAATACAAGCGGATGCACGAGAAGATGGCCAGGGAGAAGGAGCGGCGCCTCCTCCAACAAGAGAAGCAGCTCTATCAAGCCCGTCTACGCTCCGAAATACGCGCCAAGCTCGCTGGCGATACCTCCTCCGCTGGCGGTGGCGCCTCCGAGGCCGTTGGCATGACATCCAAGGACCATATCAAGGCCCTCGCCGACCGCTTCATGAAGGCTGGGGCGGAGGACCTCTGGAACGAGGACGACGGACCCCTCCGATCCCCTCGCCCTCGCCAGTCTCGTGCTCCCAATTCGATGCCACCGCTCGATCTGAGGAAGCTCGCGGACTCTCGCCATAATTTGGCGGGTGATCGGGGGACCACATCAAAGTCTTCTACCGGATTTCTTGAGCAGAGGAGGGAGTACTCATCGATGATCGGAAGAGCCACGGAGAAGAAACAAAATGCAAAGTGGAGAAGGAATTCATCAAGTGAAGAGGAAGGGGACGACTCCAATTTGGATTTGATGTTTAGCAGAGATGGCAGCGAAACCAAGAGGAATTCAAGATTGTTTCCGAGGTTTAGCATTCTAAGCGATGGCGAAGCTGAAGAGTCAGATACTGGGGGTGGAAGGAGGGATCAGAAGGAGATGTTTAGTCGGGCTGCCTTGCGAAAGCATGATGTGAAGACCGAGAGGAGGGTGCCTAGGCATGTCAGGGAAAGAAGTGATTTTTATAGTGAAACTCGTGATGATTTGCAAAGCAGAAGGTCATTTGGAAACGAACAACGCCAGTATGAGCCAAGGGGTGATTCACTTCTTACTAACAAGAGGTAATGGGAAGACAAAAGTGGTTTCAAAGGATGATACCAGAGGATGAATCTGTTTCTGTACTATTTTGTCATTTCCAACAACAGTTCAATGAATTGCTAAATGAATCTTGTGCATCGTTATTATATTGCAGTTACAGCAGAAGCTGATAAGGAGGCCAAGTATTGTAAACAATAAATAAGTTTAATTAGATTATCCATTCACACACTTGTTGTGTTTAGCATCCTTACTATAATATCTTACCTCAAGTTTCAAAGCGTACTACAGTTGTTTGTTAAATGACAATGCATTTTGGCCAAATTCCTTTGAGAACATGTGCATGATTTCTGCCATGGTATTAATAATGTTTTGACGGCTGGAAGTAAACTGTTTTGAGTCATCTAGCTTTAATCTAGCATTCAACTGAAGTGTTAATTAGCTTCTGCATCCTTAATTGTTGGGCTTGACCTATTGTTCACAATGTTTGATGGTTTTGCCATGGTAAACTTGAAAACTCAAAATATTATATCCTGCTGAAGAACACACTTTACCAAGGAAAATGGACTCAGTAGATTTCATTAAAGAAATGATCTTAATTGACATTACTGTTTTTGTGAAGGATCAACTAATTGCTTTGATCTGGACTCTGGAGGATATTTCTTCAGAGCCAAAAAAAAAAACAATTTCTTCAATATTTTTTCCTGTTATTCTATTTAAACAACCTGATACAGCAGTTTTTTGTTCTTGTTTATGTGAATGATCTTCTACAAAATTCACATTTTCACCTCAAACAAAAACTTGACCATGTTTGCAGTCATTTGTCCTCAGATTTGATGAGTATGGCATCTCTCCCCTCACCATCAAAGCTCTCGATAATGCTGGATATATGCAAATGACTGTTGTGCAAGAGGCAGCCCTTCCTGTTTGTCTCGATGGTGTGTTATTTAGGGCTTCAATTACACATTCCTGATTAAAGTTGGCACCTTGTTGCTTTAAATTAAAGTTGTAACATTGTCCTGCTACTTTTTTCATCACGTCATCCGAATTATTTTTTTAAGTTCCATTGATATTTGCCTTTTACATCTAAGAAAACAATATATGTACCAGGTAAAGACATCCTGGTGAAAGCAAAAACAGGCACCGGAAAGACTGCCGCTTTTCTGGTAAATATTTCATATATAACTTGAGATTAATAACTTAAACAACTGGTTCTCGTAAGATTTCAGTATTTTATTAAAGAACAGCTTCCTGCAATTGAAGCAGTACTCAAGGCAACGAATAATAACTTAAATCAACGAGTGCCTCCAGTTTTGGTTCTCATCATTTGCCCAACGAGAGAGCTCGCCATTCAGGTGGCTGCAGAGGCAAAAGTTTTGTTGAAGTACCATGATGGAATTGGCGTCCAAACCCTTATTGGTGGTACAAGATTTAAGGTTGATCAGAAACTGCTTGAATCAAATCCTTGCCAGGTCTGTCTTCTTTAGAATTTAACCAACTTTTGGACCAAGATTTATGAACCACTATAACTTTTGGGTATCTGAAGGAATCAGATTCTACTTTTAACTTCACAAGAAATCGTCTGTTGTCAGATGATCGTTGCAACTCCAGGAAGACTATTGGATCATATAGAGAACAGATCTGGATTTTCTGTACGCTTAATGGGTTTGAAACTGCTAATACTTGATGAAGCTGATCACCTTTTGGATCTTGGCTTTAGAAAAGACATTGAGAAAATAGTTGATTGTGTGCCACGTCAAAGACAGTCACTATTGTTTTCAGCAACAATTCCAAAGGAGGTATATTTTTTTAATGCCCTTTTGAGCCTAGGCTAAGACTTTCTTTTTACTCTCTAAAAAAATTATTTTATTCATAGTTAGAGATATTCTGCATGCTGTTATGCTGAACATTGTAATATGTGAATTCTAGGTGCGTCGAGTCTCACAACTTGTCTTGAAGAAAGACCATGTCTTCATTGATACAGTGGGCTTGCGAGCTTTGGAAACCCCGGCCAAGGTAGTTTTCTTCACAAAAGAATAATGGAGTAATTTGAAACATCTAGATTGACTTATTGCAGTTGAATATAGTAATGCTGACCAATCACTCTCAGTAAGCAGCTTTTGCTACCATCTGCTTTTTAATGCTATCATATCATATGTTCTAAAACAATGCATTAACATGTTTAACATTGCTTGTGACCACCTTTAGGAAAGTAATAAACTGAACTCTGTCTTTCTGTTTTCTGTCTTGTTAAACAGTATATTTTTTCATTACATTGAACGAATGTCCTTTCCTTGTTCTGGACTACGTTGCTTTCCCATCTTTCTTTCTGGCAGCTCATTTGTGTATTGCATTCATCATGTGCTTTGATTACTATTATACTATCTATAGAGGGCAGTGATAAAATAAGCAACTGAGAATTGGCACCTTAAAACTGGATGACAGTAGTCCAGGATGCATTATCACATTAAGAAAGAAGATGTTTCTGTTCTAGGTGAAATGCTAATATTGGAAGATGGATTCTTAATATAGTGCAATATGCATAAGGGGACCTGATGAGTACACCAAAAACATATTTTAGCAGGGAGCTAGTATAAACAACTATTAGGATTAAGCCCATGGGATTAACCTTATTTGAGTAGTAAATGGATCAAGCCATATTAAAATTTATGGCTTGATCCAGTTACAACTCAGGTCGTTATCCTCAAAAGTAAATGTATAGATGCTGGCAAGATGCACAAAGGGGCAAATTGTGTTCTATGATAATGCCTATGAGAACAAAGGGATGAATTTGGGGATGATATCTGGACTTTTGGTGGCTTCTTGCATGTTCTTTTTGTCGAACAAATAAACAGATTATTCCCTTCTATCATCATTGTGTTTTCATTGCATCCAATTTGTTTTAGCTTTCCTAAAAACAAAATGTTTTAGCTTGAACTAGTAATCAAACCATTGCCAACTTCTGCTGAATACAGAAAATTTTATGCAGATTATGCAGTCATGTTTTGTTGCACCTCATGAACTGCACTTTCATCTGGTTCATCACCTGTTGAAGGAACATATCATGCAGGAGGTAGATTATAAGGTAAATGCCACTGTACTTGTAACCTCATGGTGACACATATATAAACAACTAACACACGAGCCCTGTTCAGGTTATTGTATTTTGCACTACTGCAATGGTGACAGCTTTTATGTTTGTACTTCTTCGAGACCTGAAGATGAATGTCAAAGAAATGCATTCTAGGAAGCCACAACTTTATCGAACTCGTATATCAGAAGAATTTCGTGATTCTAAACGTGTGATTCTTGTTACATCAGATGTTTCTGCTCGTGGAATGAACTACCCAGATGTAACTCTTGTGATTCAGGTAACCAGAGAACCTTGACAGATTTATTAACATGTTCACCTTTTTTTTAAAAAAAATTAACATGTTCACCTCTTTATACTGCATATGTAGACCTCCAGTTTATTCATACATTCAGAAACTCACATACTGTTTAACAATTCTCAGATCGGTATTCCTCCTGATCGTGAACAATACATACATCGACTTGGAAGGACAGGGCGTGAAGACAAAGATGGAAAGGGTATTTTAATACTTGCTCCGTGGGAAGAATATTTCTTGGATGAGATAAAAGACCTACCTATCGAGAAATCTCTGCTACCACAGCTTGATTCAGAAACTAATCAAATGGTAGATGTTTCAATGTTTACACTTTCTAGCTTAACAAATGTTGGCAATTCCTTTGAAAAAACATGTGTCTGTCATTTCTTGTTGTAGTTGCATTTTCTTCTATGTTTTTGCCTTAAACATTTAAGTCACACATGTTGTATTGTTATGTACTGTAGGCAGGCATAATGAGGTTTATGATGAATCGTGCCCTAAAAGATGTTTAGAATGAATTGAAGTTGTTCACTTTTTAAAGGAGGAGGTGTCTTTCATTTTTTTTCCTTTTGAGAGTGGGAGTGTCTTTCATTGACTAATGTTTTTTTGTTATCGGGGTAGGTACTTTTATGCTTGCATTTACTATTTGGGGAAAAGGACTCTGTGTGGAAAGATGCCTAGATGACTCTTGAATTAGTCCTTTTTAAAGGTGGTCATTTTATGACAAAATTTAGTAGTTTCTTTCTTTATGCCTAAAATCAATTGTTTTTATTCATATGTTTTCTTGCATCTTTGCTTTTTGTTATTTTGCATAGAAACATCTCAACTTTTTTGCATACAAAGTATTTACTTGTTGCTAATGGAATTTGGCCTATGTTATTCCTCGTATCCTTTATTTCACTCCGATAGTGTGATTTGTTAACACATATCCTATATAAGCTTCCCCTCAAAGAACTATCATGGATGAACTATGTTAATCCAGTTATTTTTTTTGTCATCATATTGTGGGGATCAAATTATTTCTTTACGCCTTTTATGATTTCTCAACCTTTTGGTAACTTTCTAGATCGAAAGCTCTGAAATATCATGGATCCTAGCCCATGACTATTGGCTTTACATTTCTAAAAATATTGCAATATGATTGAGTGACCTTTAATTTTTTTTCTCAATTTTTTTGGCTCAGGTTGAGGATTCCATTGGAAGGGTGGATACAAGCATTAAGGAGGCAGCATATCATGCCTGGCTTGGATATTATAATTCTATTAATGAGATAGGGCGTGATAAAACAATGCTGGCTGATCTTGCAAATAGGTTTTCTCGATCTATCGGCCTGGACAACCCACCTGCACTTTTTAGGAAAACGGCTTTGAAGATGGGGCTGAAGGACATTCCTGGGATTCGAGTGAGGAAGTGAATCAATGAGGTTACTTTTGTTCCATTAAGTTATTAAAGTATCTGGGTGAATATCCTCTCATCCAGATACCTGTTTATGCAGATTGAAGATGAAAGCATGTAATGGTAAGAACATACTTCAGTTCTCTAAATTCTGAAGAAATTTGCCAATTCATTATGTTGTCTTGCATCTTCCAGTTCTTGCGACCTCCACATGATAGTCATCCGACTGCTAATCATGATTACGTCTGATGACTGACAGGTTTATTGTCTATCCAAGCCGAATTTTATCTGTTGGACGACACTAGGCGGCTTACTGAAACAACAGTCCCAGAGCGATGGGTTTCTATCAGGAGATCAATATGGTTCGAGTATACTTGCCCCGAGAAGTGAACCCTACATTTATGTTAGAAATACCCTATGTGATGTGCCGTCATATCACCACGCAAGGATGACATTGCTGTTCAATCCCCGTGAAAGCTTTTTGCCTTATTACTTGAAGATTCTGTGTAAATATGCACAAAATGGAACTCCATTTTCCATTTTGCCAATGTTTGCGTGATGAAACCATGACCATAAATCTTGCCAATTTCTATTGCTTCGTTTAGAATTTACGAGACTCGTGTTTCAGGGTCTTGCTATCGTCAGTTGTTGTAGAAATTTGCAGATGAATACATCTCCAAAGCTGTTGTTGAATGAAATAATTTGTTTCATGTACGTGTGCATTTCACCATGTTATCATACTTTTGCAGGTTACGTCCTAACATGCATTAATTAATGCAATTATGCATAAAAAAGATCACTATTTTTGTCCTTAATCGTCATATAATATTTCCAGGCAAACAGGGAGACTTGCTACCACCATTATTAGGTCAATACCATGATCATCATTTTAAGCACTTAAGGTTGTTGTGTGCTTCTCATAGATTGGAATGTTTCATATTTTACATATGTTAACAAGCTCAACAAAACATCATTACTTACAACATGCACAAGGAGATCTATCACCAATCTGCTGCTTCAACTGTCCGGTGCAATCTGACCCTCAGCGAGAACCAGTAAAGATCTCCAACGATTGCGAGTTATTGCTGCTGTTCATCTTCCTCGACTTTGGGTGCCAAGTAGTATCTGATGTAACCCATGTCTGCGATCTTGTACTCCACTGACATAGGAAGGTCCGATGACATGCTGATGGCAACAGTGCTCGACAGAGGAGTTGCCTTCGTGAACGAGCTCATGTAGCGAAGAGCGAACGAGAGCGTGACTGGCTCGCTCACTTCTATCAAGATCGATTCTTCAGGCTGCAAAGAAGGTGCAAAATCCACAATTCAGGTTCCATTTTTCATATTACAAAGGGAAGTCTGAACTGCTGTCATTTGATTCTTTTAGCTCTCCTCGATAAACTTAGAACATTATACCTAGAAATAAACACGAAAAATTATCAATGACATCCGGTATATGCTTTTCCTTGTGGAACTCCACAACGGTTGGTATCTGATATGCAAAGCTTGAGAACACGTCGCAATTCTAACAAAAATCAACCTTACAAAAGTTGTTTTTTCTTCTATCCCTTCTGTTTACCTTGTCAGGAGATGCATGTGGCCGGTAAATGATATTTGCATTCCCCATTTCTCCACTGGTTGAGAACTTCACTCCTTCCTTGGTCACAGATATTATAACTGAGCAAAAAAGAAAGAACGAAAGAAAAAAAAAATCAGAGGTACAGATACAAACTCTCATGGCAATCGACCTACTTGAAGTACCAGAATCGCCAATGCTGCTCAGGTCCCTGCAGAGGCGAGCGAACTCTTGTGAAGGCATCACGACGGTTGCCTGGTACTCTGCTTCCGGGATGCCCAAGTGCTCGCTGTCGATCACCATCATTTTTATCTCATTGTCTTGGATCTTGTCCTGATCTGAAATTAACGTTCCAAGTCGCAGGCTAAAATTATCTCAATGAAGTGATTTGTTAAAAAAAAAGGGGAAATCACAACCTGCTTTTACCAAACAATTGAGAAAGCAGCTGTCACGCTTGCAATAGATAATACTCAAACTTTGTTGACATAAACAACTAGTAAATATATGTCACAATGGATTGTCAACTTTTGGGTCTCGAACAAATTCGAATATAACAATTATTTACTAATAAGTTCCATATTTAAAATGTCTTAACGTGTTGTCAGAACTGGCCGGATTGGCCAGTCCGATCACCCCTCTAGGCTGGTTCGATATTAAAATTGAGTGAGTCCGAGCGGATGAAACCATAACAAAAAATTGCCCAAAATCCAAATGATGTTTGAACCTCCAAAACCATTCCGTTTTATCAGACGGGCCACTTGGTTAAAATAAAAAAAAAGGAATGAAAAGAGTAAATGTGGACTTTGAGAGTAATTAGTCCAGAATGAACAGATGGTTCGAGGTATATTCGTTTCTTAAGTTTAATTTTATTTTCCTTCTCTTTTTAATTTTAACAATATATTCAGCTCTTTACAATTTAATATTTGTGTCTGAGCAAATAAGCATTTAAGATATATTATAATTAATATTTTTTTATATCATTTAGTACAAGTATATTAGTCGGTCCTAACTAATATGATGTAACAGTAAATTTTAATGTTGTTTTATGTCAACTTCATTTCACAATCCAAACTATGTACCATATATTGATTTAGCGTTATTTCATTATTCTTTGGTCGGACCATCGGTTCTAATTCCCCTGATAGATAACACAACATTGTTCTTTAACAAAAAAACAAAATGAATAAGATGCATAGCCTCCTGAATTATTGTATGGTATGCCATTTTTGTTCAGAACTATTCTTCTCCTGAAATTATCAGACTTCGGATTCGTAGCTTTTAAACCCGTTTCATGTCACCTATAATATATATATCTTTATTTCATGTCACCTAAAGAAACTCTCATTTTATTTTATATAATACTTTCATTCTGTTAAAATATTACCAAACTTTTATAGCTGCAAGCAACGGCACGTAAAGGAATTGCATAGCAACAAAGGTACAGAGAGGAATCAGGATCACGATAGAAGGGAAGGAGGAAGGAAGAGTTCAATTTAACTGGAGCTCTCGAAGAGGAGGGTGAGGGAGTCGTCCTCGTCGTGGGCCTTGAGGGTGACGAGGTCGTCATTGGCGGCGCAGCGCAGGAACCGGGCGAGGTGGCGGAGGTGAATGCCCACGGAGCGGGGGCGGTCGCAGCGGTAGCGGTCGAAGCCGGCGGCCGTGAGGAGGAGAGCGACGAGGGCGACGTGGCTCGAGTCCATGGCCTGCAGCGAGACCCCCGCCGGCGAGAAGTCGAAGTTGGCGGTCGTCAGCAGCTCCCGCGTCGCCTCCAGCACCTTCCTCAGGAGCCCCGCCTGCGCCAGCCGCAGCTCCAGCATCTCTCTCTCTCTCTCTGACCGACTTCGTTGCAGATGATGACATTTTTTTAAAAGAAACATTGGTGAAAATTCTTTCCATATTTTTTATTTTGTGCAGAATGAGTCGGTTGCACATTTACACTTGGAGCGAGAGCGTTTTGTCTTTTTTTTCCATTATTATTACGTGTAACATTTTGTGATGCTTTAATGGTTGTCAAGCAGGTGGTCGACAAAGTTACAGATTATATTGATTCAAAAATATGAAAATTTTCTATATATGACACAATAAGCACGTGGTTCAAGCAATGTGCACCCAACTAGGAAGCTTAATATTGGATTGCATAACAATAGAAGGAACATAGTACAAAACAACTAAATCGAGCATCAAACGAGAAGTCTTAGCGACCATCAGATGCTAAAGAAAGATTGGTCATAACTCTTGGTATACATCGCTCAAACGAGACGATTGGACAACATCGCCATTTGGTTATTCCACGAGTTTGGATGTAAACATTTCACATGTGTTTCTAGTAAACTGAGAAGGGGGCAGTGGACCATCGAGTGATTGAATTTTCTACCGCCTGCCTGATGATACCGATTCTGCGGAAAACAGGTACCGCACCCGAGAGAGAATGGAATCGTGAGCAGGATCATAAGGATGGTCCTTGGATGGGATCTCCAATATCGCAGGCACAGCTTTGTTGTAGCTATCCACTAAGAACCTTATCATATTTGCAACCTGAAACCAAGGTACAGCAGGTCCAATTTAGTTCACACTATAATGAGAAAGCTATCTCAATGGTAATAAAGGCTAGCTACCCAATCATATAATATTTGTGTGCATATTATTTTCCTATGCATACTTTAGTAGTTCAAAAAAATAAAGAAATTGCACAAGCCTTCAAAAGAAAAACATTCATAATACTTACATATTGACTAATTAGCACAATAGCGATGTCCTCCCTTGAAGTGAACTCTTTAAATGCATCCTCAATCGCTTTGACAGTTGTTTCTATGTTGAAAGTCGATAAAAAGAAGCCATTTAGCACAGGGAATATAACAATTGAAAAGTGCTAGATTTCTTTCTAACAAGAAATATTAAGGAAAGAACATGTTTGTGAATTTGACTCTCTAAATTTTCAACAGAACTTTGCTTTTTTTTTTTTTTGAGGAAACCTGATAAATTTGACACATACTGCGTTCTGGCACATACGTTAATCAGCACAAGCTGGAACAATTATATATGAATTGAGCAATATTACTCGTCTGATAACATAAAAACCCAAACCCCAAATTCTTCCATATACTTAATGGTTAACAAACTTAGCCTTTTTTTTCTTTTGAGGGGAAAAAGGATGTCAATCAAAGTTTGGGATTCACATCCAAGTATATATATAAATCACTGTGAAATGATGAACATGTACAAGTATAGGCTATCAGGGGGAGGGCAAGAAAAAAAGGAAGATGCAAGTCACCTAACAAAAACCCCAATCCCAAAGGAGGAAAGAAGAGTGATGTACAATATCATCAATCTCACATCGCTCCCTACAAAAGATAATGCAGTTGCGCTGGAGCCAAATGGTCCATGCACACCGGTCAAAAAGGTGGACAATAACATTCTCCAGCCCTGTTTCTGTCTCTCCCGAACTCAAAGTGACTGCCAAAATTAGCTATTCTTATTCAATGGAGCACGCGATTTAGTAATACCCAAGTATGATCAACTGCATAAAGTATATGTCAATTTGTCTTCAAATGTAGGATGCAGTTCTTAGGTCATCATGATTCTACTGATCTTTACTTTGTAGAACTTTTTTTTGTTTCTCAAATTGGTTGATTGTCCTCCATACAGATTTGGCTTTCCATGTTTCCTTCTGTGAGGTAGTAACTTTCATAGAAAAAAGTACATCAGTGAACAAATTTTGTCAAACATTTTAGCATTAATTACACTATACTTACTAAGTCTCATTTGGATAAAAGCAATCAACATAATAAAATAAATTCATAAAAAACAAAAATAGAGATTTTTTTGGGCTAAAACAGAAACATACTTGAGTCAACAATAAGGTAATTTGTCTTTCTCCGCAGATCCACGTTCCCAACTCCAGCAAGCAAAAATCCAACTACAGTATCCTAAAGAAAAAAATGATACCAAATTAGCATTGCCTATGAAGAAATATATAACATAATACACGCACAAATAAAATTGATCAAAACATCATAACATTCCCTCTCAAAAGAAATGTTATATCATACTCAGTGTTGTTTTTTTAGGCGAAAACTCAGTATGGGTACTTTGCAAGAAATCAGTTAATCTTAAAAAGCAACAACATGTTTATGTTTTAATAGACCAAGCTTGTCGAATTGATTTTATACTCTTTATTTATTCAGTGGCATAAATGAATGAGGATGAAACATAAATCTAGTTCTTCAATCTTAAGCTACGACGATACTTCTGTTGAGGCAAACCACATATAATTGCAAGCAAAAATAAGAAGATCAATAACGGTCAAAAGTAAGTCATGTCCAGATAACTGCAACATATGTCCAGAAATATATCATCAGGGAATTGTGACTTTAAGAAGAAAAGTTGTGCATACTTAAACAAAGCCTTCATATGACACTCATGAAATTGGAAGGGAAATATTAAAAGAAGGAAAGGACAAAATCATGCACATAATGGAATTGCAATTTGCTCACAAAAGCAATCAACTATAGAGTATTGTTTATAATAAGATCCAAAAAGAACTTAATATTCCCAAGATCAAACATTAAAGTGAAATTAATTTCCTTTCTTACTTCAACTGTAATTCTATGAATTACTTTCTTAAAAGCATTTATCATAGAGTTACCCAGTTACACATGAATTTAACAAACATTCAACCTGGTCCGTTTATGATAACGATCTGAGCAACGTTATGGTGATTTGTGTACAACGGGGAAGGGTTCAAACATTAAGGCCCCGTTTGGATGACCTTTCTTCCATTGGAATGAGCCCAATCCATTGTTTAAAAGTCTGAGATGGGAAAATTTTCATTTTTGTTGTTTGGGTGATGAAATAATGGATTATATCCCTCAGTAACAAGGTCTCATCCGGTGGAAAAAAAATTTAAGTCTGCTCTCCGTTTTATTTTCTTTTGTTCTCACACACTTCAGTCTGAGTCGCACACTTCTCCACAGCTCCATATCCCCTTCTTCCCTGCGGCCTCCGATGCAGCCTCAAACGTCAGACTGCCCAGTTTTGCCCGAGGGTTGCCGCGGCCAGCATCCTCATCAAGCAGCTCGCTGGGATTTTTGGGGCGGGATTGCCACGGTGACTGGACATCCGGCGGGATCGTGGCCGGCTCTGCGAGCACGAAGCGAGTCATCGCCCTTGGCGCTTGGGGCTGCAACGCCGACAGCAGCGGTGTCAAGGCATGGCGCGTCGAGCTCTTGTAGGAGCGTTGCGTTGGAGTTCCTGGACTCAGAGTGAACCTCCATGGCGCTGGAAGAGATGACAGAGGATGAACTTAATATGTACGTTGGTGAGAAGGCTGGCTCATAAGAAGCCATAATTTTAGGCTAAGACCTTTGGATTGATGTGCTAATGAATGGAGGGGAGGAACAGAGGAGTTGTGAGGTTTAGGCCTCATCAATGGCGTTTCCATTTCATGGTTTCTAAAAGATAAAAAGGAAATCTTTATGTTTGAGGATCGTGTATACATCCAAACAGTTGGAATGAATTTAATTCTATGATATAAAAACTAAGGAAGTCACTTTTTAAAAGTGACTTCCTTAGGAAAATTTTCAATCTCTGGATTATTTTTCATTTTGCCAAACACATCCTAAATAAGTGTGTGAATATAAATCATCGGTTGTTATGACATCCATGAAGTTTTCTCAGGGCATGTTTGGACGCAGAAACAGAAAAAAAGAGCATTCAGATCTGCACGTTCATCCAATAAATGAAAACCTTCAGATCTCAAGGTGGAGAACCATTTTAATCAGGAATTACTCTAGTTATTGCAATTTCATTGATCTACCCTTCTTAAGCTGAAATGTTAGGCCATTCGATAAGGAGACGCTACAGACGGATACCTCATCGGCGATCATTGCGATAAGAGCGGAATTATTGGTCGGGATCGGAGTTCTGCCCGCCATCTCGAACAGCTGCCTAAAACAAGAAACCTTGCAGCAACATCAGATTTATCAATAAACAAACAAATAAATTGATTAAATAAGGAAAAAACAACACAGAGAACAAGATCAATTTCATGCAGTCAGAAATTTGTGGTTCTGAAAATAAGTAAAAAAAATCTGGTGTAGGAATCCATCAAAATTGGCGACCCGATCGCTGAGATCGGGAGCAGAAACGCTCCTGTTTGCGATCAGGTGGAGTTCCGAACAGGAAATAGTACGATTCGGCGGCGAAGACGTGGTTACCTCGATCGGTGGTGGTGGCGACGCCGCGGAAGCAACAGTGAATGTGATCGGCTGAGGTCCAGAGGAGGTACCAAGGGGGGTGAAAGGCAGAAACGAGTACACGAAGCGGCCGGTGGATAGCACTTCGGGCGTCCGCGGTCGGCCAAAAACTTTGATTAAATCGACCCGGTCGTTTTTAGTCGGGTCCGATTTAAAAAATAAAAAAAAAGCCACGTTAAAATCAAATTCGATCACGAGTTGGTGACTGCTTAATTAAATTCGATCTGACGATTAGGACGCGCTTCGTGTGAAGCAAAAAAATGTTTCATATATTCATTTTATCCCATATTATATATAATATTTTAAAAATGTATGGATGTCTTTTTCATTATTTTTCACATGAAAGAGAAAAGTCTTCCATGAATAAGGAAAAGGAAAAAAAACTAATATTTTTATAATTGGATCGGCGATCGAATTAGATTCTTTATTAGATCGTGATTGGACCGATGCAAACGAATTCGATCGAATTAATAAGATTTTATTAAAAAAATTATAAAGATATAATATAAGTTATATGATTACTAATAATCTATTAATAATGTTAAAAATTAATATAAAATATTTTTTATTTATTAAAAGTTTTAATAATAATAATAAAGAATGATTAACATATAAATATAAATAGATTATTATTAGTTTAATATTTATTATTTAATGATGATAGATGCTATATTAATAAATTTTATCTTTAATTATTTTTATTTCTTTTTTTATTCAACACTTTCTTTTTTTATTTCCTTTATTTATGTTCTTTAATAATTTTTCATTTTAATATTATTCAATTTTAAATACTTACCATTTTTATTTCATTTCCTATTTAATTATATACATATCATATTCTCTTCTTTTTTACTTTTCTTTTTTATTTTTTTAACTTTCCTATTTTTATTATTTTTTTAGTTTTTTTAATTTTAATTAAACCGAGTTGAACCGATTCAATCAATTTTTTAGTACAATATCAAAAATGATTTTGATATTGAATCGAACCAAATTACTGATCGGTTTGCAATTGAACCGACCGGTTCGATACAGTTTTGATAAGATTGAAAAAAACTTTAGTTTATGATGGATATTACGCCGGGTAATTTTTTAAATTTTCTCTTACAAATTAAATATCTTATCATTTTTATTTCGCATACGAAATTATAGATTTTTATGCATTTCATTTTCGTAATAAGAGATTGATAATGTTCAAAAATAGTTTATTGTATAAATAAATTGACATCAATCCTATGCTATATTTTTTATGCACTTTATTATATATTATATATTTTGTGAGGCGAGAATTACACATTTATGTGAGTGGATTAAAAAAGAAAATAAGTTTAATGCAACCATAGGAACTGTTTATCATGTAAAAAAAATAGAACATTTAGTAGTAATTAACTTTTTGTTAGAATAAAAAAGATATTATAAGCGGTTGATAAATATTTTTTAGTAGCATTTAAAGATTTGAACATAAAACATTAAAACTACTTCTATTAGTTTATGAAGTATAAAATAGCGGTTTCATATTTTATTTCTAATATATCCTTATTTTTTAAAATAAAAAATATTTAATTAATAACGTGATACATTATATTTATTTTACTATATCGCATCTTTAATTTTACTTACAATCAAAATAATTTTTTTATTTTAAAATAGTCAATCGTTTCATATTAAATTATTATTTTTAAAAAATATTACTATTTAGAATAAAATATTATAAATTAATTATTATAAGTATGATGTGTATAAAAATAATCATAATTTCTATCTTATGTCTATTTTATAATTTTATATAATATATTTATCAAATAATTTTATTAAATTTATAAATAAATCATTATCCACTATTCATTATTAGTTAACTATTATACTCTAATAAAATCATTATCTATATAATCAAATCGTTAATTTCATCAAACGCGGCCTTTAGGTTGAAGGTAGATATGGGCGGGATGAAAATTTTTTCGTGCAAAACGTCCATCTATGTTTTTTTATTAGTTTTTTTACAATTTAAAAAGCCTTCTAAATTTTTTCGAATATTTTCTTGGGACCCTAGTTTTTTTATAAGTTTAATATTTATAAAGCTAATTTGATAATATTGATTATTTTTTAAATTAACGTCAATCCCATTATATATATTGTAATTTATATATATTTATGGCTTATATAAATTTTATGTATGTACAATGCGATAAATATTATATTTATTGAGTAATTTTTAATATACAATAAGTATTCAAAATAATATATATATGATTGTAATTGTGTAAGTTTTCATCGGACTCCTCCGATGATTTTTTTAAAAAAATTGAAAATTGCGTAGGCTTTATTTAATTTAACAAAACTTAATAATTTTTCTCAGGTCGAATCAATTTTCTAGATTCTTGAATTTTTTTATTGCATCCCTAACTATAATATAATTTATGGCTTATCTAAATTTTCGACCTGTTCTGAGTATATATATATACATATATATATATATGTATATGTATATTAGAAGTGTCCAAAATAGAATAATAACAACGATAGATATTTTATATAATTGAAATTAGAGATAACTGCAAAAAATAATTGTTTACTCATTTGAAGTACGACGGAAATTAAACCTTTAAATTCATCGTAAAAGTAACCTCCATTAAAATTTCGTTCAAAAATCGTGTGCTGACTAAAGACGTGCTAATAAAAAAAGTTAAACATTAATATCTTTTACTCGAAAAAAGCACATTTTTTTTCAAACTATTTGAGATTGAACCTATAAAAAAATTTGAAAGGGAAGACCATTTTTTTTAAAAAAATGAGAAGTCAATTGTCGATAGAAAGAGTCATGACAGACATTATGCTGTAGTCACATCGTGTTATTTTCTAACTTTTATTTATTATATTGGGAAAAAAATAGAATATAAATGGAGCAATGGCGTTATAAATAGTTTAAAACTATACAATACGGTCCTACAACATAAATTAAATTGCGTGCCATTTACTTCTAATTTTCATTAGAAAGAAATTGTTGCATTCTGCTCATTTGGCTCTCAACTTTTTCATACGTTAGCTTTCAAATTAGTTTAAAAGTTTGCATTTCTTTTTTTTTTCGGTACATAGAAAGCTTTTCGATACATAGGAAGGTTCACGTATCTTATGTAACAAAATTAAAGATTGACCTAATGTAGATAAGTCTACAGAAATAGTAAATATTAGGGAAAAGAGCCTGCGGATCACATATGGGCCGTGGGATGGCATCTGATCGTTCCTTTTCCTTCTTTTTTTTTTCTTGTTATCCACTGCCTCCTCTACAAACCGCCTGCTCGCCGGCCGTCGCGTCCTCCTCAACCGCCTCCTCGTCGGCGGCCGCGTCCTCCTCGACCGCCTCCTTGTCGGCCGCCACCGATCTGCTCATTGTGTGCTCGCTGCCGAACATCTTTGCCGCTGTTGAACTCCATTGCCGCTGCCACCGTTGCTCCCGCGGCTGCCACTGCTCCCGCCGCTGCCGATGTCGCTGCCCTCCTCCTCTGAAATGCCTTTCGATCCGGTGTCGTTGTTGCCTTCTCGTCGTCTTCTTCTCCCTCTTTCGCATCCTCTCCGTCGGCCGATCTGCTCGCTATCGCTATCGCTGGTCGCGTCGCTATCGCTGCTGCCGCTTGCACCGCTGTCCTGCTCGCACCGCACCGCTGCCCTGCTCGCTACTGCTGCCCTGCTCGCGCCGCTGCCCCTACTGCCGAACGTCGTTGCGCCGCTGCCGATCCCGAATTACGTTGCGCCGCTGCCGATCCCGAATTATGTTGCGCCGCTGCCGATCCCGAATTACGTTGCGCCGCTGCCGATCCCGAACGCCGTTGCCGATGCCCTTCACGCGAGAAAGGGAAAGATGAATCGATCGATCACGGCCGTCCAAGCGACTACGGACGATAGAGATCACGTCGCTAAGAAAAATATTAAAAAAACCTGCACCATCGGATGAGATCCGACGGTACAAAATGCCGCTCCGCAGGCTGCTTAGCACAGCGGCTCTTTTTCCTACATATTATTAGTGTAATTCGAACTCATGACATGATTATAGTGTGATTTTACACTCTTGTAAAGTTTGCATTTCTTTAAATAAATAAATAATAATAAGTTATTTTTATTACGATGCATTATTCCCTACGTGGCATATAATTATTCATGTGGCATTCATTGAGTCAACGCTTAACGGTTTTCTTAACGGAAATTTTGTCGGAGGCTAAATCTATGACTAATTTACGAGTTCACGTCTCTTTTTAACTTACCAAAGAAAGTTTAGACTATAACTCAACTCAAAATGAAAGATGGAGCTTGTTTGTACAATTATGTCATTATAATTATCTTGGTCACCATCGGACCGATCAGATTATATTTTTTTTCATAATGATTATGAGTAACACCATCATATTTTATTAAAAATTGTTTAATTGATCAACCCATTATTCATTATAATTCCGACGATAATTAATAAAAATATGATGCTTATTCTAAATATTCTATACCAAGTTGGGTATCTTTTCGGGGTGTCTAAGTTTTTTTTTTCTCAAATTCATACGCCATTGTTAATCTGATTTTTTTTTTCAAATTTGAAATGTTAGTAGTGTGAAATTAGATTTTGACAGAAAATCTATTCAAAATTTTAATATTGTATCCGTAATGAGACTCAGAAGTTATAGAAAGTAGTACTGAGACAATAATTTAAATGGTTATTTGATTAAACATAAATAATAAATGAATGACCAGGGTGACGATATACTAATTAAATAAAAATTAAACAGAATAACCTCAAAATCTAAATAGCAAGTTATTTTTGTTAGATGGCCCAATTACATCCAAAACCCAATTTTTGTTAGTTTCTTCTCACTTGAACTGGTTTGCTCCCCCCATTTAACATCACGTTAAGTTTCATTTTATTTTATTTTTTTGAAAAGTTTCATCGAATCAGCTTACCAACGAAGAAATATTTTCACAGTCCTCTAACTTTAATTATTTTGCACGATTCATTTTATTAACTGTTCAAACAAATTTTTCTTCAAATTATCAACTGTATATTTATCTAAGTGATTTTTACTCCAAGTCAATTACTTTTTATAAATGAATAACAACAAACTACAATAAAAATCATGAGATACCCTATAATTTTGATATTTATATATTTTTTTCTACACAAGGTACTCTAGATTTATTATGTCATTTGTGTCCAGGGTGATTTATAAAAACATATAATATCCAGATACATATATATAGCCAACATTTTGAAGGAAAAGTATGTTATAATTTATAAAAGAATTAAATGTGCAAAATAACTATATTTAAAGGACTAATTGTGAAAAAAAATCTGAGGACGAGACAAATATTAGATCCAAAGTTTGAGGATTATGCGCGCAAATTGTTCAATTAACAAGTTAAGTTATTGTTATGCTCATTATATTAATTGATAATAATCAAACATTGTGATTAAATACGACGATCGTTCAAGTCGTTAGACGCAACATTTTTTTTTTGTTTTCAACGAGGGCAGCTTTCAAGTGTTGGGTGTGGCTTCAATTTTCACTTGACGTATTGAACAGTTCTCTCTCTCTCTCTTTTTTCTTTGTTGGAGATGTCAAAATCTTTTGATAGCGTAATTATTAATTGTTCGATATACGAAAACAATTCTACCCCTAATCTGCATAATTATTTCAGATTTATGCAAGAATACTCAAATGTTTATGTAGAGAGAACAATTGGAAAAATAAATAATGTCAATGTCTAGGAAATTAAGAAACTATTGGATTGATCCCTGATAACATTAATGATTGTGCTGAGCATCCTTAGCTTAGCACTATGTGAAACATGACTCGAATCATCCACATCAGATTGGACGGCTGATACAAAGGCGCACCAGATTTGTTCAAAATCTCGAACATTCTCTCTCTCTCATGGCCATCTCTCTCTCCCAATCGATCTCTCTCATAGTCCATTCAAGTCGCCGGCGACTCGCCGTCGTTGTGCCCCCTCCCTCTGTCCCGTCCTCCAATGTCAAGAACCCTTTAGGTCATCGGATCGCAAGAGAATGGCGCAACATTCAGATCACAAAAGAGACAAAGAGGGGAAAAGAAAATTGCGATGCGGTTTTCAGACCGTCACAACATCGAGGGCGAGGGAGGGCGATTGAGTGTAGCCAATGATGGGGGGTGGGGGGGAGCGGCCGACAATTGAGGGCGCCCGCCGATCGAGGGCGTCGGCCGATAATGAAGGGCGAGGGTCAGCAGCGTGCGGCTCGACATTGACGAGGGAGATATCATTTATCATTAGCCGTTGGATGACAACATCTTATTAGATCTAATTCGAGTCATTCGATTTGATTTGGACGATACGAATGTCGTTTCACATTGTGCGAAGCAAATGGTGCTATCATTTTATCATATATATATATATATAATTATATGGAATAAACAAAATGGACAGTATCCATATGTTGATCGCATAATTCAAATTTCCAAATAAAAAATATCAGAAAAAGGTCATAAAAAAAACTGCCAACGATTTTGGCGCCGGCCCATAACAAAATCTGGATTTGACCAGAAACAAAAAAAAAGGGCCGAAATAAAAATAAACCAAACTGATAGTTTAATTAATTATCCTCACTCGATTAACGTAATTGATTTCGATTATTATTTAATGTGAGTTTTATGCATTCGATTAACATCCAGTTTGATCATAGTCACCGGATCGTATAATATTTTCTCTAACAAAAGTTACTCATTTTACCGATGCTTGATTTAGATATTAACAAATAATTAATTGGATTTTGATGGTGCAATGTGTATCGAAAAATAAAGCTAACAGGTAGGAACAGAGGAACAGTAACATATCATATTTTCGTGTTAAAAATAAAAATAATACCAAAAGAAAATGTAAAAGAGGAAAAAGGTGATGGAGAAATTAGCTTCGATTCAATGAGTCAGACTGCGCCTTCTTTCTTGCCTGTAAACAACTGGAGGACGCCGTCGGAGCCGGCGGCGGCGAGAACACCGACACAGTCGTCCGCCGCCGCCTGCTTCCAGCTCACGGCGCTCACGAACCCGCCGCCTTTGGGCCAGCGGGGCCCGCCGTTCTCCTCCTTCCTCACGACGTCAAACCCCTGCAACCATACCGGCTCGCCCCAACGGAGGTCGTAGACGAACACTTCGTTGCTCTCCGAGCCGCTCCCTATGAGCCCGGCGCCCCGCCACACCGACATGCCCACGAAGCTCCGCGCGTTGACGTGCCCTCGGAATTCCCGCACCTGCCGCCCACCCCCGGCTTCCCACTCCCACAGCCGGTGCGTGCCGTCGGTGCCGGAAGTTACGACCCTCCGACCGTCGCCGCCGGCGAACCGCACGTACGTGACGGCCCGTTCATGCCCTCCGAGCGTCGCCAGCGGCCCCGCGGACATCGCCCTCAGATCGTAGACGTACGCGCAGCGGTTGGCGCTCCCGACGCCGATCCACGGCCGGCCATCGGGCTCGAACTCGACGCTGCATATCGCCCCGCCGGCGCGCGCCTCCGCCACGCTCCCTCCGCCGGAACGCGCATCCCAGAGGTGCGCGGACCCGTCGTCGGATCCGGACGCGCCGAGAAAGCCGTCCGGGGAGTAGTCCACGCTCCAGACGCGGCGGCCCGCGTGCTCGTCGCGCTCGAACACCGCGGCACGCCGCTCCACGTCGTACTCGGTCACGACGCCGTCGTAGTCGCCGGATCCAATGAGGCGGCCGCCAGATCCCGGGCGCCACCGCAGGCTGCTGAGCTTGGCCGGGGTGCAAATATAGAAGTCGCAAGCGGCGCCATGATCAGCGAGGTAGGCGCCGCGTCCTTCTGCCTTGTTCAGCAAAGCGCCGACGGTGTAGAACCTAATCTTTCTGGCGATGCCGCCTGTGACCAACAGGCGGTCGGTGGGATCGAACTGGATGGTGCCGATGGAATCGGAGGCTTCTCCGGGGGCCGCCGGAGAGATTGCAGCTGAAAGTTGGAAGTCCCATTCACAGCGAGCCCTCTCTTCTCCCGTGCCTTCTCCTGTAGCACAACGTTGTTGCTCCGGTGGTGGCGGTGATGACGGCGGCGGCGTAGGCGACGGCGGCGTTGGTGGAGGCGGTAGCTGCTGCTGCTGCTGCTGCTGTTCCAAGTCTATGTAGGAAGTGGAGGGTGATGTCGTGTTGTTCATGGCCCGTTCATGCAAGGAAATGGGGCTCTGTGATTTGGTTGTGTTTTAAAAGCTTGGAAGAACGACGAGGGCAGACGTGTTTAATTTAATTAATGATAAGATTGTTGCTGGGAATATATATTATGAGAGATTAATTAGAGATCACGTACACGATTTAAAATTATGAAAATTCTTTATTTTGTCTGTTGAATGTGAGATTTTGGATTGTTGCTGTTCCGGGGGGGATGAACTTAATGATATTTATTTAACTAATTAGTTTGTTAGTTAGTAGCCAAGGGGGTGATTAGGATCATATTGGATCGAATCGAGAGTAGTAAGATTTATTATGCGATAAGATTCAATAAAGATATTGTTACTTAATTAAGATATTGTAACATGAACTCAAATGGATGTATTAATGTTGTTTTTTGCCGATCACTGTTACTTGTTATATATATCAAGTGATGCTTTAACTTGATCGCCAATTTGATGAAGCAACAGTGGTCCAAACATGTCATTAATCAATTGAGCTAATCACTTTTTATTGCTAATTTTTTTTGCTTGTTATGATAAGTTTATATATTATGGGATCATGTGAAGTTCGCGAAGGTGGCATCGTATATGTTTTTTTTCTTATTTCTTTATATGCAACTTTCAACAGTAGTAACTTGCACATGGTCTTAAACGATGTCAAAGAATTGAAATTGCACGATAAAAAAATCTCACAAAAGTTTTAACTTTCATATATTCATCAAATTCTTGTACGTAGGTGATTTTTTATACACCATTTTTTTTGCGAATTGCTAAGAACTTTTGTATACAAAAGAATATAATGTATTAATTGAACTCTTCTCGTACTTATAAGCGTTCCTTTTTTTTTTAACGTATTGTATTCCATGGTCCAAAATGAAAGACTTGTAAAATAGATAAGTTTTCTCCTTTAATGAAAAAAGAATTGAAGACATGGACATTTTACTGTTCAATGTTCATACAACTCGGTATAGGGCCGTATAATGGGAAATGTACACGGATGAAGCGTTCCACAAACACATGAATTGAATTAAGGTGGACCTTATAACCATTTCAACATATTTCCGAATTTAATTCTTGCGCACGTAAAAACTTTTTTTTACTGGAAATATCATCCGTCATAATTATATGTGCAATTCAAAATAAATATCAAATTCATTTAAATTAAAATCATGTGCAATTCAAAATAAATATTAAATTCATCTAAATTAATATTTTAATACGTGATCAGTACGCATAATCGTTAATGTATTACATATATTGATTGACGCCGCTTTCGAAATATTAGAACGGGAAGAAAGAAAAAAAAATCCGCACATATTATCTTGTGAGGCACTAATTCGACAATCGTATGTGGATTATGTATATATAGAGAGGACTTTGATCGAACACCTTGCCACTCGTTGCCATCACATGTATCTGCACTTCCCTAGCGTAGGATTATTATTAAATAACTTAAAATCTTAAAAGCTTCAAGCGCCTACTTTTGATATGTACACAAAATTACGTACGTATATATGCCTTATTTCGCAATCTCGTGACAAATCACAATTTCAAACATTATATCATGGTTGTTTGGACCGGACCGGACCGGCCGGTCCGACCGGTCCAATCGTCGACCGCCACTCTGGGCGGGTTTGGTTCGACCCCAAAACCGGATTAGGATTCAGACCGTTTCGAACCGGTCAAGATCGGTCAAAACCCGCCTAAAACCGGGTTGAACCGTTGAACCGGCGGTTTTGCAAGAACCGACCAGTCCAAAAATTAAAAATATCTTGAAATAATGTGGACACTGAGTTTTGAACTCAAGACCTCCTGAAACCAACTTATGTGTATATACCACTATGCTATATTTATTTATCTGAATGCCAAGTTATTTTATATTATACAATGGTTATCATCAGTCATTTATATAATTATTTTGTTTGATAAGAAATTTTATAATATTTTAAATGTCAAAAATTAAATATGAAAAGATTAGTTACCTAATTAAATTAAAAAATAGAAACTACAATAATCTTTCTAGTTTAAGTAAAGTTAAATTTGAGAAAATGAATTTGTAAATTGTAATTGAATATATTAAAATCACATAAAACTCATATCAATAGTTAAATATGTCACATTTGATTTTTTAATTTTAATTAAAATGATTTAATCATATGTACTTTGTTGTAGAAATATATTAATTATTGATAAGAATATATAAGTATTACAATTTATCTTTTTATATTATTTTATTAATATCCGGTCCGACCGTCCGGGTTAACCGGTTCGACCGGTCCAACCTGACCCGGAGACTTATCCGGGTCGACGTCCGGTCCGGGTCTTACAACATTGCATTATATTATTGCTCTCAATTTTTATATGTTATCAAACTCGATCATCAACCATTACATGATTACACAATATTTTTGTGACATGAATGCTAATTAAACTTTCATTTTTATTTGCACGACTAATATATATATATATATATATATATATATATATATATATATTACAAATTTAGGAGCGGTGCCCAAAACTCAATTTGCAATTGTGCACGTAGACGTGGATGTAGGGATGAGGGACGGAATCGAGTTCCAATTAGTGTGGCCAAATGGAACAACATGGGAAGAAGTAGAAGAAAAAAAATGTGGTGTGGCTTCGTCGACGTCGTCGGAGTTGGAGGTTCCAAAAATAAGGGGGAAATATTAATTAAGTAAATAAAAATACTTCTCGTGGTGGCTCCGCCGTAACGTGGAGGCATACGAACCCGTCGAATGATATATATACCTAAGCACAGCTGTACGTTATCATTATTTTATATGTTGTCACCAGAAACCCCAAAATTTTAATTTATGCTTGCGAAATATATTAATTAATTATTCCTCATCTTTCTTATTCTTTCTTTTTTTTTTCGGTCACAAGTTTCCTCATATGATCAGTTTGAACTCGTAATTGATGGAGATAATTTTGTTTAGTTACAGTGGTGCGGTGCAGTTGCATAGTACTGGACTTGTCATCCATATTATATGAATTATTATGTATCAACAATATTTCCATGCATCTACATGTCGGGTCTTAACTACTCCCTAGCCGTTTTGACGCGACGAGATGATAAGGCTGTCCAAAAGTCAAAAAGACATCGAGATAAAAAAATATAAAATAATTGGAAGCACTTTATATATGTTGCAAGAAATATTCCTGCTAGTTTCCCTAGGAAGGATCACCTTTTTTTTTCCGAAGGTAGTGACTTATCTAAAAATAGTTGATTGAGGGTGAAGCGGGATAGCGGTTCGTTCTCGTTTAAGTAAAAGTTTTGAGTTTAAATTTTTTGAATATATAAAATTTTTATTGCGAGTCTTCGCTGTTAAGCATGCGATCCAGATCAATCTTGGGCCAACCTCCAACATAAATCGTTAGTACCGCACGAATTGAGCCATCGGCTTCGCTTTTCCAGACATTGATGGCTAGCTATTGAAAAAAAAGTTGATTGAAGCATCTGAATACATGTATTAAAGGATTTTCGGAAATGAGTTATTTTTAAAAGTCATGTTTGGATGTTAAATATAAAGTTCTCATAAGTTCTTAGTAAAATTCTTGAATTGATAGTTCTGTGATCAAGAGAAGCGAGGCTGGGCACATCTTACTCTTTAGGGGCTACTGTTTGGGCAAAAATTTTAAACAAGTAGAACTTTGGGAAGTTGATTAGACGTTTTCCACGGTTGACGAGCGAAACTTCTTAATTTCTCTGAGGATTTTCACGAATTAAATACATTGATCGAAACTAAAGTTCTGATGAAATTCATTAGGACCTGAATAAGTATTTGACGGAATTACGTCAAGTTTTGGACGAAATTCTCGTCCAAATATCGTCGAAATGGTGAGATTAAAATTTGCAAAAAAAAGTCGGTAGTAGGTTCACCGGGTCGGGTCGACCCGTGAACCCGATGACCCGACCCGACCCGAACCGGTTTGGGTCGGGTCGGACCCGAACTCGACCCGATCATGGGTCGGGTCGGTTACGGGTTGGATTTTTTCAACCCGAGTCGACCCGACCCGACCCGACCAACCCGATTTTTTTAATTTTTTTCTTTTTTTATTCAAATTTATGCTTATATTTGATTTAAAAATTTTAAAAAATTGAAATAAAATATTTTAAGTGCAAAAATAATATTAAACAATTTAAAAACTTATTTTATGATTTTAAAATAATATTAAATAATATTTTTTATATTTAATAAAATATAAAAATAGTAAGAAAAAACTAAAAAAAAAGAAAATTTGGTGGTCGGGTAACCCGACCTGACCCGAACCGGGTCGAGTTGGGTCGGATTCGGTCTCCCAATCCCCCTCGACCCGACCCGACCCGACCAAATTTGATCGGGTCGGGTCAGGTTTGTTCACGGGTCGGGTCCAACCCGCCCCGTGAACACCCCTAGTCGGTAGCTCAAATTTTGTCTCCCTAAAGATATGATCTGGTTTCAGTGAGAGAATGTTGACCAACTATATAATGTCCAAAATGATATGCATGATGCGCCATGGGGTATACGTATTCTTAAGGATAACGCAGACAAGCACCTCTGAATCAGTTGTAATATATAAACCTTCTAATAACTTTTCCGGAGGCAAAAATTGATCCTTGAAGAACGTCCCATGCCTTCATACCACGTGGTTGTTGCTATAACACACCAACCACAAAGGAAGAGTTGTGACACTGAAGAATAAAACATGCACCTCCAACCTCATGTTCTCCAATGAAAGAGCCATCTAAATTAATTTTAATCTAACCAAAAGATAGTGATTCCCATAGGACCATATTTTGGTCAGGTAAATTACACCAAATGCCCTCCAACTTTAAGGTTTGCTCAGCGATATCCTCCAACTTCACTTTGTAACACAAATGCCCTTCATCTTTTAACGCGTTTCACCCGATGCCCTCTTTACCTGAGATAGTCGGTTTTCCGATTTTTCGTCGACGTGGCCATCTCCTCTTTCCTCCACGCAAATAGTCGTCCGACGTGGCATATAAAATTGCATCAATGCCCTCTAACTTTAAGGTTTGCTCAGTGATACCCTCCAACTTCACTTTGTAACACAAATGCCCTTCATCTTTTAATACATTTCACCTGATGCCCTCTTTACCTGGGACAGTCGATTTTTTGATTTTTTATCGACGTAGCGTCCACGTGGTTATCTCATCTCTCCTCCATGCAAATAGTCATCTGACGTAGCATACTCCAACGTGGCACCACATATTAAATCATCCTACTTATCGTAAGTTGACCCACTCACTGTTAAATTATTTTCTTATTTCCCTTTTTGCTGTCGTTCGCATAAAACCTCCTTCGTCATTCGCCCTTCGTCATTCGCTCTTCTTCGTCGTTCGCCTCCTTCATCGTTCACTTTTCGCGTTCGTCGACACTGTCTTTGCTCAAATTAGTGTAATTTTATGTGCATTTGGTGAACAAATTTTAAAGTTAAAGTACATTTCACCCAATGCCTTCATTACCTAAGAAAGTTAATTTTTCGATTTTTCATCGACGTGACGTCCACGTGATCATCTCCTCTCTCCTCCACACAAATAGTCGTTCGACGTGGCATGCTCCGACGTGACACATAAAATTATACCAAATGTCCTCCAACTTTAAAGTTTGCTCACCAAATGCACATAAAATTATACCAATTTGGGCAAAGACGACGCTGACGAACGCGAAAAGTGAACGATAAAGGAGGCGAATGACGAAGAAGAGCGAACGACAAAGGAGTGTGAACGACAAATGAGATTTCATGCGAATGACGAAAAAGAAGAAAATAAGAAAATAATTTAACAGTGAGTAGGTCAACTTACGGTAAGTAAGATGGTTTAACATGTGGTGCCACGTCGAAGCATGTTACGTCGGACGACTATTTGCATGGAGGAGAGATGAGATGACAACGTGGACGCTACTCGATAAAAAATCAGAAAATTGACTGTCCTAGATAAAGAGGACATCGGGTGAAATGTATTAAAAGATGAAGGGCATTTGTGTTACAAAGTGAAGTTGGAGGGTATCGCTGAGCAAACCTTGAAGTTAGAGGGCATTGGTGCAATTTTATGTGCCACGTCAGAGCATGCCACGTCGGACGACTATTTGCGTGGAGAAGAGATTAGATGACCACGTGGACATCACATCGACGAAAAACCGAAAAATCAGCTATCCCAGGTAAAGAGGGCATCGGGTGAAATGCGTTAAAAGATGAAGGACATATGTGTTACAAAGTGAAGTTGGAGGGTATCGTTGAACAAACCTTAAAGTTGTAGGGCATTTGGTGTAATTTATCATATTCTGGTCACTAGGATGATAGGATCACCCTTTTTACCAAGGGTTTCACCTATTAGAATTTTTCGAGATTTTAGTTTTTCATCTAGGTTATGTTTGGTTTTTTAATGATAAGGGATGAGTTAGATGGGTGAAGTATATGTAGGTGAAGTTGAGTGCCCTCTTTATAAAAATTATATTTGAATATGAATTAATGAAATGAGTTGAGTTAATTTAATACTCTTCATTTATATATAAATTATAATAATGTAAGACTACATTAGATAAGTGTCTTTATTATCCTTAAGAAAAAAATATTTATTTTTATTTGATTTAGAAGAAATAAGGTAAAATGGGTAATTATTTTTTACCCCTCCAAAACTATCAAATTGGTAGTTTAATTTTAAGTCGTATAATGAACTTATGACTACCAATCTATTCTTAATTAATTTTTTAAAAATAGTATCCATTGTAAATTCTTTAAACCCACTTCACCCCAATCAAACCTAACCCATCCGTTTATTCAAACATGCTCTTAGGGGTTTGGATGCCTATTAAAAACGTAGAGCATCCTTTTTTCTTATAAAAGATTGATAATTTTTATTTAAAATGATGAATATCATGAATCCTTGGTAAATGTGTGTACATGACAAATAAATATTTAATAATTTTGAAATATTATTGTGGCAACATAAAAATACTCATATTTTAGTTTAAATTTACGCTGGTATTCAACACACCCTAAGTTCTCTTTTCAAAATTATGATTAATAAATTTGATAGGACATATTTAGTTTATCTTAGCATACAAGGATGTTGACTCTTTTAACGAGAGAACATCATGATCCGAATGAGGATTGAAAATGTGTTGCATGATAGTAACATTAGGCCATTTTATGTTTATCTTATCCCACACATTTTCAATGGATGAAGAGTTGATCTTCGTTGGCATCCTTGATGAATAAGGATGCATATTCTAATTAAGCTTATGAGAAATTCATCAAGATTTTGATTATCACGATACCCCTTCTTAATCATCAATAGAGTGTTAAAGGATGTTGTTGGTGTGCTTTGAATTATTCAAATTTATGATTAATAGCTTAATAGTTTGATGAAATGTTGCAATTTAGTCTATCCACTAAAATATTAGTATTGAGCAACGCTATAGCAATATATATATCCAAAAGATAATGAGTTGTATTTTTTCTTTCAAAGAAATCGGGATATTGTCATCCTTCAAAAAGATTCTAATGCCATTAAAGGCTATCAAGCTTCCTTCTTCTAAAGGTGTGGGAGGAAAGATAAAACTTGACAAGGAAGTTTGGTTTAGTTTCGTTTCAATAGCTCCTTTCTAATTTTACGTTGCTCGTCACAATTTAACACATTATGAAATCCATGTTCCCTTACGGTGGATGGTCCATGTGAGTTGTGAAATGAAAATGGAGATGAATGATCATTTCAAGTTGTGAAATAACCTTATGATGAAGGATATAGTTAATTTTTTGTTTAATCAAAGTATTCATCTCATGATCAAATGTATCTTTTATAATTAATATGAACATAAATGTAAACATAAACATAAGCATAAGTATAAACATAAATATGGAACATATATAATTAATTATAAGTTCATATACAATAGGGGTATTTGGTTGAAGAATAACAATCCTTGAGATAATGATAATTATTCTAATAGATTAATATTTTCTTGAAGTTCGAGTAAAAAATGAGTCTTATTATAACTTTTTGGTAAAATACCTTATCTCTATAAAAAGCACTTTTCAGAAGAATATGCTTTTTTATTAATGACAACTTTATCCTTTGTCTTTTTGAATAGTTAATGATGCATGCAAAATTCAACATATATTTAATATTACATTTAATCTTATTTTGATTCATTTTCTTATCGCATGCATCATTTTATGACCTTGCTTACATTAATTTTACAAAAATGAAACAAATTTTTGTATTTTATTGTCTAGGAAGCAATAAAATTGAATTACGAAGCTAACAAAGAAAATCACGCTCAAATCGAAGTTTAAATGGAGTCAGAAAGTGAAAAATAAGGAAGTTGCGCAATGTTGAAATTTGGTTGTCATGGGTCGTGAAGAGCATTTTTTCGATCGTGAAACATAGCCGTAAAACTCATTGGTAGGCCAATAAAATAAATTTGTTCCAGCCATAAAGTTGCCCCGAGTCACGACCGTGATCAGGCTTTCACGGGTTGTGAAATTCATGTTTTTTGTACTGTAAGGGTCGTGAAAGGCCTATTACAGACTATGAAAATCCATTTCTAACCTGATTCAGACACTGTTTAAACCGTTAAACACTTGTAATCACTCGTGGCGAAGAACAGATTAGAGTTTTGAATGAATTTTTGGAAGAATTTCAATTGTATAAGGATTTTTACTCATACTATATGATCCCAAGATGATTTGAAAATGTATTATGGATTAAATTTCGGAGTTTGACAAGGTAGTGACTTATCTATTAAAATAGTTGATTGAAGCACCCGAATACAGAATACATGTATTAAAGGATTTTCGAAAGTGGGTTATTTTTATAAATCTTGTTTGGATGTTAGATATAAAGTTCTCATAAGTTCTTGGTAAATTCTTGAATTGATAGTTATGTGTTATAGGCTAATGTTTGGATGAAAATTCTAAACAAGGAGAATTTTGGGAAGTTGATTAGGCATTTTCCACAATCGGCGAGTGAAATTTCATAAGTTCTCACGTACGGCGAGAACTTTTTCACGAGGATTTGCACAAATTAATTGCGTTGACCGAAACTACAGTTCTGGTGAGATTTATTAGAACTTGAATAAGTGTTTGACAAAACTGCGTCAAGTTTTGGACGAAAATTCTTGTCCATATGTCGTTCAAAATGGTGAGATTAAAATTTGCAAAAAAATCGGCAACTCAGTTTGTCTCCCTAAAGATATGTTTTAGTTTCCAATGAGAGAATGCTAACCAACTATAATGTCCAAAATGATATGCATGATACACACCATATGGGGTATACGTCTTCTTCAGGATAATGTGGATAAGCACATCTGAATCAGTTGCAATATATAAACCTTCTTATAACCTTTTCAGAGGCAAAAATTGATCCTTGAAGAACATCTCATGCCTTCAACTCTAAAATACCATGTGATTGTTGCTGTAACACACCAATCACAAAGGAAGAGTTGTGACACTTAAGAATAAAACCTGCATCTCCAACCTCGTGTTCTCTAGTGAAAGCCATTTGAATTAATTTTAATCCAACCAAAAGATAGTGATTCTCATTGGACCAGATCATCACCCTTTTTACCATGGGTTTCACCTATTAGAATTTTGTTAAGATTTTTAACTTTTCATTTAGGCTATGTTTGATTTTCTAATGATGAAGGGGTGGGTTAGACTGGTGAAGTATATGTTGGTAGATGTTACATAACAAATAAATATTTAATCATTTTCAAATATTGTTGTAGCAACATAAAAATACTCATATTTTAGTTTAAATTTACGCTAGTACTCAACACACCCTAAGTTCTCTTTTTGAAATTATAGTTAATAAATTTGGTAGGACATATTTAATTTCTCTATAGCATATGAGGATGCTGACTCTTTTAATGAGAGAACATCATGATCCTAATGAGGGTTGAAAATGTGTTGCATGATAGTAACATTAGGCCATTTTATGTTTATCTTATCCCACACATTTTCAATGGATGAAGTGTTTATCTTCATTGACATTCTTGATGAATAAGGATGCATATTCTAGTTAAGCTTATGATAAATTTGTCAAGATTTTGATTATCAGGAAACCCCTTCTTGATTATCAATAGTGTTAAAGGATGTTGTTGTTGTGCTTTGATTAATAGCTCAATAGTTTGATGAAATGTTGCACTTTAGTCTATCCACTAAAATATTAATATTGAGTAGCGGTATAGCAGTATATATATCCAAAAGATAATGAGTTGTATTTTTTTCAAAAAAAAATTGGGATGTAGTCATCCTTAAAAAAATTCTAATGTCATTAAAGACTATCAAGCTTCCTTCTAAAGGTGTGGGAGGAAAGATAAAAGTTGACAAGTACGTTGGGTTTAGTTTCACAATTTATCACATTATGAAATCCATGTTCCCTTATGGTTGATAGTCCAGGTGAGTTGTGAAATGAATATGGAGATGAATGATCATTTCAAGTTGTGAAATCACGTTATGATGAAGGATAGATATAGTTAATTGTTTTTTTATTCAAAGTATTCATCTCATGATCAAATGCATCTTTTGTAATTAATATGAACATAAGTGTAAACATAAATATAAACATAAGTATGAACATAAGTATGGAACATATATAGTTAATTATAAGTTCATATACAATAGGGGGTGGGGTGTTTGGTTGAAGAATAACAATCATTGAGATAAGGATGATTATTCTAATAGATTAATATTTTCTTAAAGTTCGAGCCCAAAATAAGTCTTATTCTAGCTTTTTGGTAGAATACCTTATTTATATAAAAAACACTTTGCAGTAGAATAGCTTTTTTTATTAATGACAACTTTATCCTTTGTCTTTTTGAATGGTTAAATACCTTGTTCGATGGAATAATGCAGAATAACACCCTATTCTTACATTTATCCTCAAACCAAGCAGGGTGTAGTAGATTTGTTGAGTATTCAGCATGATTTCTTAAAATAATTTCTTAAGCAATATGTACTTTTTCAAATGATTCAATTTGTCTATCATTTTAGACAACTAATGTGTTGTTTGATTGACGTATTAGACCCGAAATAGTCATTTATTCTGCCAAACAGAGCCCCACTAGATAAGCAAATCTAGTCAACGACTTTTAATCTTAATTTTTTTCGAGTTACGCAATTTCATCGGTAGTGCAAAATTACTTAACCTGCTCTTTTTTTACTCACAAGGATAGTTTGGTAAAAAAATATGAAGAATGAACATGCCCTAGTTTATATACATGTCATCACTTCCTTTTCACGTCTCTCTCCTGTCTTATGTTGCAGCCCTTCTAGGAGGTTCTCTTCCATTGGTCTCAATGATTGGCCTCACCAATCGTTGTTTCTTCTTTTGAGTTGCTATAAGATCTTCTATGTTCTCATTATACTCACATATATTATTATTTCTCTAAGTTTTTTCATGATTTTTCTATTTAAAAATGAGCTTTTCTTTTATTTTTTTTGTCTCCATTTTTTAATTGATATTTATTTCTTCCTTTGGGTTGCCATGAGATCTTTTGCGTTCTTATATTTCCATATATATTACAATTTTTCATTTTTAAAGATTTTTCTATCTAAAAATGAGCTTCCTCCTTTTAGTCAATTCTCGATCTTTCATTGTCTTGACCTAAGTTCTTTTACATTCTTATTTTTGAAGTGTTATTATATGTAGTTGTATGTGTTATTGATCTTGTAATGTTTCGAATATCAGTACATATTAGCAATTTCTTAACTTCCAAGCATGTGATATTTTAAATATATGATATACATTTGATTAATTGTTTCATTTACATATAAAAAAAATACACATCATGAATGTGATCAATCCTTCATATATGTGTAAGATCTATGTTATAGACAGATGCTTGACTTACTTTTTATAGAGAGGCAAATGTGTTAATCCTATGTGCTCCTTTTTTTTGTTAAATTTAATTTTAACACTATTTTATCAAAATATATAAGTGTAAGGGTATTCTAGGCATTCTAAATTAAATTAAGGGAATAGCCACATCTTTTTGCTTTTTTTTTTAAATCTATCTATTGAAAAATAACAAGGAGATATATCCTGATAAATCGCTCCCAAATGACATTTGCAGATGTAATGCGACCATCTAAATAATAACTTATCTAAAAATAATGTGTAAGATGCCAGTGCTAAAAAAGATTGAGATACATTTGGATATCTGAAATGAGATACGAGGGACTGGAGAATGATAGTTGATTAAGCTTGCAAGGATAGCAGAGTCGATTTTCACATCCACCTTTCGATGCTCCAAACAACAGCAATGCTTGACACTCTCGACTCCGTTTGGAAGATGAATATGTTTTAGAGAATAAGAACTTTTATTCAAAAGAATAAAGTACTCTTCTCATATTCTTATTCTATTTTCTGTTTGATTCAATAGGAATAAAAAATTTAAAATATAATATTTATAACTAAAAATATTTTATTACTAATAGTTTATATTTATTATTATTTTGAAAATAATAATATAATAATACATGAATAAATAATAAAAATAAATTATGATTGAAAAAAGGAAAATAGAGATATTCATATGTTTTCAAAGAATAGAGACGTTCTTAAATTTTTATTAAAATCAACGATTTCATCATTTTCAAGATGATTTTTAAAAAGCCAAAATTTGACTGCTCGATGTTTGACTATATTTCGAGAATATTACGATATTCTGCTAGTTAATCTCGAACCAAACGGCGCCCAAGAGTCCCCGAGCCTACAAGCTGCAACCACGAAGGAGTAGTTGATTATATAGCCTGCACCCTAACCTCCGATGTTCCAGGAAAGAAACCATTCGAATAAATCTTAATCCCTGCCACGTCTTATTCTTCTCATCCAAACACTAACATGTAATAACATCACATTTTATTAACATTTTAACCAAACACAAATTATGAATAACTTTACTCAACTAATCCATCAGAATAAATCATTTTATCTCTTGGATAATAAACCTACAATCAACGGCCTCCAAAGGTACGTACTAATAAATTTACACAATCGAAAAAAAAGCTACTCAAGATAATGTGTTGAAGTTATTTTATAACAACAACAACAAAGCCTTATCCTGGGTGGGGTCAGCATTGAAGTTATTTTATATGAGGAATAAAACTTAAACTTGGACAGACGAACCAATTAACACTCCGATGCATCATTGCATGCATGCCATGCGCACCTGCCTGATAACGATCGACGGACATCACATTGCAACTCCATTGGAAGCTGGACGTGGAACATTCTTCTTCTTCTTCTTCTCGTTGTTGTCGTTGTTCGACTGCATACATCGCACCAGATCGATCGATGGTCGCCTTCGCTTCGCCAGCAGCCATCAGGAACGTGGGACAACAAAGTCATTAACTTCAAAGGTGGTCGACGCATGTCCTGCAGGGAGCCGACGACGACGTCGCCGCGGCGCCATCACAAGGATGCGGAGGGGCAAACGTGCGGCGCCACCGCCCACGCATTTCATCGAACGCCTCCGAAGAAGTAAACCACACAAAAATTTCTGACATGCAAATTATATAAACTGCACATGTGTGAGGTCAGGACAGGAGCTTTTCATTAGTGTTCAATTTAATTGCAGAGTTTGGTTCCATGTACTTGCCAAGGGAAGGGAGGCCCCACAAGCGACGAGACCGATGGACCAATGCATTTGTTGACTAACTTGATTGAGGATGCATGCAAGAGACTTTCTTTCTTTTTTTTTTTTTGGTTCTGTTGGCGTTTTAAAAAGTTTGGACTCGAAATTATTAGTTATGATCTTTAAAATCAATCTGTTTGCAGAGTGAGTCCAGTTGCATGTTGCAATGTTCATATATGTTTAGGTCAACCATGCAAAGTCGTCACAACTAGCTAGGGGTGATCCCGATGACCCGACCCAATCAGTCGGGTCACTGGATCGGACCCCATCCGACTCCAATCCGAATGGTGGTCGAGTCGGGTACGGGTTAAAAAATCTCAACCCAAGTGGATCCGATTCGATCCGAAGATCCGATCATTTATTTATTTTTTAATTAATTTTAAGCTATATTTAATTTAAAATATTTAAATAAAATGTTTTAATTATGAAAATAATATTTAAATATTTGAAAAACCTATTTTATACTTTAAAATAAATATTAAATAATATTTTTGATATTAAATAATAAAAATAATAAGAAAAAAATTTAAAAAAATGATGTTCGAATAATCCGACCACCTAATCTGATTCAACTCCACCCGACCTAGAACGAATTGAATCGAATTTGCTTTTTAAAAGAGGCTCGACTCGACCTGATCAAATTTGGACAGGTCGAGTCGGGTCTTGAACACCCCACAACTAGCTAGCCAACTACATTCATATATGCTCACCAGGATTCTATTTTCAGATGTTTCCTTTTTTTTTTTTCCTTTCAATTTCGTCCATATGATCGAAAGCATTTTCAAGAAAAAAAAACACTTGGGCATGGTTATGATACAACTGTTCAATGACGCATGTATCTTCTTTCCTTGTGTCTGGATGTAACTTCATATATCTTAATATTCACTACTTGTAGACCCCTTATTATTTTATGATAAGATGAAGGTCGCTTATGTTCAAAAGTCAATTTTAAATTTGCCTACATAAATAAAAAAAATCGACATTTTTTTAGAAAATAAAACATATAATGTTATTATTGTCGTAAGAATAAAATCTGGAAAAAAAGAAAGAAAAAAAAATCAACCTTGGATGAAAGACGAGGCGTACCTTCTTTTATTTGTGTTGGTAAAAAATAATAAAGCAGGCAATTTCTATAAAGAATGGCACTGAAGATTCCTATTCTATTTCCATATTTTTTATTTCATCTCTAAAGTTAGTTGAGATCATCGATTTGAGTTCGGTCGCAATGCCAAGTTGGAAACCCCAATAACAAGGAAATCTATATTATTTGTTGACAGCATAGTACCACAAAAACAAGTCATCCCGGGTGGGGTGTAGTGGGTGGGTGGGGGTGGGTGCACAATTGAGTTACTTGTTTGGACGATCCTACCAGTGTGGCATTTACGAAGCTCACATATTACATGATACAACGATTACAAGTCCGTCTCCATGTCCGTATTTCCTACTAAAATGATACTGACACATCAAACATCGATAAGAACATGATACAGAGTCAGCATATTTCTGAGTTCCAGGCATCTATCCCACCATAAGCTACAGCCAGGGCTCCAAATAAAAAGAAAAAAAAACTGGGATAAAGAAATCTCATCGTCCACAAGGGCCAACAGTTTTTTTTCGGTTGCATCGATAGTATCCGGAGTGGTCGGATAAAGATCACAATTCGAATAGCAGTAGAACATCACAGATTGAGCTAGGACAAACTTAGTCATGGTGTTGCTATGGAGCATGTGATTTTTATCCGCTCTAAAAAGAAAGCTGCTAGTTTTCAGCTTCAATTGCAAATCCTGAATTAGCTCCACCTTCATGATGAAACCATATTGAACTGGAACCTTGACAGTTGTTGGGGAATGGTAGATATAACAGGTCCATATCTCTGAACGGAACCAAACAAGAAGTTAGGCATGCTACAAGTAGTCAGCTAAAAGTTTCTGAGAATCTAGTTTTTTTCTCTAAAAAAAGGTTTCTGAGCATCAGCATCCTATGTATTCCTGGTCTTTCAAGAGTCAATACATAACAAGATTTAAAATTGAGAAGCTTCCAGTTATGCATCATGAACTAAGATAAGCAGTATTAGTACCATCTCACTAAAGACTTTATCCTTCAAGACATAACCTGATCTCAAAATAAAACAATCTATTTGAGGTGTGCCTAGTGTATTATGTTTTGGAAACAAGAAAAGCAGCTAAGATGATAAAAATACATACAAATTTGAATCTATGTAATAAACTAAAACTACATCTGCGACTGGAAAGTTTGATACCTGAACATTGTCATAGAGTTCGAACAATGGAACAGCTAGCAACTTCAAGTTCTTCGGAACAGCAAAGTATTCTTTTTCGGACAAGTGAACAATGAAAAGCTTCTTGCATTCCTGAAAGTAAATAGTTTTGGTTTAGAACCTAATGATCAATAAATACACAGAATAAATCATTTCAAGAACTGAAGCTAACAAACATTTTGGAATAACAGAATACTAACATGTGAGATAAACAGGAAAAAACACAGAAAAAGTTTCACATTTCATGGAAGCAGTAGCTTTGGGCATTACACACAAGAGCGACTAATAGCATATCCATAATACAAGAAATATTTTGCTCGGTGAAGGTTTTGCAGCAATTTACCTTGGGCTTGGTAATGTGAGGAGGACAATATGGATACATCATTGTTTCAAAGTTTGGCCTCCACCAGGTAGCAACACATTCTCCAATCTGAAAGTTACAAAACATACAAACTGGTGAGATTAAAACATAAAGCCTTATTTGAGCTTGAAACTCAAGAAATATAAGGGAAATCCTCACAAAAGGATAAATAGTAGCACCAAACATGAAACTTTTGCTTCACAAAAGCTGAAAAGATACATGTAAAATATATTATATATGTGTGGCTAAGAATCTGGTAGAACTGCTGAAGTGAAGAAGTGGGGAGTCACATGATCCAAGATAGCACTATCTTTTTTTTTCAACTGATGATTGATAGAGAACCCATTTTCCAAATGTGATTATCTGTACACTTCATATGCATTCAAGTATTGCAATAAATACATCCAGTGAAAATGGGGAAGGTAAAGATTAATTACCTGCCAATTTGGTTGAAAGTTGGGTGAACTTACAGCAAGCTTGCTGCAAAGCTTTCGCTTAAGGCCCTCTATCTCTGTGAAACAAATTCACACAAGGTTCAGAATCTAGGTTTGGGTAGAACATAAATAAACCTTAAAGATGGAGAAAGATGGAACTCAAAAGCAATGACAAATAACCTACCATTCTCACCGGGCTTCAGTCGACCACCAGGAAGTTTACAAAAAGTGTTTCCTATTTGCAGTAAAAGTATATGGGGATGATTGTGCTCTTGGACCTGTAATAAGCAATCAAAAGTGTTCCCAAGTAATAAATGTGAAACTCAAGTTAGGGTTCTCGGACATCCTTTTATAAGCCTAGTTTATGTAAATTAATATCAAACCATTCTGTCCCCTCAAAAAAAAAAAATATCAAACCATTCTGCACTTAAAAAAAAATAATCAAACCATCCTAAAGTGATAAAATTACAAACTACAGATGTTTATTTTTAAGGGTATCTTGCATTTTACCATACAGAGCAAAATATGCTAGCTAAAGATAAAAAACACATGCAACAACGCCATGAACTATAAACAATGACTACATAAGGTAATTATGAATTTGACAGTCCTCAACACATCTCCTAGACACTCGGGAGAAGCATATGTGATAAATGAGAGGAATTATCATGATGGAGTTTAGAGATTTACCAGTAAAATTGCTTCAACACTAGTTCGCATACCCTCTTTCATATAGCTGAATTAAAAAGAATGCAATTCAGTCATATGATATCATAGAAATAAGAAAGAAAGACACATAACGACAAAACAGAATATTCCAAGAGGGATTGCATGTGATACCATACAACAACAAACAACAACAACAAAGCCTTATCCCACTAGGTGGGGTCGGCTACATGGATCATACGACGCTATTCGTTGATCCATGTTCATGCGATTCGACATGGTTTTACAGGGATTGCATGTGATACCATAGAAATAGAAAAAAGAAAGATGCATAAAAACACAACAGATTATTCCAAGAGAAGAATGTCAAAAGAAATGCATAAAAATCAATAAAGAAAGCCCACACTATCATATAGTTTCTTGTCAGATGGCACTTGTCAGAATCCAAACAATGGACGATGGATGCAAAGAGCATAAAAACATGCAATTGAATCTCCTCTTGCAAAGCCATTTCAAAGCATAAAAACCATTTCAAAGCATAAAATCTCCTCTTGGATTTGAGTTTCATCACAATTATTCTTCAATACAAGTAAAGCCCAAAGATTGTGAATGAAAAAGTGAAACAATATTGTACAACTCTACTTTTTTCTTTTTTTTTGAGCAGACAACTCTACTAATTATCAATGATGTCTTCTTCTACTAGAAGTTAGAAACATGGCATTCAATAGGATCATGAAAAGAAGTGAACTGAATTAGCAACTCCAAAATGTTTGCAAATTCCAATGGAGTCGACATCCAAATTGAAGGCTTCAAACTCAGTTCTCTCTCAGAAAAAAAAACCAAAAAAAGTCGACTTAATCAGTTATTATTAAACTGGCAACTGAAGCTACACCTTTTTACAATCTACATTTGTAAGTTCTGTTTCCACACTTCACTACTTCATCAGCTGCCAATTCATCATGTACCAGTAGAAGATTCTTTTTACAACAACAACAACAACAAAGCCTTATCCCACTGTCGAGGCCTAACACAACCCTCCTCCTTTATCCGGGCTTGGGACCGGCTATAAAACATAGTAGAAGATTCTTTTTATTACTTCAAAAAAAGATCCTTTTGTGTGTGTACTACCAGTATAGAAGATTTGGCAGCAGCTACCACAGCCCTACTTCTTCAGCTAGAGCTAAACCACATAATTTTAAATCTGAAAATTCTGATTTCTTTTCAGAGTGAGATGAATTGCAATGTTGGATCAAAGTAGAACCTTTAGAACCAAGTTTAGTTGTCAAAGTTGGTTAGTCGGACTGTGTCCCAAGGTCCATAGAAGTTCCCAGGTTAATGTCATTTACCCCCCAAAAATGGAATCTTTAGGGCAAATATCAAAGACTTCTACAACTTGGAGAATCATCTGCTAGTAAAGGAAATCTAAAGGAAAAATAATGGTCTTGACAAATGCAAGGACTTCTTAGGAAGGTAGATCTAAAACTCCACTGTCGAGATGTTTGCTGGAAAACCAGTGACATCAATCCATGCGTTACTAATGTCCTTCGATCGTCATAGGGAGCACATAGTGAAAGTTCTATAAAATGCATTCTTCAATATACCAATTAGCTATCAGAAATATCAGAGCAGAGTTGCACAAGTAATACGTCGTAAAAACTGAGGTGGTTAAAAAACCCAAAGACGACCTTTAGCCGTATTTGCCCAAAAGATGGAATCAGGCTCTTAAGCACGTTTAGATCAGAAAGTAACGAGCGTCTCAAAGCATTTAGAGCTAATTTCTCATTTATTTGGAAATTACTCCTGGAATACAGCAATCCAAACCTCTGGCCTTGTGATCGAGAATTGCAGCTAGGGTTTAACGATCGCATCTAGGGTTAATCTACTTCCAAAATATGTGCAGGTAAAAGGGAGGGGGAGGGAGATACATACTTGACCTTCATGCGGGCGAGGCGATCGGCGACGGAGGTGTCCTTCTCCATCTTGGGCTCCTTCGTACCGAAGGTGTAGTTCGAGAGCGGGTACATGTTCACCACCGGCGAACCCACCATTTCCGACGATTCTGGCGGCTTCTTCCTGCACCTATCACAGTTCGCCGGCGCCGGCGGTGACAACGGGAAGCAGGAAGGGCGATTTGATCTCAAGTCAAGGGGTTTATTGTCCAAGTAGGGAGTCACAAATAGGGTGGTATGAAAAATATTTCTATTAAATGCGATACAAAATAGAACATATTATTTGGAGGGCGGCTAAAAAGTATATTTTTAATATTTACTTAACATCAAAATCAGTGTTCAAATAGTTTTTAATGATTTAAACGTTAATTTTTATTTAGTAAATAATAAAAATAAGTAGTTAACGTTTTTTAACAGAATATTAAAATGCTATTTTTATTGACATTTAATTATTAAAGCTTAATGACTTATATTTTTACTAATTTTACTCTTATTCAAATGCATTTCTTTCTTAACTTATTTTTTTATTATTATCATTTAACTATATTTCTTTTTATATTCATGCTTAATTAATTATAAATTATCTATTTGTTAACAATGAATAAAATAATTTAATATGTATGCACTATATAAAATTTATTGTTAATATAAATTTCTATATATTTAAGTAAAAGAATTAATTGTGATATTTTATTTTATTTATTCGATAATTTATTGTCAATATAATCTCAAATCAAGGGGTTTATTCTATGTAAAATTCATAATTTATCACATGTTCAGTTATGTCATTTTATATTTATTAATTATTTTTTAAAATTTTATTAAATACTTATTTATGAATATTCTAAATGAACATCTTATCACTAATTATTCGTTATCCGCTAATTAAATTGTTTCACACTTGCTTGATTTTGTGAAGACTCTGTTGTTTTAGAATCTATTAAAAAAAGGACTTCGTATGTGAATTTGCGATCCGCTTATTAGCTTAAGTTTAAGGAATCGTAAATTAAAATTTTATGATATATTGTATGTGCATAATAATTTCCAGAAGCTTAAGAAAATATTCAACTTAGATGTTTGAACGCATAATGTCACATAGGGAAAAAAAGGAAAAAAATAGTGAAGTGACAACTAACCATTGTTTTATGGTTTTGAAGTTCTCCAAAGAAAAAGTTACGAAGACCCAATCTCATAATTTTCTTAACTCATAATCATATTGTGCTCTAAACCATAATTTTGGATCCAGAAGAATCAACATCCAAACGCAATTTTACAGTTTTTTATTTAGATAAGAAAAGAAATTATAAAATTTCATCGTTTCTTTACTTTTCCAAGGTTCTCAAATGGGTCCTTATATATTCTTTTCTAATGTTTATCTATCATCTTCTCTTTATTATTTTATATCATTCAATTCATTTTTTTTAATTTTGTGTATATGCATATATTTTTTAAAATAATTTATTTATTGTATAATGCAAATTTAATAACCAAAGTTTCCATTATGTTTTCATAGCATATCTGCACTATCTACAATTTATTATAAATAAGTATACATCTTCATGTATTTAGAGAAAAAATATTTAACAAAAGGAATTCGTTTTGAGATATTATTTTACGTGATTCGATATGATTAATAATTATAAATAAATTACTTATTACGTTACAATAGAATTCATATAATCATAACATTGAATAATTTATTATATAACATTATGTTATTTTATGTTCATTAATTAACTTTATCGTTAACCTCTATTTATTATCAATAGCTTAATGATCCTCTAATTGTTGATCACTTTAACTTTTTTTCATTAAATCATTATTCGTTATTAAAATTCTATTCACTTATTATATTTTTTATTAATGTGAAAATAAAAATACGTGCTCTGTTCGTCCTAAATCCTAGTTATGGGTTCATTTTCTTCATTTGTCATATTTTTAATTCGTCGATTAGAAGATAGAGATTTTATTTTGGTCAAGAGATATTTATTATATTGTAATTTCAAATAAATTAAATATTAATATTAATGAACTTGATTATGCAATAATTATTATGGAAAAAAGTTTGATTCAAGGGATTGATCCAATAAACTAACCATCCCGAACCAGAGCAATAAACTCGAACTTGATCTTATCGGCTGGGTTGAACGAATTCAATCATGACCCAACTCAATTAGATATAATAACTTATTAGTTTTTGTTGTTTAAATTTATAAATAGTATTCAAATTATTTATTTGATATTTCTTATCATACTTTGGTATCACTTAAATGTTTTTATTTTAGTCTTTTAATATATTTTAATTTTAATTATATTCATCATATATTTTAATAGAAAAATAAAAATTATACTCAGCTAACTTGATGATCTGACTCGGTCCATCTAGTAGTGGCACCCGCCCCTGTTCGGGATGGGGGACACTCCTCCGCCCCGCCCCTGTTCGGGATGGGGGACACTCCTCCGCCCCGCCCCCGAGCTCCCGCCCCGCCCCCATCTCGAATTCCCGATGCAGGAAAATATGATCCCTGCCCTGATCCCCGCGAGGACCCGATCTCCGATGCACGCCCTCCATCGACTGGTGGCCTTGGAGTTCACTTCCGCCCCTCCTCTCAACAACGACATCCGGCCAGGAAGAGGGCGTCGTCACTGTCTCTGAAGCTTTCCTTCGTTAGAAGAGTGCGGCGGCGACATTGGCGTTCCAGATAAGTTAAGGAGGACCTGCTTGAGGCTTGATCGAAGGTTAGACACAAAGTTCGACCGTAAGGAGAAGGATCACAGTGTCGTGGATCCACCGGGAAGCTCATTGCCCTCTTAGAGATCACATCAACTTGAAGCCGAACAAGTTCTGCGAACTTGTGCTCATGCCAGATGGCACAGGGAATCAACGACGAAGGATCAGCCAGGGGAGACGGAGTGGTTATCGAAGGAGAAGTGGATGAAGGAGGCCGGAGAAGGGGAAGGGCGACCGAAAAGATTGACGTGGGTCGGGAACGTCGAGAGCTAGAAGAAGGCAGAGGGTGGAGGAGCGAACGAGGCATGAGACAAGGAAGTGGAGGAGTTGGATGAAGAACATGAATGGAAATCACCGAGGAGCAATCGGAAGAAGGGGACATGGATCGACAGAGAACGCTAGCACGGTCATCATCGCCGCTGCCAGCCCTCACTCTGCAACTCAGTTTCCATAAGTGGCTCTCTTTCTTGATCCTTCTTCCAAAACCTTGGCATAATCGATGACCGTTCGAAATTAATGGGGGTGGGGGCGCCCGTGGCTTATGAGAAATGAGAGATGGTGAGTGACATTAGGGTTAGGGAGAGGGAAAGAGGCATATATATATATATATATATGAGTGAATGAAATAAATTATTAATAAAAAAATTAAGACGCGACGATTCATAGACCGGTGGAGCGGAGGCAATCCACCCCACCCTGATCCGCGAAAAAGAGTGCGGAGGTAAATTGCCCCCATCCCACCATCACGGGGGTAGAAATCTCAGAATTGGAGGCTCCGATCAAAATTCCCCACCCGCAAGGGGCGGGGATATTGCCATCTCTAGGTCCATCCGATTTAGAACAAGATACTGTTCGATACATGAATTCGATAAAAGGAAAAAGTAATTCATATTAAGAAAAAAATATACTTGACTTTTTTCGCTCTAGCTTATATTCGACTTTTGAAAGATTATTGTTCTTTTTAAGAAAAAATATAGACTTCTGTTGTGTCGCATGCTACATATATTTTAAGAAAAAATCATGTCGAATCTTATGAACATGGATCAACGAATATATTGTGGAGCGGAATGGCGTCGTATGATCCATGTAGCCGACCCCACCTAGTGGGATAAGGCTTTGTTGTTGTTGTTGTCTGATGCTCAATCAATTAAATGAGTAAAATATTAAAGCTACACAAAAACTGTCAAATATGCTACGTATGAGCCAAGCTTGGATATGGAAATCTTCTTTCGTTTCTCGACCTTCTTCTTTGGAAGATCTATCTCGTGTCTGGTACTGCATGGTTCCACTCTGCAAGAACTCCGAATCATTCTCTTGAAGCTCATCCTCTTTATGATAAATGATCCATTTGTCGTACTAGCGGCGAGCAAAATGGGAGCACTCCCGAGCATTTGTTGATCTCAGATGTGTCCATTTGATTCACACTCCATGTTCTGAGAAATATTTACTATCCGGAATGCTACATCATCAAGTGAGCATTCCTATTTTTTTTTTTTCAGATTAACTATTAGGAGCAAATGCTTAACTATTTCAAATTCTAAGTAGCTTAAGCTTATAAAATTTTCATTACTGTTAATAATAATTAATAATAGTTGTAGACTTATAGGGCCTCCTCTTAAGAAAGGAAACAAGAAAACTTTAGTTTACGACTTACGAATTTTTGTATCAGAAAAATCGATTATGGATTAAATAATTGACAACTGAGATGTTTATTATTATTATTATAGATTACTCTGTCCATCTGCACATGGTACACCGAAATCCAGTTTATATATGTAAAAAAAAAAACTTGTCCATAAGTAATGACAACTGATAAAGTATTTGAAGTCAATGATTACCCAATTATAAGCTCCATCATTTGTCAACTACGTATTAAGTTTTCAGGCTACACTAATCCTGAATGTAAAGATTTTACAGACAGACCAAATCATTGTGTTCAAGAGGGAAACAATGTTTCCTAGATTTCATTAAGTATCTTGCAGAAAAGTTCATGTGACTTAGAACGAAGCTCGTGGCATTGTACTGAACCATGTGTATTGTACCAAAGCTGGAGACCAAGGCGTTGGGAAAGTACTTAATTTATTCTTTGCCGTATTCTTATGATAGCTCATGTGTCATTCTTCTAGAGCTTCAAAGTCTAATCAGAAAATGAGCAAGACGAATTCTCTGAGAGAATTGTATATGGTTAGACAAGGAAGCTACTGCAATCAGTCCGTGGAGAGAATCTTAGGCATGAGCCAACAAGTTAAGTCGTTTTAATTTATCTGAAGTGTCTATGCTCAATCCTAAGATCTACTTTATAATCACCTGTAAATATTTATGTGACTATTCATATAATTGGAAAGCTAACTTTCTTATAAGCTTATCCAGTGAGCATAATGGCGATGATAACATATATTAAGAACCAAAGGAAGCACAATGAAATTTCCTCTAGTTTCACAATGACTTGAGAAGAACTGTGGAACATTCAAAAATACTTTTTTTTTCCTGCTTATATCATGTCAGTTTTTTTTCCTGCTAGAACTTGGCTTGAAAAAATGGAGCTTAGCATGAGAAAATCAGAGATGTTTCTTCTTCAAGCCGTCGATATTTTACGTGTAAAAATAAGATATTTTTAACCTTATCTTGCCATCTGAAAAGGAGAATCCGGCATGAAATATTTTTAATAGGGAACAGCTAGCACAACGGGGAAGACTTTGACATCATAAAAACATATGCATGCAGCATGTTGGTCCTTGTCTTATCTAGTCCAGTAGTAAACATATATCCTACTTGCTTCTTTAGGTTCTCTTAGGGGTTGGTATCAACAAAGGACAAACTCAAATCTTCTGGACTGACAGCAATAGCCAGTTTACAACTCTTGAATTCCATACAATAAGCCAGCTAATCTTGTAATGATTGATGGAGGATTGTCAAACTTTGCTTTCTTGCAGAACTTGAATTTGCCTATTAGACAGAAAGACTGTTATGAATGCTAGCTGCTGGGAAAAAAAAACCTGCAGTTATCCATTGGCGCACTATCCACTGTTGAATATTTTACAAGAGAGAAATAATTGTAGTAGAACAGAAACATAGGCAAAAGGCACACCAACCTCAATGAATACAAAAAGCTCTAGGAAGTCAAGTGGATTGCATTCAGTTGTTTATTACCATGGAGTTCAGTAGTACTTATAAAACCCCTTTTAGATGTAAAGCTTTATTTTTGGACATTCTGAAGGTTATCAAAGGCTCGGTTGTCTCTCCTCATTGCTTCCACCTCCTTGAAGAGGTACCTTGGGTGCATTCTGCAGAACCCCAAAGAGGACCAGGATGGCATGCAGGAATCGCGAAAAAGTGAAAGTGAACTGCAAGAAGGGATTGTGGTCACCTGACGAGGATCAAAGGCTCAGGGATTACATAATTAAGCATGGCCTAAGCTGCTGGAGCCTGGTTCCTGTCAGAGCTGGTAATTGTTTTGTTAACTTTTTACTTGTCCTTTGCACGTTTGAGCATAACTACACTTTCATGAAGAATTCTGAAATTAAGAAACCAAAATTGTTCATGAAGTGTTTTATTCTTCTACTATTACTATCTCTTCTTCTACAGTAATGACACCAGGAAACAAAGATCTTGTAGTTCAATGAGGAAGTAAGATAAAGACTACATGATCACAGCTGCTTTTCTGTTACATCATTGTTTTTCAATACATTTTATTAGTGATAATTTATACATTCTTGCTTTCATTAAAACAACATCATTTGAACTTGGTAGGATTGCAACGGAATGGAAAAAGCTGCAGGTTGAGGTGGATCAATTATCTTAGGCCTGGATTGAAGCGCGGAGTTTTCTCTCGAGAAGAAGAGCAAACAATAATCAAGCTTCAGGCAAAGTTGGGAAATAAGTAAGCATTTGCAGACTTTTCCTAATGCCTGTTATTTCAGGAAATTATTCTTGCAGATTTTCTGTAGTAATATTAAAATTCGGAAGAAAGTTGAGGCCATATCTTTCTTCCGTTTTTTATTACACTGTCAATTACGTCCAAATTCCCAATGTCGAAGCTAGAATATGCATGCTATATCAGTGAATTAAATCAGTGTCTGGAAAGTTATTTTAGTTTGAAACAAATCACAGGAGGAAAAAAATATGTCGATTAGAGATTGTATCATTTCCAGGTCAAAGGTTCCATTAGCAGCTATATCACGATATATAATTACACATTTTGAATTTAAACATGTTTTTTCTTCAAAAGAGTTCATATCTGTAGTGTCTCCAATAAAACTTATCCTATATTCTTATAAAATAGTTGGTGATAAAGAAAGATCAAATTGATAAAAAATTATCACGATAAGATTCCATGGAAAAAAAAAAAGCAATAGGAGGACACCCTTGTATGCTCGGTTGACTCAGGCAACCACTTGCAGAACAATTTTAATCAGTCTGTCTTTTACATCACATGTAGATGTTGGCAATGCTAAATTTATATAATTCCATGATGTGATGTTTGTTAGATACTGAGATATTTTTATGTCTGATATCAAGTGCCACAATGTCTCGGATTTATCTTAAGAACATGTGTAACACTACCAGAGTTTGATCTTTGATATGAAATTATCTAATAATTCCACTATTATACAGACCATTCAACAGATTAATGCATGATGTTACAGTGTCATCGTTGTCTAAAGCATGATGCGTTATCATTACCAAAGCAATTATCGACCTGACATCTTTTTTTTACGTCTCATTTAAACATATTAAAAGACATGAATTGGTTGTCAACCTGCATAATACAGGTGGTCACAAATTGCAACGCACCTGCCTGGAAGAACTGATAATGAAGTGAAGAACTACTGGAATTCTTATCTCAAGAAGGAAGTCATGAAAGCCAAAGAGACAGGGCCTCATGTTTCCGAACACTCAGCTGCATGTTTCAAAACAAGTGATCACATCGTTCTAAATGTCGAGTGCTCAGATGCACCGGAATCGTGCATGGTGGATTCCGTCCGATCGACGGCAACTAGCACCGAAACCAGCTTGAATGAGACAGTTCCAAAGCAGCTTCCTAAGGCTTTATTTACAGATTGGGCACCCTCCAGCTATGCCAATGGCCACTACTCATTGAACTTTGATGATGGGATGAGTAAACTATGGAACTGCAATGATGCATACTTGAAGAAGGCTAACTGGACGGATTCCTCTGGAACTTATGGACAGCAGACTTATAATAATATTTCCAGTGGCTTACATGACATTACAAACAGCTATAGCGTGATTTCGGAACAGTGTGCAGCACTTGCACATATGCCAGAAGAAGAGCTCCTAAATCTTCTCTCAACAGGGCAGTTTTATGAAAGCTTCAGCATGAACTCTGATTTTAGTTCTTGTTTGTGAACACAACCTGCGGCATGTTTGCATGCATGTGATTATGATAAAATTTGTTGATTGTTATATCATGTTAATATACTCTTTTTAATCATTCATGTACTTATACGGTACTACTTGATAATTACTCAACTTCTATATTTGAGAATTAACCTCAAAGTGTAATAACCTTCTCACTTCATAAATTATGTAAACCTTGTTATTATAAGAAAAAAAGACATTATTTTAAATAACGGAAATTGATGAAGTCCTCGTAGAAGTGATATCAAAAGTCAAAGCCATTTCCTTTATGAATTGCGTGATTTATGCGTGGATACCTCTGCTTGTTTCTTAAATATATGATATTTTTTAAGTTAATCTCGAACTTTACATCAAATTGCCTTATCATATGACTATGACATTTTCTTATTTTAACTTAACTGAGCAACAATAACATCGAAAGAGTTATCGAATCCAATGCCAAGATGACGTGTTCGAAATTTGTGCAATCTATTTTTTATAGGTAGATTAATGGCCTCATTGGGCCCACCAATTTTAGCCCACTCAGCTTGGAAATCGGCCTATGTACTTTGAGGGCCCAGCAATGGCTGGTTGAGGGTCATTATATGGATTATCGAATATGTTTTTCTGTTTTTTTTTCTCCAGCATCATGATTTTTTTTTCATTTACAAATTAATATGCTTACAAAAGAATAAAATTAAAATAAAATGAGATAAATTAAAAATATAATTCTGAGAGTTGGAGAATTTTTGGTGTCCACGGGAGTTAAAAAATATCGAACAAAATATATCCTTGTGTGTTTTGTGGGATTCATGTGGAAAACACAAAATCATTTTTTATTTGTTCTTGTCCCATCAGCTTGAAGATGTAATATGCTTTAATTTTTTCTATGATAAAAATAATATTAATATTGTATAACATTGGATATGAGGCAAACATATAAAATTTAATTAGTATGGGAAATTATGACAAAATTAAATATATAAAACTACTTCAGTACTTCAGAAATATATGAAAAATGGAAACTTAATAGAATGAAAGCCAAAAAGTGGAAAACCAAGAAAAAAAGAAAAATAAAAGAAAGAGTGAATTTTTTTTTGAAAAGATGCGTTTTTTTTTCTGAATGATTAATGTCTTTACTCATTTTTCACCTTTTCTTTTTCTTAATTCTTTTGTACTAATTTATTTCAAAATAATTATATGTCTATCACATTAAGTTCATATATGTTCCTCTCATATTATGCAATATTATTATATTTAAGAAGTGAGAATCTAGGAGTCACAAAAAAAATACTGGAGAAAGGACAAAAAAATAAAAATAAAAAATAGTATAGTGAGTTTGGAGTAGTAAGAGTAACAATAAGGCCATCCTTAGCACGATGCCTCCCTTTCACATTCAAAATCATTGTTCAATTACAAGAAGAAAAAAAATAGCACGATGACTCCTCATTACATGATGAGACAAAAACTAGTTTTTTTTTCAATTATTTGGAAAAGAGGTTCTCTATATTTTGTCATCCGACACTTTCCTTGTCGAATGTCTCAGTTGGTGAAGTATTGAAATGATTAAATTATGCTATATTTTAATTTAAGCATAACACGACCATTCTTATCGATTAAGATCTAGAATCCATTGGCATTTTATGCATAAACTCAAGTTCTACCACACAAGGAATAGAAAAACGGATTAGAACTTTAAACTCTACTCAAAAGAGCGAGGTAACTCTAAATACCGAAACTTGAGTTCTTTGTTTGAAGTAAAAACTAAGAACTGCTTGGCTGTATTTGATAATATGAGAACTCGTGAACTCAAGTTCTCAGAACTTGGTGATGTGACACAAGTTCTTGTTCGGCGTTTGACAAATATTGATGGGGATCGGAGAATTTAAAAGTTGACGTGACATCTTAGCTCCTCTAATTTATCGAGGGTGTTTGGCAAATGTCATGTACTCTTGTTTGGGACTGGACTTTTCATGAAGGTTACTATCGGATGAAAATACAATTGCGATGAAGGCACGAAGCTGATCCTTTCCATAGTGCGCGGCTGCGATTTGGGTTTGGCCATGAAAATGTGTACATGAGATGTATGCATGGCTTTGGCCAAATTTGGAAAAGAAATAAAGAAAATGCGTGCCTGCATGTCCGCGATGACGACGGTGTTTCACACTTTGCCTTTACCTTAGTCGTCACAACTTTGGAGTCGAGATCGTCGGAGAAATCAAGCAAACTTATCAAATAACCGACCAGAAAAAAATGCGTGCTTGAGTTCTTGATTCTAGCAGAACATACAACTTTTTTTTTCTTTAACTTTTAAACATATATATTAAATAATAGATAATTTAATTATATATATACGATGTATATATGCATATATTATCTATATGTATATATGGATAATATATACATATATAATTACTTATTTATTAATATATTATCATAAAATTATAAAAATAATTTTATTTAGATTTAATAATAATAAGTCTTTTATTAAATATTTATTATAATTTGCTTAGTATTTAGTACAAGAAAATTCAGTCATAAAATTAATGAGATTAACTAAATATATAATTATTATATTAGGACATTATTAATATATTATTATACATAATTATATATATATATATGCATATATAATAATAATATATGTTTAAATAAGAATATTTTATTTCATATAGTATTTTATCTCATAAAATAATAAATTATTTTTTAGTTCTTTCCTTTTACCCTAACAGTCACTAGAATTTATCTATGTAATTCGTCACAATTATATTTCCATTCAAACACCAACTATATATATTTTTTATCTAATTGTTCAGTTTTTGAAAACTAACAAGGATTTAAGTTCTTGCATTCAAGCACATCCCAAAGAAATTAAAATTCTAAAAATTATTTTCGGCTCTTCTTCAAATAATTTTGGACTTGCCACTTATGTTAACAGTTACGTAAAGGAATTAAAATTAAAAAAATTTAAAAACTGTTCTCGGATCTTCATTCAAATAATTTTGAACTTGCCACTTATTTTAACAGCTAAATTTTTAATGAAAGATATTTATGCGGTGTTTGGCGTGACTTTTTGTCAAAGCTTTGGTAAAAAAATTGATAAAATGTATTGTAGCTACTTTTTTTTTAAAAAAAAAAATCTATATGTCAAAGTAAAATTTTTGCTTTTTTTTTCAAAATTGGCTCCCCTCCTTTAATCCAAAGCAAGCATTTTACCAAAGGTGCTATTAGGTAAAATCACCTACGCTTGAAAGTACCCTTTGCTATTTGGTAAAAAAAATTGGTATTGCATTTTAAAAAGTTGGCTACTCCTTCCAACCACTTGTCTTAAAAATCTCTCCAAAGGCAGTCTTAATATGGTAGAATGGTTGATTATTGGTACACAATTTTTAAACACTAACCCGTAATTTGACGCCCTTCTAATCGGAAAAAATCTATAATTAAAGAGGTCCCACAGCGTGGACCCCCTCGTGTCCCGCCGGCGGATAAACCAAAGCAGTGAAGTGAAAGAACAACCGTTGAAAGCCAAACCTGATTCGATCAAATCCGCATCTGATCGTCAGATGGGAATCAGTACGAATCTCAAAGCGCAGGGCCCACCGAATCCAAACTTCCCGGACACCACTTACACGTGGCCCACTCAGCGCGACTTCGGAGTTATCGCTCGCTTCCTCAACCATCAAACGCCCATTTTTTCCCTTTTTTTCATATTTTTCCAGTAAATTTATCATTTAATAACTTTTTTGAATATTTATTTAGGCATATTAAGAATTAAAGTAAATGTTACATTACTTAATTTCGAATCATACAGACATAATGGGTTGGGAAATTATTATCCAAAAACGCTACTTTGTTTTTATTGTCGAAACACAAATGTTTTTATTTATCGAAATAAAATATTTCGATAGTATTGCTGAATATTTCTCTCTCCTCTCTCTCTCTCTCTATATATATAACATTATTTTTTAAAAAATTAATAGTAGAATCGACCCTTGTTTTTAGCTCCAAAATTCCTCTCTTGGCACGTACTTTTCCGGAGAACCCAAAGCCTCCTCTGCATCACCTCTTTTGCTCCCAAAATGTATCGTTCTTGACTGGATCCAGGATTTACAGGTACTTTCCAAGTAACTTTGGGTCGCATGATGCACATAGAAACCATCTACTTCGATGCGGAACACAAAGTTGCCATTTTTATGACATGGATCAAGATCTCATTGTTTCACACTGCTTAGCTGTAGTTGATTTGCTGGTAGGATCTCTTTTTTCTTCTAGTGCGAGTAAAAGATGTCGTCGCACAGATGGTAATGTTGTTTTTTGATCTGGGATTGCTTATATATGTAACATGAATGTAATGTGTGTTGCATTAATGGTTAGTAAGTAAAAGATGATAGCAGATGAGACGAGACGAGACACGCAGGTTCGGAGTTCTTTGTTTTCTGCAAAATGTACTCACTTATTTTGATCGTGCAGGCTCGAAGTCGCTGCATTCACGATCCGCGATTTGAGTTTGCAGGCCTGTTTTTGAACTTTAGGAATTAAATATGAATTCTTTATCTCTTTCTCCGTCTGCCAACGTTGGAGGCGAGGGCTCGAGCTTCCTGTCTGGGTCAAACTTCCATTTGCAGAAGGCATTATTAGCTGCTGAACGGAAAGGGGGGCCCTTTACTGGAATTAGTAGTGCTTGGGTGAGGCAATTGGGACATTCGACGAATGGTAGCCGGCTGAGGTTCTCTACTGTTGCAAAGATAAAAAAGGGACAGAAGCACGAGTACCCGTGGCCAGAAGATATTGATCCTAATTTGAAAAGTGGACATTTGACTTATCTTTCTCACTTCAAACCTCTCACGGAGAAACCAAAGCCCGTGACCCTTGAATTTGAGAAGCCGTTGGTAGAGCTTGAAAAGAAGATAATTGATGTAAGTTCCTTTATGGGAAGGTCATTCAATAACCAACTTTAATTAACCACATGGATCTCTAATTGTCAATGTGGCCATAATTATTGAAAAAAAGCTTTATGTGAGCCTGAGATGATGGAATTTGTGTTCAGTAGGTTTAGGACAATTTAGTTTTGTAATCTATTAAAATAAAAATGACTGAACAAGTAAGCCATTCACAGACACTGATAAAAGATTCCTGGAAAAGTTTAAGGATTTCCTTGACCTTATTAAACATTGAATGGATTTGGCTTTTGAGACAAGTGGCTTGGATAATCAGGAACATGTATAAGACAATCTTAGTTCATTTTGCCAGATATACTCCATATTATTCAATAACAAAAGTCGGAAGTAGGAAAGGGGAAAAGCATTTATTTGCATAATAAGCTAGTAAGGTTCTTAACCTTTCACCAATGTATAAAGTACAAAAGCTAGATTCCTTTGTTTACTCTTTTTAGTTTCCTCCATTTAGAGGCACTTATGTGAAAACTATTTTCATTGTAGGGAAACTTAAAAATAAAGGTAATCTACGGCTTTAGAGACTGCACTATGTGGACTTCATAGAAAATACTGTTCACCTTAGTCGTAACCTACTGTTTGTATTTCAAATCTCATAAAACACTTAATATGAAAACTATTTCTTTGTAGATATAAGGTAAGAAAACCATTAAACATGTACCAGAGGTAGTATTAGAATAGTAATAATAGAAGTACGGAGATATTATAGATTTGATAAGTTTCATTTGACTGGAATTTTCATCCTCAGTTGCATTTGCTTAAAAAATATCCTATCTTTCATTTACGATCTGTGCTAACCACATATCTCATACAAGTCGGGATTCTAAATTATGTTGGGAGATGCTTGCACACATAAACCATGAGACCTCCTTCATACTGTTCTCATATGTTAAACTTGTCTATTCAATGCAATTTTGTGCTATTCCATAACTTAAAACCACACTGGTTGGTGGAATTATATCTTTCATACCATTTTAAATTTCCCTATCTTGCAGGTGCGCAAAATGGCCGATGAAACGGGTTTGGACTTCACTGATCAAGTTAATTTATTGGAAAACAAATATCAACAGGTTGTGCTTTGATTTTCTTTCCTTGTAGCTGTTGCACGTAAAATAAAATTAAATGTCACATTAAAGTCCCACTATGTTAATTCCAAAGCACGCGAAGGAAGGATTTCAATGAATTAATTGTACGATCAGTTTATATCCAAGTTGTCCTAATGCTGATACTAGATGTTTCCTATGGTTTTGCCATGCTTCATATACACTCTTTACCAGTTAGTTGTATGAATTGCATGAGTCATATCCATCTTGTGAATATTAATTTCTTAATCTTACCATTTGCAGCAAATCTTTACATTTCCATTTAATACTTTTTCTTAGGTAACTTGTCCTGCATTCACCAAGTTATATTTGAGTATTGTGTGTCATAGGCCATAAAGGAATTGTATACACATTTAACTCCCATCCAACATCTGAACATTGCTCGTCATCCCCACCGACCGACTTTCCTTGACCATGTTTTGAACATCACTGAAAAGGTATGTTCTTTCACCATATCCATCTATCATAAGTCATATCTTATCTTGTTTGGATGTCTTCTGTATATCGCTTGTTGATTTCATGCATCAGTGGGTTGAGCTCCATGGAGACCGAGCTGGTTATGATGATCCTGCCATTGTTACTTGTCTTGGAAGCATCAATGGAAAAACCTATATGTTTATTGGTCATCAGAAGGGCAGGAACACAAAGGAAAACATTCAGCGTAATTTTGGAATGCCAACTCCACATGGGTAATAAAAAACTAAGTTATTCTATTTTTGCACGTTTATGCATCTTTGGGGAATTTAGCAGGAGATTGTTTAGTATGACAGGTTTTCACTACGTTAGTTATTTTCTTCTACTATTATTGAGGTCACATATGCTATGTTCATTTTTTTTATACTTTCTGCAGATATCGCAAAGCCTTGCGCATGATGAGGTATGCAGATCATCATGGATTTCCCATCATCACATTTATTGACACACCTGGAGCTTTTGCTGACCTAAAATCTGAAGAACTTGGTCAGGTATCTTAGTCCTCTCTGAAAGTTCATTTAGTTCATTTTCATATTCCTATTCTCATGTGTCTCAACACATGAATTTTTTGCTGATGCAGGGGGAGGCTATAGCCTTTAACTTAAGAGCTATGTTTGGCTTCAAGGTACCAATTGTAACTGTTGTCATTGGTGAAGGTGGGTCCGGAGGAGCCCTTGCTATCGGCTGTGCAAATAAATTATATATGATGGAAAATTCTGTCTTTTATGTTGCCAGGTAAATTAAATTTGTAAGTGACTTATTATTATGTGCATGAATTTGAACTGCTAGCTTTCTTGTTCTCTGGTAAGAATAAGGGCTGGAGTCGCTAAAAAAGTGTATGCTGGGCTCTTTCCTAGCATGAGCAAAACCAAATTTTGTTAACAAGAAGTTTTATTCACAAATATTTTTACTCTAGAGCAAGACAATATCACCGCACTTTAGAAGTACTCCCCAATTGCCACGATTAACACGAATAGTTACTGCAGTTGGCAAAGTGCTCTCTGGGAATCTACTGTTTAATTCTTTCTAGTTGTGTTTTGGATGCACTCTGACCCTTAGGAACCTATTATCTAGTAAAGTGAGGGTGCTTTATGATTGATGACTTGATTATTCTTTTCTCACATCTTACATCATTGTGCCTTAGCAGAAAATTCACTGTTGTATTATAGAATATATGCATATTCAATAATTTATAGCATCTATGCTGTCCTATTAAATGCAGCCCAGAAGCATGTGCTGCAATATTGTGGAAGACCTCGCAAGCTGCTCCAAAGGTACATGTTCTTTAGAGATCAGAAACAACTATGTAAGCTGCGGACCTGTTTTTATAGTTTAACATTTTCAAACACTTGCTCAGGCAGCTGAGAAGCTGAAGATTACAGCCACAGAACTATGTAAACTAAAAATTGCAGATGGAATCATTCCTGTAAGTCTTTTTTCCTTTTCTTGAAACATGAAAATTTTGAAATGCTTTTTTCCTTTTTTTATTATCACCATAAATGTTACAAAGTTTCACTCATCACATGATTTTCAAACAACATTTAATAATATTTGACTTCCCTCTATAACAGAAAGTTAATATTTGACTTTCTATTTTCTGCAGAAATTTTGAAAATGCTCTAAAAAAATACGCCGTTGAAAACTTGAAAATTGTCGTGCGAAATAATTTTTCTCGGGAAGTTTCTGAACAAAGATTTCCTTGGGAAAGATTTCTGTCTTCCTAACAGAATATTGAAACATTGAATCAAATGTAGTTTGCTGTAGTTTCTTCTTGGTAACGACTTGCACAAACTAATTGTGTTCTTGAGAAAGTAGACAACATATCTACCACAAGAACTTGACACATATATCTCTGTATTGAGAGGAACACATGAGGGCGTCTCTGTCAAAACATGAAAGAAAAATACATAAGGTGACCAGTTCAAATGTTCTATTTTTTTTTCTCCCAAAAAAGTCTCGTATCTTTGCCGAGTTTCCAAAGAGATGAATCAGAATTCTTTTAGGAGGGAAAGGATGAATACGAGATTGGATAGTCATCTTTTAGATGAATTAGAGTTGTTTGTGGAGTTTGAGACTGAGCAAAACTTTTTTGCTTGTCATTCCACTTTTTACTGTGCAATGTTTCGGGTCAACCTTATGAGTTTTGATATGTTTTGAAACATTATTTTGAAGAGTGATAATGGAATTTATTACCTAATTATCCATTTTTTCCCTTCCAATGTCTGAATGATCATGGCTATTATGTGTCATTTCTTTCTTTTTTTCTCTTTATTTGGTTTTGCAATTGTTGTTTTATGTATTTTGCTCATCTCCTTGTGAACACTTTTACAGTTCACTATGGTTCATTATGGTCTAGGTATATCCACCACTGATTGTTCATTTCATACCATTATTTCTCTCAGGAACCTTTAGGTGGTGCACATACTGATCCATCCTGGACTTCACAACAGATAAAGATAACAATCACGAAGGCTATGGAGGTATCTTTTTCTTACCATTTGGCATCTTCATATGATGATAGTAATCAAGACCAAAGACTTTCGAAGAATACATTTTAAAATTTTGTTTTTTCAAGAAAAAACATTTTTAAATTTTATTTCTTTACATGGACTTATTCTTTTCTGACTTACCCTTCACCTGTATCTTCATTGAAAGAAAAAATATCTGTGCCTTATGCTTTTCTTCATGTTGCTCAAGGAAAATTCTACCAGTACTCTTAATTATCTGATTTTTGTGCTCAAAATCTTGTTCTTCCAGAAGTACCCTTTGTTCAAGATGATACCTACTTTGCATACTGAAAAAGATTGTTCTTGCTAAACTATGTGAATAGCCATGTTTTCTTACTGTTATGCACAAGCATCCTGGAACATAGTTCACATGAGGGGAGGGAGTAGAAGCTAATGATACATCACTATGTCACAAAAGATGTAATCAATGTTGGTACTTCCGTTTCTGGGTGCTAGTCCTCTTAAGATTTAACAGCATCATGTTGGTTGATATGGATTCTGTGTAGTAGAATAGGTATTAGTAGTTTTTTTCATACTATAAAGAAGATCAATATGCAGTACAATGAAGAAATTAGAAAAGTTACGGTAAGATAGTCCCAAAAACTAAAATTCACATATTCCTCCTACAGATATGATTCTTGATTATCATGATGATAATCAAGATCTCTACGACTCTATCAAAGCATGCTTGCTATAAGTCACTATATTTGGCTGATGTAGGATTATTTCATTTCAATCATCATGGTTGCAGTACTTAAAATGTTCAAAATTATATTTGAATATTTGATAATTTTGCAGTAGCATCCCCCAAGATTCCAGTCAGAATCTTTGATGTTTTGCCATTCTTGAGTATCTACTTCCTTTCCTCAGTATTGCTTCTCATTCAGGAACTTGAACAAATGGATATGGATCAAGTACTTAGTCAGAGACACATGAAATTCCGGATACTTGGTGGCTTTGTGGAAGGTGAACCTGTAGAACCAGAGAAGAAGCGTAACATGAAGAAGATGGAAATTGATGTTTCTAAAACTACAGCTGACATCGAGATGGAAATCCAGAACCTAAAGAAAGCACTGCTAGAGGCAAATGGCAATTCTCCTGCTGTCACCATCTCTGATGAAACAATAGAGAGACTAAAACAAGAAACAGACAAGGAAATAACAAATGCTTTCATTTCTATGGGCCTACAAGAGAAGTTGGAGTCTCTTAAGATGGATTTATCCAAATCATCTGATGCATCTACTCTTAACCCAACCCTTAAAGAAAGAGCAGACAGATTGGTGCAGGAGTTCCAAAATAACCTAAATCGTCCTGGAGCCTATATGGGGCTAAAGCAGAAGCTTGCCATGCAATCGGACATTAACAGACTATTGGAACTGAAATCAAAGGGAGAGAAGCTGAAGAAAGAAATCAGTGTAAAACTTCAAGAGCAGGTGAAGGGAAAGATGGAAATCTTAAAAATTGCACGTGAGAAGTTGGTGCAAGAAGAGCAGCTGGATGAGGATCAAGTTGAAGAGGTTGAAAAGACCTGGGAAGAGCTGGCTGGCATGTTCAAGTCTGCAAACTTAGAGGTGATTGGTTTCGGCCAGAAAAGGGTTACGACAGCCCCTCCAGGACTTGAGGAGAAGCTAGCAAAGGTTGATGAGATAACGAAGAAGGAAATAGAGAAGGCAATAGATGTGGCAGGCTTAAGAGGCAAGGTAGATGAATTGAAGGCAGAAATTTTAAGTGGTCACAACAAAGAGAAGGTGGAGAGCTTGAATAAGGAGATAAGAGAAGGAATTGCGGCTGTTATGGATTTGGCGGAACTCAAGGAGAAAGTGAAGATTGCAGTGGGATCACCGGTGGAAGAAACAGTTAGTGCTGGATATTCATGATGAATTATTATCTTTAATTTTAGGCTTATGTTTATGTATGTCCCATCTGGAATTTGCATAAATAGCTCGAGCATTTTCTTCTTGGTCACTAATTTTTCATTGGTGGGTCATCTTATTTCAGATTGTTGTTGGAATATGTTGTTTCAACACACATCTTTCTTTGTATACTGCAGTGAGGTTGTAATGATAATTCACTAAAAAAAAACTAATGAGTTAAATAAGAAATTTTGGCTGTGACAAACATTGTTCTCTATTTTCTTCTTGTCAACTGGCTTCACTGTGATTTTAAATTCCCCAAGTCGATGCATATTTGACTTTGGTCATGAAATGCTTCAATCAAACATCATAATATTGAGATGATATGGCGGTTTTTGATGTTCTTAAAGTATGTATGAACAATTTGAGGTGTGAATGCTTCTCAAGTGAGGGTGGATTTGAGATGGTATTCCATGCATGATCATTGGCAGAGTTGTCTGATCATCAAACAAATTGAGACCATAGGAAGCCAACTGATAATGGAACTCAGATCTGACTCCTTTTAGGATTGGGACTGCTTCGTCTTTGGGGCATTCTCCCTCGAGGCACGTTGCACATTTTCTGAAATGGAACAGGAATGACATTTCTTTTAGCAGAAGAGAAAAACTTAAGGAAAATGATGGTTTACATAATCAGAATCCACAAATTTGATTGGCATGCCTTGTAAACTGCTTCTCTTGTGTTGCTTTATAAGTTGGCAAGGCTTTCCAGTTCCTTGCCTCAGGCTCAGCTGCTCAGCTGCTGCTTTGTTTTTTTTTTTCCTTTTTCTTTCTTTGGAAAGAGCGGAATGACGTCGTATAATCCATGTAGCCGACCCCACCTAGTGGGATAAGACTTTGTTGTTGTTGTTGTTTCTTTCCTTGATTTTTAACTTCTTGAGAAGTTATTTCTTGAAAATGACAGTAGTTTGCTAAGAAGATAAGAAGTATGGTATACTATTGCAAACTACTTGTCCATCTTGTTGTATCACCAAAAAGTGGAGTTGTTACAGTCATGGAGGACAAAGCTTGTCCATAGAAGGAGAAGAGCTACAGTGACGAATATCGCGACGGGAGTCCACTTCAAGGCGATCACCTGAATATGTGGCATGAAGTAGAATTTTCTTAAAGACAAATGTTTCCTCCAGAATTGCAGCAGAATTATTAGTGCATTATGGAACAAAGTTCTCTCTTCTTTGTTGTCTCTTTTTATCGAACACTCACCTCTAGAATCTGAGAGCTCCAAATTCTGGATCCTCTTTCAATGAGGGCGGTTGAGCTCTCTTCTTCAGCCCCTGCATCAGGCAATTTATTAAGTTCAGAAAGAATTCCGTATATAATGTTCACTCTTCTAAGTCCTGGTGCTACTTGGCCTACAGTTTCATATCCTTCTGTATTCAATAATTCCTATTCAGCTAGAGGGAAAAAGAGATAAGAAAAGAAAGGCGTTTGTTTTGGAAAAAGTACCTGCTGCTTGCCTGCTGCTTATCACCTCAGAGAAATCTTTAGTAACTATGTCCGCGTCTTGCTGCCGATCTAATTTCAGCTTAGATAAATTTGCTTGAGTTCTTGTATCCAAGTATCTCTTGGCAGTATTGCAGATTATGTAATCTAGAGCACATGAAAGAACACACAACATAATTAGCTACCCAGAGATAATGAGGTTAGCTTGTGAACGAAGGACTTATAGCACGTCAGTCTTCGAGGGGATGAAGTACCAAATCTCTTGAACGAGTATGGCTCTGAGAACTGCTCCACAATTTTGCTGCCCATCTTTCTGAGTTCGTTCTGGAGGTCCTCAAGGTAATAGAACGCCAACTTTCTGGGGTACCAGGAGTCACAGAGGGTAATGCAGCAAACTCCTTCTCCAATGAGATAGCTTTTAGAAGATTCATACAATGGTGAATGAACAGAGAGCATCAGATAGGGACAGTTTAATTTGCATGAATGAGTAACAAGTCTACCATTCTAATTCATCTGTAAACATAATCTGCATTGCTTGTTTGATACTAGGAACTGCGTAGTCCTTTATTTAATTTATATATATATATATATATTATGAAAAGAAACTTACTGGAAAAAGTGATGATCAACTGCAATTGACATTTTTGAGCATGTAAGACCTCCTCTTGCGATCTCCTTGAGCACAATCTCCCCTTTCTGCCTGTAAATTCCTGAGAACACATCATTGCCTTCATTCATGTAGGTTGGTGTCTGAGCCAATGGCATCCCATCACTCAGCCTCCCAACCAAGGTTAGTTTCACCATCTTTTAATCCTTCTCTAGAAACAGGACCAAGATTTGTTCTTGCAGCAAAGTGGAGAGGGGGGATATGAGGAACAAAAGCTTTATATATACAGTGCTACACGAGTTCTCTGAGAAGACAACGAGAAGGAATTTAATTGAAAGCATTTGCTACAGTGGAAGATGTGTGGAGAGCAAGTTATACCTTTTCTTATTCTGGCGCCGAAAGAAATCTGTACATGAATGCAGGTAGGAATAAGTATGGACAAAGATAGATGTCTTTTGTTAGGTTAGGATCAAATAGTGACAGTTCGAATTTCGAGTGGAATGTATTATTTTTTATTTTTGCATTAGTTAATTTATCTGTGGTTACCATAAAGATAAATTACTTCAAAACTAATAACATAAGATAATCCGGGGAAAAAATTGAACAGAAAAGGTGTCGTGCCCAATTGCTGATATGACCACCTTTTAGCCTCCCTTTCATGTTCATATTCACTTTTCCAATATTATCTTCTTTTATAGTGCTGACATTTAAAAAAAACAATTTCTTTGTAAGAGTTTCGTTCGTTAGATTTTGTGATTATTAGCTTTGGAACTTTTTGTCTGGGGACGAGGACAATTAGTTGCTGGCCAAAAGGCAGTTAGGTCGGAGTACTAAAATATTGAAGTTAATAATGTGGTTGTTAATTACTTGTTAATGCTATGGGTTGGAGTTCTATCTATTACTTATGGTAAGACTTTTCTGCTGTACCTTTTTATTTTTTTTGTCAGGAAAACAGTTTAACTCCGCCTATGTTTTATAGTCGGTCCCAAGCCCGGATAAAGGAGGAGAGTTGTGTTAAGCCCCGACAGCCAGCGTAAAATCCTGTCGAATCTTATGAACATGGATCGACGAATATTTACTAATGGAGCGGAATGACGTCGTATGATCCATGTAGCCGACCCCACCTAGTGGGATAAGACTTTGTTGTTGTTATTGTCAGGAAAACAGTTTGAAGGTGCTGAGAATTTATGAAAATAAATATATCACATAGTATTTTCTATTATATTTTTACATTATTAAATTTAAGTTGAATTGAAAAAGCCGCAGTAACATATGCAAAAGTTTAAAGATCAATACTAAGTACTAAGATATAGGAGAATAAGATCATTTTAGTTGAGCTGTTATTTTTTCTGTCCTGATAAACTGTTGATCTTCCTTTTTTTTATGTCCTGATAAAAAAAATTGATATGGTACTAGGAAAAACATTAAAGGTATGTTCATATCATAATAGATGAGAAGAGCACTTAATTTAAAACATACAACTAGATTAATCAGAATCTAGTAACATTATGCATACACCAGAATTACTTACGAAAACAATAAAATATCTTTGATCCACTGTCTCATCTCTAGGCTGCCATTTTGAAGAGAAAGGAAACAGGAGTATGATTACCACTGCAATATGATCCTAACTCTCAGTAAACTTTATTTCATATATATAAATTTGAATTCAAGAACAGCTTACGAGAGAAGAGGATAAGTTATTTAGAAAAAAATTGTCTGAGTTCAACAAAAGTGCTTATATCACTTAAATTACAAGCAGCCAGCAAGAAAAAAAAATTCAACTTCAAGCCGGTGCTTTGAGCTAATCAAAGTACTTAATTTTCATAAGTTTGCAATGACGGAAGATCTTTGAGTAGCTTAAACTTGTGTAGTAGCATAATTCATGGCGGATTCAGGTACATCATGCAGATATGAAGTTGCACAGGGAAAAAAAAACTACTGATCGGAAGGTTTCTTTTATTTCAAGTTTTCAACCACTTGGGCACAAGTATCTTGTTTTGAACTAAAGAATAAGATTCATACTTTTTACATCTGCACACTTGGAACTGACATACCACAGAAAAGAACATTAAGAGGAAACAGACTAACAGTGATAACAAACATGTTTCGATCCCTGGGGTTTCTTTTTAGTTCCAAATTAACCAAAGCATCCAATGCTGCTCTTGGGTACATGGCCTGTAGCACGAAACTTTGCGGCGCCTTCTTCTGCCTTCAGCAGTTGCTCCCCGCGCTGGGCCGCGACTATTGCTCTCTTCTCTTCTGCCTCCTTGTGAATCATGGCGACTTTGTTCTTCATCTTTTCAGCATATTCTGCCTTCTTCTTCTCTAATTTCTCCTGCCAATAAAATACTTGCTTGTCATGCACCTTTGATTTGGATGCGTTAAGAGCTCTATCCAACACTTTGAGTAGGATCCTATTTTCCACTTTTAGTGTATACCTACTGCGAACTATCAACTAACAATAGATTCTTTTGTGGAAGAAACAAAGCTAACTATAGATTTTGTAGACAATGAGCATAGACATGGGACTCATACAGCGAGTCATTGAAATATTATGCAGAGCAGACTCCAACCAGAGTTTGAAACATCCCACAATATCAGAAACCTCAAAGAAAAATTCCCAGAGTATAATGATGTGAATGACATATCTGAATTGCATGATCGCTGGTGTAAACACAGATGCAAGACTATTATAAACCGAAAAAGCACCACCCGGACTTCCATTCTTAGAAGGCTGACAAATTCAATTGACAATATTTCTTGCTAATAGCATGTATGATCCATAATTGAACTTTCAAGTGGTCTGTAAAACAATCTATTGAGCAAGTATTTCTGGTATAGATCTCTTCTGTCTCTCTCGTGGTTTGAGGACAAAGTTTAGCTCAGTGTAATATGTAGATGGTGCATAATTTAACAATTCAATGAAACCCGTTACCTCAATTTTTTTCAACTCAGCCTCAAGAGATGCCTTCTTTGTGTTCTCCCAAGAATCAATTGATGACATCTTTTTCTGGGCTCTGTTCGAAGCCCCAAAGGGAAAAAATTTAATCAAAACTCGGGAATAAAGTTACAACAAAATAATTAACTCTTTAATACTAAAATCAACGTATGTGAAGCACTGAAGTTATCCCAAGGAACTGGGCAGATAGAAGTTCTAAGCTTAAAGCTTCTTCTGTGTTAAAACACAATGAAAATCAGATATCTTAAAACAGTCGTAATTAACTAGATACATGACCAGAAAAAGATGAAACTTCAAACAACAATTTAATAATCACCCTGTCGACATAGAGTCAGCTCCCTTCAGGAGAAAAAAAAAAAGAAGGGCAGAGAAAAGATGGTATGTCCAGGGCAATAGTTTCAGCTTTGGTCTTTACTCGTAGGAGAGACAAAAATGATTCATTTTCTTACTTATTTTCAGCTTTGGTCTTCTCGTTTTCTTCCCATGCCTTGATAAAATTGTCCTTCTTCTCGCTCTCTACCTTCGCCAGAACAACATCTGCGCAGGTAAAACCAAACGTTTCATGTACGTACCTCCTTCTGAATCTTTAAAGACTGCTAACAAAAAGGCTTCACTTAACCAACGTATTAATCGTTCGTACCTCTGTCAATTGATCCCCCCGAGCTCTTTTCCGCTGCATGAACAAGAAATCAACCACAGCTAACGGTCAAGGCATGCACAAAAAAATTGTTCCGAACTACTTCCAGCAAAACCAGAAATCAGATGGCCAAAATGCCAAAAAATATAGTGATAAATCTTCACAAGCTCAAACTTTTCATAGCTTGACCCTATAAAAGATCTGAACTTTCGCCAAACCTCAGCACCATAATCCACAATTCTTCATATTTACAAAAGAAAACGGCAAGAAAAACTTATAACTCTTTTACATACTTTACTGCAAGCTCACAACTTTCACAGCAGACAGGAGAAAGAAAAAAGACGAAGAAACAAAAGGGGAAGAACGAAAAGCAGAGCACGTACAGCTGACGACGGCGAGAGCCTTGGGCTCTTCCACCTTCTCCGGCTCCGGTGCCGGAGTGGGAGCCGGAACGGGCTCTGGAGTCTCCTCCACCTTGGCCGGCGTCTCCTCTGCCATGAATTAATCGTCTATAATTCTGAGTGCTTGGGAGAGATTGCCGCTGCCACAGAGCTCTTATAGCCTCAATAATATTTTTGTACATGCTAAGCGGCATACCGTACACATAGACGTTCCTATGCGTGGACTCGATCTAACCTTGATCTCTACGGTAAAATCGTATCGAACCGTAGATGTCATCATGCGTTCTAGATTTTGTTTTTGTTTTTCGAAGTTATGAAATTAGTATTGTTTTTTTATTATATATATAGATTAATTTAATGGCCCGAAGTAGCTCTCAAAAGTGTGTTCTGCAACGTCAGCCTGAAGCAAATAATGTTGAGTGCGTATATTATATAGGTCACAATTAAAATTTTAAATATGATTAATATAATTACATGAGATGTGTACGTAAACTTTACCGACTAAATAGCACCATGAATCTACTTTTTATAAGTAAAACTAAAATCTTGTTATTTATTCATGATGGTGACCACAAAAATTTTATAAGTTCTTGGTAAGGGTTGTGTCGACAACATGCAGATATATAAAATATATAACTGTAGATGATAGCATGATTTGTGGAAAGATACCGCATTATGTGGAGTTTTAAATTGGAAACAATGATAATTAAGGCATCCACCATGATTCTAATGCTACTGGATTAAGCTGGAAAAGTTTATGTAGGTCGACCTTGCATAATTCTTTTTGGCAAAGAAGAAGATGGAGAATTATTGTTCCCCATCATCTCTCTCTCTCTCCCCACACCTTTCATTTCTACCTGTTGTTCATGATTGATGGAAGAGCATACCGGATATTTTTGGGATTGGTTGCGGTCTGTCAGATGAATATAATATTGCATTTTTTTAAAATAATATTTACAGGTGTCAGATGAATAATAGAAGTAAAATTATCATATATATAATACGAGTTTTCCTTGTAGTATATTTTTTTTATAAAACAATGTACACAGTTAATATTCAAAATGATTAATATTTGATTAATTTAATCAATAATAATTAATCTTCCTTAATGCATATTTGCCTCGAGGATTTTTTTCAATGGCATTTGTGATATTTGGTAATTAAATTAAATGGTCACCCTCTTTTTAACTCATTTGTTTATTTTAATTTGTCTGTGACTTGATATGAGCTGCCGACATCTAACATCACCTCATATCTGTAAAATAGATATAATTGAGCACAACAAATTTAAGCCTGAGTTGGCCAATGGACCCATGACAACTCACCATCTTTGTCCAAAAAATCCACTCACTACGTGCCTTTAACTTGAAGCAACTGATATTATGGAATAAAGGAGCCATCTCTCTATGCTAATTTACTTGTTCATGTAATTTATTTATTTTTTTGGATTTGGGAAAAAAACTCAGCAACTAATATGAGATGAATAAAGTTGTTCTAGACAACTTTAATCTTAACTTTCACGCACTCCGTGACTTTATTCGATCCGTTAACATCATTCTCAAACCATGTTTATCACTTATTGTTTGATTAAATAGGTTTACAATCAATCAGAGTTCATAATCACATGTCTCTTTGATTAATTACGTCCACTTTTTTTTTTTAATTTTGTCACTGTAATATACGGAGACATCTTTCTTTTCTCAGCTCGCTTTCCTTTGTTATTAAGACCAACTTTGGATTGACAACTTTTTTTTTTCATCCGTCATTATTTATGATTTCAATATGAGAAATTAAAAATCTTTATCAAGGTAAAATCATATAAGTTAAGGATATCATGATCGAATATAGAACAATATATATATATATATATATATATATATATATATATATATATATATAATGGTCCCAAAAGACAACGAGCAAGAAAATTGTACGCGTCGAAAAGATCAAATTGAGAATTTTATTATTTAAATAAAAGTAAATTATTTATCATCTCGACGAATAAAAATATTTTGTATAAATAATAACATTAGAATACAACGTGGCCCAATGTCGACTTGTCTCATGGAATCCGATTTAATGGCTTCTGCGTGGGGGACGTATTATGGGAAAAATGTCTTGTTATGGAAGTGAATTTTCTGCGACTATGCATCTAATTTGGAAATGCTTATTTATTTTGCCTTTTCGAAATATATATAATATTTTTTCGATTTAGATATTCGAAATAAGTTCAAGAAAATCAAATATGAAATCATTATTATTTTAAGCTTAAAATATAATGTGATTCATCAATTATGCAACTAACTTAATCAAATATGTGGAAGTATTTAATTTGGCAAAACCAACGTGGATAAGGCTCAAGAAATTGTCTCCCATGTGGCTGATATGGGGGCTACATTTTGAGAAGGTTGAGGGCCTGTCATGTCCCTCTCGGTATAATCGATTTTTATGCTATACAGCTTTTTCTGAATTGGGGAATAAAAAAAAAGTTTTTCATTATAATATTATCGCCTAGATTTACCACATGCACAATATAAATATCTTTACTCGATTGTTAAATATTGTAATACATTAGTAGGATTTAAAATTGAAATTTGTACAATATTCTACAGGTAACAGAGAGTATTATAATTTGAATAAATAGATATATTTCATATTGTTGTGATAATAATAATTACTTTAAATGACATTTATATTATTTTTCTTTTAAGCTATTCATTTCTTTTTATTTATTTGGCCTATGAAATAATCTGTTGAAAGTACAGTAACAATGTTGAGTACGAATGTTTTGAAGACAAATACAATAATTCATTCTTTGCTACGTAACACGTTTGAGTTCTCAAATGGAATTCCTGACTATATATGTACATGTATATATTGGATTCACATATTTTGTTACTTATGGCTAATTAAGGGTGTTCAGTCCACTCGCCAATCCGATTCGATTTTTTATTTAAACTTAAATTTATATTTAATTTAATTTTTTAAAAATTTAAATAAAAAATTTTAAGTAAAAAAATAATATTAAATAGTTAGAAATTTATTTTATGCTTTAAAATAAATATTAAATAATATTTTTTATATTAAATAAATATAAAATAGTAAGAAAAACTTTTAAAAATTAAATGATCGAGTAACCCAATCATCCAACTCGAATCGAATCGAGTTGAGTCATATGACACTCAAAATCTATTTGACCCGACCCGTTGGGCCCTATGGTTAATTCAATTTGAGTTGGAGGCATAAATCTCCAAAATAATACCCTTTTCAAAATTTGGTTTGACACTTCTCCATGTTAAACTTTTCACAATTATCTCTATTCCAAGTATATGCTTACAAAAATCGTAAGATTTGGAGGTAAATTTAATGCCTAGCATGCAATCTTTATAGATTGAAGGTAGAATTTTTCAATAAATCCAAGTTGTAACTCCATACATGCTGTGTTGGGCCATGTTATCATCACCATCCAACACCTACCACATGCACGTCCAATTACTTCGCGTTCTTAGCGCCGAGCCGGCGGGCACCATGATAAAGTTCTTGGCAGCAAACGTGTTTGGCGTTTTGGAAGAATGCTAAGTTTGATGAGATCATACGAGATGTCTTTGTTGCTTAACCAAGCAATTTATATGTGTGATGTAACATTCCGAGATTCACGTAACTATCACGTGTTCAGAGTCATCCCAACGATACTACGCAATTCTATGTAAATAATTTTTACGAAAAATAAATTTTATAAAATGCGAAAATAATAATAAGACCATCTAACAATATATATTGGCAAGGAGCTAAAAATATCCATAACTCCACCATACTAAATATGTAAAAAATAAAAATTAAACCTATAAACTAGTAGGACTAAATCTTACACCATGTGCAATATCTCTGTCACTGAGCTTGACAACCTGCATCACCATCTTCTATTATCTCACCTGCATGAATCTAGGTGCAGGAAAAAATTCATGAGTATAAAAATATTCAGTACGTAGGGTCTAACCATAATAATAATATAAAAGATCAATGGTGCTCAAATATCAATAATCGATAAGAAGTAATAAACAATAGAGCACATGATAAGATCATACGAGAAGAGCTCAATAATAAAATAATAGATCAGTAAGACCATGAATCAATAAAAAGGGAATCATGTAAGAGATCAAAGGATCAATCAATAACAATTAACAACTATGCTTAATCACTATGAAACCTATTCAATTTAACAATTTACTATTATCAATATCTATGGACATTGGCCGATACCAATTTTTATTTAATTCAACAGGCGGAGGCAAAGTCAATCAACGCCAAAATCCTAATGATCAAGGTTTAATTCAATTCTATTCAATTTCGATTCAACTCAATTCAATTAGGGAGCACTCTGTCAATTATAGGAAACTCCATGTCTCTTTTATGTAGGCCAGTAGGAGATCAAATCACGACAAGTTGCCCTCCAATGATAGTGCTAACAATAGCTTCGTGATGACGGAGGACCATGGCCATCACAGGACAATCATAACTTCTCTAAAAGATGACGTCTCAAACCTTTAGGTACACTATATGTCCCATATAATACGATAACAATAATAGTTCAAGGGACTTATGGACAATCGGAGAACATGAAAATTCAACAGTTTTCATCTTTTATCTTGTTTATCTTAAAGACCTATCTTTAATAATTTACTTTAGGTTAAACAAGGACCCAATCAAGAAAAAACTACTGGATCAATATCATGATGAATAATAGAATCTGATATGGTAATAATGAAGATAATATCAAGTCAAATCTAATATCATGATGAATAATAGGATTTGATATGGTAATAATGAAGATAATCTCAAATTAAATCTAATAAAAATTAGATGAGATCAAATCTATTAATAATACAATTCAGGAATAACTACAGCAACTATTCAATTAAAATATCACAATTGATGTCTTCTGTCCTTAGAATCCGGCCCGCGTTGGGTGGAACTAGGGTCGTGTTCGGAAACGGTCAATATCACCTCGGCCAGGACAAATATGGGCCATGTGTATGGTGAACCCGAGCTAGGTAAATCGATTCACCTCCAAAACGATCGTGCCGAGTCCGAGTTGAGCCAAAGCCGAACCCAGGTCGGGCCAATAGGAATCTGGGCCGGGTTGGACAACTCGATCCGATTCCGAATCCAATTCGATCCGAATTCAACCAAATCCAGATCGGATACAGTAAAACTCGGGCCGAGTTTTGCCACAAACGGAGAAGTGTATTCCAACGCGACTTTTCAACCATCATAACCATGTCCTACGATATCCAAATTATGCACACGATATATCAATGGTTTCTCAGTATGATAGAGAAGATAATAGGGTTCCATGTCACGAAAAACCGACGACATGGGGATTCTCTCTACGTACCTAAAGTTGGCTGAAAAACTAACTGGAGTCCCTTCTCTAAAAATCCACACGAACGTCGAATTTTATTGGCGATTGCTCTCTGTCCTCGCTCCGAAACTCGCGGCCACCACCTGAAACTTCTTCTCCTATATGTCAACTTCGAAACTAGCTGCCACATATTCTCGGGGGTGTCTCAGGTCGCGTGCCAACGAGAGGAAAAGAGAGCTTGTGGGTAAAATTCTGTTTGACAGAAAAATGAGTTTTCAGCCACCCTTTAATGCTTATTTATAGGTGCAGATTTGAGATATCAATTCTATTAGGCCTTGGACTCTTTTAGACTCAATTTTGGCCATCCATCAATGAGTAATCACTTCTTAATTATTTAGATTTATTTAAATCCTAATTTACTTCATAAATCAATGCTTATCTCCATAACAATTCTATCTTTATTCAAATTCTATCCTCTTTCTCCATCTTATTTCATAATTTCCATCAATTTCAGAATTAATTAATTTCAAAATATTAACATTGGGATTTTTAGATCCATTAATATCCTTTATTTATTTTTTGAAAATCTGAATCGTTACATTATAACCTCCTTAAAAATAAATTCGTCTTTGAATTTGTTTAAGGGAAAATTACATCAACTATCTAAATAATTATGGAAAATCCATCCTCATTTCATCTTCCAGTTCCCAAGTAGTGTCTTCGCCTTTATGATGTGTCCATGCCACTTTCACCATAGGTACCATCTTATTATTCAAATGCTTAGTCTGGTACTCCAATATTTTTATAGATTGTTCTACGTATGTCAGGTCCACATTCAAATTTGGTTCTTCCATATTCACTTTATTAGCATAATCATGCTGATACTTGCGCAACATTGACACGTGAAAAATATTATGCACGTGTCCATATGATGGCGATAGCGCCAATCTGCAGGTTGCATCTCCAATCAATGCAAGTATCTCGAATGGACCAACATACTTAGGGCTCAGCTTGCCCTTCTTGCTGAATCTCATTACTCCCTTCATCGGGGAGACTTTCAGCATCACACGATCTCCAACCTTGAAATTTTGTTTTCTATGTTTCTTGTCAGCATAGGTCTTCTGTCTGATGAATACTGCTTTCAATCTTTCTCTAACGAGGCGAACCTTTTCAGCATCTTCCATGGTTTGGTTCAACATTTCCTCTGACAAGAACTGTCGTCCTCCCACCTCACTCCAATAGATGGGGGAGCGGCCTGGTCTTCCATACATGGCTGCAAAGGGCTCCATGCCAATGCTAGAGTGGTGACTGTTATTATATGCGAACTCGATCAGTGGGAATTGAGTGTCCCAATTGTCACTCCAGTCCAAAGCACATGCTCGGAGCATATCTTCCAGTGTTTGTATGATGCGCTCAGACTGCTCGTCCGTTTGAGGATGGAACATTGTGCTAAAATTTAATTTCGTTCCAAAGACACTCTGGATGCTTCGCCAAAATTTTACTGTAAAGCGTGAATCTCTATCCGACACAATGAAGACTGGCACTCCATGTAGTCGGATAACTTCCTTAATATAAATGTCCATCAGACTTTCGACGGACTATTTTCATTTGATGAGAATGAAGTGGGCCGCTTTGCTAAATCAGTCCACCACCACCCATATCGCATCGTGGCTCTGCTGTGTTCTTGGAAGCTCTGTAATAAAATCCATCGTTATCTTTTTCCATTTCCATTGTGGGGTTCCAAGCTCCTGCAGTACTCTATATGACCTTTGATATTCAACCTTCACTTGCTGGCATACTATGCACTTTGTAACGTATTCCGCTATGTCATTTTTCATATTGTTCCACCAGAAGGTTCGTTGCAAATCCTTATACATTTTCGTGCTTCTGGGATGAATGGTAAATTCCGATTTGTGGCATTCATCGAGCACTCGTCTTCTTAATCCTTCATAGTCAGGGACCCACAAACGTCCTCGATATCTGACGACTCCATCTGATACTGAAAAGTCAGCAAGAATCTTTTCGCACAACCTGAATAAGTGGTCATACTCATTGTCATTCAATTGTGCCTTTCCAATCTTCAACATCAATTCGGGTTGCATGCCAAGGTGTGCCATAATTTGTATACCATCATTGCTGGTCACTGGACTGACCTGTATAATACAGTCGATCATATTTCAGCGACTCACTTTCAGACATGACCCTACCCATTTTTTGCTAAGTGCGTCAGCAATAGAGTTTGCCTTTCCCGGGTGTAGCTGATGGAAAACTCGTAATCCTTTAGGAATTTTATCCATCTCCTCTGACGCATGTTCAGATCACGTTGAGAAAAGATGTACTTCAAACTTTTGTAATATGTGAAAATCTCGAACTCTTCACCGTTGAGGTAGTGTCTCCAAATCTTGTGGACGAAGACTACCGCTGCTAGTTCGATATCGTGCGTCGGGTAGTTCTTCTCGTGTTTCTTCAATTGCCTTGATGCGTACACGATGACCTTCTCATGCTGCATCAAGACGCACCCCAAGCTAGCGCCACATGCATCGCTGTATATCACATAACCTCCTTAGCCTGAAGGTATGGTCAGAATAGGTACCGTCGTCAATCTTTTCTTTAATTCTTGAAAGCTATTTTCACACTTCCGTGACCACTCATATTTGATGCATTTCTTTGTGAGATTCATCAGTGGCGACACGATCATGGAGAAGTCTTGTATAAATCTCCGGTAGTATCCTGCCAGTCCGAGGAAGCTCCTGATCTCCGATACGTTCTTTGGTTGCTCCTAGTTGGCAACTGCTTTCACCTTGGCAGGATCCACTGATATGTCATTTGATATGTCCGAGGAACATTATCTCTTCTAGCAAAAATTCACACTTCAAAAATTTGGCGTACAACTTGTGCTCTCGGAGGGTCTGTAGCACAACTTATAGATGCTCCTCATGTTCCTCTAGACTTGACGAATAAATCAGAATATCGTCGACGAAAATGATCACATGTCCAGATATGGCCTGAACACTCAGTTCATTAAATCCATAAAGATTGTCGGGGCATTGGTCAGCCCAAATGACATCAGCAGAAACTCGTAGTGACCATATCTTATTCTGAATGTTGTCTTCGGCACATCATCATCAACTATCCTAAGCTGATGGTAACCACTTCTCAAGTCGATCTTCGAGAACACCTTTGCCGAAGATAATTGGTCGAACATGTCATCAATTCTCGATAGTGGATACTTATTCTTTATTGTGACCTTGTTCAACATCCGATAGTTTATGCACATTCACATAGATCCGTCATTCTTCACGAACAGTACCAGAGCGCCCCATGCGGAGACACTCGGTCAAATGAATTCCTTATCCAACAACTCTTGGATTTGGGTCTTCAATTCCAGCATTTCTGCTGGAGCCATTCTATTTGGGTCTTCAATATCTTCAGTACCCGGCACCAAGTGGATGCGGAAGTTGATCTCCCGTCGTGGTGGTAGTTCTGAAACATCATCCAAAAATTCCTTCACCATCTCGATGCTATCTCGATCTATCTCAGTCCGGTCCATCTTGACTACGCTTGCTAAGAATCATCGGCATCCTTTCTTCACTAGCTTCTGGGCTTTGATAGCTGATACTAGAATCTTACCCAGTTTTAGTAACGTGCCTCTGACAATGGTCTGAGGTCCTCCTGGTGCTCCGATCATGATCTTCTTTGCTCGGCAGTGTAGGTAGGCATCGTGATAGGACAACCAGTCCATACCCAACGCTACGTCGTACTCTCTGATCGGAATGGCGATCAGGTCTACCGAGAAATCCTTTCACTTTATCAATCCAATAACTATTTATTGCATGACGATATTTTTTCTCATTCAATGAAGTCCTAAATAATTCCTTATAAGTCACATGTACAACATGACTTGTGGACTATCTCTATATCATCATCATTAAGGCATAACATTATGTATCCTTTCTATTCTCTTAGGTAGCGTTCTCAACTAACCTAAAAATCAACTTTCTAATTTGAATCCATAATCTTTCCTAACATTATGATTAGGAATCTATTGAGGTCTTCTTTAATTCACTATTCGATAATAAATGTCATGCTTTACTTGTTGTGTTGACCTCACTTTTATCTCAGTTTATGGTGCCTTAAGGATAACGTGGGAATAACATCCTTAGGGCTTTGGTTATTTAACCTTAGAATGACCTCCTTAGAACTTTGGTTATTCCTTTCAGAATAACCTTCTTAGGGGTTGCCTAATACCATCAATCCTATTTACATTATCTAAGGATTTATGTTATCCCTCACTTTATCCATGGCTTCACCAATCGGTTTCTAATTCACATAGATCAACTTGCGGTTTTCACCGCAATTCGCCTTGAGGGAGATCTACTCAACCTCATCTTTTTGCGTCCTCAAAATCACCCTTCCCGTCGAGCTGAGGGGCTGCAACTTCAGAACCTCTATAATGTCTCTACGATCATACCTAACTACCATACAAGACTCATATGTGGGCGTGCTCAGTGTGAGCTAAGTGGAATCCATAAATATCCTCGCCTCAACCTCGCTCAATTGGGATATCGGGTCTGCTGCATATTCCCTATTGGGCTCTAAGCCTACGCTCATTGGCTTGTGAGCCTAGGGCCTGTTGAATGACCCGCTATAATCCGCTTTTTGGAGCTCGTGGAATATGGCTCGAAAAAGCTATAGCAGCTGTTTCAATATAACAATAGCAATAACAATTCTATTAGTGTGAGCTCCATAATCCATATAATAATACAATACTTACTTGACCCTACTTGATGGCTGTAGTGGTTGCTCGTGACAGATGCACATGGACTCAATTCTATCTATTAGAGATAGCTAAGAAGTGCCTCTCGTTAGGCTCTGATACCTTTTGTAACGCCTCGAGACCCACGTGACTATCATGTGCTCAGAGTTTCTAAAGGCATTACGCAATTCTATATAAATATTTTTTATGGAAAATGAACTCTATAAAATATGGAAATAACAGTAAGATCGTCTAACAATATATATTGGCAAATAGTTGGAAATGTCTATAACTCCACCATACTAAATATGAGAAAAATAAAAACTAAACCAATAATCTAGTAGGACTAAATCGTACACCATGTGTAATATCTCTGTCACTGAGTCTGACCACCCGCATCACCATCTTCTATCATCTTACCTGCATGAATTCAGATGCAGAGAAAAACTCATTAGTACAAATATACTTAATACGTAGGGTCTAACCATAACAATAATATAAAAGATCAATGGTGCTCAAATATCAATAATCGATAAGAAGCAATAAATAATAGAACACATGATAAGACCATATGAGAAGAGCTCAATAATAAAATAATATATCAGTAAGAGCATGAATCAATAAAAAGGAGAACAGGTAAGAGATCAAAGGATCAATCAATATCAATTATCAACTATGTTGATCACTATGGCACCTATCTAATTTAATAATTTACTATTATCAATATCTATGGTAATTGGCCGATACCAATTTTTATTCAATTCAATAGGCGAAGGCAAAACCAATCAACGCCAAAATCCTAATGACCAAGGTTTAATCCAATTCAATTCAATTCAATTTCGATTCAATTCAATTCAATTAGGGAGCGCTCAACCAATTATGAGAAACTCCATGTCTCTTTTATGTAGGCTAGTGAGAGATCAAATCACGGCAAACCGCCCTCCAATGATAGCGCTAATAATAACTTCGTGATGGCGGAGACCATGACCATCACAGGACAGCTATAGCTTCCTTAAAGAATGACGTATCAAACTTTTAGGTATACTATCTGCCCTATACAATACGATAATAATAATGGCACAGGGGCTTAGGGACAATCGGAGTACATGGAGACCCAACAGTTTTTATCTTTTATCTTGTTTATCCTAAAGACCTATTTTTAACAATTTACTTTAGGTTAAACAATGACTCAATCAGGGAAAAACTACTAGATTAATATCATGATGGATAATAGGATCTGATATGGTAATGATGAAGATCATCTCAAATCAAATCTAATAAAAATTAGATGAGGTCAGATATGTTAACAATACAATTCAGGAACAACTATAGCAACTATTTAATTAAAATATCACAATTGATGTCTTCTGTCCCCAGAACCCAGCTCGCGTCGGGTGGAACCTGGGCCGTGTTCGGAAATGATCAATATTACCTCGGCCAGGGCAAACCCGGGCCGGGTGTATGGTGAACCTGAGTCGGGTCGACCGGTTCACCGCCAAAATGATCGCGCTGAGTCAGAGTCGAACCGAAGCCGAACCCGGGTCAGGCCAATAGGAATCCGAGTCGGGTTGAAAAACCCGATGCGGTTCCGAATCCAATTCGGTCCGGATTCAACCAAATTCAGGCCGAGTTTTGTCGCAGATGGAGAAGTACGTTCCGACATGACTTTCCAATCGTCATAACCATGCCCTACGATATCCAAACTATGCACACAATACATCAATGGATTCTCAGTATGAAGGAGAAGGGAATATGATTCCATGTCGCAAAAAATCGATGACATGGGGATTCTCCCTACGTACCTAAAGTTGGCTGAAAAATTAACTAGAGCCCCTTCTCTGAAAATCCGCACGAACGCTAAACTTTGGTCGGCGATTGCTCTCTGTCCTCGCTTCAAAACTTACGGCCACCACCTGGAACTTCTTCTCCTATGTGCCGACTTCGAAATTAGCCGTCACACGTTCTCGGAGGTGCCTTAGTTCGCGTGCCAACGAGAGGAAAATAGGGTTTGTGGGCAGAATTCTGTTTAAGAGAAGAAGGGATTTCCAGTCACCCTTTAATGTCTACTTATAAGTGCAGATTTGATATATTAATTTTATTAGGCCTTGGACTCTTTTAAAATCAATCTTGGTTATTCATGAATAACTAATCACTTTTTAATTATTCAGATTTATTTAAATCCGAATTTATTTCATAAATCCATGCTTATCTCCATAACAATTCAATCTTTATTCAAATTCTATCCTTTTTCTCCATCTTATCTCATAATTTTTATAAATTTTGTTCAAAATATTAACATTGAGATTTTCAAATCTATTAAATAATAATAAATATTTTTTATTTATTTTTTGAAAATTCGGATCGTTACATGTGAGGTCCAAAATTGTAGTGTTCATGGGCGCCTTTACAATTAATTTTTTTTTTAAAAAAAATGTTAACCGCTGGGGTTGCGAAGATTGATGGCAGTGAGTTAGTAATCAATCAAGAATTTCTTGGAACCAATGACAAAGGATGCAAATAACATAATGAGTGGAAATGGAATAAGGCTACAACATCTACAAGTCTGGAGACTAGAGGTCTTGCTTGTAACACACTCAAAATATATCTCTTCACATGACAAAATAGGTTTCAAATGACAATATATAACATACTTATAGGGGACATAATGCTGATTCAATGAATATTAAAATTATATGCAGGAGAGAGACTTATGACGATGAATCATAAAAATGAAATAATATTATCATATAAAGTGTAGAAGACTTAATAATAAGAATTATCATACGAATCATGAGCGACTGAACTATTACATTAATTAGATAGCGTTGAAGATTAACTAAGATGCATCAAAGGAATTAAAAGCTAAGGAGGTTTATGTGTTGTCATTAGGAATATCGTCACCGTTGATCATTTTCATTATCAAAATATCCATGTGTTGTATGACCGTTGGTCACCTTTATGACTAGGATGAGTATATGTAATGAGTATGCAAGAGAGATGAACCTTCCATAAATGTTGACACTTAATATGTAAAAGATATGCATGATCATCATTAAAATATCTCGAATGAGAGTGATGTAAACAATTAACATTATCATCAGCATAAAAAAATCAGCAATCTCAATAGAATACATAATGGGACGATATTTGTAAGAGCACCATAAGGAAGATCAAGAAATATCATAGCACCATAGAGCATCATTAATAATTATTTCCATCATAGGAAATATTTTCATCATTAATATTCTTCTTCTTTAACTCCATCTTTATATTACATCTATGACTTATAAATAGAGTATCTTTGAATCTGTTGAGTATCTTTTAACTTGTGAAAGAATATCTTTCAACTACATAAAAAGAAGTATTAATATTCAATTCGTGATGGAAAGAAGAAATTCACTATCGATTGACGTCATTAATCCATCATTATAAAAGCTCTTCATTTATATTTTTCATTGTTCATCTTGAAAACATTTATATTATTTTTTAAGACATCATAAAGGGGTATGGGATCATCATTAGTATCACAATACAATTTTAAGATAAATAATCATAAGGTTGTAATGAGATGATAATCAGTGTGAAATTGATTAAGATTAATTATACAAGAAATGTTTTAAAATTGATATAATTCCTACTGGGCAAATCGGAACTCGAGTTGAGTTCTCGAAAATCCAAGCCAAGTTTATTGTACAAAAATCAATCGAGTCGTGTGATGTTGACTATGAAATTCAGATCGAGTGATGGTTAAACCCGAATCAAAATTTCTTCTTCATGGATATGAAGCAAACAACATAATCCGGGTCGAGTTCGATTTATTTTGGAGTTAAGTTCCTATGATTACTATTCAAGATTGAGTTGTCCACCTTGCATTGCACAGACGAGATGGGCAGTAATTAGGGTCGGGGCTTAGATTTGGATTGGGCTTGTTGTTCTAGTTTGGAATGACAATTTGCAAGGAAGAATTCAAGTCAAGTTCACAGAGATTCAAGTCGTCAATTTGGAATGACAAGTCAAGGAATAATTTGGGTCGGGACTTAGATTTGGATTGGGCTTAGATTCAGGTGAAGTTTTGAAACTTTGAAATCGCACAACAATGTGGTGATTTTCAAATCATTTCTCTCGGTGTTTACTAGAATAATCAAGGCTAACTTTTGTGTGTGTGTGTGAGAGAGAGAGGAGAGCTAATTTACAAAGAAAACAAATTAATTATATTTTAGTTGGGGTAAAATATTGATTTTATTTTTATATTATTCTCTTTTTATAAAATAACCTATCTAGTTAATTTTTTGTGTTGATAAGATTGATAATAATGAGTTAATAATCAAGAGGTTTCTAGCTTATTGACTTCAATATAATTTCTTGACAAAGGATGCAAAATATAGATGAGCTGCCGGAATGAGTGTAATGAGCCCACGATATCTACATGCCTGTAAGTGGATAGAGTAGTAATAGCATGGAAACACACTCTTGTCATAATTTATTTAACTATTTTGATAGTAACCAAAGGTCTAAGAGGAGAGTAGCCGAGGTTTGGGTATGTAGTGATGAGTAATTATTTATCTCAAAATATGAAGAATTAGTCAAGAAGTATTGAAGTGTAATTATTTGGTACGTATGCTTTTGAAATTCAACCACACAACTATCTCATAAGATTCAAGCAGTACTAACTGTCCATTAATCTCTTCTCCAACTTTAATTTAACATATATGATTTAAACTGCAGCCCTGTTCTAACTAAAAATAATATTCTTCTTTTCTTTCATGTTAATTTGGAAAAAAAAAATTATTGATTTGCTGGCGATTGTGGGGATCTCATGGCGTGAATACTAATTTTCTTTTAAAGATGATTATTTTGTCGTGGTGACATTATCATCACGAATTTCAAATGTTCAATTATTTTATTCAATAGATCCTTTCTCTACTAATTTATCACACTACAAGAAAAATGATATTTTTCGACGACTGATTTTTTACGAGCAAAATTCTTTCTAAAGTACCGAAAGAATTTTCAATGGACAGAAATATCGTCGTAAGTATGGACGGAGAATTTTTTGACAGTTAAAGCCGTTTGAACTACCGATGGCCTGCTAACTGTCGGAAGTTCCAATGATTACAACTGTCAGAACTTCAGAGGGATTATTATTCGTCGAAACTTCATATGCTCATAACCGTCGAAATAAGGTGGGTAGGCATGGTAATTTTTTCATGGTATATTTCGATGGCTCAAACCGCTCGACGGATCTAAACCTGTTGATATTTTCGACGATTTAATTTTTTTATGTTTGGTTGAAGGCTGATGTGTGGTGGGATCCCAAGCACACAGAGCAAATGTGGAAGACATTTAATTATCGGTGCTCAAAGAGATTGTCCTCGATACTCTCGAATGCACGAGCCGCAGGAGAACGACCCAATTGGATCCTGAAGTTGTTTGAATCGAATTGTTAGGCAAGTGGTCTACCAAGGAGTACAAAGCTAAATGCGAAAAAGACAATTTGGGAGTCCGACCAAGAGCCTGCTTGCATGTGTGTGGATGTATATCCATGACCACAATTGCAAAAAGAATGGTAAAATTTTTGAATAAATTTTTGCATGTGGGTGGATGTATTTAAGTAATTAAAAATACTTTAATTGATTATTTTAATTGCTGGAGAAAGAGATGGTGCACCTACTCAAGATGAGATATTTTTCAAACCCCATGAGAAAAAAAATAAAGAATGAGTTTCATCGTTTGCTCGGAAGACATGGGTAAGAAAATAGTTGATAACTAATGATATTAAATTTGTGATGTTAAAATAGTTGATGTCATTTTTCTAATTTTCATGAGGGTTACAAAATAAGAGAAATCGAGCATATTATGCAGGCCACATAGGAGGGGACGGCACCATTGAACTCTCGACAACTTTGGACAGATCACGTCAGCATCAAGAAGGGCCACATTTATAGTCTTGGAGCATCTAAAGTTGATATTGGATATGACCGTAAATCGATATTTGGTTCCTCGAGCCAAGATATGCAACGAATGTTTGACAATACGTGGGAATAACGCTTATCCGACGTTCGACAAGAGCTCAGACAAGAGATCACTCAGGAGCTTAAACAGGAGTTCGAACAAGAGTTCCAAGAATGAAAGCAGCGCATGGCAAGAGCTCAAAGGAAAGAGATGAAAAAAATGATGCGTCAAATAATGCATGGCGAGCTCGACGAGGAGGAGGATGACGATGAGTGAAATAAATTTGTAATTTTGTAAGGACGATGTAATGACATTTACAAATTTCTTTTAAGAATTTGTGATTTTCAATTTCATTTTTTAAAAATTTTAATTTCAAATGTAAATTATAATTTTTAATTTATTTACATAAATTATAAATGAACATGAAATTAATGCAAGAGAAATTAAGTTTTTAAATAAATGAATTTAAATGAAATATTTTTTTCTTTTTTTAATTATTCTGACAGCTCATACCAACGAGATCATCAAACCCGACGGCTTGAGCCATCGAAGCGTTTCGACAGTTCTAACTATTGATTGTTATTGACAGTTCCAACTGTCGATAGTTGTCGATGGTTTGAGCCGCCGAAATATTTTGACAGTTCGATCCATCGATAGTTGTCGATGGATCGAACCGTCTTAAGTCTCGACGGCTTGAGCCGTCGGAGCTTTTCGACGGTTAGCACCGTCAATTGTTTCGACGACTCAGAATGCTAGGTTGGCCGTCGAATATTTCGATGGTCATTTAATAGCCATCATAAAAAAATTGCGACGCCTAATTTTCATGCGGATTGCAGTCGTTGATAAGCCCATCGGAAATGGCGTTTTCCGACGGATTTTGCCTCATGGTCGTCAGAAAATGACATTTTTCTTGTAGTCATTTCCTTTCTCCTAATTCTTGAGGGGAGAGAGGGGAAGTAGATCACTTAGATAAAATATCATCTCATGTTTGTGGCGAAAGAAAAGAAAGAAAGATTGATGCCTTAAATTCACGCCACTAACATCATTGATCATGGGCCAATTATTAAGTATTGCGCTTGGGCTTGTGTTGTGCTACTTGTCTAAATTAAATCAACCCATTTTTTTAACTAAATCCAAAAAAATGCAAAGAAAGAAAGGTTGGATGTATTACTGCCACAAAATTCATACGTGGGAATTTTCACTCATGAAAATCGATTCATTATACAGGTTAATGTAAAAAAGTAGAGCTCCCATGTACTCGTCAAGGAGATCAGAACTGAACTGGTGGAGAGGACGAAAGATATAAGAAGAATTCAATTAAAATGGATTTGATTTACAACTAATTGAGCTTGAATTACAATCCACTCAATCCTATTTATACTAACACTTGACTCACACAAAGAAAATTAAATTGATATTACATGCTAATAACGAGGGGCGGACCCACATAAAATTTAGTGGAGGCCTTGCCCCCCTAACTTTTTAAAATTTAATTAGTTATATATAGTAATTAATTTTATAGTTATTGGCAGCTAAGAAACCGAAGAACACGAAGACACGAAGTAGAAAGAAACAAAGAGAAAAGAAAACATGATTGAAGACGTTCAACAAACAAGAGAAGAAAGAGCCCACACAAATTTTGCCGAGGCAATTCGAAAGACTTGAAAATGGGGAACAACCAACGAACCGAGAAAATCCCAACGCCGATAACAACGCTGGCAACAATGAGACGAGCTCCAAAAATCACAAAACCGGCCTAATGAAGGAGATGAAACTCCGATTGAAATCCCAAAAGGGGTAATTGCGACAATGATGCCTATGCTTGCTTCTGGGTCCACCCCTCCTAATAACATTGCTACAAAGAAGAAAAGATCCTCTATACCTCTGAGTCGTAAGTTGTCATTGTTGGAACCACAAACTTCGTGTTGTCCTGCAATAACACCAAGACGCTTCCTCGCTGATGAGAGACGATGATCAGTTGACGAACAACTCCAACTTGGAATGACAACATGTTGATGATACCAATAAAAGAAGCCGCAAATGCCGAAGAGAGGAAGACGTTGCTGACGAAGATGCAAAAGACAATGTACACCCCCTCAAGTTGGCAAATGGAAGAAAGACGAACACAAGAGCACGAAGGAGAAAGAAACAAAGCCAAAAGAAAACATGATCAGAGATAGACCACAATGAACTTGCCGCGGTCTCGACAAACAAGAGAAGAATGAGACACATGAATTTTTTCAGGTCAACAAGAGAAGCTAAAGCATGGAAAGCCTTGAAGATGGAGAACAACTGATGAACCGATAAAATCCCAACGTTGATAACAACGCTGGCAACAAGGAGATGAGCTTCAAAAATAGCGATACTTGTCGAATGGAAGGAGATGAGACTCTAATTGAAATCCCAAAAGGGGTAATTGCACAAACAACACCGGTAACGATGATGATACCACCCGTAAAAGAGGAGAAATGAATTCAAAGGGAAGGAAATCCGACAAACGTCGGTGAAACTCTATGATCGCAATTGAGAAATGGAGAGGTAGCTCCAAAAGTTTTCGGCGAGCCGAAGAAAATGCCAACGACATAGATAAGTGAATTCTATCGTGAAGGGCCAAGAATTTAGAGAAATAAAGCACAAAGAATGACGATTGAGAAGAAGAATGAAGAAAAAAATAATATGACCAATTCTCAGCTATTGAAAATCGTGATCGGAGATGAATCGTGGTAGAGATCGAGCTATTGAAAGAGCTTGCATTTAACAACCCAAAAGAGCGATGAAGAAAGCCACGATCGTCGTGAAGAAGAACGATGCATTAAGTTTGTAACAAATAAATTTGTTAACAAGTGCACTAGTCATATTAAGTAATAAAGTAAAGAGTAGAATATCGAACACATGAGAAATTATTTAAATTTAATCGATCTCAATAATCTACTAAGATAAGTAATAATGTTGTGATGTAAAAATATAAAATTAAATGCGCATTAATTAAATGACAGAAAATAAAATAAGTTAGTGTTGAGCCTTCGGATTATGGATGACTAAAAATATGAAAAAATTAACATGCACAACGATGATGATTGAATGATAACAATGATTCTCGTCACACCTTCACCATCCACTCAGCTTCAAGCATTCCCGGATGCAGGTTGGTAGTTCAACTCTTAAGACATATTAAGATTACTTAAATTATTGACATCTACGTTGAGTAAGTCAACCTAGCTTAACTCTCGCACAATTTAAAATTCATAAATTGCAATTTTCTTAAGGAAAAAATATCTTATTTGAATTAGATATGAACATTTAATTTATATACGGATTTGAACCCAAGAAAAAAGTAGCTAAATATAATAATCACTCTAAACTATGGGCCCATTTCACAATAGGAATTAAATGGAATCAACATCTAAATTCAGCTCATTCCGTTAGACGATGTGATATTTAAAGGAATCAGATCAAAAGCTGATTCTGTCAAACGATGCAATATTTAACGGAACCGAGCCAAAAGATGAAACTGGAGCATGGTAGCTCATTTTCACTTTTTTTTTCAATTTCTTTTGATATGATAGTCCTTTTTCTCAATTTCTATTTCCTTTTTTCTTATTAGATTTTTCTTTCTCTTATCTTTATTACATGAAATAATTTGTTTATTAAATATAAAAGATTAATATAATATTTGTAATGCCCGAGACTTTCGAAACAAAAAAATAAAAAAAGAAAGATAAAAATCAAATAGGAAAAAGATAAAAGGGAAATAAGGATTTAAATCACTACAGATAGAATTTAATCTTGGAACCCTATGGAACTCAAATTTCTCCCCTATGTAATAAGGGATCAAAACGAATCAATCGACCCCTTTGTTTTCCTACAATCCGGCCATATTTTCTCCGGCTAGAAAAAAAGGAAGAGGAAGAGGAGGAGGAAGAAGATTAACGTGACAGTTTCTTGGACAAAAATTTACAAGGTATGAAACTATCATAGATTGATCATAGAATCTTGATTTTAGATTTGAAACATGCTCTAGTTAATCCCTAGTTATAGTACCATATTGTACGATGATACTTAATGTCGATAATCGCCGAAAAGGATGACCAGAAATCCCTTGCATCTTCACGTGAGTTTCTGCATATGGGAACCCAGCTCGAGTTCACTGTAATCCGGCCCGGGCAGGTCCACACCCAGTACGAGTTAAACTCGGCCTGGATTCTCCATTGTCGAGAGTTTTGAACTCTACGGCGAAATGAACTCGACCAGATTGATGATAACCTAACCTAAGTTGTAACCATGATTAAGCGATCGGACGAAACGGTCGCTCGATCTGTCAAAACCCCGAACCCGATCCGAGTATAATCAAAACCTAGCTTGGGTTATGTCGTAGTTTTTTTAAATGATGCCTTACGAACTCGGCTCGGGTTCTAATTGTATTATGATGATTTCTATCATCCTTTATCCTCTGATTCATGTGTTTAATCATGATCTAAGTTATGATGATTATATTATTTATGCCTCTGATTTACTCTTCATGATCTTATGTTATGATTTTAATTTAAGTCCTAATAAAGATTAATTAAAAGTTACAAGATAAAAGATGAAAAATATTAAATAGAGAGCGCTTATTATGATGGACTGCGACCAGGTATGGACTGATTTTGTTCAGTTATGAGCTGACTACGGTCAGTGATGTGCTGACTTTGCAAGATATGATAATGATATGGCGAGTTGAGATAACCTCTCCGTGTATTAAAATATATCCCATGATAAATCAAAGATGAATAATAAGATGATGAAGAAGATGAAAGCATATGAATAATGATACTTCCTTACGATGATTGACTTTTGCCACTCTTTACGTTGATTCTCATATGATATTATTGATCTTCTATTCATATGCCACATTACATGCTTACTCTTATTCATGTCATGATTATGTTTATTTCCTCCTTATATGATGATGATGTCCTTTTGATTCATGTCTAGTATCATAATATTATGATTGTCTTTACTTTACTTCCATACCGAGGTTTCTTCCCTACATATTCTTAAATGCAAGATCATGTCAGAATAATAAAGGTTATCAACGGTGATCGATCGAGTTCGTAGGTGATTGTATATGGGTGTCTTGAGTCCTTTATATTCATGTTATAGAATTCTCTTTTCGCAATATTAGATTCATATATTAGCTTCTCAGACTCATATGATGTTCTTTATTAGTCTTCCGCGTGTTATGATGTTATACTTCTTTTAGCGTTAATATATGATGATTAGTCTTTCACTTTTATTTGATGTTGAGTTGACCAGTCAAACTCTTCTTTCTAGTCAATATGATGTACTCGTAAGGATGATCGTAGTGACCTTCGAAACGTATTCTGCCACATGGTGGGGTGCGATTTGGGGGCGTTACAATATTATTTATTACTAATCATTTGATAAAATATTTTAATATTTTGTTAAATATAATTGACAAAAAATAATTGTTGTATTTAAATAGTTATTGATAAAAAACTATTTATTATAAAATAATTTTGTTAGATTTCCCTTTTTGCAACTCATTTTCATACTTACATTTTATTAGCAAATCTTTCAATGCCAAACTTGCAAATATTGAAAAGTTAGAAGTGTGCCTCACTTTAACTCTTGGGAGCCATTTGGTTAGACAATCAATTTAAAATTAAATTAAATAGTAAACTTTATACTTTTGAAAAAATGAATATATATCCTATCTTATGTTTGATTTTAAATAATAAAACAATTAAATTATAATATTTTATAACTAAAATATTTTTATTATAAGAAAAAAATTATGATATAATAATAGTGGTTAAAAATAAAAAAATGATTAGAAAAGAAGAAAAAAATTGGAATGTAAGTATTCTTCTTGACAGTATAAAAATGATTATTTTGCCACTATCGAAGTGGTTTTGCATTTTTCGATGTTTATTTCAATTGGTACTTGACTATATTCTTAGGGGACACTTGGATTCAGATTATTTGCCTGAATAAGTGGTTATTCGATGGAATATTATCAAACAACATGCTGGATAGAAAGAAACGTATGTTTAATCTTGTCGTTAGGCTATATTTTGGGTTATTGTATTCTAAGAAATCAGTAGAATAAGTTATATTCTCTCATCTACTTGAGGGTATCGACGTAAATTTATTGTTTATGTGAGACAACCCATCTTCTCATCTGTTGAAAGCATCCATCACAATTTTGATGGTTCATTGTCATTTCACATAAGCTTATTCGCAAGTCATCCAAATGCGATGGTGGAATATCACCTAACGTAAACTTCTCTCATCGGCACGAACAAACTTTAGTCACAAGAATATTTTGACTAATTCCTGCCAACCTTGTCCAGCAATCAAACGCCACCATAATATCTCAACATTGTATCTTTTAACCCTCAACATGATGCTCCCTTCGTACTTTTAATTTAAGGTCGTCAAGATATCGATATACACTTAAAGATCTTATGACTTTATAATTTTGCTATCTTTAACCAACCGTCGCAATTTGTGAAGGATTGAAATCCGTCGCAATTTGTGACGGATTGAAATCCGCCGCAATTTGCGACGGAAATATTTCCAATGAAATTTCCGACTGTTTCAGTCAGCTAAAATGAAAATAATAAATTATGTAATTAGTTATATTATTATTTTATTTATCGACGATTAGGAACGTCGATATTTCTAACGGATATCCATCCGTCACAATTTTCGATAGAATTTGCGATGGTTAGAGTAAATTACACGAATGGTCCCCCAACTTTGAGTTGATTTCCAATTGGTTCCCCAACTTCAATTTATAACCAGAACGTCCTCCATCTTTCATTTTCTTGCACGCTCAGTCCTCCTGACCGGTGATAGTAGATTTCCTGATTGCCTTGCTTACGTGGCGGACTTTCTCTCTCATCCACGTCATATTAAGTCAGCACATCATCACAAAAAATAATAAAATAATAAAAGAAGATGAAGTTGTCCACGTCATTAAAAAAATTAAAAAAAAATCAGCTGCGGGAGAGAGAAGGAGGGGGCGATCGCCCCCCTCCCTCTCTCTCCCGCATCCCGCGCGTGCGGGAGAGAGAGGGAGGGGGACGATCGCCCCCCTCCTCTCTCCACCACGTAGAGAGAGAGAGAGGGGGGCGACCGCCCCCCTCCGACGAGCTCGACCTGCTCGTCGGAGCTCGACCAGAGGGGGGCAGTCGCCCACCTCTCTCCCTTTCGCTGTGCTGGAGAGAGGAGGGGGCCGGTCGCGCCCCTCTAGTCGAGCTCCGGCGATCTCTCGTCGGAGCTCGACCAGAGGGGGCGGTCACCCCCCTCTCTCTCGACGTGTTGTACAGAGGAGGGGGGCGACCGCCCCCCTCTGGTCGAGCTCCGACGAGCTGGTCGGAGAGGGGCGGTCGCCCCCCTCTCTCTCTCGCAGTTGATTTTTTTATTTTTAAAAATTTTTTAAAGACGTGGACAACTTCATCTTCTTTTATTTTTTTAAAAATTTTTATGATGATGTGGCAGACTTAATATGACGTGGATGAGAGAGAAAGTCCGCCACGTAAGCAAGACAATCGAAAAATCCACTATCACCGATCAGGAGGACTAAACGTGTAAGAAAAGATGTAGGACATTCTGGTTATAAATTGAAGTTGGGAGACCAATTGGAAATCGACTCAAAGTTGGGAGACCATTCGTGTAATTTACCCCGACGGTTACAATCGTAAAAAATGAAAATAATAAATTATGTAATTTGTTATATTATTATTTTATTTTTTAACTATTATGAACAACGATATTTTCGACGGATATCCATCCGTTACAATTTCTGATGGAATTTTTTACGGTTGTAACCGTTGGAAATAAAAATAATAAATTATGTAATTTGTTATATTATTATTTTATTTTTCGACGATTAGGAACGTCGATATTTTTATTCGCCGTAATTTCCGATGGTCATAACCGTCAATAAATATATAATAATATAATATGAGGAGTATTTTATTAATATAATTAACGACAGTCCAAACCGTCATAATTTCTGACGGTTCTGACCGTCGGTAATAATTAGCGACAGTTCAAACTGTCGGTAAAATAAAAATAAATATCATATATAACTAAATATAATATTTTATTTTTATAATTAAATAATTTTCGACAGTCATAATCGTCGGTAACTTTAAAAATAATTAATATTTATTTTTCCGACGGTCAATGCCATCGATAATTAAAATTTTATTATCCCACTTTTTTTCCGTTTTTTCCGCTTTATCATCTTTCCACCTATATATATATATATATATATATATATATATATATATATATATATATATATATATATATATATATACCCAATCCCACCCTTTATTTCTTTCTCCATTTCCTCTCTCTCTCTCCCTCTCCCTCTCCCTACCGGTGAGCCTCCCGACCGGACGTCAAGCGTGACCGTCGGCGACCCTCTCCCCTTTTCTCTCTCCCTCTCCCTCCCTCCCTCCCTCCCTCCCTCCCTTTCTCTCTCTCCAGAATGTGGTCGGCGGCCGCCTGGCGCCGGATCTGGCCGCGGGCGGCCGAATCGGCCGCCTGGTGCCGATTCCAGCCGCCAGGTGGTCTGATCCGATCGTGGGCGGCCCCATCCAACCGCCAGGTGGTCTGATCCGATCGTGGGCGGCCCCATCCAGCCGCTAGGTGGTCAGATCTGGCCGGCCGCCATGCCGGCGTGGCCAGATCGGCTGCCAGCCGTCGTGATATGGTGGTCGGATCTTGCCACGGGCGGCCGGCTAATTTTTTTTATATTTTAAAACTTTTTTACAATGGTTGCGAACACCGAAAGTTCGACGGTTGCGATGATCGTCGAAAGTTTTGACAGTTTGTGACCGTCGAAAGTTTCGGCGGGTTCCGACGATCGTCGAAACTATCGACGGTCTTGACCGCCAAAACTTTCGGCACAAGTTCGATGGTTGCGATGATCGCCGAAAGTTTCGATGGTCAAGATCGTCGATAGTTTCGACGAATTTTCTCCAACCCTCGAAAATCGATTTGCGACGACCATTTTTTCGACGAATCATTTCCAGCGAGAAATCTGTCTGTAATCAAATTACAGACGCTTTTGGGGTTGATTACAGATGGTCAAAACCGTCTGTAATCAGCCTTTTTCTTGTAGTGTAATATGATTTTAATTTTATTCACAGGATCTTACAATCTTATGCGATACTATCCTATGTAATTAATATAATCATTTAAATATTAAAAAACTATATATTTATGATAATAATAACTAATTTATATGAAGTTTAATATATTTTCCCTTTTTAATATGTTTTAATGTAATTTTGCTTAAGAATCAATATAAATATAACTCAATGATGTGTAATTTAATATTTAAAGGCAGTTAATTTATCAAAAGAATGTTTATTACTTTTTAAAAAAATATATTATTAATATATAAAATCTTACTATATTCGATCTTATGAGTATCCTCCGATCTCATATAAGATTTCGATGTTAACAATCTTATTCTAAATTTCTAATATATTGAGAACAGAAATCTTATTATATTTTTAATAGAAATATTTTATCCTATTCTAATTGGCTTTCTCCGGTGACTATCCATATATAATCATCTTTGAAAATAAGTGTCCCGAGTGCCTGCCCGAATTCCATTAAGTTTGAATCAATTTGCATCCTCCATGCACATCATTAAATACACGTGTATTTTTATTTTAAGTATTATATATACATATATAATGAATATTTCACCTAAGAAGCAATTAAGAATGAACAGTCCTACTTAATTAATTAATTGCAATGTTTCTATCGACGTTGACGTCATGTACCTAACAGTCGATCTTTACACCTAACTAATTAATTAAACTAAAATCATGATAAAAGTCGAAACAACATTTATATTTTTCTTTCCAAAAACGTTTTAAATGATAGGCATAACAGGAATCGTTTTAAGTTTTCAGGTGTCATTTTCTCATAAGACCCAAAAACCTTTTTTTGTGATTATAGCAGCATTTCTCAATTTGTGTATGGCCATTTCATCCCCTCCATAATGTATCGTCTAATCGCCCATAACAAAGCTAACATATTGATTAATAAGGTAATTCTGAAAGTTTTTTTTACCATAGTTTGATAGTTGTATAAATGTAGGGATGAGCATGGGTCTATTTCTTTTAGAAATGGTGCATGAGGACAAACTCTTTAGCTCTTTGTTTATCTGAGATTGGATGTGTTGATTTCAAGACTTTTATTCCATTTTAATGCATGAGATTTTCTCCTTTTTTTCTTAATACGATTTCTCTCATTATGATCAGCTAATTTTTTTTATTTTTAAGATTAGATGAAAATTAGGATTTGATCGTTAAGGAATTATTATTTATTGATCTGAATTTTTGTTTATAATTCATATGCTTGACGACGTACGTACTTCGATTAGATTGATCATCAACTAGCTAGGCAATTTAAGATCATTCTTTATTTTGAAAGTCAACATGATTAATTCACTTAAGGCCAACATGATTCTTTCTAGAAATAAATGCATGCATATTACTCTCTTGTTCGAGAACTCTAATGCAATTTAATTACAATAACCGCGAAAGTAGACGATCGTTATTTCAATTAGAATTGCATCAACATGAAAAGTAGATGCATGATTCGTTTGATCGATCGAGTAGAACATATTTGAACAACAACATGTAATTTTCTCACGATTACAACCCTAGGTTGATCCGAAGCCTTAGATACAATCTTTTTGATATTTAGTCTTTTTATTTCACCCATTTGCTTAGTTCAATTTCGACGCATAATTCTTGCACTTGAACTTATTATTTTTTTAGTTTTTAATCATTTTTTAGTTTTCAATTTCGACCCATTTGCTTTCCCTTTTGCAACTCATTTTCGTACGTTTTCTTCAAATCTTTTCATCATGTCAAATGTGAAACTTGATCGAAAAAGAAAGTGTGCCCAACTTTACGGTCACACCATATGTTGACTTCAGCTTTTGGCTGTTGGATTGATTAAAGGAAATCGACCTCTAATTTTAATTAATTTCGTAGAACGATATGATATTTAGCGTAATCAATGTTAAAAATCGAAGTGAAATCGATGTTCACATGATTTCGATTCCTGCTAGGACATTTGATATTTCACCAAATTCTGAAGTGACAGATTAGTTCGGGTTATATTTGGTTAGAGTGAAATTTGATAATGAGAAATAAGATAGTTGATGTGATAGGAAAAAGTAGATATGATGGATTAATTTTAGTGGATGATTGAATTAAAAATATATATTAAAAATATAAATTATAATATTATTAAAAATTAAAATACATAATATAAAATTTGAAAATATGTCAACAATTTTGTCAAAAATATATTATTTAAATATAAAAATTCATTTTTTAATAATTTATATTTAATGAAGTATTTAAAGTTTATAATGAAATAATAAACAATAAATAACATTATATTAATCTTTTAATATTTATATTTTATATATAATAAAATAAATTAACTTATATAAGAAAAGTTATAAAAGAAAATAAAGAAATTAATCATGTAATAGTTGATATTTTTTTTATACATAGGGAGGTCCATAAACATGATGTAAGAAAATTAAAGATTGAAAATAAGGAAATACGTACTCCTCGTTGATACAATTCGAACTTGTGATGTAACGTCTCCGAAATTCGGTCCCAATTTAAACTTTTGTCGAACCCTATCCGACGTTACATTGACGTGACCTTGACGTAATTTCATAAAACTTTTACAGCAGAAACATATTCATAAATATAAAGATAAAACATCATTTTTCATAAACAGCGAAAGACTTCTAAACATATAAAACACAAGATACATAAATTGGTCCATGGGCCTAATAGGCTCTAACGTATACCCAATAAAGAGTTCATCATACATAAATGAGTTCAAGTGGAGTACATGACTCAATAAGGCCCAGAAGCCATAAAACACTCTTACAAGAGTTCATCATGATAACATAATATAAGTAAAAGACTTGGGCCGTAGCCCGACAGATTCATGTGCAATGTCACCGTCACGAGGCTCTCGCCGTCGAACCTAAGCCTCCTCCATACCTGTACGAATTCATGAGGTGCAGGGAATTTCTTCCGTTAGAGTATGTTGAGGCCCATGCATGCGATAATCTTATACATATTTTCTACATGTCATGACATATGCATTTCATCATCATGGAACATAAATTATATGCATGCTATGAGCTACTTATGCATATTATATGGCATCTAAGCATATTATTAAGGCAAGATAAGATAACATGTAACTTTATAAGCTTTAGGTCATGTCTATCATAACTTATCATCATGATCTTATCTTACTTTACTTGGTCATCTTTGTTCATGACATCATATGATGTGACAAGTGGACATTCATATTGCATCCTCATAGGTGCACACTTCTTCATACATCTTTATTATCTTTAACTTTTATGTCCAAAGTCATTCATTATTCATCTTTTCGACTTTCATCTTTACTTAAATAAATTCTTATCTTCACGATTGAGAAGGATGGTGGCTCATAGATCACAACCCTCACCCGTAGACGATGTCATAACCCTCATCCGTAGATGAGGTCTTAACCCTCCTCCGTGGGTGAGGTCTTAACCCTCATCCGTAGGCGAGGTCTTAACCCTCACCCGTAGGTGAACTCATAACCATCTCCCGTAGGAGAGGTCATTATCATCATTCATCAATGAGATCATTACCCTCATTCGTCAATGAGATCTTCCCCCATTTATCGGTGGAGTCTTAGGTAGGGTATCGATTGGTCCCAAGTCATAAAAAAATGCCACACCTTCATCAATCCGTCTTTTAATCATGTTCATCAATACATACAATCATTCAATACATGTTACATATTTTAACCCTATTTAAGGTCATGGAAACTTCAAATCATGCTAAGTGTGGACATTCAAACATAACCAATCATCTTCCAGAAACAGACGATCGTTTTGAGTTACAATCAACCGCTGAAACAATATCGGACGACCGATCAGATTATCGATCGACCGTTATGGTCCTTTCGGACGATCGAAATAGGGCATTCGGTTCGTCTGCTAATCACATAATGTGATGACTCTCTAAAACGGGCGATCGCTGGGATATCGATCGACCGTTATAGGTCTTTTGGACGATCGAAACTGAGCTTCGGTTCGATTGCTAATCACAGAATGTGATGAGTACTCAAATCGGACGACCGTTGGTATATCGGTCGACCGTTACATGGCTATCGGACGACCGAAATTGAGTGTTTGGTCGATTACTAATAACAGAATGTGATGGCCATTCAAATCAGACGATCGTTGATATAACGGTCGATCGTCACATGACTTTCGAGCGATCAAAATAGGGCGTTTGTTCGTCCGCTAATCACAGAATGTAATGACCCTTCCAAAACGGATGTCGATCGATCGTTGGACAGAGTGCGAGACTCTATTGGTCTCTAGAACGGTCGACCGATAATGAATCGATCGCCCGTTCTGGGGCAACAGATAGACGATTTTTACATCATTTATTTCCTAATCTTGCATACATTGACATATTGAATATATGTTGGCTTCCAAACATCATATAAGACATTTCTTAACATTCTTACCATTCTAATCATGAACCACATGGAGTTTTCATAGAAAGACATCTAATATGCTAATCAAGTTTCATAAATGTACATGAGCTTTCAATGATTTCGTAACAAACTAATTTAACAACAATAATCATTCTAACATTAAGCATAATGAGGAATAGAGCAATAAGCTATGAAATACATGGCATTTTAATCGTGGTTAGTAATAGAATAGAGATCTAAAGAACATGAGACATCAAATACACATTCTCTAATCATGCTTTAATAAGATCTAGTTTGGTCTTAATGCCTCTTAATCCATACAAGCATACATCATTAAGAGGATTATTAGGATATAGGATCCCCTCAAACATATCTTGATTAAGATTCCTTAAATCTAGTTTCTTTCTTTAATCCCCTGGTTCAGCTACAGTAACTAGAGAGAGAAAACATGGTAAGCTAATTTTCATGCTAACACCCAAATGAAGAGAGAGACATATGCTTACTGTAGTTACAGTGTTCGACTATCGACTACTGTAGCTATGGTGCTCGTCAAGAGAAGCCCGAGGGAGAATGGTGGGTGTGGAGCTTCCTATTGCACAAAGAATTTTGGGGTGTCTTTTGGGATGTGTCGGCTGATCAAGTGAGAGGGAGAGAGATTAAGTTGCTTTAGGCTAGGTTAGTTGAGCTTAGTGGGCTGTAGGCGCTCCTGACCTCTTCTTGCTTTGCTTTCTTTTTTTTTTCTTTTTTAACTAACCAGATGCTACATGTGATTTCTCGGTCTTCGAGTCGATCTTTACCTCTAAATAATTAATCAAACTAAAATCATGATAAAAAAAGGAAAATAACATTTATGTTTTTTATCCAAAAACGTTTTAAGATGAAAAGTATAAGTTCCTAACAGGAATCGTATTAATTCCAGTGCTTCCGTAACGAGGGTGCATTTGGTCAAATTGGATCGTCATATTGCCATCCATTTCAATTAATTAAGTTTGACTTTTAGAGTAAAATTTATCTAATAATAGTTTGAAGATAAAATATGGATGACAATATATTACTCTCTTGACCGAGAATTCTAAAAAGTAGACAATTGTTATTTCAATTAGAATTGCATCAACATGAAAAGTAGATGCATGATTCGTTCGATGGATCGAGTATAACATATTTGAACAACAATATGTAATTTTCTCACGATTACAACCCTAGGTTGATCCGTAGATACAATCCTTTTGATATTTATTCTTTTTTTATTTCTCCCATTTGCTTAGTTCAGTTTTGACGCATAATTCTTGCACTTAACCTTATTATCTTTTTAGCTTTTAATCCTTTTTGTCAGTCTCATGATTTGTCTAGATAGCCATCAAATCTGTATAATTCTATTGATCGATATTTTATATATTGAGACTTTGATTGCATATAGTTGCACAAAGATTTGTCATAAGGTAGTGGAACCCAAGGAAAAAAAAGCTGTAGGACGTATTAGCTATCATAAACTCATGTCTCACGAGAAAAAATATTTATTATATAGGTTTTAAAAAGATTTAGTCGTGCTCAAAGTTGCACACTAATGGACTAGAAAACCGTGCCCAAAATTCATACACTACAGTTCTTTTCAAGACAAAAAAGATATTTTAAATCCAAACATTTCGGAGTCGAATTCGAGAAAAATATGCATAAAACTCATGTTTTGCATGAGTCTTATCAGAAAAATCCACTAGTTATGGAGGCTAAAAACTTGACCATCTTTCAATATTTATATATGTCGATTGTGATTGGTTGTCGTCGCATGTCAAGCGTCCTCCTCATGCTTTCCTTTTTGCAACTCATTTTCGTACGTTTTCTTCAAATCTTTTAAACTTTGTTTCACATGGGAATTTTAAGTTCACTTTGATTTTCAAGAATTAATTGATGTGATAAAAATAAAAAAAATTTATGTTAATGCTTGAATGAAAAATGTAATAATAAAAATTTAAAAAGTTGATTTAAAAAATATATGTTTGAATGAATTAATAATATAATTTATTATTTTATAAAATATATAATTATAGTAAATAAAAATATTATATATATTTCTTTAAAATAATAATTACTAACACATAAAAATATTATATGTTATTATTTATTAAATTTTTATTAAAAAAGAAGTTGCGTCGCAATATATTAATATTAATTTTGATAAAATCTTTTATATTATGTTAATATTATACTTTATATAAATATTAAGATCTAAATACAATATAATTTTTCCAAAAATAAATAAAATTTTAATTAATAAACTTCTATTATATTAAATATAATATTATACAAAGATTTTGCATTAATTTGATATAATTCATATTATAATACAATAAATGTAATTATAATATTATTTAGTTAATTAATATGAATTTTTTATAATTTTATTATACCACAATACCAAGCAAAATATTTTAACTAATTAAGAAAATATTTTTAAATTATTATAAATAAATAATTTATAATAAAAATTGAATAATTTAATATATAAGTTTAATAATATATTAATAAATAAATATGTTCATTAAAAATAATTAAAAGTAAAAAGGAAAAAAAAGAAAAAAAAGTAAAAAGTAAAAAAAAAATCTTCCTAGAAGTTCTTGTTGAAAGCAAGAATTTTTTGTTCTTCAAAATGGTCACGTGATCAGAATATAAAGTTCTGATCACATTGAGTGTTTGATAGAACTCGGGCAAGTTCTGCCGAAGTTTTGCAACCAAACACACTAGTGTCAAATGTCAAACTTGATCGAAAAAGAAAGTGCGCCCAACTTTACGGTTACACCATGTGTTGACTTCTAGCTTTTGCCTGTTGGATTAATTAAAGAAAATCGACGTCTAATTCTAATTGATTTCGTAGAACGATATGATATTTAGCATAATCAATGTTAAAAATCGAAGTGAAATCGATGCTCACCTGATTTCGGTTCCGCTTGGTTCCACCTCCTAGTTGGTCGTGGTCATTTTTTTTCTTTACTTCTTTTTCAAATGTGACCTTTTCCATTTTTTAATCTATTTTCATTTTTTTTAAATTTTCTCTCTCTTACGGACCTTACCTAAAATATTTTATGTATTATATATCATATATTTATTATAAAATGATTAATTTAATAATATTATTTATTTGTTATTTCATAAAAATAATGTCTCATTAAATGTAATTTACTATATTTAAATAATATACTTTAACAATTTTTAATTAAAAATAATTTTTACTATTTTTATTTTTAATATTTATATTTATTCAAACACTTACTAAAATTAATGTATCACATTAATTTTTTCATATCACATAAATTTTATAATTAATTACGTTCCATTCAAACACACTTCTAACCAAGGCTAAAGGGAGTTAAAATATTCAAACACACAATTTTTTATCTTAACATTTCAATCCAATTTGGAAGGGCTAAAGGGAGTTAAAATACTATTAAATAATTAAATATATGAAATGACGTGATTGCCCGATTAAATATTTTATTATTATCATTTTGGAAGGGTATAATTGTCTTATAAAATTAATACTTAAATTTTTTCTATTTACCTCAATCTAAATAAAGTTAAACATTTTTTCTCTATTCTCTTCTCTTCTAAGAAAGGTTAACCTCGTTTGGAAAGCCAGGACAACGTGAATGGAGGAAAAAAATAATAGATAATTGAATAAATAATTATATCTTTTATTATATTTTTCTAATATTATTTAAGAGGACAAATAAGTATTTTCGTATAATTAATTTCTTTCCTCCCTCTCCCCCTTAGAGTTGGGGTTAAAAAATGGAGAAAATTTTTCTCTTCATTTTCTTTCATTCGGTCTCGGCAGAATCATTTTTTTCCCTTTCCTTCCCTCTTTTAGCGTCATTGGTACATTGAGAAGAGTGAATATAATGCTCCTTTTGTTTTTAAATATCATATTTTCGATAGAAACATTTTATCCAATTCTATTTGGTTCGCGCTAGTGACTATCAATATATAATCACATTGGAAGAAAAAGTGTCCAGAGTGCCTGCATGAATTCCATAAAGTTTGAATCAAATTTCATCCTCCACGAACATTACTAACTTTTCGGCAGATCTAATTAACATTTCACCTAGGAAGCAATTAACTAAGAAATAATAGTCCTAGTTAATTAATTAGTTGCAATGTTTTCATCGACGTTGGCGTGTAACAGTCGATCTTTTTTTTATACATAGGAAGGTTCATAAACACGATGTAAGAAAATTAAAAATTGAAAATAATGGACAACGTATTTCTCATTGATGAAATTCGAACTCGTGATTTTCCGATCTTTAAGTCGATCTTTACTTCTAACTAATTAATCAAACTAAAATCATGATAAGAAAAAGGAAAATAACATTTATGTTTTTTTTCCCAAAAGCGTTTTAAGATGAAAAGTATAAGTTCCTAACAGGAATCGTGTTCATTCCAGTGCTTCCGTAACGAGGGTGCATTTGGTCAAATTGGATAGTCATATTTCCATCCATTTCAACTAATTAAGTTTGACTTTTAGAGTAAAATTTATCTATAATAGTTTGAAGATAAAATATGGATGACAATATATTACTCTCTTGATCGAGAATTCTAATGCAATTTAATTACAATAACCACAAAAGTAGACGATCGTTATTTCAATTAGAATTGCATCAACATGAAAAGTAGATGCATGATTCGTTCGATGGATCGAGTAGAACATATTTGAACAACAACATGTAATTTTCTTACGATTACAACACTAGGTTGATCCGAAGCCTTAGATACAGTCCTTTTGATATTTATTCTTTTTTTTATTTCACCCATTTGCTAATTAGTTAAATTTTGACGCATAATTCTTGCACTTAAACCAAGGTTGTAAGACCCGGACCGGACGTCGACCCGGATAGATCTCCGGGTCAGGTTAGACCGGTCGAACCGGTTAACCCGGACGGTCGAACCGAATATTAATAAAATAATATAAAAAGATAAACTATAATACTTATATATTCTTATCAATAATTAATATATTTCTATATCAAAGTACATATGGTTAAATCATTTTAATTAAAGTTAAGAAATCAAATGTGACATATTTAACTATTGATATGAGTTTTATGTGATTTTAATGTATTCAATTATAATTTACAAATTCATATTTCTCAAATTCAACTATTAATATTTACTTAAACTAGAAAGATTATTGTAGTTTCTATTTTTTAATTTAATTAGGTAACTAATTTTTTCATATTTAATATTTGACATTTAAAAATATTATAAATTTTCTTATTAAAAAATAATTTGATAAATGAGTGATGATAACTATTGTATAATATAAAATAACTTAGTATTCAAATGAATAAACATGGCATAGTGGAATTTACACATTAAGTTGTTTAAGAGGTCATGGGTTCAAAACTTAGTGGGCTCACATTTTTTCAATTTTTTCTAATATTTGAACCGGCCGGTTGCCATAAAACCGACGGTTCAACGGTTTTATCCGGTTTTAGTCCGGTTTTGACCGGTCTTGACCGGTTCAAAACGGTTCAAATGCTAGTCCGGTTTTAGGATCGAACCAAATCCGTCTCAAGTGGCGGTCGACGGTTGGACCGGTCGGACCGGCCGGTCCGATCCGGTCCAAACAACCATGACTTAAACTTACTATCTTTCTAGTTTTTAATCCATTTTGTGAGTCTCATAATTGTCTAGATAACCATCAAATTTGTATAATTCTAATGATCAATCTTTTTCCTAGAGGACGATATTTTATATATTAAGTCTTGGTTGCATATACTTGCACAAAGATTTGTCATAAGGTAGTGGAACCCAAGAAAAGAAAGCTGTTGGACATATTATCTATCATAAACTCATGTCTCACGAGAAAATTTGTTTTATTATATAGGTTTTAAAAAGATTTAGTCGTGCTCAAAGTTGCACGCTACGAAATTCATACACTGCGATTTTCTTGTAAGGAGAAAAGATATTTTAAATCCAAATATTTCAAGATTATTTGACAATTAGAATTGAACGAAATCACAACATGAGTTTCTCAGTTTCCTTGATTTTATGTTTGGAATCAGGATCATGTGACCTAGTTCAAGTCACTGATTCCACCATTTTCATGAACCGACGACGTTGTTTTTTTTTTTTTGACTTTTTTTTTTAAATTGATGTTTTGCTTTTTTTTTATGTTCATATTTTTTCTAATCATTTTCTTTTATAACTTTTCTTATATAAGTTAATTTATTTTATTATATATAAAATATAATAATAATAGATGAACATAATATTATTTATTATTGTATTATAAATTTTAAATATTTCATTAAATATAAATTAATAAAAAAATTACATATTTATATTTATATAATATATTTTTTGACAAAATTATTGACATAATTTTTTAAAATTTAAATTATGTATTTCAATTTTTTAAAAATTTATAATTTATATTTATAATACATATTTTTAATTCAATCTCCTAATAAAATTAATTTATCACATTTATTTTTTTCTATCACATTAACTATCTTATTTCTCATCATTAAATTTCATTCTATTCAAACACAATTCGAATTAATTTATCATTTTAATTATTCGTGAGAATTTGATGAAATTTTAGTTTTTGTTGTCAAACGATAGGGACTCGTAAGATACATAAAACTCATGTTTTGCATGCGTCTGATCAGAAAAATCCACTAGTTATATATGTTGTGTGTGATTGGGTGTCGTCGCATGTCAAGCGTCCTCATCATGCTTTACTTTTTGCAACTCATTTTCATACGTTTTCTTCAAATCTTTTGATAATGTCAAATGTCAAACTTGATCCAAAAAGAAAGTGCGCCCAACTTTACTGTTACACACCATATGTTGACTCCAGCTTTTGGCTGTTGGAATTAATTAAAGTAAATCAACGTCTAATTTTAATTGATTTCGTTGAATAATATGATATTTAGCATAATCAATGTTAAAAATCGAAGTGAAATCGATGCACGCATGATTTCGTTTTTTGGTGGCCACCCTAGTATTTAGAAAAGCGGTCAATCATCCATCCTCGTGACACCAAATAATAATGCACTAGTCACAAGTTGCAATCTCGATTCATTATTAAGCTCGACTAGTTTGATTTTGCTCTCGATAGCATGCTTGACTTTAACAAATGGGATGGGACTCCCAGTCGAAATTTTTTGTGTTCACAAGTATTCGAATTCGAGATCTTTACTTAAACGATGAAATGTTACTGATCATTCAGTCTCAACTTTCGTTAGTACGCTCATGACTTTTGTTACCGCTTTATTTCCACCCCCTAGTTCGTCCTCGTCAGTTTTTTTACTTCCTTTTTTAATGTGACCTTTCCATTTTTTTAATTTATTTTTTTATTTTAGAATTTTCTCTCTCTTACGTACTTCACCTAAAATATTTTATGTATTATAAATAATATATTTATTATAAAATGATTAATGTAATATTATTTATTACTTTTTATTTCATAAAAAAATAATGTCTCGCTAAATACAATTTATTATATTTAAATAATATATTTTAACAATTTTTAATAAAAAATAATTTTTACTATTTTTATTTATTAATAAAATTATTTTTTATTCTTAATACTTAGTAAAATTAATGTATCAAGTCAATTTTTTCATACCACATAGTTTCTCATAATTATGTTCAATTCAAACACACTTCAAATAAATTTATCAATTCATCTATTTGCCTAGAACTCGAAAGACGTTCTACTTGCCAAACGTTGTCTTAGCCCCTGTTTCGACTGGGAGAATAGGAGAGGGAGAAAGGAAAGACCATTATTCTTTTTACCAGATTTGGATGAGAGGTAAAAAAAGAAAATGGAGGGGAATTTAAAGGTTTCAACCCCAATTTGGGAGGGTTAAAGGAAATTAAAATATTATTAAATAATTTAAATATATAAAATGACATGATTGCCCCAAATTAAATATTCTTTTATTATTATTATTTAGAAGGGTATAATTATCCTTTAAAATTAATATTTAATTTTTTTCTTCATTTACCTCAATCCAAATAAAGTTAAACAATTTTTCTCTACTTGATTCTCTCCTCTTCTCTTTCCCTCATTCTTTTTTTAATAAACTTTAATAGGGGAAAGAGAGGAAAGAGAGCAGGAAAGAGAATTGGAAAGGTATGAGAACGTGAAAGGACTGGAAAAAATAATAAATAAGTGAATGAATAATTGTACTCTTTAGTATATTTTTCTACTATTATTTAAGAGGATAAATAAGTAATTTTGTATAATTAATTTCTTTCCTACCTCTCTCTCCGAGTTGAAAAATGCAGAAAAATTTTCTCTCTATTTTCCCGTTCATTCTCAATAGAATCATTTTTTTTTTCTTTCCTTCCCCTTTTAGCTCCCTCTCCCTTCAACGAGTTCAGTGATCTAGTATCCAAACGAAGTCTTAGCGTCTTTGATATATTGAGAAGAGTGAATCTAATGATCCTTTCAAAACTTTTGTTTTTAAATATCATATTTTCGATAGAAACATTTTATCCAATTCTAGTTAGTTTGCGCTAGTGACTATCAATATATAATCACATTGGAAGAAAATTGTCCCGAGTGCCTGCATGAATTTGAATCAATTTTCATCCTCCACGAACATTACTAACTTTTCGGCAGATCTAATTAGTATTTCACCTAAGAAGCAATTAATTAAGAAAGAACAGTCCTACTTAATTAGTTAATTACAATATTTCCATGGACGCTGATGTCATGTACACGACAGTCGAAATTTTTTTCGATTTAAGAAGGTCCATAGATTTAATGTAAGTAAATTAAAAATTGAAGACTGACTCATGAAATTTGAACTCATGATTTCTCAATTTTCGATTCGATTTTTACCTCTAACTAATTAATTAAACTAAAATTATGATAAAGAAGGAAATAACATTTTTAAGATGAAAAGTATAAGTTCCTAACAGGAATCGTATTCATTCCAGTGCTTCAGTACCGAGGGTGCATTTGGTCAAATTGGATCGTCGTATTTCCATCCATTTCAACTAATTAAGTTTGACTTTTAGAGTAAAATTTATCTATAATAGTTTGAAGATAAAATATGGATGACAATATGTGAAAGCATTCAGATATTTAGTAGTATTACTATTTATACTAATTTTAATTTGTTTTCTATCTAATTTCGGTGAAATTTTCTTCTTTTTTATCTTAATATTTTCCTCACTTTTCCAAGAAAAAAGTTTTTCTCTTGCTATACCCTTTTGTTCTTAGAAATTCAAAAGCACTCGAATCGATATTTTGAGGTGAGATATTTCATAAGCATTTCATTCGTGTTTCCATATAATTTGCTTTTCTTCCTTGGGTGTTTAATTAGTTCACTTTTCTTTTCTCTTTCCTTTTTTCCTTTCTATCTTATGCCTTTTTGGAAAACAGAATGAACCAATTAATTCAGTAATTTTATCCAATCAATCCGATTCAGCCTCATCTCTTCGTTTCAATTATAGGATAAAATTCGGACTAATCAAAATGATTCTCTTGCAGCTGATTCGTCGATTCATATTGCCCTTAATAAGATTGCAAATGATATGACGTCATAAGAAAGTTAGGTTCAATTATTTGTTAGCTTTCGACCTCTCGCATTCATTAAAATATTTTAATTATTGTATGCAACAACAATAAAGCCTTATCCCACTAGGTGAGCTAATTATTGTATGCAAGAAAAAAAAAATTAAGAATCAATTTTGATACGATCAGCCGCATTCGTAACAATGTTAAGCATCAAACATATATTAATATATGATAACAAACGAGGTAGAGGGACTGAAGCCTAAACAACCTACACCCACACCAAACCCTAACCACCACCACACACACCCCCCACACACACGAATATAAATACACCACAGTGCTGCCGGATGTTTTATACTTTGCAGTTAGCTCCTCAATTCAAAACTGTGGTACCAATTAAGTTAACAAGCCATGGATTTTTACAACGTTTTCATCTCCGAAGAGTACGTCACATGCAGGCGAAAGGAGAAGATGGCGGCAGCGGCAGCGGCTGAGGCCTGCAGGAAAGAAGGATCAAAGAAGAACTCACCATCAACCTCTGGAGAGACGAAGGCGACGATGGTGAAGCTGAAGAGTAAACCTGGGAGTGCTGTTGCTGCAGCTGCTACTGATCGGAGGAACAGTTTTATTGGTGAAGATGGAGTGATGCATTTCTCGTGCTTCTTTACATAATTAACTAAGTTGGTGCAATATGCTACTTTTATCATTTCTTCCTGGGTCGTCTTTTTACTATGCCACTTAGATGGACTTTTTGACGCATTATTGTAATTTTTGGTGATAAAATGAAAGCTGCAAGTATAATTTTATGATTATATAATTTAATAATTTGTCCAGATAGATAATTAAGATGGTATTATTAGAAGGAAATCGTGCATTATATATAGCACATAGATTATTATTATTTGAACTATAAAGGAATAAGGGTAACACTCCTAATTTTGTGAAGAATGATTTTATCATTCAAAGATAGTTATAAGCAACTTTAATGTAAGTGTTGTACATAACAAATGTTATCTTATAACAACTTTTGGGTACAAAATTAACAGATTAAATATTTAACGAAATAAATAACATTTAATAAATTAGTTTGAAGACATTAATAAATCAAATGAAAAATAGATTACTTCTTATATTTTATAATTAAAGGCAAACATATTAGTTTATATACATATATATATCATACATTTCTATTCCTACATTCAAAGCAAACATATGTTGTTGAGGCATACATTTATATTTTATAATTAACTAGTGCTAAGGCCCGTGCCATGCATAATTAATTATATTAACATAAAACTATGAAATTGATTTTCTACTAAATAAGAATGATAAAATGATTTATTCACTTTAAAAAAATACTCCACATGAAAAATTAATTTCACCATTTAATATGAGTAAATTATATCAAACTGCCTTTATATAAAATAAATATTTAATTATTATGTTTTCTTTAAAATAAATGTCTAAAGTAAATAAATATTGGTTTTTCTTAAAAAAAGAAATGTTATATTATGAACGTGGTATGTGACATATATTTTTTACATTTAAAAAGAAAAATATAAAATTATCTTAATTGGGCTGAAGCTGACTTCGTTGTTTAAAATTATTTTATAATTCTGAAAATAATACATTACTTCTTAAGAAGAAATATTATTTATTTTATTATAATTTTATTTTGTTTTTTTAGAAAGGAAAGACTATTCTTAATTGTACATTATCTTTTATAAGGACTCTTAATTGTATTAAATTATGTAATAACTTTTAATTTAAGTATTAAATTTTATTTATATTTTTATAGATGTGGATGCGAATTATGTTTGGATTAGAATTTGAAATATGTTGGGAGTATTAGAATTTGAAATATGTTTGGATTACCTTAAATTAATTTTATATCCTTGGTTTCTTTCCATGTAATATATTATTAGTGCACATGAAATCATTAAATTATTGTTTTTCCTATATCAAAGTGATCAAATCTTAAGTAAGATTCGATTTAAGATTATAATTAATTGAAATATTAATCTTTAACTATAGGCTACATAATATTATGATACCTAATATTAGTAGCATTGTCATGTAATTGGGATCTTATCTCATGTTTTAGGATAAGTATTAGAATTTGGATTGAAATAATTTCAAGTATTAAAGATATATATTATAAATAAAGATATATGAATCATAGTTAAATTATTGTTACACGTGTACTTCTTTCATAAAGATAAATATATAGATAATATATATTATTCATTAATTATAGTTAAATTATTAAAAAATCAGATGTGCACGTGCTCTTCAGTATAAAAAGTCTTAACTACATATCCAAGATATAAGTATAAATAACAATCACATATGAAGTCCAAGGCCAAAAAATATAACAAATTAAAACATGAAGGGTAAATTACACGAATGATTCTTAACTTTGAGTCAATTTTTAATTGGTCCCCCAACTTCAATTTGTAATCAAAACGTCCCTCATCTTTTATTTTCTTGCACGATTAGTCCTCTTGATCGGTGATAGTGGATTTTCTGACTGCCTTACATACGTGGTCGACATGTGAGCTATTTCAGTCTCATCCACGTCATTTAAATCATCTGCGTCATTTAATGCTCTAAACCAAGTAAATTACACGAATCGTCCTCCAACTTTGAGTCGATTTCTAAACAGTCCCCCAACTTTAATATTATTGCACGATTCATCCACTTGACCGATAAGAAATAGTCTCTCGATTATCTTACGACGTGGCATAATAAAATATAATAAAAAAATTTAACTAGCTGACATCACACAATAAAAAATATTATAAAAATTTAAGGACGCGGACGAGCTGGCAAAGGGAGAATGTCGCCCCCCTCTCCAAGCTCGCCTTTGGTGAGTTGGCATAGGGGGCGCCGACCCCCCTCTTCAAGCTTGCCCACTGACGAGCTTCGCACAAGGGGCGCCAACGACCCTCACGAGCTCGTTGGCGATTCTAAACGACTCAAAGTTGAGAGACTATAAAAAATAAAAATGATAGGAGCGCCGACGAACTCGCGAGGGGGCGTTAGCGCCCATTGTGCGAAGCTCGCCAGTGGGCGAGCTTGGAGAGGGGGCCGACACTCCCACTCTGCCAGCTCGTCCGCATTATTAAATTTTTATAATATTTTTTATTATGTGATATCAGTTAGTTAAAAATTTTTATTATATTTTATTATACCATGTCGCAAGATAATTGAGAGATTATTTTTTACCGATCAAGTGGATAAATAGTGCAATAATATCAAAATTGGAGGACTATTTAGAAATCGACTCAAAGTTGGGGGACGATCCGTGTAATTTACCTAGTTTGGAGCGTTAAATGACGTGGATAACTTAAATGATGTGGACGAGAGAGAAACGATTTACCTGTCGGCCATGTATGCAAGGCAACCAGAAAATCCACTATCACTGATTAAGAGGACTAATCATACAAGAAAATAAAAGATAAGGGACGTTCTGGTTACAATTTGAAGTTGGATGATCAATTAAAAATCGACTCAAAGTTGGGGGACATTCGTGTAATTTACCCAAACATGAAGGAAGAGGCGGGCATTGTGAGGGGGCGGGGCATCAGAGGAGGAGTCGGGCAGCCTCGGGGGAGGAGGAGGAGGGCGGAGGTTGGAGAAGGGCAATGACGGTGAGAGTTAGAGGAGGAGGCTGGAGGCAGCGGTCGGGGAAGTACGATGGTGACATCGGCGTCGGGGTCAGAGGAGGAGTCGGTCAGCGGTGACCTGACGTCGGGTCAAAGGAGGAGGACAGAGGCGACGGACAAGGAAGTAGGAGGAGATGGGGTAGGGGTTAGAGGAGGAGGAGGCCGACGTTGGAGGAGTCCGATGGTCATGGTACGAGGTCGGTGTCTGAGTTGCAAGCGGTAAAAAGGAGGTAAAGAAGAAAGAACTTAGGAATTTAAAGTAAGTTTTTAGCATTGCAAAATCACGCGACGCTAATTTATCGCTAAAGAGGCGCCCAAAAATAAATTAAATGAAATCAGTAGAGATGCGACGCAAAGTTGCCGCTGTCGTGACTCTAAATTAGCATTGCAGAACCGCGACGCTACGTAGATGCCATTTTGTTAAATTGTTTCTAACTAAAATATGAAGAAAATTATATCCCTTAATTCAACATAGGTTTATATTATATGCTTATATCAACAAAAGTTTATAAGTTTACATTACCTAATTATATCAACATATGAATATATACAAATCTCTCTCTCTCTCTCTCTCTATCTCTCTCTCTCTCTCTATATATATATATATATATATATATATGGGATTAATGCACCTTTAGAGCGCCCTCTGCTCTGGAGGGATGTTGAGTTATCATTGATCAATTAATCAACAGTTCATATTATGAATAATTAAATCACATCATTTAAGTGTGTTATTTATCTAAATTGTTGATCACTTGATCGGCGATCCAGATGTGCTCAGCATCCCTCCAGAGCAGAGGGCGCTCTGGAGGTGCATTAATCCCTATATATATATATATATATATATATAGAGAGAGAGAGAGAGAGAGAGAAATATGGCTTATTCTGCATTGCATAAGCTTTGTGATCCATTAAAGTTCTAAGTTGAATGTTATGAGGATCAATCAAATGATAAAATCACATACCTCAATTCAGAAAAGAGATAAGAAAAGTAAAGTAACAACCATTAGGGATATTATTCAAAATCTTAAATGATCCATTAAAGTTCTGCAAATAGGAACTCAACTGCAACGCTAAAGAGGCACTACATCGTGGTGTATAACCACTCATTAGCATCAACACGTCGTCATATGTATATGTGTCTGTATATGTATGTATATATATATATATATATATATATATATATATATATATATATATATACTCCAAATTCAATTTATAACTAGAACGTCTCCCCCATTTTGATTTTACTGCATGATTTGTCCACTTGACCAACGATAATAGATTTCCCGATTGCCTAGGTTACGTGGCTACCACATCGGCAGTTTCTCTTTTATCCACATCATCTAAAAAATAATATAAATATATAATAAACTGATATTAAAAATAAAAATAAAGAAGATGAAAAAGGGGGCCGGAGACCCCTTGCTCCATCAACGTCAGGCGGAGGGCCGGCACGCCCCCTCCCCCTTCACCATCAGCGTCGGGCGAGAGGCTCATTTCCCCCTTCGTCGACTCGCGGCTGGCGAAGTAGAAAAGGGGACCGGCGCCCTCTTTCTCTCTGGCCGCACGAAAGGAAGGCGCAAGAGGGGTTGACGCCCCCCTCTTCGAGCTTGCGCGCCAAACCCCTTGTTCTTCCTCGCCATGCGCGAGGAAGTCGTGAGAGAGGGGGCGCCCCCCTCTGCGAGCTCGCACAGAGGGGCGTCGATCCCCTTGTTTCTTTCTCGCTGTGTGTGAGAAAGTCGCGGGGGTGGGGGGACCTCCTCTGTGAGCTCGCGCACTGGCGAGCTCACAAGGAGGGGCATCGGCCACCCCTGTTTCTTCCTCGCCGCGATGAGGAAGACGTGTGGGGGGCGGATGCCCCCTTCCATGAGCTCGTGTGTGCCCCTTTTTTTTTCCTCGCCGCGCACGAGGAAGTTGCGAGGGGGGTCGACGCTCCCTTCTGTGAGGTCGCGCGTCGGCAAGCTCGTAGACGGGGGCGTCGACCCCCCTGATTCTTGCTCGCCATGCAGAGGAAGATGCGAGGGGGCTGACGCCCCCTCTACGAGCTCACACAAGATAGCACCGACCCCTTGTTTCTTCCTCGCCATGCACGAGGGGGGCCGACGCCCTCCTCTGCGAGCTTGCACAAGGGGCGCCGGCCCCTTGTTTCTTCCTCGTCGCACATGAGGAAGTCGCGAGGGGGTCAGTGCCCCCTCTGCGAGCTCGCGTGCCGGTGAGCTCGCACAGGGTGGGTGTTCGGCCCCCTTGTTTCTTCCTCTCCATGCGCAAGGAAGTCGTGAGGGGGGCTGACGCCCCACTTGCAAGCTCTCACGTCGGTGAGCTCGTAGAGGAGGGGGGCGTTAGCCCCCATGTTTCTTCCTTGCCATGCGTGAAAGACATGAGGGGGCCACCCCCCACCCCTCTGCCAGCTCATGCATCGACAAGCTTGCACAGGAGGCGCCGACCCCTCTTTTTTCTTGTCGTTCATGAGGGGGGCTGACGTCCCTCTTTACAAGCTCGTGCGCCGGCGAGCTCGCACAGGGGGTGTCGACCCCCTGTTTCTTTCTCGTCCCGTGTGAGGAAGTCGCGAGGGGGGCCGACACAGCCCTTTCCCCTTCGCCAATCGCGATGGAGAAAGGGGGCGCCGACCGATGGAGAAGGGGGACCGCCGGCCCCTTTTCATTATTTTTATTTTTAATATTATTTTATTATATATTTATATTATTCAAATATTTTTTAGATGGTGTGGATGAAAGAAAATTGTCGATGTGTTAGTCACGTAACCTTGGCAATCGAAAAATCTATTATCATCGGTCAAGTGGATGAATCGTGCAATAAAATCAAAGTTGGAGGACGTTCTAGTTATAAATTGAAGTTGAAGGACCGTTGAGATATCGACTCAAAGTTGGGGATGATTCATTTAATTTACCCTAACAATCTACTATACTTTATATATATGTGTGCGCGCGCGCGTAAATACGTCTATTTATGTTTGTATCTATGTACATACATGTATATTTGTATTTATGTAAATTTAGGAATACATATGTAGGCAACATATACAATATATGTAAGATATATACATTTATGAATACATATGTAGTTAACATATATAGTATATGCAACATATAGTACAGGAATAGATATGCAGATTAGTTATATATATTTAGGAATATTTAATCTATTTATTCATTAAAATATTGTATAAGTAAGATATATAGTTATACAAATTAATATTATCTTCTTAAATACAAATCAATATAGGTATATATATGAATATCTATATATATTTATGTGTCATTCTAACAAGTTGGGCGATGCAGTAGCGACGTAGTAGAATAGTGTCACTTGAGCCGCACAATAGCGTCGCCAATATCACATCTTAAATTGGCATCGATTTAGCGACGCCATCGACGTAACGCTAATTTAGTGTCGCCACCTTTCAGGTGAATGCCAAATATAGTGCACGTTGTCGACGCCAACATCGCTTCTTGATCTCGCGTCGATTTAGCATGTCATCCTGTCGATGCCAATAAAACGCTATAATCTATCGCATATTTTTTTAACTTTGGCATGTGATGATAGCGGTGAAGTAGCGTCGCTATGGCGTCGAAATAAGTTAACACTAAATAGACGCTACATAGAGGTACTTAGCGTCTCATTTTGTCAATCATCATCGCTATTTGAATGTTATGGGCGTCGAATTAGCGGCAGCCACATTTGAATCGCTATTTGATAAATTTTTTGTAGTATATTTAGCTGTGAATCCATAATGCGTCTTATTGTCCTAAAATTATCCGTATATATTAATTGTTTTCTGTTGTTAGAATAGGGTACATGTATATATATATATAATTTCTATCACAGCATAATAAGGCTACACTACACTTATTTGTATAAAGTACGGAGTACGCGTGCAAAGTAGTCGGTGAAGGAAAGGCTGAAATGACATCCATCATTTTGGAAGGCAATAGGTAAGTACTCCAGGCATATTTGTATATTATTATCTCATGAATGAAAGGGAAATTTTATATCAGTAAACTTTCACATGTCTACTTAAAAGGCTCCCATGAGGCCCTTGTGAAACTTGCCCAAAGTTGATGGACATCAAATCCATGTAATTACTATGATACTTTTGAATCACTAGCTGGCCCTTTTGACGTTTTCCACAGAATGTAGCTTACAGGAAGCATATGAAGTTCCAATTGAAACATGTAGCTTATAGGAAACATGAGATGGCGTTTGATGTATTCTTCTGGATTTAGGACATGCATCTGGATGGCTTACAACATATATCCGTTTCAGAACTATAAGGTTGTGTTTGGTACGAAAATATTGAGTGAACATTAGTTCTCGAGAACTAATTGATTTGATAAAAATGTTTGGGTTAGTATTTGGATAAAAAAATATAATAATGAGAATTTAAAAAGTTGATGTGATGGATAAGTTTTAGTAGGTATTTGGATAAAAAAAAGAACTAAGAATAGTTTAATTAATAAAGTATTTATTAATTATTAGAACTAATTATTTTATAATTTTTAATTAATAACATTTAATAAATTATGTTATAATATCCCTAATAATGTATTAATTTATTCTAAATAATATATGCATACATTATAAAATAATTAAAAAATAAATGAAATTAAAAAAAAGTCAAAGAATGCAGCGGTACAGTTGAAAAAAAAAGAAATGTTCTTGCTTTCGACAAGAACTTTCAAGCAAGAACTTTTGACGACAAAAGTCACGTGACGCGATGGTTGTTTGGGAACATTTCGCGATGTTCTCGTGAAATGTTCCCGCGAAATGTTCCCAAATAAATGCAATCTAAGAGTTTGTTTGGATTAAGAAATAAGAGGGGATGATGTGGGAAATGAGGGGATGAATTCTTTAAAATCTTGTTTGGCAAAATTTATTTTAAAAATTATGAGGGGTTTAATGGCATGAGTTATACCTCCATATCCCAATTTTTTTTCATTTAACAAATTGGTGGAAAGAGGAGGATTAATAATATTTTAGTAAAATTACCCATGATTAAGATTGTTACGGAATATCCTCGATATCAACTTACTGTTGATACTGATGTCCGGGAGAAATCGATAAACAGATGGTGGAAGAATAACAAAAAATCACACAGAGAAAAAGACACACAGATTTTACGTGATTCGGATATTGTCTCTTACGTCCACGACCGTCACAGAGTTTCACTCTATTCAGATGTATCACATTACAAACATTATCCAGATCCCCACAATATATGGTGCATAACCGCTATCAGATATGTGCCTTGGTTAACAACTCAGGATAATTGTATATCTTATTCTGATTCTCCATGACTCCATATCTAACAAATAAAATAGTTATGATAACTACTCAATCTCCTCAAATTATGATTACAAGGAAGTTACAATCTCTCATATTCTTCATACCTTATCTAACAACAAATTAGTTAGATCCAGAATCAGACTCCACCTAACTAACTTCAACAATATTCCACTTGGAGACTGGTTCTCTTAAGATTGATTTGCACATGCCTGTGCCCGAACTCTGGACGACTCCTCCCTGCAACTAATTTTGGAGGGAAAATGAGGTTGTACAGAACCTTAATATTTTAGTGACCATCACCTTGGTCAACATGTCAATTGGATTCTCCAAACCTCGAATTTTTTAAGCACCAATGTCTTCTTTTTTTGAAGATCTCTGATGAAATGGTACTTCAGCCTGATGTGCTTCATCCTGGCATGATATACTGGATTCTTTGCCAAATGAATTGCACTCTGACTATCACTGTATAGACTCAAACTTGGTTGCACCTTGCCCAGCTCTTCAAGGAATCCCTTCAGTCAAATCATCTCCTTACATGCCTCTGTCATGACAATGTACTCTGATTCGATAGTAGAGAGAGAAATAATCTTTTGCAATTGAGACATCCAACTTTGCCACCTAAAGTGTACACATATCCAGTGATGCTTCTGGCAGTATCAATATCACCACCTAAATTTGCATTAACATAATCCTTCAGATCCAAATTACTTTTACCGAAACACAAGTACATACCTTTGCTAGTGTTGTTTCCCTGGATCTGACATGTATCTGCTCATAACTCCCACTGCATGAGCAATGTCTGGTCTGGTGCTAATCATATCATGCATAAGACTGTCTACTGCTGATGCATATGGAACCTTCTGCATGTGTGCACGTTCCATATCTGTCTTGGACGATTGCTCTTTTGAAAGCTTGAAGTGACTGGCCAAGGGTGTTTGCACTGTCTTGGCATCTTGCATGGAAAATCTCTCAAGCACCTTTTCAACATAGGCTTCCTGTGTTAACTTCAGTATACTTGCTTCCCTGTCCCAAACAATTTCCATCCTAAGAATCTTCTTCGCGGCTCTCAAATCCTTCATCTTAAACACACTTAATAATTGTTCCTTGAGTCTTTTGATTTTCATTATATCTGAACCTCTGATGAGCATATCATCCACATACAATAACAATATGATGTAGTAATTATCAAAATGTTTAATATAACAACAATGGTCAGAAAAACACTTAGCATATCTCATGCTAGTCATGAAGTTATCAAACTTCATATATCACTGTCGTGGGGCATGCTTCAAACCATACAAGTTTTTAGTCAGCTTGCACATCAGGTTCTCTTTATTAGGAACCTGAAAGTCTTCTGATTGTCTCATATAAATATCCTCCTCCAAATCACCATGGAGGAATGCTGTCTTTACATCTAACTGCTCAAGATGTAAGGTCGCATCTGCAACTATACTCAACACCAATCTAATAATAGTTAGTTTCACAATTGGTGCAAATATCTCAATATAGTCAATACCTTCCTTCTGTTCGAAGCCTTTCACAACCAGCCTTGCTTTATACATTTTGCCACCATCTATCTCATCTTTAATCTTGTACAACCACTTGTTGTGCAATGCTTTATTCCCTTTAGGCAATTGCACTGGCACCCAAGTATTATTCTTGTACAACGAGTTCATCTCGTCCTGCATTACTAACTTTCACTTGAAGGAATCATCAACCTCCAAGGCTTTCTTGAAACATTCCGGCTCACCAGCATCAATTAGCAATATAAAATCCAAAGAAGAAAAATACCTCACATGTGATCTTATCTTCTGAGTAGATCTCTCGATGGGGGTGGAGTACTCGGTCCAGCCTGAATCACCTCATGCTCCTGCTGAACAATCTTATCGGATCTGGCCACATCTTCATCTGAAATGCCCTCAAGTTCTACTTGAGCCTTGCCTTCTACCCCTGCATTATCAGATTCTGCAACACACTTGTCTTTATACGTGATCTTTTCATGGAACACCACGTTTCTTTCCTGGATAATTTTTCTATTTTCATTATCCCAGAAACGATATCCAAATTCATCAGAACCATAACCAATAAAGAAACACCTCCGAGACTTAGCATTAAACTTGTCTCTACATGCAGAATCAATATGCACAGATAGGCATCCGAAAATCCTCAAATGAGAAAGATCAACCTCTTTACCACTCCACATCTCCTCTGGTAGTTTGTTATCTAATGGTACACATGGCCCGCGGTTGATCAGGTATGCTGCTGTGTTCACTGCATCTGTCCAAAATGATTTTGGTAGACCTGTGATGCATGCATTATTATACATATTTTACATACATCATTTAGATTATTTTTTGTAATTTTAACCATTGCATTCATCTATTTTCTCATTTATTTCTCTAAAATTTGTTAGAGTCCAAAGCTACCAACTTTTATTGTATTTTAATCTCAAGAGTGTCAAGTTGAAAGTGCAGAGCGACTTCCCGAAAGAGCGCGGAAATCAGAGCAAAAAAATGGTACAGTCACTATCCTGAAGAAGAACTCGGGTCGAGTCATCAGTACACTCGGATCGGGCCTATCGTTAGACGAAACCCGAGTCGAATTTTGCACGATAGAAGAACCTGGGCCGAATACATTATAACCCGGGCCGGGTTTGCTTATCAGACATATATTATCAGACGGCTCAGATTTTCACCTTGTTAAACACGAAGTTAACATCTCAAAATGACATGCAACCCTATGGAGACGTTCTCCCCTATAAATACTACAGTTTGGAGGCTTTGTACGCATCCTCTGAGTTGTGAATTCTCATGCCCTAGCCACCAAACTTTCGAGAGAAATTTTTACAGTGCTGAATTCTGAAACAACATGGAGTTGTTCCGACGAACCCCTGCGAGCCGAGGCTCATGACAGAGGCATCACCGGACTCCAAGAAGCATACTTTAGTAATATTTCTGATGAAATTCTTGTTTATCATTATTGATTTGATGTCAAAATAATTCTGTATGGAGTAATTTTATTGTTAGGGGAAAACTAAGTTGAACCATATTTATCTCTCAATTTATTTGGATATTAGACTTCTGCTTAATTGCAATTCATGCATGGTTAATGTTAGAATATTGGATAATCTTTGTGTCATGTTATTCTGCAAGTTTTGTATGATTAGCCGTTAAATATTTGTTCGAAATTCAATTTGATTCACGAATTCTGCAATCACAGAACCCGTACCGAGTATCATCAAATCCGGGCCGCATTTTGTCTTCGATTGAATCGTTGTTGCTCGGATCGAATTGTTTGTACCCAGGCCGGGTTGTTCGAAACTCGGGTTACTTCTTCTCTGCTCAGGCCGTGTTGACTGCACAGCGTAGAAGCGAGGGTTTTTTGTCTGAATTCGGGCCACGTTCGGTAGAACCTGGGCTGAGTCAATGTGTTTTTCTTGTCGGAACCGAACTTTATTTTATAAACTCGGGCTGAGTTCTGCATGACCCGGGGCAAGTATTAACTTGGGGTTTCTAATCACTATACTTCGAATGTGATTGTTATTACTTGTGGATTTGGAAGGATTTGTACTCTATGCATTTTGATCATGGTTATGTGCAATTTGATTGAGTTTTCAACTGGTTGGACTTAATCTTGATTAGAATAGTTAGGTTCTCGAGATTTTGAGTCCTTTATATTTAACGATCCTTCTTCGTGCATTAATGCATCTCGATTAAAATTTGATTATTATGTTTTGAGTTTTCAAAAATCATAGTTTTATTTTAATCAAAGATAATGAGTTCTCAAGTTTTTTAGCACTATATTTATGTGTATAAGTTGCATTTTAAAGCAATTCGGTTCAAAGTGAAATTAGAGTTGATTGAGGTTTCAACGACTTTAATGGCACTTTTATCGGATTAGTTTGATTCTCAAGTTTTTGAGATCAATATTTATAAGCAACTCATTTCCATTAGAAATCTAATTGATGAATTATTGATTATTTGAGAGATAACAGGGGATATGAAGTTAGACCCTAACTCATCATTATTATTGATTTTTCCTCTGCTAAGTACTATTTTCATTCATTTTCTCACTTCATTTTTCTTAATTGATAAATTGAAAGTTGATTCCTCGATTGATTTTTTTACAATAACTTTTAGAGAAAATGATTATTAATCTTCAGTCCTCGTGGATTCGACACTCTATTCACTTTTTATTACTTGATACGATCTAGTATATTTGCTTGTATATTTACGCTTAATTTTCACGCATCAACCTGCATGGATCCTTATGCCTCTGGCACGCTCATTCAGCATCCTATTCATCCGTTCAGCAACCCCGTTCTGCTATGGCATCCTCGGAACTATCATCTCCGTCCTGATGCCATGTTCCTCGCAGAACTCCTTGAACTCATGGTTCACATACTCACGGTCATTGTCAAACCATAAACACCTGATCTTGACGCCATTTTCATTCTCTACCTGCGCCTTCCATTTTTTGAAAGTAGAGAACACATCAGATTTATTTTTTCAGCAAATAAACCCATACCTTCATGAAATAATCGTCGATAAATGTCACATAATACAGTGACCAGCCGAGGGATGGAACTGGAGATGGCCCCCACACATCCGTGTGCACAAGGTCCAATTTGTTACTCTTCGGCATTCTTGGCACTTTATTGAAGGTGACTTTTTTTTGCTTTTCCAGCGCATAGCCTTCACAAAGTCCACCATCGACCGACTTCAGATCTGGTAGTCGACCCATCTTATGCAGAACCTTCATTCTCTTTTCACTCATATGTCTAAGTTTACAATACCAGACTTCAGAGATATCATCTGAATCAACTACTGTAATAATTTTCGTGTTCGACAACCTGTACAAAGTACCCAGCTTGCTGCCCCATGCGATCACCATGGTTCCTTTGGTGACCTTCTAGGTGTTACCTACAAATACCATAGTGTAACCCTCTGAGTCAAGCTGTCCAACCAAGATCAGATTTCTCTTTAACCCCGGTATGTGTCGAACATCTTTTAGCTTCCAAATTGTCCCATTATCAGTGACAATATTTACATTCCATTTTCCCACAACATCCAAGGCTTTATCGTCTGCTAGATAAATCTTGTCAAAATTATCGGTAGTGTAATCTTCTATCCTTTGTGATGTGAAATGATATGAAGCTCCAGAATTCAGAATCCAGGATTCAAACGGACCGTCTACACTCAGAATCAATCTCATTGGTTTTCTTCTTCAGGTGACCTTTCTTTCCGCAATTCCAGCATGTGAATTCACTATATCTCGATTGACTTCGTCGCCTTGCGTTTGATCTTCCTTAGTTCTGTCCTCGTTGTTGTGTTCTTCCCCTACCCTCTGTACTCAACACCGAGCTTGAGGCTTTTTCTGATTCTCTCTTGCGAATGTCTTCGCTTAGAATCAGATCTCGAATATCATCGAGCTTCAACTTCGTTGAACTGGAAGAACTACTGACCATCGTCATAGTTGCACCCCAACTTTTTGACAAAGAAAACAACAAGATCAAAGCCCTCACTTCATCATTAAAAGTGATACTCACCGAATTCAACTGTGTGATGATAATGTTAAATTCGTTGATGTGATCCGCGACCGAAACTCCCTCAGACATCTTCAGGTTGAACAACTTTCTCATGAAATACATCTTATTTGATGCAGATGGCTTCTCGTACATGTTTGATAACGCCTTCATCAAACCCATCATGATCTTCTCGTTCACGATGTTAAAGGCTACGTTCCACGCCAACGTCAGCCTGATAACACCAAGCGCCTGCCGGTCGAGGAGCGCCCAGTCCGCGTCGCTCATCGCCTCCGGTTTTTCTCCAGAGAGAGGTCCGTGTAATTTCTTCTGATACGGATAATTCTCGATCTGCATCTTTCAAAAGTCAAAATCTCTATCATCGAAGTTTTCGATCTTCATCTTCTCGTTGTCTGTCGCCATCGCTCCCACTGCCCACGAATTCCTTCACCGAAGCTTTGATATCAGTTGTTGCGAAATATCCTCGATATCAACTTACTGTTGATATCGATGTTTGGGAGAAATCGATAAATAGATGGTGGAAGAATAACAAGAAATCACACACAAAGAAAGACACACAGATTTTACGTGGTTCGAAGATTATCTCCTACGTCTACGGCCATCATAGAGTTTCACTCTATTTAGATGTCTCAAATCATATTATAAACATTACCCAGATTCTCACAATATATGGTGCATAACCGCTACCACATATGTGCCTTGGGTAACAACCCAGGATAACTGCATATCTTATCCTGATTCTCGATAACTCTATATCTAACAAATAAAATAGTTATGATAATCACTCAATCTCCCCATATTATGGTTACAAGGAAGTTACAATTTCTTATTTTCTTCCTACCATATCTAACAACAAATTAGTTAGGCTCAGAATCAGGTTCCACCTAACTAATTATTTTTTTCCATCATCTCTTGAACTCACTCTATATGCTACGTCGTCCTTGCCGATAATAATTTGTAAACTCTCGATGACAATTAATTTTTTAAATTTATTCTCTCTCTCCTCTCTCTCCTATCCTTTTTTCTCCTCTCATTCTCTCTCTCTCATTTCTTTTTTTCCTTAATTTCTTAATTTTGTAGATAACAATTTAAAACTCTCGGTGGCAGATAATTTTCGAAGTTTGCTCTCTCTCCTCTCTTTTTCTCTTTCTCTCGATCCTTGATTTCTTAATTTTGCAAGTAATAATTTGAAACTCTCAATATTAGACACTTTTCGAGATTTGGGCTCTCTCTCCTCTCTCTTTCTCTCTTCTCTTTTTTTCTCTCTCCTCTCTCTCTCTCAGCTCTTGATTTCTTGGTTTTGCAAGAAACAATTTAAAATTCTTTGTGGTAGATAATTTTTTAAGTTTGCTTTCTCTCCTCTCTCTTTCTCTCTCCTCTCCTTTTCTCTCTCCATCGTTGATTTTTTTATTTTGCAAACAATAATTTGAAATTCTCAATGACAGACAATTTTCAAAGTTTGCTCTCTCCTCTCATTTTCTCTCTCCTCTTTCTCTCTCAGTCGTTGATTTTTTATTTTAATTTGCAAGCAACAATTTAAAACTCTCTACGATAGAAATTTTTTTATGTTCTCTCTCTCCTTGATTGTTATGTTTTGCAAGCAATAATTTGAAACTCTCTGCGGTAGACAATTTTCGAGGTTTGCTCTCTCTCTCTCAGGTTTACATTTGCTTATTATTTTATTATTATTTTTTAATTTATAATCTCGTATGTACTATTTTGATATTATTTTCAATTATTTTTTTTAAAATATAATAAACACGTATTTTTATTAATAAATATGTATTATAAAAATCCAATTATAAATTAATAAATATGCATCATGTATTACAATCGATATTCTAACATTAAAATAATGTATTAAAAATTTATTTTGATCACATAATCTTTTTATTATTCATATATGATCATAATATATAATAAATATTTTCAAATTTATTTAACTGAAAAAATTTCAAATTTCAACTACTCTTGTACTTTACCTTTCAATATTAACTTACATTGTAAAGTAAATAATTTATTAAGTAATATGAATATGAATAAAACATAAAGGATAAAAAAGACTTTTATATAAATTAACCTCTCTAACCTCATGTTTTAAGTATTGTATTCAAATAAAAATTAGTTTAGTTTATTTCATCCTTTCCTATTATTTTTTATTTAAACATGAGTTTAATAAAATCATACCACACCACCCTTCATCACATCCTACAACACCATCCCATTCCACCCCTCCATTACTTCTTTTCCAAACAAACCCTAAGTGTAAGATAAACAGCAACACTTTCGAGCATTTGGATTCCATTGCCTTCAATCATATTCCAACTGATGGCTCTTAGGCTTTGAATCCTTTGATCTGACAAAAGATGGATCAAGCCCATTGGTCGAGTTCTCAGAACAGTGTGCAGTAAACATCATTAGTAAACACTCTCGTCTCCAAATTTAGCATCTATCCAACTTTAGACGGAGAAGAAAAATAGGCAAACGGAAAAAACAAAATAAACAAAAGAAAGGAAAAGATCAAGGTCCATTTTATGAAGTGCATTTTAGCTGTTATGCATGTTTGAAAGTTAAGAGACTGTTAAGTGTTAGTGGGTACTGACTGGCCGAATCAACCCTAATAATTGAACACCAACATGCAATTGCGTCTGCTTCCCCAATGTTTGCCCATAGTCATCATCAAAATTCTGCATACATGCACGAAATCAGTTCCCGAGGAAAAATCATGTGAGATTTAATCGAACGAATTCCAGGACAAGGGTCAAGGTCTCGTGGCCATTTCTTTAGGCAGCAAAGTAATGTGCATGCCTCCATCAGTCGCAATCCCACTGTGCAACTGTTCTTCCCTATTGGAGCTTGTGAGCTGATCAATCTTTTCCCCCCACAGAAATGAAAAGATTCTGAACATAGCTGGCTGGCTTTGGATGTCTCACCGACAAGCCGAATTAATGGACTAAATATATATTTCTTTTCTCTTTGTGTGAATTACTAGCTCAGTTCGAATATTCAACAGTGACATCTTTTATCCGTCTCAACTATTTATCAGTGCCAAACGACTGAAATTAAAATTTCAAAAAGAACACATGCATGTCTTCCTGCTGTACAATGTTGTCTAGGCTAAAAGGGATCGACCGGTTCTATCCCAAGCCATCATGTCATCCAGTCAGTTCTATCTCAAACGCGCCGTTTGATTTAGGAATAAAATGTAGAATAAGAATTTATTTTACTTTATTTTTTTTAAAATAGGGTGATTATTTTTCAAAAATGGTAAAGGGCAAATTTGTTATTAAAAAATTAAACTCGTAAACAGTAGATTTTGTAGTGATAATTTATTCTATAAAAAAGATGGAATATCATTTATTTTAGACTCAAATTTCAAGCAAAAAAATATAACAGAAAAATTTTTTTATCTCATGAACAGTTATTCATGAATCAAACGACACTAAATTTGGATAAGGGGAAAATTGGTCGAACCGATAAAAACTGAGGAATTGACAACAACAAATAGAGAGAAAACTTTGTTCAATTTTAAAAGTGGAAAAAAGAAGACAAGACATCCATTAAAAAAGAAAAGTAAAAGACATAATGAGTGAAATTTAAAAAGGAAATAATAAAGATAAAAAGATTTGAGTTGGCATAAAAAATGGAAAGCAGCAACAATAAAAAGGAAATTAACATATATAGTTAATAGGAGACAGAGCTGGAAATGAGGAAATTATTAAAAAAGGGAAGCAAAATAAAAATAAGAAGATGAATTAATATATGAACGCTAGTATTAAATGATAAATAAATATTAAATCATAATAACAATAAATATTAGCAGGTTTTGATGCATTTTCTCGTTAGTATTAATATTTTACAATATAATAACAATAAATATAAACAATATTTCATTAGTACGTTCTTACTGATTTCTTTTATACAATCTACTTTAGGTATACTATATCATTAAAATTATTAAGACAATATTATTTTAATAAAATCTTCTTTAATTTAATTAGATCGGTCGAATCGATGCTATACACATGTTTATTCTATAATAATAATAGTAATAATAAAATAATACTAAATCTGCTGGATTGACGTAGATCGGATGGTCATATTGAGGAAATCTTAGTTTTGGGATTTACTGAAGACATTTAAATTTGTGACTAGATAACATGTTTCCTGCAAGAAAGGTCCACGTCAGGAATTGTAGCTGGAACTTTATGTGCTAATTGTGATCGTGCCACAATTGAAAAAGTCCGAGGAGTAGAAATGAATCGATCCAACTGCGGACTTGGTAATAAATTCAGATAAGTTATCGATTTTTACGGATAACGAATTGATAGAAATGAAAGAAAAAAATCGACTAATTCTAAAAATCTACTCGATTTGAAAAAATCGAATAGAAAAAATAGAAAACTAAAGGTCAAAATATGATTTAGGATAATCTTTTATAAATTAAATATCATCCGTTAAAATTAAGGCTCCACCTGAAAAAAAAAACAAATATGTGAAGTCCATTTTTATTTATATAATTAATTCATAACCTATCTACTTTATTATAAATATAATACTTTTTTAATAAAATTTCATACTTTTTTGTCACATTATCTAACTTTAATTTGATAAAATTAAAATATTAGTAGTATATTTTATATATAATATAAAATTAAATATTTTAATTTAAAGTTAATATATATTTTTTAAAAAAATATAATTATATAAAAGTATGAATCCAAAAAAAATCATCTAAAAAAATTGACCCACTAAAATGTAATTTTTATTTTTTTAAAATGATTTTAAAGTGATTCTTTTAATTTAAAAATGATCCAAAAAATAACGGACGACTTTCACCTCTACAAATCGAGCATGATTTTGAAATAAGTTACTCGATATACAATAGTTTATTATTTGTCTGTTGCTCGTCCATTAATTAATTTCTTTCATTAGTCCATTATTAAATACGTAATATAGCTAATTATTACTTACACACTGTATAGAAATAATATACATTAGTAAACCTATAAAATTATAATTACTAAGCAAAAAATTAATTGATGTGTTCATTACTAATTTTAGTTTGTTCTATTATTAATGAAAAATTAAAGTGGATAAACAACGGAAAAATATAAAATAATAAAAACAATTGTGTGAAAATCTTTTAAAAAAATTATTGATGTGTTACTTATTTTGTTGAGGTAATGGGGAAAAAATATAAAAATAAGAAAAATTGCATAAGAATATTATAAAATATTAAAAATATAATTTTATTGTAAAAGATGTTAATGAGTTTGTTTGGTCCATCCCTTTATCCGACTTTTACATGGGTTGAACAACATAGATCGAGATGTTATGTGAGACAAGGGAGCCACAAGATCAAAGATGGTTAAATTAAATCATACCCAATAATAAAAAATATTTTAAAAGATAAAAATATATATTTTAATAAACTTGCCGCACTCAAAGCACCAAAGTACATTGGATTAGCCATATTTTTTTATTAATTCTTAAATTAAATTGTATCGAATAAAAACATATTTCTGTTAATTATTTTAAAGTTAAATTTAATTAATTTAATAAATATTATCATATATATAATTATATTAATCATATAAAATTATAGATAACCAGATAAAATCGTAAAGTCCTGTGAGTAAAATTAAGATCTAATTCATATCTTACAAATGAAATTTTCAAAATGGGACCGATATTGATTGGTAGAAAAATCATAAAATAGTAAAATCTTGACTAAATAAATCCAGATCTTGACAACTTGAGAAAATGAAGAAAAAAAATATGACAGCCTTCTCCTTTTACATTTTCAAGGGAATTTTATTTTTTCTATTTTCAAATGGCTGATTCAGTTTCTTTAGCAGTCTATTTTCATTAAAATAAGCGAAGCTTATGTAGCTGATTAGTAACAAATAGGAACATCATTATCAACCGACGGACAAGAAAAAGAATAGCTCTGGGATTGAGCAAATGTTATCTTTATGAACTACTGTGACAAAAAAATTTATCACAAAAGAGTGAAAATTTGTTAGATTGGTCATAATTGTTTAAGCCATAAATATTTTTGTGATGAAATTGTGACAGATAATCAGACATTTTTTTACCATATTTTTATCACTAGTTGAATTAAAAATTCAAAAAAAATTTTAAAAGATTAATTTGACTATTTCATCATATTTTGTGATGATTTTTTTTTGTCATTTAAAGTCATATTTTCTTATAACGGTTATCTTGCATCCATCGTCTAGAACAACAACTAATTAAGAACGAACAATCATGAAGAAGAGATAGTTGAATAAGAAAGGAAACATCAAATAACAGCTGAGAAGGCCAAGAAGCAAACTTAAATATTTAGTTACAGGAATTTCACCGACAAACTCGTACAGGAATTGAATGTTGCCTAAATTAAAAGACTCCTCGATCGTACCAGTTGATTGTGTAGTAAATGGCACAATGCAAATAAATGTCGATCCCATCTCAGTTTAGTAATTCAATGTTGCATTGTTGCTTGTGTTGTTTCTTGCTTGGAATCATCAATCAAATGGAGCCATGGAACATTGTGAAATGGTTGTAGCAGGCGACATGTTAACATCGATCGACAAGAAAGATCTTATCATATACATTGTGAAGCACTGCATTTATTTAGATTTCTTTGAAAAAAAAAACATTGTTTTATTAGCTGCACGTACGAATGATATATATAGTAAGACTAGTAGCATATGTTATTGGCATTTTATACATAGCATCACTTTCATTTGTGCTTTGCTTATTATTTCACTAGCTACCCTCACAAATAATATAGTAAGAGAAAAAAAAGATATAAGCATAACATAGCGAATGTGTGCGTTATTTAGGGCCGTCAAATATGTTTTATTTCTTAGCAGAAGTACCACCAAGTTATGTAGGTCCCATTAAACCCTATACGTACGTAGGTGCTTTTCTTTTTCTATTACCAATTAGATCGAGTTTCATGGGTCTATTGAGAAAAAAAAATGTCATAGGTTTATGATCATATGTATATTAATATATATTATATACATATGATATAGAATTTCTTTTCTATTACAAATTAAATCGAATTTCATGGATCTATTGATAAAACATATATATATATATATATACGTATAGTCTGTGGTACAAATTTTAAAAGTAGAATAAGCTTAATTTATGATCGAACTTTGATCTTTGTGATCATTAAGTTTGCAAAAATTATATGTTGTGTTACTCAGTATTACTTACTTTATACTAAAGTTGCGCCATTAATCATTGACTGATTAATTAATTGTTATTTCCCTTTTAAACATGTTAATTAAGTTCATCATATATTGAAATTAGTGACGAATTTGATAATATAACAACTGGCCAACTGGGTGATTCTTTTTTAGCAGCCCCTAGCAAAGTTGATATTTTGAATGATGTGATCATGTGTATATGTAAGTGCATCGATCCAATAACATTTGCATGCAATTTCAAGCATTAGCGTCCTACTTAATTGAACTGTTACGTACGTAGCCAACACTATTATGCTTTGGACTTTTCTCACCTAACAAAGATAAAACCCATAGTGTGTATACATTTATATATATATAATATATATGAATTCAACCCTTTTCTTTTTACCAGATTGGAATTATCAGAGATTTTTATTATCTGAAACTATTAACGTCTGACTAATCCAATGTCGAAAAGTAGAGCAAAAATAGTTTTTTTCCTAATCAATAGCTTAAGTACATAAACATGAGACTATTAGTACTTAGTGAGCATTTGATATTCAATCCTGTTATTTCAATTTTGTGCATTCGATAAGTAGAAGTGGAACGACTAAAACATATATACCATTAATTAGATGGGTCGATCCACTGATAATTATCATTACATTATTTTGCTGTCGAACGATACCAAGAACTTTCTTCTTCACTTTGGCTTACATGTATTACATTATTTCCTGATAAAATGTGGACAAATCACAAACGTAAGTGACAGAACTCAACATATACAAAACAAGCGATCGATAGAAATAAATGTTGGAAGAGGATAATGACGAAGATGCTGGCAGTTGAAGTCCTCATTTATTAATTCCCCCGTAACACCACATGACATGTAGTACGAGACCGTGAGGCTTTTGCACACTTCACATGTTCCCCCTTCCACCTCTTCATTTAATATATATACAAGATTCATTTAATACACCAGTGACATGTATATCTCAAACGATTGATTGAACGGAATTAAATTTTTGGATGAAGGATAAAAGAGTAGTTCACATTTCCCAATTGAAGGAAGAGAGAGAGAGAGAGAGAGAGAGAGAGAGAGAGAGAACACCTCTTAGAATTTTGAAAATAATTACTTGTTTTCTAACATGATGAGTGAGTCGGAAACCTCTTTATTTATGGCATATGGTGGTGGAATCTGAGATCACTTGGTGTGTGGGTTCCATTCCATGCATGATGATTGATTCCACCAAAATTATATATCACAACATGCATGATGCATGGGAGGAGAACAAAAGAAGATAAATTAAAAGGTTTGCTTTGCTTTTACTTTTTAAAATATATGCGATTGATCAAGGTGAACAACACAAAGTGGTGGAGGATCTAAGCTTCTTTTTCTTTTCTTTTTTTTATTATTTTCTTTCGGTGGGCGAAGTTTGTGGCAGTAAAAGACAGCGGCTATGAGAAAGCTTCATCTTCACAATTTGGCATTTTTTTATATTGTGTTTTAGCAAAATAATGTTATTGACCTTGCAAAGGAAATGGTAAATGATTAATTAGTTACATGAGCTCCTAATCTCCGGGAAAGATTTTCTTGGGGGGTTCGGGTATGTTCGACATTTATTTTATGTATATTTACATAGATACTTTTTTTCGAATTAAATTTATTGGTACAATTAATTATCGAATTTTTCCCAAACAACTATTATTACTAAAACTATAAAATATATACTAGAGTCTTTATAAATGAACTTACTAATAATGTCCATCTTTTAAAAGAGTGGCATTATGCCCCTATCATATTATTCATCATTAAAATATATGTAAATCAGATTAAAAGTTCTTAAATAGAATTAAATCAAATAATATTCATAATTTTTAATTAAATGATTAAAAAGATAAGAGATATAGTATCACTCTTCTAAAGGGCACATTTTTATTTTTTTATAAATTTACTAATAAGTGGTAATTAGTAAATCACCTTAGTTAACTAAATTATGTGTATTAATGAACGGAACAGCCTAGGATTGTAGATTCAACCTTAATTTAAGTAGTAATTAGTAAGTCCACTTAGTTGAGTATATTATCTTTTTATAATTATTGATGTAAACCACATAATAAATTGATAAATAATCACCTGCATTTTGAACTTTCTTATTGGCCCTAATAGTATTTATTATCAAATAGTGGAAAGAAAAGGACAAGTCCTATATAATCTTTAACAATGAATTCACTCATTTTTTTTTACAGAAATGTTAAAAATATATTGTGATTATTTTTAAATGTTTTCTTTTTTATTCGAAAGAATAAGGGTCCGCCTTTTCGGTGACGATTGCTCCTTTTTTTATATATTAAATAGTGTTCATAGAATGTATTGTGATCTTACCGAAATTGTGATTATTATAAATAGATATAATATTATTATTCTATATTTGTATATATCTATTAATTTATTATATTTTATATTGTCCCCCTAGCCTGTGGGGCCAGGTTCGCTTGGTCCCCCGTGTGTATTTATCATAAACATTATGATGCATTTATGTGCGATTAATTAATGTATATAACTATAACTATTACCCTAACTTTTTTTTCCGTAATAATCTAGATATTCAGAGTTTAGCCAACGTGGTGACTCCAAATATTGATCTCGAGATTCCTACCATCCATCAACCGTCGTTGGTTATTACCATAGCTTCTTTAATGATATATATATATATATATATATATATATATATATATATATATATTGAGAGAGAATATATGTCAAAAAGTCAGAAATAAAAATATAAACTTATTGATTTAATATTTTAATATAAACTTTGTATATAAGCTATCCAAATAAAAATAGCGAAGAAATTAAAATTTATAATTTGTAAAATTAAGTTTTGGATATATAACGCGTACGTAAGAAATTGAAAAAACATGACGATATTTTGAAATGGATCTTGTGTATCATCGTCCTGACATTTTCTTAACGAATTCTTTTTTACAAATAAAGTAAAAAAAATATAGCAAAATAATCCGGGGCTCCAATCACGAAACTCATTTATTAAATGTCGACAACTAGTATTAGTAATTTAGTTGGTCCCTCCGGATTTCGTTCTTGTGGAAATATTCAAACAAGTCATTGCCCTTGTTCACTCATATCCACAACATTTAAGAAGGAAAAAAAAACTTACGTACCTCTCCCTGTACAAGATACTCATATATTCGAATACATAAGGATGAAAAAAAATTCGATAACAGAAAAAAAAAATCTTAAAAAGCTTGCAGAAAAATAGAAGAGACATGCGATTTACTTAGGTTCACTCTTGATATTAGAACTACGTCTTACAAAGAGGTTTCACTATATCTTTTAGGTTTACAACCGTCACACATATTATATATGAAAAAAAATTATAAATAGTCTCTCCCAAACGAGTTCAAAATTTGAATAAAAATAGAGAAAAAACTTAATCCGAACCATACGGGCCGGTTAAACAAAAGCTTAAATCCGTCGGGGGGCGGTGCCTCCCGAACCCACCTTTTATTCGTACGCCAGTAGCACAAATAATTAAATAATACTCAGATTTCCTTCAGTTCACGTGGACGAACTCAGTGTGAGAAACAAGGGGTCCTGAAAGTATTCACCAACTCCAACATACATAAAATAATAAGTTTTAATTTTGAAAAAAAAACACTTGGGATGTTTGGAAGGAAAATAATACAAGAATACAGGATTTTATTCTGAGAGATGGATTAATTATTCAGTCAATCTGATAATTATATATTTAAAAATCAAGAATAGTTACTAATGCGGCGAATAAATATTCTTCCCATTTTCACTTTACTACTTATTTTATTTTACTTACTCCTGGATCAAACATATCAATTCTTTTCTACTTTTTGGATAACACTAATAATTCTCATTTCATCAATAATAACCCCTCTTCTAAACACCCCAAATAAATGAGTTGCGAGTTTGTCGTTTTTTTTCCAAAATGACCCTGCATTTTGATATCTGTTTTAAAGGAAATTATTAAAGAGCCTTAACATTACTTTGGGAAATTATCTTATCGCGTATTAGATTTTATTTTTTATAGAAAAAAATTAGAATCCGTATTAATGCATACATACATATATTATATATACATATAAGATATATATATATATATTTATATAAAAGACAACAAAGAAAGATCCTTCGGTTCAGTTTCCTGACAGACACCCCTTTCTCTTTCTCTCTCTCCAAAGTTGGAAATCTTCTCTTGCTGGTCGTCTACCTTTCTCTTTCCTGACCTCCCGTCGACATTTCCACTTCTTCGACCAGCTCCTACAATTTTAGCTTCTGTTCCTTCACTCCCACCTCCACTTCCCATGTTACCTAATTAGCGCTAGATCTTGTGCTCCCCCTTGTGTTCTTACTCTTGGATTTGGTGTCAAAGTCTTCTCCTACTTCTGCATGGAAGGTGTCCAAGACAATTTGCAGTAGATGCGAACAAATGAAGAGTTCAGCTGGGTTTCTTCACCGCCAGCAGCTGCTGCTCTGGCTCCTTGCTGTGGAATGGGGCATTCTTCTTGTTCCTTGTTGTTGTGTCATGCAAAATGAGGGTGGGCTTCGAATTTGGCATCTCTGCTGCAAGTAGTAAACTCTTTTTTGCTGCATTTTTGGGTTGATAAAGGTTGGATCTTTTGTGCTGCTTCCAGTTGCTGCGTTGGCCGCCTTCAAGAGGGAGATTTTTGAAGATCCGTTGTCAGTTCTATCTGATTGGAATGCAGCAGTTGGAAGCCCGTGCAAATGGTCCGGTGTGATCTGCTCCCATGATCAAGATAGCATCCTTACTCTGTAAGAAAATATGCTTCCTTCATATCTTTTCTCATTGCCTTCTGAGGCTTATTACTTTCGGAACTGTCAATTTGATTTTTTTTTGAATTATTATGATTATGAAAGTAAAGTAGTTTTTGATAGACAACCCACTGACATCCTCCTCTTTAGTATACATTCAATATGGATTATTTGCCCCACTTTTGTTGATAATAGGCTTTGGCTATGCAGAAATCTGTCAGGTTCGTCGCTGAAAGGATTCCTTGCACCAGAACTTGGACTGCTTGTTTCCCTGAGACAGTTGTATGCAATTATTTTTGGTGTCTTTGTACCCGTACTGCATTCGATTATTGTGATCTGATGACCTTTGGATGCCAAATATCATTCTGTGCAGATATTTGGACAATAACCTGTTTATGGGAACAATACCCAGACAGATTGGCTTGTTGAAAAACCTTATGGTATTGAATTTGAGCATGAATCGATTAACTGGCCCTATACCTGCTGAATTTGGAGACTTAATTAACATCACCAAGATGTAAGGACGTACTTGTATAACAACTTTTGCTGTATTGTTTCTGTCATTATATGCTGACATTTCATATTTTCACATTGTATTGTTAGTGATCTTCACTCCAATGGGCTAAGCGGCAGTGTTCCACCAGAACTAGGCAAACTAAAGAATCTCGTGGACCTAAGGTTAGACAGGAACAGGCTGAAAGGGGAAATTCCTGGAAGAAAAATACCAAGTTCTTCTCCTCATTTGGATGACAAGTAAGTCGTACAAATGAGTACTCTAATACCACAGCATTAGGATAATGAGTTTCTTTCTCAGAACCACTACCTGGAGATCGCTGTCCTTTTTTTCAAAAGTGCTAATCACCCAGAGCCTTCAATTTGATAATTTTGGGAATTGAGGTACAATTTACAACACATGAAAGCTGATGTTTTCCACAGATGGAAATTGCTGTATTGTCAGCAAGAGATGACATTAGTTCATTTCTTTATTTCATGTTGTAGAATCTTATGATCTCATCTAGGATTTGACAACGTACTTGATTCTGATGTTTTATGGAATCATTTGATTTAAACAATCAGAAAAAAAACACTTGACACCAGTTCAATGTATCAGCTAGAAATTTGATGGTTTGCATAAATACACCAGGTTTGCATCAGGAAATAAAGGCATAGGACTTTGCCAATCACCGCAATTACAAAGTGCAGATTTCTCGTACAACTTTTTTGTTGGAAAGATCCCCACATGCCTGAAATATCTTCCAAGGTAAATGACATATAAGATAGGCTCCTCTTACCATTTTTATTGAACTTCACTAATTTTTCAGAATTTCCTATAGGAATTGGCCTACATCAAGGATCAGCTTTAAGCCCGTATCTATTTAACTTAGTTATCGATGCTATAACCGAGAGTATCACAGAGGAGGTACCTAAGTGCATGCTATTTGCGGATGATATAGTACTTTTAGCGGATTCAAGAGAAGAGATTAATACAAAATTGGAAATATGGAGAAATACATTAGAGTCAAAGGGTTTTCGTTTAAGTAGGAATAAAACAGAATATATGCATAGCAATTTCACAAATAAACAACTTAGAGACGATTTGAAAGTTAGGCTAGGGGAGGATATAATTCCTCAAGTGACAAAGTTTAAATATTTATGATCAATTGTAAGACAAGATGGTGAGATTGATGACGATGTTAATCATAGAATTCAAGCTGGTTGGTGTAAGTGGAGGAAAGCCACTGGAGTTCTTTGTGATAGAAAAGTACCTAATAAAGTTAAAGGAAAATTCTATCGTACTGCTATAAGGCCAGCAGTGTTATATGGTAGTGAATGTTGGGCTATGAAGGGACAACATGAACGTAAAGTGTGGGTAACCGAAATGAGGATGTTGAGATGGATGTGTGGTCATACAAGATTAGATAAGATTAGGAATGATCATATACGTGAACGAGTCGGAGTGGCTCCTATTAGTGAGAAAATGGTAGAGAATCGTTTGAGATGGTTTGGTCATGTTCAGAGAAGACCATTAGATGCGCCAGTAAGAAGAGTAGATCAAATAATCTGGAGTCCGATTAAAAGAGGAAGAGGGAGGCCAAGGCGGACACTTGGTGAACTAATAGAGCAAGATCTATTGGTGAATAATATATCGAAAGGTTTGGTTACTAATAGAGCGGAATGGCGTCGTATGATCCATGTAGCCGACCCCACCTAGTGGGATAAGGCTTTGTTGTTGTTGTTGTTGTTGTTCACTAATTTTTCAAATTTGTAGGTCAAGCTTCCGAGGAAACTGCTTTGAAGATAAGTTCTCAGTCTTGCAGCGAAGTTCTCAAACATGTAAAGGTACAAGTTTTCCTATTTTATCTGTTTACTATTCTCTTTCGGACAAGCTTTTACAAATGCCCGTGTATCCTGTAGGCTGTTGTTCATAATAATCATGCAAACCTTAAACCATGTGTTGACTGAGAATTCAGAGACTAGTCATGAGCGTTCATTGTTTGTCATCATTAATCAACATTGTGTATTAAACTCACAAATTATGAGGAAGAGGTAAATTGTAACTTATAAAGTAGATGGTGAAAATTTTGAAAAACAAAATTGATATGAAATATTCCTTATCGAACTATGATCGTTTTATATTACAAACATCAACCATCAGTATATTCTTTCAGGCAAAAAAATTGCACATCTTGTTAGCTCATTTTTCCTGCCAACACGTTCTCAAAGTAAACAACAACAACAACAACAACAAAGCCTTATCCCACTAGGTGGGGTCGGCTACATGGATCATACGACGCCATTCCGCTCTATTAGTAACCAAACCTTTCGGTATATTATTCACCAATAGATCTTGCTCTATTAGTTCGCCGTTCTCAAAGTAAAAAAAGAACTTTTTGTTCCCAACAAATCTCCTTTGATCCTCTCATTTTGAACAACTTGATAGTGTTGAAGTATTATTTTAATCCGATTTAAATCATATTTCAACCATCAATTTTAAACACCTTAATTTGTGCAAAAGCTTATCATTTCATCCTCTGGCACTTCTGTGATACTATTATCTTGTAGGCGGACCAATAAAACCCCGGGAAATTCCCATGACTGGGTATCAGCACTCTAAAGAAGCACACAAGGAACAAAAGCTACAGCAACCAAAATGGCTTCTTATATTGGAGGTGACAACTGGAACGTTCATACTTGTTTGCTTTCTTGTTGCTGCTGCTTCTGCCATTAGAAGTTGTAAGCTAGAACATTATTCTAAAAGGCCTTGGGTGGAAAGTGAAGCCTGGAAAGATGAGATGGAGATATTAATTGGTCAGTTGTAAACTCATCAATATCATTTTATAACGTATTTCTGAATTAGACGCTCAAAACTGTTATTTTGTCTATACTTATGAATTGTTGCTTAAAACAGATGCTGAATTGTTGAGCAATATCCCAAGGTTTACCCCTGAAGAACTTGAAGTAGCCTGTGAAGATTTTAGCAACATCATTGGATCTCCTTCTGACTGTACAGTTTCCTACAAGGGAACTATGAAGAGTGGTCACGAAATTGCTGTCATATCATTATGTGTTTTAGAGGAACATTGGACCCGTAACTTTGAATTAATCTTTCAGACTAAGGCAAGTAGTCTATCAAATCATCTTTAGTTTATTGGTAATATCTCTATAGAAATATCATATTGTGCCCTTCAGGTGGCAGACTTATCAAGGTTAAATCATGAAAACATGTCGAAGTTGTTGGGCTATTGCAAAGGAAGTGATCCTTTTTGTAGGATGCTGATCTTTGATTATGCATCTAATGGGACATTGTACGAACATCTTCATTGTGAGTACCAGATAAACCTACTTTCTTATTTGACTTTTCAGAGTTATTTGTTTTGCAAGCTTATATTTCGAAGTCAACTGATCGAATTTATACTTAGATGGTGACGGATCACAGCTATCCTGGTTTAGGCGCATGAGAATAATACTGGGTATTTCTCATGCATTAAGATACTTACACATAGACATGCAACCTCCTTTTGCAATAAGTGAGCTGAACTCGAACGTGGTGTATCTTACCGAAGATTTTTCTCCAAAGGTATGTGATTATGTCATAAATTACATCATGTTGTGGTTATTGTCCATATAGTTATGCACATTACACAGTCTTGACATGAGTAAAAAAAGTGAAAACTGATTTGTAGTACAAACAAAGGAATGCATAGAGCATTGGAGTCACCAATTTGACTAGAGTTCCTCTTTTATCCGCATCAGCTGGTAGCCCTAATCACCAGTGGGTTTAGATAAAAAAATCTTAACCATTAGATATCATATGTTTTAAAAAAGTTCACATTTTACAAATAAAAATCATATATTTCAGATTTATGGGATCCAACTCTTATATAATACAATGACATGCACTACACATTATTTTTATAATTTTTAAGACTCCTTATCTGTAGCATTTATTTATCTCAGTAGGACCAGTGGTTGTTGCTTCATTTCTTGATAATTTGATTTCGTTTTGTTTCTGTTTCATGTTTCATTTCTTTAATTCATGAATAATCATATCCATGAGATCCTAATTCATGATTAATTTTCTCATCTATGCTTTGTGTTATATTCGTGTAAATTTTGATTTGTTAAAACTTGAAAATGACCTGTCCAGTTTTATTATGGAATATTATACATGGATATTTTGACAAATAAGGAGAATCTGTCAGAAACAATGGTTTGGTATTTCTTTGGTGTCGGATAGATTTTCCTAGCATTAGGTTCTTTACTACATTTTGCATGATTCTTGCTCTCTCCTGCCTAGAACAAGCACATGCTTATAACACGAATCATGTTCATTAACCATAGATGCTCACCATTCAATGATTTAGCAAAACTTGAAACTTCTAAGCTAGATCAGAATGTTTAAATGTTTCATTAACTACACACAAACAACCAAAGTTGCTTGCATCTTTAGTAATGTAACGTGATTCCTGGAGCAGTGAGCATGTTCCCTGGGATTATTGGCATTCATTTGGCACTTTCAAGCCCTATATTTGACTATGCACTACTTGTATCTTGCTTTTTGTTTCATATATTCTTAGATAATGCACTTTTCTTAGGCCTTGTGCTAAGAGATTTCTGACTAACTGGGTGCAGTTGGTTGATTTTGAGAGCTGGAGAGTCGCATTCCAGAATTGTGGGAAGAATGGTGATTATATCACCAGTGGAGTTCATGGTAACAGGGATTCTCGGCGGAAGCGTGACATGGAAGTCCAAGGAAACATATTCGCTTTTGGTGTCCTTTTACTGGAAATTATAAGTGGAAGGCCTGCATACTGCAAAGAAAGAGGATACCTGGTGGATTGGGTATGGTGAATACTTTATTATGACATCATTCAATCTTAGAAGTTCAAACACTAATTTTTAAATCCATAAAAAACTAGGACTGCTGCATGAATATTATTTGACATTGCTACTTATTGTGCATGCCCAATCAATCTTTAACTCTCCTAGGTAACTCACCTGTTGGTGACTAACAATATACAAAATTAAACAACTAATTGTGAAACACATTTGGAATGAATACCTTTAGAAACACATATTTGAAAGGAACAGTCCGAAATGTTGTGTATTGTTATGCAAATTATTTAGGTCCAGAAGTTTTAGAGATTTAGCCAGCACAGCCTACCAAAATCATCGGTTGTTTAAGGGCTTCACGGCATCTGCATTTTGTTCAGACATAATCTATAGGTAGAAAAGGGGAAAAGATTGAGATCAAACTAAACCTCAAATGGGTTGCTAAAACAGGAGAAACAAAACATAAGGAACACAATTTTTAGATTTTCTAGAAAAGATTACAAAAGTAAAAAGCTGTCGTTTGTAATTAATACAACGATAATAGCCAAAAACAGGAATTTGTTCATCCATTCATTTAACCTGGTGTGCTGGAGTTCATAACCTTAAATGTCCCGCAATCGGCTTTTAGTATATGGAAATTTTCTTCGAAGAAAGGTATAAAACATTACCTATGCATTTGAGTAAAACCTTTAAATGTTCATTCTGCAGGCAATGCATCATCTTCGGCACCCTGATGACATCAACAAGCTAGTAGATCCTGACCTGAAAATTGTGAATCAGCAAGAGCTTGCTGCGATATGCAACATTGCAAGCTTGTGCATCGAACCCGATCCCTCGAAAAGACCATCGATGCAGATAATCAGTACTGTGCTAGAGAACGGGATCAATGTGTCCCCGGCTGCCATCCTCAGGGAGTCTACACTGTCATGGACAGAGCTGGTCATGGACTCCCCATTGTAAATCGATCACATACGCATCAAACTGTACCTTCCCTTGCCTTCTTCTCCAACTTCATTTCTACTTTTACTTGTTTATAATGGGTTTGCTTCCGTGGTCAAGCAGCATTGCATCCACGGCATAGAAATGTTGTATACAACTCGATTGTTTGGTAACTATCCCGAACGATATCAGAAATCTAACATATGAATATATGATTCTGTTGCTGTCTGAAGTTTCATTTTCAGAGTACAATCAGAGTTGGAATACAAATTGAAAGATAAAGTAAGATTTCTGTGCATAAACTTTTCACTGGCAGCTATGATGCTATCAGAAGCTTTAACTATAGTGTCCATGAAAATAGTTCAATTTACGAGTCTATGACTATATTTTATACTCGAAAGAGCAAGAAGGTTGCATTTCCTTTTATATGAAAGAGGTTGAATAGAAAATAAAGTCGTACATTTTTGCTCGAGTTCAGCCAGGTCGAAGGTCTTGGACGATTAAGTAGGTAAAATAACTAATTAATTAAAAAGGTGATAAACAATTACCAAACTATCAATTTTTCTCCAATTGATAAAAAAAAATTATCACAAGTACGTAAGAAAAAAAATTTTAAAATTTTGCTTTGACAGGAGTGCGCCGAGCCCTTGCAGTAGTGTAACGCAAGGGCGACGCACGACGGCCCCGGCAGCAAGCTACCGCAGCGGACCGTCCTCCAAAAGAAATTAATTTAATATCATAGTGGGCTATCAGATATTAAACTGATAAGAACAGATACTACACTTGATCTTAGCCAAAAGGCCGAGAAAGGTATGAGATGTGCCGATGGCCTGCTCCATCTTTTGTATCGTGCGGCTTCGAGGCATATAGTTATATTTTGTCGTGTGGGACTAAATCGACCACGCTGAGATTGCGCAAAGCGCAAGATAGCTAATTGGCAAAATTGCTGTAGCCCAATATCTTTGACAACGCGTAGAGGGTACCATTGGCGTATGTATTGATAATTATGACTGTACTTTAATACTAGTTTCATACAAAATGATTTTAGAAAGTATTTTTCTAATTATTTTGCTTTCTATTAAAAGTCATGATATTTTCCCAAGTATTAAATACTTTTGTTTAGTGTTTTTTCAAAACACTGCTTCCTTCCTTATTGTTGTTAATAAATAATGACGATATTAAACCATTGTTTATTTTTGTATTTCTTAACCGAAAAATATAAACGTTTTTTTTCAGAAATCATGTGCAACCTTTTATAATTTAATATCTTAATAAACTGTAGAACATGAATGCCTTCCACCGGTCATATTTTGTACGATGGGGAAACTTATTGCATAGTACAATAGATTTAAAAAGTCGATGGAGGCATTTTAGGAAACATTTTGCACAAATCAATTAACTTGCATCTTCGTGGTACGTTACCTACGAATCAAAATTAATATTTTATCTTAACTTATCACTAGTGTGAAGTCCCCACCATATGCGAGTAGTGTAAAAGTAAAATGCGTCTCATCATTAATTATAATTTATATTTTATTTAAATAAACTCTTATATATGTCAATTTTAACTTCAATTATCTCTCTATGTGATCATTTATTCCTTCAAACATAACATATAGAATAAAGTCTTCAATGTAAGTAACCACAAAGGAAATGAGAAAAAAATCATTTATATTTAGAAAAATAACAAATATCTATATTATAAAATGATCATCTTTATCTCATCTTACCAGTTTTGTAGTTAAATTCCCTCTTAAAATGTTTATAATTAAAATCCAATTATTATTATTATTATTATTATTATTATTATTATTATTATTATTATTATTATTATTATTATTATTATTATTATTATTATTATTATTATTATTATTATTATTATTATTATTATTATTATTGTTGTTGTTGTTGTTGTTGTTGTTGTTGTTATCGTCATCGTCGTCATTGTTGTTATTAAGCTAATTCATATAGGTTCAAAAGGAGAATAATTTTAACAGAAAGACATAACCAAGTGCATAACCTTAATATTTTCAGAATAAATAAAATAACCAAGTGCATAACCTGAATATTTTCAGAATAAATAAAATATATAATTAAGTTTGTTAACTCAATTTTAACATGCCCATTTATTAATTTAAGAAAATAGATTTTAACAATGAAACATTCAAATTTGGAACAGATAAATTTGTAGCTTGACTTAACACTCTAGAACCTTTTAATATTAAGTGGTAGATTTTTATAAATTAGATTATTTTTTTGTACTTAGTTAAATTGAAATATACTAATCATGAATATAGTTTATCTTATTTATTATTATAAAAATTCAAAATTATTATTCATTTAATTTATATTTCTAAATTAATTTTCTTGTAAAAACATCATATATTGAATATTGGTAGATATTTTTGTAGTTATTTTTATAAACAAACTAAATATATTATTCCAAATTGTATCTACTGAATGAATAATACGAAAAGCATGCATATGGACTTATTGTAGGAGTAATATTAAAGGATTTTTTAAATCCTTAAAAAATATAAAATACATGATGTGAATGAACCACATGAAATGTTGGTGCTTTATCTTCGTATTTTTGTGCCACAAAAAAATAAATTTGAGATGGATGGTTTATTCTTTAAACTGTTCTTAAATGGTAACCATTATAGTAATATAGTATGCCATTTTAGTTTGTTCTTTTTGCTTGAAAATACAATATAATATAGCATAAATTATTAATTTTTGAACAAATGTGCTTCTATCTTATTATCCTATATATAATAGATAAAATTGTGATTTTAACATATTTAATAGATAAAATTGTAGAGAATAGTTATAATAGCAATGTCAAATTGTGATTGGTTATTACTATCAGTCAATCTTTATTATACTAATTTAAAAAATTAACCATCAATGATATATATATATAGAGAGAGAGAGAGAGAGAACATGGATGTGAGGCTAGCTGGTGGTACTCTCACGTAGAGAATGAGATTATATTCTCAATGGTTACTAAATGAGATAATTATCCCACTAAAAAACTATGATATTTTAATGGTTTAATTAGATATACAATAATAATATTCTCAATGTTCAATTTGTTTCATGTTTGGATTATGTGAATTAAGTGAATTATGTGAATCTGTGATGGTTGGATTATCTGTGGTGAATCTGTGATGGCTTTGAATTATCTGTGATGTGTTGAATTATGTGATGTTTCGATAATGTGATGGTGAATGTATGTGTTGTATTATCTGTTCGGACATTTAAAATTCAGCATTTTATTAATTTTTTTATGGACCGTCGGAAATAGCTAAAATATTGCAATGTTGACAACAGATTTTTTCGATACTTACCGACGGTTATAACCGTCCGTGCAGCATTATCGATGGTCGTGGCTGTCGAAAATTAATTGTGGAGTCGACAGGTAAAATCATCGATACAAGTTTGTCGACGGTTTAAACCATCGATACTATCGACGGTTGAAGCCGTCGATCTATATCGACGGCACTAACCGCCGATACTATCGACGGTTCAAGCCGTCGATAAATATCGACGGCACGAACCGTCAATACTATCGACGGTTTAAACCGTCGATATATATCGGCAGTCCTAACCGTCGATATATATCGGCGATCCTAACCATCGATATTATCGACGGTTCGTGCTGTCGATACTTAACGTTCGACGGCCGCGGCCGTCAGCTAGACCGTCTGTAATACCGACGGTTCGGAAAAAATCGTCGCAAATTATTTGCGACGTCCCTTTTTCGCACGGACATTGTCCGTTGAAAAAACCATTGAAAAACGTAATTTCCGACGGATCTGACCATTTTACCGATGGTTCGGACCGTCTGTAAAAGACAATTTTCTTGTAGTGAAATACAAACACATCATAGAGCAAATGAAAGACATGAAATATATATATGGCAGTGTATTTTCATGTCAAATGTAAAATTCTTTATAATGAGGGGAGAAAAATATAATAATACTTTGAAAATAAAATTTTTAAATGTATTTCAAAATTTAATGAACTTCGACTTTGGGAAAGATTTAAACATAAAAGGAATGTAAACTAATGCTTCATTATGTGAACACAAAATAACCCTATCAAGAAGAAGAACGAAACTAACATACGATAGACTAGGATAGGATAGGATAGGATGTGAATGAGATCTCCTTTCTGAGTAGTATTTATAAGAATGTTGGAAAACAGTTGCTAAATAACCATATATAAATTTTGGTAGTTCTTATTAACCATTCATATGATAGTATATTTTAATTGGTTAGTAGGTAATCAACTCTTTTATTTCACTTAGTTCTATTAATTCATTATGAAATTATATGTTAATTAAATATTCAAATTAACAACTACCCGTGAAGTCAAAATATTAAAATTGACTTATACAATATTTTAATTAGTTATAAATTCTATAGTACATAACAAATTGAATGGTTACAATGAACCGTTTAAATTACTAACTAATCATGAATTCAAAACATTATTAGATTACATAATATTTTAATTAGTTATAAATTTTGAATGACACATGTCATCATGTCAAAGTGCCAAGTGCCATCTTCTCCCTGAAAGAATAGGTCTTGCTCTAGATGCTTCGGATTTTGTCTAGTTCTTCTTGCAAACTTTTTTATTTTTAATATAGTATAGATTTTTTTGTACTTCATTATGTAATCTTTAGATCGAGGAGTTATTTCATGACTCCATGAAGATTTCTTGGTATATGGCGCATTTACTTTTTTTTATTAATAATAAAATTTCTTAAAAGTTGACCTTTATATGTACTAGGTCAATATTAGGACTTTTGATTAAATGTCCAAAATAAACTTAGCTCAAATATTTGGGGTATTATACCAGAATTTAAAAATTAGTCTTGTTTCGATAAGTACATTTTATTATTATTATTATTATTATTATTATTATTATATAACATTTTTTCTCTTCCCATGAATTATTATCATTATATTTATTTCAACAACATTCAATTCTGTAGTTGTATGTGATTTGAATACAAACGTTCGTTGGCGTGGTGATCCATATCTTCTTAACCACACACACGCAAGTTGATGACTTTTACATCCAATTATCATTCAGAATGTTAGGAGAATTTTTAAGTTACAAATCAGAAGGATAGTGAGACATATATTTTTAAGTATATCTCACTATTATTACTGCATCCTTAACAGAGGAGGAAGGTGACTTGATTGGGCGGATGACATGTAAGATTTTTTTTTTTTTTTCTAGCTCCAGGAGATGCTGAGCGATCCTGTTCATGACTACTGAGATAATGAGATCATCATGGGGTAAATTTGTTGAGCAATATGATCAAAGTAACAAATCAAATACAAATTATTAGATCAAGTCCAAGTTGATTAATTTCCCACTTGGTTATCACCTCAATTTTCGAAAAGCGACGTCACTGCAGCGCTAAGAAGTGCACCGATCATATATTAAAATTTCGATCCATTAATCGAGCTCGACTAATTTGATATCATCTCAGAATGTCTGAATTATGATAAGTGAAACTCCTAATTAAATATTTTTGCATTCAAAAAATTTTGAATTCTATGTCTTTCTTAAACGATGAGGAGCTGTCCACCCAATTGGCGTTGGTAATTTCCCACTTTTACTACTTGGCTAATGACGGTGCTATGTAGCAGGTCCAGAGCATTCCTCATCAGCACAGCATTAAAGTCAAATCAAAGCTATGAAAAAGATGCATAGGCAGATCATGAACATATTACATGTACTCATTTTGATATAGTGCCAGTCTAGACAAAATATTGACCCAGTAGCAATGACTGCAAAAGTATGTTATTTGCAGTTGCTGCATGGAGCTTACTGCCTTTTTTTTCTGCAACATGATGTCAATAAATAGAACATAGACTCCGTCCCGGAACAATATATCTACATCATCAATATATCTCCCTAAAAATTAGAAGGAGAAATATGTAGGAAAAATCTGTTGAAACGTCTGATTGCATAAAGAAACACGTTAGATTCAGATTCAATGCATTATCAACAACATAAATGTGAGTATTAAACTTGTGATTTAATAATTATTAGGTACATTTCACATTGTAAAAAATATTATGGAATAAGGCTACAACAAAGAGGAAAATAGTAAGCTAAAATATTGCCGAAGAAAGCGTGATTTATAATTTTATTACACTCGTACGAAATGAACAATAACTATTTAATTTGGCAAATAAGTGAATTATCCAACGCATTAATGACATCTGTGCGAAGCTTAATTAATTACATGGTCGGAGGAGACCGCTTAAGTCGGTGCACTGCACACGAATCAGGATTTCCTGCATTCGTAGTAGTAGACCGCGTAGGCGCCCGAGATGTACACGCCGATGGCTTCCCTTGCGGCCACGTTCAGGAGCGCCACGGCCCTCTGCAGGTGCGGCGAGCTCGGACACCTCGAAGGCCGCGCCATGGAGCACGAAAGCGACGAGGACGACGGCGAATCCTTTCCACCTCCTCCTGTTGGCGAGCTCCACTCCTCACCGCGCCCAGTCCGTAGCGTCCGCGCTCCAGGACTGAAACGATCACGGCGAGCGACCAGAACGTCATCAAGCACAGCAAGCAGATGGTCCCCAAGGCGTATTCGAGGATGGACGAGGGGCTCCGGGCCAAGGTGCCGCCGGAGATGTACGCGGTCGGCAGCATGTCTAACGCTGCGGATGCTCCCAGAAATAGCAGCACGAGCGACATCGGAAAGGCGAAACAGCTGGCGCTCCACACCACCACCAGGAGCTGCGCGAGAAAAGGGGGCCTCTTGACCTTGCCTTCGACCAACGTCCAGGGCGAGCCCTTGAGCGCAAACATCTTCTTGGTGTAGGTGACGGCGGTTGCAGAGATCACCAGCGTCTTCACGGCGGCGCTTATGGGGAAGGCGACGATGAGATACGCGAGCATCTTAAGGGCGAGGGCGTCGCTCGGGGGGGCTCCTGCGAAGGGAGTGGAGTCCATGCGGAAGGAGCTGTCGTCGGAGAAGGCGAAGGAGAGGACGCAGGAGGTGGAGAGGGACATGAGGAAGGCTCCGAGGATAACCTTCTTGTTGTCCATGGGGAGGAGGAGGGCTTCTCTCAGGATGCCCAGGGCGCCGAGGGGCTCGTCCTCGTATGCAGCTTCGGCCATGACTGTGGAGTGTGGAGGATGCTTGCAGTCCAATTTAGTTTCCTAGTCTTCTTTACTAGGAGGCGGAGCTAATGGAACAGAGGGTGAGGGCGGGCGGTGACCCGCCGAGTCAACGCCAGAGTGATTGATAAATACAACTACAAGGGCTCGTTCTCGGCAGTGGGGGACTTCCCTATAAGGACAATACAATATATGTTTTTAAATTATCGTCAATAACTAGGAAACTTCGAAACGGGGACCATCTAATTAATTCTTAGAAGTTAGACCAAAATTTTCTAGTCACTTCATACTGAAGTTATATATATATATATATATATTCCACGGTCAAATATAATTTATTTCCGACTGTTTCTGTGCAAAATTTTTCAGAATTTGAGAAGGATTTGTGATTGTGAAAATATTCTACAGTAAATTTTGTATTTTTTTTTTCATGTTGGGGCATTTGCAAATCGGTTTGCCATGGCAATACATATTTAGTAAGACTAAATTGCGGGCCTCACCACTAAAAATCTTAGTATCTTACACATATTTTCAAGATTAAAAAAAACTCACACACCAAAAGAAAGGACTGGCCTTTCTCTGTCACCAACTATTTATTTGGTCAAACAACTTCTTTTCCTTGCTCTACAAGAACATGAAACTGAAATAAGTAAAACATATATTTTTCACGAATGTTACGAAACTAGTAATCATGGCATCTCTATACTTCATCAACAGCCAAACTGGTGTATACGAAATCGCCGGCGGCCGTGTTAAGAGCCTCTTCCCCAAGGCACCTCCTGCACTCGAAGTAGTAGACCGTGAAGGCTCCGATAATGTAAACAACGAGGACTTCGGTTAGGACCAGGTATTCAAACACCACGGATATCTGCAACCAAAAATGATTGGCAGTTCGATTGTAGCAGATCACATAGAACCCAGTGAGGGAACCTACGAGCACGATATAAAGCAAAAGAATGGCCGCTGCCTTCCACTTCCTCCCTTGCACGAGCTCCATCGCCCTTTTGATCGCGTCCAGTCCGTAGTGGCCTTGCTCCAGGACTGAAACAGTCACGCTTATCGTCCACAACGCTACCAGATACACATACCAGATGACCGCCGAGAAAAACACGAGAGCAACAAGAAGCACGATTATGGAGTTGTTGGAAATGAACATGAGCAGACCGACGACGAGCACCAGAAGGACGACGTAGCCCAAGTTCAGTAGGATCACCAAGAACTGCGTGAGAAGAGGCCCTTTGAGCATGCCTTTGACCGCACAGAGAGCCTCCTTAAGCGTTTGCGCCTGCCGGATGTACACGACCGCAGTAGCGTAGATGATCAGCGTCTTCACGACGACGCCTATGAAGAAGGCTACGACGAAGGAGACGACTTCGATGGCGGCGAACTCTCTGGTGTCCTTCATGATGGCTGCCAATAGAGTGGGGTAAACGGGGCTCATGGGGTCGAGGTTGCGGATGGCTGCAGACTTGGCCGCGAGGTCCACGAGGACGGGCCGAGTGGCCAGAAGGTTGACGGCGGCCAGGATGGTGGTGACGACCAGGGCGATGAGGAAGACATAGAGGATTAGCTTCTTGTTGTGCTTGGGAAGGATGAGGGCTTCCCTGAGGATGCCCAGGGTACTGAGTGGCTTGTGTGCTTTGGCCATGGCTGTGGATGGAGGAGTTATGCAAATGGATCATCTAACGCATCACATATATACACACACTTAGGCTTGCAAATACTTGCTGGAGGGGGCAAAAGACATAAGAAGAAGACTTGACAAAGTCATACATATTATCAAATGGAATATGTTTATGTTGGCCACTTTGCTTTTACACTACTAGAAAAACGCTAATTACCGACGGTCCAAACCGTCGGTAATCAGTCCGAAAATCGTCGATAACGCAATTACCGACGATTTTTCAGTAGGAATCGATTCGTCGCAAAAACGCTCGTCGCAAATCTATTTGCGATGATCGAAAAAAATCCGCCGGAAAAATCGACGATCAGAACCGTCTGAAAGTTTCCGACGGTTGCAACTGTCGGAAAATGCCGGCGGTTTGAACCGTCAAAGTTTCTGGCTGTTGCAACCGCCGGAAAAGGCCGGCGGTTCGAACCGTCGAAAGTTTTCGACGGCCGCAACTGTCAAAACTCCATCGAAAACTTTCGACGGCCGTCGATCTTTTGACGGTCGTAACCGTTGTAAAGAATTTTTTAAATATAAAAAAATTAACGACCGGATCGGACTGCGGCCAACTCTGGCCGCTGGGGGTCGGATCCTACCGCAGGCGGTCGGATCGGCGGCCAGGAGGCCGGATCCGACCGGAGAGAGAAAGAGAGAAAGACCGACCGCTAGCGGCCTCCGGCCGGAGAGAGAAAGAGAGAAAGAGACGTCGGCGTCCGGTGCGGGCCGAGAGAGGGAGAGAGAGAGAGGAGAGGAGGGAGAGAAGAATTATATATAAGGGGAAAGAGAAAGCGGGAAAAGGAAAAAAATGGGATAACAAAATTTTAATTACCGACGGTTACGACCGTCGAAAATATAAATATTAATTATTTTTAAAGTTACCGACGGTTGTGACCATCGAAAATATATTTAGTTATATATAATATTTATTTTTTATTTTACCGACGGTTTGAACCGTCGGTAATCATTATCGACGGTCGAAACCGTCGGTAATTGCGACGGTTTGGACCGTCGCTAGTTATATTAATAAAATACTCATATATGATATTATTAGCGACGATTCAAACCGTCGCTAGTTATATTAATAAAATACTCATATATGATATTATTATACATTTATCGACGGTTACGACCGTCGGAAATTGCTGCAGATTTTGTGACGGATGGTATCCGTCAGAAATATTGACATTCCTAATCGTCGAAAAATTAAATAATAATATAACAAATTATATAATTTATTATTTTCCTTTTCGACGGTCATAACCGTCGAAAAATCCGTCATAAATTACGACGGATGGGTATCCGTCGGAAATATCGACGTTCCTAACCGTCAAAAAATAAAATAATAATATAATAAATTATGTAATTTATTATTTTTATTTCCGACGGTCGTAATCGTCAGAAAATTCGTCACAAATTGCGACGGATGGTTATCCGTCGGAAATATCGACGTTCCTAACCGTCAAAAAATAAAATAATAATATAACAAATCATATAATTTATTATTTTCATTTTTGACGGTCGTAACCGTCAGAAAATCCGTCGCAAATTACGACAGATGGGTATCCGTCAAAAATATCGACGTTCCTAACCGTCGAAAAATAAAATAATAATATAATAAATTATATAATTTATTATTTTACTTTCCGACGATCGTAACCGTCGAAAAATCTATCGCAAAATCCGTCGAATTTCAAACCGTCGAAAATTGTCCGTCGGAAAATAACAATTTTTTTGTAGTGTTAGCTATTTTCTTTTGATCGCAGCCAGTAGGGTTGGAACATAAATTGGAATCATGACGTTGGATGAAGCTTACAACGAAACTTCTTGTAACGACCTGATTTTTAGGATATAATAAATGAATATTTTATCATTTTATTTTGAAAAAATATGGCTATTAATATTATTATAATTAATAATTCCGAAAATAAAGAAAAATAGAAAAGGAGTTTAATTATGGATAAGATGTATTATGGAATTATTTAATTAAATTCGGAATTATTTAATTATTAAAATAAATTAGAATTGTTAAAAGAGATTAATTAAAAGATAAAATTTGATTGGGATTGGAAGTTATAGATAGGATTGAAAAATAAGTCCCTATAAATAAACCTTGAGGGTCAGCCGTCAAAGGAATTTCATTCTCTTTGGTTCTCGGTGTTCGGCGGCAGAGGCATAACGTCGAGGTGACGGCAATGTGTGATTCGATGTCAAACGACTAGATATGAAACGAAGTACGTAAGGGGGGGATCCGTAGGATTATTTAATAATTGATTCTTCTTTCTGATAATATTATTATCGGCCGAAAAAAAAGTTGGAGAATTTTATTGCCATTGCAAGTGTTGTTTTATGGCACGAAAAAGATTAGAATATAATAGATTTATTATGTCCATAAATTCTTTTGCCCAGTAATTTTCGCATAAAAAAAATACAATAAGGATTCGGATTGGAGGCATAAAGAGTAGAGGAAAATTGATTTTTGGGCCAATTTTTCGTGCGGCGGTGTAGAGAAGAAAAAATTCGTTGGCCGTGACACAACAAAAAAAAAAGAAAGAGAAAAGAGCGCAAGAGTAATGGAGAAAAAGAAAAAAAATAAATACAAAAATTATTTGGGCGAAAAGTCAAGAGAGAGAATAGCATAACAGAAAGAGGAAATTGGCGGTCAATAATGGATGAGGAGGAGAGAGAATGACTTGATGAAAAATAAGAGAAATTTACGCCCCCAAAACCAGGAGAGAGAGAAAGGAATTGAGAAAAGGAAATGAGAAAAAAAAAGGGGCCTACGTGAGATTGATAAGGAGAGAAAAAAAAGGAAAAGGCTTTTGTTAACTTTTACGCAGAGAGAGAAAAAAGAATTTTTTTTAAAGAAATTCCTTTCTTGAATCTCTAGTCCAGCAAGGGGAAAAAAATAAATAAATATAGAGATGAAGCCGAGAGTTAATTATTTATTTTATTAGTAATTTTAATTATGATTTTTATAATAATTATCTTACTGTCATTTATTGATTGTATTATTATTGATTGGTCTTGATTAAATTGTCATCATACTTTATTATATTATTATCACACATAATCATAGTATTATCTTATCAAATCATATTGTCATCATATCTGATCATATTTTATTATCCTATCCGATCTTATTATTGATTATGATACTGATCCAGTAGTCTTTCTGATTAGGTCTTATTTTACCTAAATTAAATTATTAAAATATAGACATCTTAGGTAAATAAGATAAAAGTCGAAAGCTACTGGTCCCATGTCTACTGATTGCCACTAAGCCGGGACCAATTGAATTGAATGGGGCAGATAGTGTAAAAGCTATGGTTGTCCTCTGTATGGCCACTCGTCTCCCACCATACACGAACCCATTAAATTGTATCGAGCTTGTCGTGGCACTGATCCCCCACTGGCCTGCATCAAAGAGACATGGAGTTTCCTTAATTGATCGAGCGCTCCCATCGAATTGGATAACTCCGAACATTATAAATTGAATTAAATTAAATTAAAATCGAATCGAATTGAATTGGATTGAAATCGAATTGAATTGAATAGATCATGGTCATTTGGATACTTGCGTTGACTGGCATTGCCTCCGTCTATTGAATCGAATGGAATTATTATTGACCAATGATCATTGATATTGAATTGAAAATTGTTAAATTGAATAGTGTCATAGTGATCAGACATTTAATTGCTAAATCAATATTGATCGATCATCTGATCTTTTTTTAATCCTTTCTATTGATTTATGACTTTATTGTCCTATTATTATATTGAATCATCGATCCAATTGATTAGGCAATTATTAATTGCTATCTCTATTGATTGATCTTTTGACCATAACTTGATATAGTTGCTCATATTGATAAATCGTTATATTGTAAATTGATTATTGTATTGATTGCTCAATTGACTCATCATTGATTGTATTTTATTTTCGATTGAGCATATTGATTATTTAGTAGACCCTACGTACTGAGTATTTTTATACTTATGGAAATTTCCCTGTACCTGGATCCGTGCAGGTGAGAGTACTTTGATAGAGGATGATCCTGCAGGTGGCTATGCTCAGTGATAAACAGATGTTGCATATGTTCTAAATTGAGTTGTCTAGTTTTTATTATTTCCGCATTTATTAGAATTGTGAACTTATTAATATTTTAATTATTTTGAATATAATGAATTATTAGCTGTTATTATTGAAAAAGTCTTCCGCATTTATTGTTTATATTCCGCAAAAATGTTTTATAGAAAATTGAGTAGCGCCTTTGGGACGACTCTGAGCACATGAAAATCACGTGGGTCTCGGGGCATTACACTTCTAAAGTAGATGTTGCTTCAAATTCGTATCTAGCTAGGTAAATTAAAATAATTATTTACCGATTGATCTCAACATGCAACTTCTAAGATGTCTAATCCTATTAGCTCCCTGCATGATTTTAGTTGAGAATGTCATAACAAATGGTGAGATGTCTAGCTCTGCTCAGACCATTATTCATTAAGCATGGATTGTGACTTCCGCAAATGAACATTCAAATTCGATGGTGACTGCAAGAGTTGTACTTGATATGTCTAAATTCCTGCCTTTAAAATAATATTTTCATAGTAAGTGCTGAAATTAGATTGAGTTTCAATGAGATTGAACCACAGTTTATTAAATAATTTTTTGCACATTAAATCTAACATCCCGAAATTTTATCCTCATGTCACGTGACAATTGAACTTATTTTGGGTCGCGTTATCTATAATTCTGAGCCTTTCTAACGTATAATGCGGAAGCGAAATAACTATTCATCTTTTTTTAACATAGTACGAAACTGACTTTTCTTTCTAACTATTCTTTCCTAATTGTCATCCAAAAGTAACTTAACTTTACATCATATACAACAACAACAACAAAGCTTTATCCCACTAGGTGGGGTCGGTTACATGGATCATACGACGTCATTTCGTATTCGTTAATCCATGTTCATGAGATTCGACAGGGTTTTATGCCTAACACAACCCTCCTCCTTTATCCGGGCTTGGGACCAGCTATAAAACATAGACGGAGTTTAACTTTACATCATATAACTATAAGATTTCTAATTGGCTCAACTTTCACATGCAAATTTACATCACCACGAACATTGTTGCTATCCACACATCCATCCTTACTTTTTAGTTCAAATACCCGTGAGATTCAAACACAAAGAAATAAAATTTTCATGCATATAAAATACTCAATACATAAAATAATATAAATGGATAAGAAGACTGAATGCAAATAAGCAAGCTTTCAGTATGAGAAAAAACTATACTATCAATTCGGTTTGATTCTTTCTAGTCCTTTCAATTCTCTTTTCGATTCGATTCTTTCTATCAGTTCTTTCCTCTTTTCAGTTCAGTTCTATTGAATGCTTTTCTTTTTTATTCTTTCTCTACATTTTTTTTTACTTTAGACAATTTTTAGGACATCTATATGTGTTGTCCTAATGAGAGCTTGACTTATTTTATTATGAACATTTATGGCCTTTCATGCAAGGTCAAGGTGGATCAAACTAGGACCAAAAGTAAGATGGGGCTATTAATATTCACCTTCAATTTTTTATACGATACGATTCGATTCAGTGACAACTAGTGCCAATAAGTCATGTTTTTCATCTTTTATCTATTGATATTAATCCTATTCATTATTATCATTATTAATACATGGGTATAATAGTTATCGCACATCATAACAATTAAAAAGAATAACTTCTTCTCTGATATATGAATCCGGGCCGAGTTATGGCTGAACTCGGTCCGTGCTCACCGAGACTCGGGATGAGTTCTCGAGTTTGCTGATTTCATCGTCATACATGGTGACGTCAATTATCCGGGCCGGGTGGAATCCCAATGCGGTTTGGGTCATCGAAAAAGGATTTGAACGCTTGTAAATGATCACGAAGGCCTGGTTCGGGCTGCCTTAAATTCGGGCCAGATTCTCGGGTTCATCTCTATGCGGGCCGAGTTCTGGTTGCTGGAGGTCTAGTGGCATTTTTTTAGTCTTTGGTCGATCGTAACTTTTGGTATAATACTTCGTTTGACAAAAAACTCTATGAAACTATTCATAAAGCATAAGAGAACATATATCAATCCTAACTCATCTATCATCTTTATTATTTCATTAGGAAATCATATCCAAAAGTGAATATGAAATCTTACGTACCCTAACTGTTTCATACTAGCTGAAACATGAGACTTTGGACGTGATTTTCAATGAGATCCGACATAAATTGACCACGAGGGCGACGTCTTTGGACAGAGGATATAGATGACTGGTCAAAATTCTCATGCACGTGCACCAAGGGAGAAGAAAATGTAGTAGAAAATGAAGAAAAATTCAAATAGAGAAGAGGAGAGATATGTTGAAGGAGACCTTTTTGGGTATATAGAAAAGCCCTCCAAGTTCTAATCTAATTAAAATTCTTATTATACTTTCTATTCATAATTCATCTTTTATTTTCTATAAATTTTCAAATTTAAATAATTAATTAATAATACTATTTCTTGATTTTAGAATTTAAATAATAATTTATTATTTTTTTATTTCGTGAATATTTTTATTCTTAAAACTCCTAATTTCAACCTTCTTAGAAGTCCTAATTCAATAATTCAACAAACTTTATTCGTAATCCTCTTCTAACTATCTTTTCTTTATTTCTATCTTTCCTAAATATAATTATTCATGAAATTCAGAATCAAATAAATAAATATTACTCTTTTCTTTTAATTTTCAGAATAAATAATAAAATAATATTATTTTATCTTATACATTTTTTTAGACATAAAATTCTTATCTTAATTCTCATTAGGAGTCTTTTATATCAAAAAATTTGTAGTTAGATTCAAATTTAATTTTAAATCCCTAATCTCATTATAATTCCAACTCTTAATCTAATGAGAAATCTTCTTTTCCTATCTCTTATCTAATAACACTTTCATTCTAGTTTAAACTTTTCTTATCTCGTCTTTTCCTCTTCTCTTATCCTTCCTCTAACTATACTTTCATTTCTTTTCAAAGTTTATTTTCCTTTAACAAATCCTAAATTTCAGATTTATTTTAATTACAAAAATTAGTTTTAAATTTGAAAAATGTTGAGGTGTTGCACTTAGCATAGCTAATACAATATATAATAATAACATACTAGTTAAATATTAATATATTTATTATTTATTACGTTTTAATTTTTACCCAAAATTTATGATGATTGACACATATTATATCGCTTTGACCTCCTGTTTAACAAAACAGCTCGCTCGCTATTGTGGTTCTGATTTATTTATTTATTTTTTTTTTGGGTAAGTGGGGGAGCCGAGGCTCCATATATTAGTTTAAGTAACCGGTTACAGTAGTATGCAAAAGCAGGAGTCCTTCCGGGCATCGAGGGAGAAGAGAGTTGCCGAAGTCGCAGTTGGTTGCAACTTTAGCAAGCCAATCAGTGCAGGCATTACAAGATCGCTTAATGTGGACAACCTCAACATCCCAATCTTGGTCGAGGAGGCCTCTGATATCCATGACGAGATGGAAGTGCCAGCTTGGCGAGGGCTCTCCGACGTCGGTGATGCATGCAACAGAGCAGAGGGAGTCAGTCAGAAGTTGAATTCGTCGAAAACCACATGATCGCGCTAGAGTGAGCCCATCGTGGATAGCCCAGAGCTCAGCATTGAGGGCATAGGTGTCGCCGAGGTTTCTAGTGAATCCAACGATCCAGGTGCCAATAGGTGATAAGATCAATCCCCCTGCCCCAGCAGTATGCCGGTGTGGGTTGGAAGCGTCGTCAGTGTAGACTCTGACATTGCCATTGCTAGGTGCGTCAACTGCAGAGATGGGGGCAGTGGGGTTTAGTTGAGAGCTTAGAGAGGCCATGAAGGATATGCAAGTACGTCGAATTGTAGACGCTCCATCCACTGAACGTGTAAAGTCTTCCGAGAGGGCAGATTTGTTTTGCCAGCTCCAATGAAGCCAGCATCCGATGGCGAAGGAGCACCAGGTAACAAAACCCTACTGTGGTGATTTACAGGATAAGTTTGTGAGTAGCCAGCATTTGAGGGAGCATGAAAAGAAGATTGCCCATTTGCTGCGTGGTAAGAGAGCCTTCCAATTGAGCGCGACCATTTGGCAATCTCGAAGAGGATGAAGAGCGTCTTCAGAGACCTCCTGACATAATGGGCACAGAGAGGTGGGTGCTGTTAGAGTTTGTAAATACTTTAGGACCTTTTATTTTTTACATTGGGTTCGTTTATGTGAGCTTAGGGGAATCTGAGTATTACTCAATTAGCAGTGCTGCTGACGTACGAACGACCCCGACTTGCCAGTGAGCGGGCGGGGGTTCGGGGGCAGCGCCCCCGAAACTTAGACGGATTTTGGACTTTTGTTTAGTCGACCCGTGTGGTTCGGATTATATTTTTTTTCTGTTTATTTAAGTTTTAAACCCAGTTTGGAGAGGTTATTAATAGCCTAATTTCTGGTGGAATCTGTGTGGCGGTTGTAAACCTAAATAATATAGTGGAACATCTTTGCAGGACGTAGCCTTTATCTCAAGGGTGAAGGCTGAGTAAATTCGTGTCTCCTCTATTTTTCTGCAATCTCATTGTGATCTTCTCTCTTTGTTCTCAAATTTTTCCATCAGGTGCCAGATTTCTTCGAGCACGCAAGGCATTCGTGGGGAGACCATCATGGCCGAGCTTCCAAAGGAATGCCTTGATCCGTTGTGGGCCGTTCCATTTCCAAATGAGGTTAGCCACGATTCATGTACAGGAGTTTGTATGCTGATTTGGTGCTGAAGCTACCGTCGACTTCGAGAGACCAAGTGAATCTGTCTGGGCCTCGGGAGATCTGGGGCGGGGGTATAGCAAGGATTCGGCGAGTCGCTTGATGCGGGACGAGGGTGGAGATTCTTTCCAGGTCCCAGCTTCCATCTGGATGGGTGAAGTTAACTACTCAGAGTGGAGAACAAGGAGTTGGCGCCAAATGCTGGAGGGACAGGCTGGGCATGCGAGGGATCCATGCATCAGTCCAAAAATAGGTGGAGCGACCATCTCCAATACACCTGCTGATCGACAGAGCAATTTTGGGCCATACATCGTAGATGGCTTTCGAGAAGTTGGTGGCATGAGATGTTTTGTTGAAGGTCAGGTGAGCACACGCACCTGGGACCAGAGTTGATGGGGGTGGTTCAAGAGCCACCAGCATGCCTTGGCCATGAAGGCTTCATTCATAAATCGTAGAGATCGATTCCCAGTCCACCGGAAGAGGTGTCCTGGCAGATGTCTTACCAATTAATGGTGTGGAGTTTTCGCTCTTGGTCATTGTGGCCCTAGAGAAATGCCCTGCAAGTCCGTTCAATGTTGTCCAGAAGTGTGACAGGGAGTTTTGCTGACTGCATTGTATACATGGGGAGAGCCATGGCAACTAAATTGATGAGTGTAATTCTTCCGGCGAAAGAGAGGGTGGCGGCCGACCAAGCAGAAAGGCGTTCACGAATACGTTCGAGGATGCAGTTGTGCGTATCAACGTTGACGCGGCCCTGAGTGAGCGGAACTCCAAGATATCTTCCAGGACTCTCAATGACAGAATCCATTGAGGCGCTGGATGATTTGTTTCAAAGCGGGTGGTGTGTTCTTGGAAAAGAGCAGTGAGCTTTTTGCCGCATTTAGTTGCATCCCAGATGCTTCCGAGAATTGTGAAATAACTTGGAGAACAGTTTGGATATTATTTGGCGAGGCTTCCACGAATAATAGTAGGTCGTCAGCAAACATGAGATGAGTGATGTCAGGTCCTCCCCTTCCAAGTCTGATTGCAGGCCAGAGTCCCTTACGGTGTTTGCTAGTGATGAGTTGGCCAAGTCTTTCGATGCAGAGTGTAAAGATGTAGGGTGAGAGAGGACAGCCCTGTCTAACACCTCTGAAGAATTGGAAACTGTGAGTTGGTTCTCCATTCCAGAGGATCCTTGCCGTAACCGTGGAGATGCATGCCATGATAGGCCTCCTTATGGTGTCAGGGATACCGGCCAAGTACAAGGTGTCATCAATAAAGTTCCACTCAATGCTGTCAAAAGCTTTGGCGAGGTCTAACTTTAGGGCCACAAAGCATTTATGACCATTCAGTCTTCCCATGGTGTGGATGACCTCCTGAGCGACAATAATGTTATCCTGTATAATCCTTTCCGGTACAAAGGCCGATTGATTTGGTGCAGTAAGATGAGGCATGACACGCTTGAGGCGGTTGGCAAGTGACTTGCTGATGATCTTGAAGATGACATTGCACAAGCTAATAGGCTGAAAGTTGGATATATTCTCAGGTGCAGGCACTTTTGGGATGAGGACGATGAGAGTCTGGTTCATTTCTATAGGGCTCTCCTTTCTGCTCAAGACGCCAGTGACAGCACGGATGATTTGGCTACCAACAAGCTGCCAGTTGGACTGGAAGAAGTGGGTCTGGAAGCCATCCGGTCCGGGGGCTTTGAAGGGATGCATGCTCCATAAAGCGTTCTTGATTTCCGATGGAGATATTGGCTTGCCGATGGAGTGAAGCTGCAGAGGGGTTAGCGGTGGAAAATAGTGTTGAAGGATGGGTAAGTTGGACCTGGCTTGCCGCGACTGGTACTGGCGAGAAAAGTGGTCCATGACATGTGCACGAAGAATGTCATTTTCATCGCACCAATTGCCGTTGATCTGCATAGCTTCAATCCTGATGGCGCGGCGCCTGGCGACAGCCCGAGTATGGAAGTATCGAGTGTTGCGATCGCCGAGTCTCACCCATGCACTGGTGGATTTCTGATACCACAACACCTCCTCTTGATTGAGGACCTGCTCCAGTTCACTTGAGAGCTCTGCTTCGAGGTGAGCGAGGAATGTGTTGGATCTTGGGCGGTTGGCTTGCGCCTGCTGGATTCCGCAAATGCGAGCCAGAAGCCTACGCTTCCTCTTCATTATATTTCCAAAAACTTCTTTGTTCCATGTGGAGACAACACGTTGAAAGAGGGACAGGGAGATGCAAATTCTTTCCGAGTGAGCCCATTTTGATTCTATGAAAGCAGCGAATCCAGGATGATGTTGCCAAGCAGCAAGATAACGGAATGGTCTTCTCGAAATGGTGCAGTTCGCAGAGCCGAGAAAGTCGATCAGAATCGGGTGATGGTCTGATTTGATTCTGGGGAGTACACGAACAGAACCATTCTCGTAGGTAGTGCGCCAGGTTGCGTTTGCCACAGCTCTGTCAAGACGCTTGATAACTCGATCGTAGTTTCTAGTCTGGCCACCCTGCCAAGTGAACCAAGGCCCAGAGGCACCGAGGTCCATCAGACCACATGAATCTAGTGTGTCATGGAAAAGTGATCCCATCGCCAGGTTGTAGGGGTCTCCACCTTTCTTTTTAGAGCTTGATATGATTTCATTAAAATCGTCGACCATAAGCCAACTGCCGGATGGGGAGGAGATGACTTCAGCATGGATATCAGACAGTTCATGCCAAAGGATTCTTCTCATGCCTTCATTAGGATGACCATAAATGATAGTTATCCAGGAGGCGACACTCGCATTTTGCCGAGCCCAGGCATGGATGGATTGTGTCCTGGTGAAAATATCGGTGACTTGCACTGTAGTTCTATTCCAAAGGAGCCAGATGCCGCCTGAAAAACCATGAGCATCCAGGTGAGCAGAGTCATATTCTTTGAAGCTGTGGATAATAGATGTCGCCTTCCTACTGCTAATTCTCGGTTCGAGAATAGCAACAATGCCCGGCGAAAACTGTCGAATATATTCCTTGGCAGTAGATCGAAACCGGAGACTGCCGGCGCCTCTGCAATTCCATACAAAAACTCGCATTGGATTATGGCGGGAGCTTACATCCCTGGGGCTACCACATGAAACAGGTCAATGATAGAAAGTTGAGGGACCCGGCCCATCAACCGTGCCTTCAGTGCTTCCATGGTCGGTGTCAGCAATATCCATTGGGCAGGATTCTTGGTGGACGTGCGGTACATGGGGACGATAACCATACTGAGGGTTGGTAATTGCATGGTCGTATGTGTTTCTTGAGCCACGGGGTGGTTGCCTCTCAAGAATCGAGGCTATTTGGCATTGGGGTGGGGCTGCACAGTAGGTTTCTCCATTCGTATCTGTACAGGAATGGTCTCCTGTCCGAGTTGCTTTACGGGGATGGCGCCATATTTTGTACCTGGGATCTTCTATTGTATGTTGTCGTTGCCCTCCGAGCAAGGTTGCACGAGGCCTCTCTCTGCCCATGTTTAGCCGGGGAAGCAACACTACCCGTGTTCGCATGCGTGACAGTGATGGGGTCACTCGCTGACTGGCTGACAGGATGGCTTGTACGTCGACGCGACTTGACCACCATCCAGGCACCATACTGCCCATGTGAGGGGAGGTTGTCTGACCCAGAGGAGGGATGGCCTCAAGGGGGACTGTGAGGGATGGCCTGAAGGGGAACTGTTCATGGTATTGTGGGGTCACCGGAGATCTTTGATAACGGTGGAGCCAGGGTAGTAGAAACACTGCACTTATCCAAAGCGTGGCCAACTCTCCCACATTTGAAGTAGATCAGGCCGAGGTCACCGGAGATCTTTGATAACGGTGGAGCCAGGGTAGTAGAAACACTGCACTTATCCAAAGCGTGGCCAACTCTCCCACATTTGAAGTAGATCAGGCCGAGGCCTTCATACGAGACTTTATAAGTTTCGCCTCTTATCTCGATTTCAGATATGAGCGGCTCCTCAAGTTCTAATTCGACACAAATGCGTGTGAACTGTGTAGGATTCCAAAGGGCATCAAAAGGGGAGGGGGTGAATTTGTGTTCAATTAAAAAATGTCGACTTCACAAAAATCGTTGCGAAAGCTTAAAATCGATTTTTAAATATTTTATAATTCAGATCATAAATTTAATATTAGAGGGAGAAAGAGAGAGAGAAAATCAAACGCAAACACACGGTGATTGTTGACGAGGTTCGGCTACACCTTGGCCTACATCCCCCTCTGACTTCTCGACCTCGAGACTGCCGGAGATTCTACTAATCCCTTTCTTTGTTTCAAATGGGGCAAGGAAGAACGACATTTACACAATCATCTTTTTCTTCGCTTCGAGAGGCAAGGCAACCTTTCCTCCTATGAAGCTAATCTATTTCTCTCGCTCAAGATGTAAGATTTAGAACTTCTTTTATACAGGAGTTCTCTCTATTTTTTTAAAGAATAATGTTTCTCTCTTTTACAATTCTATGCTCACAAGAGTGGAAGAGAGAAAAAAGAGCAAACTAAAAATGAAAACTTCAACAAGAATGTTTTCTTTTGATAACTTGAAGTTTTTCTTCAAGGTTAGATGAGTGCACTTCATTCTGGCTTTGGCACTCCTTTTATAGGCTTCTGCAAGTGAGAAAGTCGTCCAAAAATTATTTCATAATTTTTCCTTCAAATTTGACCGTTACTGTTCATTTGACTCACAGGCCGGTCGACCGCACGTATGGACCGATCGATTGGTACACTTTCTTTTATGAAAAATGTGACCGTTGGCGAATTCTGCACAGTCCGGTCGACCTGTGTCCTGGACCGGTCGATCGGTACCTCGACCAGTACAGTCTCGACATTCTGCTTGAAGAAATTAGGCATTTTCTACATTGACCGGTCAACCTGTGTTCTGGACTGGTCGATCGATATTTTGGACCGGTCGACTTGTGTTCTGGACCGATTGACCAATATTCTGGACCGGTCGACCTGCTTTCCAGCCGGCAGCTCGATCGCCTTGCACTATTTTAAGCATAACTTTATGCACAGTTATTCAAATAAGGTGATTTTTTATTCTATGGAAAGCTAACAGAATTCTCTACAAATTTGGTATTTATGACTAATCCAAAATCTAATAGAATCATAGTTAATTATTTAATCAAAATGTAGTGCATAAAGTTATCCCTTTTTCTTTAAACCTTTTCAGTATTTTAACTTTAATATTTCGAAGTTTGTATCATCAAAATATAATTTTATACATCATTAAAACTTATATCCAACAATCTCCGCCTTTTTGATGAAAACAAATAGAGAAATATGAAAAATATATCAATTGCCAAAAAGTTATAAAATAAGTTGTAAAATCAATTTTACTCCCCCTAACACTTAACTTTCCTTACAATGATAGATATTCACATAAGTATAAATTGTAAGGAACTCTTCGTATAAAGTAATATTCAGATCATATTTCTCCTATATTTCTTCCCATTTTGTTTCATCAAAAAGACTAATTTATATGTGAAGCATATAAGAAATCATATGTAACTCCCCCTTAATCAATTTTTCAAAAAATTTATTCTTTCCCCTTTTGTCATATAACGGACATGTAGAGTATTGCAAGTTTTGAATGATAACTCCCCCCAAATTTATGGCTATTTTATAATAAAAACTAATTTATGAAAGCCAAAAAAAATATTAAGAATCAAAATATGGCATAAAACTTTGATTCAACGATGATGTCCATGATATATTAAAATAAAGTTTAATCATGCTCCCCCTATCACTATTACCAATTTTCATTTATACGTTCCTCCTTTTTTTTAAGAAAATAGTAGTTTTGAATTTTTTAGTGACATAAAAAAATAGATGATATTTTTACCATAACCTTTGTGCCTTTACATTTTCAATTTCATATGTCATTTGCATGTAAGGCACACCTGAAAAAGTAATCAAGTAACTTTTGGTACTCAAACTTCTTTGAGTCCGATTTTGTTAGATAATATTCCTTTCGGAACACAAATCATGCCATGTGCATGTGGTGATAATTTTCTTATTTTGCATTGATAAGAATAATGACCATGAAATTCGCATGTAAAATATGTAATATGTGATTTTCTATCATAGGAATGATTAGATTTACAATAAGAATTTTTATGTCCAAAATGACTTATAAGATTATTTTTTGTTAGTTGAAAAATAGTCTTATTTTATGTATTTTTCAATAGGGCGTTTTCTTGTTTTATTTTTTCTAATGAACATGCTAGTTTGACAATTTCACATGCATGTGTAATTTTCAAAGTTTTAATTTCATTTTTAAATTTTCATTTTTCATAAAACATATATCATTTTCTTCTTTTAATTTTTCAATTTCACATATTAATTTTTCATTTTCCTCTTTAATTGAAAAATATCGTTTTATAATAGAGGAGAATTCTTTATTTACATCTAAAGAAAGATTTTCTCCGTAAGTGCTTGATGAGTCATTATTTGAAGGATTAAAGGTTATCTCATCGGCGTGTGCCATTAAGCATAAGTATGCTTCATCACTGGAAGAGCTTGATGAGTCACTTGTTTCACTTGACTCTTCGTACTTTTTCTTCTTACTTTTTCGAGATGTCTTTTTTTTTGTGATTTTTGTTTGATCTTCGGGTAGATTTCTCATTCTTTTCTTTCTTCTTCACTAACTTGAGATACTTATCTAGTTTTCTTATATAGCGGGCGAGTATCTTTTCGTCCACTTTTTTTTCACTTGAGTCTTCTTCATTTGCATTTGCCTTTAATGCTAATGTTTTCTTCTAGGGGCCTTTTTCTTCTTGATCTTCTTGGATTGAGATCTCATAGGTTGGAAGTGAACCAATTAGATCATCAAAATCTAATTTATTCAAATCTTTTTTTCGATCACGGTCCTCTTTATATGCCATATTGAGGAAAGAGACCCGAGAATCTTTTTCACTTTTTGAGGGTTAGATCTTGGCTCGTCCAAGGAGGCTAAGTCATTCAAAATATCATTAAATCAAATAATCATATCATTTATAGACTCATTTTTATGCATCTTGAAAGAATCATATTGATGATTTAAAATATTCAATCTAGATTCTTTAACTTTGTCGGTTCCTTTATAAGTGGTGATGAGTTTTTCCCAAATATCGGTTGCGGTTTCACAACTTGAAATCCGATTAAACTCAATTGAATCCAATGCACAATAGAAAATATTCTTTGCTTTCCAATCCAATTTCGATTTTTTTTATCTTTTCTCATGTTCGGAAGGTAATTTTTCATGTAAATAATAGTCTTTCTCAACAATATCCCACATGTTTAAATCGATAGAACATATGTAGGCTTGAATCCGAAATTTCTAAGATTGAAAATTTGATGCATTTAAAAGGGGAGGACGACTAATTGATTGTCCTTCGGCAAAAATAAATGCACTTGATGCCATAGCTCTCAAGATTGTTAAACCTTAAAACAAATGATTGAATCTTAAAAATGATTAGATCTAAAATAATTAGATATAAAAACTGAGATGATTTAAAAGATCAAAACAAGAGCAACCCGTTCTAATACCAATTGTAGGATCCCAAAGGGCACCAAGAGGGGGGGATGAATTGGTGTTTAATTCAAAAATATCGATTTCACAAAAAACTGTTGCGAAAGCTTAAAATCGATTCTTAAATCTTTTATAATTCAGATCATAAATTCAATATTAGAGGGAGAAAGAGAGAGAGAGAAAATCAAACGCAAACACACGGTGGTTGTTGATGATGTCCGGCCACGTCTACGTCCCCGCTCCGACTTCTCGACATCGAGACTGTTGGAGATTCAACTAATCCCTTCCTTTGTTCCAAATGGGACAAAGAAGAATTCCCTTTACACAATCACATTTTTCTTCGCTTCGAAAGGCAATGCAACCTCTTCTCCTAGGATGCAAATCTATTTCTCTCGCTCAAGAGGTAAGAAAGCTCTCTCTATTTTACTGAACAATAATGTTTCTCTCTTTTACAATTATATGCTCACAATAATAGAAGAGATTCTTAAATCTTCAAGAAGAATGTCTTTTTTTGATAACTTGAAGTTTTTTTCAAGGCTTAGACGAGTGCACTTCCTTATAGCTTTGACATTTCTTTTATAGGCTTCTGCATGTGAGAAAGTCGTCCAAAAATTATTGCACAATTTTTTCCTTTAAATTTGATCGTTACTGTTCATTTGACTCACAGAATGATCGATCGCACATATGGACCGGTTGACCGGTATACTTTCTTTTATGAAAAATATGATCGTTGGCGAATTCTACACAGTCCGGTCGACCTGTGTCCTGGACCGATCGACCGGTACTTCGACCGGTACTACTTGATGAAATTGGACATTTTCTGCACTGACCGATCGACCTGTGTTCTGGACCGGTTGACCGATATTCTGGATCGGTCGATCTATTTTTCAGCCGACAGTTCGACCGCCATGCACTATTTTAAGCATAACTTTTTACACGGTTATCCAAATGAGGTGATTTTTGATTCTATGAAAAGTTAACAGAATTATCTACAACTTTTTATTTATGACTAATCCAAAATCTAATAGGATCATAGTTAATTATTTAATCAAAATATAGTGCATAAAGTTATCCCTTTTTCTTTAAATTTTTTCAGCATTTTAACTTTAATCTTTCGAGATTTATATCATCAAAATATAATTTTATACATCATTAAAACTTAGATCTAAAAAATTAATCTCTTGATTTGTTAGCTGAGAACTGGTCTATTTTAAGAAGAGTGCCTACTGCCATTCGGGGCGGACCCACATTGAGTTTGAGGGGGGCCCTGGCCCCCCTCAATTTTTTAAAAATTTATTAATATTATTTGTTAAAGGTATAAAATTTAAGGATAAAGTATTAAGTTGGCCCCCCTTAAGTAGCATATAGTATGCAAAATTATTATGGATTCAACTTAATTTGTTTAATTCTCACCTTAAAATTTGGTCTAAAGGTCAAGGAATCAAACCTTTCTACCACCTTATTTTTATTTTTATTTACCTTGGCCCCCTTAAATGTGAAGTCTGGATCCGCCCCTGCTGCCATCCCAATACGCCTAAGGAGCACGCCATTGTGTAACTCGATAGGAAGTTCGAGTATTCTTATCCAGGTCGCCGCTTGCTTATCCGGGCCTCCCATGGCTTGAATACCGATGACCATTGGCGAACAGAGAGAAAGTGTCCAAAGATGCTCCATCGCCCATCAGAGAAATAAAAAATTATTAGCTCCATGGACCATTTGAAATTATTAGCACCCGACGAATTCGAAATAAAAAAATAAAATAATAACAATTTATTTTCTGTCTAAGATAATAATTTTAATATTCGAATATAGAATTAGTAGCACATAACGAATACTTAGAGACTTAATTATGCTACTAACCAATTTTGATTTCCTTAGTTTTTACTTTATCCATGATTTATGCATTATTGGACTGCACTAAAACACTCTCTTAAATGTTTTCCCCGGCACAACATATTCTACTCGGCTCGCCTTCGTCGACAACACTTAAAAATCTTGTCTTGGTTCTATAATTCTATTAGTCGTTTCCTTTTATTTCACTTGGACATGTCAGTGCTGCTATGTAGTTTTGCATCATATGGCCTTTTGCGGAAAAGTTCAGCAGAAAGAGAGATTTAAATGGAACATTTTTCCTTGCCAACTGGAAACATGCATAAGAAACTACGTTGTAGAGAATTCTGCAACTTTGATGATAATGCTGAGCTTTCATTTTACATAAATAGAAAAATCTCTCTTATAAAAAATATCTTGCCCTTGAAAAGAAGAAACAATATTACTATAATATTTCGAGAACTTAAAGAAAAAAATGATACATACATTTCGGAAAAATGAAAACTTAAAAGTAAATTTAATTCTTTGAAATGTGAATTAAAAAATTAACATTTTTGTTAGAAGAAGCAAATACAACATTATATTTTTTTTAAAAAGTCATTAAATGATAAGTAAATTATTTCATGTATTTAGAGAGAACAATTATACAAAAAATATTACTTTTCTTAAAAATATAGACATATGATAACTTTTTGAAATTAACACTGCTAATTATTCTTGTATATTTCATAATCGTTATGCATTTGAGTACAAAATTATGACGATAAATTGATATGAGTTTAAAAAATAACCATGACTAATAATATTTAATCTAAACAAACTTGGATGCCTGTTATAAACGATTTGTGCTTATGTGAAATATATGAAATAAAAGTTTCAAAACTTAATAGATGAATATTAAGTACAGAATTTTTATATGAATAATAAAAAAATGACAAGCACTAAAGTAATAGTACAAATAAAATGTTTATAAATAAAAACTTGATCCACGGAAACCCTAGTCTTTGTAGATACCAATAAGAAATATATAAGATAAAAGTTAAATAAGAATAGTGCTGAATAAAATAAATAAGATTAAGATAAATAAGTATTGATGTTATCTAGTACTTAACTAAATTATTTAAAGTGATTATTATCACTAAGTAATTCTTTTAGGTCAATTGCCTTAGGGGTATAAAAACTTATTCACCGAAAAAACCTAACAGGAAAAAATGGATTTAAAAAAAATTAAAAATTCAAATCCCGATTAAAAAATAAGTTGATTCTGAAATAATTAAGATTATTCATTTAAATTATGGCTCATAAAAAAACGAACAAAGGGACCGACTCAAATCAAATATATACTTTAAAAATATGATTATTAAAATATTGCTTCAACTTTCAATTATAGTTTTATTTTTTTAACTCATATTTATTATTGGATTATGTATATTATTGATTTATTATTATGTACTTGAATACTATTAAGTTATTAATCTATTTTAATAAAAAATATATAAAATTGACAATAATATTTTGAATTATAATTTGATAAGTATGTTATTTTAGTTTATTTACGTAAAAATGTTAAACTTGGAGTTAAATTTTAATTTCTAAATATTTAATGCGATATTCATATTCTTATATTTATATATTTTTTAAAATATTATTTTAAACTGATGCGAAAAGTCCAACCCTTCAATTGGGATCGATCTGGCGACGACGCCGGCGCTCTAATTTCCGCCCTTCCCACCTTTCTCCCTCCCCCCTCCTCCGCAGTAAGATTCCCTTCACTTATCTCTTCTATTTCTACTTCTTCCTTTTGATGTCTTAGGAATTCTCGATCTGCTCGTAGATTTAATTGAATCGATTGGTTTAGTTTGTTTTGTTGGATTTTAAGTCAACGGGTTATGATTGATCCCAATCTAAAACCACTCCTGCCAAGGGGAGTATCCGTGAAACCCGTACGGATTTCAATCCATGTTTTTGTTTTTTCTTTTTGGGCAGAATTTAGATATGATCATTATTTCCCCCTTCTTATGAATAAAATGGGCAGATGTTTTGATTATTTTTCGGATTGTTCTTAATTTAGATTCAACGTTTCAGCAATATTAGAGCGAGATCCAAGATGGCATCATTCGTTGAACGCGGATTGGCTTGAGACAAGCTTCGTCATCACTAATTGATTTTATGTAGATGCTTAATACTTTTGCCTGTGATGCACAGTACCATCTTTTATAGTTGTATTTATGTTTTGATGGTGCTACCCGAATTCTATTTGCTCGTTTCTAAATTAGGCCCAGCTGAGCAGCCGGATTGGAACAATTTTTTTTATTTATGGAATATTGTTCATTTGGACTTATCATTTCACCTCTATTAGAGCAACATTCCAGTTAATATTGGCATATTTTAGTGAGAATTATGTTTATACAAGCTTCACCAATGTGGACTCCGTTTATTTGCAGTACATAGTTGAATTATGTTATTTTTCAATGATTAAAGTATTCATTTGAGCCTTTATTTATGTGCAACCTTATCTTTCATAGTTTTATTTCTGTTTGTGATAAACTTTTCATTCATCATTTGAGACCCTATTTATTGTATTTGTTACAAATATAATTCAATCGTTTTCTTGATTGCTACTAAGATTGTAAGTTCTCGTGGATGTGCAATAAAAGTATCTTGTTTATTTTGCTATTTTCCTTATGTCTCACCTTATTTGGTTCATACTAGAAATTAAAAGTTCACAGGAAGCAACACAGGGCTTCCTGCTCACGAGAAGGGAGGCACTGAGAGGCGTAGAGGTCTCCCTGTTCGCACGCAGGGCTCCCTGCTCGTGAGCATGGAGGCGCTGAGAGGTGCCGAGATAGCCTTGCTCGCGAGCAGGGAGGCGCTGAGGTCTCCCTGCTCGAGCAGTGTATCAGGGAAGCTGGCACCGAGGTCTGTGCATGTATAAACCCTGTTTAAAACTTTAAGTTAGGAGTTAGGATTATATAAGTGCATGTTTAATTAGGTTTGAATTACATTTTGATTGTTGTATGCTTGTATAGAATGTTACAAATGTGTTAGTTGTTACAGTCTCAGATTTAGGTAAAGGAAAATGGCATCTGGTTTGGGTTCAGGAGTTGGAAACATAAATGCGCCTGAACGGTAGTGCTGGAACATCTACAGTTAGAAGAATACTTAGAAATTATAATATTATATTCAGTTTCGTGCTAATTAATGTATTAAAAAATAATTTGGTAGAATCGGCCGTGTCGGGTTACTTGTTCACGATTTACGTTTCTTCCCGGCCCTCCGTGTCGTGCCTGTTTTTCATGTTTGACAACATTGGTGATAATTAACTTGGAAGTTCTGTTATCAAGTTATCAGATATATCATAATAATTAGGGCATCATAATATCTTAAAAGTTTTACTTAAGTTTTTTTTGTACATATTTTTATCCTGTCCCCTTCTTTTCCATTCACTCCCTCTATCAAAACTGTTTGGACTGAGAGGAAGGGAGGGTAAAAGGTGGGGAGGGAAGGTAAAAATTATCCTCCTTTCCCCTGGTTTTATTAGAAATTTTAATGGATGGGAAGGACGTATCTCCTTCGTGAGTAACAAAAAGTAAGTTACCCTAAACTGAGTTTGAATGGAGGGAGATAGAGGAAGGGAAAAAAAACCTGAAACCCTCCCTTCCATCAGACTTATGTGAGTAGTTTTCTGGGGTTGACTAACTTGTGTGAATTGCTTTTATGTGGTATTTCTTTTTTGCATAAATTTCTCAGATGACACAATGAATAACATATTTGTTTTAGGGAAAGGGTAACACTACTGTCATTCCGAAAATGCTATTGTCACTCCTTTATATGAGTTGTGGACGTTTTTACCTTTGTCTAATAAAATAGAGTGACAATAGTATTTTTGGAGTGACAATAGTGACACCCTTAGTGAAAAAATTTGCTTTTGTAAACTCTTATAGATTAAAAGTTTGCACTCAAAGTTTCAAGGGAATATACATGTACATATATAGATGTGTGTATGTATATAATCAGTGTTGTCAAACACGTAAAACAGACACGTCACGGAGAAGCCGAGAAAACACGAAATCGTATACACGTAACACGACACGGTCGATTCTACCAGAAAATTATTTTATATATTAATTAGAATAGACCCAGATAATATATGGCATTTTTTTAAAAATGATGCAGAATTGCTTACTTAAAATAATCAAACCATCTGCATACAAAATATCAAATCATCAAATTTTCTAACATTCTCAACCTCTCACCCCCTCGGTTCATCTAATCGCAAACACAAGGGAGGGACCGAGAGAGGTTCGACACTTCCTCTGTCCCTGTTCATGTCTCGGGGGCTTCTCCTCGGGGCACGTCGAGTTATCTTACCATGTATTTTCCTTTTCAAATCACTTTTGTACTTAGTTTATTTTTCAAGTGTGGTGGTGACAGTTTTGTAATTTGCACTCTAGAAAAGTGCACCCCCGGAGATGGTCCTCCACACCACACGTCGCAAACCTACCATCTGAAACGGTGATATAGTAAGGAAGACCCGCTAGTGCTCCCCCGAAGCGTTGTAATCATTCCTATTTACTCAACAAAGATTTCAAGCTTCCCTAAATCTAGCATCGTGCCTCAAGCGTGGGGTGGTAACCCACAAAAGAGCGTCCCAAAGTGTCTCAAGCGATCGAGCGTTACGCCGAGGTGCTCGTTTGCTCACAAACGCCTCCACCGAAGAAGCGGCCGCTCGGGACCGTGCGTCCCAAAAGTTGTGGCATACAAAAAGTGGCATAAGCAAGCTTCCGCAAAGCGCTCAAAACTAGACGTTGGGCACGTCTAGGCGCCGCACGGGTCGGTCGAGCGAAAAACGACCCCGTGACAAGTTGGTATCAGAGCAGTTTTTCTGAGACTGCTCAAGTTGGCGTTCGGCGATCAAGGAGGAATGACGTCGAACTCGGAGATGACGAATGAACCCGTCGCACCGGAGAAGGGCTGCCAGGAGCGAGGGCGCGCCCGCTCGAAGGACGCCATGTCCGCCTTCGAGCAACGCCTCGGCCAATTCCAATTGGACGTAGGCGAGATGCAAGACCAACTCGCAACGCACGAGCAGGAGTTGGAGAAGACCGTGGATCTCGCAACGGTGCGGGATGAGATAGCGCCGTTGTATATATGGCTCGAGTCCATGGAGACGACGATCATGGACACGCGGGAGACTTTGGACAATGGTCTCTCAAACATGCGGTTCGAGATGGAGGAAGAGTTCAAGACCGAGGCATGGAGATGGGCGGCATCCCGAGGCGCCCACCCCGCATGAGGCAAGGATTGAGGTACCGAAGCCGCGACCCTACAAAGGCGAGCGGTCGGCAAAGGAGATCAACGACTTCCTGTGGAACGTTCGAAGGTACATGGAGGCCTTGGACGTGACGTCCGAAGTGAGGATGGTGAAGACCGCATCCTTCTACTTGCAAGATGCGGCGAGTCTGTGGTGGCGGTGTCATTGCGACGACGTGGAACGTGGCATCGTTGATCCCATTATGAAGTGGGACGACTTCAAAAGGTAGCTTACCAACTATTTCTGCCCTGCCAAGTCGGGACTGGAGGTCAAGATTGCGTTGTTCAACATTTGCCAGAAGGGCACGTTGAAGGAGTGCGTGAAAGAGTTCACCGAGCTCCGCCTACAGAATTCCCAAGTGGACGAAGACACGTTGCTGGCGGTCTTCGTGAAGGGTTTGAAGCCATGGGCTAGGACGGAGTTGGAGCGACGAGATTGCCCCAACCTCCGCTCACTAGTCGCCGCTGCGGAGTCGCTCGTGGAGTATGCCAAAACGAGCGCTCCACCACCAAAGCTCTCGGGCAAGGGCAATGGTGGGGGAGAGAAGTCGAAGCCACAAGGAGGCAAGCCGCACTATCAAAACAAAGGCAAGGAACACCAAGACAGGAAGCCCAACAATGAAAGATTCAAGAGGGACGGAAAGCCGTCAAAGTCTTGCTACATTTGCAAGGGTCCACATTGGACAAGCGATTGTTCGCAGAAGGCGACAGTCAACGCAATGTATTGCTCCGACGAGAAGGAGGAGGCGTGTCTCAGTTCGATGCACGTCCTCAGCGCCATCAACGCCTCGAAGGGTCCTTCAACGGCTGCTCGACTTTATGCGGACATCAAGTTGAACGGGCAAGTCTTCAACGCCCTCATCGACACGGGAGCATCGGAGTTGTTCGTGTCAGAAGTGGCCGCCAAGAAGTTGAAGCTGCCACTACAGAAGACTAATGCCACGTTCAAGACGGTGAACGCGAAGTCTATCTCGACCACAGGAATTTCTCCTGGAGTGAAGGTTCGCATCGGCAAGTGATCGGGAAGCTTCGACGTGACGGTTACGAAGTGGTGGCGGACATCTCTTTTCTGCGACACATCGTTGCATGTGTCATCTCGCTCACCAACTCGATGGTCATCTTCGACTCCAAGGGACCTTACAACATCCCTGTGAGGTCAGGCGGGGATCTCAAGCAGAAGATCCTCTCCGCCGTGCAAGTGGCGAAGGGGTTGCGCAAACAGGAGCACACCTTCCTGGCGACCGCTATCTTGAAAGATCCGAGACCCTCCACTCCAATACCTCCCAAAGTCCTTGAAACCCTTGAGGACTTTGCGGACGTCATGCCCCCGGAACTCCCAAAACGGTTGCCGCTGAAGCGTGAAGTGGACCATGTCATCGACTTGGTCCCAGAATCGAAAGCCCCACATGGAGTCCCTTATCGGCTCGCCCTTCCGGAACTCGCAGAACTCCGTAAGCAACTGACCGAACTATTGGATGCAGGATATGTTTGGCCTTCAAAGTCTCCATATGGCGCCCGGTTCTCTTTCAGAAGAAGCATGATGGTTCCCTCTGGATGTGCATCGACTACCGGGCGCTCAACAAGCTTATGGTGAAGAACAAGTACCCCATCCCCTTGGTGGCGGACTTGTTCGACCAACTTGGCGGTGCAAGATGGTTTACCAAGTTAGATCTTCGTTCGGGCTATTGGCAAGTCCGAATCGCGGAAGATGATGTGCAGAAGACGACGTGCGTCACAAGATACGGCTCCTACGAGTTCCTAGTGATGCCTTTCGGCCTCACCAACGCCCCGTCAACATTCTGCACCCTCATGAATAAGGTATTGCAATCATTCCTTGACAGGTTCGTGATTGTCTACCTTGACGACATTATGATCTACAGTCGCACCTTGGAGGAGCATATCGAGCACATTCGGCAAGTGTTCGAGGTGTTGCGGCAGAACGAGCTCTACGTCAAGCGGGAGAAGTGTGCCTTCGCTCAACCGGAAGTGCACTTCTTGGGACATGTCGTCGGAAGTGGAAAGCTGAAGATGGATGGCGCGAAGATTCGGGCCATCGTGGAGTGGGAGCCGCCCAGGCGGGTTCTCGACATGCGTTCGTTCCTTGGCCTGACGAACTACTATAGGCGGTTCGTCAAGGGGTATTCACATGTGACGACCCCTTTGATGAATCTCCTCCGAAAGAATGTGAAGTGGGAGTGGACGCCGACATGCCAGGAAGCGTTCGACACCCTCAAGAGGGCCATGACGGAGGAACCGGTGCTCGTCCTGCCAGACCACTCCAAGCCCTACGAGGTACAGATAGATGCTTCTATCTATGCCATTGGAGGAGTTCTTATGCAGGAGGGGCATCCCGTGGCGTTCGAGAGTCGCAAACTCAATGACACGAAGCGGCGCTACGCCGTTCAGGAGGAGATGACCGCAGTGATTCACTGTCTTAGAACATGGCGGCACTACCTTCTCGGGTCGCGATTTCACATCAAGACGGACAATGTCGCGACAAGCTACTTCGAGACACAAAAGAAGCTCTCGCCGAAGCAAGCAAGATGGTAAGATTTCATGGCGGAATTCGACTATGTCCTAAAGTACAAGCCTGGCAAGACGAATGTCGTTGCCGACGCCCTCAGCCGACGCACGGAATTGGCAGCCATGAGCTCCTCTCAGGTCGACCTCATCGAGAGGATCAAGAAGGGGTTGGAGTCAAGCGATAGAGGGCAAGACACGTCGCTTTTGGGCGGAAGATGGGCTGATCTTCACCAAGGAACGTCGCATCTACGTTCCACTCTTTGACAACTTGCGGCGCACTATCATGCAAGAGTGTCATGACTCCAAGTGGGCGGGACATCCGGGCATCCGCCGCACTTTGGCACTCATCGAAGACAACTACTTTTGGCCAAGGATGGAGGACGACATTGAAGCTTTTGTGAAGACCTGCCTTGTTTGCCAGCAAGACAAGAATCTCAATCAAGTGCCCGACGGACTTTTGGAACATCTACCCATCCCAGAGCGTACATGGAAAGATGTCTCCATGGACTTCATCACAGGCCTGCCCAAGTCTGAAGGGGCAGGTACCATCATGGTGGTCGTCGATCGGTTCTCCAAGTATGCCATCTTCGTCGCCGGCTCCGCAAGTTGTCCTGCCACTAAAGCTGTGGAGTTATTCATGAAGCATGTAGTGAAATATTGGGGCCTACCACAAAGCATCGTCAACGATTGGGATGGGCAATTCGTTGGCAAATTCTGAAAGGAATTGTTCAAGATGATGGGCTCCAACCTGCATTTCTCGACATCACTTCATCCTCAAACCGACGGCCAGACTGAGATGGTGAATTGTATCCTGGAGATCTACTTGCGGCACTATGTGAGTGCCAATCAGAAGGACTGGGCGAAGCTACTCGACATCGCGCAATTCTCCTACAACCTGCAACGAAACGAGTCGACCAATCGGAGTCCCTTCGAGATAGTGACGGGGCAGCAACCTTTGACGCCCCAGGCCGTCGCTACTTCTTATGGTGGCAAAGTCCTCGTCGCTCACCGCATGGCGAGGGAATGACATAAGCAGAATGATATGGCGAGAGCATGTTTGCACAAGGCATCGAAGCGCATGAAGAAGTGGGCGGACACCGCCCGACGGGACGTCAACTTTGAAGTCTGAGACTTGGTCCTAGTGAAGCTGGTCCAACATCTTCGGCTAAGTGGGAAGAATCTGCACAAGGGCCTCGTTAGGCGTTACGAGGGCCCCTTCAAGATCCTGAAGAAGGTAGGCAAGGTGGCCTACAAGTTGGAGCTCCCGCCTCAAATGCGGCAACACCCCGTCTTCCATGTCAGCCTGCTCAAGCCTTTCGTTGAAGACATTGAAGATCTCGGGTGTGGGGTTTCAGACCGCGCCCCGCCGGCCATCCGTCAGCAGTTTACTGATCAAGTTGAAGAAGTACTCGTCGTCCGCACGAAGAATCGGAAGGAGTATCTTGTTCGATGGAGCGGAAGACCGGACACCGATACAAGTTGGGAGACAGCCGAAGACCTGTGGTAGTTCAAGCAGAAGATTGAAGAATTCCAAGCTGCAACTCCAGGGATGTCACTGACTTGAGTGGGGGAGAATGTCCCGGGGGCTTCTCCCCGGGGCACGTCGAGTTATCTTACCATGTATTTTCCTTTTCAAATCACTTTTGTACTTAGTTTATTTTTCAAGTGTGGTGGTGACAGTTTTGTAATTTGCACTCCAGAAAAGTGCACCCCCGGAGATGGTCCTCCATACCACACGTCCCAAACCTACCACTCGAAACGGTGGTATAGTAGGGGAGACCCGCCAGTGCTCCCCCGAAGCGTTGTAATCATTCTTATTTACTCAACAAAGATTTCAAGCTTTCCTAAATCTAGCATCGTGCCTCAAGCGTGGGGTAGCAACCCACAAAAGAGCGTCCCAAAGTGTCCCAAGCGATCGAGCGTTACGCCAAGGTGCCCGTTTGCTCACAAACGCCTCCATCGAAGAAGCGTTCGCTCGGGACCGTGCGTCCCTAAAGTTGTGGCATATAAAAAGTGGCATAAGCAAGTTTCCGCAAAGCGCTCAAAAGAGCTTGTCTAGACGTTGGACACGTCTAGGCGCCACATGGGTCAGTCGAGCGAAAAACGACCCCGTGACATTCGCACATACAATGAAAGAGGGACTGAGGGAGGTTCCTCACTTCCTCTGTTCCCAAACAAATAGAGGAACCGAAGGATTCAGCTATTCGCACATACAACAAAAGAGGGTTCGCAAACAAATAGAAAAAGAGGAAGGAGGGAGGACGGGCACATAAACATGTAGAGACACCACGAGCAGGAGGGCGTACTGGCACAGGCGGACAGCTGCAGGAGGTCAGCGGGTGAACGACGTGAGAGGTGGCTGCAGGGATGAACAACACGAACAGGCGAAGTGAGGTCGCACATAGAAAGGAGAGAGATGGCACTGTGAGCAGCCACATACAAAGAGAGGGAGACAGAGAGAGAGAGGTAGAGAGAGGGAGCGGGGGAGCGAGGGAGAGTACCAGGCTACCAGCAGCAAAAGAAAACGAACGCCGGAGTTGGAGCAACAGGAGCAGGGAGCGAGAGAGTAGCGGCATGATCAGGGGCGCCGGAAGAAGCGAACGCCGGCCAGCAAGAGTTGGAGCAGCGGCGTCGTGGTGGAGCAGCAGCGTTGCGGTGCGTCATGGTGGCGAAAGTTGGAGCAGGGAAAAGGGGTTAGGGCATCCGCGGTTTTGGAAGGAAAAAGGGAAGTCACGTGCCGTCTCACGTGGGCGAACGAGCGGGAGGAGAAAAAATGGGGACGATGGGGACGCGATTCTACCGTTTCTACGTCTTGACGCGCGTTTCTATTGTGTCCCAACCAAACGCGATTCCGGATGGAATCGAGCACGTTTCGCCGGGGTGGAGTCGTAGAATCGTACGATTCTACGACTTAAAATGCGTTTTTGACTACCTTGTATATATATATATATATATATATATATATATATATTGCATGTCAATATGTTAAAACTGCATTGTTCTTCAACATTGGTATCAATTCATTGGCCATATTTAAGATACTTCATTAGCTCAGAAAAGCCATTGTGGCAGTTGGTTTTTCTAATAATAGGACATCTAAGTGATGCCCATTATGTTTTTACTTCTCTGTGCTGTGTGCCGTTCTTAGCAACCTTGATGGATTTCACTAAAACATGAACGAAATTCATTACCATTTTCTAACGTGGTCCTGCCTTGTTAGATATCCACATTGCTAACCATTTCAAGCTTTTCCTTTGAGTGATCTCTACGTGCTTATCATTTCAACTTCTTCTGGCTTGTTTTCCTTTGAATCTCCAGGTTATTGTTAATTTCAAGTTTGCCTTTGTTATAACAACTTTGGATGATACACACTGAGGCCGAGATTCTAATTTCTAGAGTTTCTGCTTTATCGTATGCAGGCTGCTTTGATCCCCTTTGTTTTTATAATCTCCTGAAGGAATATCCATGGCTGCCGGCAGAGTTGCTCATGCCACCCTTAAAGGACCAAGTGTGGTCAAGGAGATCTGCATTGGACTCACATTGGGTTTGATTGCTGGCGGCATGTGGAAGATGCACCATTGGAATGAGCAGAGGAAGGCAAGAGCCTTCTATGACATGCTGGAAAAGGGCCAAATCAGTATCGTGGCCGATGAATAGATTCAGACGCACAACTCGTATTATGATGGATACTTCATTTACTAGTCCGGGTTACGGGAAATAAAGCTTGATTCCGTGGCATTGTGGAAAAGGCTTCATATCTGTTTTTTCAAAGTTCCCTCATCGACTGATCTGTTTTCAAAGTCAGATCTGCTGCATTTAAATTTTAAACCTTTGTTAATGTTAAGTTGTGACTCCTTTTTTTCTTTCGGCTCAGGTTGTGCTGTGTTTTCGGTTCTGTTTTCTGCACTTTGTATAAGAAAGTCATGTTGCCTTGTTGGATTTTTTTTTTTAAGTTCGTTGTTGGTGACTCATTGGTGTCGAGGGCTATTAATATTCGATTAATCTCGTGCTCGGATTGGGGCAGAAATAATATACTCTGGTCAACGTTGGAACTCTGGGAATTTGGAGTTGCTAGCATCAGTAACTCAATCCTGCTGTGCCAATCATTGTTCCTTGATTTTTATTTCGTTGTATTTGTTTCTTTAGGATTTTGGTAGTCATAGGAAATAAATCATATTTATCCATGTCTCCTCGATCTTAAATATATTAATACTAGTACTAGTAGGCTTCAAAAGCTTACCATATAAGTTTGTAGAAAATGAGAATATTACAGTGTATGTTTTTAGAACTAATAAAAAACATGTGCTCATCAGGGAGTCAAATGCTCAATTGCATTTTGGTTGCGTTTGAAAATAAAATCGTAATTCCTCCTAAGTTGTTCAGATAAAGTAGAGAGTTGATATGATAAGAAAAAATAAATATGATGAATTAATTTTAGTGGATGTTTGAATAAAAAATAAGTATTGTAAATATAAAATATAAAAATAATTAATTATTATAAATAAAAGTATAAATTAATTTTTTTATGAAAAAAAGTTTGTTGAAAAATATATCATTTAAATAAAAAATAATTTATAATTAATTTTAATTAGTGAATTATTAATATATATATATATATATATATGTAAAAGCTGGTTGTGACATTTGGCAGAATATCATGACTATATAAAATTTAGTTTAATATATATAAGATAAATTTAATTTGAATAGATAAAAGAATATAAAGAAATATTAATATTAATACATAAGATATCATCATCTTAAATATGTTACATATTTATATTTATATAAAAGGTAAATTTAATTTGAGTAGGTAAAGAAGATAAAGAAATATTTATATTAATCCATAAGATATCATCATCTTAAATATGTTACATACTTATATAAATAAACTTAATTTGAGTAGATAAAGAAGATAAACAAATATTAATGTTAATTCCATTACATAGTTATATAAAAAGATAAAAATTATTTGAGTGAAAGTAATAGTTTTTTATTTCTAAAACTTAGGATTGTTCAAGTAAAGATATATATATATATATATATATATATATATATATATATATATATATATATATAAAGCAAAGGTACTCAAGGTTTGAGGTTGCGACAAGTAAAATACATTTAACTTTAATTTCTTTTTATTTGTCAATTTCAATTATTTATTTTTAGTTTTTTATACTAGAATAATTTGTTCTATAATTGAGCAAAAAAAAAAAAATTTGATACAAGTTAACTTATATACATGTATGTTCAATCCTATTTTATTCAAATCTTTGTACTATTGAAGTACATTATGCAAAGTCATGTGCGCTATTTTGTTTCACTTTTTTAATCAGTTATAATTTGTACATAAAAAGATTAATAATGAGGAGACAAAAAGTACATTTTGAACTTTTTACAAAAATAAAAAGTTATGCAAAACACAATAACTATTAAAGTGATAAAAATGGGGCAAAGATACCGAACTTGACTAGTTTTTGAAAAAGACAATTGATTTTTCTTATTTTTTTATTATTTAATGGACTTTTTATTCACATTATAAATAATTTACAATATTATGAAATTAGAGTATCATACTATTTTGCATTATGTTTCTTATATCAATTAGAATGCAAATGTTGATTACTTGTTGTACTATTTTTTCTTTCATTAGTGCCAATTTCATTGATAAAATATGAGCCAAAAGTTATTTTTCTTAATAGCTAGTCATGGACAATTTTAAAAATGAAATGAATTGTTATTACAATAAAAAATAATACAAATTATGTTTTGTTTATTATATTTTTTTTGTTTTTTCTCCATTTCTATGAATAATTTAAATGATTGAAAATTTGTTATTAATACGTAATAATACCGTATATGCTTGTTATATTTTTTTTTCTCTTTTTTGAATGCATACAAATATACTAATTGTTGAGTGATGACATCACAACAAGTATACGATTTACTTTTTTATTTGTTAATACTCTTTTTTTCTTCTTTTGTATATAAATAAAGATGACAATAGCTGCGATCGTGATGCACACGAGAACGATGACCATAAAATTGGTGGTGACATTATCCGTGACTAATTTATGAATTATTCATTTAATAAAGAGGTCACAAAGTATTTTTTTAAACACTTTTTTCTTAAATTTGAGGTTGCGACAAGTGGTGGAATATCATGATGAAATATGTCAAGTTATAAAATTTAGTTTCATATATATAAGTAAATTTAATTTGAGTAGATGAAAAAGATAAATAAATATTAATATTAATACATAAGATATCATAATCTTAAATCTCTTACATACTTATATAAAAGGTAAATTTAATTTGAGTAGACAAAGAAGATAAAGAAATATTAATGTTAATTCCATTAGATAGTTATATAAAAAGGTAAATTTTATTTGTTTAGAAGTAATAGTTTTTTGTTTCTAAAACTTAGGATTGTTTAAGATTGATAACTAAAGTTAGTTGTATAAGATAACTATATATGTTTCATAAAAGAATAAATATCATGAATCTGTCAAGTTATAAAATTTAGTTTAATATATATAAGGTAAATTTAATTTGAGTAGATAAATAAAATAAATAAATATTAATATTAATACATAAGATATCATCATTTTAAATCTGTTACGTACTTATATAAAAGTTAAATTTTATTTGAGTAGAAGTAATAGTTTTTTATTTCTAAAACTTAGGATTGTTCAAGCAAAGAATATTCATAACTAAAGTTAGTTATTATTTTAAATCTAAATCATTAAATTTGATCCTACGATGTATGTGTTCACAACATACTCTCTTTCCCCTTCTTGATTTAATTTTAGTCGTTATAACTTTTTCTTCAATCCAGACCACAAAACTTGTTGAGGTCAAATCAAAGTTGTGTACTTTTAACATGCTTTAAGGCTAGCTACCTAAAAAATCAGTTTGTATATTCAATTTATTTATTCCTTTTAACATTTTTTATTCAGTGTTGGGATTAACTTTCTAGATTAATTTGTTTGTTATACATTTTTTTGTTTGTTATTCATTATTGCAAGAATTTGAATCATCGAAAATGTGTTAGGTACTTGGTATAATTTTTTTTTTATTTTTTGTATGCATGCAAGTTAGTGGTGTTTAACGGATCGGATGGACTCCTAATAGTTTCGGTCAACCGGGTTTTGACCGGACATTGGACAGATCAAACAAGCCTATTAATTTAACGGATTATTATCAGACTACCTAATAGACTTTCAAACTTGTGCGGCCCGTTAAGGTCTAATAAGCATTAACGGATAGGACGCTTGTGAACGAATCGGACAAGCCCATTAATTTTTTTAAAAAACTTAATTTATTATTTTAATTTAGTTTAAAATTGGCATTTATTTTTTCTATATTTTCTTATATTCTCTTCTGGATACATTAATAATATAATATAATAAATAAGGTATCATTAATTTTTTGCTTCACTTTTCTCATAATTTTCTTTATTTTTTTGTCCTTTTACTCATTTGTTTATTTTTTGTCCTTTTACTCAAATTAATAATAGATAAACAACTTATATTCTATCATTAGGTAATTATTATCATATAAGTTTATTAGCTAATATTATTAACGGATTAACAGTCGGCCTATCAGACAGTTTATTAGTTAATGGACAGATACTAGACTATTGGATATCGGGCAAACAGCTGAAATATAATGTTTGACCTATTATCTGTCCAAGCCCGATAATTTATTGGACAGATTCGGACTGGGCACGGGTGGGCTTACCTATTATCATACAGTCTAATAAACACCACTAATGCAAGTAGACTAAATGTTAAGTGACGACATTATATATAGCCAATGATAAGTACGCATTTTACTTTTTTGTTTGTTATACTTTTTTTTTTCTTTTTTTACATATAGACAAATTCAACAATTTATCCGATCGTATTAATTTATGAATTGTTCATTTAATAAAAGATATCATAATGTACTTTTTTTATACAATTTTTTGTTTTTCTCTCCATTCTTGTAATAGTGCATGACTAAATTTCATTAGAAATAAGTATGATGCATTTGCTAAGAATTCTATCATACATAAGATATCTATTACTTTATTTTTTAAGCACTTGATGTGAAATTTGTGTGCGCAAATGAGGATTCTAATCTTTTGCTCCACCTCGAAAGTCGTCAATGCATATCACACACTCTCCATCCACAGTTGAAGCGATGACTCGAATCTTTGGAATATTTTTCAGCTCCTTTTTTAATCTCCTAAGCATTGATGCGTGCCACAATATATAGAGAATGACTACAATTGCTGTGACAACTATATAGATAAAGAGGAGGATCATAAAAATGGTCGCGAATATGTTATCTGTGGCTATTTATGAAGAATGGAAAATCAATTTAGATTGAATGAATTTCTATTTGGAGCAACATTAATTTATAATAAAAAGATTGAGGTTCAGGGCTCTTCACACAAATTGCATTGCATTTGGCTAACAAGTAAGAATGAGATTACTTGTTATATAACTTCATTCATGCAATTTTTCATGCTATGCAGCGTGATGTATACCTTAAAGTTAAATCTCTTTTAATTTACAATTAATATTTTCCACTATTATATCTTAATTAATAGTTGATTTAGAGGAATTTAGTTGCAGTACTGAATGATGACATTACGTATAAACAATGACAAGCACACAACGTATTTTTTTATTTGTTATACTCTTTTTTTCCTTTTTCACATATAAATAAAGTCAACAATTGCAGCACACAAGAATGAGGACATAAAAATGGCGAGGAACATAAAAATGGTGGTCATACCATTCGTGACTAATTTGTTAATTATTTCTTCATTAAAGAGGTCAACAAAGTGTTTTTTTTATTATTTTTTATTATTATGCAATTAGAGTATCATACTTCGAGTCTCAAGTTCGCATTATGTTTCTTATATCTATTAGAATGCAAATGTTGATTACTTGTTATATTATTTTTTCTTTCATTAGTGCCAATTTCATTGATAACATATGAACCAAAAGTTATTTTTCTTAATGGCTAGTCATGGACAATTTTAAAAATGAAATGAATTGTTATTACAATAAAAAATAATACAAATTATTTTTGTTTAATATATTTTTTTTGTTTTTTCTCCATTTCTACGAATAATGTAAATGATTGAAAATTTGTTATTAATATGTAATAATACCGTATATGCTTGTTATAATTTTTTTTGTCTTTTTTGAATGCATACAAGTATACTAATTGTTGAGTGATGACATCACAACAAGTACACGATGTACTTTTTTATTTGTTAATACTCTTTTTTCTTCTTTTATATATAGATAAGGATGACAATTGCTTTGATCGTGATGCACATGACAACGATGACCATAAAACTGGTGGCGACATTATTCGTGACTAATTTATGAATTATTCCTTTAATAAAGAGGTCACAAAGTATTTTTTTAACCATTTTTTTTGTTTTTTTTTCTTAAAAGCAAAGATGAAAGACAAGATTTAAGGTTGCGACAAGTGGCGGAATATCATGATGAAATATGTTAAGTTATAAAATTTAGTTTCATATATATAAGGTAAATTTAATTTGAGTAGATAAAGAAGATAAAGAAATATTAATATTAATTCATAATATATCATTATTTTAAATCTCTTACATACTTATATAAAAGGTAAATTTAATTTGAGTAGATAAAGAAGATAAAGAAATATTAATGTTAATTCCGTTACATATTTATATAAAAAGGTAAATTTTATTTGAGTAGAAGTAATAGTTTTTTATTTCTAAAACTTAGCATTATTCAAGTAAAGAAGATTGATAACAAAAGTTAGTTGTATAGGATAGCTATATATGTTTCATTAAAGAATAAATGAGATTTTTTTAAAACGACTAAAAGTAGGAGTTTTAATTGATTTATTCCATGCAACATGAAAATAATATGGGGTCTTATCTTAATATTTAACACTAACTTGTATTTAAGTATCTAATAAACCATTACATGGAAAAATCATATATATAAAATAAATTTGATTATGATAAAAAGTAATTTTAATTTGATTAGAAGTAAGATTTTTAAAAATTTCTTTCATTTAAGTTTTTATTTGTTTCTCATTTAATGTCTTTCATTCAAATTTTTTATTTGTTTAATTTAAATTTTTTATTTCCACTTTTAAAATTTTGGATTTGTTAAACTCAAATTTTCATTCATTTTTTACTTTGTAGATTTAGTATTTTAAGATTTTTATATATAAAAAATCAATAATTAATTTTTTATATAAGATAAACATATCTACCATTGAAAAATAAATGAGATTATTTTTTTAAAATGAAAAGTAAAGTTAGTTCAACTGAAAGCACGAGTTAATTTGAGTAGATGTATGAATTTGGACAATATTATAATTTGTTTAATGTCAAGTTATCCAACTCTTAATAGTTTAGTTATGCTATTTTACAAATTTTAATAATATTAATAAATGTTAACTTGGCAATAGATAAGAATCCATCCAATGTAATCAACTCAATGCATCATATCATATCCTAATAATATAATAATTAATTTTTACAATTTCTGTACATTGCATGAGACTTAGCACTAGTTTTTAATAAAATGTTAAGTAATAAATAAAATGAGGAAAATATATTTATAGAACATTTGATGTATAACGAGTGCAGAGCACTAATTTTAGTTATTAAATTAATAAAATAAAGTATATAGTAAACAGTAAATATGATTAAAATAAACATCATTGGATTATCTGATGATCATGATCAAGTCATGTTAATAAATATGATTAATTCAACCGTTGTAATTTATTTAGTCTTAAATGATATATTTTTTTATCAAATTACTCAAATAAGTACATATTATTTCATTTAAAAAGTATATAATCAATTTAATCATGAATTATAATCATAAAATTAATTAAAAGATAAGAAATAAGCATTCTACACCGAAGTGTAGAACATGTGCTCTACATACTCATTAATCTCAAATAAAATTATTTTAATTATTTATTGTAAATATTTTATATTTAATACATAAATTATTTTATATAAGAAAAGCAAAAAAAAAAAAAAATAGAAAAAGAAAAAAAAGTTGAAAAGAAAAAAAAAAGAAATATCAAATAAAAAAATGAGTTAGACCAAAATGATGAAACTTAGAATCAAGGTAATGTACGCAATTATGGTGGTCTGGTTCTTTTTCAGGAACATACCACCATGTTCTATTTGAAAAAATGTGTTGGAATCACCCCATGATTTTATATTAGTTTCATTACCAAATAAGAAATAGAACCAGACCAAAATGTTCTATTTGAAAAACTGTGTTGTAATCACCCCATGATTTTAGCTTTGTTTCATTACCAAATATGGCATTTCATGGACTTCAATGATGATTTTACTTATGATTGTTGTTACATAATTTTAAGGCTAACTTTTATTTGACATGCAATAAAAGATCATATGCAAAAGAAAAAAAATCCAAATATGTTATATAATAGATTTATTTTATGTAAAATAAAAAAATATTTAATAGGTGTTCAATTTCTTTTGAATTGGATAGATTTTTTGGATGATTTAATTTTTACTTATAATTCTCTCTCTCTCTCTCTCTCTATATATATATATACATACATACATATATATATATATACATATTTCCTTCTTTAAAAGGGAGTCATCTCGTCTCTTTTTTAATTATTAAATAAAACCTGGTTTTAAATGTTAAACCTCATTACAAGAAAGATTTCAAAGTGTTTAAAAGTTAGAAGACAAATTTAAATGTCATATTTTATTTTCTAAGTATGTATTTCTATTTTATTTTTAGTTTACAAATGATATAATCGGCCCAAATGCGAATGGATAAGTAAAAGAAAATAAAAGCTAAAAGAATGTTAGACTGATAATTAAATATAAATTTTTTTGAGTTATTTCTTTTAACCCTTTGAATTATAATTTTTTTTCGCATTTAACCTTAAACTATAAATTTATAAAATTTAATTTTCAAACTTATCTAAATTTGACACTTATATCCTTAAGTCAAATTTAATCTAAAGTTGTTAAGTTTCTTTTTCTAATAATCGTAAAATATCATTTTTACCCCTTATTTTTAACATGAAAAATATTAAAAAATTGACATAATTATAATGTATAAAAATATTATTATCAAATAGTACTTTTACTTGTATTGATTTTTTTGTTTTTAAAATTTTTTATTGTAATATGAATGTAAGGGTAAAATGGACATTATACAATTAAATTTAATAAAGTTTAGTTAAAATTTAATAGAAGGACCTAAGTATTAAATTTGGGTAAGTTTGAGGGCTAAAATTTGTATGTTTATAATTTAGGATTAGATGTGAAAAAAAGTTATAGTTGAGGGGGTGTTAAATGAAATAACATTTTCGATTGTTACTTCAGTGTTTGAGAAGCGGTGTGATTGTCCAACTCACGCGGCGCTAAGAAGCGCACTGGTCGGAGTCTTGGCCTACGAGTTCAACTTTGATGTCGTCCCGGACAACACGTCTGACTATGACGGGTGAGGGTCCCAACGAAAAAATTTTACATCTACGTACAAAGGTTCGAACTCGAGACCTTTGCATAAGCGGTGATGCTATCCCACCCATCTAACTTCCATTGTTTAGTAGATATAATTTTGAAATGAAGATAAATGGAAATAACAAATATATGTGTAAGTTGAAGTTAAAATTACTAAAAGGAATCATTACGAAATGATATTAATTAAACTTAATTAATTTACGGACAGTTGACACTACTAAATTATGATTATCTTTTGGTTGTAAAGCCATCCAGACTCGTCGGATAGAAATATGAACTACTAATAAATCACGAATAACTTTTTTTAAAATCCCCGACTGCTATGATCCTGACTAACCCGTTCTATTTCGAATCATCTATACTATATTAAAAGGAAGATAGTATGGAAGAAGAAATTGACACTTGGCATAATTATATTTTTACAAGTGTCCCTAAGAATATTAGTTAAATAAAAAATTATTTAATTATACATGATAGTATAAATTGGTTTAGTGGATAACCCATCCATAACCGTTACACATAATTGTAATTAATTATCAATGAATTAAATATAATAAGTATGTATTATGAGAATTGGTTACAAAATGAATTAATTATTACATAATTAATTAATTAAAAGCAGTTCAAGTTATAATCATTCCATTTTAACTAATAAAAATATAATTGACTGATTTTACTAAGAAAACAAAATTGATAATTCTAATCAATCTCAAATAGAAAAATATAATTATCTTCAATTTTTTTTATAAATTAAACAAATAAGAATCTTAATCAAACTGGAATAAGATAAAACTAATGTAAACAACCATTATTATATTCGAAATTTAATAAAAAAATTAGAATAAGGAAACATTAGACAAACCAACTAATAGAAAATAACTATATTTCAGTATTTATTAAAAATAAAATTAAGAATTCTAACCTAATTTGTTTTCAGTGGATTATTTTAACTTCAATTAATATTTATTTTAACTTCCTAAGTTATCAATATGTTAACAATAAAAAGCTATTAGCTTTTTTGAACAATTAGTTATTTTAACTTCCTAACTTATTAATAGGTTAATAAAAAAAGTTTATTGAAGCTAGGAGTTATAATAACTTCCTCAGGGCTCAGCAATTGCCTTAACTAATACATTTTTTTTTTGCAAATTGTCTATAAATACTCCCAAGAGATCAATTCAATTTACACATACGAGATAGTTACTACTTACTAAATGCAAAGAGAATATGCACCCAACAGGTATTCCAATTTCCATGAATTGCTATTTACAATTTTATACAATATAAAATTTTAGTTCCATTTTAGAAAAAAACAAGTTATTTGTTAGTTTGAATTATTAAAGTTTTATTATGCAACTTTATACAAGACAATTTCAAAATTTGTATATAATAAATCTTATCATCAATATTATTCACTTGCTTATATCTTTGCACATTAATTTTTTTCACAGATATGATTTATCCAAAGGGGCACATTACATTTTAAATTATTATTTTTTATAGTTTGATTTTTTTTCAAAATAGTCCATTTTCTTAACTAATGTGTCCTGATCTTCTCATTAATATAATTCAGAGTTTTTCTTTTATATATATGACTACTTTAATGCATTTTATTATTTATATTTCGGAGTAAAAAATCATACTATTCCTTAGATTTTTCAAATTTAATTTGTTTGTTTGAAAAAAATGTTAAACAAAATAACATTTTAAGTTCGAAATAGTTAAACAAAAATTTTAATTTCTAAGTAAGAAAATATATTGTTTCTTTCTATGATCTATATTTTTCATTATAATGTTTACTACATATTAAAAATAAAATTTTATATTAAATTTATATTATCAAGAAGTGAATGTCAAATAATACAAGTAATTTTTTGCCATGTTTATGATCATATTTTTTTGTTCTATAGAATTGTTCCTTTAATTATGTGAGAACCGAATTCATTTAACTTATTTTTTTGTCATTATTGCTTAATTCTTATTTGTTATATTGTATTTGTTTATATCAAGAAGTAAATGACAAGATTTTGCAATAATGTTTTTATGGCTATATTCTATCTGCACCTTTTTATCTTATTTTTTGTTCTGTATAAGTCCTTTTACTTTGTTTTAGAATATCATCATTACTATTTATTTTCTATTTATTATAAAGAATATTTTTAATATAGTATGTAAGTATTGTCCATTTCTTTCTGGCATATCTTATATAACTTTATTACTTCTTAAAATATTATCAATGTATAAGTGCAAAAAATTTTGTACTAGGTTTTTTACGTCTGTATTGTAGGAGCTGTGCTATTTTCTTTAAAGTTTCTTTGAATTATTATATAATTATAAATTATCCCGTCTTTATGTAAAGCTATATAGGAGTAATGCACGTTTTTTTTTTCATTCACGTAGAAAGGTTTGCTTGCAGAATTTCATTTCAATTGCCAAGTTTAATTGCATACGAGAAAACAAATAGAACCAATACGTAGTGTGGGCATGTGGCATGATTTATTTTTTTCCGACAAATAAAGTACTCTTTGTATATTGTAAATTTATAAAGATATATAATATAACTAATCATAATCATAAATATATATTTATTTTTTCCAAATATATAAATTTATACTATCATATTTACATTACACTTTTAACATATTAAATTTGTGTCCTAAAGATAACTAATTATTTCCATAATAAATCTAATGTGACTAATCCTAATACATTAAAATCCTAATCCCAAATATAATCATAATCTATAAATATATACTATCGGATTGTTAATTCTTTATTTTGTATATAATCACATATTCAAACTATAATATATAGATTACTACATGGAATAATTAAATATATAAAATTATTTTAAAGTAATCCTAATACTATGACGCTACAAGCGGCTACTGTAACTGACAAGTACATATGTCATGTATCAAAAGTTTAATATTTAAATTAATACTAATCTAAATTTATTCTAAACCGATCAGATATAAAAAAAATATAATATTATTAATTAAAAGATCCTTAGATGTAACCCAATTTTGAGCCGATTATTAAATTCTAAAATGTAAAAAATATAATATGCTGTAGCAAATGAATCCTAAGATGTAAATAAAATCTATATTAAATGTGTGGCTATATGGAAATAATCAGATATATAAAATTATTTTAAGGTGACCATAATCATAATCTTGCAATTATTTTGAACTTCTCCCGATCTAAATCTTTATCCTAATTTTGATATAGATATTAACTTTCATAGTTTATAGGATATTAATTTGAAAAATGTTATTTAAATAATTATGAGTTAGTTAAGAGATATAGTAAGTAAATAATTTCATTAAATTAGTAGATACATTATTCGTATATAATTTATTAGAGCTATTTTAAAATGTAAACGAATTCGTTACGTACCAGTAAACATATCATAAAATTTTATTATAGAAAAAATATTATATAGGATACCATTATCCATGATTGACTAATAGAAAAATAATATTTTATTATACTTTTACTATCATGCACACTTCTTAATAAATGTAGCTTTTGATTCTAAATACGTGATGAATAAATTGATCTATTAAAACTTTTAAATTATGTATATAATAATATTAATTTTAAAAGAATCATTGAATAATATAAGAAAAATGGGGTTCTTTTTTTTTTGGAATTTATATCTATTCCAAATCATAATATAAGAAATTAAATAGGAAAAGATAGATAAACTAACGAATAAAAAACATTAAAAAATCATATCATAATCATACTTAGCTAGGATAAAGATAATTGATTTATTATAATGATAAATTAGAGTCGAGGATCAAGCAGTAAAAGTAAAGTTATTTTCGATTTTTTTAAATAAACTAGAATTAGAAAAAAGATAATTGAAAGTTCATGAAGTCATGTTAAATACTAAATATGTAATATTAATTTGTAATTAACTTTTTAATGATTAATTGTGAGAATTAGTTACAAAATTAGTTTGATCCCTAAATGATAAATTCTTAGAATAATAAAGTATGTTGGAGAAAACGCCATTTGGCAAAAACTGAATTGTTCTCTAGCCTAACTAATTAGATTGTTAATAAATAAATATTTTTTTAATGATTAGTTAGTTACGAGAAAACTTGTGAGTAGTTATTTAATTTAGCAACCCTCTCTATCATTTAATCACCCTATAAATAGGAAGAAGCAAACTAATGGGAATGCACCTCACATGCTCTCTCTTTTCTTTGGAATTCTTCATTTTGACAAAATGTGTATTATTTCTCTCTTTGCTCCTATATTATGATTTATGATATATTAGACTTACTGTTTAGATTTAGTATCAGTATTTATTGAGAATTCACATTCCATTCTTTCTCTTCTTTTATAGCACTTATATTATGTGTGTATATGTCTGTTTACTTTCTTATTTATTATATTGTTAATGTTTGTTTTTATGATGTTATTTTTCAATTATTAGTAAAATAGGGATGAAAGATTACACTAATTAATTTGGGTTTAACATTGTTCTAACTCTTTTTGTTTTTACAAAATTTAAATGACAACATGAGCTTAAAAAAATATTATATTATTTATAAAATGTTGGAGTTACTTACATGAACCATAGTAATTTAAATTTTATTTCAATTTTTGAACCATATCAAATATTTTCTTTATTTCATATTCATATTTGAATACTTTGTAAAGTTTGTGTGTGGCAGTTAATTATGGACATGAGTATTAATTATTTTTTATTTTAAGTTTCTATGATTATCTTTAACATTACTTGTGCAATGCATTATGACTTCGAAGTTGGCTAAGACGTGATTAAGTTGTAAAATTTGTACCATGATTGCGGCAAATTTCAGCATGCATAACTCATTGACATTTGACACAACTATGTATTGAGAAGTGTCCAAGTAGAAACTTTTATTACGATTAGTGATTAATTATTTTCTGAATAAACATATTACAAAGTAATAAATTATTAGTTCTAATGATAATTTGGTATTTATTGTGATAGATTCATAATTAATTAATATTCTATAACATATTACTATTATAAAGCATAGTCACCTAATACAAATTAGGCATCTAATAAATTAAAGTTAACAAAAAAATAGTAGTTAATGGATTAGTGCTTGATACTATTCATAACCATTCTATAACATATTCTTTTTTTATAAAATCAAATAAGTTTCACAAAGAATGTTAATTCAAGATATTATTTATATGTTGAATTAATAGTTAATTTGTAATTAAACTTTTAAATTAAATTACGAGTAATATGTAAGGAGAGAATGTCATGAGACACATGCTTAATACTCTTATAAATTAAAATGTTATATCTAAATTTTTTGAATATTACTATATATGTATTAACCCTTTGACCAAATAATTGTACTCATGATGTAATATATAATTTATTTTAAATTATTATTTTTTGAATTAGTAAATAATATTTCTAACCACCAAGATAAATTAATAAATAAGAGGAACCGTCCAAGTTATAAAAAATCATACAATGAGCATATCTCTATCATTTTATTATCTACATGATTATAAAAACTCTTTACTTTAACTTAAATTAAATAAAATATTTCATATTAATTTGTAATCACATTATTTAATGATTAACTATGAGAGTTGCAAAATATAATTATTTTCGAAATTTATTAAAAAATATTAAAAATTAGAATCTTAATCAAAATTAATTAAAAAAAAAGATAACTAGATAAAAAGTACTATTATTATTTTCGAAATTTGAATAAAAGATTACAATATGGAAACATTATATAAACATTATTTTTCAGTTTTACAAAAACAAAAATTAAAATTAAGAATTCTAATTTGTTTTCGGTGGGTTAACAATAAAAAAAGTGAGTAATTATTTAACTTCCTAACTTATCAATATCATAACAATAAAAAACTATAAGTTATTTTAACTTTCTAGCTTATCGCTTTTTTCTGTTTATCATCATATATAATATTTTTTCATTTGTCTTTAAGAAGTATCTTATCTGACATTTTTTACATTATTTTATTTATTCTTAAAATGTTATTAGTGTACAAGTGTGAGAAATTTTGTACTATATTATTTTTTTCTTGGGTGTTGGATTTATGCCATCTTCTTATAAATTTTACACATGTTTCATGCAAACTCTTATATTAGGAGAGTAACACATATTTTTAATATGTTTCATTCATGAAATTATTAGCAAGTTCTTTTATGGTGTTGGCATAGGTGACATGATTGATTTTTTAATAATTAAATTATATGATATCATAACATGATACATTTTTATTTTAAAAGTTTAACATATATGGCATGATTGTTTTTTATAATAATTGAATTATATAATATCAAAACTTAATACATTTTTATTTTAAAACTTTATTGCTGATATTTTGCAATAATGATACTATATTCTATAAATATAATTATTTATCAAAATTAAGTGTTCAGATGTATTTATGTGTTGACTTTTATTTTTAACTTAAAATAAGCGTGAAATCTTTATATCTTAGTGAGAATAAATTAAGAATTCAGATGATATGTTTTGTATATTGCTTGTTGATTGTGGTCTCATTATGCAGGAGGTTGGAGTATATCCTTACATCATTATCCAAAGATTTTATTTGACGATTCTTTTCTATATATGCCAATTTGCATATTTCCTATTATAAAAAATATAATTTATGCACAACTTGAAAGTTCAAGCTACATGAATAATTTAAAAAATATAATTTGTGTATATTGTAGAACTATGTATGATATATTAAATATAAAACAATAATAAAACATAAGAATAATTCAACATTTGCATGAATTTGTTGTCAAGTATTTATTGTGTATTTAAAATTTAACATGTTTTCGTAGAATTAGAGTGGTGATTGAAACAAATATAAGATAATATGTACCATGAAAATATAGAAATGAAATAAACAAAAAAAAAATTAAAATCACAAACTTAAATGAGAATATTATTTTCTAAGAAGAGAAGAAAATAAATAGACACAAAGAAAATTATAGAGACTAATTATTTCTCTATTTTATAATCATCATATTCTTCATGTAATATTAAAATATATCAAACTATTATTTATTTATTTTATAAACATCATCCGTGATCCGGGCATTGCTCAGACCATCACACTAGTAAATATTAATATAACATACATATTAATAAGTAACCGAAATAAGTAAAACATAGTTTTTCAGTAGAAGAAACTAGCAATAGTGGCATCTCTATACTTCCTCGAGAGCCAAATTGGTATACCCGAAATCGCCGGCGGCCGTGCTAAGAGACGCTTCTCCAAGGCATCTCCTGCACTCGTAGTAGTAAACCGTGAAGGCTCCGATCATGAGAACATCGAGGACTAGGATTCGGACCAGGTTGAACACAAAATCCACGGACATTTGCAACCAAAAACTATGAGCAGTTCGATTGCTGCAGATCACATAGACCTGAGTGGCGACGCTTGCAAGCGCGAGAGAAATCGACTGCCTTCCGCTTCCTCCGTTGCACGAGCTCCATGGCTCTCTTGATCGCGCCCAGTCCGTAGTGGTCTTGCTCCAGGACTGAAACAGTCACGCCCAGCGTCCACAATGCTACAAGATACACGAACCAGATGCACGCCGAGAGAGACGCGAGGGCAACAAGAAGGAGCACGAATATGGAGTCGTTGGAGAGGTAGACGAGCAGTCCTGCGACGAGCACCAACAGGACGACGTACGTCAAGCTCAGCAGGGACACCAAGAGCTGCGTGAGAAGAGGCCTTTTGAGCATGCCTTTGACTGTCCAGAGAACCTTCTTAAGCGTTCGCGTCTGCTGAGTGTACGCGACGGCAGTTGAATAGATGATTATCGTCTTTAGGACGGCTCCTATGAAGAAGGCTACGATGAGGTAGACGACCCCCATGGCGGCGGACTCTCTGGCGTCCTTCATGATGGCCGCCAAGAGAGTGGAGTAAAGGGGGCTCATGGGGTCGAGGTTGCGGATGACTGCAGACTTGACCGCGAGGTCCACGAGGGCGGGTCGAATGGTCAGCCGGCTGACGACGTCCAGGAGAGTGACGGCGACCAGGGCGACGAGGAAGACATGGAGGATTAGCTTCTTGTTGTTCTTGGGAAGGATGAGGGCTTCCCTGAGGATGCCCAAGGTGCTGAATGGCTTGTGTGTTTTGGCCATGGCTATGGGTGGAGGAGTTCTGTGAATGGATCTGACACGTACACCACGTATACATATACGCCTACATAAGGTGCGGACGACTTATGAAGAAGACTTGACAAAGTCATACATATCAAATAGTGGCATATATATGATGGTCACTTTGCTATTCGTTATTATCTTTTAAATACAACAATATTAAAAAAGTGTCTGAATACAAATTTGGACCACTACCTCGACGATGAATATGACGGAATCGTTTCCGTGATACCCAGTCATTTAAATAAAACAAAAAGAAATAGAAAATAAAAATTAAATTACAAAGATCAATCTCCTAACCCAATTAATTAAGCCCATTAGCCTAATAGTCCTACAACTACTTTATAAAAGGCTAATTGTCCTAAATCCCTCTCTCTTAGCTACCATTTCTCTCCCTCCTCTCTCTTCTCCCTTAGAGCTCATCATTCAACAAGAAAAAAAGGATTACAGCAAGATTCATCTAGCTTATTTCTTCATTTCTGCATTCTTTTAGTGTTGGCATCATCCCTTCACCTCTTCTCTTCAATTGGATGAATTTCTAGGTGGAGAATCATAAGGGAAGGTGTTCTTGGTGATTGAAAAGGCTCAAGCTAGGAGCAATCACGAAATTAAGGTGGGTGATAACGAAATCCTCTGTATAACATGATTATAAATTGATTAGAATTAGGTTCTTATCGTTGGAGGTGTTCTTGATGATGGAAACGATATAAAAGAATGATTGATTGATTGTATTACTATGTTTGCTTCATATTTGTGATTTCTTTTGATCTAGATATGTTCTGTATCAATTCTCTAGGCTTAGATGATTGATAGTATGCCTTGATTTCGTTTTTGGATTGAAATTCGTCATTTTATGAATTCTGTTCGTTTCTATTTTTCCTGTGTATCGGTCGACCGATCCTGTATATCGATCGATCAGTGATGAGGTTATCGATCGACCGATCCTTAGAGACCGATCGACCGATCAATCTCCCGAGCCTCGTATCGTTCGTCCGATTGAAGCTCCTTTTTAGTCTAAGTGTTATCGGTCGACCGATCCAGAGATATCGGTCGACCGATATGTAGAACTTGTTCACTGTGTTTTGTATGGACCAATCGGTCGACCGATCTAGAGATATCGGTCGACCGACCAATGTGGACCGATCGATCGATATCTGTCAGATTGCATGTTGATTGCTGATTGATTATTGATTTGATCTATATTCTTTTCATGCTTGTGTTGAATTACTATTTACTGACTGAAATGTTATGTGGTTGAATCCTTGATCTTATCTTTATCTGTCCTATGATCCAATCCTATCATGATATACAAGTATGACAATGTGATATGTGATTATGTAAGCAAGACATGAACATATTTATGAGAGTGGTGGTCAGAGCTTAAGCCTAGTGCCTATCATGTTTGGGTCGCTCCCTTAGTCATGGCTTGAATCCCCATTGGCTGCACGAAGCTGTATTTTATCGCTCTGGCATAAATTTCCCAGTATGAAAACACCCAAAGGCACTTAATGTTAAGTGAAAGTAAGAGCACAAAGAATATTGGCAAGTGACATAAACATGATTAACAAGGCATGATTATTGATCCAGCATGATCTCTAAAATCCTTTATGATTATAAGATTGACTCATGATCATTATCTCTGTTATCCATCGATATATCAAGTGAATGATCTTATGCTCTCAAATCTTATCCTATTGCAAGTAATTACTAATTCTGTCAATTGCTAATTATTGTTATGCATTGTACACTTATGGATCCCCATTAGGTTGTATAGCTTACGGGAGGATCTCCTTCCCTGTGTTGATTTTCACAGGGCCATGTCAGTGATGGTGTCGAGATCGTGTGCCGCGACCAGCGATGCTAAAGCACATGAATCAAGAGAGGGCCTAGTTATCTTTATCTTTATTTTCCGCATTTTGAGATTGATGTAATCCAGACATTATGAATATCATGGACTTGTAATAATTTGGAACTTTCACTTTTATGACATTTCTATCTTTCCTTCTTTGCTTTTATTATTGGCATGCCATTGTTTTCATTTGAGATTTGGTCAAGTCTTAAGTCATTGTTATAATGTTTTCGTAGCAGTTTCGAATAGATCCTCGCCACATGGCGTTGATCGATTTGGGGGCGTTACATTTTTGGTATCAAAGCCGCAGTTCGGACTCTTTTGACGTCTTATTGTATGGTATGATATAAGAGGGGTTCATGTGCTATCGCTGAGCTGTCGCCTCACTCTCCACCAAAAGAGGATTGTGAGTCAAATTCATGTTCATGTTATGGTATTGATTCTAATGTATTATTTTCTTTTCATGACTAAAGGATAAAAATGTCTAGACGCTCTGAGAAGATTCAGGAGCATGAGGCCGTATCGGCCTATAATGCTTTTGAAGTGCCACACGGCCCAGAGGGCCCAATTACTGAGTTCTAGGTTTTAACTCAGCAGGGACGAGGATGAGACCGTGGTCGCACTCCCACCCGCGGTCAAGGACGGGGCTGTAGTGCGAAAGTACCATCGCAGGACGAACTCTTTATGAGACTGATCCACTAGAGGGCAGTCAGACCGGAGGTGGCTAGCCTGCAGTCCGACGTCGCACACGGGGAACCCGACAGGTGATTTCTGAGGATACTTTAGAGCCATTTCTGAGGCTGAATCCGCCTCAGTTTGAGGGCAAGCCAGATTTCTTCAAAGCTGAACAGTGGATGGAGACCCTGGACCGAGACTTTAAGCTAATGAAGTGTGCCAAAGAATGAAAGGTGCTATACGCCGCTCATCTGATCACCGACTCTGCCATGGGTTGGTGGAAGACTACTAGAGCCACTAGGTTTAGGGGACTAGAGGAAGAAGAGATCTCATGGGAGGAGTTTAAGTTGGTCTTTGCAGAGCAATACACTCCTGCTCACGATCGGGAAGCATGAGGACTTTTAAGCGCTCGTTCAGGGGACCATGACAGTGAGGGAGTACCACACTCATTTTGTCACGCTGGAGCAATATTGTCCTATGCTGTTTGAAGAACGCATAAGGGCAAACAAGTTCATCAATGGTCTACGATCGGATCTGAAGACTGAAGTTCTGACTGGGGACAGTGATACCTTGAAAAAGGCGGTGAGACTAGCCACTCGCATGGAGAAGGACCAAGCGAAGCGCAAGACAAGAGCACCAATCAGGCCAGTAGAGTCACAGCGGTTTCGGACCGATGATCGCCGACCATTCAGGAGGGATGATCATCGCGATCGCCGTTATAGGCCTTATCATCAGATAGAGGCCCATCGCTATGCTCCACCTCCTCATCGCCCAGCACCGGCACAGCATCAGCCTCTGAGGCAGCTACCACCTCCTCCACGTCAGCCTCAGCCACCAGCGCCAGTAGTTCCACAGAGGCCTCGCTGCCCACGTTGCGAGCGATATCATGATAGCGAATGCCGTAGGATGACTGGTGCGTGCGTCGTATGCGGACAGTTCAGGCATTTCGCCCGAAACTGCCCCCAGCCTGCTAGGAGAAGTCATGATAACAAGGGTGCAGGAGGCGCAAACCCTGTAGCCCAGGGCAGGGTGAATCACATGGAGGCGCATGCGGAGCAAAATGATAACGATGTTATCAGAGGTACTCTTCTTATTGCTGGTGTGTCTGCCATTATTTTGTTTGATTCAGGGGCTACGCACTCGTTTATTTCAGACTCGTGTGCCCGAGCTCTTAGCTTACCTTTGCAGCAGATGCCTCATGACATGAGGGTGAGCACCCCCATGGGAGACCTTCACGCGGCCAGATACATCTCAAATTTACCTGTCACCGTAGAGAAGAGAAATTTCTCTGCAAATCTTATTGTCATTCCGATGACAGACTATGACGTCATCCTAGGGATGGATTGGCTCTCTTACCATGATACAGCTCTACACTGCAAATAAAAGAAAAATCATAATAGATGCACAAGGCAAGTCAAAGGCAGTCATCAGGGTACCATCGAAGAGCAAGAAGGTGATCGTTTTGGCTATGAAGGCTCAAAAGATGATCCAAAAGGGATGCTATGCCTACTTGGCAAGTGTGGTGGAGACCAATGCACCAGCCACCGCATTGCAACAGATAGATGTAGTGCGAGAGTTTCCAGATGTTTTCCCTGAAGATACTTCAGAATTGTCATCGAGGCGTGAGGTGGACTTCAAGATCGAGCTTCTACCGGGCACCGCACCCATCTCCAATGCACCATATCGCATGGCACCGGCCGAGATGCAAGAGTTGAAGAAGCAGATCCAGGAATTGCTAGACAAGGGCTTCATTCGGCTGAGTGTCTCTCCGTGGGGAGCACCTGTACTATTTGTGAAGAAAAAAGATGGTTCAATGCGGTTTTGCATTGACTACAGGATGCTTAATAAGGTGATGTTGAAGAACAAGTACCCTCTGCCCCGCATCGATGACTTGTTCGACCAGCTATCCAAGACATCAGTCTTCTCCAAGATCGATCTGCGAAGCGGCTATCATCAGTTGATGGTTACGGAGGAGGACATACTGAAGACAGCCTTCCGATTTAGGTATGATCACTACGAGTTTTTAGTGATGCCGTTTGGACTGACGAATGCTCCTACAACATTTATGAATATGATGAACAGAATCTTCAGGCCCTATTTGGACCAGTTTGTCACAGTGTTTGTAGGTGACATACTAATATACTCGTCCAGCCCGGAGCAGCATTGGGAACATCTCAGGATAGTGTTGGATACTCTGCGCCAACACAAGCTGTATGGCAAACTCTCGAAGTGTGAGTTTTGGCTGAAGGAGATCATGTTTCTTGGACACATAGTATCCAAGAAGGGCATTTCAGTGGACCCTGCAAAGGTGGAGGCGGTGACCAATTGGGCCAGGCCGAAGAATGCATATCTGCAGCTTTCTAGGATTGGCGGGTTATTATAGGAGGTTCATCAGAGACTTCTCCAAGATTGCAACACCACTCACAAACCTTACAAATAAGGCTGAGAGGTTTATCTAGTCTGATAAGTGTGAGCAGAGCTTTTAGACACTGAAGGACCGCCTGACATCAGCACCTGTCCTCACCATCCCGACGGGCAGCGGAGGATATGTAATTTACAGCGATGCGTGCGGGACAGGCCTAGGGTGTGTACTCATGCAACATGGTAAAATGGTGGCTTATGCTTCATGCCAGTTGAAGAAGTACGATGTGAACTACCCCACTCATGATCTGGAGCTAACTGCTATATTTTTGTTTTGAAGATCTGGAGGCACTATCTTTATGGAGAGACTTTTGAGATCTTCATAGATCATAAGAGTCTCAAATACATCTTTGATCAGAGAGATCTTAATATGAGGTAGCGCCGTTGGTTGGAGCTTTTGAAGGACTATGAATTTGCTATTAACTATCATCCCGGTAAAGCAAATTCGGTGGCGGATGCACTGAGCATGAAGTGGAAAGGTTCACTGGCTTACATCAGGGTATGAGAGTACGAGATGCTACAGGAGTTAGACCAGTGGTGTCCCAGACTTGACAGCAATGGAGCAATATGGATGATGCATAAGATGAGGCCTAGTATGATTGACAAGATCATAGACGTTCAAAAGGTAGATCCAGAGTATCAGAAGGTGATGAAGAGATGTCAGCAGGAACCGAATGACTTCCAAGTATCTGCAGATGGAGGAATCCGGTATAAGGACAGATTATGAGTTCCCACAGAGGCCACCATCAGACGAGAAGTGATGGACGAGTGTCATAAGTCCGAGTTTGCTATCCATCCTTGTAGCACGAAGATGTACAAGGATGTGCAGCGCAGCTACTGGTGGCCTGACATGAAAAGGGAGATAGCTGAGTATGTGTCCAGATGTCTAATGTGCCAGCAGGTGAAGATCGAGCACCAGAGGCTCTACGAAAAGTTGAAGTCTCTAGATGTCCCACAGTGAAAGTGGGATAATATCACCATGGATTTTGTATCCAACTTGCCCAAGACCAAAAAGGGTCATGATGCCATCTGGGTGGTGGTAGATAGATTTACTAAGGCGGCACACTTTATTCCTATCCGGTGGAAGCAGTAGGTAGAGAGTCTATTGGATTTGTATGTTAGGAAAGTGATTAGACTACATGGCATCCCTGCATCCATTGTTTCAGATCGAGATTCCAGATTCACTGCCAGATTCTGGAGGAGCATGCAGAAGGCATTTGACACTAGGCTGAATTTCAGTACGGCTTTCCACCCTCAAACCGATGGACAGTCTGAGAGGACTATACAAACACTAGATGACATGTTGCGAGCTTGTGCACTGGATTGACATGCTAGCTGGGACGAGCATATCCATCTGATTGAGTTTGCGTATAATAATAGCTACCATTTTAGTATTGGCATGGCGCCCTTCGAGACTTTATATGGCCAACCTTGTCGTTCACTCGCTCATTGGGGTGAAGTAGGTGAAGAGAAGATCATGAGCAAGAAAGATGTGAAAGAGACAGTGGAGTATGCTGAGAAAGTGGAGCTGATCAAGCAGAGGATGAAGACAGTTCAGGACAGGCAGAAGAGTTATGCGGATAAGGGCAGACGAGAGCAAATCTTTCAAGCTGGTGATCAGGTTCTACTGAAGGCGTCCCCTATGAAGGGAGTCATGAGGTTCAGTAAGCGAGGGAAGCTCAGCCCTCGATATGTGGGACCTTTCGAGGTACTCGAGTTAGTGGATGAAGCAGCTTGCAGGCTAGCATTGCCACCTTCCTATGGACGTGTGCATAATGTATTCCATGTTTCTATGCTTAAGAAGTATATGCACGATGCTGCTAATGTACTACGGGTTGAAGAGCCAAATCTAACTGCGGATTTGACATTCGCTGAGTATCCGACTCATATAGTGGAGCGGAAGGTACATCGCTAGAAGGATAAAGAGGTGCTCATGGTCAGAGTGGCCTGGCGTTATCATCACGGCGATGAGGCCACATGGGAACTCGAGTCAGAGATGCGTCAGGATTCCCGCACCTGTTCGGTAAGAATTCCACTTAGTGCACAATTCGAGGACGAATTTTCTTTTAAGGGGGTAATAATGTAATACCCATCCATTTAAATAAAACAAAAAGAAATAGAAAATAAAAACTAAATTGCAAAGACCAATCTCCTAGCCCAATTAATTAAGCCCATTAGCCTAATAGCCCTACAACTACCCTATAAAAGGCTAATTGTCCTAAATCCCTCTCTCTTAGCCACCATTTCTCTCCCTCACTTCTCTCTCTTCTCCCTTAGAGCTCATCATTCAGTAAGAGAAAAAGAATTACAGCAAGGTTCATCTAACTTCTTCCTTCATTTTTGCATTCTTTTAGTGTTGGCATCATCCCTTCACCTCTTCTCTTCAATTGGATGGATTCCTAGATGGAGAACCATAAGGAAAGGTGTTCTTGGTGATTGGAAATGCTCAAGCTAGGAGAAACCACGAAATTAAGGTGGGTGATACCAAAATTCTTTGTATAACATGATTAGAATTTGATTATAATTAAGTTCTTATCGTTGGAGGTGTTCTTGATGATGGAAACGATATAAAAGAATGATTGATTGATTGTATTACTATGTTTGCTCCATATTTGTGATTCCTTTTGATCTAGATATGTTATGTATCAATTCTCTAGGCTTAGATGATTGATAGTATGCCTTGATTTCGTTTTTAGATTAAAATTCGCCATTTTATGGATTCTGTCCGTTTTTATTTTTCCTGTGTACCGGTCGACCGATCCTGTATATCGGTCGACCGGTGATGAGGTTATCGATCGACTGATCCTTGGAGACCGTTCGATCGATCAATCTCCCGAGCCTCGTATCATTCGACCGAGGCCGATCGAAGCTCCTTTTTAGTTTAAGTGTTATCGGTCGACCGATCCAGAGATATCGGTCGACCGATATGTAGAACTTGTTCACTGTATTTTGTATGGACCAACCGGTCGATCGATCCAGAGATATCGGTCGACCGGTGTCCGAAAAATGGTCGACCGACCAATGTGGACCGGTCGATCGATATCTGTCAGATTGCATGTTGATTGCTGATTGATTATTGATTTGATCTATATTCTTTTCATGCTTGTGTTGAGTTACTATTTACTGATTGAAATGTTATGTGGTTGAATCCTTAATCTTATCTTTATCTGTCTTATGATCCAATCCTATCATGATACGCAAGTATGACAATGTGATATGTGATTATGTAAGTAAGACATGAACATATTTATGGGAGTGGTGGTCAGAGTTTAAGCCTAATGCCTATCATGTTTGGGTCGCTCCCTTAGCCATGGCTTGATCCCCCATTGACTGCACGAAGCTGTATTTGGTCGCTCTGGCGTAAATCCCCCAGTATGAAAATATCCAAAGGCACTTAATGTTAAGTGAAAGTAAGAGCACAAAGAATATTTGTAAGTGACATGAACATGATTAGTAAGGCATGATTATTGATCCAGCATGATCTCTAAAATCCTTTATGATTATAAGATTGACTCATGATCATTATCTCTGTTATTCATCGATATCTCAAGTGAATGATCTTATGCTCTCAAATATGATCTTATTGCAAATGATTATTAATTCTGTCAATTGCTAATTATTGTTATGCATTGTACACTTATGGATCTCCATTATGCTGTATAGCTTATGGAAGGATCTCCTTCCCTGTGTTGATTTTTACAGGGCCAGGTCAGTGATGATGTCGAGATCGTGTGCCGCGACCAGCGATGCTAAAGCACATGAATCTGTAGAGGGCCTAGTTATCTTTATCTTTATTTTCCGTATTTTGAGATTAATGTAATCCAGACATTATGAATATCATGGACTTTGTAATAATTTGGGACTTTCACTTTTATGATATTCTATCTTTCCTTCTTTGCTTTCATTATTGGCATGCCATTATTTTCATTTAAGATTTGGTCAAGTCTTAAGTAATTGTTATAATATTTTCGTAGCGCCTTCGAATAAATCCTCGTCACGTGACGTTGGTCGATTTGGGGGCGTTACAATTTCAAATTCATAATCTAGTTAATTACTTATTAATAAAGTATATGCCGGTTGATCTCAACATGCAATTTATGCAACTTCCAAGATGTGTAATCCTGTTAGCTCCTTGGTTGACTTTAGTTCATTAGTTGATAATGGCAATACAAATGGCGAGGCGTCCAACTCTGCACAGGCCATTTTCCTTATCCATTGTGATCTCACGAAGACGACTTAGGGCTAGAGGAGCTTAAGCAAATGGACGTTCAACTTGGACAGTGACTGCAAGATTTTTACTTGCTATGTTGAAATTCCTGCCTTTGACATTGTTTTTACAATTAATGCCGAAATTGGATCGAGTTTCAATTAGAATCACAGTTTATTAAATAATATTTTTTGTATAATGATCTGCACTAATAATCACTACACAAAATTTGTATAGATTAAAAGTTCATACAATTTATTTTTTCACATAATAGCTATTATATTCAAGTCAATTACTCATCCCAAATAAAATCAATTAAGTACCATCATGAATTATGAAATTAAGCACTACACATACTGATGTAAATTTATTCAGAAATTCGATTAACTAAGTTAAGATATTAAGCACAATTAATGATTGATAAAAAATTTAAACATTTAAAATAAGGTTCATATTTTTTTCTTCAATTAAACATTTCAACAAAATAGCCCTAATAAATGAAGCTCATAATAGAATAATGGAAATACATAATAAATACAAAATAATCCAGAATAAAAAATGGAATCTCAACGTAGCATTGATGATAGCATAACACCTCACGAATTAAAAAGAAATGTTGTTGGATGTCCGCTGGGAGAAGAATGCCCATTAGATCACGACTTTTATCGGAAGGGCACGAATCCACTCGTTTTCCTTTCCATTTTGGAATGCAATGAAAGGACACCCGGAAAGTTACATTCATATTTGTTACGAAAAGGGGAGAGAGGGATCACACGAAATACAGAAGAACGCGAAGAGAAAAAACGACGGCGACTCTTTGTTATGGAATAATGATGATTACAAGGATGAGTCTCTGTTTAGACCCCTAGGGAGTTTATATATGCACTCCCTTTGACAGATGATAGGAATTACATACAGACTGGGACTCTAAATAAATCTCCTAAAAATAGGACACCTATCTCGTAATAAGGAAGTAAATCAAATCCGAATTACAAACAGAATACCCTTAAAAAATTTTATTGGAGGGAGCTCCGCCCCCTTGCAACCCCCGCAGAGGGGGATACCCCTGGATCCCCCTTGACCCCCCACAGGCTTGTTGACCGGGCAACGAGACCCCCGTAGGAGAATTCTACTGAAGCACCTGACTATCTAGGGGGACCAACTGGGTTCAGATTCAAGGCATTATTAACAATATTCTTGGATGAAGGAACACTAATCCCACACCTCCAAACCTATTTAATTCCGCTCTTCATTCCCTTACTCCTCTCTTTTAATTTGACAATCTACTCATTCCTCTCTATCACTCTTGCTCTTTCTGCACTTGGGCTCCCTGCTTTGGACGAACCAGAGGGTGAAGAAGAGGCTGTGCGAAGTGGAAGGAGTGAAGGTTAAGTGGAGGAACAAGGAAGGGATTAGAAGGACAAGCGAACAAGAGGATCAAAGGCATGATTAGTTCTTGAGAGTAGAGCATGATTAGGGATGTTTATTAGTGTTTTAAATGATGAACTAGGACTGAGGATTGTATATGTTTTTATGTTTAGGAAGGTAGAATGCATCTAGGCAAGTTTCTATGTTCGTATGACTTGATCTTCATACTCCTGTCTTTTTCTCAAATAGGATCTTCCTACTTAGAATGAAATGCGAATGACTCATGGTGACTTGACGATAATTGAGATCATTACCTTTGATTGATAAGTATGTTGGAATCCAAATTAAAATGTATTACAAGATGACATGATTATAAATTGATTATTTTTTACTCCATGCACCTAAGTTGTTACATGTGTTATCTTTTGTGAATTTGTTGGATTTTAAATGCGTGCTTAAGTTTTCTAGATTGTTATGAAATGGATCATATGCCAACTTTATGTGGGTGAATTGTATTTACAAGCTGGTGCATACAATATGTGGTTTGAGGACTTGAAGGTTATTTGAATACTTATTATTGTCGATATACAATTGATACTCATTATATTAGATTTTGGAAGTATTTTGGGTGATAAGAACTTGGATGAAAATCTAAGAATCACAATGGCATACACCTCAATCATTCTGTCGATGATCGTTTTAAAATTGGGCATCTGAAAGTTCTCAACCGAGAGTAGACTATACAAGGAACGGACACTCGAGCATTCATTGTATGATGGGATGTCATGACCGTCGTATCGAACATTCAATTCTATTGCCAAAATGAACGCCCAAATCTAAATCGGATGTCCTCTATATGATGAGATGATCAATCAATTAGATAAAATGTCACGACCACCATATCGAACAATCAAATATACTGCCAGATCATATGCTCAATACAACAATGGTCGACTGCTATGATATGATGATGTGCTAGTGTCAAACCCCCTTCTAGATCAAGTGACCGATCCTTTGGCCAAACGTCCGGTGAAGTTCGAGAGTTACACATGGACTTAACGGGAGGCTGCTGGCAAGAACGGGCGCCCGATAAGCTAGAATATCAGACGTCCATAAACTTAGACAGAACCTCATATGTCTCTTTTTTGACTTGATCCATATCCAATTGATTTACTTTACCATTTCATGTACACTCATATGATCCCTACCTACGAGCAAGAGCTACCCTTACTCCTTATAATTGATTGGCCTTAGGGCGAAAAGATAGTTTAAATGTTAAAAGATAAAAGATGTAAGATGTAGATCACCTTTGTCTATACTTATGAATTGGGAAGAACTAAGTAAGTGGTTAAATGAAGGGACAGGTAGATATATTCCTGTTGTGTGGGTTGCTCCACCCTAAGCAAAGAAGAGGACTTTCACACAATTGCGTGATGCAATCCTCCCTTCATCATAAAGGTATTGTCATGGCATTCATCCCCATGCCCTATGACATAGGTTTTATCATTTCTTAAGACACACCCCTAATAAGAGGAGAGCTCTTCCACTGTGTTCGTCCCCATCCCTTGCCTCACTGGAGATTAAGAGAGGGAGAGAGAGATTACCGGACGAGAGAGGAAGCTCGGTGTTGCATCGCCAGAGATGTCGAGGGATTCGTAGAGAGGAGAGAGGGATTCGTAGAGGAGAGAGTTGAGGGAAAGAGGGATTCGCAGAGGAGAGAGGACGTCCACCAATTTCTCGTGAGATGGATGACCAGCATCCGATGGCATCTGGATGCGTGCGCGATCGCATGAGCTGTTGGATCTCCACTGGACGGTTTTGATCCTGTTTCCTACTGTGCGCTTAGTACCTTCATTTTACCCATATATTAAATAAATTTCTATTTGTTTCTCAAATGCATTGTTAGATGCATAACAATAAAATATAATATAATAATTAAAGCATAATATCTTAAAAATCAAATAATATAATAAGATAAGTATCAATTAAATAAATGAAAATTGAAAATTTTCATAATTATAAATAAAAGAATATTGACTATATGTGATGAAAAATGAAAAAAAGTTAGAACATAAATTTAAATAAGTGTGCGCATGCGCAAGTGATGTGTCCTAAAATTTTTAATTTTTCTCCTAATTAAAATTTTCATGTTTGTCTAACAGGACCCAAATCAGTCGACCGATTTGAGCCAAACCGGCGGAGTTTTACAGCACTGCGCACGTCATTTATTGCAAAATTATCACTAATCAATTCTATACAATGACTTTAAATAATATTACAGGCAACCAAATGAGAACATCGAATCAGATTATATATTTTTTTGCTTTCGCCGATTATTTTTCCTTCTTTTTCATTTGGTTCTTTTAAAAAGCTCACAGTTAAGTTTCTTTACTAATCTTATATCCAAAATTTTATTTACTTTCTAACTAATAGCATCCTAGATGGAGAGCAGATGAGACTTAAATTTATTCTAAATTTATTCTCATGTTGGAGATTATTTTTTATGAACATGAGCTAATCCACAATGAAATTTCTACGTTTGGTCAAAATCCAATCAGATTTTTTAATTTTCTTTAGCAAAATTTTCAATGAAATTAGCTGTTTGTGTTTGTGGGTCCTGAAGCTATTGTTGAGTTGATTGATTGCCATTCGGAAACAGCAAGGAAATAATAGTAACTTTAGATTCATATTAGAAAAGGAAATTTAAGTTACGTAAACAATTTAAATGGTCTGGGGAGGATTGCTATCTTAAGTTATTCTGGTTTTTTTCCAAAGAGGCCAAACAAAATTCACTAGAAAAAAAATTAGATTGCTAGTTTTTTCAGTCTCGAATTAAAAGTTTCTTGTTTAATTTTTAGAATCATTAAAATTTTCTTTTTCAATTGTGCTAGAAATTTAGGATACCGAATTCATCATATATTATGAGACAACGGTGAAATATTTGAAAAAAAAAAAACGAATATGACTGCTGTAACGATTAAACCGTAGAAGCAAAGAGATTCATATCAAGCGAACAAATCGGGCGGGTCAGGTCGGGTCAGCCCTCTGTAGAGGGATGGATCCGATCCAACCCGACCCGAACCGGTCGGGTTGGATCGGTCAGGTGGTCGGGTCATTTTTTTTAAAAAATTTTTCCTTACATTTTCTATTATTTAATATAAAAAATATGATATAATATTTATTTTAAAAGCATAAAATAATTTGTTAAGCATTTATATATTATTTTCCATATTTAAAATATTTTATTTTAATAATTTTTAAAATTTTTAGTATAAAATATAGGCTGAAAACTAAAAAAATTAAAAAAAATAAAAAAAATTCGGGCCCTTCGGGTCGGGTCGGGTCAACTCGGTTCGAAAAATTTCGACTCATACCCGACCCGAATTAGGGTCGGGTCAACTCGGTTCAAAAAATTTCGATCCGTACCCGACCCGAACTAGGGTCGGGTTGAGGTTGGGTCGGGTCGGGTCCGACTCGACCACGGATCCTAGTTTGGGTCGGGTCGGATCATCGGGTTCGCAGGTTGGTCCGACCCGTTGAACACCCTTAGTTCAGAACCCTTAAACGAAAATTGTGACAACCTACAACTTCCTTTGGCTCCACAAGAGGTGAAACCGAAAAAATCAATCGTTTAAATTTGAATTCAAAACTTCAACGAAAATCAACGTTTCAAAAATAAACTAACTCTGAAAATTTTCAAAAATTTTGGCATGACGTATGCGTAAATTCATCTATACGTCATATACAACAATTCATATAGTTCTCATTTCAACAATTAACTTCAAAACTGTAATTATCACAGGCAGTTATAAGATCATTACTGACAATTCATCATATAGCTAAAATCGTGAAATGCATGCCCAAAATAGTGAGTCTCAAGCTCACCCTCGAATTAAAATCATGAGCCAAATGCTCGTAACCATATGACGTCAGCGTCCTTCGCTCCACACAATTATCCAACATTTTCAAAATCTTTTAAAACATTCATCAAATAATAAATCCGTATAAGAAAGATTAAATATTTAATTTAATAAAATTTAGTTTAATTTAAAATTTAAAATATTATATATTTTTAGAGGGGGGGGGGGGGATCTATATTTTTCCTTTCCTCTAACATTCTATATTTTTAAATGAACCATAATAGCCTCAAAAGAAGGAGATTTCAAGGACAATTTTGTCCTCTCAAGAAGAAAGAAAAAGTAAATTAAAATATCCTGAAAAGCAAAGATATCTTATGAACATTGTAGAAAAAAGTGAATCCTTCTTCTCCTAAAAGTGGATGTGGTTATAAGACAATTTCGTCCTTAAAAAAAGTTGGACAGAATCAACCTCAAAATCCTTCTCCCTCTCAATCAACCTCACTCATTTCTCCTTCCCGAACGCTCCAGTCGGCAGCTCTCATTTCCCTCTCATAGCAACAGCAGCTCAAAGCCCCATCCTCTCCCCCTCATCTCTTAATTTCAGCCGACTAACAAACAACAACAAAGGAAGCACCAATAGAGGAAAATAAAAGCTTAAACTATTAAAAAGAGCAATATCAATTTTTTTTATATTCTTAATAAATTTTCATTAGAATGTGATCCATTAGCCTAGTAGATTGAAAAGAAATAAAAAACAGTTACGAGAGCAAGAAAACTCCCATTTAATTTTCCTTAACTAATCTTATATGGAAAATTTATTTGATTTATAATTAATACAGTTCTCGATGGAGAGCAGATTAGACTTAAATTTATTCTCATATTTGGCGATGATTTTCTATGAACATGGGCGTATATTTCTTAAGTAGGTTTTTTCAATGAAATTAGTTGTTTATCTTTGTGAGTTCCGAATTGTTGATTGATTGGCATTCGTCAAAACAAGGAAGAGAACAGTAATTTTAGGTTCATATTAGAAAAGCAATTTTAGTACATAGAAAATTTAACTGGTCTAGGGAGGATTTTTTTTTTCTCTAAAGGGGTCAAATAAAATTTACTAGAACAAAACCGATCAAGTCAAAATGGAAAATGGTCATGCCAAGCCATGTCCACTTATGTTTGACCATGCAAACGACTCGTGCTAGATCGATGATTTGATCATGCCACGAAATGTGTATTGACGTTAAGTGGTTAAAACATGTCGAGTCAGATGACTCTATTTTTTCTCTTCAATTTAAGTATTAAAATTTAACTGATTATAATATATATATGAAATATAACATTAACTTATTATAGAATATATATAATATAATATTAATATTCTATATATGATTACTACTATTATTTTATAATAATTATACATTTAAATTTTTAAATACATTACGTCATTATTAAGGAAATAAGTTTAATAATAAAATATTAAAATTTTCAGTTATTTGTAAAATGAATAACTATATTACACTTTATACATAATATTTATCTGTAAGTTTTTAATAAGAGATTAATGTATATGCTGAGCAGCCAAAATTCTGCATACATGCAGAGCATTTGGGACAATTGATATCAAGATCAACGGAGCATGGAATCTACTACTCTCTCGTCTCACGAAGGTCCCCTACTCTCTCTCCATCTCTTTGAGCCAAGGGAAGTGCTACGACGTGTTGGCTCTTTGAAGTGTTGTTCTCTCTCCCTCCCCTCCCTCCCTCCCTTCGTAGTTCCTCGTCCATGTCAAGTTCGCATGAGGTTGGCAACTCTCTCTCCATGCGATCTTTTCTTCATATCACACACACACACTCTCTCTTATCTGTATGTGTTCTCTCTCGCTCTCAAAGTTAATTCTGCTTCTCTCTCTCATCTCCATGTCAAATTCACAAGGACAGTCGCTGCATTGCTTTACGCCAGAATCCAGATGTTGAATCCGCTTCTCTCTCATCTCCATGTCAATTTCACAATGGCACTCTTTCCGTGGAATCTGCAACATCCGATTCTCTCTCATCTCTTTCCGTGGAATCTGCGAAGACTACATCTCTCTCTCCATCTCCCTCCCTCTATCCCCCTAGCTCTCCACAAGTTGGTGTTGTTGCTTTTTGGTAGGGGATGACATCATCACAGTGGGGTCCAAGGCCAGAACGGCGTCAGCGGGGAAGGGCGAAAGCACGGGACATTGGCATTGCTCTCCCAGCGAAGCAATGCTCCATCGTCCGTTGATATGAAGATCAACGGTCCCAAATACTCCTCATGTAGGTGAAACTTTGGCCCTCAGCATATACATTAATCCCTTTTAATAAATAGTAATATACTATATGTATTTTATTATATAATTCATAATAGTATAATATTATATTAACATTAGTAGTATAAGTAGTTAGGAACTATGCACTACATACTAAAACTAATAATGGACGCTAACTATTTTAGTCCACTACTAGAAAATTATCATTTTCTGACGAGCAATTTGCGACGGATAGTCCGTCGCAAATTGCGACGGATAGAAATCCGTCGTAATTTACGACGGATTTTGCGACAGATTTTTCGACGGTTACAACCGTCAAAAATGAAAATAATAAATTATGTAATTTATTATATTATTATTTTATTTTTTGACGATTAGGAACGTCGATATTTCTGACGGATATCAATCCGTCGTAATTTTTGACGGATTTTCCGACGGTTACAACCGTCTGAAATGAAAAAATAAATTATGTAATTTATTATATTATTATTTTATTTTTTGATGATTAGGCACGTCGATATTTCCAACGGATATCCATCCATCGCAATTTCCGACGGATTTTTCGACGGTTACGATCGTCAGAAATGAAAAAAATAAATTATGTATATTTTATATTATTATTTAATTTTTTGACGATTAAGAACGTTGATATTTCCGACGGATATCTATCCGTCGTAATTTTCGAATGGATAATAATATAATATGAGGAGTATTTTATTAATATAATTAGCGACAGTTCAAACCGTCACAATTTTTTATGGTTCCGATCGTCATAATAATTAGCGACTGTTCAAACCGTCAGTAAAATAAAAAATAAATATTATATATAACTAAATATAGTATTTTATTTTTATAATTAAATATTTTTTGACGATCATAACCGTTGATAACTTTAAAAATAGTTAATATTTACTTTTCCGACGACTAGAGCCGTCGATAATTAAAATTTCGTTATCTCACTTTTTTTTTTCATTTTTCCGCTTTCTCATCTTTCCACCTATATATTTATATATAATACCCCTTTTTTTCCTCCTCTCCTCTCTCCCTCCTCCCCCCTCTCTCTCTCCCTATCCCGGTCGGCGAGCCTCCGATCGGACGTCAAGTGTCGACCGCCGACGATCCTCTCCCGCCGACGTCTCTCTCTCCGGCCCGGGCCGCCAGGCGGCCGGATCTCGTCGCTGGCGGCCGGATCGACCTTTGGCGGCCGGATCTTGCCGCTGGCGGCCGGATCGGTCGCCTGGCAGCTGGATTCGTCCGTCGCGGCCGGCTAGGTCGCCTAGCGGCCGGATCCGACCGTATCGGCCGCATCACGGCCGCTGGCCTTCGGATTGCCCGCTGGCGGCCGAATCAGGTCGCCGGCCGGCTAATTTTTTTATATTATAAAAGTTTTTTACGACGGTTTCGACCACCGAAACTTCGGCAGTCGTCGGGCGACCGCCAAAATTTTTGGCGATAGCAACCTGTCGAAAACTTCGGTGGTCACAATTGCCGAAGTTTTCGACGGTTTCGTCGACCATCGCAAATATCGGCGGTCGTGACCATCGAAATCCATCAAAATTTCCGGCGGTTCTTTCCCAACCGTCGGAAATTGATTTGCGATGACCATTTTTTGGACGAATGTGATTTTGTCGAAAAAATCATCGAAAACGACGTTTCCGACGGTTTTGGGGGAAATTACAGACGGTCTGGACCGTCTGTAATTCCCCTTTTTCTTGTAGTGGTCTACATCCACGGGATGAGTGTTGCATTATTATTATAAAATAAGAAAAAAATGCAAATTCATAAAGAATTACAAATGACAATCCTGCAATAATAAATTTATGAAGAAATATAAGCAAAGGTATCCGTTTCGTCATCATCTTTCATATATGATAACTTGACATTGAGTTTTATCATCAACAACAAATCAATCTTTTAGTAATATACAATTGATTTAGAGTTCATTATATTTTGAAATATGTAGAAAAATATTATTTTGATACCACTGTAGTCAAAGCAACTAAAAGATATCGAGTTAAAACAGAGAGAAATTTGACACGTACGATCCCAAAGCATCAATATCATTGCTACATTTATTTGGACATGATAAATAATCTTGCAATTCACTATACACACACCACCACCTCCACCACACACACACACCCCACCAAGAAGACATGAATCAATCTTTAAAAAATTCATTGGAAATGTTAGTTTCTCTCATAAACCATTTTCGACAATGTCCCTTGAACATATGATTCATCGTCATTATTAAAATTATTATAAGAGAAAATTATTTTAATATTCTAAAAATTTTGATTCCATCAAATAAATTGTTTCAAAAAATTTATTTGATAATTCACATTTATTAAATGAACTTGTCATTTTATGAAGTTGATTAATTATTAAATGTTAAGTGGAAAGTAAATAACCAATAATTTTAAAGTAGCATAGTAGAAGACTTGCAATAATTTCATAACCACATTAGAAACATTAAGTTCTGATTTTATAATTCGAGTTGATGGGCATTACATCTAAGGTAGTCAAGATCGAAAACTTACGTAAGAATCATAACATCTTACCTATATATTAAAAAATAATTTAATATATAAAATTATATAATTTAAAAAAAAATAAATTTGTAATGATTTATATTACAAATAATGTTAACTTGAGTACTATCCTATTAAGAATTCCTACCAACACTTATATATTACTTATATATAATAGTAATCTAGTGTGAAATGATAAAAAATAACAATAGCATGATTAATATAGAATACAATTGCATAAATATTTTTTTGATAAACCTTGTTGTTAAAATTATTTTTTAGAAAAATAGTTTTAAAATTTTAATTATAACCAATCATCTTTTTCTTAATTTTATTTCTCAAAAAATTATGTTGCACTAGGTGAAAATGTAAAAAAAAATGAAAAAAAAATTGAAAATTAAAATGATAGGATCGGTAGGATCTTACCGATCTTACAAAAATGATCTCAAATTTGAGATCGAGATCATGGATCCTAGATAGAATCATAAGATAGATCATACGATCTTATGATTAAGATCGCGATCTTGATAACCATGATTACATCAATATCAAAATGTAATTATCGAGTGAATGTCTAAATTAAATATATAATTTAAGCATGTCATAAATAGTATTATATCTTTAGAACACAGTAGTATTCAATTTTCTATACATAATATTATAATGATGATAAATTTCTTTAAATTATTGTCTTCTAAGTTTAGAGTGACGTAAATTTGTAATTACTATATTGAATTTTCAAGTACTCTAATGAACATTTTTAATTCTTTTTTGGAGACATAAAATGATAATATGAGATGACATCTTTCATAAAAAAAGAAGTCCATTTAAAACAAGATTTAATCTTTAAATTAAAAATGCATAGCGAATTATTAACACTTGCATAATCAATAGTAAGACAAAAGTATTTATCTTGAAGGTCATATTCGCTAATTACTTTTTCTATAACATTTACAATTTGCAAACTGTTATAAGAGTGTTCAATTTGTTTAAATGTAATATATAATTTATTTTTTACAATACCCAATTTGTATCAACCCAATATATTGGGTGTGATCATACCAGTACTGATGCACCAGATCTAATCAGAACTCCGAAGTTAAGCGTACTTGGACGAGATTAGTACTAAGATGGGTGAACTCTTGGGAAGTCCTCGTGTTGTACCCCTTTTAATGAAGAGAGTTGGTCTCTGGAGGGTAGTGGTAGTCCGAAACCTTCCTTATACGGATGCAAGGCGCACAGGGAAGGTAATTTTACATATAAGTCATGGATCAACATAAGTTTACAGTAGCATATCCTATTTTTTGTTTGCAATTTCTAATTAATATCACAAAATCACTATGAGATAATACCAGGCAACAATGGAAAGTCTAGCATAGGGGGCCCATGCCACGTGTTCATATGATAAGAGCAATGATGACAAAGGTTCTTGTCATGCAGAGGAGGGTTCACATCGCTCGGTTATCTGCAACTTCCTTTCTTATGTTTGGCCATCAGACTATTCCAGGTGGCTCTATGAAAGTTCCAAATGGTGCCTCCATCTCGTGGAGTTGTTGGTCTCCTGCTGACCAAGGGAAAAGGCTCTCCCATGTATGAATGATAGTTCTTCATCTGGAAGGTGTTCCCTTGCACCTTTGGTACAAGGAGACAGTCAATGAACTTGTTTCATCCTTTGTTGTGGTTCAGGATGTCATCTTCCTATCTTATGACACTAGTGATGTCTCCCGGATCAGAGCCGAGGTGATGATGAAGCCATCATGCCCGATTCCACGAATGATTCTTTTGCTCTTTGGTGAATATGAGTATCCTGTCAACATTTCAATGGTCTCCCGAACCTGGTCGGAGATGGTCACAAAGAACTGTCCGGCGCCGGCGAGCCGCTGTCAGTTATGGCAAGCGAAATCTAAGGAATTAATACAGGAAAATGATGCAATCCAGATTCCATTGATTCTGATAATGCAGATTTTCAAAATAAGGAATCAAAACTGCCAATTCAGGTGGTAGGAGAACAGGTGGTTGGAGAGAATAATGCAGATTTTCAAAATAAGGAAACAAAAATGGCAAAACAGGTGGTAAGAGAAAACAATGCAGATTTTCAAAATAAGGGATCAAAATTGCCAATTCCATCATTAGTTATATGGAGCATTTGATTTGGATTCTGTTGGTGAGTTACAGTTTCAAGGCTTGGAGAATCACCAGAAGAATATTCTCTCAGACTCACCCAATGGGCTGAGTCAAGCTTGTGCTAGTCCCAATTTATTAGTGTTTTTAAAATCGGACCGGACCGGCCGGTTCGACCGGTTCAACTACGAACCAGAGGTGAAAAAATGAAAAAAAAAGAAAAAAAAGAAAGTGTATGATAATAGGGAATCTAGAATAATAGAAAGAGGAGTAATACAAGTTATTTGATTGTAAAGAATAAATGGATGTAAATAATAAGGAAAGTAATTTGAATTTGAAATGAAATTGGAAAGATATTAATAAAGATAAATTTGAAAAAATTATCATGAACATAAATAAGAAGATGACAAAATTTGAATTATTATAAATATTATACAATAAAATATGAAAATGGAAATATAGTAATATAGTAAATTTTATAAGATAAACTTATACAAGAAATCAAATAATATGGAAAGCAAATATGAATTTGAAAAATAAAATGAGGGCAAGATAATAGTAATGGAAATCCAAAAAAGGAAATTATTCATGAAATTATTAAATAATTAAATACAAAATTAATTAATGATAAATAATATATATTCTTAAAATGTAAAAAATAAATTATTAATATTTGATTAATTTAAAATGATGATTAATATACTTTTATTTCATTATTTTTTTACCTTTTATACTTTTATTTGTAATATATTATTCTAAAGTAATAAAATAATACTATTTTAATAAAAATTCGGTTCAATCCGGTCGAACCGATCGAACCATGACCCAATTGGCCGACCGGTTCGATGATCGGTCCGATTTTAAAAACATTGCAACTTATCTCTGAAGGGCCATGTCTCAGAGACACCCGAGCTGGGGCCACGTCATGCTAGTAGGCGACCAACACTTGAAGTTCCAACAGAATATGCTGATGCTTCATCATCACCGACAAACAATCACGTCCTCTCAGCTGAAGTTGAGGTTATGGCAGAAGCGATGCAGGACAAAAGGCGGAGGCGGCGATCCTTAACATCCTCATCTAGTGATTGTGACAGTCCTCTGGTGTCGGCGTCTACACAGGTTACCCCATGAAGGTCATAACGTGGAATGTCAGTGGCCTTGGTGACAGTACCAGGTGCACTACTCTAGGGCGATACCTACGACAATGGCGTGCAGATGTAGCTCTACTCCAAGAAACCAAATTAGAAAATACTGACTCACGGATGATTCGCGATATTGGTGGTGGTTGTTGCTCAGAGTTCCGATCTCTCAACTCAATTGGAAGGTCTGGGAGTTGTTTAATATGCTAGAATGGGGACATATTTTCATTTGAGAGTGAACACACTCGAACTTTCTCCCTATCAGATCAAATGGTGTTAAGATCTTGGTGTCATGCATTTATGGGTCCAGGAGCATGTAAGGAGAGTTGATATGTGGGAGGAACTACTTTATCTTCACAATATGAACCCAAATGTGTGTTGGCTAATAGGTGGTGATTTTAATGTCACGTTGGATGTAGCAGACAGACCTGCTTCAAGACGGGGTAGAGATCTCGATGCTTAAGCCTTCCGCGACGTCATTGATGAGTTGAGACTTGTAGATTTCCCAACTGCTAATTGTCGATACACTTGGCACAGCGCGACGACTCTAATGGCAAGATCAAAACTCGATAGGTTTCTTGGTTCACTTGAACTTGCAGAACAATTTCAATTGTCCTCTGTTTCAGCGCTTGAAAGGCCTTTTTCAGATCATATGCCATTATTATGGAATTCAAATGAAGCCTCCCCATTTGGTACTTACTTTAAATTTGAGAAATCCTGGCGCAACGAAAGAGACTTTCATGCAATTATCGAAGAGGAATGGAAGAGTTATCCTACCTCAACTTCTATGACGAGGACATTGTTGATAAACTAGCGCGATTGTGAGCTTTTCTCCGGGACTATAAAAAAGGATATGTGCTATCCGAGATCACCAACAAAAGGAATCCCTAGGCAAGATCTCCGTGCTTGATCGCATGGAAGATGTTCGAGCACTAACGCCCGGTGAGCAGGCTCATCACCAAAGGCTCCAAGAGGTGGTGGCTAATGAAGACAAGAAGACTGAGGTGGAATGGCGACAACGGTCAAGGCAACTATGGCTCAAGGAAGGTGACTCTAACACTCGCTTCTTCCATGCATACGCTAGCGGGAGGCGCCGACAAAATCACATTGATCATCTTATGGTGAATGGAGTGGAGGTAACAGGGCGACATACTGTAGGAGAAGCTGTGACAAATTACTTACATGCCTTCACTGGACGAAGGCAAGCAGGGATGTGGGAATGGGCAGACCGTTCCTACTTTATCTCATGAATAGGCTGCACAGATGGTCCAACCATTCTAAAAAAAAAGAAGTGATTAAAGCTCTCAGGGATCTAAATGGTGAAGGATCACCAGGCCCAGATGGATTTCCAATGTTTTTCTATAGAGAATTTTGGTCACTAATCGGACTCGAAGTGATGGCAGTCCTTCGAGAATTTGCTGCCAGAAACTCAGGGGTTGAAAGGGTCAATAAATTCTTTCTATTTCTTCTACCCAAGAAAGAAGCTGCTGATAGAGTGGAAGACTTCCGTCCGATTGCACTCTCTAATGCTCTTTATCTTATTATTGCATGTGTTTAGGCTAACAGGTTGCAGCTAGTTCTAGAGCACCTGATGCATCCAGTCCAAACAACTTTCCTTACTGGTCATTCGATTGTAGACAGTTTTGCAATGACAGTTTTGCGATGACATCAGAAATAATCTCAGCTTGGCGTCACACAAACAAACAAGGGTTCTTTTGGAAAGTTGATTTTTCTCAAGCATACGACTCGATTGACTAGTCATTTCTATGGCACTCTCTACGCAAGCGCGACTTTCCGGCAACTTGGATGTCCTGGATGAAACGTTGCATTTGCATTGTTTCTTTCTCTCCTCCGATTAATGAAACCCAGTTGCTGGATGGATTCAACTCCAACGAGGTGTTCACTAGGGCTGTCCGTTAGCCCCAATGCTTTTTGCCCTAGCCAATGACGCCTTAACCCATTGTTCTTTCTCTGCATGTAGGTCTAGAATTTTTTAGGATTCTCTGAATATTCTAAGAATGGCAGCACGATTATCCCTTTATTACAGTATGCAGATGATACTATGTTCTTTATTGAAGGTACCTCTGACGCGGCTCGGAAAGTTTCAATCTTGGTTGACATTTTCAGGGATTTTTTTTTATTACATATAAACAGATCTAAATCTTCACTTATCACCTTTGGTATGAATGATCTCGATTGTCAAGAGTGCTCCACAACATTACAAACGTCACTTTGTGCACTTCCTATTCAATATCTTGGACTACCTCTCACCGATAAAGCAATACTATCTCGAGATTGGATGCCAGTAATAGAACGAGTAAAACGACGACTCGTGGGTGGAGCTCCAAACTTCTATCATGAGGTGGTCGGCTTACTTTGTTGCGGTCAGTCCTTTCTGCTATTCCTATTTATTTTATGTCAGTCCTACCTCTTCCACGTTCTGTGAAAACTCGGATTGACAAGTTAAGAAGCAATTTCTTCTAGAATCACTCGGGCACTAGTACCCAATGTACACATTTAGTGGCTTGGAAGCATGTTTGCAAGTCAACTTCATAGGTCGGGTCCAATGCGACCCGTGAACACCCTCCGCACTGTGCTAATGTTGCCCGGTCAGTGTTGATTTGCATATAACTAAAAAAACCATCTTACACCATGTTGGGTCGAGTCAACTCCATGATACTTATGCCCGGGCTATGTCGTGCCCAAGTTACAACTGGGCGAGCTAGCACGACGTTTAGCGGGCTGGTGACATCGGCCCGCCCACCCGAAATTCCATTTTTAATATCAAGCATGGTTCATTCATATGATTGGTGTTTCATTTTTAAATTGAAATTTTCTTGTTTAAGTTTTAAAATTATCAATTTTTACCTTTTCAATTGTGCTTTAATACTGAATTCATTATATAGCATCCCAACAAAAAATAAATTTGTCACATGACAAGTCTACCTTTGTAAATTATACTCAATATCTTGAGTTTGACTAAATAGCATAAAAAAAGAAACCTTAATAAATGTGAAGGTTTAGAAGTTTAAATGATAATTAACACTGTAATCAACTAAATAAAAGGGTTACATTCTTATTACAACTTAAAATTGAACTGAAAATACTAAGCATGGCGATTAGTCCCTCATGTGCAATGCCTTCATCATCGCACACAATAAGGTCCACGTATTTATTATTCTGAACCTGCAGGGATCCGATGTAGAAGAGACAATTCTTCCATGAGTTTCGTAGTTCAATATGGGAAAATAATAACAATGAAATTATTAATTCATATAAAAGCAATCATATAAATGACCCATTTATTAGGATAAAGAAAAATGACATTATATATTTAGTTTTGAGAAATTTTTTTCATATGACTAATAGTTCAATGAGTTCATGGATGATTCAATATGATGCGATGTTGATGTTGTGTTCAATAATGCCATGTACGATATCTAAGAGTGTTCATGGGTCATTAGGAATGTTCATGGGTCACCCCAAATGCAACTTCAGTCCAACTTGATTTGAACCTGATCGAGTCCGACCTGGCATGAATGGGATTAGATGACCGGGTAATTATGATTTTAGACTTAAAAACATACTTAAATGAGTGCAAATTATTTATAATTATGAATTAACATCCCTTGACCCTGTATAGTAAATTATGATTATGAACCAAATGACTTTTGAAAATCAGCTTGCCGTGGCAACTGGCAACACATAAACACACACTCTGAAGTTAAAGATTAAAAAGATCTTCCCTCCCCCCCCCCCCCCCCCCCCCCCCCCCCCCCCCCATCCATCTTTTTATTTGGTCGACAACTTTTCTTTTTCTTACAAGAATATGAAACCGAAATAACTCAGACATATTTTTCCATTACGTACATGGAACTAGTAATCATGGCATCTGATCTAAATATACTTCGTCGGCAGTCAAACTGGTATACACGAAATCGCCGTCGGCCGTGTTAAGATTCTCTTCTCCAAGGCACCTCCTGCAATCGTAGTAGTAGACCGTAAAGGCTCCCATGATGTAGATAACGAGGGCTTGGATTAGGACCAGGTATCCGAACTGCACTGACATCTGCAACCAAATACTTTGAGCAGTTCGTTTGTAGCAGATCGCATAGACCTGGGTGACGACACCTGCGACCACGGGATAAGGCAAAAGAATGGCGACTGCCTTCCACTTCCTCCCTTGCACGAGCTCCATCGCCCTTTTGATCGCGCCCAGTCCGTAGTGGCCTTGCTCCAGGACTGAAACTGTCATGCTTATCGTCCACAATACTAACAGATACACGAACCAGATGGACGCCGAGAGAGACACGAGAGCAACAAGAAGGAGCACGATTATGGAGTTGTTGGAGATGTACACGAGCAGCCATGCGATGAGCACCAAGAGGAAGACGTAGCCGAAGGTCAGTAGGGACACCAAGAGCTGCGTGAGAAGAGGCCCTTTGAGCATCCCTTTTACCGCCCAGAGAGTCCCCTTAAGCGTTTTCGCCTGCTGGGTGTACACGACCGCAGTTGCGTAGATGATTAGTGTCTTCACGACGGCGTTTATGAAGAAGGCTACGATGACGTAGACGATCTCCATGGCAGCCAACTCTTTGGTCTCCTTCGTGATGGCTGCCAAGAGAGTGGAGTAAAGGGGGCTCATGGGGTCGAGGTTGCGGATGACTAGAAACTTGGCCGCGAGGTCCATGAGGACGGGTAGAATGGCCAGCTGGTTGACGGCGGCCAGGATGGCGGAGACGGCCAGAGAGATGAGGAAGACATAGAGGATTAGCTTCCTGTTGTTCTTGGGAAGGATGAGGGCTTCCCTGAGGATGCCCAGGGTACTGAGTGGCGTGTGTGCTTTGGCCATGGCAGTGGATGGAGTTCTGTGAATGGATCTGGCGCATCACATATATACACATACTTGCCGTAAATACTTGGGAAAAGACTTTAAACAAAGACTTGATCAAGTTGCCACCGAAAAAAAAAAGGACTTGACCAAGTCATTCATATCAAGTGGGATACGTTGGCCACTTTGCTAATTAACTAATGTTTTATCATTCCCGTATTTGAAAGTGTCGAAATAAAAATTAGGATCATTAATATGAGGAATAAGACTTACAACTAAAATTTCCAACTACAAATTATTTCGAATTCAAATTCTTAAATCAGCATAAATTACCAGTAATCAAAACTGATTCTTTTCTAAAGAAGCCAAACAAAATCTATTATATATATATATTCATTCACATGGTTGGTTTATTAACTTCTCTAATTAGCACCTAACAAATTAATTTCACGTATATAAGTCATAAAAGAAAATATTGAATTCATAGGAGAATTTTCTTGTCTTGATGTAGCGTGTTAAAAATCGTGAGTCATATCATATGAAATACTACGTCAATATCATATGGAATCTACTCAATGACTAGATTGGCTTGTTGAAAAATAAAAAATGGACTAGTAAATTACTTTCATCTTTTTTTTTTGGTCAGAAGCGGTGCCAACGATCCACTCGCATGGTGCTACTGAGCGCACTGTTTATATATTAAAGGTCGAACCATCATCGAGCCTAACTAATTCGGGTAGGAGAAGCTTCCAAGAAAGATTTTCTATGTTCATAAGATTCAAACATGAGACCTTGCTTAAGCTAAAAAGAGTATATTACTTCATCTAATGCCTCATAAATATGGCTGCTGGGACATGTGGAGAATATCTTGATGGGTGCAAATGTGCAATATGTACGTACTTGACCGGCCATCAACTCTCATTTAGAGATGTTCACGAATCCGGTTTGACCCAACCCAACTTCGAATTCGACCCGACCCATCCGATTTTGATCGGGTCGGATCAGTTCACCCCACTTTTAAATGTTGGATTCGATTCGACCGGAATTCGATTCGGGTCGGATTGAATCGGGTCGGGTGGTCGGATTACCCGACCACCACTTTTTTCTTTTTTTTTAATTTTTTCCTTACTTTATCTATTATTTAATATAAAAATATTATATAATATTTATTTAAAAAGTATAAAATAACTTATTCAACATTTAAACATTATTTTACACATTTAAAATATTTTATTTTAATATTTTTTTTATACATAATATAAGTTAAAAACTAAAAAAAATAAAAAAAATCAGGTCTTTGGGTCGGGTTGGGTCGGCGAGTTCGCGGGTTGACCCGACCCACTGAACAACACTATTCTCATCGATGACTCGGTCAAACTGAATAGATTAGATCGAATTCGACAATAAAAGTTAATAAAATATACTAAATAAATTTCTATTTTTATCTCAAATGCATTGTAAGATGTATAGCAATAAAATACAATATAATAAATTAAAACAAAATATCTTAAAAATCAAATAACATAATAAAATAAGTTTACATGAAAGTTGAAAATTTTCATTATTATAAATAAAAGAATATCGTGGATATGCAATGAAAAATGGAAAAAGTTAGAACATAAATATGAATGTGTGTGTGCAAGTGATGGGTGCTATTTTTTTTTTAATTTTTTCTATCTTTGCCCAATCAACGGGCCATTTTGAAGGCCGGACACCGGTCAGATCGATCTAAATCAGATCAGATTTTTACGGTACTGCACAGGTGCAATTGTTGAAAAATAATCACTAATCAATTCTATACAATGACTTTAACTAATATTACAGGCAACCAAATGAGAACAATTCGAAACAGATTTGATTTTTTTTTAGCTTTGGCCAATTCTCTTTCCTTCCTTTCATTCGGTTCTTTAAAAAAGCTCACAGTTAAGTTTTCTTTACTAATCTTATATCCAAAATTTTATTTACTTTCTAACTAATAGCATCCTAGATGGAGAGCAGATGAGACTTAAATTTATTCTCATGTTGGAGATTATTTTCTATGAACATGGGCTAATCCACAATGAAATTTCTACATTTGGTCAAAATCCAATCAGATTTTTGAATTTTCTTTAGCAAAATTTTCAATGAAATTAGCTGTTTGTGTTTGTGGGTCCTGAAGGTAATGTTGAGGTGATTGATTGCCATCCGGAAACAGCAAGGAAATAACAGTAACTTTAGATTCATATTAGAAAAGGAGATTTAACTAAGGAAAGATCGGCGCACTGACAGCGGACTGCGTCTCAAGTAATCAACGGGCCGCTCAAATCTCAACACCGGATTGCCTTTCCTAGACATTGGTGAGTTCTAGACCATGTGACCGAAAAAAATAGAAAAAAAATTAAGTTACATAAACAATTTAAATTGTCTGAGGAGGATTGTTATCTTAAGTTTCATCGGATCGGATCAGATTTGTTCACGGGTCAAATTCAACCCAACTCGTAAACACCCTTAGATTCTTTTTTCAAAGAGGCCAAATAAAATTCGCTAGAAAAAAAATGCCATACTTTGGTTCATTTAGATTGCTGGTGTTTTCAATCTCGAAGTAAAAGTTTTTTCTTTAATTTTTAGAATCATTGAATTTTGCTTTTACGATTGTGCTAGAATACCGAATTCATCATATATTATCAGACATCGGTGAAATATTTGGAAAAGAAAAATATGAATAGACTGCTGTAACGATTAAACCGTAGAAGCAAAGAGATTCATATCAATCGAACAAATTCCTTAAGTAGAGTTTCAGCAAAATATTTTTTGATTTGTGAATTCAGAAATTCAGATCCCTTAAACGGAAATGCTTGCAAATTATATCTAATCAAATTGACTACTAATTACTACTTTCCAACTCTAAGGAAACTTAAAATGATATCTAATCAGACTGACACTCTGGTCACTCTGAAATCCATCTGCTATTGAGCTAAAGAATATACTAGCTGAACCGAGTCCTCATTCAACTAAGCCCTTTTTTTTGTTGAACCAGGGTCAACACCTTTAGTGGAACCAATATTGTTATCTTTTTTCTTTAGGTTTTTTTATTTGATGTTTCTTTTTTTTTTCTTTTCAACTTTTTCTTTTCTTCTATCATTTTCTTTTCTTTACTTTTCCTACATAAAATAATTTAATTATTATATAAAAAATATTCATTATAAAGGATTAATATAACATTATTTATTAATTATCATTTCATTAAAAATTAATATTTCATTTAATATAAGCTATTAAAAATAATTTTTAATATTTAAATTATATATTTTTTAGCAAAATTGTTGGCATAATTTTTTTAATATAAATTTATTTTTAAACAAATTTTAGGACAAATTATATCGTCCTTCAACTTTGAGTATGTACGACCCTCAACTTCAATTTGTAACTAAAACGTCCACCATTGATTTTATTACACAATTCATCCACTTGACTAATGATAGTAGATTTTTCGATTGCCTTAATTACGTGGTTGTCACTGGCTGTTTCTCTTTCATCTACATCATTTTAAAAAATAATATAAATAAATCATAAACAAACACTACAAAAAACTTGAGGAACAATGGTCCAATGAACTTGACGCTAATGCAGCGCTATTGAGTCTCTGGAAGCTATAGCGCCACCTTAGCGTCCAAATAGCGTCGACAAAATGCGACGCCAGTAATCGATGGATATTGGCATCATAATAGAGTCAACAATGATGGAGATGCTACTAGCGCCAATGGTAGATGTTATATCGACGTTACAAAGACGCGTGATGTCGAGCTGGGAGCAGTAGACAGATGTCGCTAAGGAGACGCTAAAGTGGCGCTACGATGGTGGCGTTACTCTTTCATCAATCTTTTGCACTTGTAATAATGTCCCGGTAATTTTGAAGCTGAAAGCGTACTCTTAATAATGGCAAACATTCGGTCAAAACAACTTTCGCTCATATTAAATTCTAATTTCAAGTTCATTAATTGTGCCACTGTATAAGTTTGCTTTACGCATCCATCCCATAAATGTTCATCTGCTTCTTCGAAAAGATTATAAAATTTTGAAGTCGACGGATTCGGGTCTTCAATGTTTCGTCAATATTTTCTCCTAACATTGCATCTCATATTATGTCCCTGTACGGATTGCTTGAGTCACCCACACTGCATCTTCGCCATGAAAGAACTAATTTGTGTATGTCAGTAAAAAATCGTTGTAATATAAATTCTTCTGCACATCATATCTTACTTTCCACCAATAACATTTGCACTTTCGGCATGGACATAAGATTTCGTCATATGAATAAGCAACACCTTCATTTTGATATGCCACCTTAATGAATTCATCAATACCATCATTGTATTCTTCAGCTAGAACGTCACGTTTACCCTTTCGATGATGAATCTAACTACGATCTGACTTTGTCATTTCTGTAACGGACAACATTAAGCCATATGTCAATAAATTCATGTACTTGAAGTCCAAAAACACATATTTCAAGTATTTCATCATTGCTTCATAATCTTATTTTATTATAAAAAATGTGGATGTACATCCTTAGTAAAATTTATGAGAACATGATCAAAAAGAGGTGTACTAGAATTGTGAAAAAATCTATTAGTATTTGATTTCTAATAACTCGTAATCATGGAGCAAATTTGTTATACTCATGCATTTACTATAAGAGAGGTGGGGAGCAAAGTGGCATGCATTAGATCAATCATAAATGTCGAACGTTATGATTAACTCAACCATCTATAAACTAGGAATTACATTAATTTCAAGTAATTAATTAGGAATTAGATTAATTTCAAGTAATTAACTAATAATTAACTTAACATGATATTAGATTAAAAATAGCAAATTAACTAGTCCTTAGATTAGTTTCAAGTAATTAACCAATAATTAACTTAACATGCATTAGATTAAAAAATAAAAAATTAACTAGTCCTTAGATTAGTTTCAAGTAATTAGCTAGTAATTAACTTAACATGCATTAGATTAAAAAATAAAAAATTAATTAGTCCTTAGATTAGTTTCAAGTAATTAGCTAGTAATTAACTTAACTGCATTAGATTAAAAATAGCAAATTAACTAGTCCTTAGATTAGTTTCAAGTAATTAACTTAACATACATCAGATTAACTTAACTAGTAATTAAGTTAACATGCACTAGTAATTAACGAGTAATTAACTTAACATGCACTAGTAATTCACTTAACATGGATGGTGGCGGGCTCGTACCTTCTTAACCGGAGAAGGATGGCGACGGGCGGCGGACGACGGAGGAGGGTAAGCGGTGGAGGAAGGCAGCGGGTGACGGCCAGCACCGGACGGAGGAGCACAGTCGACGGGCAGAGGAGGCGGAGAGCCGCGGAGGCGGATGGCGGCGGATGGGCGGCGGAGGCGGATGGCGATGGATGGGTGGCGGAGGAGGCGGAGGTGGATGGGCGGCGGAGGCGAATGGCGGCGGAGGAGGCGGAGCAGCGGGCGGAGGCGGATGGCAGCGGAGGAGACGGCGGAGGTTGGCGCAGGGCGAATCGAAGGAAAACACAGCGAGTTCGATGAGGGTGGGGTCGGGCATCGGAGTAGCGAGCGTCGATCGTCGGGCATCGGAGCGAAGTGTGTCGACCGTCGGGCGTCGTCGGTCATGGTGAAAATCGATGAGCAAGCGTAATAGTAAAAAGTGAAAATGCAGAAGAGGGGCTAAGGATTTAAGTAAAGTTTTTGGCGCCTCATACTTCGCGATGGTACTTAGACGCTGCGGAGGCGCCATAATCGAGATTATATTTTGAGGCTGTAGGGATGCTATATCAAATTTTCTTCCTAATTTAACATAATAATATGTATATTGCATGAGTTATATATGTCTATTTATATGTCAATATGTGCCCGATTAAGTGAGGGTAATAAAAAGTCGACTAATGCGGTGCTATAGAGAAGCTAATACGTCGCTAAGACATATTAGTGACACAATAGCATCGTAGTAGTGTCTCTGCAAACTTAGCATCTCACTATGGAGACGCCAAATGACCCTAATTGCTTTTCTATATTCTAATTTTCTATTATATGTATGTAATTTTCTTTATCAAGATAGCGTCTCATCGCATTGTGCCACGTTTCAGTTGTTTTATTTCCTTCCCACAATCTAAAAATTATGGAATGCATATATAATTATTCATTTATGTATATAAAATTATAAGTCTATATGTATATGTGTATATAACAAAATTGTGTATCTATATATATACATACATACATATATATATATATATAATATGCGTATGTATATGTCTATATATGTGCAAGATTAAGTGTATAAGTATTCCAAGTATATATATGTATGTATATGTTTATATGTGCGAGATTAAGTGATAATAATATGTATACATGTACTTATTATATATAAGTATATACGTATATTTATATGTCTATATGTGTCCGATTAAGTGAGCATGATAAAAAGTCAGCTATTTCGGTGGAATACAGACGCTATTGAGTCGCTAAAATGAATTAGCGACACAATAGCGTCGACGTAGCATCTCATACGTTTTAGCATCCCAGTAAGGAGATGTCAGAGAGACGTTAATAGTGTCTCTATGGCGTCGACCAAGATTGTAGCTCTAGTGTGGCGCTAGGTAGACGCTATTGAGCCTCTATGGAGACGCTAAAATGGGATAATTTGTAACAAATCATGTCTCTTAATTCAACCATCATAATTTCATGATTAAGAATATAAAAATAATATATGTATAGTTAAGATATGATATATATTGTATGGATAAATAACATATATAATATAGGTAACAAATTATATATTTAGGAACATTCCTATGATGTAGACATATATAAGTAATCATGTAGGAATACATATATATGTTGAAGGTACATATACAATATTTAATTTATTTATTGATTAAAGTATAATATAGATAATATATAGGGTTGCATCAAAATAGATAACATATAGGAATATAAATATAGATAGCTTATATATAGTTATCTATTTCTTAATTAACATATATAGTTATGAGATGCCAAGTAAGTGTTAAAATAATGCTTCTTCATATTGGCATCTACATAGCATCGTCTTACCTGTGACACCAGCTAGCATCTCAGAAGATGCGATGCTAGCGTCGCGTCGCCGTTGACGCAAGAACAGTGCTAGATTTTCTCACACACTTTCGCTTCATGGCCCGCAATAATAGCGGCTACCTGGCGTCGCTATGGCGCCTTCATTAGCGCTTATTTCACGAAACGCTAAGACAATGCTAATGTCATGCTATTGAAAGGCAAGTAGCGTCGCCTCCTTGGGACTCAACTGGGACGCCATAACGGCGCTCGTGACGTCGATTTAGCGTCACCATGTTTCGAGACGCTATTTTGCATCGCTAATCATCAATTTTCTTATGGTGAAATATTAAAATAAAAATGAAAATGAAAAGGGGTCGGCGGCCCCCTTGTTTCTTCCTCACCGCGCACGAGGAAGTTGCGAGGGGGACTGACGCCCCCTTTTGAGAGCTCATGCATCGGCCCCTTGTTTCTTCCTCGTCGCGCACGAGGAAGACATGAGGGGGGCGGCGCCCCCCTCTGCACGTCGCCCCACTTGTTTCTTCCTCTCCGCACATGAGGAAGATGAGAGGGGGCCAGCACCCCCCTCTGCGAGCTCGCACGTCAGCGAGCTTGCATAAGGGGTGTCGGCCCCTTGTTTCTTTCTCGCCGCATGTGACGTAATCGTGAGGGGGGCCGATGTCCCCCTCTACGGGATCAAGCGCCGGAGAGCTCGTAGAGGGGGGGTGTCGGCCCTCTTGTTTCTTCATCACCGCGCGCGAGGGTGGGTGATGCCCTTTCTACGAGCTCGCACGTCGGCAAGCTCGTAGACATGGTGTCGGCCCCTTGTTTCTTCCTCTGTGAGCTTGCATAAGGGGGGTGCCGGCCCCATGTTTCTTCCTCGCCGCATGCGAGGAAGTCAAGAGGGGGATGGCATCCCCTTCTGTGTCGGCGAGCTCGCAAAGGGGGGCCGACAGGGCGTCGGCCCCTTGTTTCTTCCTCGCTACGCTCGCGAAAGACGCAAGGGGTCCGACACCCCCTCTGCAAGCTCACACGCGCCAAAGGGGTCGCAGAGGGCGGCGTCAGCCCCCCTATTTCTTCCTCGTCGAGCATGAAGCGAAGGGGGAAAGGCGCCTCCCGCCCAGTGCCGATGGAGAAGGGGGGTGCCGGCCCCCGCCAAGCGCAGATGGAGAAGGGGACTGCCTGCCCCCCTTTTCATTTTTTTATTTTTAATATTAGTTTATTATATATTTATATTATTTTATTTTATTTAATGATGTGGCTAAAAGAGAAATTGTCGATGTGGCAATCACGTAACCTAGGCAATCGAAAACCTATTATCGTTGGTCAAGTGGACGAATCGTATAATAAAATCAAAGTCGGAGGACGTTCTAGTTACAAATTAAAGTTGAGCGGACCGTTGAGATATCGACTTAAATTGGGGGACGATCCATGTAATTTACCCCAAATTTTAATCCTATATTTATAATACATATTTTTAATTCAAACACCAATTGAAATTAACCCATCACATTTACTTTTTTCTATCACATCAACTACCTTATTCTTCATCATCAAATTTTACTCCATCCAAACACATCCCGAACTAATTTGTCAATTCAACTATTCACTTGGAACTCGAAAGAACTCAAGTTCCGGTTTCCAAACGCCCAGTATGGTCCAATACCAACTTCAGCTTCTATCAATTGACACACTAATCGACCATACAGATTCTAGAATAGGAGATGAGCATACAACTCATGCTCTTCACATGGCACTGCAAGGAAAGCTAAGAAACTATGAAGATGAGCATAACAAAAATTAACTAAAGTTGTATCATTCCCGTATTTGAAAGTGTCAAAATAAAAATTAGGATCATTAATATGAGGAATAAGACTTACAACTAAAAAATTTCTAACTACAAATTATTTCGAATTCAAATTCTTAAATCAGAATAAATTACAGTTATCCGTTGATCTCAACACGCAACTCATAAGATGTCTAATCTTGTTACACTACAAGAAAAATTAACTTTTCAGACGGTCATGACCATCGAAAATTATGCGAAATCCGTCGAAAAATGGGGTTTTCGACGGTTTTTCAATCTATCAAAAAAATGCTCGTCGCAAACACTTTTTCGACGATCAAGAGATATCCGTCGAAAGTTCGGACGGTCGTGTTTGTCGGAAAATTCTGACGGTCACGATTGTCGATAGTTAGATGGTGGTGACCATCGACCGTCAAATATTTCGTAAATTTTTTTTACGGCCTAAGCCGTCCGAGATAACATATAAAATAATAAAAAAATGGCTGCCAACGGCCGTTTTGGGCCGCGAGGCGGCCGATTCGGGCTGCAGGCGGCTGATCCGCTGTGAGGCAGCCTGATCCGGCCGCGCCGATCCAGGCCGAGCGCTCCCGGATCAGGCCGCCAAGCGGCTGATCTATCGTGAGGCAGCCGATCCAGGCCGAGGGTCTCCGGCCATGGGAGAGAGAGAGAGGGGCTCGCAGACGAAAATCATCATCGTGCAATCGTCGTCGTCTGGGATGGAAGTCGTCGTCCCAAGATGGAAGAGAGAAAGAGAGAGAGGGGAGTAAATAGTGGAGAGTGGAGAGCTGGAATAAATAGGCCGAAAATGAAAAAAAGGCGGGAGAGTGTGGCGAGATTATTTTTTAATTACCAACGATTTAGACCATTGCAAAGTTTAATAATAAAATAATATTTTTACGTTACTGATGGTTTCGACCGTCATAATTTTTTACGGTTAGAATGGTCGATAATTTATAATAATAAAATACTAATTATATCAAATATTATGATATATTAGATTATAATAATTAATGATTTTTACGATTATCGACGATTCGGACCGTCGGAACTCAGAACTGTCGGTAATTATAATAATAAAATACTAATTATATTATATATTATAATATATAAGGTTATAACTTAATTATTTTTACAATTACCACGGTCAGAACTTCGAACTGTCGGTAATTATAATAATAAAATACTAATTATATTATATATTATGATATATAAGATCATAATATTTAATTATTTTTACGATTATCGAACTTCAGAACTGTCGATAATTATAATAATAAAATACTAGTAATATTATATATTATGATATATAAGATTATAATATTTAATTATTTTTACGATTATCGACGATCCGGACCGTCAGAATTGTCGATAATTATAATAATAAAATACTAATTATATTATATATTATGATATATAAGATTATAATATTTAATTATTTCTATAATTACCGACAGTCTGGACCAACTTTCGATGGATAGGGAGCCATCGAAAATTCTAACGTTCCAAACCGTCAAAAAATAAAATAATAGTATAATAAATTCTATAATTTATTATTTTTATTTTCGATCGTCAGAAATTCCAACGAATTGCTATCCGTCTCAAAATCCGTCGTAAATTACGACGGATTTATTTCCGACGGAAAATCTTAATTTTCTTATAGTGGTAGCAGACTGCTAGACTTAGTTGAGAATGGCATTGTCAACCGGTGTGGTATCTAGCTCTGCACAGGCCATTGCTCATTAAGCATGGATTGTGATCTCATGACGACTCAGGGCTATGAGAGGTGCTTCAGTAGATCAACGTTCAAATTGGACAGCGACCACAAGAATCGTACGCCTTTGAAATAATATTCTCATCAACATGGGCTAATCCACAATGAAATTTCTTTGATCGGCATTTGGTCGAAGACCAATCAGATTCTTGAATTTTCTTTGGTAGACTTTTCGATGAAATTAGTTGTTTTTTTCGCGAGTTCTGAAGTCATTGTTGATTTGATTGATTGCCATTCGACAACAGCAAAGAAGCTTGAGTTCATATTAGAAAAAGAAACTGGGCACAAACAATTTAAATGGTCTGGGTCTGATTGACGACTTAAGTTATTGTGATTCTATTCTAAAGAGTCCAAACAAAATTTATTAGAAAAAAAAATTATATATATATATATATATATATATATATATATATATATCAAAACTGATTCATTCTGGTTGGTTTATTAACTTTTCTAATTAGCCAAAATAATTAATGACGACATTGAATCCCCTAAGGTAGTGTTTGGATAGGGGGATTTTTGTTCTCCAAAATTCTCAAGAACTTGCGGATAAGATAATTTTGTTCTTGCTTGGCGTTTGAAAAAGGTTCCTGCATAGCAGAACTTCCACAACTGATTTGATGTAAGTTGAGGAAGTAGTGCGTGCTTTCCGAGATGAGAGAGAGCAATGCATGGGTTATGAGGCAAAAGTTCGGCCACGGAGCGAGAACTTTCAAAGTTCCGGACGCATGGCAAAACTTTTTCATGCGAACTTTGAGGATTGATCGGAATATAAGTTCTTGTCGGGCCCACCCAAAAAAGGTGATGTTTGGCAAAACTTGAGCAAATTCTTATCCAAATTCTAGTGCCGAACACAAGAACATCATAAATTAATCTCACGTATATAAATCATAAATTAATCTCACGTCATTGTTGGAGTTGGGGAATACTTCAGGACCCCTTTTCTTACACCGGGTTCACCCACGTGATCTTAGAGGAATTTGAATATTACCCAATTACCTGTGTTGACAAAAAGAGGGGTTCGGGAGGCATCGCCTCCGATGGCTGTAATAAAAAAGATATAGTGGAACCTCTTTACAGGACGTAACCTTATCTCAATGGTGAACTTGGGTAAATCTTGTGTGTCTCCTCTAATTTTTTTTGTGATTTCTTTGTGATCTTCTACTTTTGTTTTCGAATTTTCCCATCAGTCATAAACCCCTTGCTCCCCCCACAAAATGCCAACCCCCAACCACCATCTTCCACCTCCCCCACCAGTAGTAACTCCATCAGAGACACAACAAAACACATCCCTCTGGTTCTCTTTCTCCACCAGTTTCTTAGAAGGCTACCTCGTGTGGTTCATGCGTGCAACACACCTGTGCAGATCTCACCAAGGCAGTGGCGGTGTCTTCAAGCAGCACTCAAGGATGCAGTTGACATCCCGATGACCGACGTCGAGTGTTGTGCTGCTGAGCTCTCTTGTAGCCTCATGGGCCATTTTCTGGGACACCCGTCGGACATCAACGCCCTGGCGGCTGACCTCTCGTTAGTCTAGGAGCCAGGGCACAGTTCAAATCCGTTAGTTGGGTAACGCGTATCTACTGTACACCTTCTCTAACCTTGAAGATAGAATGCAGGTACTCACTCATCCTCCGGCAAGTTTCAATGGCCTCTGGCAACGGCTCTCGGCCTTACGATTGAATGATATTCCCTGGATGGTTGCCGGAGACTTCAACTCTATCACAACACAGGCTAAAAATTTTGGTGGTAGACCGTTCTTTTATACTAAGTCCATTTGTGCGTTAATGAATTTCATTTCCATGCAAGGACTATTGGACGTTCCAAGCAATGCAAATAACTTTACCTTGAGTGATCTTGGCAATAATCAAGTGCAAACTTGATCGAGTGCTCATAAACTCTCACTAGCTACTTTATTTTTTAAATGTCGCTTAAAAATCTTATACGATGTTCTTTTGGTCATCCACCCCTACTTGTTATAATAAATCAAAGGAAAACTAGGAACTTTAAATTTGAACATTTTTTGCTAGAGTATAATTAACCACACCACATCATCCGGCAAGCTTGGACCTCTCAAGCACCGGGAACTGGCTCCACACAACTACTCAACCTAGTAAAAAAAAAGGATCCTCAAGTGGAACAAGGAACAGTTGGGCTCGCTCGAATCTAAGCAGCAGGACATTAAACATAGGATTAGTGTCATGGAGGAGCTAGACAATAGGCATGGTTTATCGGATAACTCTATACTTACCCTTAGATCCTTGTACCACCCTCATGCAGCCTGCTCCGTCAGATCACCTTGAATTGGTGGAGCAAGCCTCATGTAAGATGGCTTGAGCACGGGGACAAGAACTCTCGTTTCTTCCATCTAACTACCATAACTAGACATCAAAGAAACTTAATCACAAATCTCAACAACACTGATGACCCGACCACCATGATCACTGATGAGGACCTCTGATGCGAAAAATATGCAACAACGCAATAGCTATCAAATGCACTAGTCGTATCAAGTAATAGAGTGTAGAGTAGAGTTGTTGATCCCACGACTATCTAAATCAATTCTGTCCTAAGGCCTACTAAGAGAAGGAAAAAGTGTTTTGTATGTGTAAAACATAAATATAAAAGTTGCAGAAAATAAATGATTGGCAATTAAAAATCAAGTGGTGATGAGCCTTGGGAATCATTTATGATTAATGTAAAGATAGATATGTATGAACCTATGCACTAGTCAAATTATAACAGAAATACTAGAATCGATCCTATAGACGGATTAAGAGCACGTAATGTATTGATCTCTCTAGACGAGTAAATCAAACTTTCTAAACTCCTGATAAGACTAATAATTGCAAACGATGAGTTAATTATTAATTTCACATAAAGTTAAGATGCAAGAATATGTAACTTCTGTACTATCATTCACCCACAAATCTGGACAAAATAATAAACCGCACGAAACTCGGCACAAACGATGAGTTACCGGATATGTGTTATATATGATTCAACTTAAAATTAAAAGATCGATCATTAAAGTAATAATAAATTATGAAAGTAACCACCCCTCACACAGGTTTGTAATCTAATCTCAAAAATCAATTTACTTATAAAAAAGCAATGGACTCAACATATATAATTAAAAGAAATTGAACCATTTAATTAACTTAACTAAGAACAAGGTCCAAACAGTATTCCTCTTTTGAAACAAATATGAAATCTCTATTACAGAACTAAACTATGAAAATTAGGTAAAAGAGCATCCAAACATATAAAGGAAGAATGATTTGCAGCCTCCAGAACCTCTAGACGATCATGCAGCCCAATCGACGAGTTGTTGTACGATCCTTGTCCTTCGGTGACCTTCTGGCTTCAAATCTTCTTCTCTGCAATGAAGCATGACTTCCCAGGACTCAAGCACAAATTTCCATGTCTCTGAAGTCTTCTATTTATAATTCCAAAAGTTCCCGATAAGTTTTGATAAGTTGAAAGTCCAATAGTTATCTAATAATAATTTTTGGTTGACTCCTTCTTGACTTGAAAATCTTATAATTTATCTTCAATTTCGAACACTTATCATCCAATTTGACTTCTAGAAGGTTGAGCACCACCCTGGCATCTCGATTCGATCAAAATCCGTTCAAGAAATCAACGATAAAAAAAATTCAGCACACTTAACGGCCCGTAATGAGGTGTTCACGACCAAATTCAACTCTAATTCAAAGTGTTTGTATAGTGTTATAGCCCGTAACAATGATGCAATAGCTCATAACTCAGGCAATTCTGAAGTTCAACTTTTGTGTGCGCCGTGATCATCTCCTTACAATGTGTAAGTGACGATCGTTATAGATCCCTTATGGCCCGTAATAACTTTGGCTGCTTCCTTACGGACGTAACTCGTGAAGGCCGAGACATCTTCTTTGATGTTACAGGTCGTTAATACCTCATTACGGCCCATAGCATTGCTATCAAAATCTTACGACCATTCTGTATGTGTCATGATGATCCTGATACGTCTCATAATGTCGTTGTGCTTCGTTTTAACTCATTCAGTGTGGGCCTTAACGGAATGTGACAGCCGGGGATGAGGGATATTGAATTCTGATATGGTTTGTGAACTCCAGATGACGGCCTTTTATATATTCCTTCGGCTGAGAGTTTCATTCTGTGATACCCGTGTACGGCCCGTCATACGCTTTGACTTCATTCCATGATGATTCTATGGATGCTGTGAAAGTAACATAATGGCCCGTAAAATAAGCACAATATTGCTTATGTGAGATCCGTTAACTCTCCATTACAGTCTGTGGCTAGTTAAAGCTCTATTACGGCCGATGACCAAATATGTGCGTCTACTAACCTTTCTGTGAGGGTCATGAGATTGGTGTTATAACCCATGACGGAGGGTATTTTCTGCTTTTGAGGTTGATTTCTTCATCATTTTTCGCTCGGATATTTTTCTTTGATATTTTGCATCAAATTAAGAGATTTTTCTGTAAAATAACACAAGCCTAGGTAGTCAGAGAGTTCAAGAAAATAATTGTAATAAATAAAATAAAATTGATACATGCCATGGAAAAATTACGAAAATAGACCTAAATGCAACTCAAATTAAATGTTGTAAAATGCATGCATCAACTTCATTATCCAATATTCTGTGAATCATTATTTTGACCTCCGGAAACCAACTAATACCCATACTACCTCCACCCCCACCCCACCCCCTTAGTGATTGGCCGAATCTTCCCAAGCTCCCTGTAACCTGCCATGGCCTTTTGTCCACCCCTATCACTCCAAAAAAATTCAAGTCTGCCTTATGGAGCATGCCCCTTGGGAAAGCACCCGGGTGAGATGGATTTACAATCGAGTTTTATAGGACATATTGGGACACGGTAGGAAAAACCATCACCGAGGAGATTCTAGCCTTCTTTTTCATGGGGACATTGATGTATGCAAAATATAACATATATTTAGTAATACAATTAATCTCATTTCGAATCATTTTCTAATAGCATGCATCATTCTATGGGTTTATTTACATTAATTTTACAAAAATAAAAATCTATCCAAATATTGTATTTTATTGTCTTGAAAATAAGAAAACTGAATTACGAAGCCAACAGAGAAAATCTGCTCAAATCAGAGTTAAAACGGAATCAAAAAGTGTAAAACAGTGAAACAAAGCTGAAATCGCACTCTAACGGCCCGTGAAGGATGTTTCACGGGCCGTGAAACTCATTTTAAGCTTTAAAATGCATTTTTCATGCCCAGAAAGGTGCCCAAGACATGGGTCGTGAAGAAGGTTTCACAAACCGTGAAATCCACTATTTTAACACTGTAAGGGTCGTGAAAACTCATTCCTAAGTCGATTCAGACATTGTTTAAGCCGTTAAAATCATATTCTAGATCGTGACTAAGTGAAAATTTGAGATTTGGATGGATTTTTAGAAGAATTTCAATTGCACAAGGACTACTACTCAAATTATATGATCCTAGGATGATTTAGAAATATATTATGGCCCAAATTTTGATCACATGGAAACTCAAACCTCTATAAATAAAAGCCTTCTTCAGCTAGAAGAGATCATGCTAGGACCTGCAACCAAATCTTGCAAGCCAAGATCAAAGGAGAATTTTTGGAGGGCAAAAGAGAAGACTTCTGCGGGGTAGACTCGTGCGAGGATTGCGTAGCTATTTCATCATTGTTCCTGTAGAGTACTTCTTGTTCTACATTATGTTGGGATGATACTTTGAATTTCCATGTTTTATCTATCTCTCGTAGTTTATTAGATTATTAGTTTTAGTTTTACTTTTCTGTTTAGTTGAAAGAGTTTTATTGTATGAACAATTTTTGATTTCTCATTAATCAACTAATTAGTTTAGTTTTTATATGATTGCTATGTGTAATGCTTTTCTTCAGAATTTAATGATTTATAAGATGGTTATTGACTGTGTAGTGTGATCAATCCTTAATTCATCATTTTTTGTTCGAATCGATTCTTAACTTTATGTTGAGGCGATCCATGTCATAATCTAGTAGAAACCATGCGAAATATTAGATTGTGCGGTCTACATGAATTGATCCGTGCGAGTGATTATGTAGTATAGGGACTATAACGTATTGCATCTTAAGTTCAAAATAACTAAAGGCATATCCATGCGGAATACTTTCAAATTATTATTGTCTTAAGATAGTTGATTTACCCGTGCGAGAGATCATATCTTTAGTATCATCCAACTGAAAATTAAATTCGAGCTTTATATTTATTATTGATTTTACAAAAATTATATATTGTTCCTATCATTATAGATCATCCTAAGGACCTACGCATCATTAGTTTTATATTTTACTTTTTTGTTATTTTTATTTTTATGCAATTTCTTTTTACCCAAATTTTATGTTAGTTAAGTAAGTAAATTCCTTGTGGATTTGACACTCTACTATCACACTTTATTTCTTGAACGACTAGTGCACTTTCTAATATTTAATTATTATCAATTCTCGCATCAGACACTTCCTACTGAACAAAGTTAATATTTATACCAAAGTCTAAACAGCCAAAAACACTTTGTAATGTCCTTGTTGCAAAAATTTTGGCTTCTAGAATCATAACCACTCTGCCACAGGTCATCGACCACTCTCAAATTGCATTTATAGCTGGTAGATCTGTTCATGACAATATCCTAATGGCACAAAAATTAACTCACTCTATGGGCACTCGACGTAGGAAACATATGATACTAAAAGCATATATGTCCACGGCATTCGATAGGGTTGCTTGGGATGCCATTCACAAAGTTCTAATCATTATGAATTATCCCACTATTCTGATAAATTGGATTATGTTGTTTGTTACTTCTCCAATTTTCCACTGCAAAATAAATGGAAAGACGTCTATGTCTTTCACTAATTATAAGGGCATTCGTCAGGGTGACCCACTGTCTCCTTACCTATTTGTTTTTGTTACAAAAATTCTATCTACTATGTTAAATGAGAGCACTAATGCTGGATACATCCAACCTTTTAAGATAAATTCCTTTACTTGCAGCAACTTACTGTATGTTGATGACCTTCTTTTTTTGCCACTGCAAATGTCAAAAACTGCAAACATATCATCAAAACTATGAAAGTCCTATTATCCCTTAACGAACCAAATCATAAATTCTGAAAAATCGAATATTTATCTTCCTCCTTGAATGCATACTAGGCGTAGGTAGACAATATGCAGAGAATTAAACGTAAGAACAGGATCCTTTCCTTTTATGTATCTAGGAGTTCCCATATCTTATAAATATGTTCCCAGAAAATAGCATCTTTAATTAACAAATTATCTTCAAAGCTTTCATAATGGAAGGGTAAATTGCTAAATCAAGCAGGTCATACAACTCTACACCTCTGATAAAGTCTATACTTAACTCACTCCCAACTCATGTTTTCAGATCATGCTACATCTCTAGGTCTACCATGTCTATGTTAGAGAAAATAAATAGAAAGCTTTTTTGGTCCTCAATAAGAAGTGGAAAAAGCTTACACCTCATCGGTTGGACCATGGCTTTAGGAGGTTTGGGTATACGAAACATTAGAAATATATTAGAGACTCTATGCTAGTAAAGAAAATCTTTGAGGTCCTCAACATGTCCCCTGCTTGCTGGCGGACTATACTTTCCTCGCTTGATGCTGCACTTTCCTCCCTTATGCTGCAACTCCTCGAATGTCATGAATGTAAATGTAATGTCAACTTATGTAAATGTAAATGTTCCTTTATCCTCTCTTCTTGTTGCTGATCTAATTCTGCATCATACATGGAAAATCAATCTATTGTCTGATTACTTTGGCCCCTCACTGGTTTTGACTATCACCTCCATTTGCTTGCCTGTTTCAGCCGATGATGACGGGTGGATCTTGATCATGGACTCCCATGGTCGTGCCTCCACCAAAACTGTCTATAACTATCTGTGCAGCCGAGCAGCTCCGTTGTCGTTGTATAGAGAGTCATCTTGGATTGAAACTTGGAGCATTCTTGTTCCTCAAATGATTAAATTTTTTCTTTGAAAACTTAAAGATAATCGGTTGCCTACTTTGGATTACTTATCGAGATTTAATAACTCTATTAACCCTTCTTGCATTTATGCGGATCTTCAATGGAAATTGTTGCACATTTATTTTTTGATTGTCATGTCTCGAATGCCTTTTGGAATCTGGTTTTTGTTCATGTGCAATACATTTTCATGTTTTGTGATTGTTGGCATCTCGAAAATTGGATCAAGGAAGGTTCGGACATGGAACCTCGCTCTCGGTCCATCCTAAGATCTCTTCTTGCTTTTTCTTTATGAAATATATGGATCATGTGAGGCTCAGTTTCAATCCAATTTTGGTGCCATCTCGATAGTGTGGGAGTATGTTAGACACCACTCGTCTGAGGCGACTCTTCCCCCCGCGTCCCGACACGGGTCCAGTGGGAGTTACCCCCTCTGGGTTGAGTTTCTCTCAACTGAGATGGATCCTTTTGTGGATCCGAGCAAGTTGGGGTGCTAGCTATATCATTCGATCAACTAACAGCAGTATTCTCTTTGTAGGTGCTCTCCATTATAGGGCGCAATCAGCTTTGGAGGCGGAGGCTTTGGGACTCATGAAAGGATAATAAAAGTGCACCAAACTTGGATACGAGCATGATCAATGTGCTACCGACTCAACTACTTTACAATGTATCATCATCAAAACTACTGATTGCCCATGGAGAATTTTGAACACCTGATAAACACATGGCACTATATATATTTTTTTACAAGGATTCAAGTGTAATCATGTATTTAGAGAGACAAACCAGGCAATAGACTATTTAACATCTTTTGGCCAAGAATCTATCTTGGACACCTTTTGGGAGGCGGATCTGCCTTCGGATCTTCGACGTATCATGTATCGAGATAATTCCATGTTTTCTTATAATAGATTATCGTTTTTCTTAAAAACAATCTATGCATGGTCAGAATCTACTCAATGACTAGATTGGCTTGTTGCAAAATGGACATGATAAGTAGTAGATGACTTTCATCTACTGCCTCGTATCTTGATGGGTGCAATACGTAGGTGCAATGCCGTAAAACTTTGAGGAGGTCATCATGGAATTGATGATGTGGTCCAGTTGAATTGGAACGGTCAAATTGAATAATATAAATTAATAAAAAAATATGTTAAATAATATTTCTTTTATTCTCAATGCACTGTAAGTTGCATAACAAATAAAATAAAATAAAATAAATTTAAATAAAATAATTTGAAACTTAAATATGATAATAAAATAAGTATCAATTAAATAATTATTAGACAAAAGGTTAAATTTTTTTCATAATAGTAAATTTTTTCGTGTTGAAAAACGGAAAATCGTTGGAGCATAAATTTAAATAAATATGTGTGCGCATGTGCAAGTAATGTGTTCTAAGTTTTTATTTTTTTCCTAATTATTTTTTCACTCAAATTCGTCGAATTAATTAGTTGAATTAGGATATTGATCGAGTTTGACCGAGTTAAATTGATCAACCTCAAGGATAAATTTAAAATGACCCGTGGGCCATATTTTAAGGGTCAGACACCAATCTAATTGGCCAGTCGAGTTTTACAGCAGTAACAACACCACATAGATGCATTTATTACAAAATTGTCACAAATCAGTTCTATACAAAGACATAGTACAAACGACTTCAAATAACATTACAGGCAACCAATACATGTTTAAACACAATTTCGAATCAGATTTGATTTCTTAGGGCTGTCAATACATGTTTTATGAGAATCTCAAACCAGATTTGATTTTTTTGAGCTTTGTCCGATTCTGTTCCTTCTTTTTTTTTTGGGGGGGGGGGGGGGGGGGGGGGGGGGGGGGGTTCTTTGAAAAAGCTCACAGTTAAGTTTTCTTTACTAATCTTATATCCAAAATTTTATTTACTTTCTAACTAATAGCATCCTAGATGGAGAGTAGATGAGACTTAAATTTATTCTCATGTTGGAGATTATTTTCTATGAACATGGGCTAATCCACAATGAAATTTCTACGTTTGGTCAAAAGCCGATCAGATTTTTTAATTTTCTTTAGCAAAATTTTCAATGAAATTAGCTGTTTTTGTTTGTGGGTCCTGAAGCTATTGTTGAGTTGATTGATTGCCATTCGGAAACAGCGAGGAAATAACAGTAACTTTAGAATCATATTAGAAAGGAAATTTAAGTTACATAAACAATTTAAATGGTCTGGGGAGGATTGCTATCTTAAGTTATTCTGGTTCTTTTTCCAAAGAGGCCAAACAAAATTCACTAGAAAAAAAAAATTTAGATTGCTAGTGTTTTCAGTCTCGAAGTAAAAATTTCTTAAGTGATTTCTTGTTTAATTTTTAGAATCATTAAATTTTGCTTTTTCGATTGTGTTAGAAGCCTAGGATACGAGTTCATCATATATTATCAGACATCGGTGAAATATTTGGAAAAAAAATACGAATATGACTGGTGTAACGATTAAACCGTAGAAGCAAAGAGATTCATATCAAGCGGACAAGCTCCTTAAGTAGAGTTTCAGCAAACTATATTTTGATTTGTGAATTCAGAAGTTCAGAACCCTTAAACGGAAATGCCTTAGTTTCAAATTATATCTAATCAAATTGACTACTAATTACTACTTTCCAACTCTAAGGAAACTTAAAATGATATCTAATCAGACTGGCACTCTTGAGTTTCTGGTCACTCTGAAATCCATCTGCTGTTGAGCTAAAGAATAGACTCAGTATGGTTCAATACCAACTCCAGCTTCTAACAAATCAATTGACTTACGAGTCGACCATGCAGATTCTAGAATTGGAGATGAGCATACAACTCTTATGCTCTTCACATGGCAGCGCAAGGAAAGCTAAGAAACTATGAAGATGAGCATGAGAACGAGGCAAGTCAACTCTTAAAGTTGGTCATGGCACCTCTCCGGCGACATCTTCTGAGAGGGGCAAAGTGCTGTACACGAATTCGCCGGCCCTGCAGAGGTCCTCGTCTCCGAGGCACCTCCTGCACTCATAGTAGTAGACCGTGAAGGCGCCCAACATGAAAAAGCTGACGGCTTCCACATAAACAATGTGACTAAAGAGCCACCAATAACCTTGAGCAGTTTGTGGTAAGTAGGGAACGGGGGAGACAGAGATCCACATGAGAAAGAACAAAAAGATGGCGACTCCTTTCCACTTCCTCCCCTGCACGAGCTCCGTCGCCCTCCGGATAGCTTCCATCCCATAGCGGCCGTGCTCGATGACCGAAACAGTCACGCTCAGCGACCACACCATGGACAAGTACAGGAGCCCGATGGCTGCCACGACTGACAGGAGGGCGGCAAGGAGGAGCACGATCACAGAGCCCTCGGAGATGTGAATGAGCAGCACGACGGGAAGCGCGACCAAGGCGACATAGCCCAAGCTCAACACGGACACCAGGAGTTGCGTGAGAAGAGGCCCTCTGAGCATGCCTTTGACCATCCAGAGCGATTCCCCAAGCGTTTGCTTCTGCTGGGTATACGCGACGGCGGATGAGTAGATGATCAGCGTCTTCACGGCTACGCTTATGGGAAAGGCCACGACGGCGAATACAACCTCAGTGGCGGCGATCTCCCCGGCGTCCTTCTTGATGGCCGCCAAGAAAGCGGAGTAAATGGGACTCACAGGGTCTAGGCTGCCGATGGATGCAGACTTGGCGGCGAGGTCCGTGAGCAGGGGTTTTGTGGCGAGCAGGTTGCCCAAGGACAGGACGCATGAGGTGAGCAGGGCAATGAGGAAGACGTAGGTGATTAGCTTCCTGTTGTTCCTAGACAGGCGGATGCCTTCCCATGCGATCTGCAAGGGGCTGAGTGGCTTGTGTCCTTCGTCCATGGCTGCTGAGGAGTTGCTACGGTCTCTGCTGGTGAATGGCAGGAATACGAACAGTATGCACTTGGTATATCAAAAAGTCATAAGGTAACCATTGACAGGTTAATGGTTTGTGTGGTAGATTAAAATAAGTAGTTCGAGATGGATTTTTTTTCATTGGAAAAAAAAAATCATAGCGTTCGACCAATAGAACCTTGACTCAGAGCTCAGCTAGTCAATTGACTTGCAAGGTAACGTAGTAGTTCTGAGTGCGTGGGTACTTCACGTTTTCGTCTCAAAAATTGGGGTAAATTACGCTATTAATCTCCTAATTTTGAATTATTTTCAAATTGATCCTTTAACTTTAACTTATAATAATAACATTCCTCATCTTTAATTTTCTTGCACAATTTATCTTCTTAATCGGTGATAGTGGATATTATCTTGGGTACGTGGCCGTCATGTAATCAATTTTTCTTTCATTCACGTCATTTAAAAATTAATAAATTAATATCAAAATAAAAAAAATGAAAAGGTGCCGCCAACTACCCTTGTCCATCGGCGCTAGGCGTTGGGGCCGACGCCCCCCTTTCCCACTTCGTCGGCCCCCCTTTTGTGTTTCACTAAGCGTCGAAGAAGGAAAAAAGGGGATCGGCGCCATCGTCGCGCGGCGAGGAAGACATGAGGGGGGCGGGGGTGCCGACGAAGCAGAAAAGGGGGGTCGGCGCCCCCCTTTCTCCCTTCGCCGATCATGAAGTAGAAACGAGGGGGGGGGGGGGCGCACCCCCTTTCCCCTTACATCGGCCGTCGGTCGCGACACAGAAAGGGGGCTGCTGGCCCCCCTCATGTCTTCCTCGCCGCATCGCGAGGGGGCCGGCACCCCCCTTTCCCCTTCCTCGGCCGCGACAGAGAAAGGGGGCGCCGGCCCCCTTTTCTACTTTGTCGGCGGGAGAAAGGGGGCGCTGGCCCCCTCGCGACTTCCTCGCTGATGGAGAAGGGGTCGTGGCATCTTTTCATTTTCTTAATTTTAATATTAATGTATTATATATTTTTATTATTTTATTATTTGTTTAATGATGTGGATGAAAGAGAAATCGATTACATGGCGGCCACGTACGCAAAGTAACCAGGAAATCCACTATCACCGATCAAGAGAACTAATCGTGTAAGAAAACCAAAGATGATGGACGTTTTTTTTATAAATTAAAGTTGAGGGACCGATTTAAAAATGATTCAAAATTGAGGGACTAATCATGTAATTACTCCAAAAATTGAAAATGTAAACTTTTTATACCATTTTCCACTATTAATAATTATTAGAATGTAAAGAATTTGAAATTAGAATAATAAAGTTTAGTATTTTTTATTAAGTGATAGATTTCAAAAATTAAGTTTGAAATTATAAGTATACAATAGGGGTTAAGAAAAATTTGACTCACTTGAAAATTTTATTCGATTCTAAAAAATGAACTAAAAAATAAAAAAAATTAGATGACCGAATACGATTTAAAATGATTTCTTAATAAAGTAAAATAAATCCCATCAAATTAGAGCCCAGTTCGAAAAAAGATAAAGGGTCCGTAGAGCCCCTTTCTATTTTCTAATTTTTTATTTATATAATTAATTCATAAGTAATTATTTTTTATTATTGGTATAATGACTTTTTTATATAATTTAATATGTTCCTATCAAACTCTAATTTAATAGTTCGAGTACTATATCTTATATTTGATTATGAAATTAAATATATTTACAGTAATTTTAATTTATCATATATTTTAAAAAAATATTATCCTACTAAAATAGGGATAAAAATTATTCGAAAAAATTGATCCATGTTAAAGGGTGATTTTTATTTTTTCTAGATAATTTTAGAGTGGTTTTTATAATTTAAAAAATTGATCAAAAAATGGTAGCTGATTTTTTAAAATAAAAAAAATCAACCCAATCTAAACTACTTTCACCCCTCGTATATAACTCTGGAGCAATAGTAAATAGCTGAGACGACCACCTATTGAAAATGCAATTTTAATGCAGCAATAGTAATTAGCTGAGACGACTTGAAAATGGAATTTTAATACCGCAATAGTAATTATCTGAGACAACAACCTATTGAAAATGCAATTTTAATGCACAATTTATCATCTAAAATTGTATCCCTCACCTTAGTCACCTAAATAAGGATACTGTGGTTGCTTGTTTGGCACTACGAAAAAAATATTGCTATTATTTGTCTATAACAAAAAAAGTACAAAGAATAATGTTATCATTTTGAAAATATATAACCTATAAATAGTACTTTCAAATCATATAATACACTATTGTTCATTCAAATTACAAAACAAAAATTAACTCATCATATTGAATGTATTTATTACCACCATTATATTATCAAGCCTTACATGAAAATTTTTATTAGTTTCTTCTAACATATGAATTCAGATAATTTGAGTTTGGATGAAGAAATAATTTATACTTTAGGAGTGTTTGGTTAGAGCATACCAACAAGAACACCTCCTTATCCATCATTAAATAGCCAAAGACTTAATAGAATAGAATTAATGGTAAAATCAAGTTGCACAATTGTCAATGGATGCTTAATGGTAGATTCTTAGTCCAACTATCATTCTAATTAAATCACTTTGAGTGCATCAAGACTTCAATAGATCACTTTGAGAGGTCAAACCTGCAAGATACATCTTCTAATCAATTATCAAAAGAATTAGATCTATTTATAGGATAAGTCCAAACAAGTCTTAAGCAATGTAGAAACAAAAAAAAAGGAATTATAATGAAACTAGGAAATAACAAACTAGTTCTAATTAAACAATAAATTATTTCTAATATAATTAGGAAATAATGTCCTATCATTCTCGATCAATAACAAATTTTAAAAATTAATGAATTACTATTTTCTTCTTGTGCTTCTTGTGATATATGAATATATTCTTCAGGAAGAATTAATTTTGTAGGTCAACTTGACACTTGGATGTCTTAGTGACTCGTTCAATAAGTTGATTCTTCATTAGAATTGTTTTCATAAGTTGACTCGATGAATAATTGAGCTTGTGGCTTTTTCCTTTAATCATTCAATTCCTAAAACAACTTTATAATCGTCAGTTGGTAAAAGATAAAGATCAATAAATAATCCATGACCTTGATGGAGAGTTTAACACCAGATTATTCTCACGAGTCATAATTTGTTCATCAGCAAGCTTGACCTCAAAATTTGAACATGTCTTGATAGCAAGTCTCAACTACTTTGTTAATTCAACCTTCATAAAGTTGTTTAAGCTTCTAGTAACAACCAAAATAGTTCTTTGATGTTTCTTCAAAAATTTTTTTATTTCATAGTTTTGCGTAACCATCAAGCACATGCATTGTTAATTCAACTATGATATTTTTATTTCCAACTTATGCATAATCTGATTCATTGTTCGGCTTATCTTCATTATATTCTAATTCAACCATAGGTGCAATAGATAATAATTGTCTTTTGTTGTAAACATGACCTTTTTGTCACTTCTCATTACAACGAAAGCATAAAACTTTATAAAAATGTTCCTTCATGTCCTATTGTGACAATTCATTAATTGAGGATTTAGGTGGAGAATATAAAGAAGGGGTACTATTCATTGGAATGTTTCAAATTCTATCAGATTATCTGTCCTTTAATCATTCTTCTTCTACTTGAGCAATAACAGCTACAGTTGTCATAGGTCTTCGAGCTTTAATTCCATGTCAAATAGACGGAATAAGTCCTTCAACAAATGTTTCCACCAAATGACATTCACTCTAATCTTTTGCCCAATTTGAAAGCCACTCAAAACATGTATGATACTCGAGCACTATACTGGATTGTCAAATCTTGGCTAGCTCTACATGTACGTTTTTTACTTTCAATAGTTCGAATCATACTAATAACTCTTCAAACAAAATTCCCAAGATAGTGTTCCTTATCTCATTTCTAACCAATCAAATCATTGGATAGCGCCATCATCAAAATTGATTGACGAAAGCTCCAACTTTGATGCTTCTGGAGTGCATTGATATAAAAAGTAATTTTCAGCTCAAGAAATCCATCCAATTATATTACTCTCGTCCCAATGTGAAAATTTTGTTTTCATATGAAAGGTTGTTATAGATCGATCAACATGTCCATCGTCTTGATAGTATTTGTCATGTGTAGAACCTGAAGTTTTCCTTCGTTTTAAATTGACTTGTTGTTCCATCAATCGTCTTATATTGTAAATTTATTCCACAAGTACAATCACGCATTTTGATAATGAAGAAATTTTTGAATTTGATGATGCCTGAGAAGTCATAGAATATTCTTGTAAATTTGATATGCAGAGCTTGTACTTTTGATATCGGGTTAAGGCCATAATATTTTTCTAACAAGTTGATGTAATAATTAACGATGAAAGTCGATGGTTGACGGTGATGACCAGAATGAATTACAATGGATGCGATAAATGACATAGAAAGATGAAGATAACTAGATTATTAATTCAACCAAAAATCGGAGATATCACAATTGTTCGATAAATACCAAACGATTCATATACCAATTGATTGATTCATAGTCCAACTAAGATTCTAATTACATCACTTTTGTGAGGATCAAGCCTTCAATAGACCACTTTGAGGGGATCGAGCCTCCATAATACTTGCTTTCAGAAATTATCAAAAGGAGATTAATTTTCATATGCATGATAAAAAAAGTTCAAATGGTCCTTATTTATAGGGTAATCCCAAGTAAGTCCTAGGCAAAGTAGAAAAAAAGAAAAAAATTATAATCAAACTAATCCTAATATAATTAGAAAATAAAAGTCCCATAATTAATTATGCAAATTTCTTGTTTGCATGCACAACAAATTCTACACATAACCAAGAAGAAAAATTTTTGGCAAAAGAATACTATACTCCTTGAGAATAAAATATAATATTTCTTGTAAGTTATTCTTTGTCCAAACTTACCTAATTAAATTATTATGTATGTATATATTGTAGCACCTCAACATTTAAAAAAAAGAGAAAAAGATAAGTGATGAAATGTCAACAAATTTTATCCCAACATAATCTTCCTTAATAAGAGCATTCTAATCTTTGATGTCGGAGGATCCTTTTGGACAACCACCGAAGAAGAACAAAGATATAGAAGGTAGCATCCAAACAATCTCTAGCAGTCAGTGTGTCGATTAAAAAGTGACTATAATAGATGATAGCAAGAGATCATGGAAAAGGCCCTAGCAACTCAAAGCAAAATAAGCCACAATACGATGATTGCCATCAAATGACAAGAGACAACTGTATGAAACCCTACGAACCTCTCAATGCTCTATAACAATAACCATGATAGAGTTCCTTACATGTATTATTGTCAAATCCACTCCGACAAATGCCGATAAAACTTTGAGCATGTGTCTATTGATATTAGTTTGGAAACTACATCAAGCGTTGTGACTAGTAGTACGTTGTCCATGATATCCAAGTCTCCCACGAGATGTGCTCCACATCCATTAACATGTACCTATTTTTCAAATATCTCTATGCAAATTGTTAAGTACACGTATATATTCTATAAAAAATATAGTTGTGTACAACAACAGAAATAGACCCTGAAAATCAACACATTATTATGTTATCAAAGCAAATCCAAGTTCAAAATGAGTAGTTCACCAATCCAATCATCCTCTTCTTCCTCAACCATTATTATAGAGTCCAATATTCTTGCATCTTCACTACCCTCCCTCAATCAAATCCATCACTTTGTGTTAATTAAATTGACTTCCACTAACTATATGCTATGGCCCACACAAGTTACGCTACTAATGAGTAGCTTCAACCTTGATGCTTTATTGATAGCGATATTCCCTGTCCTCCACCTCCCGCTCTTGAATTTCCAACCCCTTCGACTCTATATGATGCATGGAAGCAATGCGACAAGTTGCTCCTTAGTTGGATCTTGGCATCCCTCTCCAAGAAGTGTTTGTGATCATCATCAGCATCACCATCTCAAGGGCAGTTTGACTTGCACTCCATGAGGTGTTCGGTGCACATAATAAGACCCGATTGCTCCAACTGCATACCCTCAAGCAAGATGATTTATCCCTTTCTATGTACTTATGGAAGACTAAACCCTTGGTAGATGAACTTGCTACCGTGGGTCAACCCTTCTCCACTTCAACCTTCAATGTCATTGTGTTTAACAATCTCAACAGCTAGTACAGTAATATAGTAGCTTCCCTATCATCTCGTAGGACTCTCATTTCCTTTCCTCAACTCCAAAGTCTTATTGTCAGCCATGAAATCCACCTTACAAATAACTGATCATTCTTGAACTTCTCCCCTATTGTGAATTACACTATGGTTTTTTATAAGCATCAAACCTCATTTAGGGTCCACAAGTAATTTACCAAACCAAGCCACATTATCATCTTCTCCAACAACCTCCTCCTCAAGCGCACTCACCCCACCATCTCCCCAAAAGCCCATAAATTATTAGCCCTTAGCAGGTCTCCTTCCTCTCACATCATCTATAATACTTTCACCTACTCCACCTGCTAAAGCTTCCCAACAACCTGAATGGCGGCTTTCAAGTATAAAGAACTTACTACTTTGCTTCGCAATAACACTTGGAAACTTGTTTGAATGGTTGTTTCCATTGGCTCTTAGGACCAAGCTCAAGGTTGATGACTATGTAGAATGGTATAAAATGCAATTGGTGGCCAAAGGATTTTACCATACTTAAGGGATTAACTTTGGTGAGACGTACAACCCCATTATCATCAAACCAACCAGAATTTGTGTTGTTATGTCTATTGTTGTGTCCAAGTCTTGCCCTCTCCAAGTAGACATTAGCAACACCTTCCTCCATGTAACCTATTCGAGACTATCTATATGGAGCAACCCTAGGGGTCCGTCGATTAATGTCGATTACACTATGTCTACAAGTTAAACAAATCATTGTATGGATTAAAACAAACTCCTCGTGCTTATTTCAACATCCTTGTTTTTTGCCCTCCTAGAATTCAAATTTTGAGGTTCCACAATAGATGATTCTCTTTTCATCTACGAGTAGCAACACCACACAACACATGTTCTTGTAATATCCATGATCTAATCCATATTGGATTCTATATTATATGGCTATAATCAATTGAATATATGTGGTGTAGTATATGTTGTCATGTCACGTAGTGATATAATAAAAATTCATAAAATTTAACTAAAGTACTAAAGTATAATTAATAATCATATTATGATAAAGCATATTCTCTTATGATTAACTATGCATGTGATTTGTTAAGATTGGATTTAAGTCTAGTGGATCAATCAAATGTCGCCAAGTGGCATATGAAAACATACATGTGTGTGTAACAAAAATTAATATATAAATATGTGAATAAATTATATGGATTATATTATATTAATTAATATCAATTAGGGATGAAATTAATAATTTTTAAATGTTAAATTTTAATTGGATAAGAATTTCAACTCTTGACATACAAGCTAGCAGCTTGCCACCTCATGCTTAAACTATTTTTCCAACCAACCTATTAAAGTGATAAAAATCTGAAAAAAATTCGTATGATCTTATCCTTCTCTCTAGACAACACACAAAAAATTTCAAACGATGACTTCTTTCATGGACGTTGAAGGAAATTCGAGAAGGAAAATCATTAAAGGTGAAGATTCTAACCCTAGACAGATGATGTTCTTCCTAAGATTTTTTTTCGTATCAATTCGTCCTTAAAAATTATGAAATTTAACATGTAGAATAATCTCTTAGTCTAGTTTACATGAGATTTCGAATCATGTTAATAGGAGTTATGAAACGAAAGTTATGCCATCAGGATTAAGGTACTATCACTCTGTCCGTCGAAATTGCTACCCGAATTTGTAAATTATGTATTAAATTCGATATGTAGTGGAATTATTTGATAATTTAGGGTGTTATAGATATTGATGTTAGGTCTCATTAAAAATTGAAATCACTAGCAAATGATATGTGTAACGAAAATTATAAATATTTTACCGAGCCTTACTCAGTCTGTCAGGATGGAGCTTAGGACAGATTATGCTAGTATTGGTTAAATTTACTGTGCTTAGTACAAATAGATATAAATTCAAGTAATTTTACGAGTTGTACCCTAGAATGTCTACTATTTTGGGAAAATTAAAAGTACCAGAATAGGGAATGTTTATTATTTTATATAAATCATAAAAGTAAGATTACTCAGCTTGTCAGAGCATAGAAACAACATAAAAGTTAGGCTGAATGTTGATTTTCATGAGAGCAAATCATAATGAAATAGGATATGAAACTTTTACAGATTATTGCCTATGTAATAAAAAGTAAATAAAATTGGAATGATGTCATTTGATTATGTATACCAGAAGATATGGATTTTTCTTTACTATGTGTACAATCTGTCACAATATTAGGTTAATCCTTATGTTTAATAGTTAAAAGAGTAAATGTTTAAGGTTCATATATCATTTCAATTAGTTGTATTTCATGTGTGATAGGCTTCTGTTCGGAGCATAGAAGTGATGTGTTTCTTATTATTATTGTATAGGAGTAGAAGAGTAAAGTAGTGAAAAAGGAAAGGAAAAACATTTTGGTAGCTCTTATAGGTAAGTTGGTTTCTCCTACTCTATGTTTTCACATTTTTTAATTCGGGGTGACATCGATTATTATATGTATTGAATATGCTTTGGATATACTATGAATTGGTTTCGAAAAATGCAATGATGAAAAGTATATCTAAATGATTGTATGATTGCACATTTGAAAAGCATATGTGATATGACATGAATGGATTAGTGCAATCTTATTTCGTTTGAAATGGTATTTGATATGATTCATCTTCTGATATTTGAGATACAATTGTTATATGTATTAAATTCATATATCGTCAAGTTTATATGGAAATTATGGTTTGAATGATTGATCAATTGATGGTTCATTGGTAAAGCATATGTGAAATGTTATGGAGCCATCTTATGGGATGTAATCCTATTCCGTTTGAATGAGTTTGATTCATCTTTTGATATTCGAGATATTTGTTATATGATGAATCATGCATCTGCATATGCCTGCATTGCATGTATGGTGATTGGAGCTAAGTGCTACATCGCTGATCACGATGTGAGCCACCTCTAGAGTCCAAATCATCATTTTGTTTCCCAATAATGGGATGAGATAGGCTGGAGCTAAGTGCCATGCGGAGCTAAGTGCCACATCATGAGTAGTCATGATGGGGGCCACCTCTAGAATCCGTAGGGGCCACCTCTAGAACCCACCTATCGCTATATGTTCCTCGAAAGGGATGAGATAGAACGGAGCTAAGTGCTACATCGCTGATCATGATGGGAGCCACCTCTAGAATTCACCTATCGCTATATGATATATTCCCCGAAAGAGATGAGGTAGAATGGAGCTAAGTGCTACATCGCCGATCACGATGGGAGCCACCTCTAGAATCCATCTACCGACCACTGGCCAGTTGGTGATCCGTGCATTCATATGAGAATGTTGCATTTGCATACATATGTTTGATGTGATTTATATGATATTGATTGCAAGTTGAGTGCGATGTTTCTGATTAGTATGTTTATATGTAATTATCAAATATATAAAAATGTCTATTTTGCTATTGTTATTATTGCATATTTTTCTATGTCCCTCCAAATTGATGAGTTGGTAACACATAGGCTATGAGTTATTAACTTACTAAGTTATTTTTGCTCATAATGTTGTTTCTAATATTTTTTCAGATCAGTATAGCTTCTTGGATTGAGCGAGCTCATAATCTTAGCAGTGATAACTCTTTCGATGTAAAGGTATTGAGGGGAATTGTTATTCTCGTGTCATTTTGTTAGGATGTCGAGAGAGTTGATCGAGTTTATTATTTTTGTCAAAATAAGTTGTAACGGAAATAAATTCATTTTGTAAAATGTACAACTTAAGGAGTATCAGTTTACTCTGAAATGATCACATATTGTGTAATTTATTTAATGATATATACTTTTACTCTTATATTGTAAAAGGAAGAGTAAATTACATCACGTTTCCGTATTTCTTCATAATTTTATTTGATCGTCCGTAATGAGTCGCGAACTCTAGTTTAACTCGTGGGTTAAATTGGGGTCGTGACAGTTCTGGTCCACATTGATGATTTAGTTATAACAACATAATCAATACCATTGTTCCACTTGTTGTTGAAGATATGGGCATTTGCATTTGTTTCAAGGAGTTGACATTCAAGCACCAATGGCTTACTTCTCTCACAATAGAGATAAGTTCAACAACTTCTCCACCGCCTGAATAGTCCAATGCCAAGCCCTATTAAAACACCTTTAGCAATAGGTTTTCAGTTTTCAACAAAGACTTTACCTACATGCCACGATCCTATTCTCTATCAACAACTTGTCGGTGTGGTTCAATACCTCAGCACCATTCACTCGAATATTGTGTATGTTGTGAACTAGATTTGTCAATTCATACGTCTCCCTATCATCTCATAGCTACAGGGGAGCTCAGTTTACATATCATGCCATTACCAAATGCCACTCTCCAAGCTTTCTCCGACACAAACTGAGTTTCTAATCCAGTTGATCAGAAGTCTATTGGTGAAGTCGCAATCTATCTAGGATGCAACCTTACCTCTTGGACAATGTCAATGCAACCTACCTCACGGTAAACCCAATTTTCTATCCAAAACAAACATGTTGAGGTGGACTTCCATTTCATTAAGGATGAAGTCACTCATCATCATCTTCATGTCCATTTCATTTCAACCATCATCCATAATATTCAGACTCTACACCTTTTGACATGTACCTATTCTTTAATTATCTCACGGCAAGTTGTTAATCTCATATTGTATATGCTCCATATATAAATGTGTGTAGCAACTATAGAGACACTAGAATCAACATACTGTTAGTGACAAACAACAAGGCACAAGAGACAATGATAACTTGATCCAGACTAGAGTTCTATCCATGTGGTCCAAGACAATGATGATGACATCATTAGATATACTCATACCATGGGTGAAACTCATTACCACTTATAATTTCATAAGTTAATGGGTAGTGATTCTAAAATAGAAAGAACCAATATGAGTTTTTTTAAGGAAAAAATATTTGTGCTTCCCTTTTTTAATCGATAGCATAATCAAACATCTATTAATCACCATTCGATCAATGATGAACCATCCACCATAAATCGGACAATGATTAATAACCATTTGATGGTGCTACCCCTTAAACAAATATCAAACCTTTTAGTTAAGTAACATGGATGAAAAACAAAATAGAAGATAAATTGAAAATTGACAAGAAATTCTCAACCTTATCCATTAGTTTTCTACTTCATCTATAAGTTTGAGTATGAATTAAGAGGTTTATGTTGTAACAACTTCGGATTTTAAAAATAAACTAGGAATATAAAAAGATACTTAATGAAATTAGATCCAAATGATTTTATCCCAAAAAAACTCCTTTAATAAGGGAATTATTATCTTTAATTAACACCAAGTAAAAGATAAAACCATCCCTTGGTTTATTTAACTTCTCTCTCTCACACACACAATCACTAACTCACTCAGTTCTCATGCATACACTAGAGAATCTTCTAAGGTATCCAGAAGATAAGAAGAAAGACAGGAATTAAGGGAACACCCAAACAAACTCTAAGGCACGAAAAACTGTTGGAATAACTTGCATGTTAGCACAATTTAAGAGGTTTATATGCTAATGACTCTACTTATAATGTTCTTACATAGGTTCGATACATAATGGAGTTAGAGTTAATGATTGAACATAAAAAATGTGTATATCCCAATTCATTATCATTGTTAATCCAAACCATATATGGATCATAGCTCTTGGAGTGTGATTGCTTTAGAATAATCTAACCCAACATCGGTCCTTCAAAGTGCGACGAGAGTAAGGTTTCATAGTTCCTCATGAAATTTCACAATATGTGAAGTCTATTTTCCTGGCTTGTGAAAATATCTCATGGCCTATTAAGTTCATTTTTTTTTCATTTCATGGTCATGAACTTAGTCTAAAGTTCTTTCGCACTCACGTTGACTGCCATGATGATGTTTTCATGGTTGTAATCGAGCATGAGCTCCCTACAATGAATAATTATCACTCTTTTCTTAATAATTAATTCTTTTTTAATTGAGCTCCAGACCTACAAAATTCATCCTCTAACACATACCATTGACATCATATGATTGTTGATCTTTTGATCTCATGATCTTTGATTTTTTTTATCTCACATGACTATGATACATGACAAAAATTTCAAAGATGATAATTTAATTAACTAAGATAATAAGACTTAAAGCTTGGTGATGGTCATTTTTCTCTTGTGGAGTTGGAAGGCACTCCCCATATGAGTTCAAAGATACTCTACATGCCCAAGAAGTCCATTTTCCATGGTGATTTACAACCTCGTGCTATGAATGAATTATATGGAACTTCGTTATAATAAAGTCAAATCAAAGTCACTTTGATCAAAAAATCTAAAAACATGGAGTTGAAAGTAAAATCCGCAAACATTCCATAGATTAAAATATTGAAATAAATTAAAATAAATATGTGCATAGGACTAACATCGATTATGATCTAATTGATACTATATGTTCATTCACACTATTAATCTTATTATTTATTCTTATCATTTCTATTGAGCTTGATCATGTGTCTCATTATTACTTGATCTCTTGATTATCCATTAATAATGTCACTCCATTGGTTTATTTCTTTTATATTAGGATTCATCTTTATGGATGCATTGATCCTACAAATAATTAGACTTCAAATGATGGAGACATGCAAACTTCAAATGATGGAGACATGCACGACTACAATCACTCGTGATGATGATGATGATGATGATGATGATGATTGGTCCACAAGTATAAGTCCTAGGTGTCTTATTAATGACATTGATTTCTTAATCTTTTAAAATTATAATAGTCAATTGAATATTTCATATTGTTTTATTTACTGTCAGACTTTTGCACTTTTTTTAAATAAAAGTTAGTCTTAACTTTTATAAGTCTTTTGAGATTGTATAATTCATACAAATTGACTAATAAAATTCAATAGTATAATTAGATAATTATATTTCTCGTAACATTTCTAAAGTCATAGAGGCATGTACAACTTGTTATTTATGTGCACATATTGCATAATAGGACTATATTTGTGCAATGAAATTATCTCTTTATTTATATTGTGCTAAACAGAAGTAAGTATTATCCAAGAAGTATTATATAATTAACCTCGAGAAAAACAATAATCTTTCATCTCATATTGTCATTCAATGTTTTACGTATAAAAAGTAATTACTATATATTTTTAATTTGTTATGAAACAAACACAATACTTTCTATTAATTTCCTTTAATCACCATCATTTTTATATTATTTTTTCTAAAGGTACAATTAGACATCACATCAAGACAAAAAAATCCTACTCAACAAATTTAAGTATGTGCACAAATGTAACCAGGACAAAAGTATGTAAGCAAAACTAAAAACATGTTGACCAACAAAAAAAGAAAAGAATTTAAATAGCCTAATTAATAGGATTCAATATCACTTTGCCATGAGGATGTGTAGATTTTGAAAAATGTTATTCTCAAGTTTTGAAAACTTGTCTCAATAACACTTTATCATCATGAGTTACTAAACAAAAGAAAAATCCATTACTTGTTTATACCAGTATAGGTGTCCACACTTTGTGACATTATAAAGATATAACACCCAGATAATAGAAAAGCATGAAAGTATACTATAAAATGATAAAATAAATAATTTATAAGTAATTGTTTTATATACATTGAATCTATGTTACTAATACTATAATGTTGAATTATAAAGAATGTAGATTTCAAAATAATGAATATGTCATGGTTTCAACCATCACACCACCACAAGGATATTTAAAGAAATTATGAGGTCCAACATATTATTTTGTTCTTACATTAGCAATCTAAAATATTTTTATGATTACTAAAACCATGTCAACATTATCTTGTAATCATTTCTTTCAATATGAAAAAATTCTACATTGGTTCAGTATGTTTTACAATGAATCCAAATATACTTTAATGATAAAATTATATTTATGATATCTTATGTATAAGGAAAACAAAATTCCTTAAATTATGATATCATAAGAATTAAAATTTTAATGCCTAAAATCTTATGATGATAGTAATATTATTAGATAACATTAAATTTATTGCCTAAAATCATGATAACTCAACTTAATGGTTTAACAATAAAATTTTAATTTTGACCATGCATGTAAACTTTGGTTGGTAATGACCCAACTTGAACCCAATTCCCTCCCAACACATCCAAATTCAGTTGAGTAAACTTAGATTGGATTGTGATAAAAGAATGTCATCAAATTTGATCCAACTCAAACCCCCATTAAGTCGTATTGATTCAAGTTCGATCATCAGGCTGCCTAATAAAATATTTTCTTTTTTTCTTTGTTTTCTTTTAGAATAATCAAATCAGTTATATTATTTAAAAGTAAGGAGTTTTTTCCAACACCTAAAATTATTTTCATAGATGTAAAATATTTTATTTTAAAAGAGTTTAAGTTTAAAGTAATTTAAATATTAAATTAAATGAAATAAATTTAACTTTAGTAACAAAATAAAATAATTTCTCATATCATTGGGCTAGGGAAAGTTTATTGGATTTAGAAAATTAAAATTTGTACTTGAACAAAGTCCCAAACATACTAAATGGAAGTTGGGTCGGGTTGGAAACCCTTTAAACTCCCTTATTGGTTGATTATAAAGGTACAACTCCATAAAAAAAAAGTGTTTTGGTCTCAATCCATTGATATCTCAAGTGGAAAACCTTGATCAAACTACCAACTCTAAGAATCAAATTGGAGGCTTCTAACTTTCGTCAATCCTAAAATATATTTTCGCTAACTAACTGTGTCAAACAAACTTAGTTATTTTAGCAAAACATTTAACAAAAGGGAAAAGGACTTAAATGGTCTATCTATTATAGTCCCCTGAATAGTATGAATGGATTTCATTATTTTCTTTGAATATTATATTTTGGGATCAAATTTATTATAATAAATAAGATAATTGACATAGCTTTGGGAGGTGACATTGCTAAACCAAACTAGGTCAACATTTTTAATTAGTTCTATTTAAAAAGCTTCATAGCATCAAAATAGCTTGTCAGTTGTCATAAATTGGGTCATGAGATTGAGTCACTTTAATCTAGTTAAATTTGATCAAAACTATTTGAGCCGACGAATTTAGATGACTCGAATTAGTCAAGTTGTAAAATAAATTGGAACAAAAAAATTAAGATTTATTAGGTACATCGATTTATATAGTTTTGCATAAAATTTATACTCCAACATTTTTCTTTCAATTTTTGACAAAATATCTAATATTTTGTCGATAACTATGGAACTTTTGTAATTCTCATTGATCAATTACTATGGTGCATATATTATTTCTCGTATACTGCATTTGATGCTTATTTTATTATATTATTTGACATAAATTATTTTATTATAATTCATATTATTAATTTTAATTTAATTGTTATGAATTATTATATATTTGCAGGATATTATATATTGACAACACTATAGCATCCATCAAACTTATTATTCTTTTTTTATTAATTGACATTATTTTATCCGATCTCCTTATTAGTTCGACTTGATTCATTGATCAATACAAATCGATAATCCGATAGTCTTAAAATATTGTAATAAAAAAGATAAGTCATATACTTATAATAGGTCATATAATCAAATGACTAACTTTCAGTGCACGCCAGAGCAGCTTTACGTGGAATGCTACGATCTTTACAACTAAGTCCCTCATTCTCAGTCGGCATTCACAAAGCGGTTTGCACACTTTGGACATGGGATGGCTCTTAAAAGTTTATATATATATATATATATATATATATATATATAACTAAAATATAAATGAGTATTTTAATACATAATGTAGAATTATATTTATGATACATATCAATCATATAGATCATACCTTATAAGCTAATAAGTTAAGTTTAATATAGATAAGCTAAGGGTATTTAAATTAAAATGAGAAGGCACCTGATTAGTCTAGTGAGCCAAGACTTCAACATATATGAATGGATAAAATGGGGGTCCCCCCATTTAAAATGGGGGGACCGTCCCCCCATTTTCCTGCGCCCATCCGATCCGCATCGGACGGGCGTAGATGAAAATGAGGTTTTTTGACTGAACCGATGTTTCGGTCCGAGCGTGGAGAGTTCGGCCGGCGGTTCATGAATGGGGGTTCGGACTGAGGTTAAAAAGGGGCGACAATGGATTCTTTACCTCTTTTTACTCTCTCTCCTTCTCACCTCTCTCGTGCGCAGCCGCGATCGGGAAAAAGCCGCCCGCTCGAGTTCAACCACTGCCGAGTTCGACCGCCGACGAGTACATCTGGGCTTTCCCGACGACGTTCGACCAGATCCGCACGAGTTCGACCGTTGGAGAGTAGACATGTGCTTCCCCGATGATGTCCGATCAGATCCGCACGACTCCGACCGCCGGCGAGTAGATCTGCGCTTCCCCAATGACGTCTGACCAGATCCGCGCTTCCCCGATGATGTCCGACCAGATCCGCGCGACTCTAACCTCAGGTGTGTTTTTTCGACTAGATCTGTGTTTTTCCAACCACGTATCTCATCTACATTTTTGTCTTCGCCGACAGATCTGGTCCTACGCCGCCGCACGCACGCCCCCGCCTGGCCTGCCCCGCTCGCACAACCCTGCCCGCCGTCGTCGCCGTTGCCTTGGCTGCGCACGACCCCGCCCGCCGCCGCCGGGACGTCCCCCCGAGCAACCGCGACCAGATCCCCGAGCATCCCCAACCAGATCTGCGCCCGCCTTCCCTGTTCCGCCGCCGCTCTGACGCCGGGACGTCCCCCCGCCCGTCCGATCAGATCTGCACCCGCCTTACCCATTCACCGCCATGCCCCCCGCCGTTGACCTCGCGAGAGGAGCTCACTCTACGCCGTCGCCAAGTTCCCCCATAGACGCGAAGGGAGTCGCTGCCGCATGAGGGCTGACCGCCGAGATCCACCCGTAGAGGTGAATGGGCTCGCCAATGACGCATACGCTGCCGACCTCGTCCTTGCGCCCTTGCCGCTTTTTCGTGTCTCCCTCCTCTGCTGTCCACCCCGTGACACCGCCTCTCATCGCCGGCTCTCTTTGTGGTTTCTTTGACAGTATTGCATTGTTGTAAGTCTGTAGCAGTTGAGATTCATTTGATGACAAGCAAAGGCGAGAATCATTAATTTCATCCTGTGGCATACTTATTTCATGTTGAGCATGTAAAACAGAGCTCACAAGACAATACGTGAATCTAATGACACATCTTCTGGGAATTCAACAGATGATATGGCCTCTCTTGTTTTCTGGTTTTCCAAGAGGATAATATCTGCAATGTTTTTCTGATCAACAAATCAACGTGCTTCATCTATATCCTAAATAAATGTATCCTTTTGCAAGGGTGTGGGTCGTGGATCAACACAATTTTACATGTTTTAAGCTGTTAAAGAAGCAGAACATGAGCTCAAAGGAGTTGTCACTTCTACTCGTTGATGAGCATTTTTTTTTTGGGCACATAACCATGAAGAGAGCATTCCTTTGTGGCTCATCATATGAACATATGAAGGCTTGTCATTAGAGGCACAAGCAACCTCTGAAGACCCGAAAAGAATAAGAATTGAGAAAGTTGAACGAAAATGCAGAAAATTACCAAGTAAAGCTAAGAAACTTTAACTTTATCGATCATTAAGCTAGTTTACATGTTTAATTGGAGACTACAAGTTGGTTTACATGTTCAAGCAGGAATTAGATCACTCTCCCTCGTGTTCATGATATATCGATTTCAGCAAATTCCTTCATAAACTTTTGAGCACAGAATCCAAATTCAACCGAAAGAAAAGAAAAAAAGTGTTAAGCTCGTAGATTGATTCAGTGTCCAATTTCTTTTGTGCAAGCTTCAACTTTGATCACGAAAGTAGTTACAAGTGATGGGGATCAGAGGTTCTTTGCAACAAGAAATTACAATTTTGAAACGTAAAAAATAAACAGCTCGGCGGCGATAGCGAGGCTGGCGGCGAGACCCGGAGGCGAGCAAGTGCGGCGGAGCTCGATGGCGACAGGGAGGCGGGATCGATGACGCTCGGCACAGAGCTCAACAACGATAGCGAGGCGGGCTCGGCGGTGACAGCGAGGCCGGGCTCAAGGCAACACACGCGAAGAGGTCGACGTCGAGACCCGGCATCCCTGTCAGCTTGCGAGGTCTGGAATCGGCTTGCGAGATCCGGCGTCGACAGATCTAGAGCTCACGGGAGAGGGAGAGCCAATGTCGAGATCCGGCGTCGACAGGTCCGGAACTCACATCATTGTCGTGCATGGAGAGAATATCGCGAGAGGGAGCACCACGCGAAGAGGAGAGGAGAGGAGAGAGACGCAAGATCCAGTATCGTGCTCGTCGGCAACGCGCAGATTTGAGCGTGGGGGAAGTCTCCGGTGAGAAGAGGTCACGCCGCGGAGAGATCCGTCGCCGATCGTGCTCGGATGCTCGTCGTCGATCGTGCTGCCGCGGAAGAGGAGAGAGATTAGGGCAAAAGAGGCGGCCATATCTTCGCAGCTCATTTTTGTACCGTGCACTGAACCGCTCCCTGCGAACCATCCAACCCCGAACCGTCTGCAACTTTTCCTCTCTTTTCCCCTGTGTACCGGCCGGTTCGGCTTCATCCGTCCGATGCACATCGGATGGATGCGCGTGTAGGGGGGCGCCCATTTTATCCTATATGAATACATTAAATAGTCTAGTGAGCTGCTTCCCATATATGGGGAAAATGATTAGTTATATGATTTGTTTATTAAATAGTCTTCCATCGTCTTGCTAATGGATACATTGTGGATTTAATGAGCATACCTCAATACATCATACCTCGTTCCAAAATTGTCGAATGCACGATCAATGGTGAATTCTTTCGATCATGTTTTAACACACTTAAACAAGTTATTCGACGTTTTTCATGTGAATCAATGGTTCATTTTTTTTTCCTCCTCCATCAATGAAACATGTGAGTTCACCTCCTGTATCAGCATTCTTTCTCGATTGGCTGCCTATCGACAATGGTTCCCTCTCAATTCATATTCCTCCCCTTGATGTTGCCTGCCATTACATTCTCTCTTGAGATATGATTTAGCGCACAAAATATGATTCATGTTTATTTATATCCCCATAGGATAAGGTTTGTGTTCTTAGGAGCATTGGGTCTCAAAATATCTTTGCATATTATGCCTAAAACAGCTTTGGGTCTCATAAAAGCTTTACTTGGAAACATGTGTTAACAAAAAGGAAAAAAAAGAAACACCAAGTAATACAAGGAGAATCTAGAACACAATTTTATTTTAAAAAATTTAAAGAGGAGAACAAACAAGAATATGCATAAATGCATAGGAGATGCTTTGAGGGCAAAGTCAATGCAAATCACATCCAGGGGAAAGCTCCAAATAATAGATGACAGAGGAACTCCATCCATAGGGGAGGAAGCCGAATGGGTCAAATGAGAACGCCGATGGAGAAGGAAGGTGTGTTTCATGCATAGGAAAGGAGAAAAAAAATGGTATGATGATTCAAACGAAAAAAATGAATTTTCTATTTAAGTGTGTTAAACTGCATCCGAAGGAATCCACGATTGATCGGTGCATCGGATAGTTGTAGAATGATATCTCATGGTACTATCCCGAAGTAAGGTTCCCATTAAATCCATACATTATTTCTACAATCATACTATATTTTTTGGTTTAACGAGCATCACACCCATTTAAGTGGGTAGGAATGTCTTGACTACTCTCAAGATTGTCCAATTTGAAATGGAAGGCTGATCAGTTTATGCACGATTCAACTAATTAGATCAGTCCGGTTCAATTGGGGATGGGAGAAAATTGGCCAAATGTCGTTGTTTGACGTATGAATCCACTATTCATCCCACTCCATCTCTGCTCGACTTGCTGTTGTTCGTTCATTGCTCGACATCATTGTCGTCCGCTAGAATTGCATGGCGATCATGTTTTCCCCCATAGCACGATGATCTTCTACTTGACTCCCTTTGACCATGCCGCTAAACTCCCTCTCAACCTCATTAGTTTGACCCCATACGACCACATTGTCACTCTGATGATCTTCCCCTCGATCTCGCCATCATCAGCTCGACCTCATACAATCACACTTTCGCTATCTCCCCTCAACCAAAGTAGTTACGTCGATCTCCCCTTGCTACGTCGAGCTCGAGAGATCACCAGAGCAGATGTGGTCGTGCAAGGTCAAGATGATGATGGCGAGGTCAAGGGGAGATTAGGGGTTGAGCGGGAGATCAATGTTAGTTGGAGGTTGGATTGGTCCTATGCTAGTGAACAATCGACGACATACGAGGTGGAGCGGTCGATGTTTTCGAGCACGTAGTGTCACGAGAGATGGCGACAAGTTGATTGAGAGATGCCATTGTCGATCGGCGATGAGGCTGGTGCAACGAGTTCAAGGGTCGACGATCGCAATCTCTATAGTTGTGCAGTGCGACGGTGTTTGCTCCTCACGAAGACAGCCAATGGCGAGAAGAAAGAGAGGGGGAGATGAGAGAGGGTCGGTGTTGTGTGTGTCGCCATCTCCTCACGTGTCGATCATTCTCGAACACAAGATCGACCGAGCAAATTTTGGGAGGAGAGAGAAATTATTTGAACCGTTTGATTTTTAGACTAAATCAATGAGTCATGGATCTAGGTATGATGCTCTACCTATTGAATCAGGAAGAATATCCATTTAACTATATACTTTTAGACTATAAAAGAAAAAAAAACGTTGTCCCCTAAAATAGAAAATTAAATACTCTAATGGATCAGAACCCCAAAGATTCATTTCCAGCCAATAGCTGTGAAAGCTTCTGAAACCAACGAATCCGAGGATCATCCCTTTCTGGTGATCCGCCGGACATACTACGATAATCAGTTTCTCCAGTGCAAGTGTAACTGAAATTTTGACGGCCGTTTGCCGGTTCATCTTAAAAAAGATGTGGCCCCAAAACATTCCTGCAGGTGAACGTAACTCCTCGATTAAAAAAGGACGCCCCGAGTCAAAGAGTGAGGTGTCCGGAGAAACCAACCACCTACGGGAATGGCGTCGATCTCCTCCTCCTCCGTCGCCGTCCCGTCGTCCGTACGCCGCCTTCCCGGCCAACTCAGCCGGCACCTCCACCGCAGCTATGGATCGAGATCTTTGAATTGCGGAAGCTTCGCCAGCCCTGTCGCCCTTGCCCCCTCGGTCGAGCTATGGTCGGCCAGGCATCAGCGTGCCCACGCCGTTGGAGGCGTTGGATGCGCTGTCTCCCCCCATCTGTGCGAGCCGGAAGCGCTCACCCTCGACCGGAGCGTGCTATCCGTGGAGGAGTCCGTGTCTGACGACGAGCTCTTCGCCGCCGTCCGCCTCCGAGCTCGCACCTTTTACAAGTTCAACAAGTCCTTTGGCGTCGAGGTGCGCGTTCTCAAGATCGCCGCTTTGTTACCTTCCATTTGTTCCTTGTTCTCTCTCTCTCTCTCTCTCTCTCTCTCTCTCTCTCTCTCTCTCTCTCTCTCTCTCTCTCTCTCTCTCATTCAGAAGCGCCGAGATGTGGATTGTTACATTTTGCGACTCCTGAGGGAATGGAATTTCAATTGAGCGCTTAGTATGAAATTTTACTAGGATTGTCTATGAACGGTCGTAAGGTGTATGAGTGAGCGCCTACTTGTGGTAGATAGCAAATTTAGTTGCAATACTTTTGTTTAACAGAGTTAAGGATGGAGGCTTTTGAGGCTTAATTGTTTTGGTCGTCATCTGTTAAATGCTGATTAAATTTGCTCAATTTCAAGTTATCTTAGGATTATAGGAGCTACCTGGTGGATAAGGAGTTTGTGGCACTGAAAGATCGTATTGGTGGGAGAAGTCTCGGCTTCAAAAGAGTTTGCTGCATCAATGCCACATTGCCATTATCCCCGTATTTGGATTCCTCAAGTGAATTATGCTCTCTTTGCACGGTATGCTGTTTTCCTTGTGAACCAGCGCTTGAACTAGTAAATGATGCAATGATATTGAATTCTGGTTCCTCTTTAATTAAATGATCTAGTAGTGCAGCATCGAGCATGTGGTATGCAAAAGCAAGATCTTTTCATGTTTAAATTGTGGGTTTGTAATGAATAAGTGACAGATCGTCTGTGGTGGATCAACTGACATCAGTTCCGCTGATCACTAGATGCAACATGTATCATGCTATGAAACTAATATTTTCTGTATGTCAAACTGCCAGCAGCCTTAAGTTCTTTATGACTTTTCAATTTGGATGCTCCTTAAGTTTGATATTTTTTATTTTTAAATGGATCCTTTAAAGAGCTAATGGATGCAATTCTCACCGGAGAGATGGCTAGTGATATATTATGCAGATGATGTAATACTATTTTTTATGTGCTGTTTTCAATTACTGTTTTATGAGATATTTAAGTTACGAGTTGTCATGGATAAAATGTAACCACTATTTTGGACTTTCATTGAAACTTTCATCTCTGATGGACTTTGATGTAAGGCACAAGATTTTTACTTGCCAAATGGAATAGACATTTAGAAGTGCATGTTTGATTAACTACTATATCCTGTTATCCACATTTCATCAATAATCGACTGATGATGTTTGTTTGGACAACACATTAGTGAAGAGGCTGTGTAACAGTAGAACATATAATTCGTATGAACTGATCATCGGCCTGGTGTTAGTATTATCATGACAGTCTGGTTGCAACTAACAAATATGTGACATTGCAACTATTTGTTTGCACCAACTACAAATACGTCCAGCAATTCTTTTCAGTGTCAATCAGTGATGGCACTGCCCTAAAATTCTGGTGTGACAACTGGACTGGTAGTGGCCCTTTCTCTTCTTTTTTCCCTAGGTTATATGCTCTGGCTTCAAATAGAAATGCGTATTAGGTGGATTGCTGGCATGGGACTAGATTAGCTCAAGGAGGGAATTGGCTGCCATCATTTCAGTCCACTTTATCAGACCAAAGAGTCAATGACCTGCTGTTACTTTTGGAAAGACTGACTGCATTCTCATTGAACCCCTAAAATGTGATGGTTGGAGATGGAATGCTGGACGGCATAGTGTCAGACACGATTACAAATTTTTCGAGAGCAGTCAAGGGATTGGTAACTACAAAAGAGGAGTTAAATGTGGATTGCCAACTTATTTGGAAGCTCAAGATTCCAATGAGGGTTAAAGTGTTTGCTTGGCTACTTCGAAGACAACGATTGGTTACAAGGGCATATAGAGCAAGGTGGACATCGGCAGTGAAGAGGCTTCTGAGGACTCAAATCATTTGTTTTTTGAGTGTACAAAGGTTAAACATATGTCTAGAGATGAAAAACTTGGTGTTAGATATGCAACAGGAAATGTTCTTCTTGAGCTCTTTCAGATGTGTTTCGAGTAACGGAATCCATACAATTGTGTCTGCTAGGCGCAGGATTGCATCTATTTGTTTACTTTCGATCATTTGGAATTAGCGCAACATGATGGTCTTTAGACATGAGTGTTTCTATACCGAAAATGTTGTAGTGGGAACAAGTGGATTTATTAACGAGTGGACAAGCTTGTGCTGTCTAACAAGTCAAACTGATCTGATGGAGAGTGCCGCTAACATTTTTTTTTGGCCGGTTCCTGGGCTAGATGGCTCTAGCGCAATCGGATGATTTTTTGTGGGGAGCGATGTCAAGTTGAGTAGATTGTACACACATTTCCTTTATTCTTCGGGAGTGGGGTTTGGGTTAGTTGATAGATCTCTCCATACTATATTGGCCTTTACTTGAGAACCCACACTTTGTACATGATTTTCCTTACATAGTTATATATATATCCGGATGACAACCACAATGGTGGTCATCCTTTTCCCTCTCAAAGAAAAGTCAAAATGATCTGTAATTACAACTTTAGATAGCCATTATTTATGAATAAATATGGATAACAGACAGAGGGTCTGATGTCGTTCTTACCTTCAGAAAGAAAGAAAAAACTACAGACTGCTTTGCTTGTCATAACTTGAATTATGATCAAATGTGATACGCCATATTGGCGTGTATAATTTATATCAGTCTAGTGGAGGTTAAACTTATATCTCAGTGATCTTGTTATAAAGCTTATGGACTTTGAATATTTATATGCAGTAACTGCTTGTCTGTGCCACTGTCTTTATAGTATCTTCTAACTCATGGAAAATGATATTTTTATTTAACTGTAGTATTCGCAAAATGGAGAAGACCGAGTAGTTGTGGGAAGCTTAGATATTAACCAATGTCATTCTTTGCCTTCTGAATTGACAGGAAGGTGGCCTGAGGTACAATCTTCATTAGTCACTTATTGTGCTTTTTTCTATTGGTTAATTAGTTAGTCTGCGAACATCAAATTAGGATTTTTTTTGACAAACTAGATGCTCTATTTGAGTAGTTCAAAATCAAAAGAAATTCTTATTACTGAATACATTTAACTAAGAGTTAATTATCTAGAGCAAGATAACTAGTAAATTACTTCATTAGGTACTTGGAGATAACCTAACAAGGGCATACTTGAGTAATGTATGTGTTGCTGAGGAGCTGCAGAGGAATGGTCTGGGATATTTGTTAGTTACCAAGTCTAAATTAATTGCTCAGGACTGGGGTAATTATCTCTCTGCATTCCTATCTAAATACTTCTTCGTCTAGATTCTTGTATTTTTTTCTTGTATTTCTTCACTTTTATTTGTCACAAGAAGTTATAAGAACTTCTGATGAGTTGTGTACTAATATAACTGATAGATTAGAATGAAAGATGTGATTTATAATGATTAAAGAGCTCTTAAAAAAGTTTTCACATGGTTATCAGTAATGTATTGTTCTGTCAGCATTATCATAGAAGAAATATCATCAATAAATTCTGCTCTCCTATACTAAAGTGTGATTTTTGTACAGCTAATGGCCCAGAACAAATAGCGTCATGTAAACATCCTGTTGGATTATTTAAAATATTGATATTGAATTTTATTGAAACCACTTGGTTCTCTTGTGCAAACATCTACCAGGCATTACTGATTTGTACGTCCATGTTGCTGTTGACAATGAAGCGGCACAAAATTTGTACAAGAAGAGTGGCTTTGTTTATGAAAATGAAGAGTCCACATCACAAGCCAGATTTCTCAGCAGGCCTCGCAGATTCCTACTATGGACTGACCTAAGGAGAACTAGTTTGTAAGAATGAATTATTTTGTGACAGGCAAGCTGTTTGAAAGCTCATATATGAAAAGTCTCAGTACAATTGTTTGCATGTATAGTGTGATAATAGATAATCAACATTGTGCATTTTATCTCGTCCATGTATGAGAAAACAATCAATAAAATACCATATTCCTTTCTCAGAATGAATCTTCCTTTCAGTTCTTTGCCTACTGTCCCGAACAGAGATAAGGGGGACTAAGAAAGTGAAGGAAAAAGATATAATACACACTTCTAGCGAACGAAATCAAAGTCCCTAGCTTTGAGGCCGGGACGAAGATTTCTTATAATCCTGTAACATAATAATACATTGTTCTTTGGCAATCCCATTTGGATCATGGCAAGACTTAAATGGTATGTACATATCTACACAAACTGCAATTTTTATTGCTTATGAAGTTAAATTCACAATGGCAAAACCTGATGGCGCTACATCTACTTGAGCGGCATAATTTTATTTCTCTGTTCCTCATTGCAGTTAGCTACTAAAGAATGGATGTGGTGGAGGCACCACTTCCACCAGCCTGTATGGACGGATCATGCAAAGGGAGATCATCTTCTCACTGGGCCATTTATTTAGAAATCTGAGCAATGCAGACTGCAGTTCTCAGGATCCGTACGCCCATGCACGAGGGACAGCAAAGTATACACCAGGGACAGAGTTCAATGCATCTAATGGCCTCTTCACCTCACATGCATTCTTGGCTGTTGACAACCTTTGTTCCACATGTTTGGAGTCCTCTTCTGTGCATATCAAAGAATTTTTCCTGCTTTGTCTCTCCTGCTCTACTCAGCTTGGGGTAAGCCAATAATTAACCTTTTGCCAGTTACAACAAAAGCAGATTAAAAAACACATGAATACATAAGTTTTAGAAAATCATACTCAAAATCTCTTGATTGTCGAGAGATTCAATAAATTAGCTCACGCACTTCCAAGTTCCACTTAATTAACTCTAGTGCTAAAAGAACTGAAAAAAAAACTATTAATTCAATGTTTAATTTGCATAGTCAAATCTAACACAAAATCTTGGACATGAAATGGCTAGTCAACAATTTGAAGGGTTCCCTGTTGCAAGCTTACAAGCATGGGCTCTTTACATGCATGCAAGGTTCCATTAATGACTGAGCAGGGTCAAGTCAGTCAACTTACCCATGTGGACTTTGTGGAGTAAACAAGTCAAACTATTGACTTGACAAACAAGTGATGACTTGATGAAATTTATTTATTACGGATCTGGACCAGGATCTAATCGGGTCCATGATGCTTTTTTTTCACATTATTCTTTGTTACATAAGCCTTGTCCTTATCATAAATATCTTTCAAGGGATAGAGTTTGATGAACAAAAAAGAAAAAGGTTATTCTCCAAAAATTTTAGCTTTAAATTGTTCCTAATACACACGTCCTTAAAATGGCCCAAAAATCGGTAAAATTAGGAGGATAAAATATTCCCCAACAAATAATAAATCGACGAATCAATAGATAACTAAATGAGTTGAAAGAATAAAGTTGTAGTGTAAGAGACTCAACCCCATAAACAATGACTATTTCATTTGATTAATTGTGTTTCATGGTCTGATCTTATATATATATATATATATATATATATATATATATATATATGTATATGTATATGTATATGTATATGTATGTATGTATGTATGTATTTATATATTGTAATTCTACTTATTTGAGTTTTATGACCAGCAATTATATTCCGACCCACTGCAGAAAAATGTTCAATGTATATTGTTTCCTGTTTTTCATCAATTAAAAGAAGAGATCCTTGAGTCTAATAAAATAAAATGGTTCTGGTGAAAATAAAATTAAATATATTTTTAATTAAATTTAAATTGTATTCTACTATATCGTAAACTTTTTGTCTAGAAAATAGGGTTATACTTTAGAAATCTCCTAAATTATCACGATTTTTCACATCTAATCCTAATCTATGAACTCTCCATAGCGCCTCCCTAAATTATTCCGCGATTTTTACATTAGTCTGTTCATCTATATATGTTAACTTTTCTATTATTTTTTATTTTTATTTATTAAATGACTAAATTATTCTTTTCTCATTTCTTTTAGTATTTAAAAGTTTAAAATAATATATAATAAATATTAAGAATAAAGTTGGGCTAGCTAAAGTTTGTTAAGAGTTCAAACATCGAAAAAAAATTCTCATTTTATTGTGCATGTGGTGAGTTGGACTAGATTAAAATTGTCGGTAGCTCACATAATGTTGCTCGATTAGCACATGGTAAGTTAATAGATAAATAAATAAGTTAAAAGAATAACATGGTAAGGAAGTGACATGCAACTCGTCTAATGTCAATATTTTTGCGAGGAAAAATATGCATTGATTCACTCCTTCATTTATAAATAAAAAGTCTTTTGATTCTCACTAATGAGTCATTTGCATTCTTTTTTTTAACTTTTTTGTACTAATTATAAAAGGAATCCTTTGATTTATTTTATATTATTATATATTTTCCCTCGTGAAAATCAAAAGTTGAACTTTATGTCATTGTATGATATTCTTCTTTTAAAAAAAAGAAAACAACGTAGTGCTTTACTACAAAAGCTTGCAAAATGTGGAGTTCTATTGAGAGGTGAAACATTATCACATGTTACTCCAATCACCTTTAATTGAATGTGGTCAGTTAGGTCCGATATATTGTGAGCTCACATGCAAGGGATTGACTTAGGAGTGCATTAACTCATATACATACGTACCCCCATGTGACATGAAACGCCACCATTATTAATTGATGAACTCACAAGGACAAGAAGCTAATCATATGGGTCCATGCAAATCAAGCAAAAAACATTGTTCCTGGCTCTATCTTCTGATCAGGTCAATTCTCCAAAGCTGCAAGACATTTGATGTTTGGGCTTAATTAATTGATCGACGTAGACATGTAAAGAAGAGGGAACATGTTGTTTATGTTGATTAATTGGAGTCATGGAGTTTGCTCCAAACAATATATTGTATCATTGTTCTTGTGAAGGGAAAAAAAATGTTATGATTTGTTGGTTCCTTTTGAAGTAACCAAAAAGAAATGATATCCATGTGAGTGTGTTGCAGAACTCAAGTGTCATATAGTGACATTGGGCCATGGCTGCAAGGATGTCGAATTCTCATTTGCCATTGTGTACATTAATAAGACGCCGTGACACTTTTCTTTATTCTATTTTTTTTTCCAATCTAAACATGTGAAAACTCGGCCGTAGATAAATAATCTTTTTTTGGAATATAGAATAACCGATGGAATTATAGCTTCAAATGGTTAACGGGTAAGGTACATTTGTCATTACATTCAAAAGAATTATTTTATTTGTCATTGCTCGCTTTTTCCACTATTAAATTTATGTTGGATTCTAGATCAACTCGTACGCGAATTAATTAATATCGATCTTAATTTTTTTTTTCTTTTGAAGATGAAGAATTCAAAGTCACATTCGTTTATTATGCTAATGTGTCTTTACTTATAATGGAAAACAATGCATGCCTATCATATATATATATATATATATATATATATATATATATATATATATATATATTATGCACCACTTGTGTCTTTCTGTATGCCTCTCGATGGTTGAATAAATTTGTAACTTAACCAAGAAGTAAGTAGCCATGTACACTGGCGTGAATTGATACTAAAAAAAATAAATTTGTTAATTTTCTTACCAAAAAACAGAAGTTGTGAATTTAACTTCCCTTGTATATAGTTATAATGCTTATATTATTAATCATCACGAACAAAAAAGGAAAACAAAACATGAAAAAGATAAACCAAATTAAGAAGGAAAATAGAAGACAAGATCTCCTACAAGGATCTTACTTAAGATTAGTTTGGCAAGATCTTGCATGACTGTCTCAAAATTAGGGCGTGCAATGGGACTTGCAAGAGAGGGACCCCCTCCCTCCTTGTTGCTGCGGTTCTAATGATTCGCGGAGGTGATGGTGTGACTTGCATGGCTTTGCCCGGACAAGGTCAAAAGGGAAGGAGAGGAGAGGGGAGCCCCCCATCCATGTGTGTCTGTGTTTGTTACTACTATGTGTGTGTGCGAGACACCACGCCATGTGTTTGCGTGATCCATCCGAGAAAAAAAAATCCTAAGGGACACCTCCTCCATCTTCTCGATTTCGAATTAATCGAACATTAATAGTCTTAAATAACGGAAACTTCTCGTAAACTCGGACCGGTACAAGAAAAAAGGTGGGACACCTCTCCACATCATATATTCATACCACCATGTATGTGACGATGTGGTCCAACACTTTGTGCACATTTTAGCTTTGGCTCCTTTGTTCGTAAGGTCCCATGTAAAGGCTTAATTAAGATTCTAACTTCATATGAATAACAAGGATCTTATTTGTTTTAAGATTGCTAGTCGTTTTTTTTTCCTCGTTGATAGCTCAAAAAATCATAAAATAGAGGGGGAAATAAGATGTCGGCAACATTTTGTACCAAACAAAACGAAGGGAAAAAAAAGATAGTCACACGCACACAAAAGAAATGATAGTAGTATCATTAGCTGAGAGAAGTCTCAACTCTTGAAGAGTTTATGCAAGTAATTTTAAACATTTGGGATTTTATTGTAGTCCAAGAAAGTACAACTTCTATCACGAAATATGAAAATAAATTTAATATCCAATAAAAACAAAAGTTGGTAACCATCTAGGAAAAACTTTGTTGTTTAGGATGGTCTCGTCCCAAATTAAGAAAAGTCATAACATATTAATTGAGATTCAAGACATTAACACATTCAACTATCATAATGTTTCAATAAAATGAATGAAATTATCATAGTAAACCAAATGCACCACATGAATTGTATTTGTACTCATACGACTTCTCATGTACGTGATTCTCCAATTTTCACCTTTATATATTTACCTAAGAATGAATAATTTGAATTAATTCACTATGCACCTAACATGAATTACTGCCTTGAAGTTGTAAAGAAAATAAGAAATAAGATGGACCGACTTTTCAACTAGTAAGGTACAAGCATGCTCTAGGCACCCTATAACGGTTTGCACTGACAAATCAAGATGCAAAAAAATGTTTATTTTTTATTTTTTATTTTTTATTTTTTATTTTTTATTTGGGAAAAAAGGTTCACTAAGCTTCCCTGAAACATGAAGAGGAGAGAGAACAAAAAGAAGGGAGGAGGTGAAAATGGTGGTGCAGGGGTCAAAAGGACATGGTGTACCTTACATGTCATGATAAAAAAAGAGGAAGTGACTCTGTCATCACTCATTCCAGGGAGTCATGTGGAGAGTCCCAAAGATGAGAGAGAGATGCCACACCATGTGGGATTTCATCCCAATTCCCTTTTCTCCCAGAGAGCCAACTCAGGGGGGTTGAGATTTGAGAAGCAACAGAACAGAGATCATAACAGAACAGAGCAAGTTGGAGGTGCAATAAGAAGAAACCTGTCCATTTTGGATCAGGCACATTGCTTCGCCTTCCTCTTTATCACATATCATGTTCTTGTCTTGATGAGGAACAAAACAGCCTGGTGATCACAGCACGAATTGAACTGGTTGGTAGAAGAAAAAAATTTAAAATTCAATTCTTTAGTAGATTCAAAGACATTCCAATTGTGTGGAAGCCTAAGATTGCAGCTTTAATGTGCAAGGTCATTTCAACTTGCCTCTAGTTTCCAACTCATGCATGCATTCCATCGTCAGAGTTTTCATGCTCGTTCCCTTTTTTTTTCCCCTTTCATGCTCATTCTTTTGATGGCCATCAACTGTTTCAATGTCCTTTAGACCTCAACACAGGGTAGGTGTTGGCACTGTTGCCTTGCCTTTCTTTAGTATCTGAGGGGAGGATCTGCAGGAAAAAACACACCCTCTATGTTGAATTCAATCATCACAGTGCTGAAGTTGGCACTTGCATAGTTTCTCTCTCTGTGAACATCGAGTGCAAATAGCCAATCTATCTCTTGAAGATTTTATTTGTTGCAATCATATACCCAACTTCTTTAATTTATTCTTTTGAACTTTCTTTTTGTAGATGGACTTTTTTTTAAGGTATATATAACTAGTTCATATTGTTCCGTGCTAAAAAGTTTTTTGCGAAGATCATATATGGCCATAGAAGATCATCTTCGAACAATAAAACTTATGTGCATATTATGTATACTTTTTGTGATTTTATATATTCTTCTATTTGTAATATCTAAAATTGTTTGCCATAATATTGTACAATGTAGCCTAGAGGTGTATAGTTTTGTGAATGTGGGCCTCGGCCACCATGTGCATGCATGTGCTCTGTTTCTCCCTAGTAAACCTCTCTCTCTCTCTATCTCTCTCTCTCTCTCTCTCTCTCTCTATGAGAGTGCGTGAGTGACCGAGAAACAAATGTTTCCGTTTCTGTTGAATCCTTGACAGATAAACCTTAACCTTAACCCACTTCTGAGATACAGTAACCCCAATGCCACCACTCAAAGCAACATACAGTGGCGATCACCTTGTAGCATGTGCGAAGGGCAATACATCGTTCACATGACCTCCTTAAAACTTAGTACTTGGATGAAAAGAAGTATGTTAGAGGAAGAAGGAAAAGAAAAGAATAAAAGGGTACAATGAAATAATTCCACATGCAATGCTTTTAAAAGAACCAACTTTGGCCTCTTCACATCAAATGTGGCTCCTTTGGCTTCTACCTTAATTCCTCTGTATCTCTCTCTCCCCCCTCATCCCTCCCTCCATCTATCTATATGAGCCAGAACAGGCCTTTGAACCCTCGCCAACTTGCTTCGTTTCCTGTCACAACCATGCAATCCGCCAACTCATTCAAGCTGGTCCTGCTCAAGCAAATGCTCCTCGGCTTCCGCCTCTCTACGGCGCCCTCGTCGAGGTTCATGACCTTGCAGGAGAGGAAGAGCGCCATCAAGCTCTCGGCGGATGCAGCCATGGCCTTGGCTCGAGGCAGGACGAGATGGACTCACGGCCTCCTTTCAAGCCTCTCCAAGGAAGAAAAGAACAGGGCCTTTCTGAGGTGCATCCTGGGCGAGGAGTACGAGAAGTTGCTCGCCAGGCCATGCCAAACCTCATGGAAGATTCCGAGGTGCAAGAAGATCGTAAGAAGGAGCTTTAAATCAGTGTGCTCAGTCAGAAAGAAGAATCTGAGCTTGCAGCATCATGTCAAAGCCAGTGCTCTCGCCAGAAGTATGGTAAGGAAGAAGAGCCAAGTACTCAGGAAGCTTGTACCAGGGGGTGAGCTCTTGGATGGCTTCTCCTTGCTAGGCGAGACCTTGGATTATGTCATCTCACTTAGAGCTCAAGTTGACCTCCTGCAACGCCTACTAAACGCTGGGCAGGTCTCGGAGCCCAAGTAAGTTTCCATCCTTCTGATCATTCATATCTATGGCGTCTGTTCTTGTTTACAGTAGTGCACAAGTATGTTTCAATCAAAATCTTCTGTAACATGGTTCAAGTCTTCTTTTTCTGTTTTCTTTGTTTCCTAACAGAATTCATGACAAATGCCTGCTGCAACAAGGAAGTGATTCACTTGCTGGCAAGTGAAGTTTTTGGAAGATGAAACTTGAATTAAGCAACGAGAGGGGGCTGCTTCCAGAGAAGGATGAAGAACGGGCCTAAAAAAGGGCTACAATGCAATATGGCAAAAAGAATGTGTTCTCCCAAGAAGGAACAAGGAAAGAGAAAGCTGATGCCTGTGTAAATCCTTGCACTGTTTTCTCTTCTCTCTCTCTCCCTCCCCCCGAATATGGAGGCTAAAACTATGCTTTTGTCAAATGGCAAAGTGTGTATAATCTCTTCACATTCTGTTTCTTAGCGAGCTAAAAAGACATGGAGACTGTTGCCTAGTAAAGTGTGTTCTTTAGATCTTTCGTATATAGATTTTGTGTTTGGGATCTGAAAGAAAAGAGATATTCTCAACATTTATCAGGCGTATAAGTAGGCCAGACAAAAAAGTTCAATGCATGTCTCATTAATCATTCTTATTCAAGAACATATATAAAAATTTATGCCATTACTTAATAATTAATAGATGAAAAATGAAATAACATATATATAATGTTATATCATACATATGTATATATAAGGTTTCAACTTTCAAATCAAAACTTCTTATTTCCAAACAATCAAATGTTATCTTTCTTATTTCTGTATTCATCCTTTCTACCATGAGATATGGGTTCAATATATTGAAGCCAAAACAAAAAAGAAAAAGAAAAAACATTCAAACTATATCGTATTTTAATTCCTTCTAGAATACAAAACCTGTATCCGATAACATGAATCAGTGAACTATGCATTCTGAATTAGCAGATGGAATCTGAAAAGCTTTTTCCTGCTGTTCTACCAAAGTTCATACTTCACTAATTTTATTCTCTCAAGTGTCTTTCTTTCATTGTTGTCAAGTTCGAAAGTTCAAGTAAACTTATTTTATGTCCTATAAACTTGTATCATAAATCTAATCAATTCATAGAATTTATATACCAAATATGTTTAATTATTTAAGTAAATAATATGCATTTACAAACACATTTATGATTTATAAGCCACAAGGCACAAACAACTAATATATTTTATTAATATGAAATAAATGTGAAAGTAATCAAAGTAATTACTACCATGTACAACTAACAAATGCTAACTAATTATCAACATTTATGTTTATTAAGATAGAAATTTTATAAAGAAAATAAAAATAAGTAAAATGGTTCTTCTAAAATTTATAATCACAATACTAATTTCACTCTCAATAATAAATGCATCAATCAAATAAAATATTTAAAATTTTATAAACTTTTTTCTTGTATAAAATAAATAGTTGTATGAAATCGTATAGAATCGCATAAACTCATGTAAAATCATATAAATTTTATAGAGTTTATAAGATTTTACAAAAAAAGTAAAATATTATTTGTGTAAATCTAAAAGTCTGTTATTTAAGAATTCATGTCAATTTGATTTGTTTAATCCCGTAAATCCGTAAGAGTTTAAGAGTTTCACTCGAAAGTTTAACAACATTGCTTTCTACTATTTCTCTGAAAAAATAACAATATGTCAGCAATATAGCACATATTTATTTTCAAATCAAACCACAAGTTTAAAAGGCTTCTCTATGTGCAACACCTTCTTGGATTTAATTCAAAATCATGCCAAAGTATAAGTGCTCCAAGTTAATTTGTATAACTTCTACTGTGTGAATGTTTACGTAATAGTATAACTAAGGCCTAGATTGTGGAAGTAAATTTGTTTACGTAATATGCAACTAATTTTTTCTACAATCAAATATGTGTCAACGAAATGATCAATTGTGATTAAGATTAAATTTAATAAGTTAATCTTAAATTCAATATATATATGTTAAATCTCAATCACATAATTATCAACTAATAATCCAAATCTGATTTAGAATATGAAAATATTTGTTAATTCTATTAAAAAAGTTGATTGCATGTTAATTATTAGTGGTTTTTAATTAGTTACAGTTTTCTCTTCTTTTATTATTGTTATTTTGTTATTTTTTTCTTTTTTTACGTATACTTTGTCATAAACATAGCATCAGAAAAGCATAAAAAAAACTGCATATAAAAGGGCCATTTGATTATTATGGAACTATGTAAAATTCTCATTCTCCACACAATTTTAAAATTAACTAATAATCATCATCATTGATTTTTTTTATTATTTTTGTAAAATAAATATAATTTTAGTTACTCTTCCTTGTAATTATATTACTCTACGGATTATTAGAAATTATTTTGTATATTACAGGATTATTAACCATTTAGAAAAACAAATTAATTCAGGTCTTGCCATGAAAGGCAACACACACGCACAATAAAATTTATACCGGCAACAATGTTCTAGGTGTGATTAAATGAAATAATTATATAACAAAATGAAATGAAATGACCTAGGAAAGAATTAAAAGAGCAATCACATGGCTAATTGTAACACGCGTGATTTTGTGCAAAGGTCAACAATTATAAAATTAAAAATATTTCTCTGTTTAATAGTTTATTGTTTTATACGGTAGCACATTTATTTTCATATAATACTAGAGTGAGATATCATATGTTCAAACTTGGTTGGTACTCATTAAAAAAATATTTTCATCCTTAATTATTCATACGGTGATTGAATTAGACTAAAAATAAAAGGGTTATTTCCTTGGGTTTAATTCTAAGCACCTACTTTAGAGAGATGTTGAGCGCATCTACATCGTTTATCCACTGATTAATGATTCAGATGACAAATAATTAAAACTCGTCATTTAAATATATGATTTATCTGAATCGTTGATCATCTAGATGCGCACAGAATCTCTCCAAAGCAAAAGTAGTTGGAGGTGAATTGAATCCTATTTTCTTATACATCTCCTAAATTATCGTAATTTTTCACATCTAATCCTAATATATGAACTTACCATAATATGCTCTTAAATTATAACAAAATATTAATTTTAGCTCATCCATCACATGCTGTTAGCTTTTCAGTTAGTTTTAATTTTTTTTCTACTTATTAAATGACTAAACAATCCTCCTTTCTTTTAATGTTTAAAATAATAGTATGATAATATAAAAAATTATATACAATAAAAGTAAAAAGTAGTGCTGCCTCCCGGGGTATCAACGGTGAGGGAGGGGGACTCGCCGGCCCCGTCCGACAGGGGTAAGGAGGGAGGGGCGACGCGTCCGATCTGCAATTTCTGTCTGGCAAGGGGGATGAATGCAAGGCTGGAGGGGAGCTTGTCGGCGAGGGACTCAGTAAAGGGGAGGGGCAATGTAACACCCCATGATTTTAATAGGGGCAATAAAGTAATTTGTAAATTAAAAGTATGGTTAGAAAGGAAAAAATGAAAAGAAAGAAAGATTTAATCCTATTGGAGTAGAAATTGTGATTAAATATTTCAATTTGATTTGAGATCAAAAAAATGTTTAATGATTATAGGACTCACAAATATGATAAGATTGAGGCTTCTATGGCTTAAAAAAATATTTCAATCATTAAAATAATATTTATTATTATTTTAACTAAAAAATTAGGTGATAAAATATTATTATATTAATTAATTCCAAAAATTAGATAGATGAAGAAAAAAAGGATAAAATAAATGTATAGTTTGGTTAACATAAGTTATCAATAAAAGATAGAGATAGAGTTGGATTGAGAGAAGTTATTGAAAGGATAAAAAAGAATTTAAATAGAGATGGATTTTATTAAGCATGGTTATGAAATAAATTAGTGAAATTCAATTTTAATTAAATATGAATATTTAAAATATGATAATTAATGATGGATGGTCATGATTGATGGAGAAATAGTCAAAGTCCTAATGGAAGTCAAAAATCTTACTTGAGAGTTATAAATAAGGTCTAAAAAGTGACTAGAAGATATTATTTGCCTCCACAGAATTTCTGCATGATAGTCATCTTTCTCTTTCATTTTCTCATCAACCGAGGGACTTGAGAATACGGGCGATATACCGTTTCAAAGCCCCGACGGAGAGAACAAAATTCAAGTGGTAACCGAAGATTTCTAAAAGTCAATAGGGAGGAATCGTCGACCAAAGTCGCAACGTCCGTGCAGTCCACGGACAACATGAACATAGTTAGTTTTTCAACCAACTTAAGGTACGCAGAGGATCCCGATGTCATCGATTTTCCACGACATTGATGACTCTTCTCTATTATACATAGATTACATATTATTTACATCGATTGAATATCGAATGACATAAATATGATGGCCGAAAAAGTGCGTCGAAAATATAAATTACTGACATCGACAGAACTCGGCCCAAGTTCTGTCTTACATAGCCCGGGTAATGATCGATGCAGATCGAGTTCTAGAATAAAAAATATATTTTTATTAATTGATTTGTAGTATATTGGATAGTTAAGATTGTTAATCATTGTCGATCATTTGATTAACATCCTTGATTTTAGTATGATCATTCCTGATCAGATTGTCATCATATTTATTATTATTATTATTATTATTATTATTATTATTATTATTATTATTATTATTATTATTATTATTATTATTATTATTATTATCATCATCATCATCATCATCATCATCATCATCATCATCATCATCATTACATCCAATAATGACATCGATTATGGTATTGATCTATTAACCTTATTATTGATTGATTCTGATCAAATTGTTATCGTATCGATTGATCGTCATCATATCTATTCATTCCATTGATTAATATATTAATATAGTGATTTTTTGATTGGGTCATGTTTAATTTAAGATAATTATTAAAGATAGACATCTTAGGTAATTAAGATAAAAGTTGAAATTTATTGGGTCCATGTCTACTGATTGCCACTAGGACTTATTGGGCCTTCGTGCTAATTGCGTCTTCGGACTGATAGTGCCTTCATGCTAATAGTGTGCATTCAGACTGATTGGGCCTTCAGATTAACTACGCCTTTGGACTGATAGGGTCTTCGAGCTAATACTGCACATTCGGGGTTGATAGTGCATTCGAGCTAATAGGGCCTTCGGACTAATTGCGTCTTTAAACTGATAGGACCTTCGGGTTAATATTGCATCTTGGGTTCATAAGACCTTCGAGCTAACTTCGCCTTCAGACTAATAAAGCCTTCGAGCTAAAGGTAATTGATATTGTTAGTTATTGAATTGTGATTTTTACTAATCTATGATCAATGGATGATTAATTAAAGGTAATTGATATTGAATTAACAATCATTATTGAATAAAATTGAGATATTATTGATTATCAATAATTCAACTGAATTGAATTGTTAATCGAATTGCGCCCTAGAGGTGGATAGATAATTGATTTCGTCTTACCGGTTGACTAATAATTGAATTACTCCATAATGAATGATGGATAATTGAATCGATAAATTGTTCATAAAATTAGTAATTGATAATTATTGATTGTGGCCTTCGCTGACTTATGATCAACTAATAATTGATTTAAGATAGTTGAATTGGATTGAATGAATATTGATCATCGGTAATTGATAAATGTAGATATTTATTTTGATTAATCAATTGATTATTGTTAATTGATATATGGTTGTCTTGATTAATCATAGATTATTGATAGAAAATTATTTATTGATAGAATTGATATTGATGTTGATATTGTTTCATGGTTCATATTAATAATTGTTATGGGTGATCCTACGTACTAAATTATCTCATTGGACTTTGTTCCTATACTTAGATCCGTATAGGTGATCGTGATGACGACGGTGAGATGGTTGGTGAGTCCCGAGTGGCATGCACATGGATATATAGTCAATTATTATATAAATTGTGGGCCCTAATCCACAGTTTATTGGATATTATATAAATAACTTTCATATATTGTAAATATTATTGTAAATTAAGTCTTCTGCTATTATAAATTAGCATGTTGATTAGTCATAATTAAATTATAAAATTGAATGGTATCGTCGATAGGCAAAAAAAAACCTCGAGACATTACATACGAGCTCATGGGTCACAAGGATACTCTCAAACGAGATGGTGGTTTGGGGGGGGGGGGGGGGGGAGGAGCGGGAGGGGAGGGGTGAGCTCTTGGGCATGACAAGGGAGGGGGACTCGCCGATGAGGTGAGCTCGTGGGCATGGCAAGGGAGGGGGGCCCGCCGGTGAGATCGCGATAGTTTAGGTGATGTGTAAGAAAATAACTCAAAATAAAATGTTTTTCTTCCAGCTTAATTTTTTTGAAAAAATGACCACATCTATTTTCACAATTTTATATGATGACTATAATGAATAATCACATGATAATAATATAATAAAATAAAGCTAGAATAGAATGAATGACATAAATTAGAAAAAAGTTGTATCACTTGCAATCAATCGTGGACTCGCCTTCTCCATATGAACTAAAGATGGGCTAAAGAAATGACTTCTTCCTAGAGAGAACATTTATCACAAGATAATGTTGCGAATGGAAGATGAAATATTCTAATTACTGAAATAAGAACATGATAATGAAGCCTTAATTTGTTAATTTTGTTAATTATCCTTTAAAAATATCATAAATTGAAATTCGAAAAGATAGCATAAAAGATTAATATTAATTGAGAAGAGATATTATAAAAAAAATATGGCGTTACGTCGTTAACTGAGAAGGCAAAAAGAATGTGCCAAAAATATGGAGAAAAAAAGGAAACATAGACATAATAATTAAATATATTGTTAATAGGAAGTCAAAGAGAATGTTATGGATGTATTTTAATGATGAATATGAAGGAAACGGAGACACGGAAGTTAAATGAAAAGAATAAAATTAAAATCACATTAAATAAAATAGAATGTTGAATGGAGAAGCCTCCTTCAATCTCAGAATTTAGTTATATATATATTTGTGAAGCTCTTTTTTTTTGTAATTTCAGCTTTTGATTACACTATTTAGATTGATCAGAAATATTTCTATATTCTCGAAACTAAATATATAATATGTTTTTATAATTAATGCATCATTCAGTCTTGTAGGAAATGGATAAATAATAAACCATTGTACTGTAACTTAAACATATCTTAAATGATTAAAGCTCTATTTGGCACAAATAAGGATTGACAACAAGTGGTTAGGCAAATGCAATGTTTGAGTTTGTTGATAAGTGGAAAACGACTTGAGGAGGGGGGGGGGGGGGGGGGGGGGGGGGGGGGGGGTGGGTGGGGTAAGAATGATAGTTTAAATTATTTTGTGCATTCTAAATTCAAATTATTCATATTATTCCTATGTTTACTTTAAGGATAATTAATATAATAATACAGTACAATTTTAATTATTTGTATTACTATTTTAAAAAAATTTAACCAAATAACAATAACAAACATCTATCTAGATAGTAATTTGCAATATTACTAAAATCGTTCAACCGGTTCAACCGCAAATCGGTCAAAAATTTGATTCGGTTTGATATCAAAATCGATTGAACTGGTCAGTTGAATCGAGCCGATTGAGCCGGTTTAATCCGATTCAATTCAAATTTTGAAAAATAAAATTAAAAAATGATAAAAATAGGAAAGTAAAAAAAGGAAAAAGAAAAGGAATATAAGAAAGCTAAAAAAGGAGGAAATATGATATGTATAAATTTAAATAGGAATTAAAATAAAAAGTAAATATTTAAAATTAAATAATATTAAAATAGAAAATTATCAAAGGGCATAAATAAAGAAAATAAAAAGAAAGTGTTAAAAAATAAATAAGAATAATTTAAGATAAAATTTATTAATATAGTATTTATCATCAATAAATAATAGATATTAAATTAATAATAATCTATTTATATTTACATATTAATCATTTTTAAAATTTTTGATATAAAAAATATGTTATATTAATTTTTAATAGATTATTAGTACAATATTCATATACTATATTATATAACTTATATTATATTTTTATAATTATTATAAATAATAATATTATAATAAAATTTGATTTATTTCGGGCGAACTCGGTCGGATAAGTCCGCTCCGATCGTCGATCCGGTTATGAAAACATTGATAATTTGATCATACAAATAATGTTTAATAATGAAAGATTCTTAAAGTCGTATTCGATGTAAATTTCTACCTAGTCCCTATCTTGGGTGTTATTATTTGTATTTATCAAACTCATGAAGAAATGTTTTGACATGGTCACATTTCTATCCCCTATCTTGAAATAGTGTTGAAATCTCTCATTATTTTCCATTATACTATTATATCATAAAATACTATTTTAAATTAGTATTTTGTTGGCGTTAAGCTCATTAACAGATTATTATTAATTAATTTAGCCAAAAATAGTTCTAAAGTCGCCCATTAATGCACACTATTAAGGCAACCTTTTATAAATGGGCCAATATGAGCTCCGCTAATTAAGGCCCAAAAATGAACCATCAAACCCTTAATAATAATAATAATAATAATAATAATAATAATAATAATAATAATAATAATAATAATAATAATAATAGTAATTCAAGTTCGCATTATTTGAATATTGAGAACTCCTGACCCGAAAAGGTAATGATGATATTTTCATTCTAACAATTAAATTCTAATAATTATTCAGTAGCACTTCGTTTTAAATGACTAAAATTCATTTATTTTGAACTATAATTTTTTTACCTTATTAACTTCATCTATTTAATTTAAAGATGAAATAAAATCAATGAGGGACTACGATGAAGAAGAGGCGATGGTGAATTTTTCTTGTGATTTATATATACCTTTTAATTTTGGTAAATTAATTAGATGAATTTTAATGGAGAAAAAATATTAACAAATAATTAAAAATATATATATTTATGAGTTCTATAGAACCTTTTTTCACTAAAATGAGTTTTTTAACAAATTAATATAAGCTCCTACTACCAAATCTACTGTTAAAAGTTTACTATAAGGGACCGTTCGGGTATATTATTAATTTAATTAATTGATAATTTAGATTGTCACTTAAAAAGATTATCACTATTTAAATTATCAAAATATATTGATAGTGGCTAAAATAGTTATAGAATAAATTATCAAAATATCTTAAAAAAATATTTTACATGCTCATCATATAGTATTCTAAATAAACAAAGTAAAAAATAGAAAAGTGAATATATATAAAATGAGATGAGTAGAAAATAAGAGTTATTTATAAAATATTTCAAATAATAAAAATGTAATTAAATGATATTTATTTAATAATAAAATATTTAAATTTTAAAAAAATAATGGAACAAATATTTTTATCAAAATATATGTCAAGCGATAATTGAGATGATAATTAAAATTATTACAACAATTAAAATTATCAATAATTAGTAACATTTAAACGGACTCATATGATGAATCTTAAAAATTTTAAATAGTATCATATATCACAATTATTTCGTACCAATCGCCCCTAAGTTTTGCTGGACTCCTAATAATCGCATTCGATTAAGTCGAAAACGAACAATTAAAAGAGCAAGGAGGTCGACGACCACGACGCGAAGGAAGCAGAGATGTCGAGCGCGGCGGTGCCATTCTGGAGGGCGGCGGGGATGACATACATAACCTACTCCAACATCTGCGCCTCCCTCGTCCGCGGCTGCCTCAAGGAGCCCTACAAGTCGGAGGCCGCTGACCGCGAGAAGGTCCACTTCGCCATCTCCAAGTGGTCCGCCGGCAAACCCGGCAAGCCCAGTTGAGTGCTCTTCTCCATTCCGAGATCTGCTCATTCTTGTTGAGTCAAATCATCGACTCCATTTGTTCCTTCGATCGTTTCGTTCCTCTCGGTGTCTGTTGGAGTTGGGGACTCGTGTTCGACGAAATGACTACGAGGGGATCGCTTGATCGCTCAGCATGAATCCTCCATTTTTCGTCTTAGGTGTGTGCTAGCGGCTCTAGTGGACGTCGTGAGCATCAATCGCGTGATGGGTAAGAAGTTTTGGAATTTTTGGGAACGAGAAAAAGAAAACTTTGCTTTTCAAAGGATTAGTCTGAGGGGGTCGTGATAGAATTTCCAGAGTAAGGATTGTTCGCGTCAGGGCAAGTAAGGTAATGCTAGAAAAGCTGGAATGTTGCCTTCTGATTTGCTGTACGGTAATTATTCTGTTGGGTTATTGGCTTGTCATGGAGAAGTTGTTGAAACCACTAGAAAAGCGTATCTGATTTCTATTCTTGTGCTCCTACTAGTTGACAATCATTAACTCATTACCATTTCATTTGATCTTGTCGACGTGCTGCTATTTTAGTTCTCTCCTCTTTCCACTAGTTGTATGTCATTTTTGTTGACTACATTGTATAAGTCCAAAGCAGTCAGTCCTAATTGTAGGAGGTGGAGGGGCTCTACGAGCAACAACAACAAACAACAAAGCCTTATCCCACTAGGTGGGGTCGGCTGGAGGGGCTCTACGAGCGTCAAGGGAAAATCAAAAGTAGGCGCGCTACTTATGATCGACCAAGAGATTATAGAAAAGCAAAAATCTCTTGAATCTCCATTGGCACCCGTATAGGAAAAATACACCTCTGAGGAAAAAGCAAAAGTCTCTTGATTAACAGGGCTTGAATAAGCATTTTGCCGGGAGGAAGCAACAGCTAGCTCAACCAACCCTTGCTAAATCATAGGCCTATCTATTTCGCCCAACCAACCTGGAGGATATAATGGATTGGACTTCCACCTCAGAGGTGTATTTTTTTTTTTTTTGTTATGATGTCCTACATTACAGTGAGCAATTTGATTCAATTACTATTGGTTACAACTTACAGAACATAGAGGTAGGCACATTATTACTTGGATTAGGATGCATGAGTGACTGCTATTTTCCATATCTTTTAAGTATATAGCCCTCACAATAGTGAAATAAGCTTTTGTGGGAAATCTGGATACATTATCACGATCAGTTGATTTAGTTTCTTGATAGTCTTGATAAAATCCCTCTGAAAAGAAGTTGTTTGATGAAAGCACAGGGAATCAGTTGCCTTTCAAATTAGTATTGATTTGTCGTAGCTTTTTCCATTCTATAGCAATCTTTGTTTTTGTCTTAGTTGGCACATGAATAATTAAACTCTCTCTAAATAAAAGAAAAAAAATGATTTGTTCAATCTATAAATACTTATTTCAGTATGGACGAGCATTTCATTTCAATTTATTCCCTTGTTCAGAGTTGATGCTGTCCTCATTTCTCCCTTTACCAATGTTGCAAAGCCATTTTTGTGTATATTTCATGCAATAATGCAGGGTGAATTGTGTCTTGGATTATATCATTTCCTCTGTTATCTTTTCTTGATTCAACTATTTCCTTTTTCTCACAATTTGCTGTCTTTATCTGAACCATGTTATATCCTTTGGGTAACACTTTTTTACCTTTACTATATAAACTTCTTTGCTTATCAAAGTCGTCATTTTTATATGTGTTAATATATCCCAGTGTTGATCGACATTGTAGATTTCCTCTTTTCATATACTAAGTTTTATTCCAACTCTCTTCCTCTAGTTAATTCCCATAAACCTACCAGCTGCGCTGATGATTTTCCGAGTTTTCTTGTTTAGCATATTGACTATAATGTATTGAGTTACCTATTTGTCACTGTGCTGATGATTTTCCTAGTTTTTCTGTTTAGCATAATGACTATAACGTATTGAGTTACCTATTTGTCGAGTTTGGTTGAGTATTATATAATGTACTGAGCATACGAATAGTTCTCTTTCTTGCAAGTCAAAGTTGTTTCAACAGGTTATTGATTTTTTGTCCTTTTGACAACTAGCATCCAGTCTAGTACTTGATTGAATTGATTTTCTTAAGTGAGTTGTGAATCTCTAGGAAATACACTGTTTTGCGTTTGAAGCTTTATCCTCTTTTAGTAGCTAATGCTGGAGCTATTTGGATGCTGTTATACAACTGTTAATAATTTAGCTTTAATTTGTGAGTTCCAAACTATTTTGCTAACTTTATTTTTGTCTTGTCTACTTCTAGGCATCCGTTCTGATACAACTGAGAACTGAAGGCGATGGCTTCATATGCATGTTCAAGTTCTGTTTGCATTGTTTGTGCAGATAATAATTTTGATGAATTTTGCTCAGTGGATCAACATTGATCTGTTCTGGTAATTAAGAACTTAGCAACTTGTTCAATCATTTTAAATTTAAAATGCAAACAATGTCTTTATTAATGCTAGTGATGGTATTTCGAAGCATGTCAATAATCATTTATTAGTTTTACCAACTTGTAAGACACATGAAGCCTTAGTCTCATGTCCTGGACTTCCCATGGCTTGCTTTATTCTGTTTCTTTAACTCGGCGAATGCCATTTATCTTCTTTTAATCATTTTCTTTAATTCAATCATAATTTGAGGTAAATTAATTGTAGTTAGTTAGGAAAGAAAATGAAGTTAATTATTTTTCTTTTCCTTTCATTAAAACGTTTAATCTGAAAAATGTTAATTGTAAAAACGTTCTCTCCATTATCTTCTTTATCCCTCAGTCCAGACACAGATGTGAATTAACCGTAATGGAGATTATACAACAGTATTGTCCTCAACTTTAAAGAAGAAAATAATAAAAATGTATATACCCCAAATGTAACATCCGGATGAATTCAAAAAAAAAAAAAAGAAGAAAAGAAGAAAAGCCCACAAGCCGCCTAAGGCCCAAGAGCCCAACAGCATGAGTTAACATAACTTAAAAGCAACTAATCTCTAGCATCTTCAAAAAGGCTACAGTAAGAATCTCTCCTTTAACCACTTTAACTTACAAGCTCATTCATCCCCACGTCATTACTGTAGCAGCATCATTAGCTCAGGGCAGCAACCTTAGAGGGGGAGGAAGAGCTCTTGAACTAGAGGAAGAAGGAAAGAAGAAGTTAGGATTTAGGACATAACCTAAGCAAGGTATGTTTGAGAGGATCCTAAATCCTAATCATCCTTTTAATGATGTGTGCATGTATGGATTAAGAGATGTTAATGCCAAATTAGATCTTATTAAAGTATGATTAAAAAATGTGCATTTGATGTCTCATTTTTTTTAAATTTCTATTCTATTACTAACTATGATTAGAATGTCATGTATTTCATAGCTTAATACTCTATTGCTCATCATGCTTAGAACTAGAATGTTTATTATTGTTATGTTAACTCATTATGAATTTGTTAAAGCTCACGTACATTTATGAACTTGACTAAGATGATGAATGTCTTCATGTAAAAGCCCCATGCATTTCATGATTAGGATATTAAGAATGTTAAAAAATGTCTCATATATTATTTGGAATCACTTATGTGGTCAATATGTCAATGTATGCAAGATAAGAAAGGAAAATGTGTAAAAATCGTGTGTTTGTCGTCCAAGAACGGACGATCGATTCATTATCGGTCGACCGTTCTGGAGACAAACGTAGTCTCGCACTTTGTCCAACGGTCGATCGATACATCAATGGTCGTTCGTTTTGGAAGGGTCGTCACATTCTGGGATTAGCAATCGACCGAACGCCCTATTTCGATCGTCCGAAAGCCATGTAACGGTCGATCGATATTTTAGCGGTCGTCCGATTGAGTAGTAGTCGCATTCTGTGATTAGCGATCGAGCCGAAGCTCAGTTTCGATCGTTCAAAAGACATATAACGGTCAACCGATATCCTAACGGTCGTCCGTTTTAGAGAGTCATCACATTCTATGATTAGCGGTCGAACCGAAGCTTAGTTTCGATCGTCCGAAAGATCCTTAACGATCGATCGATATTTCAACGGTTGTCCGATTTAGTGAGTCATCACTCACTGTGATTAGCGGTCGATCGAACACCCTATTTCGGTCGTCCGAAAAGACCATAACAATCGGCCGATGATCCGACCGGTCGATATCAGTCCAATGGTCGACTGTCACCCAAAACGATCGTCCGTTCTGAAAAATGATTAATTATGATTGAATGTCCACACTTAGCATGATTTGAAGTTTGTATGACTTTAAATAGGATTAAAACATGCAACATGTATTGAATGATTGTATGTATTGATGAATATGATTAAAAGACGGATTGATGAAGGTGTGATATTTTTATGACTTGAGACCAATCGGTACCCTACCTAAGACCCCACCTACGGGTGGGAAAAAATCTCATTGACGAATGAGGATAAAGACCTCACCTACGGAAAAGGATAAAGACCTCGCCTATGGAGGAGGATAAAGACCTCATCTAAGAATGAGAATAAAGACCTCACCTACGAGTAAGGATTATGACTATGAGCCACTACTCTTCTCAATCGACAAGATAATAAATCATCTAAATAAAGATGAAAGATGAAAGATGAAAGATGAAAGATGAAAGATGAAAGATGAAAGATGAAAGATGAAAGATGAAAGATGAAAAATGAAAAGATGAATGATGAATGACTTGGGATATAAAGACAAAGATGATAAAGATGAATAAACCACCTATTAGGATGTATTATGAATGTCCACTCGTGACATCATACTATGACATAAACAAAGTTGATAAAGTAAAGTAAGATAAAATCATGACATGTATTAGCATGATGATAAGTATGATATGCATGGCCTAAAGATTATGATGTTACATATTATCTTATCTTGTCATAATGATATGCTCACATGTCATATAGTATGCATAAGTAGCTCATACCATGTATATGATTTATGTTCCATGATGTTGAAATGCATATGTCATGACATATAAAAATCATGTTATAAGATCATAGCATGCATGGATCTCAACATACTCTAACGGGAGAAATCTTCTGCACCCCATGGATCCATGCAGGTATGGAAAAGGTTTAGATTCGACGACGAGAGCCTCGTGATGGTGACATTGCATATGGGTATGTCGGACTATGGTCCAAGTTGTTTACTTCTTTTATGTCGTGATGATGAACCCTTATAAGGGTGAAGTATGTATGACTTATGAGCCTCTTATTGAGTCATGTACTTATACTTGAACTCATTTATGTATGATGAACCTTCTATTGAGTATACGTTAGAGCCTATTAGACCCATAAGCCAAAATATGTATCTTGGGATTTTATTTACTTATGAAGTCTTCCGCTGTTATGATATTGATGTTTTATGTTTTATATAGGATTATGTTTTCGCTGTAAAAGTTTTTATAAAATTAGGTCATGTCAAAGTGACGCCGCCTAGATTTCGGCAAATTTAAATTGAGGCCAAATTTTTGGGACGTTACACCAAAAGATGGTAACTCTTTTTCTCTTTTTACAATTGTAAGTAAAGTTAATTTCATAATATCTTTTAAATGAAAAGAAAGCAAAACTCATATGTGGTTCCAATTAAAATTATTTAATTGAGGGTTCTGACTTGTGAGAAACGAGAAGACTTCACAAGCTACTATTAATTATTGGCTAATGAGCAATATGTTTTCTTTTCTTTAAGATTATTCCTTATAAATTCATTGTTGCTCTCTATTTTCACATTTGCAATTTGTTAATTCGTTTTTGCTTTTCTTCAAGAATTATGCCAGGTATCATGAATCTAGTTGAAATACAATGAAATGTTGTTGATCAAATTCTGAATTGATTTTTCTTTTGTTTCGTAGCTCAAGATCAAAGAGTAGGCGAAAAAAATAGACAATTTCGATTCTATTTGCGAATGTAACAGCAAAGCCAAAGGCCATTCACGCACATTTGCCATTGGCAGAGGACCATCTCGACTCTCGCGGGAAACCGGAGACCGTGCTCTCCATTTTCCAACTGTACACGAGCCTATTTTTTTATAACAAACACATAAATAAATAAAAAACACCAAAAGAACAAAAATATAAGCAAGCACAAATGGGCAAAGCATCAACCACGTACAATAAGAAATATTAATCGATGACAAAAACACTCCCCAATTCAAGAAACCAATCAAAATAATTTGGGCGAGAGATAGGATGTGGCGATCGGCATCATCGTCGGCGACGGCGACGGATGACTGCGATGGCGAGATCGAGGCTCTGGCGGTGACGCGGACGCCGAGGTCACCGTCGTTCGCCTCCATTGGCTGCGGGCTCGCCGGAGTGGGTCGGTGGGACAAGGAGGACCTCCGCCGGAGGGTCGTTATCCCCGAACGGCTCCGGACGGCCATGACGGAGGCCATCCTGTATCGGGACCCGGAGGCCGCGGCGGTGGCGGCGGCGTCTGCCGTCCACGGCGGGAGAGAGGAGGGGGACGCGCCCGAATCGCCGCTGGTCGTGTTCATCAACTCGCGAAGCGGCGGCCGGCACGGCCCCGTCCTCAAGGGCCGGCTTCAGGACTTGATCGGCGGGGAACAGGTCGTTTAGCTTCGTTCCTTGATTCGTAGAATTATGCAATTTCTTATTATTTGAAACGTCTTCCGTCCGATGAAGGTATGCAGATTAGTTTTACGTGAGTCCTAGACCAAAAAAGAACTTCCAAGGTCATGCTATTAGTATGATTATTAATTTATTACGTTCAACTGGGAAGCATATTTATCGAGAAGATTTCTGTCAATGAACCTATTCTGGATGAAGAGGGCAAAATTCCAAAAGCATTCTTTACAAATTGAGTATCCATGCAGATTTGAAATAAGAAAATTTGAAAACCATGGAGGTACCCCTTTTGCTCCATCTATGGTTCTATCTTATAGCGCTTCCCAAAGCATCTTATCACAGAAGATTAACTCTTAGCACACGGATCCATAGCTGGTACTAGGAAGTGATACTGAGCTTTCTTTTTCCACAAACTATATAGAGATTTTTTTTAAAAAAATACAGTATACAAAATTTTGCTCTAATGCAAATGCAGGTTTTTGATCTTTCGGTCATAAAGCCTTCAGATTTCGTTCAGTATGCTTTGGTCTGCTTGGAGAAGTTGGCTGACACGGGTGATGATTGTGCAAGGGCTGTTCGAGAAAAGTTGAGAGTCATGGTATGTTGTCACCATTAAGTAGACAATTCTTGATTTGGGTTTGCGTGTCTAAGTTTGAACCATAAATCTTTAGTGCAGCATAAACTACTATTTATCTATTATGGAATGTTTGTTTCATAACTTGCTCTCAACTTATTTAGTTATATTTATATATAGAAATCTAATTAATGAAATCTCTACTGGGGAGATTACAATTTTGCTGATTGCAGGTTGGAGGAGGTGATGGCACAGTTGGATGGGTCTTGGGATGTCTTGGAGAACTTCATGTGCAGAACAGAGCACCAGTTCCTCCAGTTGGCATAATTCCACTCGGAACTGGAAATGATCTCTCTAGGAGTTTTGGTTGGGTAAGACTGATGTTTCTTAGTATTTTCTTGACTACGTAATTTAGATTACAGTTGCACTTACTTGAATATTCTTTAGGGGGGTTCATTTCCTTTGGCATGGAGGACAGCAGTTAAACGCTCACTATATAAGACTATTAATGGTCCAATTTGCCGACTTGACAGGTAATACTGGAGATCCTGCTATGAATTAAATATGATTTAATTTGCCTCTTTGTTACATATTGGACATATTATAGAGTAACTTTGTTTTGTTAATTTATAATTTCGTTGAGTCATTCGTAGCCTAAAGTTATGAATCACTATTAGAGATTCCATTTTTTTTTAGAACGGGAAGGATGGTTGCCAAAAGGTGCAACCATCCAGGTTCATTTCAGTTACATTAGATCAGATCATTACAAAGAACATGTTATATTACACCATCCAACTATGCACCATATGCTTAGCTGATGTCACCACATTTTCAATGTAGATCTGTATGCACCATGTTATATTACATTAGAGATTCCCTTTTGACAAGGGGGACTCTAATTCATGCTCATTTACACTTGTTGTATTTTGTTATTTCTAATACAACCAAGCCATTAGGTTCTTTTTATAATTACATTTTTCATGATGGATAGTGGATGCTATCCTTGAATTGTTTATTGCTTATCTTTAAAGGTTTCTATCGTATTGTTGTTTCCAACTATGGCTAATATCAGACATCGTATTGACAAACTTCTATGTGTTAGTAATAGTTTGATTCCTCAATGCAGTTGGCATGTCACTGCTTTGACACCAGAAGGAGAAACAATAGAACTGCCACATTGTATGAGCCAAATGGATGATCACAACTTTGATCAGGTTATGTTTTTTCTCCTTCCTTCTTCATTTTATACATGCGGTGTTTACTACATTCTGCTAGAAACACTGTTTATTTATGCCATTTCCAAATGTTGTTGAACTAATTGATTAGAAATTCAGAATATTCACTTTGTTAGAAAATCTCAAGTGAACCTAGATTGAGATTATGAACTTTGAAACTTTTGCAGCATAGTAAATTATATATGAGGTTTTGATTGATTTTCTTTTTCTCCATCATTTAGTAACATATAGTTCCTCCAATTTATTCTATTTTAGATGGATTGTTAATCAGTTAAAATTTTAGAACTACATGATTTGAAATTACCTTAATAGAGCAGAATGACAAGGGAAGATTCTTTTAGTTCAGTTGAATGTTGGAAGGAAAAAATATATCCTTTTCAGCCATAAATTGGGTACTGGTGATATAAAATATTGAATCAGACTTAAATTCTGACATATGATTGTACATATAGGATGCGGATATTGGAGAGTCACCAGAAAAATATTCTTGCTTCAGTGGAGTCTTCTACAATTATTTCAGCATAGGTTTATTCTCTTTCCATCAACATGCACTTTCATTCTTTCACAAATGCTGCTTGTAGGGAAAATAGCATGCCTTGCCCATTGTGACATTCTAGACCAATCCTTAACATATTTATAAGCTATTTCTTCATGTAATTGTTGGTCTGAAATTTATAGTTTACTTGTGTCAGATATATATATATATTTCTTGTCCTTTTCATTTAACACAGCCTAGGAAGTGGAGATCAGGAAAATTTCATCTTTTCTAATCCACTTTGAGCAATTGAGCTCCTAAGACTCAAATGACTGATTGCTGCATTCTCTTTTCTTCATATCTGTGCCCACTTTATTCAGCTGCTTCTAACCTATTCCTCTATATATCCTGATAATTCAAATGAATTTGTTTCAAGTATCATCTTCTGATGTTTAATAAAAAAAAGTATCATCTCGATGACTGCATAGTTGTTACGACTGATGGCTAAACACCAATTTATGTTTACATCTTTACAATTATAGGAATGGATGCTCAAGTTGCTTATGGCTTCCATCAATTACGTGACGAGAAACCTCACTTAGCACAAGGTCCAATAGCAAACAAGGTTGTTTCTTTTAAATATGTCATGATTTTTTTATGGTTTCCCCTTTTTCAAAATTATATAGCATAGCTCTAGCTTTTTCTTCTCTTGATCCTAGTGATATCGTCTTATGCGTGGTACTTTAATGGTCAATCGTTGAACATATTGCTGCAGGTCAGTTAAAGTTTCTAAAACCAAGAGAAGCTCAACTCCAGTAGGAGAACAATAGTTTCCTCCAAATAGAGTAATAAATATTGTCATTGTAAATTGCTCTAGTTAAGGATGAGCAACAGATGTAGAAATGGTAACCACGAACATTTTCATGTTTTAAGCAGAAGAAATCCTCGACATTGTTGTTAAAGTCTGGAGTCAACACTTAAACTCAACTTTAGCTAAGCAAAATGAGACAAATTGTCGTAAAATTTTATGACTTAAACTCTTAGATTCTATTAAAAAATTGATTTACAAATTATGTAAACTCTTATAAACTCTTGTAGAGTTTCATACGATTTTATATGGGTTTGTACAATTTTATATATGTATGATCTTTTATTTCGTATAATAAAGTACCCTAAAAAACTTAGACTATATTTTAGACTAAAAGCTAATATGTTATATGTGTTTGAAGTGGATCTAAAAGCATATTTTAGTATATTTCAAAGAATCACAAGCATGGTACACTTAGACTATATTTGTAGTCTTTGTTCATATCTAAGATGCTTTGTGCTGATTTTGATTGGAACTCTACATGATTATCCTTACAATATTTCACACTGTAAACTTAATTTCTACAATTTGTATCTTGTTTATTGCCAAATGCCAACTCTCTGCATGTAATAACCTTGATTGTTGTTTCTTGCCCCAGCTAATTTACTCTGGATATGGCTGCAAACAAGGGTGGTTCTTCACACCTTGCATGAGTGATCCAGGTTTAAGGTTGATTTACATCGTTCTACATGTTTATGGTTGTAAATTACTTAGATAGAAGCTGCTAAGCAACTGATTTGATTTGAGTTCTTAAGTTTGATCTGTGCACTTACTGGCTCGAAGAATTCTTGAGATTTCATTTGGCTTTTTCCTATTTGGGCTATTAAATAATTATCTCTAGTCATTTCTGTTCAGTTTGAGATCGGAGTACTCTTGTATTGGTTTGTGGATATTTAGTCATCTGAGGGGTTTGCATATTTCCCATTTACAGGGGACTAAAGAACATCTTGCGGTTATCTATCAAAAAGGTTAGTTGTGCAGAATGGGAGCAAATTCCTGTTCCTTCAAGGTAAAGCTATGTTCATCGGCCGCATTATTTTTTTTGTGGTCATTTATTTTCTACGATTCTGCGTTAATCACTTATGCGTCCATCTACTTTGTACTCAAAGGAATTCCTTATATAAGAAATATTGGAATCTGAGTTTATGTTATATTCCTTTTTGGTTACAAGTTTTTGTTGTAGTTGAGTTGAGTTTGGTTTTTGGTTGCAGCGTCAGGGCGATAGTTGCCCTAAATCTTCACAGCTATGGAAGTGGGAGGAACCCTTGGGGTAACTTAAAACCTGATTATTTAGAAAGGGTATGTATGAGAGCACATGCATTGAGATGTATCTGAAGCCTGAAGGTTTATGCTAACCAAGGTTTAGATTGGTTTCACAGAGAGGATTTGTTGAAGCTCAAGTGGATGATGGTTTGCTTGAAATATTTGGCCTAAAGCAGGGATGGCATGCCTCATTGGTTATGGTTGAACTTATATCTGCAAAACACATTGCACAGGTATTACACTTATTAACTTCTTTCTTATAGTTTCTGTCAATGCAGCGAGCATCTGATATATCCAAGTGATATTCTTCAGGCTGCTGCCATCAGATTGGAGATCAGAGGTGGGGAGTGGAGAGATGCATATATGCAAATGGATGGAGAACCATGGAAACAACCGATGAGCACAGAGTATTCATCTTTTGTGGAAATAAAGAGAGTGTCATTTCAATCACTTATAGTCAATGGAGAATGATTTGTATCCAATGTACTTGATCAGGTAAAAACATCAAGAACTTCTCTGGTTTTTTGTACTGAATGTATCATTAGCACTGACTAGCATCACAGTGTTCCATATTTGCATATGTAATTTCAAGGAAGAAACAAGATAAACACAATACTTGGATAACATTGCCACATTTTGTAGAATAAATTTTATTATCCTTTTTTTTTTCTTTGCTACGTGTCATTTCAAGATGATACATTCATGTTTCCAACTTTACCATTAGGCATTTAGAAGCAGACAAAGAAGTGGAGAAATTTGTTATTCTTCCAGTTGCAAATATAAACAATTATTTCTACTACTATCCTGTGGGTTTCTGCGAACATATTTTTCATCTATTGTCGAGCTTTTCTTTCAATTCCATCAATAAGCAAAACCATGTGCTCATTTTTGTGGCGTTTTAACTTGTTTCAGTCGCCTTCAATAATATTTTTTCCTGAATTCCAGGGGCTATTTATAATGCAAATGTGGAGTCGAGAATGAAAATTAATGGAGTGAGACTCTCGCATCTGGTTGCTCCTTAAACATATAGGCGACCAGGAGTAATCACAGCGTCGTAATGGGAAATTGGACCCTTCGTGGCTTATTCTTTCCTTCGTATTTCGGACGAGTTAAAACCAAACGGTGGGATGTGATGGAATTCAGCATTTCCAAAACTTTTTAAATTGGGAAAGCTGTTAAGAAATAAGAAATTGATGTACAAATTAAATTAATATTTAGAATTTGCAGTGGCTATGCCAAGAAATGCATGCGAATGAAAAGTAAAATATTTCAACATGTTGAACAATTTATAAGAGCCTTGTGTTTTGGGTTCTTCTCCGTGTTTGTTTAAAGCAACAATGTCGTTGTGATGTTTATTAACAGTTTCACTCGATGTTTTCGATAACGAGTGTTCTTTCCACTTTCAATTTTGTAGTTTTTCCATAAAAAAACGAATCTTAATTTTACCAAACCAAATGCCATAGAAGTATGCTTACCAAATTACTCCATTACATTTACAAATAATAAATTATTATACTATGAAATTATAGTGCTGCAAACATTAAGCTCTTTGACGAAACGTCAACATTAACAAACAGCACTTCACAATTCTACATTTTACAAAACAATGTGGCTTTCTTTGAACAATAAATTTCTTCTTACTATGTTAGGCATCGATCTTTTTTTCGCCTTTTCGGATGACTTTCCGGTTTCATGCTCTCAATCGTTCTCGATTCTAGACAATTATTTCCTTTGCTTTTGCATTTTTAATAATGCTTTTGATGACGATGCAAAAAAGCATTTCTACCTAACTAGCACCTTAAGAAGGATAACAGTGTGTGTGTGTCAATTCTCTTTTTTAATGCTGGAAATCAAAATGTTTTATTAACGCCGAGAAATAAATAAGAATATATTGTGCACCTGCACCCCATTTTGTTATTGTACATCGTGAGCACATGTATCATTAGAATCAATTATTTATTTTTATTGGTGTTTTTTGTTTTTTTGCTTTGTGGGTAAACTAACCATCTCTCTCAGGTAAACTGTGAAAATAAAAAAATAAAAAACTTCGTAAAAAATTATGATTAAAAAAACAAAAATAAAAAAGACGCTTATATTGAATCAGCACGGGACGTGCGGAGAAAACACCAGAATATTCCCGGAGCCCATCCAGAATTTAATTTATATTTAGTTATCAAGAATTTTATAGAAATTTCAAGTTTCCTTTTGGATGTCAATTCTCAAAAATGCAAAAATAAGATATTAAGAAGTGTTCGGAAAGTGGAACCGGGTGCACCGATTCTCTCAAACATGACCTTAGTTCAACAATTTTGATGGGCTTGATATTTTTTTTTTTGACTTTTTGACTCTTTTTTTAAATGACGTTTTGGTTTTTTTTTCAAACTCTTTTCTTTATCATTTTCTATTATAATTTTTCTTATATAAATTAATTTATTTTATTATATATAAAATATAAATATTAAAATATTAATATAATATTATTTATTACTTAATTATAATTTTTAAACAATTTCATTAAATATAAATTATTAAAAAATTAAATTTTTATATTCAAATAATACATTTTTTGACATATTTTTTAAATTTATATTATATATTTTAATTTTTAATAATATTATAACATATATTTATAATATATATTTTAATTCAATCACCCACTAAAATTAATGAATCACACTTACTTTTTCCTATTATATCAACTATCTTATTCCTCATCATCAAATTTCACTCTAATCAAATATAATCCGAACTAATCTGTCACTTTAACTATTCACGAGAACTTGGTGGAACTCCAATTTCCATTGTCAAACGGCCCAAGTGACCGAAGAATTCCCTGTCTCCTTTGAGAATTTAAATTCTTGATTCGAAAGAAAAGTGAACGTTGATTGAAACTCAAATTCTGAGATTATTCGGTCTTCATTAATGAAATTATTTGGCATAGTTTATCAGGGGCATAATTTCACTTGGCATTCGAACACGTTTGACAATATTAAAATTAGCATTTTAAATAGTGTTTAGTAATTTAAGTGCTAATTCTTTTATTTGATAAATGATAAAATTAAGTAGCATTTAACGTTTCAAACGAAAATATTGAAAAGCTATTTCTACTAGCGTTTAGCGATTAAAAATTAGTGTTTTATAAATTTTTTTAATTTTACTTTTATTCAAATATATTATTTTTTTCAACTTATCTTATTATTTTCTCATTTTTATTTTATAATCATTTAACTATATTTTTTTTATATTCATGCTTAATTAATTACAAATTATTTATATGTTAACAATGATTAAAAATAATTTCACTAATAATATTTTTATATCATGGGTTCACTATATAAAATTTATTGTCAATATAAATTTCTATATATTTTTACAAAAAATTAGTTGTAAAATTTTATTTTATTTAATTAAGATATAAATATTTAATTTATTATATTATAATAGAATTTGTATATTGCTTAAACTAAATAATTTGTCATATGTCTAATTATGTCATTTTATATTTATCAGTTAATTATATCATTAAGTTTACCAAACACTTATTTGTTACATCATCATCTATTATCTGCTAATTAATCCATTATTCGCTAGTTGACTCGCTATTCGCTTATCAAACCACTAATAATACCAAGCAGAGATTAAATTTAATTAGGACGAGGTTTATTAAAAAAACTTAAACTTTGTTTGAATAATATTTTAAAAAGTTTAATAAAGTTAATTTGATCTTTATTAGCCCACTATATACTTAAAGTTAAACTCATCAAATTATTAATTTTTTAGAGGTAAAAAACTATTATTCTCATTCTACCCTTTTCTTTTTATTCAATCTTATTCAAATGATAAAGAAACATAATCTTCTTAAGACATTTAACTAATTTAACCTTTTTTGACCCATGCACTAAAATTTGTATCCAAACAAATAATGAATTAAATTAACTCACCATTCTATTAATTGATATCTAAATATGATCAATATAAACATTCACGATACACAACGTAAGGAAGCATCCACGGCAAATATTTTTTATATTTCTTCTTTTTTAAGACATCCAAAATTGTTCTCATGCCACAAATCAATTTCTCGACAACGCACGAATTATCACTATTTTAACTTTAATTTTAACTCAATAATAATAATGAATAAAATAAATAAATATTTATAATTGCATAATTGTACTAATTAATTCAATAATGATTATAAAAATAAAAGATAATCTAGGACTCCTAAACTCATGTATATGCCATTGCCACCATCCTTGCGATTGTTCCTAGGCTCCAAATGCAAGATGGACAATTTATTTATAATCTTTTATATGAAGATAATAAATAATGAACATAAATGTTATAACGGAACAAATTATGCATAATCGTTGTTCAATAATTATAATTAATAAGTCAACTTTGGATAATAAAAGATATTAATGATCAATAATTATTATTTGTATAAGTAATGCATAATGCAATAACTTTAGATCAATAATTAATATCAATATTTTACTTTATATTATCAATAGTAAGATACTTTGAATCAATCACAATATTAATAATATAATATTTTACTCTATTTTGACTTACATTTCAATGCTATGTATTTAAATAAGAGTAACTTACTCTGTCTATCTTGTTTAGGATAAGTCATGTTACTCTCATATCTTCTCAAACAACTTAGTTTGAAGCTCTTTTTACACATTAATGTTCTCTTTCAGTTTGATTCTCATTCTTATTAAAATATTTTATCATATTTGAAACAAATATTATTATGATACTGTAAATCTAGTGGCCCTATCTTTCTTCCAGATCAACAGGACAAATTGCCGAATAGTAACAATCACATTTCAATCTGATTGTCTTCTGCAAATTCATTGTTTCTGCGTTTATGGAGTTGGTGTTCTTAAATTATCATGACATACAAGTCAGGGAGAGATGTTGTTATGCTTTGAGCTTCTTTATCACCTTTTGGAATTCAAAGTTATTCAGACGTCTATGTTGGATACATGTTACTTCAAGGGAATCTACTATCACTACAAGAAAAATGCGTGTTTCTGACGGTCCAAGCCGTCGCAAAATTTGAAAAATCCATCGGCAAATATACTTTGTGACGAGTTTTTCAACATTCCATCGTAAATATTTTCTGACAGCTCTATTTTAACTATCGGAATTTTTCACAACTACGGCCGTAGAAAAAACATTTCCACTGCCGGAGCTTAGGATAGTTCCCACGGCACCCACAGCCCGGGCCGTGGGAACTACCTACGGCCCGAGCCGCGGAAACTTTCTACCGCTCCCCACGGTTGGAACCGTGGGGAAAATTTTCCACGGCCGGAGCCGTAGGAATTTTTCGAGGGTTCGATCACAAGTTGATTTTTTAAAATAAAAAAATTTGGCCGTGCACGGGTGGGAAGTGGCTCCTGTGGCCGAAACTGGCCGTGTGTGGGCCGATCTGCATGTGCGTAGTCGAAACTAGACGGGCCGGATCCTGCCCGCACTGTCGGATCATCCTACGTGCGGCCGGATCCGGCCTGCGCACAGGCAGACTTTGTCATGCGCAGGCGGATCCGACCGCACACAGCCCGATCCGGCTGCATGCAGGCGGGATCCAACTGTGTGCGTCGCCTGTGAGAGAGAGGGAAGGAGGGAGGCCGCGCGCATCGTTGCGAGAGAGATTACCGATAGTCGCGTCGATCGCCTACAAGGAGCACGCCGGTGAGGGAGAGAGAGGAGAGAGGGAGGAGGTGAATAAAAAGAGAGGGAGAAGCGGGAAAAGAAAAGAAAAGCGAGAGAGTTTGACGAGTTTTTTTACTTTTTGATGATTTAGATCGCGGGAAATATTTTTTATGATTGAAGTCGTGGGAATTTCCACCGTCGAAGTCGTGAAAAAAAATTTTCCATAGCTGGAGCCGTGAAAAATTTTCCACGGCCCGAATCGTGAAAAATTTTCCACAGCCTGAGTCGTGGGAAACATTTCCCATGGCCCGAGCCGTGAAAAACTTTTCCACGGCCTAAGTCGTGAGAATTTCCCACGGTTCGAGCATTGGAAAACATTTCTCATGGCTCGAGTCGTGTGAAAAGTTTTCCACAGCTTGAATCGTGAGAAGTTCCCACGAAAAAATAACTCGTTAGAAAATTTGTCGTAAATTACGAAGGATTTTCTACGGCGAGAAATTTTTCGTTGGAAAAAGTCTTTTTTCCTATTGTGTATTTCAATAGGACAGAGGATATATGAAGGCGGAATCAGAGTATGTCGTAGCCTGTTTTTTTTTTTTTTCTTTTCAGTCTAGACCCACCTGTGTCTAGAACTCTTGTAACACTTGGCACGTGACTAATTCGAGCAAAATGGAGTTTGGGAATCAAAACTCAAACTACTAGCCCAGGACAATCCCACGATTTGATTGACTTAACCATTCTTTATTTGTATCCTCTTATTTCATTCAACTGAATTCACTGAACTACATGATGAATATATAATGCCTGTATTATACAGAGACCTCTTGCTTTTGGCACAGTAATAGCTATGGAGCTTTCCGTAATAATAATTATCGTGTACTCCAACATCGCACAGGTGCAACTACTCAATCTGCTATTTGGGTCACTTAGTCAGATCTGGGGTTCATTTCAGAGAAAAGAAATATAAATGTTCAACATTCTGCATGCAAAGAGCTTGAACTATGTAGGCTCCTGTCATTGGGTGGAACTTCTTATTTAAGTTCATAAAAACTATTCATCTGCACACTTCATAAAGGCTGCAATTATACGTATAGGAAAAGAACTGAGATTATCTGAAACCCCCAAATTTACTGATTTCATAAATCCCTCTAGTTCTGATGTTATCTGAAACTGGAAGTTTTCTACGGTTCTTCTTCAGAATGCAAGCTATTCTTTTCTACTGTTCTCTACTTTTTTTTTTCGTTATTTATGATAAACACCCTATAAATCTTCTTAAAGTGGATCGGCTGATTAATCAAACCACTCATGATTGCCTTAAGACTTTAATTTTGACGAGACATTCCAGATAGCAATTTGTTCCTTATCTAGTAGTGAGGATTCTATAACTTATTTTTGTTTTAGGGAAGGGTGCTTTAAATAAACTATGTTTGGTCTGATTCCGGCATAAGCCACTGAAACAGCATGTAATGTGAATGCAAGCTTTATAATCCTATTCTCAAAATGTTGTGGGCTTACTTGACATTAACAGAAGAAAGTGCGTAGCTCACCATCCGAATCGAAGAAGTGGAGGGGAAAACTGATTATTTATGTTTCGACTTACATCGATTTGGTGATTATTAAGTCTATTTATTTCTCTATCATGGCCATATTTCCTAGTACTTTCTCTATCATGATCATAGATCTCCAATTGCTTACTAACTTTGTACAACTTTCACTTGATTAAATGTACCACGGATCACTTGCGGTCACTTCTTTTTTTTTATCTTAAAATTCATCGACAAGTGCATCATCATCCCATTTCTGAACTTTTTTTTTCTAAATATCACGTAGATTACTGAGCTTTTACAAAAACTATCATTTAATTAACTATCATTTAATTTAGCGTGTCGGTTAAAATGACATATATTGCATCATTTCGATTATAGCATTCCATTACCTCTTCGTCTTTCTCATAATTTTTAACTCGTTCAAGAATAGAGAGGCACTCTCATCTTAATTTCATGTCGCACTATTTTTTTTGCCGTTCTTTATTAATTGTTACATGAATTAATGCTGCCACCGTTCCTTTGCGTAGTGCAATCTTATATGCCATATGTCACTAAACTCTCCAAGATTTATGATTGGATAAGTGGCACATTTAGTGCCTCATACACGGCAGCTTGGTTTCATGACTTGCATGCAATGATCAATGGATTTTAATTGTTTTCTTCAAGCAAAGATATATATCTTCTCTAACTCTTAAGGCTACCTTTCTTAAAACGTCCCAACTCCGTATTGGTTTTCTTTAAAGGATTGCATGCAATCGATGTCTCGTCTCCAACAGACAATTGATGAAGAGGGAATTAAAATTCTTTGCATTTTATCTTCCATGTGGTGTCATTTCTTTGCATTTATTCGAATTGATAGACTATGATCAATTTTTAAAAAATAGTTTAAGTTTTCAAAATTGATCGTGGATGGCTAAATCCGACAATATACATGCATTTAGTACAATTGTTATTCGAAAATATAACCAGCCAATTTTTAACGGGCCAAATTTTTTTACAACTTGTGATGAATTTGCGACGATAAGAAATATTCTTTCGAAATATCGATACGCAAAACGTTCATTGTTAGTACCGACGATAAAAATTTATCATATTTTTACGATTCTGACCTTCGATATTATCGATAAACCTGGCTTGAAGAGCATCTTTGCGACGATGTAATCCGTCTAAATTTTAAATTTTTGATCATTTTTATGCGTCCATCAAAAAATTGCTACCGACAAACCTTCTTCCAACGGCGAAGTCTCGTCGGAAAATTCGTCTAAAAATAAATTTTTTGTCGGGTTTCATAATATTTTTGATGAATTTAATCGTTGAAAATTTGTAAAAATATTGTAGTGTTCAGTGATATGTGTAAATCAAGTATCATTGCATTATGACATCTTTGTTTTCCATCTGTCCATAAAAGACTTTTCTTTTTCTTAGAGTTCCATAAGTGTAGTCAGTTTTAACATTAGAAATACATACAAATGATATTTTTCTTAGGGTTATTTTCATAAACTTTTTTTTAACTATCGTGATTTTTCGTATCTAACTCTAAATTACAGACTTATTTTTTTGTATTCTTAGACTATCAAGATTTTTTTACTTTAGTCCTTTCGTCTAGTTCTGTTATATTTTTCATTATTTTTATTTTTTTCTCATTTATGAAAAAACTAAATTACCCCTCCCTCCATGAAAAATATGAAATAATTATAAAATAAAAAATTATTGGAAGGATTAAAGTGATAAATAAAAGAATTATCGTTTATGAAAAGACTAAATTAACATCCTCCCCATTTTTTTTAATTTTTTCTTTTTATATTTATTATTTGATGTGTTATGAAGGATAATTTAGTCTTTTCATAAAAGAAAAAAATCAAAAGTAACAAAAAACATAACTAAAGTACATGAAAGAACTAAAGTGGAAAGATCATGATAATTTATATATACAAAAAAATAAATCGACAGTTTGAGACTAGATACAAAAAATTATGTTAATTTAGGAGAGGTTTATGAAAATGATCTTTTTTTTTATTTAAGCTTTTAAAAAGTATATACTCCGAAATCCATGGTGGAAGTAAAAAATAAATATATCACAATCTTAAATAAAAATAACTAAATAATGAATCTTCAATATAAGCTTATAGTATTTAACATAGGTTCCACTTAAAGCATTTTCCATCCATCATCGTCAGATTCATGATTGATGATGAATCTATTCATTACGACCAATTGTTCATTATGAATCGAAACATGCTACCACTTAGAAGACTCTAAGATGTAGCACAAATTTTTTTTTCACATATATATAATATTTAAATTTTTAATATATCCGTCGACAGCACATCTGACTTAACATTCATGTCGACCTACTACGATCGATTTTAAGTTGATGACGATCTAATTATTTTTGTAAGTTATGTACTGAACACTCATCAATACTTATTTTTATATCTATTACTCATTCGAAATCGACTGGTCGGATTGATCATAAACAGATTTGAATTGTCATTGGGGATCGTTCATGTTCGGATACGAAAGAGAACGTTTTCTTTTTCTTCCTAATTAAAACAAAAGGGGAAAATATCTTGCTAGTGGATGGATCGAAGAAGAGTAGCAGGCACCATTTCGTCCCCATCACTGGTGGAGTTGTTGCTCGTCTATACGTGGCCTCGTTATTTTGGACGATTGCAGCATTGATTTATTAAGGTCCAGATTTGTCCACTGCGTGTGCGTGGAATGTAATCTAATCTTTTATATATATATGTATAGTGTCCCATCACTACGACAACAAAAACGACCTAATCTAATGGGGGCTGGCAGACACGTAGACTTGATAATGCTTGACTTCATCGTCATATATCACCACCTTTGTTTCAAGCTCGAAAGACGACGACCTAAACGTTCCAAGGACGTCATGTTTCATGCATCAACGAAATTAAAATAAAATTTTCATGTCGCCTATTGGAGTAACAAAACAAATCGTAATTAGTACAGCAAAACATTTTGCTTCGCACCCTCAAATTATTTCTCCATATTCAGGGGGACAAGGGATATTAAAAGGCTCTTTTTTTCATGTTAGCGTGAAATTTAGATTTTTTTTTGTTTCAACTTTCAAGGGACAGATTGTTATTTCCGTCGGTTGTTTGTTTCAATATTTAAATTGATATTCGGAATATTGGTGTTTTTTTATTAATTCAATTTAACGTGGAAATGATTTTTTATTTTTTAAAAAAGAAAGAGAAGTTATATGGTTTAAAGTCAGAAAAGATTAATTTAATAAATAGAAAAGAATAACTTCCACGGTGAGGATTAAATTAGAGATAAAATCATTATAATGCAATGCATAAGTAGAGAGGATGTGATATTTTGAAATGGATTCACCATCACCTTGTAGTCTTTGAGCTTCCTTTATGCCCAAGGCCAGGGTCACTAGCCATTTGAAAATACAAAGTCTTGCTAATCGAGTTCAAGGTCTTCGCGTATTGTCCAATTTCAAAAAGAGGATTATAAATATTAATATTCAATAATGACGTTAAATAGGGCTAATGATTAAAGACAATGAAAGACTTGGCAGTGGTCTATCCACCATTATTACGGCGACGAAATTTGCCACCACAACTATATATACCATCGTAATCAGGAAGGCATGCAACATGACTTTAGTTAGTTTTACAAATTTGAAAAGTAGCATGTATGTGAATTTTCCTATATATAGCAATCATATTAAACAAATCTTGCCTCCTCGTCACTAAAATTGTAATAATTTACAGCAATTGGGAACTGGTGCTGCAACATATATAGCAAATCAACCATGTATCATAAAAGAAACCATGGGCTTCTAAACCAATTGGCTAAGCCAATTGGAGTAGAGAGAGGTGAAATCCACATAAACGCAGCAATCACAAGGTAAATTATATATAATATAACTTTCCTTATTTAAATATATCTCAAATGCAAAATTATTATAATAGTGACTCGAGATGAATACAAGTTAATCAAGATGACAGTAGTCTAAATTCTAGCTGTGTGTAGAATCTCCAATATCATGTATGGTCGCAATATATAGGGAAAAAAATGCTAAACCACCCAACATACAAAGTGCCAGGAAATAAGGGCAACAACATATATATTTCCATGCTAATAGTTAATGGAGACGGAGGAAGATGGCAGATAGAGATAACGTCCTGTAAAGAATAAAAAGGATGCATGCATGGTGGAATCCCAAACACTTTTAGTGTCCCTTAAGAAATCTCTCTATATATCTTGATTAAACACTACATAATACGCTTGTACATTAACTCTTCATCAACCCCCTTCTTAAAAAGAAGAGAGATATTATAATACGTATCTGATTTATTCCGAGCAAGACTACTACAACTATTTCATGGTACGCACTTCCACTCATGCAGCTAAGCAAACAAATGTTTGATATATCATAGAAAAAATTACATCAAATATCCTCCGACTTAAATATTTGCTCAGTGATACTCCTTAATTTCATTTTATAATATGAATGTCCTTCATCTTTTAACATATTTCATCCGATGCCTCTTTACTTGTTATAATTTATGTTTCGATCATGGAGCTGACGTGACGCGAATGTGACGCTGACACGAATGACACGACATCTTCTATCCTACGTAGCAATATTAAAAAAAATAAAAAAATGCTGTGAGACGTCGAGAACCGTCCGTGTGCCCCTCCTCGCCCCCTCCCCCCAGCCCTCGTCAGAGCTCGGGGGGACACCCCGGCGATTGTTGGTGGTTGCAGAGGGAGGGGCGACACGCCGACATGCGTTTTTTATTTTTTTAAATTTTTTTAATATTGCCACGTAGGAGAGAAGATGTTGTGTCAACATTTGTCCCATGTCAGCTCCATGCAGGCTATAGCACGTAAAGAAGACATCGTGTTACAAAGTGAAATTAAAAGGTATAACTGAGCAAATGTTAAAATTAGAGAATATTTGGTGTAATTTTTTTATATATCATATAATGTTATGTGACAAATTAATAATCAAATACAAAGGTGAGGTTATTGAGTTTCGGCGTCATGATGATATATATAGATGTGATAACTACACCGCTATGAAAGCTTGGATAAGCTTTGGAAGATACATTATTTAGTTAATCATTTTTTTTTTATTTCGAAAAGTTGCAAGGAAAATATATATTATAATATATATGGAGAGAGCAAATAAGGCAGAACATGCAAATATTTTTTACGTCATATTAAAAAGTTAAAACCATTCATCAAATAATCAAAAAGAACGATATGCAAAAGCGAGACATCTCTTAGTCAGTTCAAGAAAGCAAATTGAATCAGACGCGCGAGTTAATTAAATCCATTATATTATATTTTCGGTCTTAGGGTCCTTTTTTAAAAAAAAGAAAATTAAAACGATAATTCTTTTATAACTTGTATAATTATTTTTTATATATTTATTTAAATATAACAGTACTTATCATGCACAAATTCTATCTTAAGAGTTAAGACACACTGATAAGCACCTAATTAATAATGTAGGCCCTGTTATTTATTGTTTAGACATGCAACATATACAAGCAAGCTAGTTATTGAAACTACGAAAGAAGTAGAAAGAAAAGGGGAAAAAAAATTCAAAAAGAAAAAGCTGACTTACAGGATAAGTGTACCCTTTTTCAATAAATTCGTTTTTCTAATATGTTCTTATTGGAGTTTAATTAATTATCAGTTATTAGTTATTACACTCCTCTTTGTTTGTGAAATAGAAAAAAAAACAATTATATAGAAATATAAAATTTGTATATATTATATAAACGCAAATAATTCGCTTATATACATACCCATTTGCTCTTCTCCCTTTTCTCCATTGTAAGTCTCACCTCTCTCCCTCTCTCTCTTTCATAAACAGAGCAACACAAAAATGAGGTCTGCAAAAGAGTTTAGCTCTAGCAGCGCCGCAGGCCGCGGCGGAGCTGACACAGAGGTAACGGCGCCGCCGATCAGTGGGGTTCAACATTCGTCGTGGCAGTCGCCGGTGCCGTACCTCTTTGCCGGCCTCGCGGCTATGCTGGGCCTGATCGCCCTGGCGCTGCTGGTCCTGGCCTGTTCCTACTGGAAGCTCTCCGGCTACCTCGATTCGGACGGCGCCGCCGGCGACGGCGACGTCAGGGACAAGGCCGGCGACGATCGGTCGAATGCCCAGCCGAAGGTGTTCGAGGAGAAGGTCCTCGTGATCATGGCGGGGGACCGGAAGCCCACCTATCTGGCCACGCCCACCGCCAGCCACTGGGCTTCTTCGGCGGGAGAATCCGGTGCAGGCGAATCAGAGGAGAAGCCACCGGAAGACTCGAGCTCGCTCGGCGGCTGCCCGGCGTTGGAGAGCGCGAAACGACCGGAGCGGTGGCGGACGTAACCGCGAGCGAATCCAAATGAGCACGCAGAACAAGCCCAACAACAGTAGTCGGCGGACATTTGTGGCTTTTTGTTCTCTCTTTCGATTTAATTATTCGAGTTCTTTGGCTCTTCTATGGTCCCCCCCGAACGCCTTGTAATATATACATTAATACATATATAAAAACGATCTTTAGCGACAATTAATTCTTATAATTTCAATCTTTATAGATAAACTTCAGTAGTAGTAGAAAATAAAGTACATATGAAAATGGATTATTCTTTATTACTTGAACTCACGAATTCATGTGAGAAATGTGAAGTCTTTTCATTTGCTTCTATTTTTGGGTTCTTTCTTATAAAACTGCAATCTGCATGAGATTTGGGGTCTAACTTCTTCTTCTTCTTCTTCTTTTTTTTTTTTTGAAGAGAGAGAGAGAGAGAATCATTGCGTGCCCTGTCGTGTCGTCCGAATTGCTGACATGTTCATGGGAAGTACACAATGACTACAGTTTTGAGGACAATAAATCTAATTACCATAATATTGGATTTTATCCTAATATAGTCTGATCATTGCAATTCAAAAAAGGAAGTACAAAAAACTTTTCCATTAGATATAAAATTTAAATCAGATTCTACTACTCTTCTCCACCATCAGTATTCAGTCCAGTGCCCCTCATATCTAATATCCTAATGTCATTTTGAGGATCAAGGGCAATTCACTATGTAATGGTGGCATGCACTAGTTCGATGAATATATATTTGATCCATATTGTCAATTTATAAGGTTGTTTTCTTTCACGTTTTGTATTCCCATCTTGAATTGATTAATTATGCAATTATTCACAAACTAAATATTTTATATATATATATATATCCTCATCACAAGACACGGGCTTTCTTTTTTCCTACGGATGAGAGGAAAAGTGGCAACCAACTGTAAAAGTTACAGTGGCAGCCACGAGAGAGGGATGGAGGGAGAGAGGAGCGAGAGAGAAGAACATGGCCATGCTCGCTGTCCAAGTGCAGACCGCACGCACAGCCAACCGTCGTCGAGTCCCCTCTGGTTCTGAAACCAGGACAGATGCAGGCACGCATTAAGTGTACATTGCATTGCATGCACTTCCACCATCTTTTCCTATTGCTTAATATTTTTTTTCTTGTGCATAAATTTGAATTTGATAGAAAAATTCTCTTAAAAAATGCCGTGGAAAAATGCCACGTGGAATCTCCTCGTCAGCGTGTGTGTGGGAGGGAGGGGGTGGGGAGGAGGGGGGCCTTCTCCTCGCCGGAGCTCGCTGGTGGTCCCCCGGGCGTGCACTCTCTTCGGCGATTATTTTTTTATTTTTTAATATTATCATATCAGTGTAAAAACGAGAGAAGAAGATATCTTATCAATGTGACATCTGCGTCATGTCAGCTCTACGATCGAGAGATGGGTAACAATAGATAAAAGGACATCAGGTGAAATGAGTTAAAAGATGAAGAACATTAGTGTTAGAAAGTGAAGTTAGAGAACATCTAAACCTTAAAGTTAAAGGACATTTGATATATTTTTTTTCATCTTTGAAGTCCGTCCTTTTCGTGCTCGTTATCACTTCTCTCGTCAATTCGCCCTGTGATCACACACATTCGATGAGTGCTTCTCATTAGTGAGTGAGCCAAATCTTTTTTTTAATGGTCCACAATTTAATCAAATCATCTTACACAAAATATTTACTATTGTAATATTAATTATAATTGTTAGTGGTAAAAAAATTGAGAGAAACATAATAATTTATTTTAATTGTTAAAATTAATTTTACATCAATATTAAAAAAATGTTCAAAATTTACATAATTGACAATATTAAGATATTGTTTTAAGACCATTTAATTATATTTGGATTATTATCAAATTAAATAGATCAAAATGATAATATAAAGAAATAGATTTCTTTATCATGTAATTGTAGAACTTAAATAAATAATTATGAATTATCAAAGAAAAGTTAATTGTTATTCTAAATATAAGATACGACAAAGAAAATAAATTACTAATCTTATAAATATTAATATACAAACATTTGCTAAACTGAAGGTAATGAAAAAAATGGATAAAAGAGTATGATTTGCAGATGGATCCAAATGGATCATTTGCAGATGGTATAGATAACTAAAAAAGGATTAAAAAAAACAAATGGGCAACGGGCTTTGATCCTAGGATGAAGGGATAGCTGATATAATCGCAAATCAATCATGCTAGCTTGCAATGGTGAACGAAAATTGCAACCCACTTGCCTCGGTCTTTGCTTCTCATGTCTCGTCGAGCCGAACATCGTGCTTGTGATGGCCATGAAATATCTTCCACTTGATCAATATGCTCGTGTAATTCCAACACTTAATTACATTATCCATGTATCATTATTGCAACTTCAATACTCTCACTATTAATGAGATATTAGTCTCGAGTTGAAAATTTTCGTTAAATCAGTATGTTTAGTTAATGTTCCAACTACAATTCCTTTTGTGAATGAATCGGTTAATATATCATTGATAAGCATGTATGTTAGCTACTTTTTTCTTTCCTATTATATCTCGAATATAATGATATTTTATCTCAATATGTGTTCCCTTTAGAGTTGTTAGCTCTTATCAAACTTATTATTGATTGATTGTCATAGTACATTTGAAGTGGTCCGACCAAATTGAGCTATAGTTTTAAGAGAAAAAACATCTGAGCCAAACTCCACGGATGATTGCTATATTGCAAGTAATCTCTTGTGTGTGTCTTGCCACACATCCTTATTTCTTGCTACCCCAAAAAATGATTACTCCACCCAACAAAAATAGGTTACCTGATATGAACTTTTGATCATCGATAATCATATCCAAAATTTACATTCATCTGAATATCCTATAACCTTCAATGTATAGCTTGGTATGTGAATCTAAATTGTACTATGCCTTTCAAATATCATAGAATCCAAAATTATTTTGAAATCTGCTAACCAAGTTTACTGCATAGGTAAATCAGGCCATGTACAAAGCATCGCATATATCAAGCTACACACCACATGTACATACTAAAAATAACACATGTTAAACAAGATGAAAAATGAAAAATGAAAATGTTAAATGAAAAACTCTTATGATTTTGTTGACGATAATCTACTTGATCAAAAGAAGTCAAAAGATACTCTATCAGAGATCCAAAAGACACTCCATTGGCATTGAGATACTCCACACTAGTTACAAGAAAGTAGAAAGACATTCCATCATGTTGGATCTAAGTTTTAACGATATATAAAATTATATTTTGATGATACAAACCTCGAAAGATTAAAGTTAAAATACTGAAAAAGTTTATAGTAAAAAGGATAATTGTATGCACTACACTTTGATTAAATAATTAGCTATGATCCTATTAGATTTTTTATGAATCATAAATATCAAAGTTATAGAGAATTCTGTTAAATTTTTATGGAATAAAAAATCATCTCATTTGGATAATTGTACAAAAATTTATGCTTAAAATAGTGCAGGGCAGTCGACTTGCCGGCTGGAACACCGGTCGACCAGTCTAAAACACAGGTCGACTGGTCAGTGCAAAAAATGCCTAATTTCAATAAGCAAAATGTCGAAATTGTACCGGTTGATGTACCGGTCGACCGGTCCAAAACATAGGTCGATCAGTCATTGCAGAATTCACCGATGGTCATATTTTTTCACCTCCGAGTCAAATGAACAATAATGGTCAAATTTGAAAGAGAAATTTGTGGAACAATTTTTGGACAAAATTTTCACATACTATAGCGTATAAAAGGAGAGCCAATGCCAGAAGCAAAAACACACATCCAGGTAAAACTTCAAAAAATCAAAAGAAGATCATTTCTCTTGAAGTTATCATTTCAAATTTTCTTTCTTTCCCTCTTCCACTCTTGTGAGTATAGAATTGTAAAAGAGAAAAATATTTTTGTTTAGAAAAAAAATAGAGAGAGCTTTAAATTTTACCTCTTGAGCGAGAGAAAAAGATTATCTTCTTAGGATGAGAGGTTGCCCTGCCTCTCGAAGCGGAGAAAATGTGATTGATGTAAAGGTCTTTCTTCCTTATCTCATTTGAAATAAAAGAAGGGATTACTGGAATCTCCGACAGTCTCGAGGTCGAGAAGTCGGAGCGGAGACGTAGGCCAAAGTGTGGTCGAACCTCGTCAACAACCACCGTATCTTTGCGTTTGATTTTTTCTCTCTCTTTTCCGTTCATATTATGCTTATGATCTGAATTGCTTTATTTTAAAAAGTTTTAAAAAATCAATTTTGTGCTTCCACGATGATCTTTGTGAAATATACATTTTTTATTTAACACAAATTCACCCCTCTTTTGATTCTCTTTGGGATCCTACAATTGGTATCCGAGCAGGTTGCTCTCATTTTAAGATCAAATTATTTTAAGTTTTGATCATCTTATTTTAAGATTTAAAAATCTTAAGAGCAATGACATCAAGTGAATTTGTTTTCGCCGAAGGACAATCAATTAGTCGTCATCCTCTTTTAAATGCATCAAATTTTCAATATTGGAAAATTAGAATCCAAGCATACATTTGTTCTATTTTGATATTAACATGTGGGATATCGTTGAAAAAGGTTATTATCTTCATGAAAAATTACCTATCGAACATGACGAAAGATAAAAAAAATTTTCAAAATTGGATTGGAAAGCAAAGAATATTTTTTTATTGTGCTTTAGTTTCAACGGATTTCAATCGAATTTCTAATTGTGAAAGTGCAACCGAAATTTGGAAGAAATTCATTACTACTTATGAAGGAACGAATAAAGTCAAAGAATCTAGATTAAATATTTTAAATCATCAATATGATTCATTCAAGATGTATGAAAATAAATCCATAAATGATATGGTTGCTCGGTTTAATGATGGAATGGCTTAGCCTCTTTAGGCGAGCCTAGAACTAATCCCAAAAAAGTGAAAAAGATTCTCAGGTCTCTCTCCCCCTAATGGTATAAAAAAAAATGATGATTGAAGAAAATGATCTGAATAAATTGAATTTTGACAGTCTTATTGGTTCACTTCTAACTTATGAGATCAGAATCCAAGAAGAGAAAGAATTCAATGCTCTCAAAAAGAAGACATTGCCTTTGAAAGTAAGCGAAAATAAAGATAACTCAAGTGAAGAAGAAGTGAACAAAAAGAAACTCATCCGTTATACAAAAAACTTGACAAATATTTCAAGTTGGTAAAATCTAAATAAAAGAGTGAGAAGCAGAAAAGAGAATTGTGTAAACATCACTCAAAAGACAAAAAGGAGACATCTCAGAAGGAGAAGAAAAAGAAATATAAAAAGTCAAGTGAAGATGAATCAAATGACTCATCAAGCTCTTCTAGTGAGGATGTATATTTGTGCCTAATGGTACACAATGATAAGGTAACTTCAAATTCTTCAATTTCAAATAATGATTCATCGAGATTTTCGAAGAAAATGTTTCTTTAGATGTAAATGAAAAACTCTCCTCTCTCATAAAAAATATTTTTTAACTAAAGGAAAAAATGAAAAATTACTATATGAGATTGAAAAACTAAAAAATAAAATTGAAACTTTAGAAATTACACATGCATGTGAAATTGTAAAACTAGCATGTTCTTTAAAAAAGGTAAAGAGGAAAAATGATTTTTTGAAAAACTTACAAAATAAGACTATTTTTCATGTAACGACAAATAATCTTAGGAATAATTTTGGACATGAAAATTCATATTGGAAATCCAATCATTTATATGGCAGAAAGTCACAACTCAAATGTTTTACATGTGAATTTTATGGTCATTATGCATACCAATACAAAATGAGAAAATTTTCACAACATGGGATGATATGGGTTCCGAAATGAACATTATCTAAAAAAATCGAATTCAAAGAAATTTGGGTACCAAAAATTACTTAATTATTTTTCAGGTATGCCTCACATGCAAAGGACATATGAAATTGAAAATGTGAAGGCACAAATGTTATGATAAAAGTATCATCTACTTTTTTATGTCATTCAAAAGTTCAAAACTACTATTTTTTTTAAAAGAGGAACATATAAAAGAAAATTGATAATAGTGATAGGGGAGCAAAATTAAACTTTATTTTGACATATCATGGACATCATTGTTGAATCAAATTTTTATGCTAATTCTTAATATATTTTTTTAGCTTTCATAAATTAGTTTTCATTATAAAATAATCATAAATTTAGGGGAAGTTATCTTTTAAAACTTGCAATATTCTACATGTCTATTATATGACAAAAGAGGGAAGAATAATTTTTTTGAAAAATTGATTAAGGGGAGTTACATATGGTTTCTTATATGCTTCATATATAAATTATTCTTTTTTATGAAACAAAAGGGGAAGAAATATATGAGAAATATGATCTGAATATTACTTTATATGAAGTGTTCCTTACAATTTATACTTATGTGAATATCTATCATTGTAAGGAAAGTTAAGTGTTATGGATAAAATTAATTTTACAACTTATTTTATAATTTTTTTGCAACTTATACATTTTTCATATTTCTCGATTTGTCTTCATAAAAAAGGGGAGATTATTGGATCTAAATTTTAATAACATATAAAATTATATTTTGATGATACAAACCTCGAAAGATTAAAGTTAAAATGCTGAAAAAGTTTAAAAAAAGGGATAACTTTATGCACTACACTTTGATTAAATAATTAACTATAATCCTATTAGATTTTTTATGAATCATAAATATCAAAGTTGTAGATAATTTTGTTAGCTTTTCATGAAATAAAAATCATCTCATTTGAATAACTGTGCAAAAGATTATGCTTAAAATAGTGCAGGGCGGTCGGCCTATCGGCTGAAACACCGGTCGATCGATCCAGAACACAGGTCGATAGATCAATGCAGAAAATGTCCAATTTCAACAAGCAGAATGTCGAGACCATACCGATCGAGGTATCGGTCGATCGGTCCAGAACACAGGTCGACTGAACATTGCAAAATTCACCGACGACCATATTTTTTCATAAAAGAAAGTGTATCGATCGATCGGTCCATATGTGCGGTCGACCGGCCTCCGAATCAAATGAACAATAATGGTCAAATTTGAAAGAAAAATTTATGAAATAATTTCTAGATAAATTTTTCACATACTAAAGCCTATAAAAGGAGTGTCAAGGTCAGAAATAAAAGTACTCATCCAAGCATTGAAGCAAAACTTCAAGAAATCAAAAGAATATCATTTCTTTTGAAGTTATCATTTAAAATTTTCTTTATTTCTCTCTTCCACTCTTGTGAGCATGGAATTGTAAAAGAGAGAAACATTTTTGTTCAAAAAAAAATTAGAGAGAATTCCTGTATAAAAGAGGTTCTAAATTTTACCTCTTGAGCGAGAGAAAAAGATTAGCTTCCTAGGATGAGAGATTTCCTTGTCTCTCGAAGCGGAGAAAAGATGATTGATGTAAAGGGTTTTCTTCCTTGCCCCATTTGGAACAAAGAAAGGGATCACTGGAATCTCCGACGGTCTCGAGGTTGAGAAGTCGGAGCGAGACGTAGGCCAAGGTGTGGCCGAACCTCGTCAACAACCACCGTGCATTTGCATTTGATTTTTTCTCTCTCTCTCCCCCCGTTCATATTATGCTTACGATCTGAATTGCTTTATTTTAAAATATTTTAAAGAATCGATTTTGTGCTTCTGCGACAATCTTTGTGAAATCGATATTTTTTATTTAACACCAATTCATCCCCCCTCCTCTTGATGCCCTTTGAGATCCTATGCATCGCCTCATGCTAAAGGGGGTTGAAAGATGCTCCACAATAAGTCTAACATAATGAAAATAAAATCAATGATGATTATGTATGATAATGAAGTTGAAAGATGCTCCACAATAAGTCCAACATAATGAAAATAAAATCAATGATGATTTTTTGTGATAATGGATTATATATCCGATTATAATGATTACCGATGACAATGGACAATACGTGCTACGTATCCTTTATGATAATTCTTGATTTATGATTATTTTAATGAACCTCGCAATGATGATGATGTTTCATGATGATTGGCTATGTCAATCCTAATCCTAACGGTCCTTATGATCTATAATTATTCATGATCAAAGAACATTATATGATTAAAGATTATCCCTTAATGATTATGATCTTTCACTTATAAAATTAATTATCCCTTATGTTATCTTATTGATGCTTATGATTCTTATGGTCATGATTCCTTCTATTCTCATGTTACACATTATTAAATGTATGTCTTATATCATATCTATTTACTATGATGATTCACTCATCATAGTGTTATTGTCTATGATTAATTGTGATTATTATGTACTGAACGTCGAAGCTCATGGAAGATTCATCTCAGTTATATATTCAATGTCATAAGTAAAGAGATAGTAGTATGGATGATAGATCAAGCTCGTGATGATTTTTAGACATGATATCGAGCCTCTTTATGTTATTAATATTTTTATCATGTTGTATTTGGTTTATGAAACCTAAAACTCATTTTGTATCAACATTATCGAGACTTTTGAATCTTTGTTCATGCCATGTCCTTGTATAATTCTATTAATATTTTCTTACGTATTATATATTAATTCTTCCTGACCAGTCAAAGTATATGTTTAGCCAAAATCATGTCCATGTAATAAACATCTTATAACATCTCTAAGGTGTGTTTTGCCACATGGTAGAGTGCATCTTGGAGACGTTGGCCTTCGGCACCGTCTCATTTGAGGAGCTCATCGGTCACTACAATGGTACCTTTGAGAACAAAAAATACATTATTGTTGAGCACTTTGAGTGTGTCGTGCATAGCCCATCTTCGCTGTCGCCGACGAGAGAGGGGCCCACCTCTTCTCTCATAATTTGTATTTATTTTTTATATTTTGTATTTATTTTTTAATGTTGTGCCACATAAATAAGAAAGTTGATAATATGACAATATTAGTCAAAGGGTAGTAAAATAAGTTTGTTACAAAATAAAAGTTTGAGAATAAAATTGAAATAGAAGATAAAATTTATCCAGAAAAAAAAATCAGCACATCAAGTCAAAATAACGTACCCATAATATGTGAAATTGTGAACTAACTCAATTGGTTCTTGCTAGAAGTGTTCTATTCTTTTTTTCATTTTTTGGTTTTAACACACACACACATCAAAATGACATACCCATAATATGTGAACTTCAATTCTTGCATCTAGAAAGAACTCAATTGGTTCTTGCTAGAAGTGTTCTATTCTTTTTTTTTTTTCATTTTTTGGTTTTAACACACACACACACATATCAAAATGACATACCCATAATATGTGAACTTCAAATCTTGCATTTAGAAAGAACTCAATTGGTTCTTGCTAGACGTGTTCTATTCTTTTTTTTTTCATTTTTTGGTTTTAACACACACACATACACATACTTATTTAACACATATATAGAACTGTTATTAATTGATTATTATAATTTACTTGGTATTACAATATAATAAAATTAAAATTTTAATTATTAATAAATGATATTAACGTAAACAATACGTGCAATTATTATATTTATTGTATCACAATATAATTCTACTAATTAAATTTTTTTTAGAAAAATTAAACATATATAATTCATATTATATTAGGATATTATTAAAATATTATTTACATAAATTATAATATTAATTCCATATCAAAGAAAGTTTTAATCAATATTAATATTAATATATTGTTCCATAACTTTTTAAATAAAATCCATAGTTTCTAATTGAGTTCAATATATATAATTTCAAATAATAGTCAATTGTAATATTTTTTAATAAATATAATTATTTTACCTCATTAAAAATGTCTAGTCTTGGAGCGATAATCGGAACTCTCCGAAGTGGATGGCTGCTCCTCTGCCCCAGGAACCCCCTGACGCACTCCTCCAGCCACCCCCTTCCACGACTTTGACCCTCGGGCTCTAACTTTCGGTGAGCGCCCACGAGTCGCCATTCCAGTCCACCCCCTTGACATCATCACAAACCCCAATCCTGCTGTCTCATTGCCTGTCTCGAAACACCCCTTACCACCGCCTTCCATAACCAACCCCCCTCTGCAACGTCTCCACCATACCAGTACTCTCCCTCCACTCCTTCCCCTCCCTTCTACACATCATACTACCCATGTAACACATGTCATCTAGAAAAAGAAAAGAAAGAAAATAAAAGAAAGGGGATTTTGACACTTGGCACAATCCCCATTCCACCCCCATTTGCACTAAGAATCAGCTCACCATGTATAAAAGCCATTCCAGTCCCATTTTTCCACTCTTTTCTCCATTCCAGCATACCTGTGCCCTAGTTCTTCAAACCCTAAAGCTTCAATCTGGGAAATCATCTCAACCTAGCCTCATTTTGATAGCAGATCAGCAAGGACAAGGTAGGAACTTGGAGCTTGATCAGGGAGTTGCTGGACCAGGTTGGGAGAGAAGGAGAAGGAGGAGTTCGAGAGGTGGACAAATTTGAAGAAAAAGGGATTTTAGTGCAAACAAAGAGGTATGTAAGGTGGATCCCTACCTTGGTCATAGACCAAGGTAAATCTAAGTTTAATTGAACTCTAGAGTTAGTTTCATAGATTCTGCCCTAGATCCATTTTATCAGAAAAATCAGTTTTGACATCAAACCTAGGAGCATGTTAGGTTCATGTAAATCTAGGACATTATATGTTAGAAATTGTTGATCTTATCATGTTCATGTCTTGAATGTGAGTCTAACATATTATGTGATTGTGTAGCACAATGTATGTTGATTTGCAATTTGAAAATCTTAGGAAAATGTCTCGTTTACTCATTCTGCCGCATATATCGGTCGGCCACTAGTAAAGGCCGGTCGGCCGTTAATCATAGTGTTCATATCGTAATAGTTGCAATATGACCGGTCGATCGATATCAGAGTCCGGTCGATCGGTGATCATGTATGGTCGAACACATAGTGTTCGGTTGACCGATGTTTATTTAGTATCGGTCGACCGATTATGGACGACTGATCGACCGGTCACATGTTGATCGGTCAGTCTTTAAGACTCGATCGATCGATCGGTGCTAATTATCGGTCGATCGGTCCAGCACAGAAATAGTATAATTAGTATTTATCGATTAATAATCTAGTCGATATCGATATGCATGCTCAGTCGTAAATAGAATCGGTTAATGAAATGATGTATTGACTGATTGAATAAATCTGTTGGATGAATTATCTGATGAGCCTGTCACATTGGGAGGTAGATGCCTCCACATTGTTTATTGGTCCTTCGGGACATCCATTGTTTAGGGAACGGATAGTTTTCCCATGGTCTAGCTAACCAGTCTCTGAACATAAGATGTTTTAAACATAAATGCAATAAAAGCTCGGAGTAGACAGATCAGTCATGTGCAGCATTCTTCAACCTCTGCGCCCTCCAACAAGTTCTCAATTGGCATTATTACCTGCAAAATTCCATTGCAGGGGAATAGAATACCCATGAGCAAAGAATGCCCAGTACACAATCAATAAACGATGAAATAAGGATCGATGAAAGAAATGTATAAATCTTCATTCATATCAGTACTCTGTTCTTTATTATATCAATGATTTATCTTTACTTTACTTTGACTTTGCTTTACAATGTCTCTACTATACTTTACTTTACATTATCTCTGCTTTGCTTTACAATTTTAGCCCTCCAACCATTGTTAAAAGCTCATATTGATTATTGCTTTGAATTGATAATAATTAGGTTGCCATATGATGAGAAATAAGGGACGGCTATATGGGGATCGATTTATGAAAGTTATGGTGCAAACTTCCACTCATCATATGAGAACAAATAAGATAATTACTTTAATTGATTAAGCATGAACACTATTGGACCATGGGTCACATTGGGCATGACAATGCTATATTGATTGCATTGTTCATGCTTAATATTGATGAGCCTATAGATTGAATGAAATTGATATAATCTAGGTTAAGAAAACACCTAGATGATCAATGGAATTGTATAGTATTGATTATTACTTATTGCTGTCCATTTTAGGTTCATGTCATATTATGCAAATTGTTCATATTATGGCTTAGATCTTACATACTCTAATGGAATATGTTTTCCCTGCAATGGATCTTGCAGGAAATCAAGGCAAAAGCGTTGCTGCTCATGAATGAAAAGGGTTGCACATGACATGGAATGTCTAGGACTAAGCTTAGTTTGTTCATGGCCAATTAATAGGCCTTATCTTCATGTTTAAAATGATGTTTAGAGACTTGTATCATACTGCCCATGCTGGGGTATGTTTTATTATGTGATTTCATGGATGTAACTTGATGGTTTAAGTTCATCCATTATGTTTTTATGGCTGTCCGAGAACATGTCCAGGATTTTTAAATTATCATGTTATCATTTGGTGGTTGTTTGTCCACATCAAATTTATGTTTAAATTTTCACTGCATGTGAGGTTACTCATCCATTGTATAGTTCGAAAGTCTTGTGACGCCGCCGTCGGGCTGGCTCCGCCGCGCGTTGAATTGGGATTCAATGGCGTTGGAGGTGCTGCCCCGGGGGCGTGACAGCTTAGGTATCAGAGCTTACGTTTGGAGAAGAGCCAAGAAATGTTCTATCTCATGGTATAGGTTTAAGTGTCCTAGAGGTTAAGTCCATGTGCAATTGTCATGAGCAGCCACCGAAGATTAAGAAATGCATATTGGTATGGCATCATTCATATGCATATTGATTTATAATGATCTAATGTTAGATTCTGATTTTGATTTTCAGAATCATGGAACAAGGCAATCCATCTCACCGCTCCAACCAAGAGAGGAGCCGTGAAAAAAGCCGCACGGGTAGTTCTTCTCATAGGGCTAGCCGTGAGAGGAGCCATGAGTATCAAATAGGGAATAGAGGCAAGGAACTTAGTAGGGATGAAGGCCCAGTGGACCAAGGAAAATTAATGGCGACCCTTAGCAAGTTAGCCAAATCTTGGAGTAGGAGGTCTAGTGATTCAAGACAGTCAACATATGAGAAATTTATGAAGACTAACCCACCCACTTTTGATGGGGAAGGTGATCCTGACAAGGCAGCAGGATGGTTAGATATCATCTCAGAAAAACTCAGCATTATTCACTACAAGGACAAGTATAAAGTAGAGCTTGCTGCACACTAACTTGTAGATCAAGCAAGAATATGGTGGAAGACTGCATTAAAGACTGAACTGGAAGGGAAAGAAGAGATCAGTTGGAAGGATTTTGTAAAGACCTTTGAAGGAGAATATTTCCCACCTCAAATAAGAGAAATGAAGCAACGGGAATGCGCAAACTTGCAACAGAGCAGAATGCCTCTTGTTGAATATATAAGGAAATTTGCTAGTCTGGAAAAGTATAGTCCTTTCCTGAAGGAAGAGAAGATAAGGGCTATGATGTTTGTGGATGCACTGAACCCAATTATAAGAAGGCAAGTAAGATATGAGGAGCACCCAAAAACTCTTAAGAAAGCCATTACAAGAGCCACCAACATCCAGAAGGACTTTGAAGATATAAAAACCTCTTCTAAAGGAAAATGGCCTACAAAAGAAGAGGGGTACAACAAGAATAAGCCTCCAAAGAAGCCAAGCTACACTCTAAAGAAGGAGGACAGTAGTAAGGGAAAAGCTAACACTTGTCCCTCTTGTGGAAAAAGGCATTTCGACAAGTGTTATCACGAATCAGGAGCATGTTTGAACTGTGGACAGCAAGGCCATTAGGTAAAAGACTGTCCAATAAAGAGGAAGAACCCGCTGAACAAGGGCAAAGGTAAGATGGAAGATACTTCACCAAGGACTCATGGTAGAGTCTACACCATACAAACTAAGGAGGCACAACCATCTAACGATGTTATTCAAGGTAACTTGCTCATAGCAAATCATCATGCTAACATCTTATTTGACACGAGTGCTACGCACTCATTCATTTCTTATGATTTTGCCAAGTTACTCAATGTAAGGATGAGGAAAATGAATTGGAAAATGGAGATACTAACCCCAGTTGGGGATACATCAACTAGAAGGTATATTCCTAACGTGCCCGTGCAAGTTGAAGGCTACAATTTGCTGGCTGACTTGGTAGTAATCCCAATGGTGGATTATGACGCCATAATGGGTATGGATTGGCTTTCCTATTATGATGTTCATATTTTTTGTAGAGAAAAAAAACTAGTGGTTACCACTATAGACGGACAGCAAACAGTGATTCAAGGGACCCCATCCGGCGAGAAGAAGGTGCTGATTTCTGCAATAAAAGCAAACAAATTGCTGAAAAGAGGCTGTCAAAGATTTCTTGCAAGTGTCACAATGAATGATCCACAACCTCAAGCTTTGGAATGAATTGATATAGTTCGAGACTATCCGGATGTGTTTCCCGAGGAGCTGCCCGGGCTGCCACCGGAGAGAGAGATTGAATTCCGCATTGAATTAGCACCGGGAACATAACCTATCTCAAAACCTCCATACAGAATGACGCCTACCGAAATGAATGAATTGAAGACACAATTGCAAGAGTTGCTGGACAAAGGATTTATCCGTCCAAGTGTGTCTCCATAGGGCGCACCGGTGTTGTTTGTGAAGAAGAAAGACGGTTCTTTTAAATCGTGCATCAATTATAGGATGCTCAACAAGGCTACAATCAAGGACAAATATCCGTTGCCTCAAATTGACGATTTGTTTGATCAATTATCATCGGCAACGGTGTTCTCAAAGATTAATCTAAGAAGCGGCTACCATCAGGTACGTATAGCTGAGGATGATGTGCCAAAAATAGCCTTTAGGTCGAGGTATGGCCATTATAAATTTTTGGTTATGTCTTTCGTACTAACGAATGCTGCAGCCTTCATGGACTTGATAAACAGGGTATTCAAATTATTCTTGGACAGATTTGTCATAGTATTTGTAGATGACATCCTGGTGTATTCATTTAGTCCCGAGGAGCATCGGCAACACTTACAAATAGTGCTGGAAATTCTAAGGCAACACCGATTATTTGCCAAATTTTTAAAATGCGAGTTTTGGCTAGATCGAGTGGTGTTCCTAGGCCACATAATTTCAGGACAAGGCATTTCTGTGGATCCAGCAAAGTGGAAGCAGTGATTAATTGGGAACAACCAGCGACGGTGACCGAGATTAGAAGTTTTCTTGGCTTAACGGGATATTATAGAAGATTCATACAAGATTTTTCCAAAATTTCAGCGCCTTTGATAAAGCTTACTAAGAAAGGGGAGAAGTTTATTTGGACTCAAGCTTGTGAAGAGAGTTTTCTCGAGTTGAAGAGAAGACTCACCTCGGCACCGTTACTCACAATTCCGTCGGGCAGCGGTGGATTTGTGGTATATAGCGATGCATGCGGATCCGAACTAGGATGTGTTCTTATGCAACGTGGAAGTGTAGTTGCTTATGCATCTAAGCAACTAAAGAAGCATGAAAAGAATTATCCTACACATGATCTAGAGCTGGCAGTAGTGGTGTTTGCATTAAAAACATGGAGGCACTACTCATATGGAGAAGAATTTGAAGTGTACTTGGACCACAAGAGTTTGAAGTACATTTTCTCACAAAGGGAGCTGAATATGAGGCAAAGACGGTGGCTGAATTTTTTAAAAGACTATGAGTTCGGCATCACATATCATCCGGGAAAGACAAACGTTGTAGCGGATGCCTTGAGCCGGAAATGGGACGGGAAAATAACATGTTTGAGAGTACATAGATGGAATATGATAGAAAATATCATACAATAGAGTCCCACTCCAATTGGTGGCCGAGCTATGATAATGGTTCAATATGGGATTCGGGTAAATTTTTTTTATCGAATTATGCAAGCACAAAGAGAAGACCCCGAGTTTCAACACATGGCAGCTTTATGCTATAAAGAGCACACAAGATTCATATTTGGAAGTGATGGCGCAATTCGATTCAAAAATAGGTTTTGGATTCCAAGTAATGAAGAGCTCAAATAAGAAGTGTTAAGTGAATGTCACAAGTCAGAATTCGTAATCCACCCCGGAAGCACAAAAATATACAAGGATATACAAAGAAACTTTTGGTGGAACAATATGAAGAAGGGAATCGTCGAGTTCGTCTCAAGATGCTTAGTGTGTCAACAAGTGAAAGTTGAGCACCAAAGACCACCCGACTTGCTTCATTCTTTGAATTTGCCGGAGTGAAAATAGGAGGAGATAACTATGGACTTCATTATTGGCTTGCCAAGAATGAAGAATGGAAATGACTCAGTGTGGGTGATTGTGGACAGATTCACAAAATTAGCCCACTTCTTATCTATTAGGATAAGGCAATCCTTGGACAGCTTGGTACAACTATATGTAAATGAAATTATCCGACTCCATGGAATTCCATTCATCATTATGTCAGATAGAGACCCAAGATTCACTAGTAGATTTTGGAAAGGATTCTAAAATGCATTTGGAACAAAGCTGAACTATAGCACGGCATTTCACCCACAATCAGACGGCCAAAGTGAAAGGACTAACTATGGAAGACATATTGAGAGTATGTGCTTTGGATTGACAAGATTCATGGGATGAACATATTACGTTAGTCAAATTCGACTACAACAATAGCTATCATTCGACTATCAAAATGGCACCATTTGAGGCTTTATATGGACGCCCGTGTAGATCTCCCATATGCTGGTCAGAAGTGGGAGAAGAACCACTTTTAGGACCTGATGTTGTAGAAAATATGTTGAAAAGTCAGGTTAGTGAATGAAAGAATGCGAGCTGCCCAAAGTCGACAAAAGAGCTATGCCGACTTAAAGAGAAGAGAGCTAAAATTTCATATTGGTGAGCATGTGCTTTTGAAGACTTCACCAACAAAAGGAGTTATGAGATTCAGCCAGAAAAGGAAGTTAAGTCCTCGATGTATTGGCCCATTCGAAATATTGGATAGAGTCGGTGAAGACGCGTATAGATTGGCGTTGCCGCCATCTTATGCGGGTATTCACAATGTGTTCCATGTATCGATATTGCGAAAGTATAATCATGATGAGTATAATGTGCTAATTATGGAAGAACCAAATCTGAAAGAAGATTTGACTTATGAAGAATACCCTATTGAAGTGCTAGAATTCAGCGAGAAGCATTTGCGCAACAAGGTTGTGCCAATGGTAAAGATAGCATGGCAACATCATCGAAGCCGAGGAGCAACTTGGGAACTCGAAGATGAAATGCGAGAGAAATTTCCGAAATTATTTGGTAAGCATTAAGTTCAGTTAAATTCGAGGGCGAATTTTATTTTAAGAGGGGTAGAATGTAACACCTGTCATCTGGAAAAAAAAAGAAAGAAAATAAAAGAAAGGGGGTTTTGACACTTGGCACAACCCCATTCCACCCCCACTTGCACTAAGAATCAGCTCACCATGTATAAAAGCCATTCCAGCCCCATTTTTCCACCCTTTTCTCCATTCCAGCAGACCTATGCCCTAGTTCTTCAAACCCTGAAGCTTCAATTCGGGAAATCATCTCAACCTAGCCTCATTTTGGCAGCAGATCAGCAAGGACAAGGTAGGGACTTGGAGCTTGATCTGGGAGTTGCTGGACCAGGTTGGGAGAGAAGGAGGAGGAGTTCGAGAGGTGGACAAATTTGAAGAAAAAGGGATTTTAGTGCAAACAAAGAGGTATGTAAGGTAGATCCCTACCTTGGTCATAGACCAAGGTAAATCTAAGCTTAATTGAACTCTAGAGTTAGTTTCATAGATTCTGCCCTAGATCCATTTTATCAGAAAAATCAGTTTTGACATCAAACCTAGGAGCATGTTAGGTTCATGTAAATCTAGGACATTATATGTTAGAAATTGTTGATCTTGTCATGTTCATGTCTTGAATGTGAGTCTAACATGTTATGTGATTGTGTAGCACAATGTATGTTGATTTGCAATTTGAAAATCTTAGGAAAATGTCTAATTTACTCATTCTGCCGCATATATCGGTCGGCCACTGGTAAAGGCCGGTCGGCCGTTAATCATAGTGTTCATATCGTAATAGTTGCAATATGACCGATCGATCGATATCAGAGTCCGGTCAATCGGTGATCATATATCTGTCGGTCGAACACATAGTGTTCGGTTGACCGATGTTTATTTAGTATCGATCGACCGATTATGGACGACTGATCGACCGGTCACATGTTGATCGGTCAGTCTTTAAGACTCGACCAGTCGATCGGTGCTAATTATCGGTCGACCGGTCCAGCACAGAAATAGTATAATTAGTATTTATCGATTAATAATCTAGTCGATATCGATATACATGCTCAGTCGTAAATAGAATCGATTAATGAAATGATGTATTGACTGATTGAATAAATCTGTTGGATGAATTATCTAATGAGCCTGTCACATTGGGAGGTAGATGCCTCCACATTGTTTATTGGTCCTTCGGGACATCCATTGTTTAGGGAACGGATAATTTTCCCGTGGTCTAGCTAACCACTTGACTATAGCAAGATTCAGCCCTCCAACCATTGTTAAAAGCTCATATTGATTATTGCTTTGAATTGATAATAATTGGGTTGTCATATGATGAGAAACAAAGGACGGCTATATGGGGATCGATTTATGAAAGTTATGGTGCAAACTTCCACTTATCATTATGAGAACAAATAAGATAATTACTTTCATTGATTAAGCATGAACACTATTGGACCATGGGTCACATTGGGCATGGCAATGCCATATTGATTGTATTGTTCATGCTTAATATTGATGAGCCTATAGATTGAATGAAATTGATATAATCTAGGTTAAGAAAACACCTAGATGATCAATGGAATTGTATAGTATTGATTATTGCTTATTGCTATCCATTTTAGGTTCATGTCATATTATGCAAATTGTTCATATTATGGCTTAGATCTTACATACTCTAATGGAATATGTTTTCCCTGCAATGGATCTTGCAGGAAATCAAGGTAAAGGCATTGCTGCTCATGAATGAAAAGGGTTGCACATGACATGGAATGTCTAGGACTAAGCTTAGTTTGGTCATGGCCAATTAATAGGCCTTATCTTCATGTTTAGAATGATGTTTAGAGACTTGTATCATGCTGGGGTATGCTTTATTATGTGATTTCATGGATGTAACTTGATGGTTTAAGTTCATTCATTATGTTTTTATGGCTATCCTAGAACATATCCAGGATTTTAAAATTATCATGTTATCATTTGGTGGTTGTTTGTCCACATCAGATTTATGTTTAAATTTCAGCTGCATGTGAGGTTATTCATCCATTGTATAGTTCGAAAGTCTTGTGACGCCGCCGTCGGGCTGGCTCCGCCGCACGTCGAATTGGGATTCGATGGCGTTGGAGGTGCTGCCCCGGGGGCGTGACAACCCGCCCACACTCATGGGCAGATCTGGTAGGAAATAAAAGGTCGAATGTTCCAACATTCATCTCTCTGCAACAGATCCGGGAGCTGGAGGCAAGTATAACAGACGAAGTCGTCATTCCTCGTGGATTCAATAGCTGAGATCAAGCACTGCTTGCTAGGAAGGTTCTTGGGCATCTCGGTGGCTGTCCTTCATTTTCGGCAAGCTCTTCCAGAGATTTGGAAGCCAACGTCGAAATCACAGAACTGGGCAACTCATATTTCTTATTTCGCTTTTCTAACGAGGAAATGGCCTTGTAAATACTGATGGCAGGTCCTTGGGAGTTCGAGGGGCGCATGTTGAACATTGTTCGTGCCCAGCCTTTTTTCCGTCCATATGATGCCGCTGTTCACATGATCCCGGCGTGGATTCAAATGCACAACCTTCCATTTGAGCTGAGGACTAGACATGTAGTGGCACGAATTGCTGCAGCTTTTGGCACTCCTCTGTGCGTGGCAGAGATCTTAAACGACACATGTGTTTCTCCGGTGCATTTTTGTGTTGAGATCGACACACGAAAGCCCGTTAAGCAAGGAACATGGCTCAGCCTACCGAGTGGGGATAGATATTTTCAACATGTACAATACGAGAACCTGCCGAAATTTTGTTACCAGTGTGGCTTGGTCGGCCATCGCCTGGAGATATGCCAAGCTCGACACGGATTGGATGGCGACATGGTGGCCCCCACTGCAACCCACTCGAAGGAGAGGCGGCATCTCCGATCCTGGCAGGCAGGAGGCGAATGCTGACCAGCGAAGCATGCGTAACAATCTGGATCTCAATTGTACTCTCACTCGTGATCCGAATCCGGTCACACAATGGGCGTCTGGAAATCTTCTGGATGGTTCAACTGCAACTACTCCTTGCGTGCGCTACACGTCTGCTGTCTCGCAGGACAATATTTCTGTGCAAGGGGCTGCTAATGCTAGCAAAGTTCTGACTACGCCCACTTTGGAAGATGAATGTAGATGTGCATCTGCTATGTACGTACTATGATATCGCCCACTTTCGACGGTGGAGATTCCGTGCTTGATGATATGATGCAACCATCGGCCCAAAACAGCACTCTAACCACCACAGACAAGGTTTCACCTCACCAGGAATCCCTAGCTGCCGCCGCAGTGCATTGTGCTTTTCGCTCTCGTGTCCGGGATCGCCTCATGGACATTATCAAGGCTCAGCAACTGGACATTCTTATTTTGGTAGAATCTCATACTTCTCAATCTAGATCTTCTATTGTTATAAGGCGGCTTGGCCGCCAATGGCAGGGTTGTTTCCTTGTAGGTACAGGTGCAACTTGCGGTATTATTCTCGCTTGGCGCAATGGCGCTGCACAGGTTACACAAATCAGCTATGCTCAATAGGTCCTACATGCTGTAGTGACCTATAATAGTTTTCCATTTTTGTTATCCTACATCTATGCTAGTAATGCGCTTATTTTGAGAAATGCCTTGTGGAATGATCTTAATAATCTAGGCTTACCTCATGTGCCACGGATGATTATGGGGGATTTTAACTGTCCTTTGTCACCAGACGAAAAAAGGGGGGTGCTTCTTTTGTCTATACTCACTCTGTTAGAACTTTAAGTTCTTTTATCGACTCTCAAGGCTTAATTGACATACCTATCTCAAATGCCAAATACACATGGTGTAATAACCGTAGAGGACAAGCTAGAATTCATTGCAAGTTAGATAGGCTTTTGGTTAACTAGCATTTTCTGTCAAACTTTCCTGGGCTGATGTTGGTTTCTCTGCCTAGGAATACATCAGACCATTCACCCATCCTACTTGACTCCTCACGCTTGACTAAACTCCCTCCTACTTTTAAGTACAAGCATTTCTGGCTCCAATATCTTCAAACTAAAGAAATTGTCAAGAAGAATTGGCATTTTAGTATGGAGGGTCGTACTATCCAAGAGGCCCTCAGTAACATTAAGAAGGATACCTTAAAATGGAATAAAATTGAGCTAGGTAGACTGGAGAATATTGCTGAAAACACACTTAACCAAATTAAGATTCTTGAGGCCCGGGACGAGAATGTGGGTCTTTCTACTCATGAGCTAGATACTCTTAGGGCTGCTTATCACCATCATGCAGCTATTCTTAGGCAGATTAGCCTTAAATGGTGGAGTAAGAGTAGAATAAATTGGCTTAGCAAGGGGGACCAGAATACAAAATATTTTTATATGACCACCCTGATCAGGCAGAGAAGTAATCGGATCGTGTCCATTAATGATGATGCTGGAATCGAGCATCATAGTGAGAGTGAAATCTCCAAAACTTTTGTAAACCATTATCAAATTCTATGGGCACCTGAATCATACCCCCCAATACCTGATGATAGTTGGCCTCTGCTCCCAAATGTTAATCCAAATATGATGTCAATGTTAACCACTTCTCCAACTGCGGAGGAGATCAAGACCTGTCTTTGGAGCATGGCTACCGGTAAAGCTCTTGGGCTTGACGGATACACCACTGAATTTTATCGACATAACTGGGACATTTTGGGACCCAAGATCGTTGAATCTATCCTGAATTTCTTCTGCACTAGCTCATTTCCCTCCTAGTGGGGGGATACAAATATTATTTTCATACCAAAATCTTCACATCCTCGTTATGTTAGGGATTCTCGACCTATTTCTCTGTGTTGTGTATTATATCGTCTGTTATCCAAATTGTTGGCAAATCAGCTCAAAAGAACACTCCCGGAGATCATTGACTACTCACAATCAGCCTTCATCAAGGGTAGGAGTATTCATGATTGTATCTTCATAGCTCAGGAATTAGCCCATTCCATAAATCGTGGTAGAAGAAAACACATTCTCATAAAGGCAGATCTTGAGAAGGTTTTTGACCAGGTTTCCTGGCATGCTATCGAAACAATAATGAAGCTTATGAATTTGCCCCGCAGTTCATAAATTGGATTCTAACATGTGTCAAGTCCCCAACCTTCTCCTATGTCACAAATGGTCACATTTCTAGCCAATTCAAGAGCCACCCGGGCCTCCGCCAGGGGGACCCGCTCTTATCTTATTTATTTGTTATCACAGCCCAAGTGTTTTCTTCTTTAAAAATCAACAGGTAAGTGATAGAATCACAACTCTTTTGTCCATGGAACTTTTAGCCTCAGCCATTTACTATATGCAGATGATCTCTTGATTTGTGTGGCTGCAACTGGTAAGAATTGTAGACACATACATGATCTATTGCGGTTTTTCTTTTATTATACAAATCTAAAAGCCAACCTTACCAAATATGAAGTATACATTCCTAGGAATATTAATGCCCGTAGGAAACATCTTATTCACTCCGGAATGGGCTTCAAAGTAGGGACCTTTTCTTTTGTTTACCTTGGCATACCTATTTTTGACAAGCGTGTTCTTAAGTCTTCTCACCAATATCTTGTTGACCGTGCTTCTTCCAGACTTTCGGGCTGGGGGAGTAGGCTCTTATCGATGGCTGGACAGGTTACCTTGATAAAATCTGTTCTCGTGTCCGCGCCCACTCATGCCTTGTCTTCTATTCATATCTCAAGTGGACTTATTGCATCGCTTGAGTGTTTGTCTTGCAATTTTCTCTAGGGCTCTAAAGGGGACAAGGGAGGGATCCATTTGATAAATTGGTGCATTGTTCAACTTCCTAAGGCCGCTGGGGGTTTGGGTATTCGTAATATGGACATTGTTAGAACATCACTTATCACAAAGCGTGTCCAAAGTATCTTGAATCATGAGAACCAGCCTTGGGTGCAGCTTCTTATCAGCAAGTATGGTCCCTTACACACTTGGGATATGTGCCCATCCTTAACAAACACTTCCATGACCTGGAGGCTAATTCACCAAATCATTCCTTCTATTAGAACGGGGTTCATTAGGCAAATTGGTACTGGAATTCATACCTCCCTTCTTTATGACCCTTGGATTTTTTTGTATTCCACTCATCTGGATGCCTACTTATATGAACATGGACATCCCCATGCAACATCTTCCTATTGCGCATCTATTATCTGATAACAAATGGAACATGTCTCTCTTACCACTCTTTTTTGGCAAGGTTTTATATGAAAGAATTGCACGAATTTATATTTCCTCTGCTGCTGCCTATGATGATGCATGGGTATGGGAGAAGGATTTCCATGGAATGGCTACTGCCAAATCAGTCTATAGGTCCTTATGTTGTAATGTGCCCACCACGCCCCCGACTGGAGGGCAGCCTTAGTCTAGTGTCTGGCAGATCTCGGTACTTTCGAAGGTGCGCACCTTCCTCTGGAAGCTCCTTCATTGCCGGCTTCCTACTATGGACATAATTACGAGGTTTAACCCAACGGTTGATCCTACCTACATGCTTTGTGGTTTGGCTTCTGAAAGTATTTCGCATCTATTTTTTCACTATACATTGGCACATAAAATCTGAGATAGGTTACAAGCTGAGCTTAACATTTCCTTTGTAAATATGTTTACTTAGGAGATGCAAGGGTGGATCAACGAAGGTGTAGGTTTGGATCAACAGTCTAGGGGAATCTTAATTTCATTTATCGCTCTATGCCTTCATGGTATCTGGGATTTTCGCAATAATGTACACTTTAGATCTCGGCATGCAATCACCGAGGTCGTCTGGTCGAAGGTGCTTGCAGCGTTTCAGGGCTATGCTGAATCCCATGTGCCTGAGGCTTCTCTCTCTTGCTCTTTCCCTCTCCCGGTTACACACCATCACCCTCCCTCATCATCATCTACTACCCCCCAACGGTCTGTCCGGACCAGGTGGGAGCCTCCTGGACTGTCCCCTTGTTGTCTTAACACGGACGGCACCCTCACGGAATCCCGTGAGATGGGAGATGCTGGATACATTCTTAGGACTAACTCTGGACTTTTTCTTTTTGCAGGGGCTGCGACGTGTCCGGCTGCCTCCGCACTAGAGATTGAGACATGGGCTATGCTGCTTGGGCTTCAGGCTTGTGTTGAACGTGAAATCATAAATGTGCTTGTATACTCTGACTCAGAGGATCTCACTCAAATTATTAATAGACAAATTACATACCTTTGGCGCATGAAAGGCATGATTATGGACATCTGGAGCACAATGGCTCGCATTCAAATGATTCAAGTTAAACATTGTTATCGCAAAGCAAATTGTATTGCTTATTCTCTTACTATTTTGACACCTGAGAACAATTGTGACTCCTTTTGGGACGAATGTCCATCTTCTGACATCGTTCAACTTTTGTATATTGACTCCTTGAGAGTCGCTTAATTAATGAAAATTATCTTATCTTTAAAAAAAATGTCTAGTCCTTCTTCTAGCTTGATTTGTTAGAATCGAGAGTATGGAAGTCAATATTACAAAATAGAAATTATTAAAAAAAATTCAAAATCTAGTAGGAAAAAAGTAGTTAATAATAGTGAAATAGCCAAATGGAGAATATATATCGATCAACTGGCAAGTCTCTTTGTTTAGGGATATGAAGTTATGAACAATTTTACTTTCTCGCAGGCACTCCAATAATTGCCAATTAATAACGAAAATGATGTAGCTAACATCACATTGCCATTTGCCAACATATTTTTAAGCCACTTGTCAGGGTACAGAGACACCTGAAAAATATTAATCTTATTCTTCTAGAATTACACTGTTCCAATTGTTTTTTTACTTATTTTATTCTTCGCACTAAGATTTGATCATATTAATTCAAAACATCCAATATATATAATATTATATTCACGTAACCTATATTTGAGTCATTAAATCATGTTATCATTACGTACGAAAGACGAGACAATCCCATAATTTTTATTAGTTTCTTGCACGCTAGCCAAAATCTAGTTGCAACATTAAATGTCCACTTATTTAATTAAAGAGGCATTTCGTTAAATCATGTTCACTGTTTGGTTGCTAAAAAAAAAGTAAATTGTTTCAATAGTCTAAGAATATAGCCAAACATCAATTAAAATAAAATTATTTTAACTGAACTTCAAAAAGAGCGAAATCACTTTTAAAAAGGGGGAAATTATCATTTTTAACTTAAATGAAGAATATAATTATTCTTATAAAACAGAAGAATACTTATATTTTCATTTTCCCCAACTTTTTCAAACGATATTTTATTTTTTAAAATTCATTCGTATATTATTATATAAATATTTTTATTATAATAATTTTTACACCAATTATTTATAATAAGATATTTTAGTTATAAAATATTTTTCAAAATTTAAAATATTGAACACCAACTAGGTATTTAAAATTAATATATATTTAATTCATCATTATTGTCACTTCAAAAAATATTATTGTCACTCTATTATATCTCATAGAAATAAAAATGTTCAACACTTTAAACACTCAGTATGATACGAGCAACGACGGGCCCACATTGAGTTTGAGGGGGCCCTGCCCCTTCAACTTTTTAAAAAATTATTAATATTATTTGTTAAAATATAAAATCTAAGGATAGAGTATTAAGTTGCCACCCTTAAATAATACTTAAATATATTTTATTTAGGGCGTTTTTTTAGAAGTAATTTTTTTAGATTATTAGTAATCTAAAGTAAAATTATCTGAGCCACCACATTATCTTATTTACTTTGTTTTGATTTACAAGTAACTTGGATTGCCTAGCAATGCAGATTGCTTATGAAGTAACAATCCATATTGATTAGGAGGGGTGTCCATTCATATTGTCACTTAAATGATAATTTATTTTTATATTTTTTTCATTCATGCCCTTTCCAATCTTAGACAAATAAAATATAAAAATTCAAATAAGAACAACAAATAATTTATTATCATCATAATTAATAATATTTATTTATTTAAAATTTATTTTATTATTGTTATTGACATGAATTGCATTATTATTTTAGATATTATATACATTACCATTATTTTCATTTAAAAAAGATATGAAATATTTATAATTATATTTATTTAATTTGTTAATTTTATTTGATTTTTTAGTTAGATTATATAATATTTAACTTAATATTAGTGATAAAGAATATTTTAGTAAAAATTATGTACGTCATTTAAATTGCTGGAAAGATTATTTGTATATAGTAAATAACATAATGCACATTGTTAGTAATTTAATTGGTCTGATAGACAATGCAAATTGCTAGATAATGCGAGAAAATAATATAGTAAACGCCCCTTAATTCATTTGCTTTCCACCTTAGTAATTGAATTAAAGGTGAAGGGATCAAATCTTTCTACCAAGGTGTCTTTGCTTTTTTTACCTTTGTTTCTTTTGAATTTGAACTCCGGCTCCGTCCCTGACATAAGATGATAATATATATATATATATATATATATATATAAGCAAAAATAAAAATGACATGACAAGTGGCTTCACGAAAAAAATGACATGTGTCATCTATATAAAGTTATCATTAATATTTAAGGTAATAATCTTACTTTATTTCAAATTATAGATAAAAATATCTATAATTTAAATAACATAGAAACAAATCAAGATAAGTCCAATAATCTTATTACGTGTCCAAAACGATCAGTATTTAATATTTGGTTTCATATTATTGGTTTTCTATTTCAAATTAAATATATAAGGCAATAATATTTAATTGAAATTTATGTCGAAATATAAGTGGAATTTCTAATGGAAATATTTGAGACCAATATTTTATAATAGAAGTTTATCGTATATAATAATAATAATAATAATAATAAAAGATAAAACTAATTTGATTAGAAATAGAATTTTTTGTTTGATTAAATAAAACAAACATATAAATACAGTTTAAACTATCCGGTCCAAATCCTAATACTTACCCTAATATTAACACAGACTACATATATTAATAATCCCAACCTATTTCAAATTCTAATCCTAAGCATAATCTTAGTGTTCTAATCGTTGTATGTTGTCGGACTGAAAAGTTCAATCTACAAAACTATTTTAAATTATTCATAATACCAATTTGTATCCTAATACTAATAGTATATGTATTTAATATCTTATGAATATTTTATAATAAAATTTTGTTTTACAAAGCAATAACATTTATAATTAAGTTTGTATACAATTAATGTTTGTAATATTTATCAATTTTGTATTTATAATTAATATTTGAATATTAATATTTAGAATATTTACAAAGCAATATAGAGTTAAATATTAAGTGTAATTTTCTAATCAATTAATTCAAATTAATTTCTTATAGAGGTTTTGTAAGTATCTTCTTATTAAGTCTGCAATTGATATAATAATTAAATAAATAATTTCCTGTGGAATTCAACTACTCTAACTAAACAAAACCGTTATTGATAAAATAATTTTAACACATCATTGCCTAGACGTGGAATTCAGGAACTCTACAAAAAAATTTGAATTACGCCAACTTTTTTAGATTAAAAAAATAAAAAAGAATTCAGGGAGTAATAATCATAAGTTAATTGTTTTTTTTATTTTTTCCGAAAAATAAAATTATCCTAGAAAAGCACAAGAGCCGATAGCGCGACAAGTGTCGAAATATTATAATGATACATGATAAATAATAATAATTAATATAATTAATAAATCTAAATCTAAAAGTAAAATTAATCTTATTTCGGAATTAAAAATAAGATAAAATAATAATTCAGTTTAAATTTAAAAGATAAAACAAATAATTGAAAGTTTGTTGCATAAGATAACAATATATAAAACTCAATATTAATAATATTAAATATTATTATTTTAAAAATTATTTGAGTATGATTAAAATAAATATTATTTTCTTTCTAAAAGATATTATGTAAGTAAAAAATAATTTGTTAATTAAAACATAATTTGAATTATATAATTTAATTTGAGTCATATTAATATCTATATTAATATTTAAGGTAATAATCTCAAATTAATTCAAATTATAGATATATATATATATATATTTATAATTCTAATAACATGCAAAGAAATCGTACTAATCAAATCAATGATCTTTAGATAATTTTAATTTCTTTTAAATTTTATTAGATAAGTTCAAGTTGATTAGAAATATCATTTGACTAGACAAAGAATTATATTTATTCTTATATATCTGAAAAAAAATATAAATAAATAATTTAATTTGAGTCAAATTAAGTTTAATATTTCATTTATATCAATTTGAGCATGATTACATGTAAAAATAATTTCTCTTTAAAAAATATTTTCTCATTTTTCGGAATTAAGAAAATAATTTAAAATAAATAATTTAATTTGAGTAAAACTAAGATTAGTCTTTCTTCTTTTACCAATTTGGGTATGATTAAAAGGAAATAAATACTATCTTATAATAGTTTGTTATATAAGCTAACAAAAGTAAAATAAATAATTTGTTACTTTAGGTATTTTAAATAAATAATTCAATTTGAGTCAAATTAATATTAATCTTTCATTTTTATCAATTTGAGTATTATTACGAGTAAAAATAATTCCTTTCAAAACATAATTTGTTATTTTCGGAATTAAAATATAATTTAAATTATATAATTCAATTTGAGTCATATTAATATTAATATTTAAGATAATAATCTCAATTTAATCCAATTTATAGATATATATATCTACAATTCTAATAACATAAAAAGAAATCAAATACATACTAATCAAATCAATGATCCTTAGATAATTTTAATTTCTTTTAAATTTTATTAGATAAATCTAAGTTGATTAGAAATATCATTTGAGTAGACAAAGAATGATATTTATTCTTATATATACATTATCCCGAAGACATATCACAATATTTAATACTTATAATAACTATTCGGAATAAAAAAAATAATATAGTATAAGAACAGTTTGTTATAATCATAATTTTTATTTCAAATCTTAATCCCAATATGTAATAATTATTATTTTATTCGGAAATAAAAAATATATAATAAAAGTTTGTCACAATCCTAATTTATTTCAAATCTTAATCCCAATATGTGTGCAAGTAATCTGTAGGTTAGTTTTATCCTAATCTTTTATAACAATAATATTTCTCCTAATCCTAGCCCATATGATTTAAAACTCAATCTATCTCTTAGAGTTATTGTATGCATAATTATTTGTTAACTATAACTATTACTAATGTATTCATAATATCTTAAGACATATCTTAATATTTATAATATTGTACTTTTCGAAATTAAAAAATAATGTATAATAAAAGTTTTTTGTAAAGGCATAGTTATATGTTAACTATTACTAATGCATTAGTAGGATCCGAAGAGATATCTTATTATTCAAATTCTAACTATAATTCTAATATATGTAATATGTTCTAATATTTAAACTAATCGTTCTAATTATTCAAATTCAGATAAGATTTTCATCATAATATATTTACATATTTGTTTAAAAAGAAATATTAAGAATAAAAATTAGTTTATGTATATTATAATCTATATCTATATCTCTATCTATATTATTATTATTATCATCATCATCATCATATAAGGAGAAATAGAAACATAAAGTGGTATCATAGAATTCGGAATTAAAAATAATAATGTACGTATAAGAATAGTTTGTTATAATCATAATTTTTATTTCAAATCCTAATACTAATATGTAATAATTATTATTTTATTTGAATAAAAAATTGTAGAATAAAAGTTTGTCACAATCCTAATTTATTTCAAATCTTAATCCTAATATGTATGCAACTAATTCATATGTTAGTTTTATCCTTTAATATTTAAACTAATCATTCTAATTATTCAAATCCAAATAAGATTTCCATCATATTATTATTATTATTATTATTATTATTATTATTATTATTATTATTATTATTATTATTGTTGTTGTTGTTGTTGTTGTTGTTGTTGTTGTTGTTGTTATTGTTATTATTATTATTATTATTATTATTATCATTATTATATAAGGAGAGATAAAAACACAAAGTGGCATCATAGAATGATGTGTCAAATTTTTATATAAGGTGATATATACAAATTTAATTTATTTTCACAAAATAAAAACTTATCTTATAATAGTTAGTTATATAAGGTAATAAAAATAAAATTTGTCTTATAACTTTGTTGTATAAGGTAATAAAAATGAAATAGGATTAATTTATAAGCATATTTATACAAGCAGATTTTCTTAGTATGATTTAAATAAATAATATTTTCTTTCTAATAGATAATGTATAACTAAAAATAATTTCTTTTAAACATATTTTTTCATAATAAAAAATAATTTAAAATGAATAATATTTTTAAAAATAAATCATTAATATGTTATTTCTAAAAAGCAATGTACAAGTATAATAAAAAATTTCATTTTTTTAAAAATAATGTATTATCTTTTAACTTAGAAAATTTAAAGCAATGAATTCAATTCTATCCAAAATAATTTAAAATAAAAAACCAATTTGAGTTGAAAATAATTAATTATTTAATAAAAATTAATTTAATTAGAAGTTGGAGTCTTGATAATTTTAAATTGAATTTTAAACTTTTCAAAATAGAATAACCTATTTATGACATTTAAATACTAATAAATTAGTTTTGATAATTATTATAAATTATAATATTTCAATTATATACTATATATTTTTATAATATCTGACATTCGTGCATCGCACGGGATTTAATATTAGCACTAATAAATCTTGTCAAATTTCATAAATATTATCATTGTGTATACTAATATTTTATTAAATGATATTAGTTTATATATTACGATAGTGATTGGGATTAAATATCAAATATCATCTTTTACATATTATAAATAATATTTTTTTAAAAAAGCAATGTATAATTATAATAAAATGTTATACTACTTCACTTTTATAATTTATTATACAAGTGTAAATAAATTTTTGATAATTATTATAAATCAGAATATTTCAATTATATATTATTTGTAATATTTATCAATCGTACATCGCGCTAGATTTCGGGTTAGTATTTTTTAAAGTGACAATAATGGTGCCATTTAACATATTGAAATAAAATTTAGCCGGTGCAAAATTAGAGGAGAATGCCTGGGCGGTCCGCAAAATTGAACATGCGGATTTGGGCCTATCAGAACTGTGAAAAGTTAGTAAAAATAGAAAAAAAAATATATCGACGTCAAAAGAACAAATTCCATTAAATAAATAAATAAATAAATTATTTATAAAAATGCATAAGCTAAATATCAATTGGGTATCTCAACCTTAAATAAATAAAATACCCACGTCATTCAAATAACTACCGATAAGTTAATACAGATAAATAAAAAATTTCATGTAAGAAAATTATAATAGCAGCTAATCATGCGTATAAAAAAATTAATTATAAATTACAAGTGAAATAAATATCAAATAAGCAATTGAAAAATGGTCAAGTAATCAAGTGTAAGTGGCAAATACAAATATATTTATTAATTATAATCAAAGACGAATGTTCTTTCGTTCTTATTGAACCATTTTGCATATATTATTTCAAATTTAAATACAATTGCAAATAGTATATGTCTCTTAATATTTAGATAATGCCACAAGCAAAGTCTCACTTTAAGGATAAGGAGTATATACTCGACAATGGAGTTTTCTTTAACAAATGATAAATTATACAATTGGTACACATGAAAATTTTAAGTTATAATTTTTTATCGTATTTTTTTTATTTTCAAGCAAATATATTAACAACTAATGGATAAAAAAGACAATTAATCATTAAAAAAACAATTAGGTCAATTGTACCTTGTAATACGTGTAAACTTGACGTGGGATTCATTAGGCTGACCCAGGAGAATGTTGGCTTGGCTCGGGTTTTTAGGAAAATCAATGAAATAATAATTAAGTTAACCCGGATTAGATCAACTTGCAATGCTGTTTGGATCATGTTAGAATGGTGAGGTGTCAATCGGACTTCTTCTCTCCTTTTTGTTTTAAGTCAACTCGGGTCAAGTAAATTGAACCGTTTACCATCAAGCGTTGGAGGACAGAGTTCACCAAGAACTTGGAGGTGGGTTCTTGAGGTATGGCCAAGGTTCTGCCTACGTAGAATTCAATATATGTCAGAATCCGATGCATTAGACTTGGAATTGTTAAAGTTAATAATTACTCTATGCTTTTAACAAGTACTTTATATAAAAATTTTGGAGTAAAATTTAAATAATGTGCATGTGTCACGGAATATTTTTTTCGCGACATACAACGTCACTCAAATTTAAATTGCGAACGCTAAGAACCATCAAATGCCTATCCACGACTATCATGCATACGTAATCTTGCATACTATATTTTCCACTTGGCAAAGTTGCTTAAGATCATCCTTACGCTAGTATTTTATATTTTCCCTTCTGTATTTAAACTTATCAGAATTGGACAATAGCATTCTTCTAAAATGAGGACAAATAAGACTACACTCTTAGAGATTGTTCTTCACCTCGTATATTAGCAAATCAACTCTTGTATCTAGGATATAGTAAGGAAGAGTCCACTACCATCTCCCCAAACTTAGGTGTATTTTGTATTTCTACTCAATGTAAGAAAGCTTTTTAATTCTAATACATATGCATGCCTTAAACACCGGATTACAAGCAACTAACATTGACCCTTCTTAGTGCCCGTAAGTCTTCGAACGATCATTTGTGTAACAACCGACAACAACCACAAAAAAAAAAAAGAAAAGGGGGGATCAAATCAAATTGATTTAAAATCTGGAGTCAAAGTCGTCCAGTAGATAAACTCAAATATTTATCTCCAATGGGAGATAAAGACCGGTTCGTGAAAAGGAGGATTTATGCATGAATCCCCTCCTTTGTGCTTTTTCCTTCGCTTGGCACGCCCGGATCCCGTGCGCGCCGAGCAGAGAGATTCTTCTCTCGTTCTTCCCAACCTCAAGTAGCGCCAGGACCCCTCCGCTATTTCTCTAGTATTTTAAGGTATTTGATCCTCACATCTCACGTCCTGTTCGCTGACCAGTTGCAGGCAGAGGTCGAGAGGGAGAGGAAAGAGAGAGCAGGGATTATCGAGAGAAACAACAGGGGATTTGATTGTTGGATTTCAAGGTCTAGATCGAGGAATAGATTAATTGCGATAACAGGTGGGTGAATCGAAATCACCTTGCATGACCTCTAAATTATACTAATTCATGTCCTAAATGTTATGAAAAGAAAAGAATATGGATAGGGTTCAAGTTATCGTTTTTAATTGTTTGATTTCTTGAATTCTTTGATTGGTTGATTGTTTTGCATGCATAGTTATTTTTGTTTGTTCTATTTCTGTATTATTGATTGCTAGGATGTAGGATTTAGAGTAGGACGAAAGTACGTAGGGGGGATCCGTAGGTTCTTTGATTATCTTTTTATTTGGATTTCTACTCTACGTGATAGTTTAAAAAAATAGATTAGTTAATGGACGAAACGAATTGTTCGAAAGAAAAGAAAGGTCCGACCAACTGGATTGTTGTCGCCGAAGGAAATTCGTGCAAAAGAAGAAATATCGTATTATGTGAAAAGAAAAGAAAAGACGTGCTGCTAGTGGAGAGAGAAACACGAGAGAGGATAAAAAGAAAAGGAATTAGTTATCATGCGGGGAAAGAAGGAAAGTTATTTACTGAATTTTATAGGCCATAAAACCGCTCTTGATTTTCTATCCATCAGTCTTTTCTTTATTTTGATAAGGACATTATCGATTACCTTATGATTCCAACATGAACTTTTTGTCCTGATTTATCCCATATCGATCTTTTCACATTCATCACATGATACAAAGAATGACAAGTTACTAAAAGTGATTAATAAGTTCAGATGAAAGATTAACGATGGGTTGCCAGTCTAAGTTAACTACATCAAGATAAGGGTCGCTCCCTTGGTCATGGTTTGATCATCCATTGACCCCCACAATGCCGTATCGTTTGCTGGGCATACTCCAAGAATTAAAGGCACCTAAAGTCACCCTGATTGTTAATTAATAACTAAGATCAAGAAGCATGTTCAAGTCAAGCCAAGTTAATTTCATGATTTTCAAGTATGCTATAAGTTCAAGTTTATTAACCATCATGTTACTCTCCTGATTCATGATATCCTATGATCTTATCCTTATTATTATCCATGATATTGACATGTTACTTTTCACGTTCAAGTCAAGCATGATTATTTACCGTTGATTATTATATTCATGTCATGCATTGTATATCACGTGGTTCTCTCACTAGGCTGTAAAGCTTACGGAAGGACCTCCTCCTCTGTGTCTGATTTTCACAGGACCAGGTCAGTGATGTGGTGGAGTAGGCGTGTGGTGATGAAGCTCTGGCGATAGGACAACACATGAACATTAGGCTTTTTAGAATGTCTTTTAGTTTTCATTTACCTTCCGCATTTTAGATTCATGACGTAAAACCTATTTTATTTTCTTAGCAATGATATAGCCACTTTTAGACTTCCGCAAATTAAAGTTATCATTTATCTTTATTTCTTTTCTTCCGCTGACGTGTCTCGATCATTGACTGAGATATGGTCAATATTATTGTCAAGTTATAGCATGTCGTAGCACCTTTAGGTTGATCTTCGTCACGTGGCGGGGGTCGATTTGGGAGCGTTACATTTATGGTATCAGAGCTTAAAGTCAGGACTCTCTTGACGTCCTAGTGTATCGTATAGTATGGTATTGGTTCATGTGCTATCGCCGAGCAGTCGCCACACCCTCCACCGACACGCATTGTAAGTCAAGTTAATGCTTATGTCAAGTTACTATTTATTGATGTATGACTTTATTTCATGATTAGAGGATAAGCATGTCACGACGATCAGAACGGATTTAGGAGCAGATGATCATAGCGGACCGAAATCTTTATGAGGCATCGGAAGGCCCACTCCCTGAAATGGAGGCCCAACCGGGTCGCGAACGTGGCCGTGGCCGAGGCCGTGCGCCAGGCCGCGGAAGAGGCAGAGGTCGCGCAGCTAGAGCACCATTAGAAGAGCATGTGTATGAGTTTGCTCCACCTAAGAGCAGTCAGGCTAGAGACAGTCCGTCGGCATCTAGACGCCGCAATCAGGGAGCACGCCATGAGGCATCTGAGGACACCATTCAAGCCTTCCTGAAGCTTCATCCGCCTCAGTATGATGGGAAGGCGAACTTTTTCAAGGCTGAAGAGTGGATAGAGACCATGGACCACATCTTCAAGTTGATGAGATGCGCTGATGGACGCAATGACTTATATGCCACTTACATGCTTACTGGTACTGAAATGGACTGGTGGAAGACTACAAAGGCCACTAGGTTCAGAGGACAGGAGGAAGAGGATATCGCTTGTAATGAATTCAAGAATGCCTTTGTAACTCGCTGCACTCCTGAGCATGATCGCATCAACAAGCAGGAGGAGTTCCTACAACTGCAGCAGGGGATTATGTTTGTGGCTGATTACCACACCCAGTTCATCCAGCTGGAGCAGTATTGCCCGATGTCATTTGAAGGGCGCATTCGGGCTAACAAGTTCATTACTGGGCTGTAGCAAGCATTGAAGATTAAAGTCCTGTCAGGAGACTGTGAGGATCTGGAGAAGGCTGTGAGGTTGGCCACACGCATAGAAAAGGATCAAGCTGAATGTAAGGCCAAAGCTCCATCCAAAGCAATAGAGCAGCCTGATGGGAAAATTCGAGAACAAGGAGAGAAGATCACAGAGAGATTGCAGAAAAATAGAGGAGACACACGAATTTACCCAGGTTCACCCTTGAGATGAGGGCTACGTCCTACAAAGAGGTTCCACTATATCGTTTAGGATTACAGCTGCCACATAGATTACACCAGAAATTAGACTATTAATAGCCTCTCCAAACCAGGTTTAAAACCTAAATAAATAGAGAAAAAACTTAATTCGAACCACACGGGCCCGAACCCCCCTTTCGTTCGTACGCTAGTAGCACTGCTAATTGGGTAATACTCATATTCCCCTAAGCTCACATGGACGAACCCGGTGTGAGAAACAAGGGGTCCTGAAGTATTCACCAATTCTAACATAGCCCAGGACTCGAACGAAAGACCAACGACCATTTAGGAGGAACGACCGCCGTGATCGCCGCTTCAGGCCATACCAGCAGAGGGAAGCTCCACGGCAGGCTCAAGCTCAGTCATGCCCTGCGCCACTGCAAGCACAGCCACTGAGACAACTGCCACCACCATCGCGCCAGTCACAAGTGCCACAGAAGTCATTATGTCCTCACTGTGACCGTCACCATGATGGAGAGTGCCGTAGGCTGAACGGCTCCTGCATTCAGTGTGGACAGTTCGGACACTTTATCCGAAACTGCCCACAGGCTGTCATAGGAGGTCGAGAGAACCGGGCAGCAGGAGGTGTGAACCCCGTTGTGCAAGATCGTGTGCACAATTTAGAAGTAGAAGCGGCCCAGAATGACAATGATGTCATTAGAGGTACTCTCCCTATCGCCAATTTGTCTGCTACTATTCTATTTGACTCTGGAACTACACACTCGTTTATTTCAGAGTCGTGTGCCCAAACACTTGGTTTACCTCTTAAGCAGATGCCCTATGCTATGTGTGTGAGTACACCTATGGGTACTCTCTATGCTGCTAGGTACATTCCGAATGTATCTGTTAATGTAGAAAAGAAAAACTTCTCGGCAGATCTCATAGTCATCCCCATGGTGGTTTACGATATTATCTTGGGGATGGACTGTCTTTCATATCACGATGCAGCTATGCATTGTAAACAGAAGAAAATCGTTATAGGGACGCAAGGCAAGCCTAAGGCAGTTATCAGAGGCACTCCATCAACAAAGAACAATGTCATTGTTTCAGCGATTAAGGCACAGAAGTTATTGCAGAAAGGATGTTGTGGGTACTTAGATAGTGTGGTCAAGACGGATGCACATGTCATTGAGCTCCAACAGTTAGATGTGGTGCGAGAATTCCTAAATGTGTTTCCTGAGGACACATCCGGACTACCACCGAAACAGAAAATCGACTTTAAGATAGAGCTCCTCCCTGGGACAGCACTCATCTTTAAAGCACTCTACCGCATGGCACCGGCTGAGATGGAAGAGCTGAAAAAGCAAATATAGGAGCTATTGGACAAAGGATTCATCAGACCGAGCGTCTCATCCTGGGGCGCACTGGTCTTATTTGTCAAGAAAAATGACGGCTCTATGTGGCTCTGCATCGATTATAGGATGCTTAATAAAGTGACAGTGAAGAATAAGTACCCCATGCCTCGGATAGACGACCTTTTTGATCAGCTGTCAAAAACATCGGTGTTCTCTAAGATAGACTTGCGTAGTGACTACCACCAGCTGAGAGTGGCTGAAAAGGACATACCGAAAACTATCTTTCGGTCGAGATATGGCCACTACGAGTTCTTAGTCATGCCATTTGGACTGACGAATGCTCTTGTCGCGTTTATGGACTTAATGAACAGGATCTTCCGACCATATCTAGATCAGTTTGTCATCGTGTTTGTGGATGACATTCTGATATATTCTCCCAGTCCAGAGCAACATCGAGAGCACCTTAGGATAGTATTGGAAACCCTGAGGCAGCACAAGCTTTATGGCAAGTTTTTAAAATGTGAATTCTGGTTGAAGGAGATTATGTTCTTGGGACACATAGTCTCCAAGAAGGGCATTGCAGTAGACCTAGCGAAAGTGGAGGCGGTGACAAATTGGACAAGACCGAAGAATGCTTATGAGATTCGCAGTTTTCTTGATTTAGCAGGTTATTACAGAAGGTTTATCAGGGACTTTTCCAAGATTGCTGCACCCCTCACAAATCTCACAAAGAAGGCAGAAAAGTTTATATGGACAGACAAGTGTGAGCAGAGTTTTCAGACTCTGAAGGATCGTCTGATTTCGGCACCGATTCTCACCATACTGACAGGCAGTGGAGGCTTCATGGTCTACAGTGATGCATGTGAAACAGGATTGGGCTGTGTACTGATGCAACACGCAAGGTAGTAATCTATGCTTCTCGGCAGCTGAAGAAGCATGAGGTGAACTACCCCACACATGACCTAGAATTGACGGTTGTGGTCTTTGCTCTGAAGATCTGGAGGCACTATTTGTATGGAGAGACATTTGAGATCTTCACTGACCACAAGAGCCTCAAGTACATCTTCGATCACAGGGATCTGAATATGAGACAATGTCGATGGCTTGAGCTCCTCAAAGATTATGTATTTGCTATCAATTACCACTCTGATAAAGCAAATCTAGTCGCCGATGCATTCAGCAGAAAATGGGAAGGCTCGCTAGCTTATATGAGACTACGCGAGTATGAGATGCTAAATGAGATTGAGCAATGGTGTCCCAAACTGGGCAATAATGGAGCACTATGGATGATGCATCAAATGAAGCCCAGCCTAATTGACAGGATCATAGCAACATAGAAATTGGATCCTGAGTATCAGAAGGTTCTGAAGAGATGCCAGAATGAACCAATGGATTTTCAGATCTCTGCAGATGGAGAGATTATATATCAGGACAGGTTGTGAATTCCCACTAATGCTGATGTCCGACGAGAGGTACTGGATGAGTGCCACAAGTCAGAGTTCGCTATTCACTCCGGTAGCACCAAGATGTATAAGGATGTCCAGCGCAGCTACTGGTGGCCGAACATGAAAAGAGAGATAACGAAATATGTCTCCCCATGCCTAGTGTGCCAGCAAGTCAAAATTGAGCGTCAGCGACCATATGACAAGTTGAAGCCTTTGAAAATCCCACAATGGAAATGGGATAAGATCACAATGGATTTCGTGTCCAACTTTCCTAGGACTAAGAAAGGTCACGATGCCATATGGGTAGTCGTTGATCATTTCACAAAAGCGGCACACTTTATTCCAATCCGATGGAAGCAATCAGTGGAGAGTCTGCTAGACTTGTATGTGAGAAAAGTAGTTAGACTTCATGGTATCCCAGAGTCCATAGTGTCTGATCGAGACTCCAGATTCACTGCCAGATTCTGAAGGAGTATGCAGGAAGCCTTTGGTACAAGGCTTAATTTTAGTACCGCATTCCACCCTCAGACGGATGGGCAGTCTGAGAGGACCATCCAGACACTAGAGGACATGTTAAGGGCATGTGCACTAGATTGATAGGATAGCTGGGATGAGCACATTCATCTGATTGAATTTACTTATAACAACAGCTACCATTCTAGTATTGGTATGGTACCCTTTGAGGTCATGTATGGACGACCTTGCCATTCACCTGCCCACTGGAGTGAAGTAGGCGAAGAAAAGATCATGAGTAAGGAAGAAGTGAAAGAAACAGTGAAATATGCTGAAAAGATAGAATTGATTAAGCAAAGGATGAAGACTGCTCAAAGAAGGCAAAAGAGTTATGCTGATAAAGGCAGACGAGAGCAGATCTTTCAAGCTGGGGATCAAGTTCTTCTGAAAGTATCCCCTATGAAAGGAGTCATGAGATTTAGCAAGCGAGGAAAGCTCAGTCCTCGCTATGTAGGCCCCTTCGAGATACTCGAGCTGGTAGGCAAGGCAGCATGTAAACTGGCTCTACTCCTATCTTATGGGAGAGTGCATAACGTGTTTCATGTATCCATGCTCAAGAAGTACAAGCACGATGCTACAAATGTTCTAAGGATAGAGGAGCCAGATATAGCTGCGGACTTGACCTTCGCTGAGTATCCAACGCATATAGTGGATCGCAAAGTGCAACGATAGAAGAACAAGGATGTCACCATGGTCAGAGTAGCTTGGTGTCACCATAGCGGAGATGATGCAACATGGGAACTCGAATCGGAAATGCGCCAAAAATTTTCTCATCTTTTCGGTAAGCCCTTTACTTAGTGCAAAATTCGAGAAAGAATTTTCTTTTAAGGGGGTAAGAATGTAACAACCGACAACAACCACAAAAAAAAGAAAAAGAAAAGGGGGGATCAAATCAAATTGATTTAAAATCTGGAGTCAAAGTCGGCCAGTAGATAAACTCAAATATTTATCTCCAATGGGAGATAAAGACTGATTCGTGAAAAAGAGGATTTATGCATGAATCCCCTCCTTCGTGCTTTTTCCTTCGCTTGGCACGTCCGGATCCTGTGCGCGCCGAGCAGAGAGATTCTTCTCTCATTCTTCCCAACCTCAAGTAGCGCCAGGACCCCTCCGCTCTTCCTTTAGCATTTTAAGGTATTTGATCCTCACATCTCACGTCTTGTTCGCTGACCAGTTGCAGGCAGAGGTCGAGAGGGAGAGGAAAGAGAGAGCAAGGATTATCGAGAAAAACAACAGGGGATTTGATTGTTGGATTTCAAGGTCTAGATCAAGGAACGAATTAATTGCGATAACAGGTGGGTGAATCGAAATCACCTTGCATGACCTCTGAATTATACCAATTCATGCCCTAATCATTATGAAAAGAAAAGAATATGGATAGGGTTCAAGTTATCATTTTTAATTGTTTGATTTCTTGAATTCTTTGATTGGTTGATTGTTTGCATGCATAGTTATTTCTGTTTGTTCTATTTTTGTATTATTGATTGTTAGGATGTAGGATTTAGAGTAGGACGAAAGTACGTAAGGGGAATCCATTGGTTCTTTGATTATTATTTTTATTATTGGAATTACTACTTCTAGATTGAAAAAGGAGGTCGTCAAGGTTTACAAAAAAATATAGATTATTTAGCGGCTGAAACGAAAGTATTATTCGAAGAATATATATATATAAGTTTGTCCGCGCCGAAGTTTAAGAGAAAGGCAAAAACATATGGTCACATATTTCTGTGAGAGGACAAGAGATTCGAGAGACTACAACCATATGGTAATAGAATTGGAGAGAGAAGAAAAAAAAAGGGGCGTAATGAATGTGGAGAAAGAGAAAAGCAAGCTTTTGCTGAAGTAATGGAGAGAGAGAAGGGATTATGGCAAAGAAAAAAAAAGACGTGCTGCTAGTGGAGAGAGAAACACGAGAGAGGATAAAAAGAAAAGGAATTAGTTATCATGCAGGGAAAGAAGAAAAGTTATTTACTGAATTCTATAGGCCATAAAACCGCTCTTGATTTTCTATCCATCAGTCTTTTCTTTATTTTGATAAGAACGTTATCGATTACCTTATGATTCCAACATGAACTTTTTATCCTGATTTATCCCATATCGATCTTATCACATTCATCACATGATACAAAGAATGACAAGTTACTAAAAGTGATTAATAAGTTCAGATGAAAGATTAACGATGGGTTGCCAGTCTAAGTTAACTACATCAAGATAAGGGTCGCTCCCTTGGTCATGGTTTGATCATCCATTGACCCCCACAAGGCCGTATCGTTTGCTGGGCATACCCCAAGAATTAAAGGCACATAAAGTCACCCTGATTGTTAATTAATAACCAAGATCAAAAAGCATGTTCAAGTCAAGTCAAGTTAATTTCATGATTTCCAAGTATGCTATAAGTTCAAGTTTATTAACCATCATGTTACTCTCCTGATTCATGATATCCTATGATCTTATCCTTATTATTATCCATGATATTGACATGTTACTTTTCACGTTCAAGTCAAGCATGATTATTTACCGTTGATTATTATATTCATGTCATGCATTGTATATCACGTGGTTCTCCCACTAGGCTGTAAAGCTTATGGAAGGACCTCCTCCTCTGTGTCTGATTTTCACAGGACCAGGTCAGTGATGTTGTGGAGTAGGCGTGTGGTGATGAAGCTCTGGCGATAGGACAACACATGAACCTTAGGCTTTTTAGAATGTATTTTAGTTTTCATTTACCTTCCGCATTTTAGATTCATGACGTAAAACCTATTTTATTTTCTTAGCAATGATATAGCCACTTTTAGACTTCCGCAAATTAAACTTATCATTTATCTTTATTTCTTTTCTTCCGTTGACGTATCTCGATCATTGACTGAGATATGGTCAATATTATGGTCAAGTTATAGCATGCCGTAGCGCCTTTAGATTGGTCTTCGCCACGTGGCGGGGGTCGATTTGGGGACGTTACAATTTAAATATCAAGCATTGATGCCACAACCTCCCCTATACAATCTCATGACAAATCATTGAACATTTTTTTTCATGTCTGTAATTAAAAGCTTATAAGAGTGTATGTCAACAAATCATTTCGACCAGAATCCTTCCTTTGCATATTCAAAATAGGCCTGATTAAGTGATTCTTCACTTAATCGTTACACATGTTCCTATATCCAAAAATGCGCCCAGGACATGTACGGGATGGACTACGCTTGATAAGTAGAACCATAAGTCTTTCGAGTTTTTGATGAATAGTTAAATTAATAAATTATTTTGGGGGTGTGTATGGATGGAATGAAATATAATAATAAATTTTAAAAAATGATGTGATAGATTAAATTTATTGAGTATTTCAATAAAATATAGAAATTGTAAGTATAAAATATAATGTTATTAATAAATAATTATTGAATATAAATCAAAATATTAAGTTTTAAAAGAAATATATTATTAAAATACAATAAAATATATATATATAATTTTTTTTGTAACGAAATATATATATAAACTTTTTGAATGAATGATAAATAAATATTATCAAATTAATCCTTTTATAATAAATATATTATGTCTAATAAATAATAGCTTTGTGTGAGGAATATAAGAGAGAGAAAAAAGATTTGAAAATAAAGAAATGTCACGTTAAAAAATGAAATTTCAAAAAAAAGTTAAGGCCCCGTTTGTTTGCGGAATTATCGAGAATCGCATTCTTGTTCCGTCCGATCCTGCCAAACATCATTCCGAAATCAGATTCCGAGGCGAGAACAAATGTGATCGAATTGGGGTCACGTGACATGGTAGAATGGGAAGTCGCACCAATTTTTTTATCTTTTGACTTTGACACGATGGTTTCTTTTTTTTCAAAATTCATTTTCTTTTTTATTTTTCTTTTCTCTCACACCACATCTTTTATAAAATAAATTATTTAATAAATATAAAATAATTTTAATAAGGGATTAATATAATATTATTTAATACTTATTATTTCATGAAAAAAATTTAATATTTCATTAAATATAATTAATTTTAAAAATTATTTTTATATTTAAATAATATATTTTGAACAAAATTTTTCCCATAATTTTTTTTAGAATTTTATTTTAATTAATAATTTCATAATTATAATAAGCATTTTAGTTCAAAATCCACCAAAAATTTATTCATCACATATACTTTTTCCTATTACATCAACGATCTTATTTCTTATTATTAAATTTCACTCCAACCAAATACAATCCGAACTAACCTATCAATTTAACTATATACTAAAAATTTAGGAGGAACCGCGGTTTCGTTTCTAAATGACTCATAAGGCTGTGTTTGGTAGGAGAATTTTGAAAAAAAAATTAGTTCTCAAGAACTAATCGCAGAAAAGTTTAGATTGATATTTTGATAGAAAAATGTAATAATGAGAATTTAAAAAGTTGATTTGATAGATAAATTTCAGTAGATGTTTGGATAAAAAGTAAGAAGTAAATATATATTTTATTATTTTATAAGATTATTTTTATATTATTGATTACATAATATTTTTATAATTAGCAAATTATATAGAAGAAAAAAGTTTAAGCTAAACTAATTAATAACTAAAAATAAAATATAAAAGAAAATTTAATATCATATTTGTATAAATAATTATATAATTATAACTTATTTAGAATACCAATAATTTTTAATTTAATTATATTATACTAATATCATACCAGTTAATTTTTATTATGATATATGATAAGTAAAATAAATAAAAAAATTACGTCAACATTTAAACAAAAAAAATATTTTTCATAATAAGCAATAATGGAAATTTTTATTCTATTATAACACTAAGTAAATTATAATAAATAATAAATGTACTTCTTTTGTTATTATACCTAAATAAATTATAAATTTATGTTAATATATAAATAATAAATATAATATAATATATACATATAATAATATTATTAAAATAATATGTTATAGGTCTAAAAGTAGCTCCACCTACTTGTAGTCCTATAACAAATAAAAAAAAATAGATTGTTCTTGCTATTAGCAAGATAGTAAGAACTTTGCCATTGAAACTTTTGATTAAAAATTTTCAATTCCAACCTTTTATTTGAATTTATAAAAGAATTAATTTATTTGAATTTATCCATTGGGCCAAAAATATTTATTATTTATCATTTCTTCCAAAATTATTAAATCAGAACATTATATTCCAACCTATTATTGAATATTATAATATTATTTAACCTACTTTTGTAATACTCTGATATAATATTTCATAATAAATACTTTTATAATATTCTGATATAAATAAATTAATCCTCTTATAAAAAAATATTTATAAACAAGCATCCTTTTTATTTGAATTTATCCATTGGGCCAAAAAAATCCGATATCCCAAATCATCTGACGGAGAATGCTAAAAACTAAATTATCTAATAAAAGTTAGATATTTATATTTTAGCTATTTTTTGTATTCCTTAATCTTGGGGGCTAAGTCTTCATGTAATTTGTTCATACAAGAAAACTTTAACGTAGTTTTAAAAGCAGATTGACGTAGCAATTACATCATGGACAGGAAAAAAATTTTAAGAGATTTAAGAGGAAACCGAAGTATATTTTAAAAACAATGAATATTAAAATATAAAAAGAAATAATAAATACTTATAAACATATGAAATAATATAGTCAAGTTGCATCTAACCTAATTTTATAGAGGGTCAAAATTTAACGTTACCTTATAGTTTTATAATAATATATAATTATATATATAATATACTTGTATAACATGAATGTGTCAAAATGTGGTATCCTTCGAATAGAGGAAATAAAACATACAGATTTGTGATGCAACGACAATATTATGGCATTTATCAATTTGTGAATTGAAGTTGATAACTTCACGTGCCTTTTATTTTTGGTTCTTTCCTTAAACATCCTTTTAACGTAATATTTTACGTTTAATCTTGAATTACAAATTTATCCTATAACGTCTCTAAATTTTATCAAAATTTTCATTTTAATCTTTACGTCAGATTGTGTTATTTTTTTATTATTTTCGTTTATTATTTATAAAAAGATGGAAATATTCTTTCACAAACGATTTTCTATTTTAATGTTCTTAAAAAATAAAATAATAATAGTATAATATAAAACTAAAAAATATATAAAAAAGGATCTTTGACGTCAGAATATTTTATTTTAAACATCAAAAGATAAAATAGTTGTCATTTTAAAAATCATGATAAAATTTAGGATATTATACTGTAAATTCAAAATTAAAAATTCGTTATAGTTTAGGATGTGTTTAAAATATAATTCTTGGATTTCATAAAAAGAGCGGATTATATCATTATAAGCAAAAGAAAAGGAGAGAGAACATTCCTTTTTCCTAGCTCGCTGACGCCCGAGGGTTTCACTTGTCAGGCTACCTCGCTCGCAGCAGTGGCGTTGGCTCGCACTTCCTCGCGAAGCGTGGCGCCCTCGGTAGATTTCCTCCAAATCTTCTCAAGATTCCTGTCACACAACCCGTGTCGGGCTCTTCAGAGGTCTGCTTGGCTTCTTCGGCTTTCTTCACGGTCCAACATGGCCAGCGGCGAGGACCCGCAGTGCTCAGATGCGGCGCCGGCCGAAGTGAAGAAGGTATGTATTTATTCGGCGCGTGCTTAGATTTTGACTTGGATATGTCGAAGTCGTGTTATTTCGATTCGGGTAGATCGGTTAAAAGTTTGCTTTGTATCCACCTGTTTGGAATGGCTTCAGGAAACAGAATGCAATATTTGTTAACTTCTGCTGAAATCGTATATGCTCATAAACGTTTGATTTTGTGGTGGATGCGTGTATAAACGTCTGACTAACTGGGCAATAGCTTGACGGCTTGATTCCCAACAAATGCTTGCTAGATACTTTAATATCAAGTTTGTAACAAGGTTTAAGAGATGTAACCACTCTGCCGTCTGTGCTAGGATTTATTCCAATGGATAGGAATAGCATCTCATGGATGATGAAGTTCCATATTTGACTGCTTTGCTGATAAATTTATGTGATCTTCAACTTGAAAACTAGTCTTGCAATTGTTTCAAATAAGTATGCCCCTCAGATAGAAATGAGTGGATAAACTGAACATATACCCGGTCAAATCATGCACAATTGACTCTCTGGCACATTGACAACTGATATTTTCATTTAGCGAGCTAACAGTTTAAGTAGCCTTTTAGATCGGTTTTAACAAGTTTGTGAAGGGACTCACTGAATTAATGACGTTGAAAAATGTGAGACGTCTATTTTGTCAGGAGTTGACACTTTGAAAGTATGGTTTCAGTGATTTCGGTTGATTATTAAGTGGTATGTACACAAAAGAATTCTCATTGCGCTAACAAGGTGCATAATGCCATAATTCGCAAATATGTTATCATAAATTTATGAATTATAGCCTTGTTAAAAGATCTGATCAAAATGAATTAAAATTTCATAGTGGACTTTTTGTTCTGGTTTATCATATATGAACATCTTTCAATACCCTGTCCTTATTTGGTATACTGTGTGTGCTCCTGTTTTCTTAAGCATCAAAGAGAAACACCAGTTCATAGGTTCTTGCTAGTTTATCTCATTGAATCATTCAAGATCTTATGCCTTGTGTCATCATGCTGTCCTTCATTCAAATTACTTAGCAGTCATGTCTTACTGCAATTATTCTGTCATCGAATTATTCAACTTGACTTACAAATCAGAGAAGTTTCATTTTCTCTTGAAACTCCTACTCTGAAGCATAATTTTATACAGCTCATACTAGATTTAGCATCATGCTTGCATTCTCTTTTTCATTGCTTCTCTCTTTTGTTCAAAACTGCAGAACAATCATAAAAAAACAACTCCCATCAAGATTGATGATCGCACAACCAGTGATGTAGTGGTCAGGCTAAGAACCCCTGAAGGCCGTGACAATTGGTTCTACTGCCACTCCAAAATTCTTGTTGAGAAGAGCAAGTATTTTGCAGATCGTCTCTCTGATGATTGGCCTACTTGTCAAATCCTTGACTCACGGTATTGTGTCGAGGTATGCTGTGAAGAATTCGAATTTAACTCTCATGTGAGTCTCCTTCGGCTTCTCTATGCATCTGAACCGCAGACTTGGCATGGTGTAAGGAACACTTTGGGCATCCTCCAAGTTGCCATCCGACTTGGCTGTAAACAAATGGCAAATGAGTGCATGGATTATCTGGAAGCCGTTCCATGGGAGGAAGCTGAGGAAGAGGAATTGCTAAGAGCGATTCCTCAGCTTGGATCTTCTTGTGATCAAATCCTGTCACGCCTTCACCCTGTTGATCCAACTGCATTAGTTGGTATTTTCATCTCAACATTCCGCTTTGCTACATCAATGCCATCACCAGCCATGAAAGACCTGAAGTCATCTATCCAAGAACAGCTCGAGTATATGCTTACTGAAGATGATGATGCCCCCCTCCTGACCTTAGAAAATAACACTATCTTGTTAGAAGTTAGAAGCTGTGTGAGGGATCTAACAATGAGATTCAACTCCTTAATAGAATATCTTTTAGGTGATTGTGACATACTTTCTAATACAGAAAAGATTCTTGAATTCCAATCATTCCTTTCGGACATCTCATGGGTTTGCCAGATCCTGAATAAGTTGGAAATGATGAAGGATGTTGTCTACTATTGGGCTGAAGCATCCAGAAATATCGTCAAAGCAATTGAGCTAGCCTCTTCAGATGCAGACATTTTGGAAACTAAATCAAAAGTAGTTGAAGTTGTATCAAAAGTTCTGGAACCAATTGGATATGGACATGTCATAGTTCCAATGCCAAAGAGACTTGATTTGGTCAAACTGTGGCTTCCTTTCGTGCAAAAGACACGATACTTGTTCGAGCAAGCAGAAGATGATTGTGAGATATTATCCGTTAAAATCGATGGTGAAATCTGGCAGGGTTTGGAATCTGCATTTGTTTCCATTGTGCTTACACTACCATCTGGAAACCAGGCTGAAATATTGGCAGAATGGCTGAGATCCAAACACATTCGTTACCCAGACTTGACAGAGGCCTTTGAGATGTGGTGTTATCGTTCCAAGGTCGCCAAGAGGAGGCTCACATCATTAGGTGAGGTTACCAATACCATAGACGCTGATTCTGAAGATCGGCCTTGATCATGTCCTGTCATGTTATGTATATGAGCTTTTGTATGATGTTCATATGTAAATTCTTTCACCCAAAACGTCGTTGTCCATCTGCCTGCCGATTATCATGATGCGTTAAAGAGATTCTTTTGGGACTCCAATGTACATACTGTAAGTTGCTGGTTGTTTCTGTTACATAATGAGTCAGGAGCGTTGGCAGCCTACTGTTTCTGGATGAAGCATAATTTTGTTCTTCGCTGTTCTTTTATCTGCTTTCAGTAGCTCGGATCGATTGCATGCATACTGGCCATGGACTCGACACAAGTGTGCTTGCAATTCCCTGTTTCAGGAGACTCGTGCATCATTGAAGTTGATGTGCGTGGATGGCGCATTCCTTGCCTGCACTCCATACTTGGTTTTGCCTAACGATCATAGAATGCTCATTTTCGTACGATTTTTCTATCCCTTTTCCCACTTCATTCACCACCCAAATGACCTTGGCGCCATGCATGCAGCAGGATCAGTATCTCTTTTGACTTGTATTGCATAAGTGGAGTTACTACATGACATTGAAAAGGCTTAATAAATAACTTAATTGTTCCTATAAAAAGGCTTTGTCTTCAAAAGCAAGATAAAATCATCCGCACCTTTGCTTCCACACCAAACCACTTCTACCAACCTCCATTACATGCAGTGCACAGCAATGGGAAGGGCACACCTCTTCTCCCTATCCGCTAATCAAATAATTCATACATATGCTCCTTCCCTCCAACACCTATCCTGTTATGCTTCCTGAGCAAGCCTATTTGAATGACAGCAAAATATGGTGGCCTCCACAACTCCCATCTCTCTCTCTTTCTCTCTCTCTCTCTCTCCATGGAGCTCTCTGCCTTTTGCTCTACATATTTCAAGCACCACAGGCACACCTTGTCCCTCATCCCACCTCTCGAAAGCGACAAGCAGAAGCCTACTCCCCGAATGGACTCCATAGAGGAGTCCTGTGCAGTTGCCGCTGTTGCTTCCCCTGCTAAAATACTGGTTGGAGTCTCGTTTGATGCTACGGAGAGCATGGAGCTTCTATCATGGGCAGTGGGAGTGGTCGCTCGTCCAAATGACACCATCACCGCCTTGCATGTTCTTGGTTCGTCCGGTGTCATTCCTTTATTTCAATTCGTTGCGTCCACTCTGTTTGTGCACTGCAAATGCTAGCGGCTTTGTGTGCTGACATCCATTGTGCATGACAGCGGTTGGGAAGGAGAAAGAAGAGAAGAGGCTGCGCTCTGACAGAAGCAGATTGCGCCAGGCGAAGGCGTTCGTGATAACCATCGTCGCGGAGCTCGCCGAAATGTGCCAAGTGAAGCAGGTAAAGTTGAGGAACTTGTTTCCGCCATTATGCTGGTCTGGCAAGAGTATGTAATCGTTGCAATCCCAATTCTTTTCTCAGGTGAAGTTGGACGCCAAAGTGAGGACAAGCTTCAGCATTGGAAAAGGTCTTACTGATGAAGCGGCACTGCTCGGTGCCAACTTCCTTCTTCTAAGAAGATCAAGGGTTATATTTCAGAGGTCAGACAAGATTATAATTTCTTATTTGTTTCTTTTTAATTTCTTTTTCTTCTTCATGACAATTCTAAATCTGCTGTGGACCAGGAATTCATTTGAGATCTTGAAATATTGTATGAAACACTCTCCTCAAGGTTGCTCCGTGATTGGTTATAGTATACCATGCAAAGACAGTGATATAGATAAACTTGCATACGATGGTAGTGGGTTTCTACTCATCTCCGATAATTTTTGTTCTTCTGGAGTTATTTTGCACACTAAGAACGCTCTGATAAACGTGACAGATAACCATTCCTCAGCCTCAAAATTGAGCTCTTCTGCCAACGCACTGTCCTCACTGCACAAGTTTTTTGCTTCGAAATCGAAGGGAGAGAAGAGGCAATCTGTGAGCGAAAGCATTTGTGAGAACAGCTCGCCGAGAGCAGTCCTCTATGGGCCGGAGCCGGAGGGAGGGAGCCCTGCTACGGAGGATTTGTCTAGTCCATCTGGAAAAGGGACCAGTAGGCGAAGCAATTCCAATATATGGAGGCGCCTCTCCGTCATCAAGCTATTGTTTCCCTCCTTCAGCTCATCTGACTTGACTGTTAAGGATGTTGATGCATCTTCATCCTATTTTGAAGACCAGAAGCCGTCTTGGAGATGTTTCAGCTATGAAGAAATTGCAAATGCAACAAACAACTTCCATCCTGGTATGGAAGAACAGGCCAACATTTCCTTGATACTAGTTTAGTTTGAAGGTGCTAATAGCAAAAAATTGCACGACTAGCTTTAATTATTATAGTGGAGGTATAAACTTAATTAATTGGACTTCTAACTGAGGCATAGTATGCTGATTAGGAATGACAGATCTTTTGCAGAATAAATCTTAAGAAAGATGAAAAAGGGAATAAAAATGCAATATGCCTTCATTTGATTTCTTTAGTAAATGAATCACATATGTTCTAGTTAGATCATTGCTGCCTAATCTTTGTTTCTGTTTCTTCGTCATGCTTATTTGAAACTAGACAACATTGTTGGAAGAGGTGGATATGCAGAAGTTTTTAGAGGAGAACTTTATGATGGTCAGAGCGTTGCTATAAAGATGTTGGCTAGAGGTAATGCAAGTGAGCAAAAGGAGAAGGAATTCCTTAGTGAACTTGGCATTCTTGGCCATGTATGTCATCCCAACACAACCTACTTGATAGGCTGCTGCATTGAGAATGGGTTGCATCTGGTCTTTGATTTATCTTCTAATGGAAACTTGGGATCAGCTCTGCATGGTGAGGCTTCTGCGACCACCTTAGTGCAATGTTCATAGACATCATGGAATCATACAGTAATATTCAATTTCAGGGACAAACGGTGAACCACTGTCATGGCCTGTGAGATACAAGATTGCTCTTGGAATAGCTAGAGGTTTGCATTACCTTCACAAATGTTGTAGACGTCGAATCATTCACCGTGACATCAAAGCATCTAACATTCTTCTGGGTCCGAACTATGAACCACAGGTAGAATATTGAGTAGTCCAATCACAAAACGACCTGAATTCATCTCTAACTATTCCGGTCATTGTTATTGCAGATTTCAGATTTTGGACTGGCAAAGTGGCTACCAAAACAATGGACTCATCACTCGGTTGCTCCCATAGAGGGCACTTTTGGGTAAATCTTGTAGCACTTGCCGTAAGAAAATATTCCTAATTGGTAGAATTTAGTCTCGATGTCTCAAGATCAAGCTAATGTTGCCTCTGAATATACTAGTCTGTCTTTATTCGAAATCTAGGCAACATGAAATTCAGTACCTATAGGAATAGAGAGGTCTTTCTTGATCTCTTTGATAAATCAGATATACTCACCTAGGCAACTGTGCCTTACAAACAGCTATCTGGCACCAGAATATTTCATGCATGGAGTTGTTGATGAGAAAACAGATGTATTTGCTTTTGGGGTCTTGTTGTTGGAGATAGTATCTGGTAGGAGGCCTGTAGACTCAACGAGGCAAAGCTTACTTGTTTGGGTGCGTAATCGAACTTTAATTTCACTGGACCGTTTCTCACATAATCTCTTTCTTTTTCCTGTTACACTCTGTTTCATATTCACAAAAGACTGACTGAGCTGAACATTGTCTAATGTCTAGGCTACACCGCTCATTGAGTCTGGAAGAATAGCTGAACTGGTTGATCCGAAGCTTGCTGGCAAGTACGACAGGGATCAAATGAGGAACATAGTGCTGGTTGCCTCCTACTGCATAAGACGGTCCCCGATGTGGCGTCCTTCTATGAGTGAGGTAAATCATATGCATGCTACTTGTTACCACTTGTATTATAATCTGAAGCAAAAACAAATAAGCTGATTCTTCAAACTAAAGATCACATTGTATCATGGTGATTGTAATCCACCGGAATTTCCACACTAAGATTTGCATTTTGAAGTGAAACTTGTTTAAGATTATTAGTGTATACATTAATAGCATTTAAGTACATCCACCCAAAGAATTCACATTATGTTGCCATTACCATTATCCCGTTTTGAGATGCAGGAAAATAACTGATGAGTTATTTCTGGCTTTACTATTATATGCCACCCAAATAATTGAACTTTGTTCTTAAAACTTATGAGCACAAATCTCAGATAAATCATGTAGCACCACTTGATACTTGTTTCTGGAGAGACGTTCTCAAGTTCTACAAAAGTGCACCTTTTCATACATTTACACTTACAAAGAGACAGATAATTGAGGTTGATTAATTTGCATTTGTGTATTGGAAATTTTAGGTTATGCAGCTTTTAGGGGACAACCACCATGGATCAACTGATGCAAAGTTATGGAGGATGCCTGAATGTCAAGTTGATGAGATGGACGACTGTGACGAAGGCTAGCTATTGTTTCAGTGATTATGTTTGTTTTTTTCTTTTTTTTTTCAAATTAACCTTAAGTGATGCAAATTTTGGGGTTTGGTTATCTCTTTTTTCTCCTTTTCTATCTTTCTTTTTTATCTTAATATTTTGAGGCATTTTTTCTTGGAAATGTTGGGTTTCTAATTATGAACACACATTGCAAGCTTTCTTTTTCTTTCATGGAATGTATCCCAATTATCTAAAAAATGTTTCATCCCCAATCTGTATGAATATCTCTGTTGTTGTGTTACACATCGAAATCTTAAGAAACTAGCTGGCTGCTAGGTTACCCAAAACTAACTTTAGTATTTAAAAACTTACGATTTTATGTTCTAAACTAAAAAATCGAGTTAACTCGGGTTAAAATAAAAAATAAAGATAACATCGGACATAAATACGTTTTTTATTCAGTTGAAATGATTAAATTGTACAATTAAGTGTCAAACACTCGCATTGATGTCATGTAAACAGGTTAAATAACATGTTACATGTTCAAAACTAGGCAACAGTAGTTTTTTTTAATCTATTTTATGCTAATTCACACACACATATACATGACAAAAGTATAATTTTATTGTAAGTGATATATTAATATTATATTTTTAATTACTTTTATTTATTATTTCACTCTTTAAACCATAATACTTAAGTAAAAATTAAATCACAAAAATATGAAATAGTAGTTTATGTGATAATGAGAATAGTACTTTAACAAAAAAATTTATTAAATAATATATACTATTTTTTATATATTTATTTATTTTCATCAAAATTTATTAATTTCTTTATATAAATTAATGAGACTTCAATTGAATCTTCGTATTTTTTTGGATCTTGACAATTTTAAATTGAATTGCATTTGAACTTATTGCAACTTTATAATTTTGTAAATTTTTATTCACTAATTATTCATGTTATTTTAATGTTTTACATATATATTTTTATATATTTGATGTGATTTATAAAATAATAATTATTAAACTAATGATGTATCTAAATTGTATGTATTTATATCTACGGGTTCATTCTTTGTAAAACGAATTTAATTAGGTAGAAACTCGAAGTTAGACAACTTTGGTTGGGTGAGATTAAAGAAAACTGATCTCTATATCATCGTAACATTTATCTCCATTGTAGTTGTCAACATGTCATTTTTAGTCATATAGTACATATAATATTTTATTGTTAAAAAGAGCACAGGAAATGCATAAAAGCCCGTAACCCAATTGTGAGGATTAAAATGAAATAAAAGAAGAATAACTTTCCTTGTGCTTATTCTAAATTATCTTCTTATCAAAGTCAATACGGGGAATTGGCATCTTTGGCATTGGCTAAAAGGTGAGGTTATCTGTCGCATTTTTAAAATTTTAGCCAAACAACTGCTGGATTAATTTGTGTACCCACCTATAATCATTACAGCCCAGTTGGATGAACAAATATTTCAGAACAATTTTTTTAAATTCCGTCTTTATGTCATTTTTTATTCTCAGCAAGAATAATCATATTTTTAACCTCCCCAAGAACTTATAATTCTTATTTTTTTTTTGTGGTAGGAAAACTGGATTATTTTGTTCTTTCTTTTAGCAAGAACACACTTGCCCCAAGTAGATTAAGAGGAAAGAGCAAGCTTTGGATTAGAGGAGCTTTATTCCATAATAATTAGAATTAGGGGCTTATTCTTAGTGTTGCATTCAAATAATATTTGAATAAAGAATAAAGAAAAATGGGAATATTTGTGTTCTTTTCCCCTAGAACATCCTTGCACTAGTCATCGGGCAACAGCGGTGTCATTTTAATTTTGTTATGTAATAAAAAATTCGCATCCAAGAGAAAATCTTCATCTACAATGGTCTAAACTTTTGGCTGAAGCATTATGATTCTAGAATAAATTGTTTTTTATTTGGTAAAATTATCATTTTAAAAAATATTTTAAATCTTATTTGTTAAATTATTTGGTAATATTTTTTTACGGATCAATCATTTCTATTTTTTAAGGAGTCACCTGTCAGAGGTTCCAATGGTAAGACCTCTGTCGCTCGTTAGAGGTTCTAATAACCTTCGAAGGGGATTTAATTTTTTGATGGATTTAGCCGTAGAAATCTTTTTGTAAAATATAAAAAATTAGGCTGTCTGCGGTCGAATCTGGCCATAAGTGGCCATATCGACCATGGGCAACCGAATCCCTCCTCCTGTGGCCAATCCAACATGTGGACAGTCGGATCCTGTCGCTTATGGCTGATCAGGCATGTAGGCGGCCACATCTGGCGCTACAGCCAAATCAGCCACGAATGATCAGATCCGACTGCCTACGGCCGATCCGACATGCAAGCAGTTGGATCCAGCAACTTGTGGTCGATCTGGCATGCGGGTGGCCGGAGTCAAGAGCGAGGGAGAGAGAGGCCGGAGACGGAGTCACCGAAGTCGTGGGAGATCGTCGAAGCCATGAGAGTGAAAGAGAGAAAGGGGAGATGAAGAGTGTAGGCAGGAGAGAGGAGAGAGGAGAGGGAGAGATGGAAAGAGAGAGAGAGAGAGATATAGCAAAAGAGAGAGAAGATTAGGTTGGAACGATAAGTAGGAGAAATTAGAGTTTCCGATGGGTCTACCTTTCGATAGTACCGACGGATAGGGCTCCGTCGATACTACCAAAAGTCTAACCCATCAGTAACAATAATGTTAAAATATTAATCATATTTTTTATATTATATATAGTATTACGATAATAATTACCGATTGACCTACCTTTGATAGTACGGATGGAACAATAATATCAAAATAATAATTATATGCTTTATATTATATTATATATATAATATTATGATAAAAGTTATCGATGGATTTACCCTTCGATAGTACTGACGATTGGGGATCCGTCGGTAGTAAGGCCATATCCGTCGACAACAATAATACCAAATAATTATATATAAATGCAACCTTAATTAATGTGAACTAAAATTTTAACATAATAATTAATTTTTTATAAATCACAATATGACTCCTTAGAAATATATAAAAAGGACATTACAAAAGACATAATATGTTTTTTATAAATAATTTTATCCACATTTTTTATTTTAATAAATATTTCTTGTAATAAGATAGTAAAGATTAAATTGACATTTCACAATTAATAAAAAGTAATGTAATAGAAATTTGAATAAAATTAATTGAAAGAATCTAATTATTACTCGGGAATAAGTTCAAGAAATAAAAGTTATAAATTTATAGTTAGGTAGAAAAATTTATAACTAAGTTTATAATATTAATGTATCTATAATACTAATCTTAATCAATATGTGTATATACTAATAATATTTTTTATCTTAATATTATCCTAAGACACATATATCTCAATCTTTATCTTTATCGAGGCTATTCCTAATCTTTTTCTTTAAGATGTTTAAATTATGTTGAAGACTTATCCTAATATTATGTCATTAATTGATATAGAATTTGAAGGGTCATGTAGTTGTAGCTTTATGTTCTCACTTTTCATAATGATTTAAATTAGTGCATAGTCTTTAAGACATATAATAAAAAAATAAAGATACAAGAAATTGATGTTTCATTTATATAGAATGCAAGAAGTGTGAGAAAAAGGAAATAAAATTACAAAAAGAATAAGTGAATTGTTAGAACTTAGAATACTTATTATTCACAATTTTTAAATGTATTTTTTTAGAAATTTTATTTTTTAAGAATAAGATTATAATGATAAAATATTATTGTCCATCCATATAACTCTTTTAAAAATATTAAACGTATACTTATATTATATTTTATTAAAAATGAAATTATCAACATGCCTACACTTTAGTATTACTAGCGTATGAAAATCCATTGGTAATACCGAAGACTAGACAAATCAGAAATTATAATATTAAAATATTAATCGTACGCTTGTATTGTATTTTATTAAAATAGAATTACTAACAGGTTCAACTTTGACATTACTGTCCGTCTGTCATTAATATCAAAGGTCAGACTTGACAAAAATAATAATATCTTAGATATTAATCATATGCTTATATTATGTTTTATTAAAAAAAGTACTAATGGTCTACTCTTTAGTATTACCGACGAATGAAAATTCATCGGTAATGTCGAAGGCTAGACCTGTCAGAAATCATAATGTTAAAATATTAATTGTATGCATATATTATATTATATATATAGTATTATAAATATATTTATCGATGAGTTTATCCTTCGATAATTTTGAATGTGATGATCGCCGCCGACGGTTGGAGATGTCGATACTAACGACGATGTTTTGCCCATTGATATTTGAAAGTGATTTTCCTCGTCGTTGAAAATATCATCGAAATTTGCAAAATATTTTAACTCATGGAAAATGCGAAGTTTTCTTGTAGTGTATTCTACATCTCATTCTCTTAACCCACTAGAATAATTTTATGTAATTATTTACAAAATGAAAATTTATTGAAAAAACACTTTGTTTTCTCGGTCGATTCATTTTCCTATTGTGATTTAATTATCATAATCTCCTTGTGTAAGCATTGCACCACATATTTTATAGGGTAAATATATTTTATAGGGTAAAATGAATATGTAAAGCATCATTTGCTTCACACCAGCCGTGCAAACCAGATCCGATGGCTCCATCAAAATTTGATTCATCGAGTATGATTCATCTCGCGAGATACTCATCCACCCTCCCGAGATACTCACCCACCCTCCCTATGTAATATCCGGCCAAGTTAAAAAAAATAGAAAATGAAACTAAGTTATAAAGACCAACTATCCTAGCCCAATTAAGGAGCCCATTAGCATGTTTAGCCCATTACCCAAACTATAAAAGGATTAGATGCCTAAAACTTGCTCTTATCCACTCATTTCTCTCCCTCATTCCTCTCTCTTCCTCACTAAGGCATTTCATCTAGCAAGAAAGGAGCACTCCAGCAAGGTGATGCATCAAGGTTCATCTTTAATCTTGCATCCTTTAATCTCTAGGTCCATTACTCATTTCCTCTCCCCCATTGGCATGCTTCCTAGGTGGTGAACAATAAGGAGAAGGAATCATTGATGGTCGGAAAGGTTCAAGCTAGGATCAATCACGAAATAAGGTGGGTGATACCGAAATTTCCCTGCATAACATGATTAGCAATTGCATAGAATTAGGGTTCTTATTGTGAATAGTGTTCTTGATTGATGAGAAGTATGGAAATGGAATGATTGATTGCATTTCTTGTATTTGATGCATGTGTTGTGATTCTTATGACTGTTGATATGTTCTGTATTAGTTCTTCATGCTTAGATGATTGATTGTATGCTTTGATTGCATTTCTGGATTGAAAATTGTCATTATTTTGATTTTGTTCGATTTCTATTTTCATGAGGACAAGTCAACCGATCCTGTATATCGGTCGACCGGTGATGAGAATATCGATCGACCGGTGAAGAGAATATCGGTCGACCAATCCTTGGAGACCGGTCGACCGATCATTCCTCCCGAGCCTTGTATCGATCGACCGATCGGCCGATCGAAGCTCCTTTGCAGTCTAAGTGTTATCGATCGACCGATCTAGAGATATAGGTCGACCGGTGTTTAGAACTTGTTCACTGTATTGTATGAAGACCAATCGGTCAACCGATCTAGAGATATCGGTCGACCGGTGCTCGAAAATCGGTCGACCGATCAGTGAAGACCGGTCGACCAATCCCTAACCAGATTGCATATTGGTTGCTAATTGATTGCTTATTTGATTTATATTCTTTCTATGAATGTGATGTGTTACTCCTCATTAATTGGAATGTTATGTGATTGAATCCTTAATCTTGTTTTGATCTATCTTATGATCCAATCCTATCATGATATGCAAGCATGACAAAGTGATAAAGTGGTTAAGAATGAAAGATGGAAATGTATATGAGAGTGGTAGTCAGATCTTATGCTGAGTGCTCATCGTTTGGGTCGCTCCCTTAGCCATGGCTTGATCCCCCATTGATTGCACGAAGCTGTATTGGTCGCTCTAGCGTAAATCCCCTAAATTAAAGTCACCCAAAGGCACCTAATGCTAAGTGAAAGCAAGAGCACAAAGAGTATGGATAAGTGACATGAACATGATGAACAAAGCATGATTATTGATTCAACATGATCTCTGAAATCTTTTATGATTATAAGATTGACTTATGATCTCTATCTCTTTTATCCATCGATATCCGAATCGAATGATCTTATGCTCTCAAATATGATCTTATTACAAGTGATTACCAATTCTGTCTATTACTATTTATTGTTATGCATTATGTACTTATGGATCCTCACTAAGTTGTAAAGCTTACGGGAGGACCTCCTCCCCTGTGTTAATTTCCACAGGGCCAGGTTAGTGATGATGTTGAGATCGTATGCCGCGACCAGCGATGCTAAAGCACATGAACCAACAGAGAGCCTAGTTATCTTTATCTTTATTTTTCGCATTATGAGCTTGATGTAATTCAAACATTATGATTATCATGGACTTTGTAATATTTTGAGACTTTCGCATTTATGATATTTCTATTTTTCCTTCTTTATTTCTATTATTGGCATGCCATTGTTTTAATTGATATTTGGTCAAGTTTTGTTCTATGTTATAGTATTTTCGTAACGCCTTCGAATAGATTCTTGCCACGTGGCATTGATCGATTTGGGGGGTTATATTTATGGTATCAGAGCTGCTGTTCGGACTCTTTTGATGTCTTATTATATGGTATAAGAGGGGTTTCATGTGCTATCGCTGAGCTGTCGCCACACTCTCCACCAAAAAAGAACTGAGTCAAATTCATGTTCATGATATGATATTAGTTCTAATGTATTTTTTTTGCATGATTAAAGGATAAAGATGTCTAGACGCTCAGTGAGGATTCAGGAGCGTGGGGCTGCATCGGCCTATAATGCTTCTGAGGTGCCAGAAGGTCCACAGGGTCCAATTACTGAGTTCCAGGCTTTAGCTCAGCAGGGTCAAGGATGAGGCCGTGGTCGAGGTCGCACTCCCAGCCGCGACCGAGGATGGGGCCGCAGTGTGAAAGCACCGTCGCAGGACGAACTCTTTGATGAGACCGACCCATTGGAGGGTAGTCAGATCGGAGGCGGCCAGCCTGCAATCAGACATCGCACGCGAGGACCCCGACAGGAAATTGCTGAGGATACTTTAGAAGCATTTCAGAGGCTAAAACCGTCTCAGTTTGAGGGCAAGCCAGATTTCTTCAAAGCTGAACAATGGATAGAGGCAATGAACCGAATTTTTTAGACTGATGAGGTGTGTCGAAGGATGAAAGGTGCTATACGCTACCCATTTGATCACCGACTCTGCCATGAGTTGGTGGAAGACTACTAGAGCCACCAGGTTCAGGGGACTGGAGGAAGAAGAGATATCATGGGAGGAGTTTAAGTTGACTTTTACAGAGCGATACACTCCTGCTCACGATCGGGAAAGCAAGCATGAGGACTTTTTAAAGCTCGTCCAGGGGACCATGACAGTGAGGGAGCACCATGCACAGTTTGTCACGCTAGAGCAATATTGCCCTATGCCGTTTGGAGGACGCATAAGGGCAAACAAGTTTATCAATGGTCTACTACCGAATCTGAAGACTGAAGTCCTGACTGGGGACAGTGATACCTTAGAAAAGGTGGTGAGACTGGCCACCCGCATGGAGAAGGACCAGGCGGAGCGCAAGGCAAGGGCACAAGTTAGGCCAGCGGAGCCACAACGATTTCGGACCGAAGATCGCCGACCATTCAGGAGGGATGATCGTCGCGATCGTCGCTACATGCCTTATCATCAGAGAGAAGTCCATCGCTATGCTACACATCCTCATCGTCCAGCACCAGCACAGCATCAGGTATAAAAATTTCAAAATATTAACTAAGAGTATGTTAAGCGTGACAATTAACTCACGTTTCATGTAATAGCCTCTGAGACAACAACCATCTCCTCATCAGCCTCAGCCACAGGCACCAGTGGTACAGCAGAGGCCTCGTTGTCCACATTGCGAGCGATATCATGACGGCGAATGCCGTAGGATGATTGGTGCGTGCATCCAATGTGGACTGTTCGGGCATTATGCCCGAAACTGTCCCCAGTTTGCTAGGAGAGGTCGTGATAATTGGGGCGCAGGAGGCGCAAACCCTGTAGTCCAGGGCAGGGTGCATCACATGGAGGCAAATGTTGATCAGAATGATAATGATATTATCAGAGGTACTCTTCCTTTTGTTGGTATGTCTGCCATTATTTTGTTTAACTCAGAGGCCACACACTCGTTTATTTCGGAGTCGTGCGCCCAAGTTCTTGGCTTATCTTTGCAGTAGATGCCTCATGCCATGTGGGTGAGCAACCCCATGGGAGATCTTCACGCGGTCAGGTACATCCCGAATGTACCTGTCACCGTGAAGAAGAAAAATTTTCCTACAGATCTTATTGTCATTCCGATGACAGACTACGATGTCATCCTAGGGATGGATTGGCTCTCTTATCATGACGCAGCTTTGCACTGTAAGCAGAAGAAGATCATAATAGGTGCACAAGGCAAGTCAAAGGCAATCATCAAGGGTACACCATCGGAGAGCAAGAAGGTGATTGTTTCGGCTATGCGGGCTCAAAAGATGATCCAGAAGGGATGCTATGCCTATTTGGCAAGTGTAGTGAAGACCGATGCACCAGCCTCTGCACTGCAACAGATAGATGTAGTGCGTGAGTTTTCAGATGTTTTCCCTAAAGATACTTCAGGATTACCACCGAGGTGTGAAATCGATTTCCAAATCGAACTTCTACCTGGCACCGCACCCATCTCCAAGGCACCGTACCATATGGCACCTGCCGAGATGCATGAGTTTAAGAAGCAGATCCAGGAATTGCTAGACAAATGTTTTATTCGGCCAAATGTCTCACCGTGAGGAGCACCTGTTCTGTTTGTGAAGAAGAAGGATGGTTCAATGCGGCTTTGCATTGACTACAGGATGCTTAATAAGGTGACGGTGAAGAACAAGTACCCACTATCCCGCATTGATGATCTCTTCGATCAGTTGTCGAATGCATCCGTATTCTCCAAGATCAATCTGCGGAGTGGTTATCATCAGTTGAGGGTTGTTGAGGAGGACATACCGAAGACAGTCTTTCGGTCTAGATATAGTCACTATGAGTTTTTAGTGATGTCATTTGGATTGACGAACGCACCTGCAACATTTATGGATATGATGAACAGGGTCTTCATGCCCTACTTGGACCAGTTCATCGTAGTATTTGTGGATGACATCCTGATTTACTCGTCCAGTCCAGAGCAGCATTGGGAGCATCTCAGGATAGTGTTGGAGACTCTGCGCCAACACAAGTTGTACGGCAAACTCTCGAAGTGTGAGTTTTGGCTGAAGGAGATCATGTTTCTTGGACATATAGTTTTCAAGAAGGGCATTTCAGTGGACCCCGCAAAAGTAGAAGCAGTGACTAATTGGGCAAGGCCGAAGAATGCATCCGAGATCCGCAGCTTTCTAGGATTGACAGGTTATTACAGGAGGTTCATCAGAGACTTCTCCAAAATTACAGCACCACTCACGAACCTCACGAAGAAAGCTAAGAGGTTTATCTGGTCTGATAAGTGTGAGCAGAGCTTTCAGACATTGAAGGACCGTCTGACATCAGCACCTGTCCTCATCATCCCGACGGGCAGCGAAGGATATGTAGTTTACAGCGATGCATGTGGGATAGGCTTAGGATGTGTATTCATGCAGCATGGTAAAGTGGTGGCCTATGCTTCGCGCCAGTTGAAAAAGCACGAGGTTAACTACTCCACTCATGATCTGGAGCTATCTGCTATAATTTTTGCGTTGAAGATTTGGAGGCACTATTTTTATGGGAAGATCTTTGAGATCTTCACAGATCATAAGAGTCTCAAATATATTTTTGACCAGAGAGACCTTAACATGAGGCAACGCCGTTTGTTGGAGCTCTTGAAGGATTATGAATTTGCTATTAATTACCATCCCGGTAAAATAAATTCAGTGGCGGATGCACTGAGCAGGAAGTGGGAAGGCTCATTGACTTACATCAGGGCACGGAAGTACGAAATGTTATAGGAGATAGATCAGTGGTGTCCCAGGCTTGACAGTAATGGAGCGATATGGATGATACATCAGATGAGGCCTAGCATGATTGACAGGATCATAGCCGCCCAGAAGGAGGATCCAGAGTATCAGAAGGTGTTGAAGAGATGTCAGCAAGAAACGAAAGACTTTCAAGTATCTGCAGATGGAGGAATTCGGTATAGACACAGATTATGGGTTCCACAGATGCCACCATCAGACGGGAAGTAATGGACGAATGCCATAAGTCTGAGTTTGCTATCCATCTTGACAGCACGAAGATGTACAAGGATGTGCAGCGCAGCTACTGGTGGCCTGACATGAAGAGGGAGATAGCTGAGTACGTGTCCAAATGTCTAGTGTGCTAGCAGGTGAAGATCGAGCACCAGAGGCCCTTCGGGAAGTTGAAGTATCTAGATGTCCCACAGTGAAAGTGGAATAATATCACCATGGATTTTGTATCCAACTTGCCCAAGACCAAAAAGGGTCATGATGCCATCTGGGTGGTGGTAGATAGATTTACTAAGGCGACACACTTTATTCCTATCCGGTGGAAGCAGTCGGTAGAGAGTCTATTGGATTTGTATGTTAGGAAAGTGATTAGACTACATGGCATCCCAGCATCCATTGTTTCATATCGAGATTCCAGATTCACTGTCAGATTCTGGAGGAGCATGCAGAAGGCATTTGGCACTAGGTTGAATTTCAGCACCGCTTTCCACCCTCAGACTGATGGGCAGTCCGAGAGGACTATACAGACACTAGAGGACATGTTGCGAGCTTGTGCACTAGGTTGGCAGGATAGCTGGGATGAGCATATCCATCTGATTGAATTTGCTTATAATAACAGCTACCATTCCAGTATCGGCATGGCGCCCTTCGAGGCTTTATATGGCCGACCTTGTCGTTCACCCACTCATTGGGGTGAAGTAGGTGAAGAGAAGATCGTGAGCAAGGAAGAGATGAAGGAGGCAGTAGAGTATGCTGAGAAAGTGGAACTGATCAAGTAGAGGATGAAGACAGCTCAGGGCAGGCAGAAGAGTTATGCTGATAAGGGCAGACGTGAGCAGATCTTTCAGGCTGGTGATCAGATTCTGCTGAAAGTGTCCCTTATGAAGGGAGTTATGAGATTCAGTAAGCGATGGAAGCTCAGCCCTCGGTATGTGGAACCCTTCGAGGTACTCGAGTTAGTAGATGAAGCAGCGTGCAGGCTAGCATTGCCACCTTCCTATGGACGAGTGCATAATGTGTTCTATGTCTCTATGCTTAAGAAGTACAAGCACGATGCTGCTAATGTCTTATAGATCGAAGAGCCAAATCTAGCTGCAGATTTGACCTTCGCGGAGTACCCGACGTATATAGTGGAATGGAAGGTATAATGCCAGAAGAATAGAGATATGCCTATGGTCAAAGTAGCCTAGCGTTTTCATCACGGTGATGAGTTCACATGGGAGCTCGAGTCAGAGATGCGATAGGAGTTTCCGCATCTATTCGGTAAGATTTCTACTTAGTGCAAAATTCGAGAACGAATTCTCTTTTAAGGGGGTAATAATATAATATCCGGTCCATTTAAAAAAAATAGAAAATGAAACTAAGTTATAAAGACCAACTATCCTAGCCCAATTAAGGAACCCATTAGCATGTTTAGCCCATTACCCAAACTATAAAAGGATTATACGTCTAAAACTTGCTCTTATCCACTCATTCCTCTCCCTCATTCCTCTCTCTTCCTCCCAGCAAGAAAAGAGCACTCCAGCAAGGTGTTGCATCAAGGTTCATCTTTAATTTTGCATCATTTAATCTCTAGGTCCATTACTCATTTCCTCTCCCCCATTGGCATGCTTCCTAGATGGTGAACAATAAGGAGAAGCAATCATCGGTGGTCGGAAAGGTTTAAGCTAGGATCAATCACGAAATAAGGTGGGTGATACCGAAATCCCCCTGCATAACATGATTAGCAATTACATAGAATTAGGGTTCTTATTGTGGATAGTGTTCTTGATTGATGAGAAGTATGGAAATGAAGTGATTGATTGCATTTATTTGTTTGATGCATGTGTTGTGATTCTTATGACTGTTGATATGTTCTGTATTAGTCCTTCATGCTTAGATGATTGATTGTATGCCTTGATTGTATTTCTGGATTGAAAATTGTCATTATTTTGATTCTGTTCGATTTCTATTTTCATGGGGATCGGTCGACCGATCCTGTATATCGGTCGATCAATCCTTGGAGATCAGTCGACCGATCATTCTTCCCGAGCCTTGTATCGATCGATCGATCGGCCGATCGAAGCTCCTTTGTAGTGTAAGTGTTATCGATCGACCGATCTAAAGATATCGGTCGACCAGTGTTTAGAACTTGTTCACTGTATTGTATGAAGACCAATCGGTCGATCGATTCAGAGATATCGGTCGACCGATGCCCGAAAATCGATCGACCGATCAATGAAGACTGGTCGACCGATCCCTGATCAGATTGCATATTAGTTGCTAATTGATTGCTGATTTGATTTATAGTCTTTCTATGAATGTGATATATTACTCTTCACTGATTGGAATGTTATGTGATTGAATCCTTGATTTTGTTTTGATCTATCTTATGATCCAATCCTATCATGATATGCAAGCATGACAAAGTGATAAAGTGATTAAGAATGAAAGATGAAAATGTATATGGGAGTGGTGGTCAGAGCTTATGCTGAGTGCTCATCGTTTGGGTCCCTCCCTTAGCCATGGCTTGATCCCCCATTGACTGCACGAAGCTATATTGGTCGCTCTAGCGTAAATCCCCTAAATTAAAGTCACCCAAAGGCACCTAATGCTAAGTGAAAGCAAGAGCACAAAGAGTATGGATAAGTGACATGAACATGACGAACAAAGTATGATTATTGATTCAGCATGATCTATGAAATCTTTTATGATTATAAGATTGACTCATGATCTCTATTTCTTTTATCTATCGATATCCGAATCGAATGATCTTATGCTCTCAAATTTGATCTTATTACAAGTGATTACCAATTTTATCTATTGCTATTTATTGTTATGCATTATGTACTTATGGATCTTCACTAGACTGTATAATTTACGGAAGGACCTCCTCCCCTGTGTTGATTTTCACAGTGCCAGGTCAGTGATGGTGTCGAGATCGTGTGCCGCGATCAGCGATGCTAAAGCACATGAACTAACAGAGGGCCTAATTATTTTTATTTTTCGCATTACGAGCTTGATGTAATTCAGACATTATGACTATTATAAACTTTATAATATTTTGAGACTTCCACATTTTATGATATTTCTATTTTTTCTTCTTTATTTCTATTATTAGCATGTCATTGTTTTAATTGAGATTTGATCAAGTTTTATTTTATGTTATAATGTTTTTGTAGCGCGAATAAATCCTTACCACGTGACATTGATCGATTTGAGGACGTTACACCCTATCTTTCTGTCTCACGCTCGGATCGAACCCAATCCCTCGTCGATCCTGGACTGCCCCTACCGATTGAAAGAGCCGTGGAGAGAGCCGTCACCTTGGATCCATTGAGAGAGAGAGTGAGGGGGAGATCAATAGAGGCCAGAGGGAGGCTGATCTCTGGATCGCCGGAACCCTCTCCTGAAGAGAGGGGGAGCGAAAATTTTCACGAGTTGTTAGCAAAATTTCACACGCCTTTATACATATGGACGACATTGCACTATTAAAAATAAAATTGGAACAACAATTTGAGAAATCCCAATTTAATACATCCTTAGCACCACTTTAATTATGACAAATCTAATCACCATGACCTATCTTACATTTTGGATTTTACTGGAATAAATTTGAGATCCATTATAATTAAAAAGACAGGTGAATTTTTTTTTTCATTTTTTTCGATCACTTTTGTCTTGGTCTCCTTTGCAATCCTCTTATAATCTTATTCTCCATCAACCAATCCAATTCCAGGATATGATCTCTTCCCCTAGTGCTAAAAGCCACTCACACGGACATTTAAAATGCAAAACAAGAGTAATCACCAAACTAGTTAAACAAGCAAAATACATATAAAAAAGCACATGCATAATTTGTCACGAGAAATATATATAATAATATTATTAAAACAAGAAAAACAAAATACGCAGCAAGCTTAGTGTACAGTACCGCTGCTCCGGCGAGCGGCGATAAATTAAGCTCCTGCATCAAAAGGAGGGCACGACACCGTAGCCGGAATCAACCATGAGGGCGGTCGCCGCCGACGGCGCGTACATCCCGCTGACCGTATCGGTCTCCATCTCCGACCGCTTCGCGAACCTTCCCTTGATCCGGGGCCGCGTCTCAGCGTAGGCCTTCCGCGATGCGTACCGTATCGTCTTCTCGAACCGCCGGTTCTTCCTCTTCTCCCTGTACCTCATCACCCTCGCCTCCCTATCGGCCGCTGTGTTCGTCGTCCGCGCTCCGCCGCTGCCGCCGTATGGGTTCGTCACGTCCGCCAGCGCCCCGCCGGATCCACTCCCATCTGGCACCACTCCGACCTCCGACGACGACACCTGCAGTTTGCGACGCAATTTGGCATCAGAAGACAAGAAGAATGTGTACATGTGAACGGGATTTTTGTCTCCTCGGAACATACACTGTGGCATACGGAATTGACGGTGTAGGAGTTGTAGGGGTACTTTGCCCCGGTGAAGTCGAGTTCGATGCCGCCGTCCGGAGTGGTGAAAGACCTCGAATTAGGGGGAGGCACGACGGCGGCGTCTCCGCTGCAGAAGCCTGCGGCCTTGGTGCGAACAGGGACGACGCTGTCGTTCTGCTGGAACCGGCCATCCACTGATGGAGCGTGGTCAAGGTCGAGGTAAGGATCCACGTCTGAGAAGAAGTAATCAGCCGTCTTCAACTCCGGCAGCTCCATAGTGCCTTTGGGGTTCCTGCCGTGGTCATCAGGACCCCCGAGGAGCCACGAAGTGGGTCCCGTCTTATTCGCCTCCTTGCTATCGACGTCGCCTGCGCCGAAGAGGAAGCCGTTGAGTCCCGCCGTCGCGACAGCTGCGGACGCAGCGACAGGCCCGACGAAGGGGACTATGGGGGCCCGCTCGTGGCGGCGGGCGAGAGGGTTGGCGGAGTGGACGTCAGCGTCGCAGGCGACGCAGAGGTTTGCGGCATCCGCCTTGCATGTAAAGCTGGCCGGGGCCTGCTCGCAGACCTCGCACACCCAGACGCGCTCGTGCCGGGGGGCAGGTCCGTGTACGCTGCCGTCGCAGGTGCCGCAGAGGTAACCGGCGTCCGCCCGGCAGTACACCAGCGCCGGCGCCTCCTTACACGTGTCGCATCGACGTCTGGCGACCTGCGACGCCGCCGTCCAGTACTCCCCTTCTCCGGCGCCGGTGGTAGTCATCTCTGTTTCTTCTTCTCCAGCGGTGTGGGAAGCTTTTTAAGCCACTCCTTTTGCAAGTACGAGTTGCAGTGACGAGGTGGGGGCGAAGGATCGGGCGAGGGTTTCTATCGTCTTGGGGAAGGTAGCGGTGGTGCGTTTGGCGACGAGTGCCAGAGGACACGTGGAGGTCGGCGAGCCACGAAAAATGTGGACCAAGATATTCAATATGCGGTAGATAAATTACTTAAAACTTCAACAATGCCACGGTGTGCTTTGATGTGCGCGGACGCGGGACCCGGTGCCTGTGGGACCCAAGTGCCCCCGGCCTCACGTTGTTTGTGGTCACCGCTCAGCGAAGGGAGCAGCGTACGAGGAGAGTAGGAGGCGCGAGTGACCGGAGCATCGTCGGGATTAAAGTCACCGGAAGTGGTTACGGTAAACGCCCGAGCGTCACAATTTACGCGTGCTGGTCCTGTGCCGACATCCAGCTTTCGAGGCTTTCCAAAGCAATGATTGGACGGGCCAAAGATGAAATCCCAAGCCTACCCCGGTGACGGGGTTCAGGTCGCCGTTACGGGAAAAAAAAGCTTCCAGGACAGCAGATAACGGAAGACGCTATGTTGCGCTGCAGGTAAGACCGTAAAAGAAAACGTTGGTTGGCTTCTCTTAATTACATTTTGAAAATAAAATAATTTTTTTCCCTTGAATAGCAATCATCGAGTACATAATAGGTGAATTATATTTGAGTTTTGTACATTTTAAAAATTTTATTTCGAACAATAACACTTGAATTTTTTTAAACATTACTTGTTGGAATTTTTATCACATATAAAGAGATGGATAGACAGATTTTATTCACGGGAATCTTGAGCAGACATCTGGTTAGAAACAGATGGAGGTAGTGGGGGGTCAAATGCAAAGGTGGGCCCTGGTGATGGAGACCCGCGCCTTTCTCTCTCCATCTGACGATTGGGCTGCCGTCACATGCCGGATCCGCGCGCAGATCCACCGTCGTGTATTGAACAGCGTTCACGGCTAAGATGACCAAATAGCACAAGGGGGTGGGGCCCGCAATTGTGACCTGGCATTGGAAGCCACCAATTTGCTGTTGCCTGCGAAGAGTGGTACTACGCATCATCATGTCGCAACGGATCCGAATATGCTCGAAGCCCCTACCTTCGCCATGTACTTTCGCGAAGCTTCGAGCTCAAACTACGCACGCAATCCATGGAAACGACGAGAATCAATTTAATATTGTATTCTTAATTATTATTTAATTATTATATTATTTAATGATATAACACCATTATAACCGCCGCAGATTCAGATAAACGATAACATGATATCATAATTAAAAATTTAAATGAGATCGACACAAGAGATCAATTGTAACGGATGCAATTCTTGATAAGGAAAAAAGAAATCAAAGAAAAAAAGAAATCAAATCATTAATGAGGAGAAATCAAATCCGATTCGAATTTAAAAAAAAAGAAACGGCCAGAGAAGAAACAATCGACAAGGGAAGAATTTCCTCCCCTGATTTCGTTCGGATTCTGACCGGTCGATCCTATAAAGGGAGGACACGCGTGCCCCCTTGAAACCCTCGCCGACCGCCGCCTCGTCTTCTTCTTTTTCTCCTGCGAACAGCCGGCAGATGACGCGCTGATGCATGCAAAATATAACATATTTTAGATTATTATTTTAATTAATTTTTCTGTAATTTAATCATGACATGCATCATTTTTAGTCATTTTTAATCGTAATTCCGGATTTATTAATTTTAATTATTAAATCTCTAAATATTTTAATTGTGGATGGATTAATTAAACTTGAATAATTATTTTGTAGGAAAATTCAAAACACGGCCGAAATTCAAAGAAAATAGTTCCTTACGGCCGAGATTTCCAGGGGGTAATGATATGGAATCTTCGTTGTTACGTCTAAGATTTGAAGGGGTAAAGATAAAAGAATTTTATCTTTTGGGTGTAATGGCATGAAGATGAAGATTTTTGGCCGAGATTCAAAAGGAGTAACAATTCAATGATTTTATCTTTTGGGCATAACAAGATTAAATTCCTTCCTTACGGCCGAGATTTGGAGGGAGTAAAAGGATTTTTATCTCTTTTTGGCCGAGATTTAAAGGGAGTAAAGATAAAAAGATTTTATCTTTTTGGGCGTAATGATAAAAAGGATTTATCGTAGTGGCCGAGTTTATTTCATAATTTTAAAGTCAGTCGTACGATGTTACGGCCGAGATCAAATTGAAGGCCGTCCGCACCCTATAAATACGTAAAGAATCCGTCGTTTCAATTCGTGCTCTGAAGTTCAGGTTTCTTCCACGGCGAGTCGTGAGTCTGCAGGCTACGACCAAGAGGAGAGAGGTGCGACGGCTGGAAGTTGATCGCGACCCTGATCAAGTCGAGAGGCTGTCCGACTGTCTGCCCGTGATCCGAAGCTTCGACTTTTATCTATTTGGGTGTAATTCTTCCAATTATTATTATTTTGTTATTATCTCTCCAGAATTTCTAGGATGAACTCCATATTTTTATTTATTTCATGTTAGGAGATTATTATTGAAGGAAAACTATTTGGACCCTATATTATTTGTTTTAATCTTTTCTGATCAATTAGTTAATTGTGCTTAATGCTTTTAATTTAATTACTTGGATTTCTAAGTTGAGTAATTACCAGTTTGTGGACTATTTAATTTCAGAATTCATTAATTAAATTAATTGATTTTATGTGAAATTAATAATTGACATAAATTTGATAACTAGTGTGTGGAGAATCAAGTTTATGTGGTCTATTAATCTATACTCATTTGTGGAGTGATCAATAGTTTAGGATTTTCATATTAATGCATCTTAATTTTAATCTTATCTGACGAATACCAGTTTGTGGGACTTTAGGTTTGATTAAATTTAAGATAGTTTGATTTATCAAATTAAATAACAGAATTACCAGTTTGTGGACTCTGTGATGTTAATCTTGTAAATTAATAACTTGAAAAAATTTCTAATCCATCTTTAAAAATTAAATTTATCTTTTACGGTTCAAATATTTATCCTGATCTATTTTCATCCTAAGGCCTAACTTCAACACCACTATCTTATCTTTATCTTATTTTCTTTATTTTATTTCATAAAACCTCTTTCCAGAAATCCATATTTTTCCTCTCTTATTAATTTATAAATCCAGATATTGAATTAATAATATTCCTCGTGGGTTCGACACTCTTACTCCTATTACTATATTACTTGAGCGACTAGTGCACTTGCTAGCAAATTTTATTGTTACAATTTCAACGCATCAAGTTTTTGGCGCCGTTGCCGGAGAATATTTTATTAATTAATTTCTGATTTTTATGAATTATTAGGAGATGTAAATAAATTGTAAATAATTCTTTATAAATATGTATTAATTGTTTTAATTATTTCTGTGAATAATCTAATTTTTTCTTTTGCAGATAAAGGTCACAACATTTTTAAACTTGTCTACTTTCGATTTAAAATCCGACGCCGATTGGATTTTCTGAATTACACTGTCGACTTATGGTTTTACGACTTTGATTTAATGTGTCGGCTTTATTAATTTTACGGTCTCGCAATGAATGATTTCTAAGTTCTAAACTTTCAATTTTTACGGCCGTAATGTTTTTATCCGAACGTTGTTTTACTCCATGGATTTGATCTCGTTGTTTTACGGCCATAAAGAATCTTCTTAATTCACTTTCGGCCGTAATGATTCAATTGTCGACGTAAGAGTTGGGGTAATATTCTCAGGTTTCATTTGACTTTATTTCGGCCGAAACCCTATTTTGCTTTACGGCCGAGAATGATATCATGTTTTCTTTTTACGATCGAGAATTGATCTCATGGTTTTGTGGCCGTAAAATTCTTTTTATTATTGATTTGACCTTTTTTCGGCTTTAATAATTTTGAAAAATCTTTTACACCGCAAAAGTCTTTGCTTATATTCTGCGGCTGGCAAATTTAATCTGAGTTTTACGGCTGAAACTTCACGATTGAATTGTTTTACGGCCGATAAATTTCTGAACATTTGTTTTTACGCCATATTACGACCTTTTCGGCCAGTTTATTTGTGAATTTTTCTTTCTCAGGCCATCAAGGATCACGTTCGACTTAATTTTCATCGATTTACGGCCGATATGAATTGACCTCTTCCTCGGCCGTAATGATTCATTTATCGACATTTCGTTCGATTTTTATTTCGGCCAAAGGTTGTTGACGTAATTCTTTACACCTAGAGTTTTATATGCGAGGAGTTGATTAATTCTTTACGCCGCAGAAGTCAATTTCGACCGAGATGATTCATCGCCGTGTTAATATTTACGCCATCTTATGATTTTGTTTCGACCATAATTTAACGAGTTTTACGCTTTCAAGTTGATTAATCCTTTCGACACTGTTTCATGGTTTTTACGATCGAACGAGTGCTTGATTTTTACGACCATCTAAGTGATTTACTTTCGGTCGATATTAATGTTTGGCATTTGAATTGGTTTTCGAATTTTGATTTTTCGCCGTATTTGATAATTTTTCTATGAATTTTGGTGGCAGTAATTAGGTTAATTTCTCTCGGACATTAATTTTGACGACCTAATGAATACTCGATAATGCCAAAAGATTTTTAATCAATTCAAATCTTATTTCTTGGTGACCTAGTATCTGAATTTCTTTTTTTCTTGTATATATTTGTATTTTATTCTTTTATCTTACTGAAAATTGGTTGTTACAGGTACTAATTGAAAATTAAATCACAACCAATCCTGGAATCTTCTGATAAGCGCACTAGGAGCTCAAATCCACTGTTGGAATTTGATCCTGAAATTGAAAGAACCTATCGTCGATTACGAAGAAATATAAGAAAAATGACGAAACAAGCACACGACAATCAGAGACTGGAGCAACAAAATGAACTGGTTCCACCACATAATAATCGGCGAGAAGATGAAGCAGAGCTTTCTACGAGAGAATATATCTCGGCCAGATACAGTGACCGAGAATCATGCATAGTGCTGCCTGATATTAACGCAAATAATTTTGAGATAAATTTCGCAATCGTGAGGATGATACAAGCATCCCAATTTGGAGGAGGATTTCATGAAGACCCCCATGATCACCTTGACAAATTTTTTGCTACTCTGAGCACCTTTAGAAATAATAATGTTTCTTCTGAAGTTATTCGTTTATTATTATTTCCTCAATCTTTATGTGACAAAGCTTCCACTTGATTTAAAACTTTGCCTACAGGATCGATTCATTCTTGGTTGGAGCTGGTAGAAAATTTTGTTGAAAAATATTATCCACCACAAAAGGCAGGCAAATATCGAAGAGAATTGAGAGCATTTGTTCAAGACGATAACGAGACCTTATATGAGGAATGGGAACGATATAAAGAACTATTAGCCAGAGTTCCTGACAATAGAATTTCAAAGTGGCAAGTGATGGAAGATTTCTACCATGGATTGCGAGCTGCATATCAAGATAAGCTCGATCAATCAGCAGGAGGGACAGTACTGGGATCTAAACGCCCTAGTGAGATACAGGATATTATTGAAGTTGTAGCCCTCAAGTCGAGCCAAGAAAGGAGACCATCTCGCCGAACTCATGATGTACATGCTACACAAGGAATACAATCTTCAGAAATAGTGACTCAGCTGGAGTCACTTAATCAAAAATTCGAGCAGATGATGTCACTAATGGGAAATTCTAGCAATTATAGCCCTACAGGTAACACTTCAGATTCAAATCAAATTGAAAATGCTAACTTTACTTCCAATCCATTTTACAGGAACAACGATTATGGTTGGAGACATAATCCGAAGTTTGCCTATAATCAGAATCAAGGCCAATCTTCTGGTCCATCAAAAGATTATATACTGAAAAGGCAACCTGATACTCCCCAATATCAATCATCAAATCATATGCAGGAGATGATGGCACAGATCATAGACACAATGCAAGCGCTGCAAAAGAATATGGAATTTAGAGCCACGAATCAGGATGCATCAATTCGAAATTTAGAAAGACAACTGGACCAGATGGCGGCACAATTGACTAGATGTACACCGGGCTCTCTCCCAAGCAACACAGAGAAAAATCCAAGAGGAGAAGAGCAAAATAGGCCTTGATTTTCATCAGAACTAAGTCAAGCTGACGGTTATAAATCAGAACTATTTTTATCCTTTTTATTAGTTCTTTAGATTAGTCTAATTAATTATTAATTAATATCTTAGTTTGGGAGATAGTTTTATTTTAATTAGGCATTTTATTTTATATCGAGTCATCTAATCGATATTTCTTTCTGTGCACCGAGCGGAATTCGGATAATCATACGTCGACCGAGCAATGCACCATGCATGAATTGGGAAACACAAGGCTAAACGACAAGATACTATTACGCCACGTTTCCGTTACGGTCGAGAATCACCTCGATGACTCCAACGGACATGACAAGACGAGCTGCCACCCTCGTTACGCCCTGCCACCAGCATCGTTTCTGTTACGGCCGAGATGCCACACCGGTCGCCACCTGACCGAAGAAAAGGCTAGATGAGGCTATTATGCCCTGCCACCCTTGCATTACGGCCGAGCTGTCACATGGACATGCATCAAGCTCGGACATGACAGGGAGACCACGGACGTGCCTTGGAAAAATGCATGCTTTTACGCCCGGACATGACCTTTCACTGCGCCATCACGTGGGAACAGGTCAGATTACGCCCGAAGTTTTATATATAATATCTTACATCTCGTGTTTTGCAGATCAAGCACCGCCTCCATTTCATCTGCTCCTTACGGCCGAGGTGCCTCCGCTATCTTTACGCCCGGACGAGAGCCGACGCCGGCACCGCTGCTCCTTACGCCCAAAGTGCCACGCCTCCTATTCTTTACTGTCGAGCTTCAATACCGCCCTTCCTTCTTTCCGGCCGAAGTGTCTACGCCTTTTCTCCTTTACGGCTTAAGTTACGCCGCCCCTCTCACCATTACGCCCTCTGCGTTACGGTCAAGCTTTCACGCCGCCTCTTACGCCGAAGCTGCATTACGGCCGAACCTCTGTTACTTATTACGGCCGAAGTCTCCCGAGCCCCTGTTCCTTACGGCCGAGGTTCATCTACTCTTACGGCCGAAGTTCTGAGTCACACCGCCGCTCTCTTACGGCCAAACTCCAATCTCCGGTCGAGCTTTACTTATTACGGCCGAAGTTCTTCATCAACCAGTTCCTTACGGCCGAGTCACCTCCGACCTTCAGCTCTTCATCGAATACTACGGTCGAAACCTCATCCGCTTCCACCGAGCCGACACCTTTTCTTTGTTGATTTTTGTCCAGATAAAAATGAGGCGATTTGCTAATATATGGAGGGGACATCACGAACGACGACATCCGAATGCTCAGCCGGCCCCACAACCTTCACAATTAATCTCCTACCCCGGAGATTATTATTGGACTAAGCCGGAGTATCAAGCTCGATATGAACGGATGTGTGAGATTCGAATTCATGCCACCAGATTTTCAGATACTGAATTGCTCAGGGAGTATAATTTACTTGCAGATATTCATCTATTATTTTCTCAGATTGGACTATCTGACTTTGTGCATTCTTGGTGGCCAACTTATGAAGTATTAATTATGGAATTTCTCTCATCCCTGCAAGTCTTTAATTTAGATGGCAGGAACTATGATCAGCCCCGCATTTCATTCCAACTTTATGGGCAGTCATTTACTCTCACTCTAGGAGAGATTAATAATATCTATGGATTTCCCAACCATGGATCTCTTTCTGTACCTGCTGACTTTGATGCTGAAACTTTTTGGAAACAGATAACAGAAGAAGACCGATTGGTTTGGAACACCGCTAAAGATAGCTCAATTCAGAATCCTGTTCTACGCTACGTCCATCGCATGCTAAGCAACATCATAAGTGGGCGCAGTGATAATGATGGTGTCGTCTCAGAGGGAGAGTTATATCTCATCCACAGCATGCTTCACAGAACTCCTGTTAATGTGGGTGCCTTCCTCATTCGTCGATTCCAGCGCCGCACTACTCATCGTGGCGGTAGCATTAATATGGGTGCCCTTCTAACACCTATTGCTCAGCACCTACAACTAGACTTGGATGATCTTGAAGCTGTGCCAGGAAACACTCACCTCACTCGTAGGACCATTCAGGCTATGGGTCTCGTGAAGACCAATAACTCAGGGATCAAAGTTTTTATTTTTAAAGGCCACCATCAGGAGGTGCCCTGCTCAGATCGAGATGCTTTCACGCCGATTAATCCAAATAATTGGCTCCTTTTTAGGCAGGTCATAGCTCCAGTAATCCCACCTGCAGGACCATCTACCTCTGTCGGACAGCTACACCAGGATGAACCTTTCTTCTGGTTTGATTCTACTGATTATGCGGCAGCCCAACCCTACCTTCAACAGCCACAAGGATTCTAAGCTGCATCACCGGCAGCTTCCCAATATGCCACATCCGTCCATTCACCTTATATGCCAGTGCCTTCTCCGATTCCATCTCCAGCACAAGAGAGCTCTTCTGATTCCTCGTTCATACCTTCTACTCCTTATGAGGAACGCGATTCGATGGAAGTATCTACCCTTTTACAAGAACCTGTGCAGAATCACTATATAGCACCGGAGCCCACTTTTACTTCAGCCCCAGAGCAGACTTACTATCCACCTCTGCCACCTCAGCCTGACTATGCTTCCATGCAAAACTTATGGGAATCAATGTATGATGAACAACTTCGTCAAGCAGGGGAGTTTCACACTTTTCAAGAAGAACAACTTCGTCAGTCAGGGCAGTTGCACGCTATTCAGGAAGAGCAACTTAGACAAGCCCAAGAGTTGACCAACATCCGAGCCGATTTTAGAAATATGGATGATCGTCAGGGTCGCTTCGAATCCCTTCAGAATCAGCATGCGCGCATGACGAGACGCATTCATGAGTATCATATGCGCCAAGGAAATCTCGGCTACCATCCACCATCGTCACCCCGCAGACAGTAAATTCGATTGTGTCATTTCCCTTTTTCGTTATTTTTCATTTCTTTAATTTTCCTTTTTAATTGAGTATGTATCACTTTTCCTTGCTGGCTTAACACTGATGATAGTGTCTGGTTCAAACTTGGAAGAGTTTGCATTCCATGCATTGCATGTTTCTTTCTTTTTATTTGCTTATGTTTGCATCTATTTGAAAAAAAAATCCAAAACAAAATTGAAAAATTTGAAAATTTTCTAAAAAATACCATTGCATGCATTTATTTTTGCTACCATCTTACTAACTCTGGTCTTACTATTTTAATTATCTTTTAGTAGAAGTTCAAAGACATATCGTTAACTGATGAAATTTAAATGCTTTTCTTTCTTATCACTTACTATTTTAGTATCAAACTTATAGACTGTGTGCCCATGCTAAGTAGAATTATGAATGACTAGACGACAAAATCATATTCATGCCTTTTTTATTAATTTCTTTTAAGTCTTGATTAATAGTAGCCTTCTTATTGACCATATCAAGTACTTTTTGAGCTTATAAAAATTGAAAATGAATAAAAAGAAGGGTTAGTTAAACCCCAACAAATAAAAAAAATGATGAATAAAGTTATGTGTAGGTACAAAAGTGTTATCCGGAACCAAGATGTGTTCGGGTAATTAGATCCGTAGGGGTTCATGCCTGGCGACCTAAGGGCAACTGCTCTGGGATCCGTCGATCGAAAACCTGCTACAAGGACCATCTTGTGGAATATGGAGAAGCACAGGAGTACTGAATCATAGCTAAGTTCGAACTCTTCATTCAGAACCTTAGTTGTTCGGGCAAGTAAACTCGAGGGGTGCTTTATCACTCGGTGTCCTAAGGTCATCTGGTCTAGGAGTCATCAGTCTAAAGCCCGCTACATGGACTTCCTTGTGCAATCCTACTTGAAGATTAGAACTTTTAAAATGATTGAAAATAAAAATGAAAAGAAAAAGAAAAAGTTTTAAGCTCAATTAGTACTTATGTGTTCAATATTAATGCTATTATTTGACAGATAATTTATTTTTTCTGCAAGGCTGAATTTGAGATTGTTTAAATTTGTGTAGCATTCAAAATCTCTATGAAGCTAAGTGCATGAAAAATGATAAGATGCTGAGTAGTAGGTGTGTAGAAGAATTGTGTGAGAAAATTAATCAGTTGACAATGTGACGACTATGATAGAACTTTCTTGAGCCTTGCTTTGAATTTTTGCTTGAGGACAAGCAAGACTTTAAGCTTGGGGGAGTTTGATGCATGCAAAATATAACATATTTTAGATTATTATTTTAATTAATTTTTCTGTAATTTAATCATGGCATGCATCATTTTTAGTCACTTTTAATCGTAATTCCGGATTTATTAATTTTAATTATTAAATCTCTGAATATTTTAATTGTGGATGGATTAATTAAACTTGAATAATTATTTTGCAGGAAAATTCAAAACACGGCCGAAATTCAAAAAAAATAGTTCCTTACGGCCGAGATTTCCAGGGTGTAATGATATGGAATCTTCGTTGTTACGGCTAAGATTTGAAGGGGTAAAGATAAAAGAATTTTATCTTTTGGGCGTAATGGCATGAAGATGAAGATTTTTGGCCGAGATTCAAAAGGAGTAACAATTAAATGATTTTATTTTTTGGGCGTAACAAGATTAAATTCCTTCCTTACGACCGAGATTTGGAGGGAGTAAAAGGATTTTTATCTCTTTTTGGCCGAGATTTAAAGGGAGTAAAGATAAAAAGATTTTATCTTTTTGGGCGTAATGATAAAAAGGATTTATCGTGGTGGCCGAGTTTATCTCATAATTTTAAAGTCAGCCGTACGATGTTACGGCCGATATCAAATTGAAGGCCGTCCGCACCCTATAAATACGTGAAGAATCCGTCGTTTCAATTCGTGCTCTGAAGTTCAGGTTTCTTCCACGGCGAGTCGTGAGTCTGCAGGCTACGACCAAGAGGAAAGAGGTGCGACGGCTGGAAGTTGATCGCGACCCTGATCAAGTCCGAGAGGCTGCCCGACTGTCTGCCCGTGATCCGAAGCTTCGACTTTTATCTATTTGGGTGTAATTCTTCCAATTATTATTATTTTGTTATTATCTCTCCAGAATTTCTAGGATGAACTCCATATTTTTATTTATTTCATGTTAGGAGATTATTATTGAAGGGAAACTATTTGGACCCTATATTATTTGTTTTAATCTTTTCTGATCAATTAGTTAATTGTGCTTAATGCTTTTAATTTAATTACTTGAATTTCTGAGTTGAGTAATTACCAGTTTGTGGACTATTTAATTTCAGAATTCATTAATTAAATTAATTGATTTTATGTGAAATTAATAATTGACATAAATTTGATAACTAGTGTGTGGAGAATCAAGTTTATGTGGTCTATTAATCTATACCAATTTGTGGAGTGATCAATAGTTTAGGATTTTCATATTAATGCATCTTAATTTTAATCTTATCTGACGAATACCAGTTTGTGGGACTTTAGGTTTGATTAAATTTAAGATAGTTTGATTTACCGGATTAAATAACAGTATTACCAGTTTGTGGACTCTGTGATGTTAATCTTGTAAATTAATAACTTGAGAAAATTTCTAATCCATCTTTAAAGATTAAATTTATCTTTTACGGTTCAAATATTTATCCTGATCTATTTTCATCCTAAGGCCTAACTTCAACACCACTATCTTATCTTTATCTTATTTTCTTTATTTTATTTCATAAAACCTCTTTCCAGAAATCCATGTTTTTCCTCTCTTATTAATTTATAAATCCAGATATTGAATTAATAATATTTTTCGTGGGTTCGGCACTCTTACTCCTATTACTATATTACTTGAGCGACTAGTGCACTTGCTAGCAAATTTTATTGTTACAATTTCAACGCATCACGCGCACCGAACCAGAGTCCGCACGATGCAGCGATCGTCCGACGCTCTCCCGACGACCCTTGAAACCAACAACCTTTCCCCGACGTGCGTGAGGTCCGGGCGCATCTTCATATACCGGACAAGGACGACCGGAGATCAGTCGAACGTCGACATGAACGCCGACGATCGTAAAACGCGAAAATAACGTTCTAAATCCCTAGATGAAGAAATAATGATCGTTTGATATGAAAGAATAGTTCATTATGATCCTAATAGTGTTACATACAATTTTCTTATTCATGTCGCATTTATTTGATGATCGGAAGATCATCGGAATCGATGGAAAAGTCCGACGGCCCTATTTTATCGAAGGAGACCGGTCGATCGATTTCAGAAACGGTCGACCGATTCCTATGAAGAACTCATCGGAGTTCTTGACTACAGGGCGATCGACCGACCGACCCAATTACCATCTGAAAGGTTTAGCCTTAAAATCGGTTGACCGATCTTTCGAGCGGACGACCAATACTGCGCGCAATGCGCGTTTAGCAAGAACCCTTCAACCGGTCGACCGATCATCAGAACGGTCGACCGATCCAGTTGAGTGACCGATCGACCGATGCACTTACACCCAAAGGTTGACCGATCCAAGAGGACCGGTCGACCGATATTACAGAACGGTCGACCGGTCTCACAGTGGACGGTCGATCGAATCAATCCCATCAGATTCGACTCGGCCGAACCCATAGGAACGGTCGACCGAACCCTAAGCGGTCGACCGATTCCGACAGTGAATCAAAATTTCAATTTTAAATCATAATCGGAGACTCTAACCAATTCACCTATATTAGTTAAGTCCTATAGTACAGAGATAAATTCCCAGTTGAGTTTTGAATCGTAGATGTCATGATAATAAAAAATAAATAATATAAAGATAAATATATGGGATTGCTATGTGCCGCCCCCAAAGTTATAGTAATGTTCAAAGTTAAAGCAGATGAGGGATAAGTAGTTAGCTGAGGGGACAACGAAGCTACTATCTTCAATGACCACTATTACTGAGATTTTAGATCTTCTCCCACCTGTATCTCGAATGAAGGGTGACGCAATGGTCACACTCCTTCCTCCAAAGATTATTGTATTGTGCTAGAGAAAAAGGTAGGTACCTGAGGAGACAGTGAACTTACAGATTTCTTAATTGACCATTATTTTTGGATTGTAAGAATTCTTCCCCCTACCTTTTGAACTGGGTGAGGTCATAACACCCACCCCTCTTCCCTTTTTGGGCTTACTAGCTTCAAAGATTCAGATAGGCACCCCTGGCATCCCAACCTAATAAAGTCGAGTTCGCATAGGACAACTAACTTTAAGGATATTATAGTAATGTAAAAGACGTAGTGCAATTCACAGCAAAGCAATGTAATGTAAAGTAACGTAAATCAGAGTATTGTAAAGTAAAGCAATGCAAAGCATAATACTATAATGTAAAGCAATGTAAAGCAGAGTATTGTAAAGTAAAGCGTAGAGTATGGTAAAGTAAAATAGAGTAAAGCATGGAACATGGTATAGTAAAGATTATGCAGAGTAAAGACAAAGAATAGTTATAGTAAAGAATAAAACATAGACGTTGTTATTGTCAGAGATTGATACGTTGATTTCATGATTATCATTGATCCTTATTTCATCGTTTATTTTGCTATTGTACTGAGCTTTTTGCTCATGGGCATTCTATTCCCCTGCAATGAGATTTTGTAGGTGAGCATGCAAACTGATAAGGTGTTGAGAGCACAGAACTTGGAGAACGCTGCACATGACTGATCTTTTGCTTCAAGTTTTCTTATTATATCTAGTTCAAGTTATTGTAATTTGTCTATAGACATCATGACTTCGCTCATTGAACTTCTTTCTCACATGTTGAACTTGATGCATTTCCGCCTTGTTATTTAACGTTTGAACTTTCGCATTATAGGTTAAATAAATTATTAAATGTTTCTTGACATTTCACCATTTGAACTTTCACATTAAAGCCTTTAATTATATTTCTCCTATTATATTGGTGTCATGTAAGCTGTTTTGTTAAATGGTCATGGTCAATAGTGTAGTAGATAGTGTAGCGCTCCCAGGGTTAATCTGACTGCCTACGTGACGGGAGGGGCAATTTTGGGGGCGTTACAGTTTGGTATCAGATTCTAAGTTCTTTGTTACACAGCTCAAAATAAGTCATGCGCAAGCTTCTCAAGCATCTGCGATTCCGCTCCTCAAGTAAGTAATAAGTACATTCATGTATGAATTATACTTATGTTATCAGGTTAACTTATTTTATAGATGCCTCCACATCGCATGATAACCAGAGTTGTACGAAGAGGTAGGGGAGCTGGTCATATAGTTGGGATATGTACACGTCCACTAAATCCTCCTATTACGGATGTAAAATACGCACTAGGACGTGAAGATAGGTACATAATTCCACCACAACCTACTCTAGAGGAACAGGCGTATTCGGATCTAGAGAGCGTGGGAAATAATGATTCAGAGCCGCTCTCCCCACGCCACTACTTCCCCATTGAGACACGTGAAGAGATAAATCAAAGGTGGCACTTTCAGATGAGAGGAAGACGTATTAGCAACCCTATTTGTATATCTTCATATGATGAAGAAGAAGTTCCTACACCACTAAGGGGGTTACGGTTCAGAGACCCAAGTCATATCAGTCAGATAGATCCAGAGGAATGCTGTAGTCTCTGATATCAAGTGAGACACATTGATGATGAGTGTCCCAATCCTCCGAAGCATAAGAAGAACCCCGGGAATGAACCTGGGGAACCATCTAGACGTAGTGATTAGTACTTGACATTTCTTGATGTGAAGGCCTTAGTGTGCCTCAGACAGAAATTTATTGTTTTACTTTGACTAACCTTTACAGTGATATTAACTTTTGCTTTAAGCGAATATTGAGCCATAAGGTCATAATTTTTATTTAAGATTTTTATTTTAAGTAAAGATCTTTGATTATATGCTTTTCTCAATTATTGGCATGGTCTTTTTACAGATGTCATCTCAAAGAAGGGAACATACTTATACCAGTGAGAATGAGACCTACAATGAAGGGGAGACCTCATTTATTCCCCCACCTCCATCATACCCACCTCCACTTCCACCTTCCCCTCCTCCATCAGAACCATCAGCCCGACGTTAAGTCCCTTCTATCTGCACCCTACAAAACATCTGGAGGTCAAAACCTTCAATGTTTAATGGAGAAAGAGGCATCGTAGTGGCAGAGCAATGGATTGAGGCAATAGAGGACACATTCGATATACTTGACGTTCCCGAAAATAAGAAAGTGATGTTTGCTGGAGACACTCTCCAGAAAGACGCTAAGGAGTGGTGGAAAGCAAGAAAGGCCACCAGTTTTTCTAAAGTAAGAATTGTTGCCTAGAAAGACTTCTGTAAGGCGTTCGAGATGCGGTATTTTCCTAAGTTCCAAAGTGACTTGAAACAGAAGGAGTTCCTGAACCTAGTGCAAGGGACCATGACAGTGGACCAATACATGACAAAGTTTGTCAGATTGAAAAAGTACTCCAGGCTGACCATGAATGAATAGGATGTAACCAAGCGCATTGTGGACGGACTGAGCCCCACTCTGAGATCTCATACAAGATCTGGAAATTGCAGAACTTTAGAGGATGCCATCACTTTGACTACTCTGACTAAAAAGGACTATCAAGACCTGCAAAAAGCTCAGAAGGCTCAACAGACTGTAGGGCAGAGTTCCCAGCACCAATCACAATAATTTAGAGGGAACAAACGTCAACACCATCGACGGGATAATCGGCCCCGTTCTTACCCAGCGTCCCAACAGTACAACCGTCCTTAACAGCAACAGCCCTACCGTCCTCCACAATAAGCTCATCCACCACAGCAACAACAACAGCAACAGCAGCAGAACCAAAGGCCCCCTCAACAGGCGTAGAGGCGCACAGCCCAACAGCAGAGGCAACAGCCTTCTAGAGCTCCACAGGCAGCGCCCGCACAAGGTGAGCGGGTTTTATGCAATACTTATGGCAGGACTCATGCAGGAGAATACTGCATGAAATTTGGAGCATGTTACTACTGTGACGGAATGGGTCACTATGCAGGAAACTGCCCAAGACGTGGGCAGCAATAGTTAGTGGAAGGGAGACTCTTCAATCTAGAAGAAGATACACCACAGAATGACGTTGAGGTCATTCGAGGTACGCTATCCGTAGCCGAGTTATCTACCACAGTATTGTTTAATTCCGGTGCTTCTCATTCATTTATATCCGAAGAATGTGCCAAAATGTTAGGGTTAACTGCAATGAACCTAAACATAAGATGAACATCTTGACCCCACAAGGGATATTGATTACTACCAAATACTTCCCTAGTGTACCCATAGAGATAGAGAAAAAGAACTTTTCTGCAAATCTAATCATTATCCCTATGAGAGATTATGATATTATTTTGGGCATGGATTGGCTAACCTCTCATGATGCTTCTATCTTGTGCAAACAAAAGAAAGTGATTATTGCTACACATAGTACAGATAAAGTTAGAGTCAGAGGCATTGCACAGAAAGAACAAAAAATAATAGTGTCTGCCATGAAGGCACACAAAATACTCCAAAAAAGATGTAGAGGTTATCTGGCTAGTATTACCAAAGTAGCAGAACCGACCCAGACCCCTCAAGACATAGAAGTTGTGAGGGAGTTCCCCGATATATTTCCTGATGATATTAGTGGTCTATCGCTCAGAAGGGAGATAGACTTCCACATTGAAGTGGCACTCGGTACAACACCAATTTCCAAAGCCCCATATCGTATGGCCCCAGTGAAGATGAAGGAATTGAAGGATCAGATTCAAGAACTATTGGACAAAAGTTTCATCAGACCTAGTGTCTCACCATGGGGTGCATCGATCCTTTTTGTCAAGAAGAAGGACGGATCGTTGAGACTTTGTATTGACTACAGGATGTTGAACAAAGTCACCATTAAGAACAAGTACCTGCTCCCTCGCATTAACGACCTGTTTGATCAACTGTCCAAAGCAAAGGTGTTCTCTAAGATCGATCTGAGGAGCGGATATCACCAATTAAGAATAGCAGAAGAAGATATTCCAAAAATAGCTTTCATGTCACGGTATGGACATTTCGAATTCCTTGTAATGCCGTTTGAGTTAACAAATGCCCCAGTAGTATTCATGGATCTCATGAATCGAACTTTCCACGAACGCCTGGATAAGTTCGTAACATCTTCATCGACGACATCCTCATCTACTCACCAAGTATAGAGCAGCACAAGGAACATCTGAGGATAGTGTTGGAGACTTTGCGAGCAAAGAAGTTGTATGCAAAGTTTTTCAAATGTGAATTTTGGCTAAAGCAGATGATGTTTCTAGGCCATATTGTCTCCAAAGGTGGGATTGCAGTGGATCCAGCAAAGGTAGAAGCAGTGTCCAATTGAACTCAACCAAAGAATGTCTCCGAGATCAGGAGCTTCCTTGGTTTAGCAGGCTATTACAGACGCTTCATCAAAGATTTTTCCAGAATTGCATTGTCACTGACCAAACTCACAAGGAAAGGAGAAAAGTTTATTTGGTCGTCCAAGTGTGAAGAAAGTTTTCAAGAGTTAAAGAAGCGGCTAACTTCAGCACCAATCCTGACATTACCATCGGGCAACGGTGGGTACATGGTTTATAATGATACTAGTGGTACAGAATGGGGTTGTATACTGATGCAACACGGGAAAGTAGTGGCATATGCATCCAGACAACTGAAGAAACATGAGGTCAATTATCCAACTCACGATTTCAAATTGGCAGCAATAGTGTTTGCCCTCAAGCTTTGGCGCCATTATTTATATGGAGAGGAATTTGTGGTCTACACTGATCGCAAGAGTTTGAAATACGTCTTTACACAAAAGGAGCTGAATATGCGCCAAAGACGATGGATGGAGTTTCTAAATGACTATGAGTTTGCCATCAACTATCATCCAGGTAAAGCAAACTCAATGGCAGATGCACTTAGTCGAAAGTGGGTAGGATCTGTGGCCTTCATGCGACTACGATAATTTGAAATGATGGAGGAACTTTTTAAATGGACACCGAAAGTAAGGCATGATGGGTCACTAATGATGATGCAGCGTATAGTACCAGACATGATCGGAAGAATCATTGAGGCATAGGTAGAAGATGCAGAGTATCAGACGATGATGATAAAGACTAGTCTGGATACTACAAACTTTAAGGTTTCAGCAGATGGTGGCATCAGGTACCGTGAACATTTATGGGTACCGAATAACCCTGAACTCCGAAGGAAAGTGTTAGATGAATGTCACAAGTCAGAGTTTGCAATTCATCCAGGGAGTACCAAGATGTATAAAAATGTTCAGAGGAGTTTCTGGTGGCTAGATATGAAGTAGGAGATCGCTGAATATGTTTCCAAATATATAATGTGCCAGTAGGTCAAGGTAGAACACCAAAAACCTCAAGAAACCTTAAAGAGTTTGTGTATCCCACAATGGAAGTGAGAGAAAATATCAATGAATTTCATCACCGGCATACCACGGACTCAGAAAGGGCATGACGCTATATGGATGATAGTGGACCGACTCACTAAATCGGCTCACTTTCTATCCATCAAGGTAAAATAATCCCCTGAAAGTCTAATGGAGTTATATGTGCAGGAGATTGTTAGGCTTCACGGGATCCCATCAACCATTGTGTCTGATAGAGATCCCAAGTTCACATCAAGATTCTGGAAGAGCCTCCAGAATTCTTTTGGGACTAGGCTTCGCTACAGCACCGCCTTCCATCCTCAGACCGACGGTCAATCAGAGAGAACGATCCAGACATTGGAAGATATGCTTAAAGCATGCGCATTAGATTGACATGACAATTGGGACAAACATCTTCCTCTCATAGAATTTTTCTACAACAACAGCTTCCATACTAGCATCGATATGTCCCCTTTTGAAGCACTATACGGACGGCCATGTCGCTCCCCGGCATGTTGGGGCGAAGTAGGCGGAAAGGTCTTGAGTGTAGAATTACAAAAGCAGACTCAAGAGTACATAGACAGAGTGGAATTAATAAAGAAAAGAATGAAATCTGCTCAAGATCGTCAGATGGCCTATGCAGACAGGAAACGCCGAGAACACACGTTCAAGGCAGGAGATCAAGTCCTACTTAAGGTCTCCCCCATCAAAGGAGTGATGCATTTTAGTAAGCGTGGTAAACTGAGCCCAAGGTACGTAGGCCCATTTGAGATTTTAGATATGGTTGTTGATTCAACATACAGGTTGGCCCTACTCCCAGCATATGCTAGAGTACACAACGTTTTTCACATCTCACTACTCCGAATGTACAAGCACGATTACGCCAACGTGATCCAAATTGAGAAACCAAACCTCAAGGAGGATCTGACATATGAAGAACAACCTATAGAAATATTGGAATATCAGGAACACCAACAAAGAAGGAAGAAAGTATCACTAGTCAGGGTAGCATGGAAGCATCATCAAGGAAATGAGGCCACATGGGAAGTAGAATAAAAAATGCGAGAAAAGTTTTCACAATTATTCGGTAAGTCCTAACTCTCATCAAAATTCGAGGACGATTTTTCTTTTAAGAGGGTAATAATGTAACAGATGCAGTTCTTCATAAGGAAACAAAAATTTGAAACAAGAAATCAAAGCAAAACCGATTCAAAATCGATTGGAAATCAATGTCATTAATGAGGGGAAATCAAATCCGATTCGAATTCAAAAAAATGAAACTGCCAGAGAAGAAACGGCCGATAAGGGAGGAATTTCCTCCCCTGATTTCGTTCGGAATCGGCCGACCACCCTGGCCGGCCGATCCTATAAAGGGAGGATGCGAGGGCGACCTCGCGCCCCCTTGAAACCCTCGCCGACCGTAGTCTCGTCTTCTTCTTTTTCTCCTGCGAACAGCCGACGGACGACGCGCACCGAACCAGAGTCCGCACGACATAGCGATCGTACGACGCTCTCCCGATGACCCTTGACACCAGCAACCTTTCCCCGACGTGCGTGAGGTCTGGGCGCATCTTCCTGCACCGGCCAAGGATGATCGAAGATCAGTCGAACGTTGACAGGAACGCCGGCGACCGTAAAATGCAAAAATAGAGGTACCATAGCATTCTAAATTCCTAGACGAAGAAATAATGATCGTTTGATATGAAAGAATAGTTCATTATGATCCTGATAGTGTTACCTACAATTTTCGTATTCATGTCGCATTTATTTGATGACTGGAAGACCGTCGGAATCGATGGAAAAGTTCGGCGGCCCTATTTTATCGTCGGAGTTCTTGACTACCGATCAACCGGCCTTGCAGGGCGGTCGACCGACCGACCCAATTACCATCTGAAAGGTTTAGCCTTGAAATCGGTCGATCGATCTTTCGAGAGAACGATCGATACTGCGCGCAGTGCACGTTTAGCAAGAACCCTTCAATCGATCGACCGTTGAGTGACCGGTCAACCGACTCACATGTACGGTCGACCGATGCACTTACACCCGAAGGTTGACCGATCCAAGAGGACCGGATGGTCGACCGAATCAATCCCATCAGATTCGGCTCGACCGAACTCATAGGAACGGTCGATCGATCCCTAAGCGGTCGACCGATTCCGACAGTGAATCAAAATTCCAATTTTAAATCAGAATCGGAGACTCTAACCAATTCACCTATATTGGTTAAGTCCTATAGTACAGAGATAAATTTCCAGTTGAGTTCTGAATCGTAGATGTCATGATAATCAAAGATAAATAATGTAAAGATAAAGATATGAGATTGCTATGGGCCACTCCTAAAGTTAAAGTAATGTTCAAAGTTAAAGCAGAGGAGGGATAGGTAGTTGGCTGAGGGGACAGCGAAGCTACTGTCTTCAATGACCACTATTCCTGAGATTTCAGGTCTTCTCCCACCTATATCTCGAATGAAGCGTGATGCAATGGTCACATTCTTTCCCCCAAAGATTATTGTATTGTGCCAGAGGGATAGGTAGGTAGCTGAGGAGATAGTGAACCTACATGTTTCTTAATTGGCCATTGTTCCTGGATTGTACGAATTCTTCTCCCTACCTTCCGAACTGGGTGAGGTCCTAACACTCACCCCTCTTCCCTTTTTGGGCTTACTGGCTTCAAAGATTCAGAGAGGCACCTCTGGCATCCTAACCTAATAAAGTCGAGCTCGCATAGGACAACTAACTTTAAGGATATTATAGTAATGTAAAAGACTGTAGTACAACTCACAACAAAGTAATGTAATGTAAAGCAACGTAAAGCAGAGTATTATAAAGTAAAGCAATGCAAAGCAGAGTACTGTAATGTAAAGCAATGTAAAGCAGAGTACTGTAAAGTAAAGCGTAGAGTATGGTAAAGTAAAGTAGAGTAAAGCATGGAACATGGTATAGTAAAGATTATGCAGAGTAAAGACAAAGAATAGTTATAGTAAAGAATAAATCATAGACATTGTTATTGTCAGAGATTGATACATTGATTTCATGATTATCATTGATCCTTATTTCATCGTCTATTTTGCTATTGTACTGAGCTTTTTGCTCATGGGCATTCTATTCCCCTACAATGGGATTTTGCAGGTGAGCATGCAAATTGATAAAGTGTTGGAGGGCACAGAACTTGGAGAACGCTGCACATGATTGATCTTCTGTTTCAAGTTTTCTTATTATATCTAGTTCAAGTTATTGTAATTTGTCTAGAGACATCATGACTTCGCTCATTGAACTTCTTTCTCACATGTTGAACTTGATGCATTTCCATCTTGTTATTTAACGTTTGAACTTCCACATTATAAGTTAAATAAATTATTAAATATTTCTTGACATTTCATCATTTGAACTTTCGCATTAAGGCCTTTGATTATATTTCTCCTATTATATTGGTGCCATGTAAGCTATTTTGTTGAATGGTCATGGTCAATAGTGTAGTAGATAGCGTAGCGCTCCCAAGGTTAATCTGACTGCCTACGTGGCAGGAGGGGCGATTTTGAGGGTGTTACATCAATTATGTTTGGTTTAATAAAGAGCTTCATGAAGATGTTATATGCTTTTTAAACATTTTTACAATATTAATTATACAAAAATCAAAGTAGAGAAAATAACGAAAGCTTGTAATTATATGAAATCTTAAATTATAATTTTTTTGATACATCTTGATTTTTCATCTCTTATTAATTATATTTATAGAACTCATAATGATACCTAATTTTATAATATAATAACATAAAAAGTTATTATATTCATGGTGAAAATTAATATAAGATATCAAGATTAACGTCGTATTCCTCATGTTTCAACTTTCAATCACACACAATTTTTTAATTTGTTGGACCCCACATTATTTAGTGAAGATAAAATGAGATTAACAAGTTCTTTGGTGACGATTGATCTCGGTGGATTAAGCGATTGGGAGTAGCCAAGGGATTAGTGGAGCGTGTTTCATTAGCCAATGGATTAGTATAACCTATTTATAAAATAAAAGTTCTTCAACCAAACGGGGCATAAAATTTATCAATGTATTATTGATGTTCTATAGTTATGTATTGGATTGTTGAATTGTATTCTCATATTAAAGTTAATTTCGTGGCCATGAGATGTTACAAGCCCATTTGGTTAGGGATAAACGACGGAATAAAGTGATATTCCAATAATATAACTAAATAAAATTTAGAATAAATTAACTTGATCAAATCTTTTTTTAAGATCTCCTAGAAAAATATAAAACCATCAATTTAACAATATATTATTATGTTTTATTTTATTACTACCACAATATAAAGCATTAACTATTTATAACAAAATATCTTATTATTTTCAAATTTTATTCTCATTAAACCAAATTCGAGGTGGAATAATAATAATAATAATAATAATAATAATAATAATAATAATAATAATAATAATAATAATAATACTTCACTTTTTTTTTACAATAAGATATTTCGATTCTACTTAAATTTATTCTCGAATCAAGTAGCCATATTTTAAGGGTATTTGGTTAAGCTTATATATTAATCAAAATGACTTCTAAGTAATTTTAAAATTTTCTTCTTATTTAGTAACTGAAAAGAAGAGTTGATAGTCACTTATTTTAAATAAACTCGAGATCAGCTTATTTTGTGCAAGAAAAAAAGTGATCAATTAATCAAAGGAAAAATTACACCAAATAACTTTCAATTTTGACATTTGCTCAATGCTTGTAACATGAATGTCCTCCATCTTTTAACTCATTACATTGAATGCCCTTTTCATCGTCGATCGCTCATTTTTTCAATCGCATAACTGACGTGGCGTTGACGCGACATCTTCTTTTTTACATAAGTATTTACTAATGTGACAATATTAAAAAATAAAAAACCATGCAAGGAAATGATGCCCCCTCCCCTCGATCTCTGGCGTTGTCGACGCCGAGCACGTAGAGAGGGCCGACGCCCTTCCACTTCCCCCCCCCCCCCCCCCCCCAATCTTGTGTTGGGGGTGTGGCCGGCATAGCAAAAGGTGGGCAACACAAGGTGGGGGCGAGGGGCGTCGCAACCCCCCTTCTGCGCGCATCATTGACACACGCAAGCGAAAGGGGGAGCAGGATGCGTCCCCGCCCCCTCATCCCCCCCCCCCCAGCGAGCCCTCTTTTGCACTGCGTGTGTCATCAGCGCACGCAGGCAAAGGGAGTGTAACGCCCTAAGACTCACATAATTTTTACGTGTTTAGAGTCGTCCCAAAGATGTTATACAATTCTATATAAAATAATTTTGTGGAAATAATTTTTATAGAATGCGAAAACGATAATAAGATCATCTAAAAATTCATAATGTCAAAGGAGCTAAAACGTCCATAACTCCACAATACTAAAGGCATGGAAAAGTAATAACTAATATATGAATATAGTAGGACATAATCCTACACCATGAGCAACATCGTTGTCACTAAGCTTGACCACTCACATCACCATCTTCTATCATCATCTCACCTGCATGAACGCAAATGTAAGGAAAAACTCATGAGTATAAAAATATTCAGTATGTAGGGTCTAATCATAATAATGATTAATAATCAATAGTGGTCAATAAATCAATAACAAAATAATACAATAAGCAGTAGAACACCGGATAGAGCAATATGATAGGAGCTCAATGAATCAATGAAGAAGATCAGGAAAGAGGTCAAAAGACCAATCAATATCAATTACCAATTATGCCTGATCATCATGGCACTATCCAATTTAACAATTTCAGTTTAATATCAATGGTCATTGACTAATAATAATCTTCATACTATTCAATGGGCGGAGGCAATGCTAGTCAACGCTAATATCCGAATGACCATAATTCAATTCGATTTCCATTCAATTTGATTTCGATTTAATTTTAATTTAATCTTTGGAGTTATCTAATTCAATAGGGAGCGTCCAGACAATTAATGAAAATTTCATGTCTATTTCATATAGGTCAGTGGGGAATCAAGCCACGACAAGCCGCCCTCCAATAATAGCGCTAAATATTAATTTCATGATGACGGAATACCATGGCTATTACAGGACAATCATAACTTTTCTAAATAATGACTTCTCAACACTCTAAGTACACTATCTACCCCATACAATACGATAACTATATGACCCATGAAGCTTAGAGACAATCAGATAATATGAAGGCCCAGCAGTTTCCATCTTTTATCTTGTTTACCTAATAGACATATCTTTAATAATTTAATTTAGGTTTAAAATAGGACCCAATCGGGAAAAAACTATTAGATCAATACTATAATGAATCACGTGATCTGATGGAATAATAATAACAATAATCTCAAAATCAAATCTAAAAGAAATGATGAAGTCATATTTGTTAATGATATGATCATGGATGATCAAGAACAATGAACCATAATAACTATTCAATTATCCATAACAATATATTCAAAAAGAATTTTTTTGCCCCCCGAACTCGGCCCGCGTCAGGTAGAACCCGGGCCATCTTCGGAGTCAACCAAAATCCTCTTGGTCAGGGTAAACCCAGGCCGAGTCGACTGGTTCACTTCCAATACGATTGCGCCGCAACCCGAGTCGAGCCAGAGCCAAAGCCAGAACTCGACCCGGGCATTAGAAATTTGGGCCGAGTTTCACAACCCCATTCGGTTTTGAGTCTAACTCGGTCCAAATTCCACGTAATCCGAGCTGGTCAGTGCAGAACCCGGGCCGAGTTCTACCACCTACAAAAACACGTTCTTATACGACTTTCTGATCACCATAACAATATCATACAATATCCAAACTATGTATAACTTATATCAATAGATTCTCGGTACAAAGGATAAGGGAATATGATTCCATGTTGCGAAAAAATTGACGACATAGGGATTTCTGAAATGGAGTTCCATGTCGCGAAAAACTGACGACATAAGAATTTTCCCTATGTACCTAAAGTTAGCTGAAAAATCAAATGTATCCCTTTTTTGAAAAACTCCACGAACGTCGATCTTTGGCCAACGATTATTCAATGTCCATGTCTCGAAACTTGGGCCACTTGGAATATCTTCTCCTATATGCCAACTTCAGAACAATTATAAGATATATCATTCACATATTATCATTATATTTTTTTCCACTAACCATCTCATATATAACACCATACATAATCAAGTTTTATACAACCTTACAAAAAGTTTTCTCACAAACTTAATTACAACATTTAGGCTTATCTATTATATGCGTGTTTCAAAAACAAAAGTGAAGGGAAAAATTAAAGTGAAAGAAAGATCGCAATGCTCCGGCGGTTCGACCTCTTCTATATGCATCAAATCAAACTTCGAGTCAACTCAACTCGAGAACTTAAAATTATCTAAAAAATTCAACAAGGATAATGTGAGCAACAATCATTTTCTAGGCAAGTGAAATAAAAGTACAACATAGGGAAATAATATGAGTGCACATTTAAATAATAACATTTCTTTCATATGAGAAAACATTTAAAACATAACTCATATCACTTAAGTTTCTAAATCATATGAACTTTTACATAAATAAAAAATATTCAAAATATCATCATATTACAGTTAAACTCCTTAGATGTGTCAGTTAAATTCCTTACATGTGTCATTACACATATTCATCATGAGTCAATACGTATCCCTCTATGATCATGTGCCATACAGTTAAGTAGAGTTTCATAATCAAAAGTATCATATATGCAGAGTAAATCATAGATCAATACATATCCTAATCATGATTGTGTGTCACCCAATCATGATTCTCATATACGCAAAGCATATCATGGGTCAATATATGTACGCAAAATAGTCCCCAAAGGGCAAAGACACCCGATATACACCTCAAATGGTTCATGTATATAGAATGTGGTCTCAAAGATCTTTTTCAACTAGCATGACTAATGAACACAATGAGTTTAACAATGTTAGAATACACATGTTATAATTACATATCATTATTAAGTAAAACTTATTTTAACTTCACAAGCATTATTCCCTAAAGATATTTTCATGTAAAAAATTGCTCTATCTCATATGAAATCCTTGAAACATATCATAAATACTTTTCATAGTTCAAGATATGTTTCAATAATAATAATAATAATAATAATATTTGCTTGAGAGAATATCATAAATAAAAGAACTAATATATAATATTTTGCTATGTTGTAAATTTACCCACTCACCTTGTACTTTATGTTTTCAAAGAGGTTTAATAGATTTTCCTCCTTTCATTTGTAGCTTGTTGGTTTCCTACAAGCAATGATATTATTTCACTTTTCAATTACTAATAATAACAATATGCAATGCATGCTCATGCATGAACACTTGTTCATCTTAAAATGCATATAATCTCTTCTAATATTAATGTATAATTTCAGGTGTATATATTCATATGTTACTTCACACTTGGAACTTTTCAATCTGCAATAGTTTAATTAGATGCTCTCTCAGGATTTCAGACTGAGTGTATATCAATAAATAATTCATAACTTCTTAATCTTAAATGCAGATCTTATGATTCTAGATAAATTAGAAATTATACTTAGATTTCTAAATCCCAAATATCATTAACTAATTCCAAGTGAGTAAGTCATGAAATTCAAGATAATCTGACCTAGGATTTATGCTATAGCAGACTGTGTATCAGTGAATGATTAATTTATATCTTTAACAATATTTATCCATTTGATGAGATACTAATTTTCATATAATATAGACTTCAGTAGTGTTTAGTCATAAAAATTATAAAATTTAACTTCTTTTATGCCCTTATGAAAAAAATAGTTAATTCAGGTCGTGATCTATCCATGTCCTAAAATCTGACAGAAGAATCACTATGTAATGAAAAATTCATTTCTCCTAAAATACAAGTTCAAATAAGATGATTCAACTTCTCATCGAACCCTTACAATGTCTAATTAATCATATTCAAATTCCAAATCCTAATTCATTATATTCCATCCTAGAATTACTTCACGTTGTTCGGCTATAGATTTGATCTTGAAAATTTTTCTTCTTTTAGAGGATGAGAATATGTGATTTATATATTTATTTCATAATTTTACATGTCATATGGCAGTTTGAAAAAATCTTTTTCTAAGTAGCTGGTGAGTTGCCTACTTGAGCTGCTTGAAACCCTATTGGTTAAAATGAAGGTCCAATTATATTATTTGATTAAACATTAGTGTTAAACCTTTAATTAACCTTAGTTAATCATAGCTAAACATGTTTATTATAATATTAACAAATATTAAAATTTATTCCTAATGGTCTTATATAATTTCTTTATAACACTTATCGATGATTTAATTATCATTATAATTTAATTCAAAAGTTAATTGCTACACACAATCATGACTATATAAGCATCTAAACTGACTTAATATTCTAATTACAAGCAAGATTATGTTAAAATGAATTTGTGGAGCATGCCCGTGATAATAATTGTATAATTGATCAATTATTTAATTAATGGATAATTGTTATAGTATAAAATTATTTATCGTTAATCATGATATTATTTATAGATTACTTATTGTTCATAGAATTGAATAGTTATTATTAATATTGATTCATAGTTTATATAGATATTGTTATGAGTGATCCTAAGTACTGAGTTATTGCCCTTGTACTTGAATCCGTGCAGGATGAGGTTGATAGCGATGGTGAGACGTTTGATGGCTCCTCTGACGGGCAATATGCACATGGATATAGGGTCTATTATTGAATAGGCGTGAGCCCTAACCTACGTGTTATTGGATTTTATATAATGATTTTCACATATTGGATAAATTATTATAAATTAAGTTTTTCATAATTGTAAACTAGCATGCTAATTGGTCATAATTAAGTCATAGAATTAAGTGATATCGTGGAGATAATCTTATGGACAAGCAAAAAGAAAAAAAATATGGGAACATTATAGTATTAGTGAAAACCAACGATGATGTGTCGTTCCTTATCAAATCATAATTGTTTAAACTCCAATCCATCATTAGCACAACGTTTGTAATAGTCAGCGTCCACGTCAAGTCAAAACTAATATATATATATATATATATATATATATATATATATATATATATATATATATATATATATAGTAGCATGCAACCAAGGAGTCTACAACCAATAATCTGGACTATCATATTGGCTCAAAATTAATAGAGCGGCTGAGATTAGATCTTTAAGTGAACCAAAGAATTAATTGGTTTTTTTACTTAACCGATTCAGCTCAATAAAAAAATATTTCTCATCAATTTCCTTTTCCTCTCGGTCGATTCATCTTCCTTTTTCTGCCACATCCGAAACCACCACTCTCAGGCAGGTTGCTCGCTTGGATGATGTTTTCGCCAGAGCCCCAATGAACCCCACGTGCCCAAGCCTTGGATAGAGCACAAACTTGCTACATGAGGTATTGTGTAAAAGATTTTTTGTTAGACGTGTTTAGCTAGTGGAAAGATGCACGTGTATCATAGAGGATAGCCTAATGGAGGAAAGATATACGTAAGCAAGATGTGTGTGCATTTATATTTTTGCCTTTTTATACTTTTTCGTTCCATTGTCGGTTGCAACATAGTGTCAAATATATTTTTTATTGTGATATCATTTGTAATGGAAATTTCAATATTTTATTTTATTTTATTATTGTGATCCTGTTGAGATTCATGAGACCATCAGCTCAGAGCCAAGCTTCAAGAAGCTCGCAGGCATAGAAGAAGACAAGAAGGAAACATGTTCCATCACCAAGCCTCATTCTGCAATCGAATCCTCGGGCACGAAGACAGCTCCACAGAGAGGCCTCGACCTTGGGACTACTGAGATGGCCACCAGAGTTGGAGCTCACAAATTAAGCAAGCTTAAGGAGATCAAAGAGGAGGATGATGAGAAGAAGTTGAAGGGGGGGTGTCGTTCAAGCACAAGTCCAAAGTCTCAGTGCCATTTCTTGTGCCGACGCTAAAGCCCTTGAGTTTGGCAACCGGGGGAGCAACTAAGTCGGCACGAAGAGTGAGAGAATCGCCGGCCAGCTTACATGGTCGCATAAGAAGTAGAGATATGGTCAAGGCACCAGAGAGATCAAACATAATTTTCTACAATTGTGATGATAAGAACATATTTTTTTATCTTGTAATATTGGATCAACATGTTTCTTCTCTTCACATTACAATCTCTGCTTGTAAAATTAGTTGCAAAATAATATGTCTCTGTCTGCATAGAAAATATAATGGCAATCCATGTTTCATACAGAGCTACTAATCAATGAGAGTTAATTCATGAAAACTAGCAATTCCCCGAGACAACTGACAGAAAGATTATAGCTGATTGTGTTCTCTTCCTTCACAAGAGATTATAGTTGATTGTGTTCTCTTCCTTCGCAGCTTGAGAATCATACAAGAAATTCATAATCCACAAAATAACAAATAAAACCAGCATACTTCCTCCATACATTTCACCAGTGTATACAACATATTGAACTCAATTATCATTGAATTCTTAAAACCTACATGACATAAAAGTGGGGTGAGTATCTAACTTACATTAGAGAAAGTGTATATGATATATCTATACCATAATACCTGAATGAACCAATAGATTGCTTAAATTGCACAAGAGCTGCAAAGTGTTTTCAAATTGCATAAGTTTTATAGTTCTGATCATAAATAAAACATACTTATATAATCATGTTTGTACTATAAATGAAGGTACAAGTTACCATTAAATTTGATCATCTCCATCTTCACCATAATCTTCTCTGTCCTCTTCAACTTCATTTTTTTCTCCTTTTCCTTCTATCATCGAAGCCAAAAATTATGTCAAAAATAAGTAATTATATTTTTTCAAAGTAAATAAATAGACAAGTAGATCTATAATGACCTTCCATAGACAAGTAGATCTATAATGACCTATAACCTTTCATAGACAAGTAGATCTATAATGACCTTCCATACCACATTCACCACATACATGCTTCTTACGTTCACCTTGTGAGGTGGAAATTTTGACACCTGATTTAAGTCTTTGAATTTTTCTTGGTCTACCTTTAACTTTTACAAAAGCCAGGTCATGAACAATAACATCCAATTCTCTAGAAGTTTGGCTAAAGGTTGCAGGAGCATCATTTGAGATTACCATGTTTGTAACATTCAAACTTTCAAATCGTTCAATAAGTTCTTTCAGAAGTGAAACCCTAATATCTAAAAGATCAGGTGAGCGCAAGGCAAAATCATTGACTTTGCACAAATTCATTCTCCAAATAAATTTTTGAAGAGGAGTTATAGAACGTTGATCATCTGCAAAAACACTATCCAAAATTGCATGTGCCTTTGAATATCGAGCATTCCAACGATGAAATATATATTGTATAGGTAAACTTGTAATCTTCTTTTTATTAAGGACATTCAAAATATGAACACAAAATATTCCTTCTTTCTCGAACTTCTTACATGAACAACTTATCGTAATACTTTCCTTATCACTATATTCCACAAGGTTTCGCCTTTCATCTTCTTTTCCCATCAAATACACAGAGTATACAACATGGTGATCATCCTTAAAAAAAATTTCTGTAAGAAAGTCATTGATTTGTTTAAACTCTTTTTGGAAGAGAGCAAATAGATTTTGCATATATACCTTGCCCGCATGCTTTTCCAAAAGATGCCTTGAAATTAAAGAAGCTGTCGAGTTCAAATTTTTAAAATCTTCACGTTCTTCAGCTTCACGATGTGAATGAAGGGCTTGATCATATTGAAATATAAAATATGTTAAGGAAGTATTTGAATTGACATATCCATAAAAAAAACATTCATATTTTCTGACCTTTGTGATGAAGACATTCCTGCAAAAAATATGTCACTTAAATAAACGGGTACCCAATAGTGACGCCTATTATACATATTTTCAATCCAGTGACCATTTGGTACATCATATGCTTACTTCAACTGAATCCATCTTTCTTCAAACTCTTCAATACTTGAAATGTGTATTCATTCCTTAAAGTCTTTCAAAAAATTACCTCGTGCACACAAATTTTTTGTATTAGTCACTGCATTTTTTTAAATATGCCATATACGAAATCGGTGTCTTGTGCTTGGAAATACTTTGCGTATTGCATTACTCATTGTAATATCTTGATCAGTAATGATAGATATGGGATGTTTTTCATTCATGCACTCTAGCCATGTATGGAACAATCAAGTGAAAGTTTCTTCAGTCTCATCTGCAAGCAAAGCACAACGAAATAATATGGATTGTCTATAATGATTGACTCTTGTGAATGGTGCAAATGGCATGCAAAATTTGTTACTTTTGTAAGTTGTATAAAAAAACTACAACATCTCCAAAAGTTATAACTGTCCCTCGATCTACTATCTGCCCAAAAGATGTTTCTCGCGGTGTTAGTTTCATCCTTCTGCAATTTGAAAAAGAATTCATAATCATCTTTTTTTTTCTTTTTGAAATAAGAGATGACACCCATGCATTCATTACCGACATTGTTCTTTCTTGTTGCCTTCAGATGATTCATACATTCTTGACATGTAATTGTTGATTCACTTAAATACTTTAGAACTCTAGCAATACTCAATGGACCAATGCTAGCATTATGCAAATCATTAATGACTTATTTCAAAGTGTCAGATAATATATAATGCGAACGTATTTTCACTACTTTACAAGGAGTGGCTAAAGTATGATTATGTTCTTCCTCAAATCTTTTTATAACTCACTTTCCATCATCTCTTTCCCCAACAAATAAAGGTGCAGCACAATCACTTCGTATTTCTCTTCTTCGTTTGACTTCTTTTTCGACATTTTGCTTAATGTCTTTATGCCCTTGTTTAGAACAAACAAATACTCTACTGGAATGTTTCCTGCTTTCACTTGCATTATAAAGAACATGCTTTCTTATAGAAAAACCAACTGATCTAGCATAATTATTATAAAAGTTGTATGCTTGATCATGAGATTCAAATACCATTCCAAGACCTGGTTTCATCATATCACTAGACTATTCCGAAGACTTATCTGCAACTTGGAATCCTATGTCATGACTATTGTCAACATAGTTCACGATGTTGTATAAGAAATTAACCATAAGTACACAAATGGCCACAAAATTTATAGTAAAAAGAATCAATATATACCTCTGTGTGTCCATTGTTATACTCATATTGTCACTTTGATTGGAAGACATTTATAACTACAAAAAATTTAAAAGAATTATAACAAGATCACAATAAAAAAATAAAATAAAATATTGAAATTTCCATTACAAATGATATCACAACAAAAAATATATTTGACACTATGTTGCAGCCTACAGTGGAACAAAAAAGTATAAAAAGGGAAAAATATAAATGCGCACACATCTGGCTTACATATATCTTTCCTCCATTAGGCTATCCTCTATGATACACGTGCATCTTTCCTCTAGCTAAACACATCTAACAAAAAATCTTTTACACAATGCATCATGTAGCAAGTTTGAGCTCCGTCCAAGGCTTGGGCACGTGGGGTTCATTGGGCCCCAGTGCAAGCATCGTCCAAGCGAGCAACCTGCGTGAGAGTGGTGGTTTCGGATGTGGCAGAGGACGAGCGAGAGATGTGGCAAAAAAAGGAAGACAAATTGACCGAAAGGAAAAGGAGATGGATGAGAAATATTCTTTTATTGAGCTGAATCGGTTAAGTAAAAAAACCAATTAATTTTTTTATTCACTTAAAGATCTAATCTCAGCCGTTCTATTAATTTTGAGCCAATCTGATGGTCCAGATTATCTAGTTGCATATTGGTTGCACAATCTTTGATTGCATGCTACTTAAACTCTCTTTCTCTCTCTCTCTCTCTATCTATATGTATATATATATATATATATATATATTAAAAAGTTAATTGGATCCAACATAAAAATTTTAAGTTTTTTTTAAATATAAAATCTAGTTAATGTTTAAATAGTAAAAAAACCACCGGAGGAGTTTGATGGACCTACATAATAATCATATATAATATATATTATAATATTTTAAAGTACTTACACTATATGTAAAAGAGGTTAATGAGTATGCCGAGCATCCCGCTCTACATCTTGATGTAGAGCGCTTATTTTTTATTATTTAATTATATTAGTTATCATAATTCATTATTAAATTGATCATATACTTTTTAGTTATTTGGGTAATTTGATAATAAAAATATATCATCTAAGGCTAAATAAATTACAACCGTCGAATTAGTCATATTTATTAACATGACTCGATCACAAGCATCGAATTGTCCGATGATCTTAATTTTAATCACATTTACTATTTAATATGTATTTTAAATTAGTATATACTTATTTTGATAATTTGATAAATAAAACTAGTGCTCTACATTCGTTCTATATCAAATGCTCTACATATATATTTTCCTCTATATAAAATTACTCGGTAAACATAATATTTATCACATTATCTACGAAAAATATAAGTCATAAATAAAAGTATTACAATATACAATATGTAATTAACATTAATAAATTTTTAATATAATTAATATTTATCAATATACAGTACATAAAAATTTAGGGACCCAAAAAAATCATCCAAAATTTTTTATAAAATTCTTCAAAAATTTAAAAAATAACCTAAAAATATAGGAGGATCTCCTGTTTCTTCTATTATTTTATTATTAAATTAAAAATTTATAAATGATATTTAATCTATTTCAATTTGATAATTTTTAGTTTGATTCATATTTATTCGATAAATAAAAAGAAGAGGAACATGATGTCCCTCTTTTAATTAAATTCCTACATAAAATTTATTTGTTGTCAAGCTGTGTTAACAAAAAAAAGAAAATATTTTGGCATTATATGTTTGTATTGAAGGAAAATGAAAAGAAGGAAAAGAAATAATGAAGAGAAAAATGAATCAGCTTCCATCATCTTTCAAACTAATAAAATTTAATTTACACGACAAGAAAAATCATTTATAAATATGAAACACATCACGGCTGCTTACCTGATTGACTAACAATTTACATTACATAAGAAAGACACATTTACCCTATTAAAGCACAAAGAAATTGATTTAGGAAAAATCAAATTTAATGCATACCATAAAGAAAAGTTCATGATGGTCTAAAGAGTCCCCAAACATTTTAATGTCAAGATGAAATTTCTTAGGAGAAATCAATCATCTTTCTAAACAAAGACACATTAACATTGTATTTTGTACAAATTTGCCAAGGCAGGATTTGACTAAAGAAAATAATGAAAATTTTACTTAAAAGAAAATAATTGTTAATTCTATCAACAAATTTTGTTATACTTGTAGGAGCATTCTTTAAAATATATTCATCGAATTCTATCAACTAATTATATTTGTACGACCATTCTTTAAAATATATTCATCAATTATATAATTAAAATTTGATCCACATCCACTCCATGCAGCCCAATTATTATATAGATTTGTTATATCTAATAGAAAAGTTATTTTCTTTAATCCTTATTACTAATAATGTTTCTATTAGTTTCAATTCCATAGTCATATAATATGGTATGTTGTTAGAATTCGATAGTCAATCGCTTAATCCTCGTCTTCAGATTGGCAAAGTTCACTAGATTTTTTTTAAATCAGACTTGACACCCAAATAAAATCAGACAAACTCACAACTTCAAGACAAAAAATTTTGGATACACAACGTTCCTTTCTAAGCACATAATCAGTAAAAAGAATTCAAGACAAACAGAATTGTTGTACAAGCAGACATCGTGCTTTCACAAAGCCGACCACATCAGAATGCCTAATGCAACTATCACCGTTCATCTGCTTTGCCTCACAAGCGGAACTCCTGAGAGAAGCAAAAGTAATATCTTGTCGTCGTGGCTTTATTAAATATTAGCTGGGACCAAGTGCCTTAAACAAATCTTATGCACCTGAAAGCAGTCGATGGTGCACCCTTGTGTCGTATGACTAAAAACAAGTCAGATAATGCAGTCTGATTTAAGATTTCAAGTTACTTTCACCATTTCGCTCAAAAGAAATCGCATCCTCTTACTGGCCATCTTTCCGGATTGGAGGAAAGCTTTTCTCTGTTTGATTGATCTCGAATTGAACCGATAACCAAACAACCGAAGTACCAGATCAGAGCTTAGTCAACGCCTCAAGACCAGAATTGCAAGAACTGATTATGGAAGAAACTATCTTTTTCTGCAGATCTTTGTATTCCGAAGCAAGTTTTACATCCCAACTGGAGCTATCCCTGCAATATTTTAATAAATATTAGAATTGCTTCATGCTAGAATTCAAACCAAATTTTACCAAATTGTGAGTCGTATACCAGTCTATATTGTCACAGCTTCCCAACCTATCCAGCATTGGGGTAAATATGGAGAGAATTGTTTCGAGCATAGCTGTCTCATCCTCCTTGTTTATCTGAAAGAATAACAGTAAAGTCAGTATGCTTGAAGTTTCGTTGACATGCTATTTAAGATCATATTCATCAAGCATGAATAAACTAATCTTACATCTTTTCCAGGAATGCCATATGATAGCCCAACAGCGTCATCAGCATTCAAAGCTGCACGTAAATAAGTTAACAGTTTGCAGGGTAACCCATATGTACGAGATTTATCACCCGTGGAAAACCATGTACCCCGAACCATGTGAGCGGACATATGAGATTCACCATTAGATGACTGGTTGACATCATCCTCCACATCGGGGGCATCAAAATCTGCAACCATAGGCATTAAAACAACCAAAATAATAACGTTGGCCATTTGATGCAGCAAACAGAATAGCATAAACTCGTATTTCCAGGTTTCTTGTAATAATTAGCAGCAAGCAGCACGTAATTGTTTTTTACAGTGAAAATCAAAAGAAGGAATGGAAATAGAACATTATAATTGAGACCGTGTACAATATTCTGTTGCATGCTTCAACATGTATAACAGATGTAGTTTCTGTTGCAAGTGCTTTTATTTTAAACTTTTAAACATTAAAAGAGAAAACAGAAGGGTAGTTTAGTCTTGTAGAAGAGTATTGTTTTCCATATCACTATTGATAACAACGTGTCCTCATATATAGAAGACTACATGGAAATATCAAAAATAGAAATTCACTACAAAAGGTGGCTGTTGCACAGGAATCAGGAATCATTGCTGATATGGATAAATTGTTAGCCCTCAATTATCTCCAACAATTTCTCTTATCATATCAAATATTTATTGACCTAAATATTTATTTCCAGAATCTCTATCTGATTTGGAGAATCTTCAACACGTAAATATTTATTTCCAGAATCTCTATCTGATTTGGAGAATCTTCAACACGTAAATATTTATTTTCAGAATCTCTATCTGATTTGGAGATTCTTCAACACTCCCCCTCAAGCTGGAACATAGATATCAATCATACCTAGCTTGTCGCATAGAAAGTTATGGCATTTCTTAGGTAACCCTTTCGTGAAAATATCAGCCAACTGTAGTTCAGAAGAAATGTAAGGAGTAGTAATCTTCCCTTTAATAACAGCATCACGTATGAAGTGACAATCAATCTCAATGTGCTTCGTCCTCTCATGGAATACAGGATTGGATACTTTATAGGTTGCAGAGCGATTGTCACAGTACATTGGAATTGGAAATGCAATAGGAAAACCCAAATCAGCAAGTAACAAAGTAATCCAAATCACTTCACAAACAGTATGCGCCATGGCTCGGTATTCAGCTTCAGCACTTGATCGAAAAACAACTGATTGTTTCTTACTGCGCCATGTGACTAAATTGCCTCCCAAGAAAGTAGCAAAACCTGTAGTGGAACATCTATCTATAGTCAGCATCCGAGTAAGCCAAAAAATCCAAATGCCCATTGTTTTTGAAATATAAACCTTTTCCAGGAGAGCCTTTAAGATATTTCAGAATAAGACAAACATCATTCCAATGACTATAATGCGGTTTCTCCATAAATTGACTAGCACGACTAACAGCAAAACTAATATCAGGTCTTGTGACTGTCAAGTATAAAAGTTTTCCAACAATGCTCCTATATCTTTTAGTATCATCAAAAAGAGGATCATCATTAGACTTTGATTTGGTAGACTCATTAATAGGAATGGATGATGGCTTAGCACCCAACATACCAGCGTCTTCTAGAATATCCATCACATGTTTTCTTTGAGAGAGGACCAACCCTTGTGAGTTTCTCGCAACCTCAATTCCAAGAAAGTAGCGGAGTTTTCCAAGATCTTTTGTGACAAAGATCTTTTGTAAGAAATTTTTAGTTTCCTGAATTCCTTCAGTGTCATCACCTATGAGAATCATGTCATCCACATAAACAGCAAGTACAACACACCCGTGCTCTTTCTTTCTTACAAAAATAGAGTGATCAACAGTGCAACGGGACAAACCAATTTTTTTTCTCCCCGCTAAGTTTATCAAACCATGCTCTAGGACTTTGCTTAAGACCATAAATAGCCTTCTTGAGTTTGCACACATACTCCCCCTCAACCTCAGCCAGGAGGTTGTGACATGAATACATCTTCTGTCAAATCACCATATAGAAATGCATTCTTGATATCAAGCTGATGTAGGGGCCAATTTTTGTTAATAGCAATAGAAATAAGAATCCGAACTGAACTGAGACGAGCAACAGGAGAAAAAGTCTCAAAATAGTTCACTCCATAAGTTTGAGTGAAACCTTTGGCAACAAGTCGAGCTTTGAATCTGTCCACAGTGCCGTCAGGATGATATTTAACGGTATATGCCCATCGACAATCAACTGAAGTTGTATTTGCATGCTGTGGAACTAAATCCCATGTATCCCGAGAGAGAAGCGCATTCATTTCATCATCCATAGCTTGCTTCCATTTTGGATCCTGTAAGGCCTCAAGATAGTGCTTGGGAATAATTGTATTCATTAGAGCCAAAGAAAAACTATGTAATTCAGGACTCAACCGATCAATGCAAATGTAGTGAGACATAGGATGCAGAGTACAAGATCTTACAGGCTTCCGCAAAGCTATTGGTCGATTATCATCAGCAAACCCACTTGTGAGCAAAGGAGCATCCGGTGCAAGCTCTGGTTGGGGATTAGAAGAGGACTGCGAAGAAGCCTGCTCGAGTGCCTAGTCAGTAACAGGAACAATAGGCAAAGGGATAGGCATAGGTGGCTTACTTCTTCGATGATAAACCTGTAAAAGGGCTGGTTCAAGTACAATAGAATCTCCCATTGAGTCAAAAAAGCTCTTTTTTAAAGAAAGTGACATCCCGACTAACATAGTATCTTTTGAATACAACATCGTAGCAACGATACCCTTTTTGGGTACGTGAGTAACCCAAAAAGACACACTTAACAGCCCTAGGAGAGAGTTTGTCAGCAATATTAAAAAGGTGAACAAAACAAACACAACCAAATATTCGAAGAGAAAGAGGGAAAACATCCATGTTTGGATGGAGCAAACTAAATGGAACCTCCCCCTTAAGAACAGAGGAGGGAACACGGTTGATGAGATAAACTGCAGTTAAAACTGCATCCCCCCAAAAGTGCTTGGGAACTTTCATATGAATGAGAAGGGCCCTAGCAACATCAAGGATTTGACGAGGTTTTCTCTCAGCAACACCATTTTGCTGAGAAGTGTAAGCACAAGTGGTTTGATGAATAGTCCCGTTGGAGGATAAGAATGACTGGAGCTCACGCTGCACAAATTCTCATTATCGGATCGAAAAACTTTAACAGTAGATGAATAGAAATTTTGAACCTCATTGAAGAAATGCTTGACAATACTCAAGATCTCAGAACGACTTTTTATTAAAAATATCCAAGACAAACGACTATAGTCATCGACAAAGACAACAAAGTAACGATGACCTGCAGTACTTTTAACAGGACAAGGACCCCAAACATCATAGTGAACTATATTAAACATAGAAGTACTTGGAGGATCAGAACGTTGAGGATATGAGGTACGATGATGTTTCCCAAGCTGACAAGCTTCACAATTTATCTGAAGGTTATTAGGAAGTTTGGGAAACATTTCACGCAGAACAAAGGAAGAAGGATGACCCAGACGACGATGCCATAGGACAGGATCAACGGAAATGGAGGCAGCACCAGCAAACAAAGTAGGAATATCTAAGTAGTAAAGTCCATTCTTCTCATACCCTCCACCAATCACTTGCATCGTCCGGATGTCCTGAAAATAATAATGATGTTCATAAAAAATAGCCTTGCATTTCAATTGCTTACATAGCTTGCTAACAGATAATAAGTTTAAAGGAAACTCAGGAGCACAATAAACATCTGTAAGCTTGAGTTTAGAAGAAAACTCAATAGTTCCAACCGATGTAATTGGAGAAAAAACTTCCATTAGCCAGGCGAACAGAATTAATTGTATTAGTTGGGGCAGAATGTGATAGAGTAGTACCATTTCCAGTGAGATGATCAGAAGCACCAGAATCAATCACCCATTTTTCGTAAGCACTAATAGATGCCAAATGGGCAGTACTACCTAATGTGTCTGCCAATCCAGCAGCTGTAGAATCAGTAGTGGTAGAAGGTCGCAGTATACTCATCAAACGAGTATAATCCTCCTGAGATAGCTAAAAGGGAGATGATGAGTTATGATGACCAATGGCTTCTGCAGCATGATCATAAGAGGATGCTTGATTAGCTCAAGTAGGTTTCCCAAATTTTTCCCAGCATCTGTCAGAAGAGTGAATTGTGCGTTTACAATGCACACAGGGCTGTGAGGGACGAGTACGACCATGTCCTCGTCCACGACGCGAACCAGATACAGTTGAACCACGACCAACAGCAAGAGCAGTGGTGTCTGCAGAAATCATAGTAGGCTAAGTGTTGGACTCAACCTTTTGAAGACGATTGTATACAATTTCTAAGTCAAGGATGACATTAGAGGATAACATTTGATCTTTGACAGCTTGGAATCGAGAACTAAGTCCATCAAGAAATCGATAGGTCTGCCACTTTACCCTCTGATTATTTTGCTTCTCGCGACATGATGGATCAAAAATGGATAGTTCTTCAAATAATGATTCCATAACAGTGTAGTAATCTACTAAAGACATCACCTTGGTTAATCGACCAGATGCGACGATAAATATCAGCAAGTTTGGCATCACTGGATTGTTGTGAATATTTCTTCTCAAGACTGGACCATATCTCCTTGGCATTCTTTTTGTAAAGTAGGTTGGCAGATATTCGTTGCTCAATGCTATTCATCAACCAGTTCATGACAAGGTAATTGTTTTGTTCCCACTTCTCAAATCCTTCATCAGTGGGTTTCAAAACAGCCCCTGTAATGATATATAACTTCTTCTGTCCACCAAGAAAAATTCGAAAAGCTTGAGACCAAAGTGTATAATTCGGGGTACCATTGAGTTTTATGGTAGTACCTTGAACAACATGAGAAGAGGGGGTAGGAGATTTGGCTTCAGCAGCAGAAAGAACGTCAGAAGAAATGAGAGAAGAATCCATTGGGATAAAAAAAAATATATATAGCAGAAACTACTGCAAGCCAAATCTCAGTAGGACACTCCTGATGGAGTGCAGGACACCTCAAAAGCGTAGGAAGCCCTCAAGGACTTAGGGTATCATATAAATGTGACAGCAAAGCTGCAAAGATGCCCCTGTGGAGAGGAGTCGCTGGAAAGCAAAGGGTGGAGAAGAGGAACAAAGGAGAGAAAGGACAAAGGTACAAAACCCCGATCTAGGATCGTTGCTCCGATACCATGTAGAAGAGAATATTGTTTTCCATATCACTATTGATAGCAATGTGTCCTCATATATAGAAGACTACATGGAAATATCAAAAATAGAAATTCACTACAAAAGGTGGCTGTTGCACAGGAATCAGGAATCATTGCTGATATGGAGAAATTGTTGGCCCTCAATTATCTCCAACAATTTCTCTTATCGTATCAAATATTTATTTCTAGAATCTCTATCTGATTTGGAGAATCTTCAACACATAAATATTTATTTCCAGAATCTCTATCTGATTTGGAGATTCTTCAACAAGTTTTTTAGTAAATAGAAAAAATCGAAACAAATGAAAAAGTCAATAGAATTAGACGAATGGACTAAAATGAAAAACATAATATAATTTAGGAATGTCCTACAAGTTCATATATTACGGTTAGACGCGAAAAAATGCTATAGTTTAGGAGAAGTTTAACGAGTTAACCATTAATTTAATAGCTTGGACCAGAAGATTGATTAACTTTCTGTACAAATATGCTTTGGCACATGATCAGTATTTTACCAGTAAATGTTTTAAGATGCCATTAACTGACAAATATAGCAACAGTCTTAACCTAAAACCTATATTTTCTATCATTTCACTGAAAATTCAAAACCAATGATAATGATTGATAATATATTTTCTTTGTTGAAAAGAATTAACAATGTCTGATGTAACAAAAACTTTCATAAAGCTTATTCAGTCGAATATAATCAGCTGATGTTAACTAGGCTTAAAAGCAAAGTAAGATTGTGGTAACCACAAGAAAGCACATGTTCGAACTAAAAAAATGTTTATATGGAAAGAATTATAAACAACTTTGATGCGACAAGCTTCAAATATGGCTCCCTTACATCATGTTTGATCAAGCAACCATGGGCTATGGACCAACGAAAAATGTTTCGCAAGGAAATTACCTAATGGAATAATGTCATAAGGATTGTCTCCTTTTGGGAGAAAACCATAAAAGGTAAGTAGATGAGAATTAGGAAAGTTCCCATAGCTAAGAAAACACTGTTCTCCAGTTTCACAAGGTCTTGATACACAAAACTTCAGGGATTTTGTCACTGGATCTACTCGACCATAGTGAAGTATGTGTGGGCAAACCTGCAATCAACCCAAGACCCCCCAAAGGAGAAAATTATTTGAAAGATAAATTTCAATACAGTTCAATGTAATATGCATATATAGATACCGAGTGATTCAAGAAACCAGCAACTGGAATCAGACATGTCCTCACTTTTCCATCAGTAAAAACAACCTTCATGCTATTAGAATACCAAAGTTCACACGCCCATAGATACTTATCCCATGTGTACAACTCCTTTTTGAATATAGCAGGATGACGATCAGATAATGCAGGGCACAATATATCAAACTGTGTCTTCAAATGCTGAGACCAAGGACCAACCCTAGTGATTAGAAACTTTTGCTTGTTAATCACGTTAGATAGAGAAGAATAGAATATCGTAGTACCTCTTTTGCTTGTAAAAGTTCTTCAAGCAGAAGAGAACCTTCTAGTACTTTAAGTGCATCGACACCAAAACTCAAACCTGATATCATCAGTGTTTTAGTTTGATGATTTTTTATTTACTCTTCAACACAAAGCAATCAATAAGTACCTGTATTAAATATTTCTGGCAAAGTGTCAAAATAGATCTTGAACTTTGAACTCGTGTTATACCTTTCTCTCATGCTCCACAACAACAACATAGTCTCAGATGTGATACCATCTAATTCCTTCAACACATCAAACTGCAAAAGTAGCATGATATCAAAGAGAATTTCCTAAAGTTGCAGCCAAATGTAAGGAGCTGAGATAAAATAAAATTAAACAGACTACCCACACAAGAATTTTAAAAGGAGTGAGTTATTGGGAGTTCAAAAGAAATATTTTGTCAACAACCTGATAGAAACTAAAAATATAACTATAAAATGAAACTAAAATAGATATTATTACAGGCAAAGATATAATTAAACACAATTACTACTAACAACATTTTTTAATTGAAGATGACAAATATAGACAATAAATAGCCCGTATGGAGTGGACCAAACTCAAATTACATTGATGATAAACACATTTCCCAGACCGCCAATAAAGGTAGAACCCATCATCATGTTTATAACATGAAGGGTTTGTTACCATAACCAATAATGGCACGAACATAAAAGTTGTAACTACCCAATATTCTCTTAAAACAAGTCCATTATCTTTTTTATTACTACAAAGTGGTATCTTATCACAACTGTTGCCGATTCACATGCTTGCCATCAGTTTCATGAAGTTCAGACAAGGCGATAGTTAATGATAACAGCATACCATATCAGAATCATGAACGACATTCTCAGAGATGATCAGGGACTCAGGGATTTCCAAAGCAATGTCACCAATTTGTATACTTTCTGTTGCTACCACTCCTCTTCCTGCTTCTTCAAAATCTATAGATAGAAATTGCAAGAGTTGTAAGATAAGAATAAAAAAACTTGAACAGAGTTTACTAGAACATACAAGTCAGGAACTCAGGATTATGATAGAAAATCAAAAGGATTATGATAGAAAATAATGCAAGGCAAATAAGCCATACTGATACTTTCAAACTTTCAAACAAGATGATCATTAGCAAGCATAATGTAATACCAGAAAGGGCAAAACCTTAGTGTGGGTATAGTTAATAACAAATGGAAATCGAAAGAAAAATGACATACACCCTTCAGTACGAAGTTTGTAGGAAGCAGCGGGCATTAGCAATGACCTCTGTATATGTTATAACATAAGGTTATCCATCACACAACCTCAAAGGCCACCCTACAAGACGCACGGCTGCACATACGAAACTATCCACCACAGAAATGAAACACATCTGAGATCCGGGCGCCACATAGTTTAATACACTAAAACTTAAAGTTATTAATGCACATTGAAAACATTCCTAAGCATGACCAATGAACTTGTTAATGTAGGTATATCCAATTCAGAGATCACTCCCAGCATCAAAGAAAAAGGTTAGCTTTTGTTCAGCCTAAAATTAGCTTATACTGTGTCTGGCTCATTGCTTTGCACCTAAAACTGACCCAAATTTATAGGTATCTCAAACATACTTTTCACGTGCATTGGATATTGTATTATTTTCATTTGTTTTCTCGTGGCACTATGACCTTCATAAACATAAACAGCAACATAAAATCTACTTTCAAACAGATTGCTTAATATATAATGGTATAGCCCTCATAAATAATCCTCAACTAGAACATTAAGAAATGTAGAGTCGCCGCGAGTTCCCTCCCAGACACTAACCTCATGCAATTCGAAAGTCTCCAGGTTCCAGAACTTTATTTTGAGCAAATCCAAGTTTCAGAACTTCATTATGGCTATTTATCTTTATCAAGGCTCAAGTGATCATTTACAGCTAAATAGAAACAATATATTTAGCAGAAATTACAGAATCACCACAATTACTTTGGGACAAAAGTTTTTTTAGGAGATTGGGACAAAAGTTTACATTAAATAATATGTCGTCGGTCAAACAAATTATTTTTAAAATTAACACAGAACAAAAACTTACAAGCAATCTTCAGTTTTGTTCGCATCCCATGGCTCTGCCCCCAATTAAACAGAGACTCTTCGGCATCTGTAGTGATCATTTTAGCAATCATAGAACTTTTGTTGTCCCCAACAGAACTGATCATAGCAGTAATTTTGTCTTGCAACAGATGCAGAACTCGGTCAGCATCATGGCTGCTACTCGAGATCATGGAGTTTATGATGCCAAGCATATAGTTAAGAGACTCAAGTTCATTTCTAGGGCTAAATGGACCAAAATCACCATCTCCAGCAAAATAAAGCTCTATCTGGTGTATAAAACCACTTGATTCAAGGAATTTTATATATAAGTTAAATATAAGAAAAATAGTCTTTCTACCTCATTCAGATGTAATATCCTTGCTGCCTGAATCATCTGATCTAATAAGTCAATAATCACTTTGTCACAGACATCACAAGGTATTATGTACTCATATTTGAGGTTCCTGGTATCCAATGAATTCTGGGAGTAAAGTTAAAATCAGATAACCCTCTCAAGAAAAAAAAAAGTTAAATCAGAACGCAACCAAAAGCGGGAACAAATAGCCAGACATAATAGATAAATGCTTGATGGTAAATAGAGCACAAGCTTGATTGTATTGAGTCAATCATGACCGTTACAAACTAAATCGAGCATGCATACATCAATCATGTTTCATCAATCAAACAACCGACCAACCAACATGGGCAAATGATAACTGATGATCTCCTTCGTACTGGGCTTTGACCATCTTTTCAGTTCTGTTTTCTCTTTCATTTCTTCTCACCTGAGATTCTCTATTTCCCGGGTTGTGTCCTCAACTCTTTATTACTCCCTCTGTTTGTATCTTTTGCACTAGATTATGTAACAAATTGAGTTACTAAATGAAACAATTTTGATCTTCCTGTTATTTTCTTTACTTCCTATGTAGTTGCAGTATCTCTCTCTCTCTCTCTGATACATACAGTATTCCTTATTTTGCTTTGCCATTGCGGCAACAATGTGGGTGTGGGAGCCAACTTAAAAACTTTTCCCATAACTGTGTGGAATTATATAGAACTCAAAACAGCACATGTGATCAAAATCAAGACCCTTACCGGCTACCTGAGTTCATGAAAGACATATATGCATTCCTTTTACTCTGGGAACAGGGAACGCCAAATCCTAAATCTCCAAAATAGGCAAAGCTTCATCTCTTCCCCTCAACTATTTTCTACTATTTCCCATAAACACAAGTAGAACGCCAAAAATCCATTTAGGTACGACTGACGTCATACTAACTTGGGACAATGAGATAATATCAGTTACCAAGTAAAGTATGCATGAAATTTCATGCTAAGAACTAAAAAAGGTGTTTTTCCCCCTCTTGAGTTCAAGAATCCATGCTAACCTGCTTCTCAGCAAAAAATGGGTCCTTCTCGGAAAGCGGCTGAAGGCTAATAACAAACATGGGACTTCGCTTTGCCTCTTCGCTTGTATCGGTTTCAGCAAATTTCTGTTGTCAAAACCGATCAACAAAAAATACCAGGAAGAAATGAAAGCAACCCCAACCACACGCAAATGGCAAAGTTCCGAGGAGAATGAGATGTCACCTTCGGGTTTATCTTGCTAATCTCGACGGAGGGCTGCGAAGTCGCCATTGCCGAGCTACGCCTTCGTCTCGAAGCGCGACTTGGAACCTGAAGCCTACCAGATGTTTGCCAGAATGTCTAAGCAACTGCACTATAAAACCTGCTCCTCCTGGCGGTTTGCGACTTTAGACTTGAATAACAAGCAGAGCTAACAAATCAAATGGGTGTTGCTGTTGATGTTGCACGTAATCTTTGGCAAACGCAAACAGGATCGACGGATCCACTAACCCAGTACGGGATTGTTTGGGTTAAATTGCTGTTAGTTGGGCTACTGATTTAGGTGTAGAAAGCCCATTTAACACTTTCTCAAACTTCGTAGCGAAATAAAAGTTAAAATAAGTAATTTATGAAATCCGTGTGGGACCGAGTTAAAGTGCAGCAGCCAGCAGCTAATAAGCCGGGTTTTTACAGTGAAAATAAAATCTGTGTCATAATGTATTTAATTATGACTTAAATAAGCAATTAAATTGAAAAGGCAAAAAAAAACCATTTCCCCTAAATTTTAATATATTCATGACCAACTCCTAGTCTCTCATTCTAGGGCCATTTGTATGATCAATTCCTATGATCTTAATATAAAAAATGACTAAAATAGTTAGATAACAAATTACCAAAATATTCTTAAAAATATATATATATGTTTATCATATAGTAAATAGAAAAGTGAATATAGATAAAATAAAATGATGCAAATTTAAGAATTATTTGTAAAAGATTTTAAATAATAAAGATGTAGCTAACCGATTTACTATTAAAATTTAAAGATTGATGGAATGAATATATTTTTGTCAAAGTCTCCTATGCCTAGTATTTGGATTATCAAAGAATTGATAATTAAGATTATTATAATAATTAAAATGATCAATAATTAATCACAATCAAACAAAATAATATAGTGAGATCTAAAAATTTTAAATAAAATAACTAATAATTTATTTAAATTACCTGGTACCAAACGGATGTTTGTCCCAGGCGCAACCAATCTTTCTCTGTAGTTAGAATCCATCTCATCATGTATTTAACCAAACTCTCCTTGTAGCTTTAAATTTCAAATAAAGTGCTATATTACAATTCCAACATATTGAATGAGATCATTTTTTATTAATTAATTAAACACTTCCGAGTGATCAATTAAGTATCCTGTTTATGGACACGTGAACATGTTGAAGCTATGTAGTCCACTAATTGGATCTAGTATCACAACATTAGGTACAACTAAAACGAACTACCAAATGTTTTTTTTCTCTCTCTGTTCAGTTGAAGTACTTGAGAAAAAAGAATTAGAATTGACATTTTGGCCTTTCCAATTACCATCGCACGTTGCTTTTTAACTTTTTTAAATGACATGCATAGGCATAGCATCCAATGATAAAAAGTGATTAAATCTCACCATATATATATATATATATATATATATATAATTTAGAGGATTCGGTGATAGTTTTATAAATAGTCTACGTTGTTTCTTTGTTCAGCATTCTTATTTATTATTTTTCTAGGTTTTTTAGAATTTTGCAACCTTATTTTTTAAAAAATGTTATACATGGCACGCATTAATTGTAAATATTATAAATGACATGTTTTAAGAATATTATATATGGCACGCATTAAATATATAACCATTGATCAATGGACGCGTTATGCTCTTGAGATATATATATATATATATATTCTTTTGGAGAGAGAGAGTATTTCACCAATCGAGTCACCGGTATTTGACATATTCATACCTAACGATTTTTCACAAAGTGGTGACGAAACGTATAACTTGTACAAATCTTTCCATTTTCCAATTCGATCCGATCCATTCGTTCGTAGAGCTATTTGCTCGATCGCAGACATATCTGCAACACCTCTAACAGAGAAACAAATAGTAAATTTGGAAAGAACTTATTGTCAGCCTCTTTTAGATATGAATCTATCTGATTCAGAAGGGAAGAACTTGCATCAATATCTCAGTTTCAATTCAAACATAGGTTTGATTCACACTCCATGTTCTGAGAAATATTTACCATCTGGAAAGAGGAAAAAATGGAGTCTTTGTCTAAAGAAATGCGTTGAGAAACGACAGATGTAGGGTTTGTGATGATTTTGAAATCTTTTCTACTAGGTAATCTATTATCCTTATGCATGAAGATAATAAATTCAATCGTTGTGGTCGGACTCTATTATGAATTTCTGACCACATTCTCCATAGGGCCTTCTTATCTCTTCCTTCTTCGAGCTCGGGTTATGGGAGAAGGAATCGAGAAGGAGGTATCCGCAACAACTGGTTTTATTACGGGACAGCTTCTGATGTTCATATCGATCTATTATGTGCCTCTGCATCTAGCATTGGGTAGAGCTCATACAATAACTGTCCTAGTTCTACCCTATCTTTTGTTTCAATTCTTCTGGAACAATCAGAAAAACTTTTTTGATTATGGATCTACTACCAGAAATTCAATGCGTAATCTCAACGTTCAATGTGTATTCCTGAACAATCTAATTTTTCAATTATTTAACCATTTCATTTTACCAAGTTCAATGTTAGCCAGATTAGTCAACATTTATATGTTTCGATGCAACAACAAGATGTTATTTGTAACAAGTAGTTTTGTTGGTTGGTTAATTGGTCACATTTTCTTCATAGTAGCTCCGTTCCATGCCTCATTTTATAGGAAACCTCAAAGTGGCTCTATTTCATTATATTCCATCTATATCCCAATTCCATTCATTTAATATCCCTTTGGTGTCATTGACATAAGAGATGTCATTTATAGTCTATATGTTTCTATATATGGAAAGTGAAGAAATCATCATATAATAATCGACAAATTGCAATAGAAAAGAAAATGGGGGTTTGTGATGATTTTGAAATCTTTTCTACTAGGTAATCTATTATCCTTATGCATGAAGATAATAAATTCAGTCATTGTGGTCGGACTCTATTATGGATTTCTGACAACATTCTCCATAAGGCCCTCTTATCTCGTCCTTCTTCGAGCTCGGGTTATGGAAGAAGGAACCGAGAAGGAGGTATCCACAACAACTGGTTTTATTACGGGACAGCTCCTGATGTTCATATCGATCTATTATGCGCCTCTATATATAATAATTTGTATATATAGATATATACAAATTATTATGTTAAGTTCTTCCTCCTCCTTTGTGAGATCGCATGTGCATTTTGTACAATCTATTTCTTTATTTCCCCATGAATCGTATGCTTGTGACAATAGCGACAAAATTTTCTCAATTCTAATCGACTGGATGTATTGTGTGGATTTTTTTTAGTAATATATCTAGAAATGCCCGACGATTCTTTATTGACATCATTTCGAGTACAACAGGTACATTCCAAAATAACTATAACTCTAACTTCTTTACCCTTGGCCATGAACTTTCTTTGAATTTTGGATCGACTTAACTCTTCTATTTTGATCCGAACTCAAGAAGAAGATAAGAAAAAAAAATTAATAGAAGTTACTAACTAGAAATGAAATGTAATTTCTAAAGATTTCAATACAATTAAAAATTAACAAGAAATTCGAATTCTATTTCTATAAATTTGATTTCCATACATAATAGAGTATTATTCTATTATATTAATGATAATTAATAGTAAGTAATTAAGAAATTAATAATTAATACTAGTAAACTTAAATATTAATACTAATAAACTTAAATGATAATTAATAGAAAAGAAAATTTATTTAATTTTATTAAGGATAATTAATCTTCAAAATTGAATATTAAAAAAAGAAAAAAATAAATATTAACTAATTAAGTAATACTTATATATATATATAAAAGAGAAAAAATAAGCATGTGAAACATTTTTGTGCAAAGCGATTTTACACATATATTTTTTTTATTTTTTCGATATCTTTCTTTATTAATAACTTAAATAAAAAATAATTTTATAAAATTAAAAGTTATATAAAATGATTATGACGAATAATAATGTACAAAAGTTTGTCAAAATTTAAAAATTATGAAAAAAATATTATTAATAATTTGAATCATATATTTATTATCCCTAATGATTCTTTAAATTATCAATGAAAAGTAAAAAAAAATAAATAAAAATATGTCTAAAATTAATAATCATTTCACACGCTCGTTAGACCATATATATATATATATATATATATATATATATATATATATATATATATATATATATACTTACCGTCTATCAAATTAATTGTACTATCATGTTCTAAACTCTAATGGACTTTGAAGTCACGCAGAGTGCTTGTTCAAGCAGCACATGCATGCATATTCTCTGCATTTCATTTGCTCGCAAGAAGTGAACCTTATGTTTCTTTTTTTAGGAAAGATAAAAAAAATAGATTTTTTTATATTTTTATTCATATTTCATGAGTGATCACAACTCCATATGTTTTTCCATCAAATCGTATATATTGGAAATTATTTTAGGCCCCGTTTGGGGACATGGGAAAATAAAGAAATGAGAAAAAAAATACAGTAAAATTTACTAAAGACGTTTGGATGTTGATTTTTTTGGATTTAAAATCGTGATTTGTAGTCCATTACAATGTAAAAAAAAATATGATATCCGGACTAGGTTTTTTTTTTCTTTGGACAGCACCTTGCGTGAGATTAGACATAAAGGAGAGAGGTTTGCAATCAATTCATTATTTTAAAAAAAAATTCTACCATTACGCAGCTGAACACCTCCAGTAAATATTTTTTTAGATGTTTATAAACTATACTACGAGACTTTTTGACAATTCACATATCATAAGATTTTTTTTAGTCTGTGGAGTAAAATATATTTTACCCAAACAGGCCTTTAAATGTATGAAGTTTCCGAAATTTAAACTTATTAACGTTACTTATGAGATATACACATGCGTGCCGACGACTAATCATGCTAATTAAACATCATTAAGGATAAAAACATGGGAACAGCTGTTCCACTGCTTGTTAGAGCTAATTTAATGCTGTCAAGTTGTGCTGGATTCTCGGCATATGAGTTCTTCAGTAGTGTCATTAAACTATTTTTTTTCTTTTGATCGTTTTGATGATAACCTGTTAACTGAAATATAAATTAAAATTTTTAATTAGTTTTACTTTTATTATTTTTAATTAATTAATTAATGTGTCGCGCGTTTAGCAACTCAAGCATGTGATGCCAAATTCTTTCAAGTATTAATTATGAAGTTAAAGAAGTTGACTCTTCCCAATGGCTATGTACTCTTCATGCGGGACATATTGTACAATGAGAGAGGTTTTTTTTCGTATCTTATCTTAGCATATTATATATGAATTTAATAGATGTATAATTTTTTTTGGCATAAATTCAAGGGTCGAAGTTAAATATAATTTTACTAAAAATTAGTTACTTTGGGAGGAAGAAAGTTACATCTAAATCTAATCTAAATAATTAGACATTTTTATTGACATATAAATTAATTTCGTCGTTCATTAAATTGTTCATCGTGTACTCTGACCAACTCCTCCTTAGCTGTTCTTTTACCATATATAAAAGAAAATTTATCCTTGACCAACTATTGTTGGCTCATAAATAGAGATTGACTTCTTAACTATAATTATGCACGTTTGCCTCCTAAGTTTTCTAACTGTTCTGCCTTGATATTTCTCCTTACCACAGGTCAGGACTATCACCGGAGCAGGAGAACTCTAATCCTTTTGGTTTCATTTTTATTAATAATGCCTTGAACCTATCACTATTTCCTAAGATATGTTCGTCTAATGTTATAATATTTTTTAAGTAAATATGATATTATAAAAGATGGCATGTTTTTTTAGGTGAGATTTAATATTAGCATATGATTAATTTGATGTTGAAAAAAAAATTATTTATTCTTTGGTCGACGTGATGTTTTCAAAATTTGAAAAAGAACTTCTTAGGAATGTAATATTTTAGTGCACATATTTCTCATAATATTTGATTCGTGCTATAAATATATAATTGAAACATAAATGTCTGGAATTGTGAACTCCGATAACACTTCTTGGTCAAAAATAACTTTCGGCAGTACAACATTAGAGATCTAGAACACTAATAATGAAAATAACTAAAAAGGTAATACTTAATTATCAGATCTAAAATTAAAACTTACAAGCTTACAAAAACAAATTAAGTTAAGAGTACATACGAAGGCAAATCCGAGAAACAATCTATATAAAATTTGTTGACTTAAGTGGAAGAATGCAACCTAAAATCGAGCCTCGTTATTAATTTTCCTGTGCACTGCGTTCAGGCGAGTATCCACAAATATATAATAATATTTAAAACGTGTTTTTCATGTCAACGACTATGTTATAGGTTTATACATTGTTTTCGACAATATGTTATAAGTATCTACATATATATATATATATATATATATATATATAATCATATTGAAATTTCAATGAATATTCCAAATATTTGTTCCCACTTACATTTGATATATTAATTTAAACGTCAGAAGAGTGGATGTGTACTTCCCATCGTCTTTTTATGATTTTATCCATTAAATCAAGTATTTATACATTCGAAAGAAATATTGAATGGATAGATCAGATATCATTTGTATACATTTTTAATCAGACAATTAAAATAAAACAAAAGATGGTATAATATTCATTGTTTAAAGATGGACACCTCTATTTAATTTATAATTAAAGTCGGATAAGGTAGCCATTAGTTTCTCAATTGCTCTGCCACTACAAAATATTTAATTTCCATTTACTTTTTCTCGGTGGAGATTACTGACAAGTTCCATTTCTGATAAACATCATTAAGTAGGGTGTTGAGTCTTATCTGTTTAGCAATCTGAATCAAATATAGAAATAAAAACTTTTTTTTTCTTCGGCGCTTTTGCCAAAAAAAAAAAGGTTTCACCTTTCATGGCCGTTTGGTCCATATCCAACTCTTCAACCACCACACAAAGTCGCCAACACCTCCTCCTTCCCACTGATGCACCCCACTCCACGAGGCACAAAACGTCCACTCTCCTCGGACCCACACTTCACCCAACCCCCAACAAATTCCCATCGCCCGATCCGAATCCGACGGCCGAAGTCCCCATCCTTTTTTCAACATCTGACACGTCATTATATGTGGTAGGTAAAGATGGGTGACATTTGCATTTCCCCGCTGCGGCATTAGAGGAGTTGAAGTAATATTGTTTATATTATTATTACAGGTAACTAAGAAGGAAGGGCCTTGCTGTCATCATCGCCCACGTCACGAGCCACCCATGACCGCCGGACGATCAGCATCGACGGACGGTCAAGATCCGTCTGCCCAATGGCGGTGACGCCGCACTGACGTCATGCTATGGCCTTGAACCGCTCCGAAGAGACACCGACCGGGTACGAATGGCTCATTTTTTTTTCTAATAAGGACGGTCCTCATTCCATATTTATATTGCTAATTAATTTTAATTTGTAATCAGATAATATCAAATTTTTAATTTTACATGCGTTGTCATTTTTATCATTAAAATTTTCGATTGTGCTATCGACATGAATAATAAAAATATAATCTAATAATAAAGTAATATAGATTTTTAAAAAAAAAAGACGAAGAAAATAAGAGTGAGATCGTTGGCCTCAATCTTAGAGGTGGACTTAGTTTCATGTGGAGAGGATAGGAGAAGGGTGCGACCTCCCCCTTTCCACCTCTGCGCATGTGCGACACTCGGAAGGGGAAAGGAGTGGTCAGCCTTCTTTCTACTTCTACACGCATAATGCGTCGAAGGGAAAGAGGCGACCTCTAGCGCATGACTCGTCGAAGGGGAAAGGGATGGCTGCCCCTCTCCCCCTCCAACGTGCAGAGGCCAAGGGGGGAAGTCATTTTTGCATGTTGACAAGTTCGCAGAGAGGAGAGGGACAATGCCTTTATTTTCCTTTGCCCACGTCGACGAGAGCAAAAGGAGAGGGACGTCAGACCCTCTGCGAGCTCATCAATGAACTTACAAGAGAGGGTTGATGTCTTCCTTTTACGACCTTCTCCGTTTGATCGTCTAAGAGTATCGGATGAAAGCGTTGACGACGATAGAAAGGAGAGAAAAATGAGATTTTATAAAAAAAAATTGTTATTTTAATAATATTTATTTATTTTATTTTTAAATAGCATGACACACAAGTTAATTAAAAAGGATAATTAGTGAAAAATCTAGTTATAAACTTTAAAAAAAGTAAAGTTGGAGAAATTTACCCGAGTCCAATACCTTCTCGAGTTCAGCTCAACCTCCTCCTCTCCAAGCTTTTCTAAACCCTTCCGGCAAAAAAAAAGAAAAAAACAAAAAAAAAAACTAAGCGATCGTTGCATGGCGGAACAGCTCCTCGCCTCCAGGCATGGAAAGAGGGCAGCATTGTCTTCTCCTCGCCGGGTCGAGCGCGGCATTTTCTCTTTCGCTGGCTACGAGTACTCCAGCGCCTCCAGGGTTCTTCCTCTTCGACCCTGGTCTCGTTACTTATTTCTGCACTGCATTGTTCTCCTCCATCGCGGCAACATCTGCATTCTGGTCATCCGGGTAGATTATCTCACCGTCGAGCGTCGAGCGAGCCCCTATCGGGATGGGGCGGGTGGAGGATGACGTGGCCCAAACCAAAACGCCACGGGCCCACCTCCAGGCTTGCCTGCCCCGCCGCGCCCCACTCTCTCGTTTCCCGGTTCCGAACGAAGACTGAACTTCCCATTTTATCCTCACCAACTCCCCAACCCCCTCCACCCATATATTTCACCCTTCCCTCCTTCCGCCCCCTCCCAGGGAAGAGATCGAATACAAAATCGCTCATCTCTTCTCACCCTTCCCCCACCACCGTCGGAAACAATGGGCTCAATCGGAACCAATGAAGAGGTCATCTTCAGGTCGAAGCTTCCGGACATCCAGATCAACAACGACGTCCCGCTCCATGACTACTGCTTCGAGCGCCTCGCGGACTTCAAGGACCGGCCGTGCGTTGTGGACGGCGCCAGCGGCGCCGTCATGACCTATGGGGAGGTCGACGCCGTCTCCCGCAGGGCGGCCGCAGGGCTTCGGAGGATGGGCATCGAGCAGGGGGAGGTGATTCTGATCCTGCTCCGGAACTCTCCCGAGTTCGTAATCACCTTCTTCGGGGCCTCCCGACGGGGGGCAATCGCCACCACCGCCAACCCGTTCTATACCCCGGCAGAAATCCACAAGCAGGCCGCCGCAGCCGGCGTTCGCCTCATCGTCACAGAGTCCATCTATGTCGAGAAGATACGGGGTTTCGCGGCGGAGCGGGGCGTGACAATCGTCTGCGTCGACGAGGCGCCCGAGGGGTGTTGCCATTTCTCGGAGATGATCAACGTCGATGAAAACGAGCTCCCGGCAGTTAAGATCGACGCGGACGATGTCGTGGCGCTCCCTTACTCCTCAGGCACCACTGGACTTCCAAAGGGCGTGATGCTGACGCACCGGAGCCTCATCACGAGCGTCGCCCAGCAGGTGGACGGCGAGAACCCCAACCTCTATTTCCACAAGGACGACGTCCTCCTCTGCCTGCTGCCCCTGTTCCACATCTACTCCCTCAACTCCGTGCTGCTCTGCAGCCTGCGGGTGGGCGCGACGATACTGATCATGAGGAAGTTCGAGATCGGGGCGATGCTTGAGCTCGTGCAACGCTACAAGGTGAGCATCGCGCCCTTCGTGCCGCCGATCGTACTGGAGATTGTGAAGAGTCCCCTTGTCGACAGCTACGACCTTTCATCCATCCGCATGGTGATGTCCGGCGCCGCCCCAATGGGGAAGGAGCTTGAGGACAAGTTCATGGCAAAGTTGCCAAATGCCGTACTCGGTCAGGTAAGAGAACTCCTGGTCTCTCATTTTTTTTTTCGATGCGTCCTGCGTTCTCTTATTTCGTTTCCCACTCTTGCCTTTCGGTTTGAAAAATTCTTCTTCGCTGTGTGGACCAAGAGATTCTATTTAGGAAACGTAGAGAGAAACGACGGTGTTCAAAGGCGATCTCTCTCTCTCTCTCTCGCTCTTTCTTTTTCTTTTCTTTTTTTTTTCTTTCCTTGTGTTTGTTGTTTTGTCGGTTATTGGGACTCGATTTGTTAGCCCATACATTTATTGCCGCCGATAGCCAACATTTTTATCTTTATCTTGCATTTAATTTACATGTCAAACGTTTACCTCGAGACAGATTAGATTTCTTGTAAAATAAGTACATCAAATAATTTATTAAAGGAAGTACTGGTGTTCGCTTAGTAAATGCAGGAGTTTTTTTTATAAAGAGATATCTGAAAAATATTTTCCTTATTTTATTTAATTTTATCATAATAGAATGAAAATATACAAGTAAAAAAGTGGGAGAAATGTCCTAGGGTCATCCCCATTGAATAATGTTTTTCCCCTTGTGGGGAAGCAAATCTAAGTTAAGTTTTGTGGGGGGAGGAGGGATCAGGGATGTCCTCTTGTCTATAAGCGTTTATATTATATATTAATTATACATAAATATTCACAGAGTTTTTAATGTGGTATTGTGGGGGCATGGAACGGTTAATGAAACAAACAGTCGTAATGTGGTATGTGAGGACGTTCTTGTGAATTGTGATAGTTATACTCCCATGTCCATCTCCATTACCTTCAGATGCGGGTTGAGTACGGAATATTCAAGGCATCAATTGGCCCTTAATAAAAAAAGTACAGAAAAAAAAACCGAGACAGCAAAAAAAAAAAAATCAAGATTACAAATTCTGGATCATGGAAGTTAGTTCAAGAAGTATTTTTTTCATTCTCCCTGCCTAATCTTTTGGTTCATATTGCAAAAAGTTGACGAGATTACCTAGCTAGTCGCGAGATAATTGGGAAAAAAAACGAGTAAGGTAATGTTTAAATTCTGATATTACAAATGACAATGATATATTAGTCATTTAAAATTACGCTATATGTGACATTAACGTCATGACGGGGTGACTTGCGTGAATAATTTGTGGCCACAACTATCATAGGGTGGGTGGCCTTACGTTAGAGGTCCAATAATGCAAATACGAGCGCAAACTGTTAACCTTTACACTTGTTTCTTCGCCGTAGGGCTATGGCATGACCGAGGCTGGGCCAGTGCTGTCAATGTGCTTGGCATTCGCAAAGGAACCCTTCCCTGTGAAGTCCGGGGCCTGCGGAACGGTCGTGCGCAACGCCGAGTTGAAGATCGTCGATCCAGACACCGGCGTCTCACTTGGGCGCAACCGCCGTGGCGAGTTTTGTATCAGAGGAGCGCAAATCATGAAAGGTATGCGATAGTTTCACTTTATTTATTTATTCAGTTAATTAGTTACAAAATATTGCATATATCTGTGAGTCGGTAGCTTCGTAGTTCATAATTTGCGAAAATCGATTTTTAAATAAACAACTGGCCTCGAATGTAATCACATTGACACATTATGTGAAAAAGTCAACGAAGGAATGTGACGCAAGCTCTCTCGTTCGGTAGACAGTTGTAGCTAAGACAGGGATGGCAAAACAAACCAGCGGGAAGGTGATTGAAGTCTTAATCCTTTCTTTTTTTTCTCCCATTGGTAGTTAGGAAAGGGGGACACGATTACCAAAAATCCTACTCTTTCCCTTAGGTTGCTAAGTCTTGGCGTCATTTTTTATTCTTATATTCCCAGTAGTAGGTAATAGTTTAGAGTAGAATATGGAGAATGGAGACATATAGTTGTTGTATCGCTGCACCAAAACTTGCTCATTCAACATATTTAACTAATTGGCATCATTAGAGACCAATCTTTCGACATGTTTCCCAAAACTTCAAAAGTTACACGACATACATGGTACCAGCGAGACGCCAAGCCCAGGGACATCGGAGCAGGTAGTTTAATTGGCTGGAAAGAAGAGGTGAAGTGGTCTGGTCATGTGACGTCTTAGACTTAGCCGAAATTCCAACCAATTCAATTTTCCATATTACAAAGCTAAACATGTATCATATTATGGTATTAATCTTAAATAAGGTTGGAGTTACTATCGGTTATTAAAGAATCTGTTTTCATTTCAGATCAATTTAATTTTCCCTAGAATAGTTTTGATAGGAACCTCATTTATTAGAATTAAGTGCGGGTTCAAGAATATTGAATCAAATTAATTAGGTGAAAGACTCTCGGACACTAAGGTGATAATAAAAGAAAAGAAAAAAAATATTGAAATTGGGTAGAGTTGTGAGGTCTTGAATTAATTGGACACAAGTTTGAGGGTACAAAATTTGGAAATTGAAATTAGGTTGAGACATAAAGTTTTGAATTAATTAATGTTCGTGCGGCGTGCCTTAGCACGTCTGGTCACGTTTACTTACTACCACAGGACCACGTGACCTTTTTGAGTCATTAGGAACTTTTTTCCGGACGGACCAGACCAGGAAAGCAAATCGTTCAGTAACCATCGGATTATGCAAGAGAAAAAAATAAAAAAAGAGAGCCAACAAAGAGGTTATTTTTCCTGGTCTACCAAGATAAATGGTCAATTAAATATTTAAATTTCAAAATAAAAAAAAATGAAGTAGTCTTTGTGGAAAGATCCAGCTGCAGAGCATTACTTATATGCTGTAGTGCTACTGACCTGTTCACAGTGTTTAATGGACATTTTACCTGGTCCGCATGGGGACATGTCGGTCGTTGGGACGAGTTCAAGAGTCATTGGGGTTTTCAGTCTATTCCATTTAGGAAAAATTGCAAAAAACCTAAATTTTCATGCTTATTGCAAACACGGCTTAAACTATAATTTGTTAGATTAAAAATCACAAAATTTCAAATGTTATTATATTTATCCTAAAATTATTTTTTATTGGACAAAAAACATGAAGTTTCAGTTCTTTTTCCATATTTGGCCTCAACATATATTCTTAAGATATTGGAATTTGATGTGAAAAAATTATATTGTTAAATTGATACTATATATATTACATCATTTGTACATAAAAATAATTTTGTTGTGTATGCAACTTTTGTTTGAAAATAAATTATTACGATTTTCATCATTGATAAATTCATACCATTAATCTCTATCCTACATTATTTATTGATTAATTAATTTTAATATATACTATGAATTAGAATAATAAATATTAATGACTTATATAATATTCACTTATTTAATAAAAATACATAATTATACTTTTTTCTATTTATTTTATAGTTTGGGTACAAACAAAACAATATAATATAATATAATATAATATAATATTCACTTTTCTAATAAGTTTATCATATGATTCACTTATATATATTTGTGGCTACACATGAGACAAAAACTCATGTACTTTTGTTAAAAAAAAGTTTAAGCTAAATTTAATAACATTTTGAAAGTTTGTGACTTTTAATCTAACAAATCAAGGTAGGGCCGTGTTTGCGAAAAGAATAAAATTTAGGTGTTTTGGTACGATTTTCCCTTTCATTTATTATTATACTTCAGAATACGGAACCATGCATATATGTAGACCCCGTCAACATCCAGTTCGTAATGTGACATGACACAAGAATTAAAGCCTTGGAATTAGGATTGTTCCACCTGTGCTGTATCTGCATAAACTTCAAGCTAGCATTTGAGGTGTTAATACCAACTATGACATCGACATACAACTGTGTGTCGATGTCACGCAGTGGGGAGTCCACGTTCTGGCAAGCATTTCATGTCGGCTCGATCACTGTCTTTTTCTCAATCAATCATATTTTGGTTGGTAAGGCGTCATGTTAGAGTTGATGAATATTTCAGGACCTCTTGTTTCTCACATTGGGTTCGTCCACGTGAACTTAGGAGAATCTGAGTATTACCCAATTAACAGTATTGCTGGCGTACGAATGAAAGGGAGGGTTCGGGGGGCCCCGCCCCCCGACGGCGGTCCCGCTCGCCGGTGAGCGGGAGGGGGTTCGGGGGCAGCGCCCCCGAAATCTAGACGGATTTTGGGCTTTTGTTTAGCCGGCCCGTGTGGTTCGGATTAGGTTTTTTCTCTGTTTGTTTGGGTTTTAAACCCGGTTTGGAGAGGCTATTAATAGCCTAATTTTCTAATGTAATTTGGGTGCGGCGACTGAAAACCTAAACGACCCTGCTGCAATTAATAGCCCACAGATATTGTCTCTCCGAGCAACTTGTACAATGACTTATTATCTGTTGGGTCTCCGAGCAACTTGTACAATGACTTATTATCTCCGAGCAACATAAATTTTGAAACTTCAGAGGTGGATCCACAAGATACTTCAGTTGAGTCTGTTACAGAACCGAATCAAGAGAACTCGGTTAATGAAGTTGAAGATGCAGATTCAGATGAAGACCCAGATATTGGTACTACCATATCAGTTCTCAGGAGATCGACACGAGAAAGAAGAGCACCTTTGAGATATTCTCTTAGTGCTTTGAGTTCGTTTCATGCTTTGAGCATCATCGGAGAAGAATCTAGTTCTGTAAAAGATGCAAGGTCTATGAATGATGCAAATCAGTGGGAGCTTACTATGGCAGATGAGATGCAATCACTGGATAAGAATGAAACATGGAGCTTGTGTCAATTGCCTAAGGATAGAAAGGCAATTGGTTGCAAATGGATATTCAAGCGAAAGCTGAAACCGGATGGGACTGTGGAGAAGTACAAGACAAAATTGGTAGCTAAAGGGTACTCTCAGGTTGAGGGAGTCGATTATGATGAGATTTTCTCTCCCGTGACGAAAATGACTTCGATCAGATTTGTTCTATCTCTGGCAGCAGCATATAATCTTGAGGTAGAGCAGATGGATGTGAAGACGGCATTCCTTCATGGGGACTTGGAGGAAGAGATATATATGAGACAACCAGAAGGCTTTGAAGTTCAAGGTAAAGAGAAGCTAGTGTGCAAGTTAAAGAAGTCTTGTTATGGATTGAAGCAGTCGCCAAGGATGTGGTACCAGAAGTTTGATACGTACATGCTCGAACTCAAGTTTGTACGTTCAGATTCAGATCACTGTGTTTACGTGAAGAGAGTTGGCGATCAATTTGTCATTCTTACACTGTATGTGGATGACATGTTACTGATTGGAAATAGTATGAAGATAGTAAATTCAGTGAAGGGTTAGTTGGTCAAGAAGTTTGAGATGAAAGACTTAGGGCCGACGAATTTTATTTTGGGTATGCATATTAGAAGAGATCGTCAGAAGCGAAAGTTGTGGCTAGGACAGGAGAAGTACATAAAAGAGGTGTTGAAGAAATTTAACATGGCAGACTGCAAGCCAGTGAGTACTCCTATGTCTCTATGAGCCAAACTTTCTGCAGAGCAATGCCCGAAGACGGATGAAGAAGCTGAAGAGATGGATCGTGTGCTATATGCAAGTGCAGTGGGCAGCTTGATGTATTCCATGGTGTGCACGCGTCCAGATATAGCCCAAGCAGTGGGAGTCTTGAGTCAATATATGTCTAACCCAGGCAGGGAACATTGGAATGCTATCAAGAGAGTTTTCAGGTACTTTCGTGCAACTTCAAATTTTTTGTTGTGTTTTAAAGGTACAAGGAAAGGAAAGATGCTTGATATTGTGGGCCATGTAAATGCTGATTGGGGTGGAGACATTGATAGTAGACGATCCACTAGCGGATATATTTTTACATTATTTGGGGCTGCACTAAGTTGGATGAGCAAGAGACAAAGCGTGGTAGCACTTTCTTCTACAGAAGGAGAATATATGGCTCTTACTCATGCTGCAAAAGAGGCCATATGGCTACGACGGTTGTGCTTGGAGCTCGGATTTGAGCAAGGTGCTATAGAGGTGAGATGTGATAATCAAGGTGCTATTCAGTTAGCTAAGAATCCCGCATTTCACCCACGCACAAAGCATATTGACATCCAATACCACTTTATTCCGGAAAAGGTGAAAAATAAAGAGGTTCAGCTTGAAAAGGTTGATACAACAGAGAATAGTTCTGATTTTCTGACTAAAGCAGTTACAGGTGTAAAGTTTGAGTGGTGCTCTACTGCTGTCGGATTGAAGAAGAATGTTGCTGGCAAGGCTCTCATTGGTGTGAAATATCCACCAAGTGGGAGAATGTTAGAGTTGATGAATATTTCAGGGCCTCTTGTTTCTCACACTGGGTTCGCCCACGTGAGCTTAGGGGAATCTGAGTATTACCCAATTAACAGTATTGCTGACGTACGAATGAAAGGGGGGGTCGGGGGGGCCCGCACCCCGACGGCGGTCCCGCTCGCCGGTGAGTGGGCGGGGGTTCGGGGGCAGCGTCCCCGAAATCTAGACAGATTTTGGGCTTTTATTTAGTCGGCCCGTGTGATTCGGATTAGGTTTTTTCTCTGTTTGTTTGGGTTTTAAACCCGGTTTGGAGATGTTATTAATAGCCTAATTTTATGATGTAATTTGGGTGCGGCGGCTGAAAATCTAAACGATATAGTGGAACTTCTTTGCAGGACGTAGCCCTAATATCAAGGGTGAACTTGGGTAAATTCGTGTGTCTCTTCTATTTTTTTTGCAATCTCTCTGCGATCTTCTCTCATTGTTCTCGGATTTTCCCATCAGTGTTCACATTCCAGTAATTCTTTACGTCTTGTCCCTATAGATATGGAGGTTTTTCTACACGTTGAAGTTTGAAAACATGACATATACATTACGTATACGACCCTAAACACCTCAGATACGATTCCATTAGCTGCCTTGCAATCTTTAATTAGCACTTTCAAAACCGTCCGTATCGGTAATTCATCATGAATGGTCCCTCAAACTAAAATTCTCACTTACCATTAGCCATTTTTACCAAGAGTGTATTGCATTTTTTATCTGTAGAACACTTGTACCCACCATTTATTTCTTCCTTGCTATGTACCTTGTCACCAATGCATATTCGCTTAATTGCAAGATCACACTCTAATTTCCACAGGCTACATTAACGATCCAGAAGCAACAAACAGCACTATAGACAAGGAAGGATGGCTGCACACTGGTGACATTGGTTATGTGGATGAAGATGATGAGATCTTCATAGTTGACAGGCTGAAAGAGATAATCAAGTACAAAGGATTTCAAGTGGCACCAGCTGAGCTTGAAGCCTTGCTGATTACACATCCAGACATCGCTGACGCTGCTGTTGTATCGTAAGTCTCAACCACACAAAAAAGAAATGGAAATAAAGTACTCCACAAAGTATTCTACACTCTCTTCCCCTCCTTAAATTTATAATATTTATGTAGGATGCAAGATGAATCCGCTGGGGAGCTCCCTGTTGCATTCGTTGTTCGATCTAACGGCTCTAAGATCACTGAGGATGAAATAAAAAAATACATCTCCGGACAGGTACATAATTCATCAAGCATCAGTTTCAAAACATTCTCGTGTCTTCTTTATTAGAGATCCTAGATCCTTGTTAGATATTCTAATAGCCAAACAGCTAAATTTCTGAATATCAAATCCTCAGTTGTTTCCGCTGTTGTTTCCTCAGGTCATTTTCTACAAGAGGATAAACAAGGTTTTCTTCACTGACGCCATTCCCAAGGCGCCATCCGGCAAGATCTTGAGAAAGATCCTTAGAGCTCAGTTGGCGGCTCCGTTGCCCACTGGATCCTTCTGAATCCGACCGGCCCTATGGTTCTCAACCACATCGTGCTGAATCATCCCGGCCATTACCTTTTCCTCACAGAAGACATCGAGTAGGGCGCCTGTAATATTCTTCCTACTCGGAGAGGGGTTTGGACTTTGGAGGGATTCTGGTGGATGAGTTGAGCTAGAACGTGGATTGTTTTGGTCTTTTAATCAAGCAACACAAAGAAATAAAAATTAAAATTTTATTCTAATTTATCAAATCAAGTTGTATTGTTTGATAAAGGAATATGAAATGTTATATATTTTTTTTGGGACACATAATGTGGTTATAAGTTATAGTTGTATACTTTTTTTTTTCTATTACAACAGTCCATGGACCTGAGGGAAAGAAAGTATGTATATTTGTCTGATCATTTTCAGAGCATTATCCTTCTCCCGTGTTCCTTATGGATTTTATGCGGAGTGTTTTGGGTGTTCCTTTATATTAATGCAGAGTGTTTTGGGTTCGCTCCTGTGGGTTTGACCTGGGGAATATATGGTCCACTTTTTTGTTCTATGCAAATATTGAAGGTTACAGTGGACAAAGTATTCACCATGGGGTGTGTCCTTTGAATAATGCTATAAATTATCTTTCAATTTTATCCTTTTTTTAAAAAAAATTATTTATCCAACTTTAATTTATAACGAGACAATATCATTTATAATATAAAATAAATTAAAAATAATATAATGAAAAAAAGTTAAAAGATGAAACAAAGGCTTGGCTTCCTCCCCTCGTACTTCCCCTCCGATTGAAAGTGTCCTCCTTTCTCGTTTCCTCATCGTCCGACGTCATGATCGGGGAGGCTGCGGAAGTGTTCTTATGTTGTCGGAAGTTTGCCTACCCCCGCCGGATGGCCGACTTGATGGACTGGGCTATGGACAAAGCACACATTGCCCTTGCTAGCTTGCTGGCCGCATGTTGGTGTTCATCACATCGAGCTGAAGGAAGCTGTTGGTACGGTCCTTGTAGAGTCATCGTATTCTTTTTCATTGTAGCAATGTTATCTATTTTATGATACTGAATGAGAGTCTCATCTACCACTTACCGTCATGTACGCGATTTGAGTTGATCTTACTGAATTAGTTGAGCTCGATTACGAGCCGACCTTTCATTGTGACCAGTGCGTTTAGTAGCACCATGTGAATATGACAATTCTAGTAGGTTGATTAATTAAGGTAACGTTTCGAAACATGATCGTGATTCTTTTTAAATTCTCGGTGAATAGATGAATTGACATATTAGTTCAATGTGTATTCGGATGAAGTTGAACGTAATGATGAGGAAAAAAGTTGATGCGATGGATGAAGTTTTTATGATTTTTGAATTAAAAATAATTAATATAATTTTATTATTAATAAAAATAAATTATAATATAAAAACTTTTATGGAAAATTTTGTTAAAAATATATTATTTAAATCCAAAAAACATTTTTAAAATTAATTTTATTTAAGGAAATATGAAATTTTTAATGAAATAATAAGTAATAAATAATATTATAGTATAATTTATTAAAATTAATTTATATATAATAAATAAATTATTTTATAAGGGTAAGATGTGAGTGAGAGAAAATAAGAAAAGAAAAAGAAAAAGCAAATGCAAAAAAAGTCACATCATGACAAAAGAAAATTGGACACATGATACAATGCTCTGATTCCACCAAAATGGTGCCAAGAAGGTGGAACCAGAGCGCTGAAACTAAGGTCACGTAAGGCCCTATTTCAGCCCATGATTCTACTGTAACTACAATGTCTTTGATTGCATTTGGCGGAACTAGGTGGAATCAGGATGCGGTTCCACTCTGGTTCCATTGCCAAATGGGCCTTAAGGATGATTGAAATAATTGGATAGGGGGATTGTGTCCTAGGTCATTGGGTTATAGTAGCCACATGTTCACATGTTCGATCTCTAAAATCATCATTTTGATCAAGATTTATTCATACCGCTTCACTTGAATATCATATTAGTTAGATATTAGTAGTTCTGAACACAAATGAGTTTCAACTGGGGGTGTTCACAAGTCGAATTGGACTTGACTTATGAACAAACTCGACCCGACTAGTTTGGTCGGATCGGGTCAAGCCCCCTAGAGGGTCAAATCCGACCCAACCCGACCCGATTCGGTTCGGGTCAGGTGGTCAGGTTACCCGACCACCCAATTTTTCTTTTTATATTTTTTTCTTACTATTCTTATATTTATTTAATATAAAAATATTATTTAATATTTATTTTAAATAAAAAATAAGTTTTCTAACTATTTAAATAGTTTATTTAGTTTTTTAAAATTTTTAAAGCAAATATAGGTCTAAATTTAAATAAAAATTTAAAAATCGAGTCATCGAGTCCTGTCGGGTCGGACCATCGGATTCACCGGGTTAGGTGAACACCCCTAGTCTCAACCAAAAAAGAAAGTAGGTTGATTATAATTGATGTATACCTCAAGGAGTTGTAATTCATTTTTTAATTTCAATTGAAGTTTAATCCTGCAACAACTTTTCCCTTCTTCGTCTGCTTTCTTCTTTTTCTCCTCTACATCTTCTTCCTCACTTCCAACCAGAGTAGGGATGACAAACAACCTGTTCGGGCAGGGGATGTGTCACCTACCCTGGCTTTTCGATGTGGGGGAATTTTGTTCCTCATCCTGTACCTCGTGGATCCTCGAACCTTCGTGGGAACCCTGATTCCATGAATCTTAAGATGAAAAATGTAAAGAATATAAAATATTTATTATTTATACAATATTTAGTAGCTAAAATAATAATTTCTTATTAAACAGAGAAATGGGGAAAAAAATAAAAAAATGAGAATCTGTACATAGTGCACATAGGTGAGGAAGGCGGCGGACGACAAGCTTTCATTCAGGCGATCATGCGCCAAGGCCATCGAAGCCACCGACATCATGGAGATCCAAGCCTAGTGAGTAGAGATGTAAAATTAACATTGCAGAAAGGTGAGGTGGCTCTTCTCCGATGGCTCTCCCCTTCTCGCTTTGCCTACCGTCAACGCCCGCACAATAGTATTGAGGGACAACAACTCGCCTCCTCGAACCAATGGTGCCTCCTTTATAAACCTCATCTTCCTTCTTGCTCATCTCTCTCTCCCTATCCTTCTTCCTCATCTTCTTCTCATGGTGTCCACTTTCGTCTTCTTTTCATGTGGTGCTCATGTCCGCCGGCAAGTCGATTCAATGGTTTGTCGGAGAGGACGATGTGGGTGCACTAGTTGTCGGCAACATTGACGACAAGAGCAAGATGATGACGGAGGTTGGGGAAGCGGTGGTCATTTATGGCAATGGGGATGCATATGAGGGGGAGTTTCAACATGGGTGTTGCAATGATGGTGGCGACTGGGTGCGTAGGGTTGTCGACGACAAATAACGTCGAATCGACAAATGATCGAAGAAGCTAGATCCGACGTCAAAGATGGCCTGCTCCGACAAATGATGACTCTAGTAGTCTGATTGATGGTCGACATCTTGAAAGAGAGAATGATACTTTTGATTTCTTAGGAGATATTAGGAGGAAGAAAGAAAGAGGACTAGGGTTTCTCATAACATTTATATGAAGATTGAATGGTTGAGATTGATGCTTTTGATTTGACAATTGATATCATTATAATAATATTATATATAATAAATTAAAGTACAAAGATTCGGAGACCCGACGGGCTAAGGGAACCCCTCTCCCCCCCCCCCCCCCCCCCCCCACCCCACACACACACCCTCCAAAAGAGGGCGTGGGGACATAGGGGCATTCATCTCCTTATTTTTTCTTTTTCCACTGAGTGCATGATTTTTATGTTGTTGTATGCCATATTGGATTTGATGATTAAAGTGTCAAAAGTCAAGTTGGATACACTTTCCTGATTCCTTCCAATAGTCCCCACATTTGCAACTCAAGAGCATATTGTCCCATTCTCACAAGAGTCCCTGCAATCAAAAAGGAAAAGTAGTGAGAGCGAATGACAAAATCCATGCCCCCAATTTTCTAGGCACCCGTGTGAGAGCCTAATTGTGTTTAAGACATTGGGGGTGGGGACACCGTCCACCACACTAGGAGGTGGATACGTTAGTGTCACACTTGGTTTGTTCCCGTATTTCATTTGTAGTGAGCAAAATTTGTAGATCAACAAAACTAATGAGTGTTAACCGAGAGAAAAGCGTGGAAACAAATGCTATAGTTACTGTGGAGGGTATCAAAGATTATGAAATTAGAACTTGATGCGGAAATAGGATGATCTGCACAAGGAATCCATTGGTAATATATTTTACTTGACGATGGCAGATTGAAACAGACGAGTTACCTTGCTTGAGGTTTTACAACTCTATGTTGAGTTATAAAATTGGAGCTTCATGGCATGCCAAAAGCTTGATGTAGAGCAAGCCAAGCATATTGTGAGGTATTTTAGCTGATGATAAGAGTTATGACCTCTTGAGATAAAGAGAAAATGAGACAAATTAGAGTGAGCTGGTCGTGATGGCACCACTCATTGTATCAAGCTAAAGTTATAGACTTATTATCAAATCTAGCTATTGGATATGGAGGAGATTGAATTGACTCATCAATGGATCGTTTGAGTGAAAAAGTTATTGATAGGAGAGTTAGCCATAGTAAATAATTCATCAGAGTTAATTTCAAGGAAATGAAGTTGTGGGCTTAGTGTTTGGACGGCAGAGGAGAAGGAAGTTGAAAAGGAGGCTATGTAAAAAGTAGTAGACGATGAAGAGAAAAAGATAAGGGATTCAACATATGGTCTTGGTGATGCAGATACCATGTCACAAGAAGTGAATACTTGATATATCTATTCTACATATTTTGTGATTACAAATACATAACACTTATAGAAAATTAATGCAACAAAATAACCATAAGAGAATGAATCATCACATCTTATGAGAGCTCGCATGATGACATTTGTGGGCGAACATTTTGGAGGAAGTTTGGCTAATTGGGATCCCCAAAAGCAGTCATACCCTTCATTTTCTAACCTCTAGATGCTAACCTATTTGAGATCTATTTTATTTGATTAAATTGTATCCACTTATCTATGCTAACCTCTAGATATGATATATATGTAGTTAAGTTGATTCAATTTCTATTAGATATTGATCGTTGCAGCCGATCGTCTAACTAGATCATAGATGAGATATGAGCCATTCATTCTTTTTTTTTGTCTATTTATGAAATTAAAGCTGATTTTTTATTTATGATAAAGTCCTAACCCGTAGATACTTTTAAGTTATCATATCACATCCATTAATATATTGTAATGCGCCTCAATTTCAAAAAAAGAGAGAAAAGAAACGAAGAGACCTCGGTTTCTCTCTCCCCCTCTTCATTGCACCAGCCAAGAGATTAACTCACGAACAGGGGAGATCAGGGGACATGAACATCCACCTTAAAACCCCAATTTCCTTGCTCCTTTCCATTTTTCTTCTCATCCAATGTGTGGGCTTACTGTTGATCGCTGCCAGAGGATGAGAGGGAGACGCCAATAGCTTCATCCGGGGCAGGCGGCCTAGGAGGACGACGAGGGGGAAGCTGAGGACAATCTAGTGCGTGACAAACCGAGAATCACGACTAAATAGGTGTGCAGTTTCGGGATCTATTTCATAGATTAAATTCTAGACGAATCAAGCATGTTTTAGGATCTCAATAAGACATAGAATCCCTGTTAGAAAGAGTAGATCGCACGATATGATTTTCATGAAGTTCCAACACTAATTCTACATCGATTCCATGCTTTAAACGAATGATTATGCCTGCCATGACATGTTGATATTGGAAACGTTATTACCGATTGCTCTATGTATTAAGAATGATTTTTTTCGTGATGATTAGTTAGATCTATTTGTCCATAACTTAGTTACGTGATGCATTGTTATATATCTTATAGTGATAATCTCTTATGTATGACAGTGGAAAATCACCAGAAAGACGAGCAGAAAATGTCTCAATGTTTTCATGCATTCTTTTCGTGCGACAAAACCCGACCTGAGTTCACTAAAATTCAGCTTGGTTTATGTCCAGTCCGGATTGGGTTCTATCGAACTCTGCCTGAATCCGCCATTATCGCGAGCTCGGGTGCTCTACAAACGACACGACATGGCCTAGGTTTAGGATGACCCGAGCTGGGTTCGTCCCGAGGAAGATGATCTGATAAGATGATCGTCTCAACTCGATCTCGTCCCAACTCGGCCCAAGTATGAATTGCACCTGGCCCTAGTTGCTCGGACTTTTTCGAGATGGATTCCGTCGGAACTCGGCCTAGATTTTACCTATACTTGGCCCAGGTTCTGACTAACCTAGTTATTATTTTCATGATTTTGACCCATGATTTATGTACTTATATCTGATCTGATTATAATGATAACTTGTGTCTATTATACCTCTGGTCTATCCCATGAACACGTTTGTAATACTAGTTAGATTCTATGTTATTATAATAGTAATGTGAGATTTAATGAATGTTCAATCCCCTTTTGGACGACCATCGATGAACTTTTAAACGGACGACTGCTCGACCTTGTAAGCGTTCGTTTTGTGGACGGAGGACATATGACCATTAAAACCCCCATGATTTATAAGTCTTGTCCGTCTGATTAATGAATTGCTCATATGAATATGAAAAGATGATTCGGAGCTGCTCCTGCTCCCTACGGTCTTGATTCGATATGGGGTTACCATTTATTCTATCTAGATGGAAGTTTTTCTAATATCCTAAGCTAAATATTTATATAACTAATTCTATTTTGTAGCGATTTTTAAGTAAATTATTAATGATCTCCAATGAGAAATTCAATCAAATATTGTATCATTAATGGGATCAATATGAAGCTAGCAATTAATATGCTTAATTTTTTCATTTGACTAATTAACTAGTTAACTATGTAGGGTACCCATGTTATATATATGTATATATATTATTACTATCCTTATCTTCTTCTACTAAAAGCAAAAATGATTTGAAGTTATGAACTAAATTAATTTGTGGCCAACCATGTATGTAGCAAAATGAGATTTGTTTAGATTAGTAATATTAAATATCATTGTTCGTTAATTAACTTCTCTAGAGGGGTTAAGAAAATCATCTCCTAGGTGGCTAGTACCCATGATAATACCAATTTTGTCATCCTCACATGATAAGAGCGTAATTAATCACATAAAATAATTAGTTATATTTGAAATTTCAGCAAGACATACACCTCAGTGATTGTACTGACTTACCTTAAAAGAAAAAAAACAAATGAGAGATGAACACTAGTAGCATGACAAACACCTAATAAGAATTTAAATTAATTTTTAAGTTGACACGTGACTACAAATCATACAAAAATAAAAATATGGAACCTTACCTAGTTACCGACTTACCATGCACGATCCAAGGGGGAAATAAAAGGAAGCTTTTACTTCCTTCTGCATGGTCGGCCAGAGGGACAAATAGGAAAAATAAAAAAGAAAAGTAGGTTAAAAATAAGAGGATTTTATTTACTGAAGCTGGCCAAACCAAGGAAGAGAAGGGAGAAGGTAGTTGTTTTTCTGGGCTGGCCGAATTAAAGGGAGGAATAAAAAAAAGAAAAAAGGAAAGAAAAGAGAAATTCGGAAGGTATGTAGGAAGGATCCTATTTTTTTTCTAAAATTTCTATATATTGAATTCAGTTTCATATTTGATTATTTTATTGAAGAAATTTCAAATTAGGAGTATGTGAACATTGATTCAACGTGTCCCATGAAATCAAATAGATCATTGAACTTTTGCTTGCTGTTTTCTTTATGGATGAAAATTTGCCACTAATAATTAGATATAAGAATTGCTCTAAAAAATATAAACTTTATATCACCTCATCTCCTATGAGTCTAGATTTCATGGGATTTGGAATAACCTAAAAATCATGTGTATGTATTATATTATCCACAAAATAGTGAGTACCTATCGTGTTGTTCTCGAAAATGATATAGGTTGTAATTTATGATCTTATTCACATTGGTCATATAGAAACCTAGAAAATTTAGGTGAGCTTGTTGCTTGAATTTGTTTCTTCTCCAATCTACCTAATACAATTTGAGTTAGTAAAAAATAAATTACATATAAGAAGATATCAAATTTACATTGAGGTTACCTTGTTGTCTTTAGATTTTAACGTAGAATCTAAATATGTACAACTACGAAAATTTCTAAGACTTATATAGAGTAGTATAAATTATGAAATTATATGTGTCTACTCTATTCCATGTCTACATTCATTGAGCTTTGGAATAAGTCAATCACATCTGTAGAGAAAGTTGTGTGTTCATCTTTAAAGTGCTATCATCCTATCCTTCGAAACTATTACTCGATTTTGTAAAGTAGGTGTTAAATAAAATATGTTGTAAAATTAATTCATTATTTAGTATTAGAAGTTTTCATTTAAAGCGGGAATCAATTGAAAAGAATATCTATAGGGGATGTTATAAATTGTTAACCGAACTTTACTCGGTTCACCAAAATAATATGAAATTTAGGTTGATTGTTGATTTTCCCAAGAACCAACCATAATGAAATAAAATCTAAAGCTTTTACAGATTAAGATTTTTGAAATATAGAGCTAAGTAAAATCAGGATCATTTGATTTTATTATTTATATTAATAAATATGAATTTTATTTCTCAAGGCATGCAATTTGTTAGGGTATAAGATGAAATCTTACCATTGACCAATTAATTAAGTTATAGGGCCAAAGCACGAGGGTTATAAGCATTGATCATTGTTGTGTCCCTGTAGGACATATTGGCATGCACACCATAGTATTGATAAGAACATTATAGGATTGAAAGAATAATAAGGGAAAACAAAAAAGAAAAGTCTTTTGATATCGCTTATGCTAGGTAAGTTAATTTCTCATACTCTATTTATTCACTTCTTTTTAATTCGGTGTAGCATTGCTTGTGATATATATGTATTGAATATGCCTTTGAATAAGTTCACATGAAAAGTATGCTTGAAATCATTGATCAATTGATTGTGCATTGAAAGGCATTGATATTGTACAACGTAGTTTCATTCGTAAATGAATATTCCATATGATTCTTCGGATATCTGGATTACAAGATATGATTCATTCTTTGGTATTTGAAATGCAATTGCCTAATGATGAATCATGCATCTACATTTACCTGCATATGCATGTATAATTATTGGAGCTAAGTGTTACATCACTGATCACAATGAGAGTCACCTCTAAAGTTCAATGCATCATTATGTTCCCTAGAAATGAGATGAGATATGGTGAAGTTAAGTGTCATGTGGATCTAAGTACTTCATCGTGAGGTCATGATGGGAGCCATTTCTAGAATCCGTATGAGCCACATTTGAAAGTCATTATCACTTTGTGATATGTTTTTTTAGAAATGGGATGAGATAAGATGGAGCTAAGTGTCGTGCAGACCAGTGCTACATCATGAAAAATCATAGTGGGAGTCATCTCTAGAATCCACATGGGCCATCCCTGGAAGCCATCTATCGACTATACAAACTAGCCAGTTGGTGATCCGTGCATTCACATGAGAGTGTTGCATTTGCATACATAATATGATTTATATGATAGTGATTTCATATCGAGTGTGATGCTTCTGTTTAATATGTTATATATATAATTATCAAATATATGAAAATACCTATTTTGATATTGTGAGTATTGCATGCTATTTTCACATCTCTTTGAATTGATTAGTTGATAACACATTGATTATGAGTTATCAATTTATCGAGCTATTTTAGCTCATTCTATTGGTTCTAACATTTTTCATATTAGAATAGCTATTTCGGAATCGTGTGTGGTGATAATCTTAGAATGGTTCAAACACCGTTGGTGGTAAGATATCAAGAACAATTGTGTCTCTCATATTCTTTTATTAGAATATCGAGAGAATTAATTATGTGTATTTTCTATACGAAATCTTGTAATTTGTAAAGAAGGATTGATATTTTTTAATGTCAAACTTAAGTTGTATTGGTCTGTTCTAAAATGATCATCATAAGTTGTGTAATTTATTTAATGATACTTTTATTCTTATGTTATAAAAAAATTATCATGTTTTCGCAATTCAATATTATTTGATTATCCTTAATGTGTCGCGAGCTCTGGATTAAACCATGATTTAAATTGGGGTCGTGACAGTTTCTCTCTACAGATGTTTTCGCCTTGCGCGAGGACATCTTGCCCGACGAGGTTGATTGTGGCACTGATCCTCCATTGGTCCATCACGGTCTAGATAGCTGCATGCTTATGTGCATGCAATGATATTCCCTAAAAGTGGAGAGCACTTCCATATCTATGAACAAGATGAAAGAAAATAAATGGCCAAAAGATGAATATGAACAAGAACCATGAATATGAACACGAATATGAAAAAGAAAAGAAATGAAAAGGCATGAACTATGATCCTTTTTATTGACTCTTCTATTACGAATCACTCTTATACTTGATTTTCATATTTACCTCATGCTTATTCTGATGGAACTAATCTATCACCTATGCGAGCTCACACTTAACTTTATGCTAACGGTTGAGCTTGCTCACTGATCCTCATAGGTACTTGATATGGATGTGTGTCGTGTTGATGTGCGTGCGACGACTACAGCTTGGTGGCATGTGCACATGTTATCTTAGAGTCTAGTTGGAGTCTCCATTTTTTCTTATATTGAGTTGTAATTGGACTATTATGGGACCTATTGTTATTATTCTATGGCATGGATCTTTATATGCCGTATGTTGAGACATTGGATGTACTTTTATCTATTTAGCTTCCATATTTTCTTTATTTATTGTATTATTTTATTCATTAAGTTTTCGCTTACATGTCATTTTTTTGACCATTTGGGTCAATGAAAGATACAAAGAAAGATTGAAAAAAGTAGCGACCAAAAAGAATTTTGCCACATGGTGTGGTCGAATTTTGGGGCGTTACATATATTGTTTCTAATATATAGGATATCTTACTTGCATGCAATTGGTTGGATCTTAACAACTGACTTTGAGTTAGATCACTTACACTTAGATTTATTATTCAACCTATTAGATTTAGATCGGGATAGTAATTTTTATTTTTATCACAAATTCAAAATTTCATTATATATAATAGCCATTGATCTTTTACAAGAAACCACCTTAGAAGTATATTTGTCTTAAGGATATAACGTAGGTGCTCCCATTATATCAATGTGAATCAAAGGCTGTGATCCGCGCGTGTATGGTGAGACTTTGATTCACGATCCGACGGCTGAGATTCAATATCTTTCTCCAGACTTTTCTCATGATTTCATGATTTTCGACGGCTACAACTCTCGGGCAGCAGCTACGAGGGATTTTAGGGCGGCGACAGTGAGGGGTTGCGAAGCGGAACCAACGGCGTGCAATTGAAGCATAGGCGAGGAGTGACATCGTGCGACAAGTGAGATCAAAGCCCGTTGCGGCGAGGAGCGACAGTGTGCGACAAGTGAGATCGAAGCCCGTGGCGGCGAGGGCTTCTTGGGCGAGATCGGAGGGTGCCCGACGGCATGTGGCACGAGCGTCGACGAGGGGCTTCTCGAAAATCGGCGTTGACGGCGGCCTGCAAAGGGACTTCTCAAGCGAGATTGGAGCGCGTCTAGCGACGTCGACAATGACCTTCGAAAGGGATTCTCGAGCGAGATTGGAGCACGCCCAGTGGCATCGACAGCGTCTCAAGCATCGGCATCGGCGAGGGGCTTCTCGTGCGTCGACGTCGGCGAGGGGCTTCTCGAGCGTCGACGTCGGCGAGGGCCTTCTCGAACATCGGCGTGCGGCACAAAAGTGGATGGCACGTAACGAGAGAGAAGGCCATGATGAAAGTAGGAAAAAACATATCTACACCATCGGATCTAAATCCAATGACTGAAAAATTGCACGCGATTCCAACACTTATGGCTATTAAGGTGGGTGCAGTTAAGTTGGGAGCACCCCCATTAAACTCTTTTCTTAATCACAAATTGTTTTGAACATATTAGATATACATCACATATTTTAACTAGATGTGAATTTTATATTTGCATAAATTAAATTAATTTAAAGGTTTAATCTTCCCCATTGATTTGTTATATTTAGAATTTAAGTTGTCTTTATTGGGCCTGCGAAGTCGTTAACCCATTCATAGCTTTAGTCGTTTGGGCCAACTAAAACAATATTATGTTTTATTGCACACGAGCCTGTTAATTTGTATTGTTAATTTATTTATTTTTTATATGACAGGTACAATAATGTTGCGTAATGATATTTTACAAATAATATTTTGAGATACACCTCATTTTCCCGAGGTTCTGATTTATGTTCGCATTAGTATTACCAATATTATTTTCGGTCGCTATTAAGCATTATTTTCTGGATTGTTATAATATTAGTGGATACTGTCCTATAAGACTAAAAAAATTACTTCTAGCAATTATCGATTAAAATCTTTGTCAGTAAGAATAAAAAAATTAATATATATATTGAAATAACTATAATGATAATTGTTTCTTTAGTTAAGAACAATAACGAAAAAAGTATATATAATATTATATCATAAAATAATTATTGCAGTATCTTTTACAATATCGCAATATTTCAAAATAATAATTCTTTATATATAGAATATGTTTTGATTATATATATGAAACATAATTTTGATCAAGTGTCGTGGACCGAGAATGTTACATGTGATGTGATCAATTAACGATAACATTTAGTCACCTGAAAGGGAATGATGCAAGAGGTAGATTTTGAATTAGTTCTCCATAAAAAAGTCAGGAAAAATATATTAAGTATACATGAGAATATGACTTCAAATAGGTGCGTCGGCTAAGTTTGTAATAGACAATATTACACATTAACCCAAAATATTATATAATATATATAACTTTGTGGAAAAAAAATATCTCACGAGTCATAAATTTTCTTTGTTGTAACGTTTGCTGCAGTTAATAATTTTGGGCAAATGTTTTATTTTAAAAATGTCAATATTTATTTTTGTATTTTATTGTAGTTAATATATTTTAGATTGCACTATTTTCATAAACTTAATTTCTTATTTTAGTTTTTTTGTATAACTAAAATTTTGAATGATGCATAAAAAATTATGCATTCTTTTAGGTTATTTAACATGCATATTAGGAATCTTTTGTGTTTAAGAAAGGGAAGAAATTGATTTGCTTTTATAAAATTTTTTTAGACTGATTTCTGCCTAAGTTTGGATGATTTTATTGTAGAAAATTAAAATGACAAAAATTAATAAAAAATAAAGGACAACTATATCATCGATTTCACGGCCATGAGCACATGTTTGAAAATCGAATGGTCACATCCGCGATGGAGCTTGTCACGGTTGTGGCGGCGGACGGTTGGATAGTTTCACAACGAATTCTAACCTTATTTTGGCTAAAATTTTGGTTTCATTCCTTGGATAATGAAAGATCTATAAAAGGGAGAGACCACAAACATGAGAGAGGATCCATGGAGCGTTGTTTCGAAGTCCATAAATAGGAGAAGTTCGAGAACAATTGTGAAGTTCTAGTGAAACTTTGATTTTTTTTCTGAACTTTGATTTTAGATTTGATGTTATTTATATTAGATTTATTCTTTTATTAGGGACATCTTAGTTTAATTCTAATTGTGTTTTGGAACTTTTCTTAATATTAGTTTAGTTTGAATATTTAACAGTATCCAAGTTAGTTGTGTTTAACGTTTTTCTTTGATTTTATGATTTGTGAATTGATTGCTATTTAAGAAGAAATAATTATTTTCATAATAGTTTCTAAGATTGATTGTATTGCATGCTACAATTAAGAAAATCGAAATGATTAGTTTGTCCTAATTATTCTTGAGATAATAGTTAAAGTCTGAAATATTATTTAACTAATTTTAGAAATTTAATTTTATTATTGATTTAATTAATTCTAAGTTTAAAAAAATTATTTTTTTTTTGTAGTGATAATTAGGTGCTCCGACCATTAAATCATTATTTTTTAGGTGAACATTTTATTTTATTCACATTTGAAAATAAAATTTTCTTAATATCTTAATTAACAATGTTAGAATAGAATATAAATTATTAACTATTTTCATAAGAATGATGTCTTTACTTATCTCTTTATTGCTTGAGCGACTAAATATTTGCTAATGTTAGCTATTATTTTGACCGCATCATTAAAAATGCAATTTATTAAATTTTATGGTGGAGTTATAATTATTCTCAATTTTGGACAAACAATTTCAGACAAGATGTTGGAATGAAATTTATTCTTCTCAAATTACAACTAAAAATGTGTTCGTGCCAAAAATTTCAACGTGCATGTTTATCAAAAATTGAGACAGATTTGTAATCTGGTAATTTTGGATGTCCAAAATTTATAAAAAAAAAATCAACAAATAATTATTACTTACAACAATTAAAGAAAAACATGCGCCAACAAATCCGTCACAACTCCCAATGTCTTTTTTCTCCTTTTTGTTATAGTTGTTACTCAGTCTCTCTGGCATCCGTCCCCTAGCTCTGCCCTTGTGTCATCTGAGGATTTGCAAGTGCTCTGCATCCCTGAAGAAAAATCACTATGTAGTTCACTAATCCATATATATATATATATATATAATCTATTTTTTTGGTTTAGAAAATAGAGTTTTCCTTTTAAAAAGAAAAGTTTAGAAAAGAGAGCATGGAACTATTATTATCATCACCAGTGTTGGTGCGAAAATATTGTGTCATATACACTTGATGACAATGAGAGAGATTATAATACGAATGCATGTTTAAAAGGCAGCTATCATCAAGTTTGGTAAGCACTGTAAATGCTCAAAATTGGACACGAAAGATGCCATCAAATGTCAACTACATCAATGGCGTAATCTGATTAATCGCATGAACGTACATCATATTTACGTAGGTAAAAAAGAGGAACGAAACAAGAAGAATCACCGCAAAGGGAATTTCAAATAAGCTTATACTTGTCCTGGTCACTATTCTCCTGAGTTCTGACACAAGTACCGACCCCCCGCCAGCGAGAAATTGCAAGGCATGAGTGAGAGAGAGAGAGAGAGAGAGCAGCAGCAGCAGCAGGTGGGGCGGCATGCAGAAGTGTCTTTACACTGCAAAAACATTTGAGTGGGAGCTGAAAACATAGGAACGCAGAGTGAGACGTCGACGTCCGTCCTAACCCCCAACAGACGAACAAAGTTTTTTGGTTCGATCGGCTCGGCGCCATCGAGCAGCGTGGTCCTCGTATGCTGCTGTACCATCTGGTAACGTAGTCCATGCATGTTGCCGCTTTAGCCGCGCGGGGTCCCGCTTTGTCTTCCTCTTCGTCTTCGTCTTCCTCTCTCTCTCTCTCTCTCTCTCTCTCTCTCTCTCTCTCTCTCTCTCTCTCTCTCTCTCTCTCTCGCGTCCATGATATACACAGAGAATCCGGAGAACCCAAGACGAAGGTAGATCAAAATTTCAAATGGTAGGCCGCATCAATTTTGAAATTATATGGGACGAATACGAATGAGATGCTCCTAATGAATTCTTTATACTTACACAAGAAATCAGATTTCTGACAGTGACAATATTCGCATGTCAATATTAAAAGTGTTAATGTAATATATATTAATGTCGAGAGAGAGAGAGAGAGAGAGAGAGAGAGAGAGAGAGAGAGAGAGGTCTCATTGAGTTGAAGTTTAAAAAATATTGACTTTTATTACATTGGCTATATTTTAGTATGGAAGTTTTTAGAAATAGATACTTTTCGTGAGTTACAAAATTATCATGGATGGTTATCAAAGTTTTAATGAATTGATATTTAGATATTGTTAAGGCCTTCGACGTTGAAAAAATAGTGCATAAAATATATTACTTAAAAAATTCATTATTCCGATTATTCTAAGTCTATTTGCATGTAAAAATTTCAGATAATAACAAAAAAAATCTGTATAATAATTAATTACACATGTGCAGTCTACGTATAATATAAACTTTTAATTATTAGTATGGCTTTTCGATAATACACCAACATCAAAACTTAATGAGTTTAAATATTAGAAAAAAAGGGATATAATTTTTTGTAGAAGTTAAAAGTTCGAATCATAAGTGACTAAAGTTTAATTTATTTTTTGTAAGGTACATGACATATATATAGTAATAGAAAGAAGGCCAGATGCACACGGGGTCGAAGAGAGAGACATTAAAAATGATAAAACAAGTAATATCTGTCTAATGGATAAAAAGGCTCATAATTAATTATATATTCGAAAGTCTAAACAGGCAGTAACTGACAATTCGGAATTTGGCAGTGTTCTTTACATGTACATGATCTGGTCAGGGGACATGAGGATTGCCAAAGCTTAACCACGCTTATTAAAACCTAATTTCCATTAAGTTAAATAAACAATTATAATTTCATTAAGAAAGATTTAATAGGGACTTAAAAAATAATCAAATTTCATTAATTTAGCATACATTTTTGTTGAAAAAAAGATAAAGTTAGCTTCATAGTTACATTGTATGATAAATTCATTAGAGATTGATGATATGATCATTGTATGATAATTATTTTATGTATACATTTTTTTAGATTGTCAAAGGACGATGTGTATTCTTATTTATTAGTATATGACATGGTGCAACTCTTAGCTCAGCTTGTTTCCGAATCGAGAAAAAAAATTGTTGAAAACTTTGAGCCTTAATTGAGCTGTTATCGATATTATTCATGTGGTATGGTAGATAAATGAACTTAGTTAGTTGGCCAGTTGATACGAGTTCAAAATGAGATGGGGTTTAATAACTTCAACTTTAATTCCAAAAGTTAATAATTCAATTCAAATTTATCTATATTTTATCAATTGTTCACCGTACGGTACTGGACTTTAAAAAGAATAATGGACACTGATATGTTTCATTTTGTTAGGAGGAAAAGAAAAACACGTTGAAAATGATAAGTGAAAGCATATATATACATACATATATATATATATATATATATATATATATATATATATATATTATCCGCAAACATGCTCGACAAATTAATTAAATTCTTGATTGCTGCTTCAAATGTGTAATTTCAGCAGTTTACACATATGGGAATTGCATATTTAATGTGGATCTTGATCATGCTAGCATATACTCTTATAACATATATATTATGATGGATTCTATAATGGCATCATCATAGTAGTGGATTGAAGTAAAGATTTATTTCAAAAATTACATCAAGGGTGAGTTTTGATATCATGAGATGCTTAGATTATTTGTCAAATTAGATGATCGGATACTAATGATCCAAATTAGATGTTCAAATCAGGGAAACTAAATTTTTGAAGAATTGAGATTTAAAGGAATATATTAATTAGTATTGGTATGAATTTGGACCATGGTGGTTCGGGAGATAATTAAGCACCGTACGATATCGTAGCATTCACCTTTGATCATAGTGGACGGCCAAAATGCCTTTTCCATGTCTTTGTTTGTTCGTGAGCATTCCTTTCATCGCCTAACATTATATTTGAATAATTCATATTTTATCTTTTGGGCGTCACAATTATTTGTCTTTTATTTTGCATTATAAAGAAGGTCCACTGACCTAAATACAAATAAAAATACAAGTTAGAACGTTCGGAATTAATTCTAGAGTTGTTTGGGATGATAACCAGACACAAAAACGGGACGAGGTTAATTATATAAAAAAGCAAGATTGGATTCTTCCTGAATTATTTGTGCGTTGTTCGGAGTTCTCAACCATTTGATTATAGATACAAGCTCTATCCGTGTTCAATATAATCTAGTGGAATTATATCTAAATTATGATGTGATTATTACACGTAACATAAATAAATACGTAAGTTTCAATTCTAAAATGAAGTAAAATATTCAAAACCTTAACTTTTAGGGTAGCAGTAATTCATATAGTTTACATATTATATATCAGAAAACCTCAAGAGGTTATGAATTTATAATAAAATTTGATTAATATTTATTTGTATTAATATTTTTACATTGATTAAAAAATATTGTTATATTTATATATATTTAATATTTTCTTTAGGTTATTAACTTAATTAGCACATTAGATTATATAATTAATCTATAATCTTTCAGTTTAACCTGAAAGAGACCGATCATCATACTTTTACTTCAATCTCATCCAAGTCCAAATAAAAATCCTTGAGAAAGGAATCTGTTTCTTCTAGTTCGAGCTCCATGGGAGTGATGTCAATCTCAACACCTCTCCTAACACTTTCTGTGTCTTTGAGTCATTGTTTTGTTCCTAGGACTAGGACCATGAGACATTTCGTCTTCTTGCCCACACAATTAATTAATAAAAAAACCAAACAGGTGGATAGTTTGATCTCAAACTATAAATCTTTTTGGATCAGGGGTTATTTTTTTTTATTTTTTATTTTTTTGCCACTTTAGTAACTGAGAAGCTGGCATCTATCGGCATTGTTAAAAATTATGCTCGCTAACTAAAAGTTAAAGTATCAATTCATTATCGAATCCAACTAATTTGATGTTAGATGATAAATTACAATGAATAAGACTCCTGATAAATTTTTTTTAAGTTAATAAAATTTTAAAGTCGAGAAGTTGCTTTCAACTTCACCCAACTCGATCCTTTTGTTGTTGGTTTATTCCTTTATTTTATCTCATTACTCTTTACATGGAACAATATATCAATTAATCTCAATCTTCAGCAGCTACTTTGCTACAGACTATCTACACAAAATCCTCTTCAACACACACACAGTGATTAAAACATAAACCTACATTAATCCACCTCGAAGTTAAAGATATTCATAAGAGTTAAAGTCTTATATAAAACTTTTCACCCTCGAATATAATCATCTCGTTTCAAAATCCAACAATTGTCCCTTGGATCAAAATAGCTAGATTAAAAAAACGTGAAACGAAAATGCATCGATCTCATGCCTCTACAGTGAACTATTTGTGCCGTGACTCCGAACCCTACGTACCATAAAATGGCGATTAGGTATCATGGCGGACGTTCCTCTCCCTCTCCTCCTCCATTCCTTTTCCTGTTGTCGAGCCGCACCGTACCAAAATTAATTTATTACTATTTTAACTTTTATATAGTCCCCGCGTGCCAGTTCTCTCTCTCTCTCTCTCTTTCCCCCTCACTCTCTCGCGCGTGAATGCCGGACAGTATGGAGTTCCAGCACAGAAGCAAGGGCTACGACGACGATGATCTGAACCTGGACTTGGGACTGGAGCCGGCGCGGGTCTTCTCCTGCGCCTACTGCCATCGCAAGTTCTGCAGCTCGCAGGCCCTGGGCGGCCACCAGAACGCCCACAAGTTCGAGCGCAGCCAGGCCAGGCGCAAACGGGAGCTGTCGACGTCCTTCCGGACCCACCTCGGACCGACCCACGGTGCCCTCGCCGCAGCGCCAAGAATGCACTCAGCCAAGCACTGTTCTGAAGACGTCGGCCGGACGGTGAGGCGGCTGAGGGAGGAGGACTCGACTGCTGCTGCTGCTGCTGCTGCGGCGGCGGCGGCAGCCGCATGGCGGGCGGCGTATCGCGGGTTCGTCATGGGTTACAAGGAAGAGCTCAAAGACGAGATGGATTTGTCACTCAGGCTCTAATAATTTAAGAGTAGGGATCAACAACTCTATGCACGCATATTATAATTAACTATTGAATCTTGCTCATGTTTTTGCTTAATCGATTGCATGCATAGCTAGAGACAGTGATCTCCGAAGGTCAGTCCTCTGTAGGGTATAAAGTTCAGTACGCACTTCAAATCTGGTGAAATTTTGTCCTTATATTTCTCATGACCATCTGCGTGACGTTGAACCCTAGCTAGGAGATAAAAAAAAGACTGCCTTTTATGCGTTGTGATTATTGTAGGTAAAGTTCCGTGACTTGAGGCATTTCAGTTCTCTCAGTGCTTCCACACATAAAGTTCCATGGTAAACTATTAACTGTTTTGATGAAAGTATTTTACTTGAAAAAAAAAAGTTTCCAAGTCATGCCACTCTTTTGCTTAATTAATTTCATGCAAAACTAGTGAAAGTTATATCCGGTGGTCAGTCTTCTGTAGATTCTAGTTGCGATATGCTTATATTTTCTCAAGGCAATCTCCATGACGTTGAACCCTAAGAAAAGAAAAAAAACTTCCTTTTACGCATTCTTGTGATTATTGTAGGTAAAGTGACTTCTCTCAGTGCTTCTACACATTAAAAATCACGGTAAAAATATATATTAATATCAGCATTAATTGTTTTGATGAAAGTGTTCTTCTTGAAAAATAAATTTCCATTACTCTTTTGCTTAAATTAATTGCATGCATATCTAGTCACAGTTATCTCCGACCGATGCTCAGTCTTCTGTAGATTACAACGTCCAGTACGTACTCAGTACAAATCTTGTTATATTGTTGCGCACGGATAAATTACACCAAATGTCCTCCAACTTTAAAGTTTGCTCAGCGATATTCTCCAATTTCACTTTGTAACACAAATGTTCTTCATCTTTTAACGCGTTTCATCTGATGCCCTCTTTACCTGGGATAGCCGATTTTCCGATTTTTCGTCGACGTGGCGTCCACGTGGCTATCTCTTCTCTCCTCCACGCAAATAGTCGTCCAACGCGGCATGTTCCGACACGTAAAATTACACCAATATCCTCCAACTTTAAAATTTGCTCAACGATACTTTCCAACTTCACTTTGTAACACAAATGCCCTTCATCTTTTAACGCATTTCACCCGATGCCCTCTTTACCTTGGATAGTCGATTTCCCAGTTTTTCGTCGACGTGGCGTCCACGTGGTCATCTCCTCTCTCCTCCATGCAAATAATCGTCTGACGTAGCATGCTCCGACGTGGCACCACATATTAAACCATCATACTTACCGTAAGTTGACACACTCAATGTTAAATTATTTTCTTATTTCTCTTTTTGCTGTCGTTCGCATGAAACCTCCTTCGCCGTTCGCACTCCTTCGTCGTTCGCTCTTTTTCGTCGTTCGCCTCCTTCATCGTTCACTTTTCGCGTTCGTCGACGCTGTCTTTGTTCAAATTGGTTAATTTTATGTGCATTTGGTGAGCAAACTTTAAAGTTAGAGTACATTTCACCATATGCCCTCTTTACCTAGGATAGTCAATTTTTCGTCGACGTGACGTCCACGTGGTCATCTCCTCTCTCCTCCACATAAATAGTCATCCAACGTGACATGCTTCGATGTGACACATAAAATTATACCAAATGTCCTTCAACTTTAAAGTTTGCTCACCAAATGCACATAAAATTACACCAATTTGGGCAAAGACAACGCCGACGAACGCGAAAAGTGAACGATGAAGGATGTGAATGACGAAGAAGAGCGAACGACGAAAAAGAGCGAACGACGAAGGAGTGCGAACGACGAATGAGGTTTCATGCGAACGACGAAAAAGAAGAAAATAATTTAACAGTGAGTGGATCAACTTACGGTAAGTAAGATGGTTTAATATGTGGTACCACGTCGAAGCATGTTACGTCGGACGACTATTTGTATGGAGGAGAGATGAGATGACCACGTGGACGCTACGTCGATAAAAAATCGAAAAATCGACTGTCCTAGGTAAAGAGGGCATCGGGTGAAATGTATTAAAAGATGAAGGGCATTTTGTATTACAAAGTGAAATTGGAGGGTATCACTGAACAAATCTTAAAGTTGGATGGCATTGGTATAATTTTATGTGCCATGTCAAAATATGTCACGTCGGACGACTATTTGCGTGGAGGAGAGAGGAGATGATCACGTGAACGCCACGTCGAAGAAAAATCGGAAAACCGACTATCCCAGATAAATAGGGCATCGGGTGAAACACATTAAAAGATGAAAGACATCTGTGTTATAAGTAAAATTGAAAGGTATCACTAAGCAAACCTTAAAATTGAAGGGCATTTGGTGTAATTTACCCTGTTGTGCATATATTCTCAAGACAAACTACATGAGGTTGAAGTCCCTAGGTAGGGCAAAAAGATGATACTACCTTTTATCCGTTGTGCGATTATTGTAGGTGAGGCTTCTCAGTTCTCTACGAATAAAAATTTATGGTAAAAAGAAAAAAATCATTAATTAATATCGGTATTCACTGTTTTAATGAAAAAATAAGCTTCCAAGCAGTTTCCACTCACAGTTTGGCAACACAAAAAAGTTGGCCAACAAGAAATTGTTATGCCCGTGACTAAAAAAAATACAAGCACACGTTCGTAAAAAAATGAACCCCTGTTCCTTTACGATTGCAATAATTCTTCTTTTTTTTGGCGTCAACACATGAGACGCAATAATTTTGTTTCTCACGTCTTGGCCTTTTTCATTTATTTATTTTCTTATTTGTCGCAGTCAGTGTTGTTATATTAATTAATCTCTCAGAAAGACTTATATGATCCACTGAATCAAACTATATAATCCGATACTGCAAAGAAGACTAATATGTACCCAGTTCTAGAGATATTAATTCAATCATAAGAAAAAAAAGTAATCATATTAATTAATTAGCAGGTGATTATTGTTAAATTTAATGTGTTGATCAATTTTCTTAAAAGCTTAAACTGTTAGGAAGAACAACATCATTAATTTTACATTCTTAATACTCTCCTCACGTGTGAACTACTAACAACTTTGGCCTATTCCAAACCCAACACGTAGACAATAAAATGGATGAAATATTTTTTTAATAAGAGCTTAACGAAGTTCGAATCATTAATCTCTAGCTCTGACTCTGATATCATGTTAAATTTGATGTGCCGATCAATTTTCTTAAAAATTTAAATCGTTAAAAAAATAATATCTATTTTATATTCTTAACAACTATAAATAAGAATTCATGAGAAGAAAAAAAAAGTAATAATATTAATTAGCAGACAAGAGAAACGTGTAGGATTTTGATTTTAAGGGCCGTGCAGTCGAAACAAAAAAAAAAGCTTTGCCTGGAATTTATACAAGCACGTTTTCTTCAGCGTTGTGGATCCATATAAAATAATGCACCGGAAAGCGTCCTTCGATCCGCAGGCAGGACCACAACGGAATGAGTGTCATATGTTAAATTTGAGTTATCTTTATTCTCTCTCCTCTCTCTGTCATATGTTAAATTTGAGTTATATTTATTTGAGAGAGTATCTTTATTCTCTCTCTCTCTCGTGGACCAGTTCTACTCCATGTCACTTGATTACATTTTGTATGAGAACGGGGCCACTCTGATTGGGACCCACAATATGATGATTCTTATTTTAAATCGAGGGTGAAATAAGAATAACCAAATAGGGTGAAAAATTAACGTATTTTTTGTTTGGATCTATTTTTCAACAGAGGGTGATTTTTTTTTAATATTCCTCGGCCCGTCAAATTAATATGTAGAAACTAATTTCGCTTATTTAAATTGAGATTGGACAGGAAATAAAATATTTCCCTAGAGTTTTTCCTCCTGTATATTCTTTCATTTTAATTTACTAAATCTGCTGCATGGTCATTCCGACGGCAAATTCCAGCTGAAGTTATATGGATTATTGAATGTATAAAGTAACTTCCGTCTGATGCAGATTTCCAAAGAAGAAGAAGAAGAAGAAGAAGAAGAAGAAGAAGAAGAAGAAGAAGAAGAAGAAGAAGAAGAAGAAGAAGAAGAAGAAGAAGAAGAAGAAGAAGAAGAAGAAGAAGAAGAAGAAGAAGAAGAAGAAGAAGAAGAAGAAGAAGAAGAAGAAGAAGAAGAAGGTGATTTTTTTTTTTCCTTACAGGACTGTACGAGTTTAAAACATGAAAATCGATGTATCACACTGTAGTTAGTGTGATTCCTTGTAGGCCAAGGTAACGATACGAAATCAAGCGAATAATGACGACATATATGACATCCGATTTCTCCAATTATGAGTCACCATTGGCAACGACCTTGAACACCTTTTGAAGCCTTTTTTTTCCCTAAATCAAAATCACCATTTTAAGTTATAAATGAAATTATTTCGATACCTAAAGTTGTGCCGATGATTTCATTTTAAATTATAATTTATGGTTACCAATAAATATCACAGCGCCCATGGCCTAATGGATAAGGCGTCTGACTTCTAATCAGGCGATTGTGGGTTCGAGTCCCACTGGGCGTGCCTTTTTTTTATCATTTTGCCAAAAACAAAATTTGTAACCCAGTAAAAAAAATGAAAAACATATCACCCTAAGAAGATTTCAGCAAAAAGGCTTTCGGATTCATTACTTTATTTTCCCTCCACTTGTTTCCCAAGGATAATATTCAAAATAATAATATAAATCACACAAAATCACATCCACAAATCTTTAGATCGCAAATGATCAATCATACAAGATTCCACATCCTGTAGCGGTGTAGTCTGTGTTTTTACCTTTTGACTCTTGACCTCACCTTGAGAAACCTTAATAGTGCAATTTAAGTTTGACATTTAAGCAGGAAGACACAATAACCTTCTAGGGGTTGCACAATTTGCTGTCATTGTCCATTCTTCATGTAGGAAATGCATATGGAATAATAATACTATACACATACAGCACTTTACTACAACAGCAAGAACCTGATAGACATATTTCATCCTCACATATATCAGCAAAAAGGTCTTGGTTAAAAGCTTCAAGCACAGCAAGAAGATTTCAGCAAAAAGGCTTTCGGATTCATTACTTTATTTTCCCTCCACTTGTTTCCCAAGGATAATATTCAAAATAATAATATAAATCACACAAAATCACATCCACAAATCTTTAGATCGCAAATGATCAATCATACAAGATTCCACATCCTGTAGCGGTGTAGTCTGTGTTTTTACCTTTTGACTCTTGACCTCACCTTGAGAAACCTTAATAGTGCAATTTAAGTTTGACATTTAAGCAGGAAGACACAATAACCTTCTAGGGGTTGCACAATTTGCTGTCATTGTCCATTCTTCATGTAGGAAATGCATATGGAATAATAATACTATACACATACAACACTTTACTACAACAGCAAGAACCTGATAGACATATTTCATCCTCACATATATCAGCAAAAAGGTCTTGGTTAAAAGCTTCAAGCACAGCAGAATGATCGTCCAACGCTACTAGAAAATTGCCATTTTTCGACGGGCAATTTCCGATGGATAGAAATCCATCGCAATTTGCGACGGATTTTGCGATAGAAATATTTGCGACGGATTTTCCGACGGTTACAATCGTCGAAAATAAAAATAATAAATTATATAATTTGTTATATTATTATTTTTATTTTTTGATGATTAGGAACATCGATATCTTCGACGGATATCCATCCGTCGTAATTTTCGACGGATTTTCCGACGGTTACGACCGTCGAAAATGAAAAAAATAAATTATGTAATTTATTATATTATTTTTTAATTTTTTAACGATTAGGCACGTCGATATTTTTTATGGATATTCATCCGTCGTAATTTTCGATGGATTTTCTGACGGTTACGATCGTCAGAAATAAAAAATAAATTATGTAATTTTTTATATTATTATTTAATTTTTCGACGATTAGGAACGTCGATATTTCCGACGGATATCCATCCGTCGCAAAATCCGCCACAATTTCTGACGGTTGTAACCGTCGGTAAATGTACAATAATATAATATGAGAAGTATTTTATTAATATAATTAGCGATAGTTCAAACCGTCATAATTTTCGACGGTTTCGACCATCGGTAATAATTAGCGACTGTTCAAACCGTCGATAAAATAAAAAAACAAATATTATATATAACTAAATATAGTATTTTATTTTTACAATTAAATATTTTTTTACGATCAAAACCATCGGTAACTTTGAAAATAATTAATATTTTCTTTTCCTACGGCCAGAGCCGTCGGTAATTAAAATTTTGATATCCCGCTTTTTATTTCGTTTTCCCGTTTTCTCATCTTTCCACACACACACATATAATACCCCCCTTTTTCCCCTCCTCTCCTCTCTCTCTCTCCCGGCAGGCGAGCCATGATCGGACGTCAAGTATCGACCGCGGCGACCCTCTCCCGCGGGCGGCGGGCGGCTGGATCCGACCGCCAGGCGGCCGGATTCGGCCACGGGTGATGGGATTTGGCCGCTGGTGGCCGGATCCATTCGCGGGCAGCGGTGGCGTCCGGATCTCGGCCGCTGGCCGTTAGCCTTCCGATTTCCCGTTGGCGATCGAATCTGGCTGTTGACCGACTAATTTTTTTATATTATAAAAATTTTTTGCGACGGTTTCGACCATCAAAATTTCGGCGGTCGCCAAAAATTTTGGCGATAGAAACCGCCATATTTACAGCGGTCGACGAACCATCGACCAAAGTTTTTGATGGTTCGTTGACCGCCGTAAATATCGGCGGTCAAGCCGAATTTTTGACGGTTTCGTCGACCATCGCAAATATCGTCAGTCGTGATGTAATATCCCTAAGTTAATCATGCATGATTAGTTGTATTAATGTGATGTTATATTATCTTATTGGTAATCTCTATGAATGTGATGTTAAGACTTGCACTTCAATATCAACTAAAGTGCGAAAGCGATGGAAATTTAATTGAGGCATGAAAATGTGATTTTCGAAAAAGTAAAAATTTGGAAAATTAAAGTCCCGATAATTGTTCCTATATATGAAAGAATTATAAATGTGATTTTTAAGAATTTTTAGGAGGTGTATGAATTAGGTAAAACGTAGACACAAAATCGAAAAATTTGTAAAATCGTGATTTTTGTTCTTCAGACAAAAATTTATATTTCGATTCTTTAGTTATTTATTTTTTAAAATATTTTATTTGAATCCAAATGGGGGTAGTTTCTTATTTACATGTAATGTCTTAAGTAAATGAATAAATAAATAAATAAATAAAAAATACAAAACCATTTACTTAAATGGCCTTAGATGTAAATAAGGCAACGTAAGGGCAATTTGGTCCCATCTTTGGCCGACTTAGTAAATCAGTTTTCCTTTGCATTCTTATCCTTCAACTACTACCTTTTACCACCATTTTCTGCCCCTTTCACCAGCCTTGGCCGAATTCCAAAGGTAGAAGAAAAGATGCTACATGGTTGAAGGAAATTAGAAAAAAGAGGAGGGGAACTAGGGTTTTAGATTTTGGTAAGTTTCTACTTAACTTCTTTTGGATTTTAACCACATGGTTCCTAATTAGAATTTCTCTGAACCTATCTCACCTATTCATTTTCGGATTTTACTTGAACATGGGGCAAAACTCATGTTGTTTATGGATAAGATTAACTCTAGCTATGTTCAGTTGATTCACGAATCTTTAGCTACATAATTCAATACCTTTGATGATCCAAAAATTATGAAATTTATTCTCGTTAAGCTTTGGAATCAAGTTAAAATGATTTATGTAGACAAAGTTATGCTCGTATCTTTAAAGTACTATCACTCTGTTCGCCAAAGTTGCTACCCGAATTTGTAAATTATGTATTAAATTCAATATGTCATGGAATTATTTTATAATTTAGGGTGTTATAGATATTGATGTTAGGCTTCATTGGCAATTGGAATCACTATAAAATGATATGTATAGCGAAAGTTATAAATATTTTACCGAGCCTTACTTAGTCTGTCAGAATGGAGTTTAGGGCAGATTATGTTAGTATTGGTTAATTTTATTGTGCTCAGTAAAAATAGAAAGAAATTCAAGTAATTTTATTACTTACACCCTAGGATGTCTACAATTTGGGAAAATTAAAATTATTAGAACATGGAATGTTTATTATTTTATATAAATCATAAAAGTAATATTACTCAACTTGTCAGGACATAGAAATAACATAAAAGTTAGGCTGAATTTTGATTTTCATGATAGCAAACCATAATGAAATAGGAAATGAAACTTTTATAGATGATTGTATATATAATATGAAATTAAAGAAAATTTGAATGATGTCATTTGGTTATGTATATAAGAAGATGTGGATTTTTCTTTACTATGTGCGCAATTTGTCATATTATTAGGTCAATCCTTATGCTAAATAGTTACTTAAGTTATAAGGGTTAATACTTAAGATTCATATACCTTTTGCAATTAATGATGTTTCATGTGTTATAAGCTTGTGCTCATATCATAGTAGTAATGTATTTCTTACTATTATTGTTATAGGAGTAGAAGAGTAAAGTAGTGAAAAGAAAAGGAAAATATTTTGTTAGTCATTATAGGTAAGTTGATTTCTCCTACTCTATGTTTTTACCTCTTTTGAATTCGGTGTGACATCGATTATTATATGTATTGAATATATTTTGAAATGTTATGAATTGATTTTGGAAAATGAAATTGTGAAAAGTATATTTGAATGATGATATGATTGCACATTTGAAAAGCATATGTGATATGATATGAATGAGTTATGAGAAGTGTAATCTTGTTCGGTTTGGAATGGTATTTGATATGATTCATCTTTTGATATTCGAGATATAATTGTTATATGATGAATCATGAATCTGCATCTGCTTGCATTGCATGTTTGATGATTGGAGCTAAGTGCTACATCGCTGATCATGATGGGAGCCACATCTAGAGTCCAATACATCATTCTGTTCCCAATAATGGGATGAGATAGGCTGGAGCTAAGTGCCATGCGGAACTAAGTGCCACATCATGAGTAGTCGCGATGAGGGCCCCTGTAGAATCCGTAGGAGCCACCTCTAGAGTCCACCTATCATTTTATGATTTGTTCCCTGAAAGGGATGAGGTAGAATGGAGCTAAGTGCTACATCGCTGATCACGATGGGAGCCACCTCTAGAGTCCACCTACCGACCACTGGTCAGTTGGTGATTCGTGTATACATATGAGAGTGTTGCATTGCATACACATGTTTGATATGTTTAAATGACAATGAATGTAAATTGAGTGTAATGATTATGATTGGGATGTTATATATGTATGTAGTAAATGTATGAAGATATATACCCTGATATTATGATTATTGCATGCTTTTCTATGTCCCTCCAAATCAATGAATGTAAATTGAGTGTAATGATTATGATTGGGATGTTATATATGTATGTAGTAAATGTACGAAGATATAGACCCTGATATTATGATTATTGCATGCTTTTCTATGTCCCTCCAAATTGATTAGTTGGTAACACACAGGCTATGAATTATCAACTTATTGAACTATTTTAGCTCATTTTGTTGTTTCTAATATTTTTCAGATAATTCTTGAGAATCATGCGAGATGATATTATTTGAAGGGTTCATGATAAGATGAAAAGATTTGAATCCTTTGTATCCTTCTATTAGGATGTCGAAGGGTTTAGTTATGTACAATTCATATGTATTATTTTGTAAGAAGGTAAAAGCATTTTGTGAAATGTAAAACTTAAGGATTATTGGTTTGCTCTAAAGGATCATAATAAATTATGTAGTTTATTTTATGATATTTTCATTCTTATATATGTTGTAAAAGGAAAGAGTAAATTACATCACGTTTTCGTATTTCTTCATAATTTTATTTGATCGTCCGTAATGAGTCGCGAACTCTAATTTAACTCGCGGGTTAAATTGGGGTCGTGACACGTGACCATCGGAAATCCGTCGAAATTTTCGGCGGTTCTTTCTCAACCGCCGAAAATTGATTTGCGACGATCATTTTTCGAACGAATCAGATTTCGTCGAAAAAATCATCAAAAATATCATTTTCGACGATTTTGAAGGAAATTACGGATTATCAAACCGTATGTAATTCTCTTGTTTCTTGTAGTGCAAGCAATTGCAATGTTAATTCACTACAATAAACCTACAAATTAGTGACACAAAAGATGTGACACTAGTTCCACGCCGATGAACACCAAATAATGTCTTCGTAGCATCGGTAGAGTGGAGATGACAGTTGTTTCGCAATAGTTTTGAATTAGTGTCGCCATAATAAGTTGATATCATTTGACGCTACGAAGTCGCTATTAGTGTGTGCCAAAATAGGAAAACGCACGATGAAATATAGCATTACGGTGGTGTCAACAACGAGCGACACTAAAATGTCCGAAATAGTGTTACGACCCCAACCGATGCCATGTTGATTCTATTGTGTCCCTACTTTTGCCATAAATGTAGTGCCATCCTAGTGTTGTCTCAAGGCGACGCCAAATGTTGTTTGCAGTACAAGGGTGACGCCAAAAAGGCGCATGTTGATGTTAAAAATAAGGCATCGCTATTGTCACCCCAATGTGACACTAATGTATCTAAAATATAGATATACATATTATACTAAACTCTAATTAATAAATTAATTCAATATTAATTATAATAGTATTCATATATGTATATGAACAGATATACTATATTGATCAAAGTCGATAATGCTAATTTGATATATATATATATATATATATATGTATATATGTTAATATAAGTATCATATATTTATATAACATAAATCATCTAATTAATATGCCTACATATTTATATACATATTAAATAAATTATTTTGTTAAATCATACAATATTATGATAACAAAAATAATTAAACATTATAATTTCTCTTGGTAGTAAATTAGAAAAATTAGACATATATACATACTAGAAATAAAAAAAATGTTAATTTCAATATAATATATATGTATATGTATAGACACAAAAACATATATATACAACATTAGTTTATGTCTACTTGGCTTTGTGTTAGCATTACAATAGCGCCATATTTACTTTTGGCCCTAAGTTGGAGTCACAACAATGCCTCTTTAGTGCCGCACTCTTCGTGTTTAATTCCATTTCTTTAATAGGGGTTTTTTACGCCATATTAGCCTTGAATTATTGTTGCTTAGGTAATCTAAACTTAATTACACATTGTTAATATAAATAGCATATATATGTATAAATTATATTTTTATCTCATTAATTATACAATTTATGAGGACGAAATAAAGCGATATGGTTTTTTTCCATAGTTTAATTAGAAAAATAAAAAAAATTGGTATCAACATTTTCTCTGTTCAACGTTGTTTTAGCCTCTAATTAGAGTCATATGATATGCGACGGCACTAATTAGCACAACTAAAACGCCTTTTTAGCATCGCCCCTATTTAAACGTTACTTTGTGTTGAATCTGGTTTCTTTCTGTGATGCCAATTTGGCATCGAATTAGAGTCGCGTCTTTTGGGGACGCTATTAGCAATGCCGTTTCGCTGTCGTCGTAATTGCTTCGACGTTGCCGTCCACCATTGCCAACATCGAGCCACTGTCCTCCGTTCGCTAACCACGACTCCTTCCTCGGACTCCTCCATCGCACTTGCCGCTCTATCGTTGTGGCATTGCTGTTGCCGTTGCCATCATCCTCCATCTGTTGTCTTCTACACTGTCAACCCTCCTTTGGCCGTCAGTAGTGAGTCCCCCATTTTTATAGATGAAGAAATATTAAATACCAAGGAATCATATTATATTATTATGTGGTGAGTACATGTAATAGAAAAGAACAACGCTAGAATTCATAAGAACTATTATAGCAAACATGTGATGCAATGTCAATGACAATCTCATCGAGAATCTAAGAAGAAAATAATAAAATATTTCAATAAGCTTTCCTTTAGACTATCTATCTCTCCCTATGTTCCCTAGTTGGCAAAGAGTTGTCAGGCCTATCAATCCTTCGTGCATGTTTGCTTTCCATTTGTTATGGCCTTCGTGTGTCTTGTATCTTTGTCCAGCTAGTTTGCTGTGTGCCTTAGTTGATATATATATATATATATATATATATATATATATATATATATATATATATATATATATATGCGCGCGCACGTTTGTGTGTATTTAGAGATGCCTGCAATAACATTCTTTGGCATTCATTTTGTTGCATGCATCATGCATCCTTGTTGTGTGCTCTTGCATATACTGGATATATATTACATGACCTTTTGAGTATTTATTTGTACTGTGTTTATGAGTTGTGATCCATAGGTATCATGTTTAATTGTCATCTGAAGTGTGACGCTTAGTGCTTTCTCTTGAAACCGAGGATAGAAAACTTAATTTGTCATTATTATGCCATCTGATATATTTGTCATGTTATTGAATTACTCATTTCTTATTTTAATAGGGACGGTTGTTACATCGCTGACAAGACAAGTAGCTGGATCATCACATTCTGACATCCTTTCGGTCGGTGAGTTCGCACCACCACACGGCGGTGATAGAATTTCCACGGCCAAACACCAATGGATACTGCTCGAGGAGAGAACTAGGGGTGATCTCGGGTCGGCCAAATAAATTCGATCCTTGGTCGGGTCAAGTCAAAGCCCCTAGGGGCAAAAAATCAGATCGGATTGGGCACCCTTTTTTTCTTTTTCTTTTTAATTTTGTCTTACTTTTTATATTTGTTTTAATATAAAAATTTAGTTAATAACAATTATAAAATATAAAGTATATTTTCTGAATATTTGAGCATTATTTTAATAATTAAAATATTTTATTTTAATATTTTTCATTTTAAATCAAGTATAGGACTAAAGTTAAGTAAAAAAGTACAAAATTAAAAAATAATAAAAATGTCGGATCATCGAGTCGACTTGGGTTGGGATTTTCCAACACGTACATCGGGTTGGGTTCGGGTCGGGTCGAGTTGTCAGGTTCACTAGATCGACCCGACCCGATGAACACCACTAGAGAGAACTTTAGTGCCTATATTATTTATTTAATTTGAATTTATATTGCACTAATTATTTATTCTCTATCAACGTCCCTCGATCATCCTTGACCTTCTCATCTTGTCCCGTTGTAGCGAATGACGATTCCTCTTCGACTGAAATAGAAGAATTCAACGACAATGGAGTGGTCATTGTCAATAATATTTCTCGGTCATAAGTTAAATAAGTATTTCAATTTCTATTATAGTTACATTATAATTTGGAAAATAATTATGTTTTGAAATTGTAGTAACCTTATAATTTGGAAAATAACTCTGTTTTAAAGTTGTAGTAACCTTATAATTTGGAAAATACCTCTGTTTTAAAATTGTAAGACTACTTTCATACTAGCTTGTACCATGGGAGATATAATGCTTTTGTCCTTCACTACAAGAAAAACGCGGATTACCGACGGTCCGAACCGTCGGTAATCAGCCCGAAAACCGTCGGTAACGCAATTATCGACGGTTTTTCAGTTGGAATCGATCCGTCGGAAAATGCTCGTCGCAAATGAATTTGCGATGGTTGAAAAAAATTCGTCGAAAATATCGACGGTTCTGACCGTCGGAACAGTCCCCGACGGTTCGAACCGTCAAAATTTTCCAACGGTTGCAACCGCCGGAAAAGGCCGGCGGTTCGAACCGTCGATATTTCCGACGGTTGCAACCGCCGAAAAAGGCCGACGGTCCGAACCGTCGAAATTTTCGACGGTTGCAACCGCCGGAAAAGGGCGGCAGTTCGAGCCGTCGCAACTTTTCGACGGTCATAACTGTCGAAACTTTGGACGGTTATCGCAACCGTCGATCTTTAGACGGTCGCAACCGTCGCAAATAATTTTTTAAATATAAAAAAAATTAGCGGCCGGATCCGACCACCTAGCGTTCGGATCCGGCCGCTGGAGGCCGGAACCGGCCACCTGGCGGCCGGAACCGGCTGCCTGGAGGCCGGATCCGACCGCCTGGGGCCGATCCGGCCGCCTGGAGGCCGGATCCGGCGGCATGGCGGTCGGATCGGCCGCTGGAGGTCGGATCCGGCCGCCTGGAGGCCGGATCCGAATGGCCACGGCCGGATCCGGCCTCCGGCCGGCCGACAGTAGAGAGAGAGACGTCGGCGCGGAGCGGGAGAGAGAGATACGCCGGCGCGGGAGAGGGTCGCCGGTGCGGGAGAGGGTCGCCGGCGTCCGACGCGCGGGGTGCTCGCGGTCGGGAGGGAGAGAGAGAGGAGATGAGGGAGAGAGAGAGAGGAGTGGAGGGAGGAGGGAGGAGGGAGAAAGAGAAGATGGAGGAGGAATATATATAAAGAAAAAAAGTGGAAAGAAAGCGGGAAAAGAGAAAAGAAAGCGGGATAACGAAATTTTAATTACCGACGGTTTCGACCGTCGAAAATGTAAATATTAAATATTTTTATAATTACCGACGGTTGTGACCGTCGAAAATATATTTAGTTATATATAATATTTATTTTTTATTTTACCGACGGTTTGAACCATCGGTAATCGTTATCGACGGTCAAAACTGTCAGTAATTGCGACGGTTTAGACCGTCGCTAGTTATATTAATAAAATACTCTTTATACGATATTATTATATATTTACCGACGATTACGACCTTCGAAAATTGCGACGGATTTTGCGACGGATGGATATCCATCGGAAATATCGACGTTCCTAATCGTCGAAAAATTAAATAATAATATAATAAATTATATAATTAATTTTTTTTATTTTCGACGGTCGTGACCGTCGGAAAATCCGTCAGAAAAATTTAATAATAATATAAAAAATACATAATTTAATTTTTTTATTTCCGACGGTCATAACCGTCGGAAAAGTCGTCGGAAATTGCGACGGATGGATATCCGTAAAAAATATCGACGTTCCTAACCGTCGAAAAATTAAATAATAATATAAATTATTTCCGACGGTCATAACCGTCGAAAAATCTATCGGAAATGGAACCGTCGAAAAATCCGTTGTAAATTGCGACGGATTTAGAACCGTCGGAAATTATCCGTCGGAAAATCGCGATTTTCTTGTAGTGCTTGTCCATTTATCAAAAGGGGCACATCGTCGAAGGATGTCCTAATTAAGATAAAGGATAACGTCTTTCCTGCATTTATTGTATGATTTATGTTTTTTGTGTCATATAATTTATTTCTTATTTATTTGTAAATTACTAACTTACATAATTTTTTTAGGGATCAAATCAATTTTCTCCTTAGTTCAATTTGGGGACGATATAGAAATATCTCGAGAAGGTGGCTATGAAACGTCTCCAAAATTGATAGTACAAGTTTTGTCAGACCATCACGGCCCCCGGTCTCTCTATTGAGCAAGGCATACACAGATGTCTAAAACATATTAATCATCCAGTTTCGAAGTCCCTTTGTAGGAAATGACATGTACGTTTATATTTCAACTATTATTGCTTAATTTATCATTTTACAAAGTTTAAATATTTGGTGTTGATGCAAGATAAGTGAAGATTAACAAAGTAAGTCTCAAATAGAAAAGTTAATATACTTTTCAAGCCGAAAGCCCACATACATAGAGGAGGGTTGATACGATTTGACGAGCATTGTCAGCCATGGCAAAACTTCTATCTTTCATTTAGAACTTTTATATTTCATTTACTTCTTTTTGCAAAATTTAAAATTTTGTTGGAGAAAGAAGGAGGTCTTGTAATTAGCATGATTACAGAAAGAAGGATGTAATTAAAGTTTTGCATGGATGATCTTGTAATAATAATAGTTTCTTATATATTAAAATTTTATGATGTCATTAGTTTTTTTTTGTATTATAAATTGTTTAGTTGTTGTTGTTATGAACGTGGAGAATGATTGTCTAAGGAAAGAAAATAATAGAGGGAATAGGAGGCAAAATATATTGTAATTAGCATCATAAATTAACATCGCATAGCAACGCAATGTCAACAATTTATGAGATGAAATTGAGAGTGCCTCCCTAGTGTCATCAATTAGCGCCACAATAGCGTCGACATAGAGCCTCGACCTAGCGCCACCTTAGAGTCAAAGTAACGCTGTGATAGGCAACACAGAAGGCAGTGATAACGATGATGTTAGCATCATAATAGTGTCACGACATAGCTTGCCGCTTTGGCCTCACAGTAGCGTCGTGGCATTTAGCGTTGCTTTGGCATCGAGGTAGGTGACACTAAATACTTTTTTCCCACGCGTCACTCAATGTCACTATAGTTTCTCACTAACGTGACATTAGTAACGTTGTCTTTTATATTGGTTCTAAAGCGACACTATTATTGTTGGATCATCGACGATGCACATTTGTGATGCAAAATCAATGCTAATGTGTCACTATCTTATATAGTGTCGAGTTAAAGACACAATCTTATGCTTGCTAATCGTGAAATTTTCTAAACAACTCTTTTCTTTCATGCAAAAATGCCCCACCTTATAGCTGATGTCTTAATCTTGAGCCGACCGATAGCAGTAGATAAATGATTGCTTTCATCATCAAAGTTGACATTAGGACATGGTGATTGCGTGAGCGGTGGCAACCCATGACCATCTTCAGGGACTGTAATGGGAATCCTCCCAGAACATAGACATAGAGTCAATGTTGCATCTCCTCATTCTCAAGGAGTTCATGGCACCTTCCTGATTACCCCGACCCTCTTGGACTCCTGACATTGAGTGAACCTCCCGACCCTCCCCCTCTCCACCTCCCCCTTTTTAAACTAGACAAATCTATTGTTAATAATGCCTTGAATCCTACCCAACTGGAAACCTGGATAAACCCAAGATACCCCGAAGTAAAAGGTGCCCTCGTACTACAGGGGATTAATTCAGAGTCCCAGACGGTTTGTAATTCTTAGTCTGTAGAAGGAAGTGCCTATGTAAACTTCCTAGGGGTCCAAACAGAAAGTAATTTGATCTTATAATCCTCTTCTGATTTTTTCATCTAATAAAATTCAGCGTCATCTTAAATTTCTCAAATTTTCTTACAGTGCATAATTTCTCTTGTACAGAAATCCTAACACCTACAAAGATGCAATTACGACTAGGGTTTCGATGGACAATAATTCCTTGCGATGGGATCGTGAGCGGCGCAACACTTCAGAGCTCATTTTCCCCCACCAACTATGATGCATGTAGGAGGAAATCACGGAGGAAGTCACCATCCCTACTACTGATGTGGCAAATCACACAAAAGAGCTTAATAAATCTTGGTATCAAGGAAATGGGTAACCGTTTCTTTTTCTTCTCCTTTGGATGCTTGCAGGAATGCATGCAGGTGTTAACCGACAGCCCATGGAGTATCAAGGGACAACTGATGTTCATCTCTCAGATATAGTTGTACTTCCGTGCCACAGGTGAACAACCCCAGAAATTGCCAATCTAGCTGTGCCTGGGTGATATGCCTTACGAGCTCCAAAAATGTGACTCGGCCCTTCGAATTTCCAGTTGCTTTGGGTTCCCATTAAATGTTGACGAAGCTTCGCTCACTGATGATCGGTGTTGAGGGTAAGGCTATGCATAGATCTGGATCTAAGAAAACCAATCAAGCAAGGTTTGTGAGTAAAAAAAATTCGAATGGCAGTAGGTACTTTAAGCGCACAACTTACGAAAATCTTTCTATCTTTTTTTTGTTGTTGTGGGATGGTTGGTCACAGATTTGAAGGTTATCGAATGTCGCTAAAGGGGAAGGTAGGAAGGTATTACTATTCGTTCCATGGTTACAATCCTTCCCTGGCAAGTGCAGGATCGGGCTACCCAACGCTGCTCGAGGTGGACGGTCGCCGAACCCTCGAAACGCTGATATCGGTGCGTGGGATTAGAGGCAGTCCACTTCTGGTAGTGTCGGCGGGCAAGCGGATCTGCGACTACCGGTTCATGATGTTGGGCCGGGAGGTGATCATTCGACATCCTTGATCTCAACCACATCCCTGGATTGGACGGTCTGGAGGAGACGATGCACGTGTCTAATAACGAACACCCTAATGGTGTTAACGTTGAAGTGGCAAGAACTTTGAGCGGCATAGATACAATCGTACAATGTGTGATACGCAAAGATGGCGACATGTGGAGCGCACTGTGCAAGCACCAAGAGCTGCGATGTGCTGCCCCAAATGCATCGTCTGCCACGTGCCCCATGAAATGTGCCTTTTGATGATGCTTTTCCTCTTCTCTCTGCTCTTTCCCCCTCACCGTCCAGCACTAGGGCTAGGGTTTCTTCCGGTGCTCTTCCCCTACCCCATGTGCAAGGCAAACACAGCAACATCGACCATGGAATGACATAAAATGTCTTCTGAGGATCATGATGCCTTTGCGGAGAAGATCAAGGAACGTTTCGCTTGCAGCACCCACATGGTAGTGGAGGAAGAAGTTGAGGAGGGTCAGATCCAAGGCGAGGAGCTGGATGAGGAATGAGAGGACTCGGACAAGGACTTGCACCAACACTAACGAAGGATCTAAAATGTGACAGGGTCAAGAAGAGGGTGCCGCCATCCCTTTTGCCTCCCCTATAGTAGATTATGGGGAATCTGAAGACAAAAAAGGTAAGCAAAAAGGGGTAGATTATACATTGTCCTTACCTTCGAATGTTTCTGTGCAAGGGGCAGTTGGGCAACCGATAGCCAAAACATGAAGATCATCTCTTGGAATTGCAGAGGGGCATACCAGAGCAACGTCAGGGATCGTCTTCGGGAATTTATTAGCAGGCACCAGATGTCATTTTATTAGTTGAATCACATACGACTAAGCAGCAGGCAGACAAGATCCTCCATCATTTCGGCAACTAGTGGAGCGGCTGCTATCATGAAGGAGATGGCACGTCGGGTGGCAAATCCTAGCTTGGAGGCATCAAGACACCCATGTTATAGTTATTAGTAAAGAACACCAAGTTATTCATGTAGTAATTAGTTCAGGTACCTTCTCTTCATTAATCTCGTGTGTATAAGCATAGACGATATACCGTGGATTATCATGAAGTACTTCAATTGTATCATTCACCCTGAGGATAAAAAAGGTGGGAATCTATTTTGTCTAACTATATCAATCAAAATATTCAGGGACCTAATTAATAATCAATGATAAGTGGATGTAGACCTTATTGGTGCCTAGCACACCTGGTGTAATAATCTCCAAGGGGCTGCTAGAATTCCATGTCATTTGGATAGAGCTTTAGTGAATGGTGCTTGGATCATGACTTATCCAAATTTGACTCTTAGACCTCTGGCTAGGTGTCTTTTGGATCATGCTCCATTGTTGTTGCAAACAAATCAAAACTAGAGAAAACCTATGCAATTCAGATATGAGAACTTATGGTTTAGTTATAGTGAACCAAGGGAGATCATACAAAGGGAATGGACTCGGGACAAAACCAACAGTGAAGCTTTAAGGGCTATCAAGCTAAAACCATGCGTTGGAACAAAAATATACAAGGCATGTTAGAGCACAAAGTATAGCAGGTTTTGGAGGATATCCACCAACTAGAGCTTAAGGATAGTATAGTTGGCTTGTCGATGGAAGAATGTGGTAAGCTGAGGGTTGCGTACCACCTCCATGCTGCACTTAGGAGATAAATTAGTATTAAGTGGTGGTCTAAGTCTAGAGTAAAATGGATAAAAGATGGGGACTGGAATACAAAATTCTTCCACTTAAGTACAATGATTAGGCAAAGAAGAAATAAGTTATCTATGTTAATTAATAGTGAGAGGAAAAAAGTAGATGATGAGGAACTGATTAGAGCAATGATTGCAAGTCATTATAAGTTGGAGATGGGAGAATACACCTAGGATTCTCATAGATAGTTGGCATGTTCTACCAAAAATACATTCCAATTTTCACTCTCAATTACTAACACCTATCACATGTCAGGAAATTATGGAGGTCTTCTAGAGCATGTCCCCCTGGGGTTGAATTTTATAGGAGTTATTGAGACATAATTGGACCTAAAATCTATAGTGAGATTCAATTCTTCTTCCTTACTACTCAAATTCCCCTTGCCTGGACATGGACCACCCTTACTTTTATACCCAAGAAATAGTCACCAAGAACCATAAATGACTACCGCCCTATTCCACTTTGTAATGTCATTTATAGGACTATTGCCAAAATCTTAGCAAACAGATTAAAGCCTATGGTGCCAACTCTTATTGACCCTGCTCAATTAATCTTTGTGGCAAATCGATTAATACAAGATAACATTCTTGTGGCTCAGGAACTAGTCCATTCTATGGGGAAGGGAAAACACATGTTATTAAAAGCTTATATGGAAAAAGCATTTGATAGGATATCCCGAGGACTATCTTACAACTTATGAATTTCCCCTCTGATTTCATCAATTGGATTCTTGCATGTGTAGTCTCCCCAAATTTCAAATGCTATGTTAATGGAGTCTTATCTCAAAGTTTTACTAGCAACCAAGAAATTAGGCAAGAAGACCCATGTCCCCTTATCTTTTAATCTTAACATCACAAGTGCTTTCATCCTTGCTAAATAATGAGGTGCTTATGGGCAACATCCAACCTTTTAAATGTGAAAGTATTAATCTTAGCCACCTTGACGTACTTATTTGCATTACCGCAACAATAAAGAACTATGTGAACCTTAATAAAACATTAAAACTTATGGCATGCTTACTAATCAGAAACTAAATCCACATAAGTCTGAATTACATCTCCCACCTAAACTACATTAAGTAGGGCAAATCTCATCAAGCAATTACTCGACATTCAGGTAGAGAAGTTTCCCTTTGTTTACTTAGGTGTTCCTATATTTTATAAATTGATACCTATTAGGAAACAAAAGCTTATAATTTAGAAAATTTCATCTAGGCTGGTTAGATGGAAAAGATATACTCTCAACCAAGCTTGTAGGATAACTTGAATAAACTTTGTCATGAATTTCATACATGTTTATTTCTCAGGGGTAACTCATGTTCCTACGGGTATATTGGAGTCTCTTGAGAAACTCACTAGGAGTTTTCTCTAGAATTCAAATGGAGGGAGAAGAAGTCTACAACTTAGTAACTGAAGTACAGTACAGTTGCCTAGAGGTGAATATGGACTGGGAATTAAGAAATTATCCTTTATTCACATTGCTTTACATGCTATTCTAAAAGGGGACTCCAACTTGTGGATAGATCTTGTAAGTGCGAAATATGGAAAATTCCATCTCTGGTTAAGTCGTGCTTATCCTTTACCATGGTCTGGATCTGCTGGCTCCCAGCAAACGCTTGTTTGGTCATGGAAAGTCATATTGGAAATAACATATACTATAAGGAATGGGTTCACTAAAAGAATTGGTAAAGGGCGGCATGCTGACATTATGGTAGACTCATGGATTACAGATATTCCTCTTGCTTTTAAACCTATTTTTATTAATGTTGAGATGCTTTGTATGATTCAGGATGTCGTTGAGCTTATCTCTGATAATGCATGGAATGTTCAACTGATTCAATCTTGTTTTGGTCCTCATCCGGTCTCTCAAATTATTTCGATACACTTGCCCGCTTTTAATCCCAATGATGATTCATGGGTGTGGGCTTCGAATGTGCATGGTTGTACAAATGCAAAAAATTGTCTATAGATTCCTTGCAGTGGCCTCAGCCTCAGCATCCAGACGGCTTACTTGGAACTCTATGTGGCATATTAAGGTCTCCCATAAAACTTCTATCTTTTTGTGGAAGTTAATGTATAATCGTCTGCCAACCAAAGAATTTTTCTTGCATTTTGATAGTTCGATCAATATAGATTCTTTTTGTGGTTTAAATGTTTAATCAAATGCTCATTTATTCTTTCAATGTCCGGTTTCACTTGAACTATGGTCAATTTTTCAGCAAAAGATAAATTATACTTTTGATTACATAGACCTATGGCATATTGGTGATTGGATCAAGGAAGGTCGAACTCTCGACTGGAGATCAAAGCATTTTCTTCTTTTCCTTTTTACTTTTTGTCTTTGGGGACTTTGGACAGCTCTTAATGATCTCCACTTTTGTTCTAAACAAGCAATCATGTTGTATGTCTGGAAGCATGTTGTTTTCGCACATAGTGAATATGTGATACCCATGTACCTGAGGCAACTAGCCCTCAAGACGTTAGACATCAAGTGGGAGCCTCCGACTGAGCCTTGGGTCAAGTTGAACACCGACAGATCCTTTGTGGATTCGTCGATGTCAGGGGGAAGTGGGTTATATCATTCGTGCCCCTAACAATACTTTTGTGATTGTAGGATGTGGTAGGCATGAGGCTGAGGGAATTCTAGAGTTGGAAGCCAGGGGATTGCTGTTCAGGCTTCAGGAGTGAAGAGAAGGGGATTCACAAAGGTGATCACAGAGATTGATTCGAAAACATTGGTGCATATTACAAATTGGAGCTATCACTGTCCTTGGAGAATAAGCAACATTATGCAATCTATTTGGGCTATAATAGAAACTTTTGATTCTTACTATGTAACACATTATGATAGACATTGTAATAGGGCTGCATATCTCTTGGCTAACATTGGTAAATCACAAGTAATAAAATTTCTTATTAGGAGTGTCTTTCTTGTGACCTCTTGAGTATCTTGTATCAAGATGCATTTTTACATGCAGTTTAATACTTAATTAATATTTTTTTAAAAAAGCCAATATTTGTCAAAGAGAAATGCTATAGCCTCGTAAATCATCAACTTAATAATCTACCTAAAAATGTAAAATTGACATGTGACACTAACAATCTCTTTTTAAAATATTAAAGTATACTTTTATTTTACTTCCAAACATACCATTATCTCTCTCCCACGTCAAATCTACTTACCTTTCTCTATTTTTTTTTTCTCTCACGCCCACGCCTTTTTTTTCTTTATCTTTCTCTCTCTTCTTTAATCTCACATTCCTCTCTTTTTCCATCTGATGTCCACACCTTTTGCCATTAGAATAAGTTAAAGAAATATAACTCAATTTATTTAAGATTATTTACTGTAAGATTTTGTAATTCATATTTTTTATTTGCATAAGCACACTACATTGTTATTTGAATAGTTTAGTGAAATGTTACTACTATTTTTATGTCTTCGGCAATTTTTTTTCCTGAAAAATAAAATTTTGTTTTATTTTTAATGTCTAACGATAATGATTTTTTTCTAAGCCTGTTGCATTGAATTTGATCTTAATAAAATACCCTAGCTAGGTGAGTTCTCTTATTCATTATGGATATAAATAATTAGATATATTCCTAGTTGTATAATGTTTTATCGACAATAATGCCATTTTAATTTTATTTTTGCGATGTTTTTCTATGCACGTTAATGAAGTAAGATCTAATGGACCATTGAATTAGGAAATATATCTACCAATTTATATATGAATTAAAAATTGTTGGTTTTACGATACTCTTTTAACTTTTGATGAAAAAATAAATATTTTTTTGAAAAATGTATAGAATTTTTTTCAACAATATATATACCGATTTAGCTAATTATTATTTTGTAAACTTCATTGTTTTTTTTTTGGTATTTAGTAATTTTTCCATTGGTAGAATAACATGAAAAAAAGAGCATAATAAATAAAGGCAAGTATGAAAAAAATAAAGAAGGCAACATATCGATACATGATACAAAAGAAAACCACATTAAATTAAAGCTTCCTAAAAAATATTAAAAATAATATAATGGACAAATCAAAGCATGGTAAATGAAGAGAAAAAAATATTTAAAGTGATATATTAAATGAGATAGCATAAAAAATGATAAGGTAGATTAAATTCACATGAGAGAGAGAGATAAGGGCATATCAGGAAGTAAACTTGAAGTATATTTTAACTTTTTAAAAATATATATCATCAGTGCCACTTGTCAGTTGTAAATTTCTATGAGGATTAGTAGGCACATGAGTTTACGAGGAGATAGCATTTCTCTTTGTCAAAATAATCATCCATGTGTTGCGCCGATAAGACCAATAATCATAGGCACTTAGGTTTGGTTGTTGTAAGGATTCATTTGATGGCTCTATGGTTGCCTGCTGTGGTGGGGTAAGAGCCAGGACAGCCCTATGTTGTCTGCACTTGTGAATCGAGCCTGTTGAGTGGATCCAATAGGCTGATCCTCTGACGTAGATGAAAGGTGCATGAGAAATCCGTGTTGTGATGAGACAGTGCATCTCGAGGATGAGTAAAATATTTGTCAACTTGGGTTGCATTGTAAGTTTGTAACCAGCTGGTGAACACATCCTGAAAAGAAAATGAGCAACTTTGATCAGATGTACTTTATACAAAATTTATTATGCAGTACCAGAAGATTAATCTATATGAACATGGATTACTCACGTGGTGTTTACAATTCCTTTTAGTATAGCTGTCTTTAAGAATCTAGGACGTGACAACATTGCTTCCATGTAAGCTTGGAGTACTCATGAATTTTCACCTGACGGGATGACCAGCATTATGGAAGCAGAGGACATGGGGGAGTGGAATTTTAATGAAACTCTAAAAGTTAAATAATCAAAGTATGCACATAGAGCCACAAATGCGAGAGTAGTTCGTTCCCATCAACTTAAATAACTTATTACTTTTATTTGTTCCTTTAACACTACACACTGAAAGTTGTGGGTAAATTACACCGAATGTCTTCCAATTTTAATATTTGCTCAGCGATGTTCTCCAACTTCACTTTATAACACGAATGCCCTCCATTTTTTAACTCATTTCACCCGATGCCCTTCTTATCTACAATCGACGGTTACCCGGTCAAAAAACTGACGTGGCGCTGACTCCCTCCTCTACACGTTAACCTGTAGCGATGTTATAAAGTGAAGTTGGAGGACATCGCTGAGCAAACGTCAAAGTTGGAGGGCATTCAGTGTAATTTATCCGAAAGTTGCCTCTCAAGTAGTGCAGATTCGGTCCTAAAAAAGATGACCGTTGGCGCTATAGTGATACATTGATACTGTCTGTTTGTCAAAAGAGTTATTTCCTCTTACTCCCTCTAAACTATCGCGAATTAGCACATCTAACTTCAAATTACGAATTTTATTTTTTGGATACATAAATAGAGGTGTTCACGAGTCGGATTTGACTCGACCCGTGAACAAACCCGAACTGACCCGGCCAAGGTTGGTTGGCCGGGTCGAGTCGGGTCGGGTGGTCGGGTTTCCTGACCACCTTTTTCTTTTTTTAAAAAATTTTTTGTTTATTTTTTTAATATAAAAAGTATTTATTAATTTATTTTTTAATACAAAATAAAATATTTTTAAATATCCAAAATATTTTTTAAATATCTATATACTTTTCTACATTTAAAATAATTTATTTCATATTTTTTTAGATTTTAAATAATATAAAAATATACATTTAACTAAAAAATAATTAAAAATTAAAAAAAAAAAAGAAAAAAATCGGGTCGTCGGGTCGGGTCAACTCGGGTTGGAAAATTCCAACCCGAACCCGCGGGTCGGGTCGTATTTCCGGGTTCACCGGGTCGACTCGACCCGATGAACACCCCTATATATAAACTATCAAGATTTTTTCAGTTTGGTCCTTCTGTCCAATTCCGTCGACTTCTCCGTTATTTTTCATTTTTCACATTTATGAAAAGTCCATTATATCTAGTCAACTTTTACATAAAAAATATAATAAAAAATAAAAATATTTTATTTAAAAAAAAGAAAAAAAGGCAAAGGAGTGACCCTTCCCCTGCGCTCGCCGGCGTCGCGCAGAGAGGGGGGAGGTCTCCCCTCCCTGTGACCTCGTCGAAGGTCGCAGGGAGATGAGCGACCACCCCACCCCCTGCGTCGCGCCGACGAGCGCATGGGAAGGGGGTGGCAGCGATCCCCCCCACCCCATCTCCTTCCCTTGCGCTCGCTATCTTTCCAGCCATAGGCATATCTGCTTACTTATCTAGGAAAAAGGGTTTCTTCTGCGGATATATATACTTAAGACTTTGGAAGGGAAGGGGATAGCCTTTGATCTTGTCGCAGTAGCGGTGTAAGTGAACAGCCCGCTCGATGGCAAAGGAAAGCGAGTTGCCTATTTGACTACCAGTCAATGAATGAATGATTGATTAGCAACGAGAAAAGGAGTGGGGGGTCGCCCCCCTCCCTGCGCGCCGATCGCAGGGTGGGGGGTCGCCCCCCTCCCTGCGCGCCGATCGCAGGGAGGGGGGCGACCCCCCTCCCCCTTGCGCCACGCCGACGAGCACAGGGGAAGGAGGGGGGGTCGCTCTCCTCTCCGGTCATCGGAGGTCGCAGGGAGGGGGTGACCCCCCTTCGTCCTATTTTTTTCTTTTTTAAAAAATAATTATTTTTATATTTATTATTATATTTCTTTATGTAAAAGTGGACTAGCGCATAGGTATAATAGATTTTTTACAAATACGGAAAATGAAAATTATCGGAGAATTTGACGGAAGGATTAAATTGGAAAAAATGTAATAATTTAGGTATCCAAAAAATGAAGTTCGTAATTTGAAATTAAATGTGGTAATTCGCGATAGTTTAAGGGAGACTAAAGAAAATAATCCTTTATCAAAATATACGTTATAGTGACGTCATCACGTCAAAAGAGGCGAGAGTTAGCATCGCGCATAGCAATGCAAAAATAGCACCATTTAGCATCATGCAATGTCAACGCAATAATGACCTAAAGCCAATTTGTGGCACTAAGACATCACTAAAGATATATTTTCAATAAAATTACGTCCAATTGTCCCCCTCCCTCCTCATACAATTTTATAATGCACAATATATCACATCCACATTGCACATCCAACACAATATAGCACCACTAAATAAATATGACATGCATCACAAAGTAACTATTGTGACATAAAAAAAAGTTTAATAACATCACAAACTAAAAAAAATTAATATAGTATCACAATGTTTAGGTTTAATCATATCCACACTCACAAAAGTTTCTCCAAGCTAATTATCATTATATCAAATATGATAAATTCAACATCATAATTTATTTAGACTTGGATGATATTTTTTATTCGCTAATTATTATCAAGTTATTTTTACAAATGCGATAAATTTAACCATCATAAACTATCTTGCCTTCGATGATGTTTTTTTGTTATGAAATTAGTCCAATAAATATATATAACTTTATCTAAAAAGTATATGATTAATTTCATAATAATTATAATAATTAAATTAAATAAGCGCTCTACTAGATTGCATTAAATAGGACCATTATTTGTAATAATTGAAAAAAAAGAGAATGTGATTGGTTATAGAATTCATGTTTTGTATATCACAAAGAAAATGCATATTTTAAATATTTGACAAAGAGATGAGCTTTGTGGGATCTGAATTATCTCCCAACATTCTCTTATATCATATTAAATTTGATGAAACAAGGTGTAAATCTTTACACTCGTATTTTCAAAGATAATAAATTCCATTGTCTAAATAGAAATGTCTTAGATTAAAGAAAGGAAATAAAATGGGATTCTCTGTTTAAAAAGTTATCTTTATCATATGTTGGAGATGACCCATGCAACCATGAACTTTTGCACTACGTTTGATCGCCAGCTTGATCTCTATATATTATTGATTTGTGGGTATCATTTATATACAGTTTAAGAAGCCGCATAAACGTTTCTATATGCCATGGTATTGTCCAAAAGGGCAGCAACAAAGCATCCAAAGCCAAGAACATAAAAATAACCAATACTATATATTGTCATAAGTTTTCACATCATAAGTCAAGTTATACTCGTGAGACAATAGGATAACACTCAAGAAATTATGTTTTTTTTATTTTGCTATTTTTTGTAAATAAAAAATAAATAAATAAACTGTAACGACATTGGAATAAAACCTAAATTTGATCAGAATTTATTTGTAATTTGTATCATACCTTTGTCTTTGTTATTGCTCTAGTTAGATTAAATTTTATTTATTATTTACTTTAACACCTTTGAATCATATCTTTTCATGTGTGACCTTAAAATATAAATACACGAATTTTGATCCATAAATGTGTTTAAATTTGACAATTAAATTAACGATTTAATCCAAAATTTGTTAATAATAATTGTGAAATATCATTTTTTCCTTATTATAATAAAAATATTTTTTAAAAATGATTAACATGGGTAAAAGTATTATTTTGAATAATATTTTATGCAATATCATGCACATGTTTTTTCTTGTTTTGTAATTTTATTTTACATATTAAAATGTAAGAGTAAATTAATATTTTATAATTATTATAAAAAACTTAACAAAACTTAAATTAAACTAAGTATAAAGTATGGATAGGTTTATAAACTATAATTTATAATGGTCAAGGAGTGGACAAGTACTTTTAACTCAACAACTTCTTCATTAATACATGTATATATTTATTATAGAACTCTACATATAATATAATTTTAAGGGAACATTACATCTTCCCCCTCTTCAGGTAAAATTTTGTGGTAAGCCTTTCATCTATTTATTATATATGCAGTATATCTATTTATTATATATAGTATAGCCTTCATTTCCGCTAGAAGTTTGGCATGAGCATAACCCATTTCAGGACTGGATGGCAATTGACCTAGTTTTTTAATAAAAAAACTCATTCAGTGCACGAGTCCCGGGTTTCGAATCAGGTTAGGACTAGGATCAAGACGTTCTGATTGTCTCGATTTAATGTTAATTAAATAAAAATATTATTATAGATAATTAAAATATATAATTATTACACTATTAAATAAAATAATATTATTGATTAATTATTATTTAGGTAATAACGTATATATATATATATATTAAAAACATAAGGAGATATTTAAGTTTTAAATAATGTGAATATAAAAGGATGGGGACACCGACATGTACAGTTTGAATTTTTACAACTAGGACCCTTTAGATCGGGCTGGGACAAGGATCAAAATCTCCTGCTAGTTTAGGCCAAGACATTTCAACCATGTTCATGTAAATATAAATATCTATTTTTTTATTTTGATATTTTTTTTGTCATGTAAATATTTCTTTTGGCAATGTTTGAATGCGAGAACTAAAATTATTATTAGTTCTCGAGAACTAATGGATTAAATAGAAAAGTTTAGATTTAGTGTTTGGATGAAAGTGTAATGATCGAGAATTAAAAAGTTGATCAGACAGATAAGTTTTAGTGGGTGTTTAAATAAAAAATAAGAATAAAAAATATATTTTATTATTTTATAAAATTTAATTTTATGTTATTAAATATATAATATTTAATAATTAGTAAATTAGATAGAAGAAAAAAAGAAATTTAAGGTAAATTAATTAATAACTAAAAAAGAAACATAAAATAAATTTAACATCAAATAGTCATTATATTAAATGTAAAAAATAAACAAGTATAATTTTATATTAGTTAGTGACATCATATTTACATTAAATTATTACATAATTACAAGTTGTTAAAAGGCCGTAATTAATAATTTAATATTATTATACTTTAATTATTTTAATGTTAAACTAGTTAACTTTTATTATGATGTATAATGTGCACGTCTATATTTAAACATTAATTTTTTACAATAAATAATAATGATATTTTTAATTTATTAATACTAAGTAAATTGTAATACATAATTAATAAACTTATTTATTATTAAACCTAAATAAATTTATTTTAAAATTTATAATAATGTAATTAATTAATTAAAATGTATAATGTATAATATATATACTATAATATATATATTATTAATAAATAGGTCTAAAAGTAGATTTAGAGGTTGAAAATGAAAAAAAAAAAGATAGTTCTTGGTGTTAACAAGAACTTTGCAAGTTCTTGCTAACATCAAGAACTTTTTTTGAGAACTTATCGATTTGACTGGGATTTAAATTTCTGTAAGGGCCATATGAAAAATTGGATGTCTTTGGTAGAACAAAGCCAAAATTTAATTTAAAGCTCTTATTCAAACACACCCTTTAATATATTGTAACTTGATGAGGAGGCTCGACAAAGAAGAACAACAGTTGTCTGAGTTCAGAACTTCTTGAAGTGGCATACTTGTGGACGATTGTGCAAAGAACAAGAATTTTGACTATAAGTTCGTGGATGGAAGAGAGACCTTGCGGAGTTCTAGCTTCGGATCAAAACATTTTTACTAGAACTTGCGAGAATAAATGGATTGGATCAGAATATAAATTTCTGTGATATTGCCTTCTATTTTACAGAATTTAACAAAGTTCAACCATTATATTCCAAGCACTGCCATGGGTATTTGGATTGTAGCCGCTTATAGATTACAGCAGTGAAAAAGATAGATATCAAACGAGTGGAGTGTGTTAACGTAATTATAGAACATATGAATACCGATTCAAAACATAATCAATAAAATATTGGTATCTTAAACTAAGTAAATTAAAAATATAACTCTTCAAAACTTAATCAAAGTTGGTCCAATTCACTAGTGAATTGTATTTTAAGTAGTTCACTCGGTGCTAATAATCACATATTCAATCATTGAAGTCATCATTTTAATTAGGAGAATGCATATTTACTACTCTTTTACTCCGTTTCAAACTAATCATGTGCTAATAATTATGAACATCGAATATCTCTTCTAGACTCGGGACATACAAAAAAATCTTCAAAACTTATATGAACTATTATTTTCTTCTTTAATGGTTCATGCGATTGACTCACTTGGATCAAAGTTGATAATATTAAGAATATAAAAATATTTTTTTATTAGCCCAACCAACGATTTATCTACTATAACACAGAATTTAGCCAGCTAGAAAAGAAATGTAAAAAAATATATGAAATAATCGCATGATCGAGCCCTTGTTTATTTATCAAACGAAATTGATAACGATAATGTTTATGTGGGCCGGATCCGTACGGGATCAAGCGTCAGCACATCCATCAATTGTTGACTTCAGTTGATGAAATGGGCCCCATTTTCACAAGGCCTTTCCCAATGCTCAAACTTATACCTCCCCTTAATATTCAGAGTTATTATTATGGAAAAAAGAATTATTCATTTTTTCTATATATAAAAAAAAAACATGAGTACTTAGATCATGTAACCAACCGTGTCTCAATGAGGAATTTTATATTGTGTCATTTTCTAGGTGTTAAGTGCTACATACATATTTTCTTAAAATTAATGTGTTCGTATCGGGGTCGTGCCGTTTCGTCGGACCAGTCGCCGGACGCACCGACACTTCACAAAATCATGCGGTCCGAGGAGGATCCACAGCACCGAATGTTGATAGGGAGGAAGCTTTTGACGAAGTCATGTGCGTCCCTTGGACTCGTAAACGCCGTGACCGTGACAATATGACATGGGTGTGCCTATGACTGACCCATCGCAGTGTGGGGTGTTGGGTACGTGTTAGGCTTTGGAAGAAGGGATGGTCGACAATTGCATGAGTAATTGTTGGGGAATTCGCTTGCCGCTTGAAAATGAGAGTGAGATTGCCAAAGATAACCTTCTTAAATCTTAATCACCACTTGTGTGCACTGGCTCAACGATTATTTTATTAAGATCCAAAACTATTAGCACCCGTTCAAGTTTACCACAATTTTGGCCTCCTGAATATTCTTTTACTAGTTAATTAAGTTATGAATTTTAATTATCAAAATTTTCTTTTACTAAATTTTATCCTACAACAAGAGAAAAAAAGGGGTGTATATTTGTTAAGATGATGGATAATTAATTAATTAATTATATTAGGATGAAATGGGGAAAAACGTGTCAGGTGGCTCGATTTTTATTGCTCGTACGGCTCGGCCCACGAAAAAGACGTGCTGGAGGCAAATGGGGCCCAATTTGCCCTTTGATGGGATGAGAGCCCAGCCCCCTCGAATAATTTACTCATTAGTATGCATCATTATTTTGTTCCATTTAATCAAACTTTTATCTTGATAACCATTTCAAACACTAATATATCTTAGTCAAATATCAAATGAGAAATAGATATTTTACATTAAGAATAAATTTAGATAAGAGATTTTTAAGTTGTACCTTTTTTATTCAAGGAAATACGAGGATGACACATATCAAAGAAAATACAATAACTACAAGAATTGATCCTTTATCCACCTCAAGTTTCCACATTCTTATACGTCCTTATCAATTGTTTTCACATCCTCGGCCTCTGACAAGTAAAAAAAAAATGTCGTCCTCTTTTGACTAGTGGATGTGGGATGTGATCCCAAATCTTGCTTTTTTTTAATAAAAAAACATGCAATAGATTCTAAGTTTCTAACTCGTAATGCATGGCCAATTATTTTTAACCCCACCGAGTTAATTGGAACATTATTAGATTCGGGCAATCCATGTCAATATTGAGAACGACTACCACGACAACATCCATCTACTCGCACAAGAACTTATCCATTCGTATAATTTTACATCAACGAGGGTTTGATTTCACCTGTCTTCATCAATCAGTAATAATCTTCATAAACATGAGGAAGAAAAATGAAACGTTCCCAATTTTATGCTCTCCAACAAAAAAAAATGTAATTAAGCGTATATTCTTCTTTGTTATTTACAAGAAAAAAAATGTTTTTTTTTTCATCTCACTCCCTCTTAATTATTTTTTTAGTGGCCATTTATTATAAATGATTCCACTATATAAGGGTGAAACAAAATATGAGCCATATGTACAAAATTAAACCTTTTGTTCATGATCTAGATCTAATATGAAAGGAATAAATCTCATATAAAATATAGAAGCCGTGATTGGTCATTATTTATTTACGCCATCATTTATTATTTCACCAAAAAAGAAAGGTGTTATTTATGACAACCATTTTATATTAATATTTTTTGTTTTTTTTCTCGGCTAATATTTATTTTATTGTTTTCCTGAAAAAAAAAACTAGTTTATAACCCAAGCCACTTCCGTGTCCGTGTGTGCCAATTGGACCCCACTTATAACCCAAAAGCCATTTTATATAAATCCATTTATTATTTTTATTTAAACCCAAGACAAGTTTCCTTGGAGGCTTCACCACTTCAAAGTTTCCAACGAGGAGAGATTTGTCTCAATGAGTCCCCTGTCCGAACACATGGCGGCCGTGGCGGCGCCGACGGCAGAGGTGGAGGCGGGCGACGACGAGGTCAAGCTCCTCCGGCGGTTGCCTCCGAATTCTGCGGCTGAAGGGGCGACGGAAGTGGATGCTCTGATTCCCGGCCTGCCGGACGAGGTAGCGGAGCAGTGCCTCCTCCACCTCCCGTTCCCCTACCAGTCCCTGGCCCGGTCTGTGTCCTCCGCATGGAACCGCGCCCTCTCGAGCGCGGCCTTCCTCCGTTCCAAGGCCGCCCTCGCCTCCTCCCTCGCCCGCCCGCACCTCTTCGTCTTCGCCTTCGACCGCTCCACCCTCCGCTTGCAGTGGCAGGCCCTGGACCCCCTCTCCCGCCGCTGGTTCGTCCTCCCGCCAATGCCCCTCCCCGCCGACGATGACCCCCCGATGTGCCCCCCGGCCTTCGCCTGCGCTGCCCTCTCCCGGCGCGGCGAGCTGTACGTCCTCGGCGGGATGCGCGCCGATACCCAGTCCCCGCTCCCCACCACACTCGCCTACCGCGCGGCCACCAACTCGTGGTCCGCCGCCGCGCCGATGCCCACCCCGCGGTGCTTCTTCGCCGCGGGAGCCATCGCGGACCGGATCTTCGCCGCCGGAGGCGACGGAGGAGGGGTGTCGGCCGTAGAGTGCTACGATCCGGCGGCGGACCGGTGGGCGCCGGCGGCCAGGATGCGGCGTGGGATGGCGCGGTACGACGCCGCGGTGGTGGGGCGGCGGATGTACGTGACCGAGGGATGGACGTGGCCGTTCGACGCGTCGCCGCGCGGGAGCGTGTACGATGCCGACCGGGACGCGTGGGAGGAGATGCGCGTGGGGATACGGGAGGGCTGGACGGGGGCGAGTGCGGTGTCCGGCGGGAGGCTCTACGTCGTCGCGGAGTATGGTGACGGGAAGGTGAAGGCTTACGATGAAGGCGGGGACCGGTGGAGGCCGGTGACCGGGGGCGGAGTGCCGCCGGAGGTGATGCGCCCCTACGCGGTGGTAGGCTCTGACGCGGCGGAGGATGGAGCGGGAGGTGGGAGGACCGTCTACGTGGTGGGGAGCGGGTTGAACGTAGCGGTGGCGTCTGTGGCGGCGTCGCCGGCGGAAGGGGCGGAGGAGAGAGTGGAGTGGGAGGTGGTGAAGGCCCCGCCGGCGTTCGCAAATTTGGCGCCTTGTAACGCTCTTGTCGTCTACGCTTAACAAGATTAAGTTAATATTAATTAAGGAGGGGTTTGCGAGGGGTTTAGAGGTCTAATGAAGGGTTTATTTGTAAAATACGATGGTTTGTTGCTTGTACTCTTCTTTCCTTTGTGGCATATAACTAATTATCAAAATTCCTATTACAAATGCTAAGGAAATTTGAACAAAATAAAGACAAAAATAGTGTTTAATACAGTATAATATTATATATATATATACAATTATTACTTCCACTGTCTATAATCAAATTTAAAATCTCTGTTACTCCATTTCAATTTTTATTGTGCTACATAATTTTTGGGGTGGAAGTTGTGCACATAATTTAATGCTTCGCAAGTGTGGCCTACAAGAATGAACTATCACAAACATAGAAGTGATTGACATAGATTTTACTTTTGTGAGCTTTCTTTGTCTTATATTTTCTAAAATCTCAATTATGTTAGATTTTAGCCTCTATCTGATATTCCTAATTCATTAGAAGTTAAGGCGCCACGGCAGGAGAATCATGTCGTTGCTGAATCACAATTATTAACACATCATTGCCCAATAATCACATTGTAAGATTTTGTATCGAGCTCATCACAATCAACGGATGCGTTGCATGCATACTTGATAATCTGTCAACAAATGTATATTCGATTTACCATAAAAAAAAATTACTAACTAATTCTGTCCACTTCAATTTTTTATAGATTTGACTTATTTTATTTTTCACTTCAAAAATCGTTAATGGAAATAATCGGACTTTCGTTATTCTGAACTATTGGATTTGTTATTTTGCCATGTCATAAACTTTTTTTGTTATGTTTTTTAAGGAAACTAGTTTTATTAATTCCTGTCGGAGCTAGCTCGAAAATATGGGAGGGTACATATATATATATATATATATATATAATTTTATTTTTCACTTATATATATTTATGATCTTATTACTAAATTTTTGGGAGGGGACAAGCCCCTTTCAAAATTCTTTGTCTCACTCACGATACTCACTATTACAAGAGATGAAAAATTTTAAAAATTTACAAATTTTCAAATATAAAATCAACAAAAAGTGAGATAGAGTGATAAGTAGTTTATCATTGATTAAATTAAAGTTTCGACTTCGATTTTTTTAATACAAAAAACATTTCACCGTGATTCTTATTTGCTTTGATTAGGCACGCCGTACTGATTAATTATAATTCGATGACAAATCAAGACTGGGAATATGTATAACTTCTAGCATACCGCATGAAGTAGACTATGGACATCCCATTTCGAATACTGACGTGGCAAAAAATAATAAATTGAAAACGGTTTTGAGAATTCATGAAAGATGATTAGTTATATATTTATTTAGTTCAAAAAGGAAAAAAGAAAAAAGGAGGTAGGCAGTATTTTCTTGATCCACATGTGAGGTTGAATATATATATATATATATATATATATATATATATATATATATATATATATATATATATGAGGGATTAATGGAGTGTAACCTTGGGGTGAAACTTGGAACGCCTTAATATGGAGCGTCCAATTTAGATCAATGATCCATATTATTTTATATTTTTTTTCTATCTTTACTCTCACACACTCTTTCTCTTTCTCTCGACGGTAGGATGGCAACGGACGGCGAGGGGCGATGCGGGGCAGCGTGGATCGACAGGGAATAGAGGACGGGCAGCACGGATCGACGGGCGGCGCGGATTCGGCTCAATAATGGGGCATATTGATGACGAGGGCGGGGATCGATGACGAGAAAGGGGATCGATGATGAGAGAGGGGCGAATCGACGGTGAGAGAGGGGCGGATCGACGGCTTGTGTGCTCGTGGGGGGTGAATCGTCGGCTTGTCTGCTCGCAATCGGCGGTGATCGACGAAGCTTGAATGCCGACGGTGACAGCAGAAACGACGAGCACTAGAGAGGAAAGGATGGGGAGAAAGAAAAAAGAGAGGAGATGAAAGAAAAGAAAGTACAAAAAAATAATATTGACAATTCATATAAATCGGACAATTCATATAAATCGGACAATTCATATTAGAACACTGCACTAGGTTTTACCCAAGAGGGTTACATCTTATTAATTCATATATATATATATAACAAGCATATTTCTTTAATGCCGGCGGGCCCATCAAAGCTATAAGCTATTAAACGTGGGCGCCTCCGGTGGGATATGCGCCCACCTTCTAAAAAAGCTGGCCGCCATCAGACGTCGTGTACAATAATTGATAGCCAATTTGGATTGTACCAGCAGTAAATTCCAGAGGAGAGGACAAAAAAGAAGAAAGTTCTATGTAAATATTTGAGCATTTCAATATTTTTTTAACTCTATTTCCCTTTTTTTCTTGTACGAGAATTAGTTCAAATGGAAGAAGAAAATATATAGTAATCATGAGACTTTATTTCAGAATTAAATTTATTTTAATCCATTTTTCTGTAATCATAACACCTCCGGAGATCTACCTTATCTGTAATTAATTAAGATGCGAATTGAAAGCAGTGTTTAACCAATTTGTGCGTAAACATCCAAAAGAACTATCAGATGAAAGATCAGAAACATCAAAAAAGAGACTTGGAGAGGGTGGACTGTCTACTCTGAAACCACAAATTCTTTTTATAAGATAATATATCAATCAATTGGGAGGGGAAAAGATTGAAGTGGGACAAGTGGTAACTGGCAAATGTGTCAGTACGTGGAACTGGAAGCGTGTGGACTCGGAAGACCTCCACAGAGTGGACAGCTCAAAGATGTACGCAGGAGTAACCGGGAACAGTCGGCCATGAGCAATTACAGCTCCAAATTATTGTCAATATTAAAAGAGGTGATCGGATGTGATGAAATATGTATCTGTCCAAAATTAAAAGGTATCTAAATCCAACTGGATTCATTGAATCATATTTTTTTATCTTTTAAAATTTTATTTATAAACTGAATGTACTTTTAAAACATTTCCTCGTCCTCCATTCACCAATCAATGGCTCAAACATCCTATTCAAGATAAGTACTCGACAGCTTCAATTCTGAATTAATTATCAATAGTTTTTCCAGTCACGATTCGGATGTATTAATAAAGTTGACATGGTAAGGAAACAAAATAACATGGAACCGAATTGAAATAAGATAATGAGAGGTGGCGTAATCGATTGTGCCAAATTTGTGCCCCTGGCTCGTACGAGCTAGTGAGTGCATCAAACAAAAGTGGGGTCTCCGAACCAGATATAGCAACCAAAGATATCAACTAGTCGAAATGGCTCGGGAAGCAGTTTCACTGGCGCAGAAGGGAACACGCGAAGACTGCACTGAAATGGACACGACATGCAAATGGCTCGCTCACATCAAATTCTTAGAGAGGCGAAGCCGATGCCTTTGAAAACGAGGTAACATGCAACAACTTTTGCAGGCATTGCGTTCGGTCTACACACACTTGATATCTTCGCTTTAAGCACCCATTGGCACGTTTCCTTTTACGCTTGGTCAACATGTTTACGTTGCGTGGGCAAGCAGAAAAAAAAAAAAAAGAAGCCAGTTAACATGTGGCTTGCAAGATTTGTGGCCTCCTCCTCTTCTATCTAAATGATTAAGTAGCTGAATCTGTACACTGTGTATATATCTTACTTGGACAAGGAAAAGAATGTTGTAGCCTCCGTGAAAGTATGTCCCCACAATGTTCGGAAAGGAACCATTATGGTGGTCACAAATGTGCTATAATAAAGATATCGTAAACAGGATGTGAAACAAAAAATTACTCGTGTGCTGCTTGATTGCATTCAACCCATAAATAGATCTTGCAACATATTATTACCTAATAAATTGGAAATTTGATAGCTAAATCTGGGTGTCACTGTGGGCGATCCCTCTCCACTACCCACCAATCCTGCACCAAACAAGGGGAGGGAGACGGCGCATCTCCAGCCAGACCCAAGCCATGATCCCTGATGGTAGATGAGAGGGAAGAAAAGGTTAAAATTTGTGCCAGGAAGAAGGGAAAAAAAAAAAGAGAATAGTTTGCTTTTTTCGACACTTGCTGAGTTATCTCTTCCCTCGTGTGACATTTATTTAAATCTCACAAAAGACGGGATAAAAAAGAATATTGGACAAATCGCTATATGATTGTCCTTTGCATGTTGTTGCACGCGCACAACAAGGCATTATAATCGTGATGTCGGCAAAATGAATACTCATGAATACAAGTCAACCTTAAAATGCACAGATCTAGTAGCAGCTAAAAAATGGAACCCCTTTTTGTGATTCTTACTTTACTACTTGAAGAATGAGTCCAAAAGATTATGCAACGTACAAAAGTTTGAGATAAACGTTGCGTGATCCATCCACGGCACCAAATGAGAATCCAAATCACCTGAAAGGGCAAAAATAATAACTTCGAGCGTGTGCAAGGGCTCCTCCGGATAAAATGACTTCCCTAGTGCTATTGAAGTCTGAAGCTTTTACCTGATATGCAAATAGTACAACTCAATTTATTCCTCTTTTTTGTAGAGAAAGATTACAAGTCATTTTTTGGTGGCAATTTTCTGAAAGTTCCTACAGAACGATCACAACTGCACAAGAGAGTTGGCAAAAACTTGAAAGAAAGCTTCTTTCTGACCATATTATATTCATAATGCCTTTCTTGGGACAATTTTTAGTTCCTAGAACACGATTGAAGGAAAATGCAGAGCACTTGGATTTTCGGGATAATAATTTGAATTGTGTCTCAGAGCTCAAGCACACTAAAGCTATACTAAAAGTTTTTTGGGGGTCCAACATTAAAAGTTCTTCTGACATTAACTATGATACACAGAAGACTGCAAGCCACCTGACTAACCTAGTGCAGGATGGAGAACTTGAAAGACAAATATTGCCAACAGTGTCTACTCCAGGGTGTGATCATGAGACCTCTCCGTTCTGAGGTTCAACCTGTTGGGCAGTGAAACGGTTGGGTAAGTTATGTTAGAAGTCTTCTAAAAAAGTTATGTTAGACGTTGTTCGTGCGACCCAAGTAAAGAAAATGCTGTGGAATGCTCCCTTTAGTTTGATTGCTTACGTTCATTCTACTTGGGCTTACAGAGCATAGTAAGTCGAAATTAAAACAAGAACCCTTTCTAGGTCTGGAGTTGTAGGATAAAAATCAATTAATGTCCCTCTCAAATGAACAAATAAAAACAATTGCAGTGTGGGCAATCAACATATCTTTCAATTTCTGAAAGTCAGCATAGTACCTGTTTGACAGTTAGCATGTCAAGCATGATTGCATAATGTCAGTCACAGCCAGCGCCCACTGTGAAGGTAAAACTTTAACTCTTGATAGTCACTACCATCTAACCAGATTCCTTGTGTATATTACAGAATGGGACATAATACCATTGGTTCAGTGGTATGCAAAGAAAAACCAGAGTCTTAGACACCTCAAGTTTGGAACCAGACATGACCACCTTTAATTCATACAAAGTAATGTACTTGATGATCACTTACTCCAACAATGCATCAATTGCATCTGTCATATATATTTTTTTTTTTTTGAGAACTGAGAGGATAACTACCTATGACACTCAGACATTCAACCCCTCAAAAACTTTATGCAATGAACCGTATGACTATCAATTTCTTAGTAACAACAACAACAAAGACTTATCCCACTAGGTGGGGTCGGCTGCATGGATCATACGACGCTTCGTTGATCCATGTTCATGAGATTCGACAGGGTTTTACACTGGCTGTCGGGGCCTAACACAACCCTCCTCCTTTATCCGGGCTTGGGACCGGCTATAAAACATAGGCGGAGTTTTTAATCTAATATGGTGATCAAGTTTTTAATCTTAGGATGCTTCTAGACTAGAGATAGACATATGAACCAAAAGACTAATTCAAGGACTTAAGATGGCTTAAGGTTTTCTTAAATTATTAACTTATCAATATTAAATTGTGGTCTCTAAAAAACTAACATCTCTTAAATTCAACACAAGCATATCAAAATATTTTAAATTAAAATAAAATTGAAGTCTCTTCAAGTTTTTGCATCCTATCAACAACAACAACAAAGCCTTATCCCACTAGGTGGGGTCGGCTACATGGATCATACGGCGTCATTCCGCTCATTCGTTGATCCATGTTCATGAGATTCGACAGGGTTTTACGCTGGCTGTCGGGGCCTAACACAACCCTCCTCCTTTATCCGGGCTTGAGACCGGCTATAAAACATAGGCGGAGTTTTTTGCATCCTATCAATTGAAATTAAATTTACAATACAATAACATGTATTGCTAATATATTAATTGATGTACAAAGTGGTATAAATTAGTAGACCTATAAGATTAATTCTCTAAGCTCTAGTTATTAAATTTATGTCAACTAATAAACCCAAATAAAATTAAATAACAATATCATGAAGTCTAAAATTAATCACTCCATATAATTAGGTATACATTACGAGCAATCATGGTGAAGATAACACAGACTTGTCGCTACATCCATTGAAATTGTATATCTTGTGTCCCAATGTAAATGTCCCTTTTAGCTAAGTAGTTTTGGTTAAGAAAAAAATAATTCCATTGGTGTCATATCCAATAAGAAACTGAATTATATTTGCGAGAACAGAAAAGATCCTTTCTGACATGATTTTAATCATAGGGGAGGGAACAAGAAGCCCAAACCATTCTCAGAAAGATATACTCAGCTCATGAAGTCGAGGGGGAGATGTGCGCTGAAAGAATCAGTAGACGCAGAGATCCAGGAGGCAGGATCATCCGAGAAGATCATCAAGCTTTATTGAATTATCAATTTCTTAGTAACAAAAAAAGGAAATGTAGTACAGAACACATTAATAGAGGCATAAAGATAAATACCATGCATTTCAGAATGAACTGTATTGCTATCCATTCCTTAGTAACAAAAAAAAGAAATGTAGTACAAAACACGATGCATAAAAATAAGTACCATGCATTTCAGATGACACATCTTACATGTATAGGCCTTATGGTACGGCCTTATGGTACACCTTCCTTCTTAAACATGACCTTTTCTTTAGCCTTCTTAAAGTCGGCGTGAGTTACCTGAAGCAAAATGAAGATAGGATATTGCCAGAAGGTCAGGCACCCAAATAAAATATACTAAGAAATATATCTATACTGATTGATCCTGTTAAACCCATGAAGTACAAATACTCACGAACCTAATTAATGAGGCAAAATATAAACAGCTTAGTACAAGTATGACATGTGCAACTATAGGAGAAGATACAATCATGTGATTCAAGGATAACTTTTTATATCATGTGTTATTTGATGCCATTTGTGTATACCTAGCATATGACTACTGATTTATACGAGGAATTATATATCAGAATTCAACTGACACTGTGCATCCATATGAATCTTTGTGTACACATAGAGAGAACTAACTTTCAGGATGTCATGTCAGTTTTCTACAACAAATATAAATGAGTGGCCAAGATCTTGACACTGACACTCAATTCATATATTAAGAACTCAATCTAGGCTTTATGATTCAATGCAGGTAAGATGTATCCTAACAAAACCAACTGTACCATCTTATAGAAATTAGTATTCAACTTGGTTCAAGCCATCTACCAATATGTCACTTATCAGTTTCCGAGCAGGAAATATCTGTAAGACATGATTTTTGACAAATTATCTGTGCCTGACAAACATGTTTAACTTTTGACTGGATGGCCATCCAGTAAAGCATAAACCTTTTTTGTTTCTTCAAGAAAAATGTTCAAAAGAAAATGCTATTCAGCCTTAATGATAAGATACCAACCTTCATTCTCCATTCTCTCAAAGAAAGCAACCTTCCTTCAGTACAGATTGCTTTTATATCAACACCAGAAAATTCATCCTTAGTCATGTGACAAAGAAATTAATCCCAATAAATGTATTCTAGTTATATATACACCTCTGAATTTACCAAAAGCAAAACCTACCTGAAAAATATGCCTGTCAATACAATCAGGGAGAAGCAAGGCTGGATCAAGACTTTCAATTCTATTAGTTGTAAGAATGACCTTAACATCCCCCCTTGAGTCAAAATCATCCAACTGGTTTGGCAATTCCAACATAGTTTTCTGTATTTCACGCTCTTCGCCAGAATGAGCATCATATCTGCATTATAAATAATCAAACTCAATATAAGGCATGGTAAAGGAAATATTAGTTCTTCTTTCTTTAGAAATGTATCTTTATATGTGGGGTGAGAGGGAAGTTGGAAGATCCATTTGCAGGCTTTGAATTCCCTTTTAGTGCCCACTGCATCTATCTCATCAATGAAGACAATTGATGGAGAAAGTTCATCTGCCACCCTAAACAACTCCCTAACGAGATTGGGGCCATCACCCAAATATTGATGAATTAACTCACTTCCAACAACCGCAAGAAAGTTGCTGATGTCGAATTAGCCACAGCCTGAAACACATGTTAAAAGGTTCAGACTGGAAAGTGACCATCAAACAGTAACTACTAGAGACAATATAATAGCATTTAATTTACAAAGGCTGATGTATAAACATTTCAAGCAAGATGCTCAAAACATAAAATGCTCAAGATGGATGAAGCTACAACAAGAAAAGTTGTCAAATGAAACCAGGAAAAGCAACTATCATAATGAAGCTACAACAGCTAATAACATCACGTTAATTAACCTGTAGATCCTCATCAAGAAATCATCATGTAGATGGTTTTCTAATTAAGATAAAACATTACTTTGGATGGACATGCAAGAATATATAAAGGCATGAGGAGATACAAGGATTTATAATTGGCCAGCATGATAACTAAAATTTAAACAAAAAAAGAGCAATAGTACATACCTTACCGAGCAAGGTTTTTCCACTTCCTGGTTCTCCATATAAGATCACTCCCTTTTGGAAGCTTAGTACCAATATCCTCATAGAGTTCAGGATGTGTCAGAGGAAGCTCAACAGCTTCTTTGATTGCTTGAATCTGAGAATCTAAACCACCAAAATCAACATAAGACCCCAAAGGAGCTTTTTCAACTTTCAATACTGAAACCATAGTCCACAACTCCACATCATCTTGTAGAATTCCAAGAACAGAAAGAACGTGCCCAAAATGTTTTAGTGAAATTAGATCATGACAAGGTGTATTCCGAAGTCCAAAAAAGTCACGTAAATCACACTAGACGTAGAAAGTCCAGAGATACATACACATGAAATGTGAGGTTGTAACACAAAAATGAAGATTCTACCAAATTTTTATTTCAAAATATATGTATATATTGAACTTGTATGAGAATACCACCTCACAAAATAAATACAACTACCTAAAATTATAAAATCTAAGTTAAACTGAGAACAATGTAAAACAAGCCGATTTAAATACATAATTACCATTAATTCGAACTCAAGAAAACTTCCTGATGTAGCACAAAGCTCTATTAGTTTAAGAATTCTTAGTAGTTAGGATTATGATGTAGCACAAAACTCTTGAGGAAGCGGAGGCGACATTTGGTGAGCGGCGTCACCGTCGGGAGGCGGTATGCTTAAGCTGCTTCCGGCCGACGCGCGGCAATGGCGCAGCGGGCTCGAACTTCTTTTCCTTCTTGTCTCCCTCTGCGCTTCCGGTCGCCGGGGAGACCTGCCTCCCCATGCCTCCGGGGGCTCCCTGACCCATCGCTGGAGACTTGAATTTTCAGTCGTTGGAGGACGAGCAGACGGTGAGCTCGCCGGAGATCGGTAGGGTTGCAGCTCAGACGAGGAACCCGATCCGCCTGCCTTCGTCCAGCTCTTCCACAGTTCCCTCCGCCTTATTAATATCTATTTCGTAATATTTTATGTTAATTAATTTTATAAATATTTTTAAATTTCTCTGTGTTTAATCATTAAAAAATGACATTTTCAAAAGTAGAAATTTTCCGAAAGGTAAAATGACATTTCATTATTATTAAAAAACAATTATGCAGTAAACTATGAAAAACGTGTATAAAAAAATCTCATCTTAGTATTTATAAGGAGAGAGGTATTAAATAATAAAATGACATAGTTACTAAATAACCATTTAAAATGTAGTTACTAACTAACGGTTACTAAAATTATTATGATGGATTAGTATTCTAATTTTAATTCATTATTCTTCGAAGACATGTGATGAATTTTGAAATAGTAATATTAAAAGTATAAAAAATCATTATCACATTAATTTAGTATTATTCTTTCAAAGTATTTTTAGTAATATGATTATGATATAAGTGTATAAATATTCCTCACAAAATATGCAACCTGAATAAATAGTGAAAATATATAAATCAAATCAGTTTTATATTCTATAATTGTAATTGAAAACTAAATATAATTTATGTCTAACGGTTATGGATATCCACTACTCCACTTAAATCATGTCTAATTATAATTTCTAAATTAATATTCTAACTAATTATAATTTTTTAAGAACATTTGTCAATTCTAAAAGTATACACGCTACACACACAATGCTAAATGAAACACTAATCAAAACATTTATTAAATATGTTTTTAATGACTATAAATTTTTTTTTAATTCTTGAATCCGATCAGTTATTTTATTTATCTAACTAATGGGATATGATAAAATCAAATAACTACATTGGTTATCTATGTTTTCAAATGATTAATTATTAGGATATGACACCGTGTCAAATTTCATTCTCTCCTTACAAACTTCTTTGTTTTTTTTTTTTCGATACATAAGGAGATCCATACACTTAATATAAAATAAAGACCTAATGCAAACTTCTTTGCTTTTAACATAATATAGATAGATTATCAAGGTAAACAACTTTTTTTGTCTAGTTCCTTAATAACTAACCGAGTTCAGTAAGTAGAACCAATTTCTGTAAACTAACGAATAATTAATTTATTAATGGATAATTCTAAAAGTGTTGAATGTCCTAAGTATTCGCGTTAAAGGGAAATAGTGTCTCGAAATAAATATTTTTTTTAATAATCAGATTCTAATGTTTTCTTTTCGTTCTTTTGGACATCTCTACCTCTCAAGACTATTAATATTTTGAGTAATTCGAAATTGAAGTGAAAATTTCTAATTAAGTGGCGACTATAGTAATCAAATAACTTTGGGTAGTCACTTGGACACAATCTTGGGCTAAGCTTGATTACTGTGAAGTCAAAAAAGTGGAAAGTTTGATTCCCTGGCTCTGTTGCTCAATTTGCAGTTGCAGACTTGTAGTATGTTAGCTTCAATGGGCCTTTCAAAACTTAGAACACAAATGCCATAATAACATCAATCCTAATGTATCATATTTATACATAAATCGTTGCTAAATGCAGTTCTCACATATTGCAAATTATTACAGTCAACAAGACAGAAGAGGAATCCAGGTGTAGATTCATATTCACAAGCTTCTTTGCTTTGACAACAATGCCACATCATAATTCAGATCATACTCTGAAACAACCATTTTACATATAGACAGCCAAAAAATGAAAGCATGACAGAAGTAGTCTGCTTTGTCAGAATCGTGGGATCTTTTGGAAAGAACACAACTCTTCTTGTTAACATATCCTTAAGCAATACTTAATTGTACTGATGCTCTTTCCCATCATAGAACAGTCTGCTCAGTAGAATTCGTGCCACAGAAAGGGGAAAGGATCATCTTAAGCCTCGGAGAAGTTGAAAAAAGCTGAAATCTCAGTAGGTAGTTGACAATATTGGAGTTTCTATGGATGCTTTGACATCCTTGTGGCCAACCTTGAATGTCTCTATACCTGATGATCTTCGGCAAGTCTTCTTGAGCAGATTTGATAAACTTCTGCAGAACTGGCAATCAGAATCAATATCAGTAAGAAGCACATGTTGACTCACTAAAATATCCAATTCAACTTAACATAACCGTATATTACCTCCTTGTATGCTCTTAAATCACCAGCAGATTTTGATACTTGCACCACACAGTGGCTTGGGGTGACCTCAATGACCTGAATCATCAAGCCAACATCAGTTAAAGCGAGCAATCAATGCTAGGCCGAGGTAAATACTTGTGTCATGATACCTCCGCTGACAAAGCATAATGCGATCGACTGCGTGTTAACAAGAGGTTGTCATGGAGTTTCACCTGAAAAATTAAATACAAATCCATGTCTAGGAAGCATTACGATGTGGATGGCATGTTAAGTTTTTTAAATTGATCGGTACCTTAGAGCTGTTCATCCATGCCACAGATAGGCTTGCATCCTTTGCTGCCACCTCAATTTTCGCAAATGTTTCTTCAATTGAGTTCTCTGAACCGAGCTTTATTTTCTGTTTGTCAGCTATTCCCGGATTAATTTATGCAATTAGAGTGGAAAAATACAAGACATGTATGTGAATAACTTCAAGCACCTCCTCCTCGAAGAGGCCGGAAAAATCAAGATCATTCAGCATTGCTATGAGTTGGAAGGCATTGATGAGTCCTTGGCGTTTCTCACTAGTTGGCTTGGTTGTTTTCTCCTGGAGTTAGGTTTCAGAGTTTGAATCAGTCACCTAATTAAACTCAAAGTATTCTTTGAAAAGAGATAGAACACTGCAGCATTTAAAATGTTCCCTACAACAAGGCTTCCAAACGTATCAATTGGCTCAGCCACATCTGTGTTCTCATCATGTTCAAGTCCAGCTGAGGGCTTGTACTCCGTCCGAAACCATTCTTGTTGGATGATTTCTGTTGCTGTGGCCCGCTATCAAGAAAAAAAAATATATCTTTCAGTCTTTCCTCTTTGATACTCAATTAATTGTATGTTATCAGAAATTTTTAAGTCGTTGGAATACCTTTGTTGGCATTGGTTCCAGTAATCTGAAAATAAGCTTCTTCTGTGGCAACGTAAACCATTCCGGGCATTTGTATTCTGCTCTTGATATCTTTGAAGCAGGTATCAGAATCAGAAAACATAGCTGTTCAATGGAACATGAAACTAAACATACTACTCTCAATTCTACCTTTCTGTATAGGTTTGGTAGACTGCGATCCTCAAATGGTAGGTAACCAGCAAGCAGTACATAAAGGATGACACCACAAGACCAGATATCAGCTGCCGCGCCATCATAGCTATTATGGACTATCACCTGAAATGCAAAGAAGTAAGCTCCTAAGATATACAGTACAACCTCAGATTGTGTCATATTTTATCTTGTGTTCCATGTTTGCTGGATTTACATCACATTTTAACCAATCAAGTAGAAATCATATCAGATTCTTTAGCAGATAACTGTAATTGGATTGTTGGTGCTGCTGAATCCATCTTTCTTTCAGAAATCTAATTGAGGCACACTTCTTTGTTGTTGGCAAAGAAACATCATTTGTAGGAATTGGTAAATTTAAGTATTAATATATCAGTACATTTAAGTCAGTCATGCTTTACTCCTTTCTTTTCTGATTTCCTACCTCAGGAGCTACATAACTTGGTGATCCGCAAGCTGTTGATAGCAAGTCTCCAGGCTGAAAATTATCAATTAATCAACAGTTTAATAAATTAAATAATCTCAAGAATCAGAAAAAGATAAAGTAATTCCATGGTACCAATTTAATACTCAAATAAGATTTCGTGATACCTTTCTGAACACACTTAGCCCAAAATCGGATACCTTTAGGTTCCCCTTGTTATCCAGAAGAAGGTTCTCGGGCTGTTCATTCCCGTAACATGAAAGAATACAATGTCATTCTGCCCAAAAATTTAGGAAGAGACTAAAAAGAACGTGATTCATCAAAGGACAATGTACGCAAGTCGGACATGACACCTTGAGGTCTCTGTGGTAGACCCCTCTGCTGTGACAGTAATCCACAGCATCAATCAGCTGCTGGAAGTACTTTCTGACCTCTTTCTCATCTAACTTTCTGAGATATTCCTGTCAGGAAAATGTGACATATGATATGATCATCTTGACAAACCCAGAATCATCAACCGTCTATTATCAAACTTGAGATTTACCAGTTTGTCGGAGAGCTGTCCTCCAGCAGCATACTCCATCACAAGGTAAATCTTCGTCTTAGTCGCAATCACCTGCACAAAATTTAAGTTCTTGAACACACAACAAAAAAAAAAACAAAACAAAAGAATTTATTCTTTTGAATTATTTAACAGTACATGATACCAATGCTATCAGTGCATCCCTAAAAGAATATGATCATAATCTGTTGTGTGATTTCTAGGAACCTTACCTCGTATATTTTCACTATGTTTGGATGCTGGAGAAGCTTCATTGTACTGATCTCTCTCTTGACCTGAAACAGGAAAACTCATCAAGGGCCTTCATAATTGCATTCCGACCATAAAATCGAACGAAGATGGCTGATTAATCAGAAAAGGATGGCAAAAAGACTAAACAGAGCACCGACCTGATACATCAGCTTGTTCTGCACCACCATGTTCTTGTCGATCACCTTAACGGCGACATACTCGTTCGTCTTGGTGTCGACGGCCAGCTTCACCTTGGCGAAGGTTCCCTCGCCGATGGTGCGGCCGAGCTGGTACTTGCCGACGGTCGTCGTCGTCCCCGCCGCCGCCGTGTGGCCCATCCCCCCTAATTTGCACTATGCTAATGCGCCTGAACGCGTATCAACCTCCTTGGCCCCCTGCCCACACACGATGCATTATTGCAAACTGTGATCAGGCTCCTCCGGGCACGAACAAAAACGTGACAATGGAGACGTGCTCTTCTCTTGCGTCGATATATATGTATAGAGATTGATTCTTCTTCTTGTACTGTTCTATGCATGCGTGTACTGTAAACCTCTAAGGACACAAGTGGAGCATAGGAAACATCTGGTTCTTGTTCGCAGACCTGTAAGTTTAACAAAATGTGACCACAGGTACACATCTAATTATGATCACACACACAGAGAGAGAGAGAGAGAGAGAGAGAGAGAGAGAGAGAGAGAGGGAGTTTGTTGAAGGAGGGAAGGCGGAACGTGATTTGAATGGAAGGTGTTCCAAATCAACGCACCCCTCGAGGGACAAAGGAAGAGCTGGACCGCAAGAGCCACCCAGCGAAGAGCAGTGGGGTGCAGGGCCCGCTTCAATGCTGCTCCCTGATTGGCTCGTCGCAGGCTTCCTTTTTTTGACTTCTCGTGATGAGAAGAAATAGAAATATAAGAAAAAAAAAACCTTCTCGAAATTGTTATGGAAAGGTGAACTGTCTCGCCCACGAGGGTCATATGATGCGTTTCGTTTTTTTATTTCCTTTTCTTAACGCCTTACTTATCTCGAGTGCATTGATAATTTGATATGGTCATCTGTTGATTTTTCGTCCGTCATTATTGACGTATTTAATTACAAAAATAAATGCCTTCAGGGAGTGATAACTGTGGTGGTGATAATTTTGTGCCAATATTTATGGTGGTGATTTGTCAGGCTCATTAAATGACAAGTCATTAATAAGTTATCCATTTAAAGATTACGAACGCTATTTATCAGGAAAATAAAATAAAATAAATGTTTCAGTAATAACGCTTGAATCTGATATACGAGTAAAGAGTCTGCTTGCCGCTAAAAACATAATATTAAGGAATATGAATAAGAATTATATATGTATATATATTGCAGGAAAAAAATAATTACCATGTATGTTTATAATGACATATATATTTCAATTTAAATTTTGAGAATATTCAAGAATTAAATACTTTTCTGATAATGCAACTACAAAATTTGATTTGATATCTAGTCATTTCAAACGTACCTGGATTCGATCAACCTACTCTTGTAGAAGTTCTCAAAGGGTAGTTCTAATATTTACAAAATATAACCAAAAATTTGGAAAACGTTATTAACAAATTCTTTTTTAACCCAATTATCGCCCTAGCCATAGAAGGTCGCAAATGTCTGCTATACACGTGATTGCTACCAAATTACTTCTACTTCTATAATGAGATTGTTTGTGTGATTGTGACGTACTGCGAAAATTACGCCACATGTACACAGTCAAAGTTCAAGCAACTCAAATTCATCATTTAATGGTGTTATGTATTGGGTAATTGACTAATTGTATATTTCGTTATTTGTGTTTCTTCGTATGCATTATTACTGAAACATGTTTTTTTTTTCGTTTCCATTTTTCTAGTGAATTGGCTTCTTGTTTTCCTTTTTTTTTTGTTGTTGTTGCAAAGAAAGAACTCATGGAACTATACAATAAATAAATACTTGTGAAAATTAAATTCGATATTATTTAATATGATTAGCTTATTGTTGTGGTTTCTTCCTTCTACTTGTCATCGGAAAGCATGGAATATCATGTCAGAAGTAGCGGGAGGTATATAAATTTCATCTTGCTAGCTTGTGTATACTTCATAAAAAAAATGCCTAAAAGTATAATTAGGACTACGATTAAATTTCATTTTCTATTAATTTTCAAAACGTAATGCATGTAAAAATGTAAATGGATAAATGAAAAAATATGGGTAAAGTGTTCCAGTTTGAATAGTTTAATGAAGTCAAAGTTTGTGAATATTTTATTAAATCTATGGACAAATTAAAATTGTATTCATACAAGGAAGATTTTAGAAAAAACAAAATATTATACCTAACTTGCGGGATAAATTGCACGAATCACTCCTTAATTTTAACTTTAATTTGTAACTAGATTGTACTCGAATTTCTTTTATTGCATGCTTAGCCCAATAGGTTGTTCCTCAATCACGTTGCGAATGTAGCATAAAAAATAATATAATATATAATAAAAAAATATTAAAATTTAATAAAAAAATAAAAATAGAAAGGAGGGTTGGAGGGAGGCCCCCCTCTCCCCTCTTTTCCTCTCGCACGCAAAAGAAAGGGGAGTGCCGACGAGAAGTAGTGGGGCCCAATTGTCCAGTGAGCTTGCAGAGGGGCTCGACGGCGCTCTCCAACGAAGGGCGGCAGTCGTGAGGATATCGCCTCTTTTTATTTTTATTAGTTTTTAAAATTATTATATTATATTATATTATATTATTTATTGTGTCATGGCAACAAATTTGACTATTGATGACTAGAAAGATTAAGCGTGCAATAAAAATAAAGTTTGGATAATCTAGTTATAAATTTGAGTTAGAAGACCATTGACTAATATTTTTTAAATAGGATCCTTACCGGGTCATGGTTCGATCAGTTCAACTATAATTGATCGAATTGAAACGGATTTTTATTAAAATAATAATATTATTATTACTTCAAAAATATAATACAAATAAAAGTATAAAAGGTAAAAAATAATGAAATAAAAGTATATTAATCATCATTTTGAATTAATCAAATATGAATAAATTATTTTTTTCCATTTTAAGAATATATATTATTTATAATTAGCTAATTTTATATTTATTATTTAATATTTTCATGAATAATTTCCGTTTTTAAATTTTCATTACTGTTATCTTGCCCTCATTTTATTTTTCAAATTCAAATTCTCTTTCCATATTATCTAATTCCTTGTATAAATTCATGCTATAAAATTTATTATATTATTATGTTTATATTTGCATATTTTTAATGTATATTATTTATAATAATTTATATTTTGTCATCTTCTTATTTTTTTCATGATAATTTTTTTATTCGAATTTATCTTTATTACTATCTTTCCAAGTTCCTTTCAAATTCAATTACTATCTTTCCAAGTTCCTTTCAAATTCAAATTTCTTTCCTTATTATTTACATTCATTCATTCTGTACAACCAAATCACTTATTTTACTTACCAAATCACTTATTTTACTTCCCACTTTTTTATTATTTTTGAAAAAAAAATTGACTCGAACCAATTCTTCGATTCAACCTGATTTTGATTAGGTTAACCCAAGTCAATCTGATTTTTGGCAAAAATAGGTTTTACTTACTAACCAAACCGGATTGATAATCGGTTCGCGGTTGAACAGATTAGATCGACCGGTCTAGTCCGATTTTAAAAGTATTGTCATTGAGATATCAAACCAAAATTAGACGATGACCCGTGTAACGCCCAACTTGCACCTAAATTAGAGGTCGACCTGTGTAACACCCCAACTTGCGCCTAAATTAGAGGCCGACCTGTGTAACACCCCAACTTGCATCATTTCATAGTATCTGTAATGCTCCCAAAATTCGGTCTCAATTTAAATTGTCGAACTCTAGGCGGCGTTACTTTTTCATGATCTAATTTCATAAAAACTTTGCAGCGGAAATATAATCATATGTATAAAGATAAAATTCATAAACAGCGGAAGACTTCTAATCATATAAAAATCTCAAGATACATAAATTGACACATGGGTCTAATAGGCTCTAACGTATACTCAATAAAGAGTTCATCATACATAAATGAGTTCAAGTATAGTACATGACTTCATAAGGCTCATAAGATATACATATAACACTCTTATAAGAGTTCATCAAAATAACATAATATAAGTATGACACTTGGACTGTAGCCCGACCCATCCATGTGCAACGTTTCCATCATAAGGCTCTCGCCGCCGAACCTAAGCCTCCTCCATACCTTGCACGGATTCATGGGGTATAGAAGATCTCTTCCGTTAGAGTATGTTGAGGCTCATGCATGCTATGATCTTATAACATGATTTCTATATGTCATGGTATATGCATTGCATCATAATGGAATCATAAAACATGTGCATGCTATGAGCTATTATGCACACTATATAGCATATGAACATATCATCATGGCGGGATAAGATAAGCACGTAATATCATAATCATTAGGTCAAAGTATATCATAACTTATGGTCATACTTATAATTATGCTAATGCATATTATGATCTTATCTTACTTTACTTTGTCATCTTTGTTCATGTCATCATATGAAGTGGCAAGTGGACATTCATATTGGATCCTTATAGGTGCGTACTTCTTCATACTTCTTTATTATCTTTAACTTTATGTCCCAAGACATTCATCATTCATCTTTTCGTCTTTCATCTTTACTTAGATACTTTTTTATTTTATCGATTGAGAAGGGTGGCTCATAGATCATAATCCTCACCCGTGGGTGAGGTCTTAATCCTCATTCTTAGATGAGGTCTTAACCCTCCCTCCGTAGACGAGGTCGTAACCCTCTTCCGTAGGAGAGGTCATAACCCTCTCCCATAGAAAATGTCATAATCCTCATTCATCAATGAGATCTTCCCCCACCCGTCGATGGAGTCTTAGGTAGGGTACTGATTGATCCCAAGTCATAAAAATATCACACCTTCATCAATCCGTCTTTTAATCATATTCATCAATACACACAATCACACAATACATATTACATATTTTAACCATATTTAATATCATACACACTTCAACTCATGCTAAGTGTGGACATTCAATCATAATCAATCGTCTTTCAAAACGGACGACCGTTTTGGGTTACGATCGACCGTTGGTCTAGTATCGAACGATCGGTAGGATTATCGATCAACCGTTATGGTCTTTTCAGATGACCGAAATTGGACGTTTGGTCGACCGCTAATCACATAGAGCAATTGCTATCTAAATCGAACGATCGCTAATGTATCGGTCGACTGTTATCAGGTCTACGGACGATCGAAATTGGGCGTTTGATCGATCGCTAACCACAAAGAGTAACTGCTCTCTAAATCGGACAACCGTTGAAATATCGATCGACCATTGTGGGTCTTTCGGACCACCGAAACTGAGCATTTGGTCAATCGTTAATTACAGAAAGCAATGACTACTCTAAACGGGTGTCCAAATGAGTTTCGGACGACCGTTGGACACTTGTCGGAATGAAATTATCCCCAGAATGATCGGTCATTATAGAATCGGTTGTCCGTTCTGGACCGACAGAACACATATTCCTACATTTTTTTCTTTCCAATCCTACATACTTTTACATATTGAGCACAAATTTTGCTCTACACATCACATGAAATATTATCAACATTCTTGGTACACTAATGATGAAACATATGAGATTTTCACATAAAACATCTAATCATGCTAATCTCACTCGTAAATGTGCACAAGCATTGAACGATTTCATAATGAGTTAACATAACAATATTAAACACTCTACTTCTAAACATGATGAGCAATAGAATATTAAGCTATGAAACACATGACATTCTAATCATGATTAGCAATAGAACAATAACCAAAGGAACATTACTTATTAAATGCACATTTCCCAAATCTTCTCTCTAAGAACAAAGAGTTTATTCATCATGCCTTAACCCATATATTTAAAAATCATTAGAGAAAAAATTAGGAAGGTTTGAATCCCTTCAAACATACATTATTCACTAATCAATGCATAGGTTCAATATGAACATTCCTACTATCTAAATCTTGAACTTATGAAGGAATTTGCCTAAAGAACATTAAAAGTTACTAATCATATTAATACGAACAAATAAAATGTATCATTATGAATTAAACATGGATAGACATAAATATTTTAATACTAAATATGATTAGTAATGAAATAATTACTTTAACTAATCATTCAATAATACAAATAAATCATGCTTATCTCCAATCATATAATCTAAGAAGATCCAAGTTGATATTCAAATTCTTAATTATTCATTTATACATTATTCAAAATTAAAATTAGAACTTTAAATCTTCTCAAACATATTTATTTATATTAAAATTTTATCCTAATGTTAATCCTTTCTTCCTTCTTAACTCTTTGTGCTGCTCTATGTTGCTGTCCGCGAGATGAGTGCAAGAGAGAGAGAAAATGAGCTCTTGTCACTTCACAGCTCCTGTTTGCTTGGATGTTAGCAGCTGGATGAGGAAGAAAGAGATGAGAGGAGTGAGGTGATGTTGGTTAGGTGAGGTAGCTCGTGTGATGCTGCTGCCACTTGATGTGAGTGGAGAGAGTGTAGGAGAGAGGGATGTCAGTGGGGTGAGAGAGAGTGGACCTCTCCTTTGCTTGTTCGTGTGAGAGAGGGTAGCTGAGAGTGAGAGAGAGAATGTGAGTTGGTTCCTTTTGCTCCAGTGCTTCCGAGAGTTAGGGAGATGTCGAATTGTGAGGAGGGAGAGTGGAGAGCCTCTGCTGTCGGCCGGAAAGATTGGGAGATGAGAGAGAAGAGAGTGAGAGGAAACGAGAGAGGTTGGAAGCAATGTTTTTAAAATGGGATCAAACATCGAATCGGTGAAGCAATTGGATCATAATTTGATCGATTTAATCGGATTTGATAAGATTGAATCAAATTTTTATTAAAATAATAATATTTAGATTTTTTTAAAAAAATTATAGTATACCTAAAATATCAAATATATTATTTTTACATGTAAATGACACTGTAGAATAAAAAAAAGGATTGGAACTTAGAATTTTATATTTTATATTTTTACATGTAAATAATTATGGATCGATCACACCTAAATTACTTGTAAACATAATCCATAATTACATGAATAAAAAATGTTTCCATTTTCCTAATTAATTATATTCATATTTTTTAAAATCATCAACTTCAAAATTTATGAATTATATTTAACCTATTTTCATTCAAGAACTTAGAACTCAGACAAATAAATAGAGGGATGATAAAATATCTTGACATTACATATAGTCAACCATACATATTTTGTATTTTAACTAATATTAAGAAAGTTTCACCCCATGTCCTAATAATAATCATGCAAAATTTAAGCATATATTTATTATAATAATTTAATGAAATAATTTTCTTATTTTAAAAATATTTTTTGTAGAATTTTGTAAATATTTTTTCTTTATATATTTATTTTCTTTCCTTTTTTATTCATTAATTTCAAATTTAACTTACTGATCATTACCTTGCTAATTTTTATACTTTCCAATCTTCCTTTCACCTTTATTTTTACCCACAAATTTGAAATATCATTTCCTTATAATTAATTTCCTTTTTTATTTCACACATCATAATTTACTCTATTTCCTAATATCTTATACTTTCTAGTTTTTTCACATTTGTATCATTATTATACCTTCCTTATTTTATAATTTTTTTCCATATAACAATAAATTTTATTGATTTGAAAAAACCGGTTTGAACCGGTTTTTCGGTTCAACCCGGTTTTGCTTGGGTCAAACCAGTTCATCCCGGTTTTTTTCAAAAATAGGTTTTGATATTAAACCGGACCGGACCGATGGCCAGTTCGCGGTTGAACCGATCGGACCGGCCGGTCTGATTCGATTTTAAAAACACTGGTTAGATGAGCTTTAGGGCATCTTAAGATTATTTATATCTTAGCTTATGAGCTTATTGGACTAATGGGCTCTCCAAGTGGACTTTAAATTACTATCATTTTTTTTATCTATTTCATTTTTTTATTTTATTTATTTCTTTGAGGATATTGCAATATCTCCAATTGAAATGAAGTGGAGAAGTTAAGATTAGGCCACATTTTGTTCGTGCAATTATTGAAATTAAATCTCTCAACAATTTAGAAAAAAGATGTTGGCTGTATCTTCAACGCAAACGTTAATTCCTCCTTATGACAGGAAGAAAAAAAATAATTAAAACCTCATTGCAGCATTTCTACTACTTTGCTGAATTCATTTAGGTAAGATCAAAATTGCATCTAATTGATAAATGGGTTATTTCCTCTTACATCCCCTAAATTATCGTGAATTACCACATTTAATCTCAAATTACGAACTTCATTTTTTGAGTACCTAAATTATCACGATTTTTTCAATTTGATCCTTCCGTCCAATTCCATCGACTTCTCCATTATTTTTTATTTTTCACATTTGTGAAAAATCTATTATACCACTGCGTTAATCCAACATAAAAAATATAATAATAAATATAAAAATAATTTTAAAAACATGACAATGCGACCTCGCCGGAGGTCACAGGAAAAGTGGGACGACCCCCCTTCGTCGCATTTTTCTTTTTTTTATTATTTTAATATTTTTTATGTATAGGGGTATAATAGACTTTTTACAAATGCAAAAAATAAAAAATAATGGAGAAGTTGATGAAATTAGATGAAAGGACTAAACTAAAAAAAATCGCGATAGTTTAGGTACTCAAAAAATGAAGTTCGTAATTTGAACTTAAATGTGATAATTCGCGATAGTTTAGAGGAGGTAAGATGAAATAACCCTTGATAAATATATAAGTTTAATCTTTCAATTGCATTGATCCAGACCAAGAGCTTAACTTACAACAGTTAGTAGCAAAGTGTGGATGTATAAAGAACTGAAACCTTTAAAAAACAAAGTGATTTTGGATCCCAACAATTATTCATAGCGCTGTTGTTAAATCATTAAACACACTAGAGAAATTAATAGGTCCTAATCTTTTGTTATATTATATATAATACATATTATATATGATTTTTTTAAAAAAATTATGGTTGGTCTTCCCTAATTTTTTTAAGTATACTATATATAATAATACAATACTCCATACATTTTCTTAAAAAGATAAATTAACAGGTCCTAATCTTATGAAAACTAACATAAAGATAGTATATTAGATTTATAGTGTAATAGATGCATTTATGAAAAAATATAATATATATCAATAAGTTTGATTTCTTTGTATAACAAATCAAACTACTTGGTTAAGTACTTAAAAATGGATTTAATGGGTGTTCACCCCTTTCAAAGGGGTGGACCCTCCCACCTAAATTCCTACCCATCGGATGATGGATCGACCCCTCATGCTAATAGGCGTGGTTCAGGTAATCGGTTCAAAAGCTGGTTCGGCGGTTGACGATGGAGGTTCACATGCGACAATGCAGCGCTTGGGCAAAACATGTCCCAAATCGGTCAAGGGTAGACGATGGCCGCCCATTCGCCTTCCATTGATCGCCTACATTGGTCGGGATAGCAGTAGGGCGATGGTCGACGGTGCGAGGGCGATGATCAAGGGTGAATGATGCGAATGCAATGGTCAAGGACGATGGACGGTCAAGAGAGAGCAATAGAATTCGAGGGCAACGACGACGAGCGAGTTCGAGGGCAGTGATGGCAAGGTCGAGGGCGAGCGATGTGGTCGCGGACGAGTTCGAGGTCGAGAATCGAGCAGCACCAGCAAGTTCAAGGTTGAGCGATGAGGTCGCCGACGAGGCCCTACGATTTATGCCACGCCAACAAGGACATTTGCGAGGCTGCCGATGAGGATAGTAGGTCGTCACCGTCACAATTCTTCATCGTCAACGCCTGAGGGAGCAACATGTGCAAGGCCTTGGAAGCCATCTACGAGGACATACCTCGCCACTGCAACATGGCCTCTGACCTCATCACCCATCGCTCGCTAGACGTCCCACAAACAAATCGCTCGAGTCTCGGTTTTTTCCTCTTATCCCACCCGAGCTACACATGAACCATGCTTTCGATTGCACCCGTCCGATCTAGATCGGATGTGTCCCATCTAGGTGATAGCGTCCACCCTTTTTGAAAGGGGTGGATGCCATTGAATCCTTGAAAAATTAGTTATATATATCTGCATCTAACTTTTTGAAGTTAATTAATTCACATATATATAATGTTAAATATAGTTATATTATTTTATATAAAATTTAACTTGCAAGATGAACATGACAAATAAAAAAAATGCATGGGTGAATAACTAAAAGATATATTTAAACTAAATTAAATAAAATTTACAATTATAAGTTATATATATATTATAGAGTAAATTTATTTTTTATATAATTATAAGTTTATATTTCTGTCCCTACTAACTCCCAAAGGAAAAAAATAATTAGTTAACTACTAAAGGGAAAAAATAACTAGCTAACTACAACTAATTTTTCCAACAAAATAAAAAAAATTGACTAGTCCTGTGTTTTAAACGTTTTCTTTCACAATACAATATTTTGAATACGTCATTAATTGTGTAACCTTCCTTCCAAAAGTAATCATCTCACATTAATTCGCAAATGACGAAGTATTTGACATTTCATTACTAATTTCCTGATATAACTGCTGCAATAAATGTTCAAAATAGAAAATTAGCATATGAAAGACACATTAAATACATGAAGCACAATTTCATAAAGTTATTACACGTTCATTAACTGCAAATATTAATAAGACACTATTTCCTAAAAAAGGAGAGTTTCAAGAACCGCGGAACCCTTCGTGGGAACTTAACATTTTATATCAAAATCCTTACCAGCCAAGGAGAGGAGCTTTAACAAAGCCATTCTAATATAGCATTTTTGGCTTGTCTAAAATATGTTTCTCTTGGATCAGCATCTACCTCAACTGTAATCTGCATAATTATACAATTATATAAATCAAAGATTAACGAGTAATTCTAGGGATGGCGCTATCATGAGATGGAAGTAATGAAGCTAGAAGAAATGGAAATGGATTAACGAATCACTTTCATATCCTTGAACAGAAACAAAAATTTTTGTGGACATACCTCATCAAGTCCCGGGAGAGGATGCATAATGATGCCATGCTTTGGCTGGCAATACATCTAACACATTTCTATCCACATGTACTTCCCATGAGATGCTTCATAGAGATCTATCCGTTCATCAAATCTTTCTTTTTTTCGGTTGCGACCTCGAAACGATGCCGATCGACCAATTCAATTAGCACTAACAGTTATTTATATTAGTCATGAGTTGAAGTCTCAGTCCATCATCGAGTCTGATTATTTTAATATTATTTTAGACATGCTGTCTAGCTATGACAAATAAAACTTCCAATAAAAATTTTGCATTCAAAAAATTCAAACTCCATATCTTTACTTAAACTATGAAAAGCTATTATTCACTCCACCCAACTCGTCCAAACTTTTCTAATTGTACGCGAGTTTAGCAAACAACGTCACATCTTGAAGCCGCCTCCAATAAATTAGAGCTTTCTTCCCATTCGACCTCTTTTATGTCAAAATAGAAAACCAATAACGGCTCCATTAGTTAGTGTTAACAACAGTAGCATTACAAATATGTTAGACGTACGCACGTATGGGCCATGGCCCATAATCACGATGATGACTGCAATATGCAGTTTGGGAAATTGCTCATACATGCAGTTAAGTGAGTTGCATGACAACTCTATAAATAGAGTCGTGACATTGCAGATTTACACACGTGAAAGCTTGGGTAAGTTCCATCTCTTTTATCAAAGGTTCTGTTGAATATTTATATAGATATTTGGATTGTAAAAACAGTGGCCATCTTCCATTAGTGATCATTGTCCCGATTTTGAAGTACGACACAACCTAAAAGAATCAATTGAATAATTCCGCTGCAATAAGGTTGATTTCTATATTAAAATCTTCAATTGGTATCAAAGTCAAAATGGTTCTTTTCGTTGAATTTTTTTTAATTTATAGGATTGTGCAAAAATTATGTTTTCATAACCAAAGAATAAAAAATTAAACTTTTTTTTATCCATCATGTACTAATTTCAATAGAAATTTTAGTACAGAATTTTAATATATTTTTCCCCGTATTTTTTTCAAAAAAAATGTTCTATATGCACTGTTCTACGTGAACAGTGCCATGCGGCACTGTTGCACGCGCTGCACTGCGCGCGGGCTTCAGGCCCGCGGCGTAGCGCACTGTTGCAGTGCTGCACGCGGGCTTCAGGCCCGCGGCGCAGCACGCTGTTGCATGCACTGCGTGCGGGCCTGAGGCCTGTAGCGCAGCGCGCGGTGGGCAAGCCACATGAGGGCCTCAGGCCCGCGACGCAGTGCACTATTGCAGTGCTGCACTGCGCGCAGGCTTCAGGCCCGCGGCGCAGCACGCTGTTGCATGTACTGCGTGCGGGCCTGAGGCCTGTAGCGCAGCGCGCGGTGGGCAAGCCACATGCAGGCCACAGGCCCACTACGCCTGCAGGCTATCTGCAGCCCAGTATGAACATTTAAATTTTTTTTGAAAATTATAGTGTATTAGGAAAATTATATTAAAATTAAAAATTACTTGTTTTATGATTAAAAAAATTCTGAAAAATTCTCTGAAATTGTATTGATGATTCATGACATATAATATGCATATTTAGTTAATTTTCGTAATTATTATGCATATTAGAAATTTTGTGACATAATATGACATATTTTTTTATATGAAATGTCATGTAATTATGTTATGATAATTTGAAAATTTACAGAAATTTTCTTGAAATCTATATGACATAATTATGAGCATTTCTTGGTATGTCATGTATACAAAATTTATGTGTCATGTATATATTGTAATATGTTTTGAAATTATGTTATGAACATAATTATATTACATTATGTTATATGTGAAAATAAAATATTTCGTGCACTATGTTATTTTTTAAAGATTCATTTTATGATATGGGACTTATAAAAAATATTTTTTCTTTTGTAAGAAATTTTTTTGTAGTGCATATATTTTTTGTTACCAAAATTTGTTTTTGATGTAATAAATGTATTTTCACATGATGTTGCATATTTTTTATTCAATTTATGCAATTAATAATATATGTATGATATGACAACATTATTTTTGTTGTATGAATATTTGTAACTAAGGCATGTGTGACAAATAATTTTCAATTTGTATGAAAATTGATATTTTAAATGCCTTGTGTTATACATATATGTCTTATAAGCATGTGACTTTATTTTTTCCATTTTATGTAAATGTTTGAATTAATAATACTCATGCTTATTATCATGCATATATTATGTTAAAAGCTTGTGACAAATAATTTCATTGTGTGATAAATGAATTGTATACTTTGTAATTCATAATATTTTTATGCTATGTTTGTGTTATGCATAAAAATACCAATTATGAATGTGACATGTTTTATGAACTTAGGAATTTAATAAATTGGACCTAAGTTAATTATTTTCATAATGAAACATAGGTAGTCCAAATAGGACTAAGGCATTTAAATTATATGATGGTAACGGTAGTAATTTTTATTGAGTGGTGCGTGACATGTACATGTATAGAAAAATACCGAAATGTGATTGTAAGTGGAAAATTTAGTACCCTCTTTCTCTATGTACTTACCTGGTGTACAGTTGACGCAATATCTAAATATTACTATGTTCACGTGACACGATAATATTTTTTCAATTATTTTGGTGTCAAGGCGAAGGGGTGATGGTTCCCTAATTGGCACCTTGCACAAGGAAGAGTCTCATCACAGAACTCTGTTTGTCTGTCCGAAATTTTTGGAAATGATATGTTAATCACATTATATATTTTAAATAATTTTGGATATTCATTTTTCCAAAATTAATAAAATAGTACCTTGGCACAATTATATTATTTTTAATAACTTGGTAATGTTTTTGGAATAGTGGAAGATGAGTGGGAGCTTTGCTACCATCTCGATGTCACTATCCTCAAATATTATCATTTTATTATTTTTGAAATATATGCGACGAGAAGACTTGTGTATAACGTTCTAACACTCATTTATTTTTTAACATGATCTTAGACTAAATGGCAACCAAGCAAATAATTGCTGAACTAAACAAAGATGACAAGTTGAATGGTGACAATTATGACATCAGGCATATGAAAGTACAATGCATCCTCGAAGAAGAGGAAGTTATTGAATGCATCAAAAACACCATGGTTGGACCAGAATTTGGCGTTACACCTCAACACAGAAGGAATTTGGACGCTTACAATGCATAGAAAAAGAAAGACAAAAGAGCTCGCATTGTGTTGTTGAGCAGTATGGACAATTTCTTAATGTGTGAGTACGAGGTGAATGAAACTGTGAAAACCATGTGGGATGCCCTTCACAAGAAGTTTGCCAGTATATCAACCATGAAATTAAGGTTACTTAATATTAAGTTCGATTCATACCGTACGCGCCCAAATCACACCATGCGGTAGCATTTACGTGAATTATCGAACATCATTCGTGAGTTGAAAAGTGTTGGTGTTCCACTTACTGATGAACAACAAGTGCATGCTGTCATTCCTTCCCTTTCGGCGCGTTGGGAACAAATAGTTTTGAACTTAGCTCATAACGATAACATCAAAATCTTTACCGATGTTGCACATCATCTGGAACTGGAAGAAGAGTGCCTTGAGTCAGCTAAACCTTCCGGTCAAGCATATGTTTTTGAATTCAGTACGAAAGGTGCGAGTAAAAGTTTAAAGCATAAAAGGTCGCACAATCAGAAGGGTAAAAATAAGAGTGAAAACAAAGGCAAAAATAAGCGCAAACGTAGCAAGTACGGTGGGAAGTTTGATAAAAGTATAGTTAAATGTTACAATTGTCACAAGTGTGGACACTTCGCTCGTGAGTGCACTAAGCCGAAGAAGAAAACACATGTATACTTTTCTGAACAAACTTTCATTTATGTTTCTAGTTGTGCATTAGTCATTGACTCTCATCCTTCATGGATTGTAGACTCAGGAGCAACTGACCATATAGCAAAGGAATGTGATGCCTTTGTAGTTTTTCGTCGATTCAGTGCCGGAACTAACTGAATTTACGTTGACAACAATGCACGTGTGGAGGTCAAAGACATTGGTACATGTAAATTGGACCTTTGCGAATGACGTGTTCTGTACCTCCATGATGTCCTCTACGCTCCGAATTTTCGACGAAATTTAATTTCAGTGTCTCATTTAGATGAACTCGGTTATATAATGACATTTGGTTCAAGTTATGTTGATGTCATGTTAAACAATATTTGTATTTGTAATTCTCACAAGCATAATGATTTTTATGTTCTTGAAATCTCTAAAGATTTTCAAAATTCTACTTGTTTATTTGTATCATTTTCTGATAAAAAAGTTGATGTCAAAACTTGGCATGCCAGACTTGGGCATATTGGGCAAGATCGCATGAATCGACTAGCTAGAGAAGGTCTTTTAGGCAATCTCGCTAAAGTGATTCTGCCCATGTGTGAAAATTGCCTTGTTGGTAAAGCAACTAGAAAACCATTTGGAGTAGGCAAACATGCTGAATCTTCCTTAGAAATAATTCATTCTGATATCTGTGGTCCTATGAATGTTAAGACTAGACATGGTTTCTCTTATTTCATCATTTTTATCGATGATTATTGATGATATGTTGTTTTGAGATTGAGGAGGAAGCTTTTATAGTTGGTCCGAAAGACAAACATGAGCCTAAAACAATTGAGGAGGCTCTCTCGTGCCCTGCGAAGGAAGAATGGATGAAAGCAATGGAAGATGAAATGAAGTCAATGAAAGATAACCAAGTTTGAGATTTGGTTAATCTCCCACTTGATAGAAGACCAATAGGGAATAAATGGGTCCTCAAGGTCAAACGTGGTGCGGATGGATCCATAGAAAGATACAAAGCTCGCCTTGTTGTACAAGGATATACCCAAAAAGAGGGTATAGATTATGACGAAACTTTTGCACCCGTTGCAAGATTTTCTTCAATTCGCTTAATCCTATCTATAGTTGATCATATGGATTTAGAACTACATCAAATGAATGTAAAGACAGCTTTTCTAAATGGAGAATTAGATGAAGAAATTTACATGAAGCAACCTAAAGGCTTCATTGTAAACAGTCAAGAACGCAAAGTATGTAAATTGCGACGGTCCATATACGGACTATAACAATCATCTAGGCAGTGGTATTTAAAGTTTCATCGATCAATAATTTCCTTCGAATTTTCTATGATTGATGAAGACCACTATGTGTATATATGTGGCTTGCTTTTCTAACTCTATATATCGACGATATCTTACTAACTGGGAATAATAAGAAGTATATAAATACCATTAAGCAATAGTTGTCCTCTATCTTTGAGATGAAGGACATGGGTGAAGCAGCATATATAATTGGAGTAAAAATTCATCGAGATCGTTCAAAGAGATTCATTGCTCTTTCGCAAGAAACCTATATCAAAAAGGTTTTCGAACATTTTCGAATGAATAACTGCAAACCCATTAATACTCCTATAGCGAAAGATGAAGCTTTAAGTCTTAATATATGCCCAAAGACTTCAAAAGAAAGAGTGCTATGGCCTCTGTTCCTTATGCCAACGCAGTCGGAAGTATGATGTATGTCATGTTATGTACTCGACCCGACATATGTCATGCCATTGGTTTGGTCAGTCGATATCAGTCTAATCTCGGACACCAACATTGGAAGGCTGTCAAAAGGATTCTCAGATACTTGAAGGGAATCGTTGACTATGCACTATGCTATCAAGGAGGAAGCCTAAAATTGGCCGGATATACGGATACTGATTGGGCTGGTGATGTTAATGAATGCAAGTCCACCTCCGATTACGTCTTCTTGCTTAGCAATGGCGCTGTGACATAGAGCAATAAGAAGCAAGATTGCATAGCATTGTCAACAATAGAAGCAGAATTCGTGGCGTATACCGAACTGCAAAAGAAGGCCTTTGGTTAGGCAAATTCCTTCGCCATCTGAGAGTAGCTGATAATGCTTCAAAGACTAACTTATACTGTGATAATCAAGTTGTCATTGCATATGTTAAAGTTGAAAAATATCACTGTAAATGGAAGCATATCGATACTAAGTATAAATTTGTACGAAATGAAGATGTTCAGAAAAGGATCATGATTCAAGAGATGTATTTATTAGACATATAAAAGCTATAGGATTACGTAATCCTAATTGTACTTAAACATTTTGTTTTTAATGAAAGTATTCATTTCCTTCGTTTAAGTTATTATGAGTTGTTATACACAAGTAGAGTATGTCAGTCAGACATGAGATTATCAAATCACACGGATAATTGCCTCTGACGCTTAGAGTGTAGCGAACGGAGAAAAATGATTTAAAATCATGATATGATCTAAAATCGCCCTGATTTGTTCGGGAAGTCTTGAACATGAGTTTGCTTCAACTCCGTGTGACCTGACAAGGGGAGCCAGATATGAGACCTCATTCAAGGCGCCAAAATTTTGGACGACTAGTGGGAGGACTCAGGTCAGGCGCCATAGATTGGCGACTGAACTTAAGTTTGTGCAGTGTTATTAAGAAATGGCACATGCTCATTCAGTGAGAGTCTCCACCGCAATACTTGAGTGTATTACCAAGTATGCTAAGTCGACCCTAAGACGTGACGAATAGTCGAGTCTTCGTCACATGTGTAAGTCTTTAAGGACTGAACAAGTCCGGAGATTTTCTTTTGACTCTTGACTATATTTCAAAGTGATATGTTAGTGTTGCTACTTTAGCGAGGTACTCAAAGACTAAAATTGTATACGGCCCGCAAGCCACATTTAGGAAAGCAACTAACTTAGAATCGAGAAATATGAGGGCGATAGAAAGATTCATTGGTGCTGCATAAATTTTATATGTTGTTAGTCAATTATAAAGTATACATATAAAATTGAGTAACCGCGAAGTTAGACGTGAGTCGTCTAAGCCAAGCAAGCAAGGTGTCTCTAAGACAAAGCGAGTAAAATAATTGCTTGAGCGACTACATGAGAATAGAGTTTTGGCTCGCATATTGATTGAGCAACTTTTTATAGCCTTGGCTCTCAAGTTGATTGAGCACTATGTATCCCTAACAGGCCATAGTATATGCTCTCAAGTGGTTGAGTGATTGTGTATCCCAACAGGTCGCAATTCTCCCGTATTATATTGTGAATGTACTCGTGAATCACACGATCTATTTACTAAGCATAAATATTCGCAGAATAAGATATGACAGATTGCCCATTATGTACGAGTGGAAGATTGTTAGATGTACGCACATATGGGCCATGGCCCATCATCACGATGATGACTGCAATATGCAGTTTGGGAAACTGAACTGCATGAAGTGAGTTGCATGACAACTCTATAAATAGAGTCGTGACATTGCAGATTTACACACGTGAATGCTTGGGTAAGTTCCATCTCTTTTATCAAAGGTTCTGTTGAATATTTATATAGGTATTTGGATTGTGAAAATAGTGGCGATCTTCCATTAGTGATCATCATCCCGATTTTGAAGTACGACACAACATAAAAGAATCAATTGAATAATTCTGCTGCAATAAGGTTGGTTTCTATATTAAAACCTTCAAATCTAAAGTATGATTCCGTCTGCTAATTATCAACACGTGTAGACAAATGTCATAGTTACAATTATTCTTCCCTTTTATACTGATAGTGTGTAGTTCAATTGCATATTCAATATCTTTATGCTTTATTAGAATCCGCAATGGGTACTTAATGTGTCAGATTCGTCCATCGTGGGCTGATAGCAATAGTGAAGCCCACACAATCCAACCATGCAATTGCATGGACCATCCACATGCACTTAATTGAATTGCACGTCCAATGCTATAAAAGGCAACGAAGGCATTGTCTGTAGAGAGGATGTTGTCTTGCATATTGTTGTCGGTGCATGAATTCTACGGAAGAATTGTGAAGCACTTTGAATTGTGATATCGAGTCGATCTTTCGAAGTGATTGTCATCCCGACCTCGAATATAACATACAACGTGAAAAAACTTTGTTAATTCCGCTATAATAGGGTGGTTTTTCATATTACAATCTTCAATTAGTATTAGAGTCACAATGGTTCTTTTTGTTATTTTTTTGGTGTAATACGGGATTGTGCAAAATTATATTTTTTGCACCTTTGATTATATGATCATAATCAAAGAATAAAAAATTTAACTTTTTATTATCCATCATGTACTAATTTTTAACAAAAAATTTGGTCCAAAATTTTAATACAATCTTCTCCCGTAATTTTTCAAAAAAAATGTTCTTTGTGAACAGTGCGTGAGGCCCGCAGCGCAGTGCCCTGTCGGCCGAACGAGGAGCGGGCCTCTGGCTCGTTGCGCCGTGCACTGTAGCGCAGCGCGTGGGCTTTGGCCCATGACCCACAGCGCGCGTAGTGTGCGAAGTGCGGGCTGCTAATGCCACAAGGAGACATGGGCTGCATTGCAGCCATTCTGAGCAGTTCCATTTTTTTTTGAAAAAATAGTGTATTAAGAAAATTTCGAGAAAATTATATTAAAATTAAAAAAACTACTTGTTTTATTATCCAGAAAATTCTGAAAAATTTCTGCAATTGTATTGATGCTTCATGACATATATTATGTATTTTTAGATAATTTTCATAATTATTGTGCATATTAGAAATTTTGTGACATAATATGACATACTTTTTTATGTGAAATGTCTTGCATGTAATTATGTTATGATAATTTGAAAATTTATAGAAATTTTCTTGATACCTATATGACATAATTATGAACACTTCTTGGTATGTCATGTATACAAAATTTTAATGTGTCATGTATATATTGTAATATGCTTTGATATTATGTTATGAACATAATTATATTACATTATGTTATATGTGAAAATAAAATATTTCATGCACAATATTATTTTTTAAAGGTTCATTTTATGATATGGAATTTATAAATAATAATTTTTCTTTTGTAAGAAAATTTTTTAAGTGCATATATTTTTTTATTACCAAATTTTGTTTCTGATGTAACAACTGTATTTTCACATGATATTGCGTATTTTTTATTAAATTTATGCAATTAATAATATATGTATGATATGACAAATTTTCTTTTTTGTTTACTACATATATGTAATTAAGGTATGTGTGTCGAATAATTTTTTCAATTTTTTTAATGAAAAATTGATATTTTTAATTATTTAAATGCCTTGTGTTATACATATATGTTTATAAGCATGTGACTTTATTTTTACATTTTATGTAAATGTATGATTTAATAATAACCATGCTTATTATCATGCATATATTATGTTAAAAGCATTTGATAAATAATTTTATTATGTGATAAATGAATTGTATAATTATTTGCATGCTTTGTAATTCATAATAATTTTTATGCTATGTTTGTGTTATGTATAAATATGCCAATTATGAATGTGACATATTTCATGGACTTAGGAATTTAATGAATTTGACCTAAGTTAATTATTTTCATAATGAAACATAGGTAGTCCAAACATGACTAAGGCATTTAAATTATATGATGGTCACTGTAGTAATTTTTATTGAGTAGTGCGTGACATGTGCATGTCTAAGAAAGTACCGAACAGATATTGTAAGTGAAAAATTTAGTACCCACTTTCTCTATGAACTTACCTGATGTACGGTTAACACAATCTCTAAATATTACTATGTTCATGTGATACGATAATATTTTTTTTCAATTATTTTGGTGTCGATGCGAAGGAGTGATGGTTCCCTAATTGGCACCTTGCATAGACAAGGAAGAGCCCTCATTACATAACTCTATTTGTCTGGCCGAAATGTTTTAAAAATAATATGTTAATCACATTATATATTTTAAATGATTTTGAATGTTCGACTTTTCCAAAATTACTAGAATAGTACCTTGGCGCAATTATATTAATTTTAATAACTTGGTAATGTTTTTGGAATAGTGGGAGATAAGTGGGAGCTTTGCTACCATCTCGATGTCACTATCCTCAAATGTTATCATTTTATTGTTTTTGAAATATATGCGATGAGAAGACTTGTGTATAATGTTTTAACACCCATTTATTTTTTAACATTATCTTAAACTAAATGGCAACCAAGCAAATAATTGTTGAACTAAACAAAAGTGACAAGTTGAATGGTGACAATTATGACATATGGTATAAGAAAGTACAATACATCCTCGAAGAAGAGAAAGTTATTGAATACATAAAAAACACCATGCTTGAACCAGAATTTGGTGTTACACCCCAACACGGAAGGAATTTGAAAGCTTACAATGCATGGAAAAAGAAAGACAAAAGAACTCGCATTACGTTGCTGAGCAGTAAGGAGAATTTCTTAATGTGTGAGTATGAGGTGCATGAAACTGTCAAAACTATGTGGGATGCCCTTTATGAGAAGTTTGCCAGTATATCAACCACGAAATTAAGGTTACTTAATCTTAAGTTCGATTCATACCGTATGCGCCCAAATCACACCATGCGGTAGCATTTACGTGAATTATCGAACATCATTCGTGAGTTGAAAAGTGTTGGTGTTCCACTTACTGATGAACAACAAGTGCAGGCTGTCATTCCTTCCCTTCCGACGCGTTGGGAACAAATAGTTTTGAACTTAGCTCGTAACGATAACATCAAAATCTTTACCGATGTTGCACATCATGTGGAACTGGAAGAAGAGTGCCTTGAGTCAGCTAAACCTTCCGGTCAAGCATATGTTGCTGAATCCAGTACGAAAGGTGCGAGTAAAAGTTTAAAGCATAAAAGGTCGCACAATTAGAAGGGTAAAAATAAGAGTGAAAACAAAGGCAAAAATAAGCGCAAACATGGTAAGTACGGTGGGAAGTTTGATAAAAGTAAAGTTAAATGTTACAATTGTCACAAGTGTGGACACTTCGCTCGTGAGTGCACTGAGCCGAAGAAGAAAACACAAGTATACTTTTCTGAACAAACTTTCGTTTATGTTTCTAGTTGTGCATTAGTCATTGACTCTCATCCTTCATGGATTGTAAACTCAGTAGCAACTGACCACATAGCAAAGGAACGTGATGCCTTTGTAGTTTTTCGTCAATTCAGTGTCGGAACTAAGTGGATTTACGTTGACAACAATGCACGTGTGGAGGTCAAAGACATTGGTACATGTAAATTGGACCTTTGCGAATGACGTGTCCTGTACCTCCATAATGTCCTCTACGCTCCGGATTTTCGATGAAATTTAATTTCAGTGTCTCATTTAGATGAACTCGATTATATAATGACATTTGGTTCAAGTTATGTTGATGTGATGTTAAACAATATTTGTATTTGTAATGCTCACAAGCATAATGATTTTTATGTTCTTGAAATTCCTAAAGATTTTCAAAACTCTACTTGTTTATTTGTATCATTTTCTGATAAAAAAGTTGATGCCAAAACTTGGCATGCCAGACTTGGGCATATTGGGCAAGATCGTATGAATTGACTAGCTAGAGAAGGTCTTTTAAGCAATCTCGCTAAAGTGATTCAGCCCACATGTGAAGATTGGCTTGCTGGTAAAGCAACTATAAAACTATTTGGAGTAGGCAAACATGCAGATTCTTCCTTAGAAATAATTCATTCTGATATTTGTGGTCTTATGAATGCTAAAGCTAGACATGGTTTCTCTTATTTCATCACTTTTATCGATGATTATTGATGATATGTTGTGATCTATTTAATCATCCACAAATCTAAGGCATTAGAGTGTTTCAAAAGATTCTTGCATATGGCTTAGAATCAATTGGATTACAAGGTTAAAGTCTTGCGCACATATCACGGTCGTGAATATTTATCTGATCTCTTTAGAGAATTATGTGATGAAAAAGGGATTGTTATACAACTAACAATTCCTGAAACTTCGCAACAAAATGGTGTCGCAGAAAGACAAAATTGGACTCTACTTGATATAGTTCAATCAATGATGGCGTAAGCACATCTTCCTATTTCTTTCTGGGGTGATTCCTTGATGACTGCAGCCTATATATTGAATTGAGTTCCATCAAAGTCTGTAGATTTCACTCCTTACGAACTCTGGACATGCCGAAAAGCTGAACTTAGTTATTTGCGCCCTTGGAGATGCGCAGGCTATGTACTTTATACTTCTCATAAGTATGGAAAGTTGGGCGCTCGAAGGAAAAAGTGTATCTTTATAAGATATTCTGAGACCTCCAAAAGATATGTTTTCATAGGTGAAAAGGTTGATAGAACTGTGATAGATATAGAAAGTAGAGATGCTACATTCTTAGAAGATGATTTTCCTAAGCAAGGCGAAATAGATAAAGATCTTCACCTCGAGGAGGAAGAAGATCATGAGTTGACTCATCCGACGGATCAATCTGCTGAGGAGTATGTCTCCTTACCTCAGAATACTGATCCGAGTGGGAGAGAATCCTTGTCAACTCAAGAACGAGATATACTAGAATGTTCAGTACGTCGGACTAATCGAAAAAGTATCTCACATCGTCGTTTTGAGATTGAGGAGGAAGCTTTTATAGTTGGTCCGAAAGACAAACATGAGCCTAAAACAGTTGAGGTGACTCTCTCGTGTCCTACGAAGGAAGAATGGATGAAAGCAATGGAAGAAGAAATGAAGTCAATGAAAGATAACCAAGCTTGAGATTTGGTTGATCTCCCACCCGATAGAAGACCAATAGGGAATAAATGGGTTCTTAAGGTCAAACATGGTGCGGATGGATAAAGCTCGCCTTTTTTACACAAGGATATATCCAAAAGGAGGGTATAAATTATGATGAAACTTTTGCACCGGTTACAAGATTTTCTTCAATTCGCTTAATCCTAATTATAGCTGCTCATATGAATTTAGAATTACATTAGATGGATGTAAAAATAACTTTTCTAAATGGAGAATTAGATGAAGAAATTTACATTAAGCCTAAAGGCTTCATTGTAAATGGTCAAAAGCGCAAAGTATGTAAATTGCGACGGTCCATATACGGATTAAAGCAATCATCTAGGCAGTGGTATTTGAAATTTCATCGATCAATAATTTCCTTCTGATTTTCTATGATTGATGAAGACCACTGTGTATACATGTGACACCAAAGACAACTTTGCATTTCTAACTCTATATATCGACGATATCTTACTAGATGGAAATGATAAGGAGTATATAAATACCATTATGCAATGATTGTCCTCTATTTTTGAGATGAAGAACATGGGTAAAGCAATATGTATACTTGGAGTAAAAATTGATCGAGGTCGTGCAAAGAGATTCATTGATCTTTCGCAAGAAACCTATATAAAAAGGTTCTCGAACGTTTTCAAATGAATAATTGCAAACACATTGATACTCTTATAGAGAAAGGTGAAACTTTAAGTCATAATATGTGTCCAAAGAAAGAAAAGAGTGCTATGGTCTTTGTTCCTTATGCCAACGTAGTCGAAAGTATAATGTACGTCATGTTGTTTACTCGACCCGACATATGTCATGCCATTAGTCTAGTGAGTCGATATCAGTCTAATCCAGTACACCAACATTGGAAGGCTATCAAAAGGATTCTCAGATACTTGAAAAAACCGTTGACTACACCCTATGTTATCAAGAAGGAAGCCTAAAGTTAGTCGGATATACAGATGCTGATTGGGCTGACGATGTTAATGAACGCAAGTCCATCTCCGGTTACGTCTTCCTGCTTAGCAATGGCATTGTGACGTGGAGCAGCAAGTAGCAAGATTGTATAGCATTATCGACAATGGAAGTTGAATTTGTGGCGTGTATCGAAGCTGCAAAAAAGGCCTTTGATTAGGAAAATTCCTGCACCGTCTGAGAGTAGATGATGATGCTTCAAAGACTAACTTATACTGCGAAAATCAAGTTGTCATTGCATATGTCAAAGATGATAAATATCACTGTAAAGAGAAGCATATCGACACTAAGTATAAATTTGTACGAAATAAAGATGTTCAGAAAAAGATCAAGATTCAATATGTGTCTACACATCATAATGTGACTAACCCATTTGCGAAGCCTATTCCAGAGATGTATTTATTAGACATGTAAAAGCTATAGGATTACCTAATCCTAATTGTACTTAAACACTTCTTTTTTTAATGAAGGTGCTTTCATTTCTTTGTTTAATTTATTATGAGTTGTTATACACATGTAGAGTATGCCAGTCAAGCATGAGATTATCAAATCACACGGATAATCGCCTCGACGCTTAGAGTATAGCGAGTGGAGAAGAAATGATTTAAAATCATAATATAATCTAAAATTGTCCTGATTTGTTCAGAAAGTCTTGAACACAAGTTTACTTCAACTTCATGTAACCTGACAACGGGAGTCAGATATGAGACCTCATTTAAAGGCGCCAAAATTTTGGGTGACTAGTGAGAGGACTCAAGTCAGACGCTATTGATATGCAATCGGACTTAAGTCTATGAGGTGTTATTGAGCAATGGCATACGCTCCTTCAGTGGGAGTCTCCACCGCAATACTTGAGTATATCACCAATATGCTAAGTCGACCCTAAGACGTGACGAATAGTTATCGAGTCTTTGCCACATGTGTGAGTCTTTAAGGACTGAACAAGTCTAGAGATTGCCCTTAGATGACTATATTTTAAAGTGATATGTTAGTGTTGCTACTTTAGCGAGGTACTTAAAGGTTAAAATTGTATGCGGCCCGTCGAGCCACGTTTAGAAAAATAGTTTACTGAGAACCAAGAAATATGAGGGCGAGAGAAAGATTCACTAGTGCTGCATAAATTTTATATGTTGTTGGCCAACTATAAAGTATACATATAAAATTGAATAACAATGGAGTTAGACGTGGGTCGTCTAAGCTATGCAAGTAAGATGTCTCTAGGGTATAACGAGTAACATGATTGCTTGAGCGACTATATGAGAATATAGTTTTGGCTCGCATATTGATTGAGCGACTTTTATAGTCTTGGCTCTCAAGTTGATTGGGCACTATATATCCCTAACATATCATGGTATATGCTCTCAAGTGGTTGAGTAATTGTGTATCCCTAACAGGTCGCAGTTCTCTCGTATTATGTTGTGAATGTACTCATGGGTCGCACGATCCATTTGCTATACACAGATATTCGCAGAAATAATCAACGGCCCATTATGTGTGAGTGGGAGATTTTTGGATTCGCCCATCGTGAGCTGATAGCAATCGTGAAGCCCACACGATGCAACCATGTAGTTGCATGAACCATCCTCATGCAGTTAATTGAACTGCACGTCTAATGCTATAAAAGGCAACAAAGGCATTGTCTGTAGAGAGGATGTTGTCTCGCAGGTTGTTGTCGAATACAATATACAACGTGAAAGAACCCTGTTAATTCCGCTGTAATAGATTGGTTTTCCAAATTAAAACCGTCATAATGAATGAAAATTTTCTTGCTTACTTGACTTTCAGCCCTATCATTGTTCCATTAATTTAAGTGTTTATAGTAGAAGATCAGAAACACGAAGAACAACATAGATGATTGGACAAGATTTTTAAGAAACTCTTTGGAGATGATAATGAGAGCAATTACCTTCATTTTTACAACATCTGGTGCAGTAAAGTAAACCTTCAATTTTTTTATACTTCGCTATCAAATAGGCCAATGATCTAGCAGTCCTCCCATTTATGAGATCTCCAACCAAACCAAGTGTAATTTCATCCGGAAAGACATATTTAATATGCATTTTCAATTTCGACCAAATAAATTAAACATACAACTATATATGTAAATGATAAAATCATTTAAATTAATCATTTAATATTCATGCTCTTTCCTTCCCTTTAATAATATTAACCAAACATGGGTAATCATTCACCTTCGTTCTCCTACATTCCCTTCCCATAATTTTCCTTCCCACTTTTTATCTTCCTTTCCTCTTAATAAGTTTTGAACCAAACATGCCCTAAGTATTAATCTAACAGTCCTCCCATTTATGAGATCTCTAAGAGTTGTTATAGTTCAAGTAAAGTTTAAGAAAATAATTCTATCATTTTATCCGTTGGTTGTGTGATTAATTTTTTAACTGGTTGCGTGATTTGTGTTTTATTAATAATGTCTTGTATCCTATCCCAATTGAAAAATTCATATGATCCCCAACACACTTCCAAATCCTAACATGTATTATGATGTGTTCTATTTATGATTCGAAATTGATTTATTTTCTTATTACGAAATAGATATTTTAATTTTGAAAAATTAATTTAAATTTAAGTTGGTTATAATATGTAAAAGGAGTGCCTACATAAGCTCTTTAGAGGTGTTTGATATGAGAATAATGATAAGAATAAAGACATGTTCCCAATGATAACAATCAAACACTATAAGAATTGAGATTTTTTTTTTGTCAAATATAATCATTGCATTATGTTCTTTATCAGTAGAGTGAGAAAAAAAATAAGAACACTTCCGTTTATTGTATTTATTGTGTTTAAAATAATATAAGAATAATAAGACAAGAATAATTCTTAATAAGACAAGAATAATTTGTTCTCATTTATTGTGTTTCTAATATAAGAATATTAACCAAACACTTCCGTTAGGAGTTCGAATTGAAAATAATTCAATTATAATCTTCTTTCATTTTCATCTAATAAAATATATTTTTGATTTATTTTTTGGTGTATAATTTCTATCTCATGCATGAATCCTAACATGTCAGAAATATCGCACTTCGATGCCGACACGAATTCCCGTGAGTTGTTCGAATTGAACGGCTATCTTGCAGCTCATGCCACATCAAAGTAATTTGGATACTTATCGAAAAAAGAAAAGAAATTTGGACATAAGTGCACACAGATAGTTAGATCGCCATCCACTAAACTTGACCGCGTCTATGGATCAAATCAACTCAAAATCTACGAAATATTATTGCAACTGTATAAGATCATTTAGAAAAATTAAACCTAATGATGTCCCTCCTTTGGAGGGTTTTTCCTTGAATATACCTATATGATAAAAAAGATCCCTTTATTTTAGAAAAAGGAGCTATTTGATTGTACAATATTAGTGAAAGAAATGAATGGGTATATTTTTCATAATATGATATCTTTTATAGTTATTTTTTACGTTTGGTTGTAGAAAATATTAATCAGTATTGGTGAAAATTATTATTATAAATAGTGTTTGGTTTGAAAGAAAAAGTATTAAGAATAATCTCATAAAATGGCTGGTGTACTTTTTATCTCATTAACAACTTTTTATAGCAATCACATGTGAGCATCTACAATAAAATCAACTCAATGCTATCAAATTTAAGGTGAAAGCATTTTATATTTCATCATATTGGTAGAATAAGATACTCTTTTGGACAAACTTCAATAAACATCACTTGTGTAAACAAAATCTTAGATTAATGCTAGTGTTTGGCAACTTTTAGAAGAGTAGTAAAATTAATTGTTAATTTCATAAATCACAAATAAATTATAGTGATTTTGACATCTAACCCTAATACATCAACTTATCTTAGCGTGTCTCTAAACTATAATGTAATGTTTCACTTTAATCCATCATTGTGATTCTGCTAACGTTCCTATTATTTTTTATTTTTTTATTTATGAAATGATTAAATTGTCATACCACAAACTGTCCCCCTTTCCCTTCGTCAATCTCGTCGGCGCTGGCGAAAAAGGAGAGGGGCGGCGGCGCCGCCCCCCTCCGCCTCTCTCTCAGGCGGCCTCGTCGACGTCGTCGAGGTAGGAAAGGGGCAGTAATGAAAATCTTGTTCTCTCGGCGCCCTATGACGAGACAAAAGACAACGTCGACACTTGGCAAGCAGTCAGTGCTTCGTGGAGCTTGGTGGCTGCCACTTCGCCTCCCCTCCAGCTTCCCCATCCTCTTAACTTTGCTCTCTGTTCTCAATTTTAAGGCCACGCTCTACGACAGTGATGTCCGGAGGACTCGACAACTCCTGAAAGTTGTGAATGTACTCAACTTGGCAGAGGGTGAACCACCACGGGCTGCCCATGGGATGTGACACAGTTCCTGGTCTAGCTCCGCTGAGTTGGGCGTGGGACACCTCCGAATAGAGCAGCTACCTCACCGAACTACTAAAATTGTCAGCCCACAGCAGGCGCCATGTAAAAGGGAGCATTGGACATCCATGAGGTTGCATACAGTGAAGGGGAAGGAGAAACTATGGCTCTCTAGCCAGACGCTAGTGTTGAGAGTTGTAACGCCCCCGGGCAGTAGCTTCCGTGTCATCGAATCGCATTTAGATGCACGACGAGGCCGCGATGTATTGACGCTTCCAATCCATACAATGAATAATATAAATGCAGTGAAATATCATAAACAATAATAATATGGTGAACAAACGTCACCAAAATGGTAACCATAATATCAATAAAATTCATTATTTGTGCTTGGACAACAACATACTTAAGATAAATGTTAACTTAAACATACAAGTTACATTCTTCATTTGCATAAGTCATAAAGCTCACATAGGCAGCATGGTACAACATCCTAAATATGGTCATAAACAAATACATAAGGCCTACTAATTGGCCAAGCAAAAAAGACATAATCCTAAACATGTCATGCCATTTGCAACCTTCTTTGTCATGAGCAACAACATCATTTAGTCTTGATTTCTTGCAGATCTGGTATGGGGAAATTCATTCCGTCAAAGTATGTAAGGCCCACGCCATAAAATGAACAATTTCATAATATAACTTAAAATGATAAAAAAAGGGCAACAATAACTATGCAATCCAATTCATTGACTAGATATGATATTAACCTAGATTCTTTCCATTTAATCAATCTTTAGGCACATTAATATTAAGCATGAACAATGCAATCAATATGACATTATCATGCCCAATATGAACCAAGATTCAATAGTGCTCATGCTTAATCAATTTGATTTTTATTTTATTCGTTATCACTTGATAAGTGAAAGTTTGCACCAAGACTTTCATAATTCGATCACTCTTATTTCTCATCAAGTGACAACTTCAATTTTAATTCAATTAGTTAGTAATCAATATGTGAGCCTTTAACAATTGGTTGGAGGAGTGATTTGCCTTAGTCTCAATAGTGACTAGCTAGCTCACGAAAACTATTCGTTCCCATCAATAGGTGTCACAAATGGTCAATCAATCAATGTGGAGACATCTACCTCATAATATGTCAGGTGCCTCAGTTTCTATCCCTCTAACGGAGTTCATTCAATTAGTTAATACATCAACAATTTCTATTTAGGAATTAGCATGCATTTCGTAAGCATCTACATTATCAAATCAATCCATTTACAAACAATAACAATCTAATATTGGGCTTTAGCGGTCGTCCGGTTGGAATTATTGGTCGACCGACCTTACTTATTGGTCGACTAATCCTATCGACCATCATGGTCTCGACATTTGCACCGGTCGATCGATCCATGTGGAAGGGTCGACCATCATGCTCTCGACATTTGTTTCATTTTGTGTATAGCGAAATCGTAAAGTGTCGCCACTATTACATCGATCGACCAGCCATGGGAAGTGGTCGACCGGTCTATATTGACAGAGTGAGAACTAAAAGTTTTCACTAAGTTTCTCCCATTGCAATACATCAAACATGATGACACTCAATCATATAGCATAATAGACTCATTCAGAACCAAATATGATACAATAGACCATTTCGAACATGCAAACCCTAAGTTTTGGTGAACCTAACATGCTTTTAAGTTTTACTTCAAAGCTGATTTTTCCAACAATAAAACACCTAGGGAAGAATCATAAGCATGCTACATTTGTGTCATTAAGCTCAGATCTATCTTAGTTTGTTACCTCTAATCACAGCTTTAAAGAGCTTTCTTTCAAAGTTGTCCTCTTCTTCTTTCTTTCCTAGAACTCCTTATTCTCTCTCAATGCAACCCCTTCTTCTTGATCCAAAAGTCATACTCTCTTATGCTGATTTGCTGCCAAAATGCAGGTGATCCTCAGCTAAATCTTGGATTGAAGCTCTCGGGGCATATTAACTTAGAGCAGAAATGAAGGAAATGAAGGAAAGAGGGCAAAAATGTTGTTGTAGGGGTTTATATATGAAATGGCTAAAAGAGTAAGTGAATTTGGTGGGGTCCAATTAGGTGCTACCATGTGTTACAAGAGTAGTGATGATGATGTCATGGGAGACTGACTCGACTATGCCGATTGTGATGGTGCGGTGGTGCTCGCGCCTATTAGTCATGGTTGCGTCCACGCCAACGTCGGAGGAGATGAAGCTGATGAACTCAATCGAGCATGTGGTGTGGAGACGAAGGATGGGGATCGGAGGAGGGGTAGGTGGACAAGGTGGAGTAGAGTGGAGCAGGCGCGCAGTGGGTGGGAGGTCAATGTGGACGTACTGCAGGTGGGTGGCATACCAGTCACCATTCATAGAGGGCAGTGGAAGAGGTTTATGTAGAGTCACGCGTCGGGAACATGAATACGAAGGTAATGCCCCTCCGGTGGCGAAGTGGGCACATCCCATTGTTTTTTAAAATATTCTTAATATTTATATTATTTATTATTATTATATATTATGTTATTCTTTTAAACATTAAAAGATATGAAGGAAGGGCATTTTAGTCATTTTATATAAATAAAAAAAATTTAATATAATCAGATGGACTAAAGTGAAAATTATGATATAGTTTATGGATCCATTACGGTAAATTCATATATTAGAATTAGGCACGAAAATCGTTATAATTTAGAAAATATTTAAGTTGCAAAAGATGAGATTTTTGTGTTCTTAAATGGGGGTAAGGGTGGAGTTACCAAATCTTTATTATAGAACAAAAATATTTCATTCAAACAATCCCTTTTAAAAAACAAAATAGAGAATTATATTTTATTCACCATTGTAAAAATCAAACACTATAAAAAAGTTAAAGTATGATAGTTATGCAGTCAACACATTAAAATGTGTAAAAGTAGTATAGAAATTTGAAAAATTGAAGAATAACAATTCCTCTTATCTTCTAGAATAGTTAAACTTATTATTCTTATTTCCTAAGCAGAATCTTATTCAACAATCTATCAACCACGATTTTTTCTTTGTTCTTAAAATTCTAATGAATAACTAAACTTCTTGAATTAAAATATTCATCATAAATAATATTCTAATGAATATTATTCTAATGAATAACTAATCTTCAACCAAGCACGACTAATTAAAATATTCATCATAAAAAATGTTGACATTGGACGGGGACGGTTTTGGGATTGTTTCCTTTTTGGAATCCCACTCGTATGATGACAGTATTTCCACTCAATAAATAATATTATCACTTTGTTTTATTAGATAAATTGAATTTTTTTGCTGCTTGTGTGAAAAGACAAGAATAATATTTTTTTTGAAGTGATAATAGTGTTACTCAATAAAAATAAGGGTGATAAGTGATAATAGTCTTTTCTTCCGACTGAGAGCAAAGGTGAAAACAAAAGTGAACTCGGAAATTGGAAAAAAAAAATGCCTCCGCCTCGCGAAACTCTATGCAATTATTTTAATTTTAATACTAATCTAATAATTTATCTTAAAAATTTGTTGTACAAGATTCTTAATATTATATAATAAAATATTATGTTAAATGTAATTATGCTTGAATAATTTTATATATATTATTTTTATAGTGATTACGTTAATATAAATTATCTTATAAAAAATGATAGAAAATGTGGACAAAGGGTGAAGAGCAACAAAAGTGTAAGGATAGTAAGGGTGTACTCGTTTCTGAATTCACCCATAAATTTTGATAACTCAATTTGATCCCAATCCAATTTAGATTTGAGTCGGGTATAAGTTAGAGATTTTTTAACCTGAGTTAATATGAATATTCAAATTATTAATTTATTTACTTATTGTTTACTTATTTTATGTCTTAAAATAAACATTAAATGATATTTTTATATTTAATAATATAAAAACGAAAAAAAATAAAAAAAATGATCGAGCATCATATGACCCGAACTGGAACTGGTTCGAGTTTGATTGAATTTGCCACCCATATGGATAGCGATCCCACTCAACCCAACATGATAAAATTTGATTGGGCCTAATTCTAATCTAGTTAGTTTACAGGTATGCTTCAACCCGGTCCACCCTGTCTTACCATGGAGATGCTACTCCAACACCAACGAAGACAACTTGAATACCAAAAATTAATAATTAACAAAAAGAAATGTAGCAATATTTTTTTTTATGTTTGGTACGAGAATAATGATGACAATAAAGACTTAGTTCAATGATAACAACCAAATATTATAAGAATTAAAATTTTTTTATCAAACATTATCATTGTTTTATATTCTTTGTTTGCATAGTGAGAAAAAGGAAGAAAATAAGATATAACGCCCTCAAATCGATCAACGCCACGTGACGAGGATCTATCCGAAGGCGCTATGAAAACACAATAACAATGACCAACAATTTGACTAAAACTCCATAAAAACGATAACAAATCAAGAATAAGGATAACAAGAAATATAGGACGTCAAAATAGCGGAAGTCTCAGAGCGTTACAAAATCTCCATGATAGTCATAATATTTGAGCTACATCAAGCTCGTAATACGAAAAATAAAGATAATGATAACTAGTGCCTTTATCAGTTCATGTGCTTTGCCATCACTCGAGCTGGTCGTGGCACACGATCTCAACACCATCACTGACCTGACCCTGTAAAAATCAAACACAGGGGAGAAGGTCCTCCCGTAAGCTATACAGTATAGTGGAGATTCATAAAGTGCTCAATGCATAACAATATGTAGCAATGATCAGAATTAGTAATCATGGATAACAAGATCAAGTAAAGAGCATATGATCATTCGATTAGAGATATCAATGAATAAAAGAGATCATGGATCATATAATCATGAGAGGTCACTATAATCATGCTGGATTAGGAATCATGCTTCACATATCATCATCATACTCATAACACTTGCACATTCTCCTTGTGCTTGCATCTTTGTATTAGCATTAGGTGCCTTTGGGTGCCTTTAACTTATGGGATTTTTACGTCGAGCGACCGATACAGCATTGTGCAGTCAATGGGTGATCAAGCTATGGCAAGGGAGCGACCATTCACGATAAGCACTTGGCATAAGCTGGCCACCTCTCCCATTCACATTTTCATCTTTCATGCTTAATCACTTTATCATTCTTACATACAATAAGGGGATTGGATCATTGGACAGACCAACACAGGATCAAGAATTCAGTCACATAACATTTCAATCAGCAGGGAGTAGCACAACACAATCATAGAAAGAATCTAATCAAATCAGCATCAATATGCATTCTAGTTAGGGTTCGATCGACCGGTCCTCACTAGTCGGTCGACCGATTTTCGGGCACCGGTCGACCGATATCTCTGGATCGGTCGACCGATTGGTCTCAATGCAATACAACAAATCTTAAGCACCGGTCGATCGATATCTCTGGATCGGACGACCGATAATACTTAATATACAAATGAGCTTCGATCGGCCGATCAATCGACCTATGAAAGGCTCAAAATGCATGATCGATCGACCGGTCTCTATCGATCGGTCGACCAATTTTGATATCACCAGTCGATCGATATTCTGGGTCGCTCGACCGGTTGCAGTGAAAAATAGAATCGACAGAATGATAATAATCAGCTATTTTCAATCCCAAGATACAATCAATGCCTACAATCAAACATCTAAGCATGAAGGACTAATATGAAACACATATATAGTCATTAGAATTACAAAACATGAATCAAACACAAGAAACACAATCAATCATTTCCTTTTCATCAATCAAGAACACCTTTCATAATAAGAACACTAATTCTATCATATTGATAATCATGTTATGCAAGGGGATTTCGGATTCACCCACCTCCTTCTGGAGTGATCCTTTCTTGAAGTCCTTCCGTTCATCGATAATTGTCATATCCTTGCCTTTTTTCACCTGAGTATTCCAATTGAAAGGGATGTAATGAGATGATATTAATCATTAAAGAAATCACATAAATGAAGAAGGAACCTAGATGACCCTTGCTGTAGTTCCATTGCCTTTGCTGGATGGAGTGCCTTGGGGAGGAAGAGAGAGAAGTGAGGGAGAAGAAATGGTGACTAGGGTGTGCTTAAGGCACTAATGCCTTTTTATAGGGTAGTTGTAGGGCCTAATAGACTAATTGGGCTTAATTGTGGGCTAGGTTGACTTTACAAGTTGTTTTCATTTTTGTTTTATTTTATTTATTTCATTATGTATTTTATTTTATTTTATTTTTTAAACTGTGTTTTACATCATTACTCCCTTAAAAGAAAATTCGTCCTCGAATTTTGCACTAAGTATAGGTCTTATCGAATAGATGCGGAAACTCCTAGCACATCTCTCACTCGAGTTCTCATGTGGCCTCATCGTCGTGATGAAAACGCCAGGTTACTCTGACCATAGGCACATCTCTATTCTTCTGGCGTTGTAGCTTCAGTTCCACTATATGCGTTGGATACTTCGCGAATGTCAAATCCGCAGCTAGATTTGGCTCTTCGATCTGTAAGACATTAGCAGCATCGTGCTTGTACTTCTTAAGCATGGAGACATGAAACACATTATGCACTTGCCCATAAGAAGTTGACAAGGCTAGCCTGCATGCTGTTTCACCTACCAACTCAAGTACCTCGAAGGGTCCCACATATCGAGGGCTGAGTTTCCCTCGCTTACTTAACCTCATAACTCCCTTCATAGGAGACACCTTCAGCAGAACCTGATCACCAGCCTGAAAGATCTGCTTACGTCTGTCTTTATCAGCATAACTCTTCTGCCTGCCATGGGCTGTCTTCATCCTCTACTTGATCAGCGCCACTTTCTTAGCATACTCTACTGCCTCCTTTACTTCTTCATTGCTCATGATCTTCTCTTCACCTACTTCACCCTAATGAGCGGGTGAACGGCAAGGTCTGCCATATAAAGCCTCAAAGGACGTCATATCGATACTAGAATGATAGTTATTATTATAAGCAAACTCGATCAGATGGATGTGCTCATCCCAGCTGTCATGCCAATCTAGCGCGCATACTCGCAGCATGTCCACTAATATATGAATAGTCCTCTCAGACTTCCATCGATCTGAGGGTAGACAGCAGAGCTGAAATTCAGCCTTGTGCCAAATGCCTTCTGCATGCTCTTCCAAAATTTAGCAGTGAATTTGGGATCTCGGTCAGAAATAATCGATGCTGGAATGCCATGTAATCTAATCACTTCCCTAACATACAAGTCCAATACACTCTCTACCGACTGCTTCCACCGGATAGGGATGAAGTGTGTTGCCTTCGTGAATCTGTCTACTACCACCCATACAGCATTATGACCCTTCTTGGACTTGGGCAAATTAGATACAAATCCATTGTGATATTATCCCACTTCCACTGTGGGATATTTAAAGGCTTCAATTTTCCGTATGGCCTCTGATGCTCAATCTTCACCTACTGACACACCAGACATCTAGATACATACTCAGCTATCTCCCTCTTCATGTCAGGCCACTAATAGCTTCGTTGTACATCCTTGTACATCTTAGTGCTTCTAGAGTGGATGGCAAACTCAGACTTATAGCACTCATCCATTACTTCACGTCTGATGGTAGCGTATATGGGAACCCATAATCTGTCCCTGTACCGAATTCTTCCATCTGCTGATATCTGAAAATCCTTCGGCTCATTCTGACATCTCTTCAACACCTTTTGGTACTCTGGGTCCTCCTTTTGAGCAGCTATGATTCTGTCAATCATGCTAGGCCTCATCTGATGTATCATCCATATCGCTCCATTGCTGTCAAGTCTGGGACACCACTGATCTAATTCTTGTAACATCTCGTACTCTCGTATCATGATGTAAGATAGTGAGTCTTCTCATTTCCTGCCCAATGCATCTGCACTGAATTTGCTTTACCAGGGTGATAATTAATAGCAAATTCATAATCCTTCAAAAGTTCCAAGCAATGGTGTTGCCTCATATTAAGGTCCCTCTGATCAAAAATATATTTGAGACTCTTATGATTTGTGAAGATCTCAAAAGTCTTCCCATAAAGATAGTGTATTCAGATCTTCAAAGCAAAAACTATAGCAGCTAACTCCAGGTCATGAGTGGGATAGTTAACCTCGTGCTTCTTCAACTGGTGCGAAGCATAGGCCACTACTTTACCATGCTACATTAGTACACACCCTAAGCCTGTCTCGCACGCATCACTGTAAACTACATATCCTTCGCTGCCTATCGGGATGGTGAGGATAAGTGCTGATGTCAGACGATCCTTCAATGTCTGAAAGCTCTGTTCACACTTATCAGACCAGATAAATTTCTCAGCTTTCATCGTGAGGTTCGTTAGTGATGCTGCAATTTTGGAGAAGTCTCTGATGAACCTCCTGTAATAACCTGCAAATTCTAGAAAGCTGTGGATCTAAGATGCATTCTTCGACCTTGTCCAATTAGTCACTGCTTCTACTTTTGTGGGGTCCATTGAAATGCCCTTCTTGAAAACTATATGTCCAAGAAACACGATCTCCTTCAGTCAAAACTTACTCTTAGAAAGTTTGTCGTACAGTTTGTGTTGGCGCAGAGTCTCCAACACTATCTTGAGATGCTCCCGATGCTGCTTTGGGCTGGACGAGTAGATCAGGATGCCATCCACTAACACTATCACGAACTGATCTAGGTAGGGCCTGAAGGTCCTGCTCATCAAATCCATAAACGCTATAGGGGCGTTCGTCAGTCCAAACGGCATTACTAAAAACTCATAATGACCATACCTAGATCGAAAGGCTGTCTTCAGTATGTTCTCCTCAGCAACCCTCAACTGATGATAGCCACTCCGCAAATCGATCTTGAAGAATAATGATGCCTTGGACAACTGGTCTAAAAGGTCATCAATACGGGGCAGTGGGTACTTATTTTTCACCGTCACCTTGTTAAGCATCCTGTAATCAATGCAAAGCCGCATTGAACCATCTTTCTTTTTCACAAACAGTACAGGTGCTCCCCACGATGAGACACTCGGACGAATGAAGCCTTTGTCTAACAATTTCTGGATCTGCTTCTTCAACTCTTGCATCTCGGCAGGTGCCAGCGGTACGGTGCCTTGAAGATGGGTGTGGTGCCAGGTAAAAATTCAATCTTGAAGTCTATCTTCCACATCGGTGGTAATCCTGAAGTATCTTCAAGGAAAACATTTAGAAACTCATGCACTACATCTATCTGTTGCAGTGCGGTGACTAGTGCATCGATCTTCACCACACTTGCCAAGTAGGCACAGCATCCCTTCTGAATCATCTTCTGAGCCCTCATAGCTGAGACAATCACCTTCTTGCTTTCCGATGGAGTACCCCTGATGACTGTCTTTGGCTTGCGTTGTGCACCTATTATGATCTTCTTCTGCTTGCAATGTAGAGCTACATCATGATAAGAAAGCCAATCCATCCCTAGGATGACATCGTACTCTGTCATTGGAATGACAATAAGATCTGTAAAAAAATTCTTCTTCTCCACGGTGACAGGTACATTCGGAATGTACCTAGCCGTGTGAAGATCTCCCATGGGGGTGCTCACCCTCATGGCATGAGGAATCTAGTGCAAAGATAAGCCAAGGGCTTTGGCACACGACTTTGAAATAAACGAGTGTGTGGCCCATGAATCAAACAAGATAATAGTAGACACACCAGCAATAGGAAGGGTACCTCTGATAACATCATTATCATTATGAGCAGTATTTGCCTCCATGTGATGCACCTGTCCTGAACCACGAGGTTTGTGCCTCCGGCGCCCCGGTTATTACGACCTCTCCTAGCAAGCTGGGGCAGTTTCCGGTAAAATGTTCGAACTGTTCGCACTGGACGCACGCACCAGTCCTCATACGACATTCACCGTCATGATATCGCTCACAATGAGGACATGAAGGCCTCTATGGAACCACTGGTGCTGGTGAATGAGGCTGACGAGGAGGAGGTGGTAGTTATCTCAAAGGCTATTACACAAAAAGTGAGTTAATTGCCATGCTTTTTAACACATCCTTAATTACCATCTTGAAATCTTTATACTTGATACTTTGCTAGTGCTGGGCGCTGATGAGGTGGAGCATAGTGTGGGGCCTCCCTCTGGTAGTAAGGCTTATAGTGGCGATCGCGACGATCGTCCCTCCTGAACGATCGATGATCTTCGGTCCGAGATCGCGGTTGCTCCGCTGGCTTGACTGGGGCTTTTGCCTTGCGCTCGGTCTGGTCCTTCTTCATGCGAGTAGCCAATCTCACTGTCTTCTCCAGAGTGTCGCAGTCCCCAGATAGGACTTCGGTCTTCAAGTTCGGTTGTAGCTCGTTGACGAACGTATTTGCCCTAATGCGGCCCATAAATGGCATCGGGCAGTACTGCTCCAGCATAACAAACTGAGTGTGGTACTCCACCACAGACATGGTTCCCTGCACAAGCTCCAGAAATTCTTCGTGTTTGCTGACCCTGTCGTGCTCAGGGGTGTAACGGTCAGCAAATGCTTCCTTAAACTCCGCCCACGATATCTCCTCTTCCTCCAACCCTCTGAATCTAGTGGCTCTCGTGGTCTTCTACCATCCCATGGCAGTGTCAGCAATTATATGGACAGCATACAGCACCTTCCGCTCTTTAGCACACTTCATTGGCTTAAATATGCGATCCAGGGTCTCAATCCATTGTTCAGCCTTAAAGAAATACGCCTTGCCCTCGAATTGTGGTGGATGTAACCTCAGAAATGCCTCAATGGTATCGTTAGAAACCTCCTGTCGAGGTCCCCTCGTGCGGCGTCTGGTCGCTGGCCATCCGCCTCCAGTTTGACTGCCCTCCAGTGGGTCAGTCTCATCAATAAGCTCATCCTGTGACTGTGCCCTCGCACTGCGTCCTCGTCCTCGGTCGCGGCTAGTAGTGCGGCCTCGACCACGGCCCCATCCCCGACCTCGCTGGGCTAAGGTCTGGGACTCATCAATAGGATCCTCTGGGTCTTCTGGCATTTCAGGAGCCATGCGGGCCGACCCGACCCCCCGCTCCTGGATCTCCTCTGATCGTCTAGACATCTTTATCCTTTAATCATGAAATAATAATACATTAAAATTAATACCATATCATAAACATGAATTCGACTTACAGTCCTCTTTTGGTGGAGTGTGTGGCGACAGCTCAGCGATAGCACATGAACTTCTCTTATATCATACTATATAATAAGACGTCAAAACAGTCCGAACAGCGGCTCTGATACCAATAAAAGTAACGCCCCCAAATCGACCAATGTCATGTGACGAAGATCTATCCGAAGGTGCTACGAAAACACAATAACAATGACTAACAATTTGACTAAAACTCCATAAAAACGATAACAAATCAAGAATAAAGATAAAAGAAATATAGGACGTCAAAATAGCGGAAGTCTCAGAGCGTTACAAAATCTCCATGATAGTCATAATATCTGAGCTACATCAAGTTCATAATGCGAAAAATAAAGATAATGATAACTAGTCACTTTATCAGTTCATGTGCTTTGCCATCACTCGAGTTGGTCGTGGCACACGATCTCAACACCATCACTGATCTGACCATGTGAAAATCAAACACAGGAGAGAAGGTCCTCCTATAAGCTATACAGTCTAGTGGTGATTCATAAAGTGCTCAATGCATAACAATATGTAGCAATGATCAGAATTAGTAATCATGGATAACAAGATCAAGTAAAGAGCATATAATCATTCGATTAGAGATATCAATGAATAAAAGAGATCATCGATCATATAATCATGAGAGGTCACTATAATCATGTTGGATTAGGAATCTTGCTTCACATATCATCATCATACTCATAACACTTGCACATTCTCCTTGTGCTTGCATCTTTGTATTAGCATTAGGTGCCTTTGGGTGCCTTTAACTTATGGGATTTTTACGTCGAGCGATCGATACAGTCTTGTGCAGTCAATGGGTGATCAAGCTATGGCAAGGGAGCGACCATTCACGATAAGCACTTGGCATAAGCTGGCCACCTCTCCCATTCACATTTTCATCTTTCATGCTTAATCACTTTATCATTCTTGCATACAATAAGGGGATTGGATCATTGGACAGACCAACACAGGATCAAGGATTCAGTCACATAACATTTCAATCAGCAGGGAGTAGCACAACACAATCATAGAAAGAATCTAATCAAATCAGCAATTAATATGCATTCTAGTTAGGGTTCGATCGACCGGTCCTCACTGGTCGGTCGACCGATTTTCGGACACCGATCGATCGATATCTCTGGATCGGTCGACCGATTGGTCTCAATGCAATACAACAAATCTTATGCACCAGTCGATCGATATCTCTGAATCGATCGACCGATAATACTTAATATACAAAGGAGCTTCGATCGGCCGATCGGTCAACCTATGAAAGGCTCAAAATGCATGATCGGTCGACCGGTCTCTATCGATCGGTCGACCGATTTTGATATCACCAGTCGATCGATATTCTGGGTCGGTCGACCGGTTGCAGTGAAAAATAGAATCGGCAAAATAATAATAATCAGCTATTTTCAATCTCAAAATACAATCAATGCCTACAATCAATCATCTAAGCGTGAAGGACTAATACAAAATACATATATAGTCATAAGAATCACAAAATATGAATCAAACACAAGAAACACAATCAATCATTTCCTTTTCATTCCTTCTCATCAATCAAGAACACCTTCCATAATAAGAACACTAATTCTATCATATTGCTAATCAAGTTATGCAAGGAGATTTCAGATTCACCCACCTCCTTCTGGAGTGATCCTTTTTTGAAGCCCTTTCGTTCACTGATAATTGTCATCTCCTTGTCTTTCTTCACCTAAGGAGTACTCCAATTGGAAGGGATGTAATGAGATGATATTAATCATTAAAGAAATCACAGAAATGAAGAAGGAACGTAGATGACCCTTATTGTAGTTTTCTTGCCTTTGCTGGATGGAGTGCCTTGGGGACGAGGAGAGAGAAGTGAGAGAGAAGAAATGGTGGTTAGGGTGTGCTTAAGGCACTAATACCTTTTTATAGGGTAGTTGTAGGGCCTAATAGGCTAATTGGACTTAATTGTGGGCTAGGTTGGCTTTACAAGTTGTTTTCATTTTTGTTTTATTTTATTTATTTCATTATATATTTTATTTTATTTTATTTAAACTAGGTGTTAGATAAGAAGATAAAGTTATTGATCATGACAAAAACAATTTGTTCTCATCTATTATATTCCTAATTTAGAAATATTAGATTTTCGTACTAAACACGCCCCTGGGGCAAAAACTTGGTCTTCCAAATTTCTTTTATACGTATTATTGCACATCATACTCATAAAAGCATTGCACCATATTTACGTGAAAAAAAATGTATTTATGCACATTATTAATCATGCTTTTTACGCATGCTAAAATTTAAGTAACTTACATTATTTTACAATTTTATATCTTGATAATTTAAATTAGAAGAAGGAAACCGACTCAGTCCGAAAACTCACTTCAGTTCATTAATTTTAGATTATAAGAATCTCATCTCTTTTCAGTTTTCATAGACCCATCATGCTTAGTACTCAATTAAAGAATAATATCTAATGCATAGTAAAGTAAAAAACGACTAACTAATCTTTTCTCGATCGCTCTCATTACTTATATATCGAATGTTTTTTAAAAAAAATAAAAAAGAAATGATTTCACATTTATTAAAAGTATGATCCAAAATTAATGTTACTTCTAATTTTTGTTAAATTTGGCAAAAAAAATTATTGGAGTAATTTTTTATATCTTAAAAATGTATACTATGTATACTTAGTCTCGAATACTTTTTTTTCGAATTTCTATCTCGTTTTATCTGTTGAGAAACTTTACTTTCTTATATTATACATTTAATAATATTGATAATTAATTATTCATGTAAAATTACACAATCACATTTGTTATTTAATCATATCTTTTGTTTTATATTTCATGTACATATTTATTATTTATATGGATTTACCATGTCAAACTTAATAAATCCCCCCAAAAAATATTAGAAAAAAGACTGAAAATTAGTGCCTTTTAATCTTTTTTTAAAAAAAATTAAAACTTATAACCTTCAATAGATAAAAATATCGATCATGCAAGGAAGAGCGTCAAAATTGAAAGTTTTTCGCATGTAATTTTTTAAGTTAATAAAGAATTAAAATGAAATGACTAACCGATTAATCCGAAGTCGAAATAAAAAGCAGCACAACAATATTTCTCTTGATTTTCAAAAATCGAATACGAGGCTATTAAATACTCGTCTTTGCCTCTCGATCGATAAAAAGATTGAAACAACTCATCGAAAAACTTGTACTTCCTATTGCGTGCTTGAGAAACCAAAAAAAATACATGAACTGCGTTAATCTCTCTCAGACACCATGAGCTGTCTCCATAAACAGACGCAATATCTGAAACATATTTTGTTTCTCTCAGCTGCTGCATGGTTGCATATTCAAATATATCTCCTGGCTAGGTCAACAAAATTAATATTCTAGTCCAAGTCCAAGCACCGAATCAAAAGTTGGCTACTCTAGTGATGTCAGTGCTTATATCACAAATGTATATATATATATATATATATATATATATATGAGTTAAATAAGTACTAACTGGATTTTCCATTTTACCGATAATTTAATTCAGTGAGTTTGTAAATAACAGGCTTCATATCAGAAGGTTAACTCACTACAATTACATTTAAATTAGTCTATTAATCCCCCCTATATGCTGACGTCATAAACATTAACAGTACTTTAAACAGTGTAAGATCAATTTTAATTATGAAATTTGTGTTTCCGTTGTAAATAAAATGTTTCTTTAAATAAAAAGATTCCTTAATTCGATTGTTTATTCAATTAGGTCTACAGAATATTCTAATCAAAATCCAGCACCAAGCGAAAAGTTGGCTAATCTAGTGATGTCAGTGCTTATCTCAATTTTCTTCATATATATACAACCAATTAATATAGCTCTGTATGGACATATATTAATAACTGATCAAAAAGAAATATTATATAACTTGAATAAGTACAAATTGGAATGTTTGGTACGTGTTAACTACGATTTGAATAACGCGAGTTTATAAATATATCAAAAAGACAAAAATGAATTTGCAAAAGAATATATGCATGATAACTCACGACCATCGAATTTAAATTATATATACCAGATATAAGAGTATATTAATTAAACTGTAAATTTACGACTCGTTATAATAAATTTGTTAAGAGTAAGGCCGGCTCAAATATAAAGCCACGAAGGGAATGACCTGATGCCTCAATTAAATTAAGACCCCTTAATTTTAGTAATTAATATATACAGTAAAATTAATGCTATAAATTATTATTATTTTTTGGAGTGTGTACGTTATTTGTTTAGATTGATCTTATCCTTCTATTTTTTATGTATTTTTGCTACCTATTTATAGTAAATTTAATATATATATTCAAAAATTTAAATTATTTTATTGAGTTTTTTCACGACTAAGTATAAATATTTCAATAATTTTTACGCAATGAATAATTAGCTATTAAAAGAATTACGTCGGATTATTTTATTATCTATTGTTTTTTGAAAAATATGTTGTCTATCATGTAATTCTTTATCATTCATTGCTCGTAATATCATCATAAATATTTTTTGAAGATATAACTCCCCATCTCAAACGATACCTTTTTCTTTGTCTCGGAAGGTAGAATTTATTATCTCATATGTTTCAATCCGTCATCCAAAAATGATCCAACATTAATTATGACTTATTTTTTGGGAACTCGGCCTAGACCGTGAAAAAGATAAAACTAATAACTTAACGAAAAAATAATACACAAAATATTTTAACATAAAAAAAACTTGAGATAGCATACAATCAATTATTTTCACAGTATTGAGAGTAGTAAGATGTGGTAAAATTATTTTTTTTTCTTTTAATTGTGACAATTCTTGTCCATTTAAATTAAAATTTGAATCGTTATAACATAAAAAACAAATGTTGGTAAAAATATTATTATTTTTATATACATGGAGGCGACGGAATGATCCCGTTCTCCAGCTACGCTTTGATCCCTTCACCGGCCCCCACCGCCAGCAGCCTTTGGGAGTCCACTTGACACGCGCGTTTCCCTTCTCTCATCCCTCGTCGTTTCCCGATTCCCTTCTCGGACGAGGTAATTATTGGCTTCGTTTCACCAACTCTATAAAATGGCGTCAGCTTTTGGTCCCTTCGGCAGTCTCACCGCTCACCAACCACAAAGAAGAAAAAATTTTGAAGCCAGGGCAAAAAGGCCGCGTTCCGCGAAGCTCTCTTCACTTCACTGAGTTCACTCCCATGGCCGCCACCGCCGCGACCTCTCTCCTCCTCTCCTCCGCCTCCGGCGCCTCCGAGGCCGATCGATCGTCGGCCGCCGCTCTCCGCGTCCCTGCCGCACCCGCTGCGGCCGAGCTCTTCTTCCCGTCCTCCCGCTCCCGGTCCCCCTTCCTCGGCCTCCGCCTCGCCGATCCCGCCAGGATCTTGCCTTCCCTCTGGCGTGGTGGGGGCAGCGGCGGGGCGCTCCGGGCCGCGGCTTCGGCCGCGCTTCCGCCGCGCCCGACGGTGCTGGTGGCGGAGAAGCTCGGGGCCGCCGGCCTGGAGCTTCTCCAGGGCGTCGCCAACGTCGATTGTTCGTACAACCTGACTCCCGAGGAGCTCTGCGCCAAGATCTCGCTCTGCGACGCGCTGATCGTGCGCAGCGGGACGAAGGTCAGGCGGGAAGTGTTCGAGTCCGCCAAGGGCCGGCTCAAGGTGGTGGGGCGTGCCGGAGTGGGGATCGACAATGTGGACCTCCATGCCGCTACAGAGTTTGGGTGCCTCGTCGTCAATGCGCCTACGGCGAACACCATTGCTGCAGCGGAGCACGGCATCGCCCTGCTCGCCTCCATGGCTAGGAACGTCGCCCAGGCCGATGCCTCCATGAAGGCCGGTAAGCCCTGCTTGTGGTAACCTTCTTTGCTGCTCACTTCTTTGACTTCGTGGTATTGGTTTCTGCTCTTATTGCGGAATGGAGAAAAATAAAATGCACGTAATCTGTGTATGGACTATGGGATATAGATGTTTAGATCTATAAAATTATGCTTGTGCTGCCACATTTATGCAGTGATTTTTATGGTTCGATCGTCTTATCTCTGGATTTAATAATAACAATAAGAACGACAAAGGCGATATTCTTATCTTTTGAAAAAAATACTGCTCGTAGTAATGAATGACAGTGATTCTTTATTTTTTCATTTACATGAAGTTACCAAGAAGCCATGGTACAAATGTCTCGATGTCTTTTCCAGAATCCTTCTTGTCTCTTTTGCATATAGTTTTCAACTTTCATAAGTGCTAGTCAACCGTTTCGCATGTTCTGCTATGCTCATAACAGATACCACTGATGATAGATCGTGATATCAATTGGCTATATTGTACTTGACATTATTTTCTTTATGTGATTGCTTTTGGGTTCACGCAGTTTACTCGTGCAAGATCGAATCCACATGAATTTGTAACAGTACATTTTATATCAGAAACTGCGGCATAATCTGTGGAAATTAGATACATGCACCATTGTCTGAATCACATGTATGTTTGTACTGTAGACTTCATTTTTCTACAATCATTTAAAATATAAGGTGTTTAACATTTTGATACATTCAGGAAAATGGCAGCGGAACAAGTATGTAGGTGTTTCTTTGGTTGGGAAGACACTTGCCGTGATTGGATTTGGAAAAGTTGGTTCTGAAGTCGCAAGGCGTGCTAAAGGTCTTGGAATGCGTGTCATAGCCCATGATCCATATGCTCCGGCTGATAGAGCCCGTGCCATTGGAGTGGAGCTTGTTTCATTTGATGAAGCAATATCCACTGCAGACTTCTTATCACTTCACATGCCTTTAACTCCTAATACTGCAAAATTGTTCAACGATGAAACTTTTGCTAAAATGAAAAAAGGAGTTAGAATCATCAATGTTGCCAGGGGTGGAGTTATTGATGAAGAAGCCTTGGTGAGAGCGCTTGATAATGGTACAGTTGCTCAGGTTAGTCTTATTAAATAATTCTCGTCTGCTGATGTTGTTGTTAATTTAGTTATCGGCGAAGTTGAGTTTTGGCTTAGGTACTCCTTTTTGAACTTATGGTCTCATTGTTATTATGTATGGTTCTCAGGTACTTTTAACAAAAAATGTTTCTCAAGAATCTCTATGCATTCATTTGTGCAACTTTCTTTGTGGTTGAATGTTCTAGTTTAACACTAAGATGAAGTTCTATAACTAGAATTCATGATGTGCTGGTTAATTTTGCTGCATCTCTGCTGGTGGCTTTGCATATAGTTCAGAAGCATGTATTTCAAAATGTTTCATGGAACTCTTTACTAGAAACAGTAATATTATGATCTGGAACAGGCTGCACTTGATGTGTTCTCCAAGGAGCCTCCACCTCAAGACAGTAAACTGGTGATGCATGAAAATGTTACAGTCACCCCTCATCTTGGAGCTAGCACTGTAGAAGCTCAGGTTTGCATTTGTTGGAAATAGATATTCTTTTGTTTTGTATATGGTCCATCCTGAATAACATTACCAGTTACACTCCAGGAAGGTGTGGCCATAGAAATTGCAGAGGCTGTTATTGGGGCATTGAAAGGAGAACTTGCTTCTACAGCTGTTAATGCACCAATGGTCCCTTCAGAGGTGATTCATCTCCGAGATCTCTTTTTGGTCCTCATGTTTATTTGTACCTACATAGTGACAGTGACACCTTTACCTTTTTGTATCAGGTTCTCTCTGAGTTAGCCCCTTATGTCGTCCTGGCTGAGAAGCTGGGAAGGTTGGCTGTCCAATTAGTTACTGGTGGAAGTGGCATCAAGGGGGTTAAGATTGTTTATACCTCTGCTCGAAATCCTGGTGATCTCGACACAAGGATTCTCAGAGCCATGACAACAAAAGGAATCATCGAACCTATATCCGATGTATTTGTCAACATTGTCAATGCTGACTACACTGCCAAGCAAAGAGGCCTGCGCATAAGCGAGGAAAGGATCTTCCATGATGGCTCACCTGAAATCCCTCTGGACTCAATCCAGGTCCATTTGACCCATGTTGAGTCAAAATTTGCCAGTGCATTGTCTGATGCTGGCGATATACGAGTGGAAGGGAGAGTGAAAGACGGCATACCACATCTTACGCTTGTCGGGTCCTTCGGTGTGGATGTGAGTCTCGAGGGAAACATCATACTCTGCAGACAGGTCGATCAACCTGGAATGATTGGAGGGGTTGGCAGAATCTTGGGTGAACAGAACGTCAATATCAATTTTATGAGTGTTGGTAGAATTGCACCAGGGAAGCGGGCCATCATGGCAATCGGTGTTGATGAAGAACCTGCTAAGGAAACCCTGAAGAAAATTGGTGAAATACCAGCTATTGAGGAGTTTGTGTTCCTTAACCTTTAGAAAGAAAATGAAGCGACCATTACAATTTTTTGTCTCTGGAAACTTTTGATTAAGCTGCAATAAGCGTTCAGGAGGCATGATTTTCTTTGTATGGTAAATCCTTTTTGGGTTGATAGCAAATATGCATGGCCTTGTAGGGAAGGCAGCAGAGCCCTAGATCATTTCTTGATTTCCCTTGGTCCGAGGTTACCTTGTTAATCTGCTAATCTGCTAATGTTGGTCGTTATACAGTTGATGTATTCTTTCTACCTCTTGCATTTCTTGACAAGATATGTGAAATTGACTGGTGGATATTATGATTCTTTTGTCCTCCCCTCTGTTACCACAAACGAATTAGTTTTTTTCTTTCTTTTCTATTGTCACCACTTTCGGATTTTGACTAATTTTCTTTTATGATAGATGAAACTTCGGTGGGAATATTTTATACATTATGATAGATGAAATTTAGGTGGGAATATTTTATACACAAGTGACAAGCTTATCACTCATCACTTGACACGGTTTACGTTGGTAATGATTTTGTTTTTCTATTGGGGGTGCATTCGACCCCAAATTTTTTTTTTTCCACCTGCATTGGAGTTGGAAGTAACTCAAATGACCTCACCAATCTCTTTTATTTTTCTACCTTTCATCTGATTTAACCAAACGCATTGGTTTTGGTTTTTCCTTGAACGACGAGTTGAGGAAATACATTGATAAATATAATGCCTTATTATGGGCGAAAATAAAAGGCAATTTTTTCTTGTAGCCTCCTTTTAGTTTAAAAAAATGACTCAAGCCTAATCAATGTCTTACGATATTGTGAGTGTTCATTATAACAACATATTTTGATGATTTGGCCTATACAACCCCTGAGGGTCACAATTTGTCGTCATTTATGATATGTATATTAACTAATTTATTTTTTAACTATACTTCTAGAGAATTAAACGTAAAAAAAAGCAGAAGGAAGATATTCCATCTTGCCAGAGCTTGTCATCCCTGGCCTTTGTGCAATGTGAAATTAGATTTATTAGATTCAAATGTTTTGTTAATTATAAGGGGCAAGGGCTCACATAGGATCAATGTCACGGACGTATTCTACAAATGTCATTTTTGCATAATTATGCATTTAATTAACATATTAAGTTAGTTTGAATGTTCATTTAGTGATATTTGTATATAGTAATTAATATTTTGATTAGAACATAATGATTACTTAATTATCGATAAATTTTATAAAAGTAATTACATAAGTTTATTAGAAATAAATTGTGAAATTTCTAAATATTATAATATATATGTTTAAATAAGATGAAGTAAGCTTAATTAGGGTTAAAATACTTAATTATGATAAAAAAATATGATTAGTCATCACTTAAGTTCTAAGCAGCTGAAGCAGACAAGTGAACAGCTTGTTAGATGAATATTTTTTCAAACCGCCATCCTAAAATTTTGAAAAAAATAAATAAACACCTTAACTTTATCCTTCTAGAGGAAGAACTCGAGCGAAACGACCTGGGAAAAATCGACAAGCTATTCAAGGTGAGGTTTTGATCCGAAAATTGTTCTTCTGATTGAGAGGATCTTTCCTTCATGATTACTATACCATAAATTATGAAATTTTGTATGGTTAATGTATTCAAAGTAGCTTTCCATGGCCTCTGGAATCACCTAAAAAGGAGTTTTATAGAGGAAGTTATGTATTTAACTTCGCTGGTCACTCATCCTATCCTGAATCTGATACATGTTCAACTTGTGAATTAGGGTACGATTCGAATATATTGAATTAGGATTTGGAATTTGGATATGATTAATTAGACATTCTAAGAGTTCGGTAAGAAGTGGAATCATCCTATTTGGACTTGTATTTTGGGAGAAATGAATTTTTCATTTCATAGTGATGCTTCTGTGAGATTTCAGAACATGGACAAATCACGACCATAATTAACTATTTTTGTTATAAGGTCATGCAAGAAGTTAAATTCTACAATTTTTATGCCTAAACACTACTGAAGTCTAGATTCTAGAAAAATTAGGATCTCGTCAAATGAATAAGTATTGTTAAAAATATAAATTAATCATTCAGTGACACACAGTCTGTCATGACACAAACTCTAGGTCACATTTTCTAGGATGTTTTGAACTACTCACTTGGATTTAGTTAATGATATTTGGGAAATGGAAACCTTAGTAAGTGTAGTTTCTAATTTATCCATATTCATGAGATTTGCCTCTGTGATTAAGAAGTTATGAATTATTCATTGACAAGTACTCAATTTGAAATCCTAAGACAGTACATAGTTAAACTTTAGAAAATTGAATAATTGGGAGTGTGAAGTAGCATATCAACATAAACACCTGAAATTACACATTAGTATTAGAAGTGATTATATGCATTTTAAAGTGAATAAGTGTTCATGCATGAGCATGCATTGCATATTGTTATTATGAGTAATTGGAAAATAAAATAGCATCATTGCTTGTAGGAAACCAACAAGCTACAAGCGAAAGGAGGAAAATCTAGTAAACCTCTTTGAAAACATAAAGTACAATGTGAGTGGATAAATTTACAACATAGCAAAATGTTATATGTTAGTTCTTGAGCAAATATTTATGGTATTACCTCAAGCAAATATTATTATTGTTATTATTGAAACATATCTTGAGCTATGAAAAGTATTTATGATATGTTTCAAGGATTTCATATGAGATAGAATAACATCTTATACAAAAATATTTTTAGGGAACAATGCTTGTGAAGTGAAAATAAGTTTTACTTGATAATGATATGTGATTATGACATGTGTATTTTAATATTATTAAACTCCATGTGTTCATTAGCCATGCTATTTGAAAAATATTTTTTTGAATAGCATTTGATATGCATGAAGCCTTTGGGGCGTATATCGGGTGTCTTTGCCTTTTAGGGGCTACTCTGCGTGCACGTATTGACCCATGATCGCTCTGCGTATCTGAGAATCATAATTGGAATACGTATTGACCCATGATTTGCTCTGCGTATCTGAGACTCTTGATTGTGAAGCTTTGCTTAATTGTATGACACACAATCATAGATGGATACGTATTGACCCATGATTTGCTCTGCTATCCGTGACTTTTGATTATGAAGCTCTACTTAACTGTATGCCACATGATCATAGAGGGATACGTATTTACCCATGATGAGTATATGCAATGACACATGTGTGGAGTTTAATTATGAAAATAATGATATTTTGAGTAACTTTTACTTATATGAAAGTTCATATGATTTGAAAAGTTATGTGATAGTAGTTATGCTTTGAACGTTTTATCATATGAAAGAAATATGATTATTTAAATATTATATGCACTCGTATTGTTCCCCTATGTTGTACATTTATTCCACTCACTGAGCAAACGATTGTTGCTCACATTATCCTTGTTGAATTTTTCAGATAATTATAAGTTCTCGAGTTGAGTCGACTCGAAGCTTGCCTTTATGCATATAGAAGAGTCGAGCCGTTAGAGCACTTTTATTTTCTCTCCACTTTCATTTTTAAAAAGCATGCATGTAATAGATAAACTCGAGAGTTATACTAGAGTTTATTAGAATCATTTTGTAAGGTTGTATGACACTTGATCCTGTGGGGTTATATGTGAAATAATTTGTGGAAAAAAAAATATAATGACCATATGCAAATGTCATGTTTTATAATTTTTTTAACTTTAATGAATATATATCCATCTTTTGTATTTGTTGGCTAATAACACAAGAAAGTAAGGGAGGATGTTTTGTTGATTTTATTTTCAAAATTACTAAACATAATTAAGGGATACAAAAATTGAGATTAGAACTTAGTCACGGAGTTGGGTGTGAGAATCAAGATGTTATTTTGATTCTTTATGTAATAGTTATTCAGATTATGAATATAAATACGATGCTCAGATTGCGACAAAATTACCGGATGATTCTCTTATCTGGAAAATAATGCTAAACAATATGTCAAAAGTAGTGAATAATTATTCAGTTAGATGACAAGAAAAAAAAGTAGTATTTTCCTAAATCTTTAGATAATATTCTTATAGAAAAAATAGTTTTGAGATGTAAAATATAAAGTTATGTACGAACATATGTTTTCTTCCGAAATGATTCAAGTTTTAATCGATGATAATTGTTCGTAGTTAATGAAGAATTATTTTTATTTTATATTTACTTATTTCCATACAATTTATAAGTTAGCTAATTTAATCAAATAATTTAGAAGTTAAAAAACTATAAATTATGTTTTTCTGCTTATTTCTTGACTTATAAATTATAAATCATTTTGCTCTATTTATCAGTATATTGCCAAACCTCTTAATTTCTACTGCACTTATTTGTTATATCATTTTTATTATTATTTTTAAACAAAGAATACATCTTTTTTTCATGTCAAACAATCATCACCGCCGATGATAAATTTATGTTCCTTATGTTAAATTTGATTTATCGATCAAATTTTTTAAAAATCTTAAGTCGTTAAGAATATCAACATTATTGATTTTAAGGTTATTTTTATAAATTTCTCCTAAACTATTACGATTTTTTACATCAATGTCAAATTATAAATTTTTTTTTTTGAATCCTTAAACTATCACGACTTTTTCACTTTGAACCTCCCGTCACTTGTGTTACATCTTTCGTTAGTTTTACTTTTTGACCATTTATGAAAAGACTAAATTATCCCTCCTTCTAAAAAAATATGAAATAACAAATATAAAAAATAAAAAAAATTGTTGAAAAGATTAAAGTGATAAATAAAAAAATGTCATTTATGAAAAAGACTAAATTACCTTCCCCTATTTTTTTCTTTTTATATTTATTATTTGATATATTATGGAGGGAAGAGTAATTTCATCTTTTCATAAATGAGAAAAATCAAAAGTAACATAAAACGTAATAGAAGTAGACGGAATGACTAAAGTAGAAAAAATCATAATAGTTTAAGGATAAAAAAATTAAGTTCATAGTTTAGGATTAAATACGAAAAATTATGATAATTTAAAAAAGATTTATACAAATAACTCTTGATTTAATATCATTAATTTTATATTCTTAACGGTCTGCTCAGGTCTGGGCTCTAGCCCAGCTCATGTTTCTCTGAGCGTGTTTTTTTTTTCTGATTTCTCTCGTGATGAAACTCCCCGCCTTCGCCCAAGATCATTAATCATCTTTTTTTTATTTATTTGTAGCACTCAAGCCAAGCTATTTGACAGTCTAGTAATATTTTTTCATGGAAAGTTAGTCAAACCCTTATTCTGAATTACACTGTGTTGTATGTTACAATCAAAATAAGCCCGCCCGATGATGTTGTTTTTTTTTTATAGAAGGCAAAATGTTTTAATTTTTCCAAAATGTTGGACTTTTGCTTTGCCTTCAGTCACAACTCGCAACTACCAAATTTGATCCACGTCTCAATTTGATAGTATTATGTGTACAAAAGTTTGCCTGCCTCACTCGAGTTGTTTAATTGATATATGCTATTCATTTTTATTATCGGGGGATAATGAATACGTTGCATATGTACTATAGTAAGTCGATTATACGTTAGTGTTAATTAAAAACGTATTTATATAAGCATATGATATACTCTTTTTTTTTCCTTTTATTATTCGTATTGCGCGCTAAGCATCCTTTGCATGGTTTGCATTCCATGTAACTTTGTAATTTATCATGTGGTGATTTGTTCAATGAATTATCAAGCATTCATACTTTATGAGGAACTCCTTTTTTGCTCGTTTCCTCTAACTTGCCTTGTGTCAAAGGCACCATGTAGGTTAATTATTATATTTTTGCATTGTCCAGATATGTGAGGCTCTTCTCAGGGAGCCATGCAAGTTTAGCAGGAAAGTATTCTTTTCTCACACCTTCTATATCTGTATGAAAATCGTCTAACAGCTGTGACAAGTTTCAAATTATGCTCGTAGGTCATTTTAAACAATAAGAACCTTTCAAAATAAAATTATTTTAAAATCTCTCTCTCTCTCTAATATATATATATATATATATATATATATATATGAGATTAATGTACCTACAAAGTACTTTTCGTTTTGTAAGGATGTTGAACGCATTTCAATCGTTGATTTATTGATCAACGATTGAGATAATTGATATTTTTAAATTATGAGGTTTAATCATTTTTTATCAGATTTATTGATGAGTTAATCAATGGTTATATATATATATATATATATATATATATATATATATATATATATATATATATATATACACACACGCACACATACATGCATGCATACATAATATATACACATATGCATCTGTCTCTATCTTTTAAGTTTTTTGTCATCATTAAATTTTTCAAAGCCATATTTTTTTAGTATTGCATGAATATGATTTTAAATTTAGATCAACTTACGATGATGGATGGTCTTTTAATTACCATTATATCAATTCATAACTGAAAGAAACTATCTAATAATGATTAAATAAAAACATTTAAGCATGCATATATTTTTTTCCTTTTGTCATCTGTTGATTTTTAGGGGAAAAATTATAAACATGTATTGAGTTAAATTCAACTTATTAATATGAAGCCAATGAAAAGCGATAGACAAATAAAGAAAAAAAAATATTTGAGATGATTTCTTATTCATTATATAAGACATATATAAAATTATAAGGCAAAAGAGAGAAAAATAAAGAACTGCATGCTTGCATGAAAACAAAATTGGCTTAAACATAAAAAAAATTATAAAATACATTATGCATATAGTAATGCATCTGTCCTCACTTCCTCATAGAAGAAATTTTGTGGTCACCTGAAATAAAATCATCATATATGTAGTGGGTATTAGGGTATATATGAGTAATACGTAGCAGTACGGCATGCAAGTAAGATAAATTATATAAAAAAATAATTTTGAAAAAATTACAAGAATAAAAAGAACTAAAAGCTAATGATTTTTCAATTGCATTTGCAATACATAAACTCTTTAACAGTAATAAATAATAAATAACAATTTAAAATTTATATGTGTACTAATTACATATGAAATCTTTCTTCAATAGTATAGGTGGTGGATGCGTAGATGAGAAGATATTAATGTATTTTAACTATGTTTTTAATATTTTTCAAAATTTTAAATGTGTATATTTTCTACAATTTATCATTTTCTTTTTTATTGCAGAAAAAATATGATGCGAGCATAAAGAAGGATGAAATGGTATTCTTTTCCAATATTCAATTTAGAACATGGTTAATATTTAGGTATAGCTAGTTTTAAAACATCATTTTTTAATATTTAAACTAATAGTGGTATACAATCATTTCTGTACAAAAACGAACTCTCGCTATTTTTATGAAAAGAACTTGGAAACTGCCGGAAAAAACATTTAACCAATAGAGAAAAAGGTGAGAGAGAGGACATAATACACTCTCAATGCAAGCTCTAGTATATGACTGATAAGAACCTAAGACCAAATTCCTGTTAGTTAAACACACAGGTTGACTCGTCCGCCCTCCACATGACCATTATACATGGAAGGAGGACTCGCAGGACACCGTTACGATAAGTAAGGATGGGCACGGTCCCGATCGATTCGGATCGGGCCGACTCAAAAAACTTGGTAAATAATTCGACTCGGATCTAATCCGAATCAGGACCGGATCTCTTGGATGAAAAATCCGTCGGGTATCGGATCAGGACCGGATCTGCAGTGCAGATATCCGACCCGGACCCGACCCGATATTATTTACTATATAAATCCCATCTCTTCTCTCTTCTCATTTCAACCTATCTCTTTCTCTCTCCCATCTCTCTCTCACCCTCTCCCTCTCTCTCACGACGGCGGCGGCATCGACGACGGCGGCGGCATCGATGACTCCGACGACCGTCTCGACTCCGATGGCTCTCACCCTCTCTTGACTCCCTCTCTCTCTACTCCGACCGTCTGGTGCTGAATCGGACACCAGGTGAGCTGATCCGATCGTCAGGCGTCGGATCGATCACTGACAGGCCGATCCGGTCGTCAAGCAGTCGGATCGACTCGCCTGGTGGTAGGTCGATCCGACGCCTGACGGCTGGATCAGTTGTCTGGCGGCCGGATCGGCTTGCCTGGTGGCCGATCCGATCGTTAGGCGGCGGATCGGCTCGCCGGATCGTGGCCGCCAATCGCGCGCGATCCGATCATTCATTTCTCGATGCCGGCAATTCCCGGTCGCATTCCCGGATTGTCGGGACTGATCCGGAACCGGATTCGGCCGGGTCTGAGTCAAATTTTTTTTTGACCTGACATAATTCGGGTCGGGATCGGGTCCGCTCAGACCCGGACCTGATCCTGGGTTTACTCAACCCTAACGAGAAGCACCAGCAAAGCGCTCTAACGTCTTCAAAAGAATTTGGCTTGATTTTTTTTTCTTCTTGATTTTTTGTTAGTGAAAGTCAAATAACTTTTAAATTTTGCGAAAAAAGATCTTTAGATTTTAACTTTCGTTTTCCGAATTGGTCCTGCAAATACTTTAGGTAATTATTATAATAATTAACAATGAATAGTCTTATTGACTGGTCCTCACATGGAAAGATCAAATGGACTCTGGTGTGATTAATCCTTCTTTGATGACCTATTATAATTGCATGCATGCATAAAAATGAAAGATGAACTAGAAAGATTAAGGCTCTTTGGCTTAGCTGATATAAAATAGTTAATAAGTTGAAGTGCTGATAAGTTAATTTAATAATTGAAGCTTATTTTAAAAAATAACCAGTTACACGTTTGGTAACAAAAAAATTATAAATTAATATTTTAGTTAAATGACCAAGATATCCTTAATATTATAATAAATGAAATATGTGAAGAAAAGTTAGGTATATTCTAAGAGTAAAATAGTAGATTTATTGATTAATGGGTAAATTACACCAAATACTCTTCAATTTTGATCACTTTCCTAGTATTATTCTCAAACTTCACAAGACTACCTTACATATTTTAACTTATTTTATCAACTATCCTTCTCACCTATTATCGACCATTTCTCGGACCCCTCCCCTGCTTGCTTTGTCGACGTTGGATGCGGAGAGGAGGCGACGCCCCCTCGCATGCGCTGCCTCATCGGCACTGGACGCGCAGATTGGGTCGACGCCCCCTCCCATGTGCTACCTCATCGACACCGAACACGCAGACGGGGGGCGGCACCCCCTCCCCTCGACCCCAGCACTAGATGCACAAAGGCGACGCCCCCCTTTTGCATTGGGGACGTGGTTGGCACACGCAGGCAGGGGGGCATCGCCCCTCCTCTGTGAGCTCTGACGAGGCTCGCATGGGGGCGATGCCCCCCATTTTGCACTGCGCGTGTCGTCGGCACATGCAAGCAAAGGGGGATGCATCGCCCCCCTTTGTGAGCGCGCGGCGTCGGCGCTCACAGGCAAAAAGGGGGGTGTATTGCCCCAGCGAGCCTCGTCGGGGGGCGACACCCCGGAGGCAAAGGGAGATGCATCGCCCCCTTCGTGAGCGCTCAATGCACGCAGGCAAAAAAGGGGTGTGTCGCCCCCCCTTGCGAGCTCGCAGGAGGGGGGCGACACACCCCCTTTGCCTACGTGCGCGACGAGGCGAGTGAGTCACCTCCAAGAGAGCTCGTCGGAGCTCGTAGAGGGGGGCGACGCACCCCTTGTAATGACCTCAATTTTTATGAAATTAATAAATGAATATTTTACTTATTTATGAAATCTAGAATATTATTAATAAATATTCTAGAATTATTTAATTTTGAAATTGATGGAAATTATGGGAGAAGTTGGAAAGATAAGATAAAGTTTGAGAAGAGGAGGAATTATTATCGAGAACTTATGGGATAATTAAGTTAATTTGGATTTAATTAAATCTGAGAAATTTTGGAGTGATTAATTATTGATGAATGGCCAAGATTGATTCTAAAAAAGTTCAAGGCCCAATAGAAGTGAGAATCCTAGCCTACACTATAAATTTGTTCTTGAATGAAAGATTAGGGAATATGCATAATGGTTTAAGTTTATGTCATCTTTGCATTATTATTACTTTTTCATTGATAATCATGCTTAGATTCATGGTACATTTATGTTTGGTTCCATTTATGTTTAGTCCATGATGAAAAAACTCATTTATTATACATGAATGTGATTAGTAGGTTTAATGTTCTTATCATGTTCCTCGTTCGACATTTCACTAGTTAGAATTTTTGCAGGAGAAAAATTATGCACCGCAAGAAAATCGACAAATTTAAGGTGACACAGAGCTTTATTAAATGAAAAAGCAGAAGTATGTTCGGATTCCCTAGGTAGTTTATATAGACACTCTCTTTACAAATGATAGGAATTTTATATTGATTGGGACTCTGACTTAATCCTTAAAAAATAGGGCACCTATCTTGTGATAAAGAAATAAATTAATTATGAATCACATATAGAATACTCAATAAAATTTTCGCCGAGGGGCTCCCCACACCCGTAGCAGAGGGATCCCCCCTTGAACCCCCATAGACTCATTGATGGATCAGCGAGACCCCCGTAGTGTGAGGATACCTTTTACTTCGAAGTATCTTGGGGTCCAAATGTGTTTCCAGTTGAGTAGGATGGGGGGAGCAGACTATATTGTCAGATCGGCTAACTCTGGTTTTCGGTGTGCAGGTGCTCTTAATGATACATTCAATTCTGCATTGGAGGCGGAGGTTTGGGCAATGCTTCAGGGTATTCTTCACTGCTCGCGCATTGGAATCCAAAATCTCATTCTTGAGATGGATGCTGAAACGGCGGTGGCAATTATCAACCGGAAAACTTCTTGTCCATGGCGCATTATGGGAATTGTTAAAGATATTTGGGCCACCATTGCCAATTTGTCAAATTTCGTTTGTAAGCATGTCAGCAAGAACTTCAATATTGAGGTTGATAAGTTAGCATCTTTTAGTAGGAGATCGGAAACCGATCATTTTTGGGAGGATACTCCACCTCCGGGGTTCCTCGAGAATCTATTTGTAAATGATATGCTTTTGATTCTTTAATGCAGTTTATTATCCTCTTAAAAAAACACGTAAGTACTAGATGAGCTTAATTTTTCTTTTCTTTTTTTACACCTTTTTTTTAGAGTTAGATAATATGACTTTAGTTTAAGGTTAGGTGATTAATAGTGCATGCTTTTGATTACTTTTCTTATTTTATTTTTGAAGGGGTAAATCTATCGCCACATAAGTAATGTGGTGAGGGTCAATTAGATATTATTGGCCTTTGTAAATTTGCTCCGTCTGATGATCGACCTATTGGGAGTTCATTTTCATCTCATGCATCATGCATCAGTATAGGGTGTGACTTTTGATGCCAACAATGATCCTCCCTATGTGATGATGTGATCATAATGGGTCCATCAATAATGTTTCATGATGGCAATGTTAAAAATCAGACTATTGATTAATTTCTTGCAAAAAGATATAAATGAATATGGAGTCAAAGTGACTAAGTGAAAAATGATGACATATTTCATTCTTTGAAATATCTAAGACTGTAATGTCTTACCCGAAGGTGATTGATTAGTTCGTCATCGTACCACTCCACATTGTTTTAAGAAAGAAATTTATTTTGAGCTATCAGGAAAATCAAGTTACATTTTCTAATGAATGTTAGAATTTTCCCACTCTTTCATTATTTATATAGTAACGATAGAGAAGTTAGATTAGGTAGGAATGTGAAATATACTTTGCTTCTCTCATTGAGATAAATGTAAAAGGGGTCACGATTGAAAATAATCCAATCATATCTGAATTTGTTAAAATGTTAAGATCTTTCCAGATTATAACTGAAGAGATAGAGGGAATTCTTTATGGATCTAATCCATAGAACTATTCCTACTTTTAAGACTTCTTATCATATAACACCTATGAGATTAAAAGAACTATAGGAGCATTCCGACGTGATATGCATTTAGTCAAAATTTTTAGCTTCGTATTTATTCGTTAAGAAGAAAGATATGTTCCTTAGTTGGACATCAATTATAGACGTCTAGACTAAGTGATTGTGAAGAATAATTTATGAAGAATGAGTTACTTGTTTGATGAACTACAACTACTACTATGTTATCAAAAATGACTTTAAGATATGGATACCATTAGCTAAAGTAAAAAAAAATGATATATCTCAACCTCTATATACATGGAATCTGATATGATCAATGTGAATTTTTTACCATCAAACCACTCATAAAACTTATTATCTCTCAATTCTGAAAGTCGTGCACATCACGAGAGATATTTAAACACTATTTCATAAAATTATTATGGAAAAATAAAACTAAAAGTCAAATTATGCGTGAGTTTTGGTTGACCTCATGATATTAGTTCAAAGCATGTCCTTAGTATGTATGATCATCTGGTATATGAATGAGTTTGATTATTATTTATCATACAACCCTTCTTCCTAATATAGACAGGAAGCATGATGTGTTTCCTTGTATCCGATTTAAGAAAATATGAAATCATTTACATATGTCTGAGTATGAATAACTTATTGATTTGAACAAGAACTTGTTACATAAAGAACAACTAGTTTGCAACTTATATCTAAAAGAGAATGCAAAAAATAAGAAAAGTCGCGTGCTAAGATATTGTGTTATAAAAGTTTTGCAATGAAACATTGTGTTTTGCAATAAATACATTTGAACCTTATGAAGGTGTGATGAGAAGATATTTCTAAGCCATCATTCATAGTTTTGTATTTAACATACATTGGATTACCCATATGTATGAGAATCAAATAATATATATGTACTACATCATTGATATTCTAATTTTAAGAATAAAGTTTTTGGATTTGAACACTATATTTGTTCGACTCTTTCAAGTGATTATGGTTATTTTAAATTTGTGAATAACATACGTGTGAATTGACTTTGAACTTTAATTCTACAAGATTGAGATTGATCCAAATAAAATATGTGGATAAGAAGATAGGAAAAATCGGAATAAAATATTATTATGTTGTTTTGAATAGTCAAAATTAATTTGCAAAATGTGCTATAAATTACATAAGTAAAATATGAATATGATCATGAAAACTTTATAGATATACATATGAATGATCCTTAATATGAAATTAGAAATTACTCGTGCTGGATGTGTGGGTAAAAGAGTTTGAGTTTTCTTTCTCAGGTTTGAGAATATTATACGGGATGTTGAAGGTTCTTGAGGGACAATCAGTAAGAAAGTAGATGCTTGTAATCCTATGAATACATTATGACATGTCTATATTAATAAGAAATGATAAATATTTTATAGAAATGGATAATAATGTTAGACTACGCATAAGGGTTGGAGAACTAATCATCAAATCAGTTTAGTGTTAAAAATTGATACATACTTGATAGGATTTATATGATGATCATTAAAGTAACATTATTTAATATGAATCATTATTAGTAATTTTGAAATCACTATAAAACCTTGAATTGCTATTATTGACATCAGAATTATTGTCAACTCTCAACACATAGTTGTCAAACAACATTCATCGTTATACATTATGTACTCATAGATGATTCTTGTTTAGTTGTTATCGATTGCAATTCCTCATATTTGAGTAGTGATTTTTAGCTCATCATATCTCACTTAGCGTGATTGATTAACTCAACATTGTCACTCCTCTACGAGTGATAAATGATTTGTCATTTCAGACATTAGTACGTCCATCAATTTTGGAAGTTTAAAAAGTTGTGATAAAGTATCTCGAAAGATTATTGGAGTGATGCATCCTCTGATCTAGGGATGGCACCCGCCGCTGTTCGGGGCGGAGGACACCACCCTAGCCCCGACCGCGACGATCCGCCCTCACCTCCGACCCCGCCCCGAATCCTCGGTCCAGAAAAAATTTTATTCCCCGCCCCGATCCCCGTGGGGCCCCGAATTTCCGCGGGGAATCCGATTCTCTGAATTCTTTAAAATGTGAGTAATTAATTAAAATTACAAAAAAAAACTAAAAAAAATCTGCACTGGACGCAGAGGTGACTCACCTCTGCGCACAGAGGTGATCGCCTCTGCCGCGGTGCGCAGAGGCTGCGCAGAGGCGATTTCACGGCGGCGGTGGCGAAATCGCCGCCACTCGGCTGATTTCACCTATGCGCACTGTGCGCAGAGGCAAAATCAGCCGAAAGGGGCGGCGGTGAAATCGCCTCTGTGCAGACGATTTCGGCCGCCGCCGAGCACGATGACGCCACCGCCCACGACGGCCACGATGATGCCGCCGCCCTCGATGATGATGGCCCGGCCTCACGATGACGCCGCCGCCACCCCTTTTGGCCGCTGCCCACGACGACCACACGATGACAACCATGACGACCACAGCGTGACGGCAATCCCCTCGACCACAATGACGCCGCCACCCCTTTTGGCTGCCGCCCACGATGACTACACGACGACGACCACCACAACCACGGCTATCCCCTCAACCACGATGATGCTGCCGCCCACGACGACCACGACGATCCCCACGATGATGACCCGCATCGACGATGACAACCCACCCTCGACAACCCACCCTCGACGATGACCTTGTGAAGATCCCATAATCGTCGGAGATGACATTGATGCTGGCGGTCGGCGGCTGCGAGTGGTTTTGGCTGGGGCGGCCGATTGGGTCACTGCATTGTAGGATTTGATACTTGAGAGAAAAGGGAGTAAGAAGAAGAGGGTTGTTAGGGTTTAATTTGATATATATATTTAAAATGGATGGTTCAGATATAATCTAAATAAATATAATTATAATAATTATTAATTATAAATAATTTATCAGATATTCGGGACCCCGACGGGGCGGGGGGAACTACCCCCGCCCCAAACCCCGAAAGGGGGGCCGGGGGCAGTTTGGCCCCCATCCCCGCCCCTGCGGGGAAAAAAATCCCCGAATGCGGGGCCCTGAATGGGGAATCCCCGAAGGCCCCGCAGGGGTGGAGAATATTGCCACCCCTACTCTGATCATCTATCGAGAGCTTTAACTGGGTGTTCTTTAATCATGAAATGTTGGTTGGATGTGTAACGAATGAGCGATTGGAGGGGGACGCCTTTCTGATCCTCGATTGCAAATTCAAATTGACATTTCAACATTGTAAATCAATTAGAGAGGAAAAGTCTTATTCACAAATTTCATCGGATAATCATTCTTACGAATGATAGTGATAGTCTTTGACCTATGGACATGTAATAATCGATGATTATTCCATCGTACCCTTTACCCAGTGTGTCATCTTCTTTTGTTTGTCATGATAGACTCGTATAATTGTTGAATTTCTATCCATTATCCTTATTATGCATAAATCCTATCAAATATTTGAAATTTTTTGTACAATTAGTTTTTCACTCGTAACCTTGGTACTTATATTTATGTGAATTTTGTATAAAATGAACGACGGTAACAAGATTAGATGAAATAATTAAATTTGTTTATGGAATTTTAAATATGCACATTAGGAAAATGTTATAGTCAAAAGAATATAATAAATGTAGGATTATCGTGAAAAGTCAAGAAAAACAAAAAGGATCATAATAGTGAATTCACAAGAAAAGTTATGTCCAATATATATATGTCCATATGATATTTTAGAATGTGTTGGGTTAACTATTTTTTTGTTAGGTACTACCACAAGAGATATGATGTATTCATGATATCTTCCATGTTTATATGCTTCAATGATATAAATCAAATCCTTTGCAGACAAGCTCGACTCATCAATCAACAACACATAGCCATAAATGTATAATTCATCAACTAGAACAATATTTCCAATTGATAGATGTCCACCTCTGATCACTTGAATCAAGATCTTTTATTTTCTTTATATAAGCCTCTAAACTTTAATGACTGCTTATAATCATTGGCTATTGTAACTATGACGATCAGAAATATACTAAGTAAGATTCTTAAACCATCGTATGCACTCTTTGGTTGATCTTCAGTTAGAAGTCCAACAACTACAGATATCAAAGCTCAAATCATAAGAATGATCTTATATCAAATATTCAGATTTAATTAAATCCAAATTTTACTAATTATTCCATAATCATTCTTATAAACAAATCTATCTCTACTCAAATTCCTTTTTATCTCTTCCATAACCTTTTTTCAATCAAACTCTACCTTTACCTTTTTCCTTTTATTTCCTTATTTTCTCTAATTCATAATTATTTAATTCCATAATATTTTATCATCTAATTTTCATATTAAAATAATAATAAATATTATTTTAATGACTAAAATATTTTAAGCCATAAAACTCTTAATCCTCTTCTATATGAGAGACCTATGTCCATTAAATATTCTTTTAGACCTAAAATCAAATTGAAATCCCTAATTCTATTCTAATTAAAATTCGTACTTCCAATAGGACTTAATCTTTCTTTGACAATTGAATTTGGGCAAAATTGTTTTATTGTCCTTATTAAAATCTTGGGATGTTGCAAATCTAGGGATGAACGAACGGTCTGGCCTGATAAATTCATATTTAATCGCGTTGGAGTCTAATCGTGTCGGCATGACATATTTTAAAATCAAGCCATGTTATACCAATCGGGTTGGTTCATGTCGTGTCAATCAGATTGGATGGTGTTGTGTCATGCACTCATTTTTCTACCTTGCTATTTGAACCAATAAAAATATAAAAAAATTATAATATATGATATATGATTATTAGATATATAATAAAAATTATGTATAGTATAATTATAATATATGATTAAATATTTAAACATATAATAGAAATTAAAAAATGTGCTATACCAGATCGACTCGGTCGTCTCATGTCCAAAAATGCTAGGCAGCACCATTCTGTTTGGAAAGGTAAAAAAACAATGATTATTGTCCTTAAAAAACTTGCAATTAGGAGTGATGTATGATAGTCTAGTGCAATGATCCCGAAATTCAGCGCTCCTTTAAAGAAGGAAAAGTGTAATACTACCGAAATTTTGATCCAATTTAGAGGTGGAAAGAGACACTACATTTACATAAATTCTTCATAACCTAATTATATTTGACATCGCAGTGGAAGTATGCTAATATAAAAAATAATTAACGTAAGACACCGCGAAAAACTTCATAAACATATAGATCCAAGATAAATAAACTAGTTCATGAGTTACATAGACTTTAACATCGTAAACCCAACATAAGGTTCAATATAATAGTCTACAACTCAAGTCCCATAGACCATATATACTTCACTCACATATGAAGTTCGACATCATAATCAAGGACAACATAAGATAACTTAAGCCGTGAGCTCGGTCGACACAAGTGCAATCGTAGTCGTCATGAGACTTCTACCGTCGAGCCTAGGGCTCCTTCGTACTTGCATGGATCTATGGGTACAAGAAATTTCTCCCGTTAGACTATGTTGAAACACATGCATATCATGAACATATAATATGATTTCTACATGTCATGATATATTCATGCAACATAATAGAACATAGGAAACATGTATGATAAGATAATCACACAACATCATTGAATATTTTGTCAAGGCATATTATGCACTTATTTTGCTTATATTTAACATATTCATTTATAACATCATATGACAAGATGTGATTCATTGGCATCCTTTTAGATGCATACATCATCATCTTCTTCTTCATTTTTATATCCAAAGTCATTTCACCATAGTTATCATCTTCATCTTTATATAGTCATGTTATATAGCTTTTCATCTTGGTGATTGAAAAGTCCATGTTGACTCACCGATTTTGACTAGCTAGATCGGGATCTCTTTGTCCCATTACAAATCAAACACCATCATCCTTAGATGAGGTCTTTGTTTCCTGGGGAACTTGGCACTTAAGCTAGATAGTGCGATCTTTGTTCTCCTCATACTAACGACAACAATAAGACACGTTCATCAATATGTCCTTTAATTACATTCATCAATGTATTCAATCATTCAATACATATGACAAGTTTTAATCCTATTGAAGGTTGTTCGTACATCAAAATTTTTAAATGAGAACAATCAACATCATAGGTTGTGTATTGGTCACAACTGTGCCATGGAGCGTCACGATCATGATGGTGTTGCTAGGGGTCCTTGGGACCCTACAACTTGCTCGTAGCTGAGTAGCATAAGGTTTTTCAGTGCATACTTGGGCTACAATTTAACCCAAGACGTTACGACTTGAGGTTAGGGCGCTACGGCTTGACCGTAGCCCCTTGGAAAAAATCCATTTTCTTTGGACAATCAATTCACGTCGTTCCTAGAATGTTCGTGATCGTGCTTTCCTTCATCATAGTCCTGTATGTCTTGGTCATGGTCGTACCTTTCCGAGTCATAACTGTTTATGATATCCCACGCTTCTTTCGACCTCGGCCTGTTACGTGCCAAGGCAGTAGACGTGAAGGCACTGTTAGGATCACGATTGTGCCGCCTTTGGTCATGACCTTTGTACACCACGCCTTAATACCCAAAGCAATGGACATGATGTTACACCAAGGGTCATGATCGTTATCATGCTACCCATGAGTTACAATCGTTACGGAGGCGAGTTTAGTCTTGGACCGTTGTGCGCCTAAGGTAGGCGAGATGGTTGAGAATGTTGGGAGAGGAAGAATGGGAGAGGTTGAGTGAGAGGGAGGAGGGTTTTAGTGATTAAAAGGAGGTTGATTTCTTGTCTTATTATGAATGATCTAAAAATTCCTTTAATAATCTCATTTTAAAGGCATTATAGTCCTTTTAGGTTTTTCAACAAAAGATCAATAGGCTCAAATGATTCTTCTACTTCTACGGGCATTTGACAAGATTGCCTTAAAATATTTTTACTTTTAAGGTTAATTTAATCATTTAATTTTTTTAAAAATATTACAAAAAGACTATCTTCAAGGAAAGTAACAAAATTTGATGTTCGAACAAACTAAGCTTTATCGAAGTTGGACCCTACGATTGTACCCGAATAGGCCATGCAGAACAGCCGCCACTAAGCTTCTGAAACTTGCATCAAACAGCTTTTATCGTTTCATAATAATTCATATTAATACTACATGATTTCGTGTACCATTAAGAACTTCCTGAACTATAACTAGTAAAAAGCATGAATATTTCCAATGCATTTTTAACATAAATATTTGAATGATATCATCATAAAACTATAAAGAAAGTATTTGTTTTGTTGGATCTCAATTTTTTGTGAGGCCACACTTCCCATTTTCTAAACATACATCTCATCCCCAGGGTTTCCATAAGACTGCCCAAGTCCCCGAGTCCCGTCCATTCTTGAGCGTCTGATGTAAGCATGCGAAAAGCTATGGGCCGTCCATCAGTGCCACCAAGGCGTTCCCCTCCTGCTCCCATGTTCCCAAATCCGACGCCTACATTGCTATCCAACCACCTCGCTAAAGATTGAAATCCTACGGTTTAAAAATGAACTTAACAAGTCCCACGGATCGCTTCCGCATCAAACGGCTCTAACGAGCTCTTAGCTACTATAAAACGGAACCGCCCGGTACCTTTCGTCAAAACATCATCTCATTTTGCGACATCTTTACAGAAGAGGCGAAGAGAAAAGAGCTGTGTCGGCCACGATGTCTGGACGAGGAAAGGGCGGCAAGGGGTTGGGGAAGGGCGGCGCCAAGCGCCACCGGAAGGTTCTCCGCGACAACATCCAGGGCATCACCAAGCCAGCGATCCGCCGCCTCGCCCGCCGCGGCGGCGTGAAGCGCATCTCGGGGCTCATCTACGAGGAGACCCGCGGCGTGCTCAAGATCTTCCTGGAGAACGTCATCCGCGACGCCGTCACCTACACGGAGCACGCCCGCCGGAAGACGGTCACCGCCATGGACGTCGTCTACGCCCTCAAGCGACAGGGTCGTACCCTCTACGGATTCGGCGGCTAGAGCGGTTTCGTCTCCTTTCTTCCCGTGTTTTGGTTTCTGATGGAAACTGTGTAGGAAAAAAAGTTAGGTTAAGATCAGTTGTTCCCTCGATCGATTAGACTGTGTCGAAGCTCTTAACGATGTAATTATCCCAAAGCCTTGAAGGAAATCGATTGACTTTGTTTCAGATCTCGTTTGCTTGATCCCTAATTTTAGCATGTAATTTGGAGAACAGGGCCCAAAACATAAAGCAACAACGAATTTGTTTGAGATTTTGATTGCTCTTTATAAACAGAATGCTTTAAGAAATTATATTTGCTTACTTCTTAATGTGTTAAATGTGTGAATCGTGTTTTACCTGTCATGTTTTCTTATATGGACCTGCCGCATCATGGAGTGGATATGTATTATTTTTTTAATGGTGTTCGATACGAAAGTATTTTTAAAGGGATGTATATTATTTATAATAAATATTTTTTTATAATAATATGAATTGTTTGGTAAATTATTTAGACATCTAAACGACGCAATGCACAACCAAAAGACAATTTTACTAACAGACTGTTTTGGTTATCAGACAACGCCTGGCTTATAAATTATCAAAGTCACAAGTTGGAAATATAATTATTAAATATATATTTAATGTAATCAGAAATGCCCGTCGTGTGTTTTCTAAAAAGTTTCCTTTCAATATGCATTTATATAATCAGAAGTTATTTTTGCTAGACAAACAAAAGCTACCATTTCTACTGTTGAGATTTGGATTTAGGGGCTCGTATAAATTAACTGAAGTTCTATAAAGAGTTTCATGTTTGAATCAATGTTGTAAGACCCCCGGATTGTCTAACAGGTTCGGTTGGATCAGGTGGTGATCCAACCGAATAGTTGGATCAGGTAATATAAATTAATAAAAATAAAAAATAAAATAAGTTCACTTGACTATTAGAATATTATTAGTATGTAAGATATCATTTAATAAAAATATCATGTAATATGATAAAATAATTTAGATAAATAATATAATAAAGTAAGCATAAATTAAATCATCAATTGAATATTTTCTAAATAAAAAATCTTGTGAGTAATTATAAAAAAATGAAGATATTAATGAATTTTTATTAATGTGATAAAAAAGAATATTAAAATATAACTTTCAAGTATATATATATATATGATATTCTAAAATTTTTTAATAATTTTTATACATTTTAATTTTTTTATATTTTTTAATTTGATCCGACCGGATCGGTCGGTTGAACCTGAGTTTTGATCAGGTTTGATCGGGTGAAAGCGAGTCAACCCCGCGATCGGGTTTTGGTCGACTTGCGGGTCGTTTCAGTGCCCGGATACCGATCTGACCGGCCGGGCCGGGCTGGATCTGACAACACTGATTTGAATATTATGTTAATAATAATTAATTACTAATTGACTTATTTTTTGAAAAAAATAAGTCAATTCTCCCTTAGTTTTTTTTATTGCGTGTAAAAAAATGAAGTATTTAAATTATAAGCATTTGGTAGATTTTTTTTACTAGTGTTGAGAGGTTTGAACATAAAATATCCTATGTTACTCCGACTAACTTATAAAATTTTATATATTTTTTATTATATCCTAATTTTTTAAATAAAATAATTATTTAATTATTAAGCATCATATATTTTTTCTATTTCAATATATCACCATATTTAATTTTACTTACAATTTAAACAAAATTTTTATTTTGAAATAATTTAATATTTTTATATTAAAATAATATTCTTAAAAAACATTATTATTCATAGTAAAATATTTTAAATTATTTATTACGAATATGATGTGTATAAAAATGATAATAAATTATAGCTTATGTGTAGTTTTGTCATTTTATTTAATACACTATTTTAATAGTTATGTTTATCAAATATTTTTTGTTAATTTTATAAACAAATCACTATCCACTAATAACTAACTTCTATACTCTAATTAAATTGATATCTTCTAATCGAATTATCATCATGAATTGCTAACTTTGCCGAACAAAGTCTTATAAGTAAATTTAATATCTCTTTATCAATTGATATTCTTTCAAATTAACTTATAAGTTTAGCAAACGTTAAACTTCAAAGTAAAGTTAGTATAAAAAAATAAGTTAACGAAATACACGAACGAAAAATAATTCCGCTCTACCTTTTCCTTAAAATAATACACGAATTTTGTTATTCGATTAAAACGACCATTATAAAAATTTTCATTATCTAGCACAGATTAAGAAAAAAATATTGCTTATTTGCATTCAATTTGGTATCTGACCGTATATTATCTACTAAAAGTTGCTTTGTTAATAAATAAAGTTTAGACTTAACCTGGTTTTCAACAGATTTAACGCAGACGAACATGCATCGAATTATTTGCCATGCACATCAAATTGCATTCAGATCCATGTTTAATACAATTAACAACAGACTAAACTATCAAAGTGTCGATAAAGCTAGAACAAATACCAATAAATTAGTCAAAGACAAGATAACATGAAGTAATATAACATGAAAAAAAGATAGGAACAATATTTACCTAGATTTTGAAATATCTGGATTCATATATGTTTTAAAACATAATAATACAAAAAAAAACTTTTAGAAGGCTTAACTCAAGCTACAAATGCACCTCTCATGGAGATAAAAAAAATTGTCTTGCTACTTGGCTTTTGCCTTTCCCAAGAGATCCGTTTCGCCGTCAACTTCAAATGATTTATGACAATAATAAGTGACTCCATCATCCCCTACTCTTTCCTAATATATGAAGTCGCTTTATTTCACTCAATAAATCAGTCTAATAATAAATCTTAGGACATGCATATCTTACATGACTAAAAATCCTTGTTAGTCTGTGGCATGTTTGATATGAAGGTCACGGAATAGCGTGACATGTTTAATATCCCTGGCACAGAACCTTCACATTGAGGTTCTAGAACTGCCGTATAGAATTCAAAAAATAGGGCTGCTGCCACTGCTGCTCGATTGATGTACTTGCGAGAAATAACCCCAAGAGGTACAGCCTTACCAGACATCCCTCAGATACCTTCCTTCCATCTGCAAACTCTTCACCATACTCTCAGTCTTGGAGCTATCAAGAGATCCCTGAAAGACATTTTAGAGACACTTAGGAAACAGGTCGCAATGTGAAGAAGAAAAACTATTCGCACATCACTGCAGAAGTTTTCCCCAAGCCAAGAAAGTGTGCGTGCTATTAGAAGAGTTCATGCTTGCCTGTTCCTGAACAATGGTATGAAGGGCCCTGTGAACATCCCGAGCCATTCCCTTAGCATCACCACACACGTAGATATAACCACCATGAGAGATGATGTCCCATAATTCAGATGCCTGTAAGAAGAAAGCAAAATAATTTGGCATACAACTAAATTACAAGTAACACAAGAGACGAAAGAAACAGCTCGGGACCATCAATCAAACCTTTTCAGTCATCTTATGCTGCACATATTCCTTGGTAGGACCTTCACGAGAGAAGGCAACAACCAGTTCGGAAAGTGCCCCAGTTTCAACAAAGTTTTTGAGTTCATCCTCATAGATGAAGTCCTGCAAAATTAAGGGATAGTTTGATAGATATTAGGTGCATAAAAATAAGATAAAATTATAGTTTGTGTAATCTCAATTTGCATTTAAATGTTCTCAGTATTCAGTAGTACCATTTTGCAGTTTCTGCAACCAAAGAAGAGAACGGCACGGCCAAGTTGAGTTCCAGCCTCCTTCAATGCCAACCTTTCCTGAAATGGAAATGCTTAGATTTGTCAAAACCATAATGACAAATGTAGAATGTCTAGCACTACACATTTTCTTTAACAAGATCATGAATTTAGAGGATAAAAAAATGCATAAATGTCACAATACTTATGACATGTATGATTTGGACCTAAATTAAATCTAATGGTTCGTATGTTTTGTTACACACTTGCTTTTTCTTTTTTGAGAGAGAGAGAGAGAGAGGATACACTTGTTAGTTGCTACACATAATTTGATCACATTTTCTTTAACCTTTTTCAAAAAATATAACACTTCGCACCCACCTGCAAGAAACCCCTGAAAGGTGCCAACCCTGTTCCGGGACCAATCATAATAATTGGGATAGAGGGATCTGTAGGAAGTTTAAAATTTGATTGTCTCACGAAGGTAGGAGCCCAGCTACATTCTTGACTTTCTGCCAAGGGAACAGCATGCTGAAAAAAGATTATAAGAGTAAGATAACAGGGAAGCAGAAGTTGACATGACAATACTAAAAAACACTAAAGGTTGCTTGTTACATGCCTAAAAACCACAATAAAATAGAACCTCACATAGGTTTATGATATTTTTTAGATGTTCTTATAAATATTCGTCTCTACATACATTTTTTTATCAAAATGGAAAGAGGAATTTCAAGCAAGATTAATATAAATAAGAAGTATAGTCATCCTAGGTATTAGGGAACATGATCAAAATGGAGCTTTTCCATTCAGGCGTTCAGTTAAATAATCATCTTGGGAAAAAATTCCTTTGGTCATCAAAGAAAATATGGAAGCAGTAAATTCAAGCTGAAAAGAAAATTGGATATGGAACCTAAGGCGAATATATAAACCGAGACTTTTTTGGCATTTTCCTTTTTCTCTTGAGAAACTTTCTTAGACGGCTTCCAAAACCAGGGGTCCTAAATCAGTGATTAGAGATAAAGGCCATATTGCAGATTGTACCAAATCCCAGGGGTAAGGCTCATAATATAGATTGTATGATGAAAATAGACAGGTGAAACAACACTATTCTCAAATAAAACATGATTTCTTTTTCATTTGTCCACTGTTCACTGTTTTACTTATTTCATCAGGAACTAAGGGCAGTGTCATTGCCCAATTTACTTTTTTCAAGCACGGTCAAGGAGAACAAAACTAAGTTGCTTCCTAGGCTGAACAGTACAGGTTGTCACATCATTACAACCTTAACTCTTAACCAATAATATCTAACAGTTTCTAAGTAAAAACAAAGACCCACTGTTTAAACTACCTTCATCCAAGTTGAGCAGACTCCTTTGTGAATTCTTCCTGTTGGCATTTTCTCATGCACTAATGCACAGGTCACATGAATCCTTGTTGGTGCCATTCTACAAAAGCCCAAATAATTAGCTTATTAGAAGGTTACATTGACAAGGTAAAAGAAAACAAGATAAAGAAAAAAAAGAAAAGAATACCATCAGATACCTTGGTGAAGACGATATTGAATAATATCTAGGTTGCAAGCGGGGTGCGATTGCCGCAAAGAAAGCTCCAAGTGTAGGTTTTGCTGAAGGAAACTCAGCCATAACCTCCAGGAGGCTCCTCTGACTAACGACGATCCATTTTGAATACTCATCCTGCATCAAGACAATACATCTTGAACCTTAATACTCAAAGAACTGAAATGTACAATGTCATGTAAAATACTAACCTTTCCAGCAGGAGAAGCCAAAATTCTAAGTCTCTCGGCTTCAGCCGGATCAGATGCATATTTAGCTAGTGCAAGTAAAGCACTCTGTGGGGGTGGAGAACAAAATAAAAATGCAATTACACTCAAAAGTTCGACAGGAATAACAATCGTAAGGGAACAAAAGGGACAAAATAAAACAAACCTTTTTCGGTGAATTCAGAAGATCAGCATATCGAGTAAGTGCAGTTCTTAAGGTACATGGAGATGGGAAAGGAGGCGACAAAGAGCCAGCACGTGGTGTGCCATCCTCTTTGTCTGCATGGATAGAGAAAAATGTGTCAGCAGGATAACCTAACAGTTTTTCAGCCTCCTCAACAACCTCAACACAATTTTCTGCAAACACGCCAATGTGGTCTCCAGTTTCATACCTTCATAAGAGGATCCTCATAATGGTCAGACAAAATCAAAATGGTAACTGCAACATCACATGGTATTAAGAGAATATTGCTATTTGAAAGGCTGGTATTAAGAGAATCTCAGGTGGGCAAATAATGCAAGTAAACAGCAGGATAACAGAAATTTTCAACAAACAGTAAATCATTTAGAGATCCTAAGAACCAATAAGATAGAACTGATAATGCTGAAATTATTTAAGCACTTGCCACATAGAAAAACACTAATTTAAAAAGCAAAAAGAACTAAAAAGAAAATGGTCTTGTCACAAACTGATAAATATATTATTTTTTGTCAAAATGTAAGCATGATATTACTAGAAAACACAATAAAACAGAAAAAAATAATCTTCCTAGTAAAACAAGAAAAATAGATCTGACCGCATGGGGTTTCCATTCTATTTTTTTTTTTTTTTTTTTTGAGGAGAAGTTTCCATTCTATATTTGTCAATACTCAGTAGTGAAGTGTCATTTTATAGAATCAAATGAGCACGAATACTGCATGGAATTCCCACAAAGATGTATGTCTTTCCGGAAAGAAAGTTCATGCAAGCATTGGCCTGGAAGTTCAAAAGATATCTGAAAACACTTTCGAACTAGATTTCTGCTGAATGTAACTGGAAAGAATGAACAGATCAACAGAACTGAAGCATTCTCCTAAAAAAAATCAACAGAAGCATCAAGAACGTACGAACAAATCAACAGAAGCATCAAGAACTAGGGTAAAGAGGAACTGGATATGGAAGCCACTTCCCACATGGCACCAGAAACCAAGAGGTCATTTAAGCCAATGCACATAAGTGGACCAAATAAACGTAATAACATGTCTGGACATAAATAAGGAAAACAAAAACAAGTACTACTTACGTAAGACCTGTGCCAGCAATGTCAAACTCCAAATGGATACAAGATCGGTCTGAAGCTGGAGTATGAAGCTCCCGCCGCACAGCAATGTTAGCTCTTCAATGTCAACACAAGTGTGAGCTATCTTTCATTGTATTAGGTTCAGCGAATGATAAAAGCACTGGCAGTAGAATATAAACTACCTGCATGGATGTTGAATATCATGAACAGCATGGCCATTTGCAAGACTCCAACTCTTCTCCAGATGAGCAGCATCCTCGCGGTCGAGAAAAACAATTCGGTATTCAGGAATAGCAGCAGTATAAGGAGTAGTGGCACCTGATGCATCATCTTCATCTCGAAGTAACTTATCTAACTCGGGCCATAGATTTTCTCTCCTGGAAAGTAAAACATTGGAGGGTGATAAAAGTGAAACAAGAAAGGCAGCCAATGATGGAGAATACAACATTCATTGGGACACAGTTAGTATTTCATACCATGCAGTGAAATCATCTTCGATGCACTGATCATCATCTCCAAGTCCCACAGCTACAAGGCGTTTCCCACCTTCAAAATATAGGTCATGCGGGATTTACTAATTTTACATCCACAATAATAGTAAATGACAACAAAAGAAAGAATATCACATCATAGAGTCAGCCAAAATGCCACATGTGCACAATAGCAAATATTGCTTTCCAAACACTCTCCACTAATTTAACAATAATCATGAAAGAAAGGTAGAGATGGTAATTACAATATCTCTCCAAAGACAAACTGGAGAATGCATGAGTTAGAATCCAAGTAATGCAAAAAGGATCAAAATGTGGACATGCCATGTTATGGGAGCTTGAAAAGCTATGGTTACAGTTAAACAGTCACCAGAAATTTTGTGCCTAAATTTCCAATTAGGTAATCGGACTAAGTATAATTGTTGAATACTCTTTTATCCCAATTGAAGTACTCAAGAATCAAACTGCGTGAGAAATAGTAAGGGTAGCCTTTTTTCAAAATCAATTTGAATAATATTTCTACAAAATTCTACAATTACCCCTCCATTTAATAAAACCTTAAAGTTGCTAGTTTTTTTTTCTTACGGGACAATCGTTTGCCAGTTATAGCCATTAATAGTTTAAGACGTAGAAACAGAACATTTCTCGTGGCTTTCATCAAACCAAACAGAGTATTTCACTTCATAATTCATAAATGTTCTTTTTAAGAGGAAGGAATTTCAAAATGATAATTTAATAGATAATTATTCGAGGTTTCATTGAACAAGAAAGAAAAGATATTGCGGCATATAAAATAACAACTAACACCAGAAATCAATATGTCAAAAGTGTATATACCTTGCTCGGCAAGAAGCTCATCCACAACTTTAGCAACCTTCAGTTTGAGAAAAAGAAAAGAAAGATAAAGCACAAAATTAAATGCTAGCACAGGCGTGGTCATTTTAAAATCAACCATTCTCATATTAGTTCACAAACCTTGTTGAAATGCTCATACTGCTTGTTTCCTAGGCCAAACACGGCATACTGCAGATTTTGTAACCAAGTTTCCTTTTCTTTCCCCTGCACGTCTATAATGATCAAGCTCCAAAGCTAAACAATAGAAAATGGCTTTTTTCTACAAAGACGTGTTCTTACCTCGGTAAACCATTTATAGAAACGAGCAGCATTATCAGTAGGCTCTCCATCTCCATAGCTTTAATTTCCAAGTAAATCCAAGTTAAAAGGATATCTACATAAGTAAATAAAGGAGTAAAGCATTACCAGTAGCAGACAACAATTTGTACTTACGTCGCCAGGAAGAACAGAGCCAAACTCTCCTTCTTCATCTTCTCCTCGTACTCATCGTCGTCCGCGGCGTAATCATCCTATGACACATGCCGTACGTTGATTATAAGTATAGAATTTGAAGAGTTCTTTTTCAAACGGAAGAAGAGGTTCCTCACCAGATCAACAACTTTAAATATTACTTTATCGTATCTTGCTTTGGCTTCCTCGGCAAGTGCCTAACACAATCAGCACTAAAAATGTCAATACCAACAAAAGACAGCACAAAAAGGCGCCAACTTTACGAAGATTCAGATCGGAATCCGTCGAGATCGGAAACAAAAATAGCCCTTACCTTCGCAAATCCCTCGGCGGTGCCCGTCTGCGTTCCGAAGAAGACGGTGACCTTCTTCTTCCCTTCGTCCGCCTCGGGCTCGGGTTCGACCTTCACGAAGAGCGGCCGGGGCGGTTCCACGATCTTCCCGGGTTTGGAACCCCCGGATCGGCGCCAGAAGAAGAAAACGGCGCAGCCGACGAGGACGGCGACAGAGGTTGCGAGCAGCGCGATGAGCTCCTTGTTCTCCGCGGCCTCCGGCGGCACGCCGTCGCCGTTGAGGGTCCCCGAGATTATGGCGGCGAGTAGGTCGATCGTCGACTGTTGCTTCCCCGACTCCATCGTCGTCGATCTCGCCGGCAGACGGAGCCGAAGAAGGAGGAGGGAGGGTGGAGGGGGGAGAGAGAGAGTTCTAGATGAAGAACTGAGGAGGGGCTAAATAATCTGTTCTTCTTCTTGCCGTTCGACGGATGGGTTGATCGATTGGTTGAGAAGTTGGTGACAAGGGTGAAGTTAAAAACAAGAGTGGTGGTTTTATCGACAGGGCTCCAAGTTTACGTCTCTTACCAAACCCCCTCTCTCTCCTCTCCTCTCCTCTCTCGACTCTTCCTCTCTCTCTCTCTCTCTACTGATCCGTCTATTTCTCCCTCCTCTCTCCTTTCCTGCTCAATTTACTCGAAGTTTATTATATAAAATGAAATGACTAAATTGCCCTTACGTGGATTCACAGCCGCCGGTTCCCCAACATAACGGAAAAGGAGGCGACGTGACAGATGTCAACCAAGTCCAAAATCCAAATACTGTAATCATATTTAAAACGCTTCAAAGGTGAAATATTATAATGGAAAATTGAGATGGCACAAATTTTTGTTTTGTATGAAATTTGAACACACGTTTTTCTACAAATTTCAAAATTTTGATTACATCTATAGTAAATATATATAATATATATTTAAAATGCTTGGGAAGTAAGAACTTGTCTTCGTAAATAAGTTCACAAAAAATAATTTATGTGAATAGTATTGGAGTTTTGTGTTTTGTTTCCATTTGGTTCCACAAGAACGAGAAAGGTAACATATCAATCATTTATTTTTTATTGTGCATTTATTTTATTTTTTAAAAGAAAATTTAACGTGCATGTCTCCCTTTCAAAGGCGGGACATTCTCCTTTTTTTAATTATTAGATGAAAATTTTATTAATTAGGTCAAATATTTTAAATGATAAACAAATAAGGAGCATTTAAAAAAGATATACTTTCATTTTATTTTATTTTTTGTAAAATTTGTGAATGTTATTTTTGTCAAGCAAAGATATTGACTATGATTTTAATTACAAAAAAAAAATAGAATGTCTTCTTGGAAAAGAAAATCTTCAAATATAAACATTGCTTAAACTATCATTCATTATATGCATAAAAATAAAAAAAATGCAAGACCTATTTTTTTATTATAGATGATGGTAAATTAAGAGAATTATTTTTTATTTAAATGAGAATGTGAAATATTAAATTTCTGATTTTGAAAGAGAAGCCGTTTGTCGTCAATTCTTCTTTGATCTTTAATGTACAATCTAATTGAAATCAAGACTTAAAATTTTCTCGTCATTTTGACCAAAAACAACTTCCATAAATGAATGGAAATTAAGGGAAATAAAAATGAGAATTTATTTTATAGGGGATTAATGATCCACGCATGTGTATTTATTGTTAGATTCGGTCCAGTAATAAATATTTATCAATCATATGATGATAGCATCTTCCTCAAAATCAGCATTTACTATCCATTAATGGTGGATCCAATCTTTTTCTTCATTTTTTTTGAAAAATAAACACACCTACAGATTTTTTTCCCAAAAGAAATGGTTCAAACAAATATGAGAAAAAAATATGTTATTCTTCAATTGAACGAGTTTTCTATATTAACGTGGATTTGACACTATTTTATTTTTTTCATATTAAGCTTTTTTTAGTTGTGAAATATTGTGTGTTTTTGTGTACCATGAACATTCTCTATCTAAAAACTATTGGTGCTTGAATAACTCAAAATCAGGTGTTCTTTTGTCAATCTGACAATTCAAAAAATTAAATTCAAAATTACTAATTTCTAACATGTGACTAATCATCTGTGCAAACAACATTAATAGTTTGATATATAAATGCATCATACGTGATTCATCTAGAAGATTATTTTTGGACACATATCACAATGTGATTTGTCCCACGTACCAAGTAAATACCAAAACATAGCGAACCGGTCCTCAAGGAACGGAGAAGAACCTTGTCGAGTTTAATGTTTTCTGTGGGCATTTTCCATTGAAAATAGTCAGGCAGTGGGATTTTTTTTTTGTTATAGAATAAAATAGAAAGAATACAGAAGTAGAATATGAAATCCATTTATTTCATTATTTATACTCTTGCTTTATATTATTTTTTAATGAAATTAATAAGAGAGCCATAACGTATGATATTGTGAAAAGAAATTAACTTAATTATATAATAAATCTATTAAGAATAAGTGTTATTTTATTTTATTAATAAATTTAATTAGTTACTTATTATGATAATATAAACATGTGGTTCACAAAGTAAAAACGTGAGACATAATAATAATAATAATAATAATAATAATAATAATAATAATAATAATAATAATAATAATAATAATAATAATAATAATAATAATAATAATAATAATAATATGTCATATATTATATTTTGTTATTGATTTGCTATAGTATTGGAGTGATCAAAGTTGAATTTGAGGCCTTGATCATGAAATAGAAAGATGGGTTCATGATGTTCTAAATAGTTTGAAAAATAATAAGTTGACGAGTGAAATAATGTTATTTTAAGGAATGTTTGATTATTTTTATTCTCGCAATAATGAGTTTTATATGTTCCCTTTTTAATTTGTCCGGACAAATTAAATGTGGCAAATAATAATGTAATTAATAATGATGTTTGATACGTGGACGTTTTTCTCTCTCGTGTCTATTTTTTCCTCTGAAACGGTGGGCTTGGTCAGAAAGGATTTATCTAATTATTTTTCATGACTGAGCAGAGAGCACGTCTCCCAATTATTTGCCAAGAGCCCCTGAATTAACAAAATCATTTATATTGTACCCGAACAAAAAAAAAACGAGTGCTGTGTTTTTATATCAAATTAAATATGAAAAATGCGAATGCAAGTTAAGCTAAAATAGTTCAACAAAAGTCGTCTCATTTCTCGTTCCCCCCTTCCCGGTTTGCTTGCGTCTATTGTTTTGATTGAATTCTCATTTCATATATAGACTCTCAAAAGTCATGAAATCTCCCTATTATGCCCTCGATTTTCTCAAAAGATGGAGGAACCTCAGCATGAAATGTGGGAACCATCAAGTCATCAAAAAAACCGTGAGGATGTGCAAGAAGAACCTAAGGTCTTGCCGCTTTTTCATATAATAACCGGACTTGCTTGAAAGCCACTCTCGACTTTAAGGTTAAAAGTATAAAAAAATAATCCTGTAATTGTTGTTTTTAATTTGAAATGTGATCTAAATTCGATCCACACCTGTTAAATGTTTAAATATGAAAGTACATTAATATATATATATATATATATATATATTACCTCCGGGTTATCAAATGTGGGGATTAAAAAAGGGAAAGGCAAAAATAAGAAATGGACTCGCAAACTAAGGAGGTATTTTCATAAGCATGCATTATGCCTTTTGACATTAAATTACCTATTATCAAATTAAATTTTAGTATGTACATATAATTTTTCTAACGATTCAAAAAGAAAATTTTAATGGGCATGCTACCCATGATGTACCCATGATGCTGCCATGGGCGTCCGATGTAAAATCTACGATAGATTAAAAGATGTGTGGTTTACTATAGCAACCTGCACGGTTCGAAACTAGTTTACCATGTGTTTCTCTCCGGTTCACCATGATCATCGACTGCTTCTCCAGGGACGGAACTATATAGTAATTAGACCTCCCCTAATTTTTTGTATTATGTTATATGTGTAATGATATATTATATTTAATCTTTTAAAATAATTATAATTGGCCCCTCCTAACTTATTGAGACATACTATATATGATAATATACCAAATTTTCCTTGAAAAGATATATTAATAGCCCTCCTAATCTTAAGAAATCTATAAGAAGATAGAGTACTATTATATTATGAGTATATGTGAAAATATTTATAGTGTATTATGTGATTTCTTTCAATAACAAATCAAATTACTTAGTTAACTATTAAAAAAATTAGTTACATATATCTTCATCTAATTATTTGAAATTAATTGCTTCACATATATATATTATGTGAAATATAATTACATTATTTTATCTTAAAATTCAACTTGCAAAGTAAAACATGATAAATTAACAAAAGGCATGATAAATAATAAAATATATATCTCAATTAAAAAATAAAATTTATAATTATAAGTTATTTTTAATATACATTATTTCTAGAGTAATTTTTTATTTTGTTAATTTGATTAAAATTTTTATAATTATATGTTATATACGTATAACATTTCATTTTTTTTATCTGCACACTTTATATTTCGGCCCCCCCTAACTTTTGATCCTGGCTCCATCCCTGCGCTTCTCCCTCGGCCTCGATATGCCACTCGTCGTCCAGTCCAACCTCTCCATCGTCGGGAACATTGGAGGGGGTTCCAGCAGCCTCATTGTCGCCGACGGAGAGGAAGGGGCCAATGCCACAGTGGGATTCGAGGAAGGGGCCATTGATCGTGAAATCGTGACATCATCATACCATCTCGCCGCCTGCACTGCCTCCGCGAAGTCGCTTGACCTCGCTTCCTGCCTCACCACCGCCCGTGAAATTGTGTAGTTGTCGCACCATCTCGTCGTCTGCTTTGCCATCTCGATGATGAAATTGTGAAGTCGTCGGATCTCGCATCCTGCCTTGCCACCCCCCATGAAATCGCGAAGTCTCGACACCATCTTGCCGCTGAAATCACACGATCTGGATCTGGAATCTGTGAACCGCCTCAATTTGTCGCACGGTCGGTTCATCCATTCCGGTGAATCACATGATCCAGATTTGAAATTAGTGAATCACACAATTTCTGCCTCATCGTTGCCATCTCGCCGCCTTGCCTCTGCAACCTCATCGTCATGTCGTGCGTTTGCCTCTCCGAGCACTCGCCTCACCATCATCGCCACACTGTGCGCTCGCCTCGCTGCCTTGTACCTCACCTCATCGACATCACTGCACGATCGCCTGGCCGCCTCACCGACATCACTGGCCATCTCACCATCCAGATCTAAACTGATCTTGAACCTTGATTTCTTATAGTGAACCGAGCGAGTGCTATAGTGAATAGTGCTTTTTTTAATTTACCGTAGATATAAAATTGGATGGTCACTTAAGTGGGTAGCATCTTCATTAAATCCATTCAAAAATATATTTACTTACAATAAAAGATTATTACATGATGTGCATTTTCACAGTTTTGAAGATATCTCCCTCTTCGGTAACTGACAAAAAGAACTGATAAACACTTATTTAACTACTTATAAGTCAGAGAAAATAAGCTGGGGACCCAGCTTATTTTGTCTGAGAAAAAAAGTTGATCAGTTTGATGAATGAATGTACTATTTTGCCCTTATAATATACATAATTTTCTTCATATATTTCATCTATTATAATATTAAGGACTTTTTGTCATTTGATGAAAATAATAACTTATAAGTTTTTTTTATTACCAAACATATAACTGCTTATTTTTTAAAATTAGCTTCAGCTATTAAATTACTTATCAATATTTCAACTTATCAGCTATTTTATATTAGCTAAGCCAAACAAGCCCTAAGTTCTTGCTCGTCGAATGACAGATCGACGTCTCGAACTAATCCTCCTCTTAGGCATGATTCAACAGTCAGTTCAAATTTAGCTGTCCAATGCCTTGCTGGATCTCCTTCATAGCATATGCCAAAGCCATCATCGTTCAGCTCCATACTAGGGCTGAGCACGGTCCGGGTCGACCCGGACCTCACCGACCCGAAAAAGAGAGGAAATAACCCGGCCCGAATCAAATCCGGGCCGAAACTAGGTCCAAATGATAGAAAACCCGGTGGGTTTCTCATCAGGACTGAGTTTACCATACCAATACCCGACCCGGACCCGACCCGAATTACTCGTGCCGTATGTAAGCCCCATTCCACGTTTTTCTCATTTCATATTCTCACTTTCTCTCTCCCATCTCTCTCCGTCCCTCGTCCTCTCCCTCCCATCTCTCTCCATCTCTCGCCCTCTCCCTCTCCCTCTCACGGCGACGGCGGCAGCAGCAACGACAACGACGATGACTCCAGCCGACCTCTCCCTCTACTCGGTCACCAGGAGCGCCGTGATCCGACACCTGGCGCCTGTCGGCTGGATTCGGCCGTCAGTCGCCATGATCTGGCGCCTGGCGGCCAGATCGGGCCGTCAGTCACCATGATCTGGCGCCTGGCGGCCGGATCGGGCCGTCAGTCGCCATGATCTGGTGCCTGGCGACCGGATCGGGCCGTCAATCACCATGATCTGGCGCCTGCGCCACGGATCCGGCGCCTGGCGGTCGGATTCGACCGTCAGGCACCGTATCTGGGAACCGGCCGCTAGGCACCACAATCTGGTGCCTGGCGTCGGATCCGGCCACTGGCGATCGATCCGGGCGCCTAGCGGCCGGATCAGTCGCTAGTGGCCATATTCGATCGGGGCGTTCGCCTTCCATGTTTTTCGATGATTCCCGGCCGCAAACCCTGTGACATTTTCGGATTGTCGGGTAGACCCCGGAACCGGACTCGGCCGGGTTCGCGTCCGGTACCGGGTCAAAAAATTTTTGACCGGGTCCGCTTAGACCCGGATCCGGTCCCGAGTTTGCTCAGCCCTACTCCACACCATCAATGTCATCGTCACATCTGGGCTCTCCGAGGATGAGATCTCTGTCATCGAGTTGGCCCAACACTTTTCCTTCTTGCTGGACCTCCACGAGGGCCTCCTCATCGGGCCTCGTTTCTTGGATTAGCGTTCCAAGTAGACGTGGAAGTTTTATGGACCGCGCCCTCCTCTCCCTCCTAGTCATCGGCTTCCTTTGGGAGGTCTCCGGCGGCCGATTGTGGCATCTCTCATGGGGGTCATAGTTGGGGAATCTGAAGGAGACGACAGCGAAAAAGGCAAGAGCGGTCCTCTTTCACGTGTCAACACTCATCTCGATCTATGAGAACTTCGACATACCGATTGCACAAAACCTCACGACGTTCGACCTCACCAACTTCTTTTGCCCGGATGAGTTTGCCGGCGAGCCTCTCCACACGGTCATGAGAGAAAGGATGAGCATGAGATGGGACGCAAAGGGCGAGGGTGGCAAGGTCATTTTGTGCCCTAGGATGTTGTGGCGACAACGATGAGAGCAGTGGTCGTGGTGAAGTCGAGGGCAACGATGACGACGAGGTCGAGAGCGACGAGTGAGAACTTCGACGAGGGTGGTTGATCCGTCTGCTCTCAACTATCATTTCTTCCTCTGAATCGTTTGTCAATTGCAAGTGAATCGATTGTCATATGCTAAACCACTCCACTGAACTGTCTGCTAAATTACACCTATTTGTACGAGTCGTTGATTCATTATTTGATGACATCCGATCTAGGCAGAAGCATCCAACCCCATTTTAAAAAGATGGACGTCCATTAAATCCTACTACTAACATCAAGCTAATTTATATAATTAGGAATAAACTCGGTTAGAGATTCAAAAAATTAATAATAAACTGAATAAATAGTTATAAATATTATATTTGTAAAAATGAAAATGATGATAATAAATTAATATACATAATATTCAAAATAATAACTAATAATATTATGCTCATGTAAATAATCAAAATCTAAATAGATTAATATTGTTAATTATGATTATGACAATGATAATAATTTTTTGTTATTTGTAATTGTTATATATATATATATATTGTATCATATTATATTTTATTTGTGTAAGATTAGATTGGGCAAAAATGTAAAGTATATAAAAATCAAATTGTCACTCAAGACATCTCCAAAAGTAGCGCTTGTTAATATTCATCGGCGGAAGCACTAATAGCACCGAGAGCATATAGTTTATATGGTCAGAACTATGATCTCCGTGTCCTTCTCTACGCTTTTTGTAATTGACTCCCTCTTACTCACAAGTCACAACCAACATTTTCTCTTGAAAGACTTTTCACCGGTGGTTGAGGGATATAAATCTGAATCATGATCTTATCTCACATACTATCGTGATTGCATTTGAAATGGGAATCGTTTCTTTCGCACGGTCGACTAGGGTTGATATCTAAGTCCCAGCCCTACCTTGCCATGGTTCCTTTGCCTTGTTCCTTTGTATGAAATCACCATCTCCTTAACACAATATGAAATATCACTTCATAGACAATTTACATTACTAAGCAATATAAGTTATTTACAAATTATAACAAAATAAATAAAGTAATATAATGATCTCAAATAATTTAACTTCATATTGTTAATGATTTTAAAAAGATTATTCATAAATTATTTATGAGAATCTCTTTAACATGTTATTCTTTTGAATTAGTTACTTGTAAAAAAAAATTACCTAAACCTAATATTCATAACTCAAGTCCACTCCACAGTGATGTGTAAACATTTAAACCTTCTTCAACAGTGTTCTTCCTTTATGTCGCCTTCATTATTAGATAGATATACATTTAATACGAGAACCGGCCAGTTCATGTTACAAGTGGGACATTGCTGAACTTTTTGCAGCTCGACAGCCGGAATATATATGTATGAATGTTGGATGTGAGGAGCATTTAAGTAGTTGAACAGGTCATTCTGCAGTTTGCACCCACAGATTACACAAAGCTGTCACAAAAGTGTATATGAGAATGAGGCCATTTTAGGGGCACAAAGCTGTCACAAAAGTGTAAATGAAGAATGAGGACATTTTAGGGATGTTTGGTTAGAGAATTCAAGATTTCTACATTAGAAACATAATGAGTGGTAACAAATTATTCTTACTTTGATCAAGAACTTAATGTTCTTACTTTTTTCCTTTCTCTATCCGATGATAAGAAATATAAAGTAATGATGATGTTTGATTAAAAAATTTTAATTTTTACAGTGTTTGATTGCTACCACAAGATTAATAAGCTTTTGTTCTTATATTATTTTCATATCAAATACCTGGCTATTTTTTTTCATTGAAGTTATATGATGGCGACTGGTTGTGTTGTGCATACATCTTAATGCAAATAAACATGTATACTCGTTTACCAAAAAAATTGGACATCGTATCTTTTTTTCCACACATTTTGGTTTGCATTATTAGAGGTATGAAAGACAGCCATTTACCAAAAAAAAGTAAAGGACAAAGTCGTCATCTTCTTAGAAAATGAACTATGCCCTCCCAAAAAATTGACCTATCAAATTAAGTGTCTTTATCCCCATAATGGCCATCTTCAAACCAAACAATGTAGTGGTTGTGCTTGATGAACAACAAGATAAAAAAATACTTTTATTTACTGTAATATAAACTTTACACACGCACATATAAATCACTGACTAATTATTATATTTTATGTAAAAATTGAAAGTTTTAAAATTAGTTTAATATATATGTAAACAATTATTTATTATAAGTTGTGAAATAATTATTAAAATTAAAATTTATTATTGTGATTCATATTTAGAACTATACATAGTCTCTCTCTCTCTCTCTCTCTCTCTCTCTATATATATATATATATATATATATATATATGGATCTATCCAAATAATTGACCATATGGACTTTTCATACGAATAATTATAATAACAAATCATAATAATGAATTTAATTTTTTATTACTAAAATTATACTTCACTAGATTCACCCAAAATAATCATTTTAAAATAATGTACTTATTATAATTCGAAACATCTAGATTTAAGCCTTCACACCTGGTATCATGAATATTTATATAAAAAAGATTTTTTTCCAACACCCACATTGGAATTTAATGTTATGACCCTTCTTGCAATTCAAGGAGAAGTTGCCTGTTCGAAATATTTAAATCTATGGCTCCCTTCTGGTCGAAGAAAGAGAAAGAGAGGAGGCAGGGCATCTTTAGGTGAGAGAAAGTTGTGGCTTTGGTCATGGAGGGAGGGGGTTTGTCAATTTGATGACAGATATTTGGCATGCAGTTGTCAATTTTATGGCTCTTGGGCAGGAATACTATTCAAAGCTCACCTCGCCAACTACCCGTCTCTTTTAAAGTCTTTGCAACTCCATAATCAGTTCATTAATGGGTAAACGATGGCGTTCATATTTAGTCTTAATTTTGTAACCCTAAACCCTGTGAATCCGGAGTCATTTTTTTTTGTAAATAATTTAGAACATAAGTAGAGGAGAAGTTTATTTATTTAGCTTTCGTGTGAGAAATTTCTCACACAAGAAAATTAGTTAACTTGGATTTTCACTTTTTGCCCTTTATCCACACGTCATTATATGTGCATAGTAATAATATATTTAATTCCATCATTGATGTGGTGCAAAAGTGCTAGGTTAGCAAACCATCATTAGCATTTGACAATACAAAATTCACATTCATGTACCGGCATTAAATATATTTGAATATTTTTTTTTCTGGACAAAAGAATACAAAAATAAATTAGACATATATATATTTCAGGAAAATAATCCCTTAAGTATAATATTTGTAGTCCTTTACGCTCGTCTCTAAACTATAGTTTAGTTTTTTTCCCTAAAATAATTGTTTAAATTTAATATGAATGTTTCAACATTTCCATATTTTTTTTAAAAAAATTAGGACATTTTATATTTTTAATTTATCATTATTTTATCTAATAGTGATGATAATAATAATGGGAACTTCTAGAATGTGTTTGAAAATGAAATCTTAGTTCCTTCTAAGTTCTCGGTGAACGGTTGAATTGATAAATTAATTCGAAATGTGTTAGAATGGAGTGGAACATAATGATGAGCAATCGAATAATTTATGTGATAGGAAAAAGTAAATGTGATTGATTAATTTTTAATGAGTTTTGAAATAAAAATGATTCTTGTAAATATAAAGTATAATTTTATTATTAATAAAAATAAAATTAAGAATTATAAAATTTATGAAAAACAATTAGTTAAAAATATATTATTTAAGTATATAAAGTCATTTTTAAATTAATTATATTTAATAAAATATTAAAATTTTAAAGAAAAATAAGTAATAAATAATTTTATATTAATGCTTTATTATAAATTTTTTATATTTATTAAATAAATTATTTTATAAAGATAACGTATGAGAGAAAAGAAAAAGAAAAAAGAAAACAAAATAAAATTGTCACGTCAACTTAAAAAGTGATCGGTTCCCGCACGGTGTAACCAGGCCACGTGATGACCTGATTTCAGGTTTTGGTTCCCATGCGGGAATCAAGTTCCAGCCTCACGTTTGACGTAATTAGGCGGAACAAAGGCACGATTCCAATCGGGTTCCGTTGAAAAGTGTTGTATTTTCTATTTTTTATAAATAAAAAAATGATTGAAAACTTCGAAAGAGATAAGTGACTGATTTTCGAAATTTGTTCAAATATAGATAGTTTAGAGGAAAAAAGAAAACCAATCGCCTTTTTTCCTTCTGGTGTCTAAGAAGTGGTGTCAATAACTTAACTCATACCTCATATGAAGTCCATATAAAAAATTTTCTATCTTCATAAAAATTTAAATTTGAATGTTGCTCGAGTGATAGAGTCACCTATCACTCCACTCAAACCCAACCCATGTTGATTATTATAGGTCACTTTTGTTAGCTCTATATAATGACACACTACCAATACATTTGCCCTCATTTTTATGGTGTCAATTATATTATTTAGAAAACTTCTAATATTTGGTAATTCATAGGTAAATGATTCAAATTTGATTGTATAATATTTTTATCTTTTTCCTTAAATGAGTGAAATGTTACAAAAGACAGTGTTAAAAATATTTTATCCATTACGGAGAGAGTTAATGTAGGATCGAAACAAGAGGGAGGTGAATTAGTATAATTGAGAAATGTAAAAATCGATTTTAAAAAATACGATCACAATCAAGTAAAAATGATCAAACTCAAGAGAGCACAATGTGTTGATGAGGTTGGGTCCAACTCCTTGGCCTACGTCCCCGTTCCGACTTCTCGACCTCAAGATCGTCGGATATTTACTAGCTTTCACTTTTTTTATAGGAAGAGAATAACTCTTTCTACAACATACTACCTTCTTTTTTGCTCAAGAGATAAGATATCACTTTTCTTATAAGGAGCTCTCAAAATTCATTAAACAAGAACATAAATTTTTTTTCCAATTCTTTCTTCTTACAAAGAATGCTCGCATTTAGGAACTAGAAGAGGAAAGCAAAATTGAACTCTAGAAAATACTTTAGTAATTTTTTCTAAGTTCTCGGTGAATAGTTGAATTGATAAATTAGTTCGAAATGTGTTAGAATGGAGTGGAACATAATGATGAGCAATCAGATAGTTTATGCGATAAGAAAAAGTAAATGTGATTGATTAATTTTAATGAGTTTTAAATTAAAAATGATTCTTGTAAATATAAAGTATAATTTTATTATTAATAAAAAATAAAAATGACAAAATTTACGAAAAATATTTAGTTAAAAAATATATTATTTAAATATATAAAGTCATTTTTAAATTAATTATATTTAATGAAATATTAAAATTTTAATGAAAAGTAAGTGAAAATAATTTTATATTAATGCTTTATTATAAATATTTTATATTTATTAAATAAATTATTTTATAAGGATAACGTGTGAGAGAAAAGAAAAAGAAAAAAGAAAACAAAATAAAATTGTCACGTCAACATAAAATGTCGTCGATTCCCGCACGGTGCTCCGGCCGGAGCACTAGAACCAGGCCACGTGATGACCTGGTTCCAGGTTTTGGTTCTCATGCGGGAATCAAGTTCCAGCCTCACGTTTGACGTAATTAGGCAGAACAAAGGCACGATTGCAATCGGGTTCCGTTGTCAAACGCAGTCCCGTTATCGAATGACAATAATAGGTAGAAATAAAAGGCGTGACAGAGGGGGCCCATTATTTTTTTACTTTATTCTTTGAGTAAAACAATTAATAATATAAAATCTAAAAGTGTTGTGTTTTCTATTTTTTATAAATAGAAAAATGATTGAAAACTTCGAAAGAGATAAGTGACTGATTTTCGAAATTTGTTCAAATATAGATAGTTTAGAGGAGAAAAGAAAAACAATCGCCTTTTTTTCTTCTGGTGTCTAAGAAGTGGTGTCAACTTAACTCATACCTCATATGAAGTCCATATAAAAAATTTTCTATCTTCATAAAAATTTAAATTTGAACGTTGCTCGAGTGATAGAGTCACCTATCACTCCAATCAAACCCAACCCATGTTGATTATTATAGGTCACTTTTGTTAGCTCTATATAATGACGCACTACCAATACATTTGTCCTCATTTTTATGGTGTCAATTATATTATTTAAAAAACTTCTAATATTTGGTAATTCATAGGTAAACGATTCAAATTTGATTATATAATATTTTTATCTTCTTCCTTAAACGAGTGAAATGTTACAAAAGACGGTGTTAAAAATATTTTATCCATTATGGAGAGAGTTAATGTAGGATCGAAATAAGAGGAAGGTGAATTAGTATAATCGAGAAATGTAAAAATCGATTTTAGAAAATACGATCGCAATCAAGTAAAAATGATCAAACTCGAGAGAGCACAATGTGTTGATGAGGTTGGGTCCAACTCCTTGGCCTACGCCCCCATTCCGACTTCTCGACCTCAAGATCGTCGGATATTTACTAGCTTTCACTTTTTTTATAGGAAGAGAATAACTCTTTCTACAACATACTACATTCTTTTTTGCTCAAGAGATAAGACATCACTTTTCTTACAAGGAGCTCTCAAAGTTCATTAAACAAGAATATAAAAATTTTCTCCAATTCTTTCTTCTTACAAAGAATGCTCGCATTTAAGAACTAGAAGAGGGAAGCAAAATTGAACTTTAGAAAATGTTTAAGACTTGAAAGATATTATAGAATAATTTTCTTTGCTTGGATAAGTTTCCTTCGATTTTTAGAGTCCCTTTTATAGGTTTTGGCCGTTGCAAAACTTTTTAAAAGAGTTGTGCTGTCACTTTTGAAGCGGTCGCCCGTTTTGATTTCGGACGTTCATTTTGAATAGAAACTAGCCGTTGCACCTTTTGTCGTATGCTCAGCGATCGACTATTACAGTTTCGATCGTTCGTTTTGTGAACAAAAATAGTCATTCTCTTTTCTTCATATTGGTCCATTGGTAATAGCCGGTAGAGAAATAACTATTGCCGTTTGTCTTTGCTGCTCAGAACGGTCGTCCGAAACTATTTTCGGTCGTATGTCTCATATGTTGTGTTTTGAACTTAACGACCAGAATGGTCGACCAAAACGCTTTTGATAGTCCGATTTAAAAATATCGATTTCTCAAACTTCTGCGATCGTTGTAGAAGCTTTTCGGTCGTCTGTTTAATATGCCGTCATTTGAACTTGACATTCAGAATGATCGACCAAAACTTTTTTGGTCGTCCGATTTAAAAATATTAATTTCTCAGACATTAGCAGTCATTGCAAAGACTTTTTGGTCGTCCGTCTGATATGCTCTTTTGAACTTTAACATTAAGAATGGTCGTCCGAAACACTTTCGATCGTCCATTTTAAAAATTCTGAATTCTCGAACATCTACGATTGTTCGGTCATCCATTTCAATTGTCCATTATATCTCTAGCGGATGCCCGAAAGTATTTCGGTTATCCGTTTTAACTGTATAAATCATAGGAAGATCTTTTCTTTTGAAAAATATTTACCTTGTTCAAACTAACACTTTAAACAATATTAGTACATAATCTTTCTTATTTACTATCATCAAAATATTTAGAATATGATCTTGAAACAAATAATCAATTCATTCTATAAAAAAGTTTCATTCTTCCACTTTTAAAGAAAAAAAAGGTTGGTGAGAGTTTATTGCAGGAGAGATTATCATATTTTCTCTCAAGTACATAAAAAAGTATAAAATGGTGTGTCGTCTAAAGGAAAAAAATATTTAAATAGTAAATTTCTAACGATCTTAACTCTCGTGTTTGTTTGTATCTCCTCTTCCTCCAGTAAAAATATGTGAATTTTAATATTAATTCAATATATAAGTAAGCCAAATGTATTTTGGATAAGCTGATGATCTTGTGGAAGTTTAATTGTGATCCTCAAAACTTAAACTTGTTTAACTTTGGAAGAATACAAGTACACATTGAATTATTTAGGAGCACAATATATCGGACGTACACATTTTATTTTAGAATTTTAGAATTGTGTGGTTTTACGCATGTAGATTCTCGTAAGTTCATGATAGTCATTGATTTTTTTTTATTAGGACGAGTTTACAAAAAAATTGGGACTATGGTGAATCTATACATTGACAATAATTTATTACATGTTTTCTGTTCCTTTGTATTTTGCATTTGCATCAAGTGCAAACATATATAATTGCCTTTTAAAATTTTCCTTTTATTTTTTGAGTCAAAATTTTAGGGTTATGAAGGGATCTATTTATGACTTTAATTTTATATGTTATATTAAAAATAATGGGCGTTGAACGACGAAAGTCAGACAAAAAAAAAATATATTAAAAATAAGCATTTATAAGATAATACTATATTATTTATTACTTAGACTTTTTATAATACATAATTATATTACTATAATATAAACATATAGGATTGCTTAATGTAATATATAATTTATTATAATTATATAACATTATCAGAGTTAAACATACTAAATAATATAAAATAATGAAGAATATTATGAAATAATTTTGAAAATATAACTAATGGCCTCATAGTAGGAATAATCTAATAATTAATTAAATCTTTCAATTAAATATTACTTTCTTGTTTATCTACTAAAAAAGTTAAATAAAAGAAGGAAAACATGCTTGTGTCTCAAATAAGTTATTCTTGTATTTTAAATTTTAGACAAGGTGCATATATGAATATTTCTTTTTATCTCCTATTTGTCCTCATCACATTGTTGCTTGACAATCAGCAATTCACCAAGCCAATAAAGTTTTATTTTTTTCTTACTTAATGGTCATAGGCTTCGTAGCACTCCAAAAAATCTATGTAAAAAAAATAATTAAAAGGGGCTATTTAATTATTAAATATAATATAAGCTATATATTTTTAATTTAGGAATATTCTATTTGATAAAATAATCAGTTGAAATTCTCGAGTATTTTTTAGAATTTCAATGTTATCTCATCAGACGAGTTAAATAAAAGATAAAAAAAAATCCCGATTTGAGCCATTGAAAAAAAATTGAGATGTACTCATGCAAAAATAAATTATCCATCTGGTCAAAGTTAATATGCACTACACTACCGGAAAAAAATATTGTTAAGCGGATTATTTGTAATAATATCTAAAAATTAAATTAATAGCATCCGTAAGTCCACTCTTAGGCCAAACCTATATATGTAGTAGCTTTTGTGTTAGAACGGTAGAGCCACATGATGATTCACGTGTTAGATGAGATTGTTTTTTTCGGTGGCAATCCCAGTGTTTCGGAAACGGGGTCGTTCGTCTCGCTAATGAATATGTACACTGATCGTGAATTTAGAATCATGACCTATCATTCATAATTTGATGTCGTCCCGAGCATGTTTAACTATAGCTCTCAGCGAAATTTTTTTACATTCATAAAGATTCAAACTCGAAAATTTGATTAAGTGATGAGAAGTTGCTATATACATGAGAAATTTGTAAGTCGAGTAAAAATAAGATGAGATTTTAAATTAGTTTACTCACCTTTTTTTTCGCCACTCTCCTCGTATTTAAGAAATGGAGCGGACGACTCAATTAGCACGGGATTAATAGTTATATGTACTATTTATAAATGAAAGATCGAGTTACTAGCTCAGCTAATTCAGATAATCATTTGTATTTTATATATTTGATAATGATAAATGAGATTTTCAACAAAAAAAAAGTTTACACTTAAAAATTTGAACTCAAAATTTTACTTAAATGAAGAGAAATGACTATTTAATTCTCTCGTTCTTAGTTTACTCACTTTTTATTTTATTAACTTTCTAATAATTAAATTTTGCACTGTACATTTATTAAAGTTGACTGACCTAATATCATAATAATAGATCACACTTTTCAATGGTAGGTTAACTTTTTAAGCTATATAAAAATCGATACTTTAGAAGTTAATTAGATGATTAATAGAATGAGGGAACAAAACTATTAGTTTTGCTTAACTTAGAATTAATCAAGACAGTGATTTAAACGGAAAACTGCTACTAAATAACATTTGAAATTAAATGCATCCGTATCTTGATCAAAACCTCCACCATGATATAATGCACTTTTATACGCAGGGGAGAGGAATATGTCCTATTGAAGTAAGCAATCAACGACAACGTTTGGAATAGGAAGTTAGTGGTCTCACGCCTCAGGCTCTTAACTTAGACAAATTTATGGTGTGGTTGAATATAACTTAGAAAATTATCACTTCTACTAATATGTTCTAATTATGATGAGTAAAATTTTTAGTGGACTATATGTACGTATGATTTTTAAATTCGATATTTAATTAAACGAAACTAAATTAGTCACTATCATAAATTTGACCTCAAACTTTCTCATATACATAAATAATTTTGGATATTGATGAATTAACATAAAACTTTAAATGCTATAATTTCTATTTCAAGCAATAGATCTTATAAGTTTTTTTATTGGGAGGGGCTATACTTTCTAATCAATCCAAAGTTATTATTATCATATGCGATTTAGAATATATGACCTCATCACATTATCTTAAAAAAATGTCATTATAGATTGCTTGTGAAATGACAATATGAATTGCTTATGGGTGGGCATCAATTTACATTGCTACTAACTTATTTTCTTTCTAAAATTGTCCTTGAAGCCTTACTTTGATTTTTAAATTCTGAGGATAATTTTAATACAATGTATACTATTGATCACCAATAACATTATTTTTTTATAATTATTATTTATATGATTTATTTATCATTATGATTATTAATAATTAATGAAAAGTTCATAAATGTATTTTGTTACTAAATCATTTTAATATCTTGATAACTTATATAGTATATTTATTATCATTTTTAAAAATATAATTTTTTTTATAAATATATTTTATTGGTATATAACTTTTATGAGTTTAATGTGGTATGAAAACCAAATCAAATTTAAATAAAACTTCAAGCTCAACCATTTTGATTAAGACAATATTATTGTTAAAATATGTAGGAGAAAATATGAATTGTCTAAATTATTTGAGCATACTAAGCAAGTCCAATACAAATTATTGGTAATTTAACAAGAAAAAAAACAAGTGTCAGATAATGTCACTAGCAATGTTGTAAAGAAAAATTGTGGACATAACTATTTGTTTAAAGGCCCTTACATCTTTGGATGCTCTAGACCTCTTTCCACCGAAATAACACTATAATGTCCAGTAATACATATTGCTGCATATACTATTACTATTTACTAACAACGAGAAATATCCTCTCTCCAGTAGATGACCATGCAGGTTGCATCTTTTTATCCCCAAATGCTCCATAATGAAGAAATTTGCATAGATTTGAAGCTGAAAAGCTTGTGTTTTGCGGATCACCATGCGCCAATACCTCGTCCTGTATCTGAACCTTGCATGCAGATGTTGATATATCAGAGAATGGCTGACACTAACAGACCAGCACCAATGGCGACATAAGCACCATAACCGATTACCACCCGGACGGCCGCCGACTCGGGCCCCTCGTCCCCAGCCGCTGGGCCGGGAGCTCCTGCAATAGAAGATGGACTACCTGCCGGTGCAGTACTGATGTCACCTGGCGGCGCGGGCGGCGACATCATTGGAGCCTGATCCGAAGACGGTGCAATCGACAACGGATCCTCTGATGCGCCGCTGGACGGAGCAGGGGGCATCTCGTCCGTTGTCGGAGGACTCGCTCCCGGTGCCGGTGTCAAGGTGTTCGACGGCGAGGCAGCAGGAGACGCCGTCTTCGGGGGGAAAGCTGCTGCCGGCACGGGCGCCAACTTCGGCGCTAAGGATGCGGGAAATGGAGCCACGTTAGGCGCTCCGGCGGGCGCACCAGGAGACGGCGCGGGCGCGTTGTGGCCGCCGGAAGGCACGAGTCCGATCCCTGGAGGAATGATCACGCTGCCGACCTGGACCACCGAGATGTTGTAAGGGTGCGTGACCAGGACCTGCACGAATTCCGCGGAGAGACGCGACCCGGGCGCCGCGGAGCCGAACGCGACCTGGCCGTCGCTCGTGTCGCTCACGTTGAGGAACCCGTTCTGGCCGCTGGCCAGGCCGGAGGCCTGGAAGAGGGTGGCCATCATGGCGCTGTGGCCGGAGATGCCCTTGAGCTTGTCGTAATCGTAGTAGTCGAGCGCGACGTGAACCTGGAGGATCTTCTTGACGACGTCCATGGGTTGGCCGGACACGGCGGACAGGGTGCTGTCGTCAACGGCGAGCACGGTGATGCTTCTCCGGCTGTTGATGTCGGGGGCTATATGCGTCTGCGTGAGGAGGTCGTTGAACTTCGTGAAGTCCGAGAACTGGCTGAGGATTTTGGTGATGTTGTGGGCAGAGGCGCCCATTGGACATGCGATGATGATGATGATGAGGAGACATGGGATTTGGAGGAGAGAGATGGTGGAAGCCTTGGACGCCATGGCTGAGCACTCAATTGTTGTACATGTTCTACTGATCAGAGCAGGAAGCTATTAATAACGAAGAGAAGGACATAAGCATGGATTCGAGAGCTACACATGGGGGTGGGGGGCGTTAGGAGTGAAGGGCAGGAGGGAAAGCAGGGGTGAAGGGTCTTAATTTTGGACAGTTGAAAAATATATCTGGGTGAGTCAAAGTACATATGAAGACCTCATGTCTACATTTTTCCCTCTTTTTCAGTTGGAATTAATGCTAATTTTACTGATGGTGCTGAAGCAGGTACTGACTTTTTCCAATAAGGTAGAACTCCTCGTGTTGGAGAATTTGATCTTTAGTTCAAGGTGGAATATTAAAGAGGGTTTCAAATTTGATTATATCTCTTTCTAAATCGAATAAAATATAATCTGATTTCGGGTGCACACAGGTCAACCCAATTCAATCCAATCCACTCGGCCCACGCCAAACTTGCTTCACGGGCCCATTTGTGGAACATTAGCACAGCACGCATGCAATGCGACTCATACGTACTGTACGGTACTGAGTTGGAATATTCCGATATCGTCAGCATATGATTCCTGCCTCATGCCACTTGCATCATTGCATGTGAACCAATTATTAATTAGGTGGACTGCCGTGATACTAAACAAAATTGAAAACATTTCACTTCGAATTATCAATTCTTTTTTACTTTATTCCTAAACCTTTTTTTATTTTCTCCCAAACATTGGGCTAATTATTATATCTAAAACAATAATAATTAACTTTCGGACATACTCAAAGAAAAGAGGAAAAAGAGTCATTCACTTCATATACAATGCTACTTTAATATGTAGTAGAAATGAGTTATATATATATACAACAACATTAATAATAAAACCTTATTCCATTAGGTGTAGAAATGAGTTATATATGTAGTAGAAATGAATTATATATATATATTTCTTTTTTTTGATCGAAATTCACCGGTGTCCAAATAGTTATTAACACTCAATTAATTAGAAATCATAACCAAAGTGCCAAAGTGATACTATGCAAATTGAACTTGGGTGCTAACACTTAGCTATCATAGGACATAACCCGTTATAATTGTGCTAATAATTTTTTATTAGTTATATATATTCTAATTATTGAAAAAACTAAAAAAAGACAATACTAATAAATGCACAACTCATATTTTCTTGTCGTCCTTTTAACATCCTACTGTAAGAATTAATTCTAGAAGACCTCGGGGAGAGTTGGGAGAATGGAGACGGGGACAGGTAGATTTCGACACCTTTCTATAGGCGACAGAGGCGCACAGCACAGCTGCTACCTTCCCTCGCCAAAAATGGCCCCCCTTCCAGTTCCTCCTACTCCTCTTCTTCCGTGCATCATTCCACTGGCATTCTAACGCAGCTCTGAAAGGGGTGAGCAGCAGAAGAGGGGGAACTCGGTCATTTCTGCTGCCAATGGCTTCCGGGAGCCTCCATAGGTTGACCCCTGGGCTGAAACTCATATATTCTTGCCCGCCGTCCTACGCGAACTGTCGTTCCCGATGCGGTTTCCGTTTTGGGTCTCCGGCCAAGTCAAAGTCCAGGTTCTGATGCTGCCTCACATCTTTGCTTTGCTTCGTTTGGTAATTTTGATTAGTACGTATGTAATTTCTTATGCTATGCTGGGAATCTAGGACATATTTCGTTAATGTGTATGAAATTTAAGTTGGAGCTGTTTGATTGTTTCGTCCACAGTCGGTCTTCTGTTTGAAATTTGGGTTTTTGTATGGTTATGCTTGCATCAGATCAATAAGCAACGCTTTGCCCTCGAAATACTCGGCTCCTTTTCACGTCAAAAGTAACCGGCGACAAATGGAAACAAAAATCACATTTGCTTCTGAGTTGTCTGGGGAATAAGCTCTTTCTGTTGCAATGCAGCACCCCATAGTAATAATCCTAGTATTGTGCATCAATATAGCAGATAGAAGCAGGGATCAGTGATGGAAAGGAAAACAAAAGCTAAGCAGATAAATTTAGTCAGAATTGCTTATACTAGCTAGAGACAAAGGGGTCCACTGGATCTCTTCACAACCAACAACCAAAGACGGTATATGCAATCACTATGCACCGAGCATTGCAGATAAACCTTGAGAGGATTTCTGATTCCACAATCAGATGAACTTTGGAATCAACTCGAATATATACAAGAGCAGATGATGATATAAATTTAATATTGTTTGAACTATATGTCAGATCTCTTGGCATCAAGAGGGGGGGAGGGGGTTGAGTTGGCAAAATACGTTGCAAAGTTTAAAATTAATTCGTAATCAACACAATAGTAATCAAATCACATGCAGGAAGAAGAAGGAAGAAGAAGGAAAAAGAAAGACAAACACGAGATGTTGATTTATGGATGAGGTTTGACCGCACCTTAGTTTTGTTCTCAACCTCGAGACCGCCGAGACAAGGAAGAAACCTGTTATAAATCTGCATTTTCTCTACTTCGAGCTATGTTGCATAGCTACGGGTACGGTACCGGTACCCGGTACGGATACGGGGTACGACAATTTTTAAAAAATTAGGGTACGGGTACAGCAATATATATTAATTATAAATAATATAAATATATATAATAGGTTAATATTTTATAAGATAAAATGTTATAATCAATAGTAAAATTGCGTCACAACATAATTTTAACAGTTTCATAATACCAACTTTTCAAAATGATCATTATACAATAATTTCATTCTTTGGTAATGTCAATCTCCCTAGTTCCTTTTCCATCATCAATGAAAAGTACAGCTTCCAGATCAGGTTCACCAAGAGAAAGATTAGCAACTTCAAGAAGTCCAGCACTATCTGACAAGTCCCATTGATCTCCACCAATATCCCACATTTTTGTCTTTCCTTCATTGTAATTTTTGCTCTTTCGTGAAAGGAGACGAAGATTTGTGTGTACAAAAACTAAATCCTCACTTCTTTTTGGTTTGAGTTTATTTCTTTTATAGGAATCTATAAAAGAATATGTACTCCAATTCCTTTCACAACAAGAAGAAGAGGATGATTGTGAAAGTAGCTTCAAAGCCATGGCTTGTAGTTTAGGAATTGGGGATCCATACATAACCCACCATTCTTTTGGTGTCAAATTCCACCTATCTTGTAAAGAATCAAATTGGCCAAGTTCTTCTTCTGCACTTGAAAATTTCACAAATTCTCTAGTCACGTTTAATCTTTCACTTGGATCTTGAAAATAACTCCTTATGCACTTGTTTCTTCATTCACAAAGCTCATTATCCTTATGAGGAGGAACCCGATTGGGAGATTCATTGAGCCATTGTTTTGTATAAAACCTAATACACACAACATCAATCAAAATGTTACAACTTAATAAACATTTAAAAGATACATTCATTTAAGAAAAATAAAGTTTAAAATTAATCAAATTTTACCTTGGATTAAGTGAATGAGCCAAACAATGAAGTGATGTGTAACTCTTAGCCCATCTATCAACCAAGATGTCAAACACCACATCAGAAATGGGACAATCTTTAGTGAGTTCCTTGCGTTCACGTTGATATATAGCTAATTTCACTTGTTCAATCATAGAATCCCACTTCTCATAAACTAAATGAAGGTTTGATTTATCAGTATCACAAGAGCGAATCACATCATAAATTGGTTTGGTGAAGTTTAAAATATAATCAACATTGTCCCACCAAATATCATTTAAGATGATTTCCTTCACAGCAGCGGCTTTTTCAACATCATCATCTCTGTAGTCAGACCAATCCTCACTAATAACCATAGATTGAAGGCCATGTTTAATTGTTTTAAACCGCCTTAGCATTACTATGCTAGATGCAAATCTAGTCCCAGCCACAGCAAGCAACTTCAAATGCACAAACTTATTGTACATAGCTAATCTCATGGAATGATTCATTATGAAATTTCTAATGGAATGTGCATGATCAACAACTTCAGTAATCCAATCACACTCTTCATAAACATGCTCATTGTTTGGAGTATTCTTTGGTGCACAAAATATTTTTCAAGGCAAGATTCAAACTGTGCACTGCACACGGTGTCCAAAAAATATGAGGATGAACTGACTCAATAATTGATCCAGAAGCTTTACAAACAGGTGCATTATCAATAATGACTTGGACAATATTTTGTGACCCAATTTCATCAATAGTTTTCAAAATTTCATTAGCAATGAAGTGCTTGTCTTTATACTCACCTGAACAATCAGCAGACTTTAGGAACATAGGATTTGAATCTGAGATAACCATGAAATTAATTAATGGTCTTCTTTGAGCATCAGTCCAGCTCACACCTTTTTCTGCCCAAGTGTCTTTAAGAGGCTGAAGCAATCTCATTATGTTAGCTTTCTCTCTTTGCAATAATGTTGTCCTCAAGACATTATAACTTGGAGGAACAAAACCTGAGATAGGAGAGTTTGCTGCATATGAAAATGAACTAATATAATATGGATTTCTTGCAATATTAAAAGGCAAGCCAGCAGAATAAAACATCCTTGCTATTTCAGATGTCAAATGATCTCTTGCTTCATTATTGAATGCTTTTCCTTGTGGTCCTTCAATACTTCGCCTTTTTTTGCTTCCATCTGAATACATATCAGCTCTAGGAGGATTAACACTTGTACTTCCACCGGGTAAAGGAACCTGAATTGGCTTTGCTTTTTCCTTCGCCTCTTTCTCTATTTTTTTCATTTCTTCAAGGTACTCAGTTGTCACCATTGAACATGCAGCTATGCCATGTCCTTTCTCCCTTAACAAATGATTTTTCACTCTAAAATAAGATCCTTTATATGTTGTATTGCAATAATTATAACGCCAACTAGCGTTTCCTCCTCCAGCCTTTTTATCTTGTAATCTTGTGACGTAAGCCCAAAGAGGACAATTATTTTCTGCCGTTCCTGATGCAAAATTAGTTGTCAAAGAAGTTGAAATAGTAGCATTACTACCAGATCCACTAGAAGATCCTGCACCGGAAGTGGAATGTCCTCCTGACATCTGTAAAATAACTAATAAAATAATGATCAAATATAATTATGCATCTTAATAATTTTTTAGAAATGATACATTTTGCGTTATTAAAACAAAATACTCAAATCTATATAAAAAAATCATTCTAATATTTCTACATATGCTAAACAACAACAACAACAACAACAACAAAGCCTTATCCCACTAGATGGGGTCGGCTACATGGATCATATGTCGTTGATTCATGTTCATGAGATTTGACAGGGTTTTACGCTGGCTGTCGGGGCCTAACACAACCCTCCTCCTTTATCCGGGCTTGGGACCGGCTATAAAAGATAGGCGGAGTTAAAAAATTAATTAAATTATAACATATGAATAAATAAAAAAAAATTACCATGACATGCTACATAATATATATATAATTAATCTACTGTAAGATTAACAATTATCAAATAATTAAATCATCAATTGAAAAACAATAAATAATATAAAAGAATCTTTGGATGAATAGTAACATATCAAATCCTTTACATCAAGCTTTAAATGACATTTAGACTTAGGCTTTAAATGCCATCATGTACTTTTCCTAAAAAAATAATGTACTTTTGCTTACATTAAGATGTTGACAGAAAACTTCAAAAAAAGAATAAAAATTAAAAAACATGTGTAATGAGTACTTTTTGCCTTCTGTACAGCACGTCACATAGTCACTTGTATGGATAAAAATTAAAATAAAGAGAGCACGATGACAGTCCTGAACACGCCGTGCAATTATGTATGAGTACTTTTTCTGTACAGCATGTCACATAGTCACATACAAATACAATGGATAAAAATGAGCACGACACATACAAGATATAACTATACAACATTACACTGTGGATAAGAGAACCCATACCGTGATACTGCTGAACACGCCGTGCAAAAGGTCAGATCTTTGGTTTTTTCACTTTTCTCTATGAAGACACGCCATTCGAAAATTGTTTTCTTTTTTCTTTCAGGTACGACTATACCCTAATAAGTAGCTTTTGTTAGATTTAATAAGGCCTTATAACTTTTTAAAGCCCAAAGTACCCGGCGCCCGTACCGTACCGAAAATGTACCGCATTTTAAAAAAATATTTATTTAAATATGGGTACGTACCGGAACATACCTGAAATGTACCGGGGTCGTACCCGTACCCGGTATCATGGAGTACCCATGCATCATAGACTTCGAGAGATAAGACACTCCTGTTTGGAAACTTTCACTCACCTTTTTTCCAGTGAAGAGATAAGGCACAACCTCTTATCACTTAGGAGCTCAACCACCTATATAATGAATCTAAAACACACTCTCAATCTCTCTTGTGCAATTCAAGCTCATACAAGGGAAGAAGAGATAAGATTTGTCCTATTTGCAAGTTTTGACTCAAAGGACTTCGCAAGTGTTGTCTCTAAGATTGTTTAGGAGTTTTGAGATTTTTTTCACCTTTGGAATCTCTTTTATAGCCTTCTAAACTTCATTTGGCCGTTGGGACTTATTTTCCAACTTTTTGGCTTGAAATGTGATCGTTACTATGCATTTTGCCCGCAGACAAATCGATCGCTTTATCCACTGGCTCTTTAACTGACAACATGCATGGTTTATATGAGCAAAATATGAAATTGAAATTATTTTAGGGAAAAATAATACAATCTCATAAGAATCAAAATATTGTATAAAATTTTGATACAGTAATAAAATGCCAAATATAAATTGGATCATATCAAATAGTTTAAGATATGACAAGATGGGCAAGAGACTTTGATAATTTTTTGTTTAACAAAATCATATTCAAAGTAAATGGAGCAAATAGTATGGTCATTTTTCTTCTCTTTCTTTCTTTGACACAAGATAATAGTAAAGATTAGTGACAAGAAAAATAAAAAGTGAAGTTGGAAGAGTATTCAAAATTTATTCCTTTATATATTCCCTTTTTCTTCAAAATAAATGACAACTATTTAAGATTGTGAATGAGAGGTCACAACTTAATTTTCATAGCATGAATATTTTAAGCGTAAAACATAAGAGTCATGTCAAGAGATTTTACTAAAATAATTTTACAAATCATGAAAATTTATATCCATACCCATGGAAGCAAAACCCTATCGGTCCCAAGCCCGGATAAAGGAGGAGGGTTGTGTTAGGCCCTGATAGCCAGCGTAAAACTCTGTCGAATCTCATGAACATGGACCCATGGAAGCAAAAAAAAAATTTGACATTTTTCATGGTATGACATAAAGATCTCAAATGTGAATACATTCATATATAAGTTATAAAGATTTACAAATATTTTCATGTGTCCAAGTGACATATAATTCGAGCATGATATATCATTTATCCAAATGATAGCAAGTCATGACCATATAAATTTATGCACATTAAGCTTATAGCACATGACTCCAAATGCCAAGACAGATACAAATGAAGTGTATGATATTTTTCAAAAGTTTTCCAAATCTTAGGCAAAGTGTCAAATTGTGACTTTTTTCAATTTCTGACTAACAAAGAATCAAATGTGTAAATAAGAACTATTAAGAACCTAATCAGATATATATGCTCACATTTTTTCAAGAGACAAGCATAATAAATAATTTATCGTAGTATGCACAAATATCGACTTTTTAAGAATCATAGGTTTGTGCACAAATTATGATAACTTGTAGACAAGACTAAAACACAAATATTTGTGACATAAAAGAAAATTCAAGTTTTCATTTATATGTTCAAAAATGATATTCTTACCATAAATTTTGTGCCTCAACTCATTCAAATCCATTTTTCATTTGCTTTTCATGTAAGGTACACCTACAACGAAATATTATTTGAACTTTGGTACTCAAAACATTTTTGGGTCCAATGTTGTTAGTCAAGTTTCCTTTTGGAACTCGTTTCATTTCATTTTGGATTAGCTTTTCAACTTTGCATTCAAATGCATAATAACAATGGAATCCACATGCAAAACAAATAGTATGTGATTTCAAATATTTATCATATGAATGTATAAATTTCCAAAAATAAGAACGATTATTTTCATAATATTTCTTAGAATTATTCTCCTTTCTAAATGCATAATAAATAATCTTCTTATCATTTTGTGACTCTTTCAACGAAATATTTTCCTTCTTTGCTTCTTCTAACAAACATGCTAATTTTAAAATTTTCACATTTCAAATATTTGAAAGATGCATATTTAAGATTTAAAGAATCAATTTCAATTTTTCAAAATTTATTTTTTCATAAGACATGCATAATTTTTTCATTTAATTTCTCAAAATTATGTAGCAATATCTTAATTTTCTTTTTAAGTGCGAGATACCTTTTTATAAGATAGGAAAATTCTTTGTGCCCATGAAATGAAATCTCATCATCATTGTTATCCGAATTGAGTCCAAAGTTACATCATGGATATGCGTCATTAAGCATAAGTACGTTCATTAGATGAGGGATTTGAGAAATCACTTTCATTACTTTCCTATTTCACCTGAATCTTCATACTTTTTTCCTTTTTTGAAAATTTTCTTCTTTGTGCTTCTTTGGGGGACTTGAATATTTTTCTTTATGATACCTACATAATTTTCTGATTCATTCTTCTTCTGCAAAGGTCCAAGTTTCTTATCAACTTTATCTTCTTACTCGCCTAATTCTTGACTTTCTTGTTCATCAAATTAAATGCAATGGTCTTCTCCTTATCCGAGCTTGTCTCTCCTAGTTCATCCTTCAATCTTATCTCATAGGTTAGGACGAAACCTATAAGATCGTGGAAATTCAAATTGTTTAGATCTCGCTCTTGTATCACAGTTCTTTTTATGAGCTACATTTTTTTTAGAGGAAAAAGGATAATCACCAGTTTGATTATCATCCATGTATATATATATCACCGAAAAGAGGCATCATATACAAGTGAAAGCTCTCCAGTGGAGAGCGACAAAAGACATAAGAAGCTAACCAAAACCCCACTCTCGAAGAAGGTAAAACATGTGATATACAATATTGTCCACCTGATATCTCTCCTCACAAAAAATGACTCGGTTGCGCTGGAGCCAAATAGCCCTCATGCTATGCCAGAAGTCCGCCGCCGCCAGAGGAACACCACTCGTAATGGATGCCCGAGACCATACCTCCCGAGACATGCGGCAGCTAAAGCACAGGTGCGTGGCATCTTCCGCCGCCTCTCCACATATAACGCTTTAGGTATCCGCGTGCGTTGCCCACCTCTCTCTATAAACTCCGATAACGATCCGCTCCCGTCGCAGAAGCCAAGCAAAGATCTTGACTTTAAGTGGCAAGTGAGAGCGCCAAAAGCGTTTGCAATCAGCTTTGAGGTCCCCCGAGTCGGTGGAAGTCGGAAGGAAGCGAAGATAGAGGCTGCGTGCCGAGAAGGCGCCTGATACTCATACCCAGTCATTTGGTCGGGTCGGGTGAGGATGGACAAGGGCAATCCTGAGCTAGTAAGTCAGAAAGCCGCTGATCGGAGAGTGGAGACCTGAAAAGGGGGGGTCAGGAGCCCGTCCTAGGATCACCCCTCTGAGACCAGCACTCCGCCACAGATGGCTCAGGATGTGCTGCAAGAGGCAATAACCGGGAGAAAGAGTTTGCAAGTGGCCCCCTTGGAAACAAAAGGAGAAGGCCTCCCCAGAGCCAAGTGATGGAGTCATGAATGGCCGCATACACGAAAAAATGGCTGCCACCCCCCTCCAAAAGGAAGAAGAGCCATGGGGAACGATGGGCCTAGAGTCCCATGAGAGATCACGGCCGTAACATGTGAAGATAACCTCCCTCCATAAGCTGTCGTCGGGCCCCATGATCCGGCCCACCCATCGGGAAAGGAGTGCCCAGTTGGTGCAGCGGAGATCCCGAACGCCCAATCCACCCTACGAGGTGGGCCTATATATGCTGCTCCAAGCCACCAGGTGGGCCCGACGAGTGGGACTGCACCCCTGCCAAAAAAATTTGCATCTCAAAGAGTCAATTCGTGATAATACCTGCGCAGGCATTTGGAGAGCCGACATGAAGTAGATCGGCAGTGATGAAAGTACGGATCGGAGTAGAATAAGACGATCGCCGCTAGATAAGAGCCAGGAGCTCCGGCCTTGAAGTTGGCGCTCCAACCGCTCTATAACTGGGGTCCACCTCCGAAAACCAATATGGCGGTTTGACAGGGGAAGCCCCAGGTAGGTGATAGGTAAGGTTCCAACGGGTGTGCGCAACTCCGGTCCTTTGTCATCATGCCAAAAGGAATGAATGATGATTTGGCATGGTTGATCTCAAGACCCGAAACTGTGCCAAAGAGCACCAAAATAGACACCCACTGAACCCTCGACGAAGAAGACGGTGTCATCAGCATATTGGAGCAAAGGCACGAGCCCGTCGCCAAATCCTCTGAAAAGGCCGGACAGGCATGCCTCCTAGGTGCATCGGGCAAGGCCGTCAACCGCCAACGTGAATAGCATGGGTGCCGGGAGGCACCCTTGTCGGACACCTCTCTGGGGTTGCACCCAGCCCCCGGCCATCGATCCATTGACCAGGACCGAGAAAGAAGCAGTGGTGATACACCGCTTCATCTAGGCAATCCAAGTCGCAGGAAAACCTCTCACCTATAAGGAATACCAAAGGAAAGACCATGAGAGGGAATCATAAGCTCTGGAAAAATCGACCTTCCAAAAGAAGGCCTGCCAACTACTACGTCTCCACTGTGTAAGAATCTCAGAGGCCATAGAGTAGCTATCAGTAATGGATCTGTCGTGTACGAAAGCCAACTGAGCAGGATGGATGAGGTCGGGGAGCACCTCTCGGATCCGGTTTGCCAGTACCCAAGTCACCAAGAGATATATGGCATTGGATAAGGCAATCGGTTGGAAGTCCTCCACTCTGTCTATTGGCGTACGCTTGGGAAGCATAAAAAGTAGGAACCGATTCAAGTGCTCGAAGCCACGGTTCCCACACGAGAACTCCTGGATGACCGCCATGACGTCTTCTCTCATCATTGGCCAGAACTCTCTGTCAAAGAAGACCGGAAAGCCGTCGGGGCCAGGGGACCCCTCATTATTGAGGTCGTGGAGTGCGTCGGTGACCTCGTCTTCAGAGATGGTCTGCATTAACATTTAAGACTGTTCATCAGTAAGACGAGTAATATTCCTAGGGGACCATCTCCATGCCGGTGGAGGACGTCGCCTGGAATAGTCCCGATGGAAGGAAGCAATGGCAGTCACCAATGCGGTGGTGGCCAATAATCCTCTGGCCCATCACCTTCAGCCGGTCAATCTGGTTTGCCCGCCGCTGCGAGCTCGCATGTAGGTGGAAGAAATGAGTGTTGGCATCCCCCTCGAAGAGAGACTTAAGAAACTTCTTTGCAATTTGAGCATTAGTTCTAGGCTCCTCCAAGGACGCCAATCCATTAATACTATTATTACATCTAACAAGCATATCATTAATGCATCCATAATCAAACATTTTTAAATGAGTTATATTGATAATTCAAAATAATTAATCTAGACTAACTTTGTCGATGCCCTCATGGAATCATGAGTAACAAGTAACTTTTTTCAAACTTTAGTTGAGGTAGAACAAGTGGAAATGCGATTAAACTTGATAGAATCAAGATGACAATACGAAAAATGTTTGCTTTTCCAATCAAGCTTACAAAATATTTTTCTCATTCGGAGTAATCGAAAGGTGATTTAGCATTAAAAAAATAATTTTCTATTGCATTCCAAATATCTAAATCAATAAAATGAATGTAAGCTTGCATTCTATTTTTCAATAGACAAAGTTTGAAGAATGAAAAGTTGGTAGGCGAATGATGGGTTGACCTTCGCCGACTAATATTCAATGTCATAGCTCTAAAAGATAGTTAAATATTTAAAAATAAGAGGGGTGAATTAATGTTATACCAAAAAAATGATTTAACAAAATACATAACGAAAATTTTAAAACAACACAATAGCAATCAAATCACATGCATAATAGAATAGGAATGAGTGGATAAAAGGTAAACGCAAGATGCATGATGGTTTGACCATACGCCTACGTCCCCGCTCTGATTTCTTAATCTTAAGATTTCTAGAGATTCCATTAACTCTTTCTTCATTTCAAATGGGGTAAGGAAGAAATCCGTTACAACTCCCGCCTTTTCTTCGTTTCGAGAGGTAAGGCACATCTCTCTTGCTCGAAAGTTTTCACCCGTCTTTTCTCCGCTCAAGAGGTAAGACATAATCTTTTGTCAGTCAAGAGCTCAACCACCTATACAATGATTCTAAAACAAACTTCCAAAATCTCTCTTTACAATTTAAGCTCACAAAAGAGAAAGAAGAGTGAAAGATTACAGTATTTGCAAATTTTCGCTCAAAGGACTTCACAAGTGTTCTCTCCAAGTTTGCTTAGAAGTCTTGATTTTTCTTCACCTTTGAAACCTTTTTTATAGTCTTTTAAACTTCATTTGGATGTTGGGGCTCATTTCCCAATTTTTTAGGCTGAAATCTAACCGTTGCTATGCATTCTGCCTATAGACCGGTTGACCGTTTTTCCCACCGGTCGAGCCCCTGTTGATCGTTTGAAAATATGACCATTGGATGATTGACCGGTTGATTTTTTTCTTACTGACTAGTCGACTGGTCCTTAGACTGGCATATGCACGGATGTGGCATATGCACAGATGTTATCGGTTGAACCACTCGTTGTTTTTGCTTCGTCCAGTATTAGTTCTGCAGTCACCGTCGACTGGTCCTTCAATATCGATCTCAAAGTATGGGACAAAGGATCAAGTGCTTTGGCTTTGTCCCCCGGGATCCACCACAGGTTGGGTTTGAGAGCCGTGTGATGGGTGACTATCCAGCATGGTTCGGAGAGCACTTGTATGTAGTCCGTGCTAGTGAATGGAAGCTCGGAAAGTGCATTTTTCATACCCACTGATTACCGGTCTAACCGTGCACCATTCTGTAGCACAATTATCGGAATGAAATGAGTTTTAGAATTTGTTGGAAAGCTAATAAGATTATCTATAGCTTTTATATTCACATGTTAGTCCAAATACGAACGAAACGTATTCAAATATTAACTTTAAGTTCAGTGTATAAAATAATTCATTTTTGTTTAAAATTTTCGACACTTTAAATATAACTTTTGTTAATAAGATGTTTGTATCATCAAAATATAATTAGTTAGAGCATAAATTTTTTTTTCAACAATATATGATGTCTTTTAGTTCTGAACAATAGTCATATTTCTATATCTTTAGTACAGAACACCTAAAACTGAATTATAATTAAGAAAGAAAATACAACAGAATACTGCTGAAAACAAAAAATTAGGTACTAATAAGGTCTGACTTCCATGGAGATTTGGGATCAAGGTGAATTCTAAGTTCAGAGTTCAGTCTGAATCCTGAAGTGAGATGCCCTTATCCCTGAATTCTGAATCCTGAAGTGAGATGCTCTTATCCCAACGTTATATGGATGTTAGAACTCAATACTCCTACCAATATGATTGCTGTATCATGTTGGCCTTTCACTCTGATGTATTTTCAAATCTTATGACAATATTATTGCATGTCTTCACGTTGATGTGCAAAATTAATCTTTAGGATCTGTGTACTCTCAACTCAACTAACCTCCTCTAGAAATCTCAAGCGAGCTCATTGTGTAATGTACACGCTAAGCTGAAATTACCTTTGAATTAGATGTAAGAACCAAGGTTGTCAGGATCTTAAGATCTTACGATTTTACGATACCCCTTCCGATCTCGATCTTATTTTGAGGATCTTATGTGTAAGATCTTAATACGATCTTAATTTTGGTGATACAATCTTACAATCTTATCCGATCCTATACGATCTTATATGATTAATATAATCATTTAAATATTAATTTAAAATATATTTATGATAATAAAAATTAATTTATATGAAGTTAAATATATTTTCTTTTGTTTTTAATATGTTTTCATATAATTTGACTTAAGAATCAATAAAAAATGTGTTAGTGAGGTATCATTTAATATTTTAATGCGCAAAATTTGTTAAAAATATATTTATTATTTTAAAAATATATTATTTTATTAATAGGTAGGATCTTACGATCCTCGATCCGATCTTGTGATCTTCGATCTTATGACCCCCCTCCGATCTTATATAAAATCCCGATCTTGACAACCTTGGTAAGAACGTTAGAATAAGTAAATTTCTTAAGTACTAAAGAGACAAAGAACATAAAGTTAACCTGATCTTTCTTGACTGATTCTCAGGTTATCATCATGCACAATCATAAATGTTCCTCAAGCTGGATCAGCAGCTGCTGTTCAGGTATAACAGCTACTGTCACTTAGCCTGATTCTATTTTATTTTTGAAAGCCTATCTGTAGTCCTTCAATGTTTGTTTGACAGGTTGGGAGCTCTAATGAGACTAGCACAGTTCCCATACCCAAAGTTACAATAGAGCAGGACGCTGATCCAGATGCAACCATTGTGGAAATAACCTTTGGTGACCGCCTTGGGACTCTTCTTGACACGGTGCATAGTAGCATAGAAAATTTCAAATTCTACACCGAGAACTACCTTCAGCTATTTTTGAAATGTCGTATTGTTGTTTCTCCTAATCACAGATGCTTTTATAGATGACAGATTTATGTTTCTTGTGTTGGTAGATGAAGTCACTCACAAATCTAGGGCTCAATGTTGTGAAGGCAAATGTGTACTTAGATTCTTCTGGAAAGCACAATAAGTTTGCAATAACTAATGAGTGAGTCCTATTTTCATCATGTTCCTCTTCTGATGTCTATCTCGGAGCATATGAAGTTTTACACAAAAATGTACCACTAGTCCTGAAAATTCATTGAAAGATTGGTTGGTCTGTTGTTTCAACTTTTTCTTCTGTTGATACCATTTCCCTGTACCTATTGTAATTTTTGTAGATCAACTGGCCGTAAAGTTGATGATCCAGAGTTGCTTGAAGCTATTCGCTTGACAATTCTCAACAACATGCTCCAATATCACCCAGTAATACTAAAATTAACCTCTCATGATTCTTTCCTTCAGTAATCGATCTATATTTATTTTCAAGCACCTTTTTGTTATAAAATGTTATTGATGCTTTGGGTGATCGGCAGGAGTCTAGCAGTCAATTGGCTCTGGGAACAGTTTGTGGACTCGAGACAGCTGCACAAAAGGTAATTTCCTAAGCATGTTCTCCATATCTGACAAAGCTTGTGAAACAACAAGCAGTGATCTTAAAAAAAAACACTTAGACCACTTATAGAACTCAAACTCTCGTGTAGTCACCCGTTTATGTAAAAATATCTGTTTCAGTATCTACCATTTCTTTTTTCACTTTTTAATTTCTATGATGCATAAAATGGTCATACGTAATTGGATATACCTGACTAGTGAAACCTCAATGATGCCTGAAAGTCTTATCCAACTGCTTGCTGCCAATAAGAGCTCCATCTGATATAGCTGAATAAAAATTACAATTGGTTTTTCATTAATTTGATCACTTCAATCACTCCATATTTAGAAGATATCCATTAAACTCTTTCATCCATGTTTTCCACCACTAGATAATAGTTCTTTCTGGGTAGAGTTGATTTATAATGTTATGCATTTCACCCTTGTGATGTAAAAGTGATCAACCTAAGTTCGGGGGGAAGTTCCTTTTTTGTTTAGAATAAAGTTGTCCTCTGTTTTCAGGTTGATGTGGACATTGCGACCCGCATAGATATTTATGATGATGGACCTGAGCGGAGGTATGTCAGCCAGATTATTACCTTTTATCTTGACTAGTAGAAACAAGATATAAACCTCCTTAGGAATGACAATGTTTGTATGTGTTGCACTATACATGAATTAGCAGCATGGATAATTCTCAGTTCATCCTTTACCTCCCATATATTCCAAACTAAGTTTCAGTAACAAAAGCTGTCAAGCTTACAGCTGCAGATTTATACTATCTACATGATGTTGCATTCTAAAACACTCCTTATCATGGTAATGACAACCCCCTTGAAGCAAGCTTGCATATATGAAACAATATGGGGCTAAATTTGGCTGGTTTTGTTAACTTTTCAAAGTATACATATGCCACACGTAACTAGCATGTCCCTTTTTCCACTTCTAATGTCCATGAGAATTCAGAAGTCTTGTTTTATTGCTCTTCATTTGTTGTTAAATGTCTATATTCAACATTTTCTTTTTTTTTTCCTGAGAAAGAAAAGGATGACCACGAGGTTACGTGGTTGTCATCCAGGCATATATAACTATGGTAAAGGAATCATGTACAAAGTGTGGGCTATTGAAAGGAGAACAAGCAAAATGGAAAAGTATTTCAGCTACCCAAAATCCTACTCCCGAAGAAGAGAGGAAATGTGGTGTACAATTTGCTCTATCTGATATCATTCCTCACAAAAAAATCATCCGATTACGCTCGAGCCATATGGCCCAGGAACCGGCCAATAAAGAACATCGGCGCTCTCCATCTCTGTCTCCGAGAGACCGTCAGAGGGTCTCAGGATCAGAGAGGGATAGACCCTTAGTATCGTTCGCTGCCAAATGTCATGTGCTGTAAGACACAAAAATAGGTGGGTCATGTCCTCCGGATCACCACACAGGACGTAGGAGGTGTTCGTGTGAGGCGCCCATCTCGCTATGTACATCATGGTAAGGAACTCGTCGCATAAGTCAAGCAAAAATCTTGACTTTCAGCGGTACCCGAGATCATCAGAAGAGAGGTCCGCTGAGGCTGTCGCGTTTGGAAGAAACCAGATGTAAAGACTGCATCCTAACTAGGGGTCCGACAATCACTCCCATCCATCTGATCTGGAGTGGTTGGGACGGAAGGGGCCAATCCGCTGGTGGAGTGCCAAACGGTGAATAGTTGATCCGAGAGGGCTGATATGAGAAGAGGTGTTGGGGAGCCAGAGTCGGGGTCCTTGGCTTCAAACCAAGTCTCTGCTATTGTTGCACCATGACTTGCCGCCAAGGCATACAGTCGGGGGAATGCCTCCGCAAGTGGGCCTCCCAGGGACTAATCATGCCGTCAAAATGAGAAATCCTCCCTAGAGTTGAGGGAGTCATAAGTAGATGCACTTGCGGGAGCAGTGCCGCCACTCCCCTCCAAAAGGATGACGCTCCACGAGGCAGAATGATCCTCGACTCTCAGAATAGGTCGCGCCCGTAATAGGTGAAGAAGATTGAATGCCATAGGCTATCCTCATGCGCTCCTTGTAATGCCCTTAAAGGTTCACAAGGCTATTGGATGTTTTGATAGTCTATGTTGTCCAATTAATGTAATTCCCATTCTTGGATTCAGAACTACAACTGTTTGTTCTTTATCCAGATCTTGATAGGCCAGCTATTTTATTCTTTTCCTTTTTTTGGATGTCGGTCCGGGTTCATCGGGATGTCCGAGGCTATTAGTACTCGATTAATCCGGAGCCGAGAATATAGGTAATGGTTTATTCCTTAGCCAACGTGATGACTCGGGGTTTGTTTGGTTGTGGAATAGAAGTTGAAATATCTTAACAATTCTCATAATACAATCAAACACAAACAGAATAGGAATAACTTAGTCAAACTTCGTTTTTCTCAAAATCATCTTGAAGAATGTTAAACCACCTTTTTTAATCCATTCAACACCATATTTTTATTCTTCTAAAATAGCAGAACAGAGATATTATGTTGTTTTATAATTTTTATGCTCATTTTTTATTTTTCATTTTTTAACTATATATTATTTTATTATAAATTTTATAATGATAATAATAATAAATGTCAAATATTTGTAATAAATTTTTTTATTATAAAATATAAAATTATTTTTTTCAGCCAAAAGAATAATATATTTTTTAGAATAAAATTTGGTATTCCTCGAAAGTTATTCTCTAATCAAACAGTCCCAAGATTACTAGCATCCATCAAATGCTAGAGACTCAACTCTGTCGGTCAACTATTTTATTCTTGATTGCTGCAATATGTATGTTTCCACGATGAAACGCGGCTCATTTATCATAGAAACCTTTTGATTTCCTTCGTGTATAATATCATAAAAGAGCATTTGTTATATTTTATGCTCTATCCACCTTTTTCTCTGGCTGAATTTTATATACCGCTAATATTCATCTAGATGACTAGATGTGGACATTTGAGAGTCTGATGCCATTTCCTCTTGCTGACATCAACAATGAAAGTTTGGAAAAAGTTGAGAAATTCATGGCAGAAGTAATGTCCGTAAAATAGTTTGGAAATGAAAATATCCTCATGCCACTGATATGGACTACCGCATATTGTCCAGCTTACTTGTGGTGGAGACAGCAGATCGTCCAGGATTGCTGGTTGACCTTGTTAGGATCCTTGCCGATATTAACATTGCCGTCCAATCGGGTGATTTTGACACCGAGGTAATATTTCTGAGTGCTTCTTTTGACACGCCATGTATCAGAACTGACTTCTCGTTCCCTGCAGGGATTGCTGGCAAAAGCAAAATTCCATGTCAGCTACAGAAATAAACCCATCGTCAATCCTTTGCAGCAAGTTAATTTGAATATTTTCTTCCTAAAATTATGTACTTGGACACACTTTTTTGGATAAAAACAAAAGCAGATGAGAGGTTACCGTATTATTATTATTGTTATTTTGATAAAAGATCACTGTAGCTATTAGTGTTGCTGATTACGCCATTTTCTGTGTTTTGTTTTGTTCTTTTTCTTTTGGAGTGCCTTAAGATAATTGAAGGTATGTTCTTGTAGGTTCTCTTTAACAGTTTGCTCTACTTCTTGAGGAGGCCGAGTACAGAGGATGCCAGCTTCTAGCCATACTTGCAATTGAGGGTTCGCGGCACATTTCGGAGATTTAGCGGTTTAGGCCGCTGAGCACTATGATTGGTTGGCATTAAATAATCACATAACCTATTTCTGTATTTGATATGCATACATCTAACATGAAACATTCAAAACCATCATTTCTTGCAGTTTTCTTAAGCAGATTTGTTTTTTTTCTTGGATTTAGATATAAAAGAGTACAAGTGTATAATTTATGATTAGATGAAAAAAAGGAGAAAAACAGGGAAATGTTTCTTTTAAAAAAATCAAGGATAACATATAAAGATAAAATATTGGCTATAATTCCAATATGCAAGAAATTAAACCTGAATAAAAAAAATATGACATAGATTTTAGAAATTTTTATTTTTATTTTCTTTACTCCAATATATTTGATTAATTCACTTGTAAAATTTATTTCATCATCTCGTCACATCAAAAATTACTTTTTACGAAAAAAGAAATTTTGACGTTTGGATTTTTGGACATGTAGGCGTACTTTCAATTGGAAACTTTTCAACCAAATTTAAGATGCATGTGCAAAATTTGGACGGACCAGGACGCATGGGTCGATCCAAATGATCCTTTTGTCTCGGTCCAATATGTCGATTCCCACTTCGTACTCCCTTGCTTGATTGTAAATAAATAAGTGCACAATGCAAATTTGCCCCAATCTACAATGTGTGCACTACATTAAAAAAAGATTAAATTTTATGTCACGAATATGCCGGGAGAATTTTCTTTGCAGTTTGCACCTTCTTAATTTGACAACGATTAAATGTCATGATGAAATCATGAAGGGTAACTTGTCATTAATCTGAGACTATTAGAATTATACGAATATTTTTTTTTCATTGCATATTTTATTTTACTTTATTATAAATATGACTTTCACAGCCCTTTCTATTTTTTTGGATCCCTACTAGACTTTGGTGTTTCAAATAATAAAAGAATAAGAGATTTTTAAAATTTGTTTATGAAAAAAAGAACAAAATTCTTTCATTTCAAAATTTGCACCTGGCCATTCGGGAGTATAGTGACAAACATTGTTGACAAGGTGAAAAAGTAGTGCATTATAATGCATCTAGATAAAAAAAATGAATAAATTTCATTAAATGTTCTTCAATTTTGACTCTTTATTATTATTATTTTTTAAAAATCAAATTGTTCTTCATTTTTAACTCATTTTATCAACAGTTTTTTTAATATGTAATCGGCCATTTTTCGATTGCCATACATCCATGCGACGATTTTTTCTTTTCTTCATACAAGCAATTGATCGCCATGATATCATTATAAAATAAAATAATATCAAAAAAGTGACAAATTAAAAATTAAAGAATGAGATGTCACCCATTTGTGACTTTCAATCGCAATGCCAAGGACGTCGCCCCTCATAAGAGGGGGGAGGGGGTCGCCGCCCTCTGATCTCGTAAGGAAAGGGGGGATAAGGGGACGCCTCACGCAGATGACCGATCACAAAGGAGAGGCACCCATTTTTAAAATTTATTTTTTAATGATGCTATGTCGATGAATTATTCGTAGAGAGAAAATTATCATGTGGATGTCACACCGATCAGACAATCAAGAAACAATCTATCACATGTTAAAATGAATAGTTAGTGAAACAAGTTAAAAAAATGAAAGACAATTTTAGTTATATGCTTTAACTCAAACAATTGTTAAAAGGCTCGGGTACCCGATAACTGTACGGACAGGGCTCCCGCATCCTCTCGCCAACGCTTAAGGTATAGAGGCCCGCCCGTCGTCGGGGGCCTCTCTCCGGCGGCCCCCCGTCGTCGCCGGCATCCTCCGTCTCCGGCGAACTTCCCGGACGGCAACAGTACTGTAGAAACAGTTTCGCCCGGCCACTCTGTCACCTGACGCCTCTTCACCGGAGCCACAGTTCGCCTTCTCTCGCCAGCGCCCCCATCTCTTCTTCCTCCAGCATCTTCCATGGGACCATTCCTGCGATGACCTAGGGCACGGCAGCAGTCCTCACCGGGGGGCCCGCCGGCAGTCCCCTGCCAGCACCTACAGTTTCCGGTGACCTAATCTTGCGATAGCTCCACGGCGAAGGTGTAGGCGATTGGAACGTCCTTCTCCGGCGCCTCTCTCGACCTGGATATGGCGTTCCGGCCTCCCATCAGCTCCATATTGGCCGACGTGGTCGCTTGCTCTGCTGCTGCCTGATGCAGAGGTCCCCTACGCTGTCTTCGATGCAGAGGTGAGGGCCACCGGAGGTTGGACTGCCCTCGCGCCACGCTGCAAAGACCATAGCTAACTCCGTCGGCGGGCAGTGCAGCAGCTTCTACTATGCGGCCACCGCCGCCGCCCCCCCCACATCACGGTTCCATGGACGTCTGAGATCCAACGAAACATCGATTTCCTCACGGGATGCATCGTCGGCGAAACTACTGGCTCCCCCCTGATTTGGCGATGCTTCGCACGGCGTTTGTGACCAGCGTCGGGGAGTCACCACCGTTCCACCTCAGCCGGGTCTCGACAGGGTTGTGGCTGGTTGTCCCCGGGTTGTCACAGCAGTGTCAGGCCCTGTTATCATCACCAATAAACCTCCCGCCTCACTCCTGGGTTAAATGGCGCCCATGGAAGATGGAGGATGGTGCGATGCCCGCCCCTCCGAGGAAACGACATACCATAGCCATTCATGGCCTCCCGCTCCACCTTCAGCGGTCGGAGGTCGTGACTACATCGCGAGACAGATCGACGACCCCATTACTGTCGTCTTCCCCCTCTTGTATCGACGGACTTCGCGACGACGACAGCGGAGGTCGAAATCCGGCCGGGCTGCTGCCTACCGACATCGATGATCCTCACCGCTGGTGTCGGTACCTTCATGCTACGCTTAGAGCTCATCGCGCGTGCCGCCTCGTGGGTCGAGGTCGCCGCCGGCCAGCAACTGTCATCGGCGGTCCTGAGGACACGAACAGCTAACACGGACGACGCCCGTACACAAGCTGCCTTGTCTTCGCCGTCCGCTAGTACCGGCCCAGGGCATGGTGTTTTGCACAGGCATGATGGGGCGTTGTCCGGCCGCAACGGCCGTACTAAAAGCAGGTCGTTCGATCGCACTACTAGGAGAGGGGGTTCACAGGGCCGGAATAGTCATATCAAGAGGCACGGCTTTGACTCCGGTGTGCATGGCTGTGACAATACTTTTGAAGGTAATGCGATGCATGGCCGTGGCACCAACTCTGAAGACTCAAGGCACGGTCGCAATTGAAATGCTGAGGGGGACAGCCGTGACACCACTAATATGCTGCACGGCCGGGATGCCACCACTAAAGATATGGGTCACGATCGTGACACCGACAATGGCGACAAGGGGCATGATTGTAACTTAGATGCTAAGGGCAGGGGGCATCAATCCGATGGAGAGCCAACCGGAGGCGGGCCGCCATCCTCGGTCCAAGCTGGAGCACAGAACCTCAACCCCCCACCCCACCGTCCTGCCCTCCCCATCATCATCTCGACTGCTTCTCTCATCCGCCACGGCTACCCATCATTACCGTCGTAGGCGAAGGTGCACCACAGCCACCTCAAATTCGTCGCCCCCACACTTGCCGCAGAGCTCCCCTTCGCCACTATTGTCGAGACTCGGGACGTTGGGCTCGTCTGCAGATTCACGTGAGGCCCTTATGTCTGAATCTCGTGACCAGGGACACCGTCGCCGATCTGCGTCGCTGCCCCCTGTGGGTACCCCATCGACTTTCACATCAGCAGATTGTTCTCTCCTGCCTGGTTATGATGAGGAGGAGGTCTGCCTCGTGGCTGGCACGGCCGGGTTGCGACATACACGCTGTCGGGCCCGCCTCCGTTCCGTGGTGGTTGGAGGTTCTCTCAGCCAAGGGATCAATTCTGTGATCCAATGAAGGTCCTTACATGGAATGTTCGGGGGCTGGGTGACCCCGGGAGACGACAGACCTTAGGCCGCTACCTTCATGAATGGCATGTGGACGTCGCCCTTTTACAGGAGACCAAGCTGACAGATTGCAGCTTAGGGATCTGGGGGCAGATTGGGGGGCTCCGCATGTCGGAGCATCTCTCGTTGCATGTTGTGGGGCAGTCTGGTGGTTGCATTATTGGATGGAGGCCGAATTTTCTGTCAGTAGTGAATTCTTGGATGGCCCGATTCTCGATGACATCCCATCTGTGAAGGTCAGAGGATGGCACTGACTACCTTATCTCTTGTGTTTACGGACCCTGCTCGGCGTCCCTACGCAGCACATTATGGGAGGAGCTTCGTGAGGCCCGCGCCCACCTTCCTGATGCTCAGTGGCTGATTGGGGGTGACTTCAATGTCACCCTTGACATGGAGGACCGGCCAGTCAGATGCCAGGGGAGAGACCAGGGTGCGGAGGAGTTTCGTGACTTCATTGACTCACAGTCGTTAGTTGATTTTTTGGCCACCAACTGTCGATTCACATGGAGGAGCACAGCTGCACCGGCTGCCAGATCGAGGATCGATCATTTTCTTGGCTCTCTTGAGCTCGCGGAGGCTCATCAGCTGGCGGATGTTCAGGCTCTTGATCGTCCGTTCTCGGACCATACCCCCTCCTATGGAGGTCCAACGACGATCAGACTCAGCGTTCCCTCTTTCGCTTCGAGAGATCATGGCTTTTGGAGGACGGGTCTCGACAGCTGGTGGAGGACCAGTGGCGGAGCGTGGCACCCTCGGATTCTGCTGCCAGGACTTTAGCGACGCGCTTATCCAGTTTGCGCTCATTCCTCTCTCAGCACCGTCGGCGGATCAAGGAGGATCGGGCTCGTCGTAGGACGGACGCCCTCGAGGTCATAGCTCGGATGGACCGCACTGAGGATTCTCGGCATCTCACTGACTCTGAGATGGATGAGCGCAAATGCGCACAGGAGACGATTCAGCTGGAGGACAGGATTGTGAAAACCCAGTGGAGACAACGATCCCGTCAGACCTGGCTCTAGGAGGGGATGCCAACACCAGGTTTTTTCACTTATATGCTAGCTCTCGCCGAAGGGCGAACATGATTGAGCAGTTAATTATACAGGGGCAGCAGATCTCCGACCGTCAGCACATTGGGGATTTCATCACTTCTTACTTTCGCTCCACTTCGCTGGCAGCCTTTGAGCCATTGGCGGTGGGCTCCTGGTGATATTCCTCGGCTGAGCGACACTCAGTCATCATTACTGATTCAGACGATCACGGAGGATGAGATTTTTGAGGCCCTTGGGGACCTCAATAGCGAGGCGGCCCCTGGCCCTGATGGTTTTCCCATCTTCTTCTATAGGGTGTTTTGGTCATTGGTGCGTCATGATATTATTGCGGTGATTCAGGAGTTCACTGACGGGAACCGGGGCTTTGAGCGTCTCAACCGATTTTTGTTGTTCCTGCTCCCGAAGCGCACCCCGGCAGAGCGAGTTGAGGACTTCAGACCGATCGTCTTATCCAATGCCATTTACCTTTTGGTGGTTCGGGTATTGGCGAATCGACTTCGTGAGGTTCTTCCAGTATTGATACATCCTGCGTAGTCAGCCTTTATCTAGGACAGATCCATCACCGACAGTTACACCATTGTAGCAGAGATCACTGCCCAGTGGAGGACGAGCTCCACTCAGGCCTTCTTATGGAAGGTTGACTTCTCCAAGACCTACGATACGATTGCATGATCCTTCTTGTGGCATGCCCTTCATGTTAGAGGCTTCCCGGCGACCTGGATCACTTGGATGAAGCGGTGCATCACTTTCGCTTCTTTCTTGGTCTTGGTCAACGGGACCCGTTCTGGGGATTGGGTTCAGCCTCAGAGGGGCGTCCGACAGGGTTGCCCTTTGGCTCTCATGCTGTTTGTCCTTGGTATTGATGCTCTCGTCAGATGCACACAGGCTTCCTGCGAGGCGGGACTTTTCCGTGGTTTCTCCACCAGCCTCGTACCTCTGCTCCAGTATGCGGACGATACCATTTTCTTCATCGAGGGCTCCGAGCAGGAGGCTCGACGGGTCACAATACTTTTGGATATTTTCAACGCGACGACTGGTCTCCAAATTAATCATGCCAAGTCCTCGTTCATCCCCTTTGGCATGATTCCGGAGGAGGCTCATCGGTGTGCATCCCAGCTTCATACACCGATCAGCACCCTTCCGATCACCTACTTGAGACTTTCGCTTTCATACCGCCGCATTGCCTCTAGAGGTTGGACGCCAGTTATTGAGTGTATGGAGCATAGACTTCACAGTTGGAGTGCACGTCTTTTGTCGCACGGGGGTCGACTCGTTCTACTACGGTCAGTGCTCTCGGCCCTTCCGACGTACTACATGTCGGTCCTGCCACTACCAGCTCAGGTTCTCAGAAGTTTAGACTCACTCAGGAGCAGCTTTTTCTGACAGGGGCGTGGCCTTGATCATCGCGGTGTCCACCTGATTGACTTGTCCAGTATTTGCCGGCCTGCCTCTCATGGGGGCCTAGAGGTCCGCGATTTACGGTATGCCAATTGGGCTCTTCTAGCCCATTGGCTCAGGCGGATTATGGGGCCAGAGGATACTTTGTGGCGTTCGATGTTCGATACATGATATGGCCGGGATCTATCTTGGGAGTCGAGATTCATTTTACCCCGAGGGGCATCATCTTTTTGACGGGGTGTAGCGGCCGTGGCGCCGCGGGTCTGTGACCTTATGATTCCTTCCCTTGGCTCGGGGAGGGATTTCTCCTTCTGACGGCACGCCTGGGCTGCTAGTGGCCCTCTTGCTGAAGCTTTCCCCCGACTTTAGGCCCTCTCGACTTTCCCCGAGGCGACGATTGTGGACACCTGATCCGAGGAGGGAGAGTCAGGCTCCGGTGTTTGGTCTCCCCGTTTCAGAGTACATTTGCTAGATCAGCGCTTCATCGACTTATTGGCCCTTCACCAGCGATTAGCCGGGATACGTCCGGACCAGTCCAGGTCAGATGGTTGGGTTTGGCTATCGGAGTCCTTCTCGGTGCGTAGTCTCTATATTCGCTTTCTTCCCGCCTCTACACTACCAGAGGATTTCAGGACGGATTGCAGGCTCATTTGGTGTACTCGGGTGCCGTTTAAAGTCAAGATCTTTGCTTGGCTTTTACGGCGTGGACGGCTTCTTACCAGGACCTACAGGGCGCGTTGGGCTCCGCACAGCGATATTTCTTGCGTCCTTTGCAGCGAGTCAGCCGAGGACATCATTCACCTCTTTTTCGATTGCCCCACATCTCGGGGCATATGGCAGCAGACTTCCATTGCGGCATTTTCTCTGTCAGATCCAAAGTCCATATGGCAGACCTTCCGGAGCATGTTGCATTAGAGACAAAGTTGGCGAGCGCAATTGATGACCTTCTTGGCCGGTGCCTGGGCCATTTGACTTCAGCGCAACCGGATTATCTTTTGTGGGGAGCGATGTTAGCCCGAGCGTGTTGTACACCACATCTCATTTCTTATCAGAGAGTTGAATTTTGGCTAGCTTTCCTATTGTGTCCTTAGTCACCTTTTGCTGCTCTTTCCGAGAGCTCTCACATGTACATCTTCTCATACTTTCATATATATATATATATATATATTGCTGGATGATAACCACAACTCTGATAGTCATCCTTTTTCTGCTAAAAAAAGTGAAGTTAAAAGGTAGACGGTGAAAGTTTTCAAAGATGAAGAGTATTTAATGAAATTTATTCAGATAAAAATAGAATACAAATAAAAAAAATGAGAAGATAAATGTTTGAATATAATTAGCATTCAGAATGAGAATTAGAGGGACAATTTATTTTATTATTTTTTGTTGGCATAGGAAAAAAAAATGGACACAAGCATAATCCCACGATTTCAAGATTTTTGTTTTCTAATTGCATTCCGATTTCAAACGTGATTTGTCAAAAATTAAAGAACCAAACTCATTATACTTTCTAGGGGATTAAGAAAAGCCCGAAAATATGGTGATTTTTAGGAATTTGGAATTCATCCGCTAATATTAGGATCCATAAAAAAATTAAAAAATCTAGTGAAGTTTATTTTTATTTATATAATTAATTCATAAGTTATTATTATTTTTATTATAAATATTATATATATTCATATTTTCTATCGTGGCTAAGTTAGTAACTTTAAAATTTTAATAATATATTATATATTTATTGTAAAATTAAATATTTTATGTTAATTTGAAATTATTATATATATTTAAAATATAATTATGAAGGTTTCGAAAAAATGAATGATTTTTATTTATCAAAATGATTTTAGAATGATTTTTAAATTTAAAAAATTAATTCAAAAAATAAAGGATAATTTTTTTGGACAAAAAAATAATCGACCGATTGGACTACTTTTGCCACTAGTAAAATAAAAAAAAGAAGCCCTATGAACTAACTTGTTCCTATTGATCGAATAATTATTGGGATGATATACTTGTAATTAAATTCATTATCTAATTAATGAAATAAATTAATATATCGTTATTTTAATGGTGTGAAATAGTAGTGCTCTTCTATCTGTTGCGTGCGCGTTTCGTGTGCCCCGAGCGCTCTCAGCGATGCTGTTGGCCTGTTGCGCGAGAGAAAAATATCCCTCGAAACTTTGAAAGATGTTGGAGATTTTTTAATCAAGTTATCAAGGTGCTGAAAGCCAAATGCGGCTCTTTTGAGCTCCCCAGTAGGCTAGCAAGAAGAGCAGCAGTTCCTCTCCTTCCCATCCCTCCGTCGGCCCTCCATCCATGGATTCGCTCCTCCTTCGGTCCTTTTCCCCGGCCTCCCGGGCGCTGTTGCCGCCGTCATGTCGAGGTGAGCGCCGAAACCTGTTTAAAAGTGGTAGAAATACGTGAATGGTCATGGATTTTGTTCGCAGGGTTCACTGCTGTGAAGAAAATGGTGGGACGTGAATTTGATGATGGATGTCCATCTACTCGAGATTTTTTTTTTTTTTTTTTTTTTTGGGGGGGGGGGGGGGGGGGGGGGGGGGGGGCAGAACACGCACGCACGCACACACATGCAATAAAGGAGGTTTTTTATTATTGAAATAAACAAAGGAGCGATAGTAAAATAGTTGGAACCAAATATGACAAACATGTTCATCATGTTCATTTTACATGTACCACAACGAACTTCCATCTAAATACTTTGGGGTCTAGTACAGAAAACATTGCCTTACCACTGAAACAATAACTTCAATGTATGAAATTACCAGAACTAACAGAAGAGTTAGACAACAAAAGTATTGTAACATTATACTCCTTGACAGAACTCTCTACTTGAAGATGATGCTGATAGGTCTACAGTTTTTTGTTTTGTACTTGGTTCATGTTTCTGTAGCTCTGCATAATTATAACAAGAATGTTAGTGTTGGGTTCAGACAAATTGATGAGGCAAAGAGAACGTGGTCGGTGAAACCACCAACTACAGAACGCCATATATATTTGAACTGACTAACAGAAGTCTTTTCTATAACATTATAGGTTCTTCCGTTCCAAGACAGGATTCCATTAGCAAGCCATGCAACATTAGTTTCCCATGCAGTGGCAGTCATCCAGTGAAATATCACTTTGGACATGCGGATAGAAGACATGCAAATATTGGGTTATCTCATGGACCATGCAAGTTAAGCTCTGCATCAGAACAACCTTTAGAATCTGAACCAGAAGTTGATGGTTCCAATAATGGGTGGAGTGCAATACTTGCTTCATTAGATGCCTTTTACCGATTCTCACGACCTCATACAGTTATAGGAACAGTAAGTATTTAAGAAGTCTTAACAAGTACTGGTCAAATCGCCTCCGCCAATTGCTATACTTTACTAAATGTCTATTAGCTTAAAGTCCATTGTCTTTGCAGATCCTAAGCATTATTTCAGTTTCTCTATTGGCAGTTCAAGATTTGTCTGATATTTCTCCATTGTTCTTTACTGGATTGTCGGAGGTGATATTCTGAACCTACAGTGTGCTCAATCAAAATAGTTTGAGATAAAATCTAACTTCTTTTTTATATATTTATTCATTTGTTCTCTATTGTAGGCAATTGTGGCTGCGTTTTTCATGAATATTTACATTGTTGGACTAAATCAAATATTTGACATAGAGATAGACAAGGTAAGCGCATTGAAATGGTTTCAAATGCATGTATTTCTTTAAGTGCAAGAACTGATCAAGGACTTAATTTATGAATGCATTGCTTTAGCATTCATACTATGCCTATAATGTGCAGGCGTGCAATTATTCTTCTACTTGTGCCATATTTGTTATCTGTGAAATCAAATACTTGTCTCTGTTGCAGGTTAATAAGCCATATCTCCCACTTGCATCTGGGGAATATTCTAGGCAAACTGGCATCACACTTGTGTCGGCATTTGCTGTCATGGTAAAATATCTCATGTTCTATGTCTATTTTGGGAATGCCATTTTTCCTTATTATGCATATCCACCGTGCAAAAGAAAAAATGTTAATAGCTACATAATCTGTTCTGTGTCTTTTAAAGAACCAACTTTCATCCTTAAATCAATTATAATAACTACATTCTTCAGAATAACTAAATAGGACCACGTATTCAAAGTATCATATATATATATATATATATATATATATATATTTCCATTTTCCTTTCTTTTCATGTATGCCTTAGATGTTACTCTATGACTGTGCTTGCTTGTTTGTTTCCTCTTACTAGGATGTATAAAACACAATTTCTGAACATGATATAAAATGTGCTAAATCAAGAGTGATAACCTGCTGACTTAGGCTTTTGTGTTTCAGAGCTTTTGTATTGGATGGATTGTTGGTTCATGGCCACTATTTTGGGCTCTCTTTGTGAGCTTTATTCTTGGAACTGCATATTCAATCAATGTAAGTTTGCTGTCTTTGATAAACTTAATCCTTTGTAAGTAATAGTACAACATAATTGTACTACTTGATGCTGTATGCAGAATTATGCGAAGTAATATGCAATTTCCTTCTTGTCCTGCATATGTAAGAGCAATTAAGACAAACATAGTTTTTATCTTTATGCATTAGAGGCTATAGACATTTCCTGGTTACAGACCAATTCTCTTGGGACAAGTATGCTAGCAGGAAAAAACCCCATGATCACATCAAATATTCCGTTTTGAGAGCTCTATATAGTCTTAAAGTATTCATATTCTGGATTTTCGAGGATTTAAGAAAAAAGAAAATTTCACGATATGCAATTTAAATGTTGCTGGTTTGGTAACTTGAGACCCTCATACTGTATATTCACAGGCACCATTTTTAAGATGGAAAAGGTTTGCTGTTGTTGCAGCTTTCTGTATTTTGGTGGTCCGTGCTGTGATTGTTCAACTTGCATTTTTCTTGCATATCCAGGTAAGTTCAAGTGACATAATGTGCTTGATTGACATGCATGTCATTTTTCTCTTTAACTTAAGCAATTATTATGTGCTGATTAATGTTGCAGACATTTGTATTTGGAAGACCAGCCAATATTTCCATGCCATTGATATTTGCAACTGCTTTCATGAGCTTCTTCTCTGTTGTTATAGCACTGTTCAAGGTATTATGATCTTCACCATGTCCAGCAAGTTGAAAGATAATATTTCATGGAGAAACCGTTGTTTTATATCATGAGAAACCTTTTATCTTTTTTGTTAATGATACCAACCATTAGTTTTTTTCCTTGTTCCACTCTTCTCTTGTTTTCCAAATTCTTTGCACATGTTATGCCTAAGAATATCATTGCTCGTATTAACTCCTTCAAATTTATTGTTTGTATGAGTACTGTTCAAGTTTCTTTCTTGATTGAAACAAAAGTTTAAGAGGTAATTTGGTTTAATGTAGTTAGAAAATCCGGAGTGTTTGTGGTTGTAAGTGAAAATCCTATGTGATCTACATTTTCGGGAGTTGGTTTTCAGTTGTTTGGATAGATGTAAGTGAAATCTTGAAAAGTGAATTATGTTGTTTGGTTATAGTTCGATGATGTAGATGATTAAATAAACATAATTATTTTTACTAAAAATACTTATTTAATTATTTGGATATGTAATTTTAATTCAATATAGCATTCAATTTTGTTTGATCTGACTTATTATTATATTTTATTTAAGTATTATCTTATTATTTAAAATTTTTTATTCAATGGTTTTTATCATTTTTATTTACCTCATTGTATCTTCATGTGTTATCTTACTCATATGTTTCATCAACAAGAAAATGTTTACAAACAATAGAACATTTATGAAGCTTATTTGTTTTACCGAAGGATGAGAGGAAAATGAACGAACCAAACCAAAAGGTAAAAAAACTAACCATGATTAAAAATAATAAAGATAAATAAATGCAAAATAAAATTATACCTTGATGTTCAAGGAACGAATTTGAATGTCAATGCACAATGAAAAGCCTAAGGAGATCTACTTCGCTCTATCCAAATCTTGTAAATGGCACATGGAATCAATGTTGTCAGGACAGAACTGGACAACGATCCAGAAAGGTGTTCGTTTTAGGCCGAACTGGACAACGATCTAGATAGGTGTTCGTTTTAGGTCGAACTGGTCTGTCAAACCATATAGTAATAAAATATTATATTTAATATGGTATACTAAATTAAGCTATTGTATTTTGATTATATACCTATGTCAAAATGTAATTATACGATTTGATGTTAAAATTATTATATACTTAATAAATGAAAATCTTATTGAATTTGATTATTATATGTAAATTTTCTATCCTTTAAATTTTTTGTATTTCAAATCTTTGTTTTTTATGTTAGAAGCAACAAATAAATTTTTTTTCCAAAATATTATGACAAGATTATATATTCTATAAATAAATATATAGTATGCTTAGTGGTTTATTAAATTTGAACTTATTACATATTAAAATAAATAAAATTTCAATTTGTTCATATATTATTATATATTATATACTATACTAAGTATGTTATAGTATTGTTGTATATTGTACATATAATAAAGAAGTTTGGATCATCCATCCCTAACTAATTTATCTAATATAATAAATATTATATATAATATAATAAATGTATAATTAACTTATATTATAATATACATTTATGATATTAAAAAAATTGAATAAAGTGATAATCCATAAGTTAAAGTTCAAAGTTTGATAAATTCTAGACTAAATGGAGGAAAAATGAACAAGTAAGGTGTACAAACATAATCCCACATTGACATGAAAGTAAAGGGACAAGTATAAATAAAGAAGGAGACTAATGAGCCAATGTGATTGCTTATGGAGAAAGTCCATCTTTGGATATTTTCCAAATTTATATAATATATAAGATTATCTCTTAACACGAAAAGATTAAAAAAATGGCTAGCCCAAAAACTGCGGTTCAACTCATTTTTTCTAGTTTTGACTAGTTCAATTCTGTTAGGGGTCCGGTTTTGGGTCTTATAATAAACCGTCTTGGTGGCCGGTCGACGGTCGGACCAGTCCAGACCGGCCAGCTGGTCCGGTCCAGTCCGGCCTTGATAACACTGCATGGAATTGATTTGGAAAGTTTGGGGCACTCTTGTATTCATATGTTGGTTTCCTGCATTTTCACCCTAAAAAATGTAATCCACCAAATAAATTGGCAAACAAATGTTTACAAACATTAGCACATATGTGAAGCTTATTTATGTTAGCAAAGGACTATAGGAAAGCGAACTGACCAAATCAAAAGATAAACAAATGTTTTTAATGTTTTGTTATGAAACTTACAAGAATTCATTACATTCTCCCACTTGGTCCTCATGCTTTTATCTTAATCCTTAATTCATCAAATCTTTATGCACAAATAAAATACATGAATCATGCAAATGTGTCATTGTAATTAACTAATATCTTCCATATTTTGCTTCTTTAAAAAACATCTTTACAACTTTATGAAATGAACCTCACGTTCATTTTGAGTCCAACATTTATAAGTTATTCTCAACGAAATATGTACTTTTCGATAAGAAATATATTTTTTCAAATAATAAGAGTTTCAATATATTTAACATGTCTATGCAATTGCAATATGATGGAATGAAGTCTCATTTTATTTAAATGTAAATTGGAAATATGGAGAAATACGTTGGAGTCAAAGGGTTTTCGTTTAAGTAGGAATAAAACAGAATATATGCATAGCAATTTCACAAATAAACAACTTAGAGACGATTTGAAAGTTAGGCTAGGGGAGGATATAATTCCTCAAGTGACAAAGTTTAAATATTTAGGATCAATTGTAAGACAAGATGGTGAGATTGATGATGATGTTAATCATAGAATTCAAGCTGGTTGGTGTAAGTGGAGGAAAGCCACTGGAGTTCTTTGTGATAGAAAAGTACCCAATAAAGTTAAAGGAAAATTCTATCGTACTGCTATAAGGCCAGCAGTGTTATATAGTAGTGAATGTTGGGCTATGAAGGGACAACATGAACGTAAAGTGGGGGTAGCCGAAATGAGGATGTTGAGATGGATGTGTGGTCATACAAGATTAGATAAGATTAGGAATGACCATATATGTGAACGAGTCGGAGTGGCTCCTATCAGTGAGAAAATGGTAGAGAATCGTTTGAGATGGTTTGGTCATGTTCAGAGAAGACCATTAGATGCGCCAGTAAGAAGAGTAGATCAAATAATCTGGAGTCCGATTAAAAGAGGGAGAGGGAGACCAAGGCGGACACTTGACGAACTAATAGAGCAAGATCTATTGGTGAATAATATACCGAAAGGTTTGGTTACTAATAGAGCGGAATGACGTCGTATGATCCATGTAGCCGACCCCACCTAGTGGGATAAGGCTTTGTTGTTGTTGTTTGTTGTTGTACTTGGAATTCTTTGGTGTCATGCTTTATCATTGTTTGCAATTAAAATATTATCCTCATACAAAACAAAGAAGAAAATTTTGTTCCCGCTAAACTTTTGGTGAATATATCCATAATGCTTCTCACAAAATGGATTGGCGAAATAATAACATGAAGTTTTAACTATCATTGATGGGATGCCTATTTCAATGCATAATATGAAAATTTTAAGTTTGCATACCAAATGTCATTTAGATTGCTTTATATAGATTTCTTTTTGCATATCTCCATTCAGAAATGTTGTTTTCACTTTTAGATCAAAATGAACAACTAATGTCATATTGATACAAAGATTTCTTTTGCAAATACAAGAGAAAATGTCTCCTTATAATCAACTTTTGAATGAATCATTTTGCTACGAGTCTAACTTTATATCTTTCAATGTTGCCAAATGAACCTCTTTTAGTTTTGAAGAACTATTTATACTCAATGGTTTTAGAGCCTTTAGACAATACGACAAAATCTCAAACTCTTCCTAGTGTCATTAAATTCATCTCCTCTTCCATAGCACTATGCTATAGCTCAAACTTTGTGCAATTCATTGTCTATGTCAAAATATATCTTTCATAAATACACAAAGAAACTACTAGATATTGATTACCTTTTAAGCCTAGTTGATATTCTTAATATTGTGTCATCTTCCTATCGAGAAACATGATATGCAATTAATTGTTCAACAATTGGTTAATTGTTCGTTATCTTGATCTACAATGTTATCATCAATAGCATCTTAGTGATTGATTGTATTGTACTATTTGGAGGTGCAACCTCAATCATTTCATTTTTTTGGAGTAGAAGTTTGCAACTTTAACTAATCATTTAAGAAATTATCTATGGTTTTGATCAACAAATCAAATTCTTTTAAAGAAATTTTGTATTCATGGTTTCCAAATCAATTCTATATATGATCTACAAGTTTTGGTTAGAGAAATAGCATCTCCTTAGTCTTTTCTTTATGAGTTGACATTCAAATTCGTTCTTTGAATATCAATGTTCGGGCATATAATTTTATTCATATTAGTTTATCTGTAATTATTGTTGTTAATCATGGTTAAGAAAGTTATTTATTCTATCACAAGAAACTAATAGATTCTTAATATTTCTAATCATGATTAATTTTAATGTTTAATAAATCTGATTTTCTTCATAGTTTTCTTGTTACGAAAAGAGGGAGAGAGACAGAGCAATTATGCATATAGAAGAACAGAAGATTTACGAGGTTCTAGGCTATGTTTTCGGACGGCGGCGGCTCTCTTTGCTATGGAATATTGATGATTACAAGGATACCGAATAACTTAGCCGTCATAGAGTTTATATAGGTGACTTCAATACAAAATATGAAACAAAAATCCTAAAACCGTTTAGGTTTCGGAGACTCCGCCGAAATAACTCGGACATAGACCCCCGTAAGGGATGTGCGGCTTCGAGGCCCCCATTGTTTAAGCGCCTAACATAGGGGTTCATATAAGGTTACATATTCAAGGCATTATCAACATTTCTGTCTTCCTCCATTACTTTTGTGGACCCCACATACTCGCTTCCATTGGTGTGCATGAAGTCATGATTGCTTTTAACATTTTCTTCATTCGGAAATGCAAATCCGGAAGATGAAGTTGGAAAGTCCTCGAACTCAATTACTGTATCCCAAAATCTGGTGCAACCAAACAAAAATTTAGTTACCGTAATGAGCCTTACTGGTAGTCATTGTTACATCAAAACAAATGGGTCCCAAGTAAATTTGGCCTTTTGGTTCAAGTTTGTTAGCCATATCCATTGGCTTTAAGTAGTGGGAAAATGAAATCACCATCACCACCAGAGGTCGAAAGTTTACCAAAAGAAACTTATAATAAGTGAGTAATGGCCCATGAAGAAATTCATAAATTCTGGCAAAAGTTGTTTTAAATCCATTTATTGTTAGAATACTGACTATTCTATGTGAAGTCAGCAATATCAAATGCAAAAATAGTTGGTGTATACAGACTGTTTCATATGACATTTCAAAGCTATGTTGGTCTTATCCCAACCCAAAGGTTTAGGAAGGTCAATCAAATTAATTATCTAAGGAATGCCAACCATAGCTATTTGTGTCTAGTGTCTTGTGAATGATAATTTTTTTATCCTTTCTTCACGGTTTTGTAAAACTCATATTGTTATTTTGATAACATGAACATAAGTTAATGAAGCAGCAGATCATTTGTAAGTAGAATATTTATGCAGGCAGTCTTTTAGCATGCTCCTTGAATTATCTTAAAACATTCTTGAATCTGGATGATTTGGATCTATAAGTGTCATTCATTGTGAATGTTTCGTTGTGATTCTCAACACTGAAACATTACAAGATTAAACTAGTGGAAGCAAACCTTTTCAATTCATACACATTGATAGCTTCAACAATTCATGCTAAATTAATGGGATATAACATTCTGTGTGGTTGTTAACATTGGTACATTTTCATCAACGGCCTTTGTAAGTTGTGCTACTTTCATATTTTGAACCTATAAATCAACTTTTATGCAGGATATACCGGATATTGAGGGAGACAGTATATTTGGCATCCGGTCCTTCAGCGTCCGTCTTGGTCAAAAACGAGTATTGGACTAAAACAATAATTACTCAGTCAATGTTGTTTGAACTTTGTCTATTTTCTGATTGCAATGACCTTGAGCAGGTTTTTTGGATTTGTGTCTACCTCCTTGAGATGGCTTATAGTGCTGCTATGGTGATTGGAGCCACCTCATCCTGTTTATGGAGCAAAGTTATCACTGTATGTTGCCAACTGCCAATTTGCCCTACTCATGGTTTTAACTTCACATACTAGCAACTTATCTTTGGCTTAAAATTACAATGAACGTGGCTGGCATATGTAATCCTCTTGTACTAATTGAAGCACCAATTCCCTCTTTTGCATAGGACAAATAGATTACAGTTAGTGACGAAAAAATCTATTTATTCTTATATTAGCTACTGAAAAATTGTTTATGGGCATCTTCTGTTAGCAAGTTTGAATTGAAATCAACAACATTTCAAGCCTAATTGCGATTTGTTGAGAATATTGTTTCCATAACTAGTTTCTATAAATTAATTTCACATTTTGTATTTACATATGGGAGCCTATTTAGGAATAGTCTATAATCATTAGCTCATCTATTATGTTTCTTTCACCTATCAATTGTTTGGAAGAAAATTAATTTTCAACTATTAATTGTTCATGAATCATGTGTTTCAATAATTTTGCCTAAGAACTTTAATTTTGTATTTTGGAATCTGCAGTACTATCTAGAATGATACTGTGTTTTATTTCCATTTTTTGCTTTATACAGGTCTTAGGCCATGCTATTTTGGCTTCAATCCTTTGGAATCGTGCTTCATCAGTTGATACAATGAATAAGGCTGCAATAACATCCTTTTACATGTTTATTTGGAAGGTGAACCATTGAACTTATCGTTTACCTAAGGCAATTATCTGAAAAGGTTGACCAAACATGACATATTGGACAATTCTCCTCCAGTCTATAACCCTTCAAAATTCTTGATCAGCCAATAGATTCTTTTTTGTTCTTTCTAGATTAAATGTTTTGGACATGTTTCATACGCACTCTTAATCATACTTTTGGCATGAACTAATTCAAGCATTTACAACTTTAGTGTATCTGATTTGAGCAGAATGATGTCATGGCAGGCATTAGTTAATGCAACAAGTTTGTATTAGTTGGTACACAAAAAATTATTGCATGGAAATGCAATTTTACATTTCTTTTACCTGTGAGTTTTTTCTTTCTTCATTAAATGAATCAACTACATGAATAATCATACTTCTGTTATTAATCTTTTTATTGCAATTCAATCTTATGTTTCCATTTACTAATAGATGCATAATTTCATGCATGATTTAGATATTAAATTTAACTATTGCCATTGCAAACTTTATATGCTATCTCTAAATCATTCATTTTTCTCTGTGGTTCTTGAAAGATTGTTTGAAGCACTCTATGTTTTATGAAGCTAAAACATTTATTCAATTTCTTCTGTTTTGGTTGACAGCTCTTTTATGCTGAGTACATGCTCATTCCACTTGTGAGGTGACAAGGGGGATAATATTACGTTGGGGATGATTCAGTAGTGTTCTTATAATTCTACTCTCAGCTGCTTATTCTTGGAATCTTTTCTCAAAGTTCTGTTGTATATTCATAGTATCTATCACCTCATTATCTGTACCACATAGTATAGCTAGTTAATTAGGAAATGTCTATTATTTCTATCTCGAGAAAATTGGAGTTAACGGTTTTCACTTTTTATTGGTTAATTAACTGATTTGTAGATGTTGGATCTTTTGGTATTAGCAATTGACTTCTCAGTAGAGAGTAATGCAACTTTGTAAACCTTCGTTTATAAGAGTTATAACCAAATATATGATACGTCAGCTGTCTATATGAGAATACACATGAAAACACAAGGTACAACCTCATTTAACTTGATATGTGAAAAAATATATAGGTTAATTTTCTGCAGGAATTCAATAGACATGAAAGTTCTGCAAAGTAGCTCGTGGTCCTTTATTTACTGTTTAGGGATATGTGTAGCTCATGCAATAATGGAACTACGCATTCAATGCTTGTAGGATAATACTTGGGCATTCATCCTGTGGATAGAAGTTGTCTTGAGATCCATTTATACCCCATATGCTTTCTCCTCCAATTCTGACCGTTTACAGGAGTGACACTACAGACAAATATGTATGAGCATCAATGTTTACATCAAACTATCCGTATGGATCAAGAAGCCAATTTGGTTCACATCAACAATTAGGTCCCAAAACATCTTTTGACTCTAACAAGTGAAGCATGGATGATTATTTTTGAGGAGCAAGAATTTCCATGCACCAATGAGTGTTGCCATCTGCCTGATCTTTTGATGGAGACCAGAGCTAAGTTGATTTGCCTTCTTCACATGCAGGAGGCCAATGATACTCTTCCTTTAGTTCTGGCACAACATATATATGCACCAAGGTGGGTGATGATACAATCATGCATGCAAAGGTGCACCACCACCTTAAAGATTCTCCACTACAGAAGATGGCAAAAAGAGGAGGGGGAAGAGGAGGACTAGGCAAAGCCACTAGCCACTGCAAATGATGCCATTGCTGACCTTGTAGCTTCAGAGGCTGGTGGTGGATTGGGGGAGAGAGAAAGAAAGAGAGATAGGGAATGGTTGTTCTATAACTAAAGTTGGAGGAGTTGATTTTTTTTATTCTTCTCTATCATCAAATTTATCCCTCTTGTCAGGCAACAATGCCATTCCACTTTATAAAGGGCCTCTCCCTCACATGTGCGCAAGTCTACACCGCAAGATTTGCTTTTTCTCCCCCTATTCAATGTCTTGGTGGATCATTTTCTAGTTTTTCCTTCTTTTTTTCAGTTTGTGACCCCAACTGATTCATGTGAAACATCTCCCGTCCTCTCTTTTTCTTCTCTCGGTGCCTTCGCTGTTGATTTATTTTGTACACGCAATTCACCATTAGCAATTTCCACAGTACAGAAATCAGTACCTTTCCAACGAGTCGTGTCCTTGAAATTAAACCTCTCTTAGTGGAGTCATGTGCTATTATTTGCTTAAATGTTTGGGACTCATCTCATTTTTATTTACTCAGATTTATTTCTGTCGTCTTTTATAACGCTAGAAAAAAAAAGTTGAAAAAGGAAACACTAATTGATGCTAAACTTTCATGCAATAATGCAATGAGCAGGCAGTTGCAACCTAAAGCAACACATACAATCAGCAGCCAAGCCAATATTACAGAAAAAAAAAAGAAGGTTAAATCCTGAGATGGACTCAGCAGCCAACCAGCAAGAACTGTTCTTGAATCCAAATCTAACATCAAATCTTGCAGAGCTCAGAGTTGTCCGGTTAATTAATACAACAACAACAAAGTCTTATCCCACTAGGTGGGGTCGGCTACATGGATCATACGACGCTATTCGTTGATCCATGTTCATGAGATTCGACAGGATTTTACATTGATTGTCGGGGCCTAACACAATCCTCCTTCTTTATCCGGACTTGGGACCGGCTATAAAACATAGGCGGAGTTTGTCCGGTTAACTAATACTTCTGCAAATTTCTTCTGGAATGGAAAAAAAAACAGAAAGAAACAATTTTCACAAAAAGGGAAAGAAAAGGAAATCTTTAATTTTCAGCTTGCTAGATATGTGTGATGGCATGGAGAATTGGGAGCTGCAGGTTGCAAAGTTCGCCTTGGGAAGGCCGAGACGAGATCTTGCAATCTCCATCATCCTGTCAGCTTCACGCGGCACCGACTGCACGAGAGATGGTTCATCTTTTTTTTTTTTTTGTTCTGCCCCAGTCCACTTCAAGCTCTCTCGCCTACTTTGGCCTATCTATCGATCAGCTTCCTTTAATGGACTGAAATGCGTATACTGCTCAGTTCAACTTCAGCTAATTATTCAATTTAAACTTCATTGAATACTAAAAATTATGAAAACAAATTCATTGAAACTCCCTCAAAGTTTCAAAACTATTAGTAATTCTCTGGGTTAATAAACAAACACTGTAAATAGTGATAGTTGTGAAATCATTTTTCGTATTCAAATTATTCAAAAAAGTTGAGGTGTTTGAGTGAATACACTTAATTTTGCATCATGGCAGGGTTGTTCTTCTTTCTTCCATAATCCATATCACAGAGGTCTTATCACGCTGCCAAACTTTTACCTTTCTTCTTCTTCTTCTTTTTGATACGATCATCATGCCGAACTTTGGTTTCACTCCTTGGCACTTAATGTTAGATAATGATTCATCATTCATAAAGTTCAAATCTTTCGTCTTTCAGACTGCACACAGTGAGTTAAAATGGAAATTATTGGATAAGTTATTTTTCCCCTTAGTCTTTTCTTTTCTTTTCTTTCTCTTTTTTGTTTCACTTTAGACTCGCCAACCTTCCTACGTTTCTTTCATCTTCTCCTTGTGGCATGATATTTAAGTTTAACAAAAAAAGGTGGCTTGAGGAGAAGAAATCTGAATTGAGTTCTATTTGCTAGTGATCTTGCGTCACTTGTACCACTGTACCACTCGTCTGTGTTATCAAAGTGGAGGGTATATGTTCCATTCGGAGATCTGCATATTTTGTAATCAAGAGACAGCATGATGTGTCACACACAGTTCCTTCACAAGGAACGCATACTGAGTCTACACTTTTTTTTTTTACTGAGTCTACACTATGTGACTTGTGCTGTGAGTGAGGAATGGAATCACAACTCTCTCTCTCCTCTCTCTCTCGGTTCAGAAATGGTTCCTCTTTCCTCTAGATATGGTGCAGGTAGCATAGTTAGGCAGTTATGCTGCTTATGACTGGATCCACAGAAAAGAAGCAACACACATGAATTGTAGGTGCCTGGTGCCCTTTTGGATGCCCATAACTTGTCTAGAACTTGTCCTAAAGCCACTATTGTCCTAAAGCCATTCAAAGTTTACATCATCCTTGGCCTCTTCTTCTCATCTGGCACGTTACTTTTCCTCTCTCTGTCAATTGCAAGCATATTGCCCTGCAGGTATTATTCTATGTCCAATGCAAAGTGGGTTTTTCCATATGTTGTCGCCGAGTAATTTTGCTGAATGTTCTGTAAGCATAATCTGGATCTACATAAAATGATATGATCTTAAACAAAATAAATATCACAAAAAATGTTACAAATATTTTGATAGAAATTCTTTGCGACTTCAATGGAGAATTGAGGTTCAATTTATCACTTAATTGAAACAATCTAATCTGATACAAATAGGAATTAGAAGTTTCACAATGACTAAAAATATATCTCAGAAACATTTTCTGCCCGGACAGAATTCTCTGAACATTACTCAGATGCTCATTGTTGTCTGTCGCTCGTGCCATATGGGCTTAGGTGTTTCGATCAACAGAAGAACATAACAAAAAAATAAAAAGAAAGAAAAGAAATCTACTTTGGGTTAGGAGTTCAAGTTCTGAATCTTCTGAATGCAGAAGCAAGCACTGGAAAGAGACATCAGAAGCAGAAACTTGCGGGCCAAAAGTTTGTGCTCTCTGACTCATGCAGAAACTCACTTCTTTTCAGAGACTTTTCAGCTAAAAGCTCTCTGCATCACTTGATGAATAATGGATCAGATAATAGAGCATTGATGCGGTAAAGCGCATGTTTGCATTGGTTAAGATGCAATTTGCCCATTAAATTTAGAATGATGACAGGAACACATATTGCAGGGCATGAAATCATAAGCTAAAGGAATTAAAACAGGTCATGACAGATGATTTTTTCGTTTCCTTAAAAAAAAGTGATCCAGAGGTAGTTGAACAGTTCAATGCGGCTACCCGATCATGCATGTCTAGAAGCATTTAAATATTCAACCGAAACTACTAAATGTTGAGGCATTAGATCAACTTGATAACTTAGAAAACAATTCGAATGACAACCAATTTGCATAAGAAATGTTTACTTCCATTTTCCACATAGAGTGCGTGCATCTTAAAGAGGGGCATAAACATGCAGTGTTGCGTCATCTGCAATAATGTTGTTTGTTGTCATTGGTGATGTGACAGCAAGATTCAACGATGGTTTTCGATTACAAAATCTTAGTGCTCGTGGATGACATGATGTGCACAAAATTAGAAGATATAATTTAGCAAAGTGTTCAGCGTATAAAAGTAGGCGCCGAGCTGTTTAGGTGGAGTATTCCAATTATAATTTAAGTAGAATGATTGATGCTTTTTTATTTTTTATTTGTTATTTTTCAAACCCGACTATAAAATAAACCTTGTGTTCATCACATTATTAGTTAGACAGATGACTTATCACCCTGTTTATCTAATGGTCAGAAAATGGGGTGTATAGCACCCCTTCTATTTTCCATATATATATATATATATATATATATACACACATATATATATATACATATAAATCTATATTATCGTTGACATTCATGTATTATGTCTTGTAAACTATTGCATGATCATTGAATTGTCACAATAATGATCAAACTATTTAACACATGATAGAGTATAATTGTCATTCAGTTAACTAAGTAAACTGGCTGAGGTGATGTTCTCTCATGTAGTACAAATTAGGGAAGTGCCATTGCTGAAAAGATTTTAGAGATCAGATCAGTGTGAATCTAATGAACTTGTGAAGAATATGATAGATAAACAGGAGAGAGAAAGTGAACATTGTACCTGGAATTTGGCACATTTCTCCAGGATTTTACATCCAAGCAAGAATCCAGAAATTTAATAGCCTCTCAAAATGAGCATTGTACAATTATGGATGGAGGAAAGAATTCCAATAAGTGAAGAAGGGGACCAAAAACCCATTCTTCCTCTCTGTCCCCACTCCAAATATGCCTCAGCTCTTTTGGTTGAGTGGTTCCTGTATAAGATAATGGGAAGCAAACATAGAATTCGTTTAGGTCCTCCTTCTGTTGCCAGCCATCAATGATAAGAACATTTGTGGACACAGTAATTAACCTTCTTCATGGTACAAAACATATGCATGAAATAAAACCCCCCCAAAGAAAGAACTTTGATCCTGATTCAACTGATCAAATTTGTACTTGCAGGATGCTATCACATCCAATTTATCTCTTGATTGCTTCAGGTCTTAATTCACAGTTTGTGAAAATTATCATTGATATTGATTTATAAACAAATGAAATTTCATTTATTCTTAGGAACTCTATATATATATATATATATATATTGAAGAGAAAAATTCTTAAACAGTAAACAGTACAAATGATGTCATAATGTGTTTTTCCTATATTTCAGTTTTTATATTTTGTATTCACTTTATAGTAACTCAAAACATGTAAACCAGACTTAGATATATGCCTTCCATTGCCCATGACAAGCACATAGATATACACCAAAGTTAGTCTTAGCAAAGGTTAATCAAATTTTCTTGTTTTCTTAATAATAGCTGAAAAGTTGTCACTTGAACCCCCCTTACTTTTTAATGCAACTTTCTTGGCGAAATGCAGCTGCATTCTTTGGGGCCATATTCCAATTTAGACTTTTGATTTGGTTGGCATGTGGACTTTTGGCCTTTTTTTTTAATTAAATGGATGGCCGCAAATTAGTTAGAAAGGTTGGTTGCAATTGACATCAAGTAACGTAGAAACTTGTGGGCAAAAGCTTTAGGCCAAGTGAAAAAATATGGTGGCTTCTATTTCCCTAAGACTAGTCGCAATTAATACTGATGCACCGTTTTTGCTGAATCCAAATTGATCACGGACCATGTTCTGTTTTTCAGAAAAAAAAAGATCTCAATTATATGGTTCTTGGTCAACTCTAATTTGTATTTCTATTTTCTCAATATTAGCGAAATTGCCTTTTAAAAAAATTTATTATTAATCGAAAGGTCACGAGTTCGAATCTCGTTAATAAAAGATATGTGATTTTTTTTAATTTGCTTACGTTAATTTATGGGTCTCCTTTGTAATCGAAAAACCCAGGTAATTTAGCAACTAACTGGTACCAGCATTTTAAAATTGGATCGGCTCACACCAAAAAAGATTGGTTGAACCAACAAATCATTTTGCCCCATTTCAAAAAAAAAAATGAAGCGAAAATATGAAAGATAAAGAGAAATAAAAGTGTAATTAGGAAAGAAAGATGAACGAACTGAAATTGGAGGAAACTACGAAAGAAATATATTGTGAAAGATGAATTAGAATGGTGAAATTAGTAATAAGGGGAGTTAATTTGAATCACGGAAAATCAATTTGAATTCGGTGGAGGATAAGAAAAAGAGAAAGAGATAAATTTTAATTTAAAAAAAAATGTTCACAAATTTTTAAAGAGGAACAGATAATATTTATAAAAGGAAAATTATTGTATTGATATTAATCATTTTAAAATGGATACTAATATGATAATGTCCAATTTTTTTTATTTTTATGATTTCACTTTCATTGTTATTATACTTTCAAAGTCAATAAAAATATATAGTTTTTTAATATAAAAAAACATAGTCCGATTCAACCAGCTAGTTCCACTATTGATCGGATCTTTTAAATACAAAATTGAATATTTTGTTTAACAAAAAAAATATTTTTTTCTTCGATTGACACTTCAGTATTTCAAGTTTTGTCCCGGTGCTATTTTGAGATCATTGAGGCAAATGAAATGCTGATTAAAAATCCTAAATGGTACACCAAACCCAAGTGACACGTTTCATGTGCATGCACTCGCCCACATCACATTAATTATATATTGTTAACAAATAATTCGGCCTCCTATCAAAGTCAAACACATCCTAACCATAATATTTAATGTCAATTTACATTAATTTATGACGTTTAATTGGTTCGATATATATTTTACATTGCAGCTAATAATGAACTCTTCTTGTTAATCAAGTCAGCGAGGCATGGGCATGACATAATTTTTTTCAGTGCTACATAATTTTAAGTATCTTTTTTAAAAAAATAATTGTTTATTAATTGACTTCTGCTTATAAAAAAAACTTTTTATCTTATGATGATTAAATGTCTTAATTCTTTTTAAAATCTTCTCTCTCCTTTTCGTTTCTGAAAAATTAGAACTTTGCTTTTTCTAGCTCGACGTGCATGAACCAAAAACGCGTTACCATTATGATTAATTACCCGTAGTTTATTATGATATTTAATGTGACATTATTCAAATATTTATTTCCGGCAACCTTTTTTTTGTATTCCTAAGCATTTTGATGTAGAAATGGTTGATTTAAAGTGCCTGCAAAATTCTTGTTTTGCATCTGCTATAACGTGAAACATTTATGATCACACGCGTAATTTTTTATCCATAAATTACTTCTTTTCATTAGTGAAACGCTTGAACCGAGACAGAATTATGCACACGCTAATAATAAAGGAAAAAAAATAAAGCTTAAAAATAATTTAATTTTTAAGAATGAATGAATAGGAAAATATTAGATTAAAATTTAAGGATAAATAAATGGATACATCACTGGTGAATTCGGATTACTTTAGTTTTAATTTTTAAACACTGATAAATTTTCTTTCTTGATAGAAAAATGCTGACAAATGCATTTAAAAGTTTTATCATGTCCTATTTAATTTAATTTAACCCAAAAAATTATTTTAAAATTTGATTTATAGATTTTTTCTTCCTATACCACTTTTCAACACGTTTTTTTTCTCATTCTAAATAAATAATTTTTTTATTATTTATTAGACCGGAAAAATAATGATGTAAAATGGGGCCTACGGTGGAACCCACCGACTCTTTTGCGGACGTACTATAAAAATGCGGCTGTGCGGGGCGCCTTTTCTGCCCCCCCATCGTCTCAGTCCTCTGGGAAGCGAGCGAGACGTGCGAGTGCTCCACTGCCGCCGGCCATGGTCGCTGCCTCTTCTTCATCCCTCGAACTGCTCTAGGATTCATCCTCTCTCTCTCCCCTCCTCCTCCTCCTCTCCAAAGGTCTCCTCCTGAGGTTTGCTTCTCCGGCGATCGGTGCTCGTCGGCGGCCGACATGGGCGGCTTGGAGGAGATAAAGAATGAGAACGTCGACCTGGTGAGCTTAATTCTTTCCTGTTTCAGAATTTCCTGATTTATTGTTGTTAGTCGCTGTTGTTGCTGCTGCTGGTGACGATGCAAGCATCGGTTCTCCTGGTCCTCGATGAGCGATGGCTTTTGGTTGGTTTGTTTTGCATGCAGCAGATGTAAAGCCATCATATTCTTTGCACTTTAGCGCGGATTTTTCTAATGACCTTTTGATCCTAAAATAAAGATATTACGATAGAGGTTCCTCCATATATATATGCTTTCCATCATAGCGAAGAAGTAAAGCCTGTTAATTGATGTGCTTTCCTTTTTTTTTTTTTACCTTTGTTTCTTTCATTGAAGTGTGTTTCCAACTTCATTGGAGGAAAGAGTGGACAAATCGGAAGTAGTTTATGTTTATTACTGCACAATTTTGGTGCTCTATATCTTTCATTTCTCAGTTCGTCTTTTATCGTTTTTTAGGACACAGCAAAATAGGATTCTCTTACAGTTTTTTTTTTAACTTAAAAATTGTTGTTTTTTATGGAATGCTGCTACTCGTTAAACCAAAATTCTCATTTTGTTAGTTTATTTGAGCTCTTCCATTAACCAAAGTAGGAAAAGGTTAAAAGCGAATGTAATAAGAAAAGTGGGTTCTATTTTGGACGATTGCGATCGAACGAGGGTCCACGGAATAAATTCCTGTTGGGCCTGACGAAAATATTAGAACTTTTTTGGGATTATTTCGAACTTATCGCGAAAAAGGGGGGATGGATTTGTTTTGTTTTGTTTTTTTTCTTTAAAGAAGAGTTCAAATTGTAGTAAGCGTACTTTGGTTTGTTTCCGCTGACAGGAGCGGATTCCTATCGAGGAGGTGTTCGAGCAACTGAAATGTACCAGGGAAGGTCTGTCAACGTCGGAAGGAGCCAATCGGCTCCAAATCTTTGGACCCAACAAGCTCGAAGAGAAGAAGGTATGATTTCTCCCAATTTCTTGTTACAATTGTTTGTGTCCATGGCTTTTAAGGTGACTTGGTATGTTTTGATGTAAAAATGAGACTTTTTTAACAACAGGAGAGCAAGATACTCAAATTCCTGTTGTTCATGTGGAATCCGCTGTCCTGGGTCATGGAAATGGCCGCCATCATGGCCATCGCCTTGGCCAACGGCCAGGGGAAGCCGCCTGACTGGCAGGACTTTGTCGGCATCATCGTTCTTCTCCTCATCAACTCCACCATCAGTTTCATCGAAGAGAACAACGCGGGAAATGCCGCGGCTGCTCTCATGGCCGGCCTTGCCCCCAAGACGAAGGTTTTGCATTGGTTTTACATGCTTACAGTCTTCGTCCTTTCGATCTTTCTTTCCTGATTTACAACTGTTAATTTGATGACTGGCGGCAGGTGCTCAGGGATGGTCACTGGAGTGAGCAGGACGCTGCAATTCTGGTGCCCGGCGACATTATAAGTATCAAACTCGGGGATATCGTCCCTGCGGATGCGCGGCTTCTGGAAGGAGATCCTTTGAAGATTGATCAGTCTGCCTTGACCGGAGAATCTCTCCCTGTCACGAAGAATCCCGGAGATGAGGTTTTCTCTGGCTCCACCTGCAAGCAGGGTGAGATTGAAGCAGTTGTCATCGCCACTGGTGTGCACACTTTCTTCGGAAAGGCAGCGCATCTGGTGGACAGCACTAATCAAGTTGGGCACTTCCAGAAAGTGCTCACAGCTATCGGCAACTTCTGTATCGTCTCCATTGCTGTTGGGATTATTGTTGAGATTATAGTAATGTATCCTATTCAGCACAGGAGGTATAGAGATGGAATTGACAACCTCTTGGTCCTCTTAATTGGAGGCATACCAATCGCTATGCCCACTGTCCTGTCAGTGACCATGGCTATCGGGTCCCATAGGCTATCTCAGCAAGGTGCTATCACGAAGAGAATGACTGCCATTGAGGAGATGGCTGGTATGGATGTTCTCTGCAGTGACAAGACTGGAACACTGACCCTCAACAAGCTGAGTGTTGACAAGAACCTGATTGAGGTGTTTGTAAAGGGTGTGGATAAAGAGCATGTGGTTCTGTTGGCTGCAAGAGCATCAAGGACGGAGAATCAGGATGCCATTGATGCAGCCATGGTTGGGATGCTTGCTGACCCAAAAGAGGTATTGCTTGAGAAGAAATTTATGACATTAATAACAGTTATTTCTTGTTAATCCACTTTATGTTTGACAAAATCTCATCATACGGGTCCAATGTTTCACTTTTTCAGGCTAGAACTGGTATTAGAGAAGTGCATTTTCTTCCATTTAACCCTGTTGACAAGAGAACTGCTCTGACATATATCGATTCCAACGGCAACTGGCATCGCGTGAGTAAAGGTGCACCGGAGCAGGTAATGTTTTTCTCTTCCACTCCTCTTTTGTTCTTTTCAGACTGCACTTAGCTGACTAGTATCTTAACTAACAATTCTTTCTGGTGTGATCAGTTTTCACTTTGCTTTAAAAAAAACTGAATAGCTGTATTGTTGAAAATTATTGATTATCAATAAATTACACCCTTTTGTTTGGAGCAGATTTTGAACCTGTGCAATTGCAAGGAAGATGTCAGGAAAAAGGTGCATAATGTGATTGACAAGTTCGCAGAACGTGGGCTTCGATCATTAGCAGTTGGAAGACAGGTCCTTTTCTTACTTTGCAAGTGACTACTAGATAATACATTGATTCCTCACAAAACTTTTGTCATGTTGCAGGAAGTCCCAGAGAAGTCAAAGGACAGTCCTGGGTCTGCATGGCAATTTGTGGGTTTGTTGCCTCTGTTTGATCCCCCAAGGCATGACAGTGCAGAAACTATCCGCAGAGCTCTTAACCTTGGTGTCAATGTCAAGATGATTACTGGTAGTTAAAGTACCTATTATACAGGAAATTTTACCAAGTTTTTCCTTTTCCTAATGTAAGTATTTCCTGCTCAGGTGACCAGCTTGCTATTGCTAAGGAAACAGGCCGAAGACTTGGAATGGGCACTAATATGTATCCTTCATCCTCTTTGCTTGGCCAGAATAAGGATGCATCAATTGCGGCACTTCCTGTAGATGAATTAATTGAAAAGGCTGATGGGTTTGCAGGAGTCTTTCCAGGTGAGCATAATATTTCCAGTTTGGTATTTGATCAATGTGTTCTAGTTTAACTAATAGGCACTTCTTTCTCGTGGATAGAGCACAAATATGAAATTGTCAAGAAGTTGCAGGAGAGGAAGCACATATGTGGAATGACTGGCGATGGAGTTAATGATGCTCCTGCTTTGAAAAAGGCAGATATTGGAATTGCTGTTGCTGATGCTACAGATGCTGCAAGAAGTGCTTCTGATATTGTCCTCACTGAACCTGGACTTAGTGTCATTATCAGTGCTGTTCTTACAAGCAGAGCTATTTTCCAGAGGATGAAGAACTATACTGTTAGTATTCTGCTTTATTTCTCTTTTTTGCCTATTGTCAAATTTCTTACATGTTACTGACATTGGGCCTTGGATACAATGAACTGCAGATTTATGCTGTCTCAATCACCATTCGTATTGTTGTAAGTAATATACTTAGCTATAAGCATTCATGTTTTATATTTTAGTTTTTAGCAAGGTTTTGATTCCCGTTTGCTTTGAACTTTTGCAGCTTGGTTTTATGCTCATCGCGTTGATATGGAAGTTCGACTTCTCACCTTTCATGGTTCTGATCATTGCCATCCTAAATGATGGTAAGTTTGGAATGATTATAAATGCCTCTTACAGTAGGAAGTAGGAACCATATCATAGTAAAATTTGTGTAACTCAAATGCCAATTAAGTTCTTTTTGTTGTTAACTGTAGGCACTATCATGACAATCTCAAAGGATAGGGTCAAGCCATCTCCACTGCCTGACAGTTGGAAATTAAAAGAAATATTTGCAACAGGTGTTGTCTTTGGTTCTTATTTGGCATTGTTTACTGTCATCTTCTTCTGGGCCATGAAAGACACAGACTTCTTCTCAGTGAGTATCTCTTTCACATTTACTCCCAGGAAACCATGTCATTTTGAAGGGCAGTTTGTTTTCGTTGACACATGACCTGAACACAAAGTTTAGAGTGTCACCATGTTATCATAGATTGTTGGTTTTGATTGACTTGAGGTGTTTGTGCTAATAGGCTAAAAGCCTAGAATGATAAGATATCCAGCATATTAGCATTTAAGAACTGAATAATAATCTAACAAGTTTTCCTGATGGCTTTGCAGGACAAGTTTGGTGTCAGATCATTGAGGAATAGTGAAGATGAAATGATGTCTGCTTTATACCTTCAAGTTAGCATCGTCAGTCAAGCACTTATCTTTGTTACCCGATCACGTAGTTGGTGTTTTGTTGAGCGCCCAGGACTTCTTTTAGTCTTTGCTTTCATGGCTGCACAGCTTGTAAGATACTTCTTTCTTCATCTTTGTGTTTTCCAAAGCATGATAATTCTGTGTAAAAAAATTGATTGGATCAGTAAAAGCATGATAAACAAATTTTAAAATATTTACCCATTTTATCTGTTACCTAACAAACTAATATTTGGCTAACAATCACTAACTACTTCTGTGTTCATTTGCATAGGTTGCAACTGTTATAGCTGTCTATGCTGACTGGGGCTTTGCCCGGATAAAGGGTATAGGATGGGGATGGGCTGGAGTTATCTGGCTTTACAGCATTGTGTTCTTCTTCCCTCTTGACCTTTTCAAATTTGCCATCCGTTATATTCTGAGTGGAAAGGCTTGGGATAATCTCCTTGAAAAGAAGGTATGCAAAACAGTCTTTCGGTTGTAGATGATCATTACTCTTAATAGTGCCTTGCCTAGATAGAAGAGAATGATTTATCTCGGTGGTGTATATTTCAAAATATCATTATTGCTTCTCTTTCGTTCTTACTTGTCTCACTAGGAGTTCCCTTAAAAAGAATATAGTCGTCTCACTAAATCTGTTTTCAAATCATAGACGGCTTTCACCACAAAGAAGGATTACGGAAGGGAAGAAAGGGAAGCTCAATGGGCTACAGCACAAAGGACCTTGCATGGACTTCAGCCACCTGAAACTGCTAACCTCTTCACTGACAAGAATAGCTACAGGGAACTTTCAGAGATAGCGGAACAAGCCAAAAGGCGTGCTGAAGTTGCCAGGTAGCCTTTATTATTGACTGATTATCCTCAGTACTCTTTCTTATCGACAATAGGCTATAGATAGCATTTAGAACGTTTTCCCGTATCAGTTGTACATGAATTTTTCTCCAGTTAAAAAGCTTGTTTTCAGACGGATTTTGCCAAAGTAACTAATAAAATCATGACCTGGGTCGTCTAATAAGAGTCGATCAATCCGCGCCTTCGAGGACACATTTGAAGCCATGGAGATGTTGATTTCCTTTTTTGTGTATTTGCAGGCTGCGGGAACTCCATACTCTGAAGGGACATGTTGAATCAGTTGTGAAGCTCAAAGGGCTTGACATCGACACCATCCAGCAGCATTACACTGTTTGATAGCGATTATTATATCGGCGAACATGACAATGTATTAGTCAAAGCGCAGGCTTTCCTAAATTAATTAACAGCAAAAAGGAAGACCTTTCTGTTGGCGTAGTGTCTCCTAGGTCCGCTGTTATTGTTGTAATCCTTTTTGAAGTTGGTTTCTGTCTCTGAAGGTGTCTGGAAACAGTTTCTGTTTAACAGCATGCTATTGCTGGTGTAGATGGAAATAACGGGAACATGTTTCTCCGTCCGTAATTTGATTCATTGCTAGGCAATGACAATTGAGAAAGTAGGATTTTGTCAACCACATCATGGTTGTCGCTTTTATCATTCGAGTTTGAATACATCCAAACTAAATTATTGGATAAGCAAAAATCTTCGTGCGGGTTTCATGCTTCAATTGTACAATTTTTTTCTTCTTCAATTGAACTCAGTGGCATTTTGCTTCTTGAAGTCACGAAGGATCCTTATGTTGGAGCTTAGCTTCTCTGCTGCCTGCTGCACTTGAACATTTGTTTTCATCTTTACTGATTACAGTTGTGAACGACCGAGTACTTCTGTTCGTAATTCAGTAAGATGTAAATATCCTGACTAACCTTGCATTCACTTCATTCATTCATCAATATATAATGACTCCTTGATTAGGCCTAGATTTTTTCATAAGCAAATAATGTTTTGGTTAATAGATCATGAACTGATTGATGGATTAACGATTAAATAATAGTTTGTCTAATAAACAAAGTAAAAATACGCTATGAAGTTGACAAATAGTGGTCGAAGAAGTTGACAAATACGCTATGAAGTGCATTTAAAGAACTGATGAATAAAAGTTGGGTTAGGATTCTAGCTTTTCGAATACCAATGTTAGCATGGTAAAAGTCTTCTAATAGCTATGTTTTGTTCTGATGGAATTATGTTTTGTTACAAAGACTTGGCAAGAAAAAAAAATCCCTCGAAAATAGTGTGAGTATATACATTTTCCTCTTATTCATGAATATAAAATGTTTAGGGTTTTTTTACTCATAAGTTTTGACTCTGGCGACTTGAATTTTGTTATTTTTATTCAACTCAAAATTACTTATCACTTAAACTAACTTTTCATAATGGTGGACCAAAATAATAGTTGCCACTTGTGATACAGGTTGATATTGCACATTGTATGATCGCGACATTATACTCATTACTAATGTAAAAGTATAGATATTTCTTTAGCAAAACTAATGTAAATTATATCTATTTAATTTAATTACATATATATAATCAGACTATGAAAATGAGCAAATTGCAATTTATCCATATTTTTTTCTTATTCAATCTTTAACATACAAAAAAACTTTTGCTCTTTAGTAACCTAAGTATGAACAATTTTTTTATTTCTTTCGAAAAAATTACATCAAATGTCCTCTAACTTTGACTTCAACGATGTCCTCCAACTTTACTTCGTCTCTCTCTAGCAGGTCGCCGAGGTTTTGGGTGGGGGGGCAAAGGTCGCAGAGAGGGGCGAGCGCCCCCCTCCCCCATCCGATTATTTTTTTTATTATTTTATTAATTTGTATTTGTATTTTTATTAATTTATTGACGTAGAGTCTGCGTGGCGGTGCCACGTTTAATACTCTTTTACGTGGCGGAGAGAGAGCATCGTCATATCAGCGGAACGATCGAAAAATCAAATATTCTCGATCGGAAGGGCATTTCGTGTAACAAATTCTAAGATGAAGTGTAACATCCTGCACAAAAAAAAAATAAAAATAAAAAAAGAGAAAGTGAAAAAGGAGCCCACGCGCCTACAGCCCAAAAAGCCCACATATGCCACTTAACCTAAGTGCTACAGTACCCAACTTAAAACCCTCCTCACTTTTCTCTCTCCCATTTCATTTCTGCCGACAACAGCTCCCAAAAAAACCCCTTGAATTGCTACAGGCTGCTACATTAAGTCTTCATCACTATCCTTACCATCTCTTGGTCAATAGCAAATCTCCTTACCATCTCTTTCTTTCACCCCATCTCCTCTCACTCGGCCAACACTTTGGAGCTACAGTAACCGAGTTACTGTAGCTACAGCAAATCCCTGTTTACCTTTCTTAAGCTCTCTTAGCTCACTCTCACTCCATTGGCATGAACAAGATACGTTGAGGAGATTCAAATCAAGATAGAGGAAGAAGGAAGTTAAGAGAGGTAGAGGAAGAAGTAATTAGATGATTAAGCTTAACTAATCAAGATACGTTGAGAAGATTCAAATCTTTTAATTCCACCCTAATAATATTTTAATGTGTGGATTAGAACTTAAGAACAACCCTTGTTCTTAGATGAAGAATTAAGAAATGTGCATTTAGCTATTCATGTTTTATAGATTACTATGCATTTGTTAATCATGATATGTACCTCATGTATGATTTAGATTTCTGTTCTCTTGCTAAGCATGTGTAGAACTATGATGCTCATTATGACTTATGTTAGCTTATTATGAATTGTTTAGTTCTTATGTACATTTATAAGTGTGATTAGCATTAGTAGATGTTTTATTTGGAAACCCCATATTGTATCATGATCAGTGTTCTAAGAATGTTAAGAATGCCTCTTGTGATGTATATGAGTCAATATGTGCTCAAAGCAATGATGTATGCAAGATTTAGAAAAAACATGTAAAATCGGGTGTCTGCCGTCCCAAAATGGGCGACCAATTCCGTATCGGTCGACCGTTCTGGAGGGGCAAACACATTCTGTGTTTAGCGGACGTCTGAATGCTATGATTCGATCGCCCGAAAGTCATAAATCGGTCGACCGATATGTAAACGGTTGTCCGATATATGGAGTCAAAATGTTCGAAATATTCTGTGATTAGCGGATGCCCGAGCACCTGATTTCGATCGTCTGAAAAGCCAAGTAGCGGTCGATCGTTAACCCAGCGGTCGTCCGATTTGATTAGCAATCACATTTTGTGATTAGTGAACGAATCGAAGTTTGATTTCGGTCGTCCGAATGGACCATAACGGTCGACCGATAACCCGACCGGTCGATCGATACCCTTCCAATGCTCGACCGTTATCCAAAACGATCGTCCGTTCTGAAAGCTGATTGGCTATGATTGAATGTCCATATATAACATGATTTGAAGTATGTATAACCTTAAATAGAGTTAAAATAAGCAACATGTGATGAAGGAATATATGTATTGATGAATGTAAGTAAAAGATGGATTTACGTGAATGTGTCTTGTTGTAATCGTGGAGGGGAATAAAGTTTTCACATGCTAGCCAATGTGTCATATTCCTAGGGAAGAATCCTTCCAAGTATGGGGCAATCACCCCGACCTAGCTAGCCAAGGTCCCGTGAATCAACATGGCCTTCCCAATCACTAAGATAAATCAACTATCTTAATTAAGATAGAAGATGAAAAGATGAAGTAAAGTGGAAAGTAAAGTCTTACAAATATGGACGTACTTTCTAAAGATGACTTGGGACATAAAGATGAAGATGTAGCTCCAAAGAGATGCTAATGTATGTCCCATTGTCATAAGATGTTGTGAAAGATGATGTTAGAGTGAAGTAAGATAAATGATTATATGCTTTGACATAATAATGATGATATTACATATTTATCTTATTTTACCATGATGATATGTTCATATGCCATATAGTATGCATAAGTAGCTCATAGCATGCATAAGACTTATATTCTATGATGATGATATGCACATGTCATGACATGTAGAGATTATGACATAGGATCATAGCATGTATGTGCCTCAACATACTCTAACGAGAAAAATCCCCTGCATCCCATGGATCCGTGCAAGCATGGACGAGGCTTAGATTTGGCGGCAAGGGCTTCATGACGGATGTAATGCACATGGACTGATCGGGCTAAGGCCCAAGTTATCTTTTAGTCTTTTATGTTATAATGATGAACTCTTAGAGAGTTAAGCATGTATGACTTATGGGCCTTAGAGTCATTTATTTTATTTGGACTCATTTATGTATTATGAACCTTATGTTGGGTATTGATGTTAGAGCCTATGCAGGCCCATGGGCTAGTATTGTTATATTGAGTTATTTTATGAAATCTTTCATTGTTTTCATGATATTATCGTTTATGTTTATTATATTATGTTTCCGTTGTAAAGTTTTATGAAATTATGACATGTCAATGTCAATGTGACGTCGCCTAGGGTTCGGCAAAATTTTAAATTGGGGCCGAATTTTGAGGACGTTACATGAAGAGCATTCATGTTGCAAAGTGAAGTTGGAGGGTATTACTGATCAAACGTTAAAGTTGGAGGACATTTCACGTAATTTCTTCATTTATTTTGATGATTAAACTAAGAGACTTAATACCAAACACTCATAAAAACTTATTAAAAAGAAAAACTATGAATTTAGTATTATCACAATAGAAATATATATATATATATATATATAAGCAGAGGTAAAAGCATGAGAGCCGAGAGCGTGACAAGTGGCGAAATATAACGACGACACGTGTTGAATAATAATAATTAACATAATTAAAAGTTTAAATCTTATTTTAGAAATTAAAAAATAATATAAAATTAAAGTTCAATTTAAAATATAAAACTAACCATAGAAAGCCCGTTACATAAGTTAACAATATATAATTTTTTTTATCAATTTCAGTCGTATAAGATTAAACTTTTTTTATGAGTTTGAGTATGGTTAAAATAACTATTATTTTCTTTCTATCTAAAAGATAAAACTAATCATAGAAAGTTTGTTACACAAGGTAACAATATATAAAACTTTTTTTTATCAATTTGAGTCATATAAGATTAAACTTTTTTTTTATCAATTTGAGTATGATTAAAATAAATATTATTTTCTTTCTAAAAGATATTATGTAAGTAAAAATTAATTTGTTATTTTCGGAATTAAAAAATGATATAAAATAAAATTTTAATTTGAGTCAAGATAAGATTAATTTTTTCTTTTTATCCATTTGAGTATATTAAAATAAATTATTTTCTTTCTAAAAAATATTTCGTAAATATTCTTTTATTTTCTAAATTTAAAAATAATATAAAATAAAATTTTAAATTAAGTCAATTTAAGATTAATATTTCTTATTTTATCAATTTGAGTATGATTAAAAGTAAAGACAAATAATCTTATAATAGTATGTTATATAAGGTAAAAAATGTAAAAGAACTAATTTGTTATTTTCACAACTAAAAATTTATAATTAAATAATTTATTTTATTTCTAAAAGATATTATGTAAGTAAAAAAATGAGAGCCGAGAACGCGACAAGTGACGAAATATAACGACGACACGTGTTAAATAATAATAACTAACATAATTAAAAGTTTAAATCTTTTTTTAGAAATTAAAAAATAATATAAAATTAAAATTTAATTTAAATCTAAAATATAAAACTAATCATAGAAAGTCCGTTACATAAGGTAATAATATATAATTTTTTTATCAATTTGAGTCATATAAGATTAAACTTTTTTTTATCAATTGGAGTATGATTAAAATAAGTATTATTTTATTTCTAAAAGATATTATGTAAGTAAAAATTAATTTGTTATTTTCGGAATTAAAAAAATGATATAAAATAAAATTTTATTTGAGTCAAGATAAGATTATTTTTTTCTTTTTATCCATTTGAGTATATTAAAATAGATTATTTTCTTTCTAAAAGATGTTTTGTAAATATTCTTTTATTTTATAAATTTAAAAATAATATAAAATAAAAATTTAAATTAAGTCAAATTAAGATTAATATTTCTTATTTTATCAATTTGAGTATGATTAAAAGTAAAGATAAATAATCTTATAATAGTATGTTATATAAGGTAAAAAAAATGTAAAAGAACTAATTTGTTATTTTCACAACTAAAAATTTATAATTAAATAATTTATTTTATTTCTAAAAGATATTATGTAAGTAAAAAAAGAGAGCCGAGAGCGTGACAAGTGGTGAAATATAACGATGACACGTGTTAAATAATAATAATTAACATAATTAAAAGTTTAAATCTTATTTTAGAAATTAAAAAAATAATATAAAATTAAAATTCAATTTAAATCTAAAAGATAAAACTAATCATAGAAAGTCTATTACACAAGGTAACAATATATAAAACTTTTTTTTTATCAATTTGAGTCATATAAGATTAAACTTTTTTTTATCAATTTGAGTATGATTAAAATAAATATTATTTTCTTTCTAAAAGATATTATGTAAGTAAAAATTAATTTGTTATTTTCGGAATTAAAAAATGATATAAAATAAAATTTTAATTTGAGTCAAGATAAGATTAATTTTTTCTTTTTATCCATTTGAGTATATTAAAATAAATTATTTTCTTTCTAAAAGATATTTCATAAATATTCTTTTATTTTCTAAATTTAAAAATAATATAAAATAAAATTTTAAATTAAGTCAATTTAAGATTAATATTTCTTATTTTATCAATTTGAGTATGATTAAAAGTAAAGATAAATAATCTTATAATAGTATGTTATATAAGGTAAAAAATGTAAAAGAACTAATTTGTTATTTTCACAACTAAAAATTTATAATTAAATATTTTATTTTATTTCTAAAAGATATTAAGTAAGTAAAAAAATGAGAGCCGAGAACGCGACAAGTGATGAAATATAACGACGACATGTGTTAAATAATAATAACTAACATAATTAAAAGTTTAAATCTTTTTTTAGAAATTAAAAAATAATATAAAATTAAAATTTAATTTAAATCTAAAATATAAAACTAATCATAGAAAGTCCGTTACATAAGGTAATAATATATAATTTTTTTTATCAATTTGAGTCATATAAGATTAAACTTTTTTTTATCAATTGGAGTATGATTAAAATAAGTATTATTTTCTTTCTAAAAGATATTATGTAAGTAAAAATTAATTTGTTATTTTCGGAATTAAAAAATGATATAAGATAAAATTTTAATTTGAGTCAAGATAAGATTAATTTTTTCTTTTTATCCATTTGAGTATATTAAAATAAATTATTTTCTTTCTAAAAGATGTTTTGTAAATATTCTTTTATTTTATAAATTTAAAAATAATATAAAATTTAAATTTAAATTAAGTCAAATTAAGATTAATATTTCTTATTTTATCAATTTGAGTATGATTAAAAGTAAAGATAAATAATCTTATAATAGTATGTTATATAAGGTAAAAAAATGTAAAAGAACTAATTTGTTATTTTCACAACTAAAAATTTATAATTGAATAATTTATTTTATTTCTAAAAGATATTATGTAAGTAAAAAAAGAGAGCCGAGAGCGCGACAAGTGGTGAAATATAACGATGACACGTGTTAAATAATAATAATTAACATAATTAAAAGTTTAAATCTTATTTTAGAAATTAAAAAAATAATATAAAATTAAAATTCAATTTAAATCTAAAATATAAAATTAATCATAGAAAGTCCATTACATAAGGTAACAATATATAAATTTTTTTTTATCAATTTGAGTCATATAAGATTAAACTTTTTTTTGTCAATTTGAGTATGATTAAAATAAATATTATTTTCATTCTAAAAGATATTATGTAATTAAAAATTAATTTGTTATTTTCGGAATTAAAAAATGATATAAAATAAAATTTTAATTTGAGACAAGATAAGATTTATTTTTTCTTTTTATCCATTTGAGTATATTAAAATAAATTATTTTCTTTCTAAAAGATATTTTGCAAGTATTCTTTTATTTTCCAAATTTAAAAATAATATAAAATAAAAATTTAAATTAAGTCAAATTAAGATTAATATTTCTTATTTTATCAATTTGAGTATGATTAAAAGTAAAGATAAATAATCTTATAATAGTATGTTATATAAGGTAAAAAATGTAAAAGAACTAATTTGTTATTTTCACAGCTAAAAATTTATAATTAAATAATTTATTTTATTTCTAAAATATATTATGTAAGTAAAAAAATGAGAGCCGAGAGCACGAAAGTGGCAAAATATAACGACGACACGTGTTAAATAATAATAATTAACATAATTAAAAGTTTAAATCTTATTCTAGAAATTAAAAAATAATATAAAATTAAAATTCAATTAAATCTAAAATATAAAACTAATCATAGAAAGTCCGTTACATAAGGTAACGATATATAAAACTTTTTTTTATTAATTTGAGTCATATAAGATTAAACTTTTTTTTATCAATTTGAGTATGATTAAAATAAATATTATTTTCTTTCTAAAATATATTATGTAAGCAAAAATTAATTTGTTATTTTCGGAATTAAAAATGAGAAAAAATAAAATTTTAATTTGAGTCCAGATAAGATTATTTTTTTCTTTTTATCCATTTGAGTATATTGAAATAAATTATTTTCTTTCTAAAAGATATTTTGTAAATATTCTTTTATTTTCTAAACTTAAAAATAATATAAAATAAAAATTTAAATTAAGTCAATTTAAGATTAATATTTCTTATTTTATCAATTTGAGTATGATTAAAAGTAAAGATAAATCATCTTATAATAGTATGTTATACAAGGTAAAAAATGTAAAAGAACTAACTTGTTATTTTCACAAATAAAAATTTATAATTAAATAATTTTTTTATTTCTAAAATATATTATGTAAGTAAAAAAATGAGAGCCAAGAGCGTGACAAGTGGCGAAATATAACGACGACACGTGTTAAGTAATAATAACTAACATAATTAAAAGTTTAAATCTTATTTTATAAATTAAAAAATTAATATAAAATTAAAATTTAATTTAAATCTAAAATATAAAATTAATCATAGAAAGCCCGTTGCATAAGGTAACAATATATAAAACATTTCTTTTATCAATTTGAGTCATATAAGATTAAACTTTTTTTTATGAGTTTGAGTATGATTAAAATAAGTATTATTTTCTTTTTATCTAAAAGATAAAACTAATTATAGAAAGTTGTTACATAAGGTAACAATATATAAAACTTTTTTTTGTCAAATTGAGTCATATAAGATTAAACTTTTTTTTATCAATTTGAGTATGATTAAAATAAATATTATTTTCTTTCTAAAAGATATTATGTAAGTAAAAATTAATTTGTTATTTTCGGAATTAAAAAATAATATAATATAAAATTTTAATTTGAGTCAAGGTAAGATTAATATTTTCTTTTTGTCCATTTGAGTATATTAAAATAAATTATTTTCTTTCTAAAAGATATTTTGTAAGTATTCTTTTATTTTCTAAATTTAAAAATAATATAAAATAATAATTTAAAATAAGTCAAATTAAGATTAATATTTCTTATTTTTTCAATTTGAGTATGATTAAAAGTAAAGATAAATAATCTTATAATAGTATGTTATATAAGGTAAAAAATGTAAAAGAACTAATTTGTTATTTTCAGAACTAAAAATTTATAAATAAATAATTTAATTTGAGTCAAATTAAGTTTAATATTTCATTAATATCAATTTGATATGATTACAAGTAAAAATAATTCCTATTTAAAAATTAATTTGTCATTTTCTGGAATTAAAAAATGATTTAAACATATAATTTTAAATTATTTATTATTCCTTTAGAATATAATTTGTTATTTCAGAAATTTTAAAAACTAATTTAAAATATGTAATTCAATTCAAGTCATATTTAGATTAAACTTTTCTTTTTATCAATATGAGTATGATTAAAATAAATATTATTTTCTATCTAAAAGATATTGTGTAAATAAAAAATAATTTGTTATTTTCGGACTTAAAAATAATATAAAATAAAAATTAATTTGAGTCAAATTAATATTAATATTTTCTTTTTACCCATTTGAGTATGTTAAAATAAATTGATTTCTTTCTAAGTTATTGATTATCATGAGGGCACTTGTCAAATAATAATAATTAACATAATTAATAAGTTAAAATCTTATTTTCAGAATTAAAAAATAAAGTAAAATATCAGTTTAAATTTAAAAGATAAAACTAATCGTAGAAAGTATGGTACATAAGGTAACAATATATAAAACTTTTTTTTTATCAATTGGAGTCATATAAGATTAAACTTTTTTTTTATCAATTTGAGTATGATTAAAATAAATATTATTTTATTTCTAAAAGATATTATGTAAGTAAAAAATAATTTGTTATTTTCGGAATTAAAAAATAATATGAAATAAAATTTTAATTTGAGTCAAGTTAAGATTAATTTTTTCTTTTTATCCATTTGAGTATATTAAAATAAATTATTTTATTTCTAAGAGATATTTTGTATTTTTTTTATTTTCGAAATTTAAAAATAATTCAATTTGAGTCAAATTATGTTTAATATTTCATTTATATCAATTTGAGTATGATTTGAAGTAAAAATAATTCCTATTTAAAATTTTTTTGTTGTTTTCTGAAAATAAAAATAATTCAAAATAATTTATTATTAATTTTAAAATATAATTATGTTATTTTGGAAATTTAAAAAATAATTTAAAATGTATAATTCAATTTGAGTCATATTAAGATTAAACTTTTCTTTTTATCAATCTGAGTATGATTAAAATAAATATTATTTTATTTCTAAAAGATATTATGTAAATAAAAATAATTTATTATTTTAGGAATAAAAAAAATAAATCAAAATAATAATTTAATTTGTGTCAAATTAATATTAATCTTTTCTTTTTGTCCATTTGAGTATATCAAAATAAATTATTTTCTTTCTAAATGATATTTTGTAAGTATTTTTTATTTTCGAAATTTCGAAATAAAAGAACATTAAATTTATGAGTATTTTTATTATAAGCAGATTGCTTAGTATGATTGGAATAAATAATAGTTTGTTTTCTAAGAATAATGTATTGATAAAAATAATATTGTTCTAAACGAGAACATGTTATTTTCGAAATATAAAAATATTTGAAATAAATAATTCAGACTAAATCAAATTAAGATTAATTTTTTTATTTTTTATCAATTTGAGTGTGATTAAAATAAATAATCTTTTCTTTCTAAAAGGTAATGTACAACTATTTCATTTTTAGAAAAATTCCTTAATTTCAAAATTTAGAAATAATTTAAACAAAGAATTCTATTTGAGTCCAATAAAAATTAAAATTTCCTTATAAAATAAATACAAATTTACAAATCATAAAAAAATTCTGTTTTTAGAAAATAGTTAATTATTTAAGAAAAAAATAATTCAAGAAATGGGGTCTTGATAGATTTAAATTGAATTTTAAATTTTTTAAAATAGACTAACTTATTTATCATATTTAAATACTAATAAATTAGTTTTATTAATTATTATAAATTATATTATTTTAATTCTATACTAATTTTGTAATATTCATCCGTGCATCGCAGAGGATTCAGCACTAGTTGTTGTTAACTGAAAAAAAATTGGAACAAATTTGTCATCCGTTTTTTTTTCTTTTACGGGCCGGAAGAAATGTACGGGTTCGATCTTTTCGCTGAGCCCGTCACGGCAAGGCCGAAGTGGTATCGACAGCGGCTGGCCGCGGCTCCCATTTACCGAGTCCCTTTGGATTGGAAGCTCGCGAACCTCCAGGATTTGGTGTTAACTATCTTTAGGCCGGCGACGGCGGTGGTGGCGGCAGAGCCCGGTGCGAATCATAGAGCGGAGAGGTGAAGGCGTCGCTGCACCTGCAATGGAAGCCGATAGGTGAGTTGCAGTCGGTTTCTTTTCTTCTTGTTGCATTCGGATCGAAAATTTCCGTTCTTATCATTTCAGTGACTTGCTTTTTTCCAGGTTAAATTTACCGAGCACATCGGCAGTGGTACTTGAAGTTTTAGGTCACGGGCTGCATATTTCTCAGGTGAGGCAAAAATTCAGCATATCAAAGAAGAGAATTTGTAGTTGTGCCACATTTTCGTAGTGTTTGCTAATATGTTGCTGTTTAAGGAACTTATTGTCATTCGGTAGGTGAGTTTAAATTTTGGCGTGGTTAGATCCTGAAATTGTAATTGACTAGTGTGTCAGTAGGATGCTCGGAGTTTCTAATTTACAATGCTGGATAAACTCTTTGCAAACATATAGTTTGTGTCTATGCACTTTGATTTTTGTGATTCTTCAAGCATCTAATTTATGATCTCATGACAGGATCCTAACTCCAAGCATTTAGGTACCACTGTTTGGGATGCATCGATGGTGTTCGTCAAGTTTCTGGTAATAACATTATGTTCTAAATGATTAACTGTGCACAATGTTTTAAATGATCAACTTCCATTTGCTCTGTCTTTCATATGTGATTGTTTTTGTTTACAACTAATCTTCAATGATAGCACAAATTTATCATGTTTAAAACAAAAGGTTACACATGCGTCATTTCCTACTGCTATAATATGTTCCTTCAATTCCTCCTAAAAAAAGGTTTCTTCAATTCAGGAAAAGAATTCCCGGAAAGGTAGGTTTTGCCCATCTAAATTGAAGGGAAAACGTGTGATTGAACTTGGAGCTGGTTGTGGCTTAGCTGGACTTGGTGAGTTTCTTTTATAGTTAGTTTTCAGGTGAAACAATAATGAGCCGAAGTACACATCTAGATAATCAAGACTAGATAAAGGTTAAGCTGTTGAATGTATTCTTCAGGAATGGCTTTGCTAGGATGCAATGTAACAACAACAGACCAAGTCGAAGTATTACCACTACTTATGAGGAATATGGAGCGTAATACTTCCTGGATCTCACAGGAAAATCCTGATTCAGGTACTATTTTGACTTGTATAATACGAAATAAGAATTGGAATACAGGAGAATTTGTTTTCCTAGAAGACGTCTGGTGGATTAAAAATCTATTTAATTAGCATAATTTTGATTGCAAACTATTCAAGATTTTGCAGTTTGTGTCGCTCCATCTTCCTCCTCATCACGTTGTCTGTAAGTATTTTATTCAACAAAGTGACAATTATATCTTTCCATACTGTCATGTGGTGGTAGGTTGATTTTAGTCCGCCCTCTTTTAGATGCCTATTGGTGTTTGCAATCGCATTGATGTCTTAAGGAGGAGGTTTCTTTGGAGGCATTCTGGTAGCACAAGTCGGGACCTCCATTTGGTTGCATGATCAGAAGTGTGCAGGACACAATCAGAGGGTGAGTTGGGTGTGCGAGAGCTTCGAAAGATGAATGACGCACTCTTATCAAAATGGACATACTGATTATTGAGCCAACAACAAGATCGGTCAGTTATCATACATGCCTGCCATGGTACTTCCCCACTTGACAATAGGACAACATCATCCCAGGGCCATTCGCCTTGCTGGAAGGCAATATTGTCAGTTACCGCAAAGCTTCGATGATTCTTCTCCCCATCCTTAGATCGGGTACAATGTTTCGCTTCTGGGAGGATGCTTGGGCCTCTTCCACTCCCCTTTCGGTGTCTTTTCCACGATTAACTACCTTAGCACAAGATTGACAGACTACTGTTGCTGATTGTTGGTCAGAATCCTTGTTGTCTAATGGTATTTGGACACCTCTCTTTGTCTCAGCACTAACCTATTAGAGAGGTTGGACGGGTTAGCACCAGACAATTCCAGACGAGACTCTTGGGTATGGACTGCAGGTCAATTCTCAGTCAATGTTGTATATAAATTGTTGGATGAGGATAATAGAACGAATGATGGTGAATTGCGGATGGATTGTAACCATATCTGGCGACTAAAAATTCCTCTCCGTATTAAAATCTTTGCATGGTTTTTCAATCAGTGGCTGCCAACTAAAAACCTTATATCACAATGGTACCCTACAATAAGCATCACGTGCCCATTGTGTGAGGATAATGATGAGAATCCAGATCATCTCTTTTTTGGTTGCACTGTGGCAAGGGTTGTATGGAGGGAGGCAGGATGTCACTGGTTGAACACAACTTCAGCACATGATTTTTGGAGAACATACTAATTTGGAGGTCATCAATGGCATATCATCATCTATACATCGAAGCAACAACGAGTAATCCCCAATTGCGTTCTTGTGGTCCATATGGTCTCAACGCAATGGAGTCGCATTTAGAGGCGAACGAATTTACATTGAAAAAGTTGTGGCATTTTCTAAGCATATGGTGCATAGTTGGATGGTGTAATATAACATGTTTTGTGTAATGATATGATCCAATGTAACTGACTTTTGCATCAATAAATCTGGATGGTTGCGCCTTTTGGCAACCATCCTTCCCCTTCTCAAAAAAAAATATCATTACATACTAACAAAGAAAAGAATCCATTGTGCAATTATAATGTAGGAGTATTAATCTTATGTTGTTTCCTGGTGATGGTTCAGTACAAACGTTTGTTTAGAAGAAGAAAAAGCTTTCTCTTCATCAGGGGATTGCAGCATATTTCTCTTACATCTTCCTCTCTTTTGCAGCATCATTTGGTTCCATTGAGGTGGCAGAACTGGACTGGGGAAACATGGAGCAGATCAAAGCTGTTGATCCTCCATTTGATTTCATAATTGGCACGGATGTGGTAAGGTCTTTGGACACTTTTTCATTTATTGACCGAATTTTTGGAAATTCAGAATTGGGAAACAAATTAATTGAAATGTCCCTCAACTATTTCAAAAGAAAAAACTATATGCTTTTGCTAGAATTCTTCCTCTTTTTACACCAAATACGAGCTTTTATTTCTGAGATGTGTGTGAATGTGACTTGGCTAATTTTATGAAGTTTTGATTGTCAAAATCACAACTATTCAAGAAACTTATACGAGCTGTGCATTTTTTCGTCGTCGTTGAATGTAATCTTATGTGATAGAGTAAATGTTTTGTATTTCAATTTTTGTTTCTTGAAGGTTTATGCAGAGCATCTTTTGGAGCCACTTCTGAAGACAATCTTGGCTTTATCAGGACCAAGAACAATAATACTGGTAAATTGTTGTTCATATCGTTTATTCCTTAATGTGGAATATGCTAACATAAACAGGAATCATATTCATATCAGTGCCACTTAGTACAATGTCAAAGCAAAACTGTGCACATACTGGCAAGTTAACTTTTTAACAATTATTTTTTATTCATCCAGTTAGGTTATGAGATACGCTCCACAACAGTCCATGAAAGGATGATGAATATATGGAAGAGTAATTTTGAAGTTAAAACCATCCCAAAGACAAAGGTACTTTTGATAATCTTATTTTATTGTTAATAGCATACATGTTGGCTTGGCTTCTCTCTCAAAAGATGTTGAATTGGCTGATGATTTGTAACATCTTACAACTATGTTTTTAAGAAATGAGTCAACAAAGTTCTCTTCACAATGCAAACCAATACTATGGCCTTCATACTACTCGTGATGTTTATTCCGGAATTTACAATACAACAACAACAACAACAAAGCCTTATCCCACTAGGTGGGGTCGGCTACATGGATCATACAACGCTATTCGTTGATCCATGTTCATGCGATTCGACAGGGTTTTACGCTGGCTGTCGAGGCCTAACACAACCCTCCTCCTTTATCCGGGCTTGGGACCGGTTATAAAACATAGGCGGAGTTCAATACACAAAGAATTAAGAGATAATTATTGGCTTACTTCAGATTCAAAAGTAATTGCATCTCCTTGTTCTGTAAAACGCTCCTTCTCCTTCAAGTTGTCAAGATAGTCTAGTGTTTCAAGGCCTTCTACCCGCACTTCACTGCAACATAAATTATGAATTGAAAGGTTGAAGAATTGGCAAAGAGAACGTAAAAAACGTCATCTAAGATCTTCAGCATATACAAAATAAAGAAAACCATAATAGGCAGTCATGGAACATGCTGAAAAGTCTAATCATGCCCAAGCACATTGAAACAGATGCCAGTCGGAACAAATTCCATAAACATTAAGTGACAATGAGATCGGAAAAACAAAGAGTTGACAAAAGGCATATTAAAAAGCTTATTGGTGTGATAATTCTCCATTAATTGAATAAAATTTCTGCCAACTTAAGCTTGTTCATAAAGGGTAAAAGCAGTACCACTTGTGGAGGTATAACCAACAACTTCAGGTCTTCATGTATACACACTAAGATGACATTATAGTACATCACACTTCTGCCAGTACCCTAAGAGGAGGAACCTTGAAGGAAAATGTGCAAGCATGAAACTAACTTGGAACCTAGGCCAAGTACAATGGATAAACTAGAAAATTCAGGATAACGAATGAAAGCCCCTAAAAAATCCGAAGTGCATCCTGTCAATTTTTATCTTGGTCACCTAGATGGAAGCCAAAGCCCTCAACCACCCAAGCTATTAGTTCATGAGCTTAATAGTGCTAACTAGTTAATTATCAACTCATGTATCTAGAGTTCTTACACCTGTTTGGATTAAAAAATAATGACAAGAAGAGTAATGAAAGGTGCTAGAAAATTATTAATCACCGAAAGATTCCCCTCATCACCTTTTTAGTGATTCTTATTCAACATCATCAAGGTGATTCATATAGTCCTAAAAGTTTAAACCTGTTGAGACAGCACATTAACTTACCCATGACGACCCTGCTCAACCTAGCAATCAAGTATCATCACAGATAAAAGTATCCAATAAGTTATAAAAAGAATATTTAACTTTCATCTGGTTTCGTCAAAATCTACAACAAAAGTTTGATTGAAATTCATAGTCAAACCTGATATCTGATACAGAAAAGTATGTGTGGTAAGCAAATGTAAATGAAAATGGTTTTCCATCACTGTTGGTGTTTCTTATGCGTGATGTGAGTGTCAGATCACCTCCAGGTCCTAAAGCAACCCTTAGACGAAATTCATAGCTATGAGGCCAAATCTTGAAATCATCATCAGTTGGCTTAAGGATTAGATCAACGAAACTTTTACTGGAACTACTAGTTGGAAAAGGAGGTGGATTAGTGTCAATAATCCAAGTTTTGTTCCTGGCAAATCCATGCTTTTCAAGAGTCCCATGGTTGAGGGAATAATCCAACCTGATATTCCGGAATTTACAATGTTTTCTTTTTTTTTTTTTCCCTTCGATACTATGTAGAAGATGTTGGATTTGAACACCGTATGAGCATTATGATTATGGTTTCTCTCTGAGTGCAGATGGATAGCAAGTATCAGCACCCTAGCATTCAACTTTTCATGTTGGAGGTGAAAGATCAAGTTAAAAGTACAACCAATATAGTTGATGCAAATCAAATTTCGGAGGCCTTGCATGAAATTGATGATGATAACCAGTGTTCTGAAGCAGTAGAAGGCAATGAAGTGAACGAAGTTACGGATGGAAAGATTAAAGAATTAGAATCTGGCAACACTGATGACTGGGAAATCAGAAAACGTGGATCTTTGGCTGCAAGGCTTCTGCAAGATGTCAAAATAACTTGAAATTTGTTGAGAATTACCTTCATCGACATTGGATGCTGCAATTTGATGAAAGTGAAGTAAAGCCTTATATTTTATTTTGGGTTAAGAAACATCCTTATATTTTGATCATTACCAACGGATTTCAGGTTTCAAATGAGTGGAATTTCTGAACTAATTGCTAATATGTTTACAATGATGTCACCATGGAAACATCCTATTAGATGTCTCTCCGAAATCAAGGATGGAGCACGTTGACATGTGGAGAACAGGGTGGTGAAGAGCTCCGTGTGTAGACCTTCCTCAGGAGACAATTCAAATTATATTACAAGTTCTTGAGGGAAAAAACAAACAAATACCACTAAAAAATGAGAAATGTGATTAGAGTCATTGGATTTAGATCCATCGATTAGCAGCTGACTAACGAAAGTAAAATAATAAATTATTCAAATTGACAACTCATAACCTCCATCCACTTTAATAACACAATTTGCTTTTATTATTTTTGGATGTATGCTGCAATGATATCATGAATGGTACGGTTATCTGATATTATCATAAGCATGCTACAAAGCAGATTCATGTGGCTTAATACATGAACATAGAAAAATAATTAAAAAAGAACATCAATGGTCAAGGGTGTAAAGTCCCTTTTTTTACTCTTTTTTTCTTATAATTTTTTTTTCCACAAGGATTCTTCTTACATGAACCTGCATTATAATCCTATTCTCAAGTTGCATTCATGAATAGCAAGAAAATTACATGAGTGGTGTCGTAACTTTATTCATTGTACCTCCTACTGTCCTCTTATTTTTGTTTTGAGTCCATGTCCCTTGATTCATTCCCTTTTGAAGCTTCTATTTCATACACGTCAACATAAGAAGTTGAACTAAAATAATACGGAATTCACATAATATGTAAAATGATAAACAAAATTGAAAAACTAATAAAGTAAGAAGAAGAAGAAGAAGCGGAAGAAAAAGAAGATGATGAAGATGATGATGATGAATCACAAGTTTAAAGTATTCTCATATGAATATTGGTGTAATATACTCCTCAATTGCACATTGAAAATCAATGAAAGAAAATTGTGGAGGGTTGTCACTACGATTGGAGATCATTCGAACCCATGCTTAATTCTGGTTGACATTGAGCTTTGAGCGCCAACATTTGATCGCCCCATATGCTTGCATCTTTTGTTACAACAGTCGGCCGTTCGACAATGTAATTTGCATCTCTATTTATGCCTCACGCCATTAGTTGTTCGCCAAGGGTCGAATGCATTGTTCGTCCTTGAAGTCGTAATTGTCGACAATCATGCTCGCTACTGTATTTACGTTGTGATTTGATGTCGTGACCCATGATGTCACATCGGTCAATTAGTAGTAATGTTATTAAAACCGGATCGGTCACCCAACCGGACGATCAATTGGATCGTGGTTAGACCGGTTTGATCGGATTCAATCGGGTTCAATCGAATTTTATTAAATTAATATTATTTAAAATAATTAAATATAATAAACAAATATTTAATTAAATATTAATGTTCAAGTTTGAATTTTTATTATTAATATAGTATATTAATTCTTTTATTTTATTCTTCAATACTATTTTAGGGTGATAATATATTAATTAATTTTGACATATAGCACTCTCATGTTTATTTTTTTTCTTTATTTTCATTTTAATATTTTCATTTCTCTATTTCCATTAATTCCTCTCTCCCCATTAATTCCCATATTTATTTAATTTTTTATAATAAAAAGATATTAAAATTTTTAATATTCATAAAAACTATGAGTTATTATTGTTGATATACTATATTAATTATTTTATACTATTTTGTGATGATAATAAATTAAATTAACTTTCCACACATCACACTTACTTCCTTTTATTTTCTTCTTTATTTTCATTTTAATACTTTCCTTTTAATTTCCATTAATTCCTCTCCCACATTAATTTCCCACATTAATTTCCTTTTTTATTTTTACCTGTTCTTAATTCAAATATTTTCTCATTTTTTACCTTCCTTTCTAACATTTTATTTCCTATTTTTACTTTTCTTTTCTAATTTTTTTCACTTTAAATGTTGAACCGGATTTTTCCGATTTAGTGGTTGAACCGGTTTTTACCGATTGAACCGGTTTTTGGCCGATTCAATTGCAATTCGGTTTTTTAAATTAATTCGGACCGGACCAACTGCCGGTTCGTGGTTGAACCGGTCGGTCGATCCGATTTTAATAACCATGATTAGTAGCACGTATCAGATTAGTACATTATTATTTTTGTCATCTTTCACGCTTCTGAGTTCACTGATGCAATAAGTGGAGACATAACATTGCTACTTAGGAAAAATAGTAGCAATGCTGCATTTCAAGGGAACAAGGACAAATAATGTCTGACATGACAAGGCTATGAGCAGAAGATGAAGATTGGTGTTACAGAGTTGCCATGATTGCTGTTGCTATACACCTATATATGAATATGCATTACAAGCTGAAATAAGGGCACCAGACAAGTTAATGCTTTGATGGTCCTTTTTTCTTCTCATTGCCCCTTCTTTTGTTCACTTGGTTCCAACCGACCATGAAACATTGTCCAATGAAAATTCATCTTCTTGTACATCAGAAACATCCAATCCCTTTGCTCCACTTTCGGCGGGGGGACCTCCACCAGTTGGGTCCCCATTTGCAGCTACCACTCAGCAACCTGCTCATGTTGGGACCCCCCCTGCCATTAGAGGGCATCCTATGCCAAATAATTTATGATATCAGGATGGCATGTTTTCTAAAAAAAAGTTTTGTATGTATTTAACTATTTATTATTTATCACAAAAAAATGAATTATTATAAGAGGTTAATAAATATGTAGAGCTCTTGATATAGATTGCTTATTTTTTTATCATTTAACTGATTAATGTATAATTAAATTAATTATATATTTGTAGATAAAAATAATATATATTTATTAGGGTAATTTGATAATAAAAAAATATTATATATGACAAAATAAATTATAATTGTTGAATTAGTGATATTTATATCATGATTAGGATAACTCGATGATTGTGATATTAATCACATCTATTATTCAACACATACTTTAAAATAATATATAATTATTTTATTAATTTAATAAGTAAAATTAGTTACATGAGTTCTATGTCAAATGTTCTATATATACATTTTTTCTCTTATTGTCTATACAAGAAGAATTAATGTGTAGATTAGGCTTAATCAATAATAGCATGCGTAAAATTAATCATTCTCTTGAATGCGCATTCTCTATCTATAATATAGTATCCCACTGTGATCAAAGTAGGGGTGGCAATTTTCCCCACCCCCGTGAGGCCCTGCGGGGATTCTCCATTCGGGGCTTCGCATTCGGAGATTTTTTTCTCTGCGGGGGCGGGGATGGGGGCAAACTGCCCCTACCCCCTCTTTCGGGGATCGGGGTGGGGGTAGTTTCCCTCACTCCGTCGGAGTTCCGAATTCCCGATAAATTATTTATAATTAATAATTATTATAATTATATTTATTAGATTACATCTGAATCGTCCATTATATATATATATATATATATATATATATATATATATATATACAACATTAAACCCTAACACCCTCTTCTTTCTCCCTTTTCTCTCATATCTCACTGTAGCCGCCGCAGCCTGAAACCGCCGACTTCCCTTCGTTGGTGATCAATGTTGTCTCCGACGATTCCATCTTCACAAGATATTCCATCTTCGATTTCGCCGCCGCCCGGCTGCGCGAAGTCGCCGCCGCCCGGCTGCGCGAAGTCGTCGCCGCGCGCAGAGGCGAAGTCGATGCCGCGCGCAGAGGCGACTTCGCGCAGAGTTTCGCCGTCGCGCGCAGTGGCGACTTCGCCTCTGCGCGAAGTCGTCGCCGCCGCACGCGAAGTCGCTACCGCGCGCAGATGCAGGATCGCCTCTGCGCACAGAGGCGCGAGGTGATCGCAGAGGTGATCACCTCACGCACTACGCGCAGAGGTGACTCCTCTGCACTATGCGCAGAGGTGAGTCATCTCTACGCACAGTGCAGATTTTTTTTATAATTTTTTTAATTACTCACATTTTAATTAACTTAATTTTTTTTACAGAAATAGATGGAGCGGATAATCAATCTATCACTCCAGTCAAGTTTGTGCTAAAATATTTGGTATTGTAATTTAAACTTTATGTTATGAAACTTGTATTAAATTTAAAGTTTGTGTTGTGATAGAATTTAAAAATTATGTTGTCATAAAATTTGAATTTTATGTTGTATAATTTACAATAGTGATAGATTTGTAATTGTGTGCATGAATACTTTATAATAGTTGGTTATTTTCTAATTTTTTCACATTGTTTAATAAAAAATTCGGGGAATCGAATTTCTCGCGGGGATCGGTGCGGGGGTTAAAATTTCTCCCGAACCGGAGATTCGGGGTGGGGTCGGGGGCGGGGGTGGTGTCCCCCGTCCCGAACAACGGCGGTTGCCATCCCTAGATCATAGCATACTTATTTCATCCAATTATTTAACTAATAATATATGAGATACAATGTGTTGCAAGGAAAAAAAATCCCATGGATCAATATGTTTTTTCAAAGAATAGATACAAATATTTTTAAGATTGTTCTTTTAATATAAATGAGAAGTTATTTGATAAGAAAGGCAATTGTCTTAACACAAAAAAAAATGTTTAATAAATGACGGACAAAATAAGTAATGTCTGAATCTCTGATAGTTTATGTTTGCATTATTTTGCTTAAAATAAATCCAAATAAGGGGGATAATAGTTTATACCATAATATCTCTTCTCCATTAATTCTAAATTTGTGGCTTTCTTCCTATTTATTATGTAACTCTTGTGCTTGTGCGTGCATATATATAATATACTTTTGTCTATTGTTAACGTAATCTATAATTAGAATAAAAGAAGCAAACACCATTTTCGCTAGGCTTTTTTTATAATTTTGATTTGCTCATCTTTTTAAGTTTATAAAAAAATACAAACATAAATCTGACGTACATTTTCATGGACTTTATTTGGCATTATTAGCAGTTTGATAACAGATAATAGTTTAACTAACGGATAGCGGATGATAATTAACGATTAGAAGTTGTAATAAATAAGTGTTTCATAAACTTAACGATAAAATTAATTGATGAATATAAAATGAGATAATTAAATATATGACAAAATATTCAATCATGCATTATAGAAATTCTATATAATATAATAAATAAATTATTTATATCTCAATTAAATAAAATAAAATTTCACAATAAATTTTTGTTAAAAATATATAAAAATTTATATTGACAATAACTTTTATATAGTTCATGCATGATATACAAATATTAATTGTGAAATTATATTTTATTCATTAGTAACATATAAATAATTTGTAATTAATTAAGCATGAATATAAAAAGAAACATAGTTAAATTATTATAAAATAAAAATAGGAAAATAATGAGATAAGTTAGAAAGAAATAATATACATGAATAAGGGTGAAATTGAAAAAGATTTATGAAATATTAATCTCTAATCGCTAAACGTTAGGAGAAGTAACTTTTCAATATTTTCGTATGAAACATCAAACACTACTTATTTTTATCATTTATTAAATAAAAAATTAATATTTGAATTGTTAAACGCTAATTTTGATATTGCGAAATAGAGCCACAGGCATAAGAATTATTTGATGAATTTGAAAAAAAAAATAAGTGAAAAACTTGACAAACTCATGGAAGGACCTAATTATTAAATCTAGAAGACAATTAACTTTGTATCTCACGGCTTCAAAGAAATTATAATGGAAGGAATATCAGAAAACATAACCCCTATATAAAACCATGGGTAAGAGAGAATAATAGATGTTTTTTCAACTTAAAGTGTTTTTTTGTTGTATTTAGGTAGGCCATCATAATTATAAATGTTCTTCCTCGACATTTTTTTTGAAATTTGAATTTATGTTCTCATGCATAAGATCCGATTTATATGTTTATCATTTGTATTAACAATTTTTTATGAATATGAAAATTTTTAGTTGGCATAATAAATCAGCCCTTTCTCCATGCCATAATACATTTTTAGTTGGCATAACTCAAGCTTGTGTTGTTCTTGGTGCAGCTGTAATTTTGTTCGTTTGTTATTTGAGCTATTTCACCATCTAATTACCATTTTTTTTTACTTTTCCCCTCTTAAATGGAGGCTAAAAGTTAAATCCACAATAACAATTAAAAATAATAAAATATTTAATACATCTTTTTGACGGAACTGAAACAGAATATAATCTCTTTTGTTTTTTCGTCGCGTTGGATATTTATTAAATCATTAGTATATTATTTAGATGGCATTAATTTATAAACTCTCTGTCAATCGTATTTTTTTTACATAAACAAAACTAAAATTTTAAAAGCTTTTGAGATGCAAAAGTACTAATCATATATTAAAAAATAAACTAATTCCTTTAAGAAAAAAAGATAAATAATTATTTCGAGTAGTTCTTCAATATAATAGAACAATTTGTTATTAATTGTGAATGAAATTAATAAAAAATATTATTCGATTAATTATGAGCAAAATTGCTTGAAGTTTTGTTTATTGTTCAAAATAAATTAAATGAATATAATCCATAAAATGAAAAAAAAGTTGTTTAACTATATTAAGACGAATGATATTAGACTGAAGATAACATCTTTTATTGATGATTTAAATTAATAAGAGACTAAAGTCACTAGGTCTTATAAGTGAGGTCTTAACTAATTGCTTTATTCTGAAATCTGAATAATATTATAGATAGGGTTAGAAATGAGTCGAGCCGTTCGTGAGCAACTCGTGACTCGGCCTATTTTTGATATAGTTCAACTCGGTCTATTATCAAAATAAGTTAGGATGAAATTTTAAATAAAATCTTTTTTCTTAAAGAGGTTTAGCCTTTTAATAATTAGCCTAGCCTTATAGATTATCAGGTCAAGATTTATTAATATATTATATTATATATATAATTTTTAATTCTTCATTTTTAAAATCTTTAATTTTGAGTTCAATATTATTTTTTATTATATGTTTAGAAAAAAATATATTAGTGATGTCTCTTTTAGTTAGTTCATATATATTATTTTTTTAATAAATAAAATTTATTATATTTAATCTAGTAGATCATCAAAAAAATATGTTTGACTTAATAGACTAATAAGCTAGGTTAGACATTAAAATTTAATCTAACAAGCCAGGCTAAGTTTATATTCATAATTTGTTACAGGTTATAGGCCAAACTTAAATACTTTTATTTTATAACAGACTTGACCTATTCAAGTGGAAGCCTAGCTCGGCTTAACTCCTGTCCAGTCCTAATTATAGATATCCGTTCTCCATGACATAATTCAAAAAAATTATAAATTATTTTATTTAAAGATCTCAAGCTCACCACATTTGTTTCGCTTAACTGCAACTCATTATTAATAATTTTAACTAGCCTGATAATTTTAATTAGCACCCAACTAATAACTCAAATGCAAAGTGGGTGAAACATGTTTGGACAAAAATATTCTTTCAATAAAAATTTTGAGTTTTTCAATATTTTATTAGTAAAAAGTATTATCCAACTTCATATTCTTTTATTGTTTAAAATATTTTATAAGTAACCTCATCTTATTATATATATATTCATTTTTTATTTTTTATTTGTTTATTTATAATAATATGTGATTAAAATATAAAATGATTCTTGAGGGTATTTTGATTTATTTTAATTATTTATTTATTATCAATATTATCAGTACTTAATAAATATTATTATGTAATATTAACAATAATGTAAATAGTGATAATATATTTTAGTGGTGATATGCTGATATAGATTACTGGATAATAAATCGGTAACAACCAATAATAGGATTCAATATTTTTTTCTTTTAATGTATGCTAATGTTTTGTTTTTCTTAAAATTATCTACCATTTTATTATAAAGAAAAATGTATATGTAAGCCATTCGACATAGAATGAGTTTGAATGATAATTTTAATTATTAAATTAATAAAATAATTATATACTAATTTATTTTATTAGTTAAATAGTAAATTTGATTGCAATCAAGATCATCCCATAATTCATTGATCATGATTAAATTATTTTACCAAATATAACTAATTCAAGGGTAAACATTTATTTAGCATTAGATGATACTTCTTTATTATCAAAACAGTCCAATAAATGTATGTTATTTCATCTAAAATTTTTATAATTAATTTAATAATAAAATTATAATTATTAAATTATACTTTATATAAAAGTGTAAAGGGGAGTGTTCCACATATTTATTAACCTCCTTATTATATTGTTGTAACATTTTCAAATTTTGAGCCACGGATATTTGAGTCATTTGGACCAAAATCCTAATGTAACTCTATATAAAGATCTAATAACTATATTAATCTCCCCACAAACATAGTCGTCAATTCTTTCCCCTCTCCCTTTTCTTCTTCACAAAAGAAACTTTAAAGTTGGGAGATCTAAAGCCACATTCTTCATGATGGTTACTTTTTAAGATTCATGTCTTCATGATGGTTACTTTTTAAGATCCACATGAAGAAAAAGATTAAGGGTTCAAGAGAAAGGAAAAGAAGATTTAAAGGCTTCTACATGATGAAGAAGAACATATGATTAGGAAAAAGAGAATTTTAAATCTAAAATTCAAAAGTATACAAAGGGGATCCAATCCCTCTTTATTCTCTAAATGGTTTGCATGTGATGTGTTGAGAGTTTGAGGACACATTGTTCTCATAATGAATTGTGATTGAGAGTTGCATGAATTCATTAACTAGATCTATCAGTTTTAATACATGATCTATTGTTTTATTATCTTTCATGATCTAGATCTATAATTTCATATGATTTTAGGGAAAACCCTAAAAGATGTATTTCCATGATCAATATGATGTTCTTAGTATGTTTTTATGCCTATGATTTATGCCTTAGACGTGTTCTAGATGATCTATATATTTCCCCTTTGATTTCACCTCAAGAAGTAGTATTTTCAAGTTAGAAATCGGGACTTTAGGTTGTCGGCACGTCGTGCCAACCCTAGAAACGGCCGTGACCGAATGGACGGAGTCGAGGCGATTAGAAGGCTCTCGATCACGCTCATAACATTTTTGTCATGGCTGTGACAAGGTCAAGCATGTTGGTAACCAACTTGATCACGATCGAGAGCGAGAGCGATGCTAAAATTGGATAAGGCTAAGAATGGTTGAGACTTATATAGCCATGACAAATATGGGCACGATCGTGATAACACCACGCACGACCATGAAAGTGCTGGGCACGGCCATGATATTTATGGGCACTGCTGTGACATTGGAAAATAGTTTTTATGACATTTTAAACCTATTTTTTATGTATATAGATTGTGCATTGATGTGTATTGATTGTATATGACACATAGATATACGTAACGCATGCTCAACCGTAATTAAACTAAAATATGAAGAATGATTGATGTATTGCAAAGCATAATGCATATAAAGTTAAAGAATGTTCTTATCACTCGTTAATGATGAGAAGTAAAGCCCTATACCTATGTATGTACGTCAAGAGGACTTAAGATCGCAAAGTAAAGGCCTGCATTTGTGTATGTACTTCTCAAGGAACAAAGTTCCTTATCAGAAAATGTGCATATTCCTGGAATAAAATCCCTCACTATTATAATGTGTATTCTTCAAAATAAAGTCCTCCACTATTATAGTGTGTGTATTCTTTAAAATAAGTCACTCACTATTATGATGTGCATGTTTCAAATGATGTGGCCTAACTAACCAATGTGATGATGTGATATGATTCTTTCAACTATGTTAAGATAAAAATTATTGTAAGATAAAGAAAAAAGAAAAACGAATAACTTCAAAGCATCTTATAACAAAGAAATTTAAGATGATGACGATGAAATAAAGATGGAAAGTAAAATCATACACTTATGTATGTATTTCAAGGGGTCCTAAGTCTGAAAAGTAAAATTTTGCATTTGTGTAAGTATTTTTCAAGGAACAATGTCCCTCATCATAAAGTGTGTGTATTCCTAAAGATGATTAAAAATAAAATTCCTCATTATTATTATGTGTGTGTTCCTAAGTATGACTTGTGATATGAAATGAAAGTCAATATTGTATTATATAATAAATATGAATGATAAATATGACACATGAAGGATCACATAATAAAGAAAGAAAATAGGAATGAAAGAAGAACTAAATGGTTATAAAGCAACATTGAGAAGATGTAAAATATGAAATAAGTTAAGAAGTAAGGATCGACGAAACTCCTAGAATCTATATGATAATGAAAGTGAAATGAAATGATATGTCATATCATGTATATTATGAATGATATGAATGTATGCTTCTATTTATACTTGCAAATGATAGATCTAAAGTTAAGCAGAGATGACATTATGTTTATATTTCATGAATGTTTTATAAAGAATGAATGTAAGTATGATGTAATGTTCATAATATAGTTAATGACATGTATGTTCATATATTATTATTATTATTATTATTATTATTATTATTATTATTATTATTATTATTATTATTATTATTATTATGCATCACATGTAGTATTATATGATACGATAACATGACATGTATGATCTTTACATACTTTTGAAAAATCATGCACTCTGGATTCGTACAGTGATGGACGACAACTCAAGCTCATGACGAAGTATTGTACATGCTTAAGTTTAAATAAGTTATATAGTTCTATTTGAACATTGAGATTAATGATGTACTGAAGGTTCATACATTCAATATTTTATGAAGTATTAATCATGATATGATTAATATAAAGTTTTATTTATTATGATATTCTTTAAATTATCTTCCACTATTAAATGACGTATGACGAACGGACTAACAACGTGAAATTATCTTAAATGGCAAAAATTTTATGATGAATTTCATGTCGTTACAATTGTACCATGCTTTCAATAAAAAAACAATTTAAAAAGTATGTATACTTAAGAATTTAAACCATGAACTTATATATAAAAAAAGTTTGTGGTGTCAACCAATATACTTAGGAGCTTATTGATGTTAAAAGGAAGATTAACCAAAACATAGGAAATTAACGTTTGATAATAAATTAAATTCTAAAATTATTCCCAGGTAGTCGAAAGTTAAGCCTCAATTAGACAGTTTGTTTATGAACTCAAAAAATATAACAAAAGAACGTTTTTTCTCCTTGTTTTATACTAAACACATAATTCCCTAGAGAATCAGTCAGTAACTACATAATGTTTATAATGAAATAACAATTCTATCTTCCATTTATCATGGACAATAATTTGGGAATTAACTTAATATATTCATCAATTTTTAAAAATTAAAATGATATATCTAATTATTTTCAATGAAAATTTGTAATATCGTAAACAGTCTTTCAAATTATAACTAATGGAAGATTTTGAAAAATAAAAGGATTGCGTAAGTTTAACACACATTTCAATGGAAAGTATTGAATAACATTCAGTAGCAATTTAGAATATAATTTTCCATTAATCATTTACAATTAAGATCCATACAAGTATGCTCACAGATTTTGCAAATACGTTATACTTATAAATTAATATGTCCGAAAAATGACGAATCCAGTTACATTTGCTACAATAATTAATTATATTAGAGTTTTTTTATCTTGTAATTACCTTGCGCGTTTCATAAAATATGCAAATTATTTATCTTTTCCAGGTTAATAATTTTTTTCAGTATGTTGGGAAAAAGGTTAAATATTTGTGTGGACCCAATGATCCATAACTTATTCATGTGGACTGTAGTCTTTGTGATCCCATTTATTGTATGTCTCATAGGGGTTCGAACTTCTCATTATATGCAAAACTAAAATTAACAAAATATAAATAAATTATAATTCCATCGATACGTTTAATACTTATAAAATAACACAAAATACAAAATTCAATAGAGATTAATTCTTAAAAAAATTCCAAATATATATTTGGAATTCAAAATTTTATCTTTTTTAATTATCCAATAATAATTATCAGAAACTAATCTCCTCTTCGTACTTTTCAGTTCTACTTCGGATTCCGCTGCTCACGAGACGAACGCCTCGTAACGGCCGAGAGAGAGAGAGAGTAAAAAAGCCCAACCCAACAACAGCAAAAAAAATAATATAAAAAAACCCCTCAAAATTCTCACTCCACTCTCTGCGACTCCAAGTTAAAGCGGCCCCCAAACCGCAGTCTCAAGTTGAGCGCTCCGTTCCCTTTTCTTCCTTCCACACCGCATCAATAGCCGAACAAATCGAGCGGAGAGCGAGGAGGAGGAGGAGGAGGAGGGCGAAAACTAGGAGTAGGGTTTCTCGTGTAGGCGGAGTTTCGCGGTAGGGGTTTTATGGAATGAACGAAGCCGCCATGGCGACCGCCGCGGAGAAGCCACCGGTGGAAGTCTGCAAGGCCGCCAACGGCCTTGACAAGGTGGTGCTCAGAGAGGCCCGCGGAAGCTCGGCTGAGGTCTGGTTATTCTTTTACGTTAATTGTATTGCATTGTTTTCGATTTCTCGCTTGTTCCTTTCTTTTTTCTTTTTCTTTTGAATTTTGGGTTGGCCGTCGACGTCGCGCTTGAGAGGGCTCGATTGGAGACGGATGATCGGAATTAGGGCTCTCTCTACGCGTTCCGTGGTTGCAGAGATGGATCCGCTCGAGTTTCTGCGGATCTGGCGCCTTTCTTGCTATTTTCGCCGAGAGATTCTTGTCGTTTATCATGAATAAAACAATTTAATGCGATTATCTCTGCCAATAACATATGCTTATGTTTCTCTTTGGTGCTGTTAGATAATCAAATGCCTAATTGTCCAGAATGTGAGAAAAGTGAAAGGCATATAGTAATAGATATGTAATGTACAACAGGGAAGAAGGATATTGTTTTATTGGCTTAGGCTGTGTATAAATTTGCTCGGATTCGTGAGATATACTGGGAAGAGTGTTTCCTGGTACACGTTTATTAGGAAGATTTTCTGATAACGATAGCTTATCGTTCTTGATTGGATGAAACGAAATGTTGAACCTGAAGAACAAAGCTTGTAAGGAACGTGTTAGAAATATGTTTTGATCTAATATATCACTCCGTTGTAAATCTCGTACAGTTTATATATGTGAATATGTGTTTGACCCATTCCCATCTAGTCATCCTTTTACCCTTAAAAAATGTGGACATCTTCCTGATTACATGTCTTCAAATGATGGATCTTTGTGATGAAAGTGGGATTGAACTACTGGATTTGTTCTGTACTTGGAATTAGCTGTGGGCTATTCATTCATTTTTATGTTTCTAAGTTTGTTGAATATTACTTGTTTACGACTATGTTATGGGACATTAAATTAATAATGATCATTCAGCACTTGCACTTCCCAAAAGACGCATTTGTAAGCATATGACAGAACAAAAGTTGAGAGTGGAGCAATGAGAAAGCTTCAAAGTGATGAAATATGATATTCCTAGGATGTTCAATCAATTTCATAATGAATGTCATTCACAAGGACCCAAATAGATGGCATATTAACTTATTTTCTTGTATTAAAGTGACGCATCAATGTACAATGGCTCGAGACCCTGTATTACTTTGCTGATTTGCTGTTAGCAGTTTGCAATCTGTACAACAGCAAGATGCATGGTTTTGATTTTTTTTAATGCTTTTTCTTTATTTCCTTTGCACATCCAGTATGTGTGACTTTTTCTTGCATATTTATTTAATAGCCATTGATGTCTTACTTTTATTCTCGGACCTCTGAATTGGACTGGTTGCTTGATGCTTTTTCTTTATTTCCTTTGCACATCCAGTATGTGTGACTTTTTCTTGCATATTTATTTAATAGCCATTGATGTCTTACTTTTATTCTCGGACCTCTGAATTGGACTGGTTGCTTGATGTTTTATGAACATTATTTTTTCCTCAAATATGGGTTTTTCCAGAAACACGATACTTAAGTTGATGGTAGCATTGTTACGATACTTTTGCCCAAGGTTGTCCAAATCATGTTTCAAAAATACATAAACTCGTCAGATTTTATTTTTCTTAGGTAGGAAAGTGATTTAACTCATTTTAAAATCATAGCTTAGGATGGAATCATATTTGGGTGCTTAAGTGAAAATGTTAAATCACACAGGTCAAGTGGTAATTCAGTGAGTACATAGGCATGTGTTGGTCTGGGTTTTTTGGTGAAGGGTCTATGTTAGCTTGACCGGATCGTGGGTTCAGAGCTCACTGGGCACATCATTGAATATTTTTTATCTTTCTGTCATTTCTCTTATCTTTTCTCTTGCTTTTTTATTGCTTACTTTGTTTCTTTTTTCACTAATATTTTCATTATCTGTTTCAAAAAAATGTTTTCATTATCATTATTTAAAATATATATTATAATTTCTAGTGTTTTCTTTTGTTGTTTGATTTGTTTCTTTTCTGGCCATAATACCTAAATAAAAATAAATAATGATGATGACCAATAAATGACAAAATTTAAATGATTAAAAATGTGAGGGTTCCAAAAAAAAAATCTTAATAAAAAATATACTTCATAGAAGTAATAAGCTTCATATACAAATTTGTGGGACATCAATTTAATCTTCCTGTATTCTACAATGTCACAATATTATAATGTATTACATTGAACTTTTTGTCGGTCTATGATTATTCATCTTATTGTAGTGGTTTTGGATATTTACCATTATGTTTGATATGGTTTTAAAAATTATTATCATTAAATTAGTGTCATATCAACTAGTTTACGATGCAAGTCTACCTCTGGAAAATGCGATCTTGACAATCTTGCTTTTGCCAGTTGCTGTTGTATGCAGTACTGCATTTTGTTCTTTGGATCCAGTGAAAAAATACAATTTTACCTAGATATCCAGCTATTCATCTTTGTTGTTCATCTAGTGCATGTGCTTTCTTGCGTGTGAGTTTTATGCGGGAGAACATCATGTCACTTATGCATGTTTCTTCTTGTCTTCTCCGAGATAAGTCTTCTTGTGCACAGATATATTGTTTCTTTGCCGTCTCTTGCCTGGCTGAGAGTTGACCGTTGTAAAAATAGTGTGAATCTTATGCATCTTTTTAGTGCTTTCTTAAATCTCCTCCCTTTGGCAGATTTACCTGTATGGAGGTCAAGTGATGTCCTGGAAGAATGACCACGGGGAGGAGATGCTTTTTGTTAGCAGCAAGGTAAGAAGAAAAAGTATTATTCTCCAAAGGTTACTTGCCTCAAGTTGCATGACTTTTGGTTTGTCTAAGCATAAACTTGCCCCACTTTTGCTCATTTGTGATATAGGTTGTTATTTTCTTAATATTTATTTTCTGAATTCTCTTATTTGTTGCTTAATATGTTCACATGTGTAGTGAATTGGATAATTTTTTTTTAGGGAGTGAATTGGATAATTTTTCCATTGTTTTATGGTAGTGAGTAATGCATGGTATTTTAATCTAGCTTGCAAAATTTCATCTGTTTCAAACATTTATCCTTCTGTCTTAGACTTCATATATATCATGAATCAAAGCACATTTTCTGTCTTGGTATTAGAAGCATAGTAGTCTTGTAACTCTTGTTTGTTAAGACAAAAACATCATTGTTGCAACTTCAAAGATGGCTATCCAGAGAAACAAAGTTGAATAGTTTTAATAAGGAAACAATATGCATTTATTTAACATGTAATCCATGTATTTGATTATTGGAACACAACTAATGAAGATCAATAATCTATATCCGATTTGACTTTTATGGTCCCTCATCTCCATCATTGGTCTGTGCTTTTGTAATGTGAGGTCATTTTGGTTGCTTGATGAGCTAAACTCCATGACACTGTGTGTCCACACAAATACCTTTAAATTTGATAGGAAAGATCTAAATACCTTGTTCCTTATTTTCACTTATTGCTAATGATTATGTTGATCCTTTTTTTTTCCTGATTGTTCAGGCTATTTTCAAACCTCCAAAAGCAATTCGTGGAGGTATACCAATATGCTTCCCTCAAGTAAGAATATTTTATGCTGGTTTCATTTCATTTGTGTTTCACATTGGCAGTGAGTTCCATTGATCTTCAGTTCCTAAAACAATGTTTTGTAGTTCTCCAGCCATGGGACTCTTGAAAAGCATGGATTTGCCAGGAACAAAACTTGGATTATTGACACTAATCCACCTCCTTTTCCAACTAGTAGTTCCAGTAAAAGTTTCGTTGATCTAATCCTTAAGCCAACTGATGATGATTTCAAGATTTGGCCTCATAGGTTTGTGACTGATTTGTAAATATGCTCTAGTATTCTCCTTTGTCTGTCATGAAATATTGGTCCTCTTCAACCACATTATTGTTTAATTCTATCTAGTTTGTAGTTTTCTCTCATAAATAAAGTTTTTTTTTGGTTTTCATGTTTCTTCTATTGCATGATTGCTCCTTTTACATGTGCAGCTATGAATTTCGTCTAAGGGTTGCTTTAGGACCTGGAGGTGATCTGACACTCACATCACGCATAAGAAACACCAACAGTGATGGAAAACCATTTTCATTTACATTTGCTTACCACACATACTTTTCTGTATCAGATATCAGGTTTGACTATGAATTTCAATCAAACTTTTGTTGTAGATTTTGACGAAACCAGATGAAAGTTAAATATTCTTTTTATAACTTATTGGATACTTTTATCTGTGATGATACTTGATTGCTAGGTTGAGCAGGGTCGTCATGGGTAAGTTAATGTGCTGTCTCAACAGGTTTAAACTTTTAGGACTATATGAATCACCTTGATGATGTTGAATAAGAATCACTAAAAAGGTGATGAGGGGAATCTTTCGGTGATTAATAATTTTCTAGCACCTTTCATTACTCTTCTTGTCATTATTTTTTAATCCAAACAGGTGTAAGAACTCTAGATACATGAGTTGATAATTAACTAGTTAGCACTATTAAGCTCATGAACTAATAGCTTGGGTGGTTGAGGGCTTTGGCTTCCATCTAGGTGACCAAGATAAAATTTGACAGGATGCACTTCGGATTTTTTAGGGGCTTTCATTCGTTATCCTGAATTTTCTAGTTTATCCATTGTACTTGGCCTAGGTTCCAAGTTAGTTTCATGCTTGCACATTTTCCTTCAAGGTTCCTCCTCTTAGGGTACTGGCAGAAGTGTGATGTACTATAATGTCATCTTAGTGTGTATACATGAAGACCTGAAGTTGTTGGTTATACCTCCACAAGTGGTACTGCTTTTACCCTTTATGAACAAGCTTAAGTTGGCAGAAATTTTATTCAATTAATGGAGAATTATCACACCAATAAGCTTTTTAATATGCCTTTTGTCAACTCTTTGTTTTTCCGATCTCATTGTCACTTAATGTTTATGGAATTTGTTCCGACTGGCATCTGTTTCAATGTGCTTGGGCATGATTAGACTTTTCAGCATGTTCCATGACTGCCTATTATGGTTTTCTTTATTTTGTATATGCTGAAGATCTTAGATGACGTTTTTTACGTTCTCTTTGCCAATTCTTCAACATTTCAATTCATAATTTATGTTGCAGTGAAGTGCGGGTAGAAGGACTTGAAACACTAGACTATCTTGACAACTTGAAGGAGAAGGAGCGTTTTACAGAACAAGGAGATGCAATTACTTTTGAATCTGAAGTAAGCCAATAATTATCTCTTAATTCTTTGTGTATTGAACTCCGCCTATGTTTTATAACCGGTCCCAAGCCCGGATAAAGGAGGAGGGTTGTGTTAGGCCTCGACAGCCAGCGTAAAACCCTGTCGAATCACATGAACATGGATCAACGAATAGCGTTGTATGATCCATGTAACCGACCCCACCTAGTGGGATAAGGCTTTGTTGTTGTTGTTGTTGTAATTCTTTGTGTATTGCTGATGGATGCTAATTTTGTGTCCAAAATAAGGTTGATAAGATTTACGTAAGCACACCAACAAAGATTGCAATCCTCGATCACGAAAAGAAAAGAACATTTGTTGTGCGTAAGGATGGGCTTCCTGATGCTGGTGAGTAATGTCTTAGCAACTTTCTTTATTGATTTAACTAGTAAAATATTTGTTTCAGTTATTACATATTATATAATCCCCAAATTAAGAATTATTAGTAAAAAAACACCTGAATTGTAGTTGGGCAGAACTTGATATCATCTCTAGGCGAGTTCCGATGTTGGTTGAGGAACTATCAGGCTTAAGCGTTGGCTTGCGCCTTTGATGTGTAGCACTTGTTATTGAAACATATTGTTAATGGAATCCTTTAGCGTTGACATTCCCTTTCCATCTATTTCAATTCAGTGGTATGGAACCCTTGGGACAAAAAGGCGAAAGCCATGCCAGATTTTGGAGATGAGGAATACAAGCATATGTTATGCGTAGAGGCTGCAGCTATTGAGAAACCCATCACTCTGAAGCCTGGTGAAGAATGGAAAGGAAGGTTGGAGCTATCTACTGTTCCTTCCAGTTACTGCAGTGGGCAGTTGGATCCTCAGAAGGTTCTTAATGGTTGAGATTTACTTGGGTGCATAATGTACAGGTACCTTTCCACTGTTCCAGATCATAGTTCTTACAGTGCTATTTATTATTCATTCACAAGGCATAATGGGTTGTCTCATCCACAATTGATCTTTTTTCCAATGGAATTATAATATTTCCTCTAAAGAAAGTCCTCCGGAATTTTGCACATGCAAACTGAACCATCTTAATATTTTCCGATTCATAACCTTATGTGCACGTTCATGAAAGTGTGCGGAGTTGCACTGAAATATAACATTGCATTGGGATCATGATGGCAATTTGTGTCATGACAATTCTAGTTTTAACATTCGTTTTGAGCTTGGTATCTCTGATTAAACACCTTTCTACGCTCAATATCTTGCAGGCATAGATTTGTTGCATATGGTTCCATGTCTTCATTTCATCCTTCCCGTCAGCATATGGTGTACCTAGAAACAGAGTCTGCAGTTGTTGAATAATATCTGCCGTGGTCCAACATTTATCCTCATCTATCAGACCAGAGTTTCACCATCCTGGTCAGCAGCCAGGACCCAGGAGGGATATGGCTTCCAGCCTAGTTATATGCATCACTTGTGTTCCTTTGTAGTATAAAATTGACTTTCAACTGTCAGAAGAGGCATGTAAAGCTCCCAAGTATCTCTGTTACTCTTTTTTTTGTGATTTCATAGACATGGCCGTTTTGATGGCTTTTACTGTAAACTGCCGTTGAAGCGTTGAATCATCACCTGAGTCATTTCTTTTGTTCAAAATTGCTAATCTTCTTGTCTGTTCAATAAATTTTGTTCTTTTTTTTTCAGTAGCAGGAATCCAGTTATGCCTTTATATTTTCTTGAAGAATTATTTGAAAGAATCGTTCGTGCACCATTGATTGGAAGTTTTTACCTTGTGAAATGTGTTTATCTGTTGTCATTGTGCTCCGCAATAAATACTGGAAAAGAAAGAAAACAAATTATTTGGACCTACCAAATGAGTCTTAAATCTCTTTTTATAATGTATCCATTAAGGATTTAATGGAGGTCCTCCCCCTGGGGGAGGACCCCTCCCTCCATCCATCCGCACCCGTCGGATGGAGATTTGACGGGCGTTGATTTTCTTTCCGGTTCAACGGGCCGGTTAGCATTCATGATGAAAGAAGCGGTTCGGTGTAGGATGGGAAAAAAATCAAAGAGGGGGAGCGGCGGCGAACAGAGGTAGCTGCGTCGATAGCGAGCAGTCGGTGGGCGACCAGCAGCGGCGACGAATGGTATCGGCGGCGAGTAGCGGGCAGGTGATGAGCAGCGGCAACAGCGTTTTGGTGATGGCATTGGCAGCGAGCAACAACGGTAAGGGGGTCCTCCCTCATCGCCGATCGGCCTCCCACGCCTCCGTGCATCCTCTCTCGCCGTCGATCGCTCACCGTCGTGCGTCATCTCTCACGACGATCGGCCCACACCGCCACCACACATCATCTCTCACGACAATCGGACCGCACCGCCACCACAATCGATGATCGGACCACACCGTCGCCGATCGGCCTCTCCCTCACGACGATCTTCGATCGAGACGCGAGATCGCCGCCGATCTAGCCTCCCATAGCCAGATCGGCCGCGGGCTGGCCGCCCGACGATCGATCTGACTGCGGGTGGCCAGATCTGACCGTGGGCGGCCAGATCCGGCCGCCCGTAGCCAAATAGATATCCGACCACGGGCGGCCATATCCGACCGCCTGCAGCCAGATCAGCCGCTGGGCGGCCAAATTCAGTCGCCCGCGGTCGGGCGGCTGCCATATCGCGAGAGATGGGCAGGGAATGGGAAAGGTTGCGCCAAAGTGAGCGAACGTCGCCGGAGGGAGAGAGGGCTGCCGATTCACGTGGTCATCGCCGTCAGTCGCCGTGGTCATCCCCGCCGCTCATGAACTTGATGAGAGAGGGATCGGACGAAAAATCAAGTGATGGTTTTTTTACCTCATGAACTAACGGTTTTTTTACCCGAACCGAAAAGAAAATCGCGCCCATCGGATCTCCATCCAACGGGCGCAGATGGGGGAGGGGGTCCTGACCTCCAGGAAATTCATGTATTAAATATTTGACATTGCTCTCAATCAGAAATGAATTTATAGCCGGCTTGATATTTTTACTTAAAGCACATTCATTGAAAAATACTCTCATGTTTACTCTCACGGCGCGAACCTGCTTTCCGGTTCTTTGTGCGTGAACAAATGATCCATTATGTTTTTCATACAATCCAGATTAACCGACTCTTGTACAATGATGAAAAACGAAGTAGCAATCGCCTGTAGGTTCTACTTTCCAAATATGTCATTTTATGTAGGGCATTATTATTGTCTCTTCAAAATAATCATTCCATTTTATTTTATAAAGATAAAAGTGTCCACACTTTCAACACTCGTGATGTAAATTATTGTTTTTATGTTTGTCTTAGCATTCGGAACGAAAGTTGCCCCTTCTCTAATGTTAGTTTTTTTTTTTTATGTCGAAGAGACGGCAATCGTCAGCCCTTGAATCCTTTCTTTCTTTATATACGCTGAAGGAAAGAATTTGGGACCATAATTTGAAGTCTACGATGTTCGTTTCTCGAAAGGGTGAAGTCAATGGTTTTGCAGCTGTCAGTGAATTCACTTCAGTTTTCTGGGGATTAACATCAAGAATCATTTATTCAAGTCTTTTTTTATTTATTTTAAAAATAGATATTAATTTTTATAAGACAGTAAATCCAAAATTTAAGAATTTATTAAGGATAACAAAAGTTTGAAAGGAATAAAAATATAATTCAATAAGAGATAGAAAAACAATAAAAAAATAATTTCTAATTGAATTAAGAGTTGGAATTAGATTAATGTTTTATTTGGCAACGCCCAAATAGTGTTTGAAATATCGTTTAAACCTTTTTTTTTAGCAAATGACATGAAAAGAAACGTTTTGAATGAAAACATTAGAAAAAACTATTTCTACTCGCGTATAACCACTTAAATGTTTCATATTTTTTAAAATTTTATTTTATTCAAATGCATTTTCTTTCTCAACTCATTATATTATCTTTTCATTTTATTTTATCATCATGCAGCTATTAATTATTTATTTATTAGCAACAGATTCTTATTTTCATATCATTCATGCAATATATAAAATTTATAGCAAATATAATAATATTTTGATAAAAATATTACTTGTGAGATTTATTTTAAATGATTTACTTATTAAATTATAATAAAAATTGTATAGTCCTTGAATTAAATAATTTATCATACCAATTATGTCATTTTATTTTATATTCGTAAACTAATTATACTATTAAGTTCATCAAATAGTAATTTATCAATATCCTAAATGATCTTTTAAATGATAATCATCATCTATTGTGCTTATCAAACTGTTAATAATATCGAATAGAACTTAAGATTAGGTATTCTATTAGGTATTCAAAATTAAATTGAAATTGAACTATTTGTTTATGATATAAAGAACTCTCAAAGAAAGTTAAATTAGGAATTTTAAGTTTAAAAAATGCATAAATTAAAATAATATTATTGTATTATATCAAATTTAAACATTAAGATAAATAATATTACTTATTTATTAAAGTTTTGAAAAATAAAGGATAAGAGAAGTTGAAATGAGCTAAGAATTTCATTAAAAAACAGAAAAGAAAGAAGAGGAGTAAAGACAAGTTGATAAAATTTATTAAGTTAAATTAATAAAGATATATTAAAATAAAAGTTCAAGATTAGTTTGAGTTGGGATTAGAGTTTTAATATGGTTAAAACTAATAAATTCAAGCAGAATCAATCTCTGTAAATTAATTGCATTTCTTTCTAAGTTTCTCCTCATCCACGAGCTGACTTTTCTTTCATCTTTGTGTCATGGTTTCTCTTTCTTCGGTCAAAATCGAGCTCAGTCCTCAAAAAGTTCTACAAAAGTGGGACGGTTAAGATGGTTTTACAGCAAAGCCACACACAAATTTCGTACACTTTTGAACATATGCTAATAAATTAATTAACTTAAAGCAAAATTTGATTATGTCAAGTCCCTTACTTGTGCCAAAAGAACCACTTCCTAGATCACAAGGTCACGACCAACGTTAAAGAAAACTGCACACAAGTTTCACCTCAAAACCTGATCCATCATTTCAAAACTCTCCAACTCACCACCTCAAAGTATGTTAACAGATAAGTCAACCTTATTGTAAATAGTACATGAGATTTTTACTTCATACGACTCCTCGTTTAATTATTTCAAAGTAATTAATTGAATTCTTTTTTCGTTCGAGAATTTTCCCCCTTATTCCACTCCGTTCCGAAGAGTAACTAAAACCAATTCTATCATATTTTTATGTTCCAATTGATGATTAAATTAATTATATACTTTTTACATGAAATAATATATATTTATTTGGGTAATTTAATAATAAAAATGCAACAACTGTTGAATTAGTCACATTTGTTATGATAGCTTGATCACCAATAATCCCATGATCTTGATTTTAGTTATTTTTATTATTCAACATATGCTTTAAATTAATATATATTTATTTTATTAATTTAATAAGTAAAACTAGTGGTCTACACCCATTATGCATCGATTGTTCTACGTATCCATTTTCTCTATTTTTCCTATCAAAGTTCAAGAAAAAGTCTGGGCCGCCCTAAAAGGATCAAATTGTCAGTCGGGAGGAGGTTGTGTGGTGAAATATCATTTCATAGTATCTTCTGGTTTGATGCACGGAAAAGAAAGAATTACTTTTTACGTCCGACTCAAGCTACACTCAGCATTGCAATCCTGCTCAGCTGTGTATTCTGGATTTGAAGATTGACCTCGCAGTTCTCAGTGTTCTCGTCAACTTTTTCTGTGATTGAGGGCCTCGCTAAAGAAAGTAAAAATGCCCTTCACTTGTATCATATGTCCTAGGCTTTTATGTGCATCCATACTTCCATAGTAAAAGAATGTTGATTGATGTTTGGTTCTAAAGATTAACTCAGAGGACCAAAGTTTTAAACCCTTTCTTAGATGTTTTCCCTTGATTCAATATGCCGTATTTACAAGTTTTTTTGTCTATCACGTAGGTAACACTTTTTGGAAAGAAAATCTCTCTCCGGGTCTCCTTCAATTTTTGTATCAGGACGCTTCGGCCCTTTATTTCAATGGATAATGCGTTTAATTTTAAGAAAAAAAGTTACAAAAATTGTGCTAGGTGTAGCTCATTGTTCTGAGCAGGTTGAGAGGTTCTATGCATAAGTTTGAAAGAAAAAAAAAAAAAGCTAATTTTGTGGAGCACATAAGGAGCACAGTCCGGATGGTCGTCAAGATGTTGCAGACACTGTTGCTTTGCATATGGGACACCAGTTCTTATGCTGAAGCCATTGTTGAATGCATGCCGGATGGTAAGAATGCTGGCAGGCCAACTCCCCCAACTCTTCCCCAACAACATACTCCATCTGCATCGAAACGCGGATAGTTAAGGAATAATTCAGCCACTCGCCATGTTAATATGACCCAATTCAAGAAACAATTGCAGAAACTTCGCCATTGCTGTAAAGTGAGCTTGAGACATCAAGCACAAATCACATATATGAACTGCCATCAATCATGAACAGCGTTTTATATAGTTGGTAATAAAAAAAATACTTTTAGCAGATTTTACAGTTGATTCCTTTAAAACTGTGCTCTCATTTTATATACATGATAGATATATCACTGGTTTTAGTTGTTTTATGTAAAATAGATATATCACTGGTATAACTTTCTGCATGATGAAATTATTAAAACAAAGTTGAAATTAATATTGAAGTATACTTATAATATATATTTATCCATGTGAATTCGCCACGAAAAGCTTAATAATTTTCTTAGAAAAAAAATATTATGATGCTAGATATGAGAAAATTAAAAAATTGATGTTTTATAATTCAATTAACAGAAAAAATTTAGACCGGAGATATAACACAAATTTAAACTTTTTCTTTTCTCTCTGAAAAGAGTTAAACGTTGGTGATATTTGGTGATCCAACAAAATAAAGACTAGGCCACAATAGGCACAAAAGTTCGTTTTTTTTTTCCAATTTTCCCTATATGATATATAACTTTGAAGTCAATAGTTTGTAAATCATACCTGACATATGCTGCATTTTATGCCATCTTCCTCATTATCATCGTCCCCGGAGACCAAGCATTCAGTCGAGTAATTGCTTCTCTTCAGAGAGTTTGATATAACTTCTTCAGAAAGAGCTGTGCTGACAATCCCTATTCTTTCCCCTAAAGCTAATAATTCCTGTTCACAAAAGAAAAAAAAACACAGATTTCATGAACTCCATAAGAAAAAGGAATCTCCCCTCAAGCACAAGTAACATATAATAGATATTACTTAAGAACACATGCTTGCCAAATTCAGATGCAAGAAAGTTTATTAGTTTGCATTAAAAAGTCTAAGAAGTAAATGAGAGAGTCTATAAATGGTAGGACAGCGGATTACCTCATATGACATATCATCAATGTCCATTCTCATATCTCTGTGTCGATCGTGGTGGCGTTCCTGCCAATATTGCTGCAGGAAAGAGAACGGGACATGTTAATATATGGCAATAAACAACTCGGTTCTCCTTTTCAGCATTGCTTTCAATTTAATCACTTTTTAGCCAAGATCTGAACGTGGCTTTTTGTATAGGTGAATTTTCTTTTCCTTTTTCCTGTTATGTTTTTATCATTTTATTGAGAATGAATTGTGTACAACACTACAGAAGTTAACCAGAAAAAAGCTAGGGGCAAAAATAATGTTACAGGTGGATATTTTTTCCAAAGAAAAATCATGCGTGAAGGCGTTTGAGTGAAATAAGATGCTAAATGAAGCATTTGAAGTTACTCTCAGAATAAAAAATCAACTACCGCGAGTTCATCTGATTCAGATAAAACCTTAATACAAAAAAGAGATTTTTACTTGTGAGATCATAAGAAAAACAGATACACATGCCAAAACCTGTAAGCTAAAAGTCGTGTGCATAGTTTCCTTTGTTTCAAAGCCAACAAGTTGTGTCAAGGCATTTCAGTGAAATAGATGTTGGATCAAGCATTTGAAGCTAATCTTACCTCCTCGTCTTCTTCCGGATACATATCAGTTTGTGGTAAAGGATCTTCACTGGACCAACCTGATGGGATTATGGGATGTTCGTTCGTACCGTTCCATCGAGTTAAACGTTGGTGATATTTGGTGATCCAACAAAATAAAGACTAGGCCACAATAGGCACAAAAGTTCGTTTTTTTTTTCCAATTTTCCCTATATGATATATAACTTTGAAGTCAATAGTTTGTAAATCATACCTGACATATGCTGCATTTTATGCCATCTTCCTCATTATCATCGTCCCCGGAGACCAAGCATTCAGTCGAGTAATTGCTTCTCTTCAGAGAGTTTGATATAACTTCTTCAGAAAGAGCTGTGCTGACAATCCCTATTCTTTCCCCTAAAGCTAATAATTCCTGTTCACAAAAGAAAAAAAAACACAGATTTCATGAACTCCATAAGAAAAAGGAATCTCCCCTCAAGCACAAGTAACATATAATAGATATTACTTAAGAACACATGCTTGCCAAATTCAGATGCAAGAAAGTTTATTAGTTTGCATTAAAAAGTCTAAGAAGTAAATGAGAGAGTCTATAAATGGTAGGACAGCGGATTACCTCATATGACATATCATCAATGTCCATTCTCATATCTCTGTGTCGATCGTGGTGGCGTTCCTGCCAATATTGCTGCAGGAAAGAGAACGGGACATGTTAATATATGGCAATAAACAACTCGGTTCTCCTTTTCAGCATTGCTTTCAATTTAATCACTTTTTAGCCAAGATCTGAACGTGGCTTTTTGTATAGGTGAATTTTCTTTTCCTTTTTCCTGTTATGTTTTTATCATTTTATTGAGAATGAATTGTGTACAACACTACAGAAGTTAACCAGAAAAAAGCTAGGGGCAAAAATAATGTTACAGGTGGATATTTTTTCCAAAGAAAAATCATGCGTGAAGGCGTTTGAGTGAAATAAGATGCTAAATGAAGCATTTGAAGTTACTCTCAGAATAAAAAATCAACTACCGCGAGTTCATCTGATTCAGATAAAACCTTAATACAAAAAAGAGATTTTTACTTGTGAGATCATAAGAAAAACAGATACACATGCCAAAACCTGTAAGCTAAAAGTCGTGTGCATAGTTTCCTTTGTTTCAAAGCCAACAAGTTGTGTCAAGGCATTTCAGTGAAATAGATGTTGGATCAAGCATTTGAAGCTAATCTTACCTCCTCGTCTTCTTCCGGATACATATCAGTTTGTGGTAAAGGATCTTCACTGGACCAACCTGATGGGATTATGGGATGTTCGTTCGTACCGTTCCATCGAGAAGAATCATCCCAACCTGATGGGATTATAGGCTGTTCATTTGTATCGTTCCATGGAGAAGAATCATCCCAACCTGATGTGATTATACGCTGTTCGTTTGTATTGTTCCATGGAAAAGAATCATCCCAACCTGATGGGATTATGGCCTGTTCATTTGTATCGCTCCGCGGAGAAGAGTCCAAAGAATCTTCAGTAATCATTCTCACATCCCTTCTAGCAGCCCTTCTTGTTCGAACAAAGTTGAAGTTTGTTCTAGAATGCTGGTTTCTGGATGGAGTTGAGCCGGATGACGATCCATCAGATGAACCTGCATTTCTTCTGCTTACAGAATCGGCGGTTCTTTTCCCTGTCGCCGAGAAGATTTGTCCATTAGTTGCTCTTTTTCCTATGGCGTTGACTGTTCCGTTAAGAAATCGACTCACGGAGTGTCTGAATTTTCCAAAGCCATTCCTTGACGATCCAGATTCAGTATCTTGTGATGTATCCGTAGCGGGCTGTCTAGAGGTCTCAGATGTGAAGTTACATCTGATAGAATGCCTGCTTTCTCGATTGTCTTGCTTGCGTTGACTGGTGACTCGTCTCGAGGATGATCTTGAACTTGATGCCGAGTTGCTTGTCCGGCGGATTTCTTGCAGGCTTCCCGATTCACTGGATTCACGAGTCCTGTTTAAGTTCTTGTTCTTCAATCTGCAACCATGAATTGAGTCATGCTCCGCATGCATGGCACTGAGGCTTAGTCCTTGCCTATCACTGGCTTGTGGGTTGGTTGTCTCTTCCACACGTGTTCCAGCAGCGTGCAGGTTCAGGTACTGTTCCTTCCGGCAAGGCTTTCGACGATCAGTAGTAGAGAATAATTTGGAAGGACCTCTTGATTGTGAAGAAGAAGAAGAAGACTGAATATTCGGCTCTTCTTTCTGGGTTTCTCTCGCGGAATGGATACTAGCACTACATCTGTGCCTGCTGCAATATCTGGCGCTTCCGCCTTCACTTTTTGCTTCTGTGATAGGAACTTTGTTGCCTCCTTTAGAAGAAATAAGCCCTCTAGCAGTTCTTCTACTCATCTTGTATTCCACGCAAAACTTCAGTACTCAGCAAGCTGATCTTACTTCAATCCTACCCACGGCCAACGCGTACCTTCTAATCGATATACAATCACTCTACAGCAAGGAATGTTAATCAGGAGATGCCACATTGATATCTGAAGTTCGAGTATGCAATCAAGGTGAAGTCGAATTGGAACTCATGGAGCTGGAAGTAATATATTAGGAACCTTTTTTTATATGCACATGTAACCCACAGAAAACATGCAGTACTACCATCTCATTTTTATTCACGAAGCATTTCAAGAATGCTCCAAAATAATTAAACAGACATTGGTGAATTATTATAGACTATTCACATCTGTTCCAATGATTTAATTGAATAGGTAGAATTCTTATGTTGTCATACCCTTTCCCCTTATGGTCTGTAAAAGCATCAAAGTAACCAGCTTTTTCTCTCCTAGCAGGCTTGTAAATTGACAAGGAAATTTGTGCATCGAGAAAATTTAGGATCCAGAAATCAGAGGTTGCAGTGAAGCGCAGAAATGAAACATTATACCATGAAAATAATATAATACTAACTATGCTCCAGTTGCAACAATGGAGAAAATTCAGAATTATTTCTCGCCTTCTAATGTTGAGGGTTTACGAGTTTGTTGGGTTTCAGCTTGAGACATCTAAAGACAATTATCGAATCATCAAATTACAAACAGAAATCTTCTCTTTTATGACGTAAATTTACACAAACAAAGCTTAGAAAGAAGTGAAATCACATCACCAAGTAGCCCACGGATCATCATAAAGAAAGCAAAAGAGCAAACTTTTGAAATCGTAAAGATGCTTTTTAAGAGCATGGGTACAAAGACCAACTCATGTTTGTCCTGTTTCGATGGTCCTTCAAATATCAGATAAAAGTTCATCAAAAGGTGATCGAAGTACATTCACATAAACAGTATCAGAATCAGAACTTCCATCCGCAAACGTAAAGAGCGAAAGGACACAAAAAAGATATAACATGGAAAGACTCCAACTGACCTAACAAAGATACCCGTAACTGATGAATCATCCAACTCGGGGAAAACTAGTAGCAGATACACAAGTAATCAGCAAACCACCCACACCAAAAAGATTGCTGGATCAAATCAAACCGTTCCAGAAACCCAAAAAACTAGCCTACACAAATATCACCAATGAAGTTTCCATCTTATAACGCAACAATCAGATTCCGTGAAACTTTCAAAACGAGGAAGAACAATTGTCTCCATGGTCAGAACCTTTTCATCTATTAACCCGGCAGATCTGATTTCTCTATTGAAAACATTATTCTTCCATCATCTGAATCGAACGAGGAACACAAGTATCGCCTTCTTCTCTTTTCCTCGTCAAATACAAACTTCGAAGAAGACCACAAGTTTGCAGGACAACTAGAACTTTCTCGTCAAACAGCGCAAAAGATCGAATTTTGAGATCGGTAACATGATAATTTCGACCTTCTGAAAGGGAAAGGGAAGATTTTTTTACTGCTCCATTCCCTTCTCCCGACTCCCCCAAGAGTCGAAACAGAGCAAACTTCCGACGCCAAGATCATAATTTTATCGCCAAGAAACAACGATAAAAAAAGTGATTTTTTCAGAGCAAACGCTTGATGATTCAGGATTCTGGATTAACAAAACGATGGAGGATTCGTATCTCACCTTCGTTCGCGGAGCCACGAGAGCGCAAGCGCACAGCGAGGAAGAAAGCGACGGGCGTTGCGCAGAAGAGCACCTCTCTCTCTCTCTCTCTTTTTATTACGCCCGAAGACATCGACTCCTCCTAGTAACAGAGAAACTATAAGTAGCGAGTGCTCGAGCCACAAGAACGGATCGGGGCCGTTGCTTCGGGCAAGATTGCGGGAAAATCGGATCGGACGGCTGAGAGCGGAGATTTCGTTGGACCGCTTACGGCGGAGGTGGACCCAATAACTTGTTACACTATTTATCGTATTATTATTATTATTATTATTATTATTATTATTATTATTATTATTATTATTATTATTATTATTATTATTATTATTATTATTATTCTTCTTCAAACAATAAGGTGGTTAACTTGTTATTGATCAATTTCTTTTTTATGAGATTACTACTTTTGTCAAATTTCCATATAGTGTTATTAACTTATTCATATTTCTCAAAAAGAATCGAATAATAAAGTGTGTAATCCTAACGAAGCAGATTGCAATCACAACGCGAATAAAATTCGGATCTTATATTCAGGATTTTTCTTTACTTATTTTATTTCCAAAACATAAAAGGCAATCTTCATAAAACAACTCATGTATTGGCTGCGAAGTCGTTCACACTATATTTATTTATAATAATAATAATCCTATTAAGATTCGTTATGGGTTATTTTTAAGAGACAAATTAGAACCTTTTCCGAGTTCTATTTTATTTTTACAAGGTTTAAGTCGTTCAGCAGCTGCTAAATCGTTGGGTATTTTCAGAAAAAAAAAGAAATTCTTATAAATTGTTGAATTAAGTGGCTGTAGCAGGAATCGCCAAGAATTTGTGTTTCTAGGGTTAATTCAAGTCCACGAACAGGGGCAAAAATATACCAAAAGGTAAGGGCACTTTTATTATTTTTATTATATCTGTGATTCGGGAATGCGTTTAACACGTTTAGTATTTATCACACTACAACTTTAATATATTTAACAAATAAATAGTCATAATAATGCGTATATTAGCTAATTAGTTTTGTTTTATGAATTTATCGATCTAAAAAATAAAATGATAGACCGTGTGTTATCATTCATCTCTTTTTCCCAGTTTAAATTGTTGGATGGTGAAATCTTAGCGAAGATCACATCATACTTATATATTAAAAAAATAATTTAATATATCGAATTATGTAAAATATGAAGGTATGTAGAATTCTTGATGGATTGAAGGTGATTAAGAGAGAATTTGAGAAGGAATTAAAATTAGAGTCAGAAAAAAAAAGAAAAGGAAAAAGATTAAATTATATTGGGAGTATGAATTGTGATTAGATTGGAACAAGGGATTTAAATTTTATTTGGGATTAATGCTTAATGGAGATTGGACTCCTAAATAGGAAAGTATTAAAAGTTTTATGGCATAATAATATTTCAAAAATTTAAATAATATTTTATTATTATTTTAATTAAAAAATTAAGTGATAAAATATTATGAAATTAAATAATTTTGAAAATTAGAGAAAATGAATAAATAAAATGATAAGGTGAAAGTAGAGTTTGATTAACAAAAGTTATAGAAGAAATAAAAAGGAATTTGAATACTGATAGATTTTTTATAAATACGATAATGGAATAATTAGTAAAAATTAGATTTAATTAAATTTGAATATTTAAGAGAGGATGATTAATGATGGATCATCATGATTAATTGAGAATTAGCCCAAGGCCTAATGGGATTAAAAAATCTTAGTTAAAAACTATAAATAAAATCTAAAGGATGGCTAAAACCTCTTATTTGCCTGTAGAGAATTATGTACCACGAGCCTCTCTTTTTTCTTCATTTGCATGAAAATCGAGACGATTCAGAGGACGACTAGTGGTGCGTTTCAAAGTCTGAGTTTGCACATAAGGGTATGTCTTTCAAGAGGTGACCGAGAGTTTTTGGACGTCGTTCAAGCACTACAGTCGGTCAAAGTCTTAACATTCATACAACTTCCAGCAAACATGAACATAGTTATTTTTTCAGCTAACTTAAGGTACGTAAAGGAATCCTAATATCAACAATTTTTCATAGTATATATCCTTGGACTCTTGTTCTTCATATGGAGATTAGTTTGATATAATTTTTAGGATTATTTCTATAAACTTCCCCTAACCTATCACCGGGGACGGAGCCAGGATGAGAACTTAGGGGGGGCCAAAGATAAAATGTATATCTACATGCGTTATATAATAAAAAATTTTAGCCAAACTAAAAATATAAAAAATATTATTTTAGAAGATAACTTAAAACTATAAATCTTATTGTATTTTAATTTAAATATTTTTTGTTATTCATCATGTTTATCTTTTTTGTGTTTATCATGTTAATGAATGACATATTTAACTCACCTTTTATTACTTAACTAACTAATTTAATTTGTTATAGAAAGAAATCAAAATTATTTGTACATATGTTATATATTCATAAATACACTTAATATAGTATAAATCTATTATAAACATGCACATATTCTCTCATAAATATAATAGCATATTATAATTATGTTAAGTTCATAATATCAGGAAGAATCTTATTATATACTATATATATAATATTTCAAAAAGTTAAGGGACCTTAATTATATTAATTTCACAAAATTTAGGGGGGGGGGGGGGTTTACTATATATATGATATATATAATAGTAATATATATTAGTAATATATCTAATACTCCAAAAAGTTAGGGGGGGCCATGGCCCCCCAATACTAAGGTGGCTTCATCCCTGCCTATCACGATTTTTCACTTCTAACCTCAAACTATAAACTTATTTTTTTATATCCCTAAACTATCACAACTTTTTCACTTTAATCTTTTCATCCACTTTTATTACATTTTCTTTTTTCCATTTATGAAAAGACTAAATTACCCCTCATCACATAATACATCAAATAATAAATATAAAAAAGAAAAAATGTTCAACTATCGACAATCGAATATTAATACCTTCGCTTCTTCGTCTGTAGTCGAACATTTTTTTTCTTTTTTATATTTATTATTTGATGTATTATGTGACGAAGGGTAATTTAATCTTTTCATAGATGAGAAAAGGCAAATGTAACAAAAGTGGGCGGAAGGATTAAAGTGGAAAAGTTGTGATAATTTAGGAATAAAAAAATAAATTTGTAGTTTGAGGTTAAATGTGAAAAATTATGATAGTTTAAGAGAGATTAATGGAAATAACTTTAATTTTTATGTCAATTGGAATTATTACATTGATAAGACGACTAAAAAATCATGTCGGAATGTGATTTCTTGATGGCGGTAGAGCTCGGCCTGGGTTATATTTAACAAGGCTCGAGTACTGATCGGCATGGACTGAGTTTGATAGAGCCCCGACTAGATTGGATTAGAAAACGGATTGTGTTCGGTGAACACTGCTCGTGTTGCTAACCCAACCTGGGTTTGATCTTAATGGATGGATTGTAATGAATCGAACCGACCCGGCTAGGGTTCACATCATACTCGACTTGGTTTTTACTTGGCCGAGGCATATTGGACCATCCAGAACAAGATCCGGGTTTCACCCGATGCGGGCCGAGTTCCGGGGATAGAAAATATATTTTTATGAATTAATTTATTATTTATTGGATAGTTATGATTGTTAATTATTTTTTAGAATTTGATTAACATCCCTGATTATAGTATGATCATACTTGATCAAATTGTCATCATATTGATTATTATTGTTATTACGTCCAATCACGATATTGATTATGATATTGATCTAGTGACCTGATTATTGATTAATCATATCATATCATATCATATCCGATCGATATTCATCATACCTGATCATACCATTGATTATAATATTGATATAGTGATTTTCTGATTAGGGCATGTTTAATATAAGATAAATTGTTAAAGATAGACATATTAGGTAATTGAGATAAAAATTGAAAATTATTGGACCCATGTCTATTGATTACCCATGGGACTGATTGCACCTTTGGGCTGATGGATTCGTCATCGGACTGATGAATAATGGAATTGGATGAGGCAGATAGCATAAAAACTATGGATGTCCTTGGTATGGACTTTCGTCATCCATCATACTTAAACTTATTGATTGATATGAAGTGACATAGCGTGCTTAATAATATGAAGCTCTCATGTTATGTTCGAAACGATTGATTGTAACTCTAAAGATTGAATTGATAATCAAATTGAATTGCTCTCTAGTGACGGAAGAACAATTAATTTTGCCTAGTGATTAATAGACTATTGATTTCATCATTGTGGTTGATGGATAATTGAATTGCGCTTTTATGAATGATGGATAATAAATTACGACCTTTGTACATGATAGATGAATTGATAAATTGTTTACAATTAAATTGATAATTGTTATTATGACCTCCATCGACTTTTGGCCAATGGATACTTGATAATTGTCAATTGAATTGATAATAATTTTATTGTGACCTTCGATGACCTATGGTCATGATTGATTAAAGTAATTGATATTGAATTAATAATCATTATTGAATTGAATTGAGATATTATTGATTATAGATAATTGAAATTGATGAATAATCAGAATGATCGATTATTATTAATTGATAATTTTTCTAATCAATCATAGATTGTTTATAAATAGTTGTTTATTGATAGAATTGATACTGATGTTGATATAGGATCTTATATTGTATAGTTGTGAGCCATAATACACAAGTTATTGGATATTATATAAATAGCTTTCGCATATTACATAGATTATTGTAAATTGAGTCTTCCGCTTATATAAGTCAGTATGTTGATTGATCAAAGTTAAAGAAAAAGTCAAAATATAAAATTGAGTAATGTCGTCGAGATATTCTTCTAGACAAAGGAAAAAAATCTCAAGACATTACAATTTAAGCACTATTACCTATTTTGGCACTTTACTACGATAGGTCGTAGCGGAGGCATCTAAATCGTAGCGCAATAGTGTAAACTATAGCACTCAAAATAAAAAAAATGAGGTGTTTTGACTGTTCTATATGAGCAGACCATATTTTTTTTCATTCAAGTGGTAGAGCATCAATCTAAATCATAGTGCATCACTACAAAATATACTGTCAACCCGTATTTTTGCCAATTAACTCATATTTTGGCTATCTAAACCATTTTCGTGCCCCCACAAACTGTCGCATCTTGGAAAGATAGATTTTTTCTAAATTCTTTTTATTAAGATATACTTATGGTTAATTGAAACTATCATGCTATGTTCGAATGCCATTACATGGATTGTTATATCACCTTTTTAGGGATATTGTTATCATGTTTAGACTATGCCATCTATGCTACGTCATGACATGCCATATTATGATGTGTTATGCTTTGTTATGATATGGATGACTTATGATATGATTGTTCATGTTATTGATTGACACATTTAGAATCTGAATTATATGCCAAGCCATATGTTAAAATAACTTATTATATTGAATTGGAGTCATTATAGTTTAAACATGATCCTCGATGAATCGAATTATTATTATTTATCGGACTCGAACGTGGGTAATTGGACAATTGGGTGTGAATGCGACCCAGACTTGGCCATTCATTTTGGCGATGAGGACAACCAAAAATCACAATACATCGAATGACTCACTAATGTTAATTGGTAACGTTTGCTAAACCTAAAATCGCTAAAAATATCACTTGAATTAGAAAATGGTTCGAAATAATTATTATTATCACTTATGGATATTAAATTGTTAATACAATCATTTATCTCCTAGATATTGATTGACATCAATATCGGGCATTCATCATGGATAATGCAATCCAACTTATTGTTATCGGATGAAATTGAATTTGTCATTGGTGTTTTATCATCATGATTTATTATGTTATTATGCCATATTTTATCGTTTCATACTAAATTATTATTTTTATCTATGACCCTTACATACAACTAATGGGATGTTGGCCTCCCCTGCATCCTAGTTCGTGCAAGCTTATAGGAACAATTAGAACCGGTGACATGCTCATGATGGCGGGTTGCACATGATAGTCATATAGTCCAATTATTGTTATGGTCATGGTATCTTGTATCTTCATGGGCTATGAATTATGGATGCATTTCATTAAGATTCTGTGTCGTGCATTTTATTGAGTGTTCCGGTATATAATCTTTTGGACATTGAGTTTACCATGTCATATTGAATATTAAGTTGCTATGTTATTGTATCGAGCTTTATGGATTTTGTTTCAAGATAGTATGATACTGTATACATATTGGGTCTTATGTCGTTATTCTATATGATGCTTCCGCTATGTTTTATTATGAATTAGGAATTGACTTATATGTTTTGGATCATTGAGTCCTAGCCTTCATCGTTCTATTATAGTGTATATTGTCTTCATTGATTCTACATTATGAATGTTCTTATTTGATTGCATATTTTGAATCGCATATCTTTGGATTATGCCACATTTAATATTATTTTGAACTATTGTGCCTTCTTGATATTGAGTATTTGCTATCAATAATTTTATAGTCTCACAATTTAATTTATCTTATTGAACTTTAGATTATATTATATTAGGTTGACCTTTGTCACGTCTCTTAATAATTGTGTTTTCACGATAATTTATGTTGATGAGGCTTTACCAACATTTTGAACGTGCTTTCTTTTGTTGTGATCTTATTGAATTGTCAATCAAATTATATAGTGTAGGGCGCTCGAGACTCGCTCGCGACATGTGTGGTAGGACGAATTTCGGGAGTGTCATATATAAGGCATGCCACTATGAAAATATTTCTTCATTAGGAATGTGTTAGTCTACGAATCTCTTTTTTGTATTAAGAAAAGTAAAGATTAAAACAATGTGTATATAAGTTTTATTGATAAAATTTGAACTTACAACTTTTTAATATCCAAACGAAGGGATGAACCATTATATGATGCAAATTAGTCTCTAATTGATCTAATCTAGTCTAATTATACTTAATAGATACAAGTGCTTAAACATGTCTAAACATTAACGATTTTGGATTTCATGAGTCCAATTCGTTGGCCATTTTCATTAAGGAATTGTTTATCGCATTAAGACATTTAATTTTGAGTATGAAATTAAATTTGATGATTGCTAGGGCGTTCTAATTGCTTGCGAGAAAGCATATTTTTATTGTTGCATACCTTTCTCTCTCTCTTTCTCTCTCTCTCTCTCTAAAGCAATTAAGAGTTATGTGTAGATATTATCATATTTAACTAGATGGAAGAGTACTTAATCATGATTGCTTATGTGAAGTTTGAGGGATGACGTGCGCACTAAAATGGGACATGTCAATGGATAAAGAGGTTGCAATCTTGATTATTTAAAAGGTTTATATAATGCAATCCCTCGTGCATTGTAGCCTAATTAAATAACCTTGTATATTCTATTCATGTTCCCTCAAAATGTCTAAAAGCAATGAAGAAAGTGTCAATAGCACCATTTGTTTATTGTCGATAAAGATCATGGTTATTCATTTTTATTCAAAACATCACGAGAAATGAAAAAAATCATTGATGTTGTACAAAATTGATATTAGTACACTAATGAGTTTACCTGAGTTCAACAAAGTTTATCCGGGTTTAACATCAAGTCCACTCGATTTCATGGTTAAATTCATGAACTCATAAGAATTTATGCCCCAAACTCGAGAGTTTGTGAACCGTCGCAAATTATATTAAGTGATTATTAAATATTGATTTTTTGGAGATGAAAGAGACGTAATTCAAACTACGTAATCATGTGTGTTAAATTTTTATATTGTTAGAAATCATTAGACAAATTACAAATTGATTTTCAATTAAGAAAATGGAGATTTAGTATTTGCTTCATTTATAATGACTGATGAATAATGATATCTATTGGCTGTTGAATATTAGATAAATGTATGTGATGGATTACATGAAGTGTGTAGTAAATTAATTTACTTTTATTGTTTATAATGAAAAAGGAAACAAATTGAGAATTGTCCAAGATTCGTTGAAAATTTGTGGTGTTCATGCAGACTTGATTAATTACAGCTTGTTCTTGATGGAAGAAAACAACTAGACAAATTTCTCTTCTCTCTCACAACTTACAATATAGAGCAAGACTAAAGTAGGTTGAAGAAATAACAAAATTATGAATACACCATTTAGACTAAAATAAATACTCTACTCGAATAGAAAGACAAGAAATGATGAAGGCTTTATGTCACAGCATGATATGACTTTTTTTTTCTTTTTATAATGGTTGCAAGATGCATCATATGACTTGGAGTTATGTACTATATTTTAATCCCAACTTTTAAGACAAGAAGACATAAAGTAGCTAATCCATTTTCAATTTTTGTCTTTGGGGGATTTGGAACGTGCGCAATGACATTCATTTTCGGTCCAAGCGTGCAATCGTCGACGTGCTATGAGAAAAGGCACTCGCCTATTTTCATGAACTTGGTATTTCACATACTCACGCCCTTGAAGCAACTCACCACCAAGATCCTTTGTGAATTCGATGGGAGCCCCCTTCTCAGAATTGAGTTTTACTCAATACTGACGGCTCATTTACTCAAGTTGGCGGAATTAGGGGATATGGATTCATAATATGATCTAATATTTGTGCATTTTGTTTTGCAAGAGCCGGGCGCTACAATCTTCAATTGGCTCTCCACATTGCGGCTTGAGCTTTGCTTATGAGACTCCGACACTTCATTAGGACGGACTCACAGCTTCTTGTTCGCATCATTACCAAGAACCATCCCTGTCCTTGGGGTCTTCGTGGTGTCACTACGGATATTCGGAACTATATGTGTAGCCTTGCCCCTACGGACATCGTTTTCTGCCCCCGCGCTAAGAACTCGGTAGCGGACTTTCTTGCAGCTTTTGGCCACCAACATGACGAATACTTTTGGGGTGATCGTCCTCCAGGTCTCACCTAGATTTCGTATAATGACTTTTTAATGATATCATAATGAAGCTCATTTCCTTTTATATATATGTGTATATATATATATATATATATATATATATATATATATATATATATATATATATATATATATATATGACCCACACACAAGCTTATTTAATGGTAATTGGATTGTACTTTTTTAAAAATATGTATTTTGATTTTTCACATCAGTTGGAATCACAGTGTGCAATTTAATTATAAGCGTGATTAACACCATTAAATTTAGTGCTTAGTTTATAATAAATCGAGTTTGGGAATGTTAATGGAGTCAAGCCAATACACAATCCAATGAAATGATTACAATCAAATGACTTTATTCATATTTGTTTTACTTTTTTACTAATAACTTAAAGGATCATTAATGATAAAAGTATTTTTAAACTATAAAAAATTATAAAATATAATTATATTCATTACAAAGGATAATAATATTCAAAAGTTTATAGAAACTTTAAAAATGACAAATACAATTATTGTTAGTAATTGAATCATTTTTTTATAATAATCTAAATTATTAATAATAAAAGATATTGAAAAAAAATAAAGAAATGTACACCATAATAAGCTTGTTAAATCCATAATATCATATACGAGATTGCACCATGCCAAACTAAAACTACTACTACTACTACTACTACTACTACTACTACTACTACTACTACTACTACTACTACTACTACTACTACTACTACTACTACTACTACTACTACTACTACTACTACTACTACTACTACTACTACTACTACTACTACTACTACTACTACTACTACTACTACTACTACTACTACTACTACTACTACTACTACTACTACTACTACTACTACTACTACTACTACTACTACTACTACTACTACTACTACTACTACTACTACTACTACTACTACTACTACTACTACTACTACTACTACTACTACTACTACTACTACTACTACTACTACTACTACTACTACTACTACTACTACTACTACTACTACTACTACTACTACTACTACTACTACTACTACTACTACTACTACTACTACTACTACTACTACTACTACTACTACTACTACTACTACTACTACTACTACTACTACTACTACTACTACTACTACTACTACTACTACTACTACTACTACTACTACTAATTATTAATAATAATAATAATAATAATAATAATAATAATAATAATAATAATAATAATAATGAAGGGAGTATGTAATATATATTGTTGCAACCAACGGGTTGCATGTAGTACATTGCTAAATGCTAAACACAATTCAAGATTTGAGCTTGAATGTAGCCTTATATTTGCTAAATTGTTGACAAGGAAATTTTTTATGACGTTGCACCCAAAAAAAGATCTCTCATTTGACTATTTTCAGAGCACATTTATCCTTGTAAATAAGGCACCGAAATAAATTCATTATTCCCGGACCAAATTGTATTATGGATGGGCCTCTGCATGATATAGGCTTGGGATTCCATAAGATATGTTTAATCACGTTGATTTAACTAATTAGCAAAGCTCATTAGATATGTTTAATGATTAAATCTCACAATTAAACTTGAATACCTATATCAACTAACATTTTATATTATATTTGCAGGAAAGGTGTTGAGATCATTCTTGAAGTGCTTGAACTTGTACCACTTTTAGACAAAGTTTAACACTCGAACAAGTAAGTATTTGTTTAATGATTGCTTGATAAAGGAAAAAGTGGGTGATTAAGAACCCTGTCTTTCCCTTTCTCTTTGCCCTCCTTTTTCTTTTCAATAGAGATGAGAATAAGACCCAACAGCATGCATTACATAGCATATATTATATTATGTACACATGATCCTTGGAGGAACTATCAACATACTCCAATGTTTTTTTTTTCCCTCTGTTTTCTTTGTCATAAAAGAAAAAAAAAGAGATTGTCCGACTACTTATTCATTTGTAGCTAGTAGCTAAGATGGTATTCAAGAACTTAGCATGAGTAATAATGTAATGGTGGTGGATGTGGGCTCACTCATCTACTGAGGATGATGCTGTGCCTCTGCTGCAGGGGCGGCAGCAGGAGGAGGAGGAGGAGGAGGATGATGATGATGATGAGAGAGAGAGCAGCAGCCTGCTCCATGAAGGGCGCTTGCGATGCTGCTGCTTAGCGGTCAGGGGCTCCATCTCCGACCTCCTCAGCATCTCCCACATCACATGCACATCTTCATACCCACACATCTGCACATCTTCATGCAGCTTCAGAATCCCACCATCTGCCACGCACCCCAAAGATCAATCAAGATAGTGCATTTTCTATTATGAAAAAAAAATAGAAGAAACTTCAAAATCTGTGCTGAGTAAATCATGCCTAGGTTCTGAAATTGATGTTCAAGTATCCGCAGACCTAATGCTTCGTTGTACAGCTCTCTAACTAGTTCTTAAATGACTCAACTTCCACCAGACCCTGGGAATTGATCACGACATTATTCATTTCAAGTTAACATTAAGCAGCCTTCCATTAGTCATAAATATCAGCAGTACATATTGTTACTACAAGTACGCAGAGACATAGATACACATTCGAGGATCACTTGAGATGATTTTTTTTTTCTTTTTTTACGTATGCTAATTAAGGATTTCTCATAGATTATACGCTGGTTATCTTTCTCTTACATCATAGATTCATATTACGTTACGCAATAGGACAATGACATCACTTCCAACAGGACATAGGGGAGGAAGAAACTGGAATCATATGGCAAGCAACGTTTTTCTAACCCCAAAGAGTAAACAAAGGAGAGAAAGAGAAACTAAAAAGGTGAGAGAAAGAGGAGGAGGAGAGCATGTAGTAAGTAGTAGGAAGGCAAGGCAATGAGCGGATGATGGCACTCACAGCATGCTCGCTGCCGTGTATTACTTACTTTATTCCATCCATCTCCCCCCTCGAAAAGTATCACCCATCTATCCAGTGGTCCTCCCATATCCAAACACACACACATATATTTATATATATAATATGTGCGTTGCATAGATAAGATTATGTACGCGTATACCCAAAGTTGGGACGATGTGGGAAAAAAATAAAAAAAGATGAAAAGGAAAAAAGTGAAGGACGCAAGTAAGATGCCCAAATGCCGATGTTGGGAATCAAAGGAAGTGGGGCTGCGTTTTACTCGTCCACCATCCAAAGTTGGATGCATTGGGACCCTCCTTTTTTTTTTCCCACTCCACTCTTTTTGTTCTTCTGTCTTTAAACGCATCCATGACCTTTAAATGCTCATAAATCGTGCGCCATGGCTTCCATTATTGTAAGATAAATATTTTTTCAGTTATAGTAAATAAATAGGTTTCCTTTTTACACATTTAAGTCCTATTAGTAGTAGACTAATTCGATATTTGAATAAAAGTGATACAGATAAATATTTAATAATATAGCGATTTTAAAAATTGAACTTAAACCTATTAACAATCAAGGAGTCCAAAATTCAAATTCACTATCCAATTTTGTCAACTAATAGATTAAATAGGTTTTTCTTTTTATTGAGACAATTTAAAATCTTGAATCTTAATTTTCATATTTAAAAAAGGATTGTTACATATAGATTATATTAACTTTCGTGTTTTGCTCATATAATATTGTTTATTAATATTTTAGTATTTAATGCAGTGGTTACATCCTATAATGATCATGTGAAGTACATCACCTATGTGCATTTTACCCCACGGAAATTCTAAGTTCATAAGAGACTAAGTGAAGTATGACACAAACTCTAAATCAATATAGTAACAAACACAATCATTCAAATGAAAACCAAATCATACAGAGTCAAGTTACATGAGTTCTATTAGACTTAGTCTCATATAGAAATATATATGTTTTTAGTTTCAATCTTATTATATTATTTTATATCATAACAAGAAATAAATAGATCATATGGTGGTCTACGAGAGATTTTCGATGTGCAGGACTACTAACACTTGACTAACTCAGAGCCGGGGTGAAAGAATGATAAATGATATTCCTCTGCTTAAAGTAGTGATTGATCACGGGCTACTAGCACTCGTCGAACCATTTGGGACACAACTCCGCTAGTCAACTGCGCCAACCAACCTTGATTTGAATCTTTGTATTTTAAAAAACATGGACAAGCCATTTCTTTAAAATTATTTTTTCCTCGTATTTAAATGTAAATTGAATTAAAAGATACTATTGCATAATGTCATACCAAGAAGATTATTTTCACTTAAACTTTTAATTTAATTGAAGGAATTTGACTTGCATACAACTTTTAAATTTAAATCCGAAAAGATAATATGCTAAATAATTAAAATACAAAAAATACAGATAACAATTAGTTTGTCCAACTTCTTGTCGTCAAACGAATTATTAGTACACTAAATAATTACTTTTCCCATAGTAAAATTTATTAAATGAATCTTTAAGTACAAAATTTTTGGGGTAAATTTTGATCCTAGAACATGTGTTTTATTTCAACAACGTGCAAGTATGTGATACACTAACAAGTACCAAGTACCAAATACCAACATTAAACCATGCAAACAGTAAAAGATTATACAATTCGCCAACTTGGAATATTGCAGTGTCAACGAGTTAATTAATTATTTAATTAATTAATTAAACGTCAACCGAGGAGAACAAGAAAGATATTTAATAATAAATTAAAATTAACAAAAAAAAGGAAAACAGTGCAGAGTCTCTTATTCTTACCGTCGACGACGTCCGTGGCCGCGGCCGTGGCCGCGGCCGCGGGGGAGTTGACGCGGAGGGCGACGGCGATCCAAGCGCGCCGGACGGCGAAGACGACCTTGTTGCGCCACCAGGCTGCGACCCTGGCCCTGATCCTTCTGCGGCGGCGGCAGGCGGCGGCGCACCTCGCCGCCAAGGAGCCGAGCGTCCCGCCCGTTCTGGAGCCCCTTCCGGCGACGTCGTCACCACCACCACCGCTTCCCCTCCGCAACTTTCCCACCAGGGAATGAACCCGCAGGCGCAAGCAGCAGTTGAACTGGAACATGACCGACCTTCCCCTTCCTTCCTTCCTTCCTTCTTTCCTTCCTTCCTCCCGTCCGCGCGCGCCGCCCTGCGGAAGGAGTTGATGCGGTGGATCCGCCAAGCGCGCGAGCAGGCGAAGCCGCCGGCCACCGGAGCTTTGCTATGCGGGAATGCTCTGCTCTGCTCTGCACTGCGTTGCTTTTCCAAGGTGCGCTTTTTTAAAACTGTTGTGCGTTTTCTCACCTCCTCCTCTATATTTCTCTCATTCCACACGTTTTCTCGTATCTGGCGCCGGACGTCTAATACTTCTCCTTTTTTGTTATTCTTCTGTGCCAGTAATATATTTCAAATAAATATTTTTTTTATGAACGAAGTTTTTAAAAATAATTAGTTAGGTTCATGTAATTTTTAATTAATATTATAATGCAATTCGATCGATTTCGTTGACGTTTGATGCAAGTTCCTTTTTTTCAACCTGTTTTCAGGCGACGCTTTATTTTTCAAATCAGTTTACTTTCTCTCTCGTACATTGCTTATATAAAATATTTTATATATTAGATAAAATATATTTATTATAAATAATTAATTTAAGAGTATTTATTATTTATCATTTTGGATAAAAATTTTAATATTTAAATTTACACACAATATTAATTAATTAAAAGAATTATATTTTATATCTATAATTCAGATATTTCATTCATACATTCATTAAAATTAATTTATTTCATCAATTTTTTTATATTTCATTCCATTCAACTAATTTATCAATTTAATTATTCATATAAAATTAAGAAAAAAAAGATTGTCGATAACTTAATTGTTAGAGAGATATAACGATTTAAAATTAATTTACTGATAATTTAACAATTATTTTGAACAATGCCTATCAGTACTTTTGTGGGAAATGATTCGGAAATATTATATATTTTTTTGGTAGTAGAAGATAATTATAATTTTCACCTGGGCAACAGAGGTACGTACTTGTCAGTACTTAATGTGATTTATTATTTATTGGTGGGCTCAATATCAAGTCATTAGTCAACTAGTATTTTATGGATACTATTGGAACGAATATTTAATTTTTTGGATACTATTGGAACGAATATTTAACTATGGACTTCACAAATCGCAATTGGGCTACTCGATTTGTGAATACAACCAATTTGAAAAATAATGACTTAATAACAAATAATTTTAGTACACTTCGATCATAATGAAATTGATAGGATGCATAGATTTGGTATATATTTACTTTTAAGATTTTTTTGAAACGGCCATAATAATATAGGCTTTACCATTTTATTAATGTAATAAAGTTATACTTTACGATAAAAAAAAAGTTTAGTTAGACGAATTATGTACATCCCAAAGTCGCTAATTTAATATTTGGAACCATCATTTATTTTAAAATCAGATCACATCATTTCTTTTACCAAAAGGTCACTGTTCTGTTAGGAGTGACATGAGCATAGAAATTAATGCCCACATGCAAGTGCCACGGAGAACACTACACATGAACAAAAGAAGAGGACAGAAAGTTACACTACGTTGTCATGAGTTTGAGATAAAGAGGATTTCATAAGAAAAAGAATCGTGAAAGATAAATGTAAAATTTGTACCTTGCAGATCAAGTATGAGGCATTCAAGAGTAAATCTTTTTATTCGTCTTATATATTTGATATATGAATTTTAAAATTTAAAAAATTAAATTCGATCTCCTTTAAAAATTTTAGTATGACATTTGAATATAATAATTATTATATTAATGGATCTATAGTTTAACAAGTATGTTTGGTAAATATGAGAGTTGAACTGATAAATTAGGTATAAGTATATGATTAACATCATTGTATGCACGTATGGTTACTTTGATATGGTTACAAGTCTATAAAGGAATATACTTTATGATTGATCCCTTAATATGCAAATTTAATAGTCATCATATGGTATTTACATCATTTCAACTCAAATAAAATAATATACCACGCACCATCGTCCCCTTCCACTCTCCTTTTTTTGTAATTTTAATATTTAAATAAATATTCATATATTGTCTTAATGGATATAATACATTTAATTTGTGTTTCTATTTATATTTACATCGGCATTTGTCGGGTGACGATTTGAAATTTTTAGAGTAATACCAATATAAATTCAACATGTGTAAACCGGCTATTATTACATCGTGTGAAGTCTAATTTTGAATGTTAATTTTACAATTGTGGTCCGTGATAAGAAGTATATATATATATATATATATATATATATATATATATATATATATAATAAGCATACGAAGAATCCTTCGTTCTATACGATGTTGTGCGCCATTCGAACTATTCATCCATGGATGAACGGAAGAGGATCCTTTATATGATCTAGATCGCTAAAAAAAAGACAATTGTACATATAGCGAGAAATTAGAAATGGCTTCCCTTTAAACCCCTCTCTCTCTTTTTGACCTTTCCCTTCTTTTCATTGATACATGAGAGGAGCTGTCGGATCTTTTCTCTATGACAAGTGCAAGGCTTCTCGACTCTCTCTATCTCTCTTTGCATTTTTCTTCTTCCCATTCGTCAACTTCCATTATATCATATCTATCTCTTCGGTGAATGTAGGGTAATCTACAACTTGCACACTTTTGAGTCAACAATTTCTTTAAACAACATCACAAATTAATAATTTTTTATTGACAATGAATTCATTTTGTCAAGTATTTCATAAAATGTAAGGAAAAAATATGTTAAGGCACAAAATAAAGCGTCAACATTAGAAGAGATTCCCTGTGGAGTCTTTAATGTTCTCATCCGTGCATGAGGGAGAAGCATAGGTTGCGAGATCTTTGAGCTATGGCAAGCTTATCCCAAGCCGCAATGTCACCATCATCTCAAATAAGTTATCATTCTCCCTCATGTCATGTTCCTTCAAGGTCGACTCTATCTCCTCCCTTAGTTGTTGGTAGAAGTTGATTGCAATTGTGTGATAGCTCGAACACCATATCGACTTGGCCAAAGTGCTTGAGCGTGTTCAATGATGTAACTAGGACTCCTGCAAGGACTTCAAACGACGTCGACAATGGTTCAGGAAGCATAAATCATATAAATAGAGTTATCTAACATTTAGGCCATGAAAAATGATTGGGTTTTTTTAAAGATCCAATTTTTACCATCGATTAGCATATGGATCTAAATTATATACCTTCATAAACACTTCAGAAGACAACTAACATCCTTATCAAACAATAATGATCAATTGAAGAAAGGAATATCAGAAAAAAATGTCTGAAACGAGGAGAACTACCTTGAGAAATTGATCATTTTGACTATCGTCCCCACGGGAGACTCGTTCATGATCTTCCAATGAAGTGTTGCATTTCCATAAGGGTAGCAGTCTCCTCGAGCAACGGAGGCCCAATAAGTGATGACACAAGGACATCTAAGGGATTCGACGAGCAACCTTGACAAACTACGACAAAATGATATAGCTCAAGCTATGGATTCAATGACACAAATGGATGATCCACAATGGAAGGGGGGGGGGGGGAGAGAGAGAGGATTGTATTTCTTACGAGAAAACACATAGGTCATCCATTTATTTTTAATGATCTAGATGACACGAAGTTGTGCTATCATTGATCACTAGATGAAGTTCGGATGGCACTTGACACTGTACAGAGTAGAGTGTCACAACCCAAGTTTTTATCAAAGATACTTTGGTATGTATAAACCTTCATACTTTTAGAGTAGAGTGTCATACCATCCTTCTGTTGCACCACCCATCCTTTCCCAAGATGAGTAAGTAAAAAATATTTGCCTTAATCATGGATCATTTTAAGATGAGTGACTATCTCATATTCAAGACATGACATCTTGTCTTGATATGAGACGTCAGCATGCCTCTTACCATCCCACCCTTAGAGTGTGTCGCCTACTCGGTTACCAACTTGTCACAAGACTTAGATGAATATCGCTCATCTTTATCAAAATGTACTGGGATCGCTAGGTTGCTTATGAAGTCCTATCATTGAGTGTTTTCCACATGATTGTTCAATCACTTGGGGTTTCTTTTTATTTGTGTTTGCAACATACCAAGATGTCTGCCATCAACGTCTTTCGATGCGCGTCCCTCAACAAGACATAATCAAAGCATGGTATCACATGCTTCCAATCCTCGGGACATCCATCACCAACATTCCAACACATGGCCCATCCTAGTCTACTTATCCATTGGAAAGTACCCTTCTAAATGTTCTTTTCCACTTGGAGTACTCTCTTGTCAAATACATACCTTGAATGTCTTTTAGACATTCCATCAAACACATGGTTCGCGTGTCCATTTTCTTCATGAAGTTTACTAGAAACTTAGTAAACTTCATTGGAGATATTTTTCATATGCCCTTGCCATTCTTAGGATATTTACTAGCAACATTCTCAAGCATCCGTCTCAATACTTGTTAATTTGAAAATGGCCTTATGATGTTCGTCAAAGTCCATGTCCTTCAGAGATTTCATCGACATGTTTACCTACATGTTCTCGGGCTATTCAGAATATGTGCTGGCCACATTCTATTGCTTCATCTAGGTAGCAAATGGCCCCGGTCATCTTCTCATGGACATAAGTATTCTGATGCTCATTCCATTATGACCATCATTTATGTACCTTTGCACACAAACACAAGGGAACACAACATGCAATTAAAAAAGGAAAGTGAGTCTTTATTGCATTTTCATAAAAAATATTACATTTTTTGCACATTAGAACTATCATAACACTAGCTACCATACACAAGTATGAATACGAGAAAACCATTAAAAACTATTCAACACTTTACTTTGCCTAAGGCAAACTTTAGCAGCGCCACATGTTTGACTATTTATCCACATTAAACTACAAGCAGCACATTCTTGCTTGATTGTACCATTGAAACACTGTTCTAGATTTATCTGGCCACAAGTCTAGGCATATGATGGTACAATATTGTCCATCACTCCATCTTCTCAAGGTATAAGCATATGGCTGGCACCTATCATTGGTCCATCACCTTACATGATCAGTCTCCTACCTGAATAGATCTTAGGTTATTCACCCTTGAATGGGCAAACATTGGCCAATAACCTCATGTCCCATTCCAAGAGACTCCTGCACAACAACATTATTGTTGATCCATTGCCTACTATGCCCAATCATTAGGCTTGCAGCGACCCTTTGAAGCGTCCTCCATGATCACATTTGATGACGAGCCATCTCTTATTGGTGAACTTGCATGGATGGCTTCAATGGTTTACTACCATTTGTAGTAGTCCTCCACATGGTGGTTCTTATCATAGCTAAGACATTTCACCATTGCATTCTTTCTCTAGCGGGTTCTGGACACGAATTAGACATTTCGAACATGATCTGATACTATTGTCAAGTCATTTTCCCTTGCGAAATGTTCTTTAAATAAGAGCACTCAAGGCCTCATTTCTCGACTTGAAGAGCCCGAAGTCAATCCTCATGAGTTTTACTTCTAGATGACTCAATGCATTCATAACGTCACCCATTCCAAATAAGTTTTGTCCATGCAGTCAACACTGGAAATCCTTTATGGCTTCGTCATGGTTCATGATGGGGAAGTTTTGGCACGAACAACCCTCACCATACCTTGCATTCACATGAAACTCATGACCCTCTTCTTGCCATTGTTTGAGTCTCCCATGTCCATTGTTTTATTTTATCCTGGAATGCACTTTAATACTAGCTGTCACAGTTCCAAGTTTTCCTTCTTAAAGTTATGCGGTACTTAGATATCCATCCCGAGACTAAGTCGGCCTTGTGCTCAAGATTCTAAGTAGTTCACATCAGTAAACACACTCACCCAGATGATCAAACACAACTTTTCTTTGGCTTATGAATGTTTATAATGACAACAATGATGTTTCTCAGTTCACTTAGAGGGATATTAGGTAACAGAAGTTTTACAAAAGTTGTTTGAAGTTTTTTGCTAATTACCTGTCATCCTTTGTCCTAGTTTTGACTATTATAGAGTACAAGATGGTAGTTTCTATAACTCCAAGAAGTTGGTATAATCCCCAAACCGCCTAATGGGATGGCCCAAGGGTGTATTAATATAACTTCCAAAAATTGTGTCACTCCATGAAATCACTTGGAATTGTCCCTCCTCTTATCCATTTTCAAATTGGCCTAAAATTGTCATATTTGAGATCGTTTATCCCTAAGTCATTCTGATTCATGTTGGGTCACCTTTCATGTTTGTAATGTGCACCCCTTGACAGATGCATCCCTTCATTTCCATAATGAATTGAGTCTCCAACATTCATGGAAAGTTCCTTAAACCATGCTCATTAGCAAAAAAAAAAAAAGACTATACATGATAGTTGACCAAACTATCATTGAGTATGGACACAACCGCTCGGCGATGAGCATAATTGTTGCCCCGAACGTGCCAATGTACACCCATAGGGAGCCATCACTGTTTGCCTACATTGCCTTAATGTTGAAGTAATTGATTTGGGCATGTGAACAAGGAAAGAGTCTTACAATGAAGGTTTAGAAAAAAATGATATGAAATGAGAATTGCCTCGAGAAATTGATTGCTCTGCCTATCGTCCACACGGGAGACTCGTCCACGATCTCCTAATGAAGTGTTGCATTTCTATAGGGACAGTAGTCTCCTCGAGCAGCGGAGGCTAGTAAGCGATAGGACACAAGGACAAATAGGGAATTCGACGGGTGACCTTGGTAGACCGTGGTGAGATGAGGTAGCTCAAACTAGGGATTCTATGACAAGAATGGAGGATCCATAATGGAGGAGAGAGAGGATTATATTTCTCACGAGAAAAACATCGGCCGTCCTTTTGTTTTTTAATGATCTAGATGACACGAAGTTGTGTTGTCATTAATCATTGGATGAACGGTTCGAATGGTGCATGATACATTGTAAAATGGTGGGTGCTTTGTACACTCATTTGGCCCACATATATATATATATGTTTGTATGTACGGGTGTAATTTTTTTAATAATCCTATATATATATATTAATAATCACAAATTCAAATTTAAAAATTGAGAACTAATAATAGATTTCGCGCTAAGTACATACATTTAATCCACTACACAAGACATTGAAAAACTTTTGCCTAACACTCTAAATACATATAAGACAAGTTGAATTTTAAATTTTCAAAAGGAATATGTCTCACCCATTTAGCACACTCAACTGTGATATATAGTAATTCACTATATAATAAAAGTCTATAAATCATAGCATAGCATATATAATCGAGTCAAGTTTTTTTTAACATATTACATAGAAGATAAAGTTTAGGGGGACAAGCAATAAGTTCTAGTTTATTAAAGGGGTGTTTGGTATGTATCAATGGATCTAGAATAAATAATTTTATTCTCATAATGTTTTTCAAATGAGAACAAATTTGTTCTAAAAGAGAACTAAAACAAAAATGTTTCTACTTTTTTTATCTTGCAATGATTACGAATGGACCCACACAATTTTTAAAAATGTGTTTGGATGAAAAGTAATTAACAAGCATCTTTTTTTTTCATTTTAACTCGGTACTAAACATCTTTTTTCTAATCATAAGTAGTTAGGAGGTGTTTCCTTAGAAGTAATCTTTCTAGATTACTAATAATCTGAAGTTGAATTATTTGGGCTTATCATATTACCTTGTTTACTTTATTTTATTTTACAGATAATTTAAATTGTCTAACAATACAGATTGCTTATGAAGTGACAATTCACATTGATTAGGAAAGGAGTGCTCATTCAAATTACCACACAAATGACATTCTATTTTTATTTTCTTTTCATTTCTACTCTTTTCAATCTTAGACAAATAAAATATAAAATTAATATAAAATTCATATAATAATAACAACTAATATTATTACTATCATAATTAATAATATTAATTTATTTAAAAATATTGTATTATTGTTATTCACATGAATTACATATTATTATTTAGTTATTATTTTAAATATTATATACATTACAATTATTTTCATTTAAGAAATATTTATAATTATAATTATTTAATTTATTAATTTTATTTGGATTTTTATTAGATTATATAATATTTAGCTTAATATTAGTGATAAAAAGTATTTTAGTAAAAATTGTATAGTGTCATTTAAATTATTGAAAAAATTACTTGTACATAATAGATAAGGTAATACAAATTGTTAGGTAACGTAAAAAAAGTAATGCAGTAAACGTTCAGTGTTATACATCCATGAGATCAAAAAGTGAACATGCCACAGAAAAGTTGCCATTAGTTAATTATATTTCTATATGACTCTTATTTCTATCTCTAGGGATCGATCAATTAATAGAGAGATGTATCACTGATGAAGAACATATCGATCAATTGACCAATGTTTTCATTCGAGTGTCCTTTAATTGTTGTCAGATTCATAATTTATTCTCTTTAGATGTAACCCTGCGCCAACAATGAAAAGGACGAGTTCTTATAAGTTCAAGATTTTATTATTTTCTTTTACACTTCATAACCGTAAACAATTTAGTCTCCTATCTAATCCTAAATCATTTACAAGCTTGCGTATTTATTCTCTTTCTATGCCACTGTCAACATTTTGTTAAGTATGAAATTAATTTTTTCTTTGCAACTAAAGCTTGTTTAACGATATAAACACACAAGGTAACAACATTGGACGGCAATTGTTTCAAAGAGAAAATTATATTTTTCACGGCATGAACCGTCGCAAATTGTGAAGAGACCGTAAAAAAAAATTGCGAGGGACGTTCTGATAGGAGCGAATTGTAATAAAATGACTCGTCACAAATATTTTTTCACGGGAGGTACAAATTCGTCAGAAGTCGTCACAGCCGGAGTCATTCCCACGGCTCAGACTGTGAGAAAATTCTCATGACTCATATCGTCGTAAAATTTTTTAAAAATTGCGAAGAATTTTCGATTGTTAGAAATTTTTGTCGAAAATAATGATTTTCTTGTAATGAATTACTTGGAGTATATGACAAATAAATGGAGATACGAGGGTGAATATTAAAATTATAAGTTAAAGAAGAACGAGTGATTAAGGTTATAAGTTATATCACAATATATCAATAATAAATACACACAAGTGGAATATTAAAACTAATTGTTGTCTAAACTTAAATACTCGTAACTTTAAAATACGTATTCAGAACGGAGTTTAACTCATCATAGTCAAGCCATTAGAATTGACACAAATTAGTTAGATGATATGGTTTTGATCTTTATCTCATCATTTTAAAAATTCAATAAATGGATTAAAGATCGAGCACAAATTTTTTTTTAATGTCAATGATTGAAATATCATTTTAATTTTATAACAAAAAAAAACGACCGATAATATTAAACTCAACGATACTCGTGTTTGAAGGGAAAAAAATTGGCATGTTTTTTTATTCGTTTCATTAAATAATTATTTCAATGTGTAAGTGGCTTGTTCTTTGATATTATTTTGAGAATAATTAGAGAAAAGAAATGTATTACCTATTAAAAGTAGAATAGCATGTAGAAACTTTATTTATTTTTTATTAAATTCACTTCCACTATATAAACTTTTTATCATGATTTAAGTATTGTGTTGGTTGCAACTGTAAAGCTGATCAATCAATTTAGTGCCACCACCACATAAAAATTTGTGCAGAAACTTCCTCACAAATAAAGTTAATTTGTGCATGGAGCTCATTATTGCGAAATAGGCGACATCCATGCTCGACCAAGTAGGTGCCATCTATCATCTATCATAACGGTTTCCAACCCCCACTAGGTCAAAAGAATAAGAAGAAAAAAAAAAGAGATCCATGATTGACCACCTCATATGGGGACTAATAATTTCATTCAAAGGGACCATAGATGCAGGAGAATATAAAAAAACAGAATTGAAAAAAAAATAAAGGAATATTTCAATTTTATGGTATTTAATTATTACTATTATTTAATTTTCTTTATGAGTTTTGCTTTGAGTTCCATGCAATGGAACAAAGGTTATGATTGAGAGGTCTTGAGTTAAATCCTAACAAAAAAGACCTATTTGACAATTTTTTTTTCTTTTCTCAATAATCTTCATGATCAGGGTGTATTAATTAATCTACATGGTGAACGTTTTACGAATGATTTTAAACTTTTGGGATAGATGATTAGATCATAAAATTTAATTCATAGATGTAAAAAAACACAAAATGTTTTACTTTAGAAACTAAAAGAAAAAAAGATAAAAAAAATTCCTGAAATTGGACTTTTTCATTGGGTTCAAATTGGTGCTTTCTTCTACGTAAATGGGCTTCAATTGGGCTCAGAAAACAACCACCATCCAAGACGAGATCTAACGTTAAAGCAGCGAACCAATTACAACTCGACGTGTGTCAAGTCGCTGAGCAACCGCACGCACACTGCGCCCGCTATACTATATAAAACCCACGAGAGCCCTAAAATTTCATTGTCATCTCTCTCGCGCGCCTTGCGGCGGCTTGCAATCCTCGCGTTTATGGAGTACCAAAAATTTATTCCATTGCTGTGTTCTTTTATTTTTCTTTTGTCTCTGCAAATTAATCTTCTCGATCTGTTGGAGTTTCTTGCTTCTCTGCAACCTGGGTGTGCTTTAATGGTTTCTTCTTCTTTCTTGTTTATCTTTTTGTATGAGATCATGTTGGTATCTTATCAGAAAGAAGGCAAGGCTCCTATCAAAGAGTCAAACAGCAGGAGCCTTTGCTCCATGGCACTTATTCCTGTCTGCCGCTTGGAGCCCATAATAAAACTTCATGTCCAGACGAAGATGGATTGGATTTATTCTTGTTATTCCAATTCCACAATATCTGGACACAGCCTTCATTGATGAGAATGACAAAATTCCTCTAATTCCTGCTTTCTGATTTGTGTTAAATCTTGGTTTTTTTTTTATTTCGATCCATGGCCCTGATATGGACGACGGGTGCTTTGTTGATGACTATAACAAGCTACCTTTTGCATAGTGCCTATAGAACACTTTGGCTGCTGCACGATTGTGGGGTTGTGCGCATCTTCCTCTGCCTCCCTGCAAATTTGAAGTAGTCACATCTCTTTGATTTTTACAACACTTTTTAACTTTTATCGAAATTTCGGGTTATTTTTTCAGTATGTTTTTGTAGTTGACCCTCTGATTTTTATGCAGTTCCACGCTTCAGAAGTTCTTGAAAAGCTGATGAAGACCACACCATTTATAACATTTCTGCAGTCCTTTAAAACAAAGATGAATAAGCTCGTCCATTTTTCTTTCATGACATGAACAAGTTTCTGAAATCAGAAAGATGAATAAGATGATGGATGCGCCGCTAAAACCTTCCAAGTTATTCATTGAATATTATTTACCCTGTGAAAAGAACCTTGAAGTATGTCCTGATATTAGTGTAAAACTTGTCTCCTGAAAATTGTTTGACAATTTACACTGAGCAGGATTCCAAGGTAGTGAAACACAATGTGCAGCAATATGAAGTATGAACCTTCATGTTTGCAAATGTGTTGTAATTATCGTTCCATGCACTTCTATTATTAATTTGATCAAGCAATTTAATTTGTTTGGCGGCTAAACCACTTAAAAATTTTGTGTAAATAGTTAGAATTAAATAAGCCAAACTTGGGAAGCCTGAAACGATTAAAGGAGAATATTTCTTCATGAGTACAAATTTCTAACAAGTTATTTACGTTCGGAACATGTTGATGTTTAACTTCTTTCCTCTGTGTCATTCGTAATTCTCTCTTGCTTCTTATTGTGGGGGGTAATGTATCGTTCTAAGGAAACACAAATCATCCATTAACACCGGAGTCCCCACAATGTATGCGGGTTCTAGGCAGCTACATCCCTGGTCAAATATCTTATGAGAGAAATGGTTCATGGCCGTCTACGAAGGAGAAACAGAATCGCAGGACATCCTTTGTGCAATTATCTCATAAATCCAAAGAGCCTTCCACTGGAGTCATTGCCACTCGGAAAGGAAACCAGCAAGGAACAACGTCACACAATAAAAAAAGAATGAGAAATAAGAGAATCCTAAGTTATAGTTTGCTTGGGAAGCTTGGCTGGAAACTCTTTACATGCCCGCAACGCGAGTCCTTTGGAGAGAGAAGCATCAAACGAGGTTCAAACTGGGCATGGAACTTGATTACAAGTGAGGCGACTCCTGGCTATGGTGTGATGTTCAGCAATCTTGGAATATTGTCTCCTCGGGAGCTTACCGGTCAGTTGGAAGAGAGAGCTCTATCTGTTTCTGGTATGACAACTGGATCAACAATAAGGGACCTCCTAATAAAGAGAGTATCTTAACACCCTCCTGCAGATTTGCCGCATATTTCTAGAGTCAATGGTTATGACAGTAGGCACCTGGAATTGACATGAGATCGCCATGGACCTCAATGATCAAGATGAAGCCTTACTATCCACAATCATGCCTCCCCGGATTAATGACAACGCTGAGGACAAACTATGTTGGCCGCGAGAAGCACCAGGCATCTCCAGCATTAAATCAGCATAAACTATCGGCTGTACAATCAGAGAGCTCTTGGAACTGAAATGATGCTCTTTGAAGGCAAATTTGGAAATGGGATGGTCCACAAAGGATATGTTGTTTCCTTTGGCGAGCAGCATAAGATGAAACATTAACAAATGAATAGAGATACAAAAGAAATTGTGCACAATCTAGCAGTTGCCCTATATGTCCTGGTGAAACACGAGATGTCGACTTGGAGAAATTTAGATATGATATTTGATATTTGAATGAAAAGTGTAATAATAGAAATTTAAAAAATTAATTTGATAGATAAATTTTAGTGAAAATTTGGATAAAAAAAATAAGAATTAATGATATAATTTATTATTTTATGAAATATAAAATTATAGTAAATTAAAATATCATGTATTTATATAATCAAAATAATTATTTACGAAGAATATTTATATTTATATTATTATTTATTATTTATGTTAATAATATAATTCATAAATTACAAAAAATAATATTATAATTTATTATTTCCATATGTTATTAATATTCTAATATTAGCATTTATTTTATAAGCTGAATGATAATAAACCAAATATTATAATTGATTATTATTTAAGATAATATAAAAAGAGTTTAATAAATAATATTGACATTAAATAATAATTAATAATATTTTAAAAATTAAAATATAATAAAAATGAAAGAAAAAAGAAAAAAATGACCACTTCTAGCAAGCCAAACTTCTCCCAAATTATGGTTGGAGAACTTTGGTTTTCCCTTCTCCTCACGTGACAAGAATTGAGTTATTTGGGTGAACTAACCAATCATAGCCATGAAGATTCTATGCTGGAACTGTCGGAGCGAACGCAACAAAGTCACATATTGCTTTTTTGAGCTGCTACAATAGAATAAACATGACACTATTGTGTTGACCGAAGCTCATACAAGGGGCCTAATCGTGTCATCCATCTTCTTGGGGGACAATGGCGTGGGCATTACCAGGTGAGCTCCGGGTCAGCCTGGGGCATCATTATTGCATGGCGGCCTACATTTTCCAGGTGACACCGATCATTACCTCATCTCATGTGATACATGTTGTGATCTCTTACGAATCCTTTCCTTCCTAATAAGTATGTGTTAGCACTATTCCTATTCTGCAAATGGATCTCTGTCACAAACTAACTTAGACATACCAAACATCCTATGGGTACTCATAAGTGGCTTTAACTTAATTTTAGATTCTCGAGATAAAGGGCGGATTCACATTTTAAGTTAACCAAATCAATTAAAACCTTTCGTCAATTAATTCAGAGTTAGGGTCTAATTGACATTATGGCTTAGGGGATTAGCTTCACCTAGTGCAACAATAGGAATGACGATGCATGTGTCCTTTGTCAGCTAGATAGGTTATTCCTAAACCACTTATGGTTGAATACATGCCCTAACCTATAGCTTAAAACATTATCTCACTCAGCCTTTGACTAGGCCCCAATAATATTCACCACTGATGATGCGATGATTGATAATAATTATATTGCTACTAAGTACATTAGTCGCTTAAGTAATAAAGTAGAGAGTAAAGTATCGAACTCACGAGGAATTAAACTTAACTAATTTCAAAGACTAATAAAATACAACATAGTTTTGGATAAAAGAAGGTTGCAAAAAAATAAAGTAATAGAAAAATAAAGACTAAAACTAAAGTAAACTACTGATGTCTAGGGTCTTAGGATTAAAATGATTAAGAACAAACTTGTTTAACTTATGTAGTAATTGATTTAATTAAAACATAATCAAGTTTAGCTTGTAGATGGATTCAGAACACTTAAATTATGATCTCCCTAACCGATCCCCATAAGATGATAATACTCCACCCGACTCTACTCTGAATTCTACTCAGATTAAAATACAATGAATTGTTATTCCTACGTTACCAAACCGTTCAACCGAGTCAACTTGGTAGACCACACAATCTAATGCTCCGTCCGACTCTATTGGATTACGACATAAATTTTTAAAGAAAATCATGAATTAATAAAGTTATCATGTTACCCAGTTAATAATAAACTAATAATTCAAATAAAATTAATAAAAAGTCTTAAACACTGCAATCATGTTCGTAAAAATTAAATAAACTATAATCAAAATTATAAAAAAGTTTACAAGTTGTCTTAATAATAAATTTTTTGTAGAAATAAACTAAGTAAAAAAAAAACTAAACTAGATTGTCCAAATTACAAAAATCTAAAAGACATAACCTTTAAGTATTAATTGATTCATCCCAACATAAAATAAAATTGAAAGTACTCTTTGAAACGAACAATTAATCATTGCACGATCCTCATCCGAGATCACCGAAAATCTTCTCGATTGTTCTTCGAGATGCTCAATCTTCAAAATACATGTTGCAAGCCATAGCATCCTCTTTTCTGGTTCTAGAAAGTCTCTATTTTATAGTTGTTTAGGTTTCCATATGATTGGAGAAGAAACAAAAATATTTTTCATGTAAAATAAGATAAATTTGATTTAAAATAAATATGAAAATTTGCCCTTGTCAAATTTTGAATTTTGAGCCATAATATATTTTAAAATCATCATTGGGTCATATAACATGAGTAAGAATCCTTGTGCATGTGAATTCCCTTTAAAAATATCTTCAAAACACGAAATGGTAATAGGAGTTTCACGACCTAAATAGTGTCTGAATTGTATTAGGAACGAATTTTCACAGTTTGTGAAAGAGTCTTCATGGTCCTTACGGTGTTCGTTTTGCATGAAAATTATGAATTTCATGGCCCATGATAAGATGATCACGATTATGCCTCGGGCAGCTTTCTGGTATTTTAATGGCCTGTTACTACTTATTCACGGCTCTCTTTCATGGTCGTGACAAATTTTTCACGGCCCACCCGTGACAGCGCAATTATGGCTCACAATTTCACTATTTTTCACTTTCTTGCTCTGTTTTAACTCCAATTTGAACGTAATTTTTTTCATTGACTTTGTAATTCAGTTTACTTCCTAGATAATAAAATACAACATTTGGATATATTTTTATTTTTGTAAAATTAATATAATTAAGTTCATAAAATGATGCATGCTATTAGAAAATGATTTGAAGTAAGATTAAATACAATACTAAATATATATTGAATTTTGTATGCATCAATTGACTATCATATACATAGGGCAAAATCCTTCAAATATAAACATTTTTTGTTCGAGCACCTTGAACCCAGTGAAATTGTTAAGCAATAATGTGAGTTGGTTAAAGTTCATCAAAACCTAGACAAAGCACTTAGGGAAATAAAAAAGAAAACTTTACATTGGAATAAAAACATCCAAGGCAAGCTAGAAATTAGAGCAGTCGAGGTATACGAAAAGATACATCAATTAGAATTGAAGGATGGACAACGGGGCCTAAATGATTAGGAGCTTTGCATCCTCAGGGATACCTATAATCAACACATGACCTACCTTAGACAAATTAGTATAAAATGGTGGAGTAATCCAAAGTTAATTGGTTAAGTTAGGGGATAAGAACATTAGATTTTTTTTCATTTATCTACAACACTCAGGGCTAGAAGAAATCATATCTCTTGCATCTCTAATTACAATGGAATAGTGATGAATGAAGAATCTGAAATTAGAAATACCTTTGCAAAGCACTACCAAGATCTCTGGACTCCTAAGCCTAATTCTGATCAAACCTTCAACCTTGATCAAGTCCCTTGGTTGACACCCCCTACAATTGACCCTAATTGGCATAACTACCTGATTGCACCTATCACTGAAGAGGAAATTAAAAATAACCTATGGAGTTGGGACTAGGCAAATCCCCTGGACCTGATGGACTTACAATTGAATTCTATAAAAATTATTGAGATATTATTGAAAAGGAGATCTATGATAGAATTGTCACTTTCTTTCAAAATGGCCTTATGGCAACTAATGGTCTAGTACGTGTCTAGTTTTTATTCCCAAAACAAATAACCTTAAGCAAATCACTAACTTTAGGGCTATTGCTTTGTGCAATGTCATTTATAGACTATTTTAAAAAATACTAGCACAAAGAATGAAATTAGCCCTTGCTCAGATTATTGATCAAGCCCAATTTACATTCATACCTAATAGATCCATACAAGGCAATATATTGCTTGCGCAGGAAATTGCACATTCTATATCTAAGAGTAGGAAAACATATTTGATGCAAAAGGTAGATATAAAAGGCATTTGATAGTGTGTCTGGAAAGACCATTGGATACTTTCTATGGGATTCTCTCCATAGTTTGCTAGGTGGATCTAGGCTTTTGTAAAATCTCTCCTATTCTCATGTAATATAAATGGCATTGCTTCCTAATTCTTTAGAAGTCATAGGAGTATAAGATGACCTTATCTCCCCATATCTCTTTATCATTATTTCCCAAACCTTCTCTTTGATGATGAACTCGCAAATTGAGAATGCTACAACCACTCCTTTAACCCTCCTGTAGCATATCCTCTCCTCCATCCTCTTCAGCCACCTATGAAGATCCTTTGGACAACGTAGAAGGTGTGCTCAGAATTTGGGACAGATAGGTGGTGGTGAACTTTAGAATAATGTATTTTTTATATTTCATTCAAGCATTCATCAAAATTAATCAATCACGTATCTTTTGAAATCTTATTATTTTATTTAATTTTATTTAAATGCACAAATGGCTACGTGAAGCGGTTGACCGATGGGGCATAATGGTCGATCAGTTAGCGTGCAGAATGCACTATAACAATTATATTTTGATCCAAAAACTAGGAAACAAATTCCAATGGGCTAAACGAAGTTAAGAAGGCTATAAAAGGAGTCCAAAGGCGAAGGAAGAAATGTGACTTCAAAGAAAAAGTGGAAAGAACATTTGTAGAGTCCATTTGAGCTTTAAGGTGCAAATCTTTCATTTCTTTATTTCTTGTTCTTGTGTGAGATTTCAAATTATAAAAGAAAGATTGTGGAGTGTTCTTGTGATATTGTAATACTTGTATAGTTCCTGAATGAAAGGATGTTGTGTCTTACCTCTTGAGCGAAGAAAAGACTGGTGAAAACTTTTGAGTGAAAGATATGCGTCTTACCTCTTAAAGTGGAGAAAATGTAATCGTTGTAAAGGATTTATTCATTGACCATTGGAAACGAAGGAATGGTGTTAATGGAATTTTCGACGATCTCGAGGTCAAGAAGTCGGAGCGAAAACGTAGGTCTAAGTGTGAATCAACAAATCACCTTACATTTTGTATTTGTTCTTCTCTCTCCCTTTTCTTCCTACTCTATTATGGATGTGATTTGATTATTATTGTGTTGGTTTAAAATTTAACAAATCAATTTTAAATTTTCGCGATGATTTTTGTAAAATTAATATTTTTATTAAACATCAATTTACTCTTCCTTAATATTTTATGATCCTACAAGTTTCTGACCAGGTGCTCTTCGACGGCAAGGAAAAACCTGTTAGAGTTGATGAATACTTCAGGACCCCTTGTTTCTCACACCGGATTCGTCCACATGAGCTTAGGGGAATCTGAGTATTACCCAATTAGCAGTGCTGCTAGCATACAAATAAAAGGGAGTCCGGGGGGCCCCGCCCCTCGACGGTGGTCCCGCTCGCCGGTGAGCGGGCGGGGGTTCGGGGGCAGTGCCCCCGAAATTTAGATGGGTTTTGAACTTTTGTTTAGCCGGCTCGTGTGGTTCGGATTAGATTTTTTCTCCGTTTGTTTGGGTTTTAAACCCGATTTGGAGAGGCTATTAATAGCTTAATTTCTAATGTAATATGTGTGGCGGTTGTAAACCTAAACGATATAGTGAAACCTCTTTGCAGGACGTAGCCCTCATCTCAAAGGTGAACCTAGATAAATTCGTGTGTCTCCTCTATTTTTCTGCAATCTCTCTGCGATCTTCTCTCCTTGTTCTCGACTTTTTCTCATCAATTGGTATCATATCACATGTTGTTCGAGGAATTAGGGTTTATTCGAGATGTCAGGAGGATCGCGAATTGAGATAGAAAAATTTGATGGAACACGATTTGATCTCTGGAAGATGAAAATGGAGGATCTCATCTGTGATCGAGATCTTTGGACGGCAATCGAGAAGGAGAGGCCAGGCGTGGAAGCGGCGAAGGTCGCGGATAGGGCGTCCTCCAGTCAGGCAGATCCAAAGGTGATCGAAGAGTGGGATTGGATCGATAGAAAGGCGAAGGGTTTGATTCGGCTTTGTCTCGCGGATTCAATTTTTACGAATGTGATGAGCGAACCTACAATCAGAGATTTATGGAGGAAGTTGGAATCCCTATATCAAAGTAAGTCACTGGTTAACAAGTTATTTCTGAAGAAGAAACTGTACAATCTTCGGATGCATGAAGGTGACTCGTTCTCTACTCATCTTTATAATTTTAATATGGTGATCAGTCAACTTGTATCGATCGGTGTTAATTTTCAAGATGATGATAAGGCAATAACATTGCTCTATTCGCTGCCGGATTCATGGGACAATCTGATTGTCGTGATTGGTGGCGGGGATAAAGAACTTTCGTATGAAAGTGTATGTGATGCCTTGTTATCAGAGAAAACACGAAGAAAGGGATCGGCAAGTTCTAGTAAAGTGGCGCTGACGGCCAAAGGAAGGCAACCAGAAAGGAATCAAAACTAGAGAGGGTCCAGATCCAAATCTCGTGGGCGTTCGAAGAGTAGAGATAAGAAGGTGCAATGCTGGAGATGTCAAAAGTGGGGCCATTTGAAGCGGAATTGCAAAAATAAGTCGGTTCACAAGAAAGAAGCCGAGTCAACCTCGGACAAAAAGGAGGCTGAGGCAGAAGATATGTATGTGGCTTCTGCATGTATGACACAGTCAGATAAGGATGTCTGGCTCATCGATACCGGTGCTTCATACCACATGGCACCTCATAGACACTGATTTTGTAAATATGATGAGTATAATGGTGGAGATGTCATGCTCGGAGATGACACTACGGTTCAGATTATTGGACGTGGCAGGGTGAAGTTGAGGATGAATGATGGCACGGTGAAGACTCTATCAGATGTGATACATATACCACTTATGAGGAGGAATTTGTTATCTGTTGGTACAATGGCTGATTCAGGTGTTATATTCAGTTACGACAATGATTCGTGCAAGATGATCAGAGGATCTATTGTGATTGTCCGAGGGGTTCGCTATAGCACATTGTACAAGTTACTCGGAGAGACTATATCTGTGGGCTGCAGATTTATTTCTGAAGAGGCCAAAGAAAATGAATACAGCACATCTATGCTGTGGCATTAGAGATTAGGCCATATCAGTGAGAAAGGACTTTCTACCATAGCATCAAGTCATATGGTAGAAGGAGTTCCGGATTGTTATATGGGCTTCGAGTTCTGTGAACATTGCCTCCATGGAAAACAGAACCGAGTCAATTTTCAACACATAGATTCAAGAGCAACCAAGATTCTCGAACTGATCCATAGTGATGTTTTTGGATCAACTCTGACTCCATCTATTGGAGGGTCCAAGTACTATGTCTCTTTCATAGATGATTTTTCGAGATACAGTTGGATTTATTTTATCAAAAATAAGTCAGATGTATTTGATAAGTTTCGAGAATTTAAAGTTTTGGTAGAAAATCAATTGAGCAGCAAGATCAAAGTCCTTCGTACAGATAACGGAGGCGAATTTTGTTCAGAGAAATTTGAGCAGTTCTGCGTGGACAATGGTATTGCAAGGTAGAAGATAACTCCATATACACTTGAGCAAAATGAAGTAGTTGAAAGGTTAAATCGGTCACTCATAGAGAAGGCCAGATGTATGCTGAGTTGGGCTGGATTAGGGCAAGAGTTTTGGGCAGAAGCTGTTGCCACAATAAACTATTTGAAGAATCGCTCACCGACCTCATCAGTGAAGGATCGGACGCCTTATGAGGTAGTGTTTGGAAAAAAGTCGAATATGTCTCATGTTTGAGTGTTCGGATGTGACGCATATGTTCATATATCCAAGGAAAAGCGGAGTAAGCTTGACAATAAATCTGAAAAGAACATATTTGTCGGATACAAAGAAGGGGTCAAGGGCTATAAACTGTGGAATCCAAAGTCAAGGACTATTGTCTACAGCAGGGATGTTATTTTCCGTGAATCACGTTCCTAAGTTGAAGTTCAAAAAGGTGATGAACCTAAGAAAGTGATAGTGCTTGAAGAAGATTCTGATTCTGAAAATTCAGAAGTGGTTGCACAAGATACTTCAGTTGAGTCTGCTCCAGAACCGGATCAAGAGGACTCGGTTAATGAAGTTGAAAATGTAGATTCAGATGAAGACTCAGATATTGGTACTACCATACCAGTTCTCAAGAGATCGACACGAGAAAGAAGAGCATCTCTTAGATATTCTCTTAGTGCTCTGAGTTCGTTTCATGCTTTGAGCATCATCGGAGAAGAACCTAGTTCTGTAAAAGATGCAAGGTCTATGGATGATGGAAATCAGTGGGAGCTTGCTATGGCAGATGAGATGCAGTCACTGGATAAGAATGAAATATGGAGCTTGTGTAAATTGCCTAAGGATAGAAAGACAATTGGTTGCAAATGGGTGTTCAAGCGAAAACTAAAACCGGATGGGTCTGTAGAGAAGTACAAGGCGAGGCTGGTAACTAAAGGGTACTCTCAGGTTGAGGGAGTCGACTATGATGAGATTTTTTCTCCCGTGGCAAAAATAACTTCAATCAGACTTGTTCTATCTCTGGCAGCAGCATATAATCTTGAGGTAGAACAGATGGATGTGAAGACGATATTCCTTCATGGGGACTTGGAGGAAGAGATATATATGAGACAACTAGAAGGTTTTGAGGTTCAAGGTAAAGAGAAGCTGGTGTGCAAATTGAAGAAGTCTCTGTATGGATTGAAGTAGTCACCAAGGATGTGGTACCAGAAGTTTGATACGTACATGCTCGAACTCAAGTTTGTACGTTCAGATTCAGATCATTGTGTTTATATGAAGAGAATTGGAGATCAACTTGTCATTCTTACACTGTATGTGGATGATATGTTGTTGATTGGAAACAGTATGAAGATGGTGAATTCAGTGAAGAGTTTGTTGGCCAAAAAGTTTGAGATGAAAGACTTGGGGCCAGCGAATTTTATTTTGGGTATGCAGATTAGAAGGGATCGTCAGAAGTGAAAGTTGTGACTATGACAGGAGAAGTACATAAAAGAAGTGTTAAAAAAATTTAACATGTCGGACTGCAAGTCAGTGGATACTCATATGTCTCTAGGAACTAAACTTTCTGCAGAGCAATGCCCGAAGACGGATGAAGAAGCCGAAGAGATGGACCGTGTGTCATATGCAAGTGCAGTGGGCAGTTTAATGTATGTCATGGTGTTCACGCGTTCAGATATAGCACAAGCAGTGGGAGTCTTGAATCGGTATATATCTAACCCAGGTAGGGAACATTAGAATGCTATCAAGAGAGTTTTCAGGTACTTTCGTGGAACTTCAGATTTTGCTTTGTGCTTTGAAGATGCGGGAAAAGGAAAGAGGCTTGATATTGTAGATCATGTAGATGCTGATTGGGGTGGAGATATTGATAGTAGACGGTCCACTAGCGGATATATTTTTACATTATTTGGGACTGCCAAGAGACAAAGCGTGGTAGCACTTTCTTCTACAGAAGCTGAATATATGGCTCTTACTTATGCTGTAAAGGAGGCCATATGGCTACGGCCGTTGTGCTTGGAGCTCGGATTTGAGCAAGGTGTCATAGAAGTGAGATGTGATAATCAAGGTGCTATTCAGTTAGCTAAGAATCTTAAATTTTACTCACGCACAAAGCATATTGACATCCAATATCATTTTCATTCGGAAAAAGGTGGAAAAGAAAGAGGTTCAGCTTGAAAAGGTTGATACAACAGAGAATAGTTCTGATTTTTTTACTAAAGCAGTTACAGGTGCAAAGTTCGAGTGGTGCTCTACTGCTATCGGATTGAAGAAGAATATTGCTGGCAAGGCTCTCATTGGTGTGAAGTATCCACAAAGTGGGAGAATGTTAGAGTTAGTAAATACTTCAGGCCCCTTGTTTCTCACATCGGGTTCGCCCACGTGAACTTAGGGGAATCTGAGTATTATCCAATTAGCAGTGCTGCTGGCGTATGAATGAAAGGGGAGTTCGGGGGGCCTCGCCCCCCGACGGCGATCCCGCTCGCCGGTGAGCGGGCGGGGGTTCGGGGGCAACGCCCCCGAAATCTAGACGGATTTTGAGCTTTTGTTTAGTCGGCCCGTGTGGTTCGGATTAAGTTTTTTTCTATTTGTTTGTGTTTTAAACCCGATTTAGAGAGGCTATTAATAGCCTAATTTTTATGTAATCTGTGTGGCGGCTGTAAACCTAAACGATATAGTGGAACTTCTTTACAGGATGTAGTCCTCATCTCAAAGGTGAACCTGAGTAAATTCGTATGTCTTTTTTATTTTTCTGTAATCTCTCTGCGATCTTCTCTTTGTTATCAACTTTTTCCCATCAAAATCCACCTTGGAACTAGGGGCCTTAGCGATATTGGAAGGAGTCAAGTATGGGCAGTAGATGAGGCTCCGACGATTAGCAATAGAAACAGATTCACAACTGGTCATCAACAAAAGTGCCCTTCCCCATTGGCATATTAGATGTATTTTTTATGATATATTTTTTTGTAGTATCATTTTTTGAGCAGTGGATCCTCTGCCACAGCTATAGATGTTCAAACCTTGCGGTTGATTTCCTTGCACACCTAGATAGATATGCAAGTTCCGATGCTTTTTGGAAAAGGATCCCCCTTTTGGCCTTGCTCATATCTTGTATTCGGACAACTCTACATTCTTTTCCAATAGATAGTTACGTTCCTTTTAAAAAATATCTCCTTGTGAGACTGAAGGCGTCATTCACATTCTCCTACTCTCACCAAACTATGCCGTAAGTCTTCTCGGACCCATTGAAGAGTTGGATCAAACCTCTACAGCGAAAGGACTGAAGAATCCGGACTACGATAGAACACTATGTTTGGAACCACTATTGGTGACTTTGGAAGTGGAGGTGCAGCTCCATCTACGAAGAAAATCCCACACCGCCAAATAACAAAACGTACTTCCTCGGGATTAGCATACTGTTGGTTCCTCACTACCGGACCCAAAGTAGGATCACCCATTCAAGTATCATGGTCATCACCCCCCACCCGGATGGATAAAGTGCAACACAGATGCGAGTATATGCATGCCATCTTCTACTACTGGAATCATCGCCAGATATGAGCACGAAAATCGGTTGGCGGGTTGCATGGACATTTCTCATGCCACCTCTCCCCATCGAAGACGAGCTGTTGGGCCTCCTCACTGGCATTGAGTTTGCCAAGAGGCAACAGTACACAAGGATCATAAATTGAGTTCTGTTGACCTTCTCAACAATGTTGTTCCATTCCGATCTCACCATTCAAGTTACCTTCTCCCATGTATTGAGAGAAGTGAACTGGTTAGCCAAACTAGCAAGGAGATCACCGCTTCATCTCTTAGGAGACGCAATTGGGGCCTATGTTTTCAACCTTCATCTGTTTTTGTAACTATGAGATTTTTGCCTCCACATTTCACTTGTTAGGGTGAAATATCATAACAGAATAATTATTGCAAAGATGGGATAATCAGAGCATTGATGTAGTTGTGCAAACTTCCCTACTTGGTTGTGTAGGAAAAGCTCTGACTCGGGGGTTTTCCAACAGCAGGCAAAATTATGAGCGTTCAATGCATATAATGAAAATGAGGTAAAAAAACGTCACGGTTGGTTTGATTGAACTCTCTTTCACGTTGATGCTAAGTTGATATTCTTTTTGGGGAACAAGAACATGAAACAGAGAAAATAATTCTCAACAACAATCTGTCAATAACTTCACGTTCCAGATGAATGTCCAGGGCTTGTGTCCAAAAGCACAATGACGCAGGTGAAATTGATCACACGCAATAAGATTTTATTGGAAGAAAAATGGAAAACAAGTCACAGCCAAGTTGGTCTGTCATTTTAATGTGTTTACAGTCCTCTGTACAACCTATTCACTCATTTCAGGATACAACCGTCCTGGGGCAGCCTTTCGGCTTTCTGAAACAATCACAAAAATAAGGATAATAAAAGCAACCAAACATATATCATGAAAATGAAAGAATACAAAGAAAACTATAGTCCAAAATTCAAACCGGAGAAAGGGAAATAAGCCGTGTACATGTTGTTATGCTGAGCTATGGACCAGAAACAGCTAAAAAAAGCACTGATGCTGTCCCTGACACGCCTAGCCATTGGTTTTCCTCTATGCAAGCTAGCAACTAAAATTTCACGCAACTCTCCATCAGCGGCACCGAGGGAACTGTGACAGGAAGGGAACTTACAAGAAATTTCATGGACTCCTTTTTTTATGGTAAAATTCTGCACACTCAGAATAGTTGGTGAGCTATTTTAAGCCTGTTCTGTCTCCATTTGGGTAATCTGTAGAAAGCTTCTTTTGACATGTCATATTTCTCCTTAAATTCCGCAGATGACAAATAGGTCTGCAATTGGTTCACTAGAAGTTTATATCTCTGAAGAATACTATAGTAGACCTTAACAAAATTCCACAGAAAAGTAATGGCATAGCTTACCTCTCGTTTGGTTACATCAATCTCAGCAATAGGATCACTAGATGTTGTTTTCAGCGTTCATAGGGGAATATTGGGAGCCCTTCTTCATCCTCAACTTCACCCTCTTTTGCATCTTCCTGAATTGTTAGAGTTTCAATTCTAGTGTTCATTGAATTGATGCTCTTTGTGGCTTTGGGCTCAGGTTTTGGTTTGTGGAGCTGAGGACTCACTTCAGCTAAAAGAACATGAAAAATAGTTGTACAATTTAGCACTAGATAAAAGTTGAATGCATCGAAGGGGATATTTCTACGTACATCTAACTGACTTTGGTATCATGACCTCCTTTGGGTGTTCAAACGAAGAAGAGAGGGATGAAATTGCTGATGATTTTGGAGCCACCTTTGTGCCATCAGGTGATCCAGATTTTGGGTAAAGTTTCCTGACAATTGGAGGCGGTGTTGAAAGATTCCTGGCATTTGGATTCTCAAATTTGGCAGCTAGAACATTGAAAGCTGGAGATCTTCCTCTGACCCGAACACGCTCTGGGCTGAAGGACATGCTTCTAGAACGCTGAGATTTGTCTGGAACACTGGATCTCCCTCTACATGATGTTGGTGCCCTTCGCTTAGGTTTCTGAAAGGTCAAAACGTATCATATAGCAATGACCAATTGATGCAAAAAAAAATCTATATTTAAGCCACAATGTAAAGTATGCTAGTACAGAAAATATACTGCTACAGATTGAAGTTTGTTTAGACAAAGTAAATATTAAGTCTTCTTATGTTATTGGTAAATTTATGTTTGATGCTATACAAATTCTGAAGAATCATCTAACCTTCTGCTATAGGTTATATACCAAAGAAGTACAAGTTATATGTCTTCCGATTACTGGCCACTTGCTTTCCAACAATTTTTCGAAGCAAGCTTCACTACAAAACTGAAGATAAATGCCAAACTCGTCTCTATAACTGTTTCTTCAAATAAAACTAACATGAGTAACAGACATGATTATGCCTAAGAATGCACAGAAGGACCTTTCACCAGAGAAACTAAGCCTATCTACTCTTGTTGCTTTGACTATATATCATATCCTAAAGTTACTTCAGATCGGCAAAAGGATGCCAGAAGATAAAGAAGACAATTTTACCATGCAGTTGGTGGTTTACTCTGTACAAACAAATAAAAAGAATTGGAGTTTAATTTAATTGGTAGATCTCTAGTGAAATCAAAAGTTTACATCTAATGTTGGAGTTACTCCATTCTTCAATATGGCTAACCTCCTTTGAAACGAATTTCCATGCATCTGCAACAAAAAGAATAAGTTCAATAAGATTGTAGCACCATATTTTATTTCTAACATAGAAACGTTTAAGAAATTAAATGGACTACATGGAAGATATGAATAGAAAAGTAAATGATTGTTCTAATGAGAAACAATTTCAACTTCGTATGAAAGTCTTACTGCTGATTTTGCTGAATCCCAGTTAAAGAGCATGTAAAGAAGGATGGTTCACTTCCTTCCATTATAATATAAACTGGAGCTTCTCGAGATATATTTTCCATAAGAACATCTTTCTCAATAAATTTCTGTGGAAATAGAAATTACAAAGAATTAGAAACAAAACTAATTTGGGGAAAAAAGCAACAGGAGAATTTGATGCCCCCCAAAAAAATAAGTTAAAAAAAACAAAAGAAAACATATGGATACAGAGCCTATTGACGGGCTATCCGGATTCAGCAATGATGATATCTTCTTGGATACATGCCAAAGTTTTGGTTTAAGATCGGGAATGAAACTGACAGTGAGGGGAAGATTGGCTTTGCCAAATAATGAATCGTCCCCATTATTAGTTGGATGACTAGAATTCGAATATTCATCCGCTTCTTTTTTATTAGAAGTCATCTGTTTCTTGATACAAAGAGACAACATAAGGGATTGAAGATGCATTAAATAGAATAACTTCTTGTACCTCGGCAATGCTTAAAGCTTTTGATTTAATTTTTGAATCCACCTGTTGTCCTACCCAAACAAAGATGTCTGAACAAATATCCAGAATAAATACATCCTCTGTCATCAGATCATCTTGCGAGAAATTGAAAACTTCTGACACCTGAAATCACAATATTACATAACATAAAATATTTATCTCATTTTTAAGATAAACAAAACATTAGAGACATGTAAGTAAACCCCGGTACCCACCTTTAAATTGTCTTCTGATCCCCAGTAAGGTGAGCCGAATTAATTGGACAATGAAACCGAATGTCAAAAAGCGTTAGACAGATATATGCTCTAAAAGAATACATCAAAGGAAGAGGCCATTGATCATTTCTGATAGTCTCTAATTCCTACCTTTCAATAAAGTGCATGAGAACAGGTTAGGATCACTTGCTCTTTCCCAATCTTCTGACTGGAGTATTCAGCTTTGCCTCCCAGCAAACTCCAAAACTGCTCTGTTTCTGTTCCTTCTTTTTGTGGTTTGGGTTGAACATTTGGCTAAAAAATTGATTTGAACATATAAGTTGAGACAATAAAAACAGTAAATATTAGTATTACCAAGAAAAAAACTCATGATGCAATCTAAATCTCATTGACATGCTTGTAAAAAATTTGATGAAATTTCCAAATCAACAACAACAACAACAACAAAGCCTTATCCCACTAGGTGGGGTCGGCTACATGGATCATACGACGTCATTCCGCTTTATATTCGTTGATCCATGTTCATGAGATTCGACAGGATTTTATGCTGGCTGTCGGGGCCTAACACAACCCTCCTCGCTAATATTTTTCAATAGACTCTTCATAAACAAAGGAAGCGAATATGAAGTGAATATAACTTAAAACTTCTGAATTATGTTATACTTTTCTCATACTTCCCAGGAAACAAGAATGAGGTTACTTCATATAAGAGCATTGCACAATCAGAACTGATACCTATTTCACTAGACAACTAGAATTATGTTATCATTGTCGATAAAACAACACATGTTCAAAAGACTAATAAATTGAGCAATTCTGATTTTTTTGGAGGACTTAGCAGTCTTGATTATGATAAGATACTTTTTCACTTCTTCCGAAAACAAGAAAAAATAATTATTTTGCACACTGCAAGGTATCCAGCACTTGCACGTGGGTCATGGCGACACCTCTAGTACATGATTCTGTTACATGAAGCTGTAGAACAACATACAAGTGACATTCTTAGTTCTCAAACCTGATGTTAAGAATACCACTGGATTCTAGCTATCCGGCATGGAGAGTCCATGTGCTTTCATTTAGAAAGATCGAAAGATGTGAGAAAGATGGCTGAATTTCCGACACAACTTGTAAGAAACACTATGGTATACTTGATTAAAACAGCAAGAATCATGTTCTCCATCAGTAACAAGGAACCTAGCTTGAATATGAATTCTAAAGGAAAAACAATCATCTTTACAAACAAATTCCTTCGATACTTTACCATGGAAGAGCCATCAAAAATAAAACATCCACAGGATGAATCGTTTGAAACCCAGCTTAACATTATCTAAGAATTAATTCATTCCTTTAGAGTATTTCTTTCTCAAAATCAAATCATCAGTAAAGCATGCAGAAACATAACAGTGATAACATTATCCATCACATAGCCTTTTCTATGAGAGAATGAAGGGATAGCGCTTTTTTAGTGGGGACCCCTTTTGTTGTTTTTCTTGGTCCTATTTTGCTTTTTCCTACACACTTGTAAATTGCCTTGACTTGTAGTACTTAATACAAAGGGGATGACTACTTGAGTTTGGTTGTCATCCTTTCACTTAAAAAAAACATGACAGTAAACATTATTACAAAAAGAGTTCCTTTGAAAGTTTTCCATGGAAAAGCCACTCAAAGCAAGACATTCCACAGGATGAGTGATAACAAGCATAAATCTAAGGATTAATTCATTCCTTTAGAGATATTTCTTTCTCAAAATCAGATGATCAGTAAAGCATGTAGAAACATAACAGCGATAAGCAAGAGAATAGATACAAATCCTCTCATTATACCCGAACTAGAAAAATCCCTCCAGAAATATCAGGTAACCCAGACTAATTATTCTCAATTTTCTACAAAGACAACCTGCTGAGGAACATTTTTCACCCATTGATAACCTTATTCACTTATGAGGTCTTTTGGTCTAGGTACACCGTGAATTTCATGATACTTATGTATCATTGGACTAAAACATGATATCTTAAAAATTATCCCCATTCAGATCTGTTGGACTTGCGCCCCTAATGGGCTTTTGACATGCCAAAGTACATGCAGTTTGGTAAACTGCAAAGCAGTTTTCACCAACTGCACATGCATGGTGTTAGAGTATGGGTGTGCAAGTGTGCTGTTCAATGGACTCTGTTGGATGTCCACTGCAGTCCTCCTCATGGCCGTAAGGCTGTCCAAGTCCTCCTGGAATTCCGACGACGTCCAAAGGTATATGGATTGTGAACATGTCGCTTCTTTCCGTACGTGATTGAAGTCCCGACTACGAGTCCGAAATAACGTAAAAAAGTCACCGGTGATTTGTTCTTTCGTTGCGAGGTATTCCATAATACCGCTATTTATTTATTATGAATTCCTTCAAGATCGAAAGTGCATAATCTAAGTTCCTATGATAAGCATGCTTCAGGTCATTCGATTTATAGTCGGTTCATCTAACCGAAAACAATGCAGTCTCTTCATTCTGTATATTCAAAGTATTACAGCATCTTGTGATAATTATGCATCATTAAGCTCGAAGACAGTAGATTTTGAACATATAAAAGCTCATCTAGCTTACATTTCCTTTTCAGATATGATTACGGAAAAAACAATCCATACATCATAAATGAGCGGCTAAAATATATTATTTTAAAACTTCCACACAAATGACTTGTACTGAAGTTTCTAGATCATAAATAGCAATTGGAATTTTGAATCAGACCTTAATCAAATCAAGCTGTCTTTCAACTAGCTCTTGGTCCACAAAGGTGGTTAGGCTTCCAGACCATGTAAAAACAGTGTTGTTACTGTGCAGAATGTAACAATATGATGAATTCAAAGATGACGCCACCTGGTTTCAACATAAAGAAAGAATAAGGAAAACTTCATGATGGGATAAATCAATTTATGGACAAAGCTAAATCAGTAAATTCCGTCATTTCTGACATAAACCCATACTGGATCAACTTGAATAGCTTGCATATTTTCTGCTCCAGAACCTTGTATGCGGAAAAGTGCAACACCATCCTTAGAGTATGTGTCATCATCAAGTGAATTTTCTGATATAAAATTTTTATATCCGGTGCTAATACCACCCTGTCAATGTTACATAAAAGGAGGCGCTTAAGAAGGTCACCATTAGATATCCACTCCTGAAAAGAAAATGTTCGGAAATACAATGAAACCTTGTAAGATAGGAAGCTCTGAAAAATAGAGAAGAAGAGCACAGGTTCCTTTCCTTCACAAAATCGAGCCTATATGGACATCATACAGAATTATCAATCCTCCATTGTCTAGGATAGACGACTTTAAAATTTTTGGTACGAAATGCAAACAGATAGATTACTTGAACAGCTTGTAACTTCAAAGATTCAACCATTTTACTAGCAAGTGAAATGGCACATGTTCTATCCTCCTGTTACAAAACACAAGTTCTTGAGAATGAGATTGCCATGGCAGTTAAAACATAAGTATTTCATTAATTGTTTTGAGGGCCTTAAGTGAGCTACATATAAACTAAAAGTTTGGTGACCGTAACAAATTACTGTTTATCTGTGCCAAAAATTCTTTAATCAAAGAACTTCAACATTTTGTTGCTTCAGATTTAAAGGAATAACTAAGGGGCAGTTTAATCATAAATTAAACAACATTAAGCCATGTGGTGGCTGTAACATGAAGAATTCATCTTACGACAAAAAAAGATTTCTCACCAAAGGCAAATTTTGACAATATCATGGCACTTTGTAGTAGTGTGTTGGTAACATGATTTTTTTACCAACACCAACGATAAACCAGGTACCAAGACTTCATTCTGCACACAGGATTGACATCCCTAAATAAACTGGGTTCTACAGCCTCATTCTCAGTCATCTTAATTTTGTACACAATCAGTTATAGTTTTCCAGTTCTCCCTTTACAGAAATAAGTTTCCAGTTCTTTACTGAAGAAACATAAAAATTCTGCTTCGGAAGTTACCTCGACACTTGTCTTCCCAAACCATGTGCTTATTAGATATTCTTCTCTGTCCTCATCAGGATATGTATATTGGAATATGTAGCAGTCTCCACTATAAAATTTGGATTGATCAGAGTATGAGAAAAGAACCTTTTCTTTGTCATTTACACGCCAAACCTAAATTATAATGCAAAATTGGATAAGACAATCTTGAAATGACATATATTCAAAGGCATTTGCATTTTCTTAATAAAGTTGAATAATACAACATGTAGATTGCCTGTGCAATCAATATAAGGTTGAGGTTCTTCTGATCGTGCTGGAGCTTTTGTAAGACCCTTAACATTTAATCCTTGGCACTTAAGAAGGGCTAACACAAAAGGGAAATATAAACATGTTGAAGATGGATAACCTTGCAATAGGATAAAAAAATTCAATTATATTGGAACTCAAAAGCTAACCTGCAACTTTGCCTCTACCCTCCTCAGACACAGCTACATCAGTTCTGTGTGTCCATTTGTTAAACTTTGACCGAAATACTACAGTCTCAAATCCCTCAATTAAACGGATAACATCAACTTGTGGCCGGCCATATTCACGGATTAATTCCTGGATAATTCATGCATACAGATCAACCACAAAATTGTCATGATGCAGAGAATACAAAGAGCTTCTTGTTTCATGTGCTCAGATATAAAAACTTAAGGCAGTTAAAAAGCTGTCAGTGAACTCGAATGAAAGAAATATCATTGCTTGTTCCAAAAATCACAGTACATTTTGGAACAACTAAGGGGATTTCATGTAACAAAATTCTTCAGAATAAAACCTCAAACAGTATCTTAAATGCCAATTTCTCCCTATCTCTACTTGGATTTTTATGTGAACAAGGGCCAAATAATAGTATTGAATGAAATGGGTCAAGTAGACAAAGAAGACAGTTACTTCTGCTGCACGTCCTGCAGCTTTCCTCTCCTCGAGAGATGTGCTTCTGCCAATCCATACATAAATTTCCGTTCCGCAATCCAAGAGATAACATTTGTTTGTTTTTAACAGTTCCCTTGTCAAAATTTCAGCGTCGACTGGTGCACTCTGCCCTTTATGAACACTGGTACAGAAAGATCTCTTTCAGTGTCATTACAGCTCTTTTAGAAACAATGATGGTGCAGGAATTCCTACAAAGATTCACGGTGACATATTACCTGAGAAGCTTCGTGGAAGAGGCCTCCACCTTTTTATCGTCCTCAGAAGCAGTTTTTTTTGGAAGAGGAGCAAAGCCACCAAAAAAGCCCCAAAACTCTCCAGCCTCTGCGTCAGCCATCAACTTCCCATCCTCTGTTAAAGAAAAACCAACAGAATAAGCTTCACTCTCTTAATAATAAATAATCATCAGAAATAAGAATATGGCGCACATACCAACAGCAGCCACTTCACATTTGCCTGCATGATAGGTATCTTTTATATATTGTACAACTTCAAGAGCCTTAGCCCTCTCTTGAATAGATGAATTTGATCCATTGAACTGGAAAATCTTGGATTTGGTATCTAAAATAAAAATGTCATCATGATTGAGAGATGACCGAGCAAAAGGAACCTAATACAAAAAAAAAAAAGAAAAGAAAGAAAAACGTTGCAAAATGAGAAACAGCTAATCCAAGAAATTTATAAAATGACTCCAACACTCAAACACAAATAACTTGCCTCTTTGACCTGCACGGTGTGCTTTCCTCTGCAAACAAACAAACGTACAACATGCTCTCTCTCATTAATTTCAGTGTGTTTAAAACCGGATGAAACTCCACCTTCCTGTGGTATTATACATGGTTTAAAATAAGAAAGGAACTTCTCAGATTCGTGGCCTTGCACTTCATGGTACTGAACAGCACGTCCCCCAAGAGCTGCATCCAGCTCAACAGTTTTAATTGCTGCAGTTCCAGCTTCATCCTGTTTATAGCACCATCAACCTTTGTAAAGGTTGACAAGAATGATGCAAAGGAGTCAGGAAATGTATGCAGAAGGGAATGACCGCTGACCTGACTGGTATCTTTACCTATCCAATAGTGGATATCATGACGAAGAGAACCACGCTTTAGGGCAGTTGTCTGTCAAAATTAAATGCCCTGTTGATTATAGTGCAACATAGATTCAAAGTCTTATGGATCATAAGTTACAATGTCATGAAAAGACTTCTAGATCTGGACTACACAATTGGCAAACGCGGCTATGGCTAACAACACTGCAACCTATCCTTATGTAGAAAATGATGCAACAACAACAACAACAACAACAAAGCCTTATCCCACTAGGTGGGGTCGGCTACATGGATCATACGACGACATTCCGCTCTATTAGTAACCAAACATTTCGGTATATTATTCACCAATAGATCTTGCTCTATTAATTCGCCAAGTGTCCGCCTTGGCCTCCCTCTCCCTCTTTTAATCGGACTCCAGATTATTTGATCTACTCTTCTTACTGGCGCATCTAATGGTCTTCTCTGAACATGATCAAACCATCTCAAACGATTCTTTACCATTTTCTCACTAATAGGAGCCACTCCGACTCGTTCACGTATATGGTCATTCCTAATCTTATCTAATCTTGTATGACCACACATCCATCTCAACATCCTCATTTCGGCTACCCCCACTTTACGTTCATGTTGTCCCTTCATAGCCCAACATTCACTACCATATAACATTGCTGGCCTTATAGCAGTACGATAGAATTTTCCTTTAACTTTATTGGGTACTTTTCTATCACAAAGAACTCCAGTGGCTTTCCTCCACTTACACCAACCAGCTTGAATTCTATGATTAACATCGTCATCAATCTCACCATCTTGTCTTATAATTGATCCTAAATATTTAAACTTTGTCACTTGAGGAATTATATCCTCCCCTAGCCTAACTTTCAAATCGTCTCTAAGTTGTTTATTTGTGAAATTGCTATGCATATATTCTGTTTTATTCCTACTTAAACGAAAACCCTTTGACTCCAACATATTTCTCCATTTTTCCAATTTACGTATTTCCAATTCTGTCGAATCTCATGAACATGGATCAACGAATGAGCGGAATGGCGTCGGCGTCGTATGATCTATGTAGCCGACCCCACCTAGTGGGATAAGGCTTTGTTGTTGTTTGTTTGTTTGTTTGTTGTATTAATCTCTTCTCTTGAATCCGCTAAAAGTACTATATCATCCGCAAATAGCATGCACTTAGGTACCTCCTCTGTGATACTCTCGGTTATAGCATCGATAACTAAGTTAAATAGATACGGGCTTAAAGCTGATCCTTAATGTAGGTCAATTCGTATAGGAAATTCATTTGTCTCACCTCCGGGTGTCCTAACCCTAGTTAATGCCCCATCGTACATATCTTGTATTACCTTAATGTAGGCAACACTCACCCTCTTCTTTTGCAAGGCTTTCCAAAATACATCCCTTGGTACCCGATTATACGCCTTCTCTAAGTCAATGAAAGCCATATGTAAGTCTTTTCTCCTACTTCGATACTTCTCCATCATCCCCCTTAGTAAATAAATCGCCTCTGTAGTGGATTTTCCTGGCATGAACCCAAATTGTCTCTCAGAAATACTAGTCTCCATTCTCAATTTATGCTCAATCACTTTTTCCCATAATTTCATTGTGTGACTCATAAGTTTAATCCCTCTATAATTTGCACAATTCTGAATATCCCCTTTACTTTTGTAAATAGGAACTAATATACTTAATCTCCAATCATCAGGCATCTTTTTCGACCGTAAAATCTCATTAAATAGTTTACATAACCACAACACACATTTTTTTCCTAAACATTTCCAAACTTCAATCGGTATACCATCCGGTCCAACGGCTTTACCATTCTCCATTTTCTTAAGAGCTTCGCTAACCTCCGAAACTCTAATTTTATGATAAAATGACCTATTAAGCTCACATTCGCTAACTGTCAAGTCCTCCAAATCACAACGGGAACCTTCACATCCATCATTAAATAGCTTATAGAAATATTCTTCCCATCTGTTCTTAATATCTCCTTCAGTAACTAAAACCTTGTCAACTTCATTTTTTATGCATCTTACTTGATCCAAATCTCTCGACTCCTTTTCTTTATTCCTTGCAATCTTGTAAATCCTTTGTTCACCAGCCTTTGTCCCTAACTCCTTATAAAACCCCTCATATGCTTTAGCACGAGCATCACTAACTGCCTTCTTAGCTTCCCTTTTCGCCAAACGATACTTTTCCCAATTGTAAGAACTATTGTCCAAGTGTATCGCCTTGAAACAATTCTTCTTATTACGCACATTTTCTTGGACCTCCTCATTCCACCACCAAGTCTCCTTAAATGATGCAACAACAACAACAACAACAAAGCCTTATCCCACTAGGTGGGGTCGGCTACATGGATTATACGACGCCATTCCGCTCTATTAGTAACCAAACCTTTCGGTATATTATTCACCAATAGATCTTGCTCTATTAGTTCGCCAAGTGTCCGCCTTGGCCTCCCTCTCCCTCTTTTAATCGGACTCCAAATTATTTGATCTACTTTTCTTACTGGCGCATCTAATGGTCTTCTCTGAACATGACCAAACCATCTCAAACGATTCTCTACCATTTTCTCACTAATAGGAGCCACTCCGACTCGTTCACGTAATGGTCTCCTTAAATGATGCACGAGAAATAAAAAATTTCAAGTCTGAGAGGCCATGAACTTCTAGATTGGATCTAGAACTTTATGACAAACTTAGCATGCGAACCAGAATCAAGAAATAAGTAAATCGATGTTCCCAATCTTCCGATCAAAAGTCAAAAGCTAACAAATAAAAATTGCAGTAAGTACCACAATGTTCTTATTAAAACCTCATAATGACACATTTGAACCAACAATATTTTGGCAATTACACCTACCTAAAAGGGCATGGAGCATACAACACATTGTAATCAATTTGAGAACAAATAAACTGGAGGACTGTTGATTTCAAATAGGTGTTACTCATCATCATTTTCTTAAAGAAACAACAACAACAACAAAGCCTTATCCCACTAGGTGGGGTCGGCTACATGGATCATACGACGCCATATTCGTTGATCCATGTTCATAAGATTCGACAGGATTTTACGCTGGCTGTCGGGGCCTAACACAACCCTCCTCCTTTATCCGGGCTTGGGACCGGCTATAAGAGTTAAAAAGAGTAGAAGAAAGGAAATAACAAATTGATCCAGAAATGCAGGGAGGGGAATACACAAACTTGAAGCATTGGCATGTTCTCGTTTTATTTATGGTAATATTGTGGATTATGGAGGCAGTTGACAATGTCTGATTCTACTCTGTGAATCATGATTTTAGGTGATACTATGCTAAAATTTTCCACAGAATACAAAATTATCGAAAGCACCTGAGAAATGTCACGAAAAAAGTTCAAAAAGTCCAATCAGACAATACCTTCAAGATCACATATGAATCTCCAGTGAAAAACTTCCCATGTGAAGAACTTGGCACAGTAACTGGATGAAAATTCTCAATTCGCCATATCTCAAACCCCCTTTGCAGCATTAAGGAAAATAAAATTCAGGGGTTGTTTGGTTTGAAATAAAACCCAGAATAAGGTCTTATTCAGGTTTATTCCACAAACAGACTTGATTTTTGGCAAGGGCAGTGATGGCATTTCTAAAAATAATAATTCCAGTGAATAGGAAAATTTTGAGAGATAAGTTATTACATATTTTCTGAAATTGCTTACTCCTTCCAAGTTATCTAGGTTAACTTATTAAATATCACAGGTTAGTCAAATAAATTTAGGCAATACAATTGCTCCTGTTATCTCTTTTTTTCTTTTGAGGGGAAAAAGAATGAAATACAAAATTTGTGGTTGTCATCCGAGTGTGTATATATATATACACAAAAAGATCACATGCCAAGTGCATGCTCTTAAAAGAGCATCAAATGAAATGGAGAGATGAAGAGCCCCTAACCAAACCCCCACTCCTAAAACAGATAGTCAAAACTTATTCATAACACCAAAAAGAAAAATAACAAATATGATGAATACAACATAAGGATACGCCTTTTGACCAGCCCCTTGAAATGCTGAATCCACATCCTTCGTGGAAATTGCCATATTCACGGGAACAGTATCAGTTGATTTTGGTTTTGGCTTAAATCGAGATGAAATCTGTGGAGACATGTGAATAATAGACAATTAGACCAAAGCAAATATTTGCATCTGTGTTAGAAATGTCACTAGTTTGTCGGTCTGGTTTATTTCTGCGAGATGTGAGCGCTAATGTATTTGATAATAACAAGAATGAGGAGACATCAAAAGCATGGCAACAAGAAAGGATCTGGAGGTTATGATGTTATTGTGATCCAGGAGTTTTTATAACTGAAGGGGCAAGCACCAGGTCTAAATTGAGCAATTGCAAATAAAGAAACGCCCATCACAAATCTATAAGCTCATGAAATCTTCAGAAACTAAACTCCTCAAACCAAATACCACTAAGTTGTCTCCTGGAAGCTTTGATATCTTTCTTAAACAATGTGAACATATTTGAAGAGAGATATGAACTATTCAAAAACTCATAAGATTCCCAACACAAGACACTACTTAAATGTTTGAAACACCTTGAAACTTCGAGAATCATCTGCATTCAGTGACTACATCGTCTACCACATACATCAACAAACCGCCAAACTGCAGAGAATCTAAAAGCTACTCATCCAGACTCGATATTCAAAGACAAAACAAAATTATACATATACACAAAGATCCTGAATCTGCATACACTCTTACGTCCTAACTCACGTTGGAGTTGAAAAAAATGAATATCTGTAAGCTGAAGTTTCCAAGTAGAAACTAGCTTAAAACAACACCAATAAGATCTAATATACAATCCAAAATTCTGCATCAACAATGTGGGGCGCATCTGCTACTCAAACTCTCGCTCAAGACGCCATAAAGATTACTCCTTTAAGCAATAACTAGCTCAAACATGACCGATGGAACCAAATTCCAGTAAGTTCAATTCCATCAAAGAAGCTCTCAGAAACCGGCAATCCGATAGCTTACCAGACTGGAACTCCGCCTGTTCACCATCGCCATTCCTCTCAACTGACAGAACAACACAATTACCCACCAAGACAACACAAGATCGTTCCGTCCGCAGAGGGGAAGACTTGAACGCCGAGCAAATCAAAACCGCAAGCACGTCGTTTCCTCCCAAAAATTAACGCGCCAGCAACCGGGCGACCTCTCCAATCCCCCTCCCCTATTATTAATCCCAAGATTCCCAACGCCTCAAAAAAAACGGAAAACAAATTGAAAAAAAGGACAAAATAACCGAACCTCGGGTGCATTCTTCTGTTGAGGAACGCACGACAAGGACAAGGACGAGGTCGACGACCCCGAAACCCTAGACCAGCTCCGCTCGATCGACCAACCGATGTCGGAGAGGAAATCGCCAGTATGAGTGAGCAAAAGGCGACTCCTTTTCCAAAAGTAGTAGCAGCAGGGAAAAAAAGGCTCAAAAATAAAATGAACTGTATATATTAAAAAAAGAGGCGAATGATGAGTGAGCGGGAGTGTGCGTGCTCAGCACTACTTGGAAGGCCAAGACGTCAACAAATTTGTGCGTTACGGCCGTTGGAACACATTTTTTCAAAAAAGAAATAACTGCCTTTTCAACGAAGCACCGAAATAAAATTTGGTTTACTGCGAATGAAATAAAGTTTACATATCTGTTCATATTTCTTCGTCTTTTTGTGATGAATTTGACGAGGAAAATAAGAGTTGTTTTAGTATGATTACATTTTTTTTGTTTGCAATTTGAGAGGGGTTTCGTAATAATATTTTTTGTTGTTCTTGTTCTTGGGAGAGAAACAGATTAATAAATTCGGACCGGTCGTTGGACACGATGATGACAAAAAAAAGTAAAAAAAAAAAACGCGCGAGTCTACGTGGCGGTCAACGTTCTTCTTCCCGTGGGTCCCAGCTTTTTCCGCGCGCCACGCCTCGTTAACCGCGAATGGGACCTTCGCGATGCGACCGAATGATTATTTTTAGGACATTATTATTGTTCTCACTTCAAAAATTATTTTTATTCTTATGAAAGAAATAGAGTCACGATAATTATTCGACAATGATATTCATCATATTTAATTAGTCCGAATTAAATTATTTTTAAAAAAATAGTGAGTAGAATTCTGCGGTGGAATTTTTATTTTTCCGTGAATGATCACCCATTCACAAATATCATACTTTTATTTTTGCAAAATTAGAATTCTGCAGTGGAATTTGGAAAATCTGAATAGGACGTGAGACCCACTCGGGTGTGGGGGGGGGGGGCGGCACGTGGCCAGCGAAATAAGACCCGGTGGAGCGGAATTCGGAAGTTAAAAAAATGGGGCCCACACGTGTTGGGGGCCTTCTTACATGAAAAATCCAACCCAGTGAGGCACCGTTTTTTTAGAACTTTTGGGCTTTGTAGGCTCCGTAACGGCCCCACGGTCGAAAGATCTATGACGTCACAATTTAGTGATTTATTTTTTCGTCTAGTTTTGTTTTCGTCTAATTTATACGGGATTAATTAAATTTGCATCAAAATAGTTGCGTTTAAATAAGTTATATTTACATATTTTATATCTTGATGACAGAAATTCTATTCTACCATTTAATTATTTTTCTCTCAATTTAACTAGCCGACCCCACCTAGTGGGATAAGACTTTGTTGTTGTTGTCTCTCAATTTAACTTTAGTTTTATAACATATATTAGGAATATTACTGAGCTACCACATGTGTTGGACATAAGGACCACTGATCATGAGTCGTCCGATCGAATACGAATAGATAAGATTAAAGCACGATGAACATGTTAATTTGTATAAATGCAATATAGATCAATACCAAGAACAACGAATCCTTCTTTTGATATTAAAACTGTTGAAAATAGAGGAGAAGAGAAGAAATGATCGAACATATTACAAGAGCTCACATCACATATTTATAGTACAGTCTCAACTACCAATTTGTAAATAAGGACATGCATTTTCATGTATTTATAATATTTGTCATCAATTTATAACGAACAACTAAAACTATACAAAAACTATGTATTCACACACTCCCCCTCAAGCTAGGAACGAAAAATCGAAGACATTCCTAGCTTGGTGATCAATAAATTATGCTGCCGAATGCTCAAACCTTTTGTAAAAATATCTGTAGATTGCTCTTTCGTTGGTATATAACTGATTCTATCAATCCTTCTTTCAACTTATCTCATACAAAATGACAATCTATCTCTATATGTTTTGTTCTTTCATGATAAACAAGATTTGTGGTAATATGGATTGCTGCATTGTTATCACACTTAATTGAGATGGGTTTGTAGACTTCGAAATCCAATTCTTTTAATAATCTCTCTATCTAGATCAATTCTAAAACCAACAATGATAAACTCCTATATTCAGATTCTACATAAGACTTTGAAACAATGTTCTGTTTCTTAGATTTTCCAAGAGATCAAAGAGTTCCCCAATTTGACACAAAACCTTGAAATTGATCTTCGTGTTAAGATGCAGACTGCTCAATTTGCATCACAAAAACTTGTAATTATGTTACTTCTTGTTGCCTGAAGAACTATACTATTATTTGGATCATTTTCAAAGTATCTAGCAACTCGAAGTGCAGCCTCTAAATGGGAGTCTTTAGGTTCATTCATATATTGACTTAAATGCTGAACTGCAAAGGAAATATCCGATCGTGTGATAGTCAGATAGATCAATCTACCTATTAACCTTTAGTACACAATTGGATCTTTCAAAATTTTATCATTTTTTGCTCCTGTGTTGAAAACTTTTCCATATTCCATAGTAATCAATTTTAAATTCAGCTCAAGTGGTGTAGTTGTTGGCTTTGCTCCCCCTATCCCTAAGTCTGATATCAAATCCAAAGTATACTTTCTTTGAGTTAGTAGTATACCTTCTTTTGACCTTAAGACTTTAATCCCCAAGACGTATTTGAGAGCTCCAAGATCCTTGATCTTAAAATTAGAACTCAATATCATTTTTGCATCTTGTAACAACTCATCTGAATCTCCTATGAGAACAATATCATCAACGTATACCAATAAGAAAACTATTCTCCCTTGCAAACTTTTTGTAAACATAGAATAGTCTAGTTTACTTTGAGTGAACCCTGCTGAACTTAGAGCGGTAGTTAATTTTTGGTTCTATTGACGAAAAGCCTATTTTAATACATATAATGATTTAAGCAATCTACAAACTTTATGAGTTCCCCCTGGATTGCGAAAACCAGATGGCAATTTTATATACACTTCCTCATGAAAATCACCATTGAGTAAGGCATTATTACCATCCATATGAAATAAATGCCAATTCTTTTGAGCAGCAATAGCAAGAACACACCTGATAGTAACCATTTTAGCAACAGGAGAGAATATTTCTGTATAATCAAAACTTGCAACCTGATTATAGTCTTTAGCCACTAATCTAGCTTTATATCGTTCAACTTCACCATTAGCTTGGAGCTTGATCTTATAAACCCACTTACAACTTATGGGAGTTTTACCAAGTGGAAGTTCAACAATGTCCCAAGTATTATTCTACTCCAAAGCAAGTATTTCAGCTTTCATAGCATCAATCAGAGAGGATCTTTAGAAGCCTCATAGAACTGATAAAGCATGAACAAAGGACAAACATGAAGTAAAAAGTTGAGAATATGATATATAATTAGAAATAGGATAAGCAACATTAGAAGAAGAAGTAACATAATCACTCAACCAAGCAGGAGGTTTAACATTCCTTCGTGGTCTTATAGCAATTAAGGAAGGAATAATAACTGGAGCAGTACTCAAGGTGTCAACAGAATCAAAAGGTAAAGTAGCAGAAGGAGATTCATGTGAGGAAAATAATTGAGGCTGAGCTTTAAGAATAAGCATATCATGAACTCGAGAAATGATAGTAATTGAAGAGGAATCTAAATGAGAATTAGGAACAAAAGAAGTCAAAAATTCTGAAGAAGCAGAGTTAACCAAAAGAAAAGGAAAGGAATATTCAACAAAATGAACATCTCAACATATAAAGGTAGACTTGGTGGCAAGATTAAACGGTTTATAACCCTTTTGAACAAAAGAGTAACCAAGAAAGACCGAAGGCAAAGCTCTTGGAGAAAACTTATCTTTAGGAGCATTGTTGGTAGCATAATATAAACATTCAAATACTCGAAGATGATCCAGCTTAGAATCAAAGAATTTCTCGTATGGAGTAGAGTAATTCAGCACAACACTAGGCATTTCATTGATCAAAAAAATTGTTGTCATCACGCAATCTCCTCAAAACTCATGTGGCACACCTGATTGAAATTTCAATGCACTTGCAACTTCCAATATATGTCTATGTTTTCTTTCCACCACCCCAAACATCCATGTGTACAAGCTCAAATGCAGATGAAGTTTCAGAATTGTGTAAAGAAAAATATAATATAGTCTGTTTTGCTAGAGGACAGACATTACAAATACAACTAGTAACTTTTGACAAAAAAAATGTTTGTTACAAATACTGAAACTTAGAAGAAAAAATATGTCCTAGTCTTTGATGCCAAATAGTAGCTTCCTGCATTTCAGCTTGGGTATTTCCAGCAACAACAACAAATGGTTGGTTTTGTAGGCTATCAATGTTATGAACAAAAATATAAAGACCTTCCACTTGTCTACTAATCCCCTTCACTTGTCCACTGTAAAGGTCCTGAAATATACACATATTAGGATAAAATATAGCTACACACATCAAATCTTTCGTTACTTTGGAGACTGAAATTAAGTTGAATCTAAAATCTAGTACAAACAACACTTCAGTTAACTTTTGATCTGAACAAATCATAAAAGAGCCTTTATGTGTTACTACAAAAGTTATACCATTAGGTAACCTAACTTGTTTTGGAGAATTCACAATAGATGTGTCAACCAACCAATTTAGGTGTGTTGTCATAATTAAGGAGCCGTGAGTTGTGATTAGACATATTTGCCATACTTACTACTGCTTCAGGTTTCTTGTTAAGTAACTTTAGAATTTGCTGATATTGGTCTCCATTGAGAAATGAAATTGGATTAGGTATAGGAGAATTAATATTGATTACTTCTCCTCCAACTCCTTAATTTTCAATTGTTGCATTGTTCACAAATCCTCTTGTTCCTGTTTCAGAATTTGTTATTTTTCATGAATTTGTAGTTTGGTGGAAATTCTACTAGCTTATAACATTGTGTCTTAATGTGTCATGGCTTTTTACAGTAACTACAAATTATTCCATAATTCTTCTTTCCTTTACCATTCTGAGTTTGATTGATAACTGCTGCACTTGTTGCTCCAAGAAATGCAACAGCGGACTGATCTACATTTACATTGAGAGAATTTTCCATAACTGAATTTTTCCTTTGATCCTCTTCCTGACTTAGCATAGCAAATGTTTTACTAATTGTAGGTGTGGGATTCATAAGTAGTATCTGAGAACGCACTTGACTATAAGTTTAATTTAATCCCATAAGAAATTGTACTAATCTTTGCTGCAACAAAAAAAATTTATATTCTGATATAAGCACGCTGGATATGGTGTTGGTGTAATGACATCTAATTCTTCCCAAAGATTTTAAAATTTTCTATAATAATCTGTTATGAAACTTGTTCCTTGGACCAGTAATGTCATCTCCTTAATCAAACTATAAATTTTTGAACTATTGATTTTCTCAAATCTCTCTTTTAAATCAAGCCACACTGCACAAGCATTAGAAGCATAAGTAACACTGTTATTTTGAAATAATGCTCAATAACTAGGATAGTACTAAAGCATCACACTTCTCCCACTGATAGTGCGGTGAAATATCAAATTGTTCCTTTGTGCATTTTTCATTTACAAATCCATCTTTACTAATTCCCAATATGCATTATGCATAGCACGACTCCACAATCCATAGTTTTCTGATCCTAACAACTGAATTGGAATCAGAACTAAACCTAGTGAATCTGCAGGTCTCAAGTGTAAAGGATGATTATGATCTATAACTATAGAACCAGAAGTATTCTGAATTTTAAAACCTTCTTGAGTAGAAATTTGATCTCTCTCAGCCATTTAGAAATGAGAATCAGATCTGAACCGAGTATATTCAAAGAAGAGGAAGAGCAATGTGATATAACAAATTTGTGTTCTTCAATAGACTGATTTTAAACCAGATCAAAGATGCTTAGAAATACTATAGAACAAAACCCTAGAACACAGATCTCAAGGAAACTCCAAACCCTTTCAAATGTTGATTGCAAGAACACAAAAATTTTAGAAAGTCAAATTCTAGAAATCGAACAGCCCTGATATCATGTTAATTTGTATAAATGCAATCAAAAGTATAGATCAATACCAGGAACACCAGCCGTTGGAAAGAACAAATCCTTCTTTTAATATTAAAACTACTGAAAACAGAGGAAAAGAGAAAAAAATGATCGAACATATTACAAGAGCTCACAACACATATTTATAGTACAGTCTCAACTACTAGTTTGTAAATAAGGACATGCATTTTCATGTATTTACAATATTTGCCATCAGCTTATGACAAACTATGTATTCACACAGAACAGCCGGTCCACATGGATGTTGCACGCTATTTGTTGGTTGACCAGGTGGCAGTTCAACATCACCTGTTCACATCCCCTATGAGTCCTTTCTCACTAGTGATATGTCGGTCAAATATGCTCCTTCTCTACCTCTCCTTCGACGGTTGTGCATCCCATGACAAGAGCCGATGCAAGCAAGGAACTACATAGTAATTATGATTGACCCCCCTAATTTTTTGTATGATGTTATATATTTAATGATATACTATATATAATTTTTAAAAATAATTATGATTGACCCCTCCTAACTTTCTGAGATATACTATATATAATAATATATCAAATTTTCATTAATATATATATATTAATAGTGCTCCTAATATTAAGAAAGATAGTATATTATTATATTATGAGCATATATGAAAATATTTATAGTGTAATATGTGATTTCTTTCTATATGAAATCAAATTACTTAGTTAACTATTAAAAAAATTAGTTACATATATCTTCATCTAGTTATTTGAAGTTAATTACTTCATATATATATATATATATATATATATATTATGTGAAATATAATTACATTATTTTATCTTAAAATTCAACTTGCAAGATAAACATGATAAATAAAAAAGGCATGATAAATAATAAAAAAATGTATATTGTGATATTTCTTTCATTTAGGCTGTGTTTGGCATGAGAATTTTGAGTTCCCGTTAATTTTTAAGAACTAATTAATTTGATAGATAAGTTTAGATATGATGTTTGGATGAAAAAGTGCAAGCTGAGAATTTGAAAGGTTGATTTGATAGATAAGTTTTAGTAGGTGTTTGGATAAAAAAATAAAAACTAATGATATAATTTATTATTTTATAAAGTTTAAAATTGTAGTAAATTAAAATATTATTTATTTAGTTAAAATAATTATTTATTTTAATATTATATTTTATAGTTTATGAAAAATACTTACGTTAATATTATAATTTATGAAAAATAATATTAGTATAATTTATTATTTTTCCTATGTTATTAATATTATAAAAAAAATATTCATATTATGTTAAAGAATTTATTTTACAAGATAAATAATATTATATTAATAAATAAAATAGTATAATGGATTATTATTTAAGTTAATATAATAACATTTTAATGAATAATATTACCATTAAATAGTAATTATTAATATCTTATTAATTGAAATAATAAATAATTGAAAAGAAAAAAAAGAAAAGTAAAAAAATGGTCTCCGTTTTGAAGAACATGGGTCACGTGAGAAGTTCGAGTTTGACTCGTTTGGCAAAAATATTTTGGAACTTGGGCCAAGTTATGGCCCAAGTTCTGAAAACAAACAGAGTCTTAGTGTTTCATTCTGTACTTGGATGTTGCAATAAAGCTAAAATCTATATTTTATTATTCATTTTTTAAAAAAATTGCATGCATATTCTATGTTGAGTGCATAAATCTTCATTGTCATTCATTAAAAAAATGAGTGTGTTTAAAATTAGAATTTTTTAAAACAAAAATTTCAATAAAAGATTTGTTATATATAATTTCATTTGACTTTAAATGTACATAGTGAATTCAATTTATCACTTAATAGCTTCTGTCAATTCTCATCCATTAATTGACTATTTTAAACGTTATTCACCAAAACCAAATTAAGTTTACAAGTCTAAATGCTAACCATTCCTTAATATTCTTGATTAGATTGGTATCCTCTCATACGATCCTATTATGCAAGAAAGCCTTAAAAAAAGGGTCGAAGCTTAATATAATACATAAAAAATCACGGTAATAATATGTTCATATGCAATGTCAGTGCCTCATGCTTGATTTTGGTCTAGATTAGATATTTCAATCCACTCTTAAAAGGCCCAAAAGTTGGCCTCTTTACTCGTTCAGATTTAAGGTGGCAGGACATTAAACTTTCTTTTTCAAATTAGGATTATTTATTTTAACACCCTGTACTATAATTTGTTCACGTGTAATTATAAATTATAAATTTATAAATTTTAGTCTCTAAGAATATATAAATTTTACTCTCCGTCCATTAAGTTTAATTCAAATTCCGTTAATTTTTCTAATAATTATGATAGAACATTTTCACGCTTACTTTTATATTAGAACAAAAATATTTTAAAAATTATAAATAATAATAATTTATATTAAAGAGTAAAATTATAAATGTGAGTAAAATTATTATTTAATAATAATAATTTATGCAATATTGTGCTCATGTCAACATCTGTTTATTTTGTATAACTTTTTCATATTAAAGAGTAAGGGGAAAATGGTATTTCATAAGAAAATAACAATAAATCGGATAAAATTTAATGGGAGGATTGGAGTGCCAACTGCCAAATTTGAATAAGTTGATGTCTAAAATTTATAAATTTATATTTTGGAGTTAGATCTGGAAAAGAAGTTAGAGTTTAGTGTGTGTAAAAAAAATAACCCAATATTGTCACGTGGAGGAGAGATCCAGATATAAATTTTGAAAAAAAGTGTATATTGATACATCAATTCTAAAATTAAAATTTAGTTTGGTTCCTTTAAATACTATGCTGCAACTTTTACGACACTAGAAATTGAGACCGTGGCTCACTTCTTCGCTCTTAACACTTGATGACTTCAATACATGTAAATCAATAGTCGAGTGACCTCATAATTTTATAAATGGTGCTACATCTCATTTTTTTTAAGTTATCATTTTCTTCGGCCAATTGCTTGTGTTTCATAATTGATGTCGACAACTCAATCTTCACGGTGTTAACAATTATATGCATAGTCCATAAATTATTTTTAATTTAATTGATCATCGAGTTTAAATAATTTAATAAAATCCTTCATTCTTGTGTATTTTGACAATGACATAATTTTTTTTGTATCACTCCGTCCATCTGGTGGAATTGTCTTTTATGCCTATAATCATGCACATGAATTTGTCTGGGAACACTTAATACGAAAATGCAAAATAAAATGGAAATGCTGAACGTGCATGATGATTAATACATATGCATTGGTCTCAGAAAATCAATGCAAACACGTAACTATAATGAAATTCGGTTGGCTCAAATGGCTATCGGAATAGTAGAAAGATTTGGAGAATCGTCCGGAGTTCAACTAGGACCCACCGAATTTGATTAGAGAAAAAAGCACTAATTACCACAATGGCACAAAATAAATTGTAAAATCATCGAGAACAGTGCAAATGGTACTTCAGGAATGCAGGACTGTAAGCTCGCAGATGACCTACTAATATAATTTAATAGTTGGGATTCCGATTGACAGAGGTTTGAAAGCTCTTGATGTACTTACGATCGCCGACTGCCCATTGTCTTGTGTTTGCACTGCAGTGAGGCCCGAACTCGTCGAGGGACCCAGGTATCCAAAGTTTGATGGTAAAAGTTCGACACTAAATGTTGTCTGATATATTTTTTTTGCAGTAAGGTTGGAATTACTTGTGGCAAAAAGTATGCATGTACCTTCATGCCAATGCCAAGCAAATTTATACTCATGTTGATTTGGGAGTATGATCCATGATCACTGGCATGATACTTAACTTTTAAGCTTGCTAACTATCTACTTAATTACAAATGCCTTGGCATCTTCAGTCGTCCAGAGCTCAGTTTGCATGCTGATTAACCTCTGACAAAGAATCTCCTACGCCATGGCAAGGTGCAGAGATGCCAATGAGGCTTCTTCTTCCACGTAGCGGAGAGACAAACTCTGGAAAGGAGGAGAGACAGAGACAGAGACAGGAAAAGGAGAAGAAGTTAAAAAATTTTTGATGCAGCTGACTGAGCTTAATACATCGATCTGCATATTCGGAGGTTGCAGCAAACATGTGCAGAGGTTTATTTACTTTTGTTTAGCTAGGTGGGGATTTTTCTTTCTTTTTTCTTTTTTGGAAGATGCCTCTTCAATTTAATGATGTTACGTCTCACTGGTGGTGCTGGTGGTCTTGGAGCATGAAATGCTGCCAACATTATCAAGACAAGATACCAGCACTGCATTTGTTTCAGTGCACAGACAAGGAGAGACAACTGTCATGAACTCATGACCTCGACCAAAGAGAGCTAATTTTATGTCGATTACCCATTTTTATCTTAATACATCGAAGAAATCAGAAATTTTCTGATGCGAGATTTAAACTCTGATCACATAAACGGCAATCAAAGCACCCAATCAACCAATAGATGGTTTCTAGATGGTCTACCAATGCTGACAGTTGGAGTTCTAACTATAAAGTTTTTTTTCTCCAGTACTTCTAATCAAACATTGTCAGTTGTCTGGTGCGTGCTGCAGGGTCCTCCCAATTTTGAGGGGGGTATCCAAAGTTCGATGGTAATTTTTTTGACAAATGCCTGAGGCCATAGCAAGGTACAGAGTGCTAATGAGAGAGAGGGAGAGCAGAAAGCATGTAGGGATGTCTATTACTTACTGTTCTTTGACACAGTCTGTGTAGCCCAGATGAGGATTCTTTTCACGTAGGTGCTTCATTTATTGTGGCTAGATCTTTATTGTTGGTGATGATCATGAAATGGCTTACAGTACTGTCCTTTTAAATATTACAAAAGGATATGAAGTTCAAACTTTTCCTTTTCGATTACAAAAAGGAAGCAATGGAGCTGAATCTGATACATGAAGTATAAATTAAAAAAAAACACACGCACACACAACTTGCCTTAGGAGCAGAGAAGGAGACAACTTCATGATTGATGGAAAGAACATTTTTTATCCTGATGTTAACCATAAAATTTTATTTAATACGTCTCTAGTTTGGGATTGATTATTTATATGGTCCTATAAGTAACAGGCTGACGTCCAAATTTGATCATCAATTTACAGATGAATGATATGAATGGATCGAGAGTAATCACACCTTAAACACCAATGAATGATTCCGGTATGAATGATCAATTTGCAAGCTTATTTTACTTGTTTCATATGGGTCAGGCTTGATCTCAGTTCATTGTATGTTTTCAATGGGCACTTGATCTTAAAATATTTAATCCTAGAGGATCAGATCATACCTGATTTAACACCTCAAATCCAACAAACTATCAACATTCTTATCACACAAATTCAATTTAAGGAAAATTATTACTCTGCTGTAATTGATATAAGAATATGCATACAAGGATTAGAACTGATGAGTGAAGCTAAGATTTAATTTGATCAATTCAAGCCCCTGAGAAAAGACAGAATATTTTTTTGGATCAGATTGAGTCATTGATCATGGCACGGCCGAGCATTTTGAAGATCTGTGACATGACATGAAATGGTGGGGGCACAAAGGACCTGTCAATTTTTGTGCTTCAAGATCAAGAACAAACAATCAAGACAGATAATTTTTGTTGCAGTTCATTCAGGAGTATGCATGGTGCACCCACAACAGAATCCAAAATCTGCCTACAAGTTTTGTTTCCATCTCCTGCTTCAGCTTCGGTGTGACTCTTTGATTCAAAACCAGCCCATAGGATCCCATGTCCCTTGTTGTTTAATGTACAGAGAAAAAAAAAAGGCTGTGCAGAAGTTCCAGTCGATTTAAGAACCTTGCAGAGATCAGAGGAACAAGGGCCTGTTAGAAAAAATGAGTCCAAGAAGAAAACAAGCTGAAATTTGTGCATTTCGATCTGGTTAGCCTTCCATTTGACTTGAAATTTTAGTTTGATCTGTCAGAGTTAATAGATTCCATTGGCTTGGTTCATTACGGTGGTTCAAACTTGTTCATCGTATCAGTTACGTACTTCGGCCAGGATGATAGATAAAAAAAATGACCAACAAAATCTTGAAGCCTCGCGTGTACAATAGTAATATGAAATATGCTGTCGGGGCTGATCCCGATGCAACAGATGAACCGAACAAAATGGAGAAGAAAAATGTTTTTATGGCATGTATTTAAGGATATCAATTCTTCTTGTTCCTTTGTGGGCGGGAGGGAGGGAGGGAGAGAGAGAGAGAGAGATTATAAATTGAGAATGTTATCAGATCTCTGCACTCTGCAGTCTATTTGAATATTTGAGAAGTGGATTCGCAGAGTTTGACTGCCCCAAGTCAATCTGCTGGATTATCTAGTCAAAATGCTGCTTCGAGTCCTCTTCCTGCGTTAAGAACAAACTTTTAAAAAAAATTTATTTAACTCCATGTTCTCTGATTATCGACTATATATTCTCATTCTAATTTGATGATTTTTTCGACTAAAAAATGTGCGTCGAAATCATCTTCGGGTTTTTTTAATCTAATATGATAAGAATTCAATAAATGAAAATTGATTTTTAGTTATGAATTATTTATTTACTAGACATCTTTATCCTTTTTTTTTGGATTAGAATACATTTTTTTATCTTTACCTTTATATATGCAGACACTTTTAAGTTACTTCCAAATGAAAGTTGCACACTCCATCCACGTTTGTTGACTTAATGCAATCTCAATAAGATCATAGAACATGAGATTAGTGTAACGACTCTACATCCGCTCACATGAAATCTTCATATTTTAAACTCATGTTGTCCTATATATATTAACATGAGCTAGAATGCAACAAAGAAATACGAGATAATTTAGTTGCACTTTTATACTTAACGTCGTATAAATTATTCATACCTTTAGAAAACATTTTGAGGTCGAGATTATTTTTTGTGGGGTGATATGTGATTTATTTATTTGGGTTCAAGTTGGACTAATCAAATACATGAATTATCATATATATATATATATATATATATATATATATATATATATATGTGTGTGTATGTATAATTTTAACAGTGCATTCGAACTACTTCAGCTAGTTTGAGTTGAACTAAAAGGGAAACATAATTGAACTGATTAGCTTCAGTTGTACATCTGACCTTGTTGCTTTTAACGCCAATCAGATTCTTTTCTTGTGAACTGACAGACAAAGAGGCATGCGCGCTCATCAAAGCCTTCAAACTTCAAAGTTAAGCTTGGCTGCAAATGCAGCTTGTTGTGGGCCTGAAGAAGCTAAAAGCTCTCCAAAAAGGACTCCCTCTTGCTTCTTACCAAAGCCAGAGTCATGAGTTTACCCGCATAGAGAGAGAGAGAGAGAGAGAGAGAGAGAGAGAGAGAGAGAGATGGTGGTGGTGGTGGTGGTGGTGGTGGGACAGAAGGGTAGAGTACGATCGGAGATATAGCCGCTGTTCTGTCTATGTCTAGTTGTCTACTAGCCACCTTAACAACCCCTCAAATCAAATGGAGAGCATGTGCTCAACCTCCTACTCCAATAATTAATAGCAAGCGATGAAGCATCCTAAAGCAGCTAATATATGGGTTCTCAATCATACAAGTCAACAGATTTGTGTTTTAACTCATCTAAAATCACATGATACACTACAGATATCGATAGTTCTGGATACAATTTGGCGGTTTTGTGTGTTTGTGGATCACCAAACCATATATTTGCATCTTAATTAATTCAGGATTTTGCTTGGGTTTCATGCCCACAAGCGCAGTGTTGGCAACTTAAATAATAACTTTATGTAGCTTAACATTAATCATTCAGCATACCCTGCAGTGGAAAGGAGATGGTTGATCAAACTCCTGACCAATAAAAATATTCAATAATTGTGCAGTAAGAGTTCAAGGTGACGAACTAATTAGCTGTCAATGCCATTCGAACTTGGAAGGACATGTATGTATATGTGCATATTTATGATTGTATTAAAGCAGGATACTGTATCAGCCTAACATTACTGTTCTGTGTCAACAATACTTCAATCCTTGCAAGTTAATGGACTTGGCGTATACGAGCAATGGAATAGGGAAAGTAATAATTGTTCTGGGGATCACTGAGCATGCATGCAGAGAATAATCCCATTAAACATTGGCAAACACATTTGTGGATCATTCTGATATATACAAAGGTGTTAATAATATATGCAAAATGTACCATACTACAGCATATAATACAAGATAATTCGCGGAGTGCATGATTTATTATCACATAAATCAGATGAAGACACGGTAACAATCACCAAAACCTCAAGACTGATGAACACTGTTACTGTAATGATCAAGGCAGACATCATTTGCTGAAGAATTCGTATTATTTTTCATACAATGCAGAAAAGAAAAAGAAAATACATTTATCCCTTATAATGCTGGTCGTAGAAAAAGAAGAGAAGAAAAAAAGAAGAAGAAAAGAAACAGATATTACAAGAGATCAAGAACAACGTCTGCATATGTTGTTGTTGTATTCAGTACGTAGTTCAATTTTGAATTAACCTACTCTTATTTTCTTGCTCGCGGTCGCGGGGAACGGGAGCGGGACGAACACCGCCGCGAGGTCGACGGGCACCGGGTAGAATCCCGCCGCTGGTGGCGCGAACTTTCTCTTGGCCGGCCTCGGCTTCCTCGGCGCCGGCGGGCACACGAGCGGTGGCGCCCTCTTCGGAGTGACGCACTCGGAATCTTCTTGGCCGGCGCCGGAGAGAGGCTTCGGCTCTGGTAGGACGTCGCCGTCGCCTTCGACGGGTTTTCCCGCGCTGGCGACCTCGGAGGTTCGAATTGGTGGCAGGGACGGCGCGCACGGGTCGCGGACAGTGAGCTCTAAGCCCATTCTTCTTCTTCTTTCTGTGTGTGAGAGAGAGAGAGTAGAATTGTAGCAGGAGGTGGTTGACGGGGACTATATACGGTCACGTAAGAGAATGGTGGGTGGTGGTGGCGACATCGAGAGGTAGGCCACTAGAGAAGGGCTCGAGGAGGAGGAGGAGGAGTAGAAGAGCAGGCGTGGAGAGACACATGAGATGGCGGTGATGATGAGCTGCGCCGAGAGAGGTGACCGGCATTATATTGTGAGATAGTGCATAGTCAGCTAAATAGTCACGAGAGAGAGAAGCAAATGATTGTGAGAAATGAAGCGGTGGAGGGGAGAGAAAGAGACTGGAAGAATGAATGGAGAGAGAGAGAAAGAATTAAAGAGATGGCCTTTAATGAACAGTCTCATTCTTAGCTGTTCCATGTTTGGCCCTTGCCATGCAGAAGATATGATTCACTTTGGTTCATGATCCAAGGAGACAGTAAGTAATATGGCAGATCCTGTCCATCCATTATGAGATCCAATGGTCCTCAATTGCCCTCTCAGCAAATCAGTCTCCAAGTTGTGAGGACAGTACACCGCTCCTAGATTCATAATGGGGACATTTACTTCTCAATCATTTACAATTAAAACCCCTGAATGTAAAGAAAAGTAAATAAATCTTCTTTGCCAAAGTAAAACAAATGCAACTGTAATTTTTTTTTCTTGGAATACAGATATTCTTTCCCATATCTAATAATAAAAGTAAAGAACAAATGTTTGAGCAACAAGTTTTGACACATGTAGTTTCATCCATCTCCCTCTCTATATATCTTTTTTGTTGGCACGTATAGGGAAAAGCTGTTCATATCACATGGCACTTGTTGGGGGTCTTTAGAGCACTTAAAACTTTCATTGGTTATATTAACCCTCTACTGAAAGGAAAATAAAGTTAAAATGCATGAATATAATTAAATACAAAAAAATGTAGGCATGTGAGTTGGTTGTGGTGTTTGGCTTCTTCATCAAGTTTCCAAATAAGCAAAAGTCAAGTTCTAGTTGATCTCCTGTCCAACCAACTGAATCCAAAGGCCAAAGTTGATTGAGCGAACAAATCAGTGCACTGCAGTGGCTTGCAGCAAGTGCACAACTGAGTGATCCCTAGGACTCATTAAGTCATTGTGAATTGGCATCATGTCTAGTGGCATAATTGTGGCCATATGCATGCTTGCGGATATGCATACTTGCAGCTTATAGATCTTGGGTATGTCTTAATTAATCTGCAATTTTTTGGGATTGGCTGCAAGTTAGTGCAGGGTTACTGCTGCAATGATGATGCAAAAAAGTTCATGACTTATTTTCAGGTGCAACTGCGAGAGCGTAGCCTTGCATTGCACTTCTTCCTGCTCCTGGTGATGCTGTTGCCACAAAAAGAAGAGCTCTGGTAGAAGAATGGAAGAGCAAACTCTTCTTCTTTTTCCTAAAATAAATTTGCAGATGGCTATTAAAGTGTGTGGACAAAAGTGAAGGAATCTTAGGTACTAATGTTAGATTTTTGGGAGAATAGAAGGAACCATTTGGCAAGAAAAGCTTTTGCTCAACTGGCAAGTGGGGCTTGTGACATGGCATATGATCATGTGAAATTTACTTTCATTTGTGTCACCTTCTTTTCAAAATGGATAAAAGAAGTTTTAAAAGGGGAATGCATGAAGGGATAATTTGCTAAACATGCAATGGACCAATACAGACTACCACTAGGGAAAGGAATCATCTGAAGAGCGTGGAAGAAGCAATTAGCACATGGACTGGTTGAGGGTAAAGTTGATGTCCCTATATTCATTGAAGAAACCTGACTAAATGGAAGTAAAAGAAAGGTAAAAAAAAAAAAGCGATTGCGGTTCATATACATGTTATTGTCGGTTACCATTTTCATGAAACCAAAAACTTTACAATTACAAGAGCATGGTTGGAGATTAGTAACTGGTTCAGCTGTTGTTGTTGGAGTTTGCACAACTCCTCGGCTATTCCGCAACCAGTACAGTAGGTGATATAATTCTGTGGAGGAGAGAACCCATGGCAAGAAAAGTGAAATTAGCTGCTGTGGTTGTTATATCAGCTGCAACTGACTGACTAGTACTGTACTGGAATGGAGTAAAGGACAGAAAATAGCTGCATGTGGAGAGGCTAAGGAAAAAAAGGCAAGAGAAAGCATTCATGGAAGTGGAACTATGCGCAGTTATTTATCAAAAGAAGGGACACTAAAAGAGGGCATGAAATTTAGTGAACCAAAAAAGAACAATCCATCCTTTCAGAAAACTGGTGATGTTATGGATGGAGACAAAGCATCAGATCCACGGTACAAGAAAAGGGGGAGGTGGAGAAGTAGAAGAATCAGCGCCTTCTAAAGCTCACATTTGAAAAAAAAAATCTTCTTTTTAAACACAAAGGAAACCTTTAGCAGGTGAGCAACTAAACCATATATATGACTACAATTCTCTCCTTGTTTAATCTTCTTATGACTTAAATTCCACAATCGACGTGAACGTGACTAAGTCTACCCTTCATCATGGAAAAAATGCTGTTTTATGATGTTAAGTTAATTAAATAACAAATTAACTTGAAATTATATCGAAAAAAATAAATTAACTTGAAATTTAGCCTCATACATGCTAAAAGAGGTGTCATCTCCTACTTCAGTTTATAGATTTATATAATGTTTCATGGCCGGTGTGTGTGTTACGTAGTAAGTCTTTGATATATGAAGTGACATGAACTCCTCCTCCACATGCGCAACGTCATCGTGCACATGCCATGCAGGAAAGGTGGAGAGAGAAACTTACCTTCAACTCTCGGCCACTAATGCAGTAGAAACTACAACTAATCAGATTCTTACCTATAAGAACATTTGTTCACTAGCTCTAGTCTCTCATGTACTAAAAGAGAAGAAAAATAAGGGGCTAATTTAAATCCTCATGGAAAATGTTCAAGAGCTAAAATTAAGATGGTTGTGACCATGTCGGTGGCCACATGTGAGAGGGGAGGGAGGGAGAGGGAAAGGGGAACGGGTGGAGAGAGAGACAGAGGAAGATGCATGCTTAATTAAGTAGTTGGGAGCCATGGCGTACCTAAAAAGAAAGGTATAATTAGGTAATGTGTCAACGTATCGTAATCCTCCGAAGACGGAGAAGGTGACCATATACAAATCGTCCACTTGTACATGCAGCCTTGTATACATCTTACATTTCAATAATTGAAGTTCAATTTTCAGGGAGTTCATATCAGAAACTAGAAAAAAAAAATTCTCTGCACCTAAGAAACAAATAAGAGCTCGGTGTGCGCCTGGCGATCGAGAGGCGCCAGCCGAGCAACGGATCAAAGATCAAGCTGTGATCCCGCCTTGATCAGCACTAAGCCTAATACAACAACTCACAGAGGACAAAAAATCAGAATGGGACAGGAGTGGTTTCAGCAGCTTTTTATCCTCTGCATGCAGCAGTAGTTCAGAAACAGTTTGCATGGCTGACAACTGCCTCCCCTTGTCATGCAAATCTTGTTAAATTTCTGCGTGTATGCAACACTAAGTACCTTAGGGGTTTGCCTTCTCCTGTGGCCAGCAAACGGAGGTGGAAACCGATGTATCCTGAAGTTAGAACCTTTGAATGAATCATGATTACTAAGATATGTCATTTTCTATAAGTCTGGTATCTATTCATTTTACAGAATAAGAGAATTCCTCAGCCCATTCGGTATATATGATCCAAAGCATATAATAGAGATTTGATATTTCTGCAACTCTCTTTTGATCAGCTTAATTAGCATGCCCTATGTTCTGATCAGTGGAGAATTTGCTGGCAGACAAGGCCAAGGAAGCCCATTCAAGAAGTGAAACAAAAAAAGGAGTTGCCTCAAGGAAAAGCAAAGAGAAGAGGACACACCATGCTCTAAGCATAATTGGCCTGTCTTTTGTCACTTTCTTAAAACATGTCGAACAGCATAGTTTCATGAAGACAATGAGTGCAGTGGGTGTAGGGTTCAGATTTCTGATCAGCAAACCACAAGAATCTACATGCATCGGATGCCTTCCCTCCATCATTATCAACTCTAATTCTCATTCTTCTTCTCCTCTATGTACTTTTTATGAATATACATATTTTTTTTATGAATATTGTTACGAAATTAAGGGCATGGCTAGAGACAAATAGTGAAAACATACGCCCACGCACATGCATGCAGGGTACGCATGTTAGATTTTTCAAATCGAAATGAATAGTGTTGAGATTAAATGATTAATAGATCCGCCGCTTGCTTTCCAGACAAAGGTACAGACCCAACTCCGTTTAATTACTTGGAAAATAAAAAGTTAAGTTTGGTATGTGATCCCACTCAAAGATAGATAACGAAAACAACAAAAGTTGACGAGACTTTCTAGGACTGCATGCCGTCCTAACATATATCTAAGTTTGAGATTGATAAATATAAGTTAAAGGTTAAAATGTATACAAGGTAGCATTAGTTATGTGATACGATTAAATCATCATGTGCTATTGTGTGCATGTACGTACAGTATACTTGCATTGTTAAAGTCTCTCAACTTCCCTCTCTACACATTCCTTTTAATCTATAAATAACACTACATAGTTGCTTAGGGTTTCTGTTCATTCACAATCGTGTCCTACTGTATGCAACTTTTTAGGAGTTCGTATGCGAGATTGTGTTTCAAATTCAATCTAACTATAAACTAATTCATACATCATGTCGAAGTTTTAAAAGTATTTGTAACTCCATATGCGCAAAAGACTATTTGGATTGGGTTTCCTGAACTAGACATCATGAACTTCTGAATACTACGAGATCTCAATATTGATCAATATAGGGCCAACACATGAGGGTCTTCTAGCTAATTGTTCTGCATGTTATGTATCTGATTTTAACCTATTTTTTTCAACCTGTGGTGGCGCCTTCACTGAAATTTGTGAAGAAAAAAGTTGTGCTTGAGTAGTGAAAATTAAAATATATCTTCATGATGCAAGTGGCTCACACATATAATTAACACATTCGCGCCATAGGACTTTTTTTTAATAGCTAATTTCTGGTGATTAGAAAGTGATACCGACGATCAAACTTGAATGACTCTAAAGTCGTAGGACTTTAGCATGCATGCATGCAATTGTTTGGGTATATCTTTCTCCCTGCCCAGGACCTCAACCATCTTGCAGCCATTCCTGCTCCACTATTAAAAAGTTGCATGACTTTTAATTTTCCTCTCTTTTTTCTTCGGTAAAGAAGGAAAAAGTTTCACAACTTTTGATGATAAAGGAAAAGAACTGGTGAGGCAAATTTATGGGAAAGGCTACCCTTCTAGTATGATTTACTCACCTTCAAAACAAGCAAGAAGGATTCCCACCGAAAAAAAACAAGCAAGAAGGATAATTGTATCCCTTATATATGTATATATATATGTATATATATATATGCAAAAATAGTGAATGGTACTAGTTTGATATTGATGAATATGCGAAATACAACATTAAGTTGCAATATGTGATTTGATCTATTTAAAAAAGTCATTGATAGATTCATATAAAGAGAACGAATGTAAGGTATAGACTCGCAAAAGAAGATGAAAAAAGAGGGGGGAAAACAGACTATGCCCTACATGACACGTATTTGAATAATGGAAACAGCATGTAATGTTTGGATGCTTTCGCTTGCTTGTTCTCATGCATTGATAAGTGATAAGACATCACTTGTGATAATTCCATCAAACCCATAGGATTCTCTATCCTCTGCCCTTTTGCAAACCCCACATGGAGAGGTGCTATTTCTACCTCGTTTGACTTCTCAAAATTATGAGGTATGCTTAATGTTATTAAAATTAGATCGCACCGATCTATTCGATCGTGAATCGACATTTGATTCGGTATGATTTGAGTTCAAAACCATTTTGAATATCGAATCAGTCAAAATTTGAATCGATGAATCGATTCAGAACCGATTCAATGTAGTTTGTTTTAAAAAAAACTAATTTTAAATGGAAAGAAGTTTAAAATGGAAGGTAAATTTTAAAATATATAATTAAGTAAAGAAATAATCAGAGATTAAAAAAATAGAAAGGGAAAAATAAATATAGGAAGATAATTAATAAGAAGAAAATAATAATAATTGAAAAAATGAATGATTAGTTGAGATGATTATTGAGAAAATTTTAAAATTATGTGAGTTGACTAAATAAAAACATATGTAATTATGAGTTGGCCAGAAAAATCAATTAAATAAACATAATAAAAAAAATAATAGTGATTTCCGATAAAGTATACTAATATGCTTATCATTAGAATTCTATAATAAGAATAGAGTAAGTATTAAGTTTTAAAAATATAATACGTAATTAGAAAAAATAATAACATTGAAAAAAGATAGGAAGGAAAAATGAAAACAAAAAATAATAAATATGGGGTAATAAAAATAAGAAGAGTAAATGAAAATAAATAAAAGAAGAAAAATTTTAAAAGTGAATTAAATTTTATATAACATCACAAAATATTAAATATGTAAAAATATAATAATGTACTAATCATATATTTTTTATAGTTCGAATTTATAGAATATAATAAATGATAGTTTTATACTAGTAATAGTAGTACGATATATTATATATTAATTATGGTATATATTTAAAATTAATATAAATAATATTATTCTAATAAAATTTGATTCAATTTGATTGAATTCGACTCGGCACCCAGTCCGATTTTGAAACCACCGGCTATGTTGAAACACCTTTATTTGATCATTATGGCAGGACACGAGCTAGGCTTCTACTTAAATAAGTCAAGTATGTTGTAAAATAAAAATATTTAAGCCTGACCTATAATCTGTAACAAGTCATAAATATAAATTTAGCTTGACTTGTTTGATTAACTTTTAATGTTTGACCTAGCTTATTAATCTGTTAAGCCAAACAAACATATTTTTTTATGATCTACTTGATTAAATATAATAAATCTTATTTATTAAATAAATAATAGATATGAACTAAATAAAAGAGACACCACTAATATATTTTTTTATAAACATATAATAAAAATAGTAATATTGAACTCAAAATTAAAGATTTAAAAAATAAAGAATTAAAAATTATATATATAATATATATAATATATTAATAAATCTTGGCCTAATAAGTTATAAGATCAGGCCAATTATTAAAAGGCTAAGCCTCTTCAAGAAAATAGGCTTTATTTAATATTTCAGCCTGACTTATTTTGATAATAAGTCGAGTCGAACTAGGTCAAAAATAGGACGAGCCATATTGGTTATACATGTGGATATGAACTAATACGTGTAGGTTTGATTCTTCAACTTCTCAAATATAAAAAAATGATTAGTAACGAATTCGCCGGTATAAAAAAAAAAGCTAAAAGGTGCACTTATCAATGTGTGCATGTAAATTTGATTGCCTCGTTGTTAAAAATTAGAGTTCATATTGAAGAAGAAAATGGAAGAAAAAGATAAAATATATTTGCAATTGAACTGAAAGAAATACTCTCTCTTGTCGCTTAAACGACAATATGAATCTCACATTCATTCTCTATTTTTTATTGAATGATCCAGACAACAAAAGAAGAGTATTTTTTACTGGGATTCAATTTGAATTTTACAGAAGCTATTGAGTGGTCATTGCAGAGAAAAAAAAATGATGAAAATAATATATACCTTGGATGTTTTGTCAATATAATGGGCCTAGTTGGCCCATAATATTTTTGCGTTCACTAATAGCAAGCCCTGTTTATTCAAATCATTGTGTTTAAATGTAAAAAAATCAAAATATCATTTTTATTAATTCTAAAAAAGTTAAATGATATAATATAAATGTTGTAACTTGATGTTTGATGTAAATTCTATGGCATAATTTTTTGGTCATAAACCATATGATTAAAATTCTTTTTGAATAGAAAAAGTCGGATGCACTCTCAATTTCAACAAATTCTCCTCTCATGTTAAAATAGTCATGGTGCCTATGGGTGCAATTGCACACATTGAACATTATAATACGATTTAACTAGCGCCTCAATAATTTTACAAAGCAATTTATATTATGTCTTATTTATATTTTTTATACTTAATGTTATTTATTTTTTATACTATCGTAAATTTAAAAATCATATTAATTTTTAAATTTGTGTACTCTAATAATTCGAAATTTTAATTAAATAGTAATCATTTGGTTATTTCTTTTATTTCTTTCATCACATGTTTAAATATAATAGTTGCATCCAAATAAACTCACACACCAATTTTAATTCTAATGAATTTTTAATTTTAATATGTTACATTTATATGCTTTTTTATTTTTTATGTTAATATTTTTATTTAGTTTATAATATCTTTTAAAACTTTGATATAATAAATTTTAAGGATACCATTTAATATGATCGTTTTCTATTCTAATTTACCAAATATTTTATATATTTTTCTTACTCATTACATAAATATATATTATGAAAAGAAATCACGTATAAGAAATTACTAATACTCATTAACCAATATTAAAATTATATCGAAATTTTATATGAATAAAATATTTATTTATCATATTTGTACTAATTTTTGTACGATAATTCATGGCTCCGTCACTAATCATATATGTATATTTTTATTAGTAGAAGATAAAATTTTAACACCCTAATTACGAACAATATATCATATTTTGAAACATATGAATCTATATTGGAAAAAAGGCATTCGAGGTGTTAACTTAATGTTTTCTCAATTATTATTATACTAATATTTTTCTTATACATCAACTAACTTTGGTCTACAAAACAAATATTTATATGGGTTCACACTTATTATTTTCTATGTATAAATGAGAAATTAATTTATATGTTATTTAGAATTTCAGAATCCTCCCTTGTTTTGTTGTTGAAAATTTGAAAGTTAAAAAAATGCTTGAATGAGAAATTAGGCTTTATATGGAAAGTTGAAATATTAGAAGTTTTTGCTTCAAACCTTTTAATTTTTTTTATTTAACAATGAGGTAAGGAATTGAAAAAAAAAGGCTCAAGGTGCAAGGATTGGTAAATTGGAGTCACTCGAACCAATTTAGAAGAATGAGAATAAATGATAAAGGGAATGGTAGAAAAAGGAAAAAAATAGAAATTACTTTTTTTGAGCATAAAAATATTAGAAGAAAAAGTAACAAGAGAAATTATTGATAAAATTAATCAGAAAACAAATAGCAAAGCAATTTATACTACATCTTATTTATATTTTTTATTCTTAATGTTATTTAGTTTTTCTACTATCACAAACTTAAAAATCATATTAACTTTTTAGTTTGTATACTCCAATGATTCAAAATTTTAATTAAATACTAATCATTTTTTTATTTATTTCATCACATAATTAAATACAATAGTTACATCCAAATAAACTTAGACATCAAGTTTAATTCTAATGCATTTTTAATTTTAACAAGTTACATTTATATGTTCTTTTAATTTTTTTTAAGTTAATATTGTTATTTATTTTATAATATATTTTAAAACTTTGATGTAATAAATTTTAAGGATACCATTTAATATAATCATTTTCTGTACCAATTATTTTATATATTTTCTTACACATTACATGAATTTAATTTTATGAAAAGAGATCACGAATAAGAGAGTACCAATACTCATTAATCGATATTAAAATAAAAAAAGTATATGAATAAAATATTTATTTATCATATTTTTACTATTTTTTGTATGATAATTCTTGGATCCGTCACTGATCATATATTTATATTTTTATTTATAGAAGATAAAATTTTAACACTCAAATTACGAACAATATATTAAATTTTGGAATATATGAATCTATATCGGAACAACAGAAAGTGGAGTTCCACCAAGTGTGTTTAGTTGAAGTGAAATTTGATGATGAGTAATAAGTTAGTTGATTTGATAGGAAAAAATAGGTCTGATGGATTAATTTTAGTAGGTGCTTGAATTAAAAATATATATTATAAATATAGATTATAAAATTGCTAGAAAATGAAATACATAATATATATTAAAAAAAATATGTCAACATTTTGTTAAAAAAATTATTATTTAAATATAAAATTTAAATTTCTTGTAATTTATATTTAATAAAATATTAAAATTTTATAATGAAATTATAAATAATGTTATATTACTCCTTTATTATTTATATTTTACACGTAATAAATAAATGAAGTTATATATGAAAGGTTAAAAAAGAAAATGATAAAAGAACAAAAATCGAAAGAAACGATGAAACGTCAAATCGAAAAAAGTGAAATCGCAAAAAAAAGGGGGGCCACTACCGGTTCCACCAAAATGATAATACCGGTAGTCTAGAATCAGGGTCACGTGACCCTCGCTCCAGATTGGAATCCCCTCGGGGTGTTTGGCGGAACTAGGTGGAACCAGGAGGAAATGAAACACCCCCTTGAGGTATTGGTTTTAAAGTTGTCACCATGATTATTATACACATATTTTTTTCTTATACATCAACTAACTTTGCCCTACAAAACAAATATCTAGATGGGAACACACTTATTATTTTTTATGTATAAAATGATAAATAAGTTTATATGTTAATTAGAGTTTTAGAAGCCTCCTTTGTTTTGTTGTTGAAAATTTGAAATTAAAAAAAAAATGCTTGAATGAGAAATTAGACGTGATATGGAAAGTTGAACTATTAGAAATTTTTTATTCAAACATTTTAAATTTATTTTATTGAAGAATGAGGTAAGGAATTGAAAAAAGAAGCTCGAGGTGAAGTGATTGGAAAATTGAAGTTATTCCAACCAATTTAGAATATATGAGAATGAATGATAAAGGGAATGGTAGAAAAAGAAAAAGAAAATTAGAAATTACTCTTTTCGAACATAAAAATATTAGAAGAAAATAGTAACAACAGCAATTATTGAGAAAATCAATCAGGAAAACAATTATCAAAACAATTTATATTACGTCTTATTTATATTTTTATTCTTAATGTTATTTAATTTTTTTACCATCATAAACTAATAGAGCAATATCTATTGGTGAATAATATACCGAAAGATTTGGTTACTAATAGAGCGGAATGGCATCGTATGATCCATGTAGCCGACCCCACCTAGTGGGATAAGGCTCTGTTGTTGTTGTTGTTGTATAAACTTAAAAATCATATTAATTTTTTAGTTTGTGTACTATAATAATTAGAAATTTTAATTAAATAATAATAATAATTTAATTTTTATTTTTTATTTCTTTCATCACATGTTTAAATGTAATAGTTGCATCCAAATAAACTCACACACAAGTTTAATTCGAATACATTTTTAATTTTAACTTGTTACATTTATATGTTTTTTTTATTTTTTATGTTAATATTGGTATTTAGTTTATAATATGTATTAAAATTTTAATTTTATAAATTTTAAGGATACCATTTAATATGATCATTTTCTGTTCTAATTTACCAAATATTTTATATATCTTTAATTACGAACAATATATCAGATTTTGTAATATATGAATATATATCGGGAAAAAAAGGCATTCGAGGTATTAGCTTAATGTTTTCTCAATGATTATCATATCCATATTTTTCTTATACATCAACTAACTTTGGCCTACAAAACAAATATCTAGATGGGATCACACTTATTATTTTTATGTATAAAATGAGAAATAAGTTTATATGTTAGTTAGATTTTCATAATCCTCCTTTGTTTTGTTGTTGAAAATTTGAAATTGAAAAAAAAATACTTGAATGAGAAATTAGTTGTTATATGGAAAGTTGAAATATTAGAAGTTTTTGCTTCAAACTTTTTAAATTTATTTTATTGAACAATGAGGCAAGGAATTGAAAAAAAGGGTTCGAGGTGTAGGAAAATTGGATTTATGCGAACCAATTTAGAAGATATGAGAATAAATAATAAAGTGAATTGTATAAAAAGAAAAAAAAGTTAGAAATTACTCTTTTCAAATATAAAAATGTTAGAAGAAAATAGTAACAAGAGCAATTATTGAGAAAATTAATTAGGAAAACAATTATCAAAGCAATTTATAATACATCTTATTTATATTTTTTTGCTTAATGTTATTTAATTTTTCTATTATTATAAACTTAAAAATCATATTAATTTCTTAGTTTGTGTACTATAATAATTAGAAATTTTAATTAAACAATAATCATTTAATTAATTAATTTATTTCTTCACATGTTTTCAATATAATAGTTGCATCCAAATAAACCCAAACACCAATTTTAATTCTAATGCATTTTTAATTTTAACATGTTGCATTTATATATTTTTTATGTTAATATTGTTATTTAGTTTTTAATATCTTTTAAAACTTTGATATAATAAATTTTAAGTATACCATCTAGTATGATCATTTTCTATTCTAATTTACCAAATATTTTATATATTTTTCTTACACATTACATAAATATATATTATGAAAATATATCACATATAAGAGATTACCAATACTCATTAATCTATATTTAAATTATATCAAAATTTTATATGAATAAAATATTATTTATCATATTTTCACTATTTTTTGTATGATAATTCCTCTTTCTCTCTCTCACTAATCATAAATGTATATTTTTATTAGTAGAAGATAAAACTTTAACACTCTAATTACGAATAATATATTAGATTTTGAAATATATGAATATATATCGGAAAAAAGACATTCGAGATATTAGCTTAACGTTTTCTTAATTATTATTATACCCATATTTTTCTTATACATCAAATAACTTTGGCCTACAAAACAAATATTTGTATGGTATCATACTTATTATTTTTTATGTATAAAATGAGAAATAAGTTTATATATTAGTTCGAGTTTTATAATTCTCCTTTATTTTGTTGTGGAAATTTTGAAATAAAAAATGCTTGAATGAGAAATAAGATGTTATATGTAAAGTTGAAATATTAAAAGTTTTTTCTTCAAATCTTTTAAATTTATTTTATTGAATAACGAGGCAAGGAATTGTAAAAAGTCCGATTGGAAAATTGGAGTCATTCGAACCCATTTAGAAGATATGAGAATAAATGATAAAGGGAACAATACAAAAAGAAGAAAAAGTTAGAAATTTCTCTTTTCGAACATAAAAATATTAGAAAAGAATAGTAACAAGAGCAATTATTGAAAAAATTAATGAGGAAAGAGATTAAACAGATCTAATCATATGTGACTAAATTTTATCATTTAAAAATATCAATTATTGAAAAAACTAATGAGAAAAGAGATTAAATAGATCTAACCATTGATTAATAGATCAACGATTGATATGTATTCAACATTACATTAATCCATCAGAAAAAAATACCAAAGTTTAAAGACATTTGGGCCGATCGACGAGCCATTACTCAACTCTTTGGAAACTCTAGAAGTCCTACCTCCTATTTAAAAAAAATGATTAGTAACGGATTCCCCAGTATAAAAAAAGCTAAAAGGCACACTTATCAATATGTGTGCATGTAAATTTGATTGCCTCATTGTTAAATATTGGAGTTCATATTGAAGAAAAACAAATGAAATAAAAAAATATATTTGCAATAGAACTGAAAGAAATACTCTCTCTTGTCACTTAAACGACGATGTGAATCTCGCATCGATTCTCTAATTTTATTGAATGGTCTAGATAACAAAAAAATAATTTTTTATTAGGATTCGACTTTGAATTTTACACAAACTATTAACCATTGCAGAGAAAAAAACGATGAAAATAATATACACCTCGAATGTTCTATCAATATAATGGGCCTAGTTGGGCCCATAATATTTTTGCATTCACTAATAGTAAGCACTATTTATTCAAATCCTTGCCTTTAAATGTAAAAAAAATATCAGAATATCACTTTTATTTAATTCTAAAAAAGTTAAATGATATAATTTAAACGTTGTAACTCGATGTTTGATGTAAATTACATAAATTTTTTGACATAAATGATATGATTAAAATTCTTTTTGAATAGAAAAAAGTCGGACACACTATCAATTTCAACAAATTCACCTCGCATATTAAAATAGTCACATGAGTGCCTATGGGTACAATTGCACACCATGAACATTACATTATGATATGATTTAAATACTACCTCAACAATTTTACAAAGCAATTTATACTACGTCTTGTTTATATTTTTTAAGCTTCATGTTATTTAATTTTCCACAATCATAAATTTAAAAATCATATTAATTTTTTAGTTTGTGTACTCTAATAATTTGAAATTTTAATTAAACAATAATCATTTATTTTTTTTACTTTTTTTTATTTCTTTCATCACATGTTTAAATATAATACTTGCATCCAAATAAACTCACACACCAAGTTTAATTCTAATGCATTTTTTATTTTAACATGTTACATTTATATGTTTTTTTAATTCTTTTATGTTAATATTGTTATTTAGTTTATAATATCTTTTAAAACTTTGATGTAATAAATTTTAAGGATACCATTTAATATGATAAATTTTTGTTATAATTTACAAAATATTTTATATTTTTTACACATTACATAAAGATATATTATAAAAAGAGATCACACATAAGAGATTACCAATACTCATTAATCAATATAAAATTATATCAAAATTTTATCTAAATAAAATATTTATTTATCATATTTTTGTATGATAATTTCTAGTTCCTTCACTGATATATTTTTATTTGTAGAAGATAAAACTTTAACACTCTAATTACGAACAATATATCAAATTTTGGAATATATATGAATCTATATTGGATAAAGGCATTCGAGGCCTATATTTTTCTTATACATAAAGTAACTTTGGCCAATAAAACAAATATTTAGATGGGATCACATTTATTATTTTTTATGTATAAAAGTAGAAATAAGTTTATATGTTAGTTAGAATTTCAGATTCTCCTTTGTTTTGCTGTGGAAAATGTGAAATTGAAAAAAAAATGGTTGAATGAGAAATTAGACATTTTATGAAAAGTTGAAATATTAGAGGTTTTTTTTAAAATCTTTTTATTTTATTAAACAATGAGATAATGAATTGAGAAAAGGTCGGAGGTGCAAGGATTAGAAAATTGGAGTCATTTGAATCAATTTAGAAGATATGAGAATAAATGATAAAGGGAATTGTAGAAAAAGAAAAAAAAACTTAGAAATTACTCTTTTTGAACATAAAAATATTAGAAGAAAATAGTAACAATAGCAATTATTGAGAAAAGTAATTAAAAAAATGGATACAAATATTTTTAGAGCATGAGCGCATGTCATGAATCTAACGAGAAGTAGACAAATGTCATTATTTTAAAATATCTCAACGATTGAGATGCATTGACATCCCTCCTGCATTAATCCCATAATTAGGAAAATAATTACCAAAGTTTAAAAACATTTGGGCCTTTGGACGGGCCGACTAAATTCTTCCGAAACCTCGAAACCCTAGAAGCCCTCCTATTTAAACCTATCGCAGGTGAATGGCGTCATTTCGTTCCCCTCGCGGCCGCCTTGTAGTCGACTTTCGATAGCGAGATCAAGGTATTTCGATCAGCTTGGACTCACCAAATCTCTTCGATTTCTTCTTCTATCGTGAATCTTGTTGATCTTTTCTGGTTGTTTTCGACTTGGTTTCATAGGAAAATGGCGGCAGAGGCTAAGACAGTGATCCCGGAGTCCGTGCTGAAGAAGAGGAAGCGAGAGGAGGTGTGGGCTGCAGTTAAGAATAAGGAGCTCCTGGCCAAGAAAAAGAAGGAGCGTGAGAACCGCAAGGTCATCTTTGCCAGGGCGAAGCAGTACGCTCAGGAGTATGAATCACAGGTGCGTATATCGTAACATTTCCGCATATCTGTTTGGATCGAGGTGCCTAATATAGTTATGCTTCTAGTTCATGCTATGAATTCTTTTCTCAATGTTATTGTCATGTTTGGTGACACATTTTAGTACAGTTTGCTCTTTACATTGGTAAAAATATGTGCTTTTGTGCCGTCAACACATTAGATTCTGCTGTATCTATGCTGTGAATGAACTAAATGGTTCACTGTTTACATTATGTCATGTAGGAGAAAGAATTGGTCCGTTTGAAGAGAGAGGCCAGGATGAAGGGCGGTTTCTATGTTAGCCCCGAAGCTAAGCTTATCTTCATCATCCGCATTAGAGGGTAATAAACCAACATCTCTTCTTTATTCCTATGTGCACTTATTGCTTGTGTTCTAGTAACAATTTGTGTTAATTTTGCTCACTTAATGTCATTTATATAGTATCAATGCGATGCATCCCAAAACCAGAAAGATCTTGCAGCTTCTTCGATTGCGCCAGGTATCAAGAAAGAGTAACTTTGCTATTTCAATGTATTTGATGCTTCTCTCAATCCGCCATGACACACTGTTTGGTACAGATCTTTAATGGTGTATTTTTGAAAGTGAACAAGGCTACCATGAATATGCTAAGGAGGGTGGAGCCTTACGTGACCTACGGGTAATGAATGCTTTCTTTTCGTTAATTTTTTCTGGAGGGAATTAAGGGTATCGGTACCAGTTTAATGAAGTACCGTCATTTATCATTTTAGGTATCCGAACCTAAGGAGTGTCAAAGAGCTGATTTACAAGAGAGGATTCGGTAAGGTGGACAAACAAAGAACTCCTTTGTCCGAGAACTCCATTGTTGAACAAGTATGTTGTCATGAACTTCTTTTCCTTCAACTTATATATGTTTTCAACTGTTAGCTCATACTTTAACAATATGCTTTCTTTGGTTAGGTGCTGGGAAAATATGGTATTATTTCTGTTGAAGATCTTATTCACGAGATTATGACTGTTGGTCCTCACTTCAAGGAAGCAAACAACTTCCTGTGGCCATTCAAGTTGAAGGCTCCACTCGGTGGCCTGAAGAAGAAGAGGAGGCACTATGTTGAAGGTGGTGATGCAGGAAACAGGGAGAATTATATTAATGAGCTTATTAGGAGGATGAACTAAAATGTGTTGCTGTTTTTCGTTATTACTTTCTTGTGAAAGAAGTAATGTGGGGTTAGACCTTTTTAGATGTAAGTGTTGACTGTCTTCAGAGCCCTTGAATTTTGTTGCTGAAAGATGTTGGTGATTTGTTCTATTTTAGATTCTAATGATACATTTGTCTCTCTTCAATGATACAAGTGCATTATTGTTCTATCATTTTTTGCTTGTGATTATTTTATGTGAATCCTGTTATCCAGTAGGCCATTACCTCCTTTGAGGAGTCTAAAGTTTTAAACGTCATTTAACAATGGCAACTATAATATTTTATTAGGATATCCCGTTCTAGGTCCAACCCTTGAGTTACAACTTACAAATGCAGGGATGTTATGTAATTAGGACACCTTAACTCCACAGATAGATTTTATAGTTGCCTATTTTCAGAATATTATAATTACCTATTTCTTCAAGATGCAAATCTAGCTCCATCTATTTTCATTGAAACATTCACCTTATTTCTAAATAGATTATTAGTGTTACATAAAAATTAGTATATTGCCTGAACCTGCATTTGATGGCCTCTTCCCTTCGCTGGCCAAAAGATAATGGAAGAAAGATTTCTATTTCAGTGATAGCCAACTGGAAGGTAAGCTTGTTTTACACGAGAAGTTAGTAATAGTTTAGGTGTGAACTCGATGATCTTTTCTTATGAGATTATTACTCCCATTTATGTTGCTTTTTCTAATTTATCCATGTCTTAAAATGTGCTTCCTACATGTATTTCTTAATGTTATTGTTAATTGAATGTTTATGCTGCCTTTGTTCATTTTTGTGAATCTCCAATGTGTTTTTGTTCAGTTCAATGTCAGCTCAATTTTTTTGAATTATGATATTTTTTTGTAATTTAGTTATCCCTTCATTCTAAGGTTAACCTGCTAATCTTTCTGTCTTCCTGCATCATTTTGAACTTTCTTTTCATGTCCACTGATTTATTAGTTTAATATTGGCACATACAATTAGCATCTCACATACATTGCATCCCAAAATTGTTGGAGCACGACAAAAGAAGGTATTAATGTGCTTATTAGCTGGACGAACTTATACTAGATCTATACAATATTTTGAAAAGAAATATAATAGGAAAAAAAAGGTAGTTCAACATGTGAGTTCTTGAAAGTTTTTTTTGCTTGGCACTTTTTAAGCTTGTTGTTTTCTCTGCACTTGGGTCTCCTTTGTGCCTGAGGAGAGGCGCCTGCTTATCATCAAGACAATTCGTCAGACCCTAACTCGCCATTTGATTTTAAAACACTTTGTTATAGTTCGATTGCTTGTCATTTATCATTCTTGTCATCCCAAATTAAGATGTGATAATAGGAACAGTTTATTGTAAATCATGGGAATGATCACATCTAAGATATTGTAGAATAGATAACAGCATTCCTAGTCCCTTATTTGACATAGAAATTTTACTGAAAAAAAGAAACATAACATGTAAAATAATGAATCTAGTTATTTTCATTAACCTCCCTTATTTTCTACATTTAATTTTAAACTAAGATTCTTAAACTATCACGATTTTTTTATTTAGTCCTCCCATTACTTTGTCTTTCATTAGTTTTATTTTTTTTTCATTTATTAAAATACTAAATTACTTTCTCCTCTAAAAAAATTTGAAATAACAACAACAACAATAAAGCCTTATTCCACTAGGTGGGGTCGGCTACATGGATCATACGACGTCATTCTGCTCATTCGTTGATCCATGTTCATGAGATTTGACAGTGTTTTACGCTGGCTGTCGGGGCCTAACACAACCCTCCTCCTTTATTCGGGCTTGGGACCGATTATAAAACATAGGCGGCAAACAGACGTAAATGAGTGAGGCATAAGAAACCACAAAACTTTCTAACATGACCGCTGCATCTAAAGAGGACAGTAAGTTTTTTTATAGAGAAGAGAAATGCATGTTCAGTTATCATGAAACTTGGAGTTAGCACCAAAAAAAAAACAGTAACCTGCCATGTGGGCTTGAATGAGAGAATCGGCTGTTTATATCAACATCTATACTAGACTCGGATAAGCATACCATGGTGAGCCTTGATTGTATCAAAACGATGATGTCTTTCTAAAGCAGACTTGTTATTGCTTGAAATATAAACCTCAAAAGAGAATTCATGTATCATGGAATTTCTTTAGAGGTTTGGAACCTCAAAAATAAAACAGAAAGGAAGCAGGGACTAAAGAAAATGCTAACATGTATCATGTTTCATTAGTCCAATGAACAGATAGCCATCAGAGCACCTCAAAAATCAAACAATAGACTTTCTTGTGAGACAATCAAATTCCAAATTAGACCACATTGATTAGTGACAACGAATGCAACTAGCACAAGTGTATATCTAATGTGAAGAAACAGATTCTTTATGTTTGTATCGGTAGAGGGGATCAGTTAATCCATACAAAGTGTTTTACAATGAAAGATACAAGGCAATAATTAGGGTATCCCAGAATAAAGAGTGCAAGTTAATTTCTATCTATATTTGTATTAGGTTTGCATCTCATTGTTATGAAAAAAAAAAAACAGCGATAGTTACAGCAAATTATTGCAAGGAAAGTGAATAAAATTGGATGATAGAAAAAACTCGATTTTACACAAAGGTGTGTGATGCGGAGGTCTGATACTTCAACTGATGATTAGAAAACGAAACTGCTAGAAACTCAACTTCAACGTGTGAAAGATCTCATAAGATTCTATGTCTTCGAACAACATTGTTTAAGAATCCCTAATACATGGATCTAATAATATGCCAAACACAGAAAAATATAAATCAGCTTGAAATGTGAAACATCATATTAGTAAATGCAGTAGAAAAGAAAAGGTTGAAAAAAGAAGAGATCTAAGCCACGAAGTTTCAAGGCATGAGTAATATGACTTACACTCAGAGCAGGGGTTGTAAAAAGGAAGAACAGCAGTGAATTACTGTCCACTTTGATCCACTCCTCCCCCTCCAACCTCCACTGCCACCAAAACTGCAAAAAGGTGTGTAAGATGTCAAGCTCTGGCACAAGAGGATGGAAGCAGCCGGACCTTCCATGTAGTTAAAGTTGGCTACCAAAACATGGTCACCCTCCACATGTCAAGGCCACAGCCCATGGCTGCCTGGCAAAGAAATTCTGCAACCAAAGCCCCTATTTGGCTGGTTCTGGGATTCAAGTAGGAAACAAAAAATATTTATCTTTTATAAAAAAGATTAAATTATCTTTCCTTGTTTTTTTATATTTATTATTTTATATGTTATTGAGGGAGGAATAATTTAGTCTTTTCATAAATGGGGTAAAAGAAATCAAAAGTGGAGTGCGTTCATGATTGTGCTTTACAGAATTATTATGAAGCTATGCGACTAGAAATTGATTCTTATTATCGAAGTTATATACTCTATAACATAGGCCTTATACATACAAGTAACGGAGAACATGCAAAAGCTTTGGAATATTATTTTCGGGCACTAGAACGAAATTCATTCTTACCACAAGCTTTTAATATATGGCCGTGATCTGTCATTACGTGCGACTATCTCCACTATAGAAAGAAGGAAAAAAAGATCCAATCGACTAGTAAATACTAGAAAAACATAGGCTTTCTACATATACATCGTCAAAAGCAATGATTTTTATTAGCTGTAGCAAGTAAAGAGACTTCATGAGAACCAAAATATGAAGAAATAGGTAAAGCCTATATACTATATTCTATGGATAAAGGATTGAATTGATAGAGAAAGCACCATAAAGATCAATTAGCAAGCTATTAGGTCGATAGAGTTAAGAACTGCTTTGCTTACTTATCTTATCTTATCAATGAGGACTTCAACGAGCTTTCGGGAGTGGCACACTCCCGGAGGTGACCAGGTTGCGGCCGATTGTTTCGTTGCTGCCGTGGTCCGTAGACGTACAACATTTGCTGACCGTATAGGTGATGGTGTTCCCTCATCGCGGCATGACGCTGCACCATGCACCAGGTGGTGTGCGACGGATGGACTATGAAGAAGAAAAAGGGGACACCAACCCCCCTTGTGAGTTGGCATAGGGGGGCGTTGCGAGTTCGCACAAGGGCCGGCGCCCCCCTTCCCCTTTCCCTCCGATGCTAGAGAGGAGAGGGGAAGGGACGTTAATCCCCATAGTCCACTCCAGCGAAGGAGCAAATAGGGGTTGTCACCTTTTTTTTATTAAAATTTTAGTATTTTTTATATTAACTTATTATTTTTTATTACGATACGTATCGGTGAATTGACTATTAGCGGTTAGGAGGACACACATACAAGAAAATTAAGGACATTCCAATTACAAATTAAAGTTGAAGAATCGAGTAGTTACGACACTTCAAGTTCAGGAACAATTCATATAATTTATCCCATTTTTTAAGATGCAGAAGCTTTATCACTAAACTTCTATACCATTGTCATTATACTCTTTTGGTTATTAGCACTGTCTCCAAGTGTCAGCTTGGAGGGGTGAAAGGAGGAACTATGCCTCGAAGGGCTAGTTTGGTTAAGGGTGAAAGGAGAAAAATAAAAAAAAATGGGAAGAATCAATTTTCATGTTTATTTAAATTTGAGTTAATGGAGAATAAATGAGAAAGTCCTCTTCATATCCCTTTCACCCCCAAATCAAAGTGAAAATGAGAGGGAAGTCATATTTAATGTCTTTCCATCTTCAATCATATAAATTAAAAATACAAGTATATATATAAAGAATAAAATCTTTCAAAAAAAAATATTAAGCAAAGATAACTATTGATCTTCTTTTTTTTGCGTTTCCTTCTAGTCATTTATCTTCCCATTCGCTCATTTCCTTCCCATTTTTATCTTCACTTTTCCTCCATAAATTTTGAACCAAACATACTCTAAATGTAGTTGCCATTAGAATCCTAAATAATTAACTCTATCTCTTACTCAATGTTGTCATAATTTTGAATTGGCCATTACGATTTCATGATTCGTCCAAAGAAAATTATCATAATTTTACACAGAGAATCTCAAACATATAATCCAATGGATCAGTATAAAAGTATTATGAACCTTGAGACCTTGATCATCGATCGTACTCTTATACTGATCATTGCACCTATTCTTTAAGCATAATTTTTTTATGACTTATTTCTACGTTTTTTTTTACATAGTAGGCATCAAAATTTATTAGAGATTCATATTTTTTACATATTCATTATTCCATGTGTGGACATTGTCCAACAAAAATGGAGTTTATGATCTATCATGTTCATGGTAGCAACACGGATGCTATGAGCCCTTATATTTCTTTCTTCGCATTTTAATTTCCTTTGAATATTGTACTCGTTGAGTCACTAGATACTCATTTGTATTTTTTAGCTTAAGACTTCCACACTTTATATGTTTTTTCTTTCGCATATAATTTTATTTCCTTTAATTAGCATTTTTTTCATGTATTCATATTTCCTAGCGTGAGCGTTACACCATTGTTACATAATTAATACTTTTGCGATTATATTAAAAATGATCATATTTCTTCAACGTATATATATTAAATTTGAAAAGAAGGTATACAAAATATCAATGTCATAACTCATATATATATATATATATGATGGACAAATATATTATTTGAAGTATGTTATATTAAAAAGTATTTTATATTCATGATGTAGAATTTGCAATTTTCCATTCGATATTATGATATAAAATAGATCATCAAAATTCATAATATTATCTCGAAAAGCCATCATCACAAATTTTTCCAACTGTTACTTACTTGTTCAATACACACATATATATATATATATATATATATATATATATATATATATATACGTACGTAAGTAAGTATAAAATAGGATAAAATGCACCTCCTGAGCACCCTATTCTCAACATCCCTTCTGTTGCTCGCAATTTGTTCGGCGAAGGGTGTTGGCAAAGGGGTGCTCTGTCTGGCGAGCGACATGCCCTCAATGCGAAGGGGAGGGAAAGGAAACGGAAAAGGTTCGTCGAAGGAGCATGTTCGCAACAACGAAGAAATTGAACCCTGATCGTTGTTGGCCTTTTCTTGTTTGACGAAGGAATAGATCGGGAAATGAAGAAAAAGTTGAACCCCCGAGCTCTGTCCGACTTTTTTTTGTCTGGCGAAGGAACGTGTCCAGCAACGGCGAACTGGCTGCCTGAACTCCTATTAAGTTGTTCGACGAACGATGACGTAGGGAGGGCGAACAACAATGTAGGGAGGGCGAATGGCTGCGTGGGAGGACGCTCGGCAGAAGAGGATGGAGAGAGAGAAAACACTGTTAATCTATCGTTTTTCTCTTCCATTGATTGTGATCCGATGGATGGTTGAGATACGCTACGAAGGGATGCTAAGAATAAATGCTCCTACCACTAGGGAATCTAATGTGTTGGGAAATGCAAAATCTCAAAGAAAGAATCGACGAGTTTTATTCAAGGTACAGTTGCCAATGTCCCAAACCTTCTCACCAACCAGGCAGCCATGCATGCATCCAAGTCTTTAGCGTGCTGTTTGGTTTACATGAATAAGACTTTATACTGATTTATTCTGACAAACATAGCATTAATCCATAAAAAAGGACAAATGATAAAGCTGCCATTTTGAAAATAATTAAGCCTATGAATACTGCCTTTTTTAGAGATAATTTATTCCATTAAAATGTTAGAATAAGTTATTTTTTACTCAAACTCCCCAAAAAAATGTATCCTATCAGATTAAGTGCTTTTATTCTCATAATAACTATCCTTAAACCAAACAGCAGACAAGTAAAAGTGAAAAAACAAAGATATGTAAGATAACTAGCTAGAGGTAACAAATGATTAGCCAGGGTTGATGCAGTCTCATCAGTCATCTCTAAGATCTACAACTAACAACTTTAATGAACTCTCGGGAACTTGTGAAGGCCGATGAACGAGTGAGAGAGGAAGTTTCTGTAGCTGCAGTCTAGGGAGGGAGCGAGAGGTGCAGTGGGAGCTCATGTGATCAATTGATTAAGGGTAGGTGACGAGGCGCCTGGAGCAACTGTTGCAGGCGTACTTCCTCTTGGTCTTGACGCAGAGGGGGAGGCAGCAGAGCGTCCAGGCGATCTCAACGTCCGTCGCCATGACCACCCCGCCGCAGTATGGGCAGCTCCCCGGCGCCTTCTGCGTCCCCAGCACCTTCTCCTCCGCGAACACCAGCACGAAGCACATCTCTCTCTCTCTCTCTCTCTCTCGGTGGTGGGTTTCTTAACCTTTGCCTCGTGGAGATGTCATCTATAAAGTTGTGTGTGTGCATATACAGAGGGGGGGCAGGGACAGGAAAAGTTCGGGGGTTGACGGTCTGCCTCATTACATGCACGAAAAGATAAATATCCGGAAGATAAAAAGGTTACTAAAGATCCTCCGTCTTAGTTTTTTTAAGGAAATCTTTGGGCACTGACGTTTTTTTCCCTCAATTTTTTTTAAAAAAAACATTATTCCAGTATTAATCTTAAAGATATATATACATATATACACTCAATGAAGCATCACTGTAGTATTACATTTTTTTCTTGTAAATTTCTTAATATTTTAGAACTTGTGATGCATGTATACTGTTTGGAGTCACGAATACTTCATTTGTAGCTTAATTTGAGGAAGAATTAAGAAAATAAGAAATATCACTATCGTGCACTAAAAGATTGACGATTAAACCAACGCTTGACGATGATATTAGTAGTCCCTAGATCAATCTCCGAAATTATGACGTTGGTTAAGTGAATATCTTTATCGCTCACTTACTATTTTTAAATTAATCGAATGTTAATAATTTCATAATCAGAAGATTCCAAGCATTGTTAGAAAAAGATTAATAATTAAAAGTGTGACGCTAAAAAATAAACTCATAATTTGAATCTTAAGATATTATATATATATGAATTTAATGAGGGTGATACGCCATCTCAGGTTGGCGTATGACCACCATACGCATGCTTGCCTACCGTCCGATTAGATCGGACGGTGGGCGTGATCGCTGGAGTGGGCCGATCGTCGGAGCGAGAGCGATGGCTCGATCGTCGGCGCGGCAACGATCGTCGGAGGGGGAGCGATCCGTCGGAGCGAGTGCGATCGTAAGAGGGGGAGCGATCGTTGGAGCGGGTGCGATCATCGGAGCAGGAGCGATCGTCGGAGGGGAGAAGCGACGACGATTATGGTCGGCGGCGGGGGCGGGGGTCCGATGGCGATTGCGATCGGAGGGAGGCGCGGCGGCAGCTGCAATCGGCGTAGATGATGGCTTGAATCGTGTCGATGCCCGTGCGATTCCGGCGGAGGATGCGACGAACGGTGCGCTGGCACCCCCATCTCGTCTGCGACCGCCGCCCCCATCGATCTCCTCTCCTCTTCCCCTCCGTCATCGTCGTCGAGCTCGTGTCTACGCGCCTTCTCTCCAGATCTGCGTCGTCATCCTCGATCCGCAATCGACTCCAGATCTAACTTGCCGCCATCCCCGATCTGCCGTCCGCCGCCGACACCCCCGATCGAGCCCTCCTGCGAGCACTCAAGCCCCTGAGTTCGCCCCTCTCTCCCACACCCGAGCCCCTAAGAGCACTCGCCGATCATCTCTACCCTGCTCGACCGCCGGCGGCACCATCCATCGTCCATGGCGCCGATCGTCCGCTCACCACCGTCCGATCTAATCGGACGATGGGAGCAGGCGTATGGGGGTCATACGCCTGAGATGGCGTATGACCCCCATTAAATTCTATATATATATATATATATAAATTATTGATGATATGGTCAAAAATATTTTATATGTACGAAAATAATTCTTTCTTGCATAATCCTTAAACTCATAAATTAATCTAACAAAGAAATGAACAGATCACACAACACTAAAAAAAAATTTAGAAATCAAACACATTGGTCCCTAAAAATTTAATTTTAATCTTATTTTTTGGGACCAAAATATATTGGTCTTCCATGTGCTGGTCATTAAAAATTCTTAATGACTAAAAGTTTTCCATCAATTTAAATAAAATAAAAGAATTTGGTTTCAAATGAATAAGAATGATCTTTTAGTGATCACAAATAAAATTTTGATTTCAAATGGATAAAAATTTGGGATTATATCATTTCATTCTCTAATATTTATATTTTTAAGAGTCAAATATAATTGGTCCTTAAAAAATTGGTCCTTAAATCATAATTTTGTTATAGTGTCAGCTATTTCACTCAGAATAACGTGTAATTCCGGCGTGTTACATGAATTTAGTAGCGTTTGTTAAATTACAAAGAAAGCACATGAGCCTCATGAATAATTAATGGGCATATGTGAGACACCTTACTTTATATCATCTGACAGTCTAAAAGGTGTTAGATATGTAGTTCACCACATACTCATGCGTCTTCCTCTTAACAACATAACACTTACTCATGCAAGTTATCACTTTTAAACGTTCTTATATGTTTTTTTCTTTTAAAAAAATAGATGGACTTCTCATATCGTTTCCAATATTGCAATATTCCGTAAGTAGAAGGATTGGACTTAATAACCGTACGAGAGACACCATGCATGATCCAACAAAAAAAAAAGAACATAAATCTATTATCGGTTTCAAATTTCAATTCAATATTGATCAACAAATTAACTCCACGATGCCATATCATGAGGTCAATATCTAATGGTGAATCTACGTAGAAACTTTTCATAAACTCCTTTATATTAGTATAGCAAATAAAACATTAAAAGAATCAGTATGTAAATTTGAAAAGAAAAAAAAATATACATGTGATACTCATAAAATAGATTTTTTTTTGTACCGATTCGGATAACCTCTAATATTCAAGACCAGTCGACTACTAGTCTTGATTAATTCGAAAATGGGATGGGTGAACAGAATAGTATCCTCTAACGTGATGAGTTCGACGATTCTAAGACTACTTGGAACGTAATATTAGTTAAAATAGGTTTTTCTTTGTAACTAAAAAGTCAATTCAAATATTATAAATGAACATAACGTTGCAAAATTCCGGATAGTAAAATGTAAAATTGAAAATAGATCCACATTTGGATTGTGTTGCTAACTTCACATGACCTGCATCATCATTCAGACAGACAAGTTTGTCAAGAATGCTAGGAAAAAAAAGGAAAAAGGATGCTGATCTGAAAAAGGTGTTTTCCTCCGAGAAAGGTGAGAGCAATGTCATGATTAATTTCAAATGTCGTGCTCCAATAGTGGCCATGAGGGGACACTAGGGATTGAAACATTTATCGCGAAGTCAAATTTAAGGCACCTCCTCTCACCTACAAAATTAATGCGTGGTACTACTAATTTAACGAGCAACGACCCCTTAACCTATTGTTCAATTCAAAATTTAATTATTGACTCTTCGTTGGTCGTTTGATTCAAAGATTAGAATATCTAGATATTTTTAAAAATATGATCAAATATTAAAATATGATTAAGATGATCAAACTTTGATTTCTACAAAATCATCTAATAGAATCTGAAACTATCATTTTTCTTAACAAATGAATAATATCTTTATTTTTTTTAAAACAATAAAATAAATATATTCTCTTTTTTTCATTTTTTCACCATTTTCCATTTTTTATTATTTAACTAAAAATATTATATTATAATTTGTATAATAATAATAAATGTAAATTATTTATAGTAAAATATTTTAATTACAAAATCTAAACGCTCGGAAGGAGATGAGCATTAGATTTGATGGATGCTTTTCAGCTCTTTGATTTTAAATTATTCAAAATTCCACCGGAATTTGTCTATTTCGTGTTGTCTTATATACATGCGAATATCCGTATGATCTATGCATACTACCTAGAAGGCACAGAAACATCGAATTAGGAAAAAAACATAATTATTCAACTTTTTTTGTCCGAATCGAGGCTCATTTGATTCCTGCATTGGATGATTCACAAGAGAGAGAAAAAAAGGCAACTTTATTTTTCTTTGTTTTGAATCATTGATAAACAACTTAAATTTAATACTTAAATATACATTTAATATTCACGAGGCCCACTAATTCATTATTCCCGCGAATAAAATACAGAAAATAATTTATGCTTGATGTTAAAAATAATTTGCACAAAGTCTTCGTAATTCCCCATGCGTTCTCTTAGTTGATTTAAATAATTAATTAATATTCTTCAAATTAGATAACATAAAAGGCTGGGTTTTATAAAGAAAAAAATTAATAAGCATTCGACTTGTGTTAATAATAATATAATATATACCAGCAGCAGATACGCAGATCCATCGGGCGAACACGTGATGATGCTGACTCGGCAGCCAGCTGAGCGGAGTCGTGGGCCGCAGGATTTGATGGCGTGGGATATTTTGGGGCGTCCGATGGTCGGGGACCGGCCGCACATTTGTTGGGCGCAGAAGAGGACGACGATGCGCCCATCCGTACGCGCCCTCTGCTCCCCCACCACGAGATGGTTGCGATATGTGTCAGCGGGCACGTGGCGGCATCAGCCGAGCTGGACCATTCCGCAAACCGCCGCGGTCCCCTTTTCCGGTTTTGGGTGTCACCGCACGTGATCATTGTGCGATACCCTTTTCGCCTTTTCCTTTCCGTAGGCCACTTTTCTCTTTTTTACCATTGAAGACCTGTTTTTACTCTGTCAAACATAGAATAACCCAAAGTTTGATAGCAAATTAGCATTGCTCATTTGCTCGAAGTGACATCAAATTAATTTTACTACTTTTTTATTAAACGATTACAAAAATTGAATGTCTCTTGTAATAAACTTTTTTTATTATTGTTTACTATTTGATATTTAATTTTATTTGTTATTATTTTAATGATAACTGTGATTGGATTTTTAAAAAAAAATGAAGGATCTGAAACTTTGAAAAGTTTAAAAATATTGATGTGGCCATTTTTAGATTTTTTTTAATTTTGAAATTTAATGTGAAAAGGAGAGAGAGAAAATAATCGTGATGATCGCGATTAGAATGTTTATGAAGTTCGATGATCATATTGTGAATATTATCTAAGTTGAATAATTATTACCAAAATTTACTCCAACTTTTGATTTATAACTAAATAAACCTTTCTCTATTAACGTATTTTAATGTCACAGAATTTTGAATATTTTGATTTATCATCATGAATTGTTTGGGAATATGCATGATTGTTAGTTGTTTGTTAATTTATTTTCTCCTCCATATTTAACTTTGTATTAAATATTTATGACACGCTAAATTTTTTACCTTTATCACGTCAAAAAAATATTATTTTGAAAATATTACGATATCAAATACTTTAATTATTTTTATGATCAAAATTAAGTAAGAACGATGGCACGTCAATAAAAATATTAAACATAATATAATGATGTGCGGAAGGTACATATATGATTAAATAACATGCCAATTTAATAATTTATTATAACTTAAGGTTCAATATAAAAGATTTAATATAACATATTATATGCTATGTCCTTAGTGATGTTCAACGTCATTTTGAATTCAAACATTCTAGCACGATCAATTGGCGTTACAATAATCATGTAACTCATACTAGTGAGATAATTCTCTCAAACACGAAGTTTAATGTGATAACACAATAATAATTAATAATGTAATAAGACTAGTTTGAGAATAAATATTTCATAACATTCATATTGACAAATATAATAATTATAAGATCTATTATGTTAATAATAAAGTATTAATAGATTTTGTTGCTAATAATAATAATAATAATAATAATAATAATAATAATAATAATAATAATAATAATAATAATAATAATAATAATAATAATAATAATAATAGAGAAATTAATGATAACGATGAGTCATATTCCATAAGATTTAATGCCATCTTTACAATGCCAATGATCATATATTGATGTCATCAAACTAATAATATGTGATCTTTTATAGCAATATAATAATAATGATAACAATAAGATACGATAAAATGACGACTTAGAGTATTTGATAAAATCAATGAAATAATTTAATAATCATTTAGTTGATGTTCAACAAATCATTTGGCATTATTTTTAGTGGCGACAATAATCAAGTGCAAATGTTCTTACTTCGTTAATAATAATTAATATATATATATATTCTTTCTTTCATATCAATAAACAATGAAACGATATACTTTTTCTATTAATAATGATTAGTAAGTCAGTATATTTATTCAACATTTGTCGATTTGCATTCTCCGATAGCAATAATTATTTCACCACTATTCATTTTTTACATCACTAAGAATTGTTCTTTAAACTTAATCTTTTCTTTACATTAGGAAGAACTCTCTTTTATAACATACATCATGTGACATAATACAACTATATGCCATAAGGTTATTAGAGGAAATGATGCATCACTCTCCTTTAATACAATTATTTTCATTGTTGGGAGTAGAGAGTCTTGTGCAACCATGAATCAAATGTTTCATTTCATCCGGGAAAAGCCATCCTCTGAATTCATGATATTGCACTTAAATTCGTAGTTTTATTATTTTGCCTTGAACTATGCTACATGCATGCTTATTAAACATCATCCTTTAAAATTCAGCAAGGCATAGGTATAGGCAAAGACAATCCTTTTTTTTTTTACTTTTGTCTTTTTAGCTTATTTCTATCTTTTGATCATGTAGGACATCAATAATGACAAGTGGGAGTAAAGAGGAACTATGATCTTTTTTTATGAATCAATCGAAAAGTTAAAGACTAATATATGATTGAATGATTGGATAAGATTTATAAAATGTGGAATATACTTCTTTCAAAATATATTTTTAACATCCAGATTCCATGAGCAAACGTCTAAATTCCAAGTGTTCATCAAGATCATTGGAGATCATTCGGATGTTTCTAAACTAATGAAGGTGTTTGGACATTTGACCTATCAAACGAATATCTGGATGAGTGATGAGGGTTTAGGATTTTGGTCTTTTAGATATTTGAATTTGTTAGTTGATCATCCGATCCTTAGGGGTTTAAATGTTTACAAATTTTGAATGTTCAACATCTGATTTAAAAGGTTTAAATGTTTGGTGCTGCTAATGCTTTCTCTGCTAACATATTCTCTTGTTTAATCTTTTGATTGGAGTCATAAGTCATTGCATATGTTTAGGCTTTGGATAAATTTTGCAAAATCCAAAGACTTAACACATATAAGGGAGTAAGTACATTATTAGCATTTTTAATTAATATGATTAGTGACCTAAACGTGATGGATCATAAATCGTCATAATTAATTTTGTCACATCTTTATCATAAATAATTAATTTTTACATAGTGGTCACAAATTTTATCACAATATTATTTTCCCTCTGCCTCATATAATTTGTGGCGTCAAAATAAAAGAAGTCATAAAATTTCTATCTCTAACCTCTTTGAAAGAAAAGAGATTTAGGTTAAACAAAAAAGTTCTTTCTTCTCCTTTCATATACATCCAAAATAACTAAAAAAACAAAATTTTCGTATTGTTGATTCAACTTAGGGTTGAACATAGTTAAACTCGAGGTATTTTCTCTCTCATATTCTACCTTTTTTCTCATTCTACATCATCTTGATGGCTGAATGTGTGCAGGCCCCTGGGCGCCACCAACGATCACAATGATCATCAATGGCACCATGCGCATGGCGCAAGAGCCCAGCCGAAACACCCTACACGTGCATAGGGCAGGGATCGCAGGTGGCACCTTGTGTGCATGCAGGGGTTGTGTTAGGCCCTGAATGAGTGTGCCGCGGCCGAACCTTGCATGGAGAAGTCACGACAAGGATCAATGAAGTTCTCTTATTGTTATAGATTTACATTTTGCATGAGCAAACTATTTAAATAATAAGATCATGTTGTAAGATTGATAGCATTGTTCACGTTATATGAAAAACAACAATACGTGTAAATATTTAATATATGAATTATTTATTATTTAGAATGATATTAATCAAAATTATTATTACAAAATTAACACAAGCTTTAAAAAAAAGCGTAAAAAGGCCCTGCTTAGCGCAAGCAAGTGCACAATTTTTTTTATCCTTTTAAAACTTATGTGCATTGATCACAACCGCCTGATTCTTTCTATGATCATGATCTCGTCTTCCAAAGTATAAAATACAATCCCAAACACTTGAAACCCTAACTTTAGACTCCTCCGGCCAAAGGTTCTTCCATTGGCGACATCTCATGATGGCCACTAATTGCGATTCTATTGTGACATCTCCCACCATATTTGATCTTCCTCAACCACTGGAGAGGCTGCGACATTTCCCACCGAAGTGAGATCGGAGAAATCTCTCACTGGCGATGTCTCTCAAGCTTCAATGTCGAAGGCTCCATCATCAAGCTGCTAGAGCTCGAGGCATCGACCTTTGAACAATGTTGGAGATGAGATTGAAGGTATGATCATTTTCTTTATCGGTTAAATGATCAACATTGTTTTTTTTAACGACGCTAGCGATGAGATTTTTTCATTGTTGCTCAAACCATGTAAACGACCTTTGAACTTGTAGTTTTTCCAACCTTTTATTATTGGAAAAAATCCCTAATTTATAGTATATCTAGGGTTTAGAAAACTATGATAAGTAGGTGTAATATGATAGAATATGTATGTATTAGGCTTCAATTAATCATTTAACCGACTTTTTTAAGACTTTTATTTGCTTCTTTAAGGTCATAAAATCTTCGGGCAAAGCAAGTAATAGTGGAGGATGAAGACTTCTGTTGGTTACTATTGACCCTCTTGTCCACTTTCTTAATTGAACTTTCCACCTTAATGATGATCTGGTTGGCATTCATTATTTTTTTTAATTTCTTAAATATATGAGTTGTTTTGCTTTATTGTATCAATGGTGATGATAACCTTTGCTTTGATCCTTGCTGGATCCTTGTGGCATTTGGATTCAATCAATAGGGAAAAGAGTTGGTCTTAATCTCGGTATTATCTTAGTTGCAGTTCTATTGCGTTTTTGTCTTTTTGTTTTGATATTTCTCTATGTTGAAGTAGGAATTGCTTAAAAGTTCATAATATGTTCTATACAGATAAGTGGCAAGGGTCCAACTAGTCTTAATCAAATGCCTTTCTTTGCGTATGTGTTTTTTTGTGCACCTTTTTTCATTCTATGTGTAATTGCTTAGTATCTTTCCCACTTTATATATCATAGGTTGGTTTAGGTAGAAAATTTAATCAACTAATATGTTTATTAAAACTTCATCGATCAATTGAAACCTTGGTCCGAGATTTTATGGCTGTAATAGCTATAGGGATAATTTCCTTCTAGTACATTTTTTAAAATTTTCATGAATTGTTAATTATGTATGTATTTATTTTTTCTAGAAAGCAACATCATGTGACTATTTTCATTGGATGGATTCACCATTTGATCATCGATACATGACTGCGTTTACAAAATTGGTAGAGGAACTAAAGCGGAAAAGCAATGACACCAAATAATGTTGAGAAGAATGTTTACTTTATGTATTTTTTTTGTATCATTTCTAATAAAATGTCAGCACAACAACATTCTATCTTCTTTTATGTAGTCCTTGCAACGACGCTGTTCATTGTGGCGCTACTCATGTTCTTTATGGTGTAATGGTTATGGTGATACTTGTGTTCGTTTTTATGTAATGGCTATACTTTTGTTCTTTGAATATGTTGCTACTTGCAATATATTACTTGTGTTCTTTTTTATGTAATTGGACCAGTTAAGATCAAAATGATCACATGTATCCATGATCAAGATTTTGATATCGAAACTTTTATAGCTTGTCTTAGATTTGTATTTCCATTAGATTAGTCTGTGAGATTAAATAAAACTTACAGGATGGCCTAGAACACCCGAAAGGACGAGACTTGCATATGCTTGGAATTCTTATCCACAAGAGATACAATGACTTACAACCAATGACTACCAACACCATGAGCAGAATATAACACTAATTTGCAGATAAACTACAAACAACAAGGTGGCAAAAGCATATACAAAAGGAAGAATTTTTGAGAGAGACTCACTAGCACTGACAGTTCAATATAGTTCAACATGAAGAGCATCTCATTGCCATTATAGATCAATATAAAAATTGCAACACAATTCAATATAGCATAAATAAAAACATTCTTTTAGTGTATATTTCTGATGCATGTTTTTCCAAAGGACTCATTGTAATTGAAGAATTTTTTGTGTTGAAGTTTCTAAAGTCTTTGCGTTCCTTGGCCTCACGACGCGAAGCAAATGCTAGATCATATTGAACAACAAATTAAATAAGAGATATTGACATTTACGAAACCATCAAAGAATACATTAATGCTTTCATATCTTTGTGTGATTCTCATTCCTGCAAAGAAAGCATCAATTAGGTATGTAGGACATAGTAATGTCGCTTCTCGTACATGGTTTCTAACCAATGATCTTTCAGAATGTCATACTTTTGCTTCAATTGAATCCATGTCTCTTCGAGATTTTGGACATCTACTGATTCATACATCCATTTATCGAACTCCTTTTTAAAATTATCTTATGCATATAAGTCTTGAATATGAGACTTGACATTCCTCCGAATAATATCGAATCTATGTCGTGTATTAGGAAATACTTTGTGAATTGCATTACCCATTGCAATATCTTAATCGGTGATAATAGCCACGGGATGCTTCACACACCTTTTCCTACACTTAGTTTTCCGTTGAGATCCTTATAGCCCTATTTGGAACGGACAAGCCTTTTTCTTGTGGCTTGATTATTTTTCCTTGATCTCATAAGATAATCCTACACACTGAGAATTGCTACTTTAGCATAAAGATTGTAATTTCCATATGCATCATATTGTATCAAAAGTCATTCCAAACATGGCTTATTAATTTCACATGACATGGCTTTATAATATAAAATATTATTTTAATATTGAATAGCCGTTGTAAATTGAAAATTTATTTTATTTTTTACATGGCTTCAGTCATGGGAAGTTCTGACGACTACGACTGTGAGAACGTCATCCTTTTAATATGAACGAGGCGTTATCATATAAAATATTTTTTTTTGTTTTTCCAATGTTATTTTTATGTTTCCCACGTCTGCGGTCATAGGAAGTTCCGACGGCTACTATCGTGGAAAGTTCTGACAGCTATGGCCATGAGAACGCCATCCTTTTAATATGAATGGGGCATTATCATATAAAATATTATTTTTAGATTTTTCAGGATTAGAGCCGTGGAAAGTTTCGACGGCTACAACCGTGGGAATGCCATCCTCTTAATATGAACGCGGCATTATCATATAAAATATTATTTTTATGTGCAGTCGCGAGAAGTTCCGACGGCTATGACCATGGGAAAGCCATCCTTTTAATATAAACGAGGCATTATCATATAAAATATTAGTTTTAGGTTTTCCATGGTTGGAGGCGTGGGAAGTTCCATCGGCTATAGCCATGGGAAAACCATCCTTTTAATATGACAGAGGTGTTATCATATAAAAAATTATTTTAGGCTTCCTACGACGGTGGCCATGAAAACTTCTGATGGCTACGACCGTCGAAACGTCATCCTTTTAATATGAAATAGATGTTGTAATATAAAATATTATTTTTTTAGTTTCCCAAGTTGCAGTCATGGGAATTTCTGGCAACTTTACAATCATCGCCAATGGGCATGGCCGCATAAACTTGTGACAGTTGAGCGGCTATTGAAATTTGTGACAGTTTAGGTTGTGAGAAATATTTGCATCTCTATTTCAGAAGGATGCTTTTGGCCGTCGCAAAAATCCATTAGAAAATGCGAAGGATAAGCAACCATCGGTAATATCCGTCAAAAATGTCGATTTTTCTTATAGTGCCATTAGGCCTGAGCAAAACCGGGTTCGGGTCCACTGTGACCCAGATCCAACCCGATTTATGACGGGTCTAAATTTTTTAGACCCGGTACTGGTACTGAGATCGAGTCAGACCCAGTAAATCGATAATAAAATTGAGAATTAAACCGGATCCAAATAATTATTAAAAATAATAAAAGTTCATAAAATTAGCAAAATTAAATCATGATTTAATTAAATAAGCATACAATTAGCAAAAGATTACATCAATTTATCACATATTAAGTCCACGAAATTATTTTAAACATTTCAAAATGAAAAAATGATCCGTTAAATTAATAAATAATTAGAGTTAAGTAGAATAATTATTATTTTAGTATTATTATAATCGGGCCCGGTCACAGGCTGCGTTTTCATATATTGGTCCCATTCCGACCCGAAATACATCGGGTTTTCTCTTTTTTGACCTGGTCCCGACCCAATTTATAAACGGGTCGAGAATATTTTCCAGATAATCAGGTCGATGCGGGCCGGGTCGATCCAGCCCGTGCTCAGCCCTAAGGGCCATCAACTTGCATAGCTTCATTCACAGTTTCCTTAACATTGAGCATCTCTTCATTCATAGTTTCCTCATCTTGTGTCCGTCCAAGTTCTTCAATGCCTCGACATTCACCATATTGATTTCTTGCACTTGCATCCATGTCTTACTTAAAGCAGCAAGGCAAAGAGTCATTACACAAATGCTAAGTCATTACATGTGCACAGCTTCATTATAATGATAGGGGCAAACTCAACTTTGGCTTAAGACATAACTGCATATCATGTAATATTTCTACACGACAATATTGTTGCAAGTCATTACATGAGCACAAAGATATATGTTCGACTTAACTTATCAATGAATCCTGAACCCTTGGTGCAATTTAGAAGAAAGAAATTTCATCTCTTCCATCCCCATGGTCAATTAGTAGTTCTTATTAAATATGAAATACACATATACATTGTGAAAATTAATTTGAAGTCATAAACAATCATTATAATGATGAAACAACATGTCTCCTATCTCATTCATCAAGAAATAATCATTATAAATCCAAAGAAAACAGAAAGGCATTAATGATTTCTATGCATAACAATTGATATTAATCATTGTAAACTCATTTCTCTGCTTCATCAATTCTCTGCATAACCAAATGAAACAATCATTGTAAAATCAAAGAAAACACAAAGGTAACTTGTTCACTAGCAACCAAAATAAAGACCACCAAGGCAAAACAAATTGAGACCGAAGAAAGGTCCTCTATCGGGACCAGCGAGGCCGATGACAAATGTCTGGTGGGGTTTCATGCGCATGATCACAAGCTTGAATGGAGCATCCACGACCCCTCAACGACGCACAGAAGAAGCCGTGCATGTAGCTGAGGTTGCTATTGTCAGAGCAAACGTGAGTAGCAGCTGAGAGAGAGAGAGAGTATAAAGGGGCATCATGCGATGTAGAAAATGTAGGGTTTTTTCTCGGGATATGACCTCACCATCGAATGAGGAAGGGCGAAGGTGTAGTCGTAGCAACAACCTCGCAATCGAAGGGAGATCTCATCGTCAAACCAGCCGAGCGATCTCACCGTCGGCGGAGCAGCACACAATCTCTCACCGTCGCAACATCCAAAATTGACGTATGAGAGAGAAAGTTGGAATGTACCCTAGCACAAGCGTGAGACTTGATTGTGCACCATGGAATTCCATTAGATGGATGCGGAGAAAAAAGTTCGCGCCATCAGATCGAGATTGCACAATGCAAAAGGGCGCTAATTGTAGGATCACAAGGCACCAAGAGAGGGGGGGTTGAATTGGTGTTAAATCAAAAATACCAATTTTACATGAAAGCTTCAAATCAATTTCTTCAACTTTAAACTCACACAATAGCAATCAAATTACATGCATAATAAAGTAGGAATGAGAGAAAGAGAGAAAGATAAACATAAGATGCACGGTGATTTATTAATGATGTTCGATTACACCTTGACCTACATTCTTATTCTGACTTCTCGACCTTAAATGGTGCAAGGAAGAAACTCTTTATAATTATTGTCTTTTCTCTGTTTCAAGAGGTAAGACACACATATTTCACTCATAAACTTTCACCATCTTTTCTTCGCTCAAGAGGTAAGACACAATTTCTTTTACTCAAAAGCTAAATAACTATTAAAATATCACAAGAACACTTCACAACGTTTGTTTTACAATTTGTAACTTCACAAAAAAAAATGAAAGATTTGCAATTTGAAGTTCAAATAGACTTCACAAATGTTTTTTCCACTTTTCCTTAGAAGTCTAAATCATTCATACACATTTGGATTCTCTTTTATAGCTTTCTTAACTCCATTTAGTCATTAGGACTTATTTCTCACTTTTTTGACCAAAATATGACTATTATAGTGAATTCTGCGCTCTGATCGATCGATTGTTCTACCCCACTGATCGATTGGTCTACATAGTTATTGAAAAAATATGACCGTTGGTGAATTCTGCACTGACCAATCAACCGGTGCTTCAACCGACATCGTCTCATCATTCTATTGGATTTAACCAGGAGATTTCTACATTTTCTGTGCTGATCGTCTACCGATGTGCGATCGACGGGTGTGCCTGACCGGTCAACCGGTGTTTCGATCGTCAAATCGATCAACCTGCACTATTTTGAGCATAATATTTTGCACAATTATCCAAATGAGCTGATTTTTTATTCTATAGAAAAGTAACATAATTCTCTACACCTTTTATATTCATCATTTATCCAAAATCTAATGAGATCATAGTCAAATATTAATTCAAAATTCAGTACATAAAGTTGTACATTTCAAATAAATATTTTAGACATTTACTATTTTATACATAATTTTTCATACCAGTATCTAAATGGAATGATATTTGATTATATGAAAAACTAATAATATTATCTATAACTTTTACATTAATATCTTGATTCAAATCTTATGATAGAATGCTCAAATATTAAGGGCAAGTTTAGAAGTTTATATCATAAAAAAATATAATTATATATTTATCTCTAGATCTTTTAAAATTTGTATTATCAAAATATAATTATATATAGTATAAAAACTTTGTTTCAACACTAATGAGCTCTCTTTACCCTAAAAATGTTTCACAAATAAATCATATTTTATCACAACATTATCACAAGCATATTTTTTTCATTACAAATTTATCACAATATCATCACGAAGTATACATTGAATTGCTATACATATATCATGATTTCATCACAACAAAGAATTGCCATAAAACCTGTCACAAATTTCAAAAATAAAATTCAACACAAATGTATCACAATAATTTTCGTCATAATATTATCACAAATTACCTTGATAAGTACGTCATATATTTATCATAATAAATATCTATTAGAAGTATTTCATCAAAAGACCATCACAAAATTATCACAATCGTGATGGATTATTCTCTTTTTTATTTTATTTAATTATAATTTTGTGATAATCTCTTTTTAATGTTGTGATGGAATGAATTGTCACAAATAATTTTTGTGACGGAAGTCCTTCAACACAAGATTATTTGTGGATAAAAACTCGGTGACGAAAATCGTTCATAAGAGACCTATCAGAAAAATTAGTGATGAAAATTCTATTTTTTGTGACGATATTTTACGTCATAGAAGTTTTATTTTCTTATAGCGAACATGATTGTAGTTGATGTGATGACTAGGATTGACATTTGTGACAAGAAAGATAGATAGCTGGTTAGTCATGAAGGAAAAGTTAAACATTACACATACTGTATATGCATTAAAGCTTTTGAGTTGATTATGTCTATTTATAATCTTATACTTCCTATTTTGTAAAAAATAATTTCTTGAATTAATGAATGATAGGATGGTTAGCAATGTTGGTTAGTTATCCTTTTTCTTGCTAAAAAAGGCTATATGCATTAAAGTGATATATTATTCCTGTATTTTATTTTTAGTCTATTGTAGAAGCAACTTGTTAAAACAACTAATGGAGAAGTGTATATAGAAAAATGCGTATGAGTCTAATATGATAATCCTTTGAGAAGTACTTTGGTGAGCACTAGATAACAAACCACGTCAAATTGTAAAAAGATCTTATCACAGAGACATCCTTCTCAAGAATGTTTTATTAACGACATAGATGATAGATTTGTGATGAGTACATGGCCTATTGGCAGGGAGAGAAGCTATTTCCTTGTTACCATAGGAATACATGGAAAGCCTGCATTGGTTTTCTTACCTATTTTTTTAATTCATGGATGATGCATCTTGTATAATTTAATATAAAAGTCATGGATTCAATCTAAAATAGCTGAGCATAATGACCTGGTCCTGTTATTAGTGCTTTCATATTAATTTTGTAGCACCAGTGACAGAAGTTTGTTGCTAGAAACTTTTTTATCATTTACAACTTTAGAGTTACTTTTGTTATGCACTAAAGTTGGTTCAGGCATAGATAATCGTTAAAGCCTGACATTCATTGCTGGAAATGATCTGTTGGGGATTGTAGTGTCTATTTTTTCTGTGCATTGCCTATGTTATCTTCATATCATGAAGTTTTGGTGTTAAGGCATAGCTAATTGTTAAACTCAGAATGAGACCCTTTGGTCCCGTTTGGATGATTTCGCTATGTTCCTCGCTTCCATCTTCTTAATTTTGGTGGAGTACCAAATTCCAACTAATCAAAAGAACTTCTGACCCCATGTTTTTATTCACCCAAATCAGGCCTTTGTGTGCATTTTGCAACTTGTAACTAGGTGAAATCAAGTTTCTTATTTCATTTAGTTCTCAATATGTCTTAACGTCGCCTAACTTTCGAGATGAAATCAAGACGCATTAAATGATATGAAACTAGAATTACATAATTTTGAGGGTTTGATTTTACTATTTTCACTACTAGAAAAATACGGATTACCGACGGTCCGAACCGTCGGTAATCAGCCCGAAAACCGTCGGTAACGCATACCGACGATTTTTCAATCGGAATCGATCCGTCGAAAAAACGCTCGTCGCAAACGAATTTGCGACAGTTGAAAAAATTCGTCGAAAATATCGACGATTCTGGCCGTCGGAACAGTCCCCGACGGTTCAACCCGTCGAAATTTTCCGACGGTTGCAACCGCCGGAAAAGTCCCCGATGGTTCGAACCGTCGATATTTCCGACGGTTGCAACCGTCGGAAAAGGCCGGCGGTCCGAGCCGTCGAAATTTCCGACGGTTGCAACTGCCGAAAAAGGCCGGCGGTTCGAACCGTCGCAACTTTTCGACGGTCGCAACTGTCGAAACTTTGGACGAACGTCGCAACCGTCGATCTTTTGACGGTCGCAACCGTCGCAAATAATTTTTTAAATATAAAAAAAATTAGCGGCCGGAACCGACCGCCTGGCGGTCAATTCGGCCGCTGGAGGCCGGAACCGGCAGCTGGCGGCCGATCCGGCCGTTGGAGGTCGGAACCGGCCGCCTGGCGGCCGATCGGCCGCTAGGGGCCGGATCCGAACGGCCACGGCCGGATCCGGCCGACAGCAGAGAGAGAGAGATGCTGGCGCGGAGCGGGAGAGAGAGAGATACGCCGGCGCGGGAGAGGGTCGCCGGTGCGGGAGAGGGTCGCCGGCGTCGGGCGTGGGAGGGTCGCCGGCGTCCGGCGCGCAGGAGAGGCCGATCCGGTGCTCGCGGCCGGGAGAGAGAGAGGGGAGAGGAGGGAGAGAGAGAGAGGAGTGGAGGGAGGAGGGAGAGAGAAGAGGGAGGAGGGAAAATATATAAAGGAAAAAAGTGGAAAGAAAGTGGGAAAAGGGAAAAAAAGCGGGATAACGAAATTTTAATTACCGACGGTTTCGACCGTCAAAAATGTAAATATTAAATATTTTTATTTTATTTAGTTGTATATAATATTTATTTTTTATTTTACCGACGATTTAAACCGTCGGTAATCTTTACCGACGGTCAAAACCGTCGGTAATTGCGACGGTTTGGACCGTCGCTAGTTATATTAATAAAATACCCTTACATATGATATTATTATACATTTATCGACGGTTACGACCTTCGAAAATTGCGGCAGATTTTGCGACGGATGGATATCCGTCGGAAATATCGACGTTCCTAATCGTCGAAAAATTAAATAATAATATAATAAATTATATAATTAATTTTTTTATTTCCGACGTCGTGACCGTCGGAAAATCTATCGAAAAAATTAATAATAATATTAAAAATATATAATTTAATTTTTTTATTTTCGACGGTCGTAACAGTCGGAAAAGTCGTCGGAAATTGCGACGGATGGATATCCATCGAAAATATCGACGTTCCTAATCGTCAAAAAATTAAATAATAATATAAATTATTTCCGACGGTCATAACCGTCGAAAAATCCGTCGAAAATGGAACCGTCGAAAAATCCGTCGCAAATTGCGACGGATATAGAACCGTCGGAAATTATCCGTCGGAAAATCGCGATTTTCTTGTAGTGTTTGGTGGAACCAAACTACTTCTATTTCAACTTTTTTTCAATTTTTTTTGGCATGACTGTTTTTTTTTCAATTTCAATTTTCTTTTCTTTTATTATTTTCTCTCTCACACTTTTTTATATAAAATAACTTATTTATTAAATATTAAATAAAGGACTAATATAATATTATTTATTACTTATCATTTAATTAAATATGATATGGAAAAAATAACTTTTAACATTTTTTTCCATAAAAAAATATTTATACTTTTATTTTTATTTATTAATAAAATTACAGTTTATATTTATAATACTGATTTTTTTATTCACACCCACTAAAATAATCTATCATATCTATTTTTTCTTATCACATCAACTCTTTGATCATATTCCACTTTATCCAAATGCATCCGAATTAATTTGTCAATTTAACTATTCACGTACAACTTGGAAAGAGCGGTTCCGTTTTCAAAAACATCTTTTGATGGTATAAGATTTTATTCAAATTTTTGCATGTTCTCCAATTTAGCAACTTGAATTTTTTATGAAACTTCTTAGCTTATCAATGCACAAGGACTCCAACATTGAAGAAATCTATTTTTTATTCAAGATGAAAGCTTATTTTTGAAAGAACTACCAATGCCTAAGAACTCCAACACTTATCATATGTCTCATAGATAAATTGAAAATAAATTATGATAGAAATTTCCCAATTTTAGAAGGCAAAAAATTTTAATTTCTTTTTCCATTACATGAAAATCCAAATCACTAACGGCTGATGAGACCTAAACCCGTCCCTTATTAAGAGAGTTATCGAGGAGGGACTTTCTTATAGGCCCAATTCAGAAACTAGTTGTTGGGAGAGTTGCTGCAGTCTAAAGCAATTTCTAATGTTATTATAGACATTGATGCGATCAACTGTTTGCAATTTGCATCTCTTTTCTCAAAAAAAACTATTTAACCTACTGGTTAGACAAGTGAGGAAGAATGGCATGGATGTTTTTTTTTTTTTTGTGTGTGTGTGTGTGTGTTACATCCCAGTGAAGTAGATGTCTGGTTCGATAAGTTAGTTTACCTTTGGCATGATGAAACTGGATGATGCAAAAAGTATGAACTTTGTGGAATTGTTGTTGGACAACGATGCCTGGGAACAGACTGAATTGCCGTTGGTGCAATGAGCCGACAGAAAGAGGAAGATGCAGTTGAAGTGCCAAATGGCTTCGGAAAGGAAGGAAAAAGACCTCTCCTTGTTCAATGCATTTTGGGCCTGGCCACTGGGGGGTACCCCAGCGATTAAAGCGATTTTTTTGCATGTGATGAAAGGTTCACAAGGGAAGGACCAAAACATATCTAGAGCGATGTGTTCAACTCTGACAGACAAGGTTCTTAGTTTGTTAGCAGTGTATGAATCCAGGTCGCAGAAATGTTGATTGTCCTAAGTTGTCTACAAATTATCGAATGTGCAATTGAAATTTTCCAGCTGCAGAATTTTCTGTCATTTATGGGTTGTTTGCTGAAGCACTGGCATTACAAAAGAAGGAAACTGTTTCTTGCAAAGGTGAAGAATGAAGAAACTTTTGAACTGGGTGATAATTCAGTTAGCTCCTTTCTTACACCAACACTTTGATCAGAGAGGGTCATGAAATACGTAGAAGATAATTACACAATTTTGAGTGAAAGGTATCTTAATATTCTCTCTCTTATCTTCCTTCATTGACTTTGCACTACAGTTTGTTCACATCTCTTGAAAAATGTAGAAGCATAATTAAATTCGTTGGGAAAGGTAACATTCAGAACTTAATTATGCATGTTGTGTGTTTCAACTTGCGATGATAAGATAAAAATCGAACAATTGAATGAGTACCCACATGGACAAGGAACTTATATATTTATGTACTTAAATAATATAGTTTTAAAGAAAGTATCCTTGCTGGAACTTGTTCTTCAGAGATTTCATGCGACTGTTTCCACAAGATGATGCCCCCTTGCTTATGCACTCAATCATTTTCTTATGTCTCGCCAAAATTAGTTGGCACAAGACGTTAACAAATTCCTCCCACAATGTTACTTGTGGTGAATATTCTGAAAGGAGCACAAGTTGAGTACATCAAATTGCAGACTCCCATGAGAAGTAGGATGAGAGCAATCATACGAGGGGCCATCTTAACATTAAACAAGAAGATTGTCAAGTTGAGGAGCCAAGAAAATTTATGGCCAGGCGTAAACCTGGGAGTACATATGGCCACAAAACATGCACAACTTGAATGCATCAAGCCATAAAAATAAAAGTACTGACGAGGTGAAAGGGAACAATAAAAGAAAAATGAGCTGAGTGTGGACTGATCATCAAGGTGATTGCAGTTGAACACGGAGTTGTTGTTGTGGTCCATATGAACAGCAGAACAGGGGCCTCAGTTTCAGTGGGCAGAACGAGAGGGCACGCAAGAACGTTGCCAATGCATTGAATCTTTACTCAACTGGATGGAGTCCTCGGCATTGCATCAACGCACCATCACCATTAATTGTATCCTTTACTGTGCTCAAGTCTCCCTCAGACAAGATGGAGGGGTGTTGTTCAATTGGTTTCGGTCGATATCGAAATCGGATTCTGATTGAGAAACATTTGAAGTTTGATTTTGCTCCCTGGCTAATCCAGTTCGTGCAATCAAATGGCGTTCAAAATATACTGATCCTGCCTTTTGCTGCTCAACTTTCTCTGCTGTAATTCACTTATAAGTTATACCAGCAATGCAGCTGTATTGGTTCGCAGTATGCAATTGGTCCCAAATTAATGCCATCAAGATCAGTAACAGTAGGCCGCTGATTCCCTGGTGTCCTCTTTCAGAATAATAATGGATGAACACTTGGCAGACTCTTTGGAGCAAGAAGCCAATGGGGACAATGTATATGAAAGAAAAATGTGTGTGGGGTGACATGACCTGTGATCCAATTCCACTACCAACTGAATAGAAAGAGTTGGTGTGGTTGAGAGGGAAAGGGGGGAAAGAGAGAGAGAGGGGCCTATTAGCGGTGGATTACTTGTGGAAGCTTAGTCCATGTCATTGTGATACCTGTGCGCCTCTACCACTAGTGGGGGGGGGGGGGGGGGGGGGGTGGGGGGGGGGGGGTGGGGGGGGATTGCATCCGTCCATATGAATTCTTTTCATTCAAGGCTTCCAGGTCTCTGACCAAATTGGACCTTCCTCATGTGGTCCTTTTTTCTTTTCTTGTTACCATTACTTTCTTCTTCTTTTTTTCCTCCACCAAATTAAATTATTAAAGTTTTCTCAACTTAGTATCGGGATAAACATGCAACCAGCAAAATGGTTTTGGATTTTACTCGGTTGCATCAATGAGTACATTTTCTATAATAGCCAAAAATGAAAAAAGAAGCAAGTTATCAAATTATTAATTCCTAATTATGAGGTATAGACATTTATTTTCCACAATATTATTATTTTTTTCCGGCTACATTTAGAATCGGATTCGAAATAACTTTTATTTTCCTTAGTTAACTAAATTTATTAAGATAACATTAATAGTCAGTTTGTATCGCACCGATGAAACGACAAGAGATGCGAATTTTGATTAATTAGAATCTAATTGACTTTTAAACTTCTTCTAAGTCGTCCACGTGGAGCAATTCGGGCCTCATCCTCCTCTGCTTTTCGAACACGTGTCCTCGTAGCACGAGTGGATACAATTCGTTTGTCCATCGTTTGGTCATTTTTTGTCCGTATGCCGTATTTACCCCTAATGATATAACTTTCGGTCGAGGCGAAAGTACTTCGGTGTAGTCGGGTTTTCGATAAAAAAATTGTCCGCTATTAATTTAAAAATTACACAAAAATTATTTTTAAAAAATCATTTTTTAACGAGTCAAACTTTTCGGATGATTTTTTTTTATCTTTACTTTTATAAAATTATATTTTAAAAAATATATATTAAATTAAAGTTAACATAAAAAATATAATTTTATATTATATATAAAATATACTACTAAAAGTTGTCAAATTAAAGTTCCATAACGTGATAAAAAAGTATGAGTTTTATTAAAAAAAAGTATTATATTTATAATAAAAAATGGATAACTTATAATTAATTATTTAAATAAAAAATTATAACTTTCACGATCCTTACGATTTTTTCGAGTGGGATCCTAATTTTAAGAGTGATTTTTAATTTATACAAAATCACCTTAAATCATATTCAGACTCCTAATTATTTATTTTTTCGAGTCAATTTTTATAGTCAGATAGGTTTTTCGATTTTTTATTTAGCGGAATTGTCGAGGGTATTTTCGTCTTCACAAAATATATGTAGTTGGAAGTTTCCAATGTTTTAATTTTTTTATTTATCTTATATTCGAAATATTAGTACTAAAAATCGAGATGAAAAAGTAAAATCGTATTTCCTTCACTAAAATGATAACTCTCCGGAAATTAATTCTGAGATTATAATATCCTCCAATTAATTAAGATATAACCCTTGGTGTGGTGCATGCAAACACAACTACCAAACAAATTGACTAATAAATGATGCTATTTAATGTTTCACTCATGAGAAATGAAACTGTGCGTGTACGCGGCTTTGCGTCTCCTCCAACGAAAGAGAAAAAAAAAATTCTCGAGTAAAATATATATAATTGCAATTGGTACAATTTGATTTGTCTATAAAATATTCTATCAAAATGATTTGTTGTCTAAGTTAATAAAATTGGTTAATAAAATAATTATGTTTCAAGATCAATAAAAGTTAGTACTCAATTGTTTGAATCGTCCCTTAATTCATATTTTTTTTTCTTTGAGTTGTCGGCACATCATATATGAGTGTCGATTTAACTCATGCGTCAATAATAATTATACGCTCCACAGGTGATACATCATCAACTCAATTAATTTGATAAAATCGTCATCAAAAGAGTTCAAACAAAAATATTATTCTTATTCATATTCAAATTAATCAAGTATTAATAATTTTAAATAACATAATATGCAATCCGATTCTTGAATCGTGCTTGAGGCCAAATTGATATCAAAGAATTATCATCAATGCAGTGGCTGCTATCCCTCGTGATAATCTTGTGGTGACAATAATTAAGCCCTAGAAAAAATATTTATTTAATGTCATCCTCAAGAAGTACTTGTCTAGAATTTAGCTTTACGCTTTCATCATGTAATAATAGCCATTAGTATTAAAAATCGCCCTAACACCAATAATGCCCTAACTTATTTTTTTTAAGAAAAAAGGAAAATGCTACTTTACGTATGGTCGTTGAGAAGTGATGAGACATATCTTCCACACACAAACACACAAAAGAACTCTCAATTTCGATTTCGACCTATAGAATTATCGACCTATAGAATTATATGCACGATTTGCTATGTATTAAGTTTTATATATAGTGTTATAATAATTTCTTTTTGTTTTAAAAATTAATATATTAATAATTTACTAATCATCACTCCTAATTGGCTGATTAACGATCTAGGTTTAAAAATGAGGGATAGAGAGCTAATGGTAACTCGAACCTATAAAAATGTTGTTAAAAGTTTAATTATCTTTAACACTACACGTTTATTCGGATTAGTCATATTTAATATTTTTGTCACATTTGTAAGAAAAAAATCTTTATCACACAATTGAAAAAAATAATAGTAATCGTTTTTTTTTCTGTAAACTTTTCTCATGTCTCAAATTATTAACGTATTGTGTTCGGACAAGAACGACAAAAATAAAAAGATGGAAATATAAAATTATTGTCGGTCATAAATCAACTGAAATCGATTGCCATCACTTTCTTTACTAAAATAAAATAATCACATTCTATGAATAATAGTTTTTTTTTAAAAAAAACAGAGCAATACGAAGTCAGGATCTATGCAAAAGTAAATGTATTATTTTTTCAATTTAGAATCCATTCCTCATTTCACACGTATAATATTTATATTATAAAAATACACGTTTTAAACTTAAAATAATTTTACGCGTACGACATTTTGGATTAAGATTTAATAGTTTATCTTAATTTGAAGGTTAAAATAATATTAGTGACGTTGATATTATCAAATAATTTCAAAGATGTCAATAATTTTAACATGCGCAATTATTATTGAAAATTTATGGAGGTATAAATCTAAAGAAATTTATACGTGTAAATCATGATTGGATGATAATATTAATGCACTTTTTGTTATTTTTATTTTTGATATTTTTTCTCTGCTGATAATTTAGATAATCAGTTAATAAAAGTGTGAAACTCGAATTGTCAACAATAATTATTATAATTTTATGTTTAAAATTATACGAATTTTAAATATTTTTATCTTTCCTAATATATTTCTATGACCTCATACACTAAAAAATTATTGTTGCTCATTATATTATATTATATTATATTATATTATATAGTATATATATATACATATACATATATGAAAAATGAGCATACGAAGTATTTTTCGTGTGTGGCGATTCTACACATTTATTTTTTTATATCTTTTCTACTAATAATTTTGTAAAAATAGTTTATAATATATAAAATGCAGAAATTAGTAATAAAAATAAAAATATTCATATTAAAAAATAAATATGAAATATGTTTAAAATCACTTCACACGTTCATTAATATCAACATTTTTGTTTTCGCTCCTTTATTTGCCACTCGCCACTTAAAAAAGTATGAAAGCGGACTCTGGTTTTTTAATTATCCACCAAAATCGCCTCGGCGTCTCCCCCACAGTCCCTTATAAATCTCTTCCCGCCTCCCTTTCCAATTCTTAATCCCCCGCTCCTCCGACTCCGCTGGAGATGAGCCAGAGGAGGAGGCCCTGCGAGCTCTGCGCCGGCGAGGCGGCCGTCTACTGCGACTCGGACGCCGCCTACCTCTGCTGGGACTGCGATGCGGCCGTCCACGGCGCCAACTTCCTCGTCGCCCGCCACGTCCGCCGGGTCGCCTGCGCCGCCTGCCACTCCCTCGACGACGGCGCGCCCCGCGTCTCCGGAGCCGGGCCCGGCCCTCGGGCGTGCGCCGCACTCTGCCTCTCCTGCGACCCCCGGCCCGCCTGCCCTCCCTCCCCGACCGCCGACTCCGCGTGCTCCAGCTCCTGCCTCTCCACCTCCGAGTCGACGGCCGCGGCTCCCCCGCCGGAGCTCTCCGCGAAGCGCCGGCGGCGGCGCGTGGGAGGAGCGGATGGCAGTGCGGAGGAAGTCCTGCTCTGCTGGTGCCGGAGGATGGGGGTCCCGGACCGGCTGAGGAGTGCGGCCGCGGTCGCCGCCGCCGCGTACGAGGGAGTCGTCGCGGCTCTGCCGTTCCGGGTGGCACTCGCGGCTGCGCTGTGGTTCGCCTTCAAGCGCACGGAGGATGAAACGCCGGCGGGAGGCGACCGCAGGGCAGCGCTCCGTCGTCTGGAGGCGTGTTCCGGCGTGCCCGCGAGGCTGATCGTCGTGGCCGAGTCGCGGATCGCCCGGTCCGCCGGCCGAGTCAGAGTCGTCCAGGAGGGCTGGGCCGAGTGTTCGTAGTGGGCCTCTGTTATATTCCCCCCTCTAAATGGTCGATTAAGCTTATGATTCGGATTAATTAATTAATTATGTAACGATACGGATTATAATGCGCTAACAAGAACAACTACCTTTACTTTGGTAATGAAGGATTTGTGATGCCTAATCTGTCTAAGCAATTACTCTCATCTCTTAAATTATAGCATATTTTTTAATTCACCTGCTAAATTTTACACTAATCCATTTATCTTCCCCCAATTTTCTAAACACCGACTTCATTTCAACTATTTAACATGAGTAACTTTTTTAAATCAAAATTATTGTTTTAATTATTGTTATACAACTAACAGCCTTTAACATACTTATTTGCTTTCATTTATTTTTTTAATTGGATGGTTCAACAAATGATGGGATAAGAAAAAAAAGTGAGAAATGTCAAGTTGTTAGACAACATCTTTTAAAAGTTGGCTGGACAGGGGAAGTGAATCTTTGTTCCTTTAATCCTGAGGCTACAACGGAAGTTGTTGTGGTTGTTTAATACTTTGGCTTCTGAACGTAGGGCCTCAAATTAAGGTCTCGGAATCATTAAATTGTGACACGTCTCAAATTGTCATTGAGTGCACTGGTCAGAAATTTTCTGACCAGCAAAAATAATGGAATAAAAAACACCATTTGCTACAGATCTAGATTCAAAGCTTGTAAACGAGCCTTCTACTTCATATTTGCTCTAAGAAAGGTTCGCAAAATGAAAATACTTCTTAATTTGGCAATAATTTTTGGAGCAAAATTAAGAGAAACTTGAACTCATACAGACGAGGAATTCATTTTTTACGATGATGTTAATTAATTTGTTTTCTCTTCTGCATATCTGGACATAGAACATTGAATTACCATTGCAAAATGGAAGAATCTGTTTACTTTGATATTTAGTTGAATCCATGCTCTATTGTTATAACTAGGTTATGTTATTGCAACATCCATTATGATCACTGGATTTTTGTTGCAAGTGGTAATAAAACTTTAGTTATAGCTTTAGTTGAGATACCATTCTCTGAGCAGAAAAAAACTGTTTACATGTCCAAAAAGAACCATTTATGGTTCTTAAGAATGGCAGTTCCATCAAAATATGTAAACCTGATCTGAATCAACAATTCGGCTTCACGGCAGTACAAGATAGAGAAGTTTAGACAACTAATGGAACTTATCCAGTATCAAGTAAATTCTTTGCTGGAAAACATTTTGACTTTCCATCACCTGCACAGCAAAACCACTGTGACAAGGATCAAGTATATAAAAATAAAGAGGTAAGGTCAGTTGTCAATCTATACTTCCTTACAAACTCAAGCAAATCTTCCTATATAAGTGTTTCAACAAAACAAAGGGATAAACAAATAAATCTATACAATGGAACCTGCAAAAAGTGAACCCTCTTTAAACAATTCATTCATGATCATTTTAGAAAGTGTGTCAGTGTCAACTACCAACAGGCACTCAACAAATTCGGGAGTTGACAAGCAAAACACACGCATTTCTTTTGCTACACCATAGTTGTGAACATTACACTGGTATGACATCCGTTTTGGAATTATCCTCACATCTCAGTACTATTCCTTCAAGGCTTGCTGGGAGTATGCATTTCGCCCACTGGCATCCCGTGGAGAAGGGATCGGAAGGAGGAACTATCATCAGCACACTGTCATTCCTCTGGACAACCCCCATTACGCTAACAGTGCTGCCCTCTTTTATGTAGCTGCAGATGATAGATATGCAAGGAGTTAATTCAGAGAACCATGATGAAATAATTGTCCCAAACATGGATGATGGGGTCCATAAATACTTTTTCAGTAACCAATGAATTAGTAACACATGCAAGAAGGAATATATAACTAACAAATTTAGGAACTCAAAATTAAAATGTTTTTCCCTTCCAGAAGAAATGGAATTAGAAATCCACCACATAAATGCAAAAGCAGTATACTGTAATTGCTGCAAACATGCTGAGATTACCCTTCTTTCAGGCGCATTTTGCAATCATCACTAGAAAGGTTCCTTTCACGCAACCACCTCAGAAATTCAGGGGATAAGTCCTTGCTGTTAGGGTTGATGTCAACGACAACAGACTCGTCGACATATGGGGTCACTCTAGCGCCATAACCAGTTTTCACTAAAGCTCTTAACCCTGATTGGAAATCAGAGATATAGAAATCAGCCACATGCCTCTGCACAATTGGAACATTGATGGTTAGGGTCAGGTGAAATCTGCACTAACTGAAAACCTGAAATATATGCAATTACTGACTAGAAAAAACCATATGAACTATAGTGTCAACAAGTATATCTGTAAGATGCAGCATGCATAAGTTCAGTTATTGGATGGGAATACAAAGAAACGGGATAAAGCTAAAAGGAAAAATGGTGAACGACAAAGAACTTAATTTGGATTACAAATTCGCAGGTTATCTCACACAGTTCAGCTGTTACCTCCAGTGATCTTAGTCCCCAGGTAAAGCGTTTATGCTCAGGATCAGCAGTCTTTGAATCCCAGCCCCTGTATTCATACAAACTAGTGGATGTGTATACACATCTAGGAACCTTATGAAATGATGACTCCAGGGGCACATTTCCACAGGTAACAACCTGAAAGGAGTTTTTCACATCATCGCGAAAGAAAAGGAATTCAACAAAATGCTTATGTACAAGAAACATCTAAAAGCCAAATCAGTACATCTTCTGAATGAATAGTGAGAATGCAAGGAAGAGGAGGACCTTCTACAAAGCCATAAGGATCACAAGTGCCCTCACATAATGCTCAATCACGAAGCGAAGCAAAAATTATAACAATGGAACACTATTCAGTTATATAAGAAAAAGGGTCTTAAACCAAAATCAAGATCACGAATGCTAGTTCCACATTTTCTCTTCCAAACATTCATGCATCATGCTATGCAAATAAATCCTAAAGTAGTGCATGCTTTGGGGATGATGCAACAAGTTGCTCACTTTCATGCTTTGAAAGAATGTAATATTACCCAGTAAATTCCTTACCCCAGAGACTTTGACATATTGCCCATCTTTAGCGTTCCTCAGCTCAGCATCAGGATAATCCGTAATAAATCCTATTATTGCTCTCCTTCCAAAGCAAGAATTCCAGAGGAAAAGAGCAACAACCACTCCACATATAATCACAACAACCATTAAAAGAACAGCATTGTGGACAGCTCCAAGAATAAATCCACCTGCAATAAAGCCCATGACGAACAACAAAACTACAGACCAAAGAATTGGCTTGGGTAAGCTCCCTTTGAAAGAATAGTCATCATCATGATTGAGCTTAGTTACAGCCTGGTTGTGAACAATGGAGTTCCTGTGCAGCTTCATTGATCCGCTGGGCTCTAGGGGACCAGAGACCTTTCGAGGTGCCCCGGATGAATTTAGAGGTCCAGAAGAAATTGGTCCAGATGTGATGAGTCCGGTAGTTGGGAGCACAGGTGCAAGGGGCCCTGAATTTTGGCGTGCCATTGGAGTGACACCTCCAGATTGAGGACCAGATGATTTCTTGACAGAATCACCATGTCTAAGAGGTCCTGAATTAGATTTCTGTCTCCCGGAATGGCCAGTGCCTATTGAAGCTGGAACTTGAGAGCCAGAATAGCTAGATCGACCAGCAGCATTAATAGGCCCTGAATGAGAAGCAGCACCTCCAAATGATCCATTCCTAGAAGGGGCATTAAGAGGTCCAGACTTTCGAGATTTCTCCACATGGAGATCAAACATCTTCCCCAGTTCTCCTGATTTTTTTATATCTCCACCTGTATAGGGCATGGCTGTTGAGGTCATTGTTGGAGGCTTTTCTTTTGGCTGTTCTGGCTTGCCTGAGACATACAGGCCACTGCTGAGCTGATGTGAAGGAAATCTGGAACCCATCGAGACTTTTGCGGGTGCCTTCTTTAGATCTTGGCAGGCAAAATGTCAATATGCACTGTCATATACATGGGTCAATCCTAATATGTAAATTGCATACTTTATTAATGACTAAAGTTCCAGATAAAACCCATGCCAACAACTTATATTTATAGTCTTTTGCGAACACAAATAAGGAAACCTTGCAATATCACAAATACAAGCCCGTCCCAGATAGAGCCACATGCAAACATGTAGATTTCTGTATACGTACATGGAAACAGAAATATCAAAGCTTATCAGTAGAAAATACAACTTCAGAACAAGAAATGTTCAATGAATCATTCATTTACTCCAACAATTACCAAGTAAATATGCAATACCACAGAGAGTATTCCCAGTTCTTCCATCAATGTGATGTGACACTCCTTTGCCCTCTTTCTAAATTTAAGGAATATGTGCAACTCAGTTTCTGTGCCTTACTTAAAAGTTCTTTCAGGAAAGAGAAAACTAAGATATTGACCACTCCTTTACTTCTACGAAGATGTTTCTTAATTTTCTCATTTTTTTTCTTAAAAAAACTTCTTGTGGCAAAATTGTAAGATTCTGAACTAGAGACCATGATAGCTGGACTAAAATTGCGAAAGTTAGATGGCTAACATAGGAATCCAGTGCTATGTGCACTTTCAAACCAATAGCTGAAGTGGAATCTTCTCAAAAAAAGAAAAAAATAATGGCTGAAGTGGAATAGCTTTATACTGCTATTTCTAACATAGTGCTGAACTGTGATGGTACCAAAGTTCAACTTTGCAAGGAAAAGCTAGGAGCTCATATATACTGTATTGACCAAGAAGAAAAGGCAACCAAAAACAAAATGTACAACAGTAATAACATTATTGATTTTAGGCTCTTCTTTTCCATCATTTTTGTTCCTATTCTTTCACTTGCTAAAGTTAAATCTGTAACCTTTTTGACACGCTGACATAACATCTATACCATACCGACGAAATTAAGCTAAAATAGCTAAAGAAGAGCTCAGTCGTTTCCATGACCCTTGACACCATCAATCAAGCTACCCAATGAGTAGAGACACTAATAGAACTCCTTTATCTTTTACTTCTTAGTTATTTCTGTGGAAAGAAGACCAGTATCTTTTTCTGACAACACTAACGAGAACCAATGCATAAAGATCGAACTTTTACCATTTCCAGCAAATCAATCTGCAAAAGAAATGACCCAATTGGGGCAATTCTGATCAGAGAAAGATAAGCACATACGCAGGCCATTCTCTATTTCCCTCGATCAATCGCTCTCTCAACACTATGTGTAACACGTAGAGACCAACAATGGAACAAAGGCGGCAACTCTTTTTTTCTTTACCTAATTTGCCACGCCTCTAAATCGAGGAAATCAAACCCAGATCCAAAATTGTGCCCATCAACAGCTGCGCATTCCAATCCCGCCGACAAAGTCACCCAAGTGGCAGAATACGAAGAACCCAGAAACCCGCCCTAATCCTTCTAAGGAGCGAACTTTTCCTCCCAATTCGCGCAGATCTCAGCCAACTACAAGAGAGAGAGCCGCATTGCCTTTCTAGTGAGCAGAAGGCAGGCAGCACAGCAATAAAAGGCCCTGAACTCCGCATAATAGTCCTCCCACGCACGCTCGCGCACACAGAGATTCGACCAAGCAAGCAGAGGGGATAGAAGCAGAGAGATATACCTGCGTACCTTGTGAAGAGGACTGGCCGCGACAATGGCGAGCAGATCAAATAGGAGGAAGTGACGGGGATAGAGGTCGGAAGCAATGTCCTTCTTCCGGAGTGCTACTTGTTAGTCTTCTAGGGAGCGCGCAGGAAGCAGAAGAAAAGAACAGAGTAAGATGGAGGAACAGAAGAAGGGGAAAAAAATGGGAACTTGGAAACAGAGAGGCAAGTGACACAACCTTCCACCTCCCTCCACTTTTTTTTTTCTTCCTCCTCTTTCCCTTTTCTTTTATGTATATAATATATATTTATATAACGTTCTTTTTTCTTCTTCTTCTGCTCGAGTAAAAAGGTTGATGTCCTTTCGCTTCGAATTACAATAATGGCCCCATGGTTTCCACATTTTGTTTCTTAATATATATTTATATATATATATATATATATATTATCATGTAAGGTAGGGATGGTTTAGGTCGTTGAAAAAAAAGTCGATTTTTAAATTTTGAGTGATTTTTTAGAATGTAAAAGATCATTCTAAAATTTTTTTGAAGAAAAAAAATTGGCCTAGACGGTCTTAGTTTTTTTGGGTTGAAGATCTACTTAAAATTATATTTTTTTAAAAAAATAATAGACATTAAATATATCACAAACTATGTTTAAAAAAATTAATATTTAACTCTAAATTCCTAATGAAACTAAACTATCATATTATCACATTATAATTTAAAATATTATAGTCAACTTTATTAAAATGGATTAATAACTTGATGATATTCAAGTTTAACTATAACATAATGAGTCAACAACATACTTAATCTAATAAATATGGGTAAAAAATTGTAAAACTTTGAAATATTATTTGAAAGTTGAGATAATATTTCAATTATAATATTTTATAAAATATATATTTGGTTCCCTCTTTTTTTTTGTTAGGAGCAATAATTCAAATCGGTGATTTTAATTATTCTAAAAAAATTAACTTACTTTTTAATTAGAGTTCAAATTTGTGATTTTTTTTAATCGATTTTTTCGATTTGGTTAAGTTTTTTACACCCATGCAGGGTATAAATAAAATATTTTCATTAGGAGAGTGATAAAAAGCTTATTCTTTAAAATGATCTTTCGAATTCGGAATTTACGTTTTATTTATTATAGTCAGACATTTCATTTTGTCTACGTATTATAGTGGCACTGGAAAAAAAATTAAAATTGGAAAAGTTAAAAAAAAGTTTAAGTGGACAATTAAAAAAACTAACATTTCCAAAATTTCGAAAGAATCGGCAACTTTTAAATTTTAAGAAAATCGTTGGAGAAGACCAACAAAGAATTTGCATGGCTAAAATCATATTAAAAAACGTATATTATTTTGAATGCTTTAAAGTTTTAATGGATGCTGATCTTAATGTGAAGATCAAGTTTTAAAAACTTTTTGGCTCCTCATCTAATAATATTATAGATGTCCTATCATTAATGTTTTATTTGTATTTTTTGGGTCTGTTTAATTGGACCTGAATAAAGGAGGAAGAAAAAGGAGATAATTTATTCTTCTCCTTTAATTGATTTAAAGTTGGAAGGGAATTTTTTTTCTCAATTCTTTTTTAGTATTTTATTTTTCTTTCCCTTCAAATTAAAGTGAAAAGAAGGAAAAATGTATAATTAAAAATTATATTTAATTTTACAAACTTAACATATAAATACACATATAAAAAAATAAAATTATCTAAATAAATCTATTATTAAAATTTCAATCTCTTCTCTTCTTATCTCTCATATCATCCAAACAAAATTAACTACGAACCTCAGGTCAATATGACATATAGGAACGAGCAAAGCAAAATAAATAAATTGCAATGATATTTATTTAATAAAATATGTTTGATTTTCTAATATAATAAAAAATATGTTTATCGTCGGGTAAAAAATTACTCCGGTTAAGAGTAAAAAATCAATGTGGTTTTCATGATTCTAATATGTTTGATTTTCTAATATAATAAAAAAATATGTTTGATTTTCTAATATAATAAAAAAAAGTTGCTATTATTTGAATTGGATAAAAGAAGAGTACGCTGCTCAGAATATGATTGGCAGGATAAATGACAAGCATCGATTAAATGTAAAATTTATTTGAATTATCGTCGGGTAAAAAATTACTCCGGTTAAGAGTAAAAAATCAATGTGGTTTTCATGATTCTAATATTAAATCGTTGAATTATATATCCAACAATGAAAACTGAGACATGTTGATGTTGTAGTGATCGCAAATTGCATGCAATATGCCAAATTCAATAGGTCATGTGCTTATATTATTTTTTTAGGTACCCACTCAAAACCTTCGATATCCAAGTTTATTAGGATAAATAAATGGACATAATAATATTTTCGATCAAGTTGTGACTTCAAAATTTAAACTTGAAATTACTAACTTTCAACGACTCATCGGAACACAATCTTACTAATCAATTGTGTCTAACAACTTATTTACATGTGCATATATTAATTTTGTTGTACCCTATATAAGACGTGCATTTTGAGCCTTGATATTAAAATAAGACGTCAAGAGAAATAAAAGACAAGTTGAAGAAGAAGAAGAAGAAACAATATTTGAATTGCTATCGTACTTCAACTTCGAGCAAATTTAATGACCGTAGAACAAAAAATTAGCAACAATGAAAAGAAAATAGTTCAATTGCTCTTTTAATTGTTATTTTTTTTGTTTTCTTACTGATGTGAAAAATAAATAAATAAATTTAATAATCGTCGGGGGGCCCAAAAACTAAATCTGAAATGTTGGGCTTTGATGACAAAAATCAAAATTTTCAACTACATAAAATAGTACTTTAATAACGAGATTCAACAATTCATTTAAAGGAAAATATTACTGTCTTCTTTTTTTTACAAAAGAAATGAATAAAATTCAATTTGATTGACACATTTAGTGAATAGGATTATATCTCAAAGCTGACATAAGTTAATTGTGACAAATTTAATTTAAAAATATCGTTTTACTTTATCCCATCTTTGGATTAATAAGATACTAAATAATAGAGCCCAAGTGGATGTACAAATAGAGAGATGAATGAATTGTGTTGGTTAGATCATGATTCCCTATTATGTGATTTGTAAAACTTCCCTAAGACATTGAAAATGTTACTATCCAAGTAAAATGCAACTTTGATATTTTACATTATGTTGTTAACCCTTTGATAATAGTTTTTGTGATTCGTTTCAATCACTTTTTTTTTTGTAAGAACAAATATTTTTTTCGATACACAGGGAGGTTCATAGATTTATGTAAGAAAATAAAAAAATAAAAAAGTGCATACGCTTCACTAATGAGATTTAAACTCGTGATTACCCAACACCCTTGTTTCCTAATAACAAATAATTTTAATACAATACTTGGCAGATCCAACATGTTTTGGAGCTGTAAACTCATTTTTGGCAGTCTTTTTTTTCTTATTCCCTATAAGTTTACAGTTAAAAATTAATTGCACAATGTTTTCATGTCCAAATGCACCATTGATCTACCATGCATCCCTTGTGGAAACAATCATACTAGTGAGCACCAATCCAGCTCTCTCTCTCTCTCTCTCTCTCTCTCTCTCTCTCTCTCTCTCTCTCTCTCTCTCTCTCTCTCTCTCTCTCTCTCTCTCTCTCTCTCTCTCTCTCTCTCTCTCTCTCTCTCTCTCTCTCTCTCTCTCTCTCCCCCCCCCCCAAACTGCCAAGAGGCTGCTGTCATGATCACATGGTTTTGGTACCCCCTGCTTTTTGTTTTTAACACCTAATTCGGCCATCATCAAAGTGGTGACTGACCCACTCCACAAGCAGCTCGTAGCTAAATCAGAGACAATGAACAAAAACTTCCAATTCCAAACATTTAATGAACCTGTCGTCGTTTCATGGGCATCCGATGGAGCTTCATTGAGGTGTTTCACCATACCTTTTGAATTTGAATCGACAATAAAAAAACCTCACCCCAGTTCTGAAATTTGAACCGTTGGTTCAATTAGTAGAGGAAGGATTAGCTAAAAATTCAATAAAAAAATATTTAACATCAAGAGCATTACAATCAAGTTCATTCGATATAAATGGTTAGCAAGTTATCTACTTACATTTCCCTTATCATAATAGATAGAGAGCTAATAATCTCGAATTTAATTTTCGAAGTCCATGATTTTTCGTTTATTTCTCATCATACATGTCAATGAATTTAGAAGAAAAAATTTATTTCGAAAGTAATATAATATCGTTGATCTCGCTCTTCCTAACATTTAAATTTTTATAAAGTTTAATAAGCACATCAAATTTGGACATAATATGAAAAGAGTTCAAACTTCGTTACACTCTTATTAAAAAAATTCTCATAAAATTATTAATATTATTTTTTTATTGAGTTAAACTAATTTCCATAGTACTACCAAGAGACTTTATCTTGCTTGTCTGATGACATAGAAGAAGCCACAAATTTTCAGGTTAATAATGAACAAATGATATTGGAGAAGTTACAAAATTTTGGCTATGTTCCATCAAATCAAGCCATAAGTTCGTCCCTGGTAGAACTTACGGAATTTGCTGCTGCTTCTTCTCCTTCTTTCTTTTCTTTTTTGAATAATTGCAAAGTAGCTGGCTGGCTCTATGTGATATGTACAGGTTGTAAGTTGTCAAATATCAATTACGTTGTCTTAATTAATTAATTAGGATTTGGAGGAACATGAAAGAAAGAAAGATTCGTGAGACCTAACTTTGAATAATGCACCAGCAAAAGAAACTGGTCACATCCCAAAGAGTGTTTCCATGGAAATAGTTGTGCTCCACGATCGCCTAATCAATAAGGAATATTTGCGATTTTTTAATTGACGATAAGAAAAACAAATTCTAATATATTTGTGTAAAACATAAATAATTAAATATAGATGAATAATTTAACTGATTAATCTTTATTTTTCGATTATAAGGGAGATCTAAAAGAACATGCTTCTCTATATTTAAATCCAAGACCTCTTAAGTCTTAATTTAAGAGTTAAGGAATGTGTAATTAATTATACCACACCCTCCTTTCTAATGGATTAAATTTTTTTAAAAGGTTAAGACTTAAAACCATGTGTTGGATCTTTTGTAAAAAGAATGTATATATCAAAAGGATATAAGTGATATTTTAATAGATGAACTATAATGTAAAATAAACTAACGAAAAAAAGTACAACATAATATTCGACACACATTAAAATATATCATTTTAAGCACCACGTAAAATAATATCACATGGTTTTTATTAAACATCGCCAAGTAAAATTATCCTTAATCAAAGATGATTGGTCTAACCGGATCGCTAAATTGTGTTCTGAGGTCGCTAAATGTTAGTAGCCTCATGTTTGATTTTCAAAGTCAATCACAATAATCAGAATTTATCCATACTACTCTCGTTCGAACATCGGATTAACACTGTACATCGGTGAGTATCGATTGAAAAAAATCCGTTCAATTGACGATTACTGTAAAATTGCAATGCATCCAAAAACATGCACTTTCTTTGCTTAACATAATTTTATTAAGTGGCGTCTTAATCTCCGAAGCTTGATGGGAAAATGATAAAATTATTACCATCAAATTGTATCTTGTAATTTAAAGTTACAACTTAAATTGTAGCTTGTAATTTAAGTCAATAACAGGGAACCTGCAAGATTTCAAAAGGTGTATATTCAATTGTGCAAATATAATGCGATTGTGTGGGTTATTATTTCAGGATGTTGCAGTGAAATGATGGCAAAATAAATAATTCGGACCCATGGAAAAAAAATAGCTTGGACCCCAAAACCTTCCTTAACCACCATGATCTACAGTGATTGGTGATCGTGGGTGGGCTCCGTTTTGGAATTTAATTAAGTTGACCGGGATTATTGCACGGCAAACGCAACTTTACATTTTTTTTCCTCCAAATTTGAAGATTACAAAGGAATGACGTTTTTTTTCCACTCAATTTTCCTCACTCTTTTCCTCTAATCGTAACATTGAATCAAAGTTCATATTTGTCATAACTAACATTTGATTGGCTCAATTTATCAATTGACAGAGAGTGTGAGTATTTTCGAATTCGAATCTTGAAATCATCATCAAAAAATAAATCTTTATCATCTCGACTTTTAAATAAAGAAAAAAAAGAAATGTTGTCCGTTATTATTGCGTCTTCATTCGGCGATTTGAACTCGACTAAAAGAGTCGAGAGATTTCAAATTCTATTGTCATATAATTTATTTATTTTTAGTTTGGCATGTGTTATCTCTCATGATGGGCAAAATTGATTTTTTTTTCCACCATTTGTTTGAATATGAAAGTATAGGTTTTGTTTGGCTATGGAGGGATACAACATGGACTCAAGAATTCTTTAAGTGAGGCCAAAATATATTATAAAAAGAACAAATTTAAAAAAATAATAAATATTCGTAAAATATATTAGATGATATGCTCTTGTGTTACATCTGCTCTAATTTAGGAGGGCTCAAATTTAATTTTACCTTCTAATTATTATATATATAACTATATACATTATATACCATGTATAATAAGAATGCATCAAGAATTTTGAAATCCTCCGACCATATATGGATCCAAAATAAGGGTATGGCATAGTGGTGCATATCATCAGAGTGAGATGCCACGAGTTTGAATTTAACTAGTGAGATGTATGTGGCATTTATTTTTAATTTTTATTTTTCTTGTATCAGATCCATACACCTCCCTTTATAACCGAAAAAAGTAGTGAGTTATTTTTAAATAAAAAAAAACATTAGATATGGATTCATATGATATGTTGAGTTCAGATGTTTGTTTGGATATAAATTATAATGCATGATGGGCATAAATTATAAATGCATAAGTTAAAAAATTATAATCTAACTCTACTTAAATTTTCAAAAAAAAAATTGTCCAAACAATAATATAGGCTTTCCAAATCCACCAAGTAAAGTTGTAGGGATCAGTCAAGAGGGTAGGTCACATAGCAGGATGGGTGAATGATGTAACAATTGGTGGATATATATATATATATATATATATATATATATATATATATATATATATATATATCTTTAGCTTGGAAGGAGTGAGATGTGCCATTAGGATGAGCAACATGAAGGCAATGGAGTTGGTGGAGTGTGACCACAGGCGTGAAATCTACTTCAGCAATGTCAGTGCATACAACACATGATTGGATTCTATTCTAACTACCAGGGAAACAATGGGGTTGGTGTTCTTCCCTCTGAGGGAGAGGGAGAGGGAGAGGGAGAGAGAGTAATTAAATTTAATTCTCCCCCTCTCATCATATGATGTGCATGAGGAATCCAAGCTGTTTTGCCTGCCTAAAAAGAGGAGGTAAATTAATTAATTGGACAGGGTGACTTGTCAACCAGATGGTGATCCCCCTAACATTGTTCATGTCCCCTTGTCATTCATTCATTTCTGAATTCAAGTTACTTTGCTGTCGACAAGTAACATGTTGAATCAAGCGATTGGGAGCCATTTTTTTCGGTGGAAAATAAACTGAAAAAAAAGATAATAAAATAGTAGTATCATAATTGAAATTCTCACGATTTCCTTTTTTGTATGTAAAAATAAGGCATTAAAGTCGAACCTAGTTTGATAGAACATCTAAGAAAATAATGGTTTAGATACTTTGCGCATGGTGGCATATTTTTTTATCATTTAATTTAATTATCAAACGTGATCAGATTCAATTTTAACTATAAGTTGAAGTAACAAAAAGTAATAAATGAGAATTGGGTTCTTGAAGTAACAAAAACTATAACCGAGAGTATCACAGAGGAGGTACCTAAGTGCATGCTATTTGCGGATGATATAGTACTTTTAACGGATTCAAGAGAAGAGATTAATACAAAATTGAAAATATGGAGAAATACGTTGGAGTCAAAGGATTTTCGTTTAAGTAGGAATAAAACAGAATATATGCATAGTAATTTCACAAATAAACAACTTAGAGACGATTTGAAAGTTAGACTATGGGAGGATATAATTTTTCAAGTGACAAAGTTTAAATATTTATGATCAATTGTAAGACAAGATGGTGAGATTGATGACGATGTTAATCATAGAATTCAAGCTGGTTGGTGTAAGTGGAGGAAAGCCACTGGAGTTCTTTGTGATAGAAAAGTACCCAATAAAGTTAAAGGAAAATACTATCGTACTGCTATAAGGTCAGCAGTGTTATATGATAGTGAATGTTGGGCTATGAAGGGACAACATGAACGTAAAGTGGGGGTAGCTGAAATGAGGATGTTGAGATGGATGTGTGATCATACAAGATTAGATAAGATTAAGAATGACCATATACGTGAACGAGTCGAAGTGGCTCCTATTAGTGAGAAAATGATAGAGAATCGTTTGAGATGGTTTGGTCATGTTCAGAGAAGACCATTAGATATGCCAATAAGAAGAATAGATCAAATAATCTGGAATCCGATTAAAAGAGAGAGAGGGAGGTCAAGGCGGACACTTGACGAACTAATAGAGCAAGATCTATTGGTGAATAATATACCGAAAGGTTTGATTACTAATAGAGCGAAATGACGTCGTATGATCCATATAACCGACCCCACCTGGTGGAATAAGACTTTGTTGTTGTTATTGGATTCTTGCTTAAGGAAAATCTATTTTATTTTAAATTTTTATTTGACCATTTCTAATATTGCGGTGGTGGCAGTCGGGAAAAAAAGTAACAAAAGGTGCTCATATCAATCAAATGATCCTAATTATTAAAAAATAATGATTTTTAAAATATATATAAGTAAACTGTATAAAGAGTTTAATCACGATTATTAAATTGTTTGATTACCATAGCAGAACTCAATATCTAATTCATGAGATAAAACTAATAGATGTAAATTGAACTAATTAAATAGTAGAAACAATTATTTAGACAACGGTCTACACTTTTGAGAGACCAAAGTTTTAGTTTAACAAGTCATTGGAATTTTTCTTTTAAAACAAAAAAAAAGATGGAAGAAAAAATTAAAATTTAATGAGGGAGATAGAAAAGTTAACCTTTTTTCCTAAAAAAATTTAAAGATAATTTAACCATTCAAAATTGAACGCTTTCCCCTCCATTTAATTTTCCTCTTCGTTTTCCTCCAATATTCAATCATTTACTAGAAGTTCTAAACAAAAAAAATTGTGGTTGAAATTTGATTTGAGAACTATGTGAAGCAAAGTTTACTGACAGATATGTTAATAAGATCAAAGGCTTCGGACTAGAAAATAAAATTGCACAAAGCTTTAGGGAAGCCATTCAGCAGTGCTTCTCTAATCAAAGGGAAAGAAAAGGCCTCATACATAGCAGATGAACTGCACTAGCAATTTGGCAAACATAAGACCAACAAGTTCACTCCTGGAGCAAGCAAAGATTGTATCGCTGTTGGTCTCATTCGCCATACTACGTTGAGCAATACGAAATTCCCAATTTATTTACTGCATCTGAAAATGGGACAAGGAAACACAGTTTTGTAGACCACATAAGAAAAGGAAACGCCTACCATCCTTCTCTATCCAACAAGTCATTGTCACTGCCCTGAAAAAAAAAAAATGAAATCGAGTGAGGCTCTGGAATACCATAATGAAATAGAGTTTACCTGTAAAGTTTAACAGTGTTAAAGTTATTGCATAATGACCATTTACATAATAAAATGTGCACATAAAATTCTTTTGCCCATTAGAGAGACATAAAAAAGATTCCAGTAAACATAATCTAAGATGATCTGCAATGAGTATTTGGAATAGAAGGCTCAACCTAAGATGTAGAAGCGCGTTTTTTGTTCGTGAAATAAAACAAAAAGAAATACAAGGCTCTAACTTTTATCCTAATTAGAACTTGTATCATCTGCAATTTATCCCGGATCCCACAATACACAACTTATTGTATCATTTGGGACTTCATGACTGCATCAAGCTTAATGCAGCCACAACATTCTTGTAGGGACAGCCCGCCCTGGCCTCTGACTTCCAGAATTGGCTGTTGGCTTGGAAATGGCGCATCTCAGAAATGTTCCATCCTTCTTCAAACACCTGTAGGACCCAGACTTTCAGGTTCTAAGAACAGCAAGGAACTTCTTCAAAGCATATCAGAATTAAGATGTGCCCTGCCAACAATCTGGTGCTCAATCCATTCCACGTCCCTGGGTCCTTCACCATGCTCGTGGATCCTTCACCATGTTTTGTCATTACTCAGCATGGATGTCACGGCAACCCTTGTTGTGCTGGGGCTCCTGGACAAGGGATTTTGTCCATAACCTGGGTCTCTCAGCCCCCATTGCAGAACTTTGGGCGGCCAGGGATGGACTAAAATTTGTATGAGAACTAGGCCTTGGAATAAGAAGAATAAGAAGGTTAACATGCAAATTTACTTCATGACAAAGGACTTTGGATGCGGTGCCCTAGCACTTCAAGAATGTTTAACCTAAAAGGACTTCTCTTCTTCAAAAGGTCATGGATATAATTGTTCACTCACTTTCCTTCATAAATGTTGTTCTACTGTACCTCCAGATTGAGGACACTATTGAAAATATCAAAGAGCAACAGCTAGTATGCAAGGCAACTCTAAGCATTTATTGGATGAGAATACTTGTAGACCAATAACAACGACAACGACAAAGCCTTATCCCACTAGGTGGGGTCGGCCATTCCACAATAAACTAGCTGGATCAAAGTTTTTTTTTCCTTTTGCGAGCAAACTGGATCAAAGTTGTCTGTCTTATATCTAACCGTAGATGACAATGAAGAAAGATAACTTTTAAATCAGACTCATTAGTGGAACAAGAATATACATCACACGTGTTACCTAATGCAGAACTCGAGAAAAAGAACATATCATTTGTCAAAAAAAAAAGTAAAAAAGAACATATCATCATGGCAAAGAAGATATGTACTTTAGACAGCTTAACAGATGCACTGACAAAGCTACAAGATCCAAATACTTTCAATAATTAACTTGATAAGAAGAGGCTAGTTGTTGCAGATTATTTCGATGGCAATTGAGATTTCCTAGTAAGATTAGGCTACAGTGCCCAAAATCTAATCTGGAATAACGTGCGATAAGTGGCATGTGTAACTATGGATATAGATATTAATATGTTCCCATTATGTATTGTGTAACTAGTTTGTTATCCAATCAGATCTAAAGAGTTTACCTAGAGAAGCTATACAACCTGACCTAAGGTAAAATAATGAAGATAAACTTTTTTTACAAGAATAATGAAGACAAACTACATCAAGTTAGTTATATTTTCTAAGTTTCTTATTTTTTGAGAAAATTCTGGATCCTCAACTAAGAAACAAAGTTTAGCATGACTAGTCCATGCAGTTACTTTGTGGTAAATCTGACTCCAGTGTAATCATGCAATTTTTAGAGGTGAAAGATGATATGCGGAAAGCATTCTGCGACATACGAGGGCACTCACGCGGGAGTTGGCAACTAGTAATCAGAAAATTACCTTTCAATGTAACAGAGTCGTATACAACATCATAATACTCTGTTTTATTGTGGATTGATGAAAGTTGCCTCGTTGGATGGTTAACAACTTTGTTTAACCAACCTTTTTCCCTTTCAAAAGATAATGATATTATCCTCGAAATAACAACCTTGACTAACCTTGTAAAGACTCCTAATCAGCTATCATTTGACTAAGAAGTAGAATGCATAGTTATTGGATCGAATGATCTTTTGTTCCACCATTGAATCGTAAATCCCACTTCTTGAATTGAATGTTTCCCTTCGCATTTCATGTTTTAGAAGCACAAAGGGGAGCATTTGTATTCTAGAAGGAATCATCTGTAAACTATTCACAACTATCCCACATTTATCCATGTGTATTCAGACTTCAGATGCCAGAGCCGGGAAGGAATTTGATGTTTGTGTTTAAGCAGGGATTGATTCCTACTATCACTCAAACTTCCCCTAGTTACATTGGTATAGTATGGATATGGGTACATCATTTTCTAAAGTCTAGATTATGGGTACGCTGCCTGTATTATTAAAAATATTTTTTTAGAGGTATTAAAAATATTTTTTTATATGCATGGGAAATCAAAAGTTTTACAAAATGAAACAATAAAAATAAGTAAAGAACAATATCCTAATGTTTTATCATATGACCATCAATTTCTTAAGATTGTACACAATTTTAATGTTTTTAGTTTCCTTTTAGATAAAAATATTCTACATGTACTCTTTAGAGAAATGCATTTCTATGTATTTTGAAGTACCCAACAAGTACCAGGTACGGGATATGTACATAGTACGGGTACAGGGAGGGATTGGAGGTACCCATTCATCACAAGATTTCCCTCTCAAAAGTCTTCCCCGAGCCAAAATTTAGAAATTGTCCATTCATATGTAAAACAGAGTGTACTCTCTCCTTTGCTCAAACCATACTGATTCATATCTTCACAAGGCCTACTGTCTCAGTATCCGTTGGGTATTTAAAATCACATATTTAGCACATTGCAAAGATACTTTTGTAAGTTTTGATATGTACAGAAACTGCCATAAAAAAAACCATGAGAACTTAATAACATGTTCCTTAGAGACACAGACAAATACAAAACATGTTTCAAACAACAAACTACATTTACATTCAGGAAGCTAAAGATCAGCATGGTAGTAGGACATCCACAGACACTGAAACAATTGCCCTCCTAAGGACTAAGATTTCAACAACTGAGCTATGAACAAGACCGGAAGGAATGTTTCCTTACCAAACCAAAACATTTAAAATACACATGTGAAAATTGAATCCCAGATAGTGCTCTCTACCACATTTGTTCTGCGGTATTGCTGACCTAGTTTTTGACCGATAAATTTTGGTATGATACTTCCATGCTTCTACTTATCATCCTAACTCCTAATCAACTCCTAGTGTTGAATTCAGTTTCTATCATTATCTATTTCCATGATACATGAAAGTGGAAAAGTGATTGATATTTTTATGAGGCAATATTCCACTGACTGCCATACAAACATTTTTGTTTATCGTTCGTTGTCAGGAATCAACAAGGTCTTCATCCACATTTCTTTCTAACTAGTTCAGCAATTCCGTTTCAAAAAAACTAGTTCAGCAATACTGCTCGAAAACTAATCCAACCAGAAAGACTGAAAACATCAATGCAATCATAAAGATTATCCATTTCTGACCAATATAATCTTTCTAGAGATATCACCAGAACAAAATATTTTGGCTGAAACAAGAATGCTCCTAAAAATTAAAACTTCCCTACATGGCTACGTATCTAAAATTATTATCGATCAGTACGTCCAGTCTGATTGTAAATATCATGTTTTTCACAACCAACCAGACTTCGTCACATAGCACCGTAAAAAGAGAACAAGGATGCGAGATGGAGGTCCGTCAAGCACAAGACTTATAAACCAACCTGGAAGGAGAGGATCAGAGGTCTCCAGCGATCAATGGTGGCCTCCGCCGGCAGCGTGCTGCTGCTGATGCTCGAGGTGGCGGCGCTCGTGCGGGAGGGCGACGAGGTAGGAGAACGCCATACCGCCGAAGCAGACGTGGTACAGCGGCTGGATGGAGCTTGTCTCAATGTACTTCTCGATGTAGCGGTCGACCGCCTGGTCCGCGCTCCTCTTAATGTTGTCCCATGAAAGTTTAGGCTTCAGGTGTGCCGGCACCTCCCGCACCTTCATCCCCTTGATCTCGTGAAAGAACGCGCGCAACGCCATTGCGGCACCACCTCCTTGTCGCCGGGAGCCGAACCCTAAATTCGATTTTTCGCCTTCTTTTTTCCGGTACAATCAGAGTAGGAATTGAAGTAACACTGGAAGAGGATATGTAAAATAACAGTTTTATCGTGGCCGACTGATATCTGATCCGACGGCTATAAATGAACAGAGTGTGTCCGGCTCTGCTTTGATTAGTTGGAACAAGATTTTTCTAATCAACGACGTAGAAACTTCAATATAAAACTTATAGCAGAGCATATTTCATCTAATCATTTGTTTTTAGAAATTATTGTCTAATATATGTTAACTAATCTTTTTCGATTCACCTAAAAAAGTTAGGGGTCACAAAGTATTTGCATAATTTTGAAAGCACTGCACATTTAATATTATATTTTTATTTTACTTATTGTCCTAAATACAATTGTTAAGATTGAGATCTCAATTAGGGTCGTGAAAGATTTTGAAATATTTAATTAAAGATAAAAGATAAAATAGAAAAGATTAATTATGATAAGATTCTAAGATACTTATAAAAGTTGGAGATATTAATGAGATTAATGGGTATCCAAAGCATTTATCTTTTATTTTTTAATTAATATAATCATTATAATTTATGATTGAATTAATTATATACTTTTTTAGATGAATAACATATATAAGGTTAATTTGGCAATAAAAAGTATTATCTTATACTAAATATATTGTGATCGTTGAATTAGTCATATTAATCTTACTATTTTAATTTTTATTTATTATTTTAAAATTTTAAATATTAAAAGATATGAGAGAAGGGTAATTTCAATTTTTTATAAATGAAAAAAATGAAGTTAACAAAAAAAATTTACGAAAAGATTAAATTAACAAAATTATGATAGTTTAAAATTTTTAAAAAATAAGTTCGTAGTTTAAAATTAAATATGAAAAATTATGATAGTTTATTGATAATTTATGAAAATAATACCAAAATTTTTATTAATTTAATGAGAAAACTTAGTAATTAAAATTTATTTTACATCGAATACTTTTTTTACCACCGTATATATGCTCAAGTTAAAAGCTGTAATATTTTGATCGATTGCATTGACCTAATAAAATATGGATATATTGATCATAGCCTAATAAAATATCATAACCATTGACATTAAGACGTAGTTAATAGAAAAATCAATCAACGAGGAACATAATTCACACCATCGATTTTTCAACGATGATTATTTTTTTAATAGCCAATTTTAATTTATAAAAAGTGGTACTGACTTTGGCTGCATTTGGAAATGAAGTCGTACTAAGTTGTCGACGAATAGTTGTATTGACATATTAGTTTAATTAGATTGAGTAAGGGACAGAGCTATAATGTAGTTGGGGGTTCCTTGCCCCTCCCAACTATTTCTAAGCACTAATTATTAGTATATGAATTATATAAGTTTGTTAATTAAAGTATAGTTCCCCCCAACTTCTACACACAACACATATTAATGAATATTAGAATTTTTTTTATAAATATAAAATATTTTTCTCAAATTTACTGCTTTTATTCTTATTTTTTGTGTTTATTAGCTTATCTTTTCTTATTTTTGAAATAAAAATTACAAAGTTATCGTATATGGCCCTTAACCTCCGACGTTGGCTCCGTCCCTGGATTGAGTGGAATGTAATTATGAAGAACTAAAAAGTTGATGTAATAAAAAAAATAATATGATGACTGAATTTTTTTAAAATTAAAAATAATTATTATAATTATAATATATAATTTTATTAAATAATTTAAATAAAAGTATAAATAAAAAGTTTTTTATGGAAAATTTTTTCTCAAAATTATATTATTTAATATAAAAAATCAATTTTAATCAATTATATTTAATAAAATATTAATATTTTTAATAAAATAATAAGTAATAAAAATAATATATTAATAATCTATTATAAGTATTTTATAATTATTAAATAAATTGTTTCATAGACGTAAGATAAAAAAGGAAAAAAATAAAAGGAAAAAGTTAAAAAAAGAAACTGTCAAATAAAAAAAAGAAAAAATAAACGTCAAATCGTCTCGTTCCAACTAGAACCAGGTTTTCACTTAAAAAAGGTGGCTTAGTTTCATCTTGAGAAATCGAGCCACTCTTTGATGTTTGAGGTCATTTGACAACGAGAATCGAAGTTCCACCAAGTTCTGGTGAATAGTTTAAGTTTGTTGGATCAAAGTTTTAATGACATATAAAATTATATTTTGATGAAACAAATCTCGAATGATTAAAGTTAAAATGCTGAAAAAAGTTTAAAGAAAAATGAATAATTTTATGCACTATACTTTAATTAAATAATTATCACAGATTTCATTAGTTTTGGATGAATGTGGAACGCAGTTGTAGAGAATTCTATTAGCTTTCCATAAACTCCAAGATCGTCAAATTTGGATAACCGTGCAGAAAGTTATGATTAAAACAGTGTAGGTCGGTCAATCTGTCAGTCGATGCAAACAAAGGCCGGTCGACCGATCCGTTGACCGACAACTACTGAGCCTACTCCGGACGACGTCGAGATAATACCGATCGACATACCGGTCGATAGTTCGATCGACCGACCAAGTGCAGAAATTGTAAAAATGATGCAACGGTCATATAAACCGGTCGACCGGTCCAGAAGTGCGGTCGATCGGCCTCCGAGTTAAATGAACAGTAACGATCAAATTTGAATGAGGAATTTGTGAAATAATTTCTGGACGAATTTTTCACACATTGAAAGCTATAAAAGGAGTGCCAAAGCCAGATGCAAATGTACTCATTCACTCATTAAAGAAAAACTTCAAGTTGTCAAAGAGAGATCATTTCCTGAAGTTTTCATTTTATAGCTTTTTCATTCTTTCTCTCTTCTCTTCTTGTGAGCATAGAATTGTAAAAGAGAGAAACACTTTTATTCAGAAAAATAGAAAGAGCTCATGTGTAAAAGATGTTCTAAATCTTACCTCTTGAGCGAGAGAAGTATATTAGCTTCCTAGGAGAAAATGTTGTCTTGTCTCTCGAAGCGGAAAAAAGACGTTGGTGTAAAGGGTTTTCTTCCTTGCCCCATTTGGAACAAAGAAAGTGGTTAGTGAAATCTCCGACGATCTCGAGGTCGAGAAGTCAGAGCGGGAACGTATGCCAAGATGTGGCCGAACTTCGTCAACAACCACAGTGTCTTTGCGTTTGATTTTCTCTCTCTCCCCCGTTCATATTGTGTTTATAATATGAATTATAAAGGTTTTAAGAATCGATTTTGTACTTCCGTTACGAATTTCGTGAAATCGATATTTTCGATTAAAATTCCAATTCACCCCCCTCCCCCTCTTGGTGCTCTTTTGTTACAATTGGTATCAGAGCGGGTTGCTCTTGTTTTGATCTTTTGAATCATCTCATTTTTAAATCTAATCGTTTAAGATGTAATCATTTTTAATATTCAATCATTTTTTTAAGATTTAACAATCTTAAGAGCTATGGCATCAAGTGTGTTTATTTTTGTCGAAAGACAATCAATCAGTCGTCCTCCCCTTTTAAATGCATCAAATTTTGTATATTGGAAAATTCAGATTCAAGCCTACATATGTTCTATTGATTTAAACATGTGGGATATTATTGGAAAATACTATTATTTACATGAAAAATTACCTTTCGAACATGACAAAAGACAAAAAAGATTTTCGAAATTGAATTGGAAAGTAAAGAATATTTTCTATTGTGCTTTGGATTCAATGAAATTTAATCAGATTTCAAGTTGTGAAACCGCAACCGAGATTTGGGAAGAACTCATCACTACTTATGAAGGAACCGATAAAGTTAAAAAATCTAAATTGAATATTTTAAACCATCAATATGATTATTTCAAAATGCATGATAATGAATTCATAAATGATATTATTGCTCGGTTTATTGATATTTTGAATGACTTAGCCTCCTTGGGTGAGCCAAGATCTAACCCCCAAAAAGTGAAAAAGATTCTCAGGTCTCTCTCCTCCAAATGACATTCGAAGAGGATCGTGATCGAAGAAAAAGATTTGAATAAGTTGGATTTTGACGATCTTATTGGCTCACTTTTAACTTATGAGATCTCAATTTAAGAAGATCAAGAAGAAAAAATCCCTAAGAAGAAAACATTGGCATTGAAGGCAAATACAATAAAAGAAAATTCAAGTGATGAGGAAGTGGATGAAAAGAAACTCGCACTCTACTCAAGAAAATTAGATAAGTATCTCAAATTGGTTAAAAAGAAAGACAAGAACGAGAAGCCAACTAGAAAATCATACAAACACAACAAAGAAGAAAAATCTCGAAAAGGTAAAAAGAAAAAATATGAAAAGTCTAGTGAAACATGTAGTTCATCAAGCTCTTCTAGTGATGAAGCATACATATACTTGATGGCACACGACGATGAGGTAATTTTTAACTCTTCAAATTCACATTGTGACACATCGAATTCTTCCGAAGAGATTCTTTCTTTAGATGTGAATAAAGAACTCTCCTCTCTTATAAAAAAAATATTTTTCAATTAAAGAGAAAAATTAAACATTAATACATGAAATTGAAAAATTAAAAAAGAAAAATAATGCATATTTTTTAGAAAATGAAAAAAAAGACGAAATTGATACTTTAAAAATCACGCATGCATGTGAAGTTGTAAAACTAGTATGTTCTTTGGAAAAAGTAAAGAAAGAAAATGTCTCTTTGAAAGATATACAAAATAAACTTATGTCTTATACAAAGAAAAAAAATCTTAGGAATCATCCTTATAATAGAAAATCACATTTTAAATGTTTTATATGTGGATTTTATGGGCATTATGCATATGAATGCAAAGTGAGAAAATCAACACAACATTGCATGATTTGAGTTCCGAAAGGAACATTGTCTAATAAATTATGACCCAAAGAAATTTGGGTATCAAATATTACAAAATTACGTTTTAGGTGTGCCTCACATACAAAGCAAAGGACAAATGGTGAAGACACAAAGGTTATGGTAAAAGCAATATTGTCCGAACCGGACCGGACAATGACTCGGACAAGTGTCCATTTTAGGTTGAACCGATCGAACCGATCGAACCGTTCGGTCGGACCGGATAAGAATAAAATAATATATTTAATATGATATATTAAATTACGTTATCATATTAATGTGTTAACAATTAATTATATAAAAATAACAATAATAAATCATTAAACTAATGTTAAAATCATTACACATTTAATAAATTAAAATCTTATGAAATTAAAATTATATATATTTTCTTCTTACTAATTTTTTTATATTACATATATGTTTCTTTTATGTTAGAAGTAATATTATGAGTATATATAACTAGCTATATAATATAATTGGTGGTTAACTATTTAACGTGAACATATTAATTATTAGATACTAAATAAAAGAAAATTAAAATTTGTGTATTTATAATATTATATATAACTATACTAACTATTATAATATTATTGTATGTTATATATATGACAAAAAAAGTTTGTATTCTTCATTCATTAAAAATTTACTTAATATGATAAATATTATATATAATACAATAATATAAAATTAATTTATATTATAATATAATGTATGATATTAAAAATATTGAATAAGATCATAATATATAAGATATAGTTGAAAGTATAACAAATACTAACTAAATAAAAGAAGAAAAGAATAAGTATGTATAGAAATATAGTCCCACATTTATTATATTAGTAGGATGTGAGCAAAGAGACAAGTATTAATAGAGGAGTAGACTAATGGGCCAATATAGAGTTTTATGGGGAAGATCCATTTGAATCTTTTCCAAATTTAAAATAATAATTTTATCAGATTATTTTATAACAATTTTTTTTTAAATTCGGCTGGTTCATTTGAAACGCGGTCCAATCTGGTCTAATTTGAATTTGAAAGGTTTTATCCGGTTTTGACCGATTTTTCATCGGTCGGAACTGGTTCAATCCGGTCCAACTACAAGTCTGGTTTTAAGGCTTGTAATGGACCTGTGTGAGGGCCGATCGATGATCGGACCGACCGGTCGGGTCCGCCCTCACAACACTGGGTAAAAGTATCACTTACTTTTTTATTTCATCCAAAAATTTCAAAACTACTATTTCTTTAATAGAAAAGAGGAATATATATATATATATATATATATATATATATATATGATTGGTCACAGTGATAGGAGAAGCATGATTAAACATTATTTTTTCACATATCCTACATATCACATTATTTTATCAAAATTTTTATGCCATATTTTTAATATATTTTTGTTTTGGCTTTGATTTTCATTATAAAATAGCCATAAATTTAGGAGGAGTTATATTTTAAAACTTGCAATACCCTACATATCTAATATATGACAAAAGGGTGAAGAATAAAGGTTTTTGAAAAATTGATTAAGGGAGAGTTATTTTTTCTATACTTCATTTACAAACGACTTTTTAATGAAAAAAAGGAGGAGAAATATAGGAGAAATATGACCTGAATATACGTTATATGAATACCTCCCATTATAAGAAAAGTTAAGTGTTAGGAGGAGTAAAATTGTTTTAACAAGATTTTACAATTTTTTCGTCAACTTATATCTTTTTCATATTTATCGGTTTGTTTTCATAAAAAAGGGGGAGATTGTTGGGTCAAAGTTTTAATGACATATAAAATTATATTTTGATGAAACAAATCTCGAATGACTAAAGTTGAAATACTGAAAAAAGTTTAAAGAAAAATGGATAACTTTATGCACTACACTTTAATTAAATAATTGTCACTGATCTCATTAGTTTTGGATGAATGTGGAACGTGAATCCTCTTGAAAGAGAGGGGTGCCTAAGAGTTGTAGAGAATTCTATTAGCTTTCCATAGATTCCAAGACCGTCTAATTTGGATAATCATGCAGAAACTTATGATGAAAATAGTGCAGGTCGGTCAACCTGCCGGTCGACGCAAGCAAAGCCGATCGAGATAATACCGATCGACCGACAACTACTGAGCTTACTCCGGACGACGATCGAGAAGTGCGGTCGACCGGCCTTCGAGTCAAATGAACTGTAACAGTCAAATTTGAAAGAGAAATTTGTGAAATAATTTTTATACGAATTTTTCACACATTGAAGGCTATAAAAGGAGTGTCAAAGCCAGAGGCAAAGATACTCATTCACTCATTGAAAAAAAATTTCAAGTTGTTAAAGAGAGATCATTTCTTGAAGTTTTCATTCTTTCTCACTTCTCTTCTTGTGAGCATAGAATTGTAAAAGAGAGAAACACTTTTGTTCAGAAAAAGTACATAAAGCTCATGTGTAAAAGAGGTTTTAAATCTTACCTCTTGAGCGTGAGAAATAGATTAGTTTCCTAGGAGAAGAGGTTGCCTTGCCTCTCGAAGCGGAGAAAAGACAGTGGTGTAAAGTCAAGTGATTAGTGGAATCTCCGACGGTCTCGAGGTCGAGAAGTCGGAGCGGGGTCATAGGCCAAGGTATGGCCGAACCTCGTCAACAATCACCGTGCCTTTGCGTTTGATTTTCTCTCTCTCTCCTCGTTCATATTGTGTTTATAATCTGAATTGCAAATATTTTAAAAATCGGTTTTGTGCTTCCGTTACGAATTTCGTGAAATCGATATTTTCGGTTAAACACCAATTCACCCCACCCTCTCTTGGTGCCTTTTGGGATCCTACAGAGTTCACATATTAGTTTGGAGTGTGTTTAAATGGAATGAATTTTGATGATGAAAAATAAGATAGTTGATGTAATAGAAAAAATGAGATGTGATGGATTATTTTTAGTAAGTGTTTGAATGTATTATAAATATAAATTTAAAATTTGTTAAAAAATTTAAAAATAAATTTATATAAAAATACAATTTTTTGTTAAATATTATATTATTTGAATATAAAAAAATCATTTTTTAATAATTTATATTAATTGAAATATTATTTTTTTAAAAATAAAATGATAAATAATAAATAGTATTATATTAATCCTTTATAATTAATGTTTTATATTTAATAGATAAATTACTTTGATATAGGAAAGGCGAAGAAAAGGAGAATGATAAAAGAAAAAAAAACATGAAATAATAAAAACCATAACCGTTGGAACCAGGGCCACATAACCTTGGTTCCAACAAAAAAAGAGGAGAACTGACCCCCTTGGAGTGTTTGGGGAATCGGGTGAAACCAAAGGTTGGTTCCATCCAATTCCATTATCCAAACGATCCCTTGGGGAATAAAGCAGGGGCTGGTTCCTATTCTAAAAGGACCCTTTGGACCTGTTTGACATGGAACCAGGGTCGGTTTTCATCTAGTTCTGCCAAATGCGACCAAAGAAATTACGGTTCCAATGGAATCACGAGCTGAAATCGGGACCTCATGTGACTCTGGTTCCAGCGCTTCGGTTCCACCATTTTGATGAAACCGGACACATGTCCACTTTTTTTTTGCCATGACGTGACTTTTTTATTTGTGTTTTTTCTTTTCGTTTCTTATTTTCTCTCACTCACACCTTATCCTCATAAAATAATTTATTTATTATATGTAAAATATTTATAATAAAGGATTAATGTAATATTATTTATTCCTTATTATTTTATTAAATTTTTTAATATTTTTTTATTTATAATTAATTTTAAAAATATTTTTTATTTGAATACTATATTTTTTAACAAATCTTTTTCAAAAAAATAATTTTTAATTTTATTTTTATTAATAATAAAATTATACTTTATAATTATAATTATTTTTAATTCAAAATTCACCAAAAATTTATTCATCACATCATCTTTTTCTCATCAAATTAACTCCCTGATTTCTATCATTATATTTCATTCCATCCAAATACACGTACTAATCTATCAATTCAATTATTCGCTAAAAACTTAGAATGAATATGATTCTATTTTCAAACCCAACCTTGGAATCTAGATTATTTTGATATTCAAACTTGCGCCTACTACTCTTCCTTTATCTTTTTATTATCCGATCCAATTCATTTAAACTATTATCATTGAGTTTACTATCAGAAAATACTATCGTACCCTAATCTCACATCTCTCTTTATATATATGGTCAAATGAAATGCTACTAGTTAGGACTCATGAATGTTTAGTGCGAATCATAAGATCATTGGAACCTTGAGGATTTTGATGCATGTTTTTTAATAATTTCACAGAATGTATACATATAAAATTCAATATAGATGTTGGTTTATTTAATAAATACCGATAAGAATTCTCGATCAGATGTACTGTGGAAGGTTGTGTTTCCTCGGCCTTCTTGCTATTTTGTTGATAATAGTTTTCTGTTTCAAGAAAAAGTCTGTTGATGTATCAACATTGTTTACTGAACTCAAATTATTCTACAATAGTTGGCATGTAGAAATGAAAAGAAAACAAAGTGGCTTATAATGCTGAGTTATTAACAAATCAAAATCTAATAATACCTTATAAATGTAACCTCTGAATTATATTAGACAGCTTTATAAACAAAAGATACAAAAATATATATAAAAAAAAAACGTTTTCGATTTAACGAGCACATGCATTGCAGGGCAATTATGAAAAATATTATCTTATGTATCTTTATCCCATAGGGCCACATATGTGTCCCACCGTCCTACCGTCGATCCACAGATCGATAGTGGAATAAGAGAGCGCGCAAACCATGTGGGTTTGTGCACGGCCTGTCGGTTCGGTCTAGCGCTTCACGGCTTCAGCACCCCATGTCCACTATTGTGATCAAGGCAATGACGATGGCATTGTTTGGCGTAGGGGTGTTCACCGGGTCGGATCGACCCGGTGAACTCGAAGATCCGACCGGGTCGGTGGTCGGGTCGGACCCGACCCGACCATGACCCGACCAAGGGTCGGGTCGGGTTCGATTTGGAGAGTTTCAACCCGAGTTGACCCGATGACGACCCGGATTTTTCTTTTTAATTTTAAATGATTTTTATAGTTAATTTAAGAGTTTATATTATTAAAAATTGTAAAAATATAAAAATAAACTATTTTAAATGTAAAAAAATATAAATATTAAAAAATATGTTTTGATATTTAAAAATATTTTATTTAGTATTAAAAACAAAGTAATAAATTTTTTATATTAAAAAATAGAAAGAAAAAATAAAAAAAGAATAATGATGGTCAGATAACCCGACCACCCGACCCGACCCGACTCAGCCCGACCAAACTTGGCCGGGTCGGGTCGGGTTTGTTCACGGGTCGGGTCAAACCAAAAACCAGAGCACCCCGCTATTGGTCATCTTCAGCCCGGTGCTCATCCACGCCACCATCACCGTGTTCCTGCTGGGCATCGCCTTCCTGACCTCCAGTGGGTTCGATGTCGTGGCGTTGTCATTCCATTCATGGATGTACAGGCACTTGACCGGGAAGCACCCATCGAGGGCCGATCAGATCGACCAGGCACACCACCGCCTCACCTCCAAGGCCCGAAACATCAAGGAGTCAGTGCAGCACCACATCTATCAAGTCACCTCTTGTTCGGGATAGGGGAGAGGTGGCAATAGCAGGAAGATGCCGATGAGAGGGCCCAAGATTCAAAAAATAGGAGAGGTGGCGTCAGCAGCAGGATCGTGAAAAGGGGGAGGTCCAGTGAGAGGCGTGTTTTAGTTCACGAAAGGAGGAGGTCGGGCGGGATCGAGATTTTTTCACGAACGAGATGGACCGGACGAGGCGGAAAAATGTTTATTTTTTTATGCGGTTCACGTGCGACTTGCGCGACTCACGTGCTTCTCATCCCGCCGTCAATCCGTGGATCAATGGCGGGACACACATGTGACCCTTAAAAGGGATCAGAGGCTCCTTAATCCCTTAGGAGTCGTTTGACGTATTACCTATTTAATTAATCAATAATTTAGATCACCACTTAGATAGATTGCTACTATTTAAATTACCGACAATGTCATATTATAGTGTTTGACAAGTATTGGTAATATAAATTATGATTAAAATAACTAGAGAACAAATTACCAAAATATCCTTAAAAAATATTTTGGATTTTATCACATGATATTATAAATAAACAAAGAAAAAAAAATAGAAAAAATAAATATAGTAAAATAAGATGAGACAAAATTAAAAGTTATTTATAAAGAAATTAAATAATAGAGAAGATGAGATTGGATGATATTTATTTATTAATAAAGTATTTAAATTTAATATTTTTATTGATTGGACATTATTGTCAATAATTTGAAACAATCAATAATTTGAAAAGTCGCCTCATCTGTTTACTATCAGTGAGGTGATAATTAAAATTACTAGTGCAATTAAAATTATCGATAATTTAGGCAACCAAACGAAATAATGTGATGGAACTTGAGAATTTTAAATAAAATAACTAGTAATCTATCTGAATTATCTCATACCAAATAATCCTCATAAAAAAAATTGTGTATTTTTTCCCCCTTGCATTAAATCTATATTTTAAGACACATTTCGATCCATATCATAACTGGAAATTTTTTTTAGTCTATTCGCCAAACTGCCTTACAGGTTTAGACATCATCATTATTATTATTAAAAATTATAGTAATAATTATTATGATTTAAAGACGAAATATTTAACAACCTTCTTTCTCTTTGAGCTCATGCATTTTGAAGCCGAGGCAATCTGACGGCCGAGGATGGAGAGAAAGAAAGCGCGCGAGAGCATCATACATGGGGAGAGCCAACGGCTCTTCCAATCCTAAAATCACTCATCACTTTTTACACAGCATACGCTTCTCTGTCTCTCTCTCGGTCTCGTGGCATATACTGACAATACATAATTTGCGAAATAGCGCGTGGCGCATAGCATCTCCCCTCCCCTCTTACCCGAGCGTCCCTCCGAGCAACGAGGAGAAGTTGGCGGTTGGTATAAAAACTCGCGCCGAAGGGATAGCATCCGTTCTCTCTCTTTCCTCTCTCTCGTCGCTGTCGTCATCATCGCCGCCGGAGGGCAGCGGTGATCTTAGGTTTTCCGTCGACGGCGTGGTGGATGGCGACCTGGCGCAAGGCCTACGGAGCCCTGAAGGATTCCACCAAGGTCGGCCTCGCCAAGGTCAACAGCGAATACAAGGTGCCCTTCCCTGCCTTTCTTCTAGTCGACCTCAATTTTTTGCTCCGTTAGCTGCGTTCGTCTGAAGATTGGGACCATCCTTTTGATTTATTTCTTGATGATAGGATTTGGACATCGCGATAGTGAAGGCGACGAATCACGTCGAGTGCCCCCCCAAGGAGCGGCATGTTAGAAGTGAGTCGGCATTCGGTGCTGAACCGACTTTGCCTGCTGTTTTCTTCCTTCTGAAATTTGGCCCTTTTCTTTTCTTTTGCCGTCGAAATCTATTAGCATACTGCTTCTGGTGTTTTTTTTTCATTAGTAGAAATTTTGATCGAATTATGTAAGAGTTATCTTTTCCCCACGGATTAATGACACTTTCTTAAGACAATGTTTCGAGGGGAAGTGTCCTGAATACTTTCAAGCTCGCAGATATTTTGTTATTTTCCTGTTTTCTGTTAATCTGCTTACCTTCATTTCTTTTATTTTGTTTCTTTACATCTGAAACTCTTCTGAACTGGATAGTAGGTCTTTAAGAGTTTGTCATTGACAAGAGATCATTTAAAATTGAATACTTCGATTTTTGAAGCTAAGAGCAATATGTATTGTAGCCAAAGTGGTGTCTTGATACTTGAACTTTTGATCTTTTTATTTGTCTTTATAATCTAACACAGTATTATCTGTTTTTTATTTTATTGATTAAAAGTAGACCTATATAGTTATGTAATGAGATCACAGTTCTTATAGCTAGGATCCAATATTTTCTTGGTGCTTTTGTTCTGTTGAGTTTAGATGCATGACATTATTTGTTATTAAGAGAAAGGAATGCTGGTTGGCCACATGATCAGTTGTGTTATGGAACATCATATGTTGAATTTGAGGCAGAGATAGGATATGTGAAGTAGGAATCTGTCCTAGCTAGTCTGCTTGGCAAGAAGAAAACTATTTGGTCTGTTTCATTGGGACTTCTCAAGTTTTACTATCAGAATGATAATCATAATGCAAGTGAAAAGTATGCTATAACTTTGTAGGAAAACGTAGATTTTAAAAAACATGATACTTGTTGTTTGCTCTTTTCTTCTTTGAAATGAATAATTACTTGAGGCATTTTACAGGTTGCATTGAAAACATTGATAGTTATCCACAGGACATTAAGAGAGGGTGATCCTACATTTCGTGAGGAGCTATTGAGCTATTCTCATAGAGGAAATGTTCTACAGATATCGAACTTTAAGGATGATTCGAGTCCTTTAGGTTGATCCCATGCTTCAAGACATATAACCTAATTACCCAAATGAGTTTTTCAGGAGGAGCTGTTTATTCACATCGAGTAGATATTTCCTTGTGTAGCTTGGGATTGCTCAGCATGGGTTCGAACATATGCAATGTTCTTGGAAGAGCGGCTCGAGTGTTTTAGGGTGTTAAAATATGATATTGAAGCAGAGCGTTTGATGAAATCTCCTCAAGGGGCTGCCAAGGTGCATTAAATTCCTTTATAGCACTCTAAGCACATTCTGGATCCAACAGTTACTCATATTTACTTTTGATATCCCATAAACAAATGTCAGGGTCATAGTCGTACCCGAACTTTAACCTGCCCGGATCTGCTAGATCAATTGCCGGCTTTACAACAGCTTCTCTTCCGTCTTGTTGGCTGCCAGGTACTGGTTCATGACTAGTCACATTTTGTGCTGCGCGAAAGAAAAATCATAATGATGTCCTCTTGCTTATTATCTTTATCTCACTTTTTGTAGCCAGAAGGAGCAGCATATGGAAACTATCTTATACAGTATGCCTTAGCCCTGGTATAATTATGATTTTTATTTTCCTAAAAAATTCTATTGTATGGATCATGTTATGCAAATGTGAACTATACCAAGACAGTGAGGATGGACATTGCCATTTTTTAGTTTTTTTATCCGTTTCATATGAAATGATTTAATATAGCATTTTTTTTCACAAAACAATAAGGATACCATTCAATATAGCATATGCCATGGAGCTAAAAGTTGTTATGTCCAAAGACATTTACTTCAATTGTGCTGTTAATTGATTATTTCAGTTTTCTGGTTAAAATTTCAGATATGGTTGATGTTTCGGGTTGTTGGATTTCTGGTGGAAACCTTTCAACAAATAATCTGGCATTATAGATCATAAAAGTGGATTAAATAACAATGACTCAGAACATATAGAAATTGAGTATAAGACTGTGCATTCATCCTTAACAATCATGACCGGCTTTCCGTTAGAACCTTTCTTATACTTGAAGCAGTGGGCTTACAGTTCTAAAGGAATAACAGTAAATAAACTTTTTATCAGCTTATTTTCTCATGCCTTTAAAGTTTAATTTTTTGCAGTGTTCTTGAGTCCTGGTCTTTTTAATGTAATTAATATTAATAAGAATTCTATTATTTATAAGGAGACCAAATTTAAATAACAAAACAAAATTGACTAAGGGTATTATTAATAAGCAGAAGATTACCTAACAATGAATATGAAGCTAATGAGCTTTCCTGTTGTACCTTTTAGGTTCTGAAAGAGAGTTTTAAGATCTATTGTGCAATCAATGATGGAATCATCAACCTTGTAGACATGGTACTATTATGTTGTTTCGGTACTTCTAATGGTCATATTAAAATGCCACTTAACATTTCTTGCATTTTTAAATTTATGCAGTTTTTTGAGATGCCAAAGTATGATGCTATAAAAGCCCTTGATATTTATAAGAGATCTGGACAACAGGTGAAAAATTTTCTATAAAGAGTTTATAAATGTTAGTAGGGAATAGAGTTCAAAGGTAGGTGAAGTTCTTCACTAATTTGTCAACAAGGCTCTTTGTGGCATTCTTCACAGGCAGAATATCTTTCAGATTTCTATGAGTTCTGCAAAAATTTGGAACTTTCCAGGAACTTTCAGTTCCCAACCTTGAGACAGGTACTAGCCCTTTCTGATTTTAGTTAAACTCACTTCACTTGATACAGTTAGTTTTAGAAGTTCAAGATCGACAATGCTTAAACAAGTATGAAAATGTTATGAATATTGCTTATGCACTAGTCTGTTTCTGCTCAATTCTGGCATATTGGTGTCTTACTGATGATGATATCTTGCTATGTAAATCTCTGCACAGCCACCTCCTTCATTTCTGGCAACCATGGAAGAATACATTAGAGAAGCACCTGGAATTGGTTCCGTCTCGTAAGAATCTGGTCAGTGTAAACATGTTTACATTTTAATATTATTTTCCCATGGTCATTATTGAGCATTATTGCTAATAGACTACAAAGGAAAGCAATTTCTATTTCTTCTGACATATTACGAAAAAGGTCTCACTTTCCTAACTTGCTTCATTAACTGTGGCTGATACTGAAAATACAACTACCTGACTAAAATAGAAATAGGATAACTATTATTTATCATAAAAGTGCAAGAATCCTAAAACATAATCATTACCATTAACTTGTTTATTCTAGATGACAAATCTTCATAATAAAGTAGTCCGTATGGAGTTGGCTGTCCTAAATATAAAAATTATAAATGTATTTATAACATGCAAAAGTAGTTACTATAACTATAGCAAAACTACTAATATAACCAGTGGCAAAGCCATAAATTTTTATAGTGGGTGCACATTATAAAATACAATTAAATAATATAAAATTTCAAATTAAATACGATGAATAAAGTTGCTTTAAATAAAAATAAAAAATTTACATAATTTCAAATATCAATAATATCATTGTTGTCATTATGTTTTTTATGTTAATTATAATCTTTTCTATGAGATTTATTTCAAATAAAATATATATTAATATTTGGTAAAAGAAGAAAAAAATGATCATATTAAAGGTTATCATTAAACTTTACTACATATTAAATAAGAAATAAAAATATAAAAATACCACGTTGCAAAATTTTAAAAAATTGGAACGAAGAACATTGTTACTATATGACTTTGCAACTATTACATTTAAATATGTGATGATAAAAAGAAAAAGATGATACTTTATAGTGTTAACAATAAAAAAATGATAAATTTTAATAGAATTTGATCAGGATACTTAGAATAAAAAAGAAATATGATTTTTAGATTTATGAAAGTATGAAAGGAAAAATGATAAAAAGGTTTAGCTTGTGGCAAAAGTAGTTGATAATGTAGCCTATAAGGAATCAAACGTGAGAACTCTAGAGGTGATGATAGTGTTGCATCCACTAAGCCAAGGAAGAGGTGTATTAAAATGACTAGTAGATATTACTTAGCAAATATTAAAATGGCAAGTGCACCCATGGGCACCCATGTGGCTCTGCCCCTGAATATAACTGACTACCCACTATTTTCTTAACTAACCATTAACTAATACAAAGTGGTATCTTATTAGTACACCCCTCCTAAACTTTCACCTTGCCCAAAAGGTGGAGAAGATAAAATTAGTAATAATATTCTGCAGGTGCAGTTGAAGCCTCCAAAATTTGTCAACTCCGTCTCAGGATCAAGAAATAAATTTTTGAACCAATATGAACTTTCATCTTTCTTCTTACGAAATGAATCTTCCCTCGTGATGTGCAAAAAGCTGATTTCTCCTGAATGAATGCTACTTCTTTGGGCTTTGCTATTAGGATCTTTGAGGCTCTGATACCAATTGATAAAACACTGAAAAAACAACTACTTATATGACTAGAAATAGAAATAGAATAACTATTATTATTAGTAAATCTATAAGAATCTTAATAACTTATCTATTCAAGATGGCAAATCTTCATAATAAAATAATTCGTATGGAGTGGACACAACTCCAATTACATAGTTGATAAACACATATCAAAAGGCTACCCTAAATGTAAAGCCCATGCATGTATTTATAACATGTAAAGGTAGTTATTATAATTATAACTAAACTACTAGTAAACTACACACTATTTTTTAACTAACCAACTAACTAATATAAAGTGATATTTTATCAGTACAACCCTCCTAAAATTTTGCCTTGTCCTCAAAGCGGAGAAAAGAAAATTAGTAATAATATTTTGCAAGGGCAATTGAAGCCTTCAAACTTGGTTAACTCAATCTTTGGGCCAAGAGAGAAATGTTTGAACCAGTATGAACTTTCAATTTTTCTTCTTATAAAATCAATTTCCCCTTGTGATGTGTAAAGCTGATTTCTTCTAAATGAATGGTTTCTTTGTGCTTTTCTATTAGGATATTTGAGGCTGAGATACCAATTCATAAAAACTAAAAATACAATTAAATATATGACTATAAAAATTAAAATAAGATAATTATTATTAATAGTAAAATGCAATAATCTTGAACATAATCACTACTAATAATTTGTCTATTCGAGATTACAAATCTCCATAATAAAACAGTCCGTAAGAAGTGGACTAAACTCCAATCACATAAACACATTTCAAAAGGCAACCCCAAATGTAAAATTCATCCATGTATTTATAACATGTAAAGGTAGTTACTATATTTATAACTAGACTACTAATAAAACTAGCCACTATTTTTTTTAACTTACACACGAACTAATATGAGTGGTATCTTATCAGTGGCACATTAGTTTCTGTCTGGATACTTTTATCTTTTATTTATTTTACTATCTGCTGACACTAGTCCTATGTAGGCTATACTGCTTTAGTTCTTAATGGGATTAAATTGGTTTAATAATCATCTATAAGAAATGTTGTTGCCAGCATTAGCTGTATATTAAATCTTTAACTTTGAGCAATCACTTTTTTTGTTTCACGAAATATTTCTATGAATCTATCACTTTATTTATTTTGATAGCCAAAAAATGATCTCATGTCAATAAATTTGTTTCTTGTCTACATTAGCTTATTCTGCTAAGAAGTTGCTTAGATGGGTAACTTTTGACTTTTAGCTTCTCATATATGATAGACATTGGTGGACGTCAACAATTTTATTGATATATGTTGATATTTCAAGCTGGAAGACTGACTTTCTCTTCATTTCGGAAAATAGATGTTTATATGTCATGATTTTTTTTCCTCACCATTTACCTGTTCACAGGCTTTAGCTGTGCTGGTTAAGCAGTTTTCTACGTTCATTATATGTTGTTTTGAGTCCTTTCTTTATTCCATTTGTCTGAGAAAATATCAGATTAAACTTCTGCACCTACAACGATTGCAATAACTACATTGAGAGATCAAATACTATTATGCTGTTTCCAGACATTAGCTGCTTATAATTCAGGAAAGACATTTGTTTTATTTTACGTCTTGAGCAATTTGGGGGATGATGTGTTCAGTTCTCATAGCAGCAGTGAAGAAATAATGGAACATGTGAAGTTTATTTTTTGGTTCACTTTAATGTTTAACCAGGAATATGAAGACAAGGATCTATTAACATACCATGAGGAAGAAACTCCTGAAGAGAATGAAAAACCAACAGAAGTTCAGGATGAACCCCATGCAGAGGTGGTGGAAGAAAAACCAGAACCAATTCTAGAGCCAGAACCTCAACCTGCGATGACAGGAGATTTGCTGGTGAGTAGCAGATTATGCTCTTATAACTTTCGTGTCTCTAGATTTGCATCTGAAGAACTATTTCATGTCATCATACAGGTTTTGGATGATCTAAATCCTGCTGCTACTGAACTTGAGCAAAACAATGCGTTGGCTCTTGCCATCATTCCACAGAGTAAGATTTTAACGCTTGTCTAATTTTCTTTGCAACTCTGTCTATATTTTATAGCCGGTCCCAAGCCCGGATAAAGGAGGAGGGTTGTGTTAGGCCCCGATAGCCAGCATAAAATCCTATCGAATCTTATGAACATGGATCAACGAATATGGCGTCGTATTATCCATGTAGCCGACCCCACCTAGTGGGATAAGGCTTTGTTGTTGTTGTTGTTCTTTGCAAAGATTCACCTTCATCTTCTGCTCCTGCACTGTTGATAGGGAAAAGGATTTCAACAAAGCATGTCTTTCAAGATCAAAATTGAAATAAGAAATACATTAGCTTCAACTTGCCTTGTGGTGCTTCTGTGGTAGATAAATCTTAAAATTTATTTTGTAGTAGAAAGACGAATTCTTATGTTATGTTTGGTAAAAGAGTTGCTTTTTTCTTCATAAGCTACAATACTGAAAATTGATAGTAAGACAGTTGTAGAACTTGGTCTCATAAGCTTGGATTTACCTCAAAGGCCTAACTTGTTTGATTGATTTGCAGATGGAACTCAAATGCCTTCAGCAGTTCCCGACTTGCTTGGAACATCAGGCTGGGAGTTGGCATTGGTCACTACTCCAAGCAGCAATTCTAACCATGTGGCCGGAAGCAAACTGGTTTAACTTCCTTCTATAGATGACTATTTTTATTTTACTGTCATCATACTTTGATGCAAATCCATGTTTCATCAGATGAAAGATATCTACCCTCGAGAATACATTTCTAAGGTTTCATATCATATCCAGCAATTATAGACAATTTGCCTGAACTTCATTGCAGCTCAAACCTACAAATAGAACTCACTCTATCTTTTTGAAATGTCGGTCTTTTTTTTCTGAACTGTATTGTGACTTTAGCTTCTCATTTAACATTTATGACTGTAATCAGCCAAATTTTCTCTATATCTTCTGTTTCTGATTCTAGAAATAGCTACACTGATTATTTTGCCTTTTCATCTTCTTTGTAGGCCGGTGGGTTTGACAAGCTTTTGCTTGACAGCCTCTATGAAGACTCGGCGAGGAGACAACAATTATCTACTGCTAATCCATTCAACTCCAGTGATCCCTTTGCAATGTCCAACGGCATAGCACCTCCCCCAAACGTCCAGATGGCTATGATGGCACAACAACAACAACAAGAGTATTACCAGCAGCAACTACAGCAGCAGTATTATCAGCCCCAGCAATTACAATATTATCAGCAACAGCAGCACATGTTGATGTCACCTTATCAAGCTCAATATGGGCATCAGCAGATGGCCTCCGCCAATCCCTTCGGCGATCCTTTCTTCGGTGTCTTTCAACATGGTGCTCCTCCCGCACAGAGCAATTCACGGTTGCTCTGACATGATTTTTCCTTTCCACCAGTTTCACCATTCTCTTCTCTTTTGCATGATCCCAAGGCCACTGCCGAAGTAGAGCTCAAGCGCCTTCTTTTGTATAGTTGTCTTCCCTCCACTTCTATCCATAGAATGAGCATTTTTTTCTGGGCATATGTTTCTCGGTCCAGATCTTTAATTCGTTGTATGTTGATCAATTCTATGTAAACGAGTTTGTCTCATATCTTATGGAATCACTAAGGTGATGTAACTCCCCACGGACCATGTCGCTTGTCTCTTTTTTCGATCTTCTCTTTCACTATGACTCCCACCAATTTGTTGGCTGTTTGAAGATAACTTGTTAAAATTCTCATTAGACTAATCTGAGTTTAAAAACTAGAACTAAAATCCAAAAGCCTCAATCAAAATGTCAATATTAGTCATAAATAATGAACAAAATTCAGTATTCAAAACGCAATACCGTAACGCCTCCAAAATCGCCTCTCCTGTCACATGGGCAGTCAGGTTAATCCCGGGAGCGCTATACTGCCTACTACACTATTGACTATGACTATTCAATAAAATGGCATACGTGCATTAATATAATAAGAAAAATATAATCAGGACTTTAATACGGAAGTTCAGACGGTGGAATGTCAAGAAACATTCGATAATTTATATAGTCAAATATGCGGAAGTTCAAACGTTAAATTTTAAGGCGGAAAGTGGTTAACATAGCTTATAGTAAAGTGCGAAAATGCATCAAGTTCAACATGTAAAAGAGAAGTTCGATGAGCGGAATAACATGATGTCTCTAAACAAATTACAACTTGAAAAAATGTAGCAAGGAAAACTTTAAGCAAAATATCAGTTATGTGCAGTGTTCTCCAAGCTCTGTGCCCTCCATCCTCCATCAGTTAGCATTTTCACCTACAAAATTCCATTGCATGAGAATCGAATACCTGTGAGCAAAAAAGCTCAGTACAATAACAAAATAGACAGTGAAATAGGGATCAATGATAATCATGTAATCAATATATCAAAGATGAATAATACTATACTCTAATGACAATGCATTGACTATAATAGATCAATACTTCATCCATTGACAATATCAATATCTATACTTTATTCTTTACTATGACTATACTTTGTCTTTACTCTGCATTTCCTTTACTATACCATGTTCCATACTTTGCTGTACTATATTCTTTACTGTATCATATTTTACTTTACAATGTTCTCTACTTTACTTTACAGTACTCTGTTTTACTTTACTTTACTGTGAGTTGCACTACGTCTTTTACATTACTATGATATCATTAATGTTAGTTGTCCTAAGCGAGCTCGACTTTATTAATTGGGATGCTAGAGGTGCCTCTCTGAATCTCTGAAGCCAGTAAGCCCATAAAAGGAAAAAGGAGTGTGTGTTACAACCTCACCCAGTTCAGAATGTAGGTGGGAGAGAACCTACACCCCAGGAACAGTGATCAATTAAGAAACATGTAGGTTCACTGTCTTCTCAGCTAACTACCTGTCCCTTTGGCACAATACAATAATCTATGGGGGAAGAAGTGTGACCATTGCATCACCCTTCATTCGAGATACAAGTGTGAGAAGACCTGAAATCTCAGGAATAGTAGTCAACCAGTAGCTTCGCTGTCTCCTCAGCTAACTACCTATCCCTCCTTTACTTTAACGCTGATCTTTGCTCTATACTTTGGGGGCGACATATAACAATCTCATATCTTTGTCTTTACTTTATTTGTCTTTAGTTATCATGAAATCTATGATTCAGGACCCAACTGGACATTAATATCTGTACGATAGGACTCAGCCAACATAGGTGAACTGATTAGAGTCTCGATTATGATTTAGAGTGGGTCAATCCGATTAGGTCAGACCGATGGGTCTAACTATCGGACCGGTCGATCATTCCTGGTGGACTGGTCGATCGTTCTCTGACACCGATCGACCAGTCCTCTTAGATCGGTCAGCCGTATTCATGGTTGATCTGTGGATCGGTCGTCTCGCACATAGGCCGGTCGACCGGTTGTAAAATCATGCAGATGTGCACTGCGCGTCAGATCGGTCGACCGGTCGGCCGATCGTGAAGTCAGATTTGTCCGTTGATGGATAGATCGGTCGACCGCCATGGTGAGGCCGATTGATCGATCGATACGAACTCGTGAGAGTTCTGTGTGGGGACCGGTTGTTAATATCGGTCGACCGGTCTTAACGATAAAATAGAGCCGCTGGATTTTCTTTACGATTTCGACGATCTTCCGGCCATCAAATCAGCTCGATATGAATATGAAAAATGTAGGTAACAATATCAGAATCATAATGGACTATTCTTCCATATTAAACGATCACTATTTCTTCATCAAGGGATTTAAGATGCTAAGGTACCTTCTTGGTTCGACTATTGGAGTTTTCCGACGAGCTGCTCGTCGTCCTACGTCGTTGGCTGTTCGCTGTCGACTGGAAGGACTCGCCTGGCCCTTGCGCACATCGAGGAAGGGTCACCGCACGTCGAGGGTGCATCAGATCGGTTGTTGTTCATTCGTTGCCGCCTGCTCTGCTTCGCGCATCATGCGTGTGCGTCGGTCGGTCGGATCGAGGAAAGGAGAAGAAGACAGAGGGGCGGCGGCGGCGCTAGGGCGCTCCGCTTCGCGCCCTATATAGCTTCGGCCAACCCTTGGCCGGCCGAATTCGGAAACGGGCGTGATCAGGGGAGGGATTTCCTCCCCTGTCGGCCGTTTCCTTTCTTTCGTCTTCCATTTTTTTTCAAAAGTTAGATACGTTACATTATTACCCCCTTAAAAGAAAATTCGTCCTCGAATTTTGATAAGAGTCAGGACTTACCGAATAGTTGTGAAAACTTTTCTCGCATTTCTGATTCTACTTCCCAGGTGGCCTCTTTTCCTTGATGATGCTTCCATACTACTTTGACTAGTGATACTTTCTTCTTTCCTTGTTGGTGTTCTTGATATTCCAATATCTCTATGGGTTGTTCTTCATATGTGAGATCCTCTTTGAGATTTGGTTCCTCAATTTGGATCACGTTGGCGTAGTCATGTTTGTACATCTGAAGTAGAGAGACATGGAAAACATTGTGTACTTTAGCATATGTTAGGGGTAGCGCTAGCCTGCAAGCTGAGTCTTCAACCATATCTATAATCTCAAATGGGCCTACATACCTTGGATTCAATTTTCTACGCTTACTAAAGCGCATTACTCTTTTGGTGCGGGAGACCTTAAGCAGGGCTTGATCTCCTGCCTTGAAGGTATGTTCACGGCGTTTCTTGTCTGCATAGGCCTTCTGACGATCTTGAGCAGATTTCATCCTCTTTTTATCAATTCCATCATGTATGTGTACTCCTCTGTCTGCTTCTGTAATTTAGCACTCAAGATCTTTCTTTCGCCCACTTCTCCCTAACATACCAGGGAGCGACATGGTCGATCATACAATGCTTCAAAGGGGAACATCTCTATGTTAGCATGGAAGCTATTGTTGTAAGAGAACTCAATAAGAGGTATATGCTTATCCCAATTATCATGTCAATTCAGAGCACATGCTCTAAGCATATTATCCAGTGTCTGGATCGTCCTTTCTGATTGTTCGTTTGTCTGAGGATGAAAGGCGGTACTATAGCGAAGTCTTGTCCCAAAAGCATTCTGGATACTTTTACAAAATCTCGATGTGAATCTGGGATCTCTATCAGATACAATGGTTGATGGGATCCCATGAAGTCTAACAATCTCCTGCACATATAAGTCAATTAAACTTTCAAGAGATTGTTTTACCTTAATGGGTATAAAGTGAGCCGATTTAGGGAGTAGGTCCACTATTACCCATATAGCATCATGCCCCTTCTGAGTCCGGGGTAAACAGGTGATGAATTCCATTGATATCTCTTTCCACTTCCACTGGGATGTCCATACTCTTCAAAGTTTCTTGGGTTTCTAGTGCTCCACCTTGACCTGTTGGCACACTATGCATTTGGAAACATATTCTGCGATCTCCTTCTTCATATCTGGCCACCAGAAACTCCTCTGTACATCCTTGTACATTTTTGTACTCCCTGGGTGAATTGCAAACTCTGACTTGTGGCATTCATCTAACACTTCCCTTCGAAATTCGAGGTTATTCGATACACATAAGCGATCACGGTACCTTATACCACCATCTGCTGAGACATTAAAATTTGTAATCTTAAGACTAGTCTTTATCATCATACTTTGATAATCTGAGTCCTCCACTTGTGCTTCAATAATCCTCCCTATAATATCTGGTACTATACGCTGCATCATCATTAATGATCCGTCGTGTCTTACTCTTGGTGTCCACCTGAAAAGTTCTTCCATCATTTCGAATTGTCGAAGGCACATGAAAGCTACATATCTTTCCCACTTTCAATTCAGTGCATCTGCCACTGAGTTTGCTTTGCCTGGATGGTAGTTGATAGTAAACTCATAGTCCTTTAAGAACTCCATCCATCGTCTTTTGGCGCATATTCATCTCCTTCTGCGTGAAGACGTACTTTAAACTCTTGTGATCAGTGTAGACCATAAATTCTTCTTCATACATATAATGACGCCTAAGTTTGAGTGCAAATATTACTGCTGCCAATTCGAGATCATGAGTGGGATAGTTGACATCATGTTTCTTCAGCTGTCTGGATGCGTATGCCACTACTTTTTCATGTTACATGAATACACACCTTAGTACCACTAGCATCACTGTAAACTACGTAACCACCGTTGCCCGATGGTAACGTCAGGATTGATGCTGAAGTTAGTCGCCTCTTTAATTCTTGAAAACTTTCTTCACACTTGGGCGACCAGATAAATTTTTTTCTTTTTCTGGTAAGCTTGGTCAGCGACAAAGCAATTCTGAAGAAGTCTTTGATAAATCGTCTGTAGTAGCCTACTAACCCAAGAAAACTCCTGATTTCGAATACATTCTTTGATTGGGTCCAGTTGGATACAACTTTCACCTTTGCTGGATCTACTACAATTCCATCTTTGGAGACAATGTGGCCTAGAAAGATCATCTGTTCTAGTCAGAATTCACATTTGAAAAACTTTGCATACAATTTCTTTGCTCGCAAAGTCTCCAACACTATCCTCAGATATTTCTTGTGCTGCTCTATGCTTGGTGAGTAGATGAAGATGTCATCGACGAAGACAATTACGAACTTATCCAGGTGTTCATGGAAAGTTCGATTCATGAGATTCATGAATGCTGCCGGGGCATTTGTTAACCCAAACGGTATTACAAGGAACTTGTAATGTTCATACCGTGACCTGAAAGCTGTCTTTGGAATGTCTTCTTCTGCTACCCTTAACTGGTGATTTCCGCTCCTCAGATCGATCTTGGAGAACACCTTTGCTTTGAACAATTGATCAAACATGTCGTCGATGCGAGGGAGCGAGTATTTGTTCTTTATTGTGACTTTGTTCAACATCTTGTAGTCGATACAAAGTCTTAATGATCCGTCTTTCTTCTTGACAAAGAGGACTGATGCACCCAATGGTGAGACACTAGGTCTGATAAAGCCTTTGTTCAACAATTCTTGAATTTGATCCTTCAATTCTTTCATCTCTACTGGGACCATGCGATATGGAGCTTTAGAAATAGGTGTTGTGCCGAGTGCCACTTCAATATGGAAGTCTATCTCTCTTCTGGGCGGTAGAACCCTAACGTCGTCAGAAAATACATAGGAAAATTCTCTCACAACTTCTATGTCTTGAGGAGTCTTGGCTGGCTCTGCTATCTTGGTAATACTTGCTAGATAACCTCTACACCCATTTTGAAGTAACTTTTGTGCCTTCATGACAGATACTATGATATTTGGTTTTTTCTGTGCAATGCCTCTGACAATTACTTTATCTATACTCTGTGTATCTATAATCACTTTTTTTTACTTGCACAAGATAGAAGCATCATAGGAGGTTAGACAGTCCATGCCCAAAATTATATCATAGTCTCTCATAGGAATAATAATAAGATTTGTAGGAAAGTTCTTTGTCTCTATCTCTATGGGTACATTAGAAAGATATTTTGTGATAACTAGAGTTCCTTGTGGGGTTAAGATGTTTATCTTAGGCTCTAAGTTCGTTGCAATTAACCCTAATGTGTTGGTACATTCTTCAGATATAAAGAAATGAGAAGCACCGGAATCGAACAATACTGTGGTAGGTAACTCGGCTACAGATAGCGTACCTCGAATGATCTCAGTGTCATTTTGTGGGGCATCTTCTTCCAAATTGAAGAGTCTCCCTTGCACTAACTATTGCTGCCCATGTCTTGGACAGTTCACCGCAAAGTGGCCCATCCCACCGCAGTAGTAGCATGCTCCAAATTTCATGCGGCATTCTCTTGCATGGGTCCTGCCACAAGTATTGCATAAGACACGCTCACCTTGTGCGGGTGCTGCCTAAGGGGCTTTAGGAGGTTGTTGCCTCTGCTATTGGGTTGGGCGCATTTGCGCTTGCTGAGGGGGCCTTTGGTTCTGTTACTGTTGCTGTGGTTGCTGTTGTTGCGGTGGAGGAGCTTGTTGTGGAAGGCGGTAGGGCTGCTGCTGTTGAGAACGGTTGTACTGCTGGGGCGCTAGGTAAGGACGAGGGCGATTATCCCGTCGTTGATGCTGACGGTTGTTCCCTCAATATTGTTGTGGCTGGTGCTGGGAACTCTGCCCTTTGGGTCTTCTGAGCTTTCTGCAAGTCTTGATGGTCCTTTTCAGTCAATGTAGCTAGACTGATCGCATTCTCTAGGGTTTTGTAGTTCCTAAGTCTAGTTTGAGACCTCAGAGCGGAGCTCAGACCGTTCACAAAGCGCTTAGTTACATCATGTTCATCCATGATCAGCTTGAAGTACTTCCTCAGTTTGACAAACTTTGTCATATATTGGGTCACTATGCAGAAACTCTTTTTGCTTTAAATCCCTTTGGAACTTAGGGAAGTAGCACGTTTCAAATGTCTTACGGAAGTCTTCCTAGGCAACAATTCTTACTTCAGTAAAACTGGTGGCCTTCTTTGCTTTCCACCACTCTTTAACGTCCTTCTGAAGAGTGTTTCCAGCAAACAACACCTTCTTATTTTCGGGACATCAAGGATATCAAATTTGTCCTCTATTACTTCCATCCATTGCTCTGCTACTTCTATGCCTCTCTCTCCGTTAAACATTGGAGGCTTTGATCTCCAGAAGTCTTGTAGTGTGCAAGTAATGGGGACTTGACGTCCTTGCCGAATTGGTGGTTCAAGTGGAGGAGGAGAAGGTGGAAGTGGAGGTGGGTAAGATGGAGGTGAAGGAATGAAAGAAGTCTCTCCTTCGTTAGGTATCTCATATTCATTGGTGGAAGCCTGTGACCTTCTTTGAGGAGACATCTATAAAAAGACCATGACAATATTTGAGAAAAACATATAATCAAAGATATTTAATTAAAAATAAAAATTTTAGATAAAAATTGAGATCTTACGACTCAATATCCGCTAAAACAAAAGTTAATATCACTGTATGGTTAGTCAAAGCAAAACGATAAATATCTGTCTAAGGCACACTAAGGCCTTCACATTAAGAAACATTAAGCACTAATCACTACATCTAGAAGTTCCCCAGGTTCATTCTCAAGTTTCTTCTCATGCTTCAGAGGATTCGGACACTCATCTTCAAAATGTTCATCTTGATCACAGAGAGTACAGTATGGCTTTGGATCTGTCTGACTTATAGGACTTGGGTCTCTGAACTGTAATCCCCTTATTGGTTCAGGAGTTTCTTCTTCATCATCCGAAGACAAGCAGATCAGGTTATTAATACGTCCTCCGACCATCTGCAAGTGCCTCCTTTGATTGATTTTTTCACGTGTCTCAATGAGTGGGGAGGGTAAATCTGGATCATTAATTTCCACGCTCTCTAAATCTGAATGCTTCTATTCTTCTGGAGCAAGTTGTGGTGGAATTACATGCCTATTTTCGCGTCATGGTGCCTGTTCTACTTCCGGAATAGGAGGATCTAGTGGGCGTGCACGTGCCCCAACTATATGAACAACTCTCCTACCTCTATGTGGTTATCATGTGACGTGGAGACATCTATAAAATAAGTTAACTCAATAACATAAGTATAATTCACATAAGAATGTACTTATTACTTACTTGAGGAGTGGAGTCGTAGATGCTTGAGAAGTTTGCACATGACTTTACTTTGAACTGTGTAATAATATGAACAATAAATACTATGCATGCACATCTACTCTACTATGATCAATGAGGGAGCCAAGAACTTAGACTCTGATACCAAACTGTAACACCCCCAAAATCGCCCCTCCTACCACGTGGGCAGTCAGGTTAACCCCGAAAGTGCTACACTGCCTACTACACTTTGACCATGACTATTCAACAAAATGACATATGTGGCATTAATATAATAAGAAAATATAATCAAGACTTTAATGCGGAAGTTCAGACGGTGGAATGTCAAGAAACATTCGATAATTTATATAGTCAAATATGCGGAAGTTCAAACGTTAAATATCAAGGCGGAAAGTGGTTAACATAGCTTATAGTAAAGTGTGAAAATGCATCAAGTTCAACATGTGAAAGAGAAGTTCGATGAGCGGAATAACATGATGTCTCTAAACAAATTACAACTTGAAAGAAATGTAGCAAGGAAAGCTTTAAGCAAAATGTCAGTCATGTGCAGCGTTCTCCAAGCTCTATGCCCTCCATCCTCCATCAGTTAACATTCTCACCTGCAAAATCCCATTACAGGGGAATCGAATACCCGTGAGCAAAAAGCTCAGTACAGTAGCAAAATAGACGGTGAAATATGGATAAATGATAATCATGTAATCAATATATTAAAGATGAACAATACTATACTCTAATGACAATGCATTGACTATAATAGATTAATACTTCATCCCTTGACAATATCAATATCTATACTTTATTTTTTACTATGACTATACTTTGTCTTTACTCTGCATTTCCTTTACTATACTATGTTTCATACTTTACTGTACTATATTCTTTACTGTACCATATTTTACTTTACAACGTTCTCTACTTTACTTTACAGTACTCTGTTTTACTTTACTTTACTGTGAGTTGCACTATGTCTTTTACATTACTATGATGTCCTTAATATTAGTTGTCCTAAGCGAGCTCGACTTTATTAATTGGGATTCTAGAGGTGTCTCTCTGAATCTCTGAAGCCAATAAGCCCATAAAGGAAAAAAAGGGGTGGGTGTTACAACCTCACCCAGTTCAGAATGTAGGTGGGAGAGAACCTACACCCCAGGAACAGTGGTCAATTAAGAAACATGTAGGTTCACTATCTTTTCAGCTAACTACCTGTCCCTCAGACACAATATAATAATCTATGGGGGAAGAAGTGTGACCATTGCATCACCCTTCATTCGAGATACAAGTGTGAGAAGACCTAAAATCTCAGGAATAGTGGTCATTGAAGACCAGTAGCTTCGTTGTCTCCTCAGTTAACTACCTATCACTCATTTACTTTAACTCTGATCTTTGCTCTATACTTTGGGGGCGACACATAGCAATCCCATATCTTTGTCTTTACTTTATTTGTCTTTAGTTATCATGAAATCTATGTTTCAGGACCTAACTGAGCATTAATCTCTGTACGATATGACTCAGCCAGCATAGGTGAACTGACTAGAGTCTCGGTTATGATTTGGAGTGGGTCAATCCGATTAGGTCAGGCCGATGGATTTAACTATCGGACTAGTCGATCGTTCCTGGTGGACCGGTCGACCGTTCTCTGACACCGATCGATCGGTCCTCTTGGATCGGTCGACCGTATTCATGGTTGATCTGTGGATCGGTCGACCGCGCACATAGGCCGGTCGACCGGTTGTAAAATCATGCAGATGCACACTGCGCGTCGGATCGGTCGACCAATTGGGGTCCGATCGGCCGATCGTGAAGTCAGATTAGTCCGTTGATGGATAGATCGGTCGACCGCATAGTGAGGCCGGTCGACCGATCGATATGAACTCGTGAGAGTTCTGTGTGGGGACCGATCGACCGGTTGTTAATATCGGTCGACCGGTCTTAACGATAAAATAGAGCCACCAAATTTTCTTTACGATTTCGACGGTCTTCCAGCCATCAAATCGGCTCGACATGAATATGAAAAATGTGGGTAACAATATCAGAATCATAATGGACTATTCTTCCATATCAAACGATCATTATTTCTTCATCTAGGGATTTAAGACGCTAAGGTACCTTCTTGATTCGACTATTGGAGTTTTTCGGCGAACTGCTCGTCGTCCTACATCATTGGCCATTCGCTGTCGACTGGAAGGACTCGCCTGGCCCTTGCTCGCATCGAGGAAGGGTCACCGCGCATCGAAGGTGCGTTGGATCGGTTATTGTTCGTTCATTGCCGCCTGTTCTGCTTCGCGCGTCGTGTGTGTGCATCGGTCGGCCGGATCGGAGAAAGGAGAAGAAGACATAGGGGCGTCGGCGGCGCAGGGTTCGAAGGGGCGCTAGGGCGCTCCCCTTCGCGCCCTATATAGCTTCGGCCAACCCTTGGCCGGCCGAATTCGGAAATGGGCGTGATCAGGCGAGGGATTTTCTCCCCTATCGACCGTTTTCTTTCTTTCTACTTCCATTTTTTTTAAGTTAGATACGTTACAAATACAGTTCTAAGGATCGAACGTTAACTAGGAACTTTTTTTTAATATAGAAATAGTGTAGAGCACGGTGTATAACAATTATTATGAATATTAAATATAAAGCTTAGATTTTTAAGTGATGACCTATGACAAATTTTACTTGTCCATCAAAAGTAATATTTCAGTTTGTATTATTATGTTTACGTCTTGATGATGCCTAAGAAACTGGTGAAAGGAAATTTTCTAATTTTGAAAATCCGTACTTATCATAAACTTTCATGATGGATATGGACATTGTTAATGTTTGATTATATTGGAACATTATATTTTTTTACATCATTAATGAACTCATAAGTCATAACTAATAGAAGTTGTCGGAAGAAAATGAGAAAATTATACATAAAATTATTTGACACGTTTCATTTATACGGTAATGCAGAAGAGGGAGAAATGTTGATAAAACACATCAATATTTTGATTGATAAATCACCGATGATCAATAAAGAGGATAATATTTTTTAAAAAAAGAACGAATGACCATCCCAAAATTGATAGTTATCTCACTTCTCTAAGGAAAAAGAAAGCCCGATGATACTTATTATTAGGGTTATTTTTTAAAAAGTTTCTCCTAAACTATTATAATTTTTTGCATTTATGGACTTACATTATGATATCCTTAAATTTTATCGTATTTTCCATTTGTTAACTTTTCTATTTTTTTTTCATTTGTGAAAATACTAAGATGTCCTAGTTTTTAACAATAAAAGAGAGAAGAGTTCATTTTAGTCTTTTTACAAATAGGAAGACGGAAGGACTAAAGTGAAAAATGTAATAAAGTTTAGGATATTGTAAAGTACATATTTTGGGGTTAGATGCAAAAAAAATTGGAGAGATTTTCTTTATTATGATATTGTTGATCACTAGTGAATATAGCAGTGCTTAAATGATAATATAATGTGGGAAATTGTTTTAGTACAAGATAAAATTTGATGATTTGCATCGATGGCGTTGTTAAAAGATATGGAAATTTATACCTAGATAATCTTTCCACGTAAAAAATAATGCAATAATCAGCATGGAAACTAGTAGCTCTTATTGACGTTAAGATATAATCTCATTCATTAATTATGTCAATTGAATATAATTAAAATTAAATTAATTGTAACGATCCAGTTCTTTTCTCTATTGAGATTAATCGTTTGATTTTGGACTCCATCAAGCTATTTGTTTTGTTTTCATCCCAACATGACCGAAAATGTTATTATGAGACATGTTAGGAAACACCCTTCATAGAGACTCCATATCTTAACATGATGTGATACGAAGACATAGCCGACACATCATACCATGGCATGATGGCCATGCAAGACACGGCCACCATGCCATGATAGCAACCTCCACTCTCTCCTTTTAATTTCTTAGGCACTCCCTTTTGCTTGGTCTTTTGTAGTCAAGCACCTCTATAAAATGGAGGTCCCTCGGAACACTTGGGGGACTAAGTCTTGATGCAACAGTGCAAGCGAAAGGAAGTGAAGTATGGTGTGTGTATGAGATGGGTTGAACTTATGTAGTTAGGGCACATTTGGCTTAACTGATACAAAATAGGTAATAAGTTGAAGTGTTGATAAGTAGCTTAATTATTGAAGTTGATTTTTAAAAAATAAGCAGTTACGTGTTTGGTAATAAAAAATTTATAATTTATTATTTTAGTAAAATGACCAAAAAGTATTTAATACTATGATAGATGAAATATATAAAGAAAGTTATGTATGTCATAAGGGTAAAATAGTACATTTATTCGTCAAATTGACCAACTTTTTTTCTCACACAAAATAAACTGAGGTTACCAAACAAGGAGATATCTTCAAAATTGCTTATTAAGTGACCTCTGGTTATCATTGTGTTATCTCTTCTTTTCTTGCATTTGAGAAAAGACATCGAGTTCCATTTTCTCATAATTTGGTTTTCGATTACGCGTACCCATGCAACCCATAATTTGTTCAAGAAAAAATCATGTGGACGATTCGCTTCCGCCTTTGACGTACTATATAAACCTCCATAATATTATTATCAATTTTTACAATTGGTATTAGAGTCAATAACAACTTTTCCAAAAATTTTCTTTGGCCTATATGTGTTTCCTTTCTTTTATTTAAAAGAGAGGGATTTAATTTAGGGTTATTTTCAAATCTCTTCTAAACTATCATAATTTTCTGCATCTAATCTCAAACTACGACATATTTTTTTGTATTCCTAAACTATCATGATTTTTTCACTTGAGTCCTTCTGTCTAGTTCTGTTACGTTTTTCGTCACATTTACTTTTTTTCATTTATAAAAAGACTAAATTACCCTTTCCTTTAGAAAAACATGAAATAATAAATTTAAAAAATCGCTAGAAGGATTAAAGTGGTAAAAAATATCATTTATGAAAAGACTAAATTACCCTTCCCTTATTTTTTTTCTTTTTTATATTTATTATTTGATGTATTATGGAGGGAGTGGCACTTTAGTCTTTTTATAAATAAGGAAAATAAAAAATAATGAAAAACATGATAGAAATAAACTGAAGGACTAAAGTGAAAAAATCGTGATAGATTAGGGATTAAAAAAATAAGTTCGTAGTTTGAATTTAGATGCGAAAAATCATGATAGGTTAGAGGAGGTTTATATAAATAACCCTTTAATTTAAAACAAAAAAAGGAAGAAGACCTCATCCAAAGATCCAATTATTTATTTATTTTAAATTTATTTTACTTTTCAAATTTAATTTTAAGCCTATATTTAACTTAGCATGTTAAAATATACTAAAATAAATTATTTTGAGTATGAAAATCATATTCAAAGATTTTAAAATATATATTTTATTCTTTAAAATAAATATGAAATATACTTTTATATTAAATAATATAAAAAGTAAGAAATTTTTCCAAAAAATGATGATCCGGTGATCCGATGTTGGAGGAAAGTTTTTATGCCCTATATAATTATGTTTTGATAATACAAATTTGAAATATTAGAGTTATATTTAGAATGCAAAAAAAAGTTTAAATAGAAATGAGTTATTTCATGTATTAAACTTTCGATTAATATTTGTTTATGTCCCCATGAGATTTATATTAATAGGTAAATATAAAAGTTATTTATAATTCTTTTATATTTGTAGAGAATCAAATATCATCTCATTTGGATGTCGGTACGAAAAGTTGTGTATATATAAAAAAGTCAAGGTATAAAATGTTTTATTTGAAATGAATAATTTCATATACTGAACTTTAAATCAATATTTGATCATGATCTCATTAGATTTTGGATGAATAATGTATATCAAATTTGTAGAGAATTATGTTATCTTTTCATAAAATAAAAAATTTATTTTATTTGGATAATCATGCAAAAAGTTATGCAGAATGCACTATAATGATCATATATTGGCCTCAAAATTAGGAAACAAACTCCAATGGCTAAATGAAATTAAAAACGCTATAAAAGATGATTCAAAAGTGTAGGAATGATCAAGACTTCCAATGAAAAGTGAGAAGAATATTGAGAAGTCCATTTGAGCTCCAAGTTGCAAATATTTCATTTTTTCTCTCTTACTCTTATGTGGAATTTCAAATTGTAAAAGAGAGATTGTGAAGTGTTCTTGTGTTATTAATAATTGCTATCTCTTGAGTGAAAAGAACTTGTGTCTTACCTCTTGAGCGAAGAAAAGACGAGTGAAAGTCTATGAGTAAAAGATGTGTGTCTTTCCTCTTGAAAAAGAGAAAAGACAAAAGTTGTAAATGACTTCTTCCTTGCCCCATTTGGAACAAAGGAAATGTGTTAGTGGAATCTACGATAATTTCGAAGTCGAGAAATCGAAGTGGTAACGTAAGTCAAGGTGTGGCCGAACCTCATCAATAAATCACCGTGCATTTTGTGTTTATCTTTTGACTCACTTTCCTTCCTATTTATATTCATGTGATATGATTGCTTTTGCAATTTAACGAATCAATTTTAAGCTTTCGAGATGATTTTCGAAAAATCGATATTTTCGATTTAGCATCAATTCAACCCCCCCTCTTAGTGCCTTATGATCCTACAATTGGTATCAGAGCAAAGTTACTCTCATTTCTTTTTTTAAGATTTAACTATCTTTTAGAGCATACACTATTTTTTAAAGAAGGATCTTACATTTTTTATCTGTCGAGTTTTAAAGATTATTCTTTTGCTTCTTGAAAAATTATAATGAAAGCATATTTATGTTCATTTTGATGCGTGGGAAGTTATAGAAAATAGTTTTGAAAAGCCAAAACAAATTTTAAATGATGTTTCCATTGATATTTCTTTCTTTGAATATGACGATTTTCAAATGTCGATTGAAAATTTTGACTACAATACAAAAAATGCCTTTTATTCATCTTTAGATTTTATGCATCGAATCTTATTTCCAAATGTTCTACCTCTCATGAAATTTGAAAATTTTGTTAGAAAGGTACGAAAGTAGCAACTTTGACAAAAATGACACGTCGAATGTGGATAATGAACAAAACGATAGTTCTATATTCACGACATCCAAGAACAAAGTGTTATGTTTAATGGCAAAAAGTTAAAATGATGATGTAACATCAATTTCATCTTATTCATCTACTAATGATAGTGATGATGTTGTTGATATTGTTTTTTTATGTTCATAAAGAATTTATTTCTCTTATTCAAAAGCATATTTCTCTCAAAAGAAAAAAACTTTAATAAATGATTTTCATATCATGAAAGATAACTATGATTCTCTTAAAAAGAAAAATGATGCATTCTTAATTCAAATAGATACATTAAAAAGAAAAAATGATTCTTTTTCATTATTCTGTGCATCTTGTGAATCTCTAAGAGTTGAGAAATCAAAATTAATTGTATTGCATAATTCTCTCAAAAAGGAAAATGATGCATTCTTAATTCAAATAAATACTTTAAAAAAGAAAAATAATTTTCTTTCATTATCTTGTGCATCTTATGAATATTTAAGAGTTGAGAATTCAAAATTGATTGTACTGCATGGTGAGTTACAAAAGAAAAATATTTCTTTACAAAACTTCTTAGATAAAAAATTACTAGTTTTTAGAAAAATATTAAGAATTTTAAGAAGCTTATTCATGTTGTCAAAACTCCTATAAAGAATATTTCTCACGCACCACAAAAGAAAAATGATTCAAACAAAAATTTTAAAAACACAAATGAATATTATTTGAAATATTATTATTTTTTTAAACCTAAGCATTTTCATGATTATCATTTGAAAAATAAATTCTCTTATGATAGTTCTCTTAGTGCTAAAAATTTTCATGTCTCCCATAATGATACTTTGAAGTTTAGATATCAACATAGTCACTCTATTAGACCATCTACTATTTGTCATTATTATAATTCTCATTGTCATTATTCATTTAAATGTCAAATTAAAAAATCTATCAATATGAGCGTGAAATTGATGTGCGTTTCTAAAAGAACCAAAATTAATCATGTTAGACCTAAACAAATTTGGGTATCAAAATACAAATGATTTCTTTTTGTAGGTGTAGTTCATAAGGAATGAAGAAGAATAGTTCAAGTAAATTGAAGGCACACACTTTGTGATTGTGTGATATGAAAAGAAAAACAATAGTGAAATTGAAATGAGTTTGAGGCATAAAAGTTTACAGTAAAAATATTTTGGTATATATAAATGAAAATTTGAACTCATTTTGATATGATGCATATTTTATGTCTTGAATTTGTTAATTTATTATCATGATATATACATAAATAATTTTTTATTATGATTCGTGTGCATACTAGAATTATGTAGCTCATTTAATTTTGAAAGTGTCTATATTACTCATATTGTCTAAATATATTTGATGGGAATATGTCACATGCATGATGGTTGATAAATTACTCAAGGTGTGACCAAATTTCGTCAACAAATCACCGTGCATCTTGTGTTTATCTTTTCTCTCACTCTCGTTCTTATTTTATTATTCATGTGATATGTATAGGATTCCGAGTCACTAAGAAAGGGGGTGAATTGATGTTAAAATTAAAAATATCGATTTAACGAAAATCATTGTGGAAGTTTAAAATTAATTCGTTAATATTTAACCAACACAATAATAATCAACTCATATAAATAAGAAAGTAGGAAGGAGAGAGAGAGAAAAACAAACATATGAACACAAGGTAATTTGTTGACGAAGTTCGGCCACACCTTAGCCTACGTCCTCGCTCTGACTTCTTAATCTTGAGACCGTCGGAAATTTCACTAATACCCTTCCTTTATTTTAAATGGGACAAGGAAGAAACCATTTACAACTCTTGTCTTTTCTCCTTTTCAAAAGGTAAGACACACCTCCTTCACTTCTACGCTTGCACTTGTCTTTTCTTCGATCAAGTGGTAAGATAGAATCCCTTTTCACTCAGAATCTAAACAACTATTAAAATATCATAAGAACACTCAACAATCTCTCTTTTACAATTTGAAACCTCACACAAGAGTAAGAGAGAAAGAATTGAAAGATTTACAACTTGGAGCTTAAATGAACTTCTCAAATGTTCTTCCAACTTTTTCTTGAAAGTCTTAATTATTCCTACACATTTTGGTCCTCTTTTATAGTCTTCTTAACTTCATTTAGCCGTTGGGACTTGTTTCCTAATTTTGATGTCAAAATATGTCTATTATAGTACATTCTGCGCGCTGACTGGTCGACTTCTTTGTACTATTTTAAGTGTAACCTTTTGTACAGTTATCCAAATGATATGATATTTTTTTCTACGGAAAGCCAACAAAAATATCTACAACTTTGATATTCATCGTTCATCCAAAATTGAGTGCGATCATAGCCAAATATTAATTCAAAAGTCAGTATATAAAAATGTTCATTTCAAATAAAACATTTTAGACCTTTACTATTTTATATTTAACTTTTCATACAAATAAGATGATATTTGATTCTCCACAAAGATAAAAAAAATTATCTACAACTATTATATTTGGCCATTAATGTAAATTTCCAGAAAACATAAACAAATATTAATCGAAAGTTTAGTGGATGAAGCAACTCATTTATATTTAAATTTTTCGATATTTTAAATATAACTCTAATTTTTCAAAGTTTGTGTCATCAAAACATAATTATATAGGACATAAAAACTTTTCTCCAACAATCTTCCCCTTTTTTATGAATATAAACAGAGAAATATGATAAGTATATGAGTTGGGAAGTAAAAAATATTAATGTCAATTTTACTCTCCCTAAAACTAGGATTTCATGAATATGCCCATAAGTCTTAATTGTAAGATGCTTTTCATGTATAGTTATATTTATGAGGTACATGTAATAAATCAGAGGTTATATATATTTTTTCTATATAAATTTCTCTTATGTTTTTATCATATTTCTCCCCATTTTTGTTTCATAAAAAAATAGTTTGCATGAAGTATATAAGAAACAATATGTAATTCTCCCTTAATCATGTCATCTTTCTAAATTTTTCATTCCCCCCTCTTTTGTCATATTAGATACGATATGTAAAGTGTCATAAGAGAGAAGAGAGATGAAACTAATTTTTATTCTTTTATCACATCTATAAGAATTATTTCATGCATAATATATGTGATAGGCAAAAATAACTCCTCCTAAGGTCATGACTAATTTATAATAGTAAAATATAAAATCAATTGAATAACATGCTTCAAAAAAATTATATCAGGAATCAAAACATTGCATAAAATTTTGAGACAATAATGATATATCAAATTTAAATTAAATAATATCAAGTAACTAAAAATTTGACAATAAGGGTAACAAGTCATATTCAAAATAAATTGAGGAAATGATATTTCATACTTTTAAACAAGTTCTCCCTATCTTTATGACCAATTTTTGTTATCTTTCTAAGTTCTTTATCTATTTCTTCTTTTTTAAAGAACCAATAACACTATAATATTATGAATGAGAAGTCAAAGCTTAAATATTTTAAGTATAAGGGTCATGTCAAGATATGGTAAAATAGTTTTGTAAATCATGAGAATGTACATTTATGCATATGTAAGTCAAATAATTAATATATTTCATTGTACGACATAAACATCTTAAATATAAATACATATACAAATTTTCATTTGTGCAAGAGAGAAATGATTTAAGCATCATTCCAAATTTAATGGTCAAATGTCATACGATATAGGAATACTCAAATGATAACAAATTATGACCACCTGCTAAAAAAACAAATTATGACCACATAAATTTATGCATATTAATTTTATAGCACAAGATTTCATATGGAAAGACAACTACAAATGAAACATATGAAAAAATATTTTTCAAATTTTGATTAAAATTGAAAGACAACAAAGTTTTGAAATTTTGATTAAAATTTCAAAACTTTGTTGTCTTTCAATTGCAAACTCATAAAGCATCGAATGTGATAAGTAGTAAAGTTCAAATAAATATGCATAAACACAATATTTAAGAAATAAGCATGATAAGTAGAATTTCCAGAAATGAACTTTTGAACAATCATAAGTTTATACACAAATTATAATAATTAGTAAACAAGTATAAAGCACAAATGACCATGACACGATAGTATATCCAATTTTTCATTTGTATATTTAAAATAATACTTTTACTATAAAATTTGTGTTTGTGCTCCTTCAAATACATTTTTTCTTTTGTTTCTTTGTCACAAGATAATAATCAAATTGGTGACAATTAATGAAACTAAAAAAGTATTTAAAATTTAACCTTTTACACTCTCTTAAAATGTTAATACCTATTTCAAATTATGGATAAGGGAAATAATTTTCATTAAATGTCATAATAATTTGAAATATGAAAGAATAAGTTTTCATGTCAAAATATTTTACAAAGATGAGCATAGAAATCAATTTTGATAGAAAATGTATACAGCAAGCCAAAAATGATATCTTTAATGATATGTTTTATTTCAAACATGTGCATCAGCATAGAGTTTAGCAATTAGATGTATTATGTAATAATTTTTAAATGGCACATCAATATGATCAATTATCTTATTCCAAATTATAATATGCATGTGTGTCCAAATGATATAGTGTAATAAGTCAAAATTCATAATAAGTTCATGCACTAAAGCTCATAACACAAGAGTCATATAAATCTTGTGACAAACATATTTATTATAAATATAAAATCTTTTTTTTATAGATAAACAAGAATTATTCAAATTTAAAAGATTTAACATTTATATTTTCACGTGTCTTTTTGTTTTGCCAAATTCAATGAATGGTCATGATAATAAGCATGTCAAAAAATAAAAATAAACATAAATTTTTCTTTCTTCGGCGTGTGAACAAGATAGATTTTGCAAGTATACTATCATAAGTCAAAAGAAGATATTATGTATTAATTTTAAAATCCTCCATTAATTTGTATTTAGAAATATTCAAAGATATTCAATTATGATATCAAGATATTAGAATATCAAGTGTCATCAACCAAAAGTATGGGAGAATTAAATTTTAATCAAACAAAATCATTTACTATTTTTCACTGAAAAAATATGATTCTTTTATATTTTAAAATCATTGGCATCATATAATCACATTGAATCACAAATATCAAGATGCAAAATAGTACACAATATTCATATAAATTAACTATACATGCTTAATGTCAAAATCAACATATTTTGAAAGTGAAGAATCATGCATGTAAACTTTAGTATTAATATGAGTGTCCTTATTTTTCATAAATATGATTTTCATATTGAATTACTAATATAATCCAAAAATATCAATTTATCAATCATTATGCATGTGAGATATTTTCATAAAACATAATTAGGCAACATGAGTAATATAGACACGTTCAAATTAAATGAGCAATATAATTTTAGTATCACAAGAATCATAATCAAATATTATCTTTATGAATGTATCATAATAATAAAATGACAAATTCAAGACATAAATTTGCATCATATCAAAATGAGTTCAAATTCTCATTTTCATATACCAAAATACTTTTATCGCAAACTTTTATGCATCAAACTCATTTGAACTTCATTGTTGTTTTTCTTTTCATGTCACACAACTACAAAGTGTGTGCCTTCACTTTACTTAAAGCATTCTTATTCATTCCTTGTGAAGTACACATACAAAAAAAAATCATTTGCATTTTGGTACCCAAAGTTGTTTGAGTCAAATATGATTAATTTGGTTCCTCTAAGAACCCACATCAATTTCATGCTTATATTAATAGATATTTTAATTTGACATTCAAATGAATAATGACAATGAGAATTACAATAATGACAAATAATAGATGGTTAAATAGAATGATTATGATGATGATGATATACAAACTTGAAAGAATCAATATGGAAAACATGAATATTTTTAGCACCAAGAGAACTATAATAAGAGAATTTATTTTTCAAATAATATTCATGGAAATTCTTAGGTTTAAAATAATAAGAATATTTCAAATAATATCCATTTGTATTTTTAAAATTTTTGTTTGAATTATTTTTCGTTTGTGGTGCATTAGAAATATTCTTTATAGGAGATTCGACAGGATGAATAGACTTCTTAACATTATTAATGTTTTTTCAAGGACTAGTAATTTTTTTATCTAAGAATTTTTGTAAAAAAAATATTTTTCTTTTCTAACTCATCATGCAAAACAATTAGTTTTGAATTCTCAACTCTTAAAGATTCATAAGATGTACAAGATAATGAAAGAGAATTATTTTTTCCTTTTTAAGGTATCTATTTGAATTTATAATGGATCAATTTTCTTTTTAAGAGAATAATGCAATACAATTATTTTTTAATTCTCAACTCTTGAAGATTCATAAGATGTACAAGATAATGAAAGAAAATCATTTTTTTTCTTTTTAAGGTATTTATTTGAATTAAAAATGCATTTTCAAGAGAATCATAGTTATCTTTCATGATATGAAAATCATTTATTAAAGTTTCCTTTTTCTTTTTAAGAGAAATATGCTTTTGAAGAAGAGAAACAAATTCTTTATGAACATTAAAAGCAATATCATCATCATTACTATCGTTAGTAGATGAATGGAATGAAGTTGAAGTTATCTCATCATCATCACTTTTTATCATTAAGCATAACACTTCATTCTTAGATACCCACATTTGACGTGTCATTTTTGTCAAATTTGCTACTTTCGTACTTTTCTAACAAAACTTGTCAAATTTTATGAGAGGTAGAACATTTGAAAATAAGATTCAAGGCATAAAAATTTAAAGAGGAATAAAATACATTTTTGACATTGTAGTCAAGTTTTTCGATCGACATTTGAAAATTGTCATATTCAAATAAAGAAAGATCAATGGAAACACAATTTAAAATTTTATTTGGCTTTTCAAAATCATTTTCTATAACTTCCTACATATCAAAATCAATGAGACATAAATATGCTTTCATTCTAATTTTCCAAAAAGCAAAAGAATACTCTTTAAAACTCGGTGGGTAAAAAATGGAAGATAATTCTTCAAAAAATGGTGCCATGCTCTAAAAATGATTAAATTTTAAAAAACATGAGAACAACAAGAGGAGGGTGAATTTATGTTAAAATAAAAAATGTCGATTTAACGAAAATCGTTGTTGAAGTTTAAAATCGATTCGTTAATATTTAAATCAACACAATAGTAATCAAATCATATAAATAATGTAGGAAGAAGAGGGAGAGAAAAAGATAAACACATGAACGCAACGCAATTTGTTGACGAGGTTCGGCCACACCTTGGCCTACGTTCTCGCTCTGATATGTCGACCTCGAGACCATCGGAGATTTTACTAATATCCTTCCTTCTTTCCAAATGGGGTAAGGAAAAAATCCTTTACAACTCTTATCTTTTCTCCTTTTGAAAAGGTAAGGCACACCTTCTTCACTCATATGCTTTCGCTTGTCTTTTATTCGCTCAAGAGATAAGACTCAACATCTTTTCACTTAAGAGCTAAACAACTATTAAAATATCACAAGAACACTTAACAATCTCTCTTTTACAATTTGGAATCTCACACAAGAGTAAGAGAGAAAGAATTGGAAGATTTATAATTTGAAGCTCAAATGGATTTTTCAAATGTTCTTTCCACTTTTCGTTGGAAGTTTTGATTATTCCTACACCTTTGAGTTCTTTTTATAGCCTTCTTAGCGTCATTTAGCCGTTGGGACTTATTTTCTAATTTTGATGCCAAAATATACTGGCCGACTTTCATGTACTATTTTAAACATAATTTTTTGTACAGTTATCCAAATGATATGATTTTTTATTCTATGAAAGGCTAACAGAAATCTCTACAACTTTGGTCATTCATCTAAAATCGAGTGCGATCATAGACAGATATTAATTCAAAAGTCAGTATACAGAAGTATCCATTTCAAATAAAATATTTTAGATATTTACTCTTTTATACTTAACTTTTCATATCATCATCCAAATAAGATGATATTTGATTATTTACAAAGATAAGAGAATTATTTATAACTTTTATATTCATCCATTAATGTAAATATCGTGGAAACATAAACAAATATTAATCGAAAGTTTAATGGATGAAGCAACTCATTTCTATTTAAACTTTTTCGATATTTTAAATATAACTCTATTTTTTTCAAAGTTTTGTATCATCGAAACATAATTATATATGGCATAAAAAATTTTCTCGAACAATATGATTGCTTTTGTGATTTAACGAATCAATTTTAAGCTTCCGCGATGATTTTCGTAAAATCGATATTTTCGATTTAGCACAAAGCCACCCGCCTCTTGATACATTATGATCCTACATATGAGTCGTTAACCTGAGTTGAGTTGGATCAAATTTTTGCCTTAGAAGGAGCTCAACTCAAAATCGGATCGAGAGATTACCCCTATCTCTATAGCCTTGTCCGTAGGCGTGCATGGGCCAGGCTAGCGCGCGAACCCCGTAGACTCTAAGTGTGATGATCTCGAAAGGCATGTAGTGCTCGTGGAAATCACCCATATGCGCAGTCCGAAAGGATGGGCACCATAAGGTGCAGCCCACCAAACCTTTTTTTAATTGTACTTGAACAAAAACTATAAATTGATAGAAAAACTATCGAAGGCAGCGAAAATGTGAATTTTTTTCTTAAATTTTTTCTATCATTTATGAAGGAATATATAATTTTAAATTGCATTTTATTGCTTTGTGACAATTTATGTAATATAATTATCTGATTTGAAAATTGATAGAAAGTTATAGAAATTAAAGGAAACTCTGAATATTTTGCTGTAATTTTCTATCATATTTGGAAATGCATATATTAAGTTTTCTTGTAACTAATTAATCTCATGTGAATCAAATATATGCATGATAGAAATTTAATCACATAAGTTTTGAGTATATAACTAATTTCACATGATATCTCAAAAAACGTGCATGATTTGAAAATTCTATATAGATAGTATTTTTTTTTCATATGTAAAAATGCATGCCATGCTGATTATGTGAAAAAATTAATTAATTTTCAACACGTTGTTCTATCACGATGATATTTCTGTTTTATTAAATTTAGAAAATAAAATTTTGGTGTGATTAGTTTGTCTAATTACTTAAACATAGACAAATAAAAAATGAAATGATTAGTATGTCTAATTACTTGAGAAAACATGAGACATTAGATTATTCGTTGAACCAAAATGTAGAAATGATTTGTCACATTATTAATTTAATAAATAGTAATTATTCTTAGAATAGTGGGAGATAATTAGGAGAATAACGATTTCTCGATGTCATTATCCTTAAATTATGTCTTCAATGTTTTTCATAAATTAAAACACGCATAACATACATTTCTCTTCTCTTATGAACTTGTATTTTTAAATCTCGCATCAAAGCTCATAATTGTCCACTGAAACAAAGAGGATAAATTGAACGATGAAAATTATGATATTTAGCATTATAAAATTTAATATCTCTTAAAAGAATAAGATGTTTTAGAGACTATATAAAATGTTATGCCACACTCAGCATTTAGTAACATTGCCCAACATAGGAGTGTTAAAGTATTCGAAACTTAGTCCAAAAATTAGAAGATCATGTGTGACTTTGAGATTTAAACCATGATTTAATTGTGACAATGAGTTTTATTTCCTTGTGATTTAGTTCTTGACCATGTGCTACTAGTGCAGCTCACAATTGAACTATGCATACTAGTGTAACTCACAATTTGTTTATAAAAAAAATAGTATGGAGAATTTGCTTCCGCCTGCTGGGTACTTCATAAATTACCTCCATAATAATATTATTAATTTATAGAAGACATAATGTCCAAGGTGAATAAGAATATTTATCCCGAACTTCTATTCTTATTTTGGAAGATACTTTTTCCATCTGTTTTCTAATACCCAACAAAAAAAATTTTTTTTGACGTGTGAAGACAAGTTCTAAGATGAAGGTCCGAACTTTTAGCTCAACCATTGAGACCATTGTTGACTTTAGAAACACTAAATCATAGAAAAAAAACTATTTTTAATCTCCTGAAATACTCGAAATAATTGTTGTATTCTCATTGAAGTTTATTTATTTCCAATGTTGAAGTACATTCAGTTAAATAAATTGGTTGAATGTGAAGTATATTGTAGTTGTGAAATTTCCTATTTGGAGTTAAATTTTTTGGTTTGGACAATTTTATTCTTTTCTTTTCTGTGGTCATCTTTCTACAATCGATCAAGTTAAACTAGTAATATGACAATTGCCAATTATAAATCTGACAGATGTAATATTGCTTTACCTAAACACTTCAAAACAAAGTTTATTTAAACTAATTACTATATATTTACTATCAATAATTGTTTCCTTAAAGCATGAACCTCCACTTAATTAGCAAATGCCTTGTTAAAAAAAAAAGTTTAATTAAGTCGATTGGAGTAATTTTTGGAGTTTTTTTATTTTTATCAAGATTTATCCATTTTGTGCTAAACGAAATAATCAATTAATAATCAAACGTCATTAATCAGATAATAAGCAAATAAAAGTTTAATAAATATCACTATATATATTACTTATATTACCTTTGCCTAATATTTCTATTCTCGCTGGATGGCTCGCGTCCTCTCCCCAAACCTAAGAGGGGCTTCGGCGATCGCCGGAGGGCGCCGCCTCCTTCCGCCCGTCGCCGCAAGCCTACTCTGCGTACGTAACCACTCCGGTTGGTCCGAGAGGGCGCAGCTCGTGGAGTTGGAGATCGACGGCGATGTAGACGCCGGGGTGCGCCTCATCGACGAGGCCATCCAGGCCATCATCGTCCGTCGCGCGGCGCCCGACTGGCTCCCCTTCGTACCCGGAGCCTCGTACTGGGTACCCCCGCGTAAGACGCGTTCCCGCAGCGGAGCTGCCTACGCCGCACACGGCCTCGGTCTCGTCGAGCTCGTCGGCAGGCTGACGAATCCGTTGACGGAGGAGGAGGCTCTGTCGTTCACCACCAGCCGTGGATGGCCCTCGTCCGCGTACTTCTTCGGAGGTATGTAATCGTTGTGGTTTTCTGGTTCGACTTTATTCTTGATCGGGTAAAAATTGGAAATTTACTCGATCTTTTGGCTACTTATGTTGTCGTTTGATTAGAAAGTTTAAATGTAGCATCTCTGATCTCCCATAATTGCCAGATTGTGCTAAAAATTTTTGTTTTACATTTCTCATCGAAAGATATAGACAGGGGCCTCGACTCCTTGATGTGCAAAAAGGAAAAAAAAAGTGCTGGTGTCATTGTTAGCCTATGAATCACTGCTGGTTTCTCTAATAACTTTTGATATGATTAAAATTGCCCAGGAAAGGACTTAGGAGTCAGTTTTATTATGGGAATTTGTTTGGTCGTTGAATATGAAACTGAACGAAAATGTCACACAAGTAAAACAGGGTAGTAGACGTCATAAATGTTTATTTTTGGAGAAACATGAAAATACTGTTGGAGTCCATACACTCATGGATATAGGACGGTGATATATTAGAAGTTGGTTTATCTATGAGTTTCTCTTAGGCCACAAGTTTTGTACGCAACTAATGCTGCTAACATTTTACATGCCAATGGACAATTTCTGTCAAATCATATGTTGATCTGGAGTACAGTCTTGTGCGGGAATTATCTGATTTCAACCTATATTTTCTGTGACATGAAAGAGTAGCTGGGTAAGGAGTGATGTTATGGTATTCTACTTATTGCAAGAATGATGAGAACTTGGTTCTGTTGTATGAACAAATGATGAAAATGTCAGAGAAGAATTCTTTTGGGGCTTACGATTATGGCCAAAAGATAATTAATATTCTGACGCCTGATGTGAATCTCATTTCCATCATGCTGTCTTTATGATCTGCCAATCATAAATAAATATATGTTCATTATTTGACAATTGTCCATTTTGTATACTCATTCGGTTGCCTATAATGTTTGCCTGAATATATGTTTGTGTGTGTGTGTCTGTGTATGGGTGCTAAGGAGGGTGGCTGGATGATGCAACAGTCTTCAAAGGTCCTCCTAACAATGCAGAGATGGTGTTTTAGATGACAATTTGTTGTGTGGGAGGGGGATTAGGGGTGGGGTGGGATTTTGATTGGATGGCTGAGGCAGGCAATGACGTATTGGATGATGTGGCAGACAAACGAGAATAAGAGAGTGGTTGAGACCAGTTGATGATGTGGCAAATAGATAACGATGATGGGGTAAGAACTGAGGAGATCTGAACAGAAGGGTGCATTGATGAGCATGAGGGACTAGATGGCAATGGTGCGAAAGGAGGACAGGGGTGGGGCAACTTTGTCAATGCACTGGGGTTGCCAACGATAGAGATGGAGGAGCTTTGACTCTGGATCTTGACCCATGGGGTCACACTAGGATTTGGCATCCATGATCTCAAAAGAAGAGGAGGAAGGTTGTAATGCCAAAGATTTCGTTTTCTTTTTGTCTTCATTGTCATTGATCCAATTGTATGTCGTGATAAAACAAAAGTGACCTTCTGATGGCAAGAGATATGCAATATGATGCAATGGTATATATCAAAATCGAGATTTTTGCTTGGTTGCTGAGGCGGAGGTGATTCCTCACTAGAGCATACCGAGCAGGTGGCTCCTAGTTCAGGCGACTTTTGCGTGTTATGCGACACGGGGGAGGAGGACATCCCTCACCTCTTCTTTGAGTGCTCAGTTGTTGTTGAGATATGGAGGGGGATGAAGCCTGCATATGTGAACGCTCTCGAGATTGAGTTTTGGATGTCGCTGCAGGATTTGATAGCGAGAGGTGACCAGGAGAGGAGATTCCCATGATTCAATTTTCTTGCAGTTACTTGGATCATTTGGCTTCAAGGGAGCACACTATTTTTGTGAGAGAACGATGCTGCATTGAAAATATTGTACACCACATTGATTTGGAGGAGGGGATAGCACCTCTTGTTTATTTGTATATTTCAATTTTCTTACTTTTGCTACCCTTTATATACGTGTAAATTCTTCACCTGTTTTATGGTCTAATACAAAGTGAATGACTAACCAAACTTTGTAGTTATCGTTGTGGTTCTAAAAAACAAAACATCATGATAATGTGACGCCTACATTAAATCCATATATATGTGTGTGTATACATACATACATTATGAAGAAATGCGTGTGCATAAGGAGGGGATGTTTGGAAAAATTTGAAGAAATGAGGATGTTGAGATGGATGTGTGGTCATACAAGATTAGTAAGATTAGGAATGATCATATATGTGAACGAGTCGGAGTGGCTCCTATTAGTGAGAAAATGGTAGAGAATCGTTTGAGATGGTTTGGTCATGTTCAGAGAAGACCATTAGATGCGCCAGTAAGAAGAGTAGATCAAATAATCTGAAGTCCGATTAAAAGAAGAAGAGGAAGGTCAAGGCGGACACTTGACGAACTAATAGAGCAAGATCTATTGATGAATAATATACCGAAAGGTTTGGTTACTAATAGAGCGGAATGACGTCGTATGATCCATGTAGCTGACCCCACCTAGTGGGATAAGGTTTTGTTGTTGTTTGTACTTTTGGGTTTTCCATTTTTGAAATTCTCAGGAAGCAACTTTCCTGATTTCCTCAGCCACACTTCGAAGTACCTTTACATGACACAGTGAAGAAAACAGAATTAAGTGATGATATGTTCATCTTTATGTAATTTACGTGCTTATGCCACTCCCATATGTTTCAGGTATGTCTCCTCAACAACATAAGACCCCACAGGAGACCGATGTAGAATCTGACGATGAAAGCAAATGAAAATGCCTGATTACTCTCAGGTGAGTGTCGTCTTTGCTTTGAAGAACAAGTAACGTCAGAGCATCATGTTGTTAGCAAATTCTTGGAAATCTGTTATTGTTTTCTTTGATGTTTGAAGCACTGATTCACTAGAATCAGTGACATTTAGAAATCAAAGTTACTGATTATTAACCGGAAGAAGATTATGGCCATCAGAAATATATGTTTGTAGTATTTTGGAATCCTTTTTCTTGTCTGTGGCATGTTATTCCAGGACACAATGGTTTTACAGTGTAAATATTGGGGCCATCGAACCAGGGGGGGTATTACAGTCTGGAAAGCATACAACACATGGATAGGGAACGCCGTTGGAGCCCAGATCATGCGGAGCATCTGAATGATCTACCAACGTGTTGCTTCATTTGTTCGTGGCCCAAAAGTGGTCTCAGCAAAATTACTGTGTTATATGTTTATCAATCACGTGTTATATTTTCTTTGGCTTTCTTGCATTTCTTTTTCTGGATATTGGATGTCCCCATACACAAGGATTTCTATAACTCTAAAGAGGGGTTATGTAGTATTGTTGTCTATTCATTTGAGACTAATTTATTTATGCAACTTAACACCATTTTATAATTTTCTGAATAATATTGATACTAGAAAACTCCGCCTATGTTTTATAGTCGGTCCCAAGCCCGGATAAAGGAGGAGGGTTGTGTTAGGTCTCGACAGTCAGCATAAAACCCTGTCGAATCTCGTGAACATGAATCAACGAATGAGCGGAATGACGTCGTATGATCCATGTAGCCGATCCCACCTAGTGGGATAAGGTTTTGTTGTTGTTGTATATGTTTATCAATCACAATGTGGCTTTTGTATATTCGAATGGGCCTTGGACGATGATATCCATGTTGGATAATAAATGACCTCTGTGGGATAATATGACATGTTCTGCTTTTATCATTTTGCATGGTAATGACTTTTTACTAAAAGAATAAATTTTTAGACTAAATGTGAGATGAAAACAAAAGTTCACTATTTTTTATACAATTTACCCATCGTTAACTACGTTTTTGTAACCCGCCATTCTTTGTTTCAATGTTTCCCTTTCCCGAGTAAATAAAAGAAAGGAAAAAAAAAAGAATAATCTTTGGTTCTCGTCGGAGAAAAATGTACTTTTGAATTATCACACTAGTATTTTGTTTTCTTAGAAAAGAAAACTTGCGCGATGGAACTTGTGTGATAACAAGAAGATTATCACTTTACATTTAAATTTATACAAAAAGGAAATATATTTCAATTCATCGTTTTTCTTTTTTTTCCAAATTATGTGACACTTCCACAATATTTGAATTTATTTTTGTTTAATCCATTGTCACTTTATCTGTTAAATTCTTTTATTTATCAGAATACAATAACACCCTTCACCAATATTGAGAGAAAAAGATATATTCAAGATAGTAACAAAAGAAAAGCAAGGTTTCGCCGGATATATTCAAGATAGTAACAAAAGAAAAGCAAGGTTTCGCCGTTTAAATTTATTTCCTTTTATTTGTATTATTTTTCCTACATTATTAAATGTTAAAAGTGTAATTATTTAATAAAATAAAATAAAATTGGGGTGCCACACTACGAAAAATACTGTCGACATTTTATTTTATTTACATTTTTATCTTTATCTATGTAAAAATAGAGTTGACATTTTTATCTTTATTTACATAATTGAAAAGTCGACGGTGGAAACTTAAATCTGAAAATAAAAGCATGGTTCCGAACCAAACCCGTTAAGCGTCGATTACGACCTCGCCTCCATCCTCTTTTCACCTTCTCCGTCTGCCCGGCGTACGCACACGCGCTGCCGGCGATGGACGCAGCCGGCGGAGCGATTCCGGCCCAAGGGGGGCAGCCGCAACAGCCTCCAGCGCCGGCGGAAGGTTCCATGGCTCCGAAGGCGGAGAGGCTGAACGCGGTGGTGGTGCAGCAGCTGAACCTGGAGTCCGTGAAGACCCGAGCGATCGGCCTGTCCAAGGCCATCTCCCGCATCCTCGAGGACTTCGATGCCTACGCGCGCACCAATTCCACCCCTAGATGGTATGACTTTTCTCGCGCTTGTCGCCACTACTTACGACGAGAGCAATGGATTGTTTCCTAGGGTTAATTTTTCTTGTGGGCATTGGATTGCTAAAGTTTCTAGAATTTGGATCTCTTTGGTTCGAATCTATTTGGGTTAATGTCCCTGACTCATGCTTTCAACTTGAAGTTTGTTGAATCGTAGCTGTTTAGCATTAGATTGGAATTGCTAGGTGAAGTTGTGTGGAACCATGACATGTAGACACAGACGTCTCGTTTGTGTATAATGCTTTCGTATATCAGTGTAGACGGATGCACATTTCGCATGCTCAGTGATATGACTATTTGGTCAACTGTTGAATGACGATTGTGCAACCCAATACAATTGTTTAGTGATCTTTCTAGGGCTGTAAAGAGTTTGATAAACTAAACAGAGAAATAGCTTTTGGTGCAGCGACATACTCCATTCGTGAAGCAAGAAGTTTCGGTCCAATTCTCAACTCTGGGACCTCATAACTTCCCATTTAATCCTATCTCAAAAACTTCCCACATAACTGAGATTTATAGATAGATGAAAAGTGTAAGTGTCCTTTCTGTTGGGTATGATAGTAATATTGATGCATCTCTCGAACACTTGTTCAACAATCTGGAAGAATGTATGTTTAGTTTTTCAAGTATATATTTATTATACAGTTGATTATCAGTCTTCCTATAAAACGTCTTAGGGTTTCATTATGCTTATCATAATATAGTTTAAAGTACATTTGAACCTTTTGGGATTTTCAGGAGTTCAATAGTGTTTCTTTTAATTTGCGAATTTGATTAAATATTTTTTTCTTCCTCAAAGTGACAAGTAGACTATGCATTGTAGGCAAGATGTCCTTGGCCAGTTCTCGATGGTAAGCATGGAGCTTTTCAACATCGTGGAGGATATCAATAATGTTTCAAAGGCATTTGTGGTGCACCCGAGAAATGTAAATGCTGAGAATGCGACAAGTATGTTTAACAGTTTTCTTTTAAAGTACATAGGATTTGAATTTACAAGACGTAGATTTGCTCACTAAACTTTTAAACATCTTTGTCTCAATGTTATTGAACAAAGCTATGATGATTACGCGACCTATGGTTGCTAGTATTTCAAAGTATCTGACAAATTTAAGCTCACAATAAACCTGTAGAAAAACAAATAGAAACAATATTTCAAGGTTGATAGGGTAGAAAGGTTAAACAAAAGACGAAAATGGTATAATATAGTTGTCCAACATATTTTGTGTCAACTAGGTTTAAGGCATCCCCCAAATTTATGGGCCATGAATTCTAATGAAGTAGTGTGAGTTACTTCCAAAGCATCCTTCATATTGTCCTCGCAAAATATATGCTTGAAATTTATGCATATCATATCCTTATCTACAACTTTTCTGTCTTATATATCACTGTTTCAAACTATAACTGGTTTCTCATGCAGCTTTATTTCTGAAACTGCTAACAATTTGTGGCCTTTTATTGACACAGTATTACCGGTAATGCTCTCGTCAAAATTGTTACCAGAGATGGAAACAGAGGACAACACAAAAAGGGAGCAACTATTATACGGAATAAGTAATCTCCCTGTAAATGCACAGATTGAAAAATTAAAGGTAGTCTGATCTTAAGATGTTCTATTTTTTGTAGACAATAAGGCCATATCTGTTGGTCTGTAATAATTACTACTTGGAACTTTACAGGCCAGAATTGATATGATTGGATCAGCCTGTGATGCTGCTGAAAAGGTTATAGCAGATTGTCGTAAAGCCTTTGGATTAGGTACTCGCCAAGGGCCTACACTAGTTCCAACTTTGGACAAAGTGCAAGCTGCAAAAATCCAAGAGCAAGAAAATCAACTGAGAGCAGCTGCAAACATTGGAGAAGGTGCTTTTTCTGTTCGATTTTTCATTGATAATTCATAAAGGATCCATGACCACATTTTGGTCAATGGCAGCAAACTAAGCACCAAAAAACAATAATTTTGATTTTGATTTCAAATAACCGAACTGAGAAAAATGTTGATACAGGGTTACGAATACCACTGGATCAGAGACAGCTCCCCACATCTCTTCCTGCTCATCTCATGGATTCGATGAACTTTGGTGATGGTTCTCAGAGTCATGGGATTAATTCTGGTAAATTAACTCTTTTTATTTGTTTACATAATTTGATTCTTGCATTCTCACTTGTGATCCTACTTTTTTCTCAGTAGAAGCATCCAATTTTTTCATGGGCTCCTCAAAAAAAAAAAAAAAATGGGCTTATTGAGTCTTTATCATATTATTATGTGATCCTTTTATTTTCTATTTGCTCATTTTCCATATCCTTTAGTCTCGATCGTCTGTGCTGAAACTGTAGCTTTACTATTGTTAATTCTTTTTTCAGGTGTGGGCCAGAAAAGTATTCCATTATCTAATCCTGTGAACACTCAGGGTGCTATGTTGCAGGTTCTTATCTACTGACCAAAAATGACATGTTCTTTATAATAGCGAATTAATGCATTTACTTTGGACACTTTAGATAATGTTTACTGTGTACACACAACACATGGTCGTCCCTTTCTCTTGATTCCCTTGAGTTCTTAACACATACTTTCTCCTCTTCCTGGGTCAAATAGGTGAAAAAAGGGTCAAGATACAAATGCACAAGTTAAATTGTTTTTTTTAAGTGGGTATAGCAACTGATTTTGGCACACTTGTTTTTGAATGATGCAACAAGAGGATTAGTTGTTTCTACATCCAACACTTGATGCTTCTATCTCTCTTCCTGGTATTGGATGTATGATGAATGTTTCTTCAGATTTATTATGCTTTGATTTAATCGTGCAGAGTTCTGGGTCACAATTACTGGGGAGATCAGTTCCATCACCTTCTGGTGCTACTACATTTGACAATGTGCCAACACCTCCTATACCATATGCTAATTCTCCTAGATCCAGTGCTAACATAATGAATACACCATCCCCACAGCAACAGGCACAACAGCAGCAACAGCGACAAAAAATGATGCAATTACCTCAGCACCAACACCAACTTCTTGCTCAACAGCAATTAAGACAATCATCAACCACCGGGTCAGTAGGACAGGCAAGTATATTACTCTGCTTCTTTGTTCTTTCTTAAAGACGCACTGATGTTTTTTTTTCAGGTTATTCTATCTGGTAGATTACATCCATAAAGAGGTTTGCTAAATTGGAAATGATAATGACTTGATAACTTTGTACTGTCTAATAGTGAAGATATATATATATAGAGATAGAGAGAGAGGAAGTGAAGATATTGTTGGTGTGTGAATTCTTTAGATCTGTTTCTCATATCCTGTTGTTTGTGTTTTTTTATTCATGATGAAAGAGATTTGCACTAGGAACTTGTCCCTGTTTGCTATTGGAGTTTGTCAACTAGTTTAACGCCAGAAATTGACTTTAAAGAAGTTGAAAATTGATCTTTAGGGTACATGTCGGACTTCACCATTTTTACATGAATTGTACATTCCTTAGATCTGCTCAGTTTGAACTCTTTTGGTTGTAATCCCCGGTAGCCAGTAATCTCACTAATCCAGTTGAGGCGGGGAGTCTAAAGCTTAAACCTCTCCCCACAATGATGACTCCGGGATGAAATCACAAGATCTCCGCATTCCAGGGCCCAACTGATAAGATATCATTTTGCATTAATAAAGTTGACTGATTAAGTTAATATTAGGTTTAAATTAGGTAGTTACAACTTATATGTTCCTGTTCTTCGTTATTTTTATTTGAGGAGACCTGTTCTTCTTTATTAGTTATTTTATATAGTCATGGTAACTAACCTTTCATGTTATAAATACATTGATGGGTTCTACTTTTATCGTCAGTCTTGGAAATGTTTTTTTGAGGAAAAGGATGAGCACCGAGTTAGGGTGTCATCTATTGAAGTTTGGTCCACTCCATACAGATTTTTTATTATGGGGATTTTTCTAATTGAGTATTTATTATTTATTATGGAGATTTGTCATCTCGAATAGACAAAGTTATTAGGCAATTGTGTAAAATTTTTGCACATTTGCTACTAATATTATCTATCTTAGTTTCATCTTTATAGCTATAGTTTTAGTTGTTATCACCAACTTGCTAACCAATTGGATCAAAATCTGTTTTTTTTCCCAGTTTACACTCCTTTAACAGTATCAGTTGAGAATTGATTTCAATCTCTTATGTACACCAACTGCTTTTTTTTTTCAATTTAAACTCCTTTACCAGTATTAGCTTGAAAATTGATTTCAATCCCTTTTGTAGGGTGCAATATCTCAGTTACATGACTTAACAGGACAAAATCAACAAAAATTTCCACAGGTATTTACATAAGTTTTTTTCTTTTTCCTTGGGTCATGGACATGTTATGAAATTCATTTCAAATATGTATGTGCTCTAGGTAGCTGGACAGCATGCGATGCAGTATTCCCAGGCCATGTCTCAACAACAATTCCAGAACAGGCAGCTGGCCACATCCCACATGCAGCATAACATTTCTCAGAATCAAATCAACCAGGGGAATCAATTGAGGAGTCACTTAAGTCAGTTCACTGGAGTTGCGAATAGTGCTTTGTTCAATGCTGCTCAATCATCACCTAATTCTCAAATGGTAAAATATGGTGTCTGTTTACCGATGGGATCATATAACTGATTTTGTTTTCGAGGAGATATAACTGATGATTGTCAGTGTATAGTATGGGATCAAAGGGATAAATATCTGCCAACATTCTTTAAAAAGATCCTCCAGCTCAGTTTTATTTTTAACATTTAAAGCAACCCTCTGAAATATAGTATGCACCACAATCTGCTATAAAACACGTATGGTTTCAATATTGGAAAGAATAAGGACTGTTGTGCTTTCTCTAAGGAAAAAAGTACTGTTCTAATAAATATCCACATTATTCTGTATCATGATTTTTTTTTTCTGGGTTACAGATTTTGTGGAATCTGTGAATTTTATTTGCTTGATAAAGTGTTTCTGTTACACATTTTTCTGTGAAAACTTGTTGTTAAGGAAAACCTTTTTACTTATAGTCTTCAACTTGTTCCCCTGAAATTAAATTTAGAGGTTCATTTTTATCACTAGTGGGATAAGGCTTTGTTGTTGTTGTTGTTCATTTTTATCACTTGTTAGAATTTGAAGAATGGTTTACCTGCTGATAGATATAAAAGTACCAATCCAACAAGTCTCAGACCAATGTAACCCTTTTTTCGAGGGAGCTCAACCTTTCGTGTGTGTTTATATGCGTGGAAACAATCCATATGTACTTGCACATACTAATACAGAATAAGGAGACAATGGAAAAGAACAAGTTCTGTAGTAAAACCATACTTGGAGCATAAATTACTTCTTCTGTTAAATATTGGGATAATTGGTTAATTCTGATAAAACAAACGAAAGGGTTGAGCATGAACAGAAGAAACATGTTAAAGAACTTTCCTGTGAAAGGTTGAGGTGATTATTACTGTGGGCATCCTCTGTTTGAAAATGCTGTTGGACTATAGGATTTTGTTTGCTGTGTAGGTCACTGTCTAGGATAATAATAATTTGGGGAACAATTTCCGGCAACTTTAATATTTTAAGATATTTCTTGCAGTTATCATATCATTTATTGTCCTTTTGTTGTTTAATGTTTCTCTTCAAACACGGTCAGGGCTTTCTGATTGTATTATCGAGTTCATGGCCTGTCTTCTGTAATCTCTAACTTAATGTGTGTTTAAGGAAAGCAAATTCTTTACTTTTTTGTTAACAAAAGTCGATTTGTTTGTTTAGCAGAGAGATTATCTGACTGATGTGCAAATTTGCAGTATGATTGAAGTTAAAATGAATGTGTTAAAATTTCTATACAATAAAAAAGACACCTACAAAAGTTATTAGAATGTTAACAATTCTTGTATATTTCCATGTCAGATGACAAATATATCAGCTGGAATGCAACCTCAGTCGATATTGCCACGAATGCAGGTTCGAAATCTTGAACAACCACAACTTTATATTTTTCATTCTCCAATAATCCTTCTCCCTGTTTGGTTCAAATTTTATTAAGGGGAAGGTAAGGGAATAGAAGGGAATGGAAAAAATAAGGGAAGAGAAAGAAAGAGAATGGGAGTGAAGCAATAAAGGGAGAAGAAGGGAATAAAAGTTTAGTAATGTTTTTCTATAAACCATTATGCCAATCATATATATAATTATGTTTAAATTAGGTATGGTTATAATAGGAAATATATGGTCATTAGTTCTCCTTCTTTCTAGTTTCCACCCCATTTTGAAGGGGAAAGAAAAATGAGATATTGGAGGGGAATGGAGGGGAAAGTCTCTTCCTTTTCCCTCCATTCTCTTCCAACTTAAACTCAACCAAGCGAAGAGAATGAATTCTCGTCATTTCCTCTTCCCTTTCTTTATCATCCTTTCACCCCCAAACAAAGAACCTCACTGAGAACTTACATTTGTTGGTAAGTCTTAATTCCTTATATTCGTAAATGTCTGAAATATAGATGTTTATTCTAAACAATTGCACACAGCCTGTTCATGGGATTGAGATTATTCCAAAATATATTCCAGGCCCTTGACATTCTTGCCCATGAGACAAATTTTTCTTTTTTTTTTAACTTGGATGACTATCTGCCTTCCCAGGCATGCTTTCCACTCAAAAAAGAGAGACGTTTGCTTCTTTGGTTCAAGATGATATTGTTCTTAAACTTTAATTTGTTTATCACACTAGTTTGATATGTTTCTTTTCCTCTTTGCTAGTTTGGTTTATCTGCAGGGCATCCTCAAAGGAATCTCCCATCCCAGATTCTGAATGAACAGAGTATGTAATTCATGCTTCATTTTGCCTCAAGTGCCTTCTTTTTTATGTATGGAGCAACATATGGTATATGGCAGCCTAAAATTTTATCTTAGGCTCTTGTTGCATAAAAACATTAGTGATGTGAAATATATGTTCCGCCACCTTACCAACTTAATAAGCTTTATGTCACACTGTGGTATAAACCTCAATTTGTTCCCAGAGTTCACTAGAATTGAATTTATGGACAGATTGGAACTTGTACAAGTTAAAACAACCTGATCAAATATTCAGAAAAGTCAATCTGAGGAGGGATCACTTGACAGAATCTACACAGAGAAAAACAAAAAAACATGTTCTAAAATTCTCTTGTTGCAGTGTTTGGTATAGGCGGCACGAATCCTGCGAACATGATGACAATTCAGCAGCAACAACAACAAGGTGGATTTGGAAATATGCCTACCAACAATCAGAACCTACAATCTGGCATAGTAGGCCTTCCAAATACAGCACAGAATCCGAACTTTTCACAGCAGAGGCAACAAAATCAACAGTAATTGATGCCTACCAAGGGCTAAACCTCAGTGATAATTTTCATTAAAGAGTTTGAGCAACGCCAGCCCCTCTCTTCCGTTAACAACTAAAGAGATCTTGTGGGTACTTGAAGGTCCTTTATAGATGTTCCACTCTGGCATGCTCAAGTGGCTTCCAGTGTATGTGCTCTATCACGTTCTTTCAAGAGGTGCAGATGTATGGGAGCTGTGCAGGGAATTGGTCATCTGCTGACAAATCCCAAGTTGTTGGGAGGCCGGAGCATTGTAGTGTCCAGAACATGATTTTTTTTCCTTTGCATGCCGGACTGTCTTCAAGATTGTGAAACTTCTTTTTTCTGTTGACGTTTTGATCATCTTACCGCCGTGATGTATCGCCACACAATTGTTTTTATGATAGAGCATTAATCTAGTACGACAAAAATAAATATGTACTAAAATAAAATGTCATCAAGTCGTTCATATTGGCACAAGAAAATGATTGATGAGCACTGCGCAATTTCACCTTTGAATTGACGGGATATGAACTTTACTTGGCACGATCATCCGCTAAGATGGACGTTGATAAAAATCGTGGGATTAACATTTAGTGATCGTTATTTTATATCGGTTTCTTTTCTTTAACGCCCCGTAAATTATAATTTTTTTTCGCATCAATCTACGCATCATCATCAGCTGGGCAGTCCTTGTTTGGTGGATGGGACGGATCATGGATCTCACGGACAGTTTATGGAGGTAGGTTTTTTTCACTTGTTACGATCGGAACCTCTCATGGAGCACCAGATTTATCCTACCTAGAGGTGCGTCTTCTTTTTGGAGGGGTGTGGCAGCACTCTCCCCCTGAGTGCGCCCATTTATGATCATCACTTGACTCCGGAGAGGTTTTCTCATTTTGACGACACAACTAGATTCTTGGAGACTTGCTAGCAGAGTCTTGTCTTTTGCCCGGCTGTGAGCCTTGACGGTACATCCTGATGCATTTGTGGTCGAGTGTTGGTCTGAGAGAGGCGGCTCGAGCATTGATTCCTGGACTCCCTTATTTGGCTCTTCACTTTTCGATCAGCATTTTTCTGAGTTATTACTTCTTCACCAGAGAATTGCTCCCCTCCGTCCAGACGCAGGCAGATGGTTGGATCTGGATTTCTGACACATTCTCGACATGTAGCCTTTATCTCCATCTTCCACCCACACAATTTCAGAGGACTTCAGGGCAGATTGCAGGCTCGTTTGGCGCTCTCAAGAGTCGTTGATAGTCAAAATCATTGTTTGGCTTCTTCACCAGAGTATGCAAGGCGCGGTGGGTGACCCATGCGGATACTTCTTGTGCCGTATGTGAGGAGATAGAGGATGATGTCACCCTCTATTTTTTCGATTGTCGGGTGTTCCGAGAGGTTTGGTCTCGAACGAGCATTGTTATATTATATATCTGGCACCTGAGGATTTTTGGCAAATTTTGAAGGGACTAGGCAGATAGAGACAATGTTGGAGAGTTCCTTTTGGCCGGTACCTGAGCCATTTGGCTACAACGCAATCGAGTTATTTTTTTGTGAGGAGAGGTGTTAGGTGGATAATATTGTACATCACATCTTTTGTCTTCTTTGAAAGTGGGGTTTTACCTAGTACTAGTACTCCCTTGCTTTTGTCGCTCTCCTATGGAGAGCGTACCACATGTACATGACATGTCTTTCAGTGATATATATATATACCTAGATGACAATCAAACTCGGTAGTCATCCTTTTTCTTTTAAGAAAAACAACTTATCCCAAATTTGGCACTTAATATTTTTATTAAGTTTAATTCAAATATTATTAATATTTAATATTTCATTTTACCCTTATTTTAAACATATTATAATAAAAATTATTTTAAAAGTAAAAACTAATAACTTCGGATGAAATATTATTCTCATGTTAATATTTTTATTTGTTTACATTTTTCATGAAAAGATTTAAGTGTCAAATACGAATAAGTTTAAGACTAAAATTTATAAATTTATGGATTATTTCCTCAAACCACCTCTAAACTATCAGAATTTTTTACATCTAACTTCAAACTACGAACTTTATTTTTTGAGTCCTTAAACTATCACGATTTTTTTAATTTGATCATTCTGTCCAATTTCGTCAACTTCTCGATTATTTTTTCACATTTGTGAAAAATAAAAATGCACCTACGCAAAAATAAAAAAAATATCTGTCTCCCTATGTTACACACGCCTCCCTCTCAACCTCTCTCTCCCTGTCACCGGCGAGCGCAAAGGGTAAGGGGGTCGCCCCCCACTCTACGACCTCCGACGAACGACCCCCATGCCGTGCCGACGAGCACAGGGAAGGAGGGGGTCGCCCCCCTCTCTACAACCTCGCCCGCGCTGACGCGACGCAAGAGGGTGGGGGTGGGGTGAGGGGTTTGCCATCCACCCCCCTGCGCCGCGCGGACGAGCGCAGGGAAGGAGGGGGGGGGGGGGGTTCACCCCCCTCTCTGCTCCACCTCCTTCCCCGCGTCGGCACGGCGCAGGGGTTGGGGGGTTCGCCCCCCTTTTCTATGCAACCTCGGGCGAGGTCGCAGGGTTGGGGGTGGGGCGACCCCTCTGCACCTCGTCGGACGAACCCCCCTCCCCCTCTACACTCTCTCTCCCTGAGAGAGATCTTTTTCGCATAGGGGCATTTTCGATTTTTCATAAATTCGAAAAATCAAAGTTAATAGAAAAGTTGACGAAATTGGACGGAACGATCAAATTGAAAAAATCGCGATAGTTTAGGAAATCAAGAAACGAAATTCGTAGTTTGAGATTAGATGTAAAAAAATCGTGATAGTTTAAGAGTGGTTAAAGGAAATAACTTTTCACATTTTTCATATACTTTAGGGGGGGGGGGGAGAGAGAGAGAGAGAGAGAGAGAGAGAGAGAGAGAGAGAGAGAGAGAGAGAGAGAGAGAGAGAGAGAGAGAGAGAGAGAGAGAGAGAGAGAGAGAGAGAGAGAGAGAGAGAGAGAGAGAGAGAGAGAGAGAGAGAGAGAGAGAGATTATTTTTATTAAATTTCCTTCTCTTTAAGAAAAAAAGATCTTTATTAAAGGAAAGATATTATTTATCTTTCTCTTTTCTACGCTTTTTTTTTCTTAAATCTAAAAATAACTGGACGATAAATATGTAACTTTCATAAAAAGAAATCTTAAAACTTATCTTAATTTGCATATGAAAGTATGAAGCCCCCCTCGTATATATGGCGTTATTTTTACCGGGAAATGAAACAATATTGTACTTCCTGTAAAACATTATTAATCTGACGGCATATGATTCCCGTTACTCACATCTGGACCGTCGCCGACGCCGCCATCACACGAATAATTCTACGCCGCTCTCGCTTCGCGTTTCTTTGTCTGGGCGTTCCTCTCTGCCGCCGTCTCTTTTTTGGTTTTCTTTTGCGCCTCGTTGAACGATTTGGAACCGGAGGAGAGGAGGAATCCTCGAAGCGATGTCTTACGACGATGTGGAGATCGAGGACATGGAGTGGAACGAGGAGCTGCAGGCGTTCACGTATCCATGCCCCTGCGGCGACCTCTTCCAGATTACCAAAGAGGACCTCCGCCTCGGCGAGGAGATCGCTCGCTGCCCCAGCTGCTCCCTCTACATCACCGTCGTCTACAACCCTGAGGACTTCGCCGATCCCCCGGACCCAAAGAGGAAGGTAGCTCCCGCGCAGCCCGTCGCCGTCGCGTGAGTCGATTTCCCAGGTCTTATTGATCGATTTCCATCAGGTAATGGTTGTTTAGCTACTGTAGTGGAAAAAAGGAAGATTTTTTTGGGGAGTTTCCAGCAATGAGGGTTGGTAAAGAGTTTTCTATGACTTTGGAAGATCACGATTGGTTAGATCTCTACGTATTAGTTCCGAATTTTGTTACCCTTGATACGCTGCTGAAGAAGAAATTATTCTTTTATAGGATTTCTGTAACGAGGGAATGAGAAATTTTGTATGGTTACGTTTGTCTCTGCATTAGTAATGGTTCCTGTCTTCCTGATATTGTTCTTGTTCTTTCTTGCTATGATGTGGAAGAAATCTGGATTTCTAATTGTGTTTAAGATAAATGTTAACACACACACACACACAGAACATTAGTTGTAAAATTTAAGGATATCAACATAAGCCGCTTCTCATGTTAATCCTTTGTTAGATTTATGCCATGTTTATTTTAGATAACCACAGTAAGAAGACTCGAAGGTAATTATGAACTTTTCCGCACAGATGACACTTGATGTAGGTCTTAACATAAAGCAACTTCTGCGGGGTAGTAATTCTACTCTCATTTGGTAGCAGCTTTGTATTGGGCTTATAAGCAAGTAGCATAATAATTTATCATAGCTTTCAACACATCTCAAACTAAATTATCAAAAAAACAATCCTTACACGATTATGTACTTCAAGAGAGCTTGAGTGTCTTCAAAAGATCTCCTTTTTTGGCTATGGTGGAAAGGCTATCCTTTACATGCTAAATTGTTAATTGTGTTACTAACATAGAAATTAGAATTTTATTTTGCCCCTTCGGCTGTCATTCTGTGTAATATTATTTATATTCCCACATAAGTTGCATCTTAAGTTATGCATGTAACAAAAGTGGGATCAAAGATTGAACAGTATTGTCACCATGCTGTGCTATTAAAGATAAATTTGTTTATAACGGATTTCCCTTTGTTTGAGATATGTGCCCCAGCCCATTCTTAAATATGATGCTTTTCATTTGCTACACTATCCATTCAATAAGGACTACTCGGATCGGTTATAAAGTATCCAATTACAACTCAATAAGAAACATCTAATTTGCAGCATAGCTTTACTACATATGATCAGTTGTGAAAGAGGGAGGATATCATGAGGGTGCCAAATAATGACTTTCTTAGGGTTCTACTTAGATTTTTATTAACATGCAGTACAAGATATTTGGGGATACTACTCTTTTGTGTATGAATTGGAATGATATAGTAGTTCCATAAAAATGGTGAAAAAGGGGCAATCGTGAGAAAAGGCAAAACCTAACAGCTGCATCTGTGGGAAGAGAACTCTGTAGCATCTACTTGATCATGTGTTCAGGTGTTATATCTTTGACATAATTTTGTTACAAGAACCAAGTAACGGTTGAGATGACATGTTTACTATTATTCCAGTCACTTCTGCGGGAACTCGTGGTCTGTGGTTTCAGTCAGCTACACGTGTAGCTGAAGTTGGTCAAATACAACAACAACAAAACCTTATCTCACTAGGTGGGATCGGCTACATGGATCATACGACGCCATTCCGCTCTATTAGTAATTAAATCTTTCGGTATATTATTCATCAATAGATCTTGCTCTATTAGTTCGTCAAATGTTCGCCTTGGCCTCCCTCTCCAGAAGTTGGTCAAATCTGGAAAAAAATTTTCTGGAACAATATATTTGAGATCACTCTAATGGCTTATGGCCAAAACGTCCGGTGCTACTTTAAAAAGAAAAGCATCTACTGTTATGTAATGGTTTAGAAGACATTGTTATTTTTTAGAGAGGAAAGGGTCATTGCAGAACTTGGGTAGTCATCCTTCTGTATTAAAGTTATGCAAAATGTACATGTATATGTGGGCAAAAAGAGATTTTAGTATAGATGTAGATGGCGGAAAGAGATCCGTTCACGCTAAGGTGGAGAGAATGTGGGGGGCCCTGCCCCTGCCTACGCCACTTTAACAGAGACTGCCGCTGGACATGGGTATAACTCCAAGGGAAAAATCACAATCATTCCATATTTCCAGCAAAAAAAGTGTGATAATAGCATGCAGAACATTTTTTTTACCAAACAACAAAATCATTTATTATAAGTTTAAGCATGTTGAGAACCTCCGGAGGAGGGACCTCGTCCAAAAAGTTTTCAAAAAGTCACTCTTTTCCGATTTGCCGAAAAGTTTGCGAGAGAATTATATTCTCTATAGCGGTGTGTACATTGAAAACTTTCAAAAAAGGAAATTGTGTGTTCAATATCAGAAAAAAGACTCCACAATCGTCAAAGACATTTGAACTTCTTGTTGATGATTGCCTCAAGTTTGCTGAATCCACGTGTGAGCCCCTAGTCTCGGCAGCCCCTGAGTCCGAATAAAGCGCCTCGCATCTCCATTTCAAGCACCCCAATTGCTGAGCAGTCCATCGCCCCTGCCAAAACACACCGTCCATCAGAATTGTGAGTTGCGAATAATGCAGTTGTATACTTGTATCATAACTATTGGAATAAGGATTGTATGAAAAAAAAAGTGATCCATATATATGGGTTATCATTAGATCGTAATTTGATAGTTCACAAATAAGCATGTGTTTGTATACATTTTGATAGCATTTATTTATAAATCATCAAATCACGATCCAACGATGAACCATATATATGGATCTTTTTATCCCACACCATCCTTATCCCTTATAACTATATAGCCCACAAGTGAATGTGTATGCGTGTCCTGTAGGAATTCCAGAGTGCACGGATCATAAGTGTTTACTAAATTCCTCTAAAAAATTAAGTGTTTTATACAACGTTGTTAAAATCGGATCGAACCGGCCAATGATTCGGTCCAATTGAATGTCCAAATTATTTTTGGCATTGAATCGGAAAAAACCGGTGGTTCCGGTTCAATGCAAATTTTGAAAAAAGAAATTTTAAAAAAATTGATAAAAATAGGAAACTTGAATGAGAAAAAAAAAGAAATATAAGAAAGGTTAAAGAGGAGGGAATATGATATGTATAGAATTAAATAGGAATTGATATAAAAATTTAAGTATTTAAAATTAAATAATATTAAAATAAAAATGATCAAACGGCACAAAATAAAAAGGAAAGTGTTAGAAAAAAGAAATAAGAATAATTTAAGATAAAATTTATTAATATAACATCTATCATCATTAAATAATAGATATTAAATTAATAATAACCTATTTATATTATCATTATAGAACTTTTAATAAACAAAAAATGCGTTATATTATTTTTAATTTATATATCATATCATATAATTTATATTATATCTTTATAATTATTATAAATAATATCATTTTAATAAAATCCGATTCAATTTGGTCGAACCCAATCGGACCGGTCCAATCGTGACCCAGTGACGAGTCTGATCCGATCGTCGGTCCGATTTTGAAAATATTGGTTTTATAAATATTTTAATTTTCAATTCTTGAAACTTAGTCTCATGTAATATGTCATTAATGTCCTCTGGTGATTTGAATGTGTATTTTTTGAGGGATTTGAATGTGTATGCGTGTCCTGTAGGAACACCAGAAAGTCTCTAGAGCATATAGTGTTTTATAATTTTGTTTTCGAATTCTTGAAACTTATTCTGCTTTAATATGTCATTAAGGGCCTCACGTGATTGTAAATCAGCTTCACTAGGGATCTTTTAAGGGCGTTTGATATGTGGTAATATAAATAAATTTAGATTAATTATCAATAATTTTAATTGTTATAATAATATTTTGATAGTAGATATTGAAAGTGTCTTTTCATATTAGCAGACAAAATTATTTATTCAATCAAAATTTTAAATTTAAATATTTTATTAATAGATAAATATCAATCAATTTTATTATATTTATTATTTGAAAATTTTCACATTCAATTATTAATAGATAAATAATTTTATTTTTTTTAAATGAATAATTTTTAATTTTGCCTCATCTTCTTTTGCCTACGTCCACTTTTTTATTTTTGCTTTATTTATTTATAATAATATGTGATGAAATCTTAAAATAATTTTTACTATTTTAACTATTATTTATATTATTAATACTTGTCAAATATTATAATGTGATATTATCGATAATTCATATAGTTACAGTTTATTTAAGTGGCATTTTAAATTATCGATTTAATTGGTAATGCACCAAATGGTTCCTAATCAATAGTGCTTTTTTACGAGTGTTCTTTGCATTTTAGTTGTTTTCATTTTGAATCGAGTAGTGTCTAACCAATATATGACATTTCCACGTCTTAGCTTTGTTGACATCCTTCAAAAGTCTTCTGAAAAAATAAGATATCCTTCAAAAGTAATATGATAAAAAAGATTTTACTTCTTATATTTTTCCAATAAGATCACCCATTCTTATTCTGGAATCTCCAACTCATCATGGAAGCTTGACAATGCATAATTGATTTGTCATATCGTGGTTGATGATTTTAATGTATTAACATTTATGTCCTCGCAAAGTACTTAGTGGGTAAATTTTGTCCAGCGCTTTGGCTTTTGAGCCGGAGCTTACTTTGATTAAAGTCTTCGCGCTTAAGGTATTTGGAGTTTTCTTGCATGAAGATATGATTGAATATTTTTGTAATGACTTGAGGCCTAAGGATCAAAATTATCTCATTATAAAGTTTTACGTGGACAAAATAGAGATGATCATGAGCTTATATGTAATTATCCTTTTTATCTATGATAATGCATTTTAAATTTGTGCAAGTCAACAAGTTCAAAGCAAATAATAGCTTAATTGAGTTGGGAGGCGTTACAGAATAATATCAGAGCTAATCTCGCGTGCTCATTTGAGAAACATGTGTCATGTGTCAACACGAACTCCGATCAAAGACATTGAGCTCTTTATAAAAGGAATATTGTAAATATGAATATTCTCTTCATCTATCATGATGTGTTTTAAATTTGTGCGGATCAATAAGTTCAAAACGAATAATATCTTAATTGGATCGGATGACGTTAGAATCTTCCTAGTGTACAAGTATCTCTGATAAATGATAATTGATATTATCATCACTGAAGCATGAAAATAGTTTTACTTCCCTGTCTCAAATATTTTTCGTGGTAATCTGTTTAGCTTTCTGTTTTTATGCACACAATTCCTGTAGCATCTACCAGCTATGCGTGTTCTGTCATGCTGTATTTTGTAGCATGGTTTGAACATAATACAAGCAACAACTATGTGATCTATTTTTTGTGCAAGTTTTCTGCCTAGATTAATGTGACTTTGCAGGTTGCTTCTGAGCTAGATGTTTTCATTTTTCTGATTTCTGGAATTTGGGTGCTAAGATTTCTCTCCCATTTGACATGTTTTAGAATCCGGTGAACTTAAAGATATTGCACTAGCAATCCCATTTGTCTTTTCGAACTTCTGTTGGAGCGATGGAGCATGTTATGATAAAACAATATTTTAGAAATAAAAAATAGAGTATTGCATTTTTTTAAAAATTAAAATATTATTATAAACGTTTGGTAATATTTTTTTTCTAGTAGTAAATACAAAACATTATAAGCTACATGTACTAACTTATAGAATATAAAAATAGCGATTTCATATTTTATTCCTATTGTATCCATATTTTTAAAATAAAAATTATATTTAATTATTAAACATCATATATTATTTTTTTATTTTAATATATCACTATTATGAATATGATGTGTATAACAATGATCATAAATTACATCTTATACAATACACTAATTTAATAATTTTTGTTGAATTTATAAATCTATCATTATCCGCTAATAACTAATTTTTATACTCTAATCAAATCATTATCCTCTAAGTAAATCGTTATCCTCTAATCAAATGTTAACTTTTCCAATAATAGCTACAAATCAAATTCTATTGAGCTTATATTTTTACAACTTTTATTTTTTTTAATTTATCTTTCTCCTTTGACCTAATTGATAAAAAAAATACTGAAAAGCACTTTAAGTATTGAATCTAATTTTAACATGCCCGAATAAATATATTGATCATAAATATAAGTTCTGTATTATTTCGTAATACAATAAGTTACTTTTATGATTGGCAGACTCAAATGTCCTTAAAATACGTAAATGCAAATCATTTTTAGTTTATCACCATAATACGTAAATAAATATGATATTATAATTTATATGATTTGCTGTATATATTTCAATATTGAACTAAAAAATTTGAATCAAATAGGAAAGTGAAAAAGGAAGGCCAGGGACGCGCTCGGGTGAAAAACAAAAGAAAAAGAAAAAAAATATTCTTATGCGGCAAAAGTATTTAAAAAAGTTGAGGATGACTACTTTAATCAAATAACTTACAAGGCAAGACAATAAAAGATTATCCTCAGCTTATCTTTTTTACTTTGATAAAACAAAAACAAATCTTTTCAAGTATTTACTTTGGGTAATTTTAAAATAGCTTGTAGATCATTTTGGCATTCACGTTCAAATTCAATCTAATTCGAGTTCAACCGATTGATCTGTCCAAGAAGAGAATATAAAAATATGGTAAAAATGTTTACAATTTTTGAATATTTTAATAATAAGTTAGGTGATTCGATCAAATGACTTATAAATAAAAAAAGTTCAAGTTCTCATGTTTACTGTTTTCTTATAAGTGGTGGATCTTATAATTTCCGAGTAAAAAAAAAATAACTGACTCATAGTTTGAAAAAAAAACCAAATATTATAAGCAGATTTTTCAATAACAAAGAAACAATGTCACCTCCAAAAGATAAATATAGTAGGAAACGGTTTTCAGAAAGAAAGAGTTAGATTTTTATAAGGAAAAAAATATGTATGTGGTTTGTATCAATTATGCTCATAAATATGAGATATGATGCATTGTTGAAAAAAATATTATCTAAAAATTTATTGATTAAGTTTTCCTAATTGTCAAACATAAAAAAGGGAAAAAATAATTCCTAAACAAAACGTATCCCTGTGAGCGTCAAATCCTACCGAGGTGCAGATTGAATCAATTTTAATATTTCAATTGGACAAAAAGAAAAAAAAAACTTACGTTCCTTCTTCGTCTCCCTCCTCCTCGCGCTTTCTTTCCCAATGGCTGACGAAGAGCTCCAAGCCCTGGAGAAGCCTCAGGTTCGTGCAATCCTTCAATTCCTTCTGTTCTCCTAACTCTGCCCGCGCCTCCGTTTCGTTTTGAGTTGTTTGCGGAATTGGATATCCTCCTAGTTCTAGGGTTGGTGCAGTTTCGACTTCGGGTACAAAATCCTATGAAAAAATAGGCTTGTATTATTTTTGGCGATCAGTTCTTTTTGCCTTCGGCTTCAGTAACTTCGCTTTTCATCATTGCGAACAGGCGTCGTCGCCGGGTTTTGGTAGATTTGGACCCAATTCTAGTAGTTTGCAAGTTTTCCAGCCGAAATTTGCCGTGTCTGCGTATTCAAGTTTGAATCTTTTCTTCACCCAGCATTAGGTTCATAACTTACGTAGTGGACGATTTGTCTGCAGCAAGCAGTTAAGTTGTTGATCTTGTGAGTTTGGTGGTTGAGGGCGCTGAAAAGTTGCAGTTGACTGCTTGGGAGATATAATGGGGAGCGTTGGGAATTGTGGCTTATCCAACTAATCCACCAGGCCATAAAATAACTTGTTGTATACTTGTACGATTGGGCAAACAACGATTAATATGCTCCAAAGTGCTTTTGAACCCCATTTGGATAAGTCATCAGAATCCGGAGTTCTGAGCCATCATACTAAGTACTATTTCATTTGCTGATAAAGATTGAGTTAAGCTTCTATCCCCCATTTTATTCCCCAAGATACCATTTTAACTTCCAAAGTCGTCAGGGATATGACTGTCATAAAAAATATGTTATCCCCATTGTTGTGAAAAATGGGTACAAGTTGTTCAGCAGAGTTGGAACTGCTTGTCCCTGTTTTTTTATACCCTGGGTACAACTCTTCCTGTGCCAGTGATAAGATTTTCGAACCAAACGAACAGTTGTGAATGTACCAGAACCACAAGTAAACCCTACAAGGTTTAAAATCCATCTCTTAGTGGTGTCTGTTGATTTTCTTGCTTGTGGATTTTTCTCTCGCTATTGCTACGTGCACCTAACTCAGGTGATGAAGCTAGTACTTCTTTTTTGCTCCAGGTACCTAGTGTTTCTGGTTTAAATACATCTCCGCTGATGCATCGTGCTTTATTCCCTGATCAAAAGTCAGACGATGAGGATCATGGTCTAGGAATTTATGCTATTCCATACATGGGGCCAGTGGCAGGATTTGATCCAACCACTCTGATTCCTCTAAAATATACAATCCCAATGTAAGTTTTTTTTCCATATTATATTATTGTATCTTTTTTGTTTCATTGAACTGGGGACAGCGAGAAAACTTTATTGCATAACTTTTCGCAAGCATTTCTTGCTTGCTTGGAGTCGTGATGCCCATGCTCATCTAGGCTGTCGAAGGAACAATTTCTTTATTTTTCATGTTCTGCTCTTTGTTGATTTCAGGTTATATGTTTGCACAATTAACTAAGTTGTGATCACGCCTTTATCTATCATGAAAGTCTTGTCTTGTTTGATATCATAAACTCAGCTTTTTGCTTCCTAGTGCAAGCATATCTAATAAAGATGACTGCTTGAAAGTTCAAGACAAATTCAGAATGCATCCTAATATACATATTTTACTTTTCAATAGATATCTTTTTTTTAGGGGATTCAATAGATGTCTTTAAAGGACAATTTATATTTACAAAGTTACACATTTCATTTATTATCGGATAATATGCAGTCTGTTTCCAGTGTTTTCATCTCCAGTGTTTTCATCATATTACCTATCATATTAGCCCATCCTTAAAGACCTCTTTTGACAAGTCATCTTAAAGTGATAAAATATGAATGCCAATGATCTCTAATCTCTGTTTCCTGATATTCAGAAGCTTCTTATTCTTGAAGTGATAATAAAATATGTAACTGTCTGCTTTCAGGAAAAAGTAACTCTGGTGACAGAAGATACAGTTCCTAACCTCTTGACTTACTTTTACATATTGCAGACATCGAAATAAATAAATATACTGCAGATATGCATGCTTCATGTGTGTTCATGGTATATGGATGTCATGCTCTTTGATCTCCTTTTATAGAATATGGATGTCATGTTGATTCTGTATATTATTATACAATCAATTTATGCCAACTAAATTACATACTCAAGAGCATACCTATTATTCTAGAGTCCATAAAATATGGTTTGGCAGCAGAACTCACAACCAAATGTGTCTCCAGCTCTCCACTTTAAAACCTGTGAACATTCCTGTTTGCTGGCGTTTTTTCCCATCAATCCAAGAGGGGCTTCGGTGATAATATTACATGTACCGTAGTAATGTCACGCTTCATGTGCGTAAAAAAATAAATGCGAGAATGATTGTTTTTTTTTTCTGTTTTCTTTTTATCTTTTCCATGTATGAAATGATGTTATACTAGATATAATCCTTTGTTCATACCTCATTGTTTGTCATTCCATCTGGGAAAATAAATGTAAGAATGAAGGTTTCTGTTTCCTTCAATGCTACGTTCTTTTTGTCTTTACCTGGTTTGTTGGTTTTGTTTCCATTCTGAAATTGTGGACATACGGTTATTTCATTATGCTTTTGGTGTCTTCTTTTCACATTTCAGTTGGCCTCCTTCTGTTGAAGGAGCTGGTCAGGAACAAGGGCAAGAAGGGAGGCAGCAGCATGGTCCTCAACGACAAGCAGTAGTGAGGAGGTTTCACTTTGAGTTCCATCTCGATTTGGCACTCCTCATCAAGTTGGCGGCTATGATCTTTGTGCTTAGCAAGGATGGATCAAAACAAAAGCTCATCCTTCTTGTTTTCTTTGCCTCACTTATATATCTGTGAGTACGAATATGAGCTTGACATCTTTGCATAAATTTGCTTGTGATTCACTATAATCTAAGGAATTTAGCCATACATATATTGTTCGATTTAAATTCAAATTTTCTAGCTGGTGCTGGAGTAGTTTCCCTGAAGTGTTTATATCATTGTTTGTTTTTCACTTCGTTGTCCTCTTTGCAGATGCCAAACTGGAGCTCTTATCCCCTTGGTAAGATGGCTCCAACGTGCAGGAGCCCCTCCTCAAGCAAGGCCACATATACAGCCACCAAATCCTCCGTTTCCTGATCCAAATAATCCTCAACCTGGTATTTCTCTTTACCATAATGGCAAATTTATACTTGCCAACAAAATAATGGCAATTTATAGAGCACTGGCCTCCACTGGGGCCTTTTGGGAAAGTACCATATTGCTATACATCTATCTTTTCTTGCTTTACGTGGATAGTAATGATACAATGTAACTGACTTCTGCATCATTAAATATGGATGGTTGTTTCTGTTGGCAACCACCCTTCCCGCTCTAAATAATAATAATAATAATAATAATAATAATGAATATCAATTCCATATTGTTTTTCCTGTGCCAACAAATTGCATCATATTCTGTAGCACAATGTGAAAATGTAAACACAAGATATGCTGGAACCACATACTATTCCCTGCTAAAATTAAATGTTATCGCTTGCAGAAGGAAATTCTGGTGCTGAGGATCAGAACCAGAACCATGGAGTCGAGAATCAACTAGAACCCGGAGCGCACGGCGTAAATTGGTGGGCACTTGTCAAGGAGATCCAAATGTTTGTTGTTGGATTTGTGACTTCAATTCTTCATGGTTTTTATCACAATGATTAAACTCCCATGTACGTCATCCTCAAAGCAACATAATCAAATAGAAAAAAAATTAGCTCAGAAAAAAAAAGAGTTCAGAAGAGGAACGCTCGGCATAGCATTTACGTTAACTTTAGCATGAATTTGCTCTTTAACTTTTCGACCAAATTTTTCATGTGCTGACGCCTGAAATGGGCTCCCCTTAAATTCACATTTTATATACAACACTCAGCCTTGCGGATTTCGCATCACTTGTAATTCTCTCTAATGGTAGACGCTTTTTTCTTCCTTATCAGTCAAGAACTAATTAATAGCATCTGATTAATTCACCATTTTTGGAGATTAGAGTCTCTCATTTCAAACCAAGTTGGTTTAACGGGGTTGTGTTCCAAGATTGGGAGATAGTAGTTCCGGATTCGAATTAATGAAGTTACCAGTATAAATAAATGGATGGGTTGGGTGCAGATCAGAATCGCCTTTTTTGCGTGGGCTCAAAGTTGATGTTATTGTGCGTGCAATTGAGCTTCAAACAAGGGCGATATACGTGAAAAAAACAAATAATAATTTTTATTGAAATATCGATTTCTCTTTACTTGAGTTCGGGTATCTGCATCAAGACGGCATCAACGGATATTGTTGCAATGTAAAATGTAGGAACGGAGTGGACTTCTAGAAATGTTCATTTTTTTGTATATATTTTCTAATCACTAGTAGCCTAAATGGAGAAATTGATGGGGGATCTTAGATATATAGCCTTTTGGATTTTATTGCTCTGTTAATAATGTTTTGAATCACATTCTAACTGAAAATTTATTAGGATCTAAGACATTCCGAAGTAAAAGACATTACGAACTTTTTATAAGGAGTTTGAACAGATCAACAAATCTAATTTGTAATTCTTTTTTATTTTTCATCAAATAAAATTTTACGTCGTATTAAATTTTTGATTCGTTGTTTGGTGCATAATTTCTCAAGCTTAAAAATTCTAATAGTTCAAGAGTTTTTTTTTTGTTCAATCGCAAAAGAAGACTTCTATTCTAACTAATATAATATCAGGATCGCTTGAAAATTTAAAAAGCACATAGAATCTATCGAGAAACAATTGCATTTGAAATCTTTTTAACTCGACAGGATAATATTCACTTTTTTCCGACATATGTGTATATATATATGATATCAAAATTAAAGAATTAACATGAGAAGAACTTGAAAAACATGACACGAAAGTAATTCTCGAACCAATTTAAAGAAAGACTTTACAGGCTTATTATCGCTGAATAATATAGGCTTATTATCATTGAATAAAATTTGTTATTCTACCAAGGTAGCATACTTGTTCTCTTTTTATATTTGGTTTTCAAAGTTAATTATTTCATTAAATAAATGAGAAAATTAATTATAATTTTATTAAATTATCAGTTACTAAATAATTTTAAAAAAGAACAAACAATTTAAACTTAACTGATCTTGTGATTTTTAATGTTTTCCGACCTGAATAAAGATGGTGTAGCTTCAAACTCTCAAACGAAAATAAAAGAAAAATCTAAAGGAGCAGCTCCCAATTTTTCTCGTATTTTCTTTTCCTGTTCATTCGTTCCTCTTTTTTTCTTTTCCCCTTTAATGTCTCTGATTTTCTCTTCTCCTTCATTTTGGTATTACAACAAAAGGTCAAGACTTAATATGATGAAAATTGAAGAAGTCCATAAAGTTTGTTCTAGCTGCGACTTTTAAATGTAACATATTTTTTTAATCTCTTTTTCGTCATAGTTTTTGCTATCATGATAATAGAAAATGAGCTCGTATTGGAGGTTCAACCGATATATGCCTACAATATTCAGATTTCAGACCTATTACAAACTACATGTAGACATCAAAAGTGCAATATGCACCGCTCATTTATTCAAATGGAAGATAATTCATCATAATACAAATGAAGCATTTATTTGAAGTATTGAGAATGAGGCCTAGTTATCTTATGTACATATTGTTCTGTCTTCTCCCAGGTCTGACTTGCTTGCTGTTCGGGTTCGCATCAAATTTCAGAGGTACAACTTGCTTAATGTATGACTGCCCTGGGAAATTTCTTTTCTCCCTTGGAAGCCTCTGCAGCTCCGGCAACCAGTAAGCGACGTACTCACCTTCAGGGTCATAGGTTTTTGCCTGCACAAACGGACATGTTTCTTCATATTTGTTGCTGAAGCTTGAGAAGAATTATAATGGCACGTGTTAGATTAACTTACTTGCTTCGGGATACTGAAGTACCGATCTTCCCTTGGGTCATTTCCCACTCCTGTGTATCAAAACATCACTTAATGCACAAAGAATTGGAATACTCTATTTGAACTGTTATTGCAATGTCGTATAATTGAATAATAATATATATACATATACATATATATCCTGGCCAGGGGTGGTGGAAATGAATTCCAACCTGCTCCATATGTCCAGTTGCCATAATTTGAAGCTGGATCATAATCTAATAGACATGTTTCAAACCATTCAGCTCCCATGCGCCAGTCTATGCCCATATCTCGGACCAGAAATGAGCAGACAATCTGTAAGTAGACAGATGCATGAGACACAAAAAGGACTAATAAATAAGAAATGCTGATGATATGTTATCACTGGATGCCATAAATCTTGCAGCTACAATGCACTTTTCTGTCATAAACTAGAAGCTCCTTTCTAATAGAATCCTTCTTCTGTTTACTTATATGTCCATAGGTTTACTGAATTATTTTGAAGAGCTTATGATTTGATAATAAGTTATAGTGGGATTCACCTGCCGTCCCCGATTTGACATAAAACCAGTGGCTGCGAGCTCTTTCATATTTGCATCAATGAGAGGATATCTATTACATAGACAAAAATAGAAATGCCATTAGCAAACATTATGACATCTACAATCTTAGTTGTTTCCAAAACTTGAAAGTCCAAAGTTTAATCTATCATACCCAGTTTGCCCATCTCTCCAAGACTCAAACAGTAACTGATTTTGACTCCAATTAGATGGCACTTTTCTTGGACCTCCTAGAAATAGGGAAACACAGACATGTTTGGCATAAATTCCTTCCAGAAAGAAATGTGTAGAACTAAAATTACAGAAGCATTCATATTTTAAATTTATTTTGATGAATTAATGTTGCTGGTTTAATTGCATCAAGTGTTTAGGCACTTATAAACCAAAGTACACTATAGCAAGTATTAAGGAATGAGATATTTTCTTCAGTTATGACTGTCTTTAAACAATATTTTCCACATTTCTCATGGGATTCCGTCAACTAAATATTTATGTGAAAGAAAACTAATGTGAAAAATGAAACGGGGTTATAAACAAGGAAGACTGCAAAGGGAAAGGGCTTCAATACCAATCTGGAAAATGGAATTTCCATACTTTATGGAAATAAACCTGAAGTAGTCTCTCCAGATCAGCTCAAATAGAACCCTGAAGTATAATTAAACGGAATCAAACATTATTCATGGTGCTAACGTAGCATAATAAAGGTAGCAATTATTATATCCTTTTTTTTTTAGAGGGAAATATTATGCAGCCCAGTTGAATGAAAACAATAATACTTGATGGATGAGAAATTACCAATATGTAGAATCATTTGCTAGTCTTTGCTTCTCATATCTTCTTACCTAAGAATATTAGAGAAAATGTATAAAAGATTGCTCATATGCCAAAGTGAACATTGAACAGATTCAGTTAAACTTTGTGGAGTTTGAACCTCCTCATGGACAAATCGTGGAGAAAGGCTTCCTGAGGCAAGCCATGGCGAAAACTTTGTTGAATAGTCTGGTCCTAACATACCGTTCCTTGTTTCTTTGTAAACTCGTAATTTATCCTGCAAGGAACAAATTAATACAGATGTCACATGATTGGCATCAATTGAATGAAAAGATAAACATGTACTAGACCAACCAAAATTGCAATAGCAGGTTATTTTATAATGACATATACAGGATGGTAATGATAACTGGTCAGAGAGTCCAATTGCTTCTTCAGGTCAATAGTCATTGAAAACAACAATCAAAGAGTGACATACACAGAGCTTCTAAGGTTTTTCATGTTTCTCGAGAGCTAAAACTGATAGACTAGTATATGTATATATATCGACTGATACAGTGAAATCTGAAGATCATATATTTATATAAAGTTTTTTTTATTTTGTACATTGGGATGAAACAAACAAAGTTAGTAGTGTTTTTTTTGGAACAAGGAATGATTTTTCACTTGCCTTTTTCCAAAAGTACTCATGCACTCTCCCCAAAGCTGCATTTTCACCGCCAACAAATCGAAAACCCTTCTCTACCTGCATTTTAGGAATACAACAGGTACATCAGATTAAACCAGTATTCTCATGGAATAATATGTCTATGCATATAATTAATGTCCATGATCAGTTCACATAGATGTGATATAAATCAGTTCACATAGATACCAGCAGGTTATTGAAGAATATATTTGAAAAGTGAAAATGATCCCACAATGCACTAATTTTCCATACAGAAATTTAAAGGAAGGATCATGATTGAAGGATTCGTCTTCATAGTTATAGATTTTCTGTAGTACTTGATGAATTTCTCAACTAAGTGGAACTATAAAATGCAAATTTTGAACAAGTTAGAAAAACAGGAACACATTTTATGACCTGCCTTTTTCTTGTCCAGTCCCATTTGCTCAAGAGTTGGGATGTTTCCCCATCCTCCTACATGATCCAGACCAGTGCTTGGAGGTGGGCCGAGTGATACTGGCAACTTACAGCAGGTCCTGATTGTACACTTTGATTCAACAGACTGTGAAATAAAATTAGTTAGTTTCCTCTAAGCACCTAACAATTTAGCAAGATTATGCTCAAAGGAACCATTGGAGTTCAACTTACTTTACGAAATTGAGTATAAACATCTGGTAAGTTTGTTACATCAAATGGAAGGTCGTCAATATGGTACATAGTACTTCCCCATACAAATTGTAATTTTGGATTTACAATTTTTTGTTTTGAAGATCCACCTTGAGGTAGAACTATTTTCTGGAGGCCCTTGAGAACAAGTTTTTCAACATGAACTTCTTCACTGCATGTTTCCTTCTGAGCATAAACCTGAATGATGTTCAGTCAGGTGAGAAGGAAAAATTCATGATAAGTGACAGACTCAAGTAGATAATATGTGGCGTCCCAAAAGTTCATATTAGTTGAACCTATATCCGGAGACACAACTTATTGTATGAAATAAAATTTGGCATGAGGATTGATATCATGGACAATACTTGTTTCATTGGTTGGTTCTATCGAGATGTTTATTAGTTGTCAGGTTTCATCATGAAAGAATTGGGTAAATTTGCTAGTCCAGTGTCATTTTAGCTGGTCTTAACTGTATGGGCGCTAAAAGTCTTTGCAATTTGTGGGAGAATGTCTTCTGGCTTCCCGTGTCGTATTAACAAATTCAGTCCCCGCTTCATCAAATTATTTTTCAGATCCTCCAGGCACTCGATCAGAAATTGTGCTCTCATGGCTGCAAAAAGAAACGATAGAATAAAATTGATATATGTAAAACTCTATCTCAAGTAAGGTTTAAAGAAGATCATGATAAGTAGCAACGAGAACTAGAAGACAGACCCATTAGATCCATGTACAATGTGGCAAACCTCATACCATTCATCAGCATGTTTCCAAGAAGGTTAGGTTAACACACACCCCGACAGAGCAGGAGAGAAAAGAGTAGTCGATTGAATGCTACAATAACAAGCATCCCAGGAGGATGTTATAAAAGTATCATTGTTTTGAAGACATCTTGCCTCGAGTTTTCTTCCAACAGCATGCTATAATGATATTCTAGTCATAAAGCTGCTGATTGAGAAGCCAATTTCAGAATTTTCTGCATGAAACTTCAAGCAAGAACTCTCCTCACAACCAAAGCCTACCTCACTCTTGACTCCGTTGAAGGACATGATCGTAGTAATCTATGGAGCTCAACGATAGACTATTCAACATTTACAAAAGAGGAAACACGCAGAGCAAGCAATTTACACTGCATTGCCGTCTAATTATTCATTCTATCTGAAACAACAGAGGACAAATACCTCCAGTTTTGGGGAATCCAAAGTAATGCGTCGTTCCAAAGTGGCGAGGATCGACGCAATACACCGGTAGGAGGGCTTCCGACGCCGTCCACGCCCGGACCAGAGCCTCATTGTCAAGAAGCCTGAGGTCGTTCCTGAACCACATCACCGCCACGCCGTTGCCGTTTCGCTTCAATCCGGGAGACGAGTAGCGCTGGAATGCCTCTCCTGAAGCAGCTGCGACCTCGTCGGCGGCCAGTCCGGGGACAGCCAGGCATTGCGCGGCGATGCGCCGGTGATCGTCGGCGGCGCGAGGGGCGGTGGAGGAAGAGGAGGCGAGGCTCATGGCGAGGTGGATGCTGTAGATTGGAGGTAAAGATTGGATTTTGGAAGGGAAGAAGGAGAAGGACGGAGAAGAAGAGGCGAAGAAGGGAGGCATAATTTTCGTACGAAGCGTGGCGTCCTGTTGGACTTTGAACTGCGATGCGAGGGGGGCAGCGAAAGAGGAGGGACGATGGAAGCGCTGCACAGTTACGCCACGTGTCGGACTGCGGAAGTGTTTGCGTGGTGCACCGTTGGCCTGTGTTAGATATTGTGGGGTACACTACGTGGCCCAATCCCAGCCAGGAATGCTGAGTAGTTTGTTGGATTGTAAGGATTTCAATAATAATTGTTATGGATCATCACCTCCAAATTTAATTTTTTTCATAACAATGATTCCCCAATTATTAAATATATGTTCACTTAGGTTTGTGAATACATTTTCTAGGAACAATAAGGTAGAATATGTATTCCTATTTATTCTAAAAAGTAAGTTATTCATTTATTTAATATTGAAATAAAGTGAAAAATATAACATACTATTAAAAAAAGGTAAATAAAAAGTATAATAATTTTCACCTTGTTATCAACAAGAATTGATAATAATGATTGCAAGAGTGATTTTTTAGATCTTATACTAAATTAGAGAAGATTATTCTTAACCTTATTTTAAATTATGTTTGACATTATTCTTAACCTTATTCTAAATTATATTTAGAGAAGATTAACTTAACCTTATTCTAAATTATGTTTGACATTATTCTTAAACAATTGATTCCTCACCAATTAATTCATCTACCAAACACCCCCTCCATTATTATTTTGTAATATTCATAAACAGTACTTCAACTTTTAAAATTATTAAATTTGCATAGATGATCCCTTCGAACTACTCGAAGGTGGAAAAAAGAACGTAATAAATTATAAGCCGAAATTTTGAATATCAACAAGAACCTTCAAAACTACAAGGTGGTAGAAAAAAATGGAAACGACACATCTACAACCAATGCATGATTTCCTGCTTGAGCTTATATGTGTGTGTGTATATATATAATATAGAACTTAGATATTGGATTACATGGATTAACATATAAGGAAAGACAAAAACAACATAGATCATAAATCCAAACACATCTCGCTGATGAATCTGACAAAAGCACCTCAACAGAAACAGCTATTCTATTGTTTTGTGGGGGTTATAAACCTGGCTTTGTCACAGTAACAATTGAATATATTACAGAACTGCACAGCAGAAGACAAATGAAAGCTGTGCCATAAGCCACAATTTACTAGTAAAGGTGTGGTTCTCATGTGAGTGTCCTTTACAAAAGAATTGATCATGAACTACCAAAATTTGGGGTTTCAGACGGAAATCTTCATGAACAAAAATGAAAATGGAGAGAGGCCATTGAACTGATGGGCGTCGTCGATCACTATTACCAGCCACCACAAACCCAGCCAGACTCCAAATTCTGAGTCAACCCAATTGCATTCCTCTTCCTTGCTTTTCAAAGGCCTCAAACATTGACATCATTGCTCGACTTCCACAATTTACAAGGATTGTCACAATATAGTAAGATGAGTACATGGGAGGCTGCTGCAGACGCTGAATCAAAGAACTATAGCTGTGTGGTAGCACGTATACCTTAAATAGCTGTGTAATTTGAGAACAAGTGAACCAAGTTGTCTAGGGTTTCAGGATAAAACTTCCTGGCAAACAAATAGCATGGTCTCTTCATTCCGTTCCACAAACAAGGTTTCTGTGTCACTATTTTCTGTAAAACCAATGACAAAGAAACTAATGTTAGTACAGTTCACCATTAGCACGACGAAATTTATACTGAAAATAATTCAACTGCTCATCAGTTGTAAAGTGCACTGATAAAATGAATTTGATGTCAACTTGCAGTTTTACCTTAACATCACTTGTGATATGGTAATTCTCATCAATGGACTGCAAAAAATATCAATACGAGCTCAGATGGAGTCAGAATTTTCAAAGCAGAGAAACCTTATTCTAAAGAAAGGAGAGTCATACTGTTATATTCTTCATGAGTTCATAAGTAATGTCCTGAGCACGATATGCTTTTGGATGCCACTTGCCTTCAGACCAGTCCACATGCGTGACTGACCAATTTGCAATTCCAGTAGGATCAATCATCTGCGAAATATGGATGTGTGAGAGGTAAGTAACCAAATAACTAAACAGGCATCTGTTGTAAAAGGGAAATAGAACAAGTGATCTTATGCACTGACATTGAAGAGAGTCGGGAGATAGTGCTCATCAGCATAACAGTTTCGTCCATCAAAACCAGGCTGGGAAAAATGAGAAATAAACATGTCAGTACAGTTTCATCAAACTTATCTACATCATATTAGTTGACTAATACATGGTTGTGCATCAAAGCAGAATTATCTTCTAATGAATGTAGCTTCTGTGTTCCAGGATATTCAATCTGAGAATCGATACTTTATTTTTCTATACATTTTCATCTAAGTGTTTCTCTGAGTCTCTTTCCCTGCTGAAAAAGATTTCTTCTGCTTCTGGAATATCACTTTAATAGAAATTTCAATAAGTCAAACAATCTGATGGTAATTTTATCATGTAGCTATTCAGCATGAATAGAGCAAATGATATTCACTCTCAAAAAGAGAACTTTGTTCACTGAAAACGCAAAATTTGTCTTGAATTTAGAGCAATGTAATTGGCCACCTTCGGTCATGCAACTCCATTGTTGCACACCAAATTCGAGTTTCCCTCAAAGTTCGTTGAGTAAACTATCTTCAACATCCAACTACTCGATGTAAAAGCAAACAAGTAGAAGACAGCTGAGAATATGCTTACCTTGCAATAGAGTTTGAATTTTGTATAGTAAAGGCTGTCTGCCATAACTATTAAGGCATGCTTCCGTGTCATTGAGAACCACTGCAATATGACAGAAACACATCAATAAATTGTTACTCACCTCCTTTTATTTAAGCAAAGTACCTCTACTTTTCAAAGAAAAACATACAAATCATTCAGATAGCTGCATCGATGAGTATAAATAATTTTGCTCAATTTGAAATCATATACTTTTTTAGAGCATTACTTTTTTTTAAAGGGGAGAAAATATCTCAATGGAGAAAACACAATAATCTAGAATAACCAAAATGAAACTGGATATAAAATGAGGTTCGTTCATCATTTAGAAATCAAATGATGAATAAGGAACAGAGGAAAGCTTGAACAAACCCATTTTTCAATATCGACTCTGACAATATTTCATGCTACCAGGTTACATGTGCTTAGTCATTTACAGTTTTATTTTACACCAGGCACTTCTTCTATGCTGTGCTCTACTTCATATTTTTATGGTATCATCGTTTCCACCTATTTCATATCATCGACCCAAAGGTAAATTAGATAACTGGACTTTGATATAGACCAATCGAACAAATGAGATGGGAAATGTGTGATAACATAGCAAAGTTTTGTCAGCCTACCATTGAAAACTTTTAGTTATTTGCTCTTGTTTTCTTGCTACTTACATTCTCCAACAATAAGTGTTCAACTGGGACATGTATAACTTCAAACTCAACACTCGTTCAAAAAACTTCATACTCAACATCACAAATCGCAAAAGCTTATTAAACACTGCTCATATCGATACACTGAAGTTATCAATGTACAAACTATATGAAAGAGTATGCATAAGATTTTTTTTATCTACGTAAACTGGATGTAGCATGGCCATGAGTAGTTCGAACCATAAGTTAGAGCTGTATCAATCAGTTGATAGTAATAGCCTATATCATAAAAGTAGAGGTTAAGGCACAACCAATTAGTTTTTTTTTGGCACCCTACAGACTACATCCATTCACGTCGTATGTGGTCCCCAACTTGCTTTATCTCATCATATATTTATTTCTATAGATACATGCGTGTGTGTGTTTGAGATGCTATATTATATATTTCTCTGCTAAAATCAACAATCAATCAACCAGTTCTTGTACATATGCAGTTTAATATACAGCTAAAACTTTTTTTTGAGAGCTACAGCTAAAACTTATTACCACGTGCAAAACAAAATATACCTGTGAACCCTTTCTAAAGTCCTTCTCTTCAATCTCAGGCAACATATGTTCAGTATACCTAGCATTTCCATGCGGCCCAGGATCCCAGAAGCTGATGCATTGTAAAAAAATAACTGTGAATCAGTGCCTTGAACATCAGAATAAGATTTGCAATTGACATAAGCTAGATATAGTTCAGCAAAATGCCTAGAGAAGATCCACAACTACAAGCGAAGTTTAAGTTTAACAAAAAAAAAAAAGACAAGTTACTAATAAGAAAGATTTGATGATCTTACCTGTCAATATAACTCATATTTGTTCCCATCAGATAGTCGTAGATGTAATCAAAATTGTGCAGCGGAACACAACTGTTGCAAAAGAAAAATAGGTTTAAATTAACAAAATAAAATAATAACACAAGAATTTACATAGTCGCAGTAAATTAATCACCTATCTGAAAGGAGAACAAAGTGCTGATTATCAGGGTCTTGAAGTGCATTTGCCATGAGTCTCCTTTCTGCATCAACCATAGAAATCTTCCCCCAAACAACCTGCTTGTATAAGAATATATTTAACCTACAATCAGGCAATTGATCCTACAAACTTATCCTTTTTGTATTAACATAAATGAATTCCATAATCATTATTCTGCAAGTGGGAACATTTTGTACCTTTGCACTACGGATATTTCTTCCAACAAAAAGAGGGCTCACATGTACAGACTTGTCTCGTGATGCATGCACATAAATGGAGAATCTCCCATCATGGCCCTAAAAGTACAGATTTGAACATTAAAGATGATATACAAGACAGACATTATTATCTCCCCTACTACTGAAGTGGACAGTGGCAACAGTTTCAGCTAAAATGTGCAAGGTACAAGTGTTATTTGAAATTAAGATGTTCAGATCATGTGACTTGGACTTTTTTAAAAGGTGACTTAGACATATTGCTCTGCATTCTTTGACTTAGTGTACCAAACTCTAGTTGCTATTTTTGGAAATGTTAATGACAAGGAGTGTAGTTATTAGTACTTTGGACTAGTAATCTTTCTAAAAGAGAGAGCATTTCAAAACAATATAAGTTAATAGTTCAAGTTTCCCAGATAAGCTGAAGGGTAATCTGCTTTTCTTTTTTTTATTTTTTATTTTTTATTTTTTGAGGCGGAGGAAGAAATTTGATTAAAATTGCTTCTAAAATCTTAAAATGTGTCAAGTAGCAGTCCTCCACCCTAAGTGTTACCAGTGCCATGCTTAAATTTGACTTTCCTGATACATAGAACTTCTGATCCACTAGGGCTAGGATAAATAGTTAGATGAATTCCACAAAACTAAAATTAATCATACAACTGAAAACGAGAACATGAATATGCCTAATTAGTTAAGAATAACTAAATAGAAGTATTCTGTAGAATCAACCACTATTTTTTTGAGAAAGAATAATACCCGAAAAAATCTCTCCCATAATTTTTCAAAGGGCAATGAACCAGGAGTCAAGAACATGAAGGCAATCTTCGGATTCTTGATCTCAGGTAATCGCATGGAAAGAATGTCCCGCACAACAACACGTGATGCAATCTCATCATCTGTGAGTGGGCGAGTTGATAAGGGGGGAAGCCAATCCCTGAACGGACTGCAGATGCTTGAAGAAAAGAAGTAACAAGCTGAATCTTGTCGTGGTGGATAAACATATGCCCCGATCAAGAAGATGGACACAAAACATATCAAGATGATTATCCATTGAGGTCTTCTTGAATTAAGTTTGTGGCGTAAACCTCTCAACACATGTGCATTCCCATTGCCCAACTGCAACGACTGTGGTAACTTCATCTCATCCTTCTCCTTGTAACCTCGCCACAAATGTTCCATCTTGGCTGCTTTGTACCTACTTTAGTCAGACTTGTACATTGTGATCACCACCCACAATAACTATGTGAACAAAAAGTTCTCGCTGCTTAAACACTGTCGGCCTGCAATTTAAACTTAAAAAAAAAAAGAAAAAAGAAATGTGAGAGAGATCAATATCTAATGTTAAAGGATAAGAAAAAGACTAGTCAATGGACAGATTCCAGAGTTCTTCAGGATAACTGAAAGATATCTATTTGACCATTTCGTGCAGCATCCAAAATCCACCCGTCTTCTAGGAATATTAAGAACTCAAGTAATAATGGATTATTCAAGAAGATTAAGAACTCAAGTCCGAGCACTACGAATGATTTTAAGCTGTCACTACCCTTGCAATAAAGCAAACCAAGCCAACATAAGAAGATAAATGGAGCATATCCTGATGCCCGTGTAATTTCAAGATCGAAGTTCTAATCTTGTTTCTTATATCCAATACTTTCACCATTTCCTTCGCCCAACTAAGCAATTAAAAAAGTCAAGTAACCGAGCTGGAAGAATACGAATCAACTTTGTATATTCCCTGTTAGGAAATCAAATCCCGTAGAAAATTCTTCCGTCCAAGAGATCTTGAAGTTCTCAAATCTGATAACGAAGAAAGCAAGCAACCCACGATATCATAAAAATATAATCTTCCGAACCAAAACATAACTTCAAACGTGACGCGTACGAAAGAAGCAAGAAATCAAAAGTTCCCCGGAAAGTTCGCGCCTTTATCTGGATCTTTCAAGCCTCCCAAGTGTCCAACTCGAAATCCCAAAGAGTGCGATCAGGATTTGTCCAGATCGAAAGTAAGCAATATGACCACCAAAACAACTAAGAGAACGGCGAGACGTTTGAGCTTTACGGAGGATGAGATCCGATACCTTAACCGACGCGGCCTTCGACGACGACGAGATCTAACGATGGAAGAGATCCGGAGAGAAGAGCGGAGGCACAGTTACTGGGGGAACACCGACGGATTCCAATGAAGAAGAAGGAACGATTACAAATCGGGAAAGGAGACTCGAAAGATCGCTCCTTTCTCTGGGTTCCACCTCGATTCCGTGCGCGGCGAAAGCAGTCGCAGGTCTCCGGCGGTCTCAAACGCGACGAGAAGACACAAATGCTTTCCGCTTCGTGTTATGGGCGCCGTGATTTTTATAATGTCTTAAGAACACACCAAGAAAGAAAAAAGGCACCTTTTTTTTCCTCTTTTTTTTTCTCGCCTTCGTTTGCCTCTCTGGTTCTGCTCTGTATATATACCATTTACACACGCAGAAAAAGCGACTAGTCTCCCACGCACATTGGAACGTTGTTGTGGGTACTCCATTTTGCATACCCATATTTTTTTGTCCATATTTTTCTTTCCCTTTAAGGAATCTAAAATGTTTTAAAATTTTATGATGTTTCTTGCCTTCCTCCTCCAATCATAATTTATAATTAATGAATTTATTTCTAAACTAAGAAAATAATGATGTTTTTTCCCTTTTGAATTATGTTTTTTATTTTCAAGTTATCCATAAGCATTATACTTTTTCTTTTCTGGGCATTCTTTTTCCTTATTTGTCCAATCCATTAAGTCTTTACCCTGTTATCATCATTTTAAAAATAAAGAAGTCTAAGAAATACACCTTAAAAATGTAGAAAAGAAAAGAAAACGAAATATTCTGCCTTTTATTTCAAAGACATAATTTTAAACTTCATCTTTTAGGGAAAAAACTAATAAAAAATTAATGTGATATGATAAATAAATAAAAAAATAGTAGACAAGTTGATGCCTGGTAAACTCAAATTTTCTTTAAGCGGGGAAAATATTTTCTTTGGTAAGTGACAATAAGTCATAATTTAAAAATACTCAGAAAAAAGTTCAGATGCAAAAAAAAAAAAATTTTCCAATGTCAACAATCCTAGAAGATTTCCAGAATATTGGAGGAGTAGGAAATTGATGAATCAATGTCAGCTCCAGATAGTGATTTTGGAAACATATAACGCATTTAATCAATTGAGTCATTTCTTGAGATTTTTTGACAAGGTTTTTGTGGAAGCTTCATTGTCTAAATTACTGCCAAAATTGGATAATTGTAATATTTTATAGTCAAGGTAATTATTGCATTTTTTAATTTGGTCTTTTAATTGTATTAGACCACTGATTAAATATCCATTATTACTCCACATCTCCTGCACCCCAAATTTGACCTCCGTGAAAAGATCTAGTCCAAATATGAAATTTATTTTCCATAGTTGATCATTTCTAACATGTGACCAGGTTAATACATCTCTTTATTTTCCAATGTTTTGACTAGTACTATTTTCCTGATCCTTCTGTGCCTTTGGCAATTTGCTTCATCTTTTATTCTTATAATATAATTGACTTATTTCTCTGTTGGAAAGTTCCAGGAATTATCCTCAAATTTTGCAATTGACCCGGTCAATTTGTGACAAGAACTTCTTGTTCGGATGCTTTTGTTAAAAATGAAAAAGAACAAATTAATTGCATTTTCATAAATAATTAAGGTCGAGAGTTTTGGGGGAATACAATTGTAATAATCCCTCGAAAATATGTTGAACATATATACATCTCGAGCTTTAAATTTTCTTTTATTATCATCATTTCAAATTTTCAACTAGACATATTACTTGTGTGAAAATAAACTACAATCGCTTGGATTAACTCATTTATTTTAACTCTCACCATGGCATCTCATTTTGATCCACATAAAAACAATAACATCTCAACAACAAACACAAAATCAAGTTAAGAATATAATAAAAAATATGGCTTAATAATTAGAGCATGTGACCTTTCCTTATCACCATTCCCAAGGAATGCTATTCTTTCATGCGTGCCTACATGTTTGAATTCCACATACCTTTTTAATTAACTTGTGGTTGGCATAATTGTTGGTCTAAGTCTTAAGCTGAAGGTGTTTTAAAGGACTGTTAGTTAGCTTAAGCCATATGGCAAAAAGAACATAATTCAAGGAAAGATTAAGGAGCTCGTAAACGACGACGACAACAACAACAAAGTCTTATCCCACTAGGTGGAGTCGGCTACATGGATCATATGATGTCATTCCACTCTATTAGTAAATATTCGTTGATCTATGTTCATGAGATTCGACAGAGTTTTACGCTGGCTGTCGGGGTCTAACACAATCCTCCTCCTTTATCTGGGCTTGGGACCGGCTATAAAATATAGGCGAAGTTTAAGGAGCTCATAGACAAGACAAAAAAAAAAAGTATTGCTTGCGTTTTAACAAACAACAAAATTGTTCCAAAGTACCACCCACCAATGTATGAAAAAGGTTTGGGATTCTTGTTTGTGCAAAGTTTCATGCATAACCCTGACCAGATAATATTGTTTTTTTTTTCTAAAGAGCTTAGAAATGATTTGGTCCTCAGTTCAAGTAACTGAACCAATATTTATCTCTAGGTGTCATCTCCTGCTGACTGCTGTTATAGACTATTTCTTTTCATTATTCTTTTGAAACATTCAGCCTTGTTTTTTTGGCAACATTTTGAACAATGTAGCTTCTAAAACCAAAGAGAAAAGCTAGATGATTACTATATTTTGGTTAAGAAAAAGGGCCCTAAAGTGATCTGTAAGTTGGGGACCATATTGATCCTCTTGAAGTTTTATTTTCCTATGAAAGAGAAGAGAAATCAGTAAAGCAATTAAAGAAGGTGGTTATCTACTAATCACATATGAACATGCATAAATATATTTTCCTTGGAAATCCTGTCAACTGGAGATGACCACACATTTTTGCCTTGTAGATAGCACAGATGAGATGTAATCTGACAACATCATGTTCTTCTAGCAGAAAATAGTCTATTATGATGTCACCTCTTTCAACTTATTCCACATTTGGTTGGGGATAGAAAAAAAAAGTACTTTTCTTTTTTGTTCCAAAATTTGATCTTGTAAATTTCTGTTTACGAGGCAGTATTTAATCATTTTAAAATTCTATCCAACTAGTTGATGATTTAAAGATATTTGAAAAGCTGAAAGCTGCCAAGTTCCAGAAAATGTTGCAGCATAATTTTTTTTCAGAAAAGAAATTTTACTATTAAGTGATTACTCCATAGCATCCCGGTACAAAATATTAAGAAGACCCGACGAGGGGTCATTCTCCCAAAAAATGTCTGAGATCAAAGTTCTTCCCAGACGAGCCAAAAAATCAACAGCCTGATTACAATTGTGATATATATGTTTACATTTGAAATCCTCTAATACTTACAGTGATATCTAATGTTGCGGACAGTATTCCGAATGCGCCACGGACAAGGAGAAGAACTATTGATCACCCGCGCAAGGAGCTCCGAGTCCACACCACACTCCAACCGGTTGTAGCCGTGATGCAAGCACATCTTGATTCCCTCCAATAAGGCCGCAGCTTCCACTTCTATAGCCGAGTTTCCAGATTGACGAGAAGCACCTAGCAAAAAGAAAATGGCCGTCAGATGAACGGATGATGAAACCAGCACCCCCCGAATTCGCGGGTTCACAAAGGAACCGTCAGAAGCATAATAAAGAAAGAACACTTATTACTGAGGTTAACATGGGTCTCCATATCGCCTGTGTGGTCTGAGAATGATGCAGCCGTGCCAGGCTACCATTGTCCATAAAATATTCTTTAGGTGCTTAAACAAATCCCTAATTATGCACATTAATATGCTCTGCAGTGTGCTAAATTATTGCACATTAATCATCAGTTATCCAGCAGCTAAGCCATCACAGTAGAGCAATTCTAAAAAAAATAAATTAGCATGCCATTCTGAAAAGTCTCTCAGAGCCTTTGTCTTGTTCAGTTGAAAACCTTGTATTGAAGATAAAAATTGAATGTTCTGAACGGGAAATTTGGCACATTTCTAGGACCGAAAGAGAATTCAAAAACCAGATTTGGCAACTTAACACAGAACAGGAAACTAGTACAAATCCACACCACATGATTGAGATCCGTCCTGTCTGCTATTTATCAAGATCTGAAAAAAAAATGAATAAGGCTCTACGGTATAAACCTGATTGAGTGCTAACTTTAAACTCCTGTGAGAAGAAAAAAAAGAAGCTTCTCGGTACTTGAATCAATATTGAAACCTCTTCTTTCTCGGCATTCAAGTCAATGTTCAGACCTCTTCTAATAGCCTGATCTTGTTTATGAACTTGTAAAACGAAAGATCGGTTGAAAATTAAAAAGAAAAACTAGATAAATTTCATTAATTAGAATTGGGACTCCATTGTTGAGTGGTCCACTGTATCACACCTGTGTTCTAGTGTTCAAGGCATTTTAACAACTTGGGTATCTCACTTGTCTTTTTTTGTCCATTAAATGCGCAACTTCTGGGCAATCTGTTTCTGGACAGTTGACTAAACTTATGCCAACGCCAAGCTCAAGTAATTTATCCAATTTGCTTTTCTCCCACATGCATGTCTGTCTGGTCATGATGCATCTAACTAAATCAAAGGCCAAATGCCCAAAGTTCACCAGTTTAACATAAATGTGTATGTTTTTTTATCAAGTCGATCATCTAATAACTCAATGGAAGGATTAAGCTGGCTGATATCGAGCCATGATGAGCATCATGCCAGGGTTCTGAACTTGCAACTGTAGGCCATTCCACATGTAGGTGTGAGGGCTCCTTCCCCCACAAAAACCTGCAACCTCCAAGCTTAAAATAAAAGATGAAGCTGTATGGTATGTTAGAACTTGGAAACATGGCAACTGTGCATGTCTTTAGGTTGGCTATATATGTATCTGTCCTGGCTTCTAATTTAGATCTTTTACTTGCAGAGAGACAACTTGATCTATGAAATAAGGTCCCAAGCAAATATTCAGCGCCTCCATATCTTTCTTTCACTACTTAATTGCAGCAAGTTTTTTTTTCTCTTCCACTTAAAAGAACACCTTTTTAGGTTCATTCACCCATTCCAGAAACAAAAAACACTGATGCGGAGAAATTCACTTGTTAAAAGATGCGAGTGTTATCATATGTTCGTGTAATTAACGCTTCATCATACTGAAATGTAAACACGCTGAAAGAAGGGAAAAAGATTAAGTGCAGATAGCTGAAACCTGAATAATATGTCACACAAGAGGAGCAATAATTATCTGTTTCTTGATACAATGCATTAGGACCTCTTCTCGGAATATAAGCTGTAATTAATAATTTCCAAGGGGCATTAGGTTTGGCTGGCTTGATACAATGAATTCCAAGCTGTCTGACTTTTTCCAGTTAGGTGGACTATTTATTTCATCAGTAGATAGAAATAGGAGATACCAATGATTATTTATTTCAGCAAAACTAACAACCTTGGAGCAGTATTTTAAATAAGATACAAGATATTATATATATATATATATATATATATATATAATCTTATGCTGCAAGGATTGGGACGTAGAGGGAAATGTGACAAGAAAGTAGCAGCAGCAGGAACATACAGCCAGCCAATCTGCTCTCTAGAAATGGGAGAGATCTAATGCATGCAAATTAGGGTTGTGCCAGCCAGCCAATCAATGCTGCAAGGAGTTGATGGCCCATCTCACAGCCAGTAGTTGCCATCCTAGATGCATAATAAGGCAGACCTTTTGCAGACAAAAATGCCGCCATTTTTACATCTGTTTCCAGCAAGATTCTTCACAGGGTCCGAGCCCACAGCTTTATGCCTCAGCCCGGCTCATCCTCCCATTGGATAGAATCAGTCGCAGACTCCAACACAGCAACAATGAGATATCAGAGAGTGAACAAGGAGACTTTAGATAACTTTTCATTTTGAAAAAAAAAACAAGGAGACTTTGCTAAAGACAAATAAAACAAATATAAAAAGGAGATTTTGTTTTTCCAATATAAATAAATTTCAAGGTGAGACAAAAGCTATTTACACTAATTCTTGAATTGGATGTGCAAGTAAAAATACAAATTAAGCACCTTGGAGATGAGCATCTTCTTAGAAAACACATAAATGCTGACTAATGAAGAAAGGGTAGAGTAAAAAAGTAGTAAAAAAACATATTTCCATTTTCCAACAATCTTTTGCATGAACTAAATATACCATGGTTTAAATTAATTTGTTGTTCATGGTCCATCAAACGAATCAGCTATTATTGTCGTTGTTTTCTTCTCTTTTTTTAATTCCAAGTAAACGACACAGTAATGTGAGATGAAGAAAAGAGGAATGAAAAAGAGGGTTATGAAACACCAGCTTTTATGTCCCACTACATCAAATTATATACGATCGATCTAATAAACTTGCTGCAACACCCCAACTGTATAAGCACATATATAAAAGAGGGGCAAGAAAATTCATATGGAGAGTAGGTTTCAGCCAGACCAGACAAACTGAGACCATTGCATCTCTAGCAAAAGACAGATCGCAGTTTATAACATGAAGATATATAAATATTTGACTTATCAATCATAAAGGAAAATAGAGGAGTACAAAAAGGAATTAATTCGGCCTGTCAACTGTAATGTTCATTACTGTTTTAGACAGCCTAACAGATTACCAAACCTAACACTTCAAGTAAAGGGCATTCCTTTCTAGGTCTTTCTAGGTTATGTTCTTCTATATGTATTGTCAAGAAAGGTTACAGCTATATATGTAGTCTGTTTGTGATCTAATTCACAGTTACTTTAATAATTGATAGTATTTTAATTGTAGTGTTGGCCATATACTTTGTCATTACTTGCATTAACCACACAGACATATATGTAGTCTATTAGTGCTCCATTGATGCTAAGAATTGTCACAGGTGCTTTCAAGTCTTCATAATCAAGTTCACTTTTAGATGGGATCCAAAACATCAATATATATGTAAAAGAGTTATGGAGAGAGTGCATATCTGGATTCAAGGAAGGAGCATACACAAACACACATATAACAACATTTGTTTATATAATCCCTTAATTCTTGTGCAAGTAATCATACTCGATTTTTGGAACTTATATTTGCTCTTTAGTGTGTTCATTAGGCTGCTTATTAATTCATGAAATCTGTAGCTATATGATCATTAGGCCTGCTTCATCCAACTTAATTTAGAACACGCCTTAATGATATGAGAGTACTTGTTCACAACATGATGTTTCATAGGAATACTTGGATTAAGCGACCAACAATATGATGTTTGGAAATGACCATTACTTTCAGATGTCTGATGCTTGAAAATGGCCATGGATTATCATTTGATAACTTATTATATTGGATTGCTTTCACTATATCTTTGTCATCGGCTTTGTATACTTCATTATATATATGGATGAACGCAGCCCTATGAATATATCATCAATTGGCATAAAAATAAAATGGCTACTATATATGTAAGATGACAGATGTTAATTAACTTCAGATCATAACATGCTGATGCAGATAACAAGATGTCTATTTTTTGTTGGCGTTACTATTTTCTCCAGGCACGCACCCACCCTGTTATGTGATTGAGTTAGCAAATAGAAAAGAAAGAAAGAAAGAAAGAACTCCTGCGAAACGTTGAACAGCTGGAGCCGATGATAAGGCTTGAATCTTATGCAAGCGAAATAGAAGATTAATGATGGATAGATGCTTACACATCAGATTCATTAATACGGAATTAAAACTGGCACCTTGATCGAATAGGAACCTCAATTATAAAAGTTTACATATCAGATTCATTATAATGAAACTAAAACTGAAACCGCAATGAATACTAACCTCAATTTATCGTACAAACTGATGCTGATCTCCATGTGTAAGAGCAGATCTTAATCAAACAGGAAAAGAAAAGAAAAGAAAGGATATATAACATCTGCCAAAGCATGGTCGATCCCAGTCTTGCATGCAAAAAGCCTTGAATGAGAAGAAGAGAGCAAAATGTAGCCAAGGACAAACTTGCCGGCCGCTTTGCGACAAAAGGCCCCGCCCTTTGCGGCAATTCCGGCAAGTCATCCTTGGCTGCACTCCGGCACTCTCTACCTCTTCATTCAAGCCTCTCCATGCGCTCATAATATATACTGTACATCTCTCCCCTTCTCCTTCCATGGAGAGGCAGCTACTGCTCTCCCACCTCACTAGCTACAAGTTTAAGCTTCATCCTCGGCTGTTCTGCTGCATCTTCCAGTGTGGGGGAATTGCAGGTATTTATAGGCAGCACACAGGATTGAAGCGGCTGATTGGATGGACGTGATTCTTGCTGGCCATGGGTGATGGAATGGGAACTTTGAATGATATGGAGATCTCTTTTAGTTTTAGTCCACGGAAATTTCAAATTGGGAATGTGTTTGTGGTGCCAAATTCGAATCTGGCCTTGTTCTGATCGACATTGGAAGCTGAGGAATACTGATATCAGATAAGGGACAGAATGCATGCATGGGGCCTCAAAAGAAGGCTGTCGGGGAGAAGCTGCATTTTTTTCCTACTTTTCTTGTGGGTCAGTTGCCTGACTCTCAATTCTTGAACTCTGCCCAATTTTATTAGAAAATGAAATTTTATCCCGACTTCGAATTATTCAGATGTTAGTCGTCCCGAGTGGATATCTGAAAGAAATTAATACCAATTGTCTCAGGTTCTAATTTTATTTTTTTTTTCAATAGATAAGAAGTCGAGTTGACATATAATCCGTATGTAGGATTTTTTGTTGTAGGCCAAGTTGAAATATAGTATGGGGTCATTCCGAAGAAGCAAGAGTTCATATTCCGGGGTTAAGGATGAGTGTTCTTGTTTAGGTCGCATTCTTCTAATGAAATTGCATCAACTTGGTGCTTGGATGCGACAAGAATGTGTAAGAAAATTGTTTCAAGCAAAGTGTAAATTGGTGAACAAATTAATAGGTTAACAAAGAGAACAACGCCAAGTTACTATTTGAATTTAAAGCTGCATGCTCGAGTGGAACAACCATAATAACTCTTGGCTCAGAATTGATTATGGTACGTAGGCCCCAGATCCGAAATTATACCCCCCAGTTCTCAACTTTGTTCTTGTACCAAGAGGCCCTAAGGTGCTCACAGTCAACTAAGATTTGGTCTCGATCTGGTGTTGCGACACTATATAGTGGTGTTTCATCAGCCTTCTCAGAATTTAGAGGCCACCATTTGCTGATGCTGTGTTCCTTTTTTGGGATGGAACTTTGTTAAAAATGGTCGATGTTTGTATCATGCATCATAAGGCCGTCTGGTAAAAAGTTAATGAGTTCTAAAATAATATGAATTTGTTCTTATTTTGTTCTTATATATAATGTCTGTGTTTGGTACGGGAATATTGAGAGAGCATTAGTTCTCGAGAACTAATTGATTAAATAGAAAAGTTTAGGTTGGTGTTCGGATGAAAAAGTGTAATGATGAGAATTTAAAAAGTTGATGTGATTGATAAATTTTAGTGGGTGTTTGAATAAAAAAGGAGAACTAAGAATATAATTTATTATTTTATGAAGTATAAAATTATAATAAATAAGAATATGTTATTAATATTATAATTTACGTAAATCGTTATATTATTAATATTATTTTTATTTATTTTTATTAAATCTTTTAAATATTATTAACATTACAATTTACGCACATTTTAAGATACAAATATAATATAATTTTTTTAAAAATAATTGAATAGTTTAATTAATAAAAATTTTATTAATTATTAGAACTAATTATTTTATAATTTTTAATTAATAACATTTAATAAATTATTTTATAATATCCCTAAAAATGTATTAATATATTCTAAATTATATAACCTAAACATTATAAAATAATTAAAAAATAGATGAAATTTGAAAAAAAGGTCAAAGAAGACGGCTGAAATGACATGAAATTGAAAAAAAATTAAATGTTCTTGCCTTCGGCCGGAACATTTGGCCAAATGTTCTGGCCGAAGTTCCGTCATCTCTTACGTTTGACAGAACAATCGAAACATTGGATTTGTTCTGTATTGTCAAACACAGCTAATAAGAACAATGTGTTCTAGGATGGGGCAAGAATAATGTTTTCTTTACTTGTTTTTCTTGTTCTACAATTATTAATGTGGGGTCCACATATTTACAATATTGACAACAAAATGAGAATAAGACCATGTTCTTAGGCATTATTTTCATATCAAACATGGCCTAAATTAATTTATTGTATCCTAATTTTGAGGGATTTGCAATTTTTATTATTTGTAAAAAGAGTGCTTATATAAATTCTCTAGGGTAAAATCAATCTAACTATAATTTTATCTAATAAAATTTTGCGTCATCTCAATACGTTTTTTATGCATAATTTCTCTTGTAACAATTTCATAAAAGTTTGGTGCTAGTTCTATGACAAAACATCCCTATCTCTGTGTCCTCATAATTTGCATGGCGCAACTTTCATTTAGGCTCTGTTTGACAATGTAAAAAAGAATATTTGAACTAGCGTTCAACGGTTCAAATGCTATCTTTTCTATTTGGTAAATCACGTAAATAAGTAGAGTTTAACATTTTGAAAAAATATTGAAAAGCCATTTCTACTAGCGTTTAGCGTTTAGAAGTTTATATTTTTTTTTTCAATTTTATTCTTATTCCAAATGCATTATTTCTTTTTCGATTCATCTTATTATTTTATCAATTTTATTTTATTACCATTCAACTATATTCCTTTTATGTTCATATTTAATTAATTGAAAAGTATTTATTTATTAACAATGGATATAAAAATTAATTTAATACTTAATATTTTCATCTTATATATTTTAATAAAAAAATTTACTTGTGAAATTTTATTTTATTTTATTGAGATATTAATGACTTATTTATTAAATTATAATAAATTTGTAAATCTATTGAATTGAATAATTTATTTAATGTTCAATTATATCATTTTATATTCATTCGATAATTCTTTGGTTAGATTTATCGAACGTTTATTTATTAACATCTTAAATGAAATCATCATTCGTTATCCGCTATTTAAACCGGTATTCACTATCAAACCGCTAATAATGCTATAAGAAACAGACCATCCATATGGAGAACTATGTGACATCTGAAGTACGACCTCACTTGTCAGAATCCGTTAAGGAGTTCTGATTAAATATTTCTTAGAATATATGCCCCCATTACAAGCAAGTGGAAGGAATGCACGGGTTAAGTGCCTACAATCAAACAAAATTAATTAATTAAGTATGACTGCCACCTCCCAATTAATTAAGGAAAAGAGAAAATATAACCTGCATGTCAATTTTCGAAGTATTAGCTCTGAATCGAGATTAGCAGAATTATAAAAAATTATTACGGAAGGAACTGCAGAAGTTTTTTAACATTGGTTGTAAAATTGAAGTGTGGAATGTATAGATAGATGATTATGACTCATCAGGTGGAGGACCAAGGTCCAAATAGATCGGTCTCTGGCAGGGAGATGCACACACACACTCAGAGGTCGTTGTGGTGGTGGTGGTGGCACTGGACAAGGTGAGCTGCATGGTGATGCAGGAATTAAAACTTGGTCCACTTGATCTAATTGCGGGGTTGTCTTGATACACATCTGATCCCTTTTAGCAAATTCTGTACTGTGCATGATCATCCATCCATCCATCCAACCATCCTTTGACAGAGTGACAAATAAAAGCATCATTAATTTGTGACAGGAATAGGACGGCAGGACAGATCCTTCCTCCCATTTTGTCTTGCGGTTGATCGCCAAAAGTCAAGTAGTAGGAGTTTAGGGGTAGAACTTCCCTTTTTATTCCATCTTTTCGGCTGGTAGAATCCGATTCTTGCCAGCGGCAGCGGACAGATAGTGTCATATTGCATGCAAGTGTTCTGAAATGCTCTTCAACGCTGTCAATGATTTCAAACGTTGCTTGTCACTTCTCAATGATAACATATTGAGAAAACTTCATGAGAAAATCAACAGATTGGTTCAGCTGACTCCGGAATGTGAAAATCTCCAAACACTGTTTGATAGGTTGGAACTGTTACCTTTTGTTGGATTCGAACTAGATTAATGATGTATGACAAATCAAGCTTAAGAATGAGAAATGTCGAGACAATCACGTGATATTCGCTGATCTAATGACTGAAAGAGAGAGCACTAAACATTTAGCTTCGTTTACTAACGAACAGCATGCCGACTTAACCCAGCTTGTAAACGTAACGACAGTATGCCGACTTAACCCAATTTGTAAACGTTCTGAATTCCCTGACCAGATGTCCCACTCACAAACGGCGTCCATTTTCCATGGGACAATTTTCGATTCACAACTTGCTGACAAGTACGGAGAGCGTGAGAGGTTTTTTCTTCTTTTTTTTTTTTTTGTGGGGGGGTTTGAAGAAAAACTATAAGACCTGAATAAACGTGAATTCGATAATTGAACTCATTCACGAGTCAAAAATTGCCAAAATCAAAATTATCACGTCACTTTCAATCTTAAGACCCGAATGAATTACCAAAAAAAGGTTAAACAGACAAAACTAAATAAAATGAAACCTAAATCATATAGCTCACGAGAATAGGAAGAATGTGATGCAGTGGGGAGACAATAAGGATGAACAGATGGTGGCTTCGAATGCATCAACGGATCTTCCCGTAAGATTTTTGGTCTAACAAAAGACGAACATGCTCTTGTCAGATGAAAGCATCCGTTTTGCTGCTCCGGTTCCGACTATTCTCTCCAACTGTAACAAGAGTGCAAGATCAGACCAAATTCACAAGCTCAGTTATATAGACTTCGTTCGCAAAATTTAGAAGCAACGGTAAGATACATTAAATGTTCTAACTCAACATTTTTAAATTATTCTAGATCACTTGGGCTATTTATCAATCTAGTGCAAATTTAATTCAAATCAATGAGTATCCAGCTTATCAAATAAGAGACATAAATGGAGGCCCAAAATTTTCATATAGTAGCATGTTTAAGAACCTAAAGGGCATAAATACTCAAGCTTACCTTAAGCCGATCAAACTGTGAGAAAAGAATGTTGCACATCATATTTTTTGAATCATGAAGCATATTGATAATCTGAGAGGACAACATGAAGAGTTAGCTTACTTGATACATATAAAAGAAAAAGAACCAAACAAGCAAATATGGATGACAATGAGAACATAGGCAACCTCGACATAGAAATCTTTCCTTTCCGGGAGAGAATAAATGATCAAGTTCTGTACTCCCCTAATCTGCATGAAAACAAAAAACCAACTTTCCAATTATCACGTTTATCTATTTATCAACAAGGAATATTAGAATAAGAAAAACAAGCATCCAAGTTGCAACATTGATTTCATGCATATCTATTTCATCATAGCGAATTTAGCTTACTGTGCTAAGCAGCTCAGCTACTTACCAAAGGTTCAGCTTCAAAATCTAGCTCATATTGGGTAGGATTCAGACAATCACCATTTTAATAGCATGATCACCACATATAAAGCATATTTAGCCAGGCATCATCAGAGAGCTAAGAAATCACTATAATGGTCACAAATAAATTTTTTTTTTTGAGGAATGGTCACAAATATTAAATCTGAAGCAACAGCCCTTACCCTTATATCTGTGATAAAAATAAGCTCTTTCAGTATACAACATGATCTCCATCTTCATTCAAAGTTTGTCTATTTGTGATAGAAATAAGCTCTTTCACTATATAACATGATCTCCATCTTCATTCATAGCAAATTTAGCTTATTGTGCTAGGCATGCACAGCTAGTTAGCATATTAGTTTAACTTAAAAATGTAGTTCATATTTAGTAGGATTCAAACAATCACCAAATTCTTTTTTTAGAGGCAAACATACAAATCATCAGAAAGCTGTCACCTCAGTGGTCAAAACTAGTTTAAGTCTCAAGCAACAACAGAAAGTTAAGACGTGACTTCAATGGTCAAAACTAGTAAGTCTCAAGCAACACCATGGTTAATCATCCTTTTCCCTTTCAATAAAAAAACAGCAGAAAGCTAAGAAGTGACTTCAATGACAGAACTAGTAAAGTTCAAGCAACAATTTAAACCTTATATCTGTGATAAAAGTGAGCTCTTTCTGTATACAACATGATCTTCCGTCTTCCATCATAAAACCAATTCCGGGCACGTGATATGTCAGCCTGCTTAGTGTAACTACAATAAAAAATGTAAAAGTCAATAAAAAATCATTGGATGAAGATTATTTTCTCCTTTCCTCTTGTGTATGTGTGGGTGTGTGGGTATGGGTGGAGGGATGACAGGTTCTTACTCGCCAAGTAAACAGAAAGAAGCATTCTCTGACTTTAAGAAATTTCGCACGCGCACAAATTCAAAGTAGGAGCTTATGAACAGCATAGTTCCACCCTGTACAATTAGTATATCATCAAAACAACAGCAGATGTTAGACGAGAAAGAAATTCTAATACACTGGATCCCTGATTAATGTTCAAGGTCAGAAAGTCCTTACAAAAAGCTAAATATCTAGGACAAAATGGAAACAAATGAGACAGGTCATCATAATTTTCATTTTAACTCTTAACAAGTCTACAAATTTCATGAATAAATAAACTGCAACAATTATAACTGTATGAACTAGATATTGCACAAAAAAATCTTGATAGGTTGCATCACCGAAAAAAATCTTGATAGGTTGGAGATGCATACCTCAAGAGAATCTTTCATCTTAGGGAAAACCTGCAAACATTTAATTACATCAATCAAGAGAAAGAAAGCTTAACATAATAATAGAATGAATAGTAAACAAACAGAAAGAAAAAAGAAATATCTACGATATATACAAGGTAGGAATGTGAATTATCACTCAAGTAGATGGCACATGTACTTTGGGCTTGCACTCTCCATAGCAACTGACAGAATTAACTAAAGTAATGATGTTAAGAAACTGAAGGACTTTTCATGTTTGTTTGTTTTTTTTTTAACATGACGGATAAGGAAAAGAAATGAATAAAAAAACTTACTTCAAAACCCAAATTTTTACAAAAGCTTCAATCAAAGCTAACACATGATTAGAGTTGCATAAGTCTTAATCTCATAAACAGCTGAGAAGGAAGACAGAGTAAAGAAATTCAGAACAGAAACTATAAACCATTTAATAAACATAAATTTAGGTACTGCAGAAATATTTGGTTTTTGTTGAGCCAGAAATGTTTAGTTATCAGCTAAAAGCATCAAATATAAAAGATACAAGACACCCAAAAAAAAATGAAAGACTCCTAAAAATCAATATTAGAACACAACATAGAATCCTCAACAACATTGCATCTCCCCTTATTCCATTCAGGTTAGTTAAACTTTTCTAAGTCAGGAATCAGTCTGATACAAACTGAAAATACAACTAAAGTAAAACTAGAATAACTATTATTAGTAGTAAAAGTGCAAGAGTCTTCTCGTTTAAAAAAAAAGTGCAAGAATCTTAAACACAATTACTACTAATAACTTGTCAATTAGACATGACAAATCTCCATAAGTCCGTATGGAGCGGACCAAACTCTAATTACATAATTGGTAAACACATTTTCAAAAGCTCCCCAAAATCTAAAACCCATGCATGTATTTATAACATGCAAATACAAATATAACTAACTACTCACTACTTTCTTGACTAGCCACTAACTCATACAACTTCTAACTACCCACTACTTAATTAACCAGCCACTAACTAATACAAAGTAATATCTTATCACAGTCTTAAGTTGTTCAGAATGACATCACCAGCACCATTAGAGATAAAAACTCTCTAGATTTGGAAACATACATCAAAAGTCAAATCTGTGTGGTCATCTTTTTTGCATTAATGTTGCAAGGGAACTAAGAATATAATTTAGAAAGTAAAATGAAAACTCGTTCACCAACTTCTATCCATTAGATTCCCAATGTTCCTTTTGACAACACAATTCTCCAGTTTCACACTCAGATCCCTCTCTTTCAAAAGAATAAAGAAAGAAATAAAAGAATGCATGCCTTCTAATCACAAATAACTGTTCTAAACATTTGAAGCTACATGCATCAGGATTCACTGTTTCAATCCTCCAACACAACACAGAAAAAATGTCAATTTTATATCATTATTCATCCATCTCAAGAACCATATCTGAACTAACCTTCTGACAGAAGTAACCCAAGCGGGCATTGTCAGCATCCACAATAGAAGGGGCATCAAATTGTTCATACACCTGTCAAGAAACAACGCTCTTAAATCTTATTTAATATTGATATCATGTAATGAAAACGTCATCACCAGATGCATAACAGTGCGTGCATACTAAAATGTTTAAGTTGACCTGATATAACATTTCCATGCTAAAATTGAAAGGTGATTTTTCATTCGATCTTCTTGATGTGTAAGTGGTTCAAAACTTCAATATTTGCTCATAGTTACAGTGAAATGGCATACCTGCCGTACTTGGAGTAATATTTTAGGAAGAACACCTTTATATTCCATGATTGACTTAATCTGTATTGAAAGGACAAGTTATAGAAGCAACCAAAAAGAAGAAAAAAAGCTACATATCTGTAATGTGTTCCCTTGTCTACCCATGCTAGCTAGGTATCAGTTCAAGCACCAGGCTAACCATTTTTATAAGCAAGCTAAAAAGACATTGTTACCTTTCCTTCATAGTTCATGCAAAGTCGGTTGAATAAACCATTCATCTCTGTTGCCAAAATAAAAGTATTAAACCGTTCAATAAGTGAGATTCTGAAATAGATTGTCAGGAATTAACAAATAAAATCATCTAAGAAAATAAAAACTAGAAAAAAAATAGAATATATAGATAGCTGAATCAGATAAATTTGATTCGAAAGACTGAAGCAGCAGCTGACGTCTACCAGGCTGTTCTAGGCACAAGCAAGCAGAAACCTGCATCAGAGGCTGTGCCAATTTTTTGTTGTTTTTTTTCTACTTTTTGCAAATTACAAAGGTGTAGCAATTGGCAAGGGATGATACAGTAGAAGCTGGCACCAACTTCTTTTTCTTTTTGAGAGGGAAAAGGATAGCTACCAGTGTCTGTAGAAATCCAATTCTATTAATGTGAATTTTGACATATCTGCATAAGAAGTCAAGTTTCCTCGCTATTCCCCTGCCCACAATTATCCAAGTTCCTAGCATACACAATAATATTTCCACTTAACATCTTCCTGCGTGAAGACACAAGCAGTTCACTGGAACCAGATGGCCCATGGAATAGCTAAGGGCAACATTCGCTTGCATTGGCACCCATACATCATGATATCTTGTTGTCTGGTACCAAATCAAAATGACCTCCCAAAGTTTCCCGGTGATGTCACATCTAGCCAACGACATCTTGCTGTCTTTCAAACTTTGCTTGCTTCCTCACAAGCAAAGAAAAGATGATTGATGTATTCATCCGCATTCTACAAAGGCACAGGAGGCATTGGAGGCATATAGTCATCTCGCTGTCTAAAATTGGGAGATGCAATAAAAATGACGACTAAGTCAAGCTAGCCATCCAGATGTATATATACCAATGATGCAAGGGATGAGATGCCCTCCTCGTCTTATAAGACATGCAAATATTTGATCCTCAATGGTGCACCCAACTTCTGTATGATGAGACTACGAGTAGAACCAACAACAACAATAACAAAGCCTTATCCCACTAGGTGGGGTCGGCTACATGGATCATACGACGTCATTCCCCTCTATTAGTAACCAAACATTTCGGTATATTATTCACCAATAGATTTTGCTCTATTAGTTCGCCAAGTGTCCGCCTTGGCCTCCCTCTCCCTCTTTTAATCGGACTCCAGATTATTTGATCTAGACTACGAGTAGAACCACGGATTGAAAATCTGGTTGAGGACCAGATTCATGTTCTTGTCTCATAGCATCTGAAGCATTTCTCTAAAGTTTTCCCAAGAGAATAATGAATTCATCTAGTCTCGGGTCAGACAGATGAGAAGAGAAGGTGGGAAGTCATACACCACTCTCTGTATCTACATTCAACCAGCAGTCTGCTACATGCTCCTTTCTCCTCAGTAATAGCATATAATCTAGGAAATGGACTCGCGAAAGAGACCGGGAAACCCAAGGATCCACCCAAAAGTGAAAGTCTCTTACACGACCAACACAGATAAAAAAGGCCTACCTTAGGAAGCATACACATCATGCCCTTCCACAAACCAGAAAGGATTTGCCATACTATGATACCCAGTAATACAACTGCCTTCAACATTATTTTACAGATAAACTCAAGAAAATGCATATAGTTGACACGAAAGTGCATCAATTTCTTATTTCTTAGTTACGGAAACAAGCAATAGAAAATGCAGTCTGAAGCAACAAAGGATAAAAATTCATGGCATCAGCACAAGTTAAATTGTAAATTAAGATGTAGTGACAGCAGATGCTACTTTTGAAGGGCACACTCAGAAACTAATACTAGGAGATGAGATATTGATATCACATTTGTAAACACATTATTCGTAATTTTTTTAGTGTATTCATAATTACCATAAGTTAAAAATACCTGGATTAACAAATGAACTCAGGAGTATTGTCTGGCGATAGAAGTGTGCACGACCATCAAGGTACCTATAATATGCAGCAAGGATGAAAACAAAAGGTGTAACATGGATATCTAAAAAAATGTTGTTTACTGATATAACAAAAATCATCTCAGAAAATAATCCAAAGTTCTCTAGTAACAAGAGTTCAAAACAAGAGCCAGTATATGCAAATGTTATCAACTTTGTTTGAATTAAGTAGCAATAGTCCTACTATTATAAAACAGCAAATGGATCAAAGAATCCTTTGAAAATAGATGGTACCAAAGAAAGTCAGATCATTAGCAACCAATTTAGTAGGCCTCCAAGGGCAGGTCTACTATAAGTCTTACAACAGAATCATGAGTAAAATGGATAAGTACCCTTCTCCCCCCATTGCCCAAGAAGAAGAATAACACAATGAAGAAACCTACAGTTGTCTGATGCAAATGAAATTGTATCAATTTAGTAGGCCTCCAATGAATTCTCTATTAAGATAAAGTCTTAAAAACAAAATCATGAGTAAAATGGATAAGTACCCTCCTACCCCACTGCAAAAGAAGAAGAATAACATAATGAAGAAACCTACCATGGTCTGATGCGCATGATATCAGTGCCGTGTTGTTTGGTTGGCACACGGTTCAAATGTTCTACGGCAGTATTTAAATGAGTCCAGTTCTGCAAGTTAGATATCATCTTACAGGTTAGTTATTTGAAATAATAAAAAAAGAAAAAAAAAGTGTTGAGTGATTATACACTTCTAAAAAAAGGGTATTGAAGGATAAAATGAACCTGCAAGGCTATCACATCTGCATGGTCAATGATCAAGACCTGCTCATGTACCACACGTCATTCACATCTTTGCTTACCTAGAATGAAAAAAGATAACCACTGCAAGGACTGAGGAGGGAACTTTGCATACCTCTATTGAGGATAGATAATCAACATCTTTTTCCTTTTCAAACTCAAGCTCACCAATTTTCTGAAGCAGAAAAATATAATAAAAGCTGATACAATTTGTCTGGTGTTTTCTGAGTATCAAAATCATAGGAGGCTAAAGCTATCCAGAGTGGCAGAGTTGATTAAGAACTTACATTGGATAATCCAAGTGGAGATGCAATAATTATATCTGAAGAGTAGAAGTTACTGTATAGTTTTATGTTTTGCCTACAAGCACAAAAAGATAGAATCATCCAGATGCATCGTGATTTCACCAATAAGGAAATAGAAAACAGAAAATGTGACAAGCATTTTTACTTTGTAATCTTTATCCCTATCATAAAATCATCATTGTTGTTCCCACCAAACAAAGTTTGAAAATCTGCAGGCTTTGTAGCTATTTTATTTTTAAAATCAGCCTTCAACATCTCATCGTCTTCTCCATCCACAGCTCCAAATTCTTCAGAAAAACGATTCATATGCACCACATTTGACTGAAATTTTATCATTAGCCAGTTACCAAACACTCATTTAAATGTAGAAATGATTTGTAACAGAAAATTTGACATAGCAAAAAGCAGAGGCAAAAATAACAAAAGGAGATCAGGTCATGAAAGCGTGATACCACTGAAGCAAAGAGTTGGCCAAACTAGTTAGACACAAAAACAATATGTTCCCACTTTCCAGTAAAGAAAGTGCTTCATTAATAATCACTACAAGGACTTGCATATGACCTCGACATATATTGAAAAAAAGAGGGACCTAGATCCAAATGTTAGGCATCTAATTTCAAAGCAAATAACCCTTTCCCATCCCCTGAGAATGAATTCAGAATTTCATACTAAACATGGACCCTACTTTTTTTAGTGGTTGTGCCCTGCTTAATAACAGTGATGATGATGATGATGATAATAATAATAATGCACAAGTTACTGCAATTTGATGAAAGAATAAAAAACCACGAATACATGAATCAAGAATTAATATCATGGCAACTTATAATCAGCAATAAAAAATTCTCTGAGAAATACCATCCCTGGAAGCATATGCTCTCAGGAAATAATTAACACAAGTTGTAGGAAAATGTATACCAATATGCTTAAACCTTCACAATAATTTTAGATCTGACAGAACACTTTATTTTAACCATAAAAAAATCATGAACCTTCATGTCCGTCTCAAATATGGCTTCCATAATAATTTCCTATGCCGACATTGAGATTAACACGGAGCAGGAAACACACAACTTCGTTGCACCATCAGCATAAATGAAACATTCAAAACTAGACCTATTAAACTTTTCACCAATGCTTGGACAGCACATGTCCTTTGTGCTGTTTGTCATGTCCCTTCTCTCATTTCCTCTCCCATAAATAACTTGGTGATCACATTTGATCAACATGAGATCATAGCTCAAAAAGAAAAAAAAAGGAAAAAGGAGCAAAGAAAATAACCAACAAACAGTTGTTCATGCTGCCGAAGCACACCCTAGCAGAGCCCGTGGAGGACTTCAAGCCGATCGTTGTATCCAATGCCATCTACCTCTCGATGGATCGAGTACTGCCCAATCGACTCTGGCAGGTGCTGCCAAAACTCACCCACCCAACGCAGTCAGCCTTCATCCATGGTCGGGCCATCAGATAGCTACACTATTGCCAAAGAGATTACTATCAAATGATGAAGGAGCGGTTGTCAGGAATTCTTATGGAAGGTGGACATTTCCAAAGCAAATGACACACTCTCATGGTCCTTTCTTTGACATTCATTGCAAGTTAGAGACTTCCCTACGACCTGGATCATTTGGATGAAATGTTTGCTTCGTTCTCGATCCTGGTCAATTGGGGAGGTCGGAAGGCTGGGTGCAGCCTCAAAAGCCCTGCCCACTGACCTCATGCTCTTTGTGCTAGCAGTCGACGCTCTTGCTAGATGTGCCTAGGCTTCTTGCATGGCTGGCCTCTCCTAGTCCCCCTCCACATAGTAATTCTTCATTGAGGGCACTGACAGGAGTCTAGATGGGCAACTATCCTCGTGAAGCTTTTTGGTGCAGTGTTTGGGCTCCATATCAACCATGTCAATTCCTTCTTCATCCCTTTTGGCATGGTCATGGAGGATGCTACCGGAGGAGGGCATCATCCACCTGTTTTTCGAGTGCCCAGTAGCACGAGCAGTTTGGAGGCAGACGAGCATCATGGATACCTTCCCAGCACCCTTGGAGACCTTTTGGCAGCCACTCCGTGTTCTTGCCAGGCACGATAGAGTTGGCATGTTTTGGCGGCAACCCTTTTGCCCGATTTCTGGACAATGGTGGCTTCAGCGCAAGTAGATCATTTTTTTCTGAGGAGCGATGTTAGGCGGACACTTGGCGAACTAATAGAGCAAGATCTATTGGTGAATAATATACCGAAAGGTTTGGTTACTAATAGAGCGGAATGGCGTCGTATGATCCATGTAGTCGACCCCACCTAGTGGGATAAGGCTTTGTTGTTGTTGTTGTTGTTGTTGATGTTAGGTGGAGAGTATTGTACACGACATCTCTTTTCTTCTTAGGGAGTGGGGTTTTGGCTAATCATTGTGCATCTCCCTTCTTTTGTCGCTCTCCTCTGGAGAGCACATTTGTCCATGATTTTCATTTCATAGATGTATATCATGGATGAAAATCATGAATCCTGGTTGTCATCTCCTCAAAAAAAGCAGATATCTCATTAACACACAAGCAGAGAACACATAACTTCACTGCACTACATCAGCATAAATGAAAATGCAAAAAACTAACTAAACTCTTCCCTGGTGCTTAGGCATCACTGTTCCATTGCGGTCATGTCTTTTCTCTCGTTTCCTCTCCCATAAATAACATAATGATCACATTTGATGAACACAAAAGGTCGTGGCTCAAAAAAATGAGTAATGGGACAAAACAAAGAAAAGAAAACAAAATATACTCTAATTAAAGAAATCAAATAGCAAACTGAATTGCCCAAGCACAACTACAAAGAAAATAACTTAGAAAATTTTAGACTCACCTCTCATTGAAGAGAGAAGAGACAATAAACAAAATAATGAAAAGAAGGGAGCAACTTACTTTATCTGACAATGGAGTAAGTTGGATCAATCTCTTCACCAGACGTAATGCAATGCTTGCAAGCGGCAACACGATCAAAACCTATGGAAAAATTTAATGGATACATCAAAATTTAAAGGATAAACAAAAAATATCGTTATTTTTTAGAGAGAGGGAGAGAAAAAGATCTGTGAATTCGTTATGAAAACTAAAAGAATGTGCCCAAAAGTAAGATGAATTCCTTAGGCCATAAGGTAAAAACTAGTGGAGGACCAAATCTACTTTGGAACCATACTTGCACCCATATTGTATTGAATTTCTATGGATGTGTCACCAGAAAAAAAAAGTCAAGAAACAAATTTATTCACAAAGCTAACAAACTTATGAAGGAATGTACAAGATTAACATGAGTTAGCAAAAATCTGGCAATACATTTGTCCAGTCTTGTCCTATAAGTGATAAGAATTAGGATTACTTCCCTGAACACCTAGTGAATTAACTTTTTTTCACATCTAACCCTAGGATATAAAATTATAAATTTATAGTCCCTAAATTTGTCCAGATTCGACAGTCAAATACTTCTGTCAACTTCTGTTTAATGTTATGTTAATTTAATGCTTCAATAATGAAATGAAGATTTTTCCCTTGGGGTATTACACATACACTCCTCTCCCCCTGTCCCTCCCTCTCATCACCAGCCACATTGAGGGGAGGGTTCATTGCTCCTTCCTCTGTCACAAAAGGGGAGGATAGTGTCCCCTCCCTTGCACCAGCTTGGGAAGCTAGTGGGGTTGGTGCCCCCTTAGGAGGGGGTGCTCGAGGGAGGGGACATTGCCTCGTGCGGGTAATTGCCCCAATCCCACGTGCTGCCTCCAGCAGAGCATACATCCCTGCCCAACCCTTCTCATCCACCAAACCATGAGAAGGGTCAGCACCCATTGCCTCATCCACGAACCTCCAGCAGAGCATACTATGCCTCGTTTAATCCATTAATAACCTATGATATTTTGTTATGTCTAAGATTTCTTATGAAAGTTCTTGTCATTTTATACACCTCCTTTGTATGATTGTCTTGAAATATAACATATGATTAAATTCTATAATCTTGACAATCCTCACGTCACAGTATTTTATGATATTACCACTTCAAATTTCAAAATGATGTGGTCTTTGTTATGATGGGCCAAGTAACCTTAAACAGTATATTACCTCATTCAGATGTGAAGAATATCCTTTCCAGACATGTAAGGGATATGTTTATGCTATGAGCTGAATATTGAGTTGTACAATTATGTTTTATTTTTTTTTACAGAGTTGTACGTTTATGTTTGAATTCTCATTTTACTTTGTTCTTCGTTGCACCATTTGGTTATGTCTTTTGTTTGTGATTCTACTCTTGTAAAGTTAGAATCTTTTTTTTTTTTTTTTGAGGTGTAAAGTTAGAATCTTATACCAATAAATGTTCTTGACCTCACTGAGTGATGTTCTAATTAGTTGATACCTCATAATGTATGTCCTTTTTCTTGTAAACCTTCATAGCTACTTTATATGCTAATATGTTTCCATCCTAGTTACCGGGTTATTCGACTCATAATTTCCATCAAACCACCCAACTTGAGGCAAATGTTTTCATGAGAACATGATGATTGTCATATGACAGATCATAGTTCCATTGTTTTGGGCTTTGGACAAAGACAAGGATCGACTTGAAGTTTAAAATAACATCAAAGCCCAATATAATATGACAATCATCATGCTTTGAGATGTTATTTTGAGAGTTATAATCCTTTTCCTAAATTGGATCTATTGTCAAATATCGAGAAGCTCAAAGAAATTTGCAAGTTTATAGATAAGAGGTTAGATAAACTCTGCCTATGTTTTATAGCCGGTCCCAAGCCCGGATAAAGGAGGGTTGTGTTAGGCCCCGATAGCCAGCGTAAAACTCTGTCGAATCTCATGAACATTGATCAACGAAGTCGTATGATCCATGTAGCCGACCCCACCTAGTGGGATAAGGCTTTGCTGTTGTTGTTGTTGTATAGATAAGAGGTTAGATACTATACATTAATATAATTTATATAGGTCTTCTAGTTTTGAGAGAGCAAGAAACAGTGGATACCTAGTGCACTATCCAATTTAGTAATTTGTGGTAAAATCATGTCACGAGATTACAATTATCCAATTTAGTAATTTGTGGTAAAATCATGTCACGAGATTACAATAACAACGTTCAACCCACATCCCGCGCCTCAATAAGAGCAATCGAGCCTACATTTTCCACATTTTGAGCACATTTTTCACATATAATCTCTCACTGTTAAATATGCACCAAATAGACCATATTTTACACAAATAGACCACATATAATCTCTCACTGCTAAATTGCACATTTTACACATTTTCCTTTTGAACCAAATAGACCACATAGACTGCCAATAAAGATTACATGTTTTCTATTTTTTTTTTTTTTTTGAGGGAAAATGTTTAATGTTTCATGTATGAAGCAAAAAATATTTGGTTAAACTAAACAGTTAAACAAATTAAATTATCTGACAATATTTTGAACACTCTGAAAAAGATTACAATCTTCATAACCTAGTGAAACTTCCAAAGTTGATAAAACCATTCATTAGCAAAATAGATTGTCTTCAAGCTATCATTATTACCTTTGGACGAGTGAACCCATGATCAAGGAAGGTGCTACCACAAAGTATTTCATCTTTTTCACCATCTTGATTCTTTCTCAATTTTGCATCATTCTTCATCACAAGAGCTCTTGTCATATAAATGTGATTTAACTACAAAGCAAACAATACAATTTGCCTCAAATGAACATAAAAAGATTGGAGTACTATAATTGATTAATTTTAGGTAATGTCTATCGGCAGCATAATTGTAAAATGTCATATTAAGAAAGACAAAATGCATTCTAGTAAGTTTTCATACAGCATGCATAATGTATGCATCCATAAAATTTGAATCCTCTTTCTTTCCTTTAAGATAAAATGGTCTCTTGTTGCAATGCATTACATCCCGATAACTATTGCCTGCACCAAACACAAATGACTTGTAAACACAAATGACTTGTAAGCACAATGACCCAAAAAAATTGTTAGACTAATGACTTTGAGAGAGTTGAAACAACAATATCAACCATTTCCCATTATTATGTAAAAATGATTGATGACTAATACAAAATCACAAAGATATAACTTTAAGGATCCTAAAATATAGATCATATAGAAAGAAACAAGCTTTCCTGTGAACTAACTGTAGGAGTGGTCTTGGGCTGGTTCTAATGTAGGAAGAGTCCTGTTAAAATTAGGATTTTTATTTTGTTTACTTTTATTGTGTCACTATAATTGAAAACAGAGTTCTAGTCTATTTTAGTTTCCTTTTTTATTCTTTTTCCTGGTTATGGTAGAATCCTAAACATCTTAGAATGATTCTAGTCTCAATCTCATAAAAACACATGCACAGGAGAAGAATTAGTCAATCATTTTTTTATGAAATTATTCAATCAATTACAACACAGTATCTCCTCAAAAAAAATATATATATATACATACAAAACAGTATAAGTTATCTTCCTTAGAACCTTTGTTCTTATATGTCTGCAGAAATTCGTCTCCTGTTGATTAGTTTTAAACGATGAATTTTCATCCAATCAATGTTTACATCATCATCAAAATGCATCAGTCGAAAATTTAATATATTGGATCGCTATGGTAATCAATAGAACTATTTCCATTGCGTTTTAGTGTCCTGCATCAAATGATATCAGAGTCTCACAGCAACATGGGTGACCCTATGCCTTGGGCTGATTGGAGGGAACTAAATATCAAGCTTCGACAACTTAGCAAGAAGTTCCATGAAGTATTCCAATTGATTCAAGTCGCTCTCCTCATTTTACACTTTATTGATATACTTGGATGATTTTTAATCTTCGCTAGTCATCCCTTTTCCCTTATAAATATATATAGGTACACCAAAACCACAAATCCCCTCAAGAGATAAATATAGCATACAACAGATTAACAGATGAGACATGATAAGAAACATAGACAGAAGATTGATTTCAGAAATAAGGCAAAACACAAGCTAAATCTGCAGAGACCCTACTTGCTTTGAGAGTCCAGAGAAAATACTTACAAAGGGAAAAGAAGAACCTCTGCCTAGATGAACCAAATTCATTAGATCCAGAACTCTTATAGATATTGAACCAATGATTAGATAGCCTTTGCTGAATGCCAAGAGCCATATCAAAATCAGACACCTACAAGTAAACAGAAAAAGAATATAGACAGATGGTATTGAATCTACTAATCAGATAATAATCATTTTATAAAGTTTCACCCATACATCAGGTGTGTATTCGAGAATATATCACTACAAAAATGAAGCGAGAATCCTAGATAGCATTTGAAATATTTAAGTTTTATATATGAAATTTGTGTGGAAGATGACTTTCTGAATGTTAACTATCAAAATGTTTGCTGAATTTGTTTGTTTTATTATATCTGATTTTTCAAAGATTACATTTGAAAGTTTGTATGTTATTATATAAGGACAGATCAATTGATTCATTTTAAAAATTAATTAATATTTTCAATAACATTTTTTTTGTAAATACTTGGTTATATTTTTATCTTATCCTTTTACTTTACACTTTTTATTTTCTCAACTTTGCATTTTATTTCATATTATCACCTGTTCTTTTTGCTATCATATAATGTTTGGTTTGGACGAATGATGACTTATGACTTATTTAGCTTTTTATGTAGCTCCACTTACATGAATCCACCGCATAGAAAGTAACCAAATAACAAAAGTAGTTCATGTAACTTGACCTATCAGAAAGTATATTTAGGCCCAAAAAAGATGCCCCGAATTTAGTGATATAAGTTAACAACCACAATTCATGACTAAATTATTTTGAATAATTGAGACCAGGTTCTTGCAGTGCTGAGCCTCAAATATCAGCAGATAATGCAACGGTGACAACTGTGTTTGTCTATGTTCTCTTTCTTCTTTGGAGTGTTGATGGCTTGTTTGTATCCTGAGGTTCAATTCCATAATTTACTATCATACTTACTTGTCAAGCATCTAAAGGATCACTTTTATTATGAAAGAAAAAGCGGTCATAATTATATGATTTTTTGACAGGGAAGAATGATGATTAGCCAAATTGCTAGTCATCCCAGGGGTTTTATTTATTACTTAATAATCCTATCAATTATCAGCATCGGATTAGGAGAATCAGCCACACGTATTAAATAACCTTTAGGAGATTACAGAACTGCAGAAAAATTCATCTCACAATTCGTTGATTTATAGCTACAAATACCTTTGGAAGTGGCTCTCCTGTTCCCGACCACTTGCATGTGGGCATATCCACGTCAGGCATCTCCCATGTAAATTTCCATTTTCTTTTTAGGATTATTTCAACCTCTTCACTTGTTAGAATCCTTTCCAAGTGACAATGAAAAGGGCTGCATGAAGCAAAATACCTTTAAATTGAACAGTAGGAGACAACAGAAATAAAGAATTAAGAAGGTATTAGTTCATTCGCATTTGAGAAAATTAGACAAGACTAATTAAGCATAACAAATGAGTGCATAATTTGCATGCTCAAAGGTTTCATGAATTGTAGGAATATAAAAGCTACAGTGTTTCCGTAGGAAAGAAAGGATGACTATGGAGCTTCAGTAGTCATTCGATTTTCTACTAAAACTTTGAATCCATGAGATGTACGAGTGTGTATGCCAAAACCAGAAAGCAAGAAAAATGACAGTGGGAGTGGACTCCAAAAAAATATAATGTTAGGTTCTTGTCTTTAACTGACTGAAGAAGAAACAACTGAAAATTAATTAGTTCAATAGATGTGTCATGCAGAATGAATTATTTAAATCCTGCAGTTAAAGGCATCACAAAGTTAAAGAAAAATGACCTTGCATTCTGCACTCCAGCTGCAATATGACTGTTTTTATCTTCTAAGTCGTAAGAATCACCACTATCAGATGTTTCATCACTGTCTCTGTCTTCATCTTCATCATCCAAACCCATAGCCTCAGTGTCTGCATCTTCCGCTAGCTCAATCTCTTCTTCATTTACAGTCTCATATTCACTATCTGAATCTATATATCAACAAGTTTTCCATGGATAATAAATATCAATAAGTTGTTCAAAACAAAAGGAAAAGATAAAAAAAAAATGTGGCTATAATTATCAACAAATCATAGGTACACGAAAAGCTCATCCCAGAAAGTTGCCATCTCTATTTTAATTTTTTTTTTTTTTTTTTTGAGGCCATCTCTACTTATTTACTAACCAAATGAGAACAACAAAACTCCAAGATTATCAAACACAAGAAATTGATATACATTGGGAAGCATATGACACGAGACTAGTTAGACATATATTTCATGAAAAGGATAAGATGTACCTTACAGATAACAGTAAACATATACATAGGTCATATTTTTCTGCACTACCTTTGTTGACAGCATGAGAAGCTATATCTGATGAACAACATGAAGTTACAATTATACCATAGAAGTATGAGTTCCTTAATATGATTCCCAGTACAAGTTATGAAGAACCAAATTAGGGACGAAACAAACTTTTTGGTGAGGATACCTAACAGAATAGTTTTTAGGCACTAATATGACTAAACTCATAATAAGGCTAATTTCGAGAGGAAGGATAAGACTAATTTTGAGAGAAAAAAAAGGTGGCACGTCCCTGTGTCATATCTAAGGGGACGCGACATGACACAGGGAAGCCCACAATCTGCCGATCATGCAATCAGAGGAGGAATCAGGTGAAGATAGCCTTCTTGTTTAAAAAAAAAGGTAATCAACTTGCTGATAACTAGCCAGCCCATTACAAATCAGGATATACAGCCTGAGGAATGTTAGGAAGATGATTATTTAAAACAGGGGAAAATTATCATTCCCCTAAATCATGCAATCAGAAGCAGAATTAGGGGAAGATAGCCTGCCTGCTCCAAAATGAGTAATCAAATCCTTGATAATTAGCTACCCTGCAGCAAATCTGGATAGGCAGGAATGCAGGAAAGAGGATTATTCAAAATATATATGGAAAAGATGAAACCAAGGGATTCCAACATCATATGGAATGGAGGATTTCTCTCATGCTCTATGGAGGGGATGCCAAGCATCGATGCGGACCAAATTGATGACACCCTTGGCTCGACCCAACTCCACATGAGGTCTACAACTTGGAAAAACCAACCATGATGAGAACTGGCGAGAGGATCTTTTCTAATTAGGCACATTACTCTGCCAAGGAATTTGAAGAGGTGGCAATGGCTATAGGAGCTACAAGGAGAGGAAGACGATCCTAGGTGGGCTCCTTGGACAGTTGTCATAGCCCTATGGCATTGGCATCGAATTCATCACGCATATGAAGTTAGTGGCATGGAATGTCCAGGAGCTTAGGATCATTTCTAGGCACCTATGGCATTGGCATCGAATTCATCACGCATATGAAGTTAGTGGCATGGAATGTCCAGGAGCTTAGGATCATTTCTAGGCAATCGGTATTAGGAAGATTTCTAGAATAATAGAAGGGAAATGTAGCAATTATACAAGAAACCAAGCTAGAACTTGTTGATTAGTACATGTCAATACTGTCTGCTCCTTTGGCAACTCAAGACTGTTGGCTATTGAGATGATCACGGCTGTCCACACAATGCTGCAGATTGAGATGGGCTCTAGAGGGTCTGGCAGGAATTGGGATGTCACTCAATTGATGTGCGCTCATCTGCAGGTCTTTGGTGATCTTTCATATTTGGCAGACAGGACCAAAATATCCAATTCTATCTGTCAACACGATGACAAGCTATGTTATTAGCTTTTCTGTGGTCTATTTGGTGTCAAAGCAATGGTTGTATCATTAGAGGAGAACAGTACTATGTCGAAAATATTATCTCAATAACAAGATTTCTGCTGGATTGGGCAACAATATTTTCAATTGTAACCTCTTGATGTAATTTTCATGAGCATGAATAAAGCTGGATGAGCGTACATGGCTCTCATCCTTTATCCCCTCCCCTCAAAAAATTAATAATAAAACACAAACTAAATAGGCAAAAGATCATATAATATTATACTATAAAGTATAATCCTTGCTGTGGGTAGCATACAATATCCATCCAAAATTATTGTGTCATACACACATTATTTTGAAACATTGAATCCATGTCTTTAACTAAATGCATCAATTCACGAATCATTGTATCTATGAAATCCATTGTAAGCCACTTTTCATGCACATCGAACAGAAATCAAGAATCCAAAATGATCAATGTTTAATAGTTTTAAGCATTCAGAACATTAATTATCATCCATGTTTTGCACATGACTCAGTTTCATCCAGATCCATGACCTCTAAATTATAGCAATTTCGATGAGTAAATAAAAAGAATCAGGGCAGAATGTTATAGTTTACGACTTTAGAATTAGAGGGAAAAATACAACATTCAAATGAAATCACAACTTATTCACCTGCATCCACCCCTTCATCAGAACTAGGTGACTCAGATGTACCCTCCTCGTCTTCCTTTGTGTCACTTTTGCCCACTTCTCTTTTTCTACATATAATGGCATCGCAATAGTGTTAAACATAAAAAATATAGTTAACCAACTAGGGTCTCAAAGAAAACAAGTGAAGTATTTAGTAGGACGAAACTTTGATGAGGGGCCTAAAAATTGTAAACATATTCCAATAAATTGCATAAATTAAATCATTTAATTAACAAACAATTAATACTCAACCTCTTCTTATACAATGTAGCAATATTTTTGTTGCTGGAACTCAACACCTTCAATAGATCATCAAATGTTGCCGACCCTCCACCAGAACCTTCATCCAAGGTGACACACTCCAAAGGCTCTTCGAAGGAAACTCCTAAATTAATTTATTTTTGTCACAAATTAGTTAACCTACGCAAGCTAAAGAATAACATTTTAGCAAATGATAATTGCATTAGAACACGAGAAAAGTTGAATTTCAAAACGAAAAGTTCACACTCTTTGAATTGAGTGACGCCCTTGTGATTGGATCATCGTCAAGATGTTTCCTTTGAGAACTCTTCATGGCCTCTTTGTCTTGAGCCTTTTGCCTTCTTATCCTAGAAAATGAGTTAAAAATTGAGGCCTCTCTCCCAATATTGTAAGACCGGACCCGGACATGGGTCAACTTGACCTGGTTAGACTTGATAATAATAAAACTATGCATAAGATATGATAACACGAGTCGTAATGGCATTACCACGTAACAAGTTTTCTTTAGTCACGAAGCAAAGCACAGTTTGAACCAATGTTTATCCAAATTGCTACAAACACATGAAAGGGACTCCACATATAAGGGCTGGAAAACACGAAACACATTCCACCATAAACAAATTTATGTATTAATTAGCACGGACCTAAATATAATATGACATTTTAAACTTCAAGCAATCAAATTAACAAGATGTCAAAAAACCAACTGGACATATAAAACATTGAGAATAAGATTACTGCCTTCAGTCCCTTAACTCATAACAGGTAACCCAAAACATAATTCATACAATAGACCTAACTCCATGTATAACAATCTATCTCATGTAATCAAAGTCTTCAGACTGTAAAAAGAAAACGCTGCTCACGAAGGTCCGTGGTTGCGAGGCTGCCTGCTCGCAAGTAGACAGAGAGAAAGAGAAAGAGAGAGACGTCGCGACAGCCCGAGAGAAAGAGAGACGTGCGAGCACAGAGAGAAAAAGAGGTCGCCAGCAGCGGCAGCAGGAGGGAACGACGGCAGAGAGAAGGGTAGGTCGCGTACAGACTCCAGGCTGCCTAGGAGAGCTTACCAGTGGAAGACGAGGGCAGAGCGCGAGCGACCAGAGAGGGAACGACGGCTGCGCAGGACGCGAGTGGCGGCGGCTTGGAGGGTGCGAACGGCGGCGAGAGGCGACGGCAAACAGGTTTGATGATTTGAGACAAATATGAGTTGGTCGGCTGGGGCAACTAAAACTTTTGATTTTTATTGAATTAGACTGGAAGAAAAGTTTTGTTAGACAGAGGTAACTGGGCGTCTGGGCGTAAGAAAGACTACCCGAAAATCGAATAAAAATAGAAATTTGGTTATTTTTAATAAATTAAAACTCAACCAATAAATTAGGGTCCACAGTAAAATTCATGGAGTTCATTTTTATTATGAATTTTATTTGTATAATTAAATTATCATTTTTTTATTATAGATATAATAATTTTTATATATAGTTTTATATTTTTCTATCAGAGCTCTAATTTGATCATTTAAAAATTTTTAGTAGTATATTATATTTTTATGTAAAATTTTGGTTTATTATATATATTTTTAAAATATAATTATATAAAAGTAGGGACTCAAAATACATTCAGCAAATACTAACCTACTTAGCTACTTATTTGCTATTTTCTAAATAATTTTAGAATGATTTTTTTTAATCAAAACCTAATATATAGGCATGTATATTTATATACTTCTACACAGGATTGTGTTTGGGATCGCCCCCTTTGGCAATGGAACCGTGGTGAAACCGTATTCTGGTTCCTCTAATTTTGCCAGTTAGGCGCACACGTGACCCCGTTTAGCGGAATCACGAGGTTTTTTTTGGCTTGACGTCACTTTTTTTAATTTCTTTTTTCTTTTTTTTCTTATTTTCTCTCTATCACATTTCTCTTATAAAATAATTTATTTATTATATATAAAATATTTACAATAAAATATAAATATAAATATTATTTATTACTTATTATTTTATTAAAAATTTTAATATTTTGTTAATTATAATTAATTTTAAAAATGATTTTTTTATTTTATTTTTTAACAAAATGTTTTCCAAAAAATAATTTTTATTTTATTTTTATTAATAATAAAATTATATTTTGTAATTATAATAATTATTTTTAATTTAAAACCACCAAAAAATCAGACATCACATCAATTTTTTTCTCATTACATCAACACACCTCGAACAAATTGTCAATTCAACTATTCATCGAGAATTTAGGAGGAACCAAGGTTCTCAAAATCACGAGTTTAACTCGTAGAATCGTATGATTCCAAGACTCTACCCCAAAAATGAGTGAACTCAGTGTAGACTCAGATGAGAAGGTAGACTCGGTTGGACTCGTGAGTAGACTCGTTAAACTCAGTACGTAAACTCGGTTAAACTTGGATGAACTCGTGAGTAGAATCGATGCTGGAAAATTTTTAGTATTGTATTGACATTTAAAGGTATAATTAGAATGAAAACTTGTATAGAAGCTCTTAGAGTTTGGTAGATCTATTCCAAGTACTTCCACCTATTTTTTACTCTTCATTTTCAATGATTCAAGTTTATAATATGACTAGGGAACATGATTGTGCTTTGCGCGATTAAATACATTCTTTAATTTTTTTATAATAATGATTTAAATCTATCACTACAGAAAAATGATGAATTTACGATAGGCAACTATTCTTCGCATCTTTTCTGACAAACTTTGTGACGGACTAAAATATCATTCTAAAATACCGACGGTCAAAAGATCCTTCGGTAATATCGACGGTATAAATTTGTCGGTTGGGTTCCACCTTTAGTATTATCGATAGATGGATATATTTATTAGGAATCATCGAGATATTTTTCTCATTCTAATATCTAACTTATTCAGGAATTAGTTTGAATCTATGTCTCAATTTAATTGGGATCAGGGATGAGGATTTCCCGATTTAAATAATTAATGATGTTGAATCAAAATTAAAATATATTGTATTTTAAGGAATATATATAACTAAAAGACAATATTAAAAATTATATGAATTAACTATAAAATAATATGGTAATAATTAAATAATAAATTATACCAATATATAAGATTAATTATACAATTAGACTAATTAAATAAAAATTTTATATGTTTTATTATATAAATTATTTGTGACCCATACTCATCTTTGATTTTAAATATGAATATGAGATTTTGTCTTTATATGCATAAAATAAAGTTGCTTTTTTTTTAAAATGGGATAATTGAATTGTGTCACAAAATAGGTAAAGAAGGAAAAATATAATAACGTAAAAAAGGACTTGGCAACTTTATAAGAGAATAAATTGTTTCTGATTTATAACTATAGAGATGACGCTTTAGTAATTGTGATAATGAATTATGTTTATATTAAGGAGTTATACATGCAAAAAGTGGTGATAATTTGATTAATACTAATGATATTGGATTAAAATTAGATCATTAATTAGAAAATGTTATGAATTTAGTAATTAGGAGATGTAATAAAAAATTACAAAATAAAAAATATAAATGAGAATGTTGATAGATTTATACATATATACATACATACACACATACATACATATTTCTATTTATTTATGTATCTATCTATCTATCTATGTATCTATTAATAAACATTATCACGCTTCACGCGATTCAAAGTTATTAATATATAATACATATTTTTACACAAAATAATATTTTTATTAATCTTCTTTGAAAAAAATATAGTTTTATGGATAATCTTGAGCAAGAAAAATTATCTTCAGCTAATAAAGTAGAGGATCAAATATAAAAATAATTTCCAAAAATACACATAAATTCAACAATATCTACATTTAAAATTTTGAAATTTATACTGGACTTAGCCAATTTAAATTGAGCCCTGAAATTCATTCTTTTAAATTTAAAGTAAATTGAATTCTTCTTGATTTTTTGGTGAGTGAAAATGAGAAGAGATTCAATTGGTTGGTAATAAAAAGAAGGAACAAAAAATTATGTAACATACATATATATACATACATATATATATATATATATATATATGTATTTATATATTGTAAATATGTTAGGAAGGTGGAGAGTTAAGATTTTCTAAAAAAATATGCAAGAAAAAGATTAGTAAAAGGGAGTTTAAATGTTCCCAATATCCAGACATTTATATAGTTTTTTTTTAAAAAAAATCAAGCCTCATCACATTTATCAAATATGATGTACAGATCCTTGATCTTCACGGGAATCCAAACCCTCAAATAAATTATATTAATTAATGTTTTAATGTTAATGAATGAAACAGAAAATAGAAAGATCAAATAGGAAATTGGAAGGAGAACGAACGTGACTAAAAATGTCCTTAGCATCAGCTTAAAAAATATTTTCATTATTAGGCATTTTCCTCATATCCCAAATGATAGTAATGTTTAAAATTATTATTTGAAATTCCAGCAATATGATCTATGGCTTATTTCTATATGATGTAATATATACTAAATCTATAATTTATTCTCATGTATTATATTTATATGAAAAACATGGGCACTCTTAAATATTCTTAATTGTGCAGGATACATCCTTAAGTATTATATTATTTTTTTCATCAGATCCATGATTAAAAAATATTTAACAATTGAACTATAGGGGTTTAGATATGGGATCGTTCTATGTTACTAATAAAAAAGAAGTGTTCAATTTTGTTGTTTTAGCGAATAACAAATAATAGAAAAGAATATATGTCTAATTAACATATTTTTGTATTATTGAATTAACGTCGTAACAAAGCAAAAAAAATGCACATTGATCTATATATTCTTTGCATTTAAAATTGTAGATGTAATCATAAATTTTCATTATGAAAAATAATAAGACATATGTAGTGAAAGTTTCATCACATAATATAATGGTACAATAATTTACAATAAAGATTGACTCCATTTGAATTATTGTCATACTATGTAGCATGGTCGCCATTATTATTTGTAATTTGTCAAAAAATAATATGATAACAAATATTGAGAACACATACTCATGACAAAGTTGTGCAAGGCAACAACATGGAGACATGGCCTTTTATTTTTTGGCAGAGGCAATTGGATTAAAGATAAAGATCATTGATGTCCTTTTCATACGATAAGGCAACAAACGAACTCTATAACTCTTGTCTCTTGTTCTTCCTTCCCAAACTAAACTATAGAAATTGCATGTCACAAAGTAATTACTGCTCAAATTTATTAATCACTATGTTGCTTTAATAATGTGATATGACATTTAAGATAGAGAAATAAATGAGAGAAAATAAAAAATCACATACAAAATGGCAAGATTCAACATACGAGAAATTGTTGTTCAAATTTAATAACCACTAAGTTTAATAGATGAGTTATGTGTCAGAAAAAATCTACCAAAAAACTTAATCAATAGATGAGTTGTGTGTCAGAAAAAATCTACCAAAAAACCTAATCAAATCGAAAAAATCAACTCGAAAAAATTGCAAATTTAAGCTCCAACTAAAAATTAGGTTAATTTTTTAAAATAATTAAAATCATCCGTTTAAATTAGGACTCCTAATAAAAAAAATTGAAGGGATTCGCCCAAATCAAATATATTTTAAAATTTTCATAATTAAAATATTACCTCAATTTTCAAATAATATTTCATAGTTTTACATTTTTTACCCATATTTATTATATTAAGTATATTGTTGACCTATTATGTTGTAGTTAAACTTGCATATCATCAACTTATTAATCAATTTTAATAAAGAATGTATAAATTGACTATAATATTTTAAATTATAATGTGATAATATGATAGTTTAGATTATTTACATAAAAAAGAGCTTAGAGTTTACTATTAATTTTTTTAAACATGATTTGTGATGTGTTTAATGTCTATTATTTTTTTAGAAGATTTATTATTTTAAATAAGTCTCTGACTAAAAAAAATCAAGGTCGTCTAGATCATTTTTTTCTTCAAAAAAAATTAAGGTAGTCTTTTACGTTTTAAAAAATCACCCGAAATTTAAAGATCGGATTTTTCGACATAAAAATCGTCTGACCCGAATCACTTTCACCCCTTGGTTGCACAAAAATGTTAAAAACTTTTTGCCTTCTATAACGCTTTCATCTCTTTATATTTAATAATTTGATATGACATTTAAGATAGAGAAATAAATGAGAGAGAAAATAAAAAATCGCAAAAAAAAAATAAATGGCAAGATTCAAAAGAGAGGACATTTCTAGAGGTCTATATATATGAAGGAATTTGTGTAGTTGTAAGATAGATGTCATGCTAATAGTAACACATATAATAATTATTAGATGATTAAAATTTGTCATGCTAATAATAATGTCAAATACTAATATAATTAACTGGAAGAATTTATTAAAGAAGATAAGAAGTCATCAATAAAAAAATTGAGAATACGCAGAAATTTATATTGGAATTATAACAATGAAAATATAAAAGCACTTCATCTTCCATCAGTATGAATCAGTGAAAATTAATGGGAAACTTAAATGCATACGAAAAAAGGAGAAAAAAGAAAAAAGAAATAGAGGAAGGGGAGGACATTTGAAACTGAAATTTGAGCCCAACTTTATATATATTATATATATATATTATGATAAACAATGAAAATATAAAAACTCTTCATCCTCCATCAATGAAAATTGATGGAAAACTTAAATGGATCTGGAGTGGTAATCCAGCTAGTGCAACCATCGCATTATCATCTCCAATACATCTGTGAGTTGAGGTTGCCGAAAAATAAGCTCTACCATAACTCTGAGATGAATGAATAAATACATAAAATCATAAATTTCACAAAAGATAAGAAGGTAATCAATAGATGTCACTTATACCCCAGTGGCTAAAATTGTATTGCCTGCACGAAAGCGATGAAGGGTTCCATCTTCCATATTCAGTGCAATAAACCAGAGGTTCATAACAAAGCAAAGAATCTTGGTCAAGAGCAAATTAGAGACCCATATATATTACTTTATAATCAATATAAATCTACAAAACCTAAGTGTCTCAAAACCTCCAAGTAAAAACTTGCATCGCATCCTAAATGAAAGAATCAGATTCTAAAATAAAAAAAAAGATAACAAAGCATTAAATAAGGAGGCAGATTTTTCCCCAAATTCTAGTTCTTATAGGAAGAAGTTGACCAGAAAATATTAAACTCAACTTTGGCATTCAATGCATCAGAATCAATATATCTTTAAAAAAAGAAAGAAGATTCATTAACTATTAAATATAATAGCGAGAGTTATCAAAATACAGGAATTGGAGGGTCTCCGAAAGAGGATGACCTTCCCAAAATACGTCGTAACAGAGACGACGAGCTAACTGAGCAAAAAAATGAGCTACAAAATTAGCTTTCCTATTACAGTATGATACTTTGCAATTTTCAAAAAAGGAGAGTAATCCTCTAATATCCAAAACAATCTGCCGAATGCGCCATGGTGGATCGGAGTTGCTGTTTATGGCATTGATAAGAATCTGAGCATCAGATTCAATATGAAGAGCCAGAATGTGGAGTTGAGTGCAATATTTGATTCCTTCAAGAACGGCCCAGGCCTCGGCCTCCAAAGCAGTACGGCAATGCCTAACCTTTTTTACTCGATCCCCTCAAGACATGGTAAAGGAAACTACTTTTTTACTTCAAATTGATATTATCTAAGAGTCTAAAATCATGCATCATATGTAATCAGGCCAAATCAACAATGGAGGAAAAAAAACAATGCTATGTTTGAAGATAATAATCACCTAGCCAGTCACTTCCTTTGACCGTATGATACATATGCCATCTCCAGTCATCTTCAGTCATGTTACCTATGCACATATGAACTGTGACTAAGATCCTAATCCAAATAGCAGAATACTTTAAAGGGAAATAAAAGTAAATCATAGACAACTCTGTGCTGCAACCTGTGAGACCGTGTAGGAAAAAGCAGTACAAGCACCACGTGGTTGGGTGCCCGCCTCCTCCTTCTGAGTCTGGAATTCCTCGATGACGACTTCCAAGTCTAACGCCACGTCGCGGAGCTTGCCAAGGCGGTTGGGTACGTCCTCCCGCACGAATTAGGCGGCTACCCGGCGTCTTCCAGCATGGCCTTGATGTGGTTAGCTTGGGCCTTGATGTTGTCGAGCTTGGCCTCCAGAGATGCGGGATCAGAATCCGGAGAAGCATCTCGATGAGCGTCCTGAGAATGTGTAACATAGCATCGGCGCGATGATGTGATAAGGCTTGAGGAAGAAGAAAAGGGGGATGGAATGGGAGGAGGAAGTGACGACTCAATGTTAACTTCGTGTAAATAATTACAGCCAAAACAAATTGCTGCAGCAGGCGATAATACAAGGATGACTCGCCAACGATCAGAACTAATGTTTATGAAAATCGTCACTTCAAGGAGAAGCAGCATCAGGGCAGCGGAGGGGGAATGAGCCAAATGTGGTGAGAGCATCAGAAGAAAGCATTATGTGGAGGCAATAAATAGGAGAAACTATGAAACGTCGGACAGCTTTCAATGGAATTAGGCACTAAAATGAAACGTTTTGAAATGCAAGTTTGTTGCATGCGAAGTTTCCATACGTTGTGGTGACTCTTGGTCTACATTGCAGTATTGTATATTTCATTTATAGCTTTGATTAATTAGTTAACGTTCGATCGTGGCATAAGGACTAAGGAAAATGGCCTTGATGAGTATTATTGCATGCCTTGATGAATATTATTGCTTGCAACGTAAACTCAACTTCTCAAAATATATTAGAAAACTCCAAAAAAAATATGAAAAAAGAAACGTAAGAAAGATGGATGGAGAAGCATCATAATGCACTAGCTTTATATATATATTTCTTTGTTTTTTGTTAGCGTAGATAATTGTCTTCATTTGGCTTCATTATTTTTATCATTATGATATTTTATGTGATTTAGTTGAATTTGAATTGAATAAACCTCGTTTCTTTTTATAATGTGAATTGATCTTTTATTTGATTTTTTCTTACAACGTAATGTGCACTAGTTTATTTGACTTTATGTTATGAATTATGAATTAATTGTTATTTTAGAATGAATCTTCATTTATTTTATGTGTATAAATGTATGAATTAGGTACTTTTTAAGCTTAACAATGGTGTATGAAAACAATTATGACTAAAATTACATAGGGTATAATATATTATATATATTTTTAACTTGTACGTAAACTCTACGAGTTTATGTCTCGAGTTTACATATCGAGTTTACCTAACGTAAAATGAGTCTATGTAGACTCTCGAATTTGAAAACCTTGGGAGGAACTACTATTTCATTTTCAAACACAGCCTAAACTTCAGAGTTCTAGTTCTCAAAACTACCATAAAGTGGCGCAAAACTCCAAAGCGTGCGCTGATGAAGTTCTATTTTGACAACGAAGTTTTTGGCTGATTTGACGTTCAAGTTCTCCAAAGATTTGATGTGCGTTTGGTGTGAGTGAGTGTTCGTTCCCAACTTTTTTGTAAGGGGTGGGATTCAAGGCCATTCGAGGACATAAAATGGAAGCGGGAGTGGGATTTGAGGGGACTCGCAAGCGAAGTTCTTGCATTTTGTGAGAACATTTTTGTTGGAACTCGTAGGAATTTGAACCGTTGACTGGAACATTAGTTCTGGTGGGCCCCATGATATTTTGAACGAGTGTTTGGCCAGAACTTGGGCAATTCTTGCCGAAATTCTAGCCAAACACTGGGTATGTAAAAACATGTATATACACATATACAGACAAGTATATTTTTATCATTGTAGTTTTATTTAAAAATATTGTTTAAAATTTGTTAAAATAACGTGGAGAAAAATGTATATTTAAAACATTGAATGTAGAATAAACATAGGAATTAATTTTTCTCGTTGAATTAAAAGTGGTTATATAAATTTTTTTATTAATTAAATGAATCAAGATTATCTTATTTTTACATATTTATAATCAAGTTACTTTAACATATATAACTAATTGAACGAACATCATTTATTTAACATTGAATGATCAAGATATTTTCTATCAAATTAATTCAATAAGTACGCATTTCTTCATTTGATGAATTATCTATTAATTTAATTATATAAGTAGAGTCGTATGCTCTACATGTGCTCTATTTTTATATTCTTTTAAAAAAAATAAATTTTAATTCGACTGAAATTCTTACTTCTACGTTAATTCAATTAACTCCTTTTGATATTTAATCTTAAGATAATATGACAAGTAAGAGACACAAACTTAAAAAGATAAGTCATGCTAACGAAATTCAGTAAAACCCCACAATCTACTTTGATTTCTCGATTTCAAGATCATCGGAATTTCATTATCTTTCTCTTTTCTCATGGGGTAAGGAATCTCTTTTTATACTACACCATCATTTTATTTGATCAAGAGTCAAAGCGTACTTTTTTTACAATGAGCTTTCAAATTTATCCTAAAAACATACAAAGATTTTCTTCCAACACCCTGTAATAAATGCTCACAATCAAAATAAATCAGAGAGTAGGGATGATTTAAAAGAAATGTTAAAATGTGTATTTTGAAATTGGAAGATGCTCTACAATTTTTTAACTTGCATAACATTTGTCTCCTTGAAGCTGTGGAGTTATTTTATAAGTTCCTTAACTTCATATGTCCATTGGAAGTCTTTTCCAAAAAGTTCAATAAAACATTAGCTATTAGTATAGATGTCAGACTGCGACAAATTAATCTGCGGAAGCGATCAGTAAAAAAATTGATTTTTACTGGGTTTTCATTTTTACTGGTCAAATATTTTTAATCTTGATTTTTTTAATTAACTTCATCCATTTATAGTACTTTAGATTATGGTCAATGCACACACTAGCATAACACTCAAGCAATCATTAGTAGCATTAGGTCAATTTCATTTGTTATAATAAAAAAATATAATATTCAGTAATCTCTTTTTTATAATGACAAACTCGTGTATACATGATAGAGAAAAAAGAGTAATATAACAAAATAAAATGTGTTCCCATTCATATAATAGTTATAAATTTCTCCCCTTAAATATATAAGCATGTAAATATATAATGGTGCAATAGAGAAATTATAATCATGTAAGTGATATAAGCCAAGTCAAGAACCATAATCATCCAAAGCAAAGTAATATGCCAAGCTAGAGTACATCCAAAATGTGAGCATGTACTACAATTAAAATGTGCACAAACATCATACAAACTACAATTACTTAACTCAAAATGATGCATGTCACTACAAAACATCTAGGGTTGGCATCCAACCCTCTTCGGGGTGGGAGATGTCTCTAGACCTACCTTCCCCGGAGATGTCTCTAGACCTACCTTCCCCTCCCCCCCCTCTTTTGAATACTTGTGGCCTGAGAAATTTGTTCTCCGTCCCCATCCGCGATTCCAAAATCCCCGTGGGGGTTTTGATTCCTCAAATTTTAACATAACAAATATTTTTAAGAGAAAATATTATATATAAAAACATATACAAATAGATATATGTATTTAAATATTGTAATATAATAAAAATTCACATAAGCTATTTTTTATAGAAGTTATATATTATAAAATATTTTATAAGTTAAAAATCATAAAACCAATTCTTTTGACAAAATAATAATTCAAATATTTTATTTTTTTATAAAGGAAATGTGTGTGTGCTCCCCCATCCCCACTCCTGTGGGAAAAACATCTTCGAAGTTGAGGGCACAGATCGGGGATTCCCCCAAAATCTCCAAGCTTTGAGAAAATCATCTCTAGATATCAACATTCAAACAAAACATCACATATCGAACTTCTTCCTCTTTTGACATCATAAAAAAAGTACATAACAATGACAACAAAAGCCCATGCATCATCATCACATCACAAACCGTCAAAAGAACAAAACGTTGTGTAGCATAAAAGTCCATTAGGGTCCCAATCATGTAACACATATCACAACCCAATGATCTAATATCACAATCCATCCAAATCATGGGATGACAGAAAGATGTTACGTGCATAATTTTTTCACTAGTGACATCACATGATGGAGACTTAATACATTCCTCATCATCAAGAATGACAATTTTCTAGGCAATAAGAAATTTTGTAATCCACTTACCAAAGTAGAGATTATGATTCCTCCTAGCACCAGAAGTGTTTTATTTTTCTTTGGTGATCCTCATATGGTATAAGAGAAAATGGTCAAGATGAAAATAAATAGCATTTGAAATATTCGCAAAAAAAAGCATATGAACTACATAGACAATTAAGAAAGAATAAGTCAAAGAGGATAATCTAGTGTAGTAGCTTGTGGGGTAATCATATATCTCACAATATGATATGCCAATTTCATAGAGAAAAAGAACTTGGTGCACTTCTTCGATTTTGTAGCATTCAACTTGTCCACAAAATATGAGGCTAACATAATTCTCAAAATTAATTCATATGTTCATTTGGCCATTCATATGTAATAAACTTAGAATGTCCAAGCATAGGGCAGGGGAGGAAAAAAATGCTAGAGGCGTAATATTTGTTGAGAACAATGAAAATTTCAAGGATTCATGTCTTAATCTAGGTAAAGTTCAAGTATGTGTTGAACAAGTCGGCGGCACACACGTTTTGACATAAATAAGAAAGACAATTACCCAATAGGAGACATTTCTCAAGTGTGTGCAAGGAATCCCAGTCAAGTGTAATGGCCTATTTAACATCTTGAGATTTGTGAAAATTGTCAAACGATGTGGCTACTACTCAACTAATAAAAAGATCAATATCATAGGAGGCAGATGTAAAGGTTGATTCAATGGGAGGATGATGAGCTCGCGCTTATAAATGATCACTACTGGATTGAATTTCATGTTCAAGCTCGGTCTCAATGCAAAGAAAACTAGCACGTTTGGTGCGATGATGAAAGACCTGTCTTTGATCAAGGATGGATTCACCATCTGACCTAAACTCGAACATCTTGGATGAGAAAAAAATGAACAAGTATATGAAGGACTTTTTTGAGCACCTAGTGAGCATGCGTTCTTAGGGTCGATCGAAGGGGATTCAATAATAGGGAATATGTCATTGATACAAGGGGGTCTATGGCTAGCTGGAGTAGTCATCGAAGGAGCTACAAATAATCAGAGATGATCTACATAGAGTTTTCTCAATGTTGATGTCTAGTGTTAGACACCAAGAGGAAGGAATCACAATGAACAACACTGAGAATAAGAGAGGGTGGGCGAGTCATCGGTAGTGGCAGTAATCATAGTATGAATGAAACATATTTTATGTGAAGTCGATTGAAATTATATATATATATATTATTTTATATTGTATATATTTTTTTAATTAGGAGATCCTTGTTCTGAGAATTAATATCGAAACATAAAAATATGTATTATAATAACATATCAATAATGAATGTAAAAACCAATAACAACTTTTTTCAAATGAATTTCATTTCTACTTATACTAAAAATAGTAATATGAGAAAATTACAATGAAATTAAAATATATAATAAATTTAATAGGCACCAACGAAAAATAGGATGGAATAAGGAATTGCCTATAATTGAATTCTTCGTAAATGAAATATATAAATGCAAAAAATATTTAATTATTATTAAACAAAATATATAAATAGTTTTATGAAAAACTTTAAAAGAATATTAAAAATTATAAAGTTTTATGTTTTGTATTTATTTGTTGAAATCTAATGTTCTACTAATATAGATATACTAGAAAAGCTAAAATTGAAAATGTTGTAGGCAATGAGAATCGATCCTTGTCCATGAGCATATTTATTAAATGCTCAATCCATTGATCCAAAGCACCAATATGCCAAAAAAATTACTACTAAGAACGTGCACTCACTTGGTCCCTGGGGTTGGTCCTAGATGCTTTGACAATATAGATGGTGTGAATCAAAGGTAGAGGATCATGGTCGGAAATGGGACGCATGGTGTGCAGAGTGTAAGTGGGGAAGGGGCGAGAGAGAGAGATGAAGGGTCAGTTGAGATTGAACGATTTTTCTTACATGTTGATCCTCACGAACAGCTAATCGTCAATGTTTGTCATACCAATGTTATGATATTAAACTAGTACCGGTCAAGAAAGTATATCATATTGAACTTATATCAAAAATAACATTTAATGTTTTGTAATAAAACATAAGTATTGTGTGGCATCTTTTTATCTCCAATTCAGATCACAAGTGGATTTCGCATAACTAAATTGTTTACTTATAATTGATATGCAATCAAATTTCAGTCATGCTTAATTCTCATGCAAACATACAAAATTATTTTTCACTTGATAATTCTGTATCAAATACCTATATTTCAGAAGAAACATATTCAATTTTAATTAATCATTTCAATGACAATATGTTATTGTATTTCATGAGAATATTTGACAAATAATTTCATAATTAAGTAATTCTTTAACTTATAGAATTTGTTACAAGACCTCAAAGATAACAAATGTAATGGAGTTATGCTTCTTGCTAGTCCTAGAAAGTAGCACATCCTACTAATACTTTTGTCATTAACTTTGCATCCGACAAAGTCTGTATTGATGTAGACATATAAATTAAAAGTAGAGTTTATATCATATTAAAAGCCTAGATCATATGTATACTTTAAGTAGTGTGATTCTTTTAAAGACAACTAAACATGATTCTTTATGAGCGGAATAAAACTTAGCACACAAACACACACTAATATAATATCCAGCCTAAATGTTATTAAGTCTATGATACTATCAATTATATCTTTATACCTAATTTATCAATGATTTTGTTTTCATCTTTGTCAAGCTTTATTGATGTACTCATTGGAGTTGAACTCAATTTGTAAGTATTCATTTCAAAGTTCTTGGTATATCTTTTTATTTAACAAGAATTGAATTGTTTCATTTACAAACCTAAAAAGAATGTGAGCACTCCTACAATATCTTGAAATTGTTTTCATAAGAGATTCAATCTCTTTGTACAAATATTTATTAATTGCACCATAAATAATATCAACATAAATATGAATTATTAAAATATCTATAATCAAGTGTTTAAAAAATAATGTAATGTCGGTTCCCATTTTTAAAATAATTTTCAATAAAAAATATACTCAACCTATCATATCAAGATCTAGAAACTTATTTAAGTTTATAAAAAATCTTTGGAAAGTTTAAAATCATGAAAATTTTTAAATTTTGGGAAATTAGAACTTTCAAAATATTGAAGTCATTTAAAATAACTTCCTCCTTTATAAGGTCATTTAATGTGGATTTCACAACCATTTGAAGGAGAACCTTTAAAATATGCAAAAGATAAAAGCATATGAATTGCTTAAAATATAGTTACAAAAACAAATGTTTCGTCAAAATCAATTTTTATTTATGAATAATATTTGGCCATTAATCTAGTATTGTTCCTCACGATGATATAATTTTCATCTAACTTCTTTAGAAGAAATCATTTGATTCCAATAATGAGATGTTATATGAGTCTGTTCACAAGTATCCAAACTCTATTTTTCCAAAGTTATTTAATCCCTTATGAATAATATTTATTCAATTTGGATCACACAAAACATAATTTATATCAGAAGGTTAAGAAAGAAAAAATAACACAAAATAAAAAACCTAAACTAGTTTTAAGTTTTGATTACATTACCAAGGTTATCAATGATTTGATTAATAGAGTGTGAAGAGGCATTTCTTTAACTTCTTGGAATGAATTTGTAGAGCATCAAGTAGTTGTTTTTAATTTTCTCAACACTTTGATTTTCCCTTTACTCTTCATTTTTGAACTTTTTCTTTCTTTTTCAAAATTATCTCTATGTAATGAGCTTCCTTTTAAGTGGACTTTCTCCAATTATTCTGGTATAATCGATAATATGTATATCATCTTCATTCACTTGATTGCAACATTACCAATTTTAATTACTTTTTCGTTTGCATTATCTCCAGAAGTAATGATGTCACCATTCTTCTCTTCCATGATAATAAAGTTGGATATACTACCGATCATATATATATTGAACATCCACTATCCATGTGTTGTTTCTCTTCAATTTTGTTCTTTCGAATTTCTTACAAAAATAGTTATAATAGAGTGTACCTATTTAGTATCCAACTTTATTTTTGTCCATGTTGATTGTAGTGTCTGGGAACTTAAATTTTTATTAGTTCTTAAAAATTAATTGATTAGGTAAAAAAGTTTTAGCTTAGTGTTTGGACACAAATTGTACTGATTGAGAAAAAAAAATAAATGATGGAATATATTAGCTCCCATACATATTTGGATAAGAAATAAGAACTAACAAAATAATTTCTTATTTTAAAAGAATAAAAATTATTATAATATATCATTATTTAAAATTAAATGTATAACCACTACATTCATATTAATATACTATATATATAATTGAATAAAAAGATATAAAATTTAACTAAAAGTCTGAATATTTCTGAAATATATGTGTGTGACCTAGCATAATAATAAATTTTAAAAAATGAATCTAACAAAAAATATAAAATCTAACGTTTAATAAACAAAATTGTTATAAATTTGTATTACATGGAAATTTCGTTATATGCAATAATAATTATTATATAAATAATAATTTATAACTCAATAAGACCTTAATATAATTTAATCAGATCTATGTGTAATAAATTTTATTTCGAACATAATTATGGTGATATGTTAACTTTATTTATGAACAAAATATTTTTATTTTTTACCAAAGAACTAATTAGACTATAATATGTAATTGAAAATTATGTAATGTTAAATTTAATTATGATTATTTTTTAATTGTGCATAATTAAATACTTATTATTTTAGGCCCACTTTAATTAAAGAATTAAATTACTTTTAAAGGGTAATTGATTGTTCTTGATTCAACCAAGAACCAATTGAGTTCTTGGTGAAAGCAAGAACTAAATCATGGGAACTTGGGGTCACATCAAAGTTGATTAAAATTTTAAGTTTTGTTAATGGATAGGGTTCACCCATTTTCGTTTTGCTTTGAAAAGTTTAAATATTTGTCTTTTTTTTCATGGAGTTAGCTTTTTCTTATCATCATTATCTTAACTTATTTCATCCTCATCATCCTTTGCCTTTTTTATTAAGATTTTCATTTTATGAGTATTTGATTTTCATCTTCCTTTATTCTTATCTTAGAAGTTAGAAGTGATGTTATGAGATCATTAAAATTTAACTTATTCACAATTCTCTTGATATGCCATTTTGAGAAAAGCGATCTAAAAAACTTTTTTATTTTTTAGAGTTAATTTTTGGCTTGCTCAATGAGGCTAATTCATTCATAATATCATTAAAACAAAATTTCATCTTTTAAAATTTTAAAAGCATCATTTTGTTGATTGATTTAAAATATTTAATATGTTTATTTAACTTTATCAATTCCTTCATATGTTATAATAAGCTTTTTCCATATGGTTCAATTGTGTTTCGCTATGGTTCGCCATAGAGAATTGTCAGGGAGTGAGTTTGGAATAAGCATTTCACAGCTCGTGTGTCATAACTTGTGGTGCTACGCCTTGAACTTGAGCTCCAGCGTGTGGCCCATGTGCACCCTCTCCATCTTGGCGTACAACCTCGAGGTGGTCATGACATAAGGCTACATCTTCTCCACCAACTTAACCTTGGAGCCCAGCTCAAGCCGCTCCACACAAGCATTGAGCTTATTGTAGACCTGCCCGAAGCTGTGGGCAGCGCTGGGTGGCACTTGAGCTTCAACCGTGCAGTGGTGGCCCAATTGAGGCCCCCATGAGCTCGGCGCGGGTGGGGTAGAGCAGGGAGGCCTGGTTAGTGGAGTTTAGGTAGGCCACACCTCGAATGTAACGCCCCTAAATCAATTCACGCCACATGGCGAAGATCAACATGGAGACGTTACAAATACTATGACATTGATCATCTTGTTGATTAAGTTTCAGTCAAGAACCGAAACACGTCAAGAGAAGAAAAGAGTAAAAATAAAGAAGAATGCTAATAATTGCGGAAGTCTAGAAAAATAGCTACATCACGTCTAAGGAATATCATATAGTTCTGCATCATGAGTTTATAATAAATAACTAAATAGACCCTGTAGTGCATGTGCTTTCTTGTTGTCAGAGCTTCGTCGCAGCACACCACTCTACACCATCACTGACCTGGTCCAATGAAAATTAAACACAGGAGAGGAGGTCATTTCGTAAGCTTTATAGCATAGTAAGAAACCAATAAAGTATACAATGTATAACTTGAATAGCTTAAATAAGAAGTAAAACAGAGTACTTATCTTGAATAGAGAGTGGAGCATGAGAGCATCATAAAAAATTATAAGAGAGTCAAATAGATATCACTAATCAATATAATCAGATGATGCCCGATAAACTTAGAATCATAGCATGCTTGATAATCATAAGTAATATCAGTAACTTGACTTGACGTTCATGCTTGCTTGCTTATTCATACTTTGTAATATTGGTTCATGCTTAGAAATTAGGGTAACTTTATGTGCTTTTAAATTCATGGGGTATGTCGAACAAATGATACAGTCTTGTACGGTCAACGGATGATCAAAGATCAAGGGAGCGATCCTTATCTTGAGGCACTTGACTTGGACTAGCAATCCATTATTCATCTTTCATCTTAACTTATTAATCACTTTAGAAACTTGTTATTCTTTGTTCTTCATACAACAGAGGCAATAAGATCAGTAAGAAAGTAAAGTAATAAAAGATTCATGTTTAATCTGGTATGGATCTCAGTGAGGATATGGTATTAAAATCAATCATAATAATGAATAATCATAATGCAAACCGACAATACTCAAATCAAAATCAAGGGAAATGTATAAATGAAATCATGGGTTGTTTTGTAGTTTGGTACGTCCGTGACAACATAGTGGCACGACTGTGTCGATGGAAATGACATGGTCGAGTCCATAGTGGCACAAGCATGCTAGAAGTGAGTACATAGAATGGATGACACGGGCATGCCATATGGGGGCACACTGTGACGGAGTGTTAAAAAAAAGTGCGGTCGGCCGATTCAAAGAGTCGGTCAATCGGTTCTATGCTTAGTTCCTCGGTTGAGAATTTGGTCATGGTACGAGCGTGTGTCACGGGGCATTTCCCGTGACACGAAGCGTGAAGCCTCGCGGCACCAGTGTCGCTCAACTTATAGCCCTCGACCGCTTAGCGTCGAAAGCATGTAACACATGCAGTCGCTCCGCACTGCGTAATATTGCGGAGTACCAAGTTATCCGTCATTAGGGCATTTATCTTGTAAGGCCATCCTTATGAATGGCCAAGTAGGTGACGTTCCCGTAGGGTACGTCTTTTGCATTTTCAATATGTAACAAGCTCCTATACCTACGGTACACTGGGAGGAGTTCATTAGTGCCTTCCGAGGCCCAATTGTATGTTATGTTTCATCATATTTAATACAAGTAAGCTTTCCTTTAATTCTAGTGTCATGGCCTTGAGCGTGAGGTGGCAACCCACATCGGTGTCCCTTCGTGGCGTCCCGTGGTCCCTTCGTCGCCCCTTCGAACTTTAAGCGTCCAAACACCTACATTAGTGCCGCAACGCGCTAATGCCACAGTATCGTGATGAGTAGTCCAACACTTTAGTCATGTCCGTGATTGAATGCCTATAAGAGCGACTCTCGACATAGTCATCTCGACCATAAAACTTCCGCTGCAAACTCAAAATAGGCTTGGCTAGGTGCCTATCCGCCTAGTCGCCGCACGTGGTCTAGTGTCCGAGAATGACCTCGTGACAAGTGGTATCAGAGCAGTTCTTCCTGCTCGGATTACCCAGCGACGATGACTCGCTTGTGTCGTCGCAACGTGCCCTGGCGTAGGAAATGTGCTTCCGCTCAAATACTCCATCACGTCCAGACGCACTGGTACCATGGTCTTTGATCGTGGACGTCAACGAGGAATGCATGGCAAGCCTCCTCACCGCACGCTCAGTCGTGCCCCGCAACATGTTCCTCATACACCCGTGTCGTGTCAAGGAACGTCCGTCATGCATCATAATGGCGGATTGATTGCCCCGCCTAACCGGGACGGTCATGCGTCGCTCACTCGAGCAGATCAACCACCCCATGTATACAGTCGGGAATCCTGAAGTGTCGCGCCGCGTCAAAGAGTGGCCATATGCTCCGCATGATGGTCTTGCGCTACTCATACCATGAGATCGCTTACACGAGCGTCGTGTAACTCGGAGGACCCGTGTCACATTCAGGGACAGTCGGTCATGCACTATCATGGCGACCTGGCGTTGCTCGGTATTTAGTGACGTCGCATCGCATGTCCAGTCATGCAACGTGAAGTGCACAATTGCTTCACGGGAGAAGTTGGCTTAAAGACAAATATCAAGGTTCATGGTCCCTTTTCGGCCCAAAGAATATCATCCTTTCGGCCAAGGAGCATCAATCACAAGCATCTTATCGTGTCACAGCATCGCCTGCCACGCCACGATGACTTTCAGGAATGGAGCAAAGCGTTGATTACTTGCAAACACTCGCGGACGAGCTGTCAGCCTTGCCTGCCTCGTCAAGTGTCGCCTCGCAAGCGGCGCGATGTCATCCATCGAGAAGTGAGACGAACCTGATACATGCCAACGCAAATCAACGCCTCAACTCAGCGACCAATTTGGCAAATGGTCTGAGCGTCGAGCATCGGCGAACCTTGACATGCTGCTGTCAAGCGTTCTGCCACCAACCGAAGGAAGGAGTGCCCTTTCCTTTCGGACATCGCCTCGAGTAATCGAAGCGGCCTCCAAGGATCGCAATGCGAAGGTTTTGAAGGACACATTGGTGATGTCGTCCCTTTGAATGGAGATGGAGGTAATGTTGGGAGCTCATGCCATGAGTTCACCAACCGCAGTCCGCTTATCTAAGCGGAGCGTCTTCACGAGCATCCCCACGGATCAGTGAAGGCCCGGAACAGCTACTCTTTCGTAAGGGTCAAGCCGTCCGGTGGACGAGTATGTCAAAGGTGTATGATCCAGAATGACAGGCACAGTGGCATTACTTTGTCCAAGGTGCGGACGGACGAGCGTCTAAGGTGCATTCTCTTCGTGAACGAGCACAACGATCTCGCCCCGTCCATATCCCAGAGGGATTGTCAAAGCTTCAAAGGAGGTCCCAGGATCGGAAGAAGATATATCCCAAGAATCCTGCAAGAGGTGGCAAACTCAGGATGGCGTTGCCATCGCGACAATGTAGAATGTGGCAAACATGCATCCCAGACATGGGACAGAAGAAGTGGCAGTTCATCAATTATGCAAGCCCTGACAAGTTGGGACTGGAGGTCAATATCGCATTGTTCAACATCGGTCAGATGGGCATGTTGAAGGAGGAAGTGAAAGGAATCACCGAGCTCCGCCTACAGTGTTCCCAGGAGGATGAAGACCCAGTGTTGGTGCTCTTCAAGCAGAGGGGTTAGAAGCTTTGGACTAGGAAGGAGTTGGAACGACCGGATCGTCCAACCTTCGCTCACTAGTCGATGCTGCCAAGTCAATCGGGACAAGTGTCATACCACCAAAGCCCTTGGGCAAGGGCAATGGTGGGGGAGAGAAGCTCAAGTCGCAAGGAGGAAGCTACTTATGCCGAAGACATAGATCGCCCATCGAAGCAGGAGAAGCGAGTCGAACCACAAGGCACATGTGGGGAGACCCTCATCGTCGCTCACTATAGCGACTGGGAGTGGACAAGGTGCGGAATGTTATACCAAAGAACCTTGATCCACCTCAGACCGTCGAGATATCTCTTGTCCACCAAGGGTAAGGTGGAGCTATTCTCAACGCTCGGCGGACGAAGGACTCAACGTTGCAGCCATCTGCAACTTGGAGATAGCGAGTTGAACCACAAGGGAACGTGGGGAGACTCTCGTCGCCCACTATGACGACTTGGATGGACAAGGCATGGATTGTCAGATCAAAGAACCTTGTCCCGCCTCAAGACTGTCAAAACATCAGGTGATCACCAAGAAGGAGGTGGTCCTGCGCTTTTCGTTCGGCAGAGGTATGGAAGACTCTACGTTGCAATTATTTGCAACATAGAGACGTTGAGTCAAGCCCACAAAGAGACCTAAAGCGTCCCAAAGTATCCGTGGGAAGACTCTCGTCGCTCATCATAGCGACCCCAGGCACTCGAAGCAGACAAGCGACAAGCATCGACATCGGAGAGCTTGTGCTATTTCAAGCCGTCGAAATTCAAGAATGATCATCGAGGGTGAGATGGTCCTGTACTTCGCATTCGACGGAAGAGATGCCTTATGCTGCGGCCATCCGCAACATGAAGGCATCGAGTCAAGTCATGCAGGTCGAATGGCAAGACTCTTCATCGTGTTCTACACGACCTTGAAACAACTCTTCTCCGCGCTATTCCTGAAGGCATACAAGAGTTGTTTCACCCCCAAAGAAGCCAAACCACACAAGTTGACGCTGCGCAAGTCGAAGAGAAGTGAAGCCAACAGATACTTGATGGACGGATAGTTGCTTAATGAAGTTAGACCGCACATGGCGGACTCCACTGGCGCTGCACAAGTGATGAGTGCCGCAACGCGCTAATGCCACGGTATCGTGACGAGTAGTCCAACACTCTAGTCATGTCCGTGATTGAATGCCTATAAGAGCGACTCTCGGCATAGTCGTCTCGACCATAAAACTTCCGTTGCAAACTCAAAACAGGCTTGGCTAGGTGTCTATCCGCCTAGTCGCCACACGTGGTCTAGTGTCCGAGAATGACCCCGTGACACGTGCTGAAGGGGTGGCACGGCCATGACGGCTTGGGAGATCGGTCGATCGTGGCCGATCGATCTTTACTTAGGTTTGATTGAGCGATGGCACAGGTGTGCCAGATGGGTGGCACGAGCGTGCCTGATCATATGGGTGGTCGACTGATTCAAAGGGTCAGTCGATTGATTTTGTACTTAAATGGCTCAACCGATAACTCAGTCATGGCATGGGCATGCCAAAGAGAAGGCACGGCCGTGAGTCCATGACGGAGGTGGCACGGACATGCCAAAGGGGTGGCACGATCGTAACTGCAGGGGTTCTAGCCGATTTCAATATGAAAATTACTTCAATCATAACAAAACTTCATTATAGATTAATTTCTTCATCCTAACAATCATCCAAGCAGATCAACAACAATAGTAATAAGTTTCCTACAAGAAATCTGTTGGACATATATACACACATGTGTGCATATATTTTGTTCGAACTACAATCTATGCAGTTGTAAAACTGCATTCACCTGCAGTTGAAGAACTGCCATATGCAAACTCTATAAATAGAGTTGCATTGTTGCAGATGAACACACACGTGAAAACTCTCCTTGCTTCATTGTTGTTCTATATTTTCTATATTCTGTAGGTACTTGGATTGTGGATTTGTGTCGGCTTTCCATAGTGATCGCCGTCCCGTCTTGTACGAAACAACGTAAAAGAACTCTGTATTACTTCCGCTGAATAGGTTGATTTACTAAATCAAAACCTTCAATTGATATCAGAGCCAAAATGGTTCTTTTCGTTATTTTTTTAATTATTACGGAATTGTGCAAAAATGAAATTTTTTGCACCTTTGGTTATATGACTATAACCAAAGAACAAAAAATCTAACTTTTTTATTATCCATATGTACTGAATTCAACAGAATTTTTGGTACAAATTTTAATATATTTCTTCTCGTATTTTTTTTCGAAAAACAATATGTTCTACGTGAACAATGCTGCATGGCACTGTAACGTGAACAGTACCATGCGGCACTGTTGCACGCGCGCGCGGGCTTGAGGCCCGCAGCGTACACTGTTTTGCGTGATAAGTGCCGCATGGCACTGTAGCGTGAACAGTGCCATGCGGCACTGTTACACACGCTCACGGGCTTGAGGCTCGCAGCGGCGTGTGTGCAGCAGTGCGCGCGGGCTTGAGGCCCGCAGCGTACACTATTTTGCGTGAACAGTGCCGCATGGCACTGTAGCGTGAACAGTGCCATGCAGCACTGCTACACATGCGCGCGGGCTTGAGGCCCGCAGCGGCGTGTTGCGCGCAGTGCGCGCGGGCTTCTGGCCCGCACTGCTACCACATGGCGGTTTTTTGGCCATGGGCTGCAGTGCAGCCCAGATGAATAGTCATATATTTTTTTTTGAAAAAATTAGTGTATTAGGAAAATTTCAGGAAGATTATATTAAAATTAAAAATTTCTTGTTTTATGATCCAGAAAATTTTGGAAAATTCTCTGAAATTGTATTGATGATTCATGACATATAATATGCATTTCTAGTTAATTTTCGTAATTATTATGCATGTTGGAAATTTTGTGACATAATATGACATATGTTATGATAATGTCTTGCATAATATGACATATGTTATTATTCTCTGAATTTTTTTATATGAAATGTCTTGCATGTAATTATGTTATGATAATTTGAAAATTTACAGAAATTTTCTTGAAACCTATATGACATAATTATGAACATTTCTTGGTATGTCATGTATACAAAATTTAAATGTGTCATGTATATATTGTAATATGTTTTGAAATTATGTTATGAACATAATTATACTAAATTATGTTATATGTGAAAATAAAATATTTCGTGCACAATGTTATTTTTTAAAGGTTCATTTTATGATATGGAACTTATAAAAAATATTTTTTTCTTTTGTAAGAAAATTTTTGAAGTGCATATATTTTTTGTTACCAAAATTTGTTTTTGATGTCACAAATGTATTTTCACATGATATTGCATATTTTTTATTCGATTTATGCAATTAATAATATATGTATGATATGACAACATTATTTTTGTTGTATGAATATTTTCACTACATATATGTAACTAAGGCATGTGTGACAAATAATTTTTAATTTGTATGAAATTTGATATTTTAATTATTTAAATGCCTTGTGTTATATATATATATATATATGTCTGATAAGCATGTGACTTTATTTTTTCCATTTTATGTAAATGTTTGAATTAATAATAACCATGCTTATTGTCATGCATATATTATGTTAAAAGCATGTGACAAATAATTTCATTGTGTGATAAATGAATTGTATAATTATTTGTATGCTTTGTAATTCATAATATTTTTTATGCTATATTTGTGTTATGCATAAAAAATGTCAATTATGAATGTGACATGTTTCATGAACTTAGTAATTTAATAAATTAGACCTAAGTTAATTATTTCCATAATGAAACATAGGTAGTTCAAATAGGACTAAGGCATTTAAATTATATGATGGTCACGGTAGTAATTTTTATTGAGTGGTGTGTGACATGTACATGTCTAGAAAAGTACCGAAATGCGATTTCAAGTGAAAAATTTAATACCCTCTTTCTCTATGGACTTACCTGGTGTACAGTTGACGCAGTCTCTAAATATTACTATGTTCACGTGACACGATAATATTTTTTCAATTATTTTGGTGTCGATGCGAAGGAGTGATGGTTCCCTAATTGGCACCTTGCAAAGACAAGGAAGAGCCCTCATCACAGAACTCTGTTTGTCTGGTCGATTTTTTTAAAAAAAATGATATGTTAATCACATTATATATTTTAAATGATTTTGGATATTCATTTTTTTTCAAAATTACTAGAATAGTACCTTGGCGCAATTATATTATTTTTTAATAACTTGGTAATGTTTTTAGAATAGTGGGAGATGAGTGGGAGCTGTGCTACCATCTCGATGTCACTACCCTCAAATATTATTATTTTATTATTTTTGAAATATATGCGACGAGAAGACTTGTGTATAATGTTGTAACACTCATTCATTTTTTAACATGATCTTAAACTAAATGACAACCAAGCAAATAATTGCTGAACTGAACAAAGGTGACAAGTTGAATGGTGACAATTATGACATCTGACATAGGAAAGTGCAATACATCCTCGAAGAAGAGGAAGTTATTGAATGCATCAAAAACACCATGGCTGAACCAGAATTTGGCGTTACACCTCAATACAGAAGAAATTTGGACGCTTACAATGCATAGAAAAAGAAATACAAAAGAGTTCGCATTGTGTTGCTGAGCTGCATGGACAATTCCTTAATGTGTGAGTACGAGGTGCATGAAACTGCCAAAACCATGTGGGATGCCCTTCATAAGAAGTTTGCCAGTATATCAACCACAAAATTAAGGTTACTTAATATTAAGTTTGATTCCTACCGTATGCGTCCAAATCACACCGTGCGGCAGCATTTGCGTGAATTATCGAACATGATTCGTGATTTGAAAAGTGCCGGTGTTCCACTTACTGATGAACAACAAGTGCAGGCTGTCATTCGTTCTCTTCCGACGCGTTGGGAACAAATGATTTTGAACTTAGCTCACAACGATAACATCAAAACCTTTACTGATGTTGCACGTCATCTGGAACTGGAAGAAGAGCGTCTTGATGCAGCTAAACCTTCCGGTCAAGCATATGTTGTTGAATCCAGTGCGAAGGGTGAGAGTAAAAGTTCAAAATGGAAAAGGCCGCACAATAAGAAGGGTAAAAACAAGACTAAAAACAAAGGTAAACACCAGCACAAACATGGTAAGTGCGATGAGAAGTTTGATAAAAGTAAAGTTAAGTGTTACAACTGTCACAAGTGTGGACACTTCGCTCGTGAGTGCACTAAGCCGAAGAAGAAAACACAGGTATACTTTTCTGAACAAACTTTCGTTGATGTTTCTAATTGTGCATTAGTTGTTGACTCTCATCCTTTGTGGATTGTAGACTGAGGAGCAATCGACCACATAGCAAAAGAACGCGATGCCTTTGTGGATTTTCGTTGATTCAACGCCGGAACCAAGTGGATTTAAGTTGGCAACAACACACGTGTGGAGGTTAAAGGCATTGGTACATGTAAATTGGACCTTTGCAAAGGACGTGTCCTGTACCTTCATGATGTCCTCTACGCTCAGGATTTTCGACGAAATTTAATATTAGTATCTCGTTTAGATGAACTTGATTATGTAATAACATTTGGTTCAAGTTATGTTGATTTGATGTTAAACAATATTTGTATTTGTACTGCTTACAAGCGTAATGATTTTTATGTTAATGAAATCTCTTAAGATTTTCAAAATTCTAGTTGTTCATTTGTATCATTTTCTGATAAAAATGTTGAGGTCAAAATTTGGCATGCCAGACTTGGGCATATTGGGCAAGATCATATGAATCGACTAGCTAGAGAAGGCCTTTTAGGCAATCTCGCTAAAGTCATTCTGCCCATGTGTGAAGATTACCTTGCTGGTAAAGCAACTAGAAAATCATTCGGAGTAGGCAAACATGCTGAATCTTCCTTAGAAATAATTCATTCTGATATTTACAGTCCTATGAATGTTAAGGCTAGACATGGTTTCTCTTATTTCATCACTTTTATTGATGATTATTCACGATATGATGTGGTCTATTTAATCACCCATAAATCTGAGGCATTAGAGTGTTTCAAACGATTCTTACATATGGCTGAGAATCAATTGGATCACAAGGTTAAAGTCTTACGTACATATCGTGGTCATGAATATTTATTTGATTTCTTTAGAGAATTATGTGATGAAAAAGTATTGTTAGACAACTAACAATTCTTAGAACTCCGCAACAAAATGGTTTTGCAGAGAGACGAAATCGGACTCTACTTGATATGGTCTGATCAATGATAACGCAAGCTAATCTCCCTATTTCTTTCTGGGGTGATTCCTTATTGACTGCAGCCTATATATTAAATCGAGTTCCATCAAAGTCTGTAGATTCTACTCCTTACGAACTCTGAACAAGTCGAAAGCCTGAACTTAGTTATTTGCGACCTTGGGGGTGCGCAGCCTATGCATTTCATACTTCTCATAAGTATGAAAAGTTAGGTCATCGAGAAAAAAAAAGTGTATCTTTATAAGATATTCTGAGACCTCCAAAGGATATATTTTCATAGGCGAAAATGATGATGGAACTGTAACAGAAATAGAGAGTCAAGATACTATATTCTTGAAAAATGATTTTCCTAAGCATGGCGAAATTGATAAAGATCTTCACCTCAAGGAGGAAGATGATAATGAGTTAGCTCATCCAGCGGATCAATCTGCTGAGGAGTATGTCTCCTTACCTCATAATCCTGATCCGAGTGGGAGAGAATCATCGTCAATTCAAGAACGAGATATACCAGAATGTTCGATACGTCGGACTAATCGAAAAAGTATCCCACGTCATCATTTTGAGATTGAGGGGGAAGCTTTTATAGTTGGTCCAAAAGACGAACATGAGTCTAAAATAATTGAGAAGGTTCTCTCGTGTCCTACGAAGGAAGAATGGATGAAAGCAATGGAAGAAGAAATGAAGTCAATGAAAGATAACCAAATTTGGGATTTAGTTGATCTCCCACCCGATAGAAGACCAATAGGGAATAAATGGGTTCTCAAGGTCAAACGTGGTGCGAATGGATCTATAGAAAGATATAAAGCTCGCCTTGTTGCACAATGATATATCCAAAAGGAGGGTATAGATTATGATGAAACTTTTGCACCAGTTGCAAGAATTTCTTCAATTCGCTTAATCCTAGCTATAGTTGCTCATATGAATTTAGAACTACATCAAATGGATGTAAAGATAGCTTTTCTAAATGGAGAATTAGATGAAAAAATTTACATGAAGCAACCTAAATGCTTCATTGTAAAAGGTTAAGAGCGCAAAGTATGTAAATTGCGACGGTCCATATACAGACTAAAACAATCATCTAGGCAGTGGTATTTGAAGTTTCATCGATGAATAATTTCCTTCGGATTTTCTATGATTGATGAAGACCACTGTCTATATATATGTGGCTCCAAAGATAAATTTGCATTTCTAACTCTATGTCGACGATATCTTACTAGCTGGGAATAATAATGAGTATATAAATACCATTAAGCAATGGTTGTCCTCTATCTTTGAGATGAAGGACATGGGTGAAGCAGCATATATACTTGGAGTTAAAATTCATCGAGATCGTTCAAAGAGATTCATTGCTCTTTCGCAAGAAACCTACATAAAAAAGGTTTTCAAACATTTTCGAATGAATAACTGCAAACCCATTGATACTCCTGTGGCGAAAGGTGAAGCTTTAAGTCTTAATATGTGTCCGAAAACTTCAGAAGAAAAGAGTGCTATGGCCTCTGTTCCTTATGCCAATGAAGTCGAAAGTATGATGTACGTCATGTTATGTACTCGACTCGACATATGTCATGTCATTGGTCTGGTCAGTCGATATCAGTGTAATTCCGTACACCAACATTGGAAGGCTGTCAAAAGGATTCTCAGATACTTGAAAGGAACAGTTGACTACGCACTATGCTTCCAAGGAGGAACTCTAAAGTTAGCCGGATATACGGATGCTGATTGGGCTGGCGATGTTGATGAACTCAAGTCCACCTCCGATTACGTCTTCCTGCTTAACAATGGCGCTGTGACGTGGAGCAGCAAGAAGTAAGATTGCATAGCTTTGTCAACAATTAATGGAAGCTGAATTCGTGGCGTATACCAAAGCCGCAAAAGAAGGACTTTGGTTAGGCAAATTCCTTCGCCATCTGAGAGTAGCTGATGATGCTTCAAAGACTAATCTATACTGTGATAATCAAGCTGCCATTGCATATGTCAAAGATGAGAAATATCACTGTAAAGGGAAGCATATCGACATTAAGTACAAATTTGTACGAAATGAAGATGTTCAGAAAAGGATCATGATTTAATATGTGTCTACACATCAAAATGTGGTTGACCCGTTTACGAAACCTATTTCGAGAGATGTATTTATTAGACATATAAAAGCTATTGGATTACGTAATCTTAATTGTACTTAAATATTTGTTTTTTAATGAAAGTATTCATTTCCTTTGTTTAAGTTATTATGAGTTGTTATACACAAGTAGAGTATGCGCACAAGATTATCAAATCACACAGATAATCGCCTCCGGCGCTTAGAGTATAGCGAGCAGAGAAAAAATAATTTAAAATCATAATATAATCTAAAACTGCCCTGATTTATTCGGGAAGTCTTGAACACGAGTTTACTTCAACTCCGTGTGACCTGACAAGGGGAGCCAGATATGAAACCTCATTTAAAATGCCGAAATTTTGGGTGATTAGTGGGAGGACTCAAGTCAGGCGCCATAGATTGGCGACTGAACTTAAGTTTGTGCGGTGTTATTGAGCAATGGCATACACTCCTTTAGTGGGACTCTCCACCACAATATTTGAGTGTATTATCAAGTATGCTAAGTTGACCCTAAGACGTGACAAATAGTCGAGTCTTCATCATGTGTGAATCTTTAAGGACTGAACAAGTCCAAAGATTGCCCTTCGACTCTTGACTATATTTCAAAGTGATATGTTAGTGTTGCTACTTTAGTGAAGTACTCAAAGGCTAAAATTGAATGCTGTCCGTCGAGCTACGTCTAGGAAAGTAGCTGACTTAGAATTGAGAAATATGAGGGCGAGAGAAAGATTCACTGGTGCTGTATAAATTTTATATGTTGTTGGCCAACTATAAAGTATACATATAAAATTGAGTAACCGTGGAGTTAGACGTAAGTCGTCTAAGCTGTGCAAGCAAGGTGATTATAAGGCAAAGCGAGTAATATGATTGCTTGAGCGACTATATGAGAATATGGTTTTGGCTCACATATTGATTGAGCGACTTTTATAGTCTTGGCTCTCAAGTTGATTAAGTATTATGTATCCCTAACAGGTCATGGTATATACTCTCAAGTGGTTGAGTGATTATGTATCCCTAACAGATCGCAGTTCTCCCGTATTATGTTGTGAATGTACTCGAGGGTCGCACGATTCATTTACCATATACAGAAATTTGCAAATATGACAAATAGCACATCATGTGCGAGTGAAAGATTGTTGGACATATATACGCACATGTGTGCATATATTTTGTCTGAACTGCAATCTATGCAGTTGCAAAATTGCATTCACGTGCAGTTGAAGAACTGCCATATGCAAACTCTATAAATAGAGTTGCATTGTTGTAGATGAACACACACACGTGAAAACTCTCCTTGCTTCATTGTTGTTCTATATTTTCTATATTATGTAGGTACTTGAATTGTGGATTTGTGTCGGCTTTCCATAGTGATCGTCGTCCCATCCCGTACGAAATAATGTAAAAGAACTCTGTATTACTTCCGCTGAATAGGTTGATTTACTAAATCAAAACCTTCAAAATCAATCAAGCAAAAACAGAGCATACATATTCTTTTCGTAAAAGTTTCATAGCTGTTCCTTCTTTTAACATGATCCGCCCATAGCAAAAAAGATCTGATCTATCCAAACTTATGCAAGGCGATTTCCAGTTACACCCAACTCTATTCGTGATTGATCCTTCTTCAATCCGATGGAAACCTATCGGCCACATTCCTATTGTCTCTCTGTGCTCCCTCCTCTGGTCGATCTCTGCCTGTAGTCGTCCAATGCAGAGGGCATGAGAAGGCGTAGGGAATCAGGTTAGGAAGAAAGGAATGTTGCCTACCCTTCACAGTGAGAAGGATCTCCTCCTACAGGTCTCGTACGAGAGTCATGCCGAAAGAGAAGAGGAAGAACATAGGAAAAGGGGTTTCGATTTTTATCAGGAGTAATAATATGGGGTTGTTATTATCTTTATTTATCCTTATTTGATTCTCTCTCCTGTGATACTAACTTGCTTGAGTTTATCCACGTATGGTTATGAACTGGCCGTTTATCTTACCGCTTTATTTTTTTTATGGTTGTTACATCCAATGTTGAGGATCCCGACAGCGGGCAACTTGTCGGGATCCATTTCCCAATCACCGTGATTGTTCACGCTTTGCTGACGAAGACACAACCTCAATGGCCGCCTCAATGACTTTGGCCTCGCAAGGCTCCACCCGCACGATGCCGATCTGAGCACCACCAAATCTAATGACAACAACCTTCTTCTTCTCCGCAACGTCTTCGGATGCGCCCAAGCCAAAGCTGCGACTGCCAATGTGGTCAAGGGATTCCCTCTAGAGAGAGAGTGGGGGGGCACCCCCTCTTCTTTTTTTTTTTAAATTTTTTTTTCTTATTCATTATTATATTTTTATTTTAATAGTAGTTTATTATTTGTTGAGAGAAACAATTGATACACCATGCATGGTGAGACAATTGAGAGTTGCCTAGGTAAATAAATTAATAGTTTGAGGACAGTTACAAAGTAAAGTTGACATAATTGGAAAAGAGAGTAAATTAAATTGAAGGGTTTTCGCATTTTACGAGCTGTTGAACTTTCTTTTTTTTTTCCTTTATTAAATGGAAGTGTTTCAGCTAGAATACGTTGGTGTTTATATATATTTGTAAAATGCGTTTCACGTTAGAGAACCATATCTTTGCATTGTTAGTTCACACTCCTCTTGAATCATCCACTGGTAGATACTGTCAATTGGAGTTGTCATGAGAAGCTTGTGACAATGGCAGGCAGCGACAACAACAAACCTGACGATTGAACACTCAGGCACGGTGATTCTTAAACCAGATCCCAGATCCTACTGCTACTACAAAGGTTCGCGTTAAACCTTGAGCGCCAAAAAAGAAAAAAAAAACATATAAAAATGACATACCGTCACCAGACACACACACCGAACAGTCATGCACTCATCTGTACACTGGTTTTGGCGGGTGATGGGACCTGGAAGCCTCGGCTTCCGACGAGCAGTGGCGTCGCCTTCCCTTGTTCTTCTCCACCGTCTCGAGCACGCTCTCGAATACGGACACCTCGCAGGGGAACCTGAGCACACCTTCCTGCTGGAAGCCGAACTCCTCTTCCGCCTCCCTGAGCAGCGCCTCGAAGGCCCCGTGGCCCAAGTACTCGGTCGGGATCACGAACCGCCGCATCTCCTCCCCGACGCACACGGCCAGGCAGCCCCTGGGGACGACCTCGTCCGCGGCCGGTGCCGCAGAGGCGTCGGAGAAGGAGAGGGTTCTCTTCAGGAGCTTCATGCCCTTGCTCCCGCCGCCGCCGCTCTTGGGCGCGACCGCGAGCTTCTTCCACTTCTTCAGCATCTGTTGCAGCCTGACCACCTCCGATATCTTGTTAGACTTGGAATCCATGGGCGTTCCTTTCTGCGTGGCGTCGTCGCAATTCGCAGCAGTTGTGCTTTGTGTGCTCTGTGCTGGTGGTGATGGCGGCCGTTGGCGCTTTGAGAATTTAAAGGAGTTGTTCAGTTGTTCTCCTTAGTTTAATGTTGTATAGTGTCTTTATTTTATTGCCCTCTTCACATTTTTATATCGAATGTTAGCCATGCGACGTCTGAAATGGTTATGCCAGGAAAACAAAATGCTCTGGCAGTTAACGAGTGATAAATTATTACGTATTAAGCGTTTAGCATCTTTTAGGTATAAATTCCTGTATTCAGAAGTATCAGAACTCTATATTGGAGTTCTTGTTCAAGGCCATGATCCAGTGCAATAAAACTAAGGAGGCTGGGAGAAACGAATAAAACTGTGTCCTGTTGGTGTCTGTGGATTTCAGCAGATTGTATCCATTGATATAATTAGGCTTATATAAGATAACAATCTTTACGTGATTAGTTCTGCTATCAGTTGATTCAATTCGTATTTATCAGAGAAAAATAAAGGGGAAAACACTGGTCACAGCATCCTTTTTTTGGATCTATGATCAGTTGGTCCAATCCTGACCGAAGAAGATTAATCTTGGTACATCATACAAGAGACATTACACACCCTGCATTTACTATCCTAGCATGTGACATGTTACTATGCTGGCCAGCTACCGATTTGATGAAATAAATTTGATTGATTGCTCTGCGCTAGATATATAATTTACTGATCACTAGTTATTCTCTTTGCTGGATTTGGTTGCCTACGAGAACGTGGCATGCAGGTGGTAGTAGTTCAGAGTTCATTGTATTGAGATGCTCATTTTGCCCCAATTTGCTGTGGGGAGAATGCTCCTGTTCTAGTCGTTTGACAGTTGTTGTAATCTTATTGTGCTTTCTAATAAGTGTCCAATTTTAAAGTTGTAATCTGCTTTTTTTTTCTCAATATCTGAACTAACATCGTAGTAACTTTGTCTAAGTAATTTCTCTCTTGTTGCTGCTTACAGTATGTAGTTTTCTTTGCTTGTATTGTATAGTTGACATTTTACATTGGAAGAACTAGATTATATTTCTGCAATAGCAAAGCAATCAGGTTTCGTTCATCTTTTACTTTGTGAACTGACAAAGGAAATTATTAATTCAGCAATCAGAAAGGGAGGATAGGAAACTTATGCACATCAGTTTAGAGTAAAGTCTTCTAATCATACACTCATTCATATCATTAAGTTTTATTTTATAACTCAATATTTTTAATAGTCTTGCAATTATGATCATTTTTTTCATAATGAAAAATTAATCGGTTAAATTGCTGATATGTCTCTCTTTTTCATGTCAATATTTTTAAAAAAATTCATATCAATATTTTCACTCTCCTCCATTCAAAGTGTCTATTTGGATGCCACTTTCTGGACTTCCGCTCAATTATTTAGAAAAAGGATTTCACATCAACTTTTCTCCCTCTTTTTTATTTTAAAATTTAAGCAGAGAGAAAACATTAACTAGACATTTTCTAAGAAAAATAGCAAAATCCATGTAGGGATTCTACCGAAAAAAGATTGATAGTAGGTTGCCTGTTGAACGATCACGGACCCACCGAATAAATTTTGAATGAAGGAAAGAGAAAATGACACGTGATATTTTTATTATTCTTTTTAAAAAACTTATGTAGAGGAGAGACAATATATTCACCTATGGATGCAAAATTATTAAAATTTGATCATTATTGAATTACAAAAATAGAATTTGAGACCTTGTTAAACATGAAAATATAGTTGGATCATAAATTTATTCGTTTGAAATTAATAATCTTTTATTTCTTCTAGAGAATATCTTGTGCTTGGGAATAATCCGTGTTTTTTCTTTCATATACACCCCTCAAATTTTTTATGTTCCCTGTAATATATATATGTAATTTCTGTAGAAAAATATATAAGTGTGTATACTTCTAGATATTTGGCCCCCCATATTTCCATCCTGGCTCCGTTACCGATATACACACACTCATAATGCCATTTCTCGTAACAGTATAATCACTTATTCCTGCACTATAACTTTGCACAGTGAAGCCATTATGTGGATGATGTCGGTGTCATTAGGAAAGAGATTCCTCCATGGTTTGTCAGAAGCTCTCATGTTTTGGTTTAACTGCAATTGTCTGCAGCAAGCTCACTTACAGTAGAGGATCTCTGTGACATTATTTTGTCTGCTGCAGCTGTCTGTCTGGGAGGCTGAAACAGCATAGCAGTTAAATTAGTTGGAATCAGTTCAGAAAACCCTGTTTCTCCCTGCCCATCCAGATTAGTTCACTAGTAGTATGTCTGGTTGTTACAAATATTGCTATACTTCATGACATGATTATTATATACAACTACAACTTTGCTGCTATTGATCCTTAACCCTGTTGTGTTTTGCTGTAAAGAAGGTTGTGTGTAACTGTGTATACTGTGATACTGTGAAAACACGGAAGAGAGAAACATTCTGTCCTTGTAAATATATGTACACACATTTCCTTCTTTATTGTTGCATGTTGATGGAATTGCACATGCCACGAGCCAGCCACCCCTATTTATTATAGAGCCTAGTTGTTGTATTTTTTTTAGCATAACATGCTTGCCAAGTTGAATGAGGTACTTTTCATGTGGGTCAGTTGTAACTTAAATGCAAGTGTTATCCTTGTCCTACATGACTTGAGACATAATTTTGGTGATAACCCATTGCCATAGTTTATGATTACTGTTATTTGTTTATAAGTTTTCAGGCCATTTCTGTTCTGAAACATATCATTAATTTAAAATATTTAGGTGAACAGTGACCTCAAATCAGATGTCATTTTTTTCACCATACCACCATGTTCCTCCAATCAAGTCCTCTCTTTCTCAATATAATTAATCTTTCCAATCATTCGAGCCCCATGTTCCTACACTCCAGATGATCTCCTGACCTATTGTTCTTCAAGCATCACAATAACTTTCACATGGTGAATCATTATTTCTTCTTCTTTTTCCTAGAGCAATGACTCAGATCATATCAAATGATTCAAATCGCCAAAGGCCACTATTGATATCTTAAAAGAGTGTCTATTAAGTTTGGTTTCATCGCAATATAATATCGCAATGCTACTAAGGTGAACAAGAGTTCGATTCGATGAGATCAAACTATCCCGAGTTGAATGATTCACAACAAGATAATATAAAAAATGACAGAAATTATCCAAAACTATAATACTAATAAAAATTAATGAATGAATACTTATGTTGATATTTCAATATTTGCTCATTATTTTTTCTCTTTTTAATAATTATTTTATACTTTTCTTAATTTAAAATAAATTATACTAAAAACACTGAAGTAAAAAAGTCTAATTCCTTCAGCTGTAAATTAATATGTTATCCCATAATAATCAATTGGACCCAATAATATTATTTGTAGGTTGGATGAATTTTTTTTTTCTCACACTTGACTCATTATCATCTCTAAATAGAGATATTCATGGTTGGGTTCCATCAGTTGTTTTGTGCCAATTTGGTTACCACAATTTGAACCGAGTTGGGTTCACGGACCAACCGACTCTTTCCCACTTTTCACACCTCATGGCAAAAGTGCAACATACATTTACCTATAAAACTTTTTTAATTGTCTCAAAACTCGAAAGGCAAAGGTGAGTTTGAAAATAGTGTCCTAACAATGGAATCAACACTACTGAAGATATAAGGGTAATATCACCAAGAGGAAGAGGACGATTAGGAGGACAGGGGAAGCAAGAATAACGGGAAATAGAAAGCCAAGGAGCAAAGTTTCTGTCTCGAATAATGGTGCAACACGTAGTGGATAGAATAAAGACGTCGGCTGCACAACATGCACTCATTGCTCGTCGCAATGGGAGCATGTCGGCCACAAGCCTCACGGTGGTGACTTTGGATCTCTAGCTACCACTTTTTGCTTTCGAGTTGAGAGGGCTTTAAGCTACTGTGATTTTCAATAAATTCCTCGTATCCGATTGTTAGCATCTAAATAAAATCCCTTAAATGATCACATATCAAAACACATCTCACATCAAATTGATTGTAACATTTATGGTTAATGGATAATATATAATTGATCGCAACTGATTGATGATAAATGTTAATGGATTGATAATTAATGATTTTTTTTATCATTATGATTGATGAATAATACTTAACTAATAATTTATCAAATAACATTGAAATTGATTATGATTGTTCGATAATTGCTTAAAAATTTTATTGATAAATGGATATTGATATTGGTTGACACACTACAAGAAAATGGATGATTAGCGATCCAAAATAAGCGACGCTAGGGTGGCGCTATTATGTCTCCGTGGTGAAGAGCGTCTCATTCGCGTCTAGCTAGCGCCACAAAAATGGGACGCTGCATATCGGTGGCTACTAGCGTTGCAATAGAGTCAAAGAAAGTGAAACGCTACTAGCGCCACGAGTTGACGTTATCTCGACGTTATTAAGACGAGTGGTTTGCGGCTGTGTATAGAAGACATGCGTCGCTAAGTCGATGCACAAGGGGCGCTAGGTATGAGGCGCGATTTCGGCGCCCACGAGTCGCTACTCTAGGCGTTAGGAAGGCGCTGAAGTGACGCAATATGATGGTGTATGCGTCGCCAATGAGACGTGACTATAGCGCTAAAGACGATATATTTAACTCAGCGTCGACAGTCTTTGCGACGCAAATGAGACGCTATGGAGTCGCTACTTTGAGATTTTTTTCCCATTCAATCCTCATTTTTTCTCTTCCCAGACCATACAATTATATAATGCATATAAAAATGCATTGATATTCATCACAGAAAATATAAAAGCATCACAGACAGTATAAGAGCATCACATGCAATATAAGAGCATTACAGGCAATATAAAAGCATTACATACATAATATTTAACATAAGAATACGAAAAGTAATAAATCGAACTAACAAACTATATGTATATCTAAATATATAAGTAACAAAAGCATTGTTTGTATTCATGAGTTATTTCTATCATAGGTTTGGGAGTTATTGTTATCATTCCGAACATTCGACCCAGACGTGCTCGGTCCATGGCCTCGCGGGGATGGACTTTGCGTCAGGATCAATTCTTGAATCGCCTGTAATAGCTGCGACAACTGCTCCGACACCTGCCGCGATATCTGCTCCGATAACTACTGTGATAGTTGCTGTGATAGTTACGTCACATCAGGTGCAGCGGATGAGCTCGCAGTAGATGGACCGCCTGCATATCCTCCGATCCTCCTAAGTATTTGAATGGCTGTGCTGAGGCCACGCAAGTACCCCGCTCGTGTCGTGCCGACCACCTCATCCCAAACAGTAGGGTCCTCTACGAATTAAGAGAAATCATACAATCATATAATATATAAACTATATATCAAGAAATACAAATTAAAAACATGACAAAATCAACGAAGAAACATTACCTGGTGGCTGAGTACTCGGATCATCTCCATACTTTTCAGCCATTTTCGCATTATAATCATCGTATAAAATTTAAACATTCTTTATTTCAAAAATAGTGCATTAATGGCAACAACCAAATGACCATGTCATGAGACTTACTAGAAGCCTACGAGTAGTGGGCGTGACTAGGTCATTTGTCTTTCGACTCTTATGCATGGCCTCATAAACCACACGAAAGTTTACAGGACCGCATTCTTTCTCCTCCTACAATAAAGTTTCAAATTTGATAACATAAGTATAAGTCGAAAGTTTAATAAATTAAATTTATATGTAAATTACCATGTGCCGTCGATGCTCGTCAAATCGCATCGATTCCCCTGTGTGGATGTGGGTCTCGGACTTCGAAAGACGGTTAACTCTTGTCTTTTCCGACTTCCTTTGCCATTGTTCATCCGTCCTTTGTGAACACAAATGCTTACACTTTCAAAAACTATAATTTTCATAAAAATAATTTAAAAGTAAACATACTTACCACTTCCTACAGAGGGACTCCCAAATCGAGCGCCTAATATGTTTTGGGCATCTTTATATGGCCTGCTCCAAAGTGAGGGGATGGACGTGACGACCTTGCGAAACTTGTATAATCGATTTCACAGCGACCTCCTCTAAAGCTCCCCGGATCGTCCCTAAATTAAGATCCAGATGAAACTGATATGCCTCCTACAAATAGAACGTTAAAACTTAGTAATTTTAAAATAAAAATAAATCAAATTATGTAACCTAAATAGAAGATCGTACCGTAAAGTCTCGAAAGATGTCATCCTGCACTTGAATTGGGACATATTTCCAAGATCCTGCCCCTTCCGGCAAGTGGAAAAGAACGAGAGCACTGACATCCCACGCGATACTAGCAGGTATGAAAGTGGTCCTGCCAATTACAAAGAAGAATTAATTTTCAATAATAACTAAAACTATAACAAAATTTGTACAACTTATTTAACTTAGGGTCGAGAAATATTATTCACAGTGATCACCCCATTATCGTGTAACCCCTCTTCATCACTCGAAGTGGAATCATCATCCGGTACAGCTAGGGTAGGCTATGAAGGTCTGACGTCATCTACGGGCCCTAATACATAATAAATTGTTAGTGTCATACCAAATTAAAGTTGTGATAATTCATAGATGTACAATAATGTTCTCACCTCGATTGATGTGTACCGCAGCATGATCAGTGGCAACTCGTTCGTCTGAATGTATTGAGCCAGCTGCTTGTGCTATCGGCGGCGTAGCTGATATTATTAAAAAATAATTAATATAATTAATTAAGAAATGTGAATAATAATAAATATATCACCTGGCGTAAGATGTCGCTCGTCAACGCTAGAATGTGGTGAAGCGCCTGGTATATTTCCACCTTCTTTATTTTATGTGATGGAATATTTGATTGTACATCTACCATATGAAATAAAAATTATAGGTTCGGTTCAGTATCGATGAATGTATCCTTTTGAAAGGTGCATGTTATATTTGAAAATGAAGGCAAAGAATAAGACAAAAATTGAAAACTCCATATGTGAAGCATATTTCATTGAGGATGTGTCAAACTTCACTTTAAAATACTTTAAGCTACACATACAATCACGACACACCCAAGTTCCAAGAAACGATGATGGTGGTGAAAGAGAAGTTGACATGAATATTTTATCCATATTCAAATACCCATGTCAACTTCTTGGTGCAAGACGCAAAGTTATCTTGAATGACAGATATCTCACCGCCGTTGAGAATTATGTTCTTGCAAATTGTAGTGAAGTGATGTCGTATCTCGAGTAAGACAATTTGTTCTAATTTATTATATAATTTAAAGTTAATTGTTGCTATATGATTTTATTATATGAAAACTATGAATTCAGCGAGAAATTTTATGAGTTTTTGAAACTACGAGACGAACATTTTGTCGAGAGGTTGGTATGTGAAGTGAGAAATCTTTCGGCTTGTTCTTATAAATTGTTATAAGTTCGTAACTTTTACTAAAATTTTTATTTAATTTTGTTATAGGTTATTAATGGCTCAGTCAAAGAGAACAAAATATGAGATCTCGATCATGACCCGAAGAAATAAGTTCTTAGCTATAACAACATCATAGTCAATGGATATCGTTTTCATACAGAAGAATATAGCCGACAATGTTCAACTATTAATAGCGACATATGTATTCTAGAAAGCATGTACGAGGACAACAACTTTAATTACTACGGTGTTATAGAAAACATCCTAGAATTGTCTTATTTGAAAAATCTAATAAAGTCATGGTGCTAAAATGTTGTTTGTTCGATCCAGAGAAAGGAGTTCGGATCGATCAAAAGTTTAAATTGATAGATATTAATCCTCGGTCGAGACTTCAGTCATACGATCCATTTGTATTGGCGGAACAAGCACAACAAGTGTACTACACTAAGTATCCATCGAAAAGAACCAAGGATGAATGGTGGACGTCATGCAAGGTGAGGAGTAGACTATTCTTAGTAGAAATAATGGTAGATGACAATGAAACATCATCCGTACACAACGATGTGCACATGGATGATTACTATCAAGAAGATAAAGTGAATGAGATGATTGATGTGGCCGATGGAGTTGATAATTTTCAATTGGTCGATGACGCTGAGTCAATGGAAAAGTTCAATTCAAATGACCTCTTAGATGTGAACTTCGATAATTTCGTTGACGATGACTCGAACCAAGATTATAGCGACGATGATGAAGATGATGAAAATGAATCAGAATACGAAACAAGCGAATGAATCCCGTAGTTATTCTAATGACATAAGCTTTTTACTTTTTTTTAGGTTATATATGATTACCGATAATAAGAGAAGCTTCTTTCTTTTTTTAGTCATAAAATGAGGGGTCGAGCATCTGGGTCATCTCGCTCTTCCAGGCGTTCACTCTAGATGAGTTAGACATCACAACCACTAGGTAATATAATTATTGTCAGCTGCTTATTTATAGTTGATTATAATAGTTACTTTCATTTTTTAATAATATTAGTTCCTCCGCCGACGAGGCACGTAGCCGGATTGTCACATAGTAGGCGATCCATTGGTAGTTCTGCTCCGCGTATCACTCCAGGTACGTGACACAGTGTAGGCGATATATAATTTTAAATAGGAGCCAAATTTTATGTATTTTCTTATGATGACAGTTGCTACAAGCCTTCCACATGGTAATCACAATAGAAGCCTCTAACCGAGAGATGTTTTCTTTTCGAACGATGGATGCACAAAGCTCTTTAAAGAATATAGACAATTCTGTTAAAACCTTTCAGATGGCCTTTGGAAAAAGTTCTTTAAAGACAATTAGAAGCAGTCTTTGCATAAAAATATGACAGTCATGACTCTTCATCCCATGTATCTTCCTATTGTCCAAGTTAAAACAACGAGATATGTTTGATACTCGGGGAATTTTAATTGCTTTACCCATTCGAAAATCAATTTTCTTTAATCATTGCTCAAGACATAAGTAGCTTTTGACTTTTTGTATTTATCATTTTGAAGATGAATAATATCTAATTCTGATTTTTTGCATATTAATTTCATATTTTCGCGAGCCTATATGCTATCTTTTGTTCTTCCTTAACATTCATAATAGTGTTGAAGATGTTGTCAAATACGTTCTTCTCCACATGCATGACGTCCAAGTTATGACATACCAAGTTTGAAGACCAGTAAGGCAACTCTAAAAAAATACTTCTTTTCTCCCAATTATGTTCACTTCCAAACCCAATTTGCTTGTAACTACCGGCCTTCAGTCCGAATGAGACTTCACTAAGCTTGTTTACTTGCTCTAGCAATTCTTGTCTCGCAAATGAGTTGGAGACAAAATGTTCTCGGATGTATTCTTTTTAAATGAGTTTTGATCACGACGCATCAAATTCTCCAATGGCAAAAACATCCTATGACAATCAAACCAACAAAGTTTCCTACAGTTTTTCAAATAAAATGATTTCGTATTATTTTCACATATGGGAGAAGCAAGTTTTTCTTTTGTGCTCCAACCACCCAACATTCCATATGCCGGAAAATCATTTATGGTCTACATTAATGCGGCTCTCATAATAAAATTTTGCTTTTTAAATTTCATAAGTAATCACGTCATCCTCCCACAACATCTTGAGTTCATCAATCAAAGGTCTTAAGTAAATATCTAAACTTTTACTAGGAGATCGAGGATCCGGGATAATACATATAAGCAATATATTCTCTCGTCTCATACACATGCTTGAAGGCAAATTATAAAGTGTCACAAAAATTGGCCAACATGAATAAGCAGTACTTGATGAGCCAAATGGGTTGAAGCCATCGGTGCAAAGTCCTAATCTAATATTGCGTGATTCTGCAGAAAAAGCCGGATGAAGTGCATCAAATCGTCTCCATGCCTCTGCATCCGAAGGATGTGTAATTGCATTTTGATCTTCACGTGCCCCTTCTTTATGCCACCTCATAAATGATGCAATTTTTTTCAGAAAGAAATAGTCATTGTAATCTTGGAACAATCGAAAAGGATCTAAATATTGCATTTGCCACATTTTTTTCGAACTTTAGAATTTTTTTTCGGCTTGAATATGGACTCGCCACAAATAGAACAACTCATAAGTGAGTTGTTTTCCTTATAGTACAACATGCAATGATTGCGGCATGCATCAATCTTCTGATATTTCAACCTTAAATCTCTCATCAACCGTTTGCACTTGTAAAAATGTCCTGGTAATTTCTCTGAAGTTGGAAGCATACTCTTAATAATGACAAGCATTCGGTCAAAATAACTTTCGCTCATATTAAATTCTGATTTTAAGTTCATTAGTTGTACCACTACAGAAAGTGTAGTTTGCTTCACGCATCCATCCCATAAAGGTCCATTTGCTTCTTCAAGAAGATTATAAAATTTAGAAGCCGAAGGATTTGGGTCTTCTTCAATCAATGTTTCGCCAACATTTTCTCCTAACATTGCATCTCGTATCATGTTCTTGTACGAATTGCTCGAGTCATCCACAATGGTATCTACATTACTTATTTCTTTAGTTCATCTTTCTTTGTCATGAAAGAACCAATTGGTGTATGTCAGTAAGAAATCGTTGTAATATAAATCTTTCTGCACATCATATATTACTTTCCACTGATAACATTTGCACTTCCGGCATGGACATAAGATTTAGCCATATGAAGAAGCAACACCTTCATTTTGATATGCCACATTAATGAATTCATCAACACCATCCTTATATTCTTCAGTTATGACGCAATGTTTATCTAACTACGATATGACTTTATCATTTCTGTAACGGACAACATTAAGCTATATGTCAATAAATTCGTGTACTTGAAACGTGTGATTTTGATCTTACGAAGTCCAAAATCACTGTTTCAAGTACTTCATTGTCGAATCATAATCTCATTTTATCACCAAGAATGTGGAAGTACATTCTTAGTAAAATTTATGAGAACATGATAAAAAAGAGGTTCTAAAATTATGAAAAAGAAATAGTTTAACTTAACATGCATTACTAACTTAGTACATCCTTAGTAACTAACTTAACAATAATAGTTTCAAGTAATTAAGTAGTAATTAACTTAACATGCATTACTAACTAACTTAACAGCAAAACAATCAAGTAATTAATAGTATTTAACTTAACATGCATTAGTTCATAACTTTCAAGTAATTAAGTAGTATTTAACTTCATGCATTAATAATTAACTTAACATGGTGGCAGGCTAGTACCTTCTTAACCGGTGAGGGAAGGCGGTGGACGGCGGTGGAGGAAAGCGGTGGGCGACGACCGACAGAGGAGCACAGTCAGCGGGCGGATGAGGTGGAGAGGGGGAGGAGCACGTCGGCGCTGTGGGGAAGGATGATGGAGGTGGAGGCGGCGGAGGTGGAGGGCGGACGAGGCAGAGGGAGGAGGAGGAGGAGGCGGCGGCGGTGGAGGTAGAGGTAGACGTCGGCGCGATGGCGGAGGGTGATGGAGGAGGTGGAGGCGGTAGTGGAGGGCGATGGAGGGCGGCGGAGGGGCGCGGTGGAGGTGGTGGACGAGTGCGGTGGAGGAGGCGGTGGAGTAGGCGGAGGGGTGCGGTGGAGGAGGCGGAGGCGAAGGGCGGATGTCGGAGGAGGAGGCGGAGGCGAAGGGCGGATGTTGGAGGAGGAGGCGGAGGGCAGCGGAGGGGCGCGGTGCAGAAGGAGGCGGCGGTGGAGGCGGAGGGCGGCAGAGGCGGACGTCGGCGTGGTGGAGGAGGCGGCGGAGGAGGCAGAGGAGGAGGAGGGCGGCGGCAGAGGCGTCGAAGGCAGAGGCGTTGGTGGCGGAGGCAACAGAGGCAGAGGCAGAGGAGGCTGAAGGCATCGGCGGCGGATGCGAAGGCAGTAGAGGCAGAGATGGAGGAGGCTGAAGGCGCCGACGGCGGATGCGAAGGTAGTAGAGGCAGAGATGGAGGAGGCTGAAGGCATCAGCGGCGGAGGGCGGTGGAGGCATCGAGCGTCGGGCGTCGGAGGAGTCGTTCGTCGACGTCGAGCGTCGGGCGACGGACGTCGGAGGAGTCGATCATCGACGTTGGGCGTCGGGCGTCTAGAGTCGGAGGTCGGGCATCGGACGGTGGAAGGTAAAATAGTAACAATGAAAATGAAGAAGAGGGGTTAGGGATTTAAGTAAATTTTTTAGCGTCTCCCAAGGACGCGACGCTTGTAGGCGCCGCTTTTATCAAAATTCGGTTAGTGCGGCACTATGGAGAAGCTAATGTGCCGCTAAGCTAGTGTAGCGTCACCATAGCGCCGTAGGGGCGTCGCCATAGATGTAGCGTCCCACAAATGTGATGTCAGTGAGACGCTAATTAAAAGTCTTTTTCAAATTTTCTAGTATGTATGTAATTTTATTTATCAATATAGCGTCTCATCGTATTGTGCCCCATTCCAATTATTTTATTTCCTTCCGACAATCTATCATGTATGTATATAAAATTATAAATCTAAATGTATATGTGTCTATAACAAAATTGTGTGTGTGTATATATATATATATATATATAGATTAAGTATTATAAATCTATCATGTATGTATGTCTATATGTATTATAAATATATATGTGTATGTATACGTCTATACATGTGCGAGTCGTATATAGATAACGTGTATATGTATACGTATTCGAAGTGAATATATGTGTATATGTTGATATGTATGAGATTAAGTGACAATAATATGTATATATGTATTTATTATATATAAGTATAAGTATATACGTGTATTTATATGTCTATATCTGTCCGATTAAACGAGGGGGATAAAAAGTCGGCTAAGGAGGCACAATACAGACGCTATTGAGTCGCTAGGTACTTTTAGCGACCCCGTAGCGCCGAACTAGCGTCTAAAACCTTGTCGCGTCTCAAGTCGGCGATGTTACAGAGACGTCAATAGTGTCACCATAGCGTCGACATCACCAACGGCTCTAGTTAGACGCGAAGTTGACGCTATTGAGTCTCCACGGTGAGGCTAAAATGAGATAATTTGTAGCAAAGCACTCTCTTAATTCAACCACCGTAATTTCAAAATTAAGTATATAATAATAATATATACATAATTAAGATATTATATATATTGTATGTATAGATAACATAAATAATATAGGTAACAAATTATATATTTAGGAACACTCCTATCATGTAAAAATACATACATATATATATATATAATCGTGTAATACATATATATAATATGGGTAATCATGTACGAATACATATATATGTTGATAATACTAATATAATATTTAATTAATTTATTAATTAACATATAATATATATAATATATAGGGTTTAAATATAAAATAAATAGCGATATAAATATACATTCGCATCTACATAGCATCGTCTAAGCCTGTGACGCCATATAGCATCGTTTTAGAGCCGCAAAACTTGTGACGCGAGATTCACGTCGATCGTGGTCGACGCGAGAACGGCGCTAGGTTCTGCCGTGCATTTTCGCTCCGTGACGCACAATAATAGCGTCTACGTAGCGTCTCCATTGTGCCAATATTAGCGTCTATTTTATGAATAGCTAAGAACACGCTAATGAGATGCTAGCGAGAGGAAAATAGCATTTCGTTGTTGTGATGCAAAGTGGACGCCATAAAAGCGCTAGTGGCGTGTATGTAGCGTCACCTCTTATGCAATGCTATTTTGCATCGCTAAGTGCCCATTTTCTTGTAGTGACAATTGACATGAATAATTAGAGAAGATATGAGATAATTGATAATGGTTAATTGAAATTTATTGATATTGAAGATATGTGGTAAATTTGTAACAATGAAAATTGATAGCAAGCACACTAGTTTTATCAAGTAAAATACAAGAAAAATATATATTACATAAAAGACAAGAAAATTTTAAATTTCTAAGTAAAGAGCATCCAACAGAAAAATAGAAGATAAAATTCATTGTTATTGATGGCCTATGGATCGAAGCACCATCATTGAGTTACTCTGCAAATTCCTTTGAATAATCACATTCAGTCATCAAAATTCATCCCCAGTAGTTCAACACGGCTCTTAGACTTCAAGCATAAAATTTCTTGACTCCCAAAGCTTCTCTTTATACATAGAGTTTCGTGTTGATTGAAAGTCTTTTCATGTCAAAATAAGTAAATTCATATCGAACTTATATTTGGCTTGGAAATCACACAAAAACTTCTTCAAATTATGAGTAATTATGATTCCAAATAATCTTTGAAATATTAAGTAACATTTTTGCAGCCCTTGCGCGATCAAATTCTTGCAAATATCAACGGATGAGAGAAAATAGTAAGAGTAATGGCTGGTAATATGAATTTCATGATCTGATCAAACTTCAGATTGGAATAGGTGTTTATTTGTCAGGGTTTGTGATAGCTCTATAATGACCTGTGTAACGCCCCAAGATTTTTTTTCTTTTGTCTGCCCAGAAGGTTATCTTGGTGACGTCACTCTATTCTATGACTTAACTTCGACCAGTCAACAAACTAGTTTACATAAGTGGAAGACTAATTTTTATGATAAACTTTATAATATGCGAAAGCTATTTATACAATATCCAATAACCTGTGGGTTAGGGCCCACATCTATACAATAATAGACCATATATCCATGTGCAGGTCATCCGTCAGATGAGCCATCAACCATTTCACTATCGCCATCACCATCACTTGTATGAATCCAAATACAGGGGCAAAGTCTAATGAGATAACTCAATACGTAGGGTCACCCATAAAAATATGAATCATGGTCAATATCAATATCAATACTACAAAAAATAATTATCCATAACAATATATAATTAGTCAGAATAGATAACATTTAACGATAGTCAATAAATCATAAAATAATTTGACCAATCATGGTAACTATCCATATCATCAATTATTGATGACCAATATTCATTCAACTTGATTCAATTATCTTAAATCAATAACTCATTTGGTCATAAATCGGTGAAGGCCACAATAAAAAATTATCAATTATCATTTCTATTAACAATTTATCTATTCAATTTTTCATCATCCACTAGGGAGCAATTCAATTACCAATCAGCCACTATGACACAATTCAATCAATAATGCAATTTAATTAACAATTCAATTCAATTAAAAACACATTCATCAACCATAACGGCCTCCATCGACATAAGGATCTCCATCGACCACTAGGGCCTCCATCGACCATAAAGGTCTCAATCGACCACGAAGGTCTCCATCGACTATAAAGGCCTCAATGGACCACAAAGGTCTCCATTGACTATTATGCATTAACAATCGACTCCATGAGCCTCCATCGATCATAAAGACCTCAATCAACCACAAAGGACATCCATGATGCATCAACAATCGACTCCATGAGCCTCTATCAACCCAATGGGCCTCAATCGATCACAAGGATCTCTATCGATCACGAGGGTCTTTATCGACCATAACGACCTCCATCGACCATAACGGCCTTAATTATTAATCTACAATTCCATAATAGTAATTTTTCATATCATCACTTGGACGATGCACAACCAATATTAATAATTCCATTATCTATCAATTTACGCCAATTGAACAATAGGTCATTAATCCATAATCAGTTATTATTAATTAGCATATTACAATCATAACTGATTAACATTAATCAACATAACAATCATAATCAATTGACCAATACATAACAATGCATGATCAGGAACAATCAATGCTATTAACCAATACAATTAACCGCAATTGTTTAAAAATATATTTTAAACCCTTAAAATCCGACTCGCATTAGGACAAACTCGAGCCAGTTCATCTATTTTATTTTCTTTAATTTTCATATAAGACCACGGCCATATTGGTTTGGTTCCAATCCATTATCAATGAGTCTTCGAAACCCGAGCCGGATAAGCCGGAACACGGTTCGGTTCTATGGTATAATCTCGTGTCGTACTCGGGTAAGAGAACCCGAGCCACGCATATGGGAACATGGACTAGGTTCATGGAACTCGGTCCGGTTTCCTACTACGATTCGGTCCAAATTCTATTGAACTTAGGTCGGACACAGCAGAACCCGAGTCGAGTTCTATCGTCATCAGGAAATTTTTTTCGGACAACTTTCGATCATCCTATCTATGTCATACGATATCTAATAGATGCAAACAATATATAATGTAATCTCTATAAAATGGAGAAGAGTTCGGGGTCCATGTCATGAAAAACCGATGCCATGGAGATCCCCCTACGTACCTCAAGTTGGTTAAAAAATTAACTCTATTTTCGATCGTGATTGCACCAATGTCGAATTTTGACCGGCAATTACTCTCAATCCTTTTTCTCTATATATTCTATTTTTTATTGACCGAGAAAATTATATAAATAAATTTTCTTATAAAAAATCATAAATAAACAAAAATTATTATCATTATTATTATTATTATTATTATTTTCACATGTGCATTCTTTCTCAACGCATGCTTCCTCTTTTTTTTCATCTTCTTTTCTTTATTCTTTTCTCTCTCCACCTCTTTACTCCCTATCCCTTATGGCCGTAAACTCAATTCCTTTTTTTTTTTAAATTTTTCTCTCTCTACTTCTCTCTCCATCTTCTTTGATTTGGCGGCCCTAATGCAATTCTCTTCTTCTTTTTATTTCTTTTACAGCCAAAGGTTTTGGCCACCAAACATCACATCTCTTTTTTTTTCACGGCCAATCAATTTGGCTGCAAAACATCCCATCTCCATCTTTTGTTTTCGTTCGGTGCGGACGTCACGCGGTAAAAGAACTTTGCAGCTGTAATAAATCTATGCAGATTACACCGTAAAATGATGTCACATTAACAGACAGAATCCCCATACCTGTACGGACGAACGACCTGTTGCCGGCAGCCGCACCCCTTGCTGTCACCAAGAAAATTATGCCGACGCGAAACCCCACGATAAGAAAATAATTTTCTCTCTCCTTTTTTTTTGTCTTTCGCGTTCTGCCGACCCATACTTTTATTTATAGGATTTGTAAATCCTTAATCATATTCTAACTATAATATCCAAACTCACTCAAATTTAATCCTCTAATTTATCTCTTTAACCAATTCGTATTTATTCTAATACTTGAATAAATAAATTCCGAAATTAATTAAATAATCCCATCCTTAATCTCAATCTAGTTATTGATTTCTACTCCCAATGGGATTTAATTTTCCTTCAATCCATCAAACACTCTAATTGAATTATAAAATTACTATATTATCCTTGATAAAATCATAGGGCGTTACAACACGTGATTTAGGGTGATTTTGGTTTGAACACCTTGCATTTGACATTGCTTTTGGATTGCGTTTTGTAAGTTCTGGTCATCACAGTTGTGACTCTAGTGTAAAGATTTGTGATGACCTCTTCTAAGTTTTGTTTATCTTTTCATGGTGTGTGAAATGATGGATAGTTGTAACCTATCTTATCATGGGTTGTTATGGAAGCTTCACAATTGGTGACTTTTCATGTGCATCTTACGACTATTTTATGAGCATCGTGACAGTGACATCATGCTTGTAACATTCATGTGTTGAAGTTTTAACACAATACGAGTGCCATGATTGTTTCATAACGGTTCGTGATAATTGTGTTCTCCAAAAATTTAGCTTTCTGTATGTCATGAATAAAATAAATGACCCATAACTTTAATGCTTGGATGATGAACGCCTTCTAAGATGTCCGTTACACATAAGTAATGACTTGTTACAACTCTTGTGTAATTGCCATGATGCTTGTTGTACGAGGTGTGACTAGTGGTTCACAACTCGTGAAATTCGACGTTAGAGTTGCGTCACCGATGTGTCACGACACATAAAATTTGACCCTTTTGATAATCTTTCAATATTTTTGTCCCTTTTCCCCATGAGTTTTTTTAGGATTTATCCATCAAATTTAATTAGTTTTCCTACAAACTTTATTTCTTTTTTTGATGGAATTAACTTATTTTTTAGATCATAATACTGAGTATTTTATACTTGTAGATTTTTGTATTTTAATTCATGTAGAACAAGTAGATAACAATGGTGAGACTTTTGATGACTTCTTGGATAGTTGACTTGCACATGGATATACAATTAACATAGTAATTGGTAATAGTAAGATAGTAATATACTTATAACTCATACATCATCGAATATTGTATAGTTCACTTTCATTAAGGTCAAATTTATTATACAAAAGCCTTCAATTATTTAAATGAGTATTTATTATATTTTATAGTTCCATCAAAAAATGAGTATTGTATTTATTAAATGAGTATCTATTATATTGTATTTATTTATTATGTCAACTTATAACTCATACATCATTGAATTTGTATAGTTCACTTTCATTAAGGTTAAATTTATTATATAAAAGCCTTCCACTTATTTAAATGAGTGTTTTGACTAATCAAAGTTAAAGGAAAAGTTAAGTGGGTAGTGTTTTTGAGATGGCCACCCGAGCAGGAATTCAAGTTGTGCATCTCGGGGCACTACATTTTGGATCTTTTTCATTATCATTTTCCTTTATTAAGGAGTCTATTATAGGAGGAAACTAATTATTCATTGAATTCATTTCATATTTTACACACACACATATTTGTTGAAAGCATGTATCTTGCTTGCCTTTAACATATGATTTGGTTTCGTTACCTTGCACATAGGTCACAACTTAGGAGAATTAAGAAGAGGCTTAAAATTGTGTGGTATTATAGGAAAAAAATAGAAAGAGCTCATATTTGAGAAGGATTCATCATTAAATCATCTTGTTTAATAAACTTGTTAGGATTAAAATTGAAAGGAATGATATCTTTTTTATTATTTTAAAGATAATTCAAGCTTGAAAGATTGGTGGGTTGTCTTTTGTTAGGATGCTTCTATAGTTGAGCTACTAGCTTTATTATTATTGTATTATCTATATCTAGGATTTTTTTAATCTCATTTATCTTGTCAAATTTTAACTTTGATCAAATTTGTCTTTTCAACTTTTAACTTTATATCATGTTATTTCTTAAATAATAAGTTGAGATTAGATAGTAGGCATTAACTTAGAACTTGTAAAATTGATAATGGGTAATATTTGTTATTATTATTAGCATTAAATGTTTCACTTTAAGTTTAAGGGTGTTCACCATTGACCAGCTTAGCTGACCCAAATTTAAGCTAGGGACTGAATAAAACCTCACCTAGGTTTGGTTTAGAACTTAAATTTAAGTTAACATATAAAATTTTATCACAACAATCATTTCAATTATGTTAAAACTATTCCAACAAGATATAAAATGAAGTGTACTTTTAAGAATGGTTCACGAATTGCCCCTAGACTCTTATCAAGAGTCAATCATGCTTCATATACCCTTCAAGATGCTCTCATGTTATTGGATTGAAGGCTCAGGTTACAAACTCCTACCATAAACATTTATGTTTTAGAGAACCTACATTTATAGGGATCAAGTTTTCATAAGAGACGATGAAAACTTTTTCATGTTATAACAAGAAAACATTTAAAAGTTAATTTGAATATGGAAACTCCATAACTTTAGTCATAAAATGATGTATAATAGTCTTCTACAATTAAAATTCTTCCAAATTATCTTCAATTTTCCAAAATATGCATTTGACATGCCCATGAAAATTAATAACAACTTTATTATAGTTTTAAATTGATGAAATTATGATTCACCAATAAGGTAAATTCATATTGAAGTTGGCAACTTGAGTTTCACAACTATGATACATTTGTAACAATTGGTGATATTTGTTTCTCTATATCACCTCCATTACATAATCATCATGACCCATTAGTTCTTAGTTTTCGATTGTGAACTTCTACGGGTGTCATGATTTTCATTTGTAATAGCATTTTAATGACCTATTACAAATTTGATTCTCTTTATGACTTTAGTGTAATGATAGTATGAAATCATCATGTACGATAATGCCTTTTTTTACATAAGGAGGTCTATAGACTTAATGCAAGGAAATTGAAGATTGAAAATAAAAGCATATACAATCATGCTTTTGTCATCAACATCTAATGACATGTGATTTTTCCCTATGTAATAATCATGACTCAAGTCGTGAAAAAATTTAAAATATTTTTTTAAAAGCAAAAGGAGCTTTTTTTGACATACTATTTCTTCCAACTCATTTTTCTTCTTTTTTGGTGATTTATATATTTTATTAAAAATAAAATTATCGATGGATGTGACCTTTGGTATTATCTATAGATGACCTATTCATTGATAATTTCAAAGGCGTGACCGTCGATAAAATATCAATGACTCTTGTCGTCGGTACTACCGACGAAAGTTTTGTCTGTCGGTATTTAAGAAACTATGACGAACTTTAGCCCGTTGCAAATTGTCGGTCAGAAATCCACAGTTTTCTTGTAGTGTCAACTTTTATAAAGGTTATAAATTCAAGTTAGAACTTCCCTTTGTTTTGCCAAACAACATATGTGACGAAAGCTTTGAAAAGTTTTCGTCACGTGACTTTGGCGGGAACTTCTGGCCAAAAGAACTTATTTCTTTTCTTTTGCTTTCTCTCTTTTCAGCCGTTATATTTTCACTTTTTTTCTTTTGTTTGGAGCTCCCTAACTTCATTTACTTTTTTTAATTATTTGGTAATGTAAGTATATGTTATTTAGTTAGTTATTAATACATTATTAGTCATCTTATAAAATAATTTATTAAATGTTATTAATTAAAAATTATAAAATATTTAGTTCTAATAATTAATAAATATTTTATTAATTAAATTGTTCAATTATTTTTATAAAAAAATATATTATATTTTGATCTTAAGATTTATGTAAATTATAATATTAATAACATTTAAAAGATTTAATCAAAATAAATAAAAATAACATTAATAATATAATGATTAATGTAAATTATAATATTAATAACATATTTTTATTTACTATAATTTTATACCTAATAAAATAATAAATTATATTCTTAGTTATTATTTTTTTATCCAAACACTCACTAAAACTTATCTATCAAATTAACTTTTTAAATTCTCATCATTACATTTTTTCCATACAAATACTGACTCAAACTTTTTCATCAAATCGATTAGTTCTCGAGAACTAACTTTCTCTCAAAATCTTCATACCAAACACACACTATAGGTGTCTTTTGGGTGTGTGTGTGGAGAGGGTTATACTTTTTCGTTTGCTTTTGTAGATTCGAATAGTGGAAACGAGAACTTTTCTATGTTACATACTTTGATTGATAGATAATTTGATCGAATGGGATAGATAGTAGTTAGGGAGTCGACACATCCATCCCCTAGCGAGGACTCTAGGTTTGGTTTCTCATCCCCTACAATATTCAACTTATTGAATTATTTTGCATTTCTCATTAATAAACAAGAGCTCTCATATTGCATCCGAAAGAGTTGATTATAACTCCAAAAATTGAATTGTTAATCGAATTGAATTGAATGAATGCTTGAATTGAATTGTTAATTAAATTGTGCCCTATAGATAACTAATTGGCCATCGTGGCTCGTGATAATTGATTTTACCTTTATAACTAATGGATAAATTACATTATTTATGTTTGATGGATAAATTGATTGCAGTTAATATAATTGATAATTATTAATTGTGATCGTCACTGACTTATGACTAATTGATAATTCATTCAAAATAATTGATACTTGTATTGAATGAATATAAGTGATCAGTAATTGATAATATAGATAATTGTTATGATTGATCCATTGATTATTATTTAATGTTGACTAATAGTTGTCTTGATCAAACATAGGTCATTATAGATGATTGTTTATCAGTTTTTCATAGTATTGTTATTTTATAGATATTGATATATGGGTCATATTGTTATTATTATGGATAATCCTAAGTTGTCTAATGTTTTTTTAGTACTTAGATCCGTGCAGAATGACACGATGAGATAGTTGGTGATTCCTCTAATAAATGATATGCACATGAATATATGATCTATTATTGTATAAACATAGGTCCATAAACTCATATGTCATTGAATATTATGTAAATAGCTTCGCATGTAAATTTTTTTTAAATAGAGTCTTCTGCATATAAACCATAACATATTGACTAATCAAAATAAAGAAAAAATTTAGGTGATATAATTAAGTAATGTCATTGAGACAACTTTTTGGATAGGCAAAATGTTGACATTACAAATAATACAAGAAGCATTTGTAATAATTCAAAATTTTTAATAGGTAATGTTTTTAATTTTCTTATGATGGATATGTGAGAATGTGTATTTCCTAAAAAGTAATTTAGTACAGTGCAAATAAATCAAGAAAATTTGACCGGACATTAGGAAAATATGTATTAACAAAATATCTTTATGGCTCACTTGACAATTGAAACTAAGCGGAATAAGGATGTTTGATACAATCGAACTATGAACCCACTTTTTGAGAGTCCTTTTTTTCAATTTTGATTTTATTTTCTTTCTTTTTAGATTGTTCTCTCACTTGTCTTTCTCATATAGAATAATTTATTTATTAAATGTAAAATATTTTTTATAAAGGAATATAATATTATTTATTCATTTTATAGAAAACTTAATATTTTGTTAAATATAATTTAGTACAAAAATCTATTACATTTAAATAATATATTTTTTAACAAAATTTTGTTAATAATTTTTTTACTTTTATTTTTATTAATTAACAAAATTATATCTCATATTTATAATATATATTTATTTATTTAAGTACCCATTAATATTAATTTATCATATCTACACTTTTTATTAAATCAATTAGCTAATTCTTCGTCACTATGTTTTACTCCATCCACGTCAATTCAACTATTTATCACTATTCAAATTGTCATATGAAACCTAACTCTTTCAACATCTTGTCGTAAAAATTTTACGACATGACTCGTTCCGGAATTTGCCATTGATGTGACATTAATTTGACAGAGAGATTTATGAAAAAGTTTTATAAATTTTTTATTCAATCAATTGAGAACCCTCAAAATTGTACAAAAGTACAATAATGTATATGTGAAATCATTAAATGTGACACATTAATAACCTATTAATTCCGAGACGAGTAAATTTATTCAAAAAATATTTGAACCTTGACAAGAAGTCTCCTATTAGATATTTATTTTTATATTTCTAATTAAAATTATTACTTATAAAAGAATATAGCTGGAAATGTCTTATGATTTGAACAGGATCTTTTTTTCATTTTAAAAATAATGACTTTTATTACTTTGTATTATTATAACGAGGATAAAAATATTTTTTTTTGGAAGAAATAACTATTTAAGGAGAGGTAACATTGTTTGAGTACAACATATTGAGAATGCTTGAATGAGGATCATTCTCCCAAAAAGAATCGCATCGCGATTGCCGACCATGTCGGGCCAAAAAATCAGCTATGCTATTGCCTGAACGAGAAACGGGTTGACAAATTGCATTATCAAGCTCAGAAATAAGATTGCGAATGTCATCAATTAAGTAGCGAGTACGCCAGGGGCACATAGTAGTAGGATTTGGCTGTATGAGCTGAGTGAGAGAAGCGCAATCGAATTCGACGACGATGTTGTTAATTCCTCGACAGCGACAAGCAAGTAGACCAGCGTGAAGGCCCCAGGCTTCGCTTTCTAGGATGGACTGGAAGACAGCATGAAGAGCACCTACAAAAATAAAATGAGAGTCAGAAGATCGAAGAACGTAGCTAGCTCCCCCAACCGCCTTTGCCCCAACGAACGACCCATCGACGTTCAATTTGAACCAGGAAGGAGAGGGAGGCTCCCAGCAGACAGGAATTCTATTTGTGGGGGAAGTTCGCTCAGGTCTATGGATCGGGATCATCTCATGGTAGGAGGCCAACGCCTGCCTCCAAACCCCCTTGGCGGTTGCAAATTTGGAACTAAAATAGACATCATTACGCAGCTTCCAAATGCTCCAGAGGCAGAAGGAAAATTGAGATAGGAAATCAGGGCGGGATTCAGGGAGAAGATGCTCAGCTTCAAAAAACTAGGAATCAGACACCCAGGAGGGCATATTCAGAAACCGAATATTAGTTTCTGCTTGGAAAATATTCTACACTTGTAAAGCAAAAGAGCAGCTAAAAAATAGGTGATCATTAGATTCAACAGAGGAGCCACAAAGAGTACAAGAAGGAATAATATGATTAAAACACACAAGCATATCTTTTGTGGGGAGGCGACGATGAGCGAGTTTTCAGAGAAAAATGTGAATCTTAGGAGGAGCCCGAATGGTCCATAGCAATTTCCAAATCCGTCGTCCAACAGAAGGGGGGTGGGGGGTAGCAGGGGGCCTACTAACAAAATCGTAAACTGACCTGGCAGTTGGAGCTCCATGGGTATCATGAGTCCAAATCCAAGAGTCATCACAAGGAAACAAAGGCAATCGAATCCCACGAATCTTTTCAACAAGGGAAGGCCCAAAACAAACCAATAACATATTAACATTCCAGCCAGGAGCATTTAGAATAAAATCAATGACACGAAACCCCGAAAGATCAATATTAACATTAATAAAAGTTGGCATAAAACATAGAGGTGTGTTAAAAATCCAAGGATCATAATAAGCATTAGAGTAAGCACTAGAGCCAATGAGTTTGAGGAGACCAAGCTTCATGAAGTCCAGCACCGATAAAGTAAGTTTCCAAGTAGACAATAATCTAGTTAGAGCATTCTGATGGGGAGGGATCCAGGAATGGAGGGGAGGATATTTGCTACGCACAATATTAGAGGAAATAGATTTGTCATGGTTTAAGAAATTTAGCACACGTTTGGCAATAAGAGCAATTTGAATGTCACGTAGTCGGTGGATCCCCAAACCACCAAATTCCTTAGACTGTTATACAATGTTCCAGTAGACCAGATGAGCCCTAGCTTTGCCGCTAGAAAGAGACCAGAGGAAGCCACGAGAAAGATTTTCAAGAGAGCTTATAAATCCAGCAGAGACATGCACAGAAGCCAAAGTATGATTTGATAATGAAGTTAAGGAGGCTTTGAAGAGGGTGGCTCGATCGGCCTGGGTAAGGGTCTTCATTTTCCACCCAGCAAGCTTATTTGTGACTTTATCAAAGATGTGGGATAAATGGGAATTGTTTATGCTCTTATAGGAGATGGGGGCACCGAGATAATTGAATGGTAGCTTTTTGACGGGCAGTGAGTGTCACACCCAACTCCGTGACTAAGTTCTAATCCTAATCATCACACTTTTAGCTATGTTTAGCAATTCCAAAAATACAATCGTCAAAATTTCCTCCCTTATTTATCTTATGTTATTTGTCAATACATATAAAAGACACATATATAATCATCAAAGTTTAATAAAAAATTATAAGATAGGACATTCACATATCGTCATTATATTTTTTTCACAAACCATCTCACATATAACCCCACAGGATCAAGTCTTATACAACTTTACAAAAAGTTTCTCACAAACTTAATTACAACATATCTAAGACTATCTATTACACATGCATGCTTCCAAAAATAAAAGTGAAGAGGGATTAAAGTGCTCCAGCGGCTCGACCTCTTTTATATGCAGCAAAAATAAGCTCTGAGTCGACTCAACTCAAGATTTTACGAGTATCTGAAAAAATATTTAAAATGAGTTTTATGAGCAACAATCATTTGCTCAGTGAGTGAAATAAAAGTACAACATAGGGAAACAATACGAGCGCATATAGTATATAACATTTAAATAACCACATTTCTTTCATATGAGAAAACATTTAAAGTATATCACATATAGCATAACTTGTCAAATCATATGAACTTTCATAGAAATAAAAGTAATTCAAGATATCATAATTTTCTTATTTAAACTTCACACATGTGTCATTGCACATATTCATCATGGGTCAATACGTATCCCTCTATAATCATGTGTTATACAGTTAAACAGAGCTTCATAATCAAGAGTCATGGATACGCAGAGTAAATCATGGGTCAATACGTATCCCTCTATGATTGTGTGTCATACAGCTAAGCAGAGCTTCGCAATCAAGAGTCTCAGATACGCAGAGCAAATCATGAGTCAATACGTATCTCAATCATGATTGTGTGCCACCCAATCATAATTCTCAGATACACAGAGCGATCATGAGTCAATACGTGCACGCAGAGCAGCCCCCAAAGGGCAAAAACACCCGATATACACCCCAAAAGTTTCATGTATATCGAATGCGGTCCCAAAGACCTTTTTCAAATAGCATGGCTAATGAACAGATGGAGTATAACAATATCAAAATACACATGTCATAATCTCATATTATTATCAAATAAAACTTATTTTCACTTCACAAGCATTGTTCCCTGAAAATATTTTTGTATAAGATATTACTCCATCTCATATGAAATCCTTGAAACATATCATAAATACTTTTCATAGCGCAAGATATGTTTAAATAATAACAATAATAATCTTTGCTTGAGGTAATACCATAAATAAAAGAATTAACATATAACATTTTGCTATATTGTAAATTTACCCACTCACCTTGTACTTTATCACTTCAAGGAGGTTTATTAGATTTCCTCTCTTTCACTTGCAACTTGAGGTTTTCCTACAAACAATAATATTTTCTTACTTCACAATCACTAGTAAGGTAATATGCAATGCATGCTCATGATGTATGAATGCTTATGCACCCTAAAATGCATATAACCTCTCTAATACTAATTTCTAACTTCAGACATTTGTATTCATAAGCTATTTCACACTTAGAATTTTTTAATTCTCTAAAGCTTAACTAGGAGCTATTTCAGAATTTCAGACTGAGTGTCTGTCAATCAATAATTCATAACTTCTTAACCACATAGGAAAATCTTATGATTCTGGATTAATTAAAAACTAGACATACTAAGGTTTTCAATCCCCAAATATCATTATCAAATTCTAAGTGAGTAAGTCAGAACATCCCAAACAATCTGACCTAGGGTTTGTGCCTTGGTAGACTGTATGTCACTCAAATATTGATTTATATGTTCTCTTCATACTTGTCCATTTATCTATGGCATAATTTTTCTGAAAACTAGACTTCATTAGTATTTTGTCATAAAAATTAGAGAATTTAACTCGCTATATAGACTTATAACAAAAATAGTTAATTCGGATCGCAATATGTCAATGTCTTGAAATCTGACAGAAGTATCACTATGAAATGAAAAATCCATTTCTCCAAACATACAAGTTCAAATAGGATGATTCCACCTCTCACCGAACCCTTGGAATGTCTATTTAATCATATCCAAATTTCAAACTCTAATTCACTCTATTCTAATCGTGCCCTAATTTGCAAATGGAACTTGTATCAGACTCGTGACAGGATGAGTGACTTGCAAAGGTAAGTTCATAACTTCCTTTATAAAACTCTTTTTTAGTTGATTCCAAAGGCCATGGAAAGCTAACTTCGAATGATGAATCATACAAAATTTCATAATTTATGGTTCGTTTATCACCAAGTAATGATTCTCTCAATCAGAGGAAGAATTTTCGGATCAAAACTCACCTGGAACAGCCGACGTTCCCGATTTTCCCCAAGTTGGTTCGCTGGAGTTGTTTCCTCTGGTAATTTTTCTACGGTGAAAATATAATGTTAAGTGACTTATATATTTTTTTCAGAATTTGTGGAGGTCTTATGGCGGTTTGAAAAAATACCTATTTGAGCAGCTCTCACCTGTTTGCTTCAGCTGCTTGGAACTTAAGTGATGACCAATCACATTTTTTTTATCATAACTAAGTATTTTAACCCTAATTAAGCTTACTAAATCCTATTTAAACATATATATCATATTATTTAGAAATTTTATGATTTATTCTTAATAACCCTATATAATTACTTTGTAAAGTTTATCGATAATTAAGTGGTCATTATACACTAGTCGAGATATTAATTATTATATACAAATATCACTAAATGGACATCCAAACTAACTTAGTATGTTACTTAAATGCATGATTATGCACAAATGATGTTTCTAAGGCACGTCCGTGACAGCGACCCTAGGGGAAAGAAGATTTTAGATTTGTTAAGATTGATTGCTTGGTTCGTGAGAGAGTGATAGAGTCTAAAAAGACTCATAAGCCTGTGACAGTTGGATTTAGTAGCTGCCATACAAATCAGTAAGTCATCAGTATAAAGAAGATGGCTAATAGCAGTGTTTCCAGAGATGAAAGGTGATATGTGTCCAGAAAGAACATCTTGGTTCAATAAGGTTGAGAAGACTTGGGAAACAAGAATAAATAGGTAGGGGGACAAAGAGTCGCCTTGCCGAATTCCACGGTGACTGCTAAAAGTGGGAGAGAAAGATCCATTGAGGTAGCAAGTAAATAATGTGTATTGGATGCAACTTTTGATCCAAGAGATGAAAGACGAAGGAAACTGCATTAAAGTTAATACATTCAGGATGGCTTCTCAAGAGATTTTATTAAAAGCTTTCTCAATGTCAACCTTTAACATAATATATCTTTTTTACCAAACGACATAGAGTGTGCAATTTCTTGGACAAGGAAGATGTTCTCCTGAATGAACCTTTGAGAAATAAAGGTAGATTGAGCCTTATCCACCAGAGAAGGGATAAAAATATTATTGTAACGCAGTACGTCCTTGAACGCTTCTATCAGGGAGGAGCTAGGGGGTTTGGGGAGTCTTGGCCCCCTCGACAAATTTTTACTCACCATACAAATATATGTATAAAATTTATAAAATGATAAAAAATATAGTATAATATTAGATAACCCCCCACCCCCCTAAATCATTACTCTGGCCGTTACTGACTTCTATAAGGGTGTTCACAGGTCGGATTTGATCCGACCCATGAACAAATCCGATCTGACTCGACCAAGCTTGGTCGGGTCGGGTCGGATCCCTCTTTTTTTTGCTATGACCCGGCCCAACCTGTCCCAGGCCGGGCCGTAATATAAAAAGTATTTATCAATTTATTTTTAATACAAATAAAGTATTTTTAGATACCAAAAATATTATTTTAAATATCTATATACTTTTCTACATTTAAAATAGTTTATTTCATACTTTTTTATTTTAAATGATATAAAACTATCCAATTAGCTAAAAAATCATTTAAAATTAAAAAAAATCAAGTCATTGGGTCTGAGTTTACCAAGTTGATCCGATTCGGTGAACACCCTTAGACTTGCGTGCTAATATATTTATCTATATATATTTTTTCATTCAATATAATTGAAAAAATAAACAATAATAATTGTATTAATAAAAAGTTTTTGTAAATAATCATTTATTACTGCTATAATGAGATGTGAAATAAAACAAATGGAAAAAAAAGAAGGAAAAAAAACAAGGCTCAAGCTTTTAACCGACGCTACGGAAACACAATTATGGGAACACATCTCACACTCCGCTCGATCGCTATCCACCAAAGATCGTCATCTTGCGCCGACGAGCCGCGGGGCATCGGCTGATATTGGAAGCAATGAGGGAAACGTCGTGGCCGTCTCCCGCGGAGGTAGATTCTCCCAGACGCTCTTTGGACTCGAGTATTTTTTCCTCAATTTGTTCGACTCGTAGCATTCGCTCGTAGCATTCTTTTGATCTTGGCATCGTACTTTGGGAGTCTCGTTTTGATTCGAAGAATCGTTTGGTGTTGGATCGCTCCAGTCGATTTGACTATCGGGAACTTGTTTGTGTTTGTTTGATATTTTTGTTCTGGATTTGTTGGTGAAATTGTGAATATTGCGGAGTAATGGAGCCAACATAATGCTCCAGCGGGACCATAATTACGTGTCTTTTTGTTTCTCTAGTTAGATTTCTACTTGCAAAAACACCATAATTCTATTTTTTGGGGGACGTCTGATTTAATCTTCCCTATGGATTGTGTTATTTTTTCGCAGCTTGATGCTGTGAAGATTAAAGTGCTGGAGATGAGGGGCGGAGGGGACATTCGGGATGTGAGAGTCGTGGTGTCTCCCTACAGGATTTGCCCGCTCGGCGCTCACATTGATCACCAGGTTTGTCCCGTAGAGATTGCGAGTTTCTTTTTGTGCGCTAATTTTTTCGTTTTCTTTCCATATTACCCGAGAACATTGATCAGTGAATTTATTGCAGGGTGGACTGGTATCGGCTATGACTATTAATATGGGAGTTCTCTTGGCTTTTGTATCTTCTGATGATTCTCAGGTAGACTTCTATATTATTTTATCTTTTTTGTTCCTTTGAGTAGAACTGACAAGTCGAGTTGATTATTTGAATCACGAGTCCTGAATGTTTTGCATTCTGGTTCAATGTATTTGGTTGCGCCACTGCAAATTCTCCAGTTTGTTTGTATCATGTGCTGAGTATACCCAGTCAAAGACATGTACAGTGTATACTTGACACCAATTCTTATGGCTGTTGCTCCTTCTATGAATTTTCCTATGTAGGTTATGTTACAATCAGGACAGTTTGATGGAGAAGTAAAGTTCAGGTAAGAAATTCTCTTGCTTTGACACCAGGAAACTGTTTTCGAAGAAAAAATCATATGAATTTGAGTAGTTCAAAGAACATCCAAGGCTTGCTAAGTGATTAATCATATTCTGATCACATATAATCAATTAAATTCATGCCTTGCTTCGTGGAGAGGCATATTTCAATACACAGTTCATCAACGCTTCACCAACTCTAGATGATACCATCCTTCAGAAACAAAAACAACTATAGATGACAGTATCGAGAAATATCTGCTACGTAGCTCTTTATTGACAATAAAAGTCCATATTATCATCTTGTTCTCATCCTTACTTTTCTCAAAAAATTATCATCTTGTTCTTCTACAAGTTGTGGCCCGTGTGTTCAATGACATTTGTTTTGGCAATTTCATAATGAGCCCGTGCAGATGAGTTATTTTAAGTTGTTTATTTGCATGAGTTCCTTGACTGATTTCTTGTGCAGATGAGTTAGTTTTTTTTATTTCTAGTAGCTTCAGGACACTTTTGCATAAAGGCTCCTGACCGTCCCATTAAAGGTCTACGTGCTCCAAATCGCCACACTCGATTTTCAACCAGTAAAGCTTGTTGTCAGGCATTTTCAGGAGTACACACATGAGCGCATCTCGTCTCTAATAGATTGGTTAAGCTTGACAAGATAACGACCAACTACTTGTTCATTAGTTTCATTCAACTTGACTCAAATTGATAAGTTGTAAAATTCGGAGGTATTAAGAATTATTTTTGCAGCTTCATCTTCAAGTGCTAATTTTTAGTTTGCCCTTGTCGTTCACGTTGCTCTTCAACTCTTTTCCACCATTGAACTGCCATGCCCTTTAATTTCAACTTCACAAATAGCACCTTTTTATTTTCTGCCATAGGTTTCTATTCAAAATAATTTTTCAAACTTGTTTCCAATCTAAATAATCTTCAACATGTATCTTTCCATAGAAATCAACAGCTTCAATTTTAATTCCACCACCGTTCAGATCTAGGGCATGAATCAATCTATCCTCCAATCAATCTCGCACCAGGTTTGTATCGACTCCAGCTTAATGGAAGGGATTATCAAAATATCTTTGATAAGTATCATCCTCCAGGCTACCTTCCGAGATCGTGACTATCTTATGGAATCTCCATATGGGCTACCACATGTTCCTGTCATTGTAAGGCTTGAAAATTTCACGACAAATCTTCAATCATTCGTCGAATCTTTCCTTGCTGTCAAAGGTTACCTTGACCTTGACCTCGACCACGTCCAACCATGGTTCAAAAACAAAGAAAACTCTAATAGTTTGTAGGATCTTTGATCTTTTGCTCCGATATGAATTTGATGTAGTAAGAAAAGAAAATCAACAAGAATAAGAATTGATAGAGGAACAATTAGGGTTTACGAGAAAACCACAAAAATTTGTAATTTTGATAAAAGATAGAAGATGCCGACTGAAAGCCATGTTTTCAGCCTTAAATACTAGGGTTACAAGAGTTTAAAACTAATTATCAATCTCCACCAATTAACCTACTTTTAATCATGACCCTTATTACTAATTAAAAGTCAAATGTCTATCACATGACGACTAATTGACTAAAACCAGCTGTATTTAAAAATAACTAATATAAAATGAAAAGCTCCTGTGTCAGCAACGCTATACTAGTGTCATCTCAAACATGGAACATGAACAAAGTGTATTTGCTCATTTGAGTTGAATCATCATCATCAAGATAGTCAATGCCCGGATGAAAAAAAAGGATGAGAGGAAATATATTTTATGTAGTGGAAATATTAGAAAAATTAAAGGTTATAATTGTAAGTTAGCTAGTGTGACCAAATGACTTGTAAGTAAAAAAAATATAAGTTGGGAGTCCCCCCTGCTAATTATTTTCAACTTATAAGGTGTGGATCTTACAACTTATAAGTAAAAAAATAGAACTGGGCAAACACCCATAGTTTTTTAGAAACTACTAAGTAAATTTTACCGTCTTATGAGCTTAGTCAAACACTATTATACTTATTCATCATGCATCTAAATTCTTTGATGGTTGTTGCAGCGTTGACGATGCACAATTTCCAAAGCAAGTATTCGAGGAACCTGATTGGGCACGATACTGTAGGGGTGCAGTTTTTGCAATGCAAAGAAAAGGATATGATCTCTCTAAGGTTGGTGGCAACAAATTGTCATCATGTTCATTATTTATGATTTTGCCATTATTTTTATATCGTTTCTTAATAAAGTTCATGTCAATTTGTAAGCTCCTTTCATGTATTACTGTTTAGCGTGTTTCTCTTGCTCCTTTCATGATTTTGCCATTATTCTAAAGGGAATTTCTTACTACTGTTTAGTGTGTTTCTTATTTGTTTTTCCTTTGATGGTATTATAAATTCATGATGTAACTTGAATCTTCTACTACTCCTTCTGCACCTGTTGTTGCAGGGAATCACTGGCTTCATTTGTGGTACCGACGAACATAGTTCAGGTCTTAGCTCCTCGGCAGCTGTAAGTTAACTCTATTGTGTTTTTCCTTCATTTCTTGGTCCTTTTGATCTCTCCATTACATGCTATTGTGATTCTACTATCTCCCCACATCCCATGTTAGTGGGATTGTACTATTGTTTTTTTGAGAGAGATTGTACTATTTATTTATACTGAAGACAGTTACCAGGATAGTGATGACTTGTTATTTTGTAGTTGCACCATGAACTATGATGCAGAAATATTTAGCTATCAGTATACTACTTCTAGTCGTCAAAGTACTAACAAAGCTCTAGAAGGACAAGAATATTTATTACCTCAAAAAAAGAGAAACTTATTTATGTGGTTAAACTATACTGAATCACTAGTCCTTCATATAAGAAGATGCATAATTTTTCATATATAATCAATAATAAAACAAGGAATTATCAACTTGGCATACCCATTGAGTACGGTTGGAAAGCAAACAAATATACTCATGTATGTACAAATGCAGTAAACAACTAAATAATCTGCATCCTCTCAAAAAAAATCTGCACATTGTTTTAGAAAATTGTAGACTTGTGCGCATGTGCATTGACCATTATGGTATCTCAATATGGCCTATCATGTGTTTGTAGCCATCTTCTACTCTGGGGCTATTGTTGGGCTCCTACATTTATTGTGTTAAGTTTAGATATATGAATGTTAGAAACTGGTGAGATGCAGTAAATTATTAAGAAACAACCTTGACAAAGATATGATTAGCAAAAATAGTTTTTTGAGAGAATTTTTTGAGAATTTATTAGCAAAAGTATCAAATGAATAAAAATGATCCCAGGGATGGGACAGTCAGCATGAGCAGTATGTAGGATTAAGTTTAATGTCACAAGAGACATTGTCTGGCATCCTCTGTGCCTTAAAAGAAGTTTATCATAAGAATATCTTTGTCCTGAAGTCAATTTCTTGACGAAAATGCTTTTTTTCTTGATCAGAAAGGATATTGGTAGTATTCCTTGTCTTATGTGATTAGGATCAATGATCTTGAGGTTGAGGGGATTTACCTAGACTTACCAGTTGCTTCTGCAACATAAAATCATCAACTGCAAGTTTGGTTAAATTTTTCAGGATTATGGTGGATGAAAATAGCTCTAATTGCATAAAAGTAATAGGTTGGGCAAACTCTCTCATAATGTCACATTCTTTATGCATATTTAATTCTATGAAAAATCTTGAACTTGAAGAAGTATTAGATCATTACTAAACTAAATGATTTCAGATGATTGAGCTCCTATTGCTGATTTTTTTAATTTAAAAAATGACTTTCTTCTTTACAGTTTTGGTTAGCCTAACCAGTGACTTTTGCTTGTTCTTTTAACTAGAAGGCATTGCTTACCCATTGTCCTTGAGGTGTGTAGTTAATGCTATAAACTTATGGAATTTGAAGTCATATTGAATCATTACTATAAATGGATTTTAGTTCAGATGATTTAACCCCTACTGCCTGATCTTTTTTAAAATTATCTTTTCATTACTATAAAATGAATTTTAGTTCAGATGATTTAACCCCTACTGCCTGATTTTTTAAGTAACTTTTCCTTGTATATTTGGATCACTTAACTAGTGACATTTAGTTTGCTTTTTAACAGGTAGGCATTGCTTACCTATTGGCCTTGGAGTTTGCAAATAACAGGATAATATCTCCTGAAGATAATATTGACTTAGCCAGGTGAACCTTTTCAGGACATTAATACATGTAAATGCATCAATATGTGGTTGTTCGCCTCCTAAATAAAATGAAGTCCCCATTTTTTTTTTCATTCCATGATACTCTACTACTCTTACACAATCTACCATCATGCCTTGTACTATGAAAGCGACGGTATTCGAAGTTTACAATTTTATACCGGAGTTTCTTGAAGATTTACATTAAGTGCATCACAATAGTTTACTATGCTATTTTCAACCAATGCTATTATTCAAGGTTGTTAAAAACTAGTTTTAGTACTTCAAAGCTTACGAATCTACGTTTCCAAGGTCAAAAAACGAGCTGACTTGGGTTGAAATTGTAAAACAGGGTACAATCGGACTATAATGCGTTCACTCGGTGAAAACGTATGAATATGTTCAATCGAACAATTAAGTAGTTGATTCACCATTTTCAATCACATGCACACCTTTCCTTATCTGATTGGTGCGATTGGTTTGACTCATGTGGTTGCAGGTTTGAAACTTGCCGACGACAAGTTTTTTTCCATTTTTTCTATACTAATTCAAATACATATAAAGATATATTTGTAAATACCACTTTTATTGTTTCTTTTTCCACGATTATTTCATACAACAACAACAACAAAGCCTTATCCCACTAGGTGGGGTCGGCTACATGGATCATACGACGCCATTCCGCTCTATTAGTAACCAAACCTTTCGGTATATTATTCACCAATGGATCATGCGGCTACATGGATCCACGATTATTTCATAATCATACTAAATTTATTAAAAATATTATAATAAATTAAAACTAAGATAGTGAAAAATGGATAAAATATATAATTTATTATAAGTGATTTCCAATGAATTTTGTTGATTATTTTATTTTTTTGACCATAATACTTAAAGTAAAAAATTAAATCATATGATGAAAATATGGTATAGTGGTCATGGTAATAATGACAACAAACTACTTTTGACAACAAAAATTTAGACTATACTAATTTTCTTATACATTTTTGTTTATATTAATATAAGGAAATCCCTTAAAGTGAGAATATAGGTTGCAATTGCTTTTTTGCCTTATGATCTTTTATCAGGCCACATAGTTTTTTGTAGTAATATTTTCTGTAAGGACCAAGGGACTTGGTTTGTTCTCATTGCTTCATGAAGTACATATCATGTTAGAATAAAGACAGAAAGAAAAGCATCCATATATTCTTGCTGTTATGAGCTGGTGACTGCCAGTGATACATAACCTATGTGACCTATTATTGGCCTTTGTTTTAGAGCAGGTGACATTATCCTTAGAAGACACCATACAGGCAACTCTTATCCTGTTGCTCTCTTATCCTGTATCATCCTTGACATGCAGGGAGATCTCTCCCTGGCATTTTGGGAAGGGAAACAGAAACATCCTCTTTGCAATAATGCGAAGGACATTTTTTTTAAAGGCAAGGCTATGTACAGTTGTTGACCCTTTACGGAATGTCACAAAGTGAGGAGCCTCTTGTATATTGGAGAGAATGCTAAAGCAATCACATGTATGTGATATTTTGGTACAAATATGCCATGAGCTCAATCCTTGGAATGGAGAGGAGTATGTCCAGGCTGTGTTAACACTGAAAAATTGAGATATGTCCAAATACCCAAGTATCATTGTGTTTCTACCCTTTTCTTTCTATTTCTGTATACCCCAAAAAAGTTAAATAATGAGCTTATGTGTCAACTGATAGTGTGGATTGAAAATGTACCTCATCCATACACCAATATTATCATCTCCACACTAGTTGTCGTAACGCATATTGTTTAGCTGAAACATCGGACTAGAGGCCAAGAGAAATAAGTGGTATGAGCAGTAAGAGAGTTACAAGTATCAGCATTAAGCAAACCCCGGAGAAGAAAAAATAAATTAGTAGTTTTCTTTATGAAAGATAACTCCGCCTATATTTTATAGCCGGTCCCAAGCCCGGATAAAGGAGGAGGGTTGTGTTAGGCCCCGACAGCCAACATAAAATCATGTCGAATCTTATGAACATGGATCAACGAATATATTGTGTTAATGCTAGGTCGTTACCCGTAAGTAACGCGCTGTACAGCTCGGGTACAGTGATAAGAGAGCAAGAGCCGCTGCATCCTCGCCTGAATGCAGTGTTAAATGAGCAAGGGCTACCGCACTCTAATGGACGGAGGCGGTTAAAGAAGCTAGTTCATGAGACTAAGGTCAGATTAGGTTCTTGGAACATTGGGACGTTGAATGGGAAGCGCCTCGAGGTGGCACAAGTAATGGAGCGTAAGATTAGTATCTTATGCTTGCAAGAAACTAGATGGGTAGGAGAGGGAAGTAAAGAGATTAGGTTAAATGGTTCCAAACTTTGGTACACAGGTAAGGTAAATGGAAGGAATGGTGTTGGTATTATCGCGGATGCAGAATGGAGGAAGAATGTTGTGGAAGTTAAAAGGATTGAGGATCGAATCATATCCGTGAAAGTAATTGTTGGAAAGGAGACTATGAACATTATTAGTGCATATGCACCCCAAGTAGGAGCAGAATCACATCTCAAGGAGAAGTTTTGGGCAGATATGGAGGGTTTGATTGAAAGTATACCAACAACCGAGAAAGTTTATATTGGGGGAGACCTTAATGGACATGTTGGTAAAGAGGCAGGACCACATGCAAGGGTTCATGGTGGTTTTGGTTTTGGGGAGTTGAATGAGGAAGGACAAACTATTATTGATTTTTCTTTAGCATACGACCTTAAGATTATCAACACTTGTTTTAGGAAGAGAGAGGAACATTTAATCACATACAAAAGTGGAACTCATAGGTCTCAAATCGATTTTTTCTTGATAAGAAATACTGATAAAAGACGTTGCACTAATTGCAAAGTAATTCCTGGGCATGGAGTGACTACACAACATAGATTGTTAGTTCTTGATATGCAAATAAAATGTATAAAACCAAAATCCCGAACAGTTTTTGATCGAAAGATCAAGTGGTGGCAGTTAAAGGGGGAGAAGCGAGAGACTTTTAGAAGTAAGTTATTAGAGGAAAGTGTGTGGGAGTTAGAAGGAGATGCTAGTATCATGTGGAAGAATGTGGCAAAAAAGGTTGAAATGGTTGCTAAAGCCATTTTAGGAGAATCAAAAGGTTTTGGACCACGAGATAAGGAGACTTGGTGGTGGAATGAGGAGGTCCAAGAAAAGGTGCGTAATAAGAAGAATTGTTTCAAGGCGATACACTTGGACAATAGTTCTGACAATTGGGAAAAGTATCGTTTGGCGAAAAGGGAGGCTAAGAAGGCAGTTAGTGATGCTCGTGCTAAAGCATACGAGGGGTTTTATAAGGAGTTAGGGACAAAGGCGGGTGAACAAAGGATTTACAAGATTGCAAGGAACAAAGAGAAGGAGTCGAGAGATTTGGATCAAGTAAGATGCATAAAAAATGAAGTTGGCAAGGTTTTAGTTACTGAAGGAGATATTAAGAACAGATGGGAAGAGTATTTCTATAAGCTATTTAATGATGGATGTGAAGGTTCGCGTTGTGATTTGGAGGACTTGACAGTTAGCGAATGTGAGCTTAATAGGTCATTTTATCGTAGAATTAGAGTCTCGGAGGTTAGCGAAGCTCTTAAGAAAATGGAGAATGGTAAAGCCGTTGGACCGGATGGTATACCGATTGAAGTTTGGAAATGTTTAGGAGAAAAATGTGTGTTGTGGTTATGTAAACTATTTAATGAGATTTTACGGTCGAAAAAGATGCCTGATGATTGGAGATTAAGTACATTAGTTCCTATTTACAAAAATAAAGGGGATATTCAGAATTGTGCAAATTATAGAGGGATTAAACTTATGAGTCACACTATGAAATTATGGGAAAAAGTGATTGAGCATAGATTGAGAATGGAGACTAGTATTTCTGAGAGACAATTTGGGTTCATGCCAGGAAGATCCACTACAGATGCGATTTATTTACTAAGGGGGATGATGGAGAAGTATCGAAGTAGGAGAAGAGACTTACATATGGCTTTCATTGACTTAGAGAAGGCGTATGATCGGGTACCAAGGGATGTACTTTGGAAAGCCTTGCAAAAGAAGAGGGTGAATGTTGCCTACATTAAGGTAATACAAGATATGTACGATGGGGCATTGACTAGGGTTAGGACACCCGGAGGTGAGACAAATGAATTTCCTATAGGAATTGGCCTACATCAAGGATCAGCTTTAAGCCCGTATCTATTTAACTTAGTTATCGATGCTATAACCGAGAGTATCACAGAGGAGGTACCTAAGTGCATGCTATTTGCGGATGATATAGTACTTTTAGCGGATTCAAGAGAAGAGATTAATACAAAATTGGAAATATGGAGAAATACGTTGGAGTCAAAGGGTTTTCGTTTAAGTAGGAATAAAACAGAATATATGCATAGCAATTTCACAAATAAACAACTTAGAGACGATTTGAAAGTTAGGTTAGGGGAGGATATAATTCCTCAAGTGACAAAGTTTAAATATTTAGGATCAATTGTAAGACAAGATGGTGAGATTGATGACGATGTTAATCATAGAATTCAAGCTGGTTGGTGTAAGTGGAGGAAAGCCACTGGAGTTCTTTGTGATAGAAAAGTACCCAATAAAGTTAAAGGAAAATTCTATCGTACTGCTATAAGGCCAGCAGTGTTATATGGTAGTGAATGTTGGGCTATGAAGGGACAACATGAACGTAAAGTGGGGGTAGCCGAAATGAGGATGTTGAGATGGATGTGTGGTCATACAAGATTAGATAAGATTAGGAATGACCATATACGCGAACGAGTCGGAGTGGCTCCTATTAGTGAGAAAATGATAGAGAATCGTTTGAGATGGTTTGGTCATGTTCAGAGAAGACCATTAGATGCGCCAGTAAGAAGAGTAGATCAAATAATCTGGAGTCCGATTAAAAGAGGGAGAGGGAGGCCAAGGCGGACACTTGGCGAACTAATAGAGCAAGATCTATTGGTGAATAATATACCGAAAGGTTTGGTTACTAATAGAGCGGAATGGCGTCGTATGATCCATGTAGCCGACCCCACCTAGTGGGATAAGGCTTTGTTGTTGTTGTTGTTGTTTCTTTATGAAAGATATTTGAACTTGTGTAGTTTTATCTTGACAACTCCGCCTATGTTTTATAGCCGGTCCCAAGCCCGGATAAAGGAGGAGGGTTGTGTTAGGTCCCGACAGCCAGCGTAAAACCCTGTTGAATCGCATGAACATGGATCAACGAATAGCGTCGTATGATTCACGTAGCCGACCCCACCTAGTGGGATAAGGCTTTGTTGTTGTTTGTTTGTTTATCTATTTGTATTTATATTTATTAATTTCATTATATGAATTTGTGAGACTCCAATTGTATATTTTCAAAAAAAAAAAATTGGATCTTGATAATTTTGAAATAGATTGCATTTAAAATTGTTGCAAGTTTATGATTTGTGAATTTTTATTCACTAATTATTCCTGTTATTTTCATTTTTTATGTAACTCCGCCTATATTTTATAGCCGGTAACTCCGCCTATATTTTATAGCCGGTCCCAAGCCCGGATAAAGGAGGAGGGTTGTGTTAGGCCCCGACAGCCAACATAAAATCATGTCGAATCTTATGAACATGGATCAGCGAATATTGGCGTCGTATGATCCATGTAGCCGACCCCACCTAGTGGGATAAGGCTTTGTTGTTGTTGTTGTTGTATTTTCATTTTTTATGTATTTATTAATATGTTTTTATGTAATTTAGAAAATAATAATTATAAAAGTATTATATCTACAATCGTATTTACCTATCGAGTTTACGATACGAGTTCACCCCTCTAAAACGAACTTAGGTAGAGTTTTGAACTTGACAACCTTATTGGTATTGTTTTGACTGCTCATGCTATGGCTTTATTTCATATGTTTACTGTAATAAATTAAAATTCAGGTCAAGTAATTGAAAAAAAAATGTCTCCAGATAATTTATCATCTATAGTATGCTTTATTTGCATATGAGTTACTTGTCTGAAGGAAAGGACCTTATTCATTTCACAGAGTCCTTATGACCTTTTACTCTTGGAGTTCATCCGTATCCATATACGTGCAGGACAATTGAGAATGGGTACCTACATCTGAGAAGTGGTATTCTGGACCAATCAGCTATAGTGCTTTCAAAGTGTGGATACCTTACGTGGGTAGACTGCAAGGTGAGACTGTTGCTATTTGGAAAAAGATCTTTCTCTTCTTTCATTCTAGTTTTATATGTGGTGATGATCAAATGGAAACAAAGAAGTCAAAACTTGCATGTGCTTCCTTCTCAATCTCTTTCATGGTTTCTTACTTTTGGGAATTCAACTTGATCTGTATGCCATTACATTTACATGATTTGTGATTGAATATTCTGGAGAACCTTAATCTAGTGTTTCTTATGTCTTGATTACTATCAAAAGACAAAGAAACACGATAGTGTCTACTTCTCGGAATTGCAAACGGATCACAAGTTTCATGGAATGACGCCATACAAGATTTTGCTTGCGTTTTCTGGGTTGAAAGAGGCTTTGACAAAAGGTTCTGGATATAATACTCGAGTATCTGAGTGCACAGAGGCTGCAGAATTGCTGCTAAGGTAGGACCTCTGCTTGTTTCTATGACATTATCATTTGCTGCTAATGTCCATGGGCATGACTTGAAGAGAATTGTTTCCTGAGTTATTATTTTCTTGGTATCAAACATTGGCTTTCTCTAGTCATGACTGTGGATAGTTTCATGTGCATATGCATCACTTATTTTGGAAATAGCTCGGTATGACGATTTCATATAATTAACCAATATTCTTTCCGATTTGACATATAGTTATATGCTTCATTGTGTTAAATCTATGCTACCCTTAACTGCAGAGCTTCAGGTGATGAGAAGTCGGAACGTCTTCTTTGTAATGGTAGGTGAACATATGAGTATTCTCAAATCATTGAAACTATCTATTATTTGTACATCACGCCCAATAACCACGGTTAATTTGTTGATACAGTTGATCCCTTCTCTTATGAATCACACAAGGTATCATACAACATCTCAGATCAAAACTTTTTCAACTTTATTTTTGTTTTGACATTTTGTGAACTGCAAAATATATTAGTTAGTTCCAATCTTATTCTCGGAGATTTAGTAGCAGTTGAACATCCATCCGACAAATATATTTCTAATTCTCCTATCTACTTCATGAAGATACACTTTAGCTATTTGGATTCGTTTTGTATCTATGCTTATTAATATAGATCATTAACAGGTAACCCTTATCTAGTCTTAGAAGTCCTAGAATGCTTTTATTTTAGCTAGAAGAACGTCTTTTCAAGCACATATAAATAGCTTTAGGGATAATTTTGGAGGCAACAATTTGTTCCTTTTTGTAGTTATTATACATTTACTTAATTAAGTTTTTTTGGATCCCTCATTTTACTTGTACACTCACTTGTACGCTCCAAAATAAATGTCACTTGTACACTCATCATATCACTTGTACTACTAAAGTTAAGAATGTTTGATTTTGATTTAACATAGGAAACTTGCTGTCGAAAATATAAGTGTAATATTATCTTATTTCAATTCCGAGAAAAAAACGTGTTTTGTTGTAATTATGGCGTAAAATCCCGTCGAATCTCATGAACATGGATATGGCGTCGTATGATCCATGTAGCCGACCCCACCTAGTGGGATAAGGTTTTGTTGTTGTTGTTGTTATTATCTTATTTCATAGGAAGGCTGATGGAATTATGTTCTAAAATTCTCCTTGCCACTTGGATACATATTATGGTACAAGATAATAATTTTCAGCATTGGAAGTACCCTTTTAAAACTTGTTTTTCTTAAAAGAAAACAATGTTGTCTCTAGGCTTGGTTGTTAAATTTATATTAAAATCAATTTGCAGGGCATATTAAAAGAAAATCTAGCTAAAAGGGCTGAACACTACTTCACAGAGAACAAACGGGTTAGAGAAGGTATTCAACTACTTTTACTGCCGTTATTTTACTATTTTTGTAGTAGCTGATGATTTTGAGTTTTGCACTGAGCCAGAAAAAAACGTCCTTTTTTTCTGTAATTATGCCTTGTCATAGAATCTGAAGGGACTAACTGAAAAAAAGCTAACTTTTATATCTAAAACCTCATTAGTTACTAGTCTGTAGCTATTCAAAACTATCAAATCTTGTTAGTGGGTCAGGGAAATTTAATGGACAGAAGGAAGACATCATTTTTGGATCTTTTGATTATTCTAATAACTGTTAACTTTGTCTATCCAACCTGGTTGAGAAGGTGACTAGAAATTTTGTCAACCTTGATCCTCAAACCTGAAATACTGCATCTCTCACATGCTCCTTTTAGCACTTAATTTGAATACTGCTAACAAAATAACTATGCTATTTTTGTGTGAGTAGGAGGAAAGTAACAGCGGGTTATCTAAACAAGAAGTTTTTTTTTGGCCATGACCCTAAGAATAGTAGCATTTGATTAATCAAATGAATATGAAAAAGAAATTAGTGTTTCCAAAATTAAACTTGGGATTACTAACTCCGGACCTTAAAATTTAGACTCGTGATTCATCTACAACCAACTTTGTTAGAAGTTCTTCTAGTTTCCTATCTGGTTCTTCACATGAACAAGCTTGCTTCTGTGGTCGTGTCCTGGACTTAATTGAATAATTGCCAAGTCATTTTCCCCATCTCTTTAAATTTTTCATACATTGTTTGCTTATGGAAAAACATTCTTTTACTCTCTTGATTCTCAGGACTGGAAGCATGGGCATCTGGTGATTTGCAAGCTTTTGGAAAGTTGATATCAGCTTCTGGGCGTAGTTCAATAGAGAAATACGAGTGTGGTATGTGTAACTTATGATGATTTTGTAAGCATAATAAAACTCATGATATTTACTTTCTCAGTAGTTTGCAAAGCCACTCCCTTAGTCTTGTTGAAATGTCCCATGACAATAAAAGCGCCTGCGCCCCAACATTGATTGTAGTATGAACTAATTCGGTTTCTTCCAAGTACCAGTTGCAAATAGAAGAATGCAGTAAGACTCAGGATGACCGAATTGGGAATCTGACATTTGAAATTTGATGTCAATCTGTTTCAAGTGTAGGGTGGCTTTTTGTGATAAAAATTGTGCTGTAAGGTTGAGAGTAGATACTCTAGTTAAATTTGCATTTGTGTTGGCAATGCCGTCAAGTCTTCACATATGTTGTCCTTTTCCAGGATTTAAGAGTTCACCCTCGACTTATATATTATTTAGTGCGGAAAGCCGCACATCTCTTTTATATATGATTCGTATTGATTAGTGAGTGTTCGACAAGATGCATTATATCTTCACAATTTTATTCCATCATCAATGTTTGTTTACATTTTTGGCACGAAATGCAGGGTGCAAGGAGATGATAGACCTCTATGAGATCCTTCTAAATGCTCCCGGCGTCCTTGGTGCCCGCTTCAGTGGTGCTGGATTTAGAGGCTGTTGTATCGCTTTTGTTGATGCTTCTCGTGCCGAGGAGGCTGCTTCCTTCGTCAAGCAGGAATATAAAAAAGCTCAACCTTGTCTTGCCAGTAAGGTCCAGCAAGATAGGTTGGTACTGATACGCGAACCAGGAGGCCCTGCGCACGTCATATAAATAATTTCTCGAATCATTATAGTCCTCATCCATGATCTATTCTATTCTTCTTATTAATTTTTTCATTGTTTCCTTTCTCTTTTTTTTTTCATTTCCTTTGTCCAATTTGCCAAAAAAAAGCAACCAGTAATGTTTATTTATGAATCCTTGGTCCAATGTGGAAGAGAGGAGTGTGCTATTCTTGTTAAACCTTATGTATGATGTTACGATAGTTAAAAACAAATAACATTTGTCAATGTCATGATCATAAAGAAGAACATATGCAATGAAACACCTGTCGTTGATGTATGTATGACTTGTCATGTTCTGCAAGTGGATGTACAAGCATGAATACGAACAAGGAACAAAGTGTGACTACTCTGGACTTGTAGAAAAGGCTGTGTTGTACAATAACGTCCGTGCCTACACTTTGAAACAACCCGAGATCAGCAATGCAAAGGAGACGATGAACATGAAATAGCGACATTTCTAGCAAGAGAGGAGGCACCCTCTGATCTAATCAGGGCATAGGGGGCGGTCTCCTTCCCATCATGGATGTTCCACTGTGTCGACTTCTCGAACTCTCGGATCCGGACTGGCCCCCCAGGGAGCCACTTGTCGTGTCCTGAATAATATGGTCGAAAAAGTGGTAATATTCTCACATTATTTTACTACCCGTGTCTTCAATCCACGAAGCTTAAATTTGAGAAGAAATAAATTTATAATGATTTTTTTCATGTAGCGTACACGACCGTGACAAGAGGAGAAAATTTCACCTGTGTGGAGACTTGGCTGCTCATGGGGGAGGGGTAGAAGCCACTCCCGGCCATGCTTTGCTGCATGGTTTCCTCCGCAAGGGCCCTCAGCCTGTTGAGCTCCGGCAGTATCACGGTGCCGAGATCCGGCCGATCCTTCCTCCGTAGTTCCGCGCACTTGAGGGACAAGTTGGCCAGGCACAGGGCCTCCTCCACCGGCCAGTCCTGCACCGTCGGGTCCAGCATCTCCGCGAATGTCCCCTTCTCGATGGCACGCTCGACGTGGTGCGTCAGTCCCATGGGCGGCTTCCCGGTGACCAGCTGCAGCAGCAGGACGCCCAGGGAGTATATGTCCGACTTGATGCCCAGCATGCCCGTTTGCTGGTACTCCGGGTCGATGTAACAGAATGTGCCGGCGGTGGACGTCATCCGGTACTGCGTCACGTCGTCGGCCACCGACGGCGGCACGAGGCGGGCGAGGCCGACGTCGCTGATCTTGCTCACGTAGTTCCTGTCCAGGAGGATGTTTGCCGGCTTCAGGTCCCTGTGGACCAACGGCTCCGGCTTGGTCTGGTGCAGGAACAGCAGCCCCGTCCCGATCTCCGCGGCGATCCGGAACCGGTGCTGCCAGGGGATCGGCGGCGTGTTTCCACGCCGGAACAGCCGGTCTTCCAGGCTCCCGTTCGCCATGTGCTCGTACACCAGGCAGCCGTACTCCGGGCACGCGCCCAGCAGGAGCACCATGTTCGGGTGGCGAATGCAGCTTAAGATCTCGACCTGCAATTAACGAGTCCATAAGATGCTAAGGAATCTAGAAGCTTCAGTCCTACATCTCTCCTGCAGTACGTGCATGTCGCGTCGGTACCTCCTGTTGGAACTGAGTTCTCCCTTGAGCGGCGTCTGGGCGCAGCACCTTAATGGCGACGGGGGTATGATCGAGGTAGCATCTATACACGGGGCCATAGCCGCCTTCTCCAATCTTTCGGCTCTCGTCGAAGCACTCCGTGGCCGCCTCTATCTCCTCTATACTGTACCTCCGGTACCTCAGGTTAGAAGCTCCCAGCGCGCTGACGGCCTTCTTCCTCTCCTCGGCCTGCTTCAGCGCCTTCATCTCCGCGTTTATCCTCTTCTGCGCCTCCAGTTCCGCTATCCTCTTGGACATTTCGGCCGCCTCCAGGGCCGCCTTGCACCGGGCCTTCTCTTTCTCCGCCAAGGCAAGGGCCGCTTCCTCCGCCAGTCGAGCTTCTTCCAGTCTCCTCTCTTCCTCCATCTTCCAGCTTTGGAGCTCCATGGCCTGCAGCAGGTGCCGTCGTCAGGAAAAAAATTGAACTCGGAGTCCACTCCAGGGATCAAATTGTATACCTTCTGTTTAGCTGTTAGCGCTTCTTTGCATGCTGTGCTGTACATGTCCATAGTCTGCTTCAGTTCTAGTCGCAGCCTCTTCATCTCGGCTTCCACGTCTTCCTGCGAGCATGCACATCCGGAATGAGATCAGGTCAATGTATAGCTCTGTTCAGAACCTTTGCTTTAGCTGAATCAACTGGCTGTTTCAGAGAAATTTTTTCAAGCGAGCAGTTAAAAGGGGAGAGGAAGCCGGACGTACCAAAGTCTGCGAAGATGCGCCCTCGATCGAGTGGCCGTTCCCAGCCGAGAACGAGCCTATCGAATTCCGCGGCGATGTCTCGAAGCTGTGCTCGAAGATGTCCGACACATTTGACAACCTCGGAGGGAAGTATTGATCGACGCTCGACCTACCGGAGCTCACGAACGATATATCGCTTTCGGACGACCTCGGCGCCGGCGCCGGCGCTCGAATTCCCGGCCTGGTGAAAGGTGACCTGGTCCAGACAACGCCAATCAGCACAGGAGAAAGAGCATGTACTACGATCAGTGGCATTGCCAACTCACTTGATTGATTCTGTTTCTTTGTACAAGCTCCCGCGGGTGTCAAATGCAGCATCTCCTGCCAAAGGGGAAACAACTCATCAGAAAGGACCTCCATCTTGTTCCATGCATTAAACTTGTGGAGGCACAAACCTCTCATGGCTTGCGAGTGACTCAGTTGGTCGACTTTGTCAGGCCTCGGAAAGCTTTGGATTTGCGTCCGGAGAGGGGAGACGGCTGGCGCAGGGCGGACTGCATTCTTCATGGAGGCCACCTTCCCTTTGGAGATCACATACACAGTGCAGAAATCCGGAACGCTCTTTGAGATACTGGTTCCAATATCTGTGCTCTTGATCAAACTTCTGACGAGGAGATGGTCATGCATGTGCTAATTAGCATGATGCCATCATGCATGGCGATGTGCTTCGAATCTGATTTAGATAATTCAGCTGTTAAGTCATACATTTATTACCTGGTGAATCCACTTTTTGATGCCGCGCCGACGACAAGCTTTTCGATGGCCGTCTGTGAGACAAACTCCGCTATGGCTTTGGTGACATCACTATCTTCTAGAAGTACATCCTTGCAATGCACCTATTGATTGAATGGCAATAACAGAAATTTAGATTCAAGTTCTTGATGCTGATAAAAAACTTACAAGTGAGTAGAAATGTCACTGACATCTTTTCTGCTGCAGAAGCATCTGAAGGGAACAAATATCTCCCGTGCATTGGCTGCAGCAGCAGGGTCATCTTGGTACCCAGCTGGATGCATGGAAGAAGAACAAAATCACAAAACTAATTAGCAGAGCTGTGTTTGGGACTGCATATGCGGAAAAGCTTCATCTTTATACATATTATAACGATTTAAAAAGGAGATCTTACACGAGGACTTGGTGTTGACGTGAATCAGAGTAACAGTTTGGCCCCTGCTGATGATATTGTCCAGAGCCCACTTGAAAGCCGTCTGGCTGCTCTTGTCCTTGTCAATGGCTACTGCTACAAGCGGGAACGCCGAACCATCCTGGGTCATTGCTCTTCTCACCTCGACAGGCGAGCTCTATCTACAAGGATCTCAAATGACATTACAAACATACATCAATTGTTTGTAATTTAAGAGGACAGGAAATACAACCAAACCTGCGTTCTTTGCAGCAAAGTTGTCTCCTCTGCTGCTGAGCGGCACCAGAGACGCAAAGGCCAGAAGGCTGTGTCCGCCTCCTGTGCACTTCCTCTCGTGTGGCCCCTCGTTCATGAAGAGAGGGGTTTTTATTATGCTCCTTTGACACCGAGGACGTTTGAAATAGACAAATATCAGTTTTACCAGAAAACTATAGTTATGAACAGTGCATGACACCTCATACGATCAATGTCGTGAGCTATTTAGGAGGCAGGTGATGCATGGCAATCCAGCAGTTGTGGTTTCTGCAAAATTGGAGAACTTGATTAGGAGTAGCTGGCTGTCAGTTAGCTCAAGAAATATGTAGAAATATGTAGCCTGTAGGCTATATATTTTGCTCCTGCAGTTCGCCTAACTTGTCCATCTTATAATTCTTAGGCAACATAATTTTTCTTCATTGAGTCCGGGGATGCATGTTTTTTCATCTAGGATTTGTACAATTTAGCTAATCGAAGCCCTTTTGGGGAAAATATCTTGCATAAACAAGCTGATTTTTGGCAACATGCAACCCATGACCTTTTGCATGCATAACATAAAAAAAGAAATTGTGTTCTTGCTTGAAGATAGCAAATTGTCGCATGGCTTCATCTATTTCTTTTTGTATGTGCTCCATATTCAAGACTAGTACCCGGTGCTGAGTTACTATTTCTAACATTTCAATTCTGGACTGAACACCATCCCTATTATCTGAGCTAAGCCCGCGTGAATAATTCTGGTATAACTCTCTCCCAATAAATAAAATTTTCAGTCTAATTTTGTGGCCTACCATTGCAACTTTTAGTTGCTTGAGCTCACTAATTGATTGTCAAAGAATTAAGCTTCGTTTTAGAAAAAAAGAAATAAACTTTTGGAGAGGCTTAATGAGTGAGTTAATAATCAACTTGATTAAGTTATAAGATTCGCTGGGCTGAGTAGTACAAAATTTGAATCGAATGATAGTTTTTATTACAGATGAGAAAATTTTTTTTTTCGGTAAGCTACAAATGAGAAATTTTTGGAAGGGAAGAGCAACAGATAACAATTACTCTGGGAGAAAGACAAAGAAATGATGGTGTTTTTGAGCAGGGAGTGATTTGAAGTATGAACCACGCCAAAAGCATTCGAAGTTGAATGGACTTAAATTATATGTATAACCGTACGAGAGAACATTTTAGTGTCGACGAAGAACAGCACTGAAACATAAATGGAGAAGTTAAATCTACCACCTTTTATTTGTTGCTTTTTTCTTCGTCGAGGACTCGAGAGAGAGAGAGAGAGAGAGAGAGAGAGAGAGAGAGAGAGAGAGAGAGAGTGTGTGTGAAGAAGATCTACTCCTTTTACACACTGCATGAACTACAGAAGAGCAGAAAAAAAAATCTATGCGTGATTGAGGTTTCCAAGAATTGACATCAAAATCTTTTACATGTAAAAAACGTTTGAGCATTCCAACTCCAGTTGAACACCCACGGAGACCACAGAGTTATGTATATGAGCTTGCTCATCGGTCCACATCCATAGCACTGTGCCTTGCGCCCTCGCCAAGAGCAGACGGGGAGCCATCGCCGTCTCTTTCCACGAGCGCTTCGATCTTCTCGAGCGCCACGCTCAGCTCCCACCTCTTCTCGACGTCCGCCTCGCAGCAAGCGACGCCGATGTGCAGCAGCTTCAGCATCTCCCCTTCCGCGCCGTCGATGCCCTTCATGTTGCCGTCGAATACTTGGCCGCCGCTGCGTTCATCCGAGGCGATCGAGCTCACCCAGCCCGCCAGGTCGGTGTTCGTCTTGCCTTGGCGCAGGTTGGTCGCCGGGAACTTGCCGGTCAGGATCTCCAGGATCAGTATCCCCAAGCTCCAGACGTCGCTTTTCTCGGAAGGCCTGCCGCGGGAGGCGCACTCCGGGGACTTGTAGGCCACCATGACCTGCGCGGCGTGGGACTGGTTCATCAGCGGCAGGAGCGCGTAGTCCGACAGGATGGGCTCGAAGGAGAAGTCCAGGAGCACGTTGGAAGACTTCAGGTGGCCGTGGGGAACCGCCAGCATTGGCAGCTCCCCGCTCAGGTACTCGAGGCCTCTAGCTATGCCTTTGATTATCTTGAGGCGCGTCACCCAGTCAAGAGGCGACGCGACCGTACCATGGAGCATATGAGCCAAGCTCCCGTTCGGAATGTAGTCGGTCACCAAAAGCTTCTCATCTTTCCTGTAGTAGTAGGCAACCAGAGGCAGGAGATTGGGGTGAGACAGCCTGCCCAGCCTCCTCATGTGCTCATGGAAGTCCTCCCTCGCCACCCTCGTCATCTCCTTGTACCGCTTCACCACCACGGCGGGGCCATCGAACAGTGTGGCCTTGTAGGAGGACCCGACGTTGCCGCTGCCAAGTACCTCGGCCGAGGCCCTGAGCAGGTCCTCTATGTCGAACTTGTTCCTGCTCTCCCTCACGAACGTCAGCTTGCCCGCCTTCTCCTCTTTCGCCGCCTTTTTCCCGCCTGATCCGTGGCGTTCTGCGTCCGCGCCGTGCTCAGCCTTCTCCTTGGCCTCCGACTGCTCTGATTTCTTCGCCTTGTCGGAGTCATGAGGCATCGTTGTCGGTATCGCTTCATTCTGGCGCCGGCGCATGGAGGCAGAGACAAAGATCAGCAGGCCTATGATTAGTATCACTAGGGCGATGACCAGCAGGATGATAAGAATTAAGGGCATGGAGCGCTTTGAGGAAGGCGACTTGCATGGGGTGCTGAGAGGTGGACCGCAAAGATTCCCGTTGCCTGTTGAATAAAAGTTCTTGCAGACTGCATACAGGAAGATTACAATCTCATGAATTCGTCAAAGTTCACGTACCTGCAAACAAGCTCGCGTCCATCCTTTTTCCGAGCGCGGCCGGGATTGGCCCTTCGAGCTTGTTGTACGATACGTTCACCAACGTGAGCCCCGACTGTCGGAAGTCTGGGATCCCTCCGACGAACTCGTTGCCGTCCAGCCGCAGCTCCATGAGCCATGCCACCCTCGCAAGCGAGCTCGGTATCCTCCCGGAGAGCCGATTACTGGACAGGTACACCTTTTTCATTCTCTGGAACTTGGAGAACATGTCGTCCGGTATCTCCCCGGAGAACCGATTCGTCGACAGGTATATCGACTTCAACGCGGGAATCTTCGATATGTCCGGCATTGGCCCCTCAAAGCTGTTGTTCATGAAGCTGAGCGTGCGCAGTGTTGAGATCCCCACGATGGCGTCGATGTTGAGCGTCCCGGACAGGCTCATGTTCTCGAGCTGCAGCCCCAGCACGCCGCCGTCCTCGCAGATGACGCCGATCCACGCCGTCGTGTTCCCCTTGCACGGCTGCGTGCCGGCCACCCAGTCTCTCAGGGCCGCGTCCCCGCCCCCGGCGGACAGCGTGGACTTGAACCTAAGGAGGGCCTCCACGTCGTCGGCCCGCGCCCCGCCCCGCGAGGCGAGGGTGACAAGAAGGACGAGGAAGAGGAGGTGGAGAGTCCGCGCCGATGTCCGGTTGGCCATGGCACGCCGCCGCCGGGGGCTAGCGGGGCATGGAGAGCTCCGGCCAACGTCGGGGCGGACGTGTTTGATTGATGGGGGTGGTCAGGAGGAGGAGGAGGAGAAGGAGAAGGTCGAGTGGACGTGCGAGCCTTATGAATAGTATATGGCCATCGAGGTGCCAAAAATATTAAGTTGTAATTTATGGGGTTCCGAAAGAGTACACTTGGCACATCTTTTGACCTTCCTACAACTTGCAAACCAATTTTGTCCTTCTAATTATCATTATTTTTTTTACATTATTCATTTAACCTGATGTTAATCATCACTGTAAAGAAAAACCAGTGATGAACAAATTATTCGTGCATACTTTAATCAGTTTCTTTATTACTGTTATAAAGGAAAAAAAAAGATTGGAAGATGCAATAAATAGATAATGGATACGTACATCTCGTTCTACACCTTGATGTGAGAGTATTTTATTTTTTTATTATTTAATTATTATATTTTTTAATTTTTAAATTAATTATATACTTCTTAAATGAAATAATATATTAATATATATATTTATTAGAGTAATTTGATAATAAAAGTATTATTTAGGAATAAATAAATTATAATCGTTCAATTAATAATATTTGTTAATATGATCATGACCATAGTATGATGATCATGACGTTAATCATATTTATTATTTAACACATATTTTTATATTAATATATAATTAGTTTATTAATTTAATAAATAAAATTAATGTTCTACGTCAAATGCTCTAGAAACTCTTAAAACAAAAATGGTTAAGCTTTTGACCAACAAATAAACTTATCAGTAAATTACCATGATCATGTGCCTCAATTAGTAATTTATCTTTTACGAGGATCCAATTAGTATTCAGCATGTTCATGTTGCATGTTATCTCCATGTTGGCAGGCCACAACAGTCTGTTATGTCATAGATATATGAGTTTAATGGGACTCCTAACTAGTCAATAAGGTAGTAGCTTCCTACCTAAATTTCCAGCCATTTGATTTGATCTTATGACTGAGATTTTGAGTACAATTTAATGAAGAAAAAAGAAGTGGCCTGTGACTTTTGCTGCAACGATGCTCACGACGATGACCTCGACCTGCCGACCCCGCGGTGAATGTAAGCTTTTGAACTACGATTGGAGTTCCCTGGACGGCATCTTCCACTATTTATAGGTGCATACACCATCCAGTCCACCCCCTTGAACCGCGCCCCTTTCCGGCGAACGGACGCACCGTTACGCCAAAGGTTGCCTCCGGCTACCTTCCAAGCGGTCGCGCCGCTTCGCGAGCGGTTGCTCCGGCAACCGCCTGTGACCAATGTATGTCACTATATAACATTTCCCACTTGACCGTATTGGTCATGCAATTCCGAGACTCACACTATTCGTGTAGTGCAATTTGCGACTTTGATACTCCCACTATTCGCAGAGTATGGAGATGATATCTCGAAGTTCATTATTCATAAAACTTTATTCTGACTCAATTATTCCTGAGTCCCTTTAAATCAATATGTTTAATGAATGTTCCAGCTGCAATTCCCTTGGTAAGAGAATCAGCTAGCATATCACTAGTAGGCATATAAGTTACGGTCACTTTTTTCTTTTCCACTATATCTTGTATATAGTGATATTCGATCTCAATATATTTTTCTTTGAAACTATTTGCTCCACTGTGTATCAAGCTTATTGCAGCTTGATTATCATAGTACATCGGCAGTGGTCCACTGCATATATTGAGCCCAAATTCTATAAGGAAATGTATGATCCATACCGCATGAGTGGTTGTCATACTGCAGGTTATATATTCAGCTTCTTTTGTGTGTCTCGCCACACATCCTTGTTTCTTACTATCCCAAGAAATAGCTGCACCACCCAGCATAAATAAGTGACCCGATGTGAATTTTCGATCATCAATATCTTCACCAAAATCCGCATCTGAATAACCTATTGCCTCGAGTGTATCAACTTGATATGTTAGTTTCAATTGTGCTGTGCCTTTCAAATATCGCATAATCCTCTTTATGGCTTTCCAATGTGCCGTTCCGGGATTACTTTGAAATTTACTAACCAGACTTACTGGATAAGCCAAATCAGGCCTTGTACACAACATAGCATGCATCAAGCTCCCAACTGCTTGCGCATATGGGACCTCTAATAATTTTTGTCCTGAATTAAGACATTGATTCTTACTGAGTCTTTTTCCTACAACGAGAGGTGTTAGTGCTGGATTACTATTCTTCATACCAAATCTTACCAGTATCTTGCTCAGATACTATTCTTGACTTAAGCTCAATGTCCTTGGGCTTCTATCTCAAGTAATTTGAATTCCAAGGACATACGAAGCTTCCCCCATATCCTTCATTTCAAATTCTTTACTCAACTTTTCTTTAACTTCATTAAGCATTGTAACATCACATATAATGACATTATAACGAACTTGCTCCCACTATTCTTGATGTACACACAATGATCCAATTTGTTTGCGACGAAACCAAATTGAATGATCGTCATATGAAACTTTTTGTACCATTGACGCGATGATTGTTTTAAGTCATACAGTGACTTTTTCAGCTTATAAACCATATTCTCCTGACCTTCCACCTGAAAACCACCAAGTTATCGCATATATATGTCTTTACTCAACTCTCCATTGAAAAGGCAGTTTTAACATCCATTTGAAATAATTCTAGATCCATATATGCCACTATCGCTAAGATGATCCTGATAGATGCAAACTTCGCTACCGGAGAATACGTTTTCTGAAAGTCTATACCGCTTGCTGAGTATAACCCTTGGCAACTAATCTCGCTCTGTGCTTCTCAAGAGTACCATATGCTCGGTCCTTTTTCTTGAATACCCATTTGCACCCTATGCATTGCCGACCTTCTAGCAAATCACATAGTTCCCAAACTTTGTTCTAATTAATAAAGTCAATTTCTTCTCCCATGACGACCGTCCATGATTCCGACTCAACCGAAACCATTGCTTCATTATATGAAACAGGATCTGTACAATCCTCTATATCTACATCCACGGAGTAACACGAAGCCTCGCATTCGTACAGAACATACTCATCAAAGTGTGCGGGTCGTGTCCTGTGTCTCTTGTTGCCGATTATACTCGTGGGTTTTATGGGTCCACCCACTTCTTCCAAAAGATTTTCATTTTGTATAGAATCTTCTTCCACGATTGGTATCTCGGAGTCGATTGCATTATCCCCTCGGATAATTAGAGGTTCATTATCCTCTTCTTCATGCACTTGTTCCTTTTTATTTTCAAGGAATGTTGCATCGCGACTCTTAATTAATCATTTTTCTCTGTGAAAGAATCTATACCCTTTGGATTGTTGACTATATTCAATAAACCTGCATGCCAACGTCCTAAAATCAAGTTTGTCCCTCAATTGATTTAGAACTAGAACATGCGCTTTACATCCCCATTTCCGGAGATGGCGTATACCAGGCTTCCTGCCATTCCACAATTCATATGGCGTGATTTCTACGGACTTTGTGGGAGTTCTATTTTGTATGTAATTTGCAGTTAACACCGCCTCTCCCCAAAAACTTTAAAGGAGGCATGAGTGGGACAACATACACCTTACTGCATTCATCAATGTTCTATTTTTTTTCTTTTTGCCACGCCATTCTACTGTGGCGTATATGACATTGTAGTTTGCCTACTAATGCCTTTCTGAATGCAATAATCATTAAATTTCTGGGAGGTGTATTCTCCTCCTCTGTCTGTCCTTAATGTTTTAATTAGTCTTCCCAATTTCTTCTCCACTTCCATCTTATATCTCTTGAATGCTTCAAAAGCATTCGACTTTTTGTCCAAGAGATAAACATAGGAGAATTTTGAAAAATCATCAATGAATGTGATAAAGTACTCCTTATTCTTATGTGTCACGATGCTAAGAGGACCACAAATATCACAATGAATCAATCCTAATAATTCTTTTGATCTTATTACTCCCGAAAATGGCTTTCGAGTCATTTTTTCGGTCAAACAATGTTCACAAGGCAATGTTCTTGCACTTGAAATTCTAGGAAGTAGGTTCATTCTTATGATTTGTTCCATCTTTGTCTTTCTTGGATGTCCTAATAGGTTATGCTAAAGATCATAATCAGAATATTCATTAATATATTGTCAGTTACAACAGGTAGGTAAAACAAATCATGTCCAGGAACAAATCTTCCGACAGTAAGAACTTTGTTGTCCTTACCTATAGTTATCCTACCATTATAAAACCTAACTTCAAAATTCTTCTTCAGAAGTATGGGAACAGACACAAGATTCCGACGGATACCGAGAACATATAACACATCATTAAGAGTTAAGATGCAATCTCCCAAATCCAGCCTATAATTCATAACACCTTCCACATCAAGGTAGGTGTTGTTGCCCATGTATATTTTTTATTCCCTCTTCTTCAATTCTTTGAAGTCAGTCATCCCATCCTTAGTCTTGGTGATATGATGGGTCGCCCCTGAATCGATCCATCATTCCATAGAGTCAGTACTTGTAGCGTTGCATTTAATGACGTCAGCGAATTTGGGCTTCTTGCCTTTCTTATCTTGACTTTGCCCTTTCTGCCCTTTTGTTTTGGTGCAGTTCGATTTGAAATGTCCAAACTTTCCACAGGCATAACAGGCTCCACGCGGCGGCTTTCCACGCTGTCCCTTTGACTTCTTGTTCGGACCAAGCTTTTTGAAGCGAGCAACATTTGCCTCATCATCGTCTTCTTCTACGTCGAAGACCTTACTTTTTCTTTTGCAGTTGGCCAGGTATTGTTCAATGGCCAATTGGGCTGGCAAATCTATCACCGACTTAATACATCCAGTCGTGGCAGCCATGTCAAAACTGGGAGGAATGCTATTTAGCACGGTGACAACCTATAAGGATTCAGGAATCATTGTACCAACTGTTGCTAAGTCTTTAGCCAGCACAATCATTCTATTGACATGATCTATCACATTTTTTTACTCTTTCATTTTACAAGTATTATACTTGTGCAATAACAACTAAATATTTATTTCAGTTTTAGAGTCATATTTGGTCTTTATAATCATCCATAAATTGCGTGCTATTTTTTGTGATTCAAACACCCTTATCAAATTATCTTCCATGTGCATCAATATGAAAGATCTTATCTTCTTGTCCTCTCTCTCTCTCCCACTTGTCATGTGCTTTTTGGTGTACCTCAATTTCTGTACTTTCTCGTGTGCCTCAATTTCTTCTGGTATGACATTCTCGGAAAGCACAGGATAATTATTTTCAATAACCTTATCAAGGTTATCGTGCATAAATCCATACTTGATCTTGCGGCTCCACATATCATAATTCGCTTCATTGAGGCGTACAAGTTTTGCCAGCTCCATTGCAAATTACTTTGAAGTCATTTTCTAAAATTGAAAGAAAAATGATAATTTTTATAAGAAGCAATGTATCTAAGATTAAATAAATGCACAGATAACACAAATGATTTATTACGTAAAAATTGAAATAAGAATTATGACAAAATTTGAGTCCTAAATAAATATAATTAATTTTAGGGATATTAGAATGACTAAAAATACGAATTCAACAAATAGAATGTAAGTCTAAAATATTTAAAAAATACTGCAGAATAATTGAAACAGAAGTCAATTCAAATGAATTAATCCTATTTTAGATAGCTACTGTACAAAAACAGTTTAAGCTAACCAATTACTCTATGTCAAAGGAAATTAAAATACGGGCAAAGATAATAAGTTAAGCTAATACAAATGACGTCTGTAAATACAAGACAAAGATAAATGAAATAATAGTGGTCAGGCGGTTGCAAAATGTGCAAATAATTACGGTCTAGAAGTTTAAAAAACAAAAGAGTAATAAAGATTGACTTAATTGTAGGATATATAATTAATAGAATAATTCTTAAATAAAACAAAAAAATATGAATTCAAAAAAATATAAGTCCAGAACGATACTACAAAAAATTAAAAACACAGGGGTAAGTTCGAATAGATAATTAATCTTATTATGGATAACTATTGCACAAGACAAATTATGCTAAGTGATCAAATTATAAAATTATATGCGACAATGCGGGAAAGATAAATGAAATAACAGTGATTGCACTAAGTGTCAAAAAGAAATTATTTGTAGATCGACTACGTTCAAATATATAAATATATGTATATATATGTCTGAATAAAAATAAATAAATGTTCGAATAACACAATTGATCTACCGGGTAAAGTGGAAATAGATATTATGGCAATATAAAAAATAGATCCCAAATAAATATAATTAACTTTAAGAAATGTAATTGATATATATGTATATGTATATATATAGATATATATAAGAATAGGCAAGACTATTAGCAAGCACGAAATTTGAATAGATAAATTAAATGAATATTGTTCAAATATACAATCGTAGGTAAGTGGGCCTTATATATAAAATAAAAGACAATCTAACATGCATCAAGTAATAAATAATAAATAGCATTAAACAGCCTATAACATATAGGCTTATAGGCTCTCATGCGCATGACGGCCCAAATGAAGTTTAATATCTTTTATGCTTAAATAAATCAACGGCTATGAATGGATCATATATAGGTAGAACGATGATGATTTAATAACTTAAATTTGAGCGGCCAGGATCAAGTGCTACAGTGTTTTCGCACTGTTCATCTTCTTCCTCATTGCCTGCGTGTACCTGGTGGGGACGTCGAGTTGCAGAAAAAATAGGGGCAATCCAAAATGCATCCTGGTGATTTCGTGAATGACCAGAACACGTCGAATGATGAATTAGAAGGAAAAATCTTTCGCGATTCGTTCAGAAAATCGAGGAAATCGCTCGCTCACAGGGAAATCGTAATGTTGCTGGAAGAAGAAAAATGAGCTCTGATACCAATGTAAGCTTTAGAACTAAGATTAGAGTTTCCTGGACGGCCTTTTCCACTATTTATAGACGCATGCACCGTCCAGTCCACCCCATTGATCTGCGCCCCTTTTCGGCGAACGGATGCACTGTTACGCCAAAGGTTGCCTCCGGCTACCTTCCAAGCAGTCGCGCCGCTTCGCCGACGATTGCTCCGGCAACTGACCAATACAGGTCACTATATAACAATGACATGCAGACCTTGTGACCAGCAACCTTGCGATCGGTGACCCCTTGCTCATCAGCCTTCGCCTCCTCACTGTCGTCCTCGACCTGGCCGAACATCGTCGCCATTGATCTCATCAATTCTCACCTCCGTTGATGCTCGTGCTTTGCCATTGTCCCTCGCCCTCGCCATCGTCGTTCACAACCGCCATCAATGCTTGTGCCCTCGCCGCCATTGCCCTCGCCACCATCACTCGCACCTCCAGTGATCTTTGCCCTCACCACCATCGATCCTTGCCCTCACCGATCCTCATTGTCGTTGATCTCGTCGACTCTCATTGCCGTTGATGCTCTCGCCCTCACCATTGTCGCTTGCCGCCCCAATCGGTGCTTGTACCGTCGTCGCCCTCACCCTCACCCTCGCTACGTTCACTTGCGCCTCTAGTGATCCTCGCTCTCGTCACCATCCTTGCTCCCATTGTCATTGATGCTCACGCCCTCGCTGCCGTCTGTCTCCCTTGTCATTGTCTCTCAAGCCCTTGCCGTCATCACGCCCACTGACATCTACTCAATCCTCGCCAGTCAATTGTTTTTTCCTATTCGTTGAAGCATACTCCATGTCCCAACCATCAGATCCCTAGGTAGGAGCCCCATATTAAACCCTTGATATATTATAGCAGGGCATGAACATGGCACCGAGATTTAGGCGTCACAAAGTAGAGTCTAGAGTCAGGGAACAAGATCTGAAATAAAATAAAATCCAAATATATCCAGAAAATTGAACTCAGATCTGGTTGGTGTATAACTTGTTTTCATTAGACCTCGAATTGATGATTCTCTGCACATTGCCATTTCAGTCACAGAATGTTACGGAATAAACAATAACTCATATGGTATTCCACAAAATGATGTAGCATGAATAATAATCAAAATTTAAGTCCTATCAAGTAGAATAGAAATCTTTACATCATGGAGTCCATTATTCCCATGCAATAGCATCACCCAGTGGCGGAGCTGGGTGCCAGTGTGCGTCCATTGGATAAAGTTAATTATAGTGTGTATATTTCATATGTTAATTTTTTCTTTGTTGGTGGAGTGCTTGAATTTCATGTCACATGTTCCCAGTTCCAAACCCGCTCCAGAGTCTTTGTTTTATTAGTCAAGTTTTTCTTCCTTTTAACTTTATAATAGAGAATTTATTTTATTATCATAATATGGAAGCACATTATATTAATTATTACGAAAATTATTATTTCTCTCTTAAATATGTGTTCTCATTGTATTTTTTATAGAGTATTATAATATTACATAATAAATAATAGAATAATATATTTCCTAATTACCTTGCATTAGTTTAAATTGTACAATTTAAATAATAATTGTCATATATATATAATTAAGAGAATATATTTCATGAACCCATTATTTAAATATGTTACCACATCATTTTTTCTTGATAATAAAAATAATTTATTTTTTTGAATAAATAATGAAAATATTCTGTCTCTTTTAAATTATACATTTATGCTTAGGAAATAATTTAAATTTTTAATAAAGTATTATTATATTTCATAACAAAATAGAATAAGTATTTTTATATAATTATATTTTGCCCCAATTAGTTTAAATTGTAAATTTCATGGTAAATATCATTTATTTATATCAATAGAAGAATAGATTTTATGATCATGCACTTAATCTTGATTTTATAATCTCATTTCATGCTTAAAATATGTATACACAATTTTTCAAGATTTAGAATTAAAGTCAATATTATTTTGGTTGTTAAAACCAATACTTTTATACATTATAATCGAAAAATAAGCTTATGAAAATTTTATAATTTATACTAATTATTATATTAAAAATAGTAGAATTATATGTGAACTCACTCAACATTCACTCGACATTTAGTCTGGATCCGCCACTGGCATCACCCCATAGTGTAGGGAAATGAAGAAAAGATGTAGGATCATTGGTGACAAGAATAGTACTTTATTGAGGTTAAGAAAGCTGCTCTAAAAATATGAGTTAACGAGTTGGATACTATTGCATGCAGGCCATCCAACAGAGTATGGGACTTTTAAATTAGCTCAACCATTGCCTTTACAGTAGCCAGATGATGACTCTGAGAAGATGAATTCTTCCTGAAACTTCGGTCCTGTGGGGAAATCTCACTGCTCAAGTTTCATGATAGAGAACCAATGCAGTCACCGCTTCAAAGGGAAGAAATTCACTGTGCTGTTGACTTAATTTGGGCTGATTCCTTTGCATTCACCAGCCGTTATTAATTCAGTGAACTGATTGAGTGTTCCAGCAAGGCCACCTAATGCCTTGATTAGCTGATCAGCTTGGCGCCTAGTGAATTCTATCTCTACAGAATTAGGCTTCATCATATCCATTGGCAGATTATAAGCTGGACCATCATCCAGCTCTCCTCTTAGTATGGCGTGTATCTTCTGAGCATCTTTCTGCAGCTTAGCAGACATAATCCGTGCCTTGTCCATCTTCCCTTGCAACTTTTCCAAGCCTGAAAATTTTGTATCAGGAAAAGAAACATTGTGCTAGGAAAATTAAAAAATCAGTCACTAAGGTTGGATAGTGCTTCATATGGTAACTTTATATATAAGAATATTTTATGATTAATTGGGTTACAACCCAAGGGATGCTCCGGAGGAAACATCTAATTTATAGTTTTTGAAGTAATAAATCTGACATTCAACTTAGAAGCAACATACAAGTCAAACAGAAGGAACTGGAATGTTCTAAATATATCGTTTATTCCAGCGACATTTTATTCATTGTCTCTGCAGATGATTGAATTCGGCACCAAAATATCTACGATCAAATACTCCCTTCAAAGTTATTATAGATGCTTATCTGGGTAATGAAAAACATATATTTGGGTTTGAACAAAGTTTGTGAGATTCTATGTAGGGATCCACAAAAGCATTCAGCATGTTTCTTATGCCACCGACAAAGTTTCCCTTTCTTCTCTTTTTGGGGGGACATTACCAAGTTACCTAAAATATATCAATGGTAATATACTACATTCTCAATAGAATAATCTCAAATTATAATTGCAAACTTATAATAGAAAACTTCCTTAAGAGGTACACTGATATTAGTGCACCAATTTGCATGCATTATCGACGAAGACACTATTGCCATGCACACATTTGGGGCAGATAATATTTAAGTCTAATTAGGAAACTTTGGACAGTCAGGTGAAGGCATTAACTAACACGATGAGAAAAAAGGACAAGCTAAAATAAGTGTTTTATTAAGGGGAAGCGAAGGGAATAGACGGGAAGGGAAACTAGAGGAAGGGAAAGAGAAAGAATGGGAGTAAAGTATTCACCTTGTTTGGATGGAGCAACTAAAGGGAAGGGAAGAGAATAGATAATTTTCTATAGACAATTATGTCTTTCATATATGTAATTGTATTTAAATTAGGTATGGTCATAATAGAAAATATATAGTCATTAGTTCTGTATCAGATATCAGTGAAGTGCGGGTAGAAGGCCTTGAAACACTAGACTATCTTGACAACTTGAAGGAGAAGGAGCGTTTTACAGAACAAGGAGATGCAATTACTTTTGAATCTGAAGTAAGCCAATAATTATCTCTTAATTCTTTGTGTATTGAACTCCGCCTATGTTTTATAACCGGTCCCAAGCCCGGATAAAGGAGGAGGGTTGTGCTAGGCCTCGACAACCAACGTAAAACCCTGTCGAATCGCATGAACATGATCGACGAATAGCGTTGTATGATCCATGTAGCCGACCCCACCTAGTGGGATAAGGTTTTGTTGTTGTTGTTGTAGTTCTTTCCTCTCCTTTTCACCCCATTTTGGAGGGAAAAGAAAAATGGCATAATGGAGGGGAAAGAGGGGAAAGTCCCTTTCTTTCCCCTTCTTTCCCCTCCAACTTAAACTCAACCAAACAAGGGTAATGCATTATCCTCTTTTCCCCTTCCCCTCCTTTCTATATCTATTTTAGTTCATGCCCATCCTGTGCTAAACAGAAATATACCTTCAGTACACAAGAAAAAGCATGGACACCACCTTAACTTTAAATATCCAAAGGACGGAAGGAAATATAATAAACAGTAATCTTGGATACTTAACTTGATTTCTTGGTACCGAGTAGAAGAAATTTAATATGCTTGCAAAAATCAATTTAACACTGGCCAAAGGAATATAGATTGGTCAACAAAATATGTGCGCCTCATTCACATAATATTTCTGTGTCTCATATAAAGTTCAAGACTCTTACTATATTTGGAACAGATTCTTGTGATGATGCTTCTTCTATGAGAAATGTTTGCATCAGTGTCAGTATCATTAACATGCTGTGGTGCAAATCATCACTTCTCTTTTAAACATAATACCAATTAGGTCGAATCTCATGAACATGGATCAACGAATGCGTCGTATGATCCATGTAACCGACCCCACCTAGTGGGATAAGGCTTTGTTGTTGTTGTTGTTGTTGTTGTAATGATGTATGTGCTTCACACTTGTTTCACCCTGATAATGATGGTTTCTGTATCTTTCCACAAATTAACTACATAAGTGGATTTGCTTCCTAACCAAAAAATGAAATAAACATTTTACGACAAAATAAAATATATTTTAACATACCAATATCATAATCAGCTTCAACAATTTCAGTATCAGTTTTCGTGATAGAAACTTCAGGATCATCAGCGGTTGCAATAAGGTTTTCTGAATCACTATTAACATTTCCTGCACAATCCTCATCAGGTTTAATGACAGCACCCATAAAACCAAAAACTTCTTGATCAAATGTAATTGGAAGTCCGAACAGTTTTTTCCTTTCACTGTCCAGGGACCAATAAGAACCATCTCCGTATCTTGATTCCCATTCATTGATTTTCTTGTAATCAACGAGTAGTGACTCCCACCTATTCTTACACTGATGAGAGGATCTGATGACATCTGAAGCCGAACAGTTGTCAGATATCATCTTCCATTTCTGATATGAAGACAATTCTCTAAGCCAATCCTCATTCACAGCAGCAAACTCACTCACAAGCACAAGAGTTTCATGTGAAGTCCAGTCAGGGGCAGCTTGAGAACGTGTGCATCTAGCGCTTGCTCTTGTTTTGGAACTACTACTGTTCACATTGAGCTTCCTAAGTGTTTCCTTTTCCTTGTTAGAGGTGACATCAAGAGGTTCATTCTGCTCCATTCCCAATTTCAAATTGTCCTGTGGGAAGAAACAACAAATAAAATCGAGATGATAACTACTATAACCAATATGTGATATAACAGATGGGAGGTTGAAGTCCTACTTTATATCAAGGATCAAAAGTGAACCAGAATCTATCTAGAAAGATTCAAACTTTCTTATTTTTCCATTAATCTCAGTTATTTTCAGAAAAAATCTAAAACTTGCTGTCGAATAAAGGTAATCACCATAAATGACCTGCAACAAGTCATGATCCCAATTATTGTTTCCATTTCAATATAATTTTGGACACTTAATAAATAGCAATGAATAATTGGATTTGATTAAAAAGGGAAAAAATCCTAAGAAAAAAATAACATTTTCTGAATTAAGTTTAAATTTTTTGCATTTGATTCATGTAGTTCTACACAATCAAAGATTTTACGAAAGAATCTCACTGCAAAGCTAGTCTCCTACGTGTTCAACTCCGTGTTCATACCTAATAAAAACGTCCGAGGAATTCACCTCTGGAATTTGCGCTCGATCCCACCTCGGCACGTCTCCACCGATCGCACAATTTTTTTACCTTCTTCTGAGTCACGACGACCACTCAATCTCTTCTGCCTTTTGTTCTCTGTCCTGCCGCCGGAGCTGCTCACCTCTTGCCGCTGTTGCGCCGTCACTTGTTCATCTCCTCCTGCCGCCGCTGCTCGTCTCAAATGCTGGTGACCAAATAGTTCTCCGCCCTCCCCACTCTGCCGCTCTCACTCTCCCCCCTCTCTCTCCTCGCGAACTAGCAGGGATCAGGACCGCCTGTCCGCGAGCACGATTTCTCTCTCTTTTCACGATCTTCCTGCTCACGCCACGCGAATAGGGGGCCTTTCATTTTTAACATTTTTTTAGATCGACTATTATTAATACGCTAAAAGGAGTATACATGAACTCCAAGTTGCAACACTAGATGCAGTTTCTGGACGAAATTTTACTATACAATATACGCTCGTAGCCTTCTTATTAATATTATTTGAAAAATGAAAATGCAAATATTGATGTTTGTTACTAAATGTATTAACTTTTCATTACTTAAGACCCTTATTTTGATAAGTCGATAAATAGTTTAATAATTAGAATTGTTTTTAAAAATAATTCGTTTCATATTTGATAATAAAAAATTTATAAGTTATTATTTTAATCAAAGAACTGCAAAGTCCTTAATACTACATATAAAAAATATGTGAAAAAAATTATATATATTATAAGGATAAAATAATACATTTATTATTTCAATTGATCATTTTTTTATACAAAATAAGTTGAATTTTCAGCTTTTTTTTTACTTATAAACAGTGACTTATAAACTTAGTCAAATTGATGTGTTTGATGTTAATACTATAGATTTATATGTTTCTTTAATAAATTAATATATGTATACACTACGAATAAATAAGGGTGACAGTGATTTGAGTCGGGTAGATTTTTCGAATAAAAAAATTATTCGTTATTTTTTTGATCAATTTTTTAAATTATAAAAATCATCCTAAAATTATTTAGAAAACAGAAAAACCACCCGTCGACTTTTTCAGGTGTTTTTTTTTAATTGTGAGACATTTGGATGTCATTTGGATGTCATTTATTCTTTGATCATTCAAACGCGATGATGAAATAACACACGACACAATATTCTTTTATCTTACCGAATGTAAACTTTAGTCGTTGAAACATATTATTGTATTCCTACAAATGTTTAATAATATTATTATATATATATATATATTAATAACAAATTATACTATTTTAATTATCGAAGGATAATGCTTTCAAAATTACCGATGGATGTAAATCCTTCGGTAATTTTGAAAGCATTTTTCTACGGTAATTATCGACGGGTGATGTCCTTTGAAACTACCGATGGATTTCAAATCCTTCGATAATTTCGAAGGCACTATTCTTCGATAAATAAAATAATAATTTAATAATAAAATACTGAATATATATTTATATTATATTATATATATTATTATAAATACAATTACCGATGGGTATTTCCTTCGAAATTACCGACGGACGTAAATCCTTCGATAATTCTGAAGTATATTCGTCGGTAATTTAACGATGGAGCTTTTTCGTCGTAATTGCCGTCAATAAATGAGAAGGATTTATTTTCTTCGAAAAATGTCCATCGTAAATTTGTCGTTTTCTTGTAGTGAACCCTATCCGAAATTCAAACTCTCCGAACTTAGATGATTAAGTATTTACTCGACCCTTCCAATATCGATTACCAATATCGGGTGAGAAAAATGAAGAAGTAATACGAGATTTAGTTTATCAGATTCACTATTAACTGTGCCCACAAAAAAGAAAATTATTAGATGGAAGAGAAGTGAGATGAGGATTTAATCGTATCGTGGACCCAAACCCTAATTATTTCTGGATTTACTTTATTTTTATTTCGGTAAAAACACTTTTTCTAACAAAAAAGAATAATTCCTAAGAGTTGAGAAATGTAAAAAAATATTTTCTTTCCTCCCATTATTTTTATTAAAAAAATAAATAATAGACTCCGATTGTAAGATAAATAATGGAATATAAATTTTCCAGAATTTTATAAGTTTGAATACATCTAAATGATTTTTAAATTTTAGAAAACCATCTGAAAAAGTTGAGACCCAAATAATTAAAAGTATATAAAAAAATATTATTATTGTTATTTAAATAATTAGAGTGTATATGAAAATTACTCAACGAACATAATAATTATCCGAATATATGTAAGAAAATTACATAAAACATAAAGAGTAGTACTAAAGTATGCAATACATGATTGATGTCAATTTATAAAATAAAACTCTCTTAATATTACCAAAGTCTTTTTTATATAGATTATGTAAAATTTAGTGTTTCAAAAATAAATTGAAAAGTTAATATTTTTTTTAAAAATTTTATAAAACAACTAAGAAAATGTAGAACCTTTTAAAACATCCTTGCCACTTTCACCCCCTAAATTTAGGAGAAGTTAATTGGTTGCACGCACTTTAACCAATGGCGGAGACAGGGATTCACAATCTACATATAATTAGTCCAAGATTTCACCCTTTTTTTAACTTTTAAAATTTTTAACTATATATATCGATATATTAACTTTAAAATACACAAACATAATTTATTTTTTAAAAAATATTTTTTATAATATTAAAACATAAATAATAATTTCTCTTGCACTATTGTTAGCTGAAAAAAATGTTTCGATGATCAATTTAATTGATTCATTAAAAAATTAATTTTCATAGTTAATAAAAAATTTAAGTAAAACAGAAATAAAAAAATATATTAACATATTAACAAAACAATATTGCATAATTATTTATGTATATCAATGATATAATAATTACATATAAATCATCATACATAATATAATATGACACTTAACGATATTATATTAGGTAAAAAATTAAAATATAAATTAGTAAAATATAATATTTAAAATAGAAAGGATGATTTTATAGGATGAAATAAGTGTTAAAAAATTATAAAACTTTGAGATTAACTACAAAAGTAAGTGTAAAAAATTGTGGATGATAATAAGTGTAAAATAGTAATAATAATTATTAAGGATGAATTGATTGGATAAAAATAGAAGGCAAAAAAAATAATAATAGAAACTTGGAAGATAAGGTGTAAATAATTAGATTTTATTCATATATAAGTAATTTTATTATTTCATAGTTGAAAATAAAAATTGGAAGAAAAGATGTGAAATCAATTGTCAAAGAGTTTTAAACCCAAGCAACTTGTTGCGATAGGAGATGGGAGTGCTGCTAACCAATAAGCCAATAACATACATGTGTTTAAAAAAAAAATAACATACATGTGAATTGTTAAATTACTAAATAGTTAATACGAATCCCACTGTCTACAGGCGACCCAAAATTCAATTTCTCTCTCGTTAATTTTAATGGCTGAGTTTGGCAATTCCGATTAGTTCACTTCTACCAAACAAGACAAAAAAAAAAATCATGATCGGAGCTTTATCATGCTCATTTAGTTCTTGCTTTGAGCAAGTTCTTGGTCAAAGCTAGAATTATTTTTTTTGGCTTTTGTTTTTTTTTTGCTTTCACCTAATTTATTAATATATATTATTAACACATTATCATCTTAACTTACCAATATTTAAATTTATACAATAATCATTTATTTTTATTATACTTTAATTATTATAATACAAATATAATTAAAATAATGATATTATAAATTAAAGTAGAATTTAAAATTTTTCTTAACATAAATATTATATTTGCGTAAATTATTTAATTATATTTATTTTGTTAAATGGTTAAATTATATATATTATTAATACATTATCATTTTATATTATGTACCAAAATAATTTTATCCAATTATGTTAAATATATTTTCAAATAATAATTAAATGTAATATTTATTCAACATAATATTTTAAATATATTTAATAAAATAATAAATTATCTCTTTAATTTTTACTTTTTATCCAAACATCCACTAAATTTATTTATCAAATTAACTTTTTAAATTCTCATCATTATTTTTTTATTCAAACACCAAATCTATTTTTGTTTCTAACAAATCGATTAGTTCAACTATCGAGAACTAATCGAGAACTAAAAGTTCCCATGCCAAACACAGGCAATGAGTAAAATGAATGTTTGTTTCACACAGTGTGAAGTGTGGTCTCGTCCAAATTGCATGCGAGATTTTCGTACATCTCGCGTAATCCACTCCTCTCTCCTCCCACACACACGCACACATGAAAACACTCCTTCCTCTCTCTCATGTCCGTGCTTGATTTGGAGGCCGGCGGAGTGAAGGACGCTGCACGATCTAGGAGTTGGCGATCCGGAGGCCACGACGGCCGACGTCGGAGCGAAGGATGCCGGAGGGAAGGACGCCCGTGGCCTAGGCAAGACCTCCCTCTCTCGACAATCGGACATTTTTTTCCTTTCTCTCCCCTTATGTGAATCTCTCTTTCTCTCTCAATCTCCCGTGAAGGGACATTGTCAGGTTTGCGCCTGATGGATGACACCACGAGCCCCTAGATTCACACTGTCAAAAGCTACAACAATGATGTCGTCCACTCTGCATCCCCCGTCCAACTTGCCGACGTCATCTTCGACGAACCAAAAGATGTCGATCTCATCTTGAATGAACTAGGGGAAAGAGAGAGAGGAAGAGGCAAATCTCACGAGATGTTATCAGTTGATCATATCTACACGATTTCAGATCGCATGATTCATATGAGCTATTAAATCTGATTTAGATGGTTGAGATGGCGCTTCCCAGGTGTGAAGCAAATTATGCTTGACAAATTCATATTACCGAATATTAATTAGTCAATGGATTAATATTAACACTATTGCTACAGGTAAAGTTAAAAATGTTTACAAGAAATGACAATAACAATACTTGGAGTGTCGAAAGTTTTATCCCAAATTAAAAGCACCTCTTTCCGGAACTTCTTGTTCTTATAATTTGCATATTTGATATTCTTTTCAGTGTTTAAATTTACATAACACAACGTTTTCAAAAAAGAAAAAAAAAAGAAACAAGGAGATTATTTTGGATTAAATGTCACATCGAATTTCAACTTTTGCAAGGAATTGCAAAGAATTTTTTTATCATTTTTCATATATTGCAAGAAAAAAAATGGTTGTCATAGATGCGAGGAAAAAGGACCTTTCTTAATGTCATGGATTGAACCTTTTTTTTTCATTCAGCCATGTCGTATTACATTTTTAGAAGACATTTATAATTTTGAACCCCCAAACAGAAAGCATAATTTGAGAAGTTTCATGTTAAGATTAATTTGAGAGTGAAAATAAAGATGGTTTATTCACGTCGCACTCATCCCAACATCGAACTATTCAAATAAATGCTAATATTTGGAAAAAAGAAAGGTACTGTAGCAGTCTAATCCAAATGAAAACTGGAGCGAAACACGTTGGATCTATCATGGAGGAAAAAAAAAAGACTGCCGCTACTACGATGACGTCGATTCAGCGACGTTGCTACTCCAGTGATGATGCACAACGAAAAAAAAAACAAAGTGAAATAGTTGGAGGAGAAAAAATTGGAGTGAGTATTATTTAAACATTTAGCAAAGAAAAAAAAAATAACTGGATAATGTCGTGGATATTAAATTGAGACTAAAATTATTTTTTTAGTAAAGGTTGAATCTAGTGAATGCAAAATTCAAATATTTGAACATTGGAATTGAAGCACAGCCTGTTAATCAAGCAAATTAACGTGTGCTTATCAATTATTTTTTAGTTATAAAAAAGATAGAAAATGTTATATTATCTGATTATGATTCCATCAACATTGTTGCTAACAGGCCAAGTGTAAAAGAATCAATGTTTTTGCGTTGGTTTGAGACAAGCAAATTATACCCAGAAGCAAGAGAATAGACATATGCAGAATTTCCTCTAAAATTTGTATGGAATAAAAAAATGAAAGTATGGGAGAAAAGAAAAAATAATAGATATTCCATTAGAAGAATTTTCTTTGTTGCTCTAGGTACTGGTGAACTATATTATTTAAGACTATTGTTAAATATAATTAAAGGTCCAAAATGTTATGAAGATCTCAGAAAAATTAACAATTGTGTCTATCCAACTTTTAAAGAAGCATGTTATGCGCTTGGCTTATTAGACGATGATAAAGAATATGTGGATGCCATAAAAGAGGCAAGTCAGTGGGGGATGCCTTCATATCTAAGACAATTATTTGCTATATTATTATTATCAAATTCGATGTCACAACCCGAAAATGTTTGGCAAAAAACATGGCAATTGTTATCAGAAGACATTCTACACGAGGAAAGAACATTATTGAATAATACAGGTACAAAATTTATACAATTTTCTTGAATTGCTTATCAATAGAATTACTTGTGATTTTATATACATTATATTTTGCATAAAATGAAAAGTCATTGTTTACATAAAATTGAAAATATTCTTAGAAGTTGTGCTAAGAGTTTTCAAGACTATCCAACAATGCCAAAACCTATTTATGATGAAAATGAAGTTGATTTTGGAAATAGGTTACTTCTTGATGAATTGCATTATAATAGAAACTCTTTATTGAAAGAGCATCAACAACTAGTGAGAAATTTGACAGATGAACAGAAGTTGATTTATGATAAAATAATGATAGCAGCCAATGAAGAAAAAGGTGAATTGTTCTTTCTATATGGTTATGGAGGTACCAGAAAGACTTTTCTTTGGAAAACTCTATCATCTGGAATAAGATCAATCGGAAATATTGTACTAACTGTTGCATCAAGTGGTATTGCATCATTATTGTTACCAGGTGGTAGAACAGCTCATTCTAGATTTTCTATTCCTCTCAATCCAACAGAAGATTCAACGTGCAATATAAAGCAAGGTAGTCATCTAGCCAATCTAATTATAAATACAAAGTTAATTATTTGGGATGAAGCACCAATGATGTATAAATATTATTTTGAAGCACTTGATCGAACTTTTAGAGATATTCTCAGATTTAAAAATACAACTAATCTAGAACAATCATTTGAAGGAAAAACAGTCGTTCTAGGAGGCGATTTCAGACAAATTTTGCCAGTTATTACAAAAGGTACTAGACAAGACATTGTTCTTGCTACAATCAATTCTTCGTATCTATGGTCTCATTGTCAAATTTTAAAGTTATCAAAGAATATGAGACTACAACAAAATCAGACAGACACAAGTTTAGATGAGATAAAAGAATTTTCTGATTGGATATTAGCAATTGGTGATGGAAAAATTGGAAATTCAATTGATGGCATTGAAAAAGTTCAAATACCAACAGATATTCTAATAAATTATTGTGATGGCCCAATATCTGCAATTGTAGAAAGCGCATATCCAAATTTTCTTCAGCATATTGATGATATTGGATACATACAAGAAAGAGCAATTCTTGCTCCTACAATTGACATGGTGGAATCAATAAATAACTATATGGTTTCACTTAATCACAATTCGGAGAGGATACAATTTGCATGTCTGATGATTCTTTTGGAGAATTGACTAATGTATATACACCAGAATTTCTAAATAGTATCAAATGTTCTGGTCTTCCAAATCACTCAATAACTTTGAAAATTGGTGTACCTATAATGTTATTAAGAAATATAGACCAATCAACAGGATTATGTAATGGAAAAAAATTGATCATTACAAGACTTGGATATATGATTATTGAGGAAAAAATTTTATCTGGAATCAACATTGGAGAAAAGGTATTCATCCCAACAATGACATTGACTCCATCTGATACAAGGATGCCATTCAAATTTCAACGTAAATAATTTCCAATCATGATATCTTTTGCAATGACCATTAACAAAAGTCAAGATCAATCATTATCTCACGTGGGATTATTTCTTAAGAAGTCAATTTTCTCACACGGACAACTTTACGTGACTCTTTCACGTGTGACAAGTAGACAAGTATGAAAATTTTAGTTTACGATGAAAATGGTCATGTAACAAATGAAGTAAAGAATGTAGTTTATAAAAAAGTATTTCGAAATTTGATGTAAATATATAATAATATTCATTTTCTTTATAAAACATTTACATTAATAATAGTGTTAAAATTTTAATATATCAGCCATGCATCGCACGGGTTCTTAGACTAGTTATTATTAAAAACTGAACGGTTGCTCACCCCCCTGACTCACCGTTTCATTAATTGTTATTTTCTCTTAAAAAGTCGTAGCCTTGTAGGATATATTGTTGAAACAACATGTGGTCACTTGCTTTGCAAATATGTTTACATACAAGAAACTAAAATTAAAGAAAATAAATTGAAATTATTTATTTTGTTATACCTGATTTATATTAAGTTAGAGAACGAAGTAATAATTAAAAAAGTTGTAATGATGCACGTTTAAATAATTCTTTTTATGCACGGGGTGAGAGAATGATTGGAGGAAAAAAAATACTTTTTGCAGTGACACCAGATACTGGAAGGGCAATACTCCAACAAAGTTGCAAGCAAAAAAAAGGAAAAAAAAAAAAAAAGAATGACCCTTAGTAAAACACACTGCTTAGCGGTTGTTAGATCAATAGTATCTCATGGTGACGGACAACTATGGGATGGATACAACTTTTATTTTTGCAAGAAAACTTTCAGCATCTTACATCTTAGATATACATGAAAGCGAAAAACTTCAACCTATAATTGAAACTAAACGGGGCAAATTCCCATGAGCAGTTGCAAAGGATTTTGGACAATACAATTCATTAAGCGCCTTTAAATGAAAAATAAAAGATACGAATGTCAAAGTGCGTGTACCTGCTAAGTATCAGAACCAGGAGAAGGACTGAAAAGATTGTATTCAACAGGGGGTTCACTTTTGCTTCTCCCCGGCCTTATCGTTCTCCTACTAAGTGCCTTACGATCGTTGTTACCTCCGATCTTGGAGGAGCCATTCATCAAAGAGTTGGTATGGGTTATTGGTTCCTTGGGAACTTCATAGAGAGTCACACCACTGCCGATGCACTGAAACAAAAAGTCCTCCCTGCTCTCAGGAAGGTCAATAAGGCTCTGCAGGGTCTCAACTACCTCACTCATGGTAGGCCTCCCTTTGGGGCTGTGGCTGAGGCATCGATATGCCAGGCTGGCGACTTCTGATGCAACTTTGTTGGAATATTGCCCTTCCAATCTAGGATCTATGATCTTGAGCAACTTCCTATTGTGAATCAAAAGTGGACGAGCCCAGTCAATTAGGTTCTGCTCACGCCTTGGTCTACTCGTATCCATTGCCCGTATTCCTATGAGCATCTCAAGTAGCACTACGCCAAAACCATACACATCACTCCGTGCGGTCAGATGGCCTGCGAATTATGGATGAGGAGATGAATTCGACAACTAGAGATATATACAAGAAATATAAACTGCTATAAGAAAATAATAACAGTGAAATTGGATGCCAACAAAGAAGAAAGCGTTTGTTTAACAGTTTTATCCAAACTAAGAATATTGAAGACTGTTCCATACTATTATTCTAGAACTAGAATAGCCAATTTCTAAGGCCTCATACTATTATTCTGATGGTAGATTTTAGCATAATACTAATTACACTATTGAAACTTGATGCAGTTAATATCTTTGAAGATAACTTAAAGAATTTTACCCAAAAAGGGATATCCATATTACTCAGTCATTATGTATTCAATTATTTATTCCAAGATATATAACATCGTCAATTATTGATTCCAAGATACGCACCAGTCATTATGTACTCAGGAGCTGCATATCCATATGTACCCATAACCTTTGTGGAAACATGAGTTTGGTCTCCCATTGGCCCTTCTTTAGCAAGTCCAAAGTCTGAGAGCTTAGCATTATAATCCTGCAGCATATCTGAGACCAGTAAGTAATGATAAGGAAATGTATCCCCGTGTAACAATGCTGAAGTAACATTATGCAATATAGTAGAGATTTTTTAGATATATCATTATTTTCATACTCAATTCATTAACTATCAAAAAGTCAAAATGACCATCCATGGAACATAGTAAATGTAAGACAGGTTTAAAAGATCATTTTATTTTCTCATATCTAGCTTAAGTAACAAATTTATCATATGAATAAATAATTCATATTGCACATTTAGCATGCTGTATTTTGATGAACATCACGTAAAAATAAACTAATGTCCAACATAACTTATTCATAGTGCTCCCTAAAAAAATAACTTCGTGATCACAGTGTTGCAAATAATGCAGATGTTAGTCCTATATACAACAACAACAAAGCCTTATCCCACTAGGTGGTGATATTCATTGATCCATGTTCATAAGATTCGACAGGATTTTATGCTGGCTGTCGGGGCCTAACACAACCCTCCTCCTTTATCCGGACTTGGGACCGACTATAAAATATAGGCGGAGTTATGTTAGTCCTATATGTGCACAAATAAAGATTTAGAATAGGAACCATTCTCCTTCATACAGACACAAGTTCTTGTACTTGTGTTTAGAATATGAACTTCAATTCGCAAATATCATTATGATTTTTTCCCCACAGATTGCAAATATCATCGGTAGTTCTGTTACATTCAGATTTACATGGTAAGTAATTTAAAATTCTTAATATAGGTTACTATTGATTTCACAGATTACACAAAGTAGCTCGATATATTAAACTATTATGCAATCATCATAAACATTAGCATATGACTTGTTTGTAATTTATTAACAACGGATTCTTAGATGCATAGAATTATACCACTTATTAAGCCAGGCCTAAATTATATAGCTTGAAATATTTTAAAAGATAATATGTATTACTTTCATACTTCGAATCAACTACTATCAGTTATTTATTTGATGGTTAGAGAAACAAACCGCATCTAGTAAGATGTTTGCTGTTTTAAAATCACGATAGATGATAGGTCTTTCAGCGCTGTGCAGAAAGGCTAGACCTTTTGCAGCACCCAAGGCAATCTTCATCCGGGTAGACCATGGCAGTGTAAGGCAAATTCCTGTAATCAAGGTACAAAGAACATGATGCTTCTAACAATATATAACCACTAACCAAAAGGTCAATAAACTTACTTTCACTGTTTAATGGTTGTTATGATAAAATGATGAGTATAAGTTCAACTAACATTTCAATTTCAATCACAAAATAGTACGGTAACCTGGATTTGCTATAAGCCTATAAGACACATTCTTTAAAATAAAAGACAGATTTTAGTCTAGAACATGTTGCATTGTTCAATGAAATGAGTAGTAATGATATTCTCTATTCATGCCTGATCGTAATCTAGTCAATTATAGAAAAAGAAAGATGTGAACAATTTTGGTTTTGCTGACAAGCAATTTGGTTATGTACTATCATTAATGTAATTTTTCAGTTTCAACTGCCAAATGTGATGCTCCGTGACACACTACAAACAGGCATTAAGGCTTATATAACTGGTAGTCTGGTACCTACGTCTGAATAGGTGCTTTTCGAGACTTCCACAAGCCATGTATTCATAAACAAGTAACCTATGTGAACCTTCACAGCAGTAACCAATGAGCTTGACAAGGTTTGGATGACTTAGTTGTCCAAGATAGTTGACCTCAGCCTGGAAAAATTCAGAGTACAGGTCGAAATTATCATTTCAATCAAGAATCAAGAAATGAAATTATTATCCAGATAGATAACTCATTATCTCAAATGTGTGCCTTGACAGCGAATAGTTTTGGGTCACTGTTAAGAGTTGCAATGAAGTTTACCCATCCATGTCAAGAAAATAATAGTAACAGTTGGTAATTGTTTTGTCAAAGTATAATAGTTCATGCTCCTTTTAGCTTATTTTATGATAATATGCACTAAAAGCAAATTTGTTGTTAGCTTGACTAAAATGGAGAACCTAAATTGGTAATAGGATTATGAAGAAGTCATGCACCTACTTAGTAATGTAAATTCCATTCCTTTTTTTTTTTTTGAGTGACATCAATTTTCGACATTTAATAATATTTGTGACCAAGCTTGAACTTCTAACCACAAATGATACCAACCTGCTTGTATAGGCCCAAATGGGAGATTGTTATCGGCAAAATTAATATGCATAACATTTCTATCGTACTTCTTCAGTTCCTATATTTCTATGCATAACAAAAGTTTCTTTTGGTTTGACAGAACATACTGATGGAATTTCGTGTATGGCAAGATATTTAATTGTAAGGTGAACACAAGAAAAAAGAATTGGGAAGAACACTTACCAGCCATTCCTTGTCTCCCTGAAACCCTTCTCGATTGAGCTCTTTCACAGCAACTTGAGTGGATTCTAAACCTGGCCTTACTCTCTCATCAATAACACATTTATATACAATCCCAAAGCCACCTTCTCCAAGAATTTGGTCGGGTCGGAAATTTTTCGTGGCTGCTCTGAGTTCGTTATAAGTGAATATGTCAACATTTCCATATCCAGCTACCAGTCTCAAGTCTTGAATGTTCTTTGGGGGAGCAAGTAGGCTTATGCCATTCACTTGAGGAGTCTGTTTCTTATGATCAAGTGCAAGATCTCTCCCTGTCTCAACAAAACATATATGAAAGACATCAACCAAAGGAAGCCAAAAGCTGATTTCGCATAGATCGTACAGCATTCACAACCTAAATTTAAGTTCTTTTTTTCTCCCCATCTGACAACAGCTTTTGCAAAAGATATTATCATGATCCTTCACCAAATAAATGGATGTAATGATAAATCACTCGTTATCCAAAATGTATGGCAAGCATTGACTTAAAATTTCTACGACTTCCATCTCGAGTTCTTTTCCAAATCAGCAAGTTACATCTCGACCAGTTGGATCCACAACAAAACAAAAAAAAGGAAACACACAGAAAGCAGAAAAAAAAACGAGTTTTTGGGAGAGAATTGCTTTCGACCAAAACCTATCAAACGAGAAGGACATCAAATTCTGACATGTACTGAATGAACTTTCCATCAAAATCCAAACTTTAATCGGGATCTCGTTCCCGAAACACCCGCGAAACGAGCATTTTTCGAGCAGACGGAATCGAGTCAGACGCAGCCAGTTGGGCAGGGAGAAACTTACTTCGATCCTCTACAGAGCAGCAAGCCCCCATTTTTGCTTATATGGAGGACTCCTCACGACTCCATTACTGTGGACAGCAGCGGCGATCCTCTGGCCCGCCTCGGACCGCCAACAGATCAACAGCCAGAAGGAACAAGATCCAAGCAACAAAATTTCGACAGGAATGAAGTAAAAGATCAGAGATCTTTACAAATGTCGCGTTTGTAGTCTTTGAGCAGTTTCCTCGTCGGAACAAAAACCGGGGCCGGTAATATCGGGGGGGTGACAGGGTGGCTCAAGTCGCCACCTTGAAGAAAAAAAGTCCGCGTATTTACGAAACTGCCCTACCAAAATAATTGCTCGTCATATACAGGAAGTATCACAAATTCGCAACTAACACTAATATTTTCTTCTTCTCCTTGTTTATTTTCTTTTCTATATTATATTTTTTGTGCATGTTTATTTAAATTTCTCTTAAATAACAATAAATTATTATTTTTATCTGATCAAATTAACTTTGAAAAAAATAAATGTGATACTAATAATTTGACTATTTACTTGATCATGCATTGGATGATAGGGATCTTTTGAGATCCTCAACTCCATAAGGTAATCAACCTTTTTGCTAAAACCTATGTTAATATAAGTTTTTTTTTATCTGATAAATAATATTTTTTCCCCTATCAATTGAAACATGTTATTTTTTTTGAACTATTTAAAAATCTCAAACAAGCCCATCTACTATCTATTTGGGGTGGACTAAGTGTGACTCGTTCTCGCTTCAGCAAAGGTTTTGCGTTGAAACATGTTGCAAAAAGTTTTTGTTGAAAGTTTTGTTTGTCATTATTAAGCATACGATACGACGTTATTAGATTTGGACTCGATGGTAAGTCAATTTTTAATATGTGAAATAATGTGTATAACCGTTAACGCTGCGCCAATTAGATCGTCGGTGTCGCTTTCCACGGGGACTAGCTACCAAAAAAAGCTATAGAAAATTTATGGCATTTCATTAAGTGCGCATGCTTATAGGGTAAAAGTATAAATTAACTGATTGATCCAAAGTCGATGTAGCACAACAAGAATTAAAAATAAAAAAAATCAATAAAAAGTTTTCAAGTATAAGTTTAGTGGGTTATTTATTAGATGAATCAAACATGAAAACAGTAAAATAACTTAGTAGAATCTAATGCAAGAAGTTAATTTCAAATTTAAACAATGGAGGATAAGTATATAATCATATATGTCATATGAAAGCAGCTAAAATAAACAAAAAAAAAACAAGGGATGTGCATCACTATCCTTTTCTTTTCTTTTTTTTTTTTTTTGAAATGGAACCAATTATTATATCTTAGAATATATCCAGAAGGGGCTGGAATAGAAGTCATCACGATCACTGGTTTCATGTGAAATAAAGTATTAATCTATTGAATTGAAATTTTAAAAGAATGCTACTTTTGCAGGTTCTACAATCTGTGCACAAAGTAAAGAAATATGTATGAACTCGAAGAAAATCTGCATCAGATCTTGACTCCAATATTTATTGCAGTTTCGTGTAATAAATTAATTGAATTGGGAAAGCACATGCAAAATTAGCATATTTTACATTTTAATTGAAATAAAAAAAACATAAGAAACCAATGATTCAGCAAGTTACTTTTGCCTTTTTTTTATGGATATTATACATTAACCATTCTTTGTAATTTATTCTATTCTATGTTACATGTATCTTAGTTTTAGAAAAGGGATAGTTACATGTGTATGCAAATGCAACCCATCGCACTTTATTTATTTTCCTTTATGTTTATGGACATATTTTCTAATTGGTGAGAAATGAGAGGGTCGGACGCATCCATTTGCATGCCAACTTGCAAGTACAGATATAACGCATATTACAAGTGGAAACAATTAAAGAAAAATGTTTGTGGTGTCTTTTTAAAAATCCTCGTTTATTAATTATCGTCCAATGTGAAAAAATACCTATTAAAAAAAGGTAGCACAAATATTAAATACAGAAAAATAAACAACTCAATAAAATAGAGCAAGCAATATCATTTTTTGTATGATAAATATAGGCAGACTTTAGTTCATTTTTACGCAGGGGGAGTTATATTAACAGATAAGGTTTAACATATGAAACTATCACTCATCATCCACATAGATCAACGACCCAACACAATTAAATGAGATGTGTATGTATACATATATCTTGTATGCGTGTGCATATATACAAAGACAATACCTTAAAATTTCCCTTTAAATAATGCAGGTATATAGTAATTATTAGAAAAAATGAATGAAAAGGAAAATTATTACTAGTTTTAGTATTACTTGATTTATTTTGTTTTCATCATGTTATAATTCCAGGAATTTTTTAATGATTGAATTAAAAACCAATTCAATTCGATGTCCACTCCAAAATTAATTGGATTAGATCCAGTTTTGACGCAAGTCAAACTAGTTATCCTGCTAAGAAATGATTATGTCAAATCCAATTGACCTGGAATAACTGGTTTAAATCCATGTTCATCTGGAAATGACAATTAAATCCAATCATAAATATCCAATAAATCTAGTCCCAATAAATCAATGTTTTGAAAATTGAACTAATGTGGTTAAATTTCTTAGTCAAATTCTTAAACTCTTAGGGGTTTAATAATTTAGATAAGTAAAATAATTTACATATACTTCTTAAATTTTACTTTAGAAGTTTTTTAAAAAAATATTTGTACAATCTTATAAATTCTATATGATTTTCTACCAACTTGTACGTATAATTATTTATTTTATATAATGAGAAATTATAAAAGTTTTAATAATTTATTTAATTAATGCATTTATAATTGAGAATGAAATTAGTATCATGATTAAAAACTTTAAAACAACCATTTAACTCATTTTTATCTTCCAAATTAATAAACATAATCGTTCATATTCATTTAATTTCCATTAATTGCAAGCGATAATTATTTATTTTTTTAACTATAAATGTGTTAGTTGTTTGTTATTTATGAATTTGAAATATGTGCTTGTAATTATATAATTATTACTTAAATAATTAAATCTATTTAGTATATAAACTTTACTCGACCGGTTGAACCGAGTAATGTTCGAACATTAAAACGACTAGCTTATCACTTCGAACCCGACCAGGCACAATATACTAGTCCATCCATCTTCCTCAAGAAGATTAGAGCAATTTGCTTGGCTATATTGTTATTATTCAATATGCCAAATAATGTTTAAAACATTTATATCGTCCACAACTGTTTAATCAAAACCCATCATAATAACAACACAATATAAGTATCAGATGGCAAACTTAATCATCACTTGAAGCTTGAGAACTCTACAAAAGCTTGTGTAAAACTGGACCTCTGGTTGGGAATGCCACAAACTTGGGAGTGACATGGAGAAAAGAGAACAAAATGGATGGTGAAGAGGGCTCCCAAAAAACACAGCCCAAGGTCAGTAAAAGGCTGACAATACTGTACAAACTGATTCCCGAACCCTAAAGTTCATCACATCTCAGATCTTTTGTAGTACCTAACCCACCAACTAATCGGCGTTGATTAATGAATAATAAAAAATATGCATAAAATGCTAACTGTTCTTTTCTGCATTTGCAACTAATGGCTTCCACTGATCTTCAGCCTTAAAATCATGTTCCCGATGGTTACTTGTCCGATGATGGATTTCCACTGATACGGTCCTCCATCATTACAGCATCCGCAAAACTCTTTGTGATCTGGTGCGTGAAATCACCAGAAACTGCTGTTGTGTTCCTCTTCTCATCAACAGATGCCGGAACAACCGCTATCGAGTTGGATAGCTGTTGCTGATGCTGGTGAGCCTTCCTTTCCTGCAAGGCTTTCTCCCGCTCCTCGTAAAATGCAAAGTCATCCAAGATGGAGTCCTCGTATTCCTGTTTCTTGAAAATGCTTAGCATTTCTAAGCCTTGTTCCAATTTCACCTGTAAGATTTTGCAGGGGAATTAACGATTAATCAATCAAATACCTTGGCGCAACACTGGACATCGACAAATCCGAGAACTAGATCATTATCTTCAGCAGAATACATTTTCAACTAAAATGTAAAATAATTTTCTAACAAACAAGAAACATTCTGGTTAGAAGATTATAATGAGTACATGGAAAAACAAGTGTAACACTATGTAACCTTACCCACATAACAAAAAAATAAAAAAGAAAACAAGAATGATGTTTACCACAACACCATGGAGTACACAACTGGCAACTAACATACAAGATGAAGAAACAAACCAATTTGACTGAACAATCAGAAAAACAAGCCAGAGACAGGAAAGAATTACAAAAAAAGAAGAGCATGTTACTGGGGTATTTAGCTCCATTTTCTTTCTGAAAAAGAACATGTTCTGTGTCGATATGAATGTAGACAATTATTTATTGACAGATATTGTAAGATTCCTAGCTTATGAAACACTTAACTGTAGAGTAGTCAAATAGCCAATAATCTACTAAAAGCTTATCATGCTAAGGATCTACCTCTTGGGTGTCTCTGCTGTTTGTAACAGGCTTGTTGTCATTGTTTTCGAGAATGATATGCCTAAATAAATTGTTGGGAACATCTTTCACGATATGCCACCTGACAGGGAATTGACCACTCCACTTGTCCTGCTGCCAATAATTGACACTCTTTTCAAAATCGACAGGTCCAATCATTTCAGCCACACCGCAAAACTGTGCACTTGCATTAACCTGCAGATAACCAATAAAAAAGGAAACCAATATGATAATGATGTGGTAGGATAAGGAACAAACATACAAGATAAGTACAGTGGGTTCAAAACAAGTACAAACTCAGTTTCTTAAAAACAAATAACTTTTTCGTATCAGGAAATAAAGAATAAAAGCATAAACTTACCGAGAAAAACAAGAAAACAGGACATGGGTCTTCTTTTTCTCTTGATTCACGGTACGCAGAATCCAACTTTTTGTTCCCATTAGACGTGCTGGCCCAAACACCATATTTAATACTTTTGTGAACATTATCCTCACTGTACGATTTTATTATGAAAAACTTGGCATCCTTGTACTCTGTAACAAGGTCTGGACTATTGTATAACTTTCGATCAAATACTCCTGCCGAACAGTCATTGTTGCCAATAGATGATTTTTGATCTATCAACTGATTCTTGGATTTGTTTGCCCGTGGTCCACGGTTTTGCTCAGTAAGAAAGTCAAGAGTGTTGTTGCAGCTACACAACGAATCATTTCCCTTAAATCGTCTTCTACTTTTGTCAAGAGCAATTAACCCCCTGCCATTAACTCCAAGGCTTGGCACAGATCCACCAAATGTACTTCCATGGTAGAATCCACCATGATACCCTCTATCATAGGAACCAATAGTTGATCCAAAACTATACATAGACCTTTGTTGATGTAAGTCCTGATTTAGTTAGACAATATGTCAGAGACATTAACCTAAAAAGAATGTAGTCTAAATATCGATAAATTTTGAAACTTTACATTATGTTCTGATTTAGCATTTGCAGCGGACAATAGTGTTTAACTGTCAATTATACTTATCCCTCAAGTGCATGCATAAGAAAAAAAGATGAAAGGTTCGATTTTATGAAACCAACCTTGAAAAAACCATGCTATTAAAAAACAAAAGTCGGAGCAAGAATATTGCAAACTTGTTCTTAAAAGTTGTGCGGATGTCAACACGCAGTGAGAAGTAGAATAAATTAATTTACGATATAATCCCCAATCACAATATATGTGACTGTTACAGCCACTTGATTTTCAGTTTAAAACTATGGACAACTTTTAAATAAACATAGAGAAGGGTTTACAGTAACTGGCATAGGAAAGACATAGCATTAGTGGTAGCTGGTCATCTTTTGCAGCTCTTGCTGAACATGTTAAAAACTCTTGCTAAAAGGTAAGTGATCCAGAAACTAGAGTTGAGCATTGGACAATTGGCTATCCTGGCTCCAGAAACAATTGTTTTATTTCGTATGGCTTCATGTAAGAAAAATCCTATGCCACAGCAAGAATGTAGAAGGCATCTCAAAATATTTCTTAAAGATACATCTCAAGAATTTAACTCCTTACAAAGTGTAACCAAGTCCTTTTAAATGAAATAATGCCCACAAAACATTTTCTTAGTGCACTAAACAATAATGATAAACAAAGATTATTATTCTGAAAATTTAAATGGCAGAAAAAGGGAAGTGACAGGTAATATTACCATTCCAGAGGCTAGATGTGCAGTGTTTTGTCCAAATGACATGAATGTGCCCATTGGCTGTGGTGAAGCAGCAGGAGATGGAGTCAACGACCCAGTTCCATCAGAGGATTTCAACCAATCTGACAACATAAACCAGGAATCTAACCATCAAACCCTGTGGAAAATCAAGGAAATCTAGATTTAAGAATTCCAGCAATGCTACCTCCACCAAAAGATCCATAAGGTACTTGATAGCCAGGTCTAGATCCAAAAGGCATGCTATTGGAACTTGAGGTATCAGCAAAGAAAGATCCATTATGATCAACAGGCATTGATAGATCAGCATGCGACACTGGAGTTGGAGAGGGAAGATAGGTGATGCCAGGAGAAGGTGGTTGCTGGTAGTATCCGCCCGAGAATGGAAAATGCTGAGGATGGTAATTCTGACCATCACCAATAACAGAAGGTAAAGGTGTTGTAACTGGAGAAAAGGGTCCATACGGTATCTGACTGTACCCATATCCAGTATGGTACACGAGTGAAGGATTCTCATTGTAGATGCCCTTCATAGAAAAGAGAATTTTCTTATTAGTCTGTAAAAGAACAATATTGTTAACACGAATTGTAGTACTTCGATAATACTTAACAGGTAAAACCAGTGAAACTAGAAACACAAGTTAATGCTTACAGCTGATCCAACTTCCAGGCCATCAACATTTAAATATGGATGGTACTCTTCCCAATCACCAGTTCGGTTTTCGGACCCTAAAAACATTAAACACCCCAAATTGTTAAACTCATCATCAGATAATAATTATATAACCAGATATAACAAAACAAGAAAACATAGAAGCAAGAGAAAAAATTGATGCTAACAATCTAGTCCAAGAATAGTCAGATAACATATATACACATATATACATACACATGTGTGTTTCTTAACTATTACATTTGATATGGTTTCGGATCATAAGATCAGATATTCTAATATGAATATGTTAACAAGGTTCTTTAGTAAATACAAAATCAAGAGAACGTCGTAGAGGGGCCATTGAGCAGATAGAAAGCGATAACACATAACACATAACATTTGTTGTCCTAAGGTTCCAATATTAGAGCTTTTAATTTTTATAACACATAACACACTTCTTGCTGCCGGTCCCAAGCCCGGATAAAGGAGGAGGGTTGTGTTAGGCCCCGACAGCCAGCGTAAAATTCTATCGAATCGCATGAACATGGATCAACGAATACGGAATGGCGTCGTATGATCCATGTAGCCGACCCCACCTAGTGGGATAAGGTTTTGGTGTTGTTGTTGGTGTTGTTGTAAACCTTGTTCATTTATAATTTATTGAGTGGTTCTCATTAAAGGTTCCCATAATGTTGACATATTACGATAATCCATTATCACATTAACATTCAACAAAATTGTATCAGAGGATGAATCAATTCAACTGAAAGGCATCAACTCAATAAAGTAATAAATTATGAAATTGAACTTAGCTATTACTATGTTCAAAAGCCTACACAAAACCAAGATCCTTCATTAGCCTCATGGGAGCATCTTTCCCTTATCTTTTAACTTATTAATTTGTTTTCTTCTAGATTCAACTCAAGGATCACAATGCTGTGACCTCCATTTCTAAATCACATCACGTTGTTTTCACTTACAAATGAGATGATGTCTAATAGTTTGCTCTCCATGCATATGAACAGAGCTTTGGAGGAGAAGTTAGAGTGACATTACTTAGAAATTCTAAGCAACACAAGTAGCAGACAGTAGCACATGATTTAGGGTCATTGATCCAACAACTTGGACTCCCTATTTATTGGATTCATCGTATTATCGTGAGAGAATTTTTTTCAAAAGATTATCATGAAAAGTATCAAATATTTGCACGATAACCAAAACTGTTGATGTTATAGATGAAGTTTTTGAAACAAAAAAACTTGAAGTTATAGATGTTATAGATGAAGTTATAACACAGCTTAGTTATCTTTGCTGCATGAAAATTGAAGGGTAAGGGTCACAAAAATGTGTGACACAAAATGATCAAGGATAATACTTTAATCATAAAACACGATATAGAATATTGGCCAAGTAATAACTACTACAAATGAACTCACCACCATAAAAGAAGGGTTGTGCATGAGGAGAGTAGTTGGGCAACTGAATAGCGTTCTGATCTCTAACTGAATTTTGAGACCCCGTTTGTTCTGATGCAACCACCGAAAGACTCACAGCCTCTGAATCTTGAGAAAGATTGGGATTCACATTCTCTTCTTTGACAGGAGGCCCCTGTTCAGTTATGGTTTCACTACTAACAGGCTTCTTCTCAGCATCCATGACAGATATTTCCAATGACTCAACAGATTCTAAGAGCAAGATAAAGAATATAACTTTCGAGTTAATTCCGAGTGATATAGGGTAACTTACATGTCAAGCAACACACTGGTCAAGTGTGTACACAAGTTCAATAATGATGCAGCATAAAGTAAAGTCATTATGGCACAATAACCTATGGGTAGTTATCTTTAGTTTCATGCAAATTTCCAAAACCCAAATAAGGATGACAATGGAATATATACAAGACTTAGTGACAAGCATACAGTGATTCATAGTTTACGCATGTTAATATGTGAAGCTGGAACCATTCAATCTTAGAAGTAGCTTAGAAATGCTACATGCTCAGGAAGAAAAGAATAAGAGAAACCATCATAGGCCAGCTAAAGTAGGACCATTTCCCAATGTTTAAACTCCAACAGTGCGATGTGCTTGTGTCTAGCACTTCTCCATAGCAATACATGGCGCCACAAAGTCTGTCTTTTGCCGTACTCTACAGTACGTGCTAAACATTGACATTGTATGTAAAAACCTGCTACAAATTAGTGTGCCAAAGGTGCATTCCCAATCCTGAACCTACGACAGCATCCAGATTCTTGCGTTAAAGTTCAGTTCGCAACCGTATCACAGCCGGCAACCTAAGTTGAGTTCACCATAATCGGATAACGGCTCATACCGGAAGTGCAATTTTCGAAATTGGATTAAGAATCGAAGGCGATCTGAAAAAAATACGCATCTAAGTATCGCCATCTTCAGTCCTCACAAGCGCACGGAAGCAAGAAGAATCATGGAGCCCCCTGTCCCCCTCGCTCGGCTAGGGTATTAAGTAACTTTGACATCAAAGATCGCAGCTTTATCTGTCCTCCACACACCCCAACCCCCACCCACCCCCTAACGAAACAGAGGCCCAAAGTGCAATCAAAACCCACAAAGAACCCACCTTTTCGTCTCAAGACGAGAAAAGTTCAATCTTGAAGCGAGAAACGAAGAACATGATGCGTCAGCCTGGGCGTAAAAGGAGGGGTTTGCGAGAAACCTACCGATACGACCAGGCGCTTGCTGATTAGAAGACATATCTCAGAACCGAGATCTGGAAGCCCCCGCGCGGTGCCGGAAGAATTCGCGACTCCGTCCTTCGAATCCTTTCGTTTGTGATCTCGATCGCGGCGGCGAAAGGACGAACGGGTTTTAGAGAAGAGGAGACGAGCGGAGTCGTCGTTCGATCAGGACACGACTTGAAAGAGGGGAAAACAGAACAGATGCGGACATTTATTGCGTTTAGCTCTGCTTATCTCGCATCATTAATAACGATAAACAAGAAGGATTCATTAGTAAGTAAACGAATATAAAGATAATTTAAAAACTAATAATAAAATACTATAATATTGGAGTAAATAATTTATCTTCGTATACTTTGCATTACAATAAGAAAATTCGTTCTAAGCGGCTTCTCTACGTTGAGTCGATCTTCAACTCGAAGACAATACGTTTTTTTAGCACCGCACGACACCGAGAATTGGCTCTACAATCTATCAATCAATATTATCAGTCCTTTTTCGATCTCACGAACTTATGATCCTGTTCAAGTGACTTTATCTTTCACAAAATTCTACAATCATTGACCCATCCCTCTAAGATCTTAGAACTGCAATGGAAGATAAAACCTGGCGCAATAGCATAATCCTGGAGGGCGGAACAGAATTGATTGCAGGCCCAATTTCTGTTGCATCCCAGATAAGAATTGAATTTAACTGAAATTCAGAAATTATGACTACTTAAGGGTTCTACTACGACTACTACTTCAGCCTGCCATGATAAATTTGATTCCTACCAGGAAACTAATTCCTCTAATGCTGAATACGAATCTTAATGCGGGTTCGACTTTGCGTTAAATTAGATATCTTGTCTGGCCTCTGTTTGTTCAGTGTGAATTCCTTTTAAGGTGAGGAAAACCGGATTGGGACTGGGTGGTTCCGTCCTGGTGCTGATTCGGTCTAGACCGAGCATTAAAATTTTGGATCTAGTTCGAGAATGGGTCCCAATTGGATCCAAGACAGTCATCCTGGGTGGCTCGGGAATTAAATGGAGACAATCCGATTAGTCTAATTTAATCAATTTTTTATATAAAGTTTCAAGTAAATAAAAATTGCAAATGTTAATATAATTAAATTAAATATCTCATTTTATTATTTATTTTTGGTAAGATTTTTTGTAATTATATTTAAAATTATAATATAATATAAATAATGCATATTTTATATCTTATATATAACATATAGTAGTAATATATTATTACAACGTTAAATAATCGGGTCGAATATTTGGATTTTTGAATCGGTCTGATCCTGACTTAGAATAGGTAGTTTTTTTTACAATTGAACTTGAATTTTTTTCCAAAAAGTCGAGTTGAGTCGGACATTTCGATATGTGGTCATCTCTAATTCCTTGTACTAGCGCTTCTTGCTCGATTTTTGCCCTTAAAATTTATGAATGCTCTGTGTTCATATTTTTATTTTCTCCCAGCCCTGTGTTCATATTCTTTGGCATAAGGTGCACGATGTTAATCTGCTCAAGGGATAGCCTTTTTTTTAAAGAAAACTGAATTAAATCATATTAAAGAGGCAGAGTCCTGGTACAAAAGTTGAAGAAGGTCGGAAAAGGGCGTTCTTCCCAAAAGTGATCGCTTTGCGATCGCTAGGCATAATCGGCCAAAAAATGAGCAGCGACATTAGCGCTCCTACTAATATGCGTTCAAGAAAAGAAAACAAAAATAGAAGTTGTGCTCCGAATATCTTCAATTATGAATATAATCTTCCAATGAAGTGGACATCTATGATTGATTATTTGTACTAGCACTTCAGAATCCAGCTCAGCCTGGATATTAAGGAGATTCAACATCACGCAGTGCCGAATACGCTCCAACAGACCGTAAGCTTTAGCTTCCAAGGCAGAGGAGAAAGATCGAGATATAGAACCTGCAAAAATTAAGGCATTAGTAGACCTAAGGATATAGCCTGCACCCCAAGCAGCCCTGACTCATAAAAGAGCCATCAGAATTCAACTTGTGATTCTGACCACTTGGAGGCTCCCATCGACATCGCATTTGGGTTGACAAGGAAGTTCCCTCATAGTTGTGGTTGGAATGTAACTCATAGAAGTTAACCAGCATTCTTTCCCACAAAACAGTCACGGTTGCCTAGTTAGACCAAAAGTGGGCATCATTCCGAACTTTCCAAATATACCAAAAGCAAAGGACAATAAGGGTTAAAAGTTTAGAGCGGGAGGAAGGATCGAGCCTATCCCCCTCCTAGATCCAGGTACCTTCAGGCCCGGAAGGAAGATGAGCAAAAGAGAAATGAGTTTTTAGTTGAAAAAAGATTTCAAATTTAGGAGGCAAAATAACATTCAAAAAATAAGTGATGGATAGATTCCATGCTAGAGTTACGAAAGGTGCAAGATGGATTGACAGAGTGATTAAAACTTGCCAACATAGCACAAGTGGGAAGTCTATGGTGTGAGAGTTTCCAGAGGAAGTTCAGAACCTTTGGAGGAGCCTTAATACGCCACAAAATATTCCAACATGACCATCATGCAGGCTGCTCATGCAAGAGGGGCCCACTAATAAAGTTATAAATAGATTTAACCGTAGGTACCCTAGTAGAATATGGAGTCCAAATTCACATGTTGTCATAGGGAAACACAAGTAAGATAATCTCAGAAATCTTCACAATCAAATTAGAATAAAAGTAAAGTAAAAGCTTAGGGACACCCCATTCGGCATCAGTAATAAAATCATAGACATGCATAGATAAGTTTACATGGTGGCGGACCCAGCCAAATTATTAGTGGGTTCACAAATAATAAATTTTAAAAATATTTATCAATGTAAAATATAAAATTTTAATAATTTATCTTTCAATTTTAACATTTGTCACAAAATATTTATTTAAAAACATTCATTTTTTAGAATTAACAAGAAGACTAAAATTATTATAATTTTAATTTTAATTTTATAGAAACATATATATAATTATAAATATTCTTAAGCATTTTAAATACGAATTGATATTAAAAATTATTTACTCTAGTGCATGATGAAGAAATGTATTCCCCCATGATATAGAAAATAGGATTAAATAGTAATTTTAATGTAACATTATACAATGAGCTCGTTAAAATAAAAATATTTATAAAAATATTTTCCTAATGGAATTTTTTTAAAATATATTATTTCACAGTATTGTTAATTACATTAAAATTATTTATTAATGTAAAAATAATGAATATGAAATAAAATAATTATTAAATGTATATATAACATATAAATTATTTGATTATGATGATATAAAATTGAACATTTTTGTAAATATAAATCAAGATATTATATATTCACATAATCTTCAATGACTATGACCTGAAGCCCAATTAATATTTTTAGAGAAACTCAAAATATTAAGTTGGGACAATTAAAATTTACAAAAGTAGTTTAGATATTAAATGAATAATAAATGAACATATATAATTTAGCATGTATATATATTTTTTGTGAGAAAAATAAAATAGAAGGTGAAAACAGTTCAAGTGTCCAAATGTTAGGAAGCTACACAAATACATCATACTGAAAAGTAAATGCAACAAAAAAGGTGGACAGTTCCAAGGTTCGTTCCCTGAAACTTTAGATGAGAATAGATGTTACAAACTAGTCAACCAAAGTGACACATTTGTTATATTACTACTCGTATTCTACTTATCTAGTGGGTGCACTTGCACCCAATGGCACCCATGTGACTCCGCCACATACATTTACCATATTGACATATGTTGGCATGAAAATCAGTGGAGTATTAAATAACCAAGAGTCCAAAAATATCAATGTGTTTAGCCCCATTCCCAATTTGCTTCCTGAGACCTAATTTGATGTCCTCTAATTCCCGTAAAACTAATTTCCAGCTCCAATCCATTTTATACTGAGTAAGAGATTTATTAGCTCAAGGATGAAGGAGCCCATAGTTATTGGTAACTAAATCGACATAAGGAAGAGCCTGCTAGTTTAGAATGGATAGCACTCGTCTAGTCAAAAATGAAGTTTTGATATAGTTTAACCTTTTGATCTCAAGACCACCATTTTATTTAGGTAATTGAACGGTCTGCCAATTAAGAAGATGTAAACCTTTTTTTATCCCCCCAGGGCCAAAGAAAATCCCTAGAGAGTTTCTCAAGGAATTCAATGAAACATAAGGATATGTATATAGAACATAGAGAAAAATTGGGGATGGTGCATAGTAAACTTTATGAGGGTGGTTCTAGGGTTGAGCACGATCCGGGTCGACCCGGACCAGCCCGATCCAAAAAATTGGGTAAATAACTCGGCCTGGATCTAATCCGGATCGGGACCGGATCTCTTGGGTGGAAAATCCGCCGGGTATCAGGTCAGGACCGAGTCTACAGTGCAGATACCCGACCCGGACCCGAACCGATATTATTTAAGTATATAAACTCCATCTCTACTCTCTCCTCTCATTTCAACCTATCTTTTCTCTCTCCCATCTCTCTTGCCCTCCCCCTCTCTCATGACGGCGGCGGCACCGACGACTCTAATGATCGTGACTCCGGCGGCCCTCCCCCTCTCCTGACTCCCCCTCTCTCTTTACTCCGGCCTTTTGGTGCCGATCGAATCGGCCACTGGCAGCCCGATCCGACGCCTGACGGTCAGATCGACCACTGGTAGTCCATTCCGACCGCCTGGCAGCCGGATCAGTCACTGGCAGGTCAATCCAACGCCTGGCGAGCCGATTCGGCCGTCTGGTGGCCAGATCGGCCACTGGCAGGCTGATCCGGCGCCTGGCGGCCGAATCGGCCACCGGTGAGCCGATCTGGCCGCCAGGCGTCGGATCAAGTCACTGGGGACCAGATCGGCTCAAGGCGGTGGATCGGCTAGCCGTGTGGCCGTGCCTGATCATGGCCGCCAATCGTGCGTGATCATCCATTTTTCGACGTCGACGATTTCCGACTGCAAATCCTGTCGCATTCTCGGATTGTCGAGACCGACCCGAAACTGGATCCGGCTGGGTGCGGGTCCGGTACCAGGTCACAAATTTTTTGATCCGGCATAATTCGTGTCAGGAGGGGTCCGCTCAGATCCAGACCTAGTTCCGGATTTGCTCATCCCTAGGTAGTTCTTTCAGCCTGGGTTAAAGTTTTCATTTTCCAACCTGTGAGTTTACTAGAGATTTTATCAATTATATATGTTAAGGTGAACTTGTTTAGAGACTTATATGATATAGGCACTTCTAAATAATGAAATGGAAAAGTTCCTTCATTGATATCAAGTATACGATTAATGTTGTTTCTCCTTCTGGGATTGAACTTAGGAGGGAGGTAGTAGGCTGATTTGTTTAAATTAATCTTCTGATTGGTCAAAGCCTTGTATTGCTCAAAAATGTTATTTAGTCTTTTGCAATTTAAAGGAGTGGCTTCCATACTAATGAGAAGGTCATCTGCATAAAATAGGTGGCTCATAGAAAAATTTCCATATTTGAAAGGTTTATTATTGCCTAAATGTAGTTAGGTTTCCATTTGTGTCATGTGTCTTCCTTCTTGTTATGTGTTTGCTTACATTGTCTAAATGATGAAGGATTCAAAGTGCATTGTGGATATCCTGTCTGGTTCATATATGAAATATTCTTTTCAGCATTGACTTGGCGATTGGAATTACGTGAAGCCAGATCCTTGTTTCATATAGTTTTCCAAATGATCTTTAGCAGCCTAGTTCTCAAAGTAGAATTAGACCGTATTAAATGAGGTGAAACCATAACTTCAGGTGACCTTGATTCCACCTCTCCTGATCTAGAACCAAGTCATGCTCCACCTTTTTTTCCTTTTTGATGTGACCTTTTTTATTTTACAAACTTTTTTTATCATTTCTTTTTTTACCTTCTCTATGTAAAATAATTTATTATATAAAATATGTATAATAAATTATTAATATAATATTATTTATTACTTATTTTATTAAAAGTTAATATTTCATTAAATGTAATTCATTAAAAAATGTTCTAAAAATTTGAATAATTTATTTTTTACCAAACTTTTTCAACAAAAATTATAATTATATTTTTATTATTATTAAAAATCACATTTTATATTTATAGTACCTATGTTTAATTCAAACACCCACTAAATTAATCTATCATTACAACTTCATAATTCATCGTCATTACGTTCTACTCTATTCAAATACACATGAACTAATATATCAATTCAACTATTCAAACTTGGAGGAACCACAATTCCGGTTGCCAAGCAACCCCATAATGTTGCTACTAATGATAAGGACAGATGGCACTACATGAGAGGAGTAATTGTTATCAATGTTTTCAGAATCGGATCGGTGACCAAATCAGACTCATCACTAGGTCACGGCTGGATCGATCCGATCGGATTCGACCATATTGAACCGAATTTTATTAAAATAATATTATTTATAATAATTATAAAGATATAGTATAAGTTATATGATATAGTATATGAATATTGTACTAATAACTTATTAAAAATTTAAAAATAATATAACATAACTTTTATTAATTAAAAGTTTTATAATGATAATATAAATAGGCTACTAATAATTTAATATCTATTATTTAATGATGATAGATGTTATATTAATACATTTTATCTTAAATTACTCTTATTTCTTTTTTTAGTTTAACACTTTTCTTTTTATTTTCTTTATTTTATGCCCTTTGATAAGTTTCCATTCTAATATTACTCAATTTTAAGTACTTACCTTTTTATTTCAATTCCTATTTAATTGTATACATATTCCTTTTTTAATACTTACCTTTTTATATCAATTCCTATTTAATTGTATACATATGATATTCCCTCCTCTTAAGTTTCCTTATATTCCTTTTCTTTTTTTTCTCATTTAACTTTTCTATTTTTATCATTTTTTAAATTTTTTTTTAAAATTTGCAACCGGTTCAATCAGTCTGTTTTAACCGGTTTTGCCTGGTTCAATGTCAAAACAATTTTCGCTAACCAGATCGGATCACCGACCGATTCACGATTGAACCGACCGGTCCGGTCCGATTTTAACAACATTGGTTGTTATACAGATGATCGAGATTGGAATTTTTTATATTAGAGGAAGCTAGAAAAGAAGGAAAAAAAGGTTAACTAAATTATGATGATGCGTAATTAACTAAATTGTTGAAGCATCGTGTGGACTCCAAATGGTGTATCTCAGTGTGTGTAGTGTGCACTATGCGAACATGACTAATGTCTACAAAATGATCATCGTAATAAATAATAACTTCTTCTGTTCTTCATCACCTTGAAGGGGAGGCGGAAGCTCTCAATTCGAAGGAACAAATGCCGCAAATCCCCGACCATCTCCATCGTCAGTCCGATGCTGTGCCTCCCCCAGAGGAGCAACCTGCCGCCTCCTGCTTTGATATGCCCTCCTTCTCCCCCTTCATTGTTGCTCGCTCGCCGGTTGTGAAGTAGATGCCGATAGTAACAAGGGACCGCAATCGTTGTTGCCCTCCCCCATCCAATTGCGGATCACCTCAACCATGACTCCCCATGTCACCTCCCTTCTCCTCGACGATGATAACTGCACACTGGACGTTCTCTTCGGTCACGATGGCACCGTCGCCATGTCCTCTAGGTCACCTTCACCCATGTCACCCACAGACATGTCAGTCTCGTCGCCATTGAACTAGGATGGGCTGACCAGGCAAGTGCTCTGTGGACGTGAGCGGTGATTGTATTTCCACTCATCTTCCTCCATGTTGGTCACCTCATTTTTTTGGCAATGAGGAGGCAAGCTCTATGGCAGGAGGAGTTGAACGAAGAGGTGAGCTTCATGGATCAGGGCCGCTATATCGAAGGAAAGGTGCCGCAAGTTGTCCCATGGCAACCATAGCCCCACTCCGATCTTCTATCTTTCGCGAGGGGCGACAACCATGGCCCCCGCCCTCCTCCATCTCCAGCGAGGGGCGGCAGCCCCATGACTGCCACCCCTTCTTTTTCATTATTTAATTATTTTAATTTTTATATTATTTAATATTTTTTTTGTTATACCATATTGGCAGTGTAATCGAAAAATCAACTATCGACGGTCAAGAAGACATCTGGTGCAAGAATTCCAAACTTTCGAGTATAACTTGATTACAAAATGAAGTTAGAGAACTTAATAATTATCGCAATCAAAGTTGGAGGATGGTTCACGAAATTTTCACATAACTAGTGCCATGACAAATGTCCTAAAATTTGAGAGTACACATCACTCCCCCTGCGAAATTCTTTTCATTATTTAGGGTAGAGTAATCCTACCAATAGGAACAGTGGCATACCACGTTTTTCTTTCACCGAACTGTGTTGGCTTCAGTCTCACTCCTTGTCCCTCCATTTAAACATATTTACTTAACTTTTTCCAATTCATAGATATAGACAAATACAACTCGCATATTTTTTTCTCTTACCATTTATTCTATATATGTTTGAGTTACAATGACTGAATCAAATAATGAGGAAGTGAGGGTGGTTCCAAGACATCATCTTGGACCAAGAAAAGAAATCATGTTTGATTTTTGTCCTACTCATGTTTGAGGTGCTACTTCTGCTGCAATGCGAATCATGTGATACATTGAATTGCAAACCTTGGGGGATAGTTTTTAGGATGTTCATATAAAGAGAACTCATTTGTTAAGAGATTGTTCATAGTTTGTACGTCGATTCCTTGGCACTCCTTTGACTAGTAATGGATAAGTTGACATATCCTATAAAAAAATATCATTCCATTGTTATTCACCTTAACTGCATGTCTAAATTTATTTTTAATTTTCATCCTGTTAATTTTTCACAATAATATATTTATCAATTGAGTGAATAGAGAATGAAAAAAAATCATCCATTTAAATTATTGACATGCTATTTGTTACTATAAAATAAGAACAAGTATTGTAACATAAATACGATAGTTGAACTAAAAAATTTTAAAATAAAAATTTGAAAATTGGGTGACATTATATATATTTTTTCATTAAAAAATTATTATTGTCACTTCATTTTATTATATGAATGAAATGTCCATAACTCATTTTAAAAAGTGGTAACAAATGTTTTTTAAGTGACAATAGTGTTATCCTAGAAATCTTATTTCAATACTCTCTTTGTAATCGATAATCATAAAATCTTTGGTTGAGAATTGTGTTCGGTCCAAGTTTCAATGGTGTTCTTAATTAGCACTAATTCTTGCTAGGATAGCATTTAGGTGGTATCATCTTGTACAAAAACTCTTGTATAAATAAGATGGATTGCTTCTCAAAGGAAAGACACAAAAAATAGAAAAATTAACTAATAGTTTATGTGAAAACCAATATTTAACTACTGGTATACTATCCATAAGTCTCCAAATGACTGATCAGCTTTAATGTGCTATGGGTAAGCGGTTTGATGCTTGATGATGCGGATGAGGACCTCGGAGTCTGATTGCACTTGTAGATGGTTAACACCAGTGTTAGTAAATATAAGATAATTTCATTGGTCTTTGTATAAATATGTTATTTATCTAGACTCCTATGTTTTGATGATATTTTCACTTTATAAAATATTATTATTGATTTATTTAATTTCTTTCATATATTATATTATTTTTCTTTAACGACTTATCATTTAGTCAATGGACAATTTATTTTTCTTTCATAGGGGCCAACTCGACCGCAGGTGGCCGGCCTAAACTAGAATAAGTTTAGTGTTTAAGATATAGAATTTCTACGAGGCTGAGTTAGGAATTGTGGATAGATACTTTGGCGATGGACTTGTAAAATAGTAAAAAAGTATTAGCGATGAGGTAGAGACTATGATGATTTATTTATGATTCTTGAGTCTTACCTTGAATCTTATTTGAGGACAAGCAAGAGTTCAAGCTTAGAGGAATTTGATGCATTAAAATATTCATATTTATGCCATCATTTTATTATACAATATTATAATTTTTATAATAAATTCAAATTTTGATGGTCCTAGCCATTAGACTATTGATGGACGTCCTATCTATCTGTTGGTACTACTAACGGACGGATAGGATGTCCATCAATAAATTACTGAAGGCACGTGCCATCGTACTAGCGAGGGAGCTTTTCTTATCAGTATTTTAGGACATTTCTCTTCGTCGTAAATGTCTTCGAAAACTAGTAGTCAGAAATACATTATTTTCTTGTAGCGAATATTTACATATTACAAAAATTGCTAGAGTCGTGGGCCCGTCGGTTGCTGCCGGAGCCAAAAGATAGGGGAAGAGTGATTAAGAGAGAGAAAGAGAGGAGAGAGTGAGAGGGGAAAGGAGAGCCAGAGAGGAGAGATGGGAGCGGACGGGGGAGGGGAAAGGGGAGAGAACGATTGAGGGTTGGTTATTATGTATGTGGTTTCCGACGGGTTGGCCCTTCAGTATTATCGACGAATAAAAATCCGTCGGTAACTCCAAAGGGCCAGGTCGTCAAAAATATTAAAGTTAAAATTTTTGCCGTCTGATTTTCGCTCCTATTTTTTTCTTTTCTTTCTCCCGCCTCCCTGCATCTGTAGCAACCGGTCGGTCCTTCAATATTACCGAAGGATTTCTTCAACCCATCGGTAATGCCAAAGGTTCAATCCATCGATAATAACAATATTAGGATATTAATAGCATGTTTTATATTATATCATATATATATAATATTATATTAATAGTAACTAATGGGTCTACCTTTCATCGTTAATATCGAAGCCCAACTCATCAACAATAATAATATTATATATATACATATATATATATATATAATATTATATCACTAGTTACCGACAGGTATATAATATTATATCATTAGTTACCGACAGGTCTACCCTTCAGTAGTACCGACGGCCAAAATCGTCAGTAATAATAATTTTAAAATAATGATTAATTTTTCATAAATCACAAATGACCCTTTAAAAATATCTAAGAGGACGTACTATAAAAGCCATAATATGTTTTTTATAAATACTTTTGTCCATATTTGTTTTATATTTTTAATAAATATTTCTTGTAATAACATAGAAAGATTAAATTGACATTTGATAATTAATAAAAAAAAGTAACTTAATAGAATTTTGAATAAAATTAGTTGAAAGAATCTAAATAATAATCGGGAATAAGTTCAAGAAATAAAATTTATAATTAGGGTGGAAAATTTGTAACTAATTTTATAATGTTAATGTATATCTAATAATAATGTTAATCAATAAGTGTATATACTAATAATATTATATTTCTTAATATTATCCTAAGACACATATATCTTAATCTTAATCTTCATCAAGACTTATCCTAGTATTTTTCTTTAAGATATTTAATGATACAAGTAATGGATGTTTGATTTATTCTAGAATGCAAGAAGTGTGAAAACACTTGTATTATTTATATTATATTATATATGTTTTAATATTAAATTATATATATTTTCACTATTACCGATGAATTATGCCTTACCAAGAGAATTAAAATGTTATTTCGAAGTTTATACTCGTTAGTAATAATTAATATTAAAATGTTATCATATGCTTATATTATATATTATTAAATGAGTTACCGATGGATAGAAATCCTTTGACCATTTTAAAGACATAATTTGTCAATAATTATTAATACTAAAATATTAACATATTAATATAATATACTTATATTATATTATATATGTTTTAATATTAAATTAACTAGTGCTAAGACTCGTGCAATGCACGGAGACCACATAAAATAATTAATTATTTAATTATATTCTTAAAATCATAAAACTAATTTTCTAGTAAATAATAATGATAAAATGATTCATCCACTTTGAAAAAAATACTCCACATGAAAAATTAATTTCACCATTGGCATTTAGTATGTGTAATACCGTCATATACAATAAATCTTTATTCACTATATTTTGTTTAAAATAAATGTTTAAAGTAATGAAATATTGGCTTTTCTTAAAAAAATAAATTTTATATTATGAACGTGGTATGTGACATATATCTTTGACATTTAAAAATAAAAAAAAGAAATTTATCTTAATTGGGCTCAAGGTGAATTCGTTGTTTAAAATTAGTTTATAATTCTAAAAATAATACATTATTTCTTAAGAAGAAATATTATTTATTTTATTATACTTGTACTTTGTTTTTTAGAACGGAAAGATTATTCTTAATAGTACATTATCTTTTATAAGGACTTTTAATTGTATTAAATTATGTAATAACTTTTAATTTTATTAAAATTTATTTATATTTTTATACATGCGGATGCAAATTATGTTTGAATTAGAATTTGAAATGTGTCGGGAGTATTAGAATTTTAAATATCTTTGGATTACCTTAAATTAATTTTATATCCTTGATTTATTTCCATGTAATCTATTATTAGTGGACGCAAAATCTTTAACTTCTCGTTTTACCTATCTCTAAAGTGATCACATCGGAAGTAAGATTTGGTTTAACATTATTATTAATTGAAATATTAATAGTATTATCATATAATTAGGATCTTATCTTATGTTTTAGGATAAGGATTAGAATTTGGATTGAAATAAATAGAAATTATTTCACGTGTTAAAGATATAGATAATATAGACAAAGATATATGGATTATTGTTAAATTATTGTTACGACATAAATGTACTTCTCTCATATGGATAAAGATATAGATAATATATATTATAGTATTTCATTAATTATAGTTAAATTATAAAAAATCAGATGTACACATACTCAGTATAAAAAGTAATAATTTCTTATTCAAGATATAACTAATTTTAAGATGTTTAAACTGAGTACAAGTACACAACAATTATGAAGCCGAAGGCAAAAAACATAACAAATTGAAATACGTTATGAAGGTTAATAATATATTTAAAAATTCTAAAAAAATGACAGTAAACTAACCCAAGTAAATTTAATTTATTTATCATGATTAATTTGATTTGTTCTATTATTATTGAGAAAAATGAAGTGAACAAATGAGTAAAGGATAGAATATTAAAGAAAATTATGAGTAAATGAAAACTAAGTATATTATATTATTTTATTAATGCATCAAGAAAATAATATAATAAAATCTAGAAAAAGAAATATATATTACATATATTTTGTTATAAATATAGTTATCTATAGGTTCCGCCTTCGGTGGTACCGACGGTCATATTCAATAATACCGAAGGCTGACTCATTATTAATAAAATATTAATATTTTATTATATAATATTATAACATGTTTTATTATAAATATAATCACATTCGTAAGATTATTAATAAAATATTAAGATTTCATTATATATTACTATAATATATTTTATTATAAATATAATTATCAATGAGTTTCGCCTTCGGTATTACCGACAGATGTAGATCCGTTGGTAATACTGAAGGCAGAATCCGTTGGTGAACTACCGATGGATTTATGTCATCGGTACTACTCAAGGGTTTTTTAATCATCAGTATTTTAGAAAGATATTTTATTCCGTCGCAAAGTTTGTCAGAAAATTTGAAGGGTGTTTGCTCATAAAAAATTGTTCGTAAAAAATTCGTAATTTTCTTGTAGTGATTATTGCTATGATATAAATGCCAATATATCATTCATGCATTCAATCTTATAACTTATAACTTAAGTAATTTACCCATCGCATGTGTATTATGACAACTTGCATATATGACAAAGAAAATTGATATCTTTGTATTTTAATATTGATCTCATGGTTAGAAGACTCACTAACATAGATTGTAGAATTTAAAACTTCTTATAGGGATGCCCAGGACATAAAAAGTCTTAATGAGATATTTAACTGATTTAGGTTAAAACTAATTATCAACTTCAGAAATTTTAATTACAATATAATTAAATCATATACAATAATTAACTTAGCTGACACTTAATTATTTGATATACCAACACATACTATAGTATTTCAATTAAATTAAACTTTAGATCAAATGAATAATGACATACAAAATTCTAGCTGCTAATTAGCTTTCTCTCGATTAGTTTAGTTAGTTGGTATCATCATTATTTATGAACTTGAATTCTATTATTATGTCCTAGTACTCACGATATCAAATTCTTAAAATATAATTGAAAATTAATAATATTATTAAATGAGACTTAGATCGAATGGAATAATTAACCTAATTAGTTATTAATTTAAACAATTGTACATAGGTGAATTTTAGAATATTACAATCCCTTTTTTACGACATAGTGAGTGAGAGAGAGAGAGAGAGAGAGAGAGAGAGAGAGAGAGAGAGAGAGAGAGAGAGAGAGAGAGAGAGAGATTATTTTTGTCATCAATATTCCAAGATTATATTACACATGTATTGTAACAAGGAATTGGACCGAAAGAAAAGATAACAAAATTATACAAACAGATAACAAAATTATATAAACAACATTTCGATTGTTTATTTGAGGGCTATATAATTAGATGGGAAACCCACCCACAATGTTATTTCCACTTATACCTAAGCTCATATCGATCAGCGAATTGGTTGAAGAAGAAAGCACCATCGGTCTGGATTTGCCACCAGCACTTGGTGTCACATTTGAGCAAATCCTTCTCTTCACGATAAACCTCGAAACTTCCTGAGACATTCTTCCATTGCATGTAACACCAAAATAATGTACTAGGGACAAAGACGTTGGGCCTAAACCTCCAACTGAAGAAATCATGGAAGTTCAAGGTGTGCCAACCGAGATCATCATCTTTGGACCTACAGTGGATAGTGAGCGGAATGCCCCTACCCAAATAGTTCGTGATGTTGACATGGTTGTAGATGCGCCCATCGCAGAATGAAGCATGGCACGAGAAGATGATCAGCAAACAAGGAAAAATGATACCTATGAGAGAGCGAAGGTTGTTGCTACTCGAAGCCATTGTTCTTCTGATCGTCTCCTTCCAAACCAAAGAGCACAAGAAAATCTTCAAAACGAAAGATGTCCTTGCAGCATCCTGGCCCAGAAACGCCTTATATAATCATGCAATAGAAGACAAATAAATGGTTACACATTCATTAGGACATTTAAGGATCAAATATCATCTCTAATCTGTCACTTTATTCATTATTCCATAAATTCGACGGCTCATACATTTGCTAATTGAAGAATATGTCAGTCACTGGTTTAGTAATTCGATGTCAAACATATCCACCCTGCGACCCGCTGAAGCCGTCGACACGGGTGAGCGGCCGTCGAAGGCTTCGATGGGACCCGTCGAAGGTTTCGATGGGAGAGCTCCCGTCGGAATCATCGACGGGTTCTCCTGTCAAATCCTGTCGAAACCTATGAAGGGCTGACACTCTTCCATCCGACTTGGTAGCTTCTGACGGCTAAATCCATGGAAAGTTTCGAAGGACGACCTTTTCTTCGGAAGTTGCGATAGATTTTACCCGTCAAAAATTTCAAAGGTGATTTGTCCGTCGCCGACATCCGCCAAAACTTCTGAAGAGATCATCGATAATTCTTTCCAATGGCGAAATTTGCAACAAACTACTGTTCTATGCACCAAGCCCCTTTTGTGACGGATTTCGAAGGTTATATCCGTCGCAAAATCATAATATTCTTGTAGTGTTTGTTTTGGCATTTTATTTGTCCAAGGGATGTGGTCTCCCTTCTCTCGTCTCTCACAACTCCATATCTCCAATACTGATGCGTCGTCTCTATATATGTCCAGGCAATTGATCTTTTCTTTTGTTGGGGTTAGAGAAATGTTGACTTCGGGTTCAAGTTTATATATGATCGCTCGGTAGTTAGGAATGATACAATGGACACTTGAAACTCGGATCATCACGTATAATATATACACAGAAAGAGGAGCTAGTAGGAAATGCATGACATGAATAATTTCTCCTCGAGCTCCTTTACGTTAATTTCAGGGAAATTAAAATAGTCTTCAAATTCTTATTTTTTTTCTTAGTTTATGGGAAGGAAGAGAGAAACAGGAAGTGTGTCGCACTGATTTTAACAACAAATGAGACAACGAGAAAGATTTAATCTACTGGCACTTTTTTATCTCATTAAAAGAGCTCTCTTTTTGTCATGGGTGAGAGAGACCTTAAATAAATTGATACTCTTTATCTTTAAGCAACAAGTACCCCGACACATTGTCAGATCCGATAACAAGGCTTATTCCATGCCATATGCATCATACATGCACATGTTTCACGAATAGAAAGTGAAAAAAAAAACACAACGCCATGTTACCACTTATATCTAAGTATGTATTCATCGTCGAACTGTTTATAGAAGAAGGCTCCTTCTTTCCGAATGCTCCAAAAGCACTTGGTGTCGCACCTGTTTACGTCCTTGTCCTCCCGGTAAACATCGAAACTTGCAAAGACCTTGTTCCACTTCATGGTGCACCAAAACAACGTGTTAGCGAAAAACACGTTGGGCCTGAACCGCCAACTGAAGAACTCATGGTACTTCAAGGTATGCTGCCCGAGATCGTCATCTTTGGATTTGCAGTGGATGGTCAATGGAATTCCAGGGCACAAATCGTTTGTGATGTTGACATGGGCGTAAATACGTCCGTAGCCGATGGGAACGCGAGACGAGAGAAAGAGCAGTGAACACAAGAGGATGATTCTAGGAGACGAAGCCATTTATAATTCTACTCCTTGGACGGTAGAGAAGAGAAATGTAGAAAAATTAATCCTGGTAAATGTGAGTAGTGTGTTCAGGACTCAAAATCTTATATAAAAAAGATACGAAGAAATAGTCATTCCGTTGATTAAGCAGATTAATTCGCGAATATTCCTTGCAGTATACCCGACTGCCCATGATTTCTAGCTAGAACAATGTAATAGAATATTCCTTCAATATACTTAATTACGATTCAGTTTGCCGAATACTATGTATATGTAGTTCTGATTTATAGCTACAAATTAATGGTGGAAATCTAAGTATATCCTATACATATATTTATGATTAATTGTCACTGGGTCCTAATTAATAGTATTTTCTTTTTTCCTAATAAGTAAGAGTTAATGGCATTCGAAAATATCCTTTAATGCCGGTTTGTCACAACTCAATGGTTATCCCGGTGTTAATGCATGTAAAAAAATTAATAAAGTTTCAACCTTCCTGGAAATTTTAATTGAGCACTTTTTTCACCTTTGATAAGTTTACATTCGGTAAATTTTTTTATCTTTTTATTAGTTGTTCTATGTTTAGATTTGCTTGATTTTCCTTTCCATATTTTATCGTATATCTCCACTGATTTTGTATATGGAATCATCATTCTCCTTCAGTTTTCACGAATTACGTTATGATTTTCCTGTGGGATCTTTTGATTGGTGTTCAACTGAACATCTGTTCTTTAAAAAGTAACAGTATACATCAACAAAAATATGTGCATGTAGGTTGGATCAACTGTTTGACTATTTATATTATCTTGATTTTTTTTACGACCGCGTCTTTTTATAGGGTTTATGACCATATCTTCATAAATCAAGGTCTCAAAAGTCATCCAGCTTTAATTTTACCAATTATTAGAATATTTACCGACAAAAATTTTGACGTGACACATATCTCAATAATTTCTCACTTCTTCGTATCAAATTAAAAATTAATAAAATTTTTAAAAAGGGTAGCAACACTATAAAGAGATTGGTCTTATATGTCACTTTAACCAATGATTACATCCCTAGTGAAGTTTTATTTTTATAATTTGAATTACTTTGAACTCCTATTTAATATGTCCAATGATCCTTGCATTTATGACATAACAGAACAGTGAGAAATTATTATTTTATATAAAATGTAAATTATTTTAGATAAAAATGTATGCATAATTTTATATTATATATAAAATATAGAAATAGATGACGATGATATAAAATTTGACCTTTAAAAATTAACACATTTCAGTTAGAATTTATTTTTAGTAAATGAAAAAGTTTCTTTTGTAATATATAAAAATATTATGGAATACTAAAAGTCAAATGTTATGAATAACATGTAACCTTAATGTACATTAACAAGTGTTTTCATTTAGACTCCTAATACTAATACAAATTTGTTAATAAAAAATTCTAAAATTCTAAAATAAGTGAAAGGAGTAATGGTGAAAGGAGAGAGCACCTCATCCTATTTGCATAATTGTCATGATCATGACTTTATATTATATATAGAATATAGATATAGAGATAGATTACAAAAAACAAGATATAAGGTAAAGTAAATAAAAAAATTAAAGTAAATAGCTCATTTATTGTTTGAAATTGTTAATGTAATTATTCTAGCAAGTATAACAATTAGAATCAAATAATAAGTAAGAGTTATGGATTCCACAAAAACTAGTGACTTATTTACCTTCTAACACTAGTTAATTAATTGAAATAAAAATATATTGTGATTTTATAATAAAGTTATAATAAAAATAACGATGTTGTCTCAAATGTTCAAATTTTTAATTAATGAAAGAAAAAAATTTAATATTCAGACATTTAATATGATTTTTTAAATTTAATTATGTCAAATGAAGTATTAAGTTAGAGAAGTGATTAATAATAAGAAACAGAGAAGAACGAGGCCATGTCAAAAGCATGTTGAACATCTAAAATCAGAGGGAGACCCGGGAGGAGATGGTGGCATTGGTGGTCCCTCGCGAGTGCAAGATGTCTGCCACGATTGTCGTGCTGGTGGAGCCATAGTTGTAGTTCCACGCCTGCTGCATGGGGCCACGCGCGAAGCACTTCTTTCTCGGGGCGCACCGATATAACGCAAGTTCTGATCGTCGCAACACACCGGACCATCCTTGTCTGCTATTCTGTTGAAATTTGCATAACATTCGAACCATGCAATGTGAATCATCTTGTCGGTCTCTTCCTCTCCCTATCTGAATAATTAATAAAGATTGGATTTATATAATGGAATGCACAACTCTAGTGGACATTGATAGCATTTCATTATGTAATGGAACCTTTTATTAATTGTAAAAATATAAATAAAATTTTAGTTTTATTATATTAATGAATTATTAATTGATATATTAAAAAATGAAATAATTTTTAAATTTATAATAATAATAATAATAATAATAATAATAATAATAATAATAATAATAATAATAATAATAATAATAATAATAATAATTGCATCACACAAATAATACTTAATTAAATATTTTAGAAGTGTGTTCGGAGATAAATTTTTACATATTAGTTATTTTAAAAAATCTAGTTGCATAATCAAATTAATTAATTAGTACATCAACATGTACCAAACCGGTGACACATCAAACTAGAGCCTTGGAATGCTATGCACCTAGAAGATTATTCAATTATTAGTGCCCGACCTAAAATCAGAATTAATTAGTTTGAATTCGTACATATTAATTCATCTATAGCTCATAAGTTATTAACTAAATCTGATTGAATAAATAATTAACTTTGTCACATGCTAACTATTTATTTTCCATTGCGACCTTCGAGCCAACTTTCACTAAGCAAATCACAGATGACCGAATCAAGTCGAAGAAGTGTGAATAAAAAATCGTTTAACTTGTATACATGAGAATATATTCTATAATTTTATTATTATATATATCTATAATTTTATCATTAAAAAACTTTTCTACCATCGAAAATAATTAATTAAAGTGCAATAAGATACACAAAAAATAATTAAAAAATAGTCAGGTTCATACTGTTGAAATTGGTGAATACTTCAGGGCCCTTTATTTCTCACACCGAGTTCGTCCATGTGAATTTAGGGGAATCTCCGTGTGGTTCGGATTAGATTTTTTCTCTATTTAGGTCGGATTTTGAACCCATTTAAGAGAGACTATTTATAACTTATTTTCATATGTAATCTGGGTTGCGGCTGTCATCAAAACGATATAGTGAAACATCTTTGTAGGACGTAGTCCTAATCTCAAGAGTGAATCTGGATAAATCATGTGTCTCTATTTTTTTACAATCTCTTTGCGATTTTCTCTTCCTGTTCTCAAATTTTGCCATCACATACGTCTTGTCAGATACATGGCTTGGGTGAAGAAGGCGGTTGATTCGAGTCGTCGGTCGACCGTCCAAAGTTGGGGAAGATGGCAGCGGTGTCGAGGAACGTGACGCGAGTGTAGAACTACTTGCCGTCGCACCCGCTGATGGCCTGTCCAACGATCCCGTCGAAGAAGACCTGGGTGACGATGTCACCCACCTTCAGCTGGCGCCACCTTTGTCTGTGAAGAGTTGCTCATCCAATGCCTTCCATTATAATGCATCATCGATAAGAATCAATACAACATGATAATTAACTAATGTCCCATGCACACATACGTACGTGTTCATCCTGCCACTGGACGGCCACGTCGACCTCAAAGATGCCTTTGATGTACTCATCAGGGAGATGATGTCACATCGGGCAGTAGAGACATGACAACACCTCCTCACGAACTTGAGCAGCACGCATAGCACCAAGAAGAAATCCATGGAGCCCCAGCTCCCTGCGTCATGCAACGACGGCAAGTTCGCACGCAGCCCGGCCATATCCAGATGACACCAGGGCAGGAACTGCCCCATCACCAGCCGGTCGAGTCTCTCCACCATTGTCGCCCCAGCGGCACTCCCCTCGGTAGCACCAACCCCAGCAAGAACAGCTCTTGCGTTACATGGTTCCTGATTGAGGAAGTTACAGGTTATATAAAAAAAAAGGTTATGAAATTCAATCTTAGACGTATTGAGGGGGTACAGAGGCGTGCATGGGGCTAGCCATGTACCGACGGAGCTCTACAATGTGGAAGAACATGAACATGAGTAACTGTGTGTGTGAGAGAGAGATATGGCACTGGATCATTCAACGTCTTCCGGCGATTTACACGAATCACAAGGACTTCATGGCCATGAAGTCCTTGTTCCACGCACTGAGTTTATTTTGTCGTCGCTGAGCACCACCAGGTTGTTGCTGGCCATGGCCGTCGCATTCGGGCTCCCGAAGACGCCATCGCCCTAGACGATGAACAGGTTGGAGTCCCGAGCCATGTACCGACGAAAACTCTGCAACGTGGAAGAAGAACATGAACATGAGCAACTGTGTGTGTGCGCGGGAGAGAGGGAGATGGCACTGGATCATTCAACGTCTTCTCGGCAATCTGCACGAATCACAAGGACTTCACGGCCTTGTTCCACGCACTGAGTTTCTTTTGTCATCGCTGAGCACCACCAGGTTGTTGCTCACCCTAGATGATGAATAGGTTGGAGTCCCAAGATGGCATGATGCTATACGCCTGGCTGCATCCTTTCTGGCCGAGAAGTAAAAATGGATTGAAAAATGCTCGATGTTTTCATCCAACACTTCATTCAAGAGTCATCAGTTTTGATCCGTTGCGATATCAAGTGTCATCAGTTTTATCATCAAAAGGTTTATGAGATTTTGATCCATTGCGATATCAAGAGTCATCAGTTTTATCATCAAAAGGTTTATGAGATTTTAATGAGCATCGATACTTGGAATTTTTAGCACGTTACTGTGAAGGTATATGTTGTAACAACTATAAAATTTCAAACATGGAGAACAACAAGTGGAAACAAAGAATCAAACACATGGAAAGAAGAAAGAAAGCAAAGCAAATTGAATTCAAATCAGAAACAAAAGAAAAAAAGGAAACAAAGAACTTGAAATCGGAAAGGAAAATTGCCTTCCCCGATTTCTTTTTCCGATTAGGACTCCACCTATCCCTCCTTGAATCCGATGGCCTAAGGCTATAAAAAGGTATGAGGAGGAACCTAATGCATGCAAAATATAACATATTTTAAATTATTATTTTAATTAATTCTTCTATAATTTAATCATGGTCAGTTTTAGTCATAATTATGGATTTATTGATTTTAATTGTTAATTCTTTGAATATTTTAATTATGGATGGATTAATTAAAAAATTAATAATTATTTTGCAGAAAATGCAATTATCCGAGGGATTATGTTATCGGTCGTAATTCAGTTGCAATATGATTTATTGGCCATAATTCGATAATTAAAGTTTATCAGGCAAGAACTCCGTATCTATCCTTAACCAAGTTTATCGGCCGAGAACATCAAGTTGGGCAAAAGTTTATCGGCCGCAATCCAAAAGTTTATTGGCCGAGATACAAATAAGAACCTTTATCTTGGGGGCAAAACGTATCACCAATCAAGTTTATCGGCCGTAAAATTCAACCGTAATGGAGATGAACATTTATCATTAGGCGATAAAGCATTGAGAAGCGGGCGCAAAACACACCATCCATTAAGTATCGGCCGCAAAATCAATTTTATCCTTAACCAACAAAAGCTTTGCGGCCGATAACTTTATTCATTAAGCAAAGTTTATTGGCCGAGAATCATCAACAATGATTTATCGGGTGCAAAACCGATAGAGTTGTATCCGTGGCTGAGATTTAAAAGTTCAAAGTTTTATCGGTCGTAAAACTTTTATCATCAGAGAGGATAGAGTTGTAGTTTTATCTCAACAAATTAAATTCGGCTGTACGATATTCAGACCGTGATCAAAGAAGTCCGTCCGCACCCTATAAATAGAGGAGGAAGCCATCATCCCAACTCGTGCCTTGAAGTTTGGTTTTCTTTCACAGCAAGTCGTGAGCTTCGCGGGCTTCGACGAGAGAGAGATTCGATCGGACGGCTGTTCCAGACGCTCCGACGACATCCAAGGATCCTGATTTTATTCTTGGTGTAATTCTTCCAATTATTGTTATTTTGTTATCATCTCTTTGCAATTCTAGGATGAACTCCATATTTTAATTATTTTATTTTAGGATATTATTATTGAAGGAAAATTTTGTGAACCTTCATTTTATTGTTATTGAATTTCTTTTGATAAATTTTTAATTGTGTTTAGTGCTTTTGATTTAATTATTTAAAATTTTGAGTTGAGTAATTACCAGTTTGTGGACTACTTAATTCCATATTTTACTTAGTTAAATTAAATGATTTATTGAGAAATTAAAAATTGACATAGATCTAATAACTAGTGTGTGGAGAATTAGATCTATGTGGTCTGTTAATCTATATCAGTTTGTAGAGTGATTAATAGTTTATGATTTTCATACTAATGCATCTTAATTTTAATCTCTTTTGACGAATACCAGTTTGTGGGACTTCAGTTTTGATTAAATTTAAAATAGTTTGATTTGCTAGATTAAATAACAGAATTACCAGTTTGTGGACTCTGTGATGTTAATCTTATAAATTAATAACTTAAGAAATTTTTTAATCCATCTTAAAAATTTTAATTTATCTTTTCTGATTCACATAATTATCCTTAATTTATTATCATCCTAAGACCAACTTCAACACCATTATCTTATCTTTATCTTATTTTCTTTATTTTTACAAAACCTATTTCCAAAATCCATGTTTTTCTTCTCTTATTAATTTATAAGATCAGATATTTTATTAATAATATTCCTCGTGGGTTCGACACTCTTACTCATATTACTATATTACTTGAGCGACTAGTGCACTTGCTAGTGATTCTATTTTGCTACATCATTTTAACGCATCAAAACCTTTGTGCCTCCCCTTGGACCTCCACGATCAGCCGCCGCCACCATCTCCTTTCCTTTGTTCTCCTTCTCCCTCTCCGGCGGACTGCGCTCGCACACGAGGACGACAGGAGCAAGCAGCGGACGTCCGATGCACACAACAGCCTTCCTCGACGTCTGTGAAGGCAAGACACACCTCGATCCCCCGCTGACCAAAAGTGACCGAAGTCGAGGCAGTCGACGTAGGAAATGCCGGCGAACCAAAAGCGATCGGAAAGGTATCTTAGAAGTCTAATCTCCTTATGCTATGATTTGTTAATCATAAAATGCGTGTGATGACCCCATATTGATCTAGAGATCATGAACTACATTTTTTGTATTATAACCATCATGAATCGACGACTGGAAGTTGGCCAGAAAAATAGAAGAAGACGAGCACGGATCTGCGCACTAGCAACCCGACCCGGGTCGATGATGACTTGGCCCGGATCTCACTTGGACACGGCCCGGGTCTAAGTAGACCCAGCCCGAACCACCTCGTCGACGAAGTCACATGATTCATCGTACAACAATTCGACCGAGTCGGATCCCGACTTGTCCCGGGTCGCATCGATCGGACACGATCGGACCGAGCACAGGCTCGACCGAGGTGACGGTCAGTTTACAGTCCATAACTTGGCCCGAGACAGCTATCTACAAGGATCGGGCCATGTGCCCTAGCCATCCGACAACGACCCAGTCCGGGTCTTTCCCAACCCGGCTCGAGTCCTGTCCGATAGGTTAATTGTTCTCTGTTTTGGTTCCGATCTTTCTCCGATTGGGCCCCACTTTCGACAGGCCCACCTGAGGCCCTGTTCAAGATTGTAAAGATTATAATGTGTCTTTCTCATCCGAAGGATGGGTTAGGATTTGACATAAAGAATAAAGTAATAGGACATAAGCTTGTTGCCTCAGGGAAACGGGATCTGATTCTACCCTTTCTCTGATCTTGATTTTGAACCTCACAGATTAATAAATAAGATAAGTAAATTAAAGATGAAACTACGAAATTACTATGTGTCGTCCAAAGTACAGAGTAAAGATCATGGTATAGTACAGAGGAGGGGCAGATAACTGAGCTGAGGAGACAATGAACCTTAACGACCACTACTCCTGGAGTATAGGTCCTCTCCCACCTGTATTTTAAAAAGGGTTATGCATGGACATATCTCCTTCCCTAAAAAGGGCATTATATTGTTTACAGAGTATAGCGCCAAAGGGACATGTAGCTTAGCTACGGAGACAGCGAACCCACGAATCCTTAACGACTACTGTTCCTGATGTACAGGTCCTCTCCCACCTGTATCATGAAGAGGGTATGCATTGGCATTACACCTTCCCCAAAGTGAGCATCCCTAGTTTCATAGATGCATAGAGGCACCTCTGACTTTCCAACCTAATAAAGTCGAGCTCGATTAGGACAACAAACTTCAAGGATTGTATAGTAATGTAAAAGATGTAGTACATCGCATAGTAAAGTATGATATGGTAACATACAAATATGGCACAATAAAAACAAAGTATAATTATCGTAAAGTACATAGCATGGTATAGTAAAGACATATTATTGTTACAGCATTAAATCGAGTATAGTAAAGAATAAGGTACTGACCATGATAAGAAAAGATGGGACCACCTGTTTATAGTAAAGCATTGCTTACCCATTATTGACTTCCGCATAATTTGATTATTAATTTATAGCCTACATTTTCTATTGCACTGAGCGTTTTCGCTCACGGGTATTCCATATCCCTGTATTTAGGATTTTGCAATTAGAACCTTGTTAAAGAGGAGTAATTGAAGGGCGCAGAGCTCAAGGGTCGCTGCACATGACTCATCAAGCAATAGTATTTTTTTCTTTCATTTGCATTAGTTTGTTTCCGCATTATTGGATAATTTGGTCTTTCCTCTTGAAATTAGACATGTGGTCATTTGTTTAGACCTATTGGATATTATTTTCATTTCTTTTTCATTATGGATTGCACTAGATGTGGTGCCTTTTGACATTCTAGAGTTCTTTCTTCCGCAATAAAGCTTTTATCGAGTTTATCACTATTTTATTCGTTGCCACGTGTGCTATTCGTTGAATGGTCAAAGTTATCATATAGTCAAGAGTTAGCAAACAGTGTACGACCCCCAAGGTCAACCCGACCGCCTACGTGATAGAAGGGCCGATTTTGGAGCGTCACATATGTAGTATTAGGTGCATTGTGAGGATAGATTTATTTATTACTATCATAAGTGTGTTCAACAATTGTAACATTAGCTGGGGAGAAATAAAATGACAAAGCTTCTAAAAATTTAACAAAAAAGATAATACATATTGGTGCAAATGTAGAAGCTTGAAACCGACATTTGAATATCCGCTTTATATAAATATAAGAATCGATCGTACCTATCATTCAAATATATAAATATAAGAATCAATCGTACCTATCATTCAAAGCAGCATATAAGCTGTACTCATTTTACTCTATGCGACTCTGATGTAGTAATTACTCTAAGATCACTGTCGTACGAGCACGGGCCTCAATACATACGTATGGTCATGGTCCAAACTTTTGAAAAACAACATGCAAAACTGTAGATGCTATCGATCTCTCCACGTACCTTTTTATTTCTTACAAAAGTACTACAGATATATAATTAAAAGGTTAAAGGAACAAGAAACATAAGAACTGTAGATATTCGACAAACCAAAAAAATTTCTTCCAATTAAAGTGTGCAGAGATTGTTTGTAGTTTGCAGCAAATTAAGCAGCATGCAGACAGTTGTTTGATCACCAACATGGATGCATCTGCGCGGAATTAAAGACACCAGCTGCGGCGTGCAGCGCTTTATTATGATGCTCTTGCAGTTGGCTGCTGTTAATTTTCTTCATCTGAAAGGAGAGCATTGCAGTTTGCTTCGAAGGAGACTGTGACGATGATCCGTGGTTTGGCCAATGCTGCCCAGCTGAGATCGAGTCCTTTATATGCATAAATGATTGAGCTGGTGTGCTGGCCGTGGCATCTGAGAGGAACGGAGATGTAGTTTCTCCAGGGTTAGATGAAGGCCAAGGATTTGCTGACACGAGGGAGAGAACTCCAGGAAGATCCAGTTTTCCTCCTCTTCTGGAAGCTGTCGAAACTGCTGTGGAAACTGGAGATGACTAAACAGTTAATAACAGTCAAGAGTCATATACATATATATGTCAGTTCTGCATGAATAAAGTGTCAAATAATTGAATAGCTCTGAACATAACGAGCAAATGAATGAACAAAATAACATACTTTGATTCAGAACTCCTGCGGTGCCTCCTTTGGATTGCAGGGTCCTCTTGAGTTCATTAAAAAGAGCAGACCGAGAAGTCGACAGTTGAGCATTGGGCACAAGAAGTTGTCCAGCTTCAGCTTCTGCATTGTTCATTAATGGCCAGCTTCCGGCTCGTGCGAGCTTGGAATCATGCAAATGGCCCCATGCAGAACTTACACCAGGCCCACTGTTGCCATTAGGTGTCTTGTCGCAAAGGAAGCAAATCTGATGTCCATCATCCTCTTGATCATCTGTATGAATTAACTAATTAATTACCTACTCAAAAGTTTGTAGTGCTTCATCCTTAAAGCATATTGCTCTCGGATTTTTTTACTTGAAATGTCGAAAGTATCACCATTATCTGATAGAGTTTCTTTACCCTAAAAGGGAAAAGTTAAAGCGCAAGTTCATGCTAAGTTGTGTGCATCTTAACATACCACAAGTAGAAAAAGTAAAGATTGATGAAAAGAACGAAATCATGTCCAGTTGCGGTTTTCGGCGTCGCGCATTATGATCAGACAAACGTTTGCGGCAGCTTCTCTTCTTCTGATCAAACTCCAGCAGTTCATGGAACCTGGAAAGGGGTACGTGTGTCATGATCATGCATAGTTGATTAAATGATGCGGGGCATGTCAAAAACCTGATCTGCCATTGACGAGGTGTTCTCAGATCTGAAAGAGACACAACTTTGGTGGGAAAGGACCTTCCCTACTCAAAGATATTTTTGTCCCTTTTGTATACTGGAATAAAAAAAACTATTACAGCAACTAAACTTTGCTATTTATTCTCCCACACGAATACTACTCTTTAAATCAATATATAGAGTCTATAGAAATGTCTACTAACTAACAAACAGGAATTAGTTGTACGATGAATGTTTCAGTGCCGCTACATCAAATACGGAAAATAACAACCAACGACGGTTCGCGCAGTTGGTAAGCGGGCTGCGCCCCCACGAATCAGTTAGCTTCAGATTCTAATCTTGGAGTCGTCATCTTGGCTAGGAGTTTAACCTTTTCATTCAACTGATACCGGATTAGTCAAGTGCTAATAGTCTATCGAAAAAAAAGGAAATTACTGTAAGAACAAAAGAACTCTGTGCATTTCCATCAGGGAAACTGCATATATATACATTCCTTTCTTGCAAACGCAGAAACAACGTTGGTTAATCAACGTCATGAACTAATCAAGAACAAAATAGATGCTACCTGCTACATTGCTGACAGAATCGGCGCTCCTGGCCGGCCACGATGACTCTTGGGCACTTAGTGTGGTCTTCACAGACCCTGTGCTTGCGGTAGTACTCCTTAGCTGCACTGAGCTCAATATCACAACCTTCAACCTGGCAGTAGACCTTCTGCCGCAAGCTCTGATCACATTCTCTAGGCTTCTTCGACAGCGCAGCATGCTGCTGGTCCGCCAACGAAGCTTCCTCGAAGTAGGTCCTCTTGCCGAGATTCAGACTGATAGGCGACGAAGACTCTTCGGTTCGGACAGCCGCCGCCTCAGCTGCTGGAGAAGATATTTCAGCGTCCGTATCAAAGAATGTAACGCCGTTGTGATAGTCATCGAACTCTAGCACTGATGATGGTACCACGTCTGCTATTCTGGGCGAAGAGCCGGTGGAAGAGAACTTGTCCATCTCGGAGCCGGATGACAAAGCACCGCCCGCCCAGCTGCTGCCGCTGCCGCCGACCGGTGGCTTGTAGTCCCCAGCATCGCAGGGCAGCGGAATGTCGCAGTCCCACAAGGAGGGGGTTCTGGCATTCCACTCCATTGCCGAAACAACGACCAACGACTGCTCCCAAATTGAGATTTCAGAGAATCTAAGAAGTGCCAAAAGAAAGATTGGTACGATCATCAAAGCTTATAAACTTTAGAACTCCACCATTGTTATCAGATGTATACCTTGTTATCTGTCTGATCACTCATACGAATACAAGGTCAAATGGAATGAGAAGGGGTGGGGGGGAGGACAAGTTCAGCCTTGCAACTGGGATGGTATCCTCACTACTGGGATTACCTAGATATTGCAGCATGCTTAACATTGTGATCCATGCTCTATATATACATATATATAAGCGCGTGAAGCTAGCACTTTCCACATGAGGGTGTGTCGAACGATTTTAGACACATTTTCTTTCGATATATTTCATCTTTAATAGTTCATAGGATATAACAAAAATATGATTTAAATCGTCAATAATAATTATATTCATTATTTTTAATTTTTTATTAACTTTTGCACATTATTATTTTTCATAATAAATATAATCATTTTAGATAACTAAGTTATTAATAAAGAAAGAGATAAAAATAATAATAAAATATGGGTGAAGCTGTTTAAAATGCGTTTCAGTGAAAAATGCTTCACGTTCATTTTTTCATATATATATATATATATACATACCTAGACGTAATACAGACTTTGTTTTGTACGTTTTGATTTTGTGGGGGATCCAGTGAAACCATTGTGGTCCTAATTAAACATTAAACACATAGATTAGGGAATCTATATTTAACACAGATGATAACCTCTAAATTATTTCTGCTATTAGTTGTATCTGAAGCCAGAATTTATACACAGTTTTTGCATCTTGTTGATCACGTACCACCTTAATCAATGCACATATTCAAAGTAACTATAACTAACACAGCTGGGTTACTTTGGTTTAACTACTAACATCATTAAATAACAAAGTACACGTTCATTTATTTGAAATGGAGTGATAAGTATATAGCTCCTCATTATTTAATCAATGTTTCTCGTTCAATTTTTACTTATGAAACATTTTTTTTTACTGATCAGGGAGTACATAAATTAATTTGATGATACTGTATTTATATTTCCATTATCATTCTGAATATAGTAACAAAAAAGAAGACACCTGCATAGAAGTTTACGTGTTTACCGTTATGCATGCCTGCATATTAAATGTGCTTGTATCTGTATATTTGTTTATTTTTTTCCATATATGTTCATGTGTCCTAACGAAAGGTCTGGGAAGTATCTCTAGGTAGCATGCAGCTAATGTGTACAAACGATAGCCACAGGGAAAAAGATGCAAGTAACCGATGACTTAGGAGCATGCATACGACTATATAAATGTTATATACTGGGGAGAAAAGCATAGTAAATAATTCTGTCGTTACAGAACTTAATTCAATCACACTTCTTAATTGTTTTAGAGCTTAATTCACTATTAGAAAAACGCTGACTACCGATGGTTCGGACCGTCGATAATCAGCCTGAAAACCGTCGGTAAAGCAATTACCGACGGTTTTTTAGTCGGAATCGATCCGTCGGAAAAACGCTCGTCGCAAACCGATTTGCGACGGTTGAAAAAAATTCGTCGAAAATATCGACGGTTCTGACCGTCGGAACAGTCCCCGACGGTTGCAACCGCCGGAAAAGACCGGCGGTCCGAACCGTCGAAATTTCTGACGGTTGCAACCGCCGGAAAAAGGCCGGTGGTTCGAACCGTCATAACTTTTCGACGGTCAGAACTATTAAAATTTCGACGGGCGTCGCAACCATCGCAAATATTTTTTTAAATATAAAAAAATTAGCGGCCGGATCATGCCGCGGCCAAATCATGCCGCGGCCAAATCCGACCGGCCGCGGCAGCCTGGCGGCCGATCCGGCCGCTGGAGGTCGGATCCGGCCGCTGGAGGCCAGATCCGGCAGCCTGGCGGCCGATCCGGCCGCTGGAGGTCGAATCCGGCCGCCTGGCGGCCGATCGGCTGCTGGGGGCCGGATTCGAACGACCACGGCCGGATCCGACCGCCAGCGGCGAGATCCGGCCCGGCCTCTGGCCGGAGAGAGAAAGAGAGAGAGAGACGTCGGCGCGAAGCTGGAGAGAGAAAGAGAGAGGGTCGCCGGCGCGGGAGAGGGTCGCCGGCGTCCGGCGCGGGAGAGGGTGCTCACGGCCGGGAGAGAGAGAGGAGAGGAGGGAGAGAGAGAGGAGTGGAGGGAGGAGGGAGAGAGAGAAGAGGGAGGAGGAGGAATATAAAGTGAAAAAGTGGAAAGAAAGCGGGAAAAAGAAAAAAAAGTGGGATAACGAAATTTTAATTACCGACTATTTCAGCTGTTGAAAACATAAATATTAATTATTTTTATAATTACCGACGGTTGTGACCGTCGAAAATATATTTAATTATATATAATATTTATTTTTTATTTTACCGATGGTTTGAACTATCGGTAATCGTTACCATTACCGACAGTTTGGGCCGTCGCTAGTTATATTAATAAAATATTCTTTATATGATATTATTATACATTTATCGACGGTTACGATCTTCGAAAATTGCGGCGGATGGATATCCGTCGGAAATATCGACGTTCCTAATCGTCGAAAAATTTAATAATAATATAATACATTTCATAATTTATTTTTTTATTTCCGATGGTCGTGACCGTCGGAAAATCCATCGGAAAAATTTAATAATAATATAAAAAATACATAATTTAATTTTTTCATTTTCGAAAGTCATAACCGTCGGAAAAGTCGTCGTAAAATTACGACGAATGGATATTCGTCGGAAATATCGACGTTCTTAATCGTCGAAAAATTAAATAATAATATAAATTATTTTCGACGGTCATAACCGTCGAAAATGGAACCGTCGAAAAATCCGTTGCAAATTGCGACGGATTTAGAACCATCGGAAATTATCCGTCGAAAAATCGCGATTTTCTTGTAGTGATTTGTGCATACTATATTCATAATGTGACGAAAAGGAGACGTATATAGTATTATTTTGTACAAGTTTTACTGTAACTCCAGTACCAATTTGTATACTAGAAAATATGATCATGACTTATATGATATTTTGCAATTTGACTTTCATTTAGAGGAACGTGGAAGTGAAGAGCTGATCGGTCAATTTTAGTTAACATTTTATGAGATGAGAGCATGTGATGACAGACCTCCAATTCCAGGGTCTCGCAAGTCGTAACAGGTAATGCGTATAAATGCCAACGAGCTATGGGACGTTAATACCGAAACCATACTCTATACATGTGGTCTCCCCCACTTGAGGTTTAGAATATAATTATTCATCTTTATTCGAATCTAATTAGTTAAACAGGCTTAATTGAATAATTAATTTAGTTAATTCTATACGTGGTCAAAAAGTTCAAACAGCGACTTTTTTGCATGGGGCACGGCGACAATAACAATGTTCTACAAACTCTGGGCATTATATCATTATTATTAGTAGTCATTAACTTGGTCAATTAATCAACCTAATTACCTATATATATAAACCATGGCCATGAATATTAGTTAATTGTTTGATCTCGAGGCCGTACGAGGCGCGTGGTCCTTTAAATCTCAGTGTTTTTCTAATAAACAAGGTAATAAACTCGAGGGCACAAGAGGCTATACATGTAACATGGGTCTGATAAGAAATTCTAGAACAAGATTAAGATCGTAAAGAAATCACAGAAAAATTAAAAGAGACACATAAGATTTATCCATGTTCACTTTTTAAAATTAGGCTTACATCTTGTAAAGAAGTTTCACTATATTTTTTTTACAACCTCACCAGATTATATATGAAAAAAGAGCAATAAATATGTCTCTCCCAAATGGGTTAAAAATCCGAACAAAATAGAAAACCCCTTAATCCACACCACACGGGTCGGCCAAACAAAAATCCAAACCCTTATAAGTTTCGAGGGCGCTGCCCCCGAAACCCCGCCCGCTCACTGACGAGCGGGACAACCGTCAGGGAGCGGTGCCCCCCGAGCCCCATTTTGTCAGTACATCAGTAGCACAAGTAATTTGATAATACTCAAATTCTCTTAAGCTCACGTGGACGAATCTCCGTGTGAAAAATAAAGAGTCTCGAAGTATTTACCAACTTCAATAGCGTCACAGGGACGTCTCAAGAGATCTAGAGGTCTAGAGCAAGATTATAATTTTTTTAAATATATATTTGTAGATATATATAGAGGTTAAGTACTGTGTAACCACAAAAAATGGTTACAACTTATAATCATCCGATCTCAGCCGTTGGATCAGTGATCAATGGTCCAGATATGGGCGCTGATAAATAAATAAAAAAGATCAAAAGAATAACTAATTCATAGCGCCCAGATCTGGACCATTGATCACTGATCTAACGACTGAAATCAGATGATTACAAGTTATAACCACGTTTTTATGATTATGCAGTACTTAAATCACCATTGATCATTGACCATTGATCCGATCCGGCCGCCAGCGGCCGGAGAGAAAGAGTGAGAGACGCCGGCGAAGAGGGAGAGAGTCGCCGGCGATCGACGCTTGACGTCCGGCCAGAGACTCGCCGGCCGGGAGAGGGAGAGGGAGAGGGGGGGGGGGGGGGGGAGAGAGGAGAGGAGGGAGAGAGAGGAGAGGAGGAAAGAAAATTGGGGTATTATATATATATATATATATATATATATATATATATATATATATAGGTGGAAAGATGAGAGAAAGCGGGAAAACGAAAAAAAGTGGAATGATGAAATTTTAATTACCGACGGCTCTGGTCATCGAAAAAGAAATATTAATTATTTTTAACGTTACCGACGGTTGTGACCGTCGAAAAAATATTTAATTATATATAATGTTTATTTTTATTTTACCGACGATTTGAACAGTCGGTAATTATTACTGACGATCGAAATCGTCGATAATTATGACGATTTGGACCGTCGCTAATTATATTAATAAAATATTTTTCATGTGATATTATTATACATTTACTGACGATTCCGACCGTCGAAAATTACGACGAATTTTGTGACGGATGGATATCCGTCGGAAATATCGACGTTCCTAATCGTCAAAAAATTAAATAATAATATAATAAATTACATAATTTAATTTTTTTCATTTCCGACGGTCGTAACCATTGGAAAATCCGTCGGAAATTGCAACGGATGAATATCCGTCGAAAATATCGATGTTCCTAATCATCAAAAAATTAAATAATAATATAACAAATTACATAATTTATTTTTTCATTTCCGATGATCGTAACCGTTGGAAAATCCGTCGGAAATTACGACGAATGGATATCCGTCGGAAATATCGACGTTCCTAAACGTCAAAAAATAAAATAATAATATAATAAATTATATAATTTATTATTTTTATTTCTGACGGTCGTAACCGTTGTAAAATCCGTCGTAAATTATGATGGATTTCTATCCGTCAGAAATTGCCTGTCGGAAAGTGACAATTTTCTTATAGTGATAGACGATGAAGTGGCCAACAGGTTGGATTATATTGTGATGAGTAGCGGTTTCAATGTTTCATCCAGTGGGCGGACAATTATATTTATCAGATTCTTGCATAGTTTATTAATTTATGATAAATATAAAATATAACAAGTATTTTTTGTTCACATAAAAGTTTCAATTTTATTATTCAATGCATCTCTTGAACCAAGAAATTTTATTTTTATATTGTTAAAATAGACGCACTATCAATTCTAAACACTGAGCAACATAATTAATTTTATAATTTTAATGTGGGACGAAAGAGATATGACAAAAAAAAAATTGAGCATCACTATTATCATTTCAGCTATTATTACTTCATTTTGTCCCGTAAGGATAAAAATATGTTCAACGCTTTATGATGAAGTAACGTTAGTATTTTTTAGTGACAATAGTGATATCTTTTTTTATACGAGCTCTAGATACTATTACAAATAAATGTGTAAATAATTTTTTTTAAAATTTAAGCTAAAGAGCTATATCATTAATTTTATAATTTTAACACATATTAAATGCTAAAAAAATTACAACAAGGAAATACATTATCAAAATAGGAAAATGCTGCTATAGCACTGGTACAAGATTTAATAAACATTGAAATGGAGGTTGACGAAATAAAAGAAAATACAATGGATATCGTAGTAAGACAATTAATACTCGGAAAGATAATAAAATTCCAAAAATATGTGACGATGGGCACTATTTCTTATTACTCAAATACTTCTTTAGCTCCACAATTGTCTAAAACAGATTAATTTTGAAAGAGAGAAATATATTTAACTATGATATAAAGTATTACATACAAATATATTATATGACGTAGGCAAATATTATTTATTACAAAATAAGAATAACATGTACACTTCAATATAGATAACTGGGTATCTCGGAGATTGATAACTATAAAGAAAAAAAAAGATAACTTAATCAATAAAAAACCAACATCAGCAGAAAATTGCCTATCCAACTATGCAAGAAATTTCATTTGCACAACACTTGCATGCCCTTGGCTCTGTCATTTGAAGTGCACAATTGATAGGGCAAAAAAAAAAGTAATTTTCTCATCTTTCAACTACGTCAAAAAGTATCGATTTTTCTTGTAGTCTACAAATTTTGAGAACTTTACTATGAAAAGTTTACATTTTTACCAAACTTATTAGTACATTAAGAAAACTGAATTTTAAATTGTGCATTAAATAGAAATAAGTCGTTAGTCAATCCAAATCAAAGGAGTGCACTCAAGGAATACATAACTGAGACAAGAAGGTCAAGTCATGTTAAGAGACACGAACAGAAGAATTGCCATTGTTACTTATTTAATCAGAATGTTGATCTATGATATGATATTTTTGCTTATACATGCCACGTCACGTTGCTCGCGGCTTTTCTCATTCGCCTAAAAATATGTGTATAGCATATCACATGCAACACGATGTTTTACTAAAAGAACTACAATAAATATTAATGTAATAACCGACAAGGATAAGAAAAAAGAAAAAGGGGAAAACGTGAGGGCGGCTGAGAGAAAGGAATTCAAATCCAATGTCACTCAAAAGTTTGAAAGGAAAGGGGGATTAAATTTGATCTCATCAGATTTGATTAGAAGAAGAGACTTATATAAGATTAAAAAAAAATTCCTTAAACCCCTTTTCCCTTGGAAAACCTCACGAGCCTTTTTCTTTTCCTTCTTTCCTTGCTGGCACCCTGTGCATGATCGAGCAGAGACGTCTTCTCTCTCGCCTCAATTGCAAGCAGTAATGAAACTCTCCCTTCTCCCATCATCTTCTCACGTTCTGTCCTTCTCATGCCCTCTTCGTTGAAACTTTGCAGATGGTGATCGAGAGGGAGAACAGGGAGGAAACATGGGAGGGTGCCGTTGATCAAATTTCTGACGAATCGAAGAACGGATTAATCGCGATCAAAGGTGGGTGAATCGAAATCACCTTGCATGACATCTGAATTATTTTAACCCATGCCCTAACGATATGAAAAGAAAAGAATATGAACAAGGCTCAAGTTATCATTTGAATTGTTTAATTTTTTGATTTCTCTAATTGTTTGAATTAGTATTTGATTTGTTTTGTCTTGTTGATTGTTTGATTGATTGCTAGGAGTTAGGAACCATTTTAGATTGAAGTTGCATTAGGATTCTAAAGAATTTTCGTGATTTGGAGTTTCTGCAGGACGCCTACCGATCGATCGATTCTGGTGCGTTGTTAAACACCGATCGACCGGTGTACTGATATCGCTGACGATTCAATTTACATGTCGATCGATCGATCGATGCCTCCCACCGGTCGACCGATCCTTAACCACCGGTCGACCGTTCAACTGAACGATTCGACCGATCCAATTTTCCAGAGTCAACCCATCGGTCGACCGATCTCAATAGACCGGTCGACTAACCCGAAGCCAACCGGTCGACCGTTCCCCAGAATCGGTCGATCGATTTTTAGAAACCCTTTTATTAGATTTATTAATTAATTTTCTTTTTAATTCTAACATTGCCTATGTACCATTGATCCTATTGTCTGATCCCACAGAGATCCCTCACTGTTTTTCATGATATATTCTCTTATTGATTTATTTCTTATTGATCTTATCATATACATTGAAGAAAGAACAAAGAGCCACAAGTTATTAAAAGTGATTAATAAGTTTAGATAGAAGATTAACAATGGGTTGCCAGTCTAAGCCAAGTGCAACAAGATAAGGGTAGCTCCCTTGGTCATGATTTGATCATCCACTGATCCGCACAAGGCCGTATCATTTGCTCGGCATAGCCCAAGAACCAAAGGCACCTAAAATCGTCTGATTTTAATAATAATTCAAGATCAAAAAGCATGTTTAAGTCAAGTATGCCATCATTTCAAGTTTACTATGCGTCTTCTTATTCTCATGATATCCTCTTATTATTGTTCTTATTATGATTAATAGTGTTGCCATGTTATCCTTTGTACATTCAAGTTAAGCATTATTATTTACCGCTGATGATTCTATTCATGTCATGCATTGTATATCATGTGGTTCTCCACTAGGCTGTAAAGCTTACGGGAGGACCTCCTCCCTTGTGTCTGATTTTCATAGGACTAGGTCAGTGACGAGATGAAGTAGGTGTGTGGTGACGAAGCTCTGGCGGAAAGAAAGTACATGAACCATAGGACTTTTTAGATTGTCTTTTAGTTTTTCTTTACCTTCCGCATTATAGATTCATGATGTAAGACTTATTTTATTTCTAAGAAATGATATAGCCACTTTTAGACTTCCACAAATGAAAGTTATCCTTTTTTTTATTTTCGTTATTTCTTTTCTTCCGCTGACGTGTCTCGGTCTTTGACAGAGATATGATTAATATTATGGTCAAAGTCATAGCATGCTATAGCGTCTCCGAGTTGGTCTTCGCCACGTGGGGGGGTCGATTTGGGGGCGTTACATTTATGGTATCAGAGCCTAAAGTCAAGACTCTCTTGACGTCCTAGTGTATAGAATAAGTATAGTATTGGTTCATGTGCTATCGCCAAGCAGTCACCGCACCCTCCACCGAAAAGCATTGTAAGTCAAGTTCATGTTTATGTTAAATTACTATTTATTGATGCATGATTTTATTTTATGATTAGAGGATAAACATGTCACGACGGTCAGAGCGGATTCAGGAGCAGATGGCCAGATCGAGCCAGAATGCTCATGAGGTATCGGAAGGCCCACACCTTGAAATGGGGGCCCAGCCGGGTCTCAAACATAGTCGTGGCCGAGGCCATGCACTAGGCCGCGGACGAGGCAGAGACCGCGCAGCTAGAGTGGCATTAGAAGAGCACGTTGATGAGGTTGCTCCACCTGAGTGTAGTCAGGCTGGAGGCAGTCCGTCGACGTCTAGACATCGCAATCAGGAAGCACGCCATGAGGCGTCTGAGGACACAATTCAAGCCTTCCTGAAACTTCACCCACCTCAGTATGATGGGAAGGCGGACTTTTTCAAAACTGAAGAGTGGATAGAGACCATGGACCATATTTTCAAGCTGATGAGGTGCGCTGATGGACGTAAGGTTTTATATGCCACTTACATGCTTACTGGTACTGCAATGGGCTGGTGGAAGACTACAAGGGCTACCAAGTTCAGAGGACCGGAAGAAGAGGAGATTACTTGGAAAGAATTTCAGAATGCCTTCATAACTCGCTACACACCCGAGCATGATCGCATTAACAAGCAAGAGGAGTTCCTGCAGCTGCAGCAGAGAACTATGTTTGTGGTTGATTACCACACGCAGTTCATCCAACTGGAGCAGTATTATCCGATGCGATTTGAAGGGTGTATTAGAGCTAACAAGTTTATTAATGGGCTGCACCAAACACTGAAGATTGAAGTCATGTCTAGGGATTGTGAGGATCTGGAGAAGACTGTGAGGTTGGCCACACGCATGGAAAAAGATCAAGCTGAACGCAAGGCCAAAGCTCCAGCCAAAGCGATAGAGCAGCCCAGACATCGAACGGATGATCGCCGACCATTTAGGAGGGACGATCGCCGTGATCGCCGTTTCAAGCCATACCAGTAGAGGAAAGCCCCACGACAAGCTCTAGCTCAGCAATGTCCTGCGCCACTGCAAGCACAACCTCTGAGACTGCTGCCATCACCACCGCGCCAGTCACAAGTACCACATAAACCCTTATGTCTTCATTGTGGCCGTCATCATGATGGAGAGTGCCGTAGACTGAACGACTCCTGCATTCATTGTGGACAGTTTGGACACTTTATCCAAAACTACCCACAGGCTGCCAGAGGAGGTCGAGAGAACCGAGCAGTAGGAGGTGCAAATCCCGTTGTGCAAGGTCGGGTGCACAACTTGAAAGCAGAAGTAGTCCAGAATGACAATGATGTCATTAGAGGTACTATCCCTATCGCCAATTTATCTGCTACTATTTTATTTGACTATGGGGCTACACACTCGTTTATTTCGTGTGCTCAAACTCTTAGTGTGCCTCTAAAGCAAATGCCCCATTCTATGCGTGTGAGTACACCTATGGGTACTCTCCATGCCGCCAAGTACATTCCGAATGTACCTGTCAATGTAGAAAAGAAAACTTTTATGCAAACCTCATAGTCATCCCAATGATGAATTACGACGTTATTTTGGAAATGGACTGGTTTGCATATCACGCTGCAGCCTTGCACTGTAAACAGAAGAAGATCATTATTGGGATGCAAGGCAAGCCCAAGGCAGTAATCAAGGGTACTCCATCAACAAGGAATAATGTCATCGTCTTAGCTATCAAGGCACAGAAGTTATTAGAGAAAGGATGTTGTGAGTACTTAGCTAGTGTGATCAAGACAAATGCAACTATCACTGAGCTCCAACAGATAGATGTGGTGCAGGAATTTCCAGATGTGTTTCCTGAGGACACATCCGGACTACCACCGAAATGGAAAATCGACTTTAAGATAGAGCTCCTACCAGGGATAGCATCCATCTCCAAAGCACCTTATCGCATGGCACCCGCAGAAATGCAAGAACTGAAGAAGCAGATACATGAGTTATTAGGTAAAGGATTTATCAGTCTGAGTGTCTCATCCTGGGGCGCACCGGTCTTATTTGTCAAGAAGAAGGACAGCTCCATGCAGCTTTGCATCGTCTATAGGATGCTCAATAATATGACAATAAAGAATAAGTACCCCATGCAACGTATAGACTATCTTTTCGATCAGCTGTCAAAAGTATCGATGTTCTCTAAAATAGATCTGGGTAATGGCTACCACCAGCTGAGAGTGGCCGAAGAGGACATACCGAAAATTGCCTTTTGGTCAAGATATGGCCATTACGAGTTCCTGGTCATGCTATTTGGACTGACGAATGCTCCTGCCGCCTTCATGGACTTAATGAACATGGCATTTCGACCATACCTAGATCAGTTTATCATTGTGTTCGTGGATGATATTTTGATCTATTCTTCTAGTCCAGAGCAACACCGGGAGCACCTCAGGATAGTATTGGAGACCCTGAGGCAGCACAAGCTTTATGGCAAGCTTTCAAAATGTGAATTCTGGCTGAAGGAGATCATGTTCTTGGGACATATAGTCTCTAAGAAGGGCATCGCAGTAGACCCCGCAAAAGTAGAAGCAATGACGAATTGGATGAGACCGAAGAATGCATTTGAGATTCGCAGCTTTCTTGGTCTAACAGACTATTATAGGAGGTTTATCAGGGACTTCTCCAAAATTGATGCACCCCTCACGAATCTTACAAAGAATGCGGAAAAATTTAACTGGACAGATAAGTGTGAGCAGAGTTTTCAAACTCTGAAGGACCGTTTGACTTCAGCACTAATACTCACCATATCGATAGACAGTGGTGGTTTTGTGATCTATAGTGATGCATGTGGGACAATATTGGGCTGTGTACTGATGCAACATGGCAAAGCGGTGGCCTATGCTTCTCAGTAACTAAAGAAGCATGAGATTAATTATCCCACGCATGACCTGGAATTGGCAGTTGTGGTCTTTGCTTTGAAGATCTGAATGCACTATTTGTATGGGGAGACATTCGAAATCTTCACTGATCACAAGAGCCTCAAGTACATCTTCGATCAGAAGGACCTTAATATAAGGCTTGAGCTCCTCAAGGATTATGAATTTACTATCAATTCAAGTTTACTATGCATCTTCTGATTCTCATGATATCCTCTGATTATTATTTTTATTATGATTAATAGTGCTGCCATGTTATCCTTTGTACATTCAAGTTAAGCATAATTATTTACCACTGATTATTCTATTCATGTCATGCATTGTATATCATATGGTTCCCCACTAGGTTGTAAAACTTACGGGGGGATCTCCTCCCTTGTGTCTGATTTTCATAGGACCAGGTCAATGACGAGATGGAGTAGGTGTGTAGTGACGAAGCTCTGGCGAAAAGAAAGTACATGAACTACATGACTTTTTAGATTGTCTTTTAGTTTTTTTTACCTTCCGCATTATAGATTCATGATGTAAGACTTATTTTATTTCTTATAAATGATATAGCCACTTTTAACTTTCGCAAATGAAAGTTATCCTTTTTCTTTATTTTTGTTATTTTTTCTTCCGCTGACGTGTCTCGATCTTTGACGGAGATATAGTCAATATTATGATCAAAGTTATAGCATGATGTAGTATCTCGGACTTGATCTTCGTCACGTGGCGGAGGTCGAGAATATATGATAAAACTAAGAGTAACATTCATGGACAAAAAGACCGTCGCTAGAAGAAATGCAAGAGAGTGCATTATGATAAAATTTTAATTTCCTTTGTTTTTGTCATAGATCCTTATTTTTTTTCTTTTTTTTTTATTTTCATAGTTTTAAATACTCCTTTTTTTCTTTTTTTTATAATTTTAAATACAAGGTTCATAATTCAAGGCACATCAATAATTTATTTTACTTGAATAATTTCATGTACAATATAATTAATATACTGCAAATTTACTTGAGTATAAATTTAATCAGATATTTTTTTCGTTGAAATTGGATGTTTAGCAATTATGAAATTAAGAGGTAAATTAATTCACTGGAGATAAAACTATATATTACAATTCGTTTTGTTTATTAATCAATTTAGCAGAATCTGACATTGACTAATTTAATTAAAATAAAATTGAGTCAATCTATTGATTAATGGTGAGTATAAACTGCAATAGTTAATAATAAGTAATGTAAATTTTGAAAAGTTTGGTGCAAACTAAAACAGATTTAGAACCTCGAAGCGTTGATAGGAAGAAGAGTTCCATGGCTTTTTTTTTCCTGTGAAGGTTTACTTGTCAGCAATTAGTAGACTAAGCAGCCACCAAACAAGAAGTCCAGAACATGTGCCTGTTCATAGATTGCCCCTTGGATCCTGAAAAAATACAGAGACACTGCACACTGACACACATTTGTATATCGAATTAGATAGAGAGTGGGTTAAATTTCAATTCCCAACTTTAGCTTAATATTCAAGTTATTTCCTACATTCTAGATAAAGGTTTATGAACCTTTTATGAATGAATGAAAAAAAGAATAATACAATTTTTGTATTGAGATTCACAAGCTTCAATTTTAATTATTGGAATGTAAAAAATTATGAAATTTCGCTTAACATATGAAAATACAAAATTTGAAATATTGTAATGTAAAAAATAAAGCTCAGATAAAATGGATATGAAATTATTTTATTATATAAAATGTCCTAAATATGAAATTTAATAAATTTTAGATGAAGGTTTAATTAAATAAATGAATATATAAAAATGGAAAAAAATTAAAATGTTAAATTTTTTTGTTCAGATAAACATTTAAAGTTTGATCATTGAAAATTTATTTTTGAAATGTTTATTTAAATTCAACCAAGAGGTGATTATTTAATATAATATTTTAACCAAATGAATAAATAAAGTAAAAACTTGGATAAAAGTCCAACAATTTATTTAATATCATTACATGTAAGCAATCACATTATAGAGAACAATTCTCGAATAAAAGCACAACGAACTTAAGCCAGCTATTTTACCTCGTCTCTTACATTTTAAGGTTGTTTGTCATATTCTTTCTACACTTTTGCTATTCCATAAAAAAAAAAAACTAGAGCAAATTGAGAAGAAAGGAGGGAAACCTAAAGTCTCGTCTCATGATAAATTTTTTAAAACTCTTTTATAAATTTTAGTTGTAAGATTTTGTAACTAAGAATTTTCTAATTTCAATGCTCCTGACAGTTTCCATTATTTGTGAAGAATTAACTTCAGCTGAAAATAAATTTGTTCTTGAATAGTTAGTAATTTGAATATCTTTGGGTTTTCTAAAAATTATGAGAGTAATTGTACTAGATCCCATATGAGTTTATTAAACTTTCAATTATTTTAATTTGATATGTAAAAAAATCAATAGTGCTGGATCTCTAATGTAAATTCATTAGACTTTAGAATCATGTTAATTCAATAAGTAAAAAATTTGTCTTCATGTTTAAGAATTTTTGTACTGGTCATGTTAGTTCAACTTTTAATTTTTTTTAAAGAGTTATTTTCTTAAACCTTCCTTAAACTATCTCGATTTTTCACATCTAATTTCAAAATATGAACTTACGTTACGATATTCCTAAACTTTACTACATTTTTCACTTTAATTCTTCCATCTAATTCTGATAATTTTTTTTATTATTTTTACTTTTTCTCATTTATCAAAAGACTAAAATGCTCATCCACAATCTCTTTTCTCTTAACTTTTATATTAATGCTACATATTAATGCTCTCCCTCCGGCGGAAGTTTCTATTTTTTATATTATTTTTATCATTAAAAGTGAGAAGAGTTCATGGAAGGACATTTTAGTTTTTTTATAAATGGAAAAAATAAAAAAATTAACATATTCAAACACAAGGACTAAAACAGAAAATGCAGTAAAGTTTAGGGATATCGTAAGTTATGTTCATACTCTAGGTTAGATGCAAAATTGATGAGAGATTTAAAGAAATAATCCTTTTTAATTAAATTTAATATTAAACATTACTATATGATAGTTAAGGGTCACAACAATGATGAAGTCATGTTTCTTTTTCAAATCTTATGCACTGGATGTTATAAATTTTAATTGAATTTCACTATGGATAAAGCGTTAATAATAGAACCTGAGTTCCCTTATTAAATGTCCTGTGACAACTTCGAAACTATATAAATTCTAAAGATTTTATGACCTACATAAGAAAAATTGAAAGACACAAATATGAGTAGTCTCTCTACAACAACAACAACAACAACAAAGCCTTATCCCACTAGGTGGGGTCGGCTACATGGATCATACGACGCCATTCCGCTCTATTAGTAACCAAACCTTTCGGTATATTATTCACCAATAGATCTTGCTCTATTAGTTCGCCAAGTGTCCGCCTTGGCCTCCCTCTCCCTCTTTTAATCGGACTCCAGATTATTTGATCTACTCTTCTTACTGGCGCATCTAATGGTCTTCTCTGAACATGACCAAACCATCTCAAACGATTCTCTACCATTTTCTCACTAATAGGAGCCACTCCGACTCGTTCACGTATATGGTCATTCCTAATCTTATCTAATCTTGTATGACCACACATCCATCTCAACATCCTCATTTCGGCTACCCCCACTTTACGTTCATGTTGTCCCTTCATAGCCCAACATTCACTACCATATAACACTGCTGGCCTTATAGCAGTACGATAGAATTTTCCTTTAACTTTATTGGGTACTTTTCTATCACAAAGAACTCCAGTGGCTTTCCTCCACTTACACCAACCAGCTTGAATTCTATGATTAACATCGTCATCAATCTCACCATCTTGTCTTACAATTGATCCTAAATATTTAAACTTTGTCACTTGAGGAATTATATCCTCCCCTAACCTAACTTTCAAATCGTCTCTAAGTTGTTTATTTGTGAAATTGCTATGCATATATTCTGTTTTATTCCTACTTAAACGAAAACCCTTTGACTCCAACGTATTTCTCCATATTTCCAATTTTGTATTAATCTCTTCTCTTGAATCCGCTAAAAGTACTATATCATCCGCAAATAGCATGCACTTAGGTACCTCCTCTGTGATACTCTCGGTTATAGCATCGATAACTAAGTTAAATAGATACGGGCTTAAAGCTGATCCTTGATGTAGGCCAATTCCTATAGGAAATTCATTTGTCTCACCTCCGGGTGTCCTAACCCTAGTCAATGCCCCATCGTACATATCTTGTATTACCTTAATGTAGGCAACATTCACCCTCTTCTTTTGCAAGGCTTTCCAAAGTACATCCCTTGGTACCCGATCATACGCCTTCTCTAAGTCAATGAAAGCCATATGTAAGTCTCTTCTCCTACTTCGATACTTCTCCATCATCCCCCTTAGTAAATAAATCGCCTCTGTAGTGGATCTTCCTGGCATGAACCCAAATTGTCTCTCAGAAATACTAGTCTTCATTCTCAATCTATGCTCAATCACTTTTTCCCATAATTTCATAGTGTGACTCATAAGTTTAATCCCTCTATAATTTGCACAATTCTGAATATCCCCTTTATTTTTGTAAATAGGAACTAATGTACTTAATCTCCAATCATCAGGCATCTTTTTCGACCGTAAAATCTCATTAAATAGTTTACATAACCACAACACACATTTTTCTCCTAAACATTTCCAAACTTCAATCGGTATACCATCCGGTCCAACGGCTTTACCATTCTCCATTTTCTTAAGAGCTTCGCTAACCTCCGAGACTCTAATTCTACGATAAAATGACCTATTAAGCTCACATTCGCTAACTGTCAAGTCCTCCAAATCACAACGCGAACCTTCACATCCATCATTAAATAGCTTATAGAAATACTCTTCCCATCTGTTCTTAATATCTCCTTCAGTAACTAAAACCTTGCCAACTTCATTTTTTATGCATCTTACTTGATCCAAATCTCTCGACTCCTTCTCTTTGTTCCTTGCAATCTTGTAAATCCTTTGTTCACCCGCCTTTGTCCCTAACTCCTTATAAAACCCCTCGTATGCTTTAGCACGAGCATCACTAACTGCCTTCTTAGCCTCCATTTTCGCCAAACGATACTTTTCCCAATTGTCAGAACTATTGTCCAAGTGTATCGCCTTGAAACAATTCTTCTTATTACGCACCTTTTCTTGGACCTCCTCATTCCACCACCAAGTCTCCTTATCTCGTGGTCCAAAACCTTTTGATTCTCCTAAAATGGCTTTAGCAACCATTTCAACCTTTTTTGCCACATTCTTCCACATGATACTAGCATCTCCTTCTAACTCCCACACACTTTCCTCTAATAACTTACTTCTAAAAGTCTCTCGCTTCTCCCCCTTTAACTGCCACCACTTGATCTTTCGATCAAAAACTGTTCGGGATTTTGGTTTTATACATTTTATTTGCATATCAAGAACTAACAATCTATGTTGTGTAGTCACTCCATGCCCAGGAATTACTTTGCAATTAGTGCAACGTCTTTTATCAGTATTTCTTATCAAGAAAAAATCGATTTGAGACCTATGAGTTCCACTTTTGTATGTGATTAAATGTTCCTCTCTCTTCCTAAAACAAGTGTTGATAATCTTAAGGTCGTATGCTAAAGAAAAATCAATAATAGTTTGTCCTTCCTCATTCAACTCCCCAAAACCAAAACCACCATGAACCCTTGCATGTGGTCCTGCCTCTTTACCAACATGTCCATTAAGGTCTCCCCCAATATAAACTTTCTCGGTTGTTGGTATACTTTCAATCAAACCCTCCATATCTGCCCAAAACTTCTCCTTGAGATGTGATTCTGCTCCTACTTGGGGTGCATATGCACTAATAATGTTCATAGTCTCCTTTCCAACAATTACTTTCACGGATATGATTCGATCCTCAATCCTTTTAACTTCCACAACATTCTTCCTCCATTCTGCATCCGCGATAATACCAACACCATTCCTTCCATTTACCTTACCTGTGTACCAAAGTTTGGAACCATTTAACCTAATCTCTTTACTTCCCTCTCCTACCCATCTAGTTTCTTGCAAGCATAAGATACTAATCTTACGCTGGTCCATTACTTGTGCCACCTCGAGGCGCTTCCCATTCAACGTCCCAATGTTCCAAGAACCTAATCTGACCTTAGTCTCATGAACTAGCTTCTTTAACCGCCTCCGTCCATTAGAGTGCGGTAGCCCTTGCTCATTTAACACTGCATTCAGGCGAGGATGCAGCGGCTCTTGCTCTCTTATCACTGTACCCGAGCTGTACAGCGCGTTACTTACGGGTAACGACCTAGCATTAACACAATATATTCGTTGATCCATGTTCATAAGATTCGACATGATTTTATGTTGGCTGTCGGGGCCTAACACAACCCTCCTCCTTTATCCGGGCTTGGGACCGGCTATAAAATATAGGCGGAGTTTGAGTAGTCTCTCTAATTTGCACAAATTCTAATGTCATGTTACTTATTTTGCCAAAATTTAGTTTGAATCTTTAATCGCATTGCATGTTTGTGTTTAATGCTTCCTTTTGATTTTGTGATTTATGAGTTAATTACTATATGAGAAGTAGTTAATTTCGTAATAATTTCTATGATTGATTTATTTCATACATGCCACAATTAAGGAAATTAAAACAGACATAATTTGTGTAGTTATTAAGGTGCTTTGAAAAAACTCTTAATCATAATTTCATTTGAATGTGTCTTTTGATTAATTAGATAAGTTCAAAACTAAGAGGATTATTTTGATTATTCTTAAGATAATAATTAAACCTAAAATATTGGTTTACTAAACTTTGAGGATTGAACTTTATTATTAATTCAATTAACTTTAATTTGAAAAGATCCATTGCATTTTAGTGCAATAAATTAAGTGCTTTAATTATTCATCATTATTTTTTCAGGTGATCATTTTCTTTACTTTATTTTATTCACAATTCAAATCAATCATTTTCTTAATTTTTCAATTAATAAGGTTAAAATAGAATCTAAGTTATTAATTATCTTCGTGAGAATAATATCACTATTTGTTCACTTTATTATTTGAGAGACCAATGCACTTACTAGTGTTTCCTATCATTTTGACCCATCATGCATACGTAGATTTGATCTGTCCGAAATAATATATGATGCAATTAGATTGTGATTCTGGTTATTAGAATATTGTATGTGCAAGTTCAATATCATTAAAATATTTGTTGCTTGTTCCATTGTCTATTGCATGCTTTATATAATACGTACTAATTGATTACTTGGTAATATATATCTTATAACTTACTAAATTGTTGATAGCTCACCTTGCTGTTTCAGCATTTTTCATATAGGTACAACTTTTCGGACATTGTGAGTTAATGACTTTAATAGGTCTACAAATCTCTTTAGGTGCTAAGGTGATGAAGAGTCTACCTCTACGCTTGTTATAAAAAGAATATTATGTATCTCGAGTCCTTTTGTTGGAATGTCGAAGGTTTGGTTATGTATTTTACATATATATATATATATATATATATATATATATATATATATATGAATGTATTTTGTAAAACTAATTTTATATGATGTAAGCCTCAAGAGTATATTATCTTATTTGAATTGTCTGATTTTGTTATTGACGTTGACGTTCCCTTGTGTAATCCAAAAATTTATAGCACGCTTCTATCATCTTATTTTATTGTTCTGCATATATTAGATTTTGATGTGATTTTAGGTATAGATTGATTGCCCGTTTATCATACATGTTCGGAATTTTCACAAAAACACAATCATCCTCTTGCTTTCAAATCAGCCATTGTGCTTCATAGGAGATCGAGAATCAAGTACATATTCTCTATAATTTTATATGCATGCCAATAAGTTACATAAGAAGCGATGTGAGGGGTTATTGACTTAATTGTAAAAAAAAAATGGACAATGATCCTATAATTAAATAGTCTCGAAGGTATTCCATAGGAGTTCCCTTGTAGACTTTCTCCATAGAACTATTCATATATTCAAAACTCTTTATCATACGGTGCCTACAAAACTAAAAAAATAATAAAAAAAAGCAACTACAGATTCTATTTGATCAAACATATCATATTAGATAGCTCTAGCTTTAGTCTTCAAGAAGAAAGAAGGGTGGTTGTGCATTTGATTTTAGAGAAGTAAATCGAATGACTAAACGACTAGATTATTTCTTTAATCAATTACATGTAGTTTTTACATTCTTCAATATTAATCTACAATCTAGATACCACCAACCAAAAAATAATGAAGTAATATTTCAAAAACTGCATAACTGATCATTACAAGTTCTTGATAATGTCGATGGATTAATTAGTGCCCAGTTGTCTTTGTTAATATCATGAATTGGATTTTCAAACTGTTTTCTATATGATTTATGATTTTTTTTATCGACAATATCTTAATCTATTAAAAAAAATCATGAAGAATATTTGAGGGCTACTTTGTGAAATGCTTATTGAAACAAAATCTATGTGCTAATATTACAAGAATCACATCATTTCCAAGAACGATAAATCATAACCACACTGTATAAGACCATTTAAGATACTTGAATGGATAAGTTATTTATCGCTTGGTCCCTCCATTAATATAAAAAGAGGACATCATGTGTTTGTTTCTTGTATCCATCTTTAGAAAACATGAACTAAATTCTTCACACGTGATTGAACATGAATCAACCTTTGAAGGACACGCCATTAAGAAAACAACGAAGATTTGTGGGAACAATCAACAAGATAAATGTTCGTAATTTTGTAAATGACATAATGAGATTTCTATTTCTATAAGAAACTACAATCATTTTAAAAAATAATAACATTAAAATAATGTATGAAATACCAGAGGATAAGTACCAAATTTGCGTGGTGCTAAAATTTGGCACCAAGCAAATTTAGTACTTGATAGAGTTCGTCCACCACGATGGTGTTGATTAGAAGCTCAGTGAAAAAGCGATCGGACGGAGATAACTCGAACTGACATTTCGGCATCGGAAACAAGTCAATTATACTCACCAAATTTATTCCATACAAGTTTGCCTTGACTTCATTGATAGCATCAACTAAAAGATTTACTACCAACATTATTGTATGAAAAGTGTAAAATGCACATTATCCCTTTGGGGTATGCCAAATCAAAACAACATGGTGAAAGAAAATTGTGAAGCATGTACATTGAAGCAGAAGTATTTTGACATTTGGCCAAAATTGCAAGACAAAATAATCTTGCATATATTATACCCGATGGACTATGTACTATAGAAATCAATCTTCTTAGAACAATTGGGGGCATTCTCAACCTTTGGTCAAAAGTTTAATGCAGATGTCAAAGTTATGACCAGAAGCCTTCTCAAAAGGTGTGAGAAACAACATAAAAGCTTTTCAATTTTTGGAACTATAATGATGCCCGCAATGGGGCTTAGAACCTGAATGTAGTATGCCTGCCATGTACAGAATTGGCAAATGTACCTGCAGGTATAGTCATACCCAAAAAGAACTTAGTCAACTAACTGAAGAATGAAATAAAGGAATATATATCTGAGCAATTTAATAGGACTGTCAAATGGAAGTTTCTGTTACACATTATGTGAAGGGTCTGACTCAATAAGTTTGGCTTAAAGATACAAACCTATCAGTCATTATTGGTTCAATTGAAGTTTTAAAACTGTGGAGCCAAACATCAATCTTTTCATAATCCTCACCATCTCAACCAGAGGTTGGTTCAACAGAAGAAAGGACATAACTTGATTAAAGCAAGCAGAAGTAGAGATGCAATAGGGTCAGATTTCCAATATTAGTTAACCATTGTTTTTTAACAATCTGAGGTAGATGAAGAAGATCATGTGATGAAACTCACTTGGAAAACAAATTCAGGTCTCACAAGTTTTCTGCTAATGACGTTGCATTTCACGGAATATATTTGAGACATTTGGGGACAATCTTGGAAGAAATTTGAACAGCTGCAAAACAGAGACAGTTGGTGAATAATTTTACTTCAAGTACTTTTTTTCTTCTTTTTTTCTTTTTTGCTGAGGAAACTTCAGAAGTTCTAAGTTAAGCATAAGCATAACTTAGAAGTTCTGAAATTTCCTTGGAATGGAGCATAAGATGGCGGAACCAATTATGCAATGTATTTTTTAGGGGTTATTATGCAATGAATTGTGTATTCAATACGAATAGAACTGTCACGGACCATATTAAATTGCAATCAAAATGACTATCCTGCAAGATAAAGAAAATTCATTGCATGTTGCCTTCCATATTAGCATAAAAAACTCTCAACACTGAAGAGCTTTTCCTTTGGTTTTATGACAATTATCCACATTTACTAACACATCAAGCAGGGATTAATTATTATCAGTATTGGCCCATCCCGTGGTTTATTTAAAGTTCAGCCGTTTGCTTTTATCATAACAAAATAATCATAGAGTCACTATTGCCCTATCAACAATAAAGAACCTATTCTCCTACCAAAGAAAAAAAAGAAGCAAAAAAAAAAAAATCCTTTTTCGGAAGACAAATTGTTCCTGGTTCTACATGATGGCATCACAATTCCATGCAAGTGAAACATGTTCTAAAGGGGTATCCTTCGAAGCCTGTCTAGTCATGTAAATTTGAAAAGTATCTTACAAGTCAAAATTTTTGTTGTTTATGGTGTCTCAATCAAGTGATGTTATTCCATTTAGAGAAGTTTATTTGAATAGGCTAACCAGAAACAAAGAGCTACTTGTAATACATACCCACAGTTTTACACACGCATCAACGACAACTGGAAATGAGCAAATAAAAATTGTTATTACGGCTTGGTCAACTTCAAATCCATAATGTTCCACAATAATTTCCATCAAAGCCTGCCAACCAGATTCAGAATGATACCTGCATTTCAGCATGAGCAAACATGAGCATGCCGTGTAAATGTAAAGTGCACTTTGACTATGCAGGTAGGATTATCTATTCTTCACAGAAAGTCTATTATGGGTTCTTTCATAACTTTAAGGCAGACCAATTTGAACCTGGATGATAAGAAATATTTTGAATATCTAGTTAGTCATATTGTTTTCCTCAATGTTGTCAAAACCGGACCGGACGGGTCAGTTCAATCAGTTCAACCGCGAACCGGCCGGTGATCCGATCCTGTTAGGTGTCAAAAGCGGTTTTGCATTGAACCGCGAAAAATCAGTTGAACCGAACCGGTTGAACTGGTTCAACCCGGTTCAATGCAAATTTTGAAAAAAAAAATTAAAATGATAAAACTAGGAAAGTTAAATGAGGAAAAAAGGAAAGGAATATAAGGAAGGTTAAAGAGAATGGAATATGATATGTATAAAATTAAATAGGAATTGAAATAAAAAAGGCAAGTATTTAAAATTGAATAATATTAAAATGGAAAATTATCAAAGGGCATAAATAAAGGAAAGTGTTAAACAAAAAAAGAAATAAGAATAATTTAAGATAAAATTTATTAATATAACATCTATCATCATTAAATAATAGATAATAAATTAATAATAATCTATTTATATTTTAATCATTATTATTTATCATTATAAAACTTTTAATAAATAAAAAGTATGTTATATTATTTTTTAATATTTTTAATAAGTTATTAATACAATATTCATATACTATATCATATAGCTGATATTATATCTTTATAATTATTATAAATATTATTATTTTAATAAAATCCGGTTCACGTTCAAAAGGTAGCAAAGAATAAATTGACATCCAGAAGACCCTATTTGTAACTCTTTAAATAACTCTAGTTTTGATAGTGACACGCAATGGACCATTTCAAGTTCACTGGCCTACTCCATAAATGGCCTGGAATCTGCCCTAAGCAATAACTTAATCATACAGATATCAATTTTCCAGCATCATATAAACCCAGCATATACCCCTGAGTTCATATGGACTAGGAATAAATGGTGGATCCATTCTAAACATATCACAATTTTTCATCCACCAAGCTAGAGGGAAAGCAATAATGGAGTTCATCAACTTTGGAAATGACAAAAGATAATATATATGAAACAAGATGATAAGATATGTCCTCAAAAAAAGGATGATAAGAGATGTGAAGAAGAGATGATGAACATACAATAAACAAAGAAATCTCAACCTTAAGGTAATGTGATGCTCTTGCTAAACCCATCCACATTTATTCCCAACCAACCACCCAACATCATCTCCCAATGAACCATCATCCACAGGAAAATGATTGAATTTCATAAATCAGGACTTTCCAGATCAAGATAACAATTCAATTGAAGATGAACATTAATCACCTTCCATTTCCACCTTTTTTTCTCAAACTATCGGTTTAACTGTGTGGCAATACTTTGGGCTACCAGCAGTAACCAATTAACCGTATAAAACTACAATAGAAATAATGTCCTGCAAGCAAGGTAACTGTCAATTTGGTCATATAGATGGCGAATATCAGTTTTACTTATGACAACATGTTCATTTTTATCCAGGAAAAATCAGCAATATGACAACTAATCTTAAAAGCATAGGTGAGGCAGCAAGTAAAAAGTTCACAAATGTCTTACCCCAAAAAAATGTCTGTGATTAAAATAATTAGAAATGCCTTCCCAGTGTCTGAAATATTATTTAAGAGTTTATATCCTGTAAATTTCAGTAAAGCAACCTGAAGAAAAAGAAAATTAATATGAGAAAAAAACATAAGAGAAATGTACACATGACACACAAGTAATCTCATTCTCATTAGATGTCCTTAATCTAATGTTGAAAAATGAATCAGCTAAAAATAGTTGCATATGCTAAGGCTCACGATCTATAAGTGGATGTACTTCTCTGATTGAAATTTGCTAAATTATTTTTCGATCAGATCCAATGCAGATTTAGTCCTAACCAAGCTGACTGATTGTTATTAAAACGGATGCTTCCACTGTCCCTTTATTTCATAATAAACCAAGCCCATAGGTTCAAATACATACACACGCACACACACATATATACAAATGTATATATAATCCCAGCAAAGCAAATCAACTACGTAATCTATAATTAATGAACTCAAATAGCGGTCTGAAATCTCTGTCGTGTGCCATATACACAGCATTCAAACAATTACACTTCGGGTTTTAAGGTTGATTGGATCGTATATGATGCAGATTGCTCACACAATTGTGTGCCATAATGCCTGGAATCAGTCACCGAGAAGTATCTAACGTATACTTTACTTTAAATATCAACTGAACAATGCATCATCCAAAGCATACCATAACTAAACATTATTGTTCTTGTGCAAGAGGAAGATCAATGTTTGCAGGTAAAAAATTCTCTGGAAAAAACAAGATAAATTGGTAATGTGTTGTTGACATACTTACTTGGCTTTTATTAAGGTAGATAAGAATGAATAAAGTGACCCCATACACCATATCCGACCAAATATTTGCAAAGGCTCTTCGGTTCTCTAATCTCCATTCATCTCTTAATTCTATCCTGAGAAGCAGCCAAGAGAAGCAACACAAGACATAAAAAAAATTGCGTAACTGAAGACCATTTCAATATTATCTAGCACAAAACTATGGTTTTGAGAGTTGTGTATTAGATACAAATATGACGACTAAAAAGCAAAAAAAAGTTGATGACAAGAAACTAACAATAGAAATCAGTCTAATCTTGAATTGTATTTAAAGAAAAAAGGGATTCAACAGAAAACAATTATATTAAAAACCAACTGTTAGCATGTGTGACCTCATCAACAATGGTCATTCACTTATCCCTTCATGTAAATGACATGCTAGATTCTGGACTATCTCATAGCCTGTCAGAAGTTAAATAATTTACTCATTGTTAGATCCTTTCCTCTATATGCCTCTAGGATTGAAATAGTATGGTTATCTTGGAACATCTGCCTTCTCCTGATCCTTCGTGTTCTTCTCTCACCACATGTATAAATACGTTACTTAGGTCCAACAATGAAACATGCAACTTCTCATTTTATAGTTTTTTTTTCTTTTGAGAAACTCATTTTATAGTTGTATACATGATGACAATCTTCCAGAGCTCACAATATCGTGCACATACATGCATATCTAGAGGTATCATAACTCATGAATTACAAGAAATAAATAGAACATAAATAATGTTCAAATATTGTGAACGCCAACAGTTAATTGAATTGCTGTTAGTAGAAGTCTCCAACCATATTAAATTTTGATATCATACAATAACAACTCAATTTTCCTTCCTCATTAATATTTTCCAATCCTTCCACTGACAAGAAAATTATAATTGCTCCTTTACAAACATGACAATTTCCTAATTCAGCTTTAGGTTGGTTTAGTATCATAACACTGAAAGGCACAAACTGGTGTAAGCACACTATCACGAGATGCACCAAATTATGCAGCATTCTGAGCAGAGAGGTCTGATTTGGATCAGAAAATCATGTACATTGTATATATGCTCCAACCCAAAACTTTAGTGGAAGGCATCATTTAACTTACGCTTTATGCTGAAGCTCCGACCAAACCTCTTCATCAGAAAGAGGAGGAGATTTCCCGATCTCTACCTCCAATTTTAACCTTGCTTTCTCCACTTTTAAAGCCTTTATCATCTCAAGCTTTTGAGGTCGCCTAACATCAAGCATCTCAGCAGCAAGAGGGACAGTCTTTACATACCTGTTGTGTATAGAGAATCCCAATTAAAGCCCATATGCACCTCATGATTTATTGATAAATTAACTCTGACATCGCATTATAAAATCATGGCTCAGATATCTGATTAGTTAGTTTAAATTTCATAGCATTCTTACTTTTTAAGATATGAGAGCAATAGAAAAGGCAATTACCTTCTGCTCAAAAAAGAAAAGGCAATTAGCCATGATAATATAGTTCTCTTTACATATGTATTGTGTAAAGCTCATATGCACCTCATAATTTGTTTCATTTTCATAAGATTCTGACTTCTTATGGATATGAATACAATAGAAAATGCAATTAGCCAATGACAGTACAGTTCTTGTTGTTCAACGTATTACGAGATTATAGATTACTACAATGAAAAGAACACAAGGAAAAAAGAATTGCCCCATTGAAGCTGCAAAAGTGAACAAGAGGTACCTGTCTAAGAATGGCATCAGGAGGTAGTCATGAACCACAAAATCTAATGCCCATGGAATGAGAATCAAAAGAGCGATAAATTTTGCCTGAAAGAAGATTATTTGTGTCAGTAGATAGTTGATAAAATGGTCAGGTTCTATAGGATGAACGCTATATAATGAGTAATCCAACCAGAAACCAGGAAACAGTTTCCAAGTACCATAAAAAAGTTTGACAATATCAAATGCAATCACTTGATTCACATCCACAAAAGGCTATAAAAATCATAGATGGATTTATATGACCATGCCTAAAGGTGGCTATGAAGTTGAATAGAAATACAAGTGTGCTTCTGTATTTTTTGGGCAGCCTGTGTGATGTTGCTTTATATGACTGATTACCAAATTCTTAGCCATGTATACCCGTACAGGGCATATCAAAGTATGTTATGCTTATTTACAGATTAATGATTGGATTGCTATACATTATGATTATGCTTTTGTTGTTAAACCAACCGAAAGCACATAAGAAGTCAAGAAAATTACTTAAGAACCCGTTCAGAAGAAATTATTAAAGAACCTAAAACTTGTTGCTTCTATATGGAGGTTTTGCGCTCCTATGGCTTGTTAAGACTGCATTACACAGTAAATAAACGATGGCAGAGAAAAATAATATCTCTCTCATCGATGGTCCAAAATCAGTGATCGAATTCTGATTTCAGGAAACATTCAAACTCTAGATATCTAAAAGACCACATTATCACCAGAATCCCTAGTAGTATAGCAAAAGAAGCACACACAACCAAACATTTCGTAGGTTGTTCTGTATACCGAGTTGGTCGAAGCATATCGGAATACTCTGTCCTCGAACAGCAACTCGTCATCGTCATCTCCAGCCATCGTATCCTTGAACGCTCCGACGAGGCCCCTCTCCCGTATTACCTCCTGGGGGTCGCCTCTCATCGCGTCAGCCGACGGCTCCGCCACCCCACCCCAGTCCTGCTCCCAAGACGAAGCTCGCCCGTCGTCTTCCCCCCCGACCCAATCCTCCCACGCCCGTCCCTCCGCGTTGCGCGCGTCGTCCTGCGCCTCCCGTAGCTCGACGATCGCCTCGGCGCGGCTCTTCCAGGCCTCGAACTTCTCCTCCTCCGACGTGTGTTCCTCGTCCCCGTCCTCGTCCAAGTCCCCGTCCAACCCGCCGTCGCCGCCGACGAATCCCAGCACGTCCTCTGAGCTCCAGCCGAACCAGCTCTCGTCGTCGTCTTCGGAGAAGAACTTGCGCCACCAAGGCCTCTTCTTGACGCGCCCGCTTTTGCGGACTCCGGCGACCAACCGCTGCGCCCGCCGACTGGTCGCGCCGTGGCCCAAGAGAAAGGCGTAGCTGAGGGAGTCAACCGCGAGGGAACTGGGCTTTCGGCGGGAGAGGCAGAAGCAGCAGGGAGGAGTGGGAGGGCGCCCGCGGGCCAGCGAAGTGCTCATTGCGCGCATGGGCAGATCGCCACATCTTTCGCCGGGGTTCAGGAGCGGCTTCGCCGGCGCCGTGGAGGAATTAGGGGACTAAGGAAGGCAGCATTGGGAGCGTTTAGCGGCGGACTTTTCCCCTTGGTTTTTGCTCTTCTTCGGGTCGCTCCGGCGAGGAAAGAATGTATGCAGCGGAGTTCGGATAACGCGGGCGAGGAAGAGATAGAAAGAGAGAGCGTGGCAATAGCAGAGAGAAAGAGAGAGAGAAATAATTTTTTTCTTGTGTGGCGGATCGGCGTATCGCGCGTGTTTGGCCCTGGCTCCATTGGATTGAGACAGCATCTCGATTCTCACATCACAGACGATCCGACCCCAATTTTTCATTTAACTTTTAAGTTTATATTAAAATTTTAAAATATTAAAATAAGATATTTGAAATAGGGAAATAGTATTTAATGGTTGCTGCCTATGTCCCGAAACATTCGATTGAGAGTGGACGGTAGATCAAATGACGCGGATGGTAGATCAAATGACGCGTGGCTCAAGAGTGGTTTACCACGGTTCAAGTGTCGGTTCATGACAATAATCGACCGGACCTTTGTCACCGTCGACTTTACGGTTAGAAATCATCGTCTAATTCCTCGTCGCCACGTCCCATTCTCCTCTTCCTCATGTGGCCTCGTTGCCTCTTCGTTGACCTCACATCAAAGGTGCTACTACAATCATCCTCGTAACTCGGTCTCGGCGCTTCTTTGCTTAGCCACATCACTTGGCCTCGGTGAAACCTCGTCGTCAATTGCTTGATCCCATCCCACATAACTCGAGAGAAGGCAAGCTCTGTTGTTGCTCGCTCGGTGGACAACAACGTCGTTGTCGTTCGATAGAGAGGACAATGGAAGTCGAAATGTGATGAGGTTGTTCGGGTAGTGGCAATTTCGACAGTGCAGTCGCCGATGACTTTGGGCAACAACTGCAAGCTGTGGCGCAAGCGAGGAGGAGGTCATGGGAACTAGCGACAACGGGTTGCGCGTTGATGACTGTGAGATACAAATGCTCACTCGATGGACAATAGCGTCGTTGTCGCTCATAGAGAGGACAATGGAGGTCGAAATGAGGTGAGGTTGTTCAGGCGATGACGATTTCAACAGCGTAATCGCCGACAACTTTGGGCAACAATTGCAAGTTGTGGCATAGGAGAGGAGGACGTGGGCACTAGCGACTACGAGGAAGAGCTGGCATAGGAGAGGAGGTTGTGGGCGTTGATGATGTGGTCGGCTAGGACAGTGTTCGTGAGAGGAAAGGATCGTGTGAGGAGAGAGAGAAAGAGTCAACTTGAACCAAAAATTGTTGAACTGGCCCGCTCTTCAGCCGTGCATAATTTGATCCCGCCATCCAATTACAATCAAACGGCAACAGAGTGGGTAGCATGTCTATTAAACCTTTTAAAATTTTTCTTAGGAATGCATAGTTCTTGAGCTGTAACTTATAGCAATTAACATTCATTCCCTGTCGACCCAAACGTGGTGTCGATGGGAGCCTCCAAGCGGTCAGAATCACAAGCTGAATTCTGATGACTCTTTGTGAGTCAGGGCTGCTTGGGGGTGCAACAAGCTATATTCTTAGGTCTACTAACGCTTTCATTCTTGTAGGTTCTATAACACGATCTTTTTTCTTTGCCTTGGAAGCTGAAATGTATGGTCTATTGGCGGGCATTCGGCACTGCGTGATGTTGAACCTCCTTAATATTCAGGCTGAACTGGATTCTGAAGTGCTAGTACAAATAATCAATCGTATACGCTCACCTCATTGGAAGATTAGATCCATCATTGAAGACATTTGGAACACAATCTCTGTTTTTGCTTTCTTTTCTTGTACGCATATCAGTAGGAGCGCAAATGCTGCTGCTCATTTTTTTGGCCGATTATGCTTGGCGATCGCAAAACGATCACTTTTGGGAAGAACGCCCTCCTTCCGGCCTTCTTCAACTTTTGTATTAGGACTCTACCTCTTTTAATATGATATAATTCAGCTTTTCTTCAAAAAAAAAAATAATCACCATTGGATATTGATCGATGGTTGTTCATTATTGATATTTAAGATCAATGTCGCAGACATTTGATGTCATCTCTCTTTCTCTCCATGAGAGATAAAAGATCCAAGGAGAGGCGACCGAATTGTCAGCGAGTTTCGCAATGTCGATCAAGTTGGCCATGAGCAAGTTGTGCATCTTCCTAGAGCCATCTTCAAGTAGTACTAGCTTTTAAATTTTTAAACCATTTTGACCTGAAGTCTTCAAAGGATTTGAAGGTGTTTTTAGGCCTAATAATATGGTTTTTATGGCAAAAGAATCACATGTGAAAATAGTTTGAAGGTTCTTTTCCTTTAGCTTGAATTCTCGTTGGTTTTTTTAAGTAATTTTTCAATTTTTTATCCTTTGACTTCTCATTGGTTTTTTTTGGCTTGAACCTTATTATAACTCTATTAAAATGGTAAAAGAGGACACTTATTCCTGCTAGGCTCAAAGGAGAAGACGAAAAATCCTTCCAACAATGATTGCATAATTGTGAAGTAGACGAAATGTAACAACCTAGATTTTTCGTTAAATAAATAAATGAATATTTTATTCATTAATGAAATTTAGAAAATTATTAATTAATATTTTATAATTATTTAATTCTAAAATTGATGAAAATTATGGGATAAGTTGGAAAGATAAGATGAGATTTGAGAAGAGGTGAAATTGTACGGAGATATTTATGGGATTAAGTAAATTCAAATTTAATTAATTCTAAGAAATTAATGGTGATTAATTATTAATGGATGGTCAAGATTGATTCTAAAAAAGTTCAAGGTTCAGTAGAAGTGAAAATCTTAGCCTACACTATAAATAAGTATTAAAAGATGATTAGAGTGAAACATAAATTCTTCACCACGAGCTCCACTTTGTTCTTCATTTTCACGTGAATCGAGACATCTCAAAGAGACATGGCAGCTGATTTCGAAGCCCGCATATAAGAGAAAATCTTCCAAGTGGTGGTTGCGAGTTTCAAGACGTAGACAGAGAGTAATCGTCAGGCAAAGTTCGACGTTTGTATAGTTTTTCAGAAAAAGGATTGCAGTTGATTTTTTAGCCAGAATCCCTATGTCGTCGATTTCCAGCAATATGGAATCCTATTCTCTTCTCCTTAGTACCGAGAATCTAATGATATAAATTGTGTATGGTTTGAATATCATAGAGTATAGTACAGTTCAATAGAACACGTTTTTTGCCGATGATGGAATTCCGACTGGAGTTCTAGTCAACACGGCTCGGGTTGAGGCCAATATGGCCCGAGTTCTGTTCAACATGGCCCGAGTTCTATTGAACTCGGACCGCGTTGGCGCATAATTGATTGGAATCAAATGCGGATCGGGTCAGCGATCGCGCGGCCTGAGTTTTTCGACGACATGGTCCATGTTTTTCGGACATGGTCCATGTTTGATCGATTGATTGTCACGGGCGTGAACCGACCAACTCAGCCAGGGTTCACATCCTACTCAGCTCAATTTTTATCCTACCGAGGGGTTTTCGATTGTTTCGAACACGGCCCGGGTTCTGCCAACACGGGTCGTGTTCGGAGGTAGAAAACTTATTTTTAAGGAAAATGTTATGGATAATTGAATAATTATTATAGTTCATTGTTCTTGATCATATCGTTAATAGATCGGACCTCATTATATTTTTTAGATTTGATTTTGATATTGTCGTTATTATTATCCCATCAGATCATGTGATTCCACTATAATATTGATGCAAATGGTTTTCTTCTGATTGAGTCCTTGTGTAACCTAAATTAAATTATTAAAGACATGTTTTTAAGATAAATAAGGTAAAAGATGAAAACTGTTAGGTCTCCATGTTCTCTGATCTTTCGACCTCTTCCCTGATCCCCTTCATTGATTTATGACTATATTGATTTATTGATCTATTGATTAATTGAGCTCCTATTCTATTGTTCCTGCTCTATTGCTTATTGTATCATATTATTATTGATTTATTGAGCACTGTTGATTATTAATTATTATTATGGTTAGACTCTACGTATTGAGTATTTTTATACACATGAGTTTTTCCCTGTATCTGAATTCATGCAAGTGAGATGATGATAAAGGATGATGATGCAGGTGATCAAGCTAAGTGACATAAATATTGCACATGGTGTAGGATTGTGTCATACTAGATTATTTATTGGTTATTATTTTTTTGCAATTTTAGTATTATGGAGTTAAGGACGCTCTGTTTCCTTTAACATTATGGATCTTTATATGTTCGTATTATCATTTTCACATTTTATAGAATTTATTTTTCGTCAAATTATTTTATATAAAATTGCGTAGCGTCTCTAGGCACGTGAATGTCGCGTGGGTCTCAGGACGTTATAGAAGGTATCGGAGCTTAAGGAGATGCATTGTTTAGCTATTTCTAATAGGTAGAATCGAGTCTATATGCAATTGTCACGAGCAATCACTACAGCCATCCGATAGGGTCAAATATTATATTGTGATATGGATTATGGAACTTATACTAAAAGCATTGTATTTGTTATTGTTGTGTGAGAACATATTCTATATAAGATGATTTTTCCATACCATATCCCACGAGCTCCAATGAGCATATCACAACGGGCCTTTCCGTAGGCCCAAGGCTCACGGGCTAACGAGCAGTAGATCCAAAGCCCAATGAAAAATAGGTACGCTCAAAGTCCCTAACTGAATGAGTATAGACAGTTAAGGTAGGGGTCTTTATCTCATGGATCCCACTTATCTCATTCAGAGTATTTCACCCCTGAATCTCGCATGGCAGCCTACTCAGGATCGCAAAGATACCATAGAGAGATTTTTGAAGTTGCAGCCCCCTCAGTTCAATGGAAAAGACGACTTCGAGGACGCAAAAAGATGAATCGAGGAGGTTGAACAAATCTTCCTTGAGATGGATTGCGCCGAGGACCGCAAGTTGATCGGAAACTTGGTGAAGCCATGGATAAAATGAGAGATGACATAAATCCTTAAATGATGAAAATTGAATAATTTCATTGATAGTATAAGGCAACGCTTGAGGAGGTTATCCCAAAAGGAATAATCAAAATTCTAAGAGGTTATTCTAAGGTTGAATAAACAAAGCCCTAAGGAGGTTATCTCTACGTTATCCTTAAGGCATCATATATTGAGATAAAAGTGAGGTCAACAGAACAAGTAAATCATGACATCTATTATCAAATAGTGAACTAAGGAAGACCTCAATGGATTCCAAATCATAAGGTTAGGAAATATTATGGATTCAAATTGGAAAATTGATCTCTAGGTTAGTTGAGAATGCTACTTATGAGAATAGCAAAGATGTATAATTTTATGCGATATAGAAATAGTCCAAAAGTCATGTTGTACTTATGACTTATAAAGAATTATTTAAGAATTCATTGAATAAGAAATATTGTTGTCATGCAATAAATGATAAATAGTTATTGGATTGATAAAAGGTAAGAACTTTCCCGGACCTCATCATCATTCCGATCAAGAATTACGATGTGGTTGGGTATGGACTGGTTGCCCTACCACGACGCCTCTCTACACTTTTGCGCGAAGAAGATATTGATCGAACACCAGGAGAACCTTAGACTGTCATTAGAGGCACGCCACTAGAGTAGGGCAAGGTCTTATTGTCAGCTATCAAAGATCAGACGTTAGTAAAGAAAGAATGTCAGCGATTTCTAGCAAGTGTTATCATGACAAATCGGGCTGAGATAGATCAAATAGTATTGAAGTGGTGAAGAAATTTTCGGATGTCTTTCCGAATGATGTTTCGAGATTATCACCATAGCGAGAGATCGACTTCCGCATTGACTTGGTGTCGGATACTGCACCCATATCGAAGGCACCATATAGAATGACTCCAATGGAGATGTTAGAATTGAAGACCCAAATCTAAGAACTATTGTATAAGCGATTCATCTGATCGAGCATCGCCACTACATAATATTATCGGAGATTTATAGAAGAGTTCTTCGAGATCGCATCACCATTGACTATTCTCATGAAGAAAGGCATCAAGAGCTGAAGAAAAGATTGACGATGACATCTATTCTTACCGTACCTTCAGGCCAATGAGGTTATGTTATCTACATTGACGCATTGACACCGACTTGGCATGCGTCTTGATGCAACATGGAAAGGTCATCACCTACGCATTAAGGCAATTGAAGAAACATGAGAAGAACTACCCAACGCACGATCTCGAATTAATGACGGTGGTCTTCGCCCTCAAGATTTGGAGGCACTACTTCTATGGCGAAGAATTCGAGATCTTCACAGATAAAGTTGGACACGAGCTAAGCCAAGTAGACTTCCGCCTAAATAGGCCAAGCTAAAATAAAAATATGTAAGCCTAGCCTATAGCCTGCAACAAGCTAGAATATAAGCTTAGCCTGACTTATTTGATTAATTTTTAATGCTTGACCTAGTTTATTAGTCTGTCAAGCCAAATAATTTTTTATAATATAATAAATCTTATTTATTAAAAAATAAATATGAACTAAATTTAAAAAAACATCACTAATTTACTTTTTCTGAACTTATAATAAAAATAATAGTATTGAACTCAAAATTGAAATTTTAAATGATGAAAGAATATTTTTTATTTTTTAAAATTATGTATAAAATATAATATATTAATAAATCTTGGCATAATAAGCTATAAGATTAGGCTAATTATTAAGAGACTAAGCCTCTTTAAGAAAATAGACTTATTTTATTTTTTGGCCTTGCTTATTTAATAATAGGTCAAACCGAGCTAGGCAAAAAATAAGTCGAACCACTAGTGGCTCACGAACAGCTCGGCTTATTTTCAGCACTATTCACATATCTTAAAAGCCTGAAGTCCATCTTTTCCCAAGATCTGAATATGCATCGAAGGAGATGGATAGAGTTTCTGAAAGACTACGAATTTGCCATCTGTTACTATTCGGGAAAGGCAAACTCAGTTGCTAATGCGCTCAGTAGGAAGTGGGTAGGATCACTCGCATGCTTGAGAGTGAGTCGCTGAAATATGATCATGAATTATACAAGTTAGTACAGTGACCAGTAGCAACGGTGTACGAATTATGGCACACCTCAACATGCAGCCCGCGTTACTATTGAAAATAGGAAAAGCACAATCGAACGATGATGAGTACAACCACCTACTCAAGTTGTGCGATCACAGATGGAGTAATCAGGTACATGGGACGTTTGTGGGTCCTTGAAAATGAAGAATTGAGAATGCGAGTGCTAGATGAATGCCACAAATCAAAATTTGCCATTTATCCCGGAAGCACGAAGAAGTATAAGGATTTGCAACGGACCTTCTGGTAGAACAATATGAATGACATAGAGGAATACGTTCTAAAATGTATTGTATGTCAACATGTGAAAGTTGAGAATCAGAGGCCATATGAAGCATTCTAGGAACTTGGAATCCCACAATAGAAATGAGCAAAGATAACAATAGATTTTTTTACAGGACTTCCAAAAACACAATAGGGCCACAATGCGATATGGGTGGTGGTGAACCAATATAGCAAAGCGGTCCACTTCATCCCATCAAAAAGAAGCAGTCCGTCGAAAGCCTGGTAGACATTATATTAAGGAGGTTATTCGACTACATGGAGTACCAGTCTCCATTGTGTCGGATAGAGATCCACGATTTATGGCCCGATTTTGACGGAGCATACAAAGCGTAGTTTGAAAAAAAAAATTAAATTTCAGCATCGCGTTCCATCCTCAGATAGACGGGCAGTCTGAGCACATAGTATAGACATTGGAGGATACGCTCTGAGCATGTGCATTGGACTGAAGTAGCAGTTGGGACACTCATCTCCCACTGATCAAGTTTGCATATAATAACAACTATCATTCCAGCATAGGCATGAGCACCCTTTGCAACCATATATGGAAGGTCATGTCATTCTTTTATCTGTTGGAGTGAGGTGGGAGGTCGACAATTCTTGTCAGAAGAAGTATTGAAGCAAACCATGGAGAATGCTAATAAAGTTTGTCTCATTAGAGAAATGTTGAATGCAGTATTCACAAGGCAGAAGGCATATGCCGACAAGAAACGGAGAGAGCAAATCTTCAAGGTTGGAGATCGGGTGATGCCGAAAGTCTCATTGATGAAGGGAGTGATGACATACAACAAGAAGGGCAAGTTGATCCCTAAGTATGTCGGCCCTTTTAAGATACTTGCATTGGTTGGAGATGCAGCTTGTAGGTTAGTGCTACCTCCATCATAAGGACACCTGCATAATGTCTTCCACATGTCAATGTTGCGCAAGTATCAGCATGATGATGCCAACATAGTGAATATGAAAGAACCGATCTTGAATGTGAACCTGACATACGCTGAACAACCTATAGAAATATTTGAGTACCAAACCAAGCACTTGAAGAATAAGATGGTACCCCTGGTTAAAGTGGCTTGAACACGTCATAGAGATGAAGATGCCACTTGGGAATTGAAAGATGAAATAGAGAAGGATTTTCTAGAGTTGTTTAAATAGATTAATGCAATTCCATTATGTAAATTCGAGGACGAATTTATTTTTAAGGATGTTATGACGCAACAACCTCAATTTTTTGTTAAATAAATAAATGAATATTTTATTTATTAATGAAATTTGGAAAATTATTGTCTAATATTTTGGAATTATTTAATTATGAAATTGATGGAAATTATGAGAAAAGTTGGAAAGATATGATGGAGTTTGAGAAGAGGTGAAATTGTATGGAGATATTTATGGGATTATTAAGTAAATTTGAATTTAATTAAATCTAAAAAATTATGAGGTGATTAATTATTAATGGATGTCCAAGATTGCTTCTAAAAGAATCCAAGGCCCAATAGAAGTGAAAATCTTAGCCTACACTATAAATAAGTGTTAAAGGGTGGCTGGAAACTTCTTTCAGCCAAACAAAAATTCTGCACCATGAGCCCCACTTTGTTCTTCATTTTCATGCGAACTGAGATGCACCAGAGAGATGATGACTAGTTTTGAAGCAAGTATATAGGAGAAGATCTTTCAAGTGGTGGTCGCGAGTTTCAGAACGTGGACAGAGATTATTCATCGGCCAAAGTTTGGCATTCGTGCAGTTTTTTGGAAAAAGAATTATAGTTGATTTTTCAGTCAACTTTAGGTACGTATGGGGAATCCTTATGTCGTCGATTTTTCATGAACTCTATTCTCTTCTCCTTTGTACCGAGACTCCATTGATATAAATTGTGCATCATTTGAATATCATATGATATAGTTATTATGGACAAAAAATGTGTCGGAACACGTTTTCCGTTGGCGATGGAATCCGACCTGAGTTTTGGCCAACACGGTTCGGGTGACCTGAGTTCTGATCAACATGGTTTGGGTTCTATTGAATTCGGACCACGTTGGCGCGTAATTGATTGGAATTAGATGCGGATCGGGTTAGCGACCACGGGGCCCGAGCTTTTCGACGACACGATCTGTGTTTTTTAGACACGTTTCGTGTTTGATCGATTGATTGTCACGGGCGTGAACTGGCCAACTCGGCCCAGATTCACACCTTACTTGGCCTGGGTTTTGACCTTGCCGAGGAGTTTTCGACTGTTCCGAACATGAACCGGGTTGTAGTCGACACTGGCCGAATTCTAGGGGCAGAAAACTTATTTTTGAGAAAAATGTTATGGATAATTGAATACTTATTATAGTTAATTGTTCTTGATCATCCATGATTATATCGTTAACAGATCTGACCTCATCATATCTTTTAAATTTGATTTTGAGATTGTTGTTATCATTATCCCGTCAGATCATGTGATTCACTATAATATTGATTCAGTGATTTTTCTTTGATTGGGTCCTTGTGTAACCTAAATTGAATCGCTAAATATAGGTTTTTCTTTGATTGGGTCCTTGGGTCATATTGTTATCATATTATATTAGGCAAATAGCGTACCTAGAGATTTGAGATGTCATCCTTTAGGGAAGTTATGGCTGTCCTGTGATGACTATGATTCCCCGCCATTACGAATTATTATTTAGCGCTATTATTGGAGGACAGTTTGCCGTAACTTCATCTCCACTGGCCTACATGAAAGAGACAGAGTTTTTTCTAATTGACTGAGCGCTCCCTATTGTATTGGATAACTTCAAATATTGAATTGAATTGAATCTAATCGAATGGAAATTGAATTGAATTGAATCATGATCTTTCGGATATTGGCATTGACTGGCATTGCCTCCACCCATTGAATTATATGAAAATTGTTATTGGTCGATGACTATTGATATAGATATTGAAATTGAATTAAAATCGTTAAATTGAATCGTGCTATAGCAATCAGGAATAATTGATTATTGTTAATTGATATTGATTAATCTTTTGAGCTCTTCCCTGATCATCTTCATTGATTTATTGCTATATCGATTTATTAATTTATTGATTATCTGAGCTCCTATCCTATTGTTCCATCCAGTGCTCTATTGCTTATTGTATTATATTGTTATTGATTTATTGAGAACTATTCATTATTTATTATTGTTATGGTTAGATCTTACGTACTGAGTATTTTTATACTCATGGGTTTTTCCTTATATCTGGATTTATGCAGGTGAGATGATGATAAATGATGGTGATGCATGTAGGCGGGCTCAGTGACAGAGATGTTGTACATGTTGTGTCCTATTAGATTATTTATTAGTTACTAATTTTCTTCATTTTTAGTATTGCGGAGTTATGGACGTTCCAACTCTTTTGACATTATGGATCTCTTTAAATGTTCGTATTATCATTTTCGTATTGTATAGAATTTATTTTTTACAAAATTATTTTATATAAAATTGTGTAGCATTTTTAACATTTTTAAGACTACTCTGAACATGTGAATGCCATGTAGATCTCGAGGCGTTACACGAAAAGTCAAGAGAAAAAAGAATAGTTGATGGGTTTCACTTACACTGAGATCTTAGACAATGCCTTAAGATCACAAAGAGGAGAATGGCCTAATCATGTGTGTGAGCACTCATCATTGGGAGAGGAGTCATCGTGTTCGAGTAATGCCCGCATCGCGCGAGCCGCGTGCTGGGAGCGTGGATCGCGTGCTGAGCACGCGGAGCGTGCACTAGGCGCACAGACTGCGCGCTAGGCACGCGGGCGTGTTGACCGCACGCGGACCACGTTGACCATGCACGGACCACGTTGACCGCATGCGGATCGCGTTGATCGCACACGGAACGCAGGCATTTATCTGCATGCCACGAGATTTGTGGGCTGCACACCACGTGCGATGGACGCGCGTAATGCATTCTACCTAACTTATCGTCCAAGTCTTCCTACCCTATAAAAGGGGACCCATACCATAGGTCTCGAACATACTTTCGAGAGGTTCTTCCAGAGGCACTTGTGCTGTGACAAAGAGTTCCATTTCCCAGGGTCCGGTTCCCAATCCCGAGACACAAGTGCGTTCGTTAAGAGTTCGTAAAAAAATCCCGACGAGCCGCTTCCGTTGCAAGAGGTATTCTGCAACCTCTAGAATTTATATATGTTATAAATTCTAACATTGGTATCAGAGCTTTTTAGATTTTTCTCGAACTCGTGATTGCATCGGAAAAATAATATTCGTTATTATTTTTTATGATTTGCGCACCTCGGGTGTATGTCCACAACCGAGGGACAAAGTAGAGTTTGTCATCACAAATATATTATGAATGAACCTAAACCATAATATATTTTTCGGATTTATTTTAATATTTTTGGCGACATTTTTAGATATTTTTTCCTGCGTACATTGTAGTAAAAAAAACAAAAAAAGGAAACTGTTCCACACACGGCCCGTTGGAAGGCCCACACAAAAGTGTTGGCAATTGGGCTGGCTGAGAAGTCCAATAATAAGTTTTTTTCTTTTTCTTTTCTGATTTTTGCTAGAATTTTAAAATAATCTAAAAATAGAAAATATCTATTATAAAATCTCAAAAAATTAAAAAAAAATTTGTTTTTTCCTTAGAAAAATTTTCCGTAATATTGCATGAAATTTAGTGTTATTAAACTAAAATCATTTGTTGATTTAGAGCATTAAATTAAATAATTATATTTGCATGTCAATATCAAATATTGCCTAATAAATGTGTAATCATGCATGAAATAAATATTTTTCATTTATGTATGTCATAGTGATATTTTTTTCTGTGATTAAAATTTTGACTATGTGTTAAAATTAAAATTAGTATGTCCAATCTTGTTAAGCATGATAATTTACCTAGAATTTCAAATTGATTAAATTAAAATTAATTCCTTTTGTGAGAATTAATTAAGATGGCAATATTAATTTTGGTTATGTGCTGAAATACATGTTTCATGCAAGCCTATAATAAAATAATTAATTGGTCTAATTATACAAACTATAAGTAATTAAAGAATACATAAAACAGAGGTAGTTCTTTTGTAGGACTAAGGCACATTAAGATTCAAATATTGTTACAATAATCAATGTCTTTCTGTTGAGTGGTGCGTGACCCGAAATGCATGTTTAAAAAATTTCGAGGAATTGGCCTGGTGCATGGTCAACGCAGTCTTCGAAAATAGGGTTGATGTGTGACAGTGGGAGCATAATTTTTTCTAATGTGATGTTGAGGCGAAGGATAGTGGTAGTGACTCGGGGAAGAGCTCCTGTTGCACTAGTCTGATTGTCCTGGTCATATTAGAAATAATTTGGTGCATCACACGAAATGAATTTCGATGATTTTGGATTATAAGTAGTTTCAAAATGCATAGAGTAGAAAATTTTGAATTATGTGTTGATTCAAAATTCAAACATATAGATTATTTTTGTCGCATTGTTATAATAATGAATGATAATATTTCTTAGAGATAGTGAGAGATGAGTGAGAGTGTCACTACTTCATGAATATTGTTATTTTATTTTTTTATATTATTTGCTGACAAAATTCAAACATGCATAACACTGATTTCTCCTATTTTTGTGACCAAACTAGAGCATGTGTTCCAAAATTATAATTGTTGACCTGAACAAGAATGAGAAGCTCAATGGTGACAATTATGACAATTGGCACTGCAAGGTCTAATATCTTCTAAAAGAATAAGAGGTCTTGGAGACCATTAACCATGTTGTCAATGAACCTGCACCTGGACATAATGCCCAACGCTAGAGGGACATGGAGGCCTATCAGGCCTAGACAAAAAAGAATCGTATTGCTCGCATTACGTTGCTGAGCACGATGAACAATTCCCTCTTGTGCGAATTCGAATTCTATAAGACAGCATTCGAAATGTGGGCGGCGCTCTGCAATAAGTATAGGGTCACTACGACCACCAAGCGTTGGATACTCACAGTCAAGTTTGACTCTTATTGAAAGCGATCAAATCATACGATGAGAGAGCATATCCAGAAGATGTCTAACATGATCCGTGAACTCAAAAGTACGGGACAAGTGCTCGATGACGAGCAACAGGTGCAAGCTCTGATCCCCTCTCTTTTAAAAAGTTGGGAACACATGTGTTGTAATTTGATGCAAAATGAAGGTGTTAAAATGTTTGACCAAGCTGCTCGTCACATTGAATTGGAGGATGAGGCTCTTTAACCCATGAATCAATCCTCTGAAGCATTAGTTGCTGACTATGGTGGACTACTTTCTAAGAGAAAAAGGTCGCATAAGTTGCAACCAAATAAAAAGAACGGACATGCTGGACAGAAGAAAGCCCAGGCCACTAGAGCAAACGTGGAAAACGTGGCGGCAAAGCAGACATGAATAAAGTAAAATACTACAATTGTAGCAAACATGATCATTTTGCTCGTGATTGCACAGAGCCAAAGAAGGTTTGTCCTGACCACAATTCTTTTTCTTATGTCTCAAGTTATGCCTTAATTGCTGAAACTCATGCTTCGTGGATTGCATATTCAGGAGCGCACCGATCATGTAACGAGAGATCGCGGAGTCTTCGTAGAATTTCGCCGAATAAGTGTGAGGAGCAAATGGATTTACGTTGAAAATAATGAAAGAGTTAAAGTTAAAGGCATTAGATCGAGCAAGTTAGAACTTCACAACGGCCAAATACTTTACCTTCACAACATTCTATATGCTCCAGCTTTTAGACAAAATTTACTTTCTGCGTTAGCATTAGACAAACTTGGTTATGTAATAAGTTTCCAGAGGAAACAAATGACAATATGTCATAACAATATTCTTCTATGCAAAGTTTTCTCAATAATGGTTTCTATGTTTTTAAAAATAGCATCTGTTGCTAATAGTTATTCTTTTATATCATTTGTTGATGTGAATGAAAATGCCAACATTTGACATGCTTGACTAGGACACATTGGTCAAGATCGAATGAATAAATTTGCTAGAGAATGCCTCTTAGGATCTCTCGCAAAAATTGATCTTCCAACTTGTGAGAAATGTCTAGCTGGCAAGAAAATAAGAACACCATTTGGGATGGAAAAACGCGCCGAGTACCCATTACAATTAATTCATTCGGATATATGTGATCCGATGAATGTTCACGTAAGACACAGTTTCTTTTACTTCATCACATTTATTGATGATTATTCACGTTACGGTGTTGTATACTTGATTTCTTATAAATCTGATGGTTTATTTTATACAATTCATTAACATGGCAGAGAATCAAGTGGATCGCAAGATTAAAGCCTTGCGAACCGACCATGAACACAAATATCTTTCTGACTTATTCAAAAAGTTATGTGATGAAAGAGGTATAGTTAGGCAACTAACAGTACCGAGAACTCCGCAACAAAATGGTGTTGCAGAAAGACGAAATCGTACCTTATTTGATATAGTTCGATCCATGATGATGCAAGCTAATCTTCCAATTTCATATTGGAAAGATGTACTATGGACTGCTGCCTATATTTTAAATCGTATATCATCAAAATCCGTTCCTACCACGCCTTATGAAATTTGGACAGATCAAAAGCCTAACCTTAATTATTTGCATCCTTGGGGCTCCGCAGCCTATGCTCTAAATGTAATATCCATGATCTAATCCATATTGAATTTTATATTATATGGCTATAATCAATTGAATATATGTGGTGTAGTATATGTTGTCATGTCACATAGTGATATAATAAGAATTTATAAAATTTAATTAAAGTACTAAAGTATGACAATAATCATATTATGATAAAGTATATTTTCTTATGGTTAACTATGCATGTGATTTGTTAAGATTGAATTTAAGTTCAGTGGACCAATCAAATGTCGCCAAGTGGCATATGAAAATATATATGTATGTGTAACAAAAATTAATATATAAAAATGTGAATAAATTACATAGATTATATTATACTAATTAATATCAATTAGAGATGAAATTAATGATTTTTAAATGTTAACTTTTAATTGGATAAGAATTTCAACTCTTGACATGCAAGCTGCCAACAAGCTAGCAGCTTGCCACCTCATACTTGGACTATTTTTCCAACCGACCTATTCAAGTGATAAAAATTTGAAAACATTCGTATGGTCTTATCCTTCTCTCTAGACAACACACAAAAAATTTCAGACCACGACTCCTTTCATGGACGTTGAAGGAAATTCGAGAAGGAAGATCAGTAAAAGTGAAGATTCTAACCCTAGACTGATGGTGTTTTTTCTATGATTTTCTTTCATATCAATTTGTCCTTAAAAATTATGAAATTTACCATATAGAATAATCTCCGAGTCTAGTTTACATGAGATTTGGAATCATGTTAATAAGAGTTATGAAACAAAAGTTATGCCATCAGGATTAAGGTACTATCACTCTGTCCGCCGAAATTGCTACCCGAATTTGTAAATTATGTATTAAATCCAATATGTCATGGAATTATTTGATAATTTGGGGTGTTATATTGATGTTAGGTCTCATCTACAATTGGAATAACTAGACAATGATATGTGTAGCGAAAGCTATAAATATTTTACCTAGCCTTACTCAGTCGGTTAGGATGGAGCTTAGGGCAAATTATGCTAGTATTAGATAAATTTATTGTGATCAGTACAAATAGATATAAATTCAAGTAATTTTACGAGTTGTACCCTATGATGTCTACTATTTGGAAAAATTAAAAGTACCAGAATAGGACTGTTTATTGTTTTATATAAATTATAAAAATAAGGTTACTCAGTTTGTCAGAACATAGAAACAACGTAAAAGTTAGGCTGAATGTTGATTTTCATGAGAGTAAATCGTAATGAAATAGGATATGAAACTTTTACAGATTAATGCCTATGTAATATAAAAGTAAAGATAATTGGAATGATGTCATTTGATTATGTATACCAGAAGATATGAATTTTTCTTTACTATGTGTACAATCTGTCATAACATTAAGCCAATCCTTATGTTTAATAGTTAAAAGAGTAAATGTTTAAGGTTCGTATACCATTTCAATTAATTGTGTTTTATGTGTGATAGGTTTTTGTTCAGAGCATAGAAGTGATGTATTTCTTATTATTATTGTATATGAGTAGAAGTGATGTATTTCTTATTATTATTGTATTTCTTCTGATATTTGAGATACAATTGTTATATGTATTAAATTCATATATCATCAAGTTTATATGAAAATTATGTTTTGAATGATTGATCAATTGATGGTTCATTGGTAAAGCATATGTGAAATGTTATGGAGCCATCTTATGGGATGTAATCCTATTCCGTTTGAATGAGTTTGATTCATCTTCTGATATTGAGATATGATCGTTAGGTGATGAATCTTGCATCTGTATATGCCTGCATTGCATGTATGATGGTTGGAGCTATGTGCTACATCGCTGATCACGATGGGAGCCACCTCTAGAATCCAATACATCATTTTGTTCCCCAGATATTGGATGAGATAGACTAGAGCTAAGTGCCATACGGAGCTAAGTGCTACATCGTGGAGAGTCGCGATGGGAGCCACCTCTAGAATCTATAGAGGCCACCTCTAGAGTCCACCTATCGCTATATGATTTGTTCAACGAAAGGGATGAGATAGAATGGAGCTAAGTGCTACATCGCTGATCATGATTGGAGCCATTTCTAGAGTCCACCTACGGACCACTAGCTAGTTGGTGAATCGTGCATTCATATGAGGGTGTTGCATTTGCATACATATGTTTGATATGATATTGATTGCAAATTGAGTGTGATGTTTCTGATTAGTATGTTTGCATGTAATTATCAAATATATAAAAATACGTATTTTGCTATTATGATTATTGCACGCTTTTCTATGTCCCTCCAAATTGATTAGTTGGTAACACATAGTCTATGAGTTATCAACTTACTGAGCTATTTTAGCTCACTCTATTGTTTGTAACATTTTTCAGATAATTCTTGGGAATCATGCGAGATGATATTATTTGAAGAGTTCGTGGTAAGATGGAAAGATTTGAGTCCTTCGTATCCTTCTATTAGGATGTCGAGGGGTTTAGTGATGTACAATTCATATGTATTATTTTGTAAGAAGGCAAAAACATTTTGTGAAATGTAAAACTTAAGGATTATTGGTTTGCTCTAAACGATCATCATAAATTATGTAATTTATTTTATGATATTTTCATTCTTATGTATGTTATAAAAAAAAAGAAAAATTTTATCACGTTTCCACAATCTTTTTCAATTTTATTTGATCGTCCGTAATGAGTCGCAAACTCCGATTTAAACTAAAGTTTAAATTGGGGTCGTGACAGTTATGGTATCAGAACAATAGGTCCTTCCCTTAGTCAAAGTTTGTATAATTATGTCTAGGATGACATGGTCATGCTTATAGTGGGTTATCGGTGTTTAGCTTGGGTTGTGGCAATTTTGAGATTTTAGTATGAGTTTATATAAGGGCTAATGTATGACGTTTTGAAATGTAATTGTGATATTTTCTTTTGACTAAATTGTAACTCCATTGATTGGAACCCCTTTACATTGATTTGTATATGTAAATTTGGCGTACTATTTGAAAAAAAAGAGAACTATCGTGTATTCACATATAGTATGCAAATAATGCATAGTTAGAAATGTGCCAAGTACGTGATTATTGGTATGATTATTTGGTACTTGTGTGGATTTGACATGATTTTGTATATGGATGAATTGTGTGGCATGTATGTTTAAATTGACATAGGTCATTTTCAAATTAATCATCACTTGTGTTTTATAGGACGTAGGAAAGTAACTTCATGTTCTCCAATCGATGATAGTATGCCAATAAATTATTTTGAAATGATGTCATGGGTTCTTAAATTACTTGGGATAGAAAGGAAAATATTTATTATCAAACAATGTTATTATGTTTAAGTAGTTGTAAATATATTTTATAGAAGTGATTTGATCTACCCCTTATTCGAAGAGTTCTTTATTGATTATGAAATTATTCATATGTTTAATAGTCCTTGTCAATCGACACAAAAATAAGTATATGAGTCTTCATATGAGAGTTTAGTTGACCCATAATCATGAACATCAATCTTATACATCAAGAATACAGATGAGTACTTAAGTTTGATTATAGATATCTGAATCAAGTAACTACAAGGGATACCTTGCAGAAAATATGTTATTTATTTGGTTAACTATGATGTATTCTTCTATTTCCGAAGTTTGACTTAAGATTTGAATACCATTGACTAAAAAGAAAGTTGTACATTTCAAAGAGTACACTTGGAACATGACATGATCATTATGAGTTCTTGGTAATGTTATTGGATTATGGATCAAATCAAAATTTCAAACCATTCTTTGATTGAATTGTAATTAATTTATTGATGTCACCCTAATTTGTTCATAGAGTCATGCAAGCCTAGAATCCTATTCTGCAAAATCCTTATAGAAAAAAAGTGGGTGTCAAAGTTAGGGTGCATTTTGGTCTAATCATATAGTATGGATCATGATGATCATGAGTAAGATAAATCATGCCCCAATACACATGTCCATTGGAGATACATGAGTGATTAAAATCAAATTCTACCATTTAACTCTCCAATTGGTGTGATATGCTTCTTGGATACATCTTGAAAACACATGAATCAAATAAGTTTTTTGTGACTATGTATTAACCAATCCTTGTGAATGGGGGTCTGTCATATATAGCACCATATTTTTAGATCATCACACACATGTAAGTTAAGAAAGGTTTATAGCTTAAAATGATATGCTGCAAAGTCCTTAGTGGTATTAAACATTGTGTTTCATGGTTAATACATTTAGACAGAAGAGGCACTTATGGCCCATCATATATACTATTATACTTAAAACGAAGAGATATATTCACATGTATGACAACCAGATAATAAATATATTTTATATCATTGATATTCAAATTAGAAAGGAAAAGACAAGCAATATGAATTTGAGCATCCTATGTTTTGACATGCATTTTGATTTTATGAAATTTTAAACGACCTCCACATGTATATACTTTAAAGTCTGTATTCTACAAGGTCGGAATACATTCCAATCATATGTATGGATTGGAAGATAGGAAGAAAGGTTAAAGGTGTAGTTATGGTGTCCTAAATAATATGAAAAAATAATTTTTGAAATGTGTCTTAAATTTTAGTATGGCACTTATAAAAATCTTACACATATGTAAATACTTGTGTAATACAGATTTGAATTTATCATTGTTAGATGTGTGTAAGGATGATTACGAATTGTCATTTCAAAGTTTGAGAACTTGAAAAGGAATAAGGGTGTGTGCTAAGGAAAATTTGGTGGGAACTATTAGTAAGGGAAATAATTTTATTGTGACATTGTGGTGTCTATATTTTAAGGAATTGTAAACATTTGTGCGAAAGACAAAAGATAACACCACTAAATCATGTATAAAGTGTTGAAAACCAACTATTAAATTTCTTTAATATTGAGATCCAAATCAATTGATGACCAATAAATTATCATTAGTAGATATTAAATCATTATTTATAATTTTCAAAATATTTTGAATTCTTGAATTAGTATTGTTGATATCAGAATCATTGTTAACCCCTCACTCATCAATATAGATTTTGAAATCACTAATGATTCATGATTGATCACTATTGATTGAAATTCAATCTTCAAGTATGAATTTTTAATTCTTCTTTGTTTGTCACAGCTCACATTGCTCGAGTGATTGAATCACCATATATAAATACAAATTTTGGAATCATCAATGATCCTTGAATAACCTTTATTAATTCAAAGTTGCCATTTTTTAGCATCAATTTACAATTAATCCTTAGTTCGTCCTTACTTGTTCCATCTCATTTAGAATAATTGATTGGTGGAATCAATGTTGTAGCTCTTTTATGTGTGATTAATGATTCTTCATTGCTGACTTTATTATATCAACCAATCTTGAGAGTTTAAAAAGTGAGTTAAAAAGTTTATCGAAAGATGTATTGGAGTGTGGCCGCCTCTGATCATCATTCGATAGCTTGATTGGAGTCATAGAGTTTACTATCATGGAGTGTTGGTTGAGAGCCTAGCGAAAGAGCGATTTAAGGGGGACGCCTCTTTGGTCCTCAATCGCGAACTCGAACCCACATTTCAACATTGCAAATCAGTAAGGGCGAAAAATAATTATTCTCGATAAGTTTATAAATGTTTACACCCTCACCTCTATTAGAAGAGACAATAAGTATAGCCTACAACTAGTGATTATCTGATTATTGGCAATTGTTACCTTATTATAAAGTTGTTCCTAGATGTGTTTCTAGAGGAGCAGTTTACTATGATAGAAACTCTATCGGTCATATCCTTAGAGTTATTTCAATGACAGGGCAACATAAATTTAAAAGAAATGAAAAGACAAGTACAAGGACTCTTTGATAAAGGATTTATTCAATTCCATAATGTCACCCTGCATAACTCCAATCTTAATTTTCAAGTGTAGAAGTGAATTTTCATAGGCTATGCATTGTCCATAAATAGCTAAATTGAGTAGTGACGAATATCCTTTACCGATAAGAGATGGCTTGGTTGCCCAAATGCAAGGTCATATGTTTATAAAAGTTGACCTTATCTTTAGATACTACCTTCTTAATAGTAAGACGTAATTAAAAAAAAATCAATTTCGAATACAATAAGGGCATATTGTAAGCTTCGTAAGTCCATTTGGGATTATTCGATGGATTAATTCTCTTATATGGTCGGGTAGTGGCATGTACATGAAGATAAGTAGAATCTTATGACAGGAAATACTCAAAATATATAATTTGAAGCTGTCCACTGTTATATAGAACCCAAGATTTGGAGACACCATTCACATAAGTAAGGTTGAACTAGGTACATATTAGGAGTCCTAAATATGTACTCATATGTAAGGAGTTGAATACAAGACAAAGAAAATGGATGAATCTCCCAAAAGACTAATAACTCTATTTTATATCTTTCAACAAAGGTGAATAAAGTAGCAAAAGTATTAGGTAGTGAGCCAACCCTTATAACTAAATTGACTATTAAAAAAAAGGGAATACTAAAGTATAATAATAAGATATGTTCTTAAAGACATTAAGACACGGGATAGATGCTTGCCATTTAGTCCTACCCGATGTGGAAGAGTATATTGTGCATTTTATGAATCCATGTCAAGAAAAGATGATCATGACCCATCGCATATGATTCAATATGTGAAGCTATAAGAACAAATGTCACATAGAAAACAATATGATCATGAATCGAATGGAAAAGCTTAAGTCCTATGATTTACGGTAAACTCTTCATAGAAGTGAGAAGTATTATGATATTCAAAAAGTTACAAGGCAAATCGGATACGGGGTATATGACAAAAATCTATATTTAAATGATTAATACGATAATTCAAATTTCGAGGACGAAATTTTTTTTAAGGAGAGTAGAATGTAATATCCATGATCTAATCCATATTGGATTCTATATTATATGGCTATAATCAATTGAATATATGTGATGTAGTATATGTTGTCATGTCACGTAGTGATATAATAAGAATTTATAAAATTTAATTAAAGTACTGATGCATGCAAAATATAACATATTTTAGATTATTATTTTAGTTAATTTTTCTATAATTTGATCATGGCATGTATCATTTTAGACCACTTTTAGTCGTAATTCTGGATTTATTAATTTTAATTATTAATTCTTTGGGTATTTTAATTGTGGATGAATTAATTAAATTTGGATAATTATTTTGTAGGAAAATTCGAACACGTGAATATCCGAGAACACCAACGTATCGGCCGAAATTCAAAGAATTTATTTCTTACGGCCGAGATTTGACTTTACCCCCAAGACGTTTTGGCCGAGATTCAAAGGGGTAAAGATAAAAGGATTTTATATTTTGGGCGAGATTACAAAGAAGATGTTCACTTTTTGGTCGAGATTCAAAGGGGGTAACAATTAAATGATTTTATCTTTTGGGCGTAACAAGATTAAATTCTTTATTACGGCCAAGATCCATAGGGCATAAAGATAAAAGAATTTAGTTTTGGCCGAGATTCAAAGGGGGTAAAGATAAAATGATTTATCTTTTGAAAGAATTATCATTTTTGGCCGAGATTTATCCGTGAATTTAAATTCGGCTGTACATTACGATCAACAGGAAGACCCGTCCGCACCCTATAAATACGTGAAGAATCCGTCATTTCAATGTGTGCTCTGAAGTTCAGGTTTTCTTCCACGACGAGTCGTGAGTATGCAGGCTACGACCAAGAGGAGAGAGGTGCGACGACTAGAAGTTGATCGCGACCCTGATCAAGTCCGAGAGGCTGCCCGACTGTCTGCCCGTGATCCGAAGCTTCGACTTTTATCTATTTGGGTGTAATTCTTCCAATTATTATTATTTTGTTATTATCTCTCTAGAATTTCTAGGATGAACTCCATATTTTTATTTATTTCATGTTAGGAGATTATTATTGAAGGGAAACTATTTGGACCCTATATTATTTATTTTAATCTTTTCTGTTCAATTAGTTAATTGTGCTTAGTGCTTTTGATTTAATTATTTGGATTTCTGAGTTGAGTAATTACCAGTTTGTGGACTATTTGATTTCAGAATTCATTAATTAAATTAATTAATTTTATGTGAAATTAATAATTGACATAAATTTGATAACTAGTGTGTGGAGAATCAAGTTTATGTGGTCTGTTAATCTATACCAGTTTGTGGAGTGATTAATAGTTTAGGATTTTCATATTAATGCATCTTAATTTTAATCTTATCTGACGAATACCAGTTTGTGGGACTTCAGGTTTGATTAAATTTAAGATAGTTTGATTTATCGGATTAAATAGTAGAATTACCAATTTGTGGACTCTGTGATGTTGATCTTGTAAATTAATAACTTGGAAAAATTCTTAATCCATCTTTAAACATTAAATTTATCTTTTATAGTTCAAATATTTACCCTGATCTATTTTCATCCTAAGGCCTAACTTCAACATCACTATCTTATATTTATCTTATTTTCTTATTTTATTTCATAAAACCTCTTTCCAAAAATCCATGTTTTCCTCTCTTATTAATTTATAAATCCAGATATTGAATTAATAATATTCCTCGTGGGTTCGACACTCTTACTCCTATTTACTATATTACTTGAGCGACTAGTGCACTTGCTAGCGATTTTATTTTGCTACATTAATTTTTACGCATCAAGTACTAAAGTATGACAATAATCATATTATGATAAAGTATATTTTTTTATGGTTAACTATGCATGTGATTTGTTAAGATTGGATTTAAGTTCAGTGGACCAATCAAATGTCGCCAAGTGGCATATGAAAATATATATGTATGTGTAACAAAAATTAATATATAAAAATGTGAATAAATTACATAGATTATATTATACTAATTAATATCAATTAGGGATGAAATTAATGATTTTTAAATGTTAAATTTTAATTGGATAAGAATTTCAACTCTTGATATGCAAGCTGCCAACAAGCTAGCAGCTTGCCACCTCATGCTTGGACTATTTTTCCAACCGACCTATTCAAGTGATAAAAATCTGAAAACATTGGTACGGTCTTATCCTTCTCTCTAGACAACACACAAAAAATTTCAGACAACGACTTCTTTCATGGATGTTGAAGGAAATTCGAGAAGGAAGATCATTAAAGGTGAAGATTCTAACCCTAGACTGACGGTGTTTTTTCTAAGATTTTCTTTCGTATCAATTTGTCCTTAAAAATTATGAAATTTACTATGTAGTCTGAGTCTAGTTTACTTGAGATTTGAAATCATGTTAATAAGAGTTATGAAACAAAAGTTATGCCATCAGGATTAAGTTATTATAACTCTGTCCGTCGAAATTGCTATCCGAATTTGTAAATTATGTATTAAATCCAATATGTCGTGGAATTATTTGATAATTTGGAATGTTATAGATATTGATGTTAGGTCTCATCTACAAAAAGTAGACAATAATATGTGTAACGAAAGCTATAAATATTTTATCGAGCCTTACTCAGTCTGTCAGGATGGAGCTTAGGGCAGATTATGCTAGTATTGGATAAATTTATTGTGCTCAGTACAAATAGATATAATTCAAGTAATTTTACGAGTTGTACCCTATGATGTCTACTATTTGGGAAAATTAAAAGTACCAGAATAGGGACTGTTTATTGTTTTATATAAATTATAAAATTAAGGTTACTCAGCCTGTCAGAACATAGAAACAACATAAAAGTTAGCCTGAATGTTGATTTTCATGAGAGTAAATCATAATGAAATAGGATATGAAACTTTTACAGATTAATGCTTATGTAATATAAAAGTAAAGAAAATTGGAATGATGTCATTTGATTATGTATACCAGAAGATATGAATTTTTCTTTATTATGTGTACAATCTGTCATAATATTAAGTCAATCCTTATGTTTAATAGTTAAAAGAGTAAATGTTTAAGGTTCATATACCATTTCAATTAATTGTGTTTTATGTGTGATAGGTTTTTGTTCAGAGCATAGAAGTGATGTGTTTCTTATTATTATTGTATAGGAGTAGAAGAGTAAAGTAGTGAAAAAGAAAAGGAAAAACCTTTTGGTAGCTCTTATAGGTATGTTGGTTTCTCCTACTCTATGTTTTCACCTCTTTGAATTCGGGGTGACATCGATTATTATATGTATTGAATATGCTTTGGATATACTATGAATTGACTTCGAAAAATGTAATGATGAAAAGTATATCTGAATGATTGTATGATTGCACATTTGAAAAGCATATGTGATATGACATGAATGGATTAATGCAATCTTATTTCGTTTGAAATGATATTTGATATGATTCATCTTCTGATATTTGAGATACAATTGTTATATGTATTAAATTCATATATCGTCAAGTTTATATGAAAATTATGTTTTGAATGATTGATCAATTGATGGTTCATTGGTAAAGCATATGTGAAATGTTATGGAGCCATCTTATGGGATGTAATCATATTCCGTTTGAATCAGTTTGATTCATCTTCTGATATTGAGATATGATCGTTATGTGATGAATCATGCATCTGCATATGCCTGCATTGTATGTATGATGGTTGGAGCTAAGTGCTACATCGCTGATCATGGAAGCCATCTCTAGAATCCAATGCATCATTTTGTTCCCTAGATATGGGATGAGATAGACTAGAGCTAAGTGCCATACGGAGCTAAGTGCTACATCGTGGAGAGTCGCGATGGGAGCCACCTCTAGAATCTGTAGGGGCCACCTCTAGAGTTCACCTATCGCTATATGATTTGTTCCTCGAAAGGAATGAGATAGAATGGAGATCATGATGTGAGCCATCTCTAGAGTCCACTAGCTAGTTGGTGAATCGTGCATTCATATAAGAGTGTTGCATTTGCATACATATGTTTGATATGATTTATATGATATTGATTGCAAGTTGAGTGTGATGTTTCTGATTAGTATGTTTGTATGTAATTATCAAATATATAAAAATGCTTATTTTGCTATTATGATTATTGCACGTTTTTTTATGTCCCTCCAAATTGATTATTTGTAACACATAGGCTATGAGTTATCAACTTACTGAGCTATTTTAGATCACTCTATTGTTTCTAATATTTTTCAGATAATTCTTGAGAATCATGCGAGATGATATTATTTGAAGGGTTCGTGGTAAGATAGAAATATTTGAGTCCTTCGTATCCTTCTATTAGGATGTCGAGGGGTTTAGTGATGTACAATTCATATGTATTATTTTGTAAGAAGGCAAAAGCATTTTGTGAGATGTAAAACTTAAGGATTATTGGTTTGCTCTAAAGGATCATCATAAATTATGTAGTTTATTTTATGATATTTTCATTCTTATGTATGTTATAAAAAAAAGAAAATTTTCATCACGTTTCCACAATCTTTTTCAATTTTATTTGATCGTCTGTAATGAGTCGCAAACTCCGGTTTAAACTAAGGTTTAAATTGGGGTCGTGACACTAAACAATTCTCGTAAGTATAGGAAGTTGGTACATAGAGGGCAGAAATGTATCTTTATAAGATATTGTGAAACATCCAAGGGCTATGTATTCATAGGAGAAAGAGAATATGGTACGGTAACGAAAATCGAAAATAGAGATGTGACATTCATAGAGAATGAGTTTCCTAAGCAATGCGAGACTGACAAGGGTCTTCTCCTAAATGAAGAAGAAGATATCGAGTTGACGGCACAAGTGGATCAACCCGTTGAGGAGTTAGTCTCCTCCGTCCCACAACTTGATCCGAGTGGGAGAGATTCGCTATCGCCAACTGACCAACTTGAAAGTTCTCTTTGACGGACTACTAAAAAACATGTTATGCACCGACGATTTGACATCGAAGGGTTACATGAACCACATGAGGTTAACATAATAAGTTTGGAAGATGAACTTGAGCTCAAATCGATCAAAGAGGCTCTCTCGTCCCCTGCTAAGAAAGAATGAATTAAAGCAATGAAGAAAGAGTTAAGGTCTATGTAGAAAAATCAAGTCTGGAACTTAGTTGATCTCCCGCCAGGCCGTAAGGCAATTGGGAATAAATGGTTTCTCAAAATTAAATGTGACATGGATGGATCAATTGAGAGATATAAAGCCTGCCTAGTGGTGAAAAGTTTCACCCAAATAGCGAGTGTTGACTCTGAAGAAATCTTTGCACCTGTTGTAAGGTTTGCTTCAATTCGCTTAATATTAGCTATTGTCACACGTATGGACTTAGAATTACATCAAATTGATATAAAAATTGCATTTTCCAATGGAGAACTAGATGAAGAAATTTACATGTAGCAACCTCAAGGCTTCATCGTAAAAGGAGAAGAGCGCAAAGTTTGCAAGCTGCGCCGGTTCATTTATGGACTCAAATAATCATCTAGACATTGGTATCTGAAATTTTATCAGTCAATCATTTCATACGATTTTTACATGATTGATGAAGATTACGGGGTTTTAAATTACACAAATGGTCCCCCAACTTTGAGTCGATTTTCAACTGATCCCTCAACTTCAATTCGTAATCAGAACGCCTCTCATTTTTTATTTTCTTGTACGATTAGTCCTCTTGATCGGTGATAGTGAGTTTCCCGATTGCCTTGCAAATGTGGCCGACACGTGAGCCGTTTCTCTCTCATCCACGTCATTTAACACTCCAAACCAGATAAATTACATGGATCGTCTCCCAATTTTGAGTCGATTTCTAACCAGTCCCTCACCTCTAATATTATTGCATGATTCATCTACTTGACCGATAAAAAATAGTCTCTCGATTATCTTACGATGTGGCATAATAAAATATAATAAAAAATTTTAACTAGCTGACATCACACAATAAAAAAATATTATAAAAATTTCAGGACGCGGACGAGCTGACAGAGGAGGGGTGTCAGCCCCCCTCTCCAAGCTCGCCCTTTGGCGAGCTGGCACAGGGGGTGCTGACCCCCCTCTCCAAGTTCGTCCACTGGCGAGCTTTGCACAAGGGGCGCTAACGCCCCCTCACGAGATCGTCCGCATTCTTAAATTTTTATAATATTTTTTATTATATTTTATTATGCCACGTCGCAAGATAATCAGGAGATTGTTTCTTACCGGTTAAGTGGATGAATTGTGCAATAATATTAAAGTTGGGGGATTGGTTAGAAATTGACTCAAAATTGGGGGACGATTCGTGTAATTTATCTGATTTGGAGCGTTAAATGCGTGGATGATTTAAATGATGTGGATGAGAGAAAAATAATTCACGTGTCGGTCACGTATGCAAGACAATCGAAAAATTCACTATCACCGGTCAAGAGGACTAATCGTGCAAGAAAATAAAAGATGAGGAACATTCTGATTACAAATTGAAGTTGGAGGACTAGTTAGAAATCGACTCAAAAATGAGGGACCATTTGTGTAATTTACCTTGATCGTTCCAAATGACTCATTGCTTTATCGCAGGAATCATACATAAAGAAGGTTTTGAAATGATTCCGCATGGATGGTTGTAAACTCATTGACACTCCTATTATGAAAGACAGTTTTAACATGTGCCCTAAAGCTCTAGATGAACAAAAGAAAATGTCCAATGTTCCCTATGCGAGTGCGGTCGACGGCTTGATGTACGCTATGATGTGTACTTGGTTGGACATATGTTTTGTCATGGATCTAGTTAGTCGATATCAGGCTAATCCGGGATGCCAACACTGGAAGACGATGAAGAGAATCATGAGATACCTCAAGGGTACTGCAAATCTTGCACTGTGCTATCATGGAGGAAGTCTACGACTTGCTGGATTCACTGATGCCGATTGGGTTGGTGACGTTGATGAACGGAAATCCACCTCCGAATACACTTTCTTGCTTAGCGATGGTGCTGTTACTTGGAGTAGCAAGAAACAAGATTGTGTAGCACTGTCAATTATAGAGGCAGAATTCATAACTTGCTCAGTGACAATACAAGAGGCCTTATGACTTAGAAGATTCTTTCAAAACCTGAGTATTTCTGAGAATGTAATGAAGAAGATGATCATTCACTGTGACAATCAAGCAGCTATAGCTTATGTGAAAGACGAGAAATACCATTGTAAAAGAAAGCATATCAACATGAAGTACAAATTTGTACGAAATCGAGAAGTTAAAGAGGAGATCTCAATTGAATACATATCAACGACACAATATGGTTGCTGATCTGTTCACCAAACCATTGCCAAGGGAGGCATTTTTGAGACACATAAATGGCTTAGGACTGCCTAGATTATAAATGTAATGATGTATTCAAATTTTTAACGAATAAAAGATTATTTTTCTTTGATAAATTTATTATTATTATGCATGTGAAAAGTATGTCGATTAGATCTAGATTTGTTCACTCACACGAACAAATATTTTCGGCGCTCACAAAGATAGCGAGCGGAATGAACTATGTGAGTCATAGTGTTATTATTAAAATATGTGTTTTAGTAACTCATTGTCACTTGATTAAAAGAGAGAGGCCAGTTGTGATATTCAAATTTGGCGCTATTTGATAAGCGAGCAATTTGGAAACTCGAGTCAGGCGCTAAAAGTTAGCGACTGGACTGAAGTTTGTGCGGTGTATAAATAAATAGAGCTAGACATGTACTCCTTCAGTGGGAGTCTCCACCGCAGTACTTGTGTTTAGTACCAAATATGCAAAGTCGATCTAGAGAGACATGATGAATTGATTAGTTCGATGGTCATCATGGTGTGAGTCTCTGATAGATGATTCATCTACACGTATCCTTAGACTCTTGACTATGTCTTAAGAAAAGGAATTAGTGCTTGCTACTTTAGCGGGGTATTCAAAGGTGAAAAGCAAAGTAGCCTGTCGAACAACGTCTAGAAAAGCAACTAATTCACCACTAAGAGACATGAGGGCAAGAGAAAGAACTGTTATAAACTGCATTAAGCTTTTACATAGAATTGGCCAATTATTTTTTAAAATAGTGTATGTGAAAGATAGTTACCGCGGAGCAAGGCATACGTTGTTTTGACTATGCTGCATAACGAGTTACATTATTTGAGCATTTATTGACTTATGTGTGAGCTGTCATGAATCCCTAATAGGCATGATATATGCTCTAGAGGTAGTTGAGCGATTGAACCTTAACCGGTACCTTTTTAGCTCTTATAAAGAAGCGTGCTTGTACTTGTGGGTCGTACGTCACATTTACAAATTTTAGATAAATGAAAGTAAAATGCCTAATGCAGACAAGTGGAAGATTGTTAGAGTAATGCCCGCACGCCCGAGCCGCATGCTGGGCGCGCGGACCATGTGCTGGGCATGCGGACCGTGCGCTGGGCGCACGGACCGCCATTAGGCATGCAGGGCGTGTTGACCGCGCACGGACCACGTTGATCGCGTAGGGAACGCAGGCATTTTTTTGCACGCCGCGAGATTTGCGGGCTGCACATTATGCGCGATGAACGCGTGTGATGCATTCTGCCTAACTTATCGTCCAAGTCTCCCTACCCTATAAAAGGAATTCATACCATAGATCTCGAACATACTTTCCAGAGGCACATCCGCTTTCGCTGCAAGAGATATTTTACAATCTCTAAAATTTATATGTGTCATAAATTCCAATAGTTTAAGTGAAGGATCCTTCTTTTCATTGTTAGGAAAGCAGGCGTAAGAGGGATTCTTTTTCATCCAGGAACAATTGACACTCTTTTTAGTAGGAGGGTTCCTCATAGCGCTGGGGTTCGTGACTTGCTCCCTTCTATTCGGTTCTACTGGGTTTGGATTTTTTTATTTTTTTATTTCCTTTTCTACTTTAAACGACTCATATTATAATTTCATTTTAAGTTGCATATTGCAGCTCAAACTTGAGCCGTACATTCCTTTTTCCCAAACTTCTTTGATATTGAATAATATAAAATATAAAAAACAATTGAGTTTAATCAAATGCAAGTACCTCAAACTTAAATAATTGAGTTATTTTCATAAATTTGTCTTCAATTATAATGATTTTTCGCATATAATCATAAAGAACTTATCATATGATGTCACTAAATTTTATCGCAAGTTTCGCTTAAATTATTTCATCATATTCTATTAATTTTCTATTTTTTATTCATAAAAGACTAAAATGTTCTTTCGCTAATTGAAATAAATGTTTTTTTGCTCCATTCAGATCGATGAAAATGTAAAGAATGCAAAATGGCATTTTAATCTTTTATAAGTATGAAAATAAAAATAGAAAAAAATTAATAAAATATAATGGAAGGACTTAAGTAAAAATTACGTAAATTTTAAGGACATCATACGAAAAATTCATTATTTAAAATTAGATATGAAAAATCCTTATATTTCAAGGGAGGGAAAATAACCCAAAATAATTTTTAACGTTAGCCTCCTATTCTATTTTAATATTCAACCTTATTTTGTAACAAATTGATCTCCTAATTTATAAATTTATAATATAATTTCCCCTTATCCTGCAATAGCATATTTTCAAATTTCTAGACATCTACTGTGGCATAGACTCCGACTAGAGCCAGAAACAAGTCAAGCCGTTCGTCAGCCACTCGTGATTCGATTTATTTTTGACCTAACTCGACTTGACCTATTATTAAAATAAGCTAGGCCGAAAAATAAAAAAGGTCTATTTTAGGCTTAACATCTTAATAATTGACCTAAATTTATAGCTTATCAGGTCAAAATTTATTAATATATTATATTTTATATAGAATTTTTAAAAAATAAAAAATATTCTTTCATCATTTAAATATTTAATTTTGAATTCAATACTACTATTTTTATTATCAGTTCAGAAAAAGTAAATTAGTGATGTTTTTTTTAATTTAGTTCATATTATTTTTTTAATAAATAAGATTTATTATATTTAATCTAGTATATTATAAAAAATATTTAGCTTGACATACTAATAAACTAGGTCAAGCATTAAAAATTAATCAAACAAATAAGGTTAAGCACATGTCACAGACTATATAGGCGAGGCTTATATATTTTTATTTTACAATAAGCTTGGCCTATTTAGGCGGAAGCCTAGTTTGACAATCTAGCCCTAACTCCAACAAAATATAATACATTAATTAAATAATATATAGTTATTTATTTAAAAATAAAATAAAATTTAAAAAAAGAAGAGAGGAGGGGGCCGATTGTGGCATCCTCTCTTCTTTTTAAATTTTTATATATTATTTTAAATTATATATATTATTTTAATAAATATATTATATTTTATTTGAGTGTGGATGCTATGTGTCCTTCTATCCTAACCCCTTCTTTTTTTTAGTTTCTATTATCAAATAAATAATTATATATTATTTTAATAAATATATTTCATTTTATTTGCATTGAGCTTACATCAACATCCTTTTGCCTCTATCATATGTCTTTTTCTCTTATATTTTACTTTAACTTTCAAGTAAATAATTATATATTATTTTAATAAATATATTATACTTTATTTGAGTTGCACCTCACACTACTAGAAATATGGGAATTACATACGGTCGAAACCGTCTGTAATTTTTCGAAAATCGTCGAAAATGGCGATTTTCGATGATTTTTTCGACGGAATCGATTCGTTCCAAAAATGATCGTCGCAAATCAATTTTCGACGGTTGGGAAAAAATACTAGAAATTTTGATGGAAATCCGGCAGTCGACGAAACCATCGAAACATCAGCGGTCACAACCGTCGATATTTGCAGCGGTCGACGAAATCGTCAAAACTTCGATGGTCAAAACCGTCGCAAAGAATTTTTATAATATAAAAAAATTAACCGACCGCCGGTGGCCGGCGACCAGCGACCAGATTCGGTCACCAATTCGAAGGCCAAAGACCGAGATCCGGCCGCCAGTGGTCGAGCGGCCGGTTCTAGCCGCCAGCGGTCAAGCGGCCGGATCCAGCCGTCAGTCGGATCCAGGCGGCCGATCCGACCGCTCGCAGCCGAATCTGGCGGCCAGCGGCCAGATCCAGCAACCTGGCGGTCCGGGCCAGAGTGACGCCAATGGGAGAGGATCGCCGGCAGGGAGAGGGAGAAGGGGAGAGTGACGCGAGCAGGAGAGGATCGCCGGCAGGGAGAGGGAGAAGGGGAGAGTGACGCCAGCGGGAGAGGATCGTCGGCAGGGAGAGGGAGAGGGAGAGAGACAGGAGAGGGGGAAAGAAATAAGTGGATTGGGGAAAGATTAATATATATATATATATATATAGGTGGAAAGATGAGAAAGCGGGAAATAAAAAAAAAGCGGGATAGTAAAATTTTAGTTTCCAACGACTCCGACCGTCGAAAAATCAAATATTATTTATTTTTAAAGTTACCGATGATTGTGACCGTCGAAAATTATTTAATTATAAAAATAAAATACTATATTTAGTTATATATAATATTTATTTTTTATTTTATCGACGGTTTGAACTGTCACTAATTGACGGTCAAAATCGTCGAAAATTATGATGATTCGGACTATCGCTAATTATATTAATAAAATACTCTCTTATATTATATTATTATACATTTACCGATGGCCACGATCGTCAGAAATTACGGCTGATAAATATCCGTCAGAAATATCGATGTTCCTAATCATCGAAAAATAAAACAATAATATAACAAATTATATAATTTATTATTTTCATTTTCGACGGTTGTAACCGTCGGAAATTTCATCGGAAATTACGGCGGATAGATATACGTTGGAAATATCAATGTTCCTAATTGTCAAAAAATAAAATAATAATATAATAAATTACATAATTTATTATTTTCATTTTCGACGATCGTAACGGTAAAAAATTGCATCGGAAATTACGGCGAATAGATATCCGTCGGAAATATCGACATTCCTAGTCGTCAAAAAATAAAATAATAATATAATAAATTATATAATTTATTATTTTCATTTTTGATGGTTGTAACCATCGGAAATTCGTCGAAAATATTTTCGTCGCAAAATCTGTCGCAAATTACGACGGATTTCAATCCGTCGGAAAGTACTCGTCGAAAAATGATAATTTTCTTGTAGTGTCAAGAGCCTAGTCAACAAATTGATTTCAAAACCTATTATTAGATGTTTGGTGGACTATTTTGTTACAAATTTATAACTTGACAGATCAATTTATTATGAATTGAAGTTGAGAAACCAAGTAGGATGGAATCAAAGTTGTGTGACTAATGGTAAAAAATATTCCTTGAAATTGAGTATAACATATTCCACGCCACGGACACACCTAATCATCAAGAATTAGTCGGTTTGAAAAAAATGTAGCGATTCCTATAAATTTTAATACTCCATGGTGCACTAAACACCTCATTGACAAGTTTTGTGATGTTTGGACACAGAGAAAATTTATAAAAGAAAAAAAATAAAAAAAATTGAACACAATCTAATGTAATTTGAAGGAATATAAATTGTGATTATGAATTTAATTAGCATGTCACGCGCATTTCGTGTTACACGCATGTCAAAAGGCTTAATTAAAACATATTTTCTTTATTTTTTATATCTTTCTTCGTTAATAATATAAAGAATTATTGATGATAATAAAAATATGATTCAAATCATCAACAATAATTATATTCATCATTTTTAAAATTTTACGAACTTATATATCTTATTATCCTTTATAATAGGTATAATCATTTTCTATAATTTCTTATTTTATAGAACTATTTTTTTTGTCATCAATGATTCTCTAAACTATTAACAAAAAAAATGTAAAAAAATTAAAATATATATATATATATATATATATATATATATATATATAATCGTTTGACACGGACATGACAATGAAAAGTGCTTCATTTTTTTCTAACTTTTCAAGTTGTAAAAAGAAAAGTTATAACGGTGACCCTCATATTTTTCACCTTAAAATTGATAGTATTATAAAAAAAAGTTAATATCCAAACACTCAAGTGTAATTTTTTGTCAATGAAAAATATTATAGAAATTCAAATTTCTTTGATTTTCCAATGATGCCAAACAGGCTGGGACAATTCAAAATTAAGTAATATAATTTATTATTTTTATTTATTATCATGTAATATTCAAAATTAAATTGAAGAAATATCATCTCACCTTTTATTTAGTTAACAATTAAGTAGTAAATAAGAATATTTAACTTAAATTGAAAATCAAAAGTAATCTTGCGTTTCAAAAAAGATATTACATAGAATTAGATGATGAGTATAATTTATTATTACTTAAAAAATATTTAACATAACTTAATAGGAATATTCATAAAACAATAAATTAGTATCAACATAAACTTTTTTAAGAAGTTTTATTACAATAATTGTGCTTATCACATCACAAAATATATTATATCTATAATAAATAAAAGTGCCCACCATTGCCGTAATAGAGACAAATATTATTGTGGTTATAATTATAATAATATATAATTGCTTCGATATATATTTTATATAAATTTCAATATGATAAAAAATGATATCGCTATAATCAATATTTACTATTTTATAATTTAATATTTTAAAACAATAAATTAAATAAATAATAAATTATTACATAATTATTAATGTAAGAGTTTCATGTTTTAAATAAAATAATTGCTTTTCATTTGGGATCATGTGATACTTTGAAATATTCAAAGTTTTGGTATTTTCTTTTAGGGTTATTTCCTCTAACCTCCTCTGAACTATCGCGAAATACCACATCTAACTCTAAACTACGAACTTCATTTTTTGGATACCTAAACTATCGCGACTTTTTCAGTTTGGTCCTTCCGTCCAATTCCGTCGACTTCTCCGTTATTTTTCATTTTTTACATTTGTGAAATATCCATCTTACCCCTATGTTAGTCCACTTTAATAAAAAAATATAATAATGAATATAAAAATATTTTTTTTAAAAAAAGTGACGACGGGGGCGGCGACCCCCGCCATCCTCTTTCCCGGCGCCGGAGAGAGAGGGCGGCGACCAGGGAGGAGGGGGCTGGGCCGACGAGAGAGGGGGGGGGGGGGGGTCTCCGCCCCCCCTCCTCCCCTCTCTTTCCGCGTCGCCCCCCTCGATGACGACACAGTGGGGCCGGCGACCCCCCCTCCCCTCTATTTCCCGGCTCTCTTTCCTGGCACCGGGAAAGAGAGAGTGGGGGGGGGGGGGGGGGAGGGGGGTCGCCGCCCGCCCCCCTCACTTTCTTTTTTTTTAAAATAAATTATTTTTATATTTATTATTATATTGTTTTATATAAAAGTAGATTAATGCAGGAGTATAATGGACATTTCATAAATGTGAAAAATGAAAAATAATGGAGAAGTCGACGGAATTGGACGGAATGATCAAACTGAAAAAGTTGCGATAGTTTAGGTACCCAAAAAATGAAGTTCGTAGTTTAGGGTTAGATGTGGTATTTCGTGATCAAGTTAGATACAAAACTAAGATGTCACAACTTTGAACTTGCAATCTGTTTATCACTATTAACAATATCAACTAAGTTTCGCTCGAATAGTTAGATCAAACTATCAATTCAAATGATACACTACACCCTCAAGCTAAATAAAAAATCAAAGAAAGTTATGGTGAACTAGGGGGAGGTCTAAATTAGTAGTTTATTAGAGCACCTAACCGACTTGTGGCTCAACCTAATATAATAAAAAGTAAGAGGATTCATCAAGTATGTTGCAACTTGAATGAGCACCAATCGACTAATAATCATATGGTAGTTAATAATAAAATATAATTACTTTGTGATAAAAATGAAAAGTCTTTTTCAGTATTGTTATGTTCTTTGGATATGAAGATGTCGAAAAGGGATTGCGCGAACACAGGAAAAAAAGGAACAATCAAAGCCCTTTTCTATTACTTTTTTGGAAAAAAAACTTGGAGAGTTCTTTAATCTTTCGACTATTTTGATAGTCTAATATTTATACCACAACATTTTGAACATATAACTAAGAAGCAATCAAAATTATGGAAATAGTTCCTTTACTTAGTAAGTAACACTCTATTTTGATTTCTTGAAAACTAGAGAACCACCTGTCTCGATGTGAAGAATCGAAATGGCTTGCTTAGTGAAGGGGCGAGAGGCCTAATTCGCATGAATGTACGTCTCAATTGTCAAGTTTGATTCAACGGAGAAGAATAATCAATTTAATTAATGATGCTTATTTTTGTTATATTACAACCTCAAGAGTTGCATTCAGATGTGACGGCCTATGCATGAACTATGACAAAGGTCTTACTACGTTCATGATGTCCAATCTACTCTTAGTAATGTAAATGAGTCTTTAAACTACACATTGATAGTTTACTACATCTTGGAGTAAAGGATCTGGATCACATCTTTGCCAATATCCCGATCAACTTGATATTCTTGTCTAGAGGTGTCATGGATATTTTTTCTCTTGTTAGTTCTAAATCAGATAGCAAACATATTTTTCATTCAACATAATTCTTCATATTGAACATGATCGTTTGCATGCCAAGAAAGTAAGAAGTCCACACAAAGTTTTTTATTTTTCATATTTGAATGTAAATTTTTTTTGGCTTCTTGTATCAGCTTGGTAGAGTTATGCAATTTTGTCATCTTCATAGTCTAGTAACGCCACAAATAATCATCAATTTCTTATTGAATAAAGTGTAATCATTTCTGCTCTATAGAAATCAACTATAGTGAGGACTATGTCAATCCCTATAAAGGGTGGGCCACTTCAACCATTTGCCATATGACTCCCCCTCAAGTTGGTAGCATGCACTACAAGAAATCTGCCAAATAGCGACTTAGCTATACATTGCTAAAGCGGCGCTAAATCATGGCTAAAGAAAATAGTCACACTTTAGAAATTAATATACATACATACATATATGTATATGAGAATTTCTATATATATATATATATATATATATACATGTTCTTCTATTTAAATATATAGAAATCATGTTTGTGCCACATCTGCGATGTAGTAGCGACGCAAGATAGTAGCGTCTCCTGGGCCTCAAAATAGTGTCACCAGAAGTTGACGCCAACATCGCGTCGTTCAATAGCGTCAATTTACTGTTGCGACCACGTGATGCTAATTTAGTGTCACTCAAAGTCAATGCCAATTCAGCGCTATAATATACTACGCATTTGCTGGTTTTGGGGTGTGATATTAGTGTCACAGTAGCGTCGAGATGACGCCACTTTTAGCAGCGACAGCTCACAACGTTAAATAGAGGCTACTGAGAGGCAACTAGCGTCTTATTTTCTCGACCGAAAGGAAATCGCTATTGAGATGTTATTGGCGTCGAATTAGCATTGTGCTGGTTGAGTTGCTAATTTGCACGTAGACATTTTTGTTGGGATTGCAATTCATAAAAACATTATTCATGTGGAGGTTATAGAAGGGAAGCTTCTATTAGATAACAATAATGAAAATAACTCAAATACTAATGATCTTTAACATATGTTAACAGTCCACATTATCTTTCTAATCAGGCCCCTTAGTGACCATTCTAGTCTTATAGTGTTCAACTTCTCCATTAGCTTTAATTTTGTCTTTACATACTCATTTATTAGTCTATCTATTTGTGTTGGAAAGACATATCAACAATTTCCCAAATGCAATTATTTTTCAAAGCTTATAATTTAGCATTCATGACACTGCCAAAGAGGGGCTTGTGCATAGGATGTTGACTTCTGCACAAATGACAAATAATTCACACTACAACAAAATATGCTTTAGAGACCATATTTTAGGGACCAATTATATGTTGGTTCCTAATATATATTTATCGGGGAAAATTGGTAAATGGTTCCTAGTTTTTCAAACTTTTGGAACAAAAAATTGATCGTGGGCTCTACAAATGAATTTAAGGTAACCAATTTGAACATTGTCCCTAATTAATTTAATATTAGGGAGTAATAGCAGCATTGATGCTTAATAATCTCATTTATAGGGACCAGATGGATTGGTCCCAATAATTTTGCTATTTTTTTTCAAATCCTACTAACATCAAATATAGATCAAATCTCATACACCAATACGCATTGCATCAAAATGCTCCCGCACGATGGAAGAAGCCTTGCAGTATCCTTCGTTGTCATCGTCTTCGACGTCGTCCACTTTTCCTTGGGAGAAATCAAGAATAAATCAAGGGTTTTGTTTCTCCAATATGCGAAGAGGAGTCAATCCAAACGGCAGCCACAAGGTTTGATTTCTTTTCTTCTCCTACGTTTGTTGTTCTCGATTCCTTCAAATTCTCTCATGATAGTAGTCACGCGTGATACCAAATTCAACGTCAATTTTGGTGCCAAATTGAAGCGTGAAAGCGGTATACGCGATCTTGTCTTGCTGTCCTTTTCTTAAAATCTCTTGACTTTTGTGATTTTTAATGTTGGATTGATTACTGAAAGGAGACTCTTATGAGTTTATTGGAGTTTTAGGTCGAGTTGGAATTGCATTGGACGAGCCTACAGATGTAGTTTCCGAAAAGGCAAATAAAACTTTAGAGTGTGACAAACCGGAAAGGAAAACAAGAGCCTCGAACTTGGAAGATCAAAGTGAAGTTAGTAGTTATCCTACTAACATTTGTAATCTATTTTATGCGACACAAATGATGTTTAGTCTTTGATGTGTTAGCTTGACATTGAAAGGCTAGGATTTTACTTTTGAACATTTATAGTTGAGAAACTTCAATTGTAACATGAACCACCCAAGTGTTTGAAGTTTTGCTTGTAAGAAAAACTAAATGATATGTTAAGAGTTTCTGCTCAGGAAAAATGTAAGAAAGTTAAGAGGATGATATGTTTTGGTGTAGGTATGTGCACAATTCCTTGATTGAACAAAGAGCATTAACATAGTCATCAACATTTCATCTCGTTGAGCTTGTTCATAAAGGGCGAGCCCACAAGTACACAAGTATGGCTATGTTTCTTTTGCATGGACCTTTTACCATGTCCTTAATTCTATTCATACTATATCATGCATTTTTTTTACCAAAAAAGAAACATGGGTAAACATTTTACTTTTGAAGATGATATCAAATAATAAGAGTTCTTTTTTAAGTGACAATCTAATTTGTTCACATGTTTATTATCATTTCTTCTGACTTTTGCACTCACATGGTGCCGAAGTTGAATGTAGAAATCTCTCAGGATCCCTTGGTTCCTGATTGTCATTTCTAATGTGATTTGCATAATAGTTCCTTATTTATTTGCCGATCATTAGTTTGTTTACTCAGGTTCCTCATTCATTAATTAATTTGTTTCAATAATTTTCGCAGGTGATCTGTGATGCAATTCGACTTCTTTGAGATTTAAATGTTAAGATATCCTATCAAACTACAAAAAATAACATATATGTTTACAAAATGAGGTATGTCAACATTGATATTGATGGTTTTGAAGCATAATTTGCTTGCTTGTATTAACATCTCTCTAATGTTGCCGTTTGTTTAAATCCCTCCCATTTTTTTATCATTTTAATGTAGGCCTTGCTCAATATGAATGAAATGTTATTTAACTATGTCGTGATTAGCCAAAGGGTTCATTGTGGGTCGAGAGAAAAGCAACATCGGATGACATAGAAAAAAGATATTTTAAGATAAAGTCTTGTATTTGATTATATGGGAAAGACATTCCAGATAAAAAATTTGAAGCTTGGCACCTTTTTTTTATGTTTTTCAACGTATGATGTTTGTAATGGATCAATGAGCAATAAGATTTATATATGAATTTTTTATAGAAAGTTGTTTGTGTACGCATTTAAAGACTAATAAAATTTGTAGTTATAATTAGTTTTGAAGGAATTGGTAATAAATATAATAGAAGTATTTCGGAATACCTTGCAATGGAAGACAGATCGTCAGAAACTTTTCTACGTTGTTTTGGACTCGTCGGGATCTCAATCACGTACGAAAAAAATGTTAGTTCACAACCCAAGAACCTTGAATGTCGGAATCCTGTATGAAGTGGCAGCCACTCGGACTTGTATAAGAGCACTGCTGATTGTCGGACTGTTGCACACATCTTTCTTTTTTAGAACATGCATGACACCATTCCTTTTATACGGATGATGTGCAATTCACCTAACTACACACAAGCGCAATTGTAGCAACTGCATGTGCATGGGCTAGTGCATGCACATGTCGGTCAAAGGCCCATTTGGGTGCAAGGTTCATGATGCACGAAATTTATGCATAATTTTTAGGTCAATTTATTTTTAATTTTAGAAGTCTTTTGTGTTTTAAAGTGAGAAAATTATTTTAAACGCAAGAAAAGTCTTATTATCTAAGCTTGGTTAAATTTGTGACAGAAAATGGAAATATGTTGGAGTTTGGTCGAAAAAGCCCAGGAAACGATTTTTGGCATTGACACGGTTGTGCTATACTTCTTCACGCCCATGCAGCAAGTAGGTCATGTGAAAGCTTCGTCGTACTATACTTCTTCATGCTTGTGTGAAAAAGAATGTTGCCTCATATCAAAGCTTCTATTACGACCATGCGATGTTACCTTCACAACCATGATAGAGCATGACGAGCAAACTGTTCTGTCACTGCCGTGCGACGAACAATCATTGTCTCTTTAAGACTAAAATCACATTTTGTCACGGCCATGCATTGGAGTTTCACGACCGTGCGATACGAAGACTGGAACCTTCATTCTGTCACGGTCGTGCAACTTAAACGTCACAGCCGTGACGGCGGAATTTTAAGTCATTTTTATCCATACTTTTTATAAGATTTTGCTACTAGGAAAACTATTTAAGGAGACCCCAAAATCAATGGAAAAATCATCTTTGGAGGGCAAAAATTAAAAGTTGAAGGCGATTCAGAGGCTACAACGAAGTTCTGTCGAAAACTCGAGAGAGGACGGTAGAATCAGGAGTAGTTCCTCTAGTTCTTTATTTCTTTCTTGAAACATAATTTAGATTGATGTACTCTAGTTTGATGGAGTATCTCTTTACGATTTTCTTGGTTGAACCCTACTCTATGTGAATTTTTCATACATTTAGTTGATGAATTGATGATTTTATCATTTTTATGTTTGAGATTTGTTCCTTTGAATCTTTTTATTATCTGAAAATAAGTTTTAAGATTATTTAGAATTTTCTTAGATCTTTCTCTTACATGCCACCATTAGGGAAATTGCAAGACACCCAATTGTATTATTATTAAGGTGACTTGAAAAAACCTTTGGCTTTATATTCCAGATGAATGCGTTTGGAGATTTAATAAATTAGATTAAAAATCGAAAGGATTAACCTCTTTTGTTGATTTCAAAATAGGATTTAAAGCTTGCAATATTGGTTAAATCAATTTTGGGAATTTTACTTTATTAGTTCATCATCTTTTGTCTAAAGATTCATACATGAGTAGTGATATTAATCAAGAGAAATCATATTCATCAATCCTATACTTTTAAATCCCATTGATCATTTCTTTATATTTATATTATTTATCCTTCTTATTTTCATAAAACATGAAGCTATTATCTTTTTCTCAGTTTATAAGTAAGAGAAATTATTAATTATTTCTCATCCTCCTAAGAACGATACTTATACTTATTATTTTATTACTTAAATGATTAGTATGTTTGCTAGTGTTTCTAAGTACGCATCAAGTTTTTGGGGCCATCTCCGAGGATGAGTTAATAATTATTTGCTCATCTTACTTATTAATTTGAGAATTATTACCATTCGTTTTCATTGATGTGGTTGCAGGAATTGAATAGTTCATAATCCTCACATCCTCAAGGGTTCTAGCACTAGTGCCTGAAAGGTTCTAGCACTAGTGCCTTGGGACATAAGCTCAGGCAAACCATTGGTGTTTGACCCGAAAATAGAAAGAACTATAAGAAGATTGAAGAAGAAAATATCTAATAATATTGTTAAAATGACATATCAACAAAGGCAAATTGAGCAACCACCACCACTTCCACCTTCACCTCCACCTCCACCTGAATACAAAACTATGTGATATTATACCATGGGACAAATGGCAGATGAGAGAGGGAGTATTACACTTCCTGAAGTAGATGCAAATAATTTCCAAATCCATCATAGAAACAATTCAAATGATATCAAACACGCAATTTGGAGGAGATAGAGATGAAGATCCATTCGGCCACATTATAAAATTTGTCTAATTATGATCAACTTCTAAATTTCAGGGAGTTACATGTGATGCAGTTCATCTAAGGCTTTTTTTCTTTTTCTTTGAAAGGAAAAGCTTATACTTGGCTCGCTACATTACCAACAAGCACCATAACAAATTGAGAAGAAATGCATCGAGCATTCATTAACAAATATTGTCATCCACAAATAGGCATCAGATATTTATCTAAAGTATCTTCTTTTTATCAACAGGATACATAGTCTATGCATGAAGCTTGGGATAGATTCAAAGATCTTGTCAATAAAGTTTCGAACCATAATATTCCTCCCTGCCAGCAATTCCAGTACTTTTACAATTATGCATCAGTTGAGATTAAGGACAAGATAGACACTGCTGGAGGAACCATTGCTGACAAGTCCCTAGAAAATATTTACAAATTATTTGAGAATCTCGCCTTAAATAATTTGCAAAATGCAAGAGTAAAGCATGCTGGAATGTATGAAGTGGACAACTCAACGTATATTCAAGCCCAATTGGATGTTTTGACAAAGAAGCTGGACATGATGACAACTCAACCTCTTAGCAATGTGTTTGCAATTACATGTGATATGTGTGGAGGAGGACATCCTAACCATGAATGTCAAACATGTATGAATTTTAGTCAACATAATTTCAAGGATGCTAACTATGTTTCTAATAGTGCTTTCAGGAATAATATTGGAGGAAACTCTTACAATACAGGGCTAAGGACTTCTCCTAATTACTCTTGGGTGAATAATAGGGATGCAGCACAACCCCCCACTTATCAACCTCGTACTGAATCTAAGAGAAATTTAGAGGAAGTCCTATCAAAATTCATCACCATTGTTGAGACCAAGTTCACTAATCAGGATGCATCAATAAAAAACTTAGGGTGCGTTCACTGCATTGCCATTCAACATTACATAGTAATGTAGATTGCCTTTCAGAAAGATTGTCACTTGTTAAATTACCAGCAATGTACAAATCTATCTAGCAATCCATATTAGTTATTTATAAAAAAATACAGATTTATGACAATTTTTACCAATATACCCCTAATCAAAAAAATTATGTTTAGGTATATAAATTATTTTTAACTTCCTAAACTTAAATCACAAATATATATTATCATCTATAAAATTAAAATTTATTAAATAATTAATATATTTTTAAAATATGATAATAATATAGTCATAATAATTATAGTATTTATTTGATTAATTTTATACTTTATTTAATTATTATTATAATTTATTCAATGTGTTTTAGAATTTATTTAAATAAAACTGTAAAGGAGAAATGCGGAAAGTAAAATTTAAAAGATTGCGACCCAAGTGGTAATGATGATTGCCTACCCTCCCATAGGCAATCTGCATTGCCACTTCATATGCAATGTGGATTGTCTGAGCAATGTAGATTGCACATTACCTGTCACAAATGAATAAGATAATATGGTGGACTCATGTAATTTAATACAACATTACCTGATAATTTACAAAGATTACCTCTAGAGAAATGCCCCCTTAAAGACTCAAATTGATCAATTGACAAATATATGAAAGACAATCAGGAAGTTTGCCTAGCAACACAGAGAAAAATCCAAGAGAACAAACAAATACAATTACCCTGAGAAGTGGACTTCAGCTAAAAGGCCCTAGAACACTTGAGACATTGACATCTCCTTAAAAGAGTTAAAAAAGAGCTCCCCATGAAAGAACCTCATAATAGCATAACACCACTTAAGGATGATGTGCCCAAGAAAAGTCTAAAGAGAAAAAAAGTTCAAAAACTCCCTTACCCACATAAATATCAGAGGGATAAATTGCATAAACAATTTTCTATCTTCTTGAAAATTCTTAAACAACTGCATATTAACATTTTATTCTCTGAGGCTATTTTGCAGTTGCCAACATATGTCAAGTTCCTAAAGGACATCTTGACTAATAAGAGAAAGATGAATGAATCAAGATTGATGAAACTTTCATCCAATTGTTATGCGATTGGTCAACAAGACCATCCTTAGAAGCTAAAATATCTAAGGAGTTTCACAATTCCCTGTTCAATTGGAGATTTTTTCTGTGCTAATGCTTTATGTGATTTAGGTGTAAACATTAACTTGATGCCATATTTAGTCTTCTTAAAGTTAGGCACATGTCAACTTAGGGAGACAAGAGTTCTCCTTCAACTAACTGAACAACCAATCAAGAAGCCTAAATGACGGTTGGAGGATGTACTGGTTAGAGTTGACAAATTCATATATCTTGTTGACTTTGTTATTCTTGACATGCAGGCTGAAAAGGAGCTTCATTGATCTTGGGCAGACTATTCCTTGCCACAGGAAGAACAATGATTGATGTTCAATAAGGAAAAATAACTCTGAGGATAAATGATGAGGATTTATCATTTAATATTGGACAGACCTTGAAATATTCAATTGATAATTCTTCTTACTTTGTTATTGACATTTTTTATGAACATGTAGGGGATCATATTGATGAAATTGTGGAGACCCTTCTGAAAGAAGCTAAAAATGGGGAGCTAAAAGAGGAACTGATGGATGAAGATTCCAACATAGAGGATGAAGGAGTCAAACTACCCCAAATTTCTGAACTCAAAATTTTACCTTCACATCTAAAATATTGTTTTCTTGGAGTTAATAAGTTTTCAGTGATTGTGTCTTCCTCATTGACAGAAGAAATGGAGAACAAGTTGCTTGAAGTACTGCACAAGCAAGAAAGGCAATAGCTTGGAGGATAAGATATCAACGGGATCTTCCTTTCTATCTGCATGCACAAAATTTTGATGGAAGAAAACAACAAATCTGTAACCCAATTCCAAAGGAGGTTTAATCCAATGCTGAAGGAAGTAGTGTACAAGGAAGTAGTTAAGCTACTAGATGCGGGTATTATTTACCCCATCTTTTATAGCAGTTGGACTGCCCTGGTGCAAATGGTTCCCAAGAAAGTTGGAATGACGGTTATAACGAATTCACAAAATGAGTTCATTCCCACATGCACTGTCACTGGCCGGACGGTATGTATAAATTATAGAAAATTAAATGATGTTATCCGTAAGGACCACTTTCCAATTTCATTTATTGATCAAATGTTAGAAAGTGTGACTGGTCATAAATATTATTGCTTTTTGGATGGATATTCTGGTTATAACCAAATCCCCTGCAACATTCTAGGGGTGCATGATGGCCATCTTCTCATATATGAATGAGAGGATTGTAGAATTTTTCATGAATGATTTTACTCTTTTTTGGAGAATTATTTGATAATTATTTATTTAATTTATTGTACTTCAAATATGTGAAGATACCAACCTTTTATTGAATTGGGAAAAGTGTCATTTTATGATGCAGAAAGGGATAGTACTTGGGCACAAAATCTCTTAACAACGGATAGAAGTTGACATGGCCAAAGTGAAGGTCATAGCTGATTTACCACTCCCAACTTCAGTGAAGGATGTGAGAAGTTTCTTGGGACATGCAGAATTTTACAAACGCTCCATAAAAGAATTCTTCAAAATAGCTAAACCTTTAACTAACTTATTTTCCAAAGATGTTAAACTCGATTTTGATGTTGACTACCTATATGCCTTTAATATCTTGAATCAGAAGCTAATTATGCACCTGTGGTAAAAGGACCAGACTGGAGTTTGTCATTCGAGTTCATGTGCGACGTTAGTGATGGAGCAATCGGAGTCGTGCTTGGATAAAGAAAGGAGAAAATTTTCTATGTCATTTTCTATGCGAGCATAACACTAAATCCAGCACAGCTAAATTATGCCACAAAAGAGAAGAAATTTCTAAAAGTCATTTATGCTTTTGATAAATTCTGATCTTATCTAATTTGTTCCAAGGTGGTCGTGTATACAGATCATGCAACAATATGCCATTTGATGGATAAGAAAGAAGCCGAACCTAGATTATTCATTAGATGCTTTTATTGCAAGAATTTGATGTTGAAGTGAAGGACACAAAAAAATCAGAAAACTTGATAGCAGATCACTTATCCTGTTTGGAACCACCTCTCGAGGAAGAAGGTAACATTCAAAAGGAATTCCCCGGCGAAAGGATGTTCACCATGGAAACATTATACAAGGTAAATTTTTTTTATAAGATTTCTTGGTTTGCTGATATTGCTAATTACCTGGCAGAGAAATAGATTCCAAAAAGCATGACGAAGCAACAAAAAGCTAAATTCTTCTTTGACCTCAAGCATTACATATGGGAGGAGCCTGATGCGAGAATTGATAATAATTAAATGATAGCAAGTGCACTAGTCGCTCAAGTAATAAAGTGTAAGGGTAGAGTGTCGAACCTACGAGGAATTAACTTAATTAAACTAATTTTAGAGGTTAATAGGAGACGACATAAAGTTTGTGTAAAAGAGTGCAGAAAATAAAATAACCGAAAAATAAAGACTAAAACTAAGTTAATCTAATCTAAACAAATGATGCGTATGTCCTTAGAATAATCTATTATGATTAGAACAATCTGAAATTTTTGTAAAATCAATAGTAAATATAAAGCTTAGATTTAATTTTCAGAGGAATTAAGTACATTAAAGATATGATCTCCCGCACAGGTAAATCAACTATGTTAAGACAATAATAATTTGAAAGTATTCCGCACGCATATACTTTCAATTATTTTGAACTCAAGATGCAATATGCTGTAATTCCTATACTACAGAATCGCTCACACGGGTTAATTCATGCAGACCGTATAATCTAATATGCCTCATGGTTTCTATTAAATTATGACACAAATTACTTCGATAGAAAGTCAAGAATCGATTCGACAGAAATTAATGAATTAAGGAGTGATCACACTACACAGTTAATAACCATCCTAGAAATCATTAAATTATGAAGAAAAGCATTACGTGCAGCAATCATGTTCATAAAAGCTAAATTAATTATTTGATTAATCAGAAATCAGAAATTGTTCTTACAGTGAAACTCTTTCAACTAAAGCAGAAAGGAAAAACTATAACTAATAATCCAGAGAACTACACTAGATAGATAAAGCATTAAGATCTAATTTATCATCCCAACATAATGTAGAATAAGAAATACTCTGCACAAGCGATGACAAGCCGCTGCACAATCCTCACACGAGTCTACTACGAAGAAGTCTTCTCCTTCGTTCTTCAAAAGTGCTCCTTCGTTCTTGGCTTGAAAACTTTGGTTTCAAACCCTAGCATGATCTCTTCTAGTTGTGGAAGGCCTCTATTTATAGGGGGTTAAGTTTCCATGAGATAGGAGAAGAAACGGAAATTTTTTTATGTAAAATAAGATAAATTCGAATCTGAATTGATTCTGAAAATTTTGTCTTGTCAAACTTCGAGATTTGGGTTGTAATATCTTTCCAAATCATCCTAGGATCATATAATATGAGTAGGAATCCTTGTGCACTTCAAATTCTTCCAAAACTCCATCCAATTCTCGAATCTGTGCTTCGTCGCGGTTGGTTAGAAGTGTTTAACAACTTAAACAAAGTCCGAATCGAATTGGTAATGGGTTCTCACGATCCATGAGAGGTTTTTCATGGCCCTTACAGTGCAAAAATAGTGAATTTAACGGCCTGTGAAGGCCTGGTCGCCGTGACTCAAGACAGCTTTCTGGGCATGAACAATGCATTTTAACGACTTGTAAAAAGGTTTTACGAGTCTGTTTCACAGCCCGTTAAAACTTCTTCATACTCCGTGACAGTCTTGTGCAGCTTCACTTTTTTCACTTTCTGACTCCGTTTTAACTTTGATTTGAGCGCGGTTTTCTCCATTGGTTTCGTAATTCAATTTTCTTTATTTTTTTACAATAAAACATAGAATTTGGGTAGATTTTCAATTTTTTGAAATTAATGTAAATAAGCAGATCAAATGTGCATGCTATTAGAAAATGATTCGAAATAAGATTAAATACAATACTAAATATATGTTGGATTTTGCATACATCAAACTCTCCCAAGCTTAGATATTTGCTTGTCCTCAAGCAATGTTCAAGGCAAAGCACCAATTAAGAAGATCAATCGTCGCTTCCACCCTGTCAGTCAACTACTTTTCTTAGAACTAGATTTTATGCATCGATTGCCAAAGTATCTTTTCATCATTCCAATGACCTAGCCTTGTAGAATTTCTGAATATTAGACATATTTAAACTCATCCAAGTTTAGCTCATGCATGAAAACATACAATCTATCAAATAAGAGTTGAAAGCATAAGTGTATACCGAGCTTATGTATTTTTGTTTTAAAACTTCTTTACTTTAAAACTTTTGATATTTTCATTCATACTTTTTTCTTTTGTTGATTTGGTACTTATGTGCTTCTCCATATTGCACAAGGTGGTCCATGTAACGGGCTTTCGATCGACGAATCTCACAGCAGTTGCCCTTAGATCGGCAGGCAAGAATCCCCTATGGATCTAATCACCTGGACACATCTGGATAATACTTTTGTACTTCTTTATTTTATTTTGTTAGGGTTAACTAACCCTTTTATCTCATTTCATAATTTATTTTTCTTTCTATTTACTATAAGCTCAATAAACATTTAAAAGTTCAACAAAGAGGCAATTCTTATCAAGACTAAAGAAAAATAAAAGAGCATGAACAAGAATTCATCGTCCAAATATTCATAATTCTACTTAGCAACATTATCATTCCAAATACCCAATACTAAGGCAATAAAAGATAAAATAATAGTGCTTCGAATATCATTAACTAACAGGATGTCCTTGAATAATGTTTGAAAATAAGAAAATATTAAGACATGAGAAAGGATGATATGGAAAATTTTAATTTCTATAGATTTTTAATATGATTCAAATCGAATATGCAAATATAGATAAAGCATAATAAGAACGTATGCAATATAAGATGACTGGTACGATGCATGAAAATGCAAACTCCCGTAAGCTTGAACTCAACACTGTCCTCAGTGTTGAAAATCAAATTAAGAAAAGGGAGTGTAAAAATAATAAAGAATTAATAAAGGGAGGAATTGAAAAGAAACAACCTGATATATCCCAATATGATGAATGTGGAAGCCATAGAGAGAAGCCAATATATGGTTCGGATGTCAAATCTAGTGAAGTTGTCGATGTCGAATAGCTAGGTCGTATAACGGCTCTTGATTTAATGGTAGCAAATGATGATCACGCTTCTGCTTCTTCTGATTTCACGCGTCATGATAATGACGTAACAACTTGTTGGTCACCTTCTTCAATAGCTTATGACTCTTCAGGACTTCATCACCGTAGCTCATGACCGTGAAAAATAGGTAACGGCTCATGAAAAGACTTTCACGAGTCGTGATTCAGTTGTACCGGCCCTCACAGAAGGATTGACATGAAGATGGAAATAGGTCATGGCCTGTGAACCGAATTTCACTGCTCTTGTGTGGTTGCCCTCTTTGTGTGCGATTGGTTGTCGGCAGAGCGGCCAGCTATGGGGCTTTGGTCGGAGATGCAAGCCAAGATCACAACGGTGGATGGAGAGCGGGGGCAAAGGTGGATCCTGCAGTGCCGAACGTCGGGGGACGATGCCTCTGTGATGGAACTGCCGACGGTGAGGAAGGAGATCAGAGCAATTGAAGTATAGCTGCCGGCATCGAATCATTGAAGTCACGAAGTTTCCTGAAGCTCGCCGGAGTTCCCCATCGCCGATTGGTAATGGTGCAGTCCAGCCGGAGTTGGAGACGATGATCGAGGGCTGGTGCTTGGGCGAAGACGGGCGAGCAACACAGTGTCACGGACCTGCACTATAAATAACCAAAAAGAAGGGACCGTGAAGAGCGTTTAACGCCCCGTTAAAAAATTAATGCCAGTGGTTAAGTGTTGAACAGATCACGGGGCGAGAGGTGTGGGTTGCATGGCGTTATTGTGTTTACAATGTGGACGTCGCATGGCCCAATCCGGGTGTAAAGTTTCTGACCAATGAAGAAATGCCACGTGGTCTTCTGAAGGAGTGCTTCCTCACAGCCCGTGAGCAAGTCATAACGCCCCATGAGAACTATTGGTGACTCGTGAGAAAAATGGGCGGGGCCATGAATCGAAAAAAATAGAAGCCTATGAGACTGACGAAGTCACTTACGGCCCATGAAAGACATTTAACGACCCGTGAAATGATGCAAATAACGATATGAGCTTACTATGACACCCGTGAGACGACCATCACGCCCCGTGATGAACAGGGCAATTGATGTCTTACGTGCTGTGAGACCCGTGTGAATCTTATAACGACCCGTGAAAACTAATGGCGACGCGTGAGGAAAAGACAGGGTCGTGAATCGGGCAAAATAGAGTCCTATGGGGTGGACGAAGTCACTTACTAACCATGAAACAAATCTGACGACCTGTGAAATACTGTGTGCGCAACGAGTTGGACTCTGATGACTCGTGAAAACTATGCATAAAGTCCAAAGCTTATTGTGAGACCCGTGAGACGTTACTAATGACCCATGACCAATGTATTAAGACCTGTGAAATAACTATAACGAGGCATGCAAATCTGGGATATAGCGACAAACACTATGAGACCCGTGAGATGAAGATCACGTCCCGTGAGGAACAGTTAGCGTCATGGTAATGAACGATGATCATGCTTATGCTTCTCTTGATTTCACGCGTCATGGTAATGAAGTAACGACTTTCTTCACGTGCCATTATACTGATGTAACGATCTCCACAGTGTGTTGCATTCCTTCACCAAAGTCTCAGCCATGATGGTAATGACTCTATCTTGAATGATGTGTGTGCACGAGCCGTTACATGTTGGTAATGACTGTGAACAATCATCCTCTTCCTCTATGTCTGTGATTTTCCTTGTTCACAGAAAAAGCAAGCATTGTGAAGCTCGGGCATTCACTAAAGTTGCTGCCGTGCATGTCAATGAAGGTTGTTGAAGTTGCCAGCCGAACGGACGAATTGAAGCTGTTGTCGTGAAGGAAGCCATCGAGGTCGAAGAGGTTGTCGGCTTGACTAATTGGCGATGCCGTGATGATGCTGTCGGCATGAAGCAGATCATCGGGATCCTTGCTACTGATCGAAGGTCGGAGGCGGTGGACAAAATGTCGTTGCCTGCTAGGCGAAGTGGCGTGAAAGAGCGGCGTCATGGACCTGCGTATACATAACAAACATAGAGAGGGCCATGAAGAGCCTTTAACGACCGGTTAAAGCATTAATGTCGGTGGGTGATTGTTGAATGGTTCACGGATCGATGAGTGCAGGTTACAAGGCATTATTTGTGTTTTCTATGTGCACGATGCATGAATCGATCCGGGTGTAAAGGATTGGACCAATGACAAGATGCCACGTGGTCGTCTAAAGGGTTGCCCGCTTTCTTACGGCCCATAAGAGAGTTATAACGCCACGTGAGACTGCTTGTGGCGACCCATGAGAATAGTGGTAGGGTCATGAATCGGGGAGAACAGAGGCCTCCAGGGCTGACCCAGTCACTTAGGACCCGTGAAACAAATCTGACGACCCGTGAAAAATCTATGCCCGTGATGATCTGGACTTTGAGAGACTCATGAAATAGTATAACGACTCGTGAAATACTGTGTGCACAACGAGCTAGATTCTGTGAGACCCGTGAAAGTTATCTAACGACCAGCGAAAACTGGTGACGACTCGTGAAAAACTTGGCATGGTTGTTAATTGGTGGAATGCAGAAGCCTATGGGACTTGCTAAGTTACTTACGGCCCGTGAGAGAATTTTAATGACCCGTTAAACAATGTGTATAAAAATTGATGCTTACTGTGAGACCCATGAATCATACATAACGCCCCGTGATGGAAAGTTGTAATTGGCTATGAGACCCGTGAGACACGGTTGACGACCCCTGATAATGTGAATGGTGCCTGATGATTATTTCACAGGTCGTTAAGGAATAATAATGCCCCGTGAGAAGCCCATGACACATGTATGACCCATGAAAAACCAAAATTTTTCTAACTTTAATTATAGTGTGCCTACAAAGGTTGATTATTTCAACATGAAAATAGAGACAACTAATAAAGAAGTTAAGAGACTAAATTAAGTAAAGAAAATGACTAGTCTATTCAAATGAACATATTTAAACTAAGAGAAAGAATAGTTCTAATTTAGAGTCGTTAGCTTGACTATCATATGCATATGCTGAGGATAATATACGATGGTTGATTAAGATAATGTAGATAAATCTATAATTAAGGAACAATCTCATCGGGGTTATTTGATGTGATCGTGAATGCTTCAGACGGTGATGCTAAGCAAATGCGGTGGTGGATGATGCTCACCAAATGTAGTGGTGGAGGATGCCCAATGTTTCCACCCTTATGTCATTGCCCGGTGGTGGAAGTTCTTCAAGTACGGCAACTAAGTTGAAGTTGTGTTTTAAGCTGCTGGTTATCATGGGTACATGATTTATTCTTTGACCTCCATTGCTTTGATGTGGTTGGTGCGTTTGAAATCGGTGATGTACTTCTCTTCCCTTTAATTTTCCACTATTTTGCATTAGTCAGAGAGATCTCTATTGATGACGATGAAGTTCCTTCTCTCCTTGGTGATTTTTTATTTTGGGAAAGCATGTTCGCAGATGTTAATGATGTTGATGTTTGTGATGGAGACGAAGTTTGAGTAGTAGGGACCTACGAAGGCGAGCTCCTCCTTCAAACTTGTCCCTCTTTCATAATATATGCACTTGTCTCCTTAATACGCCACTGCATAGTTGTTGTCCTTGCTAAAGATTTTATTCTTGGATGCCTTCTTCTTTGTTATGGATCCTGATAATGGCATGGACACATGATGATGATCAGACTCTTGTCGATGTGCTTTGGAGATTCAATTTTTAGAGAAGTCAATTGTGGGACTTGACTCTCTAACATACGTAGCTTTGCTTCCAAAGCATCAAACTTGAGCTCCTTGTCGAAAAAGTGAATCGTCTCGTCTTCTTTGATTTGCTTCTGAATTTTTGTTAATCGAGCCGCCAAATTTTGAATGTGTTGATCTTGCATTTGTAGCTTCTTTTCAATTGTTGTAATAAGTTGATCTATCATCCCTTCGAGGTCAACTTTTGGCTCATCAGAAGATTTCGATTTGTGAAGAGTTGTAACATACTCCTGCGTTTCATCACTTAGATGTTGCAAATTTGAAATTTGTCTGTCTAGATTATTGATTTGATAATTTTGTGTGGAGAGTTGCTTCAATAAAGAGCTCATTTTGTTTGTGATAATGCTTTCTAGATCCATGTAGAAGTCTTCGTAAGGAGGTGGTTGAATCATCTTTGTATTGTTACTTGATGAAGCTTCGGTGTAGACTTTATCATGTTGGACAGCAACTTGTTTTTCCTCAATGTGCTGGCTGGTGGACGTTTTCTTCTTTCCCATTGAGGATGTAATAATATGAGCGTGATAATTGAGTCATGTACGAAAGATGTAGACCTGAAAACTTAACACAACTAAAAGAAAAGGTGAAAGCAAAAGAAAAATAAAGTCTCAAAGTAGTATAAAATAAGAATAGTAAGTAAAGAATAACCTTGATACGAGAATTAATAACAATTAAATGCTAGAAAATGCACTAGTCGCTCAAGTAATAAAGTGTAAGATTAGAATGTCAAATCTACGAGAAGTTAACGTACTTAACTAAACTAATTTTAGAGGCTAATAGGAGATGACATAAAGTTTGTGTAAAAGAATGCAAAAAATAAAATAATAGGAAAATAAAGACTAAAACTAAATTAATATAATCTAAACTAATGATGCGTAGGTCCTTAGGATAATCTATAATGATTAGAACAATCTGAAATTTTTGTAAAAACAATAATAAATATAAAGCTCAGACTTAGTTTTCAGACAGATTAAGGACACTAAAGATATGATCTCCCGCACGGGTAAATCAATTATCTTAAGACAATAATAATTTGAAAATATTTCGCACGGATATGCCTTCAATTATTTTGAACTCAAGATGCAATACGCTGTAATCCCTACACTACAGAATCATCCGCACGGGTCAATTCATGCAGACCGCATAATCTAATATGCCACATGATTTCTATTAGATTATGACACAAATTACTTCGACAGAGAGTCAAGAACCGATTCGACAAAAAATAATGAATTAAGGAGTGATCACACTACACCAAGGTTGTCAAGATCGGGATCTTATATAAGATCGGAGGGGGGGTCATAAGATCGAAGATCGTAAAATCGAATCGAGAATCGTAAGATCCTATCTATTAATACAATAGTATATTTTCAAAATAATAAATATATTTTTGACAAATTTTTCTTATTGAAATATTAGATTGTACCTCACTAAGACATTTTTTATGCATTCATGGGTAAAATTATATCAAAAGATATTAAAAATGAACAAAAATATATTTAACTTCATATAAATTAATTCTTATTAACATAAATATATTTTTAATTAATATTTAAATGATTATATTGATCATATGAGATCATCGGATAAGATCGTAAGATCGTGTGACCAAAATTAAGATCGTATTAAGATTTTACACATAAGATCTTCAAGATAAGATCGAGATCGAAAGGGGTTTGTAAGATCTTAAGATTTAGATCGAGATCTTAACAACCTTGCACCACACAGTTAATAACCATTCTAGAAATCATTAAATTATGAAAAAAGCATTACGTGCAGCAATCGTGTTCATAAAAGCTAAACTAATTATTTAATTAATCAGAAATAAGAAATTGTTCTTACAATGAAACTCTTTCAACTAAAGTAGAAAGGAAAAACTATAACTAATAATACAGAGAACTACACTAGATAAATAAAACATTAAGATCTAATTTATCATCCCAACATAATGTAGAACAAGAAATACTCTGCACAAGCGATGACAAGCCGCTGCACAATCCTCACACGAGTCTACTGCGCAGAAGTCTTCTCCTTCATTCTTCAGAAATGCTCCTTCGTTATTGGCTTCAAAACTTCGATTGCAGGCCCTAGCATGATCTTTTCTGGCTGTGGAAGGCCTCTATTTATAGGTGTTTGAGTTTCCATGTGATAGGAGAAGAAACAGAAATCTTTTCTACGTAAATTAAGGTAAATTTGAATCTAAATTGATTCTAAAATTTTTACCTTGTCAAACTCCGAGTTTTGGGTTATAATATGTTTCCAAATCATCTTAGAATCATATAATATGAATAGAAATTCTTGTGCACTTCAAATTCTTCCAAAAATCCATCCAAATCTCGAATATGTGCTTCGTCATGGTCGGTTAGAAGTGTTTAACGGTTTAAACAGTGTCCGAATCAGATTGAAAATGAATTTTCACGGCCCATGAGAGGCTTTTCACGGTCCCTACAGTATGAATTTAACGGTCCGTGAAGGCCTGGTCACGGCCGTGACTCGGGACAACTTTCTGGGCATGAAAAATGCATTTTAACGACCAATGAAAAGGTTTTACGGGTCTATTTCACGGCCCGTTAAAACTTCTTCACAACCCATGATAGCCACTTTTAGCCTTGTGCAGTTTCACTTTTTTTCACTTTCTGACTCTGTTTTAACTCCGATTTGAGCGCGGTTTTCTCCGTTGGCTTTGTAATTCAATTTTCTTTATTTTTTTGCAATAAAACATAAAATTTGGGTAGATTTTCAATTTTGTTAAATTAATGTAAAGAAGCCCATAAAATGATGCATGCTATTAGAAAATGATTTGAAATAAGATTAAATACAATACTAAATATATGTTGGATTTTGCATGCATCAAAGCCTATACTTTTTCGAGTGTGTGTTGATAACATCATGAGGAGGTGTGTGCCTAAAGATGAAGTACAAAGCATCCTATATCGCTGTCATGACCGAGAAGCAAGAGGACATTTTGGACCAAATAGGATAGCCACCAAAGTTCTACAATGTGGATCCTACTGGTCGAGGATGCACAAGCTTACTACAAATCTTGTGACAAGTGTCCACGAATGGGTAACATCTCTTGACGTGATGAAATGCCTCTGAATAACATATTAATTTGTGATATTTTTTTATATTTGGGGATAGATTTCATGAGGCCATTTCCCCAAGTCCACGAACCATGAATACATCTTGGTAGCTGTCAATTATGTGTCCAAGTAGGTAGAGGCCATAACTATTCCCAGTAATGATGCCAGAGTGGTGGTCAAATTTTTAAAGAAAAATATTTTCACTCACTTTGGTACTCGTAGGACGTTTATTAGTGACAATGACACTCACTTTTGCAACAAGTTATTTTCAGATTTTTGCAAAAATATGGGGTTACTCATAAGGTCAACACTCCCTATCATGTCCAGACTAGTGGACAGGTAGAAATATCTAATAGAGAACTCAAAAGAATTTTGGGAAAATATGTTAATGCATCTAGAAAAGATTGCTCTTTAAAAATATATGATGCATTTATGTGCATATAGGACAACATTTAAAACACCTATAGGCATGTCATCATATAAATTAATTTTTTGGGAAAGCATGACATCTCCCTGTAGAACTGAAACACAAAGCATATTGGGCTACAAATTTCTTAACTTCAATATGCAAGCTATTGGTGCAAACAGGTTGCTGAAGCTTAATGAACTTGATTCGGGAAACAACCTATGAAAATGTCAAGATATACAAAGAGCGAACCAAGAAAATTTATGATAAGAGTATCCTTTCCAAGGAATTCACTCTAGGCCACCATGTTCTTTTATATAATAGCATATTAAGACTTTTTCCAGAAAAATTAAAAGCTAAGTGGACAGGACCCTTCAGAGTAGTTCACGTTTCCCCGTATGGAGCCATTGAAGTTCAACCAATGTCAGGAGGCAATTCTTCAAGGTAAACGATCAACACATCAAACACTACATCGAAGGTAAGGTTGAAAAAAAAGGTCACTCAGTGCCCTTATTAGACCCTTGAAGGTAAAAGGATAAAAGTCAAGCTAACGACTATAACTTAGAACTACACTTCCTAAAACTCTTTTCTTTTTTACTTCCTTTAGTTTCTTAGATTTGGAATAGATTTGATTTTAACTTATTTTCAAGTCAGGAAACCTTCTGTCACGACCGTGACTCTGAATGCCATGGTCGTGACAAGGTCACCAGATTCTACCTTCGGTTCCGGTCGTTAATGATATTTGCACGACCGTTCTCAAGACCTGAAGGATTTATTCGATCACGGCCGTCATCTTACAGTCATGATGTGACCAAGCCCTAATATCTATTTCCTAGGACATGTGGCGTGACCCTAATAGGACACGTGGCAGCCATCCAACCATGTGCATCATCACTATATAAGGGTTTCATCAACCCTAATCCCATCAGTTTCACACCTGTCCCGTCGGCCCACCACCGTGCCTCGCTGACATCCCGCGCGACTTCCACCCGTTGCCGCCGCCCTTCAGCCATGCCCGACACCGGCGCATCAACTTTCACCAACTCAGGCGACCTTCGCCTTCATCCCCTTCGCTATGACCCGCCGCCGTCCTTCACCAACACCGCCCCGCCGCAGCACCTCGACGTCGCCATCGTGTAACCTCATCATGCAGCTGTCCGCACGATTGCCTCTCTTCCTCCGTCGCGCTGCCGCTCCCGTCCTCCGCCGTTCCATTGCCTCACCGCAGCACCTCGAAGTCTCCCAACTCCCATCGCTCTTCCATTGTACTGCCGCCTTGCCGCCCGGTTGTCTGCAGCCGTTGATTGATCCAAGCACGATCGTGATTGGCATCTCACAACTGTAATAGAAGCATAGGTGTTGGGTCATTGCATCCGGCAGTTCCACCCTCTTTCACGCCGGTGACTTCTTTTTGCAGTGTTCAGAAGTCTGCACCGAATCGAAAAAGGCATGTGAGTCATCCTAAAAAACACCCACGACATGAAACACCAGCAGCATCCTCCGAATTGATACTACAGCCCCCTTGCCTAGAGTTTCGTGATCTTGAACAACGGCAATGGCATAATCAGCTTCAGTCACTCGCTCTTGACCTCACTCATTTTCTACATGTGGAGACAATGTAAGAATTTTTTATGAAAGATAATGTACTACTCATGTTTGAAAATATTGGATTGTATCACTTTGCCACGAGCTACTGGTTCACATATGAAATATTAACATTTGAGTTTCTCTCCATTTCTACTAATAGAGATTATTCAGTTATCACTTTCAGACTTCATAATAGAGAGTTCAGTTTGACAAAGAAGAGTTTTGCAACATCTACCACTTTCCTTTGGAGAGCCTCAAGGAGCCGAGCAAAGACATCGATAGTGATGAGTTTTGGAAGGAGATTACTAGAGAATGTATCTTCCCAAGAAGGATGGCCAAAAGCACTACGATCCATAATCCTATTTTGAGATACGTACACATGTTTCTCTCATGTGGCCTATTCTCTCGAGGTATCAGCGAAGGTGCAGTAACCAAATTTCAGCTATATATTATTTGGGCTATGTTAAATAATGTTGTGGTAGATATTGGTGATCAATTGATTAGACATCTTCAAAAGAATGCAACTAGGAGTAGTGGCATTATTATAATAGGTGGGCTAATAACTCCTATTGCCCAACACTTTCATATCGACTTGGAATAGGACAATTAGATTCCAACAAGTATATTTCTACATAGATATTCATCCATGATATTGATCAAGGGGACCATGTATTTAAGTTCGATAAAATTTCTGTGCATAACCCTTCTGTTGATATTGATTGTCTCACGGTGTTCAACCGTGAGCACTAGGGGCAGTACCCAGGTCCGACCTTCTAGGACACATGATGTCGAGGTTGACCCTTCTCTTGTATTAGCTCTGTCAGTGCATCATTTCTTTTTCTCATTTTACATATTTTATTGTCTTAAAGTTCAGTGTCAAGACATTGATTATCCTATGAAATTTGATTATTGCTCTTTTTATCAGGTATCACCATAATATTGGAAAATGGTAAGAGCTTGTTGCCAAGCAAAGGAATCTACAATTTAATTATGCATTTTTGAAATTATTTACTATGATATTAGTCTTGATTATATTTGTATCTTTCTTGAAAACATCAAGTATTTTTGGAGCTTATAATTATGCTATATAAATGGTAAAGTGCCCTCTGGAATCTTGGTGTGTCCAGGTAATTAGATCCGTAGGAAATTCTTACCTGACCTAAGAGCAACTGTCCTAGGATTCAGCGGTTGAAAGTTCGTTACATGGACCACCTTGCGCAAAATGAAGAAGCACAAAGCCCTAACAAGTGAAATGTATAAAATACCTTGTGAAACCTTAGTGTGTCCGGGTAATTAGACCTGTAGGGAATTCTTCCCTGACGACCTAAGGACAACTGCCCTGTGATCCGTCGATCGAAAGTCCATTACATTAACTACCTTGTGCAAAATGGAGGAGTATTGAATACTCAAGTATGTCTCAAAAGTCTAAAAAAAGAAAAAAAAAGCAAAATGAAAATAGTATGAAAGTAAGCTCCTAAAAGACTTATGGTTCAGTATTGATACTTTTATGAGAGGATGAATATTGTATGTAAATTATGCAGGAAGGACACAGTTGAAGGTTGAGAATTTTGTAAGGCTTGACTTCGATTGAGAAAATATATAAAAGAGCAGTAGGAGAAAAGTATTGGGTATTGAGCGAGGGCTTATTTGACAAATTGCTTAAGGACGAGCAAAATATTTAGCTTGGGAAATTTTGATGCACGAAATTCATGGATAATTTATAGGACAATTTATTTTTAATTTTAGAAGCCTTTTATGTTTTAAAGTGGGAAAATGATTTTAAATGCAAGAAAATTCTTTTGAGATGTATTATTACCTAAGCTTAGTTAAATTTATGGCAGGAAATGAAAATACATTGGAGTTTGATCGAAAAAGTGTTCAGGAAAACATTTTTTAGCATTGTCACAGTCGTGCTATACTTCTTCACGCCCATGCATCAAGTAGGTTATTTGAAAGCTTCTGTTACCATTGTGCTATGCTTCTTCATGCTCGTGCGAAGAATGATGCAGCCATATATCAAAGCTTCTGGTACGGCTGTGCGATACGAAAATTGGAACTTTCATTCTATCACGGTCGTGCAACTTAAATGTCACAGCCGTGATGGCAGCATTTTAGCCATTTGTATTCATGTTTTTGTATAAGATTTTGGGTTGTTGAGCTAAGGTACGGAGAAAACTATTTAAGGAAACCTCAAATCAATGGGAAAATCATCTTTGGAGGGCATAAACCAAAGGTTAAAGACTTGGTGAAAGCGATTCAAAGGATATAACGAAGTTCTGTTGGAAACTTGAGAGAGGATGATAGAATCTAGAGTAATTTCTCTAGTTCTTTATTTCTTTCATGAAACATAATTTAGATAGATGTATTCTAGTTTGTTGGAGTAGTTCTTTAGGATTTTCTTAGTTAAACTCTACTCTGGGTGAGTTTTTCATATATTTAGTTGATGAATCAATAACATGTTTGATGATTTTATCATTTTTATGCCTAAGATTTGTTCCTTTGGGTCTTTTTATTATTTGAAAAGAAGTTTTCAAATTCTTTAGAATTTTTTTAGATCTTTCTCTTACATGCCATCATTGAAAAAATCGCAAGAAACTTAATTGTGTTGTTGTTAAGGTGACTTGAAAGAGCCCTTGATTTTATATTCTAGTTGAATGCATTTGGAGATTTAATAAATTAGATTAAAAATCGAAAGAATGAATCTCTTTTGTTGATTTCAAAATAGAATTTGAAGCTTGTAATATTGGTTAAATCAATTTTGGAAATTTTACTTTATTAGTTCATTATCTTTTGTCTAAAGATTCATACATGAGTAGTGGTATTAATCAAGAGAAATCATATTCATCAATCATATACTTTTAAACCCCATTGATCATTTCTTTATATTTATATTATTTATCCTTCTTATTTTCATAAAATACAAAGTTATTATCTTTTTATCAATTTATAAGTAAGAGAAGTTATTAATTATTCTCGTCCTCGTGGGAACGATACTTATACTCATCATTTTATTACTTAAATGATTAGTGTGTTTGCTTATGTTTCTAAGTACGCATCGGTCCAACCACTACAAAGATTTTTTACTTTGGTGACGTCCAACAAACGTCGCTCAAACTGAATTAAACGTCGTAAAAAATCTTTTAGGATGTTTATTAAACGTTGGCTTCATACGTCACCGTAAATTAGTCATAGAAAATATTTATGACGCATATTGATTAGACATCACCAAAAATTTAAACATCACAAAAACTTAATCTTTTCATGACATTTAACCATCCCCAAATGTCATGTTAAGATGACATTTAAGCATCACCAAAAATTAATTTTATCCCTTTAAAACTTTAAATGTCATGAAAGTTAAATTACTAATGATATTTAAATCTCATGAATTTTTTTAATACATATAATAAACATCATTAATATGATAAAATGAGTAACATATAACAATTCAGTATCTAAAATTATATTTTAAAAACCGCTAAAAAGAAATTTTCAAAGAATTCATGTGAACTTCTACTTTCTTGACGGGACAATAGGTAGGCATCCAAATGTCATAAAAGTAAACAAAAGTTTTAAAGCAAACCAAGTTTTAAAACCACAAAAATATGCTGAGCTAAAATAGTTCGGCTCAAGGGATCTCACCATATTAGATCCTAAACTGCTACTAATCTCAAGAGGTGAGAGTTTAGCCAAGCATTAGCTTAAAATCCAGCGTAACAAAAAAGTTTAATAGCTTTATTGTGAAGATTGGCAAGAAACAATACAAAAATGGAAGCAAGAACTTGATTCAACAACAATTGGATGAAGTTGTGTCTCCTTCCACCTCCAATGATTTCTTCTCCTTTCTCAACCTCCAAATTTGTGTAGCCTCCTTTTGTGAAATATTCTTTTCTACTACTGTGAAATCCGATAAAATTAACAAAATGGCAAGTATCGTACTAGAATAATAAGAAAGGCATAATAAAACAGATTTGGGATTAAAAGATTTAGATTAATAATCATTGTCTTAATGCTAGTGGTTGACAGAATTAAGAAAATATATGCAGAAATAGAGAAGTAATGTATGATGCATGTATAATAAATTGCAAAAAGAGAAACAAACTAGATTATGTTCAATTGATCACCCTTGTTAAACTATTTGTTTAATATATAGGTAGGATATTACGATCGCCGTTACGATCTTATTTTTTTAATATATCAGTCTCCATAGTGCAAGTATTACTAGCCTCAAATTTTATAATTCATTTCAGCATAGCACATAAAAAGGTGCTAATGCAGAATTGTCAAAAACTGTGAATCTTTCCCTTGGGTGTACACAGGTTTTGGAAAATCACATAAATCAAATTTGATCAATCAGAAAAATTTGATAAACATTTATGTCTATGAGCAAAACAATGTTAGTTTTGTCAGTGTACCTTCCAATGTATCTAGTTCCCCACTCTGTACAAATTTTGCTGATTTGAGTTGCAAGGACTCCACAGAATATTTTGAAAATTGACTCACTTCAGAATCATTGGTAGCCACCACAGTACCATTAGCTTGGACAGTTCTCTTTTTCCATCATGGGATTGTTTGATGAGGTACACATCAAAAGCACACTAGTAGTCACCTCTTGAACTTTTAAAACAAGACAATGGATCAAAATTAGCATAATCAAAAAGCAAGAAGTCATCGAACGTCATCAATGTAAAATCTAACCTGCATTCTTGTTCGCAATGATATTTGTGTAATCTTCCTGAACAGCTATCTTCTCTTCCACGGTGGGATCATTTGATGAGGCACACACCAAACACACAGTTGTGGTAATGTCTTCAGCTTCTGAATATGATGAATGAATCAAAATAATTAGAAAACAACAAGTTAATCGGTATCCCTCATGTTAAATATGACTTGCATTCTCAATCATCATGCTGCTTGCAGCAGCATCTTCTTGTGCATTAGCTGTTTCAGATGAGATGTTCTCCCTTCCGGTTGAAAATCCAAGGAGCTCCTTTATTGCTTTGTAGCCTCTCCATCTCACAATATTTGCCAGGTTTTTCCTATGGGAAATACACGAAAAAATACTTTAGGGAAAAGTTTTACTCGATAGTCATATTCAATTGGCTCCTTGAAGAAAGAACATGGAAAGACATGTCTCTAAGAAATCACAGCAAGAAGATTGAAAAAAAAGGAAATGTTGCATAGATTCTTTTTATAAGACAATGTCAATTATTAATATAATGATATTTCACCCTCATTTTTTTTCTTTTTTGGGATGGAAAATTCTATTCATTTGCCAACTTGATGATGACACTACATATTTATTGATATGCTAAGATTGCTTAGTAATTATTTGTTTAAAGTTTATCATCAGAAAAAAAAATTGAGTTATTAACATTAAGGAAATATGTTATGATGCATTTTGCAAGGCACCAACAAAGTTCTTAGACGTGAGACAATCTTCCTAGACCATCACAATTATTTGCCAAATTGGGCATATGCTGAGAATGCTACAGAGTGGCAACTATTCAAGAACATTCTGCAAATAACATTTCGTTGTTTCTGTAGATAGCTATAAATAGCTCTCTTAACTATCATTCTCACACTGCACTATAGTATTTAGATATCTGTAGAACTTATATACTTCAGCAGTTTTCTCCAGCGGTCTTCGTTTCTGTGTTGGTGGATGCTATTACTAGACCACAATTCTTCATCTTTACTTTGTGATAACTTATCGCAAAATCTACTAGAAATTAAAAAAAATAGCAAAGTAAAACCAAAACTATGACGGACGCGTACCTCCCGTTCCGGGTGAGCTCCTTCAAGTAGGGCACACTGTCCCCGGGAAGACCGAGCAACGATGCGAACTCGCGCAGCTCCTGGCAGAGCTCCTCATCGGTCTTCTGGAGATGAGAAATGGAAGCAGAGTCATCTAGGGCACGAGAGAAAGCATTGATTTAGGAATGGAAGCAGAGAGATTTCATCCGAGGGCTGAGATGCTTTTAGCTTTTTTAGATTGGATCTACAATGTTTTTAATTATTTTGTAATTGCTTATATGGTCATAAACATCACTAATATATTTTAGTTAGAGACATTTGTTACATGTCACAAAAATCCTAATTTTAGATGACGTTTTCATTTTATTTAAATGTCACCTAAGCTAAAAATTAGTGTAGTCAACAATCTTCCACTCGCACTAATGAGTCATTACCCATATTTAATTGTAGTAGCGCACTCTTGTGCCGATGGCATTATAGTACCGTTTTTTATCTTTTTTAAAAAAGTGACATTTTTCATTTTTTTTCAAAATTTGGGAAAATAATTAAAATGAGTGTACAACAATTCGGGTTGAATTTTGTACAAAAAAATGACCACAAAAATTTTTCGTTCTTCAATTTTGGTCCTATAATCGAAGGCGTAAAAGAATACGTAGTCCAAAAATTAAAATGAGAAAAGTTGTGTCGGCTCTGATACCAATTGAAGAAATTGATAATAAATATAATAAAAGTATTTCGAGATACCTTGCAGCGGAAGACGGATCACCAGAAACTTTTTTACGTTATTTTTGACTCGTCATCGGGAACTCAATCACATACGAAATGAGCACGCTAGTTCACAACCCAAGAACCTCAATGTCGGAATCCTATATGAAGTGGCAGCAACTCGGACTTGTATAAGACCTCAACACTGTTGCACACATCTCTCATTTTTAGAACATACATGACACCATTCCTTTTATAAGGATGATGTGCAATTCACGTAACTGAACCCAAGCACAACTATAGCAACTGCATGTGCATGGGCTGGTGCATGCACATCCACAACCCACTGCATGTCGGTCAAAGGTTCATTTGGGCGCAAGGTTCAACAATTTTGGTACACTTTTGCAGTCAAATGTATAATATTGATAGGGAGATGCTATATCCTCCTAATTAGGAGGATATATCCTCATAATTCTCTCACTATGGCATTAGTTGTAATTTTGTCAACTTTTTGGGGCAAATTAAAAATATGAGTATTAGGAGAATTTTTAGGTTAAACTTTTAGGAGGATTTAGCATTTTTCATATTGATATGATGACACTTTTACGGACCAAACTCATTGGTTCTTAAGAATATGTTATTAGATATCAAGCTAACAAGCTCCTAAACGTCTATTACTAGGGACCAATCTCCTTGTGTATGTACATAATTTGGGGGACCAAAAGAAATTTTTAAGTCCCTAAAGCTAAGACTAGCTTCTAGGGACTAAGGGAGACTAAAGAGATATTGGTCTCAGGTCTCAGGAAGAATTAGGAACAAAAATAAGTATTTTCGGAACCATAGTTTTAGTTCCTATAAACCCTTTTTGTAGTAGTGTTAAGAAGCACAAACAATAAGAATCAAATGCATGATAGGAAATATTATAGTACCCTTTAATCTTAATTAATTAACATGTTTTCATTTCATTGTTTGGTACACGAGAAAGTTAAAAATTGTAACACCAGTGACTCGATCATTTATATCTTGGCATGTATGAATTTAAAACACATTTTTACAAGTGAAAGGAGATATTATATATAAGCCTATAAGCTCATGTTGGACAATATGTTGAATCCGAAGTTTGGATCATTACGAAAATGAGTAACAAAGTTACATGTGGAATACATTTGTGCTTTCACCTAAGAGAAAGAATTAGATACTTCATGTTTGAGGAATACATAGGATTAATGTTTTTATGATTGTCAAAGTTATTTATAATTTTGAGAGGTTGACCAAGATATTTTTTCTCAATCCAGACTCACAATGTCTAGGATTATTAGCCCAATAATTCGATGTTCGAATGGGAGCTATACGAATAAATGCTTATCAAGATATTTTGTTCAAGAGTTTCATTTTATTGTAAAGAATAATGTCATGTTCTATCAATTATATTTGTAACCAAACAGACCAAGTTTTCATATTTTGATAAAAATATCCATTCAATTATACTACCAAATTTCTTTTTATTTTATAATAAAATAATTACCTTGGATCATGTACATAATCTAAAGTACTTTATCCCATGGTTACAAGTGCACCCACTGAAAATGTGATCAATTATTAGTGATCCGTTTTGTCAAATCTTACTCCTCGTCACAGCGGGTTGTTAGGTGCTTCCGTCTTTAGTGATGCGCCGGATCCAATCTGACTAACCGTATTCTCTTTTTGATAGTATTTATCTATATAAAATTTATATTGTATGTTTTTTCTACTGAACTTTTTAATTTTAATATTTCTATAACTTTTAAAAACCTAAGGTTAATAAAATTTTGTATTATTTGAATTATAATTTACTTGTCATATTTTAAATATATTAATAATCATATAAATCATTTTATATATTCATTCTCTTATTTAAATATGTAATTTATAAATAAATCCTGTAGAGATCTAAAATTTATGAGTGAAAACATTAGTTGTATTTATATTATTTAATTATGTGATTGTCTAGAATTTGTATACTTTTTATTCAACTTTTTTTTTTCTTTTAGCGTTGCTATAACTTTTGGCATTATTAAATTTTACACTTTAAATTATAATTTACTTTTCATCTCGAATAACTAACATTTAATTATTTTCCTATTTCAAATATATTAATTTTCAAAAAAAATTATTATACATTTACTCAATTATGTCATTTTATAATTTTCTTGTCTACATATGTTAGTTATGAAATCTTAAATTTACGAGCGCACAAATTTGTACAAAGATATAAAATTCATCATATAATTTATAATCAGTGAACCTCAGTGAATTAATCTCTGGCTCCGCACGTTTTAAATTCACTGTACTCAATGCACATAACCTAAAATAATTTCTGTGAAAACATTGCTACAACGTTCTGCACGTTTTTTTTTAAAACGACTATTGCACGTTATGATTTGAGTTTGAGATACAATTTCTAGGGGGTGATGATCCGACTCGTGAACAAACTTGATCCAACTCGACCGACTTTGGTTGGGTCGGATTGTGTCCAGTTTTATTTTTTTTTTTACATGACCAGATCCAACGCGATCCGATTTGGGTCGGACCATCTTTTTTCTTTTCTAATTTTTCTTTTAAATTTTAATATAAAAAAGTAATTACTATTTTATTTTAAATACAAAATAAAGTATTTTTAGGTATAAAAATATAGTTTTAAATATCTACTTATTATTCTCTATTGAAAATACATTATTCTATTTTTTAATTTTAGATGGTATAAAATACTTAAATTAAATAAAAAATAATTTATAATTAAAAAATAAAAAATTGAGTTGGTGGGTCGAGTCGAATCAAATTAGGTTAGATTTTTCAATTCAAATCCGTCGAGTCGGAGTCGGATCGAGAGTCGGTGGCAATTTCAGTAGCATTGAATCGTTTTGCAACGACGCATTCGTCCAGATAATTTGCATCTGTAGCTTTCATCTTGCATGCGTAGCCATTGAAATTGCCTTTTACCTTCTTTATCTTACGCTAAAATGGATTAATACTCTTTGAGCTTTTTCAGGAAAAAAACAGACAGCCATACTTTAGATGAAAACATGAAAAGCATAACTTGCTTTTAGGTAATTTAAGGGTGTTTTAAAGGAGTATCATAGATTCAAAGTGTTTAAGTAGGTTCAGTATTCTTTTTTTTTATTCAGAAAGTAAGAAAATTTGATTTGTTTGTATGAGAGGTGAATAATTTAGAAAGGAGCGATGGAATTAGATAAAGTAGGAAAAATCATTATTCATGATAAATTGTTGGACAAATGCCCTTTTGGGCTTATCAGTGGGTCGCCGTGTGTATGGCCCACACGGGGCGAAGATGCATGCACGGACCGCGCGATCCTCCGATCGCGTGACGCGTGATTCGCGCGCTGTGAGAACACATGATCATGCGCGTGACGCGTTCTGCTTAAGCCCTCGTCCAAATCTCACTCCCCTATAAAAGGGGACTCATATCAAAAGTTCTAGATATACTTTTATGAAGGTTCATTCAGAGGTACTTGTGCTATGACAAGGTGTTCCGTTCCCCTGAGATTCTGTCCCCGATCTCGAGGAATAAGCACGTTCATCAAGTATTCATGGAAAAGCCTCGACGATCCGCTTCTGTTGCGAGAGGTATTTCGCAACTTCTATGATTTATATATATTATGAATTCAACATTGCTGTCGGAGCTTTTTTCTATTTTTTCTCGAACTTATAATTGCGCTGAAAAATAATATTTGTTATTGCGCATCTCGATTGTATAATCACAACCGAGGAACAAAGTGATTTTTGTCATCACAAATATATTATGAATAAACTTAGATCATAATAATTTTTATTTTTTAAATATTTTTGGCAATGTTTTGGATTTTTTTTGCATATGTTGCAGCACAAAAAAGAAAAAGAAAATAGTTCCGACATTCACAATGCCCGCTGGGAAGCTCAGTTTGAGTGCAAAGATGTTGCATCCATGTGCAATGGCAGATGGGCCACCTAAGAGACCCAACAAATAATTTTTCTTTTTTTTCTAATTTTTGCCTGAATATTAAAATAATAAAAAAATAGAAAATATCTATTTTAAAATTTCAAAATAATTAGGGAAGAATATGTTTTTTTCTTAGATTTTTTTGAAATATTGCATGCAATTTAATGTTACTAAAAGAAAATCATTTGTTGATTTAGTGCATTAATTAAATTATTAGATTTGCATGTCAATCACAAATATTGCCTAATAAATATGTTAACATGCATGAAATAAATATTTCATTTATATATGTCATAATGATATTTATTATTGTGATCTAAATTTAATTATGGAAGGTATTTTAAATAATTTAACATTTAAATTTGAATTCAGAATTGGTGCGTGCAAAATTTATTGCAAATTATTGCCTTCCTAAAATTTTGACTTATGTGTTAACATTATGAATTTGAATTTAAATTGCTATGCCCAATTTTGTTATGCATGATACCTTGCTTAGAATTTTAAATTGATTTCAAATTAAATAAATTAAATTATTTCCTTTGTGAGAATTAACTAACATGGGAATATTATTTTTGGCTATGCGCTGAAATCAACGTTTCATGCAAGCCTATAATAAAAAAAATTAGTTGGTCTAATTATACAAACTATAGGTAATTAAAGAATACATGAAATATGGGTGGTTTTTTTAGGTCTAAGGCACTTAAGATCAAATATTGTCACAATAACCAATATTTTTTTGTTGAGTGGTGCGTAACCCGAAATGCATGTCTAGAAAGGTTTCGAGGAACTGACCTAGTGCATCACGCAGTCTCCAGAAATAGGATTGATGTGTGATAGTAGTGGCACAATTTTTTCCTGATGTGATGTCGAGGTGAAGGATAGTGTGTGATTATTTAATTGACACCCTTTGGAGAAGAGCCTCGTTGCACTAGTCCTGATTACCCTGATCATATTAGAAATAATTTGGTGCATCAGACAAAATGAATTTCGATGATTTTGAATTATAAGTTGATTCAAAATGTAAGAAAGTTTTGAATTATGTGTTAATTCAAAATTCAAACTTAATTTTATCGCATTGTTAAAATAATGAATTATAATATTTTTTTGGAGATAGTGGGAGATGAGTGAAATAATAGCAACCTCTCGATGTCACTACTTCATAAGTATTGTTATTTCATTATTTATGCTTTTTGCGAACAAATTATAACATGCATAATACTAATTTCACCTATTTTGTGACCAAACTAAATCATGACTTCCAAAATAATAATTGTTGACCTGAACAAGAATGAAAAATTCAATGGCGATAATTGTGATATTTGGCACCGTAAGGTCCAATATCTCTTAAAAGAATAAGAGGTCTTGAAGACCATTAACCATATTGTCAATGAACTTACACTTGAAAATAATGCCCAATGCCAGAGGGACATGGAGGCATATCAGGCCTGCACAAAAAGAATCGTATTGTTCGCATTACGTTGCCAAGCACGATGAACAATTCTCTTGTGCGAATTCAAAATCTATAAGACAATATTTGAAATGTGGACAGCACTCAGCAATAAGTATGGGTCACCACGACCACCAAGCATCGGATGCTCACAGTCAAATTCGACTCTTATCGAAAGCGACCAAATCATATGATGAGAGAACATATTCAACAGATGTCTAACATGATTCGTGAACTCAAGAATGCGAGACAAGTGCTCAATGATGAGCAACAGGTACAGGCTCTGATTCGCTCTCTTCCTAAAAGTTGGAAACATAAGCATTGTAACTTGATGCACAATGAAAGTGTCAAAACTTTTGAGCTGCTTGCCACATTGAAATATAGGATGAGGTCCTTCAAGCCATGAATCAATTCTTTGATTCATTAATTGCTGAAAATTGTGGACAAAAAGCTACTTCCCAATCCAAAAGGAAAAAGTTGCATAAGTTGTAATCAAATAAAAGGAGTGGAGATGCCGGACAAAAGAAAGTCCAAAGCCACCAACGTAAACGTGAAAAACGTGACGGCAAGGTAGACATAAATAAAGTAAGATGATACAATTGTAACAAATGTGGTCACTTCGCTAATGATTGCACTGAGCCTAAGAAGGTTTGTCCTAACCATAATTCTTTTGCTTGTCTTTAGTTGTGCCTTAATTGCTAAAACTCATCCTTCATGAATTACAGATTCATGTGTCACCGACCATATAGCAAGAAATTGTGAGGATTTCGTGGAATTTCGCCGAATAAGTGCATGGAGCAAATGTATTTACGTTGGCAATAACAAAATAGTTAAAGTTAAAGACATTAAAACGTGCAAGTTAGAACTTCACAACGGCCAAATTTTTATCTTAACGACATTCTACATGCTCCAGCTTTTAGATCAAATTTACTTTTTGTGTCAATATTAAACAAGTTTGGTTATTTAATAAGTTTCCAAAGGACAATATGTCTTGACAATGTTCTTTTATGCAATGGTTTTCTCAATAATGGTTTATATATGTTTTAAATATAGAATTTGTTGATAGTTATTCTTTTATATCATCTGTTGGTGTAAATGAAAGTGTCAATATTTAGCATGCCAAACTTGGACATTGGTCAAGATCGAATGAATAGACTTGCTAGAGAAGGCCTTTTGAAATATCTCGCAAAAGTTGATCTTCAAACTTGTGTATCAGCATTAGACTGATAAGACCATTTGTGTCAGCATTAGACAAGCTTAATTATGTAATAAGTTTCCAAAGGATAATATATATTGACAATGTTCTTCTATGCAATAGTTTTCTCAATAATGATGTTTATGTTTTAAATATAGCATCTATTGCTGACAGTTATTCTTTTATGTTATCTGTTAATGTGAATGAAAGTGACAACATTTGGCATGTCAAACTTGGACACATTGATCAAAATCAAATGAATAGACTTGCTAGAGAATGCCTCTTGAGTTCTCTCGCAAAAATTGATCTTCCAACTTGTGAAGAATGTCTAGTTGGCAAAAAAACAAGAACATCATTTGGGAAGGAAAAATGCGCCGAGTACCCATTACAATTAATCCATTCGGATATATGTGGTCCGATGAATGTTCACGCATGGCACGATTTTTCTTGCTTCATCACCGTTATAAATGATTATACACACAACAATATTGTATATTTGATTTCTCATAAGTCCGAAGCTTTGGATTATTTTGTACGATTTATGAACATGATAGAAAATCAAGTGGATCACAAGATTAAAGCCTTGTGAACCGACCATGATCGCAAATATCTCTCTAGCCTATTCAAAAAGTTATATGATGAAAAGGATATAGTTAGGCAACTAATAGTACTAAGAACTCCATAACAAAAATTATGTTTCAGAAAGACGGAATCGTATCTTATTTGATATGGTTTTATCGATGAGTGCACAAGCTAATCTTTCAATTTCGTATTGAGGAGATGCACTATTGACTGCTGCCTACATTCTAAACTATACCATCGAAATCCATTTCAACCACTCCTTATGAACTATAGACAGGTTGAAAACATAACCTTAGTTATTTGTGTCTTTAGAATTACGCAACATATGTTCTAAAAAACTCTCATAAGTATAAGAAGTTAGATCCAAAAGGACATAAATATATCTTTATAAGATATTGTGATACCTCTAAGGACTATGTATTCACAGGTGAAAAAGAAGATGGTACGATAACAAAAATGAAAGTAGAGATGTGACATTCATAGAAAATAATTTTCTTAGCATGACGAGATAGACAAGGAACTTCTTCTAAATGAAGACGAAGATCCTGAGTTGACGGCACAAGCATATCAACCCATTGGGGAGTTTGTATTCTCCGTCCCACAACTTGATCCGAGTGGGAGAGATTCATAACTATCAATTGATGAATCTGAAAATTCCCTTTAACGGACTACTAAAACACATATTCCAAGCTGACGATTTGAAATCAAATGGCTACATGAACATGGATCACATGAAGCTCACATAATAAGTCTGGAAGATGAACTTAAGCCTAAATTTATCGAAAGGGCTCTCTTGTCCTCTACTAAGGAAGAATGGATTAAGGCAATGGAGGAAGAGTTAGGATCCATGCAGAAAAATTAAGTATTGGACTTGGTTGATCTCCCGCTAGGCCGTAAGGCAATTGGGAACAAATAGGTTCTCAAAATTAAACGTGGCATAGATGGATCAATTGAAAAATAAAAAGCCCGTCTAGTAGCGAAAGGTTTCATCCAAATAGCGGGTGTTAACTATGAAAAAACTTTTGCACATATTATAATATTTGCTTCAATTCACCTAATATCAATTATAGTCACCTATATGGAGTTAGAATTACATCAAATGGATGTAAAAATCGTATTTCTCAATGGAGAAGTAGATGAGAAAATTTATATGGAGTAATCTCAAGACTTTGTTGTCAAAGAAGAAGAGTGCAAAGTTTGTAGATTGCGCCAGTCCATTTATGGTCTCAACCAATCATCTACATAGCAGTATCTTAAATTCTATCAATCAATCATTTCGTATGATTTTGACATGATTGATGAAGATCACTGTTTGTATGTTCATAAGTCCGAGTATGATTTTGCTATCCTAACGTTATATGTGGACGACATTCTAATAGCTGAAATGATTGTCATTACCATTAAGCAATGGTTGTCCTTCATATTTGAGATGAAGGACATGGGCGAAGCAGCCTACATACTGAATGTGAAAATTCAACATGACCGTTCCAAACGACTCATTGTTTTGTCACATGAATCATACATAAAGAAAGTTTTAGAATGATTTCGTATGGATGGCTACAAACCCATTGACACTTCTATTATGAAAGGTGAGGTTTTAAATTTGGTCATGTGCCCTAAAACTCTAAATGAACAAAAGAAAATGTCTAATGTTCCCTATGCAAGTATGGTCACATGAATCATACATAAAGAAAGTTTTAGAATGATTTCGTATGGATGGCTACAAACCCATTGACACTTCTATTATGAAAGGTGAGATTTTAAATTTGGTCATGTGCCCTAAAACTCTAAATGAACAAAAGAAAATGTCTAATGTTCCCTATGCAAGTATGGTCGTACGCTATGATATGTACTCGGCCAGACATATGTTTTGTCATGAGTCTAATTAGTCAATATCAGGCTAATCTAAGACGTCAACGCTGGAAGGCGGTGAAGAGAATCATGAGATACCTAAAGGGTACTGCAGACCGTGATATGATTGAGGAAGTCTACGACTTGCTGGATTCACCGATGTTGTTTGGACTGGTGACAAACGAAAATCCACCTCCATTTACACTTTTTCAAGAAATAAGATTGTGTGGCACTAACAATTATGAAGACAAAATTCATAACTTGTTCAGTGACGGTACAAGAGGCTTTATGACTTAAAAGATTCCTTCAAAACTTGAGGATTTCTGAGAATGCAATTAAGACGATGACCCTTCACCGTAACAATCAAGTAGCTATTGTTTATGTGAAGGACAAGAAATACCATTCCAAAGGAAAGCATATCAACACGAAGTACAAATTTGTACGAAATTAAAAAGTCAAAGAGAAAATCTCAATCGAGTACATATGAACGCACAAAATGATTGCTTATCCGTTCATCAAACCATTATCGAAAGAGACATTCTTGAGACATGTAAATGCCTTGGGGCTGCGTAAATTATAGATGTACTAAAAAATTTCAATGAATAAAATATTATCTTTTTTTTATAAATTCATTATTATAAAGTCTTGTTACGCATGTAAAAAATATGTCGATCAAACTTGAGTTTGTTCTCTCACACGAACAAACGCTTTCGACGCTTACGAAGGTAGCGAGCGGGAATGAAATATGTGAATCAAAATGTGATTCTAAAAATATGTTAAAACATGAGTTTTAGTAACTCAATCTTGCATGATTAAAAGGGAGAGAGGCCAGATATGAGATTCAAACTTGGCGTTATGAGATAGCGAGCTATTTGAAAACTCGAGTCAAGCGCTAGAAGGTAGCGACTGAACTTAAGTCTGTGCGGGGTATAATTTAAACAGAGTTAGACATATGCTCCTTCAGTGAGAGTTTCCACTGCAGTACTTGTGTTTAGTACTAAGTATACTAAGTCGACCTAAAGACATGATGAATTGATTAATTTAATGGTCATCATGGTGTGAGTTTCTGACAGATGATTCATTTGCACATGCTCTTAGACTCTTGATTATGTCTTAATAAAAAGAATTAGTGTTTGCTATTTTAACGGGGTACTCAAAGGCGAAAAGTAAATTATCCTATCGAGCCACGTCTAGAAAAGCAATCAGTTCAATTCTAAAAGACATGAGGTGAGAGAAAAAACTGTTATGAGCCGCATTAAACTTTCACGTACAATTGGCCAATTATTTTTCTTATGTTGAAAAATATAGTGTATATGAAAGATAGCTACCACGGAGTAAGACATATGTTGTCTTAACTATGTTGTAAGATAGATGTAGGACATAACGAATTATATGATTTGAGCATTTGTTGGCTCATTCGTGAAGTGTCATAAATTTCTAATGGGCACAACATACGATGTAGAGATATTTGAGCGGTTAATCTTAACAAGTATCTTTCTAACTCCTATAAAGAAGTGTGCTTGTACTTGTAGATCACACGACACATTTACCAATTCTGGATGAACGAAAGTGCAATGCTCAATGCGGACAAATGAGAGATTGTTGAACAAAGGCCATCGACATGGGGCGAAGATGCACGCAAGCGGACCATGAGATCACACGCGGATCACATAGATGGCGTGATCCTACGATCACACGTTGTGAGAACACGTGAACACGCGCGATGGACACATGTGATGCGTTTTGCTTAACCCCTTGCCAGGAGCGTACCCAGACCCAAATTTCAGGAGGGGCCAAAAAAAACAATGCACTGCTAAAAAATTTCAAGGGGGGCCAAAAATGAATGGCATTGGCTAGATTTAATCCGTGAACCTCCTACTTTGGGAAGAGGGGAGCCAACCAATACACCAAAGTAAACATTAAGTTAACAATTAGTCTATAATTTAATTATATAGAGCCACTGTTAACGACAAAATCAATATATAATATATATATTAAAATTTTTTTTCAAATTTTAGGGTGGGATAGGGCCACCCTTAGCTATTATTGGGGACCACTCTTGCCTGCCACCCAAGTCTCCCTTCTCTATGAAAGGGAATCCATATCCCAAGTTCTAAATATGCTTTCGTGGAAGTTCATCCGGAGATATTTATGCTATGGCAAGGTATTTCGATCTCCCGAGATTCGTTCTCCGATCTCGAGGTACAATTGCATTTGTCAAGTGTTTGTGAAAAAGTCCGATAATTCGTTTGCGCTGCGAGAGGTATTCCATAACCTCTATTATTTATAAATGTATAAATCCAACATAAACTTCACTCTTTAAGATTTTAGTTAATGTGCAATTATTATTTTGACTGAATAATTAATTCAATCTATTTTTTCCTATGAGAAGAAAAAACATTTTATGCATGCGTTATTCTTTTTCCAAACGCTTCCCAAAAAAAAAAAAGAAAAAAACAATGGTCGGCCCCTCAAAGTTGTTCCCAATGGCTCGATTGTTGCGTTTACAGAAAATGCCATACATGATGTCTGGATCGAAGAATCGAATGCCAACTGCCAAGCGTAATGACACTGTCCACATGCACATTGCATATACCAGAAAGCTATTAATAAGCTAAGAACTGCTGACTACAACAAAGCCACAGCAAAATAATATATATATATATATATATATATATATATACACGTTAACTGGATATTTTATAAATGTTATTCAAATATTAAAACTAATATATAATATTAAGTAGGCAGGATTCCCCAGTTAATCTATTTATATTTAAATATTAGTTAATTATTTCAATTAAATGTCAAATAAACCTAAATTATTAATTAACATTTTTTTCTGATATACAAAGGTTCCATGTAACTTTTCTTTCCGACAAGTTTGGGAGGCAAAATTGTTAGCAATAGATATTCCCTAATTAAATATGTAAAAGATAATTTGGGTTAGGATTATATTTTATTATCATAAATAAAAAATAACTGATATTACATATATATATATATATATATATATTAAATAAGTTCAATAAAATATGGGTGGCCTTAATACACCTCCAAAATTCTTAATATCAGTACATGGTATTCATTGTTGTCCTTTAGATATGTATATTACTAAAATTTGACACCTTCTCTTTAGGCTGCATTTGAAAACAAAATTACGATTCCAGATTAGTTCGATTTCTTCATCATTCACGTTACGTGATGTTGATAAATTTATATAAACTCGTATAATCCTGTCGAACATATTAAAATGATGTTAGACCAATATATTTGAATCTAAATCATTTCATATTTGTTCATTATACACTAAGCGCCGAGGCGATTATTCGCGTAACTGATAATCTCGTGCATGATTGACATACTCTACATGTGCATTATCAAAATTATTAACTAACTTTAGAATAGAATTTAAAATAATTTTATTCATCATAAGAAGATATATAATACATCATCACATAAGCCCTGCGCACGTTAATGCATTAATCGAACATGCTACATGTATTCAGCAATTATATCTTCTTTACATTGTCAAGATATACTCGACATCAATGAATTTTTTGTTATAATGGACTATCCTTTTATCAAGCAATAATGACATACATATTGCAACAAAGAGCATACTTGACCATTGTCAATACATGAGTAAAAAAAAAAATTCTTAACCAAAAGGGCTTCATATCATCATTAAGTATAACACAAACTTAATTCTCATACTTGACAATTATAGTTTTTCTTGTGCTAACTTTGCAATATGTCATTCTATAACGTGAAGAAATAATTGTATACATACCTTTACTTATTAATATTGTCATCTAAGAAGCTTCTATTTATTAAGTAAGTCTCTAAATTGATCCCCAACATAGCGTAAAATAAGAGTCAACAATGGCATAAGGTGTCTTATTATTCTCTAAAATGTCATCCAATATAGATGCCCTGTATTAATATGTAAATTTTTTATTTGACAAATAACACAAATGTCAGAGTACTCAACATATTGTGCATGTGAAAAAGTCATGAGATTCAAAATTATCTCTTTTAATAAGAGTACCGATGAGTATATAGTTTCTCCCGGAATATTCAATTCATCTTTATGACAAACGACTCTTGCTACAAAGCAACAAATTTATCTAAATAGTTCTTATTTAAATTTCACACCCAGTGTGAATAACTGTCTCACCAATGTCATTTTTATAGAAAAATATTAAATTCTTCATTAATAGAAGACATCCTTTTTTATTTCTAACTATACATAATATTGTTTTCACATGTAATATCATGATGATACTTTTATCCATAACAAATGGATGCACACGTACTTATTCTATTATTTAGATGAATATTGAATCCATAATTGGATCGTTGTAAACTATATATTGCGCTTAATATTTTTACATTTAAGTATTCAAATAGTTTTATGTAATTTTCAACTAATACATATGTGAAATAATAGCTAGATAAGAGAAGAAACATAATAATTTCTCGATTGTCATCACTTCTTTTGCGTCTATTTCTTTTCGTCGCTTATAAATTCCTTATCATTTATATCGACTTATTTCTAACGCTTATCTTTCAGCAAGGCAGATGATTTAATAAGTCTTGACTTAATTTTCTTCTTTAGACTCTAACTCTTCACATTAATATATTTTCTTTATCTAAGTCGAGAAAGTCTGCATCACTTATTTTAGGCTCATGTTCATTTTATATAGTCATTCGACATTGAATTGACAACATAAAGCATAACTCATATATTTTAATAAATGAACATTAATCATGAGTTAACTATGAAAAGCTCCGACGATCCGTTTTCGATAATATTCCACAATCTTTATGATTTATATATATTACAAATCCAACGTAAACTTGGCTCTTTAAGATTATAATTAATGTGCAATTATTATTTTGACTGAATAATTAGTTCAATCTATTTTTTCTATGGGAAGAAAAACATTTTATGCATGCATTATTCTTTTTCCAAACGCTTAAAAAAAAAAGAAAAAGAAAAAAAACAATGGCTGGCCCCTCAAAGTTGTTCCCAATGGCTCGATTGATGCGTTTACAGAAAATGCCATACATGATGTCTGGATCGAAGAATCGAATGCCCAACTGCCAAGCGTAATTACACTGTCCACGTGCACATTGCATATACCATAAAGCTATTAATAAGCTAAGAACTGCTGACTACTGCAAAGCCACAGCAAAATAATATATACGTTAACTGGATATCTTATAAATGTTAAAAAATATTTCAAATATTAAAACTAGTATATAATATTAAGTAGGCAGGATTCCGCAGTTAATTTATTTATATTTAAATATTAGTTAATTATTTCAATTAAATGTCAAATAAACCTAAATTATTAATTAACATTTTTTTCTGATATACAAAGGTTCCATGTAACTTTTCTTTCGGACAAGTTTGGGAGGCAAAATTGTTAGCAGTAGATATTCCTTAATTAAATGAGTAAAAGATAATTTGGGTTAGGATTATATTTTTATTAGCATAAATAAAAAATAACTTCTATTATATATATATATATTAAATAAGTTCAATAAAATATGGGTGCCCTTAATACACCTCCAAAATTCTTAATGTCAGTACATGGTATTCATTGTTGTCCTTTAGATATGTATATTACTAAAATTTGACACCTTCTCTTTAGGCTGCATTTGGAAACAAAATTAGAATTTCACATTAGTTCGATTTCTTCATCGTCCACGTTCCGTGATGTTGATGAATTTATATAAACTCGTATAATCCTGTCGAACATATTAAAATGATGTTAGACCATATATTTGAATCTAAATCATTTAATATTTGTTCATTATACATTAAGCACAGAGGCGATTATTCGCGTAACTGATAATCTCGTGCATGATTGACATACTCTACATGTGCATTATCAAAATCATTAACTAACTTTAGAATAGAATTTAAAATAATTTTATTCATCATAAGAAGAAATAGAATACATCATCACATAAGCCCTGCGCACGTTAATGCATTAATCGAACATGCTACATGTATTCAGCAATTATATCTTCTTTACATTGTCAAGATATACTCTTGACATCAATGTATTTTTTGTTATAATGGACTATCCTTTTATCAAGCAATAATGACATACATATTGTAACAAAGAGCATACTTGTCCATTGTCAATACATGAGTAAAAAAAAATTTCTTAACCAAAAGGGCTTCATATCATCATTGAGTATAACACAAACTTAATTCTCATACTTGACAATTATAGTTTTTCTTGAGCTAAATTTTCTATAACGTGAAGAAATAATTGTATATAGACCTTTACTTATTAATATTGTCATCTAAGAAGCTTTTATTTATTATAAGCAAGTTTCTAAATCGATCCCCAACATAGCGTAAAATAAGAGTCAACAATGTCATAAGGTGTCTCATTATTCTCTAAAATGCCATCCAATATAGATGCCCTGTATTAGTACGTAAATTTTTTATTTGACAAATAATACAAATATCAGAGTACTCAACTTATTGTGCATGTCTTATCACTGGCCATGTTTATAAAAGGACATTTATTTTTGTTACTTACAAAGTTTTAGAAAAAGTCATGAGATTCAAAATTATCTTTTTTAATAAGCGTACCGATGAATATATAGTTTCTCCTAGAATATTCAATTCATCTTTATGACAGACGACTCTTACTACAAAGCAATAAATTTATTTAAACAGTGCTTATTTAAATTTCACACCCGGTGTGAATAACTGTCTAACTATACATAATATTGTTTTCACATGTAATATCATGATGATACTTTTATCCATAACAAATGGATGCACATGTACTTATTCTATTATTTAGATGAATATTGAATCCATAATTGGATCCGTCGTAAATTATATATTGAGCTTAACATTTTTATATTTAAGCATTCAAATAGTTTTATGTAATTTTCATCTAATATACACTACAAGAAAAAGTCATATTTCCGACGGTCCGACATCCGTCTAAAATATCGACGCGGATCTTCCAAACCGTCGACATTTTCGTCGGATAATTTTCGACGGTTTTAGCCGTCTAAACTTTCGACGGTTCTTAATTCGTCGAAAGGTTCCGTCGAAAATATTGACACTTCGACAGTTATGACCGTCGATAATTTTGGCGGTTTACCTAATCGTCGAAACTTCCAGCGGTCTGAACCGTCGCAACATTTCAACGTTGGTTCCGTACAATTATTGAACTTATCGACGGTTTTGACCGTCGAAATTTGCGACGTTCGAAGCAACCGTCGATATTTTGGCGGTCATACCTGTCGAAATGTTATTAAATAAAATATTCTAGCTTAATTTTTTTCGACGGTCTCAACCGTCGAAAATGGAAATTTATAATTTACACAAACTATAGATCTGTTGATGTCTTGAAAATTTATTATTATGGGAATCGACGGCTAAAACCGTCGATATTTCGACGGTTTGAAGAACCGTCGAAACTATCGACGATTTTTCCAGTGAATTTGAGCCGTCGAAATGCAAATTAATATAATATTATATTTACCTATGTTACGGCGGTTTCGACCGTCGAAAAGTGGTTATATAAATACCTGACCCCACTCTTACTTTGAACGTTTTGAATGTTCGTCCGCCGATACGTCCGGCCGCCGTTTCATCCGCTGTTCGTCCGGCCGTCAACCACCTCCCGCGTTCACTGCCGCCCGAAGCTTCCGCCGCCGACTGGAATCTCCGACACAGGTAGGTCCTATCCCCGCCCTCCTTGGATATATATTGGTCTCTCCGGCGGCCAGATCCGGCCGCCCTCCATGCGGCGGCCAGATCTGGCCGCCATTCATGCGCGGCGGCCAGATCCGGCCGCCATTCGCTCGCGGCGGCCAGATTTGGCTGCCATTCGCACGCGGCGGCCAGATCCGACCGCCCTCCGCGCGCGGCGGCCAGATCCGGCCGCCCTCAGCACGCGGCGGCCATATCCGGCCGCCCTTGCGCGGCGGCGGCCAGATCCGGCCGCCCTCCGTGCGGCGGCCAGATCCGGCCGCTCTGCGCTCGGCGGCGGCCAGAAGAAACGATATCACGGCACATAGTTTTTTGCGAAGAAACGATCCAGCAGCATCCATTGACATATGATTCTTTGAACATTTAACGTACTACAAAACAATTAAGAAGCGTCAGCTGTTTCAAGTCCTCAAGTGTCACTGTTCATTTGTACAATGATGATCAATTGACGAAACTATGACACAAAGCTCATCATAAAAGAATGAAATTCGACGGATCTATCTCGTTTCAAACCTCCAACCCAAGAGGTTCCAGATCATGACTCAGTACTACATTCAGACACCAATTGAAAACGAAAAGAATGAATATATTGTTATGAATAAGAAAACATAAATGCCAAGGTACAACATCGTTCAGTGAAATCATAAGCACGATTTCGTGGATTATAGGTCCGCTATGTGTTGTAAGAAAACAACTGATTGTTTATTATACAATGATAGATGTAAAAGAATTCCAACAAAGTAGTTCAAACTTATCATTGCAATAACAAAGAAATTGGTGAATCTAACTTGCTCGATTCCTCTGGATCTTATAGCCCTCAGATTAACTCGCGCGGCATGAAGTGTATTCCTCTGCTACTCACTAATGCCGTGAAATGAGGACCAGGGATTCTTCCCTTTGCAACCTAAAAGCCAGTGCAGCATCCGCTGATTGACTAGGTCCAATTCTTCTCCTAAATGTTTGGTCTCTCCCCAAATTATGTGAAGCTCTAGCTGTTATTGTGGTGTTGTTTCTACTGTTGGTTCTGAGTGAACTATTTTTGTTGCTTGCTTCCACGGTGGTCGCGTGATGTGTTTCACTACTGTGTGAAACTGTAGTTACAGCATCTTTCCTTGCCTCCACATCTTTCGGAAACAGAAGCTGAATTGTGTTCCAAAAAGATAAAATTCAGATGACAACCAAAACAGCAATAAGTCCATTGATTACATAGAGTAAATATACATGTGTATATGTGTATGCTATCTCTATACCTAACAGTATGATTAGTAAACACTAGCTAAACAATCTGTTCTTCCTTAGTTGTTTCATAAACTTTTTTTCTTTCCTTATACAATTTTGTATCACTGAAATTTTTGATGATTTGCAAATAATGCAGTCATTATGTTATACTTGAACGATCATAATGTACAAAAGAAATAATCTTGGTTGTAGAGGCTTGACACAAGAATTTATAGATGGCGTTGACTATTATATTACTGTGGCTTGTCAATCTTTACAATATCAACAGGAGGGAACAATTAGGTGTCCTTGTTTGAAATGTGCTAGCACAAAGTTACAGACGATAGAGACTGTCAAAGTTCACTTATATAGAAAGGGTTTCAAACCAAATTATTGGCAATGGGATGATTTAGGCGAAGGAGCGCCTTCGACAAGCGTCCCAAATCCAGGTCTTTATTTTGTAGATCCTGAACCAACATTTACTTCGCAATATGAACAGTTAGTTTATGACGCAGCTGCAACTGAGTATGACAATATTAGATTTGAGCAGAATGAAGAGGCGCCAAATCCAGAAGCAAGAGATTTTTATGATTTACTAAACGCATCGAGTCAACTCTTATAGCCTGTGTGTGAAAGTCATTCGGAAATATCACTTGTTGTTAGATTATTGAATCTGAAAGCCGACCACAATATTTCATAAGCATATTTTGATGCATTTCTAGATATTTTAAAAGAGATCACACCAACTGGGACTCGTATTCCTGAAAATTTTTATAGGACAAAAAGATTGGTCAGTAAACTTGGTCTTGGCTCAACTAAAATATATTGTTGTCGTGATGGTTATATGTTATATTACGGCGAGGACATCAATATAAATGAATGCAAGTTTTGTGGGGCCGAACGATATAGAGTGGCTAACAAGTCTCAAATCGCTGTGAAAAGAATACATTATTTGCCTCTTATTCCAAGACTTAAAAGACTATACTCGTCTATAGGGTCAGCGTCACAAATGAAGTGGCATGCACAGCATAATACTTCTGAAGGTGTCATGCTTCATCCATCGGATGGTGAGGCGTGGAAACATTTTGATCGTAAGCATCCTAATTTTGCTAGGGACCAAAGGAACATAAGGCTCGGATTATGCGCAGATGGTTTTACACCATATGGTCAGACTTCAGTTCCTTATTCATGTTGGTCGGTCTCAATAATATCTTATAATTTGCCACCTGAGATTTGTACGTCCGCACCTTATATGTTTTTTACATGCATTATTCCTGGTCCTCAGAGTCCTAAATAGAGGATAGACGTGTATTTACATCCTCTAATAAACGAGCTAAAAGAACTGTGGGATGGTGTCGTCGCTTATGATGTGTCGACCAAACAAAATTTCACATTGAGAACTGCCTTATTGTGGACTGTTAATGACTTTCCAGCCTACGGGATGTTGTCTGGTTGGATGACTGTAGGGAAATTAGCTTGTCCATCTTGCATGGAACACTCAGATGCGTTCACTTTGAGAAATGGGGGTAAAAATAGTTGGTTTGATTGCCATAAACGATTTCTTACAGCTGATCATCCGTACAGAAATAACCGAAATGCATTTCGACGGAATAGGGTTGTAGAAGACATGCCTTCGGTTAGACGCTTAGGAGCTCAATTACGTCGCATTGTCAATGCTTTATGCAGAATTGTCGACGACCCAAATGTCACATACAATGAGTATGGTGTTTGTCATAATTGGACCAAACGAAGTATATTCTGAGATTTACCTTATTGGTCTAATTGTTTGATACGTCATAACTTGGATGTCATGCACATTGAGAGAAATGTGTTTGAAAATGTATTCAACACCGTAATGGACATTAAGGGTAAAACAAAGGACAACCTCAAGGCGAGACTAGATTTGAAGGAGTACTGTCGAAGGCCAGAGTTGCACTTAGTGACTTTACCTAACGGAAGATTATCTAAACCAAAAGCAAGTTATGTTCTCACTAAGGAGCAGAAGACCCAAGTGTGTCGCTGGATCCAAGAGCTGAGAATGTCGGATGGTTATGCATCAAATCTGACCCGATGTGTGGACATGAATAACTTGCGTTTGTTTAGCATGAAAAGTCACGACTGCCACATATTCATAGAAACTTTGCTTCCTACTATTTTTTCTTCACTCCCGAATAAGATTTGGAAGCTGATAACGGAGTTGAGTCAATTCTTCAAAGAATTGTGTTCTACAACATTAACGGTGGAAAATAAGATCCAATTGGAACGTAATATTCCGATAATATTATGTAAGTTGGAACGAATATTTCCACCGGGATTCTTTGATTCCATGGAGCACTTACTTATTCATTTGCCATATGAGGCAAGGGTAGGTGGACCAGTACAATATAGGTGGATGTATCATTTTGAAAGATATCTCAATCGAATAAAAATGATGATTAAGAACAAAGCACGTGTCGAAGGATCCATTTGTGAAGCGTATATGATTCAGGAGATTTCATACTTCTGTTCTTACTACTTCGAGTCCCATGTTAAGTGTGCGAGGACTAGAGTCCATCGAAATGATGAAGTTCCAGAAGAACAGTCTGATGTGGCATCTTTGTCGCTCTTCAATCAGTTAGGACGACATTTTGGGAAGCCAAGGAGTAGATGGCTCAGTGATGCAGAATTCAAGTCTGCCACGAATCATGTCCTTCTAAACACGCCGGAGATGCAAGGCTACATTAAGTAAGTTTAATATTCATGCGTTCTTTTCTTTAACGTCTTCCCAAACACCATTTTGATTTAGCCATCACTTCGTATGTAGTGCTTTCTTGCAATACTACATTGTCCCTGAAGAACATGTACAAGATAGAATTGAGAATGACTTCGCACCGTGGTTTAAGGAACAGGTAATTCTCAAAATATTATAAACAATTTGATGTCTTCAGTGTCTACTATACTCATTTATTTTCGTATTAGGTTCTCAGTACCGGCACGACGTCTGGTCTCCATAATTTGGCATGGGGACCGGCTCGAGAGGTGAAAAGTTGGCCGGTGTATTTTGTGAATGGTTATAAGTTTCACACTGAAACTTAGTCGATCGGGAAGAAAACTGTGAACAGTGGAGTATGTGTCGTGGGATCCACGGACGGAGAAAATGAGCGTGACTATTACGGTGTTCTCAAAGACATTATTCAACTGCAATATACTGGAGGTAATAAAGTCACATTATTTGAGCGTAATTGGTTTGATCCAAAGGAAAGGAGAGGGATGCGAGTTCACAAAGATTTCAAAATAGTTGAAATACGTCATAATAGGTGTTATGATCGTTTTGATCCTTTCATTGTTTCGTCTTCTACAAGACAAGTATATTATGTGCCATATCCGGAGAAGACCAGGGACAAATCACAATGGTGGGTTGTAATAAAGACGAAGGCAAGAAGCAGGATAGAAGTTGATGGTGCATTGCAATGTGCCTTTCAAGATGACTCGCAGACGTCTGTGACCCCTATTGTCGACACCGAATTAGTCGACGATCTACAGGATTCGGAACACGTATTTGAAGACTTCGATAACGTCGACATACAAAATGATGAAAAGGATTCGGACGAAGATGAATTTGAAACTACGATGACTTCTGATGATGATGATGATGGGTACCAGTCATGTGGAAATTCAGATGATGAGTAAAGGTGTCTTTACTTGTCGTCATGAATTATCAATTTTTTTTACCTTACGACTAGGATATTTTATTATGACTGTTGTCATCTTATGGATTGTTCATTTACGACTCATATTCATTTTGTTTGAGGCAATAGTTTGTTTGAAGCGTTAGCGATGCATGTGGACAAACAATCGGATCGACGGATGCCTGACGCGGACGATGCATTCTTATATTCGCTACCATCTCGTGAGTGTTTGAAATAATGATCAGAAGAATTTTTCACAAAAGCTTATTCGAATTAATTTGTTTATTTTTTATAAGCACCTCCGGATATTAGGAATTGGTTCTCAAGTTATACGTACAATTCCGTTCCTCAAGATGCAACACAGGACGTAGCCAAACATAGTTAGGTCGAGACGTTGTGACATTTGAATTTTTTGTCAATTGTGAATTTGACTTGGAATAAATTTTACTATGCAGATGTATCGATTTGTTAAAAGTATAAACAAAGAAAAGGAGTCGGTCGTCCCTAGAGCTCTCAGTACTCCGTCTGCTCCTATATCAGTAACGGGCATTCGCATAACAGAGCGTTCTTCTCCTCCGTCAGCTCCTAGATCAGCCACGGGCATTCGCATAATAGAACGTTCTTCTTCTCCGCCGGGTCCTTCCTCTCACGCTGATATTGCGGACTTGGATACACAATTGCCACAACAACCCGTCAGAGCTCGTTGTTCCGTGGAAGGCTCGGACCAGACTTCGTCAAATCGTGTTTACAAAGCATACGTGCAGCCAGATGGGAATTTAGGGTAAGTGTTATTTTATGTTTATTGAATCCTTATTCATGCTTTGATTCAGCCATGACATTTTATAATTCTGTGTCCTTCCAGATTTGTACCATCGAAACCAGCGGCTGCAGCAGTTACTAAAGTGTTGCGACATAGGTATACTGAAGCATGGCTTACATGGAGGGAAGTTCCTTATGCCACGAGACAGATGCTATTTAATGAATTTCAGGTATCATTAGAAGCCAAAATGATCATTAAAATTTTTCTTCGTAATACATTAATTATTTTTAAACACTTACAGGCTGATGTGTGGTGGAAGCCCGAGCATACGAAAAAAATTTGGAAGGCTTTTAACTCTCGGTACTCGAAGAGATTGTCCGCGATGCTTTCTGAAGCTCGAGCTGATGGAGAACGACCCAATTGGATCCCCGAGGCCGTTTGGATCGATTTGCTAGGAAAGTGATCCACCGAGGAGTACAAAGTGAAATGCGAAAAAGCAAAAACTAGTCGAGAGTCCGACCAGGGAGCGTGCTTGCATTCGGGCGGATGTCTATCCACGAGCACGATTGCTAAGAAAATGGTAAGGTCTTTTTCCGAACTCAGGACGAAATATTATACTTTAAGAAAATGGTAAGTGTCGAGAAAATATTATACTTTATGTTGCAAATTTTAAAATATTATCTCATTGCAGGAGAAAGAGACGGGTAGACCACCTACTCAGGACGAAATATTTCTTCGAACCCATCAGAAGAAGAACAAAGAATGGGTTTTGAATTATGCCCGGGAGACATATGTATGTAAATTTTTGTACCTTTATTTTTTTCTAAATTGCAAGTTAATAATTAATTAACAAAACTTTGAAGTCGATCACCTAGTCGTCATTTGTAGTTAATTATTTTCTTTATATTTCAGGAGTCTTATAAAACAAAAGAAGTTGATCATATTACGCAAGCCACGCAGGAGGGGACACCCCAGGACAACTTTGGACGGACCACGTCGGCGTGAAGAAGGGTCGCATTTACGGACTTGGATCTTCTGTGAGTGACATAGATATTGGATATGATCGACGAAGTACTTCAGGTTCATCTCCTTCTAGTATGCAAGAAATTGTGGATCAAGTGACCATCAAGATTAGGGAAGAGGTCAGAAAGGAATTCGAAGAACGTGAACGTCGTAACAGGCTTGAAATGAAGAAAATGATGCGTGCCTTCATGCGTGGCGAATTGAATGACGACGCCGCCGAGGTAGATTCATATATAATACATAATTATTTTTGGAATTTGCTTTAATCTGTAGGTTCATTGTACTCATTAGATTCATATGCACTTTGACATCAACATGGGTACTAACTTAAATTTTACTCTCCATCCCTTTCAGTTAGATTTGTAGACTTTCAAAGTTTTCACCAAAAATGGAGTGCAGACAGCTGGATCATGTAAATGCCAGTACTTAGTATAAATAAATATACTTGTAGTTTATGTTTCCTATTTTTTCCTGATTGGCCATGAACTTCAACATACTTCCTGATCACCGCATGAAATCATAGGAAAAAAACTTAGCAACCTTATTTTAATGATAACTTTGGCATTTTGGATTTAAATGGTAACGACGATTAAAAGTCATATGCCTCTTTCTATTATTTGGGATGATTATGCTTGATTTTGCTTCAATTTTGAGATTCGGCGTTAGCTTGTTAGTTTACGCATCTTCTATTGAATTTATCAAATTATGTTGATGTTAAATTCAAATTATGTTTTTATATTTTAGATTTTATATTCAATTTAGTGCGCACTTAACAAATCTGAATTCATGTTTTTTTTTTTGCATTTTCATATGTTATAACTTTTACTCTATTTCAATTTTGTGCAGTGATGTTTTGCGACCAAGATGTTATGCGAATTGAACTTCAGCTCTTCGTCGTGACGAAGACGTTATGCCGTTCCATTATGTGATGTTCAATTTGTTTTTGGATTATGTGAATTAATTGTAGTAATTGAATTATCTGTGATGTGAATCTGTGAATTGAATTATCTGTGAATCAAATGTGTTGTATTATATCTGTTCGGACATTTAAAATTCACCATTTTTTTAAATTTTTTTTGTATTTCGTCCTGACCGTCGGAAATAGCTGAAATATTACAATTTTCAACGGATTTTTTCGATACTTACCGACGGTTATATCCGTCGGTACACAATTATCGACGGTCGTAGCCCACGAGTAAAACCGTCGATACAAGATTGTCGACGGTTTGAACCATCGATACTATCGAAGGTTCAAGCCGCCGATATATATCGAGGTTAAAACCGTCGATAGTATCCACGGTTCAAGCCGCCGATAGATATCGACGGCACGAACCGCCGATACTATCGACGGTTTAAGCCACCGATGAATATCGACAGTTTAAGCCGCCGATGAATATCGACGGCACAAACCGTCAATACTATTATCGGTTCAAACCGTCGATATATATCGACGGTCCTAACCATCGATAATATTGACGGTTCGCCCCGTCGATACTCAACGTTCGACTGCCGCGCCCGCCAGCTAGACCGTCTGTAATACCGACGGTTCAGAAGAAACCGTCGCAAAATATTTGCGACGCCCCTTTTTCGCACGGACACTGTCCGTCGAAAATCATGATTTCCGACGGATCTGGCCATTTTACCGACGATTAGGACCGACGGTAAAAGGCAGTTTTCTTGTAGTGATATATGTGAAATAATAGCTAGATTTCTAACGAGTAAGAGAAGAAACATAATAATTTCTCGATAGTCATCACTCATTTTGCGTCTATTTCTTTTTGTCGCTTATAAATATCTTATCATTCATATCAACTTATTTTTAATGCTCGTCTTTCCGCAAGGCGGATGATTTAATAAGTCTTGACTTAATTTTCTTCTTTAGACTTTAACTCTTTAGATTATTCTATTTTCTTTATCTAGGTCGAGAAAGTCTGCATCACTTATTTTAGGCTCATGTTTATTTCATATAATCATTTGACATTGAATTGACAACTCATATATTTTAATAAATGAATATTAATCATGAGTTAACTATAAAAAGCTTCAACGATTCATTTCCGATATTCCACAATCTTTATGATTTATATACGTTATAAATTCAATGTAAACTTGGCTCTTTAAGATTCTAGTTAATGTGCAATTATTATTTTGACTGAATAATTAGTTCAATCTATTTTTTCCTATGGGAAGAAAAACGCGTTATTCTTTTTCCAAACGCTTCCAAAAAAAAAAGAAAAAAACAATGGCTGGCCCCTCAAATTTGTTCCCAATGGCTCGATTGATGCGTTTACAGAAAATGCCACACATGATGTCTGGATCGAAGAATCGAATGCCCAACTGCCAAGCGTAATTACACTGTCCACTTGCACATTGCATGTACCATAAAGCTATTAATCAGCTAAGAACTGCTGACTACTGCAAAGCCACAGCAAAATAATATATACGTTAACTGGATATTTTATAAATGTTAAAAAATATCTCAAATATTAAAACTAATATATAATATTAAGTAGGCAGGATTCCGCAGTTAATCTTTTTATATTTAAATATTAATTAATTATTTCAATTAAATGGCAAATAAACCTAAATTATTAATTAACATTTTTTTCTGATATACAAAGGTTCCATGTAACTTTTCTTTCCGACAAGTTTGTGAGGCAAAATTGTTAGCAATAGATATTCCCTAATTAAATATGTAAAAGATAATTTAGGTTAGGATTATATTTTTATTGGCATAAATAAAAAAATAACTGATATTATATATATATATATATATATATATATATATATTAAATAAGTTTAACAAAAATGGGTGTTCTTAATACACCTCCAAAATTCTTAATGTCACTCCATCGTATTCATTGTTGTCCTTTAGATATGTATAATACTAAAATTGACACCTCTTTACGCTGCATTTCTCCATCATCCACGTTACGTGATTTTGATGCGTTTACAGAAAATGCCATGCATGTATTATGCATGGCACCTGGACTTCGTGTTAAATGTTTAGTTAGTAGTGGCGTCTGGATCGAAGAATCGACTGCTGACTACTGCAAAGCCACAGCAAATGTTGGGACCTAGGATTTGGGTCTTGGGAGTGTATACATTCACTTAAAACTAAATTTAATCGCCACCATTTGGATATTTGGAGTGTCACTAATGGCATTACTAATTTGACTGTTTGACCCACTGTGTGACCGTTAAAGAGCTGAATGGGTTTTCAGGACATGTTGAAAAAAATTAAGAAATCTCAACCGTTACGAGAATAAAAAAATAATTTAAATTAAAGTTAAGTAATGTTATTCAATTTTGAAAATTAATTTATTTGATAGTTTAAAGTTTACTTTACGTGTTATACTTTATTACTATCAAAATTATCAAGATGGGTTTTACGATCTCACCTAAAATCCTTAATTTCGTTCTTATATTTAGAATCATTTTTGTAAGATTGGTAAAATTATAATACTAAGTTTGTAGGATCGATAATAACATCCTCGATCTTCCTAATCTTTTTTTTTAATTTTCTTTCAATTTTTTTTATTTTTTATTTTTCACCAAGTGTAATATAATTTTTGGAGAAAACCAAATTAAGGGGAAGATGATTGAATATATCTAAAATTTTAAAATAATTTTCTTCACAAAATAACTTTATTATCAATAAAATTTAAATTACTATTAATCATATTATTGTATTTTTCTCTCAATTCTTATCAAATTACTATTATATGAAGAATATATTTTTAGGTTAACATTATTTATAATATAAATCATTACAAATTTATTTATTTTAAAAAATTACGTATTTTATATATTTAATTAGGGAATATCTATTGATAATATATAAATAAGATTTTACGATATTTGATTTGATCTTATGATCAGGAGTCGAACTTACCTGCTTTTGACTACCTTGATTGCTACTATTGATTATATAAAAAAATTTCAGTAAGGTGTAAAATATATTATTTGAATTTTTTAAATTTTAAAACTTATTATTTTTAAGATCCTATATTTTTATTAATTTGATTTTTTACTATATTAAGTAATATTTTATTCTATAAATCGACAATAATAATCTGTTTCATATTTTTTTGGGTTGAAATCTGTTTCATATTTTGATATATCATTTATTAGTTTATAATTTTTTATTAACGTATATTTAAGTAACATATTCGTTAACTAGATATTTTATAAATGTTAAAAAATATTTCAAATATTTAAAGTAATATATAATATTAAGTAGTCAGGATTCCGCAGTTAATCTATTTATATTTAAATGTTAAATATTAATTAATTATTTCTATTAATTAACATTTTTTTGTGATATCCAAGGGTTCTATGTAACTTTTCTTTCCGACAAGTTTGGGAGGCAAAATTGTTAGCATTAGGCATTCCCTAATTAGAAATGTAAAATATAATTTAGCTTAGGATTATATTTTGATTAGCATAAATAAAAACTGATATTATATATATATATATATATATATGTATTAAATAAGTTCAATAAAATATGAGTACCCTTAATCTATTTTCAAAATTCTTAAGGCCACTCCATCATATTCATTTTTGCCCTTTAGATCTTTATACTACTAAAACTTGATTACTTCTCTAGAGTACAAGAAAAATGCAAATTTTTCTCCGAAAACCATCGAAAATTACGATTTTCGATGATTTTTTCGACGGAACCGATTCAACGAAAAAATAATCGTCGTAAATCATTTTTCGACGGTCGAAAAAATTTGTCGATAATTCCGATGGTTGTGACCGTCGTAAATGTCCAGCGGCCGCAACCGTTGAAACTTTTGGCCAGATCCGATCGTCAGACGACCGATGTGGCCGCCCGAGGCCAGATCGAACTGCGAGGCGGCCATATCCGGTCTCTCGCGGTCAGATTCGATCGCCAAGCGGCCAATCCGACGCCCGCGATGAGATCCTATTAATTAGAACGAGTTAGAACGTTTGTGTTTTCCTTTCTAGAGGCAGCACTAACATACACCTATTAATTATCATTTAATTTATGATGAGTAAAAAATTAATTAATTAGATAATTTTTTGATCCATTGTAGGTAATGAATCATATGGTGATTAATAGGCGTATAATAGTGCTGCCTCTTAAAAATTGAAGAGTTAGAACAATTATTTTTTTTTCATTTTAAAAATTGAAGATATATCAATACTTAAAAATGTAAAAGTTAATTTAGCATAGGATTATATTTTTATTAGCACAACTAAAAAAGGATAATTGATATTATATATATATATATATATATATATGTATATATATGTATATATATATATAAGTTGAGAATAAAATATAGGCACCATAATATGAAAATTGTAGTATAAAAGTAAAAAATATAACATTAAAGAATTTTCATGTTGATTATTATAAAATAATAATTTTATTGTTTAGGAAAGATAAATGAAACCTTTGATCTTCTAATATTATCAAAAAGTAAAGGCTTTTTTATGTTGACTGTTATAAAAGTAAAATTTGTGCTGTTGGGGAAAGGCAATGAGGAGACTGTTGAACTTCTAATATTATAAAAAAAGTAATGTAATTTTCAATAGTATAAAAAGTTGAGGATAAGATTGGAGAATAATGAACTGGCAGGGCACCTTAAAATGTAGCCACTATAATAAGATAATTGTAGTAAAACATATAAAAAGTTATTGTGCTACATATATATTTCAAGAGGTAATATGCTTATTAATCATCGTTTGATTCATAATGAACGATGGATAAAATAATTATCTAATTAGTCTATCTATATTAATTATAAATCGAATGATGAGTAATAGATTTGATAGTGCTACTTCTTAGAAACATTACACCTTAAAAAATATAGCATTAAAGACTTTGACATTGATTATTATAATTTAATAATTTTATTGTTGAGGGAAAAAAGGAGACATCTTCCAATATTATAAAAATGTAGACTTTTGATGTTCGTTGTTATAAAATAACGATTGTGTTTCTGGGAAAGGGAGAGGAGACTATTGGGCCTCTAATATTCTAAAAAAAGTAATGCAATTTATAGTATAAAAATATAAGGGTAAAATAGATAAGTTGGAGTAATTTTAAAAATAATGGAGTGACCAAAAAATATAAGCACCGTAATAGGACAATTTTAGTAAAGAATGAAAAATATAACATTAAAGACTTTTGATGCTGATTACTACAGAATAATTTTGTTGTTGACTTGAGGAAAGAAAAATAAGATTTTGATCTTCTAATATTATAAAAGAAGTAAAGAATCTTGTTGTTGATTTTTTATGTTGATTATTGTAAAATAAGATTGTCGTGTTGTTGGGAAAGAGAAATGAGGCCGTTGGGCTTAATATTATAAAAAAGGTAAGGTAAGTTTTAATAATATAAAAAGATAAGGATAAAGTAGATAAGTTGGAGTGACATTAAAGATATCCAAAATTTTAAACTCATTATAATTTTAGTTATATAATTTGTGAAAATAATGTTTGTTCTAGGCAAAAATAAGTATACACTTAAAATATAAATTATAAGTTGTTGCACTTAAGCAGATCTATGGATATATTAGAAAGATGAAAATTTTTTATTTTATAGTGCGTTGTAGGTTCGTTGCGGAAAAATGATAATATTAGTGTGAATAGACGTTTTTGCCACAATTTTCAGCCTTTTTTTTTACATGCACACTTAAAATAGATCCATTCACCTATTAGAAAATTGAAATTTTGTTATCATTGACTTATTGTAAAAGTGTGAAATGCGCATTGCCACGATTTTCAGCTATTATTTTCCACGTGCAATTTACAGCTATTATGTTTCAACTCTCACGGTCATTTTTTTCTCAATGGACCGACATGGTTAACTTTGCTCAAGCTCCCCACTGCCATCTTCTCTCCATAAATTAGGGAGAACTCTTTCCGTTACAGGCATTACTACTGCTCTCTCTCTCTCTCTCTCTCTCCCCCCTCTCTTTTCAATCCTGCCCTCCGCGGCTCCGCCCACCAACTTTCTCTCAGAATGGTTGAAAAAAAGGAATGGATTGTAACTGTAAAGGCCATGGAAACAGTTGCCGCCACTCTCCCGTCGCAAGAAAACCGGCGGAAGCCTCTGTCCAACCTCGACCTGCTGTTGCCGGCGGTTGACTTCGGCGTCTTTTTCTGTTACAAGAAGCCGACCGGAGAGCCGCAGAACGATCACCGCCGCCCCACGTTCGTGGAACTGGTGAGCTCTCTCAAGGCCGCGCTGACGCAAGTCCTCGCCACCTACTACCCGCTCGCCGGCACCGTCGTCATCAACTCGGCGGCGGGCGAACCGGAGCTGCTCTGCAGCAACCGCGGCGTGGACTTCATCGAAGCGTATGCCGACGTCGAGCTGCGGGAGCTGGAGCTTCATAACCCGGGCGAGATCATGGAGAACAAGTTGCTACCCAAGAAGAAGGACGGCGTCCTCCGCGTGCAGGAATATGTCCATATTTTTTTCTATGATGGTTCAAAATTATTAGGACTCGACCAATTCAATATTCGAACTCGAATGAAAATATGTAAATAATCGAAATCGAACTTGAAACTATTAATGCTAACGTCAAACGCCATCCGACATAACCCCGTTATCCAATTGATTAAACTACGTCCATATTCGTTTGGACAAAACAGTAACGAATAAATTGAAGTTTTTTTAACGTTTATTTTAATATAATAAATAAAAATAAAATAGTTTTTTCCTCGTTGCCGCATTATAAGGCGCGAGTTTGGACTCGATTAATTAATTTAGTTATTATCTGGATATGCTAAATGAGACGTGGAATGATATGTACACATACTCTTAGCCCTATTTTTTTTACTTATTTATATTTATGGGCAAAATATAAAGTGTATAAATATTTATTAACTTGTATCTTAATAAAAATATTTTGATTTAAATTTTACTAACAGAACTCTGATCGCGTAAGCTGTTTTTCTAGATATATTTATAAGTGCGTTATAATTCATGTATATATATAATAATTATGGTTCAAGTACATACAATTACAATAAATTTTAATTTGAGAATTATTTTCTTCCTTTTTGGTCCCTTACACAATTTACACCCACCGAGGGATGAAATCTTCATTATAAACGCTCATAAACTATGAGCATAATATTCGTTCATCGGTAAAACGTAAAAATACTCACTTTTTTGTCATAAGCTTTCGTTCACTTTGATTTTTTATCTGTCTAATTATGAGTTTACAAAAAAACTTTGAATTTTTTTAAAAAATATATACATTAAGACAACAAAAAAATAACTTAAATATATATGAATTTCCATCAAATGTTATTTTTATTTATTATATTAAAATAAACAGTAAAATTATAAATGGATAAGTAAAAAATAATTGAAGTTGGTAGAAGTTTAGCGCCGTGGATAAAACGATGAAATTTGAGTAGTTTACGTTAAATAAGTGCATAAGTTAATAATTTAAGCATATGTTGGCGAAATATATTTCAATTATTGAAAATATTGTTTTATAGCTAAACTATAGCTTGTTATCATCTTCCTTTTTTCATTTGTAATATCTTTTAACTTTGCGACGGAGTTTATCTTTATTTTAGTTGTAATATCCAACCCCTCGTATCAATGAAAATAATTAATATTTTAATATTCATCTATAAAATAATTAAGTTGTATAATATGGATAAGACATCGTGTAATAGCAATGTTATTAAGATCGGACCGAATAACGAATCGAAAAAGTCTCCGTTTCAAGTCGAAAACGGTCTAATTGAAAAATTAGATCGATTAATAATAAAATATTATAATTTAGTATAATACATAAAATTATTTATGTAACAAAATATACCAAAAAATTTAGACATAATAGAGTAAAAGATTATAATAAAATTAAATCATAATATTTTAAAATATAACAAATTTAAAATATAAAATAAAATATTGTAATCAGAATAATTTTCTATAAAATATTATTTGTTATCTTCATAATTTCATTATTAAAAAATTCTCTCTCTTCCATTATCTCTTCCATTATCTCTGACGCTTGTCTTTCTCTCCTCCCAAATTCTCTCTCTCACTCCTCCAACTTCTCTCTCTCACACATGTTTTTCTCTCTTCCCAACTCTCTGTCATTCCCAACATCTTTCCCTCGTCCCAACTCTCTCTCTCGTTCCTAACATGTCACCCGTCTCTCTCATTTTCAACACTCTCATTTATTTCTCTCACGCTGAATCCGATTCAGTTTGCAGTTTAACTTAGTTTTATATAATTTCATCCAATTTTTTATCAGGTTTAACGGATTTAACTCGATTCAAAGAATAGTCCGGTTTCAATTTTCAATATGATCCGTGTTAACAGTCTCACAACATTGAATTTGAGCAAGATTGTCGCTTAAAACATCCATATATTTAAACTAAAGGTGTTCGATAGAGAGCTTGTTCGCTTTCTGAATTGTTTTACATACGGAGTTTAGTTACCAGCACTTAAATACATGAAACTAAAAAATAGACAATTAATCTCTTTCATCCGATAATTTTTTGAAATACAAAATTAAGATTATTAACTCTTAATTTGAAGTTTAATATTCCTATCCATTGAGTGAAGTAAAATTGAATAGGCAAATCAATAAAATGGCTTGCCACGTCAGACATGTCAACAAGGAGAGAGAAATATAACATGTGGACCTCTTATACCAAATAAAAAGAATAGTCGGTGAAATATGTTAATAGTATGAGGACAATCTAATTACTTGAAATTTATTCATTAAACGAAGTAACTGAGCTTATTCTCTGACCTAAACGAATTCTATATGATTTATCTTGAATTTGAGGCTGACTTAGTTAATAATTCATTATGTCATATTTATTAATATATTTTTTGTTAAAATATTTTAGTTATACCCAATATACATTCTCTCTCTCTATCTCTCTGCATATACTAATTATGTAAGTCAGCTTATAATTTTAGTTAGGTCGGACATAAATGATCATCTGATATGCTTATTATATAGAACTTTAATATTAACTTATAATTTATTGAATTGTTTTCACCTCTACTTGTCGATACTATATGATATCATTACTTACAGATTCACTAATTTTCCTTTGCATTATTAAATGTTTTTTTTTCGAATTTGATAATTGATAGTGTGTTTTCCCGGTATTTTTTTTTTAATTTTGTTTTTTTTTTAATTTTAAAGGTAATTGAAGTAGCACATTTTGTTAAATTAACTCCCATGTGCAAATTGAGCAGGCAACTGAGCTGAAGTGTGGGGGAATGGTGTTGGCATGCACATTCAACCACCAGATCGTCGACGCTTACTCCGCCAACATGTTCTTAGTGGCATGGTCGGAGGCTGCCGCCGGGAAGCCCTTCTCGCGCCTCCCCTCCTTCCACTGCACTCTCCTCTCTCCTCGCCACCCGCTTCACCCCGACCCCTCCTACGACGGCCTCTACGTCCCCATCTCCACCGCCACTCGTTCGGCGACCAACGACCATGTTGTCGGAGGTGTGCACCGGCTGTACTACATCACGGCCGAGGACGTGCACCGGCTGCAGTCGTCGACCAACAGGGGCCGGACCAAGATAGAGGCCTTCACGGCGTACTTGTGGCGCGTCATCGCCAGGGCCAGGGCGCCGGAGGATGGGCCATGTCGCATGGGCGTCATCGTCGACGGCCGCGCTCGCCTCGGCGGCTCGGTCATGCAAGACTACGTCGGAAACGTGTTGTCGTTGCCCTTCGGGACCCTGGAACCGGGTAATCTGACCGTGATGGGGTTGGATGAGGTGGCGGATGCGGTGCACAGGTGCCTACGAACGGCGACGACCGGGGAGCACTTCCGGGGGCTGGTGGATTGGGTGGACGCGCGGCGGCCAGAGCCGACCGTGACCAGGATTAACTACGATGAAGGGGCGGGGGGGACGAGCTGCGTGGTGTCTTCGGGACGGAGTTTTCCAGTGGAGCTGGTGGAGTTCGGCTGGGGAAAGGCAGCGGCGGGTTCGTACTACTTCCCATGGGAAGGGATCGCCGGCTACGTGATGCCCATGCCGAGCGCCAAAGGGAACGGGGACTGGGTGGTGTACGCGCACGTCGCCCCGTGTGTGGCCAAGGCACTGGAGGCGGAGAGGCCGCAGCTGTTCTGCTTAATGGAGCCGGCGTACTACCTCTCCGATTAAAGATGGTATCCCTGAATATTGTCTTTTCCTTTCTATCTAGTTTCTCCTTTGCTTGTGCCTTTGGCATGCACTCTGTTATCTGTGTCATCGTTTGTTGTAATTATATTATTAAGTCTTGTTTAACTAGTTAGCCGTTCTGTTCTTTCTGCTGTTGGAACAGTAGTTACAGGTCCGAGTAGCGGTGGTGTTAGTACTGTGATATGCCTCTATGCTACATATATATATATATATATATATATATATATATATATATATGTAGCAGTCGTTAAGTTCCAATATAAAAAATCAGGAGTTGTATGTATTTGATGTTCTGGAGCTTTCTCAATATTTTTACGTAGCTTCCTCAATCTCGTTTATCCTTCAATCTTGTTCTTCTTCGGAGCTTCGTGATGCAGCTGCAGATCAGTTTTAATGGAGTGAAGGATTTTCGACATGATATCCGAGCCATTTTCAGATGTGAATCGGTTTGTCTATGTAATAACCAACGAAAAAATAAAAAAAGGGGGAAATTAAATCTCGGCCGAACCCAAAGTCCAATTAGGAGTGGATTCAAGAAAGGATTTAATTATGTTGGGGGAGATAAAAATTTTATCTCATTAATTAGTTTAGAGTTAGATTAGGAGAGGGGATTTATTAAAACAAAGGAATTAAAACTCCCCTCAACCTACATGACCTTTCTCTTGATTTGTTTTTTTTCTTTCCTCGTTCCCTTCGTACGTGAGCAGGAGGAGAGAGAGTTCGTTCAGGGTTCTAGGTGCAAGGGCAGCGAAAGAGAAGAACATGGTTAAAAACACGTAGGAATCAGGGGCACAACAGGAGCGCTGATTAATCAATTTTCGACAGACGAAAAGAGAGGTTAATCGCGAGTGCAGGTGGGTGAATCGAAATCACCTTGCATGACCTCTGAATTATCCCAATTCATGCCCTAATCGTTATGAAAAGAAAAGAATATGAATAGGGTTCAAGTTATCATTTTTAATTGTTTGATTCCTTGAATTCTTTGATTGGTTGATTGTTTGCAATGCATAGTATTTCTGTTTGTTCTATTTCTGTATCATTGATTGCTAGGATGTAGGATTTAGAGTGGAGCAAAAGTACGTAGGAGAATTCTATTTCCTATTGTGCCGTAATATTTTACGACGCAATCTAGAATGAAACTAGAATTATTACGGCCGTAATTTCTAATATTGTGACGTGATATTTTACGGTGCAATTTAATGTGAAATCGACTCGTAAATTTATTACGGTCGCAAGAGGAAAAAAAGATATAATAGAGAGAATTTTACGGCCACCAATCTTTTTGCTGTGTAACATCTGCATTGCAAGAAAAAAAATAATAGAGAGAGTTTTTACTGCCGCTAAGTAGATAGAAAGAAAAAAAAAAGGGATTTTATGGCCGAAAAATGGGTAGAGAGAGGATAGGAAGAGTAAGTGGAGAGAGAGAAAGGAGAAAATTGTAAAGAAAAAAAAAGAAGAGTTTAGAATTTTTACGGGCGTAATGGAATAGAGGGATGTAGGGACAGAAAGGTTATACATTAATAATAATAATGATAAGTATGGGATTACGGCTGTACGGATAGGAAAAAAATAGGAGAGAGAAAACATTTTACTATATTTATTAATTATTTTCTTTTTATCCAGATATTACTAATATATATAATTAATCCTATTGTCTGACCCCACAGAGATTCTTCACTGATCTACATGATTTACTTTCTTATTGATTTATTTCGCATTGATCTTATCGTATTCATGAAATCAAGAACAAAGAGCCACAAGTAGTTAAAAGCGATTAATAAGTTCAGAAGAAAGATTAATCATGGGTTGCCAGTCCAAGTCAAGTGCATCAAGATAAGGGTCACTCCATTGGTCATGATTTGATCACCCATTGACCCGCACAAGGTCGTATCATTTGCTGGACATACCCCAAGAATTAAAGTCACCCTTATTGTTAATTAATAACCGAGATCAAGAAGCATGTCCAAGCCAAGTCAAGTTAACGTCATGATTTCCAAGTATGCTATAGTTCAAGTTTATTAATCATCATGTTACTCTCCTGATTCATGATATTCTATGATCTTATCCTTATTATTATCCATGATATTGACATGTTATCTTTCACGTTCAAGTTAAGCATGATTATTTATCGTTGATTATTATATTCATATCATGCATTGTATATCATGTGGTTCCCTACTAGGCTGTAAAGCTTACGGGAGGACCTTCTCTCCTGTGTCTGATTTCCACAGGACCAGGTTAGTGACGTGGTGGAGTAGGCGTGTGGTGATGAAGCTCTAGCAATAGGATAGCACATGAACCTTGGGCTTTTTAGAATGTCTTTTAGTTTTCATTTACCTTCCGCATTTTAGATTCATGATGTAAAACTTATTTTATTTTCTTAGCAATGATATAGCCACTTTTAGACTTCCGCAATTAGAGTTATCTTTTATCTTTATTTCTTTCTTCCGCTGACATGTCTCAGTTCTTGACTGAGATATGGTTAATGTTATGGTCAAAGTCATAGCATGTCGTAGCGTCTCCAAGTTGATCTTCGCCATGTGGCGGGGGTCAATTTGGGGGCATTACATTTATGGTATCAGAGCCTAAAGTCAGGACTCTCTTGACGTCCTAGTGTATCGTATAGTATGATATTAGTTCATGTGCTATCGCCGAGCAGTCGCCACACCCTCCACCGAAAAGCACTGTAAGTCAAGTATTGTTTATTCCTAGTTATTGTTTATTGGTGTATGACTTTATTTCACGACCAGAGGATAAGCATGTCATGAAGATCAGAGCGGATTCAGGAGCAGATGGTCAGAGCTGATCGAAATCTTTATGAGACATCGGAAGGCCAACTCCCCAAAATGGAGGCCCAACAGAGTCGCGAACGTGGCTGTGGCCGAGGTCGTGCGCCAGACTGCGGACGGAGAAGAGGCCGTGCATCCAGAATGACAGTAGAGGAGCACGTGGATGAGTTTGCTCCACCTAAGGGCAGTCAAGCTGGAGGCAGTCCGTCGGCGTCTAGATGCCGCAATCAGGGAGCACGCCATGAGGCGTCAGAGGACACCATTCAAGCCTTCCTGAAACTTCATCCACCTCAGGATGATGGGAAGGCGAACTTTTTCAAGGCTGAAGAGTGGATAGACACTATGGACCGCATCTTCAAGCTGATGAGGTGCGCTGATGGATGCAAGGTCTTATATGCCACTTACATGCTTACTGGTACTGCAATGGGCTGGTGAAAAACTACAAAGGCCACCAGGTTCAGAGGACAGGAGGAAGAGGATATCGCTTGGAATGAATTCAAGAATGTCTTTGTAACTCGCTACACTCCTGAGCATGATCGCATCAATAAGCAAGAGGAGTTCCTGCAACTGCAGCAGGGGACTATGTCTGTGGTGGATTATCACACCCAATTCATCCAACTGGAGCAGTATTGCCCGATGCCATTTGAAGGGCGCATTCACGCTAACAAGTTCATCAATGGGCTATAGCAAGCACTGAAGACTCAAGTCCTGTCTGGGGATTGTGAAAATCTGGAGAAGGCTGTGAGGTTGGCCACACGCATGGAAAAGGATCAAGCTGAACGCAAGGCCAAAGCTCCAGCCAAAGCAATATAGTAGCACAGGCCTCGAACGGATGATCAGCGACCATTTAGGATGAACGACTGTCGGGATCGCCGTTTCAGGCCATACCAACAGAGAGAAGCTCCAAGACAAGCTCAAGCTCAGTCACGCCCTACGCCACTGCAAGCACAGCCACTGAAACAACTGCCACCACCACCGCGCCAGCCACAAGTGCCACAGAAGCCGTTATGTCCTCACTGTGGCCGTCACCATGATGGAGAGTGTCGTAGGCTGAACGGTTCCTGCATTCAGTGTGGACAGTTCAGACACTTTATCCGAAATTGCCCACAGGCTGCTAGAGGAGGTCGAGAGAATCGAGCAGCAGGAGGTGCAAACCCCGTTGTTCAAGGTCGTGTGCACAACTTAGAAGCAGAAGCAGCCCAGAATGACAATGATGCCATTAGAGGTACTCTCCCTATCGCCAATTTGTCTGCTACTATTCTATTTGACTCTGGGACTACACACTCGTTTATTTCGGAGTCATGTGCCCAAACACTTGGTTTACCTCTTAAGCAGATGCCCCCTGCTATGCGGGTGAGTACACCTTTGGGTACTCTCTATGCTGCTAGGTACATTCCGAATGTATCTGTTAATGTGGAAAAGCAGAACTTTTCTGCAGACCTCATAGTCATCCCCATGGTGGATTATGGTGGATTATGATGTTATCTTGGGGATGGACTGGCTTTCGTATCACGATGCAGCCTTGCAATGCAAACAAAAGAAGATCGTTATAGGGACACAAAGCAAGCCTAAAACAGTGTTCAGAGGCACTCCATCAATAAAGAACAAGATCATTGTCTCAGCGATCAAGGCACAGAAGTTGTTGTAGAAAGGATGCTGTGGGTACTTAGCTAGTGTGGTTAAGACGGATGCACTTGTCACTGAGCTCCAACAGATAGATGTGATGCGAGAATTTTCAGATGTGTTTCCTGATGACACATCTGGACTACCACCGAAACGAGAGATCGATTTTAAGATAGAGCTCATACCAGGGATAACACCCATCTCTAAGGCACCCTACCGCATGGCACCTACCGAAATGCAAGAACTGAAGAAGCAGATACAAGAGCTTCTAGACAAAGGATTCATCAGACCGAGCTTCTCACCCTGGGGCGCACCAGTCTTGTTTGTCAAGAAAAAGGACGGCTCCATACGGCTCTGCATCGACTATAGGATGCTTAATAAAGTGACAGTGAAGAATAAGTACCCCTACCTCGGATAGACGACCTTTTTGATCAGCTATCAAAAGCATCAGTGTTCTCTAAGATAGACTTGCGTAGTGGCTATCACCAGCCGAGAGTGACCGAAGTGGACATACCGAAAATTGCCTTTCGGTCAAGATATGGCCATTACGAGTTTCTGGTCATGCCATTTGGACTGACGAACGCTCCTGCCGCGTTCATGGACTTAATGAATAGAGTTTTTCGACCATATCTAGATCAATTTGTCATCGTGTTCGTGGATGACATTCTGATCTATTCTTCCAGTCCATAGCAACATCGAGAGCACCTTAGAATAGTATTGAAGACCCTGAAGCAGCATAAACTTTATGGAAAGTTTTCAAAGTGTGAATTCTGGCTGAAGGAGATTATGTTCTTGGGACACATGGTCTTCAAGAAGGGCATTGCAGTAGACCCCGCAAAAGTGGAGGCGGTGACGAATTGGACAAGACCGAAGAATGCTTCTGAGATTCGCAGCTTCCTTGGTTTAGCGGGTTGTTACAGAAGGTTTATCAGGGACTTTTACAAGATTGTTGCACCCCTCACAAATCTCACAAAGAAGGCAAAAAAATTTATATGGACAGACAAGTGTGAGCAGAGTTTTCAGACTCTGAAGGACCGTCTGACTTTGGCACCGATTCTCACCATACCGATAGGCAGTAGAGGCTTCGTGGTCTACAGTGATGCATGTGGAACAGAACTGGGTTGTTTACTTATGCAACACGACAAGGTAGTGACCTATGCTTCTCGGCAGCTGAAGAAGCATGAGGTGAACTACTCCACACATGACCTAGAATTGGCGGCTGTGGTCTTTGCTCTGAAGATTTGGAGGCACTATTTGTATGAAGAGACATTTGAGATCTTCACTGACCACAAGAGCCTCAAGTACATCTTCGATCAGAGGGATCTGAACAACGTTGATGGCTTGAGCTCCTCAAATATTATGAATTTGCTATCAATTATCACCCTGGTAAAGTAAATCTAGTCGCCGATGCATTAAGCAGGAAATGGGAAGGCTCGCTAGCTTATATGAGACTACGCGAGTACTAGATGCTAAATGAGATTGAGTAATGGTGTCCCAAACTGTGCAATAATGGAGCACTATGGATGATGCATCAAATGAAGCCCAGCCTAATTGACAGGATCATAGCACTACAAAAATTGGATCCTGAGTATCAGAAGGTTCTGAAGAGATGCCAGAACGAACCAGCGGATTTTCATATCTTTGCAGATGGAGGGATTAGATATCGGGACAGGTTGTGGATTCCCACTGACGCTGATGTCCGATGAGATGTACTGGATGAGTGCCACAAGTCGGAGTTCGCTATCCACCCCGGTAGCACCAAGATGTATAAGGATGTTCAGCGCAGCTACTGGTGGCCGGACATGAAAAGAGAGATAGCGGAATATGTGTCCCGATGCCTAGTGTGTCAGCAAGTCAAGATTGATCATCAACGACCATATGACAAGTTGAAGCCGTTGAAAATTCCATAATGGAAGCGGAATAAAATCACTATAGATTTTGTGTCCAACTTGCCTAGGACTAAGAAGGGGCATGATGCCATATGGGTGGTCATAGATCGTTTCACAAAAGTGGCACACTTTATTCCAATTCGATGGAAACAGTCAGTGGAGAGTCTGCTAGACTTGTATGTGAGAGAAGTAGTCAGACTCCATGGTATCCCAGAGTCCATAGTGTCTGATCGAGACCCAGATTCACTGCTAGATTCTGGAGGAGCATGCAGGAAGCCTTTGGCACAAGGCTAAATTTTAGTACCGCATTCCACCCTCAGACGGATGGGCAGTCTGAGAGGATCATTCAGACAGGGTAGCTGGGATGAGCACATTCATTTTATTGAGTTTGCTTATAACAACAGCTATCATTCTAGCATTGGTATGTCACCATTTGAGGCCCTGTATGGACGACCTTGTCGTTCACCTGCCCACTGGAGTGAAGTAGGCGAGGAAAAGATGTAAGGAAGAAGTAAAAAAAGCAGTGAAATATGCTGAAAAGATAGAATTGATTAAGCAAAGAATGAAGATAACTTAAGGAAGGCAAAAGAGTTACGCTGACAAAGGCAGAAGAAAGCAGATCTTCCAAGCTGGGGACCAAGTTCTTCTGAAGGTATCTCCTATGAAAGGAGTCATGAGATTCAGCAAGCGAGGAAAGCTCAGTCCTCGCTATGTATGCTCATTTGAGATACTCGAGCTGGTAGGTGAGGCAGCATGTAGACTGGCTCTACCCCCATCTTATGGGAGAGTGCATAACGTATTTCATGTATCCATGCTCAAGAAGTACAAGCACGATGCTGCAAATGTTTTAAGGATAGAGGAGCCAGATATAGCTGCAGACTTGACCTTCGCTGAGTATCCAACGCATATAGTGGATCGCAAAGTGCAACGTCAGAAGAACAAGGATGTCCTCATGGTCAGAGTAGCTTGGCGTTACCATAGCGGAGATGATGCAACATGGGAACTCGAGTCGGAAATGCGCTAAGAATTCCCTCATCTTTTCGGTAAGCCCTTTACTTAGTACAAAATTCGAGGACGAATTTTCTTTTAAGGGAGTAAGAATGTAATAACCAACAAAAGGATAAAAAAAGGGGAAATTAAATCTCAGCCGAACCCAAAGCCCAATTAGGAGTGGATTCAAGAAAGGATTTAATTATGTTGGGGGAGATAAAAATTTTATCTCATTAATTAGTTTAGAGTTAGATTAGGAGAGGGGATTTATTAAAACAAAGAAATTAAAACTCCCCTCAACTTACACGACCTTTCTCTTGATTTGTTTTTTTCTTTCCTCGTTCCCTTCGTACGTGAGCAGGAGCAGAGAGAGAGTTTGTTCAAGGTTCTAGGTGCAAGGGCAGGGAAAGAGAAGAACATGGTTAAAAACACGTAGGAATCAGGGGCACAACAGGGGCGCTGATTAATCAATTTCCGACGAACGAAAAGAGAGGTTAATCGCGAGTGCAGGTGGGTGAATGGAATCACCTTGCATGACCTCTGAATTATCCCAATTCATGCCCTAATCGTTATAAAAAGAAAAGAATATGAATAGGGTTCAAGTTATCATTTTTAATTGTTTGATTCCTTGAATTCTTTGATTGGTTGATTGTTTGCAATGCATAGTATTTCTGTTTGTTTTATTTCTGTATCATTGATTGCTAGGATGTAGGATTTAGAGTGGGGTGAAAGTACGTAGGGGAATTATGTTTCCTATTGTGCCGTAATATTTTACGACGCAATCTAGAATGAAACTAGAATTATTACGGCCGTAACTTCTGATACTATGACGTGATATTTTACGGTGCAATTTAATGTGAAATCAAGTCGTAGATTTATTACGGCCGCAAGAGGAAAAAAAGATATAATAGAGAGAATTTTACGGCCACCAATCTTTTTGCTGTGTAACATCTGCATTGCAAGAAAAAAAACAATAGAGAGAGTTTTTACTGCCGCTAAGTAGATAGAAAGAAAAAAAAAAAGGAATTTTACGGCCGAGAAAAGAGGTAGAGAGAGGATAGGAATAGAGTGAAAAAAAAAAGAGAAAACATATGCATATTACGGCCGAGAGTAAGTGGAGAGAGAGAAAGGAGAAAATTGTAAAGAAAAAAAAGAAGAGTTTAGGATTTTTACGGGCGTAATGGAATAGAGGGATGTAGGGACATAAAGGTTATACATTAATAATAATAATGATAAGTATGGGATTACGGCTGTACAAATAGGAGAAAAATAGGAGAGAGAATACCTTTTACTATATTTATTAATTATTTTCTTTTTATCCAGATATTACTAATATATATAATTAATCCTATTATCTGACCCCACATAGATTCCTCACTGATCTACATGATTTACTCTCTTATTAATTTATTTTGCATTGATCTTATCGTATCCATGAAATCAAGAACAAAGAGCCACAAGTTGTTAAAAGCGATTAATAAATTCAGATGAAAGATTAATCATGGGTTGCCAGTCCAAGCCAAGTGCATCAAGATAAGAGTCGCTCCCTTGGTCATGATTTGATCACCCATTGACCCGCACAAGGCCGTATCGTTTGCTGGGCATACCCCAAGAATTAAAGGCACATAAAGTCACCCTGATTGTTAATTAATAACCAAGATCAAGAAGCATGTTCAAAGTCAAGTTAATGTCATGATTTCCAAGTATGCTATAAGTTCAAGTTTATTAATCATCATGTTACTCTCCTGATTCATGATATCCTATGATCTTATCTTTATTATTATCCATGATATTGACATGTTATCTTTCACGTTCAAGTTAAGCATGATTATTTATCGTTGATTATTATATTCATATCATGCATTGTATATCATGTGATTCCCCACTAGACTGTAAAGCTTACGGAAGGATCTCCTCCCTTGTGTCTGATTTTCACAGGACTAGGTCAGTGACGTGGTGGAGTAGGCGTGTGGTGATGAAGCTCTGGCGATAGGACAGCACATGAACCTTAGGCTTTTTAGAATGTCTTTTAGTTTTTATTTACCTTCCGCATTTTAGATTCATGATGTAAAACTTATTTTATTTTCTTAGCAATGATATAGCCACTTTTAGACTTCCGTAATTAGAGTTATCTTTTATCTTTATTTCTTTCTTCCGCTGACGTGTCTCAGTTCTTGACTGAGATATGGTCAATGTTATGGTCAAAGTCATAGCATGTCGTAGCATCTCCAGATTGGTCTTCGTCACGTGGCGGGGGTCAATTTGGGGGCGTTACAGTTTATGATGGATCATGCTATTGGCTTTGATTGTTTGGGTTACTCTTTAACGGGATCCTTGAGATGATCTAGTGTTTTATATATGAATTTTGAGGATTTCTATTCTTCAATCCTTCATTACCTTCATTTGAATTCTCGATAAGATGGCAGATACCACAGGCTCTTCTCCTCTTTTGTTTTCTGGAGAGATGAGTCCACTTAGAATATAAATATGCTAATAACAAATATTCATTAATTAAGTTTGTTTTTTAATACAACTAATAGAGAGTATTTATAAGGTTCTAAATACAAATATACTAAGTAATAAGGAAATCCGAATGAAGGAAAACTAATAAAATTAAAGGGTTATTTCTTCTAACCTCCCCTGAACTATCACGAAATACCACATCTAATCTCAAACTATGAACTTTATTTTTTGGATGCCTAAACTATCGCGACTTTTTCAGTTTGGTCCTTCCGTTCAATTTCGTGAAGTTTTCTATTAATTTTGAAATATTTGAACCATCGTACCCCTGCGCTAGATGACTTATATTCGTAATCTTACTTGGCTTCTTTAGTAGGTAAAATCCCGTGGTGTTTTTGAAGATGGGACTTTAGGGCTCCGACGATCTTTGCGATTCTTCGCCGTCGTTCATCTCAGGCGTTCATCTCCGGCGTTCTTCTCCGACGTTCCATCTCTAGGACTCCAACGATCTCTGCTCTGGCGTCTTTCTTGTACTCTGAAAATTCTCTAGCATTTTGGTGAAATATGTTGAGTCCGATTCGTGGCTTTTACGTTCTTTTTCGTGGATGTGCATTGGTATGTTAAAAGTATTACTCTTTTTTGTGCCGATTTATTAGAGTTTCTTACACTTTGAATGTGTTTCCTATAGTCACGATTTTTCGTTTCTTATTTGCACAGTAATAAACTAAAGACATGATTTCGTCTGGATCAAATACAAAAAGTACAAGTGACAGTAGTCATGTAGATGAAGATGAAGTAAAGTGTCACTGCGGTATCAACTCCCGAACCAAGTATACTTTTACTAAGGACAATCCTGGTCGACGATTCATCGGTTGTCACAATTACAAAGGGCAAGATTCTGGATGCGGATTTTTCAAGTGGGTTGATCCAGCAACCTGTCCGAGGGACATGGTTTGGAGTAGTAGGGTTCTGGACAGAATATCGAAGCTTAAGGAAGAAAATGAATCAGTGAAAAGAAGAATTATTGAACTACAGAATGAACTTGAAGAAAATCAAAGGGGTCTCAAAATATTGAATGATTTGTTGAGGACTACTTTGGTGGAAGCAAGGGATTTTGAAAGAAAATTGAAGAAACAAAGATGTTGTATTGTATTGTTGATCGTACTGAGTTTCGTTATTATAATTACTAGGGGGTATGATGCATGCAAAATACAACATATTTTAGTTTATTATTTTAATTAATTTTTCTATAATTTGATCATGGCATGCATCATTTTTAGTCACTTTTAGTCACCATTTCAGATTTATCAATTTTAATTATTAATTCTTTGAATATTTTAATTATGGATGGATTAACTAAATTTGGATAATTATTTTGCAAAAAAAATCAAATTCACGATTATCCAAGGATTATATTTGATCAAGAATGGACGTATCGGCCGAGATTTAGATGGATTGCGACGTATCGGCCGAAATTTAAGAAGAATTTCATTCGTATCGGCCGAGACATCCTATTTATCGCCCGACAACTCCAAACCGAAGAAGTGTTATGGCCGAGAAGTCCAATTCAATCCTATTATCGGCCGCAAAATCCAATAAATTTATCATTACCGGCCGATAACTCAAGGGGGTAAAGATAAAAGAATTTCATTTTGGCCGATAACTCAAGGGGGTAAAGATAAAAGAATTTCATTTTGGCCGAGATTCAAAGGGGGTAAAGATAAAAAGATTTATCTTTTGGGCATAATAGTTAGAAGAATTATCATTTATCGGTCGTAAAAGTCCAGCCGTAATGTAGATAAACATTTATCATTGGGCGATAAAGCATTAAGATGCTTTGATTACGAGCGCAAAACACACCGTATCGGCCGCAAATTCTATTTTATCCTTAACCATTAATTTAGTTTTGTGGCCGATAACTCTAATCATTGGACAACTTTGGTGGCCGAGAATTATCAAGAAGATTTTATATCGGGTGCAAAACGGATAAAGTTTTATCCGTGGCCGAGCTTTAAAAGTTTAAAGTTTATCTCAAGATTAAACTTGGTCGTACGATATCATGACCGTGATCAAATTAAAGGCCGTCCGCACCTATAAATACGTGAAGAATTCGTCGTTTTAATTCGTGCTCTGAAGTTCAGGTTTCTTCCACGACGAGTCGTGAGCTCTGCAGGCTTCGACCAAAAGGAGAGAGGTGCAACGGCTGGAGGTTGATCGCGACCCTGATCAAGTCCGAGAGGCTGTCCAACTGTCTGCCCAATTCGAGATCTCTACTTTTATTTTGGGTGTAATTCTTCCAATTATTATTATTTTGTTATTATCTCTCCAGAATTTCTAGGATGAACTCTATATTTTTATTTATTTCATTTTAGGAGATTATTATTGAAGGGAAACTATTTGGACCCTATATTATTTGTTTTAATCTTTTCTGATCAATTAGTTAATTGTGTTTAGTGCTTTTGATTTAATTATTTGAATTTCTGAGTTGAGTAATTACCAGTTTGTGGACTATTTGATTTCAGAATTCATTAATTAAATTAATTGATTTTATGTGAAATTAATAATTGACATAAATTTGATAACTAGTGTGTGGAGAATCAAGTTTATGTGGTCCGTTAATCTATACCAGTTTGTGAAGTGATTAATAGTCTAGGATTTTCATATTAATGCATCTTAATTTTAATCTTATCTGACGAATACCAGTTTGTGAGACTTTAGGTTTGATTAAATTTAAGATAGTTTGATTTGCTGGATTAAATAGCAGAATTACCAATTTGTGGACTCTGTGATGTTAATATTGTAAATTAATAACTTGGGAAAATTTCTAATTCATCTTTAAAGATTAAATTTATCTTTTATGGTTCAAATATTTATCCTGATCTATTTTCATCCTAAGACCTAACTTCAACACCACTACATTATCTGATCTTGTTTTCTTTATTTTATTTTATTTTACAAAACCTCTTTCCAAAAATCCATGTTTTTTCTCTCTTATTAATTTATAAATCCATATATTGAATTAATAATATTCCTCGTGGGTTCGACACTCTTACTCTTATTCTATATTACTTGAGCGACTAGTGCACTTGCTAACAAATTTTATTGTTACAAACTTAACGCATCAAATTTTTGGCGCCGTTGCCGGAGAATATTTTATTAATTGATTTCAGATTTTTATAAATTATTAAGAGATGTAAATAAATTGTAAATAATTCTCTGTAAATATGTACTATTTGTTTTAATTATTTTTATTTGTGTAAATAATCTAACATATTTCTTTTTTGCAGATCAAGAGGTCACGACATTACCAATTGATTTTGGATTATAATTTGTTGATTTTCGGCAATACTCTATTAAGTTTTAAAATTTTTACGCCGAGTGGATTTGCTTTATTAATTTGATAAAGATCTTTTTATCTGTATCGACTTATGATTTTACGACCAAAATCTAATTTTTTTTCCTGGTTTTACGGCCGAAACAAAGTATCGATTCTGTATTCTAAACTTTTTGCAGCCGTAAAAAAAAATTATTTGATTTGACCTCGTTTCGACTTTAATAACTTCGAAAATGAGTTTTGCGCCCGCAAAAGATCCTGTTAATTATCTGACAACTCTTTGATTTTGCAGCAAAATGTTTTTATCTTTTTACGGCCGCAATTTCACTTATCCTTGCCGAGTAGCTAATCGAATTAAATTTTGTTAATCTCTTTTGCACCATGGATTGTTTTATTTCTAACTAATCTAATTTCGGTGATAGCTTCTGTTTGGTGGCCGACAATTGTTTTTCTTAATCTTGTTTTGCGGCCGTTTTTTATGAGTTTGTTTTGGCGGCCGAAACAAACCAAGTTTATATTAACTCTCTTAAATTATTTTGCTGATGTTCATGACTAATGATTGATTTTGCGGCCGTAATTTGGATCCTGAGTCATTTTTTGAATTTCTCCAAATTTATTTTGCGATGATACAAATGTTAATTCAACTGTATCTCGGTCGTAATTTAACCAGTTTTACGCATCTTGCCCTATAGATAACGAGATAATCATTTTTTTATGCCCGAAAATACGGCCAATATGTTTTAATTTTCTTAACTTTTGTTTTGCACTTTTGCTTCAAGGAGTTTAATTGATTTTTACGACCGCTCTCATTCTTTTCCGACCATGATATTCCTGTTTGGCGACCTATACACGCTGACATTAATTGATAATGTTACACTAATTTGACGTCCGAGCATACGTTGGTTAATCTCTTCCAAAATTATTACTTGGTTTTGTTACGCCTTCGTTTTGAATTCTTTTACGATCGTGTGGATTGATAATTTTTAAATTGCTTTGGCGGCCGACAAACATGACTATTCAATTTTATTTTGGCCGAGATATATGGATGAGTTTTGTTTTGCGCCCTAATGGTTAATCACTCTCTTTGACATTATTTCCTAATTTTGGCACCCAAGATTACTGAACGAACATTGGATTTTATGACCTCTACTTAATCTTCTCTCGGCTGTAATTTTGATTATTTTCTATTTGGCGGCCAAGTAAATCAAATTGTGTCCCTCTATCTGAAATTTTTTTTTTATAACTTCAAAATTCTGCACTTTGTGATTAATGTTGATTTGATGTTTCGACCGGATATTCTGAGCAATCTTTTTGGCGCCCAAGTGTTAATTTAATTTTCTTTCGACCATCAAGTTAATTGTTGATAATTGACGGCGTATTTAGTTTTGGATTTTTGTGATTTTATCTTCGGGCGTGATTGGACTTATCTCCTTTCTTTTGCGCCCCAAGGATTTGATTATTTACTTGATTTTTTTTTTAGACTGAAACTTTGCGGTAAGATTTATCTTTGGCACCGTAAATATCTTCAAGTAATTTAACATTTTTGGAATTGGTGGAGAGTTTTGCGGATGTATTTAATTGCACATAGTTTAGCGCCTATTCTTATGTCTAAATTTTTTCTATTGCAGAGTACGCCTAGCTCTAAATTTTCACTTTATAGGGCCGATTTTATCTCCCGTGATTTAGCTCCTTGATTGCCGCAACTGAAATTTATCTGATAATTGTGGGATGATATTTTTCTATCAATATGAAATCGCGTCTTACTATGATTTGTTACTGCTGTAATTTTAATGTTCACCCTAAATGATTTAACCTGATTATTGTTGTTAGTGCCGTGGCGACCTGCCTGCTATGATATCAAGATTTGATTTGGCGCAAAAATGATGGTTTGATATGGCGCTCATTTTATTTTCTCCACATCATGCTAAAATTTAGGATTTCTTTATTCATATTTGGCACTTCGTATTTTCTTACCATAATATCACTCATTATGCCTAGTATCTTTATCACATTACTCCCACAATTTCCTAATTAAATGATGCATGAATCAAGCTTTTATTATTTATATTTTTTCTCTCCATGGTATGGCCATGATTTATCGGATTCTCTTCCGATATTGCGCCCCAAATTCTATATTCGATTTTCTCTTTATTGCATCCGTAATTATGGCTGATGCTTTTCTCTAGCTGATTTGATTTTCTCTCTTCGTATCCTATAATTTAGGGATTTGTTTATTTATGTTTGGCGCCTATTATTTTTTCCTTATTACGTCGTGGAATTGTTTATTCATAATATCCAGCGCTCAATTAATTCTTAGCCCGAATTTGCGGCCGCAATTTGTCTTTTGCGCCCACTAATTGATCTTTTGCGCCCGGGAATTGATCTATTGCGCCCGGGAATTGATCATTTGTGCTCACGAATGATCTTTTGCGCCCGATATTGCGCCGGCAATTGATTTTTTTTCTTTACATGGTATTACGCCCATATTGCCGGATTCTTCTCTTCTATGGCGCCCCAGCCAAATTTTTCTAATTGCTGATTATGCCAAATTTTTCTAATTACTGATTATGCCAGGATTTTCTAATTGCTAATTATTTTATCTCTCTATCACATTTACGCCTTCAATTTCGGTCAAGTATCTTTTTTTATATGATATGGCGCCAAGTTTATTTCCTAATATCAAGGCTGAATATCACGTTTCGCCCCTCTGATTAAGCCCCAAACTAGCCGCATTTGTTTTGAAACAAATGGTGATTTTGTGACATTAATTGTTGATTCCAGCCATGATTATGTGAAGCATTTTCAGTGAGGATTACGTAAAATTTATTTTCTGTATGACGCCTGATTTTCTCTGAATGATTCCTACTGTAATCGCCTCTGAGTATTAATTACTGATTAAATCCAATAATTTTAGGCTGTCGATTTATTTAAGAAATTTTCTGTGAACAATTTTTCTAATGATAATTAAATACATGATTTATTATTATTTTGACGTTCCAATCATGCCTGAAATTATATCTTATATGGATTATAATTGTCTCCAGGATTTTACTTACACTTTTTTCTGGTACTTGGTTGTTGCAGTAATGAATTGAATATTTAATCACAATCAGTTTTATTATTCTGCTATTTTTTTGTTAGTTAGTCTTTTAAATTTAATTTAGTTAGTTATTTGATTAATGCTATAGTTCTTTAATTAATTAGATGAAGATTAGATGTTTGATTAAGTTTTTTTTTCTTTTGGCTTGTCTTTTTAGTTAATTTAAGTTATGGAGTTATCTAACTGATTGATTTTCTGTGTAAGGAGAGATAATTTTGGACACATATGGACATGACGCCCATAAGCTAATGTGCATTTATATTACTGGACATCCTAGAAAATTATGCTGACCGCGTCCTGCTGATACTAAGATGACTCACCTGCATGCATGAAGTTGTCACGTCAAAATTCTGGAGCCATGCACGTATTCAAAGCACTCTCTATACTACACCTGACATGAAAAAAAGCCATGTGGGAGGCAGCGTCACGCGGCGGATTTATCTCTCCATCGAGACACCTTACGGTCGAGACTGTAGACAAACTCTTTCTTCTCTGCGCCCGTCAATGCATAACGGCCGACACAACCAATAATTTTTGTGGCCGAGAAATCATCAACCACTCCAATCTCGGCCGAGATCTTCATCCACAACGCATTACGGCCAAGCTTCTCCTTGTTTATCGGCCGAGACTCTCAACTATTGCGGCCGACATCTCTTCCCCACCGACAATAAATCCGGTTGTTTCTTTTCCCTCTTCTTTATTTTCTTTAGTTTTTCCATTTTATTTGTATCACTTTCCCTTGTTGGCCTAACACTGAGGACAGTGTCTAGTTCAAGCTTGGGGGAGTTTGCATTTCATGCATTGCATGTTTCTTTCTTTTCATTTGCCTATGTATGCATAAATTTCTAAAAAATTGAAGTAAAAATACCATTATATGCATTTATTTTTACTACCATCTTACAAACTCTTGTCTTAGTATTAATTATCTTTAAGTAAAAATTCAAAGACATGTCGTTAACTGATGAAATTTGAATGCTTTTCTTTCTTATCACTTGCTATTTTAGTATCAAACTTATGGACTATGTGCCTATGCTAAGTAGAATTATGAATGACTAGACGACAAAATCATATTCATGCCTTTTTATTTATTGCTTTTAAGTCTTGATAGTAGTAGCCTTTTTATTGACCATATTAAGTACTCCTTGAGCTTAAAAAAAAGTGAAAAAATAGTGAAAAAAAAGTTGAATAAAGTTATGTGTAGGTACAAAAGTGTTATCTGGAACCAAGATGTGTTCGGGTAATTAGATCCGTAGGGGTTCATGCCTGGCGACCTAAGGGCAACTGCTCTGGGATCCGTCGATCGAAAACCTGCTACAAGGACCATCTTGTGGAATATGGAGAAGCACAAGAGTACTGAATCATGGCTAAGTTCGAACTCTTCATTCAGAACCTTGGTTGTTCGGGCAAGTAAACTCGAGGGGTGCTTTATCACCTGGTGCCCTAAGGCCATCTGGTCTGGGAGTCATCAGTCCAAAGCCCGCTACATGGACTTCCTTGTGCAATCCTGCTTGAAGATTAGAACTTTCAAAATGATTGAAAATAAAAGGAAAAAGAGAAAAGAAAAAGTTTCAAGCTCAATTAGTACTTGTTCAATATTAATGCTATTATTTGACAGATAATTTATTTTTCTACAAGGCTGAATTTGAGACTGTTTAAATATGTGTAGCATTCAGAACCTCTACGAAGCTAAGTGCATGAAAAGTGATAAGATACTAAGTAGTAGGTGTGCAGAAGAATTGTGTGACAAAATTGGTCAATTGATAATATGGAAGTTATGATGGAGCCTTTGTTCTTGAGCTTTGCTTTGAATTTTTGCTTGAGGACAAGCAAGACTTTAAGTTTAGGGGAGTTTGATGCATGCAAAATACAACATATTTTAGTTTATTATTTTAATTAATTTTTCTATAATTTGATCATGGCATGCATCATTTTTAGTCACTTTTAGTCGCCATTTCGGATTTATCAATTTTAATTATTAATTATTTGAATATTTTAATTATAGATGGATTAACTAAATTTGGATAATTATTTTGCAGAAAAAATTGAATTCACGATTATCCAAGGATTATATTTGATCAAGAATGGACGTATCGGCCGAGATTTAGATGGATTGCGACGTATCGGCCGAAATTTAAGAAGAATTTCATTCGTATCGGCCGAGACATCCTATTTATCGCCCGAGAACTCCAAACCGAAGAAGTGTTACGGCCGAGAAGTCCAATTCAATCCTATTATCGGCCTCAAAATCCAATAAATTTATCATTACCGGCCGATAACTCAAGGGGGTAAAGATAAAAGAATTTCATTTTGGCCGATAACTCAAGGGGGTAAAGATAAAAGAATTTCATTTTGGCCGAGATTCAAAGGGGGTAAAGATAAAAAGATTTATCTTTTGGGCATAATAGTTAGAAGAATTATCATTTATCGGTCGTAAAAGTCCAGCCGTAATGCAGATAAACATTTATCATTGGGCGATAAAGCATTAAGATGCTTTGATTACGAGCGCAAAACACACCGTATCGGCCGCAAATTCTATTTTATCCTTAACCAATAATTTAGTTTTGTGGCCGATAACTCTAATCATTGGACAACTTTGGTGGCCGAGAATTATCAAGAAGATTTTATATCGGGTGCAAAATGGTAAAGTTTTATCCGTGGCCGAGCTTTAAAAGTTTGAAGTTTATCTCAAGATTAAACTTGGTCGTACGATATCATGACCGTGATCAAATTAAAGGCCGTCCGCACCTATAAATACGTGAAGAATCCGTCATTTTAATTCGTGCTCTGAAGTTCAGGTTTCTTCCACGACGAGTCGTGAGCTCTGCAAGCTTCGACCAAAAGGAGAGAGGTGCGACGGCTGGAGGTTGATCGCGACCCTGATCAAGTCCGAGAGGCTGCCCAACTGTCTGCCCAATTCGAGATCTCTACTTTTATTTTGAGTGTAATTCTTCCAATTATTATTATTTTGTTATTATCTCTCCATAATTTCTAGGATGAACTCCATATTTTTATTTATTTCATTTTAGGAGATTATTATTGAAGGGAAACTATTTGGACCCTATATATTTTTTTAATCTTTTCTGATCAATTAGTTAATTGTGTTTAGTGCTTTTGATTTAATTATTTGAATTTCTGAGTTGAGTAATTACCAGTTTGTGGACTATTTGATTTCAGAATTTATTAATTAAATTAATTGATTTTATGTGAAATTAATAATTGACATAAATTTGATAACTAGTGTGTGGAGAATCAAGTTTATGTGGTCTGTTAATTTATACCAGTTTGTGGAGTGATTAATAGTCTAGGATTTTCATATTAATGCATCTTAATTTTAATTTAATCTGACGAATACCAGTTTATGGGACTTTAGGTTTGATTAAATTTAAGATAGTTTGATTTGCTGGATTAAATAGCAGAATTACCAGTTTGTGGACTCTGTGATGTTAATCTTGTAAATTAATAACTTGGGAAAATTCCTAATCCATCTTTAAAGATTAAATTTATCTTTTATGGTTCAAATATTTATCCTGATCTATTTTGATCCTAAGACCTAACTTCAACACCACTACATTATCTTATCTTGTTTTTTTTTATTTTATATTATTTTACAAAACCTCTTTCCAAAAATCCATGTTTTTCCTCTCTTATTAATTTATAAATCCAAATATTGAATTAATAATATTCCTCGTGGGTTCGACACTCTTACTCTTATTCTATATTACTTGAGCGACTAGTGCACTTGCTAGCAAATTTTATTGTTACAAATTTAACGCATCAGGGTACTTTGTAATGGAGTAAAGATTGTAATGGATCGCATGTTTCATGTCGATCTAATGTAATGTACTAACTTGGAATCCATTTTCTTTAGTCCCATATGTAATGTACTTTGAATGTTATCGAATGTTATGCCCTTTTTTTAAGGATGTGTATTTTGAATGCAAGTTACATTCAACATATGACAATTCAAGTTACATTTCATATGAAAATATATTTTGAATCCATTTGTTTGATCCTGCAAGTTACATTCATATATGTCAATGTAAGTTACATTCATATATGTCAATGCAAGTTACATTCAACATATGTTATTGTGTAATGCGATGACATTGTAATTAATAAAGTGGCACAAAAATGATAAGAACACAAAAACGATAGAATCACTTTCATAAGTTACATTGTAACACAACAGGTAAGAGTAGTTGAACCACAATCCAAAATATAAATCCACCACACATATGCTCTTTGCATGGTTACATAACAAGTACTCCTACTACATATGCCACACACATTGGCCATCACTAAAGACATTGTCATACACATTGGCAATCCTCAAATATTAGCAGTTGTAGAAGTCTGGCTGAAAATGACATTGCCATACACATTGACATTCCTCAATATTTCAGTGGACACTTGGCTTACACCTTCTGCAGCAGCTTCTCTTCTAACTCTAGTTGTTCGACAGGAAGATGCCTGCAATGTGATATAAGTCAGTGAACAAAGCATCTATGTAGTTGCAATGTGATATAAGTCAGTGAACATAAATATTACCTGGGTCTCAGTATTAAAAGCATCATCACCTTTTCTCTTGCCTTTTCCACTTGTGCTTACATCCTAACAATAGCACATTAGAAGCAACAGTAATATCAGAAAAAGTTTGAATAACTCAAAGAACTAATCAGTAATATCAATAATAACACCTTTATTGATTGACTACTTTCCTTAGCCTTTTCACAAGTTCTAATATTGTGGCCTTTCTCCCCACAATTCCTACAACTCAAATTTTGAAGTGACCTCTTCACTACTCCTGTGGTCCTCCTAGGTTGATCTGGACTTCTTTTTCTCAACTTCTTGGGTCAACCTGACCTGATCTTTTTAAGATAATAGGAGGCTGCAATTCCTCCTGTTCAATGTGATCCCATTGTAATTCCTCCTGTTCAATCTGGATCTACGGCATCAAACCATGCAACTTTTCCACCTATGTAAGAACTTTTCGGCTCGTGAATAAAATGTCCACCATAGTGCATCTCTAACGTATAATATTCCATTTGTACTCTGCAACTACATTAAAATAGAACCCTAAAAATTTAAGGGGAGATCTAAGAACAGAATCCAAAATTGCAGAAAACATAAATAATCGTAGAAACCCTAAAAAATGAGTATGTGTGCTTCGATTGCAGTAAAAAAAATAAAGATGCACGTGTAGTGGGGGACCATAGTACAGTAAACCATTTATGTGTCGAGTAAAGCGGAGTGGGGGGATCGTAAAACAAGAATGTACTCGTCGAAAGGGGGACCATATGGTTTAGAAACGTACATTGAGAAAGAAAAAACACTAAAGATGTTAGAACAATACCTTCAGGAATCGTGGTAAAAGGCAAAAGTTAGGTCAACTCCAGAAAACCAATTTCTCGGAGGAATCGACTATTGTAGGACAAAGTGGTCGGCCGGAGAAGAATGCCGGAGATGGACGCCGAAGATGAAAGCCTGAAATTAACACCTTAGAAGAACCACAGAGATCGCCGGAGCCCTAGGATCCCGTCATCGGACATAGCACGAGATTTTACCTACTAAAAAAATCAAGTAAGATTACAAATATAAGTCGTCTGGGGCAGGGGTACGATGGTCCAAGAATTTTGAAATTAATAGAAAACTTCACGGAATTGAAGACCAAATTGGAAAAGTCGCGATAGTTTAGGTACCCAAAAAATGAAGTTCGTAGTTTGGAGTTAAATGTGGTATTTCGCGATAGTTCATAAGAGGTTAGAGGAAATAATCCAAAATTAAATTAAAATAAATATGATATAAGGAAGACTAAACTAACGGCCTATATTAAAGATCCATAACTAAATATCAACCAATTAGAACAAAGAGTTCATAATTATATTCTTGTCCTACATCAGTTCCTCGGCTGAGAAAATGTCGGGTAATCAAGTGTATCTACGATTGAACGAGTAATATCCATGAGGAATGGGTGACGACCGTTTAAAAGATGAAGGTAAACCTTGTTGGGAAGGTCATGTGTGAATCATACGGAGAAGGACCTTGAATCAAGTGAAAATGATAATTGATATGTGATAGTTTAATATATAGTTTTATTATAATCGATGGATAGATAATATTTTTGTGCGATTTTATTTATTTTATGTTCAAGTATATCACACTTTTATGAGTGAGATCTTGAACTGCCTCAAAAGTCGACTGACATCTAATACCAAATTGAGGATGACGACTAGCATGAGGTTCATGATTATTGTTTGACATGTTTAATTAAAAAAATGAGAGATTTATTAAAAAAAGTAACATGAATAACTAATACTGTTGAGCAGTCGTTATCTGACATAGCAAAGTGAATAATGAGGGAAAAAGTTACCCAATTTCAATATTTTCTTCCTCTTTAAGATGATGGCGAGTACGACAACAGAACCAAGACCACAATGAAATCAAATTGCATGATCTCTCTTTTTTTATTATTTTTTGACAACGGACACCGAAGGAAGAGTTGCAGTCCTGAGGTGCACGACAATTGTGATGGAAGGCAAGGAAAGCAACAGTGGTGGACGGCTTCGTTTGAGATGGCTTTTTCGTAGCAAATTTTGTTGCTTTTCTTAAAAGCAGACTTTTTCTTCTCTCTGAAAAAATTATAAAAATTACTGTAGATTGCTGTAGTTGACGGCAAATGGTGAACAAAAACATTGCTTTTTGACCAAACGCAGCTATCATCTTCATCGATGTTGTTTGGAAATAGGTTAGCAACGACCGACAACAATAACAACAGAAAGTAGCGGCAAGAGAAATTGCAACACGATGAACAAGAGTGATATTGGTGCTCGTTGATATGAACGGTAATGATTGTTGAATGAAGGAGCTGGCGAAGGTGCCGATTCTATAAATTGCAAGTAGTAGGTGCAGCAACAAAACACGCAGTCATCAGCTTGATGGCATGAGGATGTAACGTAGATCTAGGTGGAGTTGGTGGTTTTGTGTGGAGGTGGTTGCTGGTTCGACGAAAATGATTGTTAATAATGTCTTGAATTCTATTTCAATTAGAAATTCGTCTGACTTTAAGATATTTTGAAGTAAAAAACGTTCTCACACTACGAAGGTCTCATTATCGTATGTAGAAAGGAGTGCCAATATAAACTCTTTAAGGTCCAAACAGAAAAAAAATTATCTTGTAATATTCTCTAATTTCTTTCATCTAACAAAATTTTGTGTATCTTAAATTTCGTATACTTTCTTGTGATGCATAATTTTTTCGTACAGAAATCTTAACAATAGTGATGATCAAACGAGGGCAACATCGACTTCTAACGATTTTGTGATGGTAGTGTTTGGCGGTGAACTGGGTCAAGTTGAACCAAAGGCAATTCTAGTGGTGTTGTGCATTGGGAATGCTGCTAGTGCAGTGATAGCAAGATGACATGACAACAGACGAAGTTTATGTAGGACTGCACTTTAGCAAATGGTATTGTACGCGGATCTTCTCGCAGCTCAACAGCCCGTGCCTCTGCCATCGCCCCGGAGGCGTCGAATCACTCATGTGCAACTACCTGAAATCCAACCACGGCGGCCTCTTACTAAGCGGCCCCCTAAATGTAAGAAAACTGTTCAATCTTCATCCGTGGACTCACGGTTTTCTCTCCTGCCGTAGGATGGTACGTCCTCCTCCCCGGCGGAGGACACATGAAGATAATTAATTGGAACTGCAGAGGGGCGGGTCGAAGCAAAGTCAGGGACCGCCTCTCGGAGATGTTGAAGTCGTTCAATCCTGGCATCCTTGTTCTATTGGAGACCCACACGAATCATCAGGTTTCCGAGCGTGTTATCCGCCGTCTGGGGCGCGCGTGGACCGGGCACTTCCTTGCTGGCTCCGGTGCGTCTGGCAGCAACATTGTCGCATGGCGGAACTCTGGAATCCAGGTGACATTGTTCCTTACTTTACCTCAAGTTATTCATCTTGTCGTAACTCATAAAAATAGTTCTTTCCTCTTATCGTGTATCTACGCAAGTACTATTCCCCTTCTTCGTATGAACCTCTGGTCTCAATTGAGTAGTCTAAACATTACTGATATTCCGTGGGCTATTGTTGGGGATTTCAATACATTAATTGATCATAATGACAAAAGAGGGAGGTCTCCTTTTAAGATAACTAAATCGATTCTTGCCTTCAGAAATCTCATAAACAATTATGGACTTATTGATATTCACCCACAAGGAAATAGATTCACATGGTGCAACAATCGCTCCGGTAATGCTAGAATCTTATGTAGGCTCAATCGTTTACTTGTTAATAATAAATGGTTATTGACCTATCCTGCCACCTCTCTTAAAATTGCCCCTCGTACGACATCGGATCACTCTCCCCTGTTCATGAATTCTGAATCCCCCCAATAAGCCTAAGTCCTTCAAGTACGAGGCATTTTGGTTTGAATATGACTAGCCCCGTGACATCGTTAAGCTTGTGTGGACTTTGCATCCACCACATTTTTCACTCAGCAACTCCCTGAAGCACATTAAACAACAAACTATCAATTGGAACAAGCATGAGTTGGGTAGGCTAGAGGATAAGGCTAAGGAGGTTCAGGATATCATCGCTTTCCTGGAACATAAAGATGAGATTTCTGGACTCAGTCATCAGGAGTTACTCACTCTTAGGGCCTCCTACAGTAGACACCAAGCTTATCTTAGGCAGATTAGTATTAAGTGGTGGTCTAAGTCTAGGGTAAATTGGCTTAAGGAAGGGGATAAGAACACAAATTTTTTTCATTTGTCAACTATTGTCAGATAAAAAAAACAACTACATTAACTCAATCATTACCCCTGAGGGTCAGCTTCCCAAAGATGATCTCCAAATTAGTAACTGCTTTGTCCAGGACTTATGGTGCCCTGAATCCTTCAACCCCCCTCCTTCTAATTGGCTTGCACTCCCTAAGCTCAACCATTCCTGGTGGTAGAGTTGATCTCCCCTATCACTGATGAGGAGATTAAGAGTAGTCTCTGGAGTATGAGCTCAGGAAAGGCTCCTAGGCCTAATGGCTTTATTGTTGAGTTATACAGGAACTATTGGGACATCATCGGTCCTGATATTTGCCAACACATTAGAAAAGCCCTTACCTCTCAGCATATCCCCAGAGATTGGGCCCACACCTTCATTATCTTCATTCATAAGGACTTTCCCACCAAGGTGTCTGATTTCAGACCTATTTTCCTCTGCAATGTTTTGTATAGGATTACTTCTAAAGTTCTAGCACAGAGGCTCAAGCCCACCTTAGACACCCTAATTGATCAATGTCAGTCAGCTTTTATTCCCAAAAGATCTATCCAGGACAACATTCTTATTGCCTAGGAAATTACACATTCCATTGCCAAGGGTAGGAAAAAGTTTCTTTTACTAAAAATTGATATGGAAAAGGCTTTTGACAGAGTCTCTTGGTCTGCTGTTGAAACCATTCTTAGACTTATGGACTTTCCCCCCATATTTATATCATGGATTATCACGTGTATTAAGTCTCCTATTTTCACTTGTAACATCAACGGCACTATTTCCCAGTCTTTCACTAGTCATAGGGGGGTTAGGCTGGGGGACCCTATTTCTCCATATTTATTTATCATTATTTCTCTGGTCCTCACCTCACTGTTAAACTACCAAGTAAATGATGGTACTCTAATCCCTTATTCCTTAAACAATTTCAAGTTAAGCCACTTTATGTTTGCTGATGATTTGCTTATCTGCATGGCGGCTACCAAATCAAACTGTCTTATCTTAAAGAAGGTGTTTAAGGATTATGAAAACCTTACAAATCAGAAAGTCAACCAGGTCAAATCTGAAATTTACTTCCCCCCAAGTTCTCCTCTATCAGAAAAAATGCTATTCTTGCCATTCTAAATTTCAAGATTGGATCATAACCCTTCACTTATCTAGGCATTCATATCTCTTATAAGTATATCCCTGCAAAATCACAAAAATTAATTATGGATAAATTTACTAAGAGATTAACTGGATGGAAGCAAGCCCTCCTCACTCAAGTTGGTAAGGATGTCCTCATCAATTCTATCATTAACTCTATTCCTGTGTATGCTCTCAGTTCATCTTTCATTGCAAATGGAGTTATATCTACTATCAATAGATCCTTTTTCTGGAGCCCTGGTGGGGGTAAGCATGGTACTCATTTGCTTAATTGGGAAACTGTCCAATTACCAAAACTTTGTAGGGAGTTGGGTATTAAGAATTTAAAGCACATCCGCACTTCATTGCTAGCTAAAAGAGCTTTAGATCTCCTAAACAACAAGAGCACTCCTTGGGTTCATCTTGTAACTCAAAAATATGGAAGTGTCCACCCCTGGTCCTGCCATCTCACCATAACCATGCCTGGTGCTGGAAAGCCATTATGACAGCCCTTAATATTATTAAACCTGGCATTATGATTCAGATTGATGATGGGAAGAATACCTCTATTTTTAATGATCCTTGGATTTTTTTTTCTGTGCCCCTTGCCTGGATGCCCACTTATATAAATGTTAATCTTTATATTCCTGATTTGAAGGTGTGTAATCTTATTGATGATAATTGTTGGAACTATGCTTTACTTGCTGAAATGTTTGGTCCGGATTTAATAAATTGCATTTTCTCTATTTATTTGCCTGACACTGCCTGTGATGATTCATGGCTATGGACTATGAGTTCTCAGGTATTCCTCATGCTAACTCTGTATATAGATTCATTGTGGACAGACCTTTACCACCAACTATGCATGGACGGCCTCCTGTGAATTTGCCCACCTTACCATCCTAGAATATCCTGTGGAAGTTAAATGTTGCTCCAAAATTAAAAGTTTTCTTATGGAAAATGCTGCATCATAGGCTCCCTACTTCTGATATTCTCCAGCGTTTTATTCCTAGGCTAAATCCTTTGTGCAAGTTTTGTGCTTCAGTCCCTGAATCTGTATCTCACTTATTTTTTTACTGTTCTTTCTCTTATCGTTTATGGTCTATGGTGCAAGCTGAGCTCAACTTTTCTTTTGAACTGTGGTCTGATTGGTCCTCTGGATCCTGGCTTGCCGAGGGTTCAAACCTAATTCCTAGTTCAAGATTAAAATTGAGATCTTTTATCTCTTATTATTTCTAGGGTCTATGGTGTGCTAGAAATGATGTGGTGTTTAATTCCAGGATGGCAACCATAGAGTCAGTTTGGCATAGTGTCTTATCCACCTTTGATGATTATACTTCTTGCCAGGTTCCTGAGGCGATTGTCCCCCATGGTCCTTCTGTGACCCAATGGGAGCCCCCTTTAGTGGGGTGGGCTAAATTAAATACTGACGAGGCTTTTGTGGGTTGTGGCGAGCTAGGTGGCTTAGGCTTTATTTGTCGCTCTCACAATCTTGTTTTTTTTATGGCAGGCGCATTTATGAGAAGATGCCGGAGCGCTCTTGAGGTTGAGGCGAGGGCAATGTTTGAGGGCGTCAAATGTTGCATTCATAGGGGCATCCAGAATATCCATATTGAGTCTGATTCCCTTTCTCTCATCAAATCCATTACTGGCGATATGGAGCCACCTTGGAGCATTCGACACATTACAAGGGACATTCACAGCTTGCTTATATCTTTTACACTTTATAAACTTTCTCACTGTAATAGAAAAGCAAACTCTGTTGCCCATTTTTTGCTATGTATGCTCGTCGTGTATCGCACGATGCCTTTTGGGACGGCACTCCTCCTTCGGAGGCCCTCCAATTTTTGTACTTGGACAACTCACATTGCTATATCAATAGATAACTGATCTTCCTTCAAAAAAAAAGTTATTGTAGCGAAAGTATTGTACTGTAGGACAGATTACTATAACATGATGGTAATGTAGTGACGACTGATGGAGGAGAAATTAGGGTTTGAGGATGAGGAAGGATCTTAACCATTCAATGAAGATAAAATGATTTGCTCTAATGGAGATTTTTATTCACTTAGAATATAAATATGCTAATAACAAATATTTATTAATCAAATTTATTTTATAGTACAACCAATAGAGGGCATTTATAGGGTTCTAAGCACCCATATAGAAAAAGGAAAAATTAATAAAAAATAATCTAATTTAAAGAAATTTAATATAATGAAGACTAAACTAATGGGCTATTTTAAAGACCCATAACTAAAGATCAACTATGAGGGATGGGGGTTGGGGTGGATTGGTAAGCGACTTCTTTAAGATCTCGAGTTCGAGAAATTGTGAATGCAAAAAAAAAAATTTAGGATCTCATTTGCTATTGTCAGGCATGTGACATGGGATGATCTTATCAGAATAGTTGAGCTCGATGGTGATCCGACCTTCAGCCTATGAATTCTGCGTATAATCATTAGTGCCACATTAGTGCCACACCGCTTTTCAAAATCGGGGGTTGATTACCCAAAAAACTATGAGAGCAAATGGCCTATAATTGTATTCTTGTTCTATATTAAATGCTCTAGCTCTTTCCTAGATAGCAAGCACATCGGTCAAAGGATTAATTAGTAAAGTTTTGTTCTCATGTGGTTTGGTTTGAAGGAAATATTTTAGAAGCACAATGCAATGCACATATAATTAGTTGAAAATGAAATCTATAATCTAAGACAAGCTTCATCATTTGTCTCTGAATATTTTACTAATATAAAAAACTTGTGGGAAGAGCTGAGTATGATTATTTAGATTTTGCCAACATTGGACATTTTAAAAGAGTATACTAATTATCAAAGTCAAAGGAACTTGTACAAGTTTCTAATGGGATTAAATGAAGAATATAATCAAGTTTTGTCTCAGATTCTATTGATTAGTCATTTACCATCTATCAATCAAGCTTATTCCTTGTTAATTGAGGAAGAGCAAAGGTAAAAAGTGTTGATTAATGTTGATACAAATTTGGGTGTAAAAGGAGTGAACAATAGTGTCAAATAGAAAAGGGATTATTCCATTGTTTGTGAACTCCATAAAAAAATTGGACACAAGAAATCACAATTTTACAAGTTGATAGGGTATCCAACAAATTACAAATTCAAAAGTAAAAGTTAGGTTTCTATGAACTCATCCAATGAAGAAGTTAAATCAAATGTTAGTGGCTTAGAGGCAAAGAAGAACTTTCCCTTTATTTTGGAACAACACTAATTTCTTTTACTACTCTTAAATAAGGATCAAATTTCATCTTATGCTTCATCTGATCATGCCGTTAATATGCCACATACTATACAAAATCAATCCATTATATATAATCATTCATGCTTCAAGTCTGATACAAACTGAAAATAGAAAACAAGATAACTATTATTAGTAGTAAAAGTGCAAGAATCTTAAATACAATTACTAATAATAATTTGTCAATTTGAGATGACAAATCTTCATAAGTCCATATGGAATGGATCAAACTCCAATTACAAAATTAATTCACACATTTCAAAGGCTGTCTTAAATGTGAAATCCATGCATGTATTCATAATATGCAAAGGTAGTTGTAATCAATGTTGTTAAATTCTCGAGTCAACCTCTTATAATACGAGTTTAAAAGTTTAGGCAAGTAAAACGAATCAAATCAATATAAACTCTTAAATAACTTATACTATTAGATTTTATATAAATATTAATTAAAAAATTTTCATAGAATGTTATAGACTTATAAAGTCGATATGATTCTCCACGAATGCATATTCTATACGATTACACGTAATTATTTATTTTTTACAATAAAAGGTTTGTAAAATCTTAAATATTTTATTTGATTAATGCATTTGTGACTGAAAGTAAAATTAGTATCGTGATTAAAAATTTTAGTACAATCATTTTACTTATTTTATATTTTTTATAAGTTTTCTATCTTAATTACCAATTCGTAGTTGTAAATTATAGTGCTTATTTTAACTACTTTCATATCTATTTCATATTAGTAAAATATATTAGTTGTTTACTTGTGTATATATATATATGTATATATGTATGTATTTGTAAGTTCATAATAATTACTTAATAATTAAAATTATTTGGTACATAAACTGTACGAATAATACGGTTTTACGATACAGATTTACTAGACAAAAGATGAGTTTACTTAAATTCTCGATCTTGACAATATTGGTTACAATAGCTATAACTAAACTACAAATAAAACTACCACTACTTTCTAACTAACCCACTAACTAATACAAAGTGGTGTTATCTTAATGGTACACCCCTTCTAAAATTTTGCCTTGCCCTCAAGGCAAAAAAAGAAAATTAATAATAATATTTCACAGGTGCAGTTGAAGCCTCCAAACTTGATTAACTCTATATTTGAATCAAGAGAAAAATTCTTGAAATGAACTTTCAACTTTTTTCTTATGAAATGTGCTATCCTTGGTACTATGTGAAGTTAATTTCTCCGGAATGAATGGCGCCTTCTTTGTGCTCTGCTACTATGATCTTTGAGGCTTTGATACAAATTAACACAAACTGAAAATACAACTACAAAATAAATAAAAAATATGATAACTATTATTGGTAATAAAGTGCAAGAGTCTTAAACACAATTACTACCAATAACTTGTCAATTCGAAATGACAAATCTCCATAAGTCCGTATGGAGTGAACTAAACTCCAATACATAATTCATCAATGCACATCAAAGTTTCCTTAAATGTAAAACCCATGTATGTATTTATAAGACAATGACAAGATAAGGTGATGCAAATTTGTTACAAGATAAGGAGATAAAATTTGACGTCAAAGGCTTGGATATCTGCCTTTACATAGGATGCAGTTAGTTTCTTTGATTAAAGAATGCGAAGATAAAAACATTTCACAAGTATCTGGTTTGTTGGATCTTATACAGGTTGGGCGCCACTTAAAACTCCAACTTATAATGACTATCATTACTTTGTGACTTTGGTGGATTACTCAAGAATGGTGTGGATTTATTTGATAAAGTAGAAATTAGAACGTCACTTTGTCCTATCAAATTTGCTTAATATGATAAACTTAATACTAGATTAAAATTAAAGTCACTAGGACTGATAATGGGTTAGAAGACTAAAATATTAACTACAAAATAAAATTTTCCATCAAAGGCATTGTACACCAAAGTAGTTGTACATACCTTCCACAACAACTTGGACTAATTGAAAGAAAACACAATCATATCCTTGAAGTGGCTCGAGCTTCGCTATATTCACCCATTAAATTTTGGTGGGATATGGTACAAGCAGCTATACACATCATCAATAGATTGCCATTAAAGGTTTTGAATGATAGTACACCTTATAAGATGCTCAATGATGTGAAGAATTTATGTATATATTTATATTACTGTTTTGCATGTATTTTGCTCTTATGCTATGCCTATTTCCTTTACAAATGCATGCACATCATCAACATGTTTTCACGCTTTCTCCACATCACAATTGTTTATACACTATTGTTATTCATTTGTTGCCAAAACTCCCATTGAAATTAATATCCATGCAGGAAGCCGACGAAAGCTCGGCGGATGGAGTAGAGCAGGTTGAACACCACGCGCTAGTGTCTGCATCACGAGAGATGATTTGCTTCAAGGCAGCGATATAGTCCATCAAACCAACAGCAAATATCAACCAATACTCAGGGTGAGGAAGCTTCCTATGCTTGATGGAGGGGACCATTGTGATAGTAGAGACAAAAGCTGCAGAAGTGACTGCTACAAGGGATGATGGAGGAAGGAGAGGATATAAGAGGAAGTATGGAGCAACAAGAAGGGAGGAGGCCATCATCCGATTGAAGAAGATTCCATCGTCCATTTTGGGAGAGAGAGCTGATGGTTTTGAAAGGTCTTTTTAGAAACAATGTCATGTTTAATGGTGATATCGTGGTATGTCTATTCATCATCGATGAACTGTAACTAACCGACTAACTGAGGCTGGGAGGTGTCTTATGCGTTATGGATTCATGTTCTGACTTTTCATCATTGCTTTTATTGATGAGACCTTTCCTTTGTTTAATGATATTTTCTTTGATCTTGAAATGTGTTGCGACACTTTAATCTTTTGAATCTATGTCTATATTGAGATTTTGAATCATTCTCACCTTGCACCCTCGATCGTAAGGATCTTTTAGGCTCTGTGCAATCGAAAGCAGAGATATCGAGCATCGACAATGTAATTTTCTGCTTGGTTTCTTTGATTTCTTTGCAGCTAAATTTGATTGAGGTTGTGAATCACTATCTCCTTGCACCCTCGATCGTAGAGATGCTTTAGGCTCTGCGACACTGAACACAGAGATATCAAACACCGATGATAGTGATTCCTTGTTTGGATTTTGTGTTACATCGGTAGTGGTCGCTTTTGTCATTCAGTTTAGACGTCACAATTCTTAAGCTCGAACCCCGAGAGGGACACGCATTTTTTGAGACTTCGACAATATATGACCGTAGTGAGCTGGAACTCAAGTTATCTTAGACGAGCTTGAAGTCCGTGTAGGATTCTCTTTGTTCTCAGTTATGCGTCATCATTACTACACCGATTCTATTTTGATTCTGAGAGTTTCTATCCGAGAGGTAAAATCTTAAATCCTCCTTCGTCATTGGTGACTCGAGAGAGCATATGGCAAATGAGTTATGTTTGAAGAACTCTTAGCAATTCTAAACTTTATTTTTGAATCGATTACTCCTCTAAATCGTCTAAACGTTCTTTGTGACAACTAAGTTTTCTACATTCTACCCGGGAGGGTTATTTTTATTACTCTGAGACGAATGCAAACTGACTGTAGCTGACTTGTCCTCAATTTATCTCTTCTTGAACGTCTAGGTACTTAGTTGTCATAAAATCTTAGCTCAATCCAAATAGGAAAGCTCGATTTATGCATCTGAGCATCATGCATGTGAGTGACGATTGCACCATATATATGAATTCCTTCACGTATGCAAACTGAATTTTCTGTGAGCATGAGAGTGTCGCGGGTAAGTCGAGTGTTTCCCCCCTCAAAGTTGACCATATACACACATGAAGGGGCATTCGGTTGTTTTCACCCATATCGATAGAATAGATGAACTTGAGTCATTAAGCGAAGCACCTCCTGTAGGTCCTCAGCATACGTTTCTATTTATTGTCTTGCACTCCCTAGTTTTGTCATTGTTTCCGTGTTATCCTTATATTTCGAAAACAACAAAAATTAGATTCTTATATTAACTTTACTCGTTATTATTTTACAGTAATATTTCTTTGCCTTTGTTTTCAACGTCTCATTTTGTTACTAAGTCATTTCCAAAGTGCTATCCGAAGATTTCGCTGAATCATTCCCTGTGGATCGAAACTCGAGCACTACAATGATGCCCTGTATACTTGAGGATAACATTTCGATAGTGTAGAGAGATTATAAATTTTAAAACTTCATTCGACATTTTCTTCTGTGTTCAAGAGCAATATGCTAATGTATGGGATAAATATATATATCTTGAAACATCTTGCTTCTCACACTTGTCCCTGTTACATTAAGCGCGTCAATTTCATTTCACGTGGCATTCTCTATACATATTTCATGCGAGTCACTATATAATAAAGCACCAGATATTTCTCACTTGAGAGTGCTCAATTAAAACCACACAAGATAAATTTGATAAAAGGGCAAAACAATGTGTGTTTATAGGGTATTCTATGACAAAGAAAGGATATAAGATCTTTGAACTTGATTAAGTAAAAGTATGTGACAATTAGAGCATTATTAACTGTTGCAACACAAAACAATTAGTTATTATATCCATCCCAAGGATGTGAATAATGCTTTTATTAATTGAGATTTGTTTGAAGAAGTGTATATGCCAATTTTTGAAGGTTATTGTGCTGAGGGGGAGAATATATGCAAGGTTTGCAAGCTGATAAGGTCTCTGTGCGATTTGAAGCAAGCTTCAACGTAGTGGAACATGAAATATTGACAAGTGCAAGCTTTGTTTAGAGTAAGACACACTTTTCATAAAGTCCCAAGGTATTGTTTTTGTTTCTCTTTTAGTTTACGGTGATGATATATTAGTTGCTAGTAATAGTGGCGATCTCATAGCCTCTACGAAAATTTCTTTGCAGCCTAGAATTAAAATGAAAGACTTAGGGAGCTGAAATTCTTCTTGGCTATGGAGATATTGCACTCCTCAACTGGTATTTTTCAAGCAAGAATACTCTAAACTTATTGTCATATTTTGGTTTGACTGCGGGTATACTTCTCTTAGGCATCATAAAAATTTAACTACAATAGAGTATGACTTGAAGGCTTGTGATGTAGTACAAAATGATGCTGCTCTCACTTTGCTTGATAAGTATCAAAGGTTAAATGCTCGACTACTTTACTTGACACATACTCGTCCAGATATAACCTTTGTCGTACGACATTTGAGTGAATTCATGCATGCCCCAAAGCAGTTACATTTGGACATTGCATTGAGAGTAGTGTTTGAAAAGGCAGCTTGGTCGAGGTGTTTTGCTCTTTGCAGAAAAGAACACTCATGTTGCAACATATGCCGATGTAGACTGGGCGTCGTGTGTCTTCTCTCGCAGATCAATTTTTGCATTTTGTCTCAAAGTGAGAGGATCTCTGATTTCTTGGAAATCAAAGAAATAGACAATGGTCTCTCGTTCTTCCACAAAGACTGGATATCGTGGTGTTGCACTTGTAGTTGCAAAACTTGTGTGACAGGATTGATTGTTTTTGAATTTCAGTTACCATTGGAGCATCACATTCGTGTCTTTACTGATAGTAAAGCAATAATTCAAATAGCTAATAATTCAGTGTTTCACAAGAAGACAAAACATATTGAAATCGATTGTCATTTTGTTCACGAAGTTTCATTCATCTTTAGCATGGATCTTAAAAAGAACAATTGGCGAATGTGCTAACCAAACCTCTTAATCGCCAACAAATTGATTTTCTTTTTTGCGAAGTTGAGACTTTTCGACTTGTTTCAACCCCCAACTTAAGGGGGAGTGTTATTATTGTCATCGCATGTTGTAATTATATTTAAGTGTTGTTAAGCTTGTTAGTTGTTCTAAGTTCTTTCTGCTGTTGTAACGGTAGTTACAAGTCCAGTATGCTATGCCGGTATGTTAGCATATATCAGTGGTTAGGTGCCAGTATAAAAACTCAGAAGAAGTTGTACTTGATGTAATGGAACTTTCTTGCAATAATTTTTTTTACACGGCTTCCTCCCCATTTTTGTTTCTCCTTCAATCTTGATTTTCATGATGCAACTGCAGATCGGATTCAATGACGTGAAGGATTCATATACACAATAATCCTCCTCAAAGACTACATGAATATTAATAGGAAAAAAAGATTACATGAAAACATTACAAAAAAGAACCATGCAAAAGGAAGATCTTTTCAAATCGCCATGGCGATGGAACACAGGAAGACCCCTATATATGACGAGGAAACATTGGGTCAAACTTTTTATTATTTATTTTCTTTCAAGTGACATGATAGAAGTGTAGTTACAAATACAATCATTCAAAACTATATTATGTACGCAAGAGGATATACACAATGCGAAAACGAGGACCCTGAATGTGGAATCTCTAGTTATGTCTCTCCAGAAGCCATCTCAGATGCTGGATTGGAAGGTTCAGTACATGAACTTCGTGCAATCATTTAATTTGCCAATCCATTATTCCAGATGTGTGATAGACCCAAAGATGATTATGGCACTGACAGATTTCACCATCCGAAACGAATGACGATGCATGAAATATCGTCCTTGCTCTTTCTTGCCAAAGCCTCAGTCGTCAACCGCTTTGCTGCAACCTGAGGATCCTTGATGGATTTCACAATATCAACAGCTTCCTGGTTTTTCATTACCTGGATATGCAGAGCAAGGGGAAGTCCTCTTTAAGTTGTATTATATAAATTGGAATGTGTTGCAGAAGTACCATGAGGGAATCTTTCCAGAATATGGAGATTCTAATCTTTCCTATGCATGTAGTAAAACTTACAAAAGGTGATGGGAATAACCCTTTAAAGATCATGCACATTAGGTACTGGCAGACTGTTCACACCCTAATTTCAAAGTTTTCACATACTAACCTTCCACAGCCCATCACTTGCAAGTATGACAAACTTCATGTTTTTTCGGTCCAAAGGCACATGCCTGACATCAGGTTCAGAACTCAAATGTGCCTTCAGGCTTTGATCGCCAAAAGCCCTTGCAACGGCAAGTTGACCATTAACACGAGGAACATCGCCTAATCAAAACATAAGTTAGAGAAAAACTTATATTTGACCTATCCAGCATGCCAATCAAATGTTACAACCATAAGATAACTTACCAGGAAAATTAGTGACGAATCCACCATGCTTTTCAATCCTATTCCTCTCAGTGCCACCAGGTTCATGGTCAACAGTGAGTTGGTTAGCAGCGTCTCTTTCACACAGGACAGCTCTGGAATCACCTATGTTTGCTATCCACAGGTCTTTGCCATCAATAATAATTGCTGTAACTGCTGTTGAACCACCAGGACCAAGTTGCTTTGAATTTTCAAGGATATACTTGTTCGTGGAACTGTAGGCGCTTTTAATTGCTGCTTGAGTATCAATCCAGAATAAAGGCTGAAATCAATTCAGAAACACAAATGACAACATCATTTAGAAAAAGATGGCATTGACAGATTAGACATCTCAACTTACAGGATCAATCTTTTGTTGCATGAGAAAAGTAGCTTAATTCTTAAATATAGTATGAGATTAAAAAAATGAACCAACCCATAAAATGGTTGTCGTTCAAAGCCTAAATAAAGATAACCATACCCTCTCAAGAAAAAGAGGACAACAATAAATTACTGGATAGTCTTGTTCAAAAGAAAGATATTTTAGTTTGGAGGAGCTTAAATGTATAAAATGTATGGAATGAATTTAAATGTTAACAATAGAAGAAAATGGTAGCAGAGGCAATAGAACAGAAAGTTACCTGCTCAAGTATGTTTTTGAAAAGGTTAGCTTTCAGGTAGTTTGGCACACTATCTCCCAAGTGGCCATCAAATATAGCAAACAAACCAAGCTCATGGTTGTTGTCATATCTATATTCTGCCACATGGTAGTCTTCCATGTCATGGCCTGATTTGCCTTCGACCAAATGGAACCCATGTGCTATTCTATTACTTGACAATTTGCTCTGTCCTTTGCCAGTATCCCCACCAGGCTTGTTACTACAAACACTCTGCAGAGAATGGCAGACATTGTTAACTATATTCAAATATCTCAGAAAAAAAGGTTATCTCAAAAGAAGATATTGCAAGGAAGGTCAGGTAAAGAAGACTTGAAGAGATAAAAAGGTATTCAATATGAGAGAGCTTGAACTGTTAAACCATGATATTTTAGAAATATGTATTTCCCTGAAATTATATGTTTGGCATATATTGACCGAACTCTTCTATGTATCAAATGATCTGTTCAAGAATTAAACGTGCGATAAAAAAAAGAAATCCTTCAATATAGAATTTGAAGAAAATTTTCAACTTTCTTGAATTGGCAGTGAAGACTTGTTTATATAGCACATCATTTTAGCAACATCAGCACATGATGAAGCTTTGCATTAATGTTATACATACTAGTGCATCATGGAAAATATCTTTACGCTGGACGGAATTATTGCCTCCAGGGCGGTCTTTGCTTGCCCATGCAAACAAAAAACAAAGCATATTACATTTAACCGTTAATTGAAACATGGTTCTTAACATCTAGCGGAGTAACTTGTGGGCATTACCTGCTTTTGAAAGAATCTGGGCATTAACGACTTTGCTGGTTTAATTGACCATTTTATCCATAGCTAATGATGGGAGGAAGCAAGTTATTCATTTCAAGTTCCAAACAAATTTATAGATGCATTGCATAGCACTAGGTAGGCACAGCACCAATCATGAATTACGCTAAGGTCACCGTGTGAACCAAATATTGTACAATGAAGTCGTGTTTATTAAAAAATCAAGAGTTATCAAGAATAACCATTTCTTAATAGTCCCAGATAAACTATAACAAAGCCCATATGAAGCTCTGGAATTTAATAATGTTAATACAAGTAATTTAACTGCTAATAAGAAAAATTACTACTACAATCTGAATTCTAAGCATACAAATGACTACTCAACAGTGTCCACAACATAATTTCTTCCATAAACAGAAAGTGCATCAATGCGTTAAATCTATATGTTCTTGAGAACTAACTAATATAACCTAATCTCATAATTTTGTGCACTGTTATGCATACACCTGAACTGCAGCAGATTGTCTACTAAAATAAAACATAGAGGTTGGAATTTTGAAGGTAAGTATTAGCTTAGAGTTGAAAAAGAATAACCTTTTGATTTCTTTTGATTTAATTGTAATCAAAGACATGCAGAAGATAGATTATAAGGAATTGTTTGACCCTATTAGACAATCATGAGCTTGCCAAATGGTTCTGTATACAGAATAGACAGTTTCCAAAATGGCAAATGATTAAAGAAGACCTTACTCATCTTCACTTCGTATGAACAACAACAACAACAAAGCCTTATCCCACTAGATGGGGTCGGGGATCATACGACGCCATTTCGTTAATCCATGTTCATGAGATTCGACAGGATTTATGCTGGCTATCGGGGCCTAACACAACCCTCCTCCTTTATCCGGGCTTGGGACCGGCTATAAAACATAGACGGAGTTTCACTTCGTATGAACAAGCCATAATAATGAACAACAAAAGAAAAAAGTATATCGATATTTTCTTCCTCTAGCCAATATACTTTTTTCATAAGCACCAGAACATGCACATCGCTTTTTCCTTTTTTTTTCTGAGAAAATTTTTCAAAAATGGTACAACACAAGAACTTCGAAATCCGGCGCATTAATGGATCCTGCAGATTTTTCAGAGGATTATTCCAACTAATGAAAACCCAATATCCATTCCCATAATCCCATATACGCATCTTCTCCAACTTCCAACATTTTATGATGGACCACTATGGACCACATAGTTGCTCTAAATCTTCGCCTAAAAAAATTTGATAAAAACAGTACATGGAAACTGGTGCTTCACAAAAAATTCTCGAATAATAACACACACATCACTACTCATCACCACAGTCATATAGATTCATCTCATCGTAGCCAAAGCTCAAGGAATTCTACGCGAGATGAAAAGCCGACGACGAAGAGAGTTGGGAAAAGAAAGCCAGGGGAGTAGACCTCGTTACCTTGATCATGCTAAAAATCTCGGATTTCTTCCTGGCCGCGCCGCCGCCGGAATTGGAGGTAGAGGCGGCGGCGAAGGGCTGCCGCTTCTCCACGGACGACGCGTCGCGATGATTAGCTCCGCCTTCTAATCATTCGATCCCAAGGAGAAACGTCTGAGAAATCTGCGGTTGACCGATTTATATTTCTATAACCTTCTAATTTATTATTATTGGTTTGCTTGCTCTCACGTTACTTATAAATGTTTTATGTACTATTTGTATCTAATTTATTCGATGTCGCTTGAGAAGCTCAACTAGAAGCGTCTTTAAATTTAGTAATCATATAAAAAAAAATTGGTTGTACTATTTTTTAAGGATAGTACTATCATTTTCCTATTAATCATCGATTCACAATAAATAATAAATTAAAATTATCTAATTAATTAATTTATCATTTAGTATGAATCATTATACCTGAACGCAATATATATATATATATATATATATTTGATTTACAAATATCCATGTATAGGCTTTGATTTGCTATTTTTATTCGAATAAAAATATTTTTATACGATCGATCGGGCGAGGAGGTCGAGGAAGCTTCGTTTCCTAACTCATTTTTTACTCATTCTCCTGCACCCCGTTGTAGTACCGAATCCAAACTCGTGCTCGTGAGGACTCGTGACCCGCAAGTGAATTGAATCATGGTTGTAACAATTTGATCGAATTCGCGCGGTCTTATAAATTATAGATAAATTGTTTATTAAAAAAATATCTATATTTAGCTTAAATATGATATGAATGAATTTTCTAAAAAAAAAGAATAATGACGTGTTCGTTAATCACCGATTAAAAATAATTAGATTTGAAAATATTTTCATTAATTTGAATATGTAAATAATTTGAAATGTTCTTATCTTCTTGTTTTAAAATATCTATCTATATATATATATATATATATATATATATATATATATAAGTAAAGGTAAAAGCACGAGAGCCGGTAGCGTGACAAGTGGTGAAATATCACGACCGCACGTGTCAAATAATAATAATTAACATAATTAATAAGTCTAAATCTAAAAGATAAAATTAATCTTATTTTCAGAATAAAAAAATAAGATAAAATAATAATTCAGTTTAAATATAAAAGATAAAACTACTTTTAGAAAGTTTGTTGCATAATGTAACACTATATAAAACTCAATATTAATAATATACAATACACGAAAAAGCGAGATAAATAATAATATTTTAAAAATTAATCATCAATTATTTGAGTATGATTAAAATAAATATTATTTTCTTTCTAAAAGATATTATGTAAGAAAAAAATAATTTGTTATTTTCGGAATTTAAAATATATATAAAATAAAAATTCAATTTGATTCAAATTAAGATTAATCTTTTCTTTTTTATCCAATATTAATAATATATATACGTAATTGAAAATTAAATCAGTTTCTTAACCAATATTAATCTACTCAAATTCGAACCATACTCACAATATGTATAAGATCGACATCTAACAAAATTAATATTTACATTAACAATCCTAATCTAATAGTCATTAGAAATAGGATAATAATATTTGCACCATAATATAGTAATATTTAATTTGTGATATTTTTAAGAATTTCGGGTATTTTTAAGCAGAAATATTAATGACAAAACTCAGTTATATAAGATAATCATATTACAATTTGAAAATATATGATTTTCTTAACTAATTATAATCTATTTCAAAGTTAAATGACATTAATAATTACCATCTAATCCTATATGGCCGCCACTTTAATTCTACAAATAAAACAAATGAACATTATAAATGACAATATAAGAAAATAAAAATATATGGTGATAAAAGTTTCTAGGTAAGGTAGTAATATTTACAAGCATACAAAAAAATTAAAATTTAAACTATTTTGATAAGGAATATATTACGATAAATTGATTAGAAGTAGAATTTTTTTATTAATGAACAAATATATTAATGTTTTAAAACTTTTCAATAAATAATAGCATTATATCATTTAAAAATAAAATAGCATATTATAATTTATTATAACTTTCATTTCTTGAAAAAATAATATATATATATATATATATATGTTTGAATATCTGAGATTAAATAATATTTTCTCAATAGGTATTTTTGTGATTAAATAATCTTTTATATATATATAGATTTTGTATATTTTTTCAAAATTTAAAAACAATTTAAAATAAATAATTCAATATGAGTCAAATTAAGATTAATCTTTCTTCTTTTATCAATTTGAGTATGATTAAAAGTAAATATAAATAATCTTATAATAGTATGTTATATAAGGTAACAAAATTAAAAGAAATAATTTGTTATTTTCGGAAGAAAATATTTATAAATAAATAATTTAATTTGAGTCAAATTAAGTTTAATATTTCATTTATATCAATTTGAGTATGATTACAAGTAAAAATAGTTCCTATTTAAAAATAACTTGTCATTTTTCGGAATTAAAAAATAATTTATAAATAAATAATTTAATTGGAGTAAAATTAAGATTAGTCTTTCTTCTTTTACCAATTTGAATATGATTAAAGGGAAATAAATACTATCTTATAATAGTTTGTTATATAAGGTAACAAAAGTAAAAGAAATAATTCGTTACTTTAGAAATTTTAAAACAATTTTAAATAAATAATTTAATTTGAGACAAATTAAGATTAATCTTTCATTTTTATCAATTTGAGTATTATTACAAGTAAAAATAATTCCTTTTAAAACATAATTTGTTATTTTCGCAATTAGAAAATAATGTAAATTATATAATTCAATTTGAGTCATATTAATATTAATATCAATAATATTAATATTTAAGATAATAATCTCAATTTAAATGAAATTATAAATATATATAATTCTAATAACATGGAAAGAAATGAAATAAATACATTTGAGTAGACAAAGAAATATATTTATTCTTATAAATACATTATCCCAAAGACATGTCATAATATTTAATACTTATAATATCTATTTTATTCGGATAAAAAAATAACGTACATATAAGAACAGTTTGTTATAATCCTAATTTTTATTTCAAATCCTAAACCTAATATGTAATAATTATTATTTTATTCAGAATAAAAAAATGTATAATAAAAATTTGTCACAATCCTAATTTATTTCAAATCCTAATCCTAATATGTATGCAAGTAATTCATACGTTAGTTTTATCTTTTAATATTTAAACTAATCATTCTAATTATTCAAATTCAAATAAAATTTTCATCATAATATATTTACATATTTGTTTAAAAAGAAATATTAGGAATAAAAATTAGTTATTATTATTATTATTATTATTATTATTATTATTATTATTATTATTATTATTATTATTATTATTATTATTATTATTATTATTATTATTATTATTATTATTATTATTATTATTATTATTATTATTATTATTATTATTATTATTATAAGGAGAGATAAAAACACAAAGTGGCATAATGATGTGTCAAATTTTTATATAAGCTAATATAAACATATTTAATTTATTTTCACAAAATAAAAACTTATGTTATAATAATTAATTATAGAAGGTAATAAAAATAAAATTTGTCTTATAATTTTGTTATATAAAGTAATAAAAATGAAATAGGATTAATTTATAAGCATATTTATACAAGCATATTTTTTTAGTATGATTAAAATAAATAATATTTTATTTCTAATAGATAATGTATAAGTAAAAATAATTTCTTTTAAATATATTTTTTCGTAATAAAAAATAATTTTAAATGAATGATATTTTTTAAAAATGAATCAATAATATGTTATTTCTAAAAGGCAATGTACAAGTATAATAAAAAAATCTTTCATTTTTAAAAAAATAATGCATTATCTTTTAACTTAGAAAAATTAAAGCAATGAATTCAATTCTGTCCAAAATAATTTAAACTAAAAAAATCAATTTGAGTTGAAAATAATTAATTATTTAAGAAAAATTGATTTAATTAGAAGTTGGGGTCTTGGTAATTTTAAATTAAATTTTAAACTTTTCAAAATAGAATAACCTATTTATGACATTTAAATACTAATAAATTAGTTTTGATAATTATTATAAATTATAATATTTCAATTATATATCATATATTTTTATAATATCTGACATCCGTGCATCGCACGGAATTTAAGACTAGCACTAATAGATGTTGCCTAATTTCATAAATATTATCATTATGTATAATAATATTTTATTAAATTATTTTAATCAAATATTAAATATCAAATATCATCTTTATATATTATAAATAATATTTTCTTTTTAAAAGTAATGGACAAATAATAAAAGATTATACTACTTCTCTTTTATAAATTATTATACAAGTATAGATAAAGTTTTAATAATTATTATAAATCATAATATTTTAATTATATATTATTTAGGACTAGTTATGAAATAATGTTCCACTCTATTTCTCGCGTCTATCTATATTTATCTATTTACCTATCTTAATTTTTATTTATTGAGTGAAACATTTTATTCCTTTATTCCTCCTATCTCTCTTTCCCCTTTCCTCCATTCCTGCTTCACTATCCTTTTTTATTAATACTCTCTCTCTCTCTCTCTCTCTCTCTCTCTCTCTCTCTCTCTCTCTCTCTCTCTCTCTCTCTCTCTCTCTCTCTCTCTCTCTCTCTCTCTCTCTCTCTCTCTCTCTCTCTCGTTTTTTGTTTTCTTCCTATTTTCTAAGACTTTCCATTCTTCACCTTACTTCCTCAACAATACTTCCCTTGTATTCTTCGTTCTCTTTATTTTTTTCAGTTAAAAAAATCAGATTCAAATACTTCAACTAAAATTGCCAGAGTTTGACCCCATCTCCATTTCTGACGAATTCCATTGTTATATCAACTCCCACTGTATCAATCTTAGAAAAAGTTTGCCACCACGGCACTGCGACACGCAACGGGCATCGTAACATCCCTCCTTTGGATAGCTATGCCTCGTCGCTGACTTGTAGGTGATATTTTTCACCAATTAAAAATTGTCATAATTATTGTATTCAATAAATGAAAAAAATAAATAATGTTTAACACATAAATACATACGAAAAATTACACATTTTTAAAGCAAAGTATACAAAATTATGCATAAATGATTTGTGTGTGTAACCAAAAAGCCAAAGTCCCACGTGACATAAAAATTAGCCTTTTCGAGGTCCAAAAAGTGTGAATCTATCCAAGCACGCAATGAAGTCCCCCCAATCACCTTGGTGCAAATCCAAGGGTAATTGATGTTTATTATCCCTATTGCAGTTAAGGCAATCCTTAAACGTTAATAATCATCATCACTCAGTAAATGACAATAAAAGATGAGAGAATCTTGAGCCCTGAAATGATTGGCAGACCGAACGTCATGTATTGTTGACAGTCTGAAAGTGCAACTTTTACCGATCGATCAGGGAGCTCCTATACTTGTTATATGAATACTTCATTAAATAGGTGTATGCACACAGTTGAAGGAGTAGAAAACAGAGTTTACACAGATCACTACAGTTCGATTCCCGTAGGTCACTGCATAGTTTAATATTACAACATAGGAGCAGAAATGGGAACGACTACTTTTGACAGCATTTCTGGTTTTAGCACAGTCATCTCAAACAAGAAGAAAAGCACGAAGTCAGTACGTACATTTTACATGTCTAAGTGCCCCACAATTCGATGTACTACAAGTCAAATCACCAGCTATTTACAAGCATTACCTTCATGGATTCTTGTACCAAGCTGGTTATGCAAACCCAATAAGTTAACAATAAAGGATGATCATGTACACGGTCTTAGAAAATAAATCCAAGAATATATAACAACCGCCTAACTGAATGAATCAAATTTATGAAGAACTGACTATGTACAATGAAATGGCTGCACATCTGCAAGGTAGATCAAGTTGAAGTATATGGTTCAATCAAAACAATCAGTTCCTGCTTAGCTGGCTGGGTACGTAACATGAGAGCACATTGGATAATAAATAGAATGAAGTAGCACATCAAGTAAGTGTGTATGTAACGCCCCGAAACCTACGTGACTTTCACGTGCTCAGAGTCGTCCCAAAGGCGCTACTCAATTTTTTTAATATATTTTTACGGAATATAAACAATAAATGCGGAAAAAATTTTTCAATAATAACAGCTAATAATCCATTATATTCAAAATAATTAAAATATTAATAAGTTCACAATTCTAATAAATGCAGAAATAATAAAAACTAGACAACTCAATCTAGAACATGTGCAACATCTGTCTATCACTGAGCATAGCCACCTACAGGATCATCATCTATCAAAGTACCATCATCTGCACGGATCTAGGTACAGAGAAATATCCATGAGTATAAAAATACTCAGTACGTAGAGTCTACTAAACAATCAATATGCTCAATCGAAAATAAGATATAATCAGTGATGAGTCAATTGAGCAATCAATACAATAATCAATTTATAATATAACGATTTACCAATATGAGCAACTATATCAAGTTATGGTCAAAAGACCAATCAATAGAGATAGCAATTAATAATTGCCTAATCAATTGGATCGATGATTCAATATAACAATAGGACAATAAGTCATAAATCAATAGGAAGGATCAGAAAAAGATCAGATGATCGATCAATATTGTTTTAGCAATTAAATGTCTGATCACTATGACACTATTCAATTTAACAATTTTCAATTCAATATCAATGATCATTGGTCAATAACAATTCCATTCGATTCAATGGGCGGAGGCAATGCCAATCAACGCCGGTATTCCAAATGACCATGATCTATTCAATTCAATTTGGTTTCAATCCAATTCAATTTAATTCGATTCTATTTCAATTCAATTCAATTTATAATGTTCGGAGTTATCCAATTCAATGAGGAGCGCTCAGTCAATTAAGGGACACCATGCTACTTTCATGCAGGCCAGTAGGAGATCAGTGCCACGGCAAGCCCGATACAATTCAATGGATTCGTGTATGATGGGGAACGAGTGGCCATACACAGGACAGTCATAGCTTTTACACTATCTGCCACATTCAATTCAATTCAATTCAATTGGTCCCGGCTTAATGGCAATCAGTATATATGGGTCTAGTAGCTTTCGACTTTTATCTTGTTTACCTAAGATGTCTATCTTTTAACAATTTAATTTAGGTAAAATAAGACCTAATCAGAAAGACTACTGGATCAGTATCATAATCAATAATAAGATCGGATAGGATAATAAAATATGATCAGATATTATGACAATATGATTTGATAAGATAATACTATGATCAGGTGTGATAATAATATAATAAAGTATGATGACAATTTAATCAAGACCAATCAATAATAATACAATCAATAAATGACAGTAAGATAATTATTATAAAACTCGTAATTAAAATTACTAATATAAATAAAATAAATAATTAACTCTCGGCTTCATCTCTATATTTATTTATTTATTTTTTTCCTTGCTGGACCAGAGATTCAAGAAAGAAATTTCTTTAAAAAAATTCCTTTTTCTCTCTCTGCGTAAAAGTTAACAAAAGCCTTTTCCTTTTTTTTCCTCCTTATCAATCTCACGTAGGCCCCTTCTTTTTCTCATTTCCTTTTCTCAATTCCCTTCTCTCTCTCCTAGTTTTGCGACCGTAAATTTCTCTTATTTTTCATCAAGTCATTCTCTCTCCTCCTCATCCATTATTGACCGCCAATTTTCTCTCTCTGTTATGCTATTCTCTCTCTTAACTTTTCGCCCAAATAATCTTTGTATTTATTTTTTTTCTTTTTCTCCATTACTCTTGCGCTCTTTTCTCTTTCTTTTTTTTGTTGTTTCATGGCCAACGAATTGTTTCTACTCTACATCGCCGCACGAAAAATTGGCCCAAAAATCAATTTTCCTCTACTCTTTATGCCTCCGATCTGAATCCTTATTGTATTTTTTTATGCGAAAATTACTGGGCAAAAGAATTTATGGACATAATAAATCTATCATATTCTAATCTATTTTGTGCCATAAAACATCACCTTGCAATGGCAATAAAATTCTCCAACTTTTTTTCGACCGATAATAATATTATCAGAAAGAAGAATCAATTATTAAATAATCCTACGAATCCCTCCTTACGTATCTCGTTTCATATCTAGTCGTTTGACATCAAATCACGCATTGCCGTCACCTCGATGTCATGCCTCTGCCGCCGAACATCGAGAACCAAAGAGAATGAAATTCCTTTGACAGCTGACCCTCAAGGTTTATTTATAAGAACTTATTTTTCAATCCTATCTATAACTTCCAATACCAATCAAATTTTATCTTTTAATTAATCTCTTTTAACAATTCTAATTTATTTTAATAATTAAATAATTCCGAATTTAATTAAATAATTCCATAATACATCTTATCCATAATTAAACTCCTTTTCTATTTTTCTTTATTTTCGGAATTATTAATTATAATAATATTAATAGCCATATTTTTTTCAAAATAAAATGATAAAATATTCATTTATTATATCCTAAAAATCAGGTCGTTACAGTGCATATATTTATTTATTTATTTATTTACTTATTTAGAGGGACATCTTCATATATTTGATGTAATACAACATTCTCATAGATCCTATTACTAAGTTCAAAGTTGAGAGCTTATAACAATAGCACAATGGCAGAAGGGCCACACCCGTTAGTAGAATAGCATACATATAATGCCTGAGCTTAAAAGAAAGATCCAAAGAATATATTGATTGTAGAATGTTTGAAATTACAAAATTGCATTGGTATAATCTTTCTGATAATTTCGTTTAATGATTGTGTAAACAATAACTATCCTTTTCCTGTTCCCTTCTTTTAACTGATTTTTGTTTACCCTTCATGGAGGCAATGCTTGACAGCACCAGAATGATAATAAGTTCACATTGTGATGAATTTCTTTATATCTAGTAACAAACAATGGGTGGTTCTCCAATAGGATCTAGTTTACAAGTCCAAGGTGCAGCTAGATTTAAAACTTGTCCAAGTTAGTTCCAGACATTCTAGAAGCAAAGTTCCAACAGAAGGTAGCATCACGATCAAATTAAGTTTTCTTTTTTCTTAGGGAAGAAAGGATGGCTATCAAAATTTGTGATTGTCATCCAAGTATACATATAACTGTAGGATCAAATGTAAGCTCTCAAGAAGAGAGCGCCAACAAAGGAGGGATGTACAAAAACTATGCAAAACCCCACTCCCGAAGAAGAAAAAGAAGCATGAAATACAATATTATCAATGAGACCCTGCCCCCCACAACAAAAACAATCTAGTTATGCTGGAACCAAATGGCCCAATTACCAACCAAATCCTTCCCATATAGGTATGAATTTCTAGTTCAAAAATTGAACATGTAAAAAGCACTAGAATAACTCATCTTGTACTAACTACGTGTACTCCTAATGGTGCACAGCACTTTCCTTTTCCTTATTAAAACACATACAATGATTTCATCATTCAAGAAAGTAAGACAAATAAGAAAAAGAAAGAGCTGCCAGAAACACTTACCTTTATATGACAAATTACATATGACACTACTCTAGAATCTTTAATTCCATGTACCTCCTTGTACGTTTAGAAATTAACTACAGACTTAATCTCAGAGGGACATGATCAAATGCAGTTAACTTCTAAATAAATTAATTATTAATGTTACCAAACTCCATCAACAAGAAAATGAACTGACGTATTACTTCTGTAAAGAATTCATGATCCCAATTTTATTACCAAAAGTTAAGGAGCTCGCGGTCCAACTCAATTCCAGCAAAAGCCAAAACATGACTTAGTTTGAAAGTCCAATAATAGAAACACAGATTAAAGAAAGCAAATCCAAGATAAAGTAGTATCCTAAAAAAGACATCAGATAGCAACCTGGCTTAACAATTCTGTTACAAGTGCGTGTAAAGATTATCAATGAAAATAGACCATAAGACTGTTGCCAGCGCTACATAGTACAATAGTTGTTAACATCTAATATAAGGATAACGATGATAAATTTGCTTAATCTTTCATAGCTTATGGAAATACTACTTAGTGGATCCAAAAGAGTAAAGTACTTTAAATAAAAAAATTGTAGATTTCTTTTACGTACATTGGGAAAGACATATGTTCAAAGGATTAGAAACTCGAAGATATGAATATCACAGCAAACAATCATAACTTGATCACCAAGATGCAAAACAATGATAACTGAACTACAAGAAAAAGGTGATATACACTGATAAAAGCTATTTGCATCTCATTTATATGAGCAATTTAAATCTATTGAGCAGAGGATAAATAATCATTACCGAATAAAAAACTATCGACATCTCATTTATATGTGCAATTAAATGTATTGAGAAGATGAGAACATTACCACCTAGACATTTTGAAACCTCAAGATCAAGAGGTTATCATCAATATGAAGTTCTCTTGTGAATTTTTTTGACAACTGAAAGAGATTGTCCACGGCTAAAATGCAGCTTGTATGGGATAGAAGAAACACAATTAAGCAGCATCAGGTTACAAGCTGCCACCTTAAATTCTAAGCCTCAGTACTCTATGGTACAATTACACACATCTATCTTTTATCAATATTCGGAAGCATTCTGATCAGGGGAAGAAGGAAGTTCTAGTTCTCTAGATGTAGGTTCATCATCCTCATCCTCATCCTCAGAATCACCACCACCAGAAACAAATTCAGTATGATTAAGATCTATGTTATTCACTTGCCTCACAAACTGCCCTCTAACTCTTGGCCTTTTCTCAGCAAGATGTTTCCGATTTACATACCTAATTTTCTTGTCAAAACATCTGTCTTTCCTCTTCTGTCTGAATTTTACAAGCGCTGCGTGCCTTCTTTCCGTTCGACCAAGTTTTGTTTCAGGGTTAGATGAGCTAGTCATTGATGACCAAATATGTGATCCAGCCATATGGGCTGATTGCAAATTAACAGCTAGTGGAGGATATGAGAAAGATGGCATTAGAGGCATATGATGACACTGTGGAAGAATGCCATAATGTTGCAGCATAGCCGGTGGTGTATGCCCTTGCATATTGTTCAAGCCACCTTGAAACATTTGACCAGACAGAGGAATCATATTTTGCTCCATCGTCCCTGGATAATAGAATGGCAAAGGATACATAGGTGGAACATTGGGAGCATCCATCTGACCCTCACTCCTCATATGTGGTTGTGCATTCGAAGAGACATCCAACACCGGGTATTCTGATGGCAGTAGTGGGTTACTTGTCCTATTATCATCAGATACCATGTCTTCTTCTCCTCCTCTATGACCTTGATGTTCCCCGTTGTCATTGCAAATCCAACCATTTTCTCTTGCAGGGAAACTTTTTTCACAATTGAAATGCTTCGAAGGAGCATTATCCACATTAACATCAATGCACATAGTGTTCCTCGGTGCACTTGTTTTCACATATGTCAAAAAGGCAGATGATCCGCCAACCTTCAAATCAATCTTCTTTGGGAATAAAAATAATCCTCCTGAAAACAGATAATTTCTCTTTTTTCTTAGGGATAATGGAAAAAAAATATCTATCCAGGCAGGCATTGGCAAATAGCTTGTAAAGTTAACAACAGATGCTTCAGACAGAAGGAAGTTGCATACCTCCAGGATTGCCATGCCCATGAACATTTGGTCCATCTTCCAAAGTACTGTCATGAATAGGCTCCACAACAGAAGCAGACTAAGACAATATAAGACAAGTAAATTAAATTATTAATTGCAAGAGGGAAAAAAGAACAGAAAGCTCTAAAAAATAAAAGTTAAATTAAGTTATCTCCTTGTATAAGCTGACAAATACTCTTGAGGGATATGTTATATTAGTGTATGCTTCACTGAAGCATTAGTGTCCTCAATAAAAAGCATACAAGTTTAAAAGTGAACTGTTGAAATTTTTAACAAGAATGAATGAAGCCAGTAAATGATTGAACTATTGAAACGACGCATTATACCTGACATTCAACATGGTTTGAAATACTAATCTCCAGATTCACTTCCTTACTGAGCTTGTCTTCTGTGTCATCTGAGAGAAGAGTTGTACTATTAGTGTTGCCATCACTGGGGTCTGACAATCCCAGTTCAATGTCATCACTGAAGACATCCTTGTCTGGCAAACCAAGCTGCCAAAAAGAACACAAATGCACTTGCCATATAAACACAAGCGACTGCCATCCAAAAATTAGGAAGTCATATAAGGAAATACCATTCGCCTCCTTCTCCACATGTGAGTCCAGAGGTTTAACAGTTCGTTTGTTCTTAATGGCTTTACAAGATAATCAGCTGCCCCAAATTGCAAACACTTCACAACAACAGAAACCTCATCTTGCGCCGACATCACTGCAAAAGAAGAAAAATAAATTTAGCTAGATGGTCAACCCAGTGAGTGAAAATCAATTCAGAGAAGCTCACTTATGATGGGGATGCGCCTCAGCTCCTTATTCCGAGTGATGTACTTCAACATCTTTAATCCTTTGGATACCGGAAGGTCAATTTCTGCAAGAATGATATCAATTTCCAACCCCTGGACATTGAGCACATTGATTACTTGCCTTGCGGACTTCACTGGAGTTACTGAAATTCAGATAACAAAGTTGATAATCAGTTGATCAACCAAACTTGGGGATAAAGATATCCATACAGAAACAAATTCTTTCCGGTTACTAAAGCACTACAAATCTGGATGGCCACTAAACGACTGCATAAACTTCAGCTCACAGAATTTATCACGAAACAAACGATTGATGAACAAATATGATTCCCAGAACCTTTCCCAAATAACCAGTAAAAACCACTATTGACACCTGACAAGACTACGAATTGCAACAACTCGCAGATCGTTTGATTTCGTCGAACGATAAAATTAAAGACAAAGACTTCTAAAACAGATTCGCCAGACGGGATCATTCAGACAAGCAGCTCTGCTGCAAATTGACCAATTCCACCTCGCGGGTGTCTTAACTACCGTCAGGACTGCTGTCACCACGGGACTACCCGCATACCAAAACAACATACGAGCACAAGGACCTCGCTAGTGAACCTTGGTAGTTGCAGTTGCAGAGGAGTTGGAGGACCTCCTGGGAGCCCTTGGGATTGTTGTCGCAGAGCAATATTCGGACCTTGCTCCGATCCACGAAGAACCGATGCGCGCCGCTGCCGCCGCCGCCGCCGCCACCGTCGCCGGCATCGCCGCCGTTCCGCCTCCTCCCGTCGTCGTCGTTCTCCTCCTGCCTCGCCATACTCCACAAACAAGATGGGCAAAGAAATAAAAAGAAAAACCAAATCTAACCGAAGCCACCTCCACCACCACAAGAACAACAACAAACAAGAAGCAAGAGGTCGCAGGAGGGGGTCGATCTACGCCCCAACGGGCCGCCGCTAACGTGCGCTTGGGGGTGCGCTGCCTCGCAAGCGACCGGGAGACCCCAACCGGGACGCGATGACGTGGCGGTTGGAGGAGTGGCGCAGTTTAGCGTCCGCCGGTGAGTAGTGCGCTTTTTGGTTCCCGCGGGCCCCCCGCGCTCGTCCTCCTCTCACCTCCCTTTCCAGATATTTGAAATATAAAAATTAATAAAATTGATGCCATAAGTAGGTGCTCCGCTGAAGTAAATCTCACGTTTTAGACGTACAAAAAATATCTTGTAAAAAATTTTCACTGGACGATTCACATTTCAAAGATATCGAGATATTGTGGGCCTGTGACAACCCGGAAAAAAATATTAATTAATAAAATAATTGCGTTTGTTGACTACCGGAGTGAAGCGGACGACATGGAAACGGGACGGACGCTTCAAAGATTTGGGCGCCTGCGATGGCAAACGAGCCACGTCATTGACGGGTTGTCGGGCCCCACATCCTGGAGCTTTCCCATTGGCTCACGCCTACTCCTTTTTCCCCGGTGGGCCCACGTATTCGATCCGCCACTGGTTCCACGTTTCGGTTTCTGCTCCCCCCGTTGTTTAGGTCTTGCCAGTTTCGGGAATTGCTTGATTATGTGGTTCGACCGGAGAAACGACCCTCTTGCTCGACGCGGGCCCGCTTGATTGACCAGTTGGCGGAATAAGATTGGATCGGCGGCGGGCGCGTGGGTGCGGAGCGAGTGGTTGAGATGGCGGGGTGGAAGTCCCGGTCCATCGGGCGAGGAGATGTGGATAAGATCTATGACGTGGAAACCTCCAAGAAGAACCAAATGGGGTGGCGGTATTTTTTGCTGACTTGGCATGGAAAGGAAGGGATTGGTTTGATTCATGGGACCATCATGTGTCCTTTTTTCTGCTGCCCTTTGCTGTCATAGATATTAACGGGGGACGTGTACATTAAAATAAATAAATAGATAAGATACAAATAGATTTTTAGCATTGTTCTCAACGGCACAAAATATCCTCACCGACGAATGAGCGAGAACATTAGGATTCCAATTTCGTAACATATGATTGAAGATGCTACTAGGACTCTTTCTGAAGAAGTTCTTATCCCAATTTGGATGCATTAAAAGTCTAATTAAATTCAATAAAATAAGTACATCCTGTGCAATATGTTTTTTCTTTTTTTGCAATCTCCTATTTTCGAATCTCCTATTTTTTTATTTTTTTTGTATCTCAATGTTGAAGTTTACTTGTTCACTTGTTGAGTGAAATTTGAGCAAAAAATTAAGTTTAAAGATGGATTAGAAAATAGATCTCCGAAATAATGACGTTTGCAAGATTCGATCACATTACACGGTAGAAGCAACTGGTAAGTTACTCAACCTTACAAATAATCGCAACATTACTCACCTTGAAATTTTTGATACAAGTGCATATATTGTTACATCATATTAGGTTATTCTACATCAAAGTTGAAACATTTCATTTAATATCAAATACATCATTTGATGTAAACTTGTATCCATACATAGTCAGGTCATGCAAGCAAAAGTTGTGGCATGGCATGATATTCAATGAAAATAGAAGCACGTCATTTGATGCTGGCATAATATTTTCTCTAAATAGTAAGGATATGAGTTTTTCTTTTCTTTTCCCTTTTCTTATTCAGCGTCTTAGGATCTCTTTGGGTAAAAATCATTTTAACTCATAGGATGTAAGATGCTATGGTACAGTATTTTTTGAAAAGTGGCATACTGCAGGTGGAAGAAAAAAATTTGATTACGTATTTGACTGCATAAAGTTGTCAAAGTAAAGTAGCCACACGGCGCGCATTTTTTTCTTCCGCTGATATGAAAACTCGGTAAAATTGATAGCCAAACAACACTTTGTAACTTTTACGAAAGATGGGAAAATTAACCGAATAAGTGGATCTTATTTATTGAAAAGAATAATAACATAGAGAAAGTAACTTCTCCTTGAGACAAAATGTGATTCGCTGTAACAGCAGAATAGTTAATGTGTTAAATTGCTAACTACAACAGCTGATAAAAAAGAAAAACAAAACTACAACAGCTGATAGAGCTTTAGCCTGTATGGTGCACTTACCTCTATACAAGAAAACCCAAAGATCCGGTGCATCACAGAGATCACAAAAACACCTAAGAAAATTGTACTGTGACGGTATGAGATATGATACAGTTGCCAAAATGAAGATAAAGGGCTCCTTGTCTTTCCTCAGAAATTTAACTAAGCATTTGACAAGAAAGTAATAAATAATTATGCTAAGTCACAGAAATAATGCGAGCACAAATAGTTCAGAGGTATCTTAACCATACATTTTAGTTCCGAAATCAGCTGCTAGCTTCTCTATGGAGGGTTATAGGGGAGATGCTGCTCATTGAAACTTATTACCCCGTGACATTATAAAAACAATGAAATAAGCATTAACATGGCCAAAAAAATTACAGTAGAAACCCAACTAAGCTATTCAAGTGTTTAATATAAGTGTTATACAGCTACCACAAGATAAATTACACGAATCGTCCCTCTACTTTGAGTCAATATCTCAACGTTTTCCGAACTTCAATTTGTAACTAGAATTTTCTCCAACTTTAATTTTTTTTGCACGTTTCGTCCACTTGATCGAATCGCATGAACATGGATCAACGAATAGCGTCGTATGATCCATGTAGCCGACCCCACCTAGTGGGATAAGGCTTTGTTGTTGTTGTTGTTTTTTCGTCCACTTGACCGTCGATAGTGGATTTTTTTTTGTTTTCTCGCTTACATGGCCGCCAAATGCACCGTTTCACTTTCATCCACGTCATTTAAGAAAGTAATAAAATAATATTAAAAATAAAAAAGCGGAGGTTGTCGTCGCTCGCCGAAGTCGGTGAGCTCGATCAGAGGGGGCCATCACCCCCCTCTCTCTCGCGTGCACCCGCCGACGCTAGCGCATGAGAGAGAGTTGACAGGGGGGATACCCCATCTGTCTCCTTCGCGTGCTCGCCGGGCGCGCGATAGAGAAAGGGGGACGTCGGCCCACCTCTACAACTTGTCTGCCAAGGGGGGTCGTCTCTCGCTTGCGCGAGAGACGAAAGGGGGCTCTGTGCGAGCACCGGCCCCCCTTTTCTCCCTCACTGCTCGCACAGAGGGGGCCGACACCACCTTTTTCCTCTCGTAGAAAGGGGGATGATCCTCCTTTGTCAGCCGCAAGGGAGAAAGAGGGACCCGACGCAGAAGTCACCGCCGCATAAGCAAAAGAAGATGGAGATCTTGGCAGCGGCAGCGGCGTGGGGCTTGTAGAGGCGGAGGTGAAGGTCGTGCTCCGGGGAGAAGAGAATGTGCTTCCAGACAATGGAGCCAATGACGTCGACGAGGAGTTGTCGTTGTAGACGTGGAGGACACTAGTGCAATCCTCAACGAGGATAGGGGAGGGGTCAGAAGAGGAGGGCATGGATGAAACGGAGATGGCGAACGTAGCGGAGAGCTTGCGGGCTCCGGCGAGCAGAGCGGCAGCCTCATTTTATTTTTTATTTTTTATTTTATTTTATTGTATATTTTTTAAATGACGTGGATGAAAGAGAAATCGTGCATGGGGCGGCCACGTAAGCAAGGAAACTGGAAAACCCGGAAGAAACGTGCAAGAAAATCAAAATTGGGAGACATTCTAGTTATAAATTGAAGTTGGGAAACCGTTAAGAAATTAACTCAAAGTTGAGGGATGAGCCGTGTAATTTACCCGGCTACTGTATTGTAAAACAACTTTCTATTTGTATAAATCTAAAAAAACACTTCATGTCTGGGACTATTTTGAAAGCTTTTTTACAAGGTAAGCTATTCTACTTTTTTTAAAAGAGAATAATTTGTTAGATTAAGTTAAGTCATGATTGTCCTGGCATGATATCTGGGCAAAATCAGTAGGCAGATCTCCAACCCACAAAATATCCGAAACCAAGGAACGTCCTTGCTTCACCAAATAATCAGCTACTAGGTTTAGATTCCTATTTATATGTGTTGTACAAAAGTTACAAAAGATTGCAGCAAAGATCATGTCTCCCATGATGTTTCTTATGCGCCAAGGACAATTCGAGGACTCCCTAAGAATTGCAATGAGAGTGGAAGAGTCTAAATGTTAGTAGATGCTGAGGAAGTTCATTCCGCGTTACTGCAGCAGCGCACAATGCAAAGCCCAGGCCTCTGCCTCCAATGCTGAGAAGAGCACCCGATGTGTTGCACGTGCAAACAAAAAAATGCCCATTAGGATTAAGAAGAATGTAACCTGCACTCCCACCTCGCTCAGCCCCAAGAAAGAATCGTCAGTGTTCAAAATGAAAATGAACAACGAGGAGGCGAGGGTCTCCCACCATTGGGGGGCAGGGGGTCCCTCAGATTGTTGGGATTCATCATAAAGGTTCAAGTCCGCCAAGACTCTCTCCCAAATAGCTAGCCTAAGAGAGCTGAAGTGCACATCATTACTATGTTTCCATAGACCCAAAGACATAAGGCAATAAGGGTAAGAATATTGGTTTTTGACTACTGGGTAAACTGATCACCTTCGTCAAGCCATGAGCCAGATGGCCATACTTGAAAAAGAGGAAGCAATATTTGGTTTGCTGCTGGAAAAGAGACCATAGCTGAGCACTAAATGGGCAGTCAAAAAATAGGTGCTCTACAGTTTCATCCTCACGGCCACACAAGGTACAGAGAGGGCTAACGGAGTTATCAAAGGAATGCAACATGACTCTGGTGGGTAGCTTGCGGTGCAGGAACTTCCATACAAAGTGTCGGACCTTTGGTGAAGCCCTCATGTGCCACAACCTCCTCCATCTCAGCCACTGGTCAGTGTTATGGTTGATGCCGACTCTTCAATAAATCTATAAACTGACTTGGCGTGAAGAATGCAATGAGAGTCAGCCTCCCAAATCCAAAGATCATATGGGGACATGCAGGTATGTAAATAGAAATTATACTTTCAATTAAGGTAGGGGCAAAATATAGCTGAAGTTTATGAAGATTCCAGGTGTTACGATCCAGAAGATCACAGACATTCATACTTAACAGATCATGATCTGTATTGATATAAGTAGACAAGCAAAGGGAGAACTGAAAAGCCATGGGCCAGCAACCTTTGTTTTACTGCCATTTCCTATGAGCTTTCTAAAGCCAGTCCTAATTCTATTGAGGGTACTCAGTATTATCCACAAGGACCAAGCTATATTGTTATCTGAATTGGAGCAGGACTATGGGTGCATAGGCCCATACTTACTTAGGCACAGTGTTTTTTTTTTGGTACCCGCTGGTCCTAATAGCCATTCAAAACAACCAGGACTCTCGTATGCTCTTAGCAAGTAGGGCAGTTTTGAGGCTATTTAAGTTCCCAATACCCAGCCCACCTCTGTGTTTTGATAGTTTTACTGTGTCCCAATTTATGAGATGCATACCCTTCCTATTACATTCATGAGACCAAAGGAAGGACCTAGATTGTTTTTCCAATGATTCAATAAGGCCATTAGAGACATGAATGGAGCTCAGCAGATAACAGGGCTTGAGTTAAGGACAGAACATGCACAAAGAAAAATAAATCCACTAGTCATGTTCAGACATTGATAACACTGATATGAATCTTTAATTGGAACATTCCATATGTTAGATTGTAGGCAGTAAGTGCTTATTCAGTTGCTATGATTGATGTCCACCTCTAATGATTAAGAGACAGCAAGAAAAGGGGTGAGGGAAATTCACAAGACTAGCTCACTGTTCAAATTGATGGTGAATGCTCATTTGGTTCCTATGATTGATGTCTAACTCTATTAAGAAGAGACAGCAAAAAAGGAGGTTAGGACAATTCACAAGACTTGCTCACTGTTCAAGCTTTCCCTTTGGGTTTGTAGTTGAACTAAGCTGGAAAGATACCTGAAAATAAATGTCAAAAGTACTTGAGCAAAATACCTATTCCTGAGGGGAGTTCATCCTTATTCCAACAACAGGCTGCATGAAGTTAGACTCTTTCAGGACTTCAGGGAAAACAAAAGAAAATATGGACAGGAAATATAAGTTTGATAACATCCAGCTTCCTGACTTTGTCCAAACAAAACAATGGTATCCAGTAGATAAATAGACCTAACTGATCCAATTCAAGTAATGCTCCAATTAGCCCATAAAATTAAAAGAATATTGACTATCCAGGAGACGGACTTTAGTCATTTTGAGCAGTGGATTGATTTTATATAAGTCAAAGGAAAGAAGTCAACCATAATATTATAAAGTCTCCAAACATGGTCCAGCAAAGACTTCAAAAAGACAAAAACTTAGTCCACTATTTTCTCAATGATGATATAAAATAAGGAAATACATCAGTAAGACATCTGAAGTTAAAGCGTCAACCAACAAGAGAGAGCTGCACTGCACTCTCCAGCATGGAGAAGCCATTGACAAATAAAAGTGCAAAAGATATAAAAGCAGCACAACAGATCTCACTATAGGGAGCAACCTATCCTATTCATCGACCTTCTTTCATAAGTATAATTTAGCGGGTCACAAACATCATTTTCATACAAGTTTGTTTAAAAAATATCATTTTCATACAAGTTAAATGAACAAAAGAAAATAAAAAAAGAAGACAAATGGACTGTATACTAAAAAACAAATGGCAATGAAAGCAGGAGCCAATGATGTAAATGAGGAATAAAAAGATGGGGCAGATTTTGATCACAAATTCATAAGAGGAAAAGGGCAAAACAAAATCAACATGCATTATAGTGATTAATGCAATATGTCCGGATTCTCAAGCTAAACAATTGATTATAAGATAAAAAAAAACAAAAGGGATGTAAGGGAAGATAAATGGTGCTGACGAATTATGTAGTGCATGGTACTCGTAACTGATACGAATTGTGACTCCATGTTTTACTATGCTTCTACAAATTGGAAAATCACATGTTTCTTGATACCATAGGTACGGATAGATAAAAACACGAAGCCATATGGTTGATACATGTCTTTGTGCCACAGCAAGAATTTCAAAAAAAAAGAATTAGGATAATGAGTTTTTTACCAGCTAACCTATTTAGGTAGCAATAGAAGATATGCCAGCAGTGGAGACTGCAAGTTATGTTAGAATGCTTGTTCTTTTTATTTGATGAATACAAATAAAAATGTCCAAGAAAACCTAGCATGAAGTCTTCAAATGTGTCATTCTGCAGCTGTTATAACTTCATCCCAACTTCACGTGATAACACCAATGATTATACAATCAAGTTTAGGATTCAAATGTTGACATTTTTTTTCGCTGAGAATGTCAAGATGCTGACAATTGATAACTAGACTGCAAGGAACTTTAAGCTAACTAGAAAAATGGTCCCCATGAGGGTACTGAAAAGTAGAGGGACACACTTAATCTAGTGTAAAGATTATGCAATAAATGTGGTACAAGTTTCAGTATGTGGTAATGAAACTATATCTCAGCATTTGCAATTATTCTGCATTTTGACATGAATCATATAAATTGGACCTAGTTTTTTGAAACGGGAAAGGACAACCAGCAAGGTGGTGGTTGTCGAGAATTTAAATTGGACCTAGTTGAAGCCAGTGCATGGTAATGTGCGAGTTAGACCAATGTTGCTCCAGTTATAGGAAGGATCTGAAATAGGTATCCTACTACTTTCAAGCAGAGGCATAAATAGCAGAAGATCATTTAGGGTTCCGAGCAGATTTATGGATATTTTAAGTAATAAAAAAAATGTAGCTTAAATGCATTCATCATATAGAGATTTTACTTAAGAGATAGATTGGTTATTCTCATCTCAGAGCTTTGAGTGTTAAGGACACTTGCTGCACATCATTCATCACCAATGCATAGCACTGGATAGCTTTAAGGAGCTTTACAATTGTCAGTGGCTTCGAAGAATCATGTACCTTGTTCTTGGGACATATACTATCTTCAGTACTGTAGAACATCTTCCTTTTCATCATCATCAACACTGGCGAATGATCCATTTTTCATCGCATCTGCATATATTATGCTCACCATCCACTCTTATATCTGGAAGCATCTACTTCAACCTTTTCAGCCGAGTCATTCACGACTACATCGATTGCCTCCTCGATCATACTTTATATCACCCTTCGCACTAGATCCTACATCTCTGTCATCTCCTTGGTTCACTGAAGTTTTTTTTTTTTGGGAAGAATGCGTTGCTTTTGATCCGCCCGCCTGCAGAACCCGCTTCTTCTGGGCAGGCACACTGAACCTCTGTGCTGGCGTTTGCGCTTCCAAGCTCGCGGGAACTTCAACGTACCCGGTCCCGGTGTCTACAGAATTTCAGAACTCAACGGGGCCAAACAAAGAGAAGAGCCAAGAAAATCTATTCTTTAGAGCAAAAGCAATGAAAAAAAAATCTCACCATTCTTCAAACGCCTCAATGATATCCAACGCAGGATTCGATGTTTTCGAGCGGCTCCCACGTCTTGGCATTCTCCTGCCAACCTCGCCTTGAATCCCAGCAAAACAACAAGAGATTTGTAGACACCTACCAATTCCAGAATGGAAAATAAGTAGCCTGTAGAACTTGGGAGTAGGCTTTTGTGGTATCATTTGATGAGGTATTGCTGCTGGCCATTCGCTCCTTCCTAATTTCTTCGATCTCGTAGAACGCATACTCCTGTAACATCCGGTTTAAAAAAAAAAAAAAGGAAAACAATGCAAAGGCCCCAAACCGCCAACAGTCCAAAAGCCCACCAAACTAACATAACCTAAAAGTAAACCAGTCTCTCTCCCACTTTACCTATCAGCCGAAGGTGCCCCCAAAACCTCATGCTATAGTAGCTAACCTCTCTACCATCAATTTTCTCCCTGCCGACAATACACCAGGTAAAGCAAGCTACAGCTACAGTAATCTCTCCCTCTCTCTTATTAATCACTTAGCTACAGTAGTCGGCCTCTTATTACTCCCTCTCACTGTAGCAGCCCATATTGAGCTCGTGAACAGCACCATTGAAGAGGAAAAAAGGGCTGTTGAAGTTAGAGGAAGTGGTTAGGATTAGATTAACTAATTAAAGTATATTTGAAGGGATCCAAAACTTAAATCTTTCTTTAATAATATTTTAATGTATAGATTAGAGCGAGTGAAGATTTGAGAAATGTGCATTTTATAAATAATGCTCTTTAGATTACTGTTCCATTACTAATCATGCTTAGAATGTCATGTGTTTTATAGCTTCGTACTCTATTGTTCATCTTGCTTAATGTTAGAGTATTTTATTGTTGTTATGTTAGTTGATCATGAAAATGTCTAAAGTTCATGTACATTATGATATTGAAATGTTAAATGTCTTCGTGTGAAAATCCCACGTGGTTCATGATTAGAATGCTAAGAAAGTCATGGAATGCCTCATACGATGTTTGGAAGTCAATATGTGTTCAAAATGTTGATGTATGTAAGATTTGGAAAAAAAATTTGTAAAAATCGTGTTTCTGTCGGCCCAGAATGGGCGACCGATAATATATCGGTCAACCATTATGGAGACCATTTGTAATCTCGCACTCTGTCCGACGGTCGACTGATTCTATAATGGTCGTCCTTTTTGGAAGGGTCGAACATTCTGTGATTAGCGGACGACCAAACACCCTATTTCGGTCGTCTGATAGCAATGTAAAGATCGACCAACATACCAATGGTCGTCCATATGTGTAGTCAAAATATTTGACACATTCTGTGATTAGCGAACGTCCGAGCACCTTGTTTCGGTCGTTCGAAAGCTAAGTATCGGTCGACCGATATTTCAGCGGTCGTCCGATTTGAGTAGCAGTTACATTCTGTGATTAGCGGACGATCCGAAGTTCATTTCGGACGTCCAAAAGACCTATAGCGGTCGACCGTTATTCCAGCGGTCGTCCGATTTAGAAGAGTGTCTGTGATTAGCGGACGAACCGAAGTCTAATTTTGGTCATCCGAAAGGACCATAACGATCGATCGTTAATCCGACCGGTCGTCCGATATCCTTCCAATGGTCGACCGTTATCCAAAACGATCGTTCGTTCTGGAAGTTGATTGGCTATGATTGAATGTTCACACATAGTATGATTTGAAGTATGTATGACCTTAAATAGGGTTAAAATATACAACATGTATTGAATGATTATATGTATTGATGAAAGCAAGTAAAAGACGAATTGACGTGAAGGTAACTTGTTATAATCGAGGAGGAGAAATGAGTTCCACCATTGAGTGTGGTATTTTTCAGGGAAACGAGTTCCACCCTTGAGTGTGACGTTTTCATAAGTTGATATGAGTTTCACCCTTGAGCGTGGCATCTCTATTAGGCCTACGTGGAACTAGAAGGTGAGTTCCACCTTTGAGTGTGGCGTCTGGCCTCCCACGAATCCAATTATGACCTAGCTAGCCATTTTTCAACGAATTAAACATGGTCTTCCCAATCAACAAGATAAGAAGGTACCTAAGTAAAGATGAAAGATGAAAAGATAAATGATGAATGACTTGGGACATAAAGTAAAGATGTTAAAGAAGTATAATTAAGTATGCACCTACGAGAATGTAATGTAAATATCCACTTGTCACATCATATCATGACATAATGAAGAGATGATAAAGTAAAGTAAGACAAGATCATAATATGCATTAGCATAATGATAAGTTATGATATGCCTGACTTAAAGAATATGATGTTACATGTTATCTTATCTTGCCATGATGATATGCCTATATGTCATGTAGTATGCATAAGTAGCTCATAGCATGCATATGATTTATGTTCCATGATGATGATATGCATACGTCATGACATGTAGAGATTACGTTATAAGATCATAGCATGTATGGGCCTCAACATACTCTAACGGGAAAAATCCACTGCACCCCATGGATCCGTGCAGGTATGGATGAGGATTAAGTTCGACGGTGAGAGTCTCTTGACGAAGACATGCACATGAACGAGTCGGGCTACGGCCCAAGTTATCTTACTTATATTATGTCATTATGTTGAGCTCTTGTAAGAGTCATTTATGTATGGCTTATGAGTCTTATAGAGTCATGTATTTTACTTGAACTCATTATGTTATAAAAATCATTTGTTGGGTATACGTTAGAGCCTATTAGGCCCATGGGCCAATATGTTATCTTGGGTTTTGTTTTATTTATTTATGAAGTCTTTCGCTGTTTATGATGTTATTATTTTAAGTTTTATTATATTATGTTTTCGCTATAAAATTTTATGAAATTAGGTCAAGTAAAAGTAACGTCGTCCAGGGTTCGGCTTCTTCATTGTCTTCTTTTTCATCCCTTCTTTTTCTTCTCGTTCGTCTCCTCCTACGGCCACGTTGTTGTCCCCGAACACCCACACCTCTGGACACAGCAGTGGAATTGCCGGAGTTCGGCGACGGCGGCATGGCGGCTTTGGATTTCTTCTTTCGCCCTTCATTTGGTTGCGTTTGGAGGTGGATTTCCCACTACCTTCGGCTCCGGCGTCTCTTTTTGAGTTGGTTTCGAAGGGAAATTAGAATGACATTTGAACAAGAGATTATCCAGTACAGAATTTGTTAACATTTTTAATTATATTATGCCTAGGTATGTATAAAATAATAGATCGTCTTGTATAAAAAATTATTACAAATCACTTTAAGCTATAATTTACAGTAGATAATTTGATCGACCTATTATAAAAAAACAAATTTTTTATTCTACTTTCATTGCAAATTTGCTTCTATATATTGATCTATTACAAAAATAATTTTTTACTATACAATAAATCGCCTCATATATATATATAATATGAGATTAGGTAGTGTGAAATCAATTTTTATACAATAAATATGTAATCAATAAATTAGGATCGTTAAATTATGATTATATAATTGAGATTTAATTTCTATTGAATTTAATGTTAAGTTACTAAATTTAATTTTAACTATTAATCATCATCTAATGATTCAGATTAATTGTATATTTTTTTGCATATAGTAGAGTTTATACAATGTATAATGGTCCAAATGTTATTTTTTATTATTAAAATATAATATAAACCTATCAAGGTTGAAGGTCATTCTAATTTCTTAATGAGTACTTTGTTCTCGCCGTCTTCGAAATTATTTCTTGCTAGGAGTCTTATCGCAAGTAGAAATGACAAAGTGATAATGATCCAATTTTTTATGAGTTTAAGGAGCCTATGGCCCAAAAAAGAGGCCATAGGTGTGGCTTGCTGTCGATCGCATGATGGATGACAGGATTTGAATCGGGCATTTTTAAGAGAGAGCGTCTGGTCTACCGGTATCCGGTCCAAATCTCTAGTTCGATTTATTTCTTTTGAATCGGTTTTTTCAGATCTCGCCCAACCCTCCTTTCATCCACCGATCGCAATTTCGTCTCCCTCTCCCCGCTTTCTCCACCCCGGATGTGTCGTCGCAGTTGGAACGCCGCTACGGGACCGCTGCCGCCAAAACGCCCTGTCGACGACACCATGTCCCACGCCGCCCTGGACTCCGCCTTCGATTTAGGGCATTGAAAACTACAATCTATGGAATCGATCAACCCTAGATCTTCATTGCCGACGCCGTCGCCGGCCACCCACGTTGACTCCGACGACGTCTCCGCCTGCCATCGATCTAGGGCATCAAACAACCCTAGATCTTCATTGTCGACGCTGCCGCCGCCGCTCACCCATGCTGACGCAGATGTCGCCGCCCCCCTGGAGGAGAGAGATGTTGTCGGTTTCTAGCAACGTCGACGTCGCCCCGGACACTGCTTGGTCATTTCTAGCGAAAGGACAGTTGCTTTCGGTTGTCTCCAGCTTGCCTCAGGTAGATTTTTCTCATAGTTTCTACTTTATTCTTGCTCTGAAACGGGCATAAGATTGTGACTAACAAATATGCTGCACACATTGCTACCTCATATTATAGAATGTTAAGGTTTATGGATGTAGAAATCAATCATAGAGGTGATCTCACTCTATGGGAGAACCTACATTGTGCAGTTGAATTGGGGATTCACGATCCTTTACTGTTTCCCATATCATTTTAGGTATCAACTTAGCATCTGCCTTCTAATGTTTAGACCTGTCCCTCTAAGTCATTGATAAGTTCTGCATTTTCGTTCTTCTGAGAGTTGGTTAGTGTTTGGCAATGGTAACATACATTGACACCTTGGATTAACCTACCCTGAAAAAATAATGGATTTTTTGGCAAATAGCTTTAGTATTCAATAAGAATTTTCTTAATAGTTTTGTACATATATTACATTGATATGTGTTCAATTTTATTGTCTTGTCTCTGATCGATGAATATAACATGCTTACTATAGGAATTCTTTTATTAAATCTGATATATCTGTTTACAGCCAGAAAGATGCTGCCTTTTGTGGGGTATCGAAACTGAGATGTCGGAGGTTTTTTCCCTTGCAGTAGTGGATTTGAGGTATTAGGATTTTTTTTGTTTATCTGAATTCTGCTACTTTCTTCGTGCAGGAAAATAAAGGCGTACAAATGCAATCGAGTAAGCGACTATGATGAACGATATCACAGTGAAGATGGAGAAGAGTGGTTGAGTTGTTACAGGATGTACTGGTTAAATATACAAGATAGAGAGCATATGAAACTCTAAACCAGGGTTACCCATGATGTGTGATTTGTGGTGAAGACAAATTATGATTGCGTTCATGTTGTATTTTGTCCATTTTATATTTCGTCCAAGCTAACTAATGAATGTTTCTACTTATTATTGTGACTACTTTCAAATGATTGTAATCATAATGTTTTTATTTAGTCCATGTTGCAAATGACCGGCTTTGTAACTCATGGCTCTACTATGTTATATTTCAAGATGTGTTCCAGCCGCAACTCAATTTCGTCAATGCTTGGTTGTTTATGATCTCGCACTGAGAACTCAGACACATCTTTGATGTGCACAGTTATTCCAACTTTGAGTTCCATGTTCATTAAATTGTGGCCGGCTAATGAACCTCAACAACAGGCTAGTAATGGTTGGTGGGATAGGAATGCATGACAGGTCAGGAATTTGGGATCTTCCTAGAAATCAATGGCGAGAGGCTCGGATGTCACATAAGTTTGATGATGTCTTTGCTAGTAGCAGCACTTATGATCTGATTGACATACGGAGCTTTGGTTCCCTGACTCTTCTTACTTTTGACATGACACAAAAACTATGGAGGTGGTCAGTTAAAAGTCTTGTGACTAAGGTTTCCTCTTACTGCGATTCTACTTTGAGCTAAGGCTTGAGATCAGTTCGTGATATATTAAGTTCATAGCACAAGATCTACTTATCTAAGAAAAAACTGTTATACTTTTTTTTTCCTCCCTTCTAGCTTGTTCAAAAGAAAGTAGATTTGAACATCCCTGAAGATTACACATTAAAATGCTCATTTATTGAGAAAATTTATTTCAAGAACACTATTGAAGATAATATTGTTTATGTGCTCTGAACTTTGCTGATATTTGCAAAGAGACAAGCTCCGTCATGCTTCTGAAGATATTTTTCTTGTCATTGTTCAATTTTTAATCTAATAGTTTCAGCATTTGTGTCCATGATCATGCTTTCTCATGCTGGATGTGATTTTGTTTACCAAAATTTATACCTTCAAAGAAAACTTGAACATGCAATAGAAAAAAAAATTGAGCATTGAAATAAAATCAATACATGATGCTGCACAAAAATTCTTCGGTTTACATTGATACAAATAAACATTTCTTCGGTTTACATTGATACAGATAAATTTCTTAAGTTCTTCTGGTCCTGAAAATTCAGGATTACATTCGTCAAACATGTGAGAAGTCAGGCAAGACTAAAAATCAAGGATGGCTGCCAGGATCTAAACTGTCTTGCTCGTAGAGGCTACGACCGCCGGGATCAAAACGAGCGAGGGATGAGAGAGAGAGAGCGGCGGAGATCTCACATCCCAGGCGGCCCCGCAAAGAGCGAAAACGACGGGAGCGAGGGTGTCCTCGACATCTTGAGCACGAGCGACGGTGTCCTTGAGTCTTGAACAGAGGCGACGGGCAGCATTCTCCTCGGCGTCTTCAACAGAGGCGACGGGGGTCAGTGTCCTCGGCATCTTGAGCAGAGGGGCGTCTCCAACACAGACAACGGGGGGCGGTGTCCTCGGCGTCTTGAGCAAAAGCGACATGGGGGCGGCAAAAGCGATCGGGCACTAGGGCAAGGAAAAGGAGGGATTGGGCGGATGGAAAGGAAGACCGCCCGAGATGCAAAAAGAGGATCAGGCAGGATGAAAAAAAAACCGATAAACAAACTGAAAAATTTCTTTTGACCGGATTAGACCACTTGTGGACCGGGAATATATTTCATTTTTGCGCAATTCAAATCCTGTCGTCAGTTGCATGATCGATGGCAGACCACACCGAGGCCACAGGTTCCTTAAACCCATTTTTTATTTGTTTCCAAGATCTCCATAAATCTTTTTCTTCCGGGTGCGAGAATTTAGACTTTCAAATTTCGGTTGACACAACTGATAACAAGATTGTATCCTAAATTCGATTTCCAAAATCATCACCAACATTTATTCTCCCAACACAGAATTAATCCAATACTAATAACTTTGAACACCCGGTGGGTTCTTTGTCTCTACTACTTTTTTTATGAGCGAGCTCTCTGCTACAGAAAGATATCATCCCAGAACCCAGATGCTTTCATGTCTCCTATCATGAGCAACGAACAAGGGCACGACGTCGAATGCATCAACCTGCTCCTGCCAAAAGCTGAACTGTTGATGCTCATTCTGATTCTGCCTCTGAGTCTTTAATGCACAATAGAAGGAAAGAGAAACATTGATATCATAGTTGAGCATCTCAACCTGTTTTGCTTCTGATTATTTCTGCGTAAAACTAAACCTGTCAAAATGTTCATGCGGCCTTGAGCTCAGAAGATTGGCGATATATATAGAGAAGCAACAGAGGCAACTTCAACTTTTATTACATAAGAACCAACTATTTTTACACTGTTTCTTAAACATGACATCCACTTCTATACATATTAGAAACATACAGCACAGTGGTCAAGCCAAGAACACAGTTCCGAAGGCAAAAACATAACTGGACACTGCTCCAAAACCATTTGTGTTCATGTAACAATCATACTGAAATTATATTATAGCCTGCAATGTAAAGAATGTGACTCATTAGTACTGCATCTACACCAAAAGAAAAGGGGAGGGTGGCAGGTTTTCCCACCTTTCTTTAGGATCTCTTCCACCTTCCATTTGCTTGAATACTTGTCTGTCAATCAAGAGCTCTACCTCTTTCCAACCAAGCAAATGCTTGCAATGCTGTATGCAAGGGGACTGAACAAAAACATACAAACATATTTCTAATGCTATACGGTTGCCATGGATGGCGATACATACACACTATTCCAAAGTGAATTGGCTATAATGAACAAATTAGCTTCACTTCAGAAAATTAATTCATGAAGCTGACAATTGCTAATTAAGAGAAGTGGCAAGGAGAAGATGAATTTTCTCCCGAGATAAGGAAAAAAAAACTTCCACATTCTCGTACATATATGGCATCCATCCGAAGACTTCAATGAAAAAAAATCTCAAAAAATATATATAATGGACAACTCATCATTATAATAACCGTTGGATTATGGAATGTCAGAAGAGCTAGAGGAGGCGAGTTGGCCCTTGATGAAAGATAGATCCTCCTGAAGAAGAGGCTCGACAGCATCATCTGTAGGAGAGGCCTGTGCAGTTGCTTCACCCTCTTTGTAGCGAGCCCAAGTGACCACATATAGACCAGCAATGATTAGAATTCCTCCTGTAATGCTGTTTGCAGCATGAATGCAAGAGTATGTTAAAGATTACTGAAGTAAACAAATCACTTGATAATGATCGACGAGCTAACTAAACATGAATAAAATGCTCATCAGCAATTAAAACAAATGTAGACCGCTAGAGACAGTATCAAACTAATTGTATTTCTTTACTATAAAGATGGTGTAAAATAAGAAAGAAGGAAACACAATACTTTATTGAACATAAATTGCAACATAGGCAGAAAAAAGTTAAAAGAGTGGTAGAAGAGAAATGATGAATAATATCAGTATTTCACTAAAATATGAAGCAATTATGTACCAGACCTTCCAAGATAAATAGCACTCCCAAGGAAGATTGTTGACAATAAAGTGGACATCGCAGGTTGAAGTGGATTGTATAGAGATACCATAGTAGGCCCTAGGATTTTGTTGGACCATGTCATCAATCCATAGTTCATAGCAGATGCTGCAATGCCCTGAAAATACGATATGTGAATTAGAAGAAGACATCATAAGCCAAAAGTAGACACAGAAAGAAATGCCACATTGCACCATGTCTATAAAGATAATTGGTTCAAATAAGAGGGGGTACATTACAATAGAAGAATTTTAAAAATTACAAGAGTCAGCTTTTAAACAATTTCCTAAGTTGCTCTTTTGATGACCAAATAAGGTCACTGCGTTCAACCATGGAAATTGTCCATTACAAAGTAGAGGGAGGACTGCATGTACATATGCTCCATCCCTCTTGTCCCTGGTGGTAAGGAAATTCTTAATACACAGGGTTACCACTTTTTAATTTAAAGATGAATGAAATAAAAAAGTCATAGAACTCTTCTCAGGCAGTGGATATGACAAAGGATCATGCATTAATGGGAAAATGATAGATTCAACAATTGCAAACAACATATGCAGCGAAATTGTAGGAGTCAGGAACTTACAGAATATAAAACAGCAACTATCTCAGCTTTTGTTAATATCCACTCCGAGAAACCATGAGTTGTGAAAATTCCAGTCAATACCATCATTAGAGCCCCAAAAGCGTAGGAGGATGCTGTCACCGATATGCTGGCCGGGTAGTTCCGTAATACCGGAGCCTAAAAAGTAAGCCAGACATGAGCATGAAAAAGGAGTGTTCAGAGTTCACCCAGAAAAGAATGAATAAAGATCAGAAGCATCTAAGTGGTCTCTGGAAGGGGATTAATGAGTGCACAGATTGAAATTAAGAAATAAATGAAGGCCACAAACATGTAATTTTCTGCTTATCCGGATTATTTTGCTCGTGTCAGATCATAAAACTAAAAGTTGGCAGAACCCTTTGGTTCATCTTATGGAAATAGCACACACTGAAGTAAGGTTTCACTAAGAAAGATCACCACATTTCACAAGGCTTTTTACTCACTTTACATACCTGTAAAACAAAGTAAGCACCCATGCAAAAACAATTCCCTATCAAGCACAAAACACCAATGTGCCATTTCTCAATCCCGGCTGCAGCCAAACCAGACATAAACCACCCAACTGGCTCAGAATGGAATTTCATGTCTACTTCATTCTCAGCTATTTCCTCAAATTCACCAGTCCCAATTATAACAGGACCCCTGTAAAGGACCATTAATATTGCACCTGAAACACAGACCAGAGTCCCAACAACCTTTGCACGGCCTTCTTTAGAAACCAAGTTTACCGCCTCAATGCTGTATCAATAAACATTTGATTTAGTGCCAAATGTATGAAACCAATAGATATGAAAAAAGATCATATTGTATGCAGCCTAGTGGCTCACCCCATTATTGCAGCAAGGAGAAAAGTGAATACTGGAATTGCAGGTTGGATAGCTGCTGCATAAACTGGATTTGTATAGCTTAGGCCGAGAAGAAACAAAAGCTGGTTTGCAAATATCCTGATAATTTGGCATCAATTAGTAAAAAAAAAAAGTCATTCGACTGGAATAATAGAAATAAGGAAAGTTTGCTTCTCACCCCGTCAGACCAAGAAGGAAAAATGATGCAATGAGGCGGCGAGTTATTGGAAGGTGGTCACTTCTGTCAATACACATTGGAGAAGATAAAGAATTGTTAAAATAAGCTAGCAACAATAGACAAAAATATAGTTTTGACCAGCAACGAAAAAGTTATGCGTAGCTCCATTCAGAGAGGTGCCAAGAAAGTAAAAACATTTTGCACAGTAAAGTAGGTTTTACCCGGGTAACACCAGAACAGTTCATGTCCGCTTCAAAAGTATGATAGACGACCGCAAAAATAGAACAAACAAAATGCCTATTTGGTCATCTGATATTCCCATACTTCTCTATTACAGAATGACCAAATCTTATCTTAAATTCATACTTTTGATTACGCATCAGAACATTCTAACTTGTAAGGCCTAAGGAGTGTCAAGAGACTCCTGGCACCGCGAAGTCTGAAGTATGATGTTGAATTGTGGTAGGGGATTTTTTTTTCATCTTTTTTTCTGTAAAAAATTCAGTTGAAGTGCGGCGATCTTTTTCTTCATATATGCAACGAGCCCACAATCCTTTTCGAGATCACGATTTGGAGTTACGGAGAATAGAAAAGGTCAACGATGCCTCAAACTATTGGACATAAATCTTCCATGTTTCAATCCAAGGGAGGAAGAAGAAAAGAACAGCAGTAAAATCTTAGATCCTCTTACATCTAATGCCCTTCAGATTTCTTACGATATTCTTCTTGATTAAGATATAAATTGCAGATCAATGAAAAGTATAAAATAGGAAAAAAAATAGTGGTGCACAATTGCAGAACAGTTTCTGTGACCAATAGCTCATAAATGCAACCTGAGCTGTAAATTTTGTTTAGGAGTTGCTCAAAACAATCAAACATGGGCCCAAATCTTTGTTTTCATCTTAAACGAGCAAAAAGAGGAGCCGCAGCGGGAATAAGAACAAATTAAAAGGGCCACACGGGGAAAACCACGAACTAAGGGAAAGTCAAGGACACCGGCGGCGATCACCTGCGGCGCTGCAGGACGGCGAGGGGACCGAGGATGGAGATGGCGACGAGGTCGCGGTAGACGCAGAAGACGACCTCGTTCATCCCCACGTTGAGCACGGACTTGGTCAGGACGTGGTAGCCGCCGTACACTATCTGCACCAGCGCCATCCCCAGGTGCGCCCGAAGCGCCTCGTTCTTCCTCATCCTCGTCAACATCTCCACCATCTCTCTCTCTCTCTCTCTCTCTCTCTCTCTCTCTCTCTCTCTCTCTCTCTCTCTGCTCCAAGGTGAGAGGAAAAGAAGCTGCCTTTGGATAATAAGCAGCAGCTACCAGAGCGAAGTAGGACCCACCATGGCTGGCTGGGCGAGGCTTGGACGTCCACAGGGACGACGAAGTCATTGGAGTTATTATAATGCAGGGAAGCACGCGGGTAATTGCCTTCGGTTTACCATGCTCGGACTTGGGAGACGGGATCTAATTACCGACGCCATTACGGAGGGAACCGCAGATACGACAAGATCTAACAAATAAGTTTGATAGATTGCATGATGGATCGTGTCCTGTCGTACGATAATGATTTTAGATTTGTAAAGAGCATTGATCACGATTTATTTATACCATTTTCGTCCTAATATTAAATTAGTCAAATGTTACTAATCTTGAATTCGAACCGAAATAAATATCCTTTGATTAACAAATAAAAGTGATTACCGAAGACACGAAAGCATAAATTGATAATATTAATCATAACAAATAATAATACTATGCTGGATCCATCGTAATAATATGAAAGAAATAAAATATGGAGCCGCCATACAAGTAGGATGGCCAATGGTCGGAAGTTGAGGTGTAAAGATATGGATGGGGGACATGTAAATGTAATCACACAGCAGTAAGAACTGGATGGTTCCAATAGTACTGCGCGAGGACCCCGCTGTGTTTGGTTGGTGGGATAAGACGTTATCTATTTCTTTTAGGTTGTTAGATCATAAGAGGCGATGGAATATCTAAAAAAATATCTTCTTTTGTTAGTTGAGAGGCGATTGAACATATAAGATGCGTTGATGTTGTGTCCCGGCATCAATGTCGGGTCCTTTTCAGGTAGAGACAAACATCTTTCCGATAAGCACTCCGACGTGGTGCACGATCTAATTCGATATGCAGCTTATCAATAGTTTTCTGTTCCTTTTATAATTTAAAAATAGTTTATGTACAAAGTGTATCTTTTTTTTTTTCAAAAGAAAATATGCCATCAATTAAAATAGCACCCATGAACATCATAAAGGAGATCCGAATGAGAGTGGTTTTCTAAAAAAAAAATAACATAAAGTATATTTTAGGTGGCTCGGAAAAAACGCCCTGATCGCCCCGGCCCGGTTCGACCCGGATTTTTTGAAATTTTTTTTATCTGATTATTAACCGGTGAGATCTGATTCCGACCCAGTTAAATATATTATATTAATATTAAAATATTTTTAAATAATAAATTTATGCTTATTTTAAACAAAAAATTATATTTTAGTTGGTATATATCTTAAATATACATTATATTATGTTATCATATATATAATTTAATTAATAGTTATCATATTTATATAATAATATTATTCTTTTTATTATTTTATTTATTGTTCACTTTTTTTAAGGTTAAACCGAAAATTTCCGATTTTTGTCCCGATTTGACCGGGACGTTCGGGTTCGGGACTGGGTCTCCTTTTTCGAAAGCTCGGAGCAAACCGGGTCTGCCGAGACTCGGTCTCGGACCCGGGTTTGCTCACTCCTAATATATAGAATGGTTTAGATTTTTTTTCTTTTTTAGGGGATTATTAAAATGTAAAACAGTAAATGCCAATTTTTTTACGTTTTTGGGATTTTAGCATAATATTTATAGAATAGTTCTATCTATTAATGATCTAGTTGATGAATTGTGTTAGAAAAAAAGAAGTCACAAACATAAATATAAAAAAAAAATTATTTATTTTTTGAATAAGAATAGTTAGTAGCCCCCATCAAAGCTCATCCGACTTAATACTTGCATTGAATTTATGTTGTGAATAAAATAGTAGGAGTTCTTCTGATGACAATAAATAATAGTTCTAACCATAAACGATAAATTAATTCATTCCTCACAATCGGTGTGTTAGTTTTATATAGGAGAAAATGGTCATCATCTCTGACCAAGAAAAGTACTCTACCTGAAAAAAATGGATCATATATAAACGTGTGATTGACCACATTAACTAAAATTATTCAAAATTTTCATTCGAGTGGAAGGAGCAAAAGTAGGAAAGAAATTACTTAATGAATGTTCAATATAAAAAATGAGTTCTCAAAACAAAAGGGGAGATATATAGAGGTGTAAATTTGTGTGTAAATTCATGATTGGATCAATATTTAATGATATTTAAATTATTTGATAATGTTATCATGTCAAATAATTAAAGTTATCTTAATTTTTTAAAAATCTACCACCAAGATCTAATGGTTGGGTTTACACATGCATTTTTCTCAAAAAAAAAAAATCGAGATTTTTTTCTTTAACATTTGTCTTTGTATCATGAGTGGATAAGTTCATTAGTCGACAAGTTGGATTTTCTTTTTTTTTTTTATGTTGTTTGAAGTTTTCTAGTTGAATCAAATCATATGGCCCAGGTGCACAAACTGTAGGAAAACATGGCATGAGCACACCTAGACACCAATAAAACTAGTTAAGATGACCTCATTGCGTATATTTTCCTCTTTCAATTTTTTCTCTCACTTGGCGTGGTCGACATCACAATCTCCTTGATTAATTTCTTCATAATCCTTCACACTTGTATATTGGTCAAGGTTTGCCAACTACTTACGCTTGATCACATGCTCCTACACGCAATTTTCCTTGCAAACAACAACCTTAAAATGGACTAACTGAGACTTTTATATTGTAAGCGTTAAGATATTTTCTAATATTTAGCTTGTTTTATATTCAATTTATCGGGAATCCTTGTATAATAATTAAAATTCAAAGCATTTTTTTTACATGAATGGATCTCAATAGTTGAGCTCATTTGCTACTATTCCCGAAATTGATTTGCAATAATTTTTCTAGAGGATTACAGTTTTAAATCTATATATCTATTTTTTTTTACAAAAACCAAAGGAAGATTAGGATGTGAGACATTGTGTAAACAAAAATTACGATGGTGCCACAAATCAAGAAGAAACAAAAAAGGTAAATGTCAAGATCTATATGTTCGATGCTAAGGAAATTTAAAGGATACTGATCCTGATCCCCAACTCCAACATGTCTGATGTACATATATGTGACTCCTGATCCCAGACCATTTTCTAATACTATTTATCAAAAAAATTAAAAGATAGAAAAAGTACTATGTTTCACACCAACCTGATGGTGATTATATATCAGTCATGGGCGGGCCTCGATAATGAATTATGGGGTTAATAGTATATTTATAACTATTATTTATTCGAGCAAAGTGACCCAGTGAAATCATTTTAAATAAAAAACTTTATGGGGTTCCATTCCAACATTATTTTCTATTATGAATAAATTGAGTATATGATCTTTCATATTTTTTTATTACATAAAGGCTCACAAGAAAAAATTTTAACTGACAATAGATATTGTACATTATGCCACACACATAATTTTAATCATTGATTTATTCAACAGAATTTAAAATCCCAATTATACAATTTAGAAAAGGATTGATAATAAATTTTAATATACAATATCTAACTTTAGAAAAATGCCGAAATAACATGTGAGCTAATTGTTGGTTTGAAGATTATATCCTAAGTATTTTGATGATTGTAAATAAAAAAAATGATAGATTAACGTTGATTGAAGTGGAGTCAAATTGGTTAATTAATTTTTGAAAGAAAAAATCACTTTTAAATTATGAAGAAAAAATGGACGTCCGATGGAACTATCGAACGCCCACTATGATAATTTCATAAGAGTTGAGGTACATGGATGATCGATCTGACTTTCGGTCATCCGCTAGGATAATGAATGACTTGGAGCTATAAAAAAGCTGATGATAAGCACAACGACCATTAATGTTCGAGAGTTTGAACCTTCTAAAACGGACGACCGATTTGACTTTTGGGTGCCTGCTAAGATAATGAATGATTTAGAGCTATCAAAATGAACCATCATTTGAAGCAGCGAATAAGAGGCACAACGAACCTAATGTTCGAGAGTTTGGACCTTCTAAAATAAACGACCTCTAAATGTCTCGGACATCGATTGAACAAACGATCGAAAGAACTGGCACAACAATTGCTAATGTTCGCGAGTTTGAACCTTCCAAAATGAACGACCTATTTATGAAACAGATGCTAGTTATGGACACCGAAATTGAAAACCAAGTGGATAGGCGATAGAAGACTCAAGGATGGTGGACAAATGTATTTGAGTAATGGCTATATTGTCTGAGCGGACACTCAATTTGTGAAACGGACACACACTTTAGAAAAGACAAAGAGTGTAACGACAATTAATTGTATAGAACAGACATTGATATCGTAGTGGATGCCCACTTCAAAGTTGGCATAACAAAATAAGCTTTTTCATTTTCTCTAAAAGCTAAACAACAGCCATTTCCTTGAAGATCTCCTATAAAAAAAGTTTAAGGCTCAACATTCAGCCCTCCGTGAATGCATTGGCAAAGCACTTGGAAGCATTCTTGAGTTAGATTGGCAAATTAATTCACACTCTTTCTCCTCTTCTTCCTTTTTTTCTCTTGTGAACTGAGCTTAGATCTTGTAATAGGAAAAGAGAGAGTAATCCTTCTTTCTGATATTGTGACCTATCGAAACCCATTGCGATAAGAAGTGTCTTATCCCTTGAACAAAAAAAAGATAGTGTAATATAAAGGGTTCGACCTCTTCTTATTCTGAAATAGGGTTACTAGTAAATCTTTGAGGTTCTCAATGCACGAGAAATCAGAGCGTGGACATCGATGGTGGCTGAACCTCATCAACAAATAATTTGCCTCATTTTCTTACTTGATTATCTTTCTTATTTGCAAATTATTGTAATTTCTAAAAAATGGGTTTTAGTTGACATAGTTGTTTTTAATACACCAATTAGATCCCCCTTATGCTTTCGATCCTACACTAATCCATGCATTTCTTACCTGATCGTACACTAATCCATGCATTTCTTACCCGATCGTACACTAATCCATGCATTTCTTGTGCATGTATTTGCTTAAAAATCATATTAAAAACATGAATAAAAGAAAATTAGATTTCTCATTAGATATTATCTATTAAATTATTATAATTATAATAAAAATAATTGAGAAGAACATCCTCAAATTCTTGAATAAGAGTTTTGTTAATCATATCTATTTATCGTGATTCTCGAAGTTATATTTTTCGAAATTTAAAATTATACCAATTATTACCTACATACACTGCAAGAAAATTCGCTCTTTCCAACAGTCAGAGCCGTCAAAAATTGTGAAAAATCCGTCGCAAAAATTAATTTACGATGGATATTCCAACGAAGAGAATCATTGGAAAATTGCTCATTGCAAATATTTTTCGACGATTCTATTACATCCGTCGGAAGTTCCCAAAGCACGAGCCGTGTGAAAACTTGCTACGGCTTAGGCCGTGAGCTCAAGCCGTGGAAAGTTTCCACGACTTGGGCCATGAAAATGTTTCCCACGGCCCGGACCATGAAAAGTTCCAACCGCTTGGACCGTGGGAAACCCCCGACGGCCCATATCATGGGAAGTTTCCACCGCGAGAGCTGTGGGAAGCTTTTCCCACGGCGCAGACTGTTGGAAGTTTCCATGGCTGGAGTCGTGTGTCATGCCCTTAAACCTCGCTGTCCACGAAATCTATGGATGTGCTGGCCTGAAGCCTTGCTACGCCAAGACTCCAGCAGCCTCTCGAATGTTCGCCCTGATCTCAAACGCACACCTGCATGCACAATGAAAACTTCCCAAAGATGCACAAGAGAAAGAAGCACTCGGTTGAGGGGAAAAGCACGGAACCCTTATTCCAAGAGATTGCTTGATTGCTGCACCAATCAATGACTACACAAGTCAGCCAAAGGCCTCCTTATATAGGGGTCGACCATATACAAGTTTACTTGCCACATATAAAGTTCCTTATATCAAAGAGTCCTACACGACCCCTGATTGCAAAAACTTCCTTTGGGTGTCCTAATTGCATTCCTATAATTCTTAACCTACTTGCCAAGTTGAACACCTTCGTCAACCCTTGGTGTAGATGTAGGAGAGCCTTGAACTGTCGTGTCCGTTGCTTCACAAGCACCATGTCCCCTACTTGGAACTCCAAGTGTCTTCGCTATTGGTCTGCGAATTTCTTCATCTTTCTTGCAGATTTGTCCAGCAACGCTCTGGACTCATCCACTTGATCTTGCCATCCTCGGGCGACTTGGTATGCAGCTAGGCACCTCCCAGCGTACCTGGCAAAAAAAGAATAGCCGAAGTCACAGGCCGAAGTCCTGTGACCACCTCCTTAGTGTCCGCACAAGTGCTTCCACCAATAACCTCGGCCGGGCTACACCAAGATGGTTCAGCCAAGTCGAGTCGGGGCAGTCCCCTTCGGGTCCTCGAACATCCTCGGACGTTCCTCCGTCCGTGGCTGCCTTCGTCCTTCTTCAGCATGCTCGGGAGGGATGCAGCCTTGTCGCTGATGTCCCTATGTGAACTAGGAGGTTCCCATACACCTCCTGTTGCCAACTGTAGTTGATGACTCCCTTCTCGGTGCCACCAGTCTTGAGACGGTCGCTGCTGGCCTCGATCATCCTGTTGCCCTCGGTCCGACTTCACGGGGAGGGATCCATTGCTGGATCCTCCCAAGCTGGGTCTGACTAGGGGAGTCCCTTTAACTTGGATATCTCCTCGCCCTGCCAAGGTCTGGGATCTTTTGATTCGGGGATCTCGCTTGGATCGTTCGGATAGTCCCTTTTAAGATGGGATCCACCGCACACCCAACACTTGACACCCCGTCATAGATGCTTCTATTTCCTTCTGTCCTGGGTGATGAGCTTCAAGCTATGAGAGGCGACCGAGCTCGAAGAATCAGGCTCATCCCAGAACATTCGACTCCTCTCGATGTTCTCCTCGATGTGGGAGCATTGTCGCATGATTTCCTCCTCCATGAGCATCATACGAGAGAAGATTTCCTTCTCATATTTTGCCACTGCAATGGCGATGGCACTCTTGAACTTCGCTTCGCAGAAACGCACTGTGGGGATATACCCTTTGAGCCTCGTCACTCGATCCACTAGTTCCTCAGTGGTCTTTCGATATTCTCAATAGACCTTGTCTTCGGCTAGATCACGCGCTGAATTTGCAAGACTCCTCCGCTGATATGGTCGTCAATGTCCGTGACTTGGGTAGAACTCTAGTTGTTGGCATCTCATACTTTTCTCCTTGGAAAACCAATTGAACCACATCTTGAGTCAGCGTTACCTCCTCAAAGATATCGATGAAGTCCATGCCCAGAACGAAGCGGTGATCGTCCAGCTTGACGATCGTCAGGTTGAGGGTGCCCTCCCAGGTTTCGATGCGCATCGAAACATCTCTGGCTGCTCCAAAGATCGGCTAGGACGCTGCATTAACCATCTTCACGAGTCCAGGCTCCTTGGTGTATGAAACACCAAGGCGCGTCGCCTCCTGCACCGCGAGGAAGTTGTGTGTCGCCTCTGTATCGACCAGGGCTGAGGTGATGTGGCCATTCACCATGACTTCTGCGAACACGAGGCCCTTCGTGGCCTTCTTCATCCCGTTGGTTGGAAGTGTCTCTGTGGCCGTTAAGGCCATGATGGACCTAATGTGGGCGGCCCCTTCTTCTTCATCCGAGGTCGCGGCCATGGCCGTCAAGCCTGTCTTCTTGTCACACTCCCTCGCGTAATGCGGCCCTCCGCAGACGTAGCATCGGACGGTCTTCTTGTCGTCGGCCCTAGAAGAAGCTGCCACCTTCTTCTCTTCCCTTATCTTGTCACTTTTCTTCACGGCTGGAGTCTCTTCTCGTCTACCCTACCCTTCTCTTTAGCCTTCTCGCCAAGGTCGCGACTGGCTGCATACTCCACCAAAGCCTCGGCCGCAATCAATGCTTCCTTCATGGTTGTCGCTTTTTGCCGCCTGAGTTCTTTCGCTGCTCAAGTCTTCAACCTTCGCAAGAAGAAGAAGAGCCATGTCGACTCTTCCATCACGCCCGGCATCTCCAGTATGATCGACTGGAATCGCTCGATGTACTCCTTCACTGAGCCGATTTGATGTAGCGCCGTCAACTTCGTCATGGCAACTTCCTGGGCATTGCCGGGGTAGAACCGCATCTTTAGTTCTTTGGTGAAATCCTCCCACGTGTCGATGACCACCGTAGCCTTCGTGATTTCATCCTCCATGTGCCTCCACCATAGAAGCGTGCCATCTGCCAGGTACCGGACAACCATGTCGATCTGGTCCTTCTCGACCACGATCTTGCTGGTCTTGAAGCCCTTCTCCAAGCACTAGAGGAAGTCGTCGATGGTCGTCACTAATCGGACGCCATCGTACTTCCGAGGTTCGGGCCCTGTGAACTTTGGGGCGGACGCGCGCACCGCCAATCCTCCTCTGTCGAGGAATTGTCATTTCAGGAGAAGGATGTCAGCCTCCATCGTTGCCACCTTCGTGTCCATGGCTGCCTCCATGGCTTGAAGTCGCGCTTGCATGCCCTTCAACGCAACGGCTCCTTCGTCGAGTGCTTCGCTGTGCTGCCCCGCCACGGCTTCCAAGCCTAGGACCGCCGCGTTCGTGTCTTGGAGCCTTTGGCCCAATTGGTCGACTTGCCTCTCCAAGGTGCTTGGCGACTCCTTGGACTTCCCGCGAGTTGACCTCCGTCGCTGATCTCCCTCCACGCAGCCAGCATGGGGACCGCCGCCTTTGGTTGACGCGTCCCAGACGCCTCGGCCGCCACCTGCGGCTGATTCGCGCGCGCCCTGGCCACCGCCTCCTGCCAGTCCATCTACTTTAGTGGTGCGACTTCTAGTCGAAGGACCCTCTCCTTCTCCTGTCATTGTGCAGGAACTTCGCTTCGATACTCCTCTATTGCAGCGAACTCACTCTGATACCATGTATCAGAGACATATGGGATCGTAGAATTCGCTCTGATACCACGTTCTCATGCCCTTAAACCCCGCTGTCCACGAATCCTAAGGATGTGCCGGCCTGAAACCTTGCTACGCCAAGACTCCAACAGCCTCTCGGGTGTTCGCCCCTGATCTCGGACGCACACCTGCATTGACAACAAAAACTTTCCAAAGATGCACAAGAGAAAGAAGCACCCGATTGAGGGGAAAAGCACAAAACTCTTATTTCAAGAGCTTGCTCGATTGCTGCGCCAATCGATGATTACACAAGTCGGCCAAAGGCCTCCTTATATAGGGGCTGGCCATATATAAGTTTACTTGCCACATATGAAGTTCCTTATATCAAAGAGTCCTACACGACCCTTGATTGCAAAAACCCCCTTTGGGTGTCCTAATTACATTCCCATAATTCCTAGCCTACTTGCCAAGTTGAACACCCGGGACGATCGCCTCCGTCGATAGCCCCTTGATCGGCCATAGAGAAGATGGCAGAATTTGTCCATATGGAAAGCTAGGGTCGGCCACTCTTGCTTTTCATCTCTCAGCCCTCCTAATTAGGAGATTAGCCTCCCTTCCTTCTGACCTAGTTTCCTTCGCGAAGCCTTCTTTGGTTGCAATGGAAAGTAAGTACTCATACACCTTACTTTCCATTAGCCACCTTTCCTTCTTTGGAAAGAGCCGCATGCACCTGAGGTTCCATCCCTCTAGGCAACGTCCAGGACCTCTGAAGATGGGCCAGACCCATTAAGGTTCCAGCCGCCACAACTGCCATGCCCTGTTGCTCCCCTGCCGCGCCAAGCCATGTCCGCACTTGCTGCGTCCACTGTCCGCTGCCAAAGTGGGCATAATGCCAAGGCATGCATTATGCCACTTTGGTCAGGAGCCTTCATCCCACGATGCCTCCTCGCCTCGTCCCAGGGTTGGTGTGACTTTGACTCCAAGTAGGAGTAGGAGTGTGACTCGCCTCCGCGCTCATCGCCCAACGTCCGCTGCCTAAATGGGCATAATGTCAAAGCGTGCATTATGCCAAAGTGAGTAGGGACTTTCCTTGCTGCCCCGAGAGCCTTCGTTCCTTGGGCGCGTCCAGCCATGGCCTGCCACGCGCCCTGACGTCCCGCCTAAGTTGGGGTGACAATGGAAGCATTTGCCACGGCTTTAGTCATGAAAACTTTCCACGGATATATGATTTTTTGACGGTGCCAACCGTCGGAAAAGTTATTTCAAACATTAAAAAATAAATCCGCCGCCGGATCGGGCCGCCCACAGACGGGTTTCGATCACGGGCGATGAGATCCACAGGCCAGTGGGCGGCAAATCTGGGATGCCCGCAAGCGGGTTCTGGCCGCTCGCGGCCAGAAGTCACTTGCGGGCGGCCAATCTGGGTTCCGGCCGCGGGTGGCCCGATCCGCTGCCCGCAGGCGAGATCAGACCATGGTGCAGCCCGATCCGCCGCCCGTAGGCGGCTCAATCCGCTGCCCGCAGGCGGGATTCGGACGTGGGCAACCCGATCTGCCCACCGCAGGCGGCCAGATCTGTCGCCCGCATACCAGAGTCGAGAGAGGGAGGGCTGGAAGTGGAATTATGGAATTGACATGATGGTGATTATGTTTATCTTATCAGTCATGGGCGGGCCTCGATAGTGAATTATGGAATTGACCCTATAAGATATTTTATTAGTATTTATTTATAACTATTATTTATTTGAGCAAAGTGACCCACACATAATTTTAATCATTGATCTATTCAAGAGAATTTAAAATCCCAATTATTCAATTTAGAAATGGATTGATATTAAATTTTAATATACAATATCTAACTTTAGAAAATTGCCGAAATAACATGTGAACTAATTGTTGGTTTGAAGATTATAACCTAAGTGTTTTGATGAAAGTAAATAAAAAGATGATATATTAACATTGATTGAAGTGGAGTCAAATTGGTTAATTGATTTTTGGAAAAAAAAAAGATTGCTTTTAAATTTTGCAGAAAAAAAATGAATGTCCGATGTAACTATAATTTCATAAGAGTTGAGGTACATGAATGATTTATCTGACTTTCAGTCATCTGCTAGGATAATGAATTACTTGGAGCTATAAAAAAGCTGATGATAAGCACAACAACCATTGATGTCCGAGACTTGGAACCTTCTAAAACGGACGACCGTTTTGACTTTCGGGTGCCTGCTAAGATAATGAATGATTTAGAGCTATCAAAATGGACCATCATTTGAAGCAGCGAATGAGAGGCACAACGACCCTAATGTTCGAGAGTTTGGACCTTCTAAAATGAACGACCTTTAAATGTCTCGGACGTCGATTGAACAAACGATCGAAAGAACTGACACAACAATTGCCAATGTTCGCGAGCTTGGACCTTCCAAAACGAATGACCTATTTATGAAACCGATGCTAGTTATGGACACCGAAATTGAAAACCAAGTGGATAGGCGATAGAAGACTCAAGGATGATGGACAAATGTATTTGAGTAACGGCTATATTGTTTGAGCAGACACTCAATTTGTGAAACGGACACTCACTTTAGAAAAGGCAAAGAGTGTAACGACAATTAACTGTATAGAACAGACATTGATATCATAGCGGACGCCCACTTCAAAGTTGGCATAACAAAATCAGCTTTTTCATTTTTCTCTAAAAGCTAAACCACAGTCATTTCCTTGAAGATCTCCTATAAAAGAAGTTTAAGGCTCACCATTCAGCCCTCCGTGAATGCATTGGCAAAGCACTTAGAAGCATTCTTAAGTTAGATTGGCAAATTAATTCACACTCTTTCTCTCCCCTCTTCTTTTTTTTTCTTCTTGTGAATTGAGCTTAGATCTTGTAATAGGAAAAGAGAGAGTAATCCTTCTTTCTGATATTGTGAGCTATCGAAACCCATTGTGATAAGATGTATGTTTTATCTCTTGGACGAAAAAAAGACGGTGTGGTATAAAGAGTTTGTCCTCTTCTTATTTTGAAATAGGGTTGCTAGTAAATCTTTGAGGTTCTCAATGCATGAGGAATAGAACGTGGACAAATAATTTGCCTCCTTTTCTTACTTGTTAATCTTTTTTATTTGCAAATTATTGTAATTTCTAAAAAAATGGATTTTAGTTGACATAGTTGTTTTTAATACACCAATTAGATCCCCCTTATGCTTTCGATCCTACACTAATCCATGCATTTCTTACCTGATCGTACACTAATCCATGCATTTCTTGTGCATGTATTTGCTTAAAAATCATATGAAAAAAATATGAATAAAAGAAAAATAGATTTCTCGTTAGATATTATCTATTAAATTATTATAATTGTAATAAAAATAATTGAGAGGAACATCCTCAAATTCTTGAATAAGAATTCCGTTAATCATCTATTTATCGTGATTCTCAAACTTATATTTTTCCAAATTTAAAATTATAATAATTATTACCTACTTATGATCTATTTATAATTGTAATGGTTTCTAATTTATAAATTATCCCAATCTCGCTTCATTAGTTGACTATTAAATTAAAGAGCTAACTTATAAGTAAATGTTATTTTCATAGTTTAAGTATTTAATTATATAATTATTCAATTAAGAGTTTAAAATTTTCACCCATTAGCTTTTCGATCCTAAGCCCTCCTTGTTATCCATGACAATAAATTTATCGAATGAGACTTGCCGAAAACACTATTCTGTGTTTTCTTAAAAATTATATACAATATAAATGTTGGTCATATATATGTGAGCTCAGAAAATCATGAAGTGGGGATTGGATAACAAGAATTAATTAATGCTTTTTTTCTTCAGCTCAAATGCTTGAGGAAATATTTCAATAATAATTCCTCCACTTTCCAAATATCTGGCCCTTATCCACAAAGAATATGATAAGAATGGAATAATTCATGAAGCCGTCAAGGCTAAAATAAGCGCCAATGATTCTCTAGGATGGACCCCTATTTATATAATTGTCAAGTTGCATGACCCTTATCTATATATGAGTTAAAAATGCATCCAATTTACTTATTTGTCCGAGATAGAATCATGAATTAGTGTTTTTTGTTTTATGTATTTTGAAAAGGTCACAAGACTTCGCAACAAATGGTGTGGTTGATTTTATTGATGACATATTGAAAACTACTAATTTACCAAAAAAAACTACTAAGAGATAATTGATCGAACTCACTATTAAAAAAAAAAAGAGAGAAACGTTTAGTGCTTTAAGCAATAATGGTTTGTATTTACAATTAATACCTTTTTGGGATACTAGGACTAAATAAAATAAAACCTAGAACATTCATAATTAATAAATAAAAAAACTCGTAAACTGAAAATATTATCTTTTTTATTACAATGATTTCAAATTTCATCGCGAGTACCAAAAAGTTTCTTCGGTAACATATACGACCTATTGAATCTAAGAACATTTCAAAGAAAAAATAATAATTTTTTTAAAACGAAAAAAAAAAGCAATGCAACTGCCTCAAACCAGATTTTGATTATTCTAACTTCTTGACAAGATCATTCACACCACAAGATATAGTGCTTGAAGGTTTCAAATTTTCTTCACATTGGACGAGGGCTACTTTTATTTCGTAATTTCATATCATTTATTATAGAATGGAACTATAGCAAACTTATGTAATTAACCTTATAATATAAGGGATGGTAGATGGTAAACTAAACACATTAGTAAACTTCGACTTGAGTCACATAAAATTTTATTCTACCAACATCAATATGAATCATTCAAGTTTTCTAATCAATAAGTAATTTAATTTTCTATGTCATTGACGTGACACAAACTTTTATGGAAATAAAACTGAAGTGACTTCAAAATTGGTGAAATGGCAACTTAGTTAAATGATTAAGATTGAAAGATAATTAATCCGAATATTGATTTTACAAAGTTTCTATGATCATGCATGATTTAGAGTTTGCAACAAAGAGATATATAGAAGAAAAAAATGGCAAAATTAAAAGTTTTATTTCCTTTCGGATCAAATATATCCACCAAAGTGAGATTTCAGAATATGTATTTATGACTACGATTTCATAGTGTCGAACAAGCGTTGCGGTTTGGGCTCCGAGTTTATTCATTCCATCATATTATTCGTGAATATAGGCCCATCACTTTTTCATGCACATGGATTTTCTTTTTTTTAGAAAGTTCCATATATAATAGGGATGAAAGTAATTTGGGTCGGATCGGATTTTCGATTGAAATAAATTTTCGGTCAAAAAAAATCAACTGTCACTTTTCGAATCAATTTTTAGAATTAAAAAAAATCATCCTAAAATTATTTTAAAAAAATAAAAATAACCCTCTAGCGGGTCAGTTTTTTTGGGGTCCTACTTTTATATAATTATATTTTTAAAATATATCAAATAAATTAAAATTAATATAAAAAATATTTAATTTGATATTAAATATAAAATATACTACCAAAATTCTAAAGTTATTAAATTAGAGTTTAATAATGTGATAAAAAAAGTATGAAATTTTGTACAAAAAATATTTTAACTATAATAAAAGAATTGATAATATATGTATTAATTATATAAATAAAAAATAAGCTCCATTGGCCTCTACGATTTTTTGAATGGGGCCTTAATTTTAACGGATGGATTTTAATTTATTAAAAATTATCCTCAATTATATTTGGACCCCTAAGTTTTAATTTTTTCAGGTTTGTCAAATTTTTCTTACACTCTAATACATAAACACAAACATTTTTATTAACAGAAAATAATGTGTTAGTAGAATGTCATACAATCTGCCTTATGATTTTGTTCTAATAGTGGCAAATTGTTGATATTTTTGGTATACTAAATGGTCGTACTCAATTCCTTTAAGTTAAAAAAAAAAAAGAGCAACATTAGTTACGCCGCTGACGACTCCTCACAGAAAGATTGCCCACAAGGCCAAGTCCACAATCTCGAGCCCTGCGAGTAGCATGCTCCACAACATTAGTTAGGCCTGTCCCTTTGTTATTGTCCTACTAGAGCGCAGCCGCCACATTGGATTCTTTTATTGACTAATGAGATCGAAAAGGTCAAGATATACTGAAGAAGTGTATTGCTGCTGCAAGAGTATGTTTGACATTAAAATTTGGGTCAAATTTTGGTCTAAATTTCAAAACTTTAGTCAAATAATAAATGTGGAACTTTCACGTGATCGAAGTTCTCATTGGGCGAGAATTTCATTTTTTTATTTTATATTTCAACTCTTTATTATATTTTAAATAGTAAAATATTATTAATTACTACTTAATATTAATATTATTCATTAAAGTATTATCTTAAATAATAATCAATTATAGTATTTTATTTATTAATATATTATCATTCAGCTTATAAAAATTAATTCTTTAACTTAATATAAATATTATTTTATATTATATTATTAATAACATAGGAAAATAATAAATTATAATATTATTTTTTTCATAAATTATAATATTAATATAATGATTTTTTGTAAATTATTATTTTAACTAAATAAATATATAATATTTTAATCTATTATAATTTAATACATTATAAAATAATAAATTATATCGTTAGCTCTTACTTTTTATCTAAACACTAATTAAAATTTATCCATCAAATTAACTTTTCAAATTTTTATAATTACGATTTTCATCCAAATACCACGCCTAAACTTTTTAATTTGAAAAACTAATGGAAACTTGAAATCTTCAACCCAAACACAACCTAAAATTGTGTATGATTCTGGAACTTGGGCTAGAACTTGACCCAAATAAAAGAACTTTTGTCAAACAGCAACGGGAACTTATCAACTTCTCATCACGTGATGAACGACTAGAACTTTTAGCCAAAAATTTTAGCCGTAAAGTTCTTGTTATTAGCAAGAACTTATTTATTTTTATTTTAAGTCTAAAAGTAGGTAGAGCTACTTTTAAACCTATAACCTATTATTTTAGTAATATTATTATATGTATATATTATATATTATATGAATATTATTTATTTATTATTTATGTATTATCATAAATTTATAATTTATTTAGCTATAATAACTAAAGAAGTACATTTATTATTTATTAGAATTTACTTAGTGTTATAATAAAAAAAATTCCCTTATTATTTATTATGAAAATATATTTTCTTGTTTAAATGTTGAAGTAAATATTTTTATTTATTTTACTTATCATATATCATAATAAAAATTAACTAGTATGATACTAGTATAATATAATTAAATTATTAATTATGGTATTCTAAATAAGTTATAATTATATAATCATTTTATATAAATATGATGTTAATTTTTCTTTTATATTTCATTTTTTTAGTTATTAATTAGTTTATCTTAATTTTTTTCTTCTATCTAATTTGCTAATTATAAAAATATTGTGTAGTTAATAATATAAAAATAATCTTATAAAATAATAAAATATATATATTTACTTCTTATTTTTTATTCAAACACCTATTAAAATTTATCTATCAAATCAACTTTATAAATTCCCATCATTATATTTTTTCATCCAAACATCAACTTAAACCTTTCTATCTAATTGATTAATTTTCAAAAATTATTTTTTCTTCAAAATTCTCGTACCAAACACAAGGAGAATATCTAGCCACATGAGAAGATCAAATTTTGAGACAATTGGGGACCTAGTAAAAAGTAGTCGCTTATCCAGTTATCCCTCCGTCTCAACCCATATTGGTGACCACCATTTGTTTTGAGCATTATATATACCTCGTAATATTAACTGAGTCGACCGATACGAATTCACCCATTATATATACCATTCGAATTCACTCATTTTCAATTGGCTCAGTTCGTGTTCTTGATTGGATACCCAAGCCAACTGATCAAATCTTACCTTGACACAATGATCCAACTAATGAGTGCATTTCATTTTTAAAACCCGATCGATTCCATCTAGCTTAATGTTTAAATTGCCTAGAGATTAATTTATACTAAACAAACTGTCTATATCCACAAAGATTATCTTACATGTTGAAAGAAACTTATATCATCACTTTAAAATTTATAATAAACAGTAGTAGATATTAAAAATTTCACAAGTAATTAAACCGATGATCATGATTTTTTTGTTCTCTATTGACCCACTTAAAATTAGTCGAATTGTGTCAACTTGAATTCAGTTCATATCATACTTGGTCCTGTTAACACTGACACACACTATTCCATATTTAAATGAAAATTTTACTCACATGCCTCACTAGCAAATCATTCGTGATTGAATAATAATAATAATAATAATAATAATAATAATAATAATAATAATAATAATAATAATAATAATAATAATAATAATAATAATAATAATAATAATAATAATAATAATACTAATAATCAAAACATTAAACAATTCTAGAATGACACTTTATAAAACGATTATAATACCTATTAGCAATAAGTTTTTCATTTTTTATAAATTATGATTCTATTATGAGATTATTCAATATATATATATATATATGGGTTAATGGGGGTCATACGCCTGCGCAGGCGTATGACCCCCATACGCCTAACGCCCACCGTTGGATCTAATCCGACGGTGGACGTTGTTCATTTTTTTTTTGCATCACTTTTGACGCAGAAAGGATGGCCGGCGTCGGCGGCGCACGACGGGGAGGAACGGCGAGGGAGACGAACGGTGGGGAGGAAGAGAAGGAGGAGGCTGAGGGCAGGGCCGCCGGGGGAGGACAGGAGATTCGCCGCCGCCGAACTCTCTCTCTTGTGCATGATCTCCGGTACCTTTCTTCGTCATCGATCGAAGAGAAAGGGGGAGAGAAGATCGCGGCCTTTGCCTTGTCGGATCCCGATCGGCTGCCCTCGCCTCGTCGCCGACGATGTCGATCAGAGAGAAAGGGGGATAGATCGGATCTAGCAGTCATCGCCGCCTAGCCCCTCGCACCTCGTCGCCGTCTAGTCGCTCGCGCCTGGTCGCCATCGTCGCCTCGCAGCAGCCATCGTCGTCGTCGCCCCCCGTCCAATCTATGCACTAGGCGGCGGATCCGCCACCTGGAGGTCGGAGAATGCCGCCTCGCGATAGATCCGGACGGCCGCCGCCTGATCCGCCGCCTGGCGACCAAATCAGGCCACAGCCGACACAGATCGCTTGGCGGCCGATCAGGTCATGGCCGCCACCGGCAGAACCAGGAGAGGGAGAGGTGCGGCCAGATCTAGGGAGATCGTCACCGGAGGAGAGAGTGCCGCCGGAGAGATCGTATCACCGGAGAGATCGTTATCAGAGGAGAGATCGTCATCGGAGGAGAGGCCCACGGTCCGATTTAATCGGACGGTAAAGGGCAGGCGTATGGGGGTCATACGCCCCATTAAATCTATATATATATATATATATATATAAGCTGAAAAGATGTGGGCATTCTGAACACATCCTAGAGAGCTGTCAATCATGGACTCGATTGGGCTCTTCTGCACGTCTCTTGGTGGCACATTTACGCCACTAACGCCTACAGATCGCAGAGATCTATCGCACTTACATGATTACTAAATTCCTTTTGGTATTCATATATATGTTAATTTTTTTAGTTTGTAAATCAAATGTGTTTAAGTTAAGAACTGGTGTACTTAATTCTGGACTGGACCAATTAATTAAGTTGGATATTTTAACTAATCTCATGCACGCAGTCAATTGTTCTTGTGGTGTTGGATCGAAAACTTTATTCGGATTGTCACATAAAAAATAATCATATGATAGAACGTAAACAATAGAGCGACTCTATATCCATTTGTAAATACACTTTGATGCTATCGTCTTTTATGCATGCATGAGTAAAGACATATATAGAAGTATGGTTTCTTTTGTACACGATCTTCTTTACATGCAAGATGAGCACCAAACTTTTTTTTCTGATCAACACAATGAATATATGGAATCTTAAAGAATGGAAAAAGGGAAAAAAAATAAAAGAATGAATATAGAAAATGTTCAAAAGAGAGAAAAAAAGGAATAAATTATTTTGATTGCGTGGATACCTAACGGGATCATTGGATGAAGTGCTGTGTTACGTCGACGTGGTCGTATATAATATTATATAATACATATATTAAAAAAATTCAAAAAAACAAAAAGTTGGATCATGCATGTCATCATGAAATGCAATTTGTTAATTTGCTTTAATTCCATCCCTCCAACAGGAGATCGATAAGGATCATTATACGAAAAGGAAGAATGATGAGGTGCCTTTCAATCTTGTTTATGGTTGTAAAGCGAGTGCACGCTTCACGTTGTGGAGCTCCTCCACTCAGCCATGCTTCGGTCAATACTCAATAGCTACGCCCACTGATACATGTTTTTGAAGTATATATAGTGACAGTGTAACACTTTTTCTCTTTAGCTTCTCTCAGTAATCAGCGTAAGTACGTACATACAACAATAACAACAAAGTCTTATTCCACTAGGTGTGATCAGCTACATGGATCATACGATAGTTAGAATACGTACGTACGTACATACATACGCATTAAATTAAAATATGAGATAGTTAGAAAGTTATATAATATGTGAAATCTCAGTAGTTGCTATATATAACCTTGAATTAGTTATATGAATTTTTTTTAGATAAAGGTGCTTATAGCAAGGTCGAATGTAGACACAATCGCAAGTGGAACAATATAAACATTTTATGATTGTATTTTAAACTCAAGTAGACGTATACTCTACATCGCACTCTTCACTACGCTCAATTTATGTTATACAATTTTCTTTTGCTCCAATTTTCATACGTACAATCATGCCTTTGCACGAGCGCATGACGTTTTTATTTTGGGTAGCCGGTTGTCCACCTCGCATGATTACATCGATCCTAACTAATTTAACAAGATCAATTACAGTGATAGACAAGATTTTTAACAAAAAATTTCTATTAACTCTTTAATCAGGGAGTGTCGTATGTAACGTGAGAATATGCATGATCTAGTGACGTGTAATTCCATTAAAAAATATCAAGTTTAAATTTATTGTATTTTTTCATGCATCTTCGACCGGTCAAATTTGGTAAAATACAAATGAAATCCGATCAAAATTCGGATTCAACCGATCACCGATCGATCTATCTGATCGAAATAATTTCTAAAATAAAAAATAATTTGAACATAAAAAATTTATTAAAATATATAGACATTATATATATATATATATATATATATATATACATACTTGAAATGTATATTGGAATGTTCTCTTGTCACAAATATAGTTTTTTACAATATTTTTTTATTTATAACTACCTCACAAAATTTTTTTTTAATTTATGTTGATAATTTAATTTATGTTACTTTATTATATCATTTAATTTGAATTATCTTATTTTACTTTATTATATTATACTTTATTTTTTATTAAATAAAATATTATATATTAATAATATTATAATAATCTCTTTAACTTATTTTATTCTTTTATTAATTTATATCATCCAGTTCGATTCAATCCAACCAATCCGACTTAATCCGTTAATCAATCTAAGTCAATGATCGGTCGGGTCTTATAACATTGCGATGTATATCACTACAAGAAAACTGGAGATTACCGACGGTTCGGTCGAAACCGTCGGTAATTTCCCCAAAAACCGTCGGAAAACGGTGTTTCCGACGGTTTTTTCGACGAAAATTGGGACGTCCGAAAAACGGTCATCGCAAATCAATTTCCGACGGTTTGGAAGGAACCGCTGAAAATTTTGACGGATTTTCGACGGTCGTGACCGCCGATATTTGCGGCGGTCGACAAAACCGTCGAAACTTCGGAGGGTCACGACCGCCGATATTTCCGGCGGTCAACAAAATCATCTAAAACTCCGGCGGTCGACAAAACCGTCGAAACTTCGGAAGGTCACGACCGCCGGAGTTTTCGACGGTTTCATTGACCGCCGCAAATATCGACGGTTGCTATCGTCGAAAATCTCGGTGGCCGTCGGGCGACCGCCGAAGTTTCAGCGGTCAAAATCGTCTCAAAGAATTTTTATAACTTAAAAAAATAGCCGGCCAGCGGCCAGATTCGATCGCAGTGGCCGATGTCGGATCCGGGTCGGTCGACGGGGGCTGGCGAATCCGAATGCCCGACGGCCGATCCGATCGCCGAGCGACCGATTCGGCCGCTCGACAGCCGATCCGGCCGCGAGAGGCCGGATCCGTCGCTAGGCGGCCAGATCCGAACGCCCAGCGATCGATCCGGCCGCTGGAGGCTGGATCCGGCCGCCCGGTGCCCGATCCGGCTGCAAGAGGCCGATTCCGACCGCAAGAGGCCGATTCTGACCGCCCGACGGTCGATCCGGCCGCGAGAGGCAGGATCCGGCCGCGAGAGATCGGATCGGGCAGCCATGCGGCTGATCCGGCCGCTGAGCGCCGAATCCGGCTGCCAGCGGCCTCCTGCCGGAGAGAGAAAGAGAGAGGGTCGCCGGTGCGGGAGAGGGTCGCTAGCGCGGGAGAGGGTCGCCGGCATCCGGTGAAGGAGAGGGTCGATGACGACCGGTGCTCGTGGGCCGGGAGAGGAAGAGGGAGAGAGAAAGAGGAGAGGAGGGAGAGAGAAAGGAGAGGAGGAGGAATTATATATAAGGGGAAAAGATGAGAGAAAGCGGGAAAAGAAAAAAAAATAAAAGCGGGATAACGAAATTTTAATTACCGACGGCTCCGGTCGTCGAAAACGTAAATATTAACTATTTTTAAAGTTACCGACGGTTGTGACCGTTGAAAATATATTTAGTTATATATAATATTTATTTTTTATTTTACCGACGTCGCAAATTACGACGGATTTCAAATCGTCGAAAATTGTCCGTCGAAAAATGACAATTTTTTTATAGTGTATAATTACTTTATTATGCAACCCTCCGAAGTAACAAGTGTGAATTAAGGTGTTGCAAGTTTTGGGAACCTTAACTTAATGTGATGTCATTAAACTAGGGATTTAATGTTATACGATTGATATATTGCATTGATTGTTGTATGACAAGACTGTTGATCTCGTGTTGCAGGCAAGACATTAAACTAGGGATCACGATCGAGACTAACTGATGTATTTAATTACACTAATTAAAGAGATGTAGTGCTTAATTTGTAGACCATGCACCTGATGACATGGGCAGTGCTAGGGGTACATTAGTGCATGCAGAACACAATTCAAGTGGTTTTCGTGTCACGTGATTTAGCAATAATGTCATCTTATAATTATATTTCATGGATACGGTAATGCCAGTGTATGTGTGTATATATATGTTAATTTTTGCAATATATTTATGGGAAAAAGTTTAATCATTCAATAAAAGGAATCTGAATGTTTTCCGCAGGCCCACACTTTTTGTACAATGTGGATGAGGGTAATAACTTTTATTTTACATGTTGGAACGTTGAGAATTGCCTCTTTTCAAGAAATAAAATAAAATTTTCCGTTAATTTTGCTTAGAATATACAAAAGTACAACCAATTAAAAAACTCATTAACTAATATAGGTGAGTTTAAGTAATATGCAATAAAAAGATGTACAATAAATGTTGAAATTGTTAACTGAACTGATTAACTAATTAAGAACGAGAATGGGAATAAGTTCAAAATCTTCATCATCTATTTATATTATATTAAAGAGAGAGTACTTTAAATGAGAGAATGACACTTGACATCAATATGAATTGACAAGTGCCCCTAAAAATAGTAATTATTATAATTTTAGAATAACTATATAAATTTTATTATTTGTAGTTATATAATGGTATATCTTTATCTTATCTACATGATTGTATAGTAATTATAATTTATACAACTTAATGATTATTAAAAATAAGTTTAGAAATTAATAAATAAACTAAAATTTTAGAAATTAATCTATATATATATATATTATTAAAAGGATAGTTTTAAATGAGAAAATAACATCTAGAATATTGCAAAGTGTCATTAAATTTATAATTAATTAGAATACTAATTATATATGAATATTATTTATACACTTATTTATGAAAATAATTATTTGGCATGAATATTATTTATACACTTATTTATGAAAATAAATTATTTGAAAATTATCTTTTAAATCATTTGTAAATAACTAATTAGAATATTATCTATGAAAAATTTTCAGAGTTATTTTTTACATGTATTAAAAAATACTATAATAATATCTATACTAGGAGATAACATTTTGCACATTTATAGAGTGCCACATGTTCATATACTAATCACTATTATTTTAAACACTTAATAACATATACATTAGGTAACTAATTTATTAACTATCTAATATGGTAATCTATACTATATTAAAAGGAGAGTACTTTTCATGAGGAGATAACATTTGGCACATTTATAGAGTGCCACATGTTCATATACTAATGACTATTATTTTAAACACTTAATAATATATACATTAGGTAACTAATTTATTAACTATCTAATATGGTAACTGAAAGAAAACACTATAATCATTAAAAAAAATTAATAAAACTTTTCATGAGTCGACGTGAAGAAAATATAATCATTTTAAAAAAATTAATAAAGTATTATCTCATGTGATAATTATTTTTAATAATTAATTATTAGAGTTAGTTACAAGATATCATTGGACAACTAATTAATCATTAAAAAATTTATCCATATATAAATGAAGTAAAATAATAATTTACAAGATGATAGTAATTATATAATTTTATTAGAATTAGATACAAGATGATAGTAATTATATAAGTTTATTAGAGCAGTAGATGAATTAATTTTTCATAAATATTTTTAATTTTTTTATTAATGGTTAGTTGCCAATTTGAATGGTTAATTAGTAACCGCATATAGCAATTTTAAATTTATTGAAATATGAATTAATTTATTTATCATATTAAAAAGATGATAGTAAGAATGGAGGAAATTACATTTAGCAAACCACTCCACGTCTTAAAGCATAACTAACTAACTAACTAACTAACTATATATATATATATATATATATATATATATAAACTAATTAATCAATTATAATTTTAAGTTAGTGATTAGTTAATAACTTGCACGGTTAATTAGCAATTGAGACCAACTTGAAATCAAACTTTATTTCATTGATTAAAAATAATAAAAGGTCAACACAATTATATAATGACATTTGCCATATTTGGATGTTAATGGATTCTAAAGATAAATCTAATTTAATCTATAAAAATATTTCTTAAAGTAAACTTAATTTCTATGTTAACTAACTAAATTTAATTTTATACATTATCTTTTGAAATTAAATCTCACACGCCAAGTCTATTAAAAATATTATCTTAAATAGTTGTCCACTTAATTGTAAGAGTATAACTACCTCCCATACAGTTTTCTTGCCGTAGAATGCTTGTAAATACACCATTGAGTAAATCACTGCACATGGAGATGACTTTTATATGCATATGAATGGTCTCATTTGATCTTTACTTTTATGCTTCACGCATGTATGAGTTTTATATTTTCTCATATCAGACATTTGTATATGCTTGCATGTATGGTGACATGAACTTATGAGATAGATGATCCTACACTTATATATCGTAAAATTGTACAATTTAATTTAACTTTTATTTAGTTTTAGGTCCTATCATTAAGCCACTATTGGTGAGGCCCATCGTAACTCCCTCTCTCTATCATTTTTTTACTAATTTAGTTCTGATTTGATTATTATATGCTATAATATTATAGTAAGTGTTGGACTTTTTTTCCTGGATAGCATTAATTTGATTATTTAAATAAACAAATTTATGTGTTGCTTTTTGTTTGGCTTTATTTCTTTTAAAATGAGAACAATATTAGTGATGTCAATTGATTTAATATGCAACTCATATAGTAATTTGTTTATAGTTGCATTCTAGATTTGATCCATATTTTTTATGACTGTGGATACTTATTGAAAAATTTAAAAATTGATTCCTATTAAATTTATATGTATAAAGAAGTAAATAAATTAAAATTTACCAATTTCTGATAATATATTCTTCACGACCATATTCGATCATACTTTTTCTTATATAAAAAATTTCCTTTAAAACTACGTGAGAATTGTAATATAAAACATTTAGGGGATTGTTTTCATGGACTCTTGAATCACAACCATGTAATTTTTTATATATAATTTATTTGCATGCACGACATTGTTTTATTTTATTGGGTAATGATACACGACTTTCTCTTTTAGATTTTTATTTTTTTATATTCACAAGTAATTAGCCAAAAAAGTATCTTGCATTTTTTATTTGGTTTCTTATTTTTTCATTTTTATAAGTGAAATTATAGTTATGATATCATATATACATAGGAGGGTAGAGAAGTTCCCGTTGAAGGAATATATTAAAATAACTTTGCTACTCTTCATTAGGTAATGCTCTAATATGGTGCCGCATATAATGTAGGCCTCAGCTGGGTAGTAGAAAGAGGTTAATTTCCTTATACGGAGCACAAGTGTAATTTCATAGGGTACTACGGTGATTCATACATATAATAATGCAAAAATGACAAAACTTGTATGGGTAGACATAGTTCTCATGCTACTACCACATTAAGAGCTTGTCAAATTATACACATATATATAATACTATTTTCTTAAGTATGCATGGTTGGATAAAAAGAAAAGAAAAAATGGGCTCAGCCAAAAAGGGATTTTTTTCAGCATATTGATTCATAATGTCTTTATTGATAAAAATTTTATTTCTTAATCAAACAATCTTATATGACGATCAAGAGAGTTGAAAGTCAAACATAAGTATCATACACATTTATGAATATTTATTTTTTAAAACAATAAATATAATAATTTACTTAAATTTAAATATATTTATTAATATTATAACTTTATTTCACCACCCGCACATCGTGCGGAAGATAAACTAGTAATTCTTAAAGATGCACTACCCATTACCACCACGATGCACAAATTATACGGGTGTTGCAAGGCTATTTGTTCCTTTTCCTTAATTACTGTCTTAATATTATAATTTGGCTAAACGAAAAGTATATACATGTTACGTAGAATGATTTTTATTCTACGAATCTACATATATACTTTAAATTGGAAGTACTAGTAGTTCTAAAAGACAGCACACTCCTGCCCTCTTTACAGTTAGATCTATTTCTTTAAATAATTTCAATGCCCAATTGCTCATTAATTAGTTGATTACTTTAGACTTTAATTGGTGTGTCCATAATGTAACTAAAAAAAGTATTAATGACTCTTTTATCTATTTTATATATCCTTACATTTCCTAAAAAAGATTGACATGCTAATTAAAGAATGAGTTTCTAATATACACTATCTTGTTCTACATTTTTTTTAATAATAATAATAATATTATTATTATCATTATTTCCATTATAAATTATTTGTCATTATTGCGATTTAGATTAATTTATGTAAAGAATAACCATTTGATGAATTCATGGTGATGTCTAAATTAAATTTATTTTTCAAATATTTAGTCAGTTCAGTTTTGAAACATTTAGTAGCCGAAATTCGAAAATGAAGTAATTATCATATATGATTACGTGTGTGTCACCGCAAATAAAAATATACAAAATTTCTTTGTCAAATAAGAGGCATACAGAATAAATATTAATTAAATAAAAATAAAATATGGTGTAAAAGAGCCCTGGTATCCATGTATCATTATATTCTAATTTATAGTAGGAGTTTATTTTTTTATAGAATAAAAATAATATAAAATAAGAACGACTTTAAAATTCCAGGGGTGACGATGGGAACACTCTTTAATTAACTATATGCATTAACATTATATATTGTCCCAGAAAACATAAAAGGCATGACAAAATATTGAAACTTAACTTAGTTAGCAGGGTAGTGTCCAGTGAGTAGTTGGAAGTTAATAGTTTCATATTCAATTCTTGATCACTTGAATATCGTTTTACTCTTTACTTTGATTTTAAATTAGTGAGATGTTAATAGCCTTGAATAACGAGGGCCGAGTGAGTATAAAAAAATACTAAAACTTAATTAAGCATATCAAATCATTAATTACCGAATTTTTGTTGTAAAATGTACTACCGGATTTGTTGCCGATCAACTAATAATTGTAGCTAGCTAGCAAGATTTGTCTATGGACCATCAAGATTTTATCTATGGTGCATCAAGATTACAGGTGTATCGTTAATTAATTAATTTATATTAGAAGCAGCGCCCGGATGCATCATTATGTATCGTTTTTGTCGTCCTTAATTAATTATGTCTCCAGATATGATGCACAGCCATCGATTGCTGTTCATGAGTCTCCGAGAACTTAATTTTATATGTTACGTTCCCCTAGGAAAAAAGAAACATAAAGAATAAGCTGAACTATATATGCTGTGAGAAATATGAACATATATATATGATCCTTGTATTGTATTGCTTTCGAAATGATCAAACATTGTTTTTGTACCTCGAGAAAGATTGAGTTGATGAAGTGATCAGCTGTCAGCACCAGCACCATATATATATGACAAGAAAATCTTTATACAGATCATGAGTTAAGTCAATCAAATTTATAGATAATTAATGTATGAAACTCCATCCGTATATACAGTGAAGATTGATGGACATCCTAACTGGCCTACATAAATTAATTCCTCTACACTAATCGCAAGATTTCCACCAAGTAAGCAGATTTTATACCAATTGATTATTTACATAATATATATATATATATATATATATTGAGCTAAAGAACTGAAGAAGAGATACACCTTTTCAGTATTAATGGTTATTAGCCCACTGGTTTAAGTATTTTGATGTGTTCATCAATCTTCTTAAAAGTTTAAGCACAATTAAGAAAGAAAATATTTTTTTATTAATAATTTAATGAGATTTAAACTCTTGACATCTTATTTTAATATCATGTCCTGATCAATCTTCCTAAAAATTTAAGTTATTAACAGCAATAATAATTTTATATACTTAACAATATATTGCAAAATTAATAAATAATAAAATATCAATAAATAATCATAAAAGTTAGTTAATATATTGTTTAATTAATTTTAACTTCATTTAGGAGGGGATTCAATTAAACTTTAATTTAACCATAAAAGTGCAGTATATAGACACATATACCTAGAACGTGGATGCTTAATTAATAAATAGTCAGAATTTATTGGAGTCAAGATTGCGATCTGTCCACATATTTTCTTGCGAATCGATAAAATGAATAATAAATCTTACAGATTGGCTCACCTGTCGAGCTGAGATCTTTCAATCATATTTAATTGAAATTTAGAAGACTTGTCAAAGTTAACATGCTATAAATCTTATGATGCTTTCTGGATGAAACTCCTGGTTAATCATTCTTCTTCCTCTCTCTCTCTCTCTCAAAAAAAAAAAAAAAAAGACTCAAAATCTTCACATTCTTAGGTGGATAGTTTGGGTTCATCTCTCCTAATTTAGCATGTCATCAGCCACAATGATTCCAGTACCCCGAGATTAAAGAAAATGGAAAATCAAAATTCAGAATTTTTGCTTATATCTTAAGATTCAATACATTGAAATGAATCAATTAACTAATGAGAGTTGCTACCACTGACATTTAGTTAAGATGATTCCTCTTCTAATGATATTTTTTTCGAGACATGAAGAAGTGATTAATTAATTATTAAAATGAATGTTCAATACCATAAAAAATATTCTAGATTGACATATATAATCTTAGAGGTGATGCATTTATATGATTAATCAAACTCCAACGTACAAGACATGCAATCATACGTTTATATATCAGTGTCACTTCTCGAATATTGGGTCAATTAACATTCCCCATGCCTAATAACAAGTGATAGACTTTCAAAAAAGATATATAGTTCTAAATATGTGTGTTATATATCGTGTTGGAGCCTTGGAGGAGTCAAGCAAGTAATTAAGGGCCTACCAATAATGTGCTTCGCAACATCAACACGTTAGAAGTATAATTATAATTCTACAAGTAAGAAATTGCAGTTGTTAATCACAAGGTAAGAACTATGAAAGATTAAATTAGGCATCATTTGCTAGGGTTGAAACTTTTGTTTGTTCTCCAATACTCCAATGATAATTGAAAAAAAAAACAGTACGCTAACGAAATTTTACAAAATGATTGTTATTTAGGAGGTCAAATTTTCTAATGGACTAATGGAACAGTGAGAGGATTATATACCTTTAATTATGTGGAGAAAGAATGTGTTACGGTGTCAAAGTCACGCATGCCTAAACGAATTAAGAATTTTTTTTTTACAAAATGCCAAAGCAAGAGTCAAAAGGAACAAATCTCATGGGAATAACACAGCAGCATGCAGGACATGTTCTCTCAATGAAAATAACTTGATATGATCGTGCAGATCATGGAGAATCAACCGTCCCCAAAAGACTCGTTAATTTTGCTTCTTGTATCCCCGACGACGTTATTATATCTTAGACACATTTTTGAAGATGAAATCGCCCATTTTTACATGCTTTGTTTAATTTCAGGCATGAATTTTTTTATATATTCCCTTTTGTAATTTTCAACCTTGGCCATGTACTTTGTATTGTAACATATAGCAGAAGATTTCATACTTGTAATTCTAAGTTTTTTCTTATTTAAGATGAGGATCTTATATTTTTTTCTTCCTAAAATCTGTTTTGATAGCTGAATGATGCCCTACTAATAGGATTGAACAACAATTTACTTCAGAGGTCTAATTTGTAAAACCTACAACTGTTTAGTAGTGTCCTTAATGTCACAAAGAATATAGAAACCTAATAATGCATAGTTGAAATAAGCTAACATCAAAATTCAAACAGTTCATGAAAATAAAGGAGGCATCGTGCGACTTAATTTCTAGGAGTCGAAATATTCTCCACTTATATATATCGAATTTTGAACAAGATCTCAATCATCGATCATTTATTTATTTCTTACTAAAGAGAGTGGATAATTAGCTCGCATAATATATATACACTACATATTAAAGTCATTAATGAGATCATGCCTGACTTATGGAATAATTGATGAGGATCCCTAACGTTTTGTTAAGTTAAGAGATATTATTCGGCAGCTCACAACATAATTTGTTATTTAATTCTTTAAGCACAAGGATATATAGCTCGAAGGAGTTGGCGCCTACGGAGATTGTTGCACACTTCCCTTAGCATGTGCATGCATGCTTGTTGCACAAACAACCAAGAAAAAGAAATTATATATGTATTATATATTTACCTTTGTGACTTGTGAGTTGATGTGAAATATTCTGCCAAGATCCTTGAAAATTTTATTTTACACCACCACAAGCATCTCCTACTCCTCCCAAGGTGCATGCCCGGCCGCCCCTTGGATTACGTCTGCTTTCAAAGATTATATTCCTCACGGATGCTATGTGGGAAAAGGAATTAGTGACCTGAAGAACACACGAAAAATATGTATGTATACAAATATCTATACATATTACATATGTATGACAATACTAACTCATAATAAATTCGGAAAAAAAATTTATATGTTTATATGCACGATGCATATGATAAAAAAGAGCACGCATTCTAATATACGTATATAAGAAAAATAAGTATACTACATACTTATATACTACGTATACGCCATAGGACGTAGATAAATCATATAAATGTGATTGCAACTTTTTCATTATCGATGGTGAAACATAATTGCTGAAAAGAGCTGCACTGAAATGATCAAAATTAATATTTAAGGTCATATATATTTTCTTTAAAAGTATTCTTAAAAATAGTTGTCATCGTAGGATAATTAATCCCAGCGTGTAAAAGTTAATAAATCATTTACCCATCCCTGAGAATTCGTCATAACTAAAAGTTCTCATCGCCAAAACGAGAACAACAATCTTCTAACTATAATTTTATCGTCGATTGTTTCAAGGATAACATGATGTGTTTGGAGATAAAATGAGATTTGTCTTAAGCTTCATCCCATAATTAATTCGATACTACTAACTTAATATAATAGCAAAAAAACTTTTATCTCCAACTAAATTCTACCTAATGGAATATCGACCTCTTAAAAAGAAAGACACATGCCCCCATATGATGGTTATGATTTCATTCCATGGAATTTAATCCCCACGTTGGGCATGCCAAAGGAATAACTACTAACACATTGGAGAAGGTGGATTGCATGTGATCTTGGACTATACATAATTCAGATGTCGGCATTCTCTTTTTTTTTTCCTTTTTTCCTCCTTTTGTAGTTTTAATTAATATGATGGACTATGCCAAGTCGCCAACTAAGTCTTTTGATCATGCTATAAGGTTCGAAATGAACCAAGATGACATAATTCCTTATTCCAAGATAAGGAGGATAAAGCCCTCAAAGTAAAAAAAGCATGCCACCCATCGGGCATAAGTTAGCCAAGAACTTTAATGTAAATAAAGTGGTGAATCTATCCGATCAAGTACGAAGGAACCATAATTATATACTAAATTAATTTTCCGTGTTACCATAATTATATTTTCAATTTTTTTTCTGTTTACGAAAATGATTTGTAGTCAATGTCTATTATGTTCCTTCAAATTTTATGACGAGATTACTTCTAAAGGTCAACTCGTTGGTTTATTCTCGAACATAAACTGAAAGAAAAAAAATACACAAAAGACAAAATTTTAGGAAGTTCAAACTTAACTACTTCTTCTGTTGTTCTCCACGTATTCTTATTTATTAGGTTATGTTCTGTATTATTAGCGATTTGATAATTAGATAACGATTTGATAGTGAATAGCTATTTAAATAAACATTTGGTAAAATTAGTTGTGAAATTAGAAAAAAATTAGAATAAGGATAAAATTAGAAAATACATTTGAATAAGGATAAAATTAGAAAAAAATTATAAACCTCTAATATCTAAACGTTAAACATTAGTAGAAGTAAACTTTTCAGTATTCTTATTCAAAACAGTAAACTCTACTTATTTTATGTCTCTTACTAAAACAATATATAGTGTTTGAACTGCTTAACGCTAATTCAAACACTCTTTTTATTATTGTCAAACATAATCTAGTCCGAGTATGACCCAGTATAAAAATGGACAAGTTCGTCTATGTAATGCAAAATTAAAGTGTACAAATGAAAAAAAAATAACTTACTAAAGAAAACTGTAGAAAAAAAAAACTAAAGAACAAAAATAATGATTAACTTAATTATTGTATTATTTTATTAATGCACCAAGAAAGTAATATAAAAAATTCAAAATAATAATGAATTTGAAAAAAGAAAGATAAATTATTTTAAAAAAAAATAATAATGTGCTTGTCTGGTAAGTGATCCATCTCAATTGCTGGACAACTTTGAAAAATTATCGCGTGATTTGTAACAATCCGTTAAATTAGTCCAATTAACCGATATAATTTGGTAATGGCCACACCCGATATTGGATCTAAATCCAATTAACCGAACCTATTAGAAGATCATCCAATCCGTTAAAACCACGAGGTCACTTCTTTTTTGAGAGACCAAATTAAGACGTTATACAATAAATTTCAGTTGGCACATTAATTAGTTGGCGATGGAGAATTAGCAATCTCGAATTTGTTCTTTTGACATGGCTAATTTGACTGGGGTGTACTATCCGTCTATTTTCGTCCTAATTATATGTCTCGTGCCAGAGGCCAAAAAAGAAATTAAGCCAATACGACGATTTCAAGATATGCAATATTACTCAAATTGTATCATATGCACGTCATATCAGACTAATTCTCAAATGGGTTAAGATGTAATTTTCTTATAAGAGATAACATATATATATATATATATATATATATATATATATAAGGATTAATTGAAAGATGTTGAGCGCATCTCAATTATATTTCTCTGATTGACGATTAAGATAATTAATATTTTTAAATGATGATTTTAATTATTTTTTATTCGATTCATTGATTAGTGGATTAATAATTAAAATACGCTCCTTCCAGAGCGAAAAATATTTTGAAGGTATATATATATGAGGAATATTAGTGTTAAATCGAACATTTTGATTTCACACTCAAATCAGTGAATATCGACCGTTATAATTATGCATGAACGATCCACTGAACCTGATTTTTTTCATTTGAACTCGGTTCAACTAAGATATTTCAATTTTCACCGTCTTGATTATTAATGCATGATTATAATGATCAAAATTCACTAATTTAAGGGTGAGATCAAAATATTTGATTTAACACTAATATATATATATATATATAGTTGATATATTCGGAGAGGTGTAAGGCTGATGAATGAGAGTCTAAAAGGAGTCGATAAAATACACAATCATTCGATCTCGATCGTCTTGAAAACGAAATTATGTTGCTTACTAATCATTTAATAAAATATACAGTTGATTTATTTAAAACAAGTAAAGCACCAAACCAACTTTCTCACACACATCATCATAATCACTTAATTCCCACCATCATCATTCGCAAGGTGTAAACAAATCAAGCTTAATTTGTCTCTCTCTTAACAAAGAAAAAAAAAGGGGGGGCGTGCACATGCAGATTGGTGGACCTCTCCCTGCCACCTTCCCTTCTCATCCCATCCCTTATATATATGGATACATCTTTGTGACCCTCTTATTCGTGCACCTCGATCGATCCAGCAGCTTCTCATCGATCAACCTCGTAGTATATACCGCATAACTGCAAACCTCCTACCACCCTCGATTGCCACCGCCGCCGGCCGAAGCCTGGTAATCATGCCAGCACCTGACGATCCCCGATCCGGCGACGGCCATATCAACGACGTGGCCGCCGTCCCGTCCCTGACGGCTGTTCATCCTGTTCCTCACAAGATCATTACAGTTTTCCCTGTTACCCTTAAGGTATATATGCATCCAACTAGCTCTCTGTTTAGATCACTATGCATTACGACTAACTATATATGTACATGTGCCGATGTGCAACTTTGGATTCTGCGTGCAGTTCGAAAAGGTCCAATACAAGGTAAAAGTAGGCAGCAGCGGCGGCGGCTGGTTCGGGAGCTCGGGCAGCGTCAAGGAGAAGAGCATACTCAATGGCATATCCGGAGTGGTGTGCCCGGGGGAGATACTGGCCATGCTCGGCCCCTCCGGCAGCGGCAAAACCACCCTTCTCTCGGCCCTCGGCGGCCGCCTCGCCGGGGACCTCTCTGGCAAGGTCACCTACAACGGCCAGCCCTTCTCCGGCGCCGTCAAGCGTCGCACGGGCTTCGTGGCGCAGGACGAGGTGCTGTACCCACACCTGACGGTGACCGAGACGCTCACCTTCGCGGCGCTGCTCCGGCTGCCCGGGACCCTGTCCCCGGCCGACAAGGCCCGCCAGGCGCAGCAGGTCATCTCCGAGTTGGGGTTGGAAAGAGTGGCCCACAGCATGATCGGTGGGGCCCGTGGGGTGAGGGGCGTCTCAGGGGGAGAGAGGAAGAGGGTGAGCATTGGTCTGGAGATGCTGGTGGACCCGAGCCTGCTGCTGCTGGACGAGCCGACGTCCGGCTTGGACTCGACCACGGCGGCTAAGATAGTCGGCATGCTCAGGCGGCTGGCGGCGGAGAAAGGGAGGACGGTGGTCACGACGATCCACCAGCCATCGAGCCGGCTGTACCGTATGTTCGACAAGGTAGTGTTGCTGTCGGAGGGCAGCGCCATGTACTACGGCCGAGCGAGCGCCGCGGTCGACTACTTTACGACGGTCGGCTTCGGGTCGTCGGTCGACGGCGTCAACCCAGCTGACCTGCTACTGGACTTGGCCAACGGTAAGTTATCGTCCATTTTTTTGGGCCCTCGATCACAGTAACTACATGATCTGAACTCCTATGACAAAGTCACTTTACTTGAGCAGTGAGTCTGCTGTCTTTTAGAAACATCCATCAGCCATCTTGTCTTCTTCTGGGCTTCGATTAGACTTGCTTTCTGACTTCTGAGTGCCATCCAGGTAGCAGTAGCACCTCCTTGTGCATTATTCATGCTTTTTGGTATCAGAGGTGTCAGTCATCATGCCTGACATGTTTTCGCAAAACCTTAAAAATGTTGGTGGTACTCCACCTGCAACTTCCATCCATCGTAACAGAGGCTCCAAACGGATGCCCACTGTGCACTTGGAACGTACGTGATCCGTAGGTGCCCAGTTGCAATGGTTAACTGTAGAAGGATGAGTTCGATTCCATAGTTGCATATATTCCATGACGGATATGCTCAGACACAGGAGGATGGATCCATGTCCCATATCCACATGATATTTCCCTTCCATCTATGTCCCACAAGGCATCAAGTCTGCGTCTTAGATACACTTTTAAGATGATAAGGATCGCATCTTTTTCTGATAGAAATCGTAAGATTCAGAATTGTGGCTCATATTTAGCCTTAATTGTTAGAGGTGTTGAACTGGAAGAAGAGAGAGATGATCCAACTCTTTGAAAAGTTAATAAACTTTGATTTGTATCAGGGATTGCACCAGATGCAAAGCCTGCCTCCGGGAACGGCGAAAACAGCACAGAGAAGCAGCAGAAGGCGGCGAAGGAGACCCTCGTCCGAGCGTACGAACGGAACATCGCGGCCCAGTTGAAGGCCGAGCTCAGCACGGTCGACCCGAAGGACTACGGCTACAGCAGAGACGTTGCCAATGCCAGTGAGTTTATCTTCATCAAATCAAATCGGCATTGAAAAATTAAGTTTATCTGATCCCAACGTGTTGCCTTTTTGTGTTGGCGCAGTGAGGAGGGAACAATGGTGCACGAGTTGGTGGGAACAGTTCACTGTGCTGCTCCGCAGGGGCCTGAGGGAGAGGCGTCACGAGGCCTTCGACAAGCTTCGGATCTTCCAGGTCCTCAGCGTGGCCACTCTTGGCGGCCTCCTCTGGTGGCACACCCCTTCGTCCCATATCCAGGACAGGGTAAACCTCTCTCTCTCTCTCTCTCTCTCTCTCTCTCTCTCTCTCTCTCTCTCTCTCTAAAACGCACTTCAACTCACTGTTGCTTTCTCTTTGCAGATGGCGTTGATCTTTTTCTTTACAGTGTTCTGGGGCTTCTACCCTCTGTACAACGCAGTGTTTACCTTCCCGCAGGAGCGGCCCATGCTGATCAAAGAGCAGGCCTCCGGCATGTACCGCCTCTCCTCATACTTCCTGGCGCGCACGGCGAGCGACCTCCCCATGGAGCTCGGCCTCCCGACCGCATTCGTCGTCGTCCTCTACTGGATGGGCGGCCTCCGACCCACTCCGGGAGCCTTCCTGCTCTCCCTCATAGTCATCCACTACAGCGTCCTCGTCGCCCAAAGCCTCGGCCTGGCAGTCGGCGCCGTCCTCATGGACGTAAAGCAGGCTACCACCCTCGCCTCTGTCACCACCCTGATCTTCCTCATCGCCGGCGGCTACTACGTCCAGCATATACCAGCGTTTGTGGTCTGGCTCAAGTATCTAAGCTACAGCTTCTACTGCTACAAGCTCCTGCTGGGCATCCAGTACCGCGAGGACGACTACTACCAATGCTCGGACGGAGTCATGTGCCCGGTGACGAATTACCCGGCGATCCAGTCGGTAGGGCTTGGAAACATGTGGACCGATGCATGCATCATGGGGCTAATGCTCGTTGGGTATCGGCTCATCGCCTACTTCGCGTTGCACCGCTTGCAACGAAGATGAGCAAATGTATGCAATAGCATGTACATACATATACACATGCGAAAAAAGAGCAAGAACTTGAATACGTATGTCAGGTGTTCTCTGCATCAAATGACATAATAGGTCGAAACCATCTCTGAAGTGAAATGAAAATGGTGTGGCTGTTAGGGTTTTTTTCCAAATGACACAACATGCTAATAGTCAACGGCTTCAACCGTTCAAATGAGAACCTGAATAAAAACTGCAATGCACAAGGCTGATCAAAATGTGATGTTTGACACCATAAAAAGTCTAGAACTGGTCATCAGTGATCATAAAAGATGATTCTTGATGTAAAGATGAAATGCGTGTATTCCCTAGCACACAACAACCTAACCATTCGAAACAAACATTTAATTTATGGCTTAAAATACACCAACCAAACCATTTGAAACAGATATCTGTAACTCAAGAAATGATTGATATTTTTAATTTATGGATCAAGTTATAATTTTTGGACCTTTTATCAAAGAAGCTATAGTTATCTGCCCAAGAGATTACAACTTCTTATACAAAAAAGGGAATGAATATATATGATATCTGTGGCCGAACAAAAAGAAAAGATATTAGGCTAAAGATGTGGGAAATGAAAACGATATCTTACAAGGTTATGTATTGCTGCAGATTCTTTGTTCTCTTTTTGTTTTTCAGTTTTCTGAAAGCACAGGACTCGATCTGCCTGATTCTCTCTCTGCTCACACCCATCAACTCCCCGATCTCCTGCAATGTCTTCATCCTCCCATCTTCCAGCCCAAACCTCCATCTTACCACCTGCTTTTCTCTTGGATTTAATGTGTCGAGAACCTTGTTCAGATCCTGCTTCATGAATTGCTTGATGAGTATGTCTTCTGAAGTCACAGCATCGGGATCGGCAATAACTTCCTGCATCAAGAATCAAGGCAGCATAAATCATTAAGGACTCAGACAGATGGATATAGTTGACAGGATATTGAAGATGTGAACAAACCGAAGGCTTCAGTGTCTGATTGATCCCGATCTTCTGGTCCAGGGACCTTGGTGCCTTAGGGGTCATCATTACAGCAGCAAGCCTCTTCATTGACAACCCTGTTGCCTCTGCAACTTCTTCATGATCAGGGTGCCGTCCATTCTCACTGTAGAGTTGTTTTTTGGCCTCTTTTACTCGGTAAGTTGCTTCAACCATGTGGAACTGTTTTCAGAAAATACTAATGAGTCATGAAAAAACTGTTTCATTTACAACATACGAAATAGGCAAACTTCTTCATGTCGCAAAAAGTTTAATTTTAAAAATATAGACTTCTTTTTTTTCCTTTACAAAGTGCAATAATATATCTTTTAAATGTGGGATCAGTAGGAAGACAAATATTTAGTTAAAACATCACTATAGTCAAATACCCCAACCCCCACCCCCACCCAACCCAAAAAAAGGAAACCACCGAATAGTCCATGTTTGACAAAGATGGATGTTATCCTGGATTCGAATACATAGAAAATGGCTTGAAAGAAACAACTTACTTTAAGGACTAACACAAAGAACACTTGTAAGTTATAACCATATGATGGGTATAAAATGTTCAAGTATCCATATTGAAAAGTGAAAAGACAATGTAAAAGTTGTTCATGCCTAGCTCCAAATTTGTTTGGCGATGTCTCAATCAAATTAAGGTCATTCTTAATTTCATAACCTATGGGCTTCATTTGGATAGTAGAGCCGTAATTCTTCCGAGTTATATGTGAATACACATTAGTTCGAAGTGTGCTTGGATGGTAACGATGGAAATTAAGAAGTTCACGTGATAAATTTTAGTGGGTGTTTGAATAAAATACAAGCATTGCAAATATAATATATACTTTTGTTAATTAATCAAAATAATAGTATAAATTAATTTTTTATTAAAAAGTTTGTTTAAAATATATTATTTAAATATAATAAATTATATTTAACAAAATATTAATATTTTAATGAAATGATAAGTAATAAATAATATTAAACTAATCCTTTTATAATAAATAAATTATTTTGTGAGAGAAATGTAAGAGAGAAAATAAGGAAAGAAAAAAAAAAGAAAAACGAATTTGAAAAAAAAGCTGTAGCGTAAAAAAAAATTTGAAAAAAAAAGTTAGTTCCGTGCTACTGTGCTCTGGTTCCAATCGGACGGTGGGAACCGAACCGAGGTCACATGACCCTCGGTTTCCACCTCGAGTTCCAGTCGCGGTTCCGCCAAAAGTCACGTCGTTTGGCATAAGGTTCTAGCTTGGTTTCGGTTGCCAAATGCAGCCATGGAGATGACAAAGAGAGCAAATCAATAATTCACACAAATTACATTTGAAGCCATTAATAATTTTACCTATGAATTGTAGGCTGACTACCATTTTACAAGTTTATCCTATTTTGGAAAGAAAATTTTAAACTAATTACCATTACCAGAAAAGTGTTTAGGACAGAAACTTACTGGTAAGCGAATTGTTCTAGATTGCTCTGAGAGAGACTTGCGAACAGCTTGCTTAATCCACCAATGTGCATAAGTTGAAAATTTAAACCCCTTTGATGCATCAAACTTCTCAGCACCCTTTACCAGGCCCCTACATCCCTCCTGTGAAACAAAAAGCTAAAGGTCAACATACAGAAGCCTCAAATCACACTAGGAACATTGGATTTAGAATCCACGAAATAAAGCAAGCACCTGAACAAGATCCTGCAGGTTCATTCCTGCACCTTGATAGTTTTTTGCAATAGAAATAACAAGTCGTATATTACTTTTTATCATTTTATCCTTGCAAAATGTGCCATAATTTAATCGTCTTCTCAGAGTTTTCTGGTCTACACCAGCAGCAGCTGCCCATTGGGCAAATGTTGGTTGGCCATTATTTCTTTCTGCAAGCTCTTCCCTAAGTCTTTCCAGCTTCAGTAGTTCCTATGTAAATTGATCAGTGAAAACAAACTTTTTAGATATTTGAAGAATATATTTCTAAGAGAATCGCATCACATTCTAGATTGCATATACCTTTGGCTAAGAAGACAGCTTAAACTTGGATATTATTACGGAAAAGTACCATGATGGACAAAATTCACAGCAAGTGGAGATCTACAAATTTATATTAAAGTTTGGCATGCAAGAAAGTAAAGGACAACAGATAAAGGATGAAGAGTTTCAAACTCCAAGTTAATGATAGGTATACCATTTTTATACATAGTTAGTAAAGCAAGGCAGATGTGATTATGATGATGGAGACTTATTATCAATTACAAGGAAAATGTGGTCAACTTAAAGCTGGGCATAAAGGAGAGTAGAAATAAATTCATACTTGTAAGTGGCGTGAATATACTAAATGAATATTTCAATTAACCAATGCAGGCAGAGTCCAATGCTCCACAAGAAATGAACTATATGTTTGACTTTTTTTTCTGTAGCATAATCTAATTATCAGAGGTAATCTGGCTCAACTTTATATCAAAATTCATTTCCACAACTCTCTTTTGGTACTAAATCATATGTCCCACTATGAGCTAGCAGAAAGTGCATAACACAAACCACATTTCGGCATCACACCAAAACCAGTGATGAAAAGAAGCAGTTTCATCCTTTTAAGTTTTTATAGCAAGTATCAAGAAGATGAAAAGAGGAGATGTTGAGATTTCTTCAATTGTCTTTTACCTGAATTCCTTCTGATAGTTCCTGCTCCTCAGAAGCCGTCAGAAGCTTTGATGTGCTTGTTGTCCCCCTCAAATATCGCAATGGATCTGAATAGTCAACCTCCTGAAAAGCAGTACGCTTTTTCTTGCTAGAGGATCCAAATTTTACAGGAATAACACCAGTACTCGCCTTCTCTGCTGCTCTTTCTCTTCTGGCTCTTCTTTCAGTTTGACGTCCAGATCTCACAGCAATGTTTTCAAAATGATATATATCTCCAATTTCATGTTCATCATCAGTTGAGTTGAACGTATCTAAATATGTTGATGGGTCTTCAGTAGAACTAACTTCACAGGGTTTCATTCCAACAGCACTAGAATCACCCACCGTTCCAACTGATTCCCTTTCAGTGAGTCTAAACAATTCATATCGCAAAAGGTCAGCATCTGATTGAGAGTCTTCTGTTTTGTTAGATTTTACAGATGGGACATTTCCTATTATCTGAGCTGCATCTTTTGCTACTTCCACAGCTGCTCTAGCAAGAGCAACTGCCTCAGCAGCTGCGGCTTCTATTATAGCCTCTTCACTTGTAAGTAGCATTTTCCTATCCAATGTTGTTTCGGTGCTCATCTGCACAGATTATCAAATGTAATCAGTAGTTAGAAACATGCTAAATTTTCTTCACATACTAAACTAATATGGTCTAACTTGTAGCATCGCAACTTTAAAAAAAATGCTACTAATAGTTTTATATGAAACTATAAAACTATTATTTATTACATGCCAGAAATTCAGTGACACCCAAGTACCCAACTATAGTTCACCAAGACTAGGTTTAAGTATCTTTCGAATATTCAATCCTGAATCTTAAAGTAGCTGAGAACTTAACAATAGATGTAATTGATGTATGTAATAGAAATTTTTTGAAGAAAGACAGATCTAACATTTGATAACTGATATTTAACCATAATTTTTTGACAGCAAAGTAGAATTTTGTACAAAGACGATTCCAACCTTTGTAGGGGGGCCAACAGCCCCCACATAAGTCAAAAGTCTAATAGCATCTAAAGAGGTTGCACGAGCCTCTAGCATGGTTATCCGCTCAACATCAACGACTGTAGTAGAAGGGGACATCACACACTGGCTCCGGAAGCAAATAAAATCTCTGCTCCTTGCTTCATTAAAGAATGAAGGAAAAAAAAAAGAAAAAAAAATCAGAAACAATAATGTAGTGACAAGAAGACCATGAAAGAAACTGCTAAGTAGATACATAAGCACGGCAAAAATGCAAGCAATGGATAAGTAAATTTGCGAGTTGAGAATATATCACTTTTCCTTGAAAAAAGAAAAAAACATATTGCACTATTTCATTTACAAAAGGATGAATCACTCAATGTACCTAAGATGAAGATATCGAATGAAATTTTGCACCTAGCATGTCCTTAGTAAATAAAATCACCAAGGTAATGACAATTGTATGCGAACATTTGAGATTAAGTGCTGTGAGAAGCATAATTTTGAATATTTCTACTCGAAAATTCAGACAAATAATCCATTTTATGCAAGTAATCCAGAAATTATCACAGGACCTCCTACATTTTCGAAAACGGATACATGATCCTGTCCATTCTATGACCCAACAATTGATATAACTGAGTGAAATCAAAGAACAGAACACACAAGGCGGATCAGAAGAGCATTAAACCTAGCAAACGTTATAGCAATCCAGTATCTTCATCGCAAAGACAATTGGGACATTCGCAGGACAAGGAATGAGATCCATTTCTATGCATGCTATGGGAGCTGTTTTACCATCCTCCAGTAAAATTAACAATCAATTGAGACGCATGCAAAAAAAAAAAAAAAATCTTTTTTCTCCAACTACAACCTAGGCGCACAATTTATGCTCAGAAACGATTCTAGCGAGGTCGTCAGCAATGCCAAAGTTTATGATAAGTGGGCAGAGCATCCGAACTAAGCGACAGGCTCGAGTTCTCACGATGTGGGGACTGGAGACAGGGTCGGAAGTGGGCTTCTGAGGAGGAAGGGCACTTGAACTGGGGAACCAAGCATGCCATTGCCTTCGTGGCCGCCGCCGCGGCCCTCCAACTATTGCCCCCTTGAGCTCGAGAACTTACAGCGCCGGCGTCGGCGTCAGAGCTCCGGTCAATTTGACGAGGGGAGTAGGAAGGTAGTAAAGCGATGGCGGGATGGTGAAACGGAACCGGATGAGGTAGAAGTGGAGGGGGAAGTGGAGGAGGAGAAGCGGATAAGAGGGCTGGAAAGGGGAGGGGAGTGGAGATGGACGCAGAGCCGACCACGGAGTCCGATGGCTGAAAGAGGATAAGACTGTCCGCCGCGTGAACCGGACCGGTCGTCCCAGTTCTTGCACGAACCGTATACTACTTCGTACAACCAATAAGCTCTCTCTCACTAGAACTTGCCGTGACACGTGAACATTCTCAGACACGAGATCTTGTACGGCGATTAGGCAAAAGAGTATCTAATCAAAAAGTTTTATGATCGAGAGTCGTTCTTATGGACATTCGATAAGAATATTAAACTACTCGTTATAGGTCCGTCGTAGTAAGGTAGCCATTTGAAGTTTGAAGGGGCAGTCGAGGTATCACGGAGTACTGAAAAAAAAATCACCGACGTGGGTTTTCACCTCACGCTCAAGATCAGATAGTAGAATTAAGAAAGCTTACTTGCATTAAATATAATGAAACGTAACATACATATGGGCTAATGAACTGTAAGTATAGGAACTTTTTGATGTATTATAGGTATAAGAGTCCTATTACAAAATGAAAAATATAAAAGATGTACCCTGTGGATAACGTAACTTGGTCATTCATAAGGATAGCCTTAAAGGATAATACTCTAAGGGCGAATAACTTGATAATCCATAATATTACGCAGTACGGGACGATTGCATGTTCGACGTTGAGCGATCGAGAATTTTAAATTGAGTGGCACTGTGCTGCGAGGCTTCACACGTCTTGTCACGAGAAAAGGCTTCGTGACATTCTTCCCCACCAAAGTCGGTGACACTCCCGACGTCGTTGTCCGGGTTTCTTCGGATCTTCGTCTTCAATTTTGACTTTGCATGTCTAGTTGAATTTTGTCTTCTTTGCCTTGACTTCTACTTCATCAACATCACGCAGCGTTAGAATGTCTGCGCCAGTGGAGTCCACCATCTGTGCGGTCTGACTTCATCAAGCAACTATACGTCCATTAAGTCTGGCTTCGATTTTTCTAGACTTACGCAATGTCAATTTTTTTTGTTTAACTTTTTAGGGTGAAACAACTCTCGTATGACTCCATAAGTAGATCAGGGAAAGAATTGCTTCTGAATCTTGACAGAACACGTTGAGAGTCTTGTCATTTGACATGCATGACTTGATTCAATGTCCCCATGCTCTAGATAGTTACGACATAGGGTCTTCCTTCCGTCGAATGCAAAATATGGGATCATTTCACTCTTGAGGTCATTTTGGGATTCCGACGACTTGAGGCAACACAAAATTCTTTGATGATATCATTTATAACTTTGTCTGCCTCGGGTGCCAAGTCCGTTATTTGTTTAAGTTCTTTGATGATAAAGCTCTTTGATGAGATCATTTATTTGATAAAGTTCTTTTATGGTATCATTTATACCTACTGTTGGAAATAAGTGGGGAAGATGAAACAAAATCAGACTTTAAGGCACAATGTATCACTATCTTTAGAGAGTTATTTGCCTCCACATAAAGTTTGTTATCGAGTTGCGGCAATAATACTCTCAGGATACAACGAGGTTTTAGAGTCCGACTAGCAATATCGAAGAACTCATAATCTCTTACTCAATGAATTTGCAAAGTAAGGAAAGAAATGAATGATCTCAACTCAAGAGAAGACTAGTATTTATAGGTGATGAAAAGACACAATTCTTCATGAAGGGATACAACTCTGTGTATGAACATGTTTCATTCAAAAATGCACATTTACAAGCTTTAGTCTTTTCATTCAAATATGTATTGTTTCATTCGAACATTACGCTCTTTCATTAAGCACCATTTTGAGTATGAATATATAGTTCATTTGAAATTTGAAATCTACAAATTTCATTAATTCCCTATTAGATTGCAAATTTTAAAAATATTAAATTGTACAATTATGCATACTGAAAGTGATCGTTAGATTTGAACATTTTCTTATTGTAGACTTTTCAAAGTTCAAACATGTAACTTGTATCTATTATATTTGAACCATTACCCTTAAGCCTAAACCGGAAAGGTCACACACACAATCGTGTTTAATACTTCGAATAAGAGAGTAACATTGTAACACTATTATGGCCATATGCTCATCCTAATTTCATGAATATTTATCCGAGAAAAACCTCTAAAACTCTGGATTAAAGTGGCACCACTTCTATATTCATAAAGGTAGAATTCTTCGATAATACATATTGATTTCGGTTACACATATCCATTCATTAAGAGCTTTTAACTCATCCTCAATAATATTTGCACTAAATCCACATTCTTAATACACTAGTTATTAAATAACTTGTTGTTACCTTTTGAACCTTGTGACTAGATTTTTACTAGAATAAGAAAGGGTTTTCATTACTAATAATTATAGATTTTAAACCCATTTTCACAAAAGAAAGTCACTTTTTCTCTTGATATACATTTTGTCAACGAGTTTGCCAAATTATCAGTTGATTTAACATAGGTGATAGTAATCACACCATCCTTTATCAACGTTCTTATATATTTATGTCTCAAGCTAATATGTTTAGGCTTTCCATTTAAAATTTTACTATAAGCCTGAGACATGATAGGTTGACTATCACAGAATACGAAAATGGCTAACACAAGTTGTGGCCACAACTTGATATCATAGAACATGTTTCTTAACCATTCCGCTTCTTTACTTGCAGTTGTCAAAGTGACAAATTCAGCCTCCAGAGTAATACAAGTTTGTTTCTTAGAAGCCCAACAAATACCTCCTCCTCCAATATTAAAAACTCAACATGTAGTAAAATTGGTGTCACTAAGACTTGACATCCAACTTGCATTTGTATATCTTTCCTGTGCAATCGGATAATCATTATAACATAGACCCAAATTAATAATTTTCTTTAAATAACTCAAGATTCTACAAATACCTTTCTAATGATCCACACTAGGATTATTTGTAAATATTGATAATTTGCACATAACAAATGTATTATCGGGTCTAGTGCAATTCATTGCATACATTAAATTTCCTATAACACTCGCATATTCTAATTATGCTATTCCCTTTCCAGAATTATTATCTAATTTGAAATTAGGATCATAAGGAGTATTAGCTTGCTTGATTTTAAGATGATTGAATTTCTTCAATAATTTCTCAATATAATGAGATTGGCTTAGTGTAAAACCTTTATCATATTTTGCACTTTAATGTCCAAGATTGTATCTAATTTATTTAAATCCTTCATTTTAAATTTTGAAGATAGATACTTCTTGGTTTCATGAACATCATAAGTTCGTACCAAATATTAGGGTAAATTACACGAATGGTCCTCCAACTTTGAGTCGATTTCTAATTAGTCCCCCAACTTCAATTTATAACTAGAACGTCCTCCATCTTTCATTTTCTTGCACGCTTAGTCCTCCTGACCGGTGATCACAGGTTCTCCGGTTGCCTTATTTACGTGACTGACTTTCTCTCTCATCCACGTTAGCTTAAGTCGACCACGTCATTATAAAAATTTTAAAAAATAATAAAAAAAGATGAGGTTGTCCACATCATTAAAAAATTTTAAAAATAAAAAAAATGAGTTGCGGGAGAGAGGGAGGAGGGCGACCGCCCCCTCCGGTCGAGCTCGACCAAAGGGGGGCGGTCGCGCCTCTCCCTCTCTCTCCCACGCGTGCTCGTCGTGCGGGAGAGAGAGGGATCACCCCCTCCTTTTCTCTCCAGCACGGCAAGAGAGAAGGAGTGGGGCGACCGCCCCCCTCTAGTCAAGGCGGTCGCCCCCTCCCTCTCTCTCCAACACGGTGAGAGAGAGGGAGGGGGGCGACCGTATTGTCGGAGCTGATCGAGCTCGACTGAAGGAGGGTGGTCGCCCCTCTCCCTCTCTCTCCCGCAACTCATTTTTATTTTTTAAATTTTTTTAATGATGTGGACAACCTCATCTTTTTTTATTATTTTTTAAAATTTTTATAATGACCTGGCCGACTTAAGCTGACATGGATGAGAGAGAAAGTCGACCACGTAAGCAAGGCAATCGGGGAACTTGTGATCACCGGTCAGGAGGACTAAGCGTGTAAGAAAATGAAAGATGGAGGACGTTCTAGTTATAAATTAAAGTTGGAGGACTAATTGGAAATCGACTCAAAGTTGGGGGACCATTCGTCTAATTTACCCCAAATATTAATAAGTCATCCACATACAAGCAGATAATCACTCCCTAATTTTAATAAATTTTGAGTAAATACACTTATCTACATCATTATGGTTAAAGTCATCCGATAATATTATCGAATCGAATTTTTCATGTCACTGTTTAGGCACTTGCTTTAAGCCATACAATGAATTAATCAATTTACAATTTTTTTTTCATTTCCTGAAAGCACATAGTCATCTGGTTGTTCCATATAAACTTCTTCATCGAATTCATCATTTAAAAATGTAGTTTTAACATCCATCTGATGTACATGCAACTTGTAGATGAATGCTAATGTTAAAATAACTCGAATAGAAATCATCCTAGCAACTATTGCATAGGTATCAAAATAATTTAGGTCTTCTTGTTGTCTATATCCTTTAGCAACTAATCTAGCCTTAAAAGTTTGTATGGTGTCATCAATATTATATTTTCTTTTAAATACCCACTTGTACCCAATTGGTTTTGAACCTTGTGGTACATCCACGAGTACCTAGGTATTGTTTGATGAATAAATTTCATCATCAATAACTTCTTTCCAAAATGTTGAATCACTTGAAGTCATTACTTCTTTATAAGTTTGTGAATCTTCTTCCACATTCAACATTATAAGAATTTTATTAATCACATTACTTATATTTCCTTTAACAAGAAATACTATTAATTTTGATGAAATAAAATCAGGACCTAAATCTTTTTCTTTTCTTATTCGTTGACTTTTTCTTAGTTCTACAGAATCATTGTCACTAGGACATGACTCTTATTACCAAATATTTGTGGATCTATTTGTGAGTTCTCAAAACTAGAATTTGAATCATTAGAGAATTTATTTTCAATAAATTCTACATCTCTGGTTTCAACTATTGTATTAAATGTCAAATCTAATATTCTATATGCTTTGAAATTTTGAGCATAGCTCACAAAAAAATCTTTCAAAATTCTTAGTCCTAATTTAGTTCTTTTATGATCATGGACTCTATAAAATGCTAAACGCTCACATACTTTAAAATAACCTATATTTGATTTTCTTCTTTTCCATATTTCATATGGAGATATATTTATTTTTCTAAAGAGAATCTTATTATGAATATAATATGCAATCAATAATGCTTCACCTCATAAATTATAAGGTGATTTTTCATTTAAAATTATGGAGTTAATCATGTCTACTAAAGTACGATTTTTTTCTTTCAGCTAATCCATTTTGGTGTAGAGATTAAAGTGTTGTACATTGATGTACAATACCATTGTTTTAAAAAAATATATATCAAATTCAGCAGAAAAATATTCTCCACCTCTATCACTACGAAAAAAATTTAATTTTCTTTTCATGCAGATTGTCAACTCTATATTTATAATGTTTAATCATTTCAAACGCTTCGTATTTGTTTCTCAATAAATATACATAAGTATATATAGAACAATTGTCAATAAATATTATAAAATACCTTTTCCCTCCTCTAGTAAGGATCTCATTTAATTCACAAATATTAGAATGTATTAATTCTAACACTTAGTGTTTTTCTTTCAATTGTATGAAAAGTTTCTTCGTAGTCTTTGATTGCATACAAATTTCACATTTATTTTTAAAATACTTATCACTAAGAGATATGTAATTATTTGTATGCATATTTCAAAGAGATTGATAATTTAAATATGCTAATCTAGTATGCCACAATGAACAAGAGCCGACAATACAAACGGAATAATCATTCATATTATTGATACTGAGTTTGAACATACCCTCATTACAATATTTTTTTTCCACAAATACATCATTCTTAAGCAAGATAAATTATCGGATTCAAAATAATTTTAAATCCTTTCTTACAAAGCAAACTAGCAGACACCAAACTTTTCCTCAACTCTGGAACATAAAGAACATTCACTAATGTCAATTTCTTTCTAGAAGTAAAATTAAGTTCCACCGTTCCTTGCCCAAGCATTTTAGTCGAATTGTTATTTCCCCTAAGAACTTTTTTATTGACAACATCTTCATAACTTTTGAACTTCTCTCTATTGTTACAAACATGTACTGTAGCACTTGAATTAAGCCACCAATCACAATGCTTGGCAGATGATGTCATATTTATTTCCATGATCACACCACTTTGAACTTCTTCAATTCCTTGGATGACCATTGCAACTAAGTCCTTTTCTTCAGTAACATTGGCATTGGAAGTAGGAACCTCCTTAGAATGGTTGCTCTTCCTTGGTAATCTGTATTGGTTGGCATAATGCCCCTTTTGTTATAATTGTAACAAATTCATTTTTTTTCTTCAAATCTTGCTTGTTGCTAGTATTAGAAGAAAATTTTATCTTGCATTTCTAAGCATTATTCTTCTCAACTTCACCAACATAATTCACTTTAGAATTCTATGAAAGATGCACAGTATCACGCTTTTTATTTTCTTCTTTGATGCACAAATCCCTTAGTATTTTTTCTACTGTAAAATCATTTGTTATATGCAAGAGTTTCTTCTTATAATCATTTCAAGTTGTGGGCAATTTTGAAATTATTGCCCAACTTATAGTGACTCGGGAATCGTAATTTTTAAGTCATGAAGCCTATTTACTAGGACTTGTAATTCATGGACTTGATCCAAAATGAAAATGTTATCAGACATTTTAAATTCGAAATACTTCATCATAAGAAATTTATCAATACCTTATCGCTCGGTGTTATACTTGTCCTCCAATGCTTTCCAGATTTTAGGAGGAGACTTAATTGACATATAAAGATCGTAGAGGTGATCGGACAAGATGTTTAGGATGTGTCCTCTGCACGCGAACTCATCGTCTTCTCTTTTCTTCTTTTGCTCTGCAACTTTTGTTCATTATTATTCGCTTGCATCATCAATCGATTCTTCTATTGGCTTCAATTTTGGATCCAAGATGTATGCGACACTGAGCGCCGTAAGTAGGAACATCATTTTATCCTTCCAACGATTGAAATTAGTACCATCGAAACGATCCAATTTCATGAACTCTTGATTCATCACTTTGAACGCAGCATTGGTCTCTATTTCCATCTACATAATAACCCTCTAAAATTGTTGGAAATAAGTGGGAAAGATGGAACAAAATCAGACTTCAAGGCATGACGTATCGCTATCTTTAGAGAGTTATTTGCCCCCACACAAAATTTGCTATCGAGTTACGGCAACAGCACTATCAGGATACAATGAAGCTTTAGAGTATGTTGACTAGCAATATCGAAGAACTCACAATCTCTTATTCAATGAATTTACAAAGCAAGGAAAGAAGTGAATGATTTCAACTCAAGAGGGGACTAATATTTATAGGTTATGAAAAGACAAAACTCTTAATGTAAGGACACAATTCTTTGTGTATGTACATGTCTCTTGTGAAAGGTTGCAATCTTTCATTCAAAAATGCACATTTACAAGCTTTAGTCTTTTCATTCAAATATGTATTATTTCATTCAAACATTACACTCTTTCATTAAGCACCCTTTTTAATATGAACACATAATTCATTTGAAATTTGAAATCTAGAAATTTCATCACCTACACATTATAAATATAGGTAAATAAGTCCTAGTTGATGAGAATTTTTGTACTATTAGATATATAACTTATGATCGGTACGAATGTCATAAAAATGATCACACATCTTCATCTATGAAAAAAAAAGGTAGTGGAAGGAGACATCTCCTCATCACAAATTAATATTCGTTCATTGACATTAATTCACTTTTATCAGATAAATATTTAAAAAAACATACACAAATTATGGACATGACAAATATGTAAATATTTATTGTAATAGGAAATAAATATAATTTACAAAAAAATTAATGTCCGATAATTTAAATTTCTAGTAAATTTATTCAACAGTTATTTTTAGATATATAAAAAAATCAAAGAAAAATTATATATATAAGGATAAAATCAAAGAAAAAATCTAAAAAAATATAATATATAAGGATTAAATCCATTTCATATATATATATATATATATATATCACTCTTATGTGAATTTACACATTATAGAAACTATTGAATATGCGATATCTACTTTTATGCTTAGAAGATTTTTTTACTCGACTTGATCGATAATAACTATATAATTTCTTTCGGGAGGATAATCGTATGATATTGTCCACTTTGTCTCTTGGTCCGTATAGTTTTATTAAAAAGCGTCACACCTAGTGAAGGATATATCATCATATATATTCAGCATTTTTTCGTGACTTATGCATATGTGACTAATTCAAGACATGCCTCATGTGTCATTCCCCCCATAAGGACTCAACGTCTTCGTTGAGTGATCACACTCCACCATACATAGAGGTCCATGCGAAATGACTCTGATACCATATGTAACACTCCCGTACAATATCCGCTTTGGTATTGCAAAATGATAAATTATTTTCCAAAAAATGTTAATGGATTTGTCTCGTCCATCCGCTATGACGGCATGTTAAAATTTATTAGATCATCATAACAGATCAAACAAGTTTAAAAGCTTATTGGATGATATCCATTAAATTAACTAATTAACCTACAATGATCGATCAAAACTGATTAATCGATCCATTCCTTAATCATCATTAGTGGCAACCATCAAGGACAACAACGATTAAAGGTCGGTGTTGTAACGCCCCCAAAATCACTCCTCCTGCCACGTAGGCAGTCATGTTGATCCTGAGAGCACTGCACTGCCTACTACACTATTGACCATGACCATTCAACAAAATGTATACGTGACATCAATATTATAATAAAATATAATAAGAGACTTTAATGTGAACATCAGAATATCAAAGAACATAGTTCATCCATGCAGTCTGTAACAAGATGAAAAAAGGCCATAATCTCAAGAAGTTCAAAAAGCGGAAGAAAGTCAATAGGCGGAATAACATAATGTTCATGACTAACAAAGATAATCATAACACTAGATGCAATTGAGGAAACTTTATGATGAAAGTAATTATGTGCAACATCCTCCAAGCTCTGAGCACTCCCACACATCATCAAGCATCATTCTCACCTGCAAAATCTCAATGCAGGAGAATCGAATACCCATGAGCAAAGATGCCCAGTACAATAGAAGTATAGACGATGAAATATAGATCAATGATAATCATATAACAAATGTATCAGTGATGAACAATAAAATACTCTGACTTCTATACATTGACTATAATGGGCCATATACTATGCTTTAACTATATTGATATATGTACTATGTTCCTTACTATGACTATACATTGTCTTTACTGTACTCTATGTTATCTGTACTATACTATGTTCTATATTTTACTTTATAATACTTTACTTTGCAGTGCTTTGCTGTGAGTTGCACTACATCTTTTACATTACTATAATGTCCTTAAAGTTAGTTGTCCTATGTGAGCTCGACTTTATTAGATTGGAATGTCAGAAGTGCCTCTCTGAATCTATAAAGCCAGTAAGCTCATAAAGGAAATGGGTGTAACAATGCATCACCTATGTCGGAATGCAGGTGGGAGATGACCTGCACTTCAGGAATAATGATCATTTAAGAACATGTAGGTTCATTGTCTTCTTAGTTAGCTACATGTCCCTCTGCCTCAATACTATGTTCTTCTAGGAAGGAGTGTGACCATTGCATCACCCTTCTTCGAAATACAGGTGGGAGAGGACTTGAAATCTTAAGAATAGTGGTCATTGAAGATCAGTAGGTTTGTTGTCTCCTCAGCTAACTACCTACCTCTCTATATACCATACTATGATATTTGTTCTGTACAATGAGACGGCACATAGCAATCCCGTAGCTTTATCTTTACTTTACTTATCTCTGCTTATCATGATGTCTATGAATCAGGATCCAAATGAGTACTAATGTCTGTACAATAGGATTCAGTCAGTTATATGTGAACTGGATAGAGTCTCCGGCTAGAATTCAAAAGTCTAACTCAAATCAGATCAGTGTCCGACTCGGATCATATCAGAAATGATTCAATATCTCTCTCTATTAATTAGGGTTGGGTTGAACTGATTAGTTCGAACCGATAGATTGGACTGGACCGGACCGTCTGAGATGGTTATCTGACTGAACCGGTCGATCATTTTTGGAACGGTTGACCGTTCTGCTCGGTTCGGCCGAGTCAAACCGGTCGACTTGAATTGGTCGACCGTCCGCTGTGGACCGGTCGATCGTTCTGTAGTACCAGTCGACCGGTCCGCTTGGATCGGTCGACTTTCTTCTTTGTCGGAGTTGGATCAGTCGATTGTGCACATGTGGCCGATCAATCGATTTGCTTATGTGCATCCATGGATCAGTCGACCGGTCTAGGTGATCGGTCGACCGATTGTAAGATCTCAAGGACGCGCACCATGCGTAGGATCGGTCGACCGTTCGAAAGATCGGTCGATCGATCATGAGATTGAATCTGTTCGGTGACTTCTGGATCAGTCGACCGATCTGAAAGTCAGCAGTGCGACTTGCACGTCGGATCGGTCGACCGTTCCAGGAACCAGTCGACCGATTCTCTCGATAAAAATAGGGTCGTCAGTTATCTTTCTCGATTCTGGCGGCCTTCCGGCCATCAAATCACTTCGATCAAAATATGAAAAATGAAGCTAACAACCTCAGGATCATGATGGACTATTTCTATGCATTAAAAGATCAATAATTCCTCATTTAAGGAATTTGAAACTCTAAGGTACCTTAACGTTGCTCGACTGTTGGAGTTCGCCGGAGTTATTCACGTCATTCGTGCAATCTTGCGGTCGCCGGTCATTCCTGATCGGCGAGGGGGTTCGCCTGGTCCCTGTGAACATCGAGGAAGCACGGTCGTGCGTCAGAGGGTCGTTGTTTCACTCTCGTGCATCGCCCTTGTTTCGATCTGCCGTGCGTCGTTCGTCGGAGCAGAAGAAGGAGAGGAAGATGAGGGGAGAGCGGCAGTCGGGCAAGAGTCCAAGGGGGCGCGAGGGTCTCTCGCGTCCCCTTTTATAGTATCGGCCGACCCTTTGGTCGGCCAGTTACGGGGCGCGATCAGGGGAGAAATTTTCTCTCCTAGTCAACCGTTGCCGTTCTTTCATCTTCCCTATTTTTTGAATCGAAAATCCTTTTCAAATTCTTTCATTAATGGCGATTAATTTCTGATTCATTTTGATTTCCTTCCTTAATTATAATTTACGTTTGATTTTGAATCCTTTCCTATTTAGAAAACTACATACGTTACATTATTACCCCCTTAAAAGAAAATTCGTCCTCGAATTTAGCTAAAAGTTAGGACTCACCGAATAGTTCAGAAAACTTCTCGTGCATTTTCGATTCTACTTCCCAAGTAGTCTCTTTTTTCTGATGATGCTTCCATGCTACTTTGACTAATGATATCCTCTTCTTTGCGTGTTGGTGCTCCTGATACTTTAATATCTCTGTAGGTTGTTCCTCATATGTTAGATCTTTCTTGAAGTTTGGTTCCTCAATTTTGATCACATTGGCGTAGTCATGCTTGTACTTCCAGAGCAGTGAGACATGAAAGACGTTGTGCACTCTGGCATATGCCGAGGGTAAGGCTAATCTGCATGTTGAGTCTATGACCATATTCAAAATATCAAATGGACCCACATACCTTGGACTCAATTTTTCACGCTTGCTAAAACGCATTACACCTTTGGTGGGGGAGACTTTAAGCAGAATTTGATCTCCTACCTTGAAGGTATGTTCTCGGCGCTTCTTGTCCGCATATGTCTTCTGTCGATTTTGAGCTAACTTCATCCTCTTTTTTATGAGTTCAACCATGTCTATGTACTATTGGGTCTGCTTTTGTAGTTCAGCGCTCAAGATCTTCCTTTCGCCCACTTCGCCCCAACATGCCGGAGAGTGACATGGTCGACCATATAGTGCTTCAAAGGGGAACATTTCTATACTAGCATGGAAGCTGTTATTGTAAGAGAACTCTATGAGAGGAAGATGCTTATCCCAGTTACCATGTCAATCTAGGACGCATGCTCTAAGCATGTCTTCCAGTCTTGGATCATCCTTTCTGATTGTCCGTCAGTTTGGGGATGGAAAGTCGTACTATAACGAAATCTCATCCTAAAAATATTATGGAGACTCTTCTAGAATCTTGATGTGAATCTAGGATCTCTATCAGACACGATGGTTGATGGGATCCCGTGAAGTCTAACAATCTCCTGCACATATAGATCCATTAAACTATCAAGGAATTGCTTTACCTTGATGGGTAGAAAGTGAGCCGATTTAGTGAGTCAGTCCACTATCACTCAGATGGCATCATGCCCTTTTTAAGTCCGAGGCAGACCCGTAATGAAATTCATCGCTATCTCTTCCCACTTCCACTGTGGGATGTCCAGACTCTTTAAGATCCCTTAAGGTTTCTGATGTTCCACTTTGACCTGTTGGCAGACAATGCATCTAGAGACGTATTATGTGATCTCCTTCTTTATGTCTGACCACCAGAAACTTCTCTGCACATCTTTGTACTCTCTGGGTGGATTGCAAATTCAGATTTGTAGCATTCGTTAAGCACTTCTCTCCGTAATTCAGAATTGTTTGGAACCATAAACGGTCACGGTACCTTATGCCACCATCTGATGAGACATTGAAGTTTGTAGTATCTAGGCTAGTCTTGATCATCATTATTTAATAGTCTGAATCTTTAACCTGTGCTTCAATGATTCTTCCTATGATGTCTGATATTATACGTTGCATCATCATCAGTGATCCGTCATGTCTTGCTCTTGGCGCCTATTTGAAAAGTTCTTCCATAAGTTCAAATTGTCGAAGGCGCATGAAGACAACAGATCCTTCCCATTTCTGACTTAGAGCGTCGGCTACCGAATTGGCTTTATCAGGATGGTAGTTGATAACAAACTCATAGTCTTTCAAGAATTCCATCCATCTTCTTTGGCGCATGTTGAAATTCTTCTGTGTGAAAATATATTTCAAGCTCTTGTGGTCAGTGTAAACCACGAACTCTTCTCCATACAAGTAATGTCGCCAAATCTTTAAGGCAAACACTACTGCTGCCAGCTCGAGGTCATGTGTTGGATAGTTGACCTCATGTTTCTTCAGCTATCGGGAAGTGTATGCTACAACCTTCCCATGTTGCATGAACACACATCTCAGTCTTGTACCGCTGGCGTCGATGTAGACTATGTAACAACCATTGTCTCATGGTAACATGAGGATGGGTGTTGAGGTTAGCCGCTTCATTAGTTCCTGAAAACTCTCTTCGCACTTGGGTGACCAGATAAACTTTTCTCTTTTTCTTGTAAGCTTGATTAGCGACAATGCAATTCTGGAGAAGTCCTTGATGAATCGTATGTAGTATCCTGCTAGATCAAGAAAGATTCTGATCTCAGAGACATTTTTTGGTTGTGACCAGTTGGAAACTACTTCTATCTTTGCTGAATTGACTGAGATCCCATCTTTGGAGATGATGTGGCCAAGGAACATCACCTCTTCTAGCCAGAATTCACATTTGAAAAACTTTGCGTATAATTTTTTTGCTCGCAAAGTCTCTAACACTATCCTCAGATGTTCCCTGTACTTCTCTATGCTTAGCAAATAGATGAAAATGTCGTCGATGAAAATAATCATGAACTTATCCAGATGTTCGTTGAAGGTCCGATTCATGAGGTCCATGAATACTACTGGGGCGTTGGTTAACCCAAACGGCATTACAAGAAACTCATAGTGCCCATACCGTGATCTGAAGGTAGTCTTTGGGACGTTTTCTTCGGCTACTCTAAGCTGATGATAGCCGCTCCTCAGATCAATCTTGGAGAAAATAATTGCCTTAGATAACTGATCAAATAAGTCATCAATGTGAGGTAGTGGATACTTGTTTTTCACTGTGACTTTGTTCAATATTCTGTAGTCGATACAAAGTTTCAGTGAGCCGTCCTTCTTTTTGACGAAAAGGACTGGTGCACCCCATGATGAGACACTAGGCCTGATGAAGCCTTTGTCCAACAGCTCTTGAATCTGGGTTTTCAATTCCTTTATTTCTACTGGGGTCATGCGGTATGGAGCTTTGGAGATGGGCGTTGTATCAGGTGCCACTTCTATATGAAAGTCTATCACTCTCTTGGGCGATAGACCACTAACATCTTCAAGGAATACATCAGGAAATTTTCTCACAATCTCTATGTCCTGTGGGGTCTTGATTGGCTCCTCTATGCACACTTGCCAGATAGCCTCTACACCCACGTTGAAGAAGTTTGTGTGCCTTTATGGCAGACACTATAATTTTTTGTTCCTTTCTAGCTATGCCTGACAATGACTTTACCGGTATCATGTGTACCTATGATAACCTTCTTTTGTTTGCACAATATAGAAGCATCATGGAAAGTTAGTCAATCCATGCCCAAAATTATATCATAATCTCTCATAGGAATGATGATAAGATTTACATGAAGTTTTTTTTATCTATCTCTATGGGTACATTAGGGAGATATTTAGTGGTGACTAAGGTTCCTTGTGGAGTCAGTATACTCATCTTATGTTCTAAGTTCATTGTAGTTATTCCTAGAATAGTGGCACACTCTTTAGATATGAATGAACGAGAGGCACCAGAATCGAACAATACTGTAGTGGGTAGTTCGGCTACGAAGAGCGTACCTCGAATGACCTCAGCGTCATTTTGTGAAGCATCCTCTTCTAAGTTGAAGAGTCTTCCCTGAACCAACTGTTGCTCATGCCTTGGGCAGTTCACGGCGATATGGCCCATTCGACCATAGTGAAAACACGCTCCAGTCTTCATTTGGCATTCCCGTGCATGGGTCCTGCCACAGGTGTTGCATAAAACTCGTTCACCTAGTACGGTTGGTGCCAGAGGGGCTCTTGGAGGCTGTTGCCTCTGTTGTTGAGCTGGGCGCCTTGACGTCTGCTGAAGGGGTCTTGGGTTCTATTTCTACGGTTGTTGAGGTGGAGGGGCTTGCTGTGGAGGACGCTGTGATTGTTGAGGAGGACGGTTATATTGTTGAGGTGCTGGATACGGGCGGGGTTGATTATTTCGTTGTTGGTGGTGACGGTTGTTTTCCTGAAACTGTTGTTGCTGGGAACTTTGCCCTACGTTCTGTTGAACCCTCTTATCTTTTTGAAGATCTTGATGGTCCTTCTCAGTCATTGTGGCCAAGCTAACCATCTCATCCAGGGTTTTATAGTTTCCTGGTCTTGTTTGAGCTCTTAAAGTGGGGTTTAGCCCGTTAACAAAATGCTTCGTAATATCTTGTTCGTCCATGATCAGCTTTGAGTACTTCAGTCGGACGAACTTGGTCATGTATTGGGACACTGTCATGGTCTCTTGTTCCAGGTTCAGAAATTCCTTTTGCTTCAAGTCCCTTTGGAAGGTAGGGAAGAAGCGCGTCTCGAACGCCCTGCGGAAGTCCTCCCAAGCAACGATTCTACATCTGAAAAATTGGTGGTTTTCTTTGCTTTCCACCACTCCTTAGTATCTTTCTGGAGAGCAGCGAATAGTGCTTTTGTTCTTTGGAACATCTAGGATGTCAAACTTATCTTCGATAGTTTCCATCCATTGTTCAGCCACTTCGATACTCCTTCACCATTGAACATGGTTTCGACCTCCAGAACTCTTGTATTGTGCATGGAAGGGGAACTTGTCGTCCTTGCTGCACTAGTCGTTCAGGTGGAGGTGGAGGAACGAAAGGGGTCTCCTCTTCGTTATGTATCTCATTCTCGTTGTCAGACACTTGCAACCTTCTCTGAGGAGACATATATAAAAAGATAATGAGAATATTTGAGTAATAGTATGAAATGAAAATTTTTAATCAAAATAAAATCCCATATCATAATTGAGACCTTATAGCTCAATATCCGCTAAAACAAAGTCAATCTCATGACATAGTTTAGTCAAAGCAAAAATATAGAGCATTTGTCTAAGGCACACTAAGGCCTTCAACATCAAAGAGACATTCCACTATTCGATACTAATCGTTGAGTTGCGAGGTTTCCCCAGATTCATCCCTGGGGATCCCCCCACGCTTAGCGTAACTTAGGCATTCCCAGGTGAAATGCCCGAGTTGTTCACAGTATAGGCAACAAGGAGCTTGGTCTTATGGCAGACTTATAGGGCTGCCTGCACGTATCGCTAACTGTATCTCTCTCTTCTGTTCCCTTTCTTCAGACGTCTCAGCTGGTGGGGAAGGCATAACTGGATAGTTACTCCCCACGCTCTCCAAATTAGAATGCTCTTGTGCTTCTGGAGCTAGGGGTGGTGGAGTCGTATGTCCATGGCCACACCCATGGCCACGTCCGCGACCCTGTGTCTGTGCTTGCACTTCCTCTTGAGCCAATGCAGTTGGGGGTGCATAATTGATTCACCTATCCAGAAAATTCTGCTCTCGCCACGTACCACTCTGGACGTTATGCACGCGGAGACATCTATAAAAATGAGTTAACTCAATAATATAAGTATAATCTACATGAGAATGTACTTAGTACTTACTTGAGGAGTGGAGCCGCAGATGCTTGAGAAACTTGCACATGATTTTACTTTGAATTAATGAGATAAGATGAGCAATAATGACTATACATTAATATCTACTCTACTATAATTATTGAGAGAGCAAAAAATTTAGGCTCTTATACCAAACTATAACGTCACCAAAATTGCCCCCTCATGCCACGTAGATAGTCAGATTGACCATGTAAGCGTTACACTGCCTACTACACTATTGATCATGATCATTCAACAAAATGTGTACGTGACATCAATATTATAATGAAATATAATAAGAGACTTTAATGCGAAAGTTCAAACGTCAGAATATCAAAGAACATAGTTCATCCATGCAGACTGTAACAAGATGATAAAAGGCCACAATCTCAAGAAGTTCAACAAGCGGAAGAAAGTCAATAGGCGGAATAACATAATGTTCATGACTAACAAAGATAATCATAGCACTAGATGCAATTGAGGAAACTTTATGATGAAAGTAATCATGTGCAGCATCCTCCAAGCTTTGAGCACTCCCACACCTCATCAAGCAGCATTCTCACCTGCAAAATCTCAATGCAGGAGAATCGAATACTCATGAACAAAGATGCCCAATATAATAGAAGTATAGACGATAAAATATGGATCAATGATAATCATATAACAAATGTATCAGTGATGAACAATAAAATACTCTGACTTCTATACATTGACTATAATGGGCCATATACTATGCTTTAACTGTATTGATATCTGTACTCTGTCCCTTACTATGACTGTACATTGTCTTTACTGTACTCTATGTTATCTGTACTATACTATGTTCTATATTTTACTTTACAATATTTTACTTTGCATTGCTTTGCTGTAAGTTGCACTACGTCTTTTACATTACTATAATGTCCTTAAAGTTAGTTGTTCTATGCGAGTTCGACTTTATTAGATTGGGATGTCAGAGATGTTTCTCTGAATCTGTAAAGTCAGTAAACCCATAAAGTAAATGGGTGTGATAATGCATCACCTTTGTCGGAATGTAGGTGGGAGAGGACCTGCACTCCAAGAACAATGGTCATTTAAAAATTTGTAGGTTCATTGTCTCTTCAGTTAGCTATTTGTCACTCTAGCTCAGTATTATGTTCTTCTGGGAAGGAGTGTGACCATTGCATCACCCTTTTTCGAGATACAGGTGGGAGATGACCTGAAATCTCAGGAACCGAGGTCATTGAAGACCAGTAAATTCGTTGTCTCCTCAGCTAACTACCTACCACTCTCTATACCATACTATGATATTTGTTCTGTACAATGAGGCGGCACATAGCAATCCCGTAGTTTTATCTTTACTTTACTTATCTCTGCTTATCATGATGTCTATGAATCAGGATCCAAATGAGTACTAATGTCTGTACGATAGGATTCAGCCAGTTATAGGTGAACTGAATAGAGTCTCCGGCTAGAATTCAAAAGTCTAACTCAAATCGGATCAGTGTCCGACTCGGATCATATCAGAAATGATTCAATATCTCTCTCTATTAATTAGGGTTGGGTTGAACCGATTAGTTCGAACCGATAGATTGGACTGGACCGGACCGTCTGAGATGGTTAACTGACTGAACCGGTCAATCATTTCTGGAATGGTCGACTGTTCTTCTCGGTTCAACCAGTCGATTGACTTGAATCGGTCGTCCGTCCGCTGGACCGGTCGATCGTTTTGTAGTACCGGTCGACCGGTTCCCTTGGATCGGTCAACTTTCTTCTTTCACGGAGTTGTCGGATCGGTCGACTGTGCACATGTGGTCGGTCGACCGATTTGCTTTTGTGCATCCATGGATCGGACGATCGGTCGACCGATTGTAAAATTTCAAGGACGCGCACCATGTGTAGGATCGGTCAACCGTTCGGAAGTTCGGTCGACCGACCATGAGATTGAATCTGTTCGGTGACTTCTGGATCGGTCGACCACTCCTGAAGGGCCTGTCGATCGATCTGAAAGTCGGCAATGCGACCTGCACGTCGGATCGGTCGACCGTTTCAGGAACCGATCGACCGATTCTCTCGATAAAAATAGGGCCATCGATTATTTTTCTCGATTCCGGCGACCTTCCGGCCATCAAATCACTTCGATCAAAATATGAAAAATGAAGCTAACAACCTCAAGATCATGATGGACTATTTCTATGCATCAAAAGATCAATAATTCCTCATCAAAAGATCATGTTGGAGTTCGCCAGAGTTATTCACGTCGTCCGTGCAATCATGCAGTCGCCGATTGTTTCTGATCGGCGAGGGGGTTCGCCTGGTTCTTGTGAACGTCGAGGAAGCGCGGCCGTGCGTCAGAGGATGTTGTTTCGCTCTCGTGCGTCGCCCCTGTTCCGATCCATCGTGCGTCATTCGTTGGAGCAGAAGAAGGAGAGGAAGACGAGGGGAGAGCGGCAACGAGGCAGGAGTCCAAGGGGGGCGCGAGGGTCTCTCGCATCCCCTTTTATAGTACTTTGGCCGGCCGATTACGGGGCGCGATCAGGGGAGAAATTTTCTTCCCTGGTCGGCCGTTGCCGTTCTTTCATCTTCCCCTTTTTTTAATCCGAAATTCTTTTCAAATTCTTTCATTAATGACAGTTAATTTATTATTTCATTTTGATTTCCTTTCTTAATTATAATTTACTTTTGATTTTGAATCCTTTTCTATTTAGAAAATTGCATGCGTTACAAGTGTCTTCCACTCCAGGAACAGAGCTATGAAATATAAAGAGTATAAAGAAAAAAGAAATATTATATATATGTTCATGTATGAACGTATAATTATATCAAAACATTAACTGAATTAAGAAAATTTAAAATAATATAAAATAAATATATATTAAAAATAACTTATAATCATTATTTGATTTTAATTGAAATACATTTTTATATTGTTCAGTATGCACATTTTTCTTCTTTTCTTTTTCTCATATTCATCTTGCAAGTTGAATTTTACAATAAAATTACATAATAATATTTGACATAATATATATATGAAGTAATTAATTTTAGAAAATTAGAGGAAGATATTTGTAACTTTTTTTAGAACTCAACAAACTAATTAAATTGTTATAGAAGAGAATTAAAATTATAAATGCATACATTTCATTTTACATAAATACACATATTATATTATAGTTTCTTTCATATATATATTTACACATATTTTTCGTATAAATATAATAATATTAAATTAAAATTATGTAAGATTCATAATATTAGTGGGCCTTACCATATTATATATATATATATATATACTATTAAAAAAGTGGGGGCCAAGCTCCTGTATAGCTACGTCCCTGGACCAATTCCTGCCACACCACCACCACTTACCACCACCATCTGCTGCCTATTTTTCTGAAAACTCATTCTCCTCTTATCATCAAGTCAACGGTCGCGAACCACGTCCTTCAATCTTCGTTCACCTACAACATCAATTAAAAATTAATTTACTAATCCTTCTTTCTCGGATTCAATGCATCATGTCTCTTCCTCTTTTGTTACTTTTTTTATTCTATTGTAAATACTTTTTATTGTCTATTTTACTTCTTTCTCAGCTTCATCTAGACACCTAGGTAGAACTCGTTTAGATGTGGAAGAGTTAATCTTCCTATAAGGATTATCGAATTCATAGATTACAAATAATTTTTTGTCTGCTTTTGTATTTTATCCATTTTGTAGAATGTCATAACATTAAAAATAAGCCTCTAATAAAATTAATAATACATTGTAAAATATACGTGCGTTGTCTTCCATTAATCTTAATTTATCTCGCATTTGATTGCATTTCATGAATTATCTACTTAATTCAATAGATAACTCACAATCAAATAATGACGTAGAGATTAGAGAAGACGAAAGGGGTCATCAACCTGAGTTAGAGTTCAACGATAAGCAATCTCTCTTCAGTTGAGTAAAATTTCGAGTTAACATTTTTATTAACGCAGAATATTTCTATTAAAAATTTTATTTATCATTGAGATAATTTAATCGAATTAATTAATTAATTTTTAATATATAAATAATCCGTTCTTTAACACATAAACTAAACCATCAATTTAATCTCTTCCACTCCTTATTTCATCTCAAAGCCCTTAAAATTTCATTCAAATGCATGAAAAAAAGGAAAACACGTGTAATCCACAAATCGTTGGATTCGTTGTTAAATTTTGATAAGAAAAAGAAAGACGTCACTTGCCACGTATTGACCCAAGTGCAATTTTTTAATTTTTTTTTATGTTAGCACATGCCACAATTTTCGAAATTCTCAATTTGATTAGGATTTACGCATTTTATTTTAATCCGAAAATCATCAGTTAGTATTTCACGTTAAAAAAAGTTGATAAGTTGGATACAAAATATGATTAAACGAAAAAAAATATAAATTTCAATAAAATTACTGAAGAGACGAAATGCAATGTAACAAAATTATTTATTCAATCAAATTCTACAACACTTACACTGGTTTGGCGGCTCAGGAAAGAAAAGAAAAATGAAAGAGAAGGAAAGAAAAAATTTATATCCCAATCTAATATTGAAATAAAATACCATAAATGAAAGAAAAAAATAAAAATTTTCTTTCAGAAATTTTTTTTTTCTCTTCCTATTTTTTTGTTTATCCTCCTTTCACTTCAATCTAAACAGTGTTAATATTTAACTCTGTCTTCTCAACCATTTTTTGTTATTACGAACTCTTGTTATTTATCCACACTCATTTTTTTAAAGCTAACCATTTATTTATAGAGAGAACTCTAATTTTTTTCCTAGCAATTTAAATCATGATTACATTATTAATATTTACTTATCCTACCGATGCTTTACAAAATAATAATGAAATGTAATCATAACCTAATTAAAAAATAAAAATGCCATACATTATTATTTTATTAATATGATATGAATATAATTCTGATTACCTTAGTGCTACATTTAAGTACAGTTCAATATATTAATAGCATAGGCCTATAAATTAATTGTTGGTAAGTGGTACTTGGTAGTGCAAGAAATGAAGTAATTGAATAATGAACTGGTCATCCTCCCTGTACCATGCATTTTATAAATGTGCATTTTAATTTGTTAGGTGGCCTCTTAATGACCGGTATAACGAAATAAAAATACTCACCGAAAAAAAAAAGGAGTGCTTGGACACGAAGCAACGCGGACGCTGGCCGTGACTTGACTCCCCGCAAGCGGCTGCTGTATACTTTCGACGCGAACTCGTTTTGTTTCTCTCTCCGCGGCGACTCCGCCTTCCGTTTCTCTCTCCCCGGCTTCCCGATTGCTTCGAAGCCATAACCCTAAACCCAAGCTCCGGCTCTCCTCCGGCGAATGACGGCCGCGACGAAGTCCGATGGCTCCGCCAACGTCATCGCCGCCGCGCGGCACATCGTCCGCACCCTCGCCACCACCACACCCAACGCCGCCAACGACATGATGAACATCCTCTCCGCCTTCGACCAGCGATTCTCCTCTTTCCCCGACCTCTTCACAACCGCTCCCGACGGTGGCGCTGCCGCGGAAAATGGCGACTCCTTCGAGGGCGACGAAGTTGTCCCAGGTGGAGCCGCCGATGATGCCGGACCTTCGGAGGCGGAGATCCGGCTCAGGGAGGCCGAAAGGGTCATCCTCCACTGGGACCCTTCCAATCCGGATTCCCTCATCTGGGAATCTCCCGACGCCGCCGCGCGCTATCTCGCCGCCGTGGACAGGGTGGTCGCCATCTCCGAGGAGGCAGGGGACGACACGGATCTCAGGGGCCGGGCCGAGAGCGTGCTTCACGTCGCCGCGACACGCCTAGAAGACGAGTTCCAAAACTTGATGATCCGTAATGCTGCAGCTCTCGACCCCGTCGGCCTTCTCCACAGCTCCATGCAACGCCTGTCCCTTTCCTCCCACCCCGACGGCTCGCACGAAGATGAGCCGGAGCAGGTATCGGCGGATGGCGAGGAAACGATGATGGAGGATCAAACAACCAGTTCCGATTTGGTCAGGCCTGAGGTCATTACCGACCTCAAGATGATAGCAGATCGTGTGATCTCTATTGGATACCGCCACGAGCTCTGCCACGTCTACAGTAGGGTTCGCCGTGATGCCTTGATGGAATACCTTGAAGTCTCCGGCCTCAATCCTTTGGGCATCGAGGATGTTCAGAATCTGAAATGGGATGTTCTGGATGACAAGATGAAGAAGTGGATTCAAGGTCTGAAGGCCATAATTAAGGTTATTTTCCCCGGGGAGCAAAAACTTTGCAATCAAATCTTCCTATCAGGAACTGAGGAGTTTAAGGGGGAATGCTTTAACGAGTCCTCAAAGCTTTGCATCATGCAGCTGCTCAACTTTGCTGAAGCAATTGCGATAGGCAAGTGGTCCTCTGAGAAGCTATTTCGTATTCTCGACATGTATGAAGCCTTGTCGGAGGCCTTACCCAAAATTCAGATCATGTTCACCGGATACTCAAAAGATTTCATCTATGGAGAGGCCAAAGGGATCCTCAAAAGAATGGGGGATGCGGCTAAGGATGCCCTCTCTGAGTTTGGTCGTGCTCTTAGGGGGGATGTTTCAAAGGGTGTACCTCTCGGCGGTGATCTCCACCCAGTCAGCCGCTATGTCATGAACTACATTGGATATCTGGTTGATTACATAAGCTTGCTTAATCAGCTTCTTCTTGATGATGGTGACATTATTAATCAGGATGGTAATGAGGAAGTTGAGTCCATATCCCCTTTAGGCGCCCGAGTCCTCGAGCTTCTATCACTTCTTGAAACCAATCTTGAGGAGAAATCCAAATCATATAAAGATCCTGGTATGAAATATGTTTTTTTGATGAATAATATGTTATACATTGTTCACAAAGTTAAGGGCTCTGAACTGATGACACTATTGGGAGAGCACTGGGTGCGTAAACATAAAGGCCGGATCAGGCAATATGGCACAAGCTACCTCAGGGAGTCTTGGAGCAAGGTGCTGTTATCTTTACGAGAAGAGGGTTTGGGTGGGAGTGGGAGTTCACATGGTGTGTCGAAGAGTATTTTAAAAGAAAAATTCAAGAGTTTCAATTTAGCTTTTGATGAAATATACAGCACCCAAATAGCTTGGAAAATACCTGACCCTAAAGTTAGAGAAGAGCTGAGGATTTCAATATCTGAATATGTTTTTCCAGCGTACCGTTCGTTTGTCGGCAGGTACGGCAGCTACCTGGAGGGCACTCGTAATGGAGCAAAGTACATGAAGTACACGCCAGAGGACTTGGAGAAGTACTTGGGTGACTTCTTTGAAGGAATGTCACACCAGTCAAATAATCTTAAGAGAAGACATAGCTTACCCTGAGGTAAGTTCATGAGGTAGATTTTTGTTACTTGCTTTTGCAGATGTGCCATTGTTTAAATTCTTGTTATGTTGATACTCTTGTAAAACATCGTAATGCTTCCTTTTTTATGCTCTGATATGTTGACGATTCTGTACATATGAACATGTTCAGAGTTTGAATGTTACGAAATCATTCTGTCTGTCTACAGCAAAGACTTCAATATTCAGTTGCTTTTTATATATACTCATCATGCTTTTCTTCCCCTTTGAGACCCGCGATAATGTTCACAATTACCAGGTGCCTTGTACCACTGATGTCACATACTATTTCTGCTCTGCATTTTAACCAAGTTCTTGTCAAATTAGGGTATTCACATAAGGTATGCTTTTCTTGAGAAAGCGACTTTAATTTAAATAAACAAGTCATAAATAACTAAAATTTTAGTATAGAAAAATGAACAAAACAGAAGGACGCCAAGGGCAAAAGCAAAAGGCTTCCTGTTGTGAGGTTGGACCTCTTCTGATATCACAAATGTGCCAAAGTGGATAATTAGAACTCATATTGGAATTTCGTCGACATTATGCATTAACTTCCTGGTCATGCATTGTCCACAGCATCAAATATATTGCCATTTGTCATATAAAATAATGGTAGTAGTGCATGCTATTGAAACATAGCTGCAGTAAGCATTTTTGTTGTGACAATCGAATCTGGAAGAAGAACATCAACATTTTGCATCAACCATTTCTGTCCCATTCTTTTGTATTGGAGTCATAATCAAGTTTGATTCAGGTCAAGTGAGCTGAGCAGCAGTTTGAAGACGTCCCATGGCCAGATTCATTTGGTTGTAACGGCCTGATGCTTCACTCACTGCTCTCAATATGTTCTGGAGACGATTGGTCAATTATCTATTCACCTAGTTCTATTAATCTAGTTAGTTAATCAAATTAGTCAGGACTTTAATTGGCAGCGTACAAAACTTAGTTTAAGAAAATGTGCATTTAGATAGAAAATAACTCAAGGCAAAAGTACTTTTCTGAATTCGATTTTGTAGGGTTTGTTCAGTATTTTCCGACCCCACCTAGTGGGATAAGGCTTTGTTGTTGTTGTTCAGTATTTTATCTTCGGATCGTGGTCCTTTTGAGGTTGCAGGACATCTACTAGAACAAGGAGAGTTCTGACTTCAACAAACCCTGTGCAAGTTTGCTTCACGGAACAGAACTCTGATTCCATGAGCTGGCAGATCACTGCCAAAGAGAGAGAGCCGCATCCTGAGCTGCTTGTCTTGATCTGCTGCTAGCCAGATGCCCTGGTGCAACCTGATCAAACTTGCTCGAGCGGACGGTTGGATTGCCCGATTTTTGTTTTGCTCTTTTCCATTTCAAAATTATAATGATATAATATTCAAATATCTCCACCAGGAAAGAATAAAGTGAAGGAATCACATTTATTGAATTTGCAGTAGTCATTGGCAATTCCATAAACAATTAAAAGCAGATAATAGAACAGACAGATGCTTGTGTTCAATATCAATCAATATTGTCTCTAAAGTCCAACTGTTGAAGTCCTCTTTTTTTTTCGGTGAAACAATTATTGAAGTTCTTGACATCAGCTATCCTTTTCTGAAAACTTAGTGAAGTACCTAACATAAGATCAGTTCTTGCCAAAAATTCAAAGATCACTAAATTGAAATATTTAATTACATAATTCAAGGAGATACCAAGAATTGTTCCGAACTTATTAATTGAAACCCCTTTCTACTGACGTCCAATCTATTGGACAACCACAAATTAATCAACTTGGAATTTATATAACTTCCTCAACAAAAAATTGAGTAATGAAAGATAACAGACGAGATTTCGGGATAAAACATTCTTAACCCTGAGGACAGCGTGACACCCATGAAAAGAGTTTGGCCCTCCTAGAGTTCACCGGCGAAGTCAGTGTTCACCAATGGACCAGTGTCTCCGTGAGCTCGCGAGAGGATAAAAGGAACTTTAAAGAGGAAGAGCCACACCCCGGGGATGTCCCCCGTGGCAGACAGAGAGGAAGAATTGAGAACGACGAGGAGAAATCAGGGACAAGGAAAGTCTAACATGATCCAACCTACACCATGTTGAATCTGGTCAAACTCAAACACCCTTTCCGTTTTTATTTAAAATTTTAAGTTACTTGTCATCTAATCTAGGACTTTTTTATTTAATTTAAAAATCTCATTTCATGATTAAAATTAAAATTAAATTAAATTAACTCTTCATATTACATAATGCAAAAATAAAAAGTGTCGGATGACCCTATATATCTTTCGGTCCTACTCGATGAAAATTAATCGAGTTGGGTTATTTTAGACAATTGAATTGGGTTGAACTTAGGATCAGATCTAACCCGACTGTCACAAATCACTTGTCACTTGCGATGACCCATGTGATGTCTAAACAAGTCTTCTAAACAAGTTATTTCTTATTGTCATCAAGAGAAGTTCTATTATGCTACTTATCAAATGTCCCTTGTTTGGGGCATTTTGTTTTGTGGTCGTCAAACCCTAGTGCAGGCATCGGGTGGATGCTTGGGCGCCTCTTTGGAAGGTCGCAGACCTTTGAAGAGTCTCAGATATGTGAGTTGTAGAACTATGCTTAAGGCAAAATATGATAAAATTAAATAAAGTGTATTGAGAATAGAATGTTTGAATTCAAAAAGTTTTGGGTGAGTGCTATACTACTTTTCTCTACTATTTACTAGATTCAGGTGTTGGTGAGACGACGGTGATGAGGAGGACTATCAATGGCGTAATTTTTAAGTGCACTTTTCAGTCAGTAAGAGAAAGTAAGATTAATGGGACTACCATAGTCAGCAGATGAAATGCAAAATGTTTGACATTTTCTCCTACTTAAGTCGGATGATGTAGCTTCAAACTCTTGGATATTCTTCTTGAACTGTCATAGGTGCTTTTAGTGCTTTTGCTCGATTGGAGATTCTATTGGAAGTTATTAATCTCCTTCATCAACCTCTCAACTTGTAAGGTTTCGATTCTTGACTCACTGAAGGTAATTTCTTCATGATGTTGATCCCCCATGGTCGTGGCCTCAATTTACCGCGAAAGGTTTTGAACTCTTCTCATATTGTTTGAATTTTATTCACCATTTGAAACCTAGAGCATATGCGTAACGTTTCGAGTTTTTTTTCTTTTTGTCTATTCAGAAGATTATCTCGACGACATCACTCAATTCTGAGTTAAATATGATCAGCCAACAGACTGATTTACAATAACGAAAAGTAATAATTTATACAATATGCTGAAGTCATTTGTACAACATTCAAAACATGTGGATTATGACCCATGTCTATATAATAATGGACCCTATATCCATATGCATGTCATCCGTCAGAAGTCATTAACTATCTCACAATCGCCATCACCATCACATATACGAATCCAATTACATGGGTAAAGTCCAATGAGGTGACCTACGAATAAACAATATGAAGCATGGTCGATGTCAATATCAATATCAATACTATCAATAAACAATTATGCATAACAATATATGATTCACTACAAGAAATAGGGGGATTACAAACGATTACGACCGTATGTAATTTCTCCTAAAACCGTCGAAAATGCAATTTTCTGACGATTTTTTCGACGGAAGCCGAAACGTCCGAAAATCGCTCGTCGCAAATCATTTTCGACGGTTGAAAAAGAAACGCCACAAATAGATTTCGTCGACCGCCGCAAATATCGGCGGCCATGATAGTCGCTATTTGCGGCATTTCTTTTCCAACCATCGGAAATGATTTGCGACGAAGTTTTCGACGGTTTCATCGACCGCCGCAAATATCGATGGTTGCTACCGCCTCGTCGCACGACCGTCGAAGTTTCGACGGTCAAAATCATCGCAAAGAATTTTTATAATATAAAAAAATTAGCTGTTGGAGACCGGATCCGAACGCCCGACCGGTCCGACCGCTGGGGGTCGTGACCGCCGAAGTTTTAGATGGTTTCGCCGACCGCCACATATATCGGCGATTTCTATCGTCGAAACTTTCGACGGTCGTCGCACGACAGTCGAAGTTTCGACGGTCAAACTGCCGTAAAAAATTTTTAAATATAAAAGAATTAGCCGGCCGACGGCCGAATCCGACAGCTGGGGACCGGATCCGAACGCCCCGCGGCCGATCCGGCCACTGGGGATTGGATCCGAATGCCTGGCGGCCGGATCCGGCCGCCAGAGGTCGGATTCGGCCGCTGGGGGCCGGATACGAACGCCCGACGACCGATCCAGGGGGGTCGGATCCCACCGCCCGCATTGGCTGGATCCGAACACCTGCGGCCGGATCCAGCCCCCAGGGGTCGGATCCGGCAGCCAGACAATCCGGGCCGGGGAGAGAGAGAGAGACCATTGGCGGGAGAGTCGATGACGTCCGGTAGGCTCGCCGGCCAGGAGAGGGAGAGAGAGAGGAGAGGAGGGAGAGTGGTGGGGAGAGGGAGAGAGGAGAGGAGTGGGTTTTATATATATTTCGAACGATGAGAAAGCAGGAAAATGGAAAAAAAGCAGGATAACGAAATTTTAATTATCGACGGCTCTGGCCATCGAAAAAGTATATTTTAATTATTTTTAAAGTTACTGACGATTGTGACCATCGTAAATTATTTAATTGTAAAAATAAAATATTATATTTAGTTATATATAAAATTTATTTTTTATTATACTGACGATTTTGAACCATCACTAATTATTATCAACGATCGGAACTGTCGAAAATTGCGACAGTTTGGACTGTCGCAAATTATATTAATAAAATACTCTTCATATTATATTATTATACATTTACCGACGGTTACGACCGTCGGAAATTATGACAGATTTTGCGACGGATAGAAATTCGTCGGAAATATCGACATTCCTAATCGTAAAAAAATAAAATATTTTATTATATAATTTATTATTGTCATTTCGACGGTTGAAACTGTCGGAAATTGCGACGGATGGATATCCTTCGGAAACATCGACATTCCTAATCGCTGAAAAATAAAATAATAATATAATAAATCACATAATTTATTATTATCATTTTTGACTGTTGAAACTGTCGAAAATTACGACGGATGGATACCTGTCGGAAATATCGACGTTCCTAATCGTCAAAAAATAAAATAATAATATAACAAATTATATAATTTATTATTGTCATTTCCGACGGTTGCAACTGTCGAAAAATTCATCGAAAATATTTCCGTTACAAAATCCGTCGCAAATTGCGATGGATTTCGAACCGTCGAAAATTGTCTGTCGAAAAATCGCGATTTTCTTGTAGTGATTGAACATCATAGATAACGTTTAATAATAATCAGTAAATCATTAACAATTCGATTAATTATAGTAATTATCCATATCATTAATTATTGATGACCAATATCCATTCAGATCGATTTAATTATCTTAAATCAATTATCAATTGACCATAGGTCGGTGAAGACCACAATAACAATTATCAATTATCATTTCTATTAACAATTCGACAATTCAATTATCCATCATTTACTAGGGCATAAACAATGGTCCATTAGCCACTAAGGAGCAATTCGATTATCAATCAGCCATTAAGGCGAAATCAATTATCTATCAGCCACTAGGACACAATTCGATTAATAATTCAATTCAGTTCGATTATCTCAATTCTATTCAATAATAATTGTCAATTCAATATCAATTACCTTTAATCAATCATCAATTGGTCAGAGGTCATGGAAGGCCATAATTCGACAACTAACAATTAACAATTGATCAATTCCTAATTGGCCAAAGGTCAATGAAGGCTACAGTAATAATTATCATTTCAATTCAATTAATAATCTATCAATTCATCTATTAGGCACAAATATTGTAGCTTATTATCCATCGGCCTTAAAGGCGTAATTCGATTATCCATCAGCCATAAAGACACAATTGAATTATCCATCAGCCACGAATGCGAAATCAATAGTCCATCAGCCACTAGGCTACAATTCAATTCGACTCAATTCAATTACTAATTCAATTTTAGGAGTTACAATCAATCCTTTCGAGCGTAATATAAGAGTTTTCTATTATTAGGGGACACCATGCCACTTCATATCAATTAATAAGTTCGAGTATGATGGGGGATGAATGACACAGTCATAGTCTTTTTACGCTATCTGCCCAATTCAGTTCAATTATCCATCAGCCCGAAGGCCCTATCAATTCGAATGTGCAGTTAATCGGAAGGTCCTATCAGTCCGAAAGTGCAATTAGCCTGAAGGTGCAATATTAAATCGAAGGTCCTATTAGCCTGAAGGCGCAATATTAGCTCAAAGGCCCTATTAATCCGAAGGCACAATCAGGCCGAAGGCGCAATATTAACCCGAAGGCCCTATCAGCCCGAAGGCCCAATAAGTCTCAATGGCAATTCAGTAGACATGGGCCCAATAAATTTCAATTTTTATCTCAATTTCTTAAGATGTTTATCTTTAACATTTATCTTAAGTTAAACATGACCCAATCAGAAAATCACTATATCAATATATTAATCAATTGTATGATCATATATGATGACGATTAATCGGATACGATAACAATTTGATATGGATCAATCAATAATAAGGTCAAGGGATCAATATCATAATCAATATCATGATCGGGTGTAATGACAATTATAATTAATATGATGACAATCTGATCATGTATGATCATACTAAAATCAGGAATGTTAAACAAATGATCGACAATGATTAACAATCTTAACTATGCAATAAATTATAAATCAATTCATAGAAATATGGTTTCTATTACAGAATTTGATCTACACTGGGCCATGTTGAATGGGACCAGGGTCGTGTCAGACAGATCTCGAGCCGGATTCTGTCACCGTCAAGAATTGTGTTTCCGGCATAATTTTCGGCAATCATATCTATGTCATTCGATATTTAATTGATGCAAATAATATATAATTTTTGTATAATGGAAAAGAGTCCTAGGGTCCACATCGTGGAAAACCGACGACATGGGGACCCTCTACGTATCTTAAGTTGATTAAAAAACTAATTATTTCTTGTTGTTTATGAATTGCATGGACGTTGCGATTTTGGTCGACGATTCCTTCTTATTGACGTTCAGAAACTTTTGGTTATCACTTGGATCTTATTTTCCTCTATCGGGGCTTTGTCGGGACTTCAAAACGATATATCGCCCGCGCTCTCAAGTGCCTCGGTTTGTGAGAAAACGAAGGAGAAAGATAAACTCTCGTGTAGAAATTATGCGGAGACAAATAATACTTTCCAGTCATCCTTTCGGCCTTATTATAACTCTCAAGTAAGGTATTTTACTCCATCACTATAAGAAGATTGGGATTTTCCGACGGACAGTTTACGACGAATAGAAATTCATCCCAATTTGCGACGGATAGTGATCCGTCGGAATTTTCGACGGTCACAATCGTCGAAAATGAAAATAATAAATTATATAATTTGTTATATTATTATTTTATTTTTAGACGATTAGGAACGTCAAAAGTTCTAACGGATATCTATCCGTCACAATTTCCGACGGTCCTGACCGTTGATAAATGAAAAATAATATAATATAAGGAGTATTTTATTAATATAATTAGTGACAGTTCGAATCGCCATAATTTTTGACGATTATGACCGTAGGTAAATAAAAAATAATATAATATAAGGAATATTTTATTAATATAATTAGCGACAGTTCAAATCGTCGTAATTTTCGACAGTTTTAACCGTCGATAAGTAAAAAATAATATAATATAAAAAGTCTTTTATTAATCTAGTTAGCGACAGACCAGACCCTCGAAATTTCCAACGGTCTGGACTGTCTGGACTGTCGGTAAACTAAAAAATAAATATTATATATATGTAAGTAGTATTTTATTATTATAATTAAATAATTTTTGGTAACTTTACAAATAATTAAATATCATATTCATATATATATATATATCATAATAATATATATATTATTAATATTTTCTAAATTTTCGACGGTCATAGCCGTCGATAATTAAAAATTCACTCTCCCACTGCTTTTTTTGTTTTTTCGCTTTCCCATCTTTCAACCCATATATATATATATATATATATATATATATATATATATATGAGAAAAATTAGTGTGAGATCAGAGATTTTGATCTCACCCTCAAATCAGTGAATCTCAATCGTTATAATCATGCATCAATGGTCCAGATCGATATCTTTGTTGAACTTGGTTCAAATGAAAAAAAAAACCAAATTGGGCCTTTTATTTAGTTTCATGAGATTTGGACTGTTAATGCATGATTATAACAGCTGAGATTCACTGACTTGAAGGTGAGATCAAAATCTCTGATCTCACGCTAATATTCCTATATATATATAATAAAATCTTTCCCTATCTCCACTCTTTATTTTTTTCCTTCTCTCATCTCCCTCTCCCTCTCCCTCTCCCTCTCCTTGCCGGTGACCCTCTCCCTTCCGGACGACGACCCTCTCCCGTCGGCGACCCTCTCCCGCTGGCGACCCTCTTCTGCCGACAACCCTCTCTCTCCAGCCCGGATCGTCAGCGAATGGATCCGGCCGCCATCCAGCCGCCTGGTGGCCGGATCTGGCCGTGGGCAGCTCGATCGGTCGGCTGGCGGATGGATCCGGCCGCCTGGCAGCTGGATCTGATCACGGGCAGCTCGATCAGTCGGCTGGCGGCCAGATTGCCGGATGCAGTCGGATTTGCCGCCTGACGGTCGGATCCAGCCGCTGGCGGTTGGCTAATTTTTTTATATTATAAAAATTCTTTGCGACGGTTGCGATCGTCGAAAGTTTCGATAGTCGCGACCGACCACCGAAAGTTTCAACAGTTGCTACCGCCGAAAGTTTCAGCGGTTTCGTCGACCGCCGAAAGTTTCGACGATTGCGGCCGCCACACTTCCGTTGAAACTTTCGATGTTTTTTTTTCAACCGTCGAAAATCATTTGGCGACGACCATTTTTTTGAGGATCGGTTCCATCGAAAAATCCATCAAAAATCATCATTTCCGACGGTTTTTAAAAAATTGCGGACGATTTCGACCGTCTGCAATTGCCTCTTTTCTTGTAGTCTATTGAGTCTTGGGTTATTTCTCTATCAATTATGACCATCCATCGTTAATTATCAATTCTTGAATATTTGAATTTAATTAAATTCGAATTTTACTCATTATTTAATAGCCATACTTATCAAAAACCTCTCTCTACTCAAATTTCTTTTTATCTCCTCCATAACTTCTCTCAATCAAACTCTATCACCATTTTTTTATCAATAATTTAGTCAAATTATACCTTTATTTTATCTTTTTATTTCTTTCTTTTCTCTAATTTTCGTAATTATTTAATATGATAAGATTTCATCTAATTTTCAGAATTAGTTAATATAATAATATTTTATCACCTAAGTTTTGGATTAAAATAATAATAAATATTATTTTAATTATTGAAATATTTTTTAATCCATAGAATTCTCAATCTTATCATATTTAGAAGTCTTATAATCATTAAATATTTTTTAATCTCAAATCAAATTAAAATCTCTAATTATAATTTTTACTCTCAATATGATTAAATATTTCTTTTTTTTTTCCTTTCTTACCATACTTTTAATTTGCAAATTATTGCCCCTACTGAAATCTTTACAATATGCAAACACCCCAATTCAACAGCAAAGTTGATGTGTCATCTAAATGATTGAATCGTTGAAGTGACACTAACTATTAAGATTAAATCAAATCGCTTTCGTAGTCCCATCCGGTCCATCTGAATCATTGCATGCTTGAGGCCGGCCTTTATGGAACTTTGGGTGGTAGGTTTAAATTTTCATTCCTTATCTGGCACGATTGTGAGGCCGGCCTTTATGGAACTTTGGGTGGTAGGTTTAAATTTTCATTCCTTATCTGGCACGATTGTGATAATGTTAGGAAATTAATTTACACTTCGTTTTGTCAAATATTTGCACTATATATATATATATATAATATACACGTTAATATGAAAATACGTTATCAATGGAAATACAATGTTCACATTCAACTTCAGTTTCCTAATATATCAGTGTATTTCTTTATAGCCACAATTTATTTACTAATTACTAGTACATTTTGTATTAAGCAAATTCACAAAGGATAGATGAAATTGTAAAAGCAGAAAGTTCCGAACCATAGTTACAAAAACGCCCTCCATGAAGCAACCAGGCTTGATTTTATATCTTTTTTTTATTGATTCCGTTTATTACATTTGATATTTCTTAAGTAATTTAAAAAAATATTATGGGATATAATTATCATAATTGGTCTAAAAAAGAAGTGAAGACAAATGAAATTAAAAAAAAAACACGATCGTCAAGTAAATATTAAAATTTTATCTGCTTTAATGTAATCTTTTTTTATTGAATAGAATTCATTTTATGGAACTGTTGGAATGTAAGATGTCGAGCACGTTTTTTTTATCAATCATCAACTTATATTATACTATTATTTGCCCAGTACATTAATGAACGTGCAAATGAAGTTTAATGTGTGATTACTCTTTTTTTCGATTGTCAGCCCAGTGTCCGGAAAATATTCGGAAAACGGTGCCGATCATTCAATTTAATTTGCGCTAAGAGTTATACGCACTGGTCACGAGTTGAAATCTCAGTCCACCATCGAGTTCGACTATTTTAATATCGTCCCGGACAGTGAGAAGCTACGTCTATAAAGATTCGAATTCGAAACCTTTGCTTAAATAGTGAGAAGCTGCTATTCACTCCACCCCATCTCGTGTTGGTTGTGATTACTTTCTCTATTATCTTTTGTCGTATCAGTTCTTCATGCACATTTGATGACCACCCGAGTTACAATTTGTCAAGGTGGCAGAAAAGGATTTGCTTCACGCATTCATTAATCTAGATGTTAATATTACATATATATATATTGAATTAATAAGAATAAGAAACTTATTTAATAACTGAAACATTTTGATTTAATACTCGAAGTAAAACTTTTCGTATCAAGTCGATCGAGTTCCACAGTTCCACACATGGGTTGTCCGGTCGGAGCAGACTCAGGGTCACCATCAACTAGCGTCGTCACTAGAACATATAAATACGAAGATAATAACTTTTAAACTTTTTGGATATAGATGACTGCCTAATTTAATATGCCATGGGCTTCAAAGTTCAAATCAGATCATGTTACAAAAAGGATCTTGTTACATTAATAATACAGTGGGCTGAATTAAATTTGAGTTATCAGCAGTTCAATCTTCAAAAGTGAAGTTGGAGTAGTATTAAAAAAAATACAAATACTGAAAAAAAAATATTAGACTCACGAGAAGAGAAGAAACTAAAAATTACATGGACTCATTTGTCTATCATTGCAAGAGCAAGAAATTTGTGGTCTTTTGAAAAATATCTTAAAAACAAAATTATTTGTTTTAAGATCCAATGACCCACCTCTTAGGCCCCGTTTGGTAAACAAGTCTATTTGTTTCAAATTTGTGTCTTGTTTTGGCAAAAAAAATTCCTCCACTAACTTGTTCCGGCAGGCAGGAACTCAAGTCAAAATCTCTTCTTTTTCAACAATCTTGTCTTAAATGCCAAACGGGTAAAGATTACTGTGGAACTGACCCAAATCAGGAATGTTCGCCAACGTGGACAATGTGCAACACGTGGGATGCTCTGAGATCGGTGGAAGCAACTGAATTGTGGTTAATTTTGCGTCGCGCTTGCAACATCACGTACTCTGTTCGTGACCCCAGCGCCTCCAATAATTCTTATAGCTTGAAATAGGACCAGCGTTAGTTCCGACTGTGCCATCACACTTGTCGGGTTTGCAGATGCTTTTTCAGTAGGTTTAACAATGCATTCAATTCCATCCTAATTGATGAAAATTCACGACAGTAAAAGATTGTTCACGCATTACGAAAAACAAAAAGAAAAAAAATCAGTTTGATTATAATTATTTTTCTGTTTTCGCCTAATAAAATTTTGGATGTATTTTTTAGGGTATGATTTTTCTTTCCTGACAAATAGGGAAAGTGAAAAGGACGTTGAGCCATGTCCTTTTGCGTAAGGAGGGGCACAGCAGCCGGAGGGAGAAAGAGATCGAGTGACACTTGGAGGCATTACGTGGTTTTCTCATCTATCAGTATAAGATCAGCGAGCAATACCGTCCCTATCGATGAAAAACTTGTTGCTGGGAGCCGAGGGAACTCAGATATGACAATTTGATGGATATTGGACTGATTCAATGCTTATTATGGTGAGTTCGCAAATGCTCATTTTGCCTAAACTGCCACATCGTTGATGTAATGATGTTGATTAAGGTCAGACTTCGATAACAGTATCTAATCTGTTTGCATGTGTTTTAGTCGACAACGCGAAGCCTGTTGTTAACTGTAAAGCAATGAACTCTGCTAATTGCATAACAATTGGCCAAGGAAGTAAGTCAGTGAACGCAGACATTAAAAAGGTCTGTTCATGTCCTTTCACCGCCAGACCAAAAGTATCATGTTCAAATAGCGCTAGTTTTGAAGTCATGCACATCCTGCAGAATTAGCGCTAGTTGAATAAGCTTTAGGTTGAACGGGATGTGATGATACGATTGGGGACATATTTGGCAGGGTGATTGTTTTTCATTCTATTCGTATTCAATCATGTACAACATACAACTTCATCTTCCTGAATTCCATAAGAACTGGATGCACCTTTGATCAGGAATCCCGCTAGAGACGCCATTTTGTCTTCCACATTAGCTATAGAAGGTGATGAACCCATTTCTCAAGAACTGAAGGGGAGCCATACCAAGGTCTTGTGTCATCTGATCCAAATGGGGAGTGGTAAACACCATCCAGGCTTATGTTTAGTGCTCCTTCCAGATGAGAAGACAATTCAGGAACAATGCCATCCCCCCAAACATCTGCTCTCCCACAAACCTGCATTCCAGCGTGATGAGGTTATTTTATTGCCCCAAGATAAAAACCTAAGCGAAAAAGAAGTAGACGGCAATCAAAGCTAACAAATATACTGCCTAAGTGAAATCAGAATAGCTACTAATTCTGATAAGCAAAGATACTGCCACGGTTATGAATCCTGACTAAAAAATCATCATCTTGTATCAGCAACATATAGATGTCAGAGATCACAGTGCAGTATACCTGTTTATAGCTCTGACCAGCAAATCGATCATGTAAAGACAGGGAAGATAGTTTCGGCTTAATTTTGGTTTTCCTAAAAAGTGACTGTCTCGCGTTCTTCTCTCTCTTGTCAGCAAAAACTGATGGGTCAGAAGTGTCACTGGGTTTGCCAATCAAATGAACTCCTTTGACTGATCTGTACAAAAAGAAAATTGAAAATGAGAATATATATGTACCTAAAAAAAAGAGAAAATTCTGTCAATTGGTGATGTTGCATCATACTTGGAGCTTCATTCATGCATTGTTTGCTCAAGATATACATTATCTACTGGCTACACTTTCCTTTATTATGATACTGATTTCACCTAAACTAAATTGCTAGCGCCTCAACTTCCTGTACATTCGAATCAGACCAGCTTATGTTTGCATATCTAGTATTATTGGAATCAAATTCCAATGGTAATTGGATTGTGTCAAAAACATAAACCTAAAATGCAATCAAAACCAGATACTCTAAGATATTGAACATTTAACATTATGTCAGGCAGGATAACCGTTTCTTGATTCTACCTATACTTCTGCAGTCATATAATTATTAGGAAACAAACAATAGCTAATCATGGTCATTGCAAGAGAAGACATGCTGGAAGCTCCACATGAATACTTCTACAGAGCTCAAGGAGCATAGCGAGGTATGTTAAGAAGCTCCATGAAGTCTAACATGATCTACTTTATGCATAAGATGGTTGAAATACCTTCCAGCAATGCATATGTATTTTAGTTCCGGGGTATAGACAGCTGGTGAACAATTATTTTGTACATAATCTAGTAAGCCCCTTGTTTGATCTATGACTCCAGGCAAACCCTTTGGTGGTGGCCTGCAAAAAGAAAACATAACCGAAGATTAATGGCACATAAGAATTGCAATATTAAATGCACAAACACTTTTTTTCCTAACTTCTATCCATATTTGGACTTTGATTTACTGTTAAGGCATCCCTGACAAATATCCAGTGATAAGAATAGATTATAACGTGAGTGAAATTGAATTTAATAAAACTATCACATCGCTTATTCTGATTGTTGCTAAATTCAAGTCACTGAAATGAATCCATACAAGTGAGGAGATCCAAGAGTTAACAGCAATGATATATCTGCTGTCCCGAATTCTTCCAGATATAGACGAGCAAGCCATCCACCAGCCGAGTGACCTATTAGTGATACACTTCCACCTACAGAAAATGTCAACAAGGCATTTGTATCCTCTTCATTCTGAAACTAAAACAGGTGCTGGATGACTTATAAACATGGGGACCAAGTTCAGCTGTGCTTTTGACAATTCAAAAGGAAAAAAAAAAATTTTCCTCCATGCACTGTATGAAAAGGTAACATTAACAACACAATGCTCATGCAAGAAACAGAAAAGAGGTCTACAAAGCAACGATCAATATTATCCAACTTCAGTCGTTACCAGAATCCTCGGTTGAAGTAATTAAACAGGAATAGCTCATTTATGAAAGCAATTCCCACTACTAACTAGAGGCGTAGCACTGAGATGCCTTTCCATTCCCAAGAATCAGCTACCTCTTCCAAAAGATTCCAACTTTTTTGGGGGTGAAAAAAAAATTCCAACTTTTTCACAAACCAAAGATCACAATGTACTGCAAACCCAGGAGAAACAACAACTCGAGCTACACTTTAGAGAATCAGAGTATTACTTTCTTGCAGGTGCTGCTTAGCTTCGGCCACAGCCTCGTCGACTCTTTCTAGGTACCTGAGAGACAAAAAGGACGCCATTTCGACTCACGAACCAGATCGCGCCTACAAACATAAATCAATGGACTTGAGCAGCTAGAAAGACCAGGGAAATACCAATCGAGGAGAGGTCTGGGGCTGAAGGTGCCCCTCCAGTAGTTTAGGTCGACCAGCCCCGCAGCATTGCGGAACCAATCGAAGCGAGAGACCCTGGCCACCACCGAGGGGATGCCGTAGGTCTCCTTCAGGGACAACACCAGGTCGTTGTAGTCGCCGGTGTTGTTTCCAAGTCCCTGCACCCGGCCATTACAACTGTCAGGAGACAAGGCCATGAATCCATAATAAAGATTACAGCGAGGGAGAGGGAGAGAGATGGAGAGCTAAACTGGGAGAATGACAGCTGGGCGGACAGTGGCAGGAGATCTGGTGACGGCGGTAGAGGTGGTGGTGGGGATGGTGAGGGTGCAGCGAGGAGGGGTGGGGAGGAGAGACATGGAGAGAGGAGAGAAGTGTGAGATGGTCAGAATCGGACGAAGGAGGTGCCCGGTCCTCCAGAAAACGTTCTCAAGGCAAGAGACATTATTATATTTTTCCCCTATTCCCACGTTCATATACTGCCCAGTGCCCATAGCCGCCCCTCCGTCTTTCTTTTCTTTTCTTTTTTTTTTTTCAAGTTCGTATCCTGCCATGCCCAAGGCCCCAAGCGCCCGTGCCACCCCCTCCTGTCTTTTTTTTGTAGTACTTTTCAGTAATTGATACTTCAGTTTTTAATTCGGTCATCAAATATTTTTTTTTTCTTTCCTTATTTTTAATATATTATAATAATTTAGTTTATATGTTAGACGCGAAAGAGGAAGGATGGTTAATCAAATATTCTTATCGGCAAACAATGAATCACTAATGGGATTACAGGACCTGTGAGAAAAAAAACAGATAAATAAATCAGATTTGATTAAAAAAACAAATAAGAGGAGGAATCGTTGGAAGAATTATAAGTAATTTTATCTTTTGACTCCTACTTATATAAAATTTTCTTTCAATTAGAACTTTCTTTAACCTAAATCATTGTGCTTCCTATTTTTTCCCTCCATTTACATGAAATCTCAAGTAATCAAGAAGCTCGAGCACGTTGTCGACCGTCAGAGATAACGTCAAAATCTCTAAGAGAATAGAGAACCAATCAAGGTACAAGAGACTAAGGACAAGTGGTGATTGAAATTGGAACCTTTAAGGATGACCGACGTGGAGAAGGAACAAGAGAAAGAGGATCGAAAAGTAGAGAATTCACGATCAATTTTAATAATAAGTTTGCATGATGTTATGGTACAATTAAAATCATAGCATCGTCTCCTATTATCCATGATTCGTCCTATATGATAATTTTGATTCTAAGATGTTTATTCTGGTGAAACTACATTGAAATCGATCAACGCTACCCTTTTCATTGAAATTTCATAACCCAGCCCGAGTTTGGAGAATCCGACCCGAGTATGTACATTATCGGACAATACAGGCATTGAATCCGGTCTGAGTTCAACGTTGTCCGGCCCACGCCAATCGCCAACGTGCGCGTGCCATCGGAACACGGTCCGAGTTCCATTGAACTTTGCTAGAGTTGTCCATCGTAAAAAAGAAACTAAAGTTTAGAAACCATTATATTAATTTTCAAAACCAAATTCGAACTTGTTTTCTCCCATATTGCTATAAAAATAGAAATCCAAAAAGGAGTTGGGTAATGGGTAAATAGATTTAGTAAGTAATCCTCGGATGCTCTATTACTCTATAAAGAGTCCATGAATCTCTGAACCAAAAGCACAACTATAAGAAAATGTGGAATATCTGGCGGCATATTTTCGATGATTCGAAATTCTTCACAATTTAGGAGAAATTTTACGACAGATATAAAATTTCTCTCATGATAATTATTTACTAGTGGCTCGTTCAACCATCAGAAATTTCAATGACTTTGAGCTCCATCAAAAATTTGGACGACTCTGACTATTAAAATTTTAATTTATTATAAAATATATTATATTATTACATAATGAAACAAAGATCGTTTGTATTAACATTATAATATTAAACTTTTTTATGACGAAGTCGTCGAAAGTTTAAACGAAAGCCCTAAACCCACATCCTTCGAATGACGGGTGCCAATTGTCATAATTTCCCGAAAGGCACTTTTACGACGACTATATTCATTGTAACTTTCGAGGAATTATTTCATCCGTCAAAAATTATTTTACGACGAGCGCTATTCTACAATCGTCGAAAAAGTTGTTGAAAATCTTGATTTTCCATGAATTTAATAGGATCTGCAAGAGAATAATTTGTCATAAATTTAAATTCTTTTGTAGTGGGGAAAGTAATGATTTGAAGGGAAATAACATATCCTACTTGTCTGGGGTTCAATGGTTAGCTTATATAAGTTAAAAAGATTCTTAATTAAGTTTTTTTATGATTGGTATTGCTTATATCTTTGTTATTTTGTTTAGAATCAATTAAATTTCTCTTTTTTCGATTATCACGAATTTTATTTAAAAAAAGTCAGACCCAAATGGAATTGGTCACATCATTAGGAAGTTACTAAATGTAGTCCGATTTGAGAGAACATAAAAAATTAAAGTTATTTTTTTAAAAAATTTTATGGATGGAATGAATGGATACACCAAAGAATCGTTTACACTCTTTTTATAATAACTGTTGCCATTTAACTAGTCTAATTCTTTTTTACCGATTATTATCGTTCCACCAATCTAATTCACTGGAAATAAACGATAAAAGATCGAAATGAATGATAAAATATTGATATATTGGCCTTCTATGTTATAAACTTTTTAAGTCAAAGATAAAAAGGTAATGTTTAACATGAAGTATAAATGATAATATGTTAAAATTTATAATGAATTAATACATTTATTTTAACTGATCACTTATATCCTATTCTAAACATGAATCCAACAATAGACTTTATTTTCAATATTTTAGTTACCTCTGTGCAAACAATAAAACAATAAAGTACTTACTACCAACCTTTTTTTCTAAGAAAAGATTATTTTCATAAGCCTCCCATAAAGTATCACGATTTTTCACATGTAATTTCAAATCATGAATTTATTTTCTTGGATTCTTAAATTATCGTGACTTTTTCACTTTAGTCCTCTGTCACTTCTGTTACGTCTTCCGTTAGTTTTACTTTTTTTTATTTATAAAAAAACTAAATTACCCATCTTTCTAGAAAAATATGAAATAATAAATATAAAAAATAAAAAAATTATTGAAAGGATTAAAATGGTAAACAAAAAAATTATCATTTATGAAAAAGACTAAATTACATTTCCCTTGATTTTTTTCTTTTTTATATTTATTATTTGATATGCTATGAAGGGGTAATTTAATCTTTTTATAAATGAAAAAAAATCAAAGGTAACGAAAAACGTAAGAGAAGTAGAGAGAAAGAATAAAATGGAAAAAATACGATAGTTTAAAAATATATAAAAAAAATAAGTTTGCAATTTGATGTTAGATGCAAAAAAAATGTGCTAATTTAAAAAAGGTCTACGTAAATAACCCAAAAGAAAAAGATACTTGCATTACTTCTATTTTAATATGTTTTTTGAATTGAACCAAACAATCTCCAGTTCCTAGGCCTAATGGCTGGTTGGTTTGCCGCTGGATCATGTAACAGGGAGGCCTCCATATTTTCTATTGCAAGCCACACTTGAAACTAATCCAATGTTTTGAAAATCCGATAAAAAAAATGGATCTAACGTGACAACCGAGTCGCAAATCTTATTTTAACTGATTGAATAAGATTTTTATATAATAATATTATTTATAATTATCTAAGAGTAATATAATATATAAATTACTAAAAAAATATCAAATCAATTTCTTAATTATTATATATTACAAGATATCAGATTAAATAGTAATCTTATTCATTAGGTATATTATTACTAATATAATAATCTAAATTTATTTATAACCTAAAATAATAATTATATTTTATTCTCTTTTTATTTGTAATTCTATTTTACTTTCATTTAATTTATTTCCTTCATTAACATCTTTCCTTTTATTTTCTTATTTTAAATTCTTGGGTTATTTTCTCATACCACTCCTAAACTATTACGATTTTTCAGATCTAATCATAAACTAAGAACTTCATTTTTTGAGTCCCTAAACTATCACGATTTTTTTAATTTGATCATTCTGTCCAATTTCGTCGAATTCTCCGTAATTTTTTATTTTTCGCATTTGTGAAAAATCCATTATACCCCTACCTCAAGTGTTAGTCCATTTTTATATAAAATAATATATAATAATGAATATAAAAATAATTAAAAAAACAAAAAAAATAAGGCGTGCGCAAGGAAAGAGGAGGGGGCACTGCGGAGATGGAGTGAAAGTGGTCCTCGTACCTGACGTCGTCCTTGGAGATGGATCTGGCCGCGCCGCCGCTGCCAGAGACGTCGCCCAGGACCTGATCGGGGGCCATGAACAATAGGTCATCCTCGCCCATGTCCATGTCCTCGACGGACAGCAAGACGTCATCGTCCTCCTCGTCGTTGGGGGCATCCTCCTCCTTCGCGCTCCTCGGCGGGTGGCCACGCAGTAGCTCGTCCTCCATGGAGGCAGTGAGTTGGGTGGTCGGTGACAACCTCACGACCATCGATGATGACAGAGGGCTCGCGGCTGGGTTTTCGCTGGGCACGAAAGTGGGGTTGTCCCCGGAGCTATCACTAGCAGAGGCGGTGGCGGTGGCAGAGGCGTTAACTCTGGTGGAGGACGAGGGGGAGACGACTGATGTGCCTGGGGAGACGACTGATGCAGCCCGGCGACGGCGGTGGTCGCGAGAGCGACGGTATGGGTGCCGCCGGGAGGTGATGGGCTTCCCCTTTGAGCTAGAGTCTGCTTCTGGACTCCGGGGATGAAAGGCCTGAAGAGCTCCTCCAGCTCCTGAAAGCCGCCATCCTGCCTGCCGCTCTCCAGCAGATCCTGGAAGCCTAAGTAGCAGCCTCCGCGGGCGCCCTCCTTCTCTTCCACCTTAATGAACGCCGAAGGCGCCAATTGAGGGAACGACGAGAAGGGGTCCCTCGTCGCCAGCCTCTTTTTTTAATTATTTTTATATCTATTATTATATATTATTTTATATAAAAATGAACTAACACTTAAGGCAGGGGTATAATGGACTTTTTATAAATGCAAAAAAATAACGGAGAAGTCGACAAAATTGAACGGAAGGATCAAAATAAAAAAATCGTGATAGTTTAGGGACTCAAAAAATGAAATTCGTAATTTGGGATTAGATTTGAAAAATCGTCATAGTTTAGAAGTGGTTAGAAGAAATAACTCTAAATTCTTTCCTTTTTTCCAAATATTTTATTTTCCTATATAATTTTCAACCCTTATCTCTCCTCAACTCGGTCATCTCCCTAGGGGATGAAAGTTGTTTGAGTCAGATCGGATTTTCGGTCTAAAAAGATCAACCCCTACTTTTCAAGTCAATTTTTAAAATAAAAAATCATCCTAAAATCATTTTTTAAAAAAATAAAAATCATCCTCCAGCGGATCTATTTTTGAGATGAATTTTTTATCCCTACTTTTATATAATTATATTTTAAAAATATATAACAACTTAAATTTAATATAAAAATATTTAATTTTATATTAAACATAAAATATACTACTAAAATTTTAAAATTATTAAATTAAAGTTTGATAATGTGATAGAAAAGTATGAAATTCTATAGAAAAAATATTATATCTATGATAAAAAATTAATAACATATGTATTAATTATATAAATAAAACATGAGCTTCAGGTCGATTTTTTCGAGTGGAACTCTAATTCTAACAAGTAGATTTTAATTTATTAAAAATTACATTAAATCATATTTAGACTCCTATTTTTTTATTTTTTTATTCGATGTTTTTAAATTGAGTGAATTTTTCGAATTCATCTAGTTTTTCTAATCTCTCTATGCTACTTTCTTTCTCCCTTCCTATAAAATCCTCCCTTATCCCATAAAATCCTCCCAATGCTATTAAAGCCTCCATCTCTCTCCACATCCTTTTCTCTCCTTCCCCCTCCCCTCTTTCTCTCACCTTTCCTCTCACCTTTCTCCATGCACTCTTTTTAAAGTTCCTCTTCATAATACATATCATATCTTATCTTAAAATAATAAGACTGGTACAACTCGATTTTTTCAATTTTTTTTAGCCAACCCAATTTTTTATTATTTTCAATTTTAACGATGAATTGGACCAAATTTATAACCGATTAACAATAGCCTGATAGGACATTGCTTGAAACATCTTCATTAGTTAATAAAAAAACTGCTAAAAATATAGAAGCAAAATGGAAGCGAGAAGTAGTCATACCTATCGAAAAAAAATCACCATGTCAAATATTATGAAATCGAATCAAGAAAGATTCTACCTATTTAAAAAAAATATTTTTTGATATATTTATTGTACTTAAATATTGAATTATATTCAATTACGAAATTTTATTATTAATTCTTAAGTCAAATTATAGCAAAATATATTAAATCTAATCTCAATTAATTAAATTTATCATATATATATATTAACTTGTTATATTAATAATATGAGATAGTAAGAATATTACGTAATCAAAGTTAAGATTGTACAAGTATTACCATGGGACTAATTTCTTGAAATCGTACATATATATATATACATACATATATATATATATATATATATATATATGAGAAAGTTTTATGGAGTTTCGAATGTTTTCATATATAACAATAACAATAATAATAAAATCTAACAAAGACGATTAAGGATCTTAAGATTGAAAAACATACATTTTGATATACTTCAAATGATATTTCTGTCTTATATCAAAATGCAACTCAAATGAGAAAATTTCGTTCAATTTCGTCAAAGTTAAATATTATTATCATGAAAAAAAAAGTTCTGTTACTATTTAAATAGATCTAGACCGTTTTAAGTAAGATCCTAAACTGAGATCCGGAGGCTTGCTGCAGACACTCTGTGCTGCAACAATAAAATGGCATGTATGTCTTTTTGCACTTTCTGTGCCTTTTTTCTTTATGTATTTCTTTCAACACCTCTTTTGTTAATAGAGTTCTTCCAGCACCTGGCTTCTTTGGTACCGTGCTTTCAACACTTGTTCATCTGTTGGAATAGACACAGAAATCTTACTGCCATTTGGTGGAGTGCTTAAAAAAAGAGAAAAGCAATTTATTTTTGAATGGATTAATGGTTAAATGATTAAATCTTATTATTTTATTGTATTATTTATTTTAATCAGTGATCAATAATTAACTATTCAAATGTGTTCAACATTCCTCGAAGGTGCATTAATCCTTTTTTACATTTTCCGTCATAATAAAATATTTCATTGGCCTATTTCTTTTTCAAGAAAAAAGGGCACAAATAAAAAAAAGGTCTCAGAAATGAAACTTTTCTTAAACTTGCGATAACTTCAACTCTGATTTAATAAAAAAAAAGTTAATGGAGCCATGCATTTGTGCTATGCACAATGTAATAAAAGACTAGTGAGTGTTACAAAGTTGAAACTTATTTACAAACGATTAGTGATCGTTTCGCAGGAGCCATAAACCCCATAATATTGCAAAGTTGTTGTGCAATGCTATGGAAGCAATTACATTACTTTTCTCTTCCGGCCGGAGAAAAAAACATCCTCAAGCTTCACTAAATCATAAATCGCACCTATGGATTGAATCTATAATTAAGCATACAACCCCAATTTCAGCAATTCAAACAGGTAGCTTGAACTCCACCTCTCTCTTCAAAGGTCAAATTGAGCCCCATCATTTGTCTGTTTTGTGTTTTTTTTTCTTTGGAGCATAATTTCAGCAAAATCCTTTGAAGTGTAGCAACCTTATATATTATAGCATCTGGACATAGGTCACAATACCACACAACCAAACTCAGCTGCATTGATACAAATAATCAACAACAATCAAAATTGCCCTTGGGCGAATCAAGAACCTTGTTATAGATATACACTAAATGATTACTCAATTTGAAGTGTGTACTATTAAACATTATTATAGAGAACATAATCAGACTATTGATTATACGGTAAATTCTGGGACACTTTTTGTGAAGGACGACCACCTTCATGCTTCCTTCAAATTTTGTATCATGATGCCTGTGCGATTTATATCAATAGACAACATCACTACAAGAAAAAGCCGAATTTCTGACGGTCCGATATTCGTCTGAAATACCGACGGTTTTTTGGCGGATTAATTAAACCGTCGAAATTTTTGTCGGATACTTTTCGACGGTTCTCGCCGTCTAAACTTTCGACGGTCCAGAATTCGTCGAAAGCTTCCGTCGAAAATCTTGGTTTTTCGACGGCTGAGATTTTCGATGGTTTACCTATCCGTCGAAACTTTCAACGGTCTTAGCCGTCGAAACATTTCAACGTTGGTAGCGTATTATTATTTTAATTTTCGACGGTTTTGACCGTCGATATTTGCGACGTTCTACGCAACCGTCGATATTTCAGCGGTCAAAGCTGTCGGAACGTTATGAGATTTTTATTAATTAAATTATCCAACTCTGTTCAGTTGGGATATTTAAAATATTATATATATCGACGGTTGAAATCGTCGAAAGTTACGACGGATTTTCTAGCGGGTTCGAGCCGTCGAAATTAGAATTAATATTATATTATATTTACTTATGTTCCGACGGTTACAACCGTCGTAAAATGCCTATATAAATACCCGACCCCACTGTCACTTTTCCCCTTTTCGCTCCCGCATATCGTCTGGCCGCATTTCTACACCGCCCTCCGCATTTCGTCCGGCCGACGCGCATTGTCGTCCCTCGCCGCCGCCCGAAGTTTCCGCCGCCAGGTCGCTGCCGCAGGTCGCATTTTGTCCGCTGCAAGTAGGCTTCGATCCCCGCCCTCCTTACTCTCTCCGATGGCCGGATCCGGCCAACCTCCGGCCGCGGCGGCCAGATCCGACCGCCCTTAATTCGGAGGGCAGCCAGATCTGGCTGCCCTCCGCGCGCCGTGGCCAGATCCGGCTTCCCTTCGCTCGGCGGCCATATCCGGCCGCCCTCCGCGTGCGGCGGCCAGATCCGACCGCCCTCCGCGCGCGGTGGCCAGACCCGGCCACCTTCCGCCCGACGGCCGGAGAAAAAAAATTCAGTACGTTTAAATTGGGATCCATCAAACTCCAAAAGGGACTTGTTGTTGATGAATTTATTCTCTTGATTGCAATATGTATTAATGCATGGTTGTGTAATTGAATTATCTCTATTCGGTGTTCACTTTGGTATGATGCATGAGTCATAATATTCAATCTCTAATCAATTTCAGCTAGCTAGACGTAGATACTTATGAAAGAATTAATTTTAAAAGAGATGATAATTATTCCTTCTTTATGGAACCATTAATTTCGAACCTTATGAAATTCAATCTTGTGATATTTTTTTATTGAAACTCAACCGGGAGCCACAACTTTCTTCTTACGAATTAATAGTTTTTTATATAGTGACCGAGTCTAACATCTTAAAAAAAACATCTAAAGACTTTACTCAGTATGGTCGACTTCAACAATGTTAATCTAGTTTTAATTAATTCATACTAGCTAGACGTAGATACGTATGAAGTCATTTGAAAATTATGTGACTACAGTAATGCCTTCAACTCAATTCCAAGAGACAAAATTGAAAAGATTGGAGAAATTACTTTTATAATTGTATATAAAAGTAAAGTTTTCAGAATTAGGTGTTATAGATCTGTTGTCATGCAGAGTCCACCTAATGCTGCACCCTTGACTTCAAATTTGTAATCTTGTATGTGTGTAAGGTTTTCATATCATCAGCCGTAACATCTTACATACATATATATAAATATGTACATGTATGTATATATTTTCTACTTTGTTTGTCTCTTTCCTTCTAATTTTTTTCTAAAGAAATTATTTAATGCAAACATTATGTCATACTTGAACGATCGTTGATAGATGTACAATAGAAATAATCCTGGTCGTAGAGATTTGACACAAGAATTCATCGATGGCGTTGACTATTATGTTACCGTGACTTGTCAATCTTTATAACATCAGCGGGGGGAACAATTAGGTGTCCTTGTTTGAAATGTGCTAGTACAAAGTTACAGACGATAGAGACTGTCAAAGTTCACTTATATAGAAAGGGTTTCAAACCCAATTATTGGCAATGAGATGATTTAGGCGAATGAGCGCCTTCGACAAGCGTTCCAAATCCAGGTCTTCATTTTGTCGATCCTGAACCAACATTTACTTCAATCTATGAACAATTAGTTTATGACGCAGCTGCAACTGAGTATGACAATATTAGATTTGAGCAGAATGAAGAGGCACCAAATCCAGAAGCAAGAAATTTTTATGACTTACTAAACGCATCGAGCCAACCCTTATGGCCTGGGTGTGAAAGTCATTCGGAAATATCACTTGCTGTTAAATTGTTGAATCTGAAAGCCGACCACAACATTTCACAAGCATGTTTTGATGTATTTCTAGATATTTTAAAAGAGGTCACACCAACTGGGGCTCGTATTCCTGAAAATTTTTATAGGATAAAAAGATTGATCAGTAAACTTGGTCTTGGCTCAACTAAAATATATTATTGTCATGATGGTTGTATGTTATATTATGAAGAGGACATCAATCTAAATGAATGTAAATTTTGTGGGGCTGAACGATATAGAGTGACTAACAAGTCTCAAGTGATTGTGAAAAGAATGCATTATTTGCCTCTTATTCCAAGGCTTAAAAGACTATACTCGTCTATAGGGTCAGCGTCGCAAATGAAGTGGCATGCACATCATAATACTTCTGAAGGTGTCATGCTTCATACATCGGATAGTGAAGCGTGGTAGCATTTTGATCGTAAGCATCCTGATTTTGCTAGGGACGAAAGGAACATAAGGCTCGGATTATGCGCAGATGGTTTTACACCATATGGTCAGACTTCAGTTCCTTATTCATGTTGGCCGGTCATAATAATACCTTATAATTTGCCACCTGGGATTTGTATGTTCGCACCTTATATGTTTTTGACATGCATTATTCCTGGTCCTCAGAGTCCTAAACAGAGGATAGACGTGTATTTACAGCCTCTAATAGATGAGCTAAAAGAATTGTGGGATTGTGTCGTCGCTTATGATGTGTCGACCAAACAAAATTTCACGTTGAGAGCTGCCTTATTGTGGACCATTAATGACTTTCCAGCCTACGGGATGTTATCTGGTTGGATGACCGCAGGGAAATTAGCTTGTCCATCTTGCATGGAACACTCAGATGCGTTCACTTTGAGAAATGTGGGTAAAAATAGTTGGTTTGATTGCAATAGACGGTTTCTTACAGCTGATCATCCATACAGAAATAACCGAAATGCATTTCGACGGAATAGGGTTGTAGAAGACATGCCTTCGGTCAGACACTCAAGAGCTCAATTATGTCGCATTGTCAATGCTTTATGCAGAATTGTTGACGACCCAAATGTCACATACAATGAGTATGGTGTTTGTCATAACTGGACCAAACGAAGTATATTCTGGGATTTACCTTATTGGTCTGATTGTTTGATACGTCATAACTTGGACGTCATGCACATTGAAAGAAATGTGTTTGAAAATGTATTCAACACCGTAATGGACATTAAGGGCAAAACAAAGGACAACCTAAAGACGAGACTAGATTTGAAGGAGTACTGTCGAAGGCCAGAGTTACACTTAGTGACTTTACCTAACGGAAGATTATCTAAATCAAAAGCAAGTTATGTTCTCACTAAGGAGCAGAAGACTCAAGTGTGTCGCTGGATCTAAGAGCTGAGAATACCGGATGGTTATGCATCAAATCTGACCCGATGTGTGGACATGAATAACTTGCGTTTGTTTGACATGAAAAGTCACGACTGCCACATATTCATAGAAACTTTGCTTCCTACTACTTTATCTTCACTCCCGGACAAGATTTGGAAGCCGATAACGGAATTGAGTCAATTCTTTAAAGGATTGTGTTCTATAACATTAACGGTGGAAAATATGACCCAATTAGAACGTAATATTCCGACAATATTATGTAAGTTGGAACGGATATTTTCACCAGGATTCTTTGATTTCATGAAGCACTTACCTATTCATCTGCCATATGAGGTAAGGGCAAGTGGACCAGTACAATATAGGTGGATGTATCATTTTGAAAGATATCTCAATCGAATAAAAAGGACGATTAAGAACAAAGCACGTGTCGAATGATCCATATGTGAAGCGTATATGATTCAGGAGATTTCATACTTCTGTTCTTACTACTTCAAGTCCCATGTTAAGTGTGCGAGGACCAAAGTCCATCGAAATGATGAAGTTTCAGAAGAATAGTCTGATGTGGCATCTTTGTCACTCTTCAATCAGTTAGGACGACATTTTGGGAAGCCAAAAAATAGATGGCTCAGTGATGCAGAATTTAAGTCTGCCACGAATCATGTCCTTCTAAGCACGCCGGAGGTGCAAGGCTACATTAAGTAAGTTTAATATCCATGCGTTCTTTTCTTTAACGTCTTCCCAAACAACATTTTGATTTAGCCATTACTTTGTATGCAGTGCTTTCTTGCAATACTATAATGTCCCTAACGAACATGTACAAGATAGAATAGAGAATGACTTCACATCGTGGTTTAAGAAACAGGTAATTCTCAAAATATTCTAAACAATTTGATGTCTTCAGCGTCTACTATACTCATTTATTTTCATATTAGGTTCTCAGTACCGGCACGGTGTCTGGTCTCCATAATTTGGAATGGAGACTGACTCGAGAGGTGAAAAGTTGGCCGATGTATTTTGTGAATGGTTATAAGTTTCACACTGAAACTTGATCGATCGGGAAGAAAACCGTTAACAGTGGAGTATGTGTCGTGGGATCCACGGACGGAGAAAATGAGCGTGACTACTACGGTGTTCTCAAGGACATTATTCAGCTGCAATATACTGGAGGTAAGTCACATTATTTGAGTGTAATTGGTTTGATCCAAAGGAAAGGAGAGTGATGCGAGTTCACAAAGATTTCAAAATAGTTGAAATACATCACAATAGGTGTTATGATTGTTTTGATCCTTTTATTATTCCGTCTTCTACAAGACAAGTATATTATATGTCATATCCGGAGAAGACCAGGGACAAATCACAATGGTGGGTTGTAATAAAGACGAAGGCAAGAAGCAGGATAGAAGTTGATGGTGCATTGCAATGTGCCTTTCAAGATGACTCGCAGACTTCTGTGGCCCCTATTGTCGACACCGAATTAGTCGACGATCTACATGATTTAGATCACGTAATTGAAGACTTCGATAACGTCGACATACAAAATGATGAAAACGGCTCGGACGAAGATGAATTTAAAACTACGACGACTTCTGATGATGATGATGATGATGATGGGTACCAGTCATGTGGAAACTCAAATGATGAGTAATGGTATTATTACTTGTCGTCACGAATTATCATTTTTTTACCTCACAACTAGGATATTTTATTACAACTATTGTCATCTTATGGATTGTTCATTTACGACTCATTTTCATTTTGTTTGAGGCAATAGTTTGTTTGAGGCGTTAGCGATGCATGTGGACAAACAATCGGATCGACGGATGCCTGACGCGGACAATGCATTCTTATATTCGCTACCATCTCATGAGTGTTTGAAATAATGATCAGAAGAATTTTACGCAAAAGCTTATTCAAATTAATTTGTTTATTTTTATAAGCGCCTCCGGATATTAGGAATTGCTTCTCGAGTTATACATATAATTCCGTTCCTCAAGGTGCAACACAAGACCTAGCCGAACATAGTCAGGTCGATACGTTGTGACATTTGATTTTTTTATCAATTGTGAATTTGACTTGGAATAAATTTTGTACTATGCAGATGTATCGATTTGTTAAAAGTAAAAACAAAGGAAAGGAGTCGGTCGTCCCTAGAGCTCTCAGTACTCCGTCGGCTCCTATATCAGTAACGGGCATTCGCATAACAGAGCGTTCTTCTCCTCCGTCAGCTCCTAGATCAGCCACGGGCATTCGCATAATAGAACGTTCTTCTCCTCCGCCGGATCCTTCCTCTCACGCTAATATTGCGGACTTGGATACACAATTCCCACAACAACCCGTCAGAGCTCGCTGTTCCGTGGAAGGCTCGGACCAGGCTTCGTCAAATCATGTTTACAAAGCATACGTGCAGCCAGATGGGAATTTAGGGTAAGTGTTATTTTATGTATATCGAATCCTTATTCATGCTTTGATTCAGCCATGACATTTTATAATTCGGTGTCCTTCCAAGTTTGTACCGTCGAAACCAGCAACTGCGGCAGTTACTAAAGTGTTGCGACATAGGTATACTGAAGCGTGGCTTACATGGAGGGAAGTTCCTTATGCCACGAGACAGATTCTATTTAATGAATTTCATATATCATTAGAAGCCAACATGATCATTAAAAATTTTCTTCGTAATACATTAATTATTTTTAAACACATACAGGCTGATGTGTGGTGGGAGTCCGAGCATACGGAAAAAATGTGGAAGGCTTTTAACTCTCGGTGCTCGAAGAGATTGTCCGCGATGCTTTCTGAAGCTCGAGCTGACGGAGAACGACCCAATTGGATCCCCGAGGCCGTTTGGATCGATTTGCTAGGAAAGTGGTACACCGAGGAGTACAAATTAAAATGCGAAAAAGCAAAACCAATCGAGAGTCCGACCAGGGAGCGTGCTTGCATTCGGGCGGATGTGTATCCACGAGCATGATTGCTAAGAAAATGGTAAGGTCTTTCTCCGAACTCAGGATGAAATATTATACTTTAAGAAAATGGTAAGTGTCGAGAGAATATTATACTTTAAGTTACAAATTTTAAAATATTATCTCATTGCAGGACAAAGAGACGGGTAGACCACCTACTCAGGACGAAATATTTCTCCGAACTCATCAGAAGAAGAACAAAGAATGAGTTTCGAATTATGCCCGGGAGACATGTATGTAAATTTTTGTGCCTTTATTTTTTCTAAATTGCAAGTTAATAGTTAATTAACAAAACTTTGAAGTCGATCACCTAGTCGTCGTTTGTAGTTAATTATTTTTGCCGTTTCTTTGTATTTTCTTTATATTTCAGGAGTCTTATAAAACAAAAGAAGTTGATTATATTATGCAAGCCACGCAGGAGGGGACCACACCGTTGACCCCAAGACAACTTTGGACGGACCACATCGGCGTGAAGAAGGGTCGCATTTACGGCCTCGGATCTTTTGTGAGTGACACAGATATTGGATATGGTCGACGAACTACTTCAGGTTCATCTTTTTCTGGTATGCAAGAAATTATGGATCAGGTGACCATCAAGATTAGGAAAGAGGTCAGAAAGGAATTCGAAGAACGTGAACATCGTAACAGGCTTGAAATGAAGAAAATGATTCGTGCCTTTATTCGTGGTGAATTGAACGACGATGCCGTCGAGGTAGATTCATTATACATAATTATTTTTAGAATTTGCTTTAATATGTAGATTCATTATACTCATTAGATTCATATGCACTTTGACATCAACATGTGTACTAACTTAGATTTTACTCTTCATCCTTTTCAGTTAGATCTGTAGACTTTCAAAGTTTTCACCGAAAATGGAGTGCAGACAGCTGGATCATGTAAATGTCAGTACTCAGTATAAATAAATATACTTGTAGTTTATGTTTCTTGTTTTTTCCTGATTGGCCATGAACTTCAACATACTTCATGATCACCGCATGAAATCATAAGAAAAAACTTAGCAACCTTATTTTAATGATAACTTTGGCATTTTGGATTTAAATGGTAATGATGGTTAAAACTCATGTGCGCATATTTATTATTTTGGATGCAAGATTCGATTTTGCTTCAATTTTGAGATTCGGCGTTAGCTTGTTAGTTTACCATCTTCTATTGAATTTATCAAATTATGTTGATGTTAGATTCAAATTATGTTTTTATATTTTAGATTTTAGATTCAAATTAGTGCACACTTTAGATTTTACTCTTCAATAGATTTCAAATCCGAATTCATGTTTTTTTTTTTTTGCATTTTCATATGTTATAACTTTCTACAGTGAGGTTACTCTATTTCAATTTTGTGCAGTGATATTTTGCGACCAAGACGTTATGCGAATTGAACTTCAACTCTTCATCGTGCCCAAGAAGTTATGCCGAATTTTTAGCAGATGTTTCGATTATGTGATGTTCAATTTGTTTCATGTTTGGATTATGTGAATTATCTGTGATGTGATGTAATTGAATTATCTGTGATGTGAATCTCTGAATCTGTGAAATCTATTATCTGTGAATCAAATGTGTTGTATTATCTGTTCGGACATTTAAAATTCACCATTTTTTTTAAATTTTTTTATGTTTTCGACGGTCCTGACCGTCGGAAATAGTTGAAATATTTGCAATCTTCAACGGATTTTTTCGATACTTACTGACGGTTATATTCGTCGGTACAGCATTATCGACGGTCGCAGCCGACGAGTAAAATCGTCGATACAAGATTGTCGACGGTTAAAGTCGCCGATATATATCTACGGTTAAAGCCGCTGATATATATCGACGGTTAAAATCGTCGAAAGTATCCACGGTTCAAGCCGCCGATAGATATCGACGGCACGAACCGCCGATACTATCGACGGTTTAAGCCACCGATAAATATCGACCGCACGAACCATCAATACTATCGACGGTATAAACCGTCGGTATATATCGGCGGTCCTAACCGTCGATATTATCGACGGTTCGTGCTGTCGATACTCAACGTTCGACTGTCGCGCCCGCCAGCTAGACCGTCTGTAATACCGACGGTTCAGAATAAACCGTAGTAAATTATTTGCGACGCCCCTTTTTCGCACGGACACTGTTCGTCGAAAGAACCGTCGGAAATTGTGATTTTCAACGGATCTGACCATTTTACCGATGGTTCGGACCGTCGGTGAAAAATAATTTTCTTGTAGTGCATGCTCTTTTGTTAAAAAAAATGACTCCTGAAAATTGAAACAAGAATGAAGGGCTCTCATCTAAAAGATCACTTGTAGACGCATAATCCATCATTTTAATGTGTCATCCTCTGGGGGATTTCAAATGGCAACAATAAAGAGATTATGTATTCAGTGGATGCATAAAAATGCCACAGCACCCAGACTTGAAGCAGGTGCAGCCTGCTTCTTTATTATTATTATTATTATCAAACTCATTAAAACTAACTATATGCGCTCTGTGATTGGGCTCCTCACTGGTGACGCTATACTTGCAAGTGAGACCATCCTCAATTTGGTCAGCATAATTATCAAGTCATCCAGCAAGATCCAGGGTAGGCTTTGATTAAAGAAGAATAAATCATTTCCTGGGCCATAGCAAGATCCAGGGTAGGCTTTGAACAGGCTACAATGTGACACCCAAATTATTGATCATCATAAGAAATGTAAAATAATTTATTCAAATTTAAATTTCAAACGAAAATGCAACATAAAAAATATATTTTTAGTAACATAAAAATAATTTATTCATTTTCGCTCATTGGAGTCTTTTATAGCGCGATGATCTCATCATCGTTCGTTCTCATTTATTTTGTGTGTTACGTCCATTCATGTTACTTTCGAATGTTCAGCGTCTGTCCGTCTTCCAACGTCGAATCCCATGACATTCCGTAAACCATAACGTACGTCACAACTAATAATCTTAACTCTTATTTTATAAAAAAATCATCATTACATATGCATAAATGCATTTGCAAATTCATTACTGACAGTTTAGAGGAAAATGTAGAAGATGGAACTCAAGCTCAAAATACTGAGTCACAAGTTCATAATCAATCAAAATCTAGACATCCAAACGCTCGAAGTTCTAACATTTTAATTATGGGTATCTTCCGCTCTCTTTTTGTGTACCATCAAAGTCCAAAATCATCAAGTTCACGATCTGAGTTATCAACTAATACAAAAATTCAAATGAAATAGTAAGGTGGCTACATCAATTATTTTTATGTAATTTGATCATGTCGTGCATTGATTTTATTAGCTTAGACATTAAATTCGTGAGTAAGTAATTTACCTCACTTTGATTATATATTACTTATACATACTTATCGACTCAAAGGTGAGTAACTTAATTTAGTCGTCAAGTCAAGTTAACTCCACAAGCCACGACAATAATCTCCAAGTCCTGATGGGAAGGCATTCAAGTCACGACCATTCAAGAGGAGACTGCTTTTTTTTTAAAAAAAAGAGGAGACTGCTTTAAGAAAAGTTTTAAATTTAAGACGATCTTTCCTATCATACAATATAAATGAGAGTGGAAAGCCATTAAACAAATTCGCTGAAGTCGTGATTGGCCTTCAATTCAAAGAGAGTGACAATGTGTGATGATTGAGGCAGACAATTGTGATGACGAATCCCTAGACCCTAGTCAAGCTTGTCGAGTAGTACTGATGTTAAGGTGTTCTAATTTTGCTTTTGCGTTCTTATTTGAATATTTTAATTTGAAGGAAAAAATGTAAATCCTATGTTTTTTTTGTATTTTAGTCTCTTTTGATCAAATAGTGATGCTTAATGCTGTTGGTTAGTTAATTGAGTTTTTTAAATTAATCTATGCTTTATTGTGGTGTGATTAATTTTTGAGTTTATGAATCTTTTATAATTCATATGGTCTAATAATTATGCTTGAAGATTTTAATTTGAACGTAATTTACGATGGTTCAATATGATTGTATTAACTTGATAGGTTGTGTTTGTGGATATCGAAGTTTAATCTTAATAGAATAATACTTTAGTGAAAATATAATCTATCTCACATGTTTAGTGAAAATAAAAGTTCATCACAGATTCACAATATCACCTTAATTATATAAAATTTATTTTCACATGTCCTAATATCATATTTTATTCACTTATGGAATTAGATAATTAATTAGTAGTTATTTCTCTTAAGTTTGATATTTTTATTTCAATTTTATATTACATGAGTGATTAGTATGTTTACTAGTGATTTTTATTTTGCTACAATATTTTACACACCAAGCTTTTGGCATCGTTATCTAAAATTTATTTTTTCTTTCCTTAATCCCAACAATTTAGTCTTGATGAGAAGTCGTGATCTCTCGTCATGACTTGCTATTTGGTTGTCACAACTTTATATATATTGTATATATATAGTCATAATTTTTTTTGTTCTAATTACATTTTGTGTCATTTGTCATGATTTTGCAAGCCCTAGTAACATTCTTATTTGTCCCTATTATATTTTAAATTTTATCTCACTCACCCGAGTCTAACTCGTGATCATGCCATGGTCTGATAAATTTCCTTAGTGATTTATTTTTTTAGAGTTATACTTAATTACGTTTCATGACTAACATTCTCTATTTTACTCTTTTACTATGATATTTGGTTGTACATGACGTCAAGACATGGATTGAAGACTACAACACAATCAAATATGGGGTCGATTGAAATTTCTTTGATACATTAGACTAGAAGTTTAAAAGTCACCTTAGAGTTTGATTCTGAAACTAAGAGAACAACACACAAATTAAAGAAGAGAGTTTTAAATATGACTGAGCAAACAATAAGCAGTGGGAAGCTAAAGAACTTTTTATTAGAGAACATGTCTCTAGAATCATTCATAATGTTGTTAACTATAATTTTAAAATTATAGTCCAATGTAACGCTAAATGAAGATCATCATGATCATCTAGAAAAAAAAATTCTACACACAATACTTCTAAAAATAAATATATTTTGTTTGATGCCTTTCATTTGTTTTTATTTTCTCAATCTTTATGCAATAAAACATGTATCTAATTTAAAACTTTGTTTATAGGATCAATTACTACAAGAAAATCGCGATTTTCCGACGGATAATTTTCGACGGTTCTAAATCCGTCGCAATTTGCGACGAATTTTTCGACGGTTCCGTTTCCGACGGATTTTTCGACGATTAGGAACGTCGATATTTTCGACGGATATCCATCCGTCGCATTTTCCGACGGTTATGACCGTCGGAAATAAAAAATTAAATTATGTATTTTTTATATTATTATTAAATTTCTCCGATGAATTTTCTGACGGTCACGACTGTCGGAAATAAAAAAATTAATTATATAATTTATTATATTATTATTTAATTTTTTGACGATTAGGAACGTCGATATTTTTGACGGATATCCATCCGTCGCAAAATCCGCCGCAATTTCCGAAGGTCGTAACCGTCGGTAAATGTATAATAATATCATGTAAAGAGTATTTTATTAATATAACTAGCGACGGTCCAAATCGTCGCAATTACCGATAGTTTTGACCGTCGGTAACGATTACGGATGGTTCAAACCGTCAGTAAAATAAAAAATAAATATTATATATAACTAAATATATTTTCGATGGTCACAACCGTCGGTAATTATAAAAATATTTAATATTTACGTTTTCGATGGCCGAAACCATCCGTAATTAAAATTTCGTTATCCCACTTTTTTTTTTCTTTTCCCGCTTTCTTTCCACTTTTTTCCTTTATATATATTCCTCCTCCCTCTTCTCTCTCTCCCTCCTCCCTCTTCTCTCTCCCTCCTCTCCTCTCTCTCTCTCCCGGCCGTGAGCACCCCGCGCGTCGGACGCCGGCGACCCTCCCACGTCGGACTCCGGCGACCCTCCCACGTCGGACGCCGGCGACCCTCTCCCGCGCCGGCGTATCTCTCTCTCCCGCTCCGCACCGGCGTCTCTCTCTCTCCTGTCGGCCGGCCGGAGGCCGGATCCGGTCGTGGCCGTTCGGATCCGGTCGCCAGGCGGCCGGATCCGGCCTCCAGCGGATCCGGCCTCCAGCTGCCGGATCCGGCCTCCAGCGGCCGGATCGGCCGCCAGGCGGCCGGTTCCGGCCTCCAGCAGCCGGTTCCGGCAGCGGCGGATCCAGCCTCCAGCGGCTGGATCCGAACGCCAGGCGGCCGGATCCGGCCGCTAATTTTTTTATATTTAAAAAATTATTTGCGACGGTTGCAATCGTCTAAAGATCGACGGTTGCGACATCCGTCCAAAGTTTTGACAGTTGCGACTGTCAAAAAGTTGCGACGGCTCGAACCGCCGCCTTTTTCCGGCGGTTGCAACCGTCGGAAATTTCGACGGTTCGGACCGCCGGCCTTTTCCGGTGGTTGCAACCGTCGGAAATATCGATGGTTCGAACCGCCGGTCTTTTCCGGCGGTTGGAACCGTCGGAAATATCGACGGTTCGAACCGCCGGGGCCTTTTCCGGCGGTTGGAACCATCGAAAATATCGACGGTTGCAACCGCCGGGGACTTTTCCGGCGGTTGCAACCGTCGGAAAATTTTGACGGTTCGAACCGTCGGGGACTGTTCCGACGGTCAGAACCGTCGATATTTTCGACGAATTTTTTTCAACCGTCGCAAATCCATTTGCGACGAGCATTTTTCCGACGGATCGATTCCGACTGAAAAATCATTGGTAATTGTGTTACCGACGGTTTTCGGGCTGATTACCGACGGTCCAGACCGTCGGTAATCCGCGTTTTTCTAGTAGTGTGATATATTAGACTAGAAGTTTAAAAGTCACCTTAGAGTTTGATTCTGAAACTAAGAGAACAACACACAAATTAAAGAAGAGAGTTTTAAATATGACTGAACAAACAATAAGCAGAGGGAAGCTAAAGAACTTTTTATTAGAGAACATGTCTCTAGAATCATTCATAATGTTGTTAACTATAATTTTAAAATTATAGTCCAATGTAACGCTAAATGAAGATCATCATGATCATCTAGAAAAAAAAATTCTACACACAATACTTCTAAAAATAAATATATTTTGTTTGATGCCTTTCATTTGTTTTTATTTTCTCAATCTTTATGCAATAAAACATGTATCTAATTTAAAACTTTGTTTATAGGATCAATTACTACATGGTTGTAAATGATAGAAAAGTTCATCGAAAAATATTTCCCATCTTGAAAAGCAAATAAAAATAGAGGAGAACTTTGGGATTTTGTTCAAAAAAATGATAGAATACATTATGACACTTGAGAATGCTATAAGAAGTTGCTGAGCAAAGTTACGCACAATAGGATTTCAAAGTAATATATAAGGGAGGACTTCTAATCAAGACAAGTTAGATCAAAATGCAAAGTGAGATACTAAAAATAATCCAAATTGTAGCTCTAATGTCTCACCATATCCACAATATACACAATATAATGATCCGAGGTATAAGGATCAATAGTGTCAATTGAAGAGTTCCACATGGACAATATGAAAATGCTAATGAGCTTATATGAAATTATCTCCTTCACCTATCTAGACACATTTTAAATTTGCGCAGGTTAATAGCTCAAAACGAGCAATATCTTGATTAGACAGAGTGTTAATGAAAGGTATGAGAGCTGATCTCACATGTGAACTTGAGTCATGGGGAAACATGAGCTATGCGTCAATACGGACCGTTCAACGAAGATGTTGAACTCCCTTAGAGGGGAAGATTATAACTATTTGAGATCTAAGGAGCAAGGATATCAATTGAATATTCCTACATGGGTAAAATACCAATGTGATCATGATTTTATATGTAGTTACCCCTTCACATATCAATATACATTTTAAATTTTGTGTGGGCCAATAAAACAAAGCAAAGGATATCTTGATTAGGTGGGAATGTTACATAATTGAAAAAATTTATACTTTCATCTAATAAAATTATGTATCACCTTAAATTATTGGTACGTTCGTCAATGCTTAATTTCTTTTGTATAGAAATCCTAACGCCCATAGTAATGGTGGAGGAAGGATTCATTCTATTGTTGTCCTACAGACAATACTTTGATGTTTTCAAATTGAAGAGGTTAATTTTGTCTCTATCATGGCCTAAAGTAATTGAGGAGGAAGGATTCAACAAATTGTTGTCCTACATATAATACTTTGATTTTTATAAAATTGTTGAAGTTAATTTTGCCTCTAATCCATTTTTCAATGTTTAGCTAGTGGATTTGTTCATAGCTACACCTATTTAGAAACAACTTATATTGGCCATGATCTTCCTCTAAATAGCTATTCATTCTTATGAGTTATGAATTACCTTTGTCATTTTTAACAACTAATTAATTCTCTCAAGGTTCTCTTGCAAATAGACATATTGTAAACAACTTTGAGAGCTCTCATATCTCAAAGAACTAATCAAATGAACACAATCAAAGAACCATAAAAAAAGATACACACAATAATGGTTTTGAACACCCACTTAAACTCTAAGAATATGTGTGATAAAAAATGGCTTAGACATAATCACCTTATCTCAACTTTTTCTAATTATTGTTCCTTCTTTTTCTCTAAATGATGCCAAAAATGCATCAAATGAATTTTTCAGAGATGTCATACTCATTCACCCATGTGATATTATTTAGTTTGTTTCATGTTACTCTTATATGTCATTGTGTGATTACATGTTAAATATCTGCACTTTTTGTACATGGAATTATAAATCTATCTACAAGTTTGTAACAAAATTTCTCAAACATGTTACTCTCCTTTGATGTCTCTCTTTCCACCACAAGAAATAGTTTCTCTCTTTGATATCTCTGTTTAATGTTGTCGCTATTTCGACCCTTTTGGTGTCAAACGTGGTGTTGCCTTTATTGTGTCGTTAGTCGGCAAATTTCTTGTAGTGCTCCTTGTGATTTTCATGTTATGTTTTCCTTGGATACTTTGTTGTATGTGTTTTTATATTTGTTATAGTTGGTATTCTACTTTATGTTTTATATGAAATGATTTCTCCCCCTTAAGGAGAAAGGACCTCATCTTTGAGATTTAAACTAGGACACGCAGTTGGGAAAACATGATAATATTCCATGATGCATATTCAACTAGAAGATCCATAATAATAATTCAGTGAGCCAAAACTTGGTGGACAAATTGTCCCTGCCTTTGGATATCCCTAATATCTTATAAAATTACTACCATCAATTCCATCAAAATATCCCTTTAATATTTTATAAAATATGTTACAACAAGGTTATCAAAATCGTGTTTTAGTACATAAAATTGTCCAATTTTACGTGTGAAAAATGAGTTAAATGAGTATAAACTCGCAAGTTGAGGTGAATCAGCTGAAGACATTCATTTGGTCGCATTAATTACAAAACCTCACCAATTGGCCTTATAGTTTTGCTTTTTTAAGGGATATCATTTTGCTATTTTTTTGTTTATTTTATCTTTCATTTTCTTAGCAATTAATATTTGATCCACATTTTTCACATTTTTATAATCATATGTCTTTAAAATATATTATATAATAAATTAAAAAAATATAAAATATCAATTTTAATAATATGACATTATAGTAAATGTTATATTAATATTTATTCCTAATAATGTTTTTGTTATTTCATTCTTTAAACCATAATATTTAAAATCAAATAATATGTTGAATAGATATGTGATAATATTCAAATATTTAGAATGGTATGACAATCATTGTGATAGCGAGTGAGGATAATAAAATAATAATAGTTAGAATACTAAAAATTGTAAAGCTTCCACCACAAAAACATATACTATAGAGATTTAATATACTCTTACAACATCATAACCTTAGAATATATCAAAATGAAACTTTTAATGAGTTTATAATTTATAAATTTATATTTATTAATTATTCATGTTATTATAGTCTTTTTTATTATTTATCATTTATATTTGATATGAGTTTAAAAATTATTATCATTAAATTAGTATTAATCTAAACTTTTAAACTCTATGTATTTACGTATTGAATTTACAATATGATTCTACTTTCCCTAAAACAAGTTTAGGTAAAAACTCGAACTTCACAACCATGTGTTATGGATAGTTGCTACACCATCGCAAACATTGTCGCTATCTATTATAAAGCTCTCCCCTCGTTTCCTCTCACGACTTGTCCTCTCCCTCATCGAATGTCAACTCCAACGTCCCGACAGCTCCCACGCACTAACATCTACTCCGGGGTCAGTGGCTCCTGCACGTGAATGCCCACTTTGGAAGCCCAATGATGACTCGAACTCCGGCGACATCGATTTTGTCCATCTTAGAGGTTCAACAAACAATTCTTCAGTGGCTCCCACTATCTCTCTCCTCTCTGGCGGTAGCGCTAGTGCTCTTGCGAGGCGTGTCATCGTGCCTTTTATTCAGGGCATTGGCGGCACCATTGCCCCTTCTTCTGGGGTGTTGGCGGGCCGCAATGGCACCAACAATGGTCAAATCTAAATGCTTGGAAAAAATTACACCAAATGTCCTCCAACTTTCAAGTTTGCTCAACGATGCCCTCCAACTTCACTTTGTAACTGTGATGCCCTTTATTTTTAAACTTGTTGCACGGAATGCCTTCCCGACCGAGAATATCCAATTTCTCAGCCGATCTGCTGATGTGGCGATGAACTCTTTCCGTCACGCAGGAGAGCATTCGGTGTGGCACCGCCACATCAGTAAATCAATAAATAATAATAATATAATATAAAAGGTCATTTCCCCTCTCTCTCCGGCATCCTTGTTGGAGGAAGAAGAGGAGGCCGGCGAAGAGGGATGAGGCCCCCACTTTGCCTGCGCTGACAAAGAGCGAAGAGCAAGCCACCCCCCCCCCCCCCCCTTGCTCTTCGTCGGCACGGGCAAGGGCATGGGGGGGGGGGGGGGGGGGGGGGCTTTGCTCGTGCTGGCAAAGAGCAAAAGGGGAGGCCTCGCCCACCCACCCCCCCCCCCCCCCCTCTTTTGCCCGTGTCAGCAGCCCTTTGCTCTTCGCCAGCGTGGACAAGGGGGGCGAGGCCCCCTCCCCCCTTTGCTCGTGCCGGCGAAAGTCGCAGAGGAGGGCGAGCTTGGGGCCCCCCTCCCTTTTGATCTTTGCCAGTGCATGCAAGAGGGGGGGCGGCCCCCCGACCTCTGATGAGGTGTCAGAGTGGGGGGGGGGGGGGGGGGCGAGGCCCGCCCCTTTGTCGGCACAGGCAAAGGGGGGGCTTCGCCCCCCTTCGCCGGCCTCCTCTTCTCTCTCCAATGAGGATGCCGAAAAGAGAGGAAATGGTTTTTTTAATATTTAATATTATTATTATATTATTTTTTTTATTAATTTGCTGATGTGACAGTGTCACGTCGAATGCTCTTCTGCGTTGCAGAGAGAGTGCATCACCATGTCAGCAGACCGCCTAGAAAAATAGGTATTCCCGGTCGAAAGGGCATTCCGTGCAACAAGTTTCAAAATGGAGGGCATCGCTGTAGTGAAGTTGAAGGGCATCACTATAGTGAAGTTGAAGGGCATCGCTGAGAAAACTTGAAAGTTGGAGGGCAGTTGGTGTAATTTATGATTGAATCAATCATTAAATGGTCCTTCACAATCGATCCAATCATCAATGGCCGATTTCATCATGACAGATATGACATCGAACTATGGTGATATGATCGGATTCGAGTGTGAATGATCATCGAAACAAAATTTCATATTTCTGATTAATGCCATTTATTCTTCACTATATTTATTATTAATATTATTTTTTATTAGTATTTGTTAAATTATTCTTCATCGACCATTGAATTTACTTAGATTTATTTAATTTTTAATTATCATTTATATTTTTTATTATTGTTAGATTTATTTAATATTTATGATTAATTTCATTATATTTAAATTATTATTGTTGTTGTTAGATATAGATTTATTTCCAAGTTACAACTTAAACCATGTTTAAATGATGCTTTCATATATAGTTAATTTCTTTGCTTAACAATTATGAACATTCTTAAAATTCATTTCATAGTTATACAATATTTATATACGATATTTAAATTTGGCATGTCTACATAGTCATATAATTTTTGTTATAATTATTAAAGAACTTGTAATGTTGCAAAAATAATATTTTCTCTAGAATATCATTAGTGGATGTACAATAAAACCAATCCCCATCGCGTAGGACTGACCCAAGAATTCATATATGGAGTTGAATACTAGACAAATGTAGTGTGGCAATCAACACAATTTCCACATGAAAAAACTATTAAGTGTTCTTGTCTCAACTGTTATTGTACAAAATTTTAAACTATAAAGACGGTTAAAGTCCATTTGTATAGAAAGATATTTAAACCAAATTATTAGTACGTATTGGATTGAATTTGAAGAAAAAGTATCATAGTCAAATATCAATAATAAAGACTTCTATATTTATCAGAATTTGGATTATGATGCCGCCACATCTAAATATGATGATATTAAAATTTTGCAAAAGCACAAAGAAGAGTCACTACATCCAAAAGCATCAAAAGTTTTTGACTTATTAAACGTCTCAAGTCAACCTTTATGGCCTAGGTGTAAAAATCATTCAGAATTATCATTAATTGATAGAATGCTAAATTTAAAATTTGATCATAACATTTCACATGAATATTTTGATGCACTTATGAAAATATTGATGACACCATTCGACACTTGAATTCCTAAAAGTTATTATAGGACAAAAGATTAGTTTCTAAATTTGATTTTGGATCAACAAAAATTAATAATTTCCGAAATGAAATGTATGCTATTTCATGATGGTGAGGTTAACTTAAGGGAATGCAAATTTTGTGGTGTTGAGTGTTACAAATCAATTAACAAGAGTGGAGATACCGTGAACAAAATACATTATTTGTCTTTTATTCGAAAACTTAAAATATTATAAGTCGATGTCACAAATGAGATGTCATGCTCAGCATAAGACAATGGAAGATGTCATGCTCTACTCATTTAGTGGTGAAGCGTGAAATATTTTGATCGAATGCATTCATAATTTGCATACGTCTGTAGAAATATAAGACGACTTGTACCAAGATGGTTTTACACTATATTCATAGGCATAAGCTCCTTATCCATGTTGGTTGATGATGACTGCAGCACACAATTTATCTTTAAGAGTATGTATAGCTGCTCCATACATGTTCTTGACATGCATAAGATGGATATATACTTGCAACCTTTTATTGACGAGTTGAAGGAATTGTGAAATGGTGTCAAAGTTGATAAACATAAAATACACTTTGTTTAGTCTATTGTATCTAACATTTGGATTATGAGTTATCTTACACAGATAATTAACAATATCAAATAATACAACTCTTTAATGATCTGATTAGAGGCATGTCATGCATAACTCTTTGCCTTCAAAAGACATTTCTATTATTTAAAAAAATAATGAAATGTGGTAAAAATTATTTATGATAATTAAACCAACAATTTTTGCCTCCGTTTCACTAGTAAGTATCACTCTGTTATTTTGAAAAAAGAATGAATTTTTACCTCCAACACAAATCAAGGAAGTAGAAAGAAAATACACATGGGGTGTTTGGTATGGGAACAAAGGATGAGAATTAAGAAGAATATTCACTTTTGTTCTTAGAAAAAGAATAAAAGTGAAATGTTCTTGTAATATTTTTAAATTTGTGTTTGGTTAATTAGTTGGTGATCAAAACTAGAAAATGTTTGGTTGAAAATGAGAACAAGATGAAAGTACAATACTTGTAAATAATTGGTCAACATTATTTTTTTTATAATTTTTTAACAACTAAATAATTATGTAAATATTATAAAGAATTAACACTTAAAGTTGTATAATATGTAAATATTTGTAATATTTTTATTACTAGTTTTTAATAACATCACAGTTTGTCAAACATGTGGAACCTAATTATAATTAATTTTTTAATTTATTACTATAAAATAATATAGCAAAATTTGTTAAAAAATAAAAATAATAGTGGAACAAGTAAGTTCTTGGCATGATGCGGACAGTGGGCTCTCATTTAAGGGAAAATTTAAGTGGTTTTGGACATTTCGAGGTGGTTTTAATTTGGACAAGAACAACTTTGTTCTAGTTTTAAGACCGGATGCAAATATGAGCACAAGACTATTGTTCTTGCAATTATTCGGATACCTAAGGAGGTCATAGGATTTTGAGCATCACTAGGTCTCTAAGAATATGCATAATTAAAAATGACTCACAGAAAATTAGTTTTTCCCAACCTTCTTCCTATTTATTGTTCAATGTTGTTAACATGTAGTCACAATGTAACTAACTGATGCCGAAGGTGCATCAATAGAATGTTTTTGAAAGTGTCAGTTCTTTCGTGTTACTATTACATATCATTATAATGTTATATATTAAAAGTAAACTATAAACTTCGTGTACATCAAATCGATTACAACTCTATCTCTAAGTCTGTACTTACAAAGTATCTCAAATATCACTATAAGAAAAGTGAGATTTTTTCATGGATAATTTTCAACGGGCAGAAATTCTTCGCAATTTGCGATGAATTTTAAAATGGACAGAAATTCATCGGAACTTCTGATGGTCAAAATCGTTGAAAATTAAAAAATAAATAAATTATGGAATTTCTTATACTATTATTTTATTTTCTGACGATTTGGAACGTCAGAATTTTCGACGGCTCCCTTTTCGTTGCAAGTTTTGACTGTCCGGACCGTCGATAATCGTAAAAATAATTAAATATTATAATCTTATATATCATAATATATAATATAGTTAGTATTTTATTATTATAGTTACCGACAGTTCAGATCGTCGGAAGTTTCGTCGGATCGTCGATAATCATAAAAATAATTAAATATTATAATCTTATATATCATAATATATAATATAATTAATATTTTATTATTATAATTACTGACAGTTCCGACCACGATCCGGACCATCGGTAATCGTAAAAATAATTTAATATTATAATCTTATATATCATAATATATAATATAGTTAGTATTTTATTATTATAATACTTGCGTCAGTCCGGACCGTCGATAATCGTAATAATAATTAAATATTATAATCTTATATATCATAATATATAATATAATTAGTAGTTTATTATTATAATTACTGATAGTTCGGACCATCGCAAGTTCAGATGGTTCGGACTGTCGGTAATCGTAATAATAATAATAAAATATTAATGTTATATGAGACATTAAATATTATAATGTTATATATCATAATATATAATATAAGTAGTATTTTATTATTATAATTATCGACAGTTCAGACCGTCAGAAGTTTCAACGATCTGAACCGTCAATAATTGAAAAAAATAATTAAATATTATAATCATTTATATCATTTAATATTTTTGACAGTTAGGACCGTCAGAACTTTTTCTTCCTTTTCCCCTCACCTGCTATTTTTTTTCCTTTTCTCGCTATATATTATCTTCTCCCGTTATATATTACCTTCTCCCTCTCTCCTCTCTCTCTCCCTCACCTGCTGCGACCGGAGCGATGACTTCTGCCCGGACGACGATCCACCGGCAATCCTCTCTCTCTCGAGCTTCATCTTCCTCCAGCTCCGGCCACATCTCCCTCTTTGGATCTGTCGCTAGCGGCTTGATCTGTCGCCTACGATCGGATCTGCCCATGGGCGGCTGGATCAGCTGCCTGGCCGTCGAAACATTCTAGGCGGCTCAATCTAGTCGCAGCCGACTAGATCGGTCGCCAAGTGGCAGAATCGGCTGCTAGGCGGCTCGATCAGCAGCAGCCAGCTAGATCGGTCGCCAAGCGGCAGAATCGGCTGCTATGCGGCTCGATCAGCCGCAGCCGGCTAGATCGGCCACCAGGTGGCTTGATCATCTGTAGCCGGCCAAATCGGCCGCCAGGCAGCCTAATCCGTCCGTAGCCGACTAGATCGGCTCGATCCGGCCGCTGATGACGGACAATTTTTTATATTTTAAAAATTATTTACAACGGTCGCAACCGCCGACAGTTGCTGACCGTTGCGGCCGCCCAAAGTTTCGACGATCGCGGCCTTCGGAAAGTTTCAGCGTTCGCAATCGTCGAAACATTTTAGAAATTTTGACGGGCATTTTTTGAACCATCCGAAACTATTTTCGATGCCACCTTTTTCGACCCATCGATTCCGTTGATAAATTCGTCGAAAATCTTTATTTCTGACGGATCCTTACGATTTTTTGACGATTTTGTTCGTCGAAAAATATCATTTTTCTTTTAGCGTATGTTGGCCTCTCTTCCACTACAAGAAAATCGCGATTTTTCGACGGATAATTTTCCACGGTTCTAAATCCGTCGCAATTTGTGACAGATTTTTTGACGGTTCCATTTCCGACGGATTTTTCGACGGTTATGACAGTCGGAAATAATTTATATTATTATTTAATTTTTCGACGATTAGGAACGTCGATATTTTTGACGGATATCCATCCGTCGCAATTTCCGATGACTTTTCCGACGGTTATGACCGTCGGAAATAAAAAAATTAAATTATGTATTTTTTATATTATTATTAAATTTTTCCGACGGATTTTCCGACGGTCACGACCATCGGAAATAAAAAAATTAATTATATAATTTATTATATTATTATTTAATTTTTCGACGATTAGGAACGTCGATATTTCCGATGGATATCCATCCATCGCAAAATCCGCAGCAATTTCCGAAGGTCGTAACTGTCGGTAAATGTATAATAATATCATGTAAAGAGTATTTTATTAATATAACTAGCGACGGTTCAAACCGTTGCAATTACTGACGGTTTTGACTGTCGGTAAAGATTACCGACGGTTCAAATCGTCGGTAAAATAAAAAATAAATATTATATATAACTAAATATATTTTCGACGGTCACAACCGTCGGTAATTATAAAAATATTTAATATTTACATTTTCGACGGTCGAAACCGTTCGGTAATTAAAATTTCGTTATCCCGCTTTTTTTTTCCTTTTCCCGCTTTCTTTCCACTTTTGTCCTTTATATATATTCCTCCTCCCTCTTCTCTCTCTCCCTCCTCCCTCCACTCCTCTCTCTCTCTCCCTCCTCACCTCTCTCTCTCTCCCGGTCGCGAGCACCCCGCGCGTCGGACGCCGGCGACCCTCCCACGCCGGATGCCGGCGACCCTCTCCCGCACCGGCGAACCTCTCCCGCGCCGGCGTATCTCTCTCTCCCGCTCCGCGCTGGCGTCTCTCTCTCTGCTGTCGGCCGGCCGGAGGCCGGATCCGGTCGTGGCCGTTCAGATCCGGCCTCCAGGCGGCCGGATCCGACCTCCAGCGGCCGATCCGGCCGCCAGGCCATCGGATCCGGCCTCCAGGCGGCCGGTCTCGACCTCCAGGCGGCCGGATCGGCCGCCAGGCGGCCAGTCTCGACCTCCAGGCGGCCGGATCGGCCGCCAGGCGGCCGGTTTCGACCTCCAGCTGCCACATCGGCCGCCAGGCGGCCGGTTCCGGCCTCCAGCTGTCGAATCCGGCCGCCTAGCGATGGATCCGGCCTCCAGCGGCCGGATCCGAACGCCAGGCGGCCGAATCCGGCCGCTAATTTTTTTTATATTTAAAAAATTATTTGCGACTGTTGCGACCGTCTAAAGATCGACGGTTGCAACATCCGTCCAAAGTTTCGACAGTTGCGACTGTCGAAAAGTTGCGACGGCTCGAACCGTCGCCCTTTTTCGACGGTTGCAACTGTAAAAAATTTCGACGGTTCGGACCGCCGGCCTTTTTCGGCGGTTGCAACCGTCGGAAATATCGACGGTTCGAACCGTCGGAGCCTTTTCCGGCGGTTGGAACCGTCGGAAATATCGACAGTTGCAACCGCCGGGGACTTTTCCGGCGGTTGCAACCGTCAGAAAATTTTGACGGTTCGAACCGCCGGGTACTGTTCAGAACCGTCGATATTTTCGACGAATTTTTTTCAACCGTTGCAAATCTATTTGCGACGAGCGTTTTTTCGACGGATCGATTCCGACTAAAGAATTGTCGGTAATTGCGTTACCGACGATTTTCGGGCTGATTACCGACGGTCCGGACCGTCGGTAATCCGCATTTTTCTAGAAGTGTTCTTTCTTTGACTCTCTTTTCCTGCAATTTTGTGTTGTCATTGAATACTGGGGTAAAACATCGAGGATCGATGAACAATCAAAACAATGAAAGAAAGAAAATGAACACAGATATTTAACGTGGTAAAACCCTCTTGATCAATGTAAACAAGAGCGAAAACATTTACGGACAAAGAAGTCACCGTCAGAAGAAATTCACTATGAGCAAAAGAGGACACATCATGATAAAACTTTAACCCTCATATGTAAAGAGAGTACATCATAATAAAACCCTAACGGCCTAAGCATTTCGTTTCCATCGTAGATTTTTATCTTTTCATTTTTTTTCATTTTTTGCTTTCATAATTTTGGGTACAAGGTATGCACATCAACAAATACTTTTATGTATTTGTTCTTCTATTTATTTTACTTGCTATTTTATGTTTTTTTAAATAAAATAAGATGCTATTTTATGTTAATATGCAATGGTGTACCATAGAGAGAGCTGTCGTAGAGTGAGCTTTGGGGTGGCAATTCAAGTTCGAAAGCTTAGATAATTTTCTGGATTTGGTTCTTTGTTACTGACTGATTAATTGGCTTTTCTTGAAGAACTCTATTTGACATAGGGCCAAAGTTTTAAAGTATGATAGCGAGTATGATAGCGGATACAATTTTAACTCCTATTCTATTATTTGGTTAATACCTTTTTAGATCAAACTTTAGAGTTTATTTTTTATACTCTTTAGCCTACCTCCATCAATCTTTAAAGTTTCAGGATTGAATATTTGTTCCAAATATGTCCTTTGTCTCTTATTTAATATCATATTCCATTTTTTCTAATACTTTACTTCTCTTTTGTTTTGCCTTATTAATATAAATTGATTTTTATATTTTCGTTGTAAATTTTATTTTTGTGTTTGATAAAATGATATTTTTAAAATAAACTTATTTTAATAATAACAATAACGAATAAAGTCATTATTAAATTTTAGTAAAAACGTATACATATTAGAATATGATTTATATATCAATGTCTATTTATGCATGTTTTTAGTTATCAATTGATTCAATGCTATATTAATTAGTTACTTTTAATAAGTTTAGTAATTAGAAAATTGTGTGTGTTGCACAAACTTCATGTTCTCCTGTTAAATTATTTGTTTGCACCCATTAATTTCCCAAAATAGACAGATCGATTGCTGATCAAAAGAGGCTCAGTAACTCTCCTGTCATGTTTGCTTTAGCATTAACATGTTTACATAGGTACGTAGAGATGTAGCATTAGATCTCTCTCTATATATTTATAGGTAGAGAAGTAGCATAACATTACCGTATATATTATGCTAATACTAAAAAACAGCCCCTTGCCCTTGCCAAAGCATGTAATTGATTAAGACATATGAGCGAGTTCACCGTCGCCCTATGGGCAGATGCCGCTAAAGGTACATGTGGTGACTTCTGTACCGGAGAATAAGCTAATGCACCCACTCCCCCCTCCGATCATGGCACTCGGACGCCTTGAATCCGGTCGACGTCGTTGTCGACGACGCCGTTTTGCTCGTTCGACGGGCCCGAGGGAGGGATGGGAACTCCTTTGGGGAGGAAACCAAAGAGAGCTGCCGCCGACGAATACTTGCCGCTGTGTTCTCGCCGCCCATTGGACTCTTGCAGTTGATCATGTATCGCTGCGCTGCGACGACATGCACAAGGGTTTATGAGCTCCATGCAGAGGAGGAGGAAGAAGGCGAGGAAGAAGAAGAAGTGCTTGGAAGCCATTGCTGCCTGTTCGAGAAAAAACGACTACTGTTTAGGCTTCCAAGTGCAAGGTTATAAAGGCTGAGAGAGAGAGAGAGAGAGAGAGAGATTTTGTTAAGTAGGAGATGACAATGTTAGTTTCGAATTAAGGCTTGCAGCCTTGCAGGCAACTGGACAAAACGAAAAGGAGAGACGTATTAATTCGTTTGGTGATATGTTCTTCATCACAAGCGTTAATGGTTTTGGATGGTCTTTATCTCCCGGCCGGTCCAAGGCATTATGAGATCAGTTGACAATTGAAGGGAACCATTTACCGTGCATTAAAGGATCTTTTGAAAAGTATGCTGGTAATTCGCAGGGTTTGATGCATAATTTAGGCGGTGCATAGAGATATTAATTGAGATCGACTGAGGAATCAACGGGCATGCAGTTGGTAATTTCTTCATCTAGTTTCCAGGTGACTTCAGCTAGCTGTTAGTACACATGAAAAAAAATGTTGTAGATCCTTCATTTAAAGATTTAAATCAAATTCCTATCGGAAAAGGAAATATATCTAACTAATAAATTAAATTTAGATATCACGCACTGTGAAATGTGAATTTATTAACGAGTAATAACTAAGTCATGGTCTATTTCACACAATAAAAGATAAAGATATGTTTATATTATTTCCCTTAGTTTCTTGGGTTATCACCTTAATATTCAAGAGCATTATTTTTTGTTAGTATACATCGTCTCAGATCTTTGATTACCCTGTAATTGCTAAAGATGATATAATATTCTTTTTTAAAAAAATATTTTCCGCTGTAATTAATACGTAGATGATATGTATAAGAATGTATACAATCGTCATTATCAATTAAACCAACCATAAGTTTTCTTTTTTATCTTCCTTCTTCACATCAATCTAAAAATAAATCTACGTTGTAGTCCAATAGTTAGAGTGATAATTTTTTTTGTCTTCCATGAAAAAAGTGGTTTATGTCGTCCGTTAGCAACTTAAAGTGGTCTACGTCGTCTGTTAGCAAATTAATGTCCTTAACTCATCAGTTACGAACAAAATGCCGACCTTCTACAACGTTAATGTAGTTTACCCACGAATGCACTATAAAAAAAGTCAAAACCTTGCATCAATGCGAACTGACCGGGGGGTTTTCAAGTAATTGATGAAAATAAGTTTTGAAGGCAATTTTTTTTTGTATAAACGAAAACATAACTTATTTTACACTGTTTTTTTCTTGAAAAGAAGGAAAATTGATGTTTAAAAAATAACTTTTTTGGTGTCAAATCGACTTTTCCAACGGTCGCGACCGTTGGAAATTATGAGAAATCCGTCGAAAATCGAAGTTTTCGACAATTTTTTCGATGGATACAATTTGTTGAAAAAATACTCGTCGCAAAATATTTTTTACTGACGCAAAAAAATTGTTGAAAATTTCGATGATCGCATCCGTCGATATTTGGAATTGGCCGCGCGCAATCAGATGAGGCTGAGGCTGCTAGGCGGTCAATCCACGGCAAGGCGGCTTGATCTAGCCGCCTGGCGGTCGTTCCGGCCACGGGCGAGAGAGGGGGTCGCCGGACATTGGAACTTTATTATAAAATATAAAATATAACATAATTTATTTTTTGTTATTTTCGTAATTATCTTGCTAAATAAAAAACAATGTTATGATAAAGAATATTTTATTATTAATATTTTCTTATTAAACTTTTCGATAGTTCGGGCCGTTGGAACTTCTAACGAATTTTCTTCCGTCGAAAGTTCTGACAATCTAAATCGTTGGAACGATTAATAATAAAATAATAATAATATTTATATTTTTTATTTACCGACAATTCGGATCGTCAGAACTTTATCGAAAAGTTTAATAATAAAATATTCTTTATCATAACACTATTTTTTTATTTAGCAAGAAAATTACAAAAATAAAAAAATAAGTTATGTTTTATTTTATACTAAATTTGATTAAATAACAAATAATAATTCTGAAATGTACCATAATATTTTGAAAATAAAGACTCAACTTTGTAGTCACATTTAATTTTTTCAGAATAAATATTCTTTTTAATCTTAGTTATAGAAATCTTATTGAATAATGAAATTTGAAAACACTATATTTTATTCATTTAATCAAACAACGGCTCCTAATTTCTAATACTCAAATTTAGTCTAATTTTTCAATCTAATATATTATGTCATATAATATTTTATTTTATTATTTTTTAATTATTAACGGTTTTGACCATCGGAACTTCTAATGGATTTAAGTTCTGACGGTCCGAACCACTCAAAGATTGATAATGAAATATTAATAATATATATATATATATATACATATATATAGTTACCAATGATTTGGACCGTCGAAATTTTCGACGGATTATCATCTGTCGGAAGTTTTGACAATCCGAACTGTTGTAAAGATTAATAATAATTTATATATCTTTTTTATTTACTCACGGTCGGGCTGTTGGAACTTTCGACGAATTTTCGTCCATCGAAAATTCCAACGGTCCGAACAAATATTAATAACAAAATATATTTTTTTAGTTATCGACGATTCAATCTATCAAAACTTCTGATGTACAAAAAAGTCATCGCAAATTGTGAAGGATTTTCGCCCATCGCAAATTATCTATCGCAAAATCATCATTTTATTGTAGTGTGTCTCGAATAGATTATTAATGTATCCTAAGAGTATCTTTTGCCCTCACGAATATTGAGTGCATTTCATATATTCATGATTTACATAAATAATATTTTTAAATAATCAGTTTTGATGATTGGATCAATGATTGAGATGAACTTAACACTCTCAAAAGCCAAAGGTGCTATTGAGGTAGATTCATCCATATTTTTTAATATTAATTTATTTGCATTTTGCCTCATTCTAAGTTTAAGTTTACTGTTTACCCCTATGACATCTAGCATAATAATATATAGAGGTGACTGTGCCGGCCCAATAACATTTTGAACCAGGCCGAATTAAACTGAGTACGGGCCGATCAAATTTACCTCCCTAGACATTCTAAATTTTCACATGTATTAAAACTAACTATATACATATATAGTTAACTATATACATATATAGTTAAATGAAGTAAAATAACATCATTTGGTTTTAATACATGTATTAAAACTATATATCATGCGGTAAAATGAAGATGTCCCTCTTAAAAAAATAACATCACGTTGCTTATTTTTTAAATTACTAAAATAAAAGGTTGTGAATGATTTTTCATTTATTTTCATTTCATTTTTTAATACCAGTTATATATTTTTAATCTGCTGAAAAAGAACATAGGGGTCACAGACGTATATTTGGATTGAGTATTTATGATCTATATTTTATATGATACAAATTAATTGATGCATATTAATTCACACCATGAATAATAATGTTAACTGACTAATTTGAAATATGGTTAAATGTTTGTGTTACCACTTTTGGATTGTAGACGTCGCTGAAATCTGCCAACTAAACATTTTTTTTCAATTCACTGTCCATCATATGCTACCACTCAAAAGAAATAGCACAATTATTTTTTTCCTTTGAAATATGATTATAGATCTTATGAGAAGTTTGAACATCTATAAAAAAAAATATCACTTAATTTATCAAACAATGTTCGTACATCTAATTAGATATCGCATAATACAAATAATTTGTAACTTCATTTAACCTATGTAATATAGTATAACTTACAATTTAGTGTTAGCGAGTGATCTTTTCTTTCCTTTTTAACAATCTTAATCATCCAAGTTTCTTTAAAATGATTCCTCTTCCTTTTGCATTAATATATGATTAATGAAAACATATTGAAATTAAATAAATAAATAGGCTGCCTTGTGATGAAGGGGAGACGCTCACCGTCCTCATCCTTTCGAACAAAGGCAAGGGAGAGGGGACGACAAGCTCCACTTTTTTATTTTTTAAATCCATTTCTATAATATTTTTTATAAGCTAATGTTTATAAAAGGGAAAGCTAATCACATTAATATTTTAATTGATATATTATTGAAAATTGATAATGAGGACCGTCATTGAAAAATAAAAAAAATAGATGATTGTCCAATTAAAAGTAAAGTTTTATTATTGAATTGAAAAAAAAAGGTATACTTGAAGTGTTGATGTATACATTAATATTTTAATTGGAAAATCATTTTTCAATTCCCCGTCCATGACCATTAGAACAGAGCTCCGGCCGAGAGCGCCTCCAAGTTCCAACCCAACGCCGTAGCCCGTAGGGGCCAACAGAGCCGACGTTGCCCCGGATGCTCTCTCCGTCGTCGGCGTCGACACCGCGGCGTGAAGGCTGATGCCAAGGCTCGTCACCGGGCGGGGGCGCCACACCAGTCCGCTGGTCTGGTTCACGGCCGTCGTCTGCGCCTTCCTGGCCGTGGCCGTCATCGTCACCGGCGCCGTCGTCTTCGCCATCTACATGATATACCAGCCCAGGATGCCCTACATCAGGGTCTCATTCGCCAGCCTGAACAAGCTCCAGTACGACCAGTCGGGGCTCCTGGACATGGAGATGGCCCTGACCATCGTGGCCGTCAACGGAAACGGCCGGGCGCACGCGACCTTCTCTGACGAGGGCTTCCTCCTGCGGTTCAGCGGGATCGACGTCGCCGTGCTGCGCGCCGACCCGTTCGACGTGCCGAAGAACAGCTCGTTCGCGCTCGGGTACGTGGTGCCGTCGTCGGCGATCCCGCTGGACGAGCGGGCGATGGACGTCATGGACGCGGCGCTGAAGCGGGGCAGGGTGCCGTTCGAGCTCACCGGGCAGGCCAGGACGAGGTGGCGGGTCGGCATCTTCTTCACGGCGCGCTTCTGGACGCATCTCTCCTGCCCCTTATACTTCTTCTGGCCCAACGGGAGCGCCGTCGGCTTGGATTGCAGCTCCAAGTCCCACTGATCGATACCAGTAACAGTGTTCCAAATCCATGGCGACGACAAGATCAAGAACAGTTTTTTTATTTTATTTTTTTCCCCCACTTCTTCTTCTTACGATCCTTATACTCTTAGAATTCTTAGTGTTCGATGACTTGTTGAGCATCTTCTATTTAGCAACGCAATGAACAGGGTAGATTAAAAATGTAACCTGCGATGCAATGTCTTTTGACATAAAGAGAAAAACAAAAAAATAAATAAATAAAGAGAATGCAAAGTTGTTCTTTTATATTTATAAATCAATATTTTTAAGATAGGATCGGACGCCAAATGAACCATTAACCGGATTCTAAACCATTTTTTTATTAAAATATTATTATTTTGTTAGTTATGATGATATAATATGAATAATACTACATTAAGTAATAAAAATTCAAAAAATAATTATTTATACTTTGTAATAATTATATATAATTTAGTTATCTAATTCAAATTAATTTCCTTTTTTAGTTTCTCCTTTCTTTTCATTTTCCTGTTTTCATTTCTTATCAAGTTCCCTTTTTTCCAAGAATAGTAGAACACCACCAATTCTTGCTTGTCATCTTTAATTTTATTTTCCTTTTCTTTTCATTTACATATTTCCACTTCCTTTATCCTCCTATTCTCTCTCTTTTTTCTTCAAACACTTTACTTTATTTCTTTTTCTATAAGTATTACCTTTTTTATATATTTTATACACTTTTCTGATTTACTTCTCTTTTACCTATCATTTATCTCATTTTTATTTTCTTTTGATCATGACTCCATCAATCACTCCATATCATTTCCTTCCTTTTTTTTACTTTATGACTTAAAAAAGAAAAAAGAAACTGAATTGAACCGTCTCTAATGGTTCGTTCCGCAATTTTCATAGGTAATTATTCAAAATAACACTTTTTAATCCGATTAAAAAAATAAGGATGAATAATAATCCTGACAAATAAGTAACTACTATTTAGGAAATAAGTTACACTGTTGCTTTTTTTGCTTTCTATCTGGAGGATCATGAACAATAAAAAAAAAATTGCAACTGTCACTAGAAGCATCTTACTTGACAAATTAAAGTGTTTTGTGGGAAACAGAATAATCACATTTTTATTTTCTTAGCTTGTAAGGCAGAAGAAGGCTCCTTTTCCATACTTTTCGTTTTTCTAATCTTTTATACTTAAACCATTTTTTTAACACCTACTTTGGAACGCAAGTGGAACCACAATATATACTGGAAGGGGTCCCCCTATTTTTTTTTAAAAAAATAAAAACTAAATCGACTTTTTAAATATTTGTATTATATCATTAAAACACACGTGATAATTTGTTATATTGATTATATTTAACTAAATCGACTATATATTTATTATGAATTTATATTCTCATTTCTGCAAAATCTTTAACTTTGGATTTGCTTATTTCTTTTTTATCTTGGATTCGTGGCCACCAAAGCCACCCTCCAAACTTACACTCCTTTTTACCACCAGTTGTTGGGTCAAAAGTGGCAAACAGTTTATTCTTATTTATAATATTTTTATTGAAAATTTTATTTATCAAATTCGGGATGATACAAATTAGTCGGATGCGGAATCGAACAAATTTTTTTTTTTTTGCACCCCTCTGTTAAGTTTTTTTATTCTCAGGCCAATGGTCTGCAAACACATTACGGTCTCTTTCTTTTAGCAACTGGGAGAAAGACAATAAAACACATCTTTCTATTGTTGAGATGGGTCACAGCTTTTCATCTCTTCCAAAGTCCAAATGGCTTGAAGCTACGCCTCTTGGCTTAAAGCCACCCTGCCACAAGGAAGGCAGAGGACCCTTTTCCTCAATTTGAATCTGATTTGTGTTTGAATTTTGCCATTCATGTTTGAAAGATTTGTCACATGCAACACATGGAAGTTTGATTTGAGCTGATAGGGGACACCTCTCAATTGTAACCTTTTCTGATTCCTAATTCTAAATTATAAACTTGCGGGTATTAATTTGTTGAACTTATCTCTATTTATCACTCAAAATTTTTTCACCTTATTCCAACCTAAAATTTTGTCATCTTAAATTTGCAATAATTTATATAATAATTGTTTTTACCTTTACTTTCTTAATGCACTAATAATATTTGGAAAATCAGAAAAAACAATGACATCAAGGTAAAATGACTTTAAATAAACATTTGATTACATTAAGAACGTAAGGGTAAAAGGGGCATTTTATAATTAGTCAAAAAAGTAAACTAATATGAAACAAAAAAAAAAACTGGATAACTTTGAGAATACAATATATGGATCATATTGGGAAAAAATATATAGTTTATGAGACGTTACATAAAATAATTCAATAATAATTTTAAAAAATTTATTGTGCTATCTCTTTTAAAGAATAACAACATCATACTTATGTTAATTGTTATTTGATTTATGATGAATAAAAAATTATCTAACTAATTAATTCATCAATCATTCATAGATTAATATGTGTACGATCACTACTAGAAAAACGCGGATTACCGACGGTCCGGACCGTCGGTAATCAGCCCGAAAACCGTCGGTAATGCAATTACCGACGATTTTTCAGTCGGAATCGATCCGTCGGAAAAACGCTCGTCGCAAATGGATTTGCGACGGCTCAAAAAAATTCGTCGCAAATATCGACGGTTCTGGCCGTCGGAAAAGTCCCTGGCGGTTCGACCCGTCGAAATTTTCCGATGGTTGCAACCGCCGGAAAAGTGCCCGGCGGTTCGAACCGTCGATATTTCTGACAATTGCAACCGCCGGAAAAGGCCGGCGGTTAGAACCGTCGATATTTCCGACGGTTGCAACCGCCGGAAAAGGCCGACGGTTCGAATCGTCGATATTTTCGACGGTTGCAACCGCCGGAAAAGGCCGGCGGTTCGAGCCGTCGCAACTTTTCGACGGTCGCAACTGTCGAAACTTTGGACGGACGTCGCAACCGTCGTAAATAATTTTTTAAATATAAAAAAATTAGCGGCCGGATCCGAACGCTAGGCGGCCGGATCCGACCGCTGGAGAGGCCGGATCCGGCGCCAGGCGGCCGGATCCGACCGCTGGAGGCCGGATCCGGCCGATCCGGCCGCTGGAGGCCGGATCCGAACGACCACGGCCGGATCCGGCCTCCGGCCGGCCGACAGCAGAGAGAGAGAGAGACGCCGGCGCGGAGCGGGAGAGAGAGATACGCCGGCGAGATGGTCGCCGGCGTCCGACGGGCGGGAGGGGTGCTCGCGGCCGGGAGAGAAAGAGAGGAGAGGAGGGAGAGAGAGAGGAGTGGAGGGAGGAGGGAGAGAGAGAAGAGGGAAGAGGGAGAGAGAGAAGATGGATGGGGAATATATATAAAGGGACAAAGTGAAAAGAAAGTGGGAAAATGGAAGAAAAGCGGGATAACGAAATTTTAATTACCGACGGTTGCGGTCGTCAAAAACGTAAATATTAAATATTTTTATAATTATCGACGGTTGTGACCGTAAAAAATATATTTAGTTATATATAATATTTATTTTTTATTTTACCGATGGTCAAAACCGTCGGTAATTGCGATGGATTTTACGACGGTTGGGTATCCGTCGAAAATATCGACGGTCTTAATCGTCAAAAAATTAAATAATAATATAATAAATTATATAATTAAGTTTTTAATTTCCGACGGTCTTGACCATCAGAAAATCCGTCAAAAACATTTCATAATAATATAAAAAATACATAATTTAATTTTTTTTATTTCCGACGTTCATAACCGTCGGAAAAGTCGTCGGAAATTGCGACGGATGGATATCCGTCAAAAATATCGACGTTCCTAATCGTCAAAAAATTAAATAATAATATAATAAATTATATAATTAATTTTTTTATTTCCGACGGTCTTGACCGTCGAAAAATCCGTCGAAAACATTTAATAATAATATAAAAAATACATAATTTAATTTTTTTTATTTTCGACGGTCATAATCGTCGAAAAAGTCGTCGGAAATTACGACGGATGAATATCCGTCGAAAATATCGACGTTCCTAATCGTCGAAAAATTAAATAATAATATAAATTATTTCTGACGGTCATAACCGTCGAAAAATTCGTCGAAAACGGAACCGTCGAAAAATCCGTCGTAAATTACGACGGATTTAGAACCGTCGGAAATTATCCATCGAAAAATCGCGATTTTCTTGTAGTGGATGATGCTACCTCTTATTGCACAAAAAACTCGTTGTTCTACATTTATCTTTTTGATATATTATTAACATTCATCTTTTTGATATATTACTTTGCTCTTTCTATAGAAATAAGAGCAAGTATCATACAAAAAGCTGTATCTTTTCCTCCTATTCTATCAAAATCTAGCCATGTTAAATTGTTGTCACATTATCCCTTTATGGTTCCAAATAGTGAGAGTAGATAATGTATTAACTAAGCTTAGGCCTCTTTAGTTTATTCACATCTATGCCTTGATCACCTGTAGTTTTATGCTTAGCAATTTTAGCATCTTTCTTAAAAGGAAGATAAATGCCAACAGTAAAATGAATAGGAGCGGTTGATGAATAATAAAGAAGTTGAGTCATATAATTAAATAAAAGGAACACTAGGATGCACTGCATAACATTTTTTTTCTCATAGGGTCGGTTTATTAAACTTAAGACACTAATAATACTCAATTTAGACATCAATTTATTAAAAACAAACTTTTCAATATTCGTATCCAATTACATCAAAATAGTTTAAGACTTTAAATCGATAATAATATTCAAGGCAGAGAAAATATTAAGAAAATAGGAATTTTTAAAATTATAATAAATTAATTATTTTCCTTTTAAATTAATTGGCTACTTTGATTTCTTATTAACCTAATTTAAACAAGACGTTTTACTTTAAAAAAAATAACTGAAATCATAAATACAATTTTCATTGTTTTTATATATTTTTTAATATTTTTACTTACAAACCATTCCCAACATACACTTTTATCTAATTAAGGATTAATTTCCCGTTAACCTCTTAAATAAAGAAAATGTCAATTGTCTATACCCAGGCTCTTTCTTCCATTTCGGAAATGACTCTTTTTATTCAAACAAATTTATGTTTAGCAATAACTTCTTATTACTTAAAAACTTTCAGGCTCTCTCTAAAATTACTTTTATTTTACCACAATGAAGTGAAATAAGTGTAAAAATGAGATGATTATAATAATTAAGTTATAATACATATTGAATTTATATTTTGACATTCCAATATTTCAGGCTCTTATTACCTAAAAATATTGGATTGGCCAATGATAGATTTTTGACGTGCCCTCTAATATTAACACTTAATTTCAAGCATTTTTATATTTGTTTCTATACCAGACTTTATTTCATGCATTATTTAATTTCATCATTTTATCTTATTTTATCATGTTCATATTTCAATATCTTTTTATTTTATTTTACCACAAGTGAAATAAGTGTAAAAATGATATGATTACAATAATTAAGTTATAATGCGGATTGAATTTATATTTTGACATTCCAATATTTTTATGTAGTATTTTCAATATATTTACTTCAACAATATTTCTTGTTCATTCTAATCTAACATTTCATGTACCACCTATAGTTATATATATTATTATTTTACCTAATAAACGCTGATAATATATTATGAGAAAAAAATACGTCGTAATTTCACAATGAGGTGAAACAAATGACGATGATAATAATATTGAATGTATATTTTAAAATTTCAATACTTTTTATAGGTGAATTTCAATATATTTTGAAAAAATCAAATACTTTTCAATTGGTATATAAAATACTACTTATTTTATAATATTTATTTTTTATTATTATTCAAATATGTACTTATACTATAATGTGCACCCACTTATCATATTTTCTAGTTCTGCCACTAATTGGAGCAGTGGTTTTCTGCATTCTTCTCTCATTTATTTTTTAAAACAAAATGATAACCATTCATTTATTAATGGATCTTGCAAAGTACAAAGTATGGAGGATCTCCAAAGGGAGATCTGCTTCGAAAAAACATTGTGCAACAACCAAGTTTGAGCTTCTGTAGCAGGCTCTAATGTTAAAATTTACAAAACATGGCAGCAAAGATTTGATGTCCATAATGAAGTTTTGTGCCCTCCAAGGAATGCCAGATTGACAATTGCACAAGAGTAGGGCCAACAACTTATAATTTGTCTCGATAATGAGCTACCGGATACCCAGCCTAATTCCCATCTTCACTCCTTCCAGAATTTTCCAAACCTCCAATTCCAGCACCGTATGACCTTGCCGTTGAACAGCTCCTGCACCAATAAAATCAGAGTTGTGAGAGCGTATAATAAAACCTGCATCCCCAATTTCATTTGACCCGATGAAAGACCCATTCGAATTGAGTTTCATCCACTCTGGGGCTACCAACGGGTCATGGCATGACCTTGGGGGTGAGTCGCCTCATGTTCTTGGCTAATAACATATTCATTAAAGTTTGTCAATATTCTCTACCAAACTGCCACAACGATTGCCCTCCAAGAGTGAAAGAATGCCTCATTTCTGATCATCCAAATGTCTTAAAGAGTGAAAACAATGATAGATATCAAATTTAGCTTGATTACTAGTCTGAGGGTCAAGAAATAAAAAGTTCAAAATTAAATTTTAGGTCAATATGTATAAGACACCACATGTGAATAGAGATAGGGCAGGAAAAGAATAAGTGGTCAACAAATTCCACACAAAAGCCACAAAGTTTACAAGAGGAATCAATTGTGGGGTTAAAATGTAAAATCACATCAGAAGTAGGCAGACATTAGTGGTGCAGCTTCCCTAGAAAGACACAAATCTTTGGAATAATAAACAGAATCCAAAGTACATTTCAAGATGGCCCTCCAAGCTGTGGCAGTGGTAAATATCTGGCAACCATGAATTTGTGATCATGTTCTAGCAATGCCTTGGGTATCCATCACCAACAAAAATCATCACAAGCAAAAGTAGATAAATAAATAGATAATATGCATTTTATCAATTCAGGCCCAAACATTTTAGATAGCAAAGGTAAATTTCAACAGTTATCAAAAAACAACTCACATACACGCATGGTATGTTAATGTTTACATATGTGGGCATCCAAGAAATTGGGATAGAAAAAATTCATGGATGAGCAAGTGACACGTGGCGTTTCCCGTGACACGAAGCGTGAAGTCTCGCGGCACTAGTGCCGCTCAACTTATAGCCCTCGGCCGCTCAGCGCCGAAAACATGGAACACATGCAGCCGTCCCGCACTGCGTAATATTGTGGAGTACCAAGTTATCCACCTTTAGGGCATTTATCTTGTAAGGCCGTCCTTATGAATGACCAAGTAGGTGACGTTCTCGTAGGGTACGTCTTTTGCATCTTCAATATGTAATAAGACTTATATACCTACGGTACATTAGGAGGAGTTCACTAGTGCCTTCCGAGGCCTAATTGTATATTATGTTTCATCATATTTAATACAAGTAAGCTTTCCTTTAATTCTAGTGTCATGGCCTTGAGCCTAGGGTGACAACCCACATCGGTGTCCCTTCATGATATCTCGTGGTCCCTTCGTCACCCCTTCGGACTTTAAGCGCCCAAGCGTCTGCATTGGTGCCGCAACGTGCTAATGCCACGGTCTCATGATGAATAGTCCAATACTCTAGTTATGTTCATGATTGAATGCCTATAAGAGCGACTCTCGGCATAGTCGTCTCGACCATAAAACTTTCACTGTAAACTCAAAATAGGCTTGGCTAGGTGCCTATCCGCCTAGTCGCCGCACGTGGTCTAGTGTCCGAGAATGACCCCGTGATAAGTGGTATCATAACAGTTCTTCCTGATAGGATTACCCGGCGATGATGACTCGCTTGTGTCATCGCGATGTGCCCTGGCGTAGGAAATGTGCTTCTGCTCAAATACTCCCTCACGCCCAAGTGCACTGGTACCATGGTCTTTGATCATGGACGCCAACGAGGAATGCATGGCAAGCTTTCTCGCTGCACACCCAATCGTACCCCGCAGCATGTTCCTCATACACCCGTGTCATGTCAAGGAACCTCCGTCATGCATCATGATGGTGGATTGATTGCCCCGCCTAACCGGGACGGTCACGCGCCGCTCACCAGAGTAGATCAACCACCCCAGGTATACAGTCGGGAATCTTGAAGTGTCGCGCTGCGTCAAAGAGTGGCCATATGCTCCGCATTATGGTCATGCACTACTCATACCATGAGATCGCTTATACAAACATCGTGTAACTCAGAGGACCCGTGTCACATTCAGGGACTGTCGATTATGCACTATCATGACGACCTGGCGCTGCTCGGCATTTCATGACGTCGCATCGCATGTCCAGTCATGCAACGTGAAGTACACAACCGCTTCACGGGAGAAGTTGGCTTAAAGATAAACATCAAGGTTCAGGGTCCCTTTCGGCCAAAGAATATCATCCTTTCGGCCAAGGAACATCAATCACAAGCATCTTGTCGTGCCGCAGCATCATCTGTCACGCCACGATGATTTTAAAAAATGGAGCAAAGCGTTGATTACTTGCAAACACTTACGGACGAGCTGTCAGCCTTGCCTGCCTCGTCAAATGTCGCCTCGCAAGCGGTGCGATATCATCTATCGAGGAGTGAGACGAACATGATAATATGCCAACGCAAATCGATGGCTCAACTCAGCGACCAATTTGGCAAATGGTCTGAGCGTCGAGCATTAGCGAACCTTGGCATGCTGCTGTCAAGCATTCCGCTGCCAACCGAAGGAAGGAGTGCCCTTTCCTCTCGGACAATGCCTCGAGCAATCGAAGCGGCCTCCAAGGATCGCAATCCAAATGTTTTGAAGGACACACTAGCGATGTCGTCCCTTCGAATGGAGATGGAGGTGATGTTGGGAGCTCATGCCATGAGTTCACCAACCACAATCCGCTTACCCAAGCGGAGCATCTTCACGAACAACCCCATAGTTCGTTGAAGATCCGGAATAGCTATTCTTCCACAAGAGTCAGCCGCCCGGTGGACAAGTATGTCAAAGGCGCATGATCCTTACCGACAAGCGCAACGGCATTACTTTGTCTAAGTTGCGGATGGACGAGCATCTAAGGTGCATTCTCTTCGTGAACGAGCACAATGATTTCGCCACGTCCATGCCCCAAAGGTGTTGCCTAAGCTTCAAAGGAGGTCCTATGATCGGAAGAAGGCATATCCCAAGAACCCTGCAAGATGTGGCAACCTCAGGATGACATTGCCATCGCAACAATGTGGAATGTGGCAAACATGCATCCCATTGAAACATGGGATAGAGGAAGTGGCAGCTCATCAATTATGCAAGCCCTGGTAAGTTGGGACTGGAGGTCAAGATCGCTTTGTTCAGCATAAGTCAGATGGCATGTTGAAGGAGGAAGTGAAAGGAATCACCGAGCTCCGCATACAGTGTTCCCAGGAGAATGAAGACCCAATATTGGTGCTCTTTAAGCAAAGGGATTAGAAGCTTTGGACTAGGAAGGAGTTCAATCTCCACTCACTAGTCGTCGCTATCAAGTCAATCGTGACAAGTGCCATACCATCAAAGCCCTTGGTCAAGAGCAATGGTGGGGGAGAGAAGCTCAAGTCGCAAGGAGGAAACTACTTATGCCAAAAACAATGATCGCCATCGAAGCAGGAGAATAGAGTCGAACCACAAGCACATGTGGGGAGAGTCCCGTCGTCGCTCACTATAGCGACTGTGAGTGGACAAGGAGCGGAATGTTATATCAAAGAACCTTGTTCCATCTCAAACCGTCGAGATATCCCATGTCCACTAAGGGGAAGGTGGAGTTGCTCTCAATACTCGACGGACGAAGGACTCAACGTTGCAGTCATCTGCAACTTGGAGACAGCGAGTTGAGCCACAAAGGAACGTGGGGAGACTCTCGTCCCCCTCTATGGAGACTCGGAATGGACAAGACATGGATTGTTACATCAAAGAACCTTATCCCGCTTTAAGACTGCCGAAACATCAGGTGATAACCAAGGATGAGGTGGTCCTGCGCTTTTCGTTCGGTAGAGGTATGGAAGACTCTACGTTGCAATCATTTGCAACATAAAGACGTTGAGTTAAGCCCATAAAGAGACCTGAAGCGTTCCAAAGTATCCGTGGGAAGACTCTTGTCGCTCATCATAGCGACCCAAAGCACCGAAGCAGATAAGTTGCAAATGTCATCATCAAAGAGCTTGTGCTATTTCAGGTCGTCGAAATTCAAGGACGATCATCGTGGGTGAGATGGTCCTGCATTTTGCATTCGACGGAAGGGAGACCTTATGCTGCGGCCATCCGCAACATGAAGGCATCGAGTCAAGTCATACAGGTCGAATGGCGAGACTCTTCATCGTGTTCTACACAACCCTGAGACAACTCTTCTCCGCGCTATTCCTGAAGGCATACAAGAGTTGTTTCACCCCGAAAGAAGCCAAACCAAACAAGTTGACGCTGTGCAAGTCGAAGAGAAGTGAAGCCAGCAGAGACTTGATGGACGGATAGTTGCTTGATGAAGTCAGACCGCACATGTCGGACTCCACTGGCGCTGCACAAGTGATGACCCCGGATTGGATGAAGGATCAGCAAGCGAAGCAGGCCTGAGGGAGGAGTCCTCAGCGAGACCCTAAGGAGCGGGTATTCCTGGCGTTGCGTGATGATGGTGAAGTAAAAGTCAAGGCAAAGAAGGCAGAATTGAACGAGACAAGCGGAGTCAAGACTAAAGACGAAGGCCTCGAGAAAGTCCGGACGACGGCGTCGGGGGCGTCGCCGACTTTGGTGGGGGAGAATGTCACGGGGCATTTTCTGTGACACGAAGCGTGAAGCCTCGCGACACCAGTGCCGCTCAACTTATAGTCCTCGGCCGCTTAGCGTAAAAAATATGGAACACATGCAGCCGTCCCGCACTACGTAATATTGCGGAGTACCAAGTTATCCGCACTTAGGGCATTTATCTTGTAAGGCCATCCTTATGAATGGCCAAGTAGGTGATGTTCCCGTAGGGTACGTCTTTTACATCTTCAATATGTAATAAGACTTCTATACCTACGGTACATTGGGAGGAGTTCACTAGTGCCTTCCGAGGCCCAATTGTATGTTATGTTTCATCATATTTAATACAAGTAAGCTTTCCTTTAATTCTAGTGTCATGGCCTTGAGCGTGAGGTGGCAACCCACATCGGTGTCCCTTCGTGACGTCCCGTGATCCATTCGTTGCCACTTTGGACTTTAAGCGCCCAAGCGCCTGCATTAGTGCCGCAACGCGCTAATGCCACGGTCTCATGACGAGTAGTCCAATACTCTAGTCATGTTCATGATTGAATGCCTATAAGAGCGACTCTCGGCATAGTCGTCTCGACCATAAAACTTTCACTGTAAACTCAAAACAGGCTTGGCTAGGTGTCTATCCGCCTAGTCGCCGCACGTGGTTTAGTGTTCGAGAATGACCCCGTGACACAAGCACATAGGTAATTCTACCATTTCCAATCCTGATACCCAGCCCCAACCTATTTTTTTCTAATGTGAGCAAGACAGCCTTCCATATCTAGCTATGGGCTTTGAAAGATCAAAATTTGCATAGGGATGTGGTTTGTCATATTTGTTTATTGCCAAATTAACCCACACAATGTCCTTGTAGTTTAAAACATTAAGGGATCTCTTTGTCAGCAAAGTAGGTTGAAAGAATTTGCGCTTCTTGATACAAATCCCCCATTTAATTTTGGCAGCAAGGCAGTTTCCCAATAAGATATGTGCCCCACGTTTGGCCCCTACCCTAACCCCCAACCTGATTAGGGATCAGTTGCTTCCACCCTGAGATATGTTAGTGGTCTTGGCTAAGGCCTTTTGATATGCAGTAGGGATGTGCTTATAAGAAATTTGGACTTCAATTTACGAGGAAGCATATGATTCAATCTTAATTCAGAATGTCCAAGATGAAATGCTTTCTATTGTTGGCCAATTTAGGGGGAAAGTGAATTTCAAATTTTGAGTAATTGACTTTTCAGTATAAACTCCCTGTAGAATAAAAAGCTGCATCTCTTTGTTGTAATTACTCAATCAAATCCATCAACAGTTCTAAATGTATGAGAAAAGAAGAAGAAGAGAAGAGGAAGAGGAAGAGGAAGACCCACCTCTCAGCAACAGTAGAGTGATCCCATTCCTCTTGCATTCAGACGGCTAGAACTGTCCATCTGCTGGCAGTCATAATGAATTGATCCCACCAGATAAAGTTTTCTAAAGTGCAATGCAATTGGATTTTGTTGTGTCCATGCATATAAGAAGATCAACATCAAACATTAAGTGGCTCATAGTGAAGTTGTTTAATGTATAAGGGATTATGGAGCAATTATTCACCTGCTGATTTATGATAGATGTTAATAGATAGGGGGAAATGTAATCCCTATCTAATGCCTTTGTGACTATTGAATATGGTTGACTCAGTGCCATTTAAGTTGCAGCAAAAGACAAGTGAATGTATGTGGTTTTATCCATGAGATGAAGGGGAAAATTCATTTCAGTCATATTCTTTCCACAACATTTCAGGATATCTTGTCAAATACCTTCTCCATGTTCACCTTTAACATTAAATATTTCCTTGTACCCTTAGTTATTGAGTGGGCAATCTCTTGTTCAACTATGATATTATTCCGGATAGGCCTATTGGAAATGAAGGCTTATTGGGTTTGATCGGTGGGTTTGAGTTTTTGTGCCAAAACTTTGGTCAAAAGCCTACATAAAAATTACGTAGGGATATAGGTCTGAAATAAGATATTTTAATTGGGTTTTTCTTTTTTAGTATGAATAAAAGAGAAGATTTAGTCTATGACGCAGGCATGGTATTACTAGAGAAGATATATATAATTTTGTTGCATATCTCACTACCCGTTATGTCCTAGTAGTTCTTATAAAAATTTTACAATAAACTCATCAAGTCCAGGGGCTTTGCCAAGGCCCAACCCCCAAAGAGAGTCCTTGATCTCATTATTAGAGAAGGGGAAAGTTAATTGGCTATGCTAGGCTAGTCTGAGCTTGGGCAAAGAGGGCTAGTATTATACAAGGTTTTAGGGCACCATAATTATTTATAATGGTCTACAAAGGCATTCCTAATAAGTGCATCATTAGTAAGGGTGTGCTCCTCACTGTCCAGCACAAAGGATATATGATTGCTTTTGGATCTAATTATAGTGGACAAGTAGAAGAATTTAGTGTCAGCCAATTGACTCTAGCCTTACTCCACCTTTGAACTGACTTAACCTATGTTTGGATTGGGGAGAAAGAGAGGAAATGAAGGAGAAGGAAAGGTAATTTTTAACTTAGTTTGGGTAAGAGAAGAGAGAGGAAATGGAGAGGAAAATCTTCAACCCCAATTTGGGGGATAAGAAAGGGGAAAGAAATAATAAAAATTTTATTAAGTGAAATGTCTTAAATGTACTAAAATAAAATATTCTTTATCATTATTTAGAGGGCATAATTGTCATAGAAATTAATACTTAAACTTTTTCCTCTCCTTTACCTTCATTTACCTCCATCCAAACAAGGTTAAAAAAATTTCCCTCATTTACTTCTTATCCAAACAAAGCCTTAAGTAAGCAAGATGTTTGTTATTCGTGGCTCTAAGAGTTAACAGCTCAGAATAAGAAAAGCCAACTTGCTCATCCTTGAGCTCAATGTATTGAATAAGGTCATGGGCCTCTTTTGCTCTCACCTCTAATATGCAAAACACATTTTTATTCCATAGTACAATTTTTTCCTTGATATGGTCAAGAACTTGGTCCATATCATGGTTGGTATAATTCCTCTCCCATTCCCTTTGGACAATGTCTCTTGGTTCATTATGTTCAAACAAAAAATATTTATATTTGAATGCTCTAGACCTCATGTTTATGATCAGTGGAGAGAAGTAATGAATTTTTAACAAATATAATAATTCCGACTATGAAAAAAGGGCATATAAAGATTACACTTAGGATTCAAATATAAGGATACATTTTTTATGAAGCTCTTTGCCAATTATGAATGATAATAAAGATAAACATTGAATTCATAATATATAAAGTCATGCATAATCAATGTTAGATAATTAATTGCTATAATCAATGTGAATAAAGTTCAATAAAATAATATCAATTAATTAATGTGACATCTTTGGTTCGATAATTAATATCAAGAAAATCAAATGTGGTAACTTTGTTTTAATAATCAATATAGAAAAATTAATGCGATAAATTTGGCTCAATAATCAGAATCAAGAAAATCAATCTGATTACTTTAGTTCAATAAATACTTTTATTTTTCTTTGGTTTGCATTTCAATTTGATGTGTTCCAATAGGAATTATATATATATATATATATATATATATATATATATATATAACCGTTAAGATAGCTTTCTAACTTCATCCATCTGGATGTTTTTAATGAAAGGTGAATGTCTTTCGAGTAATGTTTTATTAAAATTATATTATTTATATGATATAGTATATGAATATTGTACTAATAACCTATTAATAATATCAAAAATTAATATAACATAATTTTTATTTATTAAAAGTTTTAATAATGATTAACATATAAATGTAAATAGATTATTATTAATTTAATATCTATTATTTAAGTATGATAGATGCTATAAACTTTTCTTTTTATTTTCTTTATTTATGACCTTTGATAAATTTTCATTTTAATGTTATTCAATTTTAAATACTTACCTTCTTTATTTTAATTAATATTTAATTTTATACATATCACATTCCCTCTTTTTTTACCTTTTTTATATTTATCTCTTTTCTTTTAACTTTCCTTTTTTCATTTTTTTTAAAAATTTGAATTGAATCGGATTTAACTGATTCAACTAATCAGTTCAATTGATTTTTTCCGATTCAATGTAAAAACAATTTTAACATCAAATTGAATTGAATCGACCGGTTCATAATTGAACTGACGATTTTGATAATATTGCTTTCAAGGAATAAATGTCTTTTAACGAGTTCATGCTCATGGATCCGTCTAGGTTTTATACCTTTTTTGTCAGAAACTCTCGGATCTTTACTATCTTTTATTTCTTAGATTTTTCCCATGTGTATGTGCCTCTATTGCTCATCTCCTAGCATTGATCGTGACGGCAGAAGATGAGAGAATAGAGGAGAGGAGGTTGCGTATTAGAGTGGAGAGAAAAAGAAGGCTCTGGGTCCTATTTATAGAAAACTCAATTCATAAAAAAATGAGTTTATTATGTTTTAAAACTTTTTGGGAATAAATTTGGATCAAGCTAAGATAAAGTTTTCAATGAGTTCAACTAGGAAAGTTTGTTTACTAAGCTTACTTCTCTTCTATTTTTCTATTTCTTTTTTACTTTGAGTGAGGGTGTTTACATATTGCTCCATGAATAAAAGGAAGTGTCAAACAATAAATTTTATACGTTGTGTATCAGTGTATGCTTCCAAAAATACATGGCTCAGGTTAGTGTACATGTGAATGACAATTCATTACAAATGGACCTCAATCCTTGTCTAATATTAATCGAAAGTATATTGTGCGTACTCTTTTTTAAACATATATATGAAGTTACAATTAGATGAGGTTTGTTTTTTTTTATATGGATGCACAATTCAATACCATCTACTTGTAGTTTTTGCAATTGATCTCATGAATGTGCAATAACTCATTTTAGGAGCACAATGATATCTTTAATCATAATTACTTTTTTAATCTTAATTTATAATTATATTTATTTTATTTATGTAAGTTAATTATCAGTGTTAGATCAATTTAGCAATGAAAGGTATAAATTATAAGTTTTTTCTAAGAAATTAATCCATAATATCATATATCTTTTTATCTAACATCATAGAAGAAATTATCAATTTACCTCTATATTTGTGTATACATGACTTTCAATTTTTTTACCATTTATCATTTAGAAAAGTAAAAAAGAATAGATGAACAACTATCATCCTCCATCTGCCTCGCTATAAGAAGGGGATGCATGTATCCCTCCAACCTCATTTCAAATGGAAATGTTGACTCGACAATGAGAGAAGAAGGGTCTTCAGAACAAACAAGTAAGAAAGAAGACCAAGCTCCTGCCACGAGCCGTGAAAGAGATAGTGCGATCACAGGGTTGCCGAGGCAACCCGCTGGCGACCCATCCCCAACTAAATATCTTCACCCAAACCTCCTAATCTTACTACCACCCGGAGATCACTCCAGGAGGATCTAGGTAGCCCGATTTCCATGCCAGTCCAACCCCTCGACATCCCATCCTCATTTCGGGAGCCTCCAAAACACATCACAACCATAGCAAACCGTGTAGCTACCTCTGCAAAACCGGTAGCTACCTTTGCAATTTGACCCTCTTGGGCGAGTATCTTGGAACACAATTCCATCACATCAAACATCCCTCCGAACCAGCTTCGAGGCATCAAGGTTACAATTGTAGATGAAATTATGATCCCCGCCAACGAGGTCCAGCAGAAAATGGAGGAATTACAGCACTGCCTCATCGCTCGTTTCTCCGAAGATGGGACCTTCATTGAGGCACTCCGGCGTGAGCTCCCAGGCATCTAGAATCGCATTATTCAGATAGGGAACGTCTATCTCTTGTTTCAGTTCTCCGATCGATTGTAGGTTCTAATAGGTGGACCGTGATCGGTGGCCGAACACATCCTGGACGTCTCTATCCCACACCCATTCTTTCAATCGAGCGAAGAATCAATCTCGTCCTTGCCAGGATGGATATGTTTACCGAGTCTACCTTCGAGCACCGTAATGCCCACCGTTGCGGGTGGATGATCTTAATGATGATTGTGACTATGTCCGGGTCTGCATCGACTTGGAGCAAACATCACTTGTGAAGCAGACCACACACCCAATGGTAAAAGGTATTTCTAATTGGCGAGCTATGAAAATATGCTGATCTTGTGCTACAGGTGTGGAACCATGGGCATCGCCTAGAGCTATGCCCTCGGCAACTTGAGATGCATCATACGAGTGAGGCGCCAAGGGAGTTGCATTGTGAAACTAGGAGTGTCCTCCTCTACGGTCCATGGATCCAGGCACCAAGAGGTGGACATCACAGTATGGCGTTAGACGGCAGTCTACAAAAATTGTGACTGTCTGCAAGGTGACCAGAATCCGCTCGTCGACGGCTACCCAACCTCAATGGTCCTGGGGCGAGGCCGTACTCGCAAACAGCTTGTACACCAATGGCCCTCAATCGTACATTGAGGAGCAATGGTTGGATTTGGGTCAATCATCAATAGTCATGAAAGCGTGTTGTCAGTCATGGGCGGCTAGGATGTACTTGTGCAATCCACCATCTAGGACTCGAGTATCAATGCTAATATGTTGTCACACATCCCAGAACCTGCACTAGGGTTTACTATGAGTGAGGGGGTGCAACGAGTAAATCAATTGTCCCCGAAATCCATTCATGCGAAGAATTCGACAAAATTCCCCTGCCTCATCCCGAGGCCTTCCAGAAGATCATCACCATCCTCCGCGTCATCGATAATAAGATATCAACACCGAGGCCTGGTTAATCAAGTGCTACAAAGGTTCAAGCTTCCGATGCACTCACAGGAGAATGAGGAGTCACCATCATCGGAGGAGGAACACCAGGACGATGGCCTAATTCCTGCTCTGGTTCACGTCCCTACCTCACCTCGTAGGAGGGGGCCGGAACTAAGGAAGCCACCGCGGTTCCAGCCAATGTAGAGGAAACCCGGCCCTAAAAAGTTCCCGAAAGGTAAGAAGTCTTTGTCTACTACACCAGACATCTTATATTTTCCACCATGTTTGCATGAACCATCTCCAGCTCCGCAGCTGAACCAATATGAAGATTATTAGTTGGAACTACTATGGGGCATGTAGGAGTAAGTGCCTTGCGAACATGTTGAAACATTATAAGTCAGACATTTTGGTTCTAGTCGAGACCCAAACAATCCACAAAGATTTTGAACGCGTGATCCGATAGCTTGGGCGGACTTGGAAAGGCCTTTTTCACATGGGAAACGAGGTGTTAGGTGGCATACTGGTGGCTTGGCGTGACCTCAAATCCAAGTGATATCGCTCCTTAGCTCATCGCAAATTTTACATGTAGTAGTATGATGCATGCAAAATATAACATATATTTAGCCAAAAAGTGAAAAAGGGTGAACCAGCACAAGACTGAAATTATACTATCACGGGCCGTAAAGAGAGTTTCACAGGCCGTGAAGAGGGTCGTAAAACTCAATAATGGACCGTTAAAATGCAGTTTTTCACGTCTAGAAAAGTGCTCGAGACACAGGCCATGAAGAAGGTTTCACGGGGCGTGAAATTCATATTTTTCATAGTAGCTCATAATGATTTCTCATTTCTTCTATTATGCTTATACATAAGTAATCTACCTCTTATTTGTGTTTAACCTTTAGATGAGCTTAGTAGTCTAAACATTGAGGGAATCCCCTGGGCAATTATTGGAGACCTCAATTCCCTAATCACACATCATGATAGAAAAAAGGGGTTTAGACTTTAAATCAATAAAATCCATTCGTGCCCTGAGGGACCTTATTGACATCTGGCCACTGAACTCTAGATTCACCTGGTGTAACAATAGATCTGAAATTGCTAGAATCTTGTGTAGACTTAATAGGTTGTTGGTCAATAATCAATGGATGTTAAACTACCCTAACCTCACTCTAGGTACTCTTCCTCGAACTATCTAATGTATTTTCATTTTTATTAATGATTAATTTTTTATTATATTTGATATAACATTGGTGAAAGTCAAAACTAAAATAGTGCAAGTGTAGATTTTAATTGCTAGGTAATAGGAGAATATTTTTTTAGGACATTGAACTAAAACTTGATTTTGTAGTAATATGTACTTATTTAGGTGAAACACTCAAAATAAAATAAGTAGTTTTTAAAATTTAAAATCTAAATTAAATTACACTAAATACCCTCCAACTTTGACGTTTTCACTGTGCCGACCTTCAACTTCATTTTGCAGCAAGATTGTCCTCCATCTTTTAACTTATTTCACTAACTATCCTTTTTTTATCTTTGATAGACGATTTTTCTGATGACCCTGTTGATATGGCACCATACGATGATTTCTCTCTCCACCACACAAGCAAAGAGTCCACATGACATTATTAAAAAAATAAAAAAATTATGGTTCCCTGACACCGGCTCGTAGGAGGGGACGACCCTTCCCTTCGCCGGCAAGCACAGAGAAGGGAAGGGGTCCTTTCTTCTCCAACGAGCAGAAGGGGGGGAGGGGGGAGGTGGCCCTCCCCCTCTAAGCATGGGGGGAGGGGCATTGCACGGGGGGAGGGGGCGGCGGCCTTCCCCCTTTGCGCAGAGGGGGAGGAGGGCGGACACAGTTCTTTAGTTTAAAGAATCATTCAGAAAATAAACAATCATGCACCCTAGGCTAATAAAAGTTTTAATCATACACGATTGATCGACATATAATTATCAAAATAATGCTATAATAATTTTTTTATAAGAAATGGAAAGAATGTAACAATTTATAAGATAATAAATAATTAAAATATAAGAGTAAATTACGTCAAATATCCTCTAACTTTAGTTATTTTCCCAGCACTACTCTCCAACTTTATTTTATAATAAAACTGTCCTCCATCTTTTAATTTGCTTCACCAAATGTTCTTTTCACTGGTTATAGGCCATTACCCGATCACACTGCTGACATGGCGCTGACGTGTCATCTTATCTCTTCTACATGTAATCATTTACCAACATGACAACATTAAAAAAATAATTTAAAAAATAAAAATGCCACACAAGATGGAGAGAAGGAGGGGGGGGGGGGGGGGGGGGGGGGTTGTCGCCTCCCTACGACCACCGAGGCCCCCCTCCTTCTCTGCATGGGGGTCCTTACCTCCTCCGACGATCGCCAGTGCGCGTGCCGACAATGATCACACCCCCTCCCTTCTCTATCAGAACGCACAGAGAAGGGAGGGCGAGTCCCCCCCTCTGGCGACCGCAGAGAAAGGTGGGGACAACCCCCCCCCCCCCCCCCCACACACACACACACAGTTCTTTGAGACTTCGTGCCAGCATGAAGTCGCAGCGTGCTGACAGAGAAATGGGGAGCATTTTCTCTACAGTCGCTGCAAGGGAGCAAGGGCCCCCCTCCCCGCACGCGTTGATGATCGCCCCCCTCCGACGATCACCAATGCACGCGCCGAAGAAAAGGGGAGGGCCCCCCTTCTCTGTCAACGCGCGCGATGTCGTAGAGGCCCCCCCTCCGACAACTATCAGTGCTCGTGGAGGGGGAGGGGGGCGCACCCTTGCTTTCTCTGTCGCTCGCCGATAGAGAAAGGTTGCATGCGTCGGTAGAGAAGAGGGGGGGGGGAGGGGGGTCTCGCCTTCCTCTCCGATTTGTGTGACATTTTTTAATTTTTTTAAGTTTGCGTGACAGTATCACGTCAAAGGAGTGCTTGCGTAAAGGAGAAAGAATGTCACCATGTCACTTATGCGACCAGGGAATGGACAATCGACGGTGAAAAAGGGCATTCAAGTCTTATAAATTAAAATTGAAAGGTAGCATTGAGTAAACGTTAAAGTTGGAGGACATTTGATATAATTTTCTCAAAAAATATAATGAATGGTTTGAAAAATAACCATTGTAGGTATATGTGAAATAATCACGCAACTTGGTCAAGATTCTTAATGACGGACCAAAATCAAATCATGCATGCAATTGGTTCGTATTTTAAAAAAAAAACATGATACATCTTATTGGTCATCTAACTTCGTTGTGGAATGTGGATTTAATATGTAAACGCATAAAAAAATACACAATCAATCTATTATCGTTTTCTTCATTTGCATGATTGTAATAACGAGTCATTCCAATATTAATTTTATGTATATGCACAGTATTTACAAGTACTCGAATATTACAATGTATACAAAAATTTTGTGTATGGACCGTGGACTCTAATAACTCTCTATTTGTATAATTGAATATAAAATTATCTCAGTTGAAGAAAAACTTCAGAGTGAATATAATTTAATTTTTACTTCTTCTAAGTATCTAATATTTTTTATGTTTGTAATTTTTATTTTAAATATTATCTTAAACCAAGTCTCATCTCGAATAAGATGCAACATAATTTTTTCTATTAAATAATTTTAAGGTGGTTCTTATGTATAAAAAACCTAAAATCTATATACCAATTTCTAGTAATAAAAGAATTGCTCAATTTCAACCACATTCATCCATACTAGTGGGGTACTGGTACTGGTTCCCAGGAAACATCCAAAGGCTATGATACATTTAAGTAAAGTTAAAATATATTATATTATTTAGTTTAAATAACAATAAAGTAAAAATATTTAAGTAAATACATATATAATATTTAAAATGAGTTGAAAAAACAAATATAAAAAAGAACGTGCAAAATACAAATGTCTCTTCTAAAACTAATGACCTTTTCTTAATACTTTGACGTGTTCTCTTCTACGACATTTCTTTATTTCAAACTACATCTACCACACTTTTAAAAACTCTACGAACTTTCTTTCTCTATGCTTTTCACCTTCTCCATTTGACTATATCTTTTTTCCTTCACATATTGCTTTTATTAAAGAGTAACATTATCGTACCTTCCTCCATCACCATTAAATTTTATGATGATAATAAATTTATTAATTGATTTTTTTTTCGATCAACCATTCGATTATAAGTCGAACGGTAATAAATAACTATCTAATTATGCTACTCTTAAAAGAATTAGCACAACTATTTTTTTTCATAATTATATAACAATTTCATCGCAATACTATATTCCATAGCTTTATTATGGAGTGCCATTTCACATATTTTATCATTTCATTTAATGATAATAACTATGTTACAACTAATTGAAATATTTAAATCCATTGTAAAGGGTATATATAAATAAATTAATTACCTGACGTCTGCATACTAATTTTTTATGGTAAAAGAATCACTCAATTTCAATCACTTTCATCCATATTGTAGAAGTACAAGGCATTTTAAAAATGGGTAAAAATAATAATTTAATGGGTATATAATATGTTTATGTCATGCGATCGGGGATCGCTTGTGTTCGTCCGTTTTCCTTGGCCGCTTCCCAAATTATAAGCAGATTTCGATCACCCCCCATTTCCATACGGTCCCAATTATTTTCCATTTCACGGTTAGGGCACGTCGCCCTTCTCCTCTCCATCTCGGATCTTTCGGGGGATCGAGAGAGAGAGATGAGCTTCCAGGATGTCGAACCGGGGCTGCCTCTGGCTGCGGGGAGGGCTCTGGCCAACGGCGGCGGTCGGCCGCAGGACCCGTCGCAGGCTGCCGCCGCCGCCGTCTTCAAGATCAGCACCTCCGTCCGCAACTTCGAGCGCCTCGTCAACTCCATCGGCACCCCGAAGGACACCCCCGAGCTCCGCGAGAAGCTGTGAGCATACCCACCTCCCTCTCACCCTCCCAATCACTTTTATTTCTCTTATGCTAATTCGTTCTTTCCCTCTTATTTTAGCTTTCGCGTTGAAAAATAAAGCTGAAATAGTATCGGATTTCCTGTCTTCAACCATTTTGATTGTTCATTTTTTTATGTCAAAATTCAACCTGTGGACCACGTTATTCTTCTTCTTTCCCCACTCTATTGGGTGCTTAATGAAAAGATGTAACTCTATCCATTTTTCATTTATTGTTGATATTCTCTTTGAATTATTATTCACAGACAATGATGTTAGCCGCATTCATCTAATTAAACGTTGCCCAGGAAGCCGCGAGTTACACACATGATGTGACCTTAATTTAGAATTCTTCTCTTGGAACATGGCAATAAGCTTCTGGGAATCTTGCGCTCGTAGTAAACCTTCTCTTACAATTGCGACTTCTCTGGCCATCCGGATTGTAGATGGACTGGGATTCTGAGTCTTTTTAGGAGGGATTGCATGATAGAGTGTCTTTATTAGTACTATAAATTGTTTTTAATTAGTCGATAACATAAACCTACAGTGCAGAGGTTTAGCTTCTGTGCAGAACACTAGAGGCTGTTTGGTACAAAGTAATCTAGATAGATTATCAGTTATTCAGTTTAAAATTTGTGTTACCGGTAATTCTAACTTCTAAAATAATATTAATTACTGTTTCTCTAATAATTCAGATAGCATCCATGAGAGATGTCTATCCAAATTAACAATTAGGTTGAATGCATTTTGATCAAAATGCCCATTCAATCGAATTTTTAATATTTTGTTATCAACTAATAGCATTCGATTTCATCTTCTCTATTTCTTTCAACATTTACAAATAATTCACGATCATGTCTCATCTTCTTTTATCTGTATACACTTTCCTTTTTTATTTTGTTTATCTAAGAATATGTGTTTAAAATTTAAAATGATTTCGAGGGTGCTTTGGTAATTGTTGCTTCAAACACTTTTTATTTTACATTGCTATTACTTACCAAACATCATAATGTGATGTTGATAATTTAAATAGTGGTAATCTCTTTTAATGGAGATTTGAATTGCTGATTACTTAAGATGGTAATGCCAAATGGCTGAGATGTATGTTCTTTCTTTATCCTCCAACAATATTATTACTATGGAGCCCTTTGACATCCTTGAATTCGGAAAACTCTTGTTAGGGAAGTTGAACCTCTAAAGTCTTTATTGCGAGAACATTTTAAGTACTCATGAAATTCTTGTCATTTTATTTACAATATGAATTTTTATCACGGATAATATGAACAAGTGCCCATTGTCAAAAAATTCTGAACACGCTAATTTTTTTGTTTGTTGTTTAATTTTCTTGTTGAGGGCCTAGTACCTGTCTTCATCCTGCAAAATTTTCTTCTTACATATTGAAGTAATATTTAGACACATGTTTCAACATTATTGTATATCTGACAGGAGAAACCTAAGGCAACAAATTGGACAACAAGTGAAAGTTGCATCTGCTAAACTTAAACAAGCTAGTGAAACAGATCATCGTGTTGAAGTTAGTGTGAGTATTTGACTTATGATTCATTTTTTTACATTCGTTGGAGCATTATAGTCTTTCTGAGGAATTTCTTTTGGATATCTATGATTATGCCACCCAAAAAAAAAACTTTTGTTTACTCTTCTATTTTCTAATGGAATGCTGAACTCCTACAATTATATCTATCAGATTTTCTTCTTCTCTCCCATTTTTGCATACCCATAGATATCAGAAGGCATGACATGAGTGTGTGCTAGTTTCTTTCTTTGTCAATTGTACAAAGGGTGTGCTCTCCGCAAATAAAATGTGTGATTTCGTCGTTTTTAAACTAATTATCCTCTTTGTTATTTTGTCATGTGAACATGAAATCTTGTGGACTGTGGTAATGCTTTTCAAAAGTCTTTTGTGCTTGACGTAATATTAACTGCAGTCGAGCAAGAAGATAGCCGATGCAAAACTGGCAAAGGATTTCCAAACTATTCTGAAAGAGTTCCAGAAACTTCAGAGGCTGGCAGTGGAGAGAGAAACTGCATTTGCCCCTTTGGTTCAACAGCTTCCCTCGAGGTGAACTTTGTGATGCAAACAGTACTGTCGGCTTTACTGTTGTGATTTATTTTTATATCCCTTAAATATTAATGAGAGGTCTTTGACTTCTGGGCTTCACACAGCTATAGTGCATCTGAAGTTGATCATAGTGGATCACCAGAAGAAGGAGCACTGCTTGCCAAATCTAGAAGGTTAGTTTCTATCATGTTTTTTGTTTCCCATATAGTTGAAAAAGTAAGGAAGAATGGTCTTAAGTGGTCCGAACATGTCCTTAGATGATCTATGAATGCTTATCCGCAAGAATTAAAATCCTTCAAGTTCATGCCTTACTAGGAGAAACCAATAAAAAAAGAATTTAGTAGAAATTTCGAGAAATGATACATAGTATGTAGCTAGGAATATGGTTTTTATGGCTTCTTTTATTTGAAGGGTAATATGACTTATTAGAAGGATAAAATTCATTTAACTGATCTCAAATAGCTGAGATTTAACATCATGCTTTTCTTTGGACAGTTTCTACAATTTTCTAGATACCAAAAGAATTGACATCTTGCATATGTTAAGTAGATGATTTTTCAATCCATGTTTACTTTGTAACAACACAGTCATCGAACTTGCTGACATGGATGCTTATGTGGCACCACGTCAGTATTTTCTCTCTCCTCCACCTCAGATTAAAAAAAAGAAAAGAAAATGCCACATCAACATTTTTCTCTTTACTTTGTCCAAAGTTAATTTTGTATCTACATGGTGATCCAACTTTTCAAAACTTTCATATAAGGTCATTCAACTTTACAAATTTTCAATCGCGGTCATCATTAAAAACTTTAAATAAGAAATAGTAATAAATATAATATAATAAAATAATAATAAAACATTGAATTGAGTCGGACAAATTTCTTATGTGTATTAAATATAAAATAGTATGATAATTAATAATTTTTAATTAAGGAAATAAAAAAATTAAAAATAACATACTGATTATATTTTTTGTCGTAAAATGTAAAATAATACAAAATATTATAATTAGAAAATAAAAATATTTTTCCGTGCGAGATTTTATCAGGGCCAAGTCAAATCGTACTGGGTCGTCTAGCGGAGTGCTAGGCATGACTCGACATCCCGTGGGTTGTTGAGCCAAATTATTAATTATCATAACACTAAAAATCAAAATTATTAGTTATCATAATATTATATAAAAAAGCATATTTAGCTCAGCAACCTTTTTATGATTTGGCTCGGCCCTAATGGAATCTCACGGATTTTTTTTATTTTTCTAATTATAATATTTTTTATTATTTAAAATTTTAGGGCAAAAAATATAATCAGTAAGTTATTTTTCTATTTTTTTATTTCCTAATTAAAAAAGTTATTAATTATTATAATATTATATATTTAATACACATAAAAAAATTGGGCGCCTTGATCCGAATGGGTCATGCCAAAAAATGTACCGAGTCAGTCTAAGTGCCTTTAATTTTTAATTATTTATATTTATTATTTTAAGTTCTTAATGGCAACCGCTATTGAAAATTTGGAATATTGAATGGCCTTGTTCGAAAGTTTTGAAAAGTTGGATGACCATGTAGATACAAAATTAAGTTTGGACAGAGCAAAGAGAAAACTGTTGATGTGGCTTTTTTTTATTTTTTTAATATGACGTGGAGGAGAGAGAAAATACTGTCGTGGTGCCACAAAAGCATCCACATCAGCGATTTAATAGGCTATTACTGGTCGTGATGACTGAGGTTGAAACATTTTTAAAGTTCGATGACTGTGTTGTTACAAAATAAAGTTGAATGACCTTATTAGAAATACCCCCTATGTTGGGTGACCACAGCTGAAATTTACTCTATTTATTTGAGCATACTTAGTTGATTCATAAGGAGACACTAGCCAGATTTGGGCTACAGGGTTCAAGTGTGTGTTTTTTGTGTCAGAAATTGTGAAACATCCTTTGCAATCCAAGTGTATGTAATGATCATGCACTTTGCCGTGAACTATATATGTTTTTTATGACGATCAACATTAAGTTTTCTTCTCAAAACAACGAAAAACCATATTTTTTTTTCCACTTCTCAAAAAGATAATATTTTTTTCCATTTTTCCTATACAATTTCGTGTTAGCTCCAATTTTCAAATCCAATACCAGAATGATATCTGAGCAACTGTAAATATGTTATTATAGACAAGAGGTGCTATTGTTGGATAATGAGATTGTTTTCAATGAGGCAATCATTGAAGAAAGAGAACAGGGCATACAAGAGATTCAACAGCAAATTGGTGAGGTGAATGAAATTTTCAAGGATCTCGCCGTACTTGTTCATGATCAAGGAACTACGATTGGTTAGCATTACTGTCCTGACGATAACTTGCTGTTCGTTGTTTTGCCTGCCTAATCTAATTATATCCATCATAGATGACATTGATAGCCACATTGAGGGTTCTTACGCTGCAACTTCACAAGGAAAACACCAACTTTCAAATGCAGCAAAAATCCAGAAGTCATCTTCATCTCTTGTACACCCCATTCCCTGGTGCTTTTCCTCTTTTGTTCTGTTTTGCAAATTCTGTGATTAACAGATGTTTTCGCAGGCATGCTTGCTTTTGGTAATATTTGCCATCGCCCTACTCATTGTCATCATCATACTGGTAGCATAGTAGTTGAGTCTCAAATATAGTCGGATAGCATGTTTCTGGCTACAACCGTGATGTACTTGATGAGGTACAGAGCTGAACGGGCATGATCATCAAGAATTTTTCCTGTGTTGCTAAGTTTTCGACATTTGCACCGTTTTAGACTTGGTCGTTGTGGCCCTCGTGAGAGTTGGAATTCTTTTATTGTACATAAAACGAAAGTTGAGGTTAATCTCACCCTCAAGAAATCCTTCTGTTGTAGATGTTAAAAAAGACCTTTCTTCTTGCCCAAAAGTTGGCCCTCCTCCACCTCTGTTCTGCTTTCCGTATTTCTTCTACTTCAAATTCGAGACATTGGCGTCCTTATTCTGACGTAAGCGTACGATATTTTATGTGTGTTCGTGCCACAAACTTTTTTCCCACTTATGTTGCAAGTCTATCAAACGTGTACATTTTGGCATTATGAACAAACTTGAAATTCGATATAAAAAAATACCCCCAATGAATAATATAACAAGACTGTCCTGATTTAAAATTTCTACTGAAGTCGTAATGCATTTACTTTTTGACAAATTTTGGTTGAATTTTTATTCACGATTTTTTTTGGAGTTTGATCCCTCGTGGGATCTCTCCGATAGTTTATGGGATCTCTCTGATATTTTGTATGAGGATCGTTTTGGCCTTATCTTTTTATTAAAAAAAAATCATCTACTTGGATCTCAGTTACTCATTCGCACAACTTCAATTACGGTAGTCACTGTAAAAAATATTCTTCTTTCGTACAAATTTCCTGACGGGAACATTTGCATCCCACTGAAATTTTCTCCTACACTGCTACTTTATTTTTCACGCCTAAATTATAATTCTATTTCGGTGTCTTACCTTTCCGATATTTTTGCATAACTCGAAATGTCATTTCAATTGTACATTTATTTTTATTAAATGTATATATTTAATTTTAAAAATTAAATAAAATCATGACAAAGATTAGGTTAGGGTGTGGGTCCCGTTTAATTATTCCACTGTCATGTCGAATATTATATAAAAAAGTTGGCAACTGAAGTTTATTAGTTTAGTACTGGTCAGCATTAGACTTCAGGAGCAGCTGATTAATTAGAAGTTTCATTCTGCTAATATGAATGTTTCTATTTCATTCATTACTTCTAAGTTTCGTGATGTAGTTCCTGAAGCTTACCTCGCATTTATTCAAAATCTCAACCTCAAGCTTTTTCTGATGGCATACTTGGGCATGACTTTCTTTGTATTCTTTTCTTTTTTAAAATGGCAAGAAACTTGATTATTTCTGTGATACAACCAAAATACCACATTCTTATCATTCAACTCAAGTGACCAAGGTTGTCAACATCGCTTGCAGGATCGTAAGATCTCACGATTTAATAGTGGACAAGCAATCCTGATCTCACTTTGAGGATCGAAAATGTAAGATTGTATGAGGATCGATCGCTAGATCGTAAGATCGGTAGCGTAAGACCCTATCTATCCTGTGAATTTATTATTTTTATTTTAATTAGTTTTTTATTGAGAAAAAACTAAAAAATAGAATAATAAATTAAAAATTGGCAACAAAGAATGTAACTTTCTCATACTATCATATTATGATTTTATTTATTTAAATTTATTTTGAAAAACATAGAATATTAATAATAAAAATTAGCAAGGCATTAGATTAAATTCCTCTCCATTCTCTTCCTCTTCATTTCTCCATCCATTTTTTGAGTGATCTATTATTAATTAATAAAGTTACGTAAAAAATGATATTTATAAAACAAAAATAATATTTATTTTTTATAATTCAAATGAGAAAATTGATTTACCATTGTTAATTATCATAATTAGTTTATCTTAATTTCTAACTTTCTATATTGTTATGTACCATGAAAGTTACAAATTAAGTATAATGTAGATATTGAGAGTAAAATATTAAATAATGATTTTTACAACTATTATTATTATTATCATTATTAATATACTTTTTAAAAACATTTTTTTATTCAGAAGGTAGGATTTTACGATCCTAAGTAGGATCTTACGATCCTCGATCCTTCGAACCTCTCTCGATTTTACCTCGAAAAATGATCTTGATAATCTTGCCTAAAACCATATCAGCCCCTTCAATTGGTAATACATAAAAATCATCCACTGAATATGAAATTCCATCTGTAAACATAATCCTGCACATTGTAACTTGTCTCCATTCCCAAACATTACTTCAAAGTGTCTAGAAGGAATAATTGACAGAGATAACTTGGAAATAGTAGCTTCTCATATGAAATTGAGTAGAACCACTGTCTGTTAATATCATGATTGGAATTCCTGTCACAAAACCTCACATTCTTAAAGTTTGAGATTTAAACACTCCTGATAGAGCATGTAAACTGATTTCCAATGAATCTTGTTGATACTCTTGAGCATCAAGTTTATCAATTCCTTCAAAAAGTTGGTCTTTCAAACTTGTCAGCAATAAAAATTTAAGTTTACATTTGTGCCCCTTATGAAATTTTTCGTACAGAATAAATCGAAATGTATATAATAATTGTTGTATAACGAAACGTTGCAGCGTAAAATGAAGAACACGGGAGGGGTCTATTGCGCTGTCTGAAAGAGATCTCGCGGCCACCTTTCTCTCTCTCTATGCCCTAACGGCTAGTTGAAATCCCTTATACTCCGGCCCCGGCGACCCCGCTGGGGACAACCTCCCTCCCCCGTCATCCGAGGACCTCTCCCTGTCCTCCTCCTCCCCCCTGCTCACCGGCCTCCATGTCGGAGCCACCGGATGGCTCTTCTACCCCCCTCCCTCCTCTCAACCCCTCCATCACGCGTCAATCGTACAAGGATGTAGTTGCCGCTAGGGCACAAGTGGATATTCATGGCCGGCGGAATCTTGAGAGCAGGAGTCCCACGGATCTCATCTCGCCGCACCAGCTGCGGAGCCTATAGGCGGAAATCAAGGAGGAGATTAGCATTCCGGCGTCTGAGGTGGTCGAACTGTCGGAAGAATTAAAGAGATGCTTGGTTGGGGACGCCTAGACCTAAATCTTTTGTGGGAGGAACTTCCGCACATCTGGAATCTGCAACATGAGGTAAAGATCCATGAACTAGGTAAAAATTATCTCATTCTATCTTTTGACTGTTTACAGGAACGTATGAGGGCCCTGACCGAAGGTCCTTGGGGTATCCGCGGGCAGATGCTCATCCTATCACAGTCGCAACCTTTCTTCCGAACCTCCGGTGAGAAGCCCCGGAAGATGCCGATCTGGATTCGTCTGTTCGACATGCCGTATGAGCTTTTCAACCGAGACTCCGTGTTGCGCATCGTAGCTTGCTTTGGCACTCCGCTTCTCCTGGACGACACATCCATCATAAGTGATCTCTGTCAGGGAGCTCGCGTCTGCATCGATCTAGATCTAACCGGACCTGTGAAGCAAGGCATTTGGGTGAACAACCCAGACGGTAGTCGGTACTTTCAGCGAGTATCATATGAAAATTTACTTGTCTTTTGTTTCCGCTGTGGAATGGTAGGTCACAGGTTTGAAGGTTGCTCTGTGTCGTCGGCGAGCGATGGAGAAGGGGGCAAAGTCCTTCTCTATGGCCCCGGGCTCCGCTCTTTCACTGGCAGACGCAGATCTAACCAACCTGCCGTGACAGGTGCTCGGGGTGGAAGACCGCGTGACTCTCGAAGCGCCGGCGACGGTGCTCGAAGCGCCGGCGATGGTGCTCGAGTCGCTAGAGAATCCACCTCTAGAAGCGCCGGCGGACGAACGCTGCTGACCGGTGGCTCATCTAACATTGAACCGGTCACGGAGGCAAACCGGTTTAGTGTGCTTGATCTAAACCATTCGCCAAGATCGGACGAACAGGATGAGGATCCATTACAATCTCCTTATGTGTGCCCTAACATCGTCATCACGGAAGCCACTGTTACATCACACGGTTTGGATCACTGCAGGAGCCATCAGATCATGACACGTGGAGAGCATGATCCTGTCACCGACGGCGGAGATCAGATGACACTCACAGATCGCCATACGCGTGGCACGCACGACTCGCAACCTGAGGATTTCCCTCCCCTCACGGCTCCTTCTCCCTCAGTACTCAGATCGCCCAGATCTAGGGTTTCTGCTCCCATTTCCACCTCTTCTTCCTTGCAGGTCAGTAGGGCAGAAGGTGACCAAGTGCAAAGGCTCACAAAGGCAGATGATCACGCCATTCTTGCAGAGAAGATTATGTCGCGCTTCAACTGCCGGATGAAGGAGAAATCCAAGATGAGGAAGGGGATGAGGGAGCGGAACTACAGGATGAAGATCTATCCCTGCCACTGCGCAGAGATCCACGGAAAGGAAAAGTCAAAAGAAGAGTCCCGCCCTCACTGCTACCGCCACTTCAACAGATAATAAGAAATCAAAAGGCCAAAAAAAGGTAAGCAAAAAGTTATCGATGTCGCAGCTCCCTTATCGATGTCTGCGTCTGTGCAAGGCTCAACGGTGAATCCCCCGACGTAAATGAAGGTTATCTCATGGAACTGCCGCGGAGCGTGCCGCGGCAAAGTCAGGGATCGCCTTAAAGAATTATTTCACAGGTATCACTCGGATATAGTTTTACTATTAGAATCGCATGCAAATAAGCAACATGCGGATAGTCTATTACGAAGGCTGGGATCCTAGTGGGATGGTTGCTACCAAGAGAGCAGTGGTGCTTCTGGTGGCATCATTCTCATCTGGCGGACCCCAGACATTCAGGTAACGGTGGTCAATACTGATGCGCAGGTTAGTCAGCAGTGGTACTTTCTCATCACTTTTCTCCTGTGTGTATGCTAGTGTAATTCCTTTAACGAGAGCTGTACTGTTTAAACAGTTAATGAACCTAAATATCCAAGACATTCCATGGTTAATTATAGGTGACTTCAATTGCACAATTAGGCCAGAGGATAAAAGGGGGAGGGTAAGTCATTCACCTTAACACAGTCAATCAAGACATTTAGGAAACTTATAGATAACCAGGGATTAATTGATGTTGATCTCATTGGCCCCCAGCATACTTGGTGTAATAATCGTCAGGGGGGAGCCAAGATACTATATAGACTAGATAGAGCACTTGTGAATAGGAAATGGATCATGGCCTTTCCTGGCTAGACCCTTAGGCCACTGGCCAGATGCCCGTCGGACCATGCCCCGCTACTTTTAGACCTACAGCAGAAACAAAGAAAATCTAGATTATTTAAGTACGAGCATTTTTGGTTTAGTTATAATCAACCAAAGGAGATAGTTCATAGGGAATGGACAATGGATAGGACAGTGTGTCAATCCTTGAGGGCTATTAAAGAAAAAACTCTAGAATGGAACAAAAAGGAACTGAGAAATTTAGAGTGTAGGGTGGAGAAAGTTTTAGAGGACATTAGAGTGCTAGAACTGAAGGATAGTTCAGTGGGGCTTTCTTTAGATGATTGTGGAAAGCTGAGAGCTGCATATCACCTTCTTGCAGCACTTAGAAGACAGATCATCATATCTAAATCTAGAGTCAACTGGATTAAGGGGGAGATAGGAATTCTAAATTTTTTCACCTAAGCACCTTAATTAGACAAAAAAAGAATCATATCTCCACACTAACATCTAGTGAGGGAGCCATCACTGAGAATGAGGACCAAATTAGGAAAATGTTTGCTGACCATTACAATAATCTCTGGAAATCTGAAAATACACCTATGCTCCCTATTGACTGCTAGTCTAACTTGCCTCACCTTCACTCTGAACATCATCCTCAACTGATCACCCCAATCACTGATGAAGAAATTAAGGATGTGCTCTGGCACTTACCACCTGGTAAGGCACCAGGGCCAGATGGCTATACGGCTGAATTCTTTAAGAACTATTGTGATATTGTGGGCACGAAAATATGTAATGAGATCCAATCTTTTTTCCACACTGCACAGATACCTCCAGCTTGGGCTGAAACAAATATAATTTTCATTCCAAAAAAAGCAGTCCTCTAAGGTTATTACTGATTATCGTCCCATCTCTTTATGTAATGTCATCTATAGGATCACAGCTAAGATCCTGGCTAATAGGCTGAAGTCTTTAATGAGTATACTCATTGATCCGGCTCAATTAGCTTTTGTTGCAAATCGTTCAATCCAGGACAACATCCTGGTGGCAAGGAGCTTGTCTATTTTATGGGTAGGGGAAGGAACAAATGTATGTTAATCAAAGCAGACATGGAAAAGGCATTTGATAGGGTTTCTTGGTATAGCATTAATATGGTCTTAAAATTAATGAACTTCACACATGACTTCATTAAGTGGATTCTTGCATGTGTCACATCCCCAATTTATAGATGTTGCATAAATGGCATGCTCTCTGATAGCTTCACCAGTTGCCAAGGAATTAGGCAAGGGGATCCTTTGTCACCATACTTATTTATTCTAAATTCTCAGGTTCTCTCTTCACTGTTAAATTCTGATGTCATGATTGGCAATATCAAACCATTTAAATGTGGTACCTTTGAGCTAAGCCACTTGGCTTATGCTGACGACCTATTAATCTATATGGCTGCTACCAAGAGGAACTGTATAAATCTAAAGAAAGCCTTTCATCTTTACGGTATGTTAACAAACCAAAGGCTTAATCCTAAAAAAATCTGAGTTATACCTTCCAACTAAACTTCATTCTAACAGGGTAAATATCATTAAAATCCTATTGGGTATTCAAATGGGTAGTTTTCCTTTTGTTTATCTAGGGGTGCCTATCTCACCAAAGTTAATCCCTTTAGGTAAACATAGAACCACCATTGATAAGATATCATTTAAATTAGCTGGATGGAAGAGATGTTCGCTTAACCAAGCAGGGAGGCTTACCCTAATTAATTCAGTTATAAACTCTACCCCCATTTACTCTTTAAGTGTCTCACACGTTCCTGCTGGTATTCTTGGGACCCTTGATAAGTTGTCTAGGGGCTTTCTGTGGAATGCGAATGGGCAAAAGAAAGGTCTAAACTTGATTAACTGGTACACAGTGCAATTGCCTAAGAACGATGGGGGGCTGGGAAATAAGAACCTATCAATCATCCGGACTGCTTTAATGGCCAAAAGAATTCTTGCCATGTTAAGAGGTGAATCAAACATGTGGACCAATCTTGCAATCGCTAAGTATGGTAAATTTTATCCATGGTCAAACATTTTAAGTTACAATCATACACATATTTCTCAAGCTTGGTCTTGAAAAATTATTTTACATGCAAATAGTACTCTTAGATACGGTTTTATCAAATCAATTGCAAATGGATTACATACTGATATTATGCAAGATCCCTGGATAACTGATATCCCATTGGCCCTCAAGCCCATATTTATCAACATTAATATGTTATCCATGATGCATTCAGTATCTGAACTTATTGTGAACAATGCATGGAACTTTAGTTTGTTATGTTCTTGCTTCGGCCCTCATCTAGTCTCCAAGATTTCTTCCATTTTTCTACCTGCTTCAAATGTCAATGATGATTCATGGGTATGGGAATCTGATGCACATGGCCGTGCAAATGCTAAGAATGTTTATGATTACTTGTGCAGTGACAGAGGCTCGACCCCAACATCCGGACGGCTTCCTTGGAACTCCATATGGCAGATCAAAGCCCCTCCAAAATTGCTATCTTTCTTTGGAAACTTTTGCATAATCGTTTGCCAATAAATGACTTTTTTCTGTGTTTTGATAGTTCGATAAATTCTAATTGCTCTTTTTGTAGATCATATGTTGAATCAAACGCCCATCTATTTTTTCAATGTCCTGTTTCACTTCAGCTTTGGTCAATCTTCCAATGGGAAACTAACTTTTCTTTCATTTATATGGACTCATGGCACATTGGTGATTGGATCAAGGAAGGTCGGCTGCTCGACCGGAGATAAAAAAAACTTCTTCTTTCGCTTTTTGCTTTTTGCTTATGGGGACTTTGGACAGCTCATAATGATCGTCATGTCAGTTCCAAGCAAGCAACCATATTGTAGGTCTGGGAGCGGGTTGTCGCTGCACATGCAGAATATGTCAATACCCATGTACCTGAGACTAACAGCCCCCAAGACCCAAATCGGGTCGGTGAGAGCCTCCGGTTGGCACTTGGGCCAAACTAAATACCGATAGATCCTTCGTTGATGCATCGGTACCGGGGGGAATATGTTACATCATTCGAAAGTCTAACTGTAACTTTGTGTCTGCAGGTTGCTGTAGGCGCACGGCGACTGACATTCTAGAGCTGGAAGCTGTTGGACTTTTGCTCAGGCTCCAAGACTGCAGCCGTAGGAAGATCACTCATATTATCGTGAAAATGGACTCTGAGATGCTGCTTAATATCATCACCCGAAAGTCTCAATGCCTTTGGAGAATCAGGAACCTAGTGCAATCTATTTGGGAGCTAATGAAGGTATGTAATGCTTGTAATATAATTCATTGCAATAGGATTTGTAATAGGACTGCGGACTATCTCGTAAACTATGGTCGGACACATGACTGTGACATGATTTTTTGTGAGGAGTCTCTTCCTTATAAGCTCTTCAGTATTTTGTACCAAGATGCATTTTTGCTAGTTAAGGCTTAAGTTGTTAAAAAAAAGAAAAAGAAGAGAACACGAACATGACGATCTTGACAAACAAAATATATTTATTTTATTCCAACAATAACATTACATTTCCAATAAAGATGTACGTACATATGTTATTATTCAAATCGTACCAGAGCTGACAAATTCACAGACACGCACACACGTGTATAGTATATACAGATTACAAAATTTAGATCTCTCCTTGATAGCCGCCTCTTGAACCAGCAATGGCCTTGACCGTTTGCTGCTCCAGTTTGGGACATCTCCGGATCCGATGACCTAGCCCACCGCAATACGCGCAGCCCATTACACCGACTTCACTGGTCAGAAAAGCATCCTCTTCTTCCCAGCCGGGATCATTCACCTTTTTCAGAAATGGAGGAATCGTCTGATTTGCTTCTTCGAGGAGATGCTTCAGGTCGGCAAGTGTTGTCGCCGCCTGGTTCTTGGTGATCATCGTCGTCGATTTTCCTGTTTTCCCGCGTCTTCCCGTCCGGCCAATCCGGTGTACATAGTTTTCGATTTCGGCGGGCATGTCGTAGTTGATCACGTGCTGGATGTTAGGGAAGTCGAGGCCCTTGGCGACGACATCGGTAGCGACCAGGACGTCCTTCGTCCCGGACATGAACGATGCGAGCGCAGATCCTCTCTCCTCCGGGTCCATGCCTCCGTGAATGCCGACCGCTTCGACCCCCTTCCGGAGAAGATGCTCGCTGACTTCGTCGACAGCGTTCCTGTTCGCGCAGAAGACGAGGACGGGAGGTGGAGTCTTCTGCAGGCACTCGAGAAGATGGGCACACTTAGCCTCCTCTTTCACGTATTCGACTTCTTGGACCACGTTAAGATTTGCGGCTCCGGCTCTCCCGACGTTCACTATCACGGGCTTCACCAGCGCCCTGGTCGCAAGGTTTTCGACTTGCTTCGGCATCGTAGCAGAAAACAGCAGCGTCTGCCTCTGAGCTCCGAAATGGTTGAAAATGTCCTCGATGTCATCCTCGAAGCCACGATCAACGAGCCGATCGGCCTCGTCGAGTGTCAAGTATCTGCAGTTGTGGAGGTTCATTTTCTTCTTGCTCAGCAAATCCTTCAGCCTTCCGGGCGTTGCCACGACGATGTGCACCCCTTTCCTCACCACCTCCAGTTCCTGGGACCTCGTGTCCAACCCTCCGATGCACAGCAGCGGCCTCAGCTCCGGATATCCATGCTCTCTGAGCGGAGTCAAGAACTTGTTGATGACCTCGTACGTCTGCCGAGCTAGCTCCCTGGACGGGCACAGGATCAAACCGAAAGGCCCCTCTCCGGCTGCGATGGGCATCGTCACCTCATCCTGCAAGACCGTCATTATTACGGGGAGCACAAACGCGAGAGTCTTCCCCGATCCCGTGAATGATATCCCGATCATATCTCTCCCGGAAAGAATCACGGGCAAGCCCTGCGCCTGGATTGACGTTGGCTGGACGATGCCCTCCTCCCTGAGCTTCCTGAGAATGGGCTCCGGGAAACGCATATCGCGGAAATTCTTGATTGGCGGTGGGACGTCGTCGCCCTCAACCAGGATGTGGCACCGGCGGCGGATGCCCTCCGCGGCTCGGACGGACATGTAACGGATGCGGAGGGGGGGCTTCCAGCCGGTGGGCATCGGGTCGGCGTGGGTGATGCCCTTTGCGGTCTCACGCACAGACACGAGGGTCTTGCGGTCGGAGAGCTGCTCGATTATCTCCTTCTCTTGTTGCACGAGTTGCTCGGCGGGGTTCTTCTTTCTCGTCTGGGCGGCCATGGCGAGAAGGCTGAGCTTCTTGGACTCTGCGGCTGTGGGGAGAAGGAGCTGGGCGGTGGTGTCAGCGGACATATTCTTCCGGCGCTGAAGCAGCTTTTCGGCCTCTAAGGCGCGGCGCTTGTGCACGGGGATGTATTCTTCGTCGTCATCGATGTCCTTCTCCGGCGACCGCCTCTTGCTGGACTTGTCGTTGTTAGCATGAGGACGATCTGCCATTGATCTTGGCATTGGGTGCATGCGCCTGAGCAGATATCTTGGACGGACGACCGGTGGCGTGACAGGAAAAAGCGGCGTAATTTGCAGAAAAGCGGTGGCACTTTTTATAGGCCGTACAGCCTTTTTTTATAGGCCGCCAGACGCCCGGACGCCTAATCCGACACAAACTATGTACACCGACACAAACTATCTACTCCAAGACGAAGACGTCCTCTCGTGCAGCTATAAAAGGACGACAGACCTTCAAGCTTATGATACACAAGAACGAAGCACCAGAAGAAACTTGTTTTTCTAGCCGTGCGTGAAGAGCCACCCTCAATATCATGTCTGTCGTGCTGTTCATGGCATCCTCGTCCTATTACCGCAGCAAGAAGGTCGGCGCCGATGAGCTGACAGATCTGATTGTGACGGCAGTGCAACAGAAGCCGCAAGAACAGCAGCACCAGCAGCAGAAGGAGCACACCGTCATCTTGGTTCCCGCGGGCCTCGGCGCAGGGGACGGCAACGTCGTCGACGGGCCCTTTTTTGACGTTCCGCTTGGTGATCCGGCATCGGCAAGGAGCACTTGTCCCAGCTCGCGGAAGGTGGTGCGCGCCGTTTACTGCTTCCTCTTGGCAATTCTTTGCCGTCTGTCAGCTGTTTCTGGGCGCTTCCTCCTCCACCGTCCGGCGGCTGCAGTAGACTTCGGAACATGCATGCATATATGTACGATGAAGACGATGCATGCATGAAGAAAATCAACCAATTTAATTTGTTTGTTCTTTGTCATGACAATGTTAGTCGAATATTGTAATTCTTTTCGTAGTGAGAAATTTCTCCTTTTTCTATCAATGTACGTAATTTGAAACTTTCTTAATTGTAACGTATTTTCTTAATTTGGAGCACCGCATGAAATTAAACACATAAATCATAAATCATGATCTTGTTTTGATAAATCATTCATCTCAACTCTATTTGTTCGACGTCTGTCCAAGTATCCGCTCAAATCAAATCAAGTCATTCTAAAACTATATACATTGTATATGGCGAAACACAAATTACCAAAAAACTTCCATTAAGGCTCAATCGAATTTGTCTACAAACATGACGAACATGTCCAAACGTCACATGGATTTTCAAACGATAAACACACATTACACGCATGTTAATTACTTTATTTTAAGAAAATAAATCAATCTTTCATTTCTATAACTTAAAATGCAGAATATACTTTAACGGTACTTAATTACAATGATAGAAACCTAAGGCACAACACTTACTCTGAGTTGCACGTACATAGAGCTCACTTAATTTGGCTCCTTGGGTTATAACACTTTTTAATATCTCTTAACCCTCGAGAATATAAAGAAATAATTTATTTATACATTGTATACGTAACATATAAAATTAACAATCAAACCTTACGTATTACTTTTTGAAACTCTTTTAAAAAAAATTTTAGAAATTAGTTTTTTTTCATATCTAATCCATAAACTATCATGACTTTTCAATTTAATCATTCTGATGTCATGTTTTTTATTAATTTTATTTTTTTCTATTTATAAAAAAATAAAGTTAACCTTTACTTTTAAAATAATAAATATAAAAAACGCAGGGGCGACGCCCCTCCCCTCCCCCACCCACCCATCCTCGCTCGTCGTCGACGCGCACAGAGGGGTCGCCCTCCACGATCTCGTCGCTAGCACACACGAGCTGGGGTGAGCGCAGGAGGCCGTCGTTGTCGTCCTGTGTGAACTCACGGCGCACAATAGGAAGTCGGCCCCCTCGCGAGCCTTGAGAAAGAGGTGTGCTCCATTTTTAAAATGACCTACTCATAAATAAACTAATTGTAAAATATGTTAGTTATTGATATTTTATGAAACATTAACTTAGAGGATCTATTTTACATAAACTTATTTTTTTATGAAATTACGTAAACTTATTTTAATAACTAAAAGATTATTGGAACAAAGTTTTTACGATATGTCTAATTATATTTTGATTATATAAATCTCGAATAATCAGAGTCATATATTTAAAGTGCGAAAAAAGTTCAATTCGGAATGAATTATTTTATGCACTGAACTTGAAGTTAATATTTGAATATGTTTGATTCATATCTGGACTAACATGTGAATATGAAAGTACAATCTTGTTAGCTTTTCAATGAAGATTGAAGTTGAGGATTTCCTGTAATAAAGATTGAAGTTGAAGATTAGACTCATATTCTTATCGAATCTAATCAATACTATTGAAGATTGGCATAGTCAATCCCAATAGTTGACTATCTATACTGAATTGCCTGGATAATGCATCAGCTACTCTATTCTCCACCCCTGGTTTGTAAATTATAGAATAATCATAGCGAAAGAGTTTAGCCAAAAATTGTTGCTGCTCAGGGATCTGAATGACTTGAGTCAAAATCTCCTTAAGACTTTTATGATCTGTCTTAATGACAAAGTGATGACCTAACAAATAATGTCTCCACTTTTTAACTGCTTCCACTATAGCAAACAATTCCCTTACATAAACTGAAGTCTTATGTAGGGATTTACATCGACTGGTTGGATTTTTGGTACTAGATGGATGTGATGTTGAACTGCTCTATTTGGAGGAAGAGAAGTGGGTATTGAGAAGACCTTCTCATACTTATCTAATACAACTCTAACTTCACTAGTAATATTGTCGTCCTCTGAACTTTCTTGTGTAGCAGTCAACTGAAAGTATGACATAGCATCTTGTAATTGAATTAATCTTCTCAACTGATGATGTGATACTGAATCAATATTCAATTTATTTTGACCTCTCAAACTAATATTTTGACCCTGCCATGCAAAAGACATTGTGAGAGTAGAGTAATCAACTGTAACTGGTCCTAGTTTCTACAACCACTGAACTCCTAAAACCAAGGTTGTCAAGATCGCTTGCAGGATCGTAAGATCCTACGATCCAATAGTGGATAAGCGATCCTGATCTCACTTTGAGGATCGAAAATGTAAGATCGTATGAGGATCGATTGCTAGATCGTAAGATCGGTCTCCTACCTATCCTGTGAATTTGTTGTTTTTTTATTTTTTTAATTAGTTTTTTTATTGAGAAAAACTAAAAAATAGAATATTAAAATTAAAAAAATTGGCAACAAAGGAGGTAACTTTCTCATACTATCATATTATGATTTTATTTATTTAAATTTATTTTGAAAAACATGGAATATTAATAATAAAAATTAACAAGGCATTAGATTAAATTCCTCTCCATTCTCTCCCTCTTCATTTCTCCATCCATTTTTTTATGAGTGATCTATTATTAATTAATAAAGTTACGTAAAAATGATATTTAGAAAACAAAAAATTATTTATTTTTTATAATTCAAATGAGAAAACTGATTTACCATTTTAAATTATCATAATTAGTTTATCTTTATTTCTAACTTTTTATATTGTTATGTAGCCCATGAAAGTTACAAATTAAGTATAATGTAGATATTGAGAGTAAAATATTAAATAATAATTTTTACAGCTACTATTATTATTATCATTATTATTATACTTTTTAAAAATATAGTTTTTTATTCAGAAGGTAGGATCTTACGATTCTCGATCTTTCGAACCTCTCTCGATTTTACCTCGAAAAATGATCTTGAAAACCTTGCAAGTGACCATGTCTCTTTATGGCAGAAAAAAAAAGGAATCCTCTACCCATTGTCAATATATCAATGTGAGAACGAACTAAATGTCAGTCACTCCAGCAAATGGAGAGCTGACGGCAATCCTGTTTTCCCCAAGTGAAATTAAGAAACTGAACTTCAGAAGCCGTGCTCCTATTCCAAAAAGACTGGTCATTTCTCTCACCAACTTCATTGAGAGGGAGGTTTTCCAGGAGGCCGCCTCTCAGGTTGTGTTATCTTTGTGGTGAGTTTTGCACTTGAACATGAATATCCAGAAAGGTTGGAGCTCAAATGCTTCTGCAACAGGTGACTCCTTGTGCAATGACATGTTGAAACAGGTGCACATTGTCTGCAACGTTGTCATGGATGAGACTTTGGTTCCGCCTGAAAGATAGCAGTGAAATTTCTCGCTCTCTTCAGCCACTGCTTTATTCTTTTTACTTGTCGTTGATGGTATATCACGAAGAGAAGGCAAAGTTATTTTTGCATGATTAATTAGTGGTTGAAGGAATTAGTACAAATAAATAACAGGGTATTACGGAATATCTTGGAGCGGAAGAATGAATCGTCACAGATTATTTTACGCTGTTTGGAGCTCGAATTTGAGAACTCAATCACGTAACGACAAAAAGAACGTTATTCCACAATTCATATACCTCAGACATTATCACGTTGGAATCACTGGTGCAGTAGCCATTGACGGGACTCTCTTGGAGAGCATTTGTGCACAAATAGCACATGGGCCAAATAATGGGAAGGCCTATAATGGCGTAAGTCCAACACTTGTAGCGTGACGCATGCATAATGTTTTTTAGCACTGCCATGGCCCATAGTAAACAATGTGGTCATTCTTTACAAAATCCTGGATTAGAAGAGAACAAAAAAATTACAGCAGATTAATTATAAATTTCATAGTTATCTTTAGTGCCACATATCAACTAACTGGATATTGAATCATAATACAACGAAGTATGACTTATACAATGAAAAGCACGAATGTAAGTACGAAATTCAAACACAACAAATTCGATCGAATCTAACTGTGCACACCGACGTATTTCTAAGGCATAACCACAGAAGACGAACATGGGGGGCCACTACTGCACTATACGCCGCAGGTTTCGTGGGCATGCTCCCTTCTAGTTGTCATGCTCTCAATCTCGTAGCAGAACCTACTCATGGCAGAACGCGGCAGGCAAATAGGCACCAGGACCCCTTCTTCCCCTTTGCTATTGAACTTGGTGTAGAAGCTCGCCACCCCAGGAATCGACCCGACTCCGCCGCTCGCCGGGCCGCCATAGACGTTCTCTCCCCACCCGAAGTCCACGTTCTCGAAGCCTGCGTGCGTGATGTCCGACACGAGATATGTCCGTGCCACCGTGAAGTGCGGCCTCCCCTTGATGACCATGAGATCCGCCACCGACTGCATGTATTCGTCCGTGATGGTGGCCTTGGCCTTCCTCACCAATCCCAACGCGTACGCCAGCGGCCTCGAACACAGTTCGCCGGCAGTGGCCGACGCCACCGGAAAGGCGAAGGCGTTCCCGTAGAACCCTGTGGGCAGCGGCGGGTTGCGCTTGCCTCGGGCGTTGACGATGAACAAGACTCGCACTTGGTCCTCGGGACCGTAACCCAGGGCAATCGTGCGGCTTCGCCAGACGGCGGCCGTGATGAGCTCGAACCGAGAGCTCCACTTGAGATACGAACCGGCGCACTTTCGGAGGGCAGAAATCTCATTCGAGCCGAAGAAGAATGACTCGTAGACCATATCGCTCGGGGGAGTTGCCATCAGGATGTCGTCAACGTTGCCGGCGACGGGCGTGTACTCGGGGTGCACGTGAGTTATGCGAGGCACGGGCCTGGCGTTTAGCTCCTCCCTCGCCCACACGGGGAGCACGGTGGGTGCTTGTGCGCCACGAGCGAGGTCGCCGATGGCCGTGAGGAACTGCACCACACCCATGGCATCTGCTATCGTGTGGCTGATCCGCAACCCGAAGGTGAAACCTCCACATTTTAGTCTTGTGACCTGCATCATATATGAATAATAAATAAAATCTACAACGACAAAAAGAGAAAAATCTCTATATCACGAACTTAGCTGCTAGACTATTATTGTTCTTATATAGTAATTACCTGAACAATGAATAGAGGGCAGTCTACTACATTTCCCAGTCCCTCAGGTTCGTAGAGGAGTTCCTCAAGACATGGAAAAGGCGGCGTGGGCGCGGGGCCGAAGTCCTCCAACCGGACGTCGGCGTCGGCTTCCACGAACAGAGCGCCCTCTCCGGTGCACTCGACAACGAGCTTTCCGCCCGCCCATTCGCGGAGGCGACCTGCGATGGGGTAGTAGAAGACGAGGGCCTTAGCGAGTGCCGCCTTGATGACCGTCGCAGGTTCTTGACCCACCCTGGAAGGGTCGTTCTTGTAGAAATGGATGCCTTGGCTGTAGAACCGAAGGCCCTTCTGGTCGTCGATGTCTGACAACGGCTTGAACTCGTACGGTGTGGGATCGGCCGGCGCCACGAGGACAGGCTCGCTGCGGTGCGCGGTGAAGGTGACGGAGGACGCCATTAAAGTTGAGAGTTGGAGTTGGGATTGAGGATTGCTAGCAGCTGAGGATTAACGATTGAGGTTTGGGTGCTTTCACTGCTTTGTTTGCTTCGCAATTAACTTGTTTGCATTGCACGCATGCATGTCATACGTTTTATAGGCACGGAGCTGATGGTCAATTTGCCGCTGCTCTTTGCGATTGGCGTTCATTCGTGTTTCTGGTACGCTGATCAGAGTGACGCTAAAATTGTATAATTACTTGCATGGCCTTTTGCTTGCGTTAGTGGGCACCTCGATGGAGACAGGCTGCTTTTGAGAAGTTTCTTGCTTGCTCACTTCAACAGTTGAGTTCATGTAGAGGAGATTGACGCACTGCGATTGAGCGAGTAACACGAGGGGGACTGAAGCGAGCAAGAAGATTAAATCTGTCGATCCATTTGCCGAGTACTACTCGGCGTCTGTCTCTCCAACTGGCGACCATTCCTCGTCACCTTTTTGGCCACGAGACCATTTCAACCATCTCTTCTTTTTCCTGGTATGATCCATCTCTTGGATGTTGGATGGCAAGCTTCAACTTGCGTTCAGGGAACGTTCAGCCAATGAGTGTCGTGATAATCAACAGCAAACGCGTAGAAATTATAGTCACTAGATTGATTTATAAGTTTGAGAAAAAACAAAATACGCACACTGGCATCAAAGAAAAAGAGAGTCATTTATAAGTCCAAGATTGATTTTTAATCTTGTTAATTAAGAAGTTTACAGCGGCAAATATCTCCAAGGATAGTGTTACAGAGGCGTAATAAGAGATGATTTTTGCATTGCCCGGAGGTACGGTTGTAAAAAACCTAAAAATTAAATATAGTTATATAGTTACTCCAAAATTTAGCTATTTTTAAGTAGGGTAGTTTATTTTTCAATACTAGGCTAATACATGACCACGTCTCCACCCTCCATTTTTTTTACTTTCCTTTATCATAACATATAAAATATATAGTTTTAAAAAAAAATTTAAAACGTGGGCCCTCCCGAATAATCAAGGGGAATTAATTAAAAAATTGTTATTTGTTTGTTTTCTTATTAAAGTAAATATTAATTTGATATTTTAACTAGGGTAGAAAAGGATATCTGTCAAAAATAATAAAGTATGATTAAGGAAACAAAATGAAATTACTCATAACCTAGAGCATCCATTTTTTTCCCCTCATGAACGATGCTTGGAGATTTTTGTCTACTTGTGAACTTCTTAATTAACAAGATTATAAAGTTATCTGGGTATTCTTTAACTAAGTTAGAAATTACTCACCGTTCTCTAATTACATTCAACATTGTAACAAAGTGATCATTAGCAGTAATCTAAATATCCTCCACTTTCTTATGCCGTCAAACAAAAAATGCATCATCAGGTTAAGAAATAAATATCAGTGGCCTGATACTGGGCGTCAATGGCACCAGCAAATGAAGTTGACGGCAATCCTCTTCTCCCCAAGGGGAATTAAGAAAGTGGGACTTAACCGTGCTTCTATTTCAAAACCTTTGTCTGGTGATTTTTCTTACAAGCTTCATTGAGAGTAGGAGATATCCAGGAGCCCACCTCTCAGGTTGTCTGCTATCTTTGTGGTGAATTTTGCACTTGAAGATGAATAGACAGAAAGGTCGCAGTTCAAATGCTTCTGCACCAGATGACACCTTGTGCAATGACTTGTTGAAACAAGAGCAACTAGTCCACAAAGTTGACAGGAGTAAGACTTTGGTTCCTCCTGAAAGATACCATTGAAATTTCTACAAAGGTAACCCAGTTTGGCAACTGGAATTAGGCGGACGTGACGTTTTGCAAAATCCAAAACGGAACCTTTCAAAAAAAAATCACGTGACCTTTTTTTTCCAATCCTGATTTCACCAAATCAGGTACTGTAGCAAGTTTTGCTTTTTTTATTTTTTGAAGTTGACGTGTTACTTTTTTTTTTCAATTTCATTTATTTCCTTTTAGTTTTTTCTCACACATGTGTAAGTTATAAAATAATTTATGTATTAAATATAAATTATTTATTATAATATATTAATATAATATTATTTTTTTACTTGTTATTTCATTAAAAAAAATTTAATATTTTACTATATACAATTTATTAAAAATCTGATTTCTTGATATTTAAGTAATATATTTTTTCAGAAAAATTTTTGAACAAAACTTTTTATTTTTACTTTTGTTTTTATTTATTAATAATATTTTTTTTATATTTATAATATTAATTTTTATTTTAAAATCATGAAAAATTAATTCATCATATCTAATTTTTCCTATCATATCAATTACCTTATTTCTCATCATCAAATTTCACTATATCCAAACATCTGTCTGATTTAGTTCACATCAATTAATTTGTAATGAGCAGGCCATAAATTCAAAATACAACGAAGTATTGACTAATTTGACTTATACAATGAAAAGTAAACACGAACGGTACGTATGAAATTCGAACGAAACAAACACGATCAAATCTAACTGAGCACATCAAACGCACGTATTTTCTGAGGCATATCCACGGAAGACGAGCATGGATCCACTATATGTCCAAGGGTTCACCGAGGTGCTCCATTATCATGCTCTCAATCTCGTAGCAGAACCTCTTCATAGCTGAACGCGGAAGGCAAATAGGCACCAGAACCCCTTCCTCCCTCATGTTCTTGAACTTGGTGTAGAAACTTGCCACCCCTGAAATGGACCCAACTCCGCCGCTCGCCGGGCCGCCGTAGACGTTCTCTCCCCACCCGAAGTCCACGTTCTCGAAGCCTGCGTGCGTGATGTCCGACACGAGATATGTCCGTGCCACCGTGAAGTGCGGCCTCCCCTTAATGACCATGAGATCCGCCACCGACTGCATGTATTCGTCCGTGATGGTGGCCTTGGCCTTCCTCACCAATCCCAAAGCGTACGCCAGCGGCCTCGAACACAGTTCGCCGGCAGTGGCCGACGCCACCGGAAAGGCGAAGGCGTTCCCGTAGAACCCTGTGGGCAGCGGCGGGTTGCGCTTGCCTCGGGCGTTGACGATGAACAAGACTCGCACTTGGTCCTCGGGACCGTAACCCAGGGCAATCGTGCGGCTTCGCCAGACGGCGGCCGTGATGAGCTCGAACCGAGAGCTCCACGCGAGATACGAACTGGCGCACTTTCGGAGGGCAGAAATCTCATTCGAGCCGAAGAAGAATGACTCGTAGACCATATCGCTCGGGGGAGTTGCCATCAGGATGTCGTCAACGTTGCCGGCGACGGGCGTGTACTCGGGGTGCACGTGGGTTATGCGAGGCACGGGCCTGGCGTTTAGCTCCTCCCTTGCCCACACGGGGAGCACGGTAGGTGCTTGTGCGCCGCGAGCGAGCTCGCCGATGGCCGTGAGGAACTGCACCACACCCATGGCATCTGCTATTGTGTGGCTGATCCGCAACCCGAAGGTGAAACCTCCACATTTTAGTCTTGTGACCTGCATCATATGAATAATAAATTAAAACTTACGACGACAAAAAACGAAAAATCTCTATATCACGAGCTTAGCTGCTAGACTAGTATTGTTCTTATATAGTAATTACCTGAACAATGAATAGAGGGCAGTCTACTACATTTCCCAGTCCCTCAGGTTCGTAGAGGAGCTCCTCAAGACATGGAAAAGGCGGCGTGGGCGCAGGGCCGAAGTCCTCCAACCGGACGTCGGCGTCGGCTTCCACGAACAGAGCGCCCTCTCCAGTGCACTCGACAACGAGCTTTCCGCCCGCCCATTCGCGGAGGCGACCTGCGATGGGGTAGTAGAAGACGAGGGCCTTAGCGAGTGCCGCCTTGATGACCGCCGCTGGGTCTTGACCCACCCTGGAAGGGTCATTCTTGTAGAAATGGATGCCTTGGCTGTAGAACCGAAGACCCTTCTGGTCGTCGATGTCCGACAACGGTTTGAACTCGTACGGCGTGGGCTCAGACGGCGCCACGAGCACGGGCTCGCTGCGGCGCGCGGTGAAGGTAACAGAAGACGCCATTAATTAAAGCTGAGAGGAGGAGTAGGCCGACTGAGGTTTGGCTAGCAGCTGACGATAAACGATTGAAGTTGTGGGTGCTTATTAATTTGCTTGCATTGCACTGCATGCATGTCCAACTGTCCAAGTATGTATGGGCTTTTTATGGGCACGGAGCTGGTGGTTTGCGGCCGCCTTTTGCTAATGGCGTTCACACGTTCCTGTTTCTTGGACGTTGATCAGTTAAAACAATTTGGTATTAGTCGCATGCAAGAGGTGTTGCACTTGCGTTGGTGGGTCTGAGGGCCAATAAGTTCAATGATGGGGACTGGGAAACCTGAAAGAGAATTCGGTGAATCCTGATTGCTTTTTATGAAATTTCTATCTAGCTCGCTTCAACAGTGAACTCATTGCATGAAAAGTAAGGAAGTGTATAGACGCGCTACATTTACGTTACATGCGATCGATGTAGCGAGTGACGCGTACGTTGGGACCAGGAAAATTAGTTAAATTAGTTGATCCGATTAAATTGCCGAGTACTACTCGGCGTCTCTCTCCAAGACGACTGAGGGGGCCATCTCTCGTTAAATACCCTTTTCGCCATAAGACCTTGTCAGCTTCTTCTTCCTGTTACGATCCCTCTCTTTTTTTCCCATCATATGGTCCATGGCTCGAGACTTACCCGCTCACGGAACGTGTAACAATCCAGATTTTTATTAATTTATTTATTTATTTATAATATTTGAAAATTATTATTTAATATTCAAAAATTATTTAATTTCGAAATTTAAGAAAAAAAAAGATGATTAAAGAGATAAGAAAGAATTTGAGAGAGATTGGATTTAATTGAGCTATTATGAAGGAAAATTAATTAATCTCGAATGTAATTAAATTTGAGAAATTATGACGTGATAAATTAGTAATGGATGACCAAGATTGATTCTAAAAGAGTCCAAGGCTTAATAAAATTAAAATTTCAAATCTGCACTTATAAATAGACATTAAAGGGTGATTGGAAAATCCTTTTCTGTCAAACAGGATTCTGCCCACAAAGTCCTCTTTTTTCTCTCGTTTGCACGTGAATCAAGGTACTCCGAGAATGTGTGACGGTCGGTTTTGAAGCCTGCACATAGGAGAAGAAGTTCCAGGTGGTGGCCGTGAGTTTCGGAGCGAGGACAAAGAGCAATCGCCGGCCAAAGTTCGGCATTCATGCAGATTGTCAGAGAAGGGACTTCAGTTGGTTTTTCGGCCAACTTTAGGTACATAGGAGGAATCCCTATGTTATCGATTTTTCGCGACACGGAACTCTATTCTCTTCTCTTTCATACTGAGAATCTATTGATGTATTGTATGCATAGTTTGAATATTGCAGGGCAAAGTTATGATTGTCGGAATGTACTTCTCCGTCGGCGGCAGAACCCGGCCCGGGTTCTGTTGTACTCAGCCCAGATTTGGTTGAATCCGGACTGAATTGGATTCAGAAGCGGATCGGATTGTCCAACTAGGCCCGAGTTCCTATTGACCCGACCCGGATTCTAGCTTCGGCTCGAATCGGGTCGCGACGTGATTGATTTGGAAGTGAACTGACCAACTCGGCTCGGGTTCACTACACACCCGGTCCGGGTTTGCCCTGGCCAATGTGATATCGGTCATTTTCGAACACGGCCCGAGTTTCACCCGACACGAGTCGAGTTTTAGGGATAGAAAACATAAATTGTGATATTTTAATATAGATATTGAATGATTGCTATAATTGTTCCTAAATTATATTGTTAGTACATCTGACATCATCAAACTTTGATTGGATTTTGATTTGGGATTATCTTCTTTGTTATCATATCAGATTGCGTTATTCATCATGTTATTGATCCAATAGTTTTTTCCTGATTGGGTCCTTGTCTAACTTAAAGTAAATTGTTAAAGATAGATCCTTAGGTTAAACAAGATAAAAGATGAAAACTGCTAGGTCTCCATATTCTCCGATTGTCTCTAAGTCTCATGGGTCATTATGTGGGGCAGATAGTGTACCTAGAGGTTTGAGACGTCATCCTTTAGGGAAACTGTGGCTGTCCTGTGATGGTCATGGTCCTCCGTCATCACGAAGCTATTGTTAGCGCTATTATTGGAGGATATCTTACCGTGGTTTGATCTCCCACTAGTCTACATGAAAGAGACAGAGTTTTTCATAATTGGTTGAACGCTCCCTAATTGAATTGAATTGAAACTGAATAGAATTGAATTGAATGGAATTGAACCTTAGTCATTTGGATTTTAGTGTTGACTGACTTTGTCTTCGCCTATTGAATAGAATAGAAATTGGTAATTGATCGACAATTACAAATATTGATAATAAAAATTTATTAAATTGAATAGATGTCATTGTGATTAGGCATAATTGCTAATTGATATGAATTAATCCCTTGATCTCTTACATGATCTTCATCATTGATTCATGGTCTTATTGATTATTGAGCTCTTTCATATTATCTTATATGTGCTCTATTGATTATTGTTCCTAATTGATTATTGATTTTTGAGCACCATTTATCTATTATTTATTATTATGGTTAGACCCTACGTACTGAGTATTTTTATACTCGTGAGTTTTCTCCTGTATCTGGATTCATACAGGTGAGATGATAGAAGATGGTGATGCAGGTGGCCAGGCTCAGTGACAGAGATGTTGCACATGATGTAGGATTTAGTCATACTAGATTATTGGTTTAGTTTTTATTTTTTGTATTTTTAAAATAGAGTCATGGACATTTTCAGCTCCTTGATATTATATTGTTAGACGATTTTATTTCCGCATTAATAGAATTTATTTTTTATAAAAATTATTTACATAAAATTATATAGTGTATTTAAGATGACTCTAAATATGTGATAGTCACATAAATCTCGAGGCGCTACATATAGTTGTTTGTTACTTGGGAAACAAGAAACGCCTCCTTTCCGAATTTTATCTTTTTTTCGTTCTAGACGGCGAGCACTGTTAACTATTTTCGCTCACTTTCATTACACAGTGTCAATGATACGAGTATTCATATAATTCATAAGATGGAAGGATATTTAATACAGACACTCTTTTTCTATCACAATAATTGAAAAAAAAAGTTTATGCTCGAAACTTTCTGCTGTAGGCACGCGAGTGAAAAAAAAAATTTCTTGGTCTTTTTTTTTCCAAACCGAAAGAAATGAACTCTACTGTATCGTCCATTTTTTTCTCAAAAAAAGAAAAAAAATTGAAGTCACGTTGATGAACAACGCATGCACGATGTTTCAATGAAAAAGGAGGATGGTGAATCAAAACTAGAGTTTAATACTGGTCTCATGTATCTTTTATATTTTTTTTTCAGTTTTTTTTTATCTTGTACTGACTTCAGCCTCCAAGAATGATGATGCAATTTTTTTTTGTTTAGAGTACATAACAAAGTGGAGAGTATTTAGATGACTGCTCATGACTTTATTATAATACCGAACGTAATTAGAGAAAGGAAAGCAATTTCTAATTCAAAGTATCTAGAAATTTTGTAGTCTTGTTAATTAAGGAGTTCACAAGTAGACAAATGTCACCAGGGATTATCAAGAGAAAAGTGGGTGTTCTAGAACTATGAGTGATTTCATTTTATTTCCTTAACCGTTCTTTTTTTTTGAGAAATAATCCTTTTAAGGTAACAAATTAATATTATTTTCTTTACAATAAATTATATATATTCATTAAGAAAAAAATTAAATATCAAGTTTTTTAGTTAATTGCACTTAATTGTGCAAGGTGCCACGTTTTATTTCTTTTTAAATATGTATACCATATGTCATGTTAAACCAAAGTAAAAAAAAGTTGAATGTGGAGCATGAAAGACCCTATCTTAAACTTATAGAAGGAAATTAAAAGAAACTTCGATAACTTAAAAAATAACTAAATTTAGGAGCAATTTTTACTGTGATTTTTAATTAAAACTTGACTTACTCAAACCAATTACATGGTAAGAACTGCGTGGCACTTTTTTTTATTTCTCGTATTAGTTGTGAGTAGTCTTTTATTTATGATTCCATGTTCTGATGGAACTCATATTTTATATAATTAAAATAGATGAGTTATGTTGTTTTTATATTTGACATATTTCTTAAATGATGATTGTTTTATGGTGTTATAAAATATTATTTTATGAGTCATAAATGACTACCCAGGGCCAAAATATGTTTTTTTTTCATTTTTTTCTCTAAATGATTTTTTAAGATTTAAAAATGTATCCATTAATTGTAAGGGTCACAAGTATGTTGCCTAATTACTAGGAAATGTAAATTGAGGAATTGTCCACACATTTCCATATCATTGGTTTTGGAGTAGTTATAAAAATATCTGCGATTTTTTATTCAAAATATTTGAAGTAATTAAATAGTGAAATTGTTTTTTTAGGATGGACATAAGTTAATTGTTGAGATTTGTTTCTTGAAATTATTAATTTAAAATAATATATTTTATTGGAATATTGAATCAAGCATGAATAAAACTTTGATAAATTTAGACCCCCAAAAACATTAGTCATTTACACCCAAGTTCAATAAAATTAATAAAAGAGTGAAGAGCTGGATGTAGATGAGAAATTAATAAAATAATAAAAAAATTGCCAGCGGTTGATAAGTTGGAACCAACTATTTGGTTATAGTTGATTTTTTCTCTTTTTTTTTAAAAAGAATATAAAAAAAACTTGTACAAGTCATTTAGAAACATCATAAGAATATTTAAATAGCTCATTTTATTATCACTAAATATTACTAATGCTATAAATATTTGAAGACCTAAACATGAGAAGACAATAATCAGGAAAAATCTAAATAAAAAATATCCATGAAATTATTAAAGAAGAAAATGATAAAATATAAATAATTTATATTTTAAAATATAAAAAATAATTCATTAATAGTTGATTAACTTAAAATGATGATTAATTGCTTTTATTTCTTTATTTTTTGTATTTAATACTTTTATTTATAATATAATTTTTTGAAATAATAAAAAAAATATTATTTTAATAAAAAAATTGGTTTAATTTAGTTGAATCCGGGGACTTTTCAATTGTCTGATTGGTTCCATTATCGGTCCAATTTTAAAAATATTATTTTAAGGCATCATCTCCTTTATTTTTTATTCATTAGATAAAGTTATATGAATCAAATTCAAAATTTAATAACGAAAATAAATTAAATATCATACATAATTTTTTAATCCCTAATAAATATATTATTGTCTGCCGCAATCATCAAAGGACATGCACGCCTGCATAAAAGAATCGCTCTCTTTGAATGTTGGATTCCATCATCTCTAAGCAAAACATTAATGAGTTTTGACATATTTTAGTTTTAATAATATCAAATATTTATTCCACAAGAAAACTAAATCACATGAAACTATTATAACTAGAAGTTAAAAAAATTATAAATAAAAATGGACCTTTTACAGTTTCAGCTTAAGTAATTCAGACAATTTTTAATTCATTAGTAGTCACACCAAAAACTCACTGGCACTTTTGAACTGGTAGATGTCCTGGTGTTTCACAACCGTACCTCCGGGCAATGCAAAATTTCTCTGGTTACGCCTCTGTAACACTAATCCTTGGAGATATTTGTATCCTCGTAAACTTCTTACTTAACAAGATTAAAGATTACTCTTGGGATTATAAATTAGTCTCTTTCTCCAATTGCATATATTATTAAATTTTGTAACAAAGTCGTTAGTAGTTTTCGTAATATTCTCCACTTATAATCACGCCTTCAAACAAAAAAAAATCGTCATTAATTTCTGGAGACTGCCGGAGAAAAAAATAATTAAAAAATATACATAAATTAAATAGAATGTTCATGTTCTCATTTTCATTCATTGTCGTTCTTTCCGGAGGGCTGAGAATAGAAAGATTATGCATTCGATTAGGGGAAGATTCTATGACATTGTTTACCGGAGTTATTCATTAGCTCACAACAGATTGACTTAGATATTAAAAGACTAATTAGTCGAGGAGAAAGAAAGAAACCAAACCTATTCAAATGAAAAAAAAAGGAAGAGAGCAAAAGAAAGTTGACTTCGGAGTCTCATTGTATATAGACTTAAATACTTAATGATCAATCGGAGTTTGAGAGAAAAGAAGAAAGGTGACTAATTTCCACGCGTTTGCTGCTGATGAAACCATTGCTGACGCATTGGACTTGTTGACTGCAATTTCCCTGTGCTCAAGTTGAAGCTGGCCGTCCAACATTCAAGAGATCATTAATTGGATCATAACAGGAAAAAGAAGAAAAGGCATGAAGATGGTGGAAATGGTCTTGCAGACAAAAAGGTGATGAGATATGGTCGCCAGTTGGAGTGACAGACGCCGAGTAGCACTCGGCAAATGGATCATATTTTCTAGCTCGCTTCAATGATCCCCCACTCTCGTGTTACTCGCTCGATCGAGTGCGTCCATCTCCTCTACATGCATGCAACTGTTGAAGCGAGCAAGCAAGAAATTTCTCAAAAGCAGTCAGAAGTTACCAACCTCGTTCATTCCGACTTCCAAGTCTCCATCATTGAATTTATTTGTGCCCACCAACGCAACCAAAACATCCATGCAAGTAATACAATGGCTTCATCATTCTTATCAGCGTATAAGAAACACGTATGAATGCATTTGCAAATAGCGGTACTCAAACCATCAACGATCCGTGCCTATAAAATAACATAGCCTGTACTCAGGTGCCATGCAATGCAAACAAGTTAATTGAGAAGCAAAGAAAGCACCTCCACTTCAATCGTCAGTCGCCAGCTGCCAGCCATCCTCAGTACCTACTCCTCTCATCTATAATGGCATCTTCTGTTACCTTCACCGCGCGCCGCAGCGAGCCCGTCCTCGTGGCGCCTGCTGATCCCACGCCGTACGAGTTCAAACCGTTGTCGGACATAGACGATCAGAAGGGCCTTCGGTTCTACAGCCAAGGCATCCATTTCTACAAGAACGACCCTTACATGGCGGGTCAAGACCCTGCGACGGCCATCAAGGTGGCCCTTGCCAAGGCCCTCGTGTACTACTATCCCATCGCAGGTCGCCTCCGCGAGTGGGCGGGCGGGAAGCTCGTTGTCGAGTGCACCGGGGACGGCGCTCTGTTCGTGGAAGCCGACGCCGACGTCCGGCTAGAGGACTTCGGCCACGCACCCACGCCGCCTTTTCCATGTCTTGAGGAGCTCCTTTACGAGCCTGAGGGGCTGGGAAATGTAGTAGACTGCCCTCTATTCATTGTTCAGGTAATTTTTTTTTCATTGTTCTGGTAATTACTATGTAACAACAATAATCGTCTAGGAGCTAAGCTTCTGATATAGAGTTTTTTTCCTCTTTTTGTAGCCATAAATTTAGTATTAATATGATGCAGGTAACGAGACTAAAATGTGGAGGTTTCACCTTCGGGTTGCGGATCAGCCATACGATAGCAGATGCCATGGGGGTCGTGCAGTTCCTCACCGCCATCGGCGAGCTCGCTCGTGGCGCACAAGCACCCACCGTGCTCCCTGTGTGGGCGAGGGAGGAGCTAAACGCCAGGGCCGTGCCTCGCATAACTCAAGTGCACCCCGAGTACACGCCCATTGCCGGCGACGTTGACGACATCCTGATGGCAACTCCTCCGAGCGATATGGTCTACAAGTCATTCTTCTTCGGCTCGAAAGAAATCGATGCCCTCAGAAAGCGCTCCGGTTCGTATCTCGCGGTGAGCTCCCGTTTCGAGCTAATCACGGCCGCCGTATGGCGAAGCCGGACGATTGCCCTGGGTTACGGCCCCGAGGACCAAGTGCGAGTCTTGTTCATCGTCAACGCCCGCGGCAAGCGCAACCCGCCGCTGCCCCGAGGGTTTTATGGGAACGCCTTCGCCTTTCCCGTGGCGTCAGCTTCTGCTGGCGAACTGCGATCGGGGCCGCTGGCGCACGCGTTGGGGTTGGTGAGGAAGGCCAAGGCCACCATCACGGACGAATACATGCAGTCGGTGGCGGATCTCATGGTCATCAGGGGGAGGCCGCACTTCACGGTGGCACGGACATATCTCGTATCGGACGTCACGCATGCAGGCTTCGAGAACGTGGATTTCGGGTGGGGAGAGAACGTCTATGGCGGCCCGGCGAGCGGCGGAGTTGGGTCCATTCCTGGGGTGGCAAGCTTCTACACCAAGTTCAGTAACAAGGGGGAAGAAGGGGTCCTGGTGCCTATGTGCCTGCCGAGGTCTGCCATGGATAGATTTTGCTACGAGATTGGAATTATGACAAGGGAGCAACCCTACGATAGTTTTCTTGGCAAAAAGTTTTCTTTCGAGTCATTTGTTAATTACTAATGAGTTTTTTATTCTACGTTAACGTTGTGTGTTTTGTTTCTGTTACACGCCGCTGTTGTCGCTCGTCAAGGAGATTTTAAGATTTTAGTTTGATTTCATGTTTAGACAATTTAATATACAAATATCAACTTTTTATGTTTTCAGTGTGTACTGCATTTTTTATAATAGTTATGGATGAACAAAGTTTCCTTTTTTTAATGTGAGCTATTGACAATGTTTATGGATAGGAACGGAGGCTGGATATTTTTTTGACATACATAGGAAAATGTGAAGATTTCGAAGTGGATCGATAATTAATTTATAAATCAATGATAAGTTTTTATAAACACTTTTAAAAATAAATATATAATAAAGTTAAGACCATTATTGATCTTTAAATTAAAGACAGTCCATGGTAGGCCACCTGTCGCGCGACCTCTGATCGATCGGGCTACGGGTAGTCAGATTTGTCAGCTTGCAGTATTATATTTTATTTAATTACCGACGATTCAAGTACTAATGAATTTCTCTCCATTAATACTTGCGACGGTCGGTACTGTCAAAAATATTATTAATAATAATATATTAAACACATTATCTATTGTATCATATTTTATTTAATTTCTAACGGTTGAGTTTGCCGGTAGTTCTAATGGACATTTCGGACCATCGAAAATTACGACAAGTAAAAAATTGCGAAGAATTTTTATCCTTTATAAAATCCGTCGAAAATTACAAAGAATTCGTCCGTCAGAATTGACTATTTCCTAATTCTCAGTAGTTCGTGATGTTGGATCCATACAATCTTCAATTCCAACTTGTTAAATACATTATGGAATCGAGTATTGTGTCGACTGAGATCGGGTAATATATAAAAGTTTTAAATTCATTATAAATTTATTTTAAAAAATATTTATCAAGAATTTTCATCCATTTATAAATCAACGATATATTATGGTTCATGAATTTTCATCAAGAATTCATTTGGGATCCATGTATTTTTTAAAATCCATTTCTCAAAAGTGCCCGCATAGATAAGGTTCATAAATCTACTTGATATATTTATGTTATATTGATAAATATATATGAGTAATTAAGCTAGTGGTTAAGTAAATAAAAAAAATTATTGGACTTAAAGAATATGTATTATGTAAAATGAATTTAGATATGTGGACCTGATCAATGATAAATTTTTTTATAAATATTCTTAAAATAAATTCGTAATAAATTAGGACTATATCTATAAATCAATGGTACCTCAAGTTCAATTCCGAATACGAGTTGAAGGGAAAAAAAACTGAAAAATAAGAATTCAACATCAATAAAAAAAAATAGATAGAAGACAGAGTTAAAAAGTTAAAAGGAGCCCATTTCTGCCATGCGGGCCACAAGAGGCTGAATCGAAACGAGGTCCATAAAAGAGATGGCGTAGGACCCCTCTTTAACAACACAGCAACAACAGTTGGAAAAAGGAAAATAATACTAGGACACAAACGAACCAGAACCAGAAGAACCCACGTCAAAAAGAAACGAGAGACGGCACCGTTCTTGTTTGGTTGTTTGGAGTGGTTGCCGATAAGGTTGTGGGGCTGGGAGAGCAACCAAGCTCCCCAACAGGCAGGAGCGGGAGAGAGAGGGAGGTGTGGCACCCCTGACGGAGCACCGTTCACCACCAGAACACGAACCAAATATCTCCGCCATCCAATGGCCTTCCCTCTCTCTCCTCCCACCATATCCCTTCCACACGCCCCCACGTTACCCAAAGTATAAACAATATACTGCACAACTCAAACTCTCTCTCTCCCCCCTCCCCCACCCATTGTTTTCACCGCCCATTTCAGCCTCTGCCAACTGCTTGAGGAGCCCAACCGGCTGCTCGCCACCTCCAGCCACCGCAGCTGCACCACGACTGCGGGGCGCTGCTATTAACTCGGGTACGTTATCTTGGAGTTGACTTCATTTGTTGGGAGTTGTGCCTGATCTGGAGATCGAATAGTTTACTTCTTTTTTTTGGGGGGGATGTTGTTCTGCTCCTACGCACTGGTGGCTCACGATCGGCGTATCGGTCATGTCTTCTACGGGCACTGTATCTTGGGTTACTGTGTGTGGGTCGACAGGATGGCTTTGGAGGTTTGGAGTTTATGCATGATATCGAACTGCTGATCTGTTTAATCTGTCATCTTCTTTTTTTTTCCCTTTTCTTGGATCTTCTCCTCTGCAGTTCTATATGCCATTCAAATTTATTTCTTTCGGTTTGGTGGTTAATTCATGATATTTGGGACATGTGGCTACAAATTTATGGGTACTGTAACTTCTATTGGATGCTTGGTTAATTGTCAATACATCTGATATATTTTTCACGATTATAGTTCTACCACTGTATGTACTGTATGTGGTTAGTAAGAAAAGTTTTTATTTCTTTTTGATACATTAGTTTTGTTTCTGATTGCTGATTCCCTGCTTTGTTTCGGTTCTCAAGAAGGTTCATTTCATGGCAAAAAATTTCTGATGATATAATTAACATTTGCATATGCCAATTTATATGAAATCAAGTGCATGTATAAGATTACCTGAAACTATAGAGATATCTTGGGTGGATTGCTGATTTTGGAGCAAAATTTCTTGACATTAGAAATTGATCTGATGCACAGATATCTCAAAGCTGGATGATGGCTACAGCTGCCGTTATTGGGTTAAGCACTGGAAAGAGGCTTCTCAGTACTTCTTTCTGCTCTCCGGACCTTGCTGAGAAGTTGTTCCCGGCTGCAGATCATGGATCACTGCAGTTTTCAGCTTCCTCGCCAAAGAGCATTGTAGTGGCACAGAAGTCTTCGCACTTTGGCGCAAATGGTCCACCTATTAGGCACACTCAACCAGTCAAGGCACTAAAGGAGAGCCTGCACACTTTGGCCACCTCAAACACTGATGCATGGTTGCAGAACACTGCTAATAAGGTTCATGAAGATACGGAATTCGAATCTTCCCTGGAGGTCCTCATTTTGCTGCAGAAGTCCATGTTGGAAAAGCAGTGGGAACTTCCGTCTGATCAGATGACAAATGTCAAACCGGGAGAGAGCTGCCAGGTGCCTGAAGTTATTCGTTCAGGGGTATCTGCACGACAAAGGAGAGCAAGTACTAGGAGGAGGTGTTTGAGTCATAGAGATAGTACCATATCTTTGAACAGGTCTAAACAGCTTCGATCAAGTGTTAGTCCAGAGCTCCTTGGTACCAAATTAAGTGGCTATGTCAGGGGCAGTGTAAGCGACAATCTGCTGACTCATGCTGAAGTTGTGAACTTGTCCAATAAAATAAAAGTTGGTCTTTCTTTAGAAGAGCAAAGGGCAAAGTGAGTTGTTCATTCCTCTTAACAAGAACACAGCAAAGATGAATACCTGCATCCTTAATTGAACTTTCTGGAAACATCATATTTTGCACATTTTTTGTGCTATGTAATAAGAACAATAAGAATAACAGTAGTCATTTTTCTGGAATTGTTTCTTGTTTGCAATGGAGATGCATAATTAATGATGTCGTTGTGGTTAGATTCTGTGTGTCTTCGTGTTAATAAGGTTTAGGTGCATCTTTGATACTGTTAAATGTATTTCCTTCTTTAACTGGGCTCTTTCTGATTTCAGATTGAAGGAAAAACTAGGATCTGAACCTTGTGACAAACAACTGGCATCCTCATTGAGGATGTCTCGCTCTGAATTGCGTTCTAAATTGCTTGAATGTTCTTTGGCAAGAGAAAAGCTAGCCATGAGTAATATTCGGTTAGTCATGTCTATTGCTCAAAAGTATGACAACTTGGGCGCTGAGATGGCTGACCTTATTCAGGTAAGTTTTGTCAATTTTGGCATAAGTAATCCTAAACATGTTCTACTTTTATCTCTTAATGTATCTTTAGTTCTAAATACATAATTTCTCTCATCAAGCTCAATATTATAGCATACACTTAAAAGACTAATAGCATTAATCTTGTATCCTTTACCTTTAAAAAATTGCTAATCATGTGTCCTTTATTTCATAGGGTGGCTTGATTGGGCTACTTCGTGGAATAGAGAAGTTTGATTCTTCCAAGGGATTCAGGATTTCCACATATGTATATTGGTGGATACGCCAGGCAAGTTATTTTATATTTTTACAAGTCAAAATGTTGAGATCAATAGTGTCCATATGATTCATCAGAAATCCTTAAGGAACTTGTAAGTTGTAAGTGTAACTCAGAAGAATAAAAACACCTATCTCTTTTCTATCTTTGCCTTCTCTAATAATCTTTTCCTTAATTATAAACATTGTTACGGAATTGTTAAGGGAAACCAAGCAGGATTGAGAATTATTAATGATTGTCTTTTGTATATGTTTTCTTTATGGAAATAAAAAAGTGCTCAAATAATGCCCTGGCTTCTATACTTATACATCCTGGTTGTCTTCACCAATGCTCAGCTTTTACGAAATTAGCATCCCAGTAAAATTGGCAGCCTGACACAAGCATATTGCAACAGAAAATTAAATAAATTATTTAAAAATATTACATAATTATTAATTAGATTTTGGGTTATATATGATGTACCTGGAATTTAATAAGATATCCTATCTTTGTTGCACAGGGTGTTTCACGTGCATTGGTTCAGAATTCCAGAACTCTGAGACTACCCATGCATTTGCATGAAAGATTGAGTTCAATCAGAAATGCAAAAAATAGACTGGAGGAGAGAGGAATTACACCATCAATAAATGTAAGTAGACAAACACCATGTTTCTGACTTTTTGTCTTTTTGAAACTACATAGTTATTTACTGAACATTTAAATTGTCTCTAGTATGTTTTTATTAGAACCTTGAAAAAGATCCATCACAACTAATCAACTTTTTTTAGCCATGTTCTGGCTTTAATGTAGTTTTTCCATTGCTTTCATCCTAGAGTTCCTTGTATTACTGGATTCTGATGAGCAAACTAAAAGCTTCATTTATTTGCTTTGTTTTGATGAAACCGAGGATATAAGATGTATTACAGAATGTTACATTTCTAAATTTTTCATAAATGGTTAAATTATCTGTTTCAGAAACTTGCGGAGTCCCTGAATATGTCGCAGAAGAAAGTAAGGAATGCAACAGAGGTACAAGATAATATCATCAGAACTTTATGCAGTTTTTTATACCATTGTGGCAGTATTTCTTATGCATTTTATATGATCATGAATGCAGGCTGTGAATAAGGTGATTTCTCTTGACAGGGAAGCCTTTCCTTCGCTTAATGGTCTCCCAGGCAAGAGTCTCCATAGTGTATGTAGAACATCTCATTCACATAAAAATTCTGTCTTCGTACAAAAACTTTTATGCTTTGGAAGTAATGTTTTCTTTTTTTCAGTATATTGCAGACAAGAACCTTGAGAATAATCCATGGCATGGATTTGATGAATGGGCAATCAAGGTACACATGACAAATGTGACTTGAAAGCAAGCTTCCTCTTAAGTACTAGAATGTTTTTTCACTTATGAGCTTAGAAAATTGTCTTGTCTGAAGTCTTTGTGTATGGTCACAAGTTTTTTTTTCTAATGTAGTTATTAGACAAATACATTACATACTCTCATTTTTTTCCTGTTTATATATCGAATATCCTTCATTGAAACATAACATTCACATGTCTACCATTTTAGGATGAGGTCAACAATCTTTTACTTACGACACTCAGCCAGCGTGAAAGTGATTTCATACGACTTTATCATGGACTAGATAACGAATGCCATACATGGGAGGATATCAGCAGACAGTAAGTATTATCAATCCATTTCTGGATTATGCAGATAATGTTTTACCTTGTTTGCTGCCTCTTTCCATCATAATTAGAAATGATTGATGAAACAATGTGGGAAAGGAAACATACTTTCTTTTAACATGTTCTATTTCTGCCTTCTGGGTCTAACATTTGAATGAATAGTCAAAATCATAGGGTGAAATGATGATAGGATCTGATCTCTATGTTATCTTTTGAAAGAGCACATATGGTTAGACATTAGACAATATTCAGCTTTATATTTAATCCGTTAGCGCGTTGCAACGAGAAATACGAACCAGATTAGTGATATAGTTGATAATTTAGTCAATTCTGTGGCTAGAAATGCATGCTTCTGCTTGTTAATAATGATATTTTCTTGTCAGATTCGGTTTATCAAGAGAGAGAGTTAGACAAGTAGGCCTTGTTGCGATGGAGAAATTGAAGCATGCAGCGAGGAAAAGGAGACTGGATGCTATGCTTGTAAAACATTGAACAGACATCATCAGATCAGCATTTGCGCAATTTGTATATATAATGTAACAGGAATCATGTATCTCTGGAGAGTTATTTTTCATTAGAAAATAGTCTTATACGTGTACATGTTGAACAAAAGCCATTTAACCTCACCTGCGAATCAGAAACACTTATGTACCATATCTTTTTTTATCTACACTTCTTGCTACTTTTCAGATATGAATTCTCCAGAATTGAACGGATAATCTTGGTATGATTTTGGCATACGGGGACGTAAATTACATAGTTGTTTGGTCAATATGACAAGTCGTTGTAGCATGAAGAATTTGACCGCTAGTGATTGAAATTTTCAAGACTTAGTTTTTTTTCCTTTGAAGTTTGGGCAGATTCTGATATGGTCTGTCAAACCCCTACTTCTGCTATGAACTGATGTAAAGATAAATTTAAAAAGGAAATAAAGAAACATATGATATTTATCGATCTCTACGTGAAAGCTCAAAGCTAATTTGTTAGTTTCATTGCAAAAACAAATTTCATACTTTAACAACAAAATCTTAAACACAATACTAAATTTAATAAAATACAAGAGCGAGTACTTAGTTCCACTTCTCAAACACGCCTGGAGTAACGTCTAACAAACATTGTACTTTTTCTTTTCAGAAATCTCTTTGGCTATTAACATTCGAGCAAAATAATATATTTTGATGAAGAAAAATTAAATTAAATTAACTTGGGTGGTGTACAATTCCATTAATGAGTTATTTCAAAGAAATTTCGTGAAGAACATAATTCTTATGCACGTAGATTTGGGTGGAGTACGAGAACTGCACCAGTAGCTCTCTTATCTCTTTAAGTGTTAACAGAGGCCGTACATTCGCGTTCCTCTTCCGACATGGAACGATCCGAACGTGTGGGGCCGTTCCACCCGGCAATGCTGCTTTCCCTCTCCTTGTCACTCCTCTACCTCGCGACGACTCCCTCCAAATTTAACCGCCGTGGTACCTCGCCATGACGCCGTCCGCTCTTTCTGCCTCCGCCTCCATTCCCCTCTTGGCCTTCCGTCTGAACCCCAAACGCCGTTCCGATTCGGCCGGATTCGTCGTCGCCTGCCGCCGCCGGCGTCCTTCTCCGATCTTCGCCACCGCCAGCGTCCCCTCGGATAAGGTAACAGCCATGCACCCGCTCCCTACCTATCCCCCTTCCTTCCTTCCTTCCATCCATTGCCTCCGTTCTGTTTACTCATTTGTTCCGTTTAGGACTCCGAGCTCCGGCGATGGGGCTCGACGACAGCCAAGTTCGCGGCCGCCTCCAACCTCCCTTTTCTCCTCATCCAGCTCCCTCAGATCCTCCTGAACTCCAACAACCTCGTCGCCGGCAACAAGGCCGCTCTCCTCGCTGTCCCTTGGCTCGTATATAAATCTCTGACCCTTTTTCGTAGGAGTTCGTCTTCGTTCGAATGCTCTCAAAGTAATTGATTGAATCGTTGTCTTTGGGCAGGGCATGCTGACGGGGTTGCTCGGTAACCTGACGCTGCTGTCGTACTTCGTCAAGAAGAACGAGAAGGAGGCGGTAGTCGTTCAGACCCTGGGGGTCGTCTCGATCTACGTTGTCATCTCTCAGCTGGCGATGGCCGAAGCCATGCACCTGTGGTACTTCCTCGGGATATCGGCGGTTGTGGCTTGCGGGCTCGTTTTCAACTTTATGAAGTACTTCGGCTGGATCGTGGATGGGGTTTGGGGACTGTGGGAGGACTTTGTAACAGTGACAGGTCTCTCGGTGCTTCCTCAGGTGAGTGATGGAGGAGTGTTCGGTATCACAGCGGCACTTTGTTTCGTTGAGCTCATGGATCGATGATGCGTTTTGTCTCTGGAATTGTAGGTCATGTGGTCTACATTTGTTCCATTCCTGCCAAATAGCGTTTTGCCAGGAACGATCTCCTGTTTCACGGCGTTTGGTGCTGTCATCTCGGTAATCTTTTACCCACAGATCAGGGATATACTTCTTCCTTCAATTCAGGCATTTCTGGTTTATCTTAGATTCATAAACCTGATTATGCACGCCAAGAGATGCAGGCACGCACAGGCAAACTTCCAGAGAAGTGGTTGAAGTTTCTTAGGAACATATCTGGATGGATTGCTACTCTACTCTTCATGTGGATGCCCATTGCGCAGATGGTACTTTACTGGTGTTGTTTCAGTTTCCAGTATTACCTACTGGTACATTCACTCTAAACTAATCTGTGATCATTGACAGTGGACAACCTATCTCAACCCGGATAACATCAAAGGCTTATCGGCTTTGACAATTTTGCTTGGTATGATTGGCAATGGACTCATGATACCTCGCGCATTATTTATACGCGATCTGATGTGGTAAGTATTATTTCTAAAATGATTTTTCCTTTCCTTTGGCGATTAAAAACTTTTTTCTTTTAATCTTAAAAACAAATGATGAATAGAACACATTCTGGGTTTGTGTGTGCCTATTCAATGGACAGAAACCAACTAGCTTTCCTGTAATAACAGTGATACATAAAAGCAACAACAACAACAAAGCCTTATTTCACTAGAACAAAGCCTTATTTCACTAGGTGAGAAAATTCGTTGATTCATGTTCATAAGATTCGACAGGGTTTTACGTTGACTGTCGGGGTCTAATATAAGATTCGACAGTGATACATAAAAGCCATTTGAAAAATCTGGTCTTTCTGGAGGAAGTATGTCTAAACTATGCAACATGTATCGTCTTGGTGACTAATCTGATTTTACAGAAGTATGATATATATTCTAAGCATCCATAACATCTACCTAGTTTCTCTTCTTATTCTCCTTTTCAGTTACATTGCTAAGCATCATAACCTCTCTTTAGGAGTTAATCAGGGAATAATCAAATGCATCGAATTACTTTTGATTGCTAGATACCTGGAGTCATGTTCGTAGAAATTAATTGGTAATCTATAAATGCGAACATCTAATCATATCACCGCAGGTTTACAGGTGCATCTTGGGCTTCTTTTTTGCATGGTTGGGGTAATTTGGCCTGCATGTGGTAGTAAGTTTTCTTGCCAATCAACTTCCACATCCGATAAATGTTTGTCTATCAAGCTTTTGTTTGGAATCTAAACACAAATTTAATTGCAGTTTTAAGAGTATCAGCAAGGAATTTTTCTTGGTCGCAACACTAAGCTTGTTCATATGGACAGGTTGTCCCATTTTCTTAATTTCCAGATTTCAGATATTTTGCATATTCCATTACCGATGGAGCCTTGCTTTGTCTTTTGAACATTTTTTTATTTAGAGGCAATTACCCTTTTATTTAGAGGCAATTACCCTTTTATCTACTAAGTCATTTTCCCCTGTGGCAATTTTTGTTACAAACATAGAGTTATCAACCGACGTCATTGTTCTTGTGACAATCAGGTGTAGCTCTGTGGAGAGATGCCAAAGTTTATGGACATGATTCACCTATGACATCCTTGAATGAATTAGTTTCTGGGGCATAAAGTAGGGAGGGTAATGCTCGATGCTATGTCATACTGATTGGATCGCTTGCTCTTCTTCATGTTGTCATGGAGTGTGAAACAAAAAAATTGGGTTCAACTAATTTCCATTGAAGACATTTGGATGTCGCACCTATCTAATTTTTCATCTTCCAAACACATGCATATGCTGCAAAGGTATGTCAAAACACTTCTTGCGGTTTCATACTACCGAATTATTATTTTCCTCAATGAGCAATGTGATAGTACTTGCTGAATCATAAAACATGCTACAATTATGTAATGATTTTTTCATGATAGTAAAACTAATGAAAATAATGTAATATTATAATTATTACACGTCTGCAAATTTAATGTTGCATGCCTATTAAATATGAATTCAACGTTTGTGCTATTACTTTTAAGAGGTAGCACCTATTAATATGGATGATGGATCTATCAACTAAACATTTTTTTTGTATCCATCGTCCATCATCAATTTAACGGTGATTGGCTCAATGCTACCCTTCAAAAGGGTTAGCACAACCATTTTTTTTATTAAAAATATGCATTTCTGTGTTGCCCCTCAATATGACAACTTACAATATAAATCACATAACTGTGAATATCATCTTCTTCTTTTAACCGAATTAAGTGGCAAAAATACATGTGAATCATTATTTCTGTGTACTCTGTCCTTAATGATAAGTTATGAATTTTTTGAGAAGAAATGATAAGTTATGAATGTACACTTCGTTCAGAGTAACTTTGATATTGAGTCATGTATGTATTCTTCTTTTCTGTTTTTTTTTTTGGGATATATATGCATGCTCAAGAGTTCAACTTTTTCTTTTCTTCAAGAAAAAGTGAGGTGCCTTGGGCCAGAACGTTCTACTTGGTGTTTTCCACTGTATACGTTGGTCAGGCCTTTTTTCACTTTTCAGTAAACAACCTGAACAAACAGAAAAGAGAAGTTGGCATGAGTTTTGTGGCACAGGAAAATGTGAATTGGAAATAAAACCATTTATTGGCCCTTGCCATAATGAGGGATCTTCACGATGAATAAATATATTAAAATGTGAATACAATAGAAAATATCTCAAAGAGCTAAATATTTTGTGACGTCCGTGTTTCTCCAGCGCTGCATTGTAAGTCGTAACTTCCAGTCATTATACTCTCATACAACGTTCGCAGGATCTAACAGTATGAAGACAATCCATAATGTTCTTGGACGGGAAGTTATGTATCTTCAGCATCAAGGATGACGCTTATGATGGAATCAGGTGCGCAGTGAAATCGGAATCCCAAGTTAGTTCTTGTGGCCTTTTTTTCATTTTTCTCTAAGATAATTCTGTCTTCTCATGTTATGTAATTGACTAATTGTTAGACATCTTCCCTTGGAAAATTGGACACAAAATAAGCTCAGCTGTGTATCATCAAATCTAGCACTTGGAAATATTCAAAAAATTTTAGTTCAATATCCCAAGTTAATCAAGTTCCCAAACGACTATATCATTCCCAGAAATCTGAGTTCTGTGCTTTAGACTGTAGTTATTTGTTTTCTCCAACATAGTTTATCTTATCTAAAAGTATGAGAAACATGAGGGAGCGATGTGAGGGTGGTCAAGCACCAACGTGATATACTTCACAAGTCCACATTTGTATTGATTATATACATATTCATACTGTCATCCCTATTTACCATCACAAGTCCACATTTGCATTGAGTATATATACATATTCATACTGTCATCCTATTTACCATCACAAGCCCACATTTGCATTGACTATATACATATTCGTACTGCCATCCCTATTTACCATCTGCACCTGCATATCTAGGATTTATGCTCCATACTACCATCGCAAATGAAGTTGATATTTCTTGATACACAATTTTCCTGAGTACAAAAATTCCAATCTCAGTGTGAGTTTCTGAAGGAGAGAATTCTTAATACTCCATCTCTGAAGAACACACTATATTTTCTACACTAGAGCTGCAGTTTGAGGGGAAGGAGTGCACTCAACAGATGCTTCAGGACGGGAAATTTCTGCAGGCTATCATGGGAACTCAATGTACTTTGATGTGGCGAATGTAGAAAATTTTCGTATAGTCACATAAATCCCAAAAATTAGAGAGAATTTGGTCCCGATTTAGTCCATATCGCTAATAACTATTGCACATATCAGTTGGCTTGTTCTTCGTTGATTACGTATGAATCTTATTCCATCCTCACCGCAGGGTAAAAGAGAACAAACAAACCAAAATCTCATGATTTATAAGGACTGCAAAACAAAAGAAAGAAAGAAAGAAAGAAGCTAACTGTCCATTTCTATTTTCTACTACCTTCTCTGCACAAACTAGAATCAAAATAGTGATCGAGTCTTCACCGAATTGCCAACACGTGTCACTTGAGCTCCTCGTCCAGATCACTCAGCAGATCGTCGACCTCCGCCGCGGTCATCCGCGCCGACGCCTGCTTCGCACGCCTCACCATCCGCGCCGCCTCCCTGGTCAGCTTCTCCTGCTGCTGGAGCGCCTTCTTCAGCTTTCTCTGCTCCTCCTTCAACGCTTGAACGGTCAGCTCAGGGATGACCTCATCCGTCTCCTTTCCCTTCCTCCTCTGCGCCGCCGCTGCCACCTTCTTCGGCGAGAACCCGAAGCAGCACCTCTGCTTCGGCGGCGACGGCGACGATTGGGAGTCTTTCAAGGAACCGAACGAGAATGGCGATGACGTCGGCGAACCAAGATCGTATTTGGGCTTCGGCCTCAGCTTCTTGGGTGCTTCTCGCTCCGTAAATCCCAAATCTTGATCGCCTCCTTCGCTCCGTTTCGTCGCATCCTGGGAATTCTCGGCGTCGACGGGAGAAATGGGGGCGGTTCCGGATCGATCCAAACCTCTGTCGGAGACGTCGACGTCGTCTTTCTCCGGGGGAGCGCGAGGTGGCGGCGGGGCAGATTTGGGTGCGGTCGGGGGAAAGGATTTGAGCTTGCGGAAGCGGGCTTCGAGGTCGGAGGGGAGGAGGGCGCTGTCGGAGGAGAGGTGGGCGGTGTTGAGGGCCGCAACGTGCTCGAGGGCGACGAGGTCCGAGGCCTCGGCGATGATGGCGTCGATGGCGGCGGCGGTGTCGTCACCAAAGCCCGACGACGAGGAGGACGAGAGGCGGCGGGGAGGAGGAGCCATGGAGAGCGGAGTAAGGGTTCGAGGGTGCAGTCAGCAGTGAAGCGTGAGGAGAGGCCTTGATAAAAAGGAAATAAATTAGCAGCATTGAAGAGCCGATTGAGACCAGAGAGCTTTCCTTTTTTTCGTTTTAGGATATTTTTTTAATATCCTAAAAAAAGTTGAGACTTGGGCGTGGTAGTGCCCCCACGCTTTTCTGTTTTGTCTCACGTTAATAGTGTATAGTTAATCAGTTATATTAATTAATAAAAAATATTTGAACAATTAACGTTATTTTCTAAGATAAAAAATTAAACATGTTTATGATCATTTTATCTATCTCGTCGTAAAGTAGATGGGATGGTATAGAAGTGATCTTTCTTCAGTAATATTTATTTCGAAGAATAATTATATTAGATATATACATGAACAACTATATTTTATTAAATAATAAAATAAAATTGTGAATGAGAAAAATTTAAATGAAAAAAGATTATACTACAATCTATTGTTGAATACTAATACATCTAATTTTCTAAAAGAAATTAATACATACATCATTTTAAAGTAAAGTAGGTGATCAAAATATATTTGTGGTTGACATGATAAAATTAAAATAAAAAAGAATTACAATTGAGAACATTCATGTTGAGAAAATAAATTATAATCAACATATATAATAAGAAAATAAGAAGAAAAGAAAGGGTGTTAAATTAGGTGTAAAAAATAATATTAAAAAGAGGGAAAATGAGGAAATTGTAAAAAAAAAGGGAGGAACAAGGAAGCCAACCATGGCAATTGTTTTGAGAAATTGTCACTTTATGACGAAAAGGAATATGTAGTTCCAAAATATGTGACACACTAACTATACAAGCATATTTAACATAAATAAAAGTGCAATGATAATTTAAGTCATTGCCGCATGCATATATCAATTTCAACCGTTTGTGATCTTATCGTGTCCATGGGGTTAGATTATTCATTATTGGTCGATTTGTCTATACTTTCTAGTCTCTACCTGCTTGTGCTTCTGATTTCTTAGCTGCATACGAAGTACAAATTTAAGTAGGATGAGGCAAGAGTGTTGTGGAGAGTTGACCATTTGGCAACATAAATGTACGACTGTCGACATTGTAACAGTTAGGAAACATGCAATTTAAAGGGATCTCGACCAAAAAAAAAAGTAATTGAATATCCTGTTATAACTTGCCAAATTATGTTTTCTTTTCTTTAAAAAGACATAATGATGAGCAAAGCAAAAATGAGTTCATTATTGGTCACTCTTGTCTTAGTTCAAACGTAGTTTTGGCCATGTTTCAAAATTTTGAATCCATTCCCGAAATCTGCCCGGTCAAGTACGAGACTTAGGTTCATCGAGGTTGATCTAAAGTTGTATCTACTCAAATTTTTTTATAAGGGCAATTTGATTTTGGGGTCGATGGATGTGCTGCGCACATTTCTCATTGTAAAATACAGCGAACGATGCAACCGTTAAATAGTTTGTGGACGATATTGATTTTTTTTACTTATATGCAAGTGACATTCATATATCTCGTGATGATGTGATCCCACTTCTTTTCATTAAAAAGAAAAAAATTCTTTCCCTCACGAAAGCCCACCAGTTCTCCCCTCTTCCGTTCTCTATCTCCATGGCACAAATTTGCAATGGAGCGGGGCAAGCCACAAGCCGAGCAATTTTTTTGGTCAGCAAGAAGACTATAGCTTGAGCGACATTAAGGTTGAGCGAACATGGACAATCTTGTGACGGTAGGAGTCTTTCAGATGTCCGAGCACAAGGACCAGCCCCTCATCAGCGGTGGTAGGAGTCCTTCATATCTCTGAGCATAAGGATCTCCTCCTCATGTAGTAGTCTTTGTGAAACGTATGGGATTTCGACAGGACTGAAGCAGAAAAGAATTGGAATTAAGTCCGAGCTCCTTCAATTTTCTTTCCTTTCCCATTTCTTCGAACAGAGATGCCAATGTCCGAGTTGTTTAATGCCGCTAGATCTCGCCATAGAACATAATGGCGAAGTCGCTAGATCTCAGATCACCATGAAAAAACCTTCTGTGGTCACTGATGTTGAATGTTTTCAGCGCATCATCTGCCTTTTTCACATGTTTCTCTTCCATGGTGTATTTCCTCATGCCAAGTCATTGTTTTAGTTCACCTACCCACATTGGCACAAGTAGATGAACGATTGTGATGTTAAGGCTGTAAATTACAGCTAAAAAGGTCGCTGCATATTCCTTTTTCCCTTTGATTTTTTGTCAAACTATTGTGATTCTTCTATATAAAGACTCATATTTTTCTTATTTACCTCTTTTCTCTACTTAAATTTCTTGACGATTAGAGCATGAGGAAGGAGAACATAAAAAGGAGAGAAGAAAAAGAAGAACATAAGAATAAAGTTGATCCAAACCCTTCTTTCCTCTCTCAATAATTTTTTCGTATTGAATTGAGAGCGAGAGGATACTCTGTCCGCTTATTGAATTGTGCTTGAGAATTTTCTAGAAAATTATTAGATTTACTCTATGTTTAATTTAGCATGCTTAGATCTAATTTTTAGGGTTCATACATTCATCATCTTATTTTTCATGTTTTGGAGATGAACTCTAACTCATAGGAATTACATGATTTTATAATGTTTCTGTTGTTCTTATGATCCCATGTTGCCTGAAAAACATGCATGAATCGTTCTTAAGGTTTTATATTGTTTCCTTAAAGTTTTGGTGTGAAAATGATGCAAAGATCGGGCTGGACAAAAGTTTTTTGGATCGTGTCACGATCGTGACAACCCCCGTCATGATAGTGAATGCAAGTCTGGAAATCGGCCACAAAGAAAAGGGCTCATCCATGCCCATGACAGTTTTTATCATGACCATGACGATGTCGAGCACCGTCGCGACCAACCCGATCACGCCCTTAGATGAGAGGCTGCAAGATCGAGTCCAAAACTAGGCTCGTTCACGATCTTACACATGAGGGCATGGCTGTGCCGAAGGACATGGCACGGTTGTGATGAAGGACGTGGCACGATCGTAATTGTAATATCTCTAAGTTAACTATGCATGATTAGTGGTATGAATGTGATGTTATATTATCTTATTGATAATCCCTATGAATGTGATGTTAAGACTTACACTTCAATATCAACTAAAGTACGAAAGCGATGAAAATTTACTTAAGGCATGAAAATGTGATTTTCGAAAAAGTGAAAATTTGGAAAATTAAAGTCATGGTAATTGTTCCTATATATGAAAGAATTCTAAAAGTGATTTTTAAGAATTTTTAGGAGGTGTACGAGTTAGGTAAAACATAGACACAAAATCGAAAAATATGTGAAATCGCGATTTTTGTTCTTCGGACAAAAATTTAGATTTCGATTCCTTAGTTATTTATTTTTCTAAATATTTTATTTGAATCCAAATGGGGAGTAGTTTCTTATTTACATGTAATGTCTTAAGTAAATGAATAAATAAATAAATGAAAAATACTAAAGCCATTTACTGGCATTAAATGTGAATAAGCCATATAAACAAGGGTATTTTTGGAAACCTGGCTTCCACCACTTGAAGTCGGTTTCCCTCTTCCTTTTAATACTTATCCTTTCACCTTTTACTATCTTCTTCTGCCCTATTCACCACCCTTGGCCGAATTGCAAAGGTAGAAGAAAAGATGCTACATGGTTGAAGGAAATTAGAAAAAAAAGAAGGGACAACTAGGGTTTTAGATTTTGGTAAGCTCCTACTTAATTTCTTTTGTATTTTAACTACATGGTTCCTAATTAGGGTTTCTCTGAACCTGTCTCACCTATTCATTTTCGGATTTTACTTGAACATGGGGCAAAACTCATGTTGTTCATGGGTAAGATTAACCCTACCTATGTTCAGTTGATTCACGAATCTTTAGCTACATAATTCAATACCTTAGAGTGATCCAAAAGTTATGAAATTTATTCTGATTGATCCCCTATGAGTCTACTTTCATTTAGCTTTGGAATCAAGTTAATATGATTTCTGTAGACAAAGTTATGCTCGTATTTTTAAGGTACTATCATTCTGTCTGCCGAAGTCGCTACCCGAATTTGTGAATTATGTATTAAATTCAATATGTCATGGAATTATTTGATAATTTAGGATGTTATAGATATTGATGTTAGGTTTCATTGACAATTGGAATCACTAAAAAATGATATGTGTAGCGAAAGTTATAAATATTTTACCGAGCCTTACTCAGTCTGTCAGAATAGAACTTAGGGCAGATTATGCTAGTATTGGTTAATTTTATTGTGCTCAGTACAAATAGAGAGAAATTCAAGTAATTTTATTACTTGCACCATATGATGTCTACACTTTGGGAAAATTAAAATCACTAGAACAGGGAATGTTTATTATTTTATATAAATCATAAAAGTAAGGTTACTCAATCTATCAAGACATAGAAACAACATAAAAGTTAGGCTGAATGTTGATTTTCATGAGAGCAAACCATAATGAAATAGGAAATGAAACTTTTACAGATGAATGTATATGTAATATGAAACTAAAAAAAATTTTAATGATGTCATTTGGTTATGTATATAAGAAGATATGAATTTTTCTTGACTATGTGTGCAATCTGTCATATTATTAGGTCAATCCTTATGCTAAATAGTTACTTAAGTTATAAGAGTAAATACTTAATATTCATATACCCTTTACAATTAATGATGTTTCATGTATTATAGACTTGTGCTCATATCATAATAGTAATGTGTTTTTTACTATTATTGTTATAGGAGTAGAAGAGTAAAGTAGTGAAATGGAAAGGAAAACATTTTGTTAGCCCTTATAGATAAGTTGATTTCTCATACTCTATGTTTTCACCTCTTTTAAATTCGGTGTGATATCGATTATTATATGTACTGAATATGTTTTAGAATTCTATGAATTGATTTCGAGAAATGCAAGTACGGAAAGTATATGTGATATAATTTGAATGGATTGCGATGAGTGCAATCTTGTTCATTTTGAAATGGTGTTGGATATGATTCATCTTCTGATAGTCAGGAGATGTTTGTGATGTGATGAATCATGCATCGACATCCATGTGCATTTACATATATGATGGTTGGAGCTAAGTGCTACATCGCTAATCATGATGAGAGTCACCTCTAGAATACAATGCATCATTTTTGTTTCTCAGATATGGGATGAGATAGATTGGAGCTAAGTGTCATGAGGAGCTAAGTGCTACATCATGAGTAGTCGCGATGGGGGCCACCTCTAGAATTCGTAGGGGCCACCTCTAGAATCCACCTATCGCTATATGAATGTTCTCCGAAAGGGATGAGGTAGAATGGAGCTAAGTGCTACATCATCGATCACAATGGGAGCCACTCTAGAATTCACCTACCGACCACTGACCAGTTGGTGATTCGTGCATACATATGAGAGTGTTGCATTGCATACACATGTTTGATATGTTTAAGTGACAATGAATGTAAATTGAGTGCAATGCTTTTGATTGGGATGTTATATATGTATATATTTAGTAAATGTATGAAATATTGACTTTGATATTATGATTAATGCATATATGTTTATGTCTCTTCGAATTTATTATATGGTAACACATAGCTTATGAATTATTAGCTTACTGAGCTATTATTTGCTCACAGTGTTGTTGTACACTTTTTCAGATCAGTAGAACTTTTGGGAGCGCGAAAGACATCCTTAGCAGGGTGAATCCTTTTTGTTGCTAAGGTATTGAGAAGTCATGTGCTCCACTGCGCGTGTTAGATAGAAGACTTGCAGTTTCTCTGTTGGGATATCGAGAGAGTTTGATATGTGCTATATATGAAAAGTAATTTTGTATCTTGTAAAATATGAATCTTTTATGACTATGTGGTGGTGTAAATCTTAAGGTTGTTACATGCTCTGAGTGATCAATATAAACTGCGTGGTTTGCTTATATGTGTTATCATTTTCTTGTATTATCTAGAGGAGTTATGCATAATTTTTTTATAAAAAAATAATAATAATATTTGATCGTCTGTAATTAGTCGCGAACTTTGATTTAAATCACCGTTTAAATCGGGGTCATGACAGTAATGCCTTAGTCACGACTATGACCAATAGTTGAGTGGGCATCTTCCGGGTTACGATCATGGGTTGTGACTAACCATTAAAAGCCCATATGCTATTTTAAAAGTGATTTTCTAAATATTAATAGTATTATTGATGATTGTTGATTGTACATGAACATAGATACACGAATTGCATGTTCTCACGCAACTAAGTTAAAATTTCAAGACTGAGCGCCGTAATTGATTGTTGTTCGAAAAATATAATGAATCTAATTGTGGATGTTACATGTCATCCCTTATCATATTTACAGGAAATAATCGTTCTTACACTTCGGTGTATGTATTTTCTTAAAAAATAATCGTTCTCACATAAGCAACATTGTGTGTATTCCTATGTCGCCTTTGGACGAGAGGGGAGCATTGTCTTCAAGGTTTAGCTTGACTATTGTGAGAGCAACGATATAAATCTCAACTATCGAAAGATATAACATTATAAGGGTCAATATAGAATTGATGGATTGATACCCACGAAAGCGGAAGTCCAAAGCAACCTTGAGAAAATTAATGATGCAATGTTAAAGGTAAGTACAAGTCACTTATGTGCCTATGAAATTGTATGATTGTTATGAATGTATGATGATGGTTAGTTTTACATGTCTTATTGATGCAACATCAGAATCTAATGAGAATAAAGAAGACAAAAGGATACAAGGATAGACCGAAGTACTATCCAAGAAAGGCCCCAAACAAAATTTTGGTGCTTGAAACTATAGCGAATCCACGCTATAAAAATGTTTATTTCTGACGCAAAGATGAGATGTCATTTTTTTATTCATTGGCCTCTTTTTATTGACTGTTACAACAGTTTCTACTTTATGAAATAATAAAAGGAAACATGAATTAATGAAACAAAAAATATTAAAAATGACTAATGAGTCAACAAATCAGTCATCTAATCAATTCCAATTGATTAGTATCATTATTATGATATAATTCTTGATAATCAGCAATAACCAAGGTTGTCTCACTACCTCATCATTATTATGATATGATGTGATTTCCTGCTAATCAATAACAACCAGAATTATGCCCCGATCCGTGGGACGTCCTACATCTCTTGTTATTTTATGCACATGATGACGGAATGTTATTTATTGATTGACATGTAGAATCCCCGAAAAAGAAGAGCAAAGCAAAGGTTGCATGTATCGGATTTTTTGAGGAACGTATCGAGAGTTGTTGTTGTTGAGTCTGCACTTTGACATTGCATTGCATAACATTTGCATACTCTAATTGAGAAACTCTGCACTTTGAATTCGTACAAGTAACTAAAGTATGGATGGAGTTCATGACAAGAAGATTGCACATTGGTCTAGGATTAAATCGTTTTATGATGTTGTTGAGTCTACTTGACTATAGTTTTTAAAGATGCTTTAATAATGACTAAATGATTTTTCTCAATTCGATAACATGACTTTTAATATTTTTATGAAGTCTCCGTCAAATTTGAAATATCATTTTATTATATTTTATTGATTTAAATTTCCGCTGCAATAATAAATAATCCGTTTACTATGGTTATGTGATGATGAACTGCCTAACACAGCTAAATGCCCTAATTGCCCTTGGCTTTTAAAATATAAATTTTGATGTGTTACAAAAATGAAACAAAAACAGCTAAATAAAATGTAGAAACCGTAAATATTAATTATAATTACTTAAGAACCCTATTCTTATTATATATATTTACATTATAGCAAAATTATAATATAATATGCAAACAATACACAATATATACATACATATTTATTTTACATGTAATATTATAATCTAGAATAAATAAGGTCGAAATTGAATCTGATATTTTTTTTTTGTAATCCAAACCCGATCTTGAACATAGTATACTTCAAGCTATAATAAATTGCTAAAAAATAGGATAAAACTAGGCCCGAGGCCCGGCCGTTGTTCCCACCCGTGTTGGGCACTTTGGAAGATAGATGATAAATTTGCAGTGTGATGAACACTTACCTTTGGCACGATGGTATTTTTTTTTCGATGGTATTTAACCACACGTTTAACATATCCTCCGACTTTGTCTTGAAGAAACAATATTTTCTCGAAGGCTAACAAAGTGGAAATTAGTGAAAGAAGTTGCTAACATCCAAACAGCCAAATTGAGGTGCTGATTTGCTACATTGTCGTATCAATTTGCCTTATTGTTGAGAAATGTGACACAATGGAACAGGGCCACAACATATGGACGCAATGCCATTTCCTAAGTGATTGTAGTAAAAATTTCAAACTCATGTATCAAAATGTTGCTAAGCTTATTTTACTTCACAGCCTGCAATCCACATAAGTCTTCCATGCTACACACGAGGAACAGTGACTAACAAGATGATGGTTAGAGAGAACTTTTTTCTAGCGTGGAAACAGAAACTACAATTTTGTTCTAGACTGCTGATCTTGAAAGGCAGCCTTCAAGAACTCATCAAGTTTAGCAGAATAAGTCTCACGATGAGACCTAAAATGACGAACATGCTGAGATGAACCAAAATCATGTGCAGATACTTCTCTCCCTAGTGACCTCTGCTCCTTAATAAAGTTCTCCACCGAGCTCACAGGAATGAGATGATCAGCCGAGCTATAGAGGTAAAGCTGAGGATATTCAGGCTGTTTGTTTGACAGAATGGAGATGATCGCCTTCTTCCTTCTGAAAATATACCAAGAGAATGTGTATGTGCCATAAGGTGGGCAAAGAAAATTATAGATAGAAGTCCTAATGTTCAAATAAGCAAAATTATTCATTTCAAGGATTTTTCAGCTCTCTGTCTTAATTGTTCATTATATAAACAAAAATAAGAAACCACATATAAACAAGTATCTGTGTAGTGCATTTTTTGGCCAATTGCCTTACATAACCTAAAAATGAACAGGGATGTCAATGTACATAGGCAGTCTGGGATTTCAAATAAAAAGACATGTAGATTAGTACAAGAGAATACTTACTGTTTGCTCCCTGGCCGCATCAGAATCTCTGTAAAGAACATTTCCAGGAGCGAGAGGATTAACGCTTCAGAAAAGGAGGCACCAGAATTTTTTTGCCTCGATGCAGCCAATTCAAGGATTGAGTCTTGGAAAAAGTAGGTCGTGGTATTATCAACTTTGTCGACAGCTTCATCTTGAGCAAATATATTTGTCAAAAAGGCACTTCTCATTGGTAAGGTAGCGTAAATTGCCGAAGACAAGGCCTGCAGTGTTGATATGAGTAAAATGCTCCAACCTTCACAATGACAAAAAGATACAGAAATCGGAAGAGCTGTTTAACGCCATTGGCTTGGCTTTTTGTAGAATACACAATAAAAAATGAAGATGAAACCGGACAGATGTCAAAAGTCATGCTGGTATATATGTGAGTGAGAGTGAAGAACAGACATTGAAGCCCATGTATGAATATTTCATCTTTCAACAACAACAACAAAGCCTTATCCCATTAGGTGAAGTCGGTTACATGAATCATACGACGTCATTCCGCTCTATTAGTAACCAAACATTTCGGTATATTATTCACCAATAGATCTTGCTCTATTAGTTCGTCAAGTGTCCGCCTTGGCCTCCCTCTCCCTCTTTTAATCGGGCTCCAGATTATTTGATCTACTCTTCTTACTGGCGCATCTAATGGTCTTCTCTGAATATGACCAAACCATCTCAAACGATTCTCTACCATTTTCTCACTAATAGGAGCCACTCCGACTCGTTCATGTATATGATCATTCCTAATCTTATCTAATCTTGTATGACCACACATCCATCTCAACATCCTCATTTCGGCTACCCTCAATTTACGTTCATGTTGTCCCTTCATAGCCCAACATTCACTACCATATAACACTGCTGGCCCAATATTTCATCTTTCAAGTGAAAGAAAACATAGTTAAGTGTGAATCCCATGTCACTTGATATAATCTCTTGAAAAAAAAGCAAAAGATCATTTGATGCAATTATCCCGGAAAACAGATTCCATGCAAACATTCAGTTAATGCATATGATAATATGATACCTGCTAAATAGTGTCAACTATTAGAGTGCTTTCCAATTGGGCATGAAACAAGAAATTATATCAATTTGGCACCTGCTTGATCAGTGCATAAAATTAAAACAGGTGGCGAAGTTAATCAAACCTGAGGATTAGGCATGTCGGTGGCAGGAGCAGAGTCAAAGATGCATCCTTTGATCTTACCAGTTATATCAGGGCTAGATTGCAAGTTCTCGAGCACCAAACCATAACTGCACAATAAGCAAAATTCTTCCCCTTGTTCATCGTATGAATGTCATGTTTGTATGAAAAACAAAGCAACATGACAAGAGAATCAAAAAGAGGATTTGAAGGCAACAGGCAATGAACCCCTGCACAAGCCCCTGTCCATGTAAACCAAGTCCAAAACTTGCAACTAGGAATAAACTGATGCTTTATATTAATCTAATGGCAAAATGAGATCTTTTTTGTTTTTGCAACAGAGTAGTAAAATCATTTTTTTTCCTTCGGCAAGAGCTGTAGAGTGCCATATGTAAAGGGGCTCATGACGAAACCTATCTTACGTTAGCCATCCGGCATTGCTGAAGGCGTGAAAGAGAAGATAACTCTCCCTGCCTTTTTTCTCCGCCTCGGAGCACCACGAGGCGAGCTCCCGGACCAACCGGGCGACTCGATCCTCAAGACTCCTCCCCAGCGTGTACAGAGACAGGACGTCCTCCACCGGCACGACGAACCTGACCGTCCGGCACCCCTTTCTGCTGTAAAAGTCCGCGTATTGTTGGAGCTGCTCCATCTCCCCACCCATCCAGCCGAGCAGCACCACCGTGCAAATCGCCCCCTTTTCGCCGGAAACTACCATCCCTACGTCGTCCTCCGGTTGGCAATAGGAGGAAACCGCGCGTCCTCGCGGGGAGGCGAGAGGCGTCGGAGTACGGATATGACCGACGGAAGATCGGGCGTCGCGGCGGAAGACGAGAGGGGGAAGTGACTTGGAGGAGGAGCGTGCGAAGGAAAATGCGATGGGACCAAAACCATCACCGCCGCCGACGAGAAACCGAGGAATGTGGGAAGGTCGATTGCCCCTCTGAAGACAGAGAACACGGGAAGAGGGGACGGGATGGAGGTATCCGGCGAGAGGTCTCCAAGTCCCGTTCATCTGTCAGACGAGCGCTGCTCTGGCTATGACGGCAATATTACGTATTCCGGACCCCGTACCCGTAGGCCGTAGTATAATAACTATATGAAAAGAAAGATTTAAAAAAGGTATATAAAAGAAAGATTTAAAAAAGGTATATTTGCGTGAATAAAATATTTATTGACATATCTGGCAAAAAATATTTATAGTTGCGTAATATCCCGAAATAATGAAACGAAAAAAACTATTAACACGAGAATCCCATTTTTTATTTAAAAATATTTTATTATATGTTAATTCATGAATCATCATTTTCTTATTATTTATAAAATAGTCTTGCATGATTTAATATTTTCTATAAATTTTGAAATTCATTAAATGCTAAGTTTTATGCCTTCCTCATAATATATAATGACATGTATTTATAAAATTTAATTATTTGAGCTTTTAAAATACTATTGATTTTTATTTTCATGAATACCTTTTTTAAAAGAAATTAAATTTTTTATTTAAAAAACATAGACAAAAATTGATTCAATGAGGATACTTTTCCTTCTAACTTCAAATTCGTACATCACAATAAGATCATTCTTATTAGTCTTTTTAAACTAATCAATTAGATACAAAAGTTTAGTTTTAGTGCTTGAAAAAATCTAATGAAGGAGAATTAAAAAAATTATTTGACAAATAAATTTTAGTGAATATTTGGGTAAAGGTAACAATTAAGAATATAATTTATTACTTTATGAGATATAAAATCATAATAAATAAAAGTATTATACATATTTATTTATTTAAAATAATAATTAAGTAATTATTAATTTAAAATTTTGAATTTTATTAAAAATAAGTTGTATTGTGATATATTAATATTAATTTTGATTACATTTTATTTTTATATTATAATACGTAAACCATATAAATTAGGTTTATGTAAAATTTCTCTAAAAACAATAAAATTTATATTATTATAAATATAATAATTAAACATATTATTTACATTAATTTTACTTAATTAATATTACAGTTTTATTTCAATATAATATTAAGTAAAATATAATAAATGATTAAAAAATACTTATTCGATATTAGGTCTAAATAATTTTTATATAATAGATGCAATATATATATCATAAGTATAATATTTAATATTAAACTAATTAACAAAATACTTATTTAGCATAAATAAAATTTTGTATATATGGATGTAATATATATAGTACATATGTAACATGAAATAATTAGTGAATACACACCAGACGAGTTGAAATTTAAAAAGAAAAGAAAAGAAAAGAAAAAAGCGAAGTTCTTGCTTCGAGAAAAAATCCTATCCAAGAAGTTGGGCTGTTTGGTTGCGAGATAACGGACAGAATATCTCGATATTTTGATAATATAGTCAAACGCGAAGCAGAATAGGATTATCTCATATTTGAAGTTTATAATATGAAATAGATCAGATGGACTATAAAATAGCAACAATTCACAATCCTTATAACTATCTTTCCTGATTAAGTCAATCAATATAAATATGTTTTAGGACTTAAAGGTAGAAGCATGCGGTGCATAATCAAATAAAAACTTTGTAAATAAATTCTAATGCTAAGTTATGTAGAAGCTAAATATAACAATCATATTTCATATCTATATTATATTATAAAGAATAAAATATATTCCTATTGTTCCATTGAGATCAACCCAAATGATGAATACAAAAAATAAATTTATGTAGTAATAATAATAAGGGTATAATGGGGTCCTCCCCCTATAAGGGCGCTTTTTCTTTTGTCGGTTCAGGTGTAAAAAATTATTTTTTGTCCAATTTTTTTCGTCCGAATGAGTTTTTTTGCCTGCGCGCGATCATCATTTTTTTCCTGCCCTCGTTTCCTTCCTAGCTCACGGCGGCGGAGGCGGCGAAGATCTCGTGGTTGAAGCGGCGGCGGAAAAACTCCTAACTCGCGGAGGAAACGACAACGAACTCGTGGCAGCAAACGAGGGCAGAGAGCAGCAGCGAGCCTCGCTGAACGATCTTCGAAGAAAGTGAAGAAGGTGAATCGGAGGCTAAGGGGATGCATCGGGACTTGACGGTACGGACAATGGTGAAGAGGTCGCCGTCGCCGTTGGATGGGGCAAATAAGGCCGGATCAGAGGTGAAGAGGCCACCTCGCCACACGATCTTCGTCACCGCTCGTGAGGTTACCGTCGCCGTTGGATGGGGCGAAGAAGACTGGATAGGAGGCGAAGAGGTCACCTCGCTGCACGATCTTCGTCACCGCCGCCTGTGAGATCGCCGGTCGTGAGGTTGTCATCGCCGTTGGATGGGGCAGAAAAGGTTGGATCCGAGGCAAAGAGGTCGCCTCGCCGCACGATCTTCATCGCTATCGCGAGATCACCGCCGCTCCTGAGGTCGCCGCCCGCAAGATCGTTGTCTCTCCCTCTCTCGCTCATTTTTTCGTCGTTGAACCGCGCGCATCATCTACGACCGTCAGAAGCGAATTTGATAGTCGTGGATGGGGGGAGAGCCATCTTCCCCCTGCAAAGGGGGAGGATATCCATTAAATCCCAATAATAATCCACATTATATTTGAGAGGGGACTAGCACACACAAAATAATCTTTTTAAAATTACATTTAAATAATATATTATGTATATCTATAATGACAACATGAATAAATTAAATACTAATTTATATAAATATATCACGAATTTTTTTGGTTCCTCATGTAAATATTATCAAACACTAAAAAGTAAAATGTTATAAGAAAAAGTGTAAACAAAGATTTGCACGGAGTTAACTTATGATCAGTTTAAAATTTTGCCACCCATACTCAAATAATAATATTATTATATTATATATGTTACTTATATTTTTTACTAAACCAAATGCTATCAACACCAAATATATACTTTTAGGTATATTAGATAAAAATATTTAACTTCAATCATTATTTATATTTAATACATACATAATATGCATATATACACACTCCGTAAAGAGAGTTAAAAGTTGGATGTAACCCTACCATGAAATCATGTAATATGATTTAGATAATTAGTTTTTTAAAGTTAGATCATGTATGATAAAAAAACAATATGAATTAATTTTTAAGAATGAAAAATATAATTATTTATATAGATTATTGAAAGAAAGTTATAACTATTAAGTATATATTTCAAAATAAATTATTATAAAAATATAATTAATTAAGAAGTGAATGCATTGTGGTGGACATTTTTTAAAAAATAAACAACACAATATAATTAACTACGAGTTATAAAAAGATATAAATAATAACATAATTTACATATCATTATCATCTTTATCATTTCATCATCGATCTCTCCGTGCATATATATATATATATATATATATATATATATATATATATATATATATATATATATATATATCGAACCTTGCTATTGTTTTTAAGTATTTGTATACCTTGCTACTCACATTTATTTTTAAGTATTTGTATAGTCTCCTAACAGTTTAGTGTTATCACCATAATTATTTTATTTCATATTTATAATTTTTTTACATCAATAAATAATTTTAATGTAATTAACAATAATGTGAAATAATATCTTGAGAAAGTTATTACCATTAGGAAAACATATTTATAAATGTTTTTTATTTTAATTAGCTCATTTTATAATTTTAGATTAAAATTACTATTTATTCCTATTTTCTATATCACGGGGAGAATACATTTTCTCATCATGCATTTGAGTATATATATTTTAATATCAATTCGTATATAAAATGTTTAAGAAAAATTCTAATTATATACGTGGGTGTATGCAAAACTAAAATTAAAATAATGTTAGTCTTCTTATTTATTCTAAAAAATGAATGTTTCTAAAAAAATATTTTGTCTACAAATGTTAAAATTGAAAAATAAATTAATAAAATTTTATATTAAAAATTATTTTTAAATCTTAATATTTATGAACGTTCTTAAGAAGTTGGCTGGCTTCACCACTCTATGTATGTATATAGTATGCATATATAATAAAAAAATGAAAATGCAGAAGTTGACTTACGGCAATATTTCATTAAGGCACGTATAAGGCATCTCCCAGCACATTGAAGAAGTTGTGATCTGCGCTGAGGACATCTCTAAGCACATTGACCCCCCCCCCCCCCCCCCCCCCCCCCCTTCAATCAGCGTCTTGGGATAATGTGGTATGCGGAGAGCGAGGTCCTGCCCCTTTTTCGCCTTCTCCATGGCAACTTCATCAACTCCAGTCTTCGATCATTGAAGAAGTTGTGATCTGCGCTGAGGACATCTCCCAGCACATTGAGGAATGTGAACGCTGCTTAGTCGGGCGATTCTTTGGCAAAGGCATTGTGATCAACCTTCTTCGTGCAGAGCTACCGGTGGTTTGGAGCTTGTAGAAACCCTTGAAGATCATCGACATAGGTAACTTCTACCTAGTCTTTTGCTTTTCGGATCCTAATGAGAAGTTACAGGCATTAACGGGTGGCCCATGGCGTATAAGCGGTCATCTCCTGAACGTGGTGAACTTGAAGCCACTCTTCGACTGGAAGATGGTGTCCTGTCTTCTTCCCCGCTATGGATTCGTCTTCTAGGTTCGGCTTATGAACTACGATCTGATGTCGCTATCCTCCGCATTACCGAGTGTACTGGTACTCCACTGAGGCTAGACGCCGGCACCGACTGTACTGGCCAGGGCTGCTACGCCCGTGTTTGCGTCGAAATGGACCTGGCGGCACCGCTGAATCAGGGGGCATGGGGTAAGAACCCCTGATGGAGGTAAGTTCTTTCAAATCATACCAATATGAAGACATTTCTATGTTTTGTTTCAAATATGGGCACACAGGGCACCATCTCAAAGCTTGTCGTTCGCATACTCAGGCGGTGGCTGGCCCGATGGCTCCTGAGGGGGGTGTACTATTATATGGGCCGTGGCTCCGGGTGGTTGGCAACCATCGACAGCCCCCTACCTCCAACCGTCTGGAACGCAGTCGGATTGTTGCTCGCCGAGGCAGAACCAGGGACAGCATGTACCAGACCTGAACATTTTGCCGGTCGACCAACGGGCGGATTCTGTTCCTAGTGCTTGTACTGCTGGTGACGTTACAGAGACAAACGGCGAGTTGATGGCCATCACCTCTGCAGCCGTGTGCGATACAACTAGCACCCACCACTCTGTGGGAGTGGAAGGAGCACGCCTTGATCTTTCGTCATGTGTTGAATACCAGGTTTCAAGGGATCTAGACCCTCAATCTCATCTGGGTAATGAAGACCAGTCGGCCCACTCCAACACCTCATCTCATGTAATAGGAAGCCCTAATCTCTCTCTCAGCCCACACCCTCAGCTCAACCATGCGCTACCTCTCCCCTGAGGCCTGATCCGCAGGTTTCAAACATGGAGCACCATGCCGAGGTCATCCAACAAATCTTGGAAAGCTTCAAAGTGAGCACGGACAGCAGCAGGTGGAGGCCCACTCAGACTTTTTGGAAGCTAAAAGTCGGACTCGGAGATTATCCCCCTGTGCTCAGAAAGAAGACAGGATTGAAACTGGAGCATCCCCAGGGATCGGGCCCCTTTGCCCCGGGTATCTCGAAGGCAAAGGGGCATAAGGGTAAGGCTGGAAAGGTTCTTTCTTTCAACAAAAACTCACTTAAATAGCTTCCGCAGGCTAGGCAAGGGCCAGGGATGGCGCCTCTCTCCATCCCCAAATGAAGATTATAGCACGAAATTGTTGAGGGGATGCGCAGGGAAGTCAGGGATCGCCTCCTCGAACTAATTCATAAACATAACCCTAACATTTTTGTTTTTCTGGAAACGCACTCTGATGAAACGCAGATCCAAAGGGGTTATCAGACGACTTGCTCGTCGTGGCAAGGAGTGGTGCAGCCGGGCACTGGCGCTGGCGCTTCTGGAGGCATCATCTTTGCTTGGAAGGACGCTACCACCCAGGTGACCCCGGTCCATCTCTCTGCGCAATTTATGCATCTTGGTGTTACCTTGAATGGATTTACCTTTTTGCTCACATGTGTATATGCTTGTACCTCTCCTCTTATTCGTCAGGCCCTATGGTCAGAGTTGGAGAAGCTCCAGATTGGAGACACTCATTAGACCATAATGGGTGATCTTAACTGCATGTTATATCTTGAGGACAAGCGGGATGGGGCTCATTTCCAAATTTCTAAATCTGTAAAAATGTTGCATCACCTAGTTTTATCGAAGGGTTTTATAGATTTCAGGCCACAGGGCAACTACATTACTTGGTGCAATGATAGGCAGGGGGCTGCGGGAATCATATGCAGGATCGATTGCATCCTTGTTAGCCATCACTGGCTTAGCATATTCCTGTTACTAAACATTGAGCATCTCCCTAGAACTGCTTCATATCATTCTCCCTTGTTATTACAAACTGACATACTTAGAAAATGAAAACCCTTTTACTTTAAATATGAACACTATTGGTTTGAGCATCAAGGCCCAATGGACATTTGTTAAGAATGAGTGGAAAAATGACTGCATCTTCTCATCCTTAAGCAAAATCAAACACAAAACTCTTGCATGGAATAAGAACTGTCTAGGCAGTCTTGAGCATAAAGATGAGTTAGCACACAACAAGATTAAGATCCTTGAGACTCGGGATGCTGATGTAGGCCCGACCAATGAAGAACTCAATTCCTTCAGATCTATTTATAATGAGCATAATGTATACTTAAGACAAATCAGTGTAAAATGGTGGAGTAAATTTAGGATCAATTGGCTTAAGAATGGTGACAGAAATATTAGATTTTTCCACTTATCTACTGCCTTTAGAAGAAACAAGAACTTTATTCACTCTTTGATTGACCCCTCTGGCTGCACAATTAATGATGAAAATGACATAAGACATGCTTTTGTCAATCATTATAGGGAGATCCGAAAGCATGAACCTATACATGCCATCCCTCTCGTGAATTGGCCATCTCTTCCTAAGTTAGATGACTCCATTGTAGCCTGACAACCTTAGTATCCCTTGAAGAAATAAAAAACTATCTTTGGAACATGGGCCCAGGGAAAGCTTCCAGGCCTGATGATTTCACAATCGAATTTTATAAATCTACTGGGGCATTGTAGCACCATACAAAATTTTTTCAGTAATAATACTCTTCCACCTGAATAGTCTAAAACATCCCTCATCTTCATTCCCCAAAAGCAAAAACCTAATTGGGTTACTGATTATCATCCTATCTCCATGTGCAATGTTCTATACAGACTCACTGCTAAAATCATTTCTAATAGGCTTAAGCCATTTTTATCTGGGCCAATTGATCAGGCTCAATTTTCTTTTATCTTGGGTAGAAATATTCAGGAAAATATTCTTACAGTTCAAGAAATTGCACATTCGCTTAACCTTGGCAGGAGAAAAGTTTTTATTTATAAAGCTGACAGACTTTTGATAGGGTTTCTTGGCACTTATTCACAAATACTCTACATCTTATGAACTTCTCTCTTCAATTAATATCTTGGGTTGTTACTTGTATCCAATCATCAGTCTTTAATTGCACTATTAATGGTGTCACTTTTGAGTATTTTAAAAGTTATAAAGGTATTAAACAAGGCGACCCATTGTCTCCTTACATGTTCATCATTGTATCACATATTCTTACTTCCTTACTACATAATCAAGTTACTATTGGCCGCATTATTTCTTTCTCCATTGGCTCTTTCTCTCTTAGTCATCTTATGTTTGCAGACGAACTCATTATTTGTTTAGCTGTTACTAAGAGTAATTGCCTACAATTGAAGCATATTCTGAAAACATATAATAGGTTACTAACCAAAGAGTAACTATGGACAAGTCGGAGTTGTATCTACCAAAATAACTGAGCAGGGGGCATAGGAGCATAATTAAAGAGATTTTGGGCATTAAAATTGGCACCTTTCCTTTCAAGTACCTTGGTGTGCAAATTTCTTACAAGTATATTATTCCCTCTAGGAATCAAACTACCATATTGAATAAGATCTCTTCTAAATTGTCTGGTTGGAAGGGAAAGTTATTGAACTAGGAGACAGGGCCACCCTTATAAAATCTGTTGGTAATTGTATGTCTGTCTATGCTCTTAGTGCCTTATGTATCTCTCCATGTATTTTGCGTTCCTTAGAAAAATATTCTAGGTTTTTCTTGTGGAACTCAGGTATGGATGGAATCAGGTAATGCAACCCAAATCTGATGGGGTCTTGGATTGAAAAGTCTACATATGGTTAGGCCGGCTCTTCTTGTTAAACGTGTTCAAGATCTAATGAATAGAAAAAGTCATCGTGGAATGATCTTGTATATAATAAGTATGACCCCCTCCACCCTTGGGGGAATTATAATACTAAAAATTGTGCATGGAGCTGGAAAATTATTATAAACTCTTTTGGCAACCTCAAGTTAGGTTTGTTAAAGCTGATTGCTGATGGGTCTTCTACTTCTGTTCTCTTTCTCTATGATTCTTGGATATCTGTTATCCCTTTAGTTTGGTGCCCTAGTTATATTAATATGGATAGAATTTGCGAACTGCATTCTTATCATGTTTCTGATGTTATGACTAACCATGTTTGGAATTGTGACTTGATAAATGATCTCTTTGGTTCTCAGCAGTGCTTGTGCATTACTTCTATTTTCACTTCTCTGCACTTCAATGATGACATGTGGATTTGGGAAAATAATTTCAAAGGAATTGCTACGACTGACTCTATCTATAAGCTCATCTGTCGCCACACCTTGGATGGCCAGTTGCCCATCGGGTTTGGAACATTTCTGCCCCCCTAAGATCCAATACTTTCTTTGGAAGCTCACACATGATAGATTGCCAACCCTAGATGTCATTATTAGATTCAATACTACTATTAATCCCACTTGTCTACTTTGCGGATTTGAACCTGAATCTGTCTCGCATATTTTCTTCCATTGTTCTATTGCTACTCAATTTTGGTCTCTTTGTCAAAACATGATCAATTTTGCCTTTGAGCACATGCACAAATGGGATTTGGGGGCCTGGCTTGAGGAGGGCGCCTCACTGGACATTTGCTCAAAGAAAAAAATGCTCTCTTTGATCTCTCTCTTTTTGGTCCATTTGGGGCATGATAGAATGATATCCACTTTCGAGGTCAGAGGACAATCATTCTGGCAGCTTGAGTACAATGAGCATGATAGAATCCACAATCCTGATGCACACTACCCCCATGACTCACAATGGGTCAAGCGGCAGCCCCCGACTCACGGCTGTGTTAAAATCAACTCGGACGATTCCCTGGTTGCAAGGGAGGAGGCGGGGGCGCTGGCTTTCTTATTCGATCGCCTAATGGTTCTCTTATTTCTGTAGGGTCTTCAGGAGAGTGGCTACTTCTATTCTTGAGCTCGATGCTTGGGATCTATTTGCTGGTATTCAACAGGGGTGCAAGATAGGCTTCTCTGGGATCCATGTGGAATCAAATTCTGATGTATCAGGACATTAATATGCAATTTAATAGATAATCTGTAATATTCTAATATTTATCAATTTGCTAATTAATTTAAGTATACAACTAATTAAGTTAATTAGTCTCTTTGATATAAGCGTAACTTGATTGTAATTAAATTGTATAGGAATTATTCGACTTATTAATTGATATTGCAAGTATTTTAATATTAATATTTAAATTATAATATGATTTTAATGTTACTAAGTATTGTGAATCAATGGATCTAATTAATTACCAAATAGGTTGCTGAATTGATTAATTAGCAACACAAGATATTCACGGGGTGGTATGTGTAGAATTAGTATATTGAAATTGTTGATCACCATTTTCCATTAGCATTAGAAAATATTAGTACTATCAAAAACTGAAATAATTGTGTTACTTAATAAATTTAAATCGATTGGTCATTATGATTTCTTCTCAATTTATTAGTTAATTGAGTAGCTAGTATTCTGATATCATTTTTCATTTAATATGTTGGGTATTATTAATCATCATGGTTACATAAAATAGCATAATTAGTCACCTAAACTAATTTATAAATATGATGATTTAATATACCGACTTACTAAAAAAAAGAAAGAAAGAGACACTTTGTAGCAGGACAATTCACCTCATAATAATCTAGATTAATTGGTGAATTGCCACCTTACCATGAGTTGATAGTCATGCAAATTTGGAGAAAATATAGAAGTTATTTGAGTGGTGCAAAAAGAAAAAAGGGAAATGAAGATATGCTCACTTGATGTGGCCGAGCGTGGACAAAGTTTTATTTCATTGTGGTCGGCCATAAGGAGGAATAGGAAAAAATAAAGAAAAAGGAAAGAAAGAGGGTTAAAAGAAAAGGTTCTGATTTAGAAGATGTATAAGATATGCAAATTGAAGTGGCCGAACCAAAGAAGGAAAGGCAAAAGCAACAAGGCACGAAAAAAAAAAGAAGGAAAAAAAAATAGAAAGTTACAAGCTATGTATGAGGTAATTGATTTGTCCGATTTTATGATAATTTAAACATCTGAAATTTTAAATTTAAAGTCATGCATGCCAGATTGATTAAATCAATAAAGAAATTTGACTAATGATTTAGATATCAGAAGAATCAAAGTTAGGAAAATCAATTCTTTGATTCCAAGTTTAGTAACCGAATGTTCAATTCATTGTTAAAATATATTATAATGATTATAAAAATTACGGAACCTATAGAAAATAATTATTTAGCAGTTTGTTTTAGGAAAGAGTTATTAGAGATTTTGTGTGCTTTGTTATCCTACCGATTGAAAATTGTGCTAAAAATTATATATTTAGAAAAAAAAATATGAAATTCAAGACTAAGGACCTTGCGTAATGGTTCCAAATTATAATTTGAGTTAATTCAAAATAATTTGCGTAGAGAAATTTATGAATGTAATGAGTGGTATGATTTTTTACAAGTAATAATGAGATGTTTTTTTATCATGAAAATTTCTGTAAAATTATTATAATGAATAGAAATATGAAGTTTATGTAATGTTGTACTTTAGGAGGTTTGCTATCAAATAAAATAATATTGTAATTATTTTTACCTTTGAATCAAAAGTTATAAATTTTATAACCCGTGTTATTTAGTCTGCAGAAGATAGAATGAGTATCAAATGTGTGTTGAATGTTGACTTTCTTGAGAAGCTATCCTTGTGAGGTAAAATTTAAAACGTCGACTACTTAATAATAATGTAGTTCATAGTTAAGGAAAATTGGAATCACAAAAATTGATCGTTAATTTAAAAGATATGCATTTTCTTTTACCAAGTGCCCAAGATATCATAATACACTTTTGATGGGTAATAAAAAGATTTGAACACATGAATCATATATATTTGTCATGTTCTCTGTATGCTAGGTTGGTATTAATTTTATAATAATAATAATAATAATAATAATAATAATAATAATAATAATAATAATAATAATAATAATAATAATAATATGAACATATATTATTGTTATAGGAAAGAAGATTAATGTAAGAAAAAGAACGAGGAAAGTCTTTTGTTATCATCCATATAAGGTAAGTTGATTTCTCCTACTCTATGTTTTCACCTCTTTTGAATTCGGTGTGACATCGATTATTATATGTATTGAATATGAATTGATTTCGACAAATGTAATTGTGAAAAGTATATTTGAATGATTATATGATTGCACATTTGAAAAGCATATATGATATGATATGAATGAGTTATGAGAAGTGCAATCTTCTTCGATTTGAAATGGTATTTGATATGATTCATCTTCTGATATTCGATATATAATTGTTATATGATGAATTATGCATCTGCATCTGCCTGCATTGCATGTATGATGGTTGGAGCTACATCGCTGATCATGATGGGAGCCACCTCTAGAATCTAATCCATCATTTTGTTCCCCAATAATGTGATGAGATAGGTTGGAGCTAAGTGCTATATCGTGGGGAGTCGCGATGAGGGCAACCTCTAGAATCCGTAGGGATCACCTCTAGAATTCACCTATCGCTATATGATTGTTTCCCGAAAGGGATGAGGAAGAATGGAGTTAAGTGCTACATCGCCGATCACGATGGGAGCCACCTCTAGAATCCACCTACCGACCACTGACCAGTTGGTGATCCGTGCATTTATACGAGAGTGTTGCAATTGCATACATATGTTTGATATGATTTATATAATATTGATTGCAAGTTGAGTGTGATGTTTTTTATTAGTAGAATATATATGTAATTATCAAATATATGGAAATATCTATTTTGCTATTATGATTATTGCATGCTTTTTCATGTCACTCCGAATTGATTAGTTGGTAACTCATGGGCTATGAGTTAACAATTTACTGAGCCATTTTAGCTCACTCTGTTGTTTCTAACATTTTTCAGATAATTCTTGGGAATCATGCAAGGTGATAGTATTTGAAGAGTTCGTGATAAGATGAAAAGATTCGAGTCCCTCATATCCTTCTATTAGGATGTCTAGAGATTTGATTATGCATAATGCATATGTAATATTTTATATGTTGTAAGAAGGTAAAATCATTTTATGAAATGTAAAATTTAAGGATTATTGGTTTACTCTGATCATCATAAATTGTATAATTTATTTTATGATATCTTCATTCTTATGTATGTGATAAAAGAAAATTTTACGTCACGTTTTTGTAATCTTTTTCAATTTTATTTGATCGTCCGTAATAAGTCATGAACTCCGATTAAATTATGATTTAAATCGGGGTCGTGACATAACCTTCTTTTCATTTTTAACTTTTGTGCATGCTGTTCGGGATGACACCAGAATAATCGAGCTTGATGATGAATCGAGATTTCAATCTGTGATAAGTGCGCATAATTTTTAACGCCAATTAAATTAGATGATCGGCATCACTTCCGGATAGGCCAATGGGGTGGCAATCAAAAAAGAGAAAAGAGAGAAGTGAAAAGTGGAGGGGGGGGGGGGGTGGTTTCTTAGACGTTAATAAAAACATTACAACCTCACTGAAGCGCATTGACGACTGTCGTCGAACTCCTTGGACCCATTTTTTATATCCTCAACTTACTTATTCCCCTTTTGAAAATGGTCGAAAAGTTAGTAATTTTTTCCACTTGTCCTTTTATTCTTTTCTTAATTTATTTTTTCCTTAATTATTTTTATTTGGTATGTCAATTTCTTTATCAAGCCATCGTCATGCTAAATAAATGATAAATTCCTTTTTTCTCTCCGAGCACTCTTTCGCCCACAACTTTTTTTTAATCTTTACGACATTTCTTTTTTTTCTTTTTTAACAAAGCCACCAACCATTTGGTTTCATCACTTTTATCTCATCTGACATTTTTATTACAACATTTTTATCCATTTATTTTATATTACAAATTAACAATTATATTATCAAAGTAATGTCATTTTTTTAATAAATTAGTAAAAATATTATAATATGTAATAATTTAATTAGTCACACGAAAATGTTGATATATGTATAGAGTTAGTTAACTTCGTAATCATTTTAAAATTTAACACTTATTGTGCTTCTAAATTATTAATATTAGAATAAAACCAGTTAGCATGATCTATCATATGGATGGTTTCCTAGAATTACCAAAGTTCACATACAACTATTTAAGAACCGGTTCCCAACATTCTTATAAATACTATTGAAAACCTTCAATTAATATCCCTTCCACATTCTATCCTATGCGAGTTTCTTTCTTCTTATGTCACGCACACGATTTGCTTGCAAAGATTGTGGCATCAATTTAGATTCATTTTAATTTCAATTCTTCCCAAAGTATTATTAATTTCAATTTCAATCGAAATTGTGGGCAATTCATGAGGGCTTGCTTCGTTGCGTGAATCTTGGTATCGGCGGCTGTGACAATCATTAATAAGAACTCTTTATGCCCTTGGCGCATCAAGAACGTATTCAGTGATATTTTGATGTTTATCTTCAAGTTTTTGCACTTTAGTTGTATTCATGCACCGGAGATGTAATGTTGAGGCTGATGCCTTGACTTCTTTTAATCTTAGATTGCCACGCGATCTTTTTTGGTTGGACATACCACCTCCAAGTGTCCCCAGTGTTTTGTATACGGACTCTATTGAGTAATTAATGCATTATCTTTTTCTAAAAAAAGTTATATATTTTAATTTTTTTCCTTACATGTTAGTTTTTTTCACGTATCATTAGAATTTTATTTCTTTAAGGGGTCGTTTAATTGGGGAAGCGGGTGGGAATCGCAGATTTGTTCCGTCCGATTTCGTCAAACACTATCCCGGAATCCGATTCCGAGATGGAAATAAGATCGGTGAAATCGGGGTCGGTGAAATCGGGGTCACGTGACCCCGATTCCACCATTCCGTTTTAGGTGGAACCGGAGGCTGCCCCTTTTTTTGTTTTGTCTTTGATGTGATGTTTTCTTTTTCTTTTTTCAAAGTTCATTTTATTTTTTCTTTTTCTTTTCTCTTCACACACTATCTTCACTAAAAAAAATTATTTAATAGATATAAAATAATTTTAATAAGTGATTAATATAATATTATTTATTGCCTATTTTTTCATAAAAAATTTTAATATTTCATTAAATATAATTAATTTGAAAAATGATTTTTTATATTTAAGCAATATAATTTTTGACATAATTTTTCCCATAAAAATTTTTTATTTTAAAATTTTTATTTTAATTAATCATAAAATTATACTTCATAATTATAATAATCATTTTTAATTCAAAATCCATCCAAAATTCATCCATTACATCTACTTTTTCTATCACATCAATCATCTTATTCCTCCTCATCAAATTTCACTCCAACCAAATACACCCCGATGTCAATTCAACTATGCACTGAACTTAAGACGAATCGTAATTCCATTTCCAAACGACCCCTTACTATAGACTTGACATCAGAACTTATTCAAATTCTACCACACATATGCCAAAAGAAAAATCAAAACTTAAGTTCTGAATAAAGGATCACGTGACCTAGAACTCAAGTTTTCCTATTAGAACTTGTTCAAATTATACCAAACTTCTGCATAAAAAATTATAACTTAAGTTTTTTTTATTTCGTTCTTGTTAGAAGCAACTAGATAATTAGTAGGTCTAAAAGTAGGTGGTCCTACTTTTAAACATATATAATTATTTATTAATATATATGATACACATAATTAGTTTAATACTATATATTATATATGTATATATAATAACTTATAATGTAAAATTATAAAATAAATTTATTTTGATATAATAATAAATAATTACTTATTATAATTTAATTACTATTATGTTACAGTAAAATAAAAAAAATTTATTAATAAAAATTTCATAAAAATGATTAAATAAATTATTTTGAGATAATAATAAATAAGTTTTATTGTAATTTACTTAGTATTATATTACGGTAAAATAAAAAATCCATTATTAATTAAATAAATTAATTTAAACTTTATATTTATTATATTCTTGTATTACTATGGAATTTTAGTAATTAAAAATTTATCATTTTTAGGAGAATTATACATAATATAATTTATTTATATTAGGATCATATTAAGATATTATTTATGTTAATTATAATATTAATTACATATAAAAGAAATTTTGAACCAAAATTAGTATTAATATATTGTGCCAGAAGTTTTTTTTAATAAAATCCATATTTTTAATTAAGTTCAATATATACGGTAGTAAATAATAATATATATGCTTAAATAATTGATCAATTATAATTTTTTATTTAATATAATATTTTTATTTCATAAAATAATAATGTATAACTTTAGTTCTTACTCTTTATTTAAACACCTATTAAAATTTATCTGTCTAATCAATTTTTTTAATTCTTCGTCATTATATTTTTTATACAAATATCAAATTTAATTTTTTCTATCTAATTGATTAGTTGTCAATAACTAATAAGAATTTAAATTCTTGCATCCAAATACTACCAGAATTTGGCATTTGATATGTAAAGTACAATGCAACATATTTATCATATATTTCATATGATCTACAAGACTACTGAAAACAATTTGATAGTGTTGACTTATTGTGATTTGAGTCTTTTAAACATGCGAAGATTCTAATAACATTATCTTCTTTGAAATGATCTTAACATAGAAATGCATATTTCAGACTTATCAATCTTTCATAAATATTCCAATTTTTATGTATAATTAATTTTTTTCTCTTTTTTCATAAGAAGACATTAATTTTTGGTGAATATGTAATTAAATTTTAATTACAAATAAAAGATTATTCAAACTTATGATATATCTATAATTAAGTAATTTATTATAGTGTGGCACATTTGGCATAGATAAATTTATTCATTTGCTAGAATTATCCATCAAACACTTATCTATTAATCCCCTTTAAAAATTGAATATCAAAATGCTATTCTCTATTTTTTCACTATTATCCGATAATTAATTTATTATCTGACGATTAAATCATTTGTCAGTTGCTCAACTGCTAAATTGTCGAATGTTGCCTAATTATATCAATGATAACGTTTTAGGTTCTTTAATAATAGGAGGAAAAATTGGTTACCATCCCCCACCTATCACACACACATCTATGCACGAAAAATACATATATAATTCAATTTTGGGGATTTTTTTCTTCTTACCACGGAAGCCCATGAGCTTAATGAGGGAAAAATATAAATATGAAAATAAAAGATGTGGTCTACTTCTTGACTCATAGATCTAGACTTCTAGAGGGATCGAATTCAAATTTACATGTGAAAAGTTATGTGCTCATTTAGAGCTGCCTTTTAATCGTGGGATCGCAATATAATTATTTTTAGAAGCACTCATAAGTCAATATAAGAAAACAATTAAGGAAACATTAACTGGGGGCATGGGAGTTAAAAGGTAAAATGGCATGATTGCTATATTTATGTCTCCCCTGTTTTTGTTAGAATTCCTAGTTTTCTTCTACTTTGGTAGTGAATAAACGAGAAAATAAATATTTAAATAACAATAAAAAAAGGAATTAAACATTAATTAAAAGGAACAGTGAACGAGACCGTCTCAAAATCTAACTGCAGGATCAATCTAATCCATGAACTTTTTGTTCATATTGACAAATAATTGAGAGAATAAAACTATGTAAAAAAAAAGAAAAAGAAAAATGTCCATTGCATTTCGTCCTGTCGCAATCTCGAATTTTCCGAAGTAATGATCAAATTGAGGTCTTGAGTTTGACCAGTTTGAGTAGTTGTATGAAATATATAAAGGAGTCAGGACATTTGTGGTGTCGTTCTAAATTATGGTTAACATTTCAAAGTCTATGTCTTCATCTTTAGTACCCTTAGTCTTTCATGAGATCATAGAAATGCACCAACACCTTTTGTGACTAATTAAGAAGTTGTGATAACAAGTGATAAAAAAATTGTCCGAACCTTTAATATAATTAATTCATAAAAGTAACTTTGTTTAATTGACAATGTTGGAATCTTCGCTGGAATCATTGCCGGAGTCTTCGTCATCTTCGCCGCCTTCTTCGTTCAGACAAAATAGAGTGCAGCGACAGGAGTGCTCAAAGTCCGACCGTTAGGCAGTTATCATTGTTGATGTTTATACCGGTTTACATTTATATAACGTTTTCTTTTTCGTTTTATTCAATCTGTTATAATCAGGCTTTGTATATAAAAGGACACTAAGACTTTCTGGATGATTCAGTTCATCCGATTCCTTTCTGCATCAAAACCATTTGGTACACCTCTAGAGGAGAATTTAAAGCTTACTACCGTTGATTTTGACCAGTATGTTTCTCAAAAATATTCTACTGTTACTGATGATCCATTTCTATTGAATCCTGATTCTTTTCAAAGGCTTATTGGACGATTAATTCATTTAACACAGACACGTCCTGATATTACCTTTGCTGTTAGGCATCTAAGTTAGTTTATGCACAATCCCAAAGCTTCACATATCTCTGCAGCTATTCGAGTAGTCAGATATCTAAAAGGTTCTCCTGGATGCGGCTTGTTCTTCTCATCCACTGTTTCAAACTGTCTTACTGCCTACTCAGATGCAGATTGGGGTTCATGCCTAGCCACTCGACGTTCAGTATCAGGTTTTTGTATCAAATTGGGGTCCTCACTTGTATCTTGGAAGTAAAAAAAACAGCAAGTTGTAGCACGTTCTTCAGCTGAGGCCCAGTACAGGAGTGTTGCTCTTACAGTCATTTGGGTGGAACGTTTATTTCAGGAGCTCCAAATTCCAATCTCTTTGCCAATTACTCTCTTTTCTGATAGTAGGCCAGCTATCCAAATTGCAGAAAATCCAATTTTTCATGAGCGCACGAAGCATATTGATATAGATTGTTGCTTTGTTCGTGAACGAGTTCTTCAACACTTTGTTAGATTGCAGTATGTCCCTACATCTTATCAGCTGGCCGACATCCTTACTAAAGGTCTTTCTCGTCGACAACATGAGTTTCTACTTTCCAAGTTGGGCTGTTTGACATATTTCAGTCTCCAACTTGCGGGGGGCTGTTGGAATCTTCGCTGGAATCATTGCCGGAGTCTTCGTCATCTTCGCCGCCTTCTTCGTTCAGACAAAATAGAGTGCAGCGACAGGAGTGCTCAAAGTCCGACCGTTAGGCAGTTATCACTGTTGATGTTTATACCGGTTTACATTTATATAACGTTTTCTTTTTCGTTTTATTCAATCTGTTATAATCAGGCTTTGTATATAAAAGGACACTAAGACTTTCTGGATGATTCAGTTCATCCGATTACTTTCTGCACTAAAAATGGAATAGAAGAAGAGCAGGGTTTCTTCTCCAACTCCGATCTGTTTGCTGTTCATCCTTTTTCAGATCGATCGTGATCTTTTTGAATGAGTTAAACTCTGATTAAAAAAAAAGAGGATCATAAAGTGAGATGTAGTTGAATGATGATCTTTTTTACACGATCTTATTTACTTCTCATATTACTAAAATAATTATTTAAATAATAATTAATATAATCATGATAACAATAATTAATTTAGATAAAACTTAATATATATTGCTTACACTCTTATTATGTTTTGATGTTTAAAATTAATATAAGTTATTAAAATTTGATCTGACCATCAATTTAGATTGATGATCGAATTAGGTTGAACCGATCGGATCGAGTCAAACCAATTAATCGAATCATATATTATAAGCTAATAAAAAAGAATAAATATATTAAATAAATTTCTCTCATGTTTTTGGTTCTTTGTTAAATGTCTAACAAATACAATAAAATGAAACAGTTTAAAAGTCAAATAATATAATAAAATAAGTATTAATTAAATAATGATTACATAAATTTTTTTTTGTAATTATAAATAAAAGAATATCAATGACATGTGATGAAAATGAAAGAAAAAATGAAAGTATAAATTTTAATATATATATATATATATATATATATATGCAAGTAATGTGTTCTAAAAAATTTTATTTTTTTGTCCTATTATTTTTTCCATCTTGACCTAATCGAGTCATCTAAATCCGTCGAATCGGTCGATTGAACCTGAGTTTTGATCGAGACAACAAAGATGAGTTTAAGATGACCTGCGACCATTTCGATCGGTTTGGGCGGCCGAGTTTTACAACACTGATAAGTATGACTATATATATATATATATATATGATATTTGTTAGTAAAAAAAGATTTGTGTTTATTTTAAATTTTATAATCCTCTCACGATTTTTTTAAAAAATAAAATTTGGATCATGTAGACCTTGGGGAGGAGCATATCATACCAAGTTGTAAAATTATTATACCAACGGAGTAGATATAGAACATTAAAAATTAACTTGTGACTTATAAAATTTGCAGTCAGACAAATTATTAATCTGAAAACGACGAGGTCCGTTAAAAGAGCACGCCCTTTTTACCAAAGAAGTCTGACTTGGACGGCGTTGCCACCACGGTCGGCTTCGCAAGTGCTGCACGGCACCAAGGGCCACACAAATATGACTACGCGCCGACGCCTTCCCAACCACTTCCTCCTGCAAACTGCGAAGTGCGAACTGCATACTTTTCTTCGCAGCAAAACCCCCGAGAGGACAAGAGAAGGGATCCATCTCTTCCCTCCTCGTCCCTCTGCGGGATGGAGATCAAGAACCGGAGGTTGAATCCGGGCTGCAGCAACGCGTCCAACCCCTTCCACGAGTGCGGCGAGTACTGCGCCGGCGGGAAGCCTCGCGCCGCGGCGGCATCGGGTTCTACTTCGAACGCCGTCCCGTCTTCATCGCTGCGTTCACGTACGTCTCGCTGCCGCGCCGTCGCTGGTCTTATGCGCGCTCGTCCTGATGCGTTGTTTCGCAGCTGCAGCGGCTCAAAATGGCGCGAGATCTGAAGCGCAGCAGGGGAAGCATGGATCGGGGAGGACAAAGATGGTGGATGCTTCCTGCCCCAACGCGTCCAATCCGTTCCACCAGTGCTCGGACTACTGCTCCCGCAGGGCGCCGGAAGCGATCAGGAAACCGACCGGGCAAGAAAGATCAGGTTTTTAGTTGTTCATTCATCTCACTGAGGCTATTTTTTCTATATCGATATAGGAACCAAGCCACAACTTTTAATGCAGATTAGAATCTACAGCATGACTTTGGTTATTTAATCTGTGAAGGGAAAGCTCCTCAGTTCTCCTACATTAATGTAGAGCACTCCGCTCCACATTTTCATGTAGAGCCTTATTTTTCATTCACGATGAAATAATATATATTCATTTGAGTAAATTGATAATAAAAATATATCATCTAAGGCTAATAAATTACAACCGTTGATGACTTGAATTAGTTATATTTGTTAACATGGATCGTGATGATTTGATAATCGGATGATCTTGATTTTAATTATTTTTACTATTTAATATATATTTTAAATTAATATATAATTATTTTATTAATTTAATAAGTAAAACTAATGCTCAACATTCGTTATGCATCAAATGTTCTACGTATACATTTTTTTCAAGTATTTAATATGTAGCCTCTTTTTTTGCTTCTTTAAATTTTTGGAATAATTCCCAATATTTTGATGAGTTGTTTAGATTTTGAGCTATTAATCAACCTGCAATCCCCATCAGTCCATGTTTCTGATCCTCTTAAAATATGCTTCTGCTTGCTATTTAATTTCTAGGAATGCTGCCTGTTTGGGGCAATATATTAAAGAGGTGTTGAACTGTGAATCGGCCTGTGATGTCCATTGTTCAATGTTTCCGATAAATTAACTCTTGAACATATAATAAGCGCAGTTGTTATTATAAAAGGAAAAAAATATTTCTGATACATTGTACTCTGATTGCTCCAGTGGGAAATAGTATGCGTGTGGTTGATACCAGGAAAGTAGATCCTGCATGTCCGAATGCCTCCAATCCATTCCACGTCTGCACTGAACATTGCTCACAGAGGAGGCACGCAAGAACTCACTCGGATGGTTGTGAGCCTTACTTTTGTTGCTTTTTTATCTCTGTATCTGATCTGTTCCTTCTATATTTTGAAGTACTTACAAGGCACCGGCTGTGATCATTGTCTGCAGGATCCTTTACACTGCGTGAAAGGAAGAACGAGCTGAAGACAGGGGAGAGGACGGAAGTCAATCCCAATTGTGCAAACGCCTCAAATCCATTCCACAAATGTTCTGATTACTGTTTACAGAGAAGGAATGCAGCATCATAGATAAACAAGCAGAAGCAAACCAGTCTGAATTCATCTTTTCATCCTCTCCACGTTTTTCTCCTCAGTTACATATCGATTTGGTTATGGTACTTAAAAACTTCCATCTCGCTGTGTTTTGTTGATGTCAAAGTTTTAGCAAGACAGATTTGTTAAGAATATGTGCACGTGCTGCTAAGAAGTCCAACAATCTATAGAAAGTTGATACTCCTACTAATTGATATTTGCCTCTTTCTTGGGCAAGTGTCTTATCTATTAAATAATGTGCATTTCAAGCAGAAAGATCTGTTCCATTCATGACATTTGCTACTCTCTAACTCTTAATTCCTTGCAACGGTCTAGAACTCTCTAATTAGCAAATTGATTTAACTCTTTAAGTTCAACTATAGTCCACACATTTGGTATCCTGCACATTGCTTAGTATAAGTTTTTTTTTTTAAATGAAAAGGTTACTTATCAGCCAAAATTTGCAAAGTAATGAGCAACATGATTTGATTTTCTATGCCAGTGCTGGATTTTGCAATTGTCAAAAAATGGTAATAAGGATTTGATATTATAAAAAAGCTGCTGAGTGCGCCAAGGGAAGCTAGGTGTACCAGCGTTTCTGAATCTGTTCAGCACCTTTCTTAACCCCTTCATGTAAACCCCATGGGAGATGTCGTATGAGTATGGATAATAAAACTTGTTCAGTTTCATCCACCCGCAAGAGGGGGCTCCCAGGGGCGTCTCAAGTACTTGGCGTATAACATATTCATTGAAATTGCCCATCTTTCTCTACCAGATTATCACCTTGGGTGCCATCTTGAAGCGAAAAAAGACCTAATTTCGACTGCGGGTGTCATCTTGAAGCGAAAAAAAAGACAATTTCTAGCGGACCAAATTCCTTAAAAATAAAAAGCAAGGATAGACATCAAATTTATTCTTGAACTAGGTATTGCCCCTCAAGAAACCGACACACTAGGAAGACAAAAATTCAAAACTAAAATTGAGGTCAAAGTGTACAATGACCCACATGTGCATGGAGAAGGAACAAGAGAAGAAAAGGTGATCAAAAGTTTCCACGTAACACCCACAACAAAAGGATTAATGCCAGAGGTGGGCAAGGATTTGTTGATAAGCTTCCTCAGGAAGACACAAATTTCTGGGACGATAGAGATATGTCAAAGGGTCCTCCAGGATGGCCATCCAGGCAATGCTAGTGGTAAAGAGTTGCCAATAATGAATCAAACATATCTAGCTCTTGCAATATCCTGGGTGTCCATCAACCACAACTAAGTATCATCACATGCATTAAAAAGCAAATAGATAAAATGTGGTTTATCATATCAAAGCCAAACATATAAGCAAGTGAAGCCACATTCCAACTGTTCCATAAATGATATCACAAACCATCATTGAAGAAGAAAATGAGATTATCATTGACATGCGTAGGCATCCAAGCAAAATTACTTAGATCATCCCCCAAATTTAGGTAAATATTTCAACGGTCCTTCAATTTCAATTTATAATTAGATTGTCCCCGAATTTTATTTTTCTTGTACGCATCATCCCCTGACCGATAATAAGCGGTTTTTCGATTATATTGCTGACATGACATAATAAGGAACCAACCTCCTTCTTCGCCACACGGAGGGTGCGTAACGGGGGCACCAACACTCCCTTTTGCTTCCCCGCCACGTGTAGGGGGGAGGGGGGGGGGGGGGGGGGGAGTGGGTGGTTGCCGGCCCCCATCTCTTTCCTTGTCAAGGTACGAGGAAGTCCCAGGATGAGGCGTGCAAGAAAAATAAAATTCGGGAATAATTTAGTTACAAATTGAAGTTGATGAGATATTGACTTAAAGTTGTGAGACAATTCATATAATTTACCAGACGAGGGGTGGAAGAAATTCATGGTTCGAATAGTGCATATGTATTCCTACCATCTTTACTATGCCAGTAGAGCTACTGCGGGTATGTCAAATGCTCCACACACACACCTCATAATAATATATATATATTTCACTAATAAGAACCAAACTCATTCTTTGTTCCCAAAGTGTCCTTTATTTCAATGTAGGGAAAAAAGTCTCATAAAAGTAAATTGTTCTTTGATTTTGGTAACAACAAAACAAATACTATTACTAAATATTAATTGTACTTTGTCGTACTGGGAGAAAATTTCTCGCAAGATTTTCTTATTAACAAAGGAAAACGAAAAACATCATAAAAAATGTATTCACAAGAACAAACATGATATAAAGGGGATACTACTTATTCAATTAAGTAGGAGTCTCGTACCTAAATTTCTAACCGTCATAAGGTACAACATTAAGGCAGTTCAATGGACATAAAAACATCGACTGGCTAAAGACTTTTGGTTCAATAGTGTGCGCGGCAACCTACTGACCTCGTTATGGGCCACCCTGTGTTCATCAGCATTCGTATCCTTGTCGTTGTGGACACACATGATATCGTGGACCTTCAAGTTGTGCCCTCGCCGATCTTCGTTGCGCCGCTGTCAATATTGTCGATCGTCACTGCTCCTGTTGTCAATGATCATCGCCCGCCACCAACGTTTGTGCCCTCGCCGCTGTCGATCCCTGCCCTCACCGCCGTCGCTTGCGCCCTCGACTCTTATGATCCTCGCCCTCACCCCTGGTCGATCCTCACCCTTGCTGCTGTCGTTTGTGCCCCGATTCTCACCCTTGCCACTGTCGATCCTCGCCCTCACATTTGTCACTCACGACCTCATCATCATCAATCCTTGCCCTCGCCATTGACACTCAAGTCCTTGACGCCATCAACCGTCGTTGCTCACACCGTCTACCGCATTATTTGATCTACTATTGTATGTTCACCTGAGCCGCTTGGTTCATCTACTTGAATCGTGCCATCGCCTATCCATCGATTGCTGTGTAGATCGTCAATCCTACATCTAATAGGTAGGAGTTTTCATCACATTTTAAAAAGGTGGATGGCCAGTAAGCATAATTTAATATTATACTTAACCATCTGACTTTTTTTGTGCTTCAAACTTTTATTTTGAACTTTTCTTTAAACCAGCTGCACATTTTAAAAGTTTTTTATTTTTAAAAAACTATTGCAGTCAACCAAAAAATTCACCTGCATAATAGAATTCAGAATTAAACCAAGTGAAACATCGAGAAGCATTGAAGTATGATATTTATGGCATGATCTTAATTTAACTCATCATGGACTAATCCATGCTGCCTCTTAATTATATTAATTAATTTATTATAAAAATATTATTTTAAATTAACAGTTGTCTATTTTTTTAATGTTTAATTTCATATCAATTAATCAGATACTTATATTAAAAATGCAATAATCATAATTTTAAAGTTAAAATTTGTAGCACCAAAGTAAATCCGATATTGCCACGGTTGCATTTTGCAAACAATACGCTGTGACATTTCGAACTATTGCCATGCCATGCTCGCTCGCGTTCGTCCTCCCTCTCACTGGAGCTTCTTCCGTGATCTGCTTCTGCGCCACTCGCCGCGGGCTTACAGGTCACCGCGAAGTCCATCGCCTCGGAGGCACGATGACGTCTTCTGGTGGAATTCCGCCATCACCGCTTTCTTCCGGCACGGCGAGGTCGACAGGGCGCGCGATTACTTCGATAGGATGCCGCGGAAGAACCTTGTCACGTGGAACTGCATGATCGCCGGCTTCATTCGGAATGGTATGCTGGGGGACGCGCGGAGGACGTTCGACGTAATGCCCAGGAAGAATGTTATGTCCTGGACGGTCCTGCTGACCGGCTACGCCAAGTGCGGTCGGATCGAAGAGGCGCGGCGTTTGTTCAATGGGGCTCCCGAGAGAAACGTCGTCTGTTGGAACTCGATGATTTCGGGATACCTGCGGAATGGGATGATTGGAAGGGCTAGGGAGTTGTTCGATGAAATGCCAAGTAGAAATATAGTGTCGTGGTCGATCATGATCTCCGGCTATCTCAAGAACAAGTTAGTCGCGGAGGCGAGGGCTTTATTTGATCAGGCGCCAATTCACTCTACATCTGTTTGCAATGCTTTGTTGTCGGGGTACGTGGAGTTGGGGCGCACTGATGATGCAGAAGATTTGTTCGATCAGATGCCCGAAAGAGACATTGTCACGTGGAATACGATGATTACATGTTATTCACGTGCTGGTAAAATGGAACTCGCGGAGCGCTTGTTCCAACAGATGCCCGAGAAGGACATTGTATCTTGGACTGCAGTTATGCACGGTTATTTGCAGAATGGAAATGTGAAAGATGCACAAAGAGTATTCCAGATGATGCCTGATCGAGATGTAGTGGCATGGAACACAATGATGGGAGGATTTGTCCAGAATGGAATGTTGGAGAAGGCTTTAATATTGTTTGAGGAGATGCCAGAGAGAGATGTTGTCTCGTGGAATACCATTTTGCAAGGTTATGTTCAACACAATGACATGGCTGGTGCAAATTGCTGGTTTCAGAAAATGCCTGAAAGAAGTGAAACCTCATGGAATACATTGATTTCTGGGTACAAAAACGATGAGGCATTGGCTCTCTTTCGGAAGATGGTGAGAGAAGGATTTTTTCCTGACCAAGCGACACTTTCTATTGTAATCTCTGTCTGTGCCTCTCTTGTTGCCCTTGGCTGGGGCAAAATGCTTCATCTTTATGCAATTAGAAGCTGTTATCAGCACGATGCATTGGTCATGAGCTCAGTAATTGCAATGTATTCGAGGTGTGGTCTGATAGATGATGCCACCAGGGTGTTTGATTGCATTGTTAAATTAGACACAATTGCATGGAATGCCATTATTGGAACTTATGCTTACCATGGATTTGCAGTTGAAGCTTTCAAGCATTTTAATAAGATGACTCGAAAGGGTTTCATTCCTGACCAAGCTACATTTTTGAGCATTCTCCTAGCTTGTGTTCATAAAGGATTGGTTGATGAAGGATGTCAATATTTCAGGTGTATGCAAGAAGATTGGAACTTGGTTCCAAAGCCTGAACATTACTCGTGCATGGTGGATCTCCTTGGAAGAGCAGGACTTGTCACACATGCTTATGACTTAACCCAAGAGATACCTGTGAATCTTCAGACAACTGCTTGGGAAACTTTGCTGAGTGCTTGTAGAGTGCATGGGAACTTAGAAATTGGAGAGGTTGCTGCAGAAAGAGTCTTGCATGCTCAACCAGCTGATGGAGGAATGCATACCCTTCTGTCAAATATTTATGCTGAAAAAGGGATGTGGAGTAATGCAGAAAGTGTAAGAGTGTCAATGAAAGACCAAGGATTAAAGAAAGAGACTGGGTGCAGTTGGATTGAGGTAAAGGGAAAAATGTGCTCGTTTTTGTCAAATCAAAAACTGGATCCTCTTATGGAGGAAACCTGCAGAGGATTAGATAATCTCTCCCTCCTAATGAAGGTTATGAGTTGATTGGTCAGCTTAAATACATTATTTGTCCTACTACAAATATTCTTCAGTCATTTGAGCCTTTGGGGAAGGCGTGGCACATCATTTCGCTGAGGGATGCCAGAGTCAATGCTTGGTAACTTTTACCTCAAGCTGGTTAGATATGCAGGCAAGGATCTCTAAATTCAAAATTTGAACTCTGAGATGGTACCAAGTCTCAAGCAATATTTTTTGGTTGAATTATGCTATCCAATGGGGTTTTCCTCTAAAATATTTTTTGGGAAATTTTTTCTGTTATTTTATGGTACCAACTTTGCTTTTATTTCATGTGTTCACCATTTTGGTTCCTAGAATGAGAGAACGATATGGAAACACAAGATAGAGGCACAACTGTGGAACACCAAGAGGAACCAGAAGCCCAAAGATTTGCAGCTGAAAACAAGGACGGAGCCTCAAGGCGATCACCATCTGCAAGGTACCATCCCTCTTCCAATTTCCATAATTTTCCTTATCTTTTTTTCATTCTCCATTTTGATGTGCTTGACTGATGGGAATCCATTTGTCCGCTCCAAATATCATATCAAGATTGTTTTCTTTTTCTCACAATTAATAAGTTTGTATTTGACCAAAATCGTTTATTGATGTTAACAGGAAATTCTTGAGGCACTTTTGGCATATGTTAAAAAGATCATTGATTGCATGAAGAGGAAAAATTAACACATTTAATTACACATGCAACAGAAGAGAAAGGGAGTGAGAGGGTCAAGAGGTCTTTTGATTAAACGAACCATGTTGGTAGAGCTAGATGATGAGTATGTATATAGCTAAGTGCTTTATTGGGTTGGCTATATGGGTATTGGGCCATCACTATAATGCATGGGTCATTACACTTTGTTGAAAATGGTGTCTTGTCCAAGATAATGACTCGAATATCTTGACGGAAGCTGTGCCAGTATTATTTTACTATACCCGGGAAGTCAGCAGTTCCCGTGCCAAGTAACAGGATGACTCTTTCATGATTTCATCTCTAATCCATAACGTCTGGTCAGAAGGAATAAAACAACAACTCCACTTGCTGTAAATGCAAGAAGCCATGTTCAATAACAAAATTCAGTATATCAATGACTCACAATACTTCCATGTGGAATACCATTTCCTGATGTCTTGTTCTTGTAGAGCTCATCTCCTTGCACCAGAGTTAATATTTATTTCCGTTGCAAGTTGCATATGACAATCAATTCAAGGATCGCTACAGCTTGAAACACCCAAAGATGAGGCCTCCTGATGAGTTTGATTGTCATGTACTGTAAAAATTTTGTAGCTTTTTTTTGTTCTTAATTATGTTTGTTTCATATATTTAGTTTGCCAACTCAAACTTCAAGTTGCTAGTGTACCTTCTGCCTTGGTCTTCAATCTAATAAGAAATGGCCGGTTTTGCCTGCAGACACTCGTGAGTTCGTACATGTAAATGATGCCATCTTTTATATGTTTTTGTTGGAGTGTTGGCTTTTGTTTCACAAGGAAGATGGATTATTTTTAAGAACATAGGTTATCTCAGGAGACAAATAAAAGACATCTCTGAAGAAAATAATAATCTGGAAATAGGAATACGCGTATTACAGATGCAGGTAACTTAACTGTAAAACTTTTGTCCAAAGCATGACTAAATATAAGCTTAATAAAACTGTGCAGCAGAGCGGCGGATAACATGTGGTGGAGTGATTAGAGAACTTGATAACTCTAACTGGCCATCAGACATCATCCTCAACGAGCTTGCTTAAGAGAGCAGTGAGCAGTGCATCTCTTCGGTCGGCGCGGCTCTCCTCCCTCAACCTCCTCTGCTCCTCCATGGTCCGCCACGCCTGCTCCAGCATCTGCCTCTCCCTCTCCAACTTCTCCATCGTCTGCCGCCACTCCCACTCGACTAAGCGCCGCTCCTGTGCTCTCCTTTCCATGGTGTCATGCCATTGCAGTTCAACTTGCTCTTGCTGCTGCAAGAAACTCCGTACCAATTCCTGGATGCTGTTGCTGGTTACATTTGTTCGTTGCTGCGGATGCATCCTTCTAGCATCAGCCTTCTTTCTCATCTTGAGTTGGTGTTCCTCGTTTGCTTCCTCGTTGCCGTCAACCGAAAATTCACCGAAAGATCTCTCTCCTTTAAGCCTCTTGGGTTCCCTCTTTGCACGGGGTTCACCAGATCCAGAAACCTGAAGGCGTCCCTTCATGTTCTTTCTCTGGATGGTGAAGACGGCCTGCAGCACCTCAAAGTCAATCTCTGGTTCTGCAGTCCCTTTACCCTGAGAGATCATATAACTACGATGATAAAACTATAGTGCATCAATTGTTACCATATGATTATGATCGTACCAAGGCAGCAATCTTTACAAGCCAAGCTGAGTTAATTTGATAAAAGTAATTGTTTTCAGATGCAAAACAAATATCGTTTCAAGTTTAAAGCTTTCATCTGCAGCTTCACTGCATTACAGTTGCACTTTTTCCCCTAAAAAATGGGCCAAATATACTTAGAACTTATATGACAACATCTTGATACGGTTAAGAAATCAAGAAAAATAAACTCCTACTTTTGCATCCTTTTGGAATCATTTCAATTCCCAGGACCACAAAAGAAGTGATTTGGTTCATTCCAATTAAAAACTTAAATGGAAATGTTGTACATTTGGCTCGTTCCCATACACTAAAGATTCCATCTTCGCGCAATTATCAATTTAACCAGTTCACATGTCTCAGACTCTCAAGGGATTAATGAGAAGAAAAAAAGACGTGAACGAAGAGGCAGAAAGGCGTGACCTTGTATCGATCCACGAGGCTATTCCACATGCTCCTGCACTGCTCCGGCGTCCTGCGATGGCCCCGGTCCCTCATCCCAGCCGCCGCCGCCTCCCATAATATCGTCTCGCTCCGCGGCAGCGCCAACCCCCTGATGTCCTGCTCCATCTCCGCCCTGATGACGACGAGGTCCCTCGTCTCCTGATGGTTCCATTGCTCCACTCTTTCCTCCTCGACACTCTGACGCTGCTGCTGCCGTCGCTGTTCATGAAGCCCCCGGCCGCCACTTGTTTCCCCCAATTGGGTAGCCGGCAATGCCGCCGCCTGGTTTAGCAGGGCACCGAAGCCATCCGCTACGGCAAGCTGTTCGGTGAGGTCTCCTCCATGTCCTCCTCCTCTTCCGAGCATCATTTGCTCCCAACGGCGCAGCTTTGGTTCTGAATTCTTCCCCGTGGTCGTCGTCGTCCCAATTTTATTAACCTCCGCGTGGGAACATTGGAACCGAGTTCGGCTCCCGAACTGGAAACCATGGGAAGAGACGTCAGACGTGTGACCTCTCGTGTAAGTGGCTGTCGGATGACTCTGATTATATTATATTTATATGAATAAAATGAGTTCAAATTACTATTTCTAATTAAGAATACTGGACATATATATATATATACATGTAGCAATCCAATGTTAAAAGTAGGTGCACAAAAGTTTGAAAAATAATTCTACTAGTGAATTTGCTTTTTATATTGCAAGCTCATATATACAGATACAGTTTTTTTTTCCTTTTGGACTCATGTTGTCACAAAGGAGTTGTATGTACCCAAATTTTAATTTTTAATCCACATTCTCTGGAAAAAAGTTTGGGATTCGAATAAAGAAGGAATACCCAATAATATTACCACCTATTATATTGTTATTCTGACTATCGGGAGAAGTGCATGCAATGATAATGACAAGTGTGGTCAAAACAGCCGCGTAAAAGTAGTAACAGCGACACGGAGATTCGATGCGCGTATTCGTGTGTTTCATTGTCTCCCCTCGCCTTTTGTGAACGCCGACGCAAATCTACGCTATGTTTCTTTCTGTCGAACGAATGAACGATTTCTGTGTTATATAATTAATATGAACGAAAAAAAAAACTATTCCATAACTACATGAACATTAATATATACTGAATAAATAAAAAGTATCTAACTATACATTAAAATGTTGTTAAGATATGATTATCTGGGAAAAATCTAATGTTTCAATTCGAAGAAAGTAGGTGGACATTCGTTATTAATTAATTAAAAATGAAAAGGAAAGAGTCATGTGGTGTGATGTCAGGATGAGTAAATCAAATTATTTGGATCTCCATGCAAAAATTCTCCGAGACGGCCCAGAAGCTTGGCCAATTTGGATGCTTAGTTATGACAGGTTGTCAGGTTTTCATAATAATGATACGAAAATATTAAAAAAATTATTTCTATTAACGTTTACGTTTAGTGATTTAACGTTTTATAATGTTTTCTAAAGTTATTCTTATTCAAATATATTATCTCTTTCTAACTTATCTTATTATTTTGTCATTTTTATTTTATATCATTTAATTATATTTCTTTTTATATTCATTCTTAATTAATTACAAATGATTTATATGTTAACCATGAATGAAAAATAATTTCATAATTAATATTTTTATATCATGAGTGCACTACATAAAATTTATTATCAATATAAATTTCTCTATATTTTAATAAAAGAATAGTTGTGAAATTTTATTTTATTTAATTAGAATATAAATATTTAATTTATTGTATTATAATATAATTTGTATAGTGCTTAAATTAAATAATTTGTCATATGACTAATTATATAATTTTATATTCATCAACTAATTTTACCGGTAAGTTTATCAAACACTTATTTGTTATAGTTTTTAACCACTAATCATCATCTTTTATCCACTAACTATCGGCTACTTAAACTATTATTCGCTTATCAATCACTAATAATGTCAAACTGATCCTTATACATAATGTACATAATCAAATCATTATTGTGGTTCTTTTTTCTATCCAACTTGATTGGATAATCCAAACTTAATTTGTAATTACACTTATTAGATATTTTAATAATTATAGTTATTTAAATCTAAAAACACAATCTGAATTAATTGTCTCGGGGTGCACAATATTTTGGCATTGTTTGATATGTCCAAATGGTAGAGAATGGAATTTTATCTTAAGTGTTTCATAGATAGATCTTATAATATAAAAGTCTACAAATTACTACCATTGAGGGTCCCACATTTTATTCCTAATATACTCTTATTCTTTTTAATACAAATTTTAACGTAATTTCTTATTTTCTATTTACACATTTTCACATCTTTAAATTTAGTTTATCAACATAAGATTTTGTTTAAAATAATCAATATTTTTTATAATAATATTTCAATTAATAATACTATTCAAAACAAAATATCATAAATCAATTAATATAAATATCATATAATGAACATTATAATAAGATGAATAAATTTCACTAAATACTCGTCAACTTTGGCCAACGTTATTCTATAATTTAAAGACTGTCATTCATCTTTTAACTTGTTTCATCAATTATCCTTTTGACTTTTGACAGATCATTTCTCGATTGCTCGATCGACGTAACATTCACGCGATAATTAATTTTCTCTCTCCTTCACGTTCTGCCTTTCCTTGATCCGATTCTATGGCATCATCAACCATAGCATCTCTCTCCCTCCTTGAATGAAATTTAGTGCGATTTCGGGGCTCCCAATAGGCGATTGCTTTCGACTTCGATCGAAGTCTTTTTATAGCGCACGTTCCATCGCTTAGTCCGCCCCATCTGCGTCATTCCGTTGCACGTTCCGTCGATGTCGTGCATCCGCTTGAAGCGGTCGATGGTGGAGCGAATCTCACGCTCCCGTTGATGACCACGAAGGTCACATATCATTACATCTCCCACTTGACCAATGTGGTCATGCAATTCCAACACTTTCATTATCTATATAGTGTTATCGCGACTTCAATACTCCCACTATTCATGAGGTATTAATAGGAGATGAAATTTCCTTTTTGACTCATGTATTCCTGAGTCTCATTAAACCAACATGTTTAATGAATATTCCTGCTGGAATTCTCTTTGTAAGAGAATCAACTAACATGTCATTTGTAGGCATATAAGCTACTGTCACTTCTTTCTTTTCTACTATGTCATGTACATAATAATATTCGATCTCTATGTGTTTTCCTTTAGAATTGTTTGCTCCACTGTCTATCAAACTTATTGCAGCTTGATTATCACAGTACATTTGTAATGGTCCATTGACCAAATTGAGCCCTAGTTCTAAAAGAAAACATCTGATCCACGGCATGGGTGGTTGCCATACTACAGGCAATATATTCAGCTTCTTGTGTATGTCTAGCCACACATCCTTGTTTCTTGCTATCCCAAGAAACAGTTGCACCACCCAATAAAAATAAGTGACCTGATGTGAATTTTCGATCATCAATATTCCCTCCAAAATCCGCATATGAGTATCCTATAACCTCAAATGTATCAGGTTGGTATGTCAATTTCAATTGTACAGTACCTTTTAGATATCTAAGAATCCTTTTAATAGCTTCCCAATGTACTTTTCCAGGATTGCTTTGATATCTACTAACTAGACTTACTGGATAAGCCAAGTCAGGTCTTGTACATAACATTGCATACATCAAACTACAAATTGCTTGTGCATAGGGAACATCTAGAGGTTCTTGCCCTATGTTGGGACATTGACTTTTACTAAGTCTTTTCCCAATCACAATCGGTATCGGTGCTGGAGTGCTATTCTGCATTCCAAATCTCTTGAGTATCTTATTTAGATACTTTTCTTGACTTAAACTCAATGTCCTTGAGTTTCTGTCTCGAATAATTTGAATTCCAACAACATAGGAAGCATCGCCCATGTCTTTCATTTCAAACTCTTTGCTCAATTTTTCTTTTATTTTATTGAGCATTGTGACATCATTTTCTGCGAGCAAAATGTCATCCTCATATAATGACATTGTTATGAATTTGCTCCCACTCTTCTTGATGTACACACAATGATCCAATTTGTTTGTAATAAAACCAAATTGGATGACCGTCTCATGGAATTTTTTTGTACCATTGACATGAAGATTGTTTTAAGCCATATAATGATTTTTTCAGCTTATATACTTTGTTCTTCTGACCTTCTACCTAAAAACTATCAGGTTGTCGTATATATATGTCTTCACTCAATTCTCCATTGAGGAAAGCATTTTTACATTCATTTGAAATAATTCCAAATCCATATATGCAACTAATGCTAAGATGACCCTTATGGATGCAAACTTAGCTACTAGAGAATAAGTTTCATGAAAATTAATTCCGACTTGCTAAGTATAACCCTTGGTAACTAATCTTGCTTTGTGCTTTTCAATCGTACCATCAACTCGGTAATTTTTCTTGAATATCCATTTGCACCCTATGGATTGCCTACCTTCTGGCAAGTCACATAGAGCCCATACGCCATTTCGATCGATTGAGTCCAGCTCATCTCTCATGGCGGCCAACCATGATTCTGACTCAGAAGAAGCAACTGCTTCATCAAATGAAATAGGATATGTTCAATCCTCTGTATCAACATCGACGGCGTAACACGAAGCTTCTCATTCGTACAGATAATAGTCATCCAAATGTGCGAGCGTCGTCCGGACCTCTTGTTGTCGATTATACTCGTGGATTGTATGGGTTCCTCCACTTCTGCCAAAGTTTCATTATCATGTATAGGTTCTTCTTCCACTGTTGGACATATATCCGACGTGTCTTCTTCAGAGTCGACATTATCGCCAAGGATAATTAGAGGTTCTTTTCTGTCCTCTTCTTCATGCATATCTTTCTTTTCATTTTCAAGAAAAGTTGCATCACGACTCTCGATTAGTCCTTTTTCATCATGAAAGAACCTATACCCTTTGGACTTATCACTATAACCAATAAACCTGCATGTCACCGTCCTAAAGTCCAGCTTGTCCCTAAGTTGACTTGGAACTAGTACATGCGATTTACATCCCCATTTTCGAAGATGACCCAACTCGGGCTTCCTGCCATTCCAAAGTTCATATGGCGTTGATTCTACGAACTTAGTGGGAATTCTATTTTGTATGTAATTTGTAGTCATCACTGCTTCACCCCAAAAAATTTTAGGGAGACCTGAGTGTGACAACATACATCTAACTGCATTCATCAAGGTTCTATTTTTTCTTTCTGCTACATCATTTTGTTGTGGTGTATAAGGCATCGTAGTTTGCCTATTTATGCCACACTGAATACAGTAATTTCCAAATTTCCGAGAGGTGTATTCCCCTCCTCTATCTGTCCTTAAACATTTAATTGGTTTTCCCAATTTAATTTTCACTTTCATTTTATATCTCTTAAATATTTCAAAAGCTTCAGCTTTTCTTTCCAAGAGATATACATGGGAGAATTTGGAATAGTCATCAATGAATGTTATAAAATATTCTTTATTTCTGTGTGTTGCGACACTCAATGGACCACAAATATCCGAATGAACCAATTCTAACAATTCTTTTGACCTTGTTCCTATCGGAAAAGGTTTCCGAGTCATTTTTTCGGTCAAATAATGTTCACAAGGCAATGTTCTTACCCCTGATATGTTAGGTACAATGTTCATTCTAATTATTTGTTCCATTTTCGTTTTTCCTGGGTGTACTAGCCTCTCATGCCAGAGATCAAAATCAGATAAAAGACACAAGGAATACTCAGAAGTCACATTAATTGATTCATTATTAACTACTGGAAGACAAAATAAGTCATGGTCAGGTTCAAACTTTCCCATGGCTAAGACCTTGTTGTTCTTTCCTATAGTTACACGACCTTTATAAAATCTAACTTCAAGATCTTTTTTAAGGAGAGTAGGAACAGAGACAAGGTTTCGACGAATTCCAGGTGCGTATAGCACATCATGAAGGATCATGATACTATCACCCAGATCTAACTTGTATGTACCAATACCTTCAACGTCCAGATAGGTATTGTTTCCCATGAATATCCTCTGTTCACCTTTTTTTAATTCCTTGAAGTTAGTCAAGCCAACCTTGGTCTTTGCAATATGGCGAGTCGCACCATAGTTGATCCACCATCCTTCAGCGTCTGTCGTCGTAGCATTGCACTTGACGACTCCAGCAAATTCAATCTTGTTGGGGCCTTTATTCTGCGGAGTCTTATTCTGACTCGGCTTCTTTCCTGTGGGACAATTGGACTTGAAGTGCCCAAATTTTCCACAATTGTAGCAGGCTCCCCTTGGTACTTTTGAACGTTATCCTTTGAATTGCTTCTTGTTGGGACCAATGTTCTTCCGATGGTGAACGGCATGAGCTTCTTCTTCTCCAGCTTCTTCAGCTTCATATATTTCAATCTTCTTTTTACCTTTAGCCATATTTTGTTCCATGGCTAGTTGAGCTGGTAGATCAGCGACTGACTTAACTGTTCCGTTAAGTCGAAGTGTAGTGGCAGCCATGTCAAAAGAGGAAGGCAAACTATTTAGAATAGTTGCCACTTGCATGGTTTCAGGTAGGACTGTTCTTGCAGCAGCTAGATCTTTAGCCATAACGACCATTCTGTTTACATGATCTATTACATTGTCATTCTCCTTCATTTTATAATTATTATAATTATAAAAAAGGAGTTGCACATTAGTATTTGTTTTGTTATCATATTTATCTTTGATGGCATTCCACAAATCATGTGCAAATTCTTGGGTTTCAAAGACCCTAATCAAATCATCCTCCATGTGAATCATTATAAATGATCTAGCTTTATTGTCATTGCGCTCCCACAGTTCCATTGCTTTCTCATGCGCCTTCTTTTCTTCATCAGTGGTATTCTCAGAAAGCTTAGGTGCAGGAGTGTCAATTATTTTATATAGGTTCTCATGCATCAGTCCATCTCAAATTTTTCGGCTCCACATATCATAATTCATACCATTCAACTTTTCCCATTTTGTCATTTCAGATGCAATCATTTTTGAAGACATTTTGCTAAAAATTGATCTAAAAGTAAAAGAAATAGAATGAGAATTGCTAATTAAATTGAAGAACAGAAAAATAATAATAAAAAAATTCAAATTTAGATTCAAATTTGAATAAATTCAAAGTTATATATATAATAAATATTTAAACTCGAATGAATCCTTTAATAAAATAAATTCGAACAATCAATATATTGGTATTTTTTAAGAAATAAATTTCACCAAAAATAAATAAAAATAAAAAAAAAATTAAATTCAAGATGAACGTAATTTCCAAAATGTTTGAGTATATCGATATATATAGAATATTAAAAAAAGTTCGAATTAATAAAAAATTATTCCTTTTATTATAAAAAAATATTATTTAAAAAAAATCCAACAATTCTAGTTAACAACTACTTTAGACAGTGTACAATAATTATCTAATAACAACAGGCTGTAATTCAGAATTGCATATAGACAATTAAAGAATAGAGCTGTAGTTCTAATTCATGAACAATAAAGAAGCTAAAAGAAAATTGATGCAATAACTATTCGTATTCGACTCCAACAATATATCTATAATTTGGTTTAAAAGCTTAAGCTAATCTAGTGTTATGATTTAATATATATATATATATATATATATATATATATATATATATATATATTTGTATTCTTATGAGACTAGAGAGACTAAATGCTATATGGCTTTAAAGACTGATAAACCAGCAAATAACGATGAATCTGGAATTTAAATAATAATAATAATATGTTGGCTGAAAATATAAATTAATTGTTGACTGAAAATAATAATATGTTAATACAAAACTATCTCCAAATGTGGTTACTAAAATTAGAAATGATCAAGATAATGATAATAACCAATATGAAGTGTTTTTTTTTTAAAATAAAATTAAAATACTTCTGATTTAACAAGTTAAACGAATATCGCAAAAAAAATATGAATTTTGACTTTAATAAATTACACACGAAAAAATATATTTAACAAATCTATATGAGTCGAAATTTATAATGATGCCTATAAAAAAAATATATATATATATATTTAGAAAAAAATTGTGCAATCGTCTAGTCTAGTTATATTTTGGAGGCTAAAATATAATATTGGCTAAAATATAATATGCATATGACATCATGTGGACAAGATTAATATGTATGCTAAGAATGGATGGACAAGATTAACCTGCGAGGCTAAAATACGCAGAAGTATTGTTCGTCTTTCTCGAATGAGACTGCGCGTACCTTTCACCGAAGTAGATATGGGGATGCTGGGTCACCGGTCGGAGTGCGTCGCAAGAGGAATTGAAAGGCTAGCGAAGGTTCACAGCTTGCGTGGAAAGGCTTCGGCAGTGCCAATTTTGGATCTCCTATAGCAGAGCCCGTCGCGGATTGATGAGATCAGGGGAGAACCAGTTCGCCAACTGAGAGTTTCTTGTTATCGAAATTGATCGCTGTCGAAGGTTCGCTGGAGGGGACGAATGGTTCTGGTGATGTTGCTTGGGGTTCTCGCACAATAGGGAACGACCGTTGCCGGAAGTCGCCGGCTTGGCTCTGATACCACTGAATGAAATTTAGTGCGATTTCGGGGCTCCCAACAGGCGATTGCTTTCGACTTCGATCGAAGTCCTTTTATAGCGCACGTTCCATCGCTTAGTCCGCCCCATCCGCGCCATTCCGTTGCACGTTCCGCCGATGTCGTGCATCCGCTTGAAGCGGTCGATGATGGAGCGAATCTCACGCTCTCGTTGATGACCACGAAGGTCACATATCATTACATATCTTGGTCATCGGGATTAGTATGGTACGGGGTCAATCCGATGAAAGTTTCGAACCAGCTCATTGGCTAGAAGAATGTTGTTAGTGATTCTTCGGTCCTTAATGAATGTTGATTGGCTTCCGGAGATGATATCAGGGTCGACAACCTGCAAGCGCATAGTGGCTTTATGCGTCCTTTACTAGTGATCATTTAGCCTTTCGAGCAACTGGTCCACATGACATCATTAAAAAATAAAATAATATTAAAAATAAATTTAAAAAATAAAAAATGGGATGCCGCTCCTCTACGACCTCTGATTGTTGACGTGATGGCGGGTAGCTGCTACGCCGGCACGTGCGGGGACTGCTACTATGGGAAGTCCGCTATGCCGGCACGATAGGGGGCTGAAGGCTTTGTGTGGGCATAGGGGTTGTGGGGGAGGGGCGATGGGAGGGGGTCGCCCCTCCCTCTATGACTACGCCGGCGAAGGCGATCTTCAATGGCATCCCGCCGCCACCAACCGCGCTGCAGCCCCGACGACGGCTTTCAATGTGGCGCGACGGAACAATGCGAGGTCATCCAACTCCTCCTGGTCAGGAATCCTTGGTGAGGTCTTTGGCTAAAGGATTCAAGGCGCAAACACAAAGACCGTCGGTAGGGATAGTAGCAGCACGAACAAGATTAAGACGGCGAAGAGGATAGCATTGTAAACCCCCGCACAGGACCTTCATACCGTTGGAAACAAAAGGGATCGCCTGGAAACCGAATCAGAACACCGCAGGCTCTACCACGCCATTAGGGCAGAGAATGGAAGACTACCTGGCATAGGGAAAGGAGGGAGCCTCACCACCACCACCACCCCCCTCCCTCTCACAAGGGGGCACGGGTCCCTACGTGTGCAGGGAAAGCCCCACCCCGACGAAAGTTGGGGGGAGGACACACCTATTTTAGTTTTTTAATTATTATTATTTTATTTTTTAATCATGTCATGTCAACAAGTTTCTTGCATGAAGGAGGGAGAAAATTGTCGGGTCGACACCACTCGACGACACAACCGAGAAATGATTGATCATAGGTAAAAGGGCAATTAATAAAATAAGTTAAAAGATGAAGAACAATCATGATACAAATGAAGTTAAAGGGTAATAATGGATAAACATCAAAAGTTGGAGGATGTTTCATAAAATATATCTGAATATATATATATATATATATATATATATATATTAAATTTATAAATAAATCACTACTGATGAATATAGAATTTTTATTCATTAATATTTAACCAATGATCACATCGAACAACCACCTTGATGGTGGTTGGCCAAATTTTATTAAAGTAATATTGTTTATAGTAATTTTAAAGATTGAACACCTACTAATAATTAAATATTAATGGAAATTTGTCATTTATTCTATTTTAGAATATTTCTATTGATAAAAAAATTATTCCCAACTTATTAATATTGATTTATTATGATTAAATATTTATTTATCATTTAATGTAATTAATAATATGTTAATTTATTTTGCCATAAATCACTCCTATTTATTTTACTTCTATTTTTAATATTTTCCTATTTTTGTTTTCATTTTTTACTCCCTAATACTTAATTTCCTTTTTTATTTTTTGGTTTGATGAGGGTCTTTTTAGTATTACTTTCCCTTTTTCACTTTAATTTTGAATATGATTCAGATACCTTCCTCATTTTCTTTCCTTTTATCTTTCTTTTTATTCTTGTGTTTTTTACCTTGAATCAATTTTTTACCTAGTTTGGGGTTCCTCGTATTTTGCCAAACAATGGGTTTTTACTTTTTATCCTATCCGAATGTAATTTCAATTTTGAGGTTGAGTCGGTACAAACCAAGCACCAGTTCATGATTGAACTAAACGATCCGTCTGATTCTGATAACATCATCAAAATACTGAAATGCATATATATATATATATATATATATATATATATATATATATATATATATACCACCCAAACAATTCCAGAGGTATGAAATTTTTCACAAGATTAATTATTATCTATTTCCACATGTTTGATCACTCAAATGTTTACATTTGCATACTCAGTCGTAAAAAATAATGTGTTGAATGATTGAAGTGACATATTAGATGATAATTGTGAACCTGTTAGGCTAGGAATGGTTCTCAGAAGCAAGTGTGTCCCAATGGTGAAGCTGACCACACGATGTCCATGGTTACCAAATTCTCTAACATATTATAAAATCTCATATTATTGATTGCTTATTAATTGAAAAAATATGGTAGTTGTCTTTTGACGCTAAATGGGGATGACAATGGAAGTTATAGGAGCAACTTTCAAAACATCAAATGACAACAAGTAATATAATGATTGATATCTTTCATTGATTATACATGATGTTATTGGACCATGTATCAAATTGCGCATTAAAGATTAATGACATAGTTTTGTTGATGTTCATGCTTATGATTAAAGATATACTAAATGAAGGAAAATATATTATGGATGAGTCTAAAGAATCACTAAAGATAAATGTTAGAGAATTACCTAGTGAATTGTATATACTAAAATTATTATTGCATATGTGTTAAAGTTGCCTATTAAAAATCTATCACTAAAAGGATATAAAAGGTTGTGCTGCTCATGACGCTAAATATTGCACTTGGCCAGACATAGTTTAGGCTTATAAAAATTTTGTTTACGACCAATTAGTAGACCTTTATGTTATGTTCAAAGACTAAGTTTTCAGGTTATACTGTCCAAGATGGGTTTTGAACCTTATGAGGTAATTGGATAATCAGGAACAATCATATAATAGCAACAGTGGCATTGTTGGTTCAACATATCTGAACCTATGTCATTAGTAATGCAACAAATCAATATTATGCAATGAACTCATGCAATTAATAGGAGGAATACCATACTTTTATATTTTAACTAATTAAGTCTTCATCTTCGGTTTATTTGGGACGTGATCATAACTTGGCAATGTTAATATAAAATGTTTCAATCCCCATTAAGTAAGCAAGATCAAAGTCTATAATTAATTGGACATTAATTGAATAATTATTTCTGTAACGTCTCAAAATTTCACCCTCCTGCCATGTGACAATTGAACTTATTTGGGTCAGCGTTACCTACTATTCATCTCTATCCGTTGGGCTTTAACATAATACATAAAGAAATAACAAAATAAACTAACAATTAATTATCATTGACTAATCATATAAGAATGCAGAAGCTAACGTATCTATTGTTTCCAAGTGGTTCTCCTATTAATTCTATTATATCATAGTAGCAACTAAAAGAAAATAATATAATATAAACTAAACATCCATCTTATGTGCAACTGTAGCATCATGAACATCTCTAACTGCACACACCTCTATCCTTATCGATTCAGTTATCTGTGAGATTCAAACACAGAGAAATAGAATTTTCATGAGTATAAAATACTCAGTACATAAGAGAATATAAATGAATAAAAAAACTTAATGCAAATAGGCAAGCTTTTAGTATGAGAAAAATCATGTTATCAATTCGGTTCGATTCTTTCTATTCATATCAGTACTTTTCTCTTTCAGTTCGGTTCTTTCTTTTTTTTTATTCTGTTCTTTCGATTTCTTTTTTTTTCTTTTTTTTTGTACTTTCATAATCTTTCAATTCTCTTCTTTTCTGTTCTTTTCACTACATCTTTTACTTTAAATAATTCCTAGGAGATTTATATGTGTTGTCCTAATGCGAGCTCGACTTCTTTTATTATGAGCATTCAAGGTGGATCAAATCAGGACCAAAAGTACGACAATGATAGGCCCAATAAAGAGGTGTTGCGATCTTCTCTTCTTTCTAGCAGAAATCGGGCCGGGTTCGCGAACCTCATCATCACGTAGAGAGATGTTTACCTACTCGGGTTGGGTGTAATTTCAACTCGGGTCGGGTTGTTCAGTCATTATCGGCTGAAAAACGAAAATACGTCGCGGCAAACCCGGGTCGGGTGCCAGACGCCCAAGCCAGGTTTCTCCGAATCTGGGTCGAGTTTCGAAAAGGACTCTGTAGGGTTTACGATTTCACAACAGAACCCGGGACGGGTTCATGCTGCATGGGCCGAGTTCTGGCTATTGGAACTCTGATGATATTTTTCTCCGAATTCTGGCTCGGGTGCCAGACGCCCAAGCCAGGTTTCTCCGAATCTGGGTCGAATTCCGAAAAGGACTATGTAGGGTTTACGATTTCATAACAGAACCCGGGACGGGTTCATGCTGCATGGGCCGAGTTCTGGCTACTGGAACTCTGATGATATTGTTATGAAATTTTGGTCTACCATCACTTTCGGTACAATACTTCATTTGAAATAGAAACTATACGAAACTATTATTGGAACATAGAGAACAATATCAATCCTAACTCATCGATCATCTTAACTATTTCATTAAGAAATCGTATCCAAAGTGAATCTGAAATCTTACGTGCCTTCCCTATTTTAGACTACATGAAACCCGGGACTTTGGACGATATTTTTGATGAGAAACCATGAGGCCGGCGTCCTTGGACAGAGGGTACTTTCGAGATTTGTTGGCCAGTTGGAACTCCCATTCATGCACACCAAGCAAGAAAAAAATGTAGCCCAAAAATGGAGGAAAAACTCAAATAGAGAGGAGAGAAGGATGTGTTGAAGGAGATCCTTTGGGGTCTTGTTTATAGGGTAGAGCTTTTCAAGTGCTAATTTAATTAGAACTCTTATCCATACTTCTTATCTATAATTTATCTTTTATTTTTCATGAATTTTCGAAATTAAATAATTAATTAATAATACTATTTCTTGATTTTCGAAATTATAATAATAATTTATTATTATTTTATTTTCTGAATATTTTTATCCTTAAAACTCCTATTTTCAACCTCATTAGGAGTTCTAATTCAAATCTTCAACAAACTTTATCCCTAATCCTCTTCTAACTATTTTTTATTTTCTCTCTCTTAAATATATTTATTCATGAATTTTGGAAATAAATAAATAAATAATATTCTTATCTTTTAATTTTTGGAATAAATATTAGAATAATATTATTTTATCTTCTAAATATTTTTGAACATAAAACTCTTATCTTAACTCTCATTATGATTCCTTTTATATCCTAAACTTCTCGTTAGATTCAAATTAAATTTTGAATCCCTAATCTCATTATAAGTTCAACTTCTAATCTAATTAGGAATCCTCCTTCCCTACCTCTTATCTAATAAGACTTCCATTCATATTTAAACTTTTCTTATCTTATCTTATCTTATCTTCTTCTTTTATCCATCCTCTAAATATATTTCTAATTCTTTTTCAAACTTTATATTTCTTTAATAAATCTTAAAAATTGGAATTATTTAATTATAAAAATTAATTTTAATTTGAAAAAAGTTGGGGTGTTACGTTATTACCCCCTTAAAGAAAATTCGTCCTCTAATTTTGCTCTATGTGGAAATTTTGAGATCACTTTAGTATCTTCTAATTTATTCATCCCTTCATACCTTTAACCATATATCCTAAACACTCTCTTAACTATCTCAGACTACTTCTCTTATGTTAAAAGCATGTCCTATTCCTCTTCATAACCTTGTAACCTATTAAAAATGGGTTGCTCTAACTCTAATAGCACTAGGATTATGAAATCAACAATAATATGTACCTCTGATGCCATTAACGTCATTTTGTGGAGCCTCTGCTTCCATGTTGTGAACTCTGCCCTGGACCAGTTGGTTATCACCTCCTATGCCTGTCTGCTTCTGTGCCTGACAAGTAGGGCAGTCTCGTACGAAATGGCTAGCTTGCTCGCACTGGTAACATGTTCCATTCTTCATTCTACACTATCCTCCATGTGTGCGTCCACATAAATTGCAAGGGATCCTGCTTAGAGAGACTTTCCCTTGTTATCCTTGTTGGGCTTGTGGTTGTGGTTGAGGTTGAGGTTGATCATGTGGCTGAGGTTGGGGTTGATCATATGGCTCTGGCCAATTATTGCAGCGATCATCCTGCCTTTGCAACTAACCACCCACTCTCCTAGATTGATTTTGTCTGGCCCCTTGTGCATTGTCTTTTGTCTTCTTTTCTTGCTGAATCCTAGCCACTCCTCTTTCCATTAGAGTGGCCACGCTGGATGCCTCATGTAGTGTGTGGCACCTTCCTGAGAGAAGTTTTAGTCTTAATTCAGAATGAAGACCATTAATGAACTAGTTGGTCCTAGTCTTCTCATCATCGTTAGGTCCGTACTTTTCAAGTCGAATGAACTTGATCAAATACTCTGACTGTGTCAATTGCAAAAACTCTTTCCATTTCATATCTCTTTTGTAGGTTAGGCAGAAATGTTCCTAAAAGACCTTCTTAAATTCTGCCCATGAAATATGGGTTCTACCAAAAAATGCCATGGCCTTGGTGGTGTCTCACCAATCCCTAGCATCTTCAGTCAACCTATTTGTAGCAAATAATATCTTCTTTCCCTCCACACAATTCATGAGGTCGAATGTCTCTACCTGGTGGGAAAGTCATCTACTCCATTGAACTGAGGTGGATTTAGCTTTAGAAATTCCTGGATGGTACTCATCATAGGAGAAGATTGGTGTTGCCCTTGATTGGCGTGCACTATTTGATTGCCCAAGCCTAAATTTTGCTGAGGCCCCTCTTGTTGACACATATTGTTGGGTTACCCTCTTGGGTTGAACCCAACTGATTATTCATGTCACCCTGAATAGGAATCGTCTACAAGATAGTACCATAGATTTAGTAAGACAATTATAAGTCAAACTAAAATTGTACTCTACTTACTTGGATGACATGGCAACTATTTGTGATGGTTGCACATGAGTCCTTAACTATCTATTAACATATGAGGACCTATTAATCTTTTGATCTGATACCAAATTGTAACACCTCGAAATTTCACCCTTCTATCACGTGACAGTTGAACTTATTTTGGCCGGAGTTACCTACTATTCATCTCTATCTGTTGGGCTTTAACATAATCCATAAAAAATAACAAAATAAATTAATAATTAATTATCATTAACTAATCATATAAGAGTGCGGAAGTTAACATATCTATTATTCCCAAGTGGTCATCCTATCAATTCTATTATATTATAGTAGCAACTAAAAGAAAATAATATAATATAAACTAAACATTTATCTCATGTGCAACTGCAGCACCACAAACATCTCTAGTTGCACATGCCTCCATCCTTATCGATTCAGTTATCTGTAGGATTCAAATATAAGAAAATAAAATTTTCATGAGTATAAAATGTTCAGTACATAAGACAATACAAATGGATAAGAAAACTTAATGCAAATAGACAAGCTTTCAGTATGAAAAAACCATGATATCAATTCGGTTCGGTTCTTCCTATTCCTTTCAGTACTTTTCTCTTTTGGTTTGGTTCTTTCTTCTTATTGATTTTGTTCTTTCGATTTATTTTTTTTTTGTTATTTTATATTCTTTCAATTCTCTTCTTTTTTATTCTTTTCACTACATCTTTTACTTTAAACAATTCCTAAGACATCTATATGTGTTGTCCTAATGCGAGCTCGACTTCTTTTATTATGAACATTCCTGACACTTCTATGCATGATCAAGGTGGATCAAACCAGGACCAAAAGTAGGGCAATGACGACCCCAATAAAGAGGTGTGGGGCTTTTATTTACCCACGATAATAATTAGGATATTAATATCCACCTTTACTTTTTCTATATAGTTCGATTCATGCTAAGAAGCCACATCTTACATCTTTTATTTGTTGACGTAATTAACATCCTTACTGTTAAGCATTATTATCACAAGGGTAAAACAGTCATTGCACATCATCATAATTAAAAAAATTAAAATAACTTCTTCATTATTCTATAAATCCGGGCAGGTGCCATCAAACCTAGGTCGGGTCGTGACTGGACTCGGTCTGCGCACAGCGAAACTCGGTTCGAGTTCTCGGTGTTGCGCTCTTCTCTTCTTCCTAGTAGAACTTGGATCAGGTCCGAGGTAGCTTGGGCCGGGTTCGCGGGCCTCGTCATCACGTAGAGTGATGTTTACCTACCCGGGCCGGGTGTAATTCCAACTCGGGTCGGGTCATTCAGTCATCATCAGTTGAAAGACGAAAATATGTCACGACAAACTCGGGTCAGGTGTCGGATGCCCGGGCCAAGTTCCGACTGCTAGAACTCGGATGATGTTTTTTCGAGATTTTGGTCTTTCATAACTTTCGGTACAGTACTTCATTTGAAATAAAAACTATACAAAACTATTCTTGGAACATAGGAGAACACATATCAACCCTAACTCATCCATCATCTTAACTATTTTATTAAGAAATCATATCCAAAAGTGAATCCAAAATCTTACGTGCCTTCCCTGAATATGAAAACATGAGACTTTGGACGTTATTTCCGACAAGATCCAATGACGGCTAACCACGAGACTTGGACAGAGGGTAGTTCCTGGATTTGATGGCCGGTTGGAACTCCCGCTCATGCACACCGAGCAAGAAGAAAATGTAGCCTCAAGTAGAGAGGAGAGAAAGATGTGTTGTAGAAGATTCTTTAGGATCCTATTTATAGAGTAGAGTCTCTCAAGTGTTAAGTTAATTAGAACTCTTATCCATATTTCTTATCTATAATTCATCTTTTATTTTTCACGAATTTTTGAAATAAAATAAATAATAATAATTCTTAATTTTCGGAATTAAAATAATAAATTTTATTATTTTATTTTCTGAATATTTTTATTCTTAAAACTCCTATTTTCAACCTCATTAAGAGTTCTAATTCATTTCTTCAACAAACTTTATTCCTAATCCTCTTCTGACTATCTTTTTTTCATTTTATCTCTCTTAAATATATTTATTCCTGAATTTCAGAAATAAATAAATAAATAATATTCTTATCTTTTAATTTTTGAAATAAAATAATAGATAATAAAATAATATTCTTATCTTTTAATAATAGATAATATTATTTTATCTTCTAAATATTTTTTAACATAAAACTCTTATCTTAACTCTCATTATGATTTCTTTTATATCATAAACTTCTCCTTGGATTCAAATTAAATTTTGAATCCCTAATCTCATTATAATTTTAACTCCTAATTAATCTAATTAAGAATCATCTTTCTCTACCTCTTATCTAATGAGACTTTCATTCGTATTTAAACTTTTCTTATCTTATCTTCTTCTTTTATCTATCCTCTAAATATACTTCTAATTCTTTTCAAACTTTATTTTTCTTTAATAAATCTTAAAAATTGGATTTATTTAATTACAAAAATTAAATTTTAATTTGAAAAAATGTTGGGGTGTTACAGTTTCGGACATCAAGAATGGTGATGGCACATTCTAAGCAAATGTCGGTAGGTTTGGATGGATGCTTGCTGTATAAATTCGGTCATCTATACTTGGATCGAAATTTTTGTTCAAGTTGCCGGCCGTTTGATATTCTTAGTAGAAAGATAAAACATAGACATACCATGCAGATTTGCTCACAGGTTTATCGCTTAACCACACTATACTATATAATGCTCAGGACTATATAAATTTTAAATTTTCATCCAATTTCGAATTCTTCCCATTATGGTAACTCAAGGCTCGAATGTCTGATTCTTGGTGACGGATGTTCAAACTTCTTTTTCATCGGGTGTTACAGTGGCATCCGGACAAACTGCAACCCAGCGTGGAGTGGATATATGCAGTCATGGATTATGATCACACTGTTCAACACCCTTATTCTGCATCATGATACGTTCATCGTTTTTTGCCGGAATGTTTCTGTTCATTCAGGAGTCTTTGTTTGTGCTCTTTTTAGCAAATAAATCTTCGACTTGATCATGTTGTTAAGTAGAGCTCGTCAATATTAGTTCCTAGTGATTTATTCTGAGGGAGAAGAGCTCTCTCAATTTGCTGGCAATGGCGAATGATGAATATATCGGCATGGACGTGTGTACTTTCTTTTTGCTCGCCCTAATTATTTTTACTCTGCCCTGGTTGATTGTTCATGTACAACAATGTCTGGTTCCATGACGGCAGTAAAAATAAAGGTTTTAATTTTTTTCCTGAGTTCCGTTTTCTTCTTAGCTTCAGCCAGGAATTAGCCGTTCGTGGATGTTCCTAGTGTCGTGACTGAGAAACTTAAGAGTTTGTCTGGAACAAACTATTTTAGCAGGTGACCTTCGTGGTCATCCGGAGAGGAAAAATAGCTCCTGTGACGACCACCTCAAAGATACACCGTGAAAGGTGGAGTTCGTGAAAGCATTGCGCTATAAAATTGGCTCTTAGTGAGCAGAATAATCCACTCAAATCGTAATCAAAATACTTTATTAGTATCAGAGCTTTGGCGGCGAACTCGCTATAAAACTACATGTCCTTATTTTCACTTATCCTTGTGTAATTTAAGGCATGAAACATGTGTTTTCCTGTTCGTTAGATAATCGTTTTAGACAGAAGTTTTGGTTGGTCAGAAATGTCCAACAGGAATTGTTTGGAATAGTATATTAATTGCCATAAATCGAAATATTGTTGAACTGCATTCCTAGAGAGAGATCTTGTGCTGAATTAACATTTCTAAGAGTCGTGGTTAGACTTTGGATATGATCATTCATATGACTACGTGCGAAAAGTTCTAATTCGCATTGTTTTAGAGTATCCATCCAAAAGCTACTTGAGTCAAATTTGATGGGATTGGGCCTCAGCTCACTGAAGCACAATAATATCTCAATAGCTCCCAGTACGAGTACAAAATATGAAAGTTTTTTTAGGAGGATGATTTTCTCAAAAGCTTTTAAAAGATAATCGACGGTAAGAATTAGCTAGTAGAGTTCGCATCATAATAGCAGTGAGTACATTTAAAATACAAAAACTGAGAGGAAAGGTGCCCAAAATCGTGTGCAGTACATTTCACATTCAGCACAAGAAGCAATTACATGCACCGAAAAATTCTTGTCCATAAGGAGTACTAGCTTGTTCATCTGTTTGTCACCAAATAGTAGGGTGCTTACTCAAAGTTTCTGGTATCCTTGTTCACAAAGTTATTTTCTGGGTTTATCGTGTTATGTTCCTTGGTTCATTGATGTTTTCTAGTTCCTTTGTTATTTTTATTTGGTTTGGCCATCAGATTAGTGTAAGGTGTCCTTTTATGCCTTTGTACAATGCTAGACGTGCTGCTTACTGCTACCTTACTGGTGTCCCTGTTTTATTCCAAGGATTTGTTAGATTCCTATGCTATGATTCTATCACTGCCTAAGGACTTATTCTGATGTCATCTGTAGCAAAGGTGAAGTGGAGTGGGTTGCAGCAGTCACTCTCCTCTTTGTCAGTGGAGGCTGCCGCCACTAGCCACCGGCCACCGGCCACCTCTTTGTCATAAGATTCCTGAACGAGTAAAGTTGGCGAGGATTGAACTTTAGAACATGCAGCATCTGAATTTAGTGCCTGTGGCATGCAACTGTTAGGCCTATCCTTTTGTTCATCCAATAACCCAATGCAACAAAACCATTAAACTACTTCTCTGTTTCTTTTATCTAATATCTGTGTGAATATGGCTGAATTTTTTTTTTGTTTAATTTATAAGAAACGTGCACCAGAAGGCATTCAACATTTGAAACGGTCGGTTTTAACTTTATTCTTCATGATTCTTGCTAGTGAAATTCTTCACTTTTGCACTGCTTTACAACAACTCAGTCTTTTCATCCCCACTTTTCTTTTGGAAAAAGTGAGGGCTCTGCTCTACTTGAATCTGTTGTCGCCTTATATCTATCGGATTCTGCTTTCCAACTGGACCCATCAATCATAGCACACTATCCACAGATGCTTTTTGCTACTTGTATACCGTAATGCCCTCTGCTTTTATCAGCTCATCCTCTTTTGCGTTAAAATAAATAATTGGTTTACTGCCGAAAGAAACGAGACCAAGATCTTGGGTTGTTTTGCATCGGAAAGTAATTTTTCCCGTCTTAGAAATTGTTGTCATGTTGTTCAGGAGCTCGTCTCCACATCGGAACATACAAGAAGCTGAGAGTTCCATGTTAATGGGAAGAAAAATAATGAGCGTCCCCCACATAAAGTGGAGGGACTGTTCCCCCACGCTGCGGCATTCGTCGACGGTCTAGAGGTAATCTGAGCATTTTACATGAGATGCGAACTGTCTAGGGGCCAGTTTTCCGTCCTCGTGTGATGGTTCGACGTGTGGTTTGACGAATCGACCGGTTCGAAGAGATATAAATTTCAAAAACTCTCGCGGCCGACCATTTCATTTTCTTTTTTTTCTCTCTCCTCTTCATTTCTCCTCTCCACATAGAGATCTATGCCCGTCACGAAAGATCTGCCCGCCGCCTACCCCCACGCAACATCATCCGAGCTCTTCAACGCTTCTCCTCTCCGCGCGATGACCTCGTCCGACGCCCCGTCACGGCAGATCTGCCTGCCACCAACCCCCCGCGCGAACAATAGTGAATCTCCCAACCCGTCCGTCCGCCGACCCCCCTCACGCCACGAGACCTCCTTCGAGGTCGAAGGTGCTTTCTCCCTCGTTCTTTTCGTTTTCTCCCTTTCTCCCTCAGTCCGACTCAGATCTCATCGTTTCCGGGACGCCGCGACCCTCGAGTACACAGATCTGCCCACTGCAGAGACATCAATAATTCCAGGTTCATTCCAGGGGGTCTCCATATTCATAAGTATCCAACATCTGCAAGAGTCCCTCGCTCGCTAATCAGATCATATCCTGATAGTATAATATTGGAAGTCTCAAGTTAAGTTTCACAACTCTCTTGAAAGTTGAAACATAAAATAAAATTTGGAACGCAGATGCATAAATTATATATTCAAATTTCGTTTCACTACAAAAATACAAGTGAATCAATAAACAAACAAGTGATCGTTGCCGCGGAACGCGTATATACGAAGCGACTATGCAGAAAGGAAAGAAAACACGGTTACACGAAAAGAACGACTTTGTCGTGTTCTGGGCCATTTTTCGTCTCGATTTTTTTTCTCTGCCTCCTCTTTCTTTTGTTTCTAACAAAAGAAAAAATATATTAATGCATTGAATATGACAGTGGAATCAGCTCGCGTCACAAATCGAACGGCTCTGATCTGCTCATCCTAGGCAGCACGTGCACCGCGAGCGCCCGCTTCCCCTCCGGCGGTTTCGCCAGCCACATCCTCGTCTCCGTCGGCCTCGTCGCCGGCCCTCCGGCCACGTCCACCACCACCACCTCCCTGCCGCCGGCGCACACCACGCACACCCTCCCTCCTCCGGCAGCCATCTGGGACGCCTCCTTCAGCCGCTCGGAGGTGGCCACCGCGTACCACCGGTCGCTCTTCCAGTCGTATGCCATCAGCGCGTCGCTCCCTTCGCCCACCATGTAGACCGTCCCGTCCTCCGACGACGCCGCAGGCCCCGTCCAGCCAGCGAGCATCCCAGGCGGCATGTCCTCCCATTTGTCCGATCGGATGTCGTAGACCACTCCCTCCTTCGCCGCTCGGCCCCTCACGTTCACCGCGCACAGCTTTCCGAGCGACGCTACCGCCTCGGTTGCCTCCCTGCTGAACCGCCCGTTCACCAGCGGCGCCACTGTCTCCCACCCGGCGGAGGACGCCGGGTTCCAGCGCTCGGCTGAGTGGGCGACCTCTGTCCTGTAGTCGGCTCCGACGCCGGATGCAACGTAGACGGCGTCCGCGGCGGCGCCTGCGACGCACCACCTGCGGGGGGCATGGAGCGGCGGGCCGAGGCGCCACCGGGCGGAAGCCGGGTGGAAGGCGAGGGGCCGGGAGATGGCCGGGCGGAGGCGGTGTGTAGTGGCGGCTAAGACCACGAGGTGACCGGCCGCCGCGACCGACTGCACGGGGAGGCTGCGGGCGATGAAGGAGGGATGGCTGAGGAGGAAGCGCCCGCGCGGCTGCGGGGGCTGCGGCAAACGGGACCACCGTGCTGAGACAGGATCGAAGGTCTGGAAGCTGACGGGCTCGTCGTCGGCATCGTCGGCGTCTCCGGCGCCGGCGTCGGCGCAGAGGAGGGCGTACAGGGAGAGGAAAGGAGGAAAGGAGGGATAGTAGAGGAGACGACGCCACGAGCGGCAGACGGAGTAGAGGAGGTGAGGGGGAAGGCCGGCGAGGCAGAGTTGAGCGAGGTGGTCGGGGAGTCCCGGCAGCAAGGGCGTGGCCTCCTCTTCGCCCCTTGTTCGTGCCGGCGCTCCACCACCGTCCGTTAGGTGGTCGCTGGGTGGCGTCCCCGCCGTCGCCGTCGCGGTGGCGGGAAGCAGGCGGGGGCGCTTTATCGGGGAATCGCCGTCCATTTTGGGCGAATGGGAAGGGAGAAGTCGACGAAAGGGAGATCTTTTATGCTTGTGGCGTAGAGAGAGTGGACCTGTAGACGGAGTTATTTACGAACCAGGGATAATATTATTATTAATCGGAAATTGCAATTTTTCTTCCGAACCAATTGGCAGCTTAATGTTTAATGAATAAGAAAAGACGATCTCATAATTATTATCTGTTTTATATCACTTGACAAAATAAGAAGTTTCAAAATTGATTCCAATCTTTCTTTTATTTTTCAATTTACTTTACTATTTCTTATACTAGACTTTGGGAAATTGGGACCTTCTTTTTCTAGAGTCTTACATTTGGAGAAGTTTTTATTTGCGCACTTTTTCATTTTACAAAAAAATAATTTAAATTTTTATTTAGTTTTATTATTTTTTATCGAACAAAAATCTTTGACTCAATTTTAATCACCACGAATTTTTATTTTCATATTTGATCTTGCTACGATTCAAAGTGTATGAGAAGCAAAATATTGTTCAATTATGATCGGCATAATTGAGAAATTACAATTTTTTTGCACCTACGGGGCAAATTTCAGTCATTTTCTGTGTTAGGAAGGAAGCCACCATTTAACCTCCTGCAGCCACAAAATGGAAAATAAATTCCTAATTGAGGTCTGCCCTCAGATCAAGATGATGGCAACTTCGGCTCTCAATGATAATTTAGGTGTTCAAATTAATTAAAGCATGGAATTCCATATTAAAACAATGTCAAAAGCCTTCAAATTTCTATTACACTTATGATTTCTTAATTTTTTTTTAATTATGATACGCTCTGGAATAAATTTAGAACTACTTTGTTCGTAAATTTTACTTTACGAGAAGAATCGACTGGTATTTTAATTAATTAAAAATTTTAAAATATTGAAATAAATCGTTTTTCTTTCTCTGGACAGCATTTTTATTTATGAATGAAAAAAGTGGTCAAGTTTGATGGCAGAAGAATAACTTCGTTCACAGGATGAGCCGATGAGACCTTCACCTGTTGGCCTCTTCGGAAAGGCAAGTTGAGGTGAGGATTTGATCAATTTTATTTATTTATTTATTTTTGTGCCGCGTCATAACTCGTTTTTTTTAAAAATAAAATTACGTCCACATAAAGCCGAAGGCCAACTTTTTGCCAAGACCATTGAACTTGACCGGTCACTTGAGAGCAAAGGGACAAACGTGTTATTGCAATGCGGAAAGCAGCCTTTTTTATTTTTATTTATTTTTATTTTTTATTTGGCATTCACGAGGAGAGAGAAAGTGAACCTTTGACAGACAGGAGAGAGCTAGGCCGCGCTTGTGATAAATATCAACTTTGCATTTATTTGACGGGAAAAATGTACTATTTTAAATATTCGACCTTTTTAAAATAAAGATCGATGTATTATATATTATATATATATGATTAATTTATATTTTCGAATATATTGAAATCGTCTTTCGGTCGTTAATATAATATAAAAAAATGTATTATAAAGATGGAATATGTCACTATAACTTATCTTATTTTTTTAATTAGTGTGTTAATCATTAATAATATTGATTTATTAATAACTTTTTTTCATTTCCAAATCAAATTTATTTCTCTAAATAATGCATCTAACGTATTCCATTTTAGTGATTCTTCCATTCTACTTTTATTATCAATAATTAATCTTTTAAACTAACTTTTCTCATAAATATACGAATTATTTATTTATTGGTTATAAAAGAATTATTAGAACGTAACAAATACATATTTGTTTTTTTAATTTTATGTTATATTTTTTACTTTAATAATGGGCATATCTATTTATTTGACTCAATCACAAATCTGACTTTCACGTTGAGTTGAATTTTTGGTGCATGAGCAACCCGTTTCAAACTTAATACTTTCATGTGCATCATATTTAATACCCAAATTTCGTAAATTTTCTCTTTTTTAATAATAATAATAATAATAATAATATTATTATTATATAACTATTGGTTATGTGCGATTATAAAATGTACCTATTTCAGCACAAAGTAGTATACTTCATTCTCAAGCAAAGAGCACCAAAAATAAGAATTGTATCGCATTTTGTTTAATTAATTTGAATATGCAATAACAATAAAAAATTTAATTATTTATCATAAAACAGCTAACTAAAACTAAAAGGGGAAGTGGACCAGGCAAAGTCATGTGGGGTGTTGATGGGCACAAACTTTTAGCATTTATTAGCAAAAGCTGACAGCATTCATGCAGCCGATGCAACATGTTCCCTTTGTTTATTTAATTTAATTTTGTTTAACTTTTTTAGCACCCACTTCGATGAGCAAATTGCAAGCAAGCACCATCTTTAAACTTTTTCTTCTATATATATAAAAAAAAAATCTTATTTGTTGATGAGAAAGTGGAGACATGGTGCGTTGTAGTACGATTCTAATTATTTGAAAATTGTTTTAGGGTGGATACCGATGAGATCCAAAAAGTGACATTTCGTCTCGACTCGGGCCAAAAATATTCCGCGACCATTATTATTATTATATCTCTTTTTACATTGATGAATCAGTCGACCGATCTCGACTTTGGATCCGAATTTGACGTGATTAAAAGTTAATAACAGTAGATTAGAATTGATCATAAAGGTGCCGTTTGATTCTAGGATATTTTAAAGAGAATAATAAAATTTATTTTGAAAAATATAAATATTTTTCTTATTATTCTTTATGTTTAAATTTAAAAGAATAAATTTTAAATATATAATATTTTATAATTAAAACATTTTATTATAAATACATTACATTTTTATTTTTATTATTTTTATAAATATAATAATATATGGCTAAATTATAGAAAATAAAAAATAATTAAAAGATGAAAAATGTGAGAATATAGTTTATTCTTTTGTTTAGATGGAATACAAATATTGAGATATTGTAGTTTACGATGGTGGTTTTTCGATTTTCAAGACGATTTCATAAAATATAAAGTTTGATCACTTATCCCTATTCCACTATCTGTTTTGATAATATTCATCAGAATAACTGCTTATTCACCGAGATAAACCTTCATCCAAACGGGCCTTTAGGACATGTTTGGTATCCGAATAAATCAAGAACAAGAGTCTTGTTCCGGAACATTCACCAAAACAACATTTTTTGTTACCTACGGCCCACACTTAATAATGACCATGAACAGCAAAAAGATGGGGCAAACGTGTTCTTGATGAAGCCGCGAACCACCTTGCTCCTGTTGGAACAAAATTAAGGGGCAGTCATAGAGTCAAAAGAAAATTGTTCGGGGACAAAGCTTTAGCATCCAAACAACCCCTTAAAGGTTAAGGCCCCATTTGATTACGAGGTTAGAGAATTTTAAGCTGTGTTTGATATAATTAGCGATTTAACGAGCGAATAGTGACTAATGATTAGCGGTTAGCGATTCATTTAAGATGTTCATAATAAGTGTTTGATAAACTTAACGGTAGAATTAGTAAATGAATATAAAATGACATAATTTGACATACAAAAAATTATTCAATTCAATCGCTATATAAATTTTATTAAAATTGAATAAATAATTAATTAATATCTCAAAGAAATAAAATAAAATTTCATAAGTAAATTTGTTATTAAAATATATAAAAATATATTTATAATACAGTTTATATAATTCATACATGATATGAAAATATTAATTATTAAATTAATTCCTATATCCATTGTTAATAAATAAAGATTTTTTAATTAATATATAAAAGGGATATTGTTGAATGGTGATGAAATACAAATTATAAAATAATAAGATAAATTTTAAAAATAATACATTTGAATAAGGACAAAATAAAAAATATATAAACCTCTAAACTCTAGTAGAAATATATTTTCAATTTTTTCATTCAAAATGTTAAACTCTACTTGATTATGTGTGCTATCAAACGAATAAAATAACATTTCAATCGCTAAATATTATTTCAAACGCTATTTTTGACATTGCCGAACAGTGCCTATAAGGTAACATTAAGCTTGACTCTACATTTTCTTTTGAAAAAAAGTAAATTAAATGACACAAGAATTCGATCAATATTAGTGTGGAGATTTTTTCCTGGTGTGTACAAGGTCTCTTCAATGTTTAGAACTATTATCATTTAACTAATTATGAATCAAAATAAATAATAATAAATATATACTTTTTATTTAAAATAATGATTTTAATGTTTGAATTTGAGGTTATTAACCTCCAACGAATCATGAGATATAATTCGCTAATGGATTGGTCTTGTGTGGAGACTTTTGTGATAGGCTTGTGAGATAGATATCCCAAAAGTAGAAAATGCTTGAACTCGAAGTGGCATTACGAGGTCCACCGGTTCCACCGCCATGCATCCCTTTAATTAAATGACACCGTTTCTAACTCACCACTACTTATAGTAGTAGCTAGTAATATTATACTCGATAATAAATTATATATTTTGCTTGGTCTTGACACTCCCCCACATGAGAGAGGAGAGATGGTGAGATCACACATTCCTGTGCCACCCCTCAAAAGCCGGTGAAAAGTCCAAGGACAGCATGCAACTACCCCCATGATCATGGTGATGCAAGCCCTTCACTTCACTTCTCAAATTTGATGTTTTATTATTCATAAATTTACATGGAGTTTGGAAAATATACAATTACGAAAAAAATCAAAGTAGTGGGCAACGAATTCTTCTTAAAACCCCCAAAATTATATATACATATACATATAGAGGAATATTAGTGTGCCACCACACTTTTGCGCCCACACATTTAGGCACGTCCGATCTGAGATGGACAACCTTGATGTGTGCGTGCCGGTTCATATGAGAAGTTGAAGCAGTTCATGTCGGTTCGAGCGGTTCAGTTGGTTGGAGGAGCAACGGTTCAATCGTTGGAGGAGTTGGTTCAGTCACATGTAGAGGGGGGGGGGGGGGGGGGGCGATGGTCAGCTTCCGACATCGAGGAGACGGGGCAGAGGAGGGCAGCGGCACACACGGTGGTGGCTTCCGGCGTTGCGGAGGCGGGCGGCGGCGGCAAGCACAACGTCGTATTCCTACGAGAAAAGGGGAAATGGGATGTCCACTCGCGCAGATCGCCGCGACCTGGCATGAGAGAAATTGGGGACAACCGAGAGAGATGAACCCGATAGAGATTGCACAGAGAGAGATTACAGAGGGGGGATGCGTGAGAGGGGAGAGGGGGAGAGACATGTGAGAGAGGGGGGGGGGGGGGGTGGAAACACGCTAGAGCTGTCCATGTGCGAATGCCGATTAGATGTTGGCGAGAGAGATGACGCTCGATCTCCCTCCATGCGCGAACACCGATCGCCCTACGCACGATCGCCCTCCATGCATGAGAGAGATGATACTCCATGCGTGATCATCTACCATGTCGGCCGAGAGAGACGACCTCTGCCCTCTCTGATGTCGACCGAGAGAGATGAACTCGCGATCGCCTTCCTGATCTACGAGAGGATTGGTTGGAGGGGAGCGATTCAGGGGGAGAAGTTTGCGCATCAGATCTGTGCATCTTCTCCGGCGTCGACGAAGGAGCAATTTGCGGCGTGCAAAAAAGGGGGGCGTCAGCCCCCCTCCGCGAGCTCGCCGGCGAGCTTGCGGAGGGGGGCTGACACCCCCTTTTTTCCAATCGTCGGCACGATAGAGATGGGAGGAGACGCGGAGGGGTGGAGGAGATGCACAAAGAGGGGGACGTAGACCACAGATCGTTGGACGTTTGCAACCGCCGGCGCATAGAGAGCGGAGGAGATCCAGAGGGTTGGAGGAGAGATGCATGGAGGAGGTGATCGCCAAACGGAGGAATCACAAGGGGGACATGAACCGGAGCCTCTCGAATCGGATGAATGAAACTAAACCGGCGCACACGCATCTGATGTGTCCATTTCAGATCGAAGGGCTATGGATGTGGGGATGCAGGGTGGTACCACAAAAGTGTGGTAGCACACTAATATTCCTCATACATATATATATATATATATATATATATATATATATATATATATAGACTATAGCTCTCTAGTTAAAGTTTGACTCGAAAAATATTTTAAACTAATTTAATTGCATATCAATAATTTTGGACATCAGATAATACTTATCAACAAATTTAACGAGTACGTAAATTTTTTTTCCAATTTTTCTAATTAATGGTTAAATTATAAAATTAAGTAGGTTGCTCTTCTTAATCGTTCACATTTTTTTTTAAAAAAATAGTTAGTACATAGTCATCATATGGCACTCATGAGTTCAAACCTCCTTGAAGTCGTATTTTAAAAAAAATATTTTTTAAAAAAATGTAAAAAAACTAGGGGTGTCACAAAAACTCGAAAAACCTACTCGACCTGAAAAAATTGACCTGAAAAAACCGAAATTTAAAGATCCGAATATGATTTAGGGTGATTTTTTTATAAATAAAAAATATCCGCTAAAACTAGGATCCCACCCGAAAAAATCGTAGGGGCTCATGAAGACCATTTTTTATTTATAAAATTAATTCATAAATTATCTAATTTTTTTATTATAGATATAATACTTTTTTTTTATAAAATCTCATACTTTTCTATCGCATTATTGAATTTTAATTTGGCAACTTTTATATATTAGTAGTATATTTTGTATATAATATAAATTTAAATAGTTTTTATGTTAAATTTAATTTAATATATATTTTTTATAATGTAATTATAAAAGTAAGGGCTCAAGAAACTCACCCGAAAAAATCGATCGTTGAAGGGTGATTTTTATTTTTTAAAGTGGTTTTAGGATAATTTTTTTAATTTAAAAAACTGACCCAAAAAATAATGAACTATTTTTTTGAAGCGAAACTCTAAAATCCTACCGAACTACTTTCACCCTTAGAAAACAAAAGATGCAATCCAGTTTGACTTGAAAAGATATTTTAAACTAACTGAATTATATATAAATAATTTTTTACATCAAATAATACAAAAACGACGTGTATAATAACACTTATCAACAAATTTAGTGAGGATGAAGAGTGTTTTCCCGGGTTTTTTTAATTAATCGTAAGTCTTATTATCCATCTATTTCTGTTTTTTTAATTAATTGATACCTGTAATCCCCAACTATGAATTTAAAATATTGTCCAATAATTTACTACTAGTCATAAAAGAAAAATAGAAAAAGGGTATTGCTTCATATAAACTTATGGTATCCGACACTTGCGTAAAGCTGTGTGCTAACTGCATATTATTTGGAGACAGAAAGCAACCAAGGGCCAAGAGAAGTTTGGCACCACCTTCTTGGATTTGCTACCAATGGTGCTACCAAGATCTGGGCCGTCGGATCTTTGATCCACGGTCTAGACCTATAGATCATTCTCAGCCGTCCGATCCTTGATCGACGGACGAGATTATTTTTTTATTTGAATCCGACACTTCGGGCGCCCGACTCTCTCTCTCTTCTTCTTCTTCGTCTCGACCGCGCGCGTTTCCTGATCGCCGCTCCAGCTCCGCCTCCCGATCGCCGTTCTCCGGGTCCCGATCGCCGCTCCGCCGTCCGATCTGCCGCCGCCCGACCAGATTTAGGCCGCCGGGCTCTCCCGCCGCTGGACATTCTCTCGCCCTCGCCGTGTGCCCTAGCGTCGATCTCCCACCCTCCTCCCCGATCTCACGTCCCTGCCGCCGATCTCCCGCGCGCCCTCGTCACGTGCCCTAGCGCCGGACACTCGCCCCCCTTCGCCGATCTCACGTCCCCGCCGCCGATCTCCCGTGCGCCCTCGCGGCATGCCCTAGCGCTGGTCACTCGCCCCCCCTCCGCCGATCTCTCGTCCCCGCCGCCGATCTCCCACCGCCCTCCGCCACTCCGACGCCGATCTCACGCACGCCGCCGCTGTTCTCGTCCCCGCCGCCAATCTCCCGCCCTCCGCCGCCGGTCCGACGCACGCCGCCGTCGGTCTCGCCCCCGCTGCCGCTCTCCCGCCCCCCTCTGCCGCTCCGAAGCAAGCTGCCACCGGTCTCGCCCCCGCCGCCGCTCTCCCGCACCCCTCCGCCTCTCTGACGCACGCCGCCCTCGGTCTCGCCCCCGCCGCCGCTCTCCCGCCCCCCTCCGACGCTCCGACGCACGCGGCCGCTGGTCTCGCCCCCTCCGCCGCCGCTCCGACGTACGCCGCCGCTCTCCTGCCCCCCTCTGCCACTCCGATGCACGCCGCCACCTCTCTCGCCCCCTCCGCTGCACTTTCGCCCTGATGTCGCTCTCGCCCCGCCGCCGCTCTTGCCCTGCTGCCCTCGCTCTGCCGCCGCCGTTTTTTTTGTTCTGTGGCCCCGCTAGCGTTAGTATGGTATTACCAAGATGCTATTGTGGAGAAGAAGTGGTGATCAAAACGTCCTGGACCATCGAAATCCGGGTCGGAAGTTCTATGGATTTCGATTTTATGGGGTGAGTTGTATGGATGTCGAATTTTTTTCAAATATTGCACTTTGATAATTTATCATAATTTGTTTGTTGACAGCAATATGGTGCTTATGGATACTTCGAGTGGATGGATGCTTCCTTTGAACCTAGAGCCACACAAGTTATAAATGGTCTATTTGCACAAAATTGATTTAATGGAAATTGAATACGAAGTTAGAGAAGTTGAGTATAGGAATGCCGCCGGAGGAAGTTATGCTTCAAATGCTTTATTACATTGATTCTTGTCATCATGATTGTCTTTATTTTTATATGAATGTTATGTAATGTGTGCGACTTTGTAATGTGCTAATGTGTGCGACTTTGTAATGTGCTAATGTGCGACTTTGTAATGCGCTAATGTGTGCGACATTGTAATGTGCTAATGTGTGCGACTTTGTAGTGTGCTAATGTGCGACTTTGTAATGTGCTAATGTGTACTTTAGTATTTGTGATATTGTGTAATTCCAATGTGCTTTGTTATATTCGATCTTTGTAAGTGCTTTGTTATATTCGACTTTAGCAACTCAGCAATGAGGGATGACGAATGTTAAATTACTATCATGTAATTATGCAAATGCAAACACAACTCAGCACGGAAGAAACGCCCCAAAGTTTGGCATGAACCCACTTCTTATATTTGATTTCATTAAGTCTACATCGCGAACCATCACATTAAGGACTACATCGCGAACCATCACATTAAGTCTGCTGCCGATGAAATGTGTCCATAATCAAATGCTTGATGTCCTCTATAAAGTCATTCAAAGATGAAAATAATCAGTACTAGATCAGACTTATCTTAACGTGGCTTGGTAATTTCCATTGAAAAACCAGGTCAAGCATCAAAGCCACTCTTTCAAGCACTCAAAATAATCATGATTGACCTCAAAGCATTTTCACTTCAATTCTTGGCCAATAAAACGTCGATCCACGTGCATACTAGTATGGGCATCTCCAAAGGAGTAGAAATTTATCATTCACAATAGTGGAATAGAAATTAAAGGAGAAATTTGAGCCACACCACATGCTGGTAACTAAGTTTATCAGATTTCAGATGAAATCAAATATAAGAGTACATGAGCTCAAATATAAGAGTGCAGAATGAACGAGTCGGGGGTTGAATCCATGCTGCTATATATATGATGATTAATTTCAGTGAATGGAGCAAATGACATTATTAAATTATTAGTTCAATATGTAGTATCAAATATAACGACATCTTCAAAAGTTAAATAAATATTCCTTGATCGACCATCAGCACAAAAAAATTCATTACAGTTTCATCTTCATCCAACTCTCATCTATGAAATAATCTGAACCAACACATGCCTTTTTGGTAAAATAAGATATGACATTTAGGCATTCAGATGAGAAGTTTTCTTTTCTCTTTGTTATGAGATGATTAATACAATCTTGAGCTGTTAGAAGGGGCTCACCAGACATATTAAGTGCTCTAACTATTCGGGAAGGACCCATGTTAAATTTGTGTAGATTTTCAATGGCCTCTTTCGAAGTTTCAGAGAATTCTTTTTGAGATCATAAATATTTAACTTTCGAAAGAGTTGTCAAAGGATGACTATGTTCATCATGAAATTTTCTTATCTCCCACTTCCCATTCTACTTCTGTGCAACATATAAATGAGCAAGACAACCCTCTCTAACTTCCCTTGTTTGTTTAAAAAATTTTTCAAACCCTTGTTTCACAAACTTATGACCTTCTTTAGAACAAACGAAAGTTCTATTTATAACTTTTCCTGTAGTTGCAGACTTATGTGAAATATGTTTTCTAACAGAGAATCCCACTAATTTAGCATACATATTATAATAATTATATGCTTCATCATCTGTATCGAATGTCATGTCAATTATAGATTTGGACATCTCATAACTTTTGACATAATTTGAATGTTGGGATTCAGAAACATTCACCTCCTCGTTACTTTCTCCATCTTCGACATGTTCAAGAAGACCCTGATTGTCAACTTCTTCAATTAACTCAACATCATTCATATATGAAAGATAAGAATTTAATTTAATGCACGTAATTGAGTTACAAAGTAATGGATTCATTAGCAGGTTCCATGGGCAACCTCCGCGAGAGAAGGGGCGTCGGCGGTGGTCGAGGTAGGCGAGACTACGGCGGCAGGGACGAGGGAGCTGCGGCGCGGTGGAGGGGGGCGAGAGCAGCGGCGGCCTCGGCGAGAGCGGCAGCAGGGGCGAGACCGGCGGCAACATGCGTCGGAGTGGCGGCGAGAGAGCGGCGACCTCGGCGAGAGCGGCGGCGGCGGGGACGAGAATGGCAGTGGCGTGCGGCATGCATGAGATCGGCGGCGGAGCGGCGGCGGGAGATCGGTGGCGGGGATGAGAGATCGGCGGAGGTGGGCGAGTGACCGGCGCTAGGGCATGCGGTGAGGGCGCGAGAACATCCGGCGGCAGCAGGAGAGCCTGGCGGTCTAGATCTGGTCGGGCGGCGGTAGATCGGACGGCGGAGCGGCGATCGGGTCCCGGAGAATGGCAATCGAGAGGCGGAGCCGGAGCGGCGATCGGGAAATGCACGTGGTCGAGACGTAGAAGAAGAAGAGAGAGAGAGTCGGGCGCCCGATGTGTCGAATTCAAATAAAAAAATAATCTCGACTGTCGATCAAGGATCGGACGGTCGAGAACGATCTACAGGTCTAGACCGTGGATCAAAGATCCGACGGCCAGATCTTGGTAGCACCAGTAGCATGGGAATTAATCCCTATTTTCATTTGAAAAAAAATGTTTCAAGTACGATTTATAAATGAATATTATGTATAATACTTTTGTCAAGGATATACTACATCACAAAATGCAGTATATGCATTGCATAATAATTTCAACTGTTGATTTCAAATTATTAGCTGTGATCTTTCCTTTGTTTTAACCATCACGTGACTTGATGTTTTTCAAAGATCCTCTCTCACCTCTTCAGTCTAATCAATATCATTTTTGCTCATGGCCTATTCCAGAGATCACCCGGTGCCTGACATCCATGCCTTGCACTGGATATCACCGCTTTGCATCGGAGAAGATTGCCTCGGCCTAAAGAACACAGCATCTTGTGAGGTGGGAAAACATGGAGGGAGTACGAGAGCAGCTTTTGAACACGTGATGGTTAAAATAAAGGAAAAAATCATAGCCTGTCATTTAAAATGAACGGATGATATTGCTATGCAGTATCTACACTTCATTTTTGTCTGCAGTATATCCATTTTACTCTTTTGTCAAAAGCTTTATTCATTGTAATAAGATGGAATAAAACTTTCATTGACAATTGGAAAAAAGAAATTGGAGGTTAATAAAATTGACTTAAGTATTAAAAGAGAAATTAACTTGTGTTTAACTATCCTTTGCATTGCATCCGAAAAAAATCGTACGAGAACTTTGAAAATAGAAAATACAAAGGGACACTCCATTGATGGGAGAGCGTCAAATGTGAGGGTGTTCACGGATCGAGTTAGATTCGTGAATAAATTTGATCCGACAAATTTGTTCGCTACTCATATGGTAGAAAATCTAATTCAACCTGGTTCAGGTTGGATCAGGTCATTCGATTTATTTTAAAATTTTTCCTTACTTTTCTATATTATTAAATACACAAATATTTTTTAAATATTTATTTAAAGACATAAAATAAGTTGCCTAAATATTAAAATATTATTTTCATATTTAAAAAATAATTAAATCAAGTATATAATTGAAACTAAGTAAAAAAATAAAAAAAATCGGGTCATGTTAGGAAATTCCAACTTGTACGGGGTCCAATCCAACCACTAACTCTATCTGATCCAAATTAAGTTGGGTCATCGTGTTCACCGAATCGACTTGACCTAATAAACATCCATAGTCGAATGAGTTCCAATGATTTTTTTAATAATTATTGATAATATTTTAAATCTTAAGTCAATTGTAAATCTTATTCGAATTTGACTATAAAGTTATATATGTGCTCAAATAACTGATACAAGGGTATCTATCAATGTTTTCATAATCGGATCTGCGACCGGACCGAACTCATCAACGAGTCGCGTTTGGACCGGTCCGATCGGGTTCGACCGAATTGAATCAGATTTTATTAAAATAATTTTATTTATAATAATTATAAAGATATAGTATAAGTTATATGATATTCTATATGAATATTGTACAAATAACTTATTAAAAATATCAAAAAATAATATAACATAATTTTTATTTATTAAAAATTCTATAATGATAATATAAATATATTATTTTTAATTTATTATCTATTATTTAATAATGATAGATGTTATATTAATAAATTTTATCTTAATTCTTATTTCTTTTTTTAACACTTTCCTTTTTATTTCCTTTATTTTATGCCATAATTTTCCATTTTAATATTATTCAATTTTAAATACTTACTTTTTTTTATTTCAATTCTTATTTAATTGGATACATATCATATTCTCTCCTCTTTAACTTTCCTTATATTCCTTTCCTCTTTTCCTTATTTAACTTTCCTATTTTAATCAATTTTTTTAATTTTTTTCAAAATATGCATCGAACAGGGTTTAACCGATTTAACCAATTTTTTTCCAATTCAATGCCAAAAATGATTTGGACACCTAATCGGACCGAATCATCGACCTGTTCGCGATTGATCCTATTGAACCAGCCGGTTCGATCCGATTTTAACAATATTGATATCTCTGTTCGAACAAATGAAGATCCAAGGAGGATTTAAGAGGATCTTTTTGCGAGGGTTCAAGAGTGGAGATCCAAAAAATTAAACGATTTCAAAATTTTTATTTTCTAATTATTCTTTATATAAATTCTATGATGAATGCGTTATTCTTATATTTTTGTAAGAAAACTAGGATCGTCCGTCCGAAGATATAGCATAGTTTAAGATGAACCTAATATGTTCTTTTTATATGTGCGATTCTTTTCTACCCTTTTTCATAACAATAACGTTGTTGTCTAAATTAATATGCTACGAGTTATCACATTTGTTTAAAAAAATGATAATTTTAATAATACTTCGGTCCACTAGGCCTTACTAGAGCTGCTCTCAATTAGGGAGAGCAAAGCCGAGTTCGGCTTGACCAGATCCAAAAAATTTGGACTCAATACCAACTGATACCAAGTTCGAATCGGTACGAAAAAATTGGGAATGAAATCGGAAGGGGATCAGGTCAAAAAAATATTTTAAAAAATATATAGAAAACTTGTGATAATTAGAAAATTTGAATGATAATTTAATCAAATAAACACCAACTTATCAAAATATTATGTTAATGCATCATATAATAAAACAATAGAATTTTTTAACGCTTCAAAATAAACAAGTAATGATTCAATTATCAAATAATTAGAATTATATCAATATTATTAATAAATTTATTATTATAATCGAGTCGGATCTCAGTTGGACTTTTATATATTGGATCATGTCCCGATCCAAAACCCGCAAGATTTTTTGATTCTTTGACACAAACCCAACCTGACTTATTACCGGGCCAAGAATATCTTTTGAAAATTCGGATCGATGCGATCTAACCCGGACCATGCTCACCCCTACTCTCAATTGGCCCGTCATTTGCTACAAAATAAATTTAGCCACATCAAAAGTTAGCTCGGCTTCGTCCTTTGGTTTGGTTCATAAACACAAATTTGACGAGTGGAGTTGTTGAACAATAAAAGTCGCCCTTTCTTTTTTTTCAATTGCACTCGATGGAAAAAGAAATAACGACGAATAATTCAAATGAGAAAAGACAAACGACTGCCCAATCTTTTTCACTTGGCTCTTGGTGATTCACGAACATTTCATAAAAAGGTTTTGATTTCCGTGGAGTACAAATTTTTGAGCTGTATAAATAATTATTATATTTTTCTTCTAGGATCATATTCTTTTTTTTTTCTTTTCTCAAATGGAAGGCTAAATTAATCTTGGACCATGATGAATATCAAGCATGAATGGATTAATTGGAGAGACAAGTACTTTGGGACAAATCATACTTTCTTTTAGTGTAAATATCCCGATTCATCTTTGAACAAAAGTTATTCATATTAACTAATTATTTTATTTAAAAATTAAATCCCAAAGTAAAATAATAGAAGAAAGAATAAATAAATAATACTAAAAGAAACTAATTATTATTTGGTGGTTATCAACCCATCTAAATGACACATGGGAGCCATATAAACCTTAAGTTATGCATTGTTACTTTTGATGATGGCACCTTTCTCTTCATTTGACAAAGAACAAAAATATCACCTTTTCATATTATGAGGGGACGACCGAACAAAAGGAGGTCCACCGCCGCTAATTGATGATGGATTGTAACGGAGAAGAGAACAAAGTAAACAAAAAAAAAAGAAGAGTCATCAACGATGATTTATTTATATCGTTATCGGATTAGTCCTAACAATCTTGGACATCGATGGATCTCAATCAAAAAAAGAAGAAGAAGAAAAAAAGAGATAGAAGAAAATTTAAACTACGATGAGAAAATTCATAAATTAATAGTTGTTAATTGTGATCATTTTTATTAAAAATATTAAATTATTGATATTGATCTTTTTAACGACTTAAGTTTTTTAAAAAATTGATTGTATAGTACATCAAATTAGATATGATATCAGAGCTAGAGATAAATAGTTCAAATATTGTTAAGCTTTTATTAAAAAAATATTTTTCTTCTCTTAATTATGATCCACATGATGGTATGATGCCATTTTTAGTAGCTTAAACTTTTTTAAAAAATTGTTAGCACATTAAATTTAACAATTTTTTGCTTTAATAAGAATTAGAAGTAATTTATATGACATCTTTATATTGTCATAAATATGTGGCAAAATGAACTATATTTTGAACAGATCTTATGGCCTATTTTTTATAACAGTATAAAAATAAAAATAGTTGAATGGTGATAAAATAGAAATGAAAAAATAATAAAATAAAAAAGAAATAATATTTGAAAAGGGTAAAATAAAAAAATGTCAAATTTCTAATTGCTAAACTCTAATAGTAGTAGTTATTTTTATTCAAAATATTAAAGTCTATTATTTATGTCACTTGTCAAATAAAACAATTAGCGTTTTCATAGTTAAAGATAATGCCAAATGGGGGGGGGGGGGGGGGAATAGTCAGATGTTATTTAATGGATGGATTTTATTTTAAATTGAGCTATAATTCATAACATATTCTTTATGTGTTGTCTCTTCATTAATCTCGAAAACAAAATACAATAATTTTAAATCCACTAGCATGCGATTCTATTAGATGGGCTTTATAAATGGGCTGAACCCTCCGGGCCATTAAGTCCATCGCCAGAATATTTTTAATTTTCCCAAGGAGAAGCAACAACTAAGAAATAACCTCAAACTTGTTGCTCTATGTCCAAATTAACCTTATCGTTTCAAATTATCTCCCTTATTGCCCCTTCGGAAGCCCTCTAGTTGCAGCAGTCGCTGTCGCGCCTTCACCTCGCTCGATAAAATGGAAAAATGTGATAGGATCTTAGTTACTAATATTAGTAGGAATAATTAATTTTCCTTTGATTAGGATTAACTATTTACTTTCTAGTTTGATTAGTACTTTTTTTTCTTTTATTACTAGTTCTACTAGAATTTATTTGGTTTACCCTATAAATAGGGCCCATTGGAATTTTTTTTAATCATATATGAGAATATAACATTATTTGATAATTACTTAGAACAAGTATCTTGGAGGCTTGACCTCTCGAAGTGGTCTATTGGAGACTTGACCCCTTTAAGCGATCTAATTGGGATCCTAGTTGGACTTGGAACCTATCAAAATGCCACGAATTACCATGCCCTGATCGTCGCCGGATTCTCCGACAATGAGTTCTAGCGCTTCCCGCTATGGCTGGAGCTTATTCCGCTTTAAACTTTTCCAGGAATCCCCACTCCCCGCTGTGAGTTTGGTCCCAAGTTCCACCCTGTCTTTTGTTTATCTGATCTTATTATGTTAATTTATGTTGTTCCGTTACAAACTTATAATTTTTTTCCTGATTTGTGTTAGATTCTATTAGTATGAACGGTCGTCCCACTTGTTCACCTCGGGGATTTGCAGCGCCTCTCGGAGCTTATTTGATTGGAACACAGGAACATGTTCACTCTCAATTTAATTGAACTCCTTTTTTTTCTTTAGATTCAACATAGTGGGAATTAAGCTCCTTTTTGCCCTGATCAATAAGTTATAGTCATTTCATGATTCAATTGAAGTAATATTCCTAATTTAAGTGTTTCTCAAACATTAAACAAACAATATTAGGTGAGCCAATAGTAGTCCTCGATGTCGATGATGGATGACTGAGTTTGATTTGCATTAGCACCCAATTGACACCCAGATGTTACAATCCAATTAGCCACGTCTGAGTTCGATAAAAAATAAAAATAGAGCGCCAAATTTAAACCAACAATGCTCTAATTTAATATAATATTATTTTTTATCCTATGATTTAGCATGCATTCCAGATTTAGGCGAGTCCATCAATGATGACATAACATATCATCCAAATATAGCATGATCAATAAGCAATATCAATAAAAACATGTATCAACAAAACTTGGCATCATGTGTCATAATTAACATTAAGAGCAAGATCATGATAATCATCCAATAAACATTCAACTTATATCAATAACATTATAAGTATAATTAAATGGGATAAATTAAATTGGAGCTACGACGTAATGAGCATTGCCACATTCCTGAGCATTGCCACAATCGCAGTCATTGGGGCTATGGCCCTACTGAACAAATCTAATTTCATATGAACATTCCATCACATGATCCATCACATAAGAGCCCTAATTTTCCATCATAATTTGACATCATTTCAGCACAATATTTATAGCAAGATGAACCTAATCCAAGATCTACAACAGGTAGGGTAGGAATCATAGAAGATAATTCCTACCACAAGTTCTTCAACTTTGTATAATAATAAACAACTCACGAAGAACCTTGTGTTAATATATAGATTTCAGAATGAAGTGAGTAGATCTTTATTTCATTCAACTTCTCGATCATTCCTGCAAGTCTTTCCATATGATTATTACATCTTGAGTAAATGTCACATTACCAATCAAATCTTTAGAGATAGTACTAGTAATTCAAGATACAACCAACGCATTACATCTCCTTCACTGTGGATGCACATGTTCATCAAATTGATCTAATTTACAAGTACCATCATCAAAATCTTGTTCGTTCTTTCCAACTAATGTGTTATACATTACATTGCCCCAATTCAAATAATTTGAAGAATCAACTAGTCGAAATGGAAATAGAACTTATCCAGGCGAATCCGACGTCGTGACAAGAAGTGGGCTAGTGGTATCAAAACAAATTTCGGATGAAGTTGATGAACTTGATCCAGTTGCCATTTCAATTGTAAACTTAGAGTCAGATACTAATCCAGAGAAACCATCCTGAAAAACACAACAAGAAGACCAGATGCACCAATCTAAGAGAAATCTGAACTAATCTAACGAAATTAATTCATTCTCAATTCGCAAATCTGAAGCGTTTCTAAATCTTTAGCTCTTGCTCTGATACCATGTCGAGACGCGTAGTTTGGGGGAAATTCAAACTAATTTTTATTATGAATTGCTCAGATGAAAACTTCCCTTCTTTGCCTCTTTTGTAATATGCTACATGGTTTGCTATCTACGTGTAACATTCAACTTATGGTGCGCCTGAGCTACAATACAAACTAAACATAACTATCATTCAAATATTTATAATTACATAATACTAACATGTATAATCCTCTTTATATGCTATGTGCATTCATATATGATAATTTCCTATAGTAGCTAATTACGTCAATGACACTAGTTGTTTTTGTCTTCAAATTGTTATATTTCATGGTCCTCCATTAGACATGTAAGGCGAGACATCGTGTTACTCCTTCCATGCAATTGAAAACAAGTTGTGATTCCTTAAGTAAATAGTATTAAAATAGTCATTAAATAATACCTTTCCAAAAAAGCCTAATTAATTATGCAACTTGTGGTGGCGAGTCATTTCTAGTTGTAAACATATTTATTACATGCATGGAAATATAAATTTATTGTTCGATATGGCCTCTAAGTACATTTTTTGGCTAATTCATTGACGAGATACTTGGCTTTACAAGAAAAAGAAAAGGAAAGGGAAGGATATGTCACCCACCCTTTTTTAGATTTTGAAAAATCACGATGGTTTGACGAACCTTAAATATGTTTTCAAAAGTCCAATGCAAATGGAAAGATATTTACGTAGCAATGATATGGAGTTGTTCATGTTTTTGATGACTTATTTCTATAGATATGAAGAAGAAGGAATTAAGGAAAATTAAAGAAGTAAATAAGAAAGATGGATGAAAAAATTGCATACTTAATTTTATCAACAGACTTTTAACTTTGCTTCCATCTATTAGTGTCGCCCTTACAATTTCCATGGAGACAACATTGTAATCGTAGATGTCTACCACTGATATTTAGTAGTCACTAAAGAATAATTAAATTGTAACATGATGTGGAAGAGCCTCCATTATAGCTTTCTATTATTCACAATTGGACTTTCATATAGTATAGTTTTAATTTTTCCCCAAATTGGTTTAGATAGACAAAATAATGAATTTAAGTAACAACATCAGTAAAGAGAATAATTTCTTTGTTGAATTAATTCTATGGAAAGACAATCTTTTAGATGCAAAGAAAATAACATACACATATTACGTCCCAATAATCAACTTAAATTTGTGGGGACTATTCTAGGATATTTGGGAATATTTTCATTGTTATCTCATTATTATTTTTATGAAAAAGATCAATCGAAAGAGGGGAGTAAGGTTCTCGGCATGATTTATAAGTGAGACCTAATGATGTATGTGAGTATGATGTGATTGAGTTGTGTTGTGCATGTTTATCAATCTTTATCAAACATTGTTATGCACATGACAACAATATATCTAATGTTAATAATAGGGAATTAATTTTCATGAATTGTGAAACTCTTTGTACCTTAGATGTAGTCGTGAGGCAAGAGTGAACAAGATAAAGTGACAAATAATATACAATAATTTTCTACTATGGTCATTTGCATTTATCACAAAACTTACAATATTTGTAGCATTACTAGTGGAGATGTTTGGTATTGGCCCTGTTTTCTTTGAATGTAGCATTACTATGTTTTCTTCCATTTATCAAGGTTTCCTACCTGCCTCTAGGTGGATGTAGTACTCAAACCATGAGATAGTAACTTCTTTTATAATGAAAAACAATAATAAGGTGTTACATACCAGTACAGACCGATTTGATTTATCACGCTTTAATTCAAATTAGCAAAAGCAATGTCTCCTTGCATAATATGGATTCCAAACATTCATGATCTTCTATTATGTTATGGTAACTTACAATTATAATAAAAATGGATTGGAACAATTAGACGTCTACTGAACAAATCATAAAATGGAACTTCAAGGTGCTATTGAAGTATATTCTTCTTTTTTATCAATAAAACCCCTTCCCAAACTGTACAAGCTTCTTCCAAAGCATACATATTATGTGGAGAATCGTATTTGATGAAAATCATATGTATAGCTTTGAGGGAGATCTTTTATATCTTTCGATATCCACATCATTTTATTTAGATCACTATAACTACTACATCTACATCCATCGGGTTATTCCATCCATAGCTTGATGGATGATGCATCACAAAACTCCATGAATTCCGCTCGCCATCGGCAGAGCCAACGTCAAAATCCCAAAGTCGTGATTAGGAATTCGGTATTCGCTTGAGTATTGTAACGCCCGAGATCCACGTGACTTTTACATACTCAGAATCATGACTTTACAATTCTCTATAAAATAATTTTACAAAAATATAAACTATAAAATACAGAATAATAGAGACTAAACAACTCAATAGGACTCAATCTAGAGTCTCCACTATGCTATGTGCAACATCCATCTGTCACTGAGTTGAGCCACATGTAGAATCATCCTCTATATCAATCCTCTCATCTGCATGGATCCAGTTATAAGAAAAATCTATGAGTACTAAAATACTTAGTACGTAGGGCCTAACCATGATAAAAAAATAATAATCAATAATGCTCAAGATATGAACAGTAAATCAATTGAGCACATGGAATAATATCATATGATAATTAATAGATCATGATGTCAATAAATCAATAAAATGATACAATGCCATAATCAATAAGTCAATGAGACAATAAATCAACATAACAATATAATAATCATTGAGCAATGAATCAACATAGTAATTGATCAATATAACTATGGATCAATGTATCTATAAATTTGATGGATCTACATAGGGATGGATCATGCTAAGGTCAGAAGACCAATCAATAACAATAACAATTATCCATTAACAATTTTGATAGGCTTGATAAATATGGCACTGTTTAATTAATGATTTTCAATTCAATAGTCAATGGTAATTGGCCAATAACAATTCAATTCAATGAGCGGAGGCAATGCCAATCAATGTTAGTATCCAAATTATCATGATCTATACAATTCAATTTGATTCATTTCAATTTAATGATCAATTTAATTTCTATTCTATTATCAACCATAGGAGTTATCTAATACAATAGAAAACGCTTGGTCTTCATGTCTCTTTCATGTAGGCCAACAAAAGATATCAATTCACGACAAGCCGTCCTCTAATAATAGCGCTAATAATTATTCGTGGTGGCAAGAGATCATGACCAATCACAGGACAACTATAGCTTCTCTAAAGAATGATACTTCAAATCTTTAGGTACACCATCTACCCCATACAATAACAATAACAAGTATGGCTCATGAGTCTTAGAGACATTCATAGTACATGGAGACTCAGTAGCTTTCAACTATTATATTGTTTACATAACACATCTATCTTTCAATAATTTAGTTTGGGTTTAACAAGACTCAATCAAAAGATACTGAATCGATACTATAATCAATATGATTGGATATGCTAACAATAGGATCAATATGATGACAATGCAATTAGATTTGATCATGCTATAATCAGATAAGATAATAATCTCATGACCAGATACAATAACATATGATTAGATATGATTATAATAACATTAGATATGATGACAATAAAATCAATTATGACAATGATGTTATCCGAAATAATTAATAACAATAACAATTCAATTATGTATAATCCAATACGTCAAACTATGTTTTCTGCCTCCAGTCCCTGACCCGTGTTTGGGGAACGTTCGATATGCCTCATCCATCCAATGTGCTGCAACCCGTGCCGTGTCAACACTAATCCCAGGTCGGGCTATAGGGAACCCGAGTCGAATTCTATGAACTCGAATCGGTTCTGACTCCGAATCGCACCGAGTTTTATGCGACTCGGGCCGAGTTCTACCGCCGACAGGAAGTCGCGTCCGATGCGACTTTCCGGCCACTATAATTATACCATACAATATCTGATTGATGCAAAATCTATATCAATGAAATCTCGGTACATAAAAAAAGAGAATAAAGTTCCATGTCATGGAAAACCAACGCTATGATGATTCCCCCTACGTACTTAAAGTTGGCTGAAAAACTAAGTGAAATCCCTCTACTGGAAATATGCATGAATGCCAAACTTTGGATGGTGATTCCTCTTTGTCCGCGTATCCAAACGCATGACCAACACTTGGACGAAGATCTCATATATGTCGACTTTGAAACTAGCCATCGGATGCCCTCTAGAATGCCTCATTTTGCATGAAAATTAGTGGGGCTCGTATTGCATAAATTTTGTTTTGCCAATAGTAATTTTCAGCCACCTTTTAATGTCAATTTATAATTGTACACTGGGGTTTTAACTTCTATTGGGCATTGGAGTCTTTTAGAATTAATTCTGATCATCCATCGTTAATTAACCCTTTGTTAAATATTCAAGATTAATTAAATTCAAATTTAAATAGTTATACTTAGAACAAATTTTCACCTCTTCTCAAACTCCACCTAATTTTTCCAACTTCTCCTCTAATTTCCATCAATTTTGGAATTAAATAATTCTAAAAAATTAAATAATAAATTTATAGATCAAAATAACTAATTTTTTAATTTCTCATAGGTACAGCCATGCATAGTTTGACAGCTAACCCATCGGCGGAACCCCTCCAGCTCTGCTGCCGCCGCTGCCTGAACCTCCGTGAAAGAAGGCAACATATTCGTAGACAAACGTGTGGCTAATCCCGATATATATCCAATCCTTGTGCAGCCACTCTCCGGCCAGGCTATTCACTAGACCCCAAGTATTGGTAGAGATATTTTTTGGTAGTTCGAAGGCAATCAGCGTCAGGCACTCCACGGGCATGCGAAGAAGGTGTAATGCCCGAGATTTTTTCTCCTTTGTCTGTCCATAAGGTTATCTCAGTGATGCCACTCAATTCTATAACTTAATTATGACAAGTCAATATATTGATTTACAATAGTGGAGGACTAAAATACAATGACATTTTTACAATAACGGAAGCATTCTATATAATATCCAATGACACGTGAGTTCATGGGCCATACATCTATACAATAATGAACTCTATATCTATGTGCATGTCACTTGTCAGAGGAGTCACCAATGGTCTTACAATCGCCATCAATCTCATCCTGCATGGATCCAAGTGCAGGGGCAAAGCCCAATGAGAAATTTCAGTACGTAGTGTCACCCATAACAATTATCAATATAAAGTATGGATCAATATATATCAGTATCAATTCTATCAATAAACAATTGTCTGTAAATAATCTATGATTGATCAAGACAACTATATATCAATTAACAATAATCAATTGATCAATCAAAATAAATATCTTTATCATCAATTATTGATGACCGATATCCATTCAATTCAGCTATCTTAAATCAATTATCAATTGGCTATAAGTCAATGAAGGCCACAATCAATAATTATCAATTATTAATTTTATTAATAATTTATCGATTCAATTATCCACCATCCATTATGGAGTAATTCAATTATTAGTCAACCGTTAGGGCGAAATCAATTATCTATTCACCTCTAGGGCGTAATTCTATTAACAATTCAATTTAGTTCGATTATCGATAATCAATAATATCTCAATTATATTTGATAATAATTGACAATTCAATATCCATTACCTTTAATCAACCATCCATTGGTCATAGATCACGGAAGGTCACAATTCGACAATTAACAATTCAATAAACAATTAATAATTAACAATTGAATAATTTCCAATTGGCAAAAAAGTAAAAAAAGGTAACATAACAATTATTAATTCAATTCTATTAATAATTTATCAATTCATCTATCATGCACAAAGGCCGTAGTTTATTATCCATCGGCCATAAAGGCGCGATTCAATTATCCATCAACTAGAGGGCGAAATCAATAGTCTATAAACCACTAGGACAAAATCAATTGTTCATCAGTCACTAGGGTGCAATTCAATTCAATTATCAATTCAATTTTGGTAGTTACAACCAACCCTTTCGGACGTAATACGAGAGTTCTCTATTATTAGGGGACACCAGGACACTTTATGTCAATTAATAAGTTTGGATATGATGGAGGACGAAGGACCATACCTAGAACAGTCATAATTTTTTGCGCTATCTGTCCAATTCAATTTAATTATCTATCAGTCAGAAGACGCAATTAGTCCGAAGGCCCTATCGGCTCGAATGCGCAATTAGTCCGAAAGCCCTATCAGCTCCAAAGGTGCAATATTAGTCCGAATATCCAATCAATCCGAAGGCGTAATATTAGCTTGAAAGGCCCTATCTATCATAGTGACAATCAGTAGACATGGGCCCAATAATTTTCAACTTTTATCTCAATTATCTAACATGTCTATCTTTAACAATTATCTTAGGTTAAACATGACCTAATCAGAAAATCACTATATCAATATATTAATCAATGATATGATCAAATGTGATGATGATCAATCGGATACAATAACAATTTGATCTGGATCAATCAATAATAAGGTTAATGGATTAATACCATAATCAATATCATGATTAGGTTAATGATAATAATCAATATGATAGCAATATGATCAGGTATGATCATACTAAAATCAGAATCATAGCTATCCAATAAACTATAAATCAATTCATAAAAACATGTTTTCTATTTCAGAACTCGATCTGTGTCGATCATTACCTGGGTCATGTTAAATGGAATCCGGATCGTGTTAGATAGAACCCGAGCAGGAATTTGTCACCGTCAGGAATTGTGTTTCCGATACAATTTTCGGTAATCCTATATATGTCATTCGTTATTCAATCAATGCAAATAATATATAAGAAGAATCCTAGGATCCATGTCCTCGAAAACCGATGATATGGGGATCCCCTACGTATCTTAAATTGATTAAAAATCAACTATATTCCTGTTGTTTGTGAACTTCACAAACGTCGTGACTTTGGCCGATAATTTCCTTATATTGACATTAAAAAATCTTCAGCTAATACTTGGATTTTGTTCTCCTCTGTCGGGGCTTAAAAACGGTATATCATCCGTGCTCTCAGGTGCCTCAATTTGTGATAAAATGAAGGAAAAAAAGAGGCTTTCGTGCAAAAATTCTGTGGAGACATAATACTTTCTGGCCACCTTTTAGGCCATTTAAAAGTTTTTCACTTCTATTGGGCCTTGGGCTACTTCCCCATTAATCATGACCATCCATCATAATTATTATCTTTTAAATATTTAGATTTGATTAAATTCAAATTTCACTAATTTATTGCATAATCATGCTTAACAAAATCCATCTATATTAAAATTTATTTTTATCCTTTCCATAACTTCTCTCAATCTAACTCTATCTCTATATTTTATCAATAACTTATGTTAACCAAACTATACCTTTATTTTCTTCATCTATCTAATTTTCAGAATTAATTAATATAATAATATTTAATCCAACTAATTTTCAAATTAAAATACTAATAAATATTATTTATTAAAATAATAATGGAGAATATTTTTAAGCCATAGAACTCTCAATCTTATCCTATTTTAGAATTCTATAATCATTAAACATTCTTTTAAATTTCAAATCAAAATGAAATCTTTAATCACAATCTAATCACAATTTCTATTCTCAATAGGATTAAATCTTTCTTTTTCTTTCTTTCTAATCATACTTTTAATTTATAAATTATTTTATTGACCTATTGAAATTTTGAATCCAGCATTAGAAAGGTGCATGCCCTGAAAATGACATTTACAAGGGTGTAGAGAATGAAGCGGTATAATCACTCCAAAGGGTGCCAACGGGAGAGGGCAAAGAGGGAAAAGCACAAGAAAAAGAAAACGAGGATTGTATTCTGGATTTTGATTTTCAATCAATGTTGTTGTCAGATTCTGTTCTGTCGGTTACTATATATTTTGTTTTTTCCTTGAAGTCAAATGCTTGTTTTAAATTCCTTATATTAGTTAAAAATAAAAATGTCCCTCTTTATGATAATAAATGTGTTCTCTTTTTCTACTATTGAATGTTTCTTTTTTTTCCTTTATAACTCCTAAATTTAAATTAATGCATTCACTCATCAATTCACACCGGTGTTAATGCTACAATTATATAAGTAAATATATTGCCAGTCCCCTCTAATAAAGTTCAATTCACAAGGAAAATAAATAGCTCACTGGAATCATAAGAATTTATTATGATATCATGGAATTCATAACTGGAATTCTCTGGAAACAGTTATGAATCATAACTGGTTCCAGTGATTATTATGCTACGATTACATAAATTATAAAGATCATTGGAATCAGTTATGAATTCCCTGATATCTAAATAAATTCTTGTTATTCTAATGAGATATTTATTTTCCTTATGAATTGAACTTTATTAGAGGGGACTGGATATATGTATTTACTTATATAAATATTGTAGCATTAACTACGGTAATAATTGATTATTGAATACAGTAATATAAATTTAGACATTACAAGGAAAAAAAGAAACACATTAATTCAATAGTAGAAAAAGATAACACATTTATTTCATAAAAAGTGGGACTATTTTATTTTCAATTTATACAATAATAAATCAAAAACAAACATTTGAGATAAATACGATAAAAACAAAAAAAAGTTGGTTTAACTTTTGCAGGAAAATATATAGTAACGGACAGTAAAATGATCTGACAACATTGACTGGATATGAAATGGTGTGCGCTGTGCATGCAATCGTAGTTTTCGTTTCCATGGTGGTTTTCCCTCTTTGCCCGTGTGCTCGCACCCTTTGGAGAGATCATACCAAGAGAGGATTCGTCCTTGGGGCCCATAGAGACATGCACCTTCCCGCCAACTCCTCAAAGCATTGCCCTCTTGTCCGATCCCGACCAAGTGTGCCGCTGTGTTTTTAGATCTGGATCCCCGGACGCTGCAGGAAATTGTACTCCTTTTTTGTACCTCGAGGAAGATTTAGTGTGGGAGCAGCGGTACGTGCGGTAGTAAACTTTCTTGTCGATCGGTGATTCTTGTTCCTTGACCATGGCGGGTTGCTATGCGGATGCCGGACGCTCATATGGGAGCCCCCGTCGCATGACCGCAGTGTTGCCGGTGCCGACGGCCTTCAAAGTGTCGGGAAAATCCACCCGCGATGCTTCGGGCATGAAGAGAGCCATGGTCAGCGAGTGGCCGCCCAAGGATTGGATTTATAGCCGGCTTAACCACCCCGACGGCGAGCATATCCATGAATATGCTGACCCTATACATGGAGGCCCCGGTGGTGGTGGCAACGGAGTCGGAGTTGTTCCGCCGATGGATCAGCTGTCAAGCTATGCAAGGAGGTACCCGGGCGAGTGCCGGGTTCCTGATCACGGCTTCGGGATTCCGATGGCTCCGCCGACAGCGAGGGGAGTTTACGGAGGAGTTCCGCCGATGGGTCATCCATCAAGCTATGAATGGGGGTTTCCTAGTCGCAGCTTCGGGATTCCCATGACTCCCCCGACCGCGAGAGTTCCGTCGACGTATCAGCCATGGAGCTACACATGGAGTAATCCGGTGGAGTACGCGGTTCCTGATCCTGGCGTCGGGGTCCCTGATCGTGGTTTTGGGATTCCTGATTTCGGCTTTGGGTTCTCCTGAGAGCGGCTTCGGGGTTCACAGGACTCCCCCGACCATGAGCAGTGGTCACAACGTCGGGAAGGGACGTGCGTCGGTGGAGCAGGGAGCCAAGCAGGCTCAGAGTAAGCCGGAGGCCGCGGCTTCTGGTTCCCGTTCGAAGAAGAGAGACCTAACCACGTTGTTGGAAGGATTCACAGTGATCGAAGAAGTACGCAAAGGAGGGAAAAGTATTGGGCATAAGGATAAGGTAAGCTCCAATTCGGATCATGATCTTGCAAATTTGTTTCCTTTGTTGAATCACTAACGTTTCAAAATGTTTTCTCTCTACCAAAATGTTTCTTCTTTTTCTCTCTACCAAAATGTTTTCTCTCTACCAAAATGTTTCCTTTGTTTTCTCTCTACCAAAATGTTTCTTCTTTTGCTAGATCTCCTGGAATAAGGAATCCATAACGATACTGAGCACAAACTCGCTTTCTAATGTAGTGGAGATATTCCCATCTCCGTCGAAGATATTTAGCTATAATTAAACATCATGCAAGTTTATCAGAAAAAATTCTGTAATGCATGAGAGACAAGTGATGTCGCAATACATGTTTGCAAAATATAAGCATCCATGTTCAGATATGAGTAAAAAGAATTGATTCAATTGTTCATCAATGTACGTGAACTTACTAATGCTATTCTCAGTTCAATGCATCAACATGTATAAATATCCAATTTTTATTTTAGGTAGAAATATTGAATTGTTTATCGCATCCATTAATGCAAATATCTTAGTATGGGAATTTGTGCATGTAGTAGTTTACAGTTTTATATTTTGCTCTCAAGAAAATGATATGATATGGTATGTAACACCTTATTTTTATTTCTAATCATAAAAAAAGTGACTATAGATATTTTGCTCTCAAGAAAACGTTATGATATAGTATGTAATACCTTATTTTTATTTCTAATGTTAAAAGAAGTGACTATCTTGTGGTTTCAGTATTACATCCACATAGAGACAGGCAAGAAACTTCGATCATTGGAAGAGGTCGAGAGATTCAAGACGACCGGCAGCGCAAAGAAACCACGGCCAATACCAAACATCTCTGCTAGTAATGCTACACATATTGTAAGTTCTATTATAAATGAAAATGACCATAGTAGCAAATCATTGTATATTATTTATTACTTTATCTTTTTCCGTGTTTTCTCAAGGACTCCATCTAAAGCACAAAGAGTTTCACTAATGTCATGAAAATTAGTTCCTTATTATTAGTATTAGATATCTTGTTATCAGGGACAGAGGCAGGGGTGTTTGGGAGGGGCCAAGGCCCCTCCCAATTAGTTAAGAAAAAAAAATAAAAATATGATTAATATATATTACTCCCCCCTTCAATTTTGGTCTGGCTCCATTGTTGCTTGTTGTCATATGTATAACAAGGCTTGATAAAGATTGATAAACATGTGACACACAACTCAATCACATCATACTCACATACATCATTAACAATGAGTTGGAGAGTCCATTCTACTATTTCAAATTGATGCATTTTGGTTGAATACCCCATTGTGACAAAGCCTTAAGTTAAAATTGCACTTCAATCATGTTGATGGCTCCCTATCTTTAGATTGTATAAATAATATGATATAAAAATAATATGTATAGTTGTCTTTAGATTGTATAAATAATATGTATAGTTGTCTCTGCACCTTACTCTGTTAGAATTTGTGAGCTCTGATGATTCTCGTCAGAGATAGATTGGAAACTGGACGGAAGAGTGGAAGAGAAAAGGCGAAGGAAAAGAGGAAAAAAATAAAGAACTAGCGGTAGCAAAGCTAGAGGAAAAAAATAAAGAACTAGCGGTAGCAAAGCTAGAGAACTTTTCTATTCAGAAAGTAAAATGTATTACAGAATAATCAAACTACAAATCACGAATTCACAGCTCAATTTATAGTAGCCATCGACTGATACAAAGAAGTAAATCGGTATATCAAAAAATGGTAACAATGCTATAAAAAAACAACAAACAACTCTGAAGTTGACTCTACAACCCAATTGTCTGAGTGTGCCCACATGCCGGAGATGAGGATGATGCCACATAATCTTTAACACACTCTCCTCTTTTAACTAATCTTTTTCATAAAAAAAAACATACATGAAATAACAAATTTAGATTTTCAATAAGATCCTAGCATAATCACCACAAGTATAAGTTGATTATTGGCACATAATATGTGTATATTATTTCTTTGCATCTAAAGATGGCCTCTCCATAGAATCAATTCAACTAAGAAATTATTCCTTTTTATTTCACAACTTGAATTCATTATTTTGTATATCTAAATTATATATGAAAATCCAATTGTGAATAATAGAGAACTATAGTGGAGTCTCTTCCACAATGTGTTACAATTTAATTCTTCTGTTGGGTCAATCAAATGCTAGTGGAAGGACATATATGATTACCACGTTGTCTCCATGGAAATTGTAAGGGAGGTACTAATAAACAGATGGAAAGTCAGATGTCTAGTAATAAAATTAAGTATGCCATTTTTTTCATCTACCTTTTCCAATTTACTTCATTGACTTTCCTTAGTTGTTTCTTTTACTATACATAGAAAGGAGGCATCAAAGACATTAGCAAATCCACATCATTGTCGTGCAAATATCTTTCCACATGCATTGACCATTTGAAAACACACTAAGGACCCGTTTGAAAAGTTTTTTTGTATTCTAGATTAAATGTTGTCCAATCTTTCCTTAATCTCATATCCTTATCCCGATCGAGAGCGGCATGTTCTTCATGAGTCAAAAAAACATGAAACATAGCACTTTTTGTAATCATTAGATGTGGGGCCTACAAGTTAATCTATAGTTGTTTGGATGAAATTCTAGAATTAAGGGCTTTATTCACACCTTACTCCTATGCCAAACGGGGCCTTCGGTTTCTCCAAATCATCATGCATCTTCAAAATTGAAAAATGGGTGGGTGACATATCCTTCCCTTTTATTTTCTTTTTTTTTTGTCAAACCAAGTCTCGTCGACGAATTAGCCAACAAAATGTACTTATGAGGTCATATCAAACAATAAATTTATATTTTCATGTATGTACTAAAAATTTGTATAACTAGAGATGACTCATCACCACAAGTTACATAACTAATTAATTTTTTTTGGAAAGGTATTATTTAATGGCTATTTTAATACTATTTATTTAAGGAATCACAACTTGTTTATCGGATATACATATATTGTGAGGATGGAGTAACACGATGTATCTCCTTTCATGTCTAATGGAAACCATGAAATGTAACAATTCAAAGACGAACACAATTGTCAATAATTTAAGTAACCACTAGTAATGATAAGCAAGAAAGGTTAGTTATGACCCGTGGCAGGAAAGAGCACGTATAATGTGAGGCAACGAGAGATGATGTAAAGGAGATGACGGAGAGAGAACATGGAGTCTTTATATTCATCACTAGGGCAAAGGGCAACATGAGAGGTGATAAAAGAAGAGAGTGAGCGAACAATAGGGAAATAAAGTGAGGGGGAAGTAGGTGTCGTGGTGGTGAGCACTGAATGTAGGGGAAGAAAAATCGAGGACCACAATGACAACAATAGAAATGACACAAAAGGCATTTAAAATTAGTGGAATTGTAGGTTATGCTATGTTATGTGCTAGATATTGTGTGCTAGAAAATGTCTATTCGAACAATATTTAAGAAAAGGAAGTAGGTTATCATTTATTCATTTTTAACCTATGAAAAGAGACACATTTTCAAAAGTAAGGAAAGTAAAGCTAATACACATTAATGAAATTTAGAAAATAATGCCACAAAAAATTACTTTCTTTCATCTATATTTTTTCCACTTGTTTCTTTCACTTTTAATTAATCTATCATAAATTTGTTGAAAGAAAACTTCAATGATATTAGAATACCCCACTAGTTATCAAGTAAGTTATGATTTTATCCTTAACATTTAAAAATATTAATAATTTCATGTCATGATAAAAGTTTGTTATTTTTCTTGAAATTGGAAATTAATGTGAGTTCTATGATATTTACTTCTTTGATTTGAAATTAAAGTTTATTATCTTCCTGAGACACTAATAGACTGAAGGAAAGTTAAAAGCCTTTTACTTCTTTGGTTTTCCTTAATTGCTTCTTCTTATTGTCCATACAAAGAATACATCAAAGACATGTGCAACTACATATCATTTCCATGTAAATATCTTCCCACTTGCATTGACTATTTGAAAACATATTTAGGGTTCTCCAAACCATCATGCATATTTGAAATATAGAAAAGGATGGGTGACATATCCTTCCCTTTCCTTTTCATTTTTCTCTCAAGACAAGTATCTCATCGATGAATTAGCTTCTATTGATCATACTTTGCACACATCTTGTCTATCCCTTAGAAATCCATAGCCTAGGACTTGATAACCACGCTGTTCTTTCTAGAATAGCAAATGTAGGGCAAGACAAAATGAAAATGTGCAATCATATCAAACAATAAAATTATATTTCTATGTATGTAGTAAATATGTTTACATGTTTTTTTTGAGAAAACAAAGATAATGAACTTTTCTTCAAATATAAGTAAATCTAGACTCAAGTTCTGTTAAATTACAAATAGAAATGACTCATCACCACAAGTTGCATAATTAATTAGGTTTTTTGTAAAGGTATTCTTTAATGACTATTTTAATGCTATCTATTTAAGGAATCACAACATGTTTGCCAGTTATTCATAATATTGCGAGGAAGGAGTAACACGATGTCTCGCCTTACATGTTTGATAAAAACCATGAAATATAACAATTTGAAGTAGAAAACAATTAGTGACACTAGTAATGACAAGGAAGGGAGGATGGTCGCAACCCATGGCAGGAAAGACAGCATAGTGACAATGTGAGGCAATGAGCGATGATGCAAAAGAGATGACGAAGAGAGGACTTGGAGTCCATAACACAAAAAAAAATTTAAATTTTACGTAGAATTGTAGGTTATGCTATGTTATGCGCTAGATCTTGTGTGCTAGAAAAAAAAGATCTAATTTGGATTCGACACTTAACAGATTCATGAACACATAGATTCTATGTTCTAGCACGCTATTTTATTTATATAGGATGATATACTAGTCATTTGTTTCCATAAAGAAGACTTGTAAAGGATATATTTATGAAAAGTGATTAGGTTACCATTTATTCATATTTAACTTGTGAAAATATATGCAAAAGGGAGCTACAAAAATAAGGAAAGTAAAGCTACGACACGATTAATGAAATTTAGGAAATAATGTCCCCAAAATTTACTTTCTTTTATCTATATTTTTCACTTGTACTTTCTTTCACTTTTAATTGTTCTTTTACAAATTTGTTGAAAGAAAACTTCAATGATATGGGAATGCCCACTAGTTATTAAGAAAAATATGATTTTATCCTTACAACAACAACAACAACAACAACAAAGCCTTATCCCACTAAGTGGGGTCGGTTACATGGATCATACGACGCCATTCCGCTCTATTAGTAACCAAACCTTTCGGTATATTATTCACCAATAGATCCTGCTCTATTAGTTCACCAATAAACCTTTCGGTATATGATTTTATCCTTAGCATTTAAAAATATGTAATGATCTCATGTCATGTTAAAAGTTTATTATTCTTCCTGAGATTTGAAATTAATGTGAGTGATTTGATATTTAAGATGATACTTCCACATCATTATGGAAATCGTTTTAACCACCTTATGTGCTAAGGTTACATAAAGGCAATTATTAAATATTGTACTGTAAGTAATATGCTTAATAAATCCTGTTGCACATTGTTTTTTCTTTTAACTAATGGGTTCACCTGTACAGGGTCAACCTCTGCAGCAACCAATGTAACAGCCAAGCCAACAAGTTGCTGGAAGTTCGGCTGAAGGGGAGCAAGAGGGTGCAGTTGGTGGAGAAAGAGGGAATGCAGCTGGTGGAATACCACCAAAAACCTTTTCTTGATTGTGAGAAAGCTTATTATATGGTCTGGAGAGTAATTAATGGCTGAGTTCTGGTGACGTTTTTCTTCTTCGTTTATAATTTTATGATGAATGTTAGAAAATCCGCCAAAAAGGTAGAAAGGTGAAGAAAAAGATGGGTTTTTAAGAGACATGAGTGGAACAGTATCATAACTATAATTGAATTTTGATTGAAAAATGAAATGCAGTTTTATATTTAGATGGATTAACGATTTGTCTAAATTGCTATAAGTTCTATGATTCGGTCTCATTTTTTCCATCAATATATATGTCCTTATACTAATACACTAGCTATGTACATAATCATATGATATCTCTGAAACATTACTGATGCCTGATTTTTCTTTGACTTGACTAAATTCAAACTTGTTATTTCCTCTTGAATTTTGTTGGCATAAGAGTTTTGAGATGAATAATTTCTACATATCTAGCAAACAAAATTTCTGAATTTGATTCGTGCGAGGTAGGTTGCTTTAACTTGTTTCAATTTGTGGTACTATATACATTGCATTGTGCTTTGATATCTCCTACAACATTATAGAGATTGAGACAAGGAACTGTATGCAGCACATCTTGGATGCATGATAGGGGATTGATAGAAGTGGAGAACGGGTCAAGTCCATGTAACTGCTTCATGTGTCTCTCCGTGTCTCTATGTAAATCTCTCTGGTCTTATCTAAACACTCTTAAGCTAGATGACATCCCATGGCTGGCCATAGTTGGAGACCTCAATAACAATGTACACCCAAACAATAAAAGGGGCTGCTCCTCCTTTCGACCCACCCACTTGTGTGTAAACTAGATAGTTCAATGGTTAACTCCAATTGGCTTTCTAAATTCCCAATTGCCGAGGTTGACATACTCTTCTGCTCAATACTTGTCCAGATGTTGAGATGAAAACGTTCAAATATTAACATTTTTTGTTTGAATACTCGTTCAAATATGAACATATCTTTTGTCTAAATACTCGTTCAAATATAACATTTTTTGTTTGAATACCCGAAGCCAAAATTAACAATAGAACAAGTTTGGAGTGCCAGATCTCCTATCATGCCGATAGATCAATCACTCAATAGGATAAAACAAAAGAAAAAAAGAACACCCAAATGGAATGCAACAGACCCAGGAAGACTAGAGGTAAGTGCCAAGTAGGCCATGCTAAAAATCCAAGTCCTTGAAACCAAAGACAAAAACTAGGGCTTAAATGATCGTCAAACTCAGTTCCCTTTATCAAAATCATGCAACCTTCCTCGAGCAGATAAGTTTAAAGGGGTGGAATAAATTTTGAGTTAATTGGATATAGAATGGAGATAAAAAAACACAACTTTTTCATCTCAACACAATGCTCATACATAGGCAAAACTTGATATCTATTAGCACACCGGTGAGAACAATACCCTTCATGATACCCAAGACATTTTAAATAGTTTTTTCCCCTTACAAAGTCCATTGGGAATCTGTGCCTCGTACTCTAAGGGTGTGTTTGGATGTAGAAGTTGGGCAATAACTTATCCAAGTTCTATCAAACATCCTATGTGATCAGAACTTTCACGTGATCAGTTTTAAGAACAAAAGGTTCTTACTTCCACCTTTTTTTTTACGTTTTACTTCTTCCACTTTTTTTCACTTTTTACTTTTTTCCTTTTTATCTTTTACTTTAATTATTTTTAATGTACATATTATTTATTTATTAATAAATTATTATTAAACTTATAAATTAAAATTTTTAATTAAATCAAATTAATGTAAAATCTTATTTATAATATTATATTTAATATAATTGAATTTTATTGATTAAAATTTTCCTTTATTTTTAGAAAAAAATATTGTATTTAGATCTTAATATTTATGTAAATAATATTATTAATAACATATAAAAGATTTAATCAAAATTAATATTAATATATTACGACACAACTTATTTTTTATGTGCTAATAATTCTTATTTTAAATAAACAAATATATATAATATTTTTATTTATTATAATTATATATCTCATAAAATAATAATTTATATTTTTAATTATTACTTTTTATCGAAAACACCCATTAAAATTTATCTATCAAATCAACTTTTTAAATTCTCATCATTACATTTTTCATTCAAACATCAACCTAAGCTTTTCTATCAAATCAATTGATTATCTAGAACTAATGAGAACTCAAAACTCCGTACCAAACACAGCCTAAGGGCCCATTTGGCAACGGAACCAGCTTGGTTTCGCCAATTGCGGTCAAAGAAATCTCAGTTCAAGTGGAACCCTAATTCTAGCGCTCCAATTCCAGCTTTTCGGTGGAACCCGAGCACCCTAACATGTGTCAAACTTTTTTTGCCATGACGTGACTTTTTTGCATTTGCTTTTTTCTTTTTCTTTTCTTGTTTTCTTTCATTCACACCTTATCCTTATAAAATAATTTATTTATTATGTATAAAATATGTATAAAAAAACATTAATATAATATTATTTATTACTTATTATTTTATTAAAAACTTAATATTTCATTAAATAAAATTAATTTAAAAAATTATTATTTTTATTTAAATAATATATTTTTTAACAAATTTTTTCCATAAAACTTTTATTTTATAATTTTATTTTTATTAATAATAAAGGTATACTTTATAATTATAATAATAATTTTTAATTCAAAATTCACTAAAAATTCATCCATCACATCAACTTTTTTCTATCACATCAACTAACTTGTCATCATTACGTTTCGCTCCATCCAAACACACATCAAACTAACTTGTCATGTCAATTCAACTATTCATAAAAAATTTAGGAGAAGCTGCATCCTGTTTCCAAACGCTAGCTAAATGATTCACACTTGTGGTTTGTAATTCCTAAACTTGATCCATCTTGGCACAAATTCCTCCTCTCCTATTTCTCACACTGAAATAAAAATAGAAAAGCTCCTAGTCCAAATGGATTCATCCTAGAGTTCTATAAAAAGTATTGGGACATAATAGGAAATGATATATCCACTGTCATGTTGGCCCGTTTGGACTCTCAACCTCGCAACCCACCTGAAGCAGCTGTTCATTGTAAAGGAAACAATACAAAATTCCATCTCTTTTAACTTTTTACAATCATTACAAATGGAGCCCACAAAGATGTTGTGAAAAGTCTTTTAATTGTGTTGTGAAAAGTCATCCGTACAGCCATGGGACTAATGAACTTTCCTAACAAATTCATCCTGTGAATTCAGACTTGCATTCAATTGCCTAAATTCTCTTGCTGCATAAATTGATATTCAGCCATGTGACTAATGAACTTTCCAGACAAATTCATCCTTTTAATTCAGACTTGCATTCAATCGCCTAGGTTCTCTTGCTGCATAAATGGTACTAAGCCCTCCTACTTACCCTTTCGTCAGGCATGGTGATACACTATCTCCTTATTTTTTCACTATAATTATTGAGGTGCTATCTTATTTACTACATCATGCTACTATTGCTGGTTCAATTGTTCACACTAAGCCACCTACTAAATGTAGATATCGATGGCCTGCTACTCTATTTAGTTGCTACTCTTAGAAACACTAGAAACATATCAAAAATCCTGCAAGTGTACTATTAAGTTATATTAACGGCAATGCAAGCATGTGTTGCACAAAATTCCATCAATCCTGAAATGTAACAATCCGAAGACGAACACAATTGTCAGTAATTTCGGTAACCACTAGTAATGATAAGGAAGAAAGGTTAGTTACGATCCGTGGTAGGAAAGAGCACGTATAATGTGAGGCAACAAGAGATGATGTAAAGGAGATGACGGAGAGAGAATGTGGAGTCTTTATATTCATCACTAGGGCAAAGGGCAACATGAGAAGTGGATAAAAGAAGAGAGTGAGCGAACAATAGGAAAATAAAGTGAGGGGGAAGGAGGTGTTGTGGTGGTGAGTATTGAATGTAGGGGAAGGGAAATTGAGGACCACAATGACAACAATAAAAATGACACAAAAGGCAGTTAAAATTAGTGGAATTGTAGGTTATGCTATGTTATGTGCTAGATATTGTGTGCTAGAAAAGTCTATTCGGATTTGACACTTAAGAATCCATGAACACTTAGAATCATATGGTACGATTCTACGTAAAGGATATATTTAAGAAAAGGAAGTAGGTTATCATTTATTCATAATTAACCTATGAAAAGAGAAACATAAGGGAGTCACAAAAGTAAGGAAAGTAAAGCTAATACACATTAATGAAATTTAGAAAATAATGTCACAAAAATTTACTTTCTTTCATCTATATTTTCCACTTGTTTCTTTCACTTTTAATTATTCTATCATAAATTTGTTGAATGAAAACTTCAATGATATGAGACTGCCCCACTAGTTATCAAGTTATGATTTTATCCTTAACATTTAAAAATATCAATAATTTCATGTCATGATAAAAGTTTGTTATTTTTCTTGAAATTGGAAATTAATGTGAGTGCTATGATATTTACTTCTTTGATTTGAAATTAAAGTTTATTATCTTCTTGAGACACTAATAGACATGTGAAACTCCACATCATTTCCATGTAAATATCTTCCCATAAAAGGGTATTGCTTCATATAAACTCATGGTATCCGACATTTGCGAAGAGCCAAGAGAAGTTTGACACCACCTTCTTGGATTCATCCATTTCTCATAAGCTCATTGCAATGACCACTGTGGTTTGTTCATATGATCATATAATTAACTAGCATATTTTCATTTGAAAAAAAATGTTTGAAGTACGATTTATATAGAATATTATGTATAGTACTTTTGTCAAAAGCTTTATTCATTGTAATAAGATGGAATAAAACTTTCATTGACAATCAGAAAAAAGAAATCGGAGGTTAATAAAATTGACTTAAGTATTAAAAGAGAAATTAACTTATGTTAACTATCCTTTATCATTGCATCCGAAATAAAAATCGTACGAGAACTTTGAAAATAGAATATACAAAGGGACACTCCATTGATGGGAGAGCGTCAAATGTGAGGGTGTTCGCAGATCGTGTTAGACCCGTGAATAAATTTGATCCTACAAATTTGTTCGCTACTCATATGGTAGAAAATCTAATCCAACATGGTTCAGGTCGGATCAGGTCATTCGATTATTTTTTTAACTTTTCTATATTATTAAATATAAAAATATTTTTTAAATATTTATTTAAAAACATAAAATAAGTTCTCTCAATATTATTTTCATATTTAAAATGATATCTTTCGATTTTTAAAATAATTCAATCAAGTATATAATTAAAACTAAGTAAAAAATAAAAAAAATCGGGTCAGTTTGGGAAATTCCAACTCGTACGAGTCCAATCCAACCACTAACTCTATCCCATCCAAATTAAGTTGGGTCATCGTGTTCACCGAATCGACTTGACCCGATGAACATCCCTAGTCGAATGAGTTCCAATGATTTTTTTAACAATTATTGATAATATTTTAAATCTTAAATCAGTTGTAAATCTTATTCAAATTTGACTCTAAAGTTACATATGCACTCAAATAACTGATACAAGGGTATCTCTCAATGTTTTCAGAATCGGATCTGTGACCGGATCGGACTTATCACCGGATTACGATGGACCGGTCCGATCAGGTTCGATCGAATTGAACCAGATTTTATTAAAATAATTTTATTTATAATAATTATAAAGACAGTATAATTAATATGATATTATATATGAATATTGTACAAATAACTTATTAAAAATATTAAAAAATAATATAACATAATTTTTATTTATTAAAAGTTCTATAATGATAATATAAATATATTATTAATTTAATATCTATTATTTAATAATGATAGATGTTATATTAATAAATTTTATCTTAAATTATTCTTATTTGTTTTTATAACACTTTCCTTTTTTTTCCTTTATTTTATGCCATAATTTTCCATTTTAATATTATTCAATTTTAAATACTTACCTTTTTTTTCTTTCAATTCCTATTTAATTGAAAACATATCATATTCCACCTTTTTAACTTTCCTTATATTCCTTCCCTCTTTTTCTTATTTAACTTTCCTATTTTAATCATTTTTTTAAAATTTTTGTCAAAATATGCATCGAACAAGGTTGAACCGGTTCAACCGATCCGATACAACCTATTTTTTTCGGTTCAATGCCAAAAATGATTTGGACACCTAATCAGACCGAATCACCGGCCTGTTCACGATAGAACCTATTGAACCGGCCATTTCGATTCTGTTTTAAGAACATTGGTATCCCTGTTCGAAAAATGAGGATCCAAGGAGGATTTAAGAGGATCTTTTTGTGAGGGCTCAAGAGTGGAGCTCCAAAAAATTAAACTATTTCAAAATTTTTATTTTCTAATTATTATTTATATAAACTCTATGATGAATGCGTTATTCTTATATTTTTGTAAGAAAACTATGATCATCCGTCCGAAGATATAGCATAGTTTAAGATGAACCTAGTATGTTCTTTTTATATGTGTGATTCTTTTCTACCCTTTTTCATAATAATAATGTTGTTGTCTAAATTAATATGCCACGAGTTATCACATTTTAAAAAAATGATAAATTTGACAATACTTTGATCCACTAGGCCTTACTAGAGCAGCTCTCAATTAGGGAGAGTAAACTCGAGTTCGGTTTTACCCAATCCAAAAAGTTTGGACTCAGTACCGGACCTTGTCCCAACCAGTACTAGGTCCAAATCGGTACGAAAAAATTGGGAATGAAATCGGAAGGGGACTAGGTTAAAAAAATATTAAAAAATATAGAAAACTTTTAATAATTAGAAAATTTGAATCATAATTTAATCAAATAAACATCAACTTATCAAAATATTATGTTAATGTATCATATAATAAAACAATAGAATTTTTTTAACAGTTTAAAATGAACAAGTAATGATCCAATTATTAAATAATTAGAATTATATCAATATTATTAATAGATTTATTATTATAATCGAGTCGGGTCTCAATTGGACTTTTATATATTGGATCCTGTCCTAATCCAAAACCTGTATGATTTTTTGATTCTTTGACGGAAAGGGCCGGCGGTTCGAACTGTCGAAAGTTTTCGACGGTCGTAACTGTCGAAACTTTCGACGGTCGTCGCAACCGTTGATCTTTCGGCGGTCGCAACCGTCGTAAAAATTTATTTAAATATAAAAAAAATTAGCGGCCGGATCGGGCCGTGGCCAAATCCGGCTGCCCGCGGCTGATCCGGCCGCCAGGCGGCGGATCCGGTCGCCAGGCGTCGGATCCAGCCGCCAGGCGGTCGATCCCCGGATCCATCGTCTGGCGCTAGATCCGGCCGCCAGCGCCGGATCCGGGCCGCTGGGGGCCGGATCTGGGCTGCCGGCGTCTGATCCGGGCCGCCAGCGCCGGATCCGGGCCGCTGGGGGCCGGATCCGGGCTGCCGGCATCCGATCCGGGCCGTTGGGGGCCGGATCTGGGCCGTCGGCGCCGGATCCGAGCCGTTGGGGGCCGAATTCGGGCTGTCGGCGCCGGATCCGGGCCGCCGATCCAGCCGCTGGAGGCGGGATCTGGCTGACAACGGCCTCCGACTGGAGAGAGAAAAAGAGAGAGACGCTAGCGCGGAAGAGGGTCGCTGGTGCGGGAGAGGGTCGCCGGCGCAGGCCGGGAGAGGGAGAGGGAGAGGGAGAGGGAGAGGGAGAGAGAGAGAGGAGAGGAGGGAGAGAGAGAGGAGAGGAGGAGGATATATATATATAAAGGGAAAAGATGAGAGAAAGCGGGAAAAGGAAAAAAAAGTGGGATAACAAAATTTTAATTACCGACGGCTCCGGCCGTCGAAAACGTAAATATTAACTATTTTTAAAATTACCGATGGTTGTGACCATCGGAAATATAATTAGTTATATATAATGTTTATTTTTTATTTTACCGACGGTTTGATCCGTCGGTAATTGTGACGGTTTGGGCCGTCGCTAGTTATATTAATAAAATACTCCTCATACGATATTATTATACATTTATCGACGGTTACGACCGTAGGAAATTGCAGCGAATTTTGCGACGGATGAATATCCGTCGAAAATATCGATGTTCCTAATCGTCGAAAAATTAAATAATAATATAAAAAATATATAATTTAATTGTTTCATTTCCAACGATCGTAATCATTGGAAATTGCGACGGATGGATATCAGAAATATCGATGTTCCTAATCGTCAAAAAATTAAATAATAATATAAATCATTTCCGACGGTCATAATCATCGAAAAAGTCGTCGGAAATGAAACCTTCGAAAAATCCGTTGCAAATTGCGACGTATTTCGAACCGTCGAAAATTGCCCGTCCAAATATATTTCCGTGGAGTACAAATTTCCGAGCTGTATAAATAATTATTATATTTTTCTTCTGGGATCATATTTTTTTTTCTTTTTTCAAATGGAAAGCTAAATTAATCTTAGACCATGATGAAAATGAAGCATGAATGCATTAATTGGAGAGACAAGTACCTTCGGGACAAATTATACTTTCTTTTAGTGTAAATATCCCGATTCATCTTTGAACAAAAGTTATTCATATTATCTAATTATTTTATTTAAAAATGTAAATCCAAAAGTAAAATAATAGAAGAAAGAAGAAATAAATAATGCTAAAAGAAACTAACTATTATTTGGTGGTTATCAACCCATCTAAATGAGTCATGGCAGCCATCTAAACCTTAAGTTATGCATTGTTAGTTAAAATGATGGCACCTTTCTCTTCATTTGACAAAGAACAAAAGTATCACCTTTTCATGTTATGAGGGGACGACCGAACAAAAGGAGGTCCGCTGCTAATTGATGATGGATTGTAACGGAGTAGAGAACAAAGTAAATAAAAAAAGAAGAGTCATCGACGATAGTTTATTTAATCGCTCTCGTCTGAATATCGGATTAGTCAGGTGCTAACAACTTTGGACATGAGTGGATCTCGACCGAAAAAAGAAGAAGAAGAAAAAAAGAGAAAGAAGAAAATTTAAGATACGATGATAAAATTCATAAATTAATAGCTGCTAATTGTGATCATTTTTATTAAAATATTAATTTATCGATGTTGGTCTTTTTAATGACTTAAGTTTTTTAAAAATTGATTGTATAGTACATCAAATTTGATATGATATTAGATCTAGAGATAAATAGTTCAAATCTTTTTAAGCTTTAATTAAAAAAATATTTTTCTTCTCTTAATTATTATCCACATGATGGTATGATGCCATTTTTAATAGTTAATATTTTTAAAAAAATTGTTAACACATTAAATTTAACAATTTTCGCTTTAATAAGAATTAAAATTAATTTATATGACATCTTTATATTGTCATAAATATGTGGCAAAATGAACTACATTTTGAATAGATCTTTGGCCTATTTTTTATAACAATATAAAAATAAAAATAATTGAATGGTGATAAAATAGAAATGAGAAAATAATAAGATTAATAAATAAATAATATTTGAAAAGGGTAAAATAAAAAAATGGCAAATTTCTAATTGCTAAACTCTAATTGAAGTAGTTGTTTATTCAAAATAGTAAAGTCTATTATTTATGTCTCTTGTCAAATAAAAGAATTAGCGTTTTCATACTTAAAGATAATGCCAAATGGGGAGGGGAAAACAGTCAGATGTCATTTAATGGATGGATTTTATTTTAAATTGAGCTATAATTCATAACATATTTTTTTGTGCTCTCTCTTCATTAATCTCGAAAACAAAACACAATAATTTTAGACCCACTGGCATGTGATTCTATTAGATGGGCTTATTCTATTAGACGGGCTTTATAAATGGGCTGAACCCTCCGGGCCATTAAGTCCGTCGCCGAAAAATTTTTAATTTTCCCATCGAGAAGCAGCAACTAAGAAATAGCCTCAAACTTGTTGCTCTATGTCCAAATTGCCCTTATCATGTTAAATTATCTCCCTTATTGCCCCTTCCGAAGCCCTCTGTTCACCGGTCGCTGCTGCGTAGGGGTGTTTAGCGGGTCGGGTCGACTCGCGAACCGATGACCCGATCATTTTAATTTTTAATTTTTTTCTTTTTTATTTAAACTTAAGCCTATATTTTAAATAAAATACTTTAAATACAGAAATAATATTTAAATAGTTAGAAAACTTATTTTATACCTTAAAATGAATATTAAATAAATATTTTGTATATTAAACAAATATAAAATAGTAAGAAAAAATTAAAAAAAATAAAAAAATTGGGTGGTCGGGTAACCCGACCACCCGATCCGAACCGGGTCGGGTTGGGTCGGATTTCACCCTGAAAAGTGCCTCGACCTGATCCGACCCGACCCGACCCGACTCGGGTTTGTTCACGGGTCGGGTCCAACCCGACCCGTGAACACCCCTACTGCCGCGCCTTCACCTCGCTCGATAAAATGGAAAAAATATGATAAGATCTTAATTCCTAATATTAGTAGGAATAGTTAATTTTGTTTTGATTAGGATTAGTTATTTACTTTCTAATTTGGTTAGTATCCTTTATATTTTATTTCAAGTTCTACTAGGATTTATTTGAGTTTGCCTTATAAATTGAGCCCATTGGAATTTTTTTAATCATATATGAGAATATAATAACTCCGCCTATATTTTATAGCCGGTCCCAAGCCCGGATAAAGGAGGAGGGTTGTGTTAGGCCCCGACAGCCAGCGTAAAACCCTGTCGAATCTCATGAACATGGATCAACGAGAGCGGAATGGCGTCGTATGATCCAAGTAACCGACCCCACCTAGTGGGATAAGGCTTTGTTGTTGTTGTTGTTGTATATATGAGAATATAATCTTCTTTGATAATTGTTTAGAACAAATATCTTGGAGGCTTGACCCCTCGAAGTGGTATATTGGTGGCTACATCCCCTCGAAGCGATTTAATTAAGATCCTACCTGGACTAGGAACTTATCAAAATGCCACGAACTACCACGCCCTGATCGCCGCCGAATTATGATGAGTTCCGGCACTTCCCGCTATGCTTTAAAAATTTTCGGGAATCCCCACTCTCTGCTGTGAGTTTGGTCCCAAGTTCCACCCTCCCTTTTGTTTATCTGATCTTATTATGTTAATTTATGTTGTTCCGTTGCAAACTTATATTTTTTTCCCAATTTGTGTTAGATTCTATCAGTCTAAGCAGTCGTCCCGCTTGTTCACCTCGGGGATTTGCAGCTCTTCTCAGAGCTTATTTGATTGGAACACGGGAACAAGTTCACTCTCGATTTAATTGAACACCTTTTTTTTCTTTCGATTCAACATAGTGGGAATTAAGCTCCTTTTTGCCCTGATAAATAAGTTATAGCCATTTCATGATTCAATTGAAGTAATCTTCCTAATTTAAGTGTTTCTCAAACATTAAACAAACAATATTAGGTGAGCCAATAATAGTCCTCGATGTCGATGATGGATGACAGAGTTTGATTCGCATTAGCACCCAATTGACACCCAGATGTTCCAATCCAATTAGCCACGTCCGAGTTCAATAAAAAATAAAAATAGAGTGCCAAATTTAAACCAACAATGTTCTAATTTAATATAATATTATTGATTTAGCATGCATTTTAGATTTAGGCGAGTCAATCAATCATGACATAACATATCATCCAAATATAGCATGATCAATAACCAATATCAATAAAAACATGTATCAACAAAACTTGGCATCAAGTGTCATAATCAACATTAAGAGCATGATCATGATAATCATCCAATAAACATTCAATTGGTATCAATAACATTATAAGTATAATTAAATGGGATAAATTAAATTGGCGCTACGGCGTAGTGAGCATTGCCACGTTCCTAAATATTAATTTGTGGCATCTGCTACAATCGCGGTCAATGGGGCTACGATCCTACCGAACAAATCTCATTTCATATGAACATTCCATCACACAATCCATCACATAAGAGCCCTAATTTTCCACCATAATTTGACATCATTTCAGCACAATATTTATAGCAAGATGAACCTAATCCAAGATCTACAAAAGGTAGGGTAGGAATCATAGACGATAATTCCTCCCACAAGTTCTTCAACTTTGTATAATAATAAGCAACTCACGAAGAACCTTGTGTTAACATTTAGATTTCAGACTGAAGTGAGTAGATCTTTATTTCATTCAACTTCTCGATCATTCTCGCAAGTCTTTCCATACGATTATTACATCTTGAGTAAATGTCACATTAGCAATCAAATCTTTAGAGATAGTACTAGTAATTCAAGATACAACCAACACATTACATCTCCTTCACTGTGGATGCAAATGTTCATCAAATTGATCTAATTTACAAGTACCATCATCAAAATCTTGTTCGTTCTTTCCAACTAATGTGTTATAAATTACATTGCCCCAAATCAAATAATTTGAAGAATCAACTAGTTGAAATGGAAATAGAACTTGTCCAGGTGAATCAGACGTCGTGACAAAAAGTAGGCTAGTGGTATCAAAACAAATTTCAGATGAAGTTGATGAACTATATCTAGTTGCCATTTCAATTGTAAACTTAGAATCATATACTAATCCAGAGAAACCATCCTAAAAAACACAACAAGAAGACCAGATTCACCAATCCAAGAGAAATGTGAACTAATCTAACGAAATTAATTCATTCTCAATTCGCAAATCCGAAGCGTTTCTACATCTTTAGCTCTTGCTCTGAAACCATGTTGAGACGCGTAGTTTGGGGGAAATTCAAACTAATTTTTATTATGAATTGCATCAAATGAAAACTTCGCTTCTTTGCCTCTTTTATAATATGCTACATGGTTTGCTATCTATGTGTAACATTCAACTTACGGTGCGCCTCAGCTACAATACAAACTAAACATAACTGTCATTGAAATATTTATAATTACATAATACTAACATGTATAATCTTCTCCATATGCTATGTACATTCATATACGATAATTTCCTACAGTTAGCTAACTACGTCAATGACACTAATTGTTTTTGTCTTCAAATTGTTATATTTCATGGTCCTCCATTAGACATGTAAGGCAAGACATCGTGTTACTCCTTCCATGTAATTGAAAACAATTGTGATTCCTTAAATAAATAGTATTAAAATAGTCATTAAATAATACCTTTCCAAAAAAGCCTAATTAATTGTGCAACTTGTGGTGGCGAGTCATTTCTAGTTGTAAACATATTTATTACATGTATGGAAATATAAATTTATTGTTCGATATGGCCTCTAAGTACATTTTTTTTGGCTAATTCATTGATGAGATACTTGACTTTATAGGAAAAAGAAAAGGAAAGGGAAGAATATGTCACCCACCCTTTTTTAGATTTTGAAAAATCATGATGGTTTGGAGAACCTTAAATATGTTTTCAAAAGGTCAATGCAAGTGGAGAGATATTTACGTAGCAAGGATATAGAGTTGTTAATGTCTTTGATGACTTCTTTCTATGGATATGAAGAAGAAGGAATTAAGGAAAATTAAAGAAGTAAATAAGAAAGATGGATGAAAAAATTGCATACTTAATTTTATCAATAGACTTTTAACTTTTCTTCCATCTATTAGTGTTGCCCTTACAATTTCCAAGGAGACAACATTGTAATCGTAGATGTCGTACCATTGACATTTAGTAGTCCCTAAAGAATAATTAAATTGTAACATGATGTGGAAGAGCCTCTATTACAGCTTTGTATTATTCACAATTGGACTTTCATATAGTATAGTTTTAATTTTTTCCCCAAATTGATTTAGATAGACAAAATAATGAATTTAAGTAACAAAATCAGTAAAGAGAATGATTTCTTTGTTGAATTAATTCTATGTAAAGACCATCTTTTAGATGCAATGAAAATAATATACACATATTACGTCCCAATAATCAACGTAAATTTGTGGGGACTATTCTAGGATATTTGGGAATATTTTCATTGTTATCTCATTATGTTTTTTATGAAAAAGATCAATCGAAAGAGGGGAGTAAGGTTCTCAGACATATACAATTGGGCATGATTTATAAGTGTGATGTTTTTTTTTTTTGCAAAATTATGCTCAATTTCATATTATTTGTACAATTTAAAGATGGGAAATCATCAACATGTTGGACGTGAAGTGCAATTTTGACCAAAGGCTTTGTCACAATGATGTTTTAAACCAAAATGCATGAATTTGAAATAGTAGAATCGACTCTCCAACTTGTAGCTAATGATGTATGTGAGTATAATGTGATTGAGTTGTGTTGCGCATGTTTATCAATCTTTATCAAACCTTGTTATGCACATGACAACAATATATCTAATGTTAGTAACAGGGAAATAATTTTCATGAACATTGTGAAACTCTTTGTACTTTAGATGTAGTCATGAGGCAAGAATGAACAAGATAAAGTGACAAATAATATACAATGATTTGCTCCTATGGTCATTTATATTTATCACAAAACTTACAATATTTGTAGCATTACTAGTGGAGATGTTTGGTATTGTCCCTGTTTTCTTTGAAAGTAGCATTACTATGTTTTCTTCCATTTATCAAAGTTTCCTACCTGCCTCTAGGTGGATGTAGTACTCAAACCATGAGATAGTAACTTCTTTTATAATTAGAAACAATAATAAGGTGTTACATACCAGAATAGACTGATTTGATTTATCACTCTTTAATTCAAATTAGCAAAAGCAATGCCTCCTTGCATAATATGGTTTCCAAACATTCATGATCTTCTATTATGTTGTGGTAACTTATAATTATAAATAAAAAAATGAATTGGGACAATTAGACCTCTATTGAACAAATCATAAAATGGCACCTCCAATTTGCTATTGAAGTTTATTCTTCTTTTTTTTATTAATAAAACCCCTTCCCAAACTGTACAAGCTTCTTCCAAAGCATACAGATTATGTGGAAAGTCGTATTTGATGAAAGTCATATGTATAACTTGGAGGGAGATCTTTTATATCTTTCGATATCCACATCATTTATTTCGATCACTATAAACTACTACATGTACAAATTCATGTACTCAAATGGGGGGAACTCTTCATGTAGTTCAAGGAGTCATGGGAATTTTGTACTCCATCGGGTTATTCCATCCATCGCTTGATGGATGATGCATCGCAAAACTCCTCTATGAACCCCGCTCGCCATCGACAGAGCCGATGTTAGAATCCCAAAGTCGCGATCAGGAATCTAGTATTCGCTTGGGTATTGTAACGCCCCGAGACCCACGTGACTTTTACATACCCAAAATCGTGACTTTTACAATTCTCTATAAAATAATTTTACAAAAATATAAACTATAAAATGCAGAATAATAGGGACTAAACAACTCAATAAGACTTAATCTATAGTCTCCACTATGCTATGTGCAACATCCATCTGTCACTGAGTTGAGCCACATGTAGAATCATCCTCTATATCAATCCTCCCATTTGCACGGATCCAGGTATAAGAAAAATTTATGAGTATAAAAATACTTAGTACGTAGGGGCTAACCATGATAAATAAACAATAATGAATAATGTTCAAGATATTTATAATAAATCAATTGAGCATATGGAATAATATCATATGATAATCAATAGATCATGATGTCTATAAATCAATAGAACGATACAATGCCATAATCAATAGGTCAATGAGACAATATATCAACATAACAATATAATAATCATTGAGCGATGAATCAATATAGTAATGGATCAATATATTTATGGATCAATGTAACTATAAATTTGATGGATCAACATAGTTATGGATCAGGTTAAGGTCAAAAGACTAATAAATAACAATACCAATTTTCCATTAACAATTTTGATAGGCCTGATAAATATGGCACTGTTCAATTAACGATTTTTGATTCAATAATCAATGGTCATTGGACAATAAGAATTCAATTCAATGAGCGGAGGTAATTTCAATCAATGTTAGTATCTGAATGGCCATGATCTATACAATTCAATTTGATTCATTTCAATTCAATGATCAATTCAATTTCAATTCTATTATGAACTATAGGAGTTATCTAATACAATAAAAAGTGCTTGGTTTTCATGTCTCTTTCATGTAGTCCAATAGGGGATATCAATCCCTAGCAAGTCGTCCTCTAATAATAGCGCTAATAATTATTCGTGGTTGCGGGGGACCATGGCCAATCACAAGACAACCATAGCTTCTCTAAAGAATGACGTTTCAAATATTTAGTTACACTATCTATTCATACAATAACAATAACAAATATGACCCAAGAGACTTAGAGACAATCATAGCATATGGAGACTCAATAGCTTTCAACTTTTATTTTGTTTACCTAACACATCGATCTTTCAATAATTTAGTTTAGATTTAACAAGACTCAATCAAAAGAAAACTATTGAATCGATACTATAATCAATGACATGATTGGATATGCTAACAATAGGATCAATATGATGGCAATGAAATCAGATTTGATCTGCTATAATCAGATAAGATAATAATCTCATGACCAAATACAATAACATTAGATATGATGGCAATAAAATCAACTATGACAATTATGTGATCCAAAATAATCAATAACAATAACAATTCAATTATGTATAATCCAATATGTCAAACTATGTTTTTTGTCTCCAGAACCTGACCCGTGTTTGGGGAACGTTCGATGTGCCTCTTCCGTTCAATGTGCCACAACCCGAACCGTGTCAGCACTAATCCCAGGTCAGACTATAGGGAACCCGAGCTGAGTTCTATGAACTCAGCTCGGTTCTGACTCTGAATCGCACTGAGTTTTATGCGACTCGGGCCGATTTCTGCCGCCGACAGGAAGTCGCGTCCGGTGCGAGTTTCCGGCCACTATAATTATACCATACAATATCTGATCGATGCAAAATCCATATCAATAAAATCTCGGTACATAGAAAAAGAGAATAGAGTTTCATGTCATGAAAAACCAACGCTATGATGATTCCCCCTACGTACCTAAAGTTGACTGAAAAACTAAGTGAAATCCCTCTGCTAAAAATATGCACGAATACCGAACTTTGGATGATGATTCCTCTTTGTCCACGTATCCAAACGCACGACCAACACTTGGACGAAGATCTCCTATATGTTGGCTTTGAAACTAACCACCAGATACCCTCTAGAATGCCTTAGTTTGATTTCCTGATCATCCATAGTTAATTAACCCTTTGTTAAATATTCAGGATTAATTAAATTCGAATTTAAATAATTATACTTAGAACAAATTTTAACCTCTTCTCAAACTCCATCTTATTTTCAACTTCTCCTCTGATTTCCATCAATTTTGGAATTAAATAATTCTAAAACATTAAATAATATATTTATAGATCCAAATAACTAATTAAAATATTTTTTATTTTCTTATAGGTACCTCCAACCGCCATGCATAGCTTGACAACTAACCCATGGGCGGAACCCCTTCGACTCTACTGCCGCCGCCACCTGGGCATCCATGAAAGAAGGCAACATATTCGTAGACAAGCGTGTGGCTAACCCCCGATAAATATCTAGTCCTTGAGCAGCCACTCTCAGGCCAAGCTACTCACTAGACCCAGTAGAGATGTTTTCTGGCGAAGGCAATCAGCGTCAGGCACTCCACGGGCATGCGAAGAGGGCTGTAACGCCCGAGATGTTTTTTTTTCTTTGTCGATGCCACCCAATTATATAACTTAATTATGACAGGTCAATATATTGATTTACAATAGTGGAAGACTAAAATACAATGACATTTTTACAATAACGGAAGCATTCTATATAATATCCAATGACGTGTGGGTTCATGGGTCTTACATCTATACAATAATGAACTCTATATCCATGCGCATGTCACTTGTCAAGGAGCCAGTAATGGTCTCACCATCGCCATCAATCTCATCTTGCACGGATCCAAGTGCAAGGGCAAAGCCCAATGAGAAATCTCGGTACGTAGTGTCACCCATAATAATTATTAATATAAACTTATAAAGTATGGATCAATATCAATATCAGTATCAATTCTATCAATAAACAATTATCAATAAATAATCTATGATTGATCAGGACAACTATATATCAATTAACAATAATCAATTGATCAATCAAAATATCTATATCATTAATTACTGATGACCAATATACATTCAATTCAATTCAGCTATCTTAAATCAATTATCAATTGGACATAAGTTAACAAAGGCCACAATCAACAATTATCAATTATTAATTCTATGAACAATTTATTGATTCAATTATTCATCATCTATTACGGAGTAATTCAATTATCAGTCATCCGTTAGGGTGAAATCAATTATCTATCCACCTCTAGGGCGCAATTCTATTAACAATTCAATTCAGTTCATTTATCGATAATCAATAATATCTCAATTCTATTCAATAATAATTATCAATTCAATATCAATTACCTTTAACCAATCATCCATTGGTCATAGTTCAGGGAAGGCCACAATTCGACAACTAACAATTCAATAAACAATTAATAATTAACAACTGATCAATTTCCAATTGGCCAAAAAGTCAAAGAAGGTCACAATAACAATTATCAATTCAAATCTATTAATAATTTATCAATTCATCTATCAGGCACAAAGACTATAATTTATTATCTATCAGCCATAAAGGCGTGATTCGATTATCCATTAGGCAGGAGGGTGAAATCAATAGTCTATCAATCACTAGGGCAAAATCAATTGTCCATCAGGCACTATGGTGCAATTCAATTATCAATTCAATCTTGAGAGTTACAACTAATCCTTTCGGGCGTAATACGAGAGTTCTCTATTATTAGGGGACACCATGCCATTTCATGATAATTAATAAGTTCGGATATGATGGGGGACGAAGGATCACACCTAGAATAGTCATAATTTTTTATACTTTCTGCCTAATTCAATTCAATTATCAATTAACCGAAAGGCGCAATTAACCAGAAGCCCATATCAGTTCGAAGGCACAGTTAGCCCGAAGGACCTATCAACCCGAAGGCGCAATATTAGCCCGAAGGCCCAATCAATCCGAAGGCGTAATATTAGCCCAAAGACCCTATCAGTCATAATGGAATCAGTAGACATGGAACTAATAATTTTTAACTTTTATCTCAATTACCTAAGATGTTTATCTTTAACAATTATCTTAGGTTAAACATGACCTAATGGTAGGATTAAATATGATGACAATCAATTGGATACGACAACAATTTGATCAGGATCAATCAATAATAAGGTCAATGGATTAATACCATAATCAATATCATGATTGGGTTAATGACAATAATAATCAATACGATGACAATCTGATAAGGTATGATTATACTAAAATCAAGGATGTTAATCAAATGATCGATAATTAACAATATTAACTATCCAATAAACTATAAATCAATTCATAAAAACATGTTCTCTATTTTAGAACCCGATCTGTGTTACCCGGGTCGTGTTAAATGGAACTCGGGCCGTGTCAGACAGAACTGATTCTGTCACCGTTAGAAAATGTGTTTTCGACACAATTTTCGGTAATCCTATCTATGTCATTCGATATTCAATCGATGCAAATAATATATAATCTATGTATAATGAAGAAGGGTCTTGGGGCTCATGTCGTCGAAAATCAATGATATGAGAATCCCCTATGTATCTTAAGTTGATTAAAAAAATAATTATGTTCTTGTTGTTTGTGGACTTCATGAACGTCGCAACTTTGGCCGACGATTTCCCTATATTGACATTCAAAAACCTTCAGCTATCGGGGCTTTGAAATGTATATCACTTGCGCTCTTAGGTGCCACGGTTTGTGATAAAATGAAGGAGAAAAAGAAACTCTCGTGCAAAAATTATGTGGAGACATAATACTTTCTAGCCACCCTTTAGACTATTTAAAAGTTTTTGACTCCTATTGGGCCTTGGGCTACTTCTCCATTAATCATGACCATCCATCATAATTATTATCTTTTAAATATTCATATTTAATTAAATTTGAATTTCAGTAATTTACTGCATAATCATGCTTAACAAAATTCATCTCTATTCAAATTTCTTTTTATCCTTTTCATAACTTCTCTCAATCCAACTCTATCTTTATCTTTTATCAATAACTTATGTTAACCACATTATACTTTTATTTTATCTTTTTTGTTTTCTTCATCTATCTAATTTTCAACGTTAATTAATATAAAAATATTTTATCACCTATTTTTTTAATTAAAATAATAAAAAATATTATTTATTAAAATAATGGAGAATATTTTTTAAGCCATAGGACTCTCAATCTTATCATATTTTAGAGTTCTATAATCATTAAACATTCTTTTAAATTTCAAATCAAATTGAAATCTTTAATCACAATCTAATCATAATTTCTAATCCCAATAAGATTAAATCTTTCTTTTTTTTTCTTTCTAATCATATTTTATTGACCTATTGAAATTTTGAGTCCGGCATCAGAAAGATGCATGCCCTCAAAATGAAATGGGGTGTAGAGAATGAAGCCTTTTGGTATAATCACTCCAAAGGGTGCCAACGGGAGAGGGCAAAGAGGGAAAAGCACAAGAAAAAGAAAACGAGGATTGTATTCTGGATTTTGATTTTCAATCAATGTTGTTGTCAGATTCTGTTCTGTCGGTTACTATATATTTTGTTTTTTCCTTGAAGTCAAATGCTTGTTTTAAATTTCTTATATTAGTTAAAAATAAAAATGTCCCTCTTTATGATAATAAATGTGTTCTCTTTTTCTACTATTGAATGTTTCTTTTTTTCTTTCTTTTATAACTCCTAAATTTAAATTAATGCATTCACTCATCAATTCACACCGGTGTTAATGCTACAATTATATAAGTAAATATATTGCCAGTCCCCTCTAATAAAGTTCAATTCACAAGGAAAATAAATAGCTCACTGGAATCACAAGAATTTATTATGATATCATGGAATTCATAACTGGAATTCCCTGGAAACAGTTATGAATCATAACTGGTTCCAGTGATTATTATGCTACGATTACATAAATTATAAAGATCATTGAAATCAGTTATGAATTCCCTGATATCGTAATAAATTCTTGTTATTCTAATGAAATATTTATTTTCCTTATGAATTCAACTTTATTAGAGGGGACTGGATATATGTAGTTACTTATATAAATATTGTAGCATTAACGACGGTAATAATTGAATACAGTAATATAAATTTAGACATTACAAGGAAAAAAATATTCAATAGTAGAAAAAGATAACACATTTATTTTCATAAAAAGTGGGACTATTTTATTTTTAATTTATACAATAATAAATCAAAAACAAACATTTGAGATAAAGACCATAAAAAAAAAGTTGGTTGAACTTTTGCAGGAAAATATATAGTAACGGACAGTAAAATGGTCTGACAGCATTGACTGGATATGAAATGGTGTGCGCTGTGCATGCAATCGTAGTTTTCCTTTCCATTGTGCTTTTCCCTCTTTACCCTCGTGTGCTCGCACCCTTTGGAGAGATCATACCAAGAGAGGATTCGTCCTTCGGGCTCATAGAAATGTCATTTTCAAGACATCCACCTTCCTGCCAACCCCTCTAACCATTCCCCTCCTGTCCGATCCCGACCAAGTGCGCTGCTGCGTTTTTAGATCTGGATCCCCGGACGCTGCAGGAAATTGTACTCCTTTTTTTTACCTCGAGAAAGATTTAGTGTGGGTGCAGGGCTACGTACGGTAGTAAGCTTTCTTGTCGATCGGTGATTCTTGATCCTTGACCATGGCGGGTTGCTATGCGGATGCCGGACGCTCATATGGGAGCCCCCGTCGCATGACCGCGGTGTTGCCGGTGCCGACGGCCTTCAAAGTGTCAGGAAAATCCACCCGCAATGCTTCGGGCATGAAGAGAGCCATGGTCAGTGAGTGGCCGCCCAAGGATTGGATTTATAGCGGGCTTAACCACCCCGACGGAGAGCAGATCCATGAATATGCTGACCCTATGCATGGAGGCCCCGGTGGTGGTGGCAATGGAGTCGGAGTTGTTCCGCCGATGGATCAGCCATCAAGCTATGCAAGGAGGTACCTGGGCGAGTACCGGGTTCCTGATCACGGCTTTGGGATTCCGATGGCTCCACCGACAGCGAGCGGAGTTTATGGAGGAGTTCCGCCGATGGGTCATCCATCAAGCTATGAATGGGGGTTTCCTAGTCGCAGCTTCGGGATTCCCATGACTCCCCCGACCGCGAGAGTTCCGTCGACGGGTCAGCCGTGGAATTACACATGGAGTAATCCGGTGGAGTACGTGGTTCCTGATCCTGGCGTCGGGGTCCCTGATCGTGGTTTCGGGATTCCTGATTTCTGCTTTGGGGTTCCTGAGAGCGGCTTCGGGGTTCACAGGACTCCCCCGACCATGAGCAGCGGTCACAACGTCGGGAAGGGACGTGCGTCGGCGGAGCAGGGAGCCAAGCAGGCTCGGAGTAAGCCGGAGGCCGCGGCTTCTGGTTCCCGTTCGAGGAAGAGAGACCTAACCACGTTGTTGGAAGGATTCACAGTGATCGAAGAAGTACGCAAAGGAGGGAAAAGTATTGGGCATAAGGATAAGGTAAACTCCAATTCGGATCATGATCTTGCAAATTTGTTTCCTTTGTTGAATCACTAACGTTTCAAAATGTTTTCTCTCTACCAAAATGTTTCTTCTTTTGCTCTCTACCAAAATGTTTTCTCTCTACCAAAATGTTTCCTTTGTTTTCTCTGTACCAAAATGTTTCTTCTTTTGCTAGATCTCCTGGAATAAGGAATCCATAACGATACTGAGCACAAACTCGCTTTCTAATGTAGTGGAGATATTCCTGTCTCAGTCCAAGATATTTAGCTATAATTAAACATCATGCAAGTTTATCAGAAAAAATTCTGTAATGCATGAGAGACAAGTGATGTCGCAACACATGTTTGCAAAATGTAAGCATCCATGTTGAGATATGAGTAAAAAGAATTGATTCAATTGTTCATCAATGTACGTGAACTTACTATTGCTATTCTCGGTTCAATGCATCAACATGTATAAATATCCAATTTTTATTTTAGGTAGAAATATTGAATTGTTTATCGCATCCATTAATGCAAATATCTTAGTATGGGAACTTGTGCACGTAGTAGTTTACAGTTTTATATTTTGCTCTCAAGAAAACGATATGATATGGTATGTAACACCTTATTTTTATTTCTAATCATAAAAAAAGTGACTATAGATATTTTGCTCTCAAGAAAATGTTATGATATAGTAAGTAATACCTTATTTTTATTTCTAATGTTAAAAGAAGTGACTATCTTGTGGTTTCAGTATTACATCCACATAGAGACAGGCAAGAAACTTCGATCATTGGAAGAGGTCGAGAGATTCAAGACGACCGGCAGCGCAAAGAAACCACGGCCAATACCAAACATCTCTGCTAGTAATGCTACACATATTGTAAGTTTTATTATAAATGAAAATGACCATAGCAGCAAATCATTGTATATTTTTTTATTACTTTATCTTTTTCCGTGTTTTCTCAAGGACTACATGTAAAGCACAAAGAGTTTCACTAATGTTCATGAAAATTAGTTCCTTATTATTAGTATTAGTTTCACCAAGGCCCCTCCCAATTAGTTAAGAAAAAAATAAAAATATGATTAACATATATTACTCTCCTCCCCCCCCCCCCCCCACACACACAACTCAATCACATCATACTCACATACATCATTAACAATGAGTTGGAGAGTCCATTCTACTGTTTCAAATTGATGCATTTTGGTTGAATACCCCATTTTGGTTAAAATTGCACTTCAATCATGTTGATGGCTCCCTTTCTTTAGATTGTATAAATAATATGATATAAAAATATGCCCAATTGTATAGTTGTCTCTACACCTTACTCTGTTAGAATTTGTGAGCTCTGATGATTCTCGTCGGAGATAGATTGGAAATTGGAAGGAAGAGAGGAAGAGAAAAGGCGAAGGTAAAGAGAAAAAAAAATAAAGAACTAGTGGTAGCAAAGCTAGAGAACTTTTCTAATCAGAAAGTAAAATGTATTACAAAATAATCAAACTACAAATCACGAATTCACCGCTCAATTTATAGTAGCTATCGACTGATACAAAGAAGTAAATCGGTATATCAAAAAATGGCAACAGTGCTATAAAAAAACAACAAACAACTCTGAAGTTGATTCTACAACCCAATTGTCTGAGTGTGCCCACATGTCGGAGAAGAGGATGACACCACATAATCTTTAACACACTCCCCTCTTTCAACTAATCTTTTTCGTTAAAAAAAAAACATACATGAGATAACAAATTTAGATTTTCAATAAGATCCTAGCATAATCACCACAAGTTTAAGTTGATTATTGGCACATAATATGTGTATATTATTTCTTTGCATCTAAAGATGGCCTCTCCGTAGAATCAATTCAACTAAGAAATTATTCCTTTTTATTTCATAACTTGAATTCATTATTTTGTATATATGAATTATATATGAAAATCCAATTGTGAATAATAGAGAACTATAGTGGAGTCTGTTCCACAACGTGTTACAATTTAATTCTTCTTTTGGGTCAATCAAATGCTAGTGGAAGGACATCTATGATTACCATGTTGTCTCCATGGAAATTGTAAGGGAGGTACTAATAAACAGATGAAAAGTCAGAAGTCTATTAATAAAATTAAGTATGCCATTTTTTTTCATCTACCTTTTTCAATTTACTTCATTGATTTTCCTTAATTGTTTCTTTTGCTATATATAGAATGGAGGCATCAAAGACATTAGCAAATCCACATCATTTTCATGTAGATATCTTTCCACATGCATTGACCTTTTGAAAACACACTAAGGGCCCGTTTGGAAAGCTTTTTTGTATTCTAGATTAAATGTTGTCCAATCTTTCCTTAATCTCGTATCCTTATCCCGATCGAGAGAGGCATGTTCTTCATGAGTCAAAAAAACATGAAACATAGCACTTTTTGTAATCATTAGATGTGGGGCCCACAAGTTAATCTATAGTTGTTTGGATGAAATTCTAGAATTAAGGGCTTTATTCTCGCCTTACTCCTATGCCAAACGGGGCCTTCAGTTTCTCCAAATCATCATGCATCTTCAAAATCGAAAAACGGGTGGGTGACATATCCTTCCTTTTTATTTTCTTTTTTTTTGTCAAGCCAAGTCTCCTCGACGAATTAGCCAACAAAATGTACTTCCGAGGTCATATCAAACAATAAATTTATATTTCCATGTATGTACTGAAAATTTGTATAACTAGAGATGACTCATCACCACAAGTTGCATAATTAATTAAATTTTTTTGGAAAGGTATTATTTAATGGATATTTTAATACTATTTATTTAAGGAATCAAAACTTGTTTATCGGATATACATATATTGTGAGGATGGAGTAACACGATGTATCTCTTTTCATGTCTAATGGAAACCATGAAATGTAACAATTCGAAGACGAACACAATTGTCAGTAATTTAGGTAACCACTAGTAATGATAAGGAAGAAAGGTTAGTTACGACCCGCGGCAGGAAAGAGCACGTATAATGTGAGGCAACGAGAGATGATGTAAAGGAGATGACGGAGAGAGAACGTGGAGTCTTTATATTCATCACTAGGGCGAAGGGCAACATGAGAGGTGATAAAAGAAGAGAGTGAGCGAACAATAGGAAAATAAAGTGAGGGGGAAGTAGGTGTTGTGGTGGTGAGGATTGAATGTAGGGGAAGAAAAATTGAGGACCACCATGACAACACTAGAAATGACACAAAAGGCATTTAAAATTAGTGGAATTGTAGGTTATGCTATGTTATGTGCTAGATATTGTGTGCTAGAAAAAAGTCTATTCGGATTTGACACTTAAGAATCCATGAACACATAGAATCATATGGTACGATTCTACGTAAAGGATATATTTAAGAAAAGGAAGTAGGTTATCATTTATTTACTTTTAACCTATGAAAAGAGACACATTTTCAAAAGTAAGGAAAGTAAAGCTAATACACATTAATGAAATTAAGAAAATAATGCCACAAAAATTTACTTTCTTTCATCTATATTTTCCACTTGTTTCTTTCACTTTTAATTATTCTATCATAAATTTGTTGAAAGAAAACTTCAATGATATGAGAATGCCCCACTAGTTATCAAGTAAGTTATGATTTTATCCTTAACATTTAAAAATATTAATAATTTCATGTCATGATAAAAGTTTGTTATTTTTCTTGAAATTGGAAATTAATATGAGTTCTATGATATTTACTTCTTTGATTTGAAATTAAAGTTTATTATCTTCCTGAGACACTAATGGACAGAAGGAAAGTTAAAAGCCTTTTACTTCTTTGGTTTTCCTTAATTGCTTCTTCTTACTGTCCATACAAAGAAAACATCAAAGACATGTGCAACACCATATCATTTCTATGTAAATATCTTCCCACTTGCATTGACTATTTGAAAACATATTTAGGGTTCTCCAAACCATCATGCATATTTGAAATATAGAAAAGGATGGGTGGCATATCCTTCCCTTTCCTTTTCATTTTTCTATCAAGACAAGTATCTCATCGATGAATTAGCTACTATTGATCATACTTTGCACACATCTCGTCTATCCCTTAGAAATCCATAGCCTAGGACTTGATAACCACACCGTTCTTTCTAGAATAGCAAATGTAGGGCAAAACAAAATGTAAATGTGCGATCATATCAAACAATAAAATTATATTTCTATGTATGTAGTAAATATGTTTACATATTTTTTTTAGAAAACAAAGATAATGAACTTTTCTACAAATATAAGTAAATCTAGACTCAAGTTCTGTTAAATTACAAATAGAAATGACTCATCACCACAAGTTGCATAATTAATTAGATTTTTTGTAAAGGTATTCTTTAATGACTATTTTAATGCTATCTATTTAAGGAATCACAACTTGTTTGCCAGTTATTCATAATATTGCAAGGAAGGAGTAACACGATGTCTCGCCTTACATGTTTGATAAAAACCATGAAATATAACAATTTGAAATAAAAACAATTAGTGACACTAGTAATGACAAGGAAGGGAGGATGGTCGCAACCCATGGTAGGAAAGAGAGCGTAGCGAAAATGTGAGGCAATGAGCGATGATGCAAAAGAGATGACGAAGAGAGGACTTGGAGTCTATAACACAAAAAAAAACATTTAAATTTTACGTAGAATTGTAGGTTATGCTATGTTATGCGCTAGATCTTGTTTGCTAGAAAAAAAAGATCTAATTTGGATTCGACAGTTAACAGATTCATGAACACATAGATTCTATGTTCTAGCATGCTATTTTATTTATATAGGATGATATACTAGTCATTTGTTTCCATAAAGAAGACTTGTAAAGGATAATTTATGAAAAGTAATTAGGTTACCATTTATTCATACTTAACTTGTGAAAATATACGCAAAAGGGAGCTACAAAAATAAGGAAAGTAAAGCTACGACACGATTAATGAAATTTAGAAACTAATGTCCCCAAAATTTACTTTCTTTTATCTATATTTTTCAGTTGTACTTTCTTTCACTTTTAATTGTACTTTTACAAATTTGTTGAAAGAAAACTTCAATGATATGAGAATGCCCACTAGTTATTAAGTAAATTATGATTTTATCCTTAACATAAAAATGCATATGTAGAGCATTTGACGTAGAATAGGTGTAGAGCACTAATTTTACTTATTAAATTAATAAAGTAATTATATATTAATTTAAAATATATGTTAAATAGTAAAGGTGATTAAAATGAAGATCATCTCATGTCATGTCAAAAATTTATTATTCTTCCTGAGATTTGAAATTAATGTGAGTGATTTGATATTTAAGATGATACTTCCACATCATTATGGAAATCGTTTTACAAACCTTATGTGCTAAGGTTATATAAAGGCAATTATTAAATATTGTACTGTAAGCAATATGCTTAATAAATCCTATTGCACATTGTTTTTTTCTTTTAACTAATGGGTTCACCTGTACAGGGTCAACCTCTGCAGCAACCAATGCAACAGCCAAGCCAACAAGTTGCTGGAAGTTCGGCTGAAGGAGAGCAAGAGGGTGCAGTTGGTGGAGAAAGAGGGAATGCAGCTGGTGGAATACCACCAGAAACCTTTTCTTGATTGTGAGAAAGCTTATTATATGGTCTGGAGAGTAATTAATGGCTGAGTTCTGGTGACGTTTTTCTTTTTCGTTTATAATTTTATGATGAATGTTAGCAAATCCGCCATAAAGGTAGAAAGGTGAAGAAAAAGATGAGTTTTTAAGAGACATGAGTGGAACAGTATCATAACTATAATTGAATTTTGATTGAAAAATGAAATGCAGTTTTATATTTAGATGGATTAACGATTTCTCTAAATTGCTATAAGTTCTATGATTCCGTCTCATTTTTTCCATCAATATATATGTCCTTATACTAATACACTAGCTATTTACATAATCATATGATATCTCTGAAACATTACTGATGCCTGATTTTTCTTTGACTTGACGAAATTCAAACTTGTTATTTCCTCTTGAATTTTGTTGGCATAAGAGTTTTGAGATGAATAATTTCTACATATCTAGCAAAAAAAATTTCTGAATTTGATTCGTGCGAGGTAGGTTGCTTTAACCTGTTTCAATTTGTGGTACTATATACATGCATTGTGCTTTGATATCTCCTACAACATTATAGAGATTGAGACAAGGAACTGTATGCAGCACATCTTGGATGCATGATAGGGGATTGATAGAAGTGGAGAACGGGTCAAGTCCATGTAACTGCTTCATGTGTCTCTCCGTGTCTCTATGTAAATCTCTCTGGTCTTATCTAAACACTCTTGAGCTAGATGACATCCCATGGCTGGCCATAGTTGGAGACCTCAATAACAATGTGCACCCAAACAATAAAAGGGGCTGCTCCTCCTTTCGACCCACCCACTTGTCTGTAAACTAGATAGTTCAATGGTCAACTCCAATTGGCTTTCTAAATTCCCAATTGCCGAGGTTGACATACTCTTCTGCTCAATACTTGTCCAGATGTTCAGATAAAAACGTTCAAATATTAATATTTTTTGTTTGAATACTTGTTCAAATATGAACATATCTTTTGTCTAAATACTCGTTCAAATATAACATTTTTTGTTTGAATACTGAAGCCCAAATTAACAATAGAACAAGTTTGGAGTGCCAGATCTCCTATCATGCCGATAGATCAATCACTCAATAGGATAAAACAAAAGAAAAAAAGAACACCCAAATGAAATGCAACAGACCTAGGAAGACTACAGGTAAGAGCCAAGTAGGCCATGCTAAAAATCCAAGTCCTTGAAACCAAAGACAAAAACTAGGGCTTAAATGATCGTCAAACTCAGTTCCCTTTATCAAAATCATGCAACCTTCCTCGGGCAGATAAGTTTAAAGGGGTGGAATAAATTTTGAGTTAATTGGATATAGAATGGAGATAAAAATACACAACTTTTTCATCTCAACACAATGCTCATACATAGGCAAAACTTGATATCTATTAGCACAACGGGTGAGAACAATACCCTTCATGATACCCAAGACATGTTAAATAGTTTTTTCCCATTACAAAGTCCATTGGGAATATGTGCCTCGTACTCTAAGGGTGTATTTGGATGTAGAACTTGGGCAAGGGCAAGAACTTGGGCCAAACATTCTATGTTATCAGAACTTACAAAGTTTTGATCACGTGATCACTTTTAAGAACAAAAGGTTCTTACTTCCACCCTTTTATTTTTTTACGTTTTACTTCTTCCTCTTTTTTTCACTTTTTACTTTTTTTCCTTTTTATCTTTTACTTTTAATTTTTTAATGTACATATTATTTATTTATTAATAAATTATTATTAAACTTATAAATTAAATTATTTAATTAAATCAAATTAATGTAAAATCTTATTTATGATATTATATTTAATATAATAGAATTTTATTAATTAAAATTTTCATTTATTTTTAGAAAAAAATATTGTATTTAGATCTTAATATTTATGTAAATTATAATATTAATAAGATATAAAAGATTTAATCAAAATTAATATTAATATATTACGACACAACTTATTTTTTTGTGCTAACAATCTTATTTTAATAAATAAATATGTATATTATTTTTATTTACTATAATTATATACCTCATAAAATAATAAATTATATTTTAGTTCTTGCTTTTTATCCAAAAACCCCCACTAAAATTTATCTATCAAATCAACCTTTTAAATTTTCATCAATACATTTTTCATTCAAGCACCAACCTAAACTTTTCTATCAAATCGATTAATTCTCTAGAACTAATGAGAACTCAAAACCCCGTACCAAACACAGCCTAAGGGCCTGTTTGGCAATAAAACCAGCTTGGTTTCGCCAAACATGGTCAAAGAAATCTATGTTCAAGTGGAACCCTAGTTCTAGCACTCCAATTCTAGCATTTCGATGGAACCGAGCAATCTAACATGTGTCAAACTTTTTTTGCCATGACGTGACTTTTTTGCATTTGCTTTTTTTCTTTTTTCTTCTCTTTTCTTGTTTTCTTTCAATCACACCTTATCCTTATAAAATAATTTATTTATTATGTATAAAATATTTATAAAAAAACATTAATATAATATTATTTATTATTTATTATTTTATTAAAAACTTAATATTTCATTCTATAAAATTAATTTTAAAAATTATTTTTTATTTAAATAATATATTTTTTAACAAAATTTTTTCCATAAAAATTTTATTTTATAATTTTATTTTTATTAATAATAAAGTTATACTTTATAATTATAATAATCATTTTTACTTCAAAATTCACTAAAAATTCATCCATCACATCAACTTTTCCTATCACATCAACTCCATAATTTCTCATCATTACGTTTCACTCCATCCAAAGACACATCAAACTAACCTGTCAATTCAACTATTCGTCGAAAACTTAGGAGGAGCCGCGTCCTGTTTCCAAACGCTAAATGATTCACACCTCTGATTTGTAATTCCTAAACTTGATCCATCTTGGCACAAATTCCTCCTCTCCTATTTCTCACACTGAAATAAAAAAATGCATTTTGGTCCATACTCCTTGGAAAAGCTCCTAGTCCAAATGGATTCATCCTAGAGTTCTATAAAAAATATTGGGACATAATAGGAAATGATATATCCACTGCCATCTTGGCCCATTTGGATAAATCCTTTAAAACCCCGTAGAAAGATTTTGTAATCTTGACTTAACTCTCAACCTCGTAACCCACCTGAAGCAGCTGTTCATTGTATAGGAAAGAATACAAAATTCCTTATCTTTTTACTTTTTACAATCATTACAAATGGAGCCCACAAAGATGTTCTAAACATGTTTGGATCAACATGTGGGATTAAGATCTTTATCCCCACGCTAAGCCCAATCCAAACGGGCCTTGGGGTTCTTTAACCGCGACACATTCTCGGCAGATTGGGGAACACACCGCACTCATTTTCATCCGTAAAAAGCTTTGCCCCCAGCCAATCTCATGCTTCTGCCCCTTTGCTATTTGTAATATCATTTATAGGGCAATAGCTAAAATCCTAGCAAATAGACAAAAAAGCACACTTCCTGCAATCATTGACATCAGACAATTGGCTTTCATTACTGGAAGAACTGTAACATTATGGCAGTTTAAGAGGTTTCCCACAAGCAGGAAAAAATTCTTCATGATCAAAGTTGATATGACCAAGTCTTTTAATTGTGTTGTGAAAAGTCATCCGTACAGCCATGGGACTAATGAACTTTCCTAACAAATTCATCCTGTGAATTCAGACTTGCATTCAATTGCCTAAATTCTCTTGCTGCATAAATTGATATTCAGCCATGTGACTAATGAACTTTCCAGACAAATTCATCCTTTTAATTCAGACTTGCATTCATTCGCCTAGGTTCTCTTGCTGCATAAATGGTACTCAGCCCTCCTACTTACCCTTTCGTCAGGCAAGGCTCCTTATCTTTTCACTATAATTACTGAGGTGCTATCTTCTTTATTACATCATGCTATTATTGCTGGCTCAATTGTTCACACTAAGCCACCTACTAAATGTAGATATCGATGGCCTGCTACTCTATTTAGTTGCTACTCTTTGAAACACTAGAAACATTTCAAAAATCCTGCAAGTGTACTATTAAGTTATATTAACGGCAATGCATGCATGTCTTGCACAAAATTCCATCACATCCAGTTACAAGTATGTATTGGACTTCGCCCTATTGGGCTAAGGATTAACGATTTTAAAGGCAAATAACAGTTTCATAGCGAATAATAATTTAACGAATGGATAATAATGAATAGTAAATGATGATTAGCGATTAAACATTTCGTGTCTAGTAAGTTTAATGATAAAATTAGCTGATAAATATAAAATAATATAATTAGATATATTATAAATTATTTAATTCAAGCACTATACAAATTCTATTATAATGCAATAAATAATTATTTATATCTCAATAAAATAAAATAAAATCTCACAATTAATTTTATTGTTAAAATATATAGACATTTATATTGACAATAAATTTTATATAGTGCACACATGATATAAAAATATTGATTATTAAATTATTTTTTATTAATTGTTAACATATAAATAATTTGTAATTAATTAAACATGAATATAAAAAGAAATAAAGTTAAATTATGATAAAATAAAAATGAGACAATAATTAGATAAGTTGATAAAGAAATAGTGTATTTGAATAAGGTTTGCGCTGTGCATGCAATCCTAGTTTTCCTTTCCGTGGTGCTTTTCCCTCTTCGCCCTCGTGTGCTCGCACCCTTTGGAGAGATCATACCAAGAAAGGATTCATCCTTCGGGTCCATAGAAATGTCATTTTCGAGACATGCACCTTCCCGCCAACCCCTCTAAGCATTCCCCTCCTGTCCGATCCCGACCAAGTGCGCTGCTGCATTTTTAGATCTGGATCCCCGGATGCTGCAGGAAATTGTACTCCTTTTTTGTACCTTGAGGAAGATTTAGTGTGGAAGCAGCGGTACGTGCGGTAATAAGCTTTCTTGTCGATCGGTGATTCTTGTTCCTTGACCATGGCGGGTTGCTATGCGGATGCCGGACGCTCATATGGGAGCCCCCGTCGCATGACCGCGGTGTTGCCGGTGCCGACGGCCTTCAAACTGTCGGGAAGATCCACCCGCAATGCTTCGGGCATGGAGAGAGCCATGGTCAGAGAGTGGCCGCCCAAGGATTGGATTTATAGCGGGCTTAACCACCCCGACGGCGAGCATATCCATGAATATGTTGACCCTATTCATGGAGGCCCCAGTGGTGGTGGCAACGGAATCGGAGTTGTTCTACCGATGGATCAGCCGTCAAGCTATGCAAGGAGGTACCCGGGCGAGTACCGGGTTCCTGTTCACGGCTTTGGGATTCCGATGGCTCCGCCGACGGCGAGCGGAGTTTATGGAGGAGTTCCGCTGATGGGTCAACCACCAAGTTATGAATGGGGGTTTCCTAGTCGCAGCTTCGGGATTCCCATGACTCCCCCGACTGCGAGAGTTCCGTCGACGGGTCAGCCATCGAGCTACACTTGGAGTAATCCGGTGGAGTACGCGGTTCCTGATCCGGGCGTCGGGGTCCCTGATCGTGGTTTCGGGATTCCTGATTTCGGCTTTGGGGATCCTGAGAGCGGCTTCGGGGTTCACAGGACTCCCCCGACCATGAGCAGCGGTCACAACGTCGGGAAGGGGTGCGTCGGCGGAGCAGGGAGCCAAGCAGGCTCGGAGTAAGCCGGAGGCGTGGCTTTTGGTTCCCGTTCGAGAAAGAGAGAACTAACCACATTGTTGGAAGGATTCAAATCGAAGAAGTACGCAAAGGAAGGAAAAGTATTGGACATAAGGATAAGGTAAACTCCAATTCGGATCATGATCTTGAAAATTTGTTTCCTTTGTTGAATCACTAACATTTCCTTTTCTCTGTACCAAAATGTTTCTTCTTTTGCTAGATCTCCTGGAATAAGGAATCCATAACGATACTAAGCACAAACTCGCTTTCTAATGTAGTGGAGATATTCCTGTCTCAGTCCAAGATATTTAGCTATAATTAAACATCATGCAAGTTTATCAGAAAAAAAATCTGTAATGCATGAGAGACTAGTGATGTCTCAACACATGTTTGCAAAATATAAGCATCCATGTTCAGATATGAGTAAAAAAAATTGATTCAATTGTTCAGCAATGTACGTGAACTTGCTAATGATATTCTCGGTTCAATGCATCAACATGTATAAATATCCAAATTTTATTTTAGGTAGAAAAATTGATTTGTTTATCGCATCCATTAATGCAAATATCTTAGTATGGGAATTTGTGCATGTAGTAGGTTACAATTTTATATTTTGCTCTCAAGAAAACGATATGGTATGGTATGTAACACCTTATTTTTTTATTCCTAATGATCAAAGAAATGACTATAGATATTTTGCTCTGAAGAAAATGATTTGGTATAGTATGTAATACCTTATTTTTATTTCTAATGATAAAAGAAGTGACTATCTTGTGGTTTCAGTATTACATCCACATAGAGAGAGACAAGAAACTTCGATCATTGGAGGAGGTCGGCAGATTCAAGACGACTGGCAGCACAAAGAAACCAAGTCCAATACCAAACATCTCTACTAGCAATGCTACACATGTTGTAAGTTTTTATTATAAATGAAAATGACCATAGCTGCAAATCATTATATATTATTTATTACTTTATCTTTTTCCGTGTTTTCTCAAGTAGTACATCTAAAGCACAAAGAGTTTCACTAATGTTCATGAAAATTAGTTCCTTATTATTAGTATTAGATATCTTGTTCTCAGGGACAGAGGCAGGGGTGTTTGGGAGGGGCCAGGGCCCCTCCCAATTAGTTAAAAAATGATTAATATATCCCCCCCCCCCCCACACCATTTTTGGTCTGGCTCCATTTTTGGTCTGGCTCCATTGACAAACATGTGACACACAACTCAATCAAGTCATACTCACATACATCATTAACAATGAGTTGGAGAGTCCATTCTACTATTTCAAATTGATGCACTTTGGTTGAATACCTCGTTGTGACAAAGCCTTCAATTAAAATTGCACTTCAATCATGTTGATGGCTCCCTATCTTTAGATTGTATAAATAATATGAGATAAAAATATGCCCATTTGTGACACACAAGTAAATCGGTACATCAAAAAATGGTAACAGTTCTACAAGTTGACTCTACAACTCAATTGTCTGCTAGTGTGCCCACATGCCGGAGATGAGGATGATGCCACATAATCTTCAACGTACTCGCCTCCAACTAATCTTTTTCATAAAAAAACATACGTGAGATAACAAATTTAGATTTTCAATAGGATCCTAGCATAATCACCACAAGTTTAAGTTGATTATTGGCACATACTATGTGTATATTACTTCTTTGCATCTAAAGATGGCCTCTCCATAGAATCAATTCAACTAAGAAATTATTCCCTTTTATTTCATAACTTGAATTTATTATTTTGTATATCCAAATTGTATATGAAAATCCAATTGTGAATAATAGACAACTATAGTGGAGTCTCTTCCACAACGTGTTACAATTTAATTCTTCTTTTGGGTCAATCAAATGAATAATATACCGAAAGGTTGGGTTACTAATAGAGCGGAATGACGTCGTATGATCCATGTAGCCGACCCCACCTAGTGGGATAAGGCTTTGTTGTTGTTGTTGTTGTTGTTTTGGGTCAATCAAATGCTAGTTGTAGGACATCTATGATTACCATATTATCTCCATGGAAATTGTAAGGAAGGTACTAATAAACAGACAAAAAGTCAGAAGTCTATTAATAAAATTAATTATGCCATTTTTTTTCATCCATCTTTTCCAATTTACTTCATTGACTTTCCTTAATTGTTTCTTTTACTATCCACAGAAAGGAGGCATCAAAGACATTAGCAAATCCACATCATTGTCGTGTAAATATCTTCCAACATGCATTGACGTTTTGAAAACATACTAAGGGCCCGTTTGAAAAGGTTTCTTGTATTCTAGAATAAATGTTGTCCAATCTTTCCTTAATCTCATATCCTTACCCCGATCGAGACACTACTAGAAAAATGCTGATTACCGACGGTCCGGACCGTCGGTAATTAGCCCGAAAATCGTCGGTAACGTAATTACCGATGGTTTTTCAGTCGGAATCGATCCGTCGGAAAAAATGCTCGTCGCAAATCGATTTGCAACGGTCGAAAAAATTCATCGAAAATATTGACGGTCAGAACTGTCGGAAAAGTCCCGATGGTTCGAACCGTCGAAAGTTTCCGACGGTTACAACCGTCGGAAAAGGCCGGCGGTTCGAACCGTCGAAAGTTAAAAATTAAATAATAATATAAAAAAATACATAATTTAATTTATTTCATTTTCGACGGTCGTAACCGTTGGAAACTCCGTCGGAAAAATTAAATAATAATATAACAAATTACATAATTTATTTTTTGATTTCCGACGGTCGTGACTGTCGAAAAATCGATCGGAAATTGCGACGGATGGATATCCATCAGAAATATCGACGTTCCTAATCGTCGAAAAATTAAATAATAATATAAATCATTTACGACGGTCATAACCGTCGAAAAATCTGTCGGAAATGAAACCGTCGAAAAATTCGTCGCAAATTGCGATGTATTTCGAACCGTCGGAAATTGCCCGTCGAAAAATCACGATTTTCTTGTAGTGAGAGCGGCATGTTCTCCCTGAGTCAAAAAACACGAAACATAGCACTTTTTGTAATCATTAGATGTGGAGCCCACAAGTTAATCTATAGTTGTTTGGATGAAATTCTGGGATTAAAGGCTTTATTCTCTCCTTACTCCTATGCCAAATGGGGCCTTCAGTTTTGTCCAAATCATCATGCATCTTCAAAATCGAAAAAGGGGTGGGTGACATATCCTTTCCTTTTATTTTCTTTTTTTTTTTTGTCAAGCCAAGTCTCGTCGACGAATTAGCCAACAAAACGTGCTTGTGATGTCATATCAAACAATAAATTTATATTTCCATGTATGTACTGAAAATTTGTATAACTAGAGATGACTCATCACCACAAGTTACATAATTAATTAATTTTTTCTGGAAAGGTATTATTTAATTGCTATTTTAATACTATTTATTTAAGGAATCACAACTTATTTATCAGATATACATATATTGTGAGGATGGAGTAACGCGATGTATCTCCTTTCATGTCTAATGGAAACTTGTGTTGCAACACCCGGCCTGGCTCGGCTGGTCGGACCGGCCGGACTGGTATTTGGGCACTAAAATGACCTACGGGTCGGTCAAAATCTGGCCATGCGATTGACCTACTTTGACCCGGTCAAACCCGGGTTCAACAAGCCGACCCAGCGGGTTTGACGGACCCGGACGAATCAAGTCATAAAAAATATAAAATTTATTAAAACTTTTTACAAATATTATTTATATATATATTTACTTGAAATTTATATTTTAACATTCTTCTTTATCATATATAAAATATTTCATCAATATTTTTATTTTTTTTATAATTACGTCACGAGATTTTTTTAGAAATTATTCAATTGATGATTCAATTAATGCTTACTTTATTATAATATTTGATCTGAATATTTTTTTATTATATTTTTTATTTTTGCTAAATAAGATATTACATATTAATAATATTACAATGATCACCTTAACTTATTTTATTTTTTATTATTTTATATTATCCGGTCTGACTATTCGGTTCGACTTGGTTCAACTTGACCCGTTAGGCAATCCGGGTTGATGGCCAGGTCGAGTCTTACAACATTGATGGAAACCATGAAATGTAACAATCCGAAGATGAACGCAATTGTCAATAATTTAGGTAACCATTAGTAATGATAAGGAAGAAAGGTTAGTTACGATCCGTGGCAGGAAAGAGCACGTATAATGTGAGGCAACGAGAGATGATGTCAAGGAGATGACGGAGAGAGAATGTGGAGTCTTTATATTCATCACTAGGGCAAAGGGCAACATAGGAGGTGGATAAAAGAAGAGAGTGAGCGAACAAAGGAAAATAAAGTGACGGGGAAGGAGGTGTTGTGGTGGTGAGTATTGAATGTAGGGGAAGAGAAATTGAGGACCACAATGACAACAATAAAAATGACACAAAAGGCATTTAAAATTAGTGGAATTGTAGGTTATGCTATGTTATGTGCTAGATATTGTGTGGTAGAAAAAGTCTATTCGGATTTGACACTTAAGAATCCATGAACACATAGAATCATATGGTACGATTCTACGTAAAGGATATATTTAAGAAAAGGAAGTAGGTTGTCATTTATTCATTTTTAACCTATGAAAAGAGACACATTTTCAAAAGTAAGGAAAGTAAAGCTAATACACATTAATGAAATTTAGAAAATAATGCCACAAAAATTTACTTTCCTTCATCTATATTTTCCACTTGTTTGTTTCACTTTTAATTATTCTATCGTAAATTTGTTGAAAGAAAACTTCAATGATATGAGAATGCCCCACTAGTTATCAAGTAAGTTATGATTTTATCCTTAACATTTAAAAATATCAATAATTTCATGTCATGATAAAAGTTTTGGAAATTAATGTGAGTGCTATGATATTTACTTCTTTGATTTGAAATTAAAGTTTATTATCTTCTTGAGACACTAATAGACAGAAGGAAAGTTAAAAGCCTTTTACTTCTTTGGTTTTCCTTAATTGCTTCTGTAACGACTCGGATTTTCAGAAAATAGATAAAGGATATTTATTTTTATTTAATGGATATGAAAATTCCAATGTTAATATTCTGGAATTAAATAATTATAAAATTGATGGAAATTAGGTGATAAGTTGGAAAGATAAGAAAGAATTTGAAAAGGGATAGAATTTTTATGAAGTAAATTCAGATTTAAATAAATCTGAATAATTAAGAAGTGATTAGTCATTGATGGATGGCCAAGATTTATTCTAAAGGAGTCCAAGGCCTAATAGAGTTGATATCTCAAAAATGCACCTATAAATAGGCATTAAAGGATGGCTGGAAACTCCTTTTTCTGCAAAACATAATTCTGCCCGCGAGCCCTCTTTTCCTCTCATTTGCACGTGAACCGAGGCACTCTCGTGAGCACACGATGGTTGGTTTTGAAGCCGGCACATAGGAGAAGAAGTTCCAGGTGGTGGCCATGAGTTTCGGAACGAGGACAGAGGGCAATCGTCAGCCAAATTTTAGCGTTCGTGCATATTTTCAGAGAAGGGAATTCACTTGATTTTTCAGCCAGCCTTAGGTACGTAGGGAATCTCTATGTTGTCGGTTTTTCGCGACATGAAACCCTATTATCTTTTTCTTCATACTGTGAATCCATTGATATATTGTATGCACAATTTGGATGTCATATGGCATGGTTATGATGCTCGGAAAGTCGCGTCACTTCTCCATCGGTGGCAAAACTCGGCCCGAATTCTGCTGTACCCGGCCCGGATTCTGTTGAATCCGGACTAAGTTGGATTAGGAACCAGATCGGGTTGTCCAACCCGGCCCGGGTTCACGATACACCCGACCCGGGTTTGCCCTGGTCGAAGTGATATTGATCGTTTCTGAGCACAGGCCGGGTTCCACTCGACACGGGCAGGTCTTGGGAACAAAAAACATAATTTAGTATTCTATTATAGATAATTGAATAATTATTATGGTTAATTGCTCATAACCTCTATGATCATAACTGTTAATAGATCTGACTTCATCATGTCCTTCAGACCTGACCTGAGATTAGTGATCTTATTGTTTTACTTGATTTTGTGATTAACCTTAATATTGATCCAATAATTTTCTTTTGATTGGGTCTTTGTTTAACCTAAAGAAAATTCTTAAAGATAGATCTTTAGGATAAAAAAAATAAAAGATGGAAATCGCTGGGTCTCCATGTTCTTCGATTGTCTCTAAGCCCCCTAGACCATTTTTATTATTGTATTCAATGGACCAGATCGTGTACCGAGAGGTTTAAGACGTCATCCTTTAGGGAAGCTATGGCTGTCCTGTGATGGCCATGGTCCTCCGTCATCACAAAGCTATTGTTAGAGCTACTATTAGAGGGTGGCTTGCCGTGATTTGATATTCTACTAGCCTATATGAAAGAGACATGGAGTTTTCCTTAATTGATTGAGCGCTCCCTATTGAATTGAATAAGTCCAAAGACTAAATTGAAATTGAAATTGAATTGAATTGAACCTTGGTCATTCGGATTTTGGCGTTGATTAGCTTTGCCTCCATCCATTGAATTGAATAGAAATTGGTATTGGTCGATGATCACAGATATTGATAATAGAAAATTGTTAAGTTGGATAGGTGCCATAGTGATCAGGCATAGCTCATAGTTGATGATTGATATTGATTGGTCCATTGACCTTTTACCTGATCCCCTTTATTGATTGATCATGGTCTTATTGATATATTGTTTTATTATTGATCTCTCCTTATATTGTCCTATCATGTGCACCATTGATTATTGCTCCTTGTTGATTATTGATTTTTTAGCACCATTGATCTATTATTTATTGTTATGGTTAGACCCTACGTACTGAGTATTTTTATACTCATGAGTTTTTTCCTGCATCTGGATTCGTACAGATGAGATGATAAAAGATGGTGATGCAGGTGGTCAGACTCAGTGACAAGGATGTTGTATATAGTGTAGGATTTAGTCCTACTAGATTATTGGATTAACTTTTAATTTCTGCATATTTAGTAGGGTGGAGTCATGGACGTTTTCAGCTCCTTGATTGTATATTGTTAGACGATCTTATTATTATTTTTGCATTTTATAGAGTTTGTTTTTCGCAAAATTATTTCATATAGAATTGGGTAACGCCTTTGGGACGACTCTGAGCACGTGATAGTCACGTGGGTCTCGGGGCGTTACAACTTCTTCTTACTATCCATACAAAGAATACATCAAAGACATGTGCAACTCCACATCATTTCCATATAAATATCTTCCCATAAAAGGGTATTGCTTCATATAAACTCATGGTATCCGACACTTGCGAAGAGCCGAGAGAAGTTTGGCACCACCTTCTTGGATTCATCCATTTCTCATAAGCTCATCGCAATGACCACTATGGTTTGTTCATATGATCATATAATTAACTATCATATTTTCATTTGAAAAAAAATGTTTCAAGTACGATTTATATATAATATTATGTATAGTACTTTTGTCAAAAGCTTTATTCATTGTAATAAGATGGAATAAAACTTTCATTGACAATCGAAAAAAAGAAATCAGAGGTTAATAAAATTGACTTAAGTATTAAAAGAGAAATTAACTTGTGTTAACTATCCTTTGCATTGCATCTGAAATAAAAATCGTACGAGAATTTTGAAATTAGAAAATACAAAGGGACACTCCATTGATGGGAGAGCGTCAAATGTAAGGGTGTTCGTGGATCGGGTTAGACTCGTGAATAAATTTGATCCGATAAATTTGTTCGCTATTGATATGGTAGAAAATCAAATCCAACCTAGTTCAGGTTGGATCAGGTCATTCGATTTTTTTTTAAAATTTTTCCTTACTTTTCTATATTATTAAATATAAAAATATTTTTTAAATATTTATTTAAAGACATAAAATAAGTTGCCTAAATATTGAAATATTATTTTCATATTTAAAATGATGCATTTTGATTTTTAAAATAATTAAATCAAGTATATAATTAAAACTAAGTAAAAAATAAAAAAAATCGAGTCACGTTAGGAAATTCCAACTTGTACGGGGTCCAATCCAACCACTAACTCTATCCGATCCAAATTAAGTTGGGTCATCGTGTTCACCAAATCGACTTGACCCGATAAACATCCCTAGTCGAATGAGTTCCAATGATTTTTTGATAATTATTGATAATATTTTAAATCTTAAATCAGTTGTAAATCTTATTCAAATTTGACTATAAACTTATATATGTTCTCAAATAACTGATACAAGGGTATCTCTCAATGTTTTCATAATCGGATCTGCGACCGGACCAAACTCATCAATGGGTTGAGGTTGGACCGGTCCAATCAGGTTCGACCGAATTGAATCAGATTTTATTATAAAGATATCGTATAAGTTATATGATATTCTATATGAATATTGTACAAATAACTTATTAAAAAGATCAAAAAATAATATAACATAATTTTTATTTATTAAACATTCTATAATGATAATATAAACACATTATTATTAATTTATTATCTATTATTTAATAATGATAGATGTTATATTAATAAATTTTATCTTAAATTATTCTCAGTTCTTTTTTCAACACTTTCCTTTTTATTTCCTTTATTTTATGCCATAATTTTCCATTTTAATATTATTCAATTTTAAATACTTACTTTTTTATTTCAATTCTTATTTAATTGGATACATATCATATTCCCTCATCTTTAACTTTCCTTATATTCCTTTCCTCTTTTCCTTATTTAACTTTTCTATTTTAATCAATTTTTTAATTTTTTTCAAAATATGCAAGGTTGAACCGATTTAACCAATTTTTTTCCAATTCAATGCCAAAAATGATTTGGACACCTAATCGGACCAAATCACCGACCTGTTCACGATTGAACCTATTGAACCAGCCGGTTCGATCTGGTTTTAACAACATTGATATCTCTGTTCGAACAAATGAAGATCCAAGGAGGATTTAAGAGGATATTTTTGCGAGGGTTCAATAGTGGAGATCCAAAAAATTAAACGATTTCAAAATTTTTATTTCCTAATTATTCTTTATATAAACTCTATGATGAATGCGTTATTCTTATATTTTTGTAAGAAAACTAGGATCGTCCGTCCGAAGATATAGCATAGTTTAAGATGAACCTAGTATGTTATTTTTATATGTGCAATTCTTTTCTACCCTTTTTCATAACAATAACGTTGTTGTCTAAATTCATATGCTACGAGTTATCACATTTGTTTAAAAAATGATAATTATGACAATACTTTGATCCACTAGGATTACTAGAGCAACTCTCAATTAGGGAGAGCAAAGCCGAGTTTGGCTTGACCAGATCCAAAAAATTTGGACTTAATACCAATTGGTACCAAGTTCGAATCAGTACGAAAAAATCGGGAATGAAATCGGAAGGGGATCAGGTCAAAAAAATATTTTAAAAAATATATAGAAAACTTGTGATAATTAGAAAATCTGAATGATAATTTAATCAAAGAAACACCAACTTATCAAAATATTATGTTAATGTATCATATAATAAAACAATAGAATTTTTTTAACGCTTCAAAATAAACAAGTAATGATTCAATTATCAAATAATTAGAATTATATCAATATTATTAATAAATTTATTATTATAATCGAGTCGGATCTCAGTTGGACTTTTATATATTGGATCATGTCCCGATCCAAAACCCGCAAGATTTTTTTATTCTTTGACACAAACCCAACCTGACTAATAACCGGGCCAAGAATATATTTTGAAAATTCGGATCGATGCGATCTAACCCGGACCATGCTCACCCCTAGTCTCAATTGGCCCGTCCTTTGCTACAAAATAAATTTAACCACATCAAAAGTTAGCTCCTTCGGTTTGGTTCATAAACACAAATTTGACGAGTGGAGTTGTTGAACAATAAAAGTCGCCCTTTCATTTTTTTCAATTGCACTCGATGGAAAAAGAAATAACGACGAATAATTCAAATGAGAAAAGGCAAATGACTGCCCAATCTTTTTCCCTTGGCTCTTGGTGATTCACGAACATTTCATAAAAAGGTTTTGATTTTCGTGGAGTACAAATTTCTGAGCTGTATAAATAATTATTATATTTTTCTTCTGGGATCATATTCCTTTTTTTCCTTTTCTCAAATGGAAAGCTAAATTAATCTTGGACCATGATGAATATCAAGCATGAATGGATTAATTGGAGAGACAAGTACTTTGGGACAAATCATACTTTCTTTTAGTGTAAATATCCCGATTCGTCTTTGAACAAAAGTTATTCATATTAACTAATTATTTTATTTCAAAATGTAAATCCCAAAGTAAAATAATAGAAGAAAGAATAAATAAATAATACTAAAAGAAACTAATTATTATTTGGTGGTTATCAACCCATCTAAATGACACATGGGAGCCATATAAACCTTAAGTTGTGCATTGTTACTTTAGATGATGGCACCTTTCTCTTCAATTGACAAAGAACAAAAAGATCACCTTCTCATGTTATGAGGGGACGACCCAACAAAAGGAGGTCCACCGCCGCTAATTGATGATGGATTGTAACGGAGACGAGAACAAAGTAAACAAAAAAAAAGAAGAGTCATCGACGACGATTTATTTATATCGTTATCGGATTAGTCCTAACAATCAAAAAAGTAAGAATAAGAAAAAAAGCGACAGAAGAAAATTTAAACTACGATGAGAAAATTCATAAATTAATAGTTGTTAATTGTGATCATTTTTATTAAAAATATTAAATTATTGATGTTGATCTTTTTAATGACTTAAGTTTTTTAAAAATTGATTGTATAGTACATCAAATTAGATATGATATCAGAGCTAGAGATAAATAGTTCAAATATTAGCTTAAACATTTTTAAAAAAATGTTAACACATTAAATTTAACAATTTTTGCATTAATAAGAATTAGAAGTGATTTATATGACATCTTTATATTGTCATAAATATGTGGAAAAATGAACTACATTTTGAACGGATCTTATGGCCTATTTTTTATAACAATATAAAAATAAAAATAGTTGAATGGTGATAAAATAGAAATGAGAAAATAATAAGATTAAAAAAGAAATAAACAGTCGTGCCACTTGTTCACCTCGGGGATTTGCAGCGCCTCTCGGAGCTTATTTGATTGGAACACAGGAACAGGTTCACTCTCAATTTAATTGAACTACTTGTTTTCTTTAGATTCAACATAGTGGGAATTAAGCTCCTTTTTGCCCCGATTAATAAGTTCTAGTCATTTCATGATTCAATTGAAGTAATCTTCCTAATTTAACTGTTTCTCAAACATTAAACAAACAATATTAGGTGAGCCAATAGTAGTCCTCGATGTCGATGATGGATGACTGAGTTTGATTCGCATTAGCACCCAATTGACACCCAGATGTTCCAATCCAATTAGCCACGTCCGAGTTCGATAAAAAATAAAAATAGAACGCCAAATTTAAACCAACAATCAATGTTGTGAGGGCTGGACCGGACCGGCCGGTCGGACCGGTCCGGCCGTCAATCGGCCCTCACACCGGTCTATTGCTCCAAAACCGAGCTTGTAATTGGACCGGATTGAACCAGTTCCGACCGGTCAAAATCGGATAAAACCGGATTGAACCGGATTGGACCGCATTTTACATGAACCGGCCGAATTTACAATTTTTTTTGTTATAAAATAATTTGATAAAATTATTATTTAAAATTTAGAAAAGATTCAAAATGGACCTTCTCCATAAACTCTATGTTGGCCCATTAGTCTTCTTATCTATTAATTTTTGTTTCTTTGCTCACATCCTACTAGTATAATAAATGTGGGACTATGTTTCTATACATGCTTGTTCTTTTCTTCTTTTATTTAGTTAGTATTTGTTATACTTTCAACTATATCTTATACATTATGATCTTATTCAATATTTTTAATATCATACATGTATATTATAATATAAATTAATTTTATATTATTGTATTATATATAATATTTATCATATTAAGTAAATTTTTAATGAATGAAGGATACAAACTTCTTTGTCATATGTATAACATGCAATAATATTATAATAGCTAGGATAGTATAGTTATATATAATATTATAAATACACAAATTTTAATTTTCTTTTATTTATTATCTAATAATTAATAAGTTCACATTAAATAGTTAACCACCAATTATATTATATATCTAGTTATATATAATCATAATATTACTTCTAACATAAAAGAAAAAATATATGTAATACAAAAAAATTAGTAAGAAGAAAATATATATATATACACATAATTTTAATTTCATAAGATTTTAATTTATTAAATGTGTAATGATTTTAAGATTAGTTTTTAATGATTTGTTATTGTTATTTTTATATAATTAATTTTTAACATCATTAATATGATAACGTAATTTAATATATCATATTAAATATATTATTTTATTCTTATTCGGTCCGACCGGATGGTTCGATCGGTCCAACCGGTCCAACCTGAAACGGACACTTGTCCGGGTCATTGTCCGGTCCGGTTCGGACAACATTGCCAACAATGGTCTAATTTAATATCATATTATTTTTTATCCTATGATTTAGCATGCATTTCATATTTAGGAGCATGATCAATAAGCAATATCAATAAAAACATGTATAAACAAAACTTGGCATCATGTGTCATAATTAACATTAAGACCAAGATCATGATAATCATCCAATAAACATTCAATTTATATCAATAACATTATAAGTATAATTAAATGGGATAAATTAAATTGGAGCTACGACGTAATGAGCATTGCCACATTCTTGAATATTGCAAATTTTGTGGCATCTGCTACAATCGCAGTCATTGGGGCTACGGTCCTACCGAACAAATCTAATTTCATATGAACATTCCATCACACGATCCATCACATAAGAGCCCTAATTTTCCATCATAATTTGACATCATTTCAGCACAATATTTATAGCAAGATGAACCTAATCCAAGATCTACAACAGGTAGGGTAGGAAATCATAGACGATAATTCCTACCACAAGTTCTTCAACTTTGTATAATAATAAGCAACTCACGAAGAACCTTGTGTTAATATATAGATTTCAGAATGAAGTGAGTAGATCTTTATTTCATTCAACTTCTCGATCATTCCTGCAAGTCTTTCCATATTACATCTTGAGTAAATGTCACATTACCAATCAAATCTTTAGAGATAGTACTAGTAATTCAAGATACAACCAATGCATTACATCTCCTTCACTGTGGATGCAAATGTTATCAAATTGATCCAATTTACAAGTACCATCGTCAAAATCTTGTTCGTTCTTTCCAACTAATGTGTTATACATTACATTGCCCCAAATCAAGTAATTTGCAGAATCAACTAGTCGAAATGGAAATAGAACTTATCCAGGCGAATCCAACGTCGTGACAAGAAGTGGGCTAGTGGTATCAAAACAAATTTTGGATGAAGTTAATGAACTTGATCCAGTTGTCATTTCAATTGTAAACTTAGAGTCAGATACTAATCCAGAGAAACCATCCTAAAAAACACAACAAGAACACCAGATGCACCAATCTAAGAGAAATGTGAACTAATCTAACGAAATTAATTCGTTCTCAATTCACAAATCTGAAGTGTTTCAAAATCTTTAGCTCTTGCTCTGATACCATGTCGAGACGCGTAGTTTGGGGGAAATTCAAACTAATTTTTATTATGAATTGCTCAGATGAAAACTTCCCTTCTTTGCTTATTTTGCAATATGCTACATGGTTTGCTATCTACTTATAACATTCAACTTATGGTGTGCCTCAGCTACAATACAAACTAAACATAACTGTCATTGAAATATTTATAATTACATAATACTAACATGTATAATCCTCTTTATATGCTATGTGCATTCATATATGATAATTTCCTACAGTTAGCTAACTACGTCAATGACACTAATTGTTTTTGTCTTCAAATTGTTATATTTCATGGTCCTCCATTAGACATGTAAGGCGAGACATCATGTTACTCCTTTCATGCAATTGAAAACAAGTTGTGATTCCTTAAATAAATAGTATTAAAGTAATCATTAAATAATACCTTTCCAAAAAAGCCTAATTAATTATGCAACTTGTGGTGGCGAGTCATTTCTAGTTGTAAACATATTTATTACATGCATGGAAATATAAATTTAATGTTCGATATGGCCTCTAAGTACATTTTTTGGCTAATTCATTGACGAGATACTTGGCTTTACAAGAAAAAGAAAAGGAAAGGGAAGGATATGTCACCCACCCTTTTTTAGATTTTGAAAAATCATGATGGTTTGGCGAACCTTAAATATGTTTTCAAAAAGATATTTACCTTATGTTTTTGCCAATGCAAATGGAAAGATATTTACGTAGCAATGATATGGAGTTGTTCATGTCTTTGATGAGTTATTTCTATGGATATGAAGAAGAAGGAATTAAGGAAAATTAAAGAAGTAAATAAGAAATATGGATGAAAAAATTGCATACTTAATTTTATCAATAGACTTTTAACTTTGCTTCCATCTATTAGTGTCGCCCTTACAATTTCCATGGAGACAACATTGTAATCGTAGATGTCTACCACTGACATTTAGTAGTCGCTAAAGAATAATTAAATTGTAACATGATGTGGAAGAGCCTCCATTATAGCTTTCTATTATTCACAATTGGACTTTCATATAGTATAGTTTTAATTTTTCCCCAAATTGATTTAGATAGACAAAATAATGAATTTAAGTAACAACATCAGTAAAGAGAATAATTTCTTTGTTGAATTAATTCTATGGAAAGGCAATCTTTTAGATGCAAAGAATACACATATTTCGTCCCAATAATCAACTTAAATTTGTGGGGACTATTCTAGGATATTTGGGAATATTTTCATTGTAATCTCATTATGATTTTTATGAAAAAGATCAATCGAAAGAGGGGAGTAAGGTTCTCGGCATGATTTATAAGTGAGATGTTATTTCTTTTTGCAAAATTATGCTCAATTTCATATTATTTATACAATTTAAAGACGGGAAACCATCAATATGTTTGACGTGGAGTGCAATTTTGACCAAAGGCTTTGTCACAACGATGTTTTAAACCAAAACGCATCAACTTGAAATAGTAGAATCGACTCTCCAACTTGTAGCTAATGATGTATGTGAGTATGATGTGATTGAGTTGTGTTGTGCATGTATATCAATCTTTATCAAACATTGTTATGCACATGAGAAAAATATATCTAATGTTAATAATAGGGAATTAATTTTCATGAATATTGTGAAACTCTTTGTACCTTGGATGTTGTCACGAGGCAAGAGTGAACAAGATAAAGTGACAAATAATATACATTAATTTGATACTATGGTCATTTGCATTTATCACAAAACTTACAATATTTGTAGCATTACTAGTGGAAATGTTTGGTATTGGCCCTGTTTTCTTTGAATGTAGCATTACTATGTTTTCTTCCATTTATCAAGGTTTCCTACCTGCCTCTAGGTGGATGTAGTACTCAAACCATCAGATAGTAACTTCTTTTATAATGAAAAAACAATAATAAGGTGTTACATACCAGAACATACCGATTTGATTTATCACCCTTTAATTCAAATTAGCAAAAGCAATGTCTCCTTGCATAATATGGATTCCAAACATTCATGATCTTCTATTATGTTATGGTAACTTACAATTATAAAAAAAATGGATTGGAACAATTAGACATCTACTGAACAAATCATAAAATGGAACTTCAACTTGCTATTGAAGTATATTCTTCTTTTTTTATCAATAAAACCCCTTCCCAAACTGTACAAGCTTCTTCCAAAGCATACATATTATGTGGAGTCATATTTGATGAAAATCATATGTATAGCTTGGAGGGAGATCTTTTATATCTTTCGATATCCACATCATTTTATTTAGATCACTATAAACTACTACATCTACATGTACAAATTCATGTACTCAGATCGGGGGGAACTCTTTACATAGTTCGGGGAGTCATGGGAATTTTGTACTCCATCGGGTTATTCCATCCATAGCTTGATGGATGATGCATCACAAAACTCCTCCATGAATTCCGCTCGCCGTCGGCAGAGCCAACATCAGAATCCCAAAGTCGCGATCAGGAATTCGGTATTCGCTTGTGTATTGTAACGTCCCGAGATCCACGTGATCTTTACATACTCAGAATTGTGACTTTACAATTCTCTATAAAATAATTTTACAAAAATATAAACTATAAAATACAGAATAATAGAGACTAAACAACTCAATATGACTCAATCTAGAGTCTCCACTATGCTATGTGCAACATCCATCTGTCACTGAGTTGAGCAACATGTAGAATCATCCTCTATATCAATCCTCTCATCTGCACGGATCCAGTTATAAGAAAAATCTATGAGTACTAAAATACTTAGTACGTAGGGCCTAACCATGATAAAAAAATAATAATCAATAATGCTCAAGATATGAACAGTAAATCAATTGAGCACATGGAATAATATCATATGATAATTAATAGATCATGATGTCAATAAATCAATAAAATGATACAATGCCATAATCAATAAGTCAATGAGACAATAAATCAACATAACAATATAATAATCATTGAGCAATGAATCAACATAGTAATTGATCAATATAACTATGGATCAATGTATCTATAAATTTGATGGATCTACATAGGGATGGATCATGCTAAGGTCAGAAGACCAATCAATAACAATAACAATTATCCATTAACAATTTTGATAGGCTTGATAAATATGGCACTGTTTAATTAATGATTTTCAATTCAATAGTCAATGGTCATTGGCCAATAACAATTTAATTCAATGAGCGGAGGCAATGCCAATCAATGTTAGTATCCAAATTACCATGATCTATACAATTCAATTTGATTCATTTCAATTCGATGATCAATTTAATTTCTATTCTATTATCAACTATAGGAGTTATCTAATACAATAGAAAGCGCTTGGTCTTCATGTCTCTTTCATGTAGGACAACAAAGGATATCAATTCACGACAAAGCCGTCCTCTAATAATAGCGCTAATAATTATTCGTGGTGGCGGGGGATCAATCACAGGACAACTATAGCTTCTCTAAAGAATGATGCTTCAAATCTTTAGGTTCACCATCTACCCCATACAATAACAATAACAAATATGGCCTAGGAGACTTAGAGACAATCATAATACATAGAGACTCAATAGCTTTCAACTGTTATATTATTTACGTAACACATCTATCTTTCAATAATTTAGTTTCGGTTTAACAAGAATCAATTAAAAGAAAACTACTGAATCGATACTATAATTAATGACATGATTGGATATGCTAACAATAGGATCAATATGATGGCAATGCAATTAGATTTGATCATGCTATAATCAGATAAGATAATAATCTCATAACCAGATACAATAACACATGATTAGATATGATTATAATAACATTAGATATGATGACAATAAAATCAACTATGACAATGATGTGATCCAAAATAATTAAAACAATAACAATTCAATTATGTATAATCCAATTTATGTCAAACTATGTTTTCTGCCTCCAGACCCCGACCCGTGTTTGGCGAACGTTCGATATGCCTCATCCATCCGATGTGCCGCAACCCTTGCCGTGTCAGCACTAATCCCAGGTCGGGCTATAGGGAACCCGAGTCGAATTCCATGAACTCGAACCAGTTTTGACTCTGAATCGCATCGAGTTTTATGCGACTCGGGCCGAGTTCTACTGCCGATAGGAAGTCGCGTCCGATGCGACTTTTCAGCCACTATAATTATGCAAAATCTATATTAATGAAATCTCGGTACATAAAAAAAGAGAATAGAGTTCCATGTCGTGAAAAACCAACGTATGATGATTCCCCCTATGTACCTAAAGTTGGCTGAAAAACTAAGTGAAATCCCTCTACTGGAAATATGCACGAATGCCAAACTTTGGATGGTGATTCCTCTTTGTCCGCCTATCCAAACACATGGCCAACACTTGGACGAAGATCTCCTATATGTTGACTTTGAAACTAGCCATGGGATGCCCTCTAGAATGCCTCGCATGAAAATTAGTGGGGCTCGTATTGCATAAATTTTGTTTTGCCAATAGTAATTTCCAGCCACCTTTTAATATCAATTTATAATTTTACGCTGGGGTTTTAACTTCTATTGGGCATTGGAGTCTTTTAGAATTAATCCCGATCATCCATCTTTAATTAACCCTTTGTTAAATATTCAAGATTAATTAGATTCAAATTTAAATAGTTATACTTAGAACAAATTTTCACCTCTTCTCAAACTCCACCTTATTTTTCCAACTTCTCTAATTTCCATCAATTTTGGAATTAAATAATTCTAAAAAATTAAATAATAAATTTATAGATCAAAATAACTAATTAAAATATTTTTTAATTTCTCACAGGTACCGCCATGCATAGCTTGACAGATAACCCATCGGCGGAACCCCTCCAGCTCTGCTGCCGTCGCTGCCTGAGTCTTCGTGAAAGAAGGCAACATATTCGTAGACAAGCGCGAGGCTAATCCCGATATATATCCAGTCCTTGTGCAGCCACTCTCCGGCCAGGCTACTCACTAGACCCCAAGTATTGGTAGAGATGTTTTCTGGTAGTTCGAAGGCAATCAGCGTCAGGCACTCCACGGGCATGTGAAGAGGGTGTAATGCCCGAGATTTTTCTCCTTTGTCTGTCCAGAAAGTTATCTCAGTGATGTCACTCAATTCTATAACTTAATTATGACAAGTCAATATATTGATTTACAATAGTGGAAGACTAAAATACAATGACATTTTTACAATAATGGAAGCATTCTATATAATATCCAATGACGCGTGACTTCATGGGCCTTACATCTGTACAATAATGAACTCTATATCCATGTGCATGTCACTTGTCAGAGGAGTCACCAATGATCTTACAATCTCCATCAATCTCATCCTGCATGGATCCAAGTGCAGGGGCAAAGCCCAATGAGAAATCTCAGTACGTAGTGTCACCCATAATAATTATCAATATAAAGTGCGGATCAATATCAATATCAGTATCAATTCTATCAATAAACAATTATCAATAAATAATCTATGATTGATCAAGACAAGTATATATCAATTAACAATAATCAATTGATCAATCAAAATAAATATATGTATCATCAATTACTGATGACCAATATCCATTCAGTTCAGCTATCTTAAATCAATTATCAATTGGTCATAAGTCAACGAAGGCCACAATCAATAATTATGAATTATTAATTTTATTAATAATTTATCGATTCAATTATCCATCATCCATTATGGAGTAGTTCAATTATTAGTCAACCGTTAGGGCGAAATCAATTATCTATTCACCTCTAGGGCGTAATTCTATTAACAATTCAATTCAGTTCGATTATCGATAATCAATAATATCTCAATTCTATTCGATAATAATTGTCAATTCAATATCAATTATCTTTAATCAACCATCCATTGGTCATAGATCACGGAAGATCACAATTCGACAAGTAACAATTCAATAAACAATTAATAATTAACAATTGAATAATTTCCAATTGGCAAAAAAGTAAAAAAAGGTCACAATAACAATTATTATTCAATTCTATTAATAATTTATCAATTCGTCTATCATGCACAAAGGCCGTAGTTTATTATCCATCGGCCATAAAGGCGTGATCCAATTATCCATCAACTAGAGGGTGAAATCAATAGTCTACAAAAGCAATTGTTCATCCGTCACTATGGTGCAATTCAATTAACAATTCAATTATCAATTCAATTTTGGTAGTTACAATCAACCCTTTCGGACGTAATACGAGAGTTCTCTATTATTAGGGGACACCATGACACTTCATGTCAATTAATAAGTTTGGATATGATGGAGGACGAAGGACCACACCTAGAATAGTCATAATAAAATCAGAATCTTAACTATCCAATAAACTATAAATCATCATAAAAACATGTTTTCTATTTCAGAACTCGATCTGTGTCGATCATTACCTGGGTCATGTTAAATGGAATCCGGATCGTGTCAAATAGAACCCGAGCAAGATTTTGTCACCGTCAGGAATTGTGTTTCCGATACAATTTTTGGTAATCCTATATATGTAATTCGATATTCAATCGATGCAAATAATATATAAGAAGAGTCCTGGGATCCATGTCATCTAAAACCGATGATATGGGGATCCCCTACGTATCTTAAATTGATTAAAAATCAACTATACTCCTGTTGTTTGTGAACTTCACGAACGCGTGACTTTGGCCGACAATTTTCTTATATTAACGTTAAAAATCTTCAGCTACCACTTGGATCTTGTTCTCCTCTGTCGGGGCTTCAAAACAGTATATCATTCGCGCTCTCAAGTGCCTCAATTTGTGATAAAACGAAGGAAAAAAGAGGCTTTCGTGCAAAAATTCTATGGAGACATAATACTTTGTGGCCACCCTTTAGGCTATTTAAAAGTTTTTCACTCCTATTGGGCCTTGGGCTACTTCTCCATTAATCATGACCATCCATCATAATTATTATCTTTTAAATATTTAGATTTAATTAAATTCGAATTTCACTAATTTATTGCATAATCATGCTTAACAAAATCCATCTCTATTAAAACTTATTTTTATCCTTTTCATAACTTCTCTCAATCTAACTCTATCTCTATATTTTATCAATAACTTATGTTAACCAAACTATACCTTTATTTTCTTCATCTATCTAATTTTCAGAATTAATTAATATAATAATATTTAATCACCTAATTTTCAAATTAAAATACTAATAAATATTATTTATTAAAATAATAATGGAGAATATTTTTAAGTCATAGAACTCTCAATCTTATCTTATTTTAGAATTCTATAATCATTAAACACTTTTAAATTTCAAATCAAAATGAAATCTTTAATCACAATCTAATCACAATTTCTATTCTCAATAGGATTAAATCTTTTTTTTTCTTTCTTTCTAATCATACTTTTAATTTATAAATTATTTTATTGACCTATTAAAATTTTGAGTCTGGCATCAAAAAGTTGCATGCCCTGAAAATGATATTTACAAGGGTGTAGAGAATGAAGCCTTGTTGGTATAATCTCTCCAAAGGGTGCCAATGGAAGAGGGCAAAGAGGGAAAAACACAAGAAAAAGAAAACGAGGATTGTATTCTGGATTTTGATTCCAATTAATGTTGTTTTCAGATTCTGTTCTGTCGGTTACTATATATTTTGTTTTTTCCTTGAAGTCAAATGCTTGTTTTAAATTTCTTATATTAGTGAAAAATAAAAATGTCCCTCTTTATGATAATAAATGTGTTCTCTTTTTCTACTATTGAATGTTTCTTTTTTTTTTTCCTTTATAACTCCTAAATTTAAATTGATGCATTCACTCATCAATTCACACCGGTGTTAATGCTACAATTATATAAGTAAATATATTGCCAGTCCCCTCTAAGTTCAATTCACAAGGAAAATAAATAGCTCACTGGAATCACAAGAATTTATTATGATATCATGGAATTCATAACTGGAATTCCCTGGAACCAGTTATGAATCATAACTGTTCCTGTGATTATTATGCTACGATTACATAAATTATAAAGATCATTGGAATCAGTTATGAATTCCCTAATATCGTAATAAATTCTTGTTATTCTAATGAGATATTTATTTTCCTTATGAATTGAACTTTATTAGAGGGGACTGGATATATGTATTTACTTATATAAATATTGTAGCATTAACGACGGTAATAATTGATTATTGAATACAGTAATATAAATTTAGACATTACAAGGAAAAAAAGAAACACATTAATTCAATAGTAGAAAAAGATAACACATTTATTTTCATAAAAAGTGGGACTATTTTATTTTTAATTTATACAATAATAAATCAAAAACAAACATTTGAGATAAAGACGATAAAAATAGAAAAAAAGTTTGTTGAACTTTTGCAGGAAAATATATAGTAACGGACAGTAAAATGATATGACAGCATCGACTGGATATGAAATGGTGTGCGCTGTGCAAGCAATCGTAGTTTTCCTTTCCATGGTGCTTTTCCCTCTTTGCCCTCGTGTGCTCGCACCCTTTGGAGAGATCATACCAAGAGAGGATTCGTCCTTCGGGCTCATAGAAATGTCATTTTCGAGACATGCACCTTCCCGCCAACCCCTCTAAGCATTCCCCTCCTGTCCGATTTTGACCAAGTGCGCCGCTACGTTTTTAGATCTGGATCCCCGGACGCTGCAGCAAATTGTACTCCATTTTTTTACCTCGAGGAAGATTTAGTGTAGGAGCAGCGGTACGTGTGGTAGTAAGCTTTCTTATCGATCGGTGATTCTTGTTCCTTGACCATGGCGGGTTGCTATGCAGATGCCGGACGCTCATATGAGAGCCCCCGTCGCATGACCACAGTGTTGCCGGTGCCGACGGTCTTCAAAGTGTCGGGAAAATCCACCCGCAATGCTTCAGGCATGAAGAGAGCCATGGTCAATGAGTGGCCGCCCAAGGATTGGATTTATAGCGGGCTTAACCACCCCGATGGCGAGCATATCCATAAATATGCTGACCCTATACATGGAGGCCCCGGTGGTGGTGGCAATGGAATCGGAGTTGTCCCGCCGATGGATCAGCCGTCAAGCTATGCAAGGAGGTACCCGGGCGAGTACCGGGTTCCTGATCACGGCTTCAGGATTCCGATAGCTCCGCCGACAACGAGCGGAGTTTATGGAGGAGTTCCGCCGATGGGTCATCCATCAAGCTATGAATGGGGGTTTCCTAGTCGCAGCTTCGGGATTCCCATGACTCCCCCGACCGCGAGAGTTCCGTCGACGGGTCAGCCGTGGAATTACACATGGAGTAATCCGGTGGAGTACGCGGTTCCTGATCCTGGCGTCGGGGTCCCTGATCGTGGTTTCGGGATTCCTGATTTCTGCTTTAGGGCTCCTGAGAGCGGCTTCGGGGTTCACAGGACTCCCCCGACCATGAGCAGCGGTCACAACGTCGGGAAGGGACGTGCGTCGGCGGAGCAGGGAGCCAAGCAGGCTCGGAGTAAGCCGGAGGCCGTGGCTTCTGGTTCCCGTTCGAGGAAGAGAGACCTAACCACGTTGTTGGAAGGATTCACAGTGATCGAAGAAGTACGCAAAGGAGGGAAAAGTATTGGGCATAAGGATAAGGTAAGCTCCAATTCGGATCATGATCTTGCAAATTTGTTTCCTTTGTTGAATCACTAACGTTTCAAAATGTTTTCTCTCTACCAAAATGTTTCTTCTTTTGCTCTCTACCAAAATGTTTTCTCTCTACCAAAATGTTTCCATTGTTTTCTCTCTACCAAAATGTTTCATCTTTTGCTAGATCTCCTGGAATAAGGAATCCATAACGATACTGAGCACAAACTCGCTTTCTAATGTAGTGGAGATATTCCTGTCTCAGTCCAAGATATTTAGCTATAATTAAACATCATGCAAGTTTATCAGAAAAAATTCTGTAATGCATGAGAGACAAGTGATGTCGCAACACATGTTTGCAAAATATAAGCATCCATGTTCAGATATGAGAAAAAAGAATTGATTCAATTGTTCATCAATGTACGTGAACTTACTAATGCTATTCTCGGTTCAATGCATCAACATGTATAAATATCCAAATTTTATTTTAGGTAGAAATATTGAATTGTTTATCGCATCCATTAATGCAAATATCTTAGTATGGGAATTTGTGCATGTAGTAGTTTACAGTTTTATATTTTGCTCTCAAGAAAACGATATGATATGGTATGTAACACCTTATTTTTATTTCTAATCATAAAAAAAGTGATTATAGATATTTTGCTCTCAAGAAAATGTTATGATATAGTACGTAATACCTTATTTTTATTTCTAATGTTAAAAGAAATGACTATCTTGTGGTTTCAGTATTACATCCACATAGAGACAAGCAAGAAACTTCGATCATTGGAAGAGGTCGAGAGATTCAAGACGACTGGCAGCGCAAAGAAACCAAGGCCAATACCAAACATCTCTGCTAGTATTGCTACACATATTGTAAGTTTTATTATAAATGAAAATGACCATAGCAACAAATCATTGTATATTATTTATTACTTTATCTTTTTCCGTGTTTTCTCAAGGACTCCATCTAAAGCACAAAGAGTTTCACTAATGTTCGTGAAAATTAGTTCCTTATTATTAGTATTAGATATCTTGTTCTCAGGGACAGAGGCAGGGGTGTTTGGGAGGGGCCAAGGCCCCTCCCAATTAGTTAAGAAAAAAAATAAAAATATGATTAATATATATTACTCCCCCCCCCCCTCTTCAATTTTGGTCTGGCTCCATTGTTGCTTGTTGTCATGTGTATAACAAGGCTTGATAAAGATTGATAAACATTTGACACACAACTCAATCACATCATACTCCCAATTAACAATGAGTTGGTGAGTCCATTCTACTATTTCAAATTGATGCATTTTGGTTGAATACCCCATTGTGACAAAGCCTTCAGTTAAAATTGCACTTCAATCATGTTGATGGCTCCCTATCTTTAGATTGTGAAAATAATATGATATAAAAATATGCCCAATTGTATAGTTGTCTCTGCACCTTACTCTGTTAGAATTTGTGAGCTCTGATGATTCTCGTCGGAGATAGATTGGAAACTGGACGGCGAAGTGGAAGAGAAAAGGCGAAGGCAAAGAGGAAAGAAATAAAGAACTAGCGGTAGCAAAGCTAGAGAACTTTTCTATTCAAAAAGTAAAATGTATTAACGAATAATCAAACTACAAATCACGAATTCACAGCGCAATTTATAGTAGCTATCAACTGATACAAAGAAGTAAATCGGTATATCAAAAAATGGTAACAGTGCTATAAAAAAACAACAAACAACTCTGAAGTGACTCTACAACCCAATTATCTGAGTGTGCCCACATGCCGGAGATGAGGATGATGCCACATAATCTTTAACACACTCCCCACTTTCAACTAATCTTTTTCATAAAAAAAACATACATGAAATAACAAATTTAGATTTTCAATAAAATCCTAGCATAATCACCACAAGTATAAGTTGATTATTGGCACATAATATGTGTATATTATTTCTTTGCATCTAAAGATGGACTCTCCGTAGAATCAATTCAACTAAGAAATTATTCCTTTTTATTTGATAACTTGAATTCAATATTTTGTATATCTAAATTATTTATGAAAATCCAATTGTGAATAATAGAGAACTATAGTGGAGTCTCTTCCACAACGTGTTACAATTTAATTCTTCTTTTGGGTCAATCAAATGCTAGTGGAAGGACATCTATGATTACCACGTTGTCTCCATGGAAATTGTAAGGGAGGTACTAATAAACAGATGGAAAGTCAGATGTCTAGTAATAAAATTAAGTATGCCATTTTTTTCATCTACCTTTTCCAATTTACTTCATTGACTTTCCTTAGTTGTTTCTTTTACTATACATAGAAAGGAGGCATCAAAGACATTAGCAAATCCACATCATTGTCGTGTAAATATCTTTCCACATGCATTGACCTTTTGAAAACACACTAAGGACCCGTTTGAAAAGTTTTTTTGTATTCTAGATTAAATGTTGTCCAATCTTTCCTTAATCTCATATCCTTATCCCGATCGAGAGCGGCATGTTCTTCATGAGTCAAAAAAAACATGAAACATAGCACTTTTTGTAATCATTAGATGTGGGGCCTACAAGTTAATCTATAGTTGTTTGGATGAAATTCTAGAATTAAGGGCTTTATTCACGCCTTACTCCTATGCCAAACGGGGCCTTCGGTTTCTCCAAATCATCATGCATCTTCAAAATCGAAAAACAGGTGGGTGACATATCCTTCCCTTTTATTTTCTTTTTTTTTGTCAAGCCAAGTCTCGTCGACGAATTAGCCAACAAAATGTACTTATGAGGTCATATCAAACAATAAATTTATATTTCCATGTATGTACTAAAAATTTGTATAACTAGAGATGACTCATCATCACAAGTTACATAACTAATTAATTTTTTTTGGAAAGGTATTATTCAATGGCTATTTTAATACTATTTATTTAAGGAATCACAACTTGTTTATCGGATATACATATATTGTGATGATGGAGTAACACGATGTATCTCCTTTCATGTCTAATGGAAACCATGAAATGTAACAATTCAAAGACTAACACAATTGTCAATAATTTAAGTAACCACTAGTAATGATAAGCAAGAAAGGTTAGTTACGACCCGTGGCAGGAAAGAGCACGTAGAATGTGAGGCAACGAGAGATGATGTAAAGGAGATGACGGAGAGATAACATGGAGTCTTTATATTCATCACTAGGGCAAAGGGCAACATGAGAGGTGATAAAAGAAGAGAGTGAGCGAACAATAGGGAAATAAAGTGAGGGGGAAGTAGGTGTTGTGGTGGTGAGCATTGAATGTAGGGGAAGAAAAATCGAGGACCACAATGACAACAATAGAAATGACACAAAAGACAATTAAAATTAGTGGAATTGTAGGTTATGCTATGTTATGTGCTAGATATTGTGTGCTAGAAAACAGTCTATTCGAATTTGAAAATTAAGAATCCATGAACACATAGAATCATATGGTGCGATTCTACGTAAAGGATATATTTAAGTAAAGGAAGTAGGTTGTCATTTATTCATTTTTAACCTATGAAAAGAGACACATTTTCAAAAGTAAGGAAAGTAAAGCTAATACACATTAATGAAATTTAGAAAATAATGCCACAAAAATTTACTTTCCTTCATCTATATTTTCCACTTGTTTGTTTCACTTTTAATTATTCTATTGTAAATTTGTTGAAAGAAAACTTCAATGATATGAGAATGCCCCACTAGTTATCAAGTAAGTTATGATTTTATCCTTAACATTTAAAAATATTAATAATTTCATGTCATGATAAAAGTTTGTTATTTTTCTTGAAATTGGAAATTAATATGAGTTCTATGATATTTACTTCTTTGATTTGAAATTAAAGTTTATTATCTTCCTGAGACACTAATGGACAGAAGGAAAGTTAAAAGCCTTTTACTTCTTTGGTTTTCCTTAATTGCTTATTCTTACTGTCCATACAAAGAAAACATCAAAGACATGTGCAACACCATATCATTTCTATGTAAATATCTTCCCACTTGCATTGACTATTTGAAAACATATTTAGGGTTCTCCAAACCATCATGCATATTTGAAATATAGAAAAGGATGGGTGAAATATCCTTCCCTTTCCTTTTCATTTTTCTGTCAAGACAAGTATCTCATCGATGAATTAGCTACTATTGATCATACTTTGCACACATCTTGTCTATCCCTTAGAAATCCATAGCCTAGGACTTGATAACCACGCCGTTCTTTCTAGAATAGCAAATGTAGGGCAAGACAAAATGTAAATGTGCGATCATATCAAACAATAAAATTATATTTCTATGTATGTAGTAAATATGTTTACATATTTTTTTGAGAAAACAAAGATAATGAACTTTTCTTCAAATATAAGTAAATCTAGACTCAAGTTCTGTTAAATTACAAATAGAAATGACTCATCACCACAAGTTGCATAATTAATTAGGTTTTTTGTATAGGTATTCTTTAATGACTATTTTAATGCTATCTATTTAAGGAATCACAACATGTTTGCCAGTTATTCATAATATTGCGAGGAAGGAGTAACACGATGTCTCGCCTTACATGTTTGATAAAAACCATGAAATATAACAATTTGAAGTAAAAAACAATTAGTGACACTAGTAATGACAAGGAAGGGAGGATGGTCGCAACCCATGGCAGGAAAGACAGCGTGGTGACAATGTGAGGCAATGAGCGATGATGCAAAAGAGATGACGAAGAGAGGACTTGGAGTCCATAACACAAAAAAAAATTTAAATTTTACGTAGAATTGTAGGTTATGCTATGTTATGCGCTAGATCTTGTGTGCTGGAAAAAAAAAGATCTAATTTGGATTCGACACTTAACAGATTCATGAACACATAGATTCTATGTTCTAGCACGCTATTTTATTTATATAGGATGATATACTAGTCATTTGTTTCCATAAAGAAGACTTGTAAAGGATATATTTATGAAAAGTGATTAGGTTACCATTTATTCATATTTAACTTGTGATAATATATGCAAAAGGGAGCTACAAAAATAAGGAAAGTAAAGCTACGACACGATTAATGAAATTTAGGAAATAATGTCCCCAAAATTTACTTTCTTTTATCTATATTTTTCACTTGTACTTTCTTTCACTTTTAATTGTTCTTTTACAAATTTGTTGAAAGAAAACTTCAATGATATGGGAATGCCCACTAGTTATTAAGTAAAATATGATTTTATCCTTAGCATTTAAAAATATGTAATGATCTCATGTCATCTTAAAAGTTTATTATTCTTCCTGAGATTTGAAATTAATGTGAGTGATTTGATATTTAAGATGATACTTCCACATCATTATGGAAATCGTTTTAACCACCTTATGTGCTAAGGTTACATAAAGGCAATTATTAAATATTCTACTGTAAGTAATATGCTTAATAAATCCTGTTGCACATTGTTTTTTTCTTTTAACTAATGGGTTCACCTGTACAGGGTCAACCTCTGCAGCAACCAATGCAACAGCCAAGTCAAGTTACTGGAAGTTCGGCTGAAGGGGAGCAAGAGGGTGCAGTTGGTGGAGAAAGAGGGAATGAAACCTTTTCTTGATTGTGAGAAAGCTTATTATATGGTCTGGAGAGTAATTAATGGCTGAGTTCTGGTGACGTTTTTCTTCTTCGTTTATAATTTTATGATGAATGTTAGCAAATCCGCCAAAAAGGTAGAAAGGTGAAGAAAAAGATGGGTTTTTAAGAGACATGAGTGGAACAGTATCATAACTATAATTGAATTTTGATTGAAAAATGAAATGCAGTTTTATATTTAGATGGATTAACGATTTGTCTAAATTGCTATAAGTTCTATGATTCCGTCTCATTTTTTCCATCAATATATATGTCCTTATACTAATACACTAGCTATGTACATAATCATACGATATCTCTGAAACATTACTGATGCCTGATTTTTCTTTGACTTGACTAAATTCAAACTTGTTATTTCCTCTTGAATTTTGTTGGCATAAGAGTTTTGAGATGAATAATTTCTACATATCTAGCAAACAAAATTTCTGAATTTGATTCCTGCGAGGTAGGTTGCTTTAACCTGTTTCAATTTGTGGTACTATATACATGCATTGTGCTTTGATATCTCCTACAACATTATAGAGATTGAGACAAGGAACTGTATGCAGCACATCTTGGATGCATGATAGGGGATTGATAGAAGTGGAGAACGGGTCAAGTCCATGTAACTGCTTCATGTCTCTCCGTGTCTCTATGTAAATCTCTCTGGTCTTACCTAAACACTCTTAAGCTAGATGACATCCCATGGCTGGCCATAGTTGGAGACCTCAATAACAATGTACACCCAAACAATAAAAGGGGTTGCTCCTTTCGACCCACCCACTTGTCTGTAAACTAGATAGTTCAATGGACAACTCCAATTGGCTTTCTAAATTCCCAATTGCCGAGGTTGACATACTCTTCTGCTCAACACTTGTCCAGATGTTCAGATAAAAACGTTCAAATATTAACAAATTTTTTGTTTGAATACTCGTTCAAATATGAACATATCTTTTGTCTAAATACTCGTTCAAATATAACATTTTTTGTTTGAATACCCAAAGCCCAAATTAACAATAGAACAAGTTTGGAGTGCCAGATCTCCTATCATGCCATTGATCAATCACTCAATAGGATAAAACAAAAGAAAAAAAGAACACCCAAATGAAATGCAACAGACCTAGGAAGACTAGAGGTAAGAGCCAAGTAGGCCATGCTAAAAATCCAAGTCCTTGAAACCAAAGACAAAAACTAGGGCTTAAATGATCGTCAAACTCAGTTCCCTTTATCAAAATCATGCAACCTTCCTCGGGCAGATAAGTTTAAAGGGGTGGAATAAATTTAGAGTTAATTGGATACAGAATGGAGATAAAGATGCACAACTTTTTCTTCTCAACACAATGCTCATACATAAGCAAAACTTGATATCTATTAGCACAACCGGTGAGAACAATACCCTTCATGATACCCAAGACATTTTAAATAGTTTTTTCCGTTACAAAGTCCATTGGGAATATGTGCCTCGTACTCTAAGCGTGTGTTTGGATGTAGAAGTTGGGCAAGAACTTGTCCAAGTTCTACCAAACATCATATGTGATCAGAATTTTCAAAGTTTTCATCACGTGATCACTTTTAAGAACAAAAGGTTCTTACTTCCACCCTTTTTTTTTACGTTTTACTTCTTCCTCTTTTTTTCACTTTTTACTTTTTTTCCTTTTTATCTGTTACTTTTAAATTTTTAATGTACATATTATTTATTTATTTATTAATAAATTGTTATTAAACTTATAAATTAAATTTTTTTATTAAATCAAATTAATGTAAAATCTTATTTATAATATTATATTTAATATAATAGAATTTTATTGATTAAAATTTTCATTTATTTTTAGAAAAAAATATTGTATTTAGATCTTAATATTTATGTAAGTAATAATATTAATAACATATAAAACATTTAATCAAAATTAATATTAATATATTACGACACAACTTATTTTTTATGTGCTAATAATTCTTATTTTAAATAAATAAATATGTATAATATTTTTATTTATTATAATTATATATCTCATAAAATAATAAATTATATTTTTAATTATTACTTTTTATCGAAAACATCCACTAAAATTTATCTATCAAATCAACTTTTTAAATTCTCATCATTACATTTTTCATTCAAATATCAACCTAAACTTTTTATCAAATCAATTAATTCTCTAGAGCTAATGAGAACTCAAAACCCCGCACCAAACACAGCCTAAGGGCCCGTTTGCCAACGGAACCTGCTTGGTTTTGCCAAATGCTGTCAAATAAATCTCGGTTCAAGTGGAACCCTAGTTCTAGCGCTCCAATTCCAGCTTTTCAGTGGAACCCGAGCACTCTAACATGTGCAAACTTTTTTTGCCATGACGTGACTTTTTTGCATTTGCTTTTTTCTTTTTTCTTTTCCTGTTTTCTTTCATGCACACCTTTTTCTTATAAAATAATTTATTTATTATGTGTAAAATATTATAAAAAAGCATTAATATAATATTATTTATTACTTATTATTTTATTAAAAACTTAATATTTCATTAAATAAAATTAATTTAAAAAATTATTTTTTAACAAATTTTTTCCATAAAACTTTTATTTTTTATTAATAATAAAGTTATACTTTATAATTATAATAATCATTTTTAATTCAAAATTCACTAAAAATTCATCCATCACATCAACTTTTCTTATCACATCAACTAACTTGTCAACATTACGTTTCACTTTATCCAAACACACATCAAACTAACTTGTCAATTCAATTATTCACCGAAAATTTAGGAGGAGCCGCGTCCTGTTTCCAAACGCTACCTAAATTCACACCGCTGGTTTGTAATTCCTAAACTTGATCCATCTTGGCACAAATTCCTCCTCTCCTATTTCTCACACTGAAATAAAAATAGAAAAGCTCCTAGTCCAAATGGATTCATTCTAGAGTTCTATAAAAAGTATTGGGACATAATAGGAAATGATATATCCACTGCCATCTTGGCCCGTTTGGATAAATCCTTTAAAACCCCATAGAAAGATTTTGTAATCTTGACTTAACTCTCAACCTCGAGGAGAGAATACAAAGGAAAGAATACAAAATTCCTTCTCTTTTTACTTTTTACAATCATTCCAAATGGAGCCCACAAATATGTTCTAAACATGTTTGGATCAACACGTGGGATTAAGATCTTTATCCCCACGCTAAGCCCAATCCAAACGGCCTTGGGGTTCTTTAACCGCGACACATTCTCGGCAGATTGGGGAACACACCGCACTCATTTTCATCCGTAAAAAGCTTTGCCCCCAGCCAATCTCATGCTTCTTCCCCTTTGCTATTTGTAATATCATTTATAGGGCAATAGCTAAAATCCTAGCAAATAGATAAAAAAAGCACACTACCTGCAATCATTGACATGAGACAATTGACTTTCATTACTGGAAGAACTATAACATTATGACAGTTTAAGAGGTTTCCCACTAGCAGGAAAAAATTCTTCATGATCAAAGTTGATATGGCCAAGTCTTTTAATTGTGTTGTGAAAAGTCATCCGTACAGCCATGCAACTAATGAACTTTCCTAACAAATTCATCCTGCGAATTCAGACTTGCATTCAATTGCCTAAATTCTCTTGCTGCATAAATTGATATTCAGCCATGTGACTAATGAACTTTCCAGACAAATTCATCCTTTTAATTCAGACTTGCATTCAATCGCCTAGGTTCTCTTGCTGCATAAATGGTACTCAGCCCTCCTACTTACCCTTTCGTCAGGCAAGATGATACACTATCTCCTTTATTTTTCACTATAATTATTGAGGTGCTATCTTATTTATTACATCATGCTACTATTGCTGGCTCAATTGTTCACACTAAGCCACCTACTAAATGTAGATATCGATGGCCTGCTACTCTATTTAGTTGCTAATCTTAGAAACACTAGAAACATTTCAAAAATCCTGCAAGTCTACTATTAAGTTATATTAAGGGCAATGCAAGCATGTGTTGCACAAAATTCCATCAATCCTGAAATGTAACAATCCGAAGACGAACACAATTGTCAGTAATTTAGGTAACCACTAGTAATGATAAGGAAGAAAGGTTAGTTACGATCCGTGGCATGAAAGAGCACGTATAATGTGAGGCAACGAGAGATGATGTAAAGGAGATGACGGAGAGAGAATGTGGAGTCTTTATATTCATCACTAGGGCAAAGGGCAACATGAGAAGTGGATAAAAGAAGAGAGTGAGCGAATAATAGGAAAATAAAGTGAGGGGGAAGGAGGTGTTGTGGTGGTGACTATTGAATGTAGGGGAAGAGAAATTGAAGACCACAATGACAACAATAAAAATGACACAAAAGGCATTTAAAATTAATGGAATTGTAGGCTATGGTATGTTATGTGCTAGATATTGTGTGCTAGAAAAAGTCTATTCGGATTTGACACTTAAGAATCCATGAACACTTATAATCATATGGTACGATTCTACGTAAAGGATATATTTAAGAAAAGGAAGTAGGTTATCATTTATTCATAATTAACCTATGAAAGAGACACATAAGGGAGTCACAAAAGTAAGGAAAGTAAAGCTAATACACATTAATGAAATTTGGAAAATAATGTCACAAAAATTTACTTTCTTTCATCTATATTTTCCACTTGTTTCTTTCACTTTTAATTATTCTATCATAAATTAGTTGAAAGAAAACTTCAATGATATGAGAATGCCCCACTAGTTATCAAGTAAGTTATGATTTTATCCGTAACATTTAAAAATATCAATAATTTCATGTCATGATAAAAGTTTGTTATTTTTCTTGAAATTGGAAATTAATGTGAGTGCTATGATATTTACTTCTTTGATTTGAAATTAAAGTTTATTATCTTCTTGAGACACTAATAGACAGAAGGAAAGTTAAAAACTTTTACTTCTTTGGTTCTCCTTAATTGCTTCTTCTTACTGTCCATACAAAGAATACATCAAAGACATGTGAAACATCATTTCCTTGTAAATATCTTCCCATAAAAGGGTATTGCTTCATATAAACTCATGGTATCCGACACTTGCGAAGAGCCAAGAGAAGTTTGGCACCACCTTCTTGGATTCATCCATTTCTCATAAGCTCATTGCAATGACCACTGTGATTTGTTCATATGATCATATAATTAACTAGCATATTTTCATTTGAAAAAAAAAATGTTTGAAGTACGATTTATATAGAATATTATGTATAGTACTTTTGTCAAAAGCTTTATTCATTGTAATAAGATGGAATAAAACTTTCATTGACAATCAGAAAAAAGAAATCGGAGGTTAATAAAATTGACTTAAGTATGAAAAGAGAAACTAACTTGTGTTAACTATCCTTTGCATTGCATCCGAAATAAAAATCGTACGAGAACTTTGAAAATAGAATATACAAAGGGACACTCCATTGATGGGAGAGCGTCAAATGTGAGGGTGTTCACAGATCGTGTTAGACCCATGAATAAATTTGATCTGTCAAATTTGTTCGCTACTCATATGGTAGAAAATCTAATCCAACATGGTTCAGGTCGGATCAGGTCATTCGATTATTTTTTTTAACTTTTCTATATTATTAAATATAAAAATATTTATTTAAAAACATAAAATAAGTTCCCTCAATATTGAAATATTATTTTCATATTTAAAATGATGTATTTCGATTTTTAAAATAATTAAATCAAGTATATAATTAAAACTAAGTAAAAAATAAAAAAAATTCGGCCAGTTTGGGAAATTCCAACTCATACGAGTCCAATCCAACCACTAACTCTATCCCATCCAAATTATGTTGGGTCATCGTGTTCATCAAATCGACTTGACCCGATGAACATCCCTAGTCGAATGAGTTCCAATGATTTTTTAATAATTATTGATAATATTTTAAATCTTAAATCAGTTGTAAATCTTATTCAAATTTGACTCTAAAGTTATATATGCACTCAAATAACTGATACAAGGGTATCTCTCAATGTTTTCAGAATCGGATCTGCGACCGGATCGGACTTATCATCGGATCACGGTTGGACCCATCCGATAGCTTCGATCGAATTGAACCAAATTTCATTAAAATAATATTATTTATAATAATTATAAAGACATAGTATAATTAATATGATATTATATATGAAGATTGTACAAATAACATATTAAAATATTAAAAAATAATATAACATAATTTTTATTTATTAAAAGTTCTATAATGATAATATGAATATATTATTAATTTAATATCTATTATTTAATAATGATAGATGTTATATTAATAAATTTTATCTTAATTACTCTTATTTCTTTTTTGTTAACACTTTCCTTTTTTCCTTTATTTTATGCCATAATTTTCCATTTTAATATTATTCAATTTTAAATACTTACCTTTTTTTCTTTCAATTCCTATTTAATTGAATGCATATCATATTCCCACCTTTTTAACTTTCCTTATATTCCTTCCCTCTTTTTCTTATTTAACTTTCCTATTTTAATCATTTTTTAAATTTTTTTTCAAAATATGCATCGAACAAGGTTGAACCAATTTTTTTTTATTCAATGTCAAAAATTATTTGGACACCTAATCGAACCGAATCACTGGCCTGTTCACGATTGAACCTATTGAACCGGCCATTTCGATTCGGTTTTAAGAACATTGGTATCCCTGTTTGAACAAATGAGGATCCAAGGAGGATTTAAGAGGATCTCTTTGTGAGGGCTCAATAGTGGAGCTCCAAAACATTAAATGATTTCAAACTTTTTATTTTCTAATTATTCTTTATATAAACTCTATGATGAATGCGTTATTCTTATATTTTTGTAAGAAAACTACAATCATCCGTCCGAAGATATAGCATAGTTTAAGATGAAACTAGTATGTTCTTTTTATATGTGTGATTCTTTTCTACCCTTTTTCATAATAATAATGTTGTTGTCTAAATTAATATGCCACGAGTTATCACATTTTTTAAAAAAATGATAATTTTGACAATACTTTGATCCACTAGGCCTTACTAGAGCAGCTCTCAATTAGGGAGAGTAAACTCGAGTTCTGTTTTACCCAATCCAAAAAGTTTGGACTCAGTACCGGACCTTGTCCCAACCGGTACTAGGTCCGAATCGGTACGAAAAAATTGGGAATGAAATCGAAAGGGGACTAGGTTAAAAAAATATTAAAAAAATATAGAAAAATTTTAATAATTAGAAATTTTGAATCATAATTTAATCAAATAAATATCAACTTATCAAAATATTATGTTAATGTATCATATAATAAAACAATAGAATTTTTTTAACAGTTCAAAATGAACAAGTAATGATCCAATTATTAAATAATTAGAATTATATCAATATTATTAATAGATTTATTATTATAATCGAGTCGGGTCTCAATTGGACTTTTATATATTGGATCATGTCCCGACCCAAAACCTATATGATTTTTTTATTCTTTGACCCAAACCTAACCTGACTTATAACCGGACCAAAAATATCTCTAGAAAATTGGAATCGATGTGATCTTACCCAGACCATGCTCACCCCTACTCTCAATTGGCCCGTCATTTGCTACAAAATATATTTGTCCAAGTTAGCTCGGCTTCGTCCTTTGGTTTGGTTCATAAACAAATTTGACGAGTGGAGTTGTTGAACAATAAAAGTCGCCCTTTCGTTATTTCAATTGCACTCGATGGAAAGAAATAACGACGAATAATTCAAATGAGAAAAGACAAATGAGTTGCCCAATATTTTTCCCTTGGCTCTTGGTGATTCACGAACATTTCATAAAAAGGTTTTGATTTCCGTGGAGTACAAATTTTCGAGCTGTATAAATAATTATTATATTTTTCTTCTGGGATCATTTTTTTTCTTTTTTTCAAATGGAAAGCTAAATTAATCTTGGACCATGATGAATATCAAGCATGAATGGATTAATTGGAGAGACAAGTACTTTGGGACAAATTATACTTTCTTTTAGTGTAAATATCCCGATTCGTCTTTGAACAAAAGTTATTCATATTATCTAATTATTTTATTTAAAAATGTAAATCCAATGTAAAATAATAGAAGAAAGAATAAATAAATAATACTAAAAGAAACTAACTATTATTTGGTGGTTATCAAGCCATTTAAATGAGTCATGGCAGCCATCTAAACCTTAAGTTATGCATTGTTAGTTTAGATGATGGCACCTTTCTCTTCATTTGACAAAGAACAAAAATATCACATTTTCATGTTATGAGGGGACGACCGAACAAAAGGAGATCCGCCGCTAATTGATGATGGATTGTAACGGAGAAGAGAACAAAGTAAATAAAAAAAGAAGAGTCATCGATGACAATTTATTTATATCGCTCTCGTCTGAATATCGGATTAATCAAGTGCTAACAACTTTGGACATGAGTGGATCTCGACCGAAAAAAGAAGAAGAAGAAAAAAAGAGAAAGAAGAAAATTTAAGCTACGATGAGAAAATTCATAAATTAATAGTTGCTAATTGTGATCATTTTTATTAAAAATATTAATTTATTGATGTTGGTCTTTTTAATGACTTAAGTTTTTTAAAAATTGATTGTATAGTACATCAAATTTGATATGATATTAGAGCTAGAGATAAATAGTTCAAATCTTTTTAAGCTTTAATTAAAAAAATATTTTTCTTCTCTTAATTATTATCCACATGATGGTATGATGCCATTTTTAATAGCTTAAATATTTTTAAAAAATTGTTAACACATTAAATTTAACAATTTTCGCTTTAATAAGAATTAAAAGTAATTTATATGACATCTTTATATTGTCATAAGTATGTGGCAAAATGAACTACATTTTGAATTGATCTTTGGGCTATTTTTTATAACAATATAAAAATAAAAATAGTTGAATGGTGATAAAATAGAAATGAGAAAATAATAAGATTAAAAATAAATAATATTTGAAAAGGGTAAAATAAAAAAATGGCAAATTTATAATTGCTAAACTCTAATAGAAGTAGTTATTTTTATTCAAAATAGTAAAGTCTATTATTTATGTCACTTGTCAAATAAAAGAATTAGCGTTTTCATACTTAAAGATAATGCCAAATGGAGAGGGGAAAATAGTCAGATGTCATTTAATGGATGGATTTTATTTTAAATTGAGCTATAATTCATAACATATTTTTTATGTGCTCTTTCTTCGTTAATCTCGAAAACAAAATACAATAATTTTAAATCCACAGGCATGTGATTCTATTAGATGGGCTTATTCTATTAGATGGGCTTTATAAATGGGTTGAACCCTCCGGGCCATTAAGTCCGTCGCCGAAAAATTTTTAATTTTCCCAACGAGAAGCAGCAACTAAGAAATAGCCTTAAACTTGTTGCTCTATGTCCAAATTGCCCTTATCATTTCAAATTATTTCCCTTATTGCCCCTTCGGAAGCCCTCTGTTCACTGGTCGCTGCCGCGCCTTCACCTCGCTCGATAAAATGGAAAAATATGATAGGATCTTAATTCCTAATATTATAGGAATAGTTAATTTTGTTTTGATTAGGATTAGTTAATTACTTTCTAATTTGGTTAGTATCCTTTTTCTTTTATTTCAAGTTCTACTATGATTTATTTGAGTTTACCCTATAAATAGAGCCCATTGAAATTCTTTTTAATCATATATGATAATATAATCTTCTTTGATAATTGTTTAGAGCAAGTATCTTGGAGGCTTGACCCCTCAAAGTGGTCTATTGGAGACTTGATCCCCTCTAAGCTATTTAATTAGGATCCTACTTGGACTAGGAACTTATCAAAATGCCACGAACTACCACGCCCTGATCGCCGCCGAATTATCTGATGATGAGTTCCGGCACTTCCCGCTATGGCTGGAGCTTATTCTGCTTTAACTTTTTTTGGGAATCCCCACTCTCCGCTGTGAGTTTGGTTCCGAGTTCCATCCTCCCTTTTGTTTATATGATCTTATTATGTTAATTTATGTTGTTCCGTTGCAAACTTATATATTTTTCCCAGTTTGTGTTAGATTCTATCAGTCTAAGCTTGTTCACCTCGGGGATTTGCAGCTCTTCTCAGAGCTTATTTGTTTGGAACATGGGAACAAGTTCACTCTCGATTTAATTGAGCTCCTTTTTTTTCTTTAGATTCAACATAGTGGGAATTAAGCTCCTTTTTGCCCTGATCAATAAGTTATAGTCATTTCATGATTCAATTGAAGTAATCTTCCTAATTTAAGTGTTTCTCAAACATTAAACAAATAATATTAGGTGAGCCAATAATAGTCCTCGATGTGACAGAGTTCGATTCGCATTAGCACCGAATTGACACCCAGATATTCCAATCCAATTAGCCACGTCCGAGTTCAATAAAAAATAAAAATAGAGTGCCAAATTTAAACCAACAATGTTTTAATTTAATATAATATTATTGATTTATCATGCATTTTGGATTTAGGCGAGTCAATCAATCATGACATAACATATCATCCAAATATAGCATGATCAATAAGCAATATCAATAAAAACATGTATCAACAAAACTTGGCATCAAGTGTCATAATCAACATTAAGAGCATGATCATGATAATCATCCAATAAACATTCAATTGATATCAATAACATTATAAGTATAATTAAATGGGATAAATTAAATTGGCGCTACGGCGTAGTGAGCATTGCCACGTTCTGAATATTGCAAATTTTGTGGCATCTGCTACAATCGCGGTCAATGGGGCTACGATCCTACCGAACAAATCTCATTTGATATGAACATTCCATCACACAATCCATCACACAAGAGCCCTGATTTTCCACCATAATTTGACATCATTTCAGCACAATATTTATAGCAAGACGATCCTAATCCAAGATCTACAACTGATAGGGTAGGAATCATAGACGATAATTCCTCCCACAAGTTCTTCAACTTTGTATAATAATAAGCAACTCACGAAGAACCTTGTGTTAATACATAGATTTTAGAATGAAGTGAGTAGATCTTTATTTCATTCAACTTCTCGATCATTCCTGCAAGTCTTTCCATACGATTATTACATCTTGAGTAAATGTCACATTACCAATCAAATTTTTAGAGATAGTACTAGTAATTCAAGATACAACCAACGCATTACATCTCATTCATTGTGGATGCAAATGTTCATGAAATTGATCCAATTTACAGGTACCATCATCAAAATCTTGTTCGTTCTTTCCAACTAATTTGTTATAAATTACATTGCCCCAAATCAAATAATTTGAAGAATCAACTAGTCGAAATGGAAATAGAACTTGTCTAGGCGAATCTGACGTCGTGACAAAAAGTAGGCTAGTGGTATCAAAACAAATTTCAGATGAAGTTGATGAACTTGATCTAGTTGCCATTTCAATTGTAAACTTAGAATCAGATACTAATCTAGAGAAACCATCCTAAAAAACACAACAAGAAGACCAGATGCACCAATCCAAGAGAAATGTGAACTAATCTAACGAAATTAATTCGTTCTCAATTCGCAAATCCGAAGCGTTTCTACATCTTTAGCTCTTGCTCTGATACCATGTTGAGACGTGTAGTTTGGGGGAAATTCAAACTAACTTTTATTATGAATTGCATCAGATGAAAACTTCCCTTCTTTGCCTCTTTTATAATATGCTACATGGTTTGCTATCTACGTGTAACATTCAACTTACGGTGCGCCTCAGCTACAATACAAACTAAACATAATTGTCATTGAAATATTTATAATTACATAATACTAACATGTATAATCTTCTCCATATGCTATGTACATTCATATACGATAATTTCCTACAGTTAGCTAACTACGTCAATGACACTAATTGTTTTTGTCTTCAAATTGTTCTATTTCATGGTCCTCCATTAGACATGTACGGCGAGACATCGTATTACTCCTTCCATGCAATTGAAAACAAGTTGTGATTCCTTAAATAAATAGTATTAAAATAGTCATTAAATAATACCTTTCCAAAAAAGCCTAATTAATTGTGCAACTTGTGATGGCGAGTCATTTCTAGTTGTAAACATATTTATTACATGCATGGAAATATAATTTATTGTTCAATATGGCCTCTAAGTACATTTTTTTGAGCTAATTCATTGACGAGATATCTGACTTTATAGGAAAAAGAAAAGGAAAGGGAAGAATATGTCACCCACCCTTTTTTAGATTTTGAAAAATCATGATGGTGTGGAGAACCTTAAATATGTTTTCAAAAGGTCAATGCAAGTGGAAAGATATTTTCGTAGCAATGATATGGAGTTGTTAATGTCTTTGATGACCTCTTTCTATGGATATGAAGAAGAAGGAATTAAGGAAAATTAAAGAAGTAAATAAGAAAGATGGAAGAAAAAATTGCATACTTAATTTTATCAATAGACTTTTAACTTTTCTTCCATCTATTAGTGTTGCCCTTACAATTTACATGGAGACAACATTGTAATCGTAGATGTCCTACCATTGACATTTAGTAGTCCCTAAAGAATAATTAAATTGTAACATGATGTGGAAGAGCCTCTATTATAGCTTTGTATTATTCACAATTCGACTTTATATAGTATAGTTTTATTTTTTTCCCCAAATTGATTTAGATAGACAAAATAATGAATTTAAGTAACAAAATCAGTAAAGAGAATGATTTCTTTGTTGAATTAATTCTATGTAAAGACCATCTTTTAGATGCAATGAAAATAATATACACATATTACTCCCAATAATCAACTTAAATTTGTGGGGATTATTCTAGGATATTTGAGAATATTTTCATTGTTATCTCATTATGTTTTTTATGAAAAAGATCAATCGAAAGAGGGGAGTAAGGTTCTCAGACATATACAATTGGGCATGATTTATACGTGAGATTTTTTTTTTTGCAAAATTATGCTCAATTTCATATTATTTGTACAATTTAAAGATGAGAAACCATCAACATGTTGGACGTGAAGTGCAATTTTGACCAAAGGCTTTGTCACAACAATGTTTTAAACCAAAATGCATGAATTTGAAATAGTAGAATCGACTCTCCAACTTGTAGCTTATGATGTATGTGAGTATAATGTGATTGAGTTGTGTTGCACATGTTTATCAATCTTTATCAAACCTTGTTATGCACATAACAATATATCTAATGTTAGTAATAGGGAATTAATTTTCATGAATATTGTGAAACTCTTTGTACTTTAGATGTAGTCATAAGGCAAGAGTGAACAAGATAAAGTGACAAATAATATACAATGATTTGCTCCTATGGTCATTTACATTTATCATAAAACTTACAATATTTGTAGCATTACTAGTGGAGATGTTTGGTATTGTCCCTGTTTTCTTTGAATGTAGCATTACTATGTTTTCTTCCATTTATCAAAGTTTCCTACCTGCCTCTAGGTGGATGTAGTACTCAAACCATGAGATAGTAACTTCTTTTATAATTAGAAACAATAATAAGATGTTACATACCAGAATAGACCGATTTGATTTATCACTCTTTAATTCAAATTAGCAAAAGCAATGCCTCCTTGCATAATATGGTTTCCAAACATTCATGATCTTCTATTATGTTGTGGTAACTTATAATTATAAATAAAAAAATGAATTGGGACAAGTAGACCTCTATTGAACAAATCATAAAATGGAACCTCCAACTTGCTATTGAAGTATATTCTTCTTTTTTTATTAATAAAACCCCTTCCCAAACTGTACAAGCTTGTTCCAAAGCATACAAATTATTTGGAAAGTCGTATTTGATGAAAATCGTATGTATAACTTGGAGGGAGATCTTTTATATCTTTCGATATCCACATCATTTTATTTCGATCACTATAAACTACTACATGTACAAATTCATGTACTCAGATGGGGGGAACTCTTCATGTAGTTCAAGGAGTCATGGGAATTTTGTACTCCATCGGGTTATTCCATCCATAGCTTGATGGATGATGCATCGCAAAACTCCTCTATGAACCCCGCTCGCCATCGGCAGAGCCGACGTCAGAACCCTAAAGTCGCGATCAAGAATCCGGTATTCGCTTGGGTATTGTAACGCTCCGAGACCCACGTGACTTTTACATACCCAAAATCGTGACTTTTACAATTCTCTATAAAGTAATTTTACAAAAATATAAACTATAAAATGCAGAATAATAGGGACTAAACAACTCAATAAGACTTAATCTAGAGTCTCCACTATGCTATGTGCAACATCCATCTGTCACTGAGTTGAGCCACATGTAGAATCATCCTCTATATCAATCATCTCATTTACACGGATCCAGGTATAAGAAAAATTTATGAGTATAAAAATACTTAGTACATAGGGCTAACCATGATAAATAAACGATAATGAATAATGCTCAAGATATTTATAATAAATCAATTGAGCATATGGAATAATATCATATGATAATCAATAGATCATGATGTCTATAAATCAATAGAATGATACAATGCCATAATCAATAAGTCAATGAGACAATATATCAACATAACAATATAATAATCATTGAGCGATGAATCAATATAGTAATGGATCAATATAACTATGGATCAATGTAACTATAAATTTGATGGATCAACATAGTAATGGATCAGGTTAAGGTCAGAAGACTAATCAATAACAATACCAATTATCCATTAACAATTTTGATAGGCCTGATAAATATGGCATTGTTCAATTAACGATTTTCAATTCAATAATCAATAGTCATTGGATAATAAGAATTCAATTCAATGAGCGGAGGCAATTCCAATCAATGTTAGTATCCGAATGGCCATGATCTATACAATTCAATGATCAATTCAATTTCAATTCTATTATGAACTATAGGAGTTATCTAATACAATAGAAAGTGCTTGGTTTTCATGTCTCGATATCAATCCTTGGCAAGTCGTCCTCTAATAATACCGCTAATAATTATACCATACAATATCTGATCGATGCAAAATCCATATCAATAAAATCTCGGTACATAGAAAAAGAGAATAGGGTTTCATGTCATGAAAAACCAACGCTATGATGATCCCCTATGTACCTAAAGTTGGCTGAAAAAACTAAGTGAAATCCCTCTGCTGGAAATATGCACGAATGCCGAACTTTGGATGGTGATTCCTCTTTGTCCGCGTATCCAAACGCACGACCAACACTTGGACGAAGATCTCCTATATGTCGGCTTTGAAACTAACCATCAAATACCCTCTAGAATGCCTCAGTTCGCATGAAAATTAGTGGGGCTCGCATTGCATAAATTCTAGTTTGCCAATAATAATTTTCAACCACCTTTTAATGTCAATTTATAATTGTACGCTGGGGTTTTAACTTCTATTGGGTATTGGATTCTTTTAAAATTAATCCTGATCATCCATAGTTAATTAACCCTTTGTTAAATATTCAAGATTAATTAAATTTGAATTTAAATAATTATACTTAGAACAAATTTTAACCTCTTCTCAAACTCCATCTTATTTTCCAACTTCTCCTCTGATTTTCATCAATTTTGGAATTAATAATTCTAAAACATTAAATAATATATTTATAGATCCAAATAACTAATTAAAATATTTTTTATTTTCTTATAGGTACCGCCATGCATAGCTTGACAATTAACCCATCGGCGGAACCCCTTCGACTCTACTGCCGCCGCCACCTGGGCCTCCGTGAAAGAAGGCAACATATTCGTAGACAAGCGTGTGGCTAACCCCCGATATATATCCAGTCCTTGTGCAGCTACTCTCAGGCCAAGGTACTCACTAGACCCAGTAGAGATGTTTTCTGGCAGTTCAAAGGAAATGAGGCACTCCACGGGCATGCGAAGAGGGCTGTAACGCCCAAGATTTTTTTCCTTCGATGCCACTCAATTCTATAACTTAATTATGACAAGTCAATATATTGATTTACAATAGTGGAAGACTAAAATACAATGACATTTTTACAATAACGGAAGCATTCTTTATAATATCCAATGACGTGTGGGTTCATGGGTCCTACATCTATACAATAATGAACTCTATATCCATGTGCATGTCACTTGTCAAGGAGCCACTAATGGTCTCACCATCGCCATCAATCTCATCCTGCACGGATCCAAGTGCAAGGGCAAAGCCCAATGAGAAATCTCAGTACGTAGTGTCACCCATAACAATTATCAATATAAACTTATAAAGTATGGATCAATATCAATATCAGTATCAATTCTATCAATAAATAATCTATGATTGATCAAGACAGCTATATATCAATTAACAATAATCAATTGATCAATCAAAATAAATATCAAAATTACTGATGACCAATATGCATTCAATTCAATTCAGCTAAATCAATTATCAATTGGCCATAAGTCAACAAAGGCCACAATCAACAATTATCAATTATTAATTCTATGAACAATTTATTGATTCAATTATTCATCATCTATTATGGAGTAATTCAATTATCAGTCAATCATTAGGGTGAAATCAATTATCTATCCACCTCTACGGCGCAATTCTATTAACAATTCAATTCAGTTCGTTTATTGATAATCAATAATATCTCAATTCTATTCAATAATAATTATCAATTCAATACCAATTACCTTTAATCAATCATCCATTGGTCATAGTTCAGGGAAGGCCACAATTCGACGACTAACAATTCAATAAACAATTAATAATTAACAACTGATCAATTTCCAATTGGCCAAAAAGTCAAAGAAGGTCACAATAACAATTATCAATTCAAATCTATTAATAATTTATCAATTCATCTATCTGGCACAAAGGCTATAATTTGTTATCCATCAGCCATAAAGGCGTGATTCGATTATCCATCAGCCGGGAGGGTGAAATCAATAGTCTATCAATCACTAGGACAAAATCAATTGTCCATCAGTCACTAGGGTGCAATTCAATTATCAATTCAATCTTGAGAGATACAACTAATCCTTTCGGGCGTAATACGAGAGTTCTCTATTATTAGGGGATACTATGCCATTTCATGACAATTAATAAGTTCAGATATGATGGGGGACGAAGGACCACACCTAGAACAGTCATAATTTTTTATACTTTCTGTCTAATTCAATTCAATTATCAATTAGCCGGAAGGCACAATTAGTCAGAAGCCCATATCAGTTCGAAGGCACAGTTAGCCCGAAGGACCTATCAACTCTAAAGCGCAATATTAGCCCAAAGGTCCTATCAGTCATAATGGAATCAGTAGATATGGAACCAATAATTTTTAACTTTTATCTCAATTACCTAAGATGTTTATCTTTAACAATTATCTTAGGTTAAACTGACCTAATGGTAGGATCAAATATGATGACAATCAATTGGATACGACAACAATTTGATCAGGATCAATCAATAATAAGGTCAATGGATTAATACCATAATCAATATCATGATTTGGTTAATGACAATAATAATCAATATGATGACAAGATGATCATGTATGATTATACTAAAATCAGGGATGTTAATCAAATGATCGATAATTAACAATATTAACTATCCAATTAACTATAAATCAATTTTTTGTTTTAGAACCCGATCTGTGTTACCCGGGTCATGTTAAATGGAACTTCGGCCGTGTCAGACAGAATCGATTTTGTCACCGTTAGAAAATGTATTTCCGACACAATTTTTGATAATCCTATCTATGTCATTCGATATTCAATCGATGCAAATAATATATATTCTATGTATAATGAAGAAGGGTCTTGGAGCCGATGTCGTCGAAAACCGATGATATGGGAATCCCCTACGTATCTTAAGTTGATTAAAAAATCAATTATGTTCCTGTTGTTTGTGGACTTCATGAATATCACAACTTTGGCCGACGATTTCCCTATATTGACATTCAAAAACCTTCGTCTATTAGGGCTTTGAAATAGTATATCACTCGCGCTCTCAAGTGCCACGGTTTGTGATAAAACGAAGGAGAAAAAGAAACTCTCATGCAAAAATTATGTGGAGACAATACTTTCTAGCCACCCTTTAGAACATTTAAAAGTTTTTTACTCCTATTGGACCTTGGGCTACTTCTCCATTAATCATGACCATCCATCACAATTATTATCTTTTAAATATTCATATTTAATTAAGTTTGAATTTCATTAATTTACTACATAATCATGCTTAACAAAATTCATCTCTATTCAAATTTCTTTTTATCCTTTTCATAATTTCTCTCAATCCAACTCTATCTTTATCTTTTATCAATAACTTATGTTAACCACATTATACTTATATTTTATCTTTTTTCTTTTCTTCATCTATCTAATTTTTAGCATTAATTAATATAATAATATTTTATTACCTAATTTTTTAAATTAAAATAATAATAAATATTATTTATTAAAATAATGGAGAATATTTTTTAAGCCATAGGACTCTCAATCTTATCATATTTTAGAGTTCTATAATCATTAAACATTCTTTTAAATTTCAAATCAAATTAAAATCTTTAATCACAATTTAATCATAATTTCTAAACCCAATAAGATTAAATCTTTCTTTTTTTCTTTCTAATCATATTTTATTGACCTATTGAAATTTTGAGTCCGGCATCAGAAAGGTGCATGCCCTGAAAATGACATTTACAAGGGTTTAGAGAATGAAACCTTGTTGGTATAATTTCTACAAAGGGTGCCAACGGGAGAGGGCAAAGAGGGAAAAGCACAAGAAAAAGAAAACGAGGATTGTGTTCTGGATTTTGATTTTCAATCAATGTTGTTGTCAGATTACTATATATTTTGTTTTTTCCTTGAAGTCAAATACTTGTTTTAAATTTCTTATATTAGTTAAAAATAAAAATGTCCCTCTTTATGATAATAAATGTGTTTTCTTTTTCTACTATTGAATGTTTCTTTTTTTTCTTTATAACTCCTAAATTTAAATTAATGCATTCACTCATCAATTCACACCGGTGTTAATGCTACAATTATATAAGTAAATATATTGCCAGTCCCCTCTAATAAAGTTCAATTCACAAGGAAAATAAATAGCTCACTGGAATCACAAGAATTTATTATGATATCATGGAATTCATAACTGAAATTCCCTGGAAACAATTATGAATCATAACTGGTTCCAGTGATTATTATGTTACGATTACATAAAGATCATTGAAATCAGTTTCCCTGATATCGTAATAAATTCTTGTTATTCTAATGAGATATTTATTTTCCTTATGAATTGAACTTTATTAGAGGGGACTGGATATATGTATTTACTTATATAAATATTGTAGCATTAACGACGGTAATAATTGATTATTGAATACAGTAATATAAATTTAGACATTACAAGGAAAAAAAGAAACACATTAATTCAATAGTAGAACAAGATAACACATTTATTTTCATAAAAAGTGGGACTATTTTATTTTTAATTTATACAATAATAAATCAAAAACAAACATTTGAGATAAAGACGATAAAAACAAAAAAAAAGCTGGTTGAACTTTTGCAGGAAAATATGTAACGGTCAGTAAAATGATCTGACAGCATTGACTGGATATGAAATGGTGTGCGCTGTGCATGCAATCCTAGTTTTCCTTTCCATGGTGCTTTTCCCTCTTTGCTCTCGTGTGCTCGCACCCTTTGGAGAGATCATACCAAGAGAGGATTCGTCCTTCGGGCCCATAGAAATGTCATTTTCGAAACATGCACCTTCCCGCCAACCCCTCTAAGCATTCCCCTCTTGTCCAATCCCGACCAAGTGCGCCGCTGCATTTTTAGATCTGGATCTCCGGACGCTGCAGGAAATTGTACTCCTTTTTTGTACCTCGAGGAAGATTTAATGTGGGTGCAGCGGTACGTGCGGTAGTAAGCTTTCTTGTCCATCGGTGATTCTTGATCCTTGACCATGGCGGGTTGCTATGCGGATGCCGGATGCTCATATGGGAGCCCCCGTCGCATGACCGCGGTGTTGTCGGTGCCGACGGCCTTCAAAGTGTCGGGAAAATCCACCCGCAATGCTTCGGGCATGAAGAGAGCCATGGTCAGCGAGTGGCCGCCCAAGGATTGGATTTATAGCGGGCTTAACCACCCCGACGGCGAGCATATCCATGAATATGCTGACCCTATACATGGAGGCCCCGGTGGTGGAGGCAACGGAGTCGGAGTTGTTCCGCCGATGGATCAGCCGTCAAGCTATGCAAGGAGGTACCCGGACGAGTACCGGGTTCCTGATCATGGCTTCGGGATTCCGATGGCTCCGCCGACAGCGAGCGGAGTTTATGGAGGAGTTCGGCCGATGGGTCATCCATCAAGCTATGAATAGGGGTTTCCTAGTCGCAGCTTCGGGATTCCCATGACTTCCCTGACTGCGAGAGTTCCGTCGATGGGTCAGCCGTGGAGCTGCACATGGAGTAATCCAGTGGAGTATGCGGTTCCTGATCCTGGCGTCGGGGCCCCTGATCGTGGTTTCGGGATTCCTGATTTCGGCTTTGGGGTTCCTGAGAGCGGCTTCGGGATTCACAGGACTCCACCGACCATGAGCAGCGGTCACAACGTCGGGAAGGGACGTGCGTCGGCGGAGCAGGGAGCCAAGCAGGCTCGGAGTAAGCCGGAGGCCGCGGCTTCTGGTTCCCATTCGAGGAAGAGAGACCTAACCACATTGTTGGAAGGATTCACAGTGATCGAAGAAGTACGCAAAGGAGGGAAAAGTATTGGGCATAAGGATAAGGTAAGCTCCAATTCGGATCATGATCTTGCAAATTTGTTTCCTTTGTTGAATCACTAACGTTTCAAAATGTTTTCTCTCTACTAAAATGTTTCTTCTTTTGCTCTCTACCAAAATGTTTTCTCTCTACCAAAATGCTTCATTTGTTTTCTTTGTACCAAAATGTTTTTTTCTTTTGCTAGATCTCCTGGAATAAGGAATCCATAACGATACTGAGCACAAACTCGCTTTCTAATGTAGAGGAGATATTCCTGTCTCAGTCCAAGATATTTAGCTATGATTAAACATCATGCAAGTTTATCAGAAAAAAATTCTGTAATGCATGAGAGACAAGTGATGTCGCAACACATGTTCGCAAAATATAAGCATCCATGTTCAGATATGAGTAAAAATAATTGATTCAATTGTTCATCAATGTACGTGAACTTACTAATGCTATTCTCGGTTCAATGCATCAACATGTATAAATATCCAATTTTTATTTTAGGTAGAAATATTGAATTGTTTATCGCATCCATTAATGCAAATATCTTAGTATGGGAATTTGTGCATGTAGTAGTTTACAGTTTTATATTTTGCTCTCAAGAAAATGATATGATATGGTATGTAACACCTTATTTTTATTTCTAATCATAAAAAAAGTGACTATAGATTTTGCTCTCAAGAAAATGTTATGATATAGTAGGTAATACCTTATTTTTTATTTCTAATGTTAAAAGAAGTGACTATCTTGTGGTTTCAGTATTACATCCACATAGAGACAGGTAAGAAACTCCGATCATTGGAAGAGGTCGAGAGATTCAAGACGACCGGCAGCGCAAAGAAACCAAGGCCAATACCAAACATCTCTGCTAGTAATGCTACACATATTGTAAGTTTTATTATAAATGAAAATGACCATAGCAGCAAATCTTTTTCCGTGCTTTCTCAAGGACTACATCTAAAGAACAAAGAGTTTCACTAATGTTCATGAAAATTAGTTCCTTATTATTAGTATTAGATATCTTGTTCTCAGGGATAGAGGAAGGGGTGTTTGGGAGGGGCCAAGGCCCCTCCCAATTAGTTAAGAAAAAAATAAAAATATGATTAACATATATTACTCCCCCCCCCCCCCCCCTCGCCGTCAATTTTGGTCTGGCTCCATTGTTTCTTGTTGTCATGTGTATAACAAGGCTTGATAAAGATTGATAAACATGTGACACACAACTCAATCACATCATACTCACATACATCATTAACAATGAGTTGGAGAGTCCATTCTACTGTTTCAAATTGATGCATTTTGGTTAAAATTGCACTTCAATCATGTTGATGGCTCCCTATCTTTAGATTGTATAAATAATATGATATAAAAATATGCCCAATTGTATAGTTGTCTCTGCACCTTACTCTATTAGAATTTGTGAGCTCTGATGATTCTCGTCGTAGATAGGTTGGAAACTGGAAGGAAGAGAGAAAGAGAAAAGGCGAAGGCAAAGAGGAAAAAAAATAAAGAACTAGCGGTAGCAAAGCTAGGAAAAAAATGTATTACAAAATAATCAAACTACAAATCACGAATTCACAGCTCAATTTATAGTAGCTATCGACTGATACAAAGAAGTAAATCAGTATATCAAAAAATGGTAACAGTGCTATAAAAAAACAACAAACAACTATGAAGTTGACTCTACAACCCAATTGTCTGAGTGTGCCCACATGTCGGAGAAGAGGATGACGCCACATAATCTTTAACACACTCCCCTCTTTCAACTAATCTTTTTCATTAAAAAAAAACATACATGAGATAACAAATTTAGATTTTCAATAAGATCCTAGCATAATCACCACAAGTTTAAGTGGATTATTGGCACATAACATGTGTATATTATTTCTTTGCATTTCAACTAAGAAATTATTCCTTTTTATTTCATAACTTGAATTCATTATTTTGTATATATGAATTATATATGAAAATCCAATTGTGAATAATAGAGAACTATAATGGAGTCTGTTCCACAACGTACAATTTAATTCTTCTTTTGGGTCAGTCAAATGCTATGGAAGGACATCTTTGATTACCATGTTGTCTCCATGGAAATTGTAAGGGAGGTACAAATAAACAGACGAAAAGTCAGAAGTCTATTAATAAAATTAAGTATGCCATTTTTTTTTCATCTACCTTTTCCAATTTACTTCATTGATTTTCCGTAATTTTTTCTTTTACTATACATAGAAAGGAGGCATCAAAGACATTAGCAAATCCACATCATTCTCGTGTAAATATCTTTCCACATGCATTGACCTTTTGAAAACACACTAAGGGCCCGTTTGAAAAGCTTTTTTGTATTCTAGATTAAATGTTGTCCAATCTTTCCTTAATTTCATATCCTTATCCTGATCGAGAGCGGCATGTTCTTCATGAGTCAAAAAAACACGAAACATAGCACTTTTTGTAATCCTTAGATGGGCGGCCCACAAGTTAATCTATAGTTGTTTGGTTGAAATTATAGAATTAAGGGTTTTATTCTCGCCTTACTCTTATGCCAAACGGGCCCTTCAGTTTCTCCAAATCATCATGCATCTTCAAAATCGAAAAATGGGTGGGTGACATATCCTTCCCTTTTATTTTCTTTTATTTTTTGTCAAGCCAAGTCTCGTCAACGAATTAGCCAACAAAATGTACTTCTGAGGTCATATCAAACAATAAATTTATATTTCCATGTATATACTAAAAATTTGTATAACTAGAGATGACTCATCACCACAAGTTGCATAATTAATTAAATTTTTTTGGAAAGGTATTATTTAATGGCGATTTTAATACTATTTATTTAAGGAATCACAACTTGTTTATCGGATATACATATATTGTGAGGATGGAGTAACACGATGTATCTCCTTTCACGTCTAATGGAAACCATGAAATGTAACAATTCGAAGACGAACACAATTGTTAGTAATTTAGGTAACCATTAGTAATGATAAGGAAGAAAGGTTAGTTACGACCCGCGGCAGGAAAGAGCACGTATAATGTGAGGCAACGAGAAATGATGTAAAGGAGATGACGGAGAGAGAACGTGGAGTCTTTATATTCATCACTAGGGCAAAGGGCAACATGAGAGGTGATAAAAGAAGAGAGTGAGCGAACAATAGGAAAATAAAGTGAGGGGGAAGTAGGTGTTGTGGTGGTGAGCATTGAATGTAGGGGAAGAAAATTTGAGGACCACGATGACAACACTAGAAATGACACAAAAGGCATTTAAAATTAGTGGAATTGTAGGTTATACTATGTTATGTGCTAGATATTGTGTGCTAGAAAAAAGTCTATTCGGATTTGACACTTAAGAATCCATGAACACATAGAATCATATGGTACGATTCTACGTATAGGATATATTTAAGAAAAGGAAGTAGGTTATCATTTATTCATTTTTAACCTATGAAAAGAGACACATTTTCAAAAGTAAGGAAAGTAAAACTAATACACATTAATGAAATTTATAAAATAATGCCACAAAAATTTACTTTCTTTCGTCTATATTCTCCACTTGTTTCTTTCACTTTTAATTAATCTATCATAAATTTGTTGAAAGAAAACTTCAATGATATTAGAATGCCACACTAGTTATCAAGTAAGTTATGATTTTATCCTTAACATTTAAAAATATTAATAATTTCATGTCATGATAAAAGTTTGTTATTTTTCTTGAAATTGGAAATTAATGTGAGTTCTATGATATTTACTTCTTTGATTTGAAATTAAAGTTTATTATCTTCCTGAGACACTAATAGACAGAAGGAAAGTTAAAAGCCTTTTACTTCTTTGGTTTTCCTTAATTGCTTCTTCTTATTGTCCATACAAAGAATACATCAAAGACATGTGCAACTACATATCATTTCCATGTAAATATCTTCCCACTTGCATTGACTATTTGAAAACATATTTAGGGTTCTCCAAACCATCATGCATATTTAAAATATAGAAAAGGATGGGTGGCATATCCTTCCCTTTCCTTTTCATTTTTCTATCAAGACAAGTATCTCATCGATGAATTAGCTACTATTGATCATACTTTGCACACATCTCGTCTATCCCTTAGAAATCCATAGCCTAGGACTTGATAACCACGCCGTTCTTTCTAGAATAGAAAATGTAGGGCAAAACAAAATGTAAATGTGCGATCATATCAAACAATAAAATTATATTTCTATGTATGTAGTAAATATGTTTACATATTTTTTTTAGAAAACAAAGATAGTGAACTTTTCTTCAAATATAAGTAAATCTAGACTCAAGTTCTGTTAAATTACAAATAGAAATGACTCATCACCACAAGTTGCATAATTAATTAGGTTTTTTGTAAAGGTATTCTTTAATGATTATTTTAATGCTATCTATTTAAGGAATCACAACTTGTTTGCCAGCTATTCATAATATTGTGAGGAAGGAGTAACACGATGTCTCGCCTTACATGTTTGATAAAAACCATGAAATATAACAATTTGAAGTAAAAAATAGTTAGTGACACTAGTAATGACAAGGAAGGGAGGATGGTCGCAACCCATGGCAGGAAAGAGAGCGTAGCGACAATGTGAGGCAATGAGCGATGATGCAAAAGAGATTCGAAGAGAGGACTTGGAGTCTATAACACAAAAAAACATTTAAATTTTACGTAGAATTGTAGGTTATGCTATGTTATGCGCTAGATCTTGTGTGCTAGAAAAAAATCTAATTTGGATTCGACACTTAACATATTCATGAACACATAGATTCTATGTTCTAGCATGCTATTTTATTTATATAGGATGATATACTAGTCATTTGTTTCCATAAAGAAGACTTGTAAAGGATATATTTATGAAAAGTAATTAGGTTACCATTTATTCATACTTAACTTGTGAAAAGATACGCAAAGGGGAGCTACAAAAATAAGGAAAGTAAAGCTACGACACGATTAATGAAATTTAGAAAATAATGTCCCCAAAATTTACTTTCTTTTATCTATATTTTCACTTGTACTTTCTTTCACTTTTAATTGTTCTTTTACAAATTTGTTGAAAGAAAACTTCAATGATATGAGAATGCCCACTAGTTATTAAGTAAATTATGATTTTATCCTTAACATTTAAAAATATGTAATGATCTCATGTCATGTTAAAAATTTATTATTCTTCCTGAGATTTGAAATTAATGTGAGTGATTTGATATTTAAGATGATACTTCCACATCATTATGGAAATCGTTTTAAAAACCTTATGTGCTAAGGTTACATAAAGGAAATTATTAAATATTGTACTGTAATCAATATGCTTAATAAATCCTATTGCACATTGTTTTTTTCTTTTAACTAATGGGTTCACCTGTACAGGGTCAACCTCTGCAGCAACCAATGCAACAGCCAAGCCAACAAGTTGCTGGAAGTTCGGCTGAAGGAGAGCAAGAGGGTGCAGTTGGTGGAGAAAGAGGGAATGCAGCTGGTGGAATACCACCAGAAACCTTTTCTTGATTGTGAGAAAGCTTATTATATGGTCTGGAGAGTAATTAATGGCTGAGTTCTGGTGACGTTTTTCTTTTTCGTTTATAATTTTATGATGAATGTTAGCAAATCCGCCAAAAAGGTAGAAAGGTGAAGAAGAAGATGAGTTTTTAAGAGACATGAGTGGAACAGTATCATAACTATAATTGAATTTTGATTGAAAAATGAAATGCAGTTTTATATTTAGATGGATTAACGATTTGTCTAAATTGCTATAAGTTCTATGATTCCGTCTCATATTTTCCATCAATATATATGTCCTTATACTAATACACTATCTATGTACATAATCATATGATATCTCTGAAACATTACTGATGCCTGATTTTTCTTTGACTTGACGAAATTCAAACTTGTTATTTCCTCTTGAATTTTGTTGGCATAAGAGTTTTGAGATGAATAATTTATACATATCTAGCAAACAAAATTTCTGAATTTGATTCGTGCGAGGTAGGTTGCTTTAACTTGTTTCAATTTGCGGTACTATATACATGCATTGTGCTTTGATATCTCCTACAACATTATAGAGATTGAGACAAGGAACTGTATGCAACACATGTTGGATGCATGATAGGGGATTGATAGAAGTGGAGAACGGGTCAAGTCCATGTAACTGCTTCATGTGTCTCTCCGTGTCTCTATGTAAATCTCTCTGGTCTTATCTAAACACTCTTAAGCTAGATGACATCCCATGGCTGGCCATAGTTGGAGACCTCAATAACAATGTACACCCAAAACAATAAAAGGGGCTGCTCCTCGACCCGCCCACTTGTCTGTAAACTAGATAGATCAATGGTTAACTCCAATTGGCTTTCTAAATTCCCAATTGTCGAGGTTGACATACTCTTCTGCTCAACACTTGTCCAGATGTTCAGATAAAAACGTTCAAATATTAACATTTGTTTTTTGAATACTCGTTCAAATATGAACATATCTTTTATCTAAATACTCGTTCAAATATAACATTTTTTATTTCAATACCCCAAGCCCAAATTAACAATAGAACAAATTTGGAGTGCCAGATCCCCTATCATGCCGATAGATCAATCACTCAATAGGATAAAACAAAAGAAAAAAAGAACACCCAAATGGAATGCAACAGACCTAGGAAGACTAGAGGTAAGAGCCAAGTAGGCCATGCTAAAAATCCAAGTCCTTGAAACCAAAGACAAAAACTAGGGCTTAAATGATCGTCAAACTCAGTTTCCTTTATCAAAATCATGCAACCTTCCTCGGGCAGATAAGTTTAAAGGGGTGGAATAAATTTAGAGTTAATTGAATACATAATGGAGATAAAAATACACAATTTTTTCATCTCAACACAATGCTCATACATATGCAAAACTTATCCATTAGCTCAACCGATGAGAACAATACCCTTCATGATACCCAATACATGTTAAATAGTTTTTTCCCATTACAAAGTCCATTGGGAATCTGTGCCTCGTACTCTAAGGGTGTGTTTGGATGTAGAATTTGCGCAAGAACTTGTCCAAGTTCTGCCAAACATTCTATGTGATCAGAAATTTTAAAGTTTTGATCACGTGATCACTTTTAAGATCAAAAGGTTTTTACTTCCACCCTTTTTTTTTACGTTTTACTTCTTCCTCTTTTTTTCACTTTTTACTTTTTTCCATTTTACCTTTTACTTTTAAATTTTTTAATGTACATATTATTTATTTATTAATAATTTATTATTAAACTTATAAATTAAATTATTTAATTAAATCAAATTAATGTAAAATATTATTTATAATATTATATTTAATATACTAGAATTTTATTAATTAAAATTTTCATTTACTTTTAGAAAAAATATTGTATTTAGATCTTAATATTTATGTAAATTATAATATTAATAAGATATAAAAGATTTAATCAAAATTAATATTAATATATTACGACACAACTTATTTTTTATGTGCTAATAATTCTTATTTTAATAAATAAATATGTATAATATTTTTTTATTTACTATAATTATATACCTCATAAAATAATAAATTATATTTTTAATTCTTACTATAATTATTTTTAATAAATTATAGTTCTACAAGTTGACTCTACAACTCAATTGTCTGCTAGTGTGCCCACATGCCGGAGATGAGGATGATGCCACATAATCTTCAACATACTCGCCTCCAACTAATCTTTTTCATAAAAAAAACATACGTGAGATAACAAATTTAGATTTTCAATAGGATCCTAGCATAATCACCACAAGTTTAAGTTGATTATTGGCACATAATATGTGTATATTATTTCTTTGCATCTAAAGATGGCCTCTCCATAGAATCAATTCAACTAAGAAATTATTCCCTTTTATTTCATAACTTGAATTTATTATTTTGTATATCCAAATTGTATATGATTATCCAATTGTGAATAATAGAGAACTATAGTGGAGTCTCTTCCACAACGTGCTACAATTTAATTCTTCTTTTGGGTCAATCAAATGCTAGTTGTAGGACATCTATGATTACCATATTGTCTCCATGGAAATTGTAAGGGAGATACTAATAAACGGACGAAAAGTTAGAAGTCTATTAATAAAATTAAGTATACCATTTTTTCATCCATCTTTTCCAATTTACTTCATTGACTTTCATTAATTGTTTCTTTTACAATCCACGGAAAGGAGGCATCAAAGACATTAGCAAATCCACATCATTGTCGTGTAAATATCTTCCCACATGCATTGACATTTTGAAAACATACTAAGGGCCCGTTTGAAAAGGTTTCTTGTATTCTAGAATAAATGTTGTCCAATCTTTCCTTAATCTCATATCCTTACCCCGATCGAGAGCGGCATGTTCTCCCTGAGTCAAAAAACATGAAACATAGCACTTTTTTTAATCATTAGATGTGGAGCCCACAAGTTAATCTATAGTTGTTTGGATGAAATTCTGGGATTAAAGGCTTTATTCTCGCCTTACTCCTATGCCAAATGGGGCCTTCGATTTTGTCCAAATCATCATGCATTTTCAAAATCGAAAAAGGGGTGGGTGACATATCCTTTCCTTTTATTTTCTTTTTTTTTGTCAAGCCAAGTTTCGTCGATGAATTAGCCAACAAAACGTACTTGTGAGGTCATATCAAACAATAAATTTATATTTCCATGTATGTACTGAAAATTTGTATAACTAGAGATGACTCATCACCACAAGTTACATAATTAATTAATTTTTTTTGGAAAGGTATTATTTAATTGCTATTTTAATACTATTTATTTAAGGAATCACAACTTATTTATCAGATATACATATATTGTGAGGATGGAGTAACGCGATGTATCTCCTTTCATGTCTAATGGAAACCAATGTTGTAACACTCGGCCCGATCCGGCCGGTCGGACCGGCCGGACTAGTATCCGAGCACTAAAACGACCTACAGGTCGGTCAAAACCCGGCCATGCGATTGACCTACTTTGACCCGGTCAAACCCGGGTTCAACCGGTCGACCCAACGGGTTTGACGGACCCGGACGAATCAAGTTGTAAAATATATAAAATATATTAAAACTTTTTAGAAATATTATATATATATTTACTTGAAATTTATATTTTAGCATTCTTCTTTATCATATATAAAATATTTCATCGATATTTTTATTTTTTTTATAATTACATCACGAGATTTTTTTAGAAATTATTCAATTGATGATTCAATTAATGCTTACTTTATTATAATATTTGATCTGAATATTTTATTATATTATATTTTGTATTTTTGCTAAATAAGATATTACATAAGAATAATATTACAATGATCACCTTAACTTATTTTATTTTTTATTATTTAATATTATCCGGTTCGGCTATTCGGTTCGACCTGATCCAACCTGACCCGTTAGGCAATCCGGATTGATGGCCGGGTCGAGTCTTACAACATTGATGGAAACCATGAAATGTAACAATCCGAAGACGAACGCAATTGTCAGTAACTTAGGTAACCACTAGTAATGATAAGGAAGAAAGGTTAGTTACGATATGTGGCAGGAAAGAGCACGTATAATGTGAGGCAACGAGAGATGATGTCAAGGAGATGATGGAGAGAGAATGTGGAGTCTTTATATTCATCATTAGAGCAAAGGGCAACATGGGAGGTAGATAAAAGAAGAGAGTGAGCGAACAATAGGAAAATAAAGTGAGGGGGAAGGAGGTGTTGTGGTGGTGAGTATTGAATGTAGGGGAAGAGAAATTGAGGACCACAATGACAACAATAAAAATGACACAAAAGGCATTTAAAATTAGTGGAATTGTAGGTTATGCTATGTTATGTGCTAGATATTGTGTGGTAGAAAAAGTCTATTCGGATTTGACACTTAAGAATCCATGAACACATAGAATCATATGGTACGATTCTACGTAAAGGATATATTTAAGAAAAGGAAGTAGGTTATCATTTATTCATTTTTAACCTATGAAAAGAGACACATTTTCAAAAGTAAGGAAAGTAAAGCTAATGCACATTAATGAAATTTAGAAAATAATGCCACAAAAATTTACTTTCTTTCATTTATATTTTCCACTTGTTTGTTTCACTTTTAATTATTCTATCATAAATTTGTTGAAAGAAAACTTCAATGATATGAGAATGCCCCACTAGTTATCAAGTAAGTTATGATTTTATCCTTAACATTTAAAAATATCAATAATTTCATGTCATGATAAAAGTTTTGGAAATTAATGTGAGTGCTATGATATTTACTTCTTTGATTTGAAATTAAAGTTTATTATCTTCTTGAGACACTAATAGACAGAAGGAAAGTTAAAAGCCTTTTACTTCTTTGGTTTTCCTTAATTGCTTCTGTAACGATCCAGATTTTTAAAAAATAGATAAAGGATATTTATTTTTATTTAATGGATATGAAAATTCCAATGTTAATATTCTAGAATTAAATAATTCCAAAATTGATGGAAATTAGGGGATAAGTTGGAAAGATAAGAAAGAATTTGAAAAGGGATAGAATTTTTATGAAGATAAATATTTGATTGTTAAGTAAATTCGGATTTAAATAAATCTGAATAATTAAGAAGTGATTAGTCATTGATGGATGGCCAAGATTGATTCTAAAGGAGTCCAAGGTCTAATAGAGTTGATATCTAAAAAATGCATCTATAAATAGACATTAAAGGATGGCTGGAAACTCTTTTTTCTGCAAAATATAATTCTGCCCGCGAGCCCTTTTTTTTCTCTCATTTGCACGTGAATCGAGGCACCCTCGTGAGCACACGATGGTTGGTTTCGAAGCCAGCACATAGGAGAAGAAGTTCCAGATGGTGGCCATGAGTTTCGGAACGAGGACAGTGTAGGATCGAAAGCGCCTAGAGGGGGGTGAATTGGTAAAATTAAATTTTCCAAAAATTCACCTTCGGAGAAAACCAATAAAAACGATCACAATCAAATAAGGAATAATGCGTAGATGAAGAATAAAAAACAAAATCAAGAAGCCACGATATGTTGACGAGGTTCGGCCTCAATACTTTGGCCTACGTCCCCGCTCCGACTTCTCGACCTCGAGACCGCCAGAGATTCACTTTCTCTTTTCATTGTAGGGAGAGAACAACCCTCTTTAAACAATCACGCCTTCTTCTCTGCTCAAGAGGCTAGGCACACCTCTATAAAATGAGCTCTCAATCTCACTAGATTTAGAAAGAAAATATTCCCTCTAACTCTTTTCTTTTACAAAAATTTTTATCACACTCAAGACTAAGAAAAGAAAAGGGAAGAATTTTACAATTCTATGCTAAAAAACTTGAGAGGAGCTCTAGGATGTTCTTTCTTACTTGGATGAATTTTCTTCAGACTTTGGCACTCCTTTTATAGGCTCCTAGGGGTGAGAATTCATTCAAAAAGTCTCCCCCAAATTTCTCCTCAAAATTCTAGTCATTACTATTCATTTGACTAATGGGCCGGTCGACCGCTGGGATGGGCCGTTCGACCGGTCTATATGACCGTTGTCTCATTTCTGCGCTTTGACGATGTCCGGTCGAACAGTCCTTCGACCGATACAATGATCGGTAATGTCTCGACGTCGACCGGTCTATATTGTTGTCGACCGATCTATCGACCGGTATAGTCTTGACGTCGACCAGCATCTTGTGGTCTTTCCTTCCACCGAATATCAATCGACCGGTGCTCATGGTCGGTCGACCGGTCGTGTTAAAACTTTTTCTTCCAACTTTTAATTTGCCGAATTCTTCTGCGAATCTGTTCATATCAATCCTACAACTGTATTATCATCACTTGAGAGTAGATTAGTAACTTTTAGGTCCAATTTAATTTATTATCATCAAAACATAAGATTCAACAATCTCCCCCTTTTTTATGATGGCAAATTAATTGGACGATAAAGAGAAGAAAGAAAGGAAACGAAATGTAAGTTTTACATAAAAAGTAATGAACAAGCTCCCCCTGTATTTATGCATATTTCACTTTTTCTCCCTCTAAATAAGTGGCATTTATATTTTCATAATTGATATGAACATATGACAAAAAATAAATATGAGATCAAAGGTGAAATAAAAAAGTCATCACATAAGAAAAGTCAAAAGTCATCACATAATAAAAATCATTCCATTACATAGTTAATAATACATCATGCACTAACAAATGTGACTGAAGTCACTACAAAATGGTGCACGATATGCACGATACAAGTGTAAGGCGCATAACATACTAAGACACATAACATATGATATCGTCCTACACTTCTCCCCCTTTTGACATCATGAAAGAGGGAGACAACTACTCCTCATCGGGGCTATCATCCTCACGAGCTACATGCAGAATAAAACACTGCGATGCATAGTAGGCATGTAGTGATCCAACAAGGTAGCGGGAGTCACGCTCCATCCGTCAAACACGTCGATCTATCTGAGTCACACGATGGTCCATCTGTGTCACACGATGGTCTATGGCGGCCACCTGTTGCGAAAGAGCCGTGAAGTCGTAGGTGCCATGGAAGTCTGAAGCACTGTGCTGAGAAGGCCCAATATGCTCAGTGGACGTCGATGGTGGAGGGAAGCTAGGGCCAGCCTCCTGAGTGTCCATCGGTGCTGGCTCGCCATCTGTGGCATCATCTCTATCATCAGAATTTGGTGCTGCCTGCTCACTAAACCTAAGATCATCCGGTGTAAAGTCTCGGAACCAAAGTGGAGTAATATCTTCGTCAGCAAGGATGTCGACACCAAAGTGGAGTAATATCTTCGTGATCCAAGCACCAAAATATAAGTGGTGCTGTCCATGAGCAGCAGAAGAGATCTTCTAAAAGCGTAGTCCATGTGATAGAAGATATAATGACCGAAATGAAGAAATGATGCATCACGGATACAGAGACAGTGAAGAAAGAAGAGATCAAAGTGAGTGACCTCTATATAGTGCCCGGCGCGATGAGTGATCATTCGGCTAAGGAGATGATGGGTCATTTTCATCAGTGGATGAAGATGTCGATAAGCCCTTTCGACAGTATATTGGACGTCTTGTCCAGCAAACAATGGTCTGAATGTCATCTGAGATGGGAAGATAGTCGGAAGGCCAACCATGAGTGACAAATGAATAAAGACCAGGTAATGAGCACGTAACCCCAAAGATGCGACAAAGATGGTCTGGATCAAATCGAATGGGCATGCCAAGGACATAGGTAATAATGGCCTCTCGAGTGACTGTCATGTTCGCATAAAAATGATGAACAAGACGAGGGTACACACACTCTGTGAGGGAGAGAAGTGGCAGCCAACCGATGGTTGCTAACATCTCTTGAACATCTGAAATGTTCAGAGCGTCCCAATCAATGGTATAGGCACGCCGGACTTCGTGAGAGGCATACAAGGTTTCGAACCTGACGGAGACGTCTCTAGTGACAAACAGATGAGTATCAAACTCAGTGGACTCGGAAGAGGATGGTTGACGAGCATGTCCACGGGATCGTTCTCGTCCACGGCCTCGTCCATGTCGGATAGGCTCGGGTTCGGGTTCTGGTTCAGATTCTGGTGGGAGGATATGAATGGTACCGCCGGAACCGGAGAAGCGACGATGACGCTGAAAGACCATCCGAACATGTGAATGCCCATCGTTGTCGGCCATGGATTCAACAATGGTGGTCTGAAATGAATGGAAGGTCAAAACTGAACTGAGATGAATGTCGGAAGGAATGTGCCAGAGAGGAGAGAAAGAGGGCTGCCGAGAACAAAGAGAGGCGGAAATTCGGAAAGAGCAGAAGATCAATGGCGACGAACGACAGGTCGCCAAAATTTGTGTTGCCGACGGACAGTGAGAGAGGGGAGGTAGAGATAGAGAGGGACTGGATGAGAGAGAGGTGGCCGGCGGGACGGTCAACCAGAGGTGGCAGAGCGGTTGGCCGGAGAGAGGAGAGGTCGGTGGGAGAGTTGGCCGAAGAGAGTGAGCAACTGGAAATAGAGAGAGATAGTGGCCGGAGATAGAAAGAGAGAGAGAAAGCGGCCGGAGAGGGAAAGGGAGACGGCGGCCGGTTATTTGACCTAGGAGGCGGCGTGAGCAAGAGCGGCCGGAGAGGGAGAGGGAGTCGGCGGCCGACGATAGGGTTGACCTAGGAGACGGTGGCTGGCGGATGCGGCCGATCGTTGGAGTTGACGTGAGGGCGGCTGGCCGGAGTTAGGTCGCAAGGGGCGGCGGTCGAAGGAGGACAGGTCGTTTGGCGAAGAGAAGGGATTTTGGTCGATCGGATCGAGCAGTCAATTAGTTATATCATGCATTTTTGACATATATCGATCGATCGGTTATGTCTCGTGGTCGACCGAACACTTCTTTTCCAAGCGGTCAGCCGGTCGCAGTAATATACCGATCGACTGGTTGTATCATATCGGTCGACCGATCGTTTGTCTACACATTTGAATTTTATAGCGTTCGACCGATCCTTCTAGTCGGTCGACCGGTCCTTGCTGTAGGTCGACTGATCCCTATATTTTTCAAATTTTGAACCATTTAAACTCATTAAAAAATCATAAAAATCATATTCCATAAAAGATTATACAAATGTAAGTGTTGTGCAACACTTCTAATGTTCAATTCATGTCAAAAGTGATATTGTATAACCAAGTCACTTTTAGTTTGAATTGATATGCAATCAAGAGTTAATCATTCCTAATTCCGTTCTAAGCATGCAAAATCGTTCTTCACTTAAGGGTTTTGTGAATATGTCTGCAAGTTGAACTTCAGTGGACACATGTTCAATAGCAATGTTCTTAAGGGACACATGTTCTCTAATGAAATGATATCATAAGTCAATGTGTTTAGTCCTAGAGTGTTGAATTGGATTTTTGGTCATTTCTATAGCAATTGTGTTATCGCACTTAATGGGTACATTTGAATAATTTACACCATAATCAAGTAATTATTGTTTTACCCATAGTATATGTGCACAACAACTACCGATGGCTATATATTCGACCTCGGCGGTAGAAAGTGCGATGAAATTTTGTTTCTTGCTAGCCCATGAAATGATAGAACTACTAAGAAAATAACACATCCCACTAGTGTTTTTTCTATCAACTTTACACCCGGCAAAATCCGCATCGGTGTAGGCATGCAATTCAAATGGAGAATTTCTATCATACCAAAGGCCTAATTCACTTGTATGCTTTAAATAGTGCAATATTCTTTTTACAGCAATTAAGTGCGATTCTTTGGGGGCGAATTGAAATCTAACACACAAACACACACTAAACATTATATCCGGCCTAGATGCCGTCAAGTAGAGCAAACTACCAATCATACCTCTGTACCTTTTTTTATCAATGGACTTGTCTTTTTCATCTTTATCTAATTTTATAGTAGTGCTCATAGGAGTTGTGCTCGGTTTGCATTTATTCATCCCAAATCTTTTGAGTAGTTCCCTTGTATATTTTTCTTGATTGAGAAAAATACATTCCTTGGATTGTTTTACTTGTAGGATTGTTCTCCTACAAGACTCATTTCAAATTCTTGTTGCATAAGAATTTCAAACTCTTTACATAAGCATTCATTAGTAGCACCATAAATAATATCATCAACATAAATGTGAACTATTAAAATATCATTTTTAAAATATTTTAAGAACAATGTGGTGTCAACTTTCCCTTTTTTAAAATCATTTTTAATTAAACGTGAACTCAATCTTTCATACCAAGCTCAAGGGGCTTGTTTCAATCCATAAATAGCTTTTGAGAGTTTGACATGATGGGAAAAATCTAGATTTTCAAAATCTTAAGTTGTTCAACATAAACTTTCTCATTTATAAAATCATTCAAGAAAGCCGATTTAACATCCATTTGAAAAAGTTTAAAACCTTTATAGCATGCAAAAGCCAAAAGCATTTGAATTGCCACAAGTCTAGTAACAGGAGCAAAAGTTTCATCAAAATCAATCCCTTCAATTTGTGAGTAACCCTTGGCCACTAATCTAACATTGTTTCTCACAATGACACTATTTTCATCTAACTTGTTTCGAAAGACCCATTTGGTTCCAACGATAGGATGGTCCTTGGGTCTTTCTACAAGTTTCCACACTTGATTTCTTTCAAAGTTTTTTAATTCCTCATGCATTGCATTTATCTAATTTGGATCTTCAAGTACTTCATCTATATTGTTGGGCTCATAATTTACAAGGAAAGCCAAAAAAGCACATAGATTTTTTAGAGAATTTCTAGTTTTTATATCTTCATTTATATTACCTATAACTTGATCAAGTGGATGTGATGAGGCATGTCTCCAATTTCTTGGGATGATTTGATTCTCTTCTTTTTGAGGTACTTCCATTTCTTCCACCTTTGGAGTGTAATCTTTTGCTTCTTCTATGTCCACAACTTCGAGTTTTCTTTGTACTTCAACTATTTTTTCATCATCATGTGCTTGTTTGCTCAAGAAGCCATTAGTTTCATTGAATTTAACATTAATAGACTCTTCAACAACTAATGTTCTTTTATCGTATACTCTATAGGTTTTACTTGTATTGGAATAACCAAGAAAAATACCATCATCACATTTATCATCAAATTTGCCTAGTTTATCTTTGATATTCAAAATATAACATTTACATCCAAAAACTTTAAGATAGGAAATATTCGGTTTCTTACCAAAATAGCATTTCAAAACATGTTTTCTTTTCAAGAGGTCTAAGTAGAATTCTATTGAGAACATAACATGATGTGTTTACGGCTTCCGCCCAAAAATATTTCGGTAACTTGCTTTCATTTAAAATTGTTCTAGCCATTTCTTGTATAGTTTTATTCTTCCTTTCTACTACTCCATTTTGTTGAGGTGTTCTAGGAGTTGAAAAATTATGGGTAATTTCATTTTCTTCGCAAAATGATTCAAATTTATGATTTTCAAATTCCCCTCCATGGTCAATTCTAATTTTTGAAATCTTTTGTTCAAATTCGTTTTGAACTCTTTTTACAAATTTGGAAAACATGTTTAGCGTTTCATCTTTACTAGCAAGAAAAATTGTCCAAGTGAAACGAGAGAAATCATCAACAATTACAAATACATATCTTTTTCCTCCTAAACTTGTCACATCAATAGGCCCAAACAAATCAAGATGTAAAAGTTCCAAGGTCCTATGCGTACTAATAACTCCTTTTAATTTAAAAGAACTTTTGGTTTGTTTACCTTTTAGACATGAATCACAAACATTGCTTTTCTCAAATTTGATCTTAGGTAAGCCTCTAACCAATTCATGATTTGAGAGTTTATTTAGCAATTTATAATTTGTATGTCCTAATCTCCTATGCCACAAGTTTATGTCATCATGCATGACACTAAGACATTTTTCATTTTTCAAATTATCAAAATCAATTTTGTATACATTATTGTGCCTAAATCCCATGTATAAAACTTTGTTATTTTCATCTAGTATCAAACATTTGTCCTTTTCAAATTTAACTAAATAATTTTTATCACAAAGTTGACTTATGTTAATTAGATTATGTTTTAGATTTTCAACAAGCCAAACATTTTTTAAATACACTTTGTCATTCTTACCAATATTACCTATACTAATTACTCTTCCTTTGCTGTTGTCTCCAAAAGTGACTTTACCTCCATTTTTCTTTTCCAAATTGATGAAATTTGAGGCATCGCCGGTCATATGTCTTGAGCATCCACTATCCAAATACCATTTACCTTCATTGTACATAAAAGCTTCCTACAAGAAAGAAATTAGGAGTTTCATGTTTTTGGTACCCAAACTTGCTTGGGTCCATCTTGGTTAGTTATGGTCCTTTTCGAGACCCAAATTTTCTTCATTCATTTACTTATTCCTTTCATAATTCTACAATCATAAGAATAATGCTCTTCATATCCACAATGAAAACAAATAATTTCTGATCTTGTGTAATCATGCGATGCTTTAACAAATAAAATTCTTTTGTCATTCTTCTTTTCAAAAGAGGTGAAACCAAGTCCCTTTTTGTTTGAAGATATTCTAGATCCACTAAGCATGACGTCTAACATTTTACTTCCATTTGATAATTTTTCAAATTCAAGTTTCAATTGATTAATTTCTTTGTTTATACATGCACTTTCTACAATTTGTCTTTTACATATTGATTTTAGTGCACTATTTTCCGTTTTCAATTTTTCAATTGGAAGTTCTAAGCTAGAGTTTTCTTTATTTAATATATCACACATTTCACATACTTTAACATTCTTATTTTTCTTTTACAAATTTTCAAACTCTATTTTTATATTATCGTATTTCTTTTTTAGGCATCCATATTTATTAATTAGATCTTTAAACTCCTTATGCACATTGAAATATTCACTATCACTACAGTTAGAGGAGTTAGATGATACCTCATGACTATTAGTCATTAGACATATGTAGGCTTCCTCATCATCACTGAAAAGGTGTTGGAGTCATTCTCTTCATCTTCGCTTTCGTCCCAATTGGCTTGGAGAGCATTTTTCTTCCTTTTTGAGCTTTCTCCATCTTTTTCCTTTTTGACCAAATTTGGACATTCATTTTTGTAGTGTCCAATCTTTTTGCATTCAAAGCAAGTTATTTGGCTTTTACTTAATGATCTTCTCTTGGAATAGCCTTTCTTCTTCTTAGCGAACCTGAGATATTTGTCAAGCTTTTTTGCATATAGAGAAAGCTTCTTTTCATCAAGATCCTCATCTTCTTCACTTGTATCTTCCTCATCTTTGTTTGCTTTTAATACAAATGTTTTTCTTTTTGGAGTATTTGCTTCTTCATCCTCCTTGATCCCGATCTCATAGGTCAAGAGTGAACCTATAAGATCATCAAAATCCAACTTGTTTAAGTCATTTTCTTCAATCATCGTCATCTTTGTATGCCACTTGGAGGAGAGAGGCCTGAGAAACTTTTTCACTTTTTGAGGATTAGTCCTTGGCTTGCCCAAAGAGGCTAAGTCATTTATAATATCATTGAAGCGAACAATCATCTCATTAATAGATTCATTTTCAAGTATTTTAAAAGAATCATATTGATGATTTAAAATATTTAATCTAGACTCATTAACTTTATCTATTACTTCATAAGTAATAATGAGTCTTTTCCAAATATCATTAGCACTTTCACAACTAGAAACTCGATTAAACTCCGTTGGATCCAAAGCACAATAAAAAATATGTTTAACTTTCTAATCTAATTTTACTAAAAGTCTTTCTCCTTCGATATATTCAAAAAGTTTTTTCTTACTTAAATCAAAACCATTTTGAATAATGTCACACATATCAATATCAATAGAACAAACATAGGCTTGCATCCTAATTTTCCAATATACAAAATTTGATGCATTAAATAGTGGAGGACGATTAATAGATTGACCTTCGAAAAAACCGAAACCACTTGATGTCATAGCTCTAAAGATATTTTTAAATCTTAAAGCTAGAGCAACTTGGCTCAGATACCAATTGTAGGATCGAAAGCACCAAGAGGGGGGGGTGAATTGGTGAAATTAAAATTTCCAAAAATTCACCTTCGGAGAAAACAAATAAAAACGATCACAATCAAATAAGGAATAATGCGTAGATGAAGAATAAAGAACAAACACAAGAAGTCACGATATGTTGACGAGATTCGGCCTCAATACTTTGGCCTATGTCCCCGCTCCAACTTCTCGACCTCGAGACCGTCGGAGATTCACTATCTTTCTCTTTTCTTTGTAGGGTGAGAACAACCCTCTTTAAACAATCACGCCTTCTTCTCTGCTCAAGAGGCTAGGCACACCTCTATACAAGGAGCTCTCATTCAGAAAGGAAATGTTCCCTCTAACTCTTTTCTTATACAAAAATTTTTCTCACACTCAAAACTAAGAAAAGAAAAGGGAAGAAATTTACAATTCTATGCTCAAAAGCTTGAGAGGAACTCTAGGATATTCTTTCTTGCTTGGATGAATTTTCTTCAGGCTTTGGCACTCTTTTTATAGGCTCCTAAGGGTGAGAATTCATTCAAAAAGTCTTCCCCAAATTTCTCCTCAAAATTCTAGCCATTACTATTCATTTAATTGATGGGCCGGTCAACCGTTGGGATGGGGCGGTCGACCGATCTATATGACCGTTGTCTCATTTCTGCGCTTTGACGCTGTCCGGTCGACCGGTAATGTCTCAACGTCGATCGGTCTATATTGTTGTCGACCGGTCTATCGACTGGTATAGTCTCGACGTCGACCGGCATCTTGTCGTCTTTCCTTCCACCGAATATCAATCGACTGATGTTCATGGTCGGTCGACCGGTCGGTCGACCGGTCGTGTTGAAACTTTTTCTTCCAACTTTTAATTTGTCGAATTCTTCTGCGAATCTGTTCATATCAATCCTACACCTGTATTATCATCACTTGAGAGTAGATTAGTAATTTTTAGGTCCAATTTAATTTATTATCATCAAAACATAGGATTCAACAGACAGAGGGCAATCGCCAGCCAAATTTTGACGTTCGTGCAGATTTTCAGAGAAGGGAATTCACTTGTTTTTCAATCAACTTTAGGTACGTAGGGGAATCTATGTTGTCGGTTTTTCGCGACATGGAACCCTATTATCTTTTCCTTCGTACTGTGAATCCATTGATATATTGTATGCACAGTTTGGATGTCATACGGCATAGTTATGATGCTCGGAAAGTCGTGTCACTTCTCCGTCGACGGCAGAACTCGGCCCGGGTTCTGCTGTACCCGGCCCGGATTCTGTTGAATCCGGACCGAGTTGGATTAGGAACCATATTGGGTTGTCCAACCTGGCCCGGGTTCACGATACACTCGACCCGGGTTTGCCCTGGTCGAAGTGATATCGATCGTTTCTGAACACGGGTCGGGTTCCACCCAACACGGTCGGATTTTGGGGACAAAAAATGTAATTTTGAATATTCTGTTATAGATAATTGAATAGTTATTATGGTTAATTGCTCATAACCTCTATGATCATAACTGTTACAGATCTGACTTCATCATGTCCTTCAGACCTGACCTGAGATTAGTGATCTTATTGTTTTACTTGATTTTGTGATTAACCTTAATATTGATTCAATAATTTTCTCCTGATTGGGTCCTTGTTTAACCTAAAGAAAATTGTTAAAAATAGGTCTTTAAGATAAACAAGATAAAAGATGGAAACTGCTAGGTCTCCATGTTCTTCGATTATCTCTAAGCCCTCTGGGCCATTATTATTATTGTATTGTGTGGGGCAGATAATGTACCGAGAGGTTTAAGACGTCATTCTTTAGGAAAGCTATGACTGTCCTGTGATGGCCATGGTCCTCCGCCATCACAAAGCTATTGTTAGCGCTACTATTGGAGGGTGGCTTGCCATGATTTGATATTCTACTAGCCTACATGAAAGAGACATGGAGTTTTCCTTAATTGACTGAGCGCTCCCTATTGAATTGAATAACTCAAAAGACTGCATTGAAATTGAAATAGAATAGAATAGAATTGAATTGAACCTTGGTCATTCGGATTTTGGCATTGATTGGCTTTGCCTCCGTCCATTGAATTGAATAGAAATTGGTATTGGTCGATGACCACAGATATTGATAATAGAAAATTGTTAAATTGGATAGGTGCCATAGTGATCAGGCATAGCTCAAAATTAATAATTGATATTGATTAGTCCATTGACCTCTTATCTGATTTCCTTTATTGATTCATAGTCTTATTGATATATTGTTTTGTTATTAATCTCTCCTTATATTGTCCTATCATGTGCATCATTGATTATTGTTCCTTATTGATTATTGATTTTTTAGCATCATTGATCTATTATTTATTGTTATGGTTAGATCCTACGTACTGAGTATTTTTATACTCATGAGTTTTTTCCTGCATCTAGATTCATACAGGTGCAATGATAGAAGACGGTGATGCAGGTGATCAGACTCAGTTACAAGGATGTTGCACATGGTGTAGGATTTAGTCCTACTAGATTATTGGATTAACTTTTAATTTCTGCATATTTAGTATGGTGGAGTCATGGACGTTTCTAGCTCCTTGACATTATATATTGTTAGACGATCTTATTATTATTTTTGCATTTTATAGAGTTTGTTTTTCACAAAATTATTTCATATAAAATTGGGTAACGCCTTTGGAACGACTCTGAGCACGTGATAGTCACGTGGGTCTCGAGGTGTTACAGCTTCTTCTTACTATCCATACAAAGAATACATCAAAGACATGTGCAACTCCACATCATTTCCATGTAAATATCTTCCCATAAAAGGGTATTGCTTCATATAAACTCATGGTATCCGACACTTGCTAAGAGCCGAGAGAAGTTTGCCACCACCTTCTTGGATTCATCCATTTCTCATAAGCTCATCGCAATGACCACTATGGTTTGTTCATATGATCATATAATTAACTAGCATATTTTCATTTGAAAAAAAAATGTTTCAAGTACGATTTTTATATAATATTATGTATAGTACTTTTGTCAAAAGCTTTATTCATTGTAATAAGATGGAATAAAACTTTCATTGAAAATCGGAAAAAAGAAATCGGAGGTTAATAAAATTGACTTAAGTATTAAAAGAGAAATTAACTTGTGTTAACTATCCTTTGCATTGCATCCGAAATAAAAAACGTACGAGAACTTTGAAAATAGAAAACACAAAGGGACACTCCATTGATGGGAGAGCATCAAATGTGAGGGTGTTCGCGGATCGAGTTAGACTCATGAATAAATTTGATCCGACAAATTTGTTCGCTACTCATATGGTAGAAAATCTAATCTAACATGGTTCAGGTCGGATCAGGTCATTCGATTATTTTTTTAACTTTTCTATATTATTAAATATAAAAATATTTTTTAAATATTTATTTAAAGACATAAAATAAGTTACCTCAATATTGAAATATTATTTTCATATTTAAAATGACGTATTTTGATTTTTAGAATAATTAAATCAAGTATATAATTAAAACTAAGTAAAAAAAATAAAAAAAATCGGGTCAGGTTGGGAAATTCCAACCCCTACGGGTCCAATCCAACCACTAACTCTATCCCATCCAAATTAAGTTAGGTCATCGTGTTCACCGAATCGACTTGATCCGATGAACATCTTTAGTCGAATGAGTTCCAATGATTTTTTTAATAATTATTGATAATATTTTAAATCTTAAATCAGTTGTAAATCTTATTCAAATTTGACTCTAAAGTTATATATGCACTCAAATAACTGATACAAGGGTATCTCTCAATGTTTTCAGAATCGGATCTACGACCGGACCAGACTTATCACTGGATCAGTCCGATCAAGTTCGATCGAACTGAACCATATTTTATTAAAATAATATTATTTATAATAATTATAAAGACATAGTATAATTAATATGATATTATATATGAATATTGTACAAATAACTTATTAAAAAATAATATAACATAATTTTTATTTATTAAAAGTTCTATAATGATAATATAAATACATTATTAATTTAATATCTATTATTTAATAATGATAGATGTTATATTACTAAATTTTATCTTAATTTTATCTTATTTCTTTTTTTAACACTTTCCTTTTTTTCCTTTATTTTATGCCATAATTTTCCATTTTAATGTTATTCAATTTTAAATACTTACATTTTTTTTTCAATTCCTATTTAATTGAATACATATCATATTCCCTCCTTTTAAACTTTCCTTATATTCCTTCCCTCTTTTTCTTATTTAACTTTCCTATTTTAATCATTTTTTTATTTTTTGCAAAACATGCATCAAACAAGGTTGAACCGATTCAACCGATCCGGTTCAATAATTTTTTTTCAATTCAATGCCAAAAATGATTTGGACACCTAATCGGACCGAATCACCGGCCTGTTCACGATTGAACCTATTGAACCGACTGTTTCGATTCGGTTTTAAGAACATTGGTATCCTTGTTCGAACAAATGAGGATCCAAGGAGGATTTAAGAGGATCGTTTTGCGAGGGCTCAAGAGTGGAGCTCCAAAAAATTAAACGATTTCAAAATTTTTATTTTCTAATTATTCTTTATATAAACTCTATGATGAATGCGTTATTCTTTTATTTTTGTAAGAAAACTACAATAATCCATCCGAAGATATAGCATAGTTTAAGATGAACCTAGTATGTTCTTTTTATGTGTGCGATTCTTTTCTACCCTTTTTCATAACAATAACGTTGTTGTCGAAATTAATATGCCACGAGTTATCACATTTTTTTAAAAAATGATAATTTTGACACTACTTTGATCCATTAGGCCTTACTAGAGCAGCTCTCAATTAGGGAGAGCAAACTCGAGTTCGATTTTACCCAATCCAAAAACTATGGAGTCAGTACCGGACCTTGTCCCAACCGGTACTAGGTCCGAATCGGTATGAAAAAATCGGGAATGAAATCGGAAGGGGACTAGGTTAAAAAAATATTAAAAAAATATAGAAAACTTTTAATAACTAGAAAATTTGAATCATAATTTAATCAAATAAACATCAACTTATTAAATATTATGATAATGTATCATATAATAAAACAATAGAATTTTTTTAACACTTCAAAATGAACAAGTAATGATCCAATTATTAAATAATTAGAATTATATCAATATTATTAATAGATTTATTATTATATTCGAGTCGGGTCTCAATTGGACTTTTATATATTGGATCCTGTCCCGACCCAAAACTTGCATGATTTTTTGATTCTTTGACCCAAACCCAACCTGGACTTAAAATCGGACAAAAAATATATCTAGAAAATTCGAATCGATGCGATCTTACTCAGACCATGATGAAGCTGTATAAATAATTATTATATTTTTCTTCTTGGATCATTTTTTCTTTTTTCAAATGGAAAGCTAAATTAATCGTGGACCATGATGAATATCAAGCATGAATGGATTAATTGGAGAGACAAGTACTTTGGGACAAATTATACTTTCTTTTAGTGTAAATATCTCGATTCGTCTTTGAACAAAAGTTATTCATATTATCTAATTATTTTATTTAAAAATGTAAATCCTAAAGTAAAATAATAGAAGAAAGAATAAATAAATAATACTAAAAGAAACTAACTATTATTTGGTGGTTATCAACCATCTAAATGAGTCATGGCAGCCATCTAAACCTTAAGTTATGCATTGTTAGTTTAGATGATGGCACCTTTCTCTTCATTTGACAAAGAACAAAAATATCACCTTTTCATGTTATGAGGGGACGACCGAACAAAAGGAGGTCCGCCGCTAATTGATGATGGATTGTAACGGAGAAGAGAACAAAGTAAATAAAAAAAAGAAGAGTCATCGACGACAGTTTATTTACATCGCTCTCGTCTGAATATCGGATTAGTCGGGTGCTAACAACTTTGGACATGAATGGATCTCGATCGAAAAAAGAAGAAGAAGAAAAAAAGAGAAAGAAGAAAATTTAAGCTACGATGAGAAAATTCATAAATTAATAGTTGCTAATTGTGATCATTTTTATTAAAAATATTAATTTATTGATGTTGGTCTTTTTAATGACTTAAGATTTTTAAAAATTGAGTGTATAGTACATCAAATTTGATATGATATCAGAGCTAGAGATAAATAGTTCAAATCTTTTTAAGCTTTAATTAAAAAAATATTTTTCTTCTCTTAATTATTATCCACATGATGGTATGATGCCATTTTTAATAGCATAAATATTTTTAAAAAAATTGTTAACACATTAAATTTAACAATTTTCGCTTTTAATAAGAATTGAAAGTAATTTATATGACTTCTTTATATTGTCATAAATATGTGGCAAAATGAACTACATTTTGAACAGATCTTATGGCCTATTTTTTATAACAATATAAAAATAAAAATAGTTGAATGGTGATAAAATAGAAATGAGAAAATAATAAGAATAATAAATAAATAATATTTGAAAAGGGTAAAATAAAAAAATGGCAAATTTATAATTGCTAAACTCTAATAGAAGTAGTTATTTTTATTCAAAATAGTAAAGTCTATTATTTATGTCACTTGTCAAATAAAAGAATTAGCGTTTTCATACTTAAAGATAATGCCAAATGGGGAGGGGAAAACAGTCAGATGTCATTTAATGAATGGATTTTATTTTAAATTGAGCTATAATTCATAACATATTTTTTATGTGCTCTCTCTTCATTAATCTCGAAAACAAAATACAATAATTTTAAATCCACTAGCATGTGATTCTATTAGATGGGCTTATTCTATTAGATGGGCTTTATAAATGGGCTGAACCCTCAGAGCCATTAAGTCCGTCGCTCGAAAATTTTTAATTTTGCCAAGGAGAAGCAGCAACTAAGAAATAGCCTCAAACTTATTGCTCTATGTCCAAATTGCCCTTATCATTTCAAATTATCTCCCTTATTGCCCCTTCGGAAGCCCTCTGGTTCAGCAGTCGCTGCCGCGCCTTCACCTGGCTCGATAAAATGGAAAAATATGATAGTATCTTAATTCCTAATATTAGTAGGAATAGTTAATTTTGTTTTGATTAGGATTAGCTATTTACTTTCTAATTTGGTTAGTATGCTTTTTCTTTTATTTCAAGTTCTACTAGGATTTGTTTGAGTTTACCCTATAAATAGAGCCCATTGGAATTCTTTTTAATCATATATGAGAACATAATCTTCTTCGATAATTGTTTAGAGCAAGTATCTTGGAGGCTTGACCCCTCGAGTCTTGATCCCCTCGAAGCAATTTAATTAGGATCCTACTTGGACTAGGAACTTATCAAAATGCCAAGAACTACCACGCCCTGATCGCCGCCGAATTATCTAACGATGAGTTCCGGCACTTCCCGCTATGGCCGCCGCTTTAAAATTTTCCGGGAATCCCCACTCCCCGCTGTGAGTTTGGTCCCGAGTTCCACCCTCTCTTTTGTTTATCTGATCTTATTATGTTAATTTATGTTGTTCCGTTGCAAACTTATATTTTTTTCCCGATTTGTGTTAGATTCTATCAGTCTAAGCAGTCGTCCCGCTTGTTCACCATGGGGATTTGTAGCGCTTCTCGGAGCTTATTTGATTGGAACACGGGAACAAGTTCACTCTCGATTTAATTGAACTCCTTTTTTTTCTTTAGATTCAACATAGTGAGAATTAAGCTCCTTTTTGCCCCGATCAATAAGTTAGTAATTTCATGATTCAATTGAAGTAATCTTCCTAATTTAAGTGTTTCTCAAACATTAAACAAACATTATTAGGTGAGCCAATAATAGTCCTCAATTTCGATGATGGATGACAGAGTTTGATTCGCATTAGCACCCAAATGACACCCAGATGTTCCAATCCAATTAGCCACGTCCGTGTTCGATAAAAAATAAAAATAGAGTGCCAAATTTAAACCAACAATGTTCTAATTTAATATAATATTTTTTAATCCTATGATTTATCATGCATTTTAGATTTAGGTGAGTCAATCAATCATGACATAACATATCATCCAAATATAGCATGATCAATAAGCAATATCAATAAAAACATGTATCAACAAAACTTGGTATCGTGTCATAATCAACATTAAGAGCATGATCATGATAATCATCCAATAAACATTCAATTGATATCAATAACATTATAAGTATAATTAAATGGGATAAATTAAATTGGCGCTACGACGTGCCACATTCCTGAATATTGTAAATTTTGTGGCATCTGCTACAATCGCGGTCAATGGGGCTACAATCCTACCGAACAAATCTCATTTCATATGAACATTCCATCACACAATCCATCACATAAGAGCCCTAATTTTCCACCATAATTTGACATCGTTTCAGCACAATATTTATAGCAAGATGAACCTAATCCAAGATCTACAACAGGTAGGGTAGGAATCATGGACGATAATTCCTCCCACAAGTTCTTCAACTTTGTATAATAATAAGCAACTCACGAAGAACCTTGTGTTAATATATAGATTTCAGAATGAAGTGAGTAGATCTTTATTCCATTCAACTTCTCGATCATTCCTGCAAGTCTTTCCATACGATTATTACATCTTGAGTAAATTTCACATTACCAATCAAATCTTTAAAGATAGTACTAGTAATTCAAGATACAACCAACGTATTACATCTCCTTCATTGTGGATGCAAATGTTCATGAAATTGATCCAATTTACAAGAAGCATCATCAAAATCTTGTTTTTCTACAGTTAGCTAATTACGTCAATGACACTAATTGTTTTTGTCTTCAAATTGTTCTATTTCATGGTCCTCAATTAGACATGTAAGGCGAGACATCGTGTTACTCCTTCCATGCAATTGAAAATAAGTTGTGATTCCTTAAATAAATAGTATTAAAATAGTCATTAAATAATACCTTTCCAAAAAAGCTTAATTAATTGTGCAACTTGTGGTGGCGAGTCATTTCTAGTTGTAAACATATTTATTACATGCATGGAAATATAAATTTATTGTTCGATATGGCCTCTAAGTACATTTTTTTGGCTAATTCATTGACGAGATACTTGACTTTACAGGAAAAAGAAAAGGAAAGGGAAGAATATGTCACCCACCCTTTTTTAGATTTTGAAAAGTCATGATGGTTTGGAGAACCTTAAATATGTTTTCAAAAGGTCAATGCAAGTGCAAAGATATTTACGTAGCAATGATATGGAGTTGTTCATGTCTTTGATGACTTCTTTCTATGGATATGAAGAAGAAGGAATTAAGGAAAATTAAAGAAGTAAATAAGAAAGATGAATGAAAAAATTGCATACTTAATTTTATCAATAGACTTTTAATTTGTAACATGATATGGAAGAGCCTCCATTACAGCTTTCTATTATTCACAATTGGACTTTCATATAGTATAGTTTTAATTTTTTTTCCCAAATTGATTTAGATAGAAAAAATAATGAATTTAAGTAACAAAATCAGTAAAGAAAATGATTTCTTTGTTGAATTAATTCTATGGAAAGACCATCTTTTAGATGCAAAGAAAATTATATACACATATTACATCCCAATAATAAACTTAAATTTGTGGGGACTATACTAGGATATTTGGGAATATTTTCATTGTTATCTCATTATGTTTTTTATGAAAAAGATCAATCAAAAGACAGGAGTAAAGTTCTCAGACATATATAATTGGGCATGATTTATAAGTGAGATGTTTTTTTTTGCAAAATTATGCTCAATTTCATATTATTTGTACAATTTAAAGATGGGAAACCATCAACATGTTTGACGTGGAGTGCAATTTTGACCAAAGGCTTTGTTACAATGATGTTTTAAACCAAAATGCATCAATTTGAAATAGTAGAATCGACTCTCCAACTTGAAGCTAATGATGTATGTGAGTATGATGTGATTGAGTTGTGTTGCGCATGTTTATCAATCTTTATCAAACCTTGTTATGCACATCACACAATATATATAATGTTAGTAATAGGGAATTAATTTTCATGAATATTGTGAAACTCTTTGTACTTTAGATGTAGTCATGAGGCAAGAGTGAACAAGATAAAGTGACAAATAATATACAATGATTTGCTACTATGGTCATTTAACATTTATCACAAAACTTACAATATTTGTAGCATTACTAATGGAGATGTTTGGTATTGGCCCTGTTTTTTTTAATGTAGCATTACTATGTTTTTTTCCATTTATCAAAGTTTCCTGGCTTCCTCTAGGTGGATATAGTACTCAAACCATGAGATATTAACTTCTTTTATAATTAGAAACAATAATATGGTGTTACATACCAGAATAGACCGATTTGATTTGTCACTCTTTAATTCAAATTAGCAAAAGCAATGCCTCCTTGCATAATATGGTTTCCAAACATTCATGATCTTCTATTATGTTGTGGTAACTTATAATTATAAATAAAAAATGAATTGGGACAATTAGACCTCTATTGAACAAATCATAAAATGGAACCTCCAACTTGCTATTGAAGTATATTCTTCTTTTTTTATTAATAAAACCCCTTCCCAAACTGTACAAGCTTCTTCCAAAGCATACAGATTATGTGGAAAGTCGTATTTGATGAAAGTCGTATGTATAACTTGGAGGGAGATCTTTTATATCTTTCGATATCCACATCATTTTATTTCGATCACTATAAACTACTACATGTACAAATTCATGTACTCAGATGGGGGGAACTCTTCATGTAGTTCAAGGAGTCATGAGAATTTTGTACTCCATCGGGTTATTTCATCCATAGCTTGATGGATGATGCATCGCAAAACTCCTCTATGAACCCCGCTCGCCATCAGCAGAGCCGACGTCAGAATCCTAAAGTCGCGATCAAGAATCCGGTACAAAATTTCGACACAATTTTCAGTAATCCTATCTATGTCATTTGATATTCAATCGATGCAAATAATATATAATCTATGTATAATGAAGAAGGGTCTTGGGGTCCATGTCGTCGAAAACCGATGATATGGGAATCCCCTACGTATCTTAAGTTGATTAAAAAATCAACTATGTTCCTGTTGTTTGTGGACTTCATGAACGTCACAACTTTGCCCGACGATTTCCCTATATTGACGTTCAAAAACTTTTGGCTATCACTTAAATCTTATTTTCTTTTGTCGGGGCTTTGAAATAGTATATCACCCGCGCTCTCAAGTGCTTCGGTTTGTGATAAAACGAAGGAGAACAAGAAACTCTCGTGCAAAAATTATGTGGAGACAATATTTTCTAGCCACCCTTTAGGCTATTTAAAGGTTTTTGACTCCTATTTGGCCTTGGGCTACTTCTCCATTAATCATGACCATCCATTATAATTATTATTTTTTAAATATTCATATTTAATTAAATTTAAATTTCACTAATTTACTGCATAATCATGCTTAACAAAATTCATCTCTATTCAAATTTCTTTTTATCCTTTTCATAACTTCTCTCAATCCAACTCTATCTTTATCTTTTATCAATAACTTATGTTAATCAAATTATACTTTTATTTTATCTTTTTTGTTTTCTTCATCTATCTAATTTTCAGCATTAATTAATATAATAATATTTTATCACCTAATTTTTTAATTAAAATAATAATAAATATTATTTATTAAAATAATGGAGAATATTTTTTAAGCTATAGGACTCTCAATCTTATCCTATTTTAAAGTTCTATAATCATTAAATATTCTTTTAAATTTCAAATCAAATTGAAATCTTTAATCACAATCTAATCATAATTTCTAATCCCAATAAGATTAAATCTTTCTTTTTTTTCTTTCTAATCATACTTTTAATTTATAAATTATCTTATTGACCTATTGAAATTTTGAGTCCGACATCAGAAAGGTGCATGCCCTGAAAATGACATTTACAAGGGTGTAAAGAATGAAGCCTTGTTGGTATAATCCCTCCAAAGGGTGCCAACGGAAGAGGGCAAAGAGGGAAAAGCACAAGAAAAAGAAAACGAGAATTGTATTCTGGATTTTGATTTCCAATCAATGTTGTTAGATTCTGTTCCGTGGGTTACTATATATTTTGTTTTTTCCTTGAAGTCAAATGCTTATTTTAAATTTCTTATATTAGTTAAAAATAAAAATGTCCCTCTTTATGATAATAAATGTGTTCTTTTTTTCTACTATTGAATGTTTCTTTTTTTTCCTTTATAACGCCTAAATTTAAATTAATGCATTCACTCATCAATTCACACTGGTGTTAATGCTACAATTATATAAGTAAATATATTGCCAGTCCCCACTAATAAAGTTCAATTCACAAGGAAAATAAATAGATCACTGGAATCACAAGAATTTATTATGATATCATGGAATTCATAACTGGAATTCCCTGGAAACAGTTATGAATCATAACTGGTTTCAATGATTATTATGCTACGATTACATAAATTATAAAGATCATTGGAATCAGTTATGAATTCCCTGATATCGTAATAAATTCTTGTTATTCCAATGAGATATTTATTTCCTTATGAATTGAACTTTATTAGAGGGTACTGGATATATGTATTTACTTATATAAATATTGTAGCATTAACGACGGTAATAATTGATTATTGAATACAGTAATATAAAATTAGACATTACAAGGAAAAAAGAAACACATTAATTCAATAGTACAAAAAGATAACACATTTATTTTCATAAAAAGTGAGACTATTTTATTTTTAATTTATACAATAATAAATAAAAAACAAACATTTGAGATAAAGACGATAAAAACAAAAAAAAAGTTGGTCGAACTTTTGCAGGAAAATATATAGTAACGGACAGTAAAAAGATCTGACAGCATTGACTGGATATGAAATGGTGTGTGCTGTGCATGCAATCGTAATTTTCCTTTCCATGGTGCTTTTCCCTCTTTGCCCTCGTGTGCTCACACCTTTAGGAGAGATCATACCAAGAGAGGATTCGTCCTTCGGACCCATGGAAATGGCATTTTCGAGACACGCACCTTCCCGCCAACCCCTCTAAGCATTCCCCTCCTGTCCGATCCCGACCAAGTGCACCGCTGTGTTTTTAGTTCGGGATCCCCGAACGCTGCAGGAAATTGTACTCATTTTTTGGACCTCGAGGAAGATTTAGTGTAGGAGCAGCGGTACGTGCGGTAGTAGGCTTTCTTGTCGATCGGTGATTCTTGTTCCTTGACCATGGCGGGTTGCTATGCGGATGCCGGACGCTCATATGGGAGCCCCCGTCGCATGACCGCGGTGTTGCCGGTGCCGACGGCCTTCAAAGTGTCAGGAAAATCCACCCGCAATGCTTCGGGCATGGAGAGAACCATGGTCAGCGAGTGGCCGCCCAAGGATTGGATTTATAGCGGGCTTAACCACCCCGACAGCGAGCATATCCATGAATATGCTGACCCTATACATGGAGTCGGAGTTGTTCCGCCGATGGATCAGTCGTCAAGCTATGCAAGGAGGTACCCGGCCGAGTACCGGGTTCCTGATCACGGCTTCGGGATTCCGATGGCTCCACCGACAGCGAGAGGAGTTTATGGAGGAGTTCCGCCGATGGGTCATCCATCAAGCTATGAATGGGGGTTTCCTAGTCGCAGCTTCGGGATTCCTATGACTCCCCCGACAGCGAGAGTTCCGTCGACAGGTCAGCCGTGGAGCTACACATGGAGTAATCCGGTGGAGTACGAGGTTCCTGATCCTGGCGTCGGGGTCCCTGATTGTGGTTTCGGGATTCCTGATTTCGGCTTTGGGGCTCCTGAGAGCGGCTTCGGGGTTCACAGTACTCCCCCGACCATGAGCAGCGATCACAACGTCGGGAAGGGACGTGCGTCGGCGGAGCAGGGAGCCAAGCAGGCTCGAAGTAAGCCGGAGGCCACGGCTTCTGGTTCCCGTTCGAGGAAGAGAGACCTAACCACGTTGTTGGAAGGATTCACAGTGATCGAAGAAGTACGCAAAGGAGGGAAAAGTATTGGGCATAAGGATAAGGTAAGCTCCAATTCAGATCATGATCTTGCAAATTTGTTTCCTTTGTTGAATCACTAACGTTTCATTTTCTTTCCACCAAAATGTTTCTTCTTTTGCTAGATCTCCAGGAATAAGGAATCCATAACGATACTGAGCACATACTCGCTTTCTAATGTAGTGGAGATATTCCTGTCTCAGTCCAAGATATTTAGCTATAATTAAACATCTTGCAAGTTTATCAGAAAAAAATTCTGTAATGCATGAGAGACAAGTGATGTCGCAACACATGTTTGCAAAATATAAGTATCCATGTTCAGATAATGAGTAAAAAAAATTGATTCAATTGTTCATCAATGTACGTGAACTTACTAATGCTATTCTCGGTTCAATGCATCAACATGTATAAATATCCAATTTTTATTTTGGGTAGAAATATTGAATTGTTTATCGCATCCATTAATGCAAATATCTTAGTATGGGAATTTGTGCATGTGGTAGTTTACCATTTTTAATATTTTGCTCTCAAAAAAACGATATGATATGGTATGTAACACCTTATTTTTGTGTCTAATCATAAAAAAGTGACTATAGATATTTTGCTCTCAAGAAATTGTTATGATATAGTATGTAATACCTTATTTTTATTTCTAATGATAAAAGAAGTGACTATCTTGTGGTTTCAGTATTACATCCACATAGAGACAGGCAAGAAACTTCGATCATTGGAAGAGGTCGAGAGATTCAAGACGACTGGCAGCGCAAAGAAACCAAGGCCAATACCAAACATCTCTGCTAGTAATGCTACACATATTGTAAGTTTTATTATAAATGAAAATGATCATGACAGCAAACCATTGTATATTATTTATTACTTTATCTTTTTCCGTGTTTTCTCAAGGACTACATCTAAAGCACAAAGAGTTTCACTAATGCTCATGAAAATTAGTTCCTTAATATTAGTATTAGATATCTTGTTCTCAGGGACAGAGGCAGGGGTGTTTGGGAGGGGCCAAGGCCCCTACCAATTAGTTAAGAAAAAAATAAAAATATGATTAATATATATTACTCCCCCCCCCCCCCCCTCCCTCAATTTTGGTCTGGCTCCATTGTTGCTTGTTGTCAAGTGTATAACAAGGCTTGATAAACATGTGACACAACTCAATCACATCATACTCACATACATCATTAACAATGAGTTGGAGAGTCCATTCTACTATTTCAAATTGATGCATTTTGGTTGAATACCCCATTGTGACAAAGCCTTCAATTAAAATTGCACTTCAATCATGTTGATGGCCCCCTATCTTTAGATTGTATAAATAATATGATATAAAAATATGCCCAATTTTATAGTTGTCTCATCAGAATTTGTGAGCTCTGATGATTCTTGTCGGAGAAAGATTGGAAACTCGACGGAAGAGAGGAAAAGAAAAAGCGAAGGCAAAGAGGAAAAAAATAAAGAACTAATGGTAGCGAAGCTAGAGAACTTTTCTATTCAGAAAGTAAAATGTATTACATAATAATCAAACTACAAATCACGAATTCACAGCTCAATTTATAGTAGCTATCGACTGATACAAACAAGTAAATCGGTATATCAAAAAAATGGTAACAGTGCTATAAAAAACAACAAACAACTCTGAAGTTGACTCTACAACCCAATTGTCCGAGTGTGCCCACATGCCGGAGATGAGGATGACACCACATAATCTTTAACATACTCCCCTCTTTCAACTAATCTTTTTCATAAAAAAACATACATGAGATAACAAATTTAGATTTTCAATAAGATCCTAGCATAATCACCACAAGTTTAAGTTGATTATTGGCACATAATATGTGTATATTATTTCTTTGCATCTAAAGAAGGCCTCTCCGTAGAATCAATTCCACTAAGAAATTATTCCTTTTTATTTAAAATCTTGAATTCATTATTTGGTATATCTAAATTATACATGAAAGTCCAATTGTGAATAATAGAGAACTATAGTGGAGTCTCTTCCACAACGTGTTACAATTTAATTCTTCTATTGGGTCAATCAAATGCTAGTGGTAGGACATCTATGATTACCATGTTGTCTCCATGGAAATTGTAAGGGAGGTACTAATAAACAGATGAAAAGTCAGAAGTCTATTAATATAATTAAGTATGCCATTTTTTTTTCATCCACCTTTTCTAATTTACTTCATTGACTTTCCTTAATTGTTTATTTTACTATTCATAGAAAGGAGGCATCAAAGACATTAGCGAATCCACATCATTGTCGTGTAAATATCTTCCCACATGCATTGACCTTTTGAAAACACACTAAGGGCCCGTTTAAAAAGCTTTTTTGTATTCTAGATTAAATGTTGTCCAATCTTTCCTTAATCTCATATCCTTATCCTGATCGAGAGCGGCATGTTCTTCATGAGTCAAAAAAACACGAAACATAGCACTTTTTGTAATCATTAGATGTGGGGCCCACAAGTTAATCTATAGTTCTCTAAATGAAATTCTGGGATAAAGGGCTTTATTCTCGCCTTACTCCTATGCCAAACGGGGCCTTCGATTTCTCCAAATTATCGTGCATCTTCAAAATCGAAAAAAGGGTGGGTGACATATCCTTCCCTTTTATTTATTTTTTTTTTTTTGCAAGCCAAGTCTCGTCGACGAATTAGCTAACAAAATGTACTTGTGAGGTCATATCAAACAATAAATTTATATTTCCATGTATGTACTAAAAATTTGTATAACTAGAGATGACTCATCACCACAAGTTACATAATTAATTAAACTTTTATGGACAGGTATTATTCAATGGCTATTTTAATACTATTTATTTAAAGAATCACAACTTGTTTAACGGACATACATATATTGTGAGGATGGAGTAACGTGATGTATATCCTTTCATGTTTAATGGAAACTATGAAATGTAACAATTCGAAGACAAACACAATTGTCAGTAATTTAGGTAACCACTAGTAATGATAAGGAAGAAAGGTTAGTTACGACCAATGGCATGAAACAACACGTATAATGTGAGGCAACGAGAGATGATGCACAGGAGATGACGGAGAGAGAACGTGGTCTTTATATTCATCACTAGGGCAAAGGACAACATGAGAGGTGGATAAGAGAAGAGAGTGAACAAACAATAGGAAAATAAAGTGAGGGGGAAGGAGGTGTTGTTGTGGTGAGCATTGAATGTAGGGGAAGAGAAAACCAGGACCACAATGACAACAATAAAAATGACACAAGAGGCATTTAAAATTAGTGGAATTGTAGGTTTTGCTATGTTATGTGCTAGATATTGTGTGCTAGGAAAAAGTCTATTCAGATTTGACACTTAAGAATCCATGAACACATAGAATCATATGGTACGATTCTACGTAAATGATATATTTAAGAAAGGAAGTAGGTTATCATTTATTCATAATTAACCTATGAAAAAAGACACATAAGAAAGTCACAAAAGTAAGGAAAGTAAAGCTAATACACATCAATGAAATTTAGAAAATAATGTCACAAAAATTTACTTTCTTTCATCTATATTTTCCACTTGTTTCTTTCACTTTTAATAATTCTATCATAAATTTATTGAAAGAAAACTTCAATGATTTGAGAATGCCCCACTAGTTATCAAGTAAGTTATGATTTTATTCTTAACATTTAAAAATATTAATAATTTCATGTCATGATAAAATTTGTTATTTTTCTTGAAATTGGAAATTAATGTGAGTGCTATGATATTTACTTCTTTGATTTGAAATTAAAGTTTATTATCTTCCTAAGACACTAATAGACAGAAGGAAAGTTAAAAGCCTTTTACTTCTTTGGTTTTCCTTAATTGCTTCTTCTTATTGTCCAAACGAAGAATACATGAAAAACGTGTGACTCCACATCATTTCCATGTAAATATCTTCCCACTTGCATTGACTATTTGAAAACATATTTAGGTTTCTCCAAACCATCATGCATCTTTGAAATATAGAAAAGGATGGGTGGCATATTCTTCGCTTTCCTTTTCATTTTTCTGTCAAGACAAATATCTTATCGATGAATTAGCTACTATTGATCATACTTTGCACACATCTTGTCTATCCCTTAAAAATCCATAGCCTAGTACTTGATAACCATGTCGTTCTTTCTAGAATAGCAAATGTAGGGCAAAACAAAACGTAAATGTGCGATCATATTAAACAATAAAATTATATTTCTATGTATGTAGTAAATATGTTTACATTTTTTTTTGAGAAAACAAAGATAATGAACTTTTCTTCAAATATAAGTAAATCTAGACTCAAGTTCTGTTAAATTACAAATAGAAATGACTCATCACCACAAGTTGCATAACTAATTAGGTTTTTTTGTAAAGGTATTCTTTAATGACTACTTTAATGTTATCTATTTAAGGAATCACAACTTGTTTGCTAGTTATACATAATATTGCGAGGAAAGAGTAACATGATGTCTCGCCTTACATGTTTGATAAAAACCATGAAATATAACAATTTGAAGTAAAAAACAATTAGTGACACTATTAATGACAAGGAAGGGAGGATGGTCGCAACCTATGGCAGGAAAGAGAGCGTAGCGACAATGTGAGATGATGAGAGATGATTCAAAAGAGATGACGAAGAGAGGACTCGGAGTCTATAACATAAAAAAAACATTTAAATTTTAAGTAGAATTGTAGGTTATGCTATATTATACGCTAGATCTTGTGTGCTAGAAGAGAAAGATCTAATTTGGATTCGACACTTACATATTCATGAACACAGATTCTATGTTCTAGCATGCTATTTTATTTATATAGGATGATATAGTAGTCATTTTTTTCCATAAAGAAGACTTGTAAAGGATATATTTATGAAAAGTGATTAGGTTACCATTTATTCATATTTAACCTATGAAAAGATATGCAAAAGGGAGCTACAAAAGTAAGGAAAGTAAATCTATGACACGATTAATGAAATTTAGAAAATAATGTCCCCAAAATTTACGTTCTTTCATCTTATATTTTTCGCTTGTACTTTCTTTCACTTTTAATTGTTCTTTTACAAATTTCTTGAAATAAAACTTCAATGATATGAGAATGCCCACTAATTATTAAGTAAATTATGATTTTATCCTTAACATTTAAAAATATGTAACGATCTCATGTCATGTTAAAAGTTTATTATTCTTCCTGAGATTTGAAATTAATGTGAGTGATTTGATATTTAAGATGATACTTCCACATCATTATGGAAATCGTCTTAACTACCTTAAGTGCTATGGTTACATAAAGGCAATTATTAAATACTGTACTGTTAGTAATATGCTTAATAAATCATGTTACATTGTTTTTTTCTTTTAACTAATGGGTTCACCTGTACAGAGTCAACCTCTGCAGCAACCAATGCAACAGCCAAGCCAACAAGTTACTGGAAGTTCGGCTGAAGGAGAGCAAGAGGGTGCAGTTGGTGGAGAAAGAGGGAATGCAGATGGTGGAATACCACCAGAAACCTTTTCTTGACTGTGAGAAAGCTTATTATATGGTCTGGAGAGTAATTAATGGCTGAGTTCTGGTGACGTTTTTCTTCTTCGTTTATAATTTTATGATGAATGTTAGCAAATCCGCCAAAAAAGTAGAAAGGTGAAAAAAAGGATGGGTTTTTAAGAGACATGAGTGGAGCAGTACCATAACTATCGTTGAACTTTGATTGAAAAATGAAATGCAGTTTTATATTTAGTTGGATTAACGATTTGTCTAAATTGCTATAAGTTCTATGATTCAGTCTCATTTTTTCCATCAATATATATGTCCTTATACTAATACACTAGCTATGTACATAATCATATGACTATCTCTGAAACATTACTGATGGCTGATTTTTCTTTGACTTGACTAAATTCAAACTTGTCATTCCTCTTGAATTTTGTTGGCATAAGAGTTTTGAGATGATAATTTATACATATCTAGCAAACAAAATTTTTTAATTTGATTCGTGCGAGGTAGGTTGCTTTAACCTGTTTCAATTTGTGGTACTATATACATGCATTGTGCTTTGATATCTCTTGCAACATTATAGAGATTGAGACAAGGAACTGTATGCAGCACACCTTGGATGCATGATAGGGGATTAGTAGAAGTGGAGACCAGGTCAAGTCCATGTAACTGCTTCATGCGTCTTTACGTGTCTCTACGTAAATTTCTCTGGTCTTATCTAACCTCTCTTAAGCTAGATGACATCCCATGGGCTGGCCATAATTGGAAACCTCAATATATAACAATTTACACCCAAACGATAAAAGGTGCTGCTCCTCCTTTCGTCCCACCCACTTGTCTGTAAAGTAGATAGATCAATGGTTAACTCCAATTGGCTTTCTAAATTCCCAACTGCCAGAGGTTGACACACTCTTCTGCTCAACACTTGTACACTTGTCCAGAGGTTCAGATAAAAACGGTCAAATATGAACATTTTTTTTGTCTGAATACTCGTTCAAATATAACATTTTTTGTTTGTATGCCCGAAACTCAAATTAACAATAGAACAAATTTGGAGTGCCAGATCCCCTATCATGCCGATAGATCAATCACTCAATAGGATAAAACAAAAAAAAAACACTCAAATGGAATGCTACAGACCAAGGAAAACGAGAGGAAAGAGCCAAGCAGGCCATGCTAAAAATCCAAGTCCTTGAAACCAAAGACAAAAACTAGGGCTTAAATGATCAAAATATCGTCAAACTCAATTTCCTTTGTCAAAATCATGCAACCTTGAGGGCAGATAAGTTTAAAGGGGTGGAACAAATCTAGAGTTAATTGGATGGAGATAAAAATACACAACACTTTCATCTCAACACAATGCTCATACATAGGTAAAACTTGATATCTACTAGCACAACTGGTGAGAATAATACCATTCATGATACCCAAGACATTTAAAATAGTTTTCTTTCCCATTACAAAGTCCTTTGGATAACCGTGTCTCGTATTCCATGGAACCAGCCTGGTTTCGCCAAACGTGATCAGAGAAATCGTGATTCAAGTGGAACCCCAGTTCTAGCGCTTCGATTCCACCTTTTCGATGGAAGCGGAGCACTGTAGCATGTGTCAAACTTTTTTTTTTGCCATGACGTGACTTTTTTGCATTTGCTTTTTTTCTTTTTTCCTTTTCTTTTCTTGTTTTCTTTCATTCACATCTTATCCTTATAAAATCATTTATTTATTATATATAAAATATTTATGATAAAGCATTAATATAATATTATTTATTACTTATTATTTCATTAAAAATTTTAATATTTCATTAAATAAAATTAATTAAAAAACGCTTTTTGTATATAAATAATTTATTTTTTGATAAAATTTTTTCCATAAAAACTTTTATTTTATAATTTTATTTTTATTAATAATAAGATTATACTTTATAATTATAATAATTATTTTAAATTCAAAATCTACCAAAAATTCATTCATAACTCCCTAGTTCCTCGTCATTACGTTTCACTTCATCCAAACACACGAACTAATCTGTCAATTCAACTATTCACCAAAAACTTAAGTGAAATCGCAGTCCTATTCTCAACGACTACCTAAATGATTCCCACCTCTGTTTTGTAATTCCTAACTTGATCCATCTTGGCAAAAATTCCTCCTCTCCTATTTCTCACACGGAAATAAAAAAATGCATTCTAGTCCATACTCCTTGGAAAAGCTCCTAATCCAAATGAATTCAATCTAGAGTTCTATAAGGCCGTGTTTGGATTAAGAATTTATAGTCCTCATTAGTTCTTGGGAACTAATCAATTTGATAGAATAGTTTATGCATGATATTTGGTTGAAAAGTGTAATGATGAGAATTTGAAAAGTCGATTTGATAGATAAGTTTTAGTAGGTGTTTGGATAAAAAGTAAAAACTAAAGATATAATTATTATTTTATTATGTATAAATTCATAGTAAATTAAAATATTATTTATTTAGTTAAAATAATTATTTATGAAAAATATTTATATTGATATTATAATTTATGAAAAATAAGAATATTTTAATTTATTATTTTCCATGTGTTTTAATATTATAATTTTTTTAAAAAATATTTATATTAAGTTAAAGAATTATTTTATAAACTGAATAATATTATATTCATAAATAAAATATTATATTTGGTTATTATTTAAGAAAATATAAAAATAGTTTAACAAATAATATCAAGATTAAGCAATATTTATTAATTAAAAATATAATAAAAAATTAAAAGACAAAAAGAAGAAAAAGCAAAAAAAAAAAATAGCACGGGCGAGAACATTAAAGTTCTCCAAAATGGAGAACCACCATCACGTGTCCAAAACTCGACGGTTCTAGTCACGCATGGTGTATGGCAAAAAGTACCGAAACTTGGGCCCAAGTTCTAATACCAAACACAGCCTAAAAATATTGGGACATAAGAGGAAATGATATATCCCCTGCCATCTTGGCCCGTTTGGATAAATTCTTTAAAATCTCGTAGAAAAATTTTGTAATCTTGACTTAACTCCCAAACTCGTAACCCAACCGGAGCATCTATTCGTTGTAAAGCAAAGAAACTAAATTCTTTCTCTTATTACAATTTTTGCAATCATTACAAATGGGGCCCACAAAAATAAACCTGTTTGGATCAACATGTGGGATTAAGACCTTTATCCCCACGCTAACCTCAATCCAAACGGACCTTGGGGTTCTTTAACCGCGACACATTGTCGGCAGAGCGGGAACACACTGCACTCATTTTCATCCGTAAAAAGCTTTGCCCCCAGCCAATCTCATGCTTCTGCCCCTTTGCTATTTGTAATATCATTCATAGGGCAATAGCTAAAATCCTAGAAATAGAAAAAAAAGCACACTATCTGCAATCATTGACATCAGACAATTAGCTTTCATTACTGGAAGAATTATAACATTATGACAGTTTAAGAAGTTTCCCACTCGCTATCTCAAGGCAGGAAAATATTCTTCATGATCAAAGTTGATATGGCCAAGTCTTTTAATTGTGTTGTGAAAAGTCATCCGTACAGCCATGCGACTAATGAACTTTCCTAACATATTCATCTTGTGAATTCAGACTCGCATTCAATTGCCTAAATTCTCTTGATGCATAAATTGATATTCAGCCATGTGATTAATGAACTTTCCAGACAAATTCATCCTTCTAATTCAGACTTGCATTCAATCGCCTAGGTTCTCTTGCTGCATAAATGGTACTCAGCCCTCCTACTTACCATTTCGTCAGGCAAGGTGATACACTATCTCCTTATCTTTTCACTATAATTACTGAGGTGCTATCTTCTTTATTACATCATGCTACTATTGCTGGCTCAATTGTTCACACTAAGCCACCTACTAAATGTAGATATCGATGGCCTGCTACTCTATTTAGTTACCAATCTTAGAAACACTAGAAACATTTCAAAAATCCTGCAAGTTTACTATTAAGTTATATTAACGGCAATGCATGCATGTGTTGCACAAACTTCCATCAGATGCAGTTACAAGTATGTATCGGACTTCGCCCAGTTTGGTTAAGGATTACCGATTTTAAAAACAAATAACAGTTTCATAGAGAATAATGATTTAACGAATGGATAATAATGAATAGTAAATGATGATTAGTGAATTAAACATTCCGTGTCTAGTAAATTTAAATTTAACGATAGAATTAGCTGATAAATATAAAATAATATAATTAGATATATTATAAATTATTTAATTCAAGCACTATACAAATGCTATTATAATGAAATAAATAATTATTTATATCTCAATTAAATGAAATAAAATCTCACAATTAATTTTATTGTTAAAATATATAGAAATTTATATTGATAATAAATTTTATATAGTGCACGCATGATATAAAAATATTGATAATTAAATTATTTTTTATTAATTGTTAACATATAAATAATTCGTAATTAATTAAGCATGAATATAAAAAGAAATATAGTTGAATAATGATAAAATAAAAATGAGATAATAATAAGATAAGTTGATAAAGAAATAGTGTATTTGAATAAGGTGTGCGCTGTGCATGCAATCCTAGTTTTACTTTCCGTGGTGCTTTTCCCTCTTTGCCCTCGTGTGCTCGCACCCTTTGAAGAGATCATACCAAGAGAGGATTCATCCTTCGGGCCCATAGAAATGTCATTTTCGAGACATGCACCTTCCCGTCAGCTCCTCTAAGCATTCCCCTCCTGTCCGATCCCAACCAAGTGCGCTGCTGCGTTTTTAGATCTGGATCCCCGGACGCTGCAGGAAATTGTACTCCTTTTTTGTACCTCGAGGAAGATTTAGTGTGGAAGCAGCGGTACGTGCAGTAGTAAGCTTTCTTGTCGATCGGTGATTCTTGTTCCTTCACCATGGCGGGTTGCTATGCGGATGCCGAATGCGCATATGGGAGCCCCCGTCGCATGACCGCGGTGTTGCCAGTGCCAGCGGCCTTCAAACTGTCGGGAAGATCCACCCGCAATGCTTCGAGGATGGAGAGAGCCATGGTCGGCGAGTGGCCTCCCAAGGATTGGATTTATAGCGGGCTTAACCACCCAGATGGCGAGCATATCCATGAATATGTTGACCCTATTCATGGAGGCCCCAATGGTGGTGGCAACGGAGTCGGAGTTGTTCTGCCGATCGATCAGCTGTCAAGCTATGCAAGGAGGTACCCGGGCGAGTACCGGGTTCCTGATCACGGCTTTGGGATTCCGAAGGCACCGCCGACGGCGCTCGGAGTTTATGGAGGAGTTCCGCCGATGGGTCATCCATCAAGTTATGAATGGGGATTTGCTAGTTGCAGCTTCGGGATTCCCATGACTCCCCCGACTGTAAGAGTTCCGTCGACGGGTCAGCCATGGAGCTACACATGGAGTAATCTCGGTGGAGTATGCGGTTCCTGATCCTGGCGTCGGGGTCCCTGATCATGGTTTTGGGATTCCTGATTTCAGCTTTGGGGCTCTTGAGAGTGGCTTCAGGTTTCACAGGACTCCCCCGACCATGAGCAGCAGTCACAACGTCAGGACGGGACGTGCGTCGGCGGAGAAGGGAGCCAAGCAGGCCCGGAGTAAGCCGGAGGCTGCGGCTTCTGGTTCCGTTCGAGGAAGAGAGACCTAACCATGTTGTTGGAAGGATTCACAGTGATCGAAGAAGTATGCAAAGGAGCGAAAAGTATTGGGCATAAGGATAAGGTAAGCTCCAATTCAGATCATGATCTTCCAAATTGTTTCCTTTGTTGAATCACTAACGTTTCCTTTTCTCTCTACCAAAATGTTTCTTCTTTTGCTAGATCTCCTGGAATAAGGAATCCATAATGATACTGAGCACAAACTCGCTTTCTAATGTAGTGGAGATATCCCTATCTCAGTCCAAGATATTTAGCTACAATTAAACAACATGCAAGTTTATCATAAAAAAATTCTGTAATGCATGATTATTACATCTTGAGTAAATGTCACATTACCAATCAAATCTTTAGAGATAGTACTAGTAATTCAAGATACAACCAACACATTACATCTCCTTCATTGTGGATGCAAATGTTCATCAAATTGATCCAATTTACAAGTACCATAATCAAAATCTTGTTCATTCTTTCCAACTAATGTGTTATACTTTACATTGCCCCAAATCAAAATCTTGTTCATTCTTGCTCTGATACCATGTTGAGATGCGTAGTTTGGGGGAAATTCAAACTAATTTTTATTATGAATTGCATCAGATGAAAACTTCCCTTCTTTGCCTCTTTTATTATATGCTACATGGTTTGCTATCTACATGTAACATTCAACTTACGGTGCGCCTCAACTACAATACAAACTAAATATAACTGTCATTCAAATATTTATAATTACATAATACTAACATGTATCATCTTCTTTGTATGCTATATACATTCATATACGATAATTTCCTATAGTTAGCTAACTACGTCTATGACACTAATTGTTTTTGTCTTCAAATTGTTATATTTCATGGTCCTCCATTAGAAATGTAAGGTGAGACATCGTGTTACTCTTTCCATGCAATTGAAAACAAGTTGTGATTCCTTAAATAAATAGTATTAAAATAGTCATTAAATAATACCTTTCCAAAAAATCCTAATTAATTATGCAACTTGTGGTGACGAGTCATTTCTAGTTGTAAACATATATATTACATGCATGGAAATATAAATTTATTGTTCGATATGACCTCTAAGTACATTTTTTTTGCTAATTCATTGACGAGATACTTGGCTTTACAAAAAAAAAGAAAAGGAAAGGGAAGGATATGTCACCCACCCTTTTTTAGATTTTGAAAAAATCATGATGATTTGGAGAATCTTAAATATGTTTTCAAAAGACCACTGAAAGTGGAAAGATATTTACGTAGCAACAATATGGAGTTGTTCATGTCTTTGATGACTTCTTTCTATGGATATCAAGAAGAAAGAATTAAGGAAAATTAAAGAAGTAAATAAGAAAATGGATGAAAAACTTGCATACTTAATTTTATCAATAGAGTTTTAACTTTTCTTCCATCTATTAGTGTCGCCCTTACAATTTCCATGGAGTCGTAGATGTCCTACCACTGACATTTAGTAGTCCCTAAAGAATAATTAAATTGTAACATGATGTGAAAGAGCCTCCATTATAGCTTTCTATTATTCACAATTGGATTTTCATATAATATAGTTTTAATGTTCCCCCAAATTGATTTAGATAGACAAAATAATGAATTTAAGTAACAAAATCAGGAAAGAGAATGAATTCTTTGCTGAATTAATTCTATGGAAAGACCATCTTTTAGATGCAAAGAAAATAATATACACATATTACGTCCCAATAATCAACTTAAATTTGTGGGGACTATTGTAGGATATTTGGGAATATTTTCATTGTTATCTCATTATGTTTTTTTATGAAAAAGATCAATCTAAAGAGGGGAGTAAGGTTCTCAGACATATACAATTGGACATGATTTGTAAGTGAGATTTTTTTTTTGCAAAATTATGCTCAATTTCATATTATTTATACAATTTAAAGATGGGAAACCATCAACATGTTTGACGTGAGCAATTTTGACCAAAGGCTTTGTCACAACGATGTTTTAAACCAAAATGCATCAATTTGAAATAGTAGAATCGACTCTCCAACTTGTAGCTAATGATATATGTGAGCATGATGTGATTGAGTTGTGTTGCGCATGTTTATCAATCTTTATCAAACCTTGTTATGCACATGACAACAATATATCTAATGTTAATCAGGAGGAACTATCTGATACTATATTCATTTTTTATTCTCCTTTCAGGGTTTTCAAGAAAGACTACTTGCTGATCCCAAATTTTTGCATCGCTTAGCCATTGAAGAGGCCATATCCATATCAACAACTCTTCTGGCACAATATGAAAGGCGCAAAGGGTGTTTCTTCGAAGAAATTGACTATGTTCTAACTGATACCATCAGAGGCTCAGTTGTTGATTTCTTTACCGTTTGGCTTCCTGCTCCAACACTTTCATTTCTGACTTACACTGATGATAGTTCCTCTGAGAGCTTTGAATTACTGAAAGGCATTCTTGGATCCTTCCCAGATAATGCCTTTCAGAAGAATGTCGTCGGAAAGGAGTGGAATTTGAGTCATAGATTTGCTTCAGTGCTTGTTTGTGGCATGAAACTTGCTGGTGTTGGGTTTATATCTAGTATTGGAGCTGGAGTTGGTTCAGATATTCTTTTTTCTGTTCGCCAAACTCCGAAACATGCATTAGCTGCATCAACAAATCGTAAAAGGACACCAATATTAAAATCAGCATTGGTATATGGATGTTTCCTAGGGACATCAGCAAATCTCCGTTATGAGGTATCCTTCATTGCAAGTATAATAAGGAATTAATTTTCATGAATATTGTGAAACTCTTTGTACTTTAGATGTAGTCATGAGGCAAGAGTGAACAAGATAAAGTGACAAATAATATACAATGATTTGCTACTATGGTCATTTGCATTTATCGCAAAACTTACAATATTTGTAACATTACTATTGGAGATGTTTGGTATTGGCCACGTTTTCTTTGAATGTAGCATTACTATGTTTTCTTCCATTTATCAAAGTTTCCTACCTGCCTCTAGGTGGATGTAGTACTCAAACCATGAGATAGTAACTTCTTTTATAATTAGAAACAATAATAAGGTGTTACATACCAGAATAGACCGATTTGATTTATCACCCTTTAATTCAAATTAGCAAAAGCAATGTCTCCTTGCAAAATATGGATTCCAAACATTCATGATCTTCTATTATGTTATAGTAACTTACAATTATAAATAAAAAATGGATTGGGACAATTAGACCTCTACTGAACAAATCATAAAATGGAACCTCAACTTGCTATTGAAGTATATTCTTCTTTCTTATCAATAAAACCCCTTCCCAGACTGTACAAGCTTCTTCCAAAGCATACATATTATGTGGAATCATATTTGATGAAAGTCGTATGTATAGCTTGGAGGGAAATCTTTTATATCTTTCGATATCAACATCATTTTATTTAGATCACTATAAACTACTACATGTACAAATTCATGTACTTAGATGGGGGGAACTCTTCACGTAGTTCGAGGAGTCATGGGAATTTTATACTCCATCAGGTTATTCCATCCATAGCTTGATGGATGATGCATCACAAAACTCCTCCATGAACTCTGCTTGCCGACGTCAGAATCGCAAAGTCGCGATCAGGAATCCGATATTCGCTTGGGTATTGTAACGCCCCGGGACCCTCGTGACTTTTACATACTCAGAATCGAGACTTTTACAATTCTCTATAAAATAATTTTACAAAAATATAAACTATAAAATGCAAAATAATAGGGACTAAAGAACTCAAAAGGACTCAATCTATAGTCTCCACTATGCTATGTGCAACATCCTTTTGCCACTGAGTTGAGCCACATGTAGAATCATCCTTTATATCAATCCCCTCATCTGCATGGATTCAGGTATAAGAAAAATTTGAGTATAAAAATACTTAGTACGTAGGGACTAATCATGATAAATAAACGATAATCAATAATGCTCAAGATATGAACAATAAATCAATTGAGCACATGGAATAATATCATATGATAATCAATATATCATGATGTCAATAAATCAATAGAACGATACAATGCCATAATCAATAAGTCAATGAGACAATAGATCAACATAACAATATAATAATCATTGAGCAATGAATCAACATAATATCGGATCAATAAAACTATGGATCAATGTAATTATAAATTCCATGCATGGATCAACATAGTAATGGATCAGGCTAAGGTCAAAAGACCAATCAATAACAATAACAATTATCCATTAACAATTTCGATAGGTCTGATAAATATGGCATTGTTAAGTTAATGATTTTCAATCCAATAATCAATGGTCATTGACCAATAACAATTCAATTCAATGAGCGGAGGCAATGCCAATCAATGTTAGTTTCCGAATGACAATGATCTATACAATTCAATTTGATTCATTTCAATTCTATTATCAGCTATAGGAGTTATCTAATACAATAGAAAGCGCTCGGTCTTCATGTCTCTTTCATGTAGGCCAATAGGTGATATCAATACATGGCAAGCTGTCCTCTAATAATAGCACTAATAATTATTCGTGATGACGGGGGACCATGACCAATCACATGACAACCATAGCTTTTCTAAAGAATGACGTTTCAAATCTTTAGGTACACTATTTGCCCCATACAATAACAATAATAAATATAGCCTAGGAGGCTTAGAGACAAACATAGTACATGGAGGCAGTAGCTTTCAACTTTTATCTTGTTTACTTAACACATCTATCTTTTAATAATTTAGTTTAGGTTTAACAAGACTCAATCAAAAGAAAAGTGCTGAATCGATACTATAATCAATGACATGATTGGATATGCTAACAATAGGATCAATATGATGACAATGAAATCAAATTTGATCATGCTATAATCAGATAAGATAATACTCTCATGACCAGATACAATAACATATGATTAGATATGATTATAAATACATTAGATATGATGACAATAAAATCAACTATGACAATGATGTGATCCAAAATAATTAATAACAATAATAATTCAATTATGTATAATCCAATATGTCAAACTATGTTTTCTGCCTCCAAAACTCGACCCGTGTTTGGGGAACGTTCGATATGCCTCGTCCGTCCAATGTGCCGCAACCCGAGCCATGTCAGCACTAATCCCAGGTCGGGCTATAGGGAACCCTAGCCGATATGAACTCGGTCTGGTTCTGACTCCGAATTGCACCGAGTTTTATGCGACTCTGGCCGAGTTCTGCCGTCGACAAGAAGTCGCGTCTGATGCGACTTTCCATCCACTATAATTATACCATACAATATATGATCAATGCAAATCTATATTAATGAAATCTCGGTACATGAAAAAAGAGAATAGAGTTTCATGTTGTGGGAAACCAACGGATGATCCCCTATGTACCTAAAGTTGGTTGAAAAACTAAGTGAAATGCCTCTGCTGGAAATATGCACGAATGCTAAACTTTGGATGATGATTCCTCTTTGTCCGCGTATCTAAACGCACGACCAACACTTGGACGAAGATCTCCTATATGTCGGCTTTGAAACTAGCTGTCGGATGCCCTCTAGAATGCCTCAGTTTGGATGAAAATGAGTGGGGCTCGTATTGCATAAATTCTATTTTTCCAATAATAATTTTCAGCCACCTTTTAATGTCAATTTATAATTATAAACTGGGGTTTTGACTTCTATTAGGCATTGGATTCTTTTAGGATTAATCCTGATCATCCAAACTTATATTGTCACGACTTTGGCCGACGATTTCCTTATAATGTCGCGACTTTGGCCGACGATTTCCCTATATTGACGTTAAAAAATCTTCGGCTACCACTTAGATCTTGTTCTCCTCTGTCAGGGCTTAAAATGGTATATCGTCCTTGCTCTCAGGTTCCTTGATTTGTGATAAAATGAAGGAGAAAAAGAGGCTCCTGTGCAAAAATTTTGTGAAGATGTAATATTTTCTAGCCACCATTTAGGCCATTTAAAAGTTTTTTATACCCATTGAACCTTGGGCTACTTCTCCATTAATCATGACTATCCATCATAATTATTATCTTTTAAATATTCAGATTTAATTAAATTCGAATTTCACTAATTTATTGCATAATCATGCTTAACAAAATCCATCTCTATTCAAATTTCTTTTTATCCTTTCCATAACTTCTCTCAATCCAACTCTATCTCTATCTTTTATCAATAACTTATGTTAACTAAACTATACCTTTATTTTATCTTTTTATTTTCTTCATCTATCTAATTTTCAGAATTAATTAATATAATAATATTTTATCACCTAATTTTTAATTAAAATTAATAAATATTATTTATTATTTTAATGGAGAATATTTTTTATGTCATAGGACTCTCAATCATATCTATTTTGGAGTTCTTTAATCATTAAACATTCTTTTAAATTTCAAATCAAATTGAAATCTTTAATCACAATCTAATCACAATTTCTACTCCCAATAGAATTAAATATTTCTTATTTTTTCTTTCTAATCATACTTTTAGTTTATAAATTATTTTATTGACCTATTGAAATTTTGAGTCCGGCATTAGAAAGGTGTCACTACAAGAAAATCGTGATTTTCCGACGGATAATTTCTAACGGTTCTAAATTCGTCGCAATTTGCGACGGATTTTTCGACGGTTTCGTTTCCGACGGATTTTTCGACGGTTATGACCGTCGGAAATGATTTATATTAATATTTAATTTTTCGACGATTAGGAACGTCGATATTTCTGACAGATATCCATCCGTCACAATTTTCAATGACTTTTCCGACGGTTACGACCGTCGGAAATGAAAATTTTAATTATGCATTTTTTTATATTATTATTCAATTTTTCCGATGAATTTTCCGACGGTCACGACCGTCAGAAATAAAAAATAAATTATGGAATTTATTATATTATTATTTAATTTTTCCGATGGATTTTCCGACGGTTACGACCGTCGAAAATGAAAAATTAAATTATATATTTTTTTATATTATTATTTAATTTTTTGATAATTAGGAACGTCGATATTTCCGACGGATATCCATCCGTCGCAAAATCCGCCGCAATTTCCGAAGATCGTAACCGTCGGTAAATCAATTATAATGTCATATAAAGAATATTTTATTAATATAACTAGCGACAGCCCAAACCATCGCAATTACCGATGATTTTGACCATTGGTAAGGATTACCGACAGTTTTGACCGTCGGTAACGATTACCGACGGTTCAAACCGTCGGTAAAATAAAAAATGAACATTATATATAACTAAATATATTTTCGACGGTCACAACCGTTGGTAATTATAAAAAAATTAATATTTACATTTTCGATGGCCAAAACCGTCGGTAATTAAAATCTCGTTATCCCGCTTCTTTTTTCCCTTTTCCCGCTTTCGTTATCCCTTTATATTCCTCCTCCCTCTTCTCTCTCTCCCTCCTCCCTCCGCTCCTCTCTCTCTCCCTCCTCTCCTCTCTCTCTCCCGGTCGCGAGCACCCTCTCCCGCACCGGACGCCGGTGACCCGATCCGGCCGCTAATTTTTTTATATTTAAAAAATTATTTGCGACGGTTGCGACCGCCGAAAGAGCGACGGTTGCGACGCCCGTCGAAAGTTTCGACAGTTGCGACCGTCGAAAAGTTGCGACGGTTCGAACGGACGGCCTTTTCCGGCGGTTGCAACCGTCGAAAATATCGACAGTTCGGACCGCCGGCCTTTTTCGGAGGTTGCAACCGTCGGAAATTTTGACGGTTCGAACCGCCGGAGACTTTTCCGGCAGTTGCAACCGTCGGAAAATTTTGACGGTTCGAACCGCCGGGGACTTTTCCGACGGTTCGGACCGTCGATATTTTCGACGAATTTTTTTCAACCGTCGCAAACCGGTTTGCGACGAGCGTTTTTCCGACGGATCGATTCTGACTAAAAACCGTCGGAAATTACGTTACCGATGGGTTTCGGGCTGATTACCGACGGTCCGGACCATCGGTAATCAGCGTTTTTTTAGTAGTGTGTGTGCCCTGAAAATGGCATTTACAAGGGTATAGAATGAATCCTTGTTCGTATAATCTCTCCAAATGATGCCAACGGGAGAGGGCAAAGAGGGAAAAGCACAAGAGAAAGAAACGATAATTGTATTCTGGATTTTGATTTCCAATCAATGTTATTGTCAGATTCTGTTCTGTCGGTTAGTATATATTTTGTTTTTTCCTTGAAGTCAAATGCTTATTTTAAATTTCTTATATTAGTTAAAAATAAAAATGTCCCTCTTTATGATAATAAATGTGTTCACTTTTTCTACTATTGAATGTTTCTTTTTTTCCTTTATAACGTCTAAATTTAAATTATTGCATTCACTCATTAATTCACACCGGTGTTAATGCTACAATTATATAAGTAAATATATTGCCAGTCCCCTGTAATAAAGTTCAATCCACAAGGAAAATAAATAGCTCACTGGAATCACAAGAATTTATTATGATATCATGGAATTCATAACTGGAGTTCCCAGGAAACAGTAATGAATCATAACTGGTTCCGGTGATTATTATGCTACGGTTATATAAATTAAAAAGATTATTGGATTCAGTTACCCTGATATCGTAATAAATTCTTGTTATTCCAATGAGATATTTATTTTCCTTATGAATTGAACTTTATTAGAGGGGACTGGATATATATATTTACTTATATAAATATTGTAGCATTAACGACGGTAATAATTGATTATTGAATACAGTAATATAAATTTAGACATTACAAGGAAAAAAACACATTAATTCAATAGTAGAAAAAGTTAACACATTTATTTTCATAAAAAGTGGGACTATTTTATTTTTAATTTATACAATAATAAATCAAAAACAAACATTTGAGATAAAGACAATAAAAACAAAAAAAAAGTTTGTTGAACTTTTGGTAGTAACGCTGTGCGCTGTGCATGCAATCCTAGTTTTTCTTTCCGTGGTGCTTTTCCCTCTTTGCCCTCATGTGCTCGCACCCTTTGGAGAGATCATAGCAAGAGAGGATTCATCCTTCCGGCCCATAGAAATGTTATTTTCGAGACATGCACCTTTCCGCCAACCCCTCTAAGCATTCTCCTCCTGTCCGATCTCGACCAAGTGCGCCGCTGTGTTTTTAGATCTGGATCCCCGGACGCTGCAGGAAATTGTACTCCTTTTTTGGACCTCGAGGAAGATTTCTTGTCGATCGGTGATTCTTGTTCCTTGACCATGGCGGGTTGCTATGCGGATGCCGGACACGCATATGGGAGCCCCAGTCGCATGACCGCGGTGTTGCCGGTGCCGACGGCCTTCAAAGTGTTGGGAAAATCCACCCGCAATGCTTCGGGCATGAAGAGAACCATGGTCGGCGAGTGGCCGCCCAAGGATTGGATTTATAGCGGGCTTAACCACCCCGACGGCGAGCATATCCATGAATATGCTGACCCTATACATGGAGGCCCCGGTGGTGGTGCCGACGGAGTCGGAGTTGTTCCGCCGATGGATCAGCCGTCAAGCTATGCAAGGAGGTACCCGGGCGAGTACCGGGTTCCTGATCATGGCTTTGGGATTCCGATGGCTCCGCCGACGGCGAGCGGAGTTAATGGAGGAGTTCCGCCGATGGGTCATCCATCAAGTTATGAACGGGGGTTTCCTAGTCGAAGCTTCGGGATTCCCATGACTCCCCCGACTGCGAGAGTTCTGTCGACGGGTCAGCAGTGGAGCTACACATGGAGTAATCCGGTGGAGTACGCGGTTCCTGATCCTGGCGTCGGGGTCCCTGATCGTGGTTTCGGGATTCCTGATTTCGGCTTTGGGGCTCCTGAGAACGGCTTCAGGGTTCACAGGACTCCCCCGACCATGAGCAGCGGTCACAACGTCGGGAAGGGACGTGCGTCGGCGGAGCAGGGAGCCAAGCAGGCTCAGAGTAAGCCGGAGGCCGGGGTTTGTGGTTCCCGTTCGAGGAACAGAGACCTAACCATGTTGTTGGAAGGATTCACAGTGCTCGAAGAAGTACGCAAAGGAGGGAAAAGTATTGGGCATAAGGATAAGGTAAGCTCCAATTCAGATCATGATCTTGCAAATTTGTTTCCTTTGTTGAATCACTAACGTTTCCTTTTCTCTCTACCAAAATGTTTCTTCTTTTGCTAGATCTCCTGGAATAAGGAACCCATAATGATACTGAGCACAAACTCGCTTTCTAATGTATGGAGATATTCCTGTCTCAGTCCAAGATATTTAGCTATAATTAAACAACATGCAAGTTTATCATAAAAAAATTCTGTAATGCATGAGAGACAAGTGATGTCTCAACACATGTTTGCAAAATACAAGCATCCATGTTCAGATATGAGTAAAAAAATTTGATTCAATTGTTCAGCAATGTACGTGAACTTGCTAATGATATTCTCGGTTCAATGCATCAACATGTATAAATATCCAATTTTTATTTTAGGTAGAAATATTAAATTGTTTATCGCATCCATTAATGCAAATATCTTAGTATGGGAATTTGTGCATGTAGTAGTTTACATTTTTATATTTTGCTCTCAAGAAAATGATATGATATGGTATGTAACACCTTATTTTTATTTCTAATTATAAAAGAAGTGGCTATAGATATTTTGCTCCCAAGAAAATATTATGATATAGTATGTAATACCTTATTTTTATTTCTAATGATAAAAGAAGTGACTATCTTGTGGTTTCAGTATTACATCCACATAGAGACAGGCAAGAAACTTCGATCATTGGAAGAGGTCGAGAGATTCAAGACGACTGGCAGCGCAAAGAAACCAAGGCCAATACCAAACATCTCTGCTAGTAATGCTACACATATTGTAAGTTTTATTATAAATGAAAATTATCATGGCAGCAAACCATTGTATATTATTTATTACTTTGTCTTTTTCCTGGTTTTCTCAAGGACTACATCTAAAGCACAAAGAGTTTCACTCATGTTCATGAAAATTAGTTCCTTATTATTAGTATTAGATATCTTGGTCTCGGGGACAGAGGCAGAGGTGCCTGGGAGGGGCCAAGGCTCCTCCCAATTAGTTTAGAAAAAAAAAATATGATTAATATATATTACTCCCCCCCCCCCCCCCACAAGGCTTGATAAAGATTGATAAACATGTGACACACAATTCTCAATCACATCATACTCACATACATCATTAAAAATGAGTTGGAGAGTCCATTCTACTATTTCAAATTGAATACCCTGTTGTGACAAAGCCTTCAGTTAAAATCGCACTTCAATCATATTGATGGCTCCCTATCTTTAGATTGTATAAATAATATGATATAAGAATATGCCCAATTGTATAGTTGTCTCTGCACCTTACTCTGTTAGAATTTGTGAGCTCCGATGATCATTGTCGGAGATAGATTGGAAACTGGACGGAAGAGAGGAAGAGAAAAGGCGAAGGCAAAGAGGAAAAAAAATAAAGAACTAGCGGTAGCAAAGCTAGAGAACTTTTCTACTCGGAAAGTAAAATGTATTACAGAATAATCAAGCTACAAATCACGAATTCACAGCTCAATTTATAGTTGCTATCAACTGATACAAACAAGTAAATCGGTATATCAAAAAATGGTAACAGTGATATAAAAAAAACAACAAACAACTTTGAAGTTGACTCTACAACCCAATTGTCTGAGTGTGCTCACATGCCGGAGATGAGGATGACGCCACATAATCTTCAACATACTTCCCCTCTTTCAACTAATCCTTTTCATAAAAAAAACATACATGAGATAACAAATTTAGATTTTCAATAAGATCCTAGCATAATCACCACAAGTTTAAGTTGATTATTGGCACATAATATGTGTATATTATTTCTTTGCATCTAAAGATGGCCTCTCCATAGAATCAATTCAACTAAGAAATTATTCCTTTTTATTTCATAACTTGAATTCATTATTTTGTATATCTAAATTATATATGAAAATCTAATTGTGAATAATAGAGAACTCTAGTGGAGTCTCTTCCACAACGTGTTACAATTTAATTCTTCTTTTGGGTCAATCAAATGCTAGTGGTAGGACATCTATGATTTCCGTGTTGTCTCCATGGAAATTGTAAGGGAGATACTAATAAACGGATGAAAAGTCAGAAGTCTATTAATAAAATTAAGTATGCCTTTTTTTTCATCCACCTTTTCCAATTTACTTCATTGACTTTCCTTAATTGTTTCTTTTACTATCCATAGAAAGAAGGCATCAAAGACATTAGCGAATCCACATCATTGTCATGTAAATATCTTCCCACATGCATTGACCTTTTGAAAACATATTAAGGGCCCGTTTCAAAACATCGCTGTGCATGCAATCCTAGTTTTCCTTTCTGTGGTGCTTTTCCCTCTTTGCCCTCGTGTGCTCGCACCCTTTGGAGAGATCATACCAAGAGAGGATTCATCCTTCGGGCCCATAGAAATGTCATTTTCGAGAGATGCACCTTCCCGCCAGCCCCTCTAAGCAATCCCGACCAAGTGCGCCGCTGCATTTTTAGATCTGGATCCCCGGACGCTGCAGGAAATTGTACTCCATTTTGTACCTCGAGGAAGATTTAGTGTGGGAGCAGCAGTACATGCGGTAGTAAGCTTTCTTGTCGATTGGTGATTCTTGTTCCTTGACCATGGCAGGTTGTTATGCGGATGCCGGATGCTCATATGGGAGCCCCCGTCGCATGACTGCGGTGTTGCCGGTGCCGACGGCCTTCAAACTGTCGGGAAGATCCACCTGCAATGCTTCGGGCATGGAGAGAGGCATGGTCGGCGAGTGGCCGCCCAAGGATTGGATTTATAGCGGGCTTAACCACCCCGACGACGAGCATATCCATGAATATGTTGACCCTATTTATGGAGGCCCCAGTGGTGGTGGCAACGGAGTCGGAGTTGTTCCGCCTGTCAAAATCCAGCGATCGATCGAGCTTGATAGAAGATGAACACAGCAATGGATCGTAGACAACTGGAATTGGGAAGAAAGCTACTTCTTCTCTTTAATTTTGATGCAGAAAACCAGATCAAGCAAAAACAGATAAAAGCATTCGTGTTTTTATATACAAGAAAACTGAATATATTGGAAGAAATAAAATGAAATACATAAACCGATGTATACACAAGCTGATATATACAAAACAAATCAACCGTTTAACTGTCTGGAATCGGACATCGCTGCTTCCGCCCTTCTCCTCCTTCGCCACTCTGTTTTCAATCAGATTGGAAGATTCTAACAGCCCCCCCGCAAGTTGGAGACTGGAAAACATCGAACAGTCCCAACTTGGACAAAAGAAAATCATGCTGTCGCCGTGAAAGACCTTTAGTAAGAATGTCGGCAAGTTGAAGATCAGTGGAGATATACGTGAGATGAACAAACTGTTGAAGGACTCGCTCTCAAAAAAAATAGCGTCGATGTCAATATGTTTAGTTCGTTCGTGGAAAATAGGATTCTCAGCAATCTGAATTGCAGGACGACTGTTAGAGAAGAGAGGAATAGGCAAGGAAACAGAAATCATGAGCTCATGAAATAAACGTTCGAGCCAGATAAGTTCTGCAACTGTGAGAGCAATGCTCCTATATTCAGCCTCAGTCGATGAATGTGCTACAACCTGTTGCTTTTTAGATTTCCAGGATACAAGGGAAGAGCCAAGCTTGATACAGAAAGCAGAAACAGATCGCCGAGTGGAAAGGCATGAACCCCAATCAGCATTTGAATAAGCAACAAGAGAAACATTAGGAGTTGAAGAAAAAAACAATCCACATCCAGGAGACCCTTTGAGATATCTGACAATACGAATGGCAGCAGCCATATGTGAAGCCTTGGGAGCATGCATAAACTGACTGAGATGGCGAACAACAAAAGTGACCTCAGGACGAGTTTGAGTCAGATGTATTAAACGACCAATAAGTCATTGAAACATTTCAGGATTGCCTAGTACTTGATCAGAAACATCAGTTGAATATTTCTTAGACATGAATTGATCAAACTCAATTGTAGTAAGCTTCAAATTCTCCTCTAAAGGTGTACTCAAGGGCATTGCAGCAGTAAGCCCCATATCAGCAATCAAAGAAAGAATATATTTTCGTTGAGTCAAAAGAATGCCTTTATGATCGTAAGACTTCCATACCAAGAAAGTATTTCTGAGAACCAAGATCCTTTAGTTTAAATTTGTCATGAAGATATGCCTTAGTTTGATCAATTAGTGAAATGGAATTTCCTGTCAGCAATAGGTCATCAACATAGACCAAAATGGCAACATAAAGAGCACCATCTCTTTTTGTGAACAAAGTATAGTCATTGTAACTTTGGACAAAGTGATCGGCAAGTAATACTTCAAAGAATTTTAGGTACCATTGTCGAGAGGCTTGTTTGAGCCCATATAAAGATTTATTGAGTTTGCAAACATGACCATTAGCCAAGAGACCAGGAGGTGGATGCATATAAACCTCCTCAAAGAGATCCCATTCAAAAATGCATTATTAACATCCATATAGTAGATAGGCAAATTATGTTGAGCTGTAGAAATGAGGAATGCTCTAATAGTGACCACTTTAGCAACCGGAGAAAATGTATCCTTGTAATCTATCCCTTCCTTTTGACTAAACCCCTTAGCAACAAGTCGTGCCTTATATCTTTCAATATCACCATTAGATTTGAGTTTTATCTTATATACCCATTTGCAACCAATGGCCTTTTTATCTTTGAGGAGATGAGTGAGAGTCCATGTATTATTAGACATGAGAGCCTAAAGCTCTAGGTCCATTGCCTTTATCCATTCTGGATCAGTGATAGCTTGAGAATAAGAATTGGGTTCAAAAACAGCATCTGTAGCTGCTAAGAAATCAGAACAGGTGCTAGAAAGATTGGCAAAGGTGAAATGTCTAGATAGAGGAAATGAAGCTTGAGAATTCATCACATAGTCTTGCATCCATATGGGTTTTCTAATTTGCCTTTTTTCCTTCACTGCAACAGGAGATATCTCAATGCTTGAATCAACAGGAGTGTTAACAGAAATAGATGTCGAGGAATCAGTAGAAATAATTGGTAATTCAACCTGAAGATTAATTGAGGATGGAGAATGAACAAGTCATCTTCAGGAGTATCAGATATGGGAAAGTAAATTCTGTCAGGGAACAGGTCATCAAGTGCAGGATTGGTGGAGGACAACTTTCCAGTAACCATGTGTGGCCTCTTGATAGAAAATGGAAATACATCTTCATAAAAGATAACATTTCTGCTTACTGATATTTTGTTATTGACAAGGTCAAGACACTTATATCCTTTCTGAGTATTACTATACCCCAAGAAAACAGATGGGTTAGCTCTAGTATCAAACTTGTCTGCAATCTGTAAATTAGTGACATAACATAAGCACCCAAACACTAATATTTTCTAGGCTAGGCTTTTCTCCAAAAAATTTTTGATAGGCTGACTGATCATCCAGCACTTTGAGAGTAATCCTGTTAATCAAGTAAACTGCAGTCCTCATACATTCATCCCAAAACTTGATGGGTATAGAAAATTGAAAATATACTGCTCTAGCAACTTCTAATAGGTGCCTATGTTTTCTTTCCACCAAACCATTTTGCTGTGGAGTATAGGGACATGAGGTCTGATGAATGATTCCCATATCACTTAGAAAGCTGTAGCATTGGTTACTCATAAACTCAACACCATTATCATATCTAATAATCTTGATTTTTTCATCTTATTGTTTTGTCGTGAGATTAACAAATTGTTTCAAACAGTTAATACTATCTGATTTGGACTTCAGTAAGTATATTCATGTCATTCTACTAAAGTCATCCACAAGAGTTAAAAAGTATCTATTCCCAGCAGGTGAAACAAATTTATAAGGACCCATATGTCCATATGAATAGTATGCAATCTGTGTTTACATTGATATCACTCTTTTATATGAAAAGGAACTCTGATTTGTCTAGCTAACGGACAGACATCACATTGTAAATTAGTTCAACAGCCTATGACAACTTTGAGTCTTGGTAAAGGTAGGTGTCCAAGTCTCCTGTGCCACAGCATGGTATTGTCCTCTTGAACAGCAGCTACAACAGCCTCCTTATTGTCAGAAACTTGCATCCTTTTCTCAGCAAAATCCAGGTAGGACAAGCCAATACTTTCTTTACCAATCAGGTGCACCTTCCCATTGTGCAAATCCTATATAATGCAAAATTTTGGAAAGAAGGCAATCGAGCATCCAATATCTTTGGTTAGTTGTGATGCAGAGATAAGGCTAAATTTAAATTCTGGTACATAGAGAACATTTGCCAAACAAAATCGTGAATCAATAGCAAGATACAGAATGTGTGACTGATAACCTATTTCCATTGGGCAAAGTAACATACTTTGGATTGAGTAATGCACAAACATTAAGTAGACAATTCAAGTTTGATGTCATGTGCTGAGTTGCACCAGTATCAATAATCCAAATATTATCTGCAATATGACAAGAATCATTTATTGTATCTGCAACATGGACATTGGCAGCTAACTCAATCTTCTGCTCCTTTTCTATAACTTTTAGAATTATCTGATATTTCTCTTCAGTAAGTACAGGAGCTTTTCCAACATTTTCATTTCTGTGATTTTCAGAATTATCCTTTTGATTTGTACTTGTTAATGCACTATTCTGAATACTAAGATTCTGAAGTGGAATGTAATTCTGATTAGCAGAATTTTGTAAAATGTAATTCTGTTGTACATCACAGCCTTGCAAATTTGAAACATTTGTAGCAACTTGATCCTGATTTCTCCCACCTCTGAATCTTGAACCTGGGGGATAGCCAATTAGTTTGTAGCACTGAGCTCTTGTGTGTCCTGGTTTTTTACAGTGATCACATATAATAGAAGAATTTCTTTTTGGTTTCTGCTGATAATATTGTCTAGTATTAGGTTGACTGAATTGCTGATTGAACTATTTAGTATTAGACTGGAATGCAACTTGTTGATTTGAGATTACGGTCAATCTATTTCTCTATTCCTCTTCAGCAACCATAGAGTAGATTTGATTCAGAGAAGGTAAAGGAGACATCAACAGAATTTGAGACCTGACTTGACTGTAACATTCATTAAGTCCCAATAAAAATTTATATACTTTCTGCTGAAGCATGTATTCAGAAAACTCTTTAGAAGAACCAGAAACTCTAATACTAGGAACCATAAGGGTTAACTCCTCCCACAGAAATTTCAGCTTATTATAGTATTCTTATCACTGGTTAGTATCAGTTTATTCTTCAGAGTATGGATGCTTCTTCATCTATGATTGGGCCTTCTTCTTCTTCTATTAGCATAGATCTGAACAGTCCTCTGTATTTGAATTCCTCTAATACCATGTCAAAATCCAGCGATCGATCGAGCTTGATAGAAGATGAACACAGCAATGGATCATAGACAACTGGAATTGGGAAGAAAGCTACTTCTTCTTCTCTTTCATTTTGATGCAGAAAAGCAGATCAAGCAAAAACAGATAAAAGCATTCGTGTATTTATATTCAAGAAAACTGAATATAACGGAAGAAATAAAACGAAATACATAAACAGATATATACACAAGCTGATATATACAAAACAAATCAACCGTTAACTGTCTGAAATCGGACATCGCTGCTTCCGCCCTTCTCCTCCTTTGCCTCTTTGTTTTCAATCAGATTGGAAGATTCTAACACCGCCGATGGATCAGCCGTCAAGCTATGCAAGGAGGTACCCGGGCGAGTACCGGGTTCCTTATCACGGCTTTGGGATTCCGATGGCTCCGCCGACAGCGAGCGGAGTTTATGGAGGAGTACCACCGATGGGGCATCCATCAAGTTATGAATGGGGGTTTCCTAGTCACAGCTTCGGGATTCCCATGACTCCCCCGACTGCCAGAGTTCCGTCGACGGGTCAGCCATGGAGCTACACATGGAGTAATCCGGTGGAGTACACGGTTCCTGATTCCGGTGTCGGGGTCCCTGATCGTGGTTTCGGGATTCCCGATTTTGGCTTTGGGGCTCCTGAGAGCGGCTTTGGGGTTCACAGGACTCCCCCGACCATGAGCAGCGGACACAACGTCGGGAAGGGACGTGCATCGGCGGAGCAGGGAGCCAAGCAGGCTCGGAGTAAGCTGGAGGCTGCGGCTTCTGGTTCCCGTTCGAGGAAGAGAGACCTAACCACGTTGTTGGAAGGATTCACAGTGATTGAAGAAGTACGCAAAGGAGGGAAAAGTATTGGGCATAAGGATAAGGTAAGCTCCAATTCGGATCATGATCTTACAAATTTGTTTCATTTGTTGAATCACTAACATTTCCTTTTCTCTCTACCAAAATGTTTCTTCTTTTGCTAGATCTCCTGGAATAAGGAATCCATAACGATACTGAGCACAAACTCGCTTTCTAATGTAGTGGAGATATTCCTGTCTCAGTCCAAGATATTTAGCTATAATTAAACAACATGCAAGTTTATCATAAAAAAATTCTGTAATGCATGATTATTACATCTTGAGTAAATGTCACATTACCAATCAAATCTTTAGAGATAGTACTAGTAATTCAAGATACAACCAACACATTACATCTCCTTCACTGTGGATGCAAATGTTCATCAAATTGATCCAATTTACAAGTACCATAATCAAAATCTTGTTCGTTCTTTCCAACTAATGTGTTATACATTACATTGCCCCAAATCAAATAATTTGAAGAATCAACTAGTCGAAATGGAAATAGAACTTGTCCAGGCGAATCCGACGTCATGACAAAAAGTGGGCTAGTGGTATCAAAACATATTTCAGATGAAGTTGATGAACTTGATCCAGTTTCCATTTCAATTGCAAACTTAGAATCAGATACTAATCCAGAGAAAATCATACTAAAAAACACAACAAGAATACCAGATGCACCAATCCAAGAGAAATGTGAACTAATCTTACGAAATTAATTTGTTCTCAATTCGCAAATCGGAAGCATTTCTAAATCTTTAGCTCTTGCTCTGATACCATGTTGAGACATGTAGTTTGGGAGAAATTCAAACTTATTTTTATTATGAATTGCATAAGATGAAAACTTCCCTTATTTGCCTCTTTTATAATATGCTACATGGTTTGCTATCTACATGTAACATTCAACTTACGGTGCGCCTCAACTACAATACAAACTAAACATAACTGGCATTCAAATATTTATAATTACATAATACTAACATGTATCATCTTCTCTATATGCTATGTACATTCATATACGATAATTTCCTACAGTTAGCTAACTACGTCAATGACACTAATTGTTTTTGTCTTCAAATTGTTATATTTCATGGTTCTCCATTAGACATGTAAGGTGAGACATCGTGTTACTCTTTCCATGCAATTGAAAACAAGTTGTGATTCCTTAAATAAGTAGTATCACTACAAGAAAATGGGTGCTTAGCGATGCAACTTAGCATCGCCAAAATCAGTGACGCTATATAGACGTCACTAGCGCCTTTATAGCGTCTACTTCACATCACGACAATGAGACGCTACTTTCCTCCCGATAGCGTCTCCTTAGCGTCTTCTTAGCTATTCAGTTAATAGACGCTACGTCTGGCCAATGGAGACGCTACGTAGACGCTATTATTTCGCGCCACGAAGCGGAAATGCGTGGTAGCACCTAGCGCCATTCTCGCATCGATGATGTTAGACACGAATCTAGCGTCGCAAGATTTCAAGCGCTAAAGAGACGCTATATGGCGTCTCAGTAATAGACGACGCTATTTGGACGCTACAGTGTTACCCATAACTTATTTACATTTATCTCGCTATTTGTTTTATATTTAAACCCTATATATTATATAAACTATATGTTAATCAATAAATTCATTAAATATTATATTAGTATTAATTACATGATTATATATATATATATATGTATTTTTACATGATAGGAGTGTTCATAAATATATAATTTGTTCCCTATATTATTTATGTTATCTATACATATAATATATATAATATCTTAATTATACATATATTATTATTATATACTTAATCATGAGATTACGATGGTTGATTAAGTGAGTGATTTACTACCATTTTAGCATCACAGTGGACACTCAATAGCATCCCCCTAGCGTCTAACTAGAGCCGCCGCTAGTGTCGACGCTATGGTGACACTATTGGCGTCTCTCTAGCGTCGCAGGTTTGAGATGCGACGAAGTTTTAGACGCTAGTTCGGCGCTACGGTGTCGCTAAATGAATCTAGCAACTCAATAGCGTCTGTATTGCGCCTCCTAAGTCGACTTTTTACCCCTCGCTTAATCGGGCACATATAGACATATAAATACGCATATATGCTAATACTTATATATAATAAGTGCATATATACATATTATTATAACTTAATCTGACACATATACACATATATTCACTTCGAATACGTATACATATACACGTTATATATATATATATATATATATATATATATATATATATGACTCGCACATGTATAGACATATATATACACATATATATATTTATAATACACATAGATAATCATATTGTTGTAACTTAATCTCCCACACGTAGACATATATATACATACGCATATATTACATATGTATATATATACACACACAATTGTGTTAGATACACATATACATACATATTTATAATTTTGTATACATACATGATAAATTGTCGGAAGAAAATAAAATAATTGGAACGGGGCACAATGCGATGAGACGTTACATTCATAAATAAAATTTCATACATACTAAAAAAATTTGAAAAAAACTTTTAATGAGCGTCACAATGGCATCGCAACCGTGAGACGCTAAACCATTGAGACGCCCAGACGACGCTATAGTGTCGCTATGTTATCTTAGCGACACATTAGCTTCTCTATAGCACCGCGCTAGCCGAATTTTGATAGTGTCGACACTTACATGGTGTCTACGTAGCGTTGCGTTAGTTGGCGACGCTAAAAATGACTTAAATCCCTAACCCCTCTTCTTCGTTTTCACTTTTACTGTTTACCTTCATCCCGCCCGCCCGACGCGCCCCGACGCCCGACGTTCGCCACCTCCACCGCGCCCCTCCGACGCCCTCCACTGCCACCTCCACCCTTCGCCCAACGTCCGACGCCCGATGATCGCCCTCCACCGCCGCTGCCGCCCTTCGCCTCCGCTGCCCTCCGCATTCGACCGCCGCCCTTTGCCTCCTCCTCCTCCTCCCTCCCCGACGCCCGCCCTCCACAGCCGCCACCGCTCTTCGCCTCCGCCGCCCTCCGCATTCGACCGCTGCCCTCCACTGCCGCCCGCCGCCTCCGCCTCCACCGGCGCCTCCTCCTCCTCCTTCCTCCGCCTCCACTGCCTTCCACCGCCGCCGCCGCCCGCCTCCGCCTCATCCGCCCTCCGCCTCCACCGCCGCCCTTCGCGTCCACCGCTGCCTCGTCCGCCCTCCGCCGCGTCCTCCCTCCACCGCTGCCACTGCCCTCCGCCTCCACCTCCGTCTCGCCGCCCTCCACCCTTCGCCATCCTCCAATTAAGAAGGTACTAGCCCGCCACCATGTAAATTAAGTTAATTATTAATGCATGAAGTTAAATTAAGTTAATTATTCATGTTAAGTTAAGTATTACTTATTCATGTTATAAATTAAATTAAGTATCATCTCTTTGGATCAAGCTAGTCTTCGCGGAAGAATAGAAATTATAATATTAAGTATCATCTCTTAGGAATTAAGTTTTCTTAAGTTAAGTATTACTTATTCATATAGCAATGATGAAGTTAACCTATTCATATAGCAACGAAATCGATTATACAAGTTTCGCAAGGTCATCACGTCCGTCGGTCTCACTTTGGAGCAGGGCATACAAAGATGCCCAAGACATATTCGGCGCTCGGTTTGGGAGTCCCTCTGTAGGAAGTGGTAAGTATGCATACTTTTACATTATTTTTATGAAAATTATAGTTTTTTGAAAGTGTAAGTATTTGATGTTCACAAAGGACGGATGAACGATGGCAAAGAAAGTCGGAAAAGGCAAGAGTTAACCGTCATTCGAAGCTCGAGGCCCATATCCACATAGGGGGATCGATGTGATTTGATGAGCATCGATGACGCATGGTAATTTACATATAAATTCAATTTATCAAACTTTTGACTTATACTTATGTTATCAAATTTGAAACTTTATTGTAGGAGGAGTAAGAAGGTGGTCCCCTAGACTTTCGTGTGGTCTATGAGGCCACGCATAAGAGCCGGAAGACAAATGACTTAGTCACGCCCACTGCTCGTAGGCTTCTGGTAAGTCTCATGATATGGTCATTTGGTTGTTGCACTATTTTTAAAATACATAATGTTTAAATTTTATAGGATGAGTATAATGCGAAAATGACTGAAAAGTATGGAGATGATCCGAGTACTCAGCCACCAGGTAAGGTTTCTTCGTTGGTTTAGTCATGTTTTTAATTTATGTGTTTCTTGATATATAATTTATATATTATATGATTGTATAATTTTTCTATTTCGTAGAGGATCCTGTTGTTTGGGAGGAGGTGGCCGTTACGACACGAGGGGATACTTGCGTGGCCTCGGTACAACCGCTCAAATACCTAGGAGGATCGGAGGATATGCAGGAGATGCATCTGCTCCGAGCTCATCCGCTGCACCTGATATGACGCAGCTATCACAGCAGTTATCGGCACAGATATCGCAGCAGGTGTCGCAGTAGGTGTCGCAGCAGTTGTCGCAGCTGTTGGCTCCTCTATTGCAGGCGATTCAGGGATTGATCCCGACGCAGAATTCATCCCCGCGAGGCCATGGACCGAGCACGTATGGGTCGAACGTCCGGAATGATAACAATAACTCCCAAACCTAGGATAGAAAACAAACTATGCATTTGTTACTTATAGATTTACACATACATATAGTTTGTTAGTTCAGTTTAGTAGTTTTCGTATCCTTATGTTATATATTATGTCCGTGATGATTTTATATTGCCTGTGATGAATATCAATGCATTTTGAAATGCATTATAAATTATATGGTGTGGGAAGGGAAAAAAATGAGGATGGGACGGGTAAAAAAAATGTGCAAGTAGCGACTCCACAGCGTCTCATTGGCGTCGCAATTCATGTCGACGTTGATTTAAATATATCGCACTTAGCGCCTTTCATTGGTCATGCGTGCACGATCATATTTGCGTCAATTTAGCGCCCTCCTAGCGCCTATTGTAGCGACATGTGGGCGTCGGAATAGTGCCTCGGTCTAGCGCCCCTTGCGCGTCGACTTAGCGACGCGCTCCTGCTTCGCACAGCCGCAACCATCGCATCTTAATAACATCGATATATCATCAACAAGGGGCGCTAGTTGCGTCCCATTTTCTTTGACTCTAGTGCGACGCCACTAGCCACCGATTTCTAGCGTCTCAATTTTGCGGCGCTAGTTAGACGCTAAAGAAACGGTCTTCGCAATAGAGACGTAATAGCGTCTCTTGCTAATCGCCAATTTTCTTGTAGTGTATTAAAATAGTCATTAAATAATACCTTTCCAAAAAAGCCTAACTAATTATGCAACTTGTGGTGACGAGTCATTTCTAGTTGTAAACATATTTATTACATGCATGGAAATATAAATTTATTGTTCGATATGGCCTCTATGTCCATTTTTTTGCTAATTCATTGACGAGATACTTGGCTTTACAGAAAAATAAAAGGAAAGAGAAGGATATGTCACCCACCCTTTTTTAGATTTTGAAAAATCATGATGGTTTGGAGAATCTTAAATATGTTTTCAAAATATCAATGCAAGTGGAAAGATATTTACGTAGCAATGATATGGAGTTGTTCATGTCTTTGATGACTTCTATGGATATGAAGAAGAAGGAATTAAGGAAAATTAAAGAAGTAAATAAGAAAATGGATGAAAAACTTGCATACTTAATTTTATCAATAGAGTTTTAACTTTTCTTCCATCTATTAGTGTCGCCCTTACAATTTCCATGGAGTCGTAGATGTCCTACCACTGACATTTAGTAGTCCCTAAAGAATAATTAAATTGTAACATGATGTGAAAGAGACTCCATTATAGCTTTCTATTATTCACAATTGGATTTACATATAATATAGTTTTAATTTTCCCCCAAATTGATTTAGATAGACAAAATAATTAATTTAAGTAAAAAAATCAGGAAAGAGAATGAATTCTTTGTTGAATTAATTCTATGGAGAAAGATCATCTTTTAGATGCAAAGAAAATAATATACATATATTACGTCCCAATAATCAACTTAAATTTGTGGGGACTATTCTAGGATATTTCGGAATATTTTCATTGTTATCTCATTATGTTTTTTTATGAAAAAGATCAATCTAAAGAGGGGAGTAAGGTTCTCAGACATATAAAATTGGGCATGATTTGTAAGTGAGATGTTTTTTTTTTTGCAAAATTATGCTCAATTTCATATTATTTATACAATTTACAGATGGGAAACCATCAACATGTTTGACGTGAAGTGCAATTTTGACCAAAGGCTTTGTCACAATGATGTTTTAAACCAAAATGCATTAATTTTAAATAGTAGAATCGACTCTCCAACTTGTAGCTAATGATGTATGTGAGTATGATGTGATTGAGTTGTGTTGCGCATGTTTATCAATCTTTAACATGACAACAATATGTCTAACGTTAATAATAGGGAATTAATTTTCATGAATATTGTGAAACTCTTTGTACTTTAGATGTAGTCATGAGGCAAGAGTGAACAAGATAAAGTGACAAATAATATACAATGATTTGCTGCTATGGTCATTTGCATTTACCACAAAACTTACAATATTTGGAACATTACTAGTGGAGATGTTTGGTATTGGCCCTGCTTTCTTTTAATGTAGCATTACTATGTTTTCTTCCATTTATCAATGTTTCCTACCTGCCTCTAGGTGGATGTAGTACTCAAACCATGAGATAGTAACTTCTTTTATAATTAGAAACAATAATAAGGTGTTACATACCAGAATAGACTGATTTGATTTGACACCCTTTAATTCAAATTAGCAAAAGCAATGTCTCCTTGCATAATATGGATTCCAAACATTCATGATCTTCTATTATGTTATAGTAACTTACAATTATAAATAAAAAATGGATCGGGACAATTAGACCTCTACTGAACAAATCATAAAATGGAACCTCAACTTGCTATTGAAGTATATTCTTCTTTTTTATCAATAAAACCCCTTCCCAAACTGTACAAGCTTCTTCCAAAGCATACATATTATGTGGAAAGTCATATTTGATGAAAGTCATATGTATAGTTTGGAGGGAAATCTTTTATATCTTTCGATATCAACATCATTTTATTTAGATCACTATAAACTACTACATGTACAAATTCCTATAATCAGATGGGGGGATCTCTTCACGTAGTTCGGGGAGTCATGGGAATTTTATACTCCATCGGGTTATTCCATCCATAGCTTGAAGGATGATGCATCGCAAAACTCCTCCATGAACTCCGCTCGCCATCGGTAGAGCTGACGTCAGAATCGCAAAGTCACGATCAGGAATCCGATATTCGCTTTATTGTAACGCCCCGGAACTCTCATGACTTTTACATACTCAGAATCGTGACTTTTACAATTCTCTATATAATAATTTTACAAAAATATAAATTATAAAATGCATAATAATAGGGACTAAACAACTCAATAGGACTCAATCTATAGTCTCCACTATGCTATGTGCAACATCCATTTGTCACTGAGTTGAGCCACATGTAGAATCATCCTCTATATCAATCCTCTTATCTGCATGGATCCAGGTATAAGAAAAATCTGAGTATAAAAATACTTAGTACGTAGGGGCTAATCATGATAAATAAACGATAATCAATAATGCTCAAGATATGAACAATAAATCAATTGAGCACATGGAATAATATCATATGATAATCAATATATCATGATGTCAATAAATCAATAGAATGATACAATTCCATAATCAATAAGTCAATGAGATAATAGATCAACATAACAATATAATAATCATTGAGCAATGAATCAACATAGTATTGGATCAATATAACTATGGATCAATGTAATTATAAATTTGATGGATCAACATAGTAATGGATCAGGCTAAGGTCAAAAGACCAATCAATAACAACAACAATTATCCATTAACAATTTCGATAGGTCTGATAAATATGGCACTGTTAAGTTAATGATTTTCAATTCAATAATCAATGGTCATTGGCCAATAATAATTCAATTCAATGGGCGAAGGCAATGCCAATCAATGTTAGTATCCGAATGACAATGATCTATACAATTCAATTTGATTCATTTCAATTCAATGATCAATTCAATTTCAATTCTATTATCAACTATATGAGTTATCTAATACAATAGAAAGCACTCGATCTTCATGTCTATTTCATGTAGGACAATAGGGGATATCAATACACGGCAAGTCATCCTCTAATAATAGAGCTAATAACTATTCGTGGTGGCGTGGGACCATGGCCAATCACATGACAATCATAGATTTTCTGAAGAATGACGTTTCAAATCTTTAGGTACACTATCTGCCCCATAGAATAACAATAATAAATATGGCCAAGGAGGCTTAGAAACAATCATAGTACATGGAGACCCAATAACTTTCAACTTTTATCTTGTTTACCTAACACATCTATCTTTTAATAATTTAGTTTAGCTTTAACAAGACTCAATCAAAAGAAAAGTGCTGAATCGATACTATAATCAATGACATGCACTACAAGAAAATTGCATTTTTCGACGGACAATTTCCGACGGATAGAAATCCATTACAATTTGCGACGGATTTTGCAATGGAAATGTTTTCGACAGAATTTTCGACGAGTACAATCATCAGAAATAAAAATAATAAATTATGTAATTTATTATCTTATTATTTTATTTTTTGATTATTAGGAACGTCAATATTTCCGACGGATATCCATCCGTCATAATTTTTGACGGAATTTTTGACAGTTACAATCGTCAAAAATGAAAATAATAAATTATGTAATTTATTATATTATTATTTTATTTTTTGACGATTAGGAACGTCGATATTTTCGACGGATATCTATCCGCCACAATTTTCGATGGTCGTAACTGTCGATAAATGTATAATAATATAATATGAGGAGTATTTTATTAATATAATTAGCGACAGTCCGAATCGTCGCAATTTTCGATGGTTCCGATCGTCGATAAAAATTAGCGACAATTCAAACTGTCAGTAAAATAAAAAATAAATATTATATATAACTAAATATAGTATTTTATTTTTATAGTTAAATAATTTTCGACGGTCACAACCGTCGGTAACTTTAAAAATAATTAATATTTTCTTTTCCGATAATCAGAGCCGTCGGTAATTAAAATTTCACTATCCCACTTTTTTTCGTTTTCTTGCTTTCTCATCTTTTCACCTATATATATATATATATATATATATATATATATATATAATCTTCCCAATCCCACTCTCTCCCTCTCTCCTCTCTCTCTCCCTTGACGACATCTCTCTCCCTCGACGACCTGACAACCCGCCCGACGACCTCCCGGCCGACGACCCTCTCCCTCCTGGACGACGATCGCCGGCGATCCTCGTGCGCCCCTCTCTCTCTCTCTAGAATGTGGCCGCCAGGCAGCCGCCTGCTTGCTGGATCTGGCCGCGGGCGGCCGGATCCGGCCGCTGGCGATCCGGTGGTCAGATTTGGCCGCAGCCTGATCTGGTGGTCAGATCTGGCTGCGGCCCGATCCAGCCGGCCGCCAACAGTCAGATCTGGCCGGCGTGATCTGTCTAGCCGCGGCCTGATCGGCTGCCAGTCGGCGTGATCCGGCGGAACCGTCGAAACTTTCGGCGGTAGTGCGACCGCCAAAACTTTCGACGGTTTTGACCGCCGAAACTTTGGGCGGTCAAAACCGTAGATACTTTTGATGAATTTTCTTCGACCGTCGAAAAATAATTTTTGACGACCGTTTTTTCGACGGATCAGTTCCGTCGATAAATCTGTCCGTAATGATATTACAGACAATTTTGTGGCTTATTACATACGGTTTTGAGCGTTTGTAATCAGTCTTTTTCTTGTAGTGGTAATTGGATATGTTAATAATAGGATCAATATGATGACAATGAAATCAAATTTGATCATGCTATAATCAGATAAGATAATAATCTCATGACCAGATACAATAACATATGATTATATATGATTATAACTACATTAGATATGATGACAATAAAATCAACTATGACAATGATGTGATTCAAAATAATTAATAAAAATAACAATTCAATTATGTATAATCCAATATGTCAAACTATGTTTTCTGCCTCCAAAACCCGACCCATGTTTGGGGAACGTTTGATATGCCTCGTCCGTCCAATGTGCCGCAACCCGAGCCATGTCAGCACTAATCTGAGGTCGGGCTATAGGGAACCCGAGCCGAGTTCTATGAACTCGGCTCTGGTTCTAACTCTGAATTGCACCGAGTTTTATGTCACTCTGGCTGAGTTCTGCCGCCGACAAGAAGTCGCGTTTGATGTGACTTTCCGTCCACTATAATTATACCATACAATATCTGATCAATGCAAAATCTATATTAATGAAATCTTGGTACATGGAAAAAGAGAATAGAGTTCCATGTCGTGGGAAACCAATGGATGATCCCCTACGTACTTAAAGTTGGTTGAAAAACTAAGTGAAATGCCTCTGTTGGAAATATGCACAAATGCTGAACTTTGGATGATGATTCCTCTTTGTCCGCATATCTAAACGCACGACCAACACTTGGACGAAGATCTCCTATATGCCAACTTTGAAATTAGCTGTCGGATCCCTCTAGAATGCCTCAGTTTGGATGAAAATGACTGGAGCTCGTATTACATAAATTCTATTTTGCCAATAATAATTTTCAGCCACCTTTTAATGTCAATTTATAATTGTACGCTGGGGTTTTAACTTCTATTAGGCATTTGATTCTTTTAGGATTAATCCTGATCATCCAAACTTATATTGCCATGACTTTGGCCGATAATTTTCCTATAATGAAAATGAATGTCGTGACTTTGGCCGATGATTTTCCTATATTGACGTTAAAAAACCTTCGACTATCACTTGGATCTTGTTCTCCTATGTTAGGACTTCAAAATGGTATATCGTTCGTGCTCTCAAGTCCTCGATTTGTGATAAAACGAAGGAGAAAAAGAGGCTCTCGTGCAAAAATTCTATGAAGATGTAATACTTTCTAGCCACCCTTTAGGCCATTTAAAAGCTTTTTACTCCAATTGAACCTTGGGCTACTTCTCCATTAATCATGACTAACCATTATAATTATTATCTTTTAAATATTCAGATTTAATCAAATTCGAATTTCACTAATTTATTGCATAATCATGCTTAACAAAATCCCTCTATTCAAATTTCTTTTTATCCTTTCCATAACTTCTCTCAATCCAACTCTATCTTTATCTTTTATTAATAACTTATGTTAATTAAACTATACTTTTATTTTATCTTTTTATTTTCTTCATCTATCTAATTTTCAGAATTAATTAATACAATAATATTTATCACCTAATTTTTGAATTAAAATTAATAAATATTATTTATTATTTTAATGGAGAATATTTTTTAATTCATAGGACTCTCAATCATATATATTTTGAAGTTCTATAATCATTAAACATTCTTTTAAATTTCAAATGAAATTAAAATCTTTAATCACAATCTAATCACAATTTCTACTCCCAATAGGATTAAATCTTTCTTTTTTTTCTTTCTTTCTAAACATACTTTTAGTTTATAAATTATTTTATTGACCTATTGAAATTTTGAGTCCGGCATAGAAAGGTGCATGCCCTGAAAATGGCATTTATATGGCATTTATAAGGGTGTAGAGAATGAATCCTTGTTGGTATAATCTCTCCAAAGGGTGCCAACGGAAGAGGGCAAAAAGGGAAAAGCTCAAGAAAAAGACAACGAGGATTGTATTCTGGATTTTGATTTCCAATCAATGTTGTTGTCAGATTCTGTTCCGTCGGTTACAATATATTTTGTTTTTTTCTTTGAAGTCAAATGCTTGTTTTAAATTTCTTATATTGGTTAAAAATAAAAATGTCCCTCCTTATGATAATAAATGTGTTATCTTTTTCTACTATTGAATGTTTCTTTTTTTTCCTTTATAACGCCAAAATTTAAATTATTGCATTCACTCATCAATTCACACCGGTGTTAATGCTACAATTATATAAGTAAATATATTGCCAGTCCCCTCTAATAAAGTTCAATTAACAAGGAAAATAAATAGCTCACAGGAATCACAAGAATTTATTATGATATCATGGAATTCATAACTGGAATTCCCTGAAAACAGTTATGAATCATCACTGGTTCCAGTGATTATTATGCTACGATTATATAAATTATATGATCATTGGCATCAGTTATGAATTCCCTGATATCGTAATAAATTTTTCTTATTCCAATGAGATATTTATTTTCCTTATGAACTGAACTTTATTAGAGGGGACTGGATATATATATATACTTATACAAATATGGTAGCATTAACGACGGTAATAATTGATTATTGAATACAGTAATATAAATTTAGAGATTACAAGGAAAAAAAGAAACACATTAATTCAATAGTAGAAAAAGATAACACATTTATTTTCATAAAAAGAGGGACAATTTTATTTTTAATTTATACAATAATAAATAAAAAACAAACATTTGAGATAAAGATAATAAAAACAAAAAAAAAAGTTGGTTGAACTTTTGGCAGGAAAATATATAGCAACGGATAGTGAAAAGATCTGACAGCATTGACTGGATATGAAATGGTGTGCGCTGTGCATGCAAGCCTAGTTTTCCTTTCAGTGGTTCTTTTCCCTCTTTGCCCTCGTACGCTCGCACCCTTTGGAGAGATCACACCGTGAGAGGATTCATCCTTCGGGCCCATAGAAATATCATTTTCGAGACATGCACCTTCTCGCCAGCCCCTCTAAGCATTCCCCTCTAGTCCGATCCCGACCAAGTGCGCCGCTGCATTTTTAGATCTGGATCCCCGGACGCTGCAGGAAATTGTACTCCTTTTTTGTACTTCGAGGAAGATTTAGTGTGGGAGCAGCGGTACGTGTGGTAGTAAGCTTTCTTGTCGATCGGTGATTCTTGTTCCTTGACCATGGCGGGTTGCTATGCGGATGCCGGACGCGCATATGGGAGCCCCCGTCGCATCACCGTGGTGTTGCCGGTGCTGACGGCCTTCAAAGTGTTGGGAAAATCCACCCGCAATGCTTCGGGCATGGAGAGATCCATGGTCGGCGAGTGGCCGCCCAAGGATTGGATTTATAGCGGGCTTAATCACCCTGACGTCGAGCATATCTATGAATATTCTGACCCTATACATGGAAGCCCCGGTGGTGGTGCCAACGGAGTCGGAGTTGATCCGCCGGTGGATCAGCGGTCAAGCTATGCAAGGAGGTACCCGGGCAAGTACCGGGTTCCTGATCACGGCTTCGGGATTCCGATGGCTCCGCCGACGGCGAGCGGAGTTTATGGAGGAGTTCCGCCGATGGGTCATCCATCAAGCTATGAATGGTGGTTTCCTAGTCGCAGCTTCGGGATTCCCATGACACCCCCGACCGCAAGAGTTCCGTCGACGGGTCAGCCGTTGAGCTACACATGGAGTAATCCGGTGGAGTACGCGGTTCCTGATCCTAGCGTCGAGGTCCCTGATCGTGGTTTCGGGATTCCTGATTTCGGCTTTGGGGCTCCAGAGAGCGGATTCGGGGTTCACAGGACTCCCCCGACCATGAGCAGCGGTCACAACGTCGGGAAGGGACGTGCGTCGGCGGAGCAGGGAGCCAAGTTGGCTCAGAGTAAGCCGGAGGCCGCGGCTTCTGGTTCCCATTCGAGGAAGAGAGACCTAACCACGTTGTTGGAAGGATTCACAGTGATCGAAGAAGTACGCAAAGGAGGGAAAGTATTGGGCATAAGGATAAGGTAAGCTCCAATTTGGATCATGATCTTGCAAATTTGTTTCCTTTGTTGAATCACTAACATTTCCTTTTCTCTCTACCAAAATCTTTCTTCTTTTGCTAGATCTCCTGGAATAAGGAATCCATAACGATACTGAGCACAAACTCGCTTTCTAATGTAGTGGAGATATTCCTGTCTCAGTCCAAGATATTTCGCTATAATTAAACAACATGCAAGTTTATCATAAAAAAATTCTGTAATGCATGAGAGACAAGTGATGTCTCAACACATGTTTGCAAAATACAAGCATCCATGTTCAGATATGAGTAAAAAAAATTGATTCAATTGTTCAGCAATGTACGTGAACTTGCTAATGATATTCTCGGTTCAATGCATCAACATGTATAAATATCCAATTTTTATTTTAGGTAGAAATATTGAATTGTTTATCGCATCCATTAATGCAAATATCTTAGTATGGGAATTTGTGCATGTAGTAGTTTACAGTTTTATATTTTGCTCTCAAGAAAATGATATGATATGGTACGTAACACCTTCTTTTTATTTCTAATTATAAAAGAAGTGGCTATAGATATTTTGCTCTCAAGAAAATGTTATGATATAGTATGCAATACCTTATTTTTATTTCTAATGATAAAAGAAATGACTATCTTGTGGTTTCAGTATTACATCCACATAGAGACAGGCAAGAAACTTCGATCATTGGAAGAGGTCGAGAGATTCAAGACGACTGGCAGTGCAAAGAAACCAAGGCCAATACCAAACATCTCTGCTAGTAATGCTACACATATTGTAAGTCTTATTATAAATGAAAATGACCATAACAGCAAATCATTGTATATTATTTATTACTTTATCTTTTTCCGTGTTTTCTCAAGGACTACATCTAAAGCACAAAGAGTTTCACTAATATTCATGAAAATTAGTTCCTTATTATTAGTATTAGATATCTTGTTCAAAGGGACACAGGGGTGTTTAGGAGGGGCCAAGGCCCCTCCCAATTAGTTTAGAAAAAAATAAAAATATGATTAATATATACCCTCCCCCTCCCCAATTTTGGTCTGGCTCCATTGTTGCTTGTTGTCATGTGTTTAACAAGGCTTGATAAAGATTGATAAACATGTGATACACAACTCAATCACATCATACTCACATACATCATTAACAATGATTTGGAGAGTCCATTCTACTTTTTCAAATTGATGCATTTTGGTTGAATACCCCATTGTGACGAAGCCTTAAAATTGCACTTCAATCATATTGATGGCTCCCTATCTTTAGATTGTATAAATAATATGATATAAGAATATGCCCAATTGTATAGTTGTCTCTGCACCTTACTCTGTTAGAATTTGTGAGCTCCGATGATTCTTGTCGGAGATGGATTGGAAAGGAAGAGAAAAGGCAAAGGCAAAGAGGAAAAAAATAAAGAACTAGCGGTAGCAAAGCTAGAGAACTTTTCTACTCATAAAGTAAAATGTATTACAGAATAATCAAACTACAAATCACGAATTCACAACTCAATTTATAGTAGCTATCAATTGATACAAACAAGTAATCGGTATATCAAAAAATGGTAATCGTGCTATAAAAAAACAACAAACAACTCTGAAGTTGACTCTACAGCCCAATTGTCTGAATGTGCCCACATGTCGGAGATGGGGATGACGCCGCATAATCTTCAACATACTCTCCTCTTTCAACTAATCTTTTTCATGAAAAAAAAAACATACCTGAGATAACAAAATTAGATTTTCAATAAAATCCTAGCATAATCACCACAAGTTTAAGTTGATTATTGGCACATAATATGTGTATATTATTTCTTTGCATCTAAAGATGGCCTCTCCATAGAATCAATTCAACTAAGAAATTATTCCTTTTTATTTCATAACTTGAATTCATTATTTTGTATATCTAAATTATATATGAAAATCCAATTGTGAATAACAGAGAACTATAGTGGAGTCTCTTACACAACATGTTACATTTTAATTCTTCTTTTGGGTCAATCAAATGCTAGTGGTAGGACATCTATGATTACCGTGTTGTCTCCATGGAAATTGTAAGGGAGATACTAATAAACGGACGAAAAGTTAGAAGTCTATTAATAAAATTAAGTATGCCATTTTTTTTCATCCACCTTTTCCAGTTGACTTCATTGACTTTCCTTAATTGTTTCTTTTACTATCCATAGAAAGGAGGCTTCAAAGACATTAGCAAATCCACATCATTTTCGTGTAAATATCTTCCCACATGCATTGACCTTTTGAAAACATACTAAGGGCCCATTTGAAAAGGTTTTTTTGTATTCTAGAATAAATGTTGTCCAATCTTTCCTTATCTCATATCCTTAGCCGATTGAGAGCGGCATGTTCTCCCTGAGTCAAAAAACACGAAACATAGCATTTTTTGTAATCATTAGATGTGGGGCCCACAAGTTAATCTATAGTTATTTGGATAAAATTCTGGGATCTAAGGCTTTATTCTCGCCTTACTCCTATGCCAACCGGGCCCTTAGGTTTCTCCAAATCATCATGCATCTTCAAAATCGAAAAAAAAGGTGGGTGACATATCCTTCCCTTTTATTTTCATTTTTTTTGTCAAGCCAAGTCTCGTCGACGAATTAGTCAACAAAATGTACTTGTGATGTCATATCGAACAATAAATTTATATTTCCATGTATGTACTAAAAATTTGTATAACTAGAGATGACTCATCACCACAAGTTACATAACTAACTAATTTTTTTTGGAAAGGTATTATTTAATGGCTATTTAATACTATTTATTTAAGGAATCACAACTTCTTTATCGAATATACATATTGTGAGTATGGAGTAACGCAATGTATCTCCTTTCATGTCTAATGGAAACCATGAAATGTAACAATTCGAAGACGAACACAATTGTCAGTAATTTAGGTAACCACTAGTAATGATAAGGAAGAAAGGTTAGTTACGACCCGTGGCAGGAAAGAGCATGTATAATGTGAGGCAACGAGAGATGATGTAAAGGAGATGACGGAGAGAGAACGTGGAGTCTTTATATTCATCACTAGGGCAAAGGGCAACATGAGAGGTGGATAAAAGAAGAGAGTGAGCCAACAATAGGAAAATAAAGTGAGGGGGAAGGAGGTGTTGTGGTGGTGAGCATTGAATGTAGGGGAAGAGAAATCGAGGACCACAATGACAACAATAAAAATGACACAAAAGGCATTTAAAATTAGTGGAATTGTAGGTTATGCTATGTTATATGCTAGATATTGTGTGCTAGAAAAAAGTCTATTCGGATTTGACACTTAAAAATTTACTTTCTTTCATCTATATTTTCCACTTGTTTCTTTCACTTTTAATTACTCTATCATAAATTTGTTGAAAGAAAACTTCAATGATATGAGAATGCCCCACTAGTTATCAAGTAAGTTATGATTTTATCCTTAACATTTAAAAATATTAATAATTTCATGTCATGATAAAAGTTTGTTATTTTTCTTGAAATTGGAAATTAATGTGAGTGCTATGATATTTACTTCTTTGACTTGAGATTAAAGTTCAATATCTTCGTGAGACACTAATAGACAGAAGGAAAGTTAAAAGCCTTTTACTTCTTTGGTTTTCCTTAGTTGCTTCTTCTTACTATCCATACAAAGAATACATCAAAGACATGTGCAACTCCACATCGATCATTTCCATGTAAATATCTTTCCACTTGCATTGACTATTTGAAAACATATTTAGGGTTCTCCAAACCATCATGCATCTTCAAAATATAGAAAAGGATGTGTGGCATATCCTTCCCTTTCCTTTTCATTTTTCTGTCAAGACAAGTATCTTATCGATGAATTAGCTACTATTGATCATACTTTGCACACATCTTGTCTATCCCTTAGAAATCCATAGCCTAGGACTTGATAACCATGCCATTCTATCTAGAATAGCAAATGTAGGGCAAAACAAAACGTAAATGTGTGATCATATTAAATAATTAAATTATATTTCTATGTCTGTAGCAAATATGTTTACATATTTTGAATAGAGAGAAGGAGCGCTCGAAAGCGCTCGAAAGCCTCCACGCGCCGCTGCTTTCCATTTTCTCAAACTCGTTTGGTAATAGTGTTGAGAGTCGAGTTTGAAGTCGTACCCGGAGTACAGGACTGGGCTCGTGTGATAGCATGAAATCGGAGGTAGGGGATGACCCGTAATTAATCTGGCTGTTCGGGTGAAAGGGAAGGGCCTCGTCGAAATCATCGGCTTTCTGCCCAACATTCTAGTATCTTTCATTCCCCTTACTAGATCAAATAGGGATTTTTTTTAGAAAACAAAGATAATGAACTTTTCTTCAAATATAAGTAAATAGACTCAAGTTCTGTTAAATTACAAATAGAAATGACTCATCACCACAAGTTGCATAATTAATTAGGTTTTTTTTGTAAAGGTATTGTTTAATGACTATTTTAATGCTATCTATTTAAGGAATCACAACTTGTTTGCCAGTTATACATAATCTTGCGAGGAAAGAGTAACACGATGTCTTGCCTTACATGTTTGATAAAAACCATGAAATATAACACAATTTGAAGTAAAAAATAATTAGTGACACTAGTAATGACAAGGAATGGAGGATGGTCGCAACCCATGGCGGGAAAGAGAGCGTAGTGACGAGAGATGATTCAAAAGAGATGATGAAGAGAGGACTTGGAGTCTATAACACAAAAAAAACATTTAAATTTTAAGTAGAATTTTAGGTTATGCTATGTTATGCGCTAGATCTTGTGTGCTAGAAGAAAAAGATCTAATTTGGATTCGACACTTAACAGATTCATGAACACATAGATTCTATGTTCTAGCATGCTATTTTATTTATATAGGATGATATACTAGTCATTTATTTCCATAAAGAAGACTTGTAAAGGATATATTTATGAAAAGTGATTAGGTTACCATTTATTCATATTTAACCTATGAAAAGATACGCAAAAGGGAGCTACAAAAGTAAGGAAAGTAAAGCTACGACACGATTAATGAAATTTAGAAAATAATGTCCCCAAATTTTACTTTCTTTCATCTATATTTTTCACTTGTATTTTCTTTCACTTTTAATTGTTCTTTTACAAATTTGTTGAAAGAAAACTTCAATGATATGAGAATGCCCACTAGTTATTAAGTAAATTATGATTTTATCCTTAACATTTAAAAATATGTAATGATCTCATGTCATGTTAAAAGCTTATTATTCTTCCTGAGATTTGAAATTAATGTGAGTGATTTGATATTTAAGATGATACTTCCACATCATTATGGAAATCGTCTTAACCACCTTAAGTGCTAAGGTTACATAAAGGCAATTATTAAATATTGTACTGTCTTAATAAATCCTGTTGCAGATTGTTTTTTCTTTTAACTAATGGGTTCACCTGTACAGGGTCAACCTCTGCAGCAACCAATGCAACAAGTTGCTGGAAGTTCGGCTGAAGGAGACCAAGAGGGTGCAGTTGGTGGAGAAAGAGGGAATGCAGCTGGTAGAATACCACCAGAAACCTTTTCTTCATTGTGAGAAAGCTTATTATATGGTCTGGAGAGTAATTAATGGCTGAGTTCTGGTGACGTTTTTCTTCTTCGTTTATAATTTTATGATGAATGTTAGCAAATCCGCCAAAAAAGTTAGAAAGGTGAAGAAAAAGATGGGTTTTTAAGAGACATGAGTGGAACAGTACCATAACTATCGTTGAATTTTGATTGAAAAATGAAATGCAGTTTTATATTTAGTTGGATTAACGATTTGTCTAAATTGCTATAAGTTCTATGATTCTGTCTCTTCTTTTCCATCAATACATATGTCCTTATACTAATACACTAGCTATGTACATAATCATATGACTATCCCTGAAACATTACTGATGCCTGATTTTTCTTTGACTTGCCTAAATTCAAACTTGTCATTCCTCTTGAATTTTGTTGGCATAAGAGTTTTGAGATGATTAATTTCTACATATCTAGCGAACAAAATTTCTTAATTTGATTCGTGCGAGGTAGGTTGCTTTAACCTGTTTAAATTTGTGGTACCATATACATGCATTGTGCTTTGATATATCTTGCAACATTATAGAGATTGAGACAAGGAACTGTATGCAGCACACCTTGGATGCATGATAGGGGATTGGTAGAAGTGGACACCAGGTCAAGTCCATGTAACTGCTTCACGCGTCTCTACGTGTCTCTACGTAAATCTATCTGGTCTTATCTAAACACTCTTAAGCTAGATGACATCCCATGGGCTGGCCATCATTGGAAACCTCAATATATAACAATTTACACCCAAACGATAAAAGGTGCTCCTCCTCCTTTTGACCCACCCACTTGTCTGTAAAGTAGATAGAACAATGGATAACTCCAATTGCCTTTCTAAATTCCCAACTGCCGAGGTGGACACACTCTTCTGCTCAACACTTGTCTAGAGGTTCAAATAAAAACGTTCAAATATGAACATTTTTTTTGTCTGAATACTCGTTCAAATATAACATATTTTGTTTGAATACCCGAAACTCAGATTAACAATAGAACAAGTTTGGAGTGCCAGATCCCCTATCATGCCGATAGATCAATCACTCAATAGGATAAAACAAAAGAAAAAAAAACACTCAAATGGAATGCAACAGACCTAGGAAAACTAGAGGAAAGAGCCAAGCAGGCCATGCTAAAAATCCTAGTCCTTGAAACCAAAGACAAAAACTAGGGCTTAAATGATCCAAATATCGTCAAACTCAATTCCCTTTGTCAAAATCATGCAACCTTCCTCAGGCAGATAAGTTTAAAGGGTGGAACAAATCTAGAGTTAATTGGATACAAAATGAAGATAAAAATACACAACTTTTTCATCTCAACACAATGCTCATTCAAAGGCAAAACTTGATATCTACTAGCACAACCGATGAGAACAATACCATTCATGATACCCAAGACATTTTAAATAGTTTTCTTTCCCATTACAAAGTCCTTTGGGAACCCGTGCCAAATACTCTACGGAACCAGCATGGTTTCGCCAAACGCGGTCAGAGAAATCGCGATTCAAGTGGAACCCAGTTCTAACCCTCTGGTTCCACCTTTGTAGCATGTGTCTAACTATTTTTTGCCATGACGTGACTTTTTTATATTTGCTTTTTTTCTTTTTTCTTTTCTTTTCTTGTTTTCTTTCATTCACATCTTATCCTTATAAAATAATTTATTTATTATATATAAAATATTTATAATAAAGCATTAATATAATAGTATTTATTACTTATTATTTCATTTAAAATTTTGAATATTTCATTAAATAAAATTAATTTAAAAAATGTTTATTGTATTTAAATAATATATTTTTTGACAAATTTTTTCCCATAAAAACTTTTATTTTATAATTTTATTTTTATTAATAATAAATTATACTTTATAATTATAATAATCCTTTTAAATTCAAAACCCCCCAAAAATTTATTCAACACATCACCTTTTTCCTATCACGTCAACTCCCTAGTTCCTTATCATTACGTTTCACTCCATCCAAACGCACTTCGAATTAATCTATCAATTCAACTATTCACCAAAAACTGAGGAAGAATCGCGGTCCTATTTCCAAAGACTACCTAAATGATTCACACCTCTAGTTTGTAATTCCTAACTTGATCCATCTTGACATTAATTCCTCCTCTCCTATTTCTCACACTAAAATAAAAAAATGCATTCTAGTCCATGCTCCTTGGAAAAGCTCCTAGTCCAAATGGATTCATCCTAGACTTCTATAAGGTTGTGTTTGAATTGAGAATTTATAGTCCTCGTTAGTTCTCGAGAACCAATCGATTTGATAGAATAGTTTATGTATGATGTTTGGTTGAAAAGTGTAATGACAGAGAATTTGAAAAGTTGATTTGATAGATAAGTTTTAATTGGTGTTTGGATAAAAAGTAAGAACTAAATATATAATTATTATTTTATTATGTATAAATTTATAGTAAATTAAGATATTATTTATTTATTTAGTTAAAATAATTATTTATGAAAAATATTTATTTTGATATTATAATTTATAATTTATGAAAAATAAGAAGATTGTAATTTATTATTTTCCATGTGTTTTGATATTATAATTTTTAAAAAATATTTATATTAAGTTAAAGAATTATTTTATAAAATGAGTAATATTATATTCATAAATAAAATATTATATTTGGTAATTATTTAAGATAATATAAAAATAGTTTGATAAATAATATCAAGATTAAGCAGTAATTAATAATAATTTATTAATTAAAAATATAATAAAAAATTAAAAGACAAAAAGAAGAAAAAGTAAAAAAAAAAAAAAGTAGCACGTTCTCGCTGGAGGCGAGAACTTTAAAGTTCTCCAAAATGGAGAACCACCATCACGTGACCAAAACTCGACGATTCTGGTCACGTATCGTGTATGGCAAAAAGTACCGGAACTTGGGTCCAAGTTCCAGTATCAAACACAACCTAAAAATATTGTGACAGAATAGGAAATGATATATCCACTACCATCTTAGCCCGTTTGGATAAATTCTTTAAAATCTCGTAGAAAGATTTTGTAATCTTGACTTAACTCCCAATCTTGTAACCCACCCGGAGCAGCTATTCGTTGTAAAGGAAAGAATACAAAATTCTTTCTCTTTTTACAATTTTTGCAATCATTACAAATGGGACCCACAAAGATGTTCTAAACCTGTTTGGATCAACATGTGGGATTAAGACTTTTATCCCCACGCTAACCCCAATCCAAACGGGCCTTGGGGTTCTTTAACCGCGACACATTCTCGGCAGAGCGGGAGCACACCGCACTCATTTTCATCCGTAAAAAGCTTTGCCTCCAGCCAATCTCATGCTTATGTCCCTCTGCTATTTGTAATATCATTCATAGGGCAATAGCTAAAATCCTAGCAAATAGACAAAAAAAAAAGCACACTACCTGCAATCATTGACATCAGACAATTGGCTTTCATTACTGGAAGAACTATAACATTATGACAGTTTAAGAGGTTTCCCACTCGATATCTCAAGGCAGGAAAAAATACTTCATGGTCAAAGTTGATATGGCCAAGTCTTTTAATTGTGTTGTGAAAAGTCATCCGTACAGCCATGCGACTAATGAACTTTCCTAACAAATTCATCCTGTGCATTCAGACTTACATTCGATTGCCTAAATTCTCTTGCTGCATAAATTGATATTCAGCCATGTGACTAATGAACTTTCCAGACAAATTCATCCTTTTAATTCAGACTTGCATTCAATCGCCTAGGTTCTCTTGCTGCATAAATGGTACTCAGTCCTCCTACATACCCTTTCGTCAGGCAAGGTGATACACTATCTCCTTATCTTTTCACTATAATTACTGAGGTGCTATCTTCTTTATTACATCATGGTACTATTGCTGGCTCAATTGTTCACACTAAGCCACCTACTAAATGTAGATATCGATGGCCTGCTACTCTATTTAGTTGCTACTCTTAGAAACACTAGAAACATTTCAAAAATCCTGCAAGTGTACTATTAAGTTATATTAACGGCAATGCATGCATGTGTTGCACAAACTTCCATCACATGTCGCCCTGTTTGGTTAAGGATTAATGATTTTAAAAGCGATAACAGTTTCATAGCGAATAATGATTTAACGAATGGATAATAATGAATAGTAAATGATGATTAGCGATTAAACGTTCCGTGTCTAGTAAATTTAATGATAGAATTAGCTAATAAATATAAAATGATATAATTAAATGTATTATAAATTATTTAATTCAAGCACTATACAAATTCTATTATAATGTAATAAATAATTATTTATATCTCAATTAAATAAAATAAAATCTCACAATTAATTTTATTGTTAAAATATGTAGAAATTTATATTGACAATAAATTTTATATAGTGCACACATGATATAAAAATATTGATTATTAAATTATTTTTTATTAACTGTTAACATATAAATAATTTGTAATTAATTAAGCATGAATATAAAAAGTAATATAGTTAAATAATGATAAAATAAAAATGAGGCAATAATAAGATAAGTTGATAAAGAAATAGTATATTTGAATAAGGGTAGAATTGGAAAAAATTTATAAATCGTTAACCTCTAATTGCCAACCTCAATATTTTCATACAAAAATCTAAATGCTACTTGTTTTTGTCACTTATCAATAAAAAAAATAGTGTTTGAACTAATAAAACTACTTGAAACTCTAATTTTGATGTTGTCAAATGGAGCCTAAGCCTTTATTTCAAACTTTTTTGCCAAACAGGTAGCTTTTTTATTTGGTGGAACCCACGAGTTTAAAAATGAAATCGTAGTTCCTCGTAAGTTCTCAGTGAATAGTTGAATTAATATATTAGTTTCGAGGGTATTTAGATGAAGTGGAACATATAACGAGAAACACAAAATTTGATGTGATAAAAAAAATTAGATGTGATGGATTAATTTTTAGTGAGTGTTTGAATTAAAAATAGTTATGATATATATAAAGTATAATTTTATTAAATAATAAAAATTAAAGTATAAATAAAAAAATTCATGGAAAGTTTTTGTTAAAAAAGCATTTTTAATTAATTTTATTTGATGGCATATTATTTTTAATAAAATAATAAATAATATTTAATCCTTTATTATAAATATTTATATTTAATAGATAAATTATTTTATAGAAGAAAAAATGGAAAAAGGAAAAAAGTTGAAAAAAATAAAGGTCAAATAAAAAAAAGAGAAAACAAAAAAGGTCAGCTAGTTCCACCGAAAAAAGTGGAATCAGACCACCTTGATAAGGTCACATGACCCTAGTTTCATATTTAAAAAGATTGTCTTGTTCCACCTCGAAAATCAGATCATCGACTCTTATTTGAGGAATTAGATTGGAGCGATGTTGGAAGAGCCAAAAATGCTATATTATCAAGTTCTTTGAAGAAGTTAGAATTCTGTACTTAAATGGGATTAAACGCTTGGGATCGGATTAAAATATGGTAATCCATGAATACAAAATCTCAAACCAAACGGGCCTATGAGAATAAAGTCTGACTTATTCCATTGGTGGCATGCTAACAGTCAAGTCGCAAGGCAATCAAACTCCGCTGATCATTCCAAAGTCTCCTAGTGCATTGTTTGGCTACAGGTTAAGTGCTGGAATAAGAGTTTAATCATCGAAATACAATCAAACAAATGGTGGATTAAGATTAAAAGGAGACAAGGTGTGCACAATCCACGATGAATGCTTAATCCAATCGGGCCATTATTTTTTAGGGTATTATATTCTTTGATGGAATACAAATAATCTACCAATGACTAATGTAATCCACTCGTCCTTGTGGGTTAGATAATCTTTCAATTGGGTTAAAGTGACATCCAAACAAATAGTGAAAAGCTCATCAAGTAAGTTTGAGATAAAAGATAGAAGGGTCAAATCTGGCATAAGTAGAGCTTGTTTGTTTCGTGGATAAAGAATGGAATAGGTCTTTATTCACCAAATAAGCCATTTATTAATAGAAAAAACTAAAGATAAGAACTGACCCGATCAAAAGTGCACTTTTGAGAAATAAATTATTCTAGCAAAAAGTTGAAATAACTTTATTCTTGACTCTAAAATTTAAAAAAAATGAAATACAAAGAATAAGTACCTTTATTCATGGAATTAGTATTCATCATTAAGAACTTGATAGAATCATATTTCGCCTGACATCAAAACTCGAGACTATCTCAACCCAATCTGGGGTCCCTTATTATCAGAATTTACATATTGAATATTTGTTTAATGCAAATTTCAAGGTAGAATATGACACAAAACTTAAGAACCCTCTCACAATAAATATCAATTATCATAGCTTAAAAAAATCATGCAATCATGGAGTTTGATGCTCTCACTATCCAAAGAAATAAGAGATAAGTTCTACGTGCAAATTACAAATCAATCAAAGAATTTGAGGTTTTGATGGTTGTTCTACGATGTTCTCTCGGTTAAAACTAGTTGATGGTGGATTAATCGGATTGAGTTTTAAACAATTTCTAATTATATTCTCAACTAAGGTAATTAGGTTCTCGTATTTAGTCCTATACTTCAATCCATTTCTTTTCAACACGAAGTCTATACTTAATTAATAAATAATTAAGAGATAACAATGAAACAACATGGTATAAATCGTAACACACTCTCAATTTAATTAAAAGACATAATTCTCTTCTATTATAATCATTTTTTACTTTTATTTGCAAATGAAATCTTCTTATTATTTTCCACATTAATAAATCAAATTAGAAGATAAGAATTTACATTATGGTTCAACGCTCTATTCACTTTTTTATTATGTGATATAATCCTGTGCACTTTTTAGTTTTAGCTTATTCATTTTGTTGGCTCAGTTATCAAGGAGAGTGACTTGCCACAAGTTCTTTTTTTTTTAAGTGTGAATTCTAAAAACGATAACTATTACTTGTGCCCAACAAAAATAATAAGCTTGCATAAGGGTGTCGAGTCACCAATTTACAACTGGTTGGTAACACAACATGACACAAGGGCGTGTTTCTTCTCCTTTAATGCCACAAATGTATATGTTAAGGAGCACATAGTGTCAACGGTTAATTATCCGACTATTCAACAAGTCTTTAAAGAGCTCACTTTGTATATACTATTTCCTAATGAATTTTGGAAACAGATTATTGGAGGACCCGACAGACATTAATTTTTAAAAGGTTGTTAAGACAAGCTCAATTCAAAATTTGATCTTCACCTATGTGTATTATCTTCACCTTTATCATAGTCAAACCCCAGGAGAAAAAAATTATGAATTAAAGTTAATCAAAAGATAAAAATCAGATTTGACTAAAGAAAATAAAAATCAAATCGGAGGAGAGTTTCATTGGAAAGTTCTTACGTATTATATCTTTTGACTCCTACCTATATAATTTTTTCTCTTAACTAAAATCTCTTTTAACCTTAGCAGCCTCTCATCTTTTTTCCCTCCATATGCATGAATTCCTAGGCAAACAGGAGTCCGAGCACGTTGCTAACAACCGGAGAAGACGCCGAAATCTCGCTGAAAAATAGAGAATCAACCAAGGTGATGTAGTAATCATGTGAAAATTTTTGTAACACTTTTAGAACTATTTTCCTTGACTTTTTCCTCGGTTTTTTTTCCATCCGACGTGACCAACATAGACATGACACCAAGGACGAGGTGTGCGAGAACCTTTGAGGATAGCCAGCATGGAAAACGAACTAGAGAAAGAGGACCGAACAGTAGAGAATTTGCATTGAGGTAGGTGGATCGTTGAATCAAACTTTAGATCAATTTTAACAATAAAATTATATGTTATTAGGGTACAATTAGAGTCATAACATCATCTCCTATCATTCATGATTTGTCCAATATGATTACATTGGTCCTAAGATATTTATTCCAACGAAACTACGACGAAATCGAGCAGTCAGCATCACCGTTCTCGCCTGAATCCCAGAACCTGGCTTGGGTATATACATTGTCGGGCGAAATAGGCATTGAACTTGGCCCGGATTCAATGTTGCTCAGTCCGCGTCATCGCCGACGTATGCGTAGTACTGAAACCCGACCCGGATTCCACTAAACCTAGCTCGAGTTTCGGTAGGGATACACCAGAAGTTGTCCGAGTCCGACTCGTACTTAGCCCGAGTTGAGCCGAGGAATTGACCATTGAAGAACTCAGTTCGAGTTCTACCGTAACGATATAATATGATGTGATCTTTATTTTATTATTATTCTAATGCTAACTCATGATTTCTGTTAAAAGTTATGTTATGTTTATATTTTTAATTGATTATTTTATCCTGATAGAATGTATTATATCGTGATTTCTTGTTGTTTGATCCATGATTTATTAATCATCTAATTCTATCATAAATATAGCTTATATTGATATCATCATTGAACATTATATTGTTAATTATTTCTAATTAGTCATTGATTTGACCCTACTGATATCATGACTTAGAGTATTATCATAGTAAGGAATGATTAATCATGTGTTATAATTAATTACTGATTTATGGGTCATGAACTAAATCTATTATCATTTGGATCTATTGTCTGATTAATATTGATTTATTCTACCTCATTGCATAGATTATATTCAAGGGTTTTTCAGAGCTTATCGATTGTATGATGATACATCCAGAACATTGTAATTACATAGATTAAATCCAGAGTTTAAATCACATTTAATTTCATCGATTACAGGACATTATTATCTTGATTGTTGTAATGACATTGTTATGACTAAATCCTAATCTAGACGAAGATGAGAATCTAATTAATTAAATATAAAAGCTTGAGTGCTCATGTTACAAATTGACGGGAGCTCATGGCATAACATCGCAGTCAATGTTGGGGCATCATTTGTTCCCGTTGCACGATTTCTCTCCATCGTGTAACGAAAGAGGATACCCTCCCTTTTAGAGAGTATGATCGTCTTGATGTGCATAATCATCGGCTGTTCATGAAGTACATGGCATCTCATTGTAACGAATACGTTAATCAGTGACATTGCATAAAAATATCAAAGACAAATAAGTTGATTACAACTTTCAATCAAAGCATTGAAAATACACTCAAAGCATAGGACAAGGCATTGATTCAAAGCATGATATATGACATCGAAATACAAAATAATGCGGAGCATTGTACTAATTCATTCCTGAGATCATAACCTCTACCATATATTATGATTGTTTTCACCCAATGATTTATTACATTGTTTCTACTCAATTTGATTGTTATACCTATAGACACCACATAATCAGAGTATTATTTTCTTCCATTGGATCCCCAGTAGTGTTTATCATAGATTATGATTTTTACTCATTGATATTGTATCGATGGACCATCCAAGATAGTGTCCTTTATTAGATATTACATTCATTCACTCAGAGCTTAGACTTGGATCTTCCATTGATCTTATTCAGTGCATAATATTGATTCATACACTGACAAACTATAGCATTGATTTGTTTCATTGATTTATATTAAAGCATGGCATTGATTTTTGTCCATTAATTTATATTGATGATTATAATTATGGGTAAACTAATCACATACTTCTTTATTGTTACTATTTATCCATTGTTTCTCATGCATTGATCCTGCAAGTAATCAGAGAAATGAAGAATGAGCTCAAACGATTGATGATGTTCGTGATAGTGATGTGCACATGGAGTAATTTTAGAACATTATCCTCATCTCTTTATTTTAGACTTTCGCTTTAGCTTTTGATGATTATTAATACTATGAGATTTCATTAGACTTTCGCATTATTGTCATTTTATATTGACGTCTTATTAAGTCTTCCGCTTATATAATGTTGTGGTCAAAGATTTAGTAAAAATCAACATTTTGGTCATAGCACAACATTGTTACTAGCGACTCTTAAGTTGGATCTTGCCACATAACAAGGGCGATTTGAGAGCGTTACATATTATCTTCACCTTTATCATAGTCAAACATACTATCCGGAATGATATTAAAATAATCAAGTTTGATGTCGAATCAAAATTTTAATTTGTGACTAATGCGCATAATTTCTAACATGAGCAGTACAATCCTCACTCCTTTTCTAACAATAATAAGTCCAAAAATATTCATGTCCACAATGTCCAATTCTTCGTATGGAGAGGCCTGCCACAATGTCGTGAATTCTTCGCTCATAAAAATTATTATAACTCGCACAGTGTTTTACGTCATAATTTAAATCATGTCGAAATTTTACAAACACTGACAAATTATGATCAGAACTCAAAAGTCACTTGAGTTTAAATTTTAATGTTTCAGTTTTTGCTTTTTGCAAGAACTAAGCTGATTCTTTGCAACAAGAAAGAACCAGCTAATTTTTTATATGCGCTACTTTTGGCCTATGTATATTTATTTATTATATATATTATCATATTACATAGTTTGAAAATTTAATTTTTATTAAGTTTTAATAATAAATATTTATTTTATTTATTAGTAATTATAATCTAATTAGTGTTAGTAAAATAAATTCTGTTAATGATCAAATGGAATTAACACAAACTTAAAAATCATAACTATGCATAATAATTATGTTTACCACATTATAATAGAATTACTAATTATGATAAATATTATTTAATATTGGATCTTATATGATATTAATTAACTTTGTGAGCCACAAGTATTTTTTAATACTAACCAGATTTTTTAATTAAATTTAATATGTGTTTCTTTCATTACATTGTTCGGTATTGATGTTAGTATATTTATGGTACGAATAAAGATAATTTGATATTATTCATTAAACTTTTTCTTTCCGGTGATTAACCCACCCGTACAAGGCTATAAGTACCTGACTAATCTGGTGTTCAGGACGGGAGCGAGAAAGGTATACCCTGACCAACGTCACTATTCTAAGGATCAATTTCGAGCTATTAGCACACGTCAAATCACTTGGGGTGCAGCCCGCTCAACTACGGCAACGTCGTTGGTCTCATTAAACTATTTTTATTAATTTAAATATATTTTTATTCAAATATATCTTTTGCATACATTAAATTACATATCGATAAAAATTTTAAACGAAATTAATACTATTATATCGTGAGACTTATTTTTTTATAAAATCCAAATTTTTTAATCAAATATAATGTCATTTCATTTAATATAGTTTCTTATATTATAAAATAATAACTTATCTTTTTAGTTCTTATTTTTCATCCAAACACATTATATCAAAATTTTTCTATCTAATAGATTGGTAATCAAGAACTAATAAGAATTTAAAATTTTGGATCCAAACACTACAAACTTTTGAAGAAGTTTGATAATCAGATCCTAGTTCCACATTATTCTCTATGTCCTCGTGCGATGTGATCTCGAAATGGAACTAGGCCGCATTTATTAAGAAGGAACTAGATCACGTGATTGTTTCAATTTTTTTCTAACTTTTGTTGACCTGACCCTTTTTTCCTATTTTGCAAACTTTTTTTTCTTTTCACATTTTCTTTTTTTACCTTTCTTGTATGATATAATTTATTTATTATATATAAAATATTTATAATAAAGGATTAATAAAATAATATTTATTATTTAATTAAAAAATTTCTATTTCATTAAATATAAATTATTAAAAATGAATTTTATATTTAAATAATATGTTCTTTTAACAAACTTTTTAGATAAAAGGCTTATATATATATATATATATCATTTTAAAAATATATATTTTATACATGATTAATACACCTCCAAGACACCTGGAGGGATGTACATCTCAATTCATCGATCACGGTTCATAAATAGTACATTCAAATGATAAAATTTAATCATTTATTGATCACTGAATCAATGGACGAAGTGTGCTGCAGATGCTCTAGCATTAAGCTCATTTTATATTTATAATATTTATTTTTTATTTAAACACACATTAAAATTAATCTATCACATTTATTTTTTTCTTACCACGTCAAATCTTCATTCTCCATGGCACATTCTTGGTAATACACATCGGCACCACGGCCAATGAATGAACCAAGCGACTCTCTCTCTTATCTCACACACGTGTGCACACATCCATTTACGCGTTTCAGCGGCCCCAGGAGGACCTCGCCAAGTGTTGTGAAAGTTTTCACGAAGCTGAATTTATAAGCAACAGCGGGACCAATCGGTGTATTATTTGCAATGTTTTGAAAACCGGACCGGCCGGTTCAACTGCGAACCGGCCGATGATCCGATCCGGTCAAGGTACAAAAATGATTTTGATGTTGAACCGGGGAAAACCAGTCGAACCGCCGATTGAATCGGGCCGGTTGAATCGGTTCAACTCGGTTCAATTCAAATTTAAAAAAAAAAGAATTAAAATAGGAAAGTTAAAAAAAGAAAAAAGGAAAGAAATAAAAAAAATGTAAGGAAAGAATGAATATGACAAGTATAATATTAAATAGGAATGAAAATAAAAAAAGATAAATATTTAAAATTGTTTAGCATTAAAATAGAAAATTATTAAAAGACATAAATAAATAAAATAAAAAAGAAAAATGTTAAAGAAAAAAGAAATAAGAATAATTTAAGATAAACTTTATTAATATAGCATTTATATCATTAAATAATAGATATTAAATTAATAATAACCTATTTATATTTAAATGTTAATTATTCTTATTTATCACTATTAAAACTTTTAACAAATTAAAATTATGTTATATTAATTTTTAATATTATTAATAGGTTATTAGTACAATATTACTATACTACATCATATAACTTATATTATATCTCTATAATTATTATAAATAATATTATTTTAATAAAATTTGATTCAATTCTCGATCCGATCGCCGGACATTAATTATTTGTCGGTGGTGGGGCAATAAGAAAACATTTGAGATACAGTGCACAGTTAAGTTTACGTAGCTTTCATGTTTCCTTTTTTTTCTAGATAGCAATACGGGGCATGAGCCCATTTCTGCGTCACGTACCTTTCATTTCCATGTGAAACTGTTCGTAATCATTCAAAGAATTCCTTTTAGTTATATAATGAAAAAACGCTAATCTTTTGTAATGTAGGAACCATGATGCGTTCTTATTTGAAAAATAATAATAGATGAAAGAACTCTGATTCGTAGTGCTTATCATCCTCATGCAAAGAACACATAACAAGTTTGAAACAAATATCAGCACTAACAACGAACTGAAAAATCATATCAGCTGGATCTTGAAACAAATATCGAAAAAAAGCAGGTGACGACAAAAAAAAGGAACCGAACAAATTGCTGCAAAAGGATTAAGGTTACTCCTACAGAGGATCGGGCAATTCTCATCCGTCAAAAATTAAGAGGCAAATGAATGTTGGATTGGATGTTCTAACCATTAGTTACTTATTCAAGAAGGATACAGAATTACACAACCACCTTTAAAGATACAATTCACACATCAGCATTACAATTCATAGCGTGGTTACTGAAACAGTTATAGCAAATGCATCACATTATTCCATGATTAGCAAACCCTGTGCAGGAATAGGTCCATGCTATACAGATGTGAATAGATTTAATAGGGGACAATGAATGATTCTATCAGATCCTGAAGTGGCGCAAGCTCCTTTTTGTCGATCAAATTGAACTCCTGCACCACAGTTGCATGTATATATCAGCCACTAGAATGGTTGTATCAAAATGAAGACTTATATGCTTGTACTCAAACTACATCGAACATAAACACTTCATATCAGCCTCAATCCTACAACAATGAAGGATTACATCCGATTTTCACATAGTTAGCTAGATGCTTGCTGAACCATCATTAGCATATCAAATATCTATGGACCGTGTAGTAACTCCAGCAACTTTGATTTGTGGCATGATATGTCAATTCCTTTTACCAAGCTCCATAACCATTATATCATCAACATTGTTTAATTTCAAAATCAACTAGACATCTATTTCATAATTTGTTTTACATGATTTCACATGCGTGTTTGGTAAGACAATTCCACTAATATTTAGATAGGCTTGAACAAATATCCAGAATTTAAGAGCATGCTGGTGAAATTTTCCTACCATCAGACAACATTTTAAGAATAGAAGGTTGATGCACTTGATAGAAAAGTCAAGGATTTTCATGACCATTTGATAACTCAATGTATTTGTTATAATAATTCAGGGTTGATTATTCACACTGCCACCAGACAAACATAATGTCAATATCATTTCTCTTTTATTTGATCGTGATTTGTGACAAGAAGTTGAGCTTTGAAATACTACGAAAAAAAGACAGAAAATAAAGTATAAGAGTATAAAGATCTTACACAGGTAAAGAGCATGAAATGTTTGAAACAGGTGTTAAGATGTGCTTCTTCTTTGAGACTCACAATCTTCTGGAAATGGGAGTGATAAATGTGAGCATAAACCCGGAATAAGCGTTTGAATATTGTCTTCACAACTTCCTTGAAGTTGGCAGGAAAAGGTGTGCCTAGAGAGGAGATGATGAACAAGAATTAGACCTTGCATTGTTATTTTGGAATTTGTTCGCATAATGAAAATACCAAGTTTTTGAGGAAATATAGCTTCGTCATCCAGCTGACGTTCGATCCAATCCATCAGATACTCTACATATTTTGGTGCAGACACTTCAATTGGCTTTTTTATTTGCACACCATCAGCCCATCTGTACTCGTATCTGCATGATTGAACTCCTCCAAATCAATAAATTGTTTCCATGACAAGTAAGCATGTATAACGATAATAGAGTAGCATAAGAGAACCTTATTTGCTGATGAATAAATCATCAATAATCATGTAATCACCACATATAATAACGTCACTAAACTGAACTGAAAGATTATATTTAAACAGATCATAGTTAAATTACTTTTCCTGAACGTTCAAAGAGAGAGAAAGTGTCATTTGCCAGATGGAAAAATCAACTTCTGTCACAAAGCCATAGGTCTGAAAACACTTGAGGGACCTTCTTAAGCCCTTGAGTGCAAGAAAACATATGTGAAAATATTCTTCTGTTAATAGATTTTTTTTTTTTTGAAAGTGTCTTCTGTTAATAGAATTATGATCCAGAATACATGAAACTGAAAAATAAAGATTTTCTTCGATGAGTAATGTATGTGTGAGGGAAGTTTACATTGAATCTATTTATTGGGCAATAAATTGCATGGACTTATATTATATCAATTTGTAGGACAAACAACACCAATAATCTAAATAACCATTGAATTCTTGGTTACACTTGGCGATGTTCCCAGATCAGAAACAGAAAAAGTTTTTAACTACGGTCATTAGAAATCATGGTTGATGAACTTCCAGCGACAAATAGGTCATGAAAATGCTCTTGTGCCAAAATGTCAGTTAATCTGTCTGCAATCAAAATCAGTGAGCTCTTAGATTATTGAAAGAAATTACAAAAGGTTTGATATGGTTGAAAGATTCTACAACATTGTGAACACAGAAATAGTATGGCTAATTGGTTTAATAAGCTAACTAAATAAATCAAACTTCTCATAATAAAGCATTATGCATAGATACAAGAGAAGCATTATGCATAGATACAAGAGGACTACCAAAAGGGGAAATGATAGCAATGCAATGAAGTAATCAGCAGAGAAGCACTTTCCCCAAATTGACTAACAGAAATAATATTCAAAATAAAGCAAGCCATAAACATTACTTTTGTGTGAAACTTAAATTGAAATTTGAATATTGTCACAATCATCTGTTCTATCACATACTTTGGACCCGCAGTCATTGTGGGACAGTTCTCAGGAGTGCAGAACTCTGTTAGTGTGCCATACAGAAGGTTCACCTGGTTGAAAAAATCCACAGCTGAAAAGTAGAAATTTCACAAGAATTTAGACTCAGGACAAGTTTTGAAGCTTGAGAACTCTTTATGCGTGAAGGTTCTCAATGGAACCCCAAAAGGATCCACTCGTGTTCATTTTGAACATAATCAATTCAAACAAATTTGGTTCAAGAAATTACTATTGACTGCAAGCCACTCATTTATATCCTCCCCAGGTGGCAGCCTCACTGCCTCACGCAAGTTTCCACTACCGAGGGTTGCATCAATATGTTTCCGTAGCTGGGCACCCTGCAGATGAGAGAATTTTTCTTTACAAAATTTTGGACTCGGACATCTGGGTATTTATTATAGGCGGTTACCTCAAGTAATCGAATTAAAATATTTGTACTAAATTAGTGCCAATTAAAAACTTCAATTGTTATTCTTACCTTGCTACCTGATGGAGCACTCTTTTTTGGTCGAAAAGTCCTCTGATTCCTGAAGAAAAAATCAATGATTCGGTATAGAACAGCACTTAAAGGCAATTACTTTTTTTCTAATGCATGAAGATTATGCACTGAATAACTCTTAACTAATGGAATAAGAAACAAAACAAAAGGAACTAATTTATCTCTGGGATATATCAAATGAAGAATAATCTCACTGTTCTCAGGCACCAAATTCTGCAAACAATTTACAAGCGCAAGATCTCGTGCTGTCTCATTCCACAAATTTCCACCTGTGCTCACCGGGTGAGCGGTGACCATTCTTTCGCGCTGAAACCCTATAATTTTCCTAAAGAAATCGAAATTCATCCAATAAATCGATCCAAAGGTCACAACGGTGACCAGCAAAAGAGAATAAAAATCGATGCGACAAGGCAACAAAACACACGAAAACGAGCATAGATCAAACGAATGGATCATTTGCATCCGATGAAAGGATCAGAGCACGCCACCTTCCGAGACCGAAGAGGCTCATCGCTGATGCGTTGGGGTCAACGGAGACGGCGAGTTCGGCCACTCTCCTTGTTCCGATCGCGTTCTCCGGCCTTGGATTCGCGGCGGACGCGGCGGAGAATGGAAAAGGAGCCGGAAGTCGTAGTTAAAAAGGGAGAGCGAAATGGGGGAATTCGACTGCCCGAAGAGTCCGCATATGAAAGCATCGTGAGACAATAAATCGAGCCGTCCGTTTGGGGTTAAATCTTGAAATGGACAGCACCAGATGGGCCTTGGCGTTGGAAGTTGAGTGCACTTGCCCAAAAAACTTATGCGGGCAGCCTTTTTTGTGCCCAGGGTGCCAACTTTATTAGCTGTGCGCAGAATTCTGCTATAAAAAGTAGTTTTTTTATTCCGGCCTGGCGGTCAGATGAACATTTTATTATCATGTTTCTTTTTCATTTTAAAAAGTTAGATCAGATCTCCTATTATTTCTTTTGTGAAAAAATATTTCTTTATTATTCTTATTTTTTGGTAGCATAAATATGTTATTTCCAAATAAATATGATATAAAGATAACACGGTAGCTACTAAAATAGTAATCCAATAAAGAAAATATAATTCTACTAAATTACAAGGCATAGGTCTAATAAAATAGAAAAAAAAATCGTAATCAAATATGCTACAATTCCATTTTAAAAGTTAAACTCTGATATCAATTCTAATAATATTTTTATATTTTTTATTTGAATCCCTTCCATGTTGTCTTAGTCCGATTTGAATCGAACACGACCTTAATCCTATGAGCCAACGATTTTTTATATATTTAAATTATTGTTTATGGAATTAAAATTTATAAATATGGGAAATATAAAATTATTTAAATATTTTAAAAATAATTTCATGATTGAAATAAAATTATTTTATATTTTAAAAATATAAAAAATATAATAGAATAACTCAGAATTCGATAGAGCTCGAATTAGATCGGATTTGGATTTCCAAAGATATTCAACCCAATCTCAATTAATTTGAATTTGAGGTTGGTTAACTCCAAGTTGACCATAATATTTCTAAGGTGCATCTTGTTCTTTTTAAAATAGTTTCTACATTACTTAATTAATATGCAATCACGCTAATAATCAATTTTATTTTGTAATTACTTTAAATTTATATCAATAAATAATAACTTTGGTTTCTCTCATCTTTGTTTTTCATGCTGTCCCCCATGCCAGCCATGCAAAGAAATAGCACGTAACAGATTTGACGTGGACTTTGCTAGGAAAACTCACCGGAAAAATATGTCCCTACAGTGCACAAAGACAAAAATAATATCCGTAATATGCACCCACATATATATATATATATATATATATATATATATATATATTTATTTATTTACTTAATGGACGTGTAACACTCATTTGATGGTGAAACACCCCTATCATCACCGTCCATTTCAAATATGACTCAGATTGAAACCACTAGACTACTTCTCCCTAACCACTAAACTCCCTCTCCCCCCATTTCTTCTTTGCCCCATCTCTCTTCTCTCTCTCCTCTCTCAACTCTCTCTCCCCTTCGGCATCCCGATCTACTTTTGGTGCTCCTCGTCATCGTCGTCGCCCCTCCCCTCCGATCTGCGTCACTGCCGCCCGCCGTTGCCACCCCTCCCCTCTGATCTGCGCTGTCGTCGCCCCTCCCCTCCGATCTCTCCAAGATTTGCGTCGTCGTCACGCCACTGCCGCCTCTCTCCTCCGACCTCTCTCGATCTACGATGTCGCCGCGCCGCCGCCGCCCCTCATCCAAATGACATAAATACATAGAAGTAAACATTATAGATGAGCAATTGAGCTCGTAAGTGGTAAGTAAATAGTATATATAAGTAGTGTATAAAAATAAGGTTTAATTAGTAAATACAAAGTCTTATATAGCCACCCGAAATCTTAATTTTAGACATTTAGAAGAATTTCACGTCGTTAGTCCATTTATCATACTTCAATTAACAACGAAAGATTTCAACATTTTAACAAAATTCATCATAAACAAAAACTTTCTACTAACCATATCATAACTAATACTTCAGAAAATATTAAATGACTAAACCTTCGTGACATCGTAATCTCAATGTTCAAAAAGAATTTTATGACTTATTTAAACCTAAGCATATATAACACTTCGTCATAAGCCATCTATCAATTAACCTTGGTTACCTTTTTGGTTCCAAAGTGTAAGGTTTTCAATTAGAATATGTGAAGGTCATGCATGTCATGATACCATATCACATGATATTACATGCGATACAACATCATCGTAATAACAATAATATATGAACATGCATATCATGAGCTATATCATAAATCTTACATGTCATTAAATCATACTTGCATTCATTCTTCATATAACATTCATAAAATATAAAACATCATGTCATATCTACTTCACTTCATATCCCATAAGTATCTTACAATAGAAACTACATTCACATCATTCATAAATAATCATGACATAATTTATCATTTCATTTCACTTTCATTGACATATATATCCTACGAGTTCCCTTGCTTACTTCTTGAATTCTTTCGTATTTTATATTTTCTCGAGGTTTTTTATAACTTTTGTATTTTCTTTCATTCTTCTTTTCTTTTCTTTATTATGTGATTTTTCATGTGTCATCTTTATTTTTCATCTTTATCACATAATATCATATTGACTTTCATTTTATGTCATAAATTATACTTAGAAACACACATCATAATAGTGATAGACTTTATTTCTAATCATCTTTAACAATATACACTTTATAACGAGGGACATTGTTCTTTGAAAGAGTACATACACAAATGCAAGACTATACTTCTCAGGCTTATGACATCTTGAAGTAGATACATAAATGTAGAACTTTACTTTCAATCTTTACTTTATCATCATCTTAGTTTTCTTTCTTATAAAATACATTGAAGTTAAACTTCACTTTTATTCTGACTTTATCTTATAATAATTTTTACCTTAACAATAATTGAAGAATCATATCAACATCATCACATTAGGTAGCTAAGCCACATATTGTGAAACATGCGGTGATGAACTTTATTCTCAGGAATACACACACTAAGAGACTTTATTCCAACAAATATGCATACTTTCTTATGATGAAGTTTGTTCTCTGAGAAGCACATACACAAATGTAATATTTTACTTCGCGAGCTTAGATCCTCTTGAAGTACATACATAGGTAGGCTTTGCTTCTCATCATTAGTGAGGGACAAGGACATTCTTCAACTTTAAGTACACTATGCGTTACAATACAACAATCATTAATATCCATCATTCTTCATCGTTTAGCCCAATTACGGTTGAGCATGTCTAAACGTGTATTTAGTTGATTGTCAATACATCAATAAATGTTTCATAAATAACATCATATATAAAATATACAAAACATCATAAAGAATTATACATCAATAAATAAATATATTTGGGATGTATATAAACATTTAAAGAAAATGCATAATACTAACATAACAATTGTTGACATAAATAATAATATGTCAACTTTCCTTATTTGACAATTTTAACACATTATGAATCAAAAAATTATAACTCAATTGTTTATTTTGATTGCTTCTAATTTTTCTGCAAATTATATTTTTCATAGGAATCACATATAAAATCTATGAATTTTATCTTTTTGGCATTTAATCACAGAAATTCATGCAACTACTAAGGTATATTCTTTACATAGTATTCTAACAAAAGACTCTAAATATTTATATTTAATCTATACTTGTCCTTTTCATATGATTTCAATTGTCACAAAACAATAATACAAACCCTTAACTTATGCATAAATTTCAAACCCTAATTCAATATTTCTAAATTAAGATAGATTTTACAAATTTATCTCGTTGTTACCGAGACAGCATGATATCAGTCCGATATTTGGATCATAACTATTTTTATACATCTTCAAATCGGATGAAATAAATTTCTCAGGAAACTAAACTTCAAAAGCTTTCCATTCATATATTATTTTAATTTTTGGATAAGTAAAATATTCCCAAATAATTATTGAAAAATAATTACAAATTTAATAGATTATGCAACATAAATCATGAAACATTCATTTATGCAACCCTCAATCAAAATCTCTATCAAGAGAAGGTGTTTTTGAAATTCTCAATCCAACCAAAAATATCATTGAGATAGAAAAAAAGGGTTTAGATCCTCTTTATATACCTTTTAATTTTTAAATTTAAAACTATTTTTCTTAATCATTTTGTATCATTCTTCATCATCTAAAATCATCTAGATCTTCTGGTCTTTTTTCTTAAAAATATTAATCTTCTCTTTGTTGATCTTAAAATATAGTCATCAAGAAGAATAGAACTCTAGATCTTTTAGACTTGGGCTTTTCTTGGTGGAGAAGAAAAAAAAAAGAAGCAGAGTTGATGGATAGATTTTTAAAAAATTAATAGAATTATTGATCATTTATATAGAGTTTACATTAGAATTTTGATCAAAAGATCCAAATATCCTTGACCTAAAATTTTGAATTATACAAGGAGAGGTCAATGTACTTACAAAAAACATCAACGGTTCATCTTACTAACTTTACAGTCGCATATTTAGTCTTATTTTTTATTTTTTTCTAAAAAAAACCAACTTTTAAATTAATTTAGGGTTTAATGTTTGTACTACTTTTTTTATAATTATAATTTTAGGGTTTAATGTTTGTAATACCGTCATATTAATCATCACCTAATTCATGATAGACGATGTATATATGTATATCATGAATTTTATGGAGATTAATAGATGTATGATGGTGTTACCCATAAAAGAGGTACCCCAAATATATATATATATATATATATATATATATATATATATAACTTTTTTTCCGTTTTCTTTTTCTTGTTTGATGTCTTTGCACCTTTCATCTGTTGACGGTGGAAGTAGCTGCTGCTTTCTTTCCAATATTAGAAGATTATTATTATGTATTGCAAAGAATGAAATAAGTTTCTAATATTAATTTTCTGTGCGTATTTGCTTGGCATGTCTTCATTGCATTGTTCGAAGAATTCATACTGACAAAATAACAAAAACTGCTTCAAATGAATATCTTCACTTACACCATATTTCTGAAATACCTTTTGATGCATTACAGATTTAATTAAGTAAAATCATCATTGAAATAAATGATCAGTAAAATCATATTATAATGTTTGATAAGCATTAGTAATATAAATAATAGTTGAAATAGTTGAAGGAAAAAATATCAAGAAATATTTAAAAAGTATTTTCAATTTGACCATATATTATTATAAATAAACAAAATGAAAGGTAGAAAAGTTAATATGGATAATAAAACATGAGAGTTATTCATAAAAGATTTAAAAACTAAAGCATATAAAATTAAATGGCATCATTTACTAATAAAATATTTAAAATCTTAAATATTTGACTAAAATAATTTTTTTGTCAAAGTACATATCATTCAAATTATCAGTGGTTATTATCGAGATTATCAGAAAATTTATAATTATCAATAAAGTACAGTCAAATAAGATAATGTTATTCACCTTAAAAATAATTTGTGTACCAAACGACATGGAAGAGTACTCAATTTGCGCGAACTGAATAAGAGTGTAACCTGGTGGTACCCCATTTTTAAGAGCATAAATATGTAAATATTAAATAAATATAACACCAAATGTAATAAATTTTTAAAATTTAGGAGGATCAATGATCTTAAATATTTAATATTATATACATCAGATAAAAAATAAATATGTATTATATAATTTAATCATTTTAAATTTATTTTAGGGGAAGGCAACCTCTTAATAAAACTTAAATAGTTACTTATATTACTTATATACAAAGGTTAATGAAAAATGTTACGGCGACGGCCCCCGATTTCAGATGGATTTGTATTTGATAAGTAGACACAATCTCAGTGTACCAATGTATATATAAAAATTTCGATTCTTACCACTAAAAAATATTTGCATAGCTTGTTTTTTTTTTAATCTCACAGCATCCTTCGGCTTCTTAATACTAATAAGAAGGTTTATTGTCGAGAAAGTGCCAAACATTTTTGTTCATTTATATTCTAATGGTCTGGATTTGTACATTATGCCATAATTAACTTGAATGATATAATTTGTGTATAAGGTTAATACATTTATTATCTTCTAATTAATTTATATTGTAAGATTTGTGAGCCCTCAAAGAAAAAATATCTACTTAAATAGGAAAACTCACCACTTCACTTCGATCTCCATTCGTAAACTTAACAAATAAAAAAACCTTTTATCTTATTAGTTTTTCTTTATTTCAAATAGTTAGTTATACATGTATAAGATGTAAAGAGAGTTAACAAAAGTTGAAGTTTCAATGAAGAAAAGTTTGTTTCATAGTTAACATTAAATTTATTCATTGGCATGCCTTGGTGGCAGCAAGATCATAATTAGTTTTATAGACACAATAATTATAATAATATGTAACAAACATAATTTAAAATAGCATAATTTATTTATAGAAGATTAATTTTTATTTTGTTATGAACTAACTTTTTTAATTTAAAAGGGGAGAGTTGTGGTCCGTTGTAGTTAAAATAAATTTAATAGAAAGAACAGTAGTCGCCTCAAATAATATAATAAAAAGAGTAAAGAACGTCGAACTTACTATGAATATTATGAATTAAATACCTAATCTTATAAATTAATAAAAAAATAGGATTTTGAAAATAGATTTTTCTAATTATAAAAAAATATTGAAAATAAGATAATAATAATATATAATATAATATAATGAAGAAGTTAGATGAAAATAATCAGGATATATATTTCAACCAGAGAAGATAAATTTAACTTTTAATGATTGATTAGAGTCTCACTAAAATATTAATCTAATTAAAGCAAAAAGCAAATTGAGATGTTCACAAATTGACATCCCCTCAACTTAATGAAGTAGATTAAACTATGTTAATTTAATAAGAGGATTAATGCACCTCCAGGGCACCTTCTGTTCTGAAGGAATGTTGAACGCATCTGAATCGTTGATCAATTATCAATTACTCATATTATGAATGATTAAATATCATCATTTAACATCATTTAAGTGTGTTACTTATTTGAATCATTGACATCAATGATTCAAATGCGCTCAGCATCCCTCGGAGCAGGTGCATTAATCCCTTTAATAAATATTAGAGTCTCCAAAAATTGACATCCCATAAAATCAAATTAAAATTAAGATGCATTAAGTTAGATTCTCTAAACTATTAATCACTCCACAAATTAGCGGAGACCACACAAATATAATTCCACACTAGTTATTAGACCTATATTAATTATTAATTTCAAGTATAATAAAATATAATTAGTCTCATGAATTCTAAAATTAATCACTCTATAAACAATTATAACCTAATTCAAATCCATTAACTAAATTAAAAGAACTAAGCATAATTAAAAAATGAACATAAAATATTAAAACAATTAAGATAGGGTTCGTATATACACACTACAAGAAAAATCGCTATTTCTGATGTCCTGAGCCGTCGCAAATGGTCAAAAATCCGTCGCAAAATTAAGTTTGCGACGGATATTATGACGGAAGAGAACAATCGCAAATATTTTTCGACGGCTCTATCACAACCGTCGGATATTCCCATGGCCCGAGTTGCTCGAGCCGTGGGAAAAGCTCAGGAAAGCTAAGACTGCTCGAGCCGTAGGAAACTTCACACGGGTCAAATCATTACAAACATTTTCCACGGCTAAAGCCTTGGAAATGTCCAACGGATATTTCGGCGGTTAGGTTATTTGAAATATTAAAAAAAATGCTCATCGTAGTCGGATCGGTTGCCCACACCAATTTGTTGGCCCGTCCGGCCGCACTGGATCAGCCACCTGCAAATAGCCGATCGACCATAGACAGCCGGATCCCAGCCACCGCAGCCTGATCGGCCGTTGGGCGGCCATATCCAACCGCAGGAGGCCAAATAGGGCACCCACATGCGGGCTCTGGCCGCGGACTTCCAGATCGGCCGCCCACAGGCGGGATCTCAACACGGGCAGATTTGCCGCCCGCAGGCAGGATTTGGTCGCGGGCTGCCAAATCGATCGGTCACGGCCAGGTCTATCGCCCGTAGGCAGGATCCGGGATGTGGCTGTGGGCAGCCGGAGTCGAGAGGCGCCAGTGATGGTCATCAGAGGTGGCCGTCGGAGCCGAGGAAGAGAGAGGAGGAGGAAGAGAGAGGAGGAGGGAGAGAGAGGAGAGAGACATGAGATGGAAAGAGAGAGAGAGGAGAGAGGGCAAGAAAGAGAGAAGGGGAGAGATAAGAGAGAGACGTGTGATGGAAAGAGAGGGGAGAGCGAGAGATATATAGGAAGTGAGGGAAAAATGTAGCGGGAATTGTAGGCGGTAATATAATTAAATTTTACGACGATTTTGACCATGGAAATTACCGACGAATATATATCCGTCAGTAATTTCGATGAACATAATCATCATAAATATTAAAAATAAAATATTACACATATTATATATTACATTATATTATAATTTATTAGTTATTTAAATATCGACGGTTTAATCCGTCGAAAATACCAATGGATGCATTTGTCAGAAATAGTAATAATAGAATATAAAAAATAGGCGACAAAGTTTAACAGAATTTTTTACTTTTCGACGATTTAGGTTGTGGAAAACATTTTCCACGGCTCATGCCGTGGAAAACATTTTCCACGGCTCATGCCGTGGAAAATATTTTCCACGGCTCATGCCATGGGAAAATTTTCCACGACTATTCCCACAGCTCGAGTCATGGAAAATATTTCTCATGGCTCGAGCTGTAGGAAAAGTTCCTCACGGCTTGAGCAGTATTTTGGCAGAAAATTATCCGTCGCAAAGAATTTTTGCCGTCGGAAAACATCTTTTTTCTTGTAGTGACATAGGGTAGAACCAGGGTACTATTAATAGGGTGGAACTATGATCGACCCTGGTTCCACCTCTCTTCACCTTTTTTTGTGGAACTTGGGGTTGTTCCAACTTTTTTTTCTTTTTTTATTTTTTTATTTGACAACTTTTTTTTAATCTTTTTATTTTTCTTATATAAAATAATTTATTTATTATATATAAAATATTTATAATAAATAAATAAATAATATTATTTATTATTTTATTAAAAAGTTTAATATTTAATTAAATATAATTAAATTTTAAAAATGATTCTTCATGTTTAAATAATATATTAACAATTTTTAACAAAAAATTTTATTTTAAAAATTTATTTTTATTAATAATAAAATTATACTTTATATTTGTAATAATAACTTTTAATTTAAAATCACAAAAAATAATCATCACCTCCATTTTTTCTTATCACATCAACTCATCATTACGATCCACTCCACCCAAATACACTTCGAACTAATCTATCAATTCAATTATTTATCGAGAATATAGGGGGAACTATAGTTCCATTTCCAAACATAACCTTAGTTTTAAGCTAAATCCATTGCAATGAATTAATTTCATGTACAAAATTCATCAGAAGTCCGGCTCAAAATTATCCGAAGAGTTGGTCAGCAAATGACAATTCGTTTTGTAGTGTTGTTAAATACCTCGTAAAAAATAAGTTCATTTGGGTTAAGAAATGTTAAGAGCTTTAGACTCAGAATTTTATTTCAAAACAAAAACTATTACATCCAAAAAACAACTGATAAATTCTAAATTAAATGCCATGCAAATATGCATGCGAAATTAATCTTTCAAATTGTCTCATACTCATGAACGACTACTGCATCATATGCAAAGCATAAAAACGCAGGAAATACTCGATCGGATGCAAAGAGAAAAAAAAACGAAGGTAAAGAAAAGAAAGACAAGCTACAAATAGCTAGTGACTGGTCGATGGCCTAGCATCAGACGACTACGCTGCATGCGGAGGCTTGCTGCAGCCGGATATGACCGCGGCCCGGAAACGCTAGGACGGCTGGACAGGTGACTCGAAGGTCGTGGTGGCCGGACTTCCACGGGCCGATCCTCCATCGGATGCGAGCTTCGAACTTGACGTCGAGTACGAGGTCCTTGGAGGCCAAGTCGTTCCACAGGGGACCGAAGCGCTGCATCTCCATGGGCACTCGATTGCCGGCAAGGTACGGCGTCCAGACGGCGGTAACCCCGCGGTCCTGGTATATCGGCGCGGCGTAGGCGGGCGTTGTAATCCTTTGATTCTTGTAGGCCGCGAACGCGCGCATCTGGTCGTAGTGGATGGCGACGCCACGGTTGGGGTTGTGGGTGAGGATCGTCGGCTCCAGGAAGGACGTCACGAATCCCTGCTGCGCCCTCGGGTCGACGTTGAAGTCATGGACGTCCATGTCCTGCAAGGAGAACTGCGGCTTCGAAGGGAGCAGAAGGAACAACCCGGCGAGTGCCAGGATGGCGACGACGACGAGGAGCGCGGCGGTGCACCCGAGCGCGCGGCAGAGGAACTTGCGGTGCTTACAGCCGCACTCGCACTGGTCGTCGCAGTCTGTCTTCGACATTATTGTGTGGGCGTATGGCGCGCGGGAGGAGCAGGGCGAACTAAGGCAGACAGCGTGGAGAATTATGTGCTGGTGGCGAGAGGAGCGGGGAGAACTTAGAGAACTGCGGACAGGATCGATGGAGGTGGATGGTGGAAATTTATAGAGTTTTTTTTCCGGCAAGGAAATAACTGCTGCTATTCGAACTAGGAATTGATAGGTACGTAGTTAAATTAAGTGGGCCTCCTTTGATCCTAAATCTAGTTGCGATGGATCGCTGCACCTGTTGCGATTAATTTACATTTGAAAAGTGTAAATTATATTAGCAGGAAGAGAAACGGTGCACATTGTAACTCCAAAACCGAGTGGGAGTGCTATTTATTTGCATGGGAAAGATGGGTGTCCCCCCACCATAAGTGGGGGAACCGTCCCCCCACACCTGAGCATCCGTCGAATCGCGCGGTTCGCAAGGAAAAAGTGCAGAGGCGGGACGGTTCGGTTCACACATTGTTGTTCGATGAGGGCGGTTCAGCGTGGGGTACAAAAGGGACGAACGCCAAATTTTTTCCTATTTCGCCCTACTCTCTCTCTCATCTCTATTTTTCCTTGCCTTCTCGCCTCTCATTGGATCTCTCTCCTCTTGCCTTCTCTTGTCAGATTTGCGCGTCCTCTCATCGATCTGTGCCCGCCTCCACTCACCGACCTCGAGCACGACACCGGCGAGCACCCGAGCACGACGGCAACGAACAGTTTCTCATATTCGCGTGTCCTCTCACCGGTGACGTCCCCCGCGCTCCGATCTATGTGTCGCCAACCAGATCCATCCATCGTCGACGAGATCCATCCATCACCGACCAAACCCATCCATCGCCGACCAGATCTACCCGCAACGGCGACCCCGAGCACGCCGTTGTGCTCGAGCAACCCCGCCGCGACCCCCGCCAAGCTCTGGTTGTCATCCCGCCCGCCTCCGAGCTACATCTCCAACCACCGTCTCCGAGCTCCGTCGCCGACCCCTACTTGGCTCCAGGTGTCGCCGCGCTCGTCTCCGAGCTACACCGCCGCTGATCTCCTCCGACCCTCCTCAACCGCCGCTCGTCGCCAAGCGCCGTCTCCGAGCTCCGCCGTCGACCCCCTTACGCCGCACCCGCCTTTGAGCTACGCCGCAGTCGAGCTCCGACGCTGACCCCCCTCACGCCGCAACCCCGCTGAGCATCATCACCGATTAACAAAAGTTCGCTGCTTTTTGTTCCTTAAATTCTTATCTTTCCGTAGGAAAAGTGTAGGAGGTGATATAGAAGAGATACAAAAGTAGGACGAAGAAGAAGGAAAAGGATCGATGTCCATTGAGCTTGTTCATTCTTTGTTTTAGAATTTGTAATTGAGAATTTGAAAAGTCGGAACAACAAAGTCCATAACTTGGAAATTCTAATGAGCTGTAATTGAGAATTGGATGACCTTGTTCATTCTTTTTCGTCGATATTTGTACAACAGTGGTGTAAAGCGTGTTAAGGCTCTTTTCTCGTCAATATTTGTACAATGCCTCAGAATGGTGTTCGAACTAAACACATCTATATCTCGCTTTCCGCCCCATACTAAACACATCTCATCTTTATCTCGCTCTTCGTCGAGCTCCGCTAATCCTCTCATGTTAACATATCAAATCTGTTACATAATTGAAACCATTGTGCTACACAATTTGAGTTCAACATACATGTTGAAATAAGCTATCGCAAGATCAATCTTGTTCTCGGAAAACAACTCATCATTTTGGACAAAAATTTTACAAAAATGTAACCAATCACACTAGTTTACAATAAAATTTACAACTCCAAGGATTAACGGATAACATGGATTAACAACAAGCTTGGCGACGGTGGAAAATGCGAGCTCGATGACGGCGGGGCGGGCGAACTTGACGGCGGCGACGACGGCAGGGCGGGCGAGCTCGGTGGCTGTGGTGCGCGTGCTCGGTGGCGGGGTCATGCGAGCGGGGTTGTGCGAGGGCGGCAGCCCAGGCGGCGGCGTGCGAGCGCAACAGGGCAGGCGGCGGGGTCGTGCGAGCGCGGCAGGGCGGCCGACAGCGTGCGGTGGGGTCGTGCGAGCGCGGCAGGGGGGGTGTGTGCGGTGGCATCGGACCAGATCTGTCGGCGAAGACAAAGGTCGGTCCGAGGATTAAAAAATGGAAAAATGTGGATGACATACGAGGGGAAAGCACCTTAGATCATAGATCCACGTCGGAAAAACACAGATTTGGTCGGAAAAACACACCTTAGGTCGGTGTCAGACTAGATCTGGTCAGAAAAGCACAGATTTGGGATTGTAGCACTCGCCGGCGGTCGAAGTCGCGCGGATCTGTTTGGATGTCGTCCGGGAACTCGCCGGCAGTCGTCTTCGCAAATATCTGGCGGCGCCGATCTGTTCGTTGGGGCTCGCCGGAGGTGAGAAAGAGAGAGAGAGAGTAAAAGGGACTTGGCCGACGGTCGTTTGGTTGCGCCGATCGCGGTCGCCGGCGGTCGTGGATGCTGGACAGCGGCGGCGCTTCCGATCGCGGTCGCACGAGAGAAGTGAGAAGGAGAGAGTAAAAAGGGGGAAAAATGATGCCCTGCCCCCTTTTTATCTTCGGTTCAATACCATCGTTGAACCGCCGGCCGAGACACCCCATTTTCTGGTCCGAAAAGTCGGTTCAAGCAAAAAAATCACATTTGCATGTGCGCCAGTCCGATCCGGATCGGACGGGCAAAGGAAAATGGAGGGACGGTCCCCCCATTTTAAATGGGGGGAACCTCCATTTTATCCTATTTGCATATGCTACCTACATACCAATAGGGCTGAGCACTGTCCGGGTCGATCGAGTCGAACCGCACCGACCCAAAAAATACGGAAAATAACTCGGCCCGGATCTAATCCGGGCCGGAACTGGGTCCAAATAATAGAAAATCTGGCGGGTTTCGGTTCAGGACCGGATTTGCCATCCTAATAACTCTACCCGGACTCGACCCGGGTTACTTGTTGAGTATATAATCTCCATTTCACGTGCTTTCTTCATTTCACCCTCTCACTTTCTCTCTCCCATCTCTCTCTTCATCTCTCGTTGTCTCCCTCCCATCTCTTGCCCTCTCCCTCTCTCTCTCACGGCGACGGTGGCAACGACGATGACTCCGGCCGACCTCCCTCTCCTGACTCCCTCTCTCTCTACTCGGCCGTCAGGAGCACCGCGATCCGACAGCTCGCGGCCGATCCGGCCGCCAGGCGCCGAATATGGAGTTTGACGGCCGATCTAGGAGCCACGATTTGGTGCCTAGCAGCCGGATCAGTCGCCAGGCGCCACAATCAGCTGGGCCGGATCATGGTGGCTGAATTTGGCCACTGGCACCCGATCCGGCCGCTAGAGGTCAGATCCGGCATCGGATCGGCCCCTAGGTGAGCCGATCCGGCCGCTAGGCACCACAAACGCCCTTTCATATTTCTCGACGATTCCCGGCCGCAAATCCGGTGACATTTCCGGATTGTCGGGTCCGACCTGGATCCGGATCCGGCCGAGTTCGGATTCAGTATCGGGTCAAAAAAATTTTAACCCGGCATAATCTGAATCAAGACCGAGTCCGTTTAGATCTGGACCGGGTCTCGAGTTTGCTCAACCCTACATACCAATTCTGAACCCAACTAGCGCTCATTTTGTCTTAGGGAATCTAAAGGTTTGATTACGTCACTTGGGATCAAGATTATATATATTGTTTGTTGCACTGTAGGTCATAGGGTTTAATATTTAAATATTTAAGCTTAGATGATCATTTAAATTATTACTTTGATGATATCTTATATTTATATAAAGCTCATGGCTCAACGACAATTTCAAACTCATGCAAAATCAAGATTCTTGCTTATCTATTTTGTCCTTTTTTTGACAAAAAAAAATAGAAGCCTTCTCTCAGGATTCTTTTCTCTCTCACATGATAGTTCCTAAAGCCTTCTCTCTCATTAATCCACAAGCCGGCACCTCTTCTTCTCCTCTATCTCTTAGCCTTCTTTCATCTTTAATCCACAAGCTGGCGCCTCTTCTTCTCATCTCTCTCTCAGCCCTCTTTCATTTGCATACGTTAGGTGACAGATTCTAAGAGTTACAAAAAAACCACATAAATAAAAAAGAGAAATATTAAAGCTCACATGACAGTTCCTAAAGCCTTCTCTCTCTCATTAGCCAGCACCTCTTCTTCTCCTCCCTCTCTCTCATCCTTCTTTCATTTTTAATCCACAAGCTGGTACCTCTTCTTCACCTCTCTCTCTCTCTCAGCCTTTTAGGTGACACATATTCTAAGAGTTACAAAAGAACCACATAAATAAAAAAGAGAAGTATTAAAGCTCATGGCTCATCAACAGTTTCAAAATAAATAGAAGTATGCAATCGACAGTTTCAAACTCATGCAAAATCATAATTCTTACTTATCTATTTTGTCCTTTTTTAACAAAAAATGGAAGCCTTCTTTCATGATTCTTCTCTCTCTCCTCTCTCTCTCAATGACATCTTATATTTATATAAAGCTCATGGCTCAACGACAGTTTCAAACTCATGCAAAATCAAAATTCTTGCTTATCTATTTTGTCCCTTTTTTGACAAAAAAAAATAGAAACCTTCTCTCATGATTCTTTTCTCTCTCGCATCATAATTCCTAAAGCCTTCTCTCTCTCATTAATCCACAAGCCGGCATCTCTTCTTCTCCTCTATCTCTCAGCCTTCTTTCATCTTTAATCCACAAGCTGGCACCTCTTCTTCTCCCCTCTCTCTCTCAGCCTTCTTTCATCTGCATACGTTAGGTGACAGATTATAAGAGCTACAAAAAAAAACCACATAAATAAAAAAGAGAAATATTAAAGCTCACATGACAGTTCCTAAAGCCTTCTCTCTCTCATTAGCCGGCACCTCTTCTTCTCCTCTCTCTCTCTCTCTCAGCCTTCTTTCATCTTTAATCCACAAGCTGGCACCTCTTCTTCTCCTATCTCTATCTCAGCCTTCTTTCATCTGCATACGTTAGGTGACACATATTCTAAGAGTTACAAAAGAACCACATAAATGAAAAAGAGAAGTATTAAAGCTCATGGCTCATCAACAGTTTCAAACTCATGCAAAATAAATAGAAGTATGCAATCGACAGTTTCAAACTCATGCAAAATCAGAATTCTTACTTATCTATTTTGTCCCTTTTTGACAAAAAATGGAAGCCTTCTCTCATGATTCTTCTCTCAATCCTCTCTCTCTCACATGACAATTCCAAAAGCCTTCTCTCTCATTAATTCACAAGCCGGCACCTCTTCTTTTCCTCTCTCTCTCTCTCCACCTTCTTTCATCTTTAATCCACAAGCTGACACATCTTCTTCTCCTCTCTCTCTCCACCTTCTTTCATCTTTAATCCACAAGCTGGCACCTTTTCTTCTCCTCTCTCTCTCAGCCTTCTTTCATCTGCATTATATAGGACACTAGGTAACTCAATCGCGCTTCGCGCAATTTAAACATATTTTAAAATATAAATTTTAAGTATAAGCAAAATATAATTTTATGTTTTTATTATAATGTATAATATGTGAGTAATATTTTTGTAATCTACAATATGTTTATAAATATCTTACAATTTAAAGTAAGACAATTGTTAATTAAGTCTATATTATATATTTAAGATGACTATAAATATTATGTCTTTCGTAACCTTAGAATAATTATTTTTTTAATTGAAAACCTTTAAGTATTATTTTAATATTATATCTTTCGTTATTACAAAAAATGTAACAAAATATATAAAGAGTCAATATGTCATTTTTAATGTCAAAATTTTAATACACCAATTACTAAAGGAAAATATCAAGTGTTGACATAAAGAATTAAATGATGCAATTAATTTATATGATATTTAATAATGAGTGTCATCATAAAAAAAATTAAATATGCAATATGTTAATATGATATTAGAATAATAACTGTAAAAATGATAAAATTTAAAAATACAAAAAAAAGATAAAAAATAGTGAAAAAATAAAAGATCTTGATTCATGGAATTATATATATTATAATTGTTAAACATTAATACATAAAAATTAGAATAATACGATGTTGAGATAGTAATGAAAAGTATGAAGAATTATATTCATATTTTAGTATATATAAGAAATAGATCTGAATTATATGAATATGAAACTATAACAGAATTAAGAAGAGTTAACATGTAATTTATCAAAATTTAAAGACATTACTAAAAAACTGATTCACATTAAATATGTATGATTATTTTTTATTTCTTTTCAAAATACAAATGAAATATAAATACTCGTCTATAATTTATGAAAATTTATTTACTTGGTGTATCCGGAGCTGAACTTGGTTGCAAAACAAATCGATCACGAACTCGAAACCATCGGAAACAAAAACGTTGACAGAAACAACAAATGTTTAGGCAAAATTATAATAATTCAAACAAAGTATATCGCATCCTGGACAAAATTATAATAATTCAAACAAAGTATATCGCATGCCTCACGAATAATAGGCAAAAAAGCTTCGTGCACTCACAGGCCAAGTCATTTCGTGTTATCAAAAATATAACTTTCACTAAAGGAACACTCATATTACCTGATTCCTGTAACTGTAAGGGTATATGAACTCTGGAGTGAGTTCAACGTACTTGCACCTCATGATTCATGGCGGACCTCCCTTGAATCCGTACAATATGCTTCCCTTCGCAGGTTACTGCAAGTAATCTAAACGTGCATGCCCCAAACAACAATTAGATCCGAAAACAAATATTAATCAAATTACCAACCAAAGAAGAGAGAAATACAACGCTCACCAAAAATTCCTGAGATGACATTGCATGTCGATCTTGAGGGCACCGGTCAATTCAGAGGTCACAGATCCCGTCGGGACAAAACTGGAGGAGGGCTGACCGATATGCGGTATTGGTGGAGGACGGCGGAAGGGAAAGCCGGGGTCGATCTGGAGCACGGCGTACCAGTCGACCTGTGTGGGCAATTGGTAATATGCAATGCACTTTATAGCATCGTTCATAATATCAAATAATGATATTTGAAGAGCTTAATCATTCTAACCTTCTGCTATAAGACGATCCCAGGCGATCCTCTTCGTCAGGACACTGACTGCTGAGGATGAAGCAGAGGCAGAGGATGCGGCGGGGGATCTCCGCGGACATCATCGGCGTCCGAGAAGACTCCGACAGGGTTTTCTGGTTGGCGGTTGAGCGACTGATGGAAGCCTTCCCCGACGTTGACGTCGTTGTAGAGGTCAGTATTTGAAGACCTTAATCATTCTAACCTTCTGCTATAAGACGGTCCCAGGAAATCCTCTCCGTCAGGACACCGACTGCTGAGGCTGAAGCAGACGCAGAGGACGCGGCGGGGGATATCCGCGGACATCATTGGTGTCCGAGAAGACTCCGACAGGGTTTTCTGGTCAGCGGTTGAGCGACTGATGGAAGCCTTCCCCAACGTTGACGTCGTTGTAGAGGTCATCGCAATCGTCGTCCTCCACGTAGTTTGATCCTCGTCCTAAACGGGCTCTTAAGCAGGCCATCTCCCTCCTGATCAGGCAGCGGAAAGGAGGAGCAGCCGTGGCTGCGTCTGGAGATGGGTCTTGTGCCCCATGCGATGGAGATGGAACTTGGTTCTGGCAGCAGCGCAGATGTTGCATGGATACGGGTACGGTACCGGTACCCGGTACGGGATACGTCATTTTTTAAAAAATTAGGATACGAGTACGCATATATATAATAATATTAAATGAAAATAATATATGTCTAAGAAAAGAATATGTAGTATATATAGATTAGAAATTAAAGTTTTCGAGAAAAATAACCATAACCACTGATCTACCAGTCCATCTAATAAAATATTAATCAACCATTACTAGTAATTTGAAAATTAAGCTTATTATTATATGTTAGATGAGTCAGCAAAGCCCATTTATACAAACACGCCCAGTTTGTTGGCCTCATGTGTTGGCTTTCAGCTGGGATCAGCACCGAAGGTGGCTTCCATTTATACAAATACGTACCATCCGTGCCCCATGTGTACCTTTACCAGTTACGTACCCGGTACGGGTACTCCTGCCTTTTAATATTATAACCAGCAGCGAGTGAAGAATTTGGAGGGCGAGGAATACAAGGGCGAGGCAGAGGCAGGGCCGGCGGTGTGCGCTCCTCCAGGTCCTCCATTTTAAATGAAGGGAAAAAATGGAACGGTCGGAGGTTTGGGCAATGGAACGTCGGAAAAGTCGATCGTTATGCAGGCGCCAAAATTGTTTTGTGGATTCTGCAAAAAAAAAGGAGAAAAAAGAGAAACTAAATAGAGAAAGGGGAGCACATTTGAAACAGTCACTTGGGATCGAGTGGATTTAACGACATTTGTGGATGGATCCGTGAGTTACACGTTACAAAATTGGAACATTGACGTCTAAGTTTAACGACACTTATATCACTTTATATTCCAAACAAAAAAAAGGAGAACAAAAGATAAAACAATGTTGCATGGAGAGCACTTTGTAACCTTCTTTGTGCATGAGCTTTATATAAATATAAGATTAGGTAGCACAGATTCTAAGAATTACAAAATAACCACATAAATAAAAAAAGAGCAAAATAAATAGAAGTATGCAAACCGGTGACTAAAGAAACAAAAATAAATATAAGTCCAATAGTTCCAATCTATTATAACTATTTTCCATAATAGAAGACCAACAGTTATCCTATTATCACATTTCTTTTAAAAAAATTGAATAGAGGTGCAACCGTTTTAATCATTATGACCAATTTTACAACTGAAAGATTGTTATTTGTAGAAAGTAAATATAAGTGCAACAATCATATTATTGCCATAATTTCTGGAAGATGAAGACAGGTGCAATATCTTTAATCATCATGACTATTTTCCATCTGTTATGAATATTCCACAAGTCGGCACCTCTTCTTCTCCTCTCACTCTCTCTCTTAGTCTTCTTTCATCTTTAATCCACAAGCTGACACCTCTTCTTCTCCTCTCTCTCCCTGAGCCTTTTTTCATATGCATATATTAGGTGACAGATTCTAAGAGTTATGACCAATTTTACAGCTAAAAGATTGTTATTTTAGAGAGTAAATATAAGTGCAACAGTCATATTATTGTCATAATTTCTGGAAGATGAAGAGAGGTGCAATATCTTTAATCATCATGACTATTTTTCATCTGTTATGAATATCAAACATTGAAAGTTTTAAAAGCCAACCCATTCAACCATCTATAAAAGGAGATGATTTTCTTTTCCATGCAACTACTTCTCTGCTTGGTGGTTCTAGGGTATTTCAAATGGCTCATTCTTTCATCACCGAGCTGACCAACACTAGAGATGATTGGCTTATTATGGTTAAAGTTTGTAGGATATGGGAAGCCATTAACTTGAAAAGGGATGGCGAACTTATCAGCTTAGATATGATTTTCATAGATGAAAAGGTGATTCCCTTTTTCTTTTAAATACTTCAAGGAATTCATTATTATTGTTCAAACTTATTTTATATATTTTATTTGCTAATTTCAGCATGTTTTGTGATAGGAAAATGTAATGCGTGCGTGTGTGCGGAAGAATTATGTTCGGAGATTTAAACATGCATTAGTTGAAGGTTCCATTTTCACTATAAAAAATTTGAAGGTAGTTCCAGCCTTACTAGAATTTCATCCCGTACCAAATGATGAGAGAATACTATTTTTACCAATCACTATGATAAAAAAAGTTGAGGATAAGATTATCAACATTCCTTTTCATGGATTCCAATTTATAATCAAAGAATTGGTTGAGGAACGAGTCAATGATAATAGACTTCTCTCAGGTGTGTTTCATTGAGATAAAATTTTTCAGCTCTCTTCTTTCCTAAACATAGAAGATATTCTTGCATATTTCTATTAATTTGCTTTGTCCATGATGTAGATGTTATTGGATGCTTAACTAGTATGTCTGAAGTAGAGACTATTGGTGTAGGTCGCAAGAAAAAAGGACCTTGAAATCATCACAGATTAGTAAGCAAACATTTTTTCATTTTTTGTTTTATTTTGCGGATGATTTATTTTAGATGTTTGGATAAAAGGAATTGGTCATTTTAGTTTATCCATGTGCCTATTAAATTCTTCTAAATTTAATTAATTAATTTATTCATGTAGTTTTCTTTTATTTTTTTAATATGACAACATGTTTTTTAGTATAATGCAGCCATATTTTTCTGTTATACAACTCTAACAAAGAGGATTTTTCTTATACTCAAAGCACATACAAATGTTTTTATCATGCTTTTTTTATCCAATTTTCTTAATATATTTATATTTAATTATTTTAATTTGTACATCATATAAAGATATTCATGATGTAGCTCTATTCCAACAAAAGTTACGGTGTGGGGAACTTTATGCAACAACTTTGATACAAACATGTTCAATAAGGAACATGGACCCTTCGTAATCATATTCACTTCCATGTTGGTTAAAAAATTTTGAGGTATAGTTAGAATTCCTCTTTCAATAATCAATATATTCTTTCACGTACTACCACTAATTTGTTGTCTTTAAATCAGGTGATGTTACATTTTCTCTACAAGTGCTTCAAAAATTTATGTTAATGAGAAGATTGATTATGTAACATCTTTAATTAAGAAATTTTCAAATGCATCTACTGGTGTAGAAGTTATTGAAACTTCCCGTGCTAATAGCCTACATCTTTAAGATGAAATGTTTGTTAATAGAATGGACATCAATGAATTATTGGAAGCTACCTGGCCAAATGATATTAAGGTATGCTTACTTATTCATATTCCTTTTTTGTGATATATTTTCGAAAATAATATTAACTTTGTTGTAAAAAAATATTTTCGTAGGAATACATCGTCACAGTTAAAGCTAAGATAATTGGCATTGATGATTATTTTGGGTGGCACTATATTTCATGCAATTCTTGCAACAAGAAAGTACTTCGAGTTGAAGGTGTGCATATTTGTGATTTCTATAAGAAGGAATGCAAATTTCCTCTTGTTCAATGCTGAAGTAGAAAAACTTCTTGATTCATCACCTCATAAGTTGTATAATCGTCATTTTGATAATGCCAGTACAATTCCTGGACTAATTAAAACACTTTGTGGGAGAGAATTCATTTTTAAGTTGAAGTTAAATTATTACAATTTGAAAGAAGGTCTTGAAAATTTCACTATCTCGAAAGTATTCGTAACATATGCAACATTGGAGGCCCAACACAAATTGAGTGTACAAGAAAAGGTATATATCTTTATTTTAATCCTTTATTGTACATTAATATGCAACTGTATTGCATTAGAATGAACGTTTTATTCGATTCTTTCTTTAATAATTTACAATTATTATGTAGTACTGTAATTAGATAAATTATTTTAAAATTTTACTTATTGATAATTGAATAAATATTACTAATTTTTCATTCAGGGGAAGGAGAAGGTTGTTGATGTTGAAGAATTCAGGACAACACTATGAAATGATGTTGAATTAGTCGATGACATCAATGATGAATCACTTGGTATAACTTTCAAGAAAAGGAAGAAAGGAAAAGTTATTTATGATGATGATGATAAGAAGGATCATGTTTAGATTATAATGCAACAACAATAAGGATGAGTTGAAATGAATAACACTAAATTTCTTTACTTAGTTCATTTTCAGTTTTATTATGTTTGCTTCATCAAAGACAATGGTATATTATCTTATGGTTGTTCTTAAGCTAAAGTTTAATAATGTTTATTATATATTTCAAGATTTACATTTCTTTTTTTACTATTGTCAGGATATTTTGATATTTAATATTTGGAAAATGTTCATGTACAATTATATCAAATAAAATATCATATTGCTGTCTAACGTTCCTATTCCTACTTTTTTTAAAGTGTATCATATATAATTTATTTTTTTAATTTAACACATCACGAAAATAATTAAAAAAGAGCATTTCCTTTAAGCTAGACATTTGAGATCTGACAAAAAGAGAATACTATGGTACATGTGAATGAAAATCAAGAATTGCATTTTAAAAGTAGTAAAGTGTTTTGTCTAACCTCAATGGTACTACCCAACAGCCATGCTTCCTCCAGAAAGGCATCGGCATACTACACCTATTTTACCAATGTAATCTCTTGATATGGGTCCAAAGCTGCCAATAAAGATGCAATATTTTCACTAATGAAGCTGGCGTAATGTTATAAAAAGAACTTGACAACAACAAAATTTATTAAGGCATACCAAATCCATTTAATCCTCAGTTTGCAGACATGCTTTCTAGCCTCCTCAAATTCAGTAGGTGCTATCTTCACAACTGTGAACTAAGCAATTTATTTGTTTTGGCATTTATATTCAGGTAGAAACAATTTGCAGCATATGTCATTTATTACTTAAATAACATTAATTGATAGTATTATAGGAGAATGTACTAATTGAAAAGGAATAACGTTGTTTGTCAATAAATTCAAATAAGAAATATTCAAGGAAATTATAAAAGAGTTCCAATGGTTTTTTGCAACAATTTAGTGGCATTCAATTCATGAATGTTGCAAGTCAAAAAGGAAAAATTGCAAAGAAGGTCAAGTTTAATCATTTGAAACATTGTAATAATAATTTATTCTTCAAACTTCATAGCATGAGCAACATCTTCAAGTTGATCTATTCAATACAATACAAGAACATACACTTAAGGCCTCCGAAAATGAATGACATGCCTTAAAGAACGAAAGAGATAAAGAAGCCTTTTCCTTTTCTAATGTTGTAGAGAAGAGAGGAACTTATTAGATTGCAATGCATCCACACCAAACAAATCCTAAAACTAAAATTGTTCATGTAATCCGAGCCAGCATTCAAATATGAAAGCGTGACAAGAAGGCAATGAAAAAATGGTTAAAAAACTTTAGGATAGAAAAGTTTTCTAGAAGAAAAGACAGCATTGGATTTGAAGGAACCCAAAGATAACCTGCTACACTGGCAGAACCTCTGCTCCAAGCCTAATCGGTGACAAGTAAAGACTCATCTTGGCATGAAGATTAGAGAAGAGGGAATAAAGCTTGCAGCCACGTTGAGGAGTTTCTGGAGAAAAGATTTTAAAGTTAAAATTAAGAAATCAATATCTTAGTTGCAAGTCTTGACGTGACATGAGGAAAAGCTATAGCAAATAATAAGTCGTCAGGTGATTGATTCACAAGCTTCAAGCTACAGCAATCAGATCCCTTTATCAACCGATATGCAAGCAAACAGTAGAAAACAAAAATCAAAAGGCAAAGGAAAGGAAAAAGAAAACCTAACCCTAGCTGAGAAGATACTTTCACGTCCAATAATAAATCTGCAAACTGCAAGAGAGCTACCAAGAATTTTCAGGTGTCACTGCTTTTATATTTTGCTTTTCGCATTTATATTTTACTTTGCGGATTTCACAAGACTTTTCTCCTCGGCGTTTGTGCTAATGGCTCGGCACTGTTGGGCTGCCATGTCATGGACTGGGCTATGACAGAGATCTAACATTTGGAGTTGGCTTCCCTACAGCAGCTTTAACATTGTCCGCAGAGATCGAAAAGCAGGAGGGCAGGTCGACGGGGCGGTGCAAGGACAACCTCAAGGGATGGCTTCAGGACCTGGCCGACGAGGCCAAGGTCGCGGGCGGCCGCACAATCTCCCCCTAGGCCACACGGCCAACCTTAGAACCGATGAGCTCTTCCCAACGATGTGCTGGCATTTCGCTGACTAACTGGCACAATTCATGACCTATAACGTCGGCTGGGAATGTCCATCGGAATATGTGCTCGCTCAACGCCTGATACCAAAGAGCTGCGAGACCCTTGACGCCGGTGCCGTCCAAGGTCCCTTGCGGCTACATGGAGCCAGTGCCGTTCACCGGGAGCCCCTGGTCATCTTCTGGGACACAAACACTTGCAAGAACTACTCGTACAAGGACAACAAGGTGTCCTACAATAGAAAAGACTGCTTTGATCTGATCGACGGCTGGGAGAAATCCTGTGATTGAAACCGTTAGAGAACATTAAAAGCGAGGCAGAAAGCGAAGAGGCTCAAAAGAAAGCCAGCTTGTCGTTCGGGCCAAATGCCCCAAAATTATTCCGATTTCACATCCCCGACCTGATCATAAAAAATTTTCAAACCTCCGACGCCATTGGCAACAAATTTCTGCCGAAAACCATCGCACTACTTCACCAGCAACCGGAATCTTACGCCTGATACCTCAGCGAGCGTGGCCATCACCGTCCCAGTTGCTGGCGGGCAAATCGCTGAGCACCTCCTAGGCATTCAGTCGATCAATTGACGTCGACAGAAGATTTTGGTGGACGAGAAGTCGCTGGTGGATAGCATCGGCGGAATCCAGCACAACGCCTTCATCGCCTATCGCGCCCTGGTGCTTAAAAGAACTTCTCCCAATCCATGGATGCACCTCATCTTTCGCTTTCCTTCTCTTTTGCTCTTAAAACATTCATTGTCTCCACTCTGATATTCTTTTTTTTTTACAAAAAAAATGCATGAGCTTCGTGAAGGCACACTATTAATTAATAATGAACCGGATTTCGAAGTCAAAATCAAGGGTTTTGGATTTTCTTGTCTGCCCTTTAAACTTGGAGGTTTTGCTTCTATTGTCTACTTCTTGGTCAGGGCACAGGTTCATTCTTCTTTCTTGATAAGATTCGGTCAGGTTAGTTTTAAAAAAGAGATTATATTGTTGTCCATCAGAAACTCTAAGAAAATTACGCATCAGAAACATTACATTCAAATCTACCTTTCAAAAAAAAAACACTGCATTCAGATACTCTTCTCCATGAAACTTGCTATTGTATAAGTTGATCTTACCATTCTGACATTTCTTTGCCAGACTGCTATTGCAAAGCTGGTAAATTCCTTGTGAGAAAAAAATGTCATACCTGCGAAAATCTGAATCCAGTGTGCTGGTTTTCTGTCCGAAGAATCTGAAAAAGGATTTTACAGGCCACCTGGAACATGTTTTCCTTTTCGCATGACTGAGCAGAAGGGTCATTAAAAAAAGGGACCTTACATCATACATGCTCAAATGAATGTCTGATTGACGGAATGCACTTAATATTTAATTTTGCTTTTCTTTTAAAAAATATTCAAAGGGTAGGGTTTTCTGAATCAGACATAATATCATTTGTTTCTAATTATTAGCCTAAACTTTGATGTCCGATTTTCCATGGTTCAGCACATACATATATGTGTAGTCACGTAGATATGTTTTTTTATTAGTTAATTTACATTCAGTTTCCTGATTTCCTTTGTACAGGTCTTTGGCCCAGATTATAAAAAAAGCTATTCGTCTTTCGATTTTGATCGGGAGCTTGCTAGACTTCTTGAGTCGGTATGTGCGTAAGCTCTTTGATCTTTGATAAAATTTGAGTTACATAATTGCTATTGTGACAAAAGAAAGCCAGCTTGTCGTTCGGGCGAAATGCCCCAAAATTATTCTGATTTCACATCCCCGACCTGATCGTAAAAATTTTTCAAACCTCCGACGCCATTGGCAACAAATTTCTGCCGAAAACCATCGCGCTACTGCGCCAGCGACCGGAATCTTACGCCTGATACCTCAGCGGGCGTGGCCGTCACCGTCCCAGTTGCTGGCGGGCAAATCGCTGAGCACCTCCTAGGCGTTCAGTCGATCAGTTGACGTCGACAGAACATTTTGGTGGATGAGGAGAAGTCGCTGGTGGAGAGCATCAGCGAAATCCAGCACAACGCCTTCATCACCTATCGCGCCCTGGTGCTTAAAAGAACTTTTCCCTATCACCTATTGTATAAGTTGATCTGACCATTCTGACGTTTCTTTGCCAGGCTGCTAATGCAAAGCTGGTAAATTCCTTGTGAGAAAAAAAATGTCATACCTGCGAAAATCTGAATCCAGTCTCCTCTCCATGAAACTTGCTATTGTATAAGTTGATCTCACCATTCTGACATTTCTTTGCCAGGCTGCTATTGCAAAGCTGATAAATTCCTTGTGAGAAAAAAATGTCATACCTGCGAAAATCTGAATCCAGTGTGCTGGTTTTCCGTCCGAAGAATCTGAAAAAGGATTTTACAGGCCACCTGGAACATGTTTTCCTTTTCGCATGACTGAGCAGAAGGGTCATTAAAAAAAGGGACCTTACATCATACATGCTCAAATGAATGTCTGATTGACTGAATGCACTTAATATTTAATTTTGCTTTTCTTTTAAAAAATATTCGAAGAGTAGGTTTTTCTGAAAGAGTATCATTTGTTTTTAATTGTTAACCTAAACTTTGATGTCCGATTTTCCATGGTTCAGCACATACATATATGTGTAGTCACGTCGATATGTTTTTTTATTAGTTAATTTACATTCAGTTTCCTGATTTTCTTTGTACAGGTCTTTGGCCCTAATTATAAAAAAGCTTTTCATCTTTCGATTTTGATCGGGAGCTTGCTAGACTTCTCGGTATGTGCATAAGATCTTTGATCTTTGATAAAATTTGAGTTACATAATTGCTATTGTGATTAGTTGTTTTTACTGATTTCCCTAATAAAATTAAAAGTCCATTCTTCAACTCTAAGACATTTAAATCTTTATCTATAAGTTTTGAAAATAGGTTGGGAAGGTAAGGGAAATACAAAAGAAAATAAGGAAGTTACTAAAAGAAAAAACGAAAAAGAGGAAATGTCAAAAGTCTTGGAAGGAAATAAAAGAATAACTACAAAGTATTTTTAAGTATTCTTATACATTGAAATGGACTTTAGAAACAAAAAGATACTAGAAATAACGTGTTCTAAAAAATTATGATGAAAAGATGAAAATAAAATTTATAAAATTGAAGCTAATTAATGTTGAAAATAACTACACATACCAAACTTGGAAGTAGAGAAATGAGCATATTTTTTCTTTTTATGTTGGTACCAATTTCTAGAAACTAATTTTCAATAAGCTCTCAGGGAAAGAGGTCATCTACACTCGAACTGATCATCTAAATCAATTATTCCTATATATGCGGGCAAGATGATCATTTTTTTCATAATGTTTGTCTCTTTTTATTATTGATGTAATATTCATTCATGCCAGGAAAGCTATGCAAAGTGATAAAATATTGTGAATTTCTCAATCTCCAATGGTATTTATAACATGGATCATCTATGTGATTCCATTCGAAAATATGCTACTTATGCAAATGTTCAAGTTGGGAAAGCAACATTTGATCATGAAAACGCTACTTTACATCGACGAGAAGGAATGATACAAATGAAACTCAAAAGACATGCGACTTCTCAGCACCGAACAAATAATAGTGACACTTTTTCATTAAAGGTAGAAATGTCCACTTTTGCAAGGCTCAAACGGAAGATTGCAATGATACAAAAGAAATATAAGAATGATGCAAATAATATATGTTTATTAATACTAGATTCTTTATGACGATTCAAGCAATATGAACTTTGCCGAAAAATTCATAAAGGTAAGTTGAATACTACTTTCTATTTGCTAAAGATATCATATTTCATGTGTATGTTCCATTTTTTGTTGACGATAATTTTGATTGCGTATATCTTTTTAGCAAAATATTATATGAAAGCATAAACCTATTCGTATGTTAATTTCTTTACTTATTCCAAGACTTTAGCCTTCTAAATTTCACTCTTCATTGTAAATGATAATTGATTATGTTTTTATTCTTGAATGTTTGATTAACTTATACAAGGTATCAGTTTGTTATTTATTTGTCAATAATAATTCATTGTCATTTATTTGCATTTATCATAGTAGATAACTAAAGGCATTCTTAACTATTACTTTCGTTATATATGTTTATTTTTAAAATGTTTATAAAAATTAGAGTAAATTACTTCAAAATGTTAGAACGGATAATTCATTTTACTTATTACTTTGAAATGTATTTGATATTTATAATATAAGATTATCTTGCACATGCATGTGTAAATATATAATATGATGTGCCAGTCACACATTATTTTATTTCATATCATGTTGATTTTAGAAATTTCACTATCTTTGTAGCGAAATTTTTTTAGGTTAAATTGATTTTATTTTACTTTACAAGGTGGCCTCAAGAATTCAAATGATATCGAGATGAAATTAATGATTGGACATACGAGAGAAAGGGTTAACATGCCATTTTATGCAGGTATTTATGCTAAGTATGTTATTTAAAGGTTATCATTATTTCTTTAAAACTTTAATATTCTCAATAATACATACATTTATCTACTACAAAAAAAACTCATATTCAAAGCCATGATGAATAAAAGCTCAAGTATTATATCATTTACAATTAGATACATGAAATTTTTATAGTCAATAAACTACTTTTGCATTTAAACATTATTTCTTTCCTTTCATGTTGATTTTGGTTTACTCTAATAAATTCATTAAGATATTTTCTTCTATTTTAAGTTGATCTTACTTTATTTTACTCATTACATTATAAAATTGTTTGTGCTCATTTTAATATAAGGTGAAGTTGATATTTCAACTAATATGGAGATAGAATTAGTGGCAGACCATAAAAGAGAAAGGAATGATGTAACAATCTATTCAGGTATTTCTACTAAGTATGCTAAAAGTTTCTTAATTTTTTCATTTAATAACATTTTCATTATTAAATTAGATGTCAACGTTCTTGAAATCTTCAAATGGAAAATTAACAAATCAAAATTCATGTATTTTATCTCTTGCAATATTATGTGTAATTTTTGTTTTAAAAAAATGTTTCTTTTATATTCAAACAACATTTTGTTCCATTTCATATTTATATTAATTTATTTTAGTCATTTCATGGAAAAATATCTACCCTTCATTTCATCTTAGTCCTTTTTACCCATTGCATTTGGAAATATCTATTTATCATGGTACAAAATGTAAATTGAGAATTCAATTAATATTGAGCAAGAGATAAAACAATGTCGTACAAGCAAAAGGACCGTTGTCTAAGGTATTTATGCCAAATATGTCAACTCATTAAAAAGTTAATATTCATTTTTTGGACAAACATTTAATTCAATGTCATTTAGAATTTTTGTGTTAGATTCACAGATGATATTCTTGCTAATATTCATAATGATGACACACGCTTTTACCACAACATTATTATTTTAAAATTGTTCATAACAGCACTGCAAGCCATCAATTGCAGTGCCCATTATAGATGACATGTCCAATTTAAGCTCTGCAGAGCAATTGATAAAAGTTATTCATAAAAAATCTAAGATCTTCTTACGCTAAGAAAGAACACAATCTTTCTTAGGAACATCCTTTTAAAATTTACGCATAAATTTTTATAATAAGTTTCATTGTGGTTGATTTAGTATATTTTATAGACAATCACACAATTCCTTGGGATTTTGATCCCTCGATCTACACACGCCAATATTGCAGTGCTCTTTTATGGTACGAAGAAAGAACACAGAAGACAATAAGAGTAGTGAATCCAAAATTTTCATTCTGTTATATGGAAGGTCGTGTGGAACTTCCTTTACTAAAAAATCCACCCCCAATATTACGATATCTCCTTAGTCGAGACTCAGGAAGCAAGGGTGCCAAATTTCAAAAAAATATACGGACATATAATTGTATGTTTGCTATGACTTCAATTGGAGGCAAAATAGATGTTTCAAATCAAGGAAAAGGTCCTTCTATATTTATGATGATAGGACAAAATTATCACCATATTGGATCACTATTACCAATGATGGGAAAAAGTCCAAATTTTACCCAACTTTATATATATGATACCGACCATGAAATAGAAAACAGAATTCATCAGTGGGAAAGAAATTTTTGCACAATGATATTGATCTAGAAACTATTAAAGATTTATCTAAAATGTTGAATGAGAATAATATTTTAGTCCAATCATTTAGAATGACAAGGGACCGATATAGAGATGGTCCCCAATCTACTTTTCGACTTCGTCTAATCAATAATAGAAGTCAGGATGGTTGACAATATAATTTGCCAACAGTCTCGGAAATTGCTGCTTTAATTGTTGGAGACTTGAATGATGCAAATTTTGAAAGAGATATTATAGTTGAACATAAAACACAAGGCCTTCAAAGGATTTCATATTTACGCCCAAGTTTTATGTCAATGACATACCCATTAATACATCCTTATGGTGAAGACGGATATAGGTTGGACATACCTTTAAGTAATAAACTTGGTAATTCCTACAAAAGAGAAAAATTAACAATGAGACAATATTATTGCTTTAGAATTCAACAAAGATTAAACGAAGGAATAACTCTTCTTCAATCCGGTAGACATTTTCAACAATATACACTTGATTCTTACATGGCAATTGAGGAAGAAAGATTTAGATGGATTCAAAAAAATCAGCCAAAACTGAGATCAGATCTTTTTAGTGGTCTGATGGATGCTATTCATCGTGGAGAATCAGATTGTTCAAAAGTCGGGAAGTCAATAATATTACCTTCATCTCATACCGGTGGACCTCGATACAAAGTGCAAAATTATCAAGTTGCTATGGCTATTTGTAAATGGGCTGGGTATCCTGACATATTTATTACTTTTACATGCAATCCAAAATGGCCAGAAATAACTTACATGCTGAATCTCATTGATCAAAAGCAAGATGATAGAAGAGTCGATATTATTTGTAGAGTATTTGAGATAAAGTTACAACAATTGATGCAAGATTTAAAGGAAGAAAAGCCATTTGGAAAGATAATTGCATGTAAGTAATTTTCAATTTATTTATTTAATATTTTAGATTTTTAAAATTTAAAGTACGTTTGTTTCAAGAAAATGTACCTTCTCCAACCTTACCAATAGAATAACATTATTCTATTCTATTTTAGGTTTATACACAATCGAATTTCAGAAAAGAGGCTTGCCCCATGCACATATATTATTATTCTTACATCCATCAATGAAAAATCCATCCTCAAATCACATTGACAAAATTATAAGCGCAAAAATACCTAATCCAGATATTGATTTAGATGGTTATAATGTAGTTAAGAAATTCATGATTCATGGACCATGTGGACAACTTAATCAAAACTCACCATGTATGATACAAAAAAAATGCACAAAGCATTTTCCAAAAAGGTTCAATGAACAAACAGTAGTTGAAGGAGACGGCTTTCCCAAGTTGACAAAAAAGGGGTATTGTTAGATAATCAATATGTAGTTCCTTACAATAGAAATTTACTTGTGAAATTTGATGTGCATATAAATGTGGAGCTTTGTAACTATTCAAGATTAGTGAAATATTTGTTCAAGTATGTGCATAAAGGTTCTGGTAGAAAACAGCAACGATGGAATCCAGTGACATTGCATCAGAAATTGATGAAATCAAGACATATTTGGATTGTAGATATACATCAGCTACAGAAGCTTGCTAGAGGATCTTTCAATTTGATATCAATTATAGAAAACTGTCGGTCGACAGATTGCCTTTTCATTTACCAGGTGAACACACAATTATTTTTGTAAAAAATCGATCAATAGAAAATGTGTTAAACCGACCAGGCATCGATCAAACAAAATTTACTGCATGGTTTGAGATAAATAATCTATATGATGATGCACGAAAGTTAACATACTCTGATTTTCCTATGCATTGGGTATGGAATGGAAAAGATAAAATATGGACGAGAAGAAAAAGAGGCCAATGTATAGAAAGAATATATTTTGCACACCCATCAAGTGGAGAAAGATTTTATCTCAAAATGTTACTTAATATTGTGAAAGGAAGTACTTCATATGAAAACATTAGAACAATAAACGGAGTCACATACCCTACATTTAAAGCTGCATGTTATGCATTGGGATTATTAGATGATGATAAGGAATGAAATGATTGTATGGCTGAAGCTGCTCTATGGGCAACTGGAAATGAACTTAGACACTTATTTGTTACTATGTTGTTACATTGTGAAATTAGTGATCCATATTCACTTTGGAAATCTAATTACAATATCTTATCAGAAGACATTGATTCCTTACTTAGAAAAAAGTTCAACTACAATCATTTGCAATTATCTAAAGATCAAATTGAAGCATACACATTATTGGAATTAGAGAATGCTTTTCTAAAAGTGGGTAAAAGTTTAAGGGAAATATATGGTATGCCTCTTCCAAATGCTGCTTTAATAAAAATGACAAGAAATCGATTGATCAATGAAGAACTTGTCCATGATCGTGATGAACTAAAAGTGATTCATGAAGAGTCATTCAAAACTCTTAATGTTAATCAAAGAAAAGCTTATGATGCAATACTTCAATCTGTTGAAAATGATGAAGGAAAATTGTTTTTTATCAATTGATATCAGAATGCAATAATATCAAAATTAATATCAGAATCAATTTATGGAATACAATTAGAAAATTTGAGACTATTGAAATAGCTATTTTTGACAAATGGATGCTTCAGCTAGGAGAAGGTTCTTTATATGATGATCCAGTTAAAGAATTCATTCACATTCCCTTTGATATTTGTGTCAAACCAACTACAAATCCTATACAAGCTATTATAGAGACAGTCTATCCATCGTTTTTGAAAAATTATAAGGACCCTGCATATTTGAAAGAAAGGGCTATTCTTACACAAAAAAATGAAACAGTTCATGAGCTCAATGAAATGATAATGAATTTAATACCTAGAGATAGTAGAACATATTTTAGTTCGGATAGTGTGTGCAAAGCAAGTATTAACATGAATGATGAAGATATTCTATATCTAACAGAATTTCTTAATAGTTTGAAATTTGTTGGTGTCCCCAATCATGATATCTATATATATATATAAAAGCAGAGATAGAAAGTGACATGTGTCGAGCTCTCATAAATTAAATATATAAAGTGATAATATTATAATTATATAATCATGGATACTTAAACGTTAGTTATTAGAAAATATCCATATATATATATATATATATATATATATATTGAAAATGCCACGTGTCTAGTTCTCATAAATTGAATGTATAAAAGAATAATATTTTAATTATATAATCATGAAAACTCAAAAGTTTGTTATTAAAAATATATATAATTCTATTTGTTTATATTTTAAAATTATATATTTGTAACTATAAATAGAGGGACTTTCAGTTTTATTTGCATACTTGATGCCTTCTCTTAAAGGAAAAAGTTCGTGCGGACCTACAAGTATAGGTACGTGCATAATAAAAAAATATTTATATATAATTTTCTCTCCTATAATAAAAATATTAAACGTTATATGGAGCTTTTAATTTACATTTGTATACTCAACGCCTTCTTTGAAGGCAAAGAGTATGTGAGGACCCACAAATATAAGTTTGTACATAATAAAAAAAAATACTCTTATATAATTTCTCTTTGTCTAATAAAAATTAAGTATTAAAATTTTTATATAAGAAAATACAAATTTTATAAAGTTATATGCATTTCATACTCTAATGATGATATCTATTGATGAATAATATAAGTATCATCAAAGTTTTCAATATATAGGATACATATAAGTAGCTATGTTTGTAGATTATATATCTACATCTTATATATACAAACAAAAATAAGCATATATGTATCTACATCTTATACATCTCCTTATCTGTATCTGTGTGTTTGTGTGTGTGTGTGATATATATATATATATATATATATATATATATATATATATATATATATATATATGAAAGATTTTTTCTATAGTCAATGATATATGAAATAAATCATATATTTTTGTACTAATAATATTTATTCTCATATATTATATATACTAATAATTATGAATTGTATATATTATTTTTTTTTATTGTTATCAGTTGTTATGCTATGAAGGAGATAAACGATTTACATATATCAATTATTTTAGAATGTCAAACAACAAAGATTTGTAATCATGTTATTACTATGGGATAGTTTGTTATAAAAAAACCAATATAGGATGCATAATTAGTTAATAATAAAATAATCAACTAAACTTAATCATTTTATTAGTATAATTAATATGTGAAATAATTCATATATTTTTGTATTAATAATATTTATAATCCTATATTATTTCTATTGATAATTTTTAGTCCTATATAGTTATTTTTTATTTTTATGAGGTTGGTGTTTTATAAAGAAGATAGAAGATTTACGTGCATCAATTATTTTAGAATATCAAACAATTAAGATTTGTGATCATTTTGTTATTACTGAATAATTTGTTATAAACTAATATAGGATACATAATATGCTAATAATAAACTAATTAGCTAGACTTAATCATTATTTTAATATTATTAATAGTTTTTAAATTTATTATTATATGTATATCCATATGTCATAGTTCATTATAAACAAATGCATGATACATAATCAACTAATAACAAAAAAATCAACCAAATTTAATCATTTTATTATTGTTATTTTATCAAGATAGAAGATTTATGCTTATCAATCATTTTAGAATATAAAAAAATAATCATTTTATTATTATTGAATAGTTAGTTACAAACCAATATAAGATACTTAATCACCTATAATAAAAGTTAGTTATTATTTAAATTATTATTTAATTATATTACTTATGATAAAATTTTATATGTAAATAATACATAGTATAATATCTATAAAATTTTATTATTGAGTGATTTCTAATTTAATTATTATTTTTATATATTATCTACATTAACTATAAATATCGTGATGTATATGATGTTATGGTGCATATTGCAAAAGCAAGTTATACATTCTATTATGTGTGCATGTTTTCTCTCAAGAATAAGAATTTTTTTTTATAAATTGTATATACAAATTGTGTATTGTACACCATGTACAAATAGAGGGGCTCTCAATTTTTATTTGCATATTTGACTCTCTCCTTAAAAGCAAATAGTACGTGCGGGCATACAAATATATACATGTGCATGATAAAAAAAATATTTTATTATAATATCATCATGATATTCAAAAGTTGATTATAAAAAAAATATATCTTTATTCATATTTTTAAATTCAATATTTGTAGCTATGAATAGATGATGCTTCCAAAATAGTAGTATACTTGACGTCCTTTGTGATATAGGATATCATGTGCAGATCTCTAAGTGTATGTCTCTATATGCTAACAAAATATTGTATGCATATGAAGATATTTAAGTCAAAAACTTGCATCTTTGATCTTATAATAATAATTACATTTATTATTAATAAAAAATCATAAATATTTTTATTATTATTATGATAATAATCCTAATGAATTAATATTTATAAAATTATTACTATGGGAAACTTAATAATATCAATGAGTATCACATCATTTAGTGTTTAAAACCTTTTTTTGTTGGTTATTGAAGTTTACACATTTATTATTTTTTATATAAAAGAAAAGATAAAAGATGGTAAGTATCATTATTTCATTAAGCAGTGTATCGTTAAAATTATTTTTTTAATGAAAGCTTATAAAGTATGTTAGTTATGTTATAATAATAAATAAAATAATTTATATTCATAATTAATATATATCACGATGATATTGATTAATATTGAGTAAATAACTATGTTCCCTATATAATATAATTATAATTTTAAAATTATATTTCCTTTATAATAAAATATAAAATATTATAAAAAATATAGTTATATATTTATATTCACATGTATCTATGTATAATAATTATATGATGCCACATATGAAATAAAATTATATAAAATAATTATATTTTTCTAAAAAACTACTATGAACAAGAATTGATCATATACAATAAAATTAGTATTTTTTTGTATCTGTCTATCAAAAATGCTTTTTGTCCCCCATTCAAAGGTTTTCAAATATCAATGAAAATGGAATCATATTCAACTATGTAATTTAATCCCACATTTGAAGTTTATAATATGAAATAGATAAGATGGACTATAAAATAGGAGGAATTCACAAACTTTATAGCTATTTTTTCGATTAAGTCAGGTGGAAGATAAATATAAATAAATTCTAATGTTAAGTTATATAGAAGATAAATATAACAATCATATTTCATATCTATATTGTATTATAAAGAATAAAATATATTCCTATTGTTCCATTGAGAACAACCCAAATGATGAATAAAAAAATTATGTATTAATAATAATGCACATTATATTTGACAGGTGGAATGAATAAATGCTACCTGACACACACAAAATAATCTTTTTAAATTTAATTTTAAATAATATATTATGTATATCTATAATGACAACATGTATAAACTAAATATTATTTATATAACATATCATATATTTTTTAGTTCCTCATGTAAATATTATCAAATATTAAGAAGTAAAATATATATAAAAAAGTATAACCAATGTGAGGATTTGCATAGAATTAACTTATGATCATCTAAAAAATTTGACACCTATACTCAAATAATAATATTAAAAAAAATTACTTATATTTCTTATTAAAATAAATGTTGTCAACAACGGATATAAACTTTTAGTTATATCAGATAAAATATTTAACTTCAATCATTTTCATATTTAATACATACATAACATGCATATATACACACACCTTAAGGAGAGTTAAAAGTTAAATGTAACCCTATCATGAAGCCATGTAATATGATCTAGATAATTGAATTCTTAAAGTTAGATCGTGTACGATAAAAAACAACATTAATTAATTTTTAAGAATGAAAAACATATAATTGTTTATATAGATTGTTGGAAGAAAGTTATAACAATTAAGTATATATTTTAAAATAAATTATTATAAAAGTATACTTATTAAGAAGTGAATGCATTGTGGTGGACATTTTTAAAAAAATAGACAACAAAATATAATTTGCTACAAATTATAAAAATATAAGTAATTATATATTAAACTAATAAAATGATAAGCATTAGTAAAGGTAACTAAGATCAAGGTCATCGGATTATCCAATCATCAAGATCAAACCATGTTAACAAATATGACTAATTCAACGTAATTTATTTAGACTTAGATGATATATTTTTATTATCAAATTACCCAAATAAATATATATTATTTCATCTAAGAGTATATAATCAATTTGATGATGAATTAGAATCATTAAATTAATTAAATGATAAAAAATAAGCGTTCTACACGGAGGTGTAGAACAGGGTGCTCTACATACTCATTAACCCCTAAAAGAATTTACATATAATTATCATCTTTGTCATTTCATCATCAATCTCTCCATATACAACAACAACAACAAAGCCTTATCCCACTAGGTGGGGTCGGCTACATGGATCATACGACGCCATTCTGCATTCGTTGATCCATGTTCATGCGATTCGACAAGATTTTACGCTGGCAGTCGGGGCCTAACACAATCCTCCTTTATCCGGGGTTGGGACCGACTATAAAACATAGGCGGAGTTACTTGATCCGTCTGTAATAAAGTAGGGTAAGCCAAGACTTTCCAATAACATTGTCCAAACAAATTAAGACGTTAATTGATCCGTCTGAACTGTTAAGATGTGTTAACTCTGCAGGCCATTAAAAAAGTTACTCCACATTAGATGGTAGGGGAAGCCATATCATTTTGAAATGAATGCATTATCTTAGTCTGAGAAATAAGCTCTCCATCTCATTTTATTTTTTGCCAGCTCTCTTTTGTTCTTTTTTACCCTCTCTAGAAAAAAGAAATGATGGATCGACTAGTTTGGTTAGGACATTTTTTTACCTGGGAATTAGACAATTAGGTTCACATCAATAGACGGAATTCTGAAAAGGACAAGTAGGCAAGCCAAGCACATGTGGATTTCACAGACACTGAGTTTTTTTTTTTTTTTGAGAGGAAAAAGGATGATTAATCAGAATGTTAATCATCCAAAATCTTTATTGAATAACCAATAACAGTTCAAAGATTACAATATTTGTGTCGTAAGTACTTCACAGCACTGAGTTTAATATTACAAAGTACTATTTTTTTTTTTTTTTTTTGAGGAGAAAGTACTATTTCATACTAAATTGTAAAGATGAACGCTTTTACTTACAGAAAAAGCTTGATTTCAGCAGAACGAAGGAAAAAACTACTCTATTCAAGAGAAGAAAGCACCTGCCGAAGCAAAAGTGTTGCAACGAGATCTTACAAATGTATTTTACGGTATACATTTCTGACATTCCCAGTACAATCAACTAAAACGTGGGTGTTATATAGGTGTGTATCATCGAGACCTTTCTCCTGAAATCCTCCCAACGATAACCACATGTTTGCTTCTCGTGCCAGAGATCTCAAACATGTTAAATAAATAAATAAATAATACAGGATATAAAGAACCCACAAGGAAGGATTCTACACGTTGAACAGAAAAATCTCCCTTTGTTTCAATCTAAAAAAATCTGGTTATACACAAATGCAACCCTGGCAAAACTCATGTTTATCCTACAGCCTTGGACATGCAGAACCCGAGTAGCCAAAAAAAAGTCAAAGATAACAATATAACCACCTCAACTAAACTTCCAAAACCGAGGAAGGGAATTTGAACGCACAACTTTGAAGTAGATCATCGAGAAAAATACACAAGTTGCAATAATCGGTTTCACCTCCTAAAAGTCACAACACCACGAACCAAATCCGAAACGTTAAACACTCTCCCCCCTCCAGATCTCCCACAAGTATCTCGCCTTTCCACAGAAGGCCAACAGTTCCACCTCGGATCCATCAACAGCCACACCAAAATCATAACTTCATAGACAATAATCAAACGCCAAGACGCAGAAAAGACAAATTGAACACAGATCAAGCGGCGATAAACCAAACGAGGAAGATGGCGAGAGAGAGAGAGAGAGAGAGAGAGAGAGAGAGAGAGAGAGAGAGAGAGAGAGAGAGAGAGAGAGAGAGAGAGAGAGAGAGAGAGAGAGAGAGAGAGGACCTCCTGCTCGGAGAGATGTTTGCACTGCATGAGCTGCGCGATCTGCTCGTCGAGGTTGCCATGGGAGCTGGCAGCAGTCGCTGTAGCCGCACTCATGTTCTCCTTCCTTCCTTCGGCACGATTCTCTTTTCTCTGATCCCCCGGGAGCGAAAGGGACGAATGACGCAACCCTGAACGACCAGCCAACCCACACCCTACGGGTTCGTCCACCCACCAAGTGTTCGGGTTGTGGCCTCTGCGAGGCTTCTTGCCGTCGCTTCGTCCGGGGGAGGGAGGGCGAGGGAGGTGGCGAATGGTACGAGCCAAAAAAAAGGCGAGGGAGGGAGCGGAGGGGAAAGGAAACCATATTAAATGGAAAGGTAGAAATTGATCTATGACACTATTTCATTAAGTTACTTAAAATATTTAAATAATTTTAACAGCTATTTTAGTATGATATATAATAATTTAACTTATTTTTGTTATATATCTTTACATACATGTAGCATGTCAAATATGACATTTTTACATTGTCACATAGAAAATGAAATAGATAAAATAACAATAATAGACATTGTTAAAAATACTAAAATAAATAATATTTACTTAATTATAAGACACGATATTATTTTAAAAAATATAGATATCAATTATTATTTATACCTATATTATATCGAAATTAAAAAGATATATAATTTGAAAGGATAAGTCATGGTATTTTTATATTGCCATATGTAAATTAACATCAATAAAATAAAAAATTTTAAATATAGATGTCGACAAAGTAACAAAGTTAAAGGAGAAAAGATAGAGTAAAACATAATTAAAAATGAAAGAGAATGTAATAGATTTAAAAAATAATTACAAATAAATTGAATTTATTATAACATATTTACATATAAGTTTCTAAGGTGAGAAAATGATCATATAATCTATAAAATTTATATTAAAATAAAATTTTTTATTTTATAATCAAAATTTGTGTTTAATTTTATGTCCGCGCATCGCGCGAGTCATCATACTAGTATGTTTAAAAGTAGGTGTGCCGATTATGCTTCTTAGAAATATCAATCAATTATAAGGACTATGCAATGGTACAAGGTTGATAATCAACCATTTAGGGAAGTGGTCAGTGAGTGCAAATATTATCTCAGGTACACATATTGGAGCGAAAGTCATTATTCCAAGAATTATCATATCACCGAATGAGTCAAAGTGGCCATTTAAGCTCAAAAGATGACAACTTCCTATAGCAATATGTTTTTCCATGACAATTAATAAAAGCCAAGGACAATCTCTTAAGAGTGTTGGGTTATTTTTTTCAAAACAAGTCTTCACCCATGGTCAATTATATCTAGCTGTGTCACGTGTTACGAAAAGAGAAGGATTGAGTATATTGAATATAGATGATGAAGTTGAAGACTCAAGATTAGTCAAGAACATTGTTTATAAAGAGATATTTCAAAATATTTTTCCATCAACTCATGTATAATAAGGTAAAATAAAGTTTTATATTTTTTGCCATTTTGTTCTTTCATATACAACTTATTTAAAAATATCATATTTGATCTTACTTCTTTCAGTACAAATATGTTGTCTTACCAAACACGGAACTCCAATATTTATTGGTAAAATATTTCAAGGCATACCAAGTGAAACCAAGAAAAAATAGTAAGTACTTCAATCTTATTCTTTATGATTTGTATATCATATTTCATCATCAAATTTGTCAATTATCTCATAATATGTCTCGAAGCCTTCTACCAACATGTAAACCCCAAATTTCCACTTACGAAACTAGTAAATTGCCAAGAGTTATAAGAAACTTTTTTGTATGCCAAAGCTCTAAATTGTAAGGATATTTTTAGTTGTGAGTTATCACTAGCAGGTTTCTTCCTGGAGTATGTAGCAAAATTTTTGTTGTTATAGAGGATTAAAATGCAACCTGTTTTTCTAATCCTTTATTATTAAATATTATGCTTACCTTTTGATACCTGCATAAATTTGATGATTTGATGTGTTTTGAAAAATAAAGTTGACAGTTTTGTTCTCCTCAAAGGAAGACTTTTTCCACACTCAAAGTTGAAAGATCTTGAATCATCATGGGATTCATTAATTATGTTTGAGATGTTATGTTGATTTTTAATGGTGTGTGACATCTGTGCCTAAGCTTGTATTCTTAATTGTAGTTATTTGGTTTTGATAGGCTTCTTATTACAAAGGGAAGCCTAAAGATTATATGTTTGACAAAGTTGAGGTAAAATTAAAATGATCTCTTATCTGGGATAATTTGTGAGCCTTCTGGTATTGATCTCAAGTGTTTAACTTTGACAGTTGAAAGTTTTGAAGTATCCTGACTGCAGCCTTAGGTGCCTATCCACTTATGCAGAGGTAACTCCTATTGAGAGTTCACTTTGAATAATATGAATGGGAGGTTCCTGTTATTATTTTTACTTTTCTGAAGTGTTGATGTGATTTGGGTATAGGACTGGAAGATCCATCGCATTAGATAGTGTGTGGATGTTGTTCCTTCGTAGCATCAGTTTGGCCTTTTAGCATGTCAACCCTAGCAATTTGTTGTATGGAAGAACATTGCCATACGAATTTCTCACAACTGTTCCTCTCAAAAAAAATTTTCTCACAACTGCAAATGGAAATACTCTTCATGGGATTGGAATGCTCGATTGGTTTTCCAGTTGCTTGCGCTGCTGGTAAGATCTAGCTCATGTTACTTAGTATACTAAACTCATTTTTGCTTCAATAAACCAAAATATTGATAACAATCAAGAAGATAATAATCCTTTGATGTACCAAAAAGAAAAGGCTATTTTTTCTTGTAGATGCCATTTCATCTTTGAAAAACTTTTTGTTCCTGTATTTTCTTCATGGCTATCTCTCATCTCCTTAATTTTCTGTTAGTATTCACTATTCTAAATTAGTTCATTACACAGAAAAATATTGTTGTGGCATTATTTCAAACTATAATAAATTCATAAAACTTAATTTTGCTTAAAACATGAGGCAATGTCTATGCTTGACTTCTCGTGATCTTCAACTTGAAAATATATTTATAATTGGTTGAACTTTGTACAATGCATCCACTACCTTCCATCCCTCCTTTAGGGAAGTGTACCAATTAAAAGCAAAAAACGTGATGTGAAAAAGATAAGTTAATGATGATTATGACACGGTTAAACTTTCCTACAATGCACCCTCTCCCTTCCTTCCCTCCTTTAGGGAAGTACACTACTAAAGATTAGAAACAAAATTATTTACAAGAATAAAAGTTTGTTAGTGATCCTTTTCACTCTCATGTCCAATGGTTGATTACCGTGTTGGTTCTGATTTTTTAGGTCAAGCATTGCAAGGTCTTTTGAAAGACTTAGTGGCTTTAAAGGGTTCTTGCCCAAACTGCGGGGAGGAGGTGTCCTTCTATCTTTTTTCCTTTTGACCCTCTCTAACTGCAGCAACTCACCTGGTATTTGAAGGATAATAGTAATATATGCATTGTAGGTATTTGCTTTTGTTAAAATAGAAAATTCAAGGACACATTGTCATCGTGTTGACTGTCATGTTTGTGATTGCACCTTGGAATTCCAGACGAAGATTGAGGTATATAATTGTTCTTTCCATGTATTGTACAAATATTGCTTATTATTATACCTTTCTCCCACTCCGTGGCTATGTCGGGCTCCCCCTTCGCAACTACCCCTCCCCACTCTCTAATCTTTCTATCGCGGTGCAGGAGTATTGGCACGTCGTCGTGTTTAATGGCTGAAGGGTAATGGGAAAGCCGAGATTGGGTTGCAAGCAAGACTTTTAGGCTTTCCTCCTCTTTGGTTGTTGGTTGAATGTGGATAGATGTAGTTTTGGTCGGTGTTGAAATTTTGATTGCTTATGGGTTGTTTCCGAACTCAAATAGACAGTTAAAATAATTAAGAAAGTAGCTTGCACCTTTTTGCTCTTTATCTCACGAATCTCTTCCATTTCTTGTATGTTTATTCTTCTTTGCCTATTGTATAGAAGATATGTTTTTTCTTTGTTCTTTTATACAATGTAATATGATGATTAACGTGAAAGATTTTTTACACGCTATATTGTTACTATAACATTAAAGCTTGTGGTTTATATGAGTTAACTTGCTTTCTATCTTTTGATCTTATTGTGTTTGGGGTTACTTTTGGGAGTTGCTTTTTCCAAATGATAACTGGCTTTTTAGATAATGTGTTCGTTGAAATCTTATAGATTTGATTGTCTTAAAAATTTATGTGGACTGATTTTGAAATTTGATTTTTTTTTCTTTACAAAGCCGTTGAATACTCCTGCAAAGAATCTCATTGTAGCAAAACAAGTTGTTGTGGACGTAATTTTTCTGGAACCTTAATTGGTTTAACTTGCTTTTAATATTTAATATTAATATAAATAAAATATTCACTAATTATCAATAACAAAAAGGACTTTCCTTGCTTTCAACTTTTCGGCATTCAAAGTTGTTTTAATAAGTTTCATAATAAAGTAAAGGAAACCTTCTGTTCTTGCTCTTATGTACTTAACGTTTAGCGGTCATACACACATGAATGTAGAATAATATTTATTCTAATATTATAAAAGACATAATATTTTTTATAATCATGTTAATTTTTTAAAATATAACATTAACTAATATTTGTATGTTACAAAAATAATACTTATATATATACATTGTAATAAAAATAAAAAATTATATTTTATTTGTATATTTAAATGTATTCTTTAAATGTATTTAAATTGTGCCAAGCGCGATTGAGTTAAACTAGTTATCTTAATATGTAACGTTTTTTTTACTTTAACTCAATGATTACGCATACATTCTCTCTCTCTCTCATATTGACTTAATCTGGCCTACATGTTAGTGTCGAATGTTTATACATTATCATTTGATTAATTAAATAATTATGATGTATAATCAAATGAATTGCATAGTTCATAGATTAAGTAATATTATATAAATTTATTTTTTACACATATCAAATTAATCTGACAATTTGAAAGTATCATATAATTAAAGTTAAGTAAATTACAATTGCCAAATTTCGTATATTTTAAAATAGCTCGATCATGGTGATCAGATGTTCTTAATCGTTATTGAATTTACTATATAAATAGTAAGATTAACTAATATATAAATATTTTATCATAAAAATAGTATTTTACATTCGTTCTACATCAATATTTTGCGTATACATTTTTTTCAAATTTAAATAGATCACATATTCTGAAATTACTCTAATAAAAAAAGAGATGGCATAATTAATGGTAAGTTTGACACTCTTCCCCCTATCAAAGCTAGGGAGACAATGGATTGACGATGATATATTATGTTTAACATATTATATAGTGGTTTTGTCATAATTTTTACAATATATTTAACTAAACTCCAACGAACTTAGAGATTTTGATTTTATTTGATAAGATAAATGTTTTTTTTATTAGTGAATAACAAGGGATAACTATTCGATTAAATAATAGTAAATGAAATATTAAGGGATGGTAGTTCGATTGCAAATTTATAAAACCAGCTAATCTTCTTATTAACTTTTCATGAGAAATTCTTAAAGTTGGAGGACATTTGATGTATTTTTTTCTCTTTTTAATAAGCATTAGAGTCGCCACAAATTGACATCCAATAAAATCAAATTAAAATTAAAATGCATTAAGTTAGATTCTCTAAACTATTAATCACTCCACAAATTAAACCACACAAATATAATTCCACACTAGTTATTAGACCTATGTTAATTATTAATTTCAGTAAAATAAAATATAATTAATTCATGAATTGTAAATTAATCACTCTGTAAACAATTATAACCTAATTCAAAAATCCATTAACTAAATTAAAAGAACTAAGCATAACTAAAAAATGAACATAAAATATTAAAACAATTAAGATAGGGTTCATATATACACACAACAAGAAAAAGCGCCATTTGGCCTGAGCCGTCACAAATGGTCAAAAATTCATCACAAAATTAAGTTTGCAACGGATATTATGACAAAAGAGAACCGCCGCAAACATTTTCCGACGGCTCTATCACAGCCCATGGCATGAGTTGCTCGAGCCATGGGAAAGATCAGGAAAGCTAAGACCGCTCGAGCCATGGGAAACTTCCCACGGGTCAAACCGTGACAAACATTTTCCATGGCTAAAGCCTTGAAAATGTTCGACAGATACAAAATTTTCCGACGGTTAGGTTATTTGAAATATTTAAAAAATGCTTATCGCAGTCGGATCAGCTGCCCGCACCAATCTATCCGGCCTGCCCGGCCGCAGTCGAATCGACCACCCACAGACAGTCGATCGACCACAAACGGTCGGACCCGGCCATCGTAGCCAGCCGCCCACAGCCAGATCGGCCCTTTGGCAGCCAGATCTAGCCGCGGGAGGCCGGATCGGCCACCCACAGGCGAGATCCGACCGCGGGCTTCCAGATCAGTAGCCCACGACTGGATCCTGCCTATGGGCGGCCACGGCCAGATCTGTTGCCTGTAGGCGAGATCTGGGATGTGGCTGTGGGCGGCTGGAGTCGAGAGACCGCCGGGCATGGTTATTGAAGGTGGTCAACGGAGCCAAGGAACAGAGAGGAGAGAGGGCGAGAAAGAGAGAGGAGAGAGACTTGAGATGAAAAGAGAGGGGAGAGGTATACAGGGAGTGAGAGAAAATTTAGCGGTGGCAATTGTAGGCAGAAATGTAATTAAATTTTGTGAGTGCGAATTATCGACGAATGTATATGTAACATCCCACGATTTTATCAAGGGTGATATAGTAATTTTATACTTTAATTAGAGTGTTTGATGGATTGAAGGAAATTAAATCCTATTGAGAGTGGGAATCATAATTAGATTGAGATTAGGAATTTTAATTTGATTTGAAATCTAAAAGAATGTTTAATGGATATATGACTTTTCAATAAGATAGGATTGAAAGTCTCACGACTTAAAAATATTTCAGCCATTATTATTATTTTAATCTGAAAATTAAATGATAAAATATTATGAAATTAAATAATTTTGAAAATAAAGGAAAATTGGAGAGGAGTTTGATTAGTGATGGGATTATTTAATTTCGGAATTTATCTATTTAATTATTAGAATAAAATTAAATTAGTTGAATAGATTAAGTAAAGGATTAAATATGGGTGAGATTAGATATTATAGTTAGGGTTAAATTAAGGATTTATAAATCCTATAAATAAGGAGTTAGTGACAGCTAAACTTAAAAAAAAGGGAGAGAAATTATTTTCTGTGCGTAGCATTCTTCGGCAAATGGACGCAATTTTCTCGACGATGACAAAGGCGAGACTTTAAACGTCAGCAAAGGATTCACATAGGTACGTACGGGGAATCGGCTTTGTATAGTATGATCATTTTTTTCTTTGTGATCCATTACGGCCGATTTTGGCGCTATGTCAATAGGAGAGAGAATCGAAAAAAATGTTTGCCGTTGAAGAGGAAAAAAAAAGGCATAAGGTGAAGGAGTTTACGACTGCAAAATGAATAGAGAGAATAAGAGGAAAAGAGGAGAGAGGTAAAAAGAGATTTTTGTTTTAGGGCCGCAAGGGAATAGAGAGAAGATTTGGAGAGAGATTGAAAAAAAAAAGGGTTAAAAGAAAGGAAAGAGTATGTTACGCCCTCAAAGGGTGTAGAAAGAAAAAAGAGAGAGGGGTAAAATCAAAATTGAGAGAAAAGGGGAGGAATTCAAGGGGGAAATATGATGGCCGTAACATTAGAAAAAAAATGGTAATGGGATGAATTGGCGGCCATCAAACGATTGGCCGTAATAGAAAATTAGAGAGATTAGAGAGAGAAAGGAATAGAGAGAGAGGGAAAAAGGGAATCGACGTAGCAGAAAGAAAAATGTGTGCACAATGATGAGGAGAGAAAAATACAGAGAATAAAGAAGAAATATGTAGTTCTTTTATTTATGGATTTCTTTATAAAAAATATTTATTAAATTTTTCGGATAGGAAACATATATATAGAGAGAGAGAGGAGAAGGACCGTGGGTAATTGCCGTCAAAAGTTCAACGTTCATGCAGTCCGCAGACGATAAGAACATAGTTGATTTTTCAACCAACTTAAGGTACGTAAGGGGATCCCCATAACTTCCCATAACGTCAGTTTTCCGCGACATGGACCCTGAACTCTTCTCCATTTTATAGAGAATACATTATATATTGTTTGTATCTATGGGATATCGTATGGCATAAATAGAATGATCGAAAGTTGTCCAAAACACAATTTCCTGCTGACGATAGAACTCGGCTCGGGTTCTGTTGTGCCTGACCCGAGTTCAATAGAATTCAGACCGAATCGTAGTAGGAAACTGGACCGATTTCCATGAACCTGGTCCAGGTTCTCATAGGCGTGGCTCGAGTTCTCTTACCCGAGTGCGACATGAGATTATATCATAGAATCGAATCGGGTTCCGACTTATCCGGCTTAGGTTTTGAAGACTCATTGATAATGGATTGGAACTGAACCAATATGGCTCGGGATCTTATATAAAAATTGGAGGAAATAAAATAGATGAACCAGGTCGAGTTTGTCCTAACGCGGACCAGATTTTAAGGGTTTGAAATATATTTTTAAACAATTGTGATTAATTGTATTGTTTAATAGCATTGATTTTTCATGACCATGCATTGATATGTATTGGTCAATTGATTGTGATTGTTATGTTGATTAATGTTAATCAGTTATAATTGTAATATATTAATTAATAATAATTGATTATGGATTAATAACCTATTGTTCAATTGGCATAAATTAATAGATAATGGAATTATTAATATTGGTTGTGCATTGTCCAAGTGATGATATGAAAAATTATTATTACGGAATTGTAAATTGATAATTGAGGTCGTTATGGTCGATAGAGATCATTGTGATCGATTGAGGCCTATTGGGTGGATAGGGGCTCATGGAGTCATTGTTAATGCATCATGGAGGCCCTTGTGGTCAATTGAGGCCTTTATGGTCGATGGAGGCTTATGGAGTCGATTGTAAATGCATAGTAGTTAATGTAGTCCCTTGTGGTCGATTGAGACCTTTATAGTCGATGGATATCCTCGTAGTCGATTGAGGCCTTTATGGTCGATGGAGGCCCTCATGATCGATAGAGGCCAACTGTGGTCGATGGAGACCGTTATGTTCGATGGATGTTTTCTTAATTATGGAGATCCTTTCTTAATTATGGAGATCCTCTTAGTCGATTGAGGTCTTTATGGTCGATGGAGGTCCTCGTGGTCGATAGAGATCCTTGTGATCGATGGAGGCCCACTGTGGTCGATGGAGATCGTTATGTTCGATGGATATTTTCTTAATTGAATTGAACTATTAATTGAATTGAATTGTTCATTGAATTGCATCGTTGATTGAATTGTGTCCTAGTGGCTGATTGATAATTGAATTGCTCCTTAGTGGATGATGAAAAATTGAATAGATAAATTGATAATAGAGATGATAATTGATATATGACCAATTGGTGATTGATTTAAGATAATTGAATCGAATTAAATATATATTGGTTATCAGTAATTGATGACATGGATAATTACTATCACTGGTCAAATTATTTATGATTTATTAATTATTGTTAAATGTTACATATTCTGACCAATTATATATTCATGTTTATTGATAGCATTGATATTGATATTGACTATGGTTCATATAGTTATTTTTATGGGTGACCCTACGTACTGAGTTATCTCATTGGGCTTTGCCCTTGTATTTGAATCCATACAGGTGATGGTGATGGCGATGGTGAGATGGTTGGTAGCTCCTCTGAAGAGTGACATGCACATGGATATAAGATTCATTATTATATAGGCGTGGGTCCTAACCACAAGTTATTGGACAAAGTATAAAAAGCTTTCGCATATTGTAATAGAATATTATAAATTAGTTTTCCGCTTATGCCAACCAGTTTGTTGACTAGTCAAAGTTAGGGTATAGAATTGAGTGACGTCTTCGAGATAGTTTTCTGGGCAGGCAAAAGAAAAAAATCTCGGGACGTTACAATATATCTGTCGATAATTTCGATAAACAGAATTGTCATAAATTAATATAAAGTGTTAAACATATTATATATTACATTATATCACAATTTATTAGTGATTTAATTACCGACGGTTTAGTCCGTCGAAAATATCAATGGATGCAAATGTCAGAAATATTAATAATTAGAATATAAAAAATAGACGTGAGAGTTTGACGGGATCTTTGACTTTTCTATAATTTAGGCTGTGGAAAAAGTTTCCCACGACTATTCCCACAGCTCGAGTCGTGAGAAACATTTGTCATGGCTCGAGTCGTGGGAAAAGTTTTCATGACTCGAGCTATCAAAAATTTCGGAGGAAGATTATCCTAAAAAATTGCGAAGGATTTCCGCAATCGGAAAATCTTTTTCTTGTAGTGACATAGAGTGGAACCAGGATACGATTAATAGGGTGGAACTAGGATCGACCTTAGTTCCACCTCCCTTCCACCTTTTTTGGTGGGATCGGGGGTTGTTCAAACTTTTTTTTATTTGACAACTTCTTTTTTTCTTTTGAATATTTTTTCGTTTTCTTATTTTTCTTATATAAAATAATTTATTTATTATATATAATATTTATAATAAATAAAAATATAATATTATTTATTACCTATTATTTCATTAAAAAGTTTAATATTTCATTAAATACAATTAAATTTTAAAAATCATTTTTTATGTTTAAATAATATATTTTTAACAAAATTTTTCAACAAAAAATTCATTTTTATTAATAATAAATTATACTTTAAATTTGTAGTAATAATTTTTATTTTAAAAATTCAAAAAAATTAATTCATCATCTTTACTTTTTCTTATCATATCAACTCATCATTACGATCCACTCCATCCAAACACACTTCCCAAAATTTAGGAGGTTTCAAACACAACCTTAGTTTTAAGCTAAATCCATTGCAATGAATTATTTTCATGTACAAAATTCATCAGAAGTCCGCCGCAAAATTATCCCACGAGTTGATCGCAAATGACAATTCGTTTTGTATTGTCGTTAAATATCTCGTAAAAAATAAGTTCATTTGGGTTAAGAAATGTTAAGACTCAGAATTTTATTTCAAAACAAAGCTATTACATTCAAAAGGCAACTTATAAATTCTAAATTACATGCCATGCAAATATGCATGCGAAATTAATCTTTCAAATTGTTTCATACTCATGAACGGTGTACTGCATCATATCCAAAGCATAAAAACGCAGGAACTAGTCGATCGGATGCAAAGAGAAAAGAAAAAACGAAGGTAAAGAAAAGAAAGACAAGCTACAAATAGCTAGTGACTGGTCGATGGTCTAGCATCAGACGACTACGCTGCATGCGGAGGCTTGCTGCAGCCGGATATGACCGCGGCCCGGAAACTCGAGGACGGCTGGACAGGTGACTCGAAGGTCGTGGTGGCCGGACTTCCACGGGCCGATCCTCCATCGGATGCGAGCTTCGAACTTGACGTCGAGCACGAGGTCCTTGGAGGCCAAGTCGTTCCACAGGGGACCGAAGCGCTGCATCTCCATGGGCACTCGATTGCCGACAAGGTACGGCGTCCAGACGGCGATGACCCCGCGGTCCTGGTATATCGGCGCGGCGTAGGCGGGCGTTGTAATCCTCTGATTCCTGTAGGCCGCGAACGTGCGCATCTGATCGTAGTGGATGGCGACGCCACGGTTGGGGTTGTGGGTGAGGATCGTCGGCTCCAGGAAGGACGTCACGAATCCCTGCTGCGCCCTCGGGTCGACGTTGAACTCATGGACGTCCATGTCCTGCAAGGAGAACTGCGGCTTCGAAGGGAGCAGAAGGAACCACCCGGCGAGTGCCAGGATGGCGACGAAGACGAGGAGCGCGGCGGTGCACCCGAGCGCGCGGCAGAGGAACTTGCGGCGCTTACAGCCGCACTCGCACTGGTCGTCGCAGTCTGTCTTCGACATTATTGTGTGGGCGTACGGCGCGCGGGAGGAGCAGGGCGAACTAAGGCAGACGGCGTGGAGAATTGTGTGCTGGTGGCGAGAGGAGCGGGGCCAACTTAGAGAACTGCGGACAGGATCGATGGAAGTTGATGGTGGAAATTTATAGAGTTTTTTTTTTCCGGCAAGGAAATAACTGCTGCTATTCGAACTAGGAATTGATAGGTACGTAGTTAAATTAAGTGGGCCTCCTTTGATCCTAAGTCTAGTTGCGATGGAGCTGCACCTGTTGCGATTAATTGTGAGTATTAATCACTTGAAAAGTGTAAATTATATTCGCTGGAAGAGAAACGGTGCACATTATAACTCCGAAACCGAGTGGGAGTGCTATTTATTTGCATATGCTACCTACGTACCAATTCCGAACCCAACTAGCACTCGTTTTGTCTTACGGAATCTAAAGGTTTGATTACGTCACATGTGATCAGGATTATATATATTGTTTTGTGCACTGTAGGTCATAGGGTTTAATATTTAAATATTTAAGCGTAGATGATCATTTAAATTATTACTTTGATGATATTATCATAATATTATGTAACGTTTTTTTGACTTTAACTCAATGATTACGCATACATTCTCTCTCTCTCTCTCTCTCTCTCTCTCTCTCTCTCTCTCTCTCTCTCTCTCTCTCTCTCTCTCTCTCTCTCTCTCTCTCTCTCTCTCTCTCTCTCTCTCTCTCTGATTGACTTAATCCGGCCTACATGTTAGTGTAGAATGTTTATACATTATCATTTGATTAATTAAATAATTATGTGTATAACCAAATGAATTGCATAGTTCATAGATTAAGTAATATTATATAAATTTATTTTATACACATATCGAATTAATCTGACAATTTAGTATCATATCATTAAAGTTAAGTAAATTATAATTGCCAAATTTCGTATATTTTAAAATAGCTCGATCATGTGATCAGATGTTCTTAATCATTATTAAATTTACTATATAAATAGTAAGATGAACTAATATATAAATATTATATCATAAAAATAGTATTTTACATTCGTTCTACATCAATATTTAGCGTATACATTTTTTTCAAATTTAAATAGTTCACATATTCTGAAATGACTACTAATAAAAAAAGAGATGGCATAATTAATGGTAAGTTTTACACTTCCCCCTATCAAAGCTAGGGAGACAATGGATTGACGATTATTTATATTATGTTTAACATATTATATAGTGGTTTTTCATAATTTTTACAATATATTTAACTAAACTCCAACGAACTTTGAGATTTTGATTTTATTTGATAAGATAAATGTTTTTTATTAGCGAATAACAAGGGATAACTATTCGGTTAAATAATAGTAAATGAGATATTAAGGGATAGTAGTTTGATTGCAAATTTATAAAACCAGCTAAAGTATTAAATAACAAAGTATGATAATGGTTAGAGTAAAGTATTGTAAAGTATGGTATTGTATAAAGTATTGTTAAGGTAAAGGATAAAGTACAAAACTGTATATGTATAGTCTATGATCAAAATGTCCTTGAGGGGTCAAAGCAACTGTAATGAAGACTAAATCTTCGACTGGCTACTGTAGGCCATGTTCAATCTAGTGAAATAAGTAATGGACCCTCCGTCCGCAGGAAGGGGATCAGACCTTACCCTTCTCTGAATCATGATTGTGAATCCCACACTTGTAAAGAAGATAAGTAATGTAAGGAGAAATGAATGAGATACCTATGTGTTATTCATGGTAAAGGTCAGTGTATTGTATAGTGGAGGGACAGGTAGCTGCGCTGAGAAGACAGTGTACCTACTAGTTTAACTACCATTGCTCCTGGACCACATGCTCTCTCTCACTTGTGCTCCGAATAAGAGTGACGCATTGAACGCACTCTTCCCCCACGGGAGCATACATGAATTATATTATTTTATGCTAGAGGAATAAGTAGCTTAGCTGAGAAGATAACGAACTTACAGGTCCGTAACAACTACTGTTCTTGGGATGCAGGTCCTCTCTCACCAGTATTTCGAAAAGGGTATGTCTGAACATACACCTTCCCTTTCATGGGCACCTTGGCAACATGCAGTGCAGAGACACTCCTAGCTTTCCAACTAATTAAAGTCGAGCTCATATAGGATAACGAACATCAAGGATCTTATAGTAATGTAAAAGACATAGTTCCACACAGAGCATAACAGAATTTGGTAATGGATAACTGAACATGACAATGGATAACAGAATATGATAATGGATAACAGAGTATGGTAATGGATAGTAGTGCATGGTAATGGATCACAGAGTATTGCATTGTATAAAATATTATTAAAGTAAAGAATAAAGTAACTGATAATTTATTATCATTTCATCGTCTATGGCTCTATGTGTACTGGGCGTTAGCTCACGGACATTCCATGCCCCTGTCTTGGGATTTTGCAGGTGACAACCCTACTTAGGGAGGAAGTGAAAAAATGCATAGCTTCGGGATGGCGGCACATGACTTGCTACAGAATCATAGCTTTTCGCTATTTATATTCTGCATTTAAATTATCTGATTTTGTATATATGAAGTACTTCAATTTTCCTTTATAGCCTTGCTTATGTTGATATTCCTAAAATTATTCGAACTATCTTTGTTTCCTTAATTCTCTTGAATTATTTCATGTGACATCTGTTGATTTTCCATGATATTTCTTCCGTATTTTTATGTCACGTGACATCTGTTAAATTCTAATGATATTTCTTCTGCATTTTCACATCATTATTACTTTTTTATCATTTCTAGTGTCACGTGGGTCATTTATTGACTAGTCAAAGTCAAAATAGTAGTAGACAATGGTAGCGCTCCCTTGGTCGGTCTGACTGTCAACGTGAGAGGAGGATTTATTTTGAGAGCGTTACACATTACCTGAAGTGCACAAAATAATATATATAATCTTGATTACATGTGACGTAATTAAACCTTTAGATTCCGTAAGACAAAACGAGTGCTAGTTGGGTTCGGAATTGGTACATAGGTAGCATATGCAAATAAATAGCACTCCCACTCGGTTTCGGAGTTATAATGTGCACCGTTTCTCTTCCAGCGAAAATAATTTACACTTTTCAAGTGATTAATACTCACAATTAATCGCAACAGGTGCAGCGATCCATCACAACTAGATTTAGGATCAAAGAAGGCCCACTTAATTTAACTACGTACCTATCAATTCCTAGTTCGAATAGCAGCAGTTATTTCCTTGCCGGAAAAAAAAAACTCCATAAATTTCCACCATCCACCTCCATCGATCCTGTCCGCAGTTCTCTAAGTTCGCCCCGCTCCTCTCGCCACCAGCACACAATTCTCCACGCCGTCTGCCTTAGTTTGCCCTGCTCCTCCCTCGCGCCGTACGCCCACACAATAATGTCGAAGACAGACTGCGACGACCAGTGCGAGTGCGGCTGCAAGCGCCGCAAGTTCCTCTGCCGCGCGCTCGGGTGCACCGCCGCGCTCCTCGTCGTCGTCGCCATCCTGGCACTCGCCGGGTGGTTCCTTCTGCTCCCTTCGAAGCCGCAATTCTCCTTGCAGGAGGTGGACGTCCATGATTTCAACGTCGACCAGAGGTCGCAGCAGGGATTCGTGACGTCCTTCCTGGAGCCGACGATCCTCACCCGCAACCACAACCGTGGGGTCGCCATCCATTACGACCAGATACGCGCGTTCGTGTCCTACAGGAATCAGAGGATTACAACGCCCGCCTACGCCGCGCCGATGTACCAGGACCGCGGGGCCGCCGCCGCCTGGACGCCGTACCTTGTCGGCAATCGAGTGCCCATGGAGATGCAGCGCTTCGGTCCCCTGTGGAACGACTTGGCCTCCAAGGACCTCGTGCTCGACGTCAAGTTCGAAGCTCGCATCCGATGGAGGATCGGCCCGTGGAAGTCCGGCCACCACGACCTTCGAGTCACCTGTCCAGCCGTCCTCGAGTTTCCGGGCCGCGGTCATATCCGGCTGCAGCAAGCCTCCGCATGCAGCGTAGTCGTCTGATGCTAGACCATCGACCAGTCACTAGCTATTTGTAGCTTGTCTTTCTTTTCTTTACCTTCGTTTTTTCTTTTCTCGTTGCATCCGATCGAGTAGTTCCTGCGTTTTTATGCTTTGGATATGATGCAGTACACCGTTCATGAGTATGAAACAATTTGAAAGATTAATTTCGCATGCATATTTGCATGGCATGTAATTTAGAATTTATAAGTTGCTTTTTGGATGTAATAGTTTTGTTTTGAAATAAAATTCTGAGTCTAAAGCTATTAACATTTCTTAACCCAAATGAACTTATTTTTTACGAGATATTTAACAACAATACAAAACGAATTGTCATTTGCGATCAACTCGTCGGATAATTTTGCGGCGGACTTCTGATGAATTTTGTACATGAAATTAATTCATTGCAATGGATTTAGCTTAAAACTAAGGTTGTGTTTGAAAACCTCCTAAATTCTGAGAAGTGTGTTTGGATTGAGTGGATCGTAATGATGAGTTGATATGATAAGAAAAAATAGAGGTGATAGATTAATTTTTTTTGAGTTTTTGAAATAAAAATTATTATTACAAATTTAAGGTATAATTTTGTTATTAATAAAAATAAAATTTTTTGTTGAAAAAATTTGTTTAAAAAATATATTATTCGAACATAAAAAAATCATTTATAAAATTTAATTATATTTAATGAAATATTAAACTTTTTAATAAAATAATAGGTAATAATAATATTATATTATTTATTTATTATAAATATTTTATATATAATAAATTATTTTATATAAGAAAAATAAGAAAAGGAAAAAAAGATTCAAAAGAAAAAAAGAAGTTGTCAAATAAAAAAAGAGTTGGAACAACCCCCTGTTCCACCAAAAAAGGTGGAAGGGAGGTGGAACTAGGATCGAACTAAGGTCGATCCTAGTTCCACCCTATTAATAGTGTCTTGGTTCCACCCTATGTCACTACAAGAAAAAGACGTTTTTCCGACGATAAAAACCTTCGCAATTTGCGACGATAATCTTCCGTCGAAATTTTAGACAGCTCAAGCCGTGTGAAACTTTTCCCATGACTCAAGCCATGGCAAATGTTTCCCACGACTCGAGCTGTTGGAATAGCCGTGAGAAATTTCTGACATTTGCATCCGTAGATATTTTCGATGGACCAAACCGTCACTAATTAAACAACTAATAAATTATAATATAAGCAATATATAATGAGTTTAATATTTTATATTAATTTATGATGATTCTGTTCGTCGAAATTATCGACAAATATATATTCGTCAATAATTTGCACGATCGAAATCGTCGCAAAATTTAATTACATTCCCGCCTACAATTCTAGCTACATTTTTCTCTCACTCCCTATATACCTCTCCCCTCTCTTTTCATCTGAGGTCTCTCTTCTCTCTTTCTCGCCCTCTCTCGTCTCTCTCTTTCCATCTCATGTCTCTCTCCTCTCTCTTCCTTGGCTCCGACGACCACCTTGGATGACCATCCCCGGCGGTCTCTCGACTCCAGCTGCCCACAGTTGCATCCCAGATTTCACCTACGGGCAGCAGATCTGGCCGTGGCCGCCCGCAAGCAGGATCTGATCGCGGGCCCTTTTTGATCTAACACCACAGGCGATGGCTAGCCGATCTGGCCTTCCGCGGTTGGATCTGGCTGCCCAACGGCCGATCTGACTGCAGGTGGCTGGGCTACGATGGTCGGGTTTGACTATTTGTGGCCGATCGTTCACGATCCCGATTTAAATGGTAATTTAAATCAGAGCTTGCGACTAAACAGACGATCAAATAATTTTTTTTTGAGAAAAATTGTGCATAACTCCTCCAGATAATATAAGAAAATGATAACACATATAAACAAGTCACGCAGTTTATATTGATCATTCAGATCATGTAATACCCTAGGGTTTATACCACCACATAGTCATAAAAGATTTATATTTTACAAGATACAAAATTACTTTTCATACGTAGCACATATCAAACTCTCCTCATATCCCAACAGAAGAATATGAGAGCTACAAGTCTTCTATCTGACACGCGCGGTGTGGTACATGACTTTTCAATACCTTAGTAGCAAAAAGAATCCACACCCTGCTAAGGCTGTCTCTCGCGCTCTCAAAAGTTCTACTGATCTGAAAAAGTGTACAACAACACTATGAGCAAATAATAGCTCAGTAAGCTGATAACTCATAAGCTATGTGTTACCATCTATTAAATTCGAGAAGACATAAACATACATGCATTAATCATAATATCAAAGTCAATATCTTCGTACATTTCCCTCCCTCTTATTCTCTCTCTCTTTCTTTTTTTTTAAAAAGTCAGGCCGTTACACACAGGATTTAATATTTAATGTAACATTTTTTTTACTTTAACTCAATGATTACGCATGCATTCATTCTCTCTCTCTGATTGACTTAATCCGGCCTACATGTTAGGGTAGAATGTTTATACATTATCATTTGATTAATTAAATAATTATGATGTATAATCAAATGAATTGCAAAGTTCATATATTATGTAATATTATATAAATTTATTTTATACACGTATCGAATTAATCTGACAATTTGAAAGTATCATATAATTAAAGTTAAGTAAATTATAATTGCAAATTTTGTATATTTTAAAATAGCTTGATCATGGTGATCAGATGATCTTAATCATTATTAAATTTACTATATAAATAGTAAGATTAACTAATATATATAAATATTTTATCATAAAAATAGTATTTTACATTCGTTCTACATCAATATTTTGCGTATACATTTTTTTTCAAATTTAAATAGTTCACATATTCTGAAATGACTACTAATAAAAAAAGGGATGGCATAATTAATGGTAAGTTTTACACTCTTCCCCCTATCAAAGCTAGGGAGACAATGGATTGACGATGATATATTATGTTTAAAATATTATATAGTGGTTTTGTCATAATTTTAACAATATATTTAACTAAACTCCAACGAACTTAGAGATTTTGATTTTATTTGATAAGATAAATGTTTTTTATTAGTGAATAGCAAGGGGATAACTATTCGATTAAATAAAAGTAAATGATATATTAAGGGATAGTAGTTTGATTGCAAATTTATAAACCAGCTAATCTGATCTTGTTAACTTTTCATGAGCAAATATAATAAATAAAAAAAACGCACTGGAGAAAATATTTAAGAGATTTAAGAGTTGGCCTAAGATTTAATTATTATGTCAACGGCAAATTAGTGATTTTAACTATTTAAATAATCATAAAATATATTAATAATTATGATTTGATTGTTTGACTTTGAATTCGGAGCATAATCTTTATAAATTATCACATTACCTATTCACTTATGATAAGTAATGAGTAAATTGGATTGTCTAAATAATTCACGTTGCTTTTAAAGTGATAATATAAATTGTTTATGATAGGAGAGACAATCTAGATTATCATCTCGATTATAATCTTTTTAATTCACTTTTTGAATTTATCTTTTTATAGTTTTATTTAAATAAATTATAAAATTAATCAAATAAATATTAGTTAATTATTATGAATATATTATTATCATATTTTAACAAATATGTTAACTATTTTATAAATTTTAATTTTATGGGTGAGAATATATTTGTGATTTAAGTTTAAGAAATTAAAAATAATTTATATATGTAAACATGATTCTTTTTATTAGGGGTATATAAATAATTTTTAATAATTAATTATGAATTATCGGATAGATTACTTATACATGCTAAATAAAGTAACGTGTATTATTATAATTTAAGAAGTGACCATTTTTCTGAGGCAATCTTCATTGTCATGTCAATTATTTAACAGTTTCATAAGTAGTTGACTCAGATTTGTCAAATTAAGGATTTTATAGATACTGATAGAATACAATAATAATTATAATTGCATAATTTTAATGAAAAAATTACTTATTATGTGAATGATTTAACAGCTTTATTAGTAGTTGGCTCTAATCCAACAAATTAATGATTTTAATTATTTAGATGTCGATAGAATACAATAAAAATAATAAATTTGATTATTGAGATTATATAGCTTAGGCAAAAAGCTTCAGCAAAATTGTTTTGTTTTGTCCTAAAATTTCTTTCTTTCTAATAGGTACATAGATTATTTGGTAAATTTAGCAATTGAATTACTGTATAATTATAAAATACTAAAAAAATAAAATCTTATTTATACTGATAAGTAATTTGAAGATGTAAAATATTAAAATAAAAAATAGTACATGATGTCTATAAATGTATTAACAAATGAAAGTATATTTAGAGATAAAATATCAAATTATTATACTCCATACTTTGAAAAATTACACCAAATGTCCTTCAACTTTAGCGTTTGTTCATCGATACCTTCTAACTTCACTTTGTAACACGAATACCCTCCACTCGTTTCACCCAGTGATCCCTTTACTTTGTATGACCCGTCTCCTGATCGTGGAGCTATACAACATCTGTGAAAAAGGGTGGCGATCGACGATTTTGGCAATGACGATCGGCGATTTTGGCGATCGAAAGGTGGTGACAGGAGGATGGGGTTTGGGAAGGGGCAAAGGAGGAGGAAGACGCCATTGATGTATGAACGACGGCCTTCTTTAAGACGCGTGAGGTTCTCTGCAACAAAAGTCGACGGCGGATGGAGGAGAGGGGGTGGAGGATGGAGGAGAGGGGTCGCTGGAAGTAGGCGGCGCATGGGGGAGGGAGGAACAGAAGGCGGTGGCCCTGGAGGACGGAGGACTTCTTCAGTAGATGTGCGAGTTCGTTTGATCGCTCGAAACGGATGCGATCTCATCGCATCCGTTAGATGCATGATCATGCGGATCGAACGGTTCCTCATGTGCGGGCGCACTGTACTCAACGAGCAATTATCACATGATATGTGAAGACCATTATTGAACTATTAAACATGTCAAGGGCGAAAGAATTTGCCTTTTTCCCTTTTCATCTGCGATTAATATGGAGATTTCTTTAAAGCAATTTTGTCTTGCCTATTGCCAAGATGATAAGTAGCTGGAATGACCAACCTTATGATTACATATCATCAAACAAATTTATCTTATTAAATTGTGATGTTAGAATTGTAAGTACTTTTAAGTTTTATTTGTTTAAAATTTACCCATATAAATATGGTTCCCATATGACAAGAAATTTTACATTTTTGTAATAAAAGTGCGCAGGCTGCGCAGCTAATACAATATCAAATTTATTGGCGGTGTTTGGTAATTAGAACCAGGAGAGCGATTTCGCTTGGTTCTAATCGGTTCCGCAAAATGGCATTTGACGGGATCAGAAGTAGAATCCAATTCCAAAAAAGGGGCCACGCTTCACTTGGTTCCACAGTAGCCGTAGGTTTTTTTTTTTTTTTGAGTTGACATGTTAACTTTTTTTTCAATTTTATTTATTCTTTTTTTTCTTTCTTTATTTTCTCTCTCACATATATGTATCTTATAAAATAATTAATTTATTAAATATAAATTATTTATTATAACATATTAATATAATATTATTTTTTTACTTGTTATGTCATTAAAAAAATTATATTTTAATACATATAATTTATTAAAAATTGATTTCTTGATATTTAAATAATATATTTTTTTACAAAATTTTTTTAAACAAAATTTTTAATTTTGTTTTTATTTATTAACAATATTTTATTTTATATTTATAATATTAATATTTATTTTAAAATTCACCAAAAATTAATCCATCACATCTACTTTTTTCTATCACATCAACTATCTTATTCTTCATCATCAAATTTCACTCTATTCAAACATAACTAGAACTATGAGAACTTGATGGAACTCCAGTTCCTGTTGCCAAACGGCTCCATTGCGTATGCGAGATTATATATTATTGACTAGTTCTTAGGGCTGAGCATGGTCCGGGTCGACCCGGACTGCACCGACCCAAAAAAATAGGGAAAATAACTCGACCCGGATCTAATCCGGGTCGGAACCGGATCCAGATAATAGAAAATCCGACGAGTTTCGGGTCAGGACTGATTTGCCATCCCAATACCTGACCCGGGTTACTTGTTCAGTATATAAGCTTCATTCCATGCACTTTCTTCATTTCATCCTCTCACTTTCTCTCTCCGTCTCTCGCCCTCTCCTTCTTTCTCTCACGACGACGGCGTCAGCGGCATCGACGACGACTCCGGCCGACCTCCCTCTCCCGACTCCCTCTCTCTCTACTCAGTCGCTAGGCAAGCTGAATCTGGCACCTAGCGGCCGATCCGACTGCTAGGCTCTGGCGCCTGGCGGTCGATTTGGCGGCCGCATTTGTCACTGGCGATCGGATCGGATCGGCCCCCAGGTGAGCCGATCTGGCTGTAGGCGTCGGATCTGACCACTGGGGCCGATCCGGATGCCATTCATCCTTTCATGTTTCTCGATGATTCCCGGTCGCAAACCCGGTGACATTCCCGGATTGTCGGGTCTGACCAGGAACCAAATCTGACCGAGTTCGGGTCCGGTACCGAATCGAAAAAATTTTTACCCGACATAATCCTGATCGGGACCGGGTCTGCTTAGATCCGATCCTGGATTTGCTCAGCCCTACTAGTTCTGTTAAGGCATCGGTTCTTTTTCCTTTCTTTCGTCCACGTCAATGTTTCAAAACGGCGCAATCGTGAGAAATATTACACGCCATACAAAAATAATATAAAATTTTGATCGAAAAGAAATGAAATTATTCCATGCTAATTAGTTGCATTACATATATATGTATACTATAAAAGAAAGCAGAAACTACTTCCATAGTTCCATGATGAACAGATGAAGACAAACCAACTAAGTAGAGAGAGAGAGAGAGAGAGAGAGAGAGAGAGCTGCAAATAGCTAGCTAGTGACTGGTGGACAGCGGGAGCGTCAGACGTCTACGCTGCATGCGGAGGCTTGCTGCAGCCGGGCATGACCGCGGCCCGGAAACGCGAGGACAGCTGGACAGGTGACCCGAAGGTCGTGGTGGCCGGACTTCCAGGGACCGATCCTCCATCGGATGCGAGCTTCGAGCTTGACGTCGAGCACGAGGTCCTTGGTGGCCAAATCGTTCCACAGGGGACCGAAGTGTTGCATCTCCATGGGCACTCGATTGCCGGCAAGGTACGGCGTCCAGGCGCCGGTGGCCCCGCGATCCTGGTACATCGGCGCGGCGTAGGCGGGGGTTGTAATCCTCTGATTCCTGTAGGCCGCGAACGCGCGTATCTGGTCGTAGTGGATGGCGACGCCACGGTTGGGGTTGCGGGTAAGGATCGTCGGCTCCAGGAAGGACGTCACGAATCCCTGCTGGGACCTCGGGTCGACGTTGAAGTCATGGACGGCCATGTCCTGCAAAGAGAACTGGGGCTTCGAGGGACGCAGAAGGAACCACCCGGCGAGTGCCAGGATGGCGACGACGATGAGGAGGGCGGCGGTGCACCCGAGTGCGCGGCAGAGGAACTTCCGGCGCTTGCAGCCGCACTCGCACTGGTCGTCGCAGTCTGTCTTCGGCATTGTGGAGATGCCGCGCCGGATGAGCAAGGACGAACTACTAATTAAAGCAGACGGTGTAAGGGAAACTCTGTGTAGATTGCGTGGGAAGCAGGGCGAAATCAGAGAACTGTGAACAGCACCGATGGAGGTGGTGGGAATTTATAGCTTATGGTCTACGAGGAAATCGCGGCTGCTAGTTGAACTAGGAATTGGTAGATACTAGATAGTCAAATTAAGCTTCGTCTTCTTTGGTTCTTAATCTAGTTGTGATCGAGCTTGTCAAGATCCACCAGTTCCGATTATGAGTATAAATTAAAAAGTGTAGATTATATCTTCAAACCGCTACCTACTTACCAATTCCGAACTCAACTTAATAATTCTTTGTTTTATTATTTGTATAGTAATATATATATGTACCACCGTCTTCGCCCATGCTCATCGCAGTTCTCTGCATCTATTGTCTAACCTAATTAACGTCTTCTTTAGTTCGCCTGAATCCTCCGGCCAGCAATCTGTGCAAGTCATGGCAAGAACAGGGTTCTTCAGCCTTGTTCCACCGGGTGCACCGTCGGCATGCTCCTCGGTGCCGCCATTACGGCCCTCGACGCCGACGAGCCGTCGATTCCGAAAAAACTCACGACGTCCTCCCCAGGACGACAAGCCCAACAGACTCATCGGCGTCAACTATGACCGGATCCGCGCGTCCGTCGCCTAACAGAGTCTGGACGTGACAACGGTGTCACGGATCTCCCATCCGCAGATCAATTCTTCTTCCTGGCCGCGATCTGGAACAACAAAATTCTTGAACAAGAAGAAACGAGCAAGAACAGTTATGGGGGAAAAAAATTCCACTCATTTTATTTCACATACTACGTCTTAAAAATACTCTCCTTTTGGTATTCAAGTATTTATAGGTCCTACGTCTTAAAAATAATATTTCAATGGACTTGTACACTCATGGAAAATTGCATTCTCAGCTATATATCTGAATGGCAATCCGATTCGCGATGGAAGGAGATCGGCATTCTGAGTGGTAAATGCGATTCGGTAAAGAGTAAAGACCATGTCCAGGTAAACAAGTTTGCATCGAAGCAAGACCTGGAATACTCTAATTGTGCAGGAGATTTGGTCTCTACGTTCCGCTTTAGCGTAGAAGACCGATATAGACCTACATATGAGCATCACAAAAACACTCGCTCTGATATCCTATGCACCTAAAAAGTAGAGGACGCTAGTACTATCACTCCAAAAAATACATTATTGTCATTTTATCATGTAAGTGCTGAAAATGTGACTCATTGATGTTCAAGATTATTAACATTCGATTAATACGATGATTTTGAAAATTGAACTGAATAAATTCCTTTTGTTGACCTTTTAAATTTTGCAAAGTGTACCTCCTTTTGACTTAGAAAGCTTTGTCAATCTTCAAATCCAAAAAGTATTGACTTCTTTAATATCTTTGTTTCTTAGGCTACATTAGTAGTTGATTTTTCTTGACCTATTAAGTCCATACCATTTGCTAGAATCAGAATATCAGCCAGCATATACTAGTAGAGTGAAGACTTTTTTAAATTTGATAAACAAAGCATAGTCATTTCTACTTTGCACGGTACTAATATTCATTTTAAAATTTCAAGTTTTATCAGAAGTCATGTTTTAGTCAATAAAAGCACTTAAACCAACTTGTGCACTTTCTTTGACTCCCATATCTTAGAATTCTTATTATTTTTGTCACGACCCCGATTTAAACTTTGATTTAATTCGTAAATTGAAGCATAATACGATCGATCAAATTCTTATGACGGAAGCATCATGTTGTTATATAGAAACATATGAAATAAGGTTATCACATTGTTTTTCATAACACACTTATATTTGATCTCAGAACAAGTACAAATGTTAATTCAAATGTATACATTCTAAAAAAGTTTTTTTAAAACATTTAGCTTTTACATACCATATGACACAATAGGAGGAATCGCACATCCTCACAAAAAGTCAATTATAGATTAAGTCACATATTTATCTTCTATCTTCAAAAGTGTTTTTTATCTGATAAGAAATTTCCAAGCACGACCATATGATTGGTCCACCGATCTAAAAAGTATTAAAACAATATTATGAGCAAAAAACAACTCTATAAGTTGAAAACTCATAACCTATGTGTTATCACCTACTCAATTTAGAAACTATTCTGTAAATAACAAACTTATAAGAAACAAGCTAACATCTTATTACTTACGAACAATTATCATATTACGAATGATACTACATCAATTAATCTCAATGAAATAACATCTTTAGCATATCATATAACATGACACATTTGTTTTATTTCATATAACATTTCACATATCATATCATGTATCATGTTATATCATGTATGCACGCATGCATAGTGCACATGTCATATTACCAACTGGTCAGAGAAACATATTACTCCGTAAGATTTCATATCATCCCAAATCATTAGGTACATTTTTTGCAGAAAATATATCATCCCTGATCAGATGCTTCATATCATCTCGTAGGGCATCATATCATTCTTGTCGGAGAACATATATTACCTCGTAAGATATCATATCATCTCATAAAAATGAGGTACCTTCCCTGCATAAGACAAATCATCCGGATAGAGAAAATGTAATGCATGACAGATAAGATGCAAATGCATAACTCAAATCATATCATATCATTTAGAACGTGTATCATATAATTTTTTCACTTCCTAGAACATTTACTCATATTAAGTTATGCTTCAAATGCACAATATAAGCTATAATAATGATGGGTTACCTCTATTGTACCTTAGTACACTAGGAACTCGTGTGGTGCTAAAGTTTATGAAGTTTAATTATTTGAAAATTTCTCATTTAAGGTCTATTGTATAAGGGTTCTAAAAATTTCATCAATATAATTATATTCTTCACATTCCCAGTTTGTTGAGAGATTGAGTGGTGTTGAGTATAAAATTCATAACCTATGAACTACCTATGATAATTAAATAATTCCATTTTTTTTCATGAAACTAGACTCCCCCAAGTTTTATCTCATATAAATCTCATAATTTTATTGCTCAAATATGATTCTCAGAAAATTTAGAGATTTGTCTCTGTTCTCTTTCATTTTTCTATTCTAAGAGACTGAGTGATGTTTGTTTTAACACTCATAACGTTCATTATACATGGTCTATACAGGTGATTCCATTTGAATCACAAAAGGCCTTTAACATATTTAAGACACATAAATTTTATATATTAAAGATAAGCATTTAAATTACCACAGTATTTATATTTCGGATTACTCATCACATAAAAGAGAAAGGACAACTCGGAATAATTGATTCGTAACTTTTCATATACAAATCCAATAAACATTTAAGTTGCCCTTATTTACATGTAACGTCATTTAAGTAAATGGCTTGACATTTCTTTAATTTTTTTAATCTATTCATTTACTTAAGACATTACATGTAAATAAAAAAGCACCCCCATTTGGATTCAAAGAGAGTATTTGGAAAAATGAATTCTCAAAGAATCAAAATCTAACTTTTTGTCCGAAGAACAAAATCGATCGTTTTTTTTTATTTTTTTGATTTTGTGCTATCATTTAACCTAACTAAGACTTTACCTAAAAATTATTAAAATATCATATTTAACATACTTTCATATATAAGAATAATTACTAGAACTTTAATTTCCCAAATTCTAATATATTTTAAAAGTCATTTTTCCTTATCGTTAACCATTTGTAGGTGTTGAATTCTATGAAATTGATGTACATATGCTAACACACTTATCATAATACGTTTCAATCATATAATATATGATTAATTTATATAATTTTATGTGCATCGAATCACGGATATTACATTTTTCTTTCTTCTTAGTTGCAGTTTGTTTAGATTTAGGTATGCGACATATGTAAATGAAAGAATATGACCTTCACTTTGGACAATTATGTTATCACCTACTGTCATCAATCATATTGTCCACCAACCAAAAGTTGGGAAGAAAAGCATTTTATTAAAAGACAGCAAAAAATTTGACTATGCAATCGTGCTTTTTGATATCATAACCACAATATGTTTATTCAAATCTCAATTACATCATAAAAGGATCAAGCATATTGATGTCAATAATCACTTCATTCACACTAAAAAGAAGATCAAAGTGAAAAAATATTAGCACTGCAAATAATATAACTGATATTCACCAAGTAAGTTTTGCTAATTTTAACATTATTTGGACTTCTTAAATATGAATATTTGACAAAAAAAATCAAAGAAGGGCTGACAAAGATAGAACATGACAAATATATGTGCTTTATTAAAGATGATTCAGATTACGATGAAATTCTATTAATGTCTTAAATTTTAATCCAATTGTAAAATCTTTTGACCTCTATGTTATTAGAGTGCTAAAATGATTGGGGTGATGAAGGCATCCTTTCTATATGAGTGTCTCATTGTTCGAACAAAGATCCCGACGGAGGTTTGGGGAGTATCCCCTTGCATGAGCGCTATAAAATAATGGTGCGAGAATTTTTATTTCTCATTTATATTGAAATCCTCATTTAAAGTTTAATATTTAAAATTATCATTGTTCAAGGACGTAGTACAATTTAGGAAATGTCTTCTCTTGTGTGTATGCAAATTCTCTCTCCCTCCTTTTATAGTAGAATAAATTTAATGTCAACTATGAAAAAGACTTTTCTCAAGGAAAATGTTATTATTTTGTTTTCTCTCTTTATATCTATATATATGTGTGTAATTTAATTATTTAAAATAATAGTAGTAGTAATAATAATAATAAGATAATTAATTCTTTTTACTTGTTAAATTCAACAAGGAAGTGGTAAGTTTTGTTTAAGAAAATCCTTTTTTATTGAAAACCTCACTCATCATGGTTTGACATAAGGATATATATTCCATATAAGTTTATTATTGTATAGATGCAAAACCATCAAAATTAAATCACCCAAAGTGTTTGACACTTTCTCCAAAATAAAGCCTCTTATTAGTTATTAGAAGTTATAACTTGAAAGGTAAATTACACGAATTATCCTCCAACTTAATATCTAGATGATCCTCTACCATCATCTTTTAACTAGATTATCATGTAAGTTTTAATGTCTTGCATGTGATGTTCTCTAACTGTCGATAGTAGATTTTCTAGTTGCGCTATTTGTAACACAATAAAAAATAATAAAATAAGAAACCAATAAAAAATAGGGGTTGCAGCCATGGTTGTCAACCTCGCGACGATAAGGGGTGGTCTTGAGAAACAGAACTACTCTTGGAGCACAGAATAGTCAATGTCCAAGACGACGTCATGGCCGAAGGGTGGCACATTGAACTGGTACACATCCTGCTGACTCATCTCCGACTTCGACGCCTTGAAGAATGTTGTGGACACATCAGGGCCAATGTAGAAGGTGGTCCGTCAATTGAGGATGTTAACAGTGAACACATTGTCGAACTTCTGGTACTCTTCATGGATCCCTGCCGCCATGTTGTCCGTTGTCTCTTGACTCTGCGGCTGACGCTTCCGCCTCCTGCTGGGACCTTCACGGTGCCCATCTTTTGGCAACTGGCTATAGGTTGGTGATGATCTCAATGTCACCGCCCTCGCCCGCCGCTTCGGCAATGTCTTCCTCCTTCACATGGGACAGCACAACCTTATCATCGTCTCATCCCCGGCCCTTGCCCATGAGGTCCTCCACACGCAGGACGTCACAGCTCCAAATGTGCAACATTATCTTCGACAGCTTCATCGGTAAGGGGCAGGACATGGTTTTCACAATCTATGGGGAGGAGATTGGTGCAAGATGCGCTAGATCATGATAATGCCCTCCTTCACCAACAAGGTGGTGTCGTAGCATTGACTATTAGAATGATATGTTTTATGCAAAGAAGGTACTCCATTTTTGTGAGATGATATTATATCCTACGAAAAATATACGTCCTCTGACATGGATGATATGATGTCATACGAAATGATATGATGCCTCCAGTAAGGAATGATATGTCTTCTGCAGGTAAAATACTTAATTACATGGGATAATATGAAATCCTATGAGGTAATATGATGCTTCTGACCAATTGGTAATATGACATGCGCATTATGCATACATGAAATGATATATGAAATGCAACAAATATGTGACACATATATGACCAGTTAAAGATGCTATTTAATTGATATCAATTGATAAAGTATCCTTCGCAATATAATAGATGTTAGTGAGTAATGAAATGTTAGCTTGTTTCCTACACATTTTTCAAATGCTAACTTTTTTTCTGAATGGAATATGTGGTAGCACATATGTTGTGACTTTTCAACTTATTGAGATGTTGTTTGCTCATAATATTGTTTGTCACTTTTCTAATTATTAGACCAATCATGTGTCCATGCTTGGAAATTCCTTATCGAATTTGAAGCACTTTTGAAGATAAAAGATAGATATGAGACTTAATATCTAGTGGTCATTTGGTGAGGGTGTGTGTGACTCCTCTTAATATGCCATATGATGTGTAAAAGTTAAATGATTGAAAAGAAATTTTAGAATGTATAAGTTTGGATTAGTGTGTTGTGAATAGTAACATATTAATATTATTGCATATGTTTCTACATGACACAAACATGCTTCAGCCATATGAATTTGATCAATCGTGTTATGTCGCGGCTCATGGGTTAGACCAAGATTTAAACCGAGATCGTGACACGCCCCTTACCCACCGCTCGGTGCTGCCACCCCTCGCTAGAGAGTGGAGAAGAAGGGGGGAGGGAGGAGGGGGCCGAGGTGTGGTAGGTATTCATGAGGTAACACATCAGGAAGGGCCTCAAGATTGGGATGAAGTCATCGTAGTTATACTTGAAACTTTGAGCGAGGCGGTTGTGTTCTCCATTCAGTGTCCAGAGCTACACGAATAGAGGACCATCCTTGCTCTCAAATCATTGGTTGAACATGATGTGGTACATATAGTTGTACTTCATCAACTACAACCACCACAACAATACAATGTCCTTCGTCACTACCTTGGGGTTGGCATGGACGTCATCGACCACGCTCACCATCTACAACATAAATGCATGACAAATAAGATCCATATGCATAACTCAATCATATCATATCATATCATTTAAAACATGTATCATATAATTGCAGTGATCATTCACTTGCCGGTCATATAGAACATACATTCATATAAAATAATATTTCAAAGGCACGCCATGAGTAATAATAATACTGGCCTATTTATAGTGCACCTTAGTACACTAACAACTTGTGTGGTGTGAAATATAATATACATAACAACCCTTGGAAGTTTTCATTAAGGTCTACTATGTGAAACCTTTACAAATTTCAGAAATATAAATATGTCCTCTACCTTTTTAGTTTGCTCTCAGATTGAGTGTGTTGAGTGAAAAATTTATAGCATGTGAACTAATTAAGATAATTTAGTAGTTATAATTTTCCTTGAAACTAGACTATTTGAGGTTGAGTCCATAAAATTTACACAATTTTATTCTTCATATATTGTTCCTAGAAAACTCAGAACTTTGCCCATAATCCTTTCCATTCTTATGTTTTGGAACTATGTTTACTTTAAAAATCATATCTTTCGATATACTTACTCTATCAAGGTGATTCCACTTGAATTTAAAAGAGGACTTTAACGTCTTTATGACATATGAATTTCATTTATTAAGGCTCATATAACCATATAATTTACCATTGAGACTACTCAGAATCATTGATTCATAACTTTTTGTATATAAATTCCAATTAATATGATTTAAGGGCCCATGGAAAGTAGACTCAATTAGATATAAACCTAGGAAATTTCATAAATTTTGAAGAATTTTAAGACGCTAAGACCATGTTGAAAAATTTTGGATGTTATTTTGTGTCCAGACAAAATAAATTTCATTTAGATGAACTAGGATTTGATGTACACCATTTTGATGGACATAGACATAGAAGTCCTAGGAGATCATGGAGGCTCAAAAGAACATATGTTCATCTGAATTTCATAAGAAAGAATTAGTCAACTTACCTAAATGAAAACCCTAAGAAATCCTTGAATTTGAAGGTCAGTGTCTTTTTTTTCCCACTCTTGTTCCTCTTCTAAGTTTTTCAGTTTGAAGGCTCCCAAACTCGAATGACCAGGAGAAAAGAATGAATAACTAGATATTATCCATGAAGGAACCGACTTACCTAAGTTGGTTATAGTGGACTTTCTCTTTTGCCCTTTCGAGTTAACTTATTTACATCTAACCTATTTACATATAAAGTAAGTGAATTGGAATTTATTCTATTTTATTTATTTATTTACTGATGAATAAAAAATTATCCTCATTTGGATTCAAATAAAATAATTAAAAAATAAATTTTCAAAGAATCAAATTTTTAATTTTTATTCGAAGAACATAAATCATAGTTTTCACTATCATTTAACCTAGCTAATAATCCTTTTAAAAAATATATTAAACATACTTTCATATAGAAAAGTAGTTATCAGGACTTTAATCTTCCAAAATATAATATTCTTAAAAATTTATTTTTTCATGTCCTTAGTCATTTTTCATCAATTCTATGTGTTAGAATATATGGAGTTGGAGCACCCTTATCATAATACATTTTAATCATGTAATGTATAGTTAAATTATATAATATTATATGGACCAAATCATGGATATAATATTATATAGCTGCGGGTGGTAGAAATTTATAAGGGCTTTTCTTCGTCAAGGAAATAACTGCTGCTAGTAAAACTAGGAATTGATATGTAGTCAAATTAACTTTGCACCCTTGATCTACTCATATCGAGCTTGTCAAGATCCACGTGTTCCTAGTGTGAATATTGCTTAGAAAGTATAAATTATATTCAAAGCTACATAGTTAAATTATATGTAACATTCTAAGATTTGCCTCTCAACTATTTAACATAATAAAAAATTTAATTAAATTGATCTTAATTAAGGATTATAATTGTAATGTCCATGATCCCTATTTTTAATTAATTAAATAACTAATTTAGTTAGTTGCACTCTTGGATATAGGATTAATTTTCTAATATGGGAATTAGCTAATTTAAGTAGTTGATTCTTTACCATTTAATTCTAATACTATTATTATTAGTTTTAATCATGAGTGACTAGCTGATTTTTTTATTATTAATTAACTTGATATGGACATCTTAATTATTTGTTCATTATGAGACATTTTTATGTGGTGCCTGATATGTGCCGTCAAACTAGGGGATGTACTCATGAAAATTTTTATATGTTGACATTTTTCTTCCTATTCATTTGTGAACCGACAATGTGTAAGCTTATAATATCTTTATGATATTAATTTTGTTACGACCATCAGCTTATTTTATGTCTACTTAAATGATAATTAGTTATTACTTTATTAGAATTTTACACTAGCACCTTTACATCTATGGCCACGTACTATATTCAGTCCACTACTTATATATTATACAATACGTATGTATGATATATATTATTATATTTTAGTTAAAGTATGCACCGCCTCAAGCTATCACCTTTTGCTATCTACTATATGTGGCTATCCATATTTCCCACCGCCTCAGGCCTCTCCGATAATGATATAAATATATATAATGTATAGAGTAATATATACAAATATATGATCTCTTAGGTGGGGGCGTGTGATTAAATAGAGGGTAAATAAAAAAGAAAGAAAAGGGAAACAACTATCTTAGATGCTGGCCAAACCAGGGGAAAATAAAAGAGCAATGAATTGAAAGAGCACAAGTATTTATCTAATCTTTCTCAAGGTATGCAAGAGAAGAATTTATTTAATCTTTTTCAATCTATCTTATCAAGTGTAGGTAGAAGTAATTTTATCTTACTGATTGAATTGATAAAAGAAACAAGAGCGGTTGATTAGGAATATGCAACTAATAGAAGGAACACGTCTTAGTTTTTATCTTTAGAATCAGAATGTCGAGTTGAGTAAATAATAATAATAATTTATTATGATTAAAAAAATTCTGAAAATCCTATTCCATGACCCCTTATAAGTGTAGTCGTTAGAGAAAAAGAATTATCATAAGATCTTCCATAATTGAATGCTTATGAGTAAGTTGATAAACATGTGTCTTCCTCTCCGAGCAGAATTGGTGGAATGAATCAAAACTTAGGCAATAAAGAATATACTCATAAGTGAAATATGAAATTTATAGATATTGCACTTATCTTAACTGAGTTCTAATTCAATTTGAATCGGTTCAAAAGAAAGTTGAATAGAAAAGGATATAATGTCATAGTAACAACATTTATTATATTTTGAAACATACTTGTTACCATGGGATTTTTAGGAAATTATATAGGATAATATAAATGATAAACTAAACATGATAACTCCTTTATGAGTCTAGTTTCTTTGAGCTTTTGAATCACGTTAATCCGATGTCCTTAGAGGAAGTTATGTTATCTTTCTTAAGGTGTTGGCATTCTGTGCACGAAACTGTTATCCGATTTTCTAAATTTATGTATTAAATCTAATATATTATGAAATTATTTGATAATTTAGGATGTCATAGAAAATGATGTTAGGTTTCATTGAAAATCAGAATTACTTAAAAATGATATTCGTAGAGAACGTTATAAATGTTTTACCGGGCCTCATTTAATCTGTCGGGATGAAATATAGGACAGATTGTGTTAGTATTTGTTAAATTTATTGTGCTAAGTACGGATGTACATAAATTTAAGAAATTTTATGGGTTGCATCTTATGAAGTCTATGTTTAAATAAAATTTAAGTTATCCAAATATGACATGTTTCTTATTTTATATAAATAGTAAAATTAAGGCCACTCAGACTGTCAGAACAAAAAAATACTCCAAAAGTTAAGCTGAATCTTGATTTTCCTGTGAACAAACCAAAATGAAATAAGATCTGAAAATTTTATAGATTAAGATATTAGTATCCAGGAAGTAAGCAAAATTAGAATTAACAAATTTGGGTATTAATTCAAGAATATATGAATTTTCTTTTATTATGTATACAATTTGTCTTAATAGTAGGCCAACTCCTGCGATAAATAATTACTTAATTTATAAGAGTAAATACTTAAAAGTTAGGTACCTCTTCAATTAATTATGTTTCATGTGTGATAGGCTTGTGTTCAGATCATAGAAGTGACGTGTTTCTTATTATTATTGTATGGGAGTAGAAGAGTAAAGTAGTAAAAAAGGAAAGAAAAAATCTTTTGGTAGTTCTTATGGGTAAGTTGGTTTCTCCTACTCTATGTACTCACTTCTTTTGAATTCGGTGTGACGTCGACTGTTATATGCATTGAATATGTTTTGGATAGAATTGACTTCGAGAAAAGAAATTATGAAAAGTATATATGAATGATTATATGATTGCACATTTGAAAAGCATATGTGATAGGATATGAATGGATTACGAGAAGTGCAATCTTATTTTGTTTGAAATGGTATATGACATTCATCTTTTGATATTAAGATACAATTGTTATATGATGAATCATGTATTTGCATCTGTCTACACTGCATGTATGATGATTGAATCTAAGTGCTATATCGTTGATCACGATGGAAGCCACCTCTAGAATTCAATGCATCATTTTGTTCCCAAAAAATGAGATGAGATAGACTGGAGTTAAGTGCCATGCGGAGCTAAGTGCTACATCGTGAGGAGTCGTGATGGGAAACACCTCTAGAATTCACCTATCGATATATGATTGTTCCCTACAAGGGATGAGGTAGAATGGAGTTAAGTGTTACATCGCTGATCACAATAGGAGCCACCTCTAGAATTCACCTACCGATCACTGGCCAGTTGGTAATCCGTGCATACATGTGGGAGTGTTGTATTGCATACACATGTTTGATATGTTTAAATGACTGTGATTGTAAATTGAGTGTAATGATTTTGATTGGAATGCTATATATGTATTTATTAAATGTATGAAAATATTAATTTTGATATTATGATTAATGCTTGTATTTTTATCTCTCCCCGAATTTATTAGATGGTAACACATAGTTTATGAGCTATCAACTTACTGAGTTATTTTTCTCATAATATTATTTCTAATATTTTTTTCAGATTCATATAGCTCATTTGAGATCGTGCGAAGTGATAGTCGTAAAAGGATTCTATAACATCCTTAGTGGTATGATGAGAGGATTTATGTCTCTCGTATTCTTCTATTAGGATGTTGAGAGATTTGGTTATGCATAGTTCATATGTAATATTTTATATGTTGTAAGAAGGCAAAATCATTTTATGAAATGTAAAAGGATTATTGATTTGCTCTGAATGATCATCATAAATTGTGTGATTTATTTTATGATATCTTCATTCTTATGTATGTTATAAAAAAATTACATCGCGTTTCAGGAATCTTTTCCAATTTTATTTGATCGTCTGTAATGAGTCGCGAACTCCGATTTAACTCGCGGGTTAAATCAAAATCGTGACATTATAACACCAAAATCCTAGTGGGAGTGTTATTTATTTGTGAATACTACGTAAATACCAATTCCCATCTCAACTGGCACTCGTTTTGTCTTACAGAATTTAAAGGTTAACTACTATTTGTTTTGTACAGTTCAGTTAGTTTTTTCTTCATTGTTGGCTAGGGTAAAATGTGCTTGCACTACACTCAGTCGGATTCTTATACAATAAATATAATAGTTCAAATCTTGGATACGACAAATTAATACAAATTAAGAGATGCATAATTAGTAGCTCAAGGCATACGAACGAATATTTGATGTTAATTATGAAGACGTGTACTTTCATTCAAGAAAGCTTGTGAATACATATGTTTATATTTATTATATATCATTTTTTTAATTTCCAAAATATCAATAATGAAACTATATTAAAGAGTTCAATTTTTTTACTACATCAAAATTTTTCATATTGAATTATGCGCTAAGGGGCTTCTTTAAATTATGAATGTCATATATTCTTAACAACAATCAATATATCATCAAAGTACAAGAGTAAAGAGATGGTAGAGTCACCCTCCATCTTATTGTGATATACACAATAATCACAAGGACTCTTGTTGGACTTCTTACTAATCATGAAATTATCAAATCTCTCATATTGAGATATTAATTCAAGTCATATAATGAGTTCTTCAATTTGCAAACGTCATCCTTCTTGCCTGAGAAAGAGAATCTCTCTGGCTGACTCATAAGGATGTCTTCTTTAAGTTTTTCATATAGAAATGTTGTCATCACGTCTAATTGTTCAAGTTCAAAATTTTGATGTGCTATGTATAAGAGCAAGTAGCACCCTGATGGAAATATGTCTGACAAGTGGAAAGAAAATCTCATTGTAATGTGCTCTATTGCCCTCTCTTTCTTACTGCAACATTTAACAACTAAACATGCTTTGTATCCAATACTTCAATTTTTTTACTTCGAAGCATTTTCCTAAAAATCCACTTGCATCCGACGATCTTTTACATTTTGATAACTTGACTAGCTATCAAAGTCTGGTTCTTGTGAAGAGACTTCATCTCTTCACTCATTGCCGCAATTTATTGCTTTGATTATTCACATGTGACGTCATCTTTGCAACTCCGATGACCCTACCTCTTCGGTTACTTGGAATGCGTGCAATTATATCCTCAAAGCCATATCGCTTAGGAGGATCTAATTGTTTGCTACCATGTCCGGCAGCTAGAGTTGATGTTGCTTCTTCTGAATTGAAGTTAAATCAAACTTCACCCATTTATTCACTTTTATCTGTTGAGTCAACAATATGCTTTTTTGTTGAAGCACGACATCATCAAAAGATATATTTTTACTGTGAATAATCTTCTATTGTGAAGAAGACCAAACTCTATAGTCTTTTACACTTGTGCAATATCCCACGAAGACTCCTTATTTGATTCTTGGTTCCAACTTTCTTTCGCTGACATGGTAGTATGTTGGACAATAAAAAAAAACTTTTAAATTAGTATAATTAGTAAAATTCCTTGACCATACTGTAATATGAGTCTTGAGATCAATCGCAATCATGGGGCTTTGATTCACTAAGTAATATGATATGCTAATAGTCTCAGCCCAAAATGACTTGTTCAAACTAGAGTTTGAGAGCATGCATTGTGCCCTCTCCGTAAATGTTTTGTTACACCATTCTAATGTGGTGTATCTCTCTCGATGTGATGTCTCACAACGTCTTCATTCTTGTAGAACTTATCAAATTCGGATGAACAAAACTCTGAGTCATTATCTGTACAAAATGTTTCACCTTTTCGATGTTTGATTCTCCAGCCAAGCTTTCCATTATTTGAAGGTTTTGAATGTCTCGCTCTTCTGCTTCATAATGAATAATCATGTCATTCTTAAGTAATCATCTATCATAAAGAAGAAGTATATAGAGCCTCCTAAAGATGAAACACGGACGGGCCTAGCACTATAAGAAAATCGTCAATTTTTTATGGACAAAAATCCTTCGCATTTTCCAACAACATTTATGATGGATAGAAAAGATCTTCCAAAATACTGAAGGCCAAATAGTCCTTCACTACTACGGAAGGAACATCGCCGTCGGTAAGTTACCGATGGATACCGTCTTCGGAATTACCGAGGGATTTAAATTCGTCAATAGTTTCGAACGTTAGGCTCATCGGTAATTATATTTATAATAATATATATGTGTGATAAAATATAAATATATATCTAATATTTTATAAATGAACTTACCGATGGGTCTATCCTTTGATAATTATATTTATAATAATATATATTTGATATAATATACGTATATGTTTACTATTTTATTATTAAAATTATCGACGAGTCTAACCTTCAAAATTATCGAGGGATTTATCCCTCGGTAATTCTGAAGGTAAGATCCACCGATAATTATATTTATAATAATATATATGTGTTATAATATAAGTATATGTTTAATATTTTACTATTAAAATTACCGATGAGTTTAGCCTTCAAAATTATTGAGGGATGTGTATCTGTCGGTAATTCTGAAAGCTAAGTCCATCAATAATTCAATATTACCGACGAATATGAACCTGTTGGTACTGCCGAAGCTGGCTATTCGTCGTTACCTCTAATTTTTTCCCGCCCAATATTCCCTCCCACTCCCTACTCGCCCCCCCCCCCCCCCTCTCTCACACTGCTGTCTCTCTCTCCCACGGCGGCGGCGACTCCCCCGGCTCTGACGATCTCCAACGACTCCGACAATCCCTGCTCCAGCCTCCCTCCCCCTCTCCCTCTCCCTCTCTCTCGACACTTGATGCACTCCCCCTCTCTCTTGACTATGTCCGGTAGGTTGTCGGATCCGACGCACAGTCGGCCAGATCCGGTGCACAGGCGGCCGGATCCGATGCTTGTGTGTCAGATCCGATCTAGCGCACAGGAGGTTGAATCCGGCCGATGCGGCGCTCAAACTGCCGGATCCAGCTGCTGGCGGCCGATCTAGCGCTCAGGCTGCCAGTTTCGGCGCTCAGGCTGTCGGGTAGTATGCCATATCGGCCGAGAGTGTGCTGGATCGGCTCGGAAGCATGGATGCCGGATCCGGCGACCAACGGTCCCTTCTCCTCAGCTAGATCGATCGTCAACGACCAAATCCGACCGTCGAATTTGACTGCTGACGTCCGATTTTTCATATTTAAAATAAAAGTTTCTGACGGACATTTTTCTCGTAAAATTCAACGATGACGACTCCCACCCGAAGGTCCGGCGGGGCATGCTCGCTGAAATGTTTGACGGGAGTCCTCCGTCGAATGTATCAACAGTGGTAACCCGATGAAACTTTCGACGGAACGGCCTTCCGATGGGCTGACGTAGTCGGATGTTCCGTCGGCAGGTCTGCGGGCAGTAAGTCTAACGGGCTCACCCCTTCTGAACTTTAGAGGGATTATTTGCCTTCTCAACTTCTGACGAGAAATCCGACGAAAACTCGTCAGAATTTTAGAAGGCTCGTCTGAACCTTCGAAAACTCTTTACGAATGGATGATTTTTCGACTACCCTGTTCTGTCAAAAAATCCATTGGAAAATTAGTTTTCCGACATATTTCATCACATTTTCGACAGATATATCCGTCGAAAAATGGCGATTTTCTTATAGTATAGTAATTAGCGTGAATGTAACCAAGTATTGCCTTCGTCTTGTGCATTGCTTTGCTGAATTGAAGTCATTTTTCTTTCCGAATACGTGTGCTTGCAGAACCCAATTTAGGATATCATTTGACCACTTAAAAACTTTTGCTTGCTGAGAATGTTCATTCCCTTTTTACTCATATGCCCAACTTGTATGTGTCACAACTTGAATACTTTTGATTCTTATTTGGATGAATTAATTATTGCAGCTACACAAAAAATTATTATGCCTTGTAATATGTATAAGGTCGTTTGACTGACCCTTTTTATGACTTTAATATCATCTTTGATGACAACGAGAACATCATGTTTTATCAATTTAACATCCTTTGGAGTCCAGAACTCTTAATGATATCATATTTTTCAATTGTGAAACATGATGAATCTCTGTCAGTGTCATCACCAGATTGTCATGAGTTTTGATCTGAATTGAGTCGCTTCCAACTATTTTACAAATTGCATCATTGCCCATTATGATATTTTGGCCATTAATCTTTATATGTTGAGAATCACTTTTTATATAGAGTTGCATCATAAAAACATCCTACATCGAGAACCCAACTCTCCTCCATACATTTTTTTATTAGACATCGTGAGAGTCAAATCGTCATCTTAAGATTCATTATTTGCAATTGTGACCTTCTTCTTCTTCTTCTTATAATAATTGCACATATATTGATATTATTTTTTATTTTTCTTATCCTTCTAAAAGTTTGGATGATGCTCCTTCTCTATAGGTGTCCAAAGCTTGAGTCTCCAAAGCTTTGTCAAGTGCCCCATGTTGAAGTTCATGAGTGTACAGTCAATCTTACTTCTTCTACAGTTATTGTGTTTCTTTCGATAATGAGCGATTGAACAAAATCTTCATATGATAAAGAAAGAGAAACCAATAGAAGTAGGGAAACGTCTTGTTCCTTAATTTAACTTTATCAGCAGAATATTTATCTAAACAAGATGATCTTTCAGATGATTATCTTTTTGCATGCGGGGAACGAACAAACATTGCTTCAATAGAGACTTGTTGGTCTTGATCATATATAGACTCTCATGTTTTGACCATAGACCAGACGTCATTTCTTTTTTGACAACTTCAATAATCACCTCATCCACCACACACAATAAGATCATAGAGTGTACATTCTCCTCATGTGTCGTCAAATCGTCGAAGTTCATATCTTTTGGTTTGACCTTTGAATCTTCCTCCTTCGATTTATTCTTCAGCACATTCGCGAACAGTATTTTTCATAAGTGTCTGCATCTTGTTCTGTCAAAGATTAAAATTATTTCGTCTTATGAATTTCTCGATCTCGACATTGTATTATGTCAATATAAAACCTTGCTCATATCTTATAAATTTTGCACGAGAGAAATTATGCATAAAACATATACTGAAAATTTTAAGGCATCGCAAAATTTTAGTAGATGAAAATAGAAGAGAATTATAACCATATTTATTTTTTATCGTAACTCCTAGTGAATTTATATATGCACATAATTTTCAACTAGGACTCTAACATTAAGCCTATGAAAAATAAGTCACTCATCATATTATATGAAAACATTTGAGTTTTCAATTTAAATACAATTTTTAGGTGGGGTAAGATTCAATACATTATTAACACTTCTTTTCTTTTCTTCCCGGGCCTCTTTATCCAACTTTCCCCATCAATCCAAACACGACTTTAAGTACCCTAGTATTAGGATTCCATCTACTACCATACTTATGAAATAACATATTTCGTTTAGAAAAATAAGGAAATGTTTTTAGTTCTTCACGAAAAATAGTACATGATTTGACCAAACTTTTTTAATAAATGAGAAATACGGTCATAATCTTCGCCTGACCATCGAATCGAAAAACCCATCTTTTTTTTCTTCTTTGCAAAGCTTTTGACTATGGTTTAGTCTTGAAAACTTTCGATGTTGCAAATACACTACTTAAAATGTAATAAGTTCTTTTAGAGAAAAATGTAACAATAGGTATCTACATTATGGGTCATAAAAATGAGGGTCGCGAGTCCCCTTAGTTTGTGAGGATTTTTTTGCCCGCTAGGGGGAGAAAAATGATTTCAGTGGACATGTAAGAATTTGGTCCATCCCTTGCTCGGAGCAAATCCAATGTAATTTTGGAGATCCGAATATTTGTTTCTCTCACCCACCACCCACTCCTTTCTCGCGAAATCTCGATCCTAAAATTATTATCATTATTATTTAAAAATTTTAATACTGATTTAATCATTTTATTTTTAAAAATTTATTTAATGTGATTTTTAATATTGCTGTATTATTTTTAATTAATTATATTTAAATGATTGAATATATATTTATAATTTTAAATAAGTATTTATTATAATTATTAATTATTTTATAAATAAAAAATTATGAGAATTTGAAATTCCATGAAGAATCAAAGATCCGTGAGGATCGGAGGTACGGATAAAACTAGTCACCCCGGAGATAGATTAGGATAAGGGATAGGGTAGACGAGTGCCACCCTCAATTTGCATAGAATGATAATAACCGTCTAAAACGAAAAATGTCCAAATTTTTTAGATAGAGATAGTATTGTGGATAATAAGTGATATAAAAGGTGAACTTTGTGATAAATGTAAGTAGTAGAAGTAGGTTGACAAGATATAAATCTTACGATCTTTATAGATCTCAATCTTATATGTAAAATCTTAATAAGATTTTAATTTTAATCACACAATCTTACCATCTTATCTTGTCTAATCTTATTCAATCTCATATGATTATTATAATTATTTAAATATTAATTAAAACATATTTATGACAATAATAATTAATTTAGATGAAAATACGTTTTCTTTATTTCTAATATATTTTGATATAATTTGACTTAAGATTCAATAAAAATTGATAATTTAATATTTAAGTACAATAAATTTTATCAAAATATATTTATTATTTAAAAATATACATTTTTTATTAGTAGATCAAACATTACAATTGTATTTCCGAACTTTGAGGAGACGTAACCACAACAATGTCCGTAAACACAACTGGGGGTAGTCGTCCATGAACACCTCAATGTCACCTTACAGGTGATTTATTTTAGCACACGAGCGCAGTTAAAAACAAACAAGCAATGATATACCCCAACAAAACAAACTGTTTTTGGGGACTGTGTCAGGACAATCAAACAGAAAGCGGACAGCATAGCTCGAAACACTTCAGCCAGCGACTTTCCGAGGGGAGTAACTTCTGGCTGTCGGAATATCCGTATGGTTGCGCCAACTGCCGGTCTTCATGTTCGGTGGCTGCTTAAATGTCTGGCGAGCCAGGTTAGCCTTTGGATGCACTGGCCTTTGCGCAACCTTTGGCGATCTGCTCGAGTTCAAGCTGAAGTGAGCCAACTTCTCAGCCACCTCGGAAGCCCTTTGGGTATCTCTACCAAGTGTTCCTGCTAGGAATAAAACAAGCACTTTAAGATGCCACAAGTGCTAGTGCAAAACATTGGAAGACCATAAGTTCGAAGAACAAAGTCAAATGCTAGAACTTGCCTGTTTTGTGTTTCATTGGTGGTTGATATCGTGGTATCCCTGAATCATTTTTCATGGACTTTTCAATCTTAGCCTCAGCCTCCTGAAGATTCAAAGTACTTAACTAATCACAACCCTTCCTCCCAATTCCCTTACAAATTTGCTTATGTAGTGCAAGAAAGAACAAGTTTCACCTGGTTGTTCATCTCCAGTTTCCTGTGAGCACCTGCAACATAAATAATGGGTTAAAATAATAGTTGAATGAAAGGAAAAGAAATGCCGGATGAATCCACGGGTTCCAATGAGAATGGAAGAGATGGAAGAGCTTATGAATCATTCTTGTAAATAAAGGGGGAACATCATTTTGTACCCTAAGTGATATAAAACTAAATGTTATGAATAAGCACCTGTCTTGAAAGCAGCATTAACTTTAGCAGCTGAGAAGTTGCTTGCAGGTTTTACGTTAGATAAGGCACCCATAGAGTATCTTCTAGCAGTCTTCTGTTCCCAGGCATCTTTTGTTCGAGCTACAAAGGCAGAAGATAAATGTGTTTTGAAATGTAATGGTCAATAGCATTCACTAAAAGAAAACCACAAAGTCCTGGTGTGACAGAAAAACCAACCAGAGGGAGGTGTATTAGCCACTCCAATTGATGTCCTCATTCGAAAAGATGGTGGAATGTAAAAACAAGGCTGCCATATGAAACATGTATTAACATCAGGAAATTTTGTTGGACAATAGGGCTCCCTGAGAAATCTAGTGTTTTCTGCCAAAGATGATTTTATCACCTGGAAAAAGGGATGCTGGAGGGTCTCCATAGCGGTGGGCCTCTTACTAGGATCCCAAGCACAAAGTGACTGTGGAGTAACATAAATATCAAATATATAACATCAAAATAAGCTGTGATCCTGCCCACATAACAAGTTAACCAAAGGTTTGTTATTACCGATATAAGACTGATAGCTTCCTCACTGGCTGAAGGAATAGCAACTGAAAGAGAGATGCTATCAACCTGAAGAACCAGATACTATCAAAGTTAGACTTTGATCAAAAAAAATTTTATGCTTCTCAAATTGCCAAGAACTAGATATATACTACTACTGTAACAAAGAAACGGATATGTACCAACGCAAATGTACTATATTTCACAAGATTATTATCATGACTTCTTATTTGCATACATTAAAAAATTGGCATAAATCTAGTACAAGAAAATGATCTAAGAAATTATCCGTTTTAAACAATACAGGAAAAATATCTTATGACTTTTCATGTTGACAGCAAGGGATTGTCAAGCAGCACATGTTAATTTTTGAGAGAAAAAAGGATCACAAACCATTGTGATAATCATCCTGTTATATAGAGGAATGAGAATGTACAAGTAACCTACTGCGGCTCAACATTTTTTTTACTATAATTATTGACATCCAAATAACAGGACCCAGAAAACACAGAAAAAATGATAACCTGTGGAAACTGGAACTTGATAGCATCCGCAAGTAAAAGTCCTTCAGCCCAAGAGTACCGGTTAGGAGTACCAATCACATCACAAATTTTGTGTAACTCATCTACCTCACTGCAAATTCAAAGAAAAATGAAATGACGAGGATAGACAAGCACATTTGTTCATAAACAGTAGATCAATGCATGAAACGTCACTCATTATCTAAACCACAAGATAAAGTATTAACTATCAATCTTAAATGGCAAATTCAAAGAAAAATGAAATGACGAGGATAGTCAGGCACATTTGTTCATAAACAATAGATCAATGCATGAAACATCACTCATTATCTAAACCTCAAGATAAAGTATTAACTATCAATCTTAAATGGCATTCATCAACACAAAAAGAAGATGAACCCTTTGATTAAATCCATCTCACAAAAAAATAAAGGCCCCACACTAGCACCTCATCGCCCATTTGCAAACACAAGGACCATTAAAGAAGTACCTTGATCCAGGAAAAAGGGGGCGAAGTGTAAGAAGCTCAGCTATTATGGCGCCCATTGCCCACATATCTGGTTTTTAAATGAAAGTGTCATTCCAAAATGATAGATAAGTTGTCATGATATGATAGATACAAGTGATCGATCATTACTCTAGTCTCTACTCACCTACAGCAGAACCATAAACATAAGATTGAAGCAGAACTTCAGGAGCTCGATACCTGTATAAAGTAGTGATTATATGCAAGAACACATCCCATGTAACAGGTTTAGAAAAAAGATGTGACTTTATCAGCTACATGCATGTCAACGGGAGTACTTACCAACGTGTTGAAACATATTCAGTAAAAGGTGGCTGTGAAGAAATCTCACGAGCAAGGCCAAAATCTGCAACCTTAATGATGTCTTTTGCCACTAATAAGTTCTCTGTAAATTATTAACCACGTTACTTAGATGGAGGTTTTACATGCATAATATTTGAACATATACCAAAGGAGTAATTAATTTTTGGAAGTTCAAGTAAGAAACATTGAACGAAAAGATAAACATATATAAAAAAACAAACCAAGATACATCAGGTTGAAGTAAAATGGTTCAAATGGCATACTTTCCTTCTTTCCTCCATTCACATCTTAGATGAAATCTTAAGATAGGGGTTACTAGGTGTTTACCATCATATATGACTCCTAACTCTTTTAATCCAATTTTACTTAGAGTACACTTGAGATTGTTTAGTATACTGTAGGACAAATCAGATCTCAACTCCTCTAGTTCCACATAGAATTTGTGAAAATGATTAAGAGTTCTGGAAACATGTTGCATAATGAGTTAACAAGAATGGGTTTGTATTCAAGCTTCGCCTTTATCTAGCTTAATCTCTTCCACCAAATATGTTCATGTGCTCTTTTGTTTCTTTGGGTAGAAAGGCGACACCTATCCTGTTTACATTCTTTTTTCTTTTTTTTCTTCTGTTGATGGACACACACGTGATGTCTTTTTTTGGTAACATGCTGTCAAAACTTTATAAATCAAACATCACATGGAGAAGCAGGAAAGCTTGATGCAAGGGTGTGCTGTATGTGTGCAGTTTGCATAGTGTGCAGTTTGTACTCCGTCTACATACAACAGCTCATACGCATACCTCTGAATTTACTACGAGAGCTGCACACTTGAAGTGCACAGCATATTCCTGTTTTTTCTCTCACAAAACCACTTGAGTAGAATAATTGCATTTGGCTTATTGCCACTTTGGTAGCCATCTTATTGATCAAACAGTTTTGTAATCAACTATACAAATTTTACGGATTCACAAACAACTCCAATAATCAGATATCTAAAGCAAAGTGGGCTATCTACCAGGTTTAAGGTCACGGTGAAAGTAACCACGTTGATGCATATAAGCGAGGGCTTCGAATATCTGAAAACACCAACTCCTGACTTCAACCTCGGAAAATGGCTTGCCCCTTTCTTTCATAAGCTGATAAAGATTGCAATCCTGATGTCAAAAGAAAATTTGAAATCAAAGATCAGTATCTTTATAAACACTGCAAAAGTTCTCTAGCTAGCCAGAATAGATGCATACCATGTACTCAAATACGAAGTACAAGATGTCATTCTCTCTGATAACCTCCTTCAGTTTCACAATGTTGGAGTGATTCAATCTTCTTAATGACTGGAAAAAAGGAGGTATTATAAGGACAGATGGCTAATAAGGATATCTGGTTGTCAATGATAGACATTTTAAATTACCTTTACTTCCCGGAGGTTCACACACTCTTCCCAAGAAAAGTATTTTTTCTTCATTTTCTTAATTGCAACCTTGCAGAATAAGCCACAAAACTTATTTAATTTAAACTGCTATGCAAAATATGATCGACAAGGACAAGATGGCTAAGTAGCATGGAGAATGCATTAGCAGCATGCATTTAGAACTTTAGCATTCTGACAGATTCATGGTGTTTGTACAATTAATTTATATAGCTGAACCCTAGCATATGACTGCAAAAAAGAGTTTTTAGTTCTCACGAGAAAAGGTACATAGCCCATTAATAGTGACAAAATAAATCATCTGAAACCAGATAAACAAAAGCTCATTACCACTGTTAAAAATCAGAAGAGCCAATTTACATATTGTTAAATTATACTAACCACTTCACCACTCTGTTTGTTTATTGCTCGCCAGACATTCCCAAAGGTCCCATCACCAACTTCTTTAATTAACTTGTACCTGTAATAGGAGAAGATTCTATTGATGAGGATCATAAAGGTTCTATGCAAGCGTCTACCTGAGGGGGATGGGGAGTACGGCACCTTTCCATTTTCTGGGCACAAGTTATAGTCACTGATGCACGACTGAAGAAAAGTAGACCCGTGTTAAAGGCACGTTTCCAAAGGAGGAAGTTGAGCCATCAGATCTACACTTGGGCCAACACCAAAGGACACGCAGGACCAAAGGATCATTCCGATGAGGAAACACTGAATCCGTTTTTTTTTTGTACTTTTTTTTCTGTTTTGATGTACTTTGAAAGTTCTATTTAATCTCTGACACTATATGCAAACAACTGCAACCCATTTTGGCAGGAAAAGCGACCCTCGAGTCTGAACGATGGAAACATCAAAGCATGATACCTTTAGTCATCGAATAAAAGTTTATTTACTCTGGAGTTGAGTAGAGAAGTAGTATTTTAATGCAGGTGGTGTCTGAATAGAATATAGCAATCTAGTGGCAGATGACAAAGGTCGGAGTGGAAGATAACCTGGAACAAGAAGGTCAAATTTCTTTTGTTAGATCCTAAACACAGATAATAACTGCAAAAACAAAATCATAACCTAAATCATACCTTAAAACAATACTTAGCAAGAGGTACTTCAGGCATGAACTCCAAGAAAAGACACTATGACAAGAACTTTGCACCAAAATGAGAATGTCAAAGCACTTTGACAGCACAAATATACTCTATTCAGAAAACTACTCCAAGCTGGGTAGTAATAAGGCTGAAGTACAGCTCCAGAGCCACCTTCAGATGTAAGTCAGACCACGTTGTCCTTGATGATCATAGATCAGCAGCTGACCTCTAAGTGCAATTAACAAAGGAGATGAGACGGAAGTCCCCGAGCAAGGAGAATCGCCAGTGGAGAACCTCCTGGCGAAACAGGTTGCTGCACTTAAAGAAACTTGACCGCAATTGCTCTTGCTCCATGACTTGAATATGTCTGCTAATCCCGGAGGAGGGCAGAAAGGCGTAACCTACAATTAAAAGGTAAAGTGTCAAAAACATTATGAAACTTACAAGGAAAAGTATCAAGAGCAGGTGAATTCATTTTCCTTTCTTTTCAACAGAGAAGTTAGAAAGGGTTCATCCATGAGTCACCGCGTCTAGGAAACAGGCATCCTTGCGGAATAACAATTCCAACGAGCAGCGTGTCGCCAATGTTTACAACTACGACGATGAGTTTGCTGAACTCCACAAGGTACCCAAGAAAGGCTTAAGCTGAGGATACACAGGTCATAATAACCCCAAATTCAACTATAATCCGATCTAATTCTCATATTAAATCATTCTAAACACTGAAATTAAATAATCGTAAACTCTGATTCAGAATCTAAATGAACGAAGAATTTTAAAAACTTAATCAATTCATAATTCCTTCGGGAGACACCATAATCATCGAATCAACTTTCCGAGGCCCGCTAATTCAAACCGGAACAAAGAAAATTCAGAAATTCCACATCCATTGCAGCGCACAAAGAAGACAAGATAAGAACAAGAACGGAGATGGAGGGATCTGATACCCCGTCGCCGGCCCTCGGGATCGAATGCGGTGTCCGGCGCCGATTCGTCTCCGAGGGATCGAAACGAATCCGAGATCGAAGCGAAACAGAACAAAGAAAAATAGGAACGGAGAGGGCGAATAGAACGCGAGGTGTTCTTTTTTTTTCTTTTAATGGGCGGCGATTTGTGGCGTTCCGCTGATCCGGCGGAAGTCGCCTAATTAAACGGCGACCAGTAGGATTCGAACACTAGCGAGGTCATGACGTCATCGAGTACGCCGTCCGGGTTTGTCGTATTTGGGGTGAAATTTTATTGCGGGAAGAAAATAGTATTCTCGAAGGCGGTAATTTGTGCCTGCGGACCCGGATTAGCAGTAAGAACTCCCCAATATTTACGTTCCTTCTTTAGTTCTTCTTTTTTAAGGCGTGTGTTCAAAATATAAGGAAAAAAAGGAGCATTTTCATTACGATCCGTTAATAATATGTTAAATTTTAGTATATATATTGACCGACAATATTCTTCAAAATTTAGGGGTTATTTTATTTAACATTTGTTAAATTATAACTTTTTCACGCTTAATCTTGAACGGTATATCTATAAATTTTAATCGGTGAATTTATCAAAATTTTATATTTAAGTCCTTCTTTTTAAGTTTAAATAAAATTCTGTTAATCTTTTTCTAATAATCATTAAATATCATCCTTATATTCATATTGCAATAAAATATTTTAAAATAAAAAATAATCAATATGGGTAAAAATTCTAATTAGTAATAATATTTTACGTATTATTATTTTCATGTTAATATTTTTTTTAATTTTTATATTAAAAAGTAAGGGTAAATTATATTTCATATTTTAAATATATATATATATATATATAACTGGAGTAAATTTAGAAAAATGATCTAAGTGTTAAATTTAAATAAATTGGAGAACTAAAATTTATACATAAAAAAACTATAGTTCAGATAGGGACACAGGGTTGTAGAAAATAATACATCAACACAACCTAACCATTTACTGAGTTTGAAGAATATTATTTAGGGTTATTTGCATAAATCTCCTTTAAATCATCATAATTTTTCACATCTAATCATAAATTATAAACTTATTTTTTTATTCTTAAACTATTACGATTTTTTCACTTTAATTCTTCAGTCTATTTCTGTTACATTTTTCGTTACTTTTATTATTTTTTCATGTATGAAATAACTAAATTATCCATCCTTCCAAAAAAATATGAAATAACAAATATAAAAAATAAAAAAAAATCATTGAAGGATTAAAGTGATAAATAAAAAAAAAATTGACACATATGAAAAAGACTAAATTACCCTCCCTTGATTTTTTATTTTTTATTTTTATTTATTATTTGATGTGTTATGAAGGAAGAAATAATTTAATTTTTTCATAAATAGAAAAAATCAAAAGGAATGAGACGGAAGGACTAAAGTAAAAGAATCGGGAATAAAAAAATAAGTTCCTAATTTAAAATTAAATACGAAAAATCACGATAATTTAGAGGTAGTTTATGAAAATAGCCTTATTATTTATATAGTCCTTTTATTGTCCTTCATTCAGTTCATTGGCAATGTTATTTCTTAAATCGTCGTAAACGGGTGTGTAGGAAATTCAACACTGCATGATACTTATTTTATGTGATTTCATTGACAAGCATTAACCATATTTTAAATAACCATACAACTCTTAGATAATAATGCATACCTATTGAAATTGTCCAATATTCTAAAATGACAAAAAAAATGTTATTGCTGAATTAATTCAATGGTCATGATTGTGAATATATTGTTTAATAAACAAGATAAATTATTAGTTGAATTGATTCGATGATTTAAAAAAAATTGCATCCGCATTTTATTTCTTATAACAAACTTAGACGCGTATATTAAAAAAATGACCACGGCAAGATGATATTGATGCTTTTTTTTAGCGAGATGATATTGATGCTTAATTCATTAAAAGGCGTATTCATGAGAGAGCTAATTACGGTTATTTTTTTATACCCACTCCTGATCTCGATATTCAAGGATATTAGAACGTTACTAGTTCGGAATCCAAGTAAAAAATAAAATGATATTTCTCTAATTAAGTGGTGATTTCAGGAATGAAATTTGAGACTACTAATTTTTAACAACCCGTGAGGGATAATTCTATGCCAACCAAACTTGATCGAATGATGATTAATTTGCCATAATGAATAGAAATAGAATTAACCCGGTAATAGTGAATCGGTTTTATAACAAAGTTTATCTTATGTTGTGTCCGGTCTTTGCTCTAACTGAAACCATCCATGTCGTCAGGGTGTTCACTAGGTCGGATCGACCCAATGATCCGACCCGACTTAATTGGTCGGATCGGATACGGATTGAAAAATCTCAACCCAAATGGACCCGATCCGACCATTTATTCATTTTTTTAAAATTCTTTTTATATTTTTAAATTAATTTTAAGCTTATATTCAATTTAAAATATTAAAATAAAATATTTTAAGTATAAAAAAATATTTAAATATTTGAAAAACATATTTTATACTTTAAAATAAATATTAAATAATATTTTTATATTAAATAATAAGAAAAAAATTTTAAAAATGATAGTTGGATAATCCGACCACCCGACCCGACCTGACGATCGAATTTGCTTTTCAAATAGGCTCGACTCGAATTTGTTCACGGGTCGGGTCCACACCCCTAAAGATGGCACATATTTTCATTGATTTTTAAATTTGACCGTTGTATTTACTACACATTTTTTAACTCTACTTTGTAATTTATTAGTCTACAACTATAATTATAAATGAAAAAAATGTTAATTTCAACCATACTAATATATTACACGTTCCTCTATCTTCTGCCCCGCTAGTTATGTCTTCGATTAATGCCAAATCAATATCATTCTGCTGCCAATTCAAAGTGATTGAATCGCCCGTTAATAGTCCATTAGTAATCTGTAATCAGTGTGATTTTATCTATCACGGCCACGATTTTTGACCATACTGGTCACACTAACGTTGCAGGGCTAAGAAAAGCTCATGACAAATGACTCAAATTCACACACATATACAAATGATTAAAATTTTATCACTACAAGAAAACCGTGATTTTTTTACGGACAATTATCGCAAGTTCTGAGAGATTTTGTGACGATTATTATACCATCACAATTTCCTATGGCTGTGGTAGTGGAAAAATAAAATAATAATTTATATGGTATCGCTCTGTTTGTATGCGAGGGATGTCATTTCCATGATTGCGGTCGTCAAAATTTTATGTTATAAAGTGGTGGTTCCCACAGTCGGAGCCATCCGAACTTTCGACGGCTCCAGTCGTGGGAAATGCAAAATATAATTATATGACTTTACAATTTTTTTAATATTAATAATGTATATAGAACTTTCCCACGGCCAGTGGCCATCGGAAGTTCCGACGGCTCAAGCCGCGAGAAACATAAAATAATAAATTATATGACTCGTATAAATTTTATAATATTAATAATGTATGTAAGACGTTCCCATGGCCGAAGCCGTCACGACTCAATGGAAAATGCAAAATATAAATTATATGACTCGTATAAATTTTATAATATTAATAATGTATATATGACTTTCTCACAATCGGAGCCATTGGAAGTTCCGATAGCCCAAGCCGCGAGAAACGCAAAATAATAAATTATATAACTCATATAAATTTTATAATATTAATAATGTATATAGAATTTTTCCACGGTCGAAGTCGTTCGAAGTTTCGACGGCTCAAGCCACGAAAAATATAAAATAACAAATTATATGACATATAAATTTTATAATATTAATGACGTATGTAAGACGTTCCCACGGTTGGAACCATCGAAAGTTCCGATAGCTCAAACTACGGGAAATGCAAAATATAAATTATATACTCGTATAATTTTTATAATATTAATAATGTATGTAAGATGTTAGTTGAAGCCGTCGAAAGTTCCGAAGGCTCAGGCCGCGGGAAACGCAAAATATAAATTATATGACTTGCATAAATTTTATAATATTAATAATGTATATAGCACTTTCCCAAGGCCGGAACCATTAAAGTTCCAACAGCTCAAGGTCGCAAAATATAAATTATATAATACGCTTATTATTTTATTATTACCATCGATTTAAGCCGTCGAAAAATGAAAATATGCATTCCATTTCCCCGCCTAAATTTTCTCACGGTCATCCCATCTTTTTTTTTATTTTTTCCCCTCCCGCACTCTCTCCCACCTTCCTTATTTCGCACTCTCTCCCTCTCTCCCACTTTCTTCCTCTCTCTCGGCGACCCAAATGATCCTCTCCGATGACGAGTGCGGCCCGGACGATGACAATGGGACAACCTGCCCGGCGCCCCCATCTCTCTCACTCGGGCCTCATTCGATCGCGCGTGGCCCGGAATGGCCACTGACGGTCTGATTCGGCTGCATCGGGCTTGGAATGGCCGCTGGCGACTTGATCCGATCGTGCTCGGCCTGGAACGCCCGCTGGCGGCTTGATTTGGCTAGGCGCGGCCAAGAACGGGCTACGGGCAAGCGGATCTGGCCGTCCGATGGCCAATCGGGCAGCGGGCAACCAAATCTGACTGCCCGATGGCCGATCGGCTGTGAGCGGTCGAATTTGACCGCCCAGTGGCCAATCGGATTTGACCGCCCGACGGCCAATCGGGCTCTGCGTGGTCGGATATGGCCAATCAGGCTCCTCGTGGTCGGATCTGGCCGATCGGGCTGTAGAATGGCCGATCGAGCAGCGGGATGCCGAATTTGACCTTCTGAAGGCCAATGAAGGTTCGCACGGTCGGATTTGGCCTTCCGATGGTCGATGAAGCTTCGGGTGGCCGGATTTGGTCGTTCGGCTGCCAATAAGGCCTCCAGCGTTTGGAGCTAACCGATCAGGCGGATCCGATCGCTAAGCATTCAATCGGTCGATTCTTGCCTCCAAGCGTCCGATCGGTTGAATCTGGCCTCCATGCGTCTGATCAGTCGGATCAGACCATCAGGCGTCCGATCGGTTGAATCTAGCCTCCAGGCGTCTGATCGGATGCCAGCTAGTGCAATCGGCTGTGGTAGGACGGATCCGGTGGAACTGGCTGGGCGGACGGCCATTCTGGCTGCGGGATGACTTTTTTTTAATATTTGAAAAAACTTTTCGACAGCTACAATTGTCGAACCGCGGCCTAAATTGTGGGAAAGTCCCCACGACTGGAGCCATAGAAAATGTTTCCACGGCTCCAACTGTGGGAACTTTCCGCCGCTCTGGCCGCGGGAAGTTATTCCCGCAGCTCAAGTCGTGGGAACCTTCCCACGCTTCGGACCATATGAAGTTTCAACGGCCTGATCCGTGAAAAATATTTCCTATGACTATAGCCATGGGAACTTCTCACGCCACGAAAACTTCTGACGGTTTTGATAGAATCGTCAGAAAATGTATGCGATGAGCAATTTGACAGTTCTCGTTGGAATATGCGTCGCAAACTAATGTTTCTGACGATTTGTAAATAATTTTCGGGGCCTAAAACCATCAGAAATAGCAATTTTTATTGTAGTGTATTAAATCAAACTTTTTGGAGTGATTCAATCTTGAATAGTAAAAGAATAATCCCCAAACCCAATTATGAAATGTGATGTTTAGAAATACCAACAACGAGCAACTACCCTTTGCATTATCCTCCTTGGACTATCAGAAGAACAGACGATTACTAAAAAAAAATTTATTGCCATCCATATCAGTCACAGAAAGACCTGTCACAAATTGGATCACTAATCGATTCTCATGTTTTTTTTTCAATAGAAATAAATGTAACAACTAATTGATGGATTAAAGGTGGGCCTAAGAAATGGACGACTTACCAAGAAAGGTGATAATAATATAGCATACATATTTTCTATTAGCTTTAAATATATTTTGGTAAGATGCATCATAACTAATATTTCTTCTAATGTATCTGGTGTTCACTGCTTCCGCATTCGGCGTTTGTAAAGTGTCTACATGCAACCGCTAGATTTTTCTCTTTTTTTTTTTGTTCTTCTTATTCAATACTATTGGGAGATGCCAATTGTTGTTGGCTCATCAAACCTACATTGGAAAATTTTCTAGACCGGAGCATGTGATGGAAAGAAACTAAAAAAAAGAATATCCTTTGATTACTCAAAAATGCTTTTGAGTTTTGAAGCCTTCAAAAATTATTCTATCTTCGTAATTTTAAATTAGTCAGGTATTAATAACTTTCTACACCGAAGAGAAATCATTCAAAAAAAAGTTGAAGTGGCCAAACAACTTAGAAGACAATGAGTCGTGATCAAATTTTGAAGATGCTAAAGTTAAAAAGTATTTCTATATATTGTAGTCGTGATGAAAATCGATGTTGCCAGCCTTAAGTATTATAAGCATCTAACGAATTCTGAGGTTGGAATAAGAGTAGGGTAAATAAACATCAATTAATTATTGACCGCAAAAAAAACTTCGATTAAATTAAAATTTTCAAAAATTGAATATGAAACTACTAATCCCTTTTGATTCCGGTTCAACATTTGTTTAAGTAAAAAGATCGATTCGATGGGTTCAGCCACTTCACCACCCGCCCTCATCGCATGTGACACTCGTACTCGTGTGCAAATCTATTCATGATTTATTAGAGATCCATTCACAATTTTTTTTACCCGCTTCATATGAATCCAAAATTATTTTTTACAAAACGAGGATGAAAACAAATTAGTGAAGAGGGTATGAGAATCATTTTGCATAAAGTATTGCTAACTACTACTAGACCAAGACAACGATTTTGTGAATAATGCAGTAGCTAAATGATATTTCTGATTCCATTTCATCTCCCCAAATCCTAGTTAAATGATACATTATGAAGGGGAGAGTCAGCATATTAAGTTACTAAAACATGAAAGAAGCATGTTAGAGTTGTGATGTGATAACAAGTTTTGAGTCTTTAGATTGACATTATTTTAATCCAATGATGTAAATTGATTATCTTTTAGATCATCAGATGAAAATGATGTTAATCTAAAAATCTAAGAATATGGAATTTCACTGTGCTATCGCAAAGTGTGATTGGACGCTAATTTGACTCAAATTGAAATATCTTTAATTCAATAAGACACACATGTATTTTTCTCGTGTTCTAGCCAACATCATTAAACAAAGAGAAATATCGGTATCCCTCCAACATACGTGGGGGAACTGCCCCCCACCCGATGTGTATAGCATTCGACGGTTGGCGCAGATTTGAGTGAATTTTGTGAGTGAAGAGCGGTCGACGGCGCGGTTCGACGAGTGGATCAGACGGTTCGATGAGTGGGCCGGTTCGAATAGGTATATAATCCGAAAACCCTAGGCTTCCCCCATTTCTTTTTCACTTCGCTCTCTCCTCTCCGCTCCGAACTCTCCGTTCAGCGAGCGTCCGATCTGGTCATGCTGTCAATCTCATCCGACTTCGTCCCGTCGTCGACCCCCGCGCAACAGCATTCGAGCTCGAAGCTCCTCCTCTCCGCGTGGCGACTTTGACCCGGTAGATCTGCCCGCCGCCGACTCCCTCTTTCTTTTCATTTTCTTCCTTTCTCCCTCGGTCCGACCCGATCTCATCATCTCCAGATGCCGCGAGGCTCGAGCACGTTGATCTGCCCGGCCCGCCGCCGACCCCGCGCGAAAAACAATCAATTATCAATTGGTCATAAGTCCGCGAAGATCACAATCAATAATTATCAATTATTAATTATATGAATAATTTGTCGATTCAATTATCCATCATCCATTATGGAGTAGTTCAATTATCAGTCAACCGTCAGGGCGAAATCAATTATCTATCCACCACTAGGGCGCAATTCAATTAACAATTTAATTCAGTTTGATTATCTAAATTCTATTCCATAATAATTGTCAATTCAATATCAATTACCTTTAATCAATCACCAATTAGAGGTTAATGAAAGCCACAATTCCACAATTAACAATTGATCAATTCCCAATTGGGCAAAGGTCGATGAAGGCCACAATAATAATTAGCAATTCAATTCTTTTAATAATTTAGCAATTCATCTATCAGGCACAAAGGTCATAATTTATTATCCATCAGCCTTAAAGGCATAATTCGATTATCTAACAGTCATAAAGGCGCAATTCGATTATCCATCAGTCATGAGGACGAAATCAAAGGTATATCAACCACTAGGACGAAATTAATTGGCCATCAATGTCATGACCCTGGTTTAAACTTTGGTCTAATCCGCAAGTCGCGACATAATACTATCGATCAAATTCTTATAGCGGAAGCATCATATTATCATGTAGAAACATGAGAAATAAAATTATCACACTATTGTTCATAAACACTTATATTTAAACTCATAGCAAGTACACACTCTAGTTCAAACTCATACATTCAAAACAGTTTCTAAAACATTTACCTTTTACACACCATATAACACAATAAGAGGAGTCACACATCCTTACAAAAAGACACAAAGAGACTAAGTCTTCAAAAGTGCTTCTAATCTGATAGGAGATTTTCAAGCATGACCACATGACTGTTATAGATGCATGAGGCATGCCGTGCGGGCTTAGGTCCAAAGTGGACAATATCCTCGCAAGTGCAAGGGTGTTACATATGATACCAGAGCCACTCCGTTGTACCACGGACGTGCTCTACAAACGTCATTTCTACATAATCATGCATTTAATTAACATATCAAGTTAGTTTGGATGTTCATTTAGTGATATTTGTATATAGTAATTAATATTCCGAATAGAGCATAATGACTACTTCGATAAATTTTACAAAAGTTTATTAGAAATAAATTGTAAAATTTCTAAATATTATAATATATATATATATATATATATATATATATTTAAATAAGATTAAGTAAGCTTAATTAGGGTTAAAATATTTAGTTATGACAAAAAAATGTGACCATCACTTAAGCTCTAAGCATTTGAAGCAGACAGGTGAACAACTGCTTAGATAGATATTTTTTCAAACCTCCATATGACGTCCAAAAATTCTGAAAAAAATATTTAAACAACTTAACTCTATCCTTTGACGGACAAAAATTTGCAGAGGAAGAACTCGAGCTAAACGTCCTGGGGAAAATCGATAACATAGGCTTTTCAAGGTAAGGTTTTGATCCGAGAATTGTTCTTCTGAGTGAGAGGATCTTTTCTTCATGATTACCACACCATAAATTATGAATTTTTTTGTGGTTAATTCATTCGAAGTTAGCTTTCCATGTTCTTTGGAATCATCTAAAAATGAATTTTATAGAGGAAGTTATGTACTTAACTTCGCTGGTCACTCATCCTATCTCGAGTCTGATACATGTTCAACTTGTGAATTAGGACATGATTCGAATATAATGAATTAGAATTTGGAATTTATATATGATTAATTAGACATTCTAAAAGTTTGGTGAGAAGTGGAATAATTCTATTTGTACTTGTATTTTGGGAGAAATGAATTTTTCATTTCATAGTGATGCTTCTGTGAGATTTTAGGACATGGACAGATCACGATTCTATTTAACTATTTTTGTTATAAGGTCATACAAGGAGTTAAATTCTACAATTTTTATGTCTAAACATTACTAAAGTCTAGATTCTAGAAAAATTAGGATCTCATCAAATGGATAAGCATTGTTAAAGATATAAATTAAGCATACAATGACACACAGTCTGTCATGACACAAACCCTAAGTCATATTTCCTGAGATGTTTTGAATTACTCACTTGGATTTAATTAATGATATTTGGGAATTGAAAATCTAAGTAAGTGTAGTTTCTAATTTATTCAAAATCATGAGATTTGTCTTTGTGATTAAGAAGTTATAAATTATCGTTAACAAGTACTCAGTCTGAAATTCTAAGACAACATCTAGTTAAACTTTGAAAAATTGGATAGTTGGGAATGTGAAGTAGCATATGAACATAAACACATGAAATTACACATTAGTATTAGAAGGGATTATATGCATTTTAAGGTGAATAAGTGTTCATGCATGAGCATGCATTGCATATTGTTATTATTAGTAATTGGAAAATAAAATAGCATCATTGTTTGTAGAAAACCAACAAGCTATAAGTGAAAGGAGGAAAATCTGGTAAACCTCTTTGAAAACATAAAGCACAAGGTGAGTGGGTAAATTTACAACATAGCAAAATGTTATATGTTTATTATTGTTATCATTGAAACATATCTTGAATTATGAAAATTATTTATGATATGTTTCAAGGATTTCATATGAGATGGAGTAACATCTTATACAAAAATATTTTTAGGGAACAATGCTTGTGAAGTGAAAATAAGTTGTACTTGATAATGATATGAGATTATGACATGTATATTTTGATATTTTTAAACTCCATGTGTTCATTAGTCATGCTGTTTGAAAAAGGTCTTTGGGATCGTATTCGATATACATAAAGTCTTTGGAACGTATATCGAGTGTCTTTGCCCTTTGGGGATAGCTCTACGTGTACGTATTGACCCATGATATGCTCTGCGTATTGACCCATGAATGTCTTATTAGTCCTAAGGCGCAATATTAGTCCAAAGGCCCTATCAACTCGAAGGCGTAGTTAGCTCGAAGGCTCAATCAGCTGAAGGTGCAATATTAGACCGAAGGGCCTATCAATCCAAAAATGTAATATTAGTCTGAAGGCTCTATTAATCTGAAGATGCAATATTAGCCTAAATGTCCTATCATCCCGACGGCGTAATATTAGCTCGAAAGCCCCTATCAACTCGAATGTATAATATTAGTTCGAAAGTTCTATCAGCCCGAAAATATAGTAAGCCCAAAGGCTCAATCAGCCTGAAGGCACAATATTACCCCGAAGGCCCTATTAGCCCGAAGGTGCAATATTAACCTGAATGCCATATCATCCCGAAGGTGACATATTATCCCGAAGGTCCTATCAGCCCAAATGTGCAATATTAGTCCGAAAGTCGTATGAGTCTGAAGGCATAATTAGCCTGAAAGCTCAATGAGCTTGAAGGTGTAATATTAGCCCAAAGATGCAATTAGTCTGAAGGTCCAATCGGTCACAGTGACAATCAATAAACATTGGCCCAATAAATTTCAACTTTTATCTCAATATATATCTTTAACAATTAACTTAGTTTAAACATGTCCCAATCAAAAAACCACTATAGTAATGTATTAATCAATAGTATGTTCAGATATGATGATGATCAATCGGATATGACAATAATTTGATGAGGATTAGGGCTGTTCACGGATCGGGTCGGGTCCGACCTGACCCAATCCGATCTAAAGAGATCGGGTTGGATTGGGTCAGGTTGCAAGGAATCCGACCCATAGATTCGAACCGACCCGACCCGACCCATAATTCGGGTCGAGTACTCGGTTCACAATTTTTTCCTAATTTGATGCATTATTACTAGTTAAACAATACTATTACTCAAGAACACTAAACACATTTTTAAACTAAAAGTAGGAATGTAGGATGGTGTCTCGAGTCTCGACTCTCGAGAGAACTAGAAGATGATCAAATTACATTGTTCATGAATATGATAAGAGTCATAAAAGTGATTTTTTACAAAATACGTAAACACGATAACAATTGGACCAACAAGTCAAATTCAAAATTTTTATCTGAATCATCTCAACTTCTAGGTCTGCAAGGTGAGCTGTAAGTTTTTTGCTTTTGTATTTTGTCCCTGAATTGATCTTCACTGATAACTGCCCATCAATTCGCCTATCACTTGTTAATATGGAATAAAAACTAAAACAAATAACTTGTTTACTTTGTAAATAAAACTTAACATAATTACCACAATGAGAACGAAAGGAGGTTTGCTACAGGAATAATCTTTTTCACACATCCTCTTCCAAGAAATACTTCTATAAGTAATAAACACACTTATGTTAAGATAAAACACCCTTAAAACATGTAAAGAAACATTATGTTGTTATGCTATGCAAGTATGCATGCTCCCATCCGAGACAACCCAGGCAAAAAACATGTTGCATGTTTGGTAATTACTTGCCAATGAGATGGGATTAGACTCATGTTGTCTGAAGAGTGAATGTAACACTCACAAAATCGCCCCTCCTGCCACGTAGGCAGTCAAATTGACCCCGAGATCGCTACACTATCTACTACACTATTGACCATGATCATTCAACAAAACAGCTTACGTGGCACCAATATAATAGGAAAATATTATCAAAGACTTTAATGCGGAAGTTCAAATGGTGAAATGTCAAGAAACATTTAATAATTCATATAATATATAATGCGGAAGTTCAAACGTGGAATACCAATGCAGAAATGCATCAAGTTCAACATGTGAGAAAGAAGTTCAAATGAGCGGAAGTCATGATACCTCTAAACAAATTACAATAACTTGAACTAGATATAGCAAGAAAATTTGAAGCAGAAGATCAGTCATGTGCAGCGTTCTCCAAGCTCTGGCCCTCCAACACCCCTTCAATTATCATTCTCACCTGCAAAATTTTATTGCAGGGGAATCGAATACCCGTGAGCAAAAAGCTCAATACAATAGCAAATAGACGATGAAATAAGGATCAATGATAATCATGAAATCAATGTATCAATCTCTGACTATATCAATGTCTATGCTTTATCCTTTACTATAACTATTCTTTGTCATTACACTATATAATTTCTACTATACCATGTTCCATGCTTTACTTTATAGTACTATACTGTGCATTGCTTTATTTTACAAGACTCTGCTTTACGTTATTTTACATTACATTATTTTACATTACATTATTTTACTGTGAGTTGCACTACGTCTTTTACATTACTATAATATCCTTAAAATTAGTTGTCATATACGAGCTCGACTTTATTAAGTTGGGATGCCAGGAGTGCTTCTCCGGATCTCTGAAGCCAGTAAGCCCAAAAGGGAAGAGGGGTGGGTGTTAGGACCTCACCCAGTTTGGAAGGTAGGTGGAATAATTCTTATAATCTAGGAATAGTGGTCAATTAATAAACCTGTAGGTTCACTGTCTCCTCAGCTAGCTACCTGTCCCTCTGGCACAATACAATAATCTTTGGGAGAAGGAGTGTGACCATTGCATCACCCTTCATTCGAGATATAGGTGGGAGAAGACCTGAAATCTAAAGAATAGTGGTCATTAAAGACAGTAGCTTCGATGTCCCCTCAGCTAACTACCTATCACTCATCTGCTTTAACTTTGATATTTGCTTTAACTTTGGGGGCGGCACATAACAATCTCATATCTTCATCTTTAAATTATTTATCTTTGGTTATCATAACATCTATGATTCAGAACTCAATGGGAGTTAATCTCCGTACAATAGGACTCAACCAATATAGGTGAATTGGTTAGAGTCTCTGATTATGTATAAAAATTGGGGTTGGATTCACTGTCGGAATCGGTCGACCATTTTTGGACCGGTCGACCGTTCCTCTGTGTTCGACCGCGCCGACCTGGCGGACTTGAACCGGTCGACCGTCCGTTGTGGGGCCGATCGACCGTTCTGGAATACCGGTCGATCGGTCCTCTTGGATCGCTCGACCATCAATTGTCTGTGGATCGGTTGACCGTGCCTATGAGCCAGTCGATCGGTTACTCTACAGGATCGGTCGATCGTTCTGGTGATCGATCGACCGGTCGTAAGATTAACGAGATGTGCACTGCGCGAAGGATCGGTCGTCCACTCGAAGAATCGGTCGACCGATTTCAAGATTAGATCTGTCTGACGACAAATCGGTCGGTTGACCGCCCTGCGAGGCCGGTCGATCGATCGACAGGAACTCTGACGGATTCAACATATGGATCGGTCGACCATTTATAAAATCGGTCGACCGGTCCTTGCGATAAAACAGGACCGTCAGACTTCTTCTTCATTTTCGGTGGTCTTTCGGCCGTCAAACAAGGACGACAACAATACGAAAGACATAGATAATCATCTCAGGATCATAATGAACTAATCATTCATATCAAACGATCGTTATTTCTTCGTCTAGGGATTTAGGATGCTAGGGTACCTTTGTTTTTACGCATTACGATCGTCGGCGTTCCTGTCGACATTCGACTGATTTTCGGTCATCCTTGTCCGGTGCAGGAAGATGCGCCCGGACCTCACGCACGTCTGGGAAAGGTCGCTGGTGTCAAGGGTCATCGGGAGAGCATCAGACGATCGCTGCATCGTGCGGACTCTGGTTCGGTGCGCATCATCCGCCGACTGTTCGCAGGAGAGGAAGAAGACAGAGGGGCGGCGGTCGGCTAGGGCGTCGAAGGGGACGCGAGGGCGCCCCTTCGCGTCCTCTTTATAGCTTCGGCTGGCCAGGGTGGCCGGCCATTTTCAAGCGACAATCAGCGGAGGATTTTCCTCCCCTGTCTGCCGTTTCCATCCTTCATATTTCCTTTTTTTTAATTCGATTGGGATTCTTCCATAATTGGCATTTAATTCATTGATTTTGATTTGATTTGGAGTTTTAAAATTGCAGTCGTTACAGTGAAGACTCTGAACCATGCATTGCACTACTAACTCCATTTCTATTTTTACTATACTATTGCTTACTTACTGAAGTTGACAATGACAGGCAATTTATCATCCACCGGCCACCAGCACTTCATTAGGATTAATGGATCATAATATCATATGATTCTTTTTTGTTGCCTAACCTGAAAGCACCAGCCACCAAGAAGTCAGAAAGAGATGAAAATTGCACAAGATAACAAATTCAGAAAGAAGATGAAGTTAGAAAGAGATGAAAGCACCTACAAATATGATAAAGAAGCATACTTAACTTATCTGCACACAATTAAATCCTTGCCTCACAATGCTCACATGATCCATGGAGCACATCAGCACACATTTGCAGTAGGCAATAACAACACATCAAGAACACACATAGGAAGATCTTGTTATATTATTTGTCATAGGAGATTGTGGCCGTCGGAAATAAAAATACTAAATTATGTAATTTGTTATATTATTATTTTATTTTTTGATAATTAGGAATGTTGATATTTTCGACGGATACTCATCCGTCGCAATTTTCGACGGATTTTTCGATGGTTACGACCGTCGAAAATGAAAATACTAAATTATGTAATTTGTTATATTATTATTTTATTTTTTGACAATTAGGAACGTCAATATTTTCGATGTATATCAATCCATCGCAAAATTCGTCGCAATTTGCGACGGTCGTAACAATCGATAAATGTATAATAATATAATATGAGGATTATTTTATTAATATAATTTGTGACAGTCCAAACCGTCGTAATTTTTTACGGTTCCAACCGTCGGTAATAATTAGCGATTGTTCAAACCGTTGATAAAATAAAAAATAAATAGTACATATAACTAAATATAAATTAAATGATTTTTGACGGTCATAACCATCGGTAACTTTAAAAATAATTAATATTTATGTTTTCGATGGTCATCGATAATTAAAATTCCGTTATCTCGCTTTTTTTTTCATTTTCCCGCTTTCTCATCTTTCCTATATATATATATATATATATATATATCCCCATCTCCTCTCTCCCTCCTCTCCTCTCTCTCTCCCTCTCCCTCTCCCGGCCCGCGAGCACCGCCGTCGGCGACCCTCTCCCTCTCGCTCTTCCGATCGGCGAGCCTCTGACCAGACGTCATCGATCGCCAACGACCCTCTCCCGCGCCGACATCTCTCTCTCCCCGGCCCGGACTGCCAGGCGGCCGGATTCGGACCGTAGTAGCCGGATCGGTCGCCTGGCGGCCGGATCTAGCTGCGGGCGTTCGGACAGCAGGCATTCGGATCCGGCCCCCAACGATCGGGTCCGACCGTGGGCGTTTGGATCCGGCCCCCAACGGCCAGATCCGGCATAACAACCGTCGATATTTGTGGCGGTCGACAAAACCGTCGAAAACTTTGGCGGACCGACCGTCGAATTATCGATAGTTTTGTAGACCGTCGCAAATATCGGCAGTCGTGATCGTCGAAAATCTGTCGAAATTTTTGGCGGTTCTTTCCCAACCGTCAAAAAAGATTTGCGATGAGCATTTTTCGGACATTTCTGATTCCGTCAAAAAAACCATCGGAAATGTCATTTCCGACGGTTTTAGAAGAAATTACAGACGGTTTCGACCGTCTGTAATTCCCCTATTTCTTGTAGTGAGAGCAGCAACCAACAGGAGCATAATGTTCATAAGAAATATACATATAATGACATGATAAAAATATAACGCATGATAAAATTAGGAAAAATAGCTAAATAATGACAAAAGTAGCTCTAAACTATTATAATTAATCCCATTACAGTTATCAAAAGAAGTAGTTAGCAATTTTGTGACTTCAAGAACCATAACAAAAGATAGCATAACACTCGTTCATTTATAGTTGATCAAATACATTGATCAAATAACAAAAGGTAGCATAACAAAAGTGCTCCTCTTGTCTTCCGGTTCTTCATACATTGATCAAATACATCATTCTTCAGTGTGTCCTGTAATAGTCAATAAATCAAAGAACAACTCATTAAAAAAATCATAGCATTATTCCAACTTAAAAAATGCTTGAAAAAGAAAACCATAGTAAAATTTTACCAATTACCATCAAGGCTAAAGGATTACCATCAAGGCTAAAGGATTACCATCAAGGCTAAAGGATTATGTTTCCAAGTTCAATCAAAGCAACTTGAACTAACCAAGAATATTGCTATCCTCCTTTGATCCAACCAATTCTATGATAATGTATAACACAAAGTCATAATCAAACTACATATAAAAATTTGTAAAATAAATATCAAATACCAAGATTAAGTTGATTTACCTTCTTCAATCCTCTCAGTTTCATCAATTTCAACTTGAAAATCAATTACTTTCATTGGAGTTCTCAACTAATTTTGAGCACAAATTAAAGCCTCAATGGTGGATGGACGTAAACTGCTACGAAATGGATCAAGTACTCATCCTCCGGTGCTAAATGTGCTCTCAAATGGTACAATAGAGATAGGAATGACTAATACATCTCTAGCCATATGAGAAAGAATATAATATTTACTTGCCTTTGCTTTTCACCATTTCAAAATGTCAAATCCCTCAATATTTTCCTCAACATCATCCTCCATGTACCTGTCCAATTCACTTCTTTTTATTTCTCGTTTTCTTTTCACCTTCATTTGAAATTCATCTTCCCAATCAATATCTCTAGAAGTATGAGATGTTGATTCTGTTGTGGTAGTTAAGCTGCTAGAGTCGCATGTATCTAGAGGAGTCAATAATTTATATTGCTTAAATAGTTGATGTATTAAGGTCTCTAATTTGTGCACCATTTCTTCACTTTTGTCTCCATCATACATTCGAGTGAAACATAACTCAATGTATTTTAATTTATAGCGTGGATCAAGAAAAAGTACAACAAATAAAAGATAATTCAACATTGCATCATCAACCCAATATTCATTAAATTTTGCTTGCATCTTCACTGTCATTAATTGCAACAAATTGTCACTAGTTTGTCTCCACTTTTTCAATTGCTTTTGGATGTCAATCAAACTATGGAAGAATGCATTAGAAGTAACATGCAATGATCCTAAAAATGTAATTGTAGCATCGTAGAACAATTTCAAAAAGTTATCAAACACACAAACTCAACTCCAATCATCACTAGTTGGATATGCAATTTTTGCATTGTTAAAAAAATCCGATATGAATCATCATGTTCAAGTCTCTTGAATACTTTTTCATATTTTTCAGCAACTTCCAACATTAGATATGTGGAATTCCATCTAGTGGATACATCAAGTAGTACCTTCTTTGTACAAGTAATATTTGCCATTTGTACGCACCTATCGAAAGCGGCCGATCTAGCTGGAGAAGACTTAACGTACTTACATGAAGTCTTCACCCTTTTAATAGATGTGTCTATTATAGTCATTCCTTCACGCACAATTATATTTAAAACATGTGCGGCGCATCTCATATGGGTAAACTCCCCATTAAGAAAGGCAGTACCACCCCAATCACTCATGCTATCAACCAAATAAGTAATGACAAGTTTATTAGATTTTGCATTATCCACGGTAACACAACTAATTTTCAAAATGCTCCAATGTTTCACACAAGTTTCTAAAGCTTTTCCTATGGTTTTCACCTTTGTGGTCACCAATCAAGTCAAATGTTAGCACATTCTTGTGCAATTTCCACCTGTCATCTATAAAATGAACAGTAACACACATATAATTCATATTTTGGATTGAAGTCCATATATCTGTTGTCAGGGAAATCATTTGAAAATATATTTTTCAACTTTTCTTTCTCAACTCCATACAATTGCACACAATCTCTAGCGATAGTTATATGAGACGAAATTTGAAATCTTGATTGTAACTCGGCCATAAAATCTTTAAAATCTTGATTCAACAAATTTGAATGGAAGCTCATCAACAATTATCATTTTTGCAAGTGTCAAACGAGACTTTTCTTGATTAAAGTCTACGAGTTTCATACTAATAGAGGTGTTGGGATTATCTTCACATTGCTTGCCTATAGCAATTGTTTTTTGCCTTTTATCAATGACCTTATATGGATTTTTCTCACAACTCTTAAAGTGCTTTAACAAATTGGATGTTCCATGGTTACCAGCATTGCATGCATAAGATTTTTTGCAATACCTACAAATAGCTCTATCTTTTTCTCTAGTAAAATGTGCCCAAGCGTTAAAAGGAGGCCTACAAGGTTTCCTCTTTTTTACCTCATTTTCAATGGCTTGTTGTTCAGATGAAGTGATGTCTTCAGTAATTACTTGTCCTTCAATTAGAGGTTGTAGACCTTGTGCTGGTGCGACTTGTGAAGGAGACTCCTGTTGGACACCCATGCTCAAACTGGCTGGTGTAGGGGCACTTCCAATCTCAATACCGCTCGTGTTTTGAATTTCTTTTGTCATTGTCAGCATTGCATACATAAGAAGATAAAAAGTGAATAAATTATTCCTTTGAGAATTGAAAAAAAGCCAAACATTACATGCTTCATTTAATTAAATCCATTGTATCACATATACTTAAAAACACACAATAATTACCTGTGAATGCTACTGAAGATGATCCTCCACAAGCAATATAGTAGAAATAAATCCCTTTTTTCTAGAGAAAGAAATAGATGTCCAATTGTCATATCAATGAAATATGCTGCAAAATTTGAATTTGCTATAAGGAAATGATAGGACTGTAACGAACTAACGACTGTTATTCAAAGTAAAAGAGTAACAACATTAAACATAAGGTCCTTTTTTATTCAAGAGTTCACCTGGCTAGCTTCATTCGACCTCGTGGACCAGTGGTCCCTCTTCTGGAAACAAGAGCAGTGCATCCTTATCGACATCAACTTCTTGTGAGAATGTTCAACCATGAATCATGCATCTAGAACAAGATTAATTCGAGAGGGGTCACAATGAGGCAGATAAAGTCATCAAACTAAAAAAAATAAGACATGATTCGTAAAGAGGTAGAGCAACAGCAAAAGAGGAGGGGGAGCTTCAAGTAGCAAGGTCCAGACGAAGGGCTAAGGGGTGGCTTCTTCAACAGTGGGGGTTTCATGAAGCGCCATGAGGCCCGATAACCGACGGCTTCTCCAGCGGCAGGGAGGGTCGTGGCCCGTGGGAGAGAAAGTGGCTTCTTCAACAGCCTATAGCAGGGTGCAGGGACGATGTGGGGGGCAAAAGGGAAATGGGGTGAGCAAAAGAGAGAGAGGGGTGGGGAGCACCTTTCTCCTCTCATCGTTGACAATGCAGTGCAGACGTCGGCGGGAGGGGAAGGCCGGAGGGCTGAGGAAGATCGTGGTTCGCCGATCTTGTCTGGTCGCAGGTCGCCTATTAGTGTTTGCCCTAAAAGGCTGATGCACAACACTTGACTTCATCTTGCGGCTCCTGGCTCCTGCTGTCCGAGTTCGTGACTTCGCCCTTTAAGTTGGGTGACTGGGTGAGCACCGAGCGGATTGTAGACGCTAGACACCGAGTCACCGACAGGCTGGCCTGGCTCGAGTCATCGGGTGAGCAGGTCGGGTCGGGTCGATTCATGTCAGGTTGGAAAAACCTGAACCTATAACCGACCCGCAAGTACTCGGGTAAGGTTCGGGTCGGGTCGGGTCCGACCCGACCATGGATCCGACCTGACCCAAAAGTGTTTGGGTCGAGTCGGATCATCGGGTTCGCTGGGTCGATCCGACCCGGCGAACAACCCTAATTAGGATTAATCAATAATAAGGTCAATGGATCAATACCATAATCAATATTATCATTGGGTGCAATAACAATAATAATCAATATGATAGCAATCTAATCATGTCTGATCATACTAAAATTAGGGATGCTAATCAAATGATCGACAATGATTAACAATCTTAACTATCCAATAAACTATAAATTTATTCATAAAAATATGTTTTCTATCCCAGAACTCGATCCGCGTCGATCATTACTCGGGTGGTGTTAAGTGGAACCCGGACCATGTCAGACAGAACCCGAGCCGGATTTTATCACCGTCAGGAATTGTGTTTTCGACACAACTTTCGACAATTCGATCTATGTCATTCGATATTCAATCGATGTAAATAATATATAATCTATGTATAATGGATAAGAGTCCCGGGATTCATGTCGTGAAAAATTGATGACATGGAGATTCCCCTGCGTACCTTAAGTTGGTTGAAAAATCAACTATGTTCCTATTGTCTATGGACTGCATGGACATTGCGACTTTGGCCTACGATTCCTCCCTATTGACATTCAGCAACCTTTTGTTACTATTTGAATCTTGTTCTCCTTTGTTGGAGCTTCGAAACGGTATATTGTCCACACTCTCAAGTGCCTCGGTTTGTGAGAAAATGAAGGAGAAAGAGTGAATCTCGTGCAGAAATTCTGTGAAGGCAAGTAATACTTTCTAAATATCCTTTAGATACTATTTATAGCTCTCAAGTAAGGTTTTTTACTCATATTGGGTCTTGGACTATTTCTCTATCAATCATGATCATCAATCATTAATTATCATCTTTTAAATATTCAGATTTAATTAAATAAGGATTTCACTAATTTATTCTGTAATCATACTTAACAAATTCATCTCTATTCAAATTTCTTTTTATCCTTTCCATAACGTATCTTAATCCAACTCTATCTCTATCTTTTATCAATAACTTATGTCAACCAAACTATACCTTTATTTTATCTTTTTATTTTCTTTATCTATCTAATTTTCGGAATTAATTAATATAATAATATTTTATCACCTAGTTTTCGGATTTTAATCATTGGATATATTTTTTAAGTCATAGGACTCTTATCCTATTTAGGAGTCCTATAATCATTAAATATTTGTTTGGATCTCAAATCAAATTGAAATATCTAATCATAATTTCTACTTTCAATAGGATTAAATCTTTCTTTCTTTTCCTTTTTCTTTTTAATCATACTTTTAATTCACAAATTACTTTATTACTCCAATTGAAATCTTGGAGTGTTACGGTCTTCTTGAATATGATCACTATAATCCATCTTCCTGACTTTCTTCAAGCGGTAATGAGGTTAGGTGAGTTGACAAAGATGGTGAGAGTAGGCAAATCGGTAGGGTGAGGTCAACAATGACGAGGTTAGGATTGACCAGGAGGACAACAACAAGGACAATCGCATGGATGGGAGGGATGACTGGGGGATAGAAGAGGACTCGTGTGTAGAGAAAGAGTCCATGAGGCGAGAAATTTCTTAATTCACTTTAAAACTTCTCTAAACTACTTATAAATCAATCATATTTTTTTTGTCAAAATGCTGCCAAAGTAGGCAGGAACCTCCTACCAATTTGAGTGAGTAAGAGGCCCATCACATTGGGGGCAACCACGCACAATTGGATCTGAACTGCATGATCTACATCAAACGGACGAGATTTCTTACATGACGCGCCCTTGCGCATATGACTTCACCTCACGTGTCCTCCTCCTCCCTACTCGTGCGTCTTCCCTGGCTCCGCATCCACCTCCTCTACCTCATCGACGAACACTAGTATGAACTGGCGATAGGGAGCCCAACTCGTAGATCCCAATCAACTCTGTATCAACGGGCACATCTTCCTCCTTCGTATGCTGCACTCGTGCATCTTCCTCCTCCCTCATGTGAGCCAGTGTCGTTCCTCCCTCGCACGCCTGGCATACGTCCCCTCCCTCGCGCGTATGTCTTCCTCCTCTCCTTCGCACGACCCACGTACATCTCCTCCCTCATGCATACGTCTTCCTCCCGCGGCATACATCTTCCTCCTCCTCTAGCGCACTCGTAGTCGATGTTTCTTTTCCACAACTCCCCCGGTCTCTGATCATGAGCTCACTTTGGCGATCATGATGAAGGGCGAAGGGAACTTCTATGACTCCCACGATGGAGATGAGAAAGATGCGCCCGACGATGACTGGACAAGCCGAGAGTCCAAGGCTTAGCTCGATCTCCTCCAAGTCCCCGTCGGTCGCCTCCTTTTCTGCTGCTCGACAACCGAAGTGGGCGACGCATGGGGGAGGGAGGAACGGGAGGCGGTGGCGAAGTGGCGGGAGGAGACAAAGCTGCAACAGAGGTAACGGGAGACGGAGACAGAGCTATGAAGTGCGACTTCGCAATAGACAGAGGAGGAAGACAACACGGATGCCAACCATTGATGCACGATTGATGGCTCAGATCCAGTATTGTGTTAATGAAAATAACAATATTTTTTAGGAAATTTTGAAAAGGGAAAAATTTGCGTGGCACTGTAGGTGGTGAAGCTAGGACTTGCCAAAAAAAAAAAGACTTGCAACACTACATATATACTTTAATTTTTTTACATTATCATTTATTTCAAAACGGACTAACAACACTACGTACACATTGTAGGCCTATTGGTAACACACTTAAATCTATATTTTAATATTATCTTTTGCCACGAAATTTTCCGCTGAATTGAATATTTAAATTGTTTTCCTTCACTTTGCCTTCCTATGAGATTTTTTGGTTAAGTTTGAGAAATGTTGATATGTGCAATTCAAAGTTGTATTTGTGTGAAATAGTCATCATATTTTAAACTCCATTTTCAAAGCAATGTTGATTAAATTGGACCAATCGAATCATTAAATCAAATCGTATAATTATAAATTAATACAAAATTAGAACATGTTTATAAAATTAGCATGGATAATAATGATAAGTCAATGCATAATAATTCTTTAATCACTAGTCATAAGACAATACTCATTACAATGAAAAATGAATCAAATCAAATATAATTTCATAAGAAAACAACATAAATTTTAATATTTTACTAAATTTATTACTTTAGTAGTACGATAATTCATAATTAGTTAATAACAATTTATTTTATTATCATTGATTTTAATTGTGTATATAAATATAATATCTTAATAATTTGGAAAAAATATTTGACATAATTGGAAACAAAATAATAATCATGATAAATAAATTGAGTGTGTCATTATTAAAATGCTAATAATATGATGAAATTTTCATCAATAATGTAAAAGTCGGATGGGAGAAATTGGAATTCAAAGTTATAAAATTGTAATTTTCCTTCAAAGATTTTTAACGTTAGGGCTGTTTGGCTAAGCTTATAAGCCACTTATAAGTTAATTTAAAAAAAAACATCAAATCTACTTACAAGTAAAAAAAATAAGCAGGGGACGAGTGATTATTTTTTTTCTAAAAAATAAGTCAGTTAGTTATCTCATAACTAACTAGTTATTATTAATATAAGTAGTTTTATCCAAACGTGTAACTACTTATTTTTAAAAATAAGTTTCAGTCAATAAAATACTTATCAGCACTTTAATTTATCAGTTATTTTATATCAGCTAAGTCAAACGGACCTAAATCACTCCAACCTACATTTGATCGAGTTAAAAGCAATGTTATTAAAATCGGACTGGACCGGCCGGTTCAATCATGAACCGACTGGTGATCCGGTCCGGTTTGACTTCTAAACCATTTTGGCATTGAACCGGGCAAAACCGGTTGAACCGTAAATTTTGAAAAAAAAATTAAAAAAACTAATAAAAATAGGAAAGTTAAATGAGAAAAAAAAGGAAAGAAATATAAGAAAATTTAAAGAGGAGGGAATATCATATATATACAATTAAATAGGAATTAAAATAAAAAAGCTAAGTATTTGAAATTGAATAATATTAGAGTAGAAACTTATTAAAGGCATAAAATAAAGGAAATAAAAAGAAAAGTGTTAAACAAAAAAAGAAATAAGCATAATTTAAAATAAAATTTATTAATATAATATCTATCATCATTAAATAGTAGATATTAAATTATTAATAATCTATTTATATTATCATTATAAACCTTTTAATTAATAAAAATTATGGTATATTATTTTTTAGTATTTTTAATAAATCATTAGTATAATATTCATATACTATATCATATAACTTTTACTATATCTTTATAATTATTATAAATAATAGTATTTTAATAAAATCTGCTTCAATTCGGTCGAATCCGATCCGATCGATCCAATCGTGATTGAATGATGAGTCCGATCCGATCGCCGATCCGGTTCTGAAAATATTGATTAAAAGAGACATACACCATTCTGTAATCCGAAACGGTCCGACTCAGCAAGGTGAGCCAGGCCAGATTTGACAACCTTGATTCAAGGTTAATTCTTGGCCGTTGCTAAACCCTAGTGGCTCTCCTCCCAACAGTTCGCCGCGATGTCCATATAAACCACTCCATCTCTCCTTCACCGTCGCTCGCACGTCCCTCTCTCGCCACGGCCTCCCATTCTACTTATTTTTAAAAATAAGTTTCAGTCAATAAAATACTTATCAACGCTTCAATTTATCAGTTATTTTATATCAGCTAAGTCAAACGGACCTAAATCACTCCAACCTACATTTGATCGAGTTAAAAGCAATGTTATTAAAATCGGACTGGACCGGCCTGTTCAATCATGAACCGACTGGTCCGGTTTGACTTCTAAACCATTTTGGCATTGAACCGGTTGAACCGTAAATTTTGAAAAAAAAATTAAAAAAACTAATAAAAATAGGAAAGTTAAATGAGAAAAAAAGGAAAGAAATATAAGAAAATTTAAAGAGGAGGGAATATCATATGTATACAATTAAATAGGAATTAAAATAAAAAAGCTAAGTATTTGAAATTGAATAATATTAGAGTAGAAACTTATTAAAGGCATAAAATAAAGGAAATAAAAAGAAAAGTGTTAAACAAAAAAAGAAATAAGCATAATTTAAAATAAAATTTATTAATATAATATCTATCATCATTAAATAGTAGATATTAAATTATTAATAATCTATTTATATTATCATTATAAACCTTTTAATTAATAAAAATTATGGTATATTATTTTTTAGTATTTTTAATAAATCATTAGTATAATATTCATATACTATATCATATAACTTTTACTATATCTTTATAATTATTATAAATAATAGTATTTTAATAAAATCTGCTTCAATTCGATCGAATCTGATCCGATCGATCCAATCGTAATTGAATGATGAGTCCGATCCGATCGCCGATCCGGTTCTGAAAATATTGATTAAAAGAGACATACACCATTCTGTAATCCGAAACGGTCCGACTCAGCGGGGTGAGCCAGGCCAGATTTGACAACCTTGATTCAAGGTTAATTCTTGGCCGTTGCTAAACCCTAGTGGCTCTCCTCCCAACAGTTCGCCGCGATGTCCATATAAACCACTCCATCTCTCCTTCACTGCCGCTCGCACGTCCCTCTCTCGCCACGGCCTCCCATTCTACTTATTTTTAAAAATAAGTTTCAGTCAATAAAATACTTATCAACGCTTCAATTTATCAGTTATTTTATATCAGCTAAGTCAAACGGACCTAAATCACTCCAACCTACATTTGATCGAGTTAAAAGCAATGTTATTAAAATCGGACTGGACCGGCCTGTTCAATCATGAACCGACTGGTCCGGTTTGACTTCTAAACCATTTTGGCATTGAACCGGTTGAATCGTAAATTTTGAAAAAAAAATTAAAAAAACTAATAAAAATAGGAAAGTTAAATGAGAAAAAAAGGAAAGAAATATAAGAAAATTTAAAGAGGAGGGAATATCATATGTATACAATTAAATAGGAATTAAAATAAAAAAGCTAAGTATTTGAAATTGAATAATATTAGAGTAGAAACTTATTAAAGGCATAAAATAAAGGAAATAAAAAGAAAAGTGTTAAACAAAAAAAGAAGTAAGCATAATTTAAAATAAAATTTATTAATATAATATCTATCATCATTAAATAGTAGATATTAAATTATTAATAATCTATTTATATTATCATTATAAACCTTTTAATTAATAAAAATTATGGTATATTATTTTTTAGTATTTTTAATAAATCATTAGTATAATATTCATATACTATATCATATAACTTTTACTATATCTTTATAATTATTATAAATAATAGTATTTTAATAAAATCTGCTTCAATTCGATCGAATCCGATCCGATCGATCCAATCGTAATTGAATGATGAGTCCGATCCGATCGCCGATCCGGTTCTGAAAATATTGATTAAAAGAGACATACACCATTCTGTAATCCAAAACGGTCCGACTCAGCGGGGTGAGCCAGGCCAGATTTGACAACCTTGATTCAAGGTTAATTCTTGGCCGTTGCTAAACCCTAGTGGCTCTCCTCCCAACAGTTCGCCGCGATGTCCATATAAACCACTCCATCTCTCCTTCACCGCCGCTCGCACGTCCCTCTCTCGCCACGGCCTCCCATTCCTCCTCTCCGGTCCGAGAGGAGCAAGAAGCCGAAGGCAGGTTCCCCTCCCCAAATTCTAAACTTACCAGTGATTCAGACATCTGAAAACTTCGCCTTTTTATGGTAGAAAGGTATATTTTCTTCCATTTTGTTGAAGTTTGTGCCTTGGGGCCTTGAGCGTGTTGCAGTTCGTGGACAATGGAGACTTCTTCGTGGAGCTCAATGAGGTGCTCACCAGGGAGCTCCCCGAGGACGGCTACTCGGGCGTCGACGTACGCGTCATGCCGGTGCGCACCGAGTTCATTATCAGAGCGACCAGGACCCCGAACGTTCTCGGTAGGGATCTTTTGCTTGTTTCCATGTTTTCGATTGAGGTGTTGGCTAGTGTGTTAAAAATGACATCTTGATTGGTTTGAAGGCGAAAAGGTAGGAGGACAAGGGAAATGACCTCTGTGGTACAGAAAAGATTCAGCTTCCTGGAGAACAGAGTGGGGCTCTACGTGGAGAAGGTCAATAACAGGGCCTGCGCCATCGCACAGGCCGAGTCCCTCCGCTACAAGCTTCTTGGAGGTCTCACAATCTGGAGGTAACATTTTGATTTCGGGCTTTTTTTAATGTTTTTACGATAAGTTTGCTTCCGTGTCAACTTTTTGCTTGGAAACTTGATCTGATTGTTCTCAATTGTCTGCTTGTCGACCTCATACTTGTCTTCTAAGTTACACGCTTATAATTGCACCTCCGATGAGAAAATCCCTCTAGTTATGGCAGTTGGGCTGCAATCTTGGTGCGTATAGGAAAAGCTGTTCCACAGAAGCGGCCTGACAACCGTAGAGATAGATCCACAGATGTTTGGTTTATAATACCATTTGTCGACTAATTCTATCTCACATTTGTTTACATCGTGAATAACTAATCAAGTAATTTTCCATTCATGATTGATCTTTTTTTTTTTTCCTTTTTTTTTTTGTTGAATCAGCATTTTCGTGCAATTGATATTAAAGTATCGACAGTCGCGTAAAACCCTGTCGAATCGCATGAACATGGATCAACGAATGGCGTCGTATGATCCATGTAGCCGACCCCACCTAGTGGGATAAGGCTTTGTTGTTGTTGTTGATATTAAAGTATCACTATCAAGATAGATTAATGGTGGAGCTTCAGATAAATGCATACATGTTTGTTATTCTCTCTTCTTTTCTTGCACATTGCACATATCATTACAATGGGAACTTATTGTTGACTATGTTTTGTGTTGTTCTTTGTGTATAGCCATTTATCCACAAGTTTGTTGCAGCACCCTCTGATATTCAAAGTTTCCATACTCATGATATTGGGAGCATATTCATGGTGCTTATAGGAATAGCTGTTACACAGCAGCGGCCTGACAACCGTAGGGATAGATCCACAGGTGTTTGATCTGCAATACCATTCACCTACTAATTCTATCTCACATTGCTAATAAAAGAATGTTCTCGTTTTATACACAGTCAAACTGATATATGTATAGACCTGTCCATGATTAAAAGTTGCTTGTGCACTTTGGTATGGAACTATGGATAGACCCTAAACACTGTCTTTTATAGTTGGTTTGTGGATTAAGAATTATCATCCAATGATTTTTGCGAAAACTTAACAACAGCAGCTACTTTACTACTGCATGAGTCATTCTCAGTTATCTGGTGAGCTAAATTTATGTACGGATGATATGTCATTACTTTACCCCAATGCCCAAGGATGTATACAATCCTAATGAAGCTTGATTTTTTCCCTTGTTGATCAGTGGCGTAGGTTTTGTTACCAACTGATGCGACTAATGCATTATTGTGAATGATACATGATTATGTAGCTTTAAGTATGTGTACATATCCTTTACTTGCCTATGTTTGCCAGTTGCATATGTTTGCTAACCCTCGTCATTCAGCTTTTAAATGACTTTTATGGTTATGGTTCTTAATAAGCACCAAAAACTAAGATTATATGCAAGCACTGAAACTTTTCAGACCAGGCTATTTCTCTTAGAATTGCAATCTTTATTGACAAAAAATCTTACATTGTTTAATAACCATAAAATAAGTTAAGTTGATAGTAGGATCCCTCCTTTTTCTATTTTATGCCCCCGTGTTCTCCCCTGGGAGGGGGGCATGGGGGTCCAGGAACTTTTGCTTGTGTCATTGTTTTAATACATTTTTTGGTGATAATTTTATAGTCTTCATTGTAATGATGTTCATATCTCCTTTAAATTCAGGGCATGTGACGGAGTCCTGCGATTTGTCATGGAAAGTGGTGCTAAAGGTTGCGAGGTGATTACGTATTTCACTTCCCATCTTGAAGTAAGCCATCGATTAAGTTGCTTTATTATGTTGCTTGTATGTTGGTGTTTCAATTACTGAAAAGCTATCATGCTTCTAGTTTGTAGTGAGTGGAAAACTGAGAGCTCAAAGAAGATATCAACCATGTAGTTGTTGGAAATAATTGTGCCTTATGTATTTATCTCAAGCACATGTTGAAGCCATTTAGAACCTCACTTTTTCTCACTTGTGTTTTCAGGGAGTCCTGGGAATTAAAGTCAAGATTATGCTAGATTGGGATCCAAAAGGAAAGCAAGGCCCAAGAACCCAATTGCTTGATCTTGTCACAATTCATACTCCTAACGATGATGAAGAAACTCATCCAACCTCGTCTGATGCTCCAGGAAATTTGAAGCTTTACTAAATTGAACCATTTGGATGCTGCTTTTCCTTCCTTTCCATTAATTTACTTCAACTTGACCCAGGATGTCCATTTGGATGCTGCTTTTTCTTCCTTTCCATTAATTTACTTAAACTTGGCCCAGGATGTTTATGCGGTGCCTTGTAATTATACAATTCCAGGTTGTGTTGAAACCTGATTCTGTTAACGCAAAAATATTTGCGTGACTCGTACAGATTACGTTTTTCTCGTGTCTATCCAAAAATCGTAGGTTGTGCATTAGATAGGGCATACTCTGTGAACCTAATCCAGTACTATCACGACATAATGGATTGTTGGGCTGGTAATGATAGATGAAACTTCTAAAAAAAATTTTTGTATTGAATCCGAACTAGTGACCTCGGAGAGTCACACTCATTCCATCTCAACTTTTATTTGCTTTTCAAGATTTTTTTGAAGATCTGTTTTTTTCATGTCTATCCAAAAATTGTAGAATGTGCATTAGATAGGGTATACTCGGTGAATCTAATCCGGTACTATCACGACATAATGTGTTGTTGGATTGATAATTATAGGTGAAACTTTTAACAAGAATTTTTTATATTGAATACGAATTCGAGACCTGGAAGGAGTCACACTCAGGGTATACTCAGTGAATTTATACTATCATGACATAATGGGTTGTTGGATTAGTAATGGTAGGTGAGATTCCGAACTCGAAGAATTTTTTGCATTGAATCCAAGTTCGAGACCTCGGAGGAGACACTCATTTCATGCCAACCTTTATTTGCTTTTCAAGAATTTTTTGAAAATATGTTTTTTCATGCCTGTCCAAAAATTGTAGGGTGTGGGTATACTCAGTGAATCTATACTATCACGACATAATGGGTTGTTGGGTTGGTAATAATAGGTGAGGTTTTCAATAAATTTTTTTTTCATTGAATCCGAACTCAAAGAATTTTTTACATTAAATACGAACTCGAGACTTCGGAGGAGTCACACTCATTTCATACCAACCCTTATTTGCTTTCCAAGAATTTTTGAAAATATGTTTTTTTCATGTCTATCCAAAATTGTAGGGTGTGCATTAGATAGGGTATACTCGATGAATCTAATCTAGTACTATCACGATATAATGTTGTTGGGTTGGTAAGGATTGAGAAATTTTAAGGTGAGGTGATCACAATTTGTTTTTTTTATTTTGTATTTAATTTTAAGTCTATTTGTTTTAATTTTTTTTTAAAAATATTAAAATTATTTAGACTATGGAAATAATATCTAATTATCTAGAAAAAAACCTTTATGCTTTGATTAAATATTAAATAATACTTTCTGCATAAATGATGCAAAGGAGTGAGAAAAAATTTAGAAAAAAGAAGAAAATGTGGTGGTCGGCCGATCGGGTGATCCAATCCCACTATCATGCTGAATTTGGTTGGGTTTTTTGTCCTACTTAAATGGAATGAAATGACGAGGGAGCATCACGAAGGTTTATGAATCAACCAATGTTTTAAATAAGAACAAAATGTGTGAAAACAAAATTTCTTTTTGTGCAATTCTTGCTATGGGCAAAATTTTAAATGTTCTTACTTTTTTTGTTTCAGTGTGCCAACAATGAATAAAAATTTAAAGCTGAAATTTGACTAAGATAACCTAATTTCAAGAGTTTTGGGGTGCTACAGTTGGAACAAGATATTGTTCCATGTTGCCAAACAAAAAATAATCGAGACCTGGATAGTAAATGTAGTGTTTGAAAAGTAAAAACGTATTCTTTTAATTGTGAATAGTTGAATTAGAAAAAAAAAATAGGGTTGAAAAAGTTGACATGATAAATTAATTTTAATGAATATTTAAATAAAGTATAAAAATTTAAACCATAAAATATTTTTTAAAATGAATAAATACTGTTATCTTGTTGAAAAAATAATATGTTGTTTAAATATAATAAATAATATTTATAATAAATTAAACTTAAGAGAATATAAATTTTATTATATAATATAAAATTAATCATTCTATAATAAGTATATTATATCTAATATTTTTTGTGAAAGTAATGAAAGAGAGAAAATAATATTTTTATAAAAACTACATAAAAAACTTTTTTTAAAGAAAGGCGATGTTATAGTGTTCAAATGGAATTAGAAGGTGAGAACATGTGACCTTGATTTCCCATCTTGAGTTTCAATTCTTAATTTCATCAAATGTCACGTCATTTAACAAAATTGATCTTAATTAGGTCTTGATTTTAATTTTATTTTGATTGCCAAACACTATTTAAATAAAAGTAGAATCTTAATTCTTTCGAGTTTTAGGTGAATAGTTGAATTGATAAATTAATTTGAATGTATTTACATAGAGCAGAACATAATCATGTTGTAAAAATTGATGTGATAGATTAATTTTCGTAGATATTTAATAAAATTTATAGATTATAATTAAAAAAATATAGCTTTATTCATTAATAAATATTGAGTATAAATTAAACTTCTATGCTAAATTTTAAAAATAATATATTAGATTTAACAAAATATAAAATTACCCAACTGACAAATACAAAATAATATCAAATTATTTTTTTCAAAATAAATATATTATATGCAACAAATAAATTATTGTGTGATGAATGTAATTGAGAGAAAATAAGATCTTTAAAAGAGGAAAGTGTATCATGCACTTTTTTTTTAACATTTAAATCTTCATCGTCGATGGTGTCTTAGACGATCGGATCGAAGAGAGGTGGCAACGTCGGAGGCGGGCGAGGGCGAAACGAAGGCGGTGGTTGCGCACAGCGGACGATCGATCTCAATGTTAGAGGCATTGAGGAGGGCGAGGGCAACGCAGAGGAGGTGGCGGCGTAGTAGAGGCAGCGACGACATTGAAGGCATCGAGGAGGGCAAGGGCGAAGCAGAGGCGGTGGCGCAGCGAAAGGTCGATCTCGACGGCGTTGGAGACGTCGAGGAGGGCGAGGGCGAAGCGGAGGAGGAGGTGGCGACAGTGTTGGAGGTGTCGAGAAGGACAAGGGCGAAGTGAGGCGGCATCACGACAGAAGATCAGAGATGGTGAGGACGAGGGCATGGCCGCTGACGACCGGCAAGGAGGCGACAGGGAGGAGGGAGCAGAGGCGAGCGGGGAGGAGGGAGCGGACGGAGGCGAGCGGGGAGGAAGAATGGAGCAGACAGGGAGGAGGGTGCGGAGGCGGGCGAGGAGGCGAACAGACACGAAAAAGAAAAAAATGGCCCATCTGACGGTCGAGATGTGCTCCGCGGGCTGCTTCGCGCATGTTCCTCTTTGAAAAAAAAGTCATGCAAAAAAACAAAGATTTAAAAAAATGGACGAACTGCTACAGTACTCTTGTTGCACCAAGGAACCGAGGCCACGTGGTCTTCAGTTTTCATCTCAATTTTCTGTATTGATTGTAGTGATGGAATCGATCACTGAGACTCTTTTTCAACTTGATTTTGATCACAAGGTTGAGTGAATTCTTGTGATATAAGGTACTCTCAAGCTTACTTGAGGTATTTAAAAGATAAGATACATGTTAAATTCAAATTTGAATTTTATCATTAGTACAATTAGGTTCGAGTGGGTGATTTTTACGTTGAAAAAAGGTCTACTTTTAAATTTTGAATGATTTTTTTAACACATAAAAGAACATTCTAAAATTTTTCTGGAGAAAAAATTCACCTAGATGGTCTCAATTTTTTTGAATGGGTAAAATAATATTTTTTAAAAAATTATAAACACTAAGATGTCACAAGAAGGTTTTAAAAATAAAACTTAACTTTAAATTTAAGTTTAACTATTTAATGCAAATAAATCAAAAAAACATTTATTACATTATAATTGAAAAAAATCTAATTAATTTTTATATAAAATTTATTAAAATTGATTAATACTTAATAATATTCACGTTCAATGGTATGATAATAAAATAATAATATGCCTAATATAATAAATTCGAGTAAAAGGAAATGTAAAACTATAAATATGATTTAAAAATTTAAATAATAGTTTAATTCTAATCATTTTAAAAATTTAATGAGCTACTCCAAATTTTTATAAGGAACCTTAACTTAAACGAGTGATTTTATTTATTTTGAAAGGTCGACTTAATTTTTAATTGGGTCCCTATTTGGATGTTTGTTTAGTCAGTTTTTTCAGCTCGATTAGATTTTTCAGATGGTTATTTTTTCACACTCCTAAGTAGAATCGTAAAAATAATAGTATGAATGTTAAATTTAAAGTTAATATAAAAAGTCCTCATTAAATTTAATTTCACTATATTATTTGATCTCGTATATGGTAGTCTCACAATCTCACTTGACTTCACCTTAACATCATTCAATACTCAATAGTAATATTATTTTACAAGTTCAAAACTCTAATGTTCTTTTTTTATATAAATTGAGTTTCACTTTTGCATATCAAGTAACATTATAATTATATTTCATATAATATTATATTTTAAAAGTCCATTTTATTTCATTGTGTTTTATGATACTTGTATTTATAATAGATTTGAGAAAGTTATGAATAAATATTGATGTTTGATGATTAATTCATCCTTATATATGAAGTATTTGAAAAATTAATGTATTTTATGTATTTTTTTTCACATGGTAAATATCATACTACTTACTATCGAATTTCCTAGGAGTGTAAGAAAAAATCTACCCATCTAAAAAATTTAACCAAATCTAAAAAATTGACCCAAAAAATCATAAACTTGGATTCCGATTAAAATTTAAGTTGATCTTTTAAAATAATTAAAACCACCTATTTAAATTAGGATTCTTAACTAAAAAAATTGAAACAACTCGAATTAAATATATATTTTATAAAATATTATCTTAACTTTCAAATAATATTTCAAAGTTTTACATTTTTTACTCATATTTGAGGAGTGACATAAGATTTGAGGAGTGGCACTCAAAAATTATGACGGTCATTGACAAAGAGGACAAATTCCTCCCTTTTCAATATATTTAATTAATTAAATTATTTACAAATTAACAATTATGTACATATTAAATTATTTCTTAAAGACGGGCCAAATTAAAATGTTAATCTTAAAATCAATATATATATATAATTATAAAATTTTTAAAAGTGAAGAGTGGTTATTGTTTTCATGTATTTTTTGTATTTTTAAATATTCTTTAACACTCAAAATGTTTATTACAATTTACAATTATAACATTTCAGTAATTTTTTTATCTAAATGAGTTAGGTTGTGAGCGGATTATAGGTTAAAATTGCTCATCTACACTAAATATTAAATTATATATTAATTCTTCCCCTCAGTCAGACCTCATCCCCAATATAACCAGCCCTCATAGCAAAAAAAAAAAAGGCAATAAATACATAATTAAATATTAGAAAAATAAACCAAATCAGCCTCCCCATTAATTTGAGGTCAACTGAAAAGGAGAATTAGGGTTTCAGGAACGAGGAGCAGCCGCCAATCTCAACCGTTGATTTTCTGGGAATCCTATGTCCTCTCTATCTCTCTATAAATTCCGCTCCACTCCATCGTCCTGGAAACATCCGCCGTCGCAGCATCCCAAGGCTCTCAAGATCTACCCTGACCTCCTCTGTCTGCGACTCTCTGTTCTTGTTTTCCCCTATTTTTTGTGCCTTCTCCCCGTGATAGATCCCGCAAGACTATTCGCTCCGGAAGCTGCTCCCGGGCTCTTCTATGCGTTCTCCACGGTTGTTTCTCGATTCGTAGAGCGTTTATTTGTTGCAAAATGTTGTCATTGAAGTCATGCGTCTTATTTTCTTCGTCAGTTTTTTCTTTTCATCAAAATTCGATTTTGTTTTACTGCATTGTATTCTTCTGCTTGCGGTACTCAAAAATCATATCTTGTCGCTAGTTATGTTGGCAGAGTAGACCACAATTTCATCCCTCTACTCGCTTATCTCTGCCGCTCTCTCTGCGTCTCCCTTGCGCTGTGTCAACCTTTCCTGCCAGGCTGCCGCCGAGATTGCTTTCCGTGTTTCGAGTTTTATTCTAAACGTCGTCAAAAGCTTCTCTCATCTGATCTTCGAGTACTTTTTACAAACTCGAACGATTCGTTCCCTGAAGCAAAAATGAGTTCTTGGACTCTTCTTTTTAATCTGCGGGTTGTTTCTCGATTCGCAGAAATGTGAGGGGCTTGGTACATTTAAATCTTCGCAAGTTATTTTTTTCAGTTCCTTCGATTTGTTGAAAGCTTCTCTCATCTGATCTTCGAGTACTTTTTTGCAAACTCGAATGATTCGTTCCCTGAAGCAAAATCGAGGTCCTTTTTCTCTTCTTTTCTTTACCCGCGTTTCGTTTCTTGATTCGCAGGAATTGGAGGGACATGGTACATTTGAATTTTCACAAGCTTTTTGTATTTGTTCACGTCAAAATATGTTGTTGATCTCTTCTGTTCTAGGAATTTTACCTTCTTTCGTAAACTATATGTTTCACTTTGATGACTCCTACAGACCTGTAATGATTCTTGCGGACATGATCGCAGGAGTTAAGAACATCTAAGGGGCTAAGTGTTAGTTCGAAATACACAGTTTTTTTTATCTATTTTCAGTTTTGCAGTGATGACTCGGGAATATTCAAGCTCAACAGACCAGATTGCAGGTCTTTCACTAGAGAGATTTGTGTGTCGACCACCCCGCTGACCTGAGCTACTTTTTGAACATAAAAGTTTTTATCTTTTTCAACTCTTTGATAGATTTTGATTTTACACCTTTTTGTTATGATGGATACTTTTGCAATGAGGATAACAGAGCTCCCTCTTCTGATATAACATTGAGGACGCTCGCTGGCAGAATCGAACCATTATTTAATCGCCACCACTTGAGTCAAATATTCTCCATCTTTTATTACAGTTATTTTTTTAAATTTTCATTCTACCTTTTTTGATTTGTTTGGATCAGGATGAAGTATAAGCATTATAATCCAACACTTGATCTGAAGGATTACTGTATCCTGAGTGACGTCTCGCCGCTTTACTTCTGAATCTAAATCCCTACTGTTATTGTATTTTTCAAGTTTTGTTCTAATTTCACCATGTTTGAAGAAAAAAACGCAAATGATGAAAGCTTGAAATGTAATCTTAGGACACCTTCCTACACAGTTCAAGTATATATTTGGACTGTGGATGAGAAAGCACATTTCATGTATCTGATGACGATGTTACATTTTTCATTTTTTTCAACATTATTTTTTTTGGGCCTCTGAAGATTATTTTATTGTTGGAATTACCGACTGAGAATTGTATACACAATCTATTGATGATATTTCGTAATCTGAGGCCCAAATTTTTTATAATTTTATTAAATATGTTTTTGCATATGTTAACTGTATTATTTTTTCCCAGTGAAGAGTTAAGACCTTGATAGGAAGTGCCGTATGACACGCTAACATCAGCTTTATCTTGGACGTTCCCTATTCGCATATACTTCGTCGTCTCAAATGCTCTCTAGAATGAATTCATTCTCTTGACATCTGTTGGCGAACGAGTTATGTTCATGGGGAACATTTGATTCAGCTGTGTGCTTGATTTTAAACGGGGTCTCTGAGGGTTGTATCATAAACCTCTAATATCATCTCTTGTGATTTAATTATATAGCCCGATGCCACGTCGCCAAGAGAGCATATGCTTCGGTGACTGGCGATGCTACGATTGGGCTTAGATGAAAGCCACTGTTGGTGTTTCGTTTGATGATAGGAACCTGTGGATTAGTTTCTTTGTTCATCCACGGAGCCGATTTCTGCGATTACATTTTTATATCACCTACTATAATTATACCCGTTTGGTAGTTTTTCTTGTCAGTTTTATCAGAGTTGGTGCACTGATAGCATGTATATATTATTTTTCTTGTCTTTTGTTCTATCAATTGAAGTGTTCTCATTGGGGGTCTTTCTGTAAGTCCTCTCTTTTTGCATGTTGAGGTTGTGTATTTCAGGTGAAAAACACATCTGGCATTGAAGATCAAGCTTGACACCATCCTTCACAATGCGTACTTCAAGATGTATTACTTTTGTTAATGTGTACATGCATAATTGCTTGTTGCTTATATTATGTTAAGTCACATATGACAGAAGAATTGGGTCACTCTCAACAAACATGGATATTATTTCCTGGATGCTAATATATTGTTCTTATTCAAATTTATTGTTTGCATATGACAGAAGAATTGGGTCACTCTCAACAAACATGGATATTATTTCCTGGATGCTAATATATTGTTCTTATTCAAATTTATTGTTTGCAGAAGTATAATAGAAATAAACGAATATAATTCGCTTGTGGGTGCTCAATATAATTCATTTAATTTCTAAATTAGATATAAGAATTTAATAGTTTTAATAATAATAATAAAGCCCAGCAGTCTTTTAATACGAAGAGTAATTTTTATCATATAATTTCCGAATTTTATGTTTAACAAATCAGCTCCTCAACTAATGAATTTGTAACAAAAAATTTTCTTAATATGCAATAATAGATTTAAAGGTAGAATTCACTGAGTTGTTGATGTGACATTTATGTAAGATAAACTCAAATAAAAGATTATATATCTATTAAAAATAATGCATTAGTTATCTGTTTAGAATAAAAAAGAGGACAAAAGAATGTTGAAATTATTTATAAGTTAGATTAAATAAAAAATATATATAACTATTTATTTTAATTTAAATAGTAGAAAAATAAAAAAGAGATTAAAGGTAGGGCCTAAGAATGTTGACATTGTCAACAAATTGATCTCTTAAGTCTTAACCCATTATTCTACGTCCAAAATGTATTATAAAATAAATTTCAAGGTCCAAAATGGACGAGTGAAAGTTGAGAAAACTATTGGAAATAAAATAGTAACACAACAATTTATGTAATAGGAACATTATCACACAGTTTATTTTCCTTTTCTTTCTTTTTGTCTTTGCTTTCATTAACTTTCATAATTATTATTTTAGTTCAGCTTTTTTATAAATGATTAAGAGAAGAAATGTTAGCTTAATTATAATAAACTAAGAAGAGGCAAGAGTCTAGTCATAAATAAATAAACAAGGAAAATGACTGTGCTTGGATGCCAAAACTCGTTGGGTTAGAAGTGGAAGCAGGTGAAACTCTGGTTTGATCCGGTTCTCCAAACACTAAAATTAGGTGCAAACGTGACTTGGAGCATCGCGGTGGAATGAAGAGGGGTGCCACTTTTTTTTTTTTGTTTCTAACTTTTTTTACATGATGTTTTGGTTTTTTTTCCCACCTTTTTTTTCTGTCATTTTTTATAATAGTTTTTATATAAGTTTATTTATTTATTATCTATAAAATATAAATAATAAATGAGTAATATAATATTATTGATTATTTATTCTTTCGTTATAAAATTTTAATATTCATTAAATATGAGTTTTAAAAAAATGATTTTTTATATTTAAATACTATATTTTTTAATAAATTTGTTGACATAATTTTTTTATATATATTATGTATTTTATTTCTTAAAATTTTATAATCTATATTTAAAATATATTTTTTTAATTCAATTCCCACTAAAATTAATTCATCACGTTTATTTTTTCTTATCACATCAACTATTTTATTTTTCATCATCAAATTTCACTCCATCCAAATAATCTGAACTAATATGTCAATTCAATCATTCACGACAACTTAGTGGATCTTCATTTCTTATTTAGGATTTAATTTCAAGAACTAAATGATGTGACCTAAACTTTCACTTTAATACTTGGTTGTAAGTATCGACAAATGATGTGGTATAAAATTATTTATTGGAAGAGAAAAAAATTGAGATACGTTGAATGCTAGTGAATTCTTGCCTCTTTGAGAACTCAAATGATTGGATTTGAAAGATTTTGGGACGTTGATAAAAATTTAAATTCTAATAAGTCCATCATAACACGAATTTTATTATTTGTTTATGAGAGGGAGGATACTAAATACCTATTTTATTTAAGTTTCGAATTTCTTTGTATGGAAAATGTTATATGTATGACCTCTTTATTCAACAGAATCAAATAAATTAAGGAAAATAGAAATAAAATATAGGACAAGGGAAGGATAGAAAAGAGTTCAAGTGATAATGTTTGGCATAACTTATTAGAACTTGAAGTATAAATTCATCAAATTTTGGCATTCAAATGCATTTGGTAAATCAATAACGGTGTAGAATAAGATAGCCCGGATACTCATTTGAGTATGTCAATGATGTTGTAACTTAAAGGCATTTAAGACAATATAACAATAGACCTTGACAGCATACTTTGAATAAACGAAAATTATTCCATAAGAAAATCATCACTTCAAGAAATATCATAAGAATTTGTAACATTTTAATGCATGAATCGTATAGCTGGTCATTAAAGACATGCACAATCATGGATTGACATATCATGCAATCATATAGAAAACATATCAAATTTTTTCTAGCTTCTTTAGTGATCATGTAAATATTACCAACTGACACTAATTATTACATTTAATATGCATCTTAATTTTTTCAATATGGGCAAAAGGCCTATATATATATATATATATATATATATATATATATATATATATACACTTTTTGTCATGGCTACATGCAGAAATTTTGTGAAGTTCGCAAGATTGCATGAATTTTGAGGTCGTGTGAGATTTGATCCCTTAACATTTTTATTTTGAACGTCACTATTATTTACTGTAAAACTATTATTACAGTGAACATTTTTATAATAATAATAATAATAATTTTGAAGCTTAAATTGATACAGGTGACTTCGTCAGAGACCAAAGGGCAAAAGGTGACTGATGTCGGTTAGTGGCAAAGAAATTCAAATTAACAATGTTTTAAGAATAAAGAAATCTAGAACAAAACAAGTCAAGAGATGAGAAATCTAGAACAAAGCAAGTCAAGAGATAGAAAGATCTCCAAAGCTAATGGCTACTTGAGCGCCCCTCTCCTCTCCCATCTTCGATGTTCTCGCAAGAGGCATCACCTCCTCCTTCCCCTCTCCTCCCTCGTCGTTTCTTTCAGCATCTCGGGATCTTGCTCCCCCTCCCCCACTCCCTGAGGAAGGAGCGCGATGACTCTCACTGTTCTAATAAATCAAGTTCTCGTTCTTTCGACGGAGCACCCACCTCCACTTCCCTCTCCTCCTTACATCTCGCAATTCAGTGCTCCCGAACTACGCAACCTTTGATCCCTAGATCGGACCCCCACCCACTCAAATCCCCCACCTTTCGCACAATATCCTGTCTACTTGGTTAGATGTTGTTCGGCAAGGGCAGCGTTCACCTCTGCTCCCACATATCTCTAGTGCACGGCTCCGTAGCATCCAAGTAGTGTGAAGAAATATATGAAAATCTTTGTTTCTACTATTGAAGTTGAACAAGACAATATGAAACTATGGCATAATTTACTAGGGAGGTTCTTCAGTGGATCGACTCTATTGTCCTAGTTTCAAGAACGAATTCCTACCATATCGTGGATCTATAGCCCAGTTGAAATTGTGGAGTTGGAAAATTTCTTTTTGCTCTTTGTCTTTATTGATGAATCTGAAAGATTACATGTGCTTACGGAAGGACCATGGAACATGAACGGGCATCTATTGATGGTTACTTGTTCATGGCCTTTCTTTCGATCGACAGAGGACATGGTGTGATGAACAGATCACTATGGATTTGTTTCTCGGGCTTGGCATTTGAGCTCTTGAACAAAGACATGATACTCCTCCGTTTGTTGTATGTTTTGGCGACCCACACTGTGTGGGTCGTATAGCCATTGTCGGTGACAGACGCCATCTAGCTAGGGTATGTGTAGATTTGGATATCTCAAAGCCGGTGTTGCATAGTACTTGGGTGCGCATGTCGGATGACAACTGTTACTTCCAGCGAGCTGCCTGTGAGGGAATTTTGGTTATCTGCTTCAAATGTGGAATCGTCGGTCATCGTTTGGAGCGATGCCAGTCTTCGACAAAGCGGCCAGAGGGAGGTGTTCTCCAATATGACCCTTGGATTCATTTTGAGCTTGGTGGTTCCAGTCCACCCTATTGTGGCTGAAACGGTGAGGCGTTCTCTATGCTTAGGGCTCACAAAGCTTCGCTAGTGATGGGACCTCACCATGATCTACAACACTATGCTCCATTTCTAGATCTCAACCAGCCAATCCTTTTCACGTGTTCCACCTTGAGCCGTACGATGATTCCTAACGGCGAGACAAGCATTAATGGAGTGATAATCCTATTATAGACATTTTTTTTGTAACGTCCCGAGACTCACGTGACTTTCACGTGCTCAAAGTCATCTCAGAGGCGCTATACAATCTTCTATAAAATATTTTTACGAAATATAAACAATAAATGCGGAAGACTTTTTCAATAATAACAGCTAATAATTCATTATATTCAAAATAATTAAAATATCAATAAGTTCATAATTCTAATAAATACGAAAATAATAAAAAAAACTAGACCACTTGATCTAAAACATATGCAACATCTATCTGTCATTGAGCATATCCACCTGCGTGATCATCCTTTATCAAAATACTTTCACTTGTATGGATCCAGGTACAGGGAAATATCTATGAGTATAAAAATATTCAGTACGTAGGGTCTACTAAATAATCAATATGCTTAATAAAAAATAAGATATAATCAATGATGAGTTAATTGAGCAATCAATATAATAATTAATTTAATAATATAACAATTTATTGATATGAGCAATTATATCAAGTTATGGTCAAGAGATCAATCAATAGTGATAAATATTAATAATTGTTTGATCAATCGATGATTCAATATAACAATATGACAATAAAGTCATAGATCAATAGAAGGATCAGGAAAATGTCAAATGACCGATCAATATTGATTTAACAATTAACGATATCAATGATGTCTGATCATTATGGCACTATTCAATTTAACAATTTTTAATTCAATATCAATGGTCATTGGTCAATTATAATTCAATTCGATTCAATGGACGGAGGCAATGCCAGTCAACGCTAATATCTAAATGACCATGATCAATTCAATTTAATTCGATTTTAATCCAACTCAATTCGATTCGATTTTAATTCAATTCAATTCAATTTACAATGTTCAGAATTATCCAATTCAATTAGGAGCGCTTGACCAATTAAGGAAAACTTCATATCTCTTTTATATAGGCCAGTGGGGGATCAGTGCCATGGCAAGCCGTCCAACAATATAGCGCTAATAATTATTCGTGAATGGCGGGGGACCATGACCAAACACGGGACAATCATAGCTTCTCTAAAGGATGATGGTGCCTCAAACCTTTAGATACACTATCTGCCACATTCAATTCAATTCAATAATAATATGGCCCGGGGACTTGGAGACAATCGGAGAACATGAAGATCCAGTAGCTTTCAGCATTTATCTTGTTTAACTAAGGTGTCTATCTTTCAACAATTTAATTTAGGTGAAACAAGACCCAATCAAAAAGACTACTGGATCAGTATTATAATCAATTATAAGATTAAATATGATAACAAAATATGATCAGATATGATGACAATATGATTTGATAAAATAATATTATTATCATGTATGATAATAATAATATACTCAAGTATGATGATAATTTAATCATGACCAATCAATGATAATACAGTCAATAAATCACAATAAGATAATCATAATAAAACTCATAATTAAAATTATTAATAAATCACCCTCGATTTCTCTATATATATTTTTTCTCTTCTATTCAATGCCTTGATTGGCCAAAAAAATTAATAAAAGTAATTCTTCCTTCTCCCATAAATCAAACCTTAAACTTTCTTTCCCATATTTTCTTTTTATTCATTTTTTTTACCGCTTTCTCTCCTGGTAGATAAAACTAATTCTTCTTTTTATCATCTAACTATTCCTCTTAGACCTAACAGAAAATGATCTATTCTTTTGGGTGTCAAACATCTAATCACCCTCACGTATTATTATTATTTGTTCTCTCCAATGTTATGCCATTCTCTCTCCACCTCATGTCACGGCCAATGTGTTTTTGGCCATAAACTACATTTTTTTTCTTCTAACAATCTCTTTCTCTCTCCTAATTTTTATGCCGCTGCTAAACCTTGCAATCCCGCACTTTTTTTTTCTCACGTATTACTTTTCCTCTCTCTCAAATTCTCTTTGTTTTTACTGCCTTCTTTTGTTTTCTTTAAATTCTTTTGCCATATCCCCCTCTCTTCATTCCAGAATTGCCTCTCGTGAAATCCCATTTTTCTTCTACGTTGATTTTTTTTTTCATTCGACAAAGTCGGCTTTACAAAAATTAACATAATATAATAAACCTACGAATCCTCTGTACGTACATCGTTTGATGCCTAGCTGTTCGATATCAAATCACGCCTTGCCATCACCTGGGTGTCACATCTCTGCCGTCGAACACCGAGAACCCAAGAGGAGAAAACTTCTGAGAATTTATTTATAGGGCTCTTAAATCTTTATCTTCAATCCATCTATAACTTAGGATCCTAATCAAATTTAATCGTTTAATTAATCCTTTATAATAATTTTGATTTATTTTAAAAATTAAATAATTCCAAATTTAATTAAATATCCCATGATACATTTTTATCCTTAATTAAACTCCTCATCAATTTTTCCTTTATTTTCGTAATTATTAAATATAATAATATAAATGGCCATAATTCCCAAATAAGAATATTAAAATATACTTTTATTAATCACAAAAAATCTGGGTTGTTACATTTTTACTTTCCAAGTTTGTAAATATCACGGATGAAATCCACCAACGGACGAATCTCAATGGGTGAAAAGTCACCCTCGCATCTCTCCCACATGTTTCCCATCTCAGTGCATTTACCACTCAGGGAGACACGTGACAAAATGGGGGGAGATAATGCAACATCGAAGACCACGTTCTCTAATCAGATGCCAAGTGTCCTTCTTGAGTCTGCATGCTCTAGGGCATTTGGCGACATCCCTTTCCTATCTCCCCCTTTTTCATAAAAAAAACCATAATGGCACCACACCTACATCATTTGCCCATATGAGGCAACTTTCATCGAGACATATTCACGGTCCACTTCATTAGAAATCACCGTCTTTTGCTTCGAAGGATATACAGGTCTCTCGTAATCTTATAACTAACCATATTTTGGAGAGTTTTAACAGTGTAGAATGAGTACACTCGACAGATGGGAAATATACTGAGATCTTTGAAGACGAGGAGCAGGACATGGATCTTGTTCCCCCCACGAGGTAGGATAAAAAATCAACCAAGAGCCAATGTCCGCTGACAGTGTCAAATCGTCAGTGCTAAAATAGACGGTTGGTGCCAAGGCACCTAGGGGTAAATCGTGAGCACGTCCACCTCAAGGAAGCTCACCCTCTTTTGTCATTTTGCAAGTGGAAACAGTTGCTGCCACCGCAAAATTGTTCGACAACTGGCATCGCCAACATGAAGCTGCTTGTGTGGAATTGTAAGGGGCTTATAGGAGTAAAATTAGGGATCGCCTCTTGGATATCAATAGATCCCAAAAATCATACATGATTTTGGTGGAGTCGCACATAAATGACGAGAACTTTGCTGGTGTGGTCCGACATCTTGGGAGGCCCGGAGGGATCATCATGGCCTGAAAATTGGCTCTCTTCTAGGTGACCCTAGTCCTCAACACTCCCCATGTTGTCCATACTGGCACATGCTTGAATTTCTCATTTTTATTGTTTTGAGTATAAACCAGCATTTATTCAACTTTGCAAAACAAATTGTGGCCATATTTAAATAGATTAGACCTTGGAAATATGCATTGGATACTGTGGATTTCAATTGTCCTATTTATGCTTTTGAGAAATAGGGAGGTAGACAATTTTCATGCTCACAATCTGTTCTAACTCTTAAAAATTTAATTAGTAACTAGTGGCTCATCAACTTACCTATTATTAAATTTCAAATACACTTGGTCAAATAACCATGAGGGGCAAAGCACACATCCTTTGCAAGCTTGATAGGGTGTTGGTTAATCACCATTAGTTACTTAGGCATTCGAGACTGGATATCTCTACCTTGATCAAAATGCACCTATGATCACTAGAATCACTAAGGTCCGAAAACATGCCAAAGCTTTTAAATACAAACTTTTTTGCTAGAATACATTGAGGCCAAACAACTTGTACGAGAAGAATGGAATAATAACAACTCATGTATAACTCAAGCATTAGATCGAATTAGAAAGAGGACCCTCTCTTGGAATAAGCACACTTTAGGTGACTTGGAAAGGAAGCCTGGGGAGGCACATGAGGAAATTAGGAGGTTAGAATCAAGGGTTTTTTCCGTTGACCCCTTGAACTATGAACTTTTTTTTGTGTCTACCCACGTCTTTCGAATATTTCATTGACCCCCTTGAACTATGCCGCCTTTTTCACTTACGTCCGTCAACCTTTGTCAACATTTCCATTAATTTTTATTTTTTTATTTATGAAATGACCAAATTACCCTCATAACTTAAAATAATATAAATAGTAAAAATAAAAAAATGCTGTGTTCCTCTAGGCTTCTTCTTCCGGCCCGGCGACATGTTACCTCGCGATGAAGGTCGTCATCGGTCTCCCCACCTCCCTTGGCATCATCCCCGAGCTCAATGTCTACGATGTCCCGCCGTGGGAGCTCACCGACAATCGCACGCATTTGATCGCCGACGAGTTCTACTGCTTCACACGTCTCCGCCGCTTGAACTCGAACAACGTCAGGCCGAAGCGGACCGTGGGAACCGTCGGCAGTTGGGTGGCCCGTGACAAGCACGTTCTCATCAACGACAAAAGTAGCCGGACCATGGGGCACAAGATGTTCTACAAGTACAAGGGCACGAAGACCACGAGTGCGGCTGCCGACGCCAGTGACAAGTGGATCATGTACGAGTACTGCCTCGAGGAGGCCACGTTCCCGTCCTCCAGTCTCAAAGACTCAAGAACGTGGTGATGTGCCTCATAAAGAGATCGCCCAGGGGCGGCGTCAAGGAATATGGTCAGGGTGAGGCCGCAGAACAGCAGCAAGAACCGCCATTAGCTCCCGCACCAAGTTCGGCAGAGGCAACGCTGCCGGCATAAAATGCAAGGTTTCAACGCCCGTGCACAGGTTTCACCGCTGGATGCAGACGCAAATAGCATTGTCTGCTCATCCCACCCAACCTCCTGCGTATAATCTTGTCGGTGAGATGGGGGAAGGGGGGGTGGTGGTTTGTCGACGCGCGGTTGGGGGGGGAGCGAGGGGGGTCGCCCCCCTCTGCAATCTCATCGCCGGACCTGCGATCTTGTCGTGACCTGCGATCTCATCGTCGATGACAAGATCGCATGTCCCTCCCCTTGCGATCTCGTCGCCGCCAACGAGATCACAGAGGGGGCAGGCCAACGTCAGCTATGCGATTGTCGCGTGGCCAGGCCGGAGATGGCTAGCGATCGTCGCGTGGTCAGGTCGGCGACGGCCACTCGATCGTCGGGCACCGCAGACTGGCCGATGTCATCGAAGCTGTCGACGTCGATCGCCGCCATCAGTGGGAGCGAAAAAAGTTTTTTTCTATGAGCATGGCCGCTCTCAGGCCGCCGGGCATGTCCGCCACTGCGCGCCAGGAACATCATCAGGCTCTCTTCGGACGCGGCGCATACGAAGAAGGATCGACGCGCGGGGGCGGCCGGAATCGCCCCTGCCCATATCTCCCCAATGAGATGGAGGGTGTTGTCCCTTTTACGCCCCCTGTCGAAGCGAACTTATATTTTTTATTATCATAATACATTATTTTACATTTTAAATATTAGATGATAGGAAGAAAGAGTAATTTGGTCATTTTATAAATAAAAAAAGAAAATTAATGAGAAAGTTAACAGAAGTTTACAGATGAACTTAAGTGGAAAAGACTGTATACTTCAAGGGTGGTCAACGGAATATTCGAAAGACGTGGGTAGACACGAAACAAGTTTATAGTTCAAGGGGGTCAGCGGAAAAAACACTACAATCAATTTATGAGAATTTTTGTCTATCCCCATATGAACTAGGTAAACTTAGTACAACCTATCACAAACATGCAACATACTTGAGATATATTACTCTTAAATGGTACATTAAGGCAAGGGTGAATTGGATAAATATGGTGATAAAAACACAAAGCTTTTTGATGTAACAACCAAAATAGGAATGCTTTTATAGAACACTATAGAAGTTTATGGGCTAAGGACAATGCACCCAACCTGTGGGTCTGGCCTGCCCTTTCACACCTTGATCAATCTTAGGAGAATAAGCTAACTAGGTAGCCCACCACTGATAAAGTCAAGGATTGCTTTTGAAATATGAATCCGCCCTGAGCCTTATTCACAGTTGAGTTTTACAAACACAATTGGAATATTTTGAGAAATGGGATTGTGCAAGCCATCACGGGTTTACCCACTCTGCCACCCTCCCCATGGAGTGGTATCACACCTCATTAGCCTTTATACCAAAGAAGAACAATCCAACTACATACCAATCTCCTTATGTAATGTTCTTTTATAGATTAGTGGCAAAAATTTTAGCTAACCGCCTAAAACTCACTGTCTCACATTTAATTGACAATGCACAATCAACTTTTGTAGCCAACATATCTATTCACGATAATACACTAATTGCACAGAAAAATGCACATTCTATCGCAAGGGGTAGGAAAATATATGTTATTATCAAGGCTGATATTGAAAAGGTTCTTGGGGGCTATTATTCATGTGCTCACTGACATAGACATGGTTCACAAACTCTCGAGTTTGAGAGTTAAACTCTTATGAGTTCACGAGTTTAACCATGAAATCGAGTCAACGCGGAGTGAAATCAGACTTGATGAACTCAGGTAGACTCTAGTGGACTCGAGTAAACTCGATAGAGTCTAAGGTAGAATCGTTAGATGCAAAAGTTAAGCATTTAACCAAGATTTGATATCAAAATTGAAATGAAAATAATATTAAACATTCATGATTTAACAATTAAGAATACATTATGTTTTAATTTGTATGACTCATGGACTACTTTGGTACTTTGATGCATAAACTTTGAACTCTTTACATTTCAACATGTGTTGCATCGACTTATATATCGTAGTTGCCGAGTGTAATGAATTATTAAAAATAATAAATGGTTATGCAATTCAATATGTGTGAGTTGAAATATGACAAATGAACTCATTACATTTAAAACTAACATATATAAATTATTTTTTACAAATATTTTATAACATATAATGTTAAAAATATACATAAAATCATGTACATAAATTCTACGAGTTTTCATTTCGAGTTTACATCTCGAATTTACAAGACGTAAAATAAGTCATCATAAACTCTCGAGTTTGAAAACTTTTTACATAGGTTTTTCCATCTAAATTCATTTCCTAGATTTCATCATGTATTACATTTCCAACTTTCTCATGCTTAATAAATGGACAAGCCTCATATAGTTTCACCATCACACGGGTCAGACGAGGGGACCCCCTCTCTCCATACCTATTTATTATGGTTTCCCAAGTGTTCTCATCACTTATGAATGATAGAGTGGCTAAAAAGAAAGATCACTCCCTTTTCCATAGGAAACACAACCATCAGTCTTTATATGCAGTTGACTTACTTATCTGCAGTAGTACTACCAGATCTAGCTATAGAAACCTGAAAATCCTTCTACATTGATTACTACATTTTAACAAATAAAAAAGTCAATTGCAATAGGTAAGAGGTTTACTTTGCCCCTAAGATTAACACACGAAGATAGCTTCCTTTCAACTATATAGAGATCAGAAGTATGTCCCCTCATCCATGAAATGCTACACTTCATAGTAGGAATGTTGCCTAGTGTTAGAGAGCTACCTTGCTGTCCCTTCAAGATATCTAGTTGGGCATGAGAATCTAAATTGGAGATGGAAAAAATATAAATGTTATCTTTGACCCCCGGTTTTGTAATATTCCTTTTGCTTGGATATCCACTTATCTAAATGTGAATGCCTGTTTGGATTTACTTTATGTTTCAGATTTAATTATGGATCAAAGATGAAATGTTAATTTATTGTATGAATTTTTTGGCCCTATTCTTACCGAACAAATTACTACTTATTTTCTTTCGATTTTGGACATCTGATACTCGTGGCAGTGCAAATGTTGGCTCGATCTATAATTTCTTATGTCGTTAGCCTTTATCGACACAAATTTTTGGATGACGCTTTTGGAATATGATTTGGCATATACCAATCCCCCCTAAATTGCATCTGTTCCTTTGGAAACTTGGTCATAACAAATTCTGTTGACAGAATTCTATTGTTTAACCCTACTGTTGATGCTTCATGTGTGGTCTTGAAATTGAGTGTGTCTGCCATTTTTTCTTTCCATGTCTAATTGCCATTCAACTTTGGGCACTCTTTCAAGATAAGCTTAATTTTTCCTTTGAGTTTTCTGATGGTCTGCAGTTTCCTGGATACATGAAGGGCAACACCTGGATCCTGACTCAAAGACAAAATTATTATCTCTCTTTTCCTATTGTCTTTGAGGATTGTGAAATATGCAAAACGATGTTTTTTTAGATCCAAATGCACAACACTATGGATGAAGGCATTGGCAGGCTATAATGAGTTTAGTTCAATCCATTTCCTGAGGCCTCTCGTCCCCATGACCCTATCCGGGTCAAATGGAACTCTCGGTAACATCTTGAATTAAAATTAACTCAGATGATTTCCTCATGGGGACCAACGTGGCAGGGGGAGCCGAATTTATATTTCGTACTTTTGGAGGATGCTTTTGTGACTGCAGGGGCATTTCGAAAGGTCAATGGGACAATTTTAAAGCTTGAGGCACGCAAGGTTGAAGTGAGGTTGGGCATGAGGAACATAATTGCTGCTGAATCAGGCTCTCATGTTCTACTCCCAGATCATTGCATGGCTGTCCTCGGAGAATTAAACATATTATTAGTAACATCATGTATAATTTAACTTTTTTTTAACATTGGGAAGTCCAACATGTTTATCGAGAGGCTAATTGCACGATCGACTTCCTTGCAAATTTTAACCCTTCCAAGGGAAACTAGTATTTTTGGTCAAAAGATCCCTCTAGACATCCTTCAATATCTGTATTGGGATTATGCTGGCAACTTCTTGAATTGATCGATGAGATCAAATTCGATCAAATTGGATTAGATTTTTTTAAAATAATATTATTTATAATAATTTTAAAGATATAATATATGAATATTATATTAATAAAATATTAATATAATTTATTTATTTAAAATTTAATAATGATAAATAAAAATTATCAATATATAAAAAATAATATGTTATAATTGAATTTTTATTAAGTCAGTTCAGTCCGATTTAATGATGAACAACTAAATATATAATTGAATTTTTGTCTGCCTTAATGCAACTCCTCCAATGTTTAATGTCACTCCAATCTCACACTTTTACCCTTTATTATTTTAATTTATTTTTTCATTCTCTCTATTTGAGTTCTCTTATTAAATCATCCAAGGGTCCACAATATGTTTCTTCTTCTCTCTTCATACTTTTGATTATTTTCTTAATAGTATAAATGAAATTATTGAATAAACATATTAAGTTAATTCATATTGAAATTAGAATAAGATTATATAACTTGTTTTAAAAATATACAAAATAAAGTGAAAATAAAAAAAAAAGTGAAAAATAATATGAAATTTTGTTTTTAAAATAACTAGTTTTTTTTGGATAATTATTAATTGTCTGTTGTTTTTTCATTTTTTAAAGAAAATACTAATTCATTTGTTCAATCAATTAGTTGAAGTTAAACAGATATTTTATTAGGATATGATCACGAATTGAATTGGATGTCGTTGGTGCTTTAATTTTATATAGTTTATATTTCTGTTTTGATATTCGTTTTTTTTTCTTAAGGAGATAATGAGGAGTCACTTTTTTTTTAATATTCTTCATTTGGATTTGACCATTCACATTCTTTTCTTTTGCAACTCGATTAGTGTCACTGGTACATTACAATTTTGCAATATTTTTGGAATCAGATTGGACTTATCACTAGGTCGCGATTAGGTCTGATCGAGTTCGATCGAATCGAATCAAATTTTATTAAATTAATATTATTTATAATAATTACAAAGATATAGTATAAGTTATATATTATATTATATGAACATTGTACTAATAACTTATTAAAAAAATTTAAAAATAATATAACATAATTTTTATTAATCAAAATTTTTATAATAATATAAATAGATTATTAATAATTTAATATCTATTATTAATGATGATAGATGTTATATTAATAAATTTTATCTTAAATTATTCTTATTTTTTTTAACATTTTTTATTTCCTTTTTTTATGTCCTTTGATAATTTTTCATTTTAATATTATTCAACTTTAAATGTTTATCTTTTTTTATTTTAATTTCTATTTAATTGTATACATATGATATTCTCTCTTTTTTAACTTTTCTTGAATTCTTTTTGTTTTTATTTAACTTTCCTATTTTTATTATTTAATTTTTTTAAAAATTACTTTCAATTGGATTGAATCGATTCAATCGATTTTACACGGTTCAATGTCAAAATAAATTTTGACACCTAATCGGTTCGGTTCGTCGGCTCGTTGAACTTAACAACATTGTAATTTTGGAGACCTATTTTTCTTTTATTTTGAGAGTGAAAAAATAAAGGTAATATGTTATAATTGGCGTGACAATAAGATGTTAGAGTGAGATTACGGCCACCTGATGATCACGGTTCCACGGTTCATCCGATCGGTTTCCATTTTAATAATATTTTAAATTAAACGGCGTCATTAAATACTTTAAACGTGAACTTGTCCCGCGCCGCCATTATATTTAGTAGAGTTCAAGTGTGTTAACTGTGGGTCCACAAACTTGGGATTTGGAGGCAGCTAATCTGACCCGTCGGATCCAGATCGACGATTTGGGGGATGCATGATATAAGAATCGTCCGATGATGAGATCCGACGGCCGATAAAGAAACCCTAGTTGCTCTTGGCCTCAGGGGCCGCGGGACACCTTCCTCTAAAGAGGGGCCTCGTCGGCTCTCCGCGCAGTTGCTCATCTTTTCGTCTCGTCCTCTTCGTGTTTTCTACCGATCTCGAAGGTCCAGTCTCTTCTCCTTTTTCGTTCTAAATCTGCTGCTTCTTGCTTCGATCTTTTATCGATCTGTTGCATTGTATTTTGTCGTTCCCTTTTTCATGACTCGTCTCGTAACTACTAAAGAAGAGGAAATTTTCTTGATGTAATCAGTTCGTTGCACATTCTAGTTTTTTTTTTCCGCTCGTGATTTTGATACTTTGATCGAGCCGTTCTGGAGACTCGTGGTAAGGTCCTTTGGCGTAGATTTTAGTCTCGGGGAGTAGTTCCTAGTACCTAGTTGCGCTAAGATTTGTCATTATGTTTCCATCTGCTGGATATGTGCATGGCTTGGATAACGGAGAATTATAGTGAATTCAAAGTTAAATCTTTTTTTTTATATGTCAGAAGGCAAATGTTTTTATGATACTCGTTAATCACTGGGAAGGGAAGAAAATGAGGGGGAAGAGAAAGGGAGGGAGGGGAATTGTTACACCCCAATTTGGGGTTGAAACAAAATAGCACAAATGGAGGGGGATGGAGGGGAAAAAATGGAGATTCCCCTCCATTCCCCTCCATTAAAATTTTATCCAAACAAGGGGAAATTTTTTTTTTATCTTCCCCTTCCCCTCTTTACCCTCCTTTCACCTCAATCCAAACATAGTGTTAAGTTTCATCATGCAGTACTTTGTTGGGGCATGCGTTAAAATGATATCCACCTCATCGTCACATGCAAAAAAAAAAGTATATAAATTGAACGTTTTGAAGAGTTATGTAAATAATGCTCATTTGAAGTAAGAAACTACTCTCAGACCATGGAGATATGTGGTCTTTTATTTCATACTCTATCCTCATTAATTTGCCATGATATAACATGATCTCCTTCTGGTCTATGGCATTATAATACACCACGTGCTTCTATGTGTATGATATAAACCTTTTCTTTGTCAAAATGCTAATGATAGTCTTTGACTTGACTCTTTGAAATTTGAATTTGGATAATTTCCTTAGTTGTAATATTAACTAACTTTGCAAGTGAGTGTCTCTTAACTTTGAAGCTGAGATAATCAACTGTTTCTCAGGGTTTGAACGATGGTTAAGCATAACAATGTTATCCCTAATGGGCACTTCAAGAAGCACTGGCAGAGTTATGTGAAGACCTGGTTCAATCAGCCTGCTCGAAAAACCAGGAGGCGCAATGGTAATTTAATCTTGACTATGCTGCCTAAGTGATGTTAGTTGGGATATAGCTTCTTTGACTTGTCTCATCACCACTTCCCTTGCCATTGCTCTAATTCTTCACATAATTATTCTTGTTCTACAGCTCGCCAAAAGAAAGCCACAAAGATCTTTCCTCGTCCCACTGCTGGGCCTCTGCGTCCATATGTGCAGTGTCAGACTTTGAAGTACAACATGAAAACTAGAGCAGGCAGAGGTTTTACCCTTGAGGAACTCAAGGTGTGGAATGTTGTATACTCTTAGATTTTATGCCTCTTGCCCATAGGCACTGATATTGTGTTTACTCATTTTGGCTGAGAATTGTCATGCATCTTTTGCTGAACTAGGTTTCTCTTTTCTGTTGCTTTTATACATCTTCTGCCTGGTCTTTTATGTATATGATTATGACGATATGAAAGCAAATAATTTTCTGAGAATTCGGTGCATAGCATTGTAGTTGTTACAAGTTTGATAACATGATTTATGTTTTCTTGCTCAAACAAATAGTGGTTTATCACTCTAAAAAAAGAGTGTTTTCTCGCTCGACTTTGGTGTCAAACATTTGATTTTTGAGTTCAAAATATTTTTTTTCACATGCTTTCCTTTTTGGTTAAAAACTCATATTTTCTGATTGATAATTACAGGCTGCAGGAATTCCTAAGAAGCTTGCACCAACCATTGGCATTGCAGTTGATCATAGGCGGAAGAATAGGTCTCTTGAGGGCCTCCAGGCTAATGTCCAAAGGCTAAAGGTTTACAAGGCCAAGCTTGTCATTTTCCCACGGCGAGCTCACAAGTTTAAGGCTGGAGATTCTACACCTGAAGAACTTGCAACTGCCACTCAGATACAAGGCTCCTACATGCCCATTACCCGTGAGAAGCCTTCCGTTGAACTTGTCAACATCACAGAGGAAATGAAATCATTCAAGGCCTATGGCAAGCTTCGTGTTGAAAGGATGAACCAACGCCAGGTTGGTCCCAGGATGAAGAAGGCTTTGGAAGCAGAGAAGGAAGAGAAGAAGTAATCTGATTTTATTGTACTCTCATTTTTGGATGCTGATCGGTGATCTGTGTTAGTTTTGTTTTGTCTTATAGGCTTTAATGGTTAATTGCAACCTTTTCAAGTATTGCTGTAAGAACCAGTTTTATCTAATTGTTATCGTTCATATGCTTTCAATCATCTACCATCTTGTTCATTTCTATGTGCTGTGTTGTTTTGGCATGGTTCTAATGTAATACTGATCTCTGAACATAATATATGAATGAAATTTAATCCTAGATCCTGAATCATATTATCCTATCTTTAATTTCAATATTTTTATATATCCTTCAAGGTTATAATCTTGGTGAGAAACGAGATACTTCAATGGTTTGGAATGAGCAAATAATCTAATCACCTTTGTTATTCTATCTTCTCAAATAGTTTACATGATCATTTTTGTACTGTAAATTTATCATGGTGCTTAAATTGAGTTGCCGATCCCAGATTTCTTTTTTTTTTTCTCGGTAGTAGAAAGAGGCATCGCTGCCTTGTCGTCCCCAGACATTAATCTGGTGGTAGATACTAAATATATTTCTAACAACCGAAGCCGCAGAGGAGGAAGGAAACAAAAGTGGGATTGTACGTTTTGTTTTTCTCGATTGAGTTGCGTTCTGAATGTTTGCACGCCCATCTTTCTTTATAACCGGGGTTTCTGAATTCTGATGGTTGTAAGTTTACGAAAGAGGAACAAAAAAAGTTTTAGGGTTGTGAACAACTTATTGTACATTGTACGTTTTTGTCGGAACGTTTTTTTTTTGTCACTTCTGCTTTATATTTTTTCAGTCGCATCTTTTGATTTTTTTTTCTTTCATCTATTTTTTAATTATTTTATAATGTAAATATATATAATTTAGCTATTTATTAATACATTATTAGTTATCTTATAAAATAAATTATTAAATGTAGTTAATTAAAAAGTATAAAATATTTAGTTCTAATAATTCAGAAATATTTTATAATTAAAATGTTCAATTATTTATATAAAAAATATATTATATTTGGATACTAAGATTTACGTAAATTATAATATTAATAACATTTAAAATATTTAATCAAATAAATAAAAATAATATTAATAATATAATGATTTATGTAAATTATAATATTAATAACATATTTTTATTTATTATATTTTTATACATCATAAAAAATAAATTATATTCTTAGTTCTTACTTTTTATCCAAACATCTATTAAAATTTATCTATTAAATTAACTTTTTAAATCTTTAACATTATATTTTTTCATCCAAGCACAAATTCAAATTTTTGTATCTAATCGATTAGTTCTTTTTTAAATATCAAACACACCCTGTATTTATGTGTCGTGGCATGAAGACTAGAGGCCCTAGAAATGCTGTTCAACGGAAGAAATGGTGGGTGATTCCTTTGTGTATTCTGGTGTTTTGAAGCATATGAAAGGTTCTGCTTCATTCCATTAATTCCTTAAATCAAACAAGTGCACATGAGTTTGTGTGCAGCTATTTTAAAAACATGGCAATGGTTTTATCGTGAACTCATCTTTTACTTCATATATTTATATCGATTATGTTTATTAAATGATCAAACTTTTAGAAAACTGAGCAAGTGGTAGATTAAAGTTCAATCACGATACTAATTCCAGTGTCAGTCTACATTAATTAAATAAATATTTAATATTTTGTAATTTTTTATCATATAAAATAAGTAGTTATACAAATTCGTATATAAAGAGTTTATAAGATTCTATAACATCTTTTGATATATTTTTAAGTAAAATTTAAGAATTTAAGTTATTGAAAAGTTTATGTCGATTTAACTCATTTAATTTATCTTCTGGCTACGTCCTTGCTTATCTGTTTCTAGATATCAACTCAATCCACATGGATATATGTTCAACTACAAAATCAAGATCCTTGTAATAAACTTATAATTGTCTTAGACAATTGGCAGGAACAAATTGTAATGTGCTGTTAAGTATAGGATTTTTCATTGGAACGCCAGTTTTTAGTAATATTACAGAATTCAGATCACCATTTTATTCACATTTCAGATGTCTTAGGTTGACATCCATCTATCATCTCCGTATCACTCACCTCTATCACGAGACCACATGACTGAGGATCCTGATCTCGCTAATATTTCTGCTGAACATTAAGATAGAAGTCCACATTGCTTTGATGGATTGTTATCCTGAGCATTATATAGTCATCAACATGACAGTATTGTCATAGAAAAAAAGGTCTCTTTACATATATTTGTTGAGTAACAGGAGAAATGACAGGATGCAACATGAAGTTGCAATCTTTAAGCAAAAATCTTTAACTCAACTACTGGAGGCCGAAGGCGAGGAGCGCTCCAACTGCTCCGATTCCAGCCACCAGGCCAACAATAACACCAATCGGTGGCAATGCACCACCGATAGGTTTTCCGGTGTTGACATCATAGCGTGCAAACCGCTTCTTCGGTGCATTGCATTGTGGGCAACCGTACGTATCAGGCTGCAAATATAGTGGGTCATTTTGTTAACGTAATGATCAAACATGCAATTAGCTTTATCACAAACAAGAAAATCAAACGCCCAGCTATGCTGTTGTGTAGATCCAACTTAAAAAAAAAATCAAGAAAAAGAAGGCAACACATGATAATTACACTTCTGAAATAGTATGAACTTGCCTGTTCATCGAAAGGCTTTGGAAGGAAGTAAATAAATCCACAATCAAGACATATATGAGTTGCTCTAGCCTGCAACATGAAGCAAATGACGGGATGTGAAAACTAACCAACAGTTAAAATGGCAGAATATTCCAATGAACTTTATTTCAGAGGGCAATGACAGGCTTACCTTCTGTGTTTCAGTTAATGTTCGGCCAAACCGAGGAGGAGCTGGCCTCTTAGGTAACCGTTTGACATCTACCTCAGCTCCCCTAAGTCAACAAATACTGTGGTTAGTAAGTAACTAGAACTCCATAGAGTTCAGATTCTAGATAGAAAGCATTCATAATTTGGAGCTGCAATATTGATGTATCCTTGAATTTCTTAGGTTTATATATCTCATGTACCTCCAATGCATTATTTAAACCATCATAGTGATTACGAAATGAGCCATGAGTATCATACAGATAATGAGGTTTATGAATTATCAGTATCAGAAGAAGACATCAATTAAATTTCCATTTGTAAGAGGTAGCAGGTGACATATTTCTGAAATGATGAGACCTTGAGGCCTATTGCTGAAGACACTTCATATTATCTATTGAAGTAAATATAGAAAGTTAGAAACTATCATTTGAACAGAAATCATTGTAGGGCAAAAGAACAACTCAAATGCAGATGTCACTGACTGATAGAGAGTCATTCCCCTTCCCTGTGAAATGAAGGATAAATCCAGTAACTCTCATCTTATAAGACCAAAAAAAAGGGTCATCGTGGTCCATTTTATGACACAATAAGTTACAAACATTTTACAGCCTACAGTAGTTGACATAAGTATGACTTCTTTTCTGCCGGAGTCACTACGACTACTTCTTGCTTGAGAAATTCTAGTACTTGGATTTAATGAGTACCCTGTTGCCATGGCCTAATTACTACAAATGGATTACAACTGTACCACATACTGAAGCTTATTTAATATTTATCACGTTAGCCGATAGTAAATGTGCAGATGCATACCTGCTCACTACAAAATAGACAGAATCCGGTTTGGCTTGGATGGCAGTTTTGGTGAATCCAAGCTTATCAGCAGGCCACAGCTCATCTCCGAAAAAGCTGCTCGTGTACAGCACTTGATCCCCAGCTTTCAATCCAGCTCTTGCTGCGTTTCCACCACCTTCTACTGCCTGGAACAACATGTTCATATCCAAAAATTAATTATTCCAATGTTGGCAAGTCAAAATATTCTTCTTCATACACACGCACAACATTTTTATTGCCGATATATATATTATATGCACAAGTATATCTTTTTTTCTTGTTCTTACTGTGATGATGACTCCGCCGCCAGTTTTTTGTCCCAGGGTGAGGCCCAGGGGCTTGTCGACCTCGACCTCGATGTTCTTGGATGCGCCCGCGGTCCTTGCGCTGATCTCCAGCACTCTCCTCCCTCCGCCGGCGGCTCCATTTCTCCACCCCCTGCCCCTGATCCTCCCATCCACCACTGAGGAGAAGCTCCTCACCTCCAACAGAGGCAAGCCATGAAACGAAGTTTTCTGCTCACAACAGCACGTCCTTGCATTTCTTAGCACAATATCCTCAAGGTACAGTTGAAACTTGGGAGCATGAACAATAAGAGGCGAACTCAGTTCACCTGGTTGCAGGGAAGCAGGCACGGATTGGAAGTTGCAGAGGGGCCTCTAAGGGAGTTGCTGGAGATGGCAGCAGCGGTAGCAGCAGCAGTGGCAGAAGAAGCCGCCGACATGGCTGGAGCGATCGGTGGTCAGAAAACGCCGTAGTCTGGGAGAGTTGGAGCATGGAGAAGACAAGAGATGGATCGATGGCTTAAAATGGTGGGAGGAGAGCGAGCAGGAGCGAGTTTGTCGTCTCGGTCGTGTTTCTGTGGACGCGAAAGAGCAGGGAGAGGATGAGAGTGGGCGCAGGGCGGGGGTGCGCGCGTGGGGCGTCGCGGACCACTAAAAACTTTAACTGGAGAAGGACGCGAGCGTGGCGAGCACAGAGCGAGTGCACTCTCAAGTTTTGCACAAAAAAAAATTGTATTAACTTTCCTTAACGAAAAAATGAGTATTAAAATTTCAGCAATAAGCTCCGATAGCACGGATTTCAGGAGAGATAAAAAACAGCACCTTATTTTTTTCGTTTTTTAAAATTATAATAGCTAGTAAATTTGTATGTTATTGGGAATGAAGAATAAAAAAAAGAATTAACAATAAGCTTTGCAAGTTTTTTAGTTATTTATACAGAAATTTCTGTTCCTCTTTCAAGCGTCTGGGTTCCACTTGAAAATAAATATATATTTGTAATCTTGAAACTTTTTAAAAGGATTTGTTTGCTCTGTTTCTTCGAGACCCGAGAAAGATATATAAATTAAAAATAAAAATAAAAACAAAAATAAAACCATTTCGATGTTCCTGCGTGTACTCGGCCTGCTCTTTTGTTCTTGGACTGGCCAATGCCCAATTGCCTACGTTGGAGCTATTGAGCCCACACCAAGTGCACAATTATTGAAATATATGTTTGGCGACATGCATGATAACAAGTTGAAGACGAAGTATAAACAAATCATAATTAATACGCAGCAGGAATGTGAACTACCTTCAACTTTTGAATGATATAATTTAAAGTAAAAGGATATTGGATGCTCTGCTAACGCCTCTTATTCACACATGTATTCATTAATTGTGATATATTATACTCGTCAACTATGCTATATATATATATATATATATATATATATATATATATATGTGTGTGTGTGTCTGTGTGTGTGATGCATAATTAGTTGACTGGTAAGTTATGCTTACTCAGCAAGTTGCACCATGCATGTTCATGAACAAGTATAACTCGATCATAGGTAAAGTAAACTTCTTCAATTAATTAGTTAATCAGATAGATCGAGTAATCAATTAGTTAATATTTCGTATAATTAATTTACTCCAATAATTATAATGTCTCGATGCCTTTTAATTAGTGGGATAATGTTTTGTTGTTGTTGCCTTAGCACAAAGCTTCTAGCTCTCTGATAAAAAAAGTTACTTGAATGTGTTTGAGTTGGAAATTTTTGGAGTGAATTAAAAATCGTGAGTGTGACCCAATTCCAAAATAATTTGGGCCTTTACATATATAATTACTAATTATAGAAAGCACTTAAAATATCATAAGCTGGGCACTCGACGAATTTAAGAATAGAAATAGTAAAGCCAAAAAAATTGCCATTAAAATGGTGCTAGTGTTAGCACTGAAATATAGAGTTGGAAGTTAAAACTTGGACTTAATTTTTTCTCTCCGTGTTAGTTCTTTTGACGTTGAGTTTGGTATTGATTCGAGAAATGTAATGATATATTTGATGCTTCTTAGTTTCAAAATAAGACATCTTTATAAGAGTAGAATGGTAACTAAAGATGATCATTTTTTTATATGTGCAAAATTATAACTTTTGCCCTCGGATAATATTATGGTAAAAAGTAAAATATAAAATTATTAATTTTGTTCTTCCTAACAGCTTAAATTTTTAGAAAAATATTAATTAGCACATCAAATTTTAACATGATAAGATATCTCAATTAAAGATCTTGAGTTCAAATCTCATTAAAAAAGGTGAGCTGGGATGTTGCTAATCACTCTAATTACTAACCTAATTAGAGTTTATCATTTCTTTCTATCCGAATATCAATTAGTCATATGATGAAACCTTTTGGCACCGATGAGTTAGATCGAGATGCTAATCACAAAATAGATTAATTTTTTAACAAAACTAGCCTTACTTACCTCCGGATCCGCTAGCTCACGTATCGTGATCAAGAACTTTATATTTATATTTGTTACTTGGATGACAAAAAGAGTTAATAAGTAAGAGATCATTGTTAAGGGATCTTACTATTGTTTCTGACTTCTGAGTATATATTAGGAATTATGGTGCAGGTCAGAGGGCTTACAGTTCAAAGTGATCTAAATTCTAAAAGGAGACCGTGATTTCCATTGACATATCATCAGTATTGACTCCATCGCCGGTAGCAAGTAAAAAATTGTAAAAAGATCAAAACCGAGAAGCGCAGGAAAGGAAGAAAAAAGAAGTAGAGAATTGAGGAGTTGTTACATCTATATGTATTATTTTCATTGAACTTTTTGTTGTCCGAGAAATTTTAATTCCGTTTAATCGAATTCATCTTGACCGAATAGATCAGAAAGTCCGGCGAAGATTTTCGGAAACTTCATGCGTGGCATTTGGGGTAGTCCGGAGGAGGAGGAGGGAGTGTGGAATCGGCCGTGCCGCCGCTTTCGACCTCGAAGGCCATCGCCATCCCTTTCGGCAGATGCGCGTCGAAGTGACAGTGCAAGAACCACACACCTGTTCATGGATCATCCATGTCATGCATGCAGATGCAGAGAATTTATTTCGAATAATTAAAGCAACCAATTGAGCGATCGATCGACGTATACGCACGCAGTATACATAAGTAATTTGCATGCATGCAGTCACTTGCACGTAGACTTTACGTACCTGGGTTGTCTGCGACGAACCGGATGACCGCCCATCCTCCGACGGGCACGGCGATGGTATGTCGGACCTGCGGGTTCACCACGTTGAACTCTGCCGCCGCCTTGGAGTCGTCGTAGTTGCCGTACCCCTGGGCCAGAACGAAGAAGTCGTAGCCGTGCAGGTGGATGGGGTGGCTCTCCAGCCCGTTCAGCGCCGTGCCCTGCAGCACCATCTCCACCGTCGCGTTGTAGCGTAGCCGCTTCACCCTCGTGGCCTTCGCCGTCGGGAACAGCGCGTAGTTCTGCATGTTCTCCCTGGCCGTGTAGTTGTACGCCACCGGCGGCCGGTCGGGGAAGTCCGAGGTGTAGACGCCCTCCGTCCCGAAATAGTGTGCCTCCAGCAGGGAGACGGCACCGGAGGGGAACTCGAACGACACGTTGTTAAGGCTCGACGCGATCGCGCGCAGGGGCGACGTCCGGTTGCACCTGATCTGGTCGGCCTCGCAGGGGAGGCTGCCCATGGAGACCGTGACGAACATGCGCTCGTCGACGTGATGCGGGACGGGGGACCCCGCCGCGGCGAGGCCCCTCAGGCCAGTGTAGAAGCGGTGGGCGACCGGGGTGTCCACGAACGACGGCAGGGCGGGCATGAGAGGTCGCCCGGAGGCCGGCGCTCCGGGGACGTACTCGACGACGGCGGTGGTGGTGGTGCTATCGATGATGGAGAGGGGATCGGGGCGAGGGATGTTGCTGATGTAGACGTGGGAGGCCATGTAGTAACGGCCGGGAGGGGCGTCGGCGGCGACAAGGGCGTCGATGGTCTGGCCGGGGGCCAGGACCAGTACGTCGGAGGAGTAGGGCTCGGTGTAGCCGGAGTCGGCAGAGACGACCGTGAAGTTGTGGCCGGCGAGACGCAGGAACATCATGCTGTTGACGGCGGCGTTGATGACGCGGAGAAGGTACGTCTTGCCCTGCTCCACTTGCAGCCTCAAGGTTTCTGCATCAACGTGTTATTTTAATTACAAAACTATTTTTTTTCAAATATATTAAGATAATTTATGTTACATTTATTGTCAATCTCTGTTTTTTTCTTTTTTTAATTGAACTCACGATTAGAAGAACAAGGGTAGAGGTCGCCGGGTCTTCCATTAATGGTGTAGGCATCGGACTTGATCACCAGCGTCCCGGCCAAGTAGGCGTTCATCTCTATGTCCACCACGTTCGCGTTATACCACTCACCTGCGTTCTTGTGCAACGCATGCACATCAACTAATGCAAGCAGTATTCAAAACATGTATATATAAATGAAAAAGACTAATCTACATAATAATATATTACACTAACATTTATAATAAATCGATCGATCTTGCATGTAAATTATATAGTAAAAATATTTTATATATATATATTCTCCGTTAAAAGCAATGATAATATATATGTTAAAATTAATTAGAAAATTGCATGACAATTCGTTATATTGTAGATATATATTACCTAGTAAAATGGGGAATTCCTTGTGGGGCATGGGGAATGGATATCGTTTGCCTTGTGCCGGGAGGACGATGAGAGCGCCGTAGACGGTGGCACGGAGGGACGAGTCGTGGGAGTGCCACCAAAACGTTCCCTCTTGGCCCGTTACGTTATACCTGTAAGTGTAACTGTGCCCCGGTTGTATCGGGCACTGCGTTATCATGGCCACCCCGTCGTACCAGTTGCTCAATCGTTGGAATATTCCGTGCCTAATTAATTCCACCGAAGACAAAATCATCTCATCGTTATAAATGATTATCTCATGATTTTATGACACGAGTCTTTTTTTCTCACTCATGCCAAGTTGACAAATTTTTCGGGTAAATTACACGAATGATCCCCCAACTTTAAGTCGATTTTCAATTGATCCATCAATTTTAATTTATAACCAGAACGTCCTCATCTTTTATTTTGTTGCACGATTAGTCCTCTTGACTGGTAATAGTGAGTTTTTCGGTTGCCTTGCATACGTGGCCAACACGTCAGCCATTTCTCCCTCATCCACGTCATTTAAGTCATCCACGTCATTTAACACTCCAAATCAAGTAAATTACACGGATCGTCCTCTAACTTTTAATCGATTTCTAAATAGTCCCCCAACTTTAATATTATTGCACGATTCATCCACTTGACCAGTAAGAAATAGTTTCCCGATTATCTTGCGACGTAGCATAATAAAATATAATACAAAATTTTAACTAGCTGACATCACTTAATAAAAAATATTATAAAATTTTCAGGACGTGGATGAGCTGGTAGAGGAGGGGTGTCGCCCCTCCCTCTCCAAGCTCGTCCACTGGCGAGCTTCGCACAAGGGGCACTAACGCCCCCTCGAGAGTTCGTCAGCGCTCCTATCATTTTTATTTTTTTATAGTCTCTCAATTTTGAATCGTTTAGGATCGTCGACGAACTTTCGAAGGAACGTTAGCGCCTCTTGTGCAAAGCTCGCCAGTGGGCGAGCTTGGAGAGGGGGCCGGCGCCTCCTATGCCAGCTCGCCAAAGAGCGAGCTTGGAGAGGGGGGCCGACACCCCTCCTCTGCTAGCTCGTCTACGCTATAAAATTTTTATAATATTTTTCATTATGTGATGTCAGCTAGTTAAATTTTTTTATTATATTTTATTATATCACGTCGCAAGATAATCGAGAGATTGTTTCTTACCGGTCAAGTGGATGAATCGTGCAATAATATCAAAGTTGGGGGACTATTTAGAAATCGATTAAAAGTTGAGAGACGATCCGTGTAATTTACCTGATTTGGAGTGTTAAATGACATGGATGACTTAAATGACGTGAATGAGAGAGAAACGGCTGACGTGTCGGTCACGTATGCAAGGCAACCGAGAAATTCACTATCACCGGTCAAGAGGACTAATCGTGCAAGAAAATAAAAGATGAGGGACACTCTGATTATAAATTAAAGTTGGAGGACCAATTGAAAATAGACTCAAAGTTGTAAGACCATTCGTATAATTTACCTCCTTCGTTGAAATTAACGTGCCAACTACTAACTAATTTTTTAAAAAAATTAAGTTGATGAATTGACATTAAAGAAATGGAAAATTGAGGCCTGTCCAGTGAATGCTCATGTTGTACGGCGACTCATTGATGACCTTGACGACCAACGTGTCGCCGTCGGTGACGTATATCGTCGGCCCCGGCAGCCGCCCATTCACTCCGGTGATGATGGTCTCTCGGCATAAACGTCTTACGGGGAAGTTTGAGACCTGACCAAAATTTAAAAAGCAATCACGCATACGTTTAAAAATTGTGGAAAATAATATTGAAGGAAAGATACGAAAAGTAGAGATATTACGAAAGGTCGTTGATAGAGAATAAACGATATATAAATTTTCATGCAATTTAAGTTTGATTTGATGTGAAGGAATTTGATCACGTAAATTAGTTACATGCTTGAGAAAAGTAATGCACGAGTTGCGTTCACGTGTCCGACACGTGACACACGAGCCTTTGAATCCTTCTTCGTGCAAGTAAAAAACATTAGTTTCTTAGATTGCGAAGTACCAGCTAATCCATTCAGAATCTAGTGACTACACACCGCATCTGGGTATAAGTGAATTATATATCAGAATGAAAAAAAAAAGAGTTGAAAGCAACCCATCTTGAATGCTCAACTAAGATATTTCTAAATCCAAATAAATATCCATCACAACGACTAATCAACTCAGGTCGTACCTTATAACTACGAAGAATAAATTAAACATTCGAGCAAGAATTAATACCACCTAACACATCGACCTCGTTACTATCTTCCACTTTATCGATAAATTTATCTTTCTGTTTTAAAATCAAAAGAAGATGCTGTAAGAAAGAACACGACGAAAAAAGAAATGCAAACAATATGAAACATGACATTTCTCGCGTAAGGCTTTGAGAGTTACACTTTTATGGAAAAAAATCATAATCTAATTAATGACTAATCACCAAAGTTGGCGGAGGCTAACGTACGTATATAAACAATTTATAATAAAAAATGTGATACATGTATGTCGTGTGTGTATTTTTATTTATTTTTCTTTTTTAATATAAAAAAAGACTGAAAATAGAGAACAAAGACATGATAAATGCAAGCAATTTGAAACATGAGATTTCTCAAGTAAAGATTCGGATCGATTACATGGAATGTGTGCTTCACTACTGCAGCATCCGCCGGGTAATTGTGGCCAACAGCAAAAGCGATCACTAACACCATTAGCCACCGAGCCATGAGAGAGAGAGAGAGAGAGAGAGAGAGAGAGAGAGAGAGAGAGGGAGAACAGTGCAACTATACAAGCTCAGAGTCTAGTGGACTTGTTATATACATGTTATGCTTGTAATGGAGTTGATAAAAAAGTAAAAACAAAGAGAGGAAAGCACGTTGGAAGTAGGTGAGACATTGACTTAATTACTCGCAAGGTTGAATTCTTTGTATTGGTTTCTGTCGTGGTAGATACCAAAATTTTCTGATGTAGGGTTGAAATAATTAATATCACTCGCACGCAACTTACTACAATTAATTTGTCGTGCTGTTTCCCATCAATAATTAATCAAAAGGTTTTTGGCATGCACGTAGATTTCCCACGTAGAGTTCATTTTTCTTCTGTGTTTGTTCAATTGGCTGCGTATAACTTTGGGCGTTTGCTGTTACCAACTATCTTACTTTTGGAATGATTACACTTTTGTAATTAGATAAGTTTAATCGAATTGCAAAAAGTCAGAAGATGGTTTTTAATCTTGGCGACATCTTTGATACAAATCCATCATTTAAGGGTCTCATCGAGGAATGTCGAGACTTCTCAATTTGCTCTATTCCACTTATATTTATAATATTTTTTCCCTAATGAAAAATAAGTCAATTAATACAGAACAAACATGACCTCTCGATTTATAAATTAAATTGTGTGTCTTCACATGTTTTCTACTAATTGGTTTGCTTGCTCCCCATATGTGGTTTCCTTGCACACTTTACTTTCTTTGCTTCTTGGGCACTTAATTAGTGATTTCATGGACTTTGGCTATACAACTGAATTAATTAACTTAAGGAGTGCAAATTTTAGTTTTATGAGAGGAAGAACTATTCTCCTAAGTTGTCAACACAAAACTCATTTTGCTGTGCTTAATATTGCCAAGATCGCTCCGTTACTGATACAAAGGATCTCTTCATTCAAGTTTGATTATTTATACTCTATAATTAACGTCGTTCTCCTTTGTAACACTTGGATAGATGTTGCGTTAGCAAATGTACTTGTTCAACGCTTATTGCATGGAATTGCACCAAGCGGTCAACGTCACCTGCAACTGTTGGAGCTATCGAATAACCAAAGTCGGCAAAAACAAAACAAAAGAGTCATGATTATGTTACCTAAACTAGTACTTACTAACCCAGAACTGATTTGGAGTTCCAGTGAAAAAAATATATACTAAAAAGAATTAAGAATTCTGAGTTCAATTTTAACCCTCGTCCTTTTTTTTAATGTACTAGATTGATAACATAATTTGTGAATGAAAAATGACTAATTAAACCCCAACCATAGTTTTCATTTTTACACCCAGGCCACATAATATGGCCTATTCACAGACAATCGAATTGACGATTTGAAATTTTGAATTTCGAACTTACTAACTATTTTAACTCCGCCTATATTTTATAGTTAGTCCCAAGTCCGGATAAAGGAGGAGAGTTGTGTTAGATCCCGACAGCCAGCGTAAAACCCTGTTGAACATGAATTAAACCATGCAGCCGACCCCACCTAATAGGATAAGGCTTTGTTGTTGTTGTTGAACTTACTAACTATTTTCCTAATTAACTCTGGTAAGCGTTTGTTCCATTTGCTAATTTATGTACAGTTTCATCTCCACCAAAATAAAAGACAATGAATAAATAACATGAACGGCATCACGGCACAAACATAACGCACGAGTCTTCATGCAATATTGTCCACAATAACATGTTACAACCACAAAACGCAGAACTAATCATCCCTCATTTAAGAATTTTATCGATGTTATGATTTGGAAAGCATGCAGCCGATCATTATTTAAAACTACCAACATTCCATTATTAGACACCAAAATAAACATCACCTTTTCATAGTCACCCCAGCAGCACTAATCCTTTATGAATACAAGGATCACATGCACGTATTACTAAGTTGTTCATTGTGCCATGAGTAACATATGAAAGGCCAAACATAGGTAAGAGGAAATATAACTAGTTGACTGAAACAAAGGCTCAGAGGTCAGCCACGGTCCCCCAGTCGTTGATTTTCACATTCTCAATGATGGTGCATGGCAAATAAACAGCAATTGCGATGGCAATTTTATTCCATATTGAAATCGAGGAGTGTCTCCTTGGCCAAGATCAGAAGTAGCAACTTGAAATATATGAAGACCCATTTCCGAGTCACTTCATGATGCACGTAATCCAGGATAATCTCCTTGAAGAAACCATAAACTTGCCAGTACACTGACATGACCAATACAGATGTCGTCAACTTTGTTTTAGATATAAGCAGCAATGCTGGTATCAGGGCATATGTAAGCTTAATGGAGAGTTCCATTTGCTTTACTTTGAAACTTTCAAGCCCCAGACTGCTTTTCCGCACTTTGTTAAGGGTACCTTCTAATGGACTAAAAGCAACAGTACTAGCTGGGTTAACTAGTTTCTGCAGAAAATGAGAAAAAACATAAACATCAATTGCCACAAAATATCTTAGCAAAACGAGAACAAGGTGAAGATATATACATTCTTCTCCGATGAGAGAGGCGAATCAGGACTTTTATCAGCCTGAGATCCGCCAGCTTTCATAGAAAAATGACGCAGAAAAGTTTGTGAAACTGTAGGACCAACAGAGAAAGGAAGTTGTGCCAAATAAGCCCCAGCGCTGCAGTTCTGCATCGGAAGAAAGAGTGAAGCCATGAAGGTATATTCAGAGTAAAGGGAAAAGCAATGCGAGAGGAGTTTACAGATTAACAATTAGACAGTACTTCTAAAAAACAATGAAGATGGTATCTAATCAGTATAAATACACGTTTTGGCAGCTTTCACAATAATTGTCAATATGGCCACAGGAAATATGAAATATCTGTGTATGGAAATAGAAGACACTAGATACATTAAGAATATTATAGAATTTTTGCTTACATTTAACACACATGGTAACAAAATGCACTGTTCACACTTCGTTAATGCTTTTGAAAAGAACACACATCATTAACCAAAAGATGGTGCATCCTAGAGCGAAAATATCACCCTGGACCAGAAATCAGATGGAGAAACATGGTTGCTATTCAATTGCACATCTGACATCTGGTCAAGTAATTATTATATACTACAACACTGTCTTAAGAATATGAAACATATGGATAATTCAGGACTTATGTCTATTCAACTTGCAAGATCTCCTCTATAAGACATATGGCTCTGCTAAGGAGTTTGAAGAGGTGACGATGGCTATGGGAGCTACAAGGAGAGCAAGATGATCCTTGTCAGGCTCCACGGATGACTGCAGTAGCCCTGTGGCATTGGAGTCCAATGCTTCCAAGGCTCCAACAAATGAAGATAGTGACATGGAATGTCCAGGAGCTTGTGAACAATACCCGGCAATCAGTCGAAGGAATGTCTCTATGACAACGGAAGGCAGATATGACAAGAATACAAAAAACCAAGTTAGAACTGGTTGACCAGCACATGTCAAGGAGAATTTCACTTCAGATCCCGGTGCAGATTAAAATATGTGTGGTTATTGAGATGACCATGACTGTCCACATGGTGCTACAGATTGAGATGAGCCCTGGAGGGGTCTTTCAGGAATGAGGATGCTTCTCGATTGATGTGTGTTTGCCGGCAGATTTTTGGTGATATTCCATAATCAGTAACAGGACGAGAAATCCAATCCTAGACATCAAGAGAACAGCAAGCTATGATATTAACTTTTCTATCATCTATTTGGTGTCAACTGTCAACCCAAATATTTAAAGGAGGACAAGACTATGTTGAAAAATGTTTTCTCAATAGCTAGATTTCTGTTGGATCCGGCGATGATATGACAAATTCAATAGTAACGATGTGATTTAGATATGCTCATATAAAGCTGTATGAGTGCACTTGGCTTTCATGCTTTATCCCCTACTAAAAACAGGAATATGAATATTTATTGCCATTTAATATCTTACCAGACAATTTTCTGACAAGATATCTTACCTACTGCATTTTACTTGATGAAAACACCAACAAAGAAGAGGAATTTTCTGAACAGAAGTGTTTGGTTTAAATCACTACAACAAGATATCTTGGATATATATTGCATTTTTCACATTGCTCTGCTCCCATTTTGAATGAGAATATGGCAGTTGTTCACTGCATTAACAGTTTTTTTAGGGGTGTATTAACAATTATACAGATTATACACTTGCTGTTTCAACTTTCACGAGTACTAACATGGACAAAACAAAAATAACCCTATGCACAAAAGGTATGCAGCAGAACTATGAGAAGAGAAAAGGAAACCTGCACGGTAAATTTGCTGGATTAAAAAATGAAATAACACGGGAAAAAAATAAGGCAAAAATATGTATAGCACTAATCACAACAGCAATGTAATAATGATAAGAACAATATGTCAAGCAGGTAGGAAGGAAAAATGATGGTTAACATCAGTTGTTATAATTAGGAGATGTAAAGGGAAACAGACAGCAAAAAGTAATAGACGGAATGAAAGTTTTATGCTCCTGCATTCTATACTAGATGAACTTGCTGGGCTATACATACACAACTTTAAGATATTTCACACTGATGAATTAAGACAAATTAACAAACATTAGCAAGTGGATAAACATCATTGCAATTGGAAGCACAAAAAGATCAATCAAGTCCACAAGTAAAGAACTACTTCATATACAATTCTTTAGGAGAGGCATGGATGCTTGGGGAGAATTAGAGGACATCCACAATTTCATTAGTGAGGGAAAGACCAGGACACATATGGAAACAAAGTCTCGAAGTAAATCATAGAGTCCAAAAAAAAACATATGTGACTGGACAAACAGATAAATTAACCACTAGAACTTAAATAATAGTAATGGATGGATACTGACTTCGGATAGTCATCCTTTACTCTCTAAAAAAAGGGTTAAGTGTTAGTCAATCTGATTTTAAGATTCTTCATATCTCATCTCAGGCATAACAACCTTGTCACTATAGAAGGTGTCCTTATAGCATTTACCTTCAATAATATTTGAACATTATTACACAGCCTGATTAGCACCTTGGTGTTTCTTTGAGTAGCATTGTGATGCTACTATATTTTGATTATTGAGGGAAACAGAGAAAAAAGTGATGAGCCACACATATGCTGCCAGATTCTGGTTCCGCAGCAAACTGGCTTCCTTTCCAAACATTGGCCTGTCATGGAAACATTACCACTAGCGAAAATACCTAAAGATCCATTATACCCAGGGAAGATTAATATGATATAGGATTAAATGGGTCTCCTACCTACTTAAATGGGTAGGAGGATCCTACCTACATTGGACGTCGTCCCATCATCCGATCAGAATGGACGGCACCCGGAAGAGCGCGGTTCAGGCGATTAGGGAAGGCGTAACCCGTTCGGTCCAACTGTTATCTCTGGTTCATTCGTGATTCTGTCCTACCTATTTCCTCAAAAAAGAGGTGATCCCTCTCTTCTCATTTCTGCCCTAGCTGTCGACCTCACGCCGCACGGGGACCTCGCCGGCACCTCGCCAGACGATCCTCATCTGGCGCTGCACGAGCAGTGGTCGCCACAGCAGAAGCACCTCACCTTCTCATTGCAGTTGCAGGACGCGAACCCGTTGACATCACACCGCATGAACAACCTTGCCAGCGCCACAGCAGGAGCACCTGGCCCTCTCGTCGCGGCAGCAGGATGCGATCCTGTTGGCCTCACGCCGCTGGCACAGGAACCTTCAACGATATTCATGAATAAGGTTGCCAGGGAACAATCCTCGTCGCCGCCGCACAAGCCAGTGGTAGCTGCCGCAGGAGCCATCTCATGCCCTAGTCGCCACCACACAAATAGAGATCGCTGCCGCAGGAGCCCCCTCGCGACCACCCCCCGTTCACGAGACCTCGGGTGTGTAGGGCAAAGAGAGAGAGAGAGAATACCATGAAAACTCCTTATTTGAATCACTGCTCATATGGTTGAACCACCGGTTTTTTCCTTAGAATCCAATTGACCCACGCTTTAGTTGATCAGCGCTGATCTAATAGGTAGGAGGCTCCTACCCACTCAAGTGGGTAGAAGCCTCATTAATTCCTATTATATAAGGACCTATCCAGTTTCTCTAACAGGATTAGAATCTTAGCAGCGACATTTCATTTGGATCCAATTACTAAAATAAGTACATAACTTTAACCAAATATATATCAAGAAATATATAACTGAAGGTTCACGTCTGTATGCATTAAATAACACTAGTTATGACAGATGCTTAATCTAGCCTACCATATGAAATGAGGTATACTAGACTCATTTTTCATTAGAATTGAAGTCTTAAATCTGTATGCATTAGAATCTTAGAAAGGACCAAACAAGTGCTTAGATCTTGGCAAGGACATTTAACTCGGATCCAATAAGTAATGACTAAAAGGGGCACATAAATCTAACAAAAAAGACATTGACAAACATAAAACTGAAAGCTCAAGTCTGCAGGCATTAAATAAAGCTAACAGATGCTTACTCTAGGTTACAATACAATATCAGGTGCACAAAACTAATTCTATTTTTTTAGGTTAAAAGGGAGACATAAGACCTAGAACAAAGAAAGGAAATATAATTATGAAAATAGGGGCACACAACACTCATGGTAGAATTTGAATCCGAGACTACTTGGTCTATGGATCAAGGGGTGTGCCTCTGCACTAAACATCAAAGTGAGTTTCCTCAAAATCTTAGCTAAAAGTGTCATGATTCCTATTAGGAAGTGGGTTTCTTTTTCAAGGTGACAGATACACAAAGGTTCTATCATGCAAGTGTTTAGATGTCCTCGTCATTTTTGTTCTGATACATTTCTTCATTTGGTATGTCCTCGTCATTTTTGTTCTGATACATTTCTTCATTTGGTGGTCTTTGCATTCCTTGCATTTTGATGGCAGAACCTTTTGAATGTGTGAACCAGTCAATGCAATTGCTCAATCTCAATGTCAGAATTCTTGTTGTACTATATTTTTTTTTAGAACAAGGATGGTCAACCGAATGTTGTGGTTCTCATTCGTATATGTATTAATTAAAGAGATCATATGTACAAGTGTAAGCTTTTAAGGAAAGAGTAACAAAAAAGGTGGAGTAGCGTAAAACCACTAACCAAACCTTAACTCACTAAGCAGAAAAGAAATGTGGTGCACAATATTCTCTACATGACGTTTCTCCTCATAAAAAAATCTTGTTGTACCATCCATTGTGACTTATAGCTGTACCTAAGCTACAACTGTGCTCTCATGATTTTTCTAACAATGTGGTATTTTAATTATGAGTTATTTATTGATTTTGCGCTGTTTGAGTCCCTTGCACTTTACTGGCTGAATCTTAATTCTAATGCCATATTTCTCAATATTAATGTCAGATGTCTTCTTGTACTAGTCATTGTGATTAAGAGGTGCATCTGAGCAATAATTGTTCTACCATAACTTTTCTCATACAAATTAGTATTTATATAGATTGTACATGGCTGTAAGGCACACTGCAAACATGAACCGCTATGTGCTCTCAGGAATCACGTAAAATATTAAGTTAAGAATTCCTATCTCATAATTACATATCAGAACCAGGACTATCACCGTACTGGCTTTGTTTGGATATTTCATGAACAGGATGAATTTGGTGGCCATAATATTTCTCAAAAAGAAATTTGGTGGCCATATTATTACACGAATTAGGAACCAGCATTAGTATCAATAGATCAAACAGCATGACGGTATCAAATAAAATCCAGAATGCTAAACATAAACAAATATCTCTTTTTGCATTTTCTTCGCTTACAGACTTTCCCGACCTCCGCCTATGTATGTTTTATAGCCGGTCCCAAGCCCGGATAAAGGAGAAGGGTTGTGTTAGGCCCAGCGTAAAATCCTGTCGAATCTCATGAAGATGGATCAACGAGGCGTATGATCCACGTAGCCGACCCCACCTAGTGGGATAAGGCTTTGTTGTTGTTGTAACAGACTTTTCCGACCTCGCCAAACATCATCTTACTCCCACCGCTCCTTCCTCTTCCCGTCCTAACTTCTTCCCTTGTCCATTTTTTTCTATTTCCCTCTTTTATTTATCCAGTCTCCTTAATCTAAAATCGTTGCAGTTAATACCAAAGTTCAATTTTTTTTTGTTTCTAAGAAAACTAATCCAAAGAACAACTATATCCTAAGCATCGCTAGAGAAAACCACACCTCCAATGGATCGCCGTAACGAGAATGACAGAGTGGGGATGAGGGGAAAAAGGCGAACCTTTCCGGAGTCGATACTGCGGAACAGCGAGCCGCGGGACGAGTGCAAGGGACCAGCGGCGACGACAGAGGCTGGTAGATCAGGCTTCGGCGGCGCCGATCCCGCGGCGGGCTTGGGATCCGGGAGCGGGCGGGAAGCGAGGGAGTGAAGAGATCCGAGGCATTGGGGAGATGAGGAGGCGGCGGCGGCGGGATCCGTGGTGGCGCCGGGGTAGCGGAAGCGAGCGAGGGTGAGGGTTTTGGATCGGACCAAGAGACGGGACGCCATCGCCGTGTTCGGCAGCCGGAGGAGGCGGCAGAAGCGGAGGCAGAGAAGAGTAAAGAGACGAGAGACGGTGGAACGCGAACCCCACAAGAAAAACCAAAACCGGGGTCGAGCGTCATGTTTCAGGAGGCGGAGGAGGGATTTATTATTAATTATTAATTAATAAATGCATATACTGCGCCAGCATGTATCGTCACCCGGGCGTGTACCCTATAATATGTATGGACTGTATTGCTGATGTGTCGCGCGGGTCCAGCAATAGAGGTGGGTAAAAGTAAAAGGGTTTCGTTCATTCGACTTCGTTCAAACGAACAAAAAAGTAAAATTCACGGTCTAAATTAGACGTCCTTCAACTTTAACATTTATTCATTGATGCATTTCAAATTTACTTTGCAACACGAATATTTTTAATTTTTTAATTCATTTCATCCGATATCTTCTTATCTACAATCGACAATTATTCAATCACAAAGTTATCATGACGCTGACTCTAATATACAGTGATATGACAATATTTTAAAAATTAAAAAAAATAATTAAAAAACAAACGAGCTCCCATGGGGGGGTTTTTCTCGACGCGATCAAAGGGGGGCCTCGACCTCTCCTCCCCTTCTGCGACCTCCGACGAATAGCAAAAAGGGGACGAGTCAATATTATCATTTTAAAAATATTATTATCATTATCATTTTATTTTATTACATAAGAACAAAAATATTTAAAGATGATAGTAGTAATCAAATAATGATAATCATAATTTATTTTATACTAGTGCTATTTGTATCAGGCAAGGACGACGCCATAAAAAAATTGAGGAGGCAAAACATATTAAAGATTAAAATATACATACTAAATATTAAAAGTATATCATAAATAATAAATATATGCTGCATTTAACTTAATTTAGAGGGTACCAAAATTGAATTTTTTTTCTATAATTATGTAAAAAATATATATAAATATATGGTATATAAGTTGATGACTCGGATAAGTATCTATTTTAGGTTGGACTGGATAATAGTAAAATATTATATTTGTTATGATATAGTAAATCAAGCTATGATATTTTGACTATATATATATATGATGCCAAAATGTAATTATACAAAAAATAATAATCATAAATGTATAATTGATTTTAAGATTTGATATTAAAATTATTATACACTTAATAAATTAAAATTTTATTGAATTTGATTGTTATATACAAAATTTTTATTGGTTAATTTTTTTTGCATTTCATATCTTTATTTTTATGTTAAAAACAACAAATACATATTTTTCTTCAAAATATTATAACAAGATATTATGGTTGGTGGGCGGAGGCGGGGGAGGACCCCAAGGTATTGCATGATTCCATCCAGGTATGAGTTCAAATTAAATCGAAAATGATAATAGTAGTTGTGGTTCTTTTTTGAGATGAAAATAACTTTTAGCAAAACATATTTTAGGAAAGTGATTCGTTTTAATGAAATTCAAGTAATAATGCATTTCCTGATGATCGATGATTATGAATTTTTTTATTCAATATTAAATCATAAAAAGTTCAAATTATGTTTTGAAATGGATTTATACTAAATCCCTGGTATTTTCATTTTCGACCGCTACTATTAGAAGGATGCGACGATTTTTTATCATTGCCAGCTCCCAATGTATTTATATATGGAAAGCAATTGCGGCGTTATGAGCTTTGAATCTAGGTAGTAAAATCAGACTTGGGTTCTTTTGACTGGCGGCTGAATTCCCAGCATAAAATGGAATTACTTTTACAGAACCAATTTAAGGGATGCTTTTATGTGTTCTACTGCCACCAACCCCCCTCTTCTTCTTCCTACCCCCAAATCAGCCATCGACTGAGCAGGCAAAAGACGAGAGACAGAGAATTGAGAGCATGGGGGTGGAGGCAAAGATCGCGCCGTCGATGCTGTCGTCGGACTTCGCCAATTTGGCGTCCGAGGCCGATCGTATGGTCCGTTTCGGCGCCGACTGGCTCCACATGGACATCATGGTACGAGCCTGCAAAAGAACCCTCTTGCGTAGTTCTTCGCCCTCTTATTTGCTTTTGGGGCTCTCAATTCTTGTCATTTATTTACTGAAGATCCCATTTCATGGCTGTCCTAGTCAGAAATAGGAATCTTTATTTCCTTGATCGCCAAGTATGATGCTCTCCTGGTTGATGCAATGTTTGCATGTGCATCTACGTCATCTCAGGTTTTGATGTTCGAGTACTATGACCGACAAAAAAAAAAGACTCTTTTTAGTGTTTAAGGTTGTTGTTCCAATTAAATCGGTGCAGAAATAATGGAAAAAACTCTTTTTGGTGTCTAAGGTTGTTGTTCCAATTAAACCGGTGCAGAAATAATGACTGTTGCTGCATTGTGAATTCATAGCGAGTATTGATTAAGATGGAAAGATTATGTTTCTGTTCTCTTCTTGCAGCGTATGACCACCAATATGGGATAGTAAAGATTGTTTATTCTAAGATTTGCATGCAGTTAGATCCTTCATCTTTATGTGGATTTAGGACTAGGGCCCGTTGGTTCAAATAAAGAGAAGGGAAGGGGAAGGGAAAGGGAAAGAAGGAAAATGAGAGAGAACTGTTCATTTGGATGAAGCAACTAAAGGGGAGAGAATAAAAATTTAGTAATGCTTTTTTATAGACAATTATGTCATTCTCATTCATATATGTAATTATATTTAAATTAGATATGGTCATTAGTTATTTACCCTTTTTCCACCCCATTTTGGAAGGGAAAGAAAAATGCGATATTGGAGGGGAAATGAGGGGAAAGTGTTGGGAAAAAAGGCTGAACTAATAGTTGCGGAATTATCTTCTTTTTTCCTTTTAATGCGCACAATAATAATGGGATGATGACAATAATATAGCGGAATTAAATTAGACCAAAGACGCAAATGATTAACGTGGAAAACCTCTCAACGTGAGAGGAAAAAAATCACGGGAGCAAGGAGCAATTCTTCCACTATGAAATAATAGCAGGTTACAAAATATCTTCTCTGAACTATGCAGAGATTATAATAATAATCTCAAGAATTAATCTTGGATGCCACAGAATAAAAGCCTCTCGAAACTAAGAATAAAAGTTAGAACGATCTCACCGGAATATGAGGAATAAATGAGAAGGCTGCTGAGAAGTAATGCCTGAAGTTTCGTCGAGAACGGATAAGAACTCATTCCCAAAACGAACCCCGAATTTCTCTTCTCTCTCTTCTCTTTTTCTCTCTCTCGGTGTCTGTCCGTTCTGGTCAGCGGCGCCGTGCAGTTTAAACGTCTGCATCTCTCTTCTTTTATAGCTTCAATAGACGACGACATCATGTTGGATTTGATTCCTTCTCTCTCTCGGAATCATGTTTAACATCAACACGGTTTTCCTTTTTTTTTTTCTACTTCTTGTCGGACTCGCATTATCAAGAATCCAACAGAAAGTCCCTTCCTTTCCCCTCCTTTTACCTCCAACTTCCCCCTCCTTTACCATCATTCACTCCCAACCAACTCAAACCCTTCTTTTCCCTCCAACTTAAACTCAACCAAACGAGAGGAATGAATTTCCCTCCTTTCCCTTTCCCCTCCTTTACCATCATTCACTCCCAACCAAACATACCCTACATCTCATACAAAGTTGATTTGTGTGTCAGTAAAAATTGTCCATTGCGCTGTTAACTTTTACAGTATTTTCCTTGCTTGATCAGAACACATCTAGTTACATTGTTGAAATTGGTTTGCGCTGATAGGTTGATACAAGGAATATATGTTTAAAACTTTTGATTACATCTTTTTTGGTATTGCTCCATTACTGTTGTGCTATCCTGTAACACATCAGGCCTGTAACACATCTCCTTGCTTTACTTTGAGAATCTAGTTTTATTTAGTTATCTTGGCCGCTACAATATCTTTCTTCTGTATTTTCTGATGTTCTTTAGATTCTGTCCTTTGCATTCTGCTAATTGATTTGTTTTTAAAAAGTTATCATGCTTGCCTAACTGTCTATTGCATCTTAAATGTGCATCAGCCTATGATTTATTAGTTCTTCCATTAATTTTTTAGGTCATGACTCTCGTATATTAAATTGATATACTGCTTATGTCTTTGCAGGATGGGTGAGTCATGGTTCTCATAAATGGCATGTAGCCTTTGGCTCTTGAACTCTGTCAGTTATTGCCCATGTGGTTTTCTGTTTGTTTCATTTACATTACTTGTTTAAGATATTTTTTTATCAATAAGCTATGGACTTCTTTTGATTTGTGATAGAGCTACTTCATAGTTTTCAATGGAACTCTTTCAATCTTTGTTACGAAAATTCCTTGGAATTTAATATATTCTTTATTGCTTTGTTCTTGGTTATCTATTTATTTTACATAATCTATTTCTTTCTATAGGAATTTGCTCCATTTTCAGAATTTTCTCCCTATTAATTAGCAAATTTTAATAGAATCAGTTCAATTGGAAAAAAAAATCTGATAAAATTTTCATTCATTTGTTTTCTGAAATTGTCTTGAGAATCTACATATTTTTTTCATTCAAACTTCAGGGATGTAGAACAAGTCTATCTTCTTAGCAGCTAGTCATGGATGAAGAGAAACAAATTATCCATGCACTTTCATGTTATTTACAAATAGTTTGTTTCTTAATTAATATGAAAGGTTGTTTTGTTTTTATTACTTTTTTTTTCTCTTTCAATGTTCTTGTTGTTCCAGGCATTTTGTCCCCAATTTAACTATTGGAGCTCCAGTGATAGAGAGTTTGCGGAAGCATACAAAGTATATTGACTCCCAACTTAGAAACTCAGCTTCTTAAGTATATTGTAATGATTCTCTCTGTTGATGTTGACTTTGGATATGTTTTATTATGCTTTCAGAGCATATTTGGACTGCCACCTTATGGTTACAAACCCCCTAGACTATGTTGAACCCTTAGCAAAAGCTGGTGCTTCAGGATTTACATTTCATGTTGAAGTAACCAAAGGTCGATACAAATTTTTAAGTGTCAATGAGATGAATCAATTTATCTGTTAATCAAGTACCTTACACAGTTACATTTTTTAGAATATTGGCAGGAGCTTGTTAGCAGGATCAAGGCAAAAGGCATGCGACCTGGTGTAGCTTTGAAGCCAGGAACTCCTATTGAAGAAGTTTATCCATTGGTAGATTAGCATCTTTCTTTTACTTGACATTGAATTCTAATTAACTTTAGTAAAATTGGCATCACATCCAGTTATTTACTTGTTTATTGTTTTTGTGTCTGTAATGATTTACAAGGATTAAAATACCAGAAAGAACAGTTATAATTTCTAAAAAAATAGGGATTTGAATCTTCAAACAAAGAAATGTTGATGCATTTTAAGCTAGAAATACCTCTACCAAAATACATTCGATACTTCAGAAGAAGTAAGGTTATCCGTTTAGTTCATATAAATACTAACAATTGGTCTAAGCATAAATGATGTGTAACTGATGGTCCAGTGCATATAATTTGTAAACCTGGATATATGATTCACAGGTGGAAGGAGAAACTGCTGTAGAAATGGTCTTGGTTATGACAGTGGAACCTGGTTTTGGTGGTCAAAAATTCATGCCAGAAACGATGGATAAGGTATATTTTCTGATCATTTATGGCAAAAGAAATCACTTTTCCTCGTAATCATTTTAGTTGAGCCAATTCTTTCCAGGTGCGCATACTGAGGAAGAAGTATCCTTCACTCGATATTGAGGTTAGACATATTTCAACATCATGGCATTTTTTCTTGCATGAAATGTATCCCAATTTACATTCTTGTTCTCATCTTTCATAGTAATAATGCATTAACTTAGGCTAGTAATTTCACTACTAGTCCTTTTTAGTTAACAATATCTTGCTTAGTTGAGTTTGATGTTTTTGAAACCTATATGTGACAATAGGATTAGTTGACCAAGCATTTAGCTAAAAAATAATTTGATATAAATTAAGTTGAAATCCCATTATTTTATCCAGAGGTGATTAATCGAGTCAGGCCATATTCATATGTTTTACTCAAGTCAATTGAGCTTTGGAATAAACAACCAATCTGACTGGCCAACCAACCTTCTTTCACAGCTATCAAATGCCAAGCCATCGTCTGTTTTTCTCCTGCTGATGAGAAGTTATTTCTTACTATTGGCTTTTATTATTAGGTCGACGGTGGGTTGGGACCTTCAACCATTGATATGGCTGCTTCAGCAGGAGCGAACTGCATAGTTGCTGGGAGCTCAGTTTTCGGTGCGCCAGAGCCAGAACAAGTGATATCAATTCTTAGGAAGAGTGTAGAACAAGCTCAAAATAGCAACTGATGCGGTTGGCTAAAATAATGAAAATGTAAGATAATTGAATGTTATATTCTTGAAATATCATCTTCCATGACTCCATAAGACACTTGAACATGTTTTCGATTTGATTATCTTCACAGTGAATAATAAATCATGGATTTTGATCTTAAGCTAAGATCAAGTTGATTTGACTTTTCTTTGGAAACATTACAATGTCTTACAATCATAGTTTCTAAACTCTAAATAGAATTAGATGTTGAACATGGTAGATATCAATCCCTTGGACATTTTCTGTTTGGTCATCTTTAGTGATATGTCATTATATTTTTAATTTGCATTTAATCATACATAATACTTTGCTGAACTTTTGAAAGTTTGAATCATATGGATAAAGTAAAGCTTTGTTAGCTGACTTTGACGGAGAGAATGGATAAACAAAATATAAAAAAATTGCAATAGTTTGGAAATGTTTCTAGACTTTGGACCTTCATAATTTCGTGAAGGGAGGGGTGATTCTACCTCGAGAACCGGAAATAGAAGCAAATTTATCCACTCAATTTTTTTAATATAAAGTCAACCATTTTTTTTCTTTTTTAATTTTAATCGTACTCAAATTTATATGAAGGAAAAATTAATCTTAATTTGAATTATTTATTTAAAATTATTTTTCAACTCCAAAAATAACAAATTATTTTTAAAAAGGGATTATTTTTACTTGTACATTATCTTTTAGAAACAAAATATTATTTATTTTAATCATAATAAAAAAATTTGCTTCTAATCAAAATATGCTCATAAGTTTATCTTATATAACAAACCATTATAAGATAATTTTATTTTCTCTTAATCATACTCAAAGTGATAAAAGGGAAAGATTAATCTTAGTTTGACTCAAATTGGATTTTTATTTTAAAATTTTAATTTAAAAAATAATAAATTATCTTTTAAATAATAATTAATATTTACTTGCATATTATTTTTACAAAGTACATATTATTTATTTTAATCATGATCAAATTGATAAAAAGAAAAGATTAATCTTAATTTGACTCAAATTGAGTAATTTATTTTGAATTATTTTTTAATTCCAAAAATAAAAAAAATATCTTTTAATTTTTTTTACTTGTTATCATACTCAAATTGATAAAAATTACTGAACTTAGCTCAAATTAAATTATTTATATTTTAAATTATTTTTTGGTTCCAGAATTTACAAACTATCTTTTAACTATGAATTATTATTTAGTTGCACATTATCTTTTGTAAAGAAAATATTATTTATTTTAATCATACTCAAATTAAAAGGCAAAGATTAATCATAATTTGGCTCAATTTTAATTATTTATTTATAAATTATTTTTAATTCCGAAAATAAAAATTATCTTTTAAAAAGAAAATATTATTTGTTTTAATCATAAAAAAACCAAAACAAAAAAAAACATATATTAAATTAGGAAAATAAAAAAACAAAAAATGGGTCACAAATTTCATGCTTCTACATAGTTTCCTCTTTTAGTCACAAATTTTCACTTAAAATATTTTTGCCAAAAAAGTTCTGTATCAAAACTTTAATGGATGTGAATCTTTCCTTCTATCACCTATCAAAGATAAGAATCGGCTTAATTAGATAAACATGAACTTAGTTCCGCTGATTAATTTGCACCGTGATTAATTGGCATGAAAATTAATTGTGCTGATCTAGCGGTACATGAAACATGAAAGATTATTTCATTAGTATTAAATTATAATATTTTTATTATAATTATCAATTAATGGCATCACCCAGTGCATGGCTTCTTTTGCACCATAAAAGGTCCCCCTCCCTCTCGTAGACAAAGCATCCTTCTCTCGTTCTTTTTTTCCTCCCTCTCGACTTCAATTGCTCAGAGATCTCTCTCCCGATGACGATTCCGGTGATCGACTTCTCGGACTTGGACGGAGAGAAGAGGGCGGAGACGTTGGCTCTGATCGCCAACGGCTGCGAGGAGTGGGGATTCTTCCAGGTGAGTGGAATCAGACCATTCTGTATCTGAGGTTTCAAGGCGCATGCATGTAGTATTCATATAATTAACTTGCATTGTGTGGATATATGTTGCTGCAGCTGGTGAACCATGGCATTCCTGAGGAGCTCCTGGAGCGCGTGAAGAAGGTGAGCTCCGAGAGCTACAAGCTGAGGGAGGCGGCGTTCATGGAGTCCACCCCTGTCCAGCTTCTGAACCAATTGGTCAATCGGGAAGTCCAAGGGGAAGCCGTCAAGAAGCTGGAGGACGTCGACTGGGAGGACGTCTTCCTTCTCCATGATGACAACGAGTGGCCGTCTGACCCAGCAGATTTAAAGTAAGCAATCGCTTTCGATCACTGACTTAATTTATTTATTCTCGATCGGTGTGGCCGATCGATATGAGTTTAGATACAGTTTTGATGTACATGCATGCATTGCATGCTGATGGGTGCAGGGAGAAGTTGAAAGAGTACAGGTGTGAACTGATGAAGCTGGCGCAGAGGGTGACGGGTGCCATGGAGGAGAACTTGGGACTCGAGAATGGGTACCTGCTGAAGGCCTTCATGGCCGGCGGCGAGCACGCGCCCTTCTTTGGGACGAAGGTCAGCCACTACCCGCCGTGCCCCCGGCCGGACCTCGTGGACGGACTCCGCGCCCACACCGACGCCGGCGGCGTCATCCTCCTCTTCCAGGACGACGAGGCGGGCGGCCTCCAGATCATCAAGGACGGGAGTGGATCGACGTCCAGCCGATAAAGAACGCCATCGTCATCAACACCGGTGACCAGATCGAGGTGCTCAGCAACGGCCGCTACAAGAGCGTCTGGCACCGCGTGCTCGCCTTCCCCGAGGGCAACCGTCGCTCCGTCGCTTCCTTCCTGAACCCTTCCTACAAGGCCACCATCGCTCCGGCGCCGACCGGAGCTGGCGAGCTGGAAACTTTTGCGTACCCGAAGATTGTGTTCGGTGATTACATGGACGTCTACGTCAATCAGAAGTTCATGCCAAAGGAGCCGAGGTTCCATGCTGCTGCTTCTGCTGCAGCTGCTTCTACCGCGGCGATATGAATTAATTAAAATTAGATGGCCGTCTAATTTAATAATGAATAATAATTAGTTAAAAATATTAGCATGAAATGCTTCTTCCTTTTATAATAAAAATAAGTGGACCGAGAAGTTACCAAATAAAAATAGTTTATTCATATTTAAAGGTTGCGATATTTTTCTTTTGCTCCATCTCGTTTTAATTTTTATTGGTGTCCAATTCAAATCATGATTTTGCAACATAAACATTGCCGACAACTATGTTGGCCATAGAAATGTTAATATATCAAAATTTATCTTTTATATTACGATATTAGTTCTCCAATATAAATCATGCTCGTATATATGGAGCAGAACCGTTGCATCCAAATAAAATACAACTGAACTAGCTGTTTTTGTTGCTAAGCTGTTTTGCCGAATTTAAAAACTTGTCCATCTAATTAAATGATAAAATAGTCCATCATATAATTAATTTTAATTAATTAAAGCTTAGCAAGAAGGCTCTTTTGGCACAATTACTTCTGTTTGGTGTAGAAGTTTCTCGCTCCGAGGAGCAATATTGAATTTCAAGCTCAAACCAGATCTCTCCTTTTTCCATTTCTTTTCCTTAGTTCTTTTGACTAAGTTTCATATAGTCTCTCATAGTGTCCCTCTATCAACACTATCATCCATCGGCGGAGTAAAAAAAAAAAGATATTTAATATGATAAATAGTATTTAATTTTCATAAATAGTATTTAATATGATAAATTAAATATTATTTTATATAAAAAATGAAAAAAATATTTGTTTTCAAAATATATTAGAATTCACATATAAAAAGTATTGAAATTTTCAAATATAAATTCAATATGCATTATTATAATCATGACATTTTTTACACTTATTTCACTTCATTGTGAAACTATGATGTATTTTTTTCTCATAATCAAATTTTATTTATTAAGATATATATAACCATATCATATAGGTCCTACATGAAAGATTAAAATAGTATAAGAAACAATTTGAAGCAAATATATTGAAACTAATATATAAAAATATTGAAATTTCAAAATATAAGTTCAATACATATTATTAATTCAATTATTATAACCATGACATTTTTTATACTTCTTTCACTTCATTGTGAAATATGATGTGCTTTTCCCATAGTATATTATCTACAATTTATTAGATAAAATAAAAAAGAAATATTTGTTAAAAAAACTCATAACTATAAGTAGCACATGAAAGATTAGAATAGATACTAAATAATATCAATATTGAAGTTCGTCAGAAAATCTTATTACATCAAATTTTATGAAAAAAATTACATAAATGGCAGTATTAAGTAACATAAGTTTAAAAGTGTATAAATTGGTTATATTGCAAAATAAAATAAAAATATTGAAATATGAACATGATAAAATAAACTTAAAAAATATTGAAATAAGATAGTGCATGAAATAAAGTCTGCTATATGAAAAAAATATTTCAAAAAATCGATCCTTCGTCAATTCACGCACTCCTATCGACTGCTACCGTCAAGGCAAGATAGCTAGATTTGAAAAAATTACTACTACATTGTAATTATATATTTTCTCAGTGGGTGCAGTTGTACCCATGTGGCTCTGCCCCTATTATCAACCTTCTGTCCAGCAAATGTCCACTATAATCTTTTGCCTAATAACTATCCACTAACTGTCCACTACAATCTGTTGCCTAATAATTACTCACTAACTATTTGTCTTCTTTATTTGTAGTAGTTACTAGTTGTTTATTTCTTTATTTATTATAAAGGATTTAATGTACGTCTGCCCAAGTCATGCTTGGCGGATGGTCCTCCCATCCAATGAGAAACATCGGATGGGGATCGTGCGTCAATGGGGGAGAAGGTGCGTCTCGGAGCCGCTTCACGCTGAGCAACGTTCGCCCCCTGCCAGTTCACTCATGAACCATTTGAAGAAACAAGCCTCGTGATGCATGATCGAGTAAACGACATTATCGACATGAACTTGGGCTCCCTATCCATCGGTTGTTGGTAGTCACCTCCTCTATTGGCATTTGGCCTTCGCATCCCTGCCAACCTTAGTTCCTCACATCCCTCATTGTCAACATGCACTTTCTTAGGTCAAATGCAAATGAGTTACACCTGTCAGAGCCCTTGGCTTCAATCGTCGTGGATGCGTCGTACACCAACATTACCCCTTCTAGGGATGTCATTCGCGTTCGTCCTCCTGCCGTCCTTGCTTCTCCCAGCAGAGATGTGCACTATAGCTACACCTTGTCCTCCCCACCATAGAGCAACTGAACCTTACGACCACACCTCCTCCTTCGATCCTTGCCATCGTAGGTTTTGAAGGTGTATGGATCCGCGACCACTCACCACAGCCCATGCAACTCTCCTCCCTCTAGCTAGCCTCATCAGAGGAGCAAAAGAATGTTCCGACGCACACATTCATGGATCGGACAATAAAACTTGATGAATCGGCCAACAAAACTCTGTGAATCGAGCTATCTCTGTGCCATTCCTCCTTAGTGGCACGTTCTGCATCAGGTGGCCACGAAGCAATGGGCAACCGTCTGCCCAACACGGCTTGGGTGGACAGACATTAAATTCTTTTATAAATATGTGTTTAGTATATGTTTAAAGGTATGTCTTTGTTATTAAATGGAGATTTGTTCACTCCATATGGATAATTATCTTTTAATTCCCTCTGATTCTGCTTTCATTTTTGTTATGAAAGTTGATGTTCTATCAAATTGATATAAGAGTAGCAATGTTCGCACAACGATGAATACATGCTCCGTAGGCTTCCAAAATGATCCTACTTCCCCAACCCTTAATACACACACATCCATTTTTCAATTAGATCTAATTGTCCGACACCTACCTTTAACTGCATCAAAATTAGAGTTTATTGATGCATTAGTAGCTTAAGTTACAACCCTCAAAGCTCAAATAAGTTATCGTCAACATGAGGCAACTAATAATACAAGAGATAGGAAAGATTGTTGAAATCATACTTTAACAAAGGCAAAGCTAGATTCCTGACATCCTCACACAAAAATGGAGTTTCCGAAATTTGAAAGAGGTGATCCTCGTGGTTAGATTCCTAAAATTGAAAAGTATTTTTGTTATTATCAAACTCCAAAGAATGAAAAAGTTGACATTGCTTTCATATATTTAGAAGGTGATGCTTTTGATTTATTTGCTTGGATTAATCATGAATGCACTACTTTGTATTGGAAGGAGCTTATCAAATCATTGCAGGAAAATTATGGACCTAGAGAATTTCAAAATCCCGATGAGCACATTTGCAGACCGTGTCAAACAAGATTTGTTAAAAAATTTAGACAAGATTTTTTTAAAAGATCTTCATGTGTTAAGAACTAGCCTTGTCTCATGAGAGTTTTTCTTAATGAGTTGAAAGAAGAGTTGAAAATGGATGCTCGCATTCATAAGTCAAGAGCTGAAAGCTATGAGTCTAGCTCATGAATTTGAGTCAAAATACAATCTTTGTTAGGAGAATAAGGGCTTCAACCATTAGAACCAACCTCACTTATCTCCATGTTCCACAAAGATTTCAACATCACCTCCATTCGCTCTTTCACTTACAGCTGTAGCCACAATGACATCAACTTGTCCATCAATGGCAGCACGCTCATAGGATGAGGAACATCGTTCTCAGTTGGCTAAAGGTTTATGTTTTAATGCAATGAGAAGTTTTTCCCAAGTCATCATTGAAAAAGTTCCACCTTTTCATTTAATGAAGCTTGATGATTCTAAAAACACTATGGAGGAAGAAAATTCAATCAGAAAAAACCATACAAAGATATCCCTTCTTAAGGCAAGCAACATGCAACACTACGAAACTATTATGCAAAATAGGGCATAGAAAAATTATCATTCTTATGGATAACGATTCTACACACAACTTTGTGGCAAAGACAATAGTGAAGGAATTGAAATGGCATATTCATCCACTTCCACCTTTTGGTGTTCAAATCGACAATGTCGACGTTATTCGTTGCAATCAAATATGTAAGGGTCTTGATATAGAAGTATCTAATCTTAACTTTACTCAAGATTTGTATCATTTCTCCATCGACGGATGTGATACTTGGAATCAAATGATTGTCCTCTCAACAATGTATGAGTTAATTGGAATGATATATCTATGATATTCTAACAAATGTGACAAATTACACGACATTAATTCAACCACTTCATCAAAAACTTCTTTGCAGACATTTCGCATCAACAAAGTTGGAATCCCAACTTGTGTTGAAGAAGCCGATTGGAAAAGTCCATCCTTGCATCCTGAGGAGAAGGCGTCTTTTCAGGGGAATATACTAATAGAGTCCCTTCATTAACAGTAGCACCCCAATTCTTCCACCACTAGCATCAAACCACATTCCCATATAATGGATGCCCACTACAACATTTTCAGTAACAATCCACTATAATCTTCTGCCCTATAATTGTGCACAACACATGTACTTTTTATTTGTAGCAATTAGTATAAATATGTGTTTAATATCTGTTTAAAAGTATGTTTTATTGTTAGACATTGTATTTTACGAGTCTTTTTCTCTACTTCTTTTTCATATAACAAAAGAGGGAATACTGAAGAAACATATAAAAGAAAAAAAAGGATTATAGGAATACAAAAAAGGATTTTAAAATGAGAAAAAAATTGAAAAGCATATGAAGAGTTATGCAATTAACGATCCATTTTTTTCAAAAATAAATAAAAGATATTTTAATTAGTTATTAGGATTTGGAAAATCATTAGCTATTATTCTGGAATTATTTAATTTCAAAATTGGGAGAAATTATGAGATAAATTGGAGAGATAAGATGGAATTTGAGAAGGTGTGAAATTATTACGGAGATATTAGGGGATTATTAAGTTAATTTGGATTTAATTAAATCTGAAAAATTCTGGGATGATTAATTATTGATGAATGGCCAAAGTCCAAGACTTAATAGAAGTGAAAACTCAAGGCTACAATTATAAATATGCATTAAATGGTGGCTGAAAATCTCCTTTTAGCAAAACATAATTTCTACACCATGAGCCATTCTTTTTCTCTCGTTTGCACGTGAACTGAGGCTTTCCAAGAGTACCTGATGGCTGGTTTCGAAGCTCCGACATAGGAGAAGAGCCTCGAAGTGACAGACATAAATTTCAAGGTCTCATCGTAGAGAAATCATCGACCAAAATCTCGACGTTGGTGCAGTTTTCAGAAGAGAGAATCTCAATTGGTTTTTCAACCTACTTAAGGTACGTAGGAAGATTCATCAATTTTTCCTTGACATGGACCCCTAGATTCTTCTCCGTTATATAGAGATTTTGTTGATATATTATTTTCATCGATTGGATGTCGTATGGCATAAATAGGATGATCGGAAGTTGTGTCGAAAACACAATTTCACGACGGCGATGGGACTCGACCCAGGTTCTGTTCAACACGGCCCATGTTCTATTTGACACGGCCTGGGCACTGCATGATATGAATTGAGTTCGGAGAAAGGGATTAAAATGGACCGTGTTCAACGAACATGGCCCGCGTTGAGACCAACACGGCCCGGGTTTAATCAAACATGACTCGAGTTTTCCGATTTAGACGCGGACCGTGCTCGCGATGACGCGGCCTGGGATTCCGGTAATACAACCCGTGTTACATTGAACGTGACCCGCGTTGACCATGCACATGGACAGGGATGCGAACCGGCCACCCCGGCCTGGGTTCGTAGTACTCCAAGCACGAGTTTCGCCCAGCCGAGGTGGAAAATGGTATAGGGAACACGGCTCATGTTCCCACTAACGTAGATCATTTTATGAGGGCAAAAAGCATATTTTCCACTGCGATTGATTATTCTTGACATGCATCGTTATGTATTGGTCCTTTTATTGATTATGCTTGTTAAGTTGATTGATGTTAATCAATAATTAAGAATCGATGGATGATAATTGATTATGGATCAACGGCCTACTCTTAATCGACATAAATAGATAGGTTGGATGATTGAGATTAATTGTGCATCTTCTAAGTAATGGTACGGAACATTAGTTCAACCAAGGTTTGGACGTCGAACAACATAGAATTCAATCAGATTTCACCCACCCGGCCCGAGTTTAGTTATAGAAAAATATTATTGTTGAATTATTGATAAAGGTGGATCGAATTGGATTCAGTTTGCATACCGAACGAACTGGCCTGAGTTTTCAACCCACCCGTTTCGAGTTTAGTCCAAGAAAAAGATGTTGATGAGTTACTTATTATAGTTAATTAAGATAATTATTATAGGGATGATTCTTGAACATAGTAGTAATGTAATCGACCATTGCTTATTGATTGTTGATTGAGTTATTGATATGATAATAATTTATATTGCTATATAGATTGATTGTAAATTGGCTATCAATAAACACCTTATCGATAAGATTGAATTATGGACATGATGACATGTCATCACATATTAGTATTGATAATTGACAATAGAGAATCGATGGACATCAGTTATGGATAATATATATTGATTGACACTTAGTTGATATGGCATGGTTGATATGATCCATGATTGTATTCCAAATTGAAAAGACACATAAATTGATAAAGATAGATGTCATAAGTAAATAAGATAAAAGTCAAAATCGCGAATCACCATGCTTTGCGTATTGCAACCTTTATGGTTGATTGGGTCCACGTGACATGATGTTCCCTTAATAAATGAGAGCTCTCGACATTTTAGAACAATGGAACTTCGATCTACTACGGGTATCCAATCCCGCTCCTGAGATGTCCAGCGGATTCCGGGGTCATCCTATGACTTTCTTTTGGACTTCTCGAGAAATAATGGGTTTAGTTACCGATGAGATTCTTCGGATGTTATCGTCTGGGCTTCGGTACTCGTATTCTAGTATTCCTTCGCCTTTCTTTTGGGACTAGCTTTCGTTGTTAGCTCATGGGTTTGACATTGGTGCTTGGCCTGTGAATGACGTCCTATTGGGCGTCACAAAGTTATCGAACAAGAGGATGAGCAAGGGGCGGAGCGTCGAGGAGCAAGCTTATGCACCTTGGACTTCTTGGATAGCCGGGTGAACATCCACAACGGTGGATAGGACGATGTTGGAGTATCGGGGAAGGGGCTTAACTTAGCATTATAAAGTAAGCAGCCGACCATTAGTTCAGAGATATTCCTTTCCTTCCATGTCGAGCGAGTTTGAGAAAATGAAAAGCAGCGAGTTTGAGAAAACGGAAAGCAACGAGAAAATGGAGCCCTAGCGCGCTCAGATTTTCGAGCCAGAGCTTGTTTCTTAGCACCTTATGGTTCGTATGGTAACTTTGAGGATTAAATGGATAATTGAATAATTGTATTATGACATTTATGGTATTGACAATTGTATTATAAATTGATTAATTGACAATCGTATCGTGACCTTTATGGTATTGATGTTTGTATTGCAAATTGATTAATTGACAATCGTATTGTGACCCTTATACTATTGACGATTGTATTGCACCTTTTGCGATTAAAGAAAAAAATAATTGACTAATTGGCAATCGTAGGGTAACCATTATGGTATGGACAGAGTATTGTAACTAATATGATTGATGGATAATTGAATTGTGCCTTAACGGCTGATGGATAGTAGATCGCGACCTTTGCGCCTAATCGATATTTGATCGATAATTATTAAATAGGCCATTGAATTTGGCCAATTGGATAATTGATTAACGATAATTTATAATTGAAGTGATTGATTTGATTGATCATCATTAAGTTGATTATATGGATAATTATATAATTAATCAACTACTCATTGTTAATAGATTATTGTTATAGCATAAATTGTTTATCGTTAATCATGACATTGTTTATACATTATTAATTGTTCATAGAATTGGAAGGTTCTTATTAATCTTGATTCATGGTTCATATAAATATTGTTATGGGTGACCTTGCGTACTGAGTTATCTCATTGGGTTTTGCCCCTATATTTGGATCCATATAGGTGAGAGTGATGGCGATGGTGAGATGGTTGGTGGCTCTTCTGACGGGTGACATGCACATGAATATAGGGTCCATTATTGTGTAAATGCGGGATTCATGAACCCACGTGTTATTAGATATTGTATAAATAGCTTTCGCATATTGTAAAGTATATAGTAATAAGCTAATTCATTAACTGGTCAAAGTCAAGGCATAGAATTGAGTGACGTCGCCGAGATAGCCTTCTGGGCAGGCAAAAGAAAAAATCTCTCAATTACATATGCAATTAAGGAGGAGAAGAAAATACATAATTAAGAATTAACTGATCAAAGTCAAGGTATATAATTGAATGGCGTCGCCAAAATAACCTTCTGGACAGGCAAAAGAAAAAAAATCTATCGATTACATATGCAATTAAGGAGGAGAAGAAAATACATAATTAAGAATGTGTAAAATCTTGTTTATCTTATATGTTTAATTTGTAATGTGTAAAATCTTGTTTATCTTATATGTTTAATTTGTAAACACCTTTTGATGAGTTTAAATGTAAGACAAAAATGACTCTAAAGACATAAGACCCATGTGTCAATCTTGGACGAAAGTTGGTCTCCATGATCCAAGATCATACCAATAGACTCTTTCTCTACAAGTTATTAACCCATGCCTTTTAATTTTACCCTCTTTTATAATATTGTCTTCAAACTTTACTTTGTAACGAGATCACTCTTTAATTTTTAACTTATTTCACTAATGATTTTTTTATCTAGTATCCCCGTATATCAATATTATTGTCTACATGCACCTCATAAAAGATAAAAATAATTTAATAGTATAAAAATTAATAAAAATATTCTTTAAAAAAGGGAGACACCACCCTCTTCATTCTCTCCCTCCGGTGCCCCCCTCCTCGTGCCTAGTAGAGGGAGGGGGAGTCACCCTTCTTTTAATTTTTTATTATTTTGTATATTATTTTTATCTTTTAATGAGGTTCCATGTAGGCAATAATATTGGCAAATTGAAGACACGGTCAAAACGATCGTTAGTAAAATAAGATTTCACTGGCACCTTTTATTTGTTCCGGATGGAGTAAGGAAGAAACTCGTTATATCACACCATCTTTTCTCCACTTAGATATGTAAGGTGAACCTCTCCTTCTATCAAGCTTTCGTACATCTTTTCTCCGCTCAAGAGATAGGCACATCTCTCATATAAATGTGCACTCACAATTTTTTTTTCTAACATAAGAGATAAATGAAACATCTTCTACAAAAGAGCACATATCTAATCTCACAACAGATGTTCCTTTATTTATAATGTCAAACCCACACAAGAAGAAGAGAGAAAGAAAAGAGGATTTAACAATTTTGCACAAAAAGCCTTAAGAATTGATTTCCTTTTGATACTTGGTGTTTTCTAAGAAACCTTAATGTATTGTGCACTTTTGAAATCTCTTTTATAGCCTTATAATTTTTTAACTTTCTGCCCAAAATATAGTCATTATTATGCACTTTGCACTCTAATCGATCGACCAATCCATTAGACTGGTCGACGAATCCATATAGCCATTGAAAAATCTAGCGTTGGAAGTACTACCGATCGCAATAGTTTGATCGCTCATTCGACCCACCGATCGGTCATTCTTGACATTGTGAATGTAGTTTGAACCCTAGTGTACAATTTGTCCTTGTCTGATTTCAATATTGTAAACATTGGTTGACTTATTACATTTTTGACTTTCTTCCATATATCAATCGATCAATCACTCAGAATAGTCGACCGGTCCTTAAGACTGGTTGAGGTTTCTTGACCACTCATTATTATTTTAGACCGTTCTATATTATTTTGCACGTAATTTTTTTGTACGACTATTAGAAGGATGTGATTTTTTTCCATTGAAATCTAACAAAACTATCTAAAAATCTTATATTTACATATAAAATCAAATATAAAGTGGAACATATTCTAATATTTACTTGAAGTTAAATTAATAAAATAATTCATTCTGATGTAAACTTTTTCCATTTTAAATATATAACTCTAATCACATTATAAATATGTTAATCTATATTTGCTCAATACACTAATTACAAATCAATCTAGCCAACTGTCATGAAATAAACTTACACTTTCAGAATTCTCATATATAATTCTTGCACAATTTGAATTTAAAAATCAAGTAGACACATGGTTCATTTTGTTAATTGAGCAAATTATCAATTTATGTAATATACATGAGTTGTATTAGCATATTTGTGACCATGCTATGGGTATATTGGTAAAAATAAAGTGTTGATAAATGAATAGTGATTAGAGGATAATGGTACGATTGGAGTATAATTGTTATATATTAAAGATATTAGATAGCAAGTTGTTTATCAATTTAATAAAAACTATTTAATAAGTATGGTGACTAAACTAATGTATGATTATAAATTGACAAAAATGAACATAAGAATACTATTTATCATTCTTATCTAATATTCATAATAGTTAATTTATAATATTTTATTTTGGTTGGTAATTATTTTTAAAAAATATATTACTATAACAATATTGTGAATATAATCATATCTATGTGGATAACTTAATTCAAATATGTGAAATAATAAAATAGAAAATAATATATTATATTTTAAAAAACAATAGATTATTTTATTATATTTTGTGCATTACCTTTTAGAAAGGGAATATTAATTATTTTAAACATACTAAAATTGATAAAAAGGAAAGATAATCTTAATTTGACTCAAATTGAATTATTGATTCTATATTCATTGTTGATATACAATATTCTTAGTAGATAGACTTAATTATACACCAGAAATCAAACTCTAACTCTATTATCAATGCATATATTGATTTAATTTAAAGCGCCATCTCATGTACCCTACATAGTTTCCTCTTTTACTCACAATTTTTCACTTGGAAAATATTTTTGCCAAAAGAATTCTTTATTAAAACTTTATCGGATGTGAATCTTTCCTTCTATCCCCTATGAAAGATAAGAATCCGCTTAATTAGAATCAGATAAGCATGAACATGATTCCACTAGTTAATTTGCATCATGATTAATTGCCATGAAAGTTAATTGTGCTGTACAGGAAAACATGGGAGATTCATTCATTAGTATTAAATTAGAATATTTTTATTATAATTATCAATTAATGGCGTCACCCGGTGCATAGCTTCTTTTGCACCATAAAAGGCCTCCCTCCCTCTCGTAGACAAAGCATCCTTCTCTCGTGCTTTTTTTTTCGTCACTTCAATTGCTCAGAGATCTCTCTCCCGATGACGATTCCAGTGATCGACTTCTCGGACTTGGACGGAGAGAAGAGGGCGGAGACGTTGGCTCTGATCGCCAACGGCTGCGAGGAGTGGGGATTCTTCCAGGTGAGTGGAATCAGACCATTCTGTATCTGAGGTTTCAAGGCGCATGCATGTAGTGCTCATATAATTAACTTGCATGGTGTGGATATATGCTGCTGCAGCTGGTGAACCATGGCATTCCTGAGGAGCTCCTGGAGCGCGTGAAGAAGGTGAGCTCCGAGAGCTACAAGCTGAGGGAGGCGGCGTTCATGGAGTCCACCCCTGTCCAGCTTCTGAACCAATTGGTCGAAGGGGAAGTCCAAGGGGAAGCCGCCAAGAAGCTGGAAGACGTCGACTGGGAGGACGTCTTCCTTCTCCATGATGACAACGAGTGGCCGTCTGAACCAGCAGATTTAAAGTAAGCAATCGCTTTCGATCACTGACTTAATTTATTCTCGATCGGTGTGGCCGATCGATCTGAGTTTAGATACAGTTTTGATGTGGATGCATGCATTGCATGCTGATGGGTGCAGGGAGACGTTGAAGGAGTACAGGGGTGAACTGATGAAGCTGGCGCAGAGGGTGACGGGTGCCATGGAGGAGAACTTGGGACTCGAGAATGGGTACCTGCTGAAGGCCTTCACGGCCGGCGGCGAGCACGCGCCCTTCTTCGGGACGAAGGTCAGCCACTACCCGCCGTGCCCCCGGCCAGACCTCGTGGACGGACTCCGCGCCCACACCGACGCCGGCGGCGTCATCCTCCTCTTCCAGGACGATGAGGCGGGCGGCCTTCAGATCCTCAAGGACGGGCAGTGGATCGACGTCCAGCCGATAAAAAACGCCATTGTCATCAACACCGGCGACCAGATTGAGGTGCTCAGCAACGGCCGCTACAAGAGCGTCTGGCACCGCGTGCTCGCCTTCCCTGAGGGCAACCGCCGCTCCGTCGCTTCCTTCCTGAACCCTTCCTACAAGGCCACCATCGCTCCGGCGCCGACCGGGGCCGGCGAGCTGGAAAATTTTGCGTACCCGAAGATTGTGTTCGGTGATTACATGGATGTCTACGTCAATCAGAAGTTCATGCCAAAGGAGCCGAGGTTCCATGCTGCTGCAGTAGCTGCGGCGGCGGCGACATGAATTAATTAAAATTAGATGGCTGTCTAATTTAATAATTAATAATTACTTAAAAATATTAGCATGAAATATTTCTTCCTTTTATAATAAAAAGAAGTGGAAAGTTACCAAATGAAAATACTTTATTTATATTTAAAGGTTGTGACCTTTTTTTTCTTTTTCCCCAACTCGTTTTAACTTTTATTGGCGTCCAATTCAAATAATAATTTTGCAACATAAACATTGCCGACAACTATGTCGGCCATAGAAATGTTAATATATCAAAATTTATCTTTTATATTACGACATTAGTTCTCCAATATAAATCACGCTCGTACATATGGAGCAGAACCGTTGCGTCCAAATAAAACACAACTGGACTATCTATTTTTGTTGCTAATTTGTTTTGCCGAATTTAAAAAATGACCCATCTAATTAAATGATAAAATAGTGTCCATCATCTAATTAATTTTATTTAATTAAAGCCATTTGGCACAATTACTTCTGTTTGGTGTAGAAGTTTCCGGCTCTGAGGAGCTCTATTGAATTTCAAGCTCAAACCAGATCTCTCCTTTTTTCCATTTCTTTTCCTTAGTTCTTTTGACTTATTTTCATATAGTGTCCCTCTATCAACACTATCATCCATTCGAAGGAGTCCTAAAAAATGACGACTGTTGCACATTATAATATAGCCTATACTCGAAAATAAAATAAATAACATGTAATATGATAAAATAAATATTTTATATAAAAATTGAAAAAATATTTGTTTTTCAAAATATATTAGAATTCACATATAAAAAAGTATTGAAATATTCAAATATAAATTCAATATGCATTATTATAATCATGTCATCTTTTACACTTATTTCACTTCATTGTGAAACTATGATGTATTTTTTCTCATAATATATTATCAAAATTTATTTATTAAGATATATATAACCATATCATATATATAGGTCATACATGAAAGATTAGAATAGTATAAGAAATCATTTTGAAGTCAATATATTGAAACTAATAAATAAAAATATTGAAATTTCAAAATATAAGTTCAATACATATTATTAATTCAATTATTATAACCATGTCATTTTTTTATACTTATTTCACTTCATTGTGAAATATGATGTGTTTTTTCTCATAGTATATTATCTACAATTTATTAGATAAAATAAAAAGAAATATTTGTTTAAAAAAACTCATAACTATAAGTAGTACATGAAAGATTAGATTGGATACTAAATAATATCAATATTGAAGTTCATCATAAAATCTTATTACATCAAATGTTTGGAAAAAAATTACATAAATGACAATATTAATTAACATAAGTTTTGAAATGTATAAATTGGTTATATTGTAAAATAAAATAAAAAATATTGAAATAAGACAATGCATGAAATAAAGTTTACTATATGAAAAAAAATTCAAAAAATCGATCCTTCGTCAATTCATGCACTCTCCAACTGCTACCATCAAGGCAAGATAGCTAGACTTGAAATAATTACTACTACATTGTACTTATATATTTTCTTAGTGAGTTGCACCCATGTGGCTCCGCTCTTGTTATCATCCCACTTCTCCCATCACTGTTTCAAAACACCTTCCCACATAGATGCTCATTACAATCTTCTGTCCAGTAAATGTCCACTATATCTTTTGCCTAATAACTATTCACTAACTGGCCACCATAATCTTTTGCCTAATAATTACTCATTAACTATTTGTCTTCTCTATTTGCAGTAGTTACTAGTTATTTATTTATTATAAAGGATTTAAGTGTACGTTTGCCCAAGTCATGCTTGGCGGATAGTCCTTCCATCCAATGAGAACCGTCGGATGGGGATCGTGCGTCAATGGGGGAGAAGGTGTGTCTCAGAACCGATTCACGCTGAGCAATGTTCGCCCCCCGCCAGTTCACTCATGAGCCATTCGAAGAAATAAGCCTCATGGCCGCATGAGCTCCCCGTTTGTTCTACCCTATCGAGTAAACGAAATTATCGACATGAACTTGGGCTCCCTATCCGTCGGTTGTTGGCAGTCACCTCCTCTATTAGCATTCGGCTTTTGCAACCCCGCCAACCTCTAATCCTCACATCCCTCATTGTCAGCATGCACTTGGGTCAAACTCAACACTCAACGCAAACGAGTGCTGCCCATCAATCGATAGGTCTAGCCCTTGCTTCTCCTGTGCACTATAGCTGCACCTTGTCCGCTCCCACCACAGCGCAACTGAACCTTATGACCGCACCTCCTCCTTGGATCCCCTCCATCGCATGTATCGGGGGTGTATGAATCCCCGTCCACTCACCACCGCCCCGTGCAACTCTCCTCCCTCTAGGTAGCCTCATCGGAGGAGTAAAAAAACAAAACTCCCACCGCACGCATCCATGGACCGGACTACAAAACTTGACGAATCAGCCGATAGAACTCTGCGAATCGAGCTATCTCTGTACCATTCCTCCCTAGCCGCACGTTCTGCATCGGGGGCCACGAAGCGATGGGTGACCGTCCGCCCAGCACGACTTGGGTGGACGGACATTAAATTATTTTATAAATATGTGTTTAGTATCTGTTTAAGGTTATGTCTTTGTTATTAGATGGAGATTTGTCCACTCTATATGGACAATTATATTTTAATTTCATTTGATGTTGCTTTCATTTTTGTTCTGAAAGTCGATGTTCTATCAAATTGATATAGGAGCAGCAATGATCGCACAATGATGAATACATGCTCCGTAGGCTTCCAAAATGATCCTACATCCTCACCCCCTAATACACAAACATCATTTTTTCATCAGACTCAATTGTCCAACAACTATCTTTAATTGCATCAAAATTAGAGTTTATTGATGCATTAGTAGCTTAAGTTACAACCCTCAAAACTCAAATAAGTTCTCGTCAACATGAGGCAACCAATAATACAAGAGATAGGAAAGATTGTTGAAATCAACTTTAACAAAGGCAAAGTTAATTGGACAATAGGAGATTATGTGGATAGTCTATGGTTGATCAAACATTTTTCTCCACATCCTCACACAAAAATGGAGTTTCAGAAATTTGAAGGAGGTGATCCTCATGGTTGGATTCTTAAAGTTGAAAAGCATTTTTGTTATTATCAAACTTCAAAGAATGCAAAAGTTGGCATTGCTTTCATATATTTAGAAGGTGATGCTTTTGATTTATTTGCTTGGATTAATCATGAATGCACTATTTTGTATTGGCAAGAGCTTGTCAAATCATTGCAGAAAATTATGGACCTAGAGAATTTTAAATTCCTTATCAACCCATATGCAAGACTGTGTCAAACAAGATTTGTTCTACAATGTAGACAACTTTTTTCTAAAAGATCTTCCCATGTTAAGAACTAGCCTTGTCTCATGGGAATTTTTCTTAATGGGTTAAAAGAAAAGTTGAAAGTTGACGCTCACATTCACAAGTCAAGAACTGAAAGTTATGAGTCTAGCTTTTGAATTTGAGTCAAAATACAATCTTTGTTAGGAGAATAAAGGCTTCAACCATTACACCCAACCTCATTCATCTCCATGCCCCAAAAAGATATCAACATCACCTCCATTCACTCTTTCACCTACAACTATAACCACAATGACATCAACTTTCCACCAATGGTAGCACGCTCATGAGACGAAGAACATCGTTCTCGGTTGGCTAAAGGTTTATATTTTAAGTTGAGAAATTCTTCCCAGGTCATCGTTGCAAAAATTCACTTTTTCAGTAATGATGCTTGATGATCCTAAAAACACTATAGAGGAAGAAAATTCAATCAGAAAAGTAAATCCTCCCTAAAACCATACAAAGATATCTCATCTTTAGGCAAGCAACATGCAACACTATGAAACTACTATGCAAAGTAGGCACAGAAAAATTATCATTCTTGTGAATAACGATTCTACACACAACTTTGTGGCAAAGATAATAGTGAAGGAATTAAAATTGCATGTACATCCACTTACAACTTTTGGTGTTCAAATCGGCAATGTTGATGTTATTCGTTGCAATCAAATATGTAAGGGCTTTGATATAGAAGTATCTAATTTTACTTTCACTTAGGATTTGTATCATTTCTCCATCGACGAATGTGATACTTGGAATCAAATGTTTGTCCTCTCTCAACAATGTATGAGTTAATTAGAATGATATGTCTATGATATTCTGGCAAACATTACAAACTACACGACATTAATTCAATCACTTCATCTTCTTTGCAGACATTCTGCATCAACAAAGTTGGAATCCCAACTTGTATTAAAGAAGCTAGTTGGAAAAGTCCATCCTTCCATCCTGAGGAGAAAGCATCTTTTTAAGGGAATATATTAAACCACCTTCCCACTTAGTGGATGCCCACTAAAACCTTTTCAGTAACAGTCCACTACAACCATCTGCCCTATTAGTGTGCACAACACATATCCTTTTATTTATAGCAATTACTATACATATGTGTTTAGTATTTGTTTAAGATTATGTTTTGTTGTTAGACCTTGTGTTTTATGAGCCTTTTTCTCTACTTTTACATATAACAAAAGAGGGAATAATGAAGAAACATATAAATGAAGAAAAACATATGAAGAGTTATGTAATTGAGAAGAAAATACATAATTAAGAATGTGTAAAATTGTTTATCTTATATGCTTAATTTGTCAACACCTTTTGATGAGTTTAAAGGTAAAACAAAAATGACTCTAAAGACATAAGACCCATCTATCAAGCTTGGACGAACGTTGGCCTCCATGATCCAAGATCATGCCAATAGACTCTTCCACTACAAATTATTAACCCATGCCTTTTAATTTTACCCTATTTTATAATATTGTCTTCAAACTTTACTTTGTAATGAGATCACTCTTCAATTTTTAACATATTTCACTAATGATTTTTTATTTGGTATCACCGGTTTATCGATATTATTGTCTACATGTACCTCATAAAAGATAAAAATAATTCAATAATATGAAAATTAATAAAAATATTCTTTTAAAAAAGGAGACACCACCCTCTTCATTCTCTCCCTCCAGACTCCAGTGCCCCTCCTCATGCCTAGTAGAGGGAGGGGGGAGTAACCCCTCTTTTAATTTTTTATCATTTTGTATATTATTTTATTATTTTTATCTTTTAATGAGGTTCCATATAGGCAATAATATTGGCAAATTGAAGACACTCGGTCAAAACGATCATTAGTAAAATAAGATTTTACTAGCACCTTTTCTTTGTTGCATATGGGGGTAAGGAAGAAACTCATTATACCACACCATCTTTTCTCCACTTAAATAGATATTGTGAACCTCTCCTCCTATCAAGCTTTCGTACATCTTTTTTTCCACTCAAGAGATAGGCACATCTCTTATATAAATGAGCACTCAATTTTTTTTCTAACATAAGATATAAATGAAACATCTTCTACAAAGGAGCACATATCTAATCTCACAACAAATGTTCCTTTATTTATAATATCAAACCCACACAAGAAGAAGAGAGAAAGAAAAGAGGATTTAACAATTATGCACAAAAAGCCTTAAGAATTGATTTCCTTTTGATACTTGGTGTTTTCTAAGAAACCTTAATGTATTGTGCGCCTTTGAAATCTCTTTTATAGCCTTATAATTTTTCAACTTTCTGCTCAAAATATAGTCATTATTATGCATTTTGCACTCTAACCAATCGACCAATCCATTACACCGGTCGACCAATCCAATTTGGAAGTACTACTGACCACAATAGTTTGATCGCTCATTCAACCCACCGATCGATCATTCTCGGCATTGTGAATGTAGTTTGAGCCCTAGTATACACTTTGTCCTTGTCCGATTTCAGCATTGTAAACATTGTTTGACTTATTACATTTTTTTAGTTTCTTCCATATATCAATCAATCAATTAGAATGGTCGATGGATCCTTAAGACTGGTTGAGATTTTTTGACCGCTTATTATTATTTTAGATCGCTCTATATTATTTTGCACGTAATTTTTTGTATGATTATTAGAAAGATGTGATCTTTTATTCGTTGAAATCTAACAAAACTATCCAAAAATCTTATATTCACATATCAAATCAAATATAAAGTGGAACATGTTCTAATATTTACTGGAAGTTCAATTAATAAAATAATTCACTCTGATGTAAACTTTTTTTTTTCATTTTAAATAGATAACTGTAATCACATTATAAATATGTTAGTCTATATTTGCTCAATACACTAATTACAAATCAATCTAGCCAACTGTCATGAAATAAACTTCACTTTCAGAATTCTCATATATAATTCTTGCATAATTTGAATTTAAAAATCAAGTACACACATGGTCCATTTTGTTATATCAATATATATAATATACAAGAGTTGTATTGGCATATTTGTGACCATGCTATGGGTATACACTACAAGAAATTTAAATTTAGATGACGTATAATATAAATAGTAAACGTCACTAATAAATTATTACTTTGCAACATTTAATTAACGTCTCCTAAAGTCATGTTTTAGGGACGTTTCCTATATTTCCCAAACACTGAGCTCTCCATTTACTTTGGTTATTTATAAGCTCATTTTACCTTTGTTTTAGGGTCTCTAAAAAAGTACCTTATAGTCTGCTGCTTGTGACTTCTTCCGTCGATTGAGCACCCGGCTGCTTGTGGCTTCCTCCAACGATTGAGCATCCAGTTCCTCCAAGGAAGCCCTAGGAGGCAGAAGCTGAGGCCGATGGCGAGGGGTGACAGGAGAAAGAGGCGCGGTGGTTTGTCCTGCGATCATTTTTAGGTGGTGTCAAATTCAGCTATTAAATTTGCTTCTTCTCTCAATCTGAGCTTGATTTGGTACCTTCATTGCTAAAGCTGAACAACTCTTTGTTCCTTCTGTTTCCCCTTGTTTCATCAATTTTTAGGCGTATATAGAATGTATTTTTAGGGTTCTTTCCTGTGGGAATATGAGGTCAACAATGGGTTTCAGCTTTTTGCATTCAGGCTTCCATTTAGTTAACAGTGGATTTTTGCCTCTTTGATTGTCATTTAAGTGATTAGAATTGAAGGAAAAAATTGCTTTGCAATCTGATAGCTCAATTTTTTATGATATGTTCTCCAATCTTATGCAAACGATGCTGATGGTTTTATATTTTGGCCAACAAAAAAAAAAATCAAGACAATGCTTCAACAAAGATGTTGAGCTCCCTCGTTCCTGTACTTGGCATCTGTTCCAAAATAAATGAATGAACCCCATATCATCAACTTATCTGCTTCATTTTCTTTGAACCACTTTAAAACTCAAACACAAAAAGGAATCACAAGAGGAAGGTCGTCCTTAACTCCACAGAGCAAAAAAATAGTGTTTCTTAAGATATGTTCCTTGCATAGTATTGCATTCATTCGCAAAAATACTATGCATAGTATTGCATTCTTTCACAAGAGGTAATGCTTTTCCAATGACTTTTTAGCTGGCAGGCTTGCCACAATGTTGTTTGTAGTGCTTGCAAGTATTATCTATAATCTAATTCCTGAGCCATTAAACAAGTAAAAAAGTTCTGCTTTTTCAATTACTTGTGGACTTTTCCAGTATATATGCTAGATTGTTTTTAGAGATTCTTTTAAGTATACTATAATAGGAGATGAGGTCTTCAATTATACATCCACTCATATATAACCAAGCTTGAACTGCAAGTTTACCAGACCCATAAAGGTGTCTTACGTTGCTGTCTACATATCAAAGGAAGTGATGAACCTGCCACTAGTCAGTTGGTTGCACTTGCATCTTTTACTCTGTTCCATAGTCGTTTAGCCTATGTTCTGAAATTAAATCATCTTCCCAAGGTAAGATCTCTTGATCTCCTATGCCTTCTTCAGTATTTACTTTGTTCATGAGTTTTAAAGAGAACTACTCTGGTGTTACTTCAACCGTAAAATATTTGGACTTTGTAGTTGTATACTTTGTAGCTGGTCTCTTTAGATTTTATTTTCCTTATTCATTTTTAGTGATGATTTTTTTAGATCAGATCATGCACCTCTTTTTCCTATTCGTCAGATGCTGTAACTCCAGTATTGATAACAACATGTCCTCAACCTGCTCGACAAAATGCCCATAAAGAGGTAAGACACTTCATTTGACTTATCTAGTATTTATATATGTGTGCTCTTCTTGTGCATTGCAGTTGGCTAATAGATATGCTCATCATTGTCACTCCTCTCTCTTCTATGCCACTACTATTGAATTTCTTCTCATTCTCGTATTACTATGATTTTGTGAAGATGATATCTTTCTCATCCTCTCACTGCAGGAACATAGACATGGCATCCAGGATCATTCAGTTATGAACAAGATAGAGTCTTACATCAATTATTGAGTGATTATTGATTCTTTTTGTGTCCTTTTCACCACCATACACTTATAACAAGTAGGGTATTACTTCAATTCTTATTTTTAAAAGAGCTTTAATATTTAAGAACCATAATTATCTCTTGTAGGGAGTATGGTATTGCAAGAGTTCACTTTTTAAACAATTACTTATGTAGTGAAGCATCTAGCTTAATCCTCAGGTAAAGAAAACAAATTACTTGTGTTTAGTGTTCTGATTCCATTGTGCAATTAAATATGTGCCAAAGAAGTGGAATTAAAGAATAATGTAAGTTTTCTTTTTTGCTATACAGGGACTCCAAAATTGAGAATTAGTTCCTCAGAACTATTGTGCCAGAAGATATTGATGAAGATAGGCACAATTGTTGTGACATATTAGTGTTTGGCAAACCAACTGATGTAATATGCATGAATTTGTTTCATCCTCTTTATACTTGTTGGAGACAACATTTGAATTTTAGAAAGAGAATGACAATGAACTTTCTCATAAGTTTTTAATATTTAGTATGGTTTGGAGAAGTTCTGATTTCCATTATCGGTATTTTTTAATTTACTTGTTTTATATTTTAATTTACCAATTATAATTTGTATAAAATGTCACAAATTAATATATTGGTGTCAATAGTGAAGCTTGAATGTTGTCATTAGTATCTTTAATTATGTAATTCTCTCAAAAAAATATGCAATTATCAAACATCACTAATTTTAGCATATTGGGGACGTTTACTTCATGTCACGAAGACAATTTTTTAGCGACGTTTAAACGTCATTGAAAGTTATTTTTTTGTGACGTTTGAAGTAGCTTTAAAAGGTCATAGTTGACTATTAGCGACGCTTAAACGTCGCTTTTATATGATATTTGGGGACGCTTAAACGTCACAAAAAAGCAAAACTTTTGTGACGTTTAAACTTTTGGTGACGTTTGCTACATATGCGTCATAAATGCTTTCTGTGACTTGGTTACGGTGACGTCACTGTGACTTGGTTACGGTGACGTCCGAAGTCGACGTTTAATAAACGTCGTCAAAACTTTTTGATGACGTTTAATTAAATTTTGGTGATGTTTATTAGACGTCACCAAAGTTAATAATTTTAGTAGTGATATTTGGCAAAAATAATGTGTTGATAAGTGAATAATGATTAGAGGATAATGGTACCATTGGAGTATAATTATCGACTTTTTTTTTACTTTTTTGTGAATTAAAATTATTAAGTAAGGTGAACGAATATCTAAAATATTAAAATATTATATATGGTAAAAAAATTACTAAGGTGAATCAATGCATGCACGAAAAGCGTACGAGAAGAATTAGGCTACCGTATGATAGGGCAAAGTCTTACGTGAAGGCATAACGCACGTATTTTATAACACTGTTTTAAGCACTCATAGTCAACTTTTTGACTTAATTGTTCATTGAAGGCCAATCAACTTTATACACCACATCAAACTATAACTCTATTATCAATGCATATAATGATTTAATTTAATAGCGCTATCTCATGTACCCTACATAGTTTCCTCTTTTACTCACAAATTTTCACTTGCAAAATATTTTTGCCAAAAGAATTCTTTATTAAAACTTTATCGGATGTGAATCTTTCCTTCGATCTATCAAAGATAAGAATCCGCTTAATTAGAATCACATAACCATGAACTTGATTCCACTAGTTAATTTGCATCATGATTAATTGCCATGAAAGTTAATTGTGCTGTACATGAAAACATGAGAGATTCATTCATTAGTATTAAATTAGAATATTTTTATTATAATTATCAATTAATGGCGTCACCCAGTGCATGGCTTCTTTTGCACCATAAAAGGCCTCCCTCCCTCTCGTAGACAAAGCATCCTTCTCTCGTGCTTTTTTTTCGTCACTTCAATTGCTCAGAGATCTCTCTCCCGATGACGATTCCAGTGATCGACTTCTCGGACTTGGACGGAGAGAAGAGGGCGGAGAAGTTGGCTCTGATCTGTTAGAGTTGGTGAATATTTCAGGGCCTCTTGTTTCTTACACCGGGTTCGCCCACGTGAGCTTAGGGGAATTTGAGTATTACCCAATTAACAATATTGCTGACGTACGAACGAAATGGGGGTTCGGGGGGCCCCGCCCCCCGACGGCGGGTTTTGAGCTTTTGTTTAGTCGGCCCGTGTGGTTCGGATTAGATTTTTTCTCTGTTTGTTTGGGTTTTAAACCCGGTTTGAAGAGGCTATTAATAGCCTAATTTCTGATGTAATTTATTGCGGCGGCTGTAAACTTAAACGATATAGTGGAACCTCTTTGTAGGACATAGCCCTTATCTCAAGGATGAACCTGAGTAAATTTCGTGTGTCTCCTCTATTTTTCTGCAATTTCTCTACGATCTTTTTTTTCTCGAATTTTCCCATCATGATCGCCAACGGCTGCGAGGAGTGGGGATTCTTCCAGGTGAGTGGAATCAGACCATTCTGTATATGAGGTTTCAAGGCGCATGCATGTAGTGCTCATATAATTAACTTGCATGGTGTGGATATATGCTGCTGCAGCTGGTGAACCATGGCATTAACTTGCATGGTGTGGATATATGCTGCTGCAGCTGGTGAACCATGGCATTCCTGAGGAGCTCCTGGAGCGCGTGAAGAAGGTGAGCTCCGAGAGCTACAAGCTGAGGGAGGCGGCGTTCATGGAGTCCACCCCTGTCCAGCTTCTGAACCAATTGGTCGAAGGGGAAGTCCAAGGGGAAGCCGCCAAGAAGCTGGAAGACGTCGACTGGGAGGACGTCTTCCTTCTCCATGATGACAACGAGTGGCCGTCTGAACCAGCAGATTTAAAGTAAGCAATCGCTTTCGATCACTGACTTAATTTATTCTCGATCGGTGTGGCCGATCGATCTGAGTTTAGATACAGTTTTGATGTGGATGCATGCATTGCATGCTGATGGGTGCAGGGAGACGTTGAAGGAGTACAGGGGTGAACTGATGAAGCTGGCGCAGAGGGTGACGGGTGCCATGGAGGAGAACTTGGGACTCGAGAATGGGTACCTGCTGAAGGCCTTCACGGCCGGCGGCGAGCACGCGCCCTTCTTCGGGACGAAGGTCAGCCACTACCCGCCGTGCCCCCGGCCAGACCTCGTGGACGGACTCCGCGCCCACACCGACGCCGGCGGCGTCATCCTCCTCTTCCAGGATGACGAGGCGGGCGGCCTCCAGATCCTCAAGGACGGCCAGTGGATCGACGTCCAGCCAATTAAAAACGCCATTGTCATCAACACCGGCGACCAGATTGAGGTGCTCAGCAACGGCCGCTACAAGAGCGTCTGGCACCGCGTGCTCGCCTTCCCTGAGGGCAACCGCCGCTCCGTCGCTTCCTTCCTGAACCCTTCCTACAAGGCCACCATCGCTCCGGCGCCGACCGGAGCCGGAGAGCTGGAAACTTTTGCGTACCCGAAGATTGTGTTCGGTGATTACATGGACGTCTACGTCAATCAGAAGTTCATGCCAAAGGAGCCGAGGTTCCATGCTGCTGCTGCTGCAGTTGGGGCGGCGGCGATATGAATTAATTAAAATTAGATGGCCGTCTAATTTAATAATTAATAATTACTACAAAATATTAGGTGGAATGTTTCTTCCTTTTATAATAAAAAGAAGTGGAAAAAGTTACCAAATGAAAATAGGTTATTTATATTTAAAGGTTGTGACCTTTTTTTTTCTTTTGCCCCAACTCGTTTTAATTTTTATTGGTGTCCAATTCAAATCATGATTTTGCAACATAAACATTGCCGACAACTATGTCGGCCATAGAAATGTTAATATATCAAAATTTATCTTTTATATTTCGATATTAGTCCTCCAATATAAATCGCGCTCGTATATATGGAGCAGAACCGGTGCATCCAAATAAAACACAAATGAACTATCTATTTTTGTTGCTAATTTGTTTTGCCGAATTTAAAAACTGACTCATCTAATTAAATTAAATGATAAAATAGTCCATCATCTAATTAATTTTATTTAGTTAAAGCTTTGCAGGAAGGCTCTTTTGGCACAATTACTTCTGTTTGGTGTAGAAGTTTCCGGCTCCGTGAGCTGAATGCTGCCGCCACCTCGGCTGCCGGAAACGATGGGCCTTGCACCATTTCAAGCTCAAATCAGACCTCTCCTTTCTCTATCTTTTTATTAGTTATTTTGACTTATTTTCATATGGTTTCTTTTCTCTGCTTCTTATTTTCATATAGCAAAAGAGAGAACAATTGAAGAAATATATAAAAGAAGAAAATTGATTATAGGAATACAAAAAAGATTCGAAAATAAAAAAATAATTGAAAAACATATGAAAAGTTATGTGATCAAGGAGGAGAAGAAAATGCATAATTAAAAATGTGTAAAATTTTGGTTATCTTATATATTTAATTTGTAAATATTCTTTTGACAAATTTAAAGATAAGACAAAAATGGCTCGAAAGCCATAAGACCAATAATGAAGGAAAGTTGGCCTCCTATGATCCGAGATTATGCCAATAGATTCTTCCAGGGATCTAATTCGTCTTTCAATTTTACCTTTTTTATAACATTATCTTCAATTTTTAACTTATTTCAATTTTTTGACTGGTTTAATATTATTGTCTACATGACATCTCATTAAAATATAAAAAATATTTAATAATTACATAATACAAAATTTAATAAAAAATATTCTTTAAGGATCTATTTAGTTGGGGGTGAAAGAATGGAAGAGAAGGGGAATGGAAAAGAAGGTAATTAATTACTCTTGTTTGGTAAGATTTTATTGTATGAAAAAGGAGAAGAAAGAAAAAATATTTTCCCCTCTTTTCTCCTTCTAAAGAGTAAATTTGTTTCAACCTCAAATCGAGGTGAAAAGGATGGAAAGAGAATAAACATTTTTTATGTTAACTATTTTATCCTGATGTACCTTAATAAATTTATATTAATTATTATTTATATTTTGCTCTATCTCTTTTCCTCTCCCTTTTCATGTTTGTGCCATCTCAAGAAAACATCTCCGTTCTACGCTTTTTCTTCTACCAGATCATGTCTTTGCATTTCTTACTTGTCATTTGTCTGTTTCCTTTTGTCTTTTCTTATTTGTTATCATGTTAATCTATTTTTTTTATCTCGTTCTTTTTCTTTCATAGAGTTCACTCGGCTGAATGTAAAACCATCTTTCAAAATATAATATATTAGTTTAAATATTCAATTCTTAACATATATTCATAATTTATTTACATAAATTGGGAGCAAAATTTTTTTAAAAAAAAACAGATTCTTTTTCTTTCCTAAAGTTCACTCGGCTGAATACAAAAGCATCAAAATAGTTCTCAAAATATAATATATTAGTTTAAATATTTAATTATTAGCATATATTAACAATTTATTTACATAAATCGAGAGCAAAAATTTTTAAAATAAAAAATAGATTCTTTTTCTTTCATAGAGTTCACTTGGCTGAATGCAAAACCATCAAATTAGTTTTCAAAATATAATATATTAGTTTAAATATTCATTAGCGTATATTCATAATTTATTTACATAAATCGAGAGCAAAAAATTTTAAAATAAAAAATAGATGTGCAATGGGATCATATAAATAATACTTATTTTTTACTGTTTTTTGTTTTAAGTACTTTTATATAAATACTTTCACATAAATTAATAATACTATTATTAGCTTATAATGTTGTACTTTACTTTTACATAAATAATTTTACATAAAATAGACATCGTAGCAAGATCATATATTGTGTCATAAATATGCTTATTTATCGTGCTAAATGGATCTTCAGATGCGAGTACTCATCGTATGCTTATTTGCACAAACTCTACTTCTCTAGATGGATATTCATACAAGGGGAATTGCTCAACTCACATGTTTAATTATTTATTATCACTTGATTGATATGTCATCATGCAACAATAGTATTCCAAAGCAATTAAGATCTGAAAGAGATCGGATATGCAATGAAATAATGAGTAACATTGTCGGAGGACCTTGAGGTCGAATTATAATACGAATGGGTCCACATGCATTCCTAGGTTTGTATAATTTACTTGAAATGAATGGTGGTCTAGTGGCAAACAGAAATTCAACCATTGAAGAGCAAGGACAGGGCTACAGGGATCAAGCTATGATTGCGAAAGAATTGAGACAAAGAAAATTTTTTTATGTGATGATGGTATTCCTACCATTGTGGATGATATTGATCAGATGTGTGCAATAAATGAGGTTTTGCTAGAAAATTTTAAAAATATTGCTTTTGAAAATAATGAAACAAATGGTCAACAATATGGACAGACTCCCCAAAGTCCTACAAATTCAATGAATTATGTCTTAAGAGGAAGAAAAGGAAAATCAGGAAAAGAAACTTCAGAGTTGACAGAAATTAAAGATGCAATTGATGGTATATTTCAAGCACTTATAGATGGGAATGAGGCTATAAGAGAGGTTAGTTGTTTTTTTTGGAAGGATTGCAGGAGCAATTGAACGGCTTCCAATTAAAGAGGAAGAAGCATATAAGATGTTGGAGGAATTAGGAATTATGCATCCGCAATTGATTACTGCATATCGCTTTCTGATTAAAAATTCTTGTTGGAATAATGCCCTTTTGGGCACATGGGCCGCACATACGCGTGGCCCATTAGGGCGAGGCGCATGCCTGGGCTGACACATCATCATACGCGTGATGGACACGCGTGATGCGTTTTGCCTAACTTGTCGCCCAAATCTCCCCACCCTATAAAAGGGGACTCATAGCATAGGTCCCAAATACACTTTCGCAGAGGTTCGTCCAGAGTACTTGTGCTGTGGCAAAGAGTTCCGTTCCCCAGAAGTTTGATTCCCGATTCCGAGGTGCAAGTGCGTTCGTGAAAAAGCCCCGACGATCCGCTTCCACTGCAAGAGACATTCCACAACCTCTAGAATTTATATCTGTTATAAATTTTAACAATTCTGAAGAGTTAAGAGTTGTACTTGGTTGTCCACTAGAAGCGAGGAAGGATGTTGTTATGCAGATTGTCTTTAATTCTTTTGTCTAATATATCTTACTTTTAAGTTTGTTAGGTTGTCTTTTGCTGGATGTTAAAAACATTTCTTAATCTTTCCACTCTATGATGAGAATTTTATGACTTTGACATAAATTTTCATTTCATGGTTATCTAATTAACAAAGAATATATTTTTTCCTAGATATAATATATCTTTGATTGCTTCACTTTCATCAATTGTGTTAATTATGCAAATTATGATGTGAAATATAAGTAGATAGTCTTTTTAAGCTAGTATGCACTTCATATGTGCTATTAATTAAATTCACTTTGGCTCATTATAAGTTTTTGTACTAATATAAGTAACAGGGCATAATTGTCTTTTTGAACTCATTACCCTTCTTTCCCATCCTTTACCTATATAATCAGAAACCAAATGAAGTTAATATTTACCCTTCTTTCCTCTTCTTTCCCCTTATTGATTACCATCCAAACGAGGTGAACCTTTTACTTCCATTTACCTCTTTTCCCTTTATCCTCCATTCCCTTCCCATTCATTCTCTTTCCTTCCCATTAATGAAATTTGAACCAAACAAACCCTAAGAAAAAGGGGGCACCACCCTCTTTTAATTTTTTATATTATTTTGTATATTACTTTATTATTATAATATCAATTTTTATGTTTTAATGAGATGCCTTGTAGGCAATAATATCGACAAATGGAAGATACTTGATAGAAAAATATTATTAATGAAATAAGCTAAAAATTAGAGGATGGTCTCATTACATATTAAAATTCGATGACAATATTAAGAAAGAGGAAAAAGTTTGAGAACATTAAATTTGCCCTACAAAATTGTAATTTCATTATTAAATAACATGATAAATAACTAATCAATGAAGCTCCCTATAGTAAGCAATCAAGAAATAATGTTATACATTATACGAGAGAAGAGTGATGAATTATATGAGGCAAAAACAGCTATTAATTTGGTGGATGACGAGCATTATTGGCAAAAATAGTAACAATAGAGAAATGAACACATTAATTGATAAGGTAAAATGATCACTCAAACTCAAAAGTAAATTAACATGCATAGACATCAATTTTGATTTTTAAAAAGTAAATTTCATTTTTTATCACCATTTATTATATGAACTATTGGTAATTTTTAATGGTCATCAATCATTATTCTCATCATTCAATAATACATAATAACCATACAACATCTAACTAACATAGATGGAACACCTTATAAATGAAATAAACACTACATTAATAGGTTACAACTGCTTACTAAAACAAACTATAGCAACGATGGTCAGAAGTCATTTATCTTCAAAGAATGTTTTTTGAATAATTTGTTTTGGTTGAAAAATGAGATGGCCATCCATAGTTATGCATGATTGAAGCTTCATCTGTTTAAAAATTCTACATGTAGTGAAGAACAAATATTACTTTACTTCATGAGCTATTTCATACTCTTCATTTTGACGTCTCTAACTACATGACATATACAAATATGATAATTGAGGTGGACTAAACAACAAAACATACTAATCAATATGAAAAAAATGAAAAAAAATACTTTATGTGTTACGTATGTGATAATAGATAAATTTTGATTCTCTTTAAGTGATTTAGTGAGAGATTTCATTATAGTTTAATCTTCAACTTAGACAAATGAAACTAAACTTATTGTGCACTTGTTTCAAACCTCTTTCCAATTATCAAATATAGTAAGAACCAACCCAAATGCATATTTTTCTAATACTTGTAACAAGGCAAGTAACTAAAGACTTAGGAGTAAGAATATTCAAGCTTAGTTAAGCACCTGGTAATGATAACAAAAACATAAGAAATCTTCTTAAGTATCTTTTCAAGTATTCTTTATTTTTTTTATCTTGTACCTTTAGTTTTATTTTCAGATTGTGGAACATAAAAAGTCAAATGAAACACAAAAATTAGACATGAAAGGAAAGACTAGTTAATTTCCTGTTTAGAATATACACATTGAATTTCATCCTTCTTTGGCTTTGAAATATGTTCATTCATGTCTCCAATATTTGTCTCGTTTTGGTTCTAATGATAAATTAATCATGTTCATACAATGATATACGAGCAATGAATGAAAACAACAAGCATGAAGTTAATTACTATGTTATGCATTAGATTTTCTCACATCTTCAATATTTATTGCTTAGTTAATGGGCACTACATAATGGTCAATCTTCTTTATTACATTATTACATACTTATCTCCAAAAAGAAGAATGAATATTTGCTCTTCTACATGTCACTCTGTCACGGGGCGTTTCCCGTGACACGAAGCGTGAAGCCTCGCGGCACCAGTGCCGCTCAACTTATAGCCCTCGGCCGCTCAGCGCCGAAAACATGGAACACATGCAGCCGCCCCGCACTGCGTAATATTGCGGAGTACCAAGTTATCCGCCCTTAGGGCATTTATCTTGTAAGGCCGTCCTTATGAATGGCCAAGTAGGTGACGTTCCCGTAGGGTACGTCTTTTGCATCTTCAATATGTAACAAGACTCCAATACCTACGGTACACTGGGAGGAGTTCACTAGTGCCTTCCGAGGCCCAATTGTATGTTATGTTTCATCATATTTAATACAAGCAAGCTTTCCCTTAATTCTAGTGTCATGGCCTTGAGCGTGGGGTGGCAACCCACATCGGTGTCCCTTCGTGGCGTCCCGTGGTCCCTTCGTCGCCCCTTCGGACTTTAAGCGCCAAGCGCCTACGTTAGTGCCGCAACGCGCTAATGCCACGGTCTCGTGACGAGTAGTCCAACACTCTAGTCATGTCCGTGTTTGAATGCCTATAAGAGCGACTCTCGGCAAAGTCGTCTCGACCATAAAACTTCCGCTGCAAACTCAAAACAGGCTTGGCTAGGTGCCTATCCGCCTAGTCGCCGCACGTGGTCTAGTGTCCGAGAATGACCCCGTGACAAGTGGTATCAGAGCAGTTCTTCCTGCTCGGATTACCCAGCGACGATGACTCGCTTGTGTCGTCGCAACGTGCCCTGGCGTAGGAAATGTGCTTCCGCTCAAATACTCCATCACGCCCAGGCGCACTGGTACCATGGTCTTTGATCATGGACGCCAACGAGGAATGCATGGCAAGCTTCCTCGCCGCACGCCCAGTCGTGCCCCGCAGCATGTTCCTCATACACCCGTGTCGTGTCAAGGAACGTCCGTCATGCATCATGATGGCGGATAGATCGCCCCGCCTAACCGGGACGGTCATGCGTCGCTCACTCGAGCAGATCAACCACCCCAGGTATACAGTCGGGAATCCTGAAGTGTCGCGCTGCGTCAAAGAGTGGCCATATGCTCTGCATGATGGTCTTGCGCTGCTCATAACAGGAGATCGCTTACACGAGCGTCGTGTAACTCGGAGGACCCGTGTCACATTCAGGGACTGTCTGTCATGCACTATCATGGCGACCTGGCGCTGCTCGGTATTTCGTGACGTCGCATCGCATGCCCAGTCATGCAACGTGAAGTGCACAACCGCTTCACGGGAGAAGTTGGCTTAAAGACAAATATCAAGGTTCATGGTCCCCTTTCGGCCAAAGAACATCATCCCTTCGGCCAAGGAGCATCAATCACAAGCATCTTGTCGTGCCGCAGCATCGCCTGCCACGCCACGATGACTTTCAGGAATGGAGCAAAGCGTTGATTACTTGCAAACACTCGTGGACGAGCTGTCAGCCTTGCCTGCCTCGTCAAGTGTCGCCCCGCAAGCGGCGCGATGTCATCCATCAAGGAGTGGGACGAACTTGATACATGCCAACGCAAATCGACGCCTCAACTCAGCGACCAATTTGGCAAACGGTCTGAGCGTCGAGCATCGGCGAACCTTGGCATGCTGCGGTCAAGCGTTCTGCCGCCAACCGAAGGAAGGAGTGCCCTTTCCTTTCGGACATCGCCTCGAGTAATCGAAGCGGCCTCCAAAGATCGCAATGCGAAAGTTTCGAAGGACACATTGGCGATGTCGTCCCTTCGAATGGAGATGGAGGTAATGTTGGGAGCTCATGCCACGAGTTCACCAACCGCAGTCCGCTTATCTAAGCGGAGCGTCTTCACAAACATCCGCCCGGATCAGTGAAGGCCCGGAACGGCTACTCTTTCGCAAGGGTCAAGCCGCCCGGTGGACGAGTATGTCAAAGGTGTATGATCTAGGATGACAAGCACAGTGACATTACTTTGTCCAAGGTGCGGACGGACGAGCATCTAAGGTGCATCCTCTTCGTGAACGAGCACAACGATCTCGCCCCGTTCATACCCCAAAGGGATTGTCAAAGCTTCAAAGGAGGTCCCAGGATCGGAAGAAGGCATATCCCAAGAACCCTGCAAGATGTGGCAAACTCAGGATGGCCTTGCCATCGCGACAATGTAGAATATGGCAACATGCATCCCAGGCATGGGACGGAAGAATTGGCAGTTCATCAATTATGCAGGCCCTGACAAGTTGGGACTGGAGGTCAAGATCGCATTGTTCAGCATCGGCCAGATGGGCATGTTGAAGGAGGAAGTGAAAGGAATCACCGAGCTCCACCTACAGTGTTCCCAGGAGGATGAAGACCCAGTGTTGGTGCTCTTCAAGCAGAGGGGTTAGAAGCTGTGGACTAGGAAGGAGTTGGAGTGACCGGATCGTCCAACCTCCGCTCACTAGTCGACGCTGCCAAGTCAATCAGGACAAGTGCCATACCACCAAAGCCCTTGGGCAAGGGCAATGGTGAGGGAGAGAAGCTCAAGTCGCAAGGAGGAAGCTACTTATGCCGAAGATATAGATCGCCCATCGAAGCAGGAGAAGCGGATCGAACCACAGGCACATGTGGGGAGACCCTCATCGTCGCTCACTATAGCGACTGGGAGTGGACAAGGTGCGGAATGTTATACCAAAGAACATTGCTCCACCTCAAACCGTCGAGGTATCTCTTGTCCACCAAGGGGAAGGTGGAACTATTTTCAAGACTCGGCGGACGAAGGACTCAACGTTGCAGCCATCTGCAACTTTGGGACAGCGAGTTGAACCACAAGGAAATGTGGGGAGACTCTCGTCGCCCACTATGGCGACTTGGGTGGACAAGGCATGGATTGTCATATCAAAGAACATTGTCCCGCCTCAAGACTGCCGAAACATCATGTGGTCACCAAGGAGGAGGTGGTCCTGTGCTTTTAGTTCGGCAGAGGTATGGAAGACTCTACGTTGCAATCATTTGCAACATAGAGACGTTGAGTCAAGCCCACAAAGAGATCTGAAGCGTCCCAAAGTATCCGTGGGAAGACTCTCGTCGCTCATCATAGCGACCCCAGGCACTCGAAGCAGACAAGCTACAAGCATCGACATCGGAGGGCTTGTGCTGTTTCAAGCCGTCGAAATTCAAGAATGATCATCAAGGGTGAGATGGTCCTGTACTTCGCATTCGACGGAAGGGAGACCTTATACTGCGGCCATCCGCAACATGAAGGCATCGAGTCAAGTCATGCAGGTCGAATGGCGAGACTCTTCATCGTGTTCTACACGACCCTGAGACAACTCTTCTCCGAGCTATTCCTGAAGGCATACGAGAGTTGTTTCACCCCCAAAGAAGTCAAACCACACAAGTTGACGCTGCGCAAGTCGAAGAGAAGTGAAGCCAACAGAGACTTGATGGACGGATAGTTGCTTGATGAAGTCAGACCGCACATGGCGGACTCCACTGGCGCTGCACAAGTGATGACCCCGGATTGGACGAAGGATCAGCGAGCGAAGCAGGCCTGAGGGAGGAGTCCTCAGCGAGACCCCAAGGAGCGGGCATTCCTGGCGTTGCGTGATGCTGGTGAAGTTGAAGTCAAGGCAAAGAAGGCAGAATTGAACGAGACAAGCGAAGTCAAGACTCAAGACGAAGACCCCGAGGAAGCCCGGACAACGGCGTCGGGGGCGTCGCCGACTTTGGTGGGGGAGAATGTCACGGGGCGTTTCCCGTGACACGAAGCGTGAAGCCTCGCGGCACCAGTGCCGCTCAACTTATAGCCCTCGGCCGCTCAGCGCCGAAAACATGGAACACATGCAGCCGCCCCGCACTGCGTAATATTGCGGAGTACCAAGTTATCCGCCCTTAGGGCATTTATCTTGTAAGGCCGTCCTTATGAATGGCCAAGTAGGTGACGTTCCCGTAGGGTACGTCTTTTGCATCTTCAATATGTAACAAGACTCCAATACCTACGGTACACTGGGAGGAGTTCACTAGTGCCTTCCGAGGCCCAATTGTATGTTATGTTTCATCATATTTAATACAAGCAAGCTTTCCCTTAATTCTAGTGTCATGGCCTTGAGCGTGGGGTGGCAACCCACATCGGTGTCCCTTCGTGGCGTCCCGTGGTCCCTTCGTCGCCCCTTCGGACTTTAAGCGCCAAGCGCCTACGTTAGTGCCGCAACGCGCTAATGCCACGGTCTCGTGACGAGTAGTCCAACACTCTAGTCATGTCCGTGTTTGAATGCCTATAAGAGCGACTCTCGGCAAAGTCGTCTCGACCATAAAACTTCCGCTGCAAACTCAAAACAGGCTTGGCTAGGTGCCTATCCGCCTAGTCGCCGCACGTGGTCTAGTGTCCGAGAATGACCCCGTGACAACTCCACCATCATAAGTGTAGTGACCACTTGTTCTAATAAATACAAATAAATTAGTAACTTACAAGACGCCACGAGTGGAGAGAAATGAATTAGTTTTTAATCAATAAAAATGATTCCTTAATGGGCATTCTTATTTATTACCTTATTACATACTTGTCTTTAAATACAAGATCGAGTCTTTAGACTTCTGCAGTTTGCTTAACTTTGAGAAGTATAGTGCTTATTTGTTATAATAAATAAGTTATTAAATAATAAGGTATCCAAAAAAGGTGAATTATTGTTTAACCGATAAAATTGATTTCATAAATTAAGTCACATAAATTTAAAATTGATTTGACAAACCTTAAACTAAACACAATAGAGCAATGAGGATAAGAGGAGAGAATGCAAACATAAAACAAAAGAGTTCGTTGACAAGGTTCATCTACGTCTTGACCTATGTACTCATTCTGACTTTTCGATCTCCGAGATCGTCAAATATTTCACTAGCACTTTTTCTTCGTTCCAAATGGAGTAAGAAAGGAACTCGTTATACCACATAGTCTTTTCTCTACTTAGATAAGTAAGGCACACATCTCCTCCTACGAATCTTGCACCCATCTTTTTTTTCCGCTCAAGAAATAGGCACATTTTTTTATAATGAGCACTCTCAAACTTTTTTCTAGCAAACGAGATAAGATGAAACATCTTCTATAAAGGAGCACATACTTAATCTCACAGTAGATGTTCCTCTATTCTACAATATCAAACTTGCACAAAAGAAGAGAGAAAGAAAGATAATTTCACAATTTTGCACAAAAAGCCTCAAGAATTGATTTCCTTTTATACTTGATGTTTTCCTTGAAACCTTAATGTGTTCCACACCTTTGAGATATTTTTATACCCTTATCATTTCCAACTTTTTTCCAAAATATAGTCATTATTATGCATTATGCGCTACCATTCCGCTAGATCGAAAAATCTGACATTAGAACTTCTACCCGCTGCAACAGTTTGATCGCTCATTTGACCAACCGATCGATCTCTCTCGACATTGTAAACATAGATTGAGCCCAGTCTACACTTTGGCCTTGTTTGATTTCAACAATGTAAACACTGGTTGACTCATTGGTCGATCAATTATCAGATCACTTGCATTTTTTTACTTTCTTCCATATATCAATCAATCAGTCACTCAGAATGGTCGACTAGCCCTCAAGATCGATAAAGTTTTCTTGGTTGTTCATTAGCTAACTTTGACCGCTCTATATTATTTTGCACGTAATTTTTTGTATGATTATTAGAAGGATGAGATTTTTATTTGTTGAAATCTAACAAAACTATACAAAAACCTTATATTCACATATCAAATCAAATATAAAGTGAAACATATTCAAATATTTACTTGAAGTTCAATTCATAAAATAAAAAATGTAAACTTTTTTTTGCACTTTAAATATATAACTCTAATTACATTATAAGTATGTTAGTCCATATTTGATCAATACACTAATTACAAATCAATCTAGAATCTAGACAACTATTATGAAATAAAGTTCACTTTAAGAATTCTTATATATCTAATTCTTGCATCATTTGAATTAAAAAAAACAAGTACACACATGGTAAATTTTGTTGAATTGAGCAAATTATCAATATATATAATGTACACGAGTTATATTAGCATAATTGTGATCGCACAACGGCTCTATTTGTAAAAAATAATGTGTTGATTAGTGAATAGTGATTCCATTATAGGATAATGTTTTGATTAGATAATAACAGTTATATATTAAAAGATATCGAATAGTGGGTTATTTATAAATTTAGTAAAAATAATTTAATAAATATAGCGACTAAACTAATATATAATTATAAATTGATAGAAATGGACATAAGAATATGATTTACACTCATTATAAAAATGTATCTGATATTCATAGTAATTAATTTATGATATTTTATGTTGGATAGCATTTTTTTAAAAAAATTACCACTATAAGAATATTGTTAAAAATAGTTATATTTATGTGGATAACTTAATTCAAAATTTTGAAATAATAAAATATATAATATATGATATCTAAAAAGTAAAATTTTTATTGAAAAATATGGTATATTACTAGTGAAAGTAGCTTATAAAGTTTTAACATTAAATCTCGAAATTTTATTTTTTAAAAGTGGAGACAAAGTTAAATTTCTCTATCAGTTACATAATTCTCCAGCTTTTAGATCTGCCAAACAGTACTTATATATAAACCCGTTTTTTTATTTCACGGAGATATTATTGATCATTTATGTTTGAACTCGGAGATTAAAAGCTATTGATCTGGCTCATACACAAGGGCAGGTGCAATCATGAATTATAATAACAGACTGCTATATCATTTGAATATATTATATATGTATATTCTTACAATACTTGGCAGAATCCGTCTTCACATACAAAGTGGCAATTAAATATAATTCTGCCTATATATATTATTAAATACTCCACACATATATATATATAGAGAGAGAGAGAAAGAGAGAGGGGGAATATTAGGGCCTTTGTGGTGTCATTATGTGACCCTACATCTTGGCCATTGGATTTTTATCAAACGATCGAGATTTTTTGCACATTGAACTAGCATCCATTTGCATGAGATGCCGAGGTGTGATTCATGCGATCTACGACTCGCAGAAGCCGGTGGCGAACGAATGGCGGAGGGGGCGGCGGCGGCGGCGAGTGCAGGGTGATGGCGAGCGACGAGTGGAGAGGGCGGAGGGTGGCAGCGAGCGGAGGACGGAGAACAAAGGATGGAGGACGGAGGGCTCGTGGCTCGCAGAGGGCGACAGACCGAGTGGAGGCGATGATCACTCTACGATGAGATCGATTTGCGCATCTCGATCTGAGTGGAGGGTAGGGCGATGAAGGTGGTGATTGATCTGCAAACCCTACACCTACGACGGAGGCAGATTGCATCCTTGCCCTTAAGCGACGTGCAAACTTGTGACTTGCGACAACGACTTGCGAACCTACCACGAAGGTTGTGCGACGATTGATTTGGAATCTTGCACCTGCGACGGAGGCGGCGAGGGTGAGAAATCGAAGACGTCATCGGCAGAGATGAGGGGATGAGAGGCACGCGCGCTAGACCTGCGAACCAAACAAGTGTGGGAAGGATACGCACGCACGGCGAATCAGACGTCCTAGCCATTCGAATCGGCGCGCATTCATTCGGACCGTCAATCTCAGATCGGACGACTATGGATGTGTAGGCGTACAGTGACAAAGGTGTGGTGTTCCCCTAATTAATATTCTTCATATATATATATATATATATATATATATATATATATATATATGTATGTATGTGTACATTCTTAATAGCATTCCTGAGATTCACGCACCAAGTGGTAACTGACTGAATATAAATCAGACCATGTGATAAAATAAAATACTCCAGCATATTTGGAGAACCATATAGTTTTTAAATTGTCAAATCATGAAACCATACACGTACTAATTCCTTAAAATATTCAAGTTCCTACTGCAACCATATGACGCTTCATAATAGAGTTGAAGCTCCGTTACCAAATACGTAAACAAGTGAAATAAACCATTTTGTATTTCAGAATTCGAACTATCCAATTAATTACTCAGAATTGGCTGGTGAAGTAATTTCTTAATTTTAAATATGATAATTGGAATTAACATTAATCGCAACTGGTTTATAATAATTATTATTACTACGTACATATAATTCATATAATTTGGTATCAAAGGTCTTTGGACAACTATCTTATTACTATTATGTATTCTTTAACATTTTTTTCGGCATTTATCGATATTCAGACTACTATGCCTGATTAATTCAGTATCAAAATGAGAGTGAAAAAAGTTTAAAATCTCTATCAATGCGGCGGTTTCAAGGTTCATCCATTACACCAACCGTCGTGGATTATCTGCATCGAGTATGAATTTCTAGCTTTTTCTAAATAAAAAAAATAACTTCAAATATTTCCCGTTAAAGCCATTTTTTTTTTGTCTAGACGTAAAAAAAAGAAATCGGCTAATATGTAGCGGATCGGGTTCTCAAATTTACCCGACACGAAATCTCAACATCACGATAATATAAAATCCCTAATCTCCACTTGCCGTTTCGGCCCTTCTCGTCTGTTCTTGTTCTCACGCTTTTTTGCCGGAGAGGTTTCACATCCGTCATCGGGAATCGCCGAAAACAAGGTGAGAACAAACGAAAAACTCATCCCGGCTCCGATTTCCTAATTTTCCTGGATCTGAACCTGCTCTTTTTACGAATCACTAATATTTTTTCTTCCCCGACTGGTCGGACGATCTAGGGCTTTGTTTCTGTTATCAATTCGGTTTCGTTTCATCTGTTTGATGCACTATTTGGTGTCATCGGGTCGATGTTTGATATTTCAGTACATTTCGCGTGGATTGCATCTGGTGGCGTCATATCCGAGGATTATACGCTTTCGCATCGTTATTTAGATTTCATGTTTGATTGCGCTTTTTTTGTTGGTTGTTCTGCACGTACCTGTAGATCTGTCGGTCACCAATGTTATAATGTGAAGAAGAAATAGGTCATTGTTAGAGTTATGGTGAACAAGGGAAAGTAGTGAGCTTCTTATGTGTTCGTTCATACTATTTTCTAATGGGTTATCAACGTGGCCTTTGCTATTTCGCTTCTTATTTCTTAGTTCTTTCTTAAGAGAGTTCTTAATTTGTATGGAATTGGGACTATATCTGCAGGTAAATCTGTTAAGATTTTTGTTGATGAAAAAAAAGTTTAGATGTTTTAGTAATCATTTGGAGTGTTATATGATGGTTAATCTCCTGTCTATTACTTACCAACTCTCTGAGAACTGATAAATTAGTGCAATGAGAAATGGTGAGTTGTTTGTCCTCGATTTTTACATGATGGATAGTCCTCTGAATTATGTTATTGATGTGAGATTTAATGTTATTCGCATATTCTGTTTTACAATTGACGTGATCATATTGCTATTTTGTGATTTTTCTAGATATGAGCATAATTTTATTAACTGCATTGGTGACAACAGTAGGAAGAAAGAAGATCCTAAAATGCAACATTGTTTCCTTGTTGCTGTAACCACTATAAAAAACAATGAAACCTAAGGCATAATGTGTTACATAAAATTGTAGCTCATCAAACATATAAAAAACCTGAGGAATGAGAAAACAAATAAAATGCATGTTATGCTAAAATTCCAAGTTAGAATTATGTTACCGGAATGTTAAGGGCATGCATGTTTTCAAGGCTTCAAATATTGATGTGATTTGTTCTTTTATTATGTTCTAGTTACCTTTACTTTAATATAATAACATACGGTTTCTACAATCGGGTAGACATACTTTTTCATAAAAAAAACTTTTATTCTTATTACTCTTAAGATAATAGTTAAAATCTGAAATATTAGTTGCCTAAACTTTGAAATTAAACTTTGTTATTGATTCGAGTAATCATAATTTGACAAGAACCATTACGTTGTAGTGGTTAAACCTAGGTTTCAAATCGTCATTTATGATTGTGATCAATTTTTTTACTTTATTTATTTTATTTTCATTTAAATTTATCATTTTCATAATTTCTTAATGAGATAGTGTTAAATAAGATCTGAGTTATTAAACATGGTCATAATTCTGGATATGGAGCAGTTAGTGAGTTACACCAGTATTAGTATTCACTGTAACATCTATTTATGATGTTGATTTGTTGTTATTTCTATATTCTGGTCACTAGCTTGTGTTTATTCGGTGGAAAGTAATTTTCAAAAAAACTTTTCCTCATTTTCATAAATTTGATAAAAAGAAAAATCTTGGTCAGCAACAAACTAACAGAAATTTTTTTCTTCAATCTTACAAAAATTCTGCAGGATGTAGTCTCACATGTTCAAAACATATTTGTATTTCCATTAATTTTTTAATATATAATCAGTTGCAAAAAGTTCTTTAATTTTTTGTAAATAATTTCTCCTTAGATCTTATTTTTAGTGAAACTTCCTTGGTGACATTTGGTCAATTAACCTTGGTAGCCTGGTTTTCTACAATCAAGCTATTGTAGTTTTTAAATATTCCAGATAAATTTCTTACTTTTCTTTGTTTAAAGAAAAAAGATGGCTATCTCCATGATAATTTCTTCCTATTGTTGTATTCTGAAAGCTACCTTTATGGTTCTTCCCTTGCTCCATTTATGCAAGCTGAAAGATCTCTTCTGTATAGGTGTATAGAATAAAGTAAAAGTAGCTCATATGATCCATTGTACCAAGTTTATTATTTAAAGTGTGTTACCCAGTTATGTTGTATTCATCTTTCTGTTTGGTTGAGGGATGCTTATCCCATGAATAGAGGTGAGTAGGTGACTATTCTACTGGATTATTCTCAAGGTTAATTTTTTTAAAATGGTATTTTACTCTTAGATTAATACAAAATTGGAAATATGGAGAAATACGTTGGAGTCAAAGGGTTTTCGTTTAAGTAGGAATAAAACAGAATATATGCATAGCAATTTCACAAATAAACAACTTAGAGACGATTTGAAAGTTAGGCTAGGGGAGGATATAATTCCTCAAGTGACAAAGTTTAAATATTTAGGATCAATTGTAAGACAAGATGGTGAGATTGATGACGATGTTAATCATAGAATTCAAGCTGGTTAGTGTAAGTGGAGGAAAGCCACTGGAGTTCTTTGTAATAGAAAAGTACCCAATAAAGTTAAAGAAAAATTCTATCGTACTGCTATAAGGCCAGCAGTGTTATATGGTAGTGAATGTTGGGCTATGAAGGAACAACATGAACGTAAAGTGGGGGTAGCCGAAATGAGGATGTTGAGATGGATGTGTGGTCATACAAGATTAGATAAGATTAGGAATGATCATATACGTGAACGAGTCGGAGTGGCTCCTATTAGTGAGAAAATGGTAGAGAATCGTTTGAGATGGTTTGGTCATGTTCTACCATTAGATGCGCCAGTAAGAAGAGTAGATCAAATAATTTGGAGTCCGATTAAAAGAGGGAGAGAGAGGCCAAGGCGGACACTTGGCGAACTAATAGAGCAAGATTTATTGGTGAATAATATACCGAAAGGTTTGGTTACTAATAGAGCGGAATGACGTCGTATGATCCATGTAGCCGACCCCACCTAGTGGGATAAGGCTTTGTTGTTGTTGTTGGTGTTTTACTCTTTGAGTTTTTTGCTCGGATAACTGTCTTGTTTGTCAGAATAGAATAAGAGCTTATTCTGCTTTAACCCATGAACCAAACATCTTACATAGCTGTCCATGAACAAAGAATATTGCTGAAGCCTGACTAAATCTTGTGGAACTTTCTTAGTTCTGCAGTTTCAAGATGACGGCAGGCAAGATTATTGGGGCTATCGCAGGATCTTTCGCAGTTGCTTATGTTTGTGATAAGTTTATTGCTGATGTTAAGATCTTTGGAGGTAAATTATTTGTATTCTCTGTTGAGTATAAACTTATTTGGACAACATCAAACTTAATGCATTTCTCAAAATCAGGTACCACACCCAAAACAGTATCAGACAAGGAATGGTGGCAAGAGACCGACAAAAAATTTCAGGCTTGGCCTCGTACTGCTGGACCACCAGTTGTGATGAATCCAATTAGTCGCCAGAACTTCATTGTGAAATCACCTGAATCTTAAAGCAAATGAACGATGGATGTGACTTTTAGGTGCTTGATATGCTGGTATTATTGAATAAACCAACATTTTTAAGTGCACTAATGAGTGAACTTGTTACATGCTCCCACTCATGTGAAGTTTATTTGTGTATTCGCTTTATATACGTATGTATTGGACCTACGGCATTTGATATAAAGTCCACTGAATCTGGTGTCTTTGGATTAGTTAAGGCGAGCTTGGTTATTTTAATTGTGATATGTTGCTACACGCAGCAGCTGCAAATGTTATTTATTAGTTTTAAGTATTTAAGCTGTCTCTTATACAGAATCTTTTCAAAGATTCACCTTAAATATGTTTGTACTGTACAATGTTACAAGTTTGCCTTATCCATGAAACCTTGAACTTCGATTTTAATTCAAGAGCGACTTCCAAATAATAAATGCGGAACATGCATGTTGTCTTTGCTGATTGACCCCTTAGATGACAGCCAAATCTTTATGCTTGTGTTAAAACTTAAAAGATGAACGACGCATCCGGCAGCCTTCTTTCGCTTGTTCAAACTGTTTTCACCACTCCAAAACTGGACCTTTACCAATGTCCAAACGATTTAACAGTTGTTTTCATTGCTCTTCCATTTACAAGAGGTTTTGATCCTTCTAATGAAGGGGGTGGTGGTCTGGAGCTAGTGGCCTTCGAGAAATTGTAAGCCATGATCAAACTTATCCATTTTTTGCTTTCAAGGATTAGGCCTGTATATGTTGGAAATTTTAACTTTAACTGTTTTCTTTATAATGATTGTGGAACTAATGCCTTCATCTCAAGAAAAAAAAAAGAACACGTTTTGTCCAGTCAAATATAAAGTAATATGTTAAGCTTCTCTGGAAATATTTCTACCCGAAGTATCCTAGAATTTGACCAACGACCCAAAAAACAAAAATACCCGGGAGCTTAATCAAGAGGAGTTTTTTTTTTCTTTTCTGAGGGAAAGAGGAGAATATTATGACGTCGTTTAACAGACCCAACTGCTACTACGGTATCGCAATATTATGTTTCAAAATTGTTACAACAACAATAATAATTTATATTAATAATGAAGTTTAAAAACATAAAATTGAACAATTGCACCCAGCGAGACTAAGAGCTTGTTTGAATTGAAAGGAAATAAGGGTAGAAGAGGAAAATGAGATTATTTTATGAAATTACTTATTTACCTTCTGAATGATATAAGGAAAAAATATATGAAAAAGCACAATTATCTCTTTAAATATTGAGACAACCAAACAAAAGCTTCGCAATTTTATTGTTATTTTATGAATTTAGTTTAACTATTGTTTGAATTTAACCTTCAACAAACAACGTCGCTTTGGCCGAGTGGTTAAGGCGTGTGCCTGCTAAGTACATGGGGTTTCCCCGCGAGAGTTCGAATCTCTCAGGCGACGTTCTTTTTCCCGTTCGAAGCGTCGACACGCCCAAAATAAAAAGAATGGAATTTTGTTCATCTATAAATCCCATTTTTTTTCCAATCGCCGCCGCAACGCTTTCTGTATTCCTCGCCCTCGCCGTCGTTTTCCATCCTTTTGTTTGGGGGTCTCGCTTCTTCATCGTACCGTCCCATGGGTCATTTCTTCTCCCAATTCGTCAAACTTCTTGTACGAAACGCTAATCCCTTTGTCTCTCCTCCTTACTCGTTTGCGCCATTACTCCGCCTGTTTCCTCGCTCAACTATGTGGTTTCCATCTTTTTTTTTTCCGTGTTCATTTTCTTATCATTTTCGTGGGGGTTTCCCTTATGTTAAATTTGAGTCCAGATCTGAATTTATTGGTGATGACGACGAAAAAGGCCGGACTTACAGCTGCCCTGAAGCTTTTTGATCCCCAGTATCTTCAAAGCTTCCGCCGGTAGTAGATTGATGATTCATTCTCGCAAAGGTTCTGCCTGAGCCAACTTCGCTCTCCACATCGAGAGAGAGAGAGAGAGAGAGAGAGAGAGAGAGAGAGAGAGTTATTCTGTTCAAAACGGTGGGCAAAAAATGGCCGGCTTACGGTTGCCCTGAAGTTCTTCTTTTTATCAAACTTTCAGTTGGTAGTAGATTGATGATTCATTATTGTAAAGGTTTTTTTTCCAAGCCAGCGTGCTTCACATCGAGAGAAAATTTTATTCGCGTTGATTGAGTTTCGTTTTTCTCTTGGCGATGAGGACGAAAAGGCCGGACTTACTGCTGCCCTGAAGCTTTTTGATCCTCAGTGTCAAAGAAGTTTCGGTTGGTAGCAGGTTGATGACTCATTGTCGTAAAGGTTCCTTCTGAGCCAACTGCGTGCATCGTATCGTGAGAAGAAAAGAACGATCTTTAAAGGCTTTTGTGATTCTGCGCTGTTTTTTTTTTGCTTCTTTTATGTGTTCTCATTATTGTTTTCGGATGTTGAGTAATGTAGCTTGGTTCTTGCAGCAGAAAAATGGCAAGACTTTTGAAGGAAAGGCTAGTTTGAGCCAACAGCTTGCTCCGCATCAATAGAAGAGGGGGAAAAGGTAATGTTTGAAAGGTTTCAGGCGACGTTCTTTTTCCCGTTCGAATCTCTCAGGCGACGTTCTTTTTCCCGTTCGAAGCGTCGACACGCCCAAAATAAAAAGAATGGAATATTGTTCATCTATAAATCCCATTTTTTTTCCAATCGCCGCCGCAACGCTTTCTGTATTCCTCGCCCTCGCCGTCGTTTTCCATCCTTTTGTTTGGGGGTCTCGCTTCTTCATCGTACCGTCCCATGGGTCTTTTCTTCTCCCAATTCGTCAAACTTTTTGTACGAAACGCTGATCCCTTTGTCTCTCCTCCTTACTCGTTTGCGCCATTACTCCGCCTGTTTCCTCGCTCAACGATGTGGTTTCCATCTTTTTTTTTTCCGTGTTCATTTTCTTGTCATTTTCGTGGGGGTTTCCCTTATGTTAAATTTGAGTCCAGATCTGAATTTATTGGTGATGACGACGAAAAAGGCCGGACTTACAGCTGCCCTGAAGCTTTTTGATCCCCAGTATCTTCAAAGCTTCCGCCGGTAGTAGATTGATGATTCATTCTCGCAAAGGTTCTGCCTGAGCCAACTTCGCTCTCCACATCGAGAGAGAGAGAGAGAGAGAGAGAGAGAGAGAGTTATTCTGTTCAAAACGGTGGGCAAAAAATGGCCGGCTTACGGTTGCCCTGAAGTTCTTCTTTTTATCAAACTTTCAGTTGGTAGTAGATTGATGATTCATTATTGTAAAGGTTTTTTTTCCAAGCCAGCGTGCTTCACATCGAGAGAAAATTTTATTCGCGTTGATTGAGTTTCGTTTTTCTCTTGGCGATGAGGACGAAAAGGCCGGACTTACTGCTGCCCTGAAGCTTTTTGATCCTCAGTGTCAAAGAAGTTTCGGTTGGTAGCAGGTTGATGACTCATTGTCGTAAAGGTTCCTTCTGAGCCAACTGCGTGCATCGTATCGTGAGAAGAAAAGAACGATCTTTAAAGGCTTTTGTGATTCTGCGCTGTTTTTTTTTTGCTTCTTTTATGTGTTCTCATTATTGTTTTCGGATGTTGAGTAATGTAGCTTGGTTCTTGCAGCAGAAAAATGGCAAGACTTTTGAAGGAAAGGCTAGTTTGAGCCAACAGCTTGCTCCGCATCAATAGAAGAGGGGGAAAAGGTAATGTTTGAAAGGTTTCAGGCGACGTTCTTTTTCCCGTTCGAATCTCTCAGGCGACGTTCTTTTTCCCGTTCGAAGCGTCGACACGCCCAAAATAAAAAGAATGGAATATTGTTCATCTATAAATCCCATTTTTTTTCCAATCGCCGCCGCAACGCTTTCTGTATTCCTCGCCCTCGCCGTCGTTTTCCATCCTTTTGTTTGGGGGTCTCGCTTCTTCATCGTACCGTCCCATGGGTCTTTTCTTCTCCCAATTCGTCAAACTTTTTGTACGAAACGCTGATCCCTTTGTCTCTCCTCCTTACTCGTTTGCGCCATTACTCCGCCTGTTTCCTCGCTCAACGATGTGGTTTCCATCTTTTTTTTTTCCGTGTTCATTTTCTTGTCATTTTCGTGGGGGTTTCCCTTATGTTAAATTTGAGTCCAGATCTGAATTTATTGGTGATGACGACGAAAAAGGCCGGACTTACAGCTGCCCTGAAGCTTTTTGATCCCCAGTATCTTCAAAGCTTCCGCCGGTAGTAGATTGATGATTCATTCTCGCAAAGGTTCTGCCTGAGCCAACTTCGCTCTCCACATCGAGAGAGAGAGAGAGAGAGAGAGAGAGAGAGAGTTATTCTGTTCAAAACGGTGGGCAAAAAATGGCCGGCTTACGGTTGCCCTGAAGTTCTTCTTTTTATCAAACTTTCAGTTGGTAGTAGATTGATGATTCATTATTGTAAAGGTTTTTTTTCCAAGCCAGCGTGCTTCACATCGAGAGAAAATTTTATTCGCGTTGATTGAGTTTCGTTTTTCTCTTGGCGATGAGGACGAAAAGGCCGGACTTACTGCTGCCCTGAAGCTTTTTGATCCTCAGTGTCAAAGAAGTTTCGGTTGGTAGCAGGTTGATGACTCATTGTCGTAAAGGTTCCTTCTGAGCCAACTGCGTGCATCGTATCGTGAGAAGAAAAGAACGATCTTTAAAGGCTTTTGTGATTCTGCGCTGTTTTTTTTTTGCTTCTTTTATGTGTTCTCATTATTGTTTTCGGATGTTGAGTAATGTAGCTTGGTTCTTGCAGCAGAAAAATGGCAAGACTTTTGAAGGAAAGGCTAGTTTGAGCCAACAGCTTGCTCCGCATCAATAGAAGAGGGGGAAAAGGTAATGTTTGAAAGGTTTCAGAAATCTTGAAAGGCAAAAAAAAAAAAACAAATCTAGTTTTTTTTTCATTTGCCTTGCATCTTTAGTAGTCAATTCAGATGTTTAGTATAATTTTTTCTTCTATTAGTACACAGATTCAGAAGTAAATGCTACCATGTTTTCTTCTTCCTGGTGGCTTCATAATTTTAGTATTGTTTTGAAGTTGGAGAGGAATTTAATTCTATTTTTGTTTGGATGTTGAATTAAATGATTCGTTCTTTATTTATTACAGAACATGCTAGTTTCCCCCATGAAGTTATGATTATTATTTCAGATTAAGATTCTAGTAATTTTGATCATAAAGATACTTCATACTGTATGAATTTGCAAACTCATTAAATCCTTTGCTACCTGAATTAATTGTTCGTATGTGAAGTCCACATAGTGTCAAACATTTTTCACCAAAATTATTGTCAAAATTTGTTTTCTGACAAAAGATTTTACTCGTGAAGAACTTAAGATTGTCATTTCGAATCAAAACTAACTTTTTTAGGAAAAAAAATGCTTTATGCCTTGCATCTGTTCCTGCATTCCTTTATTGTTGATGTTTCTTGTGTTGATCACTGTATCTTACATTCACAATTGAGAGGATTCTTTAACTTGCATACATTGTGAAGATCAACAATTATCATCGTAGCAATTTGTCAACAAGACATGTGATGGGTATAGTAATTTGTGGTTGTGCAGATATCACTTATCTGTGATGTTTTGATTTCCTGATCCGATGAGACACCACCTTCTTATTGATGTGATTTCCATATCTCGTTTCAGTCAATGATTTAACAGTATATTCTTAACCCTGGAAATGGGATTCAGTAGCATGTATCTAGGTGACTAATTATATTGGATCGTAATCTTACCTTGTTTGTATTCTCTTTATGTTGAGTATCCAAACTACTTATCAAGTAGGTCTGTAAGAAAGTTTAGGTGCTGATTATAACTGGAAAACTTTTTTAATCTTTAAGATGGATACAAAGTGAAAACATAAAGCACTGGACATTTTTTACGGAGTGTATTTTTAATCTTTGTTAATCTGTCGAATCTCATGAATATGGATCAACGAATATAGCGGAATGGCGTCGTATGATTCATGTAGCCGACCCCACCTAGTGGGATAAGGCTTTGTTGTTGTTGTTGTTGTGAGTATTTTTAATCTTTAATATGGATGCAAGTCTATAGTTAACTATTTAATGCAAAATAAGGAGTCAAATCTTTTCATTGGAAGATGAGACACAAGATCGCAATGCAAATTCAGGAGCTCATTTCCTCGCTTTATTTTCTACGATTATAGGTAGAGGACACTCGCTTTATTTTACTATGAGCCAACCTTGCAGAATCTATATCGATGTAAAGAAAAAGTGTATAGCATAAATGAGTTCTTGCCTTCATTTGTGATTATATCACTGTTCATTTTTCTTTTGGCTGTATTTGATTGGAGAATTTGGAGAGAACATTGGTTATCGATAATTAATTGATTTGATAAAAAAATTTGGGTTGGTGTTTGGAAGAAAAAGTGTAACGATGAGAATTTAAAAAATTGATGTGATGAATAAATTTTAATGAGTGTTTGGATAAAAAATGAGAACTAAAAATATAATTTATTATTTTATGATGTATAAAATTATAGTAAATAAAAATATATTATTAATATTATAATTTACATAAATTATTAATATTATTTTTATTTATTTTGATTAAATCTTTTAAATATTATTAATATTATAATTTATGTATATTTTAAGATTCAAATATAATATAATTTTTTTAAAAAATAATTGAATAGTTTAATTAATAAAATATTTATTAATTATTAGAACTAATTATTTTATAATTTTTAATTAATAACATTTAATAAATTATTTTATAATATCTCTAATAATGTATTAATACATTTTAAATTATGTATACATACATTATAAAATAATTAAAAAAATAAATAAAATTTAAAAAAAAAGTCAAAGAAGGTGGCTGATAAGACATGGTGTTGAAAAAAAAAATAAATGTTCTTGCCTTCGGTGACATGCGTAAAATTTTCGTCACGTATTGTGTTTGAGAATTTTTCGCGTTCTCTTAAAAAGTTTTCAACAGGTGACATGCTCATGATGAATATGAGGTACGAGCTTTGGCTCATGTAATTTCTTGAATGCAAATTGTCTAGATAGTTGTTGGCTTCCCAGCTCTAAAACATGCAATTGCTTGCGGGTATTCTAGTGCTGCCTGAAGAGCATTTCAATATGGAATACTAGATATTTGTGAATAGTATTACGGCCAGCCTTAGAATATTTTTTTAAGCATATAAGGCAGCCAACTTATGCAAAATTGTCAACTTTTCAAGTAGATGACTTTTGTAATTTGTCAGTCTTCTTTGTTTTCAACCCCTACATTGATTTGACTCGTCGCTTAAGCTGCGGACCTTAATTTATCTAAATCAACAGGATATGATCCTGCAAATCCTGGACAACTGTGAACGCAAATGAATCAGGGCCTATACATACTGAACAAGCTTGAGTTGAAAGTTTGAACTGAATTTTTACTTAAAGGCAATTGTTAGCCAATAATACTTTCTTGATGATAATTGAGCCTTATTAGATTCATTATAGATGGTGGATCTATTAAATAAATGTTTTTTTATAATAATTGAGCCTTATTGAACCATTATTAGATTCATTATAAATGATGGATCTATTAATTAAATATTTTTTTAATCAATCGACAATCATAAATCATTTTTCTCCTAAAGGTTCTGCCTCTTTTTTTGTCCTTTATCTTTTATCCAAATACCTCATTTAAATCATAGTCAGCCTCTGCCTACCCTTATTTAATTTTTTTACCAAATATGAGGATTAAATTTTATCGTTATTACAATTTTTCTTGCTCTTTTTAACTTTTATAGTTCTTGGTTATTGTATGATTAAATATATTTAATTTTAAGAACTTAAAGTTCCAAATTTACTGAACATAATTTTCTTTTGACATTGAGGTAGTCAAAGGTTCCTTCTAAAAAAAGGTACTTTTATTTTCAAAGTCAATATTATAAAAAAATAGCTACTAAAATTATTTATAAACATATATTTTATGATTGATTTATAATGAAATATAATATTAACTGCATTTTCTAATGTTTTTCAACGTTTGCGTAAACCAATTAGACAGCAATTCCATAAAGAAATTAACCAGATCAATAAACAAAAAGTTCCTAAACAATTAGGGGCGTAAGAAAAACTTGATCAATTCGAAAAATCTACCTAATTCGAAAAATTTGAAACAAAAAAAATTAAAAATTGGGTCCGAAGATAATTTAGAGTGGTTTTTGATAAATTAAAAATCACTCGTTAAAATTAGGGTTCCATCGGAGAAAACTGTAAGAGCTCTTGGAGCTTGTTTTTATTTATATAGTTAATTCATAAATTATTCATTTTCTATTATAGATACAGTACTTTTTTAATAAAATCTCATACTTTTCTAGCATATTATCAAACTTTAATTTGATAATTTTAAATATCATTAGTATTCCTATATTTAGTATAAAATTAAATATTATTTATACAAATTTTAATTTATTATATTTTTAAATATATATATATAATTATATAAAAATAGGGGTCCAAAAAATCACTTGAAATAGGATGTTTTTTATTTTTTTAAAATTGTTTTAGAGTGGTTTTTCTAATTTAAAAAAACCGACCTAAAAAATAACGAATGATTTTTTTAGACCAAAAACTTGACACTACCGAAACTACTTTCACCCCCAACAAAAAATTGTAATCAGGGTTTAAAATGACATAACATGAAAAAGTTGGACACTAATAGAGGCTAAAAGCCTTAAAGAGAGGAGAGAAATAAACTGAGTATAAAATGATTGAAAATAAAAAGTGAAATTGAGAGGCATTAAACTTATTGTCATTTAAAAAAATATTATGATCACTTTTTTATATATAAGTAGTCAGTATTTTTTGTTCATGAAGAACACATAGTCAGTTTTGCTAGTTGTAATCGTTACGAGTCACGGAATATCGCATGATGAGATGTTGGTGGACGATGAACATGATACAACATTGAACGTTACAAAACTACTATGATATGTTAGCGGACGTAATGCGCGGAATAAATGGGGACGAACGATGGTGAGACCATCGCACTATCAAAGGCTCCAATAAGCCGAAAGGGAATAAGTGATACTTGTCGAAAGTCCCCAAATTATTTTGGTTGTTTTTCTTTGTTACTACATTGGAATTAGAGCTCCAATTATGACTTTTGACGAAATCGATCTACGATTTTTTTCCTTTTCTCCTCTTCCTCTATTTTTTTCTTCTCATTCACTACCGGTGATCTTCCCCGAAGCCCATCCGCTTCCTCGAGCAACATCCAGATAAGAGCGAAATTCGGCGATCCTCTACAACGTCTCTAGCTCTCTGCGCCTTCGATGACGATCGTTTCGTGCTGCGCGAGAACCCGAAGCGATGTCACCAAAACCTTCCTTTGAGTCTATCCTCTCCTTGTTGTCATCGAGGAGATCCACAATCCGTTGTTACATCCTTTCCACTTCTATTATGTATTACATCTCTTGTGCACTTCAAAAGATATTGGTCCTTTCTTTCCAAGAGATCACAAATTTGACAAAGGAGAAGGAATTGGAAAGACCAATTAAGAAGGAATATATCTCTAGGGAATGAGTGATTATTGCATTCAATATGTATGAATACTATTATTATTGTCTATGCGCTACAATAAAATAGCGTGGTGGAAAGAAAATTTGATGAACACAATAATGTGAATGTGATCCCAATCATGAATGACTCTCAAAAGGAATTTATTTTTTAGAGAGAGTTACATACAACGAATTCTCACAAACCACAAAGTTAATGCTATACTGATTAATAGTGGCAGGAAGCTCGAATTGAGCCATCTTCGAAAAGGAGATATAAAATTGTATGTGTTGATCCAAGTTAGTTTTATAATAAGTTTTACTTTAGGATGGTGACATGCATGTTTATTGTATATGTGTCAAGGGTATTTATTCTTCCACAAATAGATTTGTAAGCGAGAGTCACAATGCAACCTTTCAAAAAAAAAACAAAAGGTCCTAGAATTAAAAAAAAGGATGACTATCCTTTGTGTTATTAAAGACTCTAGAAAAGACATAATGGACATAGGTCCAAGTGGAAGAGGAAGTTAAAAGAAACTTTTTGGAGGAAGTGGAGGAATCTATATACTCTCCACAAGTATAATCGATAACAAGAGTCCCCCAGAAACTCAAGTCGCACTTTTGGAATCTATACGGGTGCGAGATGTTCGTATTATATCGCGATGTTTATAAGTGAACTGACTTAGAATCATGACTGGCCAATATGAGAAAATTAGACTCAATTTGTCAGCAATGAGAGGGCACTATGTGACTTGCTGGAAGCGGGCAAAGTGTATAAGGTGCAAATGGACCTTCGAAAAATGTACCTAATTGTTGGTGCTATTGAATCGCACATATGAATTGTTGTCAAGGATTATATTAGTTAACTGAAATTGATTTTTAAGCTAAGTCTGCATCGAGAATGATGATCTTAAGAAATTATTCCAATAGGATTAACTCACTCAATGGATAATTGAGGAAATAAATATGCGATTATATAATGATCCAAACGAAAAAAATTGGAGAATAAGGTATACAAGAAAAATCATAATATGACTTAAGAAAATATAACGTCATTATGTCAACTTCATTATGAGCAAATTGGATTGTTATGTATGCATCAATTTAGTATGAGCAAATTTTTAATAATGTCAGTTCATGAACATGACATTCTGCTCATTAAAAAATGATGTATAGTGCTTGACAAGATGACTGAGAAGTTGAGCAAAAAATTTGGAATGAAGGACATGTGTGGAGTAAGCTATGTTCTTAAAATTCAAATGACTCTGAATAAGAACCCAAAAACATTGATTTGGAGTCGCTAACAATATCTGCAGAAGATATTGTTGAGATTTGAAATACAAAAAAGCATTTTAGCACATGCATCATTTGTGATTGGAAAAAAAACTTATTGAAAGAGATGGAAGATTAATGTATGCAATATTATGTACAAAGTCTTTTTTGACTTATGTAATAAGTTTGGTTAATAAATTTTTTAAGGTAATCTTAGAAAGGCAAAATTACGAAGCCCTAAGAGGATTATGAAAAATTTAAAGTAAAAGTGTAATTGAAATTGACATACACAAACTAATACACTTGAGGCTATAAATTATTTGGATGTGAATTCTGATAAGAACATTGTCAACTGAAAAATCACATCAAAGTCCCCTATTAATGTTGGATGATGCATTGTTTCTTAGGATTGCAAGAAACATGAATGTGCGATTAAACACACAAGATTTGAAATACATTATCAATACAAAGACAACTATCCAATCAACGTTGATTTAACATATTTTGTTATGTAACTAATGTTAACATGCTCAATAAACTAGATACACTGTGATGATCAAGCAGTTACAAGTTTGATACACAGTGGAACAAACAGTTACAGAAAAGCATATTAAGATCAAAAAATATCATACTTTGATATAGTGGAAAGAAAAGAGGTGACATTGATTTATTTGTCTAAAAGTAATTTGTTTATTGATTCTCTTGCACAAAGAATTTAATATGAATATTCATTAAACACTTTGATTTAATGGGACTCGAAATATTTGAATCGGAAGAAAATTGCATGAATAATGAAAGTCTCGTGAATAGTGAAATTTGAAATAACATCTCTAATCAACACTATACAAATAGTGAAAATGTTAGATATCGTGATCACAACGGTCAAGTGAGAGATGTTAGTTGTGACCGTTACGGTCACATAAGGTCGAGGGATGTGACGTTAGTGGACAGCCAATATGATATGACGCTGAATGTTACAGAAATAATTTGATATGTTAGCAGACGTAATGCGCGAAATAAACAGGGACGAACAATAGTGAGGTCGTCGTGCTATAAAAATGTCCAAGGAGCGTAAAGGGATACTTAACTTCTCAAATTATTTTGGTTGTTTTTCTTTGTTACTACAAGTTTGTCCATTTAATTGAAATTTGTCATATGTAGAATTTGCCATAGTAAGAAATACGATTCAATGCGACACAAATTAGTTAGGTGATAATGGATTTAAATTTTTACCTTATCACTCCTCGGAATAATACGGTGGCAATGAATGAAAAAAAAAATGAAAGAACACGTAAAAGGTAAAATGTTGGACATGGAAAAATAATGAATGGTATTTTTTCGAAGTAAAAATTATGTTTGATGTAGTCAATGAAGTGATGAACAGCTCTTCATGGATATCCTCTTTTTCAATGACGGTACAACTTTTGACGTCAAAGTGTTGACAATCTGTAAAGCCATTTGCTGAAAAACGCAAATCGTTCTTTCATACTAAAAAATAATTGTCATCGCAACACATCATAATTATTATATTTAACTTTCTAAGCACATATTTATTGTATAATAACCTCACCTTTCTTGCTCCTTAAGAAGCGACCATTTCCATTACGAAATATTTTAAAAAATTCGTGTAAGAGAAAGAAAAGTTAGATGCAAGAAATTTGAGAAATCGTTCTTTTTTGTTCAAATAAATATGAATGGAAAGTATTATTATGCTACTAGTTAACACAAATAATTTCCTTTTACTTACACCATCTAAACTCCACATCGTCGCCAATATAAAATTTCGTTTAACCTTAATTTATTAATAGTCAATCTAAATTTATTGAGAGAAAGTGAAAAAAAAATCATCTCTCATTCCACCATGGCACTTTAAGAAATTATATAATAAAATAAAAATTGTCATAAAATAAATAAAACTCTAAGTGATGTTACGACTAAAATGTTAAAAACAACTCATAATTTTAACTGAATGGAAAATAAATTCTATCATACATTTGAATAGAATATTAAACTGCAAAACCTTTATAGATAAGAAAATAAAAGATAAGAAAAGACTGTAGGAAACGGGAAAAATTATGCATAATGTTTTCTATAATTACTTGCCATATTTTAATAATAATATGCATTTTTATAGGTAAACGAAAGATGCAACGAGTTAAACGGGCTATAAAACGGGTTGAAGCTGTTCGTCGCTTCTCCTCCTGTGCGCCAGGGCACCAATCTAAAACCCTAATCGAGGTAAGGAAAAATGAAAGAACGCTATTTTCTTCCATCTTCTGTATGACCTCAAGTTGAACCTTTTTTCGCAAAATTTTGATGCAATTTAAGCATTTTTTTTATCGAATCCCACCCCAATTCGCTTCAGGACGTCGACCGTGCGATGGAAAAATTGTGTTGCATCGATGTTTAATGCGAACTTTTCGATTCCCTCTCTGTTTCGCTGGTGCAGAGATGGTTTGTTCTGAATTCTGATGCCGTCGATTCGATTTTGCTGAAACGGGTGATGAAAGTTTAGTTCTTTCTGATTCCGCGGTGCCCTTCTTGGAACTGCCATGGCCGAGGAGGAGAGAGAGACGCCCCGCGGAGGCCTTGTCTCCGATCTGAGCCTGGAAGAGGTGAATGATCCCGACACGATGGATGATTTTGGGATACATGTCGGTTCATGGACCTTTCGTCAAGATTACTCCCCTCGCGATCCATATCCATGGAACATTAATGAATCGCTCGAATCTGTTGATGATTCTGATTATCTTACAGTGGAATCTTTTTCTTCGGATATGGATATTTTCCCCGACTACTACATTCGGGAGAGCACGGCGCCTGATGATCTTCATTCCCGTGATGTCCCTGGAAGTAATACCAATGCTGATAATAGCTTGAGGGCTGCTGCTCAACCTGTGGTCATTGTTGGCGATGCCGCCCGAGGCGTCCATCGGCCTGTTTACACTCCTCCTCCGAGAGACGGGAATCTCCGTAGTAGATCCTTCCTCTCTCCTGGAAATCCACCAACTGGTGTAAGAGCATTGATTCCCACAAGCCATGGAGGGCCCTCAATTAGTCGGGAAGACTTGGATCGTCCGGAGTTTCGGATGCTGAGATTGATTGAATCAACAAATAGGCACCGGGTTCTGAGGTCGGATTCTGAAGCAGATAACTTAAGGAATAGCATTTTGCAGTCCCAGATATCTTTAGAAGCTTCTAGAAAGAGGAAACATGATGGTGAAGATGACCAAAAAGAAGAGAAGAGTGATGATGCTTCTAACTTTGAATGCAATATTTGCTTTGATATGGCTAAGGGTCCAGTGGTTACCCCATGTGGTCATCTGTTTTGTTGGCAATGCTTGTATCGCTGGCTTCATGTTAACTCTTTAAACTCTGAATGCCCTGTCTGTAAAGGGGAGGTCCTTGAAGTTAATGTCACCCCTATATATGGTCGTGGGAGCACGGGGAACAATAAATGTGAAGAGGGGGAATCTGATAACAAGATACCTCCTCGGCCACATGCGAATAGAATTGAAAGTACAAGGCAGCAACACCATACTGCTCCTTTGCAAGCATTTGAAGGGATAGTTGAGATTAGACATGTTATTCTGGATAGAGAGGTGCCAAATGGTGAGCGAAATCTACCACATCGCAGTTCAAATCTTCGAAGAAGGTTAAGTTCTACTCAGTTGTCCAGTGGGGTCAGATTAAGGGCCCGAAGAACGCAGAGGGATGTAGGCAGTGGGTCTAATCTAGAAGCAGTTGTCATGCCAAGTGAATATACATCAGACCATCAACTTCCCGTGGTGGTTAGAAGAGGAAACCATGATGCATTACTGCCAACGTCAACTACTGGCCTCCTTGCTGAGCCATCACACTACATTAGGCACAGAATAGAATCAAGGTTCGACATGAATCATTCGTCAGATTCAAGCACCAGGACTGTAATACAAGATGATCATCTTTCTCACTCAGAATTGCAAGGTACTTCGACAGATGACTCAACAGTAGCCAGCAGGAGGCCTTCTACTTCGAGTAGAAGAAGAGGAAGGACTGCCATTACTGATTCAGTTCTTGATAGTGGTGAGGTAATTCAATCACGCCGTAGGAGAGTATGAGCTTGAGTTGTTAATTCAGATATTGAAATTACCTGTACCTGCTTATATGACTTAATTTCTTGTACTCTTATTGAAATAATGAAAGGAATTTACTGAGTCAGTAATACTCGTTTTTCGGCATCCTTGTCAAATAGTGATGTGTTTGCTTTGTCAAATACTGTATAATTAATTTTTCTTTTTCATGCATTAGATAAATTAAATGAAGACAAATCAGTCATTCCTTCTGTGATCATATCTGATGTTTACTCCTCTTTGGAAAAGGAAAGTTTGATAGTTGCTGATGTAGAAAGAAGTAGAAGTAAATTAATAGTCGCCCGACTCACCACCACGAAAACAACAAGGCAAAAATTTTTACAAATGATTAGATTATGATCGATTCTTTAATATATATGTCATGACGTTTCAAATTATGACCTAATTTTTTTTCAATTAGACCTGGTGGAGTCTGCTGACATTGTTCATAAGAGTCAATAGTAGTGATAGTCCAATAATTGGTACAAGAAGAACTTTTATATGAGAGCTGCTATATATTTTAGGGGGAGTATTAGGAGAAAAATTAGATTGAAGTTTTAGGAGGACGATTTTTTTTCATATATATATGTATATATATACATGAAGTTATTTTTGAGTATTTTATGAATTATATAATATTAATTTTAGTCAAGACTTTAATTATTTAATCTATATTAAAAATAATTTTTGTGGTAATCAAGTTTAAATGTTATGTGTGTTAAAATCGACGGGTGTTAATTCCTGATCCCTCACTGGTGTGATATCCAAATATATTTTTATGCTTTATTTCTGCTGCAGTTTATGAGTTAAAACTATGATTTCTACCTGGATCATTTATCCCCTCTGCTTTGATTGAATTTGTTAAGCATGGTAAGTGGTTATTTCAAAATTTTGCAACTGTCTGGTACGGGAACAATGATTCTAATCTATTGTGTTGCCAACTAAACGTGCATCTATTCACAGGATTCAATCCAACTAATTTTGGTGCACGACAAAAGGATCTTTGAATTATATTCAATTGATTCCATTGTTCTTTTCTTTCCACTGTTCTTTTACAGCTTTTAGTGTAATTTGTGTTATTTAGAAAGCAAGAATTTTTTTTTTTTTTACTTAGAAGTTGCGTGATCATCTTACCCTTGAAAAAAAAATAATTTATAAAATTTCAACGATTTAAAAGTATAAAATATCTCCTTAAAATTGCTTAGAGAGTTATAGTTTAAGTTATAATATTTTGAGTAAAATTACAAATATAAAATTCATCGCATTGTAGTAGTCAAAAGAAATTTGATCTAATTACAATAAAATATCATATCACAATTGAATACATTAGCTACACCAAAATAGTTTAAGACACTAATATTATTCAAATCAACTACCTCAAAATATTAAAATTAAATTTAAGGATTTTAACATTTAATTGTAAATATTATTTCAAAATGAAAATAATATCAAATAGAACTAATAATTTTATAAATATTTTTAATGTCAGATCTTTCGTATTTTTTGGATTTGGGATCCTACTTTAACTGGGATATTTTGCTTTTCCAAAAAACTGCCTTAATTAATCAAAGTTCAATATCTTAATTCTCTTGCGGAGTCGGGTAGATTTGTCAATTTTGTAAGAGCTATTTCACTTGCACCCCTACTTTTAACATTTAAAATATTTTCGTAGATGTAAAATATTTTCACTCTATTGTCACTCCTAAAATCACTATTACCACTCCAAATATTTATTTTTATACAACTTTACCTTTTTTCTTACTTTCCTCTATTACAGCGCATGCTAGTCAAATAATATTTTAATTATTTTCATTTTGATGTTGTCTATTTCGATTCAATCTCTTCTTTATGTTGTCTGCAAATCATTTCACCTAAAAAAGTGCAAATCATCATAATAGAACTAGAAATTGACAAAAATGTCGCACTAAAGTTAAAAGAAGAAAATAAATGAATTTTTAATTTTCCTTTTAGGAAGCTAACGGATAATGCAGGAAAACTATAATAATAAAACCTCTGTCATGCTTCATTTATCTTAAAAGTTTATCATGATCCTCGATAGAAAGAAAAAGATAAAAAAAGATTAGAAATAATTTAAGTAGCATAAGGGGAAATCTGATGAGAAAATAAACAACAAAAAAATGACAAGTGTTGGAGAGATACCAACGTCAGGGAGGAGAAAAGAAGTGGAAAAGCAGACAAGAAACACAAAGGGAATAACATAATAAAAAAAAAAGCAAATGGAAAAATCAAAAGTTAGAGGGTAAAGTTGTCCAAAAATAAATATTTAGTGTAACAATAATGATTTTAGGAGTGGCAATAGAAACATGCATGTATAAATTCAGTGTAACAATAATGATTTTAGGAGTGGCAATAGAAACATGCATGTATAAATTCATAAAGAATTTTCACCCTCAGTTCTTCAATTAACTTTCATCCTATTTTGATCTTCAGATTTCATTTTATAACAAATTAATTCCTCAAATTTATAACAAAAAGGTCTTATTAACCTGCAATAACAAATTTTAAAGTAATTTGTTGATATGACAAACAAATTCAAATATAATATAATATATTTTATTAAAATAATATATGAATATTTATTTAAAATAATTTATTTTTTTTAGAAAAAACGAGAGAGGATGGCTATCTCGTTTCTATTTTTAAATTTATTATAAATAAATATTTACATACTATTTTTTATTAGTGCACATAAACATGTGGATATACCTATATTGATTATTTTATTAAGATGCTAACTTGACATGCTCTAAAATAAAATAAAATAAATTTAATAAATATAACGTGAGATTAACGTCCACATCATTACCTCCCTTTTTTATCTTTGTTTTTAGTTTTTTATATTTTATTTTCAAATAAATAACTATATATTATTTTAATAAGTATATTTTTTCAGTTCAACTTATAAATAATTTCAACATTATTTTGCCCCCTCTCTTTTTATTTTTTTACATAAATAACTATATAATTATTCTAATAGACATAATATTTTATTTGAATTCAACTTACATGACTGACACATTAGCATCCTAATCTGCTTAGAAATTTGTTATTGCATGTTAAGAAGACTTTTTTTGCTACAAATTTTATATGTTTGATGTCATCATTAAATAACTTAGATCATCATATACCATTAAATATTGATCCAATCATGTAAATCTTTTTTGAGTTTACACCTCTGTATTTTTCCTTTCTAATATGCATTGAAATTTTGAAGTGGATTTTAAACTTCAAAGAAACCAAACTGTTTCAATCTGCAAAAGAAGAAATAAAACAATGATCACTGATCGGATTTGCAGACTCGACCCCCATTAGTGGATAGGATTTTGATCCAAGGAGCTGAACTGAATCAATTGGAATGGAGCTGAACTCCGAGCATTCAGACGGAAATCAGGAATATCACACAGGAATGCTATCAGGAGCCTGGTATTATTCTCACCATCCGACGGTGCAAGGCGAATGCTTTTTTTTTTCCTAATTTTCATATTTAGAATTATCAGCATCCGATGTGACAAACGAATAATTTTAGAAGATATATAGTCTTCATTTGATAATTGCTGAAAATTTTCTTGGTTAGCAGTCCAAGTTTTATTTTCTATTTGCCTCTCTTCTTGTTTGTATTATTTTACTTACCGATTTAATTTTTCTTCATTGTTGGTTTTAATTTTAGTTGCTGCAAAGTCGTGCTTTCATCTTTGTTCTTATTCTCCTTTTAGTTTGATGCCATTTGGGCAAGTGTATAATAAATATTCATTTTTAACATAACTCGTAGTCGAGAGGAAGAATAAATACACTTCCAAAAGTAAGATCATGCAAGTTAACTCAAAGCATATGTTTATATATATTGGAGGGAATAATTGTATGGGAAAAAAATAACACATATATATGAAACCGTTGAATCGTGATTTAACATTTCACAAATAAACTATTATTTAAATACATATCGATGATACTTAAATCATAATTCAACAATAACCCCTATTTGCCCCCTCCCTTATCCCCTATATTGAGAGTTGGACATAGGATTTAAATTACACGTTAGCATGTAAAAATGCTGAGGAACGACTAGAATAAAAAAAAGAACAATTACAGAAGGTTTCGAGGATAAAAGGTGGGTGGAATGATTTGACGAAGATGAATCAAAATGTGAAAATAAGAACAGAGTCAAATATATGATAAAAGTTAAATTCAATGATAAAAAAAAGGAATATTTGATAGAGCCATACGAAATATTTTACATCCCAATTTGCCCACCGTTTCTAAAAATATCCCCAAGAACCGAATTTTGATTACAATGGAGCCTTTACAAAGACTTTTAACAGGTTAACAGAAACAAAAAGAAGGATAACCTGTGCAACTGGAGACTGCTTGCCTTTGAGCTTGTTTTACCACTCAGTGCGCGCCAAGCCTCTGTACTACCTATTCTCTGTTTCTAAATACCATGGCCTCGTCACCTTTGAGGGGGTTCCGAGGATTGATTGCTAGCCAAGCCAGAACTGGAGGAGATAGGCGGCAGAGCCCCATTGTCCTGAGGCGGAGCCGTTCCCCATTTCGGATCAGCGTCGGATGGTTCGACCACATGAACCGCACCATCACTCATTCCCAGGGCTATCTGGTTGGGCTCTGATGGGTGAGCAGCGATGACCATGGGATAAGCAGCTCCGGGGCTAGATAGACAAGGGAGGGAGACAATCATCAACATTAAATTGTTGTGAAATGGAAAAGAAACTAACTGCAAGGTCGAGAAAATATTTTCTGAAGCAGAGTGCCAACTAATGTTAATCTCTCTTCATACGTCTCGTGGGGACAATCATCAATATGTTAAATGTCTCTTCAAACATCTTATTTACAAAAAAAAAAAAGAAACAGCTGTAGAAGATACAATGATTTTTTTAGGGATAAAATAGCATGAGTAGGGGGAAACATGATGATCACAAAAGCTCCAACTAGGAATATACCTGCAGGATATGGCATTGATAATACATTCAACCAGCATTAACAGAGACCTTTAGGATATGTATTGACTAATACATACTAGAACCATCATTAAGAGTCTCCTTTATGTATTTCTAGTCTATCAAAAGTTATGAATGATAGTTCAACCTGTAACTATGACTAACAACAGGTGCCAACTAATCTGGTGCTTGTATTAGGCCTTAATTGCATTCTCCCAAGAAATTACTAGTCACCTAAGGCACAAAATTAGTTTAACTTCATAGCATACCTAGAGATGGAGGGAGATATGTAAGCAGTGGGTGCAATTCGACAACGAAGCCTCAGGCTATCTGCTTCAAAAACTCCAACAGCACCATCGCAAAAGCCAGCATAAACCAACAGCCCATCACACGAGTATATTGCACTTGAAATTGGTGCTGGGAGTGCATCTCTAGGAGACCACTGCATCCAAGAAATAAATAATATTTCAAATACAAAAGAATGCCTGAAGTTGTCAAATGGATCAATCCTTCTTTGAATCTTTGACCAAATAACATACATATCAAGCACAAATCATGAAAAATATGGCAATTAAGGGTTATAGAAGCGAAAGGGGAAGAATGGAAGAAAAGATTCCTGCAGACAGCAATTTTCATAATTAAGAATAACTTTGAAACCTTTCAAACTTAGCGTGCATAAGATTTCTTATTCACTTCATTTTTCCTTTTTTCCTGCCAATTTATTACAATCTTCTCCTCTTACCCAATCACTAGTTTCATGTGTCACTTGGTATTAAATACAGTGATTTTTGTTTTCTTGGGAAGAGCTTGAGAATTAGACACACAAAAGGTTCGAGTTTGTTTTATGACATGTTTCTGTTGTCACCACTTCAAGGATATACAACAGAATGGCATGAAGATGAACAAAGAAAAGTAGTTGGATAATTAATTTTATAACCTGAACGCATAAGAATGTATACACCATAGATCTTTTGCAATGTTATATAGATAGAAATCCAGAGTTCATGAGCTAACCGAGCGCAAACACTCAAGCTTGCTGTCATAGACTGCCAGTTGGCTCTCATGGACAACCAGGAGATGTGTCTGATCATTGTGAAACTGAACTTTGGTATCACCGGTTAAAGGGGGTGCACGATTAGCTGGCACCTGAATGTGTCGTGATTTTTTCTTGTCCCATCCATCAATGCTCCACATGTACAACTGAAACATCAACCATGTTATGAGGGTTGATGAAAAACAGAAAGTATCACGCAAAAACTGTAGCATGTTTCACTTGAAAATTAATACTTGAAAGTGTGCCATGGAGGTACACCACATCTCAATTTCAGATATTTTGTACTCAGTAAACATTGGGCCAATTAAGTTCAGGTTTGAAGTCACCTTACAAGCATATTTGATTAGACAAAGAGTGGCTCAGGTCAACATACCCAGAAACACAAAATATAAAACACATGTTCTCCTTTATATGCATACAAAATGATGCAACATAGTCGCACAAATCAAGGTTTAATTGAAACCATGGGCTCATCTTTTTGAAAAAATGGTATGAAAAGAACAGTTGATAAAGGGACACCATCAAACAAGATAAAATACAGTAAAAGATAAAACATGTTAAAAATCTTCTCTAGTCCTGAGACAAATTGACCGTCATAGTTGAATCATTAACCTTAAGCATGAAATTTCCTTCCTAGAGTCTGAAAAATCTGTGCCGGTGGTGTACAGTACTCACCTGTGCATCAGCTCCTGAAGAAACAAGCACATTCAATGACTGTGAAAATGCAAGGCCAGTTATTTTTTTCTGATGACCCTTGAGCTTGGTTTTCACCTGCATCAACAAATAAGGCATTAGAAATGATTACAAAGAAAATAGTTAGATGTCAACTCATGAGCCAAAGACCCAATGGAGCTTTTTCCTTACAATAACAAAAAACATTATCTTGAAAAACTCATGCATGCAACAACTAGCAGATATAATACTAATTATCTATTCCTAGATTTATGGTTCCTTCTCCCAGTACATGCTAGATTACCTTCTGTTCCATGTCATAAATACTATAAAGCAGGAATCATAAAACTAGGAAAGGAACTAGATGCTTCTGACAGGGTGATGCTATTGTGGAGGTGCGCAATCAGCATAATTTGTTCCAATAAAAGTACAATGGAAGATAGTTAAATAGTTAAGGGGCTTATTAAAAGAAAACTGCTTACCTCATCAACTCGTACATTGTATATCTGAATACTAGAATCTTCCATTCCAATGGCAATTATATTGTTGTCTTGAGGATGAAATGCCAAAAATGTGGCAGCAGGTGGAGGAGGCATGAATGTTGTCATAACCTGCAAAGAGCTCATATTTTAGTTTCAAAGAAACAAGAAAAAAAAGATTAATTTACTTATGTTGAAGCATAAGAGTTGTGATGAGAAATTAAAAAGATGTGTACCTTGAACGTCATCATGTTAAATAGAGAAACCTTTCCGCCAGATGCAGACATAACATATGAGTCATTTTTTGACAAAGCAATACAAGCAGTTGCTTCTTCCGGATTAGTATCACCTATTTCATTTGTCATAAGAATACCATTTGATGGCTGCCACAGCTGAGGGGCAACAGTCGCAGTTGACTGAAAAGCCGACAGGAGTGCAGTGAGGGAATTGTATAAAAATCCATACTAAATTTATTCTTTACATCTGCAATTGCTGTTCTAACCTTGCCAGATGGATTTCTTTCATTGCGGGACCATTTCCACAACTTATGAATGGCGTTGGACCCAAGAGCCAACAGTGCAAGGCCAGAGTTTGTGTACAATAACCGCACAACCTATAAATCAAAAGAACATTAGTCATGGGTCATGTAAATTGCAAAGGAGTCGAGAAAATAAGGAACCAATAATGAGATGAGGGAACATGAAATTGGCAATAGAAAATACATATACAAATATGAATGCTCTAGGAAATCTATACATATACATATGCTCTAGGAAATCTATACATATACATATGCATATAAATATACATATACACACAAAGAGATTTGAGAAAGCATTGATAAGGCCATATCAGGGAGGCTATCCTCAGATAGAAAAAAAAATGAAAGCAATAACATAGATCAAGGATGCCTGCACTATGAAATATTGCACAAAAAGAAATGAATATTTTTGGAATTTTCACACAATCTGCAAACATGGTTATATCAGCCTATCACACAGCCTGGAAGATGAGGTTTTATTTCATTGTACTAAATTATACGAATGAGGCATAACAGCATGGAGAATTTATTCCTCTTAAACATCATTTTTAAAGCATCTCTTCCTTTTAATCAATCCCATATTCCTCGAATTAGATCATTGAAAAACAACATACCTTGCTTGAAGTTGACATGGAATCTGGCAATCGCAAGGCTTTGAGATGAGCAGAGTCGATAATGTCAGCTAGTTTCCAGGTTTTTATCTTTTCAGTGTCTTCTGAAATTCGCGGTTTAATATCTGCTGTTCTGTTATCTATCGCAGCCTGTAGTTTCATCAAAAGGGGAATGGTGTTAAAACTTTAGACCAAGCTGTCTCATATACCAAAAGAGTAAGTAAGCTCACCAAACCGCTTATGGATACTGGAGGTAAGATCCGATCTGGCCTCTCAGTAGTAGCTGCTATGGGACTTGCAATGTTAGGAGCTCCTAGAGCATTAACAATTGGAGGCTGCAAAAAGGAGGCAGTAATCATTATCATGATTGGCCTCGAATGCATTTATGATTTAACTCTCATCTACAATCTTAAAGAAAACCTTTACACTGTGTTTTCTCTCAGTCACATCAGTATGCATAAGTGCAAAAGAAGGAATATCAAGTAAATTCTTTTGAATTCCATATTGGAGTTAAAGTCCTCATCAAATGCAAATTCTCCATGATTGCAGAATGAGATTGAGAAAAAATCATTTGCATGTCTGGAATTGTCGCATAAAGTACTACATTCATATTCAGACCATAAGGTGCTGTCTGAACAATTTTTTACATTAAATAATTGATCATTCTCAGTTATCACAACTAATTTTTAGTATCTGCTTTATATCAAAGCATCCATTAGGTACGGATATTTTTTCCAAGCTTTTTTTTTAGAAGGTAAAGGATTTCCAAGGTAAATTAGTATCAAACATTCACAATAAATATTTTGGATAGCCATGATGTAACCCTTATCAAAGGCAGCTGCTTCCATCGGAAGATAAGGTCCCTAGGTTGTACCTTTGTGTTGACACTAATTTGTTGTGACGTGCCTCGGGGCTCAAAAGCTCTACTCTCAAGCATTCTTATTAACCGTTGACCATCAGTATTAGCTAAAATCTTAAACCCATTGTCACTTGTTGTAACTGCTAGCAATGATCCCTCTCGGTTGAACCTCAGGCGAGGGCTTGCCTACAATAAACAAATAAAAGCTTGTCAAAAAGTGAAACTGATCCATTGAAACAAACAAATGTTAAGCCAGCTACTCACAGGCAGTCCACCATCTGCATCAGTGGTAGTCAGTATATTAACATTATCCATATCCCAAAACTTGATCATGAATTCATCTCCAGCAGCTAAAAAGCGGTTTCTGGTTGTATCAAACTGAACAACTCCAAGAGATCGCTTCCTAAACCCAGAATATGTCCTTTTTATGGCCCCCTCAGTCTCATTCCACTCAACAAGATGTGAATCACCTTCTTTACTAGTCCCACAAGAGAAAAGCCTGTAAATAGTTTTAGAAAAATACAATCATGGTTGAATTGACAAAAGGCGTCTTTATAGATGGCCAATTGAGTCCTCAAGAATAAATACATATTAAGTCCTCAAGAAACAGTTCTAAATAACTGACAAATATATTATAGACATTATACCTTGTTCCATCAGCACTGTAAGCCATTGTTGTACACCACTGACCAGGAGCATCATAATCAACTCTAGATCCTAAGCAATCATATAGCCAGGCTTTAATCTTCCCATCAACAGCAGTAGAGAAAATAAACTGCACAGGACGAGAACCAAAGGAAATATGGAGGATCAGTAAAATTGGGCAAACATTTTCTTTCTTTAGATATTTTCGCACATGGAAAGGTGAAGGATCTTGCAAAACTTATTTGAACGTCAAAAACTAACCTGGATTGATTCTTTATAATGAGGACAAACAGCATACACAGGAGCTTCATGACCCTCAAACATATACTGCTTCTGACCTGTTGTTGCATCCCATACCTTCCATTCATACAATAGAAGTTTCAATACATTTTCTTAATTTCATTTCTGTTTGATTTTTTTTTTTTGAGAAGCAGCTTGAATTAAGTTTGCATAGTGCTCACCCTAATTGTCTTGTCATCGCCACATGTAATTATTGATAAACTTTTATTGGGATGTGAAAATGCAATGTCATTGACCCCGCCAGCATGAGCATCAATCTGTATAATAACAACCAGTCAGACTCCATCAAATAAATTACACACATAAGTTTATGTTACCTCCAATTGGTGCCTCAGATCTCCATGCAAGCTAAATGCGTATGTCTGTACAAGATGTTTTGAAAAAGCAACACCTACAGGAACAAGGTAGTAACTTTGAAAAATCGGATGACACGACACAAAGGTCAAGCTGAGTTTGGCAACATGAATAGGGATAAGTCAATTTGATAGAAACTAACCAAGAATAGACCCATCAGGACTCCATAAGCATCGATTAACGGATATTGTAGCATCTTTCATGAGAGCTGCCTGCAAATTAAAATGTTTTGATATGATATTAAGCAACTGAGTCCAAACTACAGTTGTTGCCTGTTTAACTTTAAAATAAGACAATACCTGGAGGGGCAAAGTGCAAGTTCCAATATCCCAGACCTTGAACTGCTTATGTGCTATCTTTTCCCTAGATCCAACTTCCCAAATGGCAATATCACCAACATTTGTTCCAACTGTGAGCCAAAATGGAGATGTCAACAATGCATGAAATTAGAAATAGTATGAGCAAAGTTGCAAATTGATTATTAACCATTCATAGAAAGTTAGAAATACCTAGAAGAACTGTCTGGTGCACTGGGTGGAAATCCAAGCTCATTACATTGGAACCTTGAGGAATAGTCTTAACAAGCGTTTTTGGAATGTCATCTTGGGAGTAAATGTTAGGTGGATGAGCTGGACCAGAGAAGGATACCTATGGAAAACATTAAAATTGTTCTTATAACATTAAATTTGTTATATGTCATTTCCATTCAGTTAAATTCAAAACAAACAGAAAACTGTACGAAATGCAATTCCCAATTGAGTAGACACTCCCACTGTACCTCATCTGATTGACCAGTACGTATTCTCTTCATCAAGTGTTCAGAATCTGCAGTTTGATAATCCATACCAGTGCCACTTGTCGGCGTCCTCGGATGCTTTAGGAATGCAGCTGCACAAGTGTAATCTTCACATCAGGCATAAATAATAAGAAAAGAAATCCATGTACTCCAATGAGGCACACCTGTATTCAGAGGTTGCACCAGACCCGGGGGGCCTTGTGCTACAGCTGCATGTGGTAGTGCCGAGTTAGCATTCGTCATCCATCCGGCAATGGCACTTGCAGGTGGAGAAACAACAGGCTGGAATGGCTGAATTTATGAACAAACCAATCAAGAAACATCAAAATTCTAAAGTAAATCAAATGATTAAACAGTTACTTACGCTATGAACACCCATCGGTGGAAAAGCTCCCGACTTAGGAATAGGACCAACAAGTGGGCCATTTGAAGGAGTAGGTGCTCGTGCTCCGTTAGCAGGAGCCGTACAGGAATGATCAGTAAATAGAGTTTTAATATCAGGGTTGGGGCGAGGATTCTTGCAGAGCTGATGTTGCCAGTTAAGGCTAAGAAAAAAATGTATATCAGTGTACCACCCAACTACTGATACTGCAGAATGAAGAACACTACCCTCTAAACGAGGACTACAATAGTATCAGGTGTTAACACAGAAAGTATCAGGTGTTACATTATTAACATATCCAAATAGGTAATGTAACTGAGCAATCATTTCTATAACCCTTTTACGACCAGCATGTATGCACAAGTTGGTACAAAGTATGTGCATGCTAATATGAGACCGTTCAAATAATCAATACCGATGAATGGGTCAGGGTTCCCGGAAGAGAAAGATATTCGAGCAAATCAATCAACACAAAAAGTAACATAGAATTCTATTGCAGACCCTAAAACAATCAATGTGCACAGAGTGTGCAACCACCAATTTAGGATCAATGGAATGTAAAAAAGCATGCAAAAAAATGTATACCTCTGGTTAATTAGTGTTCGCAGCCGTGAAGCCTTAAAAGGAGGGAAAGCTAGCTTGTCACGAAAAAGAGGGTTAGCTTCAATTAGTTTCTTAAGTTCCATAAGCATTATATTTCGTGCCGATTTTGTATCCCCATATTTAGAAAGTTGCTCGTTCTGCCTGCACAGATTTGGAAGGAGTAGGTAATAGTTTATTAACACAGGTGACATTATGCATAAATATGAGATTAGAGAAATAAGTACATCACCTGAAATTCTCCAAGGTGAGCAACTGCGTAATCTCCTTGAAGAGTTCCTCATTGAAAGAAGCAAAAACTTTGAGATCCTTCACAAGTATTTCTACAGCTTTCGCCCTGTCATGCCTGCAAAAGCATTACAATGCTCAGAGGAACGGATGGGTACAATGTATGAGGTGAGACAAGGCGAAAAGCAAAACCAAAAGTCTCACCTATCAAGTGCTTCCAGGTACTTCTGCTTCCTAATCTCGAAGAATATTTTCATGGAATACCGGTTATCTTCAACTTTAGTGAAACCGCCAAGATAACGTTCCACTTCATCCCACTCCCCTGCCTGAACTTGGTCTTCAAAATACTTCATATTGAAGTAAAATCCGGACTCCTGCTCCAACCTATAACACAGCAATAGTACCTTAAGCGATCCTGAGGTCAAAATGCCAGAGCTTTGTAAAAATAGCGGCTGGACAGAAGGAATAAAAAAGACGAACAACATACTTGTGCACAGTTTCTTTGAACTTTTCCTCGTCCAGAAACTGGAGTATCAGGAAAACCAGTTCCCTGCTCAACGACGACATGGTTCCCGGAACCCCTAAACGCTCCAGCGCAAAGATCTTAAGTTCAAAGGGGCAAACGACGCGGTCTGACTACGAAAGATCCGGGCTTTCTCGCTTCCCACAAAGGTAGCAACTTCCTTTTCCACCTTTGCTTCTTCTTCTTCACTCCACTCCCCGCATCACCACCTCAATGCCAAGCACTTCAGGGCAGAGAGCGGAGCTCGACGACGGCCGATTAGCAAACTTTAAGAACCCCCGCGTAGCGTAAGAAGGACCCACCTTTGTCAATAACAAGTCTCGCCGACGCTCCAAGGACTTCGAAGATCTAAGCCAGGAACCCGAAAACCATATCTCCAAAGCCAAACACCAGCGACAAAGACACCATCCACGTCCCTCGTTCAAGCCCTACAAAACCCAGCAAAAGCCAAACCAACCACAAACCATAAAAATAAAAATAAAAAAAAAATCCCACCTTTACCCCCAGAGGAGGAACCACCAGACACGGAGAAAGACCATACCCGAGCGCCACCAAAACCGGAGAAAAAGATGCCCCCCGCCGGCGCTCGAACGCCGATCTGGTCCGAGACCGAGCTCCCCCTCACCAAATCCCACGAATCGCACCTCGATCCGCAGCTCAGCTCGTCAGGAGAACGGCCGTGGGGGAGGAGGAGGAGAAATTTCTACCCACAACCGGATCGCTTTGAGGACCGCAAGGGAGATCCAAAAGCCTCCTCCACCGAGCTCCAAAATCTCTAGGGTTTCCCCCCACACGCCACCCTTCTCCTCCCCTCTCTCTCTCTTCCTCTGGCGTATCTCTCAATTCTCTCCAGCCGCCGTGTTCGCTTCTCGTCTCATCTCACTATCCATCCACTCGCCTCCCTTTTATAGCGCTACACGATCCGCTCTCTCAGCTCACCGCCCCCTTTTATACTGCGGAAACCCTGGGCGATTACTTCGCCCCCGTTTTGTCCGAACAGCCCCTGGTCTTCCTTCCTAATTTACCCTTTTACCATCCCCCGCCCTCATGCGTGCCCCGCAAGAACTCAGGGATAATCTCGGAACGGTGGCAAAAGGTGTCGGTTTCGAGGAGGACGGTAGGGGTCAAAGTGTCATTTCCTCCCCCGTTTAGTTTCAAGGACTCCCACGAGGGGCAGTCTCGTCATTTGGTGAACGACCTCGTCTCATCCCGCCACGTCATCCTTCCTCGTACTCCCGATTTAAACTTACGCCACCTTCACCACTCTCCTCCTCCTCAAAGCGCGAGAAGAAGGGAAAAAAATAAAGAAAAAAAAGGAGCAATTATTTAAAACCGTACTCCCCTTTTTTTCCACCTATTTTTTACCGTTGAGAGCGAGCGACGTTAAAGTGCAGGGGCGTAATTACCGAAAGGCCCCGGCGAAACAGGAAAAAAATTTTGTTTTCAAGAAAACTAAATATGTAAATTATCAATTCATTTATATTTTTTCACTTTTTGTTTTCGTACATAAATTGTATGAATGATTTCTCCGTCAGAATACAATTCAAATGCTTATTCGCTCATCATATATATAAAGTTTAAAATAAAATCCGAAAAAATAATGAAATATCTTTAAAATATTATTAAAAGGGAGTAGAGTTATCTCTCTTTTTTTAAGGCTTTTTTTGGTACTGGAAGAGGAGGAGGACCGAGGCGTTTTAATTAATTAATTAATTAATAGTAAGCCGCGGCATTCTTTTCCCGCTGTGCGCAAGTGCGTGGTAGCTGTCGAAAGGCCCCATCCCACCACGCACCTATCAAGATACCTTATAAGAAGCCGTTCGATAAGTCACTGCGCTTATCGACAAGTGGCTGTCCCGCTTAATTTTAGAAAAAATAAATAAATTTGTGGAGTAAAAAGTCGTACGGCGCTGAGTAGTAGGGATGGAACCTGGCGCCACCAGTCTCGTGAGGACGCGTGTCAGCCTTTAAGTACCGCGTCACGTGATCCTGCAGGTAGCACGTGCTACGGATTCCCCCTTTACTCGCTCCCACGTTCGCTTCTTTTTTTTATTATTATTTTTATGGACATGTTTTCTTTTTTTTTCTTCCCTAAATCTTATCGAGTAATTATTTCTATTACTATTACTATTACTATTATTACAACCATTTAATTTTACCCTTTTCCGGGTGGAATGGTGTATGTCTCACAATTATGACAAATAAGTCCAAATGCCTTTTGTGACCCGGACAGAAACAAATAAAAAATGGTATGAGATGGGAGAGTAAATAGGGTAAAATGCGATTAAAAATGTGTATATATATATATGTAAGAGAAAGAGGACGCATTTGGAAAACTATTTTTTAGGTGCTATTTTAATGATTAAATGTTTTTTTTTTCTTTTATGAAATTGATTGTGATAGATAACTAATTTTGAACTTTTAGAAAATTGGAGATGGCACAATGAAAAAAGAAAGTAAGTTATTTTGAGCTTGTGGTGAGATGAAAACTTCCTAATTACAGATTTTTTTAAAAAAGAAATATGTCATTTTGTTAAATTAAGTGTTTTCTTAAATATTTGGGAAGTGGCTCTGAAAATAAAATTTGTTGACAACACAATAATGTTGGTCGGCGAACTTTAAAGTGGGGTTAAATTTGGATAAGAAATTGAGTATAATTTCTTATTTTTATTATTCCTGTTACTCTTTTTTATATCTATGTGAAGTTTTGGATGCACAGAATTTACCATTTAATTAATTTGAAGTCGAGATGAAAAACAATTAACCGGTGACGAACACGTTTTTTTTATAGACTAATATTGGTGTCTCGACTTTTTTTAAAAATCGGATCAAAGACATATATTAAAATATTTGTAAGTTTTTGAGCAAGAAAGTGTATCTAGCGAACGGTCAACAGGACTCGGAATAAAATGAAGCAAGAAAGATGAGTCGGTTTGAGGGGTAGGAAATTAAATTAGCGAGGTGCCTAAATTGGTAAACACAAAGTGAATAAATATAAATAAATTGTTTTGAAGGATAGTGAAATTATGTTCAATCGTTGAATATTAATAGTCATATGTTCTAATTATAAAATCATCACTTGGATCATAGCTTATTCATACTTTTTTTCATTTCAACATCGAATTAATCAAGTGCTATTGATCTTGGCCAAAATTAATAATAATAAAAATATTAGTGAAATGACTCAGAATAAATTCCAATTTTGGAAATAGCGAGATGTGTCATTTCGGTTCGTTGATTCAATTCTTGTTAAGGATTTATCTGGATAGGATTGGGAAAAAGAACTCATAAATGTCATGGTGTGGTACATAATTATTTTATATAATATACATAAGCCGTCGTAAACATAATCCTAACATAATGTTGAAAAGGAGTTTTATAACGTATTCATTTTATGTACATATATATTTTGAAACCACTCTCCTTGATTTGTTGAGAATGCAAAAATGCAGCACAAGATATGTATTATCTGGATAAATTTGATTCTTGATTCGTGGTGTTAAAAATTTAGGGGAAGAGAGAAAATACAAACATAGAATAAACATACAGAAGTTTTAGGAAGTCCGTTTTTAATTGATTTACACCATTACATGATGATACAATATTATTAAATGAAGGGATTAATAAAAAAATATAAATACTCGTACTTCATGTGGTCTCCCTAGTTGAAGCTTTTATGAAATTATATACAGTGAGTACATAATTTCACTCAGACTTTGACTCCATTATAACCCTTAGAAATTTTCTATTTGAATATATATATATATATATATATATATATAACTTCTTGAATCTTAAATATTATTATTTTATGTTTATGGACTCACATAATGGCTTCAATGCGGATATGTCAACACAATAAGAACTCTATAGTCTATATATTAATTGTGTCGCGCGTGAAATAGAATTTGATAACATTTCACATTTAATATGCAACTCTATAGTACAGAATTTTCCCCATGTAAACAAACGTTATGTGTACTTAATTTATAATAGCCAGCGTAAAATAGTTCGCATTTATCACAATTCTCATTGCAAGTCCGATATAAATTAAGGAAGGTTATTGGCAGAGTAATATTAAAAATATAAAATTATTGATGTTATTTTAAAAAAAATTGTTAGCACATTAAATTTAATATTGTATCATTATCTTAAGCTCTTATTAAAAAAATATTTTTCTCTCCTTATTGTTCACCTGATGAACTTGGATAGACTAAAATTGTCAAAGTAGTTCACACGCGAGTCCACACGTGAGAAGTATTAAGAATATAAAATAGTTAATGTTGTTCTTCTTAACGATTTAATTTTTTAAAAAAATTGGTTAGCACATCAACAAAAGTTTGAACGGAGTGAATGTAAAAAAAAATATTATTATGAGTTTCATCTATCGTACTTAGATAATACGCTTAGAGTGACACCAAAATAATCCGATGGAGATTCCAATATGTAACTAATGCAAATAACTCTTAGGACATGTTAAGTTGAACAATCCTCTTCCGGAACGTTGGCATGACAATCCAAAACGAAATCACAAGGTGAAAAATACTCCATCAAACAATTAATTGATTGGTTGCATTGCAAATTCTATCCAACAGGTCTCTCCACATAAAAATGTCACATTTCCAGGTACAAATTAAGTTATTTGGGTGGACCGATATATACATCTCGTGCGTGTGCGTCCGTTGCAAGATGGTCCCAATTCCCAAAAGCTGATAAATATTTGTTCGCAAAACGTTTTTGTTCTATTCCACATGAACCCGGTACAAAAGATGGCACCTAACTTGTACGTGCTTATCTCTGTCATTTTTTTTCCTATGGGTTTTTAAGGTAACATTTAAATAAAATATTATAGTGCTTGTGGCTTAGGCATGAGATTAACTATTTATTTTCTAACTTTTTTGCCAACAAAAAATCCTAATCACCAACTGGAAGATGAAAAATCAAAGGAAAAAGAGCGTCTCCTGGGCTGCTCAGCGGCCCTATAGACCGTCGGTTATAACTTCATCTTTTTTTTTATTCTTTTGTGAGTGATCTCGAACTGGCCCTATAAATCGTCAGTTAATTCGACGGTCGTAACTTCATTTTTTTTTATTCTTATATGTGTGATCTCCATCGTCCGTATCGCATTGGACAGACACGATTGAATCCGTTATTTTGAGCATTAGACCACTTTTTCCATGCACATTCGTGGGATTTGTAATTAGTGAGAAAAAATGATATCTCTGCCTTTTTTTTTTTTCTTTTACAATTGAAACGAATGAAGGGCAAAGATTTAGGTCAAGTAGATAAGCCCGTCACTTTGCGTACGTGTTGAGCGCAGAGAGAGAGAGGAGAGAGAGAGAGTTCATCCACAACGTAACAACTCAGTACGTGCATAACAAAATGAAATGAAATGATGTACATGCATGTGATGTGGAATATATAACATTTTTTTTTCCCGAAGTGAAAAGGACACTGAATGATGCCCATCCTCAAACTTCATTTAATGTTTATCGATAAGAATCGAAGTCTGTACCGCTATATATATATATATATATACACTTTGCTCAACTCAACAACAAGAATTGGCATATATATCCCCCAGCCCCACATGAGGAAACAAGGAGGAGCTTTGGAATATATTAACTTTTTTAAGAAAAAATTACTGATAAATGACAAATGGTTTTGGTTAAAATAAGCCCCCACGTACTACAAAATGTCCCACGAGATGGAGTAACTACAAATCCATTAATTAATGAGGTTATTGTGTGGTTTGTATTCATGCGTGTCTGAATTATTACATTACTTTTTAATTAATCAACTCATGTCCACATCTCCTCTCTCTCTCCATATATATATATATATTATTATCATGCCCCATGATGTGTGTTGTAGCTTTCTCCATCAGCTGATGGCGAGTGCAGTTGGTCCCAAGGCAAAACCTGCAACCACCACCACCACCATCACCACTACTACTACCATCACCTCAGTGCCAATTTGAACCACCCCTTGCCATATAAGCCCACAGTACAAAAATCAAACCCTAAAACGACCATGTCAATAGCAATGTGGCCCCTCCAAGATATCATCATCTTTTCTAGCGTGCTTACCAATATATATATATATATATATATATAAACTATTGTTATTTGGTTAAATTTTTTTAAAAAGCATTTCCTAATAGTTGTGTTCATTATTTTCTTACGCGATGCTGTAAAAAATTCGATGGCTCAGTCATCTTTTATGATTCGAGATGAAGCTTATTAATGAAGAATATCAGACTTTGGTCATTAATAATGAATGGTCAAGGTCCGATATTTTAATCATAAAATGATGGAACAACTATGCACCATCCTCTCTCTCTCCAATATATTATATTATACTATATTGAGGACACTCAATATAGATAGACAATGACATGATCTCTCTCATCTCTCTCTCTCTCCCAAATATATAATTATATGTTTGCATACTACATAATGAGGATACCCAGTACAGATAGACATTGACATCTCCATCAGAAAAAAAAAGACAGCTAATGACTCAAATCACAATCGTTCTATTTAGCAAAGAATGCATGAACGGTGTTTTGCGTGACATGTGATATTTATCAACCTTCTTATATATATATATATATATATATATATATATATATATATACTATTTTATCGTAGTATATATTCTTATGAAAAAAGAATAAATAAACCCAACAGTAGTTCAAACCTAAAAAAATAATATGTTTTATACACATTATAGCAAATGTTAATGAACATTCCAAAGGACAGAGAGGAAAAATGATAAGACGTGGCGGCCAGGCATTGGTTGTTTCTTTTATCCTCAGAAGTGTGCAACGTTGTGTGCTTAATTAATTATATCATTAATAATTAATTAATTAATTAATCTCGTGCATTATTGATTAACCACGTCCTTTAATGTTGACCACGTTCTCCAATTGATCGAATAAAAAAAACACAAAAAAAAAGGACGGCCTCGGGCAGACATGGCGACATAATATATGCACATATTAATGTTTTAAACAATGCACGAAATATATAACAAAAAGACCTTTTCACGTACATATAAAATTGTACATTTCAAAAGATAAAACTTCTCGGAAAGGGGGCGCACTTTAGATTTTTTTTTTCTGAAAAAAAAAGAACTAAACTTAGAAATAAATGATAAATAACTCGTCATCGTTTAAATAAAAATTTGTTTGGAAAAAGTAGGATTTTTTTTTCAAAAAAAAAAAAAAGTGGGTACGAGGGCATGAGTGTAAATAAGTGTAAACTCCAGGGGCGGAGAGCGTGGGGGACAAGTACTGAGAGGGAATCGAATCGCTGCGACGTCAGGGCACGGACTTTGACGCGGGCTGACGAAAATACCCCTACTGTCCTTTTTCTGCTCTCTCGATCCAGTATTATTATTTTTTATTATTAAAAATTCGTATATAATAAAGTGGACCGATTTGTTAATTATTATGGTATATCTTTTTCCCCCACCTCGCACTCTTTTTTCTTGGTCCGGCCCGGGCGAGAGGGACTCCAAAATATCGTATCGCGCACGCGAGCGGAGAGAAACTGCCGCGAGACGACGACGATATCTTTTCTTTTTAGCTCGCTCGCGATAAATTGCGGTATACGGAGGACGTCGCGAGACGAGCGGGAGAGGAGACGTTTTTTAAGGTCTCTTATTCTCGCGATCCGCTCGCCGCGAGATATTGCCATTAAATATTAAATAAAAAATTTGCACGTCGCTTTCAGTGGCCGTGGGGGGACCACGGACCACGTCCGGTTTCTTGGCTTTTACTTCTTTTTCCGATTTTTCTTTTTCTCCCCCCTTGGTAAATTAAATATTATACGCCAATTGATATATAGAAAATATATATATATATATATATGATAGGGGGGTCTTTCTGGCTACATATTTATTATTCACCTTTTTTTATCAATTTCTTTATCAAATTTGAGCCATAAATACTTGATAAAAAAACATATATAATGTAATAATTATCATATGAGCTTAATTTTGAGATTAAATATTTATATACTTAATACCTTAACTAATATATATATGTCATAATTATATATATTACGTAAGAGATAAATTAGTGTACAATGTGGACAATTATATTTATGAACTTTTAGATAGACACCATTTTCATCCGTAGATTACTTGTATCTTGAATTATCAGATTAAAATGATGTTGATATAAAGATTCAAGATATGCGCACAATTCGATCATATGTGGTTACATGTTAATTTAACTCATTATGTAATTGGAAGTTAAAAATTTTAGTAGGAAACATAAGATGGACTTTTTTTTTTCTATGAAGGTAAGTTTGTATGCACCTTACTTATTTATATATATAATTGAAGTATTCAATCGAGAATTAAAATGACTTGTTTAGAATAGTTTTTTTTTTTGAAAAAAAAGGACTGACATAACGAAAGTTCTTGGAAAAAAAACGGCCTTACATCGGCATAACTTGGAAGGACCACAAATAAATATATTTTAATTGTGAAATTAAGAATACTTATATCAGAATAAATGCATGATTTCAAAAAGTAATATCACAATTCTTATATTTAGAAACAAAAATGCAGTAAGAGTATTTTTACAATAATTATAATTAATTACTATTATTAATATCTAGAGAAACCGAGATGAAAAAAAAATGAAACGAATTTTATTTATAGTGTGAAATAAATTCATTTAATTTATTCCTACTTTTAATGTTTAGCATTTGTGTCCTATACTTGATAAAGATAATGTCAATTGTCAATATTTACATATACTATAATTGAATATTGACTTTTATGTTCATTAACACGCCCGTCAACTTTTATTTAATACTATACTCCATGAAAGATAATGATACCTTAGATTCTATTCCATGGGAAAAAAAATATTTGCAACCACTATTTTCGGATATCCTTCAGTGAAAACAAATTTTGTTCCGCAACTTAAATTTATAATCAGAAGATATACAAATTTACGTAGTTTTTTTTATTTCTTATTGACATGATGTTGACGGATAATATAAAAGGAATAATATAAGTTTAAATTCAAAGTATAGTGTAGTTTCTTAATTTTGACCGTTTATATTTCAGTCTCTCAACTTAAATATGTGATTAAATAATTTTCAAAATTTGCACAATTTCACGTAATGTCCTTTTATTATCGTATGATTCAATATAGTTTATTACCTTTGTCGACTGAAATTTAAAAAAAAATGTGGCCTTAGATAAAGAGGACTTTAAGTGAAAATAGTGAAAAATTTGAAAATCATTTATTTACAAACTTAAGTTTGAGAGACCAAAAATAATAATCGATTAAAGTTGAGAGATCATATGTAAAATTTATACTTTAAATTTAAACTCATATTATTTAAAAAAAATTGCAATGACGAATAAAAAGGATTTTTCATCAAAGTCGTGTAAAATTTGTATACCTTATAATTACAAATTTGAGTCGAACGACTGAAATAAAAAATCGATCAATGTTAAAGAACCATATATAAAAAAATACTCAAATTTTTTTCCATCGCAAATGTAGCTTTTCTTTTAGAGCGCCATTATTGTCACTTAAAAAATCGTGAATGCCACTTTTATGTGAATCGTGGATATGTTTTATTAAATAAAATGATAATAATATTTTTAGAGCGACAAGAATGTCCTGTCATCATTTCTTTTGTTGTCTTGTTAGAGTTATTACGTTTTAAATTCATATTATCCGTATATGAAAAGGAACGGGAGTGGATATGAGATGCTTTCTAGATATGGATTCCTTAGTTTTTATCTTCTTTCGACTAATAATGTTTTAATAACATATTAATATTTTTACTATTAATATTTTAATAGCATATCAAATATTGTTTATTACGGGAGTAAAAATAAAAAAAATTATAAAAAAGAGTGACATTAAGAATGACAATTAAGATGCAATTTGTGTACATTCGATTCACATAAATTCATAATATGTTGAGTCCTCATAAGTGTCATATTTAAAATTCATGGTACTTACATTAAGAGGGCATATGTACCAATACGAGAGGCCGTACAATGCAATTTAAAAATTTAATTAGTTGCACTTGTACTTAATATTTTCTTCTCTCTGTGATCTTTGTGGATTATATAATTAATTGTGTATAATTGTAGGACTCCTATGGAGACGTTTTGTTGCATTGATTACACCTTATTAGTCATATATATATATATATATATATATATATATATATATATATATATTGTGTCAGGTCTTTCTTGTTTAGGGGACGAGACAACAAAAATGACTTGCAAAATCTATTTAAATTTTTAAACAACCCGTTTTTCCTATGAAAAAATGGGCTCAACCTCTTTGAAGAAAAGGGTATCATTGCCTTCAAGCTTAGAACCATTTTATTTTGATGTAAAAATAAAGTTAACTAGAGCTTATAATTTGGGACGCACATTAAATTAGTTAAATTTTATGATAGATCAATCTTTCAACTTATTTTTTTCGATTGAGATCCATTGTTTTTTCAAAGTTACTAGTATCCGACTAATTCGACTCGAACGAAAGCGATATAGATAAACTCTGGTCAAAATGATAACTTTAAAAATCGAATATGAGACTACTAACACCTAGCGATCTCAGGACACAACTCCACTATCCGTTTGTGCCAACAATTGGAAATCATCCTTGGTTAATCTTTCAACTTATTAATAATGTGCTCTCGGCTAATTGGATGAAAGACACCGATTGTAAAGATTCGATAATAATTCCATGTGAGCAAAACATGAAGATAATATTGGATTATATGTAATTATTTCTTCATCTATCAAGACGTATTTTAAGTTCGTACTGACTTAAATCCCAAAACAAATAATAGTATGTGAGGACACAAGTTTTAAATTTGCTTGGACCAAAAGCTCAAAGCTAATAATATTTTAATTAAAATTAAGAGTGTTACATGAGTTTTCAAATATTGAGGTTCAAAAAATAAAGTTCTTACGTTATGGTATGATAATACAAATGATAATTTGGTACAACTAAGTCGAAAAGATAAATTTTAAATTATTTGTTTTAAAATTATAATTTTGATTCTAAAAATGTATTCGTCCAGCCATACAGGTCGATTTTTTTGTCTTTAAATAATTTTAGGGATTATTTTTATGTTTTTTTAAAGTCTTTTTAGAGATTAAAAAAGGCAATCCGGACCACTTTCTGCAAAATATGCATGAGTATTGAGTACTCTTATTTCCGGTAGGCGAAAATTAATTAAACGGAGAATTAATTAATCCTAAAAGAATAGTTTATCGATTAAGGTTGTATAATATAGGCACATGGTCCCTCTCGTCTAATTAATTTATAGAGTATATATCCATGTAACATTAACTCTAAGAAATGCACGTGGGGCATAAGCTATTATTAGTCATTTAAGATTTTTATTTTTTTTATATGATACCCATGTTGCTGATGATTATGCTTTACTTGCGTGCTTAATTTCTTCAAGAAGCACTATTTTTTTTTTCTTTCCGAAACTTCAATTGAAATCCACTAGCAAAAAAATGTTGTCGGTTGAGTGCATATTTCCTTTATTAAACTAAAGTTTATTATAAACATAAATCATAGAAAAATCCAACTTTGTTCTATATATGCAAAAGTGGGGTTTAATTAGGAGGTGTTAATTAAATTTTACGATTTTACGATCTTACTACTCCTTGTCGATTACGATCTTATGTGTGAAATCTTAATGCGATATTAATTTCGATCACACGATTTTATGATCTTATTCGATCTTATACGATTTTATATGATTGATATAATCATTTAAATATTATTAAAAATATATTTATGATAATAAAAATTAATTTAGATGAAATTTAGTATATTTTTTTATTTCTAATATGTTTTGATATAAATTTGCTTAAGAATCAATAAAAAAGTTATTTATTGATGTGTAATTTAATATTTAAATATGATAAATTTATAAAAAAATTATTATATTTAAAATATACATTTTTTTATTAATATATAGGATCTTATTATTCTTAATTTAATCTTATGACTTTATCCGATTTTATATAAGATTCTGATCTTGACTACTTTGGACAAGACTACGATGATGCGAACGGAAGAGCGTCACCCTTACTCATACGATCAGGTTTAATTAGGGATGGAGCCGGCCCAAAATGTTAGGGCGGCCAATATAAAATTTATTTTTAATAATATTAGATAGGATATATGTCCATTTTTATAATATTTGATAATAAACTTTATTAGTGACAATTAGAATATTCAAAATGAAAAATTTAAATATATATTATAACTAATTATGTGATTTATAGCTATATTTATAACAAGATAAATATAAAAGGAAACATATATATTTAATTTCCATTCATCGGGGGGGGGGGGGGGGGCTTAAATAAGTATTATTTTAATATATATATGAGACCTTTTATATTATCACAACGTGTAAAAGAAAATTGTGTGTGTGTGTGGGGGGGGGGGGGGGGGGGTAGCGTGTGTGGGGGGGGGGGGGGGGGGGGTAGCTGCTTAATAACTTCGGAGCTAACAATTAAGGATTACTACAAAAGATAATACAATAACGTTATTATATCCGTGTTATAAAGTTGAAAGAAATTTAAGAGAGATGTTGTAAGAAGATAAAAGGAGGAAAATAATGTCAGGGGTAAACCTGTCCACAAAAAAATAAAAAAACATGAATAACAAATATAAGCTTCCTGTCTCAATCCTTCAAAGATATTTGAGAATGTCTTTTTTTTCTAAATTATTTCATGCTGATATCCTTTCGATATGATAAAAAGAAGAAAATTATTTTCATTAACTAATTTCTTTTTGTAAAAAACTAGTGTTTCCACTTTCCATACGAGCAGTGTCAGAAAAATGAGATATGGATTTTAACCAATGAATAATGTCGAAAACAAACAGCTTATTGTTTTATATTTTTGTATTTATAAAATATTATTTGAACTTAAAATAAGAATACAAAAAATGTTGAACAAAAAGGTGTGGCCTTCCGTCCTCTGTCCAATCTTACGTGACTTTATTTTTTTTATTTACTTTCTATTTTTGTTGTTAAAATCCCTTTAATAAATAGAAATACAAATACCACGAAAATTATTTACATATATATATTTTTGGTCAAGGAAAGTATTTATATATTTGTAACTTGTAGGTTACTTTTTTAGTATTGAAGTCTACGATTGATCAGTTCCGGAGAGAGAAAAAACGAAAAGAAAAACCAAAGAACAAAAGTAGTGAAGATGGCGAGACGAAGACGACAGATAACGTGCAGTTTCTCTCTCTCTCCCCCCTCTCTCTCTCTCATAATTACGAGAGATGAAGAAAGAATAAATTAGTGACGAGATAGAATCATAGATAGTCGTGCATCATGGCTTGCTCGCTGAATGATTTGTTGTGGGGTTTGGAGGACGTCAACATCTGAAAAATGTGGACAGCATAATTAATGTGTGGAGAGAGAGAGAGGAGAGAGACCACTTTTTTGTCCGGGTTTCTTTCATCAAGCACTATATATAGACTAATTAATGCATTAAATATATATATATATATTATGGCACCCTTCTTGTTTCAAAAACAAAAATTGATCATCACAGATACTATCAACTACAATGAAAACTATTTTTATGGTAAAAAATATAATATGATATATATAATTACATGAAAATATAAATAAATAAATTATCCAGCGGCAGTACTTTGTGGTTGCGATCAGTCAGTGGCGAATTTATATTTGAGCTGTCCTTTTTAGTTACTCTAATTAAAAAATTGTACTCGGAGTTCAGATGGAGTCAGGTGCAGAGTGCAATGCATGCAAATGCATGGCATGCATGCAAACCATCCCATGCAAATTCGTACGATATCAATTATTGAATTAGCTACACCCATCCACATGCATACTTTTTTTTATTCTTTTTCTTTTAATTATAGGATCAGAAATTGTGATCCACGAATAAGATATTCAAAATAATAATAATTATAGACATATTAGTTTAATTTGACCAATGTGAGTAGTTAATAAAAGAACTGAATTAATGGTCGAAATATAAGGTTAGATTAATTAAGTGATTTGTCGCTAGCTAGTATTGACTATAGATCATTTTAAGATGAGAGAGAGAGAGAGAGAGAGAGAGAGAGAGAGAGAGAGAGAGAGAGAGAGAGAGAGAGAGAGAGAGAGAGAGAGAGAGAGAGAGAGAGAGAGAGAGAACAATTTCATGCATGTGATATTTTAGTTGTCATGCAACAACTTTTAATAATTTCGAATACTAGTTAATGAAATCCACTTTCAAGCGAAGTGACGAATGAGAATAGAGGTTTTCGTAGTCTTTTGGGTAGCAATCAATAAGTAATCAACGATATATATATATATATATATATATATATTATTTGAAAGCTCAATAAATTAAGTCGAACTTTGACTATCCGCCATTTTTTTCTTTTCAAAGTCGTCATCCACCACCAAACCAGAAGTAAAATCTTCTTCTTCTTTTTCTTTTTCTTTTTTTTTTGTAATATAAATGTGCATGCAACCTAATTTGATTCCACGCCCAGCCTATACATATAACATATATAGTGAATAAATTAGGCCAAGATAAGGTTTCACAATTTGAGAATAAAAGAAAGGAAATTACTATATCCTCCTAATTGATCCTCCTATATACTCATATAATAAAATAAAAACATCCTCAAAAGTTGATAAAATTGTTATTTGTGTCATTGTGAGATATTAGGAAAATGATTAGGAGGATGTCCCATTCTCCTAAGGGGTATTTTAAATTATCACTAGCTACTACTACTACTACTTAAATTATTGATAATATCCTATTATAGTGTTTAGTAAGTACTAGTAATCTAAATAATAATTAAAATAATTGCAAAGAAATATCAAAATACTTCTAAAAGTTATTTTATATTTTGATCACATATCATTAAAAATAGATAGAGCAAAAAGAATTTTAAAAAAGATAGATAAAATCATATGAGATAAAATTAAGAATTATTCGTAAAACAATCTGAGCAATGAAATTGAATGTTCTTTTTTATTAATAAAATATTTAAATTTTAAATTTGTTATTAGATGTCGAATAAAATGATAACATGAAAACACATGCGTTTCCTATCTCTTATTTTAAGTATCCATGAATTGATAATCAGTCGCAGAATAATTTGATGAAATTAATAAAAAAAATAAATACCGATAATCTATTTGAATTATCTAGTACTAAGCATCAAATGAACACTTTTCACATTATATCTGGTTAGATAAAAAAAAAAGTTGGCTACTCCTTTCTTGTCTTTTGAGTATACTAAATCCAAATTTGTTTTCCTTCCGGTAGGCCACCGAAACAGCCAGATTAATTAATAAATTATATATATATATATATATATATATATATATATATATATATATATATGAAAAAAACTATGTATATTATATCGTTTCTTGGTATGTTATTTAAAAACTACTAGTACTTGATCACATTGTCGACTTTACCCATGAACACAACTTTTTGTCCAATTTTTTATCCAAATTCATTGGATGCATATGATTGCTAGCAAATCGATAACTTTAATAATTAAATATGATGATATATACTATTAAAATATAACTTTGCCAAAATATATACTATTAAATATGATGATATATGCATAGTGTATGATGATATATACTATTAAATATGATGCATTTGTGACATATATAATTAGTTGACCGAATCAAAATATAACTTTGCCAATCAAATAAAATTGGGCACCACAACCCAACACATGCAATTGCAAAACCCCCCCATCACAATCAAATTTGGACCGGTGTTTTGTCACGTCCCGGCCCCAAAAGAAAATTATGCTGTACATGGCTCCTGCTGCTGCATGTTGCATGCTGTACATCGTTAAAAAGCCGCCTTCACAGCTTTTTAAATTATCTTAATATTTAATAAATCTCTCTCTCCTTTCTCTCTCTGGTGATTGTTTATTAAACTTGACAATTCGATCCATTCGTTATTCGATTCAATATGATAATGGATAAGTTCATTCATGCCCAATTCAAATTCGTCCAATAAATTTTCGAACTCAAACAGATAAGCTATATTAAAACATAAGATAAGCTACATTAAATATCGAAGATAAGGATGCAGTGCGTCGATATGAAGTCTCCATTTTCCTTTGATCGTTAAAATCGGTCTCGCGAGAATCTTAATTTCTTCCATATATATAAATCTAAAGAATGTATTAAAGATTACGAATCTCATTTTTTCTGAATATATGGTATTGCTTTAGATAAAATATTTTTAATTATTCTTTATCAATTGGTAGCATAATTCTAATAGATTATTTACAAAACACATGCATGTTTGTGAATTGTATAGAATTTAAATTTAGTTAACATATTTTCTTAAAAATTGCAAAATATTGTATGTTTATAAAATTTCACTTATATTTTATAAATTATAATAAAATGTAAAATATATTTAAATTGCGCAAAGCGTTTTTACCTACTTTTAAAAATAAATATTTTTTTAAAAAAATAAAGAGCTTGCATGATTTGTCCATTAGCTCATATCTCCGTTAAGATCTATTAAATCTTAATGGACTGGACAAATTTAAAAGTTTATTAAGTGATTCGATAATAATTCGTTAAATTAATGAGCCTGTCTGTTCGTCCGATGTCCAATTCGTCCGATGTCCAATTAATTGATCGAAACTATTAAAAGCATGTTTGAGAAACACCACTGCCCCTCCCTCCTCTCTCTTCCCCTACAACAGGAGAGTGAGGGGAAAGAGTTTTCAATCATCATATAATTCTCGGTGTTATGGGTATTTTGACATTTTAAATGAGATTTTCAAATTCACCGGAGGATCCTAAATTAAATTGTAATAATTCGAGGTACGAGATATTAATTGAATAGTCTCATAGACAAAATATGAACATGATTGTAAAATTATATGTAATTATTTTATTCATTTATCAAGGTGCATTTAAAATTCGTTCAAGTTAAGAATTTAAAATAAAGATTGTGCCGAATGGTGTTACAAAATAATATTAGAATTCACCTCACATACAAATTTGAGTCATGTAAAAAATACGAGTCATGTCCCAATATGAATTGCTCAATGGGTCTTAAGCTTCTTAACAGGAGAAGATTATAACAATTTAAGGTATGAGAGGCGAGAGCTAAGGTATTGATCGAATAGTTTCACGTAAGTAAAATTGAGTTGGGAACTTACATAGTATCAACCAAATCTTATATTACCCTTCAGCATTAGTTTCAAATGAATTCTCCAATATGTGCATCTAGGTCTATATAAAAGCCGAAATTACATTCTTTGTTATTTAACGTCTGTATCAAAGGATATAAAAATATTAGGAAATTAGGATGATATCGTCACATCCATAGGAATTACGGTTCATATACGTCATATTGATTACAAGAAGAAAATAACGTATTACTTATAACTGAAAAGAAAAGAAAGATAAATGAGTACATTTATTTTATCTAGATTCACCTATGCCTAGGACTCCTAAAGTACTTCACTAATTTGATGTCACTAAAACATATAAATGACTATTCATGCCAAGTTGACTCCAAAACTCAAGCTCACATTATTAACACCCGTCGATTTTAACACACATAACATTTAAACTTGATTACCACAAAAATTATTTTTAATATAGATTAAATAATTAAAGTCGACTAAAATTAATATTATATAATTCATAAAATACTCAAAAATAACTTCATGTATATATATACATATATATATGAAAAAAAATCGTCCTCCTAAAACTTCAATCTAATTTTTCTCCTAATACTCCCCCTAAAATATATAGCAGCTCTCATATAAAAGTTCTTCTTGTACCAATTATTGGACTATCACTACTATTGACTCTTATGAACAATGTCAGCAGACTCCACCAGGTCTAATTGAAAAAAAATTAGGTCATAATTTGAAACGTCATGACATATATATTAAAGAATCGATCATAATCTAATCATTTGTAAAAATTTTTGCCTTGTTGTTTTCGTGGTGGTGAGTCGGGCGACTATTAATTTACTTCTACTTCTTTCTACATCAGCAACTATCAAACTTTCCTTTTCCAAAGAGGAGGAGTAAACATCAGATATGATCACAGACGGAATGACCGATTTGTCTTCATTTAATTTCCTCCGTCTTCTCTCCCAATCCCATCAAACGTAATTAATTTTGGCGATCAATTGACGTTTTAAATCTTTTCATGTTTCTTCATATATATATTGATGCGATAACATATTATTATGTTATCGGCCACAAGTTTTTTTTTAAAAAAAAATTTGTAACACCCTGTTATTTTATTTATATCGTATAACGAGAAAATAGAAATTAATTTGAGAATTCAATTTGTTCATGTTTGGAGCTGTCAATCGACAGAGATATATAGAAAGGTGACGTGTTCTTGTTCATGCTTCACAAATAGGATAACTAAGAAACAACAAGTGTTGTGGCCACGATTTGACATGGACTTGAAGTCGACGGAGAAAAATAAATATACTATTTCCATTTCCATATTCTACAGAAAATGTCAAAATTAGCGTCTGCACTCAGGTTTCATTATCATTGGACGGTCTCCGTTATTAATTAGATTAAGATGTGGTTAATCCGAATGATATCAAGATCAATTATTAGAAATCAATGTTTCTCTCAATAGTATTTGAAGTTGACTCTGGCTCCATTAATTCTATTCGACAATTTAGCAAATGACCCGACTTAATTAATGTCGGAAAAGTGCTCAGTTATTTTTTAAAATGCATGTCATCAATGACGATGTGCTTAAATAATAATAATAATAATAATAATAATAATAATAATAATAATAATAATAATAATAATAATAATAATAATAATAATAATAATAATATTTTAGACAGTGAACAAATGATAATTATTATTATTATTCTGACTTTCGTGTCGAGTTATATATTAAAGTGACAAGAAGCTACTTCATATTTCTAATTATGTGATAAAGCTCTTCAGTTTGGGTTAAACTTAATACAGATGGCTTCCTTTTGAAAGATGCTGGGTGAGAGGTAATGACTACTTCTTTTGATCTCACAAGAATTCTTTTATTTTTTTGTAGGCGCATCATGCTATAATATGAGTTTGATTATTGAAGTCAAAGCATTGGCCTTGCTCCGCGGCCTCCTTGCTTGTGCTGATCGGGATCTCACATATGTTAACATTCTCTCAAACTCTAGCATACTCATAAAAATTGTCAAGGACTTTAAGTGTCAATGTCGGATCAAGGGGCTCATTTTGGACATCTGGACGGCCTTGCATCGTCTCATTCTGCGACTGACTTTCTTGAGCATTTTGATCGCATAAATGGCAACTTTTTTTTTGAATGAATGATCGACTTCTAGGCCTTATCCTTTATTGGACTAGTGCCCTTGTGGGCACATGGGCCGCATATACGCGCGGCCCATTAAGGCGAGGCGCATGTTTGGGCTGACACATCATCATACACGTGATGAACGCGCGTGATGCGTTCTGCCTAACTTGTCATCCAAGTCTCCCCACCCTATAAAAGGGGATCCATATCATAAATCCCAAACACACTTTCGCAGAGGTTCGTCCAGAGTACTTGTGCTGTGGCAAAGGGTTTCGTTCCCCAGAGGTTCGGTTCCTGATCCCGAGGTGCAAATGCGTTCGTCAAGAGTTCGTAGGAAAGCTCCGACGATCCGCTTCCGCTACAAGAGGTATTCCGCAACCTCTAGAATTTATAACTATTATAAATTCCAATGTGGTATCAGAGCTTTTTTAGGTTTTTCTCGAACTCGTGATTGCGCAAAAAAAATTGTTATTATTTGGGATCTACGCACCTCAGTTGTATGACCACAATCAAGGGACAAAATAGAGTTTGTCATCACAAATATATTATTGATGAACTTAGATCATAATATATTTTTCGGATTTATTTTAATATTTTTTGGTGAAATTTTTGGAATTTTCATATGTTGCAGAAAAAAAAGAAAACTGTTCCAGCAGGCACACGGCCCATTGGAATGTCCAATTTGGTGCAAAAGAGTTGCACATACCCAATAAATAATTTTTTTTCTTTTCTGATCTTCATCAGTTTTTTAAAATAATCCGAAAATAGAAAATATCTATTATAAAATCTCGAAAAATCAGGAAAAATTGTTATTTCCTCAGAAATTTTTCTATAATATTGCATGCAATTTAATTTATCAAAAGAAAATCATTTGTTGATTTAAAGCATTAAATTAAATTATTAGATTTGCATGTCAATAAATGTGTTATCATGCATGAAATAAATATCTTCGTTTATGAAATATTTATTTCTGTGATTAAAATTTTGACTATGTGTTAAAATCAAATTGATATGTCCAATCTTGTTAAGCATGATAATTTGCCTTAAATTTCAAATTGATTTGAAATTGATTAAATTAAAATTAATTCCTTTTGTGAGAATTAATTAAGATGGCGATATTAATTTTGGCCATGTGCTGAAATACATATTTCATGCAAAGCCTATGATAAAATAATTAGTTGGTCTAATTATACAAACTATATGTAATTAAAGAATACATGAAATATAGGTAGTTCTTTTGTAGGACTAAGGCACCTTGAGATTCAAATATTGTCACAATAACCAACGTCTTTCTGTTGAGTGGTGCATGTCCCGAAATGCATGTCTAGAAAGGTTCCGGAGAATTGCCCTGGTGCATGGTCAACGCAGTCTCCAGAAATAGAGTTGATGTATGACAGTGGGAGCATAATTTTTTCCAATGTGATGTCGAGGCGAAGGATAGTGCACGGTTATTTAATTGGCACCCCTCGGTGAAGAGCTCCCGTTGCACTAGTCCTGATTGTCCTGGTCATATTAGAAATAATTTGGTGCATCACACGAAATGAATTTCGGTGATTTTGAATTATAAGTTTATTCAAAATGAATAGAGTAGAAAAATTTGAATTATGTGTTGATTCAAAATTCAATCATTTAGATAAAATTTTATCGCATTGTTAAAATAATGAATAATAATATTTCTTGGAGATAGTGGGAGATGAGTGGGAGTCCAACAACCTCTCGATGTCACTACTTAATTAATATTGTTATTTTATTTTTTTTATGTTATTTGCGGACAAAATTAAAACATGCATAACACTGATTTCTCCTAATTTTTTTGTGACTAAACTAGACCATGGGTTCCAAAATAATAATTGCTGACCTGAACAAGAATGAGAAGCTCAATGGCGACAATTATGATATTTGGCAACGTAAAGTTCAATATCTTCTAGAAGAACAAGAGGTCTTGGAGACCATTAACCATGTTGTCACTTAACCTGCACCCGGACATAATGGTCAACGCCAGAGGGACATGGAGGCCTATCAGGCCTGGACAAAAAAGAATAGTATTGCTCGCATTACGTTGCTGAGCACGATGAATAACTCCTTACTGTGCGAATTCGAAGTTTATAAGACAACATTCGAAATATGAGCGGCGCTCTGCAATAAGTATGGGGTCACTACGACCACTAAGCGCCGGATGCTCACGGTCAAGTTTGACTCTTATCGGAAGCGACCAAATCATACGACGAGGGAGCATATCCAGGAGATGTCTAACATGATCCGTGAACTCAAAAGTGCGGGACAAGTGCTCGATGACGAGCAATAGGTGCAAGTTCTAATCCGCTCTCTTCCAAAAAGTTGGGAACATATGCGTTGTAATTTGATGCACAACGAATGTATCAAAACTTTTGACCAAGCTGCTCGCCACATTGAAATGAAGGATGAAGCCCTACAAGCCATGAATCAAACCTTTGAAACATTAGTTGCTGACAATGGTGGACAAAGAGCTGGTTCCCAATCCAAGAGAAAAAGGTCGCATAAGTCGCAACTAAATAATAAGAGTGGAAATGCTGGACAGAAGAAAGCCCAAGACCACCAGCACAAACGTAAAAAACGTGGCGGCAAAGTAGACATGAATAAAGTAAAGTGCTACAATTATAGCAAACGCGGTCACTTTGCTCGTGATTGCACTGAGCCAAAGAAGGTTTGTCCTGACCATAATTCTTTTTCTTATGTATCAAGTTGTGCCTTAATTGCTGAAACTCATCCTTCGTGGATTGCAGATTCAGGAACCACCGATCATGTAGCGAGAGATCGCGGGGTCTTCGTGGAATTTTGTCGAAAAAGTGCGGGAAGCAAATGGATTTACGTTGGAAACAACGAAAGAGTTGAAGTTAAAGGCATTGGATCGTGCAAGTTAGAACTTCGCAACGGTCAAATATTTTACCTTCACGACGTTCTATATGCTCCAACTTTTAGACAAAATTTACTTTCTGTGTCAACATTAGACAAACTTGGTTATGTAATAAGTTTCTAGAAGAAACAAATGACAATGTCTTATGACAATATTCTTCTATGCAATGATTTTCTCAATAATGATTTTTATGTTTTAAATATAGCATATGTTGCTAATAGTTATTCTTTTATATCATCTATTGATGTGAATGATAGTGCCAACATTTGACATGTCAAACTAGGACATATGGATCAAGATCGAATGAATAGACTTGCTAGAGAAGGCCTCTTGGGGTCTCTCGCAAAAGTTGATCTTCTAACATGTGGGGAATGTCTAGCTGATAAGAAAATAAGAACAGCATTTGGGATGGGAAAACACGCCGAGTACCCATTACAATTAATCCATTCGGACATATGTGGTCCGATGAATGTTCACGCAAGACACGATTTTTCTTATTTCATCACATTTATTGATGATTATTCATGTTACGGTGTTTTATACTTGATTTCTCATAAATTTGAAGCATTGTATTATTTTGTACGATTCATGAACATGGCAGAGAATCAAGTGGATCGCAAGATTAAAGTCTTGCGAATTGACCGTGGACGTGAATATCTCTTTGACTTATTCAAAAAGTTATGTGATGAAAAATGTATAGTTAGACAACTAATAGTACTGAGAACTCCACAACAAAATGGTGTTGCGGAAAGACGGAATCGTACCTTATTTGATATGGTTCGATCTATGATGGCGCAAGCTAATCACCCAATTTCGTATTGGGGAGATGCGTTATTGAATGCAGCCTACATTTTAAACCGTGTACCATCGAAATCCGTTTCTATCACACCTTATGAACTTTGGACAGGTTGAAAGCCTAACCTTAGTTATTTGCGCCCTTGGGGTTGCGCAGCCTATGTTCTAAATAACTCTCATAAGTATGAAAAGTTGAGTCCTAGAGGGCAGAAATGTATCTTTATAAGATATTGTGAAACCTCTAAGGACTATGTATTCATAGGAGAAAGAGAAGATGATACGATAATGAAAATCAAAAGTAGAGATGTGACATTCATAGAGAACAAATTTCCTAAGCAAGGCGAGATATACAAGGGATTTCTCATAGATGTAGAGGAAGATCCTGAGTTGACGATTCAAGCGAATCAACCAGTTGAGGAGTTAGTCTACTCAATCCCACAGCTTGATCCGAGTGGGAGAGATTCATAACCGTCAACTGATGATCAACCTGAAGGTTCTCTTCGACGGAGTACTAGAAAATATGTTCCGCGCTGACATTTTGAAATCGAAGGGCTGCATGAACATGGACCACATGAGGTCAACGTAGTAAGTCTGGAAGATGAACTTGAGCCAAAATCTATCAAAAAAGCTCTCTTGTCCCCTGCTAAGAAAGAATGGATTAAGGCAATGGAGAAAGAGTCAGGGTCCATGCAAAAAAATCAAGTCTGGGACTTGGTTGATCTCCCGCCAGGCCGTAAGGCAATTGGGAATAAATGAGTTCTCAAAATTAAACGTGGCGTGGATGGATTAATTGAGAGATATAAATCCCGTCTAGTGGCGAAAGGTTTCACCCAATCTGCGGGTGTTGACTATGAAGAAACTTTTGCACCAGTTGTAAGATTTGCTTCAATTCGCCTAATATTGGCTATAGTCGCACATATGGACTTAGAATGACATCAAATGGATGTAAAAACCGCATTTCTCAATGGAGAACTAGATGAGGAAATTTACATGGAGCAACCTCAAGGCTTCATTGTAAAAGGAGAAGAACGCAAAGTTTGTAAGCTGCGCCGGTCCATTTATGGACTCAAATAATCATTTAGACAGTGGTATCTGAAATTTCATCAGTCAATCATTTCGTACGATTTTAATATGATTGATGAAGATCACTGTGTGTATGTTCATAAGTCTGAGGATAATTTGGTATCCTGACGTTATATGTCGACGACATTCTAATAGCTAGGAATAATAGAGACTATGTCATTACCATTAAGCAATGGTTGTCCTCCATGTTTGAGATGAAGGATATGTGTGAAGCAACATACATACTGGGTGTGAAAATCCAACGCAAATGTTCCAAACGACTCCTTACCTTGTCGCAGGAATCATATATAAAAAAAGTTTTGAAACGATTCCGCACGGATGGCTGTAAACCCATTGACACTCCTATTATGAAAGACGAGGTTTTAAGCTTGGACATGTGCCCAAAAACTCCAGAAGAACAAAAGGAAATGTCCAATGTTCCTTATGCGAGTGTGGTCGGTAGCCTGCTGTACGCTATGGTAGTGAAGAGAATCATGAGATACCTCAAGGGTACTGCAAATCTTGCAATGTGCTATCATGGAGGAAGTCTACAACTTATTGAATTCACTGATCACGATTGGGCTGGTGACGTTGATGAACGTAAATTCACCTTCGGATACACTTTCTTGCTCAGCAATGGTGCTGTTATTTGGAGTAGCAAGAAACAAGATTGTGTGACATTGTCAAGTATGGATGCTAAATTCATAGCTTGTTCAGTGGCAGTACAAGAGGCCTTATGGCTTAAGAGATTCTTTCAAAATCTGAGGATTTTTGAGAATGCAATGAAAAAAATGATTCTCCACTGTGACAATCAAGCAGCCATAGCTTATGTGAAGGACAAGAAATACAATTGCAAATGAAAGCATATCGACACAAAGTACAAATTTGTACAAAATCAAGAAGTCAAAAATGATATTTCAGTTGAGTACATATCAACGCACAAAATGGTTGTTGCTCCGTTCACCAAGCCATTGCCAAGAGAGGCATTCTTAAGACATGTAAATGTCTTAGGGCTGCGTAGATTATAAACGTAACGATGTACTCAAATTTTTCAATGAATAAAAGATTATTTTTCTTGATAAATTCATTGTTGTGAAGTTTGTTATGCATGTGAAAAGTATGTCGATCAGGTCTAGATTTGTTCACTCACATGAACAAATGTTTACGGCGCTCACGAAGATAGCGAGCGAAATGAACTATGTGAGTCATAGTGTGATTTAACATGAGTTTTACTAACTCATTGTCGCCTGATTTAGAGAGAGAGAGAGGCCAGATGCGAGATTCAAATTTGGCGCTATTGATTAGCGAGCAATTTGAAAACTCGGGTTAGACGCTAAAAGTTAGCGACTGGACTTAAGTCTGTGCGGTGTGTAATTAAACAGAGCTAGACATACGCTCCTTCAGTGAGAGTCTCCACCGCAGTACTTGTGTTTAGTACCAAGTATGCAAAGTCGACCTAGAGAGACATAATGAATTGATTAGTTCAATGGTCATCATTGTGTGAGTCTCTGACAGATGTTTCATCTGCACGTGCCCTTAGACTCTTGACTATGTCTTAAGGAAAGGAATTAGTGCTTGCTACTTTAGCATGGTACTCAAAGGTGAAAAGTAAAGTAGCATGACGAGCCATGTCTAGGAAAATAGCTAGTTCACTACTAAAAGATACGAGGACGAGAGAAAGAACTATTATGAGCTGTATAAAGCTTTCGCATATAATTGGCCAACTAATTTTTTTTAAAATAATGTATGTGAAAGATAGTTACCGCGAAGCAAGACATGTATTATCTTAGCTATGCTGCAAGACAGATCTAGGGCATAACGAGTTATATTATTTGAGCATTTGTTGGCTCATACGTGAGCTATCATGAATTCCTAACGGGCATGACATACGCTCTAAAGATAGTTGAGCGATTGAACCTAAACGTGTATCTTTCTAGCTCTTATAAAGAACCATGCTTGTATTCGTGGGTCGCACGACACATTTACAAATTCTGGATGAACGAAAGTACAATGCCCAATGCGGGCAAGTGAGAGATTGTTGGAATAGTGCCCTTTTAGGCACATGGGCCGCACATACGCGCGGCCCATTAGGGCGAGGCGCATGCCTGGGCTGACACATCATCATACGCGTGATGGACGCGCGTGATGCGTTATGCTTAACTTGTCGCCCAAGTCTACCCACTCTATAAAAGGGGACCCATAGCATAGGTCCCAAACACACTTTCGCAGAGGTTTGTCCAGAGTACTTGTGTTGTGGCAAAGAGTTTCGTTCCCCAGATGTTCGGTTCCCAATCCCGAGGTGCAAGTATATTCGTCAAGAGTTCGTGGGAAAGCTCCGACGATCCGCTTCCGCTACAAGAGGTATTCTGCAACCTCTAGAATTTATATCTGTTATAAATTCCAACATCCTTTTTTTGTACAAGGACTTCGTTGGAGTAGTTAATTAACTAATGCACTTTTGTGATAAAGCACGCATTAATTATGTCCATTACTGATCAATTTTTCACTCCATAATCCACTACTAGAATATTGGCTACTCCTCTTCCACCCATGTCCAATTATACATTATGAGCGAAAAATTTTATATTTTTTTTACACAACGACATATCAAGAAATTAACACCAACAAATGAAGTTGTCAAGACAAATACATATATATGGGACAGACAAATATGACAATGTTTTATCACAATGTTTTATCACATTCACAGTTTCATTTTATCACATTGTGATCCATCTTCTCTTAACCTTCTCTATACTTCACAAAAAACATAATTCCATGAGGCTCATTTGTTTCGAGAATAGGGCTGTATTAATACTCTTATTCTCTTTTGTTCTCTCTTATTTTACCAAAATGTGAAAAGATAATCAGCTGGGCCCACTGCATTAATTGTGCAAGGAACAAAAAAAATGAGAGCACCAAGTTCTTTCAATTGCTAGGAATATGGTGATCTCGTTGAATTATGAGAAGAATTTCTAATGAACTATTATATGTTAATCCTAAAAAAGTTCTCGAACTAAACAAGGTCTTAGGGTTTGCAAAATAACGCTGAATTGTTTATGTAACAATCATAAAAAAATCGATTTAAATAAAAAAATGGCCAACTAGAGAGATAAAGCGATGGGTTTATCTCTAATAAGTCATAAGGACCGAATATTAAGGGATGATAACAAGGGGATTCGAATCTTCAGTTTTTTTAAAAAAATCAAGGCTGATTCTTTCCCTCTGATCTCCTATCTTTTTCCTCCGTCTTGGTTTGAATCTCATATGGGTGCGTAAGAAGGAATCCCTTCCGTTGGGCAAGGGTAGATGATGTTCTTTTCTCTCTAATCTGAATTCCCTACACTTCCTCACATTCTTTCTTCACCAAACGACTTGCAGGCGCTGATCAATCGACAGAGGAAGGGGCGTCGAGAGAACAGGGAGGACGCGATCGATAGCATTTCCAGCGATTTGAAGCACCGATCAATCGCAAAACAAGATGGGTGAATTGAAATCATCTTGCATGATTTTGAATAGATCGAATCTATTGCCATGCTCTCATCACGTCAAGGAAGGAAGAATATGAAGAAGTTTCATGAAACCTCTGATTTTCTATTTCTGATTGTGTAATTGTAGAATTGATTGCTAACAGGATTCAATTGTGGTTTTATTTAAATTGCTTTGTTGATTTCTATGATGTAGTGATTAATCTATGACAATGCTTTTATGATTTTCGTGTTAAAAATTGACTAGAACTTTGCTTCGAATCAGCTGGAACCCCCATCCACATGCACGTCCGTGTCACCACCGTCACGGCCATGCTACTCATCTAGCACGCTCGTGCCATCGCTTGACCGAACCTATCTAAGGATCGGTTGGCCAACCCATTAATTCGATCGACGATTCCCTTCATGCCATCACGGTCGTGTCACCCTTTTAGAACGCTCGTGCCATAACCTGACCGTATGAATCCAGATAGACCGATCGACCACCCTCACGATCAATCACAATCGTGTCACCTTTCTGGCACGCTTGTGCCTTGGCCGTCACGACCGTGCCAGGCTAGTTAGACCACTCGACTGTTCACTAGAACTGGTCGACCGACCCTCACGCTGTGACCTCTTATCATGCTCGTTCTTACCCCTTGATTTTGATTTGAATACCATATGTTTCTCTTATGATTGATCATTGTTATGACAGTTGATGACGATTCCATTGAATATCATTCCGAGTTAAGACATGGACCCTTCTTCCGATTTCCTCTCCTATTGACCCAATTGCTTCCGCTGTATGAAGAATATTGAACCACAAGTTTCTAAAGTGATTAATAAGTTAGGATGGAAGATGAATAATAGGTTGTCAACTTATGCCAAATGTCTCAAGACAAGGGTCGCTGCTTTGGTCATAGTTTGATCACTCATTTACCTGCACAATATTGTATCATTTCGCTCGGTATACCCCAAGAATTTAAAGGCATCTAAAATCTCTTAATTTTTAAGCATAATTCAATATTAAGAAGTATGAACAAGATAAATAAGTATGAACATCAAGTCAAGCTATTGATATTACTTACAATTTCCAAGCATGCTATTGACTTTAAGTTTACCATGTATCATATGATTTTTTTATTTATAACATCCATTTATGTTCCATATTATGATTTATGATAATCTCATGCTCCACTCTTTGTTCAAGATAAGTACATCATTCTACTTCTGATTTAACTATTTAAATTTATGCATTGTATACTTATATTAGTTCTCTACTAGTCTGTAAAGCTTAGGGGAGGACCTCCTCCGCTGTGATTGATTTTCACAAGGTCAGATCAATGATAATGTTGAGCTGGTGTGCTGCCACGAAACTTTGGCGACTAGAAAGCACATGAACTATATGATCTAATTAGTTATTTATTTACTTCTGCGTTTATGAACACATAATATAGATTTTATGATACTTATTCAGAGATGATGTAGCCTTTTTGAACTTTTGCAATTTATTTTTCTACGATTACCTTTATTTTTCCATTTTGTTGATGTGTTTTGATTCTTAACCGAGACTTAATCAATGTAATAGTCAATCTCATGCGTTTGTAGCGTTCTCATATTAATCTTCACTATGTGGCGAAAGTCGATTCGGAGCGTTACGATTTATATGAGTTGTCTTCACTATATTGATGTGATCTCTCTCGAGATGCATGCAAACAAGCGATTTTTTTTATAAAAAATATTCTCATTTATTAACTAGTTAAACTATAATTAATGTCATCAAACAATACAATTAATTATTATGATTAATGCATGCAAACTACCATTCGTAGGACCTAAAGAAAGGAGGATAAGTGTAAGTACAAAAGAAGAACCAATTTATAAGCAGCAGTAGTATCAGTTAAAAAGAGGACGCTGTACAAATCCCACGCTGGTTGGTCCATATTTACGTGTCAGCTTTATGTCCTGGATGAGGGCATCTTCCTTTCGTTACACCAATCTCCAAAAATATATTTTTTTAATAAATAAATACACGAAGGACATGTTTGGCAATTTTAACCCAAAGTAAAATTTTGTAGTATTGCACTTTAAAAAAATCAGCTCAGAAAAATGTAAAGAAATGTTTAGCTCAAACCGTTTGGGTGTACTACGTAATCATAGGGGAAAAAATTTAAAAATAATCAAGATGTGACAATTGAGTTATGATGTACCTTGAAAAAAAATGGGCAAAAAAGATTTTTTGCCCAAAAGAAAAGTATTTCCTGCGCCCAAGCGGACGGACGCAGATGGAGATATCGATTTTTCGTCTGAATCGAACATTTCGGTTCGAAAATTTTGCGTGAACCAATGTTTTGCGTGAATCGATTTTCGACCGAGGTTAAAATGGTGGTTGCAGTTAAAATTTTCGCCTTTTCCTCTCCCTTTTTCACCGTTCTTTTTCCCTCTTTCTCACCTCTCTCGCTCGAAGACGCGCGTCGGTGACTTCCCCGACGACGTCTGCGCGACCATGACCGATCACGAGTAGATCCGCGCGACTTCGACCGCCGGCCAAGCACGACCGACTGCGAGTAGATCTGCGCGACTTCGATCGCCGGCCGACCAGATCCGCACGACTTCGATCGTCGGCGAATAGATCTGCGCGACTTCGACCGCCGACGAGTAGATCTACGCGACTTCGACCGCCGGCAAACAAGATCCGCGCGACTTCGACCACCGACGAGTAGATCTGCACGACTTTGACCGCCGGCCGACCAGATCTGCGTGACTTCGACCGCCAGCGAGTAGATATGCACGACTTTGACCGTCGGCTGACCAGATCCGCGCGACTTCGATCGTCGGCGAGTAGATCTGTGCGACTTCGACCGCCTGTAATATCCCTAAGTTAATCATGCATGATTAGTTGTATGAATGTGATGTTATATTATCTTATTGACACATTTTTGGAAAAGTAAAAATTTGGAAAATAAAGTCCCGATAATTATTTCTATATATGAAAGGATTCTAAAAGTGATTTTTAAGAATTTTTAGGAAGTGTATGAGTTAGGTAAAACGTAGACACAAAATCGAAAAATATGTGAAATCGCGATTTTTGTTCTTCGGACAAAAATTTAGATTTCGATTTCTTAGTTATTTATTTTTCTAAATATTTTATTTGAATTCAAATGGGGGTAGTTTCTTATTTACATGTAATGTCTTAAGTAAATAAATAAATAAATAAATGGAGAAATGCAAAAGCCATTTACTTGAAGGTCATACTTCAAGGTCATTTTGGGAAGAACCATATGCACAACCTAAAGTCGGTATCTCCTTCACTTTTAATACTTATCCTTTTACATTTTACTACCTTCCTCTGCCCTATTCACCACCCTTGGCCGAATTGCAAAGGTAGAACAAATTATTCTACATGATTGAAGGAATTGGAGGAAGAGAAGAGGCAACTAGGGTTTTAGATTTTGGTAAGTTCCTACTTAATTTTTTTTGGATTTTAACTACATGGTCCCTAATTATAGTTTCTATGAACCTGTCTCACCTATTCATTTTCAAATTTTACTTGAACATGGGGAAAAACTCATGTTGTTCATGGGTAAGATTAACCCTAACCATGATCAATTGATTCACGAATCTTTAGCTACATAATTCAATACTTTCGAGTGATCAAAAAATTATGAAATTTATTCTGATTGATCCTATATGAGTCTACTTTCATTGAGCTTTGGAATCAAGTTAATATGATTTCTGTAGATTCTCTTATCTTTAAGGTACTATCACTCTGTTCGCCGAAATTACTATCTGAATTTGTAAATTATGTATTAAATTCAATATGTCATGGAATTATTTGATAATTTATGGTGTTATAGATATTGATGTTAGGTTTCATTGACAATTGGAATCACTAGAAAATGGTATATGTAACGAAAGTTATAAATATTATACCGAGCCTTATTCAGTCTGTCAAAATAGAGCTTAGGACAGATTATGTTAGTATTGGTTAAATTTATTGTGTTCAATACAATTAGATATAAATTAAAGTAATTTTATGAGTTGCACTTTAGGATGTATACTATTTGTAAAAATTAAAAGAATAAGAATAGGAAATGTTTACTATTTTATATAAATCATAAAAATAAGATTACTCAGTCTATCAGGACATATAAATAATATAAAAGTTAGGCTGAATATTGATTTTTATGAGAGCAAATCATAATGAAGTAGTAAATGAAACTTTTACAGAATAATGTCTCTATAATATGAAAGTAAAAAAAATTGGAATGATGTCATTTGGGTATGTATATAAGAAAATATGAATTTTTCTTTACTATGTGTGCAATATGTTATATTATTAGGTCAATTCTTATGTTTAATAGTTACTTAAGTTATAAGAGTAAATATTTGGGGTTCATATACCATTGCAATTAATTATGTTTCATATGTGAAAGGCTTGTGCTCATATCATAGTGGTAATGTGTTTCTTCATATTATTGTTATAGGAGTAGAAGAGTAAAGTAGTGAAAAGGAAAAGAAAAACATTTTGTTAGCCTTTATAGGTAAGTTGATTTCTCCTACTCTATGTTTTCACCTCTTTTGAATTCGGTGTCACATCGATTATTATATGTATTGAATATGTTTTATAATGCTATGAATTGATTTCGAGAAATATAATTATGGAAAGTATATGTGATATGATTTGAATGGATTGCGATGAGTGTAATCTTGTTCATTTTGAAATGGTGTTGGATATGATTCATCTTCTGATAGTCAGAAGATATTTGATATGTAATGAATCATGCATCGACATCCATTTGCATTTGCATATATGATAGTTGGAGCTAAGTGCTACATCACTGATCACGATTGGAGCCACCTCTAGAGTCCAATCCATCATTATGTTCCCCAGTAATAGGATGAGATATGCTGGAGCTGTGTTATGCGGAGCTAAGTGCCACATCGTGAGTAGTCGTGATGGGGGCCACCTCTAGAGTTCACCTATCGATTTATGATTTGTTCTCCGAAAGTGATGAGATAGAATGGAGCTAAGTGCTACATCGCTGATCACGATATGAGCCACCTCTAGAGTCCACCTACCGACCACTGGCCAGTTGGTGATCCGTGCATACATATGAGAGTGTTGCATTGCATACACATGTTTGATATATTTAAGTGACAATGAATGTAAATCGAGTGTAATGCTTTTGATTTTTATATATATATATATATATAGTAAATGTATGAAGATATTGACTTTGATATTATGATTAATGCATGTATATTTATGTCTCCTCGAATTTATTAGATGGTAACACATAGCTTATGAGTTATTAGCTTACTGAGCTATTATTTGCTCACAGTGTTGTTGTACACTTTTTCAGATCAGTAGAACTTTTGGGAGCGCGAGAGACAACCTTAGCAGGGTGTGAATCCTTTTTGCTGCTAAGGTATTGAGAAGTCATGTGCCCCATCGCGCATGTTAGATAGAAAACTTGCAGCTCTCATATTCCTTTGTTGGGATATTGAGAGAGTTTGATATGTACTATTTATGAAAAGTAATTTTGTATCTTGTAAAATGTGAATCTTTTATGACTATGTGGTGGTGTAAATCTTAAGGTTGTTACATGCTCTGAATGATCAATATAAACTGCGTAGTTTGCTTATATGTGTTATCATTTTCTTATATTATCTAGAGGAGTTATGCATAATTTTTTTCAAAAAAAAAATAATATTTGATCGTATATAATTAGTCGCGAACTCTGATTTAAATCACCGTTTAAATCGGGGTTGTGACATCGCCGACCGACCAGATCCATACGACTTTGACCGCCAGCCGACCAGATCCGTGCGACTTCGACCAGATCCGTCGAACTTCGACCGCCGGCCGAATCTACGACCTAAGGTACTTTTCCCCAGTATGTCATCTGTACTTTTGTCGGTTTTTATGTCGAGCCGACCTTTGTCTTCGCCGATAGATCTGGTCCGCCGCACGCACGATCCCGCCCGCCTGGCTGCCGTGCATGCACGATCCCGCCCGCCTGGCTTCCGTGCACGCACGATCCCGCCCGCCGCCCTGCCCGCTCGCACGACAACATCCGCACGCCGCCGTCACCCTTCGTCGCACGCACGCATGCCCCCGCTGACCGCTGCCGCCTAACCGCTATCGCACGACGCCGACGCCCTACCGCCGAGTTACCGTGTAATTAGTTAAACACTTTTTAGTTGATCACCTTGTAATTATGTAATAATCATCTTCAATTGTAAGTAGTTACCTTGTAGTTATGTAATAATCACCTTTGCAAGTAGTTACTTTGTAATTATGTAATAATCACCTTCGATTGTAAGTAGTTGATAACTGATCATGTTGTACTTTAGTTAATCAACTTCATCATGCAAGTAGTTAATCATCTTGTAAGTAGTTAATTATCTCAAGATTAATTAAATGACGTGAGTTAATTACTTTTTTAATTATTTCATGTATAAATATGTTTGCTTAATAATTTTTGTTTGCAATAATACGAGTTAATTGTTTCATGCAACAGTGAGCAAAAATATTGTGGATATTGATTACAAAAACATAGTTTCATTTCGCCATTTTACATGTCCAACTTTGTTTAAGTTTTTGTAAATTTTGTAAATTTTATAAAACATAGTTGCATGTGGCCATCAATTTCATCATGTTTGTGAATTTCTAATGAGAATTTGTTTGCATTTTTTTGGTAAGATTGGTAACATGACAGAATTGACAGAAGAATTGATGAATGAAGACGATATTGAACATGACAAACCTGAAGAAGATGATTCTAATTTTGTCAAAGCATATGAGTTACCGAAACTCTATGTTGGAATGTTATTTGACACAGATGAAGAAGCCTATAAATAGTATAACATGTATGCTAAATTAGTGGGCTTTTTTGTGAAAAAACAAACTTCACATAAGTACAAGATTACAGGGAAGGTAATCAATATGAAGTATGTTTGTTCTAAAGAAGGGCACAAGAGAATTAGACAAGGACAGACACAAGTTTTACACAAAGAAGAGAAGTTAGGGACGATTATCATGCTCATCTATATCTATATGTTGTTTTAAGGCAAGATGAAAGATGAGAGTATTTCAAGAAAAACACATTCATTGCTTGACAACTCCTTCGAAGGTAAAGTTCTTAAGATCACATAATCAAATCAGCACAACTTCTAGAGAAGCTATTGATCATCTACATGCCTTCATTATGGGCCCATCTAAGATTGTCAGAGCCCTTAATATGTCTGGAGAACCTCTTATAACAACTCAGAATTATATTGATCATTTAAGAACCATAAGAAAAAGCACTTTCTCTGTCAAATGCTTGTAAATTATTTATAATTTTCAAAAAAAGGTACATTCTGATCTAGGTTTCTTTCATAGTTGGGAGCTTGATGCGGATGGTACAGTTCTGAATTTTTTTGGGACTGATGGTAGGTCAAGAGATAGTTATTTGACTTTTGGTGACGTGGTTGTATTTGATATAACATATTGAACCAATAATTTAAGAATGTCATTTGCACCATTCACAGGAATTAATCACCATTGGAGATCTTGCTTATTTGGTATGCTTTACTTGCAGATGAGACAGATGAGACTTTCACATGGTTGTTTGAATAATGGTTTGAATGCATGTTTGGAAAACATCCACAATGTATCATTACAGATCAGGACATCACGATGGGGAATGCCATGCATAAAGTTTTCCCACACACGAAGCACATCTTTTATACATGGCATATCGCTAGAAATGCGATGAATGATCTACATGATTTGTATGCACAACCGACATTTAAAGAGGAGTACAATAAGTGGCTATATGGATCGTCAAATATAGATGAGTTTGAAGAGGGTCGGCTCTCTTTGGAAGAAAAGTTTCATATTTGAAATGGGCATTGGTTAGAAGTGATGTACAACAAACGTAAACAGTGAGTTTCTTTATATTATAAAGATGTCTTTACTGCAGGCATGTGAACCACTCAGAGTGCAGAAAGTGTTAATGCTTTTTTTGATTGTTATGTCAATGCGCACACTTCGCTTTCGCACTTTGTAGAACAATATGAAAAAACCATCCAGACTCATCATGGACGTGAAGAACGAGAAGACTTTCAACCAACCTGCATACATTATTAATAGTCCTTTGGAGGATCATGCAGGTAAGATCTACACACATGCTTCATTTTGCAATATTCAAACAGAATATGCACAATGTTTCAGTTTCACAATGCATAAGTTTTACAAGGACACAAATAGATCTTACTACTCTGTTTTTCATGTGAGAGGTATTGATGAGGGGAAAATGTGGTGGAATTTAGTAAAGTTGAAAAAATTTATGCAAAATATTCATGCAAAAAGTTTGAACAAGAAGAAATTTTGTGCTGTCATGTTCTCTGCATTCTGCAAAAGAAAAGTGTGAGTTTATTGCTTGAAGATTATGTGATTCATCGCTGAACCATAAATGCTAGATGCATAAAAGCACATGCTATTTATACTTGTCAATCCACTTCCGATGATAGCATATCACCCATTCAAAAATTATTTTGGCAAAGTAATCTATGGAAAGTACAAACGATAGGTCTCATTTCACCTACGCATTTACAATGCGGGGCGCCAACTATAGATGATCTCATCTTGAAAATGAGTGCAATTCATATGCCGAGTGAATCTATAGATGCAAGTGGAACAAGCACAAGCTATTTTCAAACAACTCAATTTAGCACTACTGACTTACCACTTAGTGAACCAAGCTTCATAAACTTGCATGACTTATAATTTACGATCCGTGACCCATTTTGTATGAAGTCTAAGGGCAGGCCTAAGAATGTTGCAAGGATAAAATCTGGCGTGAAAATTTCCATGTCATAAAATGATTCCAAAAAGAGGAGTTGCGGGAAATGCGGAAAGCAAGGACATGACAAACGAAAGTGTCCATTATTGTAGGTTCATTTACTTTTCATTTAACAGAAGTTTAATTCGTCTTCATTTACTTCTCTCTTAGGAAGTCTAGTAATTGTCTTTATATTTGACAGGGTGCTGAGAATGAAGGTCATGACTGAAGACTTATATAATATGTTGGATGTTATATGTTTGATGTAATATGTTGGAACCTATTTATGTTGGAACTTATTTATGTTGGAACCTATTTATGTTGGAACCTATTTATGTTAGAACCTATTTATGTTGGAACTTATTTATGTTGTAATCTATTTATGTTGGAACCTAGTTATGTTGGAACTTATTTATCTTGGAACTTATTTATGTTGTAATCTATTTATGTTGGAACCTAGTTATGTTGGAACACATTTCGTTATGTTGTAACCTATTTATGTTGGACCAGTTTCGTTATGTTGTTTATAATATGTTGCAAACATACCACAAACTGTTATATGTTGAAAACATATCGCTAACTGTTATATGTTGAAAACATATTGCAAACTGTTGTATGTTGAAACATCTCGCAAACATATCGTCATCGTATGCATATAACATCTCGCAAACGTATACATATAACATCCCGCAAGCATATAACTGTTATATGTTAAACATATCGTCGGCGCAAGCATATAACATCTCGCAAACATATAACAAAATTTTAACATATCACAAGCATATAACATCTCGCAAACATATCGCAAATGGTTAACTAAACATGATTACGTACAAGTTCATTACAAACTGTTATCACTACATAATGATTACAAACCTTGCAACTAAAAAAAGTTCATTTTAACTAATACAAATGATATTATCATTCCAAGAAGTAAATACATGATTTTATCTCCTTGCAACATCTTCATAGGCGATAATTTTATTGAGCAATCCTATTAAAATGATCCTAAATTTATCCGATCTTCGTTTTTGAACTTTTTCATCGTCCTTTAGCAAGCTTCTTAAAATATTCTTATGCCGATCATCCATAGTTGGATCGAACCACTGAAAAAAATTACAATCTTCGTGTGGAGGCTTACCCTGTAAGAACATTATACACAAAATGAACATCAGACGATGAAACAGAAATGAAGACCAAAATACATTATTTATTGGCAATGAAAATGTTTACCCGATAATGAGAGCACCTCCAAAATCGTCCCCCGGGATTATTATTTGTCCATGAAGTTTGTAATATTGCCTTATCACCACATGTACAAAAAGGAATATCTAATTGACGTGATCTGAAAGAGGTAGAAAATGACATGCCTGACCTGTGAAACAAGAAGACATGCATGCATACATGAACATGATGAAGTAACATGAAATAAATAAGTACAATTGAAGTTTAGTTAAACAACATAATTAAGTACAATTAAAGTTTAGTTAAATAACATAATTAAGTACAATTTACAATCAACATAGTTTGATCTAAATGCGACTTCGAAAGATACCGTGAGAGCGTGGCGGAGACATGCGAGAACGGCAGGGCGTGCAGGGGCGGAGTGCGATCGGGATCGTGCGACTACGGAAGGGCAAGGTGCGGGCGGAGTCGATGTGCGGTGGGGTCGTGCGTTCGAGCGTTGTCGTGCGAATGCGGCCGGCGGCCGGCGACGTGTGGGTGGCGGCAGGGGCGTGCGTGCATGCAGCGACGTGCGACGAAGGCGGCAGCAGGGGCTTGCGTGCGATGAAGGACGGCGGCGGCGTGCGGGCATTGTCGTGCGAGCAGGCAGGGCGGCCGGCGGCGGGCGGGTGGGATCGTGTGTGCGTGGCAGCCAGGCGGGGATGTGCGTGCGACGGACTAGATTTGTCGGCGAATACAAAGGTCGGCCCGACATAAAAATCGGCAAAAGTACAGATGACATACTAGGGGAAAGTACCTTAGGTCATAGATCCGGCCGGTGGTCGAAGTTCGACGGATCTGGTCGAAGTCGCGCGGATCTGGTCGGCCGGTGGTCGAAGTCGTATGGATCTGGTTGGTCGACGATCGAAGCCGTGCAGATCTACTCGCTAGCGGTCGAAGTCGCGCGGATCTGGTCGGCCGGCGGTCGAAGTCGCGCAGATCTGCTCACCGACGGTCGAAGTTGCGTGGATCTGGTCAGCCGACGATCGAAGTCGCGCAGATCTACTCGCGGCCGATCGTGGTCGGCCAGCGGTCAAAGTCACACAAATCTACTCACGGCCGGTCGTGGTCGCACGGACGTCGTCAGGGAAGTGGCCGGCACGCGTCTTCGAGTGAGAGAGATAAGAAAGAGGGGGGAAAGAACGGTGAAAAAGGGAGAGTAAAAGGCGAAAAATTTGACTGCAACCACCATTTTATCCTCGGCCGAAAACTGGTTCACGCGAAATTTTTGGACCGAAATGTTCGGTTCAGACGAAAAACCGACATCTGCATCTGCGCCTGCCCGTCCGGGCGCATGAAAATGGGGGGACCCCCATTTTATCCAAAAGAAAATATATTTTTCTTTGCAGTCACTTTGTCCGTCATTGTCGTCAGAAAGGAAATATTAGGAAGGTAAGATCTCCATCATTTTAGACTTCAAAACTGTGATTTTGAGTTTTAATAAAATTAGCATCCAAACATTACTTTACAAATTTTACTGAATAGGAAACGTAACACGTTGGGCAAGATTATTTTTATCACCAAATTGGTGCACAAACTTTGCACCCGAAATAAAAAGGAAAAGATAAATAAAAAAAATAAACGATACAAAACCTCAAACTTGTTTATCCACAAGGAGAGAAGTGGAGAAGTGAGTAACTTAGCCCTCTTTCAAAAATTAATTTTATTTTTTTAAATGTACTCGATCTAAAATTAATATTGTTACAAAAAAAATTTGAATCAAAATGTACTCGCTCTAAAATATTTTTGGTCGATTAACCAGTTGAAAGAATTATAAACACAATGATCTTACGGCCGGATTCCATTGTCCACAAAATATTAATATTTAATTATTTTAGTTAAATGCCAAATATTATAATATGTATTTATTTCAGTAAGTATTACTTTGAACCATTGATTTATAGGTCTTTTGGGCAATGATCCATGTTTGCTTGTTTGATCATAGTTAGGATTTCATTAGACCTATTTGATATGTATTAGATTGGTATCACTGGTCGGGTTTAACCTCATAGTATCATTCCTATATTCGTCCATGATGACATGCAATGAAAATGATTGATCAGATCCATTGTCATATCCGCTTGGGTGTAATGATCATAGTTTGAATGATTATTTGATTATACTTCTGGAATTTTGTTATATCTGTTATACCACCATTTATGTTAATGTTAATGCCCAGACTTATCTCATGTGCTTCCTTTTGTTCCTCTTTTATCATGTTAAGGACACATGTCTAGGAATTAATATGATTCATTTGTGTCATTGTAAATATTGTTGCCCAATACTTAAATTAATGCAATGGAACTAGTATGTGATGATTAATGCAAGAGATCTAGCATGCTCACTATAACTGCTATAAGTTATAGGCACTATAGTTAATCTGATTTTTATTACTATTTCCATGTCCCATAAACACCCAAATTCTTAAATTCTTCCTTTTTTTTAAAAGGTTAACTTTGTATTAATTAGGAGCTTCAAAAGAGCTTGAGTACAAAAAAGGAGCGAGGCTCGGAGGAGGCCTGCCCAGCCAAAAATCATTTCTAAGTTGTTGTCTACCCAGCTTAGCTAAATGATCAGCCACACGATTATCGTTACGGAAATAGTGGGAAACAACAGTGGGATGAATATCTGTTAGAAAATGCCATAAGTCAGCAAGATGCCCCGAAGACGCCATGGACAGCCTTGCACCCGATTGACAGTGCACACCAGAAGTTCTGAATCTGAATAGATGCAAATATCAGAGAGACCCATCGAACAGCAAGCCTGGATGCCAGCGAGTAGGGCGCGAGCTTCCACCTCAAGGACCGAAATAGCCTCAGCAAAAGATGACATTGTAAAAAGAAAGGATGAGTCGTGAGATAGCGCAAGAAAACCAATACTCCCGACCCCAGCCGAGAAGGAGCCATCTGAGAATAGAATGACTCAATGCTGGGGGGCTCCCGCCGGACCTGCAATTGCAGATCATAGGGGCTTCTTGCCTCAGGTGCGTGGGCGCCAGCGTACTCATGAAAGCCGACCAAATCCCTTATCCAAGCTGAGTCAATGGTTGCACGCCGTGATCTAAAATGAGCCTCATTTCGAAGATTCCATAACTCCCAAAGACAGTGGGCAAAAAGGGAAAGTAATGAGTTCTTGGAGTGCGCATCAAGTTCAGAGCCTTCGAGCAACCAAGCTCCCAGGTGCCAGGAATCCTGATGGTGGAAGGTAATATTGAGTTTATGCGCAAGGAAATTCACACTGGGCCATAATGCATTGGAAAAACAAATGCGAGGTATTTTCGATGTGGAGGCCACAGAGGCTACAAGCGGGGTTAATGGTGTTATAAAAAAGAAGGATTGTATCCAGGGCAAACCGAACTAACTCCAGGTCAGTCCGATTGACCTGCCACTTCGTGTTGACTGCATTGAAGAACTCCTCAATGGTAACCTCTGGTGAGAGGGCGTTACGGTAGTACCAATGACAGTAGTTGGAGTCCCTTCCCACAGACACGAGTCCTCCTCCTTTTTGTTCTTTCGTACCTTCCTTTCTTTCTTTGCCGGTTCAATCGGCCATGAAAGCATCGCTTCTTTTCTATACACCATACGAACTAATTATCCACTCACTTTATCAATCGACGACTGCCCCTCTGGTCCCTTTCACAAAGAAGGGAGATTTGTGTAGGCCCCTAGTCCTCAGAGCTTTAAGTAGCTCTGCAGTAGTCTGAGCATCCTCAGACCTTGATTAGGTGTGCACGTGTACAACTTGACTGTGCGTGCGGGCAACAAAAGTTCGTGGTGGACCCTTAATCTCATCCGTCCACGCGTAGTCTTCGTTCTGGTATCAGAGCCAAACACCCCAAAACTCGTCCCTTTTGGGCCATCGTAGAAATTTAGATAGGGTCGACGACGAAACGAACAACGAAACTTTACTATAGCTTTTTCGTACACGTTCACTTGCATCACATACACAAGTGCTCTCTGTGAGGTTTTCCATCTCTTGAGTGCTTTGGGGGAACTCCCAATCGAGATCCAGTCCATCGAATTCGGGTCAAGCAAGCTCCGGCTCGAAAGCCGGAGCGCGCTAGGGAGGCTCGAAAGCCTCCACGAGCTAGGGAACAAGTCCAGAGGAATATATGGATTTTTGGGGGAGCAAGAATCTTCCAAACAATATGCCACGGAAGCCCTCCAGCAGGACTCAACGGTATAGGGCGGTGACTAACATGATGATAAACTGACTTTGCAGTCGCACACCCATAGGTATCATTTACCCAAACCCACGCGTCATCATTGGCATTTAGAGAGATGTAAATACGCTTTACTTGATCACAGAGGATAGGCGCAAAAACATCATAGAGTAAAGTGGAATTTCATGATCCGTTTGATATGAAATAATCAACATTGAGATCGTCAAGGCATATGTCCATGTTAATGAACGTAGGCATGTAGATTAGCGGCGTAGTGAAGATCCAAAGATCGAAGAGGATGGAAGTACTTGATCCTGAGCCAATACACTTTGTGAAGTCAGATCGAAGAGTTGGGATGGAATTAAGTATAAGCTTCCAAGAGTCGGCTATATGGTATCGCGGCATATCCGCCCAAAGCTGCAAAGGCCCATATTTAGCCTGCACGAGTGTGACCCAGAGGGTGGACTGATTGTTCAAGAGATCCTGTAGGCATTTGGCAATGAGCGAGTGGCGGATGTTGAGCAAACTACGGATGCCGAGGCCCCATAGAAACGAGGGAGTTGGGCAGTGGATCAGCGTATCAAATGCGCGCCACGACGATTCCCCCCAGGATCCTAGAGGAAAGATCGAGAGAGGTGCTCAATTGAGGCGATGGTACCAGAAGAGATGTTGGAAACACAGAGTGAGTGTAAGGGAATGGAAGTAAGGGTGTATTTAATGAGGGTGGAGAACCCAGCCTGGTTGAGAACCCCACGCTTCCAACCTGACATGCGAGAGGAAATCTTGTTAATAATTGAAGAGTGTTCCCTGCCAGGAATGTGCTTAGGTGAGATAAGGATTTCAAGATAACGAAAAGGAAAAGAGCCGATTTTAAAGTTCAGGATCGCGCTAATGGAATGCTTTCACCGAGTGCTTAGTTTGGGCAGGTAGAGTTCGGATTTGAGAGGGTTAACCCTCTGATCAGTGAGGTACTGAAAAATGTGAAGGATCTTTTGAAGATTTATGGCATTTCTTTTTGTGGCCTTTAGGCAGATGAGAAGGTCATCAGCGAAGAGCAAGTGCGTAAGGTTGAAGGAGTTGAGGCGAAAAGGGGAAATGAGGCCAGCTGAGACATGTTGAGTCATTAATGAGGAAAATACTTGTGTAGTAATAATGAAGAGATAAGGAGATATAGGGTCACCCTGCCGGAGACTACGGTAGCCGGTAAATAATTGGGAATGCACTCCATTAATAAGGCATGAGAAGCGCGGGGAAGAGATACATAATAAGATCCAATTGATGTATTTTACTGGGAAATTCATTCGAATAAGGATAGTATGAAGGGCATCCCAGGACACTCGATCAAATGCTTTCTCAAGGTATGCTTTGAGTAACATAAACTTATGTCGTCCAGAGTTTAGGGAGTGAGTGAGCTCTTGGGTTATCAAGATGTTATCGTGGATTGAGTGGCCAGGAACGAAAGCGGATTGATTTAAGTCAATGAGAGAGTTTAAAGTTGGTTGGAGGCGATTGGCAAGGATTTTTGACATGAGCCGGTAGAGGACGTTGCACAAAGATATGGGGCAGAAATCTTTCACCCGTCGAGGGTGAGCAGACTTAGGGATGAAGATTATAGCAGTTTTAGTCCAATCAATTGGTAAGGCGTTAGAGTTGAGGGCATTTTGGATTTCATTAACAACATGATTTCCAACGATGTCCCAGTATGTTTTGTAGAAGTCAGTAGTGAATCCATCCGGCCCTGGAGCCTTACAAGGGGGCATACTCCAGAGCACAGATGTGACCTCAGTGTGAGTAACAGGGGCAATAAGGGATGGATGCCAATTATCAGCTAAGGAGGGGAGGGCAAGCCAACAATCATGAGGGATATCGATCTGGGGAGAGGGCTTCCATAATTCTTGGTAATGTTCAATAAAAGTGTTCTGAATGAGACCAGGGTTTGTGATTAAATGATTTTTGTCATTTGTGATTGAGGAGATGGTGTTTTGGGTACGCCTAATGATAGTCGAAAGATGAAAGAATCTAATGTTGCGGTCTCCATTTTGGAGCCAATTGGTGCGAGACTTGCTCCACCATTTGAGGCTAAGCTATCGTAGGTAAGCCGCATGGCGGTGATAAGCTGAGCGAAGAGCGTCAAGCTCGTGAGCGCAAGGCCCCGTTGGGCGTCAAGGGTTTCAAGGCGGGAGATTTCCTGAAGGGCTTTCTCAACATGGAGCTCCAAGCAACCCAGAGAGTCCCGATTTCATTTAAGAGTATCAATTTTTATAAGATTAAGGGCTTTGGAAATAGTATGGTGCCGGTTATCGAAAGACCAATGCTTTTCAATAATCGCCCGAGGCTCATGGTGAGAGAGCCAGAATTGCTCGTATCTAAAAGTTTTAGTCCTAGGTTTGGGATGGGTTTGAAGGAGGAGGGGGGTATGATACGAAACGCAACGGGTAAGGGTAGTGAGGGTGATAGAAGGGTATTGGGATAACCACAGGTGGTTTGGGAGAGCACGATCAATACGGCAAAGGATCCGTGCCAAGCTGGCACGATTATTACACCATGTGTAATGGTTGCCAATGGGATTAAGGTCAATTAAAGATTGAGAATTTATGAGATTGTTTAATGCGTTGATAGAGCTGGAGGTTGTGAAAGGTTTACTTCCGAGTTTATCATTCTGACATGTTAAGGTGTTAAGGTCACCAATTAGGAGCCAGGGGAGAAAGGAAGTACCTAAATTATAGAGTTCATTCCAGAGCTGTGTTCTAACAGAAGCAATAGTACTAACATAAACCGCCGAAAGCAGAAAATTAAAGCCGTTAAAGGAAATAGCAGCATGCATAATTTGGGGAAATTACAAAGTCAGGTCTATGGTGTCTAATAAGGTAGCTAATCCTATCTCTAACTTTTGCACGGTGGGCACCGCGACAGTTCCAAGCGAAGACTCTCATGGGATCACCGCAGAGGGGGTGGAGGAAGGATGTGACATCACCTGCACAGAAGAAGAAACTAGTGAGGCCGGGGAAGAACGAGAAGATGACGCCTTACCCTTAGGCTTTGAAGAGCCCCGCCGGGGTCTCAGAGGACGTGAGCTTTCTTCTTGTCCACGCGTGATGGGGGAAGCAACTCCAGGTCATCGGGCTCGTCCTCCGAGAGGTCAGGGGTAGGCAGCTGCCGATCCAGTCCATTCGGGGAAGAGCTAAGGCGCCTGGAAATAAGAGAGGCGAAGTTAGCATGGCTTAAGCTTTCATTAACACTGATGGCCTCGAAGCTGGGGGGCATGGCCGAGAGGGCGAGAGGGGGTGGCACAGCGGGAATAAGCAGCGGGGAGGGGGGTGCTGGCCGAGGGGAGGGGGAGATGTGAAGAGGCGGGGGGGGGGGGGGGGGGGGGGAGGAAAAGATGTCATATGTGTGTGGCTGGGATATGAGATATCACATGAATCAAGATCTGATCCCGCCACGTGTAATAATGGGGGGCATCCGACGGCAAGGTCGCGACCGATGAGATTCGGGGAGCGGATCGATGATGTGGCTGAAGGAAACATAAGTGTGTTAGTTCGTGGAGAGGCGTTGGCCGATGAGCCGCGGATTGCTGATGTGGATGGCAAAGTATGGACTGCAGACGCAAGCGGCGAGCCGTGGATCGTTGACGTGGAATGGTCGTGCGGGGAGCCACGGATCGCTGACATGTCAGGAACCTGCAAGGGAGAGACAGAGATTGATGACGTGTCCGGTGACCGTTGAATGCACTCCCACAGGGGGGAGGCCAAGGCACCGGAAAGCGAGGGCACGGCCGCCGGCGGCGGCTCCACATTCGGCGCAGGGCAATTTAGATCCAGGGGAGATTCCTGGTTCTGAGCCACCGATCACGACTGCGGATGGCGAGCCACTAGGCCAGGCAATCGGCGAGGGCGAGCCACACGAAGCCACGGGCCATAGAGCATAACATCATCGGCATCCGCGGCTACATTGCAACCCTCAAAACGGTGACCCACCTGGCCACAGCGGAAGCAGAAGGAAGGCACATTCTCGTATAAGACCCGCTGAAGGTAGCGGTCGCCGTTTGGGAGGCTGACCCAAGTCGCCTGCTTCAACGGCTTGGAGAGATCCAACTCAACGCAAACCCGGGCAGAGGTACCCAGACCACAGGCATCCACGTGAAGAACAGGTCCGAACACGACCGCAACCCGTTGGACCAGCCGAGGAGTGAGGAGTTCCAGCGGAAGGCCGGGGAGTTGGATCCAGGTGGGAGATGCGAGTGTATCATTGTCCTCCGGCCGAAAGAATGGGGCCACCTGAGCAACAGTGAGGAGGCTCCCATCGAATTCCCAAGGTCCGCCAGTCAGCACCTGCAGACGATCGTTGATATTAGTGAAGGAAAATAGCAGATACGATTTACCAATCTCAGTAATGGAACATGGCTCCATGGTCGGCCACAAGCTAGAGAGCGCCTGACGAAGCGAGGCCAGATTTCTCACAAAATGACCCAGAAGGAAGAGTCGCAGAGCAGAAGATTGCTCCTCCGTCTCATTCCACTGGAATTGATACATCATTGGTGATGGCCTCCCACAAGCCCCGGAGCTGACGTTGCGATATGGTCACAGGTGAAGGCGCCGATCGCTGTCCCCGGACGGCAGCAGCCCAAGAGCGCAAAGGGGGGATTGTGGGAGTTGGGAGGATGGGGGAAGGACTGAGCAGTCATGAGCAACCGAGGGGGGGAAGTGGGGGTTTGGGGGGGGGGGGGAAGAGGAGCGTGAAAGGGGTGGAAAAGGGTCTGTAAGGGGGGGGGGGGATTCCGGGGGGGGGGGGGGGGGAAGTGGGGGTTTGGGGGGGGGGGGGGGGGGGAGAGGAGCATGAAAGGGGGTGGAAAAGGGTCTGTAGGGGGGGGGGTTTGAAGACATGGCCGAGATATGTCCCCGGCAAGAGACGTCGGGGACACAGCTCAGACAGCAGCTACGGCAAGGAAAAATCGTAACGATTAGGTCATACTAAATGCCCGGAGAAGAGAGGGAGGAAGAGAAGATGAGAGAGAAGGGGGGATGTCGGAGAAGAAGAAAAGCCGCCGACACAAACCCTAGCGGAGCTTCTTACTCTAAAAGTTTTTTAGAGAGAGATGTTGCCCAACAGTCCAATTACTTTTCAAATTCTTCCTTAATACATACATACCACACACACACACAATTCTTAAATTCTTCCTTAATACATACATACCACACACACACATACACACACACACAATTCTTAAATTCTTCCTTAATACATACATACCACACACACATGTTATAATGTATATGCATATAGACTATTTAATAATATGATAGGCATGATTCTACTATATGTTTTGATAGTATCTCCTAATCCTAAATTGTCCAATAATTGAAATAAGAAAATTGAGTCTGTAGACTAAAAGGGGAGAATAATTGGTAACCCCTCGAATTCCATGACTAGATGATTTTATGGCCGTGATACGTAGCATCTATGAGTGAGTGCTTGAATGGTGATTGAAATATTCATGGATTGTGAAAATGACATTCATGGTAATGAAAGGTAATCTTCATGTTCGTGAACCACTCTTCATGATCTTGAGCAAGAGTAAGGGCCATGGTCATGGATTTATATATAAGTATTGTCTAATGCACTAGATTTTTTAATAGTTAAAGATTGTTTGGGTGCTTTTCATCGGACGTCCGATACTTAAACTAGTCAACTAAAATCATATGGTAACTGATGTTTGATAAACCATGTTTAGACTTGACAATTGATCACTATATCGAACATCTGAAGCTTCCAAACAAGCTCTTCCGATTGGACGGTCGAAAATTCAAATCGTCGAGAGAGTGAGAATGAGAATCGGATGTCCACACAATGGACTGGATGTCCAAAACTTAGACAGAAGTCGAAGTATGATCTTTTCATAACTCAATTGAAACTCAATCAAGTTATACCAAATTCATGTCTCTTTATTATCCTTATCCTTTGGCTTTTGGGGTCCATGGGTAGAGTTAGTGTTAAGAAAATATAAAAAAAAATATAGGCTTAATTTTTTAAACCTCCATTGAACTATAACGATTTTTTGCATCTATCCCTAATATATGAACTTATCATAGCGCTCCTAAACTATGGTGCGATTTTTACTTTGGTCCATTTGTCTAGTTTTTTATTTATTAAAAGTCTAAACTACCTTTCTCTCATATCTTCTGATGTCTAAAAGTTTAAAATATTATATAATAACAACTACAGAAAAAATAAAAAAAATGTCACAGCCGACAAGCGTGTCACCCTCTTTTTTTGCGACCTGTATTCCCCCTCGCCCGGGGGTGGACCCACGTATAGGATGAGGGGGCCTGACCCCTCATTTTTTTAATTTTTATTATATATATATATGTTAAAATATAAATTTCATGATAAAAAGTTGTGTTTGCCTCCCTTAAATAAAATTTGTATATTACTTTGACAAGAAAGAGTCCTTGATCTAGTGGTAGCTATGCTAAAGTGAAAGGTCTCTAGGTCGAATATGGCCCCCACACTTTTTTGTCCGAGTCCTCCCATGACCTCGTCGACGGCAGGCTCGAGGGAGGGGAAGGGCGAGCTTGTGGGCTGTTGAGTGCATGGACAGGTTGGGAGGGGGGGGGAGGCGACTTGCATTCCTCATCACTGTTGACAGGCTCGAGGGAGGGGAGGGCGAGCTCACGGGCATGAGTGGTGGTGGGGCGACCTGTGTTCCCCCTTACCGACGACAAGCCCCTCACCGATGACAAGCTTGGGGGAAGGAGGGGAGGGAGCTCATCGACGATGAGGGAAGAGGCGAACTCGCAGGGTGGTGGGGAGCTCGTTGACGAGGAGGGGAGGGGCGACCTCACGGATGGGAGGGGGATGAACATCGTCGACGATAGGCTCAGGGGAGAGGAGGGCGGGGAGAGGCGACTCGCTGAAAGAGGAGTAAGTGCCTACTTTTTATATTTTAATTATATATTATTATAAATATTAAAAGAGAGGAGGAAAGCACTTTAATCATTTGATAAATAGAAAAAATTGGCAAAATTAATAGAATAAGACATATGGACGAAAGTGAAAATCTCGTTATACTTTAGGGGAGCGTTACGGTAAGTTCATATATTAGGAACAAATGCAAAAAATCATTATAGTTCAAGGGAGGTGAATGAATCCAACAATATAAGATGGTTGCTTTTGTCTATACCTATGAATCAAGAAGAAGTAAGAAGAAAATATTTTAATGGAGGAATAGGTAGTGAAATTGAAGCCAACATAGTGAAACTACGTGTTCCGAAGAAGGGAAAACCCCATAAGTCACTGTTCTTATTGTGCATGATTGCTCCACCTTAAACAATGAAGATGATTTTACTACAAGACTGATGCATCCTCCCTATTATAGGGCATTGTCATGACATTCTCCATAACTCTGCATATACTGCATTATCTTGTAAGACACTATTAAAAAATAAACTCTTTCAATTAAGAAGATGACAACTATGCTATAATGATAATGATGGAAGAACTTTATTTCTAATATATATAGATGGTGTTAAATATGGAAGAAAATTATGTTTTCTAATTATCATGTCTCATGATATTATGGTTCTTCCATATGGGAGAGATATGATCTTTTAATGAAAGAAAGATGCGACCTTTACTTGGGCCTAATGATGTTTCTATCATGCATATGAACTTTTCCTTGACATTGTTGCTATAATAGAGTATGTTGTTCCTATAAAGTTTATTATATCTTCATGTCATTTGACCTTCTCTCATCGATATGATGACTTAAGTTATTGATGTAGCAGGACTTGGATAATAAGGAGATAGTTATCTGAATTATAGTTTAGTTGGGATAGAATCTTATCTTTAGTGCAACTCTATTTCATAATTAGTTTTATAATTTAGTTGGGGCAGAATCTTATCTTTAATGCAACTATATTTGATAGTTAGTTTTAGAATATCTAATAGTTAGTTTTAGAATTTTATCTCTAATAGTTAGTTTTAGAATTTTATCACTAGATGAGATCTTATAATTGCTCTATATAAAGGGCACACTTTTATTTGTTGGAGATTATTACCACTCCAGAAATATATTTCAGTTCTTCATATTTCTTTCTCCTATTTTGCTATTACTATGTGCTTGCAGAATTGTTCTTTCTCCTGTCCTGCTACTATTGGTGTGCTTGCAGAATTATTCTTTCTCCTATTTTGCTACTGTTGTGTGCTTGCAAAACAAATTTTATTTACTGTGTGCATTAGTTTGATACAACACAACGTATCAGGTTGCTTCGACAACTCGTAGATTTATTCTACTGTAGCTTTCTCATGAGTCATGTTCTTCTATACTTCTGCTTCAAGGACATGTTTTATTTTTATTTTTTTTAGGAGAAAAGTAAATGTTGTGTAACTTATTATGACACACTAAACATTTTTACTTACGAGATAATGATTTTTCTTGTATTGATCCCTACAGGTACTATGTAGCTTGCATGGTTGGTGATGTGTGCATGGTGAGCTCCGGTGACAATGTGCACATGGATGAACATATGATGTTGTAGCTTGTCTTAGTCATTTATATCATGTTGTAGTTTCATTTAATATTCATTGTATTCTTTGTTATGGGATTATCAAGTTTTCACTTTTATGTAGTAGTTATTTTTCAAATTCCACATTAATATATTTTTTATTATTTTATGTTAAATAAGTCAAGATGTAAGTCAAAATAGAAAGGGGACTTTTACATGTGGTCCAATTCCTTTCAACCCAAGATGAAGAACATTGTTGTGAAAGAATATTCAAGATGATGTATGCAATTTTGGGTTGAAGCTTCATATATAGCTCACCATTCCTTCGGTGTCAAATTTCATTTATTTAATAAAGAATCAAATTATAAGGTCTCTTCCTTGGACTTATAAATTTTCACTACATGAAGTGTTTTCACGCACAAATATTTTTCAAAGCAAGATTCAGAGTATGCACTACACATGATATCCAAAAATTATGAGAATGAACCGACTCAATAATTAATTCAACAACAAAAATGGTGCATTATCAATTACTTAAATGATATTTTATGCTCCTATTTTATCAATGGTTTTCAAAATTTCATTCAATGAAACGGTTATCTTTGTATTCACCTGAACTATCAATGGAATTTAAGAACATATGGTCTAAATCCCATGAAATTGATAAGTGGTCTTCTTTGAGCATCAGTAACTTACACCTTTCTTTGGTCAAGTGTCCTTGATAGGTTAAACCAAGTAGGAAAAAGTCCAAGATAAAAGAGTTTACTGCATATGTAGATGAATTAATATAATATGCACGTTTTGTAACATTGAATGACAAACTGACACAATAAAAATAGCTTAACTATTTCATTTATGAAATAGCAATGAAGACCTTCCATATCTTTCCTCCTGATCATGCATTTAGCCTTGCAATTCCTACATTCATTTATACAAATTCTTGACTCCCTGAAGGTTCATGTGCAGGGCTATCTGTTTCTCTGCCAATAGAACTTGGTTTTAGTGGACAAGGGGTGAATTGGCAAAAAAAAAAAAGACCCTTTTAGTCATCCTGAAAATGAGACTACTCACGCTTGCTAGACTGATAATTTGTGTTGTACAAACAGTAATGATTCACGGAAGCCAGACATGTATGACCTCGCATGATAATAGTATATGCCGTAGAAAAAGACGAACGACCCTCTGTGAATAGACCTGCATGGTGAATCATGCTGCAGTACACTATTGAGAAGTGTCTAGTTGCATTTCATAAGCTAATTACTATCGATAAGTCATGATAAAGATTGTGAATGGATAACATGGAAAAACTAGCATATTTATATACCAAGAATTTTGGGTTTAACAACAATCATATATTTTTTTTCTTTAGATAGACTAGAAAGCATTTCAAAAGGAAGTAACTAGACTGTTAAAACTTGCACATTCGGTTCATCGACAACTTTATAGCTATTGTGAAACGAGGGATTCCACCACACAAAACCTATCAATGAAACATAAAAAATCACCATATTAGTAAAGAAGCTGCATTTGGTTGAAATCCAAATATACAAAGCAATCTTAATTTATTTATTAATGGAGAAAGCACCATTTAAGTTGAGCAGACTTCGCCTTGATTTTGACTTATGGTGAAGTTAGCGCAACCTAATTCTAGTCCATGCATAAATAACAATGTCAAGAATGAATCTCATTTAAGCTAGAAAGTAGGAAGATTTACCTCCACCACCATTCATGGTCTTCAACAGCTAGATGGAAATATGTCAATGGTGAGAATGATGAAGACGATAAACAAGATGCTATACATGATATAGATTTTGTGGCTCCACACTCTAGGAAATATATAATAAAGATCAATGTAGATGGCACTGAAAGGAAGGAATCCTGCCATTGCCATTTGCGATATAGTACTCCGATACCATGGCAGTTCAGGAATTTCTCTTGGGTACTTTTTGGTATGTCATGGATCTTTGAACTCCATTTTATTGTTTTTACCAACAATGCCACCCAAGACAAGAAAAGGGGAGTCACCAGTACCCATATCAGAAGGATGACAAGGATGGTTCCCAACGGCAAAGCTGCTGTAGCACTATATACGATAGCAACAGTGTTTAAGAAGCAAAATGCTAGGAACAAAGGGCCACAGAACAAGAAGCCAGTTCACAGAAAGTTCCTAACCTGTAATGAAGCAATGACAATTGAGTCAAAACATTTCTTTTAATAGGAGACCAACTTAAATAGTTTCATACCAAGTTAGTTCCTTCTAGTTGGATGTAGAAATTGGTTGCTGAATAACCAGCAATCCCATCTGTTAGAGCATAATGAACAAGAGCTGTGAAGAGTGCCCCCTGGTTGTATGGATAAAACACACTAATGAGCGCTAGAAGGAATATGAAGGTCTTACTAGACACAATCATTGCAGTGTTAGAGAAACCTCCTAAGAAAACAATGTATCTGAAATCTGAACGCAAGTGCTTACAGTGCCATAAGTTGTGTTCTAAATCCAATAACAATACCTAGAAGTGACTTGCATTTTGGAAATCGGAAGACTTCACCATGAATATACTTCCATCCACTCACCTCGTGGAGATTCTTCATCGCGTGAATACCTTTTGCAAGTAAATATGACTTGGTAAATTTGAGAAATAAACTTCAGTGTTGAAAACAACAATAGAAACACTATCGCATGTATCACTTACTTGATGAAATCATTCTTGAGCACACACATTATCAACCAAAAGGAGGTGGGTGGGGTGGGTTTTGTCACTAGAAATTCTGATGGAAACTTTTTCTTGTGCAGGTGCCTATCACAAACAATTTGGCACGGTGCTTGAAGGAGAAGTTTGGGCTGTGAGGCACGGACTTCAGCTGCTGCACAACAAAGGATACAAGAAACTCATCATCGAGAGCTATTCCAAGCTTACAATTCAAATTTTGCAATGTCAAACATCATGCCCATGGAAGCTTAAACACATGATTGCTGATTTTTTATTGTCTCATTTTGATTCCGTTCTCTTCACACACATTTATTGGGAGATAAATCAAGGTGCAAATTGTATTGCTAATCTAGTTAGAACATCATTTTTTAAGGTTTTTGGGAGGTCTGGGCACCTATGAGATCCTCCATTTTTTTTATCAGGATAATTTTGAAATCTTTGATAATATAGTCTGCTAAGTAGCACTTTTGAAAAAAAAAAGGCTTGTTGCCAAGAAACCAGTGAGTAGGACAGACACATGAGTTTATGATAGAGAACCAATGAATCTCTAAATGTTGAGGAATAAAGGAAAACTTGGAGTACTTCTCCATCAGTTCGGAGAATGATATATCAATTTTTTCTCACGTGACAGAATACGAGAACTCTACGGCAACTTCCTTAACCTTGAAATTATCCAAAGACAAGCTAGGGTCAGTCTGAAAATTAATTTCTACGATACGGTCCTCATTGTAAAATATTTCAAAGAGAATTTGTTTAAAAAGCAGGTACTTGTCGGCACGTACTTGAGTCAAACTTGTCTCCCCGAAATGGCAAGTCATCATAGTACATTTGAAAGTAGCAAGCCTTTGAAATGGCCTTTCAAGAGTGTCGCAACATCCTTTTTGGATAAACTTCTCTTTACAAATAGATTTAGTTTGCTTCTTTTCCAGAAAATTCAATTCATATGGTGCATCAACCAAACGATCACCATTCCGAACTTCCCCAAGAGCTTCCTTTTCCTCAGTAACATGTTCTACATAGAATTGCAAGATAATCTCATACCACAAACCTAGTGAACTGATCGGCAAGTCATAAAACCGACATGTTTCACTGTGCTGAAAAAAAACGAACTCTCAATCTAATAGATTTCCATATGCACAGGAACAAATCATGTGAAAATAGAATAAGAAGGCATCTCATTCTCATCTGTGTAACGACAAAAACATGATACAAACTATGAAATGTGCACGAGTGTTAGATTAATCAGCTCCTGGGAAGTCTGACCAACCCCATGAATCATTATTGTTGAATGACGTGCACATTCACTAGACAAAACAATATGATACTTAAAAAGAACATCAAACTGTGAACTCCTGCATTGTCGAACACATCAAGTGCATGATTAAATGAGCTTTCTAGAGTCTAACGCATGAATCGCTCGTTTGACTATATATTCAGAAAGGAACATCATAACAACATAAAGATCAGACCTTCCCCTCATGTAATCGCATAAACACAACATGAAATAATTGAAGTGAACAGGAGAGGGAATGATTCAAAAATATATGGACAAAAGGAGAGAGCTGGATGCCTAGAATCACCTTGGATTGTGGAAAGGTCCGACCTTGTTGGCGTACAGGGGGATGTGATCCCCTCCTAGTACATGTGATTAGAGCCATCAGCTCCGATCCCCACCAACATGCAATCCAGCGCCGACATAAACAGCATAGCCGACTCCATTCTCAGAACCAGCATATGCGACCACAGACCAAAGATGACAAATTAACAAACAAGAAGAAAGAAGCAAGTCCTCTACTACCTTCACCAATATTGGGCAAAAAATGCCACCTTTTTTTTTGGTAAAAATATGTTATCTGTTGGCGTTGATCTCGATAGTGGTGGATTTAGAAATGAAGCTCGGATCGTTTTGAGTCATGTGTTGGATTCTGTGAAAAACGTGGGAATCGGCGGGAGTTTGGGCTCTACAATATCTTCTTGTGATCCGAGAAATTGTTTATGTAATATGTTCATGGTACTGTAATTGTAAGTTCGAAAAATGAAAAAATAGCAATAAATCAATATCTTTACATCAAGAAATAAGAAACCTTCAATTGCAATAAAGAATCATATTTTTTTATTCAGATCGTTAGGTGTAGAGGTCCCATAATATTTGACTAATTCGGTGTTTAAACAAAATCGAAATAAATAAATTCTGATCAAAATAATAGATTTTAAAAATCGAACATCAAACTGATTTAACTCTATTATATTTGACTAACAATTTTTTTTTTCAATAGGAATGTTCCCTTGCTTACAATGTGGGAGATTCGATGCTATTAATTAATCGTAGTTGCTTCTCATGCAAATAACCTTATAGATTATGCAACTTCATGTTAACCAAGCAAAATTGATGCCTTCGACTTCTAATCGTGATGGCAAATCAACTTGATTAGTTGAGATGTGATTTGCTTTTACCGAGGTTTAAATTGTTGTGCGATGACATTTTTACAAGAACTAATGATCAGAACGCAAAGTTAATTGAGTTCATCTTCGTTTGCTTCTTTTATCTTTTTATTTTCGGTAAAATATTTTTTAATTTTTATCTTGGATTGCATTTTAGAGGACCCTAAATTTTAGGGAAAAAAGCAAAAATAAACCCCATTCACATATTTTTTTGCATATTAATAAAATCAATGAAAGCCATGTTTTTACTAAGATTTCCAAAAAAAATTTCAATCAACATTTTTATTGGCGAATGCGTTCACTGAGATTCTTGTTCCTTTATAAAGGTAACGATATTATAAAACCGAATTTAGAAAAAAAAGAAATATCCATAGAAAAATACACTTATAACTTTATAATCTCACTCTCATGTAAATATAGAAAACCATTACTATCTTTATTTATAAAAATAAATTTTATTATATTTTACATGAAAAAAAATTAAGAATATGACTTCAACGATCAGTTTCTTTCCTTCTGCACAATGACATATGTAAGTTTGGTGTAATATGTTACTTAAAAGATTAATTAATAAAAAATACTAATTAATAATTTACGACTAATTCAATTTAACATGAGAATTTTGATTCCTTGATTAATTAAACAAATAAGACTAATAATTTTATGGCCCCCACGCCTAAGTTGACGGAACCCCACAAAAAAAAGAAAAGTTTTGAAGTCTCCCATTTCAAGTGCTCCCGTTATAAGAAAACGGTCGCCTCCTCGCCATTCCCGCCAAAATCGCTCCACCGTCGCCGCATTCCGTCCCGGCCATCCCGCGCGATCGAAGCCGCCGGCATCGAGGATCCAGATTTCCCGGTTGCTGTATCTCGCTCCCCCCTCCGATGGCTGCCGTCTCCGAAGACCTCCCTCCTCAGGCGCCGCCGCCGCCGCCATGGTCGCCGAGGGCGGACTCCGAGCCCGAGACGCCCTCCACGATGTGGTACGAGTCGCTGTCCCCTTCGGCGCATCTGGAGGTGGCTAGGGACTCCTCTCCGTTCTCATCCGAGCGGCCCGTCCGGGTATACGCCGACGGCATCTTCGATCTCTTCCACTTCGGCCACGCCCGGGCCCTCGAGCAGGCCAAGAAACTGTGAGTTTTCTTTTCTTTTTACCTGATCCGTGCCTTTGCTCTCGGCTTCCACTTCCAGTTTCATTTTTTTGTTTTTTTTTCCCTAAATTTTGTCTCAAGTCTTAGATTTCATATGCACGGGTAAGGAAGTTATAATAGTTCTCAGCGGGGCTTTCTTTCATACATCTTGAAATCTATGCAAAAGGCGTTTCTTTTCCAGAAATCAATATGACGAGGGAAATAAAAAGACTAACTTTTGTTTGTCTCGTTTGTAACCATCATTCAATCAAAGGATCGTGATACAAGTTCCAATTTTGTCGATGAATTTCTGATCATTGTGTTAACTGATCTTTCCGTTCCCTATTGGGTTTTCCTGTTAGGTTTCCCAACACGTATTTACTAGTTGGATGTTGCAACGATGAAATGACTCACAAGTACAAGGGAAAGACTGTGATGACCGAAAATGAGAGATACGAGTCGCTGCGCCATTGCAAGTACGAAATCTTCTCTCCAAAATGTTACCTATTCCTACTTGTGACCTGCAAAAGTTGATCGTTCTAGTTGTATATAGGTGGGTAGATGAGGTCGTTCCAGATGCTCCATGGGTAATCACTCAAGAGTTCATTGACAAGCACAACATAGATTTTGTTGTCCACGACGCACTTCCGTAAGAGGCTTTCTTTCCCATGGTTTCAGAAGTTTATTTATTTATTTAAGGTTTCAGAAGTTATTACCTCCATTTTCTTCTTTAATCATAATTATCATATTTGATAACTTGGTATGAGCAGAGTACAAATGGAACTTCAATCATTTATTACCGTGTAGCAACACTATCTCTAGGTTGTTTGTTGGTATGAGTAAGCTGTACAACGATGATAAGATATTTGATGTCAATCATCTGATGATGTAAAATCCCTATAAATCAACTTTAAATTAGTCCTAACTACAACAACTGTGGGTAGTCAGCACATGTTCTGACAATAATGGTATATGGAAAAGCAACAATCTTTGATCTATTGCAGCGTGGTGTAGTATATTGTGTTATGCATATTAGGGTACCAAGGCCAATCACCAATGAGATATTTAATTTGAAGATTGTTCGACTTGATAGCTTATCCATTGTGCAGGATGCCTTCTCAGACTTGAGGTGTCGATCAAGGGGTCTGCTTTGCTTTGGATGTCAAATTTCAGTTTTAGATTCTGATCTAGTCTTGGCAGAAACAAAAATTATACTATTAATTTTCATCATCTTTGCACCTATGTTTATGTTTCTATCTTTCAAGACTTGCATCATGGAGGCATGTAGACAGTATTTCACAGATTTATGAGGAACAATTGCTCTTGTGAAAAATTCTGCTTCTCCAGGCTATTTTCCTTATCTTGTTAAATATGATGTTTATTCTAGCTAATGTGAACTAGTTTTATATCTTAGACAATGAAATAAATTCCGATAGATAGAGTATCGGAATTTTGCTCTAGGTTAGCATAGTTTAATTCCTAGCTCATCTTTGTTTTGCTTACCTTCCAGATATGCGGATGCAAGTGGAGCTGGCAATGATGTGTATGAATTTGTTAGTTCTAACAGACATATGAAGTTTCCTTTTTTGGTTTATTGTTCTTTATGCTTGATTAGCTAATTTTTTCCTGCAACTCAGGTTAAAGCCATTGGAAAGTTCAGAGAAACAAAGCGCACAGATGGAATTTCTACATCGGATATAATTATGAGGATTCTTAAGGACTACAATAAGTACATCATGCGCAACTTGGCTCGTGGATATTCAAGGAAGGATCTAGGAGTGAGCTATGTTAAGGTAAAACTCTCTGAAGCATTTATGTTTCCATGACAATTTAACTGGTCTTATTTGCTAAAAAATTTAAATACTTTATATCTTACATTGCATCAGGAAAAGCAATTGAGGGTGAATATGGGAATAACCAAATTGCGTGAAAAAGTGAAAGAGCAGCAAGAAAAGGTGCAAAAAACTGGTTTTCTGATGACGAACAAATACATTTTCCTTTGTAATAGTGCATATGTTACATGTTTTTTAAGTATGAAATAACATATGGATACTAAAATGAAAGAGCAGCAAGAAAAGGTGCCAAGGACTAGTTTTCTGATGTTTAACAAAATACATTTTCTTCTGTAATAATGCATTACGTGTTTTTTAAGCGTGCAACAACATAGAGATACTACAAGACTGTAGTTTGAAAGCATAAACATATACAAGTTTAAAGAATACATGGGATTGGATCCTTCTAGATACGGAAGTTTTTATATTAGATAAAATCTACTTTTGCGATCTCCTCTGCGCAACAGTTTACTCTTGTAATTGTCAACAATCTTGAAAGATCTTTAAATAGTTCAAGATGGAAACTTTCCTCTAGTCAGGCTAGGCTGTTCATCAGCTGCACATGTTTGATATACCTTCGTCCAACCTCCTGAGGTTGAGTCCACAGTGACTTGTTCGTTTCCCTTCTGTTATTTCTTGTTGGACTAATCAAAGAACCCCATCCTTGTTTATGTACTTCTAGGTTTCTTACACCTTCAGATTAAGATATAACATCTGTTAGTTGCCTCTGATTAAGCTCTCCATGCCTTGCAGTTGCATGCAGCTGCAAAGACAGCAGGTATGAATCACAGTGAGTGGGTGGAGAATGCAGACCGCTGGATCGCAGGCTTTCTTGAGAAGTTCGAGGAAGGTTGCCACATCATGGTAAGCCAGTGACAAACGGACTGCATTTCTCCAATTACCTTTTGAGCAATCTATCTAATAAGAGAAATCCGGAATAAACCTCAGAGACCAACTGAGCTATGGTCAAAACTAAATACCCATGTGGTGTTATTGATGTCAAATGACTACCTTTTTGATCAGTTTTCCACGAATTTTTAACTATGTTCTCTTACTAGGAAACTGTCATTAAAGGCCGGATCAATGAGGGACTCAAGGGAGCAGCCGAGTAGACAAATTTGCGACGTTATGCAAGAAACAATCACCTTGTATAGGCTTCTTCACAAATAAAGACAGAAGATACTACTTGAAAGGCATCGGACCACATGATAATAATTCTTTTATTATTCCTTTTTGTTTTGTCTCTCCTGTTAACATCAGTATCAGCATCCAGTCCATGCGGCATGAGTTCCTGCCGAGGACATTAGGACTGTTTGCAGTTTTATCACCCTTTCCAAAAGTGTATTGATTTGTATGATTTACTCATAGCGATACGCCCAGGTTGAGCGAATAAAATGTTTCGAAATGAAGTTATTGTTTGTGGTTTCGGATGAAGGCAAATCAGTGGCATTTTCTTCCCTCAGCATGAGTCCTTTCTCAAAATCTAAAACATCCTGAGGAAAAAAGTTAGAACATATACCAAATATAATTATTATTCGGATTTAATGGGTGTCCCCCCAATTTAAATAGGGGACAGTCCACCCATTAATTCGCGTCCGTCCATTTCGCATCGGATGGGCGTGCATCTAAGCCGGCCTCATCTAGTGTGGAGGCCGGCTTAGATGGAACGAGAGGGATCGGCCCGACGAAGTGAAAAAATTGCCCCCGTTCCGGTTCGATGCGCCGCGATACAAAAGTGCGTTGGTAAATATTTTTTACCATTTACCGTCTTGCTCTCTCTCACCTCTTCTCTCATCTCGCTCTCTCTCTCTCTCGCTCTCTCTCGTTTCGCCCCTCCAAGCTTCTCCCCCTTTCTCGACGCCGTCCAGATCTACCGCCGGAGATCTCATCCCTCTAGATCCGTCGGCCGCCACAGAGATCCACGCTTTCCAGCACGACGGTAATATTTTTTCACTTCTTTTACCCTCTCATGCTCTATCACCTCTTTTACTCTCTGGATCTCAGCGGGCGACCGGCGCGATCATGGTTCCGACGTCGAGCTTCTCGCCCCTCCGAGCTTCCCCCTCTTCCTCGGCGCCGACGATCCATTCTCCGGCTAGATCCGGCCAGATCCGCCTTCCGCCGACGATCGCTGCGCCTCGGCGACACCCTCCGAGACCGTGTCTGGCCAGATCCGCTCCTTAGAGACGCCCTTCGTCCAGATCCGACCGTCGGCGACGATCGCTGTGCCTCCGCGACCACGTCCGACCAGATCCGCCCGTCGCCGACGGATAACGACGGACGCCGACCAGATCTAACCTCGTAGGTGCTTTCCCCTCTGTTGTCATTTGTATTTTTTCCACTTTTGTATTCATCGACCTTTGTCATCGCATCCAGGAAACCCATTCCCCGCCTCTGCCATCGCGCTACGCCCCCAGTGACTATCGTCGCACGCCGCCGCCCCAGGTGACCTTCGTGGCATGCTGCCGCCCTTCCCAGACCGTTGACCGCTGTCGCACGCAGCTATCCTTCTGCTCACGCTCACCGTCGTCGCACGCTCTCGCACTACGCCGCCGCCCGGCCGCCCCCGCTGACCGCGATCGCACGCCGCCGGGTTGCCGTGTAATTAGTTAAACACTGTGTTATTAGTTGATGACCTTGTAATAATTAGTTGTAATTATTTAATAATCATTTATCAATTGTAAGTAGTTTATCACCTTAGAAGTAGTCGATCATCTTGTTCTAAGTTAAACAAGGATTTAATGGAAGTACTTAATCACCTTGCAATTAGTTAATTATGTTATAATTAGTAAATTGATGCGAGTTATAATCTTGTGACAGAAATATTGTGAATCTTGTGACTAAAAACGTAGCTACTTATGTCCAATCTTGTTTACACAGTGATTATTATATGTTAAATATAATAGTGAAAAATGCATAATTATCATTTTGTGTTTGTAATTTCTAAAGAGAATTTGTTTGTATTTTTTAGGTTGTTTGTAATTTTCAATATTCGACGAGCAAGATTGCACATGGACGGTGAGAATAGTGTTAGTAATATGGCATATCTGACATAAGAATGGGTGAATGAAGACTATATTGAACATGACAAATCTAAAGAAGATGATGCGAATTTTGTAAAAGGATATGAGTTACCGAAACCTTATGTTGAAATGCTATTCGACACAGATGAAGAAGCTTATAAGTACTATAATATGTATGTTAAATTAGTAGGGTTTTCTGTGAGAAAACAAACTTCATATAATCACAAGATTATAATGAAGGTAATCAATGTGAAATATGTTTGTTCTATAGAAGGGCACAAGAGAATTAGACAAGGACAAACACAAGCTTTTACACATAGAAGAGAAGTTAGGGACGACTGTCATGCCATCTATATTGTTCTAAGGCAAGATGAAAAATGGGAGGTGAAAAAATTTCAAGAAGAGCACAGTCATTGCCTGATAACTCCTTCTAAGGTAAAGTTCTTAAGATCACATAATCAAATCAGCGCTACTTCTAGAGAAGTTATTGGTCATCTACGTGCCTTCGGTATGGGGTCCATCTAAAATTGCTAGAGCCCTTAATATGTATGGAGAACGTCTTATAATAGCTCAAAATTGTATTGATCATTTGAGAACCATAAAAAAAAGTACTTTCTCTATCGAGTGCTTGGAAATTATATCTAATTTTAAAAAAAGGTACATACTATTTCGGGTTTTTTCATAATTGGGAGCTCGATGCGGATGGCACAGTTCTGAAATTTTTTTGGGCTGATAGGAGGTCAAGGGATAGCTATTTGACTTTTGGTGATGTGGTTGTATTTGATACAACATATCGAACCAATAATCTGTGAATGTCATTCGCACCATTCACCGGGATTAATCACAATTGGAGATCTTGCTTATTTGGGTGTGCTTTGCTTGGAGATGAGACAGATGAAATATTCACATGATTGTTTGAACAATGGCATGAATGCATGTTTGGAAAACATCTACAATGTATTATTACAGATCAAGATATCGCGATGGGGAATGCAATACGTAAGGTTTTCCCATACACGAAGCACATCTTTTGTACATGGCATATTGCTAGAAATGCAATGACTCATCTACAAGATCTGTATGCACAACCGACATTTAAAGAGGAGTATAATAAGTGGTTGTATAGTTCATCAAATATAGATGAGTTTAAAGAGGGTTGGCTCTCTTTGAAAGAAAAATTTGATATTTGAAATGAGCATTGGTTAGAAGTAATGTACAATAAGCGTGAACAGTGGGTTTCTTTATATTATAAAGATGTCTTTACTGCAGGTATGCGAACCACTCAGAAGGCAGAAAGTATTGATTCTTTTTTTTATGGTTATGTCAATGCGCACACTTCGCTTTCGCACTTTGTAGAACAATATGAAAAAACTGTCCAGACTTGTCGTGGACGTGAAGAACGAGAAGACTTGGATGTTGTTGGATGTTATATGTTGGATATTACATATGTTCTATGTTCTACGTTTCTTGATCTTGAATGTTGTTGGATGTTATACGTTGGATACTACATATGTTGTATGTTCTATGTTTCTTGATCTTGGATGTTGTTGAATGTTATATGTTGGATACTACATATGTTGAACGTTCTATGTTTCGTGATCTTGGATATTGTTGGATGTTACATTTCAGCAAGACTTATGGTTCAATTCTAAATGATATTCTACGTATATCAGTAAAGGAGCCTTCTAACTTCTCGACTTCTCCCGTGATGGTATGCCTTCAATCTCTAATTCTGGTTCTATCATGTCAGATATAGCTTCTTCTCATGAAATATTTCATCCTCAAAGGTAAAATATTCCAAAGTTCTGTAAATTTGTCACACAACATACCCCAACTTGATAATGAAGATCATTTTGCAAATGGAATCCCATCTATTGATAATACACGAATTTGATAAGCAAAGGAATGCAATAGACAAAAATGTTAATACATGAATTCGAAAAGTAAAGAAATTCAAATAAGATACCATACAAATACAAACTTCAATACATGAATTTGTTGTCCAATACGAATACAAACTTTGCAACTAAAGAACGTTCATTTTAACTAATACAAATGATATTATCATTCCAATAACTAAATACACTATTTTATACCTTCTTGCCACATTTTCATATGCGACAACTTTATCGAGCAATCCTATTAAAATCACTGTATTTATCTGATTTGCGTCTTTAAGCTTTTTCATCATAATTAAGCAACCTCATTAAAATATTTCGATGTCGATCATCCATAGTTGGATCGAACCATCGAAAAAAACTACAATCTTTAAACGGACGTTTACGCTATAAGAAAAACATATGATCGAACAACTGATAAGACAAATGAAGAACAAAATACATTATTATATACCTGATAATGAGGGCAACCCCAAAATCATCTGTTGGGATTATTGTTTGTCCATGAGGTCTGTAATATTGCCTTATCTCCACATGCACAATAAGGACTATCTAATTCACTCGAAGGACGTGATGTCAATGAAGTAAAAGATGACATGCCAATTATCTAATTTAGTGACATGCGAAACAAATTGATAAGTGCATGCATCAACCATGAATGAAGTATGAAGTATGTACTTGTTCTTATCAATAGCTAAATTGCGTGCATGAACATAAAGAACCTAATGTCCACGACAATGTGATTAACAGAAATAATAGAGTGCTTAACACTAAGTACGTCTTGTTTAACAAAACTTCATTACACTAGGGTGGCGATGTGCGATGGCGACGGCGGCCAACGGGAGCGGCGGGGCGGCGATGTGCGACGGCGGCCAACGGGAGTGGCAGGGCGGCGGAACTCGAGGATGGTCTCAGCTTCTAGGAGGCGAAGAGTACTGTTACTATTGAGGGAGAGACTGAGAAAACGAAGAGGAAGATGGAGAAAGCACTTGTGGGAAAGCACCTGGTCGGACCTGAGGCGCAACGATCTGGACAAAGGGCGTCTCTGAGGAGCAGATCTAGATGGACACGAACTCGGAGGGCGTCGCCGAGGCGCAGCGATCGTCGGCGGAGGGTGGATCTAGCCGGACACGGTCTCGGAGGGTGTCACTGAGGTGCAACGATCGTCGGTGGAGGACGGATCTGGCCGGAGAATGGATCGTCGACGCCGAGGAAGGGGGGAAGCTCGGAGGGGCGAGAAGCTTGACGTCGGAACCACGATCGCGCCGGTCACCCCCGGGATCCAAAGAGTAAAAGAGGTGAGAGAGCGCGAGAGGGTAAAAGAAGTGAAAAAATCTTACCGTTGCGCTGGAAAGCGTGGATCTCTGTGGCGGCCGACGGATCTGGAGGGACGAGATCTCCGACGGTAGATCTGGATGACACCGAGGAAGGGGGAGAAGCTCGAAGGGGCGAAACGAGAGAGAGAGCGCGATACGAGAGAAGAGGTGAGAGAGAGCGAGACGGTAAATGGGTAAAAAAAATTTACCAGCGCGCTTTTGTATCGCGGCGCATCGAACCGGAACAGGGGGCAATTTTTTCACTTCGTCGGGCCGATCCCTCTCATTCCATCTAAGCCGGCCTCCACACTAGATGAGGCTGACTTAGATGCGTGCCCGTCCGATGCAAAACAGACATATGCGAATTAATGGGTGGATTGTCCCCCATTTAAGTTGGGGGACACCCATTAAATCCTTTTCAAATTTGGTGTTGTGGCTTCCCTTTATGTAAGTGGAAAACATAGCTAATGGTAATTTTGATTTGTCTAATACTTCAACTATTGATGTTAATTCTTTCTTTCCTCGAAATTGTGTCCAGGGGAGTGACGGTAATAAAAGACTATTAGCTCGGCTAAAGTAATTCAAAATTCACTAAAATCTATGGACTATCTTTTTAAAGCATATAACATGGATGAGAATATGAAGTTAGAAAATCTGAAAACATAAGAATCACGTTCTCTTGAACCAGAAATTTTGCTTGCGTTCACCATCTTTGCCTGACAAGAGTTGTTAAAAAAAATAATAATTCGTTGCATTCAAGATCGTCAAACAACACAAGCAGAACCTTAAACTAATAATTGATAACACCACTATGTTGAATCTAGATATCACATATCTCATTTTATAAAAGAACACAATGTTGAATTTAATATCATATATCTCATTTTATAAAAGAAGTTTCTTTTCTCAAATGTCTTTTATTGCTAGCTCATTTTTGTGGTTAAATAGGATAATATTTTGAAGCATACGACCAGTTCAAATGTGTTCCCCATAGAAAATGTTACAAAAAGATAATAAAAATTTATTGGCTGAACAGCAGCATAAGGAAACCGAACAGAGATCCATATGTGCAAAAGTTACAGTCAGATGCATGATTGCTGAAATTATTTAAGATCGGTAATACAAATGAAGAGGACCAACTTTGGTAGCTAGAGAAATAAGCAAACCATGGAACTCAAATTGAACAGTTGAAATGCATGTAATTAAGCAAGTTGGGTGAAAACCAGCTCACGATAGTCTTATAAGGGATAAAGTTGCTTGACATTCAGTAAAAAAAAAGTCGTCTTCTAGTGATGGTGGTGATTCTGAACATAACGGAGTCCACAATATTTGCAGATAGCGGGTGTGTCTAGGTCAAGACATATGAACTCTATTGGATGTCCTAGAGCTGGATTATTATCTGCAATACAAGGGAGTGTTGTTAGTCAATTGTGATGATGTTAAGAAAGAACAAAGTTACCCTATTGTATATAATAGGCCAAGTTTGTTTCTACCTCCTTCACAGGCAACAATCCGACCTTCATCTTTTATTGGTGGAACTTCATTGATCAGTTCCATCGGTGATTTCTTGCTAGTATCCTGCATCACATTAGTACAGCAATTGGTGTTCAGCCTTATTAGCATAAGTAATTACTTTGGTAGGAAGAACAAAAGTACAGGATTTTTTTTTTTTTTGAGAGCGAGAGCAAAAGTAAAGGGTGAAGAAAACAAATGAAGATGCAGAGACAATATTTGCCCCACCTTGGAGCCTCGAACTTCTATATATTTAATTGAGGGTATCCAATAGTATTGAGGTACAATAACAATGGACAAATTCGAGGAGCTAAATACTGCCCACTCAAGATAGAGGATGCAGGTCAACATGGGCCAAGCAAAACAAGATCACAGAAATCAGTCATCCCATTTTTTTTCTTTCAAAATAGGCTGGGAAAAGATGTAAAGAATGATCCATACAATGTCACAGTTGCTCTTTTTGTGATGGAGAATGCAGGGATCAGTTCAAGCCACAAAAACAATGGAGAATGCAGGGATCAGTTCAAGCCACAAAAACAACCTCCATCCAAAAGCTGAAAAGCATCCTCCCACCACCCGTGCTATGAACGATTAGCATCAAATATACGACTTTATTATAGATATGTTTTCTTTTTAATGTTCATATATATAGAGGAGTTTCAACAAAAATATAGATACGATTTGAGTTTCTCTTTGCGCTTTTGTCTTAACAAGAATACTAGTCAGGAATACAATCAAAAGAACTAGAAAAGCCTTCTCATAGCAAGCATGATTGTGAAAAGTATCGGAAAAAGAATACAGGACATATATATATACACCTAATAATTGAACATCAATGAAATATTTAAATTCTCTCAAAACATGAAGTTTTTACCTTGATTTGAACTTTTTCTATACGCTGACACATGTTGTATTTTTTGGGAAACCAAACAGATATTCGAGCTTCTGTATCTTTCTTGGCTAGTAAAGTAGCAAATACACAGGTTTCTGTATCGGTCTTCTCTACTAAAATAGATGCTCAAATTACATTGATGTGGAACAACAAATTTAAGTAATTTATAGAAATTCTAACTCCGCCTATGTTTTATAGCCGGTCCCAAGCCCGGATAAAGGAGGAGGGTTGTGTTAGGCCCCGACAGCCAGCGTAAAATCCTGTCGAATCGCATGAACATGGATCGACGAATAGCGTCGTATGAGCCATGTAGCCGACCCCACCTAGTGGGATAAGGCTTTGTTGTTGTTTGTATAGAAATTCTAATGGAGACTCCAGCATTAGATCCTTATCCCTAGTATCTCAGTATACTGTCCAACTAATATGCATGAGGTAGATCCAAATCCTGGAATGGAAGTTTTCTCCTGGGCACAGCAAAATATCTGTATTGTTTTCCTCAAGAAAGAACATGAAGATCATTGTTTCTGATGCATATCAATGACTACATGAAAAAAACTTCCCAGAGTCCTTTCTTGTTCCATGTGTTACTCCACACCCAGCGCATGGAAAAAAGGGGAAACCAATATCGACACTCTCAACTGTCACTCTTTTGTCTGCAAGCTCTAAATATTTAACAGAACTATCACTTTCTCTCCTTGCTTTACCTATTTTCCAGCCAATCCACACCCTCTCCCTCCCCACCCACACCCACCCAGAATGATGCACTGACAGCACAGTGAACGGTAAATGAAGACTTGATCACATTATACTATGCATCTAAGGCTGTACAGAATTTGCTACCTCATCTATCATAGTTAATGGGGAAAATTATCGAACTGTCACAGCCAATTCCAAGATTGAACAAGAAGGGTCTAGGTGTGTTAGGTAACTCAAAACCAGCCCAAGTTTCTTCTTTCCATTAAAAGCAACTCACAAGCAGAATTAGATTTTATCAGCACTTCCGATGCATGGACATTATTCCCAAAAATGTGGCTAAGACATCATCCATAGGTGGAAGTTGCATATCCATCTCACAAGTGTAGCAACAAGGAAAGTTTGGGCTAGGGTATCAATAAAAGCAACTGACTGCATTGACACTTGTTTCATCCCAGTGCAACTAAAAGAAGTTGGTTGAGGTTAAGAACCGCATTTTGAAACACAAGAACATTAACATGAAAGTATCTTAATTAATAATTAGTGTGATTATGAGGAATATTAATCTAATGCGAGTGTAAGAAACTAACGAGCACGAGAGTTTAAGATGACAAACTAAGTTACTTAAGAAAAAATGAATCACTGGAGCAGGGAAAGAGTATCAGCACCAATTTATAAAAATAAAGGAGAAGGGTAACAACGAATTGAATAATGAGGAATTAAACTTGTTATCCATAGTACAAAATTTTGAGAGAGGAAATCAAACAAAGGATAGATGCAACACTTGACGCAACGGGAGATCGTAAAGTGGAGGAGATTAAACTTTGGGACGAATTCCGAAAGAAGTTGATGGTTCAAGGCATAAACTCGGAATCCACCGTGGCTAATAATTGAACTACCAATAACAAAAGAGTTCATGCCTATTTATAGGCATTTTACAATCAAATATGAACTAATCTAAAATCTAAAACGATAAAATAGCAATAAATAAGAATGCTAACTAAGAGAATCTAAGTAATCTAAAAGGATAAAGATAACAATAACAACTAAGAAATTATATCTGATCTCTCCTACATCAATGCTCGGTGGCTCAAGCCTCTGTGCTTTTTCAAAGGAGGAAGTGTTGCAAGCAATAAAGAATCTGAAGAAGGAAGCCTCTCCTGGACCCGATGAATTCCCTATCTTATTTTACTACGAATTCTGGTCATTGGTGGGACCCGATGCTATGGCAACATTGCAGGAATTCACATCTGGCAATAGTGGCTTTGAAAGACTCAATAGATTCTTTTTATTTTTGATCCCAAAAGAACCTGCCTCTACACTTGTGATAGATTTTAGACCAATTGCACTCTCTAACTTGATATATCTTATCATTGCTCGTGTTTTGGCTAACAGGTTACGACTGGTGCTAGATTTTTTGGTGCATCCGGTGCAGTCGGCATTTATTACAAGTCGCTCAATTTCAGATAGCTTTACTATCGCGTCAGAAATTATTTCTTATTGGAAACGCACTGGCAAGATGGGATTTTTGTGGAAAGTTGATTTTGCTAAGGCGTACGACTCTGGATTGGCGCTTTCTCTGGAGCTCTTTGTCTAAAAGAGGTTTTCCATTACAATGGATTTCTTGGATGAAACGGTGTAGTTGTACGGCTTCTTTCTCAGCACTTATTAATGGCAACCCGAAAGGAGGGTGGATTCAACCTCAACGTGGGATTCGCCAAGGCTGTCCTCTTGCTCCAATGTTATTTGTGTTAGCTGTGGATGCACTTGCACGCTGCACTTTCTCTTCATGTAATGCATGGCTTATCTCTGGATTCTCTGGAAGCATGACCTCTGGATCTTACTTCCATTGCTACAATATGCAGATGATACACACTTTTTTATTGGGGGATCGATGGGTGCGGCACGAAGAATCTCCATTTTGATTGAGATATTTGGGGACTTTTCCGGTTTGATCATCAATCGTGCAAAGTCTTCTTTCATTCTATTTGGTATGGATGATCAATTAGCTCTCGACTGCTCAACAATACTCCTGACAATGATTCGCAACTTACCTATTCAATATTTGGGTATGCTTTTATCCGACAAAAAGATTTCAGTTCGGGATTGAACACCTGTAATTGAAAGAGTGGAGCAACGACTTAGGGGATGGAACGCGAGATTACTATCTCGTGGGGGCCGACTTACTCTAATTAACTCAGTGCTTTCAGCCATACCTATCTATTATTTGTCCACACTTCCTTTGCCTCAATCAGTGGAGGCTCGTATTGACTCTCTCAGGAGCAATTTCTTTTGGCGACACTCTAGTAGCACAAACCGAGCAATTCATCTTATTGCCTAGAAGGAGGTTTGTCGACCAAAGGCTGATGGAGGATTAGGCATCCGACAGCTTTACCAAACCAACATGGCCCTATTATCTAAATGGGCATGTCGGGTCATGGGTGCATCCAATGATCTATGGTAATCCATCATCTTTGAATTCCATGGCAAAGTTTTATCTTGGGAACGACGATTAGTACACCCGAGAGGATGCTCATCCTTTTGGTCTGGGATGTTGGCAGCCCTACAGGTGCTAAGACCTTTTCTATCATTACAATTGGGGAATGGTCATATTCTGTGATTTTGGGATGACCCTTGGGCATCTACGGAAATTTTAAGTAGCTTATTCCCCAGGCTCTATGCGATCACTGAGCATAAAGATGCTACAGTTGCTGATTGCTGGTCACACTTTGGTGTGGGTGCTGGGATATGGCTCCCTTTTTTTTTCAGCTGATTTTTCTTCTCAAAGAATAGATGACTTTGTTACACTTCTTGGACAACTTGAGTATTTTGCACCTGACGTATCAAAGCAATATCACTGGCTCTGGACATCCAGTCAATTCTCTGCAAAGAAGGTATACATGACATTGATCAGAGATGGGGGTTGACTTACTTGCATATTGTCGGCTTATATGGCGATCAATTGCACCGCTATGCATTAAAATATTTGTGTGGCTCCTCCGGCGTGGATGATTACTTACAAAAGCATAGAGACTGCGGTGGCAGCCCTCTGCTGATGTTTAATGCAGCTTTTGCGGGGATGAGGCTGAGGGTATCAATCACCTCTTCTTTGATTGTGTGGTTGCTAAGGAAGTTTGGAGAGTTTCAGGTTGCCAATGGTTAGATGTCACTTCTGACATCTCATTCTGGTGGTCGTTTCGATTTGGAGGAAGACAACAGACCACAAGACTATATGGCACATGACGTCAATGGGGGTTAGCTCTTGCTGTTTTATGGTCAATCTGGGACCAAAGAAATACTTGTCTTTTTAGAAGAGAGCGTTGGTGTTTGGAAAACATTTTGACACATGCTGTTAAATTGGTTAAGTTGTGGGCTGATGATTTGTAAACATATCCATTTTTTTGATGTAATGGCATAATCTCTCCTTAATAAAGCTAGATGCCTACACAATTGGTAGACATCCTTATTCCTCTCAACGACAACGACAACAAAGCCTTATCCCACTAGGTGGGGTCGGCTATATGGATCATACGACGTCATTCCGCTCTATTAGTAACCAAACATATTCGTTGATCCATGTTCATAAGATTCGACAGGGTTTTACGCTGGCTGTCGGGGCCTAACACAACCCTCCTCCTTTATCCGGGCTTGGGACCGGCTATAAAACATAGGCGGAGTTATCCTTATTCCTCTCAAAAGAACAAAAATTGAGAGGAATGGGGGTTAGCTCTTGCTGTTTTATGGTCAATCTGGGACCAAAGAAATACTTGTCTTTTTAGAAGAGAGCGTTGGTGTTTGGAAAACATTTTGACACATGCTGTTAAATTGGTTAAGTTGTGGGCTGATGATTTGTAAACATATCCATTTTTTTGATGTAATGGCATAATCTCTCCTTAATAAAGCTAGATGCCTACACAATTGGTAGACATCCTTATTCCTCTCAAAAAAACAAAAATTGAACATAAAGTTTGGTTTTTATGCCAAGGAAGAAATTATGAAGGATATTAACTTAGTAAGAATAACTGAAACAAATACCGCAGTAAAGAGATAGTCAAGGACCTCACATGTATTTTCCATAAATTTAGTAAAAACTATAATGAAAAGTTTAGATAAGTACACTGATCGGTCATAGAAGTGGTTACCTTATCTTAAGCTCATGTCCCAATAAGAAAACATAATGCGCCCATTTTCGGTTGCTTTTTTTTTCAAAAGATTTTCGGTTGCTATCAATAAAAAACTAAAAATAATCAATGCTGCTATCAAAACTTTCTCTTTTTAATAAAATATCATTCTTTTAGCTTGAAATATCTCAAGGCATCACAGATTCAATTCCTATAGCACGACTGATGGATCGAAGACGTGGATCGCAAACGAAGCATCGAATGTTCAGGAGAGCCACAAAAATAACGAAGAACTACCGCAATTAGCAAATTCATTGACCCCCAAGATGCCTCTCTTCTCTAGCAATCCAACCTCGCCATCTTCGATAGAAGCCGAATTCCATTTTTCTTCGTTTTTTTCCTCAAATAAAAAGGAGGAAAAAAAGCACAAATCCAGTATGTGGATCCCGAGTAGCAGGTCATGGAGAGAAGATTGAAAGCGGGAGGGATCCATTACCTGCATCCATTTGGCAGTGTGCTCACTGACGACTAGGGAAGTGAAGGACCTCGCCTCCGGCGGCGCACGGAGGGGACTGAGCGTTCGCAGAAGGGATGGAAGCCTCCGAGACGCCATGGTCGACAGATTAAGGAAGAGATCGGGAGAGGGATGCTAAATTGGATTGTAACACCACGTATTCATATTTTGGTCCTAATGGGGCAAAAAATTGAGAAACGAATTCTTTTGTAGTATTTTAATATTTTTGTACAGAAAAAGTTTGCTAGGCGTTTAAGAAAAATTATCGACGTAAAGATTAACCAAAAAAATCGTAGAACCGTGGCATTTTTATTTATTATTTATTATTTATATAATTAAATTATAAGTAACTATTTTTTGATTGGTATAATAGTTTTTTTATATAGTTCATATGTTACTATGACATTATAAAATTTTGATTTAATAGTTTCAATACTATATTTTATAAAATTAAATATGTTAATAATAATTTTAATTTAGTATATATTTTTTGAAAATATTATTTCATTAAATATGTACTTTTTAAAAATAATTTTAAAGTGATTTTTATAATTTAAAAAAATTAATTAAAAAATAACGGATGATTTTTTGATCGAAAATCGGTCCAACCCAATCCACTTTCACTTCTAAAGCTAACCCCTAAATCATATTTCTTTCTTTTTTGCACTGTAAATCTATTATTATATATTTATAAAATAAAATAAAAAACATTAGAATGCTTAATGCACACACAAAAAAGTTCAAGAAAAGAAGAAAAGGTTTTCATGAGAAAATATTATTGTTCCAAAGATCACATGAATTAGCAAATAATTCAGAAGAAAAGAAAACAAAGGAACAACAAAATGGAAAGAAGAAGGAATAGACGGGATAATATGGGCTAAGTTGTCTTTGCACGATATTTTTAAATTTAGGGTTATCTTCGTAAACTTCTCTTAAACTATCGTGATTTTTCATATTTAATCTTAAATTATGAACTTATTTTTTTGGATTTCTAGACTATCGCGACTTTTCCACTTAGACCTCCCGTCCACTTCTATTACGTTTTTTGTTACTTTTTTTTATTTATGAAAAGACTAAATTACCCCTCCCTCCAAAAAATATAAAATAACAAATATAAAAAAAATAAAAAAATCATTGGAAGGATTAAAATGGTAAACAAAACAAATTGTCATTTATGAAAAGACTAAATTACCCTCCCCCCATTTTTTCCATTTTTATATTTTTATATTTATTATTTGATGTATTATGGATGGAGGGATAATTTAGTCTTTTTATAAATGAAAAAAATCAAAAGTAACGAAAAATATAACAGAAATAGAGGAAAAGACTAAAATGACAAATTTGTAATAATTTAGTGATATAAGAAAATAAGTCCATAGTTTGAAATTAGATGCGAAAAATCGTGATAGTTTATGGGAGGTTTATGGAAATAACTCTTAAATTTAAAACTTTGAACAACTAATAAAATTATGGATTATTTCCATAAACCTCTCTTAAACTATTACGATTTTATGCATCTAACATCAAACTACGGACTTATTTTTTTGTATCCTAAACTATAACGATTTCTCCACTTTAGTCCTTTCGTCTATTTCTATTACATTTTTCGTTACTTTTGATTTTTTTCCATTTATGAAAAGACTAAATTATTCCTCCCTCCATAACACATCAAATAATAAATAAAAAAATAAAAAAAATGAAAAAAATGGGGGGAGGATAATTTGGTCCTTTTCATAAATGATAATTTTTTTGTTTACCATTTTAATCCTTCCAATAATTTTTTATATTTTTTATATTTGTTATTTCATATTTTTTGGAGGGAGGGATAATTTAGTCTTTTCATAAATAAAAAAAGTAAAAGCAACGGAAAACATAACAAAAATGGACGGGAGGACTAAAGTGGAAAAGTCATGATAGTTTAGGGATCCAAAAAAATAAGTTTATAGTTTGGAGTTAGATGTAAAAAATCTTAATAGTTTAAAGGAGGTTTATGGAAATAACCCTTAAAAACAAGTACACAATATTTCATCTTTTTGCAGGAACAACGTATAGAAATAGTTGCCACATTAATGTATTTTATTTTTATTTTTTCCTTGTCTTCTTATCAACTTACACTTCTTTCTATTTGTCTTCTAATACTTTTCTTCACCAAAATTTTAAAAACTTTTTTAATTCATTTTGTATTAATAGAAACAATTATTTTGTGTAAACTTCTACTTCATGTCTACCAAAACACTAACTACAATTGGAGATATTTTAGTTGAAAATTTTAAAGTCTTCTCGCTCGCTCAGTCTCTCAACAAGAAGCAACTTCGTGAACATGTTTTTGAGGAGAAAAAATATGATCACCTAGATTGTGATTGACGGCGACAACAACAATAATAATAACGATGACGACAACATCGACGATGACCACAACATCGACAACAACATTGAAATGACAATGACGACGACATCAACAACAATGACGACGACGACGACGACGACAACAACAACAACAACAACAACAACATAATAATAATAATAATAATAATAATAATAATAATAATAATAATAATAATAATAATAATAATGTACAAGTGTGTTCTCTCCATGAGAGAGGAAAAAAAAGATGTAGACTATTCAAAATTTCACTCCTGAAGAAGAACAGAGATATGATGTATAATACTCGATCTCAACCTGAATCATTCCTCACAAAATATGGCTAGGTGATATTAAAGCCAAATGGCCATGAACTGACTAATTAAAAAGGTCACCAATATCACCTGCCAACTCTGTCGTTTGTTGGCAAGAGTTCGGAATGACAACAAAAAAGTCTCCAAAGTTGAAAGGAAGGCACATGTAATGCTAATCTATCGCCAAACCTCTCATGATACTGAACACTAAAAAACAAATGAGTGATATCATCCTTGCCACATAGGGTGCATGATGTATCAGTGCGGACTACCCATCTCGGCCTTTATACTCCAGTGAGAAATCTATTTCATCGCATAAGATAAGCAAAGATCTTAATTTTCAACGACACTTGAAAATGCCAAATGAGTCTGTACTCATTCTCGAGCTCCTTCGATGCCCATATTGAAATGCCATATTTGAATTTACAAAATCATCAAAGAAAACATTGATGCTTCCAAATTTTTTTGTTGGTTTCACTCCTCCAAAGAAAACATCATTCAAGTATGCAGGGGCCTAGTAGTGTCGCTTTTCATACATGGCTTATAATCCTCAATGACCCTTTGAAATATCATACTTTTGCTTTAGTTGAATTCATTTATCTTCGAAATCTTCAACATCTATTGATTTATATATCAACTTGACAATCTCTTTTTTAAAATTATTTCATGCATATAAGTCTTGAAGATAAGACATGATTTCAAATGTCAAATACAGAATCTATGTCATGTGTTAGGAAAATTTTTGTTAATAACATTATCCATTGCAACATCTTGATCAATGATAATCTCCACGGGATGCTTGGCGCAAATGCACCTAAGGAATTATTCAAATGGGCAAACAAATCTTTCTTCTATTATGTCAGCTAATAACACATTATTTGTAATGATTCACTCCATTGAAGAGTGCAAATGAAATGCGAAATTTATTAATTTTGTAAGTTGTATAAATAATAATGACATCATCAAAGACCATATAAAAATCTCTTACTCTATTATCAATCCAAAAGAAACTTCTTGCATATAAGTCTCATCCAATTTCCAACTAGAAAAAATGCTTCTTCTACGTCTGAAAATCACATTCAAGCATTCTCTATCCATATTATTTTGTCTTATTGCTTTCAAATGGTCATTACAATGTTGTGTTGTAACAAAAGAATTATCACAAAAATTGAGTATTTTTACTATTGTCGATGGACCAAACCCAATGTAATCTTCCTATGTCCACCTTAGAAGATGATTGATGATAATGCAACATGCGAAATTTTTATGGAATAGCTAAAGAATGTATATGCCCTTCAACAAATGATTTGACATCTCACTTAGCATCATTATTTAATTCAACTATCTTATAAATACCACTAACATTGCTTCTTCGCTTCACATCTCTCCCCACATTTCATTTATCATTGAGACTCTTATAACCCTGTTGAGAAGATATAAGTCTTCTTTTTATGACTTGTTGATTTTTTCTCGACTTCATCGGATAATCTTTTCGTATTGAGAAATTAATTAACTTAGCATATAGATTGTAGTATGTATATGTGTATAAAAAAATTTCAAGATAAGATTTATTAATTTCATAAGACTTTTGATGCACCTCATCAACTTGCATATCCTCATTCACAATTTCCTCGATATTTTGCAAACTATGGTAACGGAAAAAATAAAAAAAAATTACTACAAGCTTAAAGAATTTCTAACAAGTAGAAAAATTAATGCCTTTATTGTGTATTTCCAAGTTCTTCAATGCCTAGATCTTCACAATGTTAATTACTTTCCATTGCATCCATGTCTTTCTAGAAAGGGTGATCAAATACATTTAAGAATGTTTATCATTGTTACTTATTGTTTCTTACAGTTAAGTAATACAAATGAAATAAAAAAGAAGACGACTGTGATCATATAAGCATTCAATGTAATAGCTGAAACTTAACTATTTTTTCTAGATTAACATATTTGATTATATACAAATGTAATCACTGAACCATTGCAATCAATCATCCTACTTTTTTTAGGTGCAATCAACCTATGCAGTTTTTAGTTTTTCTTTTTTCATATAAGAACTCTAGATGAACACTCAATTTCCACCGTTAGCTTTTAAAAAATTTGATCCTAAAGGCACCTAAACTTAAAGGTAAGAGGTCTTAATCAAAGTCTTGCAACACGCCAATTTGGTTATTAGTTTTCATGAAGAAATTTCATAAGATAGACAAATCTCATCGAGCAAAAGAAATCAAAAAACACCTTTACAAAGTATGCGATGGGCCTATATCAACTAGATTGAGCAAAAGAAATCAAAATGAACACACTTTTTGTAACCCAGAAGAAGCGGATACTCTCAATCACGCCAAATCATTGATGATATTAAAATAAGATAAGATGGATCTGGTTTTGCTGATAAGAAATACAAAGAAATTCTTGGAGAATGCTTAAGGGGGTTCAAACCTGTTGAAGAAGGCCAACAATGTGAGGAAGTCCAAGCGGGGAAAGGATCAAAGCTCCATTAAACCTTGACAGCAAAAGTGCTGACATGAAAGTTCTCCGACAGGGGTGCTGGACAAAAAACGTATTCATGGTTGAAACACCGTTTCATTTTCAAAATTAAAATTATTAAATGCTCCTATTTGTTTCAATATAAAATTTATTTTGGTAATAATCAGCTCTCGATAAACGGGCTAAATATTTTTAGCTCATACGCATTTATAACACTACTAATTTTCAGGTAATATTTGAAAATAGTGATAAAATATATTATCGGTATTTATAATTCGTTTTTTTTTTTTTGTATGAAAAGGAAAAGGAGGAGAAGGTTACGGGCGCCACAAGCAAAGAACAAAATGAAGGAAAAAAAGAAGACGAGAGGATCAGCTACAATAACATGAACAGGAAATTTGATCCCGGTCAGAGCCGCAACCCTTCCTTCCTCCACGTGTAGAAAATGAACGGTGGATGGAACGACCAGCAAAATAAAATATTTCGTGCGGACGTCTCGATGGACGAAGCGAAAAGCAACTGCTCGCTTCCGTGCGGCCTTTCGCGCTCGCATTCTTCCGCACTCGTCACTCGAAGTGGGGACTTGAAAATTTTGAAGTAATCAATTGATTAACCGCAGGGAAAAAAACATGAGATAAAAAATAGGGTTTTCGGACGTATAAAATTTTGGGGATTTAATCTCGCGATCTCATCGTCCTCTTCGCCCGACTCCTCCGATTTGTGGAACTTCGGGGCATCTCCAGATCTCGTCCCCGAAGGCGGATCCGTGTTTTCGCTTCGTTTCCAATGGCGGCGGGGCCGTTGCAGTACCTGGAGTCGCAGCGCAGCGCGCGGCCGGAGCTGGCGGAATGGTACTGCGCCATGGCCGACCTCTACGAGAAGAAGCTCTGGCACCAGCTCACCCTCAAGCTCGAGCAGTTTGTCGCCCTCGCCGTCGTTCAGGTTCCCCTTGTCCCTTCTTCTTCCTCTTCTTCCTCCTCCACGGATTTCGAAGTGTTCTTTGTTTCGCTCTTCTGCTATTTGTTTGGGCTTCGGTGCTTGTTTGGATTCTGCCCGCTTGCGTCTTTTGGGTGTTCTCTTGGTGCGGCGGTCTTCTCGAAGACGTTTCATCTGCTAATGGCGAGTTGGTTCAAGGGGTGAAGATTGGATTTTGATAAGTTTTTCTCGTTTGGAAGGCGAAGTCCTTGCCCTTGCAGTTGGCTATTGGACGCCTAATTCATGTGTAGTTTAATCATGATGCACATTAATTGTGCGCGCTCTTGCCCTAAAATTGCCAAATTTCTTAAGATTGCTGGTAGTCCGAAGTAGTCTATCTGTTATTTTTTTTTAAATTACTCACTAGGGAGATGGGAATATAGAGTTAGCTGAGATATGTTAAACTTAGTTTCTTGCTGTGTTTCGTATAACAAGGATACTTCTTTGATATCGGCAATAAAATGCTATTGAGTTTTTTTGTGGTAGTGATCATTTTATGGATCCTTTGAATCTTCTTTCACGTCAGTTGTTAATGCCTCTATCAGCGACCTTTATATTTCTAGACGAGGAACTCAATGCACAACGTTATTTAGCAGCAGCACATGAGAAAGTAATTTTAATGGATGTTTCAGGGTTTTCAGGAGTTCAAAACCTTACTTTAGATAGGCATTCATGTGAAACATGAATTTTACCAAAGAAACATGGAAGAGTTTTGGAGCATTGTGATAACTTCTGTATCATTATACTTTCTCAAAATAAGTTTTGCATCACTTCTTGTGCTCTATAGACATCTGGTTGTCGTGTAGATTTGTAGACTTTCCTGTTCATGATATTCTATGTTTGCCTATGATCTGGGTGATTCTTTTGGCTTGCAAGAAATATTTTTTGGTGAATAGAAAACAAAAGCCATTTGGCATGCTCGCCTAAAAAATAACACTTATCATCTCTCTAAAAGAATATCGTTTATCATCCCCTGTTGGTTTGTTATTTATTTTCTTTTATTAGCTTTCAAGTCTTTTTATCTAGTTTGTAGTTTCTCCTTTCTCTTTCTAGTGCCTTTGTTCCCAGTCATGTACGCAATAGAAATATTATTATTGATTTAATATTTGTTGTTCCAACATTGTGTATTGTCCTTCAGGCCAATGATGTGCTCATTCAGCTTTACCACAACTTTGTCACTGATTTCGAGATGAAGATCAATCTTCTCAAACTTGCACATTTTGCAGTAGTAGTCTCACGCCAATATTCCGAAAAAGAAGCTGCCATTAGCTTTCTTGAGGGGATAATTGAAAAGCTGCGTGCGACTAAGGAGTCAAGGATAGAAGAGCCTATCTTGTATGTGAAGATGCAAATAGCAACATTTAATCTTGAACAAGGGAAACAGAAGGAGTGCAAGAAACTTCTAGACGATGGGAAGTCTACACTTGATAGCATGACTGATGTTGACCCTTCTGTCCATGCTAGCTTTTACTGGATCTCCTCTCAATACCATAAGTATCGTCAAGAGTTTGCAGAGTTCTATAAGAATGCACTTCTTTATTTGGCATATACATCCATGGAATCTCTTTCTGACACATTTAAATTGGTATGTTTAAGTTCCTATGAAGTATTTATGGTTTTTGTTACAAAGGGAAAATATTATATGAAATATTCTATTTGTGATGTCACATTGCATGTTAATAATGCTTAAGTACATCAAGTGTATGCAATACCTCCTATAGTGGTGTTTATCTTCCTAAACAAGTTGTTTGTTTATAATTAATAGTTTATAAAATAACTTTTCAGGCCTTGTATACTAGATTTCCAACTCTCAAGAACATACCTTTTTACCCCCTTTACATTTTCTTTGAGAGAATCCCCTTTACATATTTTGGGTGCTTGTAATACTTCTATGATTTATTAATAAACAGTGGCTTGAGCGTTCTATGAATGGGATTACATTTAATCTTTTCAGCAAACATGTCATAGGAACTTGAATATTTGCATTTCTAAGCTTCAGGTATGATTCGTTGGCAAAAGATCCTGTGAAAAATCCATAATGAATCATGTCAAGGGCATGAAGAATCTTTTTTGGTCAAACTTTCAGAAACTTGTGATTGAGGAAATGATTGGTCAGTAATTGTGGCTAGTCAAATCTTTAGTTGATTTGCAAAAGATGCTTAAAGGCCTCATACCTATATACCCTTATATGAAATGTGTGATTAAAGTTTTTTTAGGGGGTTCTCTAAACAAATGATATTTTAAGGAGTAAATATGTGTTTAATGATATTTTCAGTTACGGGGATAAAAAAAAACTTCAAGTTCATCTATGAATGATGGGTACATCAATAATTAGTTCTCAGTCAAACCTATAACTCTTGAATCCTATAGGGTTATAGATAACGTGCTTCTCTCTCTCTCAAGATAATACACTAGTATCAAGCAAGGAGTAAAAGTGATCGATGAGTTTGAACAAGTAAAATGGGTCATTTTCTTTCTAAGTTGTAATTGTTAATGACTTACAACATTACATGAAATGGAACTTTTTTTTCGAAAGAAAAATAGGATGTTGACACTAGGTCAAACATCCATTTATTAAAATTTTGTTGTAGGTTACAGGAAGGAATGTACAGAGTTACAAGCACATATCATAATTCTCTCCAGTCTTTAATATGATGCCAGGCTGTCTGCACCATATTCTCCACATACACCCTTTCTTCACTAAACAATGTTTCGTTGCGTTGTTTCCAAATGGCCCATAATACAGCTATAGATGTCACCCTTTTGTTGGCTGATACATATGTATGTAGTTCATGATCTACATCACCAGCACCCTTGAGCGATGCCCAGAATCTGTCTTCCAATGTGAGTCCAATGTCATCACGCCCAAATTAGATCACACTCGTCTGGACCACAAACACCCAAAGAACAAATGTGCAGAATCTTCAATTTCATTTGAGCAGAAGACACATGACGAATCCTCAACAGGTTCCCAACACATTCGATTTGCCTTCGTTAGCAACTGGCGTCTTCGGAGTAGCCAAGCAAATATCCAAATTCGTAGTGGGATTCTTAATCGCCAAATCAGCCTACAGTCCAGGACTACTGCATCATATGGTTGCTGGTCCGAACCCTCCATCAATGCGTACACCCTTTTCACACTGAACTGTCCAGAAGCCCAAACCCATCCATCCATTTTTCCTGGAAACACTCTCAGCCCAGCTAGATGATTAAGAAGGCTCAACAGATACGTAGTCCTCTGGTCAGATAGTCGAGATCTGAACATAGGCATCCATGACCCCTCCCCAGTGCCATTCTTACCACCACACCAACATTGAGAAACCATTGTCCTTTGATCAACTGCTAACGCATATAGGCGAGGATACAAGCCTAATAAAGTACCTCGGTTTGTCCAGTTATCCTCCCAGAATCGAAAATCAGTACCATCACCCAGCTTTGCTAAGAAAAAAATGGTTTAATCTTGAAAAGAGTCTTGGTGACCCCTCCAAAATGACGAACAGCCGTGGACAAGATTAGCCCTTGATTCCCAAGAGAGGGTTCTACCATGGCAAGCAATAACAACAGTCCACCATAAATCCTTTTTGTCACCCATAATCCTGTGGACCCCTTTGGACGCCAAAGCAATATTCATCTGCTGAGTATGTCGTATCCCCAGGCCACCAGCACTCGTCAAACGACACAGTCTCCCATGCAACTAGAGCAACCTCTCTTCTGTGAGTTCCTGAATGCTTCCAGAAAAATTCTTTGGAGTTGGTCAATGCGTTTGACAACTTTTTCAGACATCCAGAGTACTGACAAAACATTGACGGGCATGGCAGAGAGTACAGATTTGACAAGAACTAACCACCCTCCTCTAGATAGTAATATGGATTTCCACCCTTCAAGTCGTCGCTCAACTCTTTCGACCACTGGCATCCAATCTCTCACAGATAATTTCTTATCCGACAATGGAAGCCCAAGATATTTTTTTTTTTTTGAAACGAAGCCCAAGATATTTTAGCGGCCAAGATGACCTTGCTGTCTAGAGAGCACTCACACAATTTGAAATCTCAGTCTCATTCATCCCAAAAGGGATGAAAGATGATTTGGCATGATTAATTATCAGTCCTGAGAAGTCACCAAATATGTCCAGCAGTGCAGCAAGTCTTCTTGCTGCCTCTACTGATCCCTCAAGAGAAAACATTGTATCATCAGCAACAACAACAAAGCCTTATCCCACTAGGTGGGGTCGGCTACATGGATCATACGACGCTTCGTTGATCCATGTTCATGAGATTCGAGCGTCGTATGATCCATGTTCATGAGATTCGACAGGGTTTTACACTGGCTGTCGGGGCCTAATACAACCCTCCTCCTTTATCCGGGCTTGGGACCGGCTATAAAACATAGGCGGAGTTCAAAATCAGAAGAAAATAAATCCCCAAAAATGAAATCACAGGATTGAGAGCTACATGTCAAATGCAATGCTTTCTTTGCTATATCCTGAGATTTCCTTTTCAGTCGAGTCATTCTTCTTTTTCATTACATTTTTGAGGATAGTTGAATCACTATTCATGAAGAGAACATTACCTTGCTACTCTTCACACCATCAGAAGCTTGGGCTGTTTCTCGCTTGAGTCCATCAGCAATAAGTTCCAATTTCCTTGTTAGAAAACATTGTATCATCAGCATATTGTAATATTAGGATGAGGGTGTCTTGACTTGATTCTGATTTAAATCCAGACAAAATTGTAGCTCGACATGCAGAGAACATGCATCTAGCAAGGGCATCTGCTGCAATGACAAACAACATTGCCACAAGCAGACAACCCTGTCGCAACCCCCCGTTGCGGCTCTAGAAAGCCACGCCTACGAAAGAGCACCAGAGGAATGTCCAATTCACTGAATCATAGGCCTTGGAGAAATCAACCTTCCATAAGAAGCCCTTTTTGCCTGTCCTCCACCATAAGGAAATAATCTCCGAAGCCATACTGTATCTGTCAGTAATAGAGCGGCTTTTAATAAAAGCAGATTGCACTGGGTGCACCAGAGATGCCAAAACCTCATTGAGTCTGTTGGCCAGAACTTTTGTCACAATCAGATAAATCGCATTTGACAAGGTGATGGGTCTATATTCCTCAATTCGTTCTGCTGATGGTATCGTTGGTGTTAGGAACAAATAGAAACGGTTTAGACGCTCAAATCCTTGATTCTCAGAACAGAATTCATGGATTACTGCCATGACATCAGAGCCAACAGTCGACCAGAATTCTTTATAGAATAGGATAGAGAACCCATCTGGCCCTGGTGCAGCTTCTGATTTGAGTCCTCGAATGGCGGTCAGAACCTCTCTTTCGGAGACTTCTCTGACCAAAGTTGCAGCTTGTGCCGAGGTTAGACACTCTATGACGCTACCACACCAGTGCCACTCACTCGGTTGTCTTTTTTTACCGAAATTCCGAAAGTAAGCTGCTGCCCCTTCCCCCAACTGCTCCCAGCCGTGCAGTTCAACGTCATTGATCTTAAGGCGATCAATGTGGTTGATCCGTCGTCGGTGGCTAGCAAAAGTGTGGAAAATATCTGGTATTGGAGTCGCCCTTTCATAGCCAAAGTTGAGTCTCTAGATGATTTCCTCCTCATCCTCCTCAGCAATGGAACTTCAGTACTATTTTTTAAAATATGGGGTTCCACCTATAAAAAATGACTTCTAAGTTCCAGTTGTATGATTAAGTCAATACTACCTGACAGTCTTCTTAAAAAAAAGAATACTTCCTGACAGCCAATGGGGTTGTACTAATGATTCTTCGATGAAAACCGATGGATACTCCTAGCCTAATTTTACTAGCATTATCAGATAAAAATTATTCAATAACTTTTCAATTACTAAGATGTGACAGAGACTTCGATGTTATTTATTACACTGATATATTTATGTAATATCTTAGATTGAGGATTTCACTTATGAAATAATTTAATCATGTCGTACTCTTCATTTCCCAAGTGATGGCCTTTTCTGTTTTAATCTTTTTCAGGACCTAGCTTTTGATCTTTCAATTTCCGCTTTGCTTGGAGCCAATATATACAATTTTGGCGAACTACTGGCCCATCCAATTGTAAGACGTCATGTTAAATGATTTCTGAATATATAATTCGTGCTTTGAACAGACTTCATCTCTTATTTTGACATCCTCATCTTACATTGTTCTGCATCTCATTTTTTTATTTTAGGAAACTGACTTGATTTCTGGACTTAGTGCACAGATATCACTCATTATTTCAACGATTCAAAAGAGTTTATGTTTTCCATTGAGTTACCATAAATGTGGAGAAATTCATACATGTTAACTTCTCGTAAACCATAAATACACATAAATAAAGCATGCTATCAGGTTCTAAAGCCTGGTTTGGAGATATTTACAGTAGCTGTTTGCAGTAGGCTTTTCCTATTTTTCATCAACCTGTTGGACTTGGCATGTGTTTGCTTTTCTTACGTAAGCATGGGCATATTCTTTCTCTCAACAAAGTATACACATGTTGTCAAGGTAGGATTACAACAATCATAATAATTTTGAGAAAGCGACCATTGTTCATTTGTTATGTATTATCAGGAGGCAAAAATCTTCTTGTTTTGAAACAAAAATTTCTGAGCTAGATGGGCGAAGTGATTTGTTGTACCTTTTCTGAATAAAATGAAACAGACCAATGAGTGAAAGATAACTGAATAAAACTGCGTTGAGGAACCTTAGTAACCTTTGCTTGCTTTGGATCAATTGGTCTGGGCAGTCTGACAACATGCAGTTGGATTCATTCTTTTTTCATTGGAGGTGGATGGTGTAATGAGAGGGAGATCGCCATTCTATCTTCATTCAAGGTTGATGGTAGAATGAAGAACTAATTGAGAGCACAGTCATTCTATGTTCATTCAAGGTTGATGGTAGAATGAAGAACTAATTGAGAGCACAGTCATTCTATGTTCATTCAAGGTTGATGGTAGAATGAAGGAAGAACTAGTCGAGATGGAAGGCTCGTGAGCAAAAGCAGAGGCAGTTGAAAACTTGTAAGGAGAAGAACAGTCTGTCGAGGTTGGCATCAGTTTTCCCATCATTACCAGTGCCTATACCTCCTTAAGTTTCATATCATTGGAGAAGAGTGTTTCTCTAGCAGATGACTAACTAATGGGTGGTGGTGTTGGATGGAGGGACCATGGTGGTGATGGGCCCTTTGTCTGGTTAAGAGTGCTAGTGGTAATTTTCAGGAGGTGTTTATTGGTAATAACGGGCTCATTCGAAGGAAAACCGAATAACAGTTGTCCATGTGGCTTTCTTGTTTGATTCAATCTATCACTAGTGTGATCATAATAATGAATATGAGATGCTGTAAAGCTCATTGCATCTGTGTGATGAAGTCTAACGGACTGTAAATCTATTACAGTATGAAGTTGAAGCATGCCAAAATATTCTTTAAACTTCACACTTATGTCAAAGTGAATAATCTGTAGTGAGTCTTGACGAAAATTATTCTAGATGTAGCTGAATACCTAAGATTAGGGCAAGCGTCTATTGGTTTCTTTTAGTATCTGATATGTGGATTTTAATGAAGGCACTGCATAGTGGATTGAATAATTAGTACTGACCATTGCATTCAACAAGTTTTTGGATTGAAAAAGAATTGACCTCAAAACTAAAGGAAGGTAGAAGAAAACTTCTGGAATGCATCTTAGTCCTTTTGCATCGTATAATCCGACATTTCCTGTCCTTTTGCTACATTTAATTTGTTGAAAGGTCTTCCATTTCGTTATAAAAATTATGTTAGGACCATTTTGATCAGGAAAATTCAATTTCAGAGAAGCCATGTATCTTTTGTGCTTTAGCTTTTCTTGATGAATTACTTGAGCATTTTTCCATCCAACAGTTCCCTTGTTACAAATTTTCTCGAGTTAATATGTGTTATTCAATGAAAACCAACATAGCTGTCAATTATTGTCCTCAAATCAGTTGCTTATAAGTTTCACTCATGTCTGAAGTAATATGTTAAGAACTTGATTCCCCTTACCTCTTTTTCTCCATATCAATTTTCTAGTTCATGCATGATAAATTCTTTTTTCATTTGCAGATCAACTGTCTTCTCGGGACCAAAGTGGAGTGGATTTACCATATACTTCAGGCATTTAACACTGGTAACTTGGCTCTTTATCAAGATCTATGCCACACACACAGTGCTGCTTTGAATGCACAGCCTGCCTTGGTAGCAAATGAAAAGAAGCTTCTGGAAAAGATAAACATTCTCTGTTTGATGGAAATAATCTTTAGGTAGGGTTTGGATAATGTAATGTGGTGTTTTTAAACACAACTGTAGAAGAGATCATTGTTTGGTTTATCTATTTTCTCCTTTGATAATAGTACATCAGAATGATAATGTTGTATTTGCTATGTTTCAGCCGACCTTCTGAAGATCGCACCATACCACTAAGGGTTATAGCTGAACGAACCAAACTTTCTGTAGAGGATGTGGAGTATCTGCTCATGAAGAGCCTGTCTGTAAGTTTATATAGAACTTGATATTCATTTTATGATACTGTTGCTCTATTATGCTACCTTGAGTTTTTGTTGAACCTTGATGAATTGCTGATCCAAAGAGTAATTTGGTAATGGAGGGTGTTTTGGCTGGAATTCCTGGAGTAGAACTTTGATTTCTTGCAATAGTCTTGACTGGAGTTGCAGCATTATCATAGTTGGTCATCCACGTCTTCCTGAGGATATATACTTCATTTTGAACATTTCTTGTTCGATGTATCTAAAAATAATTGCAGGTTCCTTTTGAAGATGTTACACACTTCCTGCATTTCTTTATATTGCCTGAGTAGATGTCTCCAAGATTACTAATATTGTTGAGATATGGTTTTGTAGTACTCACCATTTACCATCTGGATTACTTCTATTAATAATTATGGTTAACAGTGTTTTTATCTATTTTTCACTTATGAAATAATCTTCTCTGTGCAGGTTCATCTTATTGAAGGCATTATAGATCAGGTTGAGGGAACAGTTTATGTATCATGGGTGCAGCCTAGAGTTTTGGGTCTGCCACAGATTAAATCTTTGAGAGATCGCCTGGATAACTGGGTGGGCAAGGTGCACAGTACATTGTTGTCGGTTGAAGCAGAAACACCAGATCTGGTGGCATCATAAGATATGCTTCAAGTCTCCAACGTAAGGTTACAATCAAGAAAATTAAAATGGGGAGCCTCACTCCAATGGCTCCCTTGTTCCAGAGGTCCAGAGCTTTTTCGTGTCGTAAGTTCTTTTCTACAAGATGTGGCGACTTGCTGAGACCTGTATTCTTTTCTATTCTTAATCGAGTTTAAGCACGCAAGTGCCCTCTGGAGAGTCATCGGATGTGGGAGAATGACTACTAATTTTAGCTGACTCTTTCTAAGAACCAAGGCCTTCATTAACGTTGGACGTTTGTTGTTTATTAAAATAGAACACACAAGTTTTTAGCTCACGTTTGACGTGCGCTTGAACTGTGTGTGTTTTTATCTTTATTATTGTTTCCGTCCTACGCACTCGTGTTTATCTAATTTACTATTGCCATTAACGAGATCCCATCCAAGTTATCTAAACAATGTCTTGGTGAAATATTTGCATTACCTGCTTGTTTCTTTTTATACCATAAACGCAGGAATTTAATTTGTCAGTTAAATTGCTTGTAAATAATAAATGACAATGCACGAAAATTTGGTAATAATTTGTGTAATAGGCAATGCAGATAATAAGCCACCTTGATTCATCTCAAATGGCTTATGGGTTATGGCATTGTGATTGCATGGGTCCGAATATGTTTTGACGTTTGCAGACATTTTTTAAATTATGTTATTTTTTTCACTTAAGTCCATCTCAGAGAGGGAGGGGGTCGGCTCCCCTTCTCTGTCCCGGCGAAGGGGGACCAACGCCCCCCTTCTCTCTTGCATGCACCGGCGAGAGAGAAGGGGGGCGTCACCCCCCTATTTCGCGCCGACGAAGGGGGGTTGATGCCCCCCTTCTCTTTTGCGTGCGTCAACGAGAGAGGAGGGTGACACCCCCCGCAATCGCGCTAGCCAAGAGGGGCGATGCCCATCTTCTCTATCGCATTCCCGTGCACCCCCCTACGTTGGCAAGAGCAGTTTGATCATTTCATAAATAAAAAAATGAAAATTAATGAAAAAGTCAACAAAAATTGACAGATGAATTTAAGTAAAAAAAGTGACATGGTTTAGAGAATATGATAGACACTAAAAAAATTCATAGTACTCATTCCTTTTTGAATTGTAAGAAGGATTCCGAAAAACAATATGCATGTGTTTTGGTATCTCGATCAAAATACCAAAAGAAATAGTATTCTTACTTATCTTGATGATCCACATCGTGAAAACTCAGAATCACATATCTGAGACTTGTGAATAACATCTTCATCTCATACATGTTGGATAACAACTTTGCGGCGGCAAGGTTCCTTGTTTTATCTTTATATCACAACTTATTCCAAACTTTCAATTCTGGTGCAGGACTCAACAACAATAAAGCACCAGACGATGAATAAATAAACACGTAAGATAAACATCAATTCTGAAGCAAAAAGATGAAGGTACTATAAAATGACAATTCGAAATATACAACATAACAGTGATGAAACTTAATATGTCAAATGGTCATCTAATTCCAATCATATTGCTTGTCATCAAGATATGTTTCTTTCTCGCATCAATGCTTCCAGTTTCCCGACGTCCTCAGGAGTGTCGACACCATGGGCATCATGATCAACCTTAATTACCTGCAAATGGAATAAAGAATAAATAAGCTCACAAAGATCAACAAAAAATATCCAAGAGAAAGCAAGACACCCGCCAAATACTGTACAGAGAAGGTACTTGCTTATCATATTACCACAATCATAACCATTAATCAACATAGACAATCGAAAACATAGTCTTTACATCAGTAAGGTACGTATGCTGAAACTAGGGATTGGAATCTCAAATGAGTCTCTTGTACTTTTTTTTCGTTTCATCTCTTAGAGGATTCAACTAATTCGATATTTGAAAAGGTCCATGTGTTATCATATTGTTCTTTTTTTTTTCTTTTCTTCTCTTTTTTGAGGATTAAACTGATTTGATATTTGAAAAGGTCCACGAGTTATCGTTTCATTTTTAGATGATCCAAGAAGGAAGCATGAACTAGGCCAAAACTTCATATCTATTTGACAAGTCAGCTTAGCCCCTAGGATTTTTGGCGTGAATTATGGATATCTTGCATCCACGGGCACTCAATTAAGATTACTATTGTAAAATTATTCATCCATGATTTCCGCTTCCCACACTATTGGGAGTGCAACAAAAATCAGATTGACTACCTAGTCTGTTTCCCAAGTACAGGTAACATAAGCAACTTTGAGAAGATACCTTTATAATGGCTTCCAAATGACCAGAGTGGCACAAACTCACAATAAAACTTTAAAACGGAATGAAAACATATCATAAAGATATGCAATCATAAAAATGGGAAACTCGATATTTTGAGTTACCTTCATTTTATATCCATTTTCAAGAACTTTAAGCTGTTCAAGGTCTTCCTCTAGCTGCAGTGGAGTAGGTTGAAGATGGGGATATATCTTCAGGAATTTCGAATCAAAGCTCTGGTTACACATAAGAGCATCCATCATAAACTATACCAAGAATAGAAATTAAATGGAACTGAAACTACTATTATTTGAACTAAGACCCCATAAGACAATTTCTAAGTGCACAATGTAGAAGCATCAATCATGGAACAACATACAGACCTGAATGCCTAAATGAAGAAGATAAGGATATTGTGGGTTAACTTTCCCAGATCTGAAATACTCCAAGAAGCAATACCAGTGTCAGGATGGGGAAAATGTGAAGATTAAATTATATCATGAAACTGGATCGAAGAAATGAAAAATATTACTTGTTGTATGGAATCAGTCCCCTTGAGAAGTAGATTGCATAACCACGATTGTCAATCACACACTTTACTCTGTTGGGGTCAAGTCCATCTTCAGGTTTTAAGGATGTAACAGCAGTACTGAACACGGCATCAGGAGCTCCCTGCAGAGAATGTGCATTTGTTTCAGGTTCATCTTCAGTAGATCATCATTTTCTCCTTCGATGATGCATAAAATTTATACACACGAATTTTTAACTCAACACGAATACAACAATGGGACATTGATAAGTAAACACAGTAACAACCTGCAAAGCTTTAACAATACCATCTATTATCTCCGGTTCAATAAGTGGTTCATCTCCCTGGATATTGACAACGATGTCATAGTCTTTTCCTAGCTTTTCAAGGGCTTCATTGCAACGTTCAGTTCCTGAAGTTAAATGTGAACCAAATCGTGAGTGACTAAGTTTATACCTATAGGAGCAAGAAACAGTAACAAGTACCATTTTTGCAATCTTCAGATGTCATAATCACATCAGCTCCAAAACCTTTGCAGCATTCCGCAATTCTCTCATCATCTGTTGCGACAACTGCAAAACGAAGAAAACACTCAATAAGGGAAAGACAAAGGATAAAAGCAAACAATAAACATCCAGAAACATGTATGTTTCATCCCCATAATGTCACTCGTGTATGCATCTATCATAATGCTTCATAAAACATATCAAGCCACTACCAGATTATAGAGAAAAACTAATCCAACATCACATGACCTGAAAGTATCAGACCATTTGCTCTTTGCGAGCAATTAGTGTTTCCGTCCAATTAGTCTACCGTGCTAGTGATTCTTAATAGAACTAGCTCCTATCTTCGCATCCACCATATAACACATAATCTTAAGAAAGCGGATCAGTTTATAGTTATACTTACCAACTCGATCCAAAGTTGATGCCAACTTCGCTCTCTCCCATGTTCTCTGTATAAGTTGTACAGGCATGGTTAATAAGAACTAGAACGTGCACTTTGATGCAGAATTGAGACAGAACAAACACAATAGAGCCAAAATTGTAACCACGACGATCACCAATATTCACCGAGGATTAGAAGAAGAAATATGTACACCATGTCAAGGAACTGAACGCAGTGAGAGAACAAAAATTGAGCTGTAAGAATAAGATCTAAAGATCCAGCACTACAGAAATGCAGCGAAGAGACCTGGATCATAGGCTTTCCAAGGATGGGGACAAGCGGCTTGCCCTCGAAGCGGGACGAAGCAAAGCGCGCGGGGATAATTCCGACCACCCGGCTGCGGAAGCGCCTGAACGGACGGAGGTAGCCGGCCGCGTGGGCGCCGGCCGCCAGCGCCACGGCGGCGCCGAGGACCGCCGCGTGCGCGATCCAGATCTTGGTGCTCGACGCGGAGGACGAGGAATCCGAGGAAGTGAAGGGAGAGCAGATCGCCATGGCGGGAGGCCAGATGCCAGGGGGGCTCGCTTTTGCGGACGCACAATTAAGTGCATGTATTGAGGGTGAATTAAAAAAGAAAAAAAAGGAGAGGGTTTTGGCATCAGCATGTGGCCAGTTACTGAGAACCGTCGATTTGTGGATCCATGGCCCGATCGAAAACCACCAAATCAAATCACCAATTTTTTTTTTTTTTTGGAAACTTTTTCGGCCGAAAGATCTGAACTACTAACATCCGACTACTAATCAGGAGCAGTTCATAATATCTAAGTAGGAGAAAGTAAACGCCCATTATGCAAAATTGTTAATATCAATTTCGTAAAGAGAAACGAAGGAATAAAAAAAACATAATTTTGAAATAAAATCACCTTTCTTGAAATAAAATCATCTTTCTTTCGTGAGTATTTCTCTTATGCTGTATTTGACAACATTAAAATTAATGTTTCAACTAAGGTTTAACGATTCAATCACTAATTTTTTTGTTTGGTAAATGATAAAAAATAAATAATATTTAACGTTTCGTATGAAAATATTGAAAAGTTATTTCTACTAGCGTTTAGCGACTAAAGATTAGAGTTTTATAATTTTTTTTTATTTTACTCTTATTCAAATATATTATTTCTTTCTAACTTATCTTATTATTTTCTCATTATATTTTATAATAATAAAATATATTTCTTTTTATATTCATGATTAATTAATTAAAAATTATTTATATGTTAATAAGGAATGAAAATAATCTAATAATTAATATTATTATATGATGTGTGCACTATATAAAATTTATTGTCAATATAAATTTCTATATATTTTAATAAAAAATAATTGCAAAATTTTATTTTATTTAATTGAGATATAAATAAATTATTTATTATTATTATAATAAAATTTGCATAGTGCTTTAATTGAATAATTTTTCATGTGCCTAATTTTATTATTTTATATTCATCAGCTAATTCTATCACTAAGTGTACCAAACACTTATTTGTTAAAACTTTTAATAGCTAATCATCATCCACTAATCAAATTGCTAATAATGTCAAAAATAACATTAACAAAAAATGTCCACAAGTTCATATCACCTTGAGACATGTTTGGTTCAAAAGTTAAGAAATGAGAAAGAAAGAGAAAGGAAAGAAAATTAAAAGTTAATAATAATTTATTTAGATGATTTTATCCTTATATATATATTTATATGTTAAGTTTATAAGATTAAATATGAAAATTTATTTTAATTATATCTTTTTCCTTTTTTTTATTCTTATTTGAAGGAAAAAGAAAATATTGAAAGAAAATAGAGGAGAAAATTCTCTTCTTTTCCTTTCAATTTAAACTCAATTGAGGAAGATATATTTTTTTTCTTTTTCCTTCTCCTTTACTCTCCTTTCATCCCAACCAAACAGAACAATTAACAAATTTCGGTAATGCATTTCACCAAGATAATTCAAAAGTTAGTCAAGCCATTAGATTACGCGCTGCACAAAACAAAGCTGATGGTGCAGACATTAACAAATGAGACTCTAAATAATTATTGACTGTACCTTCTGTCTACCTCTTTGTAAAGCTTTAGTTGCCACCTTAAACAATATTTCAATTCACTGTACCTTCTGGCCCCCTCTTTGTAGTTATACAATTATTGAATTTTGTTCCGGTAAAATATACATAGTTGTCTTACACATGTTTCCATTGAGCAGTATTAAAACAAATTAAAAATACGAGTATGTGACTATTGACATCAATTACATTCTCCATTTTGTTGCTTCTCCAGTTGGAAAAAATAGGGAGTAGCGAAGAAATTGAAAGGCTTGGAGATCAACAAGTGAAGTACTAGTATGTTTTATGATTTCTAAATCAAATTTTGAATTAATTGTTATAGTGTAAGAGCTTTCGTATTTATTATCATGATTATATTTTTTAGTTCCTAAGTCAAAGAAGAGGATAATGAGAATGATATCTACATTAACAAGTCATATATTGAAATGAAGTTTGATACGAAAGATTATGCATATGATCTTTTACAATGCATATGTTAGATCAAAAGGATTTTTTATATGGAGGGATTATTGTTACAAATCAACCCATTGATAGAAGATTGGTCCACACAAAAGCATGTAAAGATCTTCAAATAAAAGATCAAGGCGAAGATGTGAAAAGAAGAATAGATGAGAGAGAAGATTGTGGTACTCAACTATTAGTCAATGTTGCAGATGGCAAATGAGAGGTTAAAAAAATTCATGATGAGTACACACATCCTCTTGTTTCCTTGGTTGATGTATCAAGATTATATTTGCACAATAAATTGTCAAGTCCTTCAAAGCATGCGATGATCGATATGAGAAAAGTGAGGATTAATTCTTTGAAGATAGCTAAATTTCTTAGTGAAAAATTTATAACATCTTAACATTGCATTGACCACATTAGAGCATTGAAGAAGAATTATGTTGATAAAGACCACATGATTGTGCTTTCTTATTTTGAAAGAAAATTAGAAGATGATGTTTTTTTTCTTTTTAGAATAATGTCCAATGAAAAAGATATTTTCAAATTTTATTTTGAGCAAGTGGTACAACACAAGATAATTATATGATATTGATGATGTCATCATTTTTTATATAACATATTGAACAAACAAATTTAAAATACCATTTGCACCTTTCATATGTGTTAATCACCATAGTCAATCGATACTATTTGAATATACTTTACTAATTGACAAAAATGAAGACACATTTGTTTAGTTATTTGAAACATTTTTAGAGTGTATGAATGAAAAGGAATTCATATGTACCATAACCGATCAAGTTGTGACAATGTGTAATGCTATTCACAAAATGTTTCCTCATACATGTCATATGTTTTGTATATGTCATATTATAAAGAATGATATAACACATTTCCAAAGTTTATACGAACTTGACAACTTTAGAAAAGAATACAATAATTGATTTTTTGAATCCTTGAGCATACAGAAATTTGAAGAAAAGTGGTTGATTTTGAAATACAAATATGATATTCCAAATGGATATGTTGAAACAAATATATAAGAAGCGTTAAATTGGGTCACTATTTATTTAATGATTATTTCTTTAAACCTCCTATGAAGTATAATAATTTTTCGCGTTTATATAAATTTATCGTAGCATCAATTTAAAGTATGTCATGATTTTCACTTTAGTTCATCTGTCCGTTAACTTTTCTATTATTATTATTTGCTATTTATTATATGACTAAATTACCCTTCTCTAATATCTCCTAATATTTAAAAGTTTAAAATAATACATAAAAATTAATAAAAAATGCACGCCGCATGTGGCCAGAGCGCATCATGGGGGCGATGCCACCTTTCGTTCTCATCGGTGAGATCGCAAGTAAACAATTATATATATTATTTTTAATTTATAATAATATATAAAAAAATAAAAAAATCAGAAAAGAAAGTAAATTGTTTATTGAGCCTCTCAAGTAACTCACTTGCCAATTTATATGGGTGCAACACTTTTGCACTCAAACTGAGCCTCCAGGCCTTGTGCTTATTGAAATAGTTTTCTTTTCTTTTTTGTTGCAACACATGCCAAAAAAATTTAAAAATTTTGCCAAAAATATTAAAATAAATTAAAATATATATTATGATCTAGTTTCATCCATAATATATTTCTAATGATAAAAATAACTTTGTTCCTCGATTGTAGTCATGCGCAGATTCTAAAAATAATAACAAAATATTAATTTTTTGGCTCAATCACGAGTTCGAGAGAAAATAAAAAAAAACTTTGATACCAATGTTGGATTTATAACACATATAAATCATGAAACTTGCAGAATATCTCTTACGCGAAAGCGAATCGTCGAACTTTTTTACGAACACTTGACGAAACGCACTTGTACCTCGAGATCAGAGACCGAACCTTGAAAGAACGGAACGCTTTGTCACAATACAAATATCTTTGAATGAACCTCCACAAAAACGTGTTTGAAACCACTAGTATGAATCTCCTTTTATAAACAAAAGAAACTTGAACGAAGGATTAAGCGGAAGCAGGACGGAGCCAGTCATATTTATCTAGGAAAAATAGAAATATATGTATACTTCTTTATACTTAGCCCCCGGCTCCGTTACTAAGCGGAAGGCATCAAGCGAGAGAAACTTGAACGAATGAATAAGCAGAAGGCATCACGAGTGTAATCGTGCGCGCGGTCTGCGCGGGAGTCTTCGCCCAATAGGGCATTTTGCCCAACAGATATAGATTCGAGACATTTCATAATTAAATGGTGACCTCGGCGCTTTCATAGTTAAATCATACGATCACTAATACAATACCGTTCGTTTCATTCCATCACAAAGAAAGATCCAAATTTACTATAAGGAATGAGTAAACGAAGCAAACAACGGTGTAAAAGCGTAAGGCGTCAAAATTACCAATTACTAATATATATACATGCAATGTTTATTAAAACGCGTATTCAGTACAAATATGAAGAGAGCCCCGAGCAAGAAAAGTAGACATTAATGGACACCTGAAGAGTCCAATGATGAGAGAAAAAAATATCAGATGATTCGTGAAATGCAACAAATGGGGTACAAAATGATGGCTGCAATATATACAAGCTCTGGGAAACCTAATCAAGTGTTGTGCGCAGAATCATTCCTGCCTGACGTACGGCGAAGAGCTGAACTCTGTGGTACTGAATGGATCATCATAGTCGCCTCCCTTATCCTCAGACCATTTGAGAACCTCTCTTATGTACTTGAAGGCTTCGTCTACCGGCGGTCGTTCCCGAGACCCTGCTTGCCAGACGAACATCTTCCGATCAGTAATGGAAGTATATAGGTCCTTAAACTTCATGGCAATAAAGTAGTAAGCCTGGTGCGCCAGAGATGGCTTGTTGCGGTGAGTCGGCAGCGGACAGAATTCAGCGAACCAGTCGCAGGTAGACAGTGGAACACCACGGTTAATCTTCTCCACTAAGAGATCATACTTGTTAAGCACAAGGACAAATGGCGTGTCACGAAAACAAGGTTGCCTAGTCAAACAGTTCAAGTTTCAGTAACTATAGGAAAATATTAAACTGCCTTAAAAATGGTAAGTCAAAGTTCCATGGTAATTAGTGAATATCAGAAGGGTGTACAAACTGGTACCGTTATAATTCATTCATATAAGCTTCTGTTCTAAATCTAGAAATGCAGACCCGAGGCATGAATTGTTTGGACTGAACAAATAATGATGTATATCCAGATCTAAAGAATCTATGGAAAGTGAAACCTGATTGTGGCCTCAAAGAGCTCCTTGCTTTGCATCATTTTGTTCTTTAGAGGCTTACTGCTTCCATTTATGGGAGCACCTAGTTCGTCATAATCACTGAGTGATACACAGAAGATAACCAGGCGAACATCCTCAAACATTTCCATCCACTTACATCCTTCACTCATCCCCTTGGCGCTTACTCTAATGAGTTGGAATCTGACAAACAACAAAAAAAAAAAAAACAGGGAAAACATGTAAGAACAAAACTTTGAAGTATAATTCTATACATAGAATGAAAGCATATACATATAAGTAACAGAGGTCTGCACACACATGCACTGCTTGCACATAAATAAATACACTTTAGCAAGCATACTTGCAACATCATGAATATATGCACCATTACCAGTCCTTCATAACTATGCACCTTAAGAGATTTGATTTTCTTTATTCACCCAATATTGAATGGGGAAGCTAAAACAGAACTACTATTTAACTACAGGGTTTCAATCGACTACCTTATAAATGAACTGATTGTGATATTAATTCCTCTTGATGAGCTACAGGGCTCAAATCTTCTCTGGAACATGCATACACCATAATGCCATATATTTTCAATTCAAGTTTCTTTCCTTGTATTACACAGGCCTACTTTCTCACAGAAAAAAGATAGATTTCAGGCCCGCAAATCTCGATGTTTTGGAAAGTTATTAGAAGCCTGCATTGTTTTCATGTGCTATTCAATTCACGAATGAATTTATAGTTGTAAAGCAAACAAAAGGCTTGCATTGTCTACATTAGATAATAAAAAGACATTATTTCATGTGTTGTCAAACATAATTGCATATAAGCTTTGCCAATAAAAGACAATAAGATTTATTACTTTTGCAGTTCATAATAAAACTTAAAGTGGTCAATGATTGAAAAGAACAATTTACTAGAAAATTATATTTGTTTTAAGATTCTTAATCTCCGCCTTTAAAACTTTTTCATAATTTCTTGTTATTTTGATCGTAGTTTCAGAGAAATCAAACAATCTACCAATTTCTAGAGAAGTAACATCAACATTTAATGAGCTTGATAGTTCTTAAAACCTTTATTTACTAGAATATTGATCTTCTTATCCAGAATGTAGAGAAGTAATATCCCTAATAGAAGTTTGTCTTTTTTTTTTTTTCATTTTTCTTACCTGTACAAGCAGTTATGTCCTTTGCACCCTTACACCTAATACTCTTAAGGGAATCATTAAGTCAATTATACATTTACTTATATCAGCACGACAAAGAGAATAACTAAGAAAAAGTCTTTAGAGTTAATCAGCCTTATTTTACCGCTAGAACTATAGAAAAAATGAGAGAAAGCAATTACTTGGTAAGAGGTTGGCTATGAGCATCAAGGTTGTCATTGTAAGCTTCTGACATTGGGCTACGATCATCCAGTGAGAACTCAATAAAGGCTAAGCCATTCCCTTGAGATACTCCTTCAGCATACAAGATATCCTTTTCAGAAGGTACATAATCATTACTTGATATCTCAATAGCCTGTCAGAAGGATGAATAAGCAAGTGTATAAAAATGTGCGATTAAAAAACGCAACATACAGACATTAGGTATTGAGAGATTCACAGCAATTAACAAATATCATGGACAAAATCTCATAAATCAATGGAAATGACGTCTTAACATTCCTTATATGGAAACTACAGCCAAAAAAAATTATGATGATATCGATCAGAATTATGCTAGTATAGCAATGTGGCAAGAAAAATGAGATCACAATTAGGATAGGCCACTTTGCTTTAACATTAACTTTCAAGACAAGTGATCAACTGATCATTGTTACTCAACCATATTTGTATGTTCAGCGATTCTGGAAACAGAAAACACTTAGAAGCATGCTGAGTGGTACCCTGCTCAGAAAGTACTCGGTAACATCTGGTAGGAAATTAAGCTCATTTCTTCTCTTATACGTCTCCTGTATGGCAGGCTCCCTCCACATCTCATCAACCAATGGAGCATATTCTCGTGTTGCCGCAGGAAAGAAAGCATCCAAGTTCCCCATTGCCGTGATATCTAAAAGCCAGTCGGAGAACTGCCTTAACCTTCCATTTATAGAATAAATGCAGTGATTTTCTTGACTAGCATCAGCACCATCTTGACCTGAAAATCCAACAAAATATCTTGTCAATAATACTAAAAAAGCATGAATATTCACTTTTAGACAAAAAAATTAATGATTACGGAAGTTTTAAAGAACAAGCACTTTTTAGAATTAAAGAATGAGCAGTAGGAACAAGAAGATAAAAAAATCCACATATTTCAATTGACCTAGTACAAATTTACAATATAAATTACACTAGTAGGGAGGTACGATGTCTAATTTAATATCGGTGGAGTTTAAGTTATGAATGGTAGAACAACTTCATCTTTTTGGGAAATGATAATGCAGAACGAGGACTGCCAAACAGGTCCCCAATCATAGTACCATTCTCACCGGCACAGGCTTAACTATGGAATTCTAATGGAATCTGATGCATAAGCCATGGGCAATGATATGATTGCACCCAATTCATCAGTTAACTGGTGGAAAATCGCTTTTAGGAAAAAACAAGTATGCTGGAACAAATATGAATAAATGAATCTAAATATAAAACATATTTATGTTGAATCTTATGTTTTGATGATAACAAATTAAATTGGACATAAAAGTTACTAATGTAGGTGTAAGATTGATATGACTACATTTGTAAAAGAAATCGCCAAGTTAAACGATCAAATAAAAAATTCTGTACACGACTGGGCATATGGGCATCACGCAAAAAAAAATGTCGAGAAGACGACGGTCGATGGATCGGTCGTTAACACTGATTGACTGACCAATAGGAGAATGAATTTAATAAATGATGAGACTATGACGGTCGAAGATCCGGTTGTGGAACCGGTCGATCGACCAACAAAAAGATGAATTCAAAAAATACCGAGACCATGACGGTCGACGGTCCGATCATAGCATCGATCGATCAGCACAAAGATGAATTCCAGAAATGTCGAGACCATGATGGTCGAGTAACTTCGACCGGTTGACCGATCAGTCGCTATATTAGAGAAAAATGCGCAACGATCATATTGACCGGTCGATACTCGATCGGTCAATAAATGCGATGCGGTCGACCGGTCACATGCTGAAATGAACAATAATGACTATTTTTCTTAGAGAAGATTATACAAGATTTTTTGGATGCAATCAACACTAGAAGAAACCTATAAAAGGAGTGCCAAAACCTGAAAGAAGATTATCCAAGCAAGCAAAATCACTCTAAAACTCCTTTCAAGTTCTTAAGCCCACAGTTGGAAATTCATCCCTTTTTCTTCTAAGTTTTGAGTGTGATCATATTTTGTAAAAGAAGAGAATTGGAGGGAATCATTGTATCTTGATCTAGTACAGTTGAGAGCTCTTTGTAAGAAGAAATGTGCTTTGCCTCTTGAGCAGAGAATAAGGCATAAAGAGGGTTGTTCTCTCCCTACAAGAAAAGACAAAGCTAGTGAATCTCCGCCGATCTCGAGGACGAGAAGTCGGAGCGAGGACGTAGGCCAAAGAGTTAGGGCTGAACCTCGTCAACACATCATACTTCCTTTTGTTTGCTCCTTATCTCACATTTACTCTTTATCATTACTTGCTTGTGATCGGTTTTATCGACTTTCCGAAATTGATTTAACGAAAAAAATTTTATACACCAATTCACTCCCCTCCTCTTGGTGATTTCGATCCTACAATTTATATATATGTATTATACATATAAATGTATTTATCTGGTTACATCAAAACTCCATATTGTTATTAGCTAAGATAATTTTTTTTCCAAAACCAATTCGTAGAATAGTTAGTATACATGTTCATCATAGTCCATTATCAACAGAATAATGTATGATACAAAGAGAATAACAAAAGAAACATTAATGACATCACCCCAAATTAGTAGTTGATTTGCTAAATAAAAATAACAGATTATTACCATCTGCTGCTGTTTCTTTTAGCTTAGATAAAGCTTCCTCCTCGAAACTTTCTCGTCCTTCAAGCAAAATACTGAGATACTTGTACATATTGCTCTGAATCATCAATTTTATCTCTTCTAATTCTTCTTGGGAAAATTTGTTTCCATAGATAAACTTGGCCTATCAACAGACTAAAAGCTTTAGAATGGGCAAGAATGGTAACAAGCATCTATAAGACAAAATTGGATGGCATAATACCCATCTATGAAAAAAAAGAAAAAAAGACAATATAAATCCAAGAAATAGTGTTTATATGAATGAATTTAGTAGGAAATGATTGAATGAATAAAAGAAATATGGAAGAAAAACCAAAAAAATAATATCATTCTTCCAGAAGTTATATTTAGTAACTAAAAGAACTATTTTTTTAGGAGAAAAAGGATGAGTCATCCATCTATCAAGTCATGTACAAGTGTGAGCTCTCAAAAGGAGAAACAAAAGATTTAAAGCGTCTCAGCTAATCAACACCCCACTCTCGGATAAGAAAGAAGATGTGGTGTACAATACGCTCAACCTGACATTTCTCCCCACAAAGAATGATCCGGTTGTGCTAGAGTCAGAGGCACAGGCCAAAAATGTCGCCAAAGGCGCTCTCCGTCCCTATCTCTGACGAGTCAAACCACGAAATGACGGCCACACAAACTCCAAATTGGCTGAGAATAGACCCGCAATGCTCATCTACTGCCATATGCCTCGGCATGTCGGGCACTCAAGAAATGGATGGGTGATGTCCTCCTCTGCCTCACTACATAGCACATAGGATGTGTCACTATGTGGTGCCCATCTCGCCCTGTATTTAAAAAAAACTATTCTTGGAGACCAAAAGATCCTATAAAATTTTGGAAGGAATGTTAAAACTTATTTAAGCAAAATAAAGACATCCTAAAAGTCAAGAATTTTTCCTAGCTCTTATGACATGGTCAAGACTTATTTAAGCAAACTTTGGCACTTCTGATACTGGAACATAATTAGAAAGCAATAATATATAAGATATTTGCACTGAAATCTGTACTGATATTAAACAATACTACAAAGTAAGATAGACTGCAGATTCTGGCCCATACGCAACCCGAGTCATCTCCGTGGCTGAAAGAAATTAAAAAAACTCTTTCCTGTTCCAAGAAATGTAGCATTCTTTGTGTTGGAATGACAGGAGCCGGAATGAATTTGTACATTTATTTCAAACGTAATTTATAAAAGATAAATTATTTCATGCAAATTAAACAAGTTTTGAAGACCATTTGGAAAACAAAAGATGAAATGCCCATTTAACAACTCATGATGTTAAAAATAAATAAGCTGCATCATTCCATGGTTAGATTACAAAAATATAGAGAATTATACAAAAAAAGGATACCATAGAAGAATCATAGTGGACAAGTATCTGTCGTGAGACTTTTTGTTCCATTATCCCAGAATTTGAAGTTAACAGTCCTTGAAAAAATTCCATGCCAAACTAACAGACTTAAATCCAAGAGAGTTCCATGGAAATACAAATCAAAACCTACTTCAATCGGGTAACCAAGTGTGAAGTTAAAGGTCTCACCTGCTTAAATATAGTGCTTGTGCCCGATCCTTGTGGTCCAAGTAGCAAAAGCTTCTGAACTCTTTTCTGCTTTAAATAGTCCGGGACAACCTTTGGTGTGTATGGGGCCTCACTTCTAGGTTTATTTGAGTTTGGACGTGGCACAGGTAGTGAAAATAAAGAACAAGCTAAGCGTGTCAATGGCTGAATGGCAAAAATTGTAAACAAGCAATTAGCAATTGTAACAAGCATAGAACAAATAAAGACAGAATAGAATCAAGTTGATAGAAAACATTAGATTTCCTGTGTTCAGCAAAATAATAATATTTTGATTGTGATACTAACTGATTCCCAGATTTTTCCTTTGATATTATTTTGTCCTTCCTCCTCGTAGCGACCATCTTCATAAACCCAAAAATGTGTATCCCGTGGGCAATGAACTTTGGCGAGCTGAAAGTTGAATTTGATAATATTAACAATTGCAACTTAATACTACAAATGAAATATGGGTGGAGGACAACAGAACAAAATAATAGCCTCTGTTGAAAACAGCCATTGTGAAATTATAAAAAGTAACAACAAACACAGTAGTCCGGTAAACTAAATGCCCTACCTTTAATACCCGCAATTCAACTGTTGTTATTTCCCTGCCATTCATATAAACTTTGGCATTGCCGTTGCTTGCATTAGACTGAAGTTTCCCTGTGAAAGTCAAGTTGGAACTGATGATCCTATCAGGTTTTTCTCCCTCCTGCTACAAGAAAAAGAAATGGGTTGGTCATTAAATATTACTTGAAAAGGCATTAAGGATGAAGACTGTGAAACCAAATAACACACTTGCCTTTCCCCACAGGCCTGAATCCTTGTCATACCAATACCTTCCAGGTTTCAATTTCTGAGGTGGTATCACACAGCTCAGTTCTGCCATCTCCACCGATTTAAGAGGATAGCCATTTACTATTAGCTGCTCTGGACGTAGTTGATTTGCCGGACATTCCTTCTCGGCCTTCAATATTTGATCGACTTCCAGTGGATTAAGTAGCCTGGTAAGTGTTCTCGAACTCCTCCCAAGTTTCGAACGCTTTGATTCATCGATTGGCAGACCAATGCAGGTGACACATTTTCGCCCCTCTGGCATTGATCCCATTGCTCTAAGCACGCAATAGCTACAGTACCTACTGTCACAAACCAAGCAAACCACTTTGCTTTCCCACTTCCTCTTCCCACACCTATTGCACACCTTTTTCCTCTTCTCCTTGGTGGCTCCAACATATTGTGGTGAAGTTGATATGTCATCGTAAAGCTCATTACTTCGTGGTTTATCCTCGAATGTGACCACGGATACTCTCCTGTCATCATTCATCCGTTGCCTAGGGTGCTCATCCGCTGCATTATGCACAGAAGCTGGAGATCCTGACAAGGCACCGGAGAACTCTTCATTTTGGAAAACCGACGCTACCGACTCCGAGGCCTGTGGACTCTGGGAGGCAGGCTCAGCGCACAGTACGCTTCGAGAAATGGGCAAAGGTATCGGATTGACCACCCGGGGAACAGTGCCATTTGCCAACCTATGGGACCCGGAAAACGGCTTAGCAGTTGGGATCGCCCCCGAGCTTAGATCCACAGGGTTAATCCTCGGCGGCTCGTACGGCACCGGAGGACCAACGTACTCGATGGCAATCGAGTAGTCGATGTTTGCTGGGGCCTCAGGTATGGGCGTTCCTCGGGGTAGCATCTTCCTCAGCATCTCTTGCCAGCTACCCTCATCTATACTATCTTCCATTTGTCCACTCTAAGCAACTTTAGAAAACTTCCTCGCCTGCGAACGCACGCCTGGAAAAACCCCACAAGATCCCAACTTTAGCATCTATAATAAAGGATCAGCATCTATAATAAAGGAGCAAACTTTACATCGAAAACCTCAAAAAACGAGCCTCCCAGAAGGCCCGCGCAGCGGCACGGGAAAAAAAAGGAGCTGAAAGGTCCAATCTTTCTCCCCGTCACGCGACGATCCGAAGCCTTTCTGGGTCCAAGAACGAATCTTTCCGGCATAAAAATCCAACTGGGAACTAGAAAAAAAAACGCCGATTGAATTCAGTGAACACCAATATATTACCTAGAAACGACGTCGGAAGAAGGTCCCTACAAGCTGTTCTCCGACGGGACAGGAGGTGCGACGCGTGTTAGAGCCCTAGAACGAAGCCGATCGAGAAGAAACAACTGAGAAAACAGGGGAAGCGAGGACGAGGCAAAGGAATGCTGGAGGGGGGAAATGGTCCTGGTCGGGGAGAGAGAGCGCGCGCGCGTCGAAAATGGCGTTTGGTGTTCGGGAGGAGCACAGCGAATCCTTGTCCGAAGGTGATCAATGAGCGCCATAGCTGCGAAGTAGCCTGCGACTTCGTGGCAATTCAAGTGGAGCACTTTTTTTTTTTTGACTTACGTCCCAAGTTCGTACGGCATTTGTTTTCTCTCTTAATAAAATGAGTGCAAAGCAACGAACAGGACACTTGAAAAGATTTCAAATTTTGAATTTTTACGAACTTAAAATTTTTTTATTGTAAGTTTTACTTATCATAATTAAACTTATTATTCGAGAAACCATCAAAATAATTAAGATCGATAATGGATCGAGGCTTGCAATCGAAAAAAAATGAGTGCAAAGCAATCAATTTGAATTAATCGAGTGTTATATCTTCAATATTTAGAATTCACTATAAACGGAGTCCAATGCAACCAAATTTATTTTGTACAACTAATTAATAAGAATAGTTGAGAATTAATCATTTAATATTTAATTTTTGAAATAATTTGATTAGAGAAATATGTTCAACTTTTTATTTGGACTTTAAATTAATTAGATGTTAATAGTTTTGAATATTAAGGCCCGAGTGAATATAAAAAAAGAGTCCAAGGCACCTGTGACACTTTGATTTATCATAAACGCGTTGCACTTTTTTTCCTGATTAACATTTTCTACGTATTTAATGCTTAACTATATGAAGGAGCTTAAAACTTCTCATCATCTCTCTCACAAATTTAATTTGACACAAGCATAATTATAGTTGACAGCGTTGATAATTTTGAAATTTTAACATTTGAAATCGTCAATTGGATCGGCATTTATGGTCTTGATTTTATTCGAATATTAAATTATGCAAAAAGTAATAATTCTGAAGATTAAAAAGAATAATATTTTAAATCATTCGGATATTATCCAGAAAACAATTTAAAGATTAAGATGCTTCCAACTTGTTTTTAATAACACCATATAAATATAATTTTGATCATCAATTTTTAAATTTGTATATGTACCTACCATATAATTATAATGATACATTTTTCTATACATATCGTTTTTTATAATTTATCGTAATCGTAAATTAAAATTTTGATAACAGATTTTTTCGTAATTGATCTATGGCATTTTCATTTTTTTCCCATTCTATTACAACAAACATTAAAGTCAATTAAAAATAAATTCAAAACCAAGGTAAAAAAACCTGAACATGCAAACTGAAAATTATCATAACCAGTTTCCTGCTTGCATTCATGTTTCTTTTATTTCAAAATATTGTTCGTATTAAGTAATGTGCATCTTAAATTTGGGAGGGCAATGAGTATTTAGTGGATCGGTTTATTGTATGACCAAAAAAGTTTTTATACAATATTAGCATCTAACTTGTAGTATACTTTTATTCATAATTTAAAAATATTAGCGGACTTAAAATGTCGATGATTTGCGTCATCTTATCAAATAATATTGATTCATGGTACAGTCACAATTTATTAATACATTGACAAATATTAATATATTATAATTCTAGCCAATTTTGCTATTAAAAAACACGATAAAATTAAAATTGAGATAAATGTAATAGTTGGAAAAAGTTTGTTTAGTTGTATTCTGAATTAAAGCAAAAAATTGGTTCAAAATTAATGTATTATTTTTTTTCGATTGCTACATATTCATGCGACGTTAAAGAATCAGATATAAAATTTTGATTTATTATGAAACTTGACTAATTTAATGTTATTTTGAATAGCATATAACTTTGAGAAAAATGCTCTATATCAATATTTGAATTTGAAATCTTTATTGATGAGCGACAACGTACTTGGCCAACAACCGCTGACATTTGACTTTTGACTACTACACACTCAGTGCCAATCTAAATCAACCCAAAGGACTTGGACTTTTGACAAAGATCCCAAGTCCATGCAACGTTGACTGGTCGGTCAATTTCACACTTGCCACCTAAGCACATTCGTCCGTCCGAATATAATTTTTCCAAAAAAAATTACTGATTTTATATACTGTGTTAATGGGTTAATTTGCATTTCTTTTTTTTCGCTCTAAATTCATCCAAAACTATTAATTTAACATCCAAAGAAATTTTAGAAGAAATTGAAGTTTAAGACATTTTCCAACAAGAATCGGACGTTCACGTTGGAACTTGCACAGAAATTTTATGATTCTCAAAAATTTGAATTCCAAGATGTTAAACCAAGGGAATAAATGGGATTAATTGTCATTATTTTGAAATTAATTTATTTTAATTTTTCTTCCATAAGTGCCCCTCTTATTTTCTTTTCTTTATTTGTTTAGTTCAAAATTTATTTTTTTTTATAAAAAGGTAAAAAATAGTAAGGTAAAGTATGAAGGCACAAAAATGAATACAATAGAATGAAGGTGAATAATTATTTTTATTCAGTTGACTATTATTAAAGGAAAATTTGCATATTAGTGATAAGTTTATTTGGATTATTATTATATATATATCTAATTTATATGATTAAAAGTGAAAATATGTTAAATATGTATTTCTCATATTTTTTATTTCGATTTGGTGGTGAAAGAAAAATATGATATTGAAGGAAAAGAAGAAAAATTTATCATTCGTTCTCCTCCAACTTAAATTCAAATAAATAAAGGAATTTTCATTTCTTTCACCCCCAACCACATAAACTCTAAATATGTGTTTGGTTGACATTATAAAAGGAAAGAGAAATGAATAAATGTTAAGTGATAATTTTATTTGGATAATTTTATCCCTTATATATATATATATATATATATATATATATGGTTAAAGATAGTAGCATACGTCTCACCTCGATTTGGCGAAGAATGAAAATATATAATATTGAAAAAAATGAAGAGGACCTTTTCCTCTATTTTTCTCCAACTTAAATTCAAACAAAAAGAGAAATTTCTCTTCTCATCAACTTCCTCCTTTCACATTCAATCAAACAAACCCTAAACATCTCCTCTTTGTTTTCTTTTCATCCCACATGATCACATAACCGAGGTCACAAGGGAGCAAATACTGCTACTATTTGGTGAGGAATGGAACAATGGCATGCCGAAGTTGGACCAACTGAACTAAGTGAGAGAAATGGGCATTGAGGAACTACTCTCTCTCTCTCCCCCCAAAAGTGTCATAGAAGAGGAGAGGAAGAAAAAATTGAAGAGGAGGAAGAGGACATGAACAAAAAAAGAACAAAAAGCAAGATTTTTTAGTGCAAAGAGGTAGGAGAATCAAGTCGGATCACATTTAAAAATCTTGATCATCTTTAGAATGACATGCTAGGGATTAAGCAAACCAAATTCATCTCATGACCTACTCTCTCTCTCTCTCACTCACTCACACTCACTCACTCACTCACTGTAGTAGTTTTATTTCCTTGTCTCATTTCACAATATCAGCTGGTGTACGAGACAACCCTAACTTGCATTGTAAGACCATCCGAAATTCCTAGGGAAGATGAGAGAAAAAAACCTAAAGAGGAGAAAGAGGACAACAACAAAAATTAAAAAATTCGAGTGCAAAGAGGTAGGAGATTCAAGTCAGATCACATCTAACAATCATGATCATCTTTAGAATGGCATGCTAGGAATTAAACAAACCAAATCCATCTCATGACCTACTGTTCAATGATGGAAATTCATGAATGATAAAGTAGTTATCTTGCATAGACTGGAATGAATATTTAAAGGCTAATAAGGTATTGTTACATGAGGTTTATTATGCTCTTGTTGCTAATCTGAATGTTGTATCTTGATCACATATATTGTCATTAACACCTTGCTATATATAGCATCAAATTTTCTATTAAGGTTGTTGATCATGTACAAAATTGTATGATGCATACTAAGGCTAATATGTTATTATTAGGTCCTAATGAATGTTGTCCATGTACATGTCCATATGTTTTGATTATATGCCTGAGTTAAAGAAATTTGAAAGATTTAAAATTATGGAAACTTTGGTTTTTGAATTATTATGAGTAAATTAATTAAACATGTAATCCAAAGAGTTTTATTGGATAGCCTAAATGTTGTTTTATTGCCCCCCTCCCAATGTATAATGTAATATGCTGCCGTGAAATGATACATAATATAACTTTGGATCGATTATTAAAGAATTGTGTTTATGACTATGTATTTGATACCTAACTTTAAGAGAAATATAATTACATAATTACCTATAGAGATATAATGGTAACAAGTGTTAATTAAAGTAGGATTTATTGAAAATTAAGCTCATGTCATGTCTACTCAACATTTAAGTACTATGAACTACTTAATTATGTGTACTAATAATGTATTGTCGATTAAATTTGATTCTATTCTAAAAAAAATGAATTATGTGATGTGTTATTGTGCTAAAAAAATTGGATGGTTGGTTCCTAGAACCGGACGTCTGATCCAAGTTCGGACGATCGAAGTTCCATTTTGGGTATCCAAAGTATTCTTCTTGATTTCTTTGATATTCTAAACTCAACATCGAATGATCGACATGCTAATAAAATGTCCAAAAAATTTTATTCCAAAACTTGTGTAGCCTTAAGAACGGACATCCTAAAGTCTATATCTCTCTAATTTAAGGTTTGAACATCCATAAGCCTTTTCGGAGTGTCTGAACTTTAACTGACATTGATTCTTCCTTATTTCCATATTATAGTGTTAGTCCATTGATTTATCCATCGGATTCTTTAGAGGATTTAATAGGAACTAAACTCTCATTTTAATGATGTTCATCATAGTTTCATGTAAAGTATTATTCTTCTTACTATGACATGTTTTGATTGATCTTAAACCTTCCATTGAACTTCCAAAGTTATATTGACATAATATTATTATCATACTTAATCTATTGTGATCATTATTTTATAGGTTTAATATTATTTTTCTACTAGGTTGCGAAACTTACGAGATATTGCTTTCACTACATTGATCTTGAAGAACTAGTGAAATCAAAGATAAGCCAAAATGACTGCATTATTAATAATGATGATATGCACAGAGATGATCCTAAAATGTCATTGTCACCATCTCTCATTATCATTTACTCCTTTCATGATTCATTGAGTTATAATAAATTTATGACACATATATCTTCTATCGAGACTGCTATTTCAGAAGTGTGTTGAACTTACCTTTTATTGGATATTTCTGTTCTATTTATCTTTCGCATGTTTTCTTGGATAGAATCCAAAGAGCTAATTTTTTTCCAAGATTTCATTTTAAATCATATATGCATTATTATTATTATTATTTTTCAAAATGTTAACTAAAATATTTATTTTTATATTTTTACATTTTAATAAATCAAAAGATGCACATGATAACGATAAGAAAAAATCACAATTTTATTTTGAACTATTCATGTTTTACTTTTATGATTATCTTTCATGTCGTGCAAGTCATTAACCAAAAGATCATCATTCTCCATAAATAAAATATAAGTTTTCCTACAAAAAGAAATATGATTATATATGTCAAAAACATTATCATTCTAATTGCAACGATCATTATCATAATTGAAGGAGATAGGAGATATGTCATTTACCTCATTTTTTTGCAATAAAGCCTGATATTTTCTCTTCATCACCAAATATAGATGTTGACGTTGGGAGTTCATCATCATTTTTTTTCAAAAGACTTCATCATTGGATGCTAATGATGTAGAGGTATTTTCTTCATCCAATACAATGATTGTAGCTCGAGTTCCATTATATTCATAAGTTTCTTTCAACTTGATCCAAAATTTCATTAGAATAATGCATTTGGAAGTAATATTAGGTTCATGAACATTTAAAGCATAATAGAAATCATTAAAGCTCTAAAATCAGGTTTTATTAAAGAAATTTAAGAGCCATAATATTTAGAAAAATGACAATCAATAGAAACACCATTTGTAATTTTATTTGGTTTTCAAAATCACTTTCCACAAGTTCCCACATATCAAAATTAATATAACATAAATAAGATTGCATTTAGAATTTTCAATGCAAAAAATTAAATCATTAAAGTTAAGTGAAAAATGAATAGACTCTCTTCTAAAAATAGTGACATGCTAAAAAAATGCGAGTAAACGATATAAATTGTAGAATCAATACTCTGATATTAATTAACAGTTGATTGCATTAATAAGATATATATATATATATATTAATGGGGTGTGGGTGAAATACTGTGAAATAATTGAACCGTTGGACCCAATGGATGGATCTGACCCAATTTCTAGTTTAGAGGTACTGGACTCATTTCGCCTCTTCCCCTTGATGGATCCGACCACCGGCCACGACCTCATGGTGGCCGCACAACACCCACCCACCCCCCCCCCCGCGCCGGCCATGATCTTGCAGCTGTCAACTTTCAAGCGATGACATGCTAGGCTCTTCTCTCCCTATCTATCTATCTACACGTTGGGCTCGACGACGAGCACCCGGTGATCGGAGGAAGGGGCCAATGATGACGCTCATGAGGAGAGGACGAGCGCTCGTAGAGGTCGATGACGATCACCGCGGTGCGACACTTGGACACTCGAGAGAGAAGATAGACAACACGTGAGAAGAGAGAGAGAATGTCAACCGTTGTAACCATAATAAATTGGTACAAATTGTAACCACTCCATCCCAACCATTACATCGATCATCTATGGCTATGGCTGGGATGTGGGTGCCCCCTTATGTGGTTTTTTTTTGTTGAACCGCTCCTTTTGTTTGTTTTTTTATTTGGTTTTTTCCCTCCCACGAGCTTGGATTCCCCATTCCCCATTTTTTGTGAATAGTCTCCAATTTTTTCCCATTCCTCATTTTGTCAGCTAAAAAATTACCAAAATCCCTCCATCCCGAAACCCTTGCACATGCACTCCGGCGACACTGCTTTTGATCTTACGAACTCCGATGACTCCCTCCTCTGCACTTGGGCTGTGACACTCTTCTACTAGTTTTGGCGCCACAAGGGGTGAAATCCGAAATTCAATCGTTTAAATTCAAATCTTCAACGAAAATCAATGTTAAAAAATAAACAAACTCTGGAAATTTTCAAAAATTTTGGTATGACGTATGCGAAAATTCGTTCATGTGTGAAATACAATATTTATCCATAATTATTCACATCACAGACAATTTATAAAATTTAATATGTACATCACTAGTAGTTTATAATTATCAAATAATATGGGACTCAAACTCAAAATTTCTGAAATATAATAACATATGAGTTTCATCATAAAACTATGACACAAACAAAACATATTGAATGCCTGTCAAAATTTATTAAGAGACTCAAGCCCTTATCCAATTCCATGATCAGGACTCGTCCATGTTCAGTTCCATGATAAGGACTCGCCCATATCGTCTCATCTATAAACCATAGAGCCTTCACTCCCATCAATCAATTTAAATCCACAAGAAATCATGGATCACAACCTAAAATCAGACGGCGTCAAGATAAATAAGATCATAATAGTCAGTTTAAAAGAATGATAAGTATCAAAGAACAACATTGCCAGATAGGCTCTTCGTGGAATCTCACACACTATCCCTTTTGAATCAATACATATTTCCAAACAACCATGCAGTATATGTATTTCTTTCCTGTAAACATTAAAAGAGAAAGGGGTGAGCATGGATTAAGTTCAGTGAGTTAAAACGATTATCTCAAGTATGAAAACCATTGCAAAAATCAACATCTTATTTTCAGGAAATACTTAAAATCCACTCTTCTTCAAAAGGAACTCATTCACATAATGATCATGCATAATGAATGTCATGTATGCACATGCATGGTGAAATCATACATATATAATATATAAGTTGGGGAATCATCATCAAATATGGATAACTGATCTCCTCAATGGAGTACTCAATCACACCCCTCATATCCCATTAACATATGGTGATTATTCTAATTTCGTCCCTCGTATCCCATTGACACATGACGTTGAACCGCTCTTCGTATTTCATTGACACAGAGCTTGTTATTTTTTCTTTTTCATTCCATCCCTCATGTCACTATATCACCACAGGATGGTTGTTCTAATTTCACCCTTCGTGTCACTGTATTAACACAGGGTGTTGAACCTACTCCTCGTGTCATTATATCGACACAGAGCAAACCGAACCCTAATCGATCTATCCGGAGTGGCCAATCCTCCGAGGTGAAAATATTTTGCCTTATGCAGGTTTTTACATGAAGTGCATGCATGAATGCATATTTGAGGTGAAGATTTGGAGCTTGAAATTATCATGCCAAAATATTTTATTTCAAAATCGAATGTTTTATTTAGGAAAACAATAGAAACTTTTATCAAAATCCATATGATAAAAGCTTCCAAAATTCATAATTAAACATCACAATTCATATGATGACACACATATAAGTATGATTATGCATGAAGAAAATGACCTCGAAAATCTGCCCCACATCGGATGGGACAATGTTACCACTCCGAAGAGTTAAGTAATTTATATCATTTGAGGTGAGTTCCCTCACATTTGATTTCTTAGGTCTCAACTAACTTCCATCCAAATCTGTTCAAAGGGGAGAAATACTTATTACATCCATAAACTTTATCTAGAAATATAGACTTATCATTTAAGACATTTATCACTTCTAGGTATCGTTTATCCTTTAGTTCATTAATCACTTCGTAATAATTCTTTCTAATGACAACTTTGTACATAAATTTATAATTTATAATTTTCTTACCTAAGTTCATAATTAATGAACTACAACTATCATATAAACTCATTTTCATAAATCGATCATCACTATAGATTTTTAGCATGCTTACCAATAGGGGAAAAGAAATAGTCAACTAATAGCACCCTACTCAAAGCTCATCGGACAGCCACCTATCATGTTCAATTAAGCATATAATAATTCGAATTAGACCCTATAATCAATTCTTATCAAGTATGAAATTAAATCTTATAAATAATTTCGGTCACCAATCATCCTTGCCATAATAATGAAATCACCCGCTCTCTAAATCGGAATCACACCCGTCGAATGCTGAACGTCACCTTCTTCGTTAGTAGCATAATAAAATTAATTAAAAAAATTCAGTTTTATATCCGAAATAAAATTTATTGTGCATTTTCATTCGCTTACCAATTCACATTGAGGATGGGTCGTCGGAAATATCGCCCGATCGGAACTCGAAATTGATGAACCTATAAGTAATTTGTGATTAATTTTTTTTACGGACAGCAACCCAATATGTCTTTCCTTTGTGGGTATACCTACCAGAACGTCGTGGTGAGCTTGACCGAAGTTTCCCGTCGGTTCATCGGAAAAGTTCGTCGAAAAGCCCTAATTTCGGCCTCCTATGTGATTTGTAATAAAAATATGGTTAAAATCCCTCAAAATGATCCTAATCAACCTGAGAATGATGTACAACTCACCAGGAGAAGGATCGGTGCAAATCGTCATCGGAATCGTTGCCGGCGGATTTTTTATCCTCCTCTCATTTTTCCCTCACTGCGTCGCGCACAGTGGACTGATCATCTCATACCATATGTTAAAATGTTCGTCTCATCGTCCTCTTTCCAAAGACACCTCACGCGCAAAAAATGGTGATCGGACGGAGGAAATTGGGTGGCCGGAAGGTGGCGTGGCTGAAGATGTGCTACAATGCCGCTGCGTGCTCTGTAGCAAGTCGGGAGGTGGGGAGAAGAGCGCCTTTTTTTTACACGTTGCTTTATTTATTTGTTTTTTTATGTTGTCTGTCCTTTCCTACACAATGATCAAAGTGCCCCTATTTTTAAAAGTATTGGCACCTTTCTTTTTATTTTTTTCAAGACGTTACATGGGTTGCGATCTCCCTCCTCCTTGGAAGATCTCGCGAACCCTCCTCCGCTTGTTGTGCTGCTCACGAACTATCCTTCGCCTGCTGCTCAAACCCTTCTCTCGCACGTAGATATAGGCTTTTCACCAACTCGAACGTGTTTGTGGGAAATCGTGTGTCTCCATTGTGGAGATTCATCGAATATGCACATGAGAAGGGAACTCGGTTACCTTTTCCATAATATGTTAAACTAAGGAACATCAAGTCTTACAACATCGGCACCTCCCATAAGTCCTCAGCACGCGTCTTCATCATACGGCTTTGCATTTTCTTAGTATACTAATCATTCGATTTTTATGATATTTTCTCTTTTATACACATAAAACCACAAAAATATACTTTAGTTTCCTTTCATGTTATATCGCTATTTTTCTTTACCTCTTATTTTCAACAGCTACTTTCCTTACTAGACTTGCTTCGAAAGATTTCTCTAAGATCTAGCTGTCATCGCTTCCCTGCGGATCGAACCTCAAGCACTAAAATGATGTATCGTACGCTTGCGGATCGCATTTCGATAGTGTAAAGAGATTATAAATTTTAAAACTCCATTTGTAATATTTTCTGTGTTCAAGGGTAACACGCCAGAGTATAAAAAAGTGACATCTTGGACTATGAAAAATTTAGATTGAAGATTTTACGATTGTAATAATTATCAAGTGAGGGCTCTTATTCGTGGATCACATTTGAATGAACATTGCTTATTTCCTTTTAATATGACATTGACATTTTGTTATTTGTTTTAAATTTTAAAATTTAGAAAAATAGAGCTTGCAATTTCTTTCGCCGGTTGTATCCACCTGAAGTCTCATCATTGGGTCATTAAAGCAGATCAAATTTTTTGATCGTGATCTTAAAGATGAAAGAGTGAAACTTGAAGCTATCATTGAAAACGAAAAAAATGTAGAATGTTTAAGAAGTCTGACCTATAACTTCCGATCCAATGTTGTCGTTTTTGTCAAAATCTTGCATAATGTTGTAGAAGATCGAAACATATCATAAGTCCACATGTGGCATTAGAATATGCAACATAAATGAGTTTATACATACTTTCTACATTGGCTGAGATATTCATATGTTCATCTTGAAAATATGCCTCATCAATATTAACATTGTCGTTCGTGTTGGATGACATTATTACTCTTTGTAATCTTATTCAGCCTACAAGAAAATATCATTTATCAACATATAAATTTACAAAAGCTTATATAATGGAAATATGATATTCATCATACAAATTAATTTGAAGCATGGAGATCTAAAATGGATAAAACAACATACAATGAGTGTGTGTAGCAGTACCTGTTATATTTGTCACTTCCTCATATTTAACAATATGCACTCCGCCCTTCAAAACACTTTTGAACATTCCAGACCTCTTCCACTAGCAAGAAATTGAGTTTTAACAACAATATGCAAAACATCAAAAGCAATCTCAAGGATACAATTTCAAAAGATGATGCCACATAAAAGAATATGAATTTATTTGTGAAGGAAAAAAAAGGAAGGGGGAGCATATGTTTACCTCCTTCTAACTGGGGAATATAGATTTGACATCCTCCTCCACCTTTTCCAAAAAGGAAACCGCAACTCCTTTCGGCACATTTATCCCATATAAGCCAGTCATCAATTCAACACCCTATCACAGTACGACATCAAATCCTCTAATCCATGCTACGTGGAACTTACAGGTTTGTAGAAAACAAAAGTCTTGTTTTGTTGTAGCTCTCGCGAAGCAAAAAAGACCTGCAAGAACCTTCCAAAACTAAAAAAAGGCTGAAACGTATGCAAATCTACACATTATTATCCCGATATTAATATGTTATGATACATAATTGCCTTTTGAAGTTTTGCTACACGTACACTGTCATTTTCATAGGTGCAACCAAAGGGTCATGAATCTATACAGTCGAAGGCATAGATCGTTAGAGGGTCGAGTCGGAGGCGCAAATCGTCGGAGGGTCGAGTCAGAGGCGCAACTAGTTAGAGGCGAAGATTGAAGGTAAGGGAGGAGTCGAGCTTTTGGGGAAGACAAACCTGAGAGGGGAATCCGAGCTCGTGGGATGGAAAAAACCAAATAAAAAACAAACAAAAGGAGCCATTCAACAAAAAAATCAAATAAAAGGGCGCCCACATCCCATTCGATTCAATGGTTGGGATGGAATGGTTACAAGTTGTACCATACTTATCCTATATATATATATATATATATATATATATATATATATATATATATATATATAGGATAAATATGGTACAACCAACATTTTTTTGCCTGTTGAGTTCTAACAAAAGAACTGGTGCGTTGATATAAACTTATGTTGGTTAAACGGTTTAGATTCATGATCACTTTAAGAGTTGTAAAGGGTTTGATTTTATTGTTAAATCCATGCCCCCTCCAAAGAAAAAGAAAATTGCCGACTGCTTCTTCTTCCTCCTTTCTAGGTCACGATCTTTTTTTCCCACCAACACTTCTTGCCTCCACGACGAAGCTAGCGAAGCTGCTAAGTTGTCGGGGAATTACTGCGACGAAAGTTGCCTCCAGAAGCAGCAATTGTGTTGCGTTGCCCAAATCTTGTTGGGATGATCTTTGCCTCCCTGACACCTCCAACACGTGCTCTTGATGTCGATGATCGGCAAAGTAGAAGTCGTGTTGCATTACCTAGATCCTGTGGTGAAGAACTTTGCCTCCTTATGCTGCCTATGAGCACAAGTCCGATGATGCCCTCATTTCTCCTTCACAAAGCTCCCTCAAAAAGTCATGCAATGAGAATATAAAACAGCTCCCTCATTCCTCGACGTCCATGATTAGCAAAGCTAGCAGCAACATTTTGATGCTTTTGTGGATTTTAATAGTTACGGAGGCATTGGATTGGAATTAATGTTTCATAAATTTTTAATATTATAGCTTAATTACAGGATCTTATAATAAGTACTTATCTATGCCAATTCTTCTAAACATAATTTTGTATGCCAATTACTTGTGAACTGGCTTGGTGAACTGTCTATGTGGAAATTATCAATTTGACCACCAATGATCTTAGTGAACTATCCATGTAAAATCAAGGGAAATAGCCTTCCCCTCTCCAACATGGGTCTCAATTATTAGTGTTCATTTCTTAATCTTTGTTGGGTGGCAAATCACTTCAGAATTTTATCATGGTGGATTTTTTCATGACATGAATGATATGGTTCATAATCACTTCATGGCTAGTAGATCTCTCCTCCAATGGGTTGGACGCACAAGATAAAATTCTATTTCAAAAGCTTTGTTACATTTTCTTATAACAATTTGAACCAGTTCATTCTATTTCTCTCTCTCTCTCTCTCTCTCTCTCTATATATATATATATATATATATATATATCAATTCTGAAAATTTTGATATTTAAAGATAAATCTTAAATTCACTCTTTGCACCAACAAAATGGAAAAGTTAAATTGAAAATTGACACAAACATTAAACAAATTGAAAAATAGTTCGAGGGCATGCAGATGCAGAGTGAGGATTGAGGATGATAGACTTTTCGCTTGAGGGAATAATTGCGGAGGTGGAGTGAGGGTCATCGGACTCCCTCTCATGATGGTCGTCGAACACCCTCTTAGATCTAGGCAACACAACAGGTTGCTGCTTCGTTGGTCCGGACATCGAGCACATTTCGGAGTCAACTTTCATCGCAGCTCGGCAAAGTAGAAATGGGTCGAAGGCGTCAGGGAGGTAAAGTTCTCACAGCAAGCTCTGGGCAACACAATTTGCTGGTCCGGATGTCGAGCACATTTTGGAGATGACTTTTGTCGTAGTAGTCTCCTAGCAATGCAGCAACTCTAGAGCATATTTCGGCGGCAAGATCTGTAGTTCATCATGGAGGCAGAGTTTAGGGTAAGTAGGAATTGTTGTTAGGAAAAAAGATCGTGACCTAGAAAGGAGGATGAAGAAGTAGTCGACAATTTTTTTTGGACGATTCCGCAATAAAATCAAACCCTTTACAACTGTTAAGGTGAATTGAATCTGAACTATTTAACTAACATAAGTTTATATCAATGCTCCAAATATTTTGTTAGCATTGTACATCCTAAAATGTTGATTGTACTATATATGTATGTATGTATGTATGTATGTATGAGATTAATGAAGGTGTAACACCCCTTAGGTGTAACTTAGTGCAACGCTCTAATCTCAGTCATCCATTTTAGATCAAGGGTCTAGATAACATCCCTGCATTCTCTCATGCACAGGTGCTCGCAATGGGGATGCTTGTCGTCTCTGAATGGGAGGACGACTCTTGATTGCAAGGGAATGTGGGTGAGCAACCAAAGGGGAGTCGACGAGAGGCGCCACATCTCACTACTGCCGCCTCTAACGACCGAGGCCACGGCGGCTGAAGTGACGGTAGCTCTGTGATGAATGCTGGACCCGAGGTTGTGTAGGAGCTCGATGTAATATCCCTAAGTTAATCATGCATGATTAGTTGTATGAATGTGATGTTATATTATCTTATTAGTAATATCTATGAATGTGATGTTAAGACTTGCACTTCAATATCAACTAAAGTGCGAAAATGATGGAAATTTACTTAAGGCATGAAAATGTAATTTTCAAAAAAATAAAAATTTGGAAAATTAAAGTCCCGGTAATTGCTCCTATATATGAAAGGATTCTAAAAGTGATTTTTAAGAATTTTTAAGAGGTGTATGAGTTAGGTAAAACGTAGACACAAAATCGAAAAATCTGTGAAATCGCGATTTTTGTTCTTCGAACAAAAAATTAAATTTTGATTCCTTAGTTATTTATTTTTCTAAATATTTTATTTGAATCCAAATGAGGGGTGATTCCTTATTTATATGTAATGTCTTAAGTAAATAAATAAATAAATGAAAAATACAAAATCATTTACTTGGCCGAATAGCAAAAAAGGAAGGGCAATTTGATCCCATCTTTGGCCGACTTGGTAAGTCAGTTTTCTTTTGCATTCTTATCCTTCAACTACTACCTTTTACCACCATTTTCTGCCCCTTTCACCATCCTTGTCCGAATAGCAAAGGTAGTAGAGAGCTTACTACATGTTGAAGAAAATTTGACAAAGAGAAGAGGAAATTAGGGATTCTCATTTGTGGTGAGTTCATACTTTAATTTATTTTAATTTTAATTACATACCTTTCTAATTAGAGTTTCTGTGAACCTTTTCCATCGCATTCATTTTCGGATTTTACTTGAACATGGGGTAAAACTCATGTTGTTCATGGGTAAGATTAACCCTACCTATGTTCAGTTGATTCACGAATCTTTTAGCTACAAAATTCAATACCTTCGAGTGATCCAAAAATTATGAAATTTATTCGATTGATCCCCTATGAGTCTAATTTCATTGAGCTTTGGAATCAAGTTAATATGATTTCTGTAGACAAAGTTATGCTCATGTCTTTAAGGTACTATCACTTTGTCCACCGAAGTTGCTACCCAAATTTGTAAATTATGTATTAAATTCAATATGTCATGAAATTATTTTATCATTTATGGTGTTATAGATATTGATGTTAGGTTTCATTGACAATTGGAATCACTAAAAAATGATATGTATAGCGAAAGTTATAAATATTTTACCGAGCCTTACTCAGTCTGTCAAAATGGAGCTTAGGGCAGATTATGCTAGTATTGGTTAATTTTATTGTGCTCAATACAAATAGAGAGAAATTCAAGTAATTTTATGACTCGCACCCTAAGATGTCTACAATTTGGGAAAATTAAAATTACTAGAACATGAAATGTTTATTATTTTATATAAATCATAAAAGCAAGGTTACTCAATCTGTTAGGACATGGAAACAACATAAAAGTTAGGCTGAATGTTGATTTTCATGAGAGCAAACCATAACGAAATAGGAAATGAAACTTTTACAGATGAATGTATATGTAATATGAAACTAAATAAAATTTGAATGATGTCATTTGGTTATGTATATAAGAAAATATGGATTTTTCTTTACTATGTGTGCAATCTGTCATATTATTAGGTCAATCCTTATACTAAATAGTTACTTAAGTTATAAGAGTAAATACTTAAGATTCATATAACCTTTGCAATTAATGATGTTTCATGTGTTATAGACTTGTGCCCATATCATAGTAGTAATGTGTTCCTTACTATTATTGTTATAGGAGTAGAAGAGTAAAGTAGGGAAAGGGAAAGGAAAACATTTTGTTAGCCCTTATAGGTAAGTTGATTTCTCCTACTCTATGTTTTCACCTCTTTTGAATTCGGTGTGACATCGATTATTATATGTATTGAATATGTTTTAGAATGCTATGAATTGATTTCGAGAAATGTAATTACGGAAAGTATATGTGATATGATTTGAATGGATTGCGATGAGTGCAATCTTCATTTTGAAATGGTGTTGGATATGATTCATCTTCTGATAGTCAAGAGATGTTTGTGATGTGATGAATCATGCATCGACATCCATATGCATTTGCATATATAATGGTTGGAGCTAAATGCTACATCGTTGATCACGATGGGAGCCACGTCTAAAATCCAATGCATCATTTTTGTTCCCCAAATATGGGATGAGATAGACTGGAGCTAAGTGCCATACGGAGCTAAGTACCACATCGTGAGTAGTCGCGATGGGGGACACCTCTAGAATCCGTAGGAGCCACCTCTAGAATCCACTTATCGCTATATGATTGTTCCCCGAAAGGGATGAGTAGAATGGAGCTAAGTGCTATATTGCCGATCACGATGGGAGCCACCTCTAGAATCCACCTACCGACCATTGGCCAGTTGGTGATTCGTGCATACATACGAGAGTGTTGCATTGCATACACACGTTTGATATGTTTAAGTGATAATGAATGTAAATTGAGTGTAATGATTGTGATTGAAATATTATATATGTATGTAGTAAATGTATGAAGACATTGACCCTGATATTATGATTAATGCATGTATGCTTGTGTCTCTTCGAATTTATTAGATGATAACACATAGCTTATGAGTTATCAGCTTACTGAGTTATTATTTGCTAACAGTGTTGTTGTACACTTTTTTAGATCAGTAGAACTTTTAGGATCGCAAGTGACAGTCTTAGCAGGGTGTGGATCCTTTTTTGCTGCTAAGGTATTGAGAAGTCATATGTCCACCGTCATGTTAGATAGAAGACTTGTAGCTCTCATATTCCTCTGTTGGGATATGAAGAGAGTTTGATATATGCTATGTATGAAAAGTAATTTTGTATCTTGTAAAATGTAAATCCTTTATGACTATATGGTGGTGTAAACCCTAGGGTTGTTCATGCTCTGAATGATCAATATAAACTGCGTGGTTTGCTTATATGTGTTATCATTTTCTTGTATTATATAGAGAAGTTATGCACAATTTTTGTCAAAAAAAAGAGAAATTATTTGATCGTCTGTAATCAGTCGCGAGCTCTGATTTAAATCACCGTTTAAATCGGGGTCGTGACACTCGATGGCCTAGTGGGGGTTGACCGTCGGACCCAAGCCCTCGCCAATCACCAATCCACCAATGGGCTCACCTTGGATCGTCGGCTCCATGGATTTGGGCAGAAACCACCACAAAGGAAGGAGAGGAGGAGGAGGAGGAGAGAGAGGAGGGGTGATCGAGGGCAGCCATTCAACTGCCTGGCGTCGTTGTCGAACAAGGCGAAGGTCTTCTCCCATGCATGTCAGTCATCGCATGGATGGAGGGGCAGAGGTTGATCAAGAGGGAGAGGGGGAGATCGAGAGAGAGGCCGAAGGGAGGTGAATCATCATACTGCGCTCGCCTAGATTGCCGGTTGCTTAACTGCCGAAGCCTTCACCTCGATTGCCTCATCGGCCACCTAGATTGAGAGAGGGAGAGAGGGCCCGATCCATAGAGGGATAGAGGGAGAGAGAGAGGGGGGGGGGGAGGGGAGATCGATCTCTAGTTAGCCATCCAGTATCTCGTGAAATCATGTCAAAATCTCATCTACGATCGCATGAGCCGTTTGATTTGATCTGAATGGTTACTTCATAAGATATGAAGCAATGGGTGCTTCACATTTCCATTTTACCCTAGAGAGATAGATGAATAAAATAACTAATCTGTAACTTTTCTTTAAGGGAAAAGAAATTTTATTACTCAACTTTGATTATGACCATTGCGGTCATTGTACAAAATACTCTGAAGACATCAGGAGAGTTATCCGGCCAAAAAAATTCATCTTGGCCATGCCGGCCTAAACATGCTAGAAAGTATGTTGCATAGTTCGATCTTCTTGGGCAGTGAATACATAAAAAGTTTCTAAACAATTTATGTGATATCTGATTTCTTCAAAAATAGACCTTAAGTGCATGTCCACCGAGACACTACAAGAAAATTGTCAATTTGCGATAGAAAATTTTCGACGGACACGAATCCTTCACATAATTTTCTGATGACATTTGCGACGGATAGAAAAAACCTTCTAAAATATCGAGGGTCAAACCCATCAAAGGTTTTGACGGGAGTTCTCCCGTCGGAACTATCGACGGGTTATCCCATCGATACCGTCGAAACTTGCGAAAGGACAACACTCCTTTCTCCGATTTAGGATTTTCCAACGGCAATTCCGAAGCTTTCGACGGATTTTATTTGTAAAAAATTCTGAAGGCAATTTTTTCGTCGCAAGCATCCGTCAAAATTTGGACATTTGAGAACCGTCGATAATTTTTTCTGACGATAAAATTTCCAATTAACTACTGTCCGTCGAAAAATCTGACAAAGAGACATTTGCGACGGATTTCAAAGGTTTTGTGATGGATATATCCATCGTAAAACCGCTAGTGTGATGAGTAATTAATTTGTAACTTAATTAATAGCCGATTACATTAATAAGTTGCATGGTAGACGAATGGCAATTAGCAGTCATGTCCTCCAGGGCCTCCATAGTAGACGACAGTAGCATTCTCGTACTCGACGCTGTAGCAATCTCTGTTGTCCCAAAAGGGGTAGAGGCCATTAGACGGCCAGGGGAAGAAGGTGTTGTCCGAGCTTATGACCTGGAGGTTCATGAAGGAAGCGGCCTTCCCCCACCCTTCGTCGGCGAAGTGGCCGCTGCCCATCTGCGTCGTCGTGTGCGTCCCCTCCAGCTTCCTCTTGTTGAGAACGGCGCCGCCCCACTTTATCACATCCGCGTGCTCGAATCCCCCGTTCACGAATATGCTCATCGGCCAGTAGCCCACCGGCTCCCCTTGGATCACCAGCCACCACATCTTGTTGATATCATCCTGCATGCATGCATTCATGCATCAAATTAAATATCCATGAATCATTATCGATATACACTTTTTGCACACAACTATCAATTTTACTGTCCGCATGATGTATGTACAGTTGCTGTTATGTGGTATAGTTATCTAGAGTCAGAATTATATTGCTATATATACCTTGTTAATAGTTGCTGTTATGTGGTACAGTTGGTCATCGTAAGCTGATACAGGCTCAAGTGCATTACCAAGTACATAGGCCTTCCCGACCTGAACGAAGCCTGGGCAAAGGAGGTTGTAGCAGCCAGTTTCATGATACCCATCCGTCTGCATGCATGTGAATAAACAAGGGTCTTGAACCGGCAATGTTTTTTTTTATTTTTTTTATTTTAAATTGAACAGATTGATCCAGTAAGTTCAACTCTAATGCGGCGAGAGAACCGCCTCGGATTAATGTTAAAAATTGGAGATGAATGAAAAATTGAAGGAAATAGGACAAATGATAGCAGAAGGACCCGGACGTTGACTAGAAGAACAAAAACATCAAAATTAAAAAGAAAACAAAAGGAAAGTAAACGGATTAAAAATTATAAAGCGAAAATGGACGAAAAAAAAGGAATTGAAATGATTAAGGACTGAAGAAAAAAAATAACTGTAGAAAAAGATCGCGGTGCCAGAAAAATTAAAATTATGGGGGAAGAAAGGAATGAATAAGAAAAAAAATGAAATAACTTTATTTTCTAGACAAAAAAAGGTATTAAAAAAACAAATCAATAGAAACGGCCATAGATTTTTAAATCCAAATTTTACTAAGCATCATATATACACACATGTGTAACATATATAAATGATATCTTACGGTCCAATACGAGTAAAGTCGCGGCCTTGCATCGCCGTACAAGGAAGGATTAGCCTGCAGAAAATCAGAATGATTCAATGATTCGGATAATAATGAATTAATTAACACAGCCAATATGCTATATATATAGTGTGTATGTGTGCGTATATTATAAATTAATTGTATTGTTGTTCACCAGCCATCCGGCTTCAATGAAGTTTATGCCATCTATGCCGTCGTTGAGCTCCATGTTGGCATGACTCCACTCGTCGTTCTCCACCTGGACAGGCCAAACGCCTATGTCAGCTCTGGCTCCATTGTAGGGCCCAATCGCCAAAAACACACCTGCTCGCTGCATGGACAAGGGATCTAGTTCAGATGTATACCCGATAATAAACGATCTATAATATATAATGCAAGTATACGACACCATGCAAAATATAAAACATTGCATCATTACTGGTTATATATATATATATTATGATGGATTAATTAATTACTAACTAAGAATCTTACTTCAACTAATTCATAGGCTGCAACTGCATCATTGCCCGTTGCAACGCGTCTTCCAAAGCCCTCCAAGGAAGAGGCTCGAATGAGATCACTCTTCTGCACTCGTCGCATTGGGATCGTTCCATCCGGGCATCCTTCGTCGCTCTCTTGCCATTTTGGTTGAACAATACGATGTCGTCTGGAGTTGTTCAAGATTTTGCCCGTGTTTGGAGACATCTGATTATGCATCATCACATAAATTTATTTTGATAAATTAACTTATATTGGTAAACCACAACTAGACATCCAAACGTCACTGCATGCAACCTTTTCATCTTACAAGAATAATAACATAGTAGAAAACTGTATATCATGCATGTAGACGTCAAAGCATAATGAACATCATGATACATATATTCACAAAAGGATACATGATGAGTTGGAAGGAAAAAAAAGAATGGGCACAAACTATAATCGTATGGTTCTTCAGGAGGGGATGATCGAAAGCTGGTTGTTCATAAATATTAATGCAGTCGATCATTTCTCCGTCATCAAGCTGTAAAAAAAGAATCGATCAACAACTTGCCTTCCAACCAAGTCTTTATATATCTACATAGACACACACACACAGAGAGAGAGAGAGAGAGAGAGAGAGAGAGTGAGGGTGCAACAAGGATCGTCAAAGCTGCAGCAACACAAGTCAACATGGCTATGCATCGACTTGTTCGCGTCCATGTAAGTAGTAGTAATAGTAGTGTGCCCATTGTGAACCACCCTATCGATACAAAGTTGTGGACTCGTTTCGATCGATCAGTTGGTATATATATGATGAATATTTATGACAAGCTATTTATGTGACAATATTATATATCTGTGCGTATAATATTATATGCAGAATGCATGCATGCTTCATGGAGTGCTGCCTTATATAACGTGGTGGTACTCAGTAATTGCTGTCTTTCATTTTCCGCTGATCAGGCAAATTAAAATCGAATTCAAATTAATCAATCAGCATCAATTTGGGCATTTGGGTGGCAATAATGATGATCACAAGCTATCCCCTAGAAGACGTAATAGATTGAACCTCTCAAGATTACTTAAATTAGTTTGAAAATTCACATTACAATAAATAAGTTATATAAAGAGGGAGATTTAGGCAAACACTATTAAGTTAAGGTGTATTTTTTAAAACTCAAACTCCTTGTAATACACAATTGCAATTACGGCCTTATAATTTTGTATTCATTTTTAATGATTTTATTTTAATTTTTGCATGTAATATCTAAATACCTTGCCTGTTAAAAAATATTAAATGTTTTTCCTTGTTAAATTAATTTTGTTTCAAATTGACTTCCCTTATATTGATAGGTTCCCTGGTTCAACGTAAATATTAAACTCAAATCTACTTATAATATAAAACTTCTTTATAATTTTATTTGCATTTTTAATGTGATATTCAAATACCTAGCCTGTAAAAGAAATTATTAAATAGTTTCCTTGTTAAATTAGTTTTGTTTCAATTTGACTTCTCTTATATTGACATGCATGTTCGCTGATTAAATGCAAATATTAAATGAAATTGTGAAGCTACATTCATTCTGATTTTTTAATTTATATTTTCTAACGACATAGCTGCTAAGTCATTAATAAGCTAATAATTATTTTTTTAATAAATTTGATTATAAATTAAAAATATAAACTGTTTGTTCTAAAAGAGTGTACGTATAAGCAATTTATATTCTTTTTTATAATACTCTCTAGTTAATTTATTTTCTCTTTTTAGAATAGTATTTAATTAATTTATATTTCTCCTCACCGATATATAAATATATATAAGAAAAAAAATGAGTGTTACACGCTTGTCAAGCGATTTAAGACATTTTTTTATTTTTTGATATTTTTATTTATTAATAGCTTAGAGAACTATTGAGGATAACAAAAATATTTTTAACATAAGAAATTATAGAAAATGACTATATCTATTGTGAAGGATAATAATGTGCAAAAGTTTATAATTAAAAAATAAAAAAAATATATGTATAAAATCACTTGACATGTGCGCTTGACACATAAAGTGTGTGACACGCTCATTAAATCCATATATATATATATATAATATGAGAAGTGAGAGCATGAGTCTTTATCTATTTTTGTAGTTAAAGGATTCACTATTTCATAATTTTTTTTATAAAAGGACTCTTATTTATTAAGTAGAAGTGGTGAATTGTCCTCATACATAATATGGAGAAGATCCTGAGGAGGACCAGGATCAGGATCATTCTCCCAAAAAAGATCAAAAGGCAAGCCTCGACCAAGGTTAGCCAAAAAATCCATGGGACGATGTGACAAAATCGTTCGCGGTAGATATGATTACAACGAAAATCTTTCAAAAGCTCAATGTCATGCCATATGTTTCGTACAATGTTCAGTACACTCCATGGGCAATTGGTCTTCCGAAGAATAATGTCCGCAAGTTTGCATAATCAGTCCCACAATAGACCCGTTGCTGCCCCAGCCGCGTGCAAAGACGAATCTCCTTCATTAATCCCCACGCTTCAGCCTCAAGAACAGTCATAACGTCTTTCCTCAATGCTCCTGCACAAATGAAACCACCATTAGAAGTTCTAATAATAAAGCCGGCACCCCCGCCCATTCGGATCCGGTAAAAGACCCGTCCGAATTTAGACTAATCCAACCCGGTGGAGAGAGCTCCCACGGGGGGGGGGGGGGGGGGGGGTGGAGGGTGTGTGATAGTTGTCAGACATTGAAATTCCAACAGAATCATAATACATAGCCCTCTCCCACACAATCACTGTCGGAACCCATTTGGACTGAAAGTGAGCCTCATTTCTCGTTCCCCAAATATTCCACAAGCAGAAAGCATACAAAGACCTCAAGGATGTCCTAAGAGCCGGCTCAAGATCTATCCCTTCCTTGGCCCAGTCACCAACTGGCCAACTTATTTTATGACAAAATTGGTATTGAGTTTGTTGTGAGAAAAAAAGCCCAGATATCATTAGCAAAAGAGCATTCAAAAAATAGATGAACATAAGACTTAAGATGAGTACGACAGAGGGTACACATGGGATTAATATTGGGGTTGAAATGTATTAAAACATCTAAAGTAGGTAGGCGATTATATTTGAGCTTCCACAAAAAAAATTTAAGTTTCTGAGGGCCACATATCAATCCAACTAGGCTCACAGGGCAGTGAAAGTGGAGTTGCTTGGCGGCATAGATGATTATAAACCGATTTAGTTGTAGCATATCCATGGATATCCATCACCCAAATCCATCTATCATCATTGGCAGTCACAGGTAAGCAAAAGGAAGTTATAGTCTTGACAAGAGTAGGACCAAAGCGTTGCATAAGCATAGAAACATTCGGTCACGAATGAGATGAGATACATTCAGGGAGCATAGAGGCATATTTACATTAACATAAGTAGGCATTAAATTCATAGAGCAAGAAAAAATCCATGGATCATGCATAATATTTGTACTTTTGTCATTACCAATGTACTTCCTAAAACCATCCCTTATATTATTGAGCATTTGTAAAATGGTTCGCCAACTCCAAGCCTGAATTCTAGAAGTGTTAGTATTCTGCCAAGGATGTAAAAAATCATACTTATTGATGATCAATTTGGTCCATGGGTCCACAGAACAATTCGGAACATTTAACACCTTCTTAGCAAGCATAGACATCAAGTGCAAGTTTCTTACCCCCATGCCACTATCAGAGGGAGGGAGTTGAAATTAAGTGCATGCCCTTGTTATTCTCATTTGACGACCATAAGAATTTTCTACTTTAACTTTTCAAGCATAACGATAATTGTACCAAATACATGAGTAAAGCTAAAAGCATGAGTGGGAAGAGCATTAACTACAGATTAATCAAGGTCAATCTACTAGCTTGATTTGAAAGCTTTTTTTTCATCCAGATAGCCTAAATGTTAGCTTTTCAACAATGAAATGATGTTGTCTCCTCGGTACATACTTGAAGGAGATTGATGTCCCTAAGTACATAAAAGGAAAGGCACCAGCTGAGATCCCCAGGCCCCCACAATGGCCTGTCTGCGCCCAGAGGAGAGCTGATGAGGTAAGAAGACATGAGATTTATCAGAATTAATGAGCTGATTAGTGAAAGAGTGATATAAGTGCAAAACCTTTTTAATGTTTTTATAGTTTCTAACTATGGCTGCTGTACAAATTAAAAGATCATCCGCATAAAGAAGATGGCACAAGCTGAAAGAATTTATATTGAAAAGCAAGATCCTACCATCACTAACAACAAGATTGATCAGAGATGAAAAAATTTGTGTAACTATAGTGAAACTATATGGAGCCAGAGGATCTTGTCTAATGCCACTATGACTGGGGAAGGAGTGAGACATGTTACCATTAATAGAGCAATAGAATTTAGGTGATCGTACACAAATCATAATCCAATTAATAAAAACACTAGGATAATTCATTTTAGTTAGAGCCTTATAAATTGAGTCCCATAATACTCTGTCAAAGGTCTTGACCATATCAGCTTTAACAATCATATATTTTCTACTTCCTGAGCCCATTGAGTGGGCAACCTCCTGTACAAGTAAAATATTATCATGAATTGATCATCCTGATAAAGTAGGTTTGAGTCTTATGGCTATGATTTTAGCTACAATTCTATACAAGACATTACACAATGCAATAGGTCTATAATCAGTGACTCTTCTAGGCTGAGTGGTTTTGGGAATGAAAATCAGATTAGTCATTGCCCAATCATTAGGCATGTGCCCAGTTATAAAAGAAATTTTGGATGAGTTTAGTGATGCCATTACCAACAATATTCCAGTAAGTTTTATAAAATTCGAGTGTGAATCCATCCGGTCCTAGGGCCTTGCCCGAGGCTAAACTCCAAAAGTTTTCTTGATTTCCTCAAGTGTGATGGGGGAGGTAAGATGAGTGTGCCATGAACTAGGTAGAGTAGGGAGATTAGGCCAATCTTCAATAGGAATATCATGGCAAGAGATGGGCTTCCAAAGATCAGAGTAGTAATCCACAAAAGTATGGAGAATGAGTTCTTTTTTATTAATTATTGTGTTCTTATCCAAATTCATAATTTGTGTGATTTGATTTTTGTGGTGCCTTACAATGGTGCTTAGGTGAAAAAATTTCGTGTTCTTGTCACCATGTTGAAGTCATTTTATCCTAGATTTACTTCACCACTTTAGGATGATTTGGCGGAGGAAAGTAGCATGTTTGTGGTAGAGGGTTCTAAACCTGATAGAATCCCCATGAGATAAACCAAGAGCATGGTCAATCCTCTCTAGGATGTAAATTTCTTGCTTAACCTTCTCAAGTCTGAGTTCCAGAGATCTTAGTTCTTCTTTGTTCCATTTTAGTATCCTATGCTTTGTTTCGTTGAGTGATTCGGCAAGACTAGTATTGGAAGTATGTTTGTCCCAAATATTTGTGATTATGTTATGCGGTGTCTCATATTCAAGTCAAAAGTGTTCGAATTTGAAAGGTTTTTTTTGTTTTAGTTTTATTGTTAGTTGAGAAGAGCAAGGGAGAATGATCAGAAACACAACGCAACATACAATTGAGAGACATGTTCGGGTATTTAGTCAACCAATGTGAATTAATAGTACCCTATCAAGTTTGCAATGAATATGAGTAGTACCAGAACGATTGTTGCACCATGTATAGTGACCATCAACACTTTGCACATCAAAGAGCCCTTGCGAATTGTTAAAATTATTAAGTAATTTAACCGATTTTGTGTATGTAAATGGTTGTCCCCTTGCTTGTCATTGGAAGTGACCAGTGCGTTGAAGTCTCCCGCGACCATCCATGGTGTGTCATCGAGGTCCAAGGACGACAACATCCGCCAGAGATCATTCCTGAGACTAAGGATAACACTAGCATATATACAAGTAAGAATGAGAAGTTATCAAAAGAGATAATAGCGTGAAGGTATTCCGAGTCTTGACCCACTACAGTAACCTGAGTATTATTGTCACACCAAGCCAAGATGATACCACCTGCATGCCCGCTACCTCTCTGGAAGACACCCTGCCAATTCGAACCTAATATGCAGATGATGGTGGAAGATCGTCGAGCATAAGCATTCATTTCTACTAATACTATCAGGTCCGGATGGTGAGACTTGATAACGTCGGAGAGGTGGTCTTGAACCTTCCCCTGAATGCTCCCGACAATTCCATGTTATCAATTTCATGAGTTGAGGTCGAGGGTACTTTGACCTTGCGACGACATCTTTCTACCCTGCATAGAAATATTGGTGTTAGTTGTGTCAACCAGCATGTTTCTTTTACCTTTATGTTGTACCTACTTGTGCCTATTTTTAAACGTCAGTGGCACAACTACATCAACTTTTTTTTCGCAGCTTGTTACCCTTGACTTCCAATCGTGATGGTGGCAGCTCAAGTATGAGTTCTTCGTCCACTAGCTCTTCCTCAGTGTCAGATTCCTCATGTGCCATTTCCATATTTTTTGGCAGGCGCTCCTGCACGATCTCAACAAAGTTATCATGATGATCAGGAGTCAAAGTTTTGCTCAGTACCAAAGTGGGAGCTGGGGGAGCGAACGGAGATGGAGAGGGTCTGGTTGTCGAGGCCGGGAGGGGTTGTTGAAGAAGGTACGAGCCGGAACGGAGGTTGAGGGGTTCCCACAATGGTGGGGAAAATAACATTTGGGGTGAATGCATTGTGTGAGGGTAAAGGAGGCAGGGTACGAGAGAGTATGGTCTGAGGAGGCACATCATCAGATACCCGAGCCATGTGAGGAGTGTCAGAGCCATGTGGAAGAGTCTCCGTAATATGTGAGTGTGAGTGGGGAACAACTGTGTTAGGTTTAGGCGAGCGTGTATTTGACATTAGCTCCTGATCGTTGATTCCAAGAGATTGATCTATCCGTTGAGAATCTACCTGTATCTCTACCACATGATTAAGATCAGAGGAGTGAAAATGATCTGAGGAGGCCACCTTTAGGGTTGAGAAATGATACTCCATACGCGGCGGTTCACCATTTTGAACCGAGCAATGGAATTATCGTGGCAAACCGGGTTGGCGGCACGGCGCAAGTCGTGGTTGCGCTGAGCAGAACTCAAGGGCTGCCGTCAGCCAGCCATGGGATGCAACATCCAATGCCCGTAGAGAAGAACACTGTCCCCAGGCCGAGAGGCTCCCGAGCTACTACTAGTGCCATCCAGACAAGTGCGCGTTGCCGCCTACGAACAAGTTTCGAAACGAAGGCCGATAATATCGCATTTGAAACAAAAGGTGAGCAAATTTTCATAGGTAACATGCTAAAAATAACGAGTGTTGTTGGGTAAGCAAACTCAGATTCCTTGCTTCACTTGTTTCGCTAAATCCATATCGACACATATGCATGGAGAGATACAATGGTGACCCATGAAAGATTCCTCGTCCACCTGGACAGAGCCAAAAGAGGCTGCGAGACGATGTATTATCGTTGTAGTGCACAGTTCCCACGCTAGCCCTGGCAAATGTATCCAAATGGGGATGGAGCTGGGGCGCTCTTCCAATGGCCGGAAGAAGCTCTTAGCCTGAGTGATGTGCAGCACCTTGTCCTTTAGAGTCCAGGGCTGCTGTGCCAACACCTGCAAGCGGTCGTAATCCTCAGTAAACATAAACATATAATACATATTAGTTATTACCCAGTTCCATGAGAGAAAGGTGCCCTTTCAGCTTCCAGAGGGAGACAAGATCTTGACACAGATCGCCATGTGAATCCATGTGACCGGTGATATGGCCCATCAAGCAACGCGATAAGCATTCTGATCTCTGTGCTGTTTCATCTACAGGGATAGCAACCTCCTCGGTAATAGTACTTTGTATGCTCCTAATCTGATTAGGGGTGATAAGGGAGGGGGGTCTAGATATGGCCGTGTCCCTTAACAATTGAAGCCCAAGATGCCTTTGGTTGTGAGGAAAATGGGAGTGATGTTGCTGAGTCAAAAGATAGGGCAACGGAGTTTGTGATGTGAAGGGAAGGGGGCTGGATCATTTGAGAACTTGGGGGTGGGCTGAGGGATGCAGGTGGGGAAGGAGGAAGGATTTGGTTCGCAGAGCTTGGGAGAGGGGGGAAGGGAGAGGAAGGTGGGTGGGAAGAGATATCGGGAGGCTTCATTTTCGCTTTGTGCGCAACTTGATTTTCTTTCTGGTTTCCTTCGCTTGCACCTCAAGACCTTTCATAATTTTACTTCTATTATTATTCCTTATCCACTTATAACTCATATGTGCACACGGCAAACTCACCATTCGTAGATGATCATTGTTCATGCTATGCGAAGAGGGTGGATGAGTCTCAAACATTCCAATTATTACTCACCATATGTGCATATTACACAGAAGTCCATCATCTTCATTACTACTCATTTATCACTTATTAGTTATGAAGTAACCATAACTCAGATTATAACTCAACATCCATGGGATCATTGTGCTTGTTAGGAAAAGTGGGAGGATGCGGCTCAAGCGAAAGCAGGACCAATTGAATGAACTCACGAAAACTGAGTCCGGACACAAGGAAATGTGAAATGGTCAAATTGATCGATCGACTTGACCGACGATGGGTCCCAATCTATTAGCAACAATAACGACTAAATTTTGGATTGAACTTTTTGAAAATCCACCTCCCCTCCCAAAATGGCCATATTTTCATAAGGCACCTATAAAAGTTATGAAAAAACTTGAAGAGAAGTTAGCCATGAAAGGAAAATCATTCTACAACTCCTTCCAAGTTCATATCACATTTATAATTTACTTTGTAAATTATCCCTCCCCCTCCCTCCTAACTCTAAGTTTTGAGCATTCATTGTAAATATAGTGTTGGAGGAAATTTCTTGTGTACACAATTTGTAGTGAAATTAAGAACTCTTGTAATAAGAGGTATGACTGCCTTTCGAGAGAAGAAGAAGACGTGCAGTATAAAAAGGGTTCTCCTCACTCTATGAGAAAGAGAAAAATAGTAAAACTCTAATGATCTCAATGTCAAAATGTTAGAGCGCAAATATATAAGTCAATAAGTTGGAGCCAAAACTCAACATGTTTTGCATATTGAATTTGCACTTCTAGCTTATCTGTTGCCATTGCATACTTATTTTCACTTGGTTTTTCAAAAATAATTTTCAGCTTTTCGATTGCTGTTATATACACCAATTTACCTCCCTCTTCTCTGGTACTTTTCCATCCCACAATTAGTACCATAGTACAATTGCTCTTGCATTAATATTTAATTATCTTTATAATCATGACATCAAATAGTTTTATTATGTTGGGCTCAATGCCCTTTTGGGCATGAATCATGTGTGTGCGCGACCCACTTGGGGTGAAGATGCACGCTCACATGCGCGTCTGTTCGCCCTGAGCGCAGGATTGCATGCGCAGATCGCGTGATGATGTGCATCGTGCGTCCCTTGTGTGATACGCACACAACGCGTGTTGTCAGCACGCACGTCGCCAGGCAATGCCTATTTGCCCTCGCCCAGGTATCCCTCGCCTATAAAAGGAGACCCATATAAGAAGTACATGGGATGCTTTGCTATAGGTTCATTTAAAGGTACTTATGTTGTGGTCAACTATTCCATTCTCCCAACATTGGGTCTGCGGTACTGAGGTACAAGTGCGTTCGTCCAATGTTCGTAGAAAGGTCTCGACGATTCACTTTTGCAACAAGAGATATTCCACAATCTCTAATTTATATGTGTTATAAATTTAACATTGGTCTCGGAGATTTTCTATTTTTTTCTCGAATTCGTGATTGTATCAAAAAAATAATATTTATTATTATTTGGAATATTCACATCTTGATTGTATGACCACAACAGAGGGACAAAGTGATCTTTGTCATCACAAATATATTATGATTGAATATAGACCATAATATATATAATTTATTTTAATATTTTGGCAAAAATTTTCAATTCTTTTTTCTACATGTGTTGCAACAAAAATTGAAAAATTGTTCACGCCAGCACATGGCATGTTAGGAGGGCTCAGAATGGAAGCAATGATGTTGCCCAATAAATTGTTTTTCTTTTATTTTTTAAAATTTTGTCAGAATATTAAAATAATTAGAATATATAAAACATCTATTTTGAAAATTTGAAAAATTAGTAAAATATATTTTTTGCTTAGAATTTTTTTTATAAATTTAAAATCTTGCATGCATTTTAACACTATTAAAAAATTATTGATTTAATGTAATAGTTAAATGATTTAGATTTGCATGCTAATGCCAAATATTGTCAATAAATGTGTCATAAATAAATATTACCATTTATGTATGCCATAATGATATTTATTATTGTGATCTAAATTCAATTACGGAAGGTATTTAAATAATTTGAAATTGTATTTTGAATTCAAAATTGGTATAAAATTTATTGTAAATAATTCCTTCCTAAAATTTTGACTATGTTAAAATTTGTAAACTTGAATTCAAAATTAATATGTTCACTTTTATTAAGCATGATAACTTGCCTAAAATTTAAAATTGAATTGATCACATAAATTAAATTAATTATTTTTGTAATAATTAATTATATATATTTTTTGCTATGTGCTGAAATCAACGTTTCATGCCTATAACAAAGAATAATTAGTTGGTCCAATTATATAAATTATAAGTAATTAAATGATGTGCGACAGTGTTAACACAATTTTTTTCTTGATCTAATGTTAAGGCGAAAGATAGTGCACGATTATTTAATTGGTACCCCTTGTGAAAGAGCTCCCGTTGCACAAGTACTAATTGTTTTGATTAGATTAAAATAATTTGATGTTGCACATGAAATAAATTTTGGATATTTTTAATTATAAATTAATTAAAAATTCATAGAGTAGAAATTAAAAAACTTAAATTAATTTTGTTGCATTGTTGATATAATAAATGATAATATTTATTGAAGATAATGGGAGATGAGTGGGAGTATAGCAATCTCTCGATGTCATTACTTCAAAAGTATTATTATTTCATTATTTGGTATGTTTGTGGACAAATTATAATATGAATAACACTGATTTCTCCTATTTTATAATCAAAATATGCCATGACTTTCAAAATAATCATTGCTGACATAAACAAGAATGCAAAACTAAATGACAATAATTATGATATTTGGTACTGAAAGGTCTAATATCTCTTAGAAGAATAAGAAATCATTAATCATGTCATCAATGAGCCTACATCTAGAATAAATACTCATTGCCAAAGAAAAATGGAGGCATATCAATCTTGGACTAAGAAGAATTGTATTGATCGCATTACATTACTGATTACGATGAACAATTTTCTCTTGTGCGAATTCAAAGTCTATAAGACAACATTTTAAATGTGAGCAGTGCTCGCAATAAGTATGAGATCACTATGACCACTAATCGTCATATGCTCATGGTTAAATTTGACTCTTATCGTACGTGACCAAATCACACTACAAGAAATTAATCAATTAGGGACACACGTATATTGACTTTAATGCATCACTAATTTGGCATTGAATAATGTAGTGTCGAATTAGCGCCGCCTACGCATCATTGTGATGCCAAAGGTCTGACACTATTTGCATTGTCGTTACTTGTTCGGCGCTAAAGCGGCGTTGGAGTGCTCGACGCTCACGCAACGCCAAGTTGACGTTAACATGACGCTAATATATATGACATTATTTTGATGCCAGTATGATGCTAAAATAATGCTTAAGTTTATCATCATTTTTGGCGGGTGGCATTACCTAGATGCTAGCGCGATGCTAAATGGCGTACACAAGTTTAACTACAACACTCAATCATGTGCATGTTCTAATCAGATTCATCAAATCACACATTACACATTATACATTAAGTTTACATAGACATTTAAAATTACATATTCTAATCAAATTACACATTACGATCAATTGGCACCGACGTCGCCACTGAGTTCATCCGCGGCATCAAGAAGTAGATCATCGTCCTGCAGTGCCTCAGCTGCGTGTGCACTGATGGCATGAAGTCGTCGACGTTGAACAACTCAACCAGCGTGAGCTCGACCACCATCTCCTTGAACTCATTGACCTTGGAGCCCTTGGTCTCGAGCAAGGAGGCAGGCAACGACAGTGGACACATCAACGATGCACGGTGTCAAGGAGACAAGCGGCGATAGCGGACACATTGGCGGATGGCGTCATGGAGGCAATCAGCGGATGACATCAGGGAGGTAGTCGGCGGCAACGAACGCGTTGATGGATGGCATTGAGGAGGCAGGTGGCAGCTGCGGACGCGTCAGGGAGGCAGTCGGCGGCAGCGGACACATTGACGGATGACGTCGAGGAGGCATGCGACGACAGGGGAGAAGGGGTCAGAGGGAAGAAGGCAGGGCGAATGTTCCAGGCATTTAAAAGAGGGAGGGTGATCGGCTTAATCAAAAGAGGTGTTCCAAATCGTCGGATTAAAAGAAAGGACAGTCAGGATTCGTTTCTTGATGAGCACATTAGCGACGCCAATGATGCGACGCTATTGAGTCATTACTATGATGATATGTTATGCCAAATAGCGCCGAAAGTTAGCGACTCAAATTGTGACGCTAAGTTAAAATATCATGTCGCATTGGCGGCGCGCATTCGAGATGCTAATTTAGCGTCACGCTATTGTGGCGCTAATGTGATGCTAAAATAAAATCGTCGCTATTGCGACATTGACGTGGCGCCAAACTATAAGTTATTTATTAACTATAAATTGATTAAATGTATATGTGTATGTATATGCATGTATATGTATATGTATATATCCATGTATATATGTACAAATGTGTATATGTATGTATATGCATATGTATATATCCATGTAAATGTAACATGTATATATGTATGTATATGTATATACATTTATGTGTACATATGTATATGTAATACATGTATATGTATATATGTATGTATGTGTACATATGTATAATGTATATATGAAATATGTATATATGTATAAAATTCGATAATCATAAGTCGATCAAATGAGACCATTCTAAGAAGTCCTGAGAGGTCCAATTTTTTAGAAAGGTAAATTGTAATATTTTTTAGGTGCACGAAGCAAAATAAAATATTTTGAATACTCTTTTTAAGTTTGGATAAAAAATTTCTAACAAAATTAGCATTTCTAAAAAAAATTGAAAACTTTATGTCAACTAAATAGGATCACTCTCAGCGCTTCCAAAAGGTTCAATTTTTTAAAACGCACACTTTTAGATTTCTTAGGTGGGGCATAAGTTTTGATGAATTTTTATAATTACAAAAAATAAATATTTTAAAAATTGGAGGAAATGAAAAATGCGTGAAACATGAAAGATTTGCACCGCCCTATCTTCCCGAGCCTTTCAAAATGCCTATTTTTTTCATGACAATCCGAGATAGGACCGTAGAGAATCGACCGTTTATATTTCAAAATTTTATCCATTTTATTGAATTTCTTTCGACCTCCGATAGCCGTGATTCTTGTGCAAGTGGACAGCTCACGTCGATCTCTGTGAGTCTGTAATTTTCGTTTTGACTGATCCCCGTCGGACTCATGTCGATGACCATCGGAAGCCTTTTTGTTCCTAGGTTCTTAACTCTGACATCTGACCTCCTAAAGTCGCAAAAAAATACTGAAAAATCTTTGTTGTAGTTATCTAGGGGACATACAAATTTTGTGATGATCCAACGGTCGAATCTCTAGAAATCGCCATTTGAATCCCATGGAAATGAAGAAGCACTATTCCTCCAATTTTGAAATTCGGAAATTAGAGTATAATGTATGTGTACCATGGTATATTAATTGTTGTATGTTATATAATATAATAATATAGTATAATAAGGTATAGTATAGTACTGTATAGTATAATAAGTGTAGTATAATATAATATAGTATAGTATAGTATTCTAGAATATACTATACAATTTATAACATATATTACCAAAATAGCACAAATTAGCGTCGCAATCCTTCGACGCTAATATAGTGTCACAAGTGTTGACGCTAATATAGCATTGCAAGTGTCGATGCCAATACAACGCAAGATGCCAACGCTAATATCGTCTCTTATTTCAGCATCAAATTAGCGTCGTCATTGTGGTGACACTAAATTAGCATCGCAAGCTTGCGACGCCAATACAACGCCACCATCTGTCACACGTTTTCTAGTTTTTTTGCGTGATAATAGCGCCAAAATAGCATCTCGGTGGCACTTCATTTGGCATCGACATCATTTGATGCTATGTAACTCTAAATTAATGATATAAAGAGGCAGTTAGCGTCTATTTTTGCCGACCCAACAGAGACACTATTGTGACGCTATTAGCATTGCATTGTGCGGCGACGCTAATTCGCATCACTAATCGACATTTTTCTTGTAGTGTCATACGATGCAGGAGCGAGTACAGAAGATGTCTAATATGATTCATGAACTCAAGAATGTGGGATAAGTGTTCGATGGCGAGCAATCGGTGCAAAATCCACTCTCTTCCTAGAAGTTAGGAACCTTTAACTTGATGCAAAACGAAAGTAACAAACTTTTTACCAAACTATTCGCCATATTGAAATGGATGATGAAACTCTTTAAGCCATGAATCAATTTTTTAAAGTATTAGTTACTAAAAATGATAGACAAATAACTAATTCCCAACTCAAGAAAAAGGATCGTTTGTGTTACAACCGAATAAAAAGAGCGAAGATGTTGGACAAAGGAAAGCCAAATGCCGTCAGCACAAACACGGAAAACGTGATGGCAAAGTGGATATAAATAAAGTGAAATGCTACAATTGTAGTAAACTTGGTCACTTCGTTCGTGATTGCATTAAGCCTAAGAAGGTATGTCCTAACAACGATTCATTTGCTTATATCTTCGATTGTGCCTTAATAGCTGAAACTCATTCTTCGAGCATTGCAGATTTAGGAGCCATAGACCATGTAGCAAGACAGGGACTTCATGAAATTTCATCAAATAAGTGTTGGGAGCAAATAGATCTATGTTGGTAACAACGAAAATGTTGAAGTTAAAGGTATTGGAACGTACAAATTGGCACTTTGGAACAATTAAATTCTTTATCTTCATGACATTTTATATGCTTTAATTTTTAGACAAAATTTACTTTTTATGTCATCATTACAAAAACTTTATTATGTAATAAGTTTTCAAAGGAAACAAATGATAATATGTCTTGACGATGTTATTCTATGCAACGACTTTCTCAATAATGATTTCTATTTTTTAAATATAGCATATGTTGTTGATAGTTAATTTTTTGTATAATTTGTTGATATGAATGAAAGCGTCAATATTTAACATGCCGGTGGGATATATTGGTCAAGATCGAATGAATAAACTTACTAGAGAAAACGTCTTGGAGTCTCCTGTAAAAGTTAATTTTCAAATTACGAGGAATGTCTAGCTGGCAAGAAAACAAGAACACCATTTGAGAAGAAAAAATGTGTCGAGTACCTATTACAATAAATTCATTCAGACATATGTGATACAATGTTGTATACTTGATTTTTCACAAGTCTGAAGCTTTGAATTTTTTTGTATGATTCATGAACATGACAAAAAATCAAATTGATCACAAGATTAAAATCTTATGAACCGACCGTGAATGTGAATATCTCTCTCGCTTATTCAAAAAGTTATGTGATGAAATGAATATAGTTAGACAATTAACAATACCAAGGACTATGCAACAAAATGGTGTTGTAGAAAATTGAAATCGTAGCTTAATTGATATGGTTCGATCCATGACGACACATGATAATCTTCTGATTTCATATTGGTGATATTCACTATTGATTGCTACCTACATTTTAAATCATGTGGCATCGAAATCGATTGCTATCACTCCCTATGAATTTTGAATAGATCGAAAGTCTAATCTTAATTATTTGTGCCATTAGGGTTGTGCAGCATATGTTTTGAACAACTATCATAAGTATGAAAAGTTAGGTCTACGATGATATTAATGTATCTTCATAAGATATTGTGAAACATCTAAAGGCAATATATTCGTAAGTGAAAGGAAAGATGGAACAATGACAAAATTCAAAAATAAAGATGTGACATTTATAGAAAATGACTTCTTTAAGCATGGTAGATGAAGAAGAAGATCTTGAGTTGACGACACAAGTAGATCAACTTATTGAGAAGTTTGTCTTCTTCATCTCATAGATTGATCCGAGTGAGAGATATTCACAATCGTCAACTGACGAACCTAAAAGTTCCATCTAACGGATTATAAGAAATCATGTTTCACATCGAAGATTTGAAATTGAACATGGACCACATGAATCCCACATAATAAATCTAAAAGATGAAATTGAGCCAAAATTTGTTAAAGAGACTATCTAGTCCCTTGTTAAGAGAAAAAAATGGATTGCGACAATGTATGAAAAATTATGGTTCACGAAGCAAAGTCAAGTATGAGACTTGATTGATCTCCCATCAGGGCGTAAGTCAATTGAGAACAAGTGAGTTCTCAAAATTAAATGTGGTATGGATGAATCAAAGATATAAAATCCCTTAGTAGCGAAATGTTTCACCCAAACAATAAGTGTTTACTATAAAAAAATAATTTGCATATGTTGTAAGGTTTACTTCAATTCGCTAATATTAACTATACTCACACATATGGAGTTAGAATTTACATCAAATGGATGTAAATACTGTATTTCTCAATGAAGAATTAGATGAACAATTTTACATGTGTCTTCGTTATAAAAGAAGAAGATCGTAAAGTTTATAGACTGTGCCGTACTCAAATAATCATTTAGATAGTGCTATCTTTAATTTCATCAATCAATCATTTCGTATAATTTTAACATGATTGATGAAGATTACTATGAGTATGTTAATATATGTGAGGATATTATCTTAATGCTATATGTGGATGACATTTGGATAATTAAAATTTTTTGTCATTACTATTAAATAATGGTTGTCCTTCGTATGAAGGATAGGATTAAAACAGCATATATATTTGGTGTAAAAATCTAACAAGACCATGACAAATGACTCCTTATTTTATCATAACAATTATGTATAAAGAAAATTTTAGAAGACTTTTATATGGACGATTGTAAAACCATTCTTATTATGAAAGACGAGATTTTTAAGTCTGGACACGTGCCTTAGAATTTTAGAGAAACAAAATGAAATGTACAATGTTCCCTATGCACACTGTGTACTTGATCAGACATACATTTTATTGTTGCTGTAGTTAGTCCGTATTAGGCTATTACAAGCCATTAACATGGGAAAACAATGAAGAAAATCATGAGCTACCTCCTCCAGGTCTTGCACTATGCTACATGGGAAAAGTCTATGACTCATTGGATTCATCGATGCCAATGAGGTTGATGATGTTGAATAAAAATTCACCTGAATACATTTTCTTGCTCAGCAATGATGTTGTTACTTGGAGTAGTAAAAAATAAGATTGCATGACACTATAACTATGGGGTAAAATTCATAACTTATCCAGTGGCAATATAAGAGGCTCTATGGCTTAAACAATTTCTTTAAAACTTGAGGATTTTTTATAATACAATGAAGAAGATGATTCTTGATTGTGACAATTAGACATCTATTATTTATATGAAGGACGGAAAATATCATTACAAAGGAAAGCATATCGACAAGAAGTATAACTTTGTATGAGACCAAAAAGTCAAAGGGAAAATCTCAGTAGTATATATCAATACACAAAATGATTAATGATCCGTTCACAAAATCATTGTCTAGATAGGCATTCTTGAGACATATAAATGTCTTAAGGCTACGTAGATTTAAATGTAATGACGTGCTCAGAATTTTTAATGAACAAAAGATCATCTTTTGATGAATTCATTGTTATAAAATTTTGTTATGCATGTGAAAAATATGTCGATCAGATTTGAGTTTGTTTTCTCATACGAACAAATGCTTTCAATGGTTAGGAAGCTATGAGCGAAATGAAACATGTGAATCATAACATGATTATAGAAATATATTGAAACATGAGTTTTCAGTAACACAATATTGTCTGATTGAGAAAGAAAGAGGTCAAATGCGATATTCAAACTTGACGCTATAAGAGCGATCAATTTGAAAACTCGGGTAAGGCATTAGAAGGTAGTGACTGGATTTAAGTTTGTATTATGTATAACTTTAAACAGAGTTAGACATACACTTCTTTAGTGGGGGTCTCCATCGTAGTACTTGCGTTACCAAGTATGTTAATATGACTTAAAAACATGATGAATTGGTTAGTTCAATGATCATCACAGTGCGAGTCTTCGACAAATATTTGTACATGTCCTTAGGCTATTGACTATGTTTTAAGAAAATGAATTAGTGCTTACTACTTTAGCGGAGTGGTCAAAGATGAAAAGTAAAATAACTATTGAGCCATATATAGGAAAGCAACTAGTTCACTACTAAAAAATAAACTATTTTTCTTATATTAAAAAATATAGTGTATATAAAATTTAATTATCGTGGAATAAGACATATGTTGTTTTGGCTATGCTGTAAGTAGATTAAAGCATAACAAGTTACATGATTTGAACATTTTATTGGCTCATATGTGAGTTATTATGAATTCCTAACGGACATGACATACACTCTAAAGATATTGAGCCATTGTGAATTTTAACATGTCTCTTTCTAACTCTTATAAAGAGGCATGCTTGTACTCGTAGGTTGTACGACATATTTATTATTTTTGGATGAACGAAAGAACAAATAAATGTCCAATGCGGACAAGTGGGAATTGTTGGGTTGCATGCGCGACCCACTTGTGGTGAAGAGCACGCTTGTTCGTGTTGAGCACGTGATTACGCGTGTAGATCACGCCATGATATGCATCGCGCATCCATTGCACAATATGGGTGAAACGTGCGTTATCAGCGTGCGTGACACGTGCGATGAATGCGCCCCTCACCCAAGTATCCCTCGCATATGAAAGGGGACCCATACCAAAGGTCATAAGATGCTTTTATGTAGGTTTATGCAGAGCTACTTATGTTATGGTCAAGTGTTCCATTCTCTCGAGGTATAAATGTGCTCGTCTAATGTTCGTAAAAAAGAAGTCATGACGATCTGCTTCCATAACAATAGGAATTCCATAATTTTGATTGATATGTATTATAAATCCAATAACTCTAGATGAAGATAAATTGACTAACTGTTCATCTCTCTATAGTGCTTTCAACGTTTCTTGTTAGAAGATTACAATGCAAGTATATATATTCCTGCATCGATATAGATATTTGGAATGCAAATCGAAAAAAGTTTTAATTTACATAATAAATCATCTTTGAAATACACAGTTAAAAATTGTCAAATTGGATTGGAAAACTAAAAGTAATATTTTAAATTATGTTTAAGATTCTATCAAATTTAAGTATACTTTCATTTGTCAAAATGGTCATAAAATTTGGAGAAAAATTATTATTACAAATGAAATTAAACAAAATATTTTGAACCATCCATATTATTTCTTTAAGATGTTTGACAATGAATTTATAAATAAAACGATTATTTATTTTAATAGTATTGCGATTTAATTTCTTTGACTAGCCCCTAATTAACACACAAAAAATTAAGAAAATTCTTGGGTTCCTCTCATGGTTGAGTCTTGACTCAATTAAAGAAGATGAAAAAGCAAATGGTCCGCGTAAAAAAGCTAAATGAAGAATGGAAAAAGAAAAATGCCAAAAAACTGACATGTATAGTTCATAAGCAAGAAATTGAGAACTTTTTTGAAAAAAAATTATGTAAGTTCTTATTAATGAACGAATTTTTTTTCGTATTTTTTCCAAAACAAATGGATAGTGAGAATCCAATGGGAAAATATATCACGACTTATATAAACCCTTTCTCCGCTTCGCGTATCGGGTGGCCGTTACACGGGGGGCTTTGGAAGTTTATCGTCTCCTCCGGCGGTGTTTCCAACCGGTGGTCGGAAATTTTCGGCTCTGAGATGTACGCCGACGACGACGAAGACTATGGTGGCGTCAAGTCGAAGAAGAGGCCGTGCTGTATCTCCCATGGATTCTTCCGATCGGCTTCCAGGAACCCTAGCCGTATAGCTGTCGTCCACGCCGGTGCCGGTCGCAGCCGTGGGGTGGCCGGTACCGAGGGATCCTCGTCTCTCTCGGAACCTCCAGGTCTCTCCAGCTCCGACGGCTTGCCTTCCAGCTCGTTCCCTCTCCTGTGCCCTGGGGACCGGTGCTTCACATGTGGCGACGTCCTCGCGGCCGTTGAATCCTTCGCCCGCCGCATCCGTCGTGTTCTCGACGGGGGAGGCGATCCCGATCTCATCTGCCCTGAAGGTGAGGTTTTATGAACTCTGCGTCTTTTTTTGCTCTAACCACTTTTGAGTCTTTGATCCTACAATCCTTCGAACATTTCGAAGAATGGGCCATGGCTTCTTAGCTCGTACAGTTGCAATAGCGGTGACGTTATTTGATATTAGTGCAAATTATAAAATGAAGATGTTATTTTGATTGCTTTATTGAAAGGAAAAAAAGACCGGTGAGGGTTTCTTTGTCGTGTGCTAAACTTTTGTTGCACCAAATTTCAGGGTTTTTAAATGATGCAAGGCTAGTCGCTGAAAGGAAGAGCTCACGGGCAATGAGACATCGCATACCTCAAATAGTAGGCGTGCACATTCCTCCGTCTATAGAATACATTGTTACTGTCCTTGCTATCCTGAGGTCAGGAGAGGCCTTCCTTCCTCTAGATCCCTTATGGCCAGAAGAAAGGATCTTGTCAGTTATTTCGTCTTCAAATACTGCACTTATTATCACTTCCAAACCATATTTCCCAACTGATAGAAATGAACAATTGAATTCAATAAATTGCATTGTGGATATGACGGGTTGTCCAGCTTTGCACTTGGATATCGGAATGAACCAAAAAAAGGACCTTTCTCAATATGATCTTGTCTGGCCCTGTGAGCACGGACAACCAAGAAAATTCTGTTACTTAATGTATACTTCAGGTTCAACTGGAAAACCAAAAGGTGTTTGCGGCACAGAAGAAGGTACTCTTTTCATGCTTGGCTTACAAAGGCATTATTCACTGGTTAATATCCGCCTTGTGGTTACTCTAAAAAAAACTATTCGCCTTGTGGTTTGGTGATATTCATAGTTGGCTAAGATGACCTTGCTTTTTACTATTTGAATATCTTGAAGCTATAGAGTCAGTTAGTGCATCTAATTCTTGGATGCTTTCCTTTCTTCTTATATGTGTTACTTAGGTGCTTAAATTCATGCACCTTTGTATTATATATCAGAGCGGTCCTTATACAACTGCATCACACATATATTGTAAATGTGTCAGGAACGACCCTAACTGCCTGGATGTTTCAGCTGTTTCATTGTTCATGTATAAAAGTCATATGTTCTATCTGGGGACACAAACATGCAAAAATATTTCCATGTATCCTTAAGTGGATCTTTTCTTGTACTTGAGTGGTAAAAAGTTTGTCCTGCTCATATTTTGTTTCAGCCTTTTTTCCATTTTCAGTCTACACATTTGTACATTTTAACACAGATAATGAGTTCACCTCTCTACCCATTTTTTCTATCTTAAAAAAAATAATCATTAAAAACATGGCTTTGAGATCAAGTTCTTAAGTGTCATATTTGCTCAAGTTCATGTACTTGAATTGGAATTTTGGATTATACTAGCCCTCATCTTCAAAATATCTGCAGGCATTTTAAACCGTTTTTGGTGGAAGCAAGAATTAATTCCCTTATCTGCCAAGGATATTCTATTGTTTAAGACATCCATCAGCTTTGTGGATCATTTACAAGAATTCTTATGTGCGCTGTTGACTAGTACAACACTTGTGATTCCTCCTTTTTCTGATTTAAAAGCTTATCCCGCTTGTCTAATCAATTTTCTTGAGGTATGTTGATTCATAAATTACATTGTAACTATTATTGGCTGGAGGAATTTTGGATATCTTCTTTTCTTTGACTCATGTTTCCTTTTGATATCACTGAAATTTGCACTTTGATTACATTGCAAATTTGCAATATTATCTTAAGAATATGAAAAGTTTTGTAGACAATATCAGAAACTTGGAAATTTCTGTGAATTCATACATTTGTATAATAAATCTACAGAGTCCACCATGTTTTTGCATAAATCAGAGAACACAACATTATTTTCTTTAAAAATAATACGGTGTTATTAAGAAGATAAAGCATTACCCCTGGTAATACTTGGTTTCATGTAGGCGGAGGGTCCTGAGTCTCCTGACAACAAAGACAGATTATCACTTTTTACTTGCTGGTTCTGAAGTTATTCAAACGTAGGCTTAAGGTTTTAAAGAAAATATGTTTCTGAAACCTATTAGGAAAAATCTTATATGTGCTAACTAAAGTGTTTCATATTCAGGATGGTTGCACAATTTGATATCAGTACAGTGGAAGAAGAAGAAAACTTTGGCATTAACAAAAGTCCTGTATTCTGTGGGCTGAATTCAAATGAACAGAAAGAAAATTTCGATGTGAATGAATAATTACATAACAAACATCCATATTCTGGGGAGGAGATATATTGAAGATATACATATTCCCATTTGTTATTATGGTAGTCAAGAAAGTTCTAGTTATACCGAAGGTAGAGAACATACTTCTAGCAGAATCAAAACAATTGTTTCTGGAGTAAATTTCATGAATAATTATTGGTTCTCAACATGGTCATTGAATTTTATTTGATAACCAACAAGTATCAGATTTTAATACTCTTACAGTTATGGTCATCCTAACCAGTTATAGAAGATTAATTGATTCAAATGTCGACGTGGCACCCTAATCGGTGATAGAAGATTAACCGATTAAAATACTGATGTGGCATCCGCGTCAATATTTTTCTCTCCTCGACATCAAATTTTTTTTAAAAAAAAGGTGCAAAGACTGCATTTTCTCTCTCCTCCACCCAAAATTTAAAATAAGAAATAATAAAAAAGCATGAGAGGAAAATGCTGAAGTGACACACTTTTTTATTTTTTAAAAAATGATGTGGAAGAAAAGGAAAATGCTGATGTGGATACGATGTCCAGCATTTTAACATGTTAACTTTCTATAACTGATTAGGATGATCACAGCTCAATAATTGTTGAGTAATTGAGTTTTAAAATAAAGTTTGGTGATTGTGTTGGAAAAGAAGTATGATTAGATGATCGTTTGTAAAATTTACTCTTTTGTTTTTTGAGAAAGTTGTAAAGTTTACTCATTGTTTCTACCATGAACACTCTTCTCACTTGGAGAGCATCTTATGTTGCATTTTTAACACAATGACTATTGTAAATATGTCACTTCATTTCTGGACTTGGAGTACTTCAAATGTAAGGGTGGCAAAAATCCCCGAGGGGAGGGGATCTCCGTGTCCTCGATTGAAGCCCTGATCATGGAAAATTTTCTCAACACGAGGGGTGAGGGGGGGGGGGGGATGAGAGCTTACAATCCCAAAATTAAGATTAAATTATTTAATATTTAATATTTTTTGAAAAATTATTGTATGTGATTCTTAATATTACAATGAAATGTTGTCTTGCATTATATTAGATTAATTATATTTGAATAATTAATACATATATTTATTACTTTATTAAATTTTTAAAGAGATTATTAATTATTTTTTTATAAAATATTAAATGTTTTATAAAAGGGGATGGTGATTCAGGGTGAGATAGAACTAGTCCCGTCCTAGGAATCAGGGGCAGGGACGAGGGCGGAGACAGGGTGGGGATTCTCTCCCCCACCCCGAATGGGGATGGGTGCCACCCTTATTCAAATGTTCGCTATTTTCATGGGTTGTAAAAGAAAAATGTGGACAGGTCTAAGCATGAAACTTTGATTTCAATGAATCTCTCAAAAAAGAAAAAAAGAGGAAAACTGAGGCTTTAGTTAAGCCTATCTTCATGTAAATATACTACAAAAAGATGTTGGTTTTCATTATTACATGAGTCTGTTAACATTTATTGCTCTTAGTACAACTGATTACATGACAGAGATATGAATAATATGTGCAAATAGCAATAAAGTCATGCTATTTTCTATTATCTTCTGATGTGGTAATTTCTTGTTAAAAGTTTTACTTTGTTTTGGAAATAACAAACCTTTTTGTTCATAATGTATTCTTTGAGCTAGGTAGCTTCTATTCTTTCAGGGTGTTGAAAGTTTCAACCTTACCTCTTTCAAATGTTTAACAGTTGAAAAAACCTCTTGTCCAGCAGAAAGTTGGAAATTGAAACTTTCCCTTTTCTCAGGTATATCATATTACACGATTGATTTGTGTTCCATCCTTGATGAGACTAATTCTCCCTTCTTTAGAAGGCTTATGTTTCCAGAAAGGCAGCTATCTAAAAGTGTTGGTACTTAGTGGGGAAATTTTTTCTATATCTTTGTGGAATAATCTGCGTCAAATTTTGCCAGAAACAACTATTCTAAATCTTTATGGAAGCACAGAGGTCAGCAACTAAAACTTTCAGGTTTGTTATACTTTTTGTGTTTGGAACATATTATCTTGATGAAATGAAATGGAACACGAATGAACACCGCTTGCATCTTCTGCGAAGACAACATGGAGGATATAGATCACCTTTTCTTCGGCTGCCCAATAGCACGAAGGACATGGCAGGATTCTGGATGTGATTGGTTAGATGTGAGCTCTGTGATAGCATTCTGGCGATCATTTAGACAAGGCGGACATGGTACCAATTTGCAGGTATATGTATAAAAAAGACAACGAATCAAAGCAATTGCGATTTTATGGGCGATATGGCGACAACGCAATGATTGCATTTTCAAGGGAGAAAAATGTTATGTTGATAACATTCTAATAGAAGCTAGAAACTTGGCGAGTGAATGGGCGAGATTATAAGATATGTTGTAATAGATACAAGTTTTTATAATGAATAAAAAATGGATGTGAGCATCTGGCTCACATCCTTTATCTTCTAAAAAAAACATATTATCTTGATGAAAATATCCTAAACATCAGTCACCGTGTTGTTTTGTGGGAATAATGTGAACTCATCAGTGGAATCAGAAAACTTCTCAAACCAATCAGTGAAATCGGAAAGCTTTTATTCTATTTCACAACTTATTTTTTTATTTAACTCACATCCTTTTTTCTTTCTCCCATTTGAAATTTTCAAACAAAACATTTCCTTTTGCTAACTTGTCTATTACATTGTTGTTAAATGGAGTGTCCTAGAAGTATCACTAATGATATGTTTAGATCCCTTTTGCTAACTTGGTGATTAATTATTCATGTTGTTTATAGGTATCAGGTGATTGTGCTTTTTTTGATTGCAAAGACTTGCCAGGGATTCTGGAAAATGAGTCATTAACCAGTGTGCCTATCGGACGTCCTATCTTAAATTGTGAAATTGTTCTCAATGGTGAAGCAAATTCATCTTCCGAGGGTGAAATATATGTTCGTGGAGCCTGTTTATTTTCAGGATACATTGATGAGCAGTTTAATAGCAATGCTGAGGACACTGTAAGTGCATTAAGTTTTAGAACAGGTGATTTTGCGAGACGCTTGAGAAATGGGGACCTTATGTTCCTAGGGAGGAAAGATAGGATTGTAAAAGTTAACGGGTCGCGCGTTGCTCTTGAAGAAATTGAGAATGCCTTGATGGAGCATCCTGAAGTGAGTGAAGCTGCTGTCACTTTTCAGCAAAATCATGAAGTAGACAACCATCTTGTGGCATACTTGGTGATGAAATCTGATGAGGCACTCCAGAGTGATACTTTACCCTCCACAAATAAGAGGAATTCTCTTAAAGATGTCGCATCATCTTTAAAAAATTGGTTGGTCAAAAAGCTCCCATCTGTCATGGTTCCTAGCTATTATTACTGTATTGGATCATTGCCCATCTCTGTGACAGGGAAAATTGATTATCAGCAGTTGAAAAATTCAACACCTATGGCAAAGCAACATGGCACTGAATCCAAAAAAGTATATTCCAATGAAGAGCAGTTGCAAATTATCAAAGAGGTTGAACTCATTTAACTATTTATCAATTACTCTTTGATCTACCTTGTGCTTTCAATATTTTGGGTCTTTGTTGACTACACTTGTCCTTTCTCAAGCAAAAAACAACACTTTAGTGGCATGATGTAACATAGGAATATCTCGACAATTTTGGTCTGACATCTCTTCTTTGGAGCAGAAAATGGTTCTTGAAGACCTACTCACTTTGACATGCCATCTTAAACCATTGCTTCCATAGACTCTGATTCAGCTTCTATGAAGCTTCTGTCTTTCCATGTTTAACTTAATTAAAGATAGTACTGTCAGGTACATGTCAAAGAGACACTTCTTTATTGTTAGTCAAGTTTCACATTTAACTACTACTTATTCTTCTTGATCAAATTCACTACTCCTAAATGTTTTCAAAATTTTAAATTTATCATTGGAGAACATCCTATAAATCCTGCAATTGATTGATGTAACTAGATCATCTTGCTTTTTATTGTTTCTTTTGTCCCTAAGTTCACTTGCAATGTTTGTTTGTTAGATTTTAATTTGTAGGTATTGATCATGGTTTCCTCAGAAAAGGGATTGATCTAATCGTGGTTTTTTCATTAGGTTTTCTGTGAGACATTGCTGGTCAAAGAAGTTGCAGATAATGATGACTTCTTCGTGATTGGTGGTACCTCCATTTCTGCTGCCCAAGCTGCCTATAAGTTGGGGATTGATGTGAGGTTGCTATATACTTTTCCTAGTCCTCTCAATCTTCTAAATGGACTAACAGATAGGAATGACAAAACTGAGAGCATAGTCAATTCAGATGATAGTTATAGGAAAAGATTGAGACTGGATGATCACCTGACTCTCTCTTTGAAGGCTAGAGGGGTTACTCAAAGCAAAACACCTGATGATTTTGCTATCAGAAATAGCAAAATTCAGAGTCTGGCTAAATTCCAGAAAAATAAATATTCCCCTAGTATTATTGGATATTCTCGGGAAAACAACTTCCCTCAGACTTCCTTAGCCATAATTTGCAACAATATGAGCAGTTGGATTTCAAATTTCTCGCCTGCAAGGTGTTCATTCAGCAGAAGCAATCACTGTTTTCATGAATCTGAATATATAATAAGTAATATGGATAGTATGGGTTTGTCAATTGATGTTCTAGCATGTAAAAAGGTTTTCTTGCAAGAGCTGTGGAAAGTCCCTCTTAGGTCTTGTGTTGATGCATCACCACTGATCGTCTTGATGAATGGCAAGTTGTATCTTCTTATTGGTTCACACTCCCACATATTTCTTTGCACCGATGCTCTCTGGTAATTAACTATTGTACTCATGATTTCAAGACTGCTTTATCTTTGATTTGATGAGTTGTTAGCTTTGCAACCTATATTTTGCTTGAAACATGACACGGAATTCCTTGGTTTAATTTAGCAGAAAAAAATACAAAAATCAAAGTCTGCACAACGTCAGGATATTTATGTTTGATTAAACACTATGTGCAGTCAATAATCAGTTTTTAATGACAATCCAAACATTGTTTTCCATTCAAGATGCCCCTTATATGTGTTTATAATCTTATGTGCTATACTTGAAAAAAAAATGCACTGCAATCATATTATGCAAGCCTAATCATGCTGGATCTTGTTATCATTTTTTTGGGGTTGTAGTGGCGCTTTACAATGGGAGATTAAGTTAGAAGGTCGAATTGAGTGTTCAGCGGCTATTGTTGGTGATTTTTCTCAGGTATTAATTGTCCCTTCACATTGGCTTTCTGATTTGAAGCTTGCAATCTGATTGCAGCTTTATGTATGCTACTTAATTTATGTTTCATGAATTTAAGATAAGTAATTGATATAGGCAATTTGTAGGTAGTAGTTGGCTGCTTCGCAGGGAATATCTATTTCCTAGATTTTATGACTGGAAAGGTATTGTGGCAGTTCCAAACTGATGGAGAGGTATACAAATTCTCTCATTTCTTAAGTGTTAAACAAACTTGATTATGTGTACGGGAGATGGTTATGGATTTAGGAGTTATATCTATCCCCTAAACATCATTAATGAGGTATGGGGATTTCTAGAGATTGTTGCTCTCTAACAAATGTCATTTTATTCTTATGATGACAGACTTGGATGACTATTGATCCCAGAAAATAGTCCTTTTGCGCTCTAAAACAAGTTATCCTATACTCCCATATTTTACTTGCTCCATTTATCATGGAAAACTCTGTTATGTACAGTAATCTTGTTCAATTGCTTTTGCCTTGTACCTTCTCAATATTCCATACCCCATCCATTTCATCATGACATGGATGCTTTGGGCGAATATGAGGAGTAATGTTTCCAGTATCTAGATTATAGTGATTAGATATTTGGTTGCTGAGCCATCTGGATTATCTCTCTTGAAATGTAGGATGAAAATATTTGTCCACAAAATATATTATAAAGAAAGCTTTGGAGTTATTTTTAATTCGATCCTTCTATTTGCCACATTTGGCTGTTGTAAATCAAGATTATGCAGAGATGCAGATTCCCAATATGTTAATCTGTCCTTGGCTTTCAATCTTTATCTTCTCACGAAATGTCCTTGTGTCACAGGACACAGGATGACTACAACATTTGTCTAATAACCATTTTCACCCAAAAAGAAAATCCTGTATCCTATTGAGCACATTGGTATGTTCTATTCGAATGATGTGCAAGAATAATTTATGCCGTGAATTCTTTTGCTGCTTAGGGTTAATTGTTTACTTCATTGAAATAAGGTTGTATATGCTAATGCTTATTGTCCCCTTCTATTTTATTGTCTTTTTCGAGGTGAAAGGTGTTATGAGGAGAACAATATTTTGTTGCTCAATTATTGTTTAGAGAATGGACTCTAAGCTATACATTATGGTTCTTTTGTACCTAGAACTTACCATGCATGTAACATGGCCAGTAAATTGTTAATAAAAATGTGGATGGATTTACAAACTCTTTTTTTCTTTTGAGGAGAGCGCGTCCTCGGCCGACGCCGGGGCGTGGCGGTGTGGCTCTCGCCGCGTCGCCGCCCCCCGGCGGTCGTTGGCTTTACAAAATCGACAGTGATCCATTACCTTGGAAGACTGTTACACATCGCAAAGAAAAGAACTGTTACATATTAGATTGACTTGTGATTTGTGATCATTTTGAAGGTTAAGATGCAGCCATTTGTGGACGAGTGCAGAACTTTGATATGGTAAAATTTAGTCTTGAACTTTAAACAGCATCTTCACACTGAAATTTTGGGTGTGTGCATGTATTAGAAACCTAATTGACGGAATGCTTTTCTTGATCCCTTCTCCTTTTCCCTAACATTGTTTATGTTAACTTTAGCACATATTTTTATTGTGGCAAAACTTTGTTATAAAGGCCAAATAGTTTTTATTCTCATGATCCAATCTCCCAACGTGCCTTGCAGGTGTGGATCACATGATCATTTTCTGTACGCCTTTGATTATAAAGAGCATCATTGTATTTACAAAGTCTCTTGCGGTGGCAGCATCTATGGTTCACCTACTATAGATATGGTATGTTTCATAAACAAATAATTTGGATATATTTGCACAAAGGCAAGCATCCTTTACCTTCTCAAAAAAATAGTGTGGATTTGTCATGTCTTTTAACCTGTATTATGGGATGAATGTTCGATACTTAAGAGTACTTGTTTTTGTTGTGTGCCTTCTGCTGTTGGTTCTGTCATATTTAAGATAGGTTTCTCATTATCTGTAATTCTCATTAGAATTGGTTAATCATATATTCCACATTAATTTTTATGTTTGTCGTAGTTATCTTTCTTCTTGATTTATTCTCTGAACTTCCTGCTTGTGGCATGCTATCATAGTTCCAATGAGGCATGTTCCTACTCGATATAAATTTTGTGAGTGGGTTATGCCATCGAGGTTGTGCTGTAAGATGCCGCAATATAACAAATTATGTTGATGACATGATTTTTTAATTTGCCTGACTTATATGGATTTTAGTCTTTTTAATTAACATTTTAGACAACTCCTATGTGTTCACCAAGAATTTCTTTCATATTCAATAAGAATATCACCTGGATAGTTACTATTGAATGAGGAGAGGAACTTTTACTTAAGTAGTGTAAACTTTAGTAACTTTTATTAGCATGGTGCATTTGGTGCTTGTACTTTCTGGTTACTCTCCAAGACTTGGAGATGCAATTTGATAAGACACCAACTTTGAGAACATAAATGAAAGCAACACAAGATGGAATTAAAAGATAACTGTCCGTATGGAGTGGACAAACCTCCAGGAATACAAGGTCTAACAACAAAGCATACACTTAAACAAATACTAAACATATATTTATAGGAATAAAGAAATAAACTAACTAGTAGTGCTGCAACTAAAGAGGACATGTGTTGGTAGTGTGCTGGCAGTTAGTGGACATTTACTAGGCAGGTGGGGTAGTGGGCATTCACTATGTGAGAAGGTGGTTTGATGCTAGTGGTGGGAGAAGTGGGATACTTCTGTTGATAGAGGGACTCTATCAATATATCCCCCCTGAAAAGACGCCTTGTCCTCAAGGCAGAATGGACTCTTCCCAGCCAACTTCTTCAAGATATTGGCCACACTTTTTGACAAGTGACTCATAAGTTGAGGTTCCAGCTGTGTTGAGGCAGATTGTATGCAGAGAATTTTTTGATGAAGTGGTTGAATCAATGCCTCGTAACTTGTAACGTTTGCCTCGCCAATTGAAGATCATAGACATATCATTCCAATTAGCTTGTACAGTATTGAGAGAGGCCAACCATTTGATTCCAAGTACCACATCCGCGCCACCGATGGAGAAAGGATAGAAATCCTGAGTGAAAGTAAGATTAGATACTTCTATATCAAGGTCCTTACATATTCGATTGCAACGAATAATGTCGCCATTGCCGATTTGAACCCCAAAAGGTGGAAGTGGATGAACATGTAAATTCAGTTCCTTCACTATTGCCTCTGCCACAAAGTTGTGTAGAACCGCTATCCACAAGAATAATAATTTCTCTCTGCCCTATTTTGCCTAGTAGCTTCATAGTGTTGCATGCTCCTTGCCCCAAGATAGCATGAAGATATATCTCTGCATGGTTTGAGGGAGCATCTTCTTTGCTAATTAAATTTTCTTCCTCCATAGTGTCTTCAGAAACTCCGCCTATATTTTATAGCCGGTCCCAAGCCCGGATAAAGGAGGGTTGTGTTAGGCCCCGACAGCCAGCTAAAATCCTGTCGAATCTTATGAACATGAATTAACGAATATATTGTGTTAATGCTAGGTCGTTACCCGTAAGTAACGCACTGTACAGCTAGGGTACAGTGATAAGAGAGCAAGAGCCGCTGCATCCTCGCCTGAATGCAGTGTTAAATGAGCAAGGGCTACCGCACTCTAATGGACGGAGGCGGTTAAAGAAGCTAGTTCATGAGATAAGGTCAGATTAGGTTCTTGGAACATTGGGACGTTGAATGGGAAGCGCCTCGAGGTGGCACAAGTAATGGACCAGCGTAAGATTAGTATCTTATGCTTGCAAGAAACTAGATGGGTAGGAGAGGGAAGTAAAGAGATTGAGGATCTAGTATCTTATGCTTGCAAGAAACTAGGCGGTTAAAGAAGCTAGTTCATGAGATAAGGTCAGATTAGGTTCTTGGAACATTGGGACGTTGAATGGGAAGCGCCTCGAGGTGGCACAAGTAATGGACCAGCGTAAGATTAGTATCTTATGCTTGCAAGAAACTAGATGGGTAGGAGAGGGAAGTAAAGAGATTAGGTTAAATGGTTCCAAACTTTGGTACACAGGTAAGGTAAATGGAAGGAATGATGTTGGTATTATCGCGGATGCAGAATGGAGGAAGAATGTTGTGGAAGTTAAAAGGATTGATGATCGAATCATATCCGTGAAAGTAATTGTTGGAAAGGAGACTATGAACATTATTAGTGCATATGCACCCCAAGTAGGAGCAGAATCACATAGAGAAGTTTTGGGCAGATATGGAGGGTTTGATTGAAAGTATACCAACAACCGATAAAGTTTATATTGGGGGAGACCTTAATGGACATGTTTGTAAAGAGGCAGGACCACATGCAAGAGTTCATGGTGGTTTTGGTTTTGGGGAGTTGAATGAGGAAGGACAAACTATTATTGATTTTTCTTTAGCATACGACCTTAAGATTATCAACACTTGTTTTAGGAAGAGAGGAACATTTAATCACATACAAAAGTGGAACTCATAGGTCTCAAATCGATTTTTTCTTGACAAGAAATACTGATAAAAGACGCTGTATTAATTGCAAAGTAATTCCTGGGCATGTGGTGACTACACAACATAGATTGTTAGTTCTTGATATGCAAATGAAATGTATAAAACCAAAATCCCGAACAGTTTTTGATCGAAAGATCAAGTGGTGGCAGTTAAAGGGGGAGAAGCGAGAGACTTTTAGAAGTAAGTTATTAGAGGAAAGTGTGTGGGAGTTAGAAGGAGATGCTAGTATCATGTGGGAGAATGTGGCAAAAAAGGTTGAAATGGTTGCTAAAGCCATTTTAGGAGAATCAAAAGGTTTTGGACCACGAGATAAGGAGACTTGGTGGTGGAATGATGATATCCAAGAAAAGGTGCGTAATAAGAAGAATTGTTTCAAGGCGATACACTTGGACAATAGTTCTGACAATTGGGAAAAGTATCGTTTGGCGAAAAGGGAGGCTAAGAAGGCAGTTAGTGATGCTCGTGCTAAAGCATATGAGGGGTTTTATAAGGAGTTAGGGACAAAGGCTGGTGAACAAAGGATTTACAAGATTGCAAGGAATAAAGAGAAGGAGTCGAGAGATTTGGATCAAGTAAGATGCATAAAAAATGAAGTTGGCAAGGTTTTAGTTACTGAAGGAGATATTAAGAACAGATGTGAAGAGTATTTCTATAAGCTATTTAATGATGGATGTGAAGGTTCCCGTTGTGATTTGGAGGACTTGACAGTTAGCGAATGTGAGCTTAATAGGTCATTTTATCGTAGAATTAGTCTCGGAGGTTAGCGAAGCTCTTAAGAAAATGAAGAATGGTAAAGCCGTTGGACCGGATGGTATACCGATTGATGTTTGGAAATGTTTAGGAGAAAAATGTTTGTTGTGGTTATGTAAACTATTTAATGAGATTTTACGGTCGAAAAAGATGCCTGATGATTGGAGATTAAGTACATTAGTTCCTATTTACAAAAATAAAGGAGATATTCAGAATTGTGCAAATTATAGAGAGATTAAACTTATGAGTCACACAATGAAATTATGGGAAAAAGTGATTGAGCATAGATTGAGAATGGAGATTAGTATTTTTGAGAGACAATTTGGGTTCATGCCAGGAAGATCCACTACAGAGGCGATTTATTTACTAAGGGGGATGATGAAGAAGTATCGAAGTAGGAGATTATGATCGGGTACCAAGGGATGTACTTTGGAAAGCCTTGCAAAAGAAGAGGGTGAGTGTTGCTTACATTAAGGTAATACAAGATATGTACGATGGGGCATTGACTAGGGTTAGGACACCCGGAGGTGAGACAAATGAATTTCCTATAGGAATTGGCCTACATCAAGGATCAGCTTTAAGCCCGTATCTATTTAACTTAATTATCGATGCTATAACCGAGAGTATCACAGAAGAGGTACCTAAGTGCATGCTATTTGCGGATGATATAGTATTTTTAGCGGATTCAAGAGAAGAGATTAATACAAAATTGGAAATATGGAGAAATACGTTGGAGTCAAAGGGTTTTCGTTTAAGTAGGAATAAAACAGAATATATGCATAGCAATTTCACAAATAAACAACTTAGAGACGATTTGAAAGTTAGGCTAGGGGAGGATATAATTCCTCAAGTGACAAAGTTTAAATATTTAGGATCAATTGTAAGACAAGATGGTGAGATTGATGACGATGTTAATCATAGAATTCAAGTTGGTTGGTGTAAGTGGAGGAAAGCCACTGGAGTTCTTTGTGATAGAAAAGTACCCAATAAAGTTAAAGAAAAATTCTATCGTACTGCTATAAGGCCAGCAGTGTTATATGGTAGTGAATATTGGGCTATGAAGGGACAACATGAACGTAAAGTGGGGGTAGCCGAAATGAGGATGTTGAGATGGATGTGTGGTCATACAAGATTAGATAAGATTAGGAATGACCATATACGTGAACGAGTCGGAGTGGCTCCTATTAGTGAGAAAATGGCAGAGAATCGTTTGAGATGGTTTGGTCATGTTCAGAGAAGACCATTAGATGCGCCAGTAAGAAGAGTAGATCAAATAATCTGGAGTCCGATTAAAAGAGGGAGAGGGAGGCCAAGGCGGACACTTGGCGAACTAATAGAGCAAGATCTATTGGTGAATAATATACCGAAAGGTTTGGTTACTAATAGAGCGGAATGACGTCGTATGATCCATGTAGCCGACCCCACCTAGTGGGATAAGGCTTTGTTGTTGTTGTTGTTGTATAGTGTCTTCAGAATCAACAAGCTCCATGAGTGAAAAAGTGGGATTTTTGCAACGATGACCTGGGTAGAACTTCTCATTGCATTTAAAACATAAACCTCTGGCCAACCGAGAACGGTGTTCTTCATCCCATGAGCGTGCTACTATTGGTGGACAGGCTGTTGTTGTTGTGGTTCCGGCCCCCAGTAAAAGGGATGATGTTGACGCTTTTGTGGGACATGGAGATGAGTGAGGCCGGTTGTAATGGTTGGAGCCCTTATTCTCCTGACAAATGTTGATCTTTGACTCAAACTCAAGAGCTAGACTCATAGCTTTGTAGACGGTTCTTGGCTTGTGAATGCAAACATCAGCTTTCAACTCCTCTTTCAAACCATTAAGGAAAACTCCCATGAGACAGTGTTCAGGCCAGTTGTTAACACGAGAAGATCTTTTAGCAAATTCCTGTCGATATTGCTGAACTGATCCTATTTGACGCAGGCTGCAAAGATGCTCATCGAGATTTTGAAATTCAGGAGGTCCATAATTTTTCAGCAATGCTTTGACAAGCTCCGACAGCCAGCGTAAAATCCTGTCGAATCTCATGAACATGGATCAACGAAGTCGTATGATCCATGTAGCTGACCCCACCTAGTGGGATAAGGCTTTGTTGTTGTTGTTGTTGCTTTGACAAGCTCCTCCCAATACAAAACAGTGCGTTCATGGTTAATCCAAGCAAATAAATCAATAGCATCACCTTCTAAATACATGGAAGCAATGTCAACTTTAGCATCCTCTGGAGTTTGATAATAACGAAAATATTTTTCAGCTTTCAGAATCCAGCCACGAGGATCGCCTCCTTCAAACTTCGGAAACTCCATTTTTGTGTGAGGACGTCGCGAAGGATGCTTGAGCCACCATGGACTTTCCACATCATCTCTTGTTGTTCAATTAACTTTGCTTCTGTTGGAGTCGATTTCAGCAGCCTTTCCTATCTCATGGCCAGTATAGCTGGTTGCCTCATGTTGACGAGCACTTGTTTGAGCTTTGAGGGCTGCAACTTCAGCTGCTAATGCATCAATAGACTCTTATTTTGATGCAATGGAAGATAGCTGTTGGACAATTGGGTCTGTTGGAGAAATGGATGCATGTGTATTAGGGGGTGGGGATGTGGGATCATTTTGAAAGCTGGAGCGTGTGTTCACCATTGTGGGATCGTTATGGCTCTGATACCAATTTGATAAGACACCAACTTTCAGAACATAAATGAAAGCAACACAAGATGGAATTAAAAGATAACTGTCCGAATGGAGTGGACAAACCTCCAGGAATACAAGGTCTAACAACAAAGCATACCCTTAAACAAATACTAAACATATATTTATAGGAATAAAGAAATAAACTAACTAGTAGTGCCTCAACTAAAGAGGACATGTGTTGGTAGTGTGCTGGCAGTTAGTGGACATTTACTAGGCAGAAGGTGGGGTAGTGGGCATTCACTATGTGAGAAGGTGGTTTGATGCTAGTGGTGGGAGAAGTGGGATACTTCTTCTGATAGAGGGACTCTATCACAATGCCCTGCTCTGCATTCTGCATAATAATATTGTTGCAGATATTGAACACAATGCGTTTCCATCCTTTCTTCTCTTCACTACTTCAATCTTTCCTGTTGTGACACCTTTGCCCCCATCCGCCTGTTGTTGTTGTTGCCCACCTTGTTCCCTCCTGCCCTGTCACCTTGTTTTCCTTGCTTTGTTTCCTTATCGAGTTAGTTCACCAAAGTAATTCGTGATTTTTTCTTTGAATTTGACGAGAAACTTTGTTCAACTATGAGCTCATAGGAGAAGAAATGATTTATTGGAAACTTTCCTAGCATAAACCCATAAACCCGCTTCCGGCAACCCCTGCCTACGACGTCTCCGGCAGCGCCACCTTTCTGCAAACACCCTACACCTTGTCGCTACCAGTAAGCGTCACTGAGAACAGAGCATGGTCGATGGCTGGACAATTTTCACCAGTGCCGGCGACACCCACAATCGCGGCGAGCCTCCAGCACGTTGTTACAGGTGCTTAGAGGGCGGCCATTTCGTGTGACATTGCTCAGGTCCTCTGCGCTGTATGCGGTGCAGGAGCGAGGGCAACCAGCGATCGTTGTGCCCTCGTACTGAGCAGGTGCGGCCGTCTATTAGACTGCCAAACAAATCCACGGCCTTCCAGCGATCTCCTGCATCACTTTTCCTTGGTCAGCTGTGATCCAGCGGGGAGTCAGCCTCCTCAGCGATTGCATTGTTGCAGGTCACTGGAAGTCCACCGAAGTCAGCTTCGCTCAGCGGTCATTGCTGTGGTGGGGGTGGCGCCGCCGTTTCATCTGAGCAGGATATCACCGGCACTTTGGCTGCTTATTCCGGGATCTGTAGACCAGCGAAGTCTCCTGACAACCCCGGCCAGGTTACCGCCGCACTCCGAGGTCCTATGGTGATGGCGGGAGATGGACTACGGTGCAACGTCGGCACCGCCTGGAGTACGCCGTTCAGTCGACAACCTCAGCTTGCCCCTCCACCTCCAGTGGCTGGAAATTGTAATGGAAGCGGCACGGCACATCAGTGAGCCCATTTCCGCTGCCCATGCTTGCACTTGGGTTGCCGGATCTGTCGCGTACCTCCGTCGAAGTTGAGCTCCACCTGGACTGCGTTTTGTCGGCGTCGGTGATCCTCTGCACAGGGGCCAGCAGGTTCGTGATCCGGCTGCAGTTTTCCTTGGGCTCCGCCTCATGGGCGGAGGTGGTCGCCGGCCAGGGGACAGGGCAGTTGTCGTGGATGTCATCGAGCCAGGTGCCTGCTGTCACAGGTCTGGTGATGGAGTAGACGCTAGAGCCCCCAGGCCAGCCTGTTGCAGCACGCGACAAATTGTGAGAGCAGCCGCATGAGCCTTCAAACCGCCTGCCTACACCTGAACCACTCCCCAAACCCGTTCCAGTCAACCCACACCCCTGAACCCAACCCCCAGTCAAACCCCGAGCCTGAACAGAACCACCACGAACCCGAACTGCTTTGCGAACTCCAGCCCACCCGTTGCGCCTGATCCACGTCCCCGTGTGCGTAGAAGCGGGGTCGAACCCACACGAACCACTCGTCTTCCTCTTATCCGGCAACCAGCTGATCCTCTGGCAGCCACTTTCCACCCCCCCCTCTCCGCAGCCATAATTTCGCCAACACTGCCTCAGTCCACCTGCCAACCTTCGACCACCTCCTAGCCCTCGTCGCTCGCAGCTCTCATAGATCACTCGCCCTGGACTCAGCGAGCTCTCGTAGGAGGATGAATAGGATTAACCAGATCGGGGTGCAGGGCTAGCGGATCACTGGCCAGCGCAGCATTGGGGCGGCCATCACCTCCTACTACGATGCCTCGACTCGACTTGAGATAGCATGAGTTCAATGAATCACTTTTCGTTTTTTCAAAGGAATGAATCATCTATTGAAACACCAAAACAGATGCTTCATAAGATGGAAAGTGGTCCACATGTTTGACGTGTCTACATATAGTTATATATATATATTTTTTACAAGAAATCTTACAGTTAACTTGCCTTCCACCTTGATTCTTTAGGTAGACGACATTATCTATGTGGCATCTACAAGTGGCATTGTGATGGCCATTTCTCTGAAGGTATTGCAATAGAGAAGTTTTCAATACAGTTTCCACCTGCAGAGAATGCCTGTGCTGTGTATTCATTTGATTGAAGATTATGTTTCAGGGATTACAGTTCAAAGTAATTTGGCAATACAATGCTAAAGCACCTATATTTGGTTCTCTTACCCTAGATTCCCAAGGCAGAAATGGTACTGATTTCATTTTTTTTTTGCATACATTGTTATCTCTTTGAGAATGATTTTAAAGGTTGATTTCAATTATTCTTGTGTATGAATTGTGCTTACAATGTATCCCTAGTGCAGTTATTTGCTGCTTGGTAAATGGCCATGTTATTGCATTAAATTCAAAAGGAGAGGCAGCTTGGGAGGTATTTTTTGCAAAATCCTTTCATATTCTTAATGGATGCATCACGCCATGCTATGAGCCAAAAGAATCCTTTCATTTTGTTTCTTGAACTAAGATTTATCTTTCGCAATCATCAGCATGAAGATACTGCAAGACTGTTTTTATAGCTTGACTTCTGCAGAAAAGAAGTTGGGGCAGATGTAAAATGACTGTATAATAGAATTAGTGGATGTAATAAAGTGTATTAAGTGGATGTAGTAAAGTGTGCTAACTGTTAACTGTGGTGCAAAGTAAAGCTGAAGTGACTTAATAAGAAAGGCATATTTGGATTAGAAATCATTCATGATTCATTTACTTTTCTACCCTGAATTTTAAGCTAGAGTTGCTTGTGGACTCTTTTGGTTGCTTTGAGATATCTGTTGCACTCTTCTTTTGAATTCCGATAGCTTATTTGTACAAATTCTCATTCTTTCTTCAATGTGTCACTTTTGATCAGTATTGTTTAGGGAACTTCCACTTGGTGTTCCCATCTGTATTTGCCTTTTGGACTCTTCTCTTAAAGATGTGCTTTCCCACGTCTATAGCAATAGAAAAAAAATGTGATTCGTGGTTTTAAAGCTCTTAAGTTTTTTTTTTTTAATTGCAATTTTTTTTTTATTTGCCCCATCCAAACATTCAGGATTATTTTGAGGGGGAGATTACATTACTCTGGGTGGCATATCCAATTTCGTAGCGTTAATTAGACTTCTAAATTTCCATCAGGCTATTGTTGGTGGCCCAATATTTGCTGGAGCTTGTGTATCTTCTGTTCTTCCTGACCAGGTAGTATCCTTATGATCAGATCCTTTTCTTTTTGCATCATAACATACTAGTTATGTTTTTGTAGGTGTTGATATGCTGCCGAGATGGGAAATTGTATTCATTTGATAATGTAAGTTTAAGAAATTTTTTTTTGAAACGAGTAAGTTTTAGAAATTCTTTAGGTGGATCAACATAATTCCTATTCTAGTGCGGTTCATCCAATCCTTCATGAAATTTGGGTGCAGCCAGTGATGCAGTTCTGTTACTTTTTCTGATGCAGGAAACTACCTAGTTCTTATAATCAGTTGTAGGGGTGGTCAATACCGGTTTCGGGACCGGAATACGCCCGTCCCCAGCTCCGGACCGGTATTAACCAGGAAATCCAAAAATGGTCCCAGTCTTGATTTCAGGTTTCGGGACCGAGATATGTCCGTCTCCGGTCCCTTAATTACATGTATTTATAGGAAATTAATAAAAATATACAAAATTAAGTACACGTATATTAATAAAACAGACATTAAGTGAAAAACACATCAATATATGAAGTTAACAATATGATTAAAATTAAATTAACAAATAATATAGAAAATTCTGTATAAAATATTAGAAACCATGTTGGGGACTGAAAAGTCCGGGCTTAGTCCCGACCTGTTAATTTGAAAAGTTGTCCAAGATCTGGTCCCGATTCAAATCAGGTTGGAGTTTTTCCCAATTTTTCAAAAATGGGCAGGATTGGGATGGGTCGTCCTGGTATTGCTCACCCCTAATTAATTGTTTCTTCCATTTTCCAACATCCACCTTTTCATATTTTAATAAGCATGAAAACCATGGAAAACTCGTGCTCAAGTCTGCCCTTGAGGTTGACCCACTTTGACCCAATCGAGCTTGATCAAATTTGGGTTCAACCAGTCGACTTGACAAATTTGAATGACCCGGCTGAGACAGATGGAAAAAAAATAGAAAAAAAATATTAGGTTTTTTTTTTATACATTGCTTGCAAGTAAATGTTAGATTTCCAATGAGCATAGTTGTCAGGAAATGTTAAACTTTTTTTTGAGGAGAAGGAAATGTTAAACTTATTAAGCTACTTGAGAATAATCTTTGATTGCCGAGTTGATACTGTAGGAAGGATCTCTACTTTGGGAATACGAAGTTGGCGACCCAATAACTTCTAGTGCTTACCTTGATGAGCAAATTCGGTTGACCTCCGGACCTTCGGATCCATGTGAAAGGTACTCTAATATTTCATAGGTGTGCAGTTAACAGATCTCCTGATCTGGGGTAACAATCTTCAGACATAATACATGTGCAGGTTGGCTTGCATATGCAGCAGTTCAGGGAAGATTCATGTCATCAGGATCCTCATAGATGCCGAAGGAGAGAGCGCTCAACGGCGTTCAAAGAGCCCCATGGTTCAGGAATTTGCAGCCATGAGCCTTGAGGCTGACATTTTCTCTTCACCCGTCATGGTAGCAGGGCGCATCTTCATCGGATGTAGAGATGATTACGCCCATTGTATTGCTCTCCTTGCGTCATAAGCGACTTCGACCAGAGCATTGGGCACTGAAGGTGAAAAAAATGTAAAGGGTATTTTTGTTCTTTTTCTTTTTGTAGAAGAATGGGGAGATAGTCGCAATTTAATGTTATTTCCTTCAATAAGCCCGCTTTCAGAATTTGACATGTATGCCCTCTCTCTTACGAGGTGTTTTCTTCGTACTAGGAGTTGTTGGTGGAAATAAGTTCCCGGCTGACTCATGATGTTTTATCTTCATTTATTCCTTTTGATGCCCCCATCATAACATCGCCAAAAGAAAATTACAAGTCAATTCATAGAGAAAAAAACACATTATTTAGTCAGAGAATGACTAGTCATTTTCTTCTGATGAACATTGCGTTTTTTTTATTCTTTTCCCAGTTTTGTAGTGTGATTGATGTTTGGACTAATCTCCAGACTCCTATGGACACATGGAACTCGTACTTTGTTATGTAGGCAAGAGTCCGATAAATCCACGACTATTATGCATGTGACTTTTAGCAAATCAACTCATAAATTTACAGTTCGCGTCATGATCTTTTTATGTTAAATGTAATTTTTAAGTCTAATGAATATGAAGACACCTTGTGATGCCTCTAAAATTTGATCAAATCGCATTGCTACAACTAGGAATTAACTTTGAACCCAATTTTGAAGCTAATTTTTTTATCATTGAAACTACTTAATTATCACGATTTAATTTATTTTATATTAAAATATATTATAAAAATAATTACAAATAATAGGATGACTTTATTCAATTATTTATTGTCATTAATATCATTTTAATCATGACATATCGAGGTTGGAATAATTTAGCGTCAACAATAAATCCGAGAACACGATGGATGCCCCGAGGTGTGAGCCTGTTCAGTAAGAAAATAAAACAGAGGTCAACTTTTATCCTCCTTTTTTACTCCAAAAACTGTGATTTATCCACAAAAAGAGAGTGCAAGCGGCAAGTTTTTCATTAAAAGAAAGTTAACACCGAAAGTTTCACCAAACAGACAACATACATAATCTGATACTGACGATATTGCAAGTTAACAACTTAACACTTCTACATTAGAACAATTAATTCCTCATAAAAGTATACAAGCATCAGAGGTTGACACACATTAAGGCAGGACTAGCAAGGCCACCAGCATTAAAAGAAGGTGAAACTGGGGTTGACCCCCTGTATAAGCCCTGCTTTAATCTTAAAGATTTTTTAAAAGCCAAGTCATGTCAGGAAAGCCTATGAGGTCAGTAATGACACCAGTCTACCTTGTGGCAATCAAAATGCAACAAATTACAATATTCAATTCTTATAATCAGCCTACGCAATTAGGCGTGCTGCTTCTTTAGTCAGGTTAATCCCTAGTATCGGTCACCTGAGGTTTCAGGCTTCACTCTGCCGTGGCACCTCCCTCTGCTGGTTTTGAACTGTTATCCAAGTACATTTTTGTGTTATCTCCAGAATGTTGTTCGTTTCTATCAATACTTGAATCACCTGTTCCTTGATGCGTTTCGCCAAGTTTTTCCTGCAAGGTTTGCCTTAGGCATTAATAGTCTGCTAGGATTATCTTAACATAGCCAGAATGATGGGGCACTGATCGAGACACCACCTTTAGCAAATTGTTTTGGGAAAGAAGTTGGTCATACTCGGATTTGATCCTGTTCAACTCTGTTCTCAAGGTAGCATTTTCCTCCTTCAAAACCTCTGCACGTTGAGCCAATTCTTCACACTCTGCCTGGAAAAAAATCAATTCACAAATTTATAGATTTGTGCCTTCATAAACTCCAAAAATGATTCTTACAACTAACAAAAAGAACAATGAGGACAACTCACCTGCTTACGCAGTCGGGATCTACGTGCAGATTCTCTGTTTGATTGTTTTCTTCTCTGCCTCTTGATTTCTCTCTCATCCTGAATGTCACCAGTGCAGAAAAGATGGTAACTTTTTGTCAGAGAATAAATGATGTTCAATGTCTTCAATTGTAGAACAAAACCTTTTATAGTTTACATCTCAACAAATGTAGATAATTGTTATTCGTAAAAGAATATCATGAAATTCTAATAAAATTAGACTAGATAACTACAACACTTTTGCCGATAGATATTCCATATCAACAAGAAAGGTCTGTGTAAGTCTTGAACATCAATAACATCTTCAAAACAAAGGATAATATTTCAGATATAAAAGACAGTACAACCACCTTAAGGGGAACTTGAATGCATATGGATCAATAAACTTGAGTTGTCATGCAATAATCATATGCAATTTGAGCTGAGTGGGAATGGACTAACCTGCAACCAGAGGTCAGATGAAGCACCAGAAACTACAGCTCCCCCAACAGCAGTTGCAGGAATTTTACCCCGAATTCCTGGAATGGGAGATGAACTTGGAGCACCCCAGTAGTCCATCCCTATGTTTAAATTTGTGGTGGGACCAGCAACTGCACCAGGTGCAACAGCTGCTGGCATAGGCATGATAGACATAGTCTGTCCCAAAACTGCTGGTGTTGGCGCATGAGTTGTACCATTCTGAGATGCACGTGCAGTATTGCCATTCTTGGAATTCTCTGTTGATATTAGGATGAAGATTGTAATATTTTTCCAACAAAATATTTACCATATAATTTAAACGTAAGCATTATTATCCCTACCGTCATAAGATTCATTCCCGCCACTAGTCTTGTGTTGTGAATCCTGAACAAGATCAAAGAGATAATTTATTAATACTTCAATATCCAGCTAATCTAAACAAAGTTGTGCAAAATAAGAATTTATTTTTTTTTTAGGAGAAGAAGGATGAGCACCAAGTTAGGGTGTCATCCGCAAAATAAGAATTAATGACACAGCATTGACCAACAAAAGAGAGAACATTAGCGTATCAATTTCCCAACACAAACTTCGAGAAACTGTGGATAAAGGACACATCTAATATAAAATATTTGGTTTCAGAAAAGTTTTCCATAAAGCATAATTCAAGTTAGGAAGAGAATATAAGTAGAAAGGAAGATAATATAATTTTTAATAATGGAGAAAAGAAACTAAGCATATAATAAAAATGATCTTCCTAAGATTATATGTTTCATTTGAAACTCCACAAAATCCATATTGACATGCAGGTGGAGACATAATATAATCAAATAACAATTTAACTTGAACTATTGGGCTTATTTATCTCGAGTATTTGTAGAACAATTAAAATCCCCAACCTATTAGGCAAGGCATGCATTTCTATTCTTGAAAGAGCCCATGTCATGTATGTACAATATCCTTATGAATTTGATCATGAAAGCATCAGATCAACTTTCTAGTGCCCTTCAAAAAAAAAAAAATTTCTAATGCCCCTTCAAAAAGTACTTTCTAGTGTCCATGAACATACGGTTAACAAAATACTGTTTTATATTTCTCATAGAGTAAGAACTTAACCAAAATCTTACAAAAGAAACATTAGAAATTTAGATCTTCATGTTTAGCAATCTGACGAAACTTTCAGCAGAGGAGGTGGAATAAGCATGAATGTGATTCAGCCTAATAAAATAATGGAATCATCCAAAGGAATAGAACGATTGACCAATAAGGAAAACTATAATTTTAACACAATTCAGAACAGAAACACAACTTCTCTTTAGAAGAAAGCAGAAAAAAAGGCAAAAAAAAAGAAAAAGAAAACAAGAATGTAACAGATAGAATCAGTTCTTCCTTTGGGATGAATGAGACTGAGATTTCAAATTGTGCGAACGCTCTCCAGACAGCAAGGTGTCAACTTGGCCGCTAAAGTATCTTGGGCTTCCATTGTCGGATGAGAAATTATCTGTGAGAGATTGGATGCGAGTGGTCGAAAGAGTTGAGCAACGACTTGAAGGGTGGAAATCCAGGTTACTATCTAGAGGAGGGCGGTTAGTTCTTGTCAAATCTGTACTCTCTGCCATGCCCGTCTACTTTTTGTCAGTGCTCTGGATGCCTGAAAAAGTTGTCAAACGCATTGACCAACTCCAAAGACAATTTTTCTGGAAGCATTCAGGGACTCCCAGAAGAGAGGTTGCTCTAGTTGCATGGGAGAATGTGTGTCGTCTGATGAATGTCGGTGGCCTGGGAATACGACATACTAGGCAGATGAATATTGCTTTATTGTCCAAATGGGTCTACAGTATTATGGGCGACAAAAAGGACTTATGGTGGACTGTTATTACTGCTTGCCATGGTAGAACCCTCTCCTGGGAATCAAGGGCTAATCTTGTCCACGGCTGTTCGTCATTCTGGAGGGGTCTCACCAAGACTCTATTCAAGATCAAACCTTTTTTCTTAGCAGAGCTGGGGTACTGATTTTCGATTCTAGGAGGATAACTGGACAAACCGGGGTACTTTATCAGGCCTGTATCCTCGCTTATATGCGTTAGCAGATGATCAAAGGACAATGGTTTCTCAGTGTTGGTGTGGTGATAAGAATGACACTGGGGAGGGGTCATGGATGCCTATGTTCAGATCTCCACTATCTGACCAAACTACAGATCTGTTGAGCCTTCTTGATTGTCTAGCTGGGCTCAGAGTGATTCCAGGAAAAATGGATGGATGGGTTGGGGCTTCTGGACAGTTCAGCGTGACAAGGGTGTGCACACTGCTGGAGGGTTCGGCCCAACAGCCATATGATGCAGTAGTCACAGACTGTAGACTGATTTGGCGACTGAGAATCCCACTACGAATTTGGATATTTGCTTGCTACTCCGAAGACGTCGGTTGCTTACGAAGGCTCGAATTCGTCATGTGTCTTCTGCTCAAACGAAATTGAAGATTCTGCACATTTGTTCTTTGGGTGTGTGTGGTCCAGACGAGTGTGGTCTGATTTGGGTGTGATGACATTGGACTCGACATCGGAAGCCAGTTTCTGGGCATCGTTTAGGGGTGTGATATAGATCAGGAACTACATACATATGTATCATCCAACAAAAGGGTGACATCTATAGCTGTATTATGGACCATTTGGAAACAACGCAACGAAAATTTGTTCAGTGGCGACAGGGTGTATGTGGAGAATATGGTGCTGACAGCCCGGCGACATATTAAAGTCCGGAGAGAATTATGATATGTGCTTGTAACTCTGTACATTCCTTCTTGTAACCTATAACTAAAATTTTAATACATGGATAATTGACCCAGTGTCAACATCATATTTTTCTTTCAAAAAAAAAAAAAAGGAATCAGTTCACTGGACAAAATCAGCAAATCCAGGAGGGACGAAACAGAGGAAATCCGATCATATGTCTATATTTTATACAAACTTATCGAGCTCTTCTTCTATTATTTTGTATTCTACACTATGTGCCAAGATTCTTAAGAAGTTTTTTTTCTCTTTGAGAACGAAGATTTTCAAGAAGTTAACCAACAAAGATGAAAGAGCTCACATTTTGTGAAATGGCATCACTCCCTTCACTTGAACTATCAGTTCCACTTTCGCCACTAGAAGAGCCACAATCAATTAGCACATCAAAATACAAGGTTCAGAGTCTGATACTGACAGTTAGGACTACACCACGCCTAGATGACAATGTACCTCTGAGAGAAGACCCCATTTGCTGGTTGTCCAGATGGTTTACCTTGCCCATTAGTGTTCTTCCCAGTAATCATGTTCAAACTACCTAAACTCCCTTTGGATCTCTTCAGTGGACTTCTGTCTTTGCCTTCGGATGATTTACCATCAGCTTCCCCTCCACCTGGCACAGCTCCCTGAAGATGATAATGTCACCCCATTTGGCTATCAAATTACATAGGCAATATAGAAGCAAGCTAGGAATAACTTACTGAAGCTTCAATGTTTCCATTTGAAATAGTCATTGAATAAGGGCTGAAAGGGTGAGATCCCTGTCCCAGATTTTTGCAACGGTAATTTGATAATAGTTGTTAGAACAATGCATTCAAAAAGTACACTGGTCTTCATAAAAGGTAGTGAGGTTGTGTCTTTTTGCTGGGATTACCGGTGGCATAGATGGATGAGGATATAATCCTCCCGGAGGATACATGACATATGGAGGTGTTCCATATGGTGGCATAATGTGCTGCAGACAAAAGGAATAAACATAAGTCTTTACCATTAAGATGGAGACGAAACTAACTGATGATAGTTATCCTAAAATACGAATAGCTTTAAAGTACTACACTTCTGGTGTATTGCTAGTGAGGATAATAACCTTGAATACCACACACAGAAAACAAGAAGAAAGGTAGTGGATGACCAAACAAACTACAGGACAGACAATATAGAGGTTGGCCGAAACCAGTAGGGAAACAAGAGTTTTTTTGAGAGGGGTGAGCAACAAATTGAATATCCTACCAACAAACAAGGTCGCAAAATAAATAGCATGCCAAACTCTAGTTTCTACAGAAGCTATAACCAAGAAAGTTTCATCCGTATGATGTGTCTAATCCATCTATAGCAAGAAGTTACGGATCCATTAAATAATTTCCCTATAAGTGTATAGACATGGCGATTTTGAAACAAGGCATGAAATTGATATACTGCATGAAAAAATAAGGGCAACACTTTGGAGATGATCACAGAAACCGCAGAAAGCAAAACGAATATATTCAAGCATCACCTGAGCTCCCCACATGTAAGGATGAGGTTGGGGACTTGAAGCTACCGAGGGGAAGAACCCATGCGGGGGCATCGGTGGATACGCCTATTCAGAAAGAAAATAACAGGTTCATCAACTCGTACAGAAAAACCAAATAATGACTACAAAGATCTGCTATTATTTGTATTCCTTAACAGAGTCAAAGCTCCCTAACCTGAAAGCTCCAATCCGAGTATACAGCTGCCGCGGGAGTGGAGGCAGTAACAGGAGGTTGCTCCTGAAACAAGGGGCAAGAAGTTAAAACTTAGGTTTTTAATGTTTGGCAGAAGCCAAACAACACCAACATGCCCAAATATTTGAACTTTAGACGATTACTACAATTTCAGACACCTGAGCCGCCGATGCCTTCGGAGTCTTGGCCGATGCGTCGGCCTCACCGCCGCCCATGATCCAATGCCCCCCTTTCGAACGGTTCCTTCGCTTAATCTATATATACTCCTTAGCAAGTGCGAATTGAACTCCCACTCTGTACCCGATCTAGCTTCCGAGACCCTAATTTCCCGGCGAAATGAAAAAAACCTGGAAAGCAAATTAAAGCCTGAATCTTTAAACACTGAAAAAGAAGGGAAGCCATCCGAATTGCAATCTTGGATGCTACTAAACCCTAAACTCACACCACACATGAAAAAACAAAGAGCCCCCGACAAATCAGCCCAAAAAGGTAAATTTTGGCCATTAGAGGTAAAAAAGACTACAACGCAAAAAAGCAAATGTTTAGTCGCGAAATTCATCAATGCGGAGACAATTACTTCGATTTTGGGTAAGAACAATATCGACAGATGCTCCACAAGAGCCCGAGCACCCTCGCCGGAGACGGGATCCGAACGCCGGGCAGTTGGACGACTCGTTGCAGAGGAGAGAGGGAGGGAAGGGGTGACGTGGGAAGAGGGAGAGGGGACGAGAGCTGCAGAAAGGAGAAACGAGGAAAGACCCAGCGGGAAACGTAGTTTTTTCCCCTTCTGCTGCGAGGTGGGTAGAAGGAGAGAAGGTGATTATGGATTGAGAGAGAGAGAGAGAGAGATGGGAGGAGAGAGAGTGGACGTTGACCGCGTGGGGTGAGGGGTTTGCGTTGGCGAGAGACGGGTGGAGTGGGGAAAAGTAAAGAGAGCAGAGAGCAGTGGGGGGCGGATATAATATAATATTATTAATTAATTTCTTAGGTGATAATATAATTTAAAAAAATAGAAAAAGGTGAGTGAGGTGGAAGGTACAGCACACACCGAAAGGTAAACCCCCCTGCTCAAATCCGAGAGTGCTCCACACAGTCCCATATATATTTTTATTCTGTGTGCTCCACCCACATTATCCAATCCGATGGAAGGTTGGTTTAATAAAATGAATTGGATTATAACAATAATTATGGTTTAAATTTAAGGGGGAAATATTCAATGACTTTTTTACATAATACTCGGGAAAGTTCTTTTGTAACTTGGTTCTTTTTTAAATATCCACCATTTTTCTGGTTGTCAAATTTGGCAATCTGAGATTTCAAAACGAGTTTTAAAATATATCATTGGATACATGTTTAATAATATATATTTTATTTAGTTATATTTTTCCAATAAATTATTTTATACGAAAACTTCAGGAACGTTACTAAATGCGAAATGGACCTTTTTTATATAATTCATTCCCCACTCCTTTTTACGCATTGACTTTTGTCTTGGTATTTTTACAAGGAGTCCACAGCTCGGTATTTTATTAGAACAATTCATTTTAGGATACGATATTTAAAAAAACCTGTAAAAAAATTGGCACGTCAGAATTATGTATGGTGTAATGCGTATACTTAGATGGAAAGTATGCACGAGAATACGAAATTTAACACTTTTATACAATATATTTTTAAAATTAAATTTGGCTGGTAATTGTATTTTCAAATTATCAAGAGTAAATGCAGAGTCAGAAAAAATATCAGCGTGCTCACACCAAGATTCAAACACTGCCCACTTGCAGAGCAATCAACACTTTTTTTCACTCTATCCTTTTGAGACTTGTGACAAATAATCGCTGCATGACCTAATTATCCGTATTTCAGTGTATGCATGTGCAAGCGCTTGGCATCGCCATTGGAGCCGATGATTTCTGATTTTTTTTTGTGTTCTTTGTTATATTGATATTGATATTACTATATAAGATTCAATATTTGTACTGTTTTTTAAAAAATACCATCATCGTATTTTTATGGATTGTCATTAGATTCATAATAGAGGATCAATCTTTTAACTCGATCCAACTTTTCATCATGAATTGAACGCACAATCATTTTTTTTTCCAGATCATTTTTTTTCCAAAGTCATTGCTTGCTGCGATTGCTTTGATGATAGCGATCGATAGAAGTGTGTGGTTTGATGCGCTGGCGTCTGTGTTGGACATGACGAGGACGTGGCATGCATGCGGCCCATGTCACGTACATAGGATATGATGATGATGACATAATGCGTGCGTGGCGACGCCCATCGTTCGACCATATACATGTGCTTCCACGTCATCTGCCAAATTTGATGTGTACACGACACATATCAAACGATAACCACGGCCTTATCTTATCTACCAGCCCTTGAGAAAAGTAATGCTTAGTAATAATATAAAGAACATAATGATAGACGAGTTAATCTTCCGGAGAAAAATATTTGAAAACCTTTTTTGTTTGTATTCTGAAAATATTTACAGCAGCAGCTTCTTATTTAGATATTAGCTTGAATTAATCAATTATCCAGCTTCCATTTTTAGCTCGATTGCATATGGAAATAGAAGTACCGGAGAGTAGCAAGAAGAATATATATATATATATATATATATATATATATATATGAAATATTAGTATGAGATCAGATATTTTGATCTCATCCTCAAATTAGTGAATCTCAACCGTTATAATCATGCATCAACGGTCCAGATCTTATGAGACTAAACAAAAGGCTGAACTTAATTTTTTCATTTGAACTAGGTTCATCTAAGATATCGATCTGGACCGTTGATGCATGATTATAACGACTAAGATTTACTGATTTAAGGATGCGATCAAAATATCTGAAGTGACTCTATGAGAGTAGGGATGACACCCGACCCTGTTCGGGGCGGGGAACACCACCCCCCGCCCCTGACCGCCCCGAATCCCCAGTTCGGGAGAAATTTTATCCCCCGTCCCGATCTTCACGGGGGCCCGAATCCCCGCGGGGATCTCGAACCCCGCAGCCCGATTCTAGTTTGGATCGAATTAAACTGAATCGAACCGATAAAAAATCGGTCAAAATCGGAAAAAATCGGATTGTTCAGTCAAAAGTTTTTATTAATTTTTTACTAAGAGTTAATTTGATAAAAAATATTATTATAAATTTGAAAAATATCTAAGGTGGACTTTCTCTATAAACATTCAATATTGACCCATTAGTTTCCTCATTCACTTGTACTTGTCTATTTACCCTCACTTTTCTACTACTATCAATGTGAGACTATTATTGTACACTCACTTTTCTTTGGGGTGTGAAGATTCGGGGACCCGCGGGGCGGTGGGACGAGGACAACTCCCCCGCCCCGATCCCGAAAAGAGGGTTCGGGGATAATTTTTCTCCATCCCCGACCCCGCGGAAAAAAAATTCCTCGAGTTCGAGCCTCGATCGAAAATTCCTCGCGGGGCCCGCAGGGGGTGGGGAATATTGCTATCCCTACATGGGGGTCACAGAAAATTCAGATGGAGCATGTTTACAAAAGTATACATTAGGATTTGTTCTACAAACAAAAAATTCAGATGAAGCATGCTTCCCAAAAGTATACACTAGGATTTGTTCTAACAAAAAATGTCAAATGGTCGGCGACAACATTTACTTATCGTCGACAGTGTATAATTTTATAAGATTATAGGCATTTCAAGGTGGCAAAAATGTTGGTAACGATACTATGCAGAGTCCAAGGGTAGCAAGCAGAGCGCGCAATTGATAATCCGACACAACAATTATGAATCCGTCTGCATTATAACCCGAGATTATCTCCTCTGGTGACAATAGATAACTAGTGCCCATGTCTCCGTAGCCAAGGCCGAATTAAAAGTACAAGGAGTTCCTCCTGCAAAAAGAAAACATTTAGCATGAGAGCATAGTAAGCGACACCTCCCAGCAACCCCTTACCAATGAATGAGCTGAGGCACGTCCAGAGAGGGGGAGGCTCCCACTGGACCCAGGTTGAGTTGTTGGGGGTAGAGTAGCCAAGTGGCGCCCAGTGGGAGAGGAGGAGAGGGAACATAAGGAAGTGGAGGGGAAGAAGAAAAAATAATAGACGAAAAAGTGACCTTAGGCGTGTGAGTTCAGTGGCGGAGCCACATAATAATAGTAGTAATACATGCAAAATGTGCAAAATATTAGATAGCTTTGTTGTTGGTGCACTTCTTAGAGGTTTTGAGATTGAGTCACCTTTAGGGGTGGCACCCGACCCTGTTCGGGGCGGGGAACACCACCCCCGTCCCGACTCTGATGATTCGTCTCCGACTCCGACCCCGTCCCGAATTCTTGGTCTGGGGGAAATTTTATCTCCCGCCCCGAATCCTGTGGGGCTCCGAATCCTCACGGGGACCCCGAACCTCGCGATCTGATCCTAATTTGGATCAGATTAAACCGAATTGAACCGATAAAAAATCGGTCAAAATCGGGTTGAACCGTATTTTTTGATTCAGTCAAAATTTTTTATTAATTTTTTACTAAGAGATAATTTGATAAAAAATATTATTATAAATTTGAAAAATATCTAAGGTGGACTTTTTTCATAAACATTTAATATTGACACATTAGTCTCCTCATTCATTTATACTTGTCTATTTACCCTCACTTTCCTACTACTATCAATGTGAGACTATTATTGTACACTTATTTTTTCTTTAAAGTGTGGAGACTCGGGGCCCGGGGGCGGCGGGGTGGGGACAACTCCCCTGCCCTGATCCCCGAAAGAGGGTTCGGGGATAATTTTCCCCCATCCCCGACCCCGCGGGAAAAAAATTCCCCGAGTTCGGGCCCCGATCGGGAATTCCCCGCGGGGCTCCGCAGGGGGGCAAGAAATATTGCCATCCCTAGTCACCTCGTTGCTTTTGTTTGTTTCTAAGAAACCATCCATTTATTTCTATTACTAAGAAAATAAAATATCAATCACATTTTATTAATTACGATAAATACTATTTTATCTCTTTCTAATTGTGCATTTCTACTTACTATGTTAGTGAAATTTTATTTATTTTTATTACATAGATTGAATCCATAATTTATTTTTATTATACAGCTTGAATTCACAATAAAAATATATATGCAAAACTCATTTCATATTTAGATTATTTTTATATTTTTTAATTCTGCCCACCTATTGATTTATCTTTTGATAAAATGGTTAATTTCATCTCAATATAATATATATCATTATTTTAAATTTATATTTAAATAATTATTATTCTATTTCATAGTTATAAATATTTTTACATTACAAAGTAATTAAATATAATTAACAATTATGTCGAGTAACTACTTGAAAGAAATAATCTTCATTAGAAATATAATTAACAATTATGACGAGTAACTACATAACTTTTTTATTTCAAGTAATTTAAATTATATAATTCAAATACATTACTTTTTTATTTGATATCATTAAGAGAATATATTTCTTGATCATACATTAGAATTTTCCTTTTTAATACTATTTTATACTTAAAATATTTATGCATATTTAAGATTTTATAATATTTGGATAATGTAATATTAGGACATGCCAGGCCATGGCCCGATGCCATACCGCCTCCACGGTTGTATGTCTTGAGTTAAAATGGATACCATTCGACGAGTGCCAGATACCCCACGGACAATAAGCAAAGAGAGATATGAACGTTTGGACTTGCTCCCTTGAGGACCTAGGAACCAGTAGGTCAAGAATGAGAGAAAAGGAAAAGAATTTTTGTTTGTTGTTGAAAAATGTTCCACAATTGTGTGGCAAAGCTGCACTGATGGCCACAAGTTTCCATAGCGTGTCCAAATAAGGAGCAAGTTGGATTAATAGTCGGATTGAACCTATAGATTAGATCTTTGGTGGCAAGCTTCTAGTGTAAGAGCTTCCATGAGAAGGTGTGGATCTTAGGCTCAGTCGGAATGTTCCAAAGTTGTACCCAAGGCGACCGTCCAGTAGAGGTGGTAGGTTGGTTTAGGCGGCTAATGAATTTGTATACAACTTTTGCATTTACCCAGATCCACACATCATCATTGGCAACAAAAAGAACATAAAAATCAATAACTTTGTGATAAAGGGGTTCGCCAAAGAGAGACTTGAGAAAAGTATGAACCCTAAACCCAAGGTGAGGAATCACCGTTGAGTACAACCATAAGATTTTTTTTTATCATGAGAGAGGTTAGGAAGTTTCGAATTCCTAACCCATCTAGACATTTGAGGAGTTGTACGATAGTCCAATTATTGAGGTGTAAACCACGACCATTTGAGGAAGGCTTCCAAAGGAAGTTCCTAGAGGCATGTTCCAAGGACTCAATGATGCTGGTTGAGATGGGGATTGAGCTAAAAGCATGAAGGGGAAGGGTGGATAGGAAAGATCTAATGAGAGTGTGGCGTCTGACTATAGATAGGAAATGTTGACACCATCCAACGAGTCGACGCGGTGAAGGAGAAATTTTTGAGAGGTAGTAGGTATGGATTAGTTAAAGATGGGGACCCCAGATACTCAATGGGGAGAACTCCTTGGTGAATTGCCAGGAGCTGGGCAATGCGTTCCTTTCGTCTTGGCCGAAGATTGGGGGTAGAGAAGAATTCAGATTTGTTGGTGTTTATATGCAAGTTCGTGAGTAGTATAAAGACTTGGAGAACCTTTGTAAGTCTTTTGCAATTTAATTTAGTATCAGTGACATAGATAAGAGCTTAAGAAGGTCATCGAAATATAATAGGTGACTAAATGAGAAAGGTCCGAGTTTAAATGGGATGATGTGACCAATGGTGACCTATTCATTAAACATGGATGAGAAGATTTGGGAAATGATAACGAGTAGATATGGCAACGGGGGTCTCCCTAGCGGAGTCCCCAATGGCCTTTAAAGGTATTGGAAGGTTTGCCATTTATATAACATGTGAAAGTTGGGGAAATCAGACAGGTATGTATCCAATTTATGAAAGTCGAAGGGAAGTTCATAAGAGTTAGGGCTTGAATGACAGCGTGTCAAGACACATTATCAAATGCCTTTGCAATGTCAACCTTTATGAGAATATGGTGTTTCCATCCAGCTCGAAGAGAGCAGGCAAGCTCTTGTGCAATCAAGATATTTTCATGGATGGATCGACCAGTGATAAAAGCAGTCTGGGCTCTATCTATGAGGGTGGACAGATTTGGCTTGATACGATTACCTAGAATCTTTGAGATTAATTCGTAGACAACGTTACATAAAAAAACAGGGCGATAGTCTGATACAGATTGAGGAAGATCTTTCTTAGGAATAAAGATAAAACCGGTGTCCCCCCATTCGGAGGCGAAAATACCATGAGTGAAGAAAGCTTGGATGGAGCTGACAATTTTGAATCCCACGACATCCCAATACAATCGGTAGAACTCTGAGGTGAATCCATCAGCACATGAGCTTTGCCAGGCGGCATGCTCCATGAAGCCATCTAGATCTCCTCAGGGCAAATATCGACGACCAGGGAGTCATGAGACGAGAAAGGAACTTTAGGTAGGTCAGGCCAAGGGACGAATCTCAGGAGTCCGAGGGTTTGCTAATGATCAGTAAAGGTTGATAGAATTTCAGAGGGGGATTCTCAAGGCCAAGGATAGAAGATATGTTATTCTTGATGTATATATATATATATATATATATATATATATATATATATATATATATATATATATAAAGAGAGAGAGAGAGAGAGAGAGAGAGAGAGAGAGAGAATTTACTATTGGGCAAACATTTTGGACAAACCCAATCACCATTTTGATTTTTAAACGTCTCAATGAAAAGGAATTTTGTAAAATTACTCCGATTCCGATGTGGTTCTTGACAAAGACGCAAAGTCTATATCCAATTTCACAATCATCTAACTAACCTTCAACTCCAATTTGTTTATTAAATTTTACACCGATTTTCATTATTGTTTATGTGTTTTGAGGGTGAAAATGGTTGGCATCCGGTGGGTTTTTTCATAAAAAATAATGTTTATATGTTGAATGATTTTTAAAATATAAAAGACAAAAAATCGATATATTCTAAGTTGCATGCGTCGTCCTTCAACTTTATCTCAATATCTAAGCTACACCAAACTAGTACACGCGAACATCGTCGAGCGTGCCTTGACCATCCGCTCTGCTCACCTCGACCGACCAAGTTCCTCACCATCACTTCTTTCTCCTTCGTCTCTGATGAGAGGCAATAGGGTCCCCGAGTTTGACCACCCCCATAAGAGCATGTTGTGGTTCGCCCCTCCCCCTCTCTCCCTCCTTCGTCTTTAATAAAGAGCGTGTCAGGGACCCCACCGACCACCTTTGTCTCCGGAGGGGCGGCAGGATCCCCCCTTCTCCGATGCCATAGTATCAATCGCTTGACTAGCCTGAGCTCCATCAAGGGCCTCCACCTTAGACGTCGATAATCTCCTCTGCTATATTCTGATCGGAGTCCTCTGACTGATGTAGACACTGATCCTGAACCACAATAGGCTCATCCCCTTCGTCGTGTCCACCTCGCTCCTCAGGTTTGACCTGAAGAACAATGCACTCTCCGACGATGTTCCTGCTCTGCCTTCCTTCCTACTAGGGGTGAGCACGGGCCGGGATGACCCGGTCGCCCCGGCCCGGCCCGACCTAGATTTTCTGAGTTTTTTTCCCGACCCGGTTACCAACCGGGTCGGGACCGGGTCGAGTTTTAATAACCTGGGCCCGGTCCCGACCTGGTTAAATATATTATATTAATATTAACATATTTTTAAATAGTGTATTTATACTTATTTTAAATAAAAAATTATATTTTATTTGATATATATATATTAAATATACATTATTTTATATTATCATATATAATTTAATTAATAGTTATTATATTTATATAATGACATTAATCTTTTTACTATTTTATCTATTATTTTATTTTTTTATGATCAAATCGGGACAACCGAGAATTTCCGATTTTTGTCCTAGTTTGGCCGGAACGTCCCGATCTCGGACCCGGCCGGGACCGGGTCCGGACCCCCTTTTTTGAAAACCCGGACCAAACCGGCCCGAACCCGGTTTTGCTCACCCCTATTCCCTACAATACATGTTCTTGGTGTGATCTTAACCTTTCCATCATCCTTCAACTGCAGCTGATCATAAACTAACTTTAAAATAATATTTTTTAAAAAAATATAATTTAAATATATTGCATAAATATAAAAAAATAAACTCAATTTTTCTACTTTATGCAAATAAAATCATATTATAATTCAAAATAATCTAAGTATTTTTATATAAATTTTATTAAAATAGATTAATAACTTGATAATATTCAGATTCAACTGCATAGTCTACATCATAATATACCTACATAGTAAAATAAAAGGTAAAATTATTAAATATTATTTTAATTATAATAAATCTTAAATATATTTGATTAGGGTGAGGTCTCTTCCTTTTTTATAAGGAGTTCTAATTTAAATGAGTGATTTTATTTATTTTAAAAAATCAAGATAATTTTTATTTAGGGTCCATATTTTCATTTTTTTAGAGTTAGTTAGATTTTTCAAATGATTAAATTTTTATTTACAGTGTGTGGTTATTTTCTCTTTTATCCATGTCATAATAATAATTAAATAATAAAAATTTTCAATGATTCGTTAATTATATCATTTTCAAACTCTATCAACAAACTTGATTTTTTGTGTGTTTTTGGAGGAGCTAGGGATGAGCTCATTATCTATTATTTTAAATGTTTAAATACAATTTGTTAATAAATTTAATATTTATTTGTTTCCTTATTAAGTTTTATGATCTTTTTGTACTTATAGAAAATTAGCGGAGGAGAAATAAAAATAATAATAAAGTGAGCATAAGAAAGATATGATAATAATATCTGAAATGAACAAGGAGAAATAATAACTTTAGTTGGTCAAATCGAACAAGTTGCAACTTAAAAAGTAAGCAGGGTCTTCTATTTTTTCCTTAAGCTACATTTGAAAATGAAATATTAGTTCTTCTCAAATTTTACGGATTAATGGAGGGTGTGTTCGAATGAAATGAAATATAATGATGATTAATTTAGAACTGATAAATTAATTTTAATGAATGTTTGAATAAAAAATAAGTATTATAAATATAAAATATAATTTATTAATTAATAAAAATAAAAAAAACATAAATTACTTTTTTATTTAAAATATTTTGTTAAAAAATATATTATTTAAATATAAAAACAATTTTTTACTAAATTATATTTAACAAATTATTAAATTTTTAATGAATGATTAGCAATAAATAATATTATATTAATATTTATTAATAAATAAATTATTTTATATGAGAAAGATAAAAAAGAGAAAAACTAAAAAAATAATAAATTGAAAAAAAACGTCACTTCATAATTTTTATTTTCTTAAAAAAAGTGTCATTCCACTCTTTGCTAACACTAATTTCAAAACAATTATGTTGGCTTAGTTTACATGGAGAACGTACGTCCTCTTTGTGTTTGACATAATTAGATAAAATTCGTCAAACGCAGCCTTAGGGTTGTTATTATCCAGTCCAAAATATTTTTCCCACTCAATATTTCTAACAAATTAATTCAAGCTACTTATAAGCTCGCGCTAAACATTGCTATTCAGGGGAGTAGAAACTTATGCAAATCTACCGAAATCGATAACATTGAGTAAAAATAAAAAAGATCTCTGATTAAAAATTATGTTTTCTATATGGAATAAATAAAAATATCCGTTGAATTTAGAATCTCTAACAAAAAAAAAAAATTAAAGGGATCCGACGTGAACAAAATATTTCTTTAATATATATATATAACAACAACAAAGCCTTATCCCACTAGGTGGGGTCGGCTTTTTTTAATATATATATAATTAAAATAATGCTCTTATTTTCAATAACATCTCATAGTTTTACACTTTCTCTCACATCCTAATTAGATTGAGTAATATTAGTTAAATTATCTTGGTTTAGTTGAATGTTAATATTATCACTTAATTTATCTTAAAGAAGATGAATATGAAATTAATTAAAATATCTTGAATTGTGATGTGATATTATATTATATGATTAGTTTGATCAAGAAGCTTTTTTTAAAAAAAAATAATTTTAAGACTTTAAATTTTAATGCGATAAATGTTTTATGATAAAGAGAAAAAGATGGTTTGGGATTTTTCCTGGTAGCGTCCTAGTTTCGATCCCTATCCCTAGTCAGTTTGAGATGAAAAAAAATATTAAATATTTTCAACATTTTTTAGACTTGATAATCTATAGTTTTTAGTTAAGTTTTTTTTAGAAAAACCTTATGTTATTTGTTAGCTGATATGGCATTTAGAGTGATGTTTTTCATGATAACCTAACAACTATACGCTAATCAGATTTACTGTATCTCAAAGTTGGATGCCACATGGATGAAGTAAAAATTATATATGTGGTAGATTTTCCAAATTTATTTATTTTCAGTGACAAAATAGCCTGGGCCTGGGCCTGGGCCGAAGATTTTCAGTTTCAATTACATTTTTTTTCCTTTTTTGTGCTTAATAAAAACTGAGCATTTTGTTTTATAAAAAAAGTTACATTTTTTTAAGAGAAGAAATTTCATTAATACCAAAGATGACTTCTAGACTCACTGTACAAGAGTTGATGGAGGCCAGAAGGAGGGCCATCCACCCAAAAATATTCGTTGGTGATCAAAATTTGCTAAGTAATCTACAGTAAAGTTGCATACTATGGAGCATAATGCAATGAATGTAGGTGCGATCTTATCAAGGTTATCCAAAATATTCGCGGGAATGCTTGATGAAATGTACTAAAATCGAGTCCATACAGAGTTTGACATGAGTAATTCTTCAGGTAATGCAAGAGCACGACACCCAGGAGCAACGCCCAGACTTCATAGTGAAAGGCAGACTTGGTATCAACAGTACCATCGCTTGCAAAAATAAAAGCACTAGTATGAGAGCAGAGAATAAAACCGTATCCCCCTATCCATCGGCCTGAACATAAGAGTCGTCTGAATTGAGAATGACCCGATTCGAGAAGGGGAGCTCCCACTGGACTCGATTGAAAAAGTTGCATTGTTTGTAAGTGAACTTCTATTACGAAAAAGAAAATAAATCTGATCCATTAACCAACACATTCATAATAGCGCACATACACATTTTTTCTCACTGCTGTTTGATCTGAAAATGTTTAATCACTCTCGTAAGATTCAAGATGAAATGAAGCAATCGATTTTCCAGGATTTGTGCAGAATGAATAGGCATTTTTTTCCTTGGATGCATTAACCAAGTTGTATCAAGGCAGTATATGTGTTGCCTTGTTTTGATACCTTCTGATGCGTCCTGCAGCATCTACCAACTGCAGGAGAGGCCGTGCTCACTGCTTGCCTGCATCAGCTGCAACAAGCAGATGTACGTCCAAAACCCATATGAACTCCAAGGTGCAGGTGTAAGTAATAAATCACTGATCTGTCTGAAACCTTTTATCATTTGTGACAGGTCTGCAGAGATCCATGCATGTTTTGCAGCTTTTGTTTTTTTTTTTTCTTTCTTTCTTGCTTTCTGGTTTCTCGGTTACATGCAGTATCTAATTCATTCAGCAATGAGATCAGGCCGGTCAGCTGAGCAGCAGAGATCCTCCCAGGTGATCTACTGCGATCGACATTGCTGAGAGACTGTGATTCCTGCAGATTTCGGGCACGGGGACAATTAATGTTCGAACGACAGTAAAGGACAGGCCTGATGCAGCGCTTGCCCTGCACCAAATCGTGCACGCGCAACCAGAAAAATAAATAGACTGCAGCATAAAGATCATAAGTTTATGCATGATACTCTATCCAAAAAAAAAAAAGGAAAAAAAAGAAAGAATAAAGAGAAAATATCATGCACTATGAACTTGAATTGAAGCAACGACTAGTAATTGTTATTTAATGAGCTTAAGGTTGAAGACAGTCAGTTTAGTGAAGTTTTATCTTGAACTCTCTCCTCCCGATCTGAGTTGACTAAGATCCAATGAACTTTTAGATACTAATATTACAACAGGAAAATAATTGTTAGGCAAAATGAATTTGTGATTCTTCCAGAAGCCTTTCTTTCTCGTTTGTTTTGGAAACGTAATAATGTGCAAATAAATTGTGAAAGTACGAAGAAATAGAAAACTAATAGGTAATAGGAAACACCGATGAGAACAAGCGTGGAGATACGATGGATTCCTTGGCTGCTTTGCCCTGTTCACATGCACCCCATAACATTATTCTTCTCCGCTCCTCCCTCCATTTTTTACAGAAGTTATCTATTAGTTTAAACTTCAATCTAACCAATTAATAAAAAAAATCCGAGGTGGTTATGACTTAACAAGTCAGTTTGACCGGGTAGGTCTGGTTCAAATTCTTTTAAGGGCACATCCGACACAATCCGGCTTAGGTTATATCAGGTGCGATGATTCCGATCATCATTTTAATTATTTTATTTATATTTTTTATATAAAAATATTTTTTAATATATATTTTAAAGCATAAAATAAATGTTTAAATATTATTTTTCATACTTAAAATATTTTATTTTAAAATTTTAAATTTTTTTTAACTAAATATAGACTTACAGTTAAATAAAATTTTTAATTTTTAAAAATCTTAGTTTGTATCCAACCCGACCATTGACTCGTTCTAGGTGGGGTCGGATCATTAGGTTTGTCGGGTCAAACTGACTTGATGAATCGAACACCCCCACAAATCGTAACGACCCCCTTATCCCCTTTTTCTCTCCTGCTTTTACCATCTCCTTCTCTCCTTTCTCTCTCTCTATCTACCTCTTACCTATCCTTTCGTCTTTCTAAGATGTCTCATCCGCACAAGAGAGGAGCAAGATCGATCATGGTATACAAAGAAAAGGAGACGTCGCCAAATATGCACGACTATATGAAAATCCTTAATGATGAATGACTTTTCCGTTAGAATGATGCTGCGAATAGTATATAATTTAAGAATCATTCATTCTATTCTTCTATGAATGGATATGCTATGATACTTCTTGGTTTGTTACAAAATTGATTGATCAATAGGTTTTGATAAGACACCTTTAATATTTTCATTAAACTGATATCTTTTCATTTAGGATTTGTTGGTTGGGAGTGAAAAGAGGGCAAAAGAGGAAAAAGAGAATGACTTCTCTTTGTTTGGTTAAATTTAAGTTGTCAGAGAATGGATGACAAGGTCCCCTCATTTTCTCTTCAACACTTCATTTTCTATTCAACCCTAAAATAATAATAATAATATTATTAAATTTTCTTTTCTTTTCTTTCCCTTCGTTACTTCATTTAAATAAGGTGAATACTTTTATCTCCGGTCACTCTCTTTTCCTTTCCCTATTTTTTCTTTCCTTCTATTACCTTCACTTTCTCTTAATGACATTTAAACCAAACAAACCCTTATAAAAAAATTATCTGTTGTCATGTTAATGATCGTAGCTTTGGATATATTAATATGGGACCTTAGTGGCTTGCATCCTTTTATCATGTTTACAATTATTTAGACTTGTAAGCACTAGTTGAGTAGATTTGGAAATTGTCATGATTTTGCCAATTCAATTTGAAAAACCCAAACCGGGTCGACATCAACCTGACTTGTGTTACCCGTTGTTTTTTAAACTAAAATCTTCGAACTCAGCCCACGTTTTTATGTAGACCTAACCTAAGTTTCAAATGTCAAGAGGTTCCCAATGGGAACCTATGAAACTGACCTTGGTTTAATTTTTGCCCGACCCAAGTTTCCCTATCAAATTTGCATGAATAAAGACTTGGTATGTTTCAAAAACTACTAAAATCAGCCAAATTTGCATGACTTAGTTCTCATTCTATAGTGTTGATTGTCCTCTTGCACATCTGCTTGCCTCTTTGTATTAACTTTTAATCTAATGGCCTATAGTGACTCGAAGTATGATTTGGAATCTGCTTTAATCTTTTTTTGGTTTATATTACCTTATGCCCTCTTATGAGATGTACCAAATAACGATATAAAAAAAGCAAAATAAATCTAAATAACATTAAGTTAAAAAGCTCTTTCCACTATATGTGGACGATGATCAATCCAAAAGTTAAACTACTCATCCCTCACAAGCTGAAACATAATTTTGGAAATTGAAGAACTCTCCCTCACGAGTTAAAAGCATAAGAAATATAAATAAAAGAATGCACTCGATCGTTCATGATGATGAATACTTCAATGCAATTATGATGGATCATATATGATTTCATTGATATTGCCTATCAAGTTATATCATTGATTTGATAATAATATTTATTCTATTAATATTCCTATGTATTGACTATAGATAATTAGATGCTAAAGATGATTTGGAATAAATTCTATTAGTGACACCACTAACCAAAAAAGTAATATTGCAACCCAAATTTCTCGTAGCTCTTGAGAGTCGAAGCTTCACAGGAGATATGATGAGAAAATAATTCTCTTACTAAAATTTAGGTTTTCACACATTGTGGAAGAAGCAAAGTAACAAAGAACATCTAGAGATATTATCAAATTGATTACCTTATTATGATGATATCAAACAAACTAACTAATTCTAAGAAACACTATTGATTTCATGATTGTTGAAGTGACTTCAATGAACAAATAATATTTTCTACACCTGAATAAGCTCCCCCATTCTAGAAAAGCTCGACCCCAAGCGATCATCACGATCAGCAGAAGGAAAGTGTGGATATAGATCAGACATATTGAAAATCAAAGAAATCTCCAACACGATAGGCAAGTCCACCACATAGGCATTATCATTAACATTATGCAAAATTCAACAAGGGTCCATTTTCTTAGGCACTCTTTAGTTAAGGGATAATTGCCCATGGAATAAAGACTATTATTATTGTATGTTAATAATTTCTTAAAGTTTAAGATGAAAATAATACTATTTTAGCTTTATGAAAGAATAACTTATCTATAAAACAATATTGTTTACAATACTATTTATTTTTTAAAAATAACAAGTTTACCCATTTCTTTTTGGGAGGATAATTGTCTTGTTTGGCAAAATAAAAAGAATACATGCTTATTCTGCCTTTTACCCATGAACCAAACAACACCCTAAACTTTAACTTATTCTCATTCAACACTACAAGAAAATTGCCTTTTACAGACGGTTCGAACCGTTGGTAAAGTGGCCAGATCCGTCGAAAATTATGATTTTCGACGGTTCTTTCGACGGACAGTGTCCGTGCAAAAAAGGGGCGTCGCAAACAATTTACGACGGTTTTTCCCGAACCGTCGGTATTAGAGATGGTCTAGCTGGCGGGCGCGGCTGTCGAACGTTGATTATCGACGGCACGAACCGTCGATAATATCGACGGTTAGGACCGCTGATATATATCGACGGTTTACACCGTCGATAGTATTGATGGTTCGTGCCGTCGATATTTATCGGCGGCTTAAACCGTCGATAGTATCAGCGGTTTGTGCCGTCGATATCTATCGTCGGCTTGAACCGTCGATACGATATATATCGGCGACTTTAACCGTCGATAGTATCGACGGTTGAAACCGTAGACAATCTTGTATCGACGGTTTTACTCGTCGGCTCCACAATTAAATTTCGACGGCTACGACCGTCGATAATACTGTACCGACGGATATAATCGTCGGTAAGTATCGAAAAAAAATCCGTTGAACATTGCAATATTTCAGCTGTTTCCGACGGTTAGGACCGTCGGAAACATAAAAAAATTTTAAAAAAATGCTGAATTTTAAATGTCCGAACAGATAATACAACACATTTGAAACAATTCACAGATAATTCAATTCGCAGATTCACAGATAATAGATTCACAGATTCACATCACAGATAATTTAATTACATCACATCACAGATAATTCAATTACATCACTTAATTCACATAATCCAAACATGAAACAAATTGAACATCACATAATCAAAACATCACTTAAAATTCGGCATAACGTCTTGGTCACGATGAGGAACTGAAGTTCAATTCGCATAACGTCTTGGTCGCAAAACATCACTGCACAAAATTGAAATAGAGTAACATCATTGCACAAAATTGAAATAGATTAACATCACTGCACAAAATTGAAATAGAGTAACATCACTGAGAAAGTTATAACATATGAAAATGCAAAAAAAAACATGAATTCGGATTTGAAATCTATTGAAGAGTAAAATCGAAAGTGCAGATATATAGAGTAAAATCTAAAATATAAAAACATAATTTGAATCTAACATCAACATAATTTGATAAATTCAATAGAATATGCGTAAACTAACAAGCTAATGCCAAATATCAAAATTGAAGCAAAATGGAATCTTGCATCCAAAATAATAGATAGAGGCATATGAGTTTTAATCATCATTATCATTTAAATCCAAAATGCCAAAGTTATCATTAAAATAAGGTTGCTAAGTTCTTTTCCTATGATTTCATGCAGTGATCAGGAAGTATGTTGAAATTCATGGCCAATCAGGAAAAAACAGGAAACATAAGCTACAAGTATATTTATTTATACTGAATACTGACATTTACATGATCCAGCTGTCTGCACTCCATTTTCAATGAAAACTTTGAAAGTCTATAGATTTAACTGAAAGGGATGAAGAATAAAATCTAAGTTAGTACCCATGTTGATGTCAAAGTGCATATGAATCTAATGAGTATAATGAATCTACAGATTAAAGTAAATTCCAAAAAAAATTATGTATAATGAATCTATCTCGGCGTCGTCGTCGTTCAATTCGCCACGCATGAAGGCACACATCATTTTCTTCATTTCAATCCTGTTACGACGTTCACGTTCTTCGAATTCCTTTCTGACCTCATCCCTAATCTTGTTGGTCACCTGATCCATAATTTCTTGCATACCAGAAGAAGATGAACCTGAAGTAGTTCGTCGACCATATCCAATATCAGTTGAACTCACAGAAGTTCCGAGGCCGTAAATGCGACCCTTCTTCACGCCGACGTGGTCCATCCAAAGTTGTCTTGGGGTCAACGGTGTGGTCCCCTCCTGCGTGGCTTGCGTAATATGATTAACTTCTTTTGTTTTATAAGACTCCTGAAATATAAAGAAAATACAAAGAACCGGCAAAAATAATTAACTATAAATGACGACTAGGCGATCGACTTCAAAGTTTTGTTAATTAACTATTAACTTGCAATTTAGAAAAAAATAAAGGCACAAAAATTTACATACATGTCTCCCGGGCATAATCTGAAACCATTCTTTGTTCTTCTTCTGATGAGTTTGGAGAAATATTTCGTCCTGAGTAGGTGGTCTACCCGTCTCTTTCTCCTGCAATGAGATAATATTTTAAAATTTGAAACTTAAAGTATAATATTTTCTCGACACTTTATTGAAAGACCTTACCATTTTCTTAGTAATAGTGCTCATGGATACACATCCGCCCGAATGCAAGCACGCTCCCTGGTCGGACTCTCGACTGGTTTTTGCTTTTTCGCATTTCAATTTGTACTCCTCGGTGGACCACTTTCCTAGCAAATCGATCCAAACGGCCCCGGGGATCCAATTGGGTCGTTCTCCGTTAGCTCGAGCTTCAGAAAGCATCGTGGATAATCTCTTCGAGCACCGAGAGTTAAAAGCCTTCCACATTTTTTCCGTATGCTCGCGCTCCCACCACACATCAGCCTGCATGTGTTTAAAAATAATAAATGTATTACGAAGAAAAATTTTAATGATCATGTTGGCTTCTATCTGTCTCGTGGCATAAGGAACTTCCCTCCATGTAAGCCACGCTTCAGTATACCTATGTCGCAACACTTTAGTAACTGCCGCTAGTTTCGACGGTACAAACTTGGAAGGACACAGAATTATAAAATGTCATGACGGAATCAAAGCATGAATAATGATTCGATATACATAAAATAACACTTACCCTAAATTTCCATCTGGCTGCACGTATGCTTTGTAAACACGATTTGACGAAGCCTGGTCCGAGCCTTCCACGGAATAACGAGCTCTGACGGGTTCTTGTGGCAATTGTGTATTCAAGTCCGCAATATCAGCGTGAGAGGAAGGACCCGGCGGAGGAGAAGAATGTTCTATTATGCGAATGCTCGTGGCTGATCTAGGAGCCGACGGAGGAGAAGAACGCTCTGTTATGCGAATTCCCGTTACTGATATAGGAGCCGACGGAGTATTGAGAGCTCTAAGGATGACCGACTCCTTTTCTTTGTTTTTACTTTTAACAAATCGATACATCTGCATAGTACAAAATTTATTCCAAGTCAAATTCACAATTGATAAAAAATTCAGATGTCACAACGTCTCGACCTGACTATGTTCGGCTACGTCTTGTGTTGCATCTTGAGGAACGGAATTGTACGTATAACTCGAGAATCAATTTCTAATATCCGGAGGCGCTTATAAAAAATAAACAAATTAATTCGAATAAGCTTTTGCATAAAATTCTTCTGATCATTATTTCAAACACTCACGAGATGGTAGCGAATATAAGAATGCATCCTCCACGTCAGGCATCCGTCGATCCGATTGTTTGTCCACATGCATCGCTAACGCCTCAAACAAACTATTGCGAGATGATAATTTTAATAAACCGTTATAATACAAAATGAAAATGAGTCATAAATGAACAATCCATAAGATGACAATAGTCATAATAAAATATCCTAGTCGTAAGGTAAAAAAAATGATAATTCGTAACGACAAGTAATAATACCATTACTCATCATCTGAGTTTCCACATGATTGGTATCCATCATTATCATCATTATCATCAGAAGTCGACGTAGTTTCAAATTCATCTTCGTCCGAGCCATTTTCATCATTTTATATGTCGACGTTATTGAAGTCTTCAAATACGTGTTCCGAATCCTGTAGATCGTCGACTAATTCGGTGTCGACAATAGGGCCACAGAAGTCTGTGAGTCATCTTGAAAGGCACATTGCAATGCACCATCAACTTCTATCCTGCTTCTTGCCTTCGTCTTTATTACAACCCACCATTGTGCTTTGTCCCTGGTCTTCTCCGAATATGGCACATAATATACTTATCTTGTAGAAGACGGAATAATGAAAGGATCAAAACGATCATAACACCTATTGTGACATATTTCAACTATTTTGAAATATTTGTGAACTCACATCCCTCTCCTTTCCTTTGGATCAAACCAATTACACTCAAATAATGTGACTTTATTACCTCCAGTATATTACAGTTGAATAATGTCTTTGAGAACACCGTAGTAGTCACGCTCATTTTCTCCGTCCGTGGATCCCACGACACATACTCCACTGTTCACGGTTTTCTTCCCGATCGACCAAGTTTCAGTGTGGAACTTATAACCATTCACAAAATACACCGGCCAACTTTTCACCTCTCGAGTCGGTCCTCATGCCAAATTATGGAGATCAGACGCCGTGCCGGTACTGAGAACCTAATATTATTTAAATAAATGAGTATAGTAGACGCTGAAGACATCAAATTGTTTAAAATATTTTGAGAATTACATGTTCCTTAAACCACGATGCGAAGTTATTCTCGATTCTATCTTGTACATGTTGTTCAGGGACATTGTAGTATTGCAAGAAAGCACTACATACAAAGTGATGGCTAAATCAAAATGTTGTTTGGGAAGACGTTAAAGAAAAGAACGCATGGATATTAAACTTACTTAATGTAGCCTTTCATCTCCGGCGTGTTTAGAAGTACATGATTCATGGCAGACTTGAATTCTGCATCACTGAGCCATCTACTCCTTGGCTTCCCAAAATGTCGTCCTAACTGATTGAAGAGCGACAAAGATGCCACATTCTTCTGGAACTTCATCATTTCGACGGACTCTGATCCTCACACACTTAACATGGGACTCGAAGTAGTAAGAACAGAAGTACGAAATCTTCTGAATCATATACGCTTCACATATGGATCCTTCGACACGTGCTTTGTTCTTAATCATCCTTTTTATTCGATTGTGATATTTTTCAAAAGGATACATCCACCTATATTGTAATGGTCCACCTACCCTTGTCTCATATGACAGATGAATAGGTAAGTGCTCCATGGAATCAAATAATCCCGGTGGAAATATTCGTTCCAACTTACATAATATTATCGGAATATTACGTTCCAATTTGGTCATATTTTCCACCGTTAATGTTGTAAAACATAATTCTTGATTCAACTCCATTATCGGCTTCCAAATCTTGTCCGGGAGTGAAGAAAAAGCAGTATGAAGCAAAGTTTCCATGAATATGTGGCAGTCGTGACTTTTCATGTCAAATAAACGCAAGTTATTCATGTCCACACATCGGGTCACATTTGATGCATAACCATCTGGCATTCTCAGCTCTTGGATCCAGCGACACACTTGAGTCTTCTGCTCCTTAGTGAGAACATAACTTGCCTTTGGTTTAAATAATCTTCCGTTAAGTAAAGTCACTACGTGCAACTCTGGCCTTCGATAGTACTCCTTCAAATCTAGTCTCGCCTTTAGGTTGTCCTTTGTTTTGCCCTTAATGTCCATTACGACGTTGAATACATTTTCAAACACATTTCTCTCAATGTGCATGACGTCCAAATTGTGACGTATCAAACAATCAGACCAATAAGGTAAATCCCAGAATATACTTCGTTTGGTCCAGTTATGACAAACACCGTACTCATTGTATGTGACATTTGGGTCGTCGATAATTCTGCATAAAGCATTGACAATGCGACGTAATTGAGCTCCTGAGCGTCTGACCGGAGCCATCTCTTCTACAAGCCTATTCCGTCGAAATGTGTTTCGATTATTTCTGTACGGATGATCAGCTGTAAGAAACCGTCTATGGCAATCAAACTAACTATTTTTACCCCCATTTCTCAAAGTGAACGCATTTGAGTGTTCTATGCAACATGGACAAGCTAATTTCCCCGCGGTCATCCAACCATACAACATCCCATAAGCAGGAAAGTCATTAATGGTCCACAATAAGACAGCTTTCAATGTGAAATTTTGTTTGGTTGACACATCATAAGCGATGACATCATCCCACAGTTCTTTTAGCTCGTCTATTAGAGGCTATAAATGCACGTCTATCTTTTGTTTAGGACTATGACGACCAGGAATAATGCATGTCAAAAATATATAAAGTGCGGACATACAAATCCCAGGTGGCAAATTATAAGGTGTTATTATGACCGGCCAACATGAATAAGGAACTGAAGTCTGACCATATGGTGTAAAACCATCCGCGCATAATCCGAGCCTTATGTTCCTTTCGTCCCTAGCAAAATCAGGATGCGTACGATCAAAATATTTTCACGCTTCACCATCCGATGGTTGAAGCATGACACATTCAGAAGTATTATGCTGTGCATGCCACTTCATTTGTGACGCTGACCCTATAGACGAGTATAGTCTTTTAAGCCTTGGAATAAGAGGTAAATAATGCATTCTTTTCACAGCCACTTGAGACTTGTTAGTCATTTTATATCGTTCGGCCCCACAAAATTTGCATTCATTTAGATTGATGTCCTCGCCGTAATATAACATACAACCATCACGACAACAATCTATTTTAGTTGAGCCAAGACCAAGTTTACTGACTAATTTTTTGTCTTATAAAAATTTTCAAGAATACGAGCCCCAGTTGGTGTGATCTCGTTTAAGATATCTAGAAATGCATCAAAATATGCTTGTGAAATGTTATAGTCGACTTTCAGATTCAATAATCTAACAGCAAGTGATAGTTCTGAATGACTTTCACACCCATGCCACAAGGGTTGACTCGATGCGTTGAGTAAGTCATAAAAATCTCTTGCTTCTGGATTTGGTTCCTCTTCATTCTGCTCAAATCTAATATTGCCATACTCAATTGCAGCTGCGTCATAAACTAACTGTTCATATTGCGAAGTAAATATTGGTTCAGGATCGACAAAATGAAGACATGGATTTGGGACGTTTGTCGAAGGCGCTCCTTCGCCTAAATCATCCCATTGCCAATAATTCGGTTTGAAACCCTTTCTATATAAGTGAACTTTACAGTCTCTATCGTCTATAACTTTGTGCTAGCACATTTCAAACAAGGACACCTAATTATTCTCTCCCGCTGATATTGTAAAGATTGACAAGCTACAATAACATAATAGTCAACGTCATCTATGAATTCTTGTGTCAAACCTCTATGACCAGGATTATTTCTATTGTACATCCATCGACGATCGTTCAAGTACGACATAACAACTACATTATTTGCAAATCATCAAAAATTTCAGTGTGGCCAAATTTACGTCATGCATGTATAACGGATAAATCATAAATAAATTATGTCATTTAGAGTCACAATGAAAAACTAAAGTCATGCATTTATAAGGAAAGATTAAAGGTTTATGAAACAACAGTCATTCATGTATAGCGAGCTGAAATACTTGATTTTCTAATAATGGAAACAAATGCACAATAAAACATACAGGAACCTAGGAACTATGCTCTAGTTCAGATGTAAATTCAGGAGCATTCTATATAGGCATATGATCCCATGTGCAAGCAAAATCTACGAATGGATTCAAGTTTCACAGAAAGTCATAAACTTTCGATTTATGGATATGTACAAGCACAATGTATTTGAATTGAATTGCAGCCTTCATATATAATCAAAGGCGCAAACCATGTGAAGCAAATCCCAATGGAAAATTATCTTATCATACTACAAAGAAGATTCTTTTTTTGAGGAAGTCGAGACAAAATTAAATAAATGAATAGCCAACAATGACAATATATAGAGATGAATATTAGAATGGAAGATTAGAATAGAAGAACTCACCAGGCAGAAGATCAATACATAGAGAGGAATAAGCTAGATCTTGAAGTTCCAAGAGCACTCTTCCCTAGAATTGCGTACGGTCTGCAAATTATGGAGCCCTGCAGAGTCTAAGTTATTAATGGATCAAAGTTATCTTCACTAGTGATCTCTAATCTCTGTCCTTAACATGATCAAATAAAAACATTATGGAACGACATCTTGTGGCTATTTGACGGAAAAGATGGAGGCTTCTTTCATCAATGCATAAATATGAGGTGATTTATTTAATTTCTAAGTTAAGTTATATATATAACTATGAACAACTGAAGCACAGTATGGCTCACGATTAATATAAGGAAACAATTACAACAAGAAGAACATAGTGCAAAAGAGAAATATGCAAATATGCAAATCGAATTCTGAAAACTTGTTCTTGGCATAAATGAATATACTTATAGCACACAAACTTTTAAACTGAGGTAGTCCAAATTCATTAAACTTTGTGTTCAGAGGAACTCAAATTGATGGCCAGTTGTGAGAAGAAAAAAATGAAGAAAAGATTGCATAGATTCTCATGCTATTGCAGTACAATAGAAGTATCCAATACTATATATTTTTGGAACATTCGAAATGATTAGCAGATATCAAGCTATATTTTAATCTAGATCCTCTGATATTCAGGACTACTAGATATGAAGCTACATAGGTTGATATATGTTTACTTCACATCACAAATCCTCTGATATTGATGTAAAGTTGGTCGTTCATGAGATTGAGCTGTGAAATATGAATCCAACTGTTAGGTCCATGAACAGGAGTTAAAGAAGGGCGGCCGGATCTGGAATAAAATATCACAAAATAATTAAATATAATAAAATAATGATTGGAATTTAGAAATGGTCTAAGGTTAATTTTAGACTATATGAGGATTGATAATCATGACATAGCTTTAGGTCAATGCACTCTCTCATAAAGGCCGTGACTTTATTTGCTTTCGCAATATTAATCTGTCGATGTAAACTCCACTCATATGGCAATTACATTCTTGAATTGTAATCCTTAATATTTTTCTATTAAAATAGATGTCTAAAACTTTTTTCTCATATCTCTTTGTTCAAGATAATTCAAATCATTAGCCACAATTTCGCAACCACTTATTAAATACGAGTAACAATCAATGGAGAAAAGATGAAGAGGACATTCCGAAGGGAGAAAGGGGAAACACATCTCACATTTTACCGCTACTTTGTTCCAGGCCAAGATCGAGATCTACGGCTGGTTTCAAAATTCTTAGCAGCTGAACATTATTACATGGAATGAAATGGACTAATGCAATAAGAATTCAAGATCGAGATCTGGCCAACTTTTCGCGGAGGGCGGCCGGAGCAGGCCGCCGCGCGAAGGGCGGCCTGATCTGCTCGCTGTGCGCGGCGGCCGGCTGGCTCTGGCCGCCGCGTGCGAACGACGGCCGGATCTGGCCGCAGCAATAGGAGGGCGGCCAGATCTGTGCCGCCGCGCGCGCAGGTCGGCCAGATCTGGCCGCCGCACGGAGGGCGGCCGGATCTGGCCGCCACGCGCAGAGGGCGGTCGAATCTGGCCGTCGCGCGCGCAGGCCGGCCGGATCTGGCCACCGCACGGAGGGCGGCCGGATCTGGCCGCCGCACGAGAGCAAGGAGGTGAGGAGGGGATCGGAGCCTACCTGCGCCGGAGATAGCAGTCGGTGGCGACCTGGCGGCGGAAGCTTCGGGCGGCGGCGAGGGAAGGCAATGCGGACGAAACGCGGCGGGAGGTGGCCGACGGCCAGACGAAATGCGGACGAAACGCCGGCCAGACAAAATGCGGACGAAACGCCGGCCGGACGTAATGCGGACGAGAGGAAGTAATCGGGTTCGAAAATGGACAAAGTGACAGTGGGGTCGGCTATTTATATAGCCATTTTTTGACGGTCATAACCGTCGCAACATAGGTAAATGTAATATAATATTAATTCGAGTTTCGACGGCTCAAACCCACTGGAAAAATCGTCGAAACTTTCGACGGTTTTAGCCGTCGATATGTATATTAATAAATTTCCAACTAAACAGAGTTGCGTAAATTATAACTTTCCATTTTCGACGATTAAGACCGTCAAAAACAATTAAAATTGAATATTTTAATTAATGAAAATCTCATAATGTTTTGACGGGTATGACCGCCGAAATATCGACAATTGCGACGAACGTCACAAATGTCGACGGTCAAAATCGTCAAAAATTTAAATAATAGTACGGGACCGACGTTGAAATATTTAGACGGCTAAGACCGCTGGAACTTTCGACGGATAGGTAAATCGTCGAAACTTTCGACGGTCTGAACCGTCGAAGCGCCAAAATTTTCGACGGAAGCTTTCGACGAATGCTGGACCGTCGAAAGTTTAGATGGCTAGAATCGTCGAAAAATACCCGACAAAAATTTTGACGGTTACACTATCCGCGGGAAAAAACTGTCGGTAATTTAGACGGATGCCAGACCGTCGGAAAAAATTCGTCGAAAATCCGACTTTTTCTTGTAGTGCAACAAGTAGACCATGACCACATCACCTTCAATGATACTTGCATACAAACATTATCTATGACTGGCTTCTTTATTCTTCAAGTTTGATTCCTCCGGTTGACAACTAGCAACTCTCTAGACATCATTAATATGCTGAATTAGTTCCTTACATTGTTGAGTTGTGGTGGGTGTAACACACACAAAGTAATATCCACTACTTGATGAGGTAAGAGCCATAGATTATCATGAATGACGCACAATGACTAGAGTGATTTATCACAACATTATATACGAATTCATCTTAAGACAATGCCACATCCCACTACTTAGGCTTCTCACCTAAAAATCATTATACAAGGTTGTCTTACATCTGATTCATTACCTTTTTCCGTCCATTTGTCTACAGTTTACCAATACTAATAAAAGGAAGAGAATCATCTATAGAGTTGCCCATAAATGGGAGAGAATTTTGGAGTTTGGCAGAGGTAATGGAATAATGAATTCCAAGCAAGCACACAACCTCTTTGAAAAATATAATAACAATTCGACTGACATCGGATGTCTTGTTACAAGGAATGGAATGCGTCATTTTATAAAAGTAATCTATGAGGATGAATATTGAATCAACTCCTTGTTGGGTTCCAATAGGATGAAGTCCATGGTAAGTCATCCTACATGTTGTTAAGGTTTGGAGGAGGTTGGTACCTTGTGGTCTGGGAGTGTCGATTGACAAGTCGGGTGTTATTTGCCATGTCACTCGACACCCCATTGTAATTGTGGATGAAGATGCATTCTTTAATACTTGTAATTGATTTCCTCCTTCCAAAGTGTTCTCAATATTCACCATCATGCATGTCACAAATGAGTTACTTATGAACAGGAGATTGAGGGAAACATAACTTGTTGTCAAGGAGTAGAGCCTTTTGGTTAATTATGAAATCCCCGTGCTCACTCTTCGGTTTGGCATTCTCCCATTTAAACCCAAAATCCTTTTTTTTATCTTTATATAAGGGTTTCAACTCTTCTAAATCAGTGATTTCTATTGACAATTCAACTTATTGATCTTAATTTGGTGTATCACGAACTTGTAGAAAACTCACTAAGTGCATATGCACCTTGTTGGTATCTATGTATCTCCGAGTGGGTAAATTATACGAATGGTCCCAGAACTTTGAGTCGATTTCCAATTGGTCCTCCAACTTCAATTTATAACCAGAACGTCCTCCATCTTTCATTTTCTTGCACCCTTGGTCCTCCTGACCGGTGATCACAAGTTCTTCGGTTGCCTTGCTTACGTGGCCGACTTTCTCTCCCATCCACGTCAGCTTAAGTCGGCGACATCATTATAAAAATAATAAAAAATATGAAGTTGTCCACGTCATTAAAAAATTTTAAAAAAATGAGTTGCGAAGAGAGAGGGAGGGGGACCCCTCCCTCCCTCCCTCTCTCTCCTGCACGCGCGGGAGAGAGAAGGAGGGGGGTCACCCCTCCCTCTCTCTCGCCGTGCGGGAGAGAGAAGGAGGGGGCGATCGCCCCCCCCCCCTCTCTCTCTCCCGCATGCGCGGGAGAGAGGAGGGGGGCGATCGCCCCCCTCCTCTCTCCCGTCCCTCCTTCTCTCTCCTGCACGGCGAGAGAGAGAGGGGGGCGTGCTGGAGAGAAAGGGAGGGGGGCGATCGCCCCCTCCTCTCTCCCACACGGCGAGAGAGAGGGAGGTGCGGGAGAGAGAGGGAGGGGGGCGATCGCCCCCTCCTCTCTCCCACACGACGAGAGAGAGGGAGGAAGGCCCCTCCGATCGAGCTCCGGCGAGCTCGACCGGAGGGGGGCGACCCTTCTCTCTCCCACACGGCGAGAGAGAGGGAGGGGGGCGACCGCACCCCCCCCATCGAGCAGTCCAGCCGGCGAGCTCGATCGGAGAGAGGGGGGTCCCCCTCCCTCTCTCTTCGCAATTCACTTTTTTTAATCTTTTTTAATGACGTGGACAACTTCATATTTTTTTTATAATGATGTGGCCGACTTAAGCTGACATGGATGAGAGAGAAAATCGGCCACGTAAGCAAGGCAACTGGGGAACTTGTGATCATCGGTCAAGAGGACTAAGCGTGCAAGAAAATAAAAGATGGAGGACATTCTGATTATAAATTGAAGTTGGGGGACCAATTGAAAATCGATTCAAAGTTGGGAGATCATTTGTGTAATTTATCCATCTTCGAGTAAACCCGAAATAGGCCATGGACTTGTTTTGTAGATGCTTGAGGTCCTCATGATCGATATGGAGAATAAACTCTCCTTGTATTAATTAGTGTTCTCTTTAAGTGCTTGAACAAAAACATAAAATCCATGCCCATAAGTGGTCCAATCTTCACGATGGTTTACCAATATCTTCATGATGTGTGATTTAGTAAAATTAGACCTCTTGGTAAAGACCTTGTTCCTGTCAAGTTGTCACTTTGCTTAAAAGGCCACCATATAGCCAAGGTGTGAGGTTACTACATCTTTACCCAATCCTTTATGGTTGACTTAAGTCCCCAAAAGAATTATGCAATTAGTTGCTGATTTTAGAATCTAAAAGTTTAATGCATGAAGATAGGTGGTAGAACTATGAAGTAGTCATAAAGGATATGGATTCCTTACTTGCAATTCTGCCACTATTGATACAAGACTTAATTCATAGTCATATGGTAGGAAGCCATTTCTTAGAAACTATTTCAACCTAAGTATCTGAATACAAGGCCACTCTTGATGTTAACATCTCGCTTGGAGGCACTCCACCAAGTGGATGCTCCACCCATCAACCGATATGCCATGAACTTAACTTGTTTATGCTCATGAATTTCCATATGTTTAAAGAACCTTTTCACTTCATCAAGCTAGTCCGAAAAATCTTCAACCATTAATTATCCTTGAAACGAGGAAAGATTCATCATCATCTTGAAGTTAGAGTCACCCCATTGTTGATTTTGGTTGTTGTGATGAACTTTATCTTCATCAATTGTTGTGACTATGAATTGCCTTTTCTCTCACAAATAATTCTTAGGATTGCATGATAGTTATGAGTTGCTGAAAGGGGCATTTGATTTCATCCAAATCCATGTGAAATGTTGTGAGTTTCTCTTGTGTGTGTGTCATCCATGTGTCCATCGTTGCTGGCACAATATTTTGATATCAACTGACATAGTTGAGGATCTCATCACAAACACCACCACCAACTTGAAAATCTAGTAGCCTGAAGCTCTCCAGCTCTTGTTACTCAAAGCTTAACAAGGGAGATGCCAAGTAGATAATTCTTTCATTGAAACATAGATTTCATACTAGGTGGAAAATCGATAAAAAAACTCCCTTTATTCAAGAAGATAAAAGATTATAAGTAGCAATGCAAAAATAACAACCTGAGGTATTATCAAATTAACTACCTAATTTTGATAACAACAAGTTAACTAACTAATTCTGATAATGACCAAAAGCCTAACGATTTCTAAAATTAAGAAACACTGTAGACTTCATACACAACCTAATGATCTTCTTCACCTATATTAATTAATTACCTTATCATTGATTAAATATAATGAGTGCTAGTGATCATATCATGATCGTATTTAGTCATGGTTGACAATGCCATTATCGATCTTATGTCTAAATCTCATCTTATTGTTCTCTAAGATGATGACTCAATCATGTTTGACTATGCGAGTGTTAATCATATTTATCCTTATGATGATGATCATGTTTCTATTTGTCGCAATTCAATATGATTATAATTGTAATCTTTCTTTATTGTTTATAATGATGCACTATGAGATCTAATATTGTTACATATTAAGTATTGAAGATCACGGGAGTTTCATCTCTCGTACAAATTTAATACTGTAAGTAATTGATCATATGTAGTAATGATGGCCAGCATTCGACTTACTTAAGACAAATCAATATTAAGTAGTGGAGCAAATCTAGGATTAATTGGATCAAGGATGGGGACAAGAACACTAGCTTCTTTCACCGTAGCACCTTAATGAGATATAGAAGGAACAAGATCTTGAATATCAAAAAATCTGATGAAAGCTTAGTAAGTAGGGAGGAGGACATCATCAACCTCTTCGTAGAACATTATAGAACCCTTTGGCAACCCAACCTTCCCCCCGACCTTCCAATGCTTCCTGGACTGCTCTTCCCTAACTTGGAGAAGGGAATCGTAGTAAACTCTCTATGCCAATAACGACAACTGAAATTAGAAATTGTTTATGGGGAATGCCTCTTGGGAAAGTGTCTGGCCCAGACGGATACACTGTCAAATTCTATAGGCATAATTGGGATACTGTTGGGCCAAAGATCACTCTGAAAATCTTACAGGTGTTCGGAAACAATCACATCCCATATAACTGGAGACATACATCCATGGTCTTCATTCCCAAAATCAAGCAGCCATCTATGATTAGAGACTATAGGCCCATCTCTCTATGTAATGTTCTGTATAAATTAATTGCAAAAATTTTAGCAAATCGGCTCAAGGATACCCTCACTAAAATAATTGATGCATCACAAAATGCCTTTGTCTCTGGTAGGTCAATACAAACAAATGTGATGTTAGTTGAGGAGCTTATGTATTCACTTAGGACTGGGAGGAAGAAACATATAATTATAAAGGCATACATGGAGAAAGCCTTCGACAGGGTGTCCTGGGATGCGATAACTACAACATTACAATTAATGAACTTCCCGTCTCAATTCATCGCCTGGATCTATACATGCATCAGTTCGCCAATCTTCTCATGTGTTATAAATGGAACTAATTCTACTCATTTTTTGAGTCATAGAGGGCTTCGTCAGGGAGATCCTCTTTCCTCGTACATTTTTATTATTACTTCATAAATCTTCTCGTCCATAATGAATCATGTTCATCTCCTCCAGAGCGCTTACTCCTTTCACTAAGGGCGACTTTTCCCTTATCCATGTCATGTATGCCGATGATCTCTTAATTTGTATTGCTGCAACAAAAAAGAATTATAGGGAACTAATGAAGCTTTTACATAAGTATAAGGACCTCACCAACCAAAAAATTAACAATGACAAGTCGGCCATCTACCTGCCCAAAAATCTTAACAGGCACTATAGGAATCTTTTCAAGGACAATCTGGGAATCAAGATTGGAACTTACCCTTTTCAGTATCTTGGCTCTCAGATTTCCTACAAGTATATCCCTAGAATTGCCCAACGATCCCTGGAAGATAAGATGGTCTCTAGACTAGCAAGTTGGAAAAGGCAACTCCTAAATCAGGCTGGAAAAGTTGTATTGATCAACTCGAAATTATCCGCCATTCCTTCTTACTCCATTGCTACTATTAGTATTTCTAATGGTCTGTTTGATAACTTATCTGGGGTTCAAGTGAGAATGGTAGGGCTACCCATTTAATTAATTGGGTCACGATGCAACGACCAAAAGAGAGGGTGGTCTTGAGATTAAAAATGTATTTTGTATTCGAATTTCCTTACTTGCTAAGCAAATCATGAATGCATTGAATGAGAAAAATGAATGCTCTTGGTACAGACTGATAAATAGTAAATATCCTAAGTTGCACCCTTGGAATTTCCAAAATTCTCTATCATGCTCATCCCCTACTTGGCGTATGATGATTAAGGCCTTGCCAAAAATTAAAATGGGATTTCAAAATTTGATTGGTAATGGCAAAGACACATCTATTCTTGCGGACCCATGGATATTTACGACTCCATTACTTTGGAAGCCTACATATGTTAACATGTTGTCACCCTTGCATGATAAAACTGTTGATTTCTTCATTCCAAATGGCAATTGGAATCTCCAACTTCTAAACGAACATTTTGGTCTGTAGCTTGTCATAGCTATTACTCGTATTCATACTTCTATTTTCGCCGATGATGATAGGTGGATCTGGGAACCTGATGTGCATGGGATTGCCCATGCTAAGTCAGTATATCATTTTATGCAACAACGCCTTTTACCGCCATACCCGATTGGAGGGCAACCTTGGAAGAAAGTGTGGCAGATCAGTATTCCCTCAAAGATTCACATTTTTCTGTGAAAATTACTTCATAAACATCTTCCCACCTTTGACATGATTCGGAGATTTAGTAATTCCATTGATCCGACTTGCAAACTCGGTGGGCTTGAATCAAATTCTCATCTCTTTTTTCATTGTTCCAGTACCTGCCAGATATGGGTGATCTTGCAGCAATTTCTTAACATTACCTTACAAAATACTCATTCTTGGGACTCTAGTGCCTGGGTGCACGAGGGCGCAATCCTGGATCAAAGGAGTCATATGAAATTCCTTTCCTTATTCACCTTTTGTCTTTGGGGGATTTGGAGATGCAAAATGATGTACACTTTCGTTCTAAGCATGCAACCATTGGGATGGTATGGTAGAAGGTGCTTGTTGGATATGATGAGTTCTCTGGATCTCACCTCCCTGAGGCACACAACCCCCAAGACCCAATTCGGGTCCAGTGGGAGCCACCCCGCACTCTTGGTTCAGATTGAATTCTGATGGGTCATTCGTTGGCCCAGATGCGGAAGGTGATATGGGATTTATTCTTCGAAATAGTGACTCTTCTATATTTTTCGTAGGTGCTTATAGGCGACAAGCAAAATCTATCCTGGAACTCGAGGTAGGAGCTCTTTTGCATGGACTCATAATCTACTATCAAAGGAATCTCACGCATATCCAAGTGCACACCAACTCTGAAGTCCTCATGAATATTATCAATAGCGATAGCCACCCTCCTGGATTATTGCTAATGTGATTTACGAATAAATGCTTGTTGCAAAGGGTTTCCCCTTTTTTTCTTCAGCACTGCTATCACGAAGCTAACCACAGTGCTGATTTTTTGGCAAATATGGCTCGCTCCAATACTTGCGACCTTTTTTGGGAGTCACTTCCTCCTATGGGATTGCTCCAATTATTGTATGAGGACTTCTCTGGAACTTTCATTAATAGATAGTTAACTTTTCCTTAAAAAAATGATGGTGATGTGTGCAAAAGATTAGGCTCATTGTGCATGAAGGCACATGATTAATAAAGTTTCTTTTTATTCTATCTCGAGCTATCAAGTTATGTTTTTCTTATTAACCTTCATTTGATATATCATAGTCATAAAAGGTAGGCAACTTTCTTTATTTGTTATCTTCAAACTTCTGGTTTATAGAATGTTACTAGTAATTTGTCCATTTTCTTTCACTTATTGTATTTTCTTAAATTGATTGGATGAAAGTCCAATGTATGTCAAGATAAAGTCCATCTATGTTATGTTTTTGTAGCGCCCTAGAAGCATATTTTGTCACGTGAACAAATTATTTTTAGGGAATTATAGGAGGAGCCGTAGAGGAGGAGGTTTCTTCCCAAAAGAAGTCAGGTCATTGTTTGTGTGACCAAACGTAGCAAAATAATTTATTCCATAATTAGTCATCGTACCATTGCTTAACAATATAATGATATGTTTCATTTAGAGCGTTCTAACTATCCATAGTGATGCCCTTGATTCTTCATGGGTATAGCATAAGCCAACAAGTGATGGCATTCACTAAGTTCTTTGAGTCTGGCAATATATAGTTCTTTCACAACACACATAAGTTTTGTGCAGAATTAAGGGGTTATTTGATTGCAGAAGAAGCTAAAAAATAGAGCTTTATTCTTTATTATTTTATTATTCCATCAAATAGGTAAGTTTTTCCATCATAATGTTATAGTAAAAAACTTGGAATTTAAAAAGTTATCCTGGGTACTGCTTTTCCCTAACTTTCAAATTAGTAACTTTTTGGATTGATAAATCACATTCTTAAAATAATTAAGAAGCTACTATGCAATCAAACCTTTACTAAGTAATTAAGATGAAGAGTAAGAGCCAGGATTCTCCACCTTTGATTTGTGTGACTTCCCAAATTCGAATGTACGTCTTGTTATAAAGGTTTTCAAATATTTTTCTCAATTACAATGGAAGGTCCATGGATGGAATACAAGAAAAAGGAAGATAAGTTAAAAATAAAGTACGTTACTCCTATTAACGAGAATATATATATATATACCTGTCATGCCCTAATTCTCTTCCTACATGCACAGCCTTTTCATGCTTGGCAACCAGTGCAGATAATTTTATTTTATTTTTTTGTTTTTGGTTATATATTATATACCCCTACGGCCCTACTGTTCAAGATATGGACATGCAGAAAATTGTCCTACTGTTCCAAGATGCGGACTAGATACCAAGTCTAGAAATGCTATATCAGTAAGCTATGAGCATGGGGCATGTTTGATGGACTGGTCATTTCGGAGGTGGGTGAGCAGTCCATTCTCATTCGTAAGCAGGCAGCAAAGACATTTCCAACTCCGTACCTTCATGACAATTGACAATAACTTGGGAAGGTTCATATCATCGCCATGCACCTCAAGAATTATTAAGCCAAAGTCGATCTTTACGAAAAGCTCACATCATCATCTGTTCTGGGGATACAACGCTTCACTTCCCCTTTGCCTTTCGCCTTATCCTTCTTGCAAATGAAGCATAAAAATGGAGATAAAATAACTTCTGGACAATTACTGAACAGGAATAATGGGGGTGACTCGAACGTAGGCATGCATATCTATCAAGTTTATTTTTTTATTATATATATATATATGTTATTACAAACCAGCTTATAGTTAAGTTGGGCAAAGAGAATACATACTTTTTCATACAATTTGCCCTCCAATAAATAGAAGTACATATGACCAGGACTCCTTTGATAATTAGGAATAGTAAATTTGTTAAGTTCTCTAAAATAACGCTTAGCATTGAGATTTGTTTGACCAATATGTGATAGTGTACTTAGTAAATATTGGAATGAACAAAATTAATAATTTAAGTTTTGTCACAAGAGCTCAATTAAAGTTGATTCATCTATCACAAAGAGGTGCTCCATCAGAAGAACAGTAAGGCGCACACATGACCCTTTGACCTTTCTGACTATAACAATCTTGACAATGACACACACCTATATAATTTTATCGGAATAGAGTAGGCAACTTTATTGAGTGTTGACCAAGTACATGCATCTCATTGACCCAACCCCGATATATATAATTATATATACTAATACCATACGTGCAGAGAGAGAGAGATATCAACTGGGTACATCAGCACAGAGGGGCACATACATGGGGAATCGGCGAAGGGCAGGAAGGGGTCAGCAATGGTGAAAACAAGGTGCCAAAGAGGAGTCACCTCAGAGGGGTCCATCCATTGACAGGGGGTCTTTCTCATCTCTGGCACTACTCCAAAGTGTCAGCACAAAAGGAGGGGACTACATCCAGCGAAGAAAAAGGGGGGTAGTGAGGAATTAGGGGGGAGGAGGAGAGAGAAAGAGACAGTTGTAACTTGAAAGCTTGTGCAGTCGAATACATGGAGAGGGATATAGAGGGAGGAGGGTATCATATCATCATGGGGTAATCATTCTTTATAAACCTGAGCTCCCATCAATGGCCTTCAGTACTCCTTTGTGTGACTTTTTGGGACCAAGGGTCAAAGGAAAGCTCTCCCACTCCCTAACACTCCTCTTTGTCAGGAAAAGATAAAGGAAATTGTTATGGTAAAAGAAACTTTGCCCATCTACCTCTTTTCATGTACCTTAATATCTGAGGGAAAAAAGATATCTTTGTTCATCATCAACTGGTAAAAGGGGAAACTTTAGTTTGCTTCCAAACCAAGCAAACTCTGATGCCACTTTAATTTACAGTTGAGCTATGAAATTAATCAGACTTTCTTTTGTTAAAATGTTCAGCATGGATTACAGGCGACACGTACATAGTTTGTGTCCTTGAAAGTTTGAAAAAAAGGAAGGAAAAGATGCTCAAAGCTGAATAATTAACAAGCTTGATATTTGATTTTTTATGTTTTCATTGAGTAACATCAATCAGAATCAAGAGATGGTGAACTTTCTTTTTAGTCCTTTTTTTTTTTTGCAGGAGACCTCGGCATTGTCTGAAAAAATGGAGCACAAGGAAATGAAGCAAGGAAAAAAAGGAGCCAGCCTGGGGCTCCAACGATCGCTGATGTGTTTGCTTTCACGTTATTTATAGTACTGTTTTCAGACTACTACATCTTATTTTATTAGGACTAATGAATTATATAAAGCGGCAGGACATGCATGAATCGAAGTAATTAAACTTGTCAATTCAAGAGCTGAGAATATATACATATTTTTTACATCAAATCTTGACATGTACGTCCAGTTAGGATGCTCATTTTTGTATGCGAGCAAAGTACCATGTATCCGGACATCTCTGTGAAAACTACATGATTGGAGCAATGCAACATGATAAGTCTCCATCTTATTTAGTGACCAAGGTTCATGAAAAATCTCAGAGCACCAAATTATGTGATGCATAAACAGTAGATAGAGATCTAAGCTTCTCCACGTACTCAATCTTAAGTCCACATATTTTTTTCCTTGCATGAATTAATTTATATCCACCTATCAACAATTAGTCTTTGGAATTTGTATGTTAGACCCTACAGCAACAGTTGCATCCTTAATCACACTATTCGATTCAGCCTCGCACAGTCAGTCCTTATAGTAGGTCTTTATATATCTAACATTATAACTACATTTTATTCCACAGATAATATATTGCATTCACCTTAAATTATCAGTAAAAAATTTGAGGGTTTGGAGAAGTTGCAGGCCATTTCTAACATGGTGGAGATTTTGTGGCTATTTTTTTTTCAGATATCCCTTAATATGGAATTCAACTGCACTATGTTCAATTGAACCAATCAACTGCATGCTTGTGAAAGAGCAGGTATACGAATCATGCATCTGTTTCCGTCATTACTGGTTGTTATGCGACAAAAAAAATTGAATGGTATACTAATAGAGGATTTGTTGGGATATTATTGTGATCAATAACTTAACAGTAACTATCAGTAACTTAAAGGAAATATTTTGGGTACTTTTAATTTCATACCCACATTTGAGTAGTTCTGTAGCTACAAAGGAAATGCTTATCCTTCATCACTTCACGGAACTGCTGGAAAAAGGGGCAAAAATAAAGTCATTTCATAGTACTGTTGTCAACATTTGCTTTTTGGACTTCTGTATTCTAGAGAGAATGTAATATAATATATATAATCTTCTAGGGATGTGTTTTTCCTTGAAGATTGCTGGAGATCAAAGAACATGCCTGATGCTGTCATTTGATTTGGATCATTTGACCAAAATTTAAATTCTCTCAAGTTTCCTTGAGATGAATTTTGGAACATTTGGACAATCACCCAAAGTTTCGTTTATTTCTCATGTAAACATCTTAGTCGCAATGCAAATAGTACGGCTCATTTTTTGGCCGGCGTCGCCCGGTGATCACATGACGATATTTTTTGGGAAGAAGATCCCCCGGGACTCTTTGATATCTTGTATGAGGATGCAAACTCTTTATCCACTTAATATATCTTACATCGTTTTAAAAAAAATGTCATGACAAGGCATACAGAGGTATATGTTCCAATATACAGCCTTCTGAAAAGCATACATGTTAATCATAAATATGGAACAAAATTAATATTGGGTAACCGTTCTTAGTTTTGATGAAACTAATATATATATATATATATATATATATATATATATATATATATATAGGGTTAAGGAGTGCTGTGATGCCTAACTTTCGTCCCTATTCATAGCCTTCATCGAATTAACATAATATTATACATGCAAATGTCCAGAAATCGTACTCTAACCCATTATTAGAATGTAATATACTTTCCAAGTAGATCTAATGGGGCCTTCCGAATTCCGCCATTATGTTTCTTAATTTGTTTGGCTAGAAATATTGTAGAGCCGTTCTTCGACCAGTATTTTTTTAGGTTGGCTCTATTTAGTTCATAACTAAAAGGCATAAATTCAAACTAAAACATCAAAACATTTAATGCCTTGATAAATTGGTAGACATTGAAGAAGTCTAAACAATTGTCTTGCGTTCATGAACTATGATGTGACTTTATATCCATGTCACTCAATTAATTTATGACCATATCACAACATCATATATTAAGCATTCAGAAGTCAGAACAATATGTGAACTTTATTATTTCCTCTTACTTTTTATTAATCAGTTGCCGATTCTGTTTCTGAATTGATAGATTACAAAGAATCGTGCCATGCATCAGAATGAACAAAACCTGATATGTTGAGCTTCAAGAAACTTAAGCAGGAAACACCGTGCAGCACTTTTGGTAATTTTCAGCACTAAAAAAAAAGGTAAGAATATATGTATGATTGTGGAACTAAGTTTTCAGATTTGCTTGCCCACATTCTCACTTCCTTTTCCCTTGGCCTTCGACACAATTGTCTCCTTGTCTCTTTCACTTTACCTCATCCCTCTTTTGTTCTCTTTAAATTGGCAGTGGATTCCTGTTAGCTGTCATTGTGATGTGGGAAAGAAACAAGGCTGTGGTCTACCCAAAGTGAATTCCAGATTAGGCTTACTCGACTGCAAGTTCTCCTGCACAAAAAAAAGTGCTTTCTATGAGTTCAATTGATTGTGTCATCTTGTTCCTTTTGCAAGTACAAGTAAATTAGGCACTTCATGATCAAATAATTTTTCTGAAGCATGAATTGAGGTAAAGATTTGTGCATGTAACTCCTACTGATTCTACGCTCCCTGCTGCTGCCGACGGCTCACTCGGCGTGCCATTGGAACAACCTCCTCTGCTGTATAATATGCACATTAAAAGCTATGTCATAAGCATCCAGGACAATGAGGAATCATACTGAAACTTGCTACTAAACACACATATATCTTTCTCTAAAACTTCTCATGTTTCTGATGTGAAAGAAAAAGGATCTTTTGCTAGCATTAGTAAACAAAAAATCATCAATGGATTGGATATATAGTACAGATGCTCCTGTAATATGTGTCAAAGACTTCACTTTTGATTTGCTTGTGAGTCCTAATGTAGGATGAGTGGCAAAGGGATCACAGAGCGTCATCAAGTAGGCATACAAATGTTGAAAAGTCCACTAGATCCTGCTGGACATATGGTATATATAAAGAGTGAGATCTGTTGCTTTTTCCCAAGCATTTTCATGAAAGATTGATCTCGGGAAGGGAAACCCAACAAAAGTGAGAGCTTTGTAAGCGATTAAGGACAAAAGTGTGATAAGGTCTTTGGAAAGAGGAAACGGACTATATATTATATAATATATATGTATATGCATATGTATAAATGTATCTATATATGAATCATGTAGCACTCGAGGTAAACATCAAGATAGTTGTTGAAAAACTAAAATAAACTATATTTTGTTTCAAATTAACAAGAAAAGGACTTTCTTGACAAATTGTTCTTTTTTTCCTCTCTTTTTCTCCACAATCCTAAATGATATAATTGTTTGCTTACTTGATGATTATGTGCATATTTATTGCATTAGTTGGTGGCCATACCAATCTAGATTGATTTTTTTTATTATATTATGAGGAGATGTAGAGAACCGATTAGCAAGCATATATTGCATGGAAGAGTAGCTTTCATCTGACTAAATCAGCAAAAAAAAAACATTTTTTATTGATATTGCTTAAACCAAAACATATGAGAAAGAAATGAAAAAAATAAGGGTCATTTTCTAACTGTACGTTTAGTGTAACATTTGTGAGAAATAACTTAATTGTTAAAGGATATTTAATTGAATGGTTGCAGAGAATGGATAGTTTGAGACCTTGCGCTCTTCAAAATAAAAATAAACCTATGTTACTATTAATTAGCTTCAATTTCTTCAAGTAGTTACTTTACCTCGTTCATTTGGAGGAAGAAACTATTCTGTCTAAAACATGCACACACACACAATTCAAAGTGGTTAATATTTTTTAAATGAGCAATAAAATTAGCAAAGATCATCAACTCATGTGGCAGCATTATGCAAGCAACACAATTTCATGATATATGTTACTCATTATCTCAAGAAGAAAATATTCAGAAAGATTAACATGTAGCACATGGTACTCTAAAAAAATTGACATCTAACATGCATGTGTAAAAAAAAATTAATTAAAAATGTAACCACCTGGAAGAATTGCTCCAAAAACTAACATTACTTTCTGCTCTATTCAGATCATAATGCACATCTGGCAAATTGTCATCAGAAATCTCCCCGCTTGATCCGTTCTCGACTCCATCGGATTGGCCTATGTAGTGGAATGCATCAATTAAGTCGAACACGAAAGCATTACTACATCACATTCTTCCAAGGTTCAAGATGTATATGTGCAACGTTCAAAGCCAAGTTTATGCATGCAGAAGTAGTGCCATGATTAAGAACTTAGTTACCTGAAGAAACTGCAGACTTCTCTGTGTTCTTCACGGTTCTATACATCTGCACATTCGTACATAGCATATTCATTAAGGAGAGGGAATTGCTATTTGGTTATAGTGGCATCACTCTTGCGTGTAGTGTGTGCGTGCGTTTTACTGCACTATAGAACTACAAATTTCAAGTCGTGTAACATTTTTTTTTTCTTTTCTGTTGAACTGAGGAATTTACTCCGCAGAAGCCTAAGAAAGATTGACGTCAAATTGCACTAGAACTATGTACCACCACATCTTGAATTTAATTACTAGTTTTCTGTGCCTATTCATCCTTTAAAAGCAGTGACTATTTATCTGCTTCAATGTACATGCAAAAAAGCTGCAGAATATTGTTGTGAGAAGAGAGAGAGAGAGAGAGAGAGACTAAGTCGCCCGAATAAGCTGTAGGTCGCGAAATGCATTGCCACTGTGTAGGAAAGGAAAAGCCAAAAGGAAAAGGAAAATGGGACACAAAATAGCAGAAAAGGGGAGTTATCTTTCTTATTTTCTCTCCTGATCTTTTACAGGAAAATATGCAGCGACTGAGTCCGTAAAGATGCTTGCAAAAAAATAGTAATTTTCTGCAAAAGTACACGGCGAAAAGAAAACAAAGGAAGAAATCCATTGGATGTGCAAAAGTACTAGAAATTAAGGAATCTAATTTGTTGGACTTGAAGACATCATACCTGCAAGTGAGATTTCACATGAGCCAAGGTAAGATCTTTTACATCCATGAGCTCAAGAACTGACTTTGGCGTTGCCCCTAGCAGAAATTAATAATAAAGATAAGTTCTTTTTGCTGAATTAACACTGGATCTGATGAATAACTGGACATGGAATGGAAATGATCAGTAGAATTGTGCATGCATGCATAAGGGATCATACTCTCATGCCCTCCCAAGAGCTCGACGGCGTGGACGAAGCGTGCATGCAGGGTCGTCGTCCATCGCATCCGCGGCGCACGGGAACTCCTCTTCGCCGGAAAGAACCTCGTCGACGGCAGGTACCTGGCCCTCGGCAGCCCTTGCGCGATGGGACTAAAATTGGCGAGGGGGCTCGAGGAGCCATCGCGCTGCAGGTGGCCTTGCTGGACTAGAGGAGGAAATGAGTAGCTCGGCGGGTGCTGGTAAACGGGGATTCCTCTTATGGGCCTCAGCAAGCTGTTGAGGTCACGCTGAAACTTGTCATGTGATAGCGAGTGGTGGTAGAGCTGCTGCTGCTGGAGGAAGACTGCGGTGCTCGCGTTCGCTGCGGTGTACCCGACGACTTCGGCGGCGCTCTTCACCGAAGAATAGACACTCGTGCGGGTGCCGCCGTTGTTGTTTCTGATGCCGCTGGTGGAGTTGCTATTGTCCAAGGAACTCCTCCAAAACCCTAAGTCCTTCGTCTGCTCATCTCCCTTTCTCCAACTTGACGCTGTTGCGCTGGCGTCCGGTGGACTAATCTGAAGGGATAACTCAGGTGGAGCTGGGAAAAGCTCCATTGCAGTCCAACTGACCTCAGCTTCGGGTCTCTCCCTTGCTAGCTAGCACTACGTCTTCGTCGAGCGTCGTCGTGTTCTTCTTCCTCTTCTGCACACTTGCGCTGTGTATTCGCTACAAATGCGGATTTGTGTGGAAGGATTGAGGAATGAGTGGTCTGCTGATCATATATGTTGTAGAGAGGCGTTCTGTCTGAAGTGTGTAGATGAGTTCTACTTCTCTAGTGGCAATTATTTATTCATATATATATTATATAAGAGCTAGTTCTTGTTTCGTAAGTACACATATCTGTCACGTACGTATATATACTGTCAACATGAAGGGTAAAAAGTTTGTGGGGGTAGATGGATATAGAACTTGTAAGTGGTTTTATGGCACCTGAGAGGGTGTGTCTCCCTTGGGATAAAGACGACAGAGACACGCTGACAGGGAGGAAGGGGTGAGAGAGAAAGGGATGGAGATGGAGAGAGACGGATCGATGGATGAGAGAGATTAATTACCTATTATTGCTTGTTCATTCACTCTTTTTTCTTTGATGAAATGAGCATTTACTTTTTACTTTGAGTAAAAAAAACTATCTCGAGAGTTCGAGATTGTTTTCTTTTTACAGTTTTATGCCGCTTTTTTCTTAAGAAAAAAATAATAAATTTTCCTACGCATTCTCTGGCCCAAACATTTTGCATTATCAAAGTTCATGTATACATTGTCAACGAATAATAATTTTCTTAAATGGTAATTAATGACTTCGAATTCGGCAAGAAAAGGACGCATGCCCTATTTTTTTTTAAAAAAAAAGGAAAACGACAATAATTATTTAACACTCAACTACCTTAAGATTTCTAGAATAATTGACCATAAATCTAGGGCATGATCACCCTTCTCTTTCTTTAGAATTAGACATTATATATACATACCTATATATATATATATATATATATATATATATATATGTAAATTAAATGTAACATCTAATCGTGAATGACTAATACTTATCTAATCTTGAATGACTAATACTTTAAATAGGCATGTCAAAGAATTCTTAGAATCGCGGGCATTACGGGGAATTTTTTTCTCGCGAGAGGGTGGGGAGTGTCATATATATATATATTAAATTTTTTAATACTAATTTAATAATTTTATTTTTAAAAATATTATATGTAATTCTTAATATTGTATATTAAAATATTATATTGTATTACTTTTAAGTAGTCATATTTTAATGATTTAATATATATATATATTATTTTCAAATTATTAATTATTTTATAAATAAATATTGAGGATTTTGAGTCTCCGAGAAAAATTAGGAATTTACGAAAATCAAAATGGAGATAAAAGTAGCCTTTGTCTCGAAGATCTAAATTGGAACAGGGAGGGCGGGTGGGGGTGGGGTTGAAACCATATCCCAGATTCAAATAGGGCGGATGTCATCCCTAACCTTTAGTGATATATTTTGACTTTTATTTCATGATATTATTTTGAATTTTTTATTTTAAAACAAAGACTCTTTATTAACATTTTACTTCAGAACAATACAGAGCAAAATAAAATATACATATATATGCAATGAAAAAATGTGTAGAATTTAGGTCCATCGATTTATTGTGTAATTTAAATTCATGATTGATATACCCTTTGCTATGTACTCTCTCCAATCGAAAGATTGTTTACTAGAAGCCACCATCACCATCAATTCGAAGTCAGACCATGGTTTGGTTGGGTTTATGCGTACTATAAAGTTTCTTGCACCATTCGTTGAAATGGACACTGCCAAAACATAAATGCCATTCCACTGGCTTAATCTGTTTCTCTGACATTTTTCTTGAAAATTTCTTTTTCTCATAGCCATTTATGGATGAATTAGAAAGCTACATACCGTCATACCTCAAGTTTACATGACATTTGTATATCTCACCACAGCTTGTGTCCACATCAAGCTTATTATATATTAAGAGCATTTTTTCTTTATTTGTGGTATTTTTTTTCTTCTGTACGAGTTTTTGCCACATTACCTACATTTGTTAGGTGTAGTTTCGTCCCAAGGACAAAAAACATGCTAAAGAAGAACTTATGACTAATTCATTAGCCTACCGCCAATTAATATGAAAGGGGCTTGTGCCAAATCATTATTATCTATAAGCCAAGATGGGAATTTTCTAACGGCCAAAAGATCACAAAAAAGCTACAAACAAACACCAAGTATGTAGGTATGTATGTTGTCCACTAATTATGTATTAAGATAATGCTTTTGCTTATGGAAATTAGCTCTTGCAGTTCTTCAATATGTGTATTAGTTATAGCTAAATGTTAGCGAATTTATTGTCATATTCTATTAGTAACTATACACTAGGAAGGGAGTGTTGTGGTGCATATATAAATGTTATGCCTTTGTGACAAGTTGTTTTTCATCCTCTTAATTACTAAAAGTTTTTTAGCCATGTTTAAATTTAAAAAGTGTAATTTAATTGTAGAACTAAGGGTCTGTTTGGTTCAAAATTCATTAAGGGAAATGAAAGGTAAGAGTGGGAAGTAAATGTAGGAAAATGAAAGTGAATAGTTATATCTATTTAGTTGATACCATTAAAAAGAAGGGAAGGGAATAAATATTAAGTGATTAATTTATTTAGACGATTTTATTCTTTACATATATAATTGTATTTTTAATTTATTTGGTCAAAATTGAAAACACATACTAAATATATCTTTCCCCTCCTTTCCACCTGATTTGGAGGGAAAAAAAATAAAACATTGGAGGGAAATGGAAGCGAAAGGAATGGACTTTCTCATTCTTTCCCCTCCAACTTAAACTCAATCAAACGAGGGGAACAGATTCTCATCCTTTTCCTTCCCACTCTTTACCGTCCTTTCACCCCCAACCAAACAAACCCTAAAGTCTGATAGTGGATCTTAATATAAAAAATGAAGATAATTTTAGTTGTTTGATGTGACATCATCAAATAATTTAAATAATCATCTACCATCAAATATCGATCCAATCATGAATTTACATAGGTAAACTCTTTTTGGGTTTACACCTCTATATATCTCATTTTAAAAAGAGTACAAAAAATAAAGCCATTAATTTAAATGTAATTATTTTTTTCTTTTTTATTCTAATAGCGAATTATAAAAATCCAAATTTTGATAACATTTTACAATTTTATGTTTTCAATCTTATTTTGAAAATATTATGGATAATATCTTAATACGATTTTAATTTTGATCACACGATCTTATATAATCTCATATTATTAATATAATTATTTAAATATTAATTAAGAATATTTTGTAATAATTAATTAATTAAATGAATTTCAATACTTATTTCATTTTTAATATGTTTTGATACAACATGACTTAAGAATCCCTAAAAAAAATAATGGAGTGCAATTTAATATTTAAGTATGACAAATTAATTAAATATATATTATATTTAAAATATATTTTTTATTAATAGATAAAATCTTATGATACTCAATCCGATTTTATGATCTTCAATCTTACGAGCCACTTCGATATTAAGCAAGATCCCAATCTATAATCTTGATCTTATATATATATATATATATATATATATATATATATAGGATTTAATGGGGGTCATATGCCTTTTATGACGTATGACCCCCATACGCCACTGCCCACCGTCCGATTAGATCGGACGGTGGGCGATGACGAGGCATGAACGACAAAGCGCGAGAGGCGAGGTGAGATTGGTGAGGTGACGGCGGCGATGTGCAAGCGGTTAATCATGACGGCGTCGAGATGGGAACGGTGAGGCGACAACGGCTGCGAGATCGAGCGGCGAGGCGACAACGGCGAGGTGCGAGCGATGAATTGCGATGGCGACTACGAGACACGAGCGGCGATGTGTGAGCGATGAATCGTGACGGTGGCTACGAGACACGAGCGGCAAGGCGATGGCGACTGCGAGACGCGAGTGACGAGGCGACGACGACGGCGAGGCTTGAGTAGCTTGGCGATGACAACTGCGAGGCGATTCCATCTCTCCCCCTTTCTCCCCGATCTGGCAATGACGACGTCGAAGTGATGAGGCGAGGGCGGGAGACAAGGCGAGGGCGGCCTGATTGCGAGAATCCGACAAGGCGAGGGTTGCGATCTACTCTCCCCCTTTCTCTCCGATCGACGGCGAGGAAAGGTCGGAGGACATTGCAGAGGTCCGATCGGGGAGCCGGCGATGATGACGACGCTTACAGGTGCCGATGGCAACAACGACGGCGGTACTCGGAGGGAAGGCGGGGAAGAAGAGATCGGAGAAGGGGAGGTGGCCACGCATCGCATCGCTCATACAAGACGTATGACCTCATTAAATTCATATATATATATATATATATATATATATATATATGAAGGTTAACAATATCCTTTTTAATACGTTGATATGTGTTTTTACTCGTGTCATGCAGGTTCCAAGAAAATTTAATGAACAGGACTTACAGCACGAAATTTCATGACGGCTCAGAACGTGCATGTACATACGCGCATTAATGATGTGTATGTTAATACGTATTTTTGTGAATGTATGGAAATATGTGATCAGATAATAATACATTTTGTCAACATACCGATTTCGTTCCTTTGTGCATGGTCGCTTTACAAAGTGGCTGCTTGAATCATGAGAAGGATGTGTTACAAATCCTGGCGCCCATACCAAAGACGAGGCCATTGTTAGGTTGCCCACATTATATGATGATCACCAAATGTGTCACAACACTTGTGAGATTGCTGGCATTAATATGTCATTTTATTTTCTGTTCATCATGATCATCCTTTCCTTCTCCGTTCTTCACATGAGAAAAAAATGATAGCTTAAGCAAGAATACAAGCATGAGGAAAAATCCAGTTGTTCGACAAAACGTATGTCCTACCAATGTGTTGACACTGGGAGTTTCTGTTGGTGAACAGGGAACGACTTCACTGCATGATCACAAAAATACTGTCCATCATTTGTTTATGTACAAGAGAAAATAGTTGATATTTTAGAAAAGATAATAAAAAGAAGCTGATGATGACAACCATAACTTTCATCGTTAAATCTTTTTGTAACGTTCCTAATTTTTTAGAGTTAGAAAAATAATATTTTATTATTTATTTTGAGAAAAATGACCATTAATATTATTATAATAAATAATTCCGAAAATAAAGGAAAATAGGGGAGGAATTTAATTAAGGATAAAAATGTATTACGGGATATTTATTTAAATTCGGAATTATTTAATTATTAAAATAAATCAAAATTGTTAAAAGGGATTAATTAAAAGATTAAATTTGATTAGGATTGTAAGTTATAGATGAATTGGAGATAAAGATTTAAGAGCCCTATAAATAAATCCTTAGAGTCGATCGTCAAAAGAGTTTTCTTTTCTATGGGTTCTTGGTGTTCGACGGCAGAGGCATGGCAAGGCATGATTCAACGTCGAACGACTACGAGGTACGTAGGGGGATTCTGCTTGATTGTTATTGTGTCGTGATGTTTTACGACGCAATTTAGTTTTAAATTAGATTTGTTACGACCGTAATTTTCTGGTCGTAATAGTTTGTTCGACACGTGATGTTCCCGGCCGAAAAGAGGGAAGAGTTTTACGGCAGTAAAGGAGGTAGAACGAGAAAGAAAATTTACGGTCGAAAGAATGAAAAAAAAGAAGTGTTTACGGCCGAAGAGTTAGGGTTTTCGGCCGTAACGAAATAGAGAGGTAGAGAATTTCGGCCGTAACGAAATAGAGATGTAGAGAGAGAAAGGGGTAAAAAAAAGGATGGAGTTTACGGCTGTAACGGAAAGGGAGTAATGGCCGTAACAGAAAGGGGGTAAAAGTTTATGGCTGTAATGGAATAGGGGGTAAAAATTTGGAGAGAGAATTTACGACCGTAAAAATCAGAGAAGATGGAGAGAGAAAAAAAATGATGTTACGGCCATAATGAACAGAGAGTATCACCGAAGTTATTATTTATTTTTGAGTAAATTTTAATTACTGATTATTATTGTTGTTATTAATTAATTTGATGTATTGATTATATTGTTGGTGATTGATCTCTTTATACTATGATGAACTTTGATTTTGATTGTATTGTTGACCTACTTAGTTTTGAGTTCAGAATTTATCTAATCAAATTGATAATTTATTTAAAGATAGACATTTTAGGTAAACAAGATAAAAGTCGAAAGCTGCTGGACCCATGTTCACTGATTGCCACTAAGCCGGGACCAATTGAATTGAATTGAATTGAATGAGGCAGATAGTGTAAAAGCTATGGCTGTCATGTGTATGGCCACTCGTCCCCCACCATACACGAACCCATTGAATCGTATCGGGCTTGCCGTGGCACTGATCCCCCACTGGCCTGCATGAAAGTGGCATGGTGTCCCTTAATTGACTGAGCGCTCCTCATTGAATTGGATAACTCCGAACATTGAAAATCGAATCGAATTGAATTGAATTGAAATTGGAATTGAAGTGAATGGAATTAAATCATGGTCATTTGGATATATTGGCATGGAGTTGGTAATTATTATTACCCTATTGAATTGAATTGTTATTGGTCAATGACCATTGATTATTGAATTTGAAATTGTTAATTGAATATTGATCTATTAATCAGGTAATTGATAATTATTAATTGGAACAATTATTATTGATTTACATTGGTCTGTTGACCATAGCCTGATATATTGTTCATATTGATAAATTGTTAATTAATTATTATATTGACTGCTCAATCGACTCATTATTGATTTTATCTTATTTTCGATTGAGCATATTGATTGTCTTTTAGACCCTACGTACTGAGTATTTTTATACTCATGGATATTTCCCTGTACCTGGATCCGTGCAGGTAAGAGTACTTCGATAGAGGATGATCCTGCAGGTGGCTATGCTCAGTGATAGACAGATGTTGCACATGTTCTAGATTGAGTTGTCTAGTTTTTATTATTTTCGCATTTATTAGAATTGTGAACTTATTAACATTTTAATTATTTTGATTATAATGGATTAATAGTTGTTATTATTGAAAAAGTCTTCCGCATTTATTGTTTATATTCCGCAAAAATGTTTTATAGAAAATTGAGTAACGCCTCTGGAACGACTCTGAGCACGTGAAAGTCACGTGGGTCTCGGGGCATTACAGAAGGTATCAGAGCCTAAGGAGAGACACTTCTTAGCTGTCTCTAATAGATAGAATTGAGTCCATGTGCAACTGTCACGAGCAACCACTGCAGCCATCCAGTAGGGTCAAGTAAGTTTTTCATTGCGATATCGATATTGAATTCTTACTTATTGAATTGTATCGTATTTTTTATTGTTGGATGAGCACAGATGTCTCCCAAGTTGATGACCTCTTATCAATTTTATCGTGGACCGAGAAGTAGATATCGATGATCCAATTCTCAAGATACACAGGAGGATGGCCAAGCGGCCCAAGGCCCATGGGTAAATAATGAATGGATCAATGAACATCAAGAGGAACGTTCGAACCATGGATCGTCATCATATGAATCTCGTTCAATGTACAGAAACTATAATAATACTAAGAGTCATGATGTTCCCCTTCACGATAATCGAAAAGAGATTTTTAAGAGTTTCTTAGTTTACAGTCTCCCCAATTTGATGGGAAGGGTGACTTCGAGAAAGCCTATAGGTGGCTGGAAGAAATTGACCAAACCCTAGTGAAGATAGACTGCGGTGAGAACTGCAAGACTATATGTGCTACGAGGCGTTTAACAGGTGACGCTAGGCATTGGTGGAACACAACAAAGGCTGGCACATTCTCCGGAAAAGGACCTAATTCCTTGGAGAAAGTTTAAAAAGATATTCAAGGATCGTTATTACATATTTCCCGAAGAGGAGAAAATGGAAGGAATATCGAGATCTACAACAGGATACCATGACAGTCGAGGACTACATGATCGAATTCTTAAAGTTGGAGAAGTATGTTACTCGACGTCAATCAGAGAGAAATCGCGTTAAGCAATGGGTGGAAGGTCTCAAGCCAACCTCCGAGGACGGGTAAAATGTTGTAACTATCATACCCTTCAAGTTGCGAAAGAGTTTGCTACCATGCGTGAAAATGACTACATAACAAACGCAACTCAACCGAATCAAGAGGATATATATAATGATCATAATCATATTTGGAGTAAAGATAGAAGACATCAAAGAAGAGAGAAGCGGCATCACGAAAATTACAACCGAGGAAGGTCATATCCAACACGGAATGATCCTCTACCATATAGAGAATCATGTAACTACTGCCACAAAATGCATCTCGATGAATGTTATTGGGCGATGGGTGCATGCCTAAATTGTGGCAAGATGAGTCACTTCGCAAGAGATTGCGATGAATCAAAATGGGTCGAATCTCTATGACAACAATAGGCCTCCAAGAATGGTGCTGAAATCGCCCAAATAGATTGATATGTTATGACATATGACTTGAAGCTTAATCAAGTCGAAATTGAAATCTCCACTCCAACTAGTCCTTAGATATTTTGTATATCCAAATAGCATGTGTTATATGAAATGAATATAGTTTATAATTTACTTTTCATAAAAAAAAAATTGACCATTGAAAAGTAGAGTGTTTAATGGAAGCACTCATATGATAATATTTCTAAGGAGGTTATCGATTAGTTGTGCTCATAATTTACCGTAAAAAGTCGAGCACTCGAACTCAATAGAAAAAGTGATGAAGTGCACACATAATGGTATGGAAGAAGGACAGCATCCAAGTATGTTAAAAAATTATAGTATAGTTGTTACTACATTGGTTAACCCAAGATCGATGACATTCTATTATATTTGTCGAGCCTAGAGGAACATGCGAAACATATTGCAGATTGCACTCCAACATTAAGAGAAATAAGTATGTGTCAAAGTCTCGAAATACAAATTTTGGCAAAATGAGATAATGTTCCTCAGGAATATCGCATAGATGAAATATCAAAAGATGGATGCTATAATCAAATGGATTCAACCAAAAGGTGTGTTAAAGAAAAAAAAAGGAACTTCCTTAAACATGCTAGATATTTTCGAAGAGTCGCACCAGATTACTATGCGACAGTATCACCATGGACAAACCTCACAAAAAAAAGGATATAAAAAATTGAATGGCTCAAGAAAGGCTAAAAATAGGTTTTAAAAATTGGAGAAGGAATTGACAACGATGCCCTTTTTTTTTAAAAAAAAAAAAGACCTTCAAGCCAAGGAGGTTATGTCGCCCACAACTATGCATACAACCCCCGCATGGCATGAGTCGTGATGCTATATAGGAAGAAGATAGTTGCCAATACATTAAGACGATTAGATATCGAATTAACAATTGTGGTCTTCACCCCAAGAATCGGTGACACAATGTGTAGGGTGAAGAGTTTGAATTCTCCACGAACCACCAAAGTTGAGGTACACTTCCGAATATTTGTCGAAAAACAAAGGGGGATCCAATTATTGAAAGATTACGAGTTTGTCAAAGCAAACTCAATTGAGCATATGTTAAGCAGAAAGGTCACTTGCTCATTTGGCGGTGCGCCGACAGAATATGAGCATTGAGCAATTGTATCGTCCAACTCAGTCTAGTGACCAACAGTGATGGTGCAATGATAGCAACACATCTTACATGCAATCGAAATTACTATGGAAGGTCGGTAAATGAAAGTGAAGCATCAGAGGTCACATGGTGTACTACAAGAGCTTGAAAATCCTCAATAGTATTAAAAAAAAAAGATAACGATGGATGTTATTAGAGGGCTTGACATGGACACAATGTGATATGAGTAATAGATGATCGATATATTAAAATAGCCAATGTCATACCCATTAAAGAAAGGTTAGGCCATCGAAAGCCTCATGGTCATTTTTTTTAAGGAGGTTATCCGACTACATGGAGTGTTGATATCCATCGCGTCGGATAAGAATCTACAATGCATAGACCAATTCTGATGGAGCATCTATAGAGCAATTGGGATGTGGTTGAACTTCTAGATCACCTTCCATTCACAGATGAATGAGTAGTCTGAATGGACAATTCAAACCTTTAAAAAAAATATGTTCTGGACTTGCATTAGACCGGAGTGATAGTTGGAACGATCAGCTCCCACTAGCGAAGTTAGTATGTGGCAACAGTCACCACTCTGACATAGGCATGCCACTTCATAGTCATGTATGGAAGGCATTATTGCTCACCTATCAACTGGAGCGAGGTTGATGGACAGTTCGTTGATGACAATTCTCGTCATGAGAATAACGGACGCACATTCAAAAGGATGTTGACAAAATTTGCTTCATCAAGAAATGTTGAAGGTAGTCCACATGAGACAAAAATAGTAGGCTGGCATAGTGAGATTACAAGAATTGAATCAAAATGGAGATCTAACATACGTAGGATACATCATGAAGATGAAGATGACATTTTAAAACGGAAAGTTGAAATCAGAAAAGATTTTTCAAATTCGTTAGGTAGATGATGTAGTTTCGTTTACGCAAATTCGAGGACGAATTTATTTTTAAGGAGATTATGATGTAACGACCCTAATTTTTGAGAGTTAGAAAAATAATATTTTATTATTTATTTTGAGAAAAATGACCATTAATATTATTATAATAAATAATTCCGAAAATAAAGGAAAATATGGGAGGAGTTTAATTAAGGATAAAAATGTATTACGAGATATTTATTTAAATTCGGAATTATTTAATTATTAAAATAAATCAAAATTGTTAAAAGGGATTAATTAAAAGATTAAATTTGATTAGGGTTGTAAGTTATAGATGAATTGGAGATAAAGATTTAAGAGCCCTATAAATAAATTCTTAGAGTCGATCGTCAAAAGAGTTTTCTTTTCTATGGGTTCTTGGTGTTCGACGGCAGAGGCATGGCAAGGCATGATTCAACGTCGAACGGCTACGAGGTACGTAGGGGGGATTTTGCTTGATTGTTATTGTGTCGTGATGTTTTACGACGCAATTTAGTTTTAAATTAGATTTGTTATGACCGTAATTTTCTGGTCGTAATAGTTTGTTCGACACGTGATGTTCCCGGCCGAAAAGAGGGAAGAGTTTTACGGTAGTAAAGGAGGTAGAACGAGAAAGAAAATTTACGGCCGAAAGAATGAAAAAAAAGTGTTTACGGCTGAAGAGTTAGGGTTTTCGGCCGTAACGAAATAGAGAGGTAGAGAATTTCGACCGTAACGAAATAGAGATGTAAAGAGAGAAAGGGGTAAAAAAAAAGGATGGAGTTTACGGCCGTAACGGAAAGGGAGTAAAAGTTGATGGTCGTAACGGATAGGGGGTAAAAGTTGATGGCCGTAACAGAAAGGGGGTAAAAGTTTATGGCCATAATGGAATAGGGGGTAAAAATTTGGAGAGAGAATTTACGGCCGTAAAAATCAGAGAAGATGGAGAGAGAAAAAAAATGATGTTACGGCCATAATGAACAGAGAGTATCACCGAGAGTTATTATTTATTTTTAAGTAAATTTTAATTACTGATTATTATTGTTGTTGTTAATTAATTTGATGTATTGATTATATTGTTGGTGATTGATCTGTTTATACTATGATGAACTTTGATTTTGATTGTATTGTTGACCTACTTAGTTTTGAGTTCAGAATTTATCTAATCAAATTGATAATTTATTTAAAGATAGACATTTTAGGTAAACAAGATAAAAGTCGAAAGTTGCTGGGCCCATGTTCACTGATTGCCACTAAGCCGGGACCAATTGAATTGAATTGAATTGAATGGGGCAGATAGTGTAAAAGCTATGGCTGTCCTGTGTATGGCCACTCGTCCCCCACCATACACAAACACATTGAATCGTATCGGGCTTGTCGTGGCACTGATCCCCCACTGGCCTGTATGAAAGTGGCATGGTGTCCCTTAATTGACTGAGCGCTCCTCATTGAATTGGATAACTCCGAACATTGAAAATCGAATCGAATTGAATTGAATTGAAATTGGAATTGAAGTGAATGGAATTAAATCATGGTCATTTGGATATATTGGCATGGAGTTGGTAATTATTATTACCCTATTGAATTGAATTATTATTGGCCAATGACCATTGATTATTGAATTTGAAATTGTTAATTGAATATTGATCTATTAATCAGGTAATTGATAATTATTAATTGGAACAATTGTTATTGATTTACATTGGTCTGTTGACCATAGCCTGATATATTGTTCATATTGATAAATTGTTAATTGATTATTATATTGACTGCTCAATCGACTCATTATTGATTTTATCTTATTTTCGATTGAGCATATTGATTGTCTTTTAGACCCTACGTACTGAGTATTTTTATACTCATGGATATTTCCCTGTACCTGGATCCGTGCAGGTAAGAGTACTTCGATAGAGGATGATCCTGCAGGTGGCTATGCTCAGTGATAGACAGATGTTGCACATGTTCTAGATTGAGTTGTCTAGTTTTTATTATTTCCGCATTTATTAAAATTGTGAACTTATTAACATTTTAATTATTTTGATTATAATGGATTAATAGCTGTTATTATTGAAAAAGTCTTCCGCATTTATTGTTTATATTCCGCAAAAATGTTTTATAGAAAATTGAGTAACGCCTCTGGGACGATTCTGAGCACGTGAAAGTCACGTGAGTCTCGGGGCGTTACACTTTTACTTATCTTGATATTTATTATCTTAACTTATGGATAACAAAGAGCACAATATAAGTATATAACTGCTGCCACTCATACTATCAAATGCTGAAGGATGACTCGATGTGGAAAAGATTCATGTTACACCAAACCTCATTCGATATATCAACACAGCTTACATCCTTTTTTTCGATTAGAAAGGGAGATAACCTATTATAAATACTAGCATCTCAATAAGCCCACCTGTTTAGTGGCAATGTAAATTTAAAAGAAGGAAAAAGTTAACGAATGAAGGGTGCTCCACGCGGCATAATTTCCCACATCTCTCTCTCTCTCTCCATATATATATATATATAGTCAACTAGAGTTGTCATTTAGCACTACTAAATCTACTAATATGACATTTCCAAATTCCAATGTGCATTTCGATTCACTTTATTGATGTACTTGATTAGCGCAAGAATCAATAATCAAACTTGGATAGGATTTTGGAATTGCAAAAGAAGACAACCAGTGTAGATGTGTCTGGCGCACTTGAATTCCTAGCTAGTTCCTATTCAACGAGCATATGGGCCCAGGGAGGCAAATGGTTTAAAGTTCTCATTGAATACATGACATTAGAGAGTGTGTTGCTTGTAGCAGGAAGATCCAAAGCTTTTAATGCCTTCCAAGTTGTTAGTTGGTTTTGTTCATTGGCCTTGGGGATTCCGGTCTACTATATGCATTTATTGTGGGGTATGTTATCCTATTGCAAATATTTTACCGACATAGCCCTGAGCCATGAGGTCATGGTTGTCCCCTAAACAGTCCTTGGTCAAATTATCCTAATTAGGAGGAATCTAGTGGCATCAAACTCTATTTCCAAAACCTTCTATGTTCTAAGTTTTCATTTGTCTAGGAAATTTGTCATTCCCTAAGCATTTGGCGCACATATATAGGCAGATAAACTATATTAGTTTCTACACAAATAAAGTGGTAATAGAATATGTTAAGATTCCAACAGTTAGCATGTAAGATCCCAATGAGGAAAAGACACTTCATGTTCTGCAGGATAGCTAAAGGCAAGCGAAGCAAAAGAAATGTGTCCACCGAGTCCTCCACAGAATTAATGACCCAACATGGGAAATCCACATATATAAATTTGTGTGTTGTATGGCTCACTGTTGCTGAATTATTTAGTAACAATGTCCCACAACACAAACAACAAATCTACAAATGATGCTTTGTCCTTTATGAGTACACTAACTTTGGTGTTAGATTTTTTAGCCTCAACGCACAACAACTCTCGAACTACTACAAAATGTAAAATAAAAAATCCCATGCGAAGATTTATACTAATCTTGCCAGCTAGAATGCATGCTTAAATCCAATATATGGTTAATGCTAGTTGCAAATTAGAGATTAATCAAACATGCACTAACGACCTAGTTTCCCTTGGGTAAAGAGGTTGACATATACAAATGAGACCATCCTAGGTAAACGTGTTATCCTTCAATGTGACATATTTTCTTTAGCTATATGCCAAGTCTTTGGTTGAGACCCAAGAAGGAATCTCCAACCAACGCATAGTAAATTGTGATTGAGACTACATGGGATGTGCTCTCACATTTTAGTTCAATATCCAACCACGACATTAGCTGAGAACTTGAATTTGACTTAAGTAGTCCTCTATAAAAACATATTTGTCTTAGTTGTTGCCTTCGGCTTGTGTTAATCTTAGGTAGAATAATTTTAGTATCACATCAATGTTTCATTATGAACCAACCTTATTTTTCAACAAAACTAGATATGTTTGATTCACTTACATGTGTGCATCGACATCCTGTGCATCTGTGCATCACAATACTCAAAAGTCTACTTGCATGCATGTCAACCTTCGCCTGCAACGGTTAGATTCATGAAGTGTTAGTGTCTCCTATCATTAGCTAGATAAGGTCTTAATATATATAGATTGATTATCTGTGATTGATATTTCATAAAAAAACTACCAGTTCGTAGGTAGAAACTTTAGTCTCAACATTTCAATGGAGCAGAAAGACAGCTAGAAGTGAGAATGTCAACCTACAGAAGTTCATCAATGAACAAATATACCATGAACAATTTAATCACAAATCATAGAGGAGTAAATACTAGAAGTTGAGAACGAAAGAAAATTCAGGACAAGAGATCCAAGTTAGTCCAGGAGCATTTGATGTCACATCTGCAGATACTGAAGTGAACAGTTCCAAATCTACCCAATAATTATACAGCAGCTGCCCCAATATTCATCAACAACCATATAACATGGCATTTCCAATGATTTAATAGCACAAATAATATGCTGTTTTGTGAGGGTACCATTTGACTGGTACTGTATTTAAAGGATCTAGCCGACCCCACCTAATGGGATAAGGCTTTGTTGTTGTTGTTGTATTTAAAGGATCTGGGCTCGAGAACTGTTTGTAAAAAAGCAATGCTTCATTAGAGAGAGGAGTTCCCCATAAGAAATTGTTTGGCTATTAAGAAGTGTGTACGACTACCTTGTTGGAGACCCCAATAAAAACCAGTGCAAAATTCATTGATTTCCTGCAGGTGAAACCTGGACCCGAAAAGCTTTGTTGTTTAGAAAATAAATGTACAAATTCCATACATTTAAACGCATGCATCACTGGAGCAACATATGTCAAAGATGCAGAAGCATGCAAAGAACAAAATTGGAGAGATTATCCCAAGCTTAATCACCAGAATTACATTCCAATCTTGATCCAAAGTTAGGATGATCCAAGAAAATAATAGTCTAAGAACACGTAAAGTTTTCATCATAAAAAAAAGCTTTGAAAAACTTCAACCATGATAGAAGCCTGCTATGTTATGCTTGTGAGAAAGTTATATCAAAAGTATATTGGCTTTAAAAAACTTCTTTGATCTATACAGACCTGCAAATAGGAATAACAAATGCCAAAAGTATATTGATTCGGAACATTGTAGGCTTTCTCAGAAGTATAACAAATGTTGCATAATCCAATGCTCTATTGGGAGCACCATAATCTACTCTTGCATATAGCACTCCAAATATATATGTGTTCTTTAACAATGTTTTGAAAATCAAAACCAATATGCCCATTACAACTAGAAGCACAAGGACAACGTGACAAAACTTCCAACAATGAAAAAGGCTTATTTCGACATGTGCGAACAACTCTGCAAGGCATAGAGTCTGCATACTACTAGTAAATCTCAACCAGTCTTGCCATTCGCTGAAACAACTCCAACGGAAGTATTAAAAAGTGAAACTATCTTGAATATCCATGAAATTTCGAGTGAAATCAGCTTGGGTAGCCTTTGTCATGACAAAAGAGGGTGATTATTTGATCAAACTAACTCTTTTCTTTAGGACGGGAAATAATTCGGAAGTTCAAAACTTCTTTGACATGAATATGTCAGTGAAAATCCAATCATGGAACCTGGCACCTTCGTTATGTGAAACATAGACATGATTCTCAAGGAATGCAAGGCCAGTAAACCAATGAAGCTAAGGCATATACAAAAAAGAAACAAGAACAAATATAGAATTTCCAGAAGGATACCCCACATGATCAATGCAAGTAAGTACTTAACTGCATGTAGTTACAACAAGTAAGCTCCGGTTAACTTTAGTTAATACCAGAGAAACTTTCAAGTTTCAGTCACTTTCAGCAAAGCTAAGCAATGAAATTAAACTAGGAAGATTTATTTATGAGAAAACCTAGTAACTGTACATAATGACAAAAAAGTAGGCCTTCCATAATTTCACTAATGTCAGCAACACAATTTCTAAGGAATAGAGTAAAACTGAAATCATCAAATTTCTAAAGGAATCTATTTACAACTTTACATATTCATCGGTCTTATACCAATGGTTTCTTTAATGGTTCCTCCTTTTTGTTAGATGATGCATTAGAACCTGTAGTTATTATATGTTTGTGTGTGCTCAGTTTTTATTTAGTCAGCTTTTTTATTTGTTCAGTTTCTATTTCTACTCAGTGGTCAGTTAGAGTTTGAGTCAGTTACAGTTAGTGAACAATTATTTTAACTATTGTATTTAATGTCTAATGAAAATGTCAGAAAGCATGTTGCCCCATTTTTCTCCTACTCTCTCTCATTTCTCCAAACTCAATCAGTTTGAGTGTGAGAATTCTGCAAAATCATTGTATTATTTTTTTGAGAAAGAACAACAACAAAAAATTTAATAATAAAATTTAACTTTAAGGTAAAATTTAGGAACTCACCATATTTGAACGCAAGAGCATCTGTTACAAATATTGCAATGGATCATCAGACTCCTCTTTGTTAGGGGAAAAAACAAGGCAATCTATGATATCATCAACTTCCATTAGTTCAGCTTGGTTTGAAGAATTCACTTGCTTCTATTCATCATACTACATACGTGGTACCTTCATCTAAAGCATGTAACTTCACAATTTTAACATCATTTAAGATGAGAAGTTTAACTAATCCAAATCACTATGCAATGTTGACTTTCTTTCAACCTTGTGAAAGAACACACTATTGAGTTTCAGTAAGTAACTATGATTCCAAGTCCTTTTCCTGTATTGTTGAACTAATACATTAAAGTTTGTAACAATATACACATTGTTCCCAATATACGAAATATACAGAAGAACTCAACTAATTGCAGGTGACATTCATGCTAACACGAATTAAGTTTTTTTATAAGGATTTATCTGTCAGTAAAAAAGCTTGAGACCATGCAAAGATACTAGGAACGTTCTGAGGTGTACTGACACTCGGAAGTCCATGTACTGATATCAACACAGGAGATGATCCGCAGCCATGCATATGGGCTTTTCTAAATACATGTTCTAGCTCAAACAGAACAATAAGGGATAAAGTTGGCCAGATATCTGCTTCAATGTTCTTGATCCTTCAGGGCATTGCCTTGCAAAGCACAATTTGCATGAATTTGTCAAGTTTGATCCAATCCTTACTGTGGAATGACCCAGATGTTGATACTTAAGCAGTCTGATCCTCAGTGCCCACGCTTCAAAAACTCGCACAAAGTGAAAGGACTTCCCGGAGGCTCCTGAAAAACATAATACTTCCCTTAGTGGATTTAACAGATATAGCCTACTATACATCCTCCCCTGGACCTGTAAAGGATTCATCTGAATAAAGTTGACCCAAAGGGGAGGAAGAGGCTTCCTCTAGATCCACGTGTGCAAAACCCGATTAATAAATTATGACTAAAACATTCCTAAAAGCAAAAGCATCTTTAGGGTAACTTCGTCCTTTGATGAAAGAGGCAGAAAGTGGACCAAAGTGCCCTTAAAAGTTGGAGTTGTTGGAGGGAAATTTCCTCAGTTTGATGGCAGATTTATAACCCCAAAACTCCTAAAACCCTTCTCTCTCCCCTCATTCCTCCCACTCCAACCAGCCACCTTCTTCCCCTTCCCCATTCTCCTCTTCACAAGAAAGCTAGAGATTTGAGGCTCCATTTCTTTTTCTTGGTGGAGCTCTTCAAGGAGATTATAAGGAAAGGTCAAGGCATGCTAGAACAATGGAAAAGAAGGCCTAGGGGATCTAGGTGGGGAAGAAAAAGAAGAAGATGGATCAAAAGAGTTTTTGGACAAAAACCCAAGGTATGTAGTGGGTGAACTCATATGAGAGTTTGAATCTTTTTAATGATTCTATTGTTTTGATTGTTACGAGATTAGGTGTTTTAAATGAATGATTTGACCTAATTGTTATTGAGCATGTGGCCTCTTAATGTTAATTGATGTATGATGATATTTATGTGTCCAAACTCTAAAGATTAGAAACATGTCCATTCTTAATATGTCCAAATTCGTGCATCACGTATCAATGAGCTTTTGAACAGGTTTTTGTTGTACAAAAATGATGAATAATGTATGATTGGATAAATCTTGAAGTCTAATTTCTAGGGGTTTTGGCTTTAGCCTAATTGGAATTGTGTATGGAAAGTTATGGCTCAAGAAATGACCCACTGTCAAGCTGTATCTGGCAGCAATGAGATTAACTTGTAAAATGCATCAAAATTCGTGCTTCTTGAATCTGAACATGAAATTTATGAAATAGATAGACAATCCAGTCATCTTTCAACAGGACTTGTATTCATCTCAAAAGGAGATGACTATAGGATGTTATTAATGTTTTAATGCTCAACTGTCAAATTGTTTAATGTGCATAGATTATGGATATTGTAGGAATTTATTACTATAAATGGTAAGAGGAAAAAATCTGAGAATTTTATATGTTATTGCCCTAGAGGTCAACTATGAAGGAAAATTGGAATAACTCAATTTAATGATTTGTAGAGCAAGTTGTAAATTTTGAATTGATAGGATGTCGAATTTGTCCACTTCCAAAAATAAGTATGTATAAGGTGAACCCTTTCCAATCCAATGAATCCTTCGATTGGGAGCGGATTGAAATTGAATGAGTTGATTTCAAGAAGAGTCTTATGGATTTGAATGGTGTTTGTGTTTCCTTTTGATATGAACATGTTATTGCCTAATTGGTGGGGGGGTGGGGGGGTGGGGTGTTAGATCTTATCGCTCTTGTATTTAACATATGATAGTTCATGTTAGAATAATTGTTGAGATTGGAATCTTGTCCTAATCCTGAGCCTAATCTGTGCCTGAATGATGTACCGAATTGTTTTGCAGGTTTCAGATGGAAACCAACATGCATTGTGCAGGGAACGCAATGTCACGAGCCATGACAATGAAATCACGGCTGTAACATGAGGTTTTATGAGTGGTGAAAATTGCCACCTTAGGGCTGTAAAAGTTATGGACTGTTGGGGGCCGTAACCTTTCGGGCATGCAACTCACGGCCGTTACCGAAAAATAGATTTGTGACTGTGTCATGAAAAGTTAAGTTACAGGCATAGTGGACCTTTCAGTTACAGCTGTGAACAGAGCCCCTTGTATGCTATTACTGAGTGATTTTTATGATATAATCATATATGTTATTGATTGACACACCTGGAATCTGAATATTGCATGTCGAGCTGCAGGGTTAAAATCAACCTTATATTGAATGAACCCATTGATAGATCACTTGTCCCTCATCGTATTATATTGTATTTTATTGTATGAGTGCGAGTGCGACCCGACTTGGCAAGCAGCGTCAAGCTAAACCAAGTCCCATAGGGGATCAAATGACACATTAAAGTTTGATTGCCTAATGATTGCTCAACAGAATAAGAAGTTAAATGACTAACTTCACTTGAATTGGATCGTATGGCTTGAATATAATGGAACTATTGTAATTGGACACTAGGTGGCCATATGAAAGGTTTTCCAAGACACTAGTGGAATCGTATTGGGTATTAATAATAAATAATGTTATTGTTCTTATTGAAATGATTATGAATAATGAAGAATGACAGTGTTTTCTTTAAGAGGAAAGAGGATGACAACCAGGTTATGTGGTTGCCATCCGGGTGTATATACAACAACAACAACAACAAAGTCTTATCCCACTAGGTGGGGTCGGCTACATGGATCATACGACGCCATTCCGCTCTATTAGTAACTGAGAAAATTAGAGAGAGATTGATAGAAGAATTTTCTCCCTACATCATCTCAAGGATCCTCTTCTATTATATATGAAAGGGTGATCATACATACGATATATGTCAATAGGAAAGTGCTCTGGCATATAACTATCATTACAAGGAAATATCCCTAATAGAATCTTTCTTTATATGGAAAGATATATTCCTAATATTCCCCCTCAAGTTGGAGCATATATATCATACATGCCCAACTTGCCACAAATATAAAGAACCCGAGGACCTCGAAGAGCTTTAGTAAATATGTCAGCCAACTGATCATTTGATGAAACAAAAAATGTCACAATATCCCTCGATATTACTTTTTCTCGAACAAAGTGACAATCTATTTCAATATGTTTGGTTCTCTCATGGAAAACAGGATTTGATGCAATGTGAATAGCTGCTTGATTATCACAAAACAATTTCATAGGCTGCAATTGCAGAATATTTAATTCTGTAAGCAATTGTTTCAACCATATCAATTCACATGTAGTTGAAGTCATTGCCCTATATTCAGCCTCTGCACTAGAAAGAGCAACTACATTTTGCTTCTTACTCTTCCAAGAAATCAAATTGCCTCCAAAAAACACACAATAACCAGTCATTGATCGTCTATCAAATGGAGAACCAGCCCAGTCAGCATCTGTATATCCAACCACTTGCATATGACCTCTATCTTGATATAGTAAGCCTTTACCAGGAGCACCTTTAATGTATTTAATGATTCTGATCACTGCATCCCAATGTTTCTTTGTTGGTGAATCCAAAAATTGACTCACAACACTCACAGCAAATGAGATGTCTGGACGAGTCACTATGAGATAGTTCAATTTGCCAACTAATCTACGATACCTTCAAATATCTGAAAATGGCTCCCCCTCATCTGGTACTAATTTCACATTTGGATCCATTGGAGTGCTTGCTGGTCGGCAATTAAGTAAGCATGTCTCCTCTAGAATATCCAACACATACTTTCTTTGAGAAATATATATACCATGCGAAGATTGAGCAACTTCAATACCGAGAAAATATTTTAGAAGTCCCAAATCTTTAGTCTGAAATTGTGAATGCAAATGAGATTTAAGCTGAGAAATACCAATTGTATCATCTCCAGTTATAACAATATCATCAACATACACACAAGAAGTATTAATCGTCCTTTTGAATGTCTGTAAAATGCAGAATGATCTGATTTACAACGATTTAGTCCAAAGTCCATAACAGCTGAACTAAAACGACAAAACCATGCTCGAGGAGACTGTTTGAGGTCATATAAAGATTTTTTTAATTTGCATACCATACCAGAATACTCCCCCTGAGCACGAAAACCGGGAGGTTGATCCATATAAACTTCCTCTTCAAGGTTACCATGCAAGAACGCATTCTTAATATCAAGTTGGTGCAAAGACCAATGATTAATAGCAGCCAAAGAAAGGAGGCAGATAGAAGTGATTTTAGCAACTGGTGAAAAAGTATCACCATAATCTAAGCCAGGAATTTGAGTATAACCCTTCGCAACCAAACGAGCCTTTGAACGATCAACTTGACCATCAGGTGATACTTTCACATTGAATACCCAGCGACAACCTACTGTAGTTTTACCGCGAGGCAGAGGTACAAGTTCCCAAGTACCACTAGCATGCAAGGCACACATCTCTTCCATCATAGCTGTGCGCCAACCAGGATGGTTCATGGCCTCTACAACAGTTTTAGGAACTGAAACAGATTCCAAAGAGGAAATAAAAGCAGCATATGAAGGAGATAAGTGACTATAGCACAAAAACGAATAAATAGGATGTGGATTGACAGTACTGCGTGAACCTTTTCTTTGAGCAAAAGGCAAATTTGATTCTGTTGTAGGTGATGGATTCGAGGATGGAGGAATAGATGGCACGGAAGGACTTGCATGTCCTTCTTGAGAAATTGTCTCATGTGTCCCTTCTTCAACTGTCAGTGGTCTTTTCTTTTGTCGTTGATACGTAATAATATCCTTATGACCAACATTCTCAAGGTCAGATGTTCTTAGAGGAGAAACATACGAGGGTGGAATAGGGAGAGGTAGTGACTCAGATATGAACTCAGAAGAAGTAGGATCAGAGAAAAATGGAGTAGACTCAAAAAATGTGACATCCGCACAAACAAAATAACGATGAAGGTCAGGAGAGTAACACCTGTACCCTTTTTGAGCACGAGAGTATCCAAGAAATACACAACGAATTGAACGAGGAGACAGTTTAGACGTGTCCGTTGATAAATTATGAACAAAACATACACATCCAAAAATTCGCGGAGACAATGAATAGATGGCATCTCGAGGAAACAAAATTGAGAATGGGATTTGATCATGCAGAACATTAGATGGCATCCTGTTAATTAAATAACAAGCTGTAAGAACTGCATCATCCCAAAATTGGAGTGGAACATTCATATGGAACAAAAGTGTACGTGCAGTTTCAACCAGGTGCCTATTTTTTCTTTCTGCTACTCCATTTTGTTGAGGAGTATACGCACAAGAAGATTGATGTATCATGCCATGAGATGACATAAAGGACTTAAAATCTGTAGAAAAATACTCTCTAGCATTATCACTACGAAGAGTACGAATAGCTACACCAAACTAAGTTTGAACTTCAGCACAAAAAGATACAAAGATAGAGAATAATTCAGTACGATTCTTCATTAAATAAATCCATGTCATCCTGGAATGATCATCAATAAAAGTAACAAAATAACGATAACTTTGTTTTGAGTTGACATGACAAGGACCCCATACATCTGAGTGAACAAGTGAAAAAGGAGCACTAGCTTGTTTGTTGACCCTACTTGGAAATGAAATTCTGGAATGTTTTCCAAGTTGACAAGACTGACACTCTAACTCATTAACATGAGACAAGTTAGAAACCATTTTCTTTAAACTAGACAATGATGGATGACCAAGTCGACTATGGATCTGAACTAGAGATGCAGCAACCATGCAAGAAGTTGGTAACTTGGGTGAAAACGAAGCAACAGACAAGTAATAAAGACCAACAGACAAGTAATAAACGAAGCAACAGACAAGTAATAAAGACCACTGAGAAATAGGAATCATATACAGGTGTTGCCTTTCGAATAGAGGCGCAAGAAAAAGTGGAAATATATTATCGTTTAATTGTTCCTTCGTTGATTGATTGTTGGATTATTTTCCTTTGGATTGAATAGTTAATTGCTTAATTTATTTATGACCCTTACATAAAACTAATGAGAGGTGTGCCTCCTTGCATCCGGGTTCATGCAAGTACGGAATAGTGAAAGATGAAGTCGGTGACGAGCACATGACAGCAGTGAACACATGGTGTCGGTCCCACATCAGGTTTCCTTATATCTAGAGGTGGAAATCCGTGAGGGCTGCCTGGCCTGGCACGTGAAACGCACGAATTTTGGCCAGGCCAGCCGGGCCCAAGACAAGCCATGTCGGGCTGCCCGGCAGGATGCTAGGCACGGTCCGACACGGGCTCGACCCGAGCCCAACTAGCATGGTTTATTTTTATTTTTTATTATATAGTTAAATATTGAGTTCAAGAGGGTCAAGACTGAGTTCAAGACTGCGTTGTCGAAGAGGGTCATAAATATTGGAGAGCTGCGGAGACTGGCGTGCCTGGGGATCCCGGATGCCGCTGGAATCCGTCCCGTAGTTTGGAAGCTTCTTATAGGATACTTGCCACACGATAAAGCATTGTGGTCACAAGAGTTGGATAAGAAACGATCTCAATACAATGCTTTCAAAGATGAACTTCTGCTAAATCCTGTAAGTTTTCGAAAAAAAAGTTGATACAGATATTTTTCTTGATCCCGTATTTATGGATGAAGTTGGATTTGACCTTTGGCTTTTTATTATACATTCATGGTTTCCAAAAGCTTGATCCCATATTTATGGATGAAGTTGGATTTGACCTTTGGCTTTTTATTATACATTCATGATTTCCAAAATTTGGTGGCGGATTAGCATTGGGACTATACCTCATCTACTCTGCAAAAAATAACCAATAATGGATTTTGCTCATTAAGAAGCAAATGATTGTCAATTAGTAAATAAAATTTTAAGATACAAACAACTTATTCAGTTAATCTGTGCTTAAAAAATCAGTTCAAATGAAAAAATATTTGTGAGGTGTGTGAAGATATTAATGAAGTTACATATCCTCTAAAAAAAATTAATGAAGTTACATATATTAATTACAGCAAAATAAAATCCAACCCTCTAAAAAGATCAAGCATTATGTGTCCCATGTGACGTGCTAATAAAGTTGACTCAATGAAATAAATTATGCCTGCAATCTGTCAAAAAGCCATATTTGGGAAGTTTTATCCATGACAGAATATTTTATTTATGTTCATTTATATGCCTGCAATCATTTAAGTTGACAGAATATTTATAAGCCATATTTGGGGTCTCACTAATGAGGAGGATTGCATGGACCAGAATGATGAATCTGAAAGGCCTAGTGTCATTGTATCTAATCATATATCTTATGTTGATATTCTCTATCATATGTCATCCTCTTTTCCAAGTTTCGTTGCAAAGGTATGACAACATTTAAGTTAATGCACTAAAAAGCTTGTAATGTTAGATGTTTCTGTTTTTTCTGATGTTTTCTGTTGGTGTTCAAAACACAATGGATATTTTTTACTGAAGAGATTAGTAGCTAAGCTTCCATTGGTTGGTCTTATCAGGTATGAGGGTTAGATTTTTGCATTGGTCATTGGTGCATATTCTTTGGATTTTAGTTTACTACTTTCATGGGTGTATATGGTACTTAAACCTGTAATAATTAAATCCTCTCTTGTAGAACTAATATATTTTGCAAAGTTGAAAGTTGTAATTTTTCTTATTATTTTCACATCAATAGCTCATAGTGTGATTCCCTAAAAAAGAAAAAAAACACATTATGGTTTTCTTATTAAAATTTCAATCAAGTGATTTGTTTCCATTCGTGCATATCAAACCATGTATAAGTTTATGCAGGCAACACCATGTGGTATCTTTCTTTTCTTCTTTAATTTCAAAATCAATATATTCACATGCATATGTTTGCCTCAACTCCGCCTATGTTTTATAGCCGGTCCCAAGTCCGGATAAAGGAGAAGGGTTGTGTTAGACCCCGACAGCCAGCGTAAAACCCTGTCGAATCTCATGAACATGGATCAACGAATGCAGAGTGGCGTCGTATGATCCGTGTAGCCGACCCCACCTAGTGGGATAAGGCTTTGTTGTTGTTGTTGTTGTATATAGTTAAATATTTAATCATATATTATAATTTTTATAGCTATATTATACATATGTTTAATCATATATCAGAAATTTTATAACTATATTATGTATAAAAATATTTTTTATTATATATCTAATAATCATATAATATTTTTTATTAATTTTGCTATTTTTAATGGTCTATATCTTAGGGTAAAAAAATATCACCCATTTTTTATTTTAAATTTTAAATTTTTTATTTTCCTAATTTAGTACATACAGCAAAAAGAAAAAAATGGGCAGCCCGACCTGGCACAACCCAGCCTGTCGGGCCGAAACCCTTTCGGTTGGCCGAAGTACCTTCCGATACGATCCGGCACGGCACGATTTCGAGTTGTGTTGGCCTGACACGGCCTTTGAGGCATGGTCAAACCCAGTTTGACAAGTCCAGGCACGGTCCGAAAGTCCATCTTTACTTATGTCATAGTGTTTATGGTTATGTATTTGCCGGACTATAGGTTTTATTATGGATTGTAGCTAGTATATGCTATATGTCCTCACCCATGAGGCACATTATGGAGTTTATTATCGTATTTGGGCTATCTGTCATAGTACTTCATAATGTTATTTGGACTTATCGACATGTTATCCTTTATGGTACATTGTTTCCGCTATGGTTCATGTAGTTAGATGTTATTATTGATTATAATTTCACTGCACAAGCTTAGTTATGTTCCATTGTCACTAATGTCATTATGTTATCTATCGTATTGTCCATTGTGTGACGCACTCCAGGACCTGCTTCCGGTATGTATCATGGGGCGGATTTCGGAGACGTTACAACATGAGTCACGGGGAGATGATGCATTAGGTATGTGGTGTTATGCATGTCCAGTGTAGAAAACAAAAGCTCTCTCCTAAACCATGTGGTAAACTTGATTGCACATAAAGTATGCATTATTCCTCGTACCTCGTACTTGAAAGAGAAAAAAGGCAAAGATGAAGAAAAGTCAAGATATTTGCTTGAGGATGGCAAAAATCTCCAGGGGTTGGGAATCCCCCATTACCTATATCTTATAACCTCACCCACTCACTCACCAAGTTTCTAGATGCTACTACATTATTATCAATATAACACTTATGCCAGATTGCCCACTCGTAAGGGTCCAGTATATCATAGTTCCAGAAGAGCATAAGCATTAAATGTATAATAAACAAGATGATAATCTGTGGCCATTACATCCGAACTTCTGAATCCAAGCATGCAGTAACCAAGAACACCTAATGCCAAATAACCATTTCACCGTCACAGAAAGATGGTTCAGTGTGATTTGGTGAAACATTAATAACTCTGTAAGAGAAAACGCCTAAAATCATATTTAACTGGGAACTTTAAATAGGACCAAGGTACCTTCGGTGGTCATAGGAATATTTAAATGGAAACTTTTAATTTCCTCCATGAATTGAAGATTTGCAAATAATGATGAAAAAATAGAAGGGAAACCAAATATACTCCTGTAATTCACCTGTTCATGCTATAAAAGTCCTAAAAATCGACAAAATCGAATCCTTGTTCATGTTTCCGTTTTTGTTTGCTGAAGGAGAGAACAAACAAGTTTGTGCACTGAAACGTTTGATGTAAAAAATAAAACATTGAATGCCCATTTGATCTAACTCCCCACAACATGCAAACACGAAAAGATTGCGAATTGGCAACTTCCAATATAAAAACGAGATCCGAGAGCATGATATGAGAAGGAAACACCAAAGGCGAAATCTTTACCGAATGGAGCTCTCGCATTCGGCTCCAGAGGAACAAAGTGGAAGATGATTCGAAGCTCCAAAACGATCCTGCTAAGGACGAAATAGGGGGAGGTTTCCGAGGGGGACGCGAGATTTCCCGGCGGCGGTAGAGAAACCCATCGTCGATTTCCTTTCGTTCCAATGGCTCTGCTCCTTTTTCGGTTTTCCTTATTTTGGACAAGCGGAAATCAACTAAAAAAAGGAAGTTAATTAGCATTTGCAAATATAAAAAGTTAATTGTTAATAAGAAAATTGAAATTATTAATATTTATATATATTAATAAAGTTATTATTAAATTAGAAAAATTATGGTTTTTTTTTTTTGCATCCCTAAAAAGAGATCTTTGATGTTCAAAATTACGCACTTAACTAATTTAGTGTAAGAAAGATAGAATAAAAATAATTTATTCTCTAACTAATGATACTAGCATTCAACAAACGCTTGAAATCAATCTTACAGTTTCCTACTACTAATCGAACCAACTACGTTAGTTTAGTTCATCATTTTTAATAACATGATATAACGAAACGTTTTAAACAAATCATAAAGTGATTATAATGTGGTGAAATACTTTGTGTATTATGTAAAACTTAAATTTAAATAAATTAAGAAAAATAACTAATATTTATAACTAAATTAATGAGGTTAATCTAAATGGAAACTTAATTGATTATGCTTAACTTCAAAAAATAAGAAGATAAATAAAAAAATGGGCAAGAGAAAAAACTCACAAAGAGAGAGCGGGAGAGAGAGAGTATGAGCTGTCAAATAAAAAAACAAAACAAAATAGAATATAATAGAATTATAAGAATTAATTTGTAATTTAAAACATCACTTAAATAAATTATCACTATTTAAATTATCAATAATAATATTTGACAAGTATTGAAAATATAAATAATAGTTAACTAATTAAAGAGAAAATTATCAAAATATCCTTAAAATTATTTTAATTTTTTATCATATAGTATTATAAACAAACAAAGTAAAAATAGAAAATTGAATATTGATAAAATAAGATGAGGTAAAATTAAGAGTTATTTGCAAAAGATTTCAAATAATAAAGAAGAGATAGTTGAATAATATTTTTTTATTAATAGAATATTTAAAATTCAATTCAACGAATATTTTCATGAAAATGCATATCAAACAATTGATAATTTGAAATTTTATCTTATATCTACTGTCTAAATTACTAATAAAATAATAATTAAAATTATCAAAATTATTAAAAAAATTAAATAAAATAATTAATAATTTATCTAAATTACCTCGTATGAAATAGCCCTTAGAACTTACCAAATGAAAGCTGAGAGTTTGCTCGACACCACAATTTCCTCCTATAAAAAATAACATAGTAGTAAAACGAATGAATCATATTACAAGGAATGGTCAAATTAGTTTATAATAGAAAAAATCAATAAGTATTTTCGTTTAATTTAAATTTATTATGTCCTTACTATGGGTCAGCAATTTAAGTTAAGTGTTTTTATTGGAAGATTATTCCATATTTTTCAGGTAATATCTTTCTAAAGACATCTCTTTTGACGTAAATTTTTAAGCCTCTCGTTTAGTACAATGTTCTTTAAAAATTTGAATGAAAAACTAAATTTTATCATCATAAATTAGTTTATAAATTAAATGAGAAATTATGCCTAATTTTAATTGTACCAAATTTGATTTTTTTTAATAATAGTAAATCGTACAAGGCGCATATAATATTTTTTAAAAGAAAAAAACACACATGAAAAGTCGAAGATTTGTCAATATAAAAAAAGGAATATATATATGTAGAACATTTGATGTAGAACAAATGTAGGGCACTAATTTTATTTATTAAATTAATAAAATAACTATATATTAATTTAAAGTATATGCTAAATAGTAAAGAAAATTAAAAATCAAGATCATGTTATTAAAATCGTATATTAATAAATATGAATATTCAATGGTTGTAATTTATTTACATTTAAATGACCCATTTTTATTATAAAATTACTCAAATAAATATATATTATTTCATATAAGAAGTATAGAATTAATTAATAAAAATTATAATTATTAAAATTAATTAAATTATAAGAAATAAACATTCTATATAGAGTTATAGGATCTGTTTGACATTATTAAGGATTTGACAAGCGAATATCGATTTAATTAGCGGATAGCGGGTAGCGAATGATGATTAGTGGTTAGAAGTTGTAATAAATAATTGTTTATTAAACTTAACGGTAGAATTAACTGATGAATATAAAATGGCATAATCAGACATATGTTAAATTATTTAATTTAAGCGTTATACAAATTGTATTATAATATAAAAAATTAAATTTTTATATCTTAATTAAATAAAATAAAATTTCATAGCTATTTTTTATTAAAATATATAAAAATTTATATTGACAATAATTTTTGTATAGTGCATCCATGATATAAAAGTATTAATTATCAAAATATTTTTTATTCATTGTTAACATATAAAAGATTTTCATTTAATTAAGCATGAATATACAAAAATAGTCAAATGATTATAAAATAAAAAATGTGAAAATAATAACTTAAGTTAGAAAAAAATAATGTATTTGAATGAGTAAAATTGAAAAATTTTATAAAATATTAACCTCTAAACGCTAAAAGCTAATTGAAGTAACTTTTTAATATTTTTATATGAAATGCTAAACGCTATTTATTATTGTCATTTATCAAATAAAAAGAATTAGTATTTAAATCGCTAAACACTATTTGAAACGCTGATTTTGATGTTGCCAAACAGAGTCATAGAGCGAAATATTTTACGTACTCATTAACTTCGTAAAAAAATAACTTACTGACCCATACAACCTATTTTCCAACCAGTCCATTTTTTTTATCTTATTTTCAAATAGGTTAGACTTTTCATGTTCGAGTTTTTTATTACAGCAACTAATGCTTATTTATGAATATGGATATTATTATTTGAAAACATATAATTATATCAAGATTCTATGCTTAGAGACCTAGTGATACGGTTGTTACGGACCGGATTACATCTCACCTGACCAGAATCAAGTATTGGATCACCCGACTATATTCTTTTTCTTTTTTTTATTTTCTTTGATATAATAGTATGCTTAATATTTTATTTTTAAACATAAATAATTTAAAATCAAATAAAATCTAAATTACATAAAATCTCTAAATCAAATAAAAGTAATAACTTTTTCAAATAAAAAATAAAAAAAATCAGGTCGTTAGGTCAAACCCCCCTTGTCAAGTTGTAGTCATCACAAGAATTATTAGGAATGAATCCACATTATAGAATAATATAAATAAAATAATTTTAATAAATATTAAATATAATGAAATATATTTTTTATATAATAATAAAAAAATTATATATTTTTAAAATTTAAGTTATATGTATTTTTGTAATTATGTCATTTTCGTATTGATGTTGTTTTTTCATCATGAAATGCATGGGCTCTTTTTTCATAGTATATTTTCGTAATTAGTTAGATAAAATGTAAGAAAATATTATAAAATATATAATAATTTGTCCATAAAGTGAAAGGATGAAAATGTTAACTCAAACTAATCATTAAATTCTATCACATCAAAGTTTTGAAAGAAATAATTAGATTAGCAATATTAACTTAAATAATAAAAGTATATGTCTGGCATGATAAAATTTAAAATATTAAAAATTAAGATCATTGGTGCTATTTAACTTTAGTAGGATGCAACTACTATATTTAAAAATAATGAAATAAAAAATGAATGATACCATATTGTGTTGATATGGGAAAAGAACGGACATTATAAAAAGTAAAAATAATAATAAATTAGTTTAGATAGTTAGAATAAAAAGGAAATATTACATTTGAATCTATGATATGCATCTTATTATAATAAAAGATGGTGGTAATTTGGACATAACAAAATTAAATTGATGAAAGAATAATAGCACCATTGTGAGTAGATATAGATCCAAAAAAATAAGATAGTACTGGTCGGATCAATTTTTTGGTTCAGAAAAAAATCATTAGTTATTTTTTTAGTTTTTAAAATAAAAAATTTATCATAAGACCATTAAAAAAATTATTCTCTAACAGATCAATTTTTCGGATGATTTTTTCCAAGTCCTATTTTTATTTAATTATATTTTATAAATACATATAATAATAAATTAAAAATTAATATAAAAAATTAATTTACAATTCATGTAAATTATACTACTAAAATTTTAAACCAGGGCGCGGGATTCACCGACTCCTCGTATCAATCACTAAACTTAAGTTGGCTAGATCACGAAGCCCATAATATAGATATGCTTCAACGACCGTTTTAGCGACGGAATCTTCCTCCAAATTAAAATTCCATAATGTGATTAAAAATAAGAAACTATATATATATAAATAAACTGATAACTCATAAATTAATTATATAAATAAAAAGGGACATTGTCCGAAAAAAGAGGTGGGGTAAGCTCTTTTTTAATTACTTTTAATTATTTTAATATTTATTTTATTTTTAAATAATTAGTAACGTAAATTTAAATTACTAGGTAACGAGATATATCTTGTCGAAAGGATATTTGTGAAATAAATTAATAGTGGACAATTTAATTAGATAGAGTTAGGAAACATGTAAAATTTGATGATTAGTGAAATTTATCCCTCTAAGGTGCTGCCGACTTTTCCATTATAATTTGCTATGACAAAATTTAAGGTATTTGTTTTCGTATTCATTGTGTTGGATCTAATAGGTCAGTAATATTGGGTCAGGGGCATGACTCTCACATACACAGTGAATTGAGCTGTGCCAGAATTTACTGTTTTTGTTTTATGCGTTTTCTGGACTAATATAAGTTGTTTGTTTGATATCATAATATTGCCCATATTCGGGTAGTGTGTCTAAAGTGTGATTATTTCTTAGGATGCGCACAGGTTAGCTATCAGGACGAGGAAAGGCGATAAAAACAGAGCCATCAGTTGAGAGAGAGAGAGAGACGTACATCCATGTTCAAATTGAGCCCTTAACTTCGCTGATAAATGTAAATGTATAAACTTATACCCGGGATAGGGGTGTTCACGGTATCATACACTATGGATCGGGTCAAAAGGATTTGAGGTGTCGGATTCGATCCAATGATCACCCAAATTTTTTTATTTTTTTCATATTATTTTTATATTTATTTAATATCAAAATATTATTTAATATTTATTTTAAAGTATAAAATATATTTTCTAATTATTTAATATTATTTTTGTGCTTAAAATATTTTATTTTATTTATTTTAAAATTTTTAAATTAAATATAAGCTTAAGTTTAAATAAAAAAGATAAAATAAATAAAAAATAAAAAATCGGATCGGATCGAAAAAATTTAACCCATACCAAACCCGACCCATAGTCAAGTCGAGTTCGGGTCGGGTCCGACCCGACTATCGACTCGATCCTACTCAAGTCAGTTCAAATTGGATCGAAGAACCAAGTTGGATCAGGTCATCAAGTTCACGGGTTGACCCGATATCGTGAACATCCTAGGAAACATTCTTTAGTGATATGTCCACCGCCATACCTTATATGGCTAGAAAGATATTTTTTTTTTCATCTCATGTATGACTTCAAAACGTGCATCAACGGAGTCTTCTTAGTGCTTGAAAGTGAGGATGATAATAGATTAACGCCTTTGAGGTTACTCAATTCTTTTGGGTTGTACAATTACTATCCACCAATAATAAATTATTATTATTATTATTATTATTATTATTATTATTATTATTATTATTATTAAAAATGTTATTGTATAATAGTTGGATGGATTAATAGGCGAAGTTCTAAAATTATTTTATACGTTATTTATTCCAACCGTTTGTTTCGTGAATAAACAACATAACATCATTATATTTCGAGAATACATGTAAATACGATATGGAATAAAAATATTTTCGTCAAATATTAAAATTCAAAAAATCATCTCAAAATTCTTGAAACCGTCATTTTTAATCTTACAATAAGAATATATTCTTTTGAAACATCAGAATATTTTTTTTCTTTTTTTTATTTTTTTCAATCGTATTTTTTATAATTTTTTCATGTATAATTATATTATAATTTTTATTATATATAATAACAAACAATGATTATATATAATAAAATGTTTTATTTATAGAATATTATATTTTCAAATAACCTCTAATCAAATGGCACCTACATGAAATACGAAAGTAAATTACCATATATTTATCTAAAAGTTTGGTATATTCTTGACGTTGTAACTCGACCAAACGGTTGCAATTACCATATATCATATTGTATCGATGATTAGCTGATTAAAGCATTAACAACGTATAGTTGACAAATATGTCTCGGAAGTTGGAAGTAGTGTTTGGCAAACTTGTTTAGAAAGTCAACTGTCATGGAAAGGAGAGTTTTATTGATGCGCAATAAAACATAAAAATAATCCTAAGCTAAACTTATTTATGAGAGGAAACAATAATAAAATTGTCCTTTAAAAGACCATTCCAAGTAAGTTGTTGAACAGTCATCCGAAAACACCTCAATTCGTAGTTTTTTTTTTCGTTTAACAAAGCGTAATATATGGCGAATTAATAATTAGACATATAACTACACTTGTCTAAATAAAAATTATTATTTAGCTTTCATTCTCTGTAATCTTAACACTCAAACAAGATCAATTACTCATCTTTCTTTTTTATGTTCTTCTCCTCTTTTTCCTTCACTTTTCTTATCTTTCCTCTTAAAGCACTCTTTAAGCAAATAAAGTCTAAGGCCTTTAGCCTTACATGGCCAAATATAAGATTTTCGGTAAAATATTGTAAAATAATTTATAGGGTGTCTGTTTTTTTTGAAATAATTATTTTTCCTCTATCGAATCTTTCTGCTTTTAAATCTGATTTTTTTACTTTTTATTTGTGCACTTTCTTTCCTTAAAATTCCATCCCTTTGTCTCTCTTCATCTTCTAGTCATTTAGCCAATCAGATCTTAACTTTTCTGTAATATTCTCTTTTTTATATAAATATTATAAAATTAAAATAATATAAAGAGATTTCAGTCTCAAATCAAATGTAATGCAGATAATATGATTCTAAAGCATTGTATTACAAAAAAGTTAATGTTTAAAAAATATATATTTGGTAAACCGAGTAAAACCTACCTTCATTCAACCTTAGATTTTATTTTCATGTTCAAGTTATTACTTATTAGCCAATAAGCTTTCAGTGTCCTAATCAAACTGCTACATTAAAGTCCAACTAATACTATTCAAGTACTATGAGGACCCTACAATATTTTTTTCTTGGCTGCAATCTGATTTGATTCCTTGAAGATGTAACCTCTGGTGACTTCTTGTTTTAGTACCTCTTTATCTTTACTTTTTTCTGACAGCATAAATGGTGTCACAGAAAGTTTTGACCTGATCAACACTCAATTTTTTACATTAAAGAAATCATCATGATCGATTAGAGCAAAAACTTAAAAAAATCTCCCATAAAATGGCGTAGAATATTAAAAAACAAAAATCTAACAAAACATTTTAAAATGAGCTTTCTTTGACATTAACTTTTCTGAATGTTCCATATCGTTAGTTTGATACAACTTCTTCACACGGGTATAATGCATTATAAGAACATTTTAACCATAAGTAAATGATATATAATGTCCCAAAATTTGATTCTCTTATATGGCAAGGTTTTCTTTTATTGCGCTATTTTTTCGATACTTCTTATCCTTTTTATTAACCAAATTGTTCAATAAGGATGATACAAAAGCGAAAGATTTTAAAATAAAATATTACAATAAGTAATTTTAAAATACGAAAGCTAATAAGATAAATGAAAATAAAAAAGTACATTATGATGTAATTTTTTTATAGCGTAGAAAAGACAGTAAGTGTACCGATTGTACAAGTAGTAAAATAATAAAATGATATCGATCTTATGAGGATTTTTCTTTGTTAGTGTTATTAGATGAGAATTTTTAAAAGAAATGAAATGAACAAAAATTAACTAGAGGGAAAAAAATAAAAAGCAGATCCAATGAGTGAAAGGAAAAAAATATCAAATAGGAGAAATGTTGACTTTACTAAACATTCCTCCATTATTATTTAAAATAAGCAAAAAAATTATATCTGATGAAAATAAGTGAAATATGATTTAGGACTCTCGTCAAATGTCCTCAAAATCTCATTGTTTATAAGTTTAACTTTTCTAAAAATGATAAGTTTGTCCGTACCTTTTGTGAGATAAATTGTGTGTTTGATTGTATTTCGATGAATATCCATCTATTTTATGGTCACAATCACGAGGGTTTCTTGACTTTTGAAAATCCAAAGATTATAATAGAGGGGTTACAAAATTTCCCTTCATTATGATGGAGTAATGGTGAAAATTGGATAAAAAATTAATCTTGATATTCTGCCCCACTTTCGAACGTTTGAAAGGTTTTCGATCGATCGGTAGAGCATCAGAAATCATTGCGATATCAGACGTTTATTTTGTGGTTAGAACGTTTGATATTCGACATCAGCAAATTTAAAATAATTAATTTTTTAACGAATTTTTGAGGTTGTTATACAAACTTTAGTTTATATTTTTAGTCAACGAGTAGGAAAGAAATATAGCTCAAGAGCCCCTTTTCGAGTCAATACAGTAATTGTATCGAGTCTCTTTTACACCTAATCATGCAAATTGTAATAAATTAAGTATAATACATTTAAATAGTTCATATATCTTTCCAAAATTTGCACGCAACTTCGTATGATCGGATTCATAATTGTCATGCTTTTGACAAATTCAAATTAGTAATCACATTCCCAAATTCTTATGAATCATCTTGTCACAAGTTAGTTTGGTTTGTGACATTGCAACTCTACAAATAAAAAAAAAAAAATCTCGCGTTTGACGATAATATGAGATTCATTTATTTTCTTGTTTCCATTTAGACATTCACAACTTTGCACACAAGTTGACCACTCGCGTTTGACTTGTGCGATGCCGCTTTTCCCGTAAGTGCCGTTGACATTTTGAAAGCTTATCATTATTTCGTTACTTCAATTTGTACCTAAATCCGAAAATGTCCATATATATTTAAAAAATTGTCCTATATATATACATATATCGAAGGCTTCAATTTTGTAACTAAGTTATTTATCTAGTCGGATGCTAATAATTCTTTATACAAAATTTAAAACACCCATATAAGTATTAAAAGAATTTCCTATAAAATTAATGAATTAAAAATTTTTAAAAGAGAGAAAATTATGACATCATATTCTAATTTTAAACAAAGAAGAAATGGATTTTTGATTAAATTATTCTCTATCCAAAAAAAAAATCCCTCGTCCCCCGTTGATATGAGATATTCGTGATGCGGTCAACTCCCCTTCTCCGCCATTATCCTCTGCTTTCGGACCCGTGCTCCCGCCATTATACATATTTGCTCCTCCGCGTACGCTCTCGCCATTAACTAAACCCAGAGCGAGCGAGCGAGCGAGCGAGCGAGAGAGAGAGAGCGAGAGAGAGAGAGAGAGAGAGAGAGAGAGAGAGAGAGAGAGAGATGGGAAGCGGGAACGACGTTGTCGATGTAGAGGTCGGAGTAGGAGACCCGGCGGCGGCGAGGAGAGATCGGATAAATGATGGTGGCGGAGCAAGGATCAACGACGCGGCCCGTCCGACAACTCAGGTGGAGGTCTCCGTTCCTGATTTGGTTTCTTCTTCTTCTTCTTCTGCGTTACTTTTACCGTTAGGACATCTTTGTTCGTTCGTCTTTAATCGTATTGCCTTTCTCCTCGTTTCTTGGGCAGTTTCTAATCATTTCTGGGTTAATTAACTTTCCATCGTCTCTTTGTTTTCACATGGAGTTGTGAAGCCATTTTTTGTAGTGTGTTTTTGTTGTTTTTTTTCATTATTTTCTTCGATCGGCGCGAGCGGCAGACTTCATCACCGCAATTTGTTTGCAATCTGGACGCTGGTGAGGTCCCCCGAGCGCGACATCTAGACAACGATAGAGAGAGATAGAGAGAGAGAGAGGGAGATTAGAAATTAATGCAGATCCAACCGAGTGGGGAGGTGAGAATTAATGCATGAGCGCACAGATGGAGACTTCTCAATTGAATTGAAGCCATCGACCTGCTCCAATCAGTAAATTGTGCTGATAAAAAAAATTAATATAGCTGAAATTTTAATGCGTACCTGAAATCAATCAGTGACTGAAATATGGAAATTGAGTGCAAAACTGATAGCAAAATAAAAGAAAAAAAATCCAACGGTGGTTGACTCCCTAGTTGAGTCTCAAACGTTCATCGGATGCTAGTAATATCAAATTCGAGTGGGATTAGTCGAGTGCTAGAGTCTCATACACTGAAGACCTCTCATAAGACCCGAGTCGACATAAAAAAAGAGATAATATAATTAATTCATCTGTGATTAACATTAACTATCGTGTGATTAACGAGCGGAAGTCATCTATTCAAGTTGGGCCCTTCACGTCATTCCTAAGATTTTAATTAGTAATATCACTCTTTTTTTGTTTATTATGTCATATACTTTCTATAATATAAATTTTGAGAAGATGAAAGATCTTTCATCCGTTTACTATAGACATAAAAAATTAGTTTACTAAGAAATATATTTTATTTTACATGGACCCGGAAAAGTATATTAGTCTCTTTCTTATTTTAAATATTAATCAAAATATAATAAATAATATGTTTGACTCACTTTTTAGGATATATATAGTTTTTTTTATTTCTCCAATTTTATTTCTTAATGACCAAATAACATTGAATTCCATAGTTTTCGGGGGTCTAATTGAGTAAACATTTGAATATAGATTATTTGCCACCGTTGAAGTTATGCTGACATCAAACTTATCTAAATAATAATAGGAAAAAATATTCAGAAAAATATGGTGGATTTATCTATAACCCATCAAGTAAAAGATTTACTCATCACGGGTGGAAAAGATATGGTTATCAACGGCCAAATAAAAATGTTTGTAGAACAAAAAAAGATAATCATAGAAAATAAAAATGGTGAGGGGTATCATAGTATAATAATAATAATGATGATGATAATAATAATAATTAATTATTATTATTATTATTATAGTTGATGGAAGAGAGATATTTCATTTTCTAAAAATCTATACAATAAAAAAATTAAATGACATAACGAGTAAAAACGAGTGATATCAATATTTTATACCTTCGACATATCATTTTATGTGATCACGATCTTCACAAATTTTCAGAACGGATATTAAATTCATCTTTGGTTGAAGAGAAGGGTCATGATTGAGCCTTATGCTAGCTTGTCACAATCCTGAGTTTCAGTAAGAATACTTGTTCTTAACTCAAACATTCACAAAATGATTATTCCACTAGGATAAACACTCATCCATTGAATAGCTAAACATCATCTAAAACGTTAAATACACGATCATTACACAGTATTTTTCTTGTATCTGGAGAATACAATTTTTTTTACGTGCCACAATTTTACCTCCACAAGAACTCGATTGTCCTCATCATGATTCAGAGAATATAGTCATATATAGTCTGCCGTATCAATTGTGACATTGTGCGTTCAAAGCATATAATGAATGCAATTTTTCACCTTAAACATTAAACACAGCGAGATGTTGATGTGCATGGTCATGATTTTGAACTCTTTGAGACCTTTTCGAAAAGTTAGACAATAAGGGAGGAGATGTTTCGATACAATAAACTGTTTTGTATCTTCTGAATCAGGTTGAATATATGTTTTATGATGCAATTGTGACGCATAGATAATAACTTCGCATGGTTAATACACAAATCAGCATATCAAATGTAAAGATAAAATTGATGTAAACACAACCATCACTACCAGAAAAATCGTAGTTTATGACGGTTGTAGTCGTTGGAAAATATGAAAAAATCATCGGAAACATCAGTTTGCGATGGTTATTCCGACGGCAGGTAACCGTCGAAAATTGTTCGTCGCAAAACTTATCAACTAATTTAATATTCAACAAAAAATTAGTAAAAAAAACTTATCAATTAATTTAATATTAGATTGAGTTAGTAAGAAAAACCTGTCGTGACCACCAAAAAGTTCACGATTAATTTAGTATTCAACACGAAAAAGTGTAAACTTACCAATTATCATCTAGATTTAAAGAAAAGTAAAAGTAATCATCACTCTGTCGTTCGCAATTTTGCATGTACATGCGTTTGCTACACATCTCTGCTATATATGCTGCAGCTTGCCGTTGCCTGACGCCACGCCTCCATCTGCAGGCAAAAGCAGCTGCTGCTGCGTCGCGCTTGTCGTCGTGTCTGCCTGAGCCCCACTTCTCCAGCAGTCTCTTCAAGCTCCTCTTCTTCCTGCACCTCGCCGTCGCCTCAATTCTCATAGCTTTCCTCTCCATCAGCGGCTTCCTTGCCCAACGGCACAGCTTCCACGCCGCGCTCTGGTTCGGTCCTTTGCTCGTCTCCGCCGCCGCTTCCGTCCTCGTCGCCTTCCACTGGCTCCTCTTCGCCGTCTACCTTCCTGGCAGAGCCATCAAGGCGTCGCTCTGGCTCGCCCCGTTGCTCACCTGCGCCACAGCCATACTCCTCCTCGCCGACGGCGCCGGCTACTGCGTGGCTTTCGGGGTGGCCAAGCTCCTCTTCTCCGTGGCGCTCTCCCTCTACGCCTGCTGGATCACTCCGCGCCTTCCGCACGCCCGCCAAGTCCTCTCCGATTCCCTCGCCGCCGTGCGTCCGTCGCTCGCGCTCGCCAAGTACGTCGCTGCCGTCCTCCTCGCCAGCTTCATCTACTTCTCCTTTTGGACGCTCGGCGTCGGTGGCGTCGCAGCCGGCCGGTTCGGCCGGCTCGCCCTGTTGTACGTGTTCCTGCTGCTGCTGAGCCTGGTGTGGACGATGCAGGTGATGAAGTGTGTGATCTACGTGGCCACGGCGCGGCTGGCGTACTCGAAGCTGGCGTCCGGACAGGACGCCGACGCGCGCGACGCGTTCTCGGCGGCGGCCGGCGCGCGTTTCATAGGGAACGCGTGCTACGCCGCCGCGGCCGTCCCCGCCGCAATCACTGTCTGGGGAATGGCGCGGGCGATGGAGCTGGTGGCCGGGGACTCGTGCGCCGGTTGCTACGTGAAGGTCGGCAACCGGGCGTTGGCCTACGCAAATCGGTGGGGGCTCGTGTACGTCGGGGTGTACGGGGAGGGACTCGTTATGGCGTCAACAGAGGTGTGGGGGATGTTTCGGAAGGAAGGGATGGAGAGGCTGATCGACCTCGACATCACCGGGGCCTTCTGCTTCCTCTGCGGCACTACCGGCGGCGGGGTGTCGGCGTTGGTGGCCGGCTCCTGGGTACTTGCGGCGGACAGGGGCCACGTCGCAGAGGTCACCATCTATGCCTTCTTCATAGGCTATTTCATGGTAAGGTCCAAACTCACCGTGCGCACGTGGCTTTAGAAAAAAAAGAAAGTGCTCTAACAATTAATAAGATAAATGTCTCAAATTAAGTTTATCTCTGGATCAACAGAGTCGGATCGCCATGGCATGGCCGCAGGCGTGCGTCGGAGCTTACCATGTGGTGCATGCCGAGAACCCGCTCAGCCCCCCGCAAGGTTCCTGCATTCCTGATCGGATAAGGGAGCTGCAGCGTTCTTCCGATTAACATTTCTCCCTTCTGTGAAAAAAAAAAACTCCAGAGATTTACTTAAACGAACACAAATTGGTTGCCACCTATTCTTCTGCTGTTGATATCAGCATTTTTTTCGAAAAAGAAATGTATATGAGTTTAGATCCATTTGGTTTTTCAGCAATGTACAACAAATGTAGGATTTGTCAGCATAGAGAACAGTCACACAGAGAGCTCAAGAGCCATCCTTTACTTACCGAAGAGTCATTGTCATGATTGACGAAATTTGATCCGTCGCGAAATCTTCTGTCCGTGTTTTACGATTATACTTTTCATCCTTTCACCAAAATGATCAATAAAAATTACACATAAGCGATAGGACCATGCCATAATAAAACTCGATAACAAAAGAGAACTAAAAAATAAATTCTAAGATAACATGAAGTGGTTACACACATTAATCGAACTCGCAGATAATTTATGTTATGTATCCATGAGATCACATAAGGAGCAACTTAATTGTTTGCATAAAATTAAGTGTGAATTTATATTGGTCATAGAGTTGATCCATCAAAATATGCACAAAGAAAACATATTAATCAAATATGAAAATAAATCAAGGGAATAATCTAATCAGGAGGACAATAGTAAACAAAATACATTTCTTGTTCATATTTATTTTATATCATCTTTCACTTGAAATGCATCATTGTTTTTTTTATTTCATGTTCATGATTATAATGACATAGTTCTTTCGTACATCTTTAGTTATTCATTTCATTTATTTTATCTATGAGTTGAAAGAACTCTCCACCTTGAGGGAATATCATTATAAATACACAATTATGTAATTACTTATGCCATGATGGGTTAGTGGACGACAAGTGCCCCATAAAGAGGGAGGACGACTTCACACAAGACTAGTAACAACTTCAAATAAGATGGAGTGCCTCACATGCTGCTTCAGTGAGAGCGCTTTTGATAACCTCCCATCTAGATAAGTGGTAATCTTCACAATATTTTTAAAACTGGACTGACGATCGAACCGATTGATTTCGATCGGTTCAATTGAATTCAACCAAATTGAACCATATTTATATTAAAATAATACTATTTATATTACATCAAGAGAGCATATTATAAATTAAAGTATAAATGTAATAAATAATAAAATAAAAATCATATTAGTCATCATTTTAAATTAATCAAATAGTAATAAATTTATTTTATATTTTTAAATATATATTATTTATAATTTAATAAGTTCATGAATAACTTTTTTTATTTAAACCTTTCTTTATTACTATCTTCCCACGTTTTATTATATAATTTCAAAATTTTCTTCATAATATTTATTTCTTTTTTCATGTTCATCCAATAAATTTATTACATTACTTGTGTTTTAATTTTTCATATAAATTTTTTATAATTATTTAAATTTTATCATCTTATTTAAGTTCATGATAATTTTCTCTTTTATTTAAATTTGACCTTATTATTACCTTGTTATCTTTTATTTTCAAATTCAAATTTAATTTCCTTATTACTAATATCCTTTTTTTATATTCATTCTATAAAATCTAATCCCTTATTTTTCTCCCCTTATAAAATCTAATCGTTTGTTTTTCTCTTCCTATTCTTCCACCATTAATACTATAATACGGCATTCCTTATTTTTATCCTCTTCCTATCCTTCTACCATTAATAATATAATATACACTTTCATTTTTTCTATTTGTTTTCTATTAGTTCATTTTTTTTACATTTCTTGAAATAAGTGGATTGAATCGATTTTCCAGTTTTTCGATTCTAGCCGGATTGACCCGGTTCAATTTGTTTTTTTACAATTTAGGTTTAAATACCAAACCAGATCGGACCGATCGTCAGTTCGTAGTTGAACCAGTCGGATCGGTCGGTCCAATTTTAAAAACATTGAACCTTTATCTTTTATCTTTATTATCTATGAACCTATCTTTTGATCACTTGGGTGAATCAAGACTATATGGAGCAAGTGTGTCCCGAAATCATCATGTAATGTCATAAAGGAAAAGAATAATCAATTGGACAGAGATCGATCAATTAGGACTATTCGCTCTGGTGTGTTCAGTGGTTGTCCGATAGAGGTTCGAGTTCTCATTTTATTTACATGCATCTATCATTCGTTAAAGGTTCGGACACCCATTTTGCATGCATTTATCATCTATCAAGGAGATCAGACGTCCATTTCATAACAATCTGAGCGGTCGTCCATTTAAGGTTCGTACGCCCATTCTAAGTTCAACTTTCAGCCGTTCAAAGGTCGGGTATGGATTGGATGTCCGATAGGTCTACGGTCGTTTGATGTTGCACGAGCAAGTTTTACGAACTTTCGATCGAGAGTTTCGGATGTCTAATACTCGATCGATCGTCCGATGAAACCGGGTCTATGATCCTCAATCAACCAAAGTGGGTCTCTGGTTGACCGTCCGATCATATTCTATTGTCAACATTCTAAATCGATCGTCCGATCCAAGATCAATCATCTGATCTAGTAGTATACTGTATTCATGTCTTGACATTTTTAGATCGGGTGCCTGATCCTTGGATAGGTCATCCGATTTGGTAATCATTACCTTTTGCCGAGGAGATTGACATCCAATCAAAAATCGATTGCCTGTTTCGAATCAACAGAATTGTAGGTCAGTGCAAAATTTTAATATTTTCAATCAAGTTTTTTTTTCATACAAAGGTCTAACACTAACAACTTATCCTATCATATGACATGATTCAAAGGAGCATTCTTAATAACATCACGTTCAAATCATTCTATAAATTCTTAAACTATCTACTTTCTAGTATATCATGATCATATTCATACCTTACCTAAACATTTCAGCATCACAGAATTATAATCCATTTGAAAATTATGATTAAACCTAACTAAAACATGTTGTACATCATAGATCTATAATTGATACATCATGACATTAATGCACTCAAAATAGGCCTTCAAACAAGTCATTCATAATCAATTTCATCAAGATCATCTAATAAGAAACTACGACATGATTCCTACCAATTATAGCATGATCTTTAGCCATAAAACAATCCGTAAGGAATGCATGAAAAATTCTCATGACCTAGATCCCGAATGACTCTCTTTTATTACACCATCATAACTTTTGAATTTTGTAACCCCTTCAACCCTACAGGTGAGATACTAGGGCCCCCCTTCTATGCTCCGTGTTGTGGGCATCCGAAGAAGCATGCCAGCCAATGGAACGCTCGATGTTGATGAACGGGACTACCGATGCACGCGGTCACCAACATGCACGACATGAGCGACGGTGAGAGGTGCGACATGCCGTCGTGTGTTCCATTGTCGCGCAAGTCCCGCCGTGTGCAAAAGACCTAGCCGCGCGCGAGATGATGGCAATCATGGCTTGCCCCGCCTCATCAGTCGTAGTTCATCGGTGAGTGGTTTGCACCCCCACACCAGTGAATGGTCTGTTGATGTGTGGATCACTGGTTCGTGCAGACCTCACAGGTGTTGTTAGAAGAGCCTTTGTGGAACAGAGTATTGAAACCAAAGGAGGCAGAAGAATAATAACCCGAAGAGATTTTCATTGATCGTCTTAAACTATTTATAACAAGGTTCTAACAAAACTCTTATAGATAAAAATAAACCAAAAAATAATTTATTTCTATCCTAATAATCTAAACCAGCTAATAGAGATAAAAGTTTATATCCTAATGAGAAAACTTACCAACAAACTAGTTAGCTGCTACTATTTGTCAGGATTAATTTTCCAACATACTCCCCCTCAATCCTAATACTTCTTCAGATCACGCACTCCTAGCAAGTATTGCATGGCTGCTAGCTTCATTGCGAGCAAAGCTTTTGTAAGTGCATTAGCTCACTGCTCCATTGCGCACAAACTCGACAATCATCTCTCCTTTCTCAACGCATTTCTGGATGAAACGATATCAATGTGCTTACTACGACCATGAAGTACTAGATTCTTTATAGTGCAATGGCAGATATGTTATCAACAAATAACTTCACTGGTTTCTTTTTTTGTTTTGTTAATTATCCTAATAACCTCGTCAGCCATAATGCTTGACATGCTGCTTTCGTGGCTGCCATGAATTTAGCTTCACATTATGTCTATTTTTGGGAGGACCACGAAATAAGATTTTTGTTGATATAAAATACCATGCCTTCGGTGCTCTTTTGATCATCCAGATCACCAGCTAGATCACTATCACTATAGCCTATGATTAGCTCTTCTTTTACACCTTTCTCATATACAATTCCATAGTGTATAGTACCCTGCAAGTACCTCAACATTTGCTTCACTGTCTTGTGATGCACCTGCTGGCCACTCCAACTGCATAAGAGAGATCATGTATAGTGTGTAAAAGATACCTTAAGCTTCCAATGACATGATGATACTTGGTGTCATCCACAAGTTCCCCTTCTAGATCCTTGAGAAGTTTCTCCTTTGGTTTCATCGAAAATTTGGTTACATTGCATTTGGCCATACCAAATTTGGTCAGGACCCTCTTAGCATATGTTGCTTGCTTAAAGTGTTACCTGATTTTCTTCTTGAGCCATCTCAATCCCAAGATAGAATGTGAGAAGTTCAAGACCACTCATCTCAAATTTACTCATCATTTGTTACTTGAACTTTTCAATTTCTTTCGTATTTTCTCCTGTTACCACAACGTCATCAGCATAAATACCAAAAATTTTACCTTCAGAGCTTTCTCCCCTTGTGTACATAACATGCTCTTGTTCACACCTACTAAAATCAAGTTGTTTTAAGCTTCTATCAAGACGAATATCCATGCTCGTGGTGCTTGTCTGAGTCCATATAGTGTAATATCCATGTTTTGTTTCACATAATATTATATAAATTAATCATATATTATATGATTGAAAGGTATTATGATCAGTGTATTAGCATATGTGCATCAACTCCATAGAATCCAACACCTGAAATTGCAATTGACTAAGGACAAGAAAAAATAATTTTTTAAAGATATTATAATTTGAAAAATTGAAGTCCCAATAAGTTCATATATATGAAAGTACGTTTATTATGATCTTTAATCATTTTAAGAGAAGTATTAGTTAGGTTAAATGATTGTGTAAAATCAAAAAATTTGTAAAATCATGATTTTTGTTCTTCGGACAAAAAATTATATTTCGATTCTTTGAGAATTTATTTTTCTAAATATTTTCTTTGAATCCAAATCGGAGGTAGGTTCTTATTTACATGTAATACATTAAGTAAATGAATAAATAAAATAAATATTGGAATATGACAAACCATTTACTTAAATGACATGGGATGGAAATAAGATGAACTCAAAGGGTATTATGGGGATATCTTCTTACAATCGACTTAAGTTTGGTTCAAGACATAGAAGAGACCTTGCCATTAAGCTTTCATTTCCTTATTCCCAACTCAAAACTCATGAACCATCCAAAGATAAGAGCTAAAAGAGGAGCAACAAAGAGGAGAATTAGGGAATTCAACATCAATTCGTAATTTGTCTACTCATTTCCTATAAATTATCACTATGAAATTCATATGAACATCCTTTCTTCTGAGACTCCAAGATCTCTTTGTGCTTCTATGTCCATATCCTTGTGGTGTGAATCAAACCCTAGTTCACCTAAATGAAGTTTCATCTTTGTTGAACATCAAATTCCATTCGAAAGTTGTCAATATGATCTCGGCATCTTAGAGTTCTTAAAAAAATTTGACATTTCGTAGGTTGAACCCTAATTGAGATACTTTCCATAGGCTCTAGAATCGGATTAATTGAAGTTGTATATGAAAAGTTATGAGTCAATGATCCCGAGTCGCTCTTTTTATTTTCTGTGATGAGTAATATGAATTGTAAGTACAATGGTAATTTGAATACTTATCTTTAATATATGAAATTTATATTTAAGGTAGATAAAGTCCTATTTCTGATTCAAGTGGAATCACCTTTATAGACCATGTACAATGAAAGTTATGAGTTTTAGAACAAACATCATTAAGTTTGTCAAAACAAAAAAGTGGAAGAGAACAGAGATAAATCTCTGAATTTTCTGAGAACCAAATATGAGCATTAGAATTATGAGATTTATATGGGTTAAACCTTATGGAGTATAGTTTTACGGAAAATTGGAATTACTTAATTATCAAAAGTAGTTCAAAAGTTATGACTTTTACACCCAACACTACTCAATCTGTGAACAAACTGGGAAGATGAAGAATATAGTTCTATTGATGAAATTTGTAGAGCCCTTATACAATAGATCTTAAATGGGAAATTTTCAGAGGATTAAGCTTCATAAATTCTATTCCGATGCAAAATTAGAATTGTGTAAATATCACATATTTACTAATTGTTATGCATGATGTTTTTAGCACCACATGAGTTCCTAGTATACTGAGTTACACCAAAGATAACTCATCATTGTTATAACTTATATTGTGCCTTTGAAACATTACTTAACATGAGTACATGTTCTACATGATCAGGAAGTAATGATTAATGAAATTATATGATACATGTTCTAAATGATACGATATGATTGAGTTATACATAGGCATCTTATTTGTCATGCATTACATTTCCTCTGTCATAATGACGTCTTATACAGGGAAGGTACCCTACTTTCATGATATCATACGGAATAATATATGTTCTTCGAGGGGGATGATATGATATCCTATAATATGAGACCTCTGATCAAGAATGATGTCTTCTGCAGTAAATATACTACAAGATTTGGGATGATATGAAATCTTACGGGGTAATATGATTGTTTGACCAATTGATAATATAACATGCCCATTATGCATACGTGCATACATGATATAATATGATACATGATATGACATAATACATGATACGATATGAGTGGAATGATATATGAAATGAAATAAATATGTTACATGTTATATGATATGATAAATATGTTATTTCATTGAGATTATTTGATGTAGTATCCTTCATAATATGATAATTGATTATAAGTAATAAGATATTAGCTTATTTCCTGTAAGTTTCTCACATACCATTAATTTATATGAATTGAATAGGTAGTAACACATAGGTTATGAGTTTTCAACTTACTGAGCTGTTGTTTACTCATAATGTTATTTTAACACTTTTCATATCAGTAGGCCAATCATGTGGTCGTGCTTGGAAATCTCTTATCAGTTTAAAAAACACTTTTGAAGATAAAAGATAGATATGAGACTTAGTTTCTAATTTTCATTTTGTGTGGATGAGTGACTCCTCTTAATGTGTCATATGTTTCAAAAACCTTTTAGTATGTATAAGTTTGAATTAATGTGTGTACTTGCTCTGAGATCAAATATAGATGTGTTGTGAACAATAGTGTGATAACTTATTCCACATGTTTCTACATGACAATATGACGTTTTCGCCATAAGAATTTGATCGATTGTATTATGTCGCGACTTGTGGATTAGACCAAGGTTTAAACCGAGGCCATGACATACAGTGCCTTGCTCAACATATACATAAGATGCTCTTGGTTCTTTATTTCAATACTCTATGCCTGTGTCACATACACATCCTCCTCAAGTTCTCCATTTAGGAATGCATAATTTATGTTCAAGTGATGAACTTGCCAGTCCCGGTTGGCTATAATAACAAGGATGACGTGCATTGTATCAAGTTTGGCCACCGCTGCAAGCACCTCATCGAAGTCGATATCTAGACGTTGAACATATCCCTTATCTACTAGCCTGGTCTTGTGCTTGAATATGTTATCATCTAAATCCTTCTTCAATTTGTACAACCGTTTCAACCCTATGGGATTCTGCCCTGTTGGTAGCTCAGTAAGAGTACAAGTTGCATTCTTCTCGATGGAGTCAATTTCTTTCTTCATTGCTTCCTCCCATATAGCCTAGTGCCTCTCGATAGCTTGATGATTTCTCCTTTTCAACCAATATTGCTTCATCTTCAAATTCTTCTTCAAGTGTCTCAATTCTGTTCTTGTTTTTCATTATGCTATCCATGTCTCCATAGCGGACATGGCTGTTGGAGTCATTGTTTGATCCTCATAGTGATGAGGTATTTGAAATTGGAGTGGTTGTCTCTTATTGTCTCTTTTCCCTTTGATACTACTAGAGATGTGTCAATTGTAGGAGAACTTTGATTCATCTGCCCTGGTGCCATTGTCGTCGCTTGGGCTGGAGTGCACGCACGTGCCCTCGTCATCATTCCTGGTGGTGGTGCATAAGCAGTCACTGCTCCATGTGCATGTGTGCTGGTAGCTGACGCCTTGCATCTTGCTCAACTGCGGATTCAATTAAATCGGGCACAACATCTGCATGAACTTGAACATTGAGGAATGTTGGAGTGCAGCCTGACACTGGCTCGGATAGAGGACTTTGCTCCACATAAAACTCTGAAGTTTTGATGCTACTCTCTTCTATATTCCAAGCCCGCTCCTCGCCTTCTTCAAATTTCACATTTATTGTAACATGGAGTTGACCACAAAGAGGATCATAAAACCGGTGGGCTTTGCAACCTTCTTCAACGCCGAGATACACCATAACTTGACTTCGATCATCAAGTTTCTTCAAATGTGTTGTCACCTTCACGTGACCAATGCATCCGAACACTCATAAGTGGCCAAGATGTGGCTTCTTCCCTAGTGCTTTAGTAAGCAAACAGTTCAAAAGAGATATTGCATGCCTAACTGCTTACCCCCAAAACCTCCCAGGGACATGCATGCTCTTTAAGAGTGACCTTACCATTGTCATCACCGTGCGATTTTTCCGTTCTACAATGCCATTTTGCTGCAGTGTATATGGTGCAATCAAGTGCCTCTTGATGCCAATCTCTTCGCATAGCTTAGTGAATGCGATCGAGAGGAACTCAACACCCCGATCAAGTCTTCACGCGGCCTCCACTTGAGTTCTCCACCTTCAACTTCAATTTTCGAAAGACCTTGCATGCTTGAGTCTTTGTCTTGATGACATAGAACCACATCCAATGAGAGTAATCATCAACAACTAGCATAAAGTAACTATTTCGAGCAATTGTCATTGGGGACATAGGTCCGCAGAGATCAGCATGCAAAAGTTCGAGTACCTCTGTCGCTCGGTAGTTAGCCGATGTTGGAAGTGGATTCCTAACCTGCTTTGCAACCATGCATCCTTGGTACAACTTGTTTGGATGCTTGATGAGGGGAATACCAACAATCATATTCTTCTCTTTTAGCAGCCTCGAGGATTGAAAATTGACATGCCCCAACCAAGCATGCCAAAGCCAAGCATCATATGAGATATTTGCAAGTAGAGATACATGCTCACTTGTTTCTATCAAGGCCTTGTATAACCTGTTTGGAGACCTCTTGATTTTCATTAGCAGCTTATCATTTGAGTCATACACCAAAAGAATATCTTTCAACATAATGATCTTACTCCCCCCTTCAGCCAGCTGATGACAATTATTGCACAAAGTTGAGATATAGTATATCTCTACAAGAAGACATTGCTTACCTCCCTTGAACTAAACAACACTGAACCCTTCCTTTGATCTGAATAGTGGAACCATCTCCAAATCTCACATGTCGTTGGATGGACTCATCCAAGTTGTAGAATGTTTTTTCGTTGGCCTGACATGTGATTGCTTGCTCCATTATCGAAGTACCACACGTTTGGGGTGAACTTTTCTTTACATGATTGAGGCTCCACCTTGTCTTCATGTGGAAACCGGTCAAATTTCTCAACACTTGCGAACATTAGCAGGGTTGGCTCCTCCTCTTCCATAGAGATATTTGCTTCTTCTGATTTTCCCTTGCACTCATATGCATAGTGCCCCATCTTGCTACAATTGAAGCACTTGATATGACTCTTGTCACGACCACCTCTGCCCGAGCCATCCTTGCTTGGTGATTTATCATGCTGGCCTCTACCTCGGCGTCCACCTTGGTCGCGGCTGCTAGAATTACTGGGATATGGGTTTTTACCCCTTTTGTTTGATGGCATGTCACCGTTGCCATTCTTCTATCGTGACTGCCACTCGAATTGAGTGAGCAAAAGTTCCACGGTTTGATTGTCACTAGGTGCATGTTGACGTTCACGCTCCTCACATGTCTTCAATCTCTCGACTGCTTTTTCAAATGGCATGGTATTGAGATCACAGAACTACTCAATACCAGCGATGACTGAAAAGAACCTGGCAAGCTGTTGAGAAGCTTCTTTACCCGTGTCACGTCATCCAATGTTGACCCCAAGTTGTTGTACTTCACTGATATAGCAACTAACTTTCTGGGGTACTTATACAAAGTCTCCCCTTCCTTCATTTGCAACATCTCGAAATCACTCTTGAGAGTTGATAAACGTGTTGCCTGTAAGATCCCAAAGGGCATCAAGAGAGGGGGAGGGGGGTGAATTGGTGTTCAATCCGAAAATGTCGATTTTACAATAATCATCGCAGAAGTACAAAATCGATTCTTAAAACCTTTGTAAATAAAGCAATTTATATTATTAACATAATATGAATGGGGGAAAGAGAGAGAGAAATCAAACACAATAAACACGGATAGTTGTTGACGAGGTTCGGTCACATCTTTGCCTACGTCCTCGCTCCGACTTCTTGACTCCGAGACTGTCGAAGATTCCACTAACACTTCCTTTATTCAAAATGGGGCAAGAAAGAAAACCCTTTATACAACCACATTTTCTCCGCTTCGAGAGGCAATGCAACCTCTCCTCCTAAGAAGTTAATCTTTTTCTCTCGCTCAAGAGGTAAGATTTAGAACTTCTTTTACACAGGAGTTCTCTCTATTTTTTTTAACAAAACATTTCTCTCTCTTTACAATGCTAGGCTCACAAGAATGGAAGAGAAAAAGAAAAGCACAACTAAAATGATAATTTCAAGAAAAAAGATATTCTTTTGATTTCTTGAAGTATTGTTTCAATGTTTGGATTGATGCATTTGCTTCTAACTTTGACACTCTTTTTATAGGCTCTAGTATGTGAAAAATTCGTTCAAAAATTATTCTACAAAATTCTCCTTCAAATTTAACCATTACTGTTCATTTCAGTAATAGACCGATCTACCGCATTTATGAGCTGGTCGATCGATTTATATGACTGTTGGCTCGTTTTCTTCATTTGCCGCAGCTGATCGATCGACCACATTAATGGACCGGTCGACCTGTCTATATGATCATTGCATTTATTTCTACAGTTTCAGCACTTGGTTGGTCGACCGGACTGTCGACCGGTATGTCGATCGGTATTGTCTCGGCGTCAATCGATTCTGGATTGGTCGATTGGCATCTCCATTTAGTCGACTGGTGTTGTCGACCGACCTTCTTTCTGTCAACCGACAGGTTGATCGATCTGCATTATTTTGATCATAACTTTTTGCACAATTATCTAAATTAGATGATCTTGGAATCTATGAAAAGCTAACAGAATTATCTACATTTAATATTCATCCAAAACTATTGAGATCATAGATACAAATTCAGTCAAAGTTCAATACTTATAATTTTGGTCTTTCGAGATTTGTATCATCAAAATATAATTATATAGGACATTAAAACTTTGACCCAACAATCTCCCCCTTTTTTATGAAGACAAATCGAAAAATATGAAAAAATATATAAGTCGCAAAAAAGTTGTAAAATTCTTGTAAAATCAATTTTACTCCTCCTAACACATATCTTTCCTTATAATGGTAGATATTCACATAAATATTAATTGTAAGGTACTCTTCCTATAAGTAATATTCAGATTATATTTTTTTTATACTTCTCCCCATTTTGTTTCATTAAAAAGAATAATTTCTATATGAAACATATAAGAAACCATATGTAAGTCACCCTTACTCATTTAAAAAAATTATTCCTCCCCCTTTTTATCATATAATAGACATGTAGAGTATTGCATCATAAAGATTTTAAAATATAGCTCCCCCTAAATTTATGACTATTTTATAATGATAAAATGAAAAAGATTTGATGAAGTCCAAAAATATATTTATGAATCAAAATAAATTTTTAAAGTTTTAACATACTCCCCCTATCATTATGACAAATTTTCTTTTGTTCATTTCTTTTCATTCAAAGAAATAATCATTTTGAAATTTTTGAATGAAATTAAAAGAATATGCCTAATCACTTACGAACCATAAAATATAAGAATACAATCAATAATATTTTTACCATAACCTTTGTGCCTTCACATTTTTAATTCCATCATTTGTCCTTTCTATGTGAGGCACACATGTAAAAATGATTATGTAACCTTTGGTACCCAAATTTCTTTGGGTCCTATTTGGTTAGATGTTGTTCCTTTCGGAACCCAATTCTAACTTTGCATTGATAAGCATAATGGCCATAAAGTTCGTATGTAGAACAAGTAATATGTGATTTTCTATCATAGCAATGATTAAATTTTCAATAAGAGTTTTTATTTTCAAGATGATTCCTAAGATTGTTTTTTGTTATTTGAGAAACAGTCTTTTCATTATTTCGTGTACTTTTCAAAAAAGTATTTTCTTCCTTTACCTTTTCTAGAGAGCATGCTAGTTTTACAATTTCACATGCATGCTTAATTTCAAAAGTTTCAATTTCATTTTTGAGATTTTCATTTTCCATAAAATATGTATCCCTTTCTACTTTTAACTTTTCAAGTTCATTTTTCATAACATGAAGATAATTCATCAAGGTTTCATTATGAATTAGATATGCATTTCTTTCCTTTTTCAAAATATCAAGGTCATCTTTTATAATATGAAGGTCATCCATTAATTTTTTATTTTTCTTTTTAAGAGTAAGATATTTTTTCAATTAGAAAAGAAAATTTCTTATACACGTCAAAATTGATATTATCATCCTCATCATCATTATCACTATTAGCACTAGAGCAATAAGAAAAGTTGGAGGATACCTCATCATTGTGCGTCATTAAGCATAGATATGCATCCTCACTAGACGAATTTGATGATTCATTTAATTCATCTTTACTTGACTCTTCATGTATTTTATTCTTCTTTTTTTTATGAGATGTCTCTTCTTTATGATTTTTGTATGATCTTCGGGCAGGTTTCACATTCTTTTATTTCTTTTTCACAAATTTGAGATACTTCTCGAGTTTTCTTATGTAGCGGACGAGTATCTTTTCGTCCACTTCTTCTTCACTCGAATATTCCTCTTTTGCATTTGTTTTTAATACCAATGTTTTCTTCTTAGAGGATTTTTCTTCTTCTTCTTGGATTGAGATCTCATAGGTTAGAAGTGAACCAATTAGATCGTCAAAATCCAATTTGTTCAAATTTTTTTCTTCGATCACCGTCCTTTTTGTATACCAATGAGAGGAGAGAGATCTGAGAATCTTTTTCACTTTTTAGGGCTAGTTCTAGGCTCGCACAAAGAGGGCAAGCCATTCACAATGTCATTAAAATAAGCAACCATATCATTTATAGATTCATTATCATACATTTTAAAGGAATCATATTGATGATTTAGAATATAATTTAGATTCTTTAATTTTATCGGTTCCTTCATAAGTAGTAATGAGTTTATTTCAAATCTCAGTTGCACTTTTACAATTTGAAATCCGATTAAAATTCGTTGAATCCAAAACACAATAAAAAATATTCTTTGCTTTCTAATTCAATTTTGAAATTTTTTTTTGTCTTTCGTCATGTTCGGAAGGTAATTTTTCATGTAAATAATAGTATTTTTCAACAATATCCCACATGTTTATATCAATAGAACATATGTAGGCTTGAATCCAAATTTTCTAATATACAAAATTTGATGCATTTAAGAGGGGAGGACGAGTAATTGATTGTCCTTCGGCAAAAATAAATCCACTTGATACTATGGCTCTAAACATTGTTAAATCTTAAAATAGGGTGATCAAATATTAAAAAATGATTTGATCTTAAAATAAGTGCAATCCGTTCTGATATCAATTGTAGCATCCTAAAGGCACCAAGGGGGGGAGAGGGGTCGAATTGGTGTTCAATTCGAAAATATCGATTTCACAATAATCATCGCGAAAGCACAAAATTGATTCTTAAAACTTTTGTAAATAAAGCAATTCAGATTATTAACATAATATGAACGGGGAGGGGGAGAGAGAGAGAAATCAAATACAATGAACACGGGTGCTTGTTGACGAGGTTCGACCATACCTTGAACTATGTTCCTGCTTCGACTTTTCGACCTCGAGATTGTTGAATATTCCACTAGCACTTCCTTTGTTCCAAATGGGGCAAGGAAGAAAGCTCTTTACACAATCACATTTTCTCCGTTTCAAGAGGCAAGACGACCTCTCCTCCTAAAAAACTAATTTTTTTCTCTCGCTCAAGAGGTAAGATTTAAAATCTCTTTTACACAAGAGCTCTCTCTATTTTTTATGAAGAAAATATTTCTCTCTTTACTAGGGGTGTTCACGAGTCGAGTTTGACCCGACCCGACCGGCCCAATTTTGATCGGGTCGGATCGGATCGGGTCGGATCGGGTCCCTTTAGAGGGATGGATCCGATCCAACCCGACCTAGTTCGGGTTGGGTGGTCGGATTACCCAACCACCATTTTTCTATTTTTTTAAATTTTTTTCTTACCTTTTCTATTATTTAATATAAATAATATAATATAATATTTATTTTAAAAGCATAAAATAATTTTTTAAATATTTATATATTATTTTCCACATTTAAAATATTTTATTTTAATATTTTTTTTAATTTTTAGTATAAAATATAGGCTGAAAACTAAAGAAAATAAAAAAATTCGGGTCCTTCGGGTCGGGTCGGGTCAACTCGGGTCAAAAAATTCTGACCCGAACTAGGGTCGGTTTGAGGTCAGGTCGGGTCGGGGCCGACCCGACGGGTCGGATCACCGGGTTCGCGGGTCGACTCGACCCGCTGAACACCCCTACTCTTTACAATGTTAGGCTCACAAGAGTGGAAGAGAGAAAGAAGAGCACAACACTTTAAGGAAAAAGATATTCTTTTGATTTCTTGAAGTATTGCTTCGCTTGGATGGGTGCATTTGCTTCTGACTTTGACACTCCTTTTATAGGCTCTAGTATGTGGAAAATTCATTGAGGAATTGTTCCACAAAATTCTCCTTCAAATTTGACCATTATTATTCATTTTAGTAATGGATCGATCGACCGCATTTATGGACCGGTTGATTGTTCTATACGATCGTTGGCTCATTTTCTTCATTGATCACAACTGATCGGTCGACCACATTAATGGACCGGTCGATCAATCTATATGACAGTTGCACTCATTTTTGCAGCTTCAGCACTTAGTCGATCGACCGGACTATCGATCGATATGTTGACCGATATTATCTCGACATCAATCGGTTCTGAATCGATCGACCGACATCTCCATTTAGTCAACCGGTATTGTCGACCGGCAAGTTGACCGACTTGCACTATTTTGATCATAACTTTCTGCACGGCTATCCAAATTAGATGATCTTGAAGTATATGGAAAACTAACAGAATTCTCTACAACTTTGATGAGAACATAGATAAAAATTCAGTCAAAGTTCAGTACTTATAACTTTAGTTTTTCGAGGTTTGTATCATCAAAATATAATTATATAAGGCATTAAAACTTTGACCCAACATTGCCTTCATGTGATCTGGACCAATAAATCTCGTTTTGAGGCTATCCCAGAGCTCCTTGGTTGTTTTATTATTTGCTACCTGCAAAAGAATGTCTTCAGGACGAGTTTGGAGAAAATACACCCTTGCCAACTTGTCTTTTGGCATCCAATGGCTCCTTCCTTTGGTTCCACGACTTCCTAAACACTTTGGGAATTCATCAAAGTTTCCACCTTAATTGCCTAGGTGTAGTTGATAGTCGTCAGTTGTGGGTAATGAAATGACACTCCACCACAGTCCATCATCCTTCGCAGTCACATTATGAGGAATGATCGACATGGGCATTCAACTTGGTTCTACCAAATGTTAGAAGAGCTTTTTTGGAACATAGTATTGAAACCAAATTAGGCATAGGAATAATGACCTGATGAGATTTTTATTTATCGTCTTAAATTATTTATAACAAGGTTCTAACAAATCTCTGATAAATAAAAAAATAAACTAAAAAATAATTTGTTTCTATCATAATCAACTAAACATAGAGATAAAAGTTTATGTCCTAATGAGAAAACTTATCAACAAACTAGTTAATTGCTATTGTCAGGTTTAATTTTCCAATAGGCACAAAAGGTGAAGGGAGGCGGCTGAGCAGCAGTCTTCATCACTAATTCCATGCCATTCATGGAAACCCCTCCTCTCTTCATCTCCTCCGTTGACGGATAATTTGTCCCAACCCCATCCCTTACTTCCCCATTGATGCCTGCAATTCTTTTGCTTGAGTCATTATCATTTTGTTGCCTCCTCTTCATCCAACCTTCTCCTCTGAGACCGCTCCGTCAGCTGCTTAGCCTCCCTTCACCTGCTTCGCAAGTTCATTTACTGATATAATGTTTTGGCCCCGCCAGCTCACTCGCGGATGGGGGTGCCGCTCCTCCCTCGGGGGTGGGGGGAGAGGGCAGCCTCCATCTTTTTCCAATTTATTTATTTATATATATATTATTTTAAAATTTTAAATATTAAAAGAAAGGATAGAAGGTAGTTAGTATTTTAATAAATAGAAAAGTAAAAAAATAATATAACTATTGTTAAAGTGAAAATTTTGATACAATTTAGAGGCGTCTAAGACAAATTCATGTATTAAAATTAGATCGAAAAAGTTGCTATAGTTCCAGAGATAGTTTAAAAATTAATAAAATTTATGAATAATCTTCCGTTTGTGTATTTTCATTCAACTTTTTTTTCATGATCCCTCCGCTTTTTTTTTATTTTACTATATTTATATTTGTTTATTATATGTTTGTGTTTGTCGAAACATCATGTCATTTTAATGGTAGTTGATCGATCCTTTCAACTCCAAATTTAAATGCCCAAGGACTTTGCACCCTTAGCTCGAGTCTCGAGGCCATGTGTCAGAAGCTTATTGGAAGGTGTATTGTTTTTAACAAGATGTTGTCGGACACTACCAAGCTAAATTACATCAAATGCCCTCCAAATTTAAAGTTTGTTCAACGATATCCTCCAACTTCACTTTGTAACACAAATGCCCTTTATTTTTTAATACATTTCACCCGATGCCCTCTTTACTTGGGATAGTCAGTTTTTCGATTTTTCGTCGACGTGGTCATCTCCTTTCTCCTCCATGTAAATAGTCGTTCGACGTGGCATATTCCGACGTGACACATAAAATTACACCAATGTCCTCCAACTTTAAGATTTGCTCAGCGATACCCTCCAACTTCACTTTGTAACACAAATGCCCTTCATCTTTTAATACATTTCGCTCGATGCCTTTTTTACCTAGGACAATCGATTTTTCGATTTTTTATCGACGTAGCGTCCACGTGGTCATCTCATCTCTCCTCCATTCAAATAGTCGTCCGACGTAACATGCTTCGACGTGGTACCACATATTAAATCATCTTATTTACCGTAAGTTGATGCACTCACTGTTAAATTATTTTCTTCTTTTTCGTCGTTCGCATGAATCCTCATTCGTCGTTCGCACTCCTTCGTCGTTCGCTCTTCTTCGTCATTCGCCTCTTTCATCGTTCACTTTTCGCGTTCGTCGGCGTTGTCTTTGCCCAAATTGGTGTAATTTTATGTGCATTTGGTGAGCAAACTTTAAAGTTGGAGGACATTTGGTATAATTTTATGTGTCACATCCACGTTGGACGACTATTTGTGTTGAGGAGAGAGGAGATGATCACGTGGACGTCACGTCGATGAAAAATCGAAAAATCGACTATCCTAGGTAAAGAGGGCATATGGTGAAATGTACTCTAATTTTAAAATTTGCTCACCAAATGCACATAAAATTAACCAATTTGAGCAAAGATAGCGCCGACGAATGCGAAAAGTGAACGATGAAGAAGGCGAACGACGAAGGAGTGCGAACGACGAAGGAGGTTTCATGCGAACGACAATAAAAAGGGAAATAAGAAAATAATTTAACAGTGAGTGGATCAACTTACGATAAGTAGGATAGTTTAATATGTGGTGCCACGTCGAAGCATGCTACGTCAGACGACTATTTGCATAGATGAGAGAGGAGATGGTCACGTGGACGCCACGTCGACGAAAAATTGGGAAATCGGCTATCCCAAGTAAAGAGGGCATCGGGTGAAACGCGTTAAAAGATGAAGGACATTTGTGTTACAAAGTGAAGTTAGAGGGTATCGCTGAGCAAATCTTAAAGTTGAAGGGCATTGGTGTAATTTTATGTGCCACGTTGGAACATGCCACGTCGGACGACTATTTGCGTGGAGGAGAGAGGAGATGGACACATGGACGTCACATCGAAGAAAAATCGGAAAATCGGCTATCCCAGATAAAGAAGGCATTGGGTGAAACGCGTTAAAAGATGAAAGACATTTGTGTTACAAAATGAATTTGAAAAGTATCGCTAAACAAATCTTAAAGTTGGAGGGCATTGGGTGTAATTTACCTAACCCTATCATGACTCAAATCTTCTTATTTATCATATGAAAAATATGTGTATCAAATTAAAAAAAAATTAATAAAAGTAAATTAAATATCATTCATAAATTATAAATTTAATTATTATAAAAATAGAGAATTCGATCGTTCCTTCCTTAAAAATGACACTAAAATTGACAAGACCTTTGGGACCTAAAGTTTACATGAATGATGAATGAGTGAATTATAAAGCTTTTGACTATCATACTATTCACATGTGTGGAAATTGTAAGAATGGGCATTAATGAAGGGCATTGACTAACACCCCATGGAAACTCTAAAGTCATAGTGTATATGTGTGAAACAGATTAAAATGTTTCTGCCGGATATTACGAGGACCTCATAAAGGTCAGAATTCAACATGGACATCTTTATTCGGTGTCACATTGTGTACCATACATTGAATAAGAACATTCGTGTACGTTAAAAAATGTAATGTTCATTGGTCCATCGTCAACTTCAATTAATTCAATTATGTTTATCTCAAATTACGTATTTAACAATGATAGATGAAGTTCTCAATGAAAATATTCTAAATTAACAAGAATTCAAGCTCAAAACATTATTTAAGTAAGAAGAAATCGCTTATCACTCTACTCAAATTCTTGTAATTGTTAATTTCGTGTTCTTTGAAATAGAGAAATTTGAAAATTGTTGATGTAATGCTTATCTAGTTTTACTAAAGTTGCTTTCATTTTAGATTTTTTTCCCTAGATAATCAATGTGCAACATGCATAAATAATCTATGCAATAATTCATAATATTTATTATAATAACAAAAAAATTACTAATTAATGTTCATTTTTATCAAACTAATTAAGTTTAAATTTTTATATAATTTGAATTTCATAAACTTAAATCACAAACATACCCATATAGTTCATATTTACAACTAATTAGTATATCTTTTGATTTTTATTATATTACAATGATTATTTAATAATTATGTATATGCATTATTAAATAAAAAATTCATATTAATAATATAATGAATATACATAATAATAAAATATTTTAAAATGGTATACTAATGGTAGTAATATTGAAAATATATTAAATTATATGCTAATTTTTAAAATTATCATTTATTTGACTATTTTTAAGTTTTATTTAAGCATTCATGGGTAGATGTGGAAAGCGAAGCTAAATTAGATTAAAGTCGTCGGACAATGACGTTTTCGAAAAATATTTTGAAACTTGCGCCGGCCGCCGGAAAAATCGATTTTTTCTTATAGTGTATAATCTTCAAACTTTGAATTGGTCTTGATCTTGCGCTAGTTTTTAGATTTAATTAGTATGATCTTAATTAATTGGATTTTGTGATATTATGATTGTATTTGATTCACATTATACTATATGGAATATACCTTTAAATAAGAATTATTTTTTGTATAATATATGGCACGAATATTGTATTTATTTTATTATTTATAATTTTTACTTGTGTAGTTTGACTTGACTTATTATTTTTTCCTTTAAAGTGATACATCTTTTAATAGAAGACTTCTTTTCACATATTGTTTTCTGAGTAAAAGTTTATGCACGTGCATCCATCCTCAAATTTTGATCAGGGGAGGAAATTAAGAAGAAAATGTCACGTTTTCTTAAGAAAGGGAGAACAGCTCATTTAATTGAGTTACCAACCAATAGAGTTCACAGCATGGACTGTTAAAGGATGAAGTATTTTTTTTTATTTGGACTCGTCTAAATTAAATACAACGAATTAAATATATTTTAAGGTATTTATAATCTTATTATATTTCGCTTGAATTTAATCAACGTGCCAATGGTGTACGAGAAAACATACCATTTTATTCGTTTTTAAACATACTTCGCTAAATATAATTTCAAAGTTCATTAATTATCAAGAAAACTCTTTGGATCTTGTTCATGATACGAAACATTATTGAAAAATGGTTATATTAATCAAATAAATCATGTTTACGTTGTTTCAGACTTTTTTAAAAAAGGAAAATGATAACTCTGTATTTTTCTGATTTGAATGATTTTTTGAGCATGACCGTGTAATTTATATTTATAGCTAATGAAAAATGTCTAAAGAATGCTTGATGCGGATTTCGTATAAATGGTTTTTGATACGATCATTAAACTTGCTTATCTTTCTAAGATTCACTAATTGAGGATATTATTAAGTCTCTTTCTTAGCTCGCACTGTTAACATTTTAGTGGTTGGATGGCACATTAATTAGCACTTTCTCTTCACCTTTCTCTGTCATTTCCCTTATATTTCACAGGTCCTGACGCGGCATTAATATGTTACCTACAACCGCTAGTTGTAACGGTGAAAGTAATTGGGACGGTCGGATTTTCGGTTTTAAAAAAAGCAATGGTTATTTTTTAGATCGATTTTAAAAATAAAATGTCATCTTAAAATAGTTTTGAAAAATAAAAATTATTTTTTAGGGGATCGATTTTTCGGATGATTTTTTTTAACCATATTTTTATATAATTATATTTTAAAATATATTTAATAATTAAAATTAATATAAAAATATTTAATTTCATATTAAATATAAAAATATACTACTAAAATTTTAAAGTTATTAAATTTGAGTTTAATAATATGATAGAAAAGTATAAAATTTTATAAAAAAATATTATATCTATAATAAAAGAATTAATAATATATGTATTAATTACATAAATAAAAATCGGGCTCCATGGACCTTACGATTTTTTCGCGTGGGGTCCTAATTTTAGCAGGTAAATTTTAATTTATTAAAAATTATCCTAAATTATATTCGGACTCCTAATTTTTTTATTTTTTCGAGTCGAATATATTTTTCGGGGTGGTCAAATTTTTCTTACACCCCTAAGCTCCGGAAAAAAATGTAACATATAAAATTCGTAGTAAAAAAACATAAAAATGATCTATTCGAGATTGAATAATGTATGATAATAATTGTTTTCCAAGGATTCTGTTTTGTAAGTTATCCTTAAAAATATTCAAGACACTTCATGTCACAAAAACAATTACTCACCAAAATGTGTCATTGGAGGCGAAAAAAAAACTAAGGTCCTAATTGTTCCCCGGGGTTCTATTTATATGACTAAATAAATAAATCTATATATAGAAGAATAGATTTCCATATGGCCATCAAAGTCTTCAATGAAACCGAGTCAACGCTTTGTATCCCCCCATCGGCCATTAGTTGTAGTTTGATCACTTGCATTGCATGTACTCAATTAAATCAAATCATCACAGCTCATACCTCTTTCATTAGCTATCCTCTCAATGATTAACAATTATTCCATTATTCCACCAATTCATAACATGAACCTATCTCTCTCTCTCTCTCTCCCCCCCCCCCTCTGCGTATATAAGAGGGAGGAATGGGATCATTTGTACCCTCTTCCTCTCCGGAAGGTATTCCATTCCCTGAGGTCCTCTTCCACGCTTCCTCGACCAAAAGAGAGGGAGGGACCAAAATCAACACCCATATTTATCTCTCTTTATATCTACATAATATTGGTCACATCCCTATAAGTAGTAGCCAATCCTTTCCTTGATCCATAAGAGATCATAACAAGAAGCCATGGCGAAAGCCGCAGCAGGATCGATCTTTATGCTCGCCGTCGCCGCCGTGGTTTCGGTGGCTGCCGCTGTGCCGCTGCCGGCCATCAACGTTACCACCATCGCCTTCCGTGAGGGCTACGTGCCGCTCTTTGGAGAGCACATTCTCCGGCGCTCCGAAGATGACCGGAACGTCCAGCTTGTCCTCGACCCCTCCTCCGGTAAGCCGCTGCTATATATACATATTTAATCTCCCGCCTCCGGCCGACCGGTTGCCGATTGGCGTGTAGCGCGTGCACGCATGCGCTGTTTAACTCTCTGTGGAATGTAATTTGGTCGGTGTTTGCAGGCTCTGGATTCATATCGTCCGGCATGTACGACCACGGATTCTTCAGCGCCTCCATCAAGCTGCCGGCGGATTACACGGCAGGGATCGTCGTTGCATTTTACGTGAGTCCTCAATTCAATTTCGTTTTTGCCTGACGCTTAATAATAATAATAATAATAATAATAATAATAATAATAATAATAATAATAATAATAATAATAATAATAATAATAATAATAATAATAATAATAATAATAATAATAATGATGACAGCAAAATTTATCATCAATTTCCTTTTTAATTAATACTCTTTTTCTAATATTATTTATTTATAATTGTACGCGTTAATTAATGCTCCTTATGTTTTACTTTCATTTTTATTAAAATATGTGATCCATTCTTTATTTTTTTTGGAAATTAATATGCCACAATTAATATAAATAATGCTTGGTAATTAGGAATGATCTCTATCTTTATTTACTTTTTGTATAAATGCCACCAGAATTTAATATCTAGATTACCTTTCCACTTTCACTCACGTCCTCTCTCTCTCCCCTTATCTAGATATATAATGATTATCCTTAATTAAAAAGTTTCAAAGTAATAAAATTCAAAATAAGATTACATTGTCCCTCCTACAAAGGAAAGATAGATACGCAAATGCTGCAAGGAAATTTTTATTTATTAAAATAATTAGTCAATGACAATTAGTTGGTTAATTAGGTCTGATATATATGCACCAATCATGCAACCATCACATGCATATATGCATGCAAGTTAAACAACGTAATTAACACTGTTTTACCAACCGATCGCCGCCCGGCAAATGGCGCAGACGTCGAACGGCGACGTGTTCGAGAAGACGCACGACGAGCTCGACTTCGAGTTCCTCGGCAACCTCCGGGGAAAGCCGTGGAGGGTGCAGACGAATCTGTACGGCAACGGCAGCACCAACCGCGGCCGCGAGGAGCGCTACTTCCTCCCCTTCGATCCCACCAGGGCGTTCCATCGCTACTCCATCCTCTGGACAGCCGATAACATCATGTAAGTTCAACTCACACACTCGACAATTTTCCCATTGATTGCACCGTTCGATCAAATCGGATGGCTGCTCATCATTCTTTCCATTTGATCAAACGGAGAGGCATAACGTGCACGTATGTATATATCTATATGTATAGTTCGGAGTCAAATGTAGATAATTAAATTCTCTACAGTAAAATAGTACTCCATGAATGCAGTACTTGGTTGCATAGTTTCAAACGGAACGAATTTAGAAGAAAAAAAGCTTTCTGCCACTTGATGACGAGATTCTTCAACAGAGGCGGCCAAATTCCCATTTTTTTTCTTCAGAGAAATGGAAAGAACAACCTGTTCATGCATGTTACCTTAATTCTTCTTTGGGCCCCTGTTATCTATTCTTTAACTGATGAAGTGCTTAAATTATTGCAGTAGGTTTCATGCATGCATGGTTCGTATATCATACCCCATTTGTTAAACAAACGTTGCATGTTCTTCCCTGACATTATATATCTAACTACCATTGCCTGGCATGCAATTGGAGCCTTCTGCATGGGACCTAGAGATCCTCCGAACTCCAGGTTGTAAAGCAGGTGGACTTGGTTCCTATCTGGTGTAGGAGGATGAGGAGGAAGAATATTTTAATATGGCATGATATCAACTTTATATGTTTGGTCATTCAAATAATGTCACATTAGTTAATCATCAAAATATTTGGAAACAGTACTTCTATTGTGATATAATAAACTAATTTGATATTTGGGACCTTGGGTAACTCTAAAAAGAGTTCTGCATACGAAGGTCATTATCTTAGCAGAAAAAAAAAAGAGTAGAAATGTGCAAAACATTAATTTGATATTATGGCAAGTCTACAGTTGACTGCTTCTTGTTTGTTGAATATGTTCAGCTTCTACATCGATGACACGCCCATCAGGGAGGTGCGCCGGAGCGAAGCCATGGGCGCCGACTACCCGTCGAAGCCCATGTCTCTATACGCCACCATCTGGGACGCCTCCAACTGGGCGACCAACGGCGGCAAGTACAAGGTCATGTACCGCTACGGGCCGTTCGCGTCGGAGTTCAAGGACCTGGCCCTCCTCGGGTGCCGCCTCGACCCCATCCAGGGGGTGCTCACCCGCGACTGCGCCGACGCCGACGCCGAGCTCGCCGCCATCCGTCTGGCCGTCATGACCCCGGAGCGGCGCGAGGCCATGCGCGCGTTCCGGGAGCGGTACATGAGTTACTCCTACTGTTATGACACATTGCGGTACCCGGAGGGGCTGCCGGAGTGCGAGGTCGTGGAGTCGGAGAAGGCCAGGCTGAGCGCCTCGGGACATCTACTGAGGCTCAGGGGTCGCCGGCGGCGGATCGGGCGTCGGGTTAGAGCTGCCGGTGCAGCAGAGGTTAAAGCGCAGGCAGATATGTAAGGAGGGTGATTATTTATTAATTTATTATTGGTTTTAGAGATGGAATTAAGTTGAGGCTAACGAGGGAATAAGTGCAAGCGTGATGTGATTGATGTTGATTATTATGTCAATAATTAATAAATGTATCATTTTGGACTGGAATTTGAATTAGTTATTTTCATTAACTTGTCATAATATAGAGGGCACCAAACTGCTTATGTTAATTTTAATAAGGATTAAGTGGCAGTCATGCAAATGCGTCGCGATTTTCCTAGCTAGATCTGTGTTCGTCCGATTGAGATGCAACGGTAGATCTACTATTTATCAGAACGGTCGATTTTTTCCTCACATATTGACAAAAGAAACCGATTTTCTTTTTTTCCCATCTGCATCTTGCCCTAATTTTCACGCGCGATCGCCACCTTGTTGTCACTTGCCGCTCGTCGCTCTTCCGTCGTGCCCTGATCTCTTCCGCGAGCCGCTCAAAGTTCCTCCGTCCTGCCCCGATCCGTCGGGAGCCGCTCGCTCCTTCGCCGTCCCCCGACCACCGAGAGCCCCGACGCATGCCAAGAGCTACGAGGATGAGAGCCCCACCGCGAGCCGTTCCTCTGCCGCTCGATTGCCCCTCCATCGTTCTCCTGTCCGCCGCTTGATCGCCTCTCTGTTGTTCCCATGTTCGCCGCTCGATTGCCCCTTGAAGTCTCCAATGGCCTTGAGGCTCTCGGCGTTGGGTGAACGATGGTCAAGCGGAGCAGCAGACAATCTCGTAGCATTCAGGCGAACATGGGAATGCCGAACAAGCTCGCAGAGGACAGGCTCACGGCGGACAAGCTCGAGCGGCCTGCGATGGAGGATTAACGAGGAGCGTCGAGTGGCTCGTGGCGGCAGCGGACAGGCTCGAGTTGCTCGCAGCGGATTGGGGCAGATTTGGTGATGGCGAGCAGCACCGTGACGGAGGATCGCAACAGCAAGTGGTGCCACGAGATTCGGCGGCGAACGAAGGTTTGTTAGATCGCGAGCTCCGCTAGGGCAAGAAGTGGATGTGAAAAAACTGATTTCTTTTGTCAATCTGCGAGGAAAAAAATCGACAGTTCGAACAAATGATAGATCTGCCATTGCGTCTCAATCGGACGGATGCGAACTTCGGCAGGATGATCGAGACGATTTTGCTAGGTAGGACCACCGTTTAATCCTTTTAATATAATCTAATAAAGTGACGATTCTCCATTTCTTAACATATAATTTGAACAATTAATAATATAATTTGATTAACAAAAAATTGAATAAGAATAAGTTAATATTTTATAGCATTTAGAAAAATACTTGAGCATCATGTATAGGAATTTTGATAGGCTCAAGCCTTCGGCTTAGGCAACATTTTAATATTATTCAATTGTAAATACTTTCTTTTTTTTATTTCAGTTCCTATTTGATTTTATGAATATCATATTTCGTCCTGTTTAACCTTCCTTAAATTTCTTTCCTTTTATCTTAATTTAACTTTCCTATTTTTATCATTTTTTTAATTTTTTTTCAAAATTTGAATTGAACCGGTTGAACCGATTCAACCGATTGTTCTCGGTTCAATGTCAAAACCACTTCTGGCACATAACCAGATTGGATCATTGGCTAATTTGCGATTGAATCGATTGAATCAGCCGGTTCGATTTTGATAACATTGGGAAAACGAATTAGGGAGGGGCTTCTCGATCACTTCTAAGAGATAAAAGCGTGAGATTTTGAGTCCACGACAAATGAAGTGGAACGGCTGTCGGAGCTTCATATGGGAGAAAATTCCACCAAATGTCCTTCAACTTTGATGTTTGCTCAGTGATACCTTCCAACTTCACTTTGTAATACGAATGCCCTCCATTTTATAATTTATTTCACGGAATGCCCTTCCGACTAGGAATACTCGATTTCTTTATCGGTCTGCTGATGTGTAATACTCTCTTTCCGCCACACAGGAGAACATCCGAAGTGACACCTCCACACAGACTCCATGTCAATAAATTAATTAAAAAATAATAAATATAAAATAAGAATATAATAATAAAAAGTTAAAAAATGCTCCCTCCTCTCTCTCTAGTGTCCTCACCGACAAGGGGTGAGGTCGCCTGAGCGTTGGAGGGAGAAGAGGAGGGGGCAGCCGCCCCCACCCATCTCCTCACCGGCGATAGAGAAGAGAGGGAGGAAAAGGGCGGCGCCCCCTCCCCCCGCGCGCGCAGAGGGGGAGGGTCACCTTCCTCTGTCTTCTTCGACGAGAAGATAGGGGGAGGCCGCATGCCTCTCTGCGCATATCGTGCGCAAAAGGGGGGGGGGCGCCACCCACCTCCCCCCCTCTCCTCTTCGAGAGGGCAGCGCCCCCTCCCCGTGCATGCAGAGGGGGAGGGTCACATTTCCCTTCTTCTTCGACAGGAAGAGCGGGGGAGGCCGCATGCCTCTCTATGCAGATCGCGCACAGAAGGGGGAGGGGCGCTGCCCACCTCCCCCTCTCCACTCCGGGAGAGGAGAGGGGCGTGTGCAGATCGCCAAGGGCTCGTAGGTTGCCGCTGCCTCCGTCGTTGCAGATCGTCGTCGCCTCCATCGTCGCAGATCGTCATTGCATCCAGCACGTCGCTTGCTCGGACCTCGTCCCTCGTTGACAAATGACCCCTTCTCGCTGAAGAATAGAGGGGATCTGCGCGGAGAGGAAGGCGGCCTCCCCTTCTCTTCTCGCCGGAGAAGAGGGGGAGTGGGGGCGCTCCCCCTATGTGCGCGTGATCTGCGTGGAGAAGAGAGGGGGTGGCGACCCTCCCCCTCTACGCACGTGGGGAGGGGGCACCGCTCCCTTCCCCAGTCTCTTCTACATCGTCGGTGAGGAGATGGGTGCGGGTGGCTACCCCCCCCCCCCCCCCCCCCTCTTTTCCCTCCTGCGCTCAACCGATCTCACCCCTTGTCGGCGAGGACATCGGAGAGAGAGAGAGGATGGAGCGTCCTTTTTTATTTTTATTATATTCTTATTTTATATTTTTATTAATTTATTGACATGGAGTATGCATGGTTGTGCCATCTCATATGCTCTCCTGCGTGGCGAAAAGAGAGCACCACAACTTCCGTGGACCGATCGAAAATTGAGTATTCCTAGTTGGAAGGACATTCTGTGAAACAAGTTATAAGATGATGGACATTCATGTTACAAAGTGAAGTAAGAGAGTATCATTGAGCAAATGTTAAAGTTTGAGAGTATTTGGTGTAATTTTCTCTCATATGAGGGAATCAGATTAAAATCGAAAGTAGGAGTAAAATTGGATTTTATGGCATCTTAACTTAGAGGATTGTGTGTTGCTTCTCATTTGGCAGACGGTGTTGATGTGTCTCACTAAGTTGCAAGTTCAAACCTTATTGCTAACACTTTTTTTCATTTCTTTTCAATCAATTCATGTATATATTTATACCTATATATCTATATATGGGTTTAAGTAATATGCAATCAAAAGTTGTATAACCAATATGCATTCAATGGATCTCAGTCGTTGAATGATGATCATATGGTTGTGATTAAATCTAACAAATTGATATTAAATTCAATAGAAATTAAATCTCAATCATATAATCATGATATAACAATCCTGATTTGTTGGCTGCTATTGGTTGTAAAAAGTTAGTTGAATGTTACTTAACCTCTATATATAATATCCACAAAAATTCTGTTATTTATTCTTTCTCCACTAGGTTGCAAGCTCAAACCTTATTGCCAACACTTTTTTTCATTTATTTTCTATCAATTCATGAATATAATATATATATATATTAAGTAATATGCAAAGTTGTACAACTAATATGCATTCGATGAATCTCAGCTATTGAATGATGATCATATGGTTGTGATTAAATCTAACAAATTGATATTAAATTCAATAGAAATTAAATCTCAACCATATAATCATGATATAACAATCCTGATTTGTTGGATGCATATTGGTTAAAAAGTTGGTTTAATGTTACTTAACCTCTATATATAATATCCACAAAAATTTCATCTATATTTTGTTGTTTCTTTCTCCACTATTATCTTTTAATCATACTATTTTTTAAATATTATAATAAATTAAATTTAAGATAAGAAAGGACAAAATATATCATTTATTGTAATGATTGCTAATAAAAATTGCTTATTCTTTGGATCATAATATTTAAAATAAAACTTAAATCATATAGTGAAAATATGGTATAGTTGTTATGGTAATGACGAGAAGAAATAAATACTACGTTAGACAAAAAATCTTATAATACATCTATTTATATCTAAATTTATTAATTTCTTGTAAGTGATATTACTAATATATAAAATCAATAAATATGATGAAAATAAAGCTTAAATCATATTATCAAAATATTTATGAATTTTTAGTCACCAATTATTAATGGTATATATATTTATTAATATCTTTGCTGTAGTATAAGAATAATTATTATTAAATTAATATTATATTTAAATTCAACGTATTTACTTATCGAGTTTACGATAAGAGTTCACCCTAAAATGAACTTAGTTAGAAATACGAACTCGACAACCTTACTAACGAACATAGAAAACCAACTGACCAAGGTGGATTTGGTGTCAAGAGTTTAGAGGAGCTAAATAATGCGTACCTCACTAAGTTATGTTGGGGCCTAATTGAAAGGAAGGACCAATTGTGGCCTCAAGTTATCTTACATAAATATGACGAGCCTCTAGCAACTAGGCCGAGCTTTAAAAGAAAAGGAGTAAATTACACGGATCGTCCTTCAATTTTAGGTCAATATCTCACTGATTTTCAAACTTTATTTTAATTTAATTTTTCTTGCACACTTCATCCTCCTAATCATCAATAGTCCATTCTTCGATTATAACACTAACGTGGCATAATAAGATAAAATAAAATAATATAAAAACATAAAAAGGTGATAGACTACCACCTCTCGCCGAAGGGGAGCAAAGAGGGCGGCGTCCCCTCCCCCTCTCCCCTCCGAAGTCGAAGAGGAGGGGAAGGAGCGTCGGTCCCGTTGCACAGTGGGGGCTAGCGACCTCTTCTTCTCCTTCACCAACTACACGAGAGAAAAGGGGGGCGCCGGCCCCCTTTGCGAGTTTGTCGGTGCGGGACCTCGCACAAGTGGCGGTGCCCCTTGCGAGCTCATCGATGCGCGAGAAAGAAGGGGGGCATCGGTCCCCTTGCGATAGAGAGGGAATGACACCCCCTTCGCTGGCCGCACGAGAGAAAAGGGGGACATTGCCCCCATTGCGAGCTTGTCAACGCGTGACCTTGCATAGGGTGCCAGCACCCCTTGCGAGCTCGCTGATGCATGAGAGAGAAGGGGGCGTCGGCCCTTGTGCGACAGAGAGGGTCTGACACCCCCCTTCGTCGGCGTGACAGAGGGGGGCTGATGCGCTCCTTCTCTCTCACCAGCGCACATGAGAGAGAAGGGGGGCGTCGCCCTCCCTCTCTCATGCGCTGGGGAAATTAAATATCGAGGACTTTCTAGTTATAAATTGAAGTGGGAACCGAGTAGTTACTGCACCCAAAATTGGACAACAATTCATGTAATTTACTCAAAAGGAAACATGGAGCATTTTGGTTATGAAAATAACATGTGCATTGTATGTGGATAGAAGCTTGCATGGAGATTGGCTGGAGCTTAGGTCAGGTAAACAAATAAGTTTCCGGGGTGACAATGGCTACTTGATCTCGACCCACTAAGAGGCTTAACATTATGCTCGGATCCAAACAGAAACACTATACCTTCCGAAGTGCCGAGGAACACACCCCAGACATTTTTTGACCCCTTGAGTCACATAGAACTTATAATGCAAAATAAACTTACCAATGTATCGTAGAAGGCATTTGGAATGAAATAAATCAACTTTGAAAGACAATATGGAAATTGAGAGGGCCACAAAAGATCTAGATTTTTTAAAGCCTCTAGCACATGATCAATTGGTAACAATGCACAAAGAAGAAAAATGGGTCTAACATTAGAGGACTGCCTTTTTTTTGCTTATTAGAACTCGAGTCCACCCTTCATTTGCTATTAGAGAGTGTCGAAAGGAAAAAATAATATGGAGAACTCTCCTACCAGAAAATAGAGAACTCCTCAACAAATAAAAACACCATGGCCAATTGTCTTTGGTGCTGCATGTTGACAATTATGACTTTAGAGAAATTAGAAGATGTTTGATAGTAATTACCAATGTCCTTGTGAACCAGCAAAACTCATCCTGAAGGCTGCAAACAACTTTGCACTTGCACAACTTTGGGAGATGTTGACATGAAGCAAGACACCCGTTCAAGGTTGCCAATACCAAAAGTTTAGGTAAACTTGTTTTGTGACCCGTAGACTCGTATCATAAAATCAAATTGTAAAGTGTTTCGAATAAATTATATACATTGCTTATACATGTAAGACACTCATATAAGATCTTGAACTATAAAAGTTACTGATATTTATGTGTAGTGAATAGAACTAGCATTTTCAGCAAACATAATTAACATAACAAACATAAATGAACATAGCAACATTCCCATCTTGATCGACATTCCATAATTAACATAACAACAAACATAATTAACATAACTACGATCCAAAGGGAGTCCTGACAAGGCACAATCGAGTGGCTAGGGAGTGAGGTTGATCGATGATTGCCGAGCAATAGAAGAGCTTGATCATTGATTGGCAAGCAGCAGGCGAGGTTGACTGGCGATTGAGAGGGGGCGAACAGACTTCAGGTGGGGTGTGGTGGGGGGGGGGGGGAGGGAGAGAATGGATGACAAGTGACGAGAGGCAATTGAGCGGCAAGCGAGGGAGTGAACAACCTGTAGGCAAGGGACCAAACATGAGGCAAGTGATGGGGTGGCAAACGAGGGCCGATGAATAGGCCGTAGGTGAGGGCTTGCCATGCGCCGGAGAACAAGCGGCAAGCAAGGGCCAGTGAACAGGCCATAGGCAAGGGCTTGCCATGCGCCGATGAACAAGTGGCAAGCGAGGGTCGATGAACATCATTTTATCCTTGGGACTCAAACTCGCTGAGTTCACAAGTCGACTCAGACGATTGAATCGAGTTAACCAAGTGTACCGATTTGACTCACAACTCAATTTGGGTCTAACCTAGTTTACGAGTCCAATATGAGTTGAATCAATTTTGTAGCATAAACTTTGACTCGCGATATTAATAACCTTGCACTTGTTAGAGAACAGAGCAAATGGATAAAGACCCCATAAGAATGGGTGAATTGAAATGTTGATGGCTCATACCACACCAACACTATGCAAGGAGGTAAGGAGGATTGATTCCTGACCATAGGGATAGTGATTGGTGGGGGTTCACTTAGCATTTTGAAACTATGACATCACTAGAGCTAGAGGTGCAAGTTTTGGCCTAATCACTGCATGGAAGAAAGGATACGACCATATAGTCTTGGAGTCCAATTCACTTACTACCAATAGATCTAATAGTAGAACGTCAACAACGAGGGTTATACCTCAATCTCTTAGTGTCCTCCATAAATTGAGGAGATCTTGAAATAATAGTTCAACGAAAACCTCGCAAAGTAAAGGTCACAACAAATTGATCGACATGGGACAAGAATATCAGGAGCTCTCTAGCCACATATTTGACGATACAATTAAGATTTGTGTAAAATTTAAATGGTGGAATTGGGCGGAACTAAAGTTTTGTTCTAGTTAGTTTCGTCAAATAATGTGATGCTTGTCGAAATCGACGTTGAAACTCGATGTGGGAACTGCCACTCTTCACACATTTTTTTATTTTCAACCATTTCTTTATATGACGTTTTGTTTTTTTTAACCTATTTTTTTTAGATTTTATCTTTCTTACTTTTCTCATACAAAATATTATATTATTAAATGTAATATATTTATTTTAAAGAATTTATTTAACATTATTTATTATTTATCATTTCGAGATTTTTTTAATATTTTAGTGAATATAATTTATTATATTATAATAATATATTATACTTATACTTAATATTTATAATTTATACTTAATATTTCTAAATTTAATAAAATTATATTTTATATTTACAATTTTTATATTTCGTTCAAAATAATATTAAAAATTAATCCATCGTATCAATTTTTTTATCAAAATACACCTTATTTAATGTATCAATTCAATATGGAATTTGAAAGAACTACTCTTCTACCCTCGTAGTCTAATCCTTGTCGAAAAAAATATTGATCGATCGTTAACGGTGGCATTTTCGATATTATTCGATGAAATTTGGGACTTCTCCGATCACCTCACAACCGTCGTCTAATCCAACACATTCCTTCGATACAGAAATATATATATTTCCAGCTCAACGGCGACGACCGCCGCCGCCGCGATCTTCGCGGCCGAGCCGCCTGCCACCGCCGTCTTTATACCTCCTATTCTTCAGCATCGTCGTACTGTAATAAATTCTCCTACTCGAGCTCGAATCTGTACCTGTCTCCAGAGCCCTAATCCGAGAGGCGCTCCCCTATTTCGATCGAATGCCACGCTGCCTCTGATCCCGCTCCGGAGAAGCCATGGACGGCGGCGGAGGAGAGGAGGGAGAGGGATCGGCAGACGTTTCCGCCGGGACGAGCGTGAATCCGGCGATGAACGGGACGGCGCCACCGCCGTTCCTGAGCAAGACGTACGACATGGTGGATGACCCGGCGACGGACGCCATCGTCTCTTGGGGCCAGGATAACAACAGCTTCGTCGTCTGGAATCCGCCGGAATTTGCCAGAGACTTGCTTCCCAAGTGCTTTAAGCACAACAATTTCTCCAGCTTCGTCAGGCAGCTCAACACCTATGTGGGTTCCATCCTAGTACTCTGATTTTTCCTGTTAACGAGTTCTTAACCTCATTTTTTCAGTTCATTCTTAAGTCCGAAGGAAAAAGATGGCTTTCTATTGGTTGGAAAATTTGCTCTATTCATATGTAAAAAATTAGTAATGTTTCTGACCGAGAAGAAAATATAGTAATTTTAACAAGTTATGGATGAGATTTCTATGATGGGAATGAATTCTTGGTATTTCTTTGTCACATTAATAACCTAATGTTGTAGTAATAGGAAGAAATGTGGGTCTGTAAGTTTGAAAGAAATGAAGAATTTCAGCTTTTGGTGTTTGTTAAATATACAAGTAAACAGGAAAAAAACGCTAACTATAGGTGAATTTTGAGAGAAACAGTCCCCTAGACAAGGTGGGATCCAATTTCGGTGTTGGGGCTTGTCTTAAGGACCTGCAACTGGATTTCGTTTCCAAGTTTAGCTATCTGGAGCTTGTGTTACCGAGATACTCCGTGCATTGCCATCATGAGGTTGTTGATGATCTGAGAGTACCTGTGGATGTAGATGAATTTGGGGTTGGGGAGTGGGCGTGGGAAAGTTAGACACTTGCGGATGTATGGACTTTGGCAGAACTGTAATTTCAAATGATGTCAGTTGAACTATACACCAGTAAAAGCACATTTTTGCTGCACTCATTTAAGGTTGTGAAATAAGACATTTTGTATAAGACAGATATCTTTTTTCTTTTGGTTCTTTGATTTTTTTCATAGCTTCTGATTAATTTAGAGGGTAAAAGGTGTTTCTATACCACAAACCTCTCTTATTATACTTTCAATGTTTGTAGATTTGTTACCTGCTTTCAGAATTTAACCTAGTTATCTAAAATTGTTTTCATGCACGTGTCTTAACTTTGTTTTCATGCACGTGTCTTAACTAACAGTTCATTTTAAAGTGACGCTGTCCAGGAGTTAAACGTGAGGTGATGTAATGACCTGACAGTTAGAACCTGTTTCCAGTGGACTTGAGATCAAGTTCTATAATCATTCACATGTCTAAGGATGCATGATATTTGAGAAGTCGTTGAATGGTACTTGTGTTAGGAGGTCTCAAGCCCGGATAAAGGAGGAGGGTTGTTTTAGACTCCGACAGCTAGCGTAAAATCCTGTCGAATCTCATGAACATGGATCAACGAATGCGTCGTATGATCCATGTAGCCGACCCCACCTAGTGGGATAAGGCTTTGTTGTTGTTGTTGTTGAATGGTACTTGTGGTTGAAACTTTGAGCATTGAAACCCTCTGCTCAAGAAGTTTAACAATGTAGACAAACTATTCTAACCAAAACATGAGCTTTGAAGCAAGGTTCACAATTGTGTATAGAAAGCAAGATCCTGAGATGGAAAAGGCTGTTGAAAAGACAATACCCAAGGACAAAAGCATGTTTCCTGGGATAAAAACCCAAGTGTGATAACTGAAGGCATGTCACCAAGATTGTGTTGGTTGTTTGTCAGCTTAAGTTATATGAAGAAGAAGAGTTTTCCATGCTACTTGATTTTGTGCTCATCACCTCACATGAGAATTCAATTTTCAATTTCTTGTGCTTTTTTTTTTTGAGAAAAATAAGGATGATAACTAGTTGTAGTGGTTCTGTTGCTCTTTTTTCTTATTGTTATTTAGCTAGAATCAGGGAATGCATTTATTTCTAGTTAACTTGTTTCTTTTTTTGCCATGGTTGATATGCTAATAATTAATTCTTTTTTCTTGGGTGATCTGTATTTTTGCACAGGGTTTCAGAAAGGTTGATTCTGACAGATGGGAATTTGCTAATGAAGGGTTTTTAAGAGGCCAAAGAAATCTGTTGAAGACAATAAGTAGGAGAAAACCCACTCATATGCACAGCCAACCACAGCAGCCTCAAACACAAAATGCAACTTCTGGGGCAATCGAGATAGGAAAATATGGGTTGGAGGAAGAAATTGACAGGCTCAAGAGAGACAAAAATGTACTCATGCAGGAACTTGTTTGGCTGAGGCATCAGCAACAGTCCACTGATAATCAACTAACGACTCTAGGCCAGCGTCTTCAAGGCATGGAACAACGTCAGCAGCAGATGATGACCTTTCTAGCAAAAGCCATGCAGAACCCTGGAACTTTTGTTCATTTTCTGCAACAAAATGAAGGCAACCAACGGATAACTGCAGTAGGTAAAAAACGACGGCTGCCTGTACAGGACAATATGCTGTATGAAGGTGGAGTCGCCGGTCAAATAATCAAATACCAGCCATTAGCCAATGAAGCTGCGAAAACAATGCTAGCACAAATTCTTAAGTTTGACAGATCTCCTAGGCTGAAAACTTTAAGCAATTCTGACAATCTGGTAAAGAACATCACCTCATCCAAGGAATCCATTAATAATCAGAGTTTTTCGCATCAAAATTCTGAAGTTTCCATGTCTGAAGGTCCAATGAGGACATCATTGCCCTATTTGACTGCAAATCCTGACTATTCAACAGTTGCCTCTTGTAGGTCATCTGAGATTCCGTCTGCCTCTAGCATACATGGTTTGGTCACAAGTGGAATGCCTGACAAGAACATGTTGTTTAGAGCACCAGAGACTGTTGTTCTAAGCCATAGTAGCAATAGCATCACTAAGATGCAGGATATCACATCAAGTGGTAATACTGTTGGCAGCCCAAGTGTTAGCTATCCACCGGCGGGTGGAGGAAGCTTCTATATGAACCCATTGGATAATTCAGTGCTAGCGGAAATGGAAAAGTTCTCATCGGACAAGGATATGAATGTCTTAAATGACAGTGACAAGTTTCTGGGTATTAATGACCCTTTCTGGGATGAACTCCTTGTGGCAAGCCCACTTCCTGATGATGCTTCTCTGGGAAGACATGAAAGAAAGGAGGAATCCCTACCAGAATCAGCGAATATGTGGGAGCAGAGCATGCACCACCTTAAAGAGCAGATGGGAAATCTAGCATCTGAGGCAAGAAGGTGATCAAATCATGTTGCATTCATCTTAAACAACATTAGTTTCATTTTGGTCATGTTAAAGTGAAAAAGGATCAGCAGACTACTTGGAGACATCCTACAGATAGCTTTTTTGTGCAATATGTAAACCTATGATCAAAATTGTGACTTTCATGTTTAATGTGTTACTCAGTATCATATTTCTGTACAGTATGTTTATATGATATTCACTTTTCTAGCTTTCTACACTGCGCTTTCGGCAGTAAAGTTAAGAAAATCATCTTTCACAAGGCATCTTTCTGGCGCAGATCATCAAGCTCATCTTCCGTTGCATGAAGTTCGAATCTGATTTTATGCAGTTTCGAAGGAGATGATGATGTGACATTTAAAATGTCTTGTAAATTTAACCGCGCCTCCATCAGGTTTAGTTTTGATGAAATAATTGAACAGGTATAATGGCCACTTATTTCAGCCATTGTTTAAGTTGACTGTCATTTCATCATGACAATGTAATTTGTTCTCTATACAATTCTTCTTTTTAGTATATTTCTCTCGGATGTTAAAAGGAAGAAAACAAATGAGGTCTTGACTTTCGTCATGACAATGTACTTTTGTTTATATTATTGAGGTCTTGACTTTCATTAAAAAAACGATAACTTGGATGTCTCAGATGAAAATTAAAATCTCCAATCATTTTACCGGGACATCTTGGACGTCATTTTTATAAATTTATTCATATCACATTTTAATTATAAAAGATGTCCTGATCGCTTGTTCAGAAAGTTGAGTCAACAAATTGTTAAAATAGAGAACTGAAATGTTAATCAGACATTTTAATTTCCTTTCTTTATTAGAACTGCTGACACACATCATTATCGAACGGTTTTAATAAGCCTCACGAGATCACAAAGTTCCAAATGATTCGAGCACCGTACCCCAAGAAACGTCTCAGATTATTGCATGTTGATATTTGTCCCTAATTAGATGACTTCATCCACACACACAGAGAGAGAGAGAGAGAGAGAGAGAGAGAGAGAGAGAGAGAGAGAGAGAGAGAGAGAGAGAGAGAGAGAGAGAGAGAGAGAGATGAAGTTAGAGTGTACGTAAGACGGTTCATACAGACGACCGTTAGCCACTAATTCCGGTTGAACAGTATCCCATGGTACAAAACTATAGAAATGTATCCTTTTCATGCATGGTGGTCGCATCAATGTATCTATCTCTTTATATCCCTTTTTATGTTTATAATTAGACTTATATATTATATGCATCCCTTGAATTTCTATTCAACCATTGATATCTTTTTTTAAGATGGAAAAGAAATGAACAAAGATATATTAATATAAAAATAAAGTTTCAAACAAGATTATTATTGTAAAGAAAAATAAAATATGTTATATAGAATTTAAACTCGATTATAACATCCTAAAAAATATTCTCTTGTTATAAAATAATTAGACATATTTTGATGAAACGCTATCGAAGGAATTTCAATTCCTTGATTTTATCATAGATAAATGTATAGAATAAATAAAATAATAAAAAGTAAAAAAAATAAAGAAAAATGAAAATTCTCTTTTTTTATTCTTCATGCCGAGATCATGCATAACTTTTACCATAAAAATAATTATAAAATAAATCCATTAAATTACAATAGATATGAAAATGCATACATCCCTCAATAACTATCTAAATGAGTAAACGACTCTAATATGAAAAAAAAGGACATATAACAATTTTCGATTTATCTCAGTCTAGCACCATTAGGAGAATCAACCACTACATAGGCCACCATCCTTAGCTAATAGGATCATTCACATGCATGATTTAAATGCATGTGAGGCAATTCTTACAAGAGCTTTTATAGCAGAATGTGAAGAGCAATAATAATAAATATGAAATTAATAATATAATAAATTATGCATAATTAATGTTTGATAATCATAATCAATAAATTGATTTTTGATGTCCAAACTAATGATATTCATTAATCAATGTTAGTAAAGTCAATGCTATATTTTTTGTTCAATAATCAATATGACGATTTATTTTTGTTTTAACAAAATGGTATTTTGAATTGAAACAATGTTGACAATATATGCTTTGACTTGCAATTCAATTTAAAGTTTTATGTCATAATTCAATTCACTGTATTGTGTTATTTATTTTAATATAATACTTTAGTTGGAAGTATCTTTCAACATCGATCATTTTTTATTTATTGTCATATGACAAGATCTTTATTTAGGATAGGCCAAGGTATTTTTGTGTTGGATAGTGTAACATCTCAAAAATTCACTCTTGTGATAACATTTGTGCTTTTTTTTGGACCGATGTTACTTGTAAATACTTCTTCTTGTGCTTTAACTAAATAACTATATAACTATATAAAATAACAAATATTTAAGTTTTTGTATGGAGTGCAAAAGCGGAACAACTTTCTATTTTTTTTAAACAGAGTGCGAAAGCAAACGAATTTTCTATTTTTCCCTACTAGTTCTTCAAAGGCTAATTAATATGTAATAAATTTTACATTAAATATAAATAAGTGTTTCTAATGATTTGGTCTTCATGTGCATCTCACCAAGAACATTGCTGTCACATACCATACACTCTAACATATAATACCAATCATTTGCGAATTCAAACACAAGTTTCACAAGTGATAACACTCAATATGTGAGATAATACAAGAAAATATAAATTCATAATAGAAATTAATTAATGACATGCTTTCTTTACTTATATTCTTCTTTTTTCTTCTTTTTACTTGTACTTGTTCTTATTTCTTGTACTTATTCTTATTGATGCATGCATGTTCGAATGTATAATTAGATTTACATTTAATTTTATTTCGATTAATTTAATTTATCATCGCATACATCTATCTATTTAATTTTATTAAAATAAAAATTTATTCAATTTTTTATTTTATTATCTAAAAAACACAAGAAATACACACAAAATCACTAAAGAAAATTGCATGCAAATTGAAGAGAGAAATTAAAAAGTAATGATCACGTTAAGATTATTAAATGAAAGTCATGATTAGTGAAATTGAAAGTAACCAATCGTGACAATGAAGTAATTGGGCCATGGCACTATTGTAATGGTCAGTGAAACATGCTGAAAGGGCGTAGCTCCAACCCCGAGTCATGAGTCTTGACAATAAAGTTATGGGTTGTGAAAATACGAATGTTACTTTGATTCGGACTTGTTTAGATTCTGAAATAGTTGTTAAGAGCCATGAAGGTACATTTTCACTCCGAAGTGAAAATTAATTAAACCGCAAAATCCCCCTTATGGACCGGTGACATACACCTATTTTGCATTTTGAGAGATTTTTTGGTGGAATTTAAATTGGATTGATACTCTTAAGCTTATCATATGTTATAGGAATCAATAATAAATATATTTAAATAGATTTAGAGTTTGAATCATTTTAAATCTCAAAACTGATTTAGATTCAAAATTTCCATATTTATCATAAATAAATTTCTAGTTCTTCTCTAATCACACAGAGATTTGATTATCCAATAAATTAAGTATTTCTACAATATGAGAAGAAGATGCTAGGGCCTACAATATGTTCTTTGAAGCTAAGAATGTGGAAAAAAGTCTAAGAGTTTGTCAAGAAAATTTTTGTCCAATTGACTCTGGGTGAAGATCGAGCAACACTTCAATTAGTATTCTCTATTATATTTTATGTTAGATGACTTTTTGCATAACATGATTATCTTTCTATCTTTTGTAACATAGATAATTTAATATTTATGTTTAAGATGTTTAATAATTTTAATTGATACAATAAATTGTTAGACCCTCTTTCGTAATCGATTAAACATTATTATTATTTTTGAATATGCATGCTATTATTAATGTTTTTTTAGATATTAACTGCCATATTTAATTAGATATTATCTTGGTAGGAGTAATTACTTCTGATTACATGATTTCTGTGAAATTGATTATAAACTTTTAAATCAAAGTATTGCATGTCGCAACTCATATGATCTGAATAAAATATTTATTTTAAAGAGGTTATCTCAGTACGAGTTATTACTTTTCATTGTATGATTTCTATGAAATTAATTATAAACTTTTAAGTCAAAGTATTGTATGTTGGAACTCGTATGATCTAAACAAAATATTAATTGAGTGTTTTGTTAATAATTATCATAATATTTGTGATAATAATTTAGTGGTTACATTATGCATCTTAATATAATATTTGACTATATTGTGATCCTATATGAGGTGATACTAATCTAATTTGAATTAAGATACATATTTTATCTCTTCACAAAATTAATTTATATTATAATTTTCAATATATTTTTTCTATATAATAATTATTATTACTGATTGTTTATAATTCAAATAATAATTTATTATTATTTTGATTTTTGAATATTTTTAACTTTAAAACTCCTAATTTATGTCCCATAAGGAGTTCTATTTCAAATCTTACTTTAATATTCATTCCTAATCCTCTTCTTTTATTCTCTCTATTAAAACTTTACTATCTCTTTATTTTCCTAAAATTTTGGAATTAAATAATTAACTTTAGGAATAAAATAATGATGTAACATTACTTTATCTTCTGAATATTATTGAACTTAAAATTTAACTCCTATTGAGAGTCTTTTATAACCTAAATTTTTGAATACCTAATAATTATCTAATCTTAACTCCTAGTTTATTTAGGACTTATCTTCTTTTATTTCCCTATTTCTTATTTAATTATACTTTTTATATACAACAAGAATAATGGTCCAAAAACCTTTCTGTTGAGCTATGTTACATGTCCATCCAATGCAACACTTATAATATAATGTTCTACATAACAATTGATATACTTGATAAAATTTTAATTTTTTTACTTTTATCTCATTCAACTATTTTTTAATTTTGATTTATGAAATCAACAATAGGTAGGATAAAATGATCAATAACCACCAATTAAACAACTACGATTGCATATGGACAATTTGATTCAAGCTAAATTGCATAAAACTTGAATTGGATTACAAGATGACATGATCCAGTTCAAGTTTTGATTTAAATTCGACGAGTCACTAAAATCAATCGACTTGGGTCGTATTGGAGGCAAAACACAAGCTAGGCATTGGCCACACCCGAGTTGAGTGATTGGAAACTCGAGCCGGGTCGATGTAAGTCACCTTATCCTATTTGGACTAGGGTTGAGTTATTATGAATCTGATCGGGTCCTGCTATGTTACATAGAATCAGCCTCGGATTCTCTAATTTTTCAGCCATGAAAGTTGAATTAAAAACTAGGATTTTGTGCAATTATAAAATTAGCTTTGGGATGATTTTAAGAAACGAATAACTAATTTTCTATTATGAAGTTCATATTCATATATTCATTGAAATTGATACTTACATTTCACTGCAAGAAAACTGATGATTAGCGATGCAAAATAGCATCTGAAAACATGGTGACGCTAAATCCATGCCACTAGCGCCGTTATGGCATCCTAGTTGAGTCCCAAATAGGAGACGCTACTTGCCTCTCAATAGCGTCTCATTAGTGTTTTCTTAGCATTTCTAGAAATAGGCGCTAACAAAGGCGCCATAGCGACGCTAGGTAGCCACTATTATTGTGCGCCATGAAGCGAAAGTGCACGGGAGAACCTAGCGTTGTTCTCGCGTCATAGCTTTCGACGCTAACCTAGCGTCGCACCTTCTAAGACGCTAGCAGGCGTCACATTTAAGATGGTGCTATGTAGACGCCAATATGAAGAAGCACTATTTTAATAGTTACTTGGCATCTCATAACTATATATGTTAATTAGGAAATAGATAACTATATATAGGCTATATATATTTATATCGCTATATGTTATCTATTTTGACGCAACCTTATATATTATCCATACTATACTTTAATCAATAAATTAATTAAATATTGTATGTGTACCTTCAACATATATATGTATTCCTACATGATTACTTATATATGTCTACATCATAGGATTGTTCCTAAATATATAATTTGTTACCTATATTATATATGTTATTTATCCATACAATATATATCATATCTTAATTATACATATATTATTTTTACATTCTTAATTATGAAATTATGATGGTTGAATTAAGAGACATGATTTGTTACAAATTATTCCATTTTAGCGTCTTCGTGGAGGCTCAATAACGTCTACCTAGCGCCACACTAGAGCCACAATCTTGGTCGACGCTAGAGAGACACTAAAATGAATGAGACACTACGTCGCGTCTCCTTACTACGACGCTAAAATGATTGAGATGCTACGTCGACGCTATTATGTCGCTAATATATTTTAGCGAATCAATAGCTTTTGTATTGCGCCGTAGTAGTCGACTTTTTATCACACTCACTTAATCGAACACATATAGACATATAAATACACGTATATACTTATATTTAAATATAATAAGTACACATATACATATTATTATCACTTAATCTTGCACATATATACATATACATATATATACTTGGAATACGTATACATATACATGTTATCAATATATGTCTCGCACACATATAAACATATACATACACGTATATACTTATAATAAATATAGATAAACACATTGTTGTGACTTAATCTCTCACGAGTAGACATATACATACACATATTATATATATATATATATATATATATATATATATATATAATTTTGTTATATACACATATACATATAGACTTATAATTTTATATACATACATGAATAATTATATATGCATTCCATAATTTTTAGATTGTGGTAAGGAAAAAAACAACTGGAACAAGATACAATGCGATGAGATGCTACCTTGATAAAACAATTACATACATATAATAGAAAATTAGAATACAAAAAATCACTTAGCGTCGCCCTAGCGTCTCCATAGTGAGACGCTAAGTTAGTGGAGACGCTACTACGACGCTATTGTGTCGTTACAATGTCTTAGCGACGCATTAGCTTCTCTATAGCGTCGCAGTAGTCAACTTTTTATTACCCTTACTAATCGGGCACATATTGATACATAAATAGACAAATATAACTCGTGCACATATACATATTATTATCACTTAATCTCGCACATATAATGTTAAATTAGGAAGAAAATTCGATATAGTATCCCTATAGTCTCGAAATAGCATCTTGATTATGGCGCCTCTGTAGCAGAAATAATCAACAAAATAGAGTGAATGAGACGATTGATGTAGCCGATGGAGTTGAGAATATTCAATTGGTCGATGACGCTGAGCCAATGGAAGAGTTCAATTCAAATGACCTCTTGGAAGTGAACTTTGATAATTTCGTTGACGATGACTCGAACCAAGATTATAGCGATGACGATGAAGATGATGAAAATGAATCAGAATACGGAATAAACGAATGAATCCCATAGTTCTTCTAATGAGACAATCTTCTTACTTTTTTTTTAGTTATATATGGTTACCGATAGTAAGACAAGATTATTACTTTTTTTAGTCATGATTACTAGAGGTCGAGCATATGGGTCCTCGCTCTTCTAGGCATTCACTCCAGATGAGTCAGCCATCACAACCACTAGGTATTATATTTATTGTTAGTTACTTATTTATAGTTGATTATAATAGTTAAATTCATTTTTTAATAATATCAGTTGCTCCGCCCCGATGGGGTATGTAGCCGGATCGTCACATAGTAGGCGATCCATTGGTGGGTCGGCTCCACGTATCACTCTAGGTACGTAGGCGATACATAGTAGATAGAGTTTTCTAAATATTTTGCTTTTGTGACAGTTGCTTCATCGTCGATGGGGCACATAGTCGGGACGTCTCGATCGCACGACGACGATCAGCATGTCACACTAGGTTATTTTCTGTATATTCCATAATTTTAAATAGGAGGTAAATTTTATATATTTTCTTATGATGACAGTTGCTACGCCACCGCCACCGCCAAGATTACCGAACGCTTCACCACACATTCTAGCATTGGCGAGCGACATCTTACCCCAGGTGATATATTTATTATTATTGACATTATAGTTCAATTAATTATATTAATCATTTTTTAATAATGTCAATTGCTACGCTACTGATAGCATAAGCACCTGGCTCGCACAATCTGACGAGCGGACTGCCATGAATCATGCAGCGGTAGACATCATTCGAGGTGAGAGCATTACTATACATATATCAATTATCACTACAAAGATGTCCAAGGAATATTAGGCGTTCGATTTGGGAGTCCTTATATAGGAAGTGGTGAGTATGTTTACTTTTAAATTATTTTTATTAAATTTATAGTTTTTGAAAGTCTAAGTATTTGATGTTCATAAAGGATGAATGAACGATGGCAAAGGAAGTCGGAAAAGGCAAGAGTTAACCGACTTTTGAAGTCTGAGGCCCACATCCACATAGGGGGATCAATGTGATTTGATGAGCATCGACGACGGATGATAATTTACATACAAAGTCAATTTATCAAACTTTTGACTTATATTTATTTTATAAAATTTGAAACTTTATTGTAGGAGAAGAAAGAAGGCGGTCCGATGGACTTTCACGTGGTCTATGAGGTCACGCATAAGAGACGGAAGATAAATGACTTGGTCACGCCCACTGCACGTAGGCTTCTAGTAAGTCTCATCACATGTTCATTTGGTTATTGACGTTAGTGCACTATTTTTGAAATGCACAATGTTTAAATTTTTTAGGATGAGTATAATGCGAAAATGATTGAAAAGTATAGAAATGATTCGAGTACTCAGCCACCAGGTAATGTTTCTTGGAAGGGATGCCATATTTTTAATTTATGTGTTTTTTATATATAATTTATATATTATATAATTGTATAATTTTTTTATTTCGTAGAGGACCCTGATGTTTGGGAGGAGGTGGCTGGCACGACATGAGGAGGATACTTGCATGGTCTTGGCACAGCCGCTCAGGTACTTAGGAGGAATGGAGAATATGTAGGCGACCCAACTGCTCTGAATTGATCCGCTGCATCTGATATAACGTAGCTATTACAACAATTATCGTAGTAGCTATCGCAGCAGCTGTCGCAACAGTTGGCTCCACTATTGCAAGCGATTCAGGAATTGATCCCGACGTAGAATCCATCCCGGCGAGGTCAAAGACCGAGCACGTCTAGATCGAACATCCATAATGATAACAATAACTCCCAAACCTAGGATAGAAACAAACTATGGATAAAAATTATACTTTTGTCACTTATAGACTTATTATTAGATATACGTATAGTTCGTTAATTTAGTTGATTACTTTTCATATTCTTATCTTAAATATTGTGCCTGTGATGCTTTCATATTATGCCTGTGATGAATATCAATGCATTTATATGCATTATATAATTGTATGGTGTGGGAAAGGAAAAAATGTGACTGTAATAGGTTAAAAAAAATATGTAATTAGCGCTTCCATGGCGTCACCCTAGCGTCGCAAAAATAGTCGACGCTACATTAAATATATCGTCCTTAGTATCACGTTAGCGTCTTATTGGCGACGCCACAAACGTGATGTTGGCCTCACAGAAGCACCGAAATAGCGTCAACTAACCCAAAATATTAACGTCTCTTCAGCACCGGAGTAGCGCCACCATCGTAGTATCACTTTAGCATCTCCAAAGTGACGTATTTCTACTGCTCCCAGTCAGGCATCACGCATCTTTGTAACATCGATGTAGCATCTACAGTTGGCGCTAGTAGCGTCCCCAACATTGTTGACTCTATTGTGACGCCAATAGCTACCGATTATCGACGTCGCATTTTGTCGGTGCTATTTGGATGCTATAGCTTCCAAAGACACAATAGCGCCGCATTAGCGTCAAGTTCATTGGGTCACTATTCCTCGATTTTCTTGTAATGTTTCTTTGGATTTGTTTGTTTCTCCTAACTCATGGTCAGTCTGCATGCTCTTCTTTGCTTCCTTTCCACTTGATAGGCAAAGAGTGATCGAGAAAGAGAGAGGGAGCCAAGGAAGACTCTCATCGTAACGTCTCAAAATTCATCTACCAAGAAGGTTATCTTAGCTACATTACTCAATTCTATTATTTAATTTTTTTTACTTTGCACTGATTTACATTAGCATAAGACTTAATTATATATTCTTACAATAGCGAAAGCATTCTATATAATGCATAATAACTTGTGGGTTATGAACCTACATCTATATTATAGGAGACTCCTATTAATGTCCATATTCATGTGCATATTAATTCCATCGTACTCATTCTACATGGATCTAAGTACAAGAAAAAACTCAATGAGATAACTCAATATGTATGCTCGCCTATCACTATAACTATATGAACCATATATCAAAATATGTAGTACCTATTAATTCTACGAACAATCAATAATTTATAAACATGCTTATGTTTAATAATTTATAATTATATTACAAAAATTATCAATTAGTAATAATAAATTGACCATTAATAATAATTAATCATACAATCAATTTAATGATGATCAATCAATGTCAATTACTTCAGTTAACAATTATCATTAATCAATTGGTCATAGATCAACGAAGGCCTATTTATCAATAATCTATCTATTAGGAACAAATGTTATAATCTATTATCCATTAGTTATAAGGCGCAATTCAATTTATCAATTAACTTATCCATCAATCATATAGATTGTCATACAATTATCAATATCATAAATGTTACCATACAATTATCAATTAGTAAATTATCTTTTATTTATTCTTCAACTACATGGACTGTAATATTATTGTCAATGCCATAAATATTATGATACAATTGTTTAATTATTCATTTAATTTTTGGAGTTATTCATATGACCAATGTCATGTCGAGAGCAAGGTTATCAAAATCGCGATCTTGATCGTAAGATCGTACGATCTTACGATCCTACCTAAGGTTGGCGATCTCGATCTCAATTTTGAGATCATTTTTGTAGGATCGTAATAGCAAGATCGTAAGATCATTAAGATCGTAAGATCCTACCGATCCTACTAATCCAATTTTTTTTAATTTTTATTTTTTTTTAAATTTTCACCAATTGCAACATGATTTTTTTGAGAAAAAAATTAAGAAAAATGTTATTGGTTATAATTAAAATTTTAAAAATATTTTTTGCACAAAATAACTCTATTATAAATGTATATTAAGAATTATTATATAATGCTATTTCATATTCACCATATTATTGCCATTTTTTGTCAATCTATATTAAATTATTATTATTATATAAATAGTATATATATCATTTGTAACAAGTCATAGTAGGATAGTACTCAAGATAACATTATTTATAATTTAAAATATTACAAATTTATTTAAAAAATATTATTTTACATAATTTTATATATTCAACTATTATTTTAATATATAGGTAGGATCTTACGATCCTCGATCCGATCTTACGATCTTCGATCTTACGAACCCCTTCTGATCTTACATAACATCCCGATCTTGACTACCTTGGTCGAGAGGTCTTTTTTATTAAGGTAACATCATGTCGCATGGAGTCAATCGATCATAAAAGTCACAATACGCAAAACATAATGCCCCATGACTTTCATATTTTATCTTATTTATTTATGACTGTATCTTTATCAATTATTTATTGGCAACTTTTTTATTTGAGGCACAATCATGAAAACATATAGATCATCATTCTTTATTGTTTATGCGTTAGTCAATTAAATAATACACATATTAACAATAATCAATTTTTTATCGATTCCAATATTTTCTATCACTTATCAATCATAATACTAATATGATTATAAATAGTCAATATAATAATTATCATAATCAGTTACTTAAAAATAATTATTATATTGATCAAACCCGACTGGATGAGGCGAAACCCACGCTGAATGGGGCAAAACTTGGGCTGCGTGCATATGATTCAATTTTGTCTTTGGAATTCGGTCTGGGTCAAGTAGAACTCAGGTCGTGTTCGACCATCAGGTGGAAATCGGGTTGGGTCAAATCAAAGATCCAGACTATGATGCTTCAATTCGATTCCATCAGTTCATTATAGTTTAAACACATGACGAGCTGCCTACAAACTCGGGCCAGCTTGATTCCTTTCCCTCTATTGACAGAGTCGGGTCGGGTTCACCGAAAACACGGTCTATACCAACCAATAATCAATTTCTATCTCCCTTCATCGGAACTCGAGGCAAATCACTCCGGAACTTGGTGTGGATCCTTGTTTATCCACATCATAACCCGGGCTGAGCGACATATCCTTACCCAAGCTTGGTTCTTCGAACTTGGTCCGAACTCACACAACCTTGACTGAGTTCCTCTGAACTCGAGCCGCGTACTACTAAACCTAGGTTGGGTTTTGTGGTTTAGCCGAAGTCATGTTTCCGATGCAACATATTTGGTCCTCTTGTCTATATGATTGACAATAAATTATATTAAGGCATACTATAAAACATACATAGGACAAGAGTCCTAAGAGTCCATAACTTGAAACTGTCGATGTGGGGATTTGCTATGTACCTCAAGTTAATTAATTTCAAATTTAATATTGCATCCTTCTCTTAAATTCAATATCAACCAAATTCTATTTTTAGCTCTTATCTCCAATTCATAACTTCTCTCAAAAAACTATATTGTTGCCTTATATTTTTTTCTTCTATTATTTTATGCTTTCTAATCATACTTTTAATCCTACTCAAATTCAAATTTCTTTTTCAAGTAGGATTAGCATTTTTTCTCATTGCATTTCTTTTTTAGTTATATTCTTATTCATTCTCAAATTCTCCTTTGATAACCTTCAATCCATCAAATATTTTAATTAAATTATAAAATTAATGAAGAGGAGAAATATTGGAGGAGGAAAAAGAAGAATGTAACCTTTAAATACATTTAGAAACTGTTTAAATTAAGTCAAAATTTGACTCATTAGGTGTTTAGAGTCATTCAGTGAGTTTTGATTAAAATTGATCAGATCTTGCCCTTTTCCTTTTTTTGGTTTATGCTTTTCTTGTGTCTTAGAGTTGGTTTCAATTTGGCTTGCTACATCTGGAGCAAAATTTGTACTAAAGTACGCGTAGTACAAAATTTAGGTCCTTATAGCAAATTTAGATCTTTTAAATATTTTCTCGACATTTTCTTTTAGTTACAAATTTTCATGTATAATGATTCATACTATTGATAATAGTTATATTCATCATTTTAAAATTTTATAAATTTATAAAAATTATTAATAGACAAATATACTCATCATCTATGATTTACTATGGTTGAATATTCTTTTTTTGGGCATCATCAAACATGGTTAATAAGTTTTCAAATTACAAATAATGGAATATATTGAAAAGAATGTAATTAATAAGTAAGTTTAACGTGTGCTTCATATGAAAACTGGTTGGCATGCTTCTTAAATATAAAAATAATTCATTAGATATATTGGTTCCCATATGACATATGGCTACATATCTCTTGAAATTAACAATGATAAGTTGTCAACTTATCGTTGTTAATTTCACAAGATATGTAGGCATATGTCAACTTTCCTATGTTAATTTGCTAAAAAGAATAAAACAAAATATAGACACATTAGTTGTCATGACAAGTTAATCATAAAAAATTGTCAACAAAAGAGTTTATTGTTTAATGCACCCAAATAAGGGTGAAAGGCGAGACAATTGGAGTTTCGAGAAATATGATTGAGAGAGGAGTTATTCCGTGTAACAAGTGCTTGGTGTCCATGAAACAATATTCCGAACTCATATAACTACTGTGGAACTTGACATTCTTTAAAGAAGAATAGATCATGTACGTACATTTGGCTAAATAATTGCATATGCTGAGGGATGTCATAGGTATTTCGAGGCATCTTTTTTCTTACTTTGTTGTTTTGCTTTTTGGACAGTCAATCCTTAGAACAAAGATATCTTATAACCATATGAACCTAATGTCATCATTTTATTCTTTTAAGTTTTGATTGTCACCCAAATATCAAAGATGTGGGATAGGTATTTAGTCTATTAACATGTTGACTAATTTGTGTTGTCCTGTGTAAAATGCCTAAATGTGACAAATGAGGTAGTGGTGATATTATGCAAAATCCTTCGCATAATCTCTCCTCTGTTGTTACAGTGAACATTTTTTAAAGGTTTAAGCGTTTTAAGAAGAACAAAATTATTGATTTTATAATTTTAATACTCTTTTGTGTATGAGTTTCTGACAATTTTGATTTAGTTTAATCCATCGACAAGATTTGAACTCAAGATCTCTCGCTTTGATTCCATGTGAAAATTAGATGTGCTGACCATTTTTTTCTAAAAACATAAGTCTTTAATGAAGAATAATATAATTGATTTTATAGTCTTAACATTTCTCTCTTGCAAACACACAATCACTTCTCTCTTTCTTTTTTGTAATGATCAACAAAGACAGAGGATGGTCTAAGACCAATGTAATGATGACAAAGGATATAGAGCACAAAATCAAATAAGATTGATTCTATAAGGACGACGACAAAGAGGAGACTAGGAATAGGAAGTAGCACAAAGGATTATTTGATATGATCTCAAAAAGCATGTTCAAGGTGGATTCTCTCGTAATGATATATGATTCTTAACAAGTTTCTTCACATAAAATATTGGTCACAATGTTAATCCATTCTCACATTCTTGATATGATCATGAGGCCCTAGCATATTTCTATATGAGTTTTCCCTCTTATCATGAAACTCAACAGAAATGTTCAATCAATTATCCTATGAGCTCATGTGATAAATGTTAATAAGATGTTTTTAAATTTTGGACTAATAAAAAATATATAATATAGTTATAATGTACAATTAAAGTATAACAAAATACAAATTTCATGTTACATAGGGCCAGACCGACCCATGCCCAACACCCCGTTGTGTAGCCCAGTATGGCCTAGGATTGACTCGACAATCATGCCCGAGCTAGGCTCATGTTGGGCCGATTTGACAAAATCCTGAACGAACATTCATCACCCCAGCCTTTCATGTTAGCAAGTGACAACAACCTCTTTATGGGATTGCTCCATCTTTTAATGTTTATTTATTTATCATTTTAAATTTTAAATAAAGAGAAATAAAATACTGATGTGATATTACTTTTTCTTAAAAAAAATTAAACGGTTATAAAAGTGTTCCTTAAACAATTTTTTTATTTTGTTTTGACTTTTTAAAATGTTTTGCTTTATTATAGTGATGATCGTGATTCAAACTTTTGAAAAGTTAAATAAGGAGTCGCAACTCATAAAAGAACTATTGCCTCTCATTGATAATTATATATTTTATATTATTTGCTAATTTTATTTTCATTTTTATCATTTTTATTATTTTTTTAAATTATGATCACTAATTATTTTTTTAAAATTAAGTTTGAATGGATGAAAGAGAAAAAAAATATTGATGTGAGATTTTTCAAATTTGATGTGGATGAGAGAAAAAATGTTGACATTGTGTCACATGGACATTCACGTCAGTGATTTAGTGGTAAATGAGAAATAGATTATCATGATGATCATGACTGAAACATTGTTTGATAATTGTGACGCTACAAAATAAAATTGAGTGATGATAATGGGATATCCCTTAAGTTGGATGAATATTGCTGAAATTTACTTCTTAGTGTTGTGAATAATTTTCATGATCATACTCGTGGATGTTAGTTCACGGACATGAGTGAGAGAAACACACCTCCAAGTGCCGAAATGGGCTATATTTGTCACACCCAACTCACTGATTATTTAATCCTAATTATTGTAACTCTTAATCTTATTTAACTATTTTGAAATAACTTCGACAAAACATTCTTTCTTATTTATCTTGGTATTACTCATTGATACATATATCAAATACAAATATAGTCATCAAAGTTTAGTCTAAATAACATAAGACATATCATTCGCATGATGTCATTATTGTTTTCACATGCTAACTAACATATGTCACTTTGAATAGTTAAGTGTTATATAACCTTACAAAATATTTTCATTACCCTCCATTTCAACATTTAGGTTTATATGTTACATGCATGTTTTCAAACACAAAAATACTCTAGTGGCTCGATCTCTTCTATATGTATTAAAATAAACTCAAAGTTGACTCAACTCAAGAACTTACAATTATTTAAAAATTTTAAAATGAATAATGTGAGCAACAATCATTTGTGAGTGAAATAAAGTATGACAAGGAAATAATACGAGCACATATAATATTTAAATAAATATATTATGCATATAAGTAACATTTAAAGGTTAAAATGTAACATAAATTATCAAGTCATATGAACTTTTATATAAACATAAATAATTCAAAATATCATCATATTTACAATCAAACTCCACATACGTGTCATTGCACATACTCAACATGAGTAAATACGATCACGTAAAGAAACTAGGTCAATATGCATCGTAGAACTCCATGATCATGTGTCATATGATTAAGGAAAGCTTCATGATCATGGAACGATACGAATACACAGAGCATAACGTGTGTTAAAGTGAAGGTTCAATCATTTTTCTGTTACGAATCAATATTTAACCTCTAACTAACCTTAATTAATCATAGTTATACATATGTATTATAATATTTATAAATTTTATAATTTATTCCTACTAACCTTGTGTAATTTATTAATAACTCTTATCTATAATTTAATAATAATTATGCTTTAATTAAAATGTCAATTACTATATGCAAACATGATTATATGAGCATCTAAACTAACTTAATGTACTAATTAAATGCATGATTATGTAAAAATAATGTTCATGGAGGACATCCATGACAACATCGGTGTTCGGACATGGTCCATGTCAGAAGGTGAACCGAGTTCATGTTGAATGAAACTCGGCCTAGGTCATATGGCACCTCTTGGATCTTGTGAACTATTTTTTTTGTTGAATGATTTATAATTTTTTTTCTATACATGTAAATCCATGGAGTTTATACATCTGAAACACAATTCCATACTTATGATTTGATACGATGATATGCAAAAATTCTAATGATGATTTGGCCTTACCTAATTCCTCCTCGATACTTTATTGATTTGTGATATTCCATGATATGAATCAAAGATGGATATATATATATATATATATATTAAATAAGATAAAATTATAAAATATTAAGTGAGGAGTTCTATCATCATAGGTTGACTATATTCAAACAAGGATGAAAGATATTTTACATAGATGAAAAATAGTTTACAACACTGAAAATGCTTTACCCATAAGTGAAAGATTTCATAAAATGAAAAATGAAAGAAAACAAGTAAAATTTTCCTTCTTCATATAATTTTATTTATTTAGGTATGTCAAGCCTATCATTTAGTCTAAGACTATGTTCACATTCTTGTGGTGTCTTTTTCTTTTAATGGATTAACTATCTATTAATAAAGAACGGGGGAGGGAGGAGGGGGTGGGGGTGGGGGTTATCCTAATACATAATATTGAGGAGACCCAATGGAGATTTGTCCTTCCACAAAACTTTAGAGATGGAGTCTCTCGACCAAAATTTGTCAAAAACATATGTGACCTGATTCGTTTCACGGTAATGTGTTTATAATTAAAATTTTGAAAGTGCAGAATGTCTTGCCAAATGTTTCGTAAAGTGTTCAATATTTTTCATGGGCAAGGGTTCTTCCAGAGCACAATGTCCACAAAGACAACATAATCCGTTTAACATATAACATGTTGGAAGCGCCCATCCGTGCACACCTCCGAGTGACAACCATCATATCGCATGCTTCGACTTCTAAGATAGTTCCTTTGTCCTTTCTAATTGCACCTATGAAAAGGAAACCACCAGTATCATAGGCACCTCCAACTTACATAGGCCCTAAGAGAGACCCATCTGAGTTGAGGTAGACCCAACCCGAAGGTGGAGGCTCCCAATTGACCAAAATTCGATCGTGGGAGTCAACAAAAATGATTGTCTCATACAAATTATGTGTAGCATACTCATAGTGCCCTACCAGAATTCTCTCTCACACTGTCGAAATGATAACATGCTTGGACGTCTCATAGTGCCTCTCGAGATGTATTTGCCTACATTTCAAGGGTGTTACAACTTTTCTATGTTATGCTATGACCTATGTTTTATGCCTATTAGTATATTATTTTAAATAATTTTATATCGGAGAACATAACATTCACTACTTGCATGATTTTATAACATATAGTAGGGGATCACCTCACCCATGCACATCTAAGGACTCATTGTTCAAATTCTTTTCAATTTACTCAATCAATACAAAAAAAATCATTAGCATCTAATTAGTTAGAAAGTCAATTAATTTGACGATCATGAATTATCAACAAATTTTATAATGTAACTTATAGGTGAATTAATTAATGATTATTGTAATGTTATTAAAATTGGATTGACCAATTCGATGAATTCAATTGCAAACTTATTTGGTTCTACTTGACACAAAAATAAGAAGGAACATTGGACTATGGATCTAATAGGTTGAATCAGATATAACTAATGAGCTTGCCATTCAAGAAAAAAAATCTGGTCAACTTGTGAAACAAAAATAAAATAATCAAATGGAAGAAAAATATCAAGAAAAAGTGGAAATGCATTAAAGTTACAACGGAAAGAAAATTAATATATGAGGAAAATAATAGTCGATAAAATGAAGAAATCGAAAAAAGGAGGTGCTAAGAAAGTACGTTAAAAATTAATTTGGGGTAAAATAAACTAATATAACATTAGTAAAATTATACAATTAGAAGTAATAAAACTACAACACCAACTTTTTAACAACAACAACAACAACAACAACACCAACAACAACAACAACACTAACAACAACAACAACAACAACAACAACAACAACAATAATAATAATAATAATAATAATAATAATAATAATAATAATAATAATAATAATAATAATAATAATAATAATAATAATAATAATAATAATAATAATAATAATAATAATAATAATAATAGTTTTCAATCGAATTCTATAAACTTTTTATCTGATAAAGGATATTCTAATAAAAGATATCTATTATATAGTAATCTTTTTGTTATAAATAAACATGATTATTTAAATTGATAGATATTTTATATGTACGTAGTGCTCTATGATGCATGATTTCTTTCTAAGGCTCATATAATTTGAATATTCTTGAATTTCATATTTTTTGAAATGGATCTTATCAAATATTTCACAATTTCTATAATCATCTCCATTTCAAATATTCTGGAACATTTTTACTTCAACGTAAGATACTAAAACTAAAAAAATAAGTTCTTGTTAAACTCAATTTTTTTATGCACTAATTGATTATTGTATACATAATAATAGCTTCGTCTACTACAACAATTTTTTGAACTTCTGACGGTCAAATTCGTCAAAAATCCTATGAAATCTGTTGAAAATTTTAAATTTTGACAAATTTTTTGATGGGACAATGTTGCTGAATAAATGCTTGTCAGAAATGATTTTTCGATGGGCGCATTAAAATTGTTGATATTTTTATGGGTATTCTCGTCACAAAGACGCCCTTCAAAAGTTTCAGCCTCATGGGTGTGTGTCCGTCGGAAATTTCGATGGGTGAGTCCCGTTGGAATTTCCGAAGGGCATCCACCCTTCAAAATTTCTTATGATTTTACTCATCGAAAACTTTTAAAAGAAAAAAATATTTGATCGCTGAACTTGCAACCGATTGCGGCTGCAAGTAGTTGAATCTGATTGTCTAGCCCATTGGACGCAAGTGGCCTGACCTGGCCAAGAGAGAGGGAGAGGGAGAGAGTGAGGAAGAGGGGTCACCGAAGCTGTCAGAGCAGCTGTGTTGTTGCTGAAGTCATGGGATCGCTAGAGTCAGGGGTCATTGGAGTCGCACGAGAGAGAGAGAGATCGAGAGTGAAAGAGGGAGAGAGAGAGAATGTGTGAGAACGTGAGAGAGCGAGAGCGCCAGAGTGGGGGGTCGTCGGAGGTGGAGTTCACTATAAGAAAATAGCCAATTACATACTGTCAAAACCATCTGTAATTTATCCAGAACCATCGAAAATGATATTTTTCAACGGATAGCGTCCGTGCAAAAATGACGCGTCGCAAATGATTTGCGATGGTTATTTCAGAACCATCAAAATCTTCGACGGTCCAGCTGGTGGGCCGGCCGTCGACCTTTGAAGATTTAAGACGGTTTGAACCGTCAATGTGTATCGACGATTTGAACTGTCGGAACCGTCGAAAGTGAAAATATAGATAAACCATTAACGTTAACATATTTTGACGATTAAGATCGCTGAAAGTTTCAACAGATACTGGAACCGTCGAAACTTTCAACGGTCTGAACCGTCGAAAAACCAACATGGAAACTGATCATCCGATTTTAATATCTTCGACGGTTATGATCATCGAAAATTTCGACGAAAAGTTTCGACGAATTTTGAACCCTCGTAAGTTCAGACGGCTAAAATCGTCGAAAAGTTGTCCACGATAATTTCAATGGATATTTCGATCCGTCGAAAAATTCATCGGTACTTTCGACGGATTTACGCCCGTCGAAAATGAACCGTCAAAAATTAGAGTTTTTCTTGTAGTGGTTGGGGGTCATCAGAGCTGGAGCTGGGGGTCGTCAGATGGGAGCCGAAGTCATTGTATCATTGTCGGAGCTGCAGGATTGTTGGAGCTGAGAACATCGAAGTCGCGCATGCGAGAGATCAAAAGAGTGAGGAGAAAATGAGAGAGGGAGGGGGGGAGAGAGAGAGGGAGGGACCGTCGGAGTTGATCGTCAAAACCCCTTTGTTGTCATTGGAGCCGTGGGATCGCTAGAGCCAAGGGTCGTCAGAGTCACGCACTAGAGACATCGAGAGAGGGAGAGGGAGAGAGAGAGTGAAATAGAGGAAGAGGGAGAGAGTGAGAGAGAGGGAAAGGAAGGGGGCGAGAGAAATCATGAGAGAGGGAGAGGGAGAGAGACCATCCTAACCTTCGAAACTATCGACAGATGGACATCTATTGGTAGTTCTGAAGGCTACAATTGTCGAAAAGCTTAATATTAAAATATAATCTTATATTAATATTTTATTATATAATATATAATATATTTTATTATAAATTTAAAATTTGAGGATTACAACTCTTCAAAAACTTTAATATTAAAATATTAATCATATGTCAATATTTTATTATATAATATTATAATATATTTTCTTATAAGTTCAAATTCCGACGATCTTGACCTTTGGAAGTATTAATAGTCTTCATATTCATCGGTACTACTGATAGTGAGGACCCTCGATAAAATATGGATGACTAACAACGGACGTTTTAGGATAGTTTGGAAGGATATTTATCAAAAAATATGAAGAATATTGACCCGTCCAAAATGGACAATCGGGAATCGGCTTACAGTGGACAAGGCAAAAATGCGTTCTATTTATTAGTTCACACGACCAATCAACAAAAACATTGCGATAATTAGTTCTATTGATTCTCGACATGCCACGCCATTTGGGGGCATTTATTTTTGGATTAACCCAACTTAACTGTGGTTAAGAAATCGTAATTATGCGTAGAATGATGGAAAAATCTTAAACGTTTCAATTTTTGTCTCATTGATATATAATGCGGAATTTGTTATCGTTTATGCCGTTACAACTTAGAAATCACATATATAAAAAAATAATATACATATTAACTTCAAAGAAAGCTGACTATCCAATGGCTTTGACCATTATTAATTTGCAATGCATTGTTATTTGAGGAAGCTTAATGAACTAATTAAGCCCAACTTAGAACAAAGAGCAATGCGTCGTTTAATTTATATCCCCGGAAACATGAAGGTACACTAATATATACGCTCAGGAAAACAATGTACAAAATACAAATATATTGATTAGTTAGGATGTCTAACTTTGATTATGACTGTGATTAGGATAACGATCAATGATAATTAAAGAAGAAATCCAAGACAGTCTCCATAAGCTCAGGCACATTCACATTTGATGCAACCAATGGAGAATGATCTTTATTTAATGTGTTGATTAATTGAAGGAGAGCTACGCAAAGTATTATTTATGAATGAATATATATATTTAGTGCGACTAATATATGAGCATGCATTGACAGATATATTATCAAACACGGGTGAGTTGGTTTCTTTTCGTGAAAGATGGCATACACTCGGATTTGGTGATAATTAAATCTTCGTAACCGTACTATTAGCTAGTTAATTTACAATTAATAAAAAGGAAAGAAAAGTAATGCCAGGACTTGGAAAATGCCAAGAGACGGCGTGATGCAGATGTAAGCATAAGAGGGTAAAGGCGTTCTTATTTCTATAACTGCTAACCAAGGTCTTATATGTTTTCATTATTATTTAATTAGGCCATTTTAATTTAAGTTATCTGAATTGTAACTTTTTTTCAGCATAAGTTTAATATTATCCACTTACGTCTTTTGAACTCATTTAAACTCTTTAACAATTAATTCTTGATAATGGACATTGTGTCTTTTTTAAAATTTCTGATATATCTTTAAAGTAATAATTATATTAGTAATATTTATTTGGGAGTTTGTTACAGAAGCGTGAGATTTCAAGTATAACTACTATTGGCATCTGATTAATTCGAAATCAGAATGATGGAGGAGAAATGATAAATTCCCTTGGCTTAACATGGAAACTCAAGGGATCGATATGTGTAGTTTCGCTAACCAATTGCGACAACTTTTCCTATCCTGAGTAGTATTTAAAGTTGCAATAAAATTTTGCCTACCACACAAGGATGGCGGAGGAAAAGGGATCTTTTGCATGGTTGGGATAAATTATATGAATTGTCCATTAATTTTAGGTGTGGTAACTAATCGATCCTCAAAATTTAATTTATAATTAAAATATTTTTTATTTTTTATTTTGTTGCATGTGACGTCCTCTTGATTGGCAATAGTCAGTTTTCCAATCACAGTGCTAACATGACGTAAGAAAAGATAATAAAATAGTATAAATATATAATAAAATAATATAAATATATAATAAAATTAATAAAAATGTAAAAAAATAAAAAAAGACTCGAGACACTGCCGCCCCTCGCCGATGCACAAAAGGGCCGACACCCCCCTTCATCGGCGCATCGAAAAGCTCGCACAGGGGTGACATCCGCCTTCTCTCTCGTTGGGGCGCGCGAGAGAGAAGGAGGACGTCGGCTTCCCTTTAGTTGCGAATGAACAAGATAGTGAGGAATCGTTCATATGTAAGATCATCATTATTAGGACGGGTCCTTTCCACATAAAAGGGGAATCTTTTGTTACAATAGAACAGAAGTGATTTGGATCATTCAAGAATCGAAGCCGATTTGCTTTCTAAAAAGACATGGCTATTGAGAACGAATCAAATCAGATTGTTCTATTTCTCAATCTTTTTTACTTGCTCCTACGGAACCAAGGTCAAAAGGATTGAAAAAGTTTGTCATTCACAACCACTGATGAAGGATTCCTCGAAAAGTTAAGGATTAATAATCCTTTTTAGAAATCTAATGGATTCGGTCTTATACATACGCGAGGAAGATAATAAAAAAAAGAAAGAAGATGAATTCTTCTTTCTTTTATCACTTAGGAGTCATGCGAAATGAAAGTCTTATGCACGATTTTTAATGAGAGAAAGAAGTATGAAATCCTCTTTTATCACTTAGGCGCCGCTTTCCCTCCTCTCCCGGGGTCCCCTTCGATGAGAGGCGGCAACATGAGGCTATCGTCCTTTTTTATATTTTATATTTTTTTTATTATGACACATCAGTGAGGTAATCGGGGAATCACTTATTATTGATCAATGCGTGCAAGAAAGTTAAAATTAAGAATAATTTAATTACAAATTGAAGTTCAGGAATCGTTGAGATATTGACCTAAAGTTAGGGGTGATCTGTGTAATTTACTCGAATGGTTGACAAGGGACTTACCTAAGAATTATCTAGGTTGTAGGACACATAGAAAAAAATGAAAAACAAAAAACTTGGCAGAAAATTCAAAAATGGTGAAAGTAATTTTGGGTGGTTTCATAATTATAAACGAAAGAAAAATATTAGACTTTTTTGGATGACTTTTAGATTTTTTAAAAATCTCACAAACTTTTTATATTTTTTGTGTAATTTTTATATTAGCAATGCCATGTAACATTTATATAACATTACTAATTTATAAATTGTCACGTAGCATGTTTTATCTTCTATTACAATCATTTATAAGGTACATAGTTTGTATTGATACATATTTATTAATTTAGCAATAACTTTATATACGTTAGATGACATTTAAAATAGAAAAATAACACTAACTCACAGGCACAGCACGCACGCACGCCACACACACGCACGCACGCCCCCACACCCCATCCTCATGCACGCACCCACACACCCACGCGCTCACACACGCACACAAAATTTCTCGAAATTTAAAAAACATCCTAAAAATTTCCATATCTATGTGTGAATTTCTTTTTATGCCAGATCGATTTATAACTTTTCCATTTTTTTTCACCGTCCTAAGAAAATCTCTTTTCATTTAATTGTATGAATAGTCATGGACTTGGTTTAAAATAACATTTATCAAACTACGACGATAACAATGGATCATGTTCTTTTATAATTAGAACTATAATTATAATTAGTAACACTTTATGCACGGAACTACTTAAGATTCTAAATTTTCAAGGTACAAAAAATGACATGCATCTTTGCCGTCTCCGAACCATTTTTAACAGTAGTTAATTAACTAACAACTATCATAATCAAATGCGTACGTAGCACATGTAATTAAATAAAAGCCCTCGAACCTGGACATGCATGCCATGAAATCGTAACCATATGCGCAGGTCCTTCTACTAATTAAACATATATATACACAATTAGTGTACGTAACCCAAGTTGATGTGCTGATGATTAATGAAATTATATGCGCAAGTTGTTCCTAATACCATCTTAACAACACCCTTAATCCTGTGGGCTGAACTGCTAAACCACATGATACTCATCCTTAATTATTAATCTCCTTCCAATTGACCTTTTCGAGCACTACTTTTCCAACTTTCATGATAGTACAAAAACAAATTGAGTGCATCATTTGTACTTCTCTCACTGACAATGCGAACTGAGATGTGATCTCAATTCCCAAACCCTTTTTTAACCTAATCATAACTATGTACATGGGTTAACTCAACAAGTGTCAGATCCTCTCTCCTGTTTAGAGAGCGAGTGTGTGTATGAGAGAGAGAGAGAAAGAGAGAGAGAGAGAGGGGGAGAGAGAGAACGAGTCAACCCAAACCTAATTCTCGTCTGTCCTTGCCGACGTGTTTAATAATGTGCAACAAAAGACGTAACCTGCATGCCTTTCTGAACAAGATACCCAATAAGTTCACTCAATGATTACCTACCAGTAACAACCCACTCAATCTGGAAGACATAATGAAGAAAGCTGAAAAAACAAAACTCCACCACGTACGTGCATGGAAGTGTGGAGGGAAGAAGTGTCTACGAATAATGAACTAAAACTATATGGAGTCGTGCATGTCGTAATAAACATATGCAGGATTTTAGGGTTTATCCTCCAGGACAAGCAACAAATGGAAACTTTTAAGGAGGGGATCGATCCCTATAAAAACCTCAGGAGCACCAGGCCACAACCTTACTGCCCCGTTTCCTCCAACACCCCTGCCCTCGATCGATTGCCACGTGCTTAATGCCTCTCCCTTGCACTACTCCATAATCAAAGGTTCTTATCCTAATATATATTCTACCTAAACCCACCAATATATCAAGAATTCCTTTGAACGCAAACTAGCCCATTTAGGTACATATATGATTGTGTCTAGTTAATGCTCAAGCTCTCAGTGCAGTTCTTGTAGTTGCAGGAACTAATTAATCATGGGGAGGACTCCATGTTGCAAAGATGAGAACGTAAAGAGGGGACCGTGGACAGCGGAGGAGGATCAGAAGCTGAGGGATTACATCCAGGAGAACGGCCACGGGAGTTGGCGGCGCTTGCCGGCCCTGGCCGGGCTCAACCGGTGCGGGAAGAGCTGCAGGCTCCGGTGGACTAACTACCTCCGGCCTGATATCAAAAGAGGAAGCTTCTCCGAAGAGGAAGAAAGGCTCATCATCAGTCTCCACTCAGTGCTTGGAAATAAGTGAGTATATATATGCATGCAATTACTATGCCTTATGACGCTTTCATGGTTATGATGGTTTTACCGCACCTCGAAGAATTAATTCGAACTTTTTTTTTTTGTGAGGGTCTTTTGTGCATGGCTTACAATTATGGTATGCCAACCATTTCTGTGCTTAATTTGCAGGTGGTCGTCAATTGCTGGACGTTTACCTGGAAGGACGGACAACGAGATCAAGAACTACTGGAACACGCATTTGAGGAAGAAGCTCATGCAAAATGGCATCGACCCTGTTACTCACAGGCCGAGAACTGATCTCGGCTTCCTCGCAAACCTCCAGAACTTGCTCGTCGCTGCCAATCTCAGCAACCTGACGAACCCTTGGAACATTAATGCTCTCCAGCAGCAAGCGGAGGCTGCACAGCTGCTCAAGTTGCAGCTGGCGAGCAATCTGATTCAGTTCTTGACCGCGCCCGGAAGTAGTACCACCACGGCGAGCATGGACCGGCTGACGGCCTTGTTTGGATCGTCGCCGGCGTCCTCGCTGATCGGAGGATACCAACCCAGCGACTTCCAGCTTCCCCGCCTTGTCCAGGGCTCGCCGTCGCTCAATTCACAGAGCTCGATGCACATGGCGTCAGGGACGTCGTCCGTTTCATGTCCGAACTCAGAACTCCCGGCGAGTCTTTCCGTGGCGCAACCTGCAGCAGCCATGGAGTGCTGCAGCTCAGATAATGCTGGAATCGAGATGAGCAGCGGTACCGTTCGTACCCGTTCGTCTGCCCTTCCGGCTTCAGATACCTCTGCACCTTCGCTGGTTTCGAGCTCTCCGGAGATCTTACAACCAGTAGAGCAGATCAATTCAGGCGATTGTCCGATGAGCACAGAGTGCTCCCCATTTAGTCTCTTTGAGACTTGGGACATATTTGATCACAACATTGATGATTTCAGCTGGAAAGGAATGTTAGAGTAAGATATCTCATTCGTCTTCCTTCTTACTTGGATAGATAGTTCTCAAAGTTAGTCAAGTTACTACAATATATCATACAGCTTTATATAAAAATCTAATTAAGGCTGTTATCATTTATGCTGCAGGCAAATGTCAGGGCCTAAAGCCTCTTAGTGCTCTTTCTGATCGCATAAAGCAGCAAAACATTATGATCATATATATTATGTTGTAAGAGAAATTATAATTCCAGGAGCGTGTCAAGCACTTGATAATCTATATTAGAAATAGGTTTGGATTGGAGCTGCTAGATGTACATGACACTGTAGTAATATTTTTCATTTTGCCTTCTTTTCTTCTTTTGAACAGTTGTGAATACTATTATTGCCTCCAAGTACCTATCTGTGACATTTATATATCATATACTTTCAAAATGTGAGATCAAAGTGACTTAGGAAAATATTTTCTTAGAGAAAAAATTATTGTTGATCCCTGAATTATCTAGATATGTGAGAAGGTAGACCAAAAAATCATTGGCCCAAAAGTGATACAAATGTTAAGAATATAAATAAAAAGATTATTCTATCTTCATAAACTTAAGCTTGTAGGAAGGATCCATCATTGCTAAAGAAATTTAGTCATTTCGTGTTAGATCCTTGGACTAAGTGGAGGTACATTATTGACTGGTTACAACTTACATGAAACTCTTGGATATAGTTTAGACAACACAAGGCTTATGAATAAGTTAGTTGGAGTTGGAGATGCCCTGTGTTAAACAAATATAAGCTCACAAGGACATATCCCTTGTGGATACAATGCATTTAATTAAGGCCTTGTACTTGTACCATTAGTGACACAAATGAGACATCTCATAGAATAAAATTCATGGCATTTAACCTACAGAAATCTCCAATCTGCTTGGGTTAACAATGGCTGCTCATAGGTGATGGGGGAAGAAACAAGAACAGGGACGTCTTGTTTTTTCTCAACATGTACAAGTTGCCTTTCTGGCACAAAAATATCAATTTCTTGGTGATGTTAGGTTGACTGACGTCATTCCTTTAGCTACAAGTCATTGACTACATCAGATGTTAACAGGCTAAGTAAACTGGAGTGGTTGTTAAATTCATTTTGATGCTATGCAAATTGACATGTTCCCAAGGGATACTTACTGTAGATTTCACCCGAAGAGGAATATATTGTACAGATCATTTAAATTACTTTTGGAACTTAAAGTTGCAGCCGAAATGATTACTGATCCTTTTTTTGATGATCAGAAGTCAAGAAATATCCAAAAATATATCTTTTTTGAGGTGAATTTACTTATGATGATGACAGCATTATCACTAATTTCCTGCCGCAGAAAAAAGATGAAATAAACAAACAGTGGTTTAGGTGTCTGATACCTTGTCCCACAAGGGAGGACATGACAAAGAAAGGTGTATCATGATTTTGTAACAACTACCATAGACAAAATATGTAAGCCTAAGAAAAAAATACTCTAAATGTCCTTCAACTTTAAGGTTTGCTCAACGATACCCTCCAACTTTACTTTGTAACACAGATGTCCTTTATCTTTTAACGTGTTTCACCCGATGTCCTCTTTACCTAAGATAGTCAGTTTTCCAGTTTTTCGTCGACGTGACATCCACGTTGCCATCTCCTCTCTTCTCCACGTAAATAGTTGTCTGACGTGGCATATATCGACGTGGCACATAAAATTACATCAATGCCCTCCAACTTTAAGGTTTGCTCAATAATACTATCTAACTTTACTTTGTAACACAAATGTCATTCATCTTTTAACACGTTTCACCTGATGCCCTCTTTACTTAGGATAACCGATTTTTTGATTTTTCATCGACGTAGCCATCTCCTCTCTCCTCCACATAAATAATCATCCAACGTGGCATGCTCTGACATGACACATACCAAATGTCATCTAACTTTAAAGTTTGCTTACCAAATGCATATAAAATTACACCAATTTGGACAAAAACGATGGTCGACGAATGTGAAAGGTAAACGATGAAGGAGACGAACGACGAATGAGAGCGAACGGCGAAGGAGGTTTCACGCGAACGATGGCAAAGAGGGAAATAAAAAAATAATTTAACAGTGAGTGGGTCAATTTACGGTAAGTAAGATGGTTTAATATGTGGTGCCATGTCGGAGCATGCCACTATGCCATGTCGGACGACTATTTGAATGGAGGAGAGAGAAGATGGCCACGTGAACGCCACATCGACGAAAAATAAAAAAAATCGACTGTCCCAAGTAAAGAGGGCATCGAGTGAAATGTATTAAAAGATAAAGGGCATTTGTGTTATAAAGTGAAGTTGAAGGGTATCGTTGAATTTTAAAATTAGAGGGCATTAGTGCAATTGCCACGTCGGACGACTATTTGCGTAGAGGAGAGAGGAGATGATCACATGGACGTCACGTCGACGAAAAACTAAAAAATCGACTATCTCAAGTAAAGAGAGCATCGGGTGAAACGCGTTAAAAGATGAAGGGCATTTGTGTTACAAAGTGAAGTTGGAAGGTACCGCTGAGCAAATCTTAAAGTTGAAGGACATTTGGTGTAATTTTTCCCTCAACCTGAAGGTCTACGTGATGCATCATCTATATATGCGTTTAGGAAAGGAATGTGTTGTTTTGATGTTTCCCCTAATTTTTCTGACAGCAAGCTTGCATTTTCCTTATTCTTGGATTTGTACTAGTTCGGGATGAGCATGATGAAATGTTTGCTTCAAATCTCTGTCACATACAAATTCAACAACAACAACAACAAAGTCTTATCCCACTAGGTGGGGTCGGCTACATAGATCATATGACGCCATTCCGCACAATATATTCGTTGATCCATGTTCATGAGATTTGACAGGGTTTTACGCTGATTGTCGGGGCCTAACACAACCCTCCTCCTTTATCCGAGCTTGGGACCAGCTATAAAACATAGGCGAAATTTGTCACATACAAATTCACTTAGGTTAAAACATTTGCATACAAATCTTTCTCATTATTCAATCTCCAAAACTCTGAAGTCAGAGTCCTTTAGCAGGATTTTTGCATTTTGAGTATTTAAATCAATTTCCATTTATTTTTTTATCGTTAATGTCAGACATATCAGTTAGGTGTATCAGACAAGATGTTATAGGGTTATGAAATAACCTAGCCCTCCATGCTTCATGGACCATATTTCTATTGGATGAGGCCTTAATATTCTCCATTTACATCTCTGTTTGTATTATATATGTCACATTAAAATGTCCACTCTTAAGTAGTAGTTACAGGGATTTGGTACATGTTAATATCATTCCAAATCATCAATCTGGCAGTCTACTCAGGATATCTTACTCAATTTTCCTTTTGTTCAGTTTTCAACATAGGGGGCTTGACAATGTTGTTAAGCATCTATGATTTCATTCTGGGTGCAATTTAGTTGTACCAAGAAAAGGATAACAGTTTGCATGCATATTGTTTATGACAAGCTATATTTTAGCTATTCTGACATGGTATACATATGTGTGTCCATGGAGAAACGCCTAGTATGATACTTAAAAGCAACATCAAGAACAATGTCCTTCTGAAGCATGTGATGATCCATTGTCATCTTTTGCAACATAAAAATAAGTTCCAAGTTTAGGCTTATATTTAACAAATCAATTTTAAGGCATTTAAAAGGATGTACAAAGAACAATTGCCCTGATGAGGATGCCCCACACCACACGAGAGTAGCAGTTGTCTGCAGAAAGGGTCATTTGTACAGTTGCATGAGATTGCTCATTGGGTGCTCAGAACAAAACATCTGGCAGTTCCTGCCTCCAAACTGTTCTTGGTCAATCTTTTTGCTAAATGACATGCATTGTGAAGACAAGGTGAGAGAAAGACTAGTCTCGAATGGTGCAAACTGACTACAATAAAGTCGAGCTTCTAAAATACTAGTTAGAGGACCAAATCCACAGAGATATTATTCCGAAGTCTAAGCATTCGATTGCCAAAAGTATCAGCAGTAGAAACAAAAGCCTGATGATCAAATAAGAATATGTATCTGTTGTAATGCACATCTTGCAATTAAATTGATGCTCCCTAACAAACTAAATGTTTCTTCATCCGTCGCTATGTTTATATTCATGATTTGCGTTCCGTAGGAGAAAAAAGACTGGATCATCTCTTGAACTTGCAGCCTGTAGACCCATTGTCAGATTAAAAATCCAACGATTACCTGTTCTATCAGGTAGCTTGATCAGTTGAGCTGACACAACAGTTGAACTGCTTACATATTGACATTGAAGTGATGATTGGTGACAGCAACACCAATAGAAAATTTAATAAAGCAAGTTCAATCAAATGGCTCTGATCACAAGAGAAGTACATCAAAGTATTCTTCTTTATTTATTATTGGCTCCACTCATAATTAGCATGAACTGTATGTCAGTACAGTTTAGTTGGTCACGTTAGTAGCAATGAACAAGTCAGGGCATGACTTCTCATTAATCTTGAAAGAGAAAAAAAAGTAGCATGGAACTTACATGGAAAACAGAGATCATGAAAGCTGGTGACACAAGGAAACTTGCATAGCATTAATCTACTCTTGTTTACACAGTTTTTTTGTTACAACAGTTACAAATGATATCCACAATGTGCTCACCGGTGCATGTATTACTTTATCAATTTCTAATGTAATACAACATTACAGTTCTCAGCAAACAAGAGAGCAGCAGTGGAATGGAACAAAAGCCATTCCTCATCTCGAAGCCATTACAAGGTTTATAATGAAACTTTTCAGATATGATAATGAAGATTTACAATGATATGATATACCTACGTTAAGACACTCCTAGTACTTAGAGCATGCTCTCTTCAACAGTAGGTTGCCAAGTTTGTGTAGCAAAGCTTTCTTCTTCTTTTGCTGCTGATACTGATTCATGGGTGAGGTTGTTTCATCATCTTTGCTCCCTGAAAGGTCTTTTATCTGTTCAAAGATGCTATCATCCATCTTTGAACACAAATCATCGTCCATTGATGCCATTTTGCGATGCTTTGCTGGCGCTAAATCTTTTTCGGTGAGTTCGAGAGGATACTTGTCTTGATCATTGCAGTTTTCTTCTTTATTTTCCTTCCTTGGCTGTTGACACACTTCAAGATGAGAGGCAAGATTTTCTGAAGGTACCTTTGGCTTTAATCTTTCTGCTTGCACATCAGAAATACTGTTATCCAACAATTCTGAACTGTTTGCAGGCAGTTCATTCTCCCTCCAACTATCTGATGACTTGCTGTCTAATATGCTTTTCTTAGTAGTGGTCTCTGCAAGCGATGCAGACAACTCCAGGATTCTCTGTTCAGCAGATTCCGCCCTCATTCGAAGATCATCATTCTCTTGAGTTATATTTTGCAATTCATTCTCTTTATCCAGCAATCTGTTCCTCAAACGGATAGTTTCGATCTTTGCTTCCTCTTCCATTTCATGGGCTGCACTTGCCTCAGATTCAGCTTGGCTTAGTTTGCCTCGCATCTCTATTTCGTACGCTTTAGCTGCATTGGCTTCTTGTTCTGCTGCTTTGAGCGACTCAACAGCCTCTGCCATTTGAATCTTGATAGAGGCAAGGTCATCTTCTGACCTTTTCACTTCATTCACGAGGTCAACCTTTTGCGTCTCCCACTTGGTGTTTGAGTTGTCAGCCTCCGTCTCGAATCTTTCCACAGATTTCTTGAGACAAACAATCTCATATCTTGCTTCGTCGAGCATGATCTGATACTTCTCTTCTGTGTTCTTGAGAAGTGAATTTAACTGTTCAATCTGCAGATGAGCATCTTCAATTTCAGCTTGCTTAACTGCAATCTTTTCTTGATTTTCTCTGGATTCAATTGACATCTGCTTCAGTGCAGAAGCAAAACCTTCCGTTGCTTCCTTAAACCTATCCCCTTCCTCTCTACTACCATTAAGTTCATCAAGCAGTCTGTTCTTCTCCTCCAATAGGTTATGTATGTCCGATGTCATATTTTTCTTGATCCTTTCCATTTCTTCTCGAGAACTGTTGAGTTCATCTATGAGTTTCTTCTTCTCCTCAGACAGGAATTGTACATTTGATGTTGCAATCTTCTCATTGTTAAGTGCCTGAAACTTTTCCTCTTCCAACTTCTGAAGCTCAGATTTTAGCATTGCAATTGTCTGCCCCAAGTTCAATGCCTCTTGCTGAAGCAGGTCTATTCGCTGCTCAGATTCCTTAAGTGAGATTTTGTACTTAGCTACTTCAATTTCTAAGGGTTCCATTTTTTCTTTGAGAGCCATGATCTCAGTCTCTGCATCCTGCAACAAAGTGCTGCTTTCTTCCAATTTCTTCAAATTGCATGCCAAAGAGATAGATGTACATTTCTTGGCCTGCTGAGCTTCCTCCAAACGAGTCTCGAGCGATGTTGCCTTCATTCTCCACACATCAACTAGCTTGGATGAGTTAGATTCAGACAGCTTAACATCATTCAACTCAGCTTGCAGACGTTCCGACAGTAATGTCGTCGCGATCAGCTTCTCTTCAGCCAATTCCGTTCTTCGAAGTTCAAGTTTGAGAGACTCGACTTCGGCGCTCAACTTTTCAATCATCTCTGCTGCCTCTTTGTTACTGTTATCCAACTTGGACTCGAGCAGTGTTTTCAGACGGCTGGCTTCACCAGACAAGAACTTCACCTTCTCCGTGTTGATTTCGGCAACCTTCTTCGCATCATCGGCTTGGCTCAGGGCCGTATTCTTTGCATCAATGGTGTCAAGTAAATCATGTTTTCCCTTCTGGAGGTCCTCGATCACAGAAAGCAGTGCTGAAACGTCAAGAGCATGTTGTCGTTTCAGGCTTTCTAGTTCGTTGTGATGGTCCACCTTCCAGTCAGCTCCAACTCCGCCTTTCCCCGCATTGGCGGCGCCAAATTTCTCAATGTTCGACTGCTTCTCTGTCTCCTTCTTAACGGTGATGACTTCTTGGAGCTTCTGATTTGCTTCATCAGCCATTCGCCTGGACTCCTTCAGCTCCTGAATAAGCAGGTCCTTCTCTTCTTCCACATTTACCAACTGTTCCTTGGTTTTCTTCAGTTCTTGCTCAATGCTGCCCAATTTGGCCTGCAGCTCCGATCCTTTAGGCGTCGGAGACACTTTCTACACGCACAAATCAACCATTAATACTAAGAACAACCATAGAACCTTTTACTTCTTTGGAATTCCAAAAGATACAGGCATAAAAACAGCAATTTGGACCTCGAATTTAAATGGTTTCAGAGCATCTTACATCACGAGTCGTGTTGGCCTTGTTTGAAGTCTTGGATTCAGCTGTTCTGGGTGACCGCTCAGCTAAAACTCGTTGTCTTTGCGGGGGGGATGACGACGACGTCTTTTGCACAGGAGAAGGAGATCCAGAATCCGAATTCGCGGATCTACTTCTGCCTACTTTCTTAGCATTAGAAGTTGCTGATGCAGACTTGTTTGAAACATCAGATAAACCAGACCTGTTGCTGCCACAAGTACCAGTGTCTTACAGCATCCACATTAAGCAATGCACTGAACTACTAAACATCCACTAAATCAAAACAAGAACGAGCAGAGAACAGAGCTCAAGCTCCAGAGCAGAACAAACGTTGTTGGCAGGGCATTGTTAATTTTGTGAGGCAAAATTAGAATAGAAGGTTCAATTACAAAAAGAAAAAAAAAGCGAGCAATATATGTAGCTGGGGCATACTTAATCGAAAGCAACATGAGTAAAAGAATGTAAAATATAGCTTGCTCCAGGAGAACAAAAGTAAGAGAGTCATTGCAAGTGGTCCAGTAATTGTAAAAGAATCTACAATCAAATCAAGAGAAGCCTAGGGATAGTGTCACGTACTTGGTTTTGGAAGCTAACATTATACCACCAACGTGAACTCGTATGAAGGGCACCGGGAAAAGAACAGAGGGAGAAGAAGGTTTTTTTGATAGAACTTGGTTTCAAACTTGCAGTGTTTTGATTAAGAGGGAGAGAAAGCAGGGGAAGAATGAGACTTGCAGTATTTTTATCAGTTTTATGTCGAATAGAGACAAGTTGTCGCAGCACTGTTCACCATGAACTCCTAAGAACTAACGCCATCTCTCTCTCTCTCTCTCTCTAAGTAATGCATATGGTTGCTAAAGTCTATCGCACATTCACATGACAGACTTGGGATTCTATCCTAGATGGATGTCTACATTTATCCTGTCCGAAGGTTTGACGACTTGTGTTTGAACCACTGTACCATGAATTTGTTAGGATTTGCCAAAAGATGCTCTTCAAGTAATCTGGACAAATCACGCTCTGACGACGACAATATTGGGCATGTCTGACAAACATCCAAGCTTGAGGTAGATGTATGGGAAAAAAATTATTCGTCTTTTTCCACAGCTGAGAATGATGCATCCTCCTAAAACTTTGACCTAATAATTCTCCTAACACTTACATTTTTAAAACATTCTTAAAAGTTGATTAATTTATCATGTATACCATTGTGAGAGGACTAGAAGGATATATCCTCTTAATTTAGGAGGATATAACGTTACTCTTTTCCACATGATATCATATGACTTCTGGCAACAAAATTTTAAGACAAATTAGCAGAGATAATGTAGTAGCATTTGATTTGCTTCATGAGGGCAAGGCATGACAATGAAATGCTCCTTATCTGTGGATAATAAAAAAAACCATGGGGTGAGAGGCTCGAACTCTCGACCCACACAGGGGATAACTCAGAAAGCTACGAGACCTACGCGCTAGCCAACTGCGCCACCACCTCGGTCTTGATTGTAAATTAAAGTGATTAATAAAAAAACAAAAATAGGAAAACAGTAATAATAAAAATAAGACCACGGCTAACAATTAATTTTGTTTTCCTTTTGATGCAATAAACAATGAATTCTTTTGGGCACGTCGTCGATGGCGTAGCGCCTCTGCATGCAACATGCATGCGGCATCCATCAAATATAAAAAGCCTTTCTTTCTACGTGCATTCCCAAAACTGGAACGGCGTCCCGACCGAGACAACAATAGCAAGCTTCTTCATCATACTCTCCCTAGGCGTACACCTTCGCTGGTTCCCCCATGGCGGCCGCGTTCTCGCGCAGGTCCTCGAAGCTCCAATCACGCCGCATGCCGCCGTTGCGCACCAGCCGCGGCTGTTCCTCCGCCCCTCGCACCTCCATGCCGCCCAGCAGCGAGCACCCGGTGCTGGACATCTTGCGATGCCCCCGGACGCCCACTTTCTTCTTCTTCATCATCATCATCATCGTCATCTTCTTCTCGTCGTCGTCGCCGTCGTTGTCATCGGCCGCTGTTGTCGTCGGCGGCTGCTTCCTGTTCCGCAGGTGCGCGTACGGTGGGGGCGCCAGACCTCCGGACCAGCTCCGGTCGATCCCGCAGCACCGGCCGGGGTTGATCCCTGGCGGGCTCCCGTAGGGCTCCCGCTCGTAGTCCGATTCGCTCCCGGGGCAGAGGAGGCACGAGAGGCTCATCTCGATCTCGGCCGATCTCTCTCTCTCCTCTCTCCTCTCTCCCCTCCCCGTCCCTCTCCCTGCGCGAATGGATGAATTCTCGCTATATGGTTAACTAATTGGGGTGCAGCTTTATACGTCGCGTTGGTGCGGGATATGTTTTCTTGTCTTTTCGACAGCTTGGAGGGAGATCCGGATTTAGATATGCATGCAGTCTGTCGTGCGTGGGAATTTACTAATTTACTTTTGCTTCCGTTTTATTTGTTGCTTCTATTTTCCAAATGTGAGGTTTGATTTGGTGGCTCGGATGATATATGTCGCTTCCATTTCTCGTAAGCACGGGCGATTCCTGTTGGGGGTGTGTTCGATGTGGACAATAATTACGTGGGCCTGTACGTAGTGTTGAAATTGGAACGATTGGTCCTGACAAGATGAGTGTGCCTCCCCCGAGTGATAGAGAGGATGCGTAAAATGGCATAATGATAATGTCATATATAACGCAACAGGAAAGTTATAAGAAAAAATATTGACAATGTGCATAGTAAATTATTTATGAACGGGGAAATATTTTTCATTCAGTAAAGTTAAATGGAAAAAAACGTGTGTTCTATTAGTAAATAACTTTATATGCTTTCGGTTCTAAGAGTTAAAACAGTTGCGGCCAAAAGATGAGCAGGATAAAATTTACTTTTCAACAGCTATTTTTAGCCCCTTTGAAAAGATATAATAGACTCATTAAAAAGAAAACAAACTTCATTAACAATAGGTTTGGTTTATGGATCAAGAATCCATATAAAAAAATTGTCATGCGTATTGTATTCCTCTTCGACAATGGACTCTGTGCTCCAAGTCCAGCATTGATAAATATTCCTTTCCCAGGAGATTACTACTTGAATGCAAGGAATTTCTGCAATTTAGTTATTGAGCATCAAAATTTTGAACATCGCGGAAGTACAGTAGCTGCAGCAAGATCTGCTAGCGTTGTCACCTAGCATATCAGACAGTATACGAGGTTTCAGTTTTTTTTTTTTCTTGTACAAATGTGAATAAGAAAACGTTCCCCAAGCTACTAGAACAGATACAACGTCTACATTTACACTCGTAATCTACGGATCAAAACGACGAGACCTCCTGCACTTCGATCTACAGATTACAAAAGCCTAAAACATCTACATGCACATTCGTAATTACGAAAGTCTAGGCTTGAGGCACTGCACTTCGATCTGTTTCGAGCATGAAGTAGAGCTAACTAATACGTACATAACAGGATAAGATGCCAGCAACTGCAATACACTTCCCTAGTGGAGAATGTGAGAGATTCACGCACATCTAATTTAACAATTTCCTCGTATAAGAGTGCCTTCGAGGACAGCACTCGCTATTTGCAACAGGTAGAATGTCCTTCGACCAAGAGAACCTGTTTTCACATCATTCGAATGGTTGGATGATTGAATAATTGAATAACAAAGCTCTTTCCTATATCCTTCTGCTAGCAGCCAATACCCCCACTGAGAAATGAAAATCATGTATATCAGTTAGCGATTCCATCACTAAAGACAAAATGCTGGACAGCACCAAAGAGATTAGCCAGCTGCATCACAGATGCCTGAGAAATGGAGTGTTTTGGATCAACTAGTTCAGCAAATCAGGGATGCAGGCAGGAAGGAATTCTTCCAGATCCGAGGTTGATGCATGTAGAGCAAGAACTTCTGGTGAGAAAATAAATCTGCAACAGGAAAATATCTTTGAGGAGGGCACCGCATCAAAATTTGCATTCATCTATCAATTTTTATGTTCAAAATAAGTAATTATAGCATATTATATCTACCAAAGCCTGAATCCAATACAAATAAGAATCATACTGACATCCATTAGATGAGAAAAAAAAGATCATTATGCATTCATGTCATTTAATTGAGAAAAGCAATTATGCAATTTGATATTTTGCTTGATGCAGCGTGATTGCAGAAGATAGGATTAAGTGGGGAGATGATGGCGATGACACGAGGTGAATGACGAACAAGTAATCTTGGAATCCACCGAGAATCTCGAAATCTACCAATGACATCAATATGCAAGTTGTTTGCTTTAATTTAACAAAGAAAATAATTACTTTGTAATCCACACTCCAGAATCCACTAGAGTTCTCCAAAAGATACCAAAATAATCATGAATCCACACAATAAAAGAGCACAAAGTTCAACTTGAGAAAACTTGTCAAAGTCTAACTTGTTTTATGTTGATAGAACTCTTAGAATAGGAAGTAGATGCCATTTAAGGATCCAATGCTTTAAATGCAAATTGTCGGCTCCTCGCAATATTTACAACTCTTTCGTCCGGACATCATCTTCACAGTCAATCACGCATGTCAATTTTGTTGGATTACTTGGCACCAAGAGCGTGGAGGGTTGAATTGATATTATAAAAATTGTTTTGAAAAGATAGGTCTTAAATGCGAAAAATCGATTCAAATACAATTAATAAAGTAAGAAGGCAAGAATGCAACACACAAGATAAGAGAATTTGTTAATGAGGTTCAACCATGCTTCGGGTTACATCCCTGCTCTGACTTCTAGGCCTCGAAATTACCGAAGGTTCCACTAGCAACTTCCTTCAAATTAGGGCAAAAAAAAAATTCTTTTATGAAACTTCACATTTTCTCTGCTTAAGAGGCAAGGCACACATTTCGGCACTCAAGAGCTTTCACAATACAAGAATGATTTCAAACACTTTTTCGTTAACAATTTAGCTCACTCACAAGAGAGAAAGAATTGAAAATATGATTGAAATGTGCTTCAAATGCATTACATTTTTCCAATGCTTAAGTTATGTTTCCACAAGCTTTGGCACCATTTTATCGCCTTTTGGAGTGTGCATGGCCGTTGTGAAAGCTTTCACATTCTATTAGGCTTGATTTCTAGCCAGCAGCAACTTTTCAAAAAAGTTTTGAATGTCCGAACCTTTTTTCAGATATCCGATTCTACTAGTCGTTAACGTCTGTTGCCTTCCTATCATACAAGTTTCAGTCCAAAAACCATACGTCCGGACTTTCATTTTTCAAAAAGTGCATTTTGTGAATGATGTTTGGCCGTCCGGATTTCGTGGACGGACTTCCAATCTTCTTAGCCTATTTTTTGTTTGTTAGCTTGATACGGATGTCTGAAACTGAACAACCGGACATCTGAACTCTCAAAAATTTGTAAATTTGAAATTTTTTACCTTTTATTACAGGAATTCTTTTGGTTGACCTGTTACCTATCTTATAGATCACTAAAATAAATTAATAACATGATCTCTAAATTGATTCGATATCATAAAAAATCGGAGAGGATAATCGAATTCAATAAATTTATGCAATCTCCAATAGATGGTAACTGATAGATGGTTCAAAGACTTTTTTGGCATCTCAACAGCACATAAAACATTGGCCTCAGCATCAATCACTGATGGCTGCTCCGTCCAAGCTTTCGGCTGAGACCAGAATCTGTTGGCAACCATGGAAGGAAGATGATGGGGCAACCCCTGCTTTGCCGGCGGCCAGGGAGACCGTCGAAATTGTGGGCCTTCCACTTCACCTTTTGCGCCCGGAGGTGGTGATGGAAGTGGCGCGCTCGGTCGGCAATCCCTGTTCCGTCGTCCTACCAGCCATCGGTGCGCCAGACCTGTCGATGGTCTCGGCCGATGTTGAACGCAGGTCAGACACTCGTCTTCCGTCCTCGGTCACCGTCCATGCCGGCGCCGGCCATTTTATCGCTCACCTGCGGCGACCTAGGGGGACTCGTTCGTGGGCAGACATCGCCGCTTGCTGTGAGTCGATGCCTTCCGGTGGAGCTGGCATCCAGGCTGCTGCTCGGACGCCGACAGCTCAGGGTCACGTGGGAGGTGCACGTGGGAGCTGTACGGGGTCACCTTTAATTCAAATCCCCAAATCTCCATCACCTGAACCCTCTACCAACCAAGTCTGCACCCAAACCCCACCAAATCTCAAATCCCCGCACCTAAATCCCAAATCCCCGCACCTAAACAAACCTGACTCCACCATCCCGCACCTTGATCAAATTGACTCCACCTCGCCGCACCTGAACCAGCCTACGTCCACACCTCCTTTGCAACCACCTCACAGCTCTACCACCCGTAACGCCAGCTCTCCACACTCACACTGCTCCCCCCGCATACGACCTCTTCTATGCGGGACCGCGACCCCCCTTTCGTCCCCCTCCTGCTCCGGCGCCAACCGCTCACCTCATCCCGACCCCTCGCCTCGCCGACCACAGGCGTGCCCCTCCCTCACCGATCCCTCTTGGAGCCCCCTCATAACCCGTCGGTGTCAAATGCCTCTCCCCTGTCGCTGGCTCACCTGTTCGCATCTCCTTCCGGCGGCATGGATGCCAACCAACTCGCCACTCGGGGGGTGGCGGCCCAGCCCCGAGTCTACAGGCCGGCGATCCCGTGGCAGGCCATCCCGGCTGGCGCCCCAGTCGCACTCGCACCCGGCGACTGCTGCCGCTGATGGGGAGCTGGACGCGAGCTCGGGGTACCCTGCTAGCAATTTAGAGCTCCTTGCCGGCCGCCCAGATGATGAAGTTCAGAGGGTGGCTCAGATTGCAGGCTTTAAGCACTCTCGCCGGCGGACAATGGTGCGGGTGGACGCGCCCTGGAGGCTAATGGCCGCCCACCATCCAGCTCGGCGTCTTCTGACTTGTGCTAGAAATATCTCAAAGAGGAGGATATCTGTGGGCAGGATCTCGCCCACCAGGGGGATGGATACGGTGTCCTTATGAAGGTCCTTACTTGGAACGTTTGCGGCCTTGGCGATCTGGGGAGACGCCGAACTCTTGGCCGATATTTGCACGAGTGGGAGATCGACGTGGTTCTCCTCCAGGAGACGAAACTAGCAGACTGTAGCGCGCCCATGTGGGAACAGATTGGTGGTTCACGCATTTCGAAGCATATCTCCCTCAGCTCCGTTGGTCGGTCTGGGGGCTGTATCATTGGCTAGCAGGATGACCTTTTCACATTGGAGGACTCTTGGATCTGCAGGTTTTCGATGTCGGCCCACCTGAGACACCGTGTTGAGGGCTCCACCTACCTCATCTCTTGTGTCTATGGTCCGTGTTCGGAGTCTCTAAGGGCCACCATGTGGGAGGAATTATCGGATGTGCGCCTGCACCTCCCGGATGCCCATTGGCTGATCGGGGGAGATTTTAATGTCACTCTTGACATGGAGGATCGTCCCATCGATCGGATGGGGAGGGACTCCGGGGCTGTGGATTTCAGAGATTTCTTGGACTCTCATTCGTTGGTCGACTTCCCGGCCACGAATTGTAGATTCACGTGGCGGAGCACGGCAGCGCCTACTTCTAGATCACGATTGGATAGATTTCTCGGATCATTGGAGCTTGCTGAGGCCCACCAGTTGGCAGACGTCCAGCCACTGGATAGGCCATTCTCGGACCATACACCTCTCTTGTGGCAGTCCAATGATGGGCAGACCCTGCACTCCCTCTTCCGTTTTGAGCGATCATGGCTACTGGAGGACGGATTTCAAGACCGGGTGGCTGCATTCTGGCACAATATCCCCGCTTCAGACATGGCGGCGAGGACCCTCGCTTCCCGGCTGCACGGCCTGCGACGTTTCCTCCGGGACCGGAGGCAGATTCGAGAGGCCCGAGATGCGAGGAGGACTGAGGCTTTGGGTATCATCGCACGGTATGACAGGGAGGACTCTCGCCATCTCACTGAGATTGAGGTGGCTCAACGTAGGCAGGCTCAGGAGGTTATTCAGCATGAGGATAGGCTGGTGGAAATCCAGTGGAGGCAGCGCTCCCGGCAGACTTGGCTTCGGGAGGGAGATGCCAACACACATTTTTTCCACCTTTATGCGAGTTCACGCCGGCGGGCGAACATGATTGATCGACTTGAGGTTCAGGGGCAACTTTTCACTGGTCACCAGCATGTCGGGGCAGCTATTACATCCTTTCATCGGGAGTTCTCCAGGCAGAGGCCCACGAGTCCATGGAGGTAGTCCCCCGGGGATATCCCCCAGATTTCTGATGCTCACTCTTCTCTCTTATCACAGGACATTTCTGAGGCCGAGGTCACCCTGGCACTTTGGGACCTCAATGGCGATGCTGCACTGGGTCCGGACGGGTTTCCTATCTTCTTCTACAGGGAGTTTTGGTTGGTGGTGCATCAGGACGTGATGGCAATGATTCAGGAGTTCACCAGGGGGAATCGGGGCTTTGAGCGCCTCAATCGGTTCTTACTTTTCATGCTGCCCAAGCGCACTCCAGCAGAGCGTGTCGAGGACTTCAGACTGATAGCCATAACCAATGCCATATACCTCCTGGTGGCCCGAGTCTTGGCTAATCAGTTGCGGGAGGTCCTTCCGTACATCATTCATCCAGCCCAGTCGGCCTTCATTCGTGGTCGCTCTATCACCGACAGCTTCACTATGGCTTTGGAGATCGTCGCCCGGTGGAGGAGGACCGACCAACGGGCCTTCTTATGGAAGGTAGATTTTGCTAAGGCTTATGATACTCTCTCATGGGATTTTCTATGGCATTCTTTACAGCTCAGGGGATTTCCGGAGACCTGGATCGTTTGGATGAAGCGCTGCATTACCACGTCCTCATTCTCGGTCCTACTCAACGGGACTCTAGCAGGTGGTTGGGTTCAACCTCAGAGGGGCATTCGCCAGGGTTGTCCTCTCGCCCCTATGCTTTTTGTGATTGCTGTTGATGGCCTTGCTAGATGTGCTCAGGTCGCTTGTCAGGCCAGCTTGCTTAGGGGCTTCGCCGGCAGTTTGGTTCCTATGCTTCAGTATGCGGATGATACTATATTTTTTGTGGAGTGTTCAGAGCTGGAGGCCAGACGGGTTGCCATTTTGGTGGAGCTTTTTGGGGAGGCTTCTGGTCTTCAAATCAATCATGTTAAGTCTTCATTTATACCTTTCGGCATGAGCATGGAGGAGGCGGATGGCTGTGCAGGGGAGCTTCATACTGTCGTCGATACTTTTCCGATTACATATCTTGGCCTCCCCCTCTCCGACCGTCACATCACTTCACGGGGTTGGACCCCGATCATTGAGCGGTTGGAACATCGTCTTCAGGGGTGGAGTTCGAGGCTATTATCACGTGGCGGGCGTCTCATTTTGCTTCGTTCGGTTCTTTCTGCTCTACCGATATATTTCATGTCGGTCTTCAGGATGCCTGCGCTGATTGTGAGACGGATTGATACATTACGGAGCAGGTTTTTTTGGCAGGGGACCAGTTTGGAGCGTCGAGTTCATTTAGTGGCTTGGCAAGATATTTGCAGGCCCACATCTCAGGGCGGTCTAGGCATTCGGGACTTATGCCTTACCAACCGGGCTTTACTTGCCCGGTGGGTGGGACGGATCATGGGACCTGACCGTAGTCTCTGGCAGGAGGTTTTTCTCGCTTGTTATGGTCGGGACTTGTCCTGGGAGTCTAGGCCCATTCTACCGCAGGGGGCCTCATCCTTTTGGCGTGGTGTTGCAGCCTTTTCCCTGTGGTGCGCCCGTTCATGACCCCCTTGCTCGGATCGGGGGAGTATTTCTCATTCTGGCGTCATGAGTGGCATCCTGGCAGCCCTTTTGCGGTCTCTTTTCCTCGGCTATGGGCTCTGGCGACACATCCCGAGGCCACCGTTGCGGAGTCTTGGTCTGAGGTTGGTGGTCCAGGCACGGGTTCGTGGACTCCAGTTTTCAGCTCTTCATTATCTGACCAGAGGATTCATGAGTTATTATCACTGCATCAGAGGATTGCAGCCGTACGGCCGGACTCCTCTAGGACAGATGGGTGGATATGGGATTCTGCCTCCTTCTCAGCACGTAGTCTCTACCATCGCTTTCTTCCGGAACCCTTGGTATCTGATGCGCTCAGAGCTGACTGCTTACTCATATGGCGCTCTAGAGTACCGCTAAAGGTCAGGATCTTTGCTTGGCTCCTGCGGCGTGGACGGGTGCTCACGAGAGCATATAGGGCGAGATGGGCCCCCTTATCTGACACATCTTGCATTTTCTGCGGAGAGGCAGAGGAGGATGTTGGCCACCTATTTTTTGGATGCTCTATATCTCAGCAGGTGTGATCACAGATGGTCTTTTTGGATGGTTTCCCAGCATCGGCGGATGCATTTTGGCAGTCTCTTCGGATTCATGGGAGACAGAGGCAGTGATGGAGATTCTTTCTGGCAGCGTTTTTGGCCGGTGCATGGGCTATTTGGCTCCAGCGCAACCGAACCATTTTTGGGGGGGAGAGATGTCAAGTGGATAACATTGTACACCACTCTTCATTTCTTCTTCGGGAGTGGGGTTTTGGGTAGCCATTTCCATATTTTTGTCACTCTCTTCTTGAGAGCACTTTACCTGTACATGCTAATATCTTTTACTAATATATATATACGTGGATGACAACCGTAAGTTCTGGTGGTCATCCTTTCCCTTCTCAAAAAAAAAAATCAATCACTCCAAGAGTATCAATTGCAGATGCTAACTAGGCCAGCTGTCCGATAGATCGCAAGTCTGTGGGTGACGTCAAAATTTTCTTTGGTCATAATCTCATTTCCTGGATTGCTATGAAGCAAAGACTGTGTCTCGATCCTCGACGGCATCTAAATATAAGACCATTGCAGATGCCATTTCCAAATTCCTATGGTTACGGCCATTACTTGGCGAACTCGGCATTCCATGTCAGTCCTCTTCGATGCTACTTATTTGTGTGCCAACATCGGAGCTACTTATTTGTGTGCCAACCCTATATTCCATGCTCGGACAAAACACGATGAAGTTGACTTTCACTTTGTCTGGAATGAGGTCGCCAACCATCATCTTCAAGTCCGTTTTATCTCGATTAAGGATCAAATCGATGATCTCATGAGAAGCCATTGCCTTCGGCAAGGTTCCTGTTCCTGTGAGATCACCTCCGACTTGCTTGCAGACCCTGCTGGAGTTGAGGTTGTGTAATGAAACATGTCATACTATTCAACACAGAGTTCTTGGCCTACATGCAGCTACTAACTTTTAGCTTACGATCCTATTCTTTAGGGTTCCATTGCACTTGTTGCGTACTGTATATTTAACTCATTCGCCTATAGTCAGTGTGTGATTTTACATATGTTTACTTGAATCAAGTATGTAACACCTAAAATAACAAATCAATATGTATAAAATAATATATGTATCATAATCCTAATTAGCAATATTTTTAAAGCTAATAGGACTCTGCAACATCAAGCTCTCCCTCCTAAAAACAAATTCATCCTTGAATTTGAATGTGTGAAATGGTTGTGATGTGGTGGTTGACGATTTGACAAATGCGACACAAGAAGTTGAACGTCTTTTCTTTTTTTTCTTATGACCAAAATCAAAGATAATCAGTCTACTCTGAAGATGCGGAAAAGCAGGATATGATGGCAATGATACGAAGCAAACAATGAACAAGTAATCTCGGAATCCACCTAAGAACATTAGAATCCATCGATGGTGTCAATCTGCAGGTCGTTTGCCAATTTAATAAAATTAATAATTATACTACAATCCGCTAGAATATTTGGTATCCACCAAAGGTATCGTGAATCCACATGATAAAAGATCAAGAAGTTCAATTAGAAAAATGGTCAAAGTCTAATTTATTGCATATCAAATGAACTATATGGATGTTTACAAGAGTTTGACTCAAACTAAAAGATTTAAAATAACAAATAATTTTTTTCTAAGACAAAAATAAATAAATAAAATAGCTCATAATCATACTAATATTTTTTAAATTAATGGGACTCTGCTACATCATTACTTCATGAGACCCACTCCAATAACCACGCAAATACCTTTCACATACTCAAGGATGGATTTACGATCGTAGACCTAATGGGTGCAAAGTAAAAGATATAATTTGTAATATAATAATGATAGATTAAATTAAAATTTTGAAATGATTATATTTTGATGCATCAAGTATCTTACTACTGTCAAATGTATTATGAAAACTTCGTATGATAAATTCATTTGTTAATCAGCAAGTCCTGGAGAAACTAATAAAAATTGATAACTGGATGTGTTTTAATTCGTTAGAATTGGACGAAGACGTTCAATTGCACGCATCAAGTAATAAACTCGCTTCTTCTATGACACATGTGCAAATGTGGCATTCTCATCAGACTTTGACTGGTCATTGGTTCAAAACCCCATTGTCCACATCATTTTACTTTTTTCTTGTTTTTTTTTACCTTTCATTTTCTTGTCTTTTATTGTTTGATTTACATTTTTCACTATTTTTATAATCATATTATTCTTTAAAATATATAATAAATTAAAATGACATAAAATAGTATTGTTAATAGTATGACATTATAGTAAGTGGTATTTTAATATTTATTTATGATAATATTTTTTATTATTTCGTTCTTTGAACCATAATACTTAATATTAAATAATATGTCAAATAGATATATTATAATATTGAAATAATGGTATGACAATCATTGTGATAACAAGTGAGCATAATAAAATAATAATAGTTAAAACATTAAAACATGTGAAAGCTTCACCCCAAAAAATTTAATAAAAAATATACTACATAAATTTAGCATACTCTACAACATCATAATCTTAGAATGTATTAAATGAAACTTTTGAGAGTTTATAATTTGTAAATTTTAACTTATTAATTAGTCATGTTATTATAATTATTATCATTAAATTGATATTATATCTAAATTCTCTACTTATTGAATTTACTATATGATCCTACCTCCTGTAAAATGACTTTAGGCAAAAACTCATACTTGACAACCTTGATGTCAATCAATAGGAAAGAAGGTCAAGGAAACAAATGCAAGGGTTGAAATCACAATTACAAATCTATTCTGTGGAGTGAGACGTTAAGTAACATTTAATAATGAAATTCATATTAAATAATATTTTATCCAAAAGAGAAAAATGAATCAAGATAACTTCTTAAATGTAGTTTTTTCTCTGATTGAATGATGTTATATAATTAATGCCTACAAACTAATCCTTAAATTTAATTGGGTCAATTGACCTCATTGGTTGTTACATGGGTTCATCCCTAGTCCTCCAAACTATATTCATGATATGGAATGCCACCAAATATAGGATATGATGTTCATTAAATTTCCAACATTGCCTCTAAATTAGCTTTAACTGATGACAATAAAGTTCTTCTTTATAAACTGATTAGTAGTTGTGTAGTTACTATATTTAATTGCCACCAAATTAGTAGTTGTGTATGAGCAAGGTTTCCTTCAAGCTGTCCGTCTAAGATTCTAAGTCAGTGTTGCTTCCTTTCTACAAAACTTTCATGAGAATACCTTTAACAAAATGACTACTAAGAATTTAGTGAAATTGAGAAAAAAAAAGTTAACAATTCACCAGAATTATTATATTATCAAAAGCAATTGAAATAACCATATCATGCATACTTTGTTATTTCCAATCAAGTCATAGGGATATACCTGAGAAGAAAATGCCTAAAAAATGGATCACCTAATGCTTCTATCCAAACTGGATGGAGTGCATAAGAAGTCAATAAAGTTCTTTCCCATTTGTCCAATGAAAGGGACAGCAATTTCTCAGCATCTTCAAACATGGTCTAGAACAAGAATATTGTATTAATAAAAGAAGGAAAGAAAATTTATCAGAACATTATATTTGCACACAGAATCCATGAAGCTGAGTATACTCTACCAATGCTTGTGGCAGAAGTACCAATCAAAGTGCAAAAAGCCTGCACTGGGGTAGTAAGAAAAAGAGTGAAAAGGCTTCCATGTTGGTGATATATGAAATCAGATGCAGCTGGAGGTGTAGAAACTGGAGAAAGGAGCATTGCCGTAGTCTCTCCTTTATCTTGGCCATGTATAGACTACAAATGCACATACCAGAACTTGGTAACATGATCAATCAAGACCCGTAAAATAATCTAAACCCAAGAAACAAATAAAGAAAAAATGCTTTAGTTATTTCATCCTTCACATTGAAAATTATGAAGGATGGGAGGTGTAACCATGTTCCTAGCAACCCCATATATATATTTCGAGAGGAGCTTCATCTTATATGTTATCAAGGAGAGCTTTGTATATAAGATTTTTTTCCCTTCACGCAGGATCCGCACCATATAGATGAATTCAACAATTCATGTGGGGATCATATCACATAAGGATCACATGAGATAAGAAATAATCTTCAGATGAGTGATTGACTCTCTGTACAGGTGTGGACCATATGACTTTTCTCTTGTGAAACGACCATTAATGCCACTGCTTTATAAATTGTCGATCATTTGTGGATATATCAGCTGCAAGCCTCAAAACCTCAATTGGTCAGATTGGGTGATGATCACGAAGAGTAAATATTTTGTTGACCAATATGTAAGTCCTTTGATGAGGGGTTCAGACCAATTTAAGTATTCCATTGCTTCATGTCCAGCATCATGTGCCAAATCGAGGGATGCATACCATGTTTACCTTCTCATTGTGAAACCACAACCCTAATTTATAGCAAGCATGGATTTTCATCAGAGGTGCACTTCAACAAACAAGACAGCAAAGGCCATATGCCAACAAATAAGAAATTGCCCATTCAAACATGTCATATCGTGTAATTTCGGAATAAATTTAGCTCACAAAGCCTTCTAAATAGAATGCAATTAATAAAAAAACATCAAAATGTGCTAACCATGAATGACAGAAGATCTTTGGTGTCAATAAACATGCTTTGAATGCATGACTTTTGTTGCTGTCAATCACCCGAAATAGAGGTCTTCTTGTGAATGGTACCAATTGCAGTGGCAAAGATAATTTGACCGTGGTTAAGATGGCAATGATTATTCAACATTATAAAATGAGAAATGGGAGTAATTCCTGATTTGCAGTCCAAAGAGTTTCTAAGAAAGTATGACTTGAGCATGGAGTTGCCAAGAGTTTTGGAACCCTATGTTTGTTTATCTACTTCATAAAGGGGGGATCAAATATAAATTTGAGATTTTCTGAACTGGGTAATTGGTGTCTGTACATTACATCCTGGTATGGCCCCCCTCAATACATACACTAATCTCTTTCGTCGGAAGGGTGTGCACGGTGCTTAAGCAAAAGATATTTTAGAATGCCGGGGAGTAGAGGAGGCATCTAATAGTTACCTCCACTTCTATGAGAACCAAACCATAAGCCACCCTCATGACTTGAGTTGTTGACTTCAGTGTTTTCCTTGTTCACAAATAATAAATGTCTTGGACTCTCACAGGGAGAAGTGACTGTCAAGGGTGTGTCAGAATTGCTAAAACTTTAAGCAATATCATCAACATCAGTTGGCACAATTCCGAACGTGATGAAGGAACACCTTATTCAAGTTCTCCTGCAGTGTAAATAAAAATAATAATTAGGCCATTTTTCAGCATATAAAGATTGTTAACCTTTAGCAGAAAGATACAACAACATGATCCCATCATGAGGAAGAGCTCCAGGGAGAGGATGGCCTCGTAGAACAGGGAGGACCTGGAAAGGTAGTAGGAGTCGCTGGTGCGCTGGTACTCTCCGTGGTAGAGCTGGGCAATCCGGGTTGCGATCTCGCCGATCTCCCACCGCTGCAGGCCGGCGTCCACCATATTCTGGCGGTTTTCCTGCTGCATCTTCCCCAGCTGCGTGTGGAGCCTGAAAAACTTCTGGAAATCCTCAACGTTCCTAGAATTTTTCTGACGGGAGGTAAAAAGATTCAAGAATGAGAAGGATTTGAGCTACGGAAGCAAGAGTAGGTTTTCTCACCGACTGCGGTCGAATTTGGGGAGGTCGAGAACCCTGGAGAACTTGCGATCAGCCTTGTCGACGAGGGACCAAAACCGCTCCGAGACGGGAATGTGATAGGTCCATCAGAATGTTGCTGTTGCCGGTGGTCTACGTCTCCTCCATGGATGATGAGCTGTGCGCGGAGGGAGGTCGAGAGTGAGCGAGGCCCTTGGGGAGTCGTAGACGAGTTCCGACCGTGCCGGGAACGATGACGCCGCCGGCGACGATGAGTCCAATACAGAACTGGACGCCACTAATCGGTTGGTGAAGGGCCAATTGATATCATGGGCTTTCGTTTAATCGTTAAAGAAGGACCCAACTACGTAGCAAATTCTCGTGGATTACTCGTATTATTATTTTCTCTAAAAGATATCAATTTATAATGTTTTATCTTATAAAATAAGAGAGGTTATTTTTAGTTTAGGTTTTGGTTGAAAAAGACAAGAGAAAATTTTAATTATTCTTCGTAATTGGGACATTATTATTTCATTAAGTAAATAAAAAATAATAAGCATTTAAAAATATTTGGAGCATTGTTTTTTATTTGATACACGGAGTACCATTGATCGTAATAGTCGAAATTTGGCATTAAAAAGTGAAGTTCTTCTTAACTAAAAGTTGTATCCGACTATGAGAAAATTGTTAATCTCATTTGCTTATTAACTCGGACCAAGGCACCGAAGTCCACCCTGATTAAACAGTAAGAAGTATATTACTTAACATTTTCTATGATTATCTAGTGTTATTTTATTAGTATTTTAATATTTGTTAGTTTCATCCCCTGACTAATCCTATGATCTTTAATTAACATGAGAGGATTATGAATCCTGATCAAGGGCTTATTCCTAAATTATTTTTCATTTATAAAAGTGTTTTAAAGAGTTTCCTAGGATAAATCACACAATTACGTTTTCAAATTGGTTCTCCAATTTTCATTTGTAATCAGAACGTCAATCATTTTTTTATTTTCTTACACGATTAGTCTTTTGACCGATGATAATATGTTTTTCGATTTACTTTGCCTATGTGACTGTCACGAAAATTATTTCTCTTTCATCCACGTCATTAAAATATAATAAAAATATATAATAAAATAATATTTAAAAATAAAAATTTTAAAAAATGAAAAGGGGTCGGCGACCCCCTTCTCCATCCGCGCGGGGCAGGAGGCCGGCACCTCCCTCTCCATCGCCGGCGCAGAGCGGGCGTGGCGAGGGGGGCCGGCGCCCCCCTCTGCGAGCTCGCTCACCGGCGAGCTCGAGGAGGGTGATGCGCCCCCCTCTGCGAGCTCGCTCACCGGCGAGCTCGAGGAGGGTGTTAGCCCTCCTGTTTCTTCTTGCCCCACGCGAGGAAGTCGCGAGGGGGGCTGGCGCCCCCTCTGCGAGCTCTCGCTCTGCGGCAAGGAAGACGCGAGGGGGGGGGGGGGGGGCGCCCCCCTTTCTCCGTTCGCCGGTCATGAGAGAGAAGACACGAGTGGGAGAAAGGGAGAAAGGGGTGCCGCCGCACTCGTGTCTTCCTCGCCGCACGCGAGGAGGGCCGGTACCCCCCTCGAGTTTCCTCGAACGAGAAAGTCATGAGGGGGTCGGCAAGCTCGCCGACGAGGAAGATGCGAGGGGGACCGGCGCCCCCCTTTCTCCCTTCGCTGACTGTGAGGGAGAAACAGGGGGGCGACGGCCCCCCTCGCATCTTCCTCATCACATGCGAGGGGAATCGGCGCCCCCTCTGCGAGCTCGCAAAGGAGGCATCAGCCTCCTCTTTTCTTCCTCGCCACGCGGCGAGGAAGACATGAGGAGGGCTAGCGCCCCCCTTTCTCTCTTCGCCGATCGCGAGGGAGAAACTGGCCCCCCTCGCATCGAGGAAGAAACGGGGGTGCCGACCCCCTTGTGACTTCCTTTCGTGCGGAGAGGAAGACGTGAGGGGGCCGCCGCCCCCTTTTCTCCCTCGCTACCGATGAAGGGAGAAAGGGGGTGTTGGCCCCCCTTTTTCTGCTTCGTCGGCGGACGGCCGCCCCCCGCCCCGCGTCAATGGAGAGGGGGTGCCGGCCCCCCTCCCGGCGTCGATGGAGAAGGGGGCCGCCAGCCCCTTTCTATTTTTTTATTTTTATTTTTAATATTAGTTTATTATATATTTTATTATTATTTAATGATGTGGATGAAAGAGAAATAATTTACTTGGCGGCCACGTAGACAATATAACTAGAAAACCCACTATCATCGGTCAAGAAGATTAATCGTGGAAGAAAATTAAAGATGAAGGACGTTTTGATTACAAATTAAAGTTGGGGGACCGATTTGAAAATGACTCAAAGTTGGAAGACTAATCGAGTTTACTCGAATTTTGTGTGTTTTCAACAAATTAATATGATTTCTTAAATTTGTATATACACAAGTGGGAATAATCACCTTGTAAAGGAAACCATGCATCCACTACGTGGAGCTTCAACCTTTATCCGCTATAAATTAACAAGTGAAAATAGTAACCATCAAGCTGTTAGATTATTTAAATAAATAAAAGCTGTTAGATTATTAATATATATGTATATATTCAAAATAAAAATAAAATTTATATTGGGTCATCATATACTAGTATACGTTGGCCCGGTAGACTTGATAAGTCATGTGCTAATAAGTATCAACATAAATCAATTGTGAGATCATTCTGGTGATGCAGCAAGATTTCCGCTTGTTTACGATTGACTAAAACTTCAATTTCCATATTGCGTATAATTTGTGCTTCAAATTATACTTGTGCATTGATGCTTCTTAAATATTGTCTACATTTAATTATATCTATATGGAAAAGGTGACAATTTAACGCCAAATTATTGGGTGCTGCAAAACATTTGCAAAAAATCGTGTATGCCCGTCCAACCAAATGGCCTTCCACGTCGACGGCCTCATGCATGCAGACTGCAGAGGAACGCCTCAGCAACCCATCCCATGACGTAAACACCGATCGCTTCGAGTCCGTACGTTGAGCGGCAGCATGAGGATGCATGCGGTGAGTCTGCACGCCCGGCGTCGCAGCGCCGTCGGCGGCCGCTGCCCGTCCCCCACCCCCCACAGAGCGCTGTCGCCCCTAGCTCACTCGTCGCCGTGCGAGGTCGATGGGAGGAGCTAACGAGCCATTCCTGTCTATCTTGTTTGTGTGCCTCCTATTTCTGTGACTGCCGGACGGCGAGCCCGCATCTAAGGCATTCTGGCAGCCGCCGCCTCCAAGTCGGCCCGGCAGATGGGGCACGTGAAGTGCTCGACGAGCCACGCGTCGATGCAGTCGCAGTGGAACGTGTGGCGGCACGCGTTGAGGACCCGGACGCGGTCTTCCTCTCCGAATTCCTCCAAGCACACGGCGCAGTCGGTCCCGAAACCCTCAGCGGCCGCGGCCGCGTACGGGAGCACCGGCGACGTTGCCAGCACCTGGTGGCCGAGCCCGCCGGCGGCCTCGGGGTCGCAGGGGTTGCTTGCAGCGGCCGCCCGGTCGCGGAGGTGCTGGATGAGGATGCGGACGAGGAAGAAGGAGAAGATCCCGAGCAGTAGGAGGAAAGAGAAGAGCGTGGGGTCGACGGCGGGGTGCTTGGAGGATGGGTCGAACAGCGATGACAGGGACAGCGTCGTCGCTGCTGGCAGGTGGAGCTCAGGCGAGATCGGCGCCGGCGCCGACATGAAGCCGCCGGGAGGGTGTGCGGTGAAGACCGGGGAGAGCACTGGGAATCGAGGCATGGTCGACTGCGGCTGCGGCTGAGGCTACGTTGGATGGCTGAGCAAGGTCCGGGAGGAGGGCTCATATCTTGCGCGCGCCGGTCGCCGTTTCGGTTGTCGTTGTTACCTTCCCGTTTCTTTCGTTCTTCTCGTTGTTGTGTTCTGTTTTATTGGATATAACAAATACATTAATTAATGCGCCATTTTGTTCTGGTGGCGCTGTCGCAGTAGGGGAAGGAACCAGAAGACAGCGGGGTGGAGTGACGTAACTGCTAAATTGGACGCTAATTTGGTTACTTTTTTCACTAAATGGGTTCCGGGAAACTTTCTGATCATGCCATGTGTAGCAGTTTCAAATATCTTTCTAAAATAATTGATAGGGGGGTTACTAAACTAATTCTAATCCTGTGGCATAGTTAGACAACCACAAGTTCCGTGCAGACTGCAAACTGACAAATTCGACAAACATTAACTGAAACTGTTAAGTTCATGATTGAACCTCAAGAAAAGCTCGAGAAAAGTTCTTTTTTTTTTGGGTTGAAAGAAAAGTTCTTTTTCTGACCAGGATGGATAAGAAAAATGGGGGCCCTAATATTATATTTTACGATGATATTTTTTTTAATAAAATAAAATCGATCCACTTTAGCGATTTGACGAGAATGACGGTTTAAATAGTGAATAACGGATAGCGATTGCTGATTACCGGTTATCGGTTCAATTAAGATATTAATAAATAAGCGTTTGATAAACTTAGCTGTAAAATTAGCGGATGAATATAAAATGACATAATTTGACATATAATAAATTATTTAATTCAATCACTATACAAATTTTATTAAAATTTAATAAATAAATAATTAATATCTCAATGAAATAAAATAAAATTTCACAAGTAAATTTGTTATTAAAATATGTAAAAACTATAACTTTAATACATTTTATATAGTTCATACATGATATGAAAATATTAATTAAATTAATTTCAATATCCATTATTAATAAATAAATATTTTGTAATTAATTAAATAATATTATAAAAGGAATATAGTTGAATGATGATAAAATAAAAATGATAAAATAATAAGATAAATAAAAAAGTAATAATACATTTGAATAAAAATAAAATTGGAAAACAAATATAAACCTCTAAATATTAAAAGTTAAACGCTAGTAGAAGTAGCTTTTCAATATTTTCACTTAAAATGCTGAACTCTACTTGATTATGTGACTACTAAACAGATAAAATATTGTTTCAACTGCTAAACACTATTTTTGGCATTGTGATTTGATAAGCGGATAGCGATCCGATAGCGAAAATCAGTTTAACTAGCGTATAACGAATGATGATTAGCTGTTACAGATTCTAACAAATAAGTGTGTGATAAAATTAATGATAGAATTAGTTGATGAATATAAAATAATATAATTGGACATATGATAAATTATTTCATTCGAACACTATACAAGTTCTATTATAATTCAATAAATAAATTATTTATATCTTAATTAAATGAAATATAATCGTATAATTATTTTTTTGTTAAAATGTATAGAAACTTATAAATTTTATATAGTGCACACATGATATAAAAATATTAATTATTAAAATAATTTTTTATTCATTGCTAACATATAAATAATTTGTAATTAATTAAGCATGAATATAAAAAGAAATGTAGTTAAATTGTGATAAAATAAAAAAGAGAAAATAATACTATAAGATGATAAAAAAATAATGTATTTGAATAAGGGTAGAATTGAAAAAATTATAAACAATTAACTTCTAATCGCTAAGCGTTATTAGAAGTAGCTTTTCAATATTTTCATATGAAACGCTAAACGCTACTTCAAATATGACGTTTGAATTGTTAAACGCTACTTCAAATGCTACTTTTAGTGTTGCTAAATAGAACCTTAATCAAAGTAAAGCTACATCCTTCTAAAGTAGGAGGATAAGACTCTTAATTGTCTCACAATGACACACATGATAGATTTATTAATTTGTAAGCGCATCTTAAAAAATGTGAGTGATAGGAGAATTATTAGGTTAAAATTTTAGGAGAATGTATTACTTTTCATTTAATCATGAGGTCCAAATGAAAAGGATTAGAGATATAATAAACACATAAGTATTTGGTATACATACATTAAACTAAATGGAAAATTTCTTGATTGTGTCCTATCCAATTATGTAATATAATGTGATAAACTCCTAAATAAGATTACTTGAGTTAGGGACTCATACAATTTAACATTCACACCAAAAAAATGCAATGTAGTTAACAAAAATATCTAAAGCACTAGTTATGATGAGCACTTTTATGCAAAATCACAAAACTATCCATTTTATTATGTATGTATTATGAATATGCAAGAAATATTTGATCAGATTCCAACATTCTCATGCTTGATTTAATAATTCATTAATCAGGAATATTCATAAATCTTATTTCTTTATGAATAAACATGAATGTTTATTTTGGGTCCAATTAAATGTATGTTTCTTTCTTATAAATTACTACAGGCTAAGCAATGCAAAATAATTATATAGTAATAAAAATAAAAATATTATATTATTTCACTAAATATATTTTAACTAGAAATAAAAACATCTTATAAAAATTACGATTCATTGGTAATCATAGCTCGTCTTTCGGTTATTGAAAAAAATTATCTTTCTAGAGCTGATGATAAAATGTTCTACATATGAACACTTCAATCAAATGTCTTATTAATGCATAAGTAATCGATATTCAAAGGTTGTTTTGTTCTCCATTATTGCACATATTTTTTAGCTTAGGAAATAGGCATAATATCTTATACGCAAACAATAAAATTCTTGTGCACTTTAAATAATAAATATATCCTTTCATGAACAAGCTACGAGTTGTTTTGTATAAATATTTTATTCTCTTTTATCTTGTTTTTTGCTAAAATTCACATTTTCATAATAACAAATTCACATTTCTTTAATAGCTATCTATTCATGTAATAATAAATATATCATTATCATAATATCATCCACACTAACTTCTTGTTGTCTAAAATGATCAAGAGTATAATTTCTAAGAAACAAATGAACAAGTCACAATTAAAAATTCAAATTTTTTTCCATATGTTCCAATAAAACAATCATATACTTATGTGTACATGTTATTAATTTTTTGTTCATCATAATATTCATAACTTCATGCTATATAAAATGATCAAAGATATGACTTATGAGAAACAAATGAGCAAATCACAATAATAAGGAATTCCATTTTTCCCATATTTTACTAGTAAATTAATCATACACATAAATAAGCAAAGATCTTCTAATACAATAACTACACCATGCAATGGCATCTTGTAATAATTAACATGTAAAGATAAAAACATAAAAGTAATACCTATTAAACAAAATGATAAGTTCTTTATAGAGTTCTTCTATCTCATATATAATCTAATGTCATGAAAAATTATAAAAAGAATTAGTTGAGCTAGAAACTGTTGAGGACTATATAGCATTTATTTCTAGTAAAGAAAAAAATGTTATGTAGTTAATTAATTAGAAAAAATACTTAAACTCCCATTATGAAAATTATATTAATGGGATTTCCAAAATACCCTTTCATGGTAGAAATAATATAATTAATAGACACTATGAAGTTGTAACAACTATTGGACCAAACTCAAACAAAACCATCACTTTGTTTATTAACGCAATAATTTTGTAAATTTTTTATAAAACTTCCCCTAATTTTGTTTGATAGCAGTTTTGATCTCTTAATAATTTGTGACTAGAAGATCCCCTAGTTTTTTTACATATTTCATTCATAATACCTTTTACTTGAGACAATTGGTCTCTCGATTTTATGGTGATGTAGATTTAACAAGTAATGAAGAAACTAAAAGAAATTGAGGGTGCAAGTCAATGTGGCTGAAACAAAAAAGAACCTAAAAATATGTGCCATTTCTATCAAACTCGATATGGCAAAGCAAAAAAAGGGGATCATGGATCTTCGTGATTAGTTCTCTTTTAATTTTTCTGCTACGCCTAGTTTGGTTTGATCCTCTTCTTTCTACCCATGCTTCTACTGCCATTGAACACCTCTCCCCCTCATTTGCCCTCATAATGTTTCATATAAAACATTCCCAATATGACGAAAAAAGTGTGAGTCATGCCCTAAAATGTCCCTTGCATTTTGATTTCTTCGCTCATTGCTAGGTTTCTATAGCCCTCGCTTGAAGTTGTGATCACAAAAAATCTTTCCATTTCTCATTTATCCCTCTCTCTCCTACTTAACAAGTTCACTAATTAACAAAATGGTTAGAACAAAGAAAATATGAGCCAATTGGATTTTAGTTCAATAGTCACATCTTACATTAAGGAAACTTGAAATTGAAACTTCGTTGCCATTATCCGTTTGTTCGCTTATTGTTATTATGCAAGTAGAAGAAAAACAAGTGGCTTGTGGAATTTAGATCAACATTCACATCTTGTTCAATGCAATTTGGCGGCTGCTTAAATCTCATTTTCATCTTTGTACTTCGGAAGTAGAAGAGGAGATAATGTAGTGCAACAATACATGAAATGCCAGGTGTGCTAATTGATCATCAATAGACGAAATATTAAATTCATTGTTGGTCTCTTCAAATATGATTAGTAGCATGAATAGTACCACAAGTTTTTATTGAGATGATTAGCATTGGTGAATACTAATGGCCAAAAGATAAGATAGAAATCGTAGTCTTAACTTCCAAGGAGGAAGAAAGGTCGACAATGGTAGAGGAAGCAAGTTCAGTGAGTGCAAAGCAAATTAGCCCATCGATTGAGTTTAGCAAAGAAATAATTGTTAAGGTACCAAGGGCATAATCTCCCTTTTTATTTTATCTAATTTGGATTTTTTTGCAAGAGATGCCATCTTTTTATCTTTTTTCCTCTTTTTTTGGATGTTTCAACCAAGTTGACATGTCAAGCCTCCACTTCTTTCAAATTTTTTATTTCTTTATCCACATCACCATAAAATCGGGAGACCAATTGTGTCAAGTAAAAAGGATTATGGATGAAATACATACAAAGTTAGGTGATCTTTTGATTATAAATTAAAGATAAGGGATAAAAAAGAAATCAAGGAAAGTTAAGGAGCAGTTATTGCGGCAAGAAAATAGGCATTTTGTGACGAAGAGTTTTCGACAGACAAGAATCCTTCGCATTTTTTGATGGCATTTGCGACGGATAAGAAAAACCTTCCCAACTACTGAGGGCCAATAAATTCTTCGCTTACTACAGATGAAAAATTCCCATCGGTAAGTTAGCGACGGGTCTAGGCTTAAGAATTATCGAGGAATTTAAATCCGTCGATAATTTCGAAGGCTAAACTTGTCGGTAATTAATTTATAATAATATTATATTTAATATAATATAAGTATATATTTACTATTTTATTATTAAACTTATCGACAAGTCTAGCTTTCAGATACTTTCGAAGACTATATCTGTCAGTAATTAAATTTAACATTTTATTATTAATATTTATAATGTAATATAATACTTATATTATTTTCTTGATGCACTAATAAAAGAATGTACTAAATAAGTTAACATTATTTTTCATTTTCTCATAATTGTCTTTAATATTTTATCTTTTTACTCATTTTCCTTTTAATATATATATACATATATAATATAGATTATAAATAATTTTATAATATAAAATTGATAAATTTTAATAAAATGATAATATTTTAACTTCCTATCCAAGATATAACTAATTTTAATCATAAGTATAAATTTTGGATTACATCTTAGGTTCACAAAAGTTATTTTTTGTAAAAAGTACATTGACAATTAGTTATATTACATAGCTTGTAGCCATGACATAAATAGAACATGTGTTAATACCAAAGATCTTCTAATTCATTAACTATGCAGTGAGATGAAAAGTTGTAAGTATTAGCATGTGAAAATGATCACAAGCAAGATACGGATATAAATACAACTTCTAAGAACTTTTTTCTGAAGTTCTTCTAACTCATATACAATTTCATGTTATGAAAAATTATAAACAAGAGTACACTTAAGAAGAGACATATAAGATGTATGTATAGCTAGCGTTCTTTCCGCTCAAAACAAAACTATTTAAACCTATAGTTAACTTACTATTGATGTATAGTGACGAAAACTACTTTTTTCATGACAATATTTGACCAAATTCCGACAAAGGATTATATATATATTATCATATATGGCAAAAAATCACGTGAGATTTAACCTCGTTTAGAGAGGCTGATTTTTTTCTTTTTCTACATGATTTTAACCAAACAAAAAAAAAGCGCATAAGAAAGTCTCAATTGTATAAAAACCATTTGACGTGTTGAAATGAGATATACAGAAAAGTCATTCCCCGATTTGAAGGAAAGGACCATCAAAATTTTATTTTATTAGCATCATGTCTAAAATTCAACTTGATCAATGTTATCCCCACTCATTTTTGGATATTACTCGCTAACCTAAAGTAATCAAAATTTTGGTTATCAACTCATCTTGGTCGCTGATTTAACATGGCATGATGTAAAAAAATAAACCAATTTAAATCGGTTAATACAATAAAAATATGTAATTCTATTTATCATGTTTTATATTTGACATTTACAAGTCTTTTACGACCTGAATTGATTCACTCATATTGATTTTTATATCGTAACTCATTACTACGACGAATATGCATCAAATAATCCAAATAAAGTAGACAATATATATTTTCCTATAAAGTAGACTCATATTGTTTTTATGCACGATTAATTATTTTCCTATATTTTTCTATCGCATTTTTAGTTAACGTTCTTTCCGTGACAATATATATATATATATATATATCATATTTTTTTAATAAAGTAGACAAATTCAAGATTTTAATTACTTGAATAGAGCAAGGCAACTTGAACCCGGAATGCGAAACCGTCAGGAAAGCGACCGGGTCTTCCGAACAGAGAGGAGCATGGCGTCAGTAACTAACTAATTAAACCGTAAACGAACCAAAATAAATAAATAAATAAACCTTTTAATGACCCCTTTTTATATTTGCTTAACCCTAAAAGCTTCTGTAATCACAAACATTACTTTTTCTTATTTCTTGCTTTTCCTTGATCGATCCAAAGATCTGAACCATGCAGAAGGATGCCGGAGACTGCATGGAGTTCTCTGCACTCCAGAAGCAGCGCAGCCTCTACGTGCCGGAACTCCCCCTTTGCTTTCAGGTTCGTCTTCTTCTACTTCTTCTTCTTCTTCGTCTTTCTCTCAGCTCAGCTTCTGAGCAAACACTTGCAAGCATGCATGCCTGGTTGGTTGCACGAGGCTGCAATAGAAGATCTAGCAGCTTTTGCGTGCATTGAGAAATACAACTTTCATGTTTATGACGTAAGAATGAGTTATATATATGTGCAGTACATCTGCAATCATATATCAGATTTGGTCGTGGAGTTGTTCATATAAAGCTCCTTGTTATAGTTTGAATGGCAACTTGTCATATATACTATTTGTTTACTTGCAATCTACAGCCAACAGGTTACTCACGTTATTACGTGCGCATATGTTCTGATTGCAGGGATCTGGGGTTCAGGTTGAGAAGGGTGATGCCACAACTGTCTCGGATCCTTTGGATGCTAAATCTATCAAGAGGTCCTTCCCCATGACGTATGGCCAGCCCTTGGCACACATTGTTAGATCACCCAACGCAAACCCTCAGGATGCTACCAAAAAGCAGTCTTCCATGAGGTGATCAGTGCTTTAGAAATTGATGATCCACAAACAAATGTTGAACAGAATCTTCAGCCATAACAGTGTATGATAAAATGACTCAGGGTTGGTGTAGTCTTTTGTGGCCGTCAATCCCCCGGAGGGCATAACGTTATCTGGGGGCTTTATGAAGCCATGAAGTCCCGTGATCCGAATAGCACCTTGCTCGGATTCTGCGGTACGCAGACAGTTTCTTTTTCCAGAGGGATTACACTTATTGTGATTTCTTCGTTGTTCCTGTCGGAGATCATAATCATGTACAGAATGAATAATTATGTACAGAATGAATGATTCATTTTCGTATATACATTTTTATCCTTAGAAGTATACTGCATGAATTTTGATTATGTTTCAACTAATGACTGTTTCACGTTATCTTGATGATGCAGGTGGAACTGAAGGTTTATTTGCACAAAAAACAACAGAGATCTCAGAGGACATGGTCAGCAGATATCGGAATCAAGGTTTAATTTAACTCATTAGTCATTAAATAAGTATGGATGAACAGAATCATAATTCTGCGTTATTTTCTATTTCTCTGTACCTTAATTACGTGGATCATTAGCTACAGAGAAGCATATCACGAGGATATCTGAGAAATGATTTAAGCAGAATCTGTGTTGTACAGAGTGAGGGCTGAGATATTTATTATTTTATGTTATTATTAAAGTTAATAGTATACTTTCTGGGCTGTATCTCTTCACAATATATATTGCATTGTGGTGTGACATCCAGTTAATTATTCCAAAGTACACCTAACTTTGTTGGCTTCTTATTTGGTAACATTCTGTAACACAATCTTTGAAATACTCCATCTGTAAGATACGCTTTAATCCTTTCTTAAGAAAAATGGAAAAAAGTGTATTAATAAAGTGTTCATCAATGTCCTGATATATGCTTATTATGAACTCCAACTTTTTATAGGTGGTTATGATATGCTTGGAAGAACGAAGGACCAAATAGCAACAAAAGAGCAAGTGAATGCTGCATTAACGGCTTGCAAAAATTTGAAACTTGATGGACTTGTGATCATTGGAGGTAACTTTTACTTCGATGTTGTGATTTAAATAAGAATAGTGTCTTCTTAACCTCATCCTCTGTATTTCTGCCATGAAGGTGTCACATCTAATACTGATGCAGCTCAGCTTGCTGAGACATTTGCAGAAGCGAAATGTTGCACGAAGGTGCCTCCATTTCTTCGATTCTCTACAATTTCTTAGTTCTGTTTATACAAGGATCTAAATGCGAATTGCTCCAATTTTAATTAATCGTAGCATCAATTCTCTGAGAGATGTAGAGTCATTATTCATCCATGAGGGGTCACAAAACGGTGATATAGCTCTGAGTTTATATGTAAGATATTATATTATTATTTCTATGTAGGTCATTGGTGTTCCTGTCACCTGCTATGGAGATCTCAAGAATCAATTTGTAGAAGCTAATGTTGGATTTGATACTGTATGCAAGGTAGATAACTTGTTTTCCTCTTTCCTAGAAGACAGATTCAAGTTACAAGATCTATTTTCTGTTCTCCACATTCCACCGTTTAAATGAGCACATAATTTATTCTATCAAACTCGAGTCTTTGTGTTTTCCTTTCTTTCACTTGTAGAAGCCAAAACATCTTACATATACTATGTGCTCTGATATCTTCATTCCTCAGGTGAATTCTCAGCTGATTAGCAACATATGCACTGATGCTCTTTCTGCTGAAAAGGTACTTGTGGTTTTATCATTTACGTTACTACTTTCTAACTAGTTTATGCGTAAGGAGGTCTTCACTCTTTTCCGCTAAACCTGTGAGTTCATATATTCTAACTGTGAGAAATTGAATTCATGAAGTGGTTTTAAATGCCTCTAAAACTTAACTGGCGGTTCTCCAGAAATAAAAACTTGACTAATAGCAGTGTTGTTCACAGGTTTTCTTTAACACAGTTCTTTTTATCATGCTTATATCAACATGTAAAGTGTAAATAATCGCCTTTTTCAGCAAAGTGACATTATAGTTATCTAAAAATTAGTTCTTTTTGCATGATTCAGAAATCAATCACTTTTTTTTAGAAATTAATCACTTTTTCTTTAGAATTCAATCACTTTTTTTTAGAAATCAATCACTTAAACATAACTGGTTGTGCATCAACCTTTGAATACATCTTCTCTGACCTTGAAGATTACTTAAGATTTCTGTGTGTGGTTTCCAGTACTACTACTTTATTCGGCTGATGGGGAGAAGAGCATCTCATGTCACTCTGGAATGTGCTCTTCAGTCTCATCCAAATATGGTATGTTCAACACAAACATTCTTTATGATTAACTGTTATGCCAGTTTAACTTGCAAATTGGGACATTGGATTAGGTCATTCTTGGTGAGGAGGTAGCGTCTTCAAAGCTCACGCTTTATGACATAACAAAATGGATCTGTGATGCAGTTCAAGCAAGGGCTGATAAAGGTTCTTTGCTTAATCACACCTAAGTATTTGGTACAGAAATCTTGTCAGTGAAAAAAATATTACATAACCGCTTCTCAGTAGCATTGGTACCTGATGCTTTTATTAAATAGTGGGACTGATTTCCTCAAAATATGTTGGACCTTTTTTCAGCCCAAAAAAGTTAACTGTTCTAGTGTCTTTGTCATGATGCATATTTTGATCATTTACACAGACCAAAACCATGGTGTAATTCTGTTGCCTGAGGGGCTCATTGAAAGCATACCTGAAGTTTATGCCCTCTTGCAGGTAATTAGCATCAAGCCTTAGGGTCTTAGATGAGCAATTAATGTTGGTTCCTTAACGGTCCATCTTGATGTTGGCAGTGTGTTCCAGATCAATTATTAATTCTAAGGTAATTTTTTTTTCAGGAGATACATATTCTTATAAAAAAAGGAGTTGTCATGAATGACATCTCAAAACAATTATCCACTTGGGCTTCTGCACTGTTTGAGTCCATGCCACTATTCATGAAGAAGCAGGTAATGACAAATCTTACAAAGAAAACCTCACAAAGAATTATGTCAGAATTTGGCATGCTTGAGAAGTCATGTCTGTTTCAGTTTTTATACTTTTAGTGGTTTGCAAACTCTATTTGATCCCCTATTATGCATCAGCTTTGGTTTCCTTGAGCATAGTTTCCCATCTTGCTGCGAAAACTTCATTCAAGAACCTGAAACTTTCTGTTCTTCTGTTCTTTCCTTGTCCTTCAGCTTCTTCTTTTCCCCGAATCTGATGAATCAGCACAGCTGTCTCAGGTGGATTTCAAGAAAATTATACTTCAATAGTCTGCATTTATTAAATTGCCACGGATATAATTATGCCTATTATTCTTTTCACAGATTGAAACTGAAAAGCTATTAGCTCAACTAGTGGAGAAAGAGATGGAAACAAGAAGCGTAAGTTGAGCGAGATATTGATTGCAGGGCCTTTTAGAAGGATGTGTTGTCTTCATTGTCTTAATACTCTAATAACAAATGCAGCTTAATGATCAAGATAATTGTTGGAATTATATCAGAATGATAGAAGTTATTAAGTAACACTACATCATAATCTGATGTCTCATTTCCATTTTTTTCTAATCATGATAATTCGACCATAATTACCTATTTTGGTAATGTTCTATTAGATTGTTTATTTTTTGCTTCTAGCACCAGAGCATATTTCAGTTTCATCTTTTGTTTTGGTAAATTTTATTTATTTCTTGTTATATATGTGGAGTCGCAGAAAAATGGAACATACAAAGGCAAAAAATTCAATGCCATCTGCCATTTCTTTGGATATCAAGCACGCGGATCAGTTCCCTCCAAGTTTGACTGTGATTATGCATATGTATGGTGTCATTGTACATCAATATGTCCTACTTGCGAATTTTTTTTTCTATTAATCTACCCACATAATGAACTTGGTTTATGCTTGAATGCAGGTGCTAGGCCATAGTGCTTATCAACTTCTAGCAGCCGGGCTAAATGGTTATATGGTGACAGTAACAAATTTAAAGAATGATGTCTTGAAGTGGAAATGCGGTGGGGCACCATTCACTGTAAGCACATCTGATATGTTATTCATCAATGGTAAAGTTTCTAGATGGACCATATACCCATCTGCTGATGATAACCATAAAAGATAATTAGGAAGCATAAACAGTATTGTCATCGAACTTGAAATTTACTTCTGAGTCCTCACTGATCACTTTTATTTGGAGAATTGTAGGTTTTAAGCATGACATTAGTAGTAAGAACTTGGGTACTGATAACTTGGACTGTATCTTTACTTGTCACTGGTGTTCCTATTTTGAAAGGTGTTCACTATTTTGAAAGAAACATGATATGTTTATGATTTTGCACACATCTAAGTGCCCTCGTTGGCAGGCTACGATGTCAGTAAAGCAGCTATTACGTGGTCCTGGATCTTCTTCTATCGGTAAACCATCGATCCATCCAGTTGGAGTAGACCTGAAGGGAAAACCATATAAGTGAGAATGCCAACTTTCACTTGGATTTTACGGTTGAAATTATTTTCTATTGTTAAGTAGGCTTCTTAATAATCTGAATTCAATGAGCTTTACATCACAATTCCTGCATGATATAAGCATACTTTGAAATGTGAGGAGACATTGATTCACTTCTAGTAGACAATAGTTCATTCAAGTTAAGAAATCATTCTAATATACTTGCCTAAAAACTTTGAGCATTATTAAATGGTGTACCATCTGTTTTGCAACAGGTTGTTGATGCGTGATGCCGAAAAGTTCTTGATGGATGACTTGTACTCGAATCCAGGACCCATACAATACAGTGGACCAGGATCTGATATAAAAGCTGTAACTCTCTGTGTTGAGGATCAGGACTACATGGGGAGGATAAAAGAGGTGCAAGAACACCTTGAAAAGGTAATATATACTAAGTTGGCATGTTGCAGAACCTCTTTCTCTCAAGGTTTCCTAGATGTCTGTAAAGGTTGGTTAGATTTCAGACCCCTTTGAGAAGGAATGATGAATGAATCATGATAGTTTTCGCCTCCCTTGGAGAGTTCTTAATCATGCCCTCTGATTTAAGCATCAAAGTACTAGTAAATAATTGCACCCAAAAAGAAAAAAAAGTACTAGTAAATAATGGTTGTGCATGATAACACAGTTTGAAATACATCGATTGAGATTACTGTAATGCTTGGGCGCAGGTGAGAAGCATGGTGAAACCTGGTTGTTCACAAGAGGTCTTAAGGGCTGCCTTGAGTTCTATGTCCTCAGTTATTGAAGTCCTCACGCTCATGTCACCAGGTGCAAAAGGCGCTGCCATCTAGTTTAGTGGCTTGATCCAGATGTCAAAGTTTCTAATGCTGAGAAATCAATTCAGATGAGTTTTGCACCTTTCTTTACCGCTGATATTAGCAGTTATCCGTCGCAGATGAGATTACTTAATAGACTCTGATATCTCATAGCATTTATCAGAGTGTTTCATGTGAATGAGCTCAAACTGTAGCTAGCAAAGAGTTGATCACTCCCAAAGTAGAATTTTTTTAACAGAATAATCCGATCAGTTTTGGCTACAATCTTCTGACCTTAATTAACTCTATCATCATATCATTTTCTGTCAATCTTCTGACTTTATATTTGTTATGTCAAAACTGTTTATTGGAGCAATTCTTCCAATGTCAAAATGATCGAGTTTTTTGTGCATGCAAAAATATATTCCAGTGATGCATAATATTGAATAGAAAAAACCGTAAGAAAGTGGATTCTCAATTATCTACGACGTCAACGTGAAAAAAAATGAAAGATTTATATATTAAGATATTTTCTCCGGCGATTATATATTAAGATCTTTATAAATGAGAGGCAAATCTCACCGTTACAAAATGAAACGCTCGCCGTTATAATGCCTTCGTAACGGGCGGATCAACCGATGCTTGGGATGGTTTGAGTGAAGCGGTTGCCACTTGCCACTCCAGGCTGATAGCTAAGAATGTATTTCCAATTTTAACCCTATTGACCACTCGGTCCATCTACTAGATCGATTGATTTGTCACCGTTCAATTCTCATCGGGCGGAAATGATACGGAAAACGGTCAATAAATTTCCTTAAACCTTGAGGTTATTATGTAAATCGAAATATAAAGATCCAGGCGATAATAAATTGCCACGCCGGCAGCAGCTCTCGCGCACACTACGAATCGTCTCGTTCCGCTTCCCTCGAGTTCTCCTCGCCGTTTCATCGAACAAGCGCAGCTCGGTTCGATGACCATGGCGATGACGATGGCTGCCTCGTCGCCAACAGCCGTCTCCGTTTCAGGTGGGTCTTCATCTCATCTTTCGCTTGACTATCTTTTGGTTGGTCCCGTGGATCGGTTCTTAGGGGTCCGAAGCTGGAAATTTGTTGTTCATTTCGATGCTCAGTTAGGATTATTTAATCCTCCATGTTTTATTCGTCGAGAGATGTACGCTTAGTTATTTACGTTGCTCGTATTTTTTGTTAATTTCTTATGAAAGGCCTGATCTTTGGTACAAGATTTGGGGCTTTAATCGATGGTGGTGTAGCACTAATATTTGTGTAGGGCTTTTTTTATCTCCTTAATATGCAGTAGCTTGATCAGTAAATCCATTGGAAGCTTCCGGTTTATTTACTACCCTATATATTGAAACATGAAGATTTTTCCCCTTTGAGGCGATGAGGTTTGTTTGTCTATTTGATAAGGAATGAAGTCTGTTGATTTGCTTGTGGTTATATAGACTTTTATATCAGTATTGTCCGACTTGTTAGTGAACTTTGGATACAAACCCTTCAGTCGGGGGTGTCCATCTGTGTAACAGTATGTGACCTTTGTGGTCATTAAGGGATGACAGTTATGGTCATTAAAGATTGTAATGAACATAAATAAAAAACGTGGTGAATGGGGAGATGCATAGATGTACTGCCGCTGATTAGCGGAACTAGGCATATGTCTGGATCAATGTTGAGCAGCCGAGAAAACAAGAAATCATATATGACATTTTTTTTAAAATGAAGTAGAATTTTCAACTTAAAATTATCAAATTAACACAAAACACAATGTCTAAGTTACCAAAAGCAAACAAGTTCTAACATCCAAGTTCATACAAAATAACAAATTGTCAAATGAAAACATTAAGAGCAAATGAACAATTAAACAAATGAACCAAAAGCCATTAACTTTTGTTACTTGTAAATATGTAATTTGAGATTGCATTTTTCGAATGCAAACATTAAGATCAAATGAACAATTAAACATATTAAACACAAGGAACAATTCGTACCCTTAGGCCTCAGCCCCTCAACTTAAATGTCTCACTCTCATAAATCATAATCTCATAGCAACTAACCACTAAGAAGTGATTCAAAAAATAATTCATATCTATTACTTGAGTTTTAACACATTAATTAAATAACAAGTAACAACCAGATTACCAGATGGAGGTGCAAACAAACAAAATTAATCCAACTCCCTCGGTTCCTCTGTTCACAAACACAGAAAGAGAGAGCAAGGTTCCTCTGTTTGCAAACAGACAGAGAAGGAGAGAGGGAAGATGCAAATGGTCACAAACACACAAAGAACGAGGGAGTGAGGGGGGAGGGCGGGCATACCAGCAGTGGTAGAAAGGGAGGGCGGACGGTGGCAGGTGAGCGGGTGGCTGTAGGGGCAAGTGATGCGAGCAGTGGTTGCAGCGATGAAGGTTAGCGGAGGGCGTCATAGGCGGCGAACAGTGCAAGCAAGCGTGGCTAAAGGAGGTTGCAACGTAAAAGAAGGAGAGAGAGGCTGCAGTGAGCAGCCACATAAACACAGAGCCAGAGGGAGCGAGGAGTACCAGCAGTGGAATAATGAGTGGACGGAGGTAGAAGGTTAGGTGGCTGCAGCCTACAGGGGCAAACAACATGAGCGGTGACTGGACGAGCGGTGAATAGTGCCATCAAGGGGTGGAGCAGCAGATGAACGAAGTTGGAGCAATGGCGTTGCAGCGTGAACAAAAGGGAGCCAACACGATTAGGGATTCTGCGATTAAGAAAGAAAGAGGCGAGTCATGAGGGTTATCAGGGAGGCAAACAAATGATTAAAAAAAGTGAATCGGTGGATGTGCGATTTCACCAATTCTACGCGCCAGCACACGATTCCACGGCGTGCCGAGCAAAAGCAATTCCAGTTGGAATCAAACAGGTTGCATTTTTTACAACATTGGTGATAAGATACCAGTTTGTATTAGTTAGTGGCTGGTTAATTAAGTAGTGGATAGTTAGAAGATATCATTTTGTATGAGTTAGTGACTGGTTAAGAAAGTAGTGGGTGATTAATTATATTTGCATTTTTGTTATAGTTATTGTAACTACCTTTGCATGTTATAAATACATGCATGGGTTTTAAATTTAGAGGAGCCTTTGAAATGTGTTTATCAGTTATGTAATTGGAGATTGGTCCACTCCATACGGACTTATGGAGATTTGTCAACTCGAATTGACAAGTTGTTAGTAGTAATTGTGTTTAAGATTCTTGCACTTTTACTATTAATAATAGTTATCCTAGTTTTGTTTTAGTTGTATTTTCAGTTTGTATCAATTGGTCTGGATGATTCCCAAATTAGTTGAACATTTTGTTTACGTCAATCAAAACTTGCTTATGATCAGACTAACTAAACCGGAACTAAACGAGCGACGCTGCCTGAATGTATTTCACGACTCTGGCCTTATGGCAACAAATTTTACTTGTTACGGGAGTTTTAGACAAGAAGTATAATTTTTGCTATGTGAGAATGTTGAATTAAGTACATACTGGATATAACAATTTTGGTAGGAATAATTCAAGCCACATTGTTTTAAAAAAAATCAAACCGCACACATATTGCCAAATTGATTGATATTCTTTGCAGAAAGAAAGGGTCTTATCTTCTGGACTTTCTATCATCTGAAACATTTCCGCATCATCATAAAGGGTTCCATGAAAATTGCATATATAGGAGATGTCTGACCCATTTCTGTTTCATGTGCTGCTTATCAGGCAAAATTTACTTGCACATCATCTTCATAAGATGAAGCCATTATTTTAGGCACAGTTCTAGCGAAACAAAGGATGTTGTGACATGCTATAAATGTCAATGCATCATATGTGACCTCTTTATGTGTACTGTATGCTACACTACAACAATATTTGAGTGGAATTGTTGGTCTTCTGATACACGTTTCAAACTCAAATACCAATGTAACTGTATCCAAAGGTCCAAGTAAGAACATCCGAGTTTCTTAAAAATATGTTAAGATGCTTTGTCAGGATTATGTGCGTGCAATACATGCACACAACATAAAATGATGGGAGGTAGAAGACCAGCGTCATTTGAATTATTTTCTGAAAACAGAGCAGGATTTCAATTAGAGGTGTGCCTACCTAGGGCAATGACTAATGGGACATATTTGTCCACCTATTTGTCTAGTTTGGTGTTTTGCGCACGGCATACCCAGTACCTAGCTTCAGCATGTTGACATATCAGACATGGTTTCATGTGAATCTTCCATGTTAGCTTAAAAGGTTCATAATGCATACCTTTTCTGTGTCTTGCAAACTTGCACAGAAATTTCTCATGTCGTGCAGGCATGTAGCAGTTTGGTTAGATATTTCTATACTGGTTGATTACTTGCTTATGGATCATGAGTTGTCATTGGTCTTAGGTGGAGCTAATTCAAAGAGGTATGCTCTCCACCATGAGAAGCTCAAGTCTATTGGCAATGGATACAATTCTCAGTTGCTGATCCACCAGAATGCAAAGCAATTAAGGAGTCGACGAAATTTGTCTGTGCATGCTGAGTACAGGTAACATATTCATGACATTAAAAATTCAACATATTCATGATGTTATTTTCAATGTAAAGAACTTCATTCATGATTTTCTTCTTTTGAAATCCCTGTGATATGGAAACACCATGTTTTCTCTTGGTTTAGTGAAGTTTCTCTTTTCTCTTTTCTTTGTGAGAGCTTAGATCACTTTACAAATCAGAAAGCATTTGGAAAATACTTGATTGCGAATATATTATTTTAAGAGTTTGCTAATCTAAATGTGTCACAAATGATCTGCTACCGCTCTGCACAATAATGTTGCCTTATATTTGTTAATGTCAATGAAGAAATTATTGTAATCTATAGAGACTGAATCAATATGTTTTATGGGCTTCTGTTTAGATGAAAACTTGTTTTCCAAACCATGGGAACTTTAAAATGAAATTGCTTCATGAAGTTCTGTTCTGTTTATTTGAAAGCTTCAAGCAATCTTCTGTGTTTCTGCTGCTTTTCTAGGCCTTCCCATTTTTATGTGTACATTTCAATCAACATTCTTTGTGTCCATTTAATCATGAACTAGTTGTTCCTTGAGTAGGCGTGCTAGTTATTTGAGACTTTAGTTCTCTTAAACTTTCTAGAGTAGGTATTCCAACGTAGTTGTACAATTAGAGTCACTTTCCTCTCTCATTATCGAAGTTTGGTTTAGTATTAGAATAGTTTCAACTTCATTCATTGCAAATTTCCTGCCAAGGTTGCTCCCTTCAGATACCTGTCACAGTTGGTCATCGCCAAATATCTATTAGAATTTTAGTTGATTGGTGATGCTGCTTATCTCGTGTTTCTACCTTGTAGTTTACAATATTAATTTCTTGTGCTTGGCATTTCTTCTTGCACAGTGATGGTTCCAGGGGAGGAGGTGGTGACTTTGTTGCCGGTTTCCTTTTGGGAGGGGCACTTTTTGGAACATTGGCGTATGTCTTTGCCCCACAGGTAATACTCTCTTTCTCCTGAACTTTTTGCTGAAGACATGTGAATCGTGATCATTGGCTTGGAAAGTCTCATCAGAACTTTCTCTGTCTTTTTTTTTTGTCTCCCAGATCAGGAGATCGCTGCTGAATGAAGATGAATATGGGTTCCGCAAGGCGAAACGACCAATGTATTATGATGAAGGCCTAGAGGTGATAAACAAATTTCAGTTCAACACACACTAGCGTCGTTTTCTTTATTTTTTTCCTTCCCTTTCCTTCCTTCCGTTGACATTTCCTGATGGTAACACCTCTATCTGGAATTTGTGAGCAGAAAACTCGACAGACACTAAATGCTAAGATCAGCCAGCTGAATTCTGCTATTGACAACGTGTCCTCCCGCCTGAGAGGTGGGAACAATGCTCTCACTGAACCCTCTGAAGCCGATTCAGAGATAGAAGCTGCCATGTAGAGCTTGTTGGAGCTGCAAATATAGATGAACTTCGATTGAAACATTGTTACGTCCTAAATTTGTTATTTGGGTCGTCGTCCTGCTACAATTGTATGTTGAGTATCGTTTAGGATTTCATTTCCTCCTTTCAGATGGGATTCTGTCAAGTTTGTCACTCATTAATCTGGCGCTTGGCTCAACATTTTGAATCCTGTGTGAATTGTGTTGTGATGCATCTTTCTTTCTTCTATTTTTTTTTTTTGGCTTAATATACTTCCAGGATCGTTCATATGCGTGGGCCGTGGTGGACCCTATGGACCGGCCTATGAAATTGAAACCCCGGTTTGAGCGTCTTGTCGAATAGCTTGAGCATGTGCAGCTCACGTGCTTCTAAGCGTTTCCTTAAGCCAAAAAGTTTATTCATTTATTGTTTTTATCTTGTCACCATCGTTATCACATAAGGCAGGACTAAAAGTTTGTATTTTTTACGTGAAGTCCTTGGTAACATTAATCAAAGGAAAGAAATACGATTTCTTTACGGCAGAGAAAATTATATATCTACATGTTTCTGTTTTATCCAATGATCAATCTACCTATCACTTCACAAGTAGTGAGTGCAATTGCCACATTTATAACTCCTTTTAATTATCATAGCATCATTCATATGGTTCCCTGCAACTTTCAAGGGCATATTATATTGAGGCCCCTAAAAACCCCGTCTCATACTATAAAAAAAATTAGCCCCTACGATACAGTTCAAAGTAGAATAGTTAACTTTTTTTTATTCTTCTTTAACTTAGTTGCGTAGAGCTTTTGGTTTGTAGTGATGACATGATTAGTTGGAATTAAGCCCTACTTTTTTTTTCTTGGGGTGCATGAAGCTGAGCATTATTAAAATTAGGTCCATGGTGTCCCTGGAGTGGCGTGCATATGCGTATGAACTAACGACACGAGAAAGGCAGCTATTGGTTTCTTTATTACCTAGTCTTCTCGCACCATTAATGATGATAGCTGTGTAATTTAACCTTTGAATTTGATTACAACCTAATTTAATAATTAATACTATTTTAAAAGTACACGAACAAAATCCTACTTCCAACGGATATCTAATACTTATATATCAAAATTCTGATTTTTTTCGTGTGGACTTATGAATATTAGGTTTAAGGAATCATAATTAATTCGGTTGTGTTTTACCTTTTAACAACAAATGTTTTTCCTAAATTTTAATCTAATTATGACGCTAGTCTTTGTTTCGTTCTAAAAAATAAAATTAATCAGAAAAGTAAATACGACATACTAGGCTCTTATTTACATTTTATATCAACCATAACTTTTATCATGAAATTTATTTTTTTGGAATATAATTATAAGGTTGATTTCTAAGTTCATCACATTTTGTTCTATTTTTTTATGGAAATTGGAGTTTACCTTTTGGCAGATTCCTGTGTACTGTTGCTCATGCAATCTGATCATTACATTCTCCCAAAGCCGTCAAAATATATGGAAGTCTTTTTTTTTAATTAGATTGCCTCTATTGGCTACTAATCTTATTTATATCCAAGTTAGATTGGACAGTTTTATATGTTACATATTGTTTACAGAACTAGTAAACTTCTCACAATATTATTTGAAGAATCTTCAATAGATTTAGGTTCCTCAACTGCCAGACATCATAATTTAACGAATTACGAACTAGATTACTCACGATCCACCTACTTCTCAACCTCGGAAAACAAAGAAAGAAGCACATATCTTTTGATACTAAAATCGTTATTTATATATGACGTTATTGAAAAATAACAAAAACTTAATAAAATCTCACCTCCAAGTGCAAAGAGATCCCTTATTTATATCAGAGACTTCCATGTGCTCTAAAACAAATTAAGGATTCTTGGTCAGATAGTTATCCAAAGCCAAATCCAGGCCGCGCCATATGATGGTGGAACTCATGACATCAGAAGAGCAAAGAATCTGTTCGATGGGAGCATAAAATATAAGCATTGAGATCTGCATGGCCAAAGCTTATCTGTTAGAGTGCTAGTTGTTCAAAAAGTTAACTAATAGATTAATGTAAGTGGGGAGCCAAAGTTGAAACTTTAATCACTCTGCGGTTAATCCATCCATCGTGATCTGCACCAATTCAAATTATCCGATGCCATTGGTGACTGCGACCTGGAGCCACAGATGTCCACATGAAACATTTCTTAAGACTGAGCATGAACTGAATATATATATTGCAGGTCGTCGATCGTCTTAAGGTCCATTCGTGGAAGCTTTCAGAAGCACCATTAGCGCTAATGATTCAAAAGTTAGAGAATTCTATACAGAGATCAATTAGAGTGGTCGTGTTTTCCATTGGTTACAATCGTCGTCGATCTTTTCTAACATTTCCCTTGGGTGAGAATCCTTTAGACATCATGCACATCAAGCGACAAGGATGAAATCTAGCTTTCACCAAATAATGGCAAAAAAACCAAAGGCTCTCTTTTAATAGAGTTTCTCAAAGAGGAAATAAAAAATAATTCTATATGAGTGGACATCTATGGAATTAAGGCTGCATATGCTATTTACTGAATGCATGTTAATTAAAGTTTTTACATCTGCCTGCATCAAGGAATGCATCATGTCTTTAATACGATTTGATGTGCATGCACAATTATCTCACTAGTTAATTAACTAACTCAATAAACATATAGGGCTTAACTCTTTTTTTTGTTCTTGATAAAATTATAGTAGGGTTTAGAATTAAGTTCTTGACTTACAAGAGCCAGCAAGACCGTATCTGGCCGCAGTACAACGCGATCCTTTCCCAAGTACATTTGGTAAAGCGACGTGGATCTACGTTTAGCATATGGGAGATAGTGTTGCTAGTGTTCTATGTGCCACAAACATTAAAAGGTGAGCAGCAATGCAAGCCTGCCTTCTATCAATTTGGTGTTAAAATAAAGTGGAATAGACTGATCTTATGTGGATTTCATTGGCTTACAGTCTACATATTAAGATTCTTGCAGTTTTAATTTGTTGATTAATAAATTAGGTAACCTAATTTCATGGTTGCAACCACATCATAATTTCACGTATAGTTAATTAAAGGTACATAGTTCGGACCTTATTTTCATATAGTCTAAGTTACTACTTGAACAAAATACTAAATGAGCTAGTTAATCAAGTTGCATATTGTAATAGGGCTAGAAGTTAAAATATGTACATGTAATTACTTTATCAATATGTTAGAAAGTAGAACTATGTTGAAACTAGGGCGTCGAGAAAAACAAAAATAAAACAAATTACACAGACAAGAAAGAAAATGAACAAAATTATTTAATGTGGTAAAATTTTGTTAGTCTATATAAATAAGAGGAAAATATTCATCGGTAAATATCTGTCATTGAAAATAATTTCACTATGAGCAAAAAAAATGTACAATAATAAATCTTAACTTTCATATATAAAGGTTCATACCGAAGAAATGAACTTTTGAGGTAATATTACCATAACATTCCAAAATATACTCTTGCTACGAAGAAATAAAGATATTTCTACAAAACCCCTAACTATGTGTTGACTATTTTGAGTTTGACTTTGATTACAATAATATTTATAAATAAACTATTATAAATATGCAAATATATTATAGTGTACTTCTAATTTAATAACTGTTACAATTTGATTATGAAAAAAAAAATAAAAGCCATTGTGCACGTCATTAGTCCTATCTAACACGAACCACTTACATGGTTCAAATGAGGGGAAGTAATTCTCCTACATGTTTTTATATCTAGTACGATAGATAATAATAGTGAACATATACTTTGTACTAGAATAAATTGTGTAAATAATGAACAATGATGTATAAGTAGAATAAATGGGATTCGATAATCAACGAGAATGATATATAATAAATACAATAATTTTAGATCAATAAGCAATAATATTAATATTTTAAATGTATTTTGCCCTGCGTTACAATTTGATGCATTACACTACACATTTAAGTATCAAGCTTTCATTAAAAGTATTTTCCAACTTCATCCATGTTTTAATGTTTGTTATGATAGGAAGATCTCTATGAAAAGTGTCTTTCATTTAGTATGAGTGTCTTTCCACCCATGGGGTAAATGTCTTTCAAATTGTATGAGCGTTTTCCAACCCATGTTGATTAACAAATATTGGCAATTAATCAATTTGGTGATGCTTATTTTTAACTTTTATTTTATTAACTTATTTATACTTAGATATTCAATTTACATAATCAATAAATATGAATGATAAAATATCAATACAATTTTAATAAAAAATGCAAGAAAAAAATCAATGTAACTCGGATCATATTGTAAAGAATCCGAGTCAAGTCCATGCGACTCTCAATATTCTACTTGAACTCAGGCCAAGTTCTTATGAATTCATGCAGGATAAGTTCTTACGAACTTGGTCCGATTGTGTCTATACTTGGGGTGTTTTAGACATTAGACCCGGTCTCCATGTTCTCATTGAAGCAAGTTTGCATTGCAAGTTTTTCAGAACCTTGTGCAATTATCAAAGTGACATTTGGAACAATTCTAACGCATGAAGAACTCAAAGAAAGAGACGTAATTTAATATATTATGAAAGTCATATACATGGATTAAGAAATTCATGCTTTTGATTTAATTATGTAGATTAGTTTTTTCTTCTAATTCTTGTGTTGGCCTTCTCGCACTTCCGTACACTCATGTCCATTGGTGAGGCTCAATTCTTGTGGCAACAAGAGTGGGGGAGACTAGCTGAAAGTGGAAGAGGAAGGTTGTGAATGGGGTGCTATTTATAAATTTGAGACTAGATATTAAATTTTAATTCAATTAGAACTATTAATTTGAATCTAAAGTGTACTTATTTTTTCTAGCTATATTTTTATTTCTTACCAACTAATAACTATGCTTTTTATTCCTTTTCAAATTGTTCTTTTATGTCTTTTAATTCTTATTTTTAATATATATTTAATAAAATAAATATTGTTTCACAATTACAATTCTTTATATCCTATTATATATTTCCAGTAGTAAAAATATGTATTGACTCAAAGTATATATCATATTTCCCTGCAATGACAGACGATTGAAGTCTTTCCCTTTTTGAAATAGATAAATAAATATAGAGAGCGCTTTACCAACAAGGGTTAGGAGAGGAGTCGTAGCGACTCCTCCTCACTTCAAGTCTCGAATTTAAGTTCGTGAATGCAGAATTTCTATTGGAAACTTTACTTATCACTGTCAGGCACGTGACATAGGACAATCTTACCAAATTAATTGGACTCGATGATGAGTCGGTATTCAATGCAGAATTTCTATTGGAAACTTCACTTGTCACTGTCAGGCACGTGACATGGGACAATCTTACCAAATTAATTGGACTCAATGATGAGTCAGTCTTCAATATATGGATTATGTGCATAACCGTTAATGACACACAAGTTGAACCGTTGGCATCATTTTCCAGGAATTGGCTACAAAAGAAATATAAAGAGCGCTATAAATTTAATTATTAGCTCTCTCTCTCTCTCTCCTATATATGTTTATGTTTATGTGTGTGTATGTATATGCAAAGCGCCATTTGCTTCACACCGTTTGAAGCACGATCTGAACCGTCAAGATTAGATCGGATGGCTCAGATCAGATGACATCAAATGTCTAATCCAACGACTCTCGTTCATCTCATGATACACTCCCCCCGCTCTCTTTTCCCCCTCTCTCACTGATCCACAACTCCTGCCGGCCGCCATTTCCCAGGTTGTCACCCGATCCACGACGTCGCTCGCCTGGCTCGCCCCAACTATGTCCTCGTCGTCCTCGTCGCCGTCATTGACTTCCAGCTGAGCTCCCTCCTCGCCCTGCTTGGTCAGAGGGCAATCTCAGATCGAGTTGCCGAAGATCGACAGAGGGAGACAAAGATCACCGTCGCTCTAGGGGTGAGCACGGGCCGGGATGACCCGGTCGCCCCGGCCCGGCCCGACCCAGATTTTTCAAGTTTTTTCCTGACCCGGTTACCAACCAGGTCGGGACCGGGTCTCATTTCCTTGAGACCCGGTCGAGACCGGGTCGGGACCAGGTCGGGACCGGGTCGGGATTTTTAAAACTCGGACCCAGTCCCGACCCGATTAAATATATTATATTAATATTAAAATATTTTTAAATAGTGTATTTATACTTATTTTAAATAAAAAATTATATTTTATTTGATATATATCTTAAATATACATTATTTTATATTATCATATATATATAATTTAATTAATAGTTATTATATTTATATAATAACACTAATTTTTTCCCTATTTTATCTATTATTTTATTTTTTTATGGTCAAATCGGGACAATCGGGAATTCCCGGTTTGACCGGTTCAGTTCCCTTTTTCGAAAACTCGGAGCAAACTAGGTCGGGACCGGGTCAGCCGGTCCCGGACCCGGTTTTGCTTACCCCTACGTCGCTCGCCAAAGTCCAAGAGAGAAAGAGAGTTCGCCGTCATGGCCGAGAAAATGAGAGAGATCATCATCATGGCTGAGAGATAGATCATCGGTGACCTCAACATTGCGATTTGGATGGCCGCTTGCCACCTTCATGCTCGATCGTTGGCGCTGCAGCTTCGAGACTTGTAGCCCCCAAGCACAATCACCGGCACCAGCGCCATCGCTTCCAGATTTGCAGCCCTTGTGCTCGATCGCCGACGTCGCCGCTTCCAAATCTATAACCCTCGCGTTCGATCGTCAGCATCGCGGCTTCCAGATCTGCATCCCTCGTGCTCGATTGTCGGCACCGCCGCTTCCTGATCTCATGAGATTTTTTGCGAAATGATTAAAATTTCGTGTACTATGATCTGAGCCATCCGATTTGATCTAGACGGTCTAGATTGTGCTTCACACGATGTGAAGCAAATGGCGCTCAGCATATACATTAACACACAGACACACACATATATACACACACACTCCTTCCTATCATGGTGTCCATCAGATTATCAACGGCCAGCCACAAAATTTTGGTTCAGTGATGCGTGTCGAATTGATAGCAAATGTTAGCAAGTGCACTAGTCGCTCAAATAATAAATGAATGAGTAAAGTTATCGTTCTCACGAGGATAGTTAATAACTTAGATTTTATTTTCACCTTATTAATTGAGAAATTAAGAAAATATATGATTTCGGATATGAATAAAAAAAAGATAATAAAAATAAAGGAAATGATCACCTAGAGAAATAATGATTTGATGATTAAGGCACCTAATTATCACCACTAGAATGTAATGAATTTTCTTAACTTAGAATTAGTTGAATCGATAATAAAGTGAATTTCTAAAATCAGTTAACCAATGTTTCAGGCTTTAACTACTATCTTATGAATCAATTAGAATAAATTAATCCTTTCAGTTTTTAATTTACTTAATTAAATCATAAGGTGCATTAAAATGGAATTAATATTAAGAACTTTTTCAAGTCACCTTAATAACTACACAAATTAGGTCTCTTTCGATTTTTTCTATTTGTGGCATGCAATAAGTAAGATCAATCCTAGAAACTATTATGAAAATAATCACTTCTTCTGAGATAGCAATCAAATCATAAATCATGAAATCAAAGGAAAGCATTAAACATGAAATTGCAATGCTATTAAAGTTTCAAATTAAACTAATATTAAGAAGAATTCAATACATAAATAGGGTTTTAACTAAGATGACCCTAATAAAGGAATAAATCTGCAACATCAAATCTAGAATAAAAATGTAGGAAAAAAAAAACTCTAGCTTACGCTAAGTGCATCCTCTCTCGAGTTTTCGGTAGAGTTTCGTTGTTGTCCTCGCACTTCTCCTCTTTCTAGGCTTCAAAATAATGCTCTAGGGATATTTTTCTAGTCCTTCTTCTGCCTCCTTTTATAAGTTTTCTCCTTCCCCAAGAAAAAAAAATCGAAAATATATCCAAAAAGTGGATAAAAATGACTTTAAAATGGCCTAACCGACCGCTGGCACGACCGTGAAAGGCTATTTTTTTGGCCGTGACAGTAACTTAGCCAAATTTCTGCTTGCAGAATCTTTCTGTCACGACCATGAAAAAAATTGTCATGGCCATGAAAATAATTGTCACGATCGTGACAGTCTTCTGAACTGTTTTAGGTCTTTTCTTGCTTTGATTTTGACGTTTTCTCATATATTATCATGAATAATTTCAGACTTAGGTCGAAATCAAATTTAAAGGAAATTATATGAAAACAAATCAAAATTCCTCCTTTTCTAAGCATAAAAACATTTTAAAATGTTAATCAAATGGCCTAAACTAATGCATGATTTTTCATGCATCATTCAGCAGGCGGTTCAACGACAAGGGTGCCTCAAAGATGGGAAAAATCAAACCTCCCTCCACCATACACGGTAACTCCTCCTGTTCGTGCCCTAAGAGCTCGTTGTCCATCATCGCCATTGTCGTCCGTCGTCGCCCCCGCCGTTCTCACCCTCGTCGCCGTCATCATCATCCCCGCCGTCTTCGTCCCAATCACCACCTCAACCTTGTTGCCCCCTCGACCATCACCACCCTAGGAGCTCGTCCATCGTCATTGTCCTAGGAGCTCATCGTGATCATTGGCACCCTCGCCGTCCTCACTCTCGCCCACTACCCTCGACCTTGTGGCCCCCTCCACCATTGCCGTCCCAGGAGCTCTCGCCGTCGCACCATCAACCTCAGATGCTGCCATCATCATCACTTCTATAGTCCTCATCCTCACCGTCAACTTGGCTCGTCATCATTCGTAGTACTCGTCCTTGCTCATTGCCCTGGATCTTGTCGCCCCCTCCATCGACATCATTGTTGCCATAGGAGCTCGTCCATCATCGTTGTCGCCCTTGCCTGCGGTCCTCGCCCTCATCAGTAGGGCACTCATGCCCTCGCTCACCATCCTTGCCGGCAGGGGAGTCACGATCTCATCACCCCATCACTACCATCATTTTTTGTAAACCAATCAAGTTTTGAAACATGAAAAGAACCGTCAAGATGAATTGCACCTTCTCCTTCTCACCGTCCATCACGCATCCTAAGTCTGCCACGATAGGAAGGAGCATCCATCCATTAAAATGAGGTGGACGCACATTGAATTCATACATACATACATACATACATACATATATATATATATATATATATATATATATATATATATATATATATATATCCATTTGGATTACAAACAAGGTTTGTAGTAAGGCCTTGTTCCCAACTTTTTTGGCCAAACACCAAAAATGTAAGAAGATGAGCTTCACAATAATAATGATGGAATTAATTAATTTTGTCAATTCATTTAGATGATCTCACACTTGATCTCTTGAATTAAATGATTTCAATTTATTGAGTTGGCAAACGGGAACTACTATTTAGGGGTCGTTTGAAAACAGAATCGCGGTTCCTCCTAAGTTCCCGGTGTATAGTTGAATTGACAAATTAATTTGGGTTGCATTTAGTTGGAGTGAAATTTGATGATGAGGAATAAGGTGGTTGATGTAATAGGAAAAAACAGATGTGATGAGTGAATATTTGGTGAATTTTAAATTAGAAATAATTATTATAATTGTGAAGTATAATTTTATTATTAATTAAAATAAAATTTTTTATATAAAAAATTTTATTAAAAAATATATTATTTAAATATTAAAATCATTTTTAAAATTAATTATATTTAATGAAATAATAAGTAATAAATAATATTATATTAATCTTTTATTAAAATTATTTTATATTTATTAAATAATTTATTTTATAAAATATATGATGCGAGAGAAAAGAAAAAAAGACAATGAATTTTGAAAAAAATCATCACGTCAAAGTCAAATGAAAAAAATGGAACACCTCCGGTTTCACAAAAAATGGTAGAACTAGAAGGGTGAAACCGAGATCACATTAATGAATAGTGAAAACTAATTTCAAAGCGGTCTCGGAATCTAATTTCAAAGCGGTGTTTGACAGAATCCACCTAATTTCCGTCCGATTTTGTAAACGAACGACTCCTAAAAATAATTAATATTTTTTTCTGCTTTTGAATTCTGAATAGTGAAAACTAGTTGAACATTAATGAACACAAAAGAAAAGGTAGTATGACAGAATCCATCAGTCGCTGGCTTCTTGCTGTTTTGCCGTTTCTTCCACTCATTCCCTACTGCTCGTTTCACTTCTGCTCCCCCTCTGCAGCTTCTGCTGCACCTTGGCCGCCTGTGGCCGTCTATTTACCGACGTTACTCCCAAAGACAACGACACATGCAACCTAAAAGCCCTCCATTCTGCTGCCCGAGATTTGCGGGCGCCTCTCTCTCTCTGTGTCACTTTCCACTGCGTGTGCTTCTGACGAGAGAGAGAGAGAGCATGTATAGGGGAGGGAAGCATTCCCGATGGATGACCTCGTGGCCGACAGCGCTGTGCGCTGGCGCTGCCGTGCCCTTGCCATTTGACTCGGAGACCGCACGTGAACTCCTCACCCTTGGGTTCTGCACCCACCTCCCGGTTCCTCTCTCCGGGGTTCCGATCCCCACCACCATTGCCGGCCCTCCATGCTTTATTGTCTCATTCAGTTTCCTTTTCGGTTGATCCTGAGAATTAAGTCTTTAATCAGTATTGCAAATTAAGAAAGAGATGGTATATCTTAATCTCGTCACACACAGTTTAGTAATATTTATTTCAATATATCACTGCAATTTGTTCCAGAAAAAAAGGAAAATGTAAAGAAATGAACCGTAGGTAAAAACATGCATACATGTACAATCAATTAATTCTCAAGATTAATTGAAAAAATAATTGGTTATACTGGTCACCTCAGTCAATTGCAAAGATTCCTAACATATCATTCTCTCAATCTAGCTACAAGATATGATGGACTATTATATGCTTGTAGCAACTTGCTATCGAAGCTTACCACAGCTGCTTAATTTTCTTGTAGTACTCATCCTCCTCTTCTCCCACATGATAATGGATGAGATAGCAAGAAGATTCAAACATTGATGACTAAACCTAGTCAATAATTAATATGATAGAAGGCTAAAACTTATGGAACAAGGAAAGAACCAAATGCGTTGAACATTGCGGCGAAGAAGCGTCCTGATCCATTTTTGCTTTTAGCAAAGATGAACAAATTAAAATTTGGTTAGATCAAGGTTTGCAATGAAGGAGCGAGCTCTTTTGCATATATGACTCATATATACCCCATATTAAAGCTGCCTTTAATTTATTGTTTTTCTAATAGTAATTGCAATTAGATGTGCATAAGAAAGAATCTTCTTCTTGTTTAAGTAGGCGACAATGCATGTACATATAACAAAGTTGCAGGGAAAAAAAGTGCTGGAATCGTTGGCCACTAATGATGATGGGAGTGGCGACTGGATTAATTAATTATATATACATGCTGGACATGTACAATGTTCTGGTTTAGCTTTTAGTTAGTATCATTCGTTAGAATCTACTGCATGTATACGTCCTAATTAATGAATTATGCTGTTAGTCTAGAAATTTGCTGTTACATGAGACAGTACTGCATATATATGCCATAATTGATTGTTAAGCTAGTACTTTACTTACGCATAAAGTGATCCATGCCTTATTGGATGCACATACAGGCTACAGCCAACATCTTCTAGTAATACTACTAAATGGTTTAAGTGTTCGTAACTATTGAGGTTAAAATCTGTTTTTCAGCAAAGGTGTTTGGGATGCCTTTTTTTCATCACTTGCATGGCTAAATCCCTCTGGACTTGGTTTCCCATAAAAGTTTCTTCTTGTTTTCAAATATGAACATAATTGAGAGAGGATATCTCAAGGGTTAAACTTGATGTCTTACTCTGATCTCACATTACATCTCCAAATGCTTCATAATGTTATTGAGGTATATACTATTTTGACAATTTTATATATAAGCCACTTTTCACATACTATAAGGGGCAGATAAGCAAGAAAAATTGTCTTTGAGAATATATATATATATATATATATATATATATATATATATATATAGAGAGAGAGAGAGAGAGAGAGAGAGAGAGAGAATTGGAGATTGAATCTATTTCAAATATATATAACCGAAAGAGTTTTTAAAAAGGGTCACATAGAGAACTCTCAAAGCTCCCTAATCAGGTGACATGCTTTTTCTAATTATGCTACAATCACGTTCCAGTTAATGTTACTAGGTCTCTCTAGTTGTGTGTTAATAGGCCACTGGCGTGACATATATATAATATTATAATATATATCTTGTTGATATTCGAGATACCATTTTAAGTAAATGTGATGATCAATCAGGTGAGAAAACCATCATTAGTTAAGATATTCTAAGAAGGATTGCTCATTAAAGGTAGCATTTTTTTTCGTGTGCTGCTACATATGGATTATCAAAGGGTTTTATTAAGTAGATGGCTTCATATTTTTAATTCAACATAAAAAGGCACAAAACTCAAACTTAAAAAACTATCGATCTCTATGTACTGATGTCGGAAGTTCCCAATAAACTGTATACAAGTACATCAATAATTTATATGAGACTGAGTATGTAATTAAAGTTACAAAGTCTTTCCAACATTTAGCAAAAAAAAAAAAAGTGTAAATAATTTATTAATTCTCTCGACATTAAATAACCACGAAGTACTGGTGCCGCCATCTTCAAGAGCGGCCAACCATTTATTTTCGATTATTTTCGGATGACTTGAAGGAAAATAATGTAAAGACGCAACAGTGAGTAATATATTATGAATTCAACCTCAAACATACCAAATAGAGCTGAGCTGAATCACAATGCATGAAATGTCAATGCACAAATTTCTTGCTACGACCTTTTTCAGCAAACGTCTATTCTTTCTCTCTCCACATCCCATCAGCGGCAACAAACCTTCAATCACGAAAACCCTCAGCCAATACCTTTTTCATTACAAACACCCAAGCAGAAACAAAGTCATGTCAATCGACTCAAGTGCAATAAGTTTTTTATGATGCGGAGACAGACAAAGAAAGTGACGGTGGGGCCACAGCAACCTCTCTCCCTCCAATATTTCTTCTCCTCCTTTCTCTCTCTCTCTTCCCTGTAAACCCTAACACTACTACACCTAGAGAACCCTAACCTTAACCCTCACCCTCTAAAGTCTACACCCTCTACCATTACACACTAATTAATCCCTTCCACTTTAATTAATCACCCACATGCCCAGCCATCTCTATCACATTGTCACATCCATACCTCTCCTCTCCTCTCCTCTCCTCTCCCTTTCTAATATTTTACTCATTCCATCATCTAAGACAGTACCCACTACTTTCTCTCTCCCACATCTCTCTCTCCCCTCTTCATCAAGCCATTCGAGTTGTTTGTGAACAAGTTCTTTGCCTTCTCCTTTCTCTGTACACAAAACCTTTCTATATTGCCTTCTCCTCCCCCCATAGGCTTTCATCCTCTCTTCGCTTCCACAAGCCTTTTTTATTTTTTTTCTTTCCTTTTCTCGTTATTTATGTTACAAAAATAATGATCGCCGACGTGAAAATATAAAAAAACTCAGTTTTAAAAATTAATTTCGAACTCTTTTACCGCTTTTTTTTATATTTTAAAATAGACATCTCCAGTACTGCTACTAATCCAACCTTTGGCCAAGGTTGGCATGGCGGGACTTGACCTCGGCACTGCTTCACGCTTTGTCCACCACCCCCTCCACTTGCACCTTCCCCACCAATCCCAGCCGGACACCGACGACTTGTCCCCCGGGGCTGGCGGCGCCAACGATGAGGCTGAAGGCGACGCCTCGGGCGGTGGAGGTGGCACCATCGGCCGGCGCCCCCGCGGCCGCCCGCCGGGCTCCAAGAACAAGCCGAAGCCTCCGGTCATCATCACCCGGGAGAGCGGTAACACCCTCAGGGCCCACATCCTCGAGGTAAGCAGCGGCTGTGACATCTTCGACTGCGTAGCGTCCTACGCCCGCCGCCGGCAGCGGGGGGTCTGCGTTTTGAGCGGCAGCGGAACCGTCACCAACGTGACGATCCGCCAGCCGGCCTCCGCTTCGGTCGTCACCCTGCAGGGCCGCTTCGAGATCCTGTCGCTCTCGGGTTCCTTCCTGCCACCGCCAGCCCCGCCGGGCGCCACCAGCCTCGCGGTGTTCCTGGCGGGCGGGCAGGGGCAGGTCGTGGGCGGGAGCGTCGTGGGCGCCCTCATCGCGGCGGGTCCTGTGGTCGTGATCGGCGCGTCCTTCACCAACGTCGCCTACGAGCGCCTGCCGCTGGAGGACGACGATGAACAGCAGCAGCAGCAGCAGCAGATGCAGAGCCCCACTGGCGGTGGAAGCAACCCAAGTGGGGTCGCAGCTGCTCAGTTTCCGGGGCAGGATCCGTCGGCTTCAGGGCTTCCCTTCTTTAACCTGCCGCTTGCAGGCATGCAGCAGTTGCCGGTTGACGGGCACGGCGGATGGCCTGGAGGCGCTGCCGCCGGTAGGGCGGCATACTGATCCGGTTCAGGAAAGCTTTGGCCTGCGATTCGGCCGTGTGTGTGTGGATCTAGCTGGTGGCAACTGCAAAGGTTAGGAGTTAATCTATGCATTAATAATGCATGGGTTCTCATGCTGTTGTACAATTAATCTCCCTCATGTTACCTTTTTCTCTCCTTCTCTACTTGTTTTTTTTTCTTGCAGTATTCCTGAACTCATGTGTGTACTTTTCTCCTCAGACCATGTTAATTGTTGTTTGTTATTGTTCTTCATGAAAGCTTTAGCCTCTTGCACAAGTTTATGGTTTATAATCATCTTGTTTCTATACTATAATCATCTAGGCACACCTTAAATAATAACACCACTACTTCCTAGAAGATATATAAATAATCTTTGGAATTGGTGTCATCTTATAATTTCCTAATTTAAAAAGGAAAATATTATATTGTAAGAGAAACATATATATAGAGGACTCTCGTCTCTATGTGATTTAGTGCAGTCCCTATTCCATTTCAATTTTTTCATTCTTGTCACCAAAATTTGAAAAAGCATGGAGAAAAAAAAATTCTGTTCGTAGTTTAAGAAGAAATTGTGATATAGAATAAGCTCATATGTAGATATATGAAAATCAAACTTTATAGATCCATGGAAAGTCCTAAGTTTCTAGTTCAATATTTCATCTGTGCTTAGGGCAGTTAGTAAAATAAGAGAAGTAGAGCTCAGAGATTTTTTTTTCCCAAGCCATTTCACGTGTGCATGTCTTTGCTCCAAGGCTGCACCTGTTGTAAGGCTCGCATGACAAACTTAAATTACCATCAATTGAGTTGATGGGGGTACATAAAGATATATGTATAGAAAGAAGCAAATCGGTTATCCTTAGAGATCAATTTGTTTGTTCTCCAATTCGAAATATAAAGGATCATTTCAGTCATTTCCAAGGACAGGACTGAAAAGATGGAAGCACACGCCTTGTGAATTGTTTACCAAGTGATTGATTCCGACAAGTTTGTTATGAAGAAAAGAAAACATATATTTCGAAACATGTCTTAGAAGTATTAGAAACGATGCATTGTGTAGCACTATATAAGGTAATCTTTTAACTTATTACATTGGTTAATATGAAGGAACATGATGTGGGAATGGGGATGAAAAAAAAAAGAGAAGGTGCATTATAATTTAATTATGAATTGTTCATGTGATGTGTATTTGGTTCAGTCATTTTGTTCATATGTTCATAGAACATCAAGTATATAAAGAAAAGGATTCTCATGCGTTTGTAATTTGTAAACCTAAGGTTTTAGATTAACTTGCGACTAGAAAACTTTTGACTATATATATATATAGGCACATACTACACTTGTTCTATTGTTAACGTACCTTGAATTATTGTACATGATCAAAATTGTGAAAGAAAAAATGATCTGAGGGGAGAGTAGAGGACTCGGACCATTAGGAATAGAATTTTATCGTGATATATTTTTTTTTCTCATATTAATTTTTTTAATGATGACTCTCTTTGTTCGTAAATATTTTTATTTTATTCGTATTGTTCAAGATACGTTAAATCTCTATGTTCATCTTCTTTCTGATTTTCCTATTTTATTATTTTAATCATTCATCGATCCCCCAATGTCTTATTCCCAACATCAATTGAGATTATTGATAATATTCCAAATGATGTATCGTAGGGAAGGACTTTCTGTTTTTTTGCCTGATATATATAGATTGTGGGATTTGACCGTTAAGACAATATAAAGTTTGCTTAGCACCTAGTTCGTACTATTATTTTATCGATCCGTTCAATTGATCCATGACGTCATATTTGAAGGTGATGAATTGAAGCAATATGTAGCTGATCAAGAAAATCAAAAGAGTTAAAGTCACCTTTTATTTTTTATTCTTGTGAAATCAAATTAACATTAATTAACCATCCAGCATGCTTATAGCTGTACGACTAATTTCAAAGGAGAACCCTCCTTCAGTGAACAATGGAACAAAAAACAAGTCTCTTGTATGAGGAAACCATAATTAATTAGTTCTCCTTCCTCATCACTTGCCCTTATATTTTATGTGTTGTTTTTTTTATATCACAGAAGATTGACCAGACTGGAATTAACAAAGAGAAAAAAACAAGGTACGAAGAGGTTACATTTTAATGTTATGCAGCTGGCCTGTATGATCAGTCATAGAGGACCGTCCATAGAATTAATAAATTGCCATATATTTATGAAAGTTGAATGTATAAATCCCAACGTGAACCATGATCTCTTAGATATTTAATAATTTATTCGTGGACGTATCCCTTTATATATATATATATATAGTTTAGTAATGATTAAATATATATTATGCACCTAGATATGTTAAAAACAAAACAAAACAAAATTGTTTCAGAAAAAGAGCGCCGTCGATAATTCAAAACACTCCCTTAATTTTGAAGCCCAGCCCAATAGACAATTTGGGCACAGATCATATCGGCCCAGTTTTAGTGCTGCAAAGCATTTTTATTTTTCAGATTCTGAAGTCCAAACGAGATGCAATTAATGATGACGGCGATGATGCAATTTATCTTCTAGTTTAATTTACGGTTGATGGAAGGAGTGGCAGAGCCCACAAATTCATATAATATAATCATTATATTACTCATTTATTTTAAATTTTTTATGAATTCTGTAATGAATTTATGTATTATTTATAGTTTTTGAAGTCATAAATCTAATATCTCGTAGCATGCATAGAAATATACACAAAATTTATGAATTCACATAATTAAATAATAATTTATTTGAAAATTAATATATTTGAAATAGGAGAGAATATAGTGATTCAAGATGAAGAGTAAATTATGATTAGACTAAAGAATTTCAATAATCTTTAGTTGCCAAGTGTCATATTAATGTTAAAATTAAAAAAAAAACTTAAAAGTAAGTAAAAAAATATACAAGTTTTAAACAATTACATAATGTTAAAAAAAATCGATATTTGCACTCATTATTTTAAGATTTCATAAGTAAAATGGATTGTTCAAATGTATATATATTTACAAAATTTATAAATCTCATAATTACATAAGAGAATAAGTATACTAATTGATGAATTTGAAATAGGAAAATAATTGAACTTTAGTGATTTAAGATGAAGAATAAATTATAATTATACTAATAACAAATTGGAAGACTGCTAAAAGTTATAACAATATTGAAATAAACAGTCAAGCAAAAAAAATTCAAGTCTTAAAAGTGCCTAAATAAATAATATAAATATATTTTTTTATAGTTAAATACTTACTTGTGATAATAAAACAAAATGGTGGAATAGCTTTGGATAATAAAACAAAAGAATTTAGAAGAAAAAATAAAATAAAAAGAGGTGGAAGGGAATCTCAAACCAGGATGGAGTGGAGAACCATTTTGCCACCCTACACTAACCACTGAAACAGTTATATGCACTAATAAAGGATTTGGAATCTACTAAGTCGCCATTGGATACAAGTCACTAACAACTCTCGGATTAATTAATACTTGCTTAATGGAAAAATAGTATAAGTTGAATAGTATGTGACTAAGTTAGTAGTTATGATGCAGGCTTAAATCAAGTTTCGATCATTTAGAAATAATTAATACTTCTTACATATTTTCTCCATGTAATATTTCACGTACTCATTTCTGTAATTGAAGTCATACATGTCAATTGTCCATTAATTAGCATTATTATTAAGTGCATTTTTTGTGTCTTTTTCAGGTCAAAACACATAGCTATGCAAAAGTTATAAATAACAAAAAATAATAATAATTTATTCGATTGATAGCAGAATTAAATTCTTTTAAAGGGATGTGGTACAATCAAATATGAAAAAAAGTTAGTACAAACCACCTTCTACTTTTGAAAATCATTCAATGCACTTTCCAAGAATTAATTGCTTGGTCTCTAACTGCAGCTATGTTCATGCTCATAGTTGTTCCATGTAACTGTGTAACAAGGCCGGCTTGTATTTAGTATTAATTTAATAATATTTAATTATTAATAAGGCCTTGTATTTTAAGATTTTTATTGATTTAACATCACAAAATATACTTTTTATCTTTATTTTCAATACCATTTACTTTCACTACCTAAGTCATAATTACATATCTTCTCATCTTTTGAATTTAATTTATTTCATATTTAATTGTTTTCTCAAAAATCAATAATACTTCAATTAATTTTTCACTAATATTATTATTACTCTTTTTCATGATTGACAACATTTTTATTCTTTTTCATTCACTACAAGTAAAATCACTATTTATGAAGACTTGAGCCATCGAAAATTATCAAAAATCCATCAAAAATTACTATTTTCCCATCAAAAATTACTATTTTCCATGGTTTGAGCCGTCGAAAAATCCGACGAAAGATAATCTATCACAAATTGCGAGGAGTTTTCGTCCATCGAAAATTTTCCATCGAAAACACGTCATTTTCTTGTAGTGATTGAAGAACTACACTTAAGAGATAGTTCTTATTTATTATCTTCATAAACTAGTTGGTTTTGGATATATAATTATAAATTTATATTAAAAAATTTAAAATATAATAATATCTTTATTTATATCAATTTTTTTTAATTTGCAACCGGTCCCAAGCCCAACCGGTCCCAAGCCCGGATAAAGGAGGAGGGTTGTGTTAGGCCCCGACAGCCGGCGTAAAACCCTGTCGAATCTCATGAACATGGATCAACGAGGCGTCGTATGATCCATGTAGCCGACCCCACCTAGTGGGATAAGGCTTTGTTGTTGTTGTTGTTGTTCGCTTTAGGCCTCCCAATCCGTTGGGTCGGCCCTGCTGTGTAAGCATCTGATCCGATGTATCCTGGTGAGATTGAATTTATATGTTCAAGATCCCAAGCACAAAAAAAATAGTATCAAATTAGAAGGGTGCAAACGGGATCCACATTAAGACAGAAACATGAAAAGGAGATGGCTGAAACTTTTATTTAGTATTTGACAGTCTTAGGCCAAAAAGGAACAAATGCACACAATCATCTTCTTCCTCGCGCAAGATCTACAGTTGCCAAGAAAGAAGCCCAGCAATCATCACAATGGAACAGGAAATATCAGCCTTCTCAGCTCTGAAAAAGGATGGAAATTGTTCCACCTGCTGATTTTTAGCATGACTGTTGGGTAGACAAACTGTGCATTTGGAATCAGATGGTGTAGAGATGGAGGTGTATTTGGGCATGTGGTTTATGTCGACAAATTTAACCGCCTCAGTGGAAACTGAAGGATGAAGCTCTATAAGTCAGAGATTACTGGAGGCCAGTGAATCTTCCATGATTTCAGGTGCTGGCCTTCTGGTCAGTGCTTGTTATAGCCTGTCAGAAAGTTACAATTTGACATCAGAAAACATGGATTATTTTCCATTAGTTAAATTTAATCATCAGGTGTTTTGTACAGCGCCAATAGCACTCCAACACCAATAACATTCCAATCTTACTTATTTCACTTCATTTCACCTTACTTTACCACATTGAAGCAATTTTAAAATTGTGATGCAACAGTGAGTACTAACCCCAACTGCAGTCACGAAGTTGCAAACGGCACATTTCACTGATCTCGCTCCATATTGGTACATAAGAAGCATGTGGCAATTCCCGCAGTTGACGTGTGCCACTTGGTTCGCTGCGATTGAACCATTGTAAAGTTATCATCATTATCATATCAAACTCCTTATGGTATGATCTTAGTATATAACATGTGACTAAGATATTATACATTCATCTCTCAAACAGGTGGGACAACTGAGACTATGATTCAGAGCACTTGCGTACCTTCTAAAGCCAAGTTGACAGTGTGACAACAAGAGCACTGAACACTTGTAGCTCCGCGGATATACATTAGAAGTGTATGACAACCTCCACAGACTAACTGTGCCATCTCTGTTCCTGTGGCAATCTCGACAGAGTTTTCAGTAAGCTTAAATGTGTACATGATCTGAGCACGTAAGATGAATTTGAGGATGAATCAAGAACTGTAAATATAAAAGAATATCATCTTCCAGTTTCTAATAGTCCTTTGGTAAAAAAAGAACAAGTATAGTACGTAATGTGGTAAAGATTGTGACAAAAAGTAATGTGGTAAAGACAACATGTTGTCCTGACAACCATTTATTTTTCCTATAGTTACATGAGGTTGTTGATATCAGGCATGTCATATCTGATGTTGATGGAACATTGGCGTGATCTGACTATGCAAACGTTTAATATAAAAGGCTATTGGATTTCTGACTTGGTATTGCCCAACTCAGATTGCATTCATGTTACTTTTGAATTACAATCCATGTTAAACTTCCTCTGGTGGAATGTTGTGAATAAAACATGAACTCCATGAAAGATCATTGTTGCTTCTTTGATTTTTAAGCACAGTAAATGGTCGTATTCTTCCCAATCCAAGCTGTTTACTTTTCATCTCGAGTGAGACAAATGATGAACGCATGTGGAAAATTTAGAAGTGAAGAGAAGAAGAATACCAGGTGGAGGTACACCTGTGACTGCACTACAGACGGCACAACATACTGATGTCGCTCCCAGGGGATAGAGAAGAAGATTCCGACATCCAGAACACACCAGTTGGCTTTGGCCTCCTGAAAAAAAATTGTGTGAGATCAGATTGATATATCATAAAAATGATGTGAATGTAGGATAAACATTGAAGAGTCATGAATGAGCAGCAAAAGTAGACAATCTGCTCCAAATATATCATGCATAAAATGCATTTTCAGGACTAGCAGCAGAACTTTGCGATTACTGCAACTACATTGTTGATGTTTTACTAACCAGAAAAATTAGAAAGCTGCAAGTTGCTATCTAAAATGTACCTAACCGGCATTAAATTAGTACGAACACATCAAAGATTTTAGTACCGTAGCAAAACAGTACAATATAGATTTAATATGCAAATGCTTCTAATAAGTTTGCATCCTAGATTCTTTTCGGCATAAAGCAGATACATCTTCATAGGAGCCATGCCCTCTTCTATATTCCTCCGACTGTACTATTCTGTCAATGTTTCATTAGTAAGCACAGTGATAGAAGGTTATGTATCCAGTATCATTGTGTTCACTTCATTTGATCAGCAAGATTTGCATGCAACTCAAAAACTAGATTTTTCAGTCATTTGAATCATTAGGATTTCCTGTAACCCGTATAGTCCTAAAAACCAACAAGAGTGAAGAGCCTCATAATTGCTTTTCTAATGGAACTGTAAAGTTCCGGAACAGAAAAAAAAAGTTCTAAGATTTAAGAGAGGATTCACCATGAGGGGAAGTAAAAGGGACCGGCGTAGTTGGATACGGGGCAAGTGGAACTGGCATTCTGTTTTGTTCCAATAACCGGTTCTCAGATACCAAGTCCGGGATAATTAGTCGTCGGACCTCAAAGACGTGGATCAGAACCAGCAATCTTTCATCAACACCTACACATCCAGAAGAAAAGGAAAGGACGATTAGATTCTGGAATTCCAAATTATCCCCACAAGAAGCTAATCAGAAACATGTCAGAGAGTCATGAAATGAAATTTGCAAACTTTTCATCCATAAGGATTAACAAACAGTCCGAATGTAAAATTCTGCGCTCGAGAAATATTCTAAAACCTGCAAGAGTCACATTTAAAAATTTTCCATCAGAGGCAATGCATCTCCAGCATTTCAGCACTCCATGTCTCGGATTCCCCAAGTTGTACAAAAGTAGACGAAATGGAGCACACAGATGGATCAAACCATGAAAACAGCAGCGGCCGCAGACCAAATTAAGTAGGCAAGATAGGTCAACATACTTTGTAAAGACTTCCCATCAAAGAGAAGTCTCTTCTATGCACTCCTCTCGTCTTCCTCCTCGACCTTGTCCTCCCTCCCTACTTTTTAAAGCTTTATCCAGCGGCAACTTGACTGGTAAAATATACTGCGAGAAGAAAAGGGTACATAACAGTGGGTGGGATGGGATGTTTAGAATCGTCGCATTAACATAACATGATGCCACAGCTATATAGCACGAGAATGGCGAGCAGAGTTGAGTTGGACTTGGATTACATGCCGCGACTTCGAATCATTGCCCGTCTTTTTTCAGCTCTTGCCTCTTGCCGCACCGTGCGGCCTGCTGAAACGCCAACCGTATGCACGTGAGTTTTCACGTAGAGCGAACTGGCGGCTGAGGAGTTCCCACGTAATCACTTGGATTCTCTCACTAGTTCTGCTTCTGCGTAGTTAGGCAGAGATCGGATTAGAGACAGTGTTTTAATTAAACATAATAATTTATTTAAATAATAAAGGTTAACTATATCAGCGAATAGATATTTATTTTTAATATTTAAAACTGTTTGATGCGTCCCGCAAATTGATTTGTACTTGTTAGATATCGGAGGCTAGCAAAAATAAAATAAAATTAAACTATTTGATAAATTTAACGATTAAATTAGTGTATACTTATATAATAATAAAAATAGACGTAAGAATATAATTTATAATCATTTTTATACGCATAATATTTATAGTAATCAATTTATAATATTTTTATTTTGAATAGTAATATTTTTTAAAAAATATTATTTTAATATAAAATATTGAATATTTTAAAATAGAAATCTTATTTAAATTACAATTAAAATTAAAGATGTTATATACTAAAATAAAAATAATATATGATGTTTAATAATTAAATAATTTTTTTTAAAGAATGACGATATAATAAGAATAAAATATGAAATGAGAGTAAACAGTTAAACTTATTAATTATTTTGTAGCGTTTTGTGCATAAACATTTAAACTATACTTTTAAAAAATATTTATCAAACATTTAAATTAACGTATTGTTTAATACTCTATTTTCTTACATTCCGCTTTAATCGGGAAGATACTCTAAATTCGTATGTAGGAAAAATTGTGCATGAAGCAATTTCCGCCTTAATGGGGATCATACTCTAAATCCGTATCTAGTAAAAATTGTGCATGCAGCAATATCTTTATTGGTTGCAATTTGAACGAAGGAAATTAATAATTTTAATTTTAGACTTATTTATTTAATCATTTATTCTTTTTACTCGCATCTAATGATTAGTCAAATAGATTTGATGTACCTACGTTGGATGCAAACATTAGATATTACTCATCTGAACGGTTCAAGTTCTCTTGTGTCAATTTTTTAATGCACACAGCATCGCAATAATGCACACAAGTGTAATGCTATGTCTCCCGTGGAGGGGGACCCGCGCGCCTGGAGACAAACGAGGGCGCGACGCCTCCTCCAACAATTATTTTTTCCCAGTTTATGATTTGATCTAAAAATCATATTATGTATGTTTATATATATATATATATATATATATAATGCGCACAAGTGTAATGCTATGTCTCCCGTGGAGGGGGACCCGCGCGCCTGGAGACAAACGAGGGCGCGACGCCTCCTCCAACAATTATTTTTTCCCAGTTTATGATTTGATCTAAAAATCATATTATGTATGTTTATATATATATATATATATATATATATATATATATATAATGCGCACAAGTGTAATGCTATGTCTCCCGTGGAGGGGGACCCGCGCGCCTGGAGACAAACGAGGGCGCGACGCCTCCTCAACAATTATTTTTTCCCAGTTTATAATTTGATCTAAAAATCATATGATATATATATATATATATATATATATATATATGAAAAAATGAGCGTGTGAAGCGTTTTCCGTGTGAAATGACCTTAGACATATATTTTTTAAATTTTTTCAATATTTTTCTTTACTAATAACTTAAATAATCATTCATAATAATAAAAAATAATTTTATAAGATTAGAAGTTATATAAAATGCTTATATCCATTATGACGGATAATAATTTGCATAAGTTCGTCAAAATTAAAAAATGATAAAAAAAAATTATTGTTAATGATTTGAATTATATATTTGTTATCTCTAATGATCTTCTAAACTATCAATGAAGAAAAATGTCGAAAAAAATAAACATAAATATATCTAAAATTATTTCACACGCGCTTCACACGGAAGACGCTTGACACACTCATTAAACTCATATATGTATAAGTATTTATTTATGAACTTTCGGATCATGATCCAACAATAATTCATATATACGAGTGGGGCAATGCAATTTTAGAAAAAAATCAAAAGTAATTGAATTAAATGTAGATTTCTTCTCCTCAATACTCGAGGTCTTGCTCTTACCTTTTTTATACATACAACAACAACAACAAAGTCTTATCCCACTAGGTGGGGTCGGCTACATGGATCATACGACGCCATTCCGCTCTATTAATAACCAACAATATATTCGTTGATCCATGTTCATAAGATTCGGCATGATTTTATGTTGGCTGTCGGGGCCTAACACAACCCTCCTCCTTTATCCGGGCTTGGGACCGGCTATAAAATATAGGCGGAGTTTCTTACCTTTTTTATACATAATGTAAGAAAATTAAAAATATAAAAAAATACATATGTCTCGTTAGTGAAATTCAAACTCGGTCTACTACTTTGTTGCAAAATATTTGCACATGTAGATTCAAAAGGAACAATCTAATGACTGACTACCATTTGAAGAACAGGATTCAAATATAGGACGATGTTACCTTATCTCGATTTTAATTTTATATCTGTTTTCAGGTCACAACCATGCAAATAAAATAAAGTATTCCAGCAATTTTAATTTTATATCTGTCAGCATCTCTGCTGAGGTATTTTCGTGTTTTCTTTTCCAGTGAAAAGCCCAATCAGAGGAGAGAAGGCAACCAAAACGCAAGCTGCCATGATGTACCACAGTGACGAAAAATTGCGAGGAAATTGGATTGTGTGGCACCGGACGGTCATGTCCCCATTCCTCCAGATCTGAGATCCGAGTAACAAACAAGCTCTAGATGCATGGATCATCATCAGTCTTACCTTATCTGATCTCCCCCTCCTGCTATATCACAGTTGGCCTTGGAAGTACAGCTTTTGCCTTAATTTGTGAAGCTTTTAAACAATGCAGAATTCTTCTTCTTATTCTATCATAAATTGTTACAGCAAGAGCTTGGACAAATTCCTGATACTTTCATTCCAAGATCAGTCTATTTTTCTTTATCAGAATTGTACAAATAGAAGCACTTTGGTACAGTGTTATTAAACTCTCGAGTCAAACTCTTAAACTCGAGTTTAAGAATTTAAATAAGTAAAACGAATTAAATCAGTATAAAATCTTAAATAATCTAGACTTTTAAATTTTACATAAAAATTAATTTAAACAATTTTATAGACTCTTATAGAGTCTATATGATACTACACGAGCTTACGATTCTATACGATTAATATAATTATTTATTTTGCACAATAAAAAGGTTATAAAATCTTAATTATTCGATTTATTAATGTATTTGTTATTAGAATGAAATCATTAAAAATTATAGTGTAATAATTTTACTTATTTTGATTTTGTATAAGTTTTTCTTATCTTAATAAACATCGAAAGTTAGTTAGTATTCATTAGTTATAAGTGATAGTACTTATTTTTTAAAACTTTTATATTTATTTCATTTGAGTAAAATATATTAGTTATTTTCAATTTATGCATCATAAATATTTAAACTTATTAGGTATATAGACTCTACGAATTTATGAGTTAATTTTATGATACGAATTTATCGAATAAAAAATAAATTTACCTAAACTCTCCAACTTGGCAACATTGCTTTGGTACAACTGTATCATATCCATCAAGTATGGAGCTTTTGTTAAGGGAGAGCTGCACAGGACAGTGTACTTATGCATTCGGCTCCCACTTGCACTGAATGCTGTTCTTCAAGTTGCAGTCTTTTCGGATATATGCATATGATAAGTGATTTCTGCGCATTCTCATATATGCATATAAAAAAAAGGGAGGCAATGTTGGTAATTTGAGATGCTTAGATACGTTATTTTTGGCATTCTTCTCCTTGGCCTACGAGGCTGATGGACAGCCACTTGTCCTGCACAAGATTTTTAACGAGCTCTATCCTTGTAACAAGGTGCAGTCCTGATGACATCTGTGGTTGTTCAATTAGCACGAGTCAGAGTCTTAATCCAGCAAAGTAGATGACAAAATCCACATCCAGATGAGATTTTCCTCCCCCTCCAATGCCAATTTAGCTCTCAGATTTACGAAAGCAAAAGGATTACGAAATTCTAAAAAAGAAACTTCTCATGCCCCTCCTTTCAGATCACATAATCTTCTGCTGACGAACCATATGATCTATGGACAGAGACCTGCTTGTTAGTTTGCAAGCTTGAGGTGCTTGAAGCCCCCCCTAATTCCGAATGCAAAAGTCAAGTCTCTTGTATAATTCTGTTCACTGTAACGCAAACTTGTGTCAAAAAAGAGTATGCAGAGATTCTTGTATCTTGAGCCATATGATTTGTAGTCCTAAGATGCCTTTCTGGTGGTAGCAATCAGTCGAATGCTCTCCTCCAACCTGAAAGTGATCTCCCATATGATGAGGCCTGTGACTGTGTACTTGAGCAGGCAATATATTTTATTTCGTTCTGTCATATTCACCACGAAAATAAAAAAAAAAGGACCTAGGAAGGTAAATAAAGCTCATTTAGTATTCAATCTTCTTTTTTCCACTGTTGCAAAAATAAAGCGAGATTTATTGAACTCAAGTTGTTACAGCCGAAGCTTAAGTCTCTGACCATCCTTTTAACGACTGATTAATTAGATCACGGAGCAGCACAAGGGACGGGACCATGCCTTTGTTCTCTTGTTATGGGTCTTTTTCTGATTCCATACTGTTCATTAGGTCAGTTGAGCATAGTGGATATTCTGAGATGGTTCCCTGCTTTATTACAAGATTAGGTCTCTCTCTAAACATCACCACATGTTTCCTGTCTGAGTTCATAATTGAGAAATATCAGAACACACACATTATATAAGATATATGCATATATGTAATATGATACACATATGTTTATATATATAATGTTTTCAGATCTCTCTTACATCTTAATTACTTGGCTACCATGTTTATGAAATTTCAGGCATTGAGCATGATGCACAATGGATCTTTTTTGTTATCTGATAATCGAATTGTACCTAATGGAATTCTGCTACATGCTTAAATGCACGAGTTAATGAGGAGGATTTAATACAATGCCCATGAAAGAAATGATGAGTTATTGATGCTGTGCAAGTGAAATATATGAAAACACAACCAAAGATGTCATTGTAATGTCATCATAATTGGTCCAGCCAAGATCTGGTGCCTTGTAAGTCTTCCGAAAATGGAGAAAAGTAAAACATATCATGTTTTCAAGTAGGGACTAAAATTCCAACATATGGCATGTAGCTTTCATGCTTCCGACTGCAATTGTCTTAAACCCTTGGCCTGAGACATTTCAAGAACTCTACCTGGCTTATGAGTGCCGACATAATTATCAGGACAAGCTTACAAAGGTTACATGAGTGTGGATTAGGAATTTGACAGTCTTCATGATTACTGCAGGATGGTCCAAGTATATGGTAGCAGAAAGCATAAAATTCTCAGATTACAAGCATATAATTCATAATTGTCTTAAATCCTCCAAGTTATAGAATTAGGACAGCAACTCCAACTTGCGGAGGATTTTAAAAAGGCAGCATCTGTTAAATAATAGCAGATGATATATATCAATAGAGCCTGTTCCTAACCATTAAAATCATCAAGCTGAAACATACGTCTATAAATTAAATGACACATCAATACCAAATTGCTACAAAAATGTGTTTGGGCGGTGATCTGGATGTAGGTTCACATGCCCACTCCACAACTCTTCTAATTGCACTTCTCCTTCCACTGATGAAAGCTCTTCCTCAACATCCCATAACGTTCTTGAAGATAGAAAACAAACAGAAAAAACAAAATGAAAAAAAAAAACAAGAAGAAAATTCGACTGCTCCGAATACACAAAATAGCCAACTCAACCAATTAAGAGGCAAAAATAACAATAAATAACTACTCGTCTCTTTCAGCATCGGCATCCTGCAGGTGGTCCATAAAAGTGAAATCGACCACCACCTCTTAATCATTTTTTCCATATTGAGACCTTCAAATCCGTGAAGACGAAAAAAAAAAAATTCCATTTTGACGTTTGGCCAACGCCATCATCTCTGCAGCGTTGCGACACTGCATCCACTGAACTGGAGACTTGGACCATTTGGAGGCCTTCATGATCCAAAAGAGACATTGGAGCTTTCCTACTTCTCATGAGTGCTTTAAGTAAAGATGTGCTGCGAGCGTAGAGAAGGCCAATCACGCAGTAATGAGTTATTGCTTTCGAAGCTTGTCCTTTGGGCACAGCACAGTTGAATTTGAAAGCATCAACTGCATGCATCATGTATGCATGCATGCATCAATAATTGACCCCCCTCAGAATTACCATCACTGTTTTGTAGAGGTTTCTAGCAGCTCTGGCAGAGGCCACGGACTTGCACGTCTCCTTTGCATGTAGCCAGGACCTACACTTCTCTGTGGGTTTCTTTGCCACCATGTTAACATGTTCGTGTCGTCTGCATGCAGTGTACACCCATCTGTAGCATCTCGAATACTCGACAGCCAGGTCAAGGCATACGGGGGACTTCTCATGCAGCTGATGCGGAAGTGAGCAGTGGATTTGGACTCATGCAGCATACTTACTGCAACATGCTTATACGATTATGCATGCCTCTTGTTTGGATAATCTGTGCATAATTCAACAACTGTTCTTCCTTAAAACATGATTGAAGATGCAAATTTTCATGTGTGTTGGAAGGTGAATAGAAAGTGAAGGATCACATAAGGAAGCCCCATGACACATAAATTTAATGGTCCGTCAGATTACTATTTTTCAATGTGAAATCACATAATAAGCCATAATCTTAATTTACATGAATGGACAAACCATTCATACGGATAAATAAGAAATTGCATATGCAGGCTGAGTGATTAATCTCCACATGATTCTCCAAAATTTATCTTTTTCGACAATTCTGCGGAAATATTCAGTTCATAAAAAAGAATTCGATAAGAGACAAGCTAGATAGTCGTTATATTTGCTGCACAAATGTAATATGTTGAACAAAATTAACAGATATATAATTGACATCAGGTCATTATCATACATGTGGAAGGAGCGACAATAATTGCATGTAGGATAACGCAAGGGCAGATAAAATGTAAAAACAATTGCTTAATCAATGGAACTAAAGAAAGAAAAGGCAGAAAATTAGGTTAAAATCATATCAACAAACATGTAGAGCAGAAACTGATGAAGTGTTTCCCATGAACTGTTAAAAGTTTGATTTGAAAATTGCTTCAACACATCATGTGCTGCAAAAGAGTACGACCTACAAATAGTTCAACTGGGCCCAAAACGTGATCGAAGTCCAATTGATCAAAATAATAATACAACTAAAAAAAAAGGAGTGTCACAATGTGTTGTTCATACGAAGCTAAATTATTGCTTCTGTTCATTGAATTATATTATCGTTGCAGATCAGTAATGAGGTGCACATACGAAGATTTTCACAAGTTTTTTTTTCTTGGTTGTAACATAATCAAATTCAAATGACTCATGTAATCAATTATATTATACATCAATATCCATGTTCAAATGACCTTATACCTTCATTAACGTAACCAATATCTTCACAATTGCCATGATATATATCTACCTCTTCCTGAATGCTTCCATGGAAGTAAATATTAACATTTTTTTCTGCTAGGTTTTATTGTGGAAGAACTCTCTTGTGAGTGATAAACTAACCCAAGCAGTACCACACAAGTGAATTTCTCAATTGATGATGTGAGACAAAATCGAGTTAAAAATGACGAAGAAAGGTGTTACATTTTGTAACACCAGAAAAAAAAATTTTCAAACAGAACATGACAGCAATGGCCAGCTGGGGTGTGGAGAATTAAAACTCCAGCAACGTACAATTAAACGAGGATTGGGCCAACTAATGAGAATAATTAGCATATTTGAAAAGTTAATGGGGGAATCAAAGAATTAAATCCCAGAAATCAGGAAAAATAATTAAGTGGGCAGTAAAGGGGAATAAGGGGGGTAAAAAAATTCAGATCCGGAAGGAATTCGAATGAAAAACACTGCTAGAAAAATGTTGATTACCGACGGTCAAAACCATCGGTAATCAGCCCAAAAACCGTCGGTAATATGAATCGATCCGTCGGAAAAACGCTCGTCACAAATCGATTTGCGACGGTCGAAAAAAAATTCGTCGGAAATATCGACGGTTTTAACCGTCGGAAAAGTCCCGTCGGTTCCAACCGTCGAAAACTTTCGACGATCGCAACTGTCGAAACTTTCGACGGTCGTCGCTAGCGGCTGGATCCAGCCGTAAGCGGCCGAATCCGGCCGCCTGCAGCCTGATGGCCGGATCCGAATGCCCGCGGTCGGATCCGGCCGCCAGGCGGCCGGAGAGAAAGAGAGAGAAAGAGAAAGAGAGAGAGACGCCGACGGGAGAGGGTCGCAGGCGATCGACGCTTCACGTCCGGCCAGAGGCTCGCCGGCCGGGAGAGGGAGAGAGAGAGGAGAGGAGGGAGAGAGAGGAGATGAGCGTATTATATATATATATATATCTGTGTGTGAAAAAATGGGAGAAAGCGGGAAAACGAAAAAAAGCGGGATAACAAAATTTTAATTACCGATGACTCTGGCCGTTGAAAAAGTAAATATTAATTATTTTTAAAGTTACCGACGATTGTGACCGTCAAAAAAATATTTAATTATATTTAGTTATATATAATGTTTTTTTATTTTACCGACAGTTTGAACAGTCGGTAATTATTACCGACGGTCGAAACTGTCGGTAATTACGACGGTTTGGACCGTCACTAATTATATTAATAAAATATCCCTCATATGATATTATTATATATTTACTGACGGTTACGATCGTCAGAAATTACGGCGGATTTTGCGACGGATGGATATCCGTCAAAAATATCGACATTCTTAATCGTCGAAAAATTAAATAATAATATAAAAAATTACATAATTTAATTTTTTTTCATTTTTGACGGTCATAACCGTCGGAAAATCCATCAGAAAAATTAAATAATAATATAATAAATTACATAATTTATTTTTTCATTTTCGACAGTCGCGACCGTCGGAAAATCCGTCGAAAATTACGACAGATCGATATCCGTCGGAAATATCGACGTTCCTAATCGTCGAAAAATAAAATAATAATATAATAAATTATATAATTTATTATTTTCATTTCCGATGGTCGTAACCGTCGAAAAATCCGTTGAAAATGAAAACGTCGAAAAATTCGTCGCAAATTGCGACGGATTTTTATCCGGCGGAAATTGCCCGTCAGAAAATGGTAATTTTCTTGTAGTGAAAGGATATTGACCCTCCTTCTAGACATTCTCTCCTCCATTTTCCCTTTTCGGTCTGGACCTTCGTTCGCGCTCAGTGAAGAAGAATCGCCCTCTGACATTCTCAAACCAAGGTAAGAGAAGTCAAATGACCTTAGTAATTCATCTACTTGCTCTACCCACACACAACGGGTTGGATCAGCCTAACTCTTGACCTGCGCTGAATCCACGCCTGCAGGAGGTGACCAACCAGAGGAGAGGGCGTAGGGAGGACATAGAAGATAGAAATCTCGGCAGAGCGAGTGAAGGTAGACACGACAAATCAGGTGGGTGAAATTGAAATCCCTCTGCATAACCATGAATAGAATTAGATCAGAATTATTGCTGTGAAAATTCTGTGACATGACCCATGATCGAATGAAGAAAGGAAAACGAAAAGATTGTTTGTCCTCTATTTTTATATTTGTTGTGATTGCTGATCTGAGGGTGTTCCTATTTAACAATTCTTTGTGTTGATGATTGCTCTGAAGTGGTGATACATTTAGGATTGAAATCTCCCGAATTTTATATACTCTCTTCGAAATCTGATGCCCAACATTCGGTCGACCGATCACAGAGGATCGATCGACTGATATGCCGTTGTTCGTCCATGTATATAGATCGGTCAACCGACCGATGAAAATCGGTCGACCGACCGATGAAAATCGGTCGACCGATCATTCCTTCTGAATCGTATAGCTCGATCGACCGACCGACCGAAATCCATTGAACGAATCCAGTATTAATAGTCGACCGATCAACGGATACCAGTTGACCGATACAAATTGATCGATCGACTGACCCGGAGAAACCGGACGACTGAACCTTTAGTGTGACCCTTACTTTTACTTATTATTAAATTTAGATTTTTACATGATTATTAATTATTTTCCCTTCTGATTGGTTATTTGTATGACTAAATCCAAAGACATGTTACTGATCTACTCTTCTATTGATTCAATCCTTCCTATAGTACGAAAGAACAACAAATTGGTAAATTGATTAATAAAGAAAGATGAAAAGATAAATGGTGGGTGGTCAGCCCATGCCAAGTGCTTATAGTTAAGGATCGCTCCCTTGGTCATGGCTTGATCAACCAATGACCATACAAGGCTGTATTGTTTTGCTCGGCATAAAATCTCAAAAGTTAAAGACACCTAAAGTCACTTAAGCTAAGAGAAAGGTTCAAGGCAAAGGATAATGTACTAATGATATGAGTATAATGGCAAGTAAAGTATGGTTATTAATTCAGTATGATAACTGAATCCTTTCATGATTCTAAGATTATTATGTGTTATCACGAGATTTCTGCCCTCTTTTATTCATTGATCTCTATTACTCAAATGATTCTATGATCACTATCTGATAATGATAAAGTGTTATTAATTCTAACCCATTCTATTTATCTGTTACATTGAATAATTATATTGATTCTCCACTAGGCTGTAAAGCTTACGGGAGGACCTCCTCCATTGTGTTTGATTTTCACAGGGTCATGTCAGTAATGGTATTGAGATCATGTGTTGCGACAGAGCTCAGGTGATGATATAATACATGAACCAAAGGGCCTTATTATCTAGTTTTGTTATTCCGCTTTTATTTCGTATTTATGAACATGGATGTAGTTTAGATAGTATTCTACCTTGAGACTTCGTAATGACTTTTCAACTTCTGCCAATTATGTTATTATCTCTTTTTTCTCCTTATATTATTGTTGAGGTGTCAATATTCTCGACTAAGTTTGAGTCAATATAATGGTCAAAGTCTTAATGCATGTAGCGCTTTCAAATTGATTCTTGCCACGTGGCATTGGTCGATTTGGGGGCATTACACATTTGATCAGTTCTTTTTTGCAAATTGGATTAATGATTTTGAATACCAAAGTTGATCCAAAGAAAAACATGTGACATGTACACCAACCAAATCTTACGTTAGCTACTGACAATATTAAAGTTCAAGGGCAAGATAGTTCCTTCAGCATCAGAGAAGTTGTAACCATTGAACTTGCACATATTACACTTCTAACTGCAAAAAATTGTAAGAGTGAGTTCATCTTTTATCTATAATCTTGAGCACCAAAGAATGCTGGAAATGGTATTTTCGTATCCTTTGTTGAGATTTTGATTAAATCCATCAAATTCAACTAACAAATCATATATAATAATACTTTTATACAATCCTATATGGCTCACCATGCTCTCACGAACTATGCTCTCATCACGCACATTGCATGCACTTACATTAATACAAACATTAACTGATTAACACTCACACGACTGACATTATCACTTATTAGTTGTCGCTCAAGACACCTAGCTCAGCAATCAACTACCTCCTGCAAACTTACACCTCTTTATTCTCTCAAAACACACTAATAGATGTTTGGAGTGCTTCACTGCTAGATGATAACAAGATGATGATAGCCACATTCTCTATTAATTATAGATGGATGGAAAGGACATCTTCATGGCTTTCAAAGGAAGTGTATTGTTTCTTAGCCATCAGTTCAAACTTATATAGTGATTTCCAAACATAATTATTATATAATCTATAAAATAATTTAGAATTTTAGCTGCCTTAAGTCAGTGCTGGTAGTTTCAACACTCCTCAACACCGGTTGTACTTTATTTTATTATTGTTTTCCATATCATGCCAAGTTGCTTTTGGAAATTTTTAAACTTGATGTTATTCGGTCCTTAAGTGTATCTGCAACTTACTTTTGTGTCTGTACATATGTTAATTTGATATCTCCTTACAACACCTTCTTTAAAGAAAATGATAATGAATCTTGATATGTTTTGTTCGCACATGGAGTATTAGATTTTCGAATAGGCAGATTGAAGACTAGTTACCAAATATACATCTATTCTTGAATTAATTGGTTGATGTAAATCTTTTAGTAATTGCATTGTCATTGCACATGCTCTATGTTCTCTTCTGTGATGGACAAAGATATGGTAGGCACCCTTTTATTAGACCAAGATATTATCCTGGATCCTATACTAAATACATAATTAGTAGTAGAACAATGTGTATTAAGGACTCCAACATAATTAGCATCATAGGACTTAAGTTATTAGATAGATTTATCTTGTAAAATATTTAATAGTCGATTGTACTCTTGATGCATCAAGATTCATCGAGTTGCTTCAACATGATACTTCTTTGGATCGTTCATGAATAGAGTGTGAGATATATTAAGCTTCATATCACTTGTTTATACATTGTTGTTCCTTTGTGTTAATAAAACATAATTTTGCATTTACTTTAATCAATTTTGATATAAGCTTGCAATTGAATATTCCAAACTTTTCAAGTAGATCTCCTTACTATACATAATCTCGTAAAATAATCAGGTCATCAACACATACTAGCACAATTGCTAATTTTTCTTGAGCCTTTACAAATAGGCTCAAATCAATTTATACCATAGAGTAGCCTCATAGCTTAAAGAACTTTGGGCATTTTTTGAACCACATTATTGGTGTTTGCTTAAGCCTACATAATGTTTTTTTCATTTTACAAATATAACTTGGATGATTAACTACTTCATATAAATTTCATGATCTAATTCTTCATGCAAAAATGTATTCTTAGCATCCATTTATCATAGTTTCTATGATTTCCTTATTGCTGTAGTGAATAAGACATGTATCATGATGTTCTTGGTCACCGGACTGAATGCCTCGTCATACTCAAAGTAATAGGTTTGAAACGATCCTCGAACTATTAAATGAGTTTTGTAACTTTTGATTGATCTATCAAATTTTTTCTTTAGTTTATAAATTCATTCCTAAGATGGAAGTTCAATGTTGCTTACATTTGGAACTAAATCTCATGTTTCATTCTGATGTAGAGCATGCATTTATTTTATCGTTGTCGAGCCTCGTTCTTGATGTTTGGACGCTTTTGTGAATGATCAAACTCTTTTTCTCCTACATCTTCAATTAATGTTGCATTTGCATATTTGGATTAGACCTTTGTTCGGTTGTTCAATTAAGGTGATTCTTGATTCTCTTATATATAATTTTTATATCCAACTCTAAATCCAAAGTTTAATGCATGAATCGATTCATTTCTATTTAACTTTTTTGCACTTTAAATATAACTCCAATTTTTCAAAAATTGTATCATAAAACATATAATTACATAGGGCAAAGTAACTTTGTTCCGGTAGTTGATTAATCTTTAGCATGATATCTAATTCATTTGTCATAGTTATCTCAGTTTACAATCCAAAATCAAGTAGACAAAATTCATTTGAGTGCAACTTATTATTCCTTTCACATGTTACAATTCATGAAAATATTTAAACGTGTCGTGACATCATCATCATGTCACATGTCAACATGACATGCAACAAAGTTGTGTTGATGTTATGCTAATGATATCATCATCCATGCATGTAATCTCAGTGGGAGCCACCCCCATGGCTTGGAGGGGGGGGGGGGCACATTTAAACTTCATTCTAATTAATACTAGATCTTTCATATTTGTAGGGACTCTCAGTCGGCGGGTGCACTCCATCCCCGAGTTGGAAGCTTGGGCTTTGATATAGGGGATGAAGGCTTGCAAGTAGAGGGCGCTGTCACACATTTTACCACACGGATTTTGAGAAACTCATGTACTACATCATGCTGCGAAAATGTTCCTGCCTTGGAGAATTAAAAATATCATGAACGACATCTGAGAATCACTCTATAATCTTTATACTCCTCCTAAAATCATGGAGGCACATTTTTTGCATGCAACATGCTTTTGCATGTTCCAACTAGGTGGCTAATCTTTACCTACTTTTTTTTGGTGTATTAGCACAAGTTAGCTGATGACATATGTGGTATGCTTGTAGATATTCAAAAAATTTGATAAAGCTCCTTCTTCACCTTTTTAAAATTTTTTGAACTTAGATCTTTTATGAAATCCACTTAGACAAACCTTAAGAAGTCATTAAAGAAAGATAATCATATTGCATAATCCATGAACAAATGGTCGCTTCACGTGATGAAAGGCATTAGAATGCAATAGTCTAAATAGTGTCTTAGCTTTGAATTTAAAGTGATCATAAGATAGTTCATGAGCTTTATCAAATTAACATCTTGGACGAACAATATCTTCTTGAAGACTTCATCATGTAGTTCAACCATATATAACCAATTTGTCCGAGTCTCGCATGCCACATATCAATTGTATCATTTTTTTTATTATTTTCTCTATGTACGCTTCTTGAGTAGATATTATAAAGACATACTCTAACTATGGTGACAAACCTCGATGGCCAACCACCATGAAGAGTAAAATATTAATGCTATTTATTTTTAAACTTAAATAGAAATAAGGTGTTGAAGTTGTAATTCAAAAGAAACTTAGTCATGAATTTTCAAAAAAAAAAAAATATCATGATCTCTACGTATAGCAACATGTACATATCTTATATCCATCATAAGATATAATTTCTGTACGATAAAAAGGGAAAAAGTTCATAACATCACAATAAAATAAAGGATAAATCAAGCTCAACATCAAGTAGTACAAAGAAATATAGGCCTTGAATCAAACAATATAATATGATATCGTGGTCTCAACAAATTCATTTGTCAACAGTTTTCAAGAGGATTAACTAAAAAAATAGAGTACTTTTTTTCTAAAAGCAATAGATAAATAAAAAGGACCGAAAACATGTCCTTCATCTTTTTCTCACATGCCCTATTCTCAATCATGAATATCTTAAATATGCTTTGTAATCATCATCTACAAAGAGTAGGGAATGAGGGTGAACACTTTGTGCTTAGTGAGTGGAAGGCACACATATATAAGAAAATTCAAGAAAACAAACATTCCTGGTGCATGTCATTAAAATTAAAAAAAAATGTATGAGAGGACCTCACTTAGGGCGTATGGCCAATAGATTAGAATTAAGTTATTGTGAGGACTAGGAGACCGCGACGTCCCGATCAAACCGGAATAAAAATAAAAAAATTCTCAATTGTCCCGATTTGACTATAAAAATAAGAATAAAATAATAAAATAAATTTAATATATTATTATATAAATATGATAATGATCAATTAATATATAATAATATAATATAATATAATGTCTATTTAATATATATAATAAAATATAATGTTTTAATTAAAGTAAATATAATTATAATATTTTAAAATAAATAAATTAATATAATATATTTAACCAAGTCAAGATGTGGTCCGCGTTTTTATAACTCAAATCTAATCCTGACTTGATTACCCACCGGTTGAAAAAAACTTGAGAATTTCGAATCGTTGCGGGCCGAGATGATCGGCTCATGCTCACTCCTATCTCTCTTGTTTAGGAAAGCACATACTATGAATTTAATGTTTGCCGCCATGAAAGGGTCTTAATTTTTTTGTCACATCTACTCTTAAGTATATTAAGTTCCGATGAAATAAAAATATGACTACAAAGCATTTTTTACATGATATAATTTATATGATGTATAAATGCATATCTTATATTTATATAAAGCTCATTAACAAGGGACAATTTCAAATTTCTCCAACCTCACGAATGCTTTTTATCTTTTTTTCTACGATTTTTTAGAAGGTTTGTTATTTTCTTTCTTTTGCACTAGCACATGAAATGATTTACTATAATTATTATTTACCGTTATAAATGACTAGTCACAAGATTTAAAATCTCCTATACAACATAGAAGCTTTGTTAATTCTCACTTCTTCCACTCAATTAATGTTGACTTTTCAGCTCTTCTTTTTGTTATTATTAATTCGTTGGCTTTGCAGCAAATGCACCTCATTATTTTTCATAACTTACCTCAAAAAAATGCACCTTGACCTCCACAGTTTCCATAACCTATGGACCTCTCATACTTATGATTTGTATATATATAGCCGTTGAAAGAAAAACTGACAACCAAATCAAGCATGCAAAAGGAAACCATACAATGTGGCTACTGGATGATGTTGACTTTGCACCAATCAATCGACTTCACAAGATGCTCCAGGAGACATTCTCCTTCCCCTCTCTCTCAGCAAGATAACCCGGATCCGGCCGCCGCCAGCGGCCTCTCTGTCACCCGCTCCCCTTCTCTCCCGATCAACTTGAGCCGTAAGATCGGGGCGCGTGGTGGCCAATCAGGCCGTAGGTTTATTTTTTATATTTAAAATAACATTGCGACGGTTTCGCCCCGTCGCAACCTATGACTTTCGGAACCTGTGGTGGGTTGTTCAACCCGCCGGAGGTTATGATGGGTGGGTTCTCGTCCGATGTTTCGACGGGATGCTTCCGTCGAAAGCTTCGTTAGGTGAAAGCCCTCAAAGATTTCGACGGTAAGCTTCCGTCGAAAGTCTCGTCGGAGGATTGCCCTCGAAACTTTCGACAGGAACTTTCCGTCGGAGGTTCCGACGGAACTTTCCCATCTGGACCTGCGACGGTTGCCTGTCGAAGGTCCTTCGAAACTTTCAACGGTTTTTTTACCCGTCGGAAATTTCTTACCGACGAGCTATTTTTCGATGACCAGCTTCCCGTCGAAAAATTCGTCGAAAAAGTTATTTTCTGATGGATTTCGTAAGGTTTCCAATAAGTTTTGATGGGAAAATCCAAGAACAAGGAGAGAAGATCGCAGAGAGATTGCAGAAAAATAGAGGAGACACACGAAATTTACCCAGGTTCACCCTTGAGATGAGGGCTACGTCCTGCAAGGAGGTTCCACTATATCGTTTAGGTTTACAGCCGCCACACAAAATTACATCAGAAATTAGGCTATTAATAGCCTCTCCAAACCGAGTTTAAAACCCAAACAAACAGAGAAAAAACCTAATCCGAACCACACGGGTCGGCTAAACAAAAGCTCAAAACCCGTCTAGGTTTCGGGGGCGCTGTCGGGGGGCGGGGCCCCCCGAACCCCCCCTTTCGTTCGTACGCCAGCAATACTGTTAATTGGGTAATACTCAGATTCCCCTAAGCTCACGTGGGCGAACCCGGTGTGAGAAACAAGGGGCCCTGAAGTATTCATCAACTCTAACAAGTTTGGCCGTCAGAAATTGTGAAAATTCTTGTAGTGACTCGTCACAACACGTTCATCCACTTTCGAGAAGCTCCCATTCCCAGTTTCTTTCTTTCCACAAGATCACGATCGCTGCACGTCGTGGCGCGCACCTCCGTCCTCCCGCACGTCTGCAGCAGCAGTCCTCCTCGCACGGGCACACCGAGTGCGTGCCCTACTCCGATGTTGGTGCACCTGCAGCACACACGACGCAGATGCCAATGCAAACTCTCATCGACATCATTTTTTATAGCTTCTGAGGGTATTGATTAGAGATATTTGCATATATCTAAAGGAGAAAGGATGCTGGAGAAGACGGTCGACCTGCAGGAGACATCACCGGGGCAAGGAAAGGGGCATCCACATGCATCATTGCAAGCTTGCTTGTCCGCCATTGTTGTTGTTTCTGAGCCAGCTGTTTACTCGCAGAAGCTCCGGGGGATCAAGGAAGCGAGGTGAGTCTTTTTTTTTTAAAACAGATGGTGTGTGTCGTCTCGGTGCATGCATGGCGTGCATCTTGGCGACGAGGCGCCAGCGCCAGCATGCGACGAAGCGTTGCCCACGCTCGAGTATATATATTTTCTTTCTACTAAAATTTTTTCTTTTCTACCAAAGATTTTTTTCTCTACTTTGCACATGCAATAAACGACAGATTACCGCGGATAAAACGGAAACAGGGTATAATGGATCCTCTTTTCGGTAAATGCCATATTCTCACAATAAATATTTCTTTTGGGGTGTCAAGTTATGAGTATCATAGTTTGAATATAACCATTACTAAATGAACGAGGCCTGTGGGCTGTCTGATAAAAGATGGAAGTACTACTACGGCCCATTTTTATACAATATTGGGCTGATCAATGTAAAAGTATAATGGCCTGACAGAGACCCAAGTCGGTTTGGATGTTTTCATGTATATATTTTGCTCATTTGTTTTCATTCAATTAAAGAAATCCGCCTCTTCCCTTGAAAATGAAATAAAACTGAAATTGTTACTTAAAAAAAATATGACCAATATATTAATTTGTGAAGTATTTGGGGCTATAAATATGTATTATACCTTCATTGTTGGTTTAAGAAAATTATTTAGAGTTGTTTTGATAAATCATGACATACAGAAGGTACGTCATCTTCAAACTTTTGTCACAAAAAATGAAACTGATTCATTTGAATTAATCATTAATAATCTTAATACCATGATGTCATAAAAAATGAGAATATCCTAACTTTTCTTACTTGCCTTTATATTTTTCTTCTCTCTTTACAATATCCATCATAACACCGTGTGTTGTTGGAGGGTTATAAGGCTCGGATGCACTCCTAGTGAGCCTTCCTACATCCTTGGGGCATAAAAAACGAGTGGATAAGATTTCTTAGACCACACAAGCCACTATTTAGGTCTCTAAGCTTTTTCTCAATTGTGGTCGTGGTCCCAACTCATCCTCTGGAAACATTAAGCAAATTTATTAGTTTTTTATGATCAATGAATGGATGAATTATGTTTTTTGTTCACGCAAATTTCTAGTTCAACTTTTTTTTTGTATACGAAAAAAAAAATTCATTGAAAGATAGTTCCGTACGAGTCTGTCAGAGTACTGGAAAACAAACACTAGGGTTGTAACAAAAAAAGTAGTGTGAGAGTTCGTAGTTCAAAGATAATTAGAGACATAATTAAGTGAAAGATTAGCCAACATATCAAATGAGTTAAACAGTAATAGGTCTAACAATAAAAGCACTCATTCTGCCTTCACTAATTTAGAACAGGGAGGGGGAGAGAGAGAGACGCAAAAAGACTCAGAACTCGCAAGCTGGTGGAGTATTTTGACCATAATGACAAGTCTTAACAGGTTAAAAGTCTATCTTAATGCTAAGATATGGGATGTGTCTTAGCATGTAGCCATATGTTTCACTGGCCCAACTTTGTCCAATGCACTATCATGTTGACATAAATTTGCATGCAACAATTCATGACCAAAAGGTACCGCACTTGCAGTGGATAACACAACACCGACGTCTTCTCCTCACTTCAAGGATGAGGCTAGCAATATCCACCAATCATCCGACCCAGCCATGCACTGACGACTTGGCATAAGATTTTTTTCTTATTCCCTCCCTCAGCTTTGCTTCCCTTAGACTGAGGCCTGAAACAGATAGAGGAAGAAGACAAAAGAGGAAGGCAGCAATGGCTCTAAAGTTGTGGGCTTCTTCCACGGCCAACGCTCTCAGGATCTCCTGTGCCGGAGCCAGAACTCCTTTCCCAGCCTTCTCCATCTCGAGATGCTTCTCCTCTGGTAAAAATTCTGAACTGTCTGTAGCTTATACTGCATTTGCTGTGCCTGTGTTGTCATGCTGTTTTTCCTAAGATTTGTTGTTCAGCTACTTGGCAGGAGTTGAAGTGTATAAAGAGTATGCTGGTGACCTTTTTCCCCCTTATTTTGCCTACCTTCTAGAAGGAAAATATAAACTTAAATGCTGCTGCTATGTTCGGAATTTTGATACCTGTATCACTTGTGTTTGCTTGTAGTCTTAGAAGGTTTGAAGTATACCAATTCTCACGAGTGGGTGAAGCATGAGGGCTCTGTGGCCACCATCGGCATCACGGACCATGCTCAGGTACACTTCCAATCTCTTCCCCATAATTTTGTTAAGAATTCCTGTGTAGAAAGAAAATATTCTGTAAAGTCAGTAGTTAAGTAATGTGTCTCTCTGTTGTTCTGTGCACTTTGCCTGATTCATCTAAATTAGTACTTCTGTGGCGAGTCAAATGTTTTTTTGTATACTTTAATGTTAGTGGAGTACATCTTTTCGAGCCAAGGTTATTTGACCCTGATAAAAGCAACATAATATAATTATAAGGAAAATGGATGATGTATCCCACTGCACTACACTTGTGTTGGCACTCGTTACTTTGGACACTCGTCACTAAACGCTGAGAAACATATACATTTCATTTTTTTTAGAAAGAAAAAGATACATACTTCATTACAGGAAATAAGTATTCAGGAAATCATACTTTTTAATAAGAGGCTCGTCATGAAGATTTCCTTTTTTTAAATTGTCGGGCAGGATCATCTGGGAGAGGTAGTTTTCGTGGACGTCCCAGATTCAGGGAAATCAGTGAACAAAGGAGATGCATTTGGTGCAGTGGAGAGTGTCAAAGCAACAAGTGATGTCAATACCCCTATTTCTGGTGAAATCATTGAAGTCAATACCAAGTTAACTGAGACCCCAGGCCTGGTAATTCATCCACCTTATCTTCTCTCAAAGTTGAAGCATGCATGTTTCTTGTGAAGGATTAGCATTTTGTTGCTGCTGCACAAATATGTAACCGAGTCCAGATAGACTATTCTGCCGTAATGCAAAGAAAGAGAAATGACTTCAATGGTTTCCTTTTGCAGATCAACTCAAGCCCGTATGATGAAGGATGGATGATCAAGATTAAGCCAAGCAACCCAGCAGAGCTGGACTCTTTGCTGGGTACAGAGGAGTATACAAAGTTATGTGAATCAGAAGAACATTAGAGCCATGTGGTTGTGTATACTTCTGCTAACTGCTCCGTAGTCCAAGTGATCTGAGTCTGCAAATAACGATGAGCGTTTCATGTTATTGTTTCAGGTCAAAGCTGATCATAATAAGATATATCATATATTTCTTATGTGGCCAAACTTCTTATTGTTAGCATTCTTTCTTTCAGCTTCCATTGGAGATCTAACTCAGCTGTTTCAATAGTATTTTAGAACTTGTCTAATAAATAATCTTCTAGCCTCAACTTAAGAATGAGTGAAAGTATGGCCGAAAACGTCTGGTCATCTAAAGGAGGCATCTGTCCTGAATTCAAACATGATAGGCAGAAAGAAATCATTCTATCCAGTTCTATCAAGAGAGCTCTCAGAGTCAGAACAACCCATTTAGAATTGTCTTACGGCACAATGCGCTTCCCAAAGTTGTCTTCCTGAAGATAGTGATTATTTTGTACAGAAATCCTTGTGATACATTTTGCTAGTGTATAATCAATAACCACACTACAATAACAGTTATGCATGCACTCATAATTCTACAACTCAGTTTCTAAAGTCGTGGGATTATCGACATTTCTACACATAAAATTATTGCGTCCCATATTTCTCATACAGAGATATGTTATATCTACATCCTATAATTCTATGCATCACCATTTGCCACAACTGGCGGTGCTGGTTCAGCGTCCGGTGATTGTGTGTAGGATATGGAGATCAACTTAGACCTATAATCTTCTGTTCCCTGATCTTCAGCAACAGGAGAAGTTGATTTAGCAGGCAGTCGAATTGAAGCAAAGATTACATCTGGAATGCTCTGTGAGATTGCCATGAGAGATTCTCTCACGAGTTCCGGAGAAGCCACATTCTCAGATGTCACGGCGTCCATGGAGACCTAAAAACATGTAGCCGTCCAGTCCGGTTAATAAAGTTGGTATTGTGTGTTGAAGCAGTGCAAAATGAGCTCACAGAATGACACAAGGGTTTAATATATGGAGGCCTATGAATCAATTAAGTAATATTGGATAATTTTCTTTGAGAGTAGGTAATATTGGATTCTTAATGGGTATTGCATGTCCTTACCTGGAGCGCGTTTCTGACAAATCATAGCTCTCCAGATGACTGCCCATGCTAAGCAGTCATCCTTTCCATTTTCAAAAAGAAAAAGAGAACTGTAACTTGTGAATCTTATAGTATTTTCACCATTTCCATGACGTTGTTGGAATGACTCATGCTATATGATTATGTCTAGAGTTGTCATATGAAAAATTCAATGAATTCAACAGTGATTAACGATACTTATTTTAAAAAATTGACCACAGGATCTGACAACATAAATTAGACAACCAGTATGCATCAGGGGGTTAGACGAAGTTATCATTCTCAATTGTGCAATTACTATTTCGTATTCTTGTCACGAATAAAGAAATATCAACCAATAAAAGAAACGATACCTAAATAAGTGGATCAAAGTGAACTCTATAGAGTGGTTGATTTAGAGCATTTCCATTTTCATGTGTAAATCCAGCAAAACAACACAAGCTCTCAGCAATTAGAGAAAAAAAGACGGAGAAATGTTCAACAACTCTCTATGGCTACTGCACTGATACATTATTCTTGCATAATGCCTAAACTACATCATCCTTCCAGATGTAGAACATGTTTCTTATCATTTCACAAGTGCAGCTCTTAGGCCATAGCCGGATCAGGACTTGGCTTAACAGGAGAAGGTTGATGAAGGATCAACTTAGATGACCCAGAAAATAGGACCATCTCGGCGCAGAAAGCCCTGACAGACGATGGCACTATGACAAGAAGAATTGAGAAGGAAGCACACAACCTTCGATGCTGAGAATTGAGTTCCAACATTGAACAGGTTTAAGGAAATTTGGTGGAAGCAAAGGTCTTTCTTCTTCCAAGGGCGTGACTGCCATTGCCATAACCATTGAGGCAAAACGTACCAGGACAAAAGCATTGCCTAGAATTTGACCATTTTTGGTGCCTGTTAAGGGTTGCATTGCCGGAATCTGGCGTGCAGCAAGTGGCTTGAACAGTTATATTGTTGGTGTTGAGAAGGCATGGTCAATGATATGAATTACAGATGGATGGAGAGTACATAAAAATTGTCTGGCAGTTCATTTGGTAAGTATTGATCAGCAAGTTCGCATCGACATCACAGAAGAAGAAAACAATCTCAACTTTTGTTGTCCCAGGAGTTGGATGCTTTGTGTTTGTTTCGCGTAAACTTTGGTAACGAAATTCAAAAGCCTTTGCTCTTATCAAATCAAATCCAAAGTAGATTTTCATAGAACACCTGTTCTTGTCTTCAAAAGAAGAAGGAAAAAAAAGAAAGGACTCGTAAATTTAATAAAATATATTTATCGAAAATAAAAGGACATTTAAACCTCACTTTTACCAATAAAAGACACCTTGATATTCTATTATTATTATTTTTAATAGTAGAACATTGTGCCTAATCTCAATTTCCAACTTTCATAATTCTCTTTTTAGTATTCTCCCGAATTTTATCAGTGTTATTTAGTTAATATGTCTTTTTCCTAAACTAATTCAGTGAAAAAGCCCTTGTTTGGATAAAGGATTATTAAAGGGAAGAGAGGAGAATCATAGGAAAGGAAAGGGATAAAAGAAAATTGAAAATAATTTTTAAGATAATTATACCTCTTTAACTAATAATGAAAAATTGTATAACTAAAGACAGTTGAGTCGTTAAAAATTAAAATTATTTAACATGCCTTCTTCTCCTTTATTCCCAAGTTGAGATTGAAAAAAAAATCGACTAAAAATAATGGAAGGAAAACTTTCATCCAAATTTGATCATTTATTAAAAGTCGAATGAGTCTAACCATGCAATTGTTTAAAAATTACATCATATTTTGGGTCTTCAAGCTTGACCAAAGAACAAAAGTTTACCTTATTATTCTACTAAAAATATAGTGTTGAAAAACTTCTAAAAGTAATTCCACTAATCAGATGTTTCTTCCCTTCATAATTCATATACTACTGCAACTATTTTTTTTTACCTATAACTTTTTGACCAAGCATAGACTAACAATAAACTCTTATTATGATTATATATAAAATATTATTTCTTTTTATTCTGAATAATTATCTTTGTACAAGATTAAAAAGAAAAGATGTAAGCAATTCTGAACTCGTGGAAATTTCGAGCTGAGCCTAAATTAGTTTAACACGTCTGAAACTTAAATATCCCTCTCTTTTTTTTTTGTTTATTATTAGTTATATCATATAACTCCGCCTATGTTTTATAGCCGGTCTCAAGCCCGGATAAAGGAGAAGGGTTGTGTTAGGCCCTGACAGGCAGTGTAAAACTCTGTCGAATCTTATGAACATGGATCAACGAATATATTGAATGACGTCGTATGATTCATGTAGCCTATCCCACCTAGTGAGATAAGGCTTTGTTGTTGTTGTTGTATTAGTTATATCATATCATTAATCCTCTTCTAATGTCTATGACTTGATTTTTAATAAAACATTACTTTAGAAGGAAGGAAGGAAGGGAGCCTTCCAGGGCGAGAATTGAGCTGCAGTGTTTGGTGATCGAGCCAGGAAGGAGAAGCTCTTCTTCCCCCATGGCGACGAGGTCACCGGAGCTGCACTCATCGCCACTGAAGCAGAAAAGACCCTTAGGACAGATGGATGGAATTGGAGGATGTGATGCATGCTTGAATTGTCTGTGCTAGGAGTTGAATTCAGCAGTTTCATATATCAGGAAAAAAAAAAAAGGAAGGAAGAAGAAGAGAACCGTTTGATATTCCCATGGGATTTCGATATTATTGAACGAATGTTTCTTGACAAGAATTGTAGGTTACAGCTACTAATGAACATGTTAGAGTTTTCTATGGTTGAAAAAAAAGGGGTATAGAATAGAAACACAACTAATATATATAAATCATTTTACAGGTTCACATGCATAAAACAGAGAGAGAGGTATAAAATTCTCATCTCATGATCAAAAGCCCAAGTCTAAACTAAAGAGCCAAATTGAGTCGACAGTGGCACACTGATTCCATGTATATAAAGATCAAAAGATCATCTATCTATCATTTTCTTTCAGCAAAAAAAAGAAAAATATAGTAAGGAACAGGAACAGACACAAAAAGGGCTAGAATCCTTACTTGAGATGGATAACAGGAAACTGAACTCTGATTTGGCTGCTCTTCTCGGTCACTTGCCCAAAAGTTAGGTACAAGCATATGAATGATTTATGTACAGGTCTATAAATGGTGGTGTTGAAACAGCCAACTTTGATGTTGCTTATAATAATATATTACCTACTTTGTCAAATAAAAAAAACATTCTTTTAAGGAGAAAAATGTGGATGGACGACTCGAGAGCATTTCTTTTGTTCTTATCCTCCTCTGTTTCTGCCAGGTCATGGAAACAGCCGGAGCTTGTAGCCTTGCACTTTAGAATTCCATCTTGAAGCTAAATAAAAGGAATGACGTACACGTATTGATCATACACAATCCTTTTTTGACCTAAATGTTTTTTTTTGTACATTATATATACGTATTGATCAGTGCTATAAAGAGGGCACGAACACATGAATACCGTCCGGCTGATGATTTTGTTACGTATTTTTATCATATTTTTATGTGTGGTCTAATCATCGCCCAAGCAGCAAAATGTACTTTTAGTTTTAATTAGTAAGCTTTGACTCGTTTATTAAACACCCAATCAGCAAAATGTTGATTTCATAGCCAAATAAACCGATGTATTTAGTATTATTGGAGAGAAAAAATTCGCAAGAATTATAGTCTTATTCTCATTTTTACATCCAAATACCCATAAAAAAAACCATTCAATTTTGTCCCTAAGATGAGAGTACACTGTTCGTACTCATACTAAGAACGTATTTGTTATACTATTTTTTATCCTTTTTTATTTTAACATTTTTTTCTATATTGGTTTATACTAATAAATACAAAAATTAACTACAATTAGATTCGACGTGTTTGACAAAGTGTGATGCTATTTGAAAATAGTAATAAAATATTACAAGTATTTACATATTTACAACTTTAAGTATTAATTATTTATAATATTTACATAATTATTTAGTTGTTAAAATTTTATAAAAAATAACGTTGACCCATTATTTATGTATTTACAAGTATTTTACTTTTATCTTTCTCATTTCCAACCAAACTTTTTTTAGTTTTGATAGGTGGAATACCAACTAATTAACCAAACACGAAAGCCAAAAAATTGCAAGAACATCTCACTCTTATTTTTTTTCGTATGAACAAAAAAGAATATTCTCCTTAATTTCTGTATCTTTATTTTGATACCAAACATTCCTAAAGAGAGTTTGTAAGGATTTTCTCTTTTCTGGAGGGAGGGAGAAAGAGATGTATGAAGCCTCCAACCCCCCTCCACTCTCATCGTGCATTGTCGACTCCGTTAGCCTCATCGCACCTAAAGCCCCCCACGCACCCTCACACACTTCAAACCTTGTCACTTTCTATCAGGATGTTGTCACATGTCATGTTGCAACCTCCTTCGAGCCTTGGAGAAACAAAAGCACAATGGGCCCCATTTCCCCCAATCAATTAAGATGTTTGTAGAGCAAAATCACTAAGAAAGTCTCCATTCCTGATGTGGAGGTGGCACAAGTGGTCAAAACTTCCATCGCTTTGGGGCCTTATGAATCTCATTAAGCGTAGAGGAAATGTGTAACACATACCTTCTCTTTTTGTTTGAATGCCCTAAGAAATGTTTATGTGTGTTGACAGTGGTTCCATGGACAGTCCAAGGGCGCCTGCTCACAATCGATATGTTCTTTTATATCTAGTTGCATCTCGAGAGTTTGCCATTTGAGCTGCACAAGGGACTCGACAAAGCGGATCGCAACTTGTTTTGGAGCTCCCCTACTGGTAGACGAAGCCTCGCTCACTGGAGATTATGTCCAATAGGTTTATGTGTGCATCGACATGAATCTTAGGATGCCGGTGAAGCAGGGGGTATGGGTCAAGAACCTTGATGAAAGTAGGTATTTTCAGAACGAGTGGCACCATGAGGAAGGTGTTATGGCGTCGCTCCTTCCTTGAAAGGCGTCGCTCCGCTAAGCTGCCACTCGTAAGGTTGAATAAAAATCGGTCACGGCCACAACCGATCCCTAATGGTGCCAGTGCCGGACAAAGTAAGTCGAGGCTAATGGCTTAGAGTGTGGGATCGGGCCAAGGTGGAAGTTGGTTGCTGCTCATGCCACTAGATCTCAAACCACACTCCTAGTGCAGGCGGCATGGATTGCTTGGTGCAGAATGGTCACTTGTGTGTCTTAATGGTCGGCCATTGAGGCGAACAACGTTACTTGGAAGGCAGTGTGATGGAGACATGTGAACAATTGGAGGGTGATGATAGGAATGAGGGTAGAAAAGGTGAAGACAATCTGGAGTGCAATAAGGAGGAGAGACATGTCTCACACTTGGGGAGAAGTAAGTGGAGGATAGTTGGCAAACATGATAAAAGTTGTGTTACTGCATCAGACAGCGATGATTCTATCTTTGGAGATTCAACGCGTGGATCTAGCCTGGATAATTTGAGGATTTTGTACATTTTGGATGGAAGCATGGACTCGCATCATTGATGTGTGTCTCTCTTGACCTACAATCCTTTGATAAAGCTTTTCCCCCTCTTAACTTTCACTCTCCCTCGTCATCAAAGTCCCCTTTTGGAGCCTTTCGTAGCTCCCTTCCACCATGTTTCTCTATTGTAGGGTCGCCGTCGTGGATCTTAGGACCACTCCATGTATGTTCCCCTATGTCATCACCTCAGTCTCACAATATGGATCATGAGGCTTTCGCGGCATGGGTCCTAGCAAGATTCCAAGGCCTAGATCGGTTGGCGACATGTGGAGATGAAGACATGGAGGAAGGACAACTCGACCAGCTAGAGAGTGTGATTCAGATCTCATCCCGGAGGCATGCACTAAAACAAAATGGAATCGAGTCCTTAAGATTAAGACGTCATTTGAGATTAAACCTCCATCCCTCCCCCCCACCCCCACCCCACCACCACCAGACGCAATCATAAAGCCAAAAAAAGGTGAGAACTATACACTAGCACCAAACTCAGTCATGCATTGAATTTGTAACAAATAAATTTACTAACAAGTGCACTAGTCGTATCAAGTAATAAAGATAAAGAGTAGAGTATCAAACTCATAATGACCCAGTTAAATATTATCTATCTCAATAATCTACTAGGAGAAGAAAATGATTTGAGAATATGAAAAAAGAAAACTAAAGGTGCAAAAAAATGATAAGCAAAATAAAATAAATTAAAGTAGAGCATTGGGAATTATAGATGAATAATGTAAAGGTAAATTATAGTTGACCTATAGGAGTAAATAATAGCTTCGATTCTTATGACGAATTGGGAGTATCTAAAGTATTGACATCTCAAGACGAATAAATCAAACTACATTAACTTCTAATAAAACTAAAAATCGCAAACGATGAGTCAATTATTAATTTTACATAGAGTTAAGATACATTAATATGTATCTCTTATACTATTATTCACCTACAAATTTCGACAGAATAATAGATCACACAAAATTCGGCATAAACAACAAGTTACCAAACACATATTATGTATGCTTCAACATAAAAGTAAAATATCAATTATCAAAGTAATAATAATTCTTAAACTAATCACCCTACATATATGTTTGTAATCTAATCTCAGAAATCAAATCACTCATACAAAAAGCAATGAACTTAGCATGCATAATCAAAAGAAATCGAAAAATTTAATTAACACAACTAATAACACTATTCAAATATTTTTTCCTTTAAAATAATATATAAAATCTCTATTACAACAAAGATGAATAATAAAAAACTAACTAAAAGAGAATCTACGAAAAGTTAGAAAAAGAACCCGTAGCCTCGGGACCTCTGAACCGTTGCACAACACAAACAACGAGTTGTTGTGCAATCTTCTCCTTTGGTTGGCCTTCAAGCCTTGAAATTCATCCTCAGAAGTTTGGCATGGCTCCTAGGTCTCAAGCACCATGTTTTCTATCTCATAAGGCCCCTATTTATAGAGTCTAAGTGTTCCAAAGATTTTGGTAAAATTTCCATTTGATTGAGAGTTTTTTATGCCAAAAAAATAAAAAATTGGAATAGATTTTGATTGGGCTTTAAAATCATCCAAAACTTCTGCAAATCTCAGTAAATATGTTTCCTAATGATCCTTGAGACTTAGGATAAAATTTGGAATTAAACTGTAATTGAAATTCTAAAAAAAAGTTGAAAAAATATTAAAATCAATCGTCGTAACACCCCATAAGAGCTTTGTAATGGCTTGAATATGACTTTTAACGGCTCATAACACTGGTTTCACAATCCTTACAGTGTCCAAATTGAAGTAAAAATTATGTTTTCATGGTCCGTAATATTTTAGTCATGGCCTGTAACTCGCGCAAATTTTCTGCGCAAAACAATGGGTCGTTATCGTCCTAGCATGGCATGTTATATTCATTTTAATCTTGGCAGCATCTACTAATTTTGCTCTATTTTAACTCTAATTTGGGTGTCGTTGTCTCCGGTGGCTTACTAAATCTTTTCTCTTATTTTTTCTACAATAAAACAAAGAATTTGGATAGATTTCTATTTTTTATAAAATTAAAACAAATAAGGTCAGAAAATTATGCATGCTATATGAAAATGAATCAAAATATAATTAAATGCATGGCTAATTATATGTATATTTTGCATGCATCACTCTTCTATTTCTAGGCAGGTATAGGACCAATCGGTGGTTGGACGTCGTTCATTCAATAACTCAACATAAAGATCATAGTGTGGAATTGCAAAGGTGCGCATTAGAGCAAGGTGCACGACCGCCTAAAGAAATTAGTGAGTAAATATAAATATGAAATTTTAGTATTAGTAGAAACACATGCGACTAATAAACATGTGGATAAGATATTACAATGGTCGGGGAACCAGTGGTGTAGTTGTCATCAAGAGGGTGATGATGTTGCGGTGGCATCATTCTAGCCTGAAAAACATGAATATGTTCAGGTCACCACTATTAGTATAGATGTTCAAGTTATTCATGTTGTAATAACAACAAGTGGTTTTTTGTCCTTATATCTTGTGTGTATTTAGTGTTGCTCCTCTTTCTCGCTCTTTTTTATTGAAACAACTAAGTATCCTTAATGCTGAGGGATTGTCATATGCCCTCTTTGATGATTTTAGTTATATTCTCCAATCGAGGGATAAAAAAGGGGGAGGACCTTTCGCCCTAACTAGGTCAATCAGAACCTTTTGGGAACTTTTATTGAAATAAGACTTAATTGTAGACCTAATAGGACATCAACACACATGGTGTGACAATAGGGTGGGCCCAGCAAGGGTTCTTTGCCATCTTGATTGCCTTCTAATTAGTATTGAGTGTGTCACTTCCTTTCCTAACATGTCTCTTAGAGCCTTAGATGCCCCACTTTTGCTGAGAAAAAGAGTATTAGCTAATTTAGATACAAACATTTTTTATGTGAATACACTCAACAACAACAACAACAACAACAAAGTCTTATCCCACTAGGTGGGGTCGGCTACATGGATCATACGACGCCATTCCGCTCTATTAGTAACCAAATCTTTCGGTATATTATTCACCAATAGATCTTGATCTATTAGTTCGCCAAGTGTCCGTCTTGGCCTCCCTCTCCCTCTTTTAATCGGACTCCAGATTATTTGATCTACTCTTCTTACTGGCGCATCTAATGGTCTTCTCTGAACATGACCAAACCATCTCAAACGATTCTCTACCATTTTCTCACTAATAGGAGCCACTCCGACTCGTTCACGTATATGATAATTCATAATCTTATCTAATCTTGTATGACCACACATCCATCTCAACATCCTCATTTCGGCTACCCCCACTTTACGTTCATGTTGTCCATTCATAGCCCAACATTCACTACCATATAACACTGCTGGCCTTATAGCAGTACGATAAAATTTTCCTTTAACTTTATTAGGTACTTTTCTATCACAAAGAACTCGCTTTCCTCCACTTACACCAACCAGCTTGAATTCTATGATTAACATCGTCATCAATCTCGCCATCTTGTCTTACAATTGATCCTAAATATTTAAACTTTGTCACTTGAGGAATTATATCCTCCCCTAGCCTAACTTTCAAATCGTCTCTAAGTTGTTTATTTGTGAAATTGCTATGCATATATTCTGTTTTATTCCTACTTAAACGAAAACCCTTTGACTCCAACGTATTTCTCCATATTTCCAATTTTGTATTAATCTCTTCTCTTGAATCCGCTAAAAGTACTATATCATCCGCAAATAGCATGCACTTAGGTACCTCCTCTGTGATACTCTCGGTTATAGCATGCACTTAGGCTTAAAGATGATCCTTGATGTAGGCCAATTTCTATAGGAAATTCATTTGTCTCACCTCCGGATGTCTTAACCCTAGTCAATGCCCCATCGTACATATCTTGTATTACCTTAATGTAGGCAACACTCACCCTCTTCTTTTGCAAGGCTTTCCAAAGTACATCCCTTGGTACCCGATCATACGCCTTCTCTAAGTCAATGAAAGCCATATGTAAGTCTCTTCTCCTACTTCGATACTTCTCCATCATCCCCCTTAGTAAATAAATCGCCTATGTAGTGGATCTTCCTGGCATAAACCCAAATTGTCTCTCAGAAATACTAGTCTTCATTCTCAATCTATGCTCAATCACTTTTTCCCATAATTTCATTGTGTGACTCATAAGTTTAATCCCTCTATAATTTGCACAATTCTGAATATCCCCTTTATTTTTGTAAATAGGAACTAATGTACTTAATCTCCAATCATCAGGCATCTTTTTCGACCGTAAAATCTCATTAAATAGTTTACATAACCACAACACACCTTTTTCTCCTAAACATTTCCAAACTTCAATCGGTATACCATCCGGTCCAACGGCTTTACCATTCTCCATTTTCTTAAGAGATTCGCTAATCTCCGAGACTCTAATTCTACGATAAAATGACCTATTAAGCTCACATTCGCTAATTGTCAAGTCCTCCAAATCACAACGGGAACCTTCACATCCATCATTAAATAGCTTATAGAAATACTCTTCCCATCTGTTCTTAATATCTCCTTCAGTAACTAAAACCTTACCAACTTCATTTTTTATGCATCTTACTTGATCCAAATCTCTCGACTCCTTCTCTTTATTCCTTGCAATCTTGTAAATCCTTTGTTCACCAGCTTTTGTCCCTAACTCCTTATAAAACCCCTCATATGCTTTAGCACGAGCATCACTAACTGCCTTCTTAGCCTCCCTTTTCGCCAAATGATACTTTTCCCAATTGTCAGAACTATTGTCCAAGTGTATCGCCTTGAAACAATTCTTCTTATTACGCACCTTTTCTTGGACCTCCTCATTCCACCACCAAGTCTCCTTATCTCGTGGTCCAAAACTTTTTGATTCTTCTAAAATGGCTTTAGCAACCATTTCAACCTTTTTTGCCACATTCTTCCACATGATACTAGCATCTCCTTCTAACTCCCACACACTTTCCTCTAATAACTTACTTCTAAAAGTCTCTCGCTTCTCCCCCTTTAACTGTCACCACTTAATCTTTCGATCAAAAACTGTTCAGGATTTTGATTTTATACATTTCATTTGCATATCAAGAACTAACAATCTATGTTGTGTAGTCACCCCATGCCCAGAAATTACTTTGCAATTAGTACAGCGTCTTTTATCAGTATTTCTTGTCAAGAAAAAATCGATTTGAGACCTATGAGTTCCACTTTTGTATGTGATTAAATGTTCATCTCTCTTCCTAAAACAAGTATTGATAATCTTAAGGTCGTATGCTAAAGAAAAATCAATAATAGTTTGTCCTTCCTCATTCAACTCCCCAAAACCAAAACCACCATGAACCCTTGCATGTGGTCCTGCCTCTTTACCAACATGTCCATTAAGGTCTCCCCCAATATAAACTTTCTCGGTTGTTGATATACTTTCAATCAAACCCTCCATATCTGCCCAAAACTTCTCCTTGAGATGTGATTCTGCTCCTACTTGGGGTGCATATGCACTAATAATGTTCATAGTCTCCTTTCCAACAATTACTTTCACGGATATGATTCGATCATCAATCCTTTTAACTTCCACAACATTCTTCCTCCATTCTGCATCCGCGATAATACCAACACTATTCCTTCCATTTACCTTACCTGTGTACCAAAGTTTGGAACCATTTAACCTAATCTCTTTACTTCCCTCTCCTACCCATCTAGTTTCTTGCAAGCATAAGATACTAATCTTACGTTGATCCATTACTTGTGCCACCTCGAGGTGCTTCCCATTCAACGTCTCAATGTTCCAAGAACCTAATCTGACCTTAGTCTCATGAACTAGCTTCTTTAATCGCCTCCGTCCATTAGAGTGCAGTAGCCCTTGCTCATTTAACACTGCATTCAGGCGAGGATGCAGCGGAAATTGTGAATACACTCGCTTCTTTATGTGAATACACTCAACATAAGGAAATTGTTAAAAGAGAGTGGACACAGTAGAAAATGCCCTTGTAGCTATTAGGAAGCAAACCTCTTATTGGAACTTTAATATCTTAAGAAACATGGATAAGAGGGTGGGGAGGGTTCTGGATGACAAACAACAATTAGAACTTATGAATAGTATTGTAGGCCTCTCACCTGCATATTGCATAGTATTAGATGGTAGTAAAAATCTAAGGTGAAATTAGGGTCAAAGATAGTGATAGAAACAGTCGTTTCTTTCACCTCGACACTTTGATTCGCCAGATGGGGGCACCCAAATTGGGATGACCCCCAAATTAGAGAGACTTTTTTAATCATATAGGACCTTATGGGGATAGGAGGACCTGCCCTTGCCTCCTTATGCCTTGTGGACTTAACTACCCAAGCTAAATCATAGCTATCACCCTCAGCTATTGTCCTTATTACTCGTCAGGAAATTAAGAATGTCTTATGAGCTCTGCTAATTGGGAAAGTCCCGTTTTAAAGCCTAATGATTTCATTGTGGAGTTCTATAAGGTATACTAGAAAATTGTGGAACATAAGGTCGTTAAGGAAATACTTTTTCACCATGAAGAACTTACAGTCCAATTGGGTGGAAACAAACTGATTTTTCATGCACAAGAAACAAGCACATAGACTTGCGCCGTTCTGGCGTCGACGACTTTAGACGCGACTCTAGTATCTCATGTCTGAAGGCTCTAAAGCGACGCTATATGGCATCTCAAACAAAGGAGACCCTATTGAGACGCTACTTTATATATTTAAACACTATATACTATATGTCAATTAATAAATTCATTATATATTATATTAGTATTAATTACATGATTATCAACATAGTATCAATAGCATATTATCAACATATATATGTATTAATTACACGAATATATATATATATACATATATATATTTACATGATAAGAGTGTTCCTAAATATATAATTTGTTACCTATATTATTTATGTTATTTATACATATAATATATATAATATCTTAATTATGCATATATTATTATTATATACTTAATCATGAGACTACGATGACTGATTAAGTGAGTGATATTTTAGCGTCACAGTAGACACTCAATAGCGTCTACCTAGAGTTCAACGAGAGCCGCAGCTTGTGTCGACGCTATGGTGGCACTATGGGCTCTCTCTAGCGTCGCATGTTCGAGATGTCATGTGGTTTTAGACGCTAGTTCGGCGCTACGGTATCGCTAAATGAAGCTAGCGACTCAATGGCGTCTGTATTGCGCCTCCTAAGCCGACTTTTTATCCCTCGCTCAATCGGGCACATATAGACATATAAATATATGTATATACTGATAATTATATATAATAAGTGCATATATACATATTATTATAACCTAATCTGACACATATAAATAAATACACATATATATATTCACTTCGAATACGTATACATATACACGTTATCTATATATATATTCAATCAATAAATTCATTAAATATTATATTAGTATTAATTACACGATTATCAACATATTATCAATAGCATATTATCATCATATGTATGTATTAATTACATGATTATATATATATATATATATACATATATGTATTTTTACAGGATAAGAGTGTTCTTAAATATATAATTTGTTACATGTATTATTTCTATTATCTATACATATAATATATATATAATATCATAATTATGCATATATTATTATATACTTAATCATGAGATTACGATGGCTGATTAAGTGAGTGATATTTTAGCGTCACAGTAGACACTCAATAGCGTCTACCTAGCGTTCAACGAGAGTCACAGCTTGTGTCGACACTATGGTGACACTATGGGCGTCTCTCTAGCGTTGCATGTTCGAGACGCCATGTGGTTGTAGACGTTAGTTCGGCGCTACGGTCTTGCTAAATGAAGCTAGCGACTCAATGACGTCTGTATTGCGCCTCCTAAGCCAACTTTTTACCCCTCGCTCAATCGGGCACATATAGACATATAAATACGCGTATATGCTGATACTTATATATAATAAGTGCATATATAAATATTATTATAACCTAATCAGACACATATAAACAAATACACATATATATTCACTTCGAATACGTATACATATACACATTATATATATATATATATATGACTCGCACATGTATAGACATATACATACACATATATATTTATAATACATATAGATAAACACATTGTTGTAATTTAATCTACCACACGTATACATATATATACATACGCATATATTACATATATATATATATACACACACAATTGTGTTATATACACATATACATACATATTTATAATTTTGTATACATATATGATAGATTATCGGAAGAAAATAAAACAATTGGAACGGGGCACAATGCGATGAGACGTTACATTGATAAATAAAATTTCATACATAATAAAAAAAATTGAAAAAAACTTTCAATGAGCGTCTCAATGGCGTTGCGATCATGAGACGCTACACCATTGAGACGCCCAGACGACGCTATGGTGTCGCTACATTGTCTTAGTGACACATTAGCTTCTTTATAGCGTCGTTCTAGTCAATTTTTGACAGTGTCGACGCTATATGACGTCTATGTAGCATCGCGTTGTATTGCGACGCTAAAAAATTACTTAAATCTCTAACCCCTCTTCTTCATTTTCACTTTTATTGTTTACCTTCGTTTCATCCCGCCTGCCCGACGCGCCCGGACGCTCGACCTCCGACGCCCGACCTCCGACGCCATCCACTGCCGCCTCCACCCTTCGCCTGACGTCCGATCGCCTCCGCCCTTCGCCCGACGTCCGACTGCCTCCGCCCTTCGCCCGACGTCTGACGCCCGACGACCACCGCCGCCCTTCGCCTTCGCATTCTCCCTCCGCCCTTCGCCTTCGCATTCGACCGCCGCCGCCCTTCGCCTTCACCTTCTCCTCCTCATTCGACTCGTCCTCCTCCTCCTCCCTCCGCCCTCCACCGCCGTCGCCGCCCTCCTCATTCGACAGTCGCCCTTCGCCTCCTCCTCCTCCTTCCTCCGCCTCCACTGCCCTCCATCGCCGACGCAGGGTGCCTCCGTCGCCCTTCGCCTCCGCCGCCGGCTCGTCCGTCCTCCGCCTCCACCGCCACCCTTCGCGTCCACCGCCGCCTCGTCCGCCCTCCACCGCGTCCTCCCTCCACCGCCGCCGACGTCTGCCTCCGCCGCCACTGCCCTCCGCCTCCACCGTCGTCTCGGCCGCCCTTCGCCGTCCTCCGATTAAGAAGGTACTAGCCCGCCACCATATAAATTAAGTTAATTATTAATGCATGAAGTTAAATTAAGTTAATTATTCATGTTAAGTTAAGTATTATTTATTCATATTATGAATTAAGTTAAGTATTACTTAACTTAAGTATGATCTCTTTGGATCAAGCTAGTCTTCGCGGAAGAACAGAAATTATGATATTAAGTATCATCTCTTAGGAATTAAGTTAAGTATTACTTATTCATATAGCAACGATGAAGTTAACTTATGTTAATTGTTAAGTTAACTTATGGACTTATTCATGTACTTCCACATTCTTGGTGATAAAATGAGATTATGATTCGACGATGAAGTACTTGAAACATGTGATTTTGGACTTAATCCGTAAGTTCAAAATCACACGTTTCAAGTACACGAATTTGATTACTTGGCTTAATGTTCTCCGTTTCAGAAATGATAAAGTCAGACCGTAGTTGGATTCATCGTTGGAAGGATAAACATGTCGTCATAACTGAAGAATATAAGGATGGTGTTGATGAATTCATTAATGTGGCATATCAAAATGAAGGTGTTGCCTCTTTATATGGTGAAATCTTATGTCCATGGCGGAAGTGCAAATGTTATCAGTGAAAAATAAGATATGATGTGAAGAAGGATTTATATTACAACGGTTTCTTACTTACATACACTAATTGGTTCTTTCATGGCGAAGAAAGATGGGCTAAAGAAATAAGTAATGTAGATACTGTCGTGTGCGACTCGAGCAATCCGTACAGGGACATGATACGAGATGTAATATTAGGAGAAAATGTTGGCGAAACATCGATTGAAGAAGACATGAATCCTTCGGCTTCTAAGTTTTATAATCTTCTCGAAGAGGCAGATGAACCTTTATGGGATGGATGCGTGAAGCAAACTACACTTTCTGCAGTGGCACAACTAATAAACTTAAAATCAGAATTTAATATGAGCGAAAGTTATTTTGACCGGATGCTTGCCATTATTAAGAGTATGCTTCCAGTTTCTGAAAAATTACCGAGACATTTTTACAAGTGCAAACGGTTGATGAGAGATTTAGGGTTGGAATATCAGAAGATTGATGCATGCCGCAATCATTGCATGTTGTACTACAAAGAAAACAACTAACTTATGAGTTGTTCTATTTGTGACGAACCCAGATTCAAGCCGAAAAAGAATTCTCAAAGTTCGAAAAAAAATGTGGCAAATGCAATATTGAAACTACAACGAACATTTTGCCGATTGGTTGAGATGTGAAGTGAGAAATCTTTCCGCTTGTTCTTAATTGTTATAAGTTCGTAACTTTTAATAAAATTTTTAGTCATTTTTTTGTAGGTTATTAATGACTCAGTCATAGATAACAAAATACGATATCTCGGTCATGGCCCGAAGAAACAAGTTCTTAGCTACTGCGACGTCATAGTCAATGGATATCGGTTCCATATAGAAGAATATAGCGGATAACGTTCAATTATTAATAGAGGCATATGTGTTTTAGAAAGCATGTACGAGGAAGACGACTTTGATTACTACGGTGTTATAGAAGACATCCTAGAATTATCTTATTTGGGAAAATATAACAAAGTCATGGTGTTAAAATGTCGTTGGTTCGATCTAGAGAAAGGAGTTCGGATCGATCATAAGTTTAAATTGGTGGATATTAACCCTCGATCGAGACTTTAGTCATACGATCCATTCGTATTGGCGAAACAAGCACAACAAGTGTACTACACTAAGTATCCATCGAAAAGAATCAATGATGAATGGTGAGCATCATGCAAGGTGAGGAGTAGACTATTCTTATCAGAAACAATGGTAGATGACAATGAAACATCATCCGTACACAACGATATGCCTATGGACGATTACTATCAAGAAGATAGAGTGAATGAGACGATTGATGTGGTCGATGGAGTTGAGAATTTTTAATTGGTCGATGATGTTGAGCCAATGGAAGAGTTCAATTCAAATGACCTCTTGAATGTGAACTTCGATAATTTCATTGATGATGACTCGAACCAAGATTATAGCGACGATGATGAAGATGATGAAAATGAATCAGAATACGAAACAAGCGAATGAATCCCGTAGTTATTCTAATGACATAAGCTTTTTACTTTTTTTAAGTTATATATGGTTACCGATAATAAGAGAAGTTTCTTTCTTTTTTTTCAGTCATGGTTACTAGGAGTCGAGCATCTGGGTCATCTCGCTCTTCCAGGCGTTCACTCGAGATGAGTCAGCCATCACAACCACCAGGTAATGTATTTATTGTGACCTGCTTATTTATAGTTGATTATAATAGTTAAATTCCTTTTTAAATAATATCAGTTCCTCTGTCGCCGATGGGGCACGTAGTCGGATCGTCACATAGTAGGCGATCCATTGGTGGGTCTGCTCAGCGTATCACTCCAGGTACGTGATACATTGTAGACAATAGACAGTGGAAGATAGAGTTTTTTAAATATTTTGCTTTTGTGATAGTTGCTCCACCGTCGACGGAGAACATAGTCGGTACGTCTCAATCGCACGATGACGATCGTCATGTCACACCATTGTATATTACTTAATTTTATGTAGGAGTCAAATTTTATGTATTTTCTTATGATGGGAGTTGCTACCCCACCGCCACCGCCGAGAATATCAGACGCTTCACCACAATCTAGCGTTAGCGAGTGACATCTTACGCCAAGTGATATATTTATTATTATTGACATTTCTCAATTAATTATATTAATTATTTTTTAATAATGTCAGTTGCTACGCCGCCGATAGCACAAGCACTTGACTCAATTCATTCAGCCGAGCGGACTGCTACTGATCATGCGGTACACATCAATCGAGGTGAGAACATTATTATACATCTATCAATTATCACAATTTTAATTTGGTATGACACTAATGATTTATTATGTATTAGGGCCAGTAGCTGATGTCGGACCTTCACAGCCTACCCTAGCTGTATCAGATGATGATTCCTCTTCGAGTGATGAAGAGGGGTTACACGATAATGGGGTGGTCACTGTGAATAATATTGCTCGATCGTAAGTTAAATAATTTGTATAGATTACTTGTTATAGTTTTAGTTATCATTAAAAATTAATTCTTCTTTGTAATTGGCAGGACCACTTTCATACCCGCTAATACCGTGCGGGATGTCAGTGCTCTCGTTCTTTCCCACTTGCCGAAAGGGGCAGAATCCTGGAAAGATGTCCCAATTCAAGTGCAAGATGACATGTTTCGAGCCTTTACGGTACGATCTTCTATTTGGGTTACATAATTTGATTTATATTTATTTTAAAATTACTAAGTTTTAACATCCTATTTGTAGAAGGCAAATTAGTTTCATCCGGATCTTAGTTTAGGGATAATCCGGAGAGCTTTTGAGGTCGTTGTAAACTACCTCCGAAATCGATTATACAAGTTTCGCAAGGTCGTCACGTCCGCCGGCCTCACTTTGGAGTAGGGCATACAAAGATGCCCAAGACATATTAGACGCTCGGTTTGAGAGTTCCTATGTAGGAAGTGGTAAGTATGTATACTTTTACATTATTTTTATGAAAATTATAGTTTTTTTAAAGTGTAAGTATTTGATGTTCACAAAAGGACAGATGAACGATGACAAAGAAAGTTGGAAAAGGTAAAAGTTAACCATCTTTCGAAGCCCGAGGCCCATATCCACACAGAGGGATCGATGCGATTTGACGAGCATCGACGATGTATGGTAATTTACATATAAATTCAATTTATCAAACTTTTGACTTATACTTATATTATCAAATTTGAAACTTTATTGTAGGAGGAAAAAGAAAGCGGTCATGTAGACTTTCATGTGGTCTATGAGGCCACGCATAAGAGTCGGAAGACAAACGACTTAGTCACGCCCACTGCTCGTGGCTTCTGGTAAGTCTCATGATATGGTCATTTGGTTGTTGTACTATTTTTTAAATACATAATGTTTAAATTTTATAGGATGAGTATAATGCAAAAATGACTGAAAAGTATGGAGATGATCCTAGTACTTAGCATCAGGTAATGTTTCTTCGTTGGTTTAGTCATGTTTTTAGTTTATGTGTTTCTTGATATATAATTTATATATTATATGATTGTATAATTTTTCTATTTCGTAGAGGACCCTTCTGTTTTGGAGGAGGTGGCCGGCACGACACGAGGGGATACTTGCGTGGCCTCGGCACAGCCGCTCAGATACTTAGGAAGATCGGAGTATATGCAGGAGGTGCATCTGCTCCGAGCTCATCCGCTGCACCTGATATGATGTAGCTATCACAACAACTATCACAGCAGTTATCGGCGCAGATATTGTAGCAGGTGTCGCAGTAGTTGGTTCCTCTATTGCAGGTGATTCAGGGATTGATCCCGACGCAGAATCCATCCTCGCGAGGCCATGGACCGAGCACGTCTGGGTCGAACGTCCGGAATGATAACAATAACTCTCAAACCTAGGATAGAAAATAAACTATGCATTTGTTACTTATAGACTTACACATACATATAGTTTGTTAATTCGGTTTAGTAGTTTTCGTATTCTTATATATTATGCCTTTGATGGTTTTATATTGCCTGTGATGCTTTTATATTGCCTGTGATGAATATCAATGCATTTTGAGATGCATTATAAATTGTATGGGTGTGGGAAGAGAAAACATGGGGCTGAGACGGGTAAAAAAAATGTGTAAGTAGCAATTCCATAGCATCTCATTGGCGTCGCAAAACATGTCGACGCGGCTTTAAATATATCTCGCTTTGCGCCCTCTAAGCGTCTCATTGGCGACCCGTGCACGCATATTTGCGTCAATTTGGCGCCCTCCTAGCGCCTATAGTAGCGACACGTGGGCGCCGGAATAGCGCCTCAAACCTAGCACCCCTTGTGTGTCGACTTAACGACGCGCTCCGACTTCGCACAGCCGCAAACGTAGCATCTTAATAGCATCGATATAGCATCAACAAGGGGCGCTAGTTGCGTCTCATTATCTTTGACTCTAGTGTGACGCTACTAGCCACCGATTTTCAGCGTCTCAATATTGCGGCGCTAATTAGACGCGAAAGAGATGCTCTTCGCAATAGAGACGTAATAGTGCCTCCCTAGCGTCTCCTATGTTGAGTCGCTAATCGCCAATTTTCTTGTAGTGGAGATTCAACACTAAGAACTTACAAGAGATATTTTTCTCTTAGGATTGATGTTGTTCAAGCATTTAATTCCAAATAAAAATGACAGACAATTCCTTAGCATATATTCATGTTATGTAATACTCGGCTCACCTAGAGACACTCTCGTGTGCAATGATGGTCGATCTTGCGCACACTAATGGAATCAATTAACAGCTCAAGCAACACTCTCATATGCATAGAGCAAGGAAGAGAATTGATTCCTCTCAGAGCTCATTTCTTGGCCTAGTGGATTCTCGTGATGGTAACAGAAGATCCAACGAGACTGAGTTGGACTTCTTTGTAAAAACAACCCTTTCGAGTGAAAAATCTCTATGGTTAGAAATTGCGCGAAATCGATCAAAGTCCTGACTAGAGATCTTCATTTCCACACAGTTTCATAATTTCCACCTGTTACGCTCAAAATAATCGCTCAACGAATTTAATTGTCTCATATTTGTTTTCTACTAATCTTTTTTTTTTTGCAGCCGGAAAAAATTGTGTTTGTTTTCTTATCAATCATTTAACATTTATACTTTTTTTTCATTTTCAAAAGTATATTCGTTTACAAAATAAAAAAAAATCCATATTTTCCTTCCTAACTATAAAAGAATAAAGGGAAAACACATAATTAATACAATTGGCCAAAACTAAAAACATTAAGATCATATAAGAATAAGTTTACAATTGGTGAATCCTTTACAATTGGGTCAAAATTGAAAACATCGTAAACAATACAAACTTACACAATATATTGGATATTATTATTATTATTATTATTATTATTATTATTATTATTATTATTATTATTATTATTATTATTATTATTATTTAATTATTTGATCATATAAGATTAGATAAAATCATATAATCTCAAGGTAAGATCAAGATTCTAAAGTCACCTTGATAACCGTGTTTACTAACGATTTTTTTTTTATTTGGATCAGGAAATGAAAACATTTCTGGCCACCACTTTTAACTTGAAATGTTTCTTATAAATAATTCATTCAACTTAAAATGGCCGAAACACGGCTACATAGTTCAACTAACGACTAAAACAAACTAAAGAAATGAGACATGACGCTACGACTCCGACAGCTAGGGAATCAATAGAAAGATCTTGGGCATATCGATCAATCTCTCGTGTCAAGATCTATATATTATTGCTCAAATGCAGCTCCGAATTAGGCCTTGGCCGGGGAAGAAGGCGGGGAGGACTTGTCAGAACAGAAGGCCTTGAGGAGTGGAGGGAAGAAGAGGTTAAAGGGCGGAGTGGAGAAGATGTTGAGAAAGCAGTTCTTGTCGATGCCTTCAATGGCGCCGCAGCACTCTTTGCTGAGATGCACCTGGAACGACAGGAAGGAAGAGAGCACGTCCTTGATGCAGCCTTCGATGCCCATGATCGGCGCCCAGCACTTGGCGATCCTGCTTGGGTCGAGCAGGTCCCCTGGGTTGACGGGGAGAAAGAACTTTTCTTCTTCCAGGGCAGCCAGGTCGACTGCAGCTACGGCGCCGGCCGTGGCCGCTGAGACGGCGAGGATCAGGAGGACAACAAGGCTCGCCTTTTGGTTGGCCATGGGCTGCGTTTGTTTGCTGCTAGCTGTTTGTGGGGGCAATGGTAGCACTGAGGAGCTTGTTGCTGCTGCTGCTGCTGCTGCTGAGATGTCTTGGGGCACATGTGGGTGCATGATTTATAGGAGGGGAGAGAAGGTGCAGAATGCTTGATCGAATGCACTGCGTGCTTGCAGAAGTTTCGTTAGCTGAGCGTGATCAACAGTTTCGTGTGAATTTTAAATTAGAGATGGAAGGCAAGAAACAGCTGTTTCATTACTAATATTGGTTTGATTCTGAGAGTTATGTGCATTTACATGCAGAGGGATCATTCATCAAGTAGATGGATGTTTTTTTTTTTCTTGTCTAAGAGTTGACGTTTAAGTGCAGCATTAAACACTGTTTCTTTGGTGTGGGTGGCCAAGAAAGAAGAAAAAGAACTCACTGTTCGAGTAAAATAGTCAGAAGTGACTTGTTTGACTTTTGTTCATATATAATTTAGCAAGCATTAGAGGTTTATTTCAGCGGACAAACATTTTCGCATAAAATAAATATTTAGATTAATCTTTTGTGTAAGATTAGTTTGGTGGCAGTGTTCTTAAATATTAGGATGATAGTCGGAAAAAAAAGACAAAAAATCTGAATCAGAGGAATTATCAATTGGTACTTTAATCAAAAGAAATCATAAGTGCTATTCTCACTTTATTCAATCGGCCAAGATTTTTGTTACGAGGTAATCATTGATAACAAAAATATTATGAGATCAGATTTCGAAAACGACCATGTGAGTGCTTAAAACAATTCCATCATTTCTGATGGATGAGGAGATAAAATATTTGACGCGAGAATTTTCTTGTGGCGATATTAGAATCAATTAGTTATATATGGCTCTTTTTAAAGATGTATCTTCGAGACGCTAAAATTCGAAATTATTAATTCTAATCATATTTCAATTCAAAACTACATAAACACATGAATAAATAAGATTTTTTTTTTATGTTTACTTGGTCAAGTTAATATTTTCTTTTGTTTTACAACAACCTCAATTAGCCACCATGAACATCCCCTTCTTGTTTTACGTAGGTATTTGACTATTTACTAATTCTTGTTGATACGTCAAAACCTCTATATTTGTTTTCTCTTAGAATGAATCCATGAGCACGCTTTCTAAATGAAAATCTAGTAACCACGTTCTTATATTTAAGGAACAATAAAATTAATATTTTAGAATAATTTGAGAATCTTTGTCATTGCCTATGATTTTTTACTTTTCTAATTACAGATATATCGAACAATCCATTTTTAGAATTAAAAGGGTTAATATATTTTCGTCTCTCTATCATTCATAAATAATCATGAACAGCTGATAGTTATATATATATATATATACTCGGTTGGTGTTCTTTTTTTATTACTATTAGAAATTAGAGACCGATTGAGATTCTGAATTAATTCTTTAAAGTAGGCCACATATCTCGTGATAATAAAATAAATCAATTCTAAATCACATAAAGAATTACCCCTTTCATATTCAAGTTAAAGTTAATCTTAACAGCAAAAGTTTATTCTCTTTTATTAAGAACAACAACAAAGAACGTAAGATATGATATTATTTTTAAATTGTATATTCTTAATCATGAACTTTTTTTTTGAAATTGAAGTTGTCATAGAACTCTAAACCTTCACATTCTGTATACAGTTTTTTTATCAATAAAGTATTCGTAACAGCTAACTTAATTAAACTCATTTATAAGTAAACATAAATACATAAATTTAAAAAAAAGATATAGATTTGTTATTTTGTTTTCACAAACCAAATATTTATGGTTAAAGCTCTTGAATATATAACTTCCAAACTAATAATGGTTCCATTAATTGACGAGAAAAAAATACGACACTAAAATAAGAAAATAACCCTAATCTCTGCTCTAATCTCCCTGATTAATTGATTAATTAATTAACTGCAAATAAAACGACTAGAAATCCGAAATCTGCTATCACTTATCAGGTTCATATAGTTCGCTGATGGCGAATTAAGTAGGAGGAAGTGCATGACTCCGCTTGGGCGCCCTCCTCCATGATGCCGCCGCCGCCGCCGCCGCCTTCTTGCCGGCGCGGAAGCCCTTGAGTAGAGGAGGCAAGACGGGGTTGAAAGGAGGGTTGGCGAAGATGTTGAAGGAGCACTTCTCCTCGACGCCATGGACGGCGGCGCAGCACTTCCGGCTGAGCTTGATCCGCAGGGTCAGGAAGGAGGTGAGGACGTCCTTGGCGCAGCCCTCGATACCGACGACGGATTTCCAGCACTGCGTTAACTTCCCCGGCTCCAGGAAGAACTTCTCTTCTTCTATTCCGTCCAAGGGCGAGACGGCCGGCGCCGGCGCCGGCGCTGACGCTGGCTCCACCGCCGACGTCGCCGCCACCGATGAGACCGCGGCCAGGACCAGGAGGACCAGGAGGAGGAGACTCTGCGGCTTCGAGTTGGCCATCATAGGTGTACGATGAATTGGAGTGGAGATGCAATGCAATGCAATTTTGAGAACTGGTGCATTTATAGGGAAACGGCGGTGCATGGAGAGAGATGCGCACGTAGATGTTTCGTGGCTTAATGACGACGTCTGGTTGTTTTGGTTAAATAGTTAAATTTTATCGCTTAAATAGTTACAATATCTTAAATATATATTTGTTTCAATCCAAGGATCAGAACTCGTTATCGTGTTAGACTTTGTGGTATGTAACGACCCAGATTTTTTATAATTAATAAAAGAATATTTTAATATTTTTATTTTGAGAATTATGGTCATTAATATTATTATATTTAATAATTTCGAAAACAAAGGAAAATTGATGAGGAATTTAATTAAGGATAAGATGTATTATGAGGTTATATAAATAAATTCGAAATTATTTAATTATTGGAATAAATCAGAATTTGTTAAAAAATTAATTAAAAAATTAATTTTGATTGGGATTGGAAATTATAGATGAATTGAAAATAAATTCTATAAATAAATTCTTAGGCTTGGTCATAAAAAGAGTTTCAACAGCGTGATATTTAGATTTGGCGTCGAACGATTAAGACTTGAAATGAAATATGTACGAGGACGAGATACGTAACGAAGGATCCGTAGGTTATTGTATGGTATAATTATTTTTTTTCTTATTGATCAATTGCGGTTGGATTTGACGGGAAAAAAACTGGTTGGCCGTGACATGCGAAAAAAAAAGAAAGAAAAATAATTCACGGCCGCAAATTTGGAGAGGAATCAAAATATTGAAGATGGGATGTTGAGAGTACGGGTGTTCACGGGTCGAGTTGGACTCGACTCGTGAATAAATTCGACCTGATCAGGTCGGGTCATGTCAGATTTAGGAGCTTGAGGGGGGTTGTGGATAGCTTGAGGGGGGTTGTGGATCCAATCCGACCCGGTCTAGTTCGGGTCGAGTTAGTTCGGGTGATCGGGTTATTCGATCATTTAAATTTTTTTTTAAAAAAATTCTTATTATTTTATATTTTATTTAATATAAAAAATATTATTTAATATTATTTTAAAAACATAAAATATGTTTTCTAACTATTTAATATTATTTCTGCATTTAAAATATTTTATTTAATTTTTTAAATTTTTAAAATCAAATATAAGCTTTAAGCTTAAATAAAAAAATAAAAAATCGAGTCAAGTCGGATTGGATTTTTTTCAACCCGTGTCCGAATGGTCGGGTCGGGTCGACTAACTGACCCGACTCAAATCGAATGGTTCGAGTCGGGTCATCGGATTCATGAGTTAATCTAACTCGATAAACACCCCTAGTTAAAAAGGAATTGAGAGGAGAAAGAGATGGGACGTTACAGAGGAAAATTTGGAGAGGAATTAAAAAATTGAAGATGGGATGTTTGGGGTCAAAACGATTGGCCGTGAAAGGAAATTGGCGGCCAAGAGGAAAAAATAATTCGTGAGGGCGTAAGAGCATTGAAAAAAAAAAGAGGAGAGAGGAAAGTAAAATAAGAGGAATTGGATGTGTCATCAGAGCATAGAAAGTAAGTAGAAAAAGAATATATAGAATAAAAATATGGAAAGAAAGTTTAGGCTTTGATAAGAAGGGAAAAATTCATTTTATTGAACTTTTTTTGAAGCCGAGAAAAAGAGGTAAGATAGAAAAAAAAACTTATAGAGAAAAAAGGGTTCCAGAGTGGTATTAATATTTTATTTATTAGAAAATATTGATTTTATTGTTATTATTATTATTTGAATATGATATATTAATTTTATTATTATTGATTGTCTTGATCATAATATTATTATTCTTGATTATATTATTATCATATCTAATATATTTTTGTTATAATATTAATCTAGTAGTTTTTTTATTGGGTCTTGTTTCACCTAAATTAGTCTTAGGTAAACAAGATAAAAGTTAAAAGCTACTGAATTTCTATGTTTTTTTATCGTCTCCAAGCTCTCGGGTCATATTATTATTGAATTGAATGAGACAAATAGTGTACATAAAGGTTTGAGGCGTCATCATCCTTTAGAGAAGTTATGACTATCCTGTATTTGGTCAAGGTCTCCCATCATTCACGAATCATTATTAGCACTATTATTATTGAGTGACTTACCGTTGATCCTCTATTGGCCTATATGAAAAAGACAGAATTTTTCTTAATTGATCGAGCGCTCTTTATTAAATTGGATAACTCCGAACATTGTAAATTGAATTGAATTAAATTGAAATCGAATCGAATCGAATCGAATTGAATAGATCATGGTCATTTGCATATACTGAAGTTGGCAATTGTTATTACTCTATTGAATTGAATTGTTATTGGTCAATGAGTCAATGACGGTCGATCATCAAATTGAAAATTAGTAATTAAACATTAATTTATTGATTAGACAATTGATAATTGGTAATTGGAAATTGTTATTGATTTATAATGATCTTTTGACCATAGCTTGATATATTATTCATATTAATAAATTATTATATTATTAATTTATTATTGTATTAATTGCTCAATTGACTCATCATTGAACATATCTTATTTTCGATTAAGTATATTGATTGTTTAATAGATTCTACGTACTGAGTATTTTTATACTCATGAATATTTCTCTGTACTGGATTCGTGCAAGTGAGAGAGATTTGATAGAGGATGATGCTGCAGGTGACTATGCTCAGTGACAGACGGATGTTGCACATGTTCTAGATCGAGTGGTTTAATTTTTATTATTTTTGTATTTATTAGCATTGTGAACTTATTGACATTTTAGTTATTTTGAATATTATGAATTATTAGTTATTATATTGAAAAAGTCTTTTGCATTTATGATTTATATTCTTTAAAAATATTTTATAGAAAATTGTGCAGCGTCTTTAGAATGAGTCTAAGCACGTGAAAGTCACGTGAGTCTCGAGGCGTTACAACTTTGTAGTTTGTAAAATGCACAACAAACTTTTTTTTACAACGTCAGAAAAATAGAGGGATAAGATAATTTCGAAAAGGAAAAAAATAATATCTTTTTGAAACTTCTTCCTATATATTTGAGTCATTTTAATTGTAAATATTAATCATAACTTGTATATGTAATATATATAGTTATATTGGGTGAAATGATTGTGCGAAGAGAGGATTTTGATGCTCAATTATATGAAAAGTGAGAGGTAAAATAAAATTGTTACGCACACATTTTCTTGTTTCTTCACTTTAATGTATAAAGATGGTATTGGCACCATATATTATAAGGTCATTTCAAGCAAGCAATGACCGAGTGAGAAGATCTGCCATCTCTCGGGTGTTGTACATAAATTTTATTGACTAACAAAGTACATCATTTTTTGTTCATGTGAGAGTTGCTCAAAGGCGAATATGATATCCTTCGATCTTGCATGTCCTCATTTTAGGCGACTTTTTTTTAGTGTTAGGATTTCTGCACGAGAGAAATTATGCACCGTAAAAGACAACGCATAATTTTATTAAATGAAAGAAACAGAAAAGAATTACAAGATCATATTGCTTTCTTTTTAAACTCGTAGAAAATTTATATAGGCACTCTTATCTACTGACAATAGGAATTTCAGACCGACTGGAGCGATATCCCCATAACGAGAGGACGCCTTTTATTTTGAAGCGTCTTGATCCAGACGGGTTTCTAGTTGAGGCAGGATTCAAGGCATTATTAATAAATCTCCACTTTGAATTAAATCATCCAATCAAATATCTAATACTTTTTGTCGTCATCAGTCCCAACTTGAGACTACTGCCACCTATCAATATTTAGCAAGTCCAAATAATATTGAAACTGCTAGTAGGAATAGATTTAGTGAACATGTCCGTTGGATAATCTTTTGTGTCGATCTTCTTCACCTTGATTTTCTTCTTAGTATGTACGAAGTGATATCTAATGTCGATGTATTTAGTTCTTTCATGATGCATTTGATCCTTGGCTAAGCATATTGCACTTAAACTATTATAGTACACTATAGCCTGATCTTATTATGGTCCAAGATCTCCGATAAGACATTTTAACCAAATGTCTTCCTTAGCATCTTTTGTCAATGCTATGTACTCTGTCTCTAAGTTAGACAATGTAACTGATGGGTAGAGTGTGACTTTCCAACTGATAACAGAATTGTCAAGAGTGAAAGCATAACTTGTCATCTTCTTCTATCGACATTTGCAACATAAGCTGAGTCTGAATAACTTGCAACGAAACACTCTTTATCACTTTTGTAGATGAGACCGATGTCACTCAGATATCGAAATATGTGTTTTACTGTCTGTGCTCCTTTCTTTGATTGCTCATAGATCTGTTAATCGCACTAACATCATGCATAATATCAAGTCTTATGCATACCATGACATACATCAAGCTTCTAACTGTACTGGCATATGAAACTCGAGACATGTACTTCATTATACATAAATTCAGTTGTAGAAAGGTGCACATTTGAAGCTGATGGAGTACTTAAGGTCTTCACTGTAGACATACCTAATCTGAATAAAATCTTCTGAATGTAACTTTTCTAAGACAGAAAGAGTTTATCCTTTACGCGATCCTTGTAAATCTCCATCCCTAAAATTTTCTTTGCTGCATCAAGATTCTTCATATTAAATTCTGCACTTAAGGAGCTTTCTTCAAATTATGAATGTCTTCCATGTTCCTAACAGTAATTAATATATCATCAATGTACAAGAGCAGATATATGGTGGAATCACCATTCACCTTCTTGTAATAAATGCAACAATCATAAGGGCTCTTGTTGAATTCTTTACTGATCATAAAACTATTAAATCTCTTGTACCACAGCTTTGGTGATTTCTTCAAGACATATAATAACTTTTTCAACTTGCAAACTTGATCTTTTTTATCTGGGATAGAGAAACAATCTGGCTAACTTATGAGGATGTCTTCTTCAAATTTCTCATGTATAAAAGTTGTCTTCACGCCTAATTGCTCAAGCTCCAAATTCTAATGTGCTATAAGGGCAAGTAGCACCCGAATGGAAGTGTGCCTCATAACTAGAGAGAAGATCTCGTTGTAATATACTTCATCTTTTTAACTATAACCTTTAGTAATTAGATATGCTTTGAATCTGATGCCTTTAGATTTTGAACTTATAACTTTCTTTTTGAAAATTCACTTGCATCCAACAACATTTCTATCTTTTGGTAATTTGACTAACTCTCAAAGTCTGATTCTTGTGAAGAGACTTCATCTCTTCACTCATTGCTGCAATCCACTATTCTGATTCTGCACATGTAATAGCATCGTTGTAACTCGATGACTCTAACGACTTCACCTCTTCAACTAGTTGAAATGCATATGCAGCCATATCTTAAAGTCATAACGTTTAGGAGGACGTACTTGTCTGCGACATGTCCTATAGCTAGACTTATCGTTGCTTCTTCTGTTTGTTCCTCAGGTTCAGGTTGTTCAACTTGATGAGATTCTTCTCCCTCATTATGAATTGAAGTTAATCCAAACTCCATCTGTTTGTTAACAACTTCCTCTACTGAGTCAACAACATCTGATTTCTACTTGAGCATTGACATCTTATCAAATGATATGTTTATACTGTGAATAACTTTGTGGTCTAAAGGAGATTATATTCTGAAGTCTTTTACACCTACACTATATCCAATAAACACTCCTTCATTGACCCTTAATTCTAACTTTCTTTCGCTGACATGGTAATAAAGTAAAAAACTTTTAGATTAATATAATCAATAGGATTTCCTGATCATAATTCAATGTGAGTTTTCAGAATGATCGTGATTGCAAGACTCCAATTAACAAAGTAGTATACTGTGCTAACAGCCTTAGCTTAGAATGAGTTGTTCAGATCAAAATTAAAGAGCATGCACCGTGCCCTCTCTATAAGAGTTTTGTTCATGTGTTCTGCTACACCATTCTGTTGTGGTGTATTTCTGACGGTGCAATGTCTCGTAGTGCTTTCATCCTTATAGAATAGATCAAATTTGGACGAACAAAATTTTAAATCGTTATCGGTATGAAAGCGTTTCACCTTTTTCGATGTCAAATTCTCCATCGGATCCTTCCATTGTTCGAAAGCTTCGAATGCTCGCTCTTGTGTTTTATCATGAATAATCATGTCATCATTAAGTGATCATCTATCACAGATAAAAAGTATCTAGAATCTCCTAGAGATGGAACACGAGGGGCGCTAACAATTAACGTGGATGTAATCGAGTGTTGCCTTCGTCTTGTACATGGCTTTGCTGAATTTGTGTCATTTTTTCTTGCAAAAAATATAATACTTGCATAATCCAATTTCAAATATCTTCTGACCATTTAGAAGATTGCGCTTATTGAGAATGTCCATTCATTTTTTACTCATATGCATAAGTCATATATTCTGATTTGGATGAACTATCTACTACAGCATCTCAAAAATTATTGTGCCTTGTACTATGTACAAGAACTTTTGTCTGACTCCTTTCACGACTTCAACATCATCATTGGTGATTGTGAGAACACCTCCTACAATATCCATTCGACATTCTTTGGAGTCTAGAAATCCTAACGATATCAGATTTTTCTTCAGTTGCAGAACATGACGGACCTCTGTCAATATCCTCAACCGATTGTCATGACTTTTGATATGAATTGAGCCTATTCCAACTATTTTACAAGCTACATCATTGTCCATGATGACGTCTTCACCATCAATATTCTGATAAATTGACAACCACTCTTTGTGCGGAGTCATATGATAAGAACATTATGAATCCATAACCTAACTCTCCTCCAAACATTTCTGATCAGACATCATGAATGCTAAATCATTATCATTAGATTCGCTACTCTGATGTGCTACTGTAGCAACCATGTCCTTCTTTTTCTTCTTGGGACAATCCTTTTTTCAGTGAGCCAGTTCTTTGCAATAGTTGCAGATGTCCTTCGGATTGGCGTTCTTCTTCGACTTACCCTTTTTAGAGTTTGTCTTCTCTGCGGTTGTCACCAATCATGCGGCTTGAGTCTCTATAGCCTTGTCAGACGCCTTACGAAGAAGTTCACGAGTATGTAGACTCGATATTATTTATTCCAGAGTAATTGTGTCTATAACAAACTAAACAAAATTTTCGTATGACAGAGAAAGAAACACTAACAGAAGTAGAGCAGCATCTTCACCATCAATATTCACATCTATATTTCGTAATTCTATCATCAAGTATTCATCTGATTAGGATGGTCTTTCAAATGTGTACCTTCTTGAATGTGGAAGGCAAACAGACGTTACTTCAACAACAACTTGTTGGTTAGAGACTCGATCATGTATAGACTCTCAAGTTTCGACTATAGACCAACCACCATTTCTTGATCGACGATTTCAATAATCACCTCGTCCGCCAAACACAACAGAATCATAGAGTGCGTCTTGTCCTCTTGTGACGCCAAATTTGCGAGATCGGACTCTTTTTCTTTGTCATTTGAGTTTTCCTCTTTTGATTTATTCTTCGACACATTCGCGAACGGCGCCCAAACTCCTTGTTATTTTAAAAGTGCCTACATCTTGATCTGCCAGAGACTGAAACTATTTTATCATGTGAATTTCTCGATGTTCACATTGTGTGATGTCATCTCTACGCTTGACAGAGGATCGACGATGAAGTCTCACTTTGATACCAGTTTGTTAGGATTTTTGCACGAGAGAAATTATGCACCGTAAGAAAACTCGAGAAATTTAAGGTGATGTAGAATTTTATTAGATGGAAGAAATAGAAGAGGATTACAACACTAGATTATTTTATGTTTGGACCCCTAGGAAGTTTATATAGACACTCACTTCTGCAGAAGATAGGAATTAAAGGCCGACAGGAGCGAGACCTCATAGTTCAAGGGCGTCTTTTACTTCGGAGTGTCTTGGGTTTAGACGAAATTCCAATTAGGATCTAGTGCGACATGCTATTGTGTCATTTTCGAGTTTGACGTCCTGATCGTTGAACATTTCTTTGCAGTTTCAAAAAAGCTGCTCTAATACCAACTTATCACATGATCATTTTTACTTGTGATTGACCTATGCAACGTCTAGACGTGCTGATTAGACAAGCTCTTTTATTTATGTCTTGCGTAAGCTTACTTTGTGATTTGTCCAAGTGCCATAATTTTTAAGGTGCTTATCCCAAGTTAACGCTTTGACAAAGATATTTATTAGCAAATGGGTGCCTAGGCGCTTAACAGGGACGTTCTATTACGTGAGTCATCATGTCACACTATGTTTGATGTTCGATGTTAGGTTTATGAAAATTTTAAATTTTTTGGTGAGAATATAATGCTTGATTACAAGAGTTTGAGAGGAGGACTACTGATCCTCTCTTAATATATCGCAAATGGGAGCGTTAGATTGAGGATATATGACGTGGACGATAAGCTCCGATGCCCATTTTTTTAGCGTAGAATTATAAGATTGTCATTATGTATTTTTCTATGTCTAACAATAGCAGGTTGAAACTTTAACAAAAAAATAATATAACTTGATGTTCTCGACACAGCGAATTGAGTTGTTAGCATCATTTTCTAACATTTTTTATTAGTTATAATAATTTAGAAAAAAAACCTTTTATTTAGAAATAATAATCTTACCCGATGCTTATAATGAATAAAAAAAGTTTAAATAAAGAAAATATAAAAAGTAAAGCCATTTGTTACATGTTTGTAAGAGTATGGTGTTCACTAAACCTATATAATTATAATATCTTCATTTTATATATCTCTCCTAAATAATTTGCATCTCAGCTATATATATAAACAAAATATATTTAAATGATATATACAATCATATATTTATTTTATTTTTCTTTCCTAAAAAGTTGGATTTTTCTATATTGGTCATAATGGGTCTTTTTTTTTTGTTGTTGCACGGTCTCATGAAACTTTACCACGTCCGACTCCTTCCATCATGGTGAAGCCGCCGCCGAGGGTTTTCGAGACCGAGTTCCGACCCGTCGCTGTCCTCCCGGAAACACCTCGATTTCTAGGACGAGATGGCATCATCGATGACGTTCTCCGCCGTCGCCACAGCCACCGCCACCACCGGTGGATATTTGGTCCGTGGCCGCCCTGAATGCTTTACAGCTTCGATTCGTTCCCGCAGCTTCCCCTTCGCCCTTTCTCGCTTCGCGGAGGTTGTCCCTTCAAAACAGTTTTTTTATATGGTTTTCGCATTGCATTGTCGATATGATCGTAATCTGATGCCATTTGAATAACAATTAGCTCTTCTTCAATATCATAAATTTTCAATTAATTCTCTTGGACGAGAAGGCGACATCATGGTTTTTCTTCAGCGTTTTTTTAGAATAATTTTCTGTCTTTATGTTAGAATCATTACTCGAATACTTATGAGGTCGTTTGATACGAGGTAATGTAAATAGATTATCAGTTATTTTATTTAAAATTTTTAAAATCACCACATTATCACATTGGCAATCATATACTAACGGTAATTTGTTAATCTTAATTATCACCTCACTCGTAATCCAAAAACGCTTTCAAAATATCAGATGCTTGACATGTATTTTTTGACAAAAATATCTATTCTATAATTTTTTTAATTTCAATGTTTTATTATTAAATAAATATTATTTAACTGCATCTCTTTTATTATTTAAATCTTTTATAAATAACTTTTATTTTTTACTTATTTTATTTTATCTATATTCACTTTTTTTTATTTTTTTGCTTTATTTATTTAAGATACTATATGATGGACATGTAAAATAATTTTTAAGGGTATTTTTTCCGATGATTTGGTAGTGGTCTCACCAGATGGTGGTGGTGTGGCAAGAGCGAGTCTTTTTGCAAAGAAGTTGTCAAGTGCGCCCATAGCCATTGTTGATAAAAGGCGTCGAGAACACAACGTTGCTGAGGTAATGAGATATTTCGTGCTTGATATTTATCCAGCTACTGCACAATCTTATTTCTTGTTATTTTCATCGTAGTTGAGTTTTTGAAGTAATTTGTTTTAGCGGGGATCTTTATTCTGGCTCCTGAATAGAAGAAACTCATTGCAAGTGGTTTAAAAGTCTGCTTATTATTTGTGTTTGGAAATCTTAAATTGCTAGGTAACTTGGTTTAAAAGTCATGACTCACAAAGCATATTCATAATAACTGCTGAACAAATCAAGATGAATTTTTTGCTCATTCAACAATTTTTGCCAAGTGCCATGTCATTTTACTGTTTGATTCTTCAAATCAGGATTGTGATTATTAATTTGTTGAGATATCTGTTGTTTTTCAGGTTATAAATTTGGTTGGAGACGTTAAAGGGAAGGTGGCTGTAATGGTGGATGATATGATAGATACTGCTGGTAAATTAAATTCTTAGTATTTTGAATTCTCAGGTCCCTCTGAGTTTAACCTGTGATTTTTGTTTGTGGAATGCATTATTCTCTATATGTTTCGCAATTTTCGTGTCTTCTGTAATCTTCCAGTATGTGTCTCAATCAGGGTTTCTTCTGTGCATTGATGTATGCTGGCGCTTTAGGATAGCCAAGACTTTTTTTCCTATTTGAAAATAGATTGTGCTTCTTCAACTCTAAGTTGATAACTTGATGAACCATCTAGGTACAATTGCCAAGGGGGCAGAATTGCTGCATCGACTAGGAGCAAGAGAAGTTTATGCTTGTTGCACCCATGCTGTTTTTAGGTAATCTTCTTCCTTTGATAAACGTTTACTCCTTTGCTTCCAAACAGCCTTTTTGGCACCAAATGCTCCTTTAAATCATGTTGATCTGATATGCTTTTGTCCCCGTAGTTTGCTGAATGTAATTTCCTTATGGTGGGGAAGGTTTCATTTAAATCAAATTGAGGGCATGAAGTGGGTTTAATGGGGAGAGTATGGCATAAGTCAGATTAATGTATCTTGAACAAATGCAGAAATGATAAAACAAGAAGCTATGAATGTCGTCATTTGTCTGAACATTGAAGAGCTTACACTCGAATGAAGCTTAAATTATCGCATTGAGTTTATTTTCTTTAATCATCCTAGTGGAGTATCTTTCTGCTATTGTGAATTTATTCTTTTCTCAAACACTTCTTGATTTTGCTTGCAGTCCACCTGCAATTGAGAGGTTGTCTAGTGGCTTATTCCAAGAAGTGATCGTCACTAACACCATTCCTGTAACGGAGCAAAGAAGTTTCTCCCAGCTGACAGTACTTTCATTAGCAAACCTTTTAGGCGAGACGATTTGGCGTGTCCATGATGACTCTATGAGTATAACATCTTTCACTGACAGAATTGTCAACACAACTTTATTTCACAGCTTCCTTGTCAAAATTCCAGTCTTGACGATTTCATTTACTTTTCCCATTGACTGCTTGCTCTATCTGTTACAAGACACTCTCGTCCCGTCGGATTCTTGTATCCTCATCATTATTTTTAATTAATAATTTATTATAATTATCATCCACTATGTTACATTTGATCCATCCATTTCTTTATATATATATATATATATATATATATATATATATATTACATAAGACCCTAACTATTCTCTTTCTTCCTCCCTAACAGTAGTCTCTCTTTCCTTTCCAAGACTCCAACAATCCAACCCTAATCTCTCAAGTTGTTGGCCACCGGTCGCCGACACCCCTTCGACTCCCAATCACCGATGACAGCGATGAATCCGACTCCGAGTTCACAAGGTATTTTTTTTCCTTTTTTTCCTTTATCATTTGAAGTTCACGACGGCCGGGCGGCGTCCTTCTCCCTCGCCTCTCCGTCACGGCCGCTCTCGTCGGAGTCCAAATGGCGGACCACTACGCTCGTCATCTTCTCCACGGCCGCTGCCCGCTTTGGAGTCCAAGCGGGAGGTCGAGGGCGACGATTTGGTCGTCCGTTGTCCGTTGTTGTCGCCTTCTCAATCGTTGCCTTCTCCGGTTCTCCCTCGCCTCTCCGGTGCCATCGCTTGCGTCAAACCAGCGCCGTAACCGCCGCCGAGCAATGATCATAGCCCTCACAGCCATCGCCCTCTCCCTCGCCTCTCTGTCATGGCCGTCCGCTTCGAAGTCCAAACGGCGAACCACTATGCTTGTTATCTTCTCTATGGCCGTCGCTCGAGTCAGAGTCCAAGCGAGAGGTCGTGGGAGACGATGTGGTCATCTAGACTCCGGTCGTCATCGAGGTCGAGGGCAGACGGGAAGTCACAAGCGACAATGTGGTTGTCTGGACTCCGATCATCGTCGAGGTCGAGGGCGGACGGGAGGTCGTGGGCGGACGTGAGGTCGAGGGCGAACGGAGGTCGTAGGCTACGATGCAGTCGTTCGGTCATCGTGGAGAGCATGGGTAGGTCGAGGTCGACGGCGGACGGTCGTCCGTTGTGGTCGAAGGCTATCAGACATGATTCAATCATTCCTTTTTTGGGTTTTATTTTTTGGGTAATTGAATCACCTCTGTCATGGTGCAGAGGTGATTCAATCACCCGATTTGTTTTAAAAAAATTAATTGTAAATTCTTTTCAATTAATCACATTTTAATTTTTTATGCAGAAATAGATGGAGGGGATCATCAATCTATCACTCCAGTTGGAAGCAATGAAGTTGCAATTCAGCCAATTTAATTCGAGCATAATGAAAATATCCCGACAAGTTCTTAAACTGAAAATGAGAAGAGGGAAGTCCAAACCAAAAAGGCTTAACTTCTCAAGCTTTGAGTTATTTTCATAAAGCATTAATTGATGAAAAATTTCATGCACTATGCAAGTATTGTCAAAAGAATTTTTCTGGTGATACAAAAAATGAAAGTAAGCATTTGCATGATCATCTAAAAATTTGTAAGCTTCGTACAAAAAGAAGACCAAAGCATCTCTAAAAAATTTACCTCAAGCATACACTTTAGACAATAAAGGTGATACGTTTGTTGGTAATTATTCATTTAGTCAAAATATTGCAAGGAAGGAATTTGCAAATATGATTGTCCTTCATGAGTATCCTCTTTCTATAGTTGATCATGTTGGATTTAGACGATTTTGTGGTGCTATGCAACGTTTGTTCAAGGTGGTTTCTTATAAAACTATAAAAAGTGATTATAAAGATATTTGGAATTGAGAATGATAAGATATTAAATATTCTTGAGAGGAATTCAAATCATATTACAATAACTACTGATATGTGGGCATCTAGTAATCAAAACAAAGGCTATATGAGTATTACAACTCATTTTATCGATGACAATTGGACTTCGCAACATTGACTTGTGAGGTAATTAGTTTATTACGCTTGATATTATGTTTATTATATACTTTTGAAGCTATAAATTTTAACGTGCATCATTTTTATTCTTATAAATTCCTTTATGTCCAATGCTGCATAATATCGAAGGGCTTTCAAAGATTCTTTTGGACTATTTATATGATTGGAATTTCGATACAAAGGTATCAAATTGCTCAACCAATGATGCTAAAGATTCTCTTAATTTTTTATAAGATTTCTTTAACTTCTTTTATTTTGGGAGGAATAATATTTCATATGTCATGTTGCGTTCATATTCTGAATGTGATTGTTAAAGATAGTTTATCAAAATTAAAGATTCTTTGGTAAAGACTAGAGAATGTGTTACTTTTTCGGTTAGTACTCCCATAAAGAAAGAAAGATTTGATGATACATGTAGACAATTGAATATTGCTTATACCAAAAAGTTTGTGCAAGATTGTAGAACTAGATGGAATTCTACTTATTTGATGATGGCTTATGCTTTAGAATATAAAGATATTTTTTATCATTTAAAGCAATGTGATTCTGAATGCAAATATTATTCTAGTGCTGAAGATTAGGTAATAGTATTTGAAGTTTGTGTAAAATTAGAAGTTTTTTATGATATAACTAAACTATTTTTTTATTTTAACTATCCAACTTTAAATGTTTATTTTTCTAAAATTTGTGAGATAAGAATTGCTTTGAATGAATGACTTTTTTCTCCTAATGAAGTTATTCAAGTGATAGCTTTGAGTATGAGTTTTAGATTTGACAAGTATTAAAAGAAAAATCAATGGAGTGATGGCAATAAAAGTTGTTTTGGATAAAAAATATAAGATGAAGTTGTTGAAGTATTTTTTTTTCCAAAGTTATATAGAAGCCAAAACAACAATGGGTTGGAGAAGGTAAAAAGATTGTGTGAAGATTTGCTTCTTAAATATCAAGCTAATGATACTAGAAGTGCATTTGTTAGCTCTTTATTTCCAACTATAACATAAATTGGTCCTCCATCGAAAAAGCAAAAGTGGGAGTATGTTTATATTGATTTTATAGCTTAGACTTCTTCACAAAATAACTTAAAATCACAATTGAAAAGTTATTTAGAAGAGACTAATTTAATTATTAAATTAAATGATGGAATGTTTGACATATTAAGTTATTGGAAACAAATTGGATTAAAGTACTCAACTCTACAAAAAATTGTAAGGGACTTCTTACCTATTCTCATTTCTACAGTTATTTCAGAATATGTATTTAGCATCGGAGGCTGTACGTTGAGTACACATCGTAGTAGATTGAAAGAAGACATTGTTTAGGTCCTTCTTTCAACGGTATCTTCTTTAAACGGTGCTTTCTTTCAATCTATTATGATGTGTGCTCAACACACGACCTCCGGTGCTAAATATAGATTATGAAATAATTGTAAAAATGAGAATAATTAAGAAATCCCTTGTAATATTTTGTAGAGTTGGGTACTTTAATCCAATTTATTTCCAATAACCTAATATGTCAAACATTTCGTTATTTCATTTAATAATTAAAATAGGCTCTTCTTAATAACTTTTCAACTTTGATTTTAAATTATTTTGTGAAGAAGTCTCAGCTATAAAATCAATATAAACATACTCCTATTTGTGCTTTTTTGATAGAGGATCAGTTTATGTTATAGCTGGAGATGAAGAACTAACAAGTGCACTTCTAGTATCATTAGTTTGATATTTAAGAATCAAATCTTCACACAGTCTTTTTACCTTCTCCAACTCATTGTTGTTTTGCCTTTCATATAGTTATGAAAAAAAAAAATCTTCAACAATTTCATCTTATATCTTGGATCCAAAATAGTTCCTACTGTCATCACTTTATTATTTTTTTTTCAATACTTGTCAAATTTAAAACTCATACTCAACACCATCACTTGAATAACTTCGTTAGCAGAAGAAAGTCATTCATTCAAAACAATTTTTACTTCACAAACTTTAAGAAAGTAAGCATTTAAAATTGGATAGTTGAAATCAAAAAATAGTTTAGTTATATCATAAAAAAATTTCTAATTTTACACAAATTTTAAATACCATTACCAATCTTCAACACTAGGATAATATTTGCATTCAGAATCATGTTGCTTTAAATGATAAAAAAACATCTTTATAAGGCAAAGCATAAGCCATCATCAAATAAGTAGAATTCCATCTAGTTCTACAATCTTGCACAAGTTTTTTGGTATAAACAATATTCAATTGTCTACATGTATCATAAAATCTTTCTTCTCTTTTGGGAGTACTAATCGAAAAACTAACACATTCTCTAATTCTTTCCAAAAATTTTTTAATTTTGATAAACCATCTTTGACAATCAGATTCAAAATATGAGCACAACATGGCATATGAAATATTATTCCTCCCAAACTAAAAGAAGTTGAAAGAATCTTATTAAAAATGAAGGGAATCATTGGTTGAACAATTACTAACAATTAGAGTTGATACATTTCTATCCAAATTCCAATCATATAAACAATCCAAAGGAACCTTTGAAAGTCCTTCGACATTATGCGGCGTCGGAACATAAATGAATCTATAAGAATAAAAATGATGCATGTTAAAATTTATAACATCAAAGATATATAATAAACATAATATCAAGAGTAATCAACTAATTACCTCACAAGTCGATACTACAAAATCCAATTGTCATCGATAAAATGAACTGTAATAGTCATATAACCTTTGTTTTGATTACTGGATCTCTACATATCAGTAGTTATTGCAATGCGACTTGAATTTCTCTAAAGAATATTTGATGTCTTATCCTTCTCGATTCAAAATAGTTTCATAATATCACTTTTTATAGTTTTACGAGAAACCACCTTGAACAAATGTTGCATAGCACCACAAAATCATCTAATTCCAACATGATCAACTATAGAAAGAGGATACTCATGAAGGACAATCATATTTGCAAGTTCTTTCCTTGCAACATTTTGACTAAATGAATAATTACTAACAACAAATGTAGGTCTAAAGTATGCTTGAGGTAATTTTCTTAGAGTTACTTGCTTTGATCCTCTTTTTGTACCTTGCAAATGCTTAATTTCATTTTTTGTATCACCAGAAAGATTCTTTTGACAATACTCATAGTGCACGAAATTTTTTATCATCATTATTTCATAATAAAAGAACCGTCACTGTTCGAGGACGTAGATCGATTTTAAGTGAACCTCGTAAATCTCGTGTATTCTTCTGTGATTGTGTGATTTCTCTCTTTTTTCGTAACAAACAATGTGGTTATGGATAAAAAGATAAACAATGATTTACATTGAGAACGAGTTTCATGTACACGAACTATAACAAAGGACTTCTTGTTGCTAGTGCAATACTTATGTATCTTTGGAATTTGAACTTTGAATTCTGGTAACTACAACAAAAGGCCTTGCACCGGAAGAAAAAAGAGGCAACCAATAGTCAGCCAGGTAGTGTGATAAGCATCTATTGCGATAACATGGATGTCCAGAAGAAAATTATGTTGAACAAAAATATATCATATATACAGGACCTCTTATTGATGATGATGGCAGACCACACTGTGCCGGTTCTGTAAAAAGAAAGAAGCCAACCCCTTTTCCTTTGAGTTAGCATTCTCCGTTTTTTATGTGAATAAATTACAGATAAAGCATCAGCACCATGTTTTGGTGTGAAGAAATTCTAGATAATGCATCCAAGCTGCCATCAATCCGTTTCTCAATCCATGCAAGCCTTCTCTCAAATTTCCTTACGCCTAAATGCAGTAAGAGAATATCAACCCTAGCAAGTTTCGCAAAGGTCCGCAGTATTATGTAATAATCAGCAGGTGCAGAAAAAAATAAACGTCCCTCCAGCTTTCCTTTTTGGATAAGTGACATATCCTTCTTTCTTCTTCTGAACCATTGGTGGAAGGTACTGAAACTCATTCGCCTCCATGCTTCGCTTCACTAGTGACAATGCATTATTTTCTCGGGAGGGTGCCTTTGAAGCATTGCCTTTTTTATCTGGATCACAAAGTGCACTTAAAAAACTACTACCACCGCCAGTTACAGCAGCATGTTGTCTAGAAGGCCCCATCCTTTCTCTCTGCTGATGACTTCTACTTTCCTCGAATGGATTCTTCAATAAAGAGAGTGGAGTTGTAGGTAACCTGGACTTCTTTTTTATCATTAAAATCAAGAGTTTCATCTTTTGGAGTCTCCCTGTAAATTGTCATCCTGAAACATAAAAACATAGTATCATCCTCTTTGAAAAAGAAAGACCAATGATTCTTGAAAAAAAAGAGTTCAAGATCTATTCACAGCATGTCATAATATTACAAAAAAATTAAGAAAAATAAGAAAAACTAGCACACTTATACCTGTTCCTTCTCAAATATATCCCATAAGCTACCAATCAGCCAATCCTCATCATATGAAACAGGTATTCCCGCAAAAACAGTATCCTTGCAATACATGATATAAGACCTTAAGTCATTTGAATAATCTGTAAACAAAGATGCGAGTCAAAGTTAATTACGGACCTGCACATGCTAATAAAATTGCTTCGTACATAAAAGTAAAACAGAAGAATCATTTGTCAAATGTACGGAGGAAAATAAAAATGTCATCCCCAAGTGAAGATATTCTAGTAATTGATTGATTTGCAGAACCTATAATCATGCAGTATCTGGAGAGATGAAATATGGATTGAAGTCTAAATATTGATTGATTATTTTTTTGTGTATTTTGGTTGGTGATGTGTAAAGGTTAGAAAAAAGTGATATTTTTTAGCAATTTTACACACCAATGAAATTTTATCAAAACGGTTGGTCAGGTATATGACATTCCTTCCAACGCAAGATTTCATTTGGGTTAGATTCATAATAGCCATCATAAGTTCAACATATTACTGAAATGCAACAGTTCAATAAGTTCCATAAAGTAAATCAAATAAGTTTCAAGCACTAGTGCAAATCTTGTCATATGTGGTTTCAAGAATGCACAATAACTTCTTAGAACTGATCGCCTTTCTTGTAATACAAGGTGAGTGCTTATGTGCAACAGAACCTTCAATGTCATAACATTCTTTATCATTGCCATCTATTCCTGGAAATTTTGTTGCAGAAATTAAATTCAAACAATCTCGACTAAGATGACTATGATAACCACCTAAGGAAGAGTCAGCACAATCAGATAATGTTTCCTCGCACATCCCTTGGCTATGCACATTGTACACTATTCGTATTGTTACAATAAGAATCGCCACGGCACAAACACGGGTAGGAAGTTTGGTTGGGTTACTAGATAACCATAACTCAGCAGGAGTAGACCATTCATAAAGGCAACATGCACATGGAAGAATTTGTTCCAGTGGAACACTACAAAAAAATTGAAATTTTCCGACGGGCAGTTTTCGACGGATAGAAATTCATCACAATTTGCGACGGATTTTACGACGGATAGTGATCCGTCGGAATTTTCGATGGTCACAATTGTCGAAAATAAAAATAATAAATTATGTAATTTATTAATTTATTATTTTATTTTTCGACAATTAAGAACATCAAAAGTTTCGACGATTATCCATCCATCACAATTTTTGACGGTCCTGAAAAAATATAATATAAGGAGTATTTTATTAATATAATTAGCGACAGTTCAAACCATCGTAATTTCCAACGATTCTTATCGTCAAAAAATGAAAAATAATATAATATAAGGAGTATTTTATTAATATAATTAGTGATAGTTCAAATCGTCATAATTTTCGAGGGTTCCGACAGTTCTAATCGTCGGTAAGTGAAAAATAATATAATATAAAAAGTCTTTTATTAATCTAATTAGCAACAATCCAGACCATCAAAATTTTGACGGTCTCGATCGTCGGTAAACTAAAAAATAAATATTATATATATATAAGTAGTATTTTGTTATTATAATTAAATAATTTTTTACGGTTTCAACCATCGGTAAATTTAAAAATAATTAAATATCATATAAATATATATCATAATAATATATATTATTAATATTTGCTTGGTTTCCGACGGTCATAACCGTCGATAATTAAAAAACCACTCTCCCGCTATTTTTTTTTTCGTTTTCCAACTTTCCCATCTTTTGGAGATAGAAAGTGGATATATATATATATATATATATATATATATATATATATATATATATCCGCTTTCTATTTCTTTCCCTCTCTCCTCTCTCTCTCCCTCTCCTATTTTGCCAACGACCCTCTCCCTCCCAGACGATGACCCTCTCATCCGGATGACGACCCTCTCCCTCCCGGACGACCCTCTCCCGCTGGCGATCCTCTCCCCCCTCTCTCTCTCTCTCCCCCCCCCCCCCCCCCTCCCTCCCTCTCCCGCGGCCGATCTGGCCCCCGTGGCCGGATCGGCCTCCTGGTGGCCGATTTGGCCCCCGCGGCCGGATCAGCCGTCTGGCGGTTCAGCGGTTACAATGACCGTCGAAAGTTTCGATGATCGCGATTGCCGAAAGTATCGACGGTTTTGACGATCACCGAAAGTAGCGACGACCGAAAGTTTCGACGGTTGCTGCCGCCAGACTTCCATCGAAACTTTCGACGATTTTTTTTCAACCGTCGAAAATTATTTTACGACGACCATGATCGGTTCCGTTGAAAAATCCATTGAAAATCATCATTTTCGATGATTTTTGGAAAATTACTTTCTTGTATTCGAAGAGAGAGATCTTTCAAATACCAGGAAGCAATAGCATAAGAATTTGTTCAAGTTCCATTTGTGATGCTCAACTTCCAGTTGCACAAACACCCTTACAAATAATGACTCATCCAAATGATACAAAAAGATTGTATATTTTTCTTTTAAATTATATTTTTTTCATATGCAAATACTATTATATTTGTGATGCTCACTTATCCATATGCATTTAACATATTAAACTTGATATTTTTAACACTGGTTACAATTATATATATATATGAAAAGATACGAAAGTTGATGTTTTTAGTTCACTGAGCAAAGGACGAGTGACGAGAGGGGCAAAAGACAACAATTCAAAATCCATCAAGTATCTTAGAATTCACAAATAATATTAATTCTTTTATATAATTAAACCTTAAATATAATATTTTATTATTATTCAATCCAATATGAAATGAACATTTGTTTGATTCGTTGTTTGATCATAGTCTGGTTTGATCTTGACAACATTGATGGCTACTTGTAGGAATCTATTTTGCAAAATTAGAGATTAAATTAGACCATCGTGGGTTAACAAGAGGATAGTGGTTAGATATTAATAGATAGTGGGTAAGAATTTGTTTATAATTTTAATAGAAAAATATTCACAAATATAGCGATTAAAGTAATGTATACTTGTAAATTGAAAATGTACACGAACAATATAATTTATGCTTATATATGCATCTTCATAATAATTAATCTATGATATTTTATTTTGGATTATAACATTTCTAAAAAATATTATTTTAATATAAAAATGTTGATTGTTTTAAAATAAAATATAAAACTTTATTTGTGTTGTAAGTCAAATTAAATATTTGAATATTAAAATAAAGATGAATAAGGGCATATGAAGAATAAAATGTGAAATCATTATACCTTATACTTTATAAGCTACTCATACTAGCTTATGGTCATATTTGATAAATTTAGCGATTCAATTAGAGGATAATAGTTTAACTATAGCATAACGATATAATTAAAGGATGACAAATACTATAAGTGAATAATGAATTGCATAAAAAAAATTCAATAAATATAACAGTTAAATTATTGTATACCTATACAATGACAAAATGGATATAAGAGTATGCTCATTTTTATAAGCATCATATTCATAATAATTAATTTATAACATTTTATTTTAAATAGTAATATTTTTTAAAATATTATTTTAATATAAAAATTGATTATTTAAAATAAAAAAATATTTGGGTTCTAAATAAAATTAAAGATGTGACATACTGAAATGAAAAATAAGATATGATGTTTAAAAAATAAATAAAGTTTTTATATTAAAAAGAATGCGGGTATAAGAGAAAAAATGAAATAGCTATATTCTATACTATATAAACTAGTCTAAGTAGCTTATAATATTTTGTGTTACTATTTTAAAAAAATACCAAATACATGCTACATGAGAACTAAAACCTAGAACTTGACTTAGTTTCTCTAAATTCTGCCAAACATTTGAACTGATGGAAATAACTTCCCAAGTTCACGTCAATTCCGATCACATGACATGAATTGATAATTTTAGTTTTCGTTGGAAGTGATACGAGGACCTTTTTTTTTTTGCTTTTTTTACTTTCAGTTCTTTATTATATTTTAATTAGGAAAATATTATTAATTTCAATTTAATGTTAATATTATTCATTAAACTAATTTTATATTATCTTAAATAATAATAAATTATAATATTTTATTTATTAATATATTATCATTCAGATTATAAAATAAATTTTTTTACTTAATAGAAATATTTTTGGTAAATTATAATATTAATAACATATGAAAAATTAATTAAAATCAATATTAATATATTACAATACAAATTTTTTAATAAATTTTAAATTTATAAATACATATAATATTTTTTATATGCTAGTAATTCTTATTTTAACTAAAAAACATAATATTTTAATTTAATTTTATACTCCATAAAATAATAAATTATATCCATAGTTCTTATTTTTTATTCAAACACTTACTAAAATTTATCTATCAATTCAACTTATCTATCACCTACTAGAGTTTTATATTCAAACCTCCAAATGTTACTTTAAAAAAATATATATCATACACTTAAACTAACATTTTGACTCTTTCAATACTCTATTCGTTATTTGATATTCTATCCCAAATAAATTCAAAAGTGTATTATGTATTTAGCTATAAGACCAACGTCATAGTTATAGAATTATACATCAGCCTACCATTCTTACTGGCAACACATATATCTCGTAATAAAAATCTTCAAATACTCATTATGTATCTAGTAAGAAAAATGTTTCAAATATTCTTATGAAATTAATTAATATTTGGTTGGAGTAATGGAATAATTGATTAATGGAATTACATTTCTAAGTGATTGGACGAATGCTAGGAGAGAAGAATCGATTGCTCAAGTCATCACATTTACCAAATTCAAATTGGTGAGATTTTAATAAATATCGTGACTCATAAGAAAAAGGAACAAAATCAAATTTTTAAAAGAAATATTAGATAAAAGGTGAAAACTCACGTGTCATCGGATTGCACATAATATCATTTTGGCATGTCTTGTTGTGCTTATGGCAGTGTCATTAAATTCGAATAAATAATTATGACATAATAGTTTTGTGACATTGAGTTCATTTTGCTTTTTGAACGACTGATCTCTTCTTCTTTTTTTCTTTTTTTTTGGTTCATTAATTTGAGCTGATTTTATGGTTTCACGGCTTCACCTCCACTTAATCCATGCCCCAAGCTCAAATATTTTAATTTTCTTATTCTGTAGAAAAAAAATATTACAAATTCACAAAATATTCATTTTAGTTTTGTTCGCGGCTCCCGCGCCACGCCCGCCGTCACCTGGCGATGGCAGTTAAGCGCCCCGCGCCTTTCCGTCGTCCTTCCTCTCGCTACCTCGACCGCCTCCTCCTTTCTCTTCGCAGCCGAAGGTCCACCGCCGAAGGCGTTGAGCCTCCTCTCCATCACCAGTACCCTGTCGGGGGCAAAGACGACGAGGCGCTCGGCTGCCGTCGCCGTCGCCGCGTCTTCACTCCCTCCTCCTTCAGTGACGACGAACCCCCGCCTCCTCCGCCGTCAGAACCGCCGCCTCTAAAGCTCAGCCACCCTCTCCTCCGTCTCCTGGAGTCCGCTGGCGGCGCCGCCGACTCCCCTCGCTTCCTCCAGATCCTAGCCCAGCTCCACGTCTCCGGCCTCGTCCGCCACCCCCTCGCCGCCGGCCGCGTCGTCAAGGTCCTCTGTTCCTCCCCCTCCCCCTCCTCCCTCCCTGCCGCCGTGGCTCTCTTCTCTCACGTCGATGCTCCTGACGCCTTCCTTTCCAACATCATACTTCGTTCCTACCTCGCCTCCGGCCGTCCTGAGGATGCCTTCGATTTCTTCCGACGCCGTGCGCCCTTGTCCCTCGTTACCCCCAACCACTTCACATTTCCACTCCTCGCCAAGCTTTTTGCCGATCTCGGACTCGCTTGGGAGGGTCGGGGCGTCCATTCCCTAGTGGTGAGGTTGGGGTTCCAGACGGATTTGTACGTGCGCAACTCGCTGATCTCTATGTACTCATCCTTCGGTGACGTCGGTGACGCTCGGAGTCTCTTTGATGTGGACCTCGATTCCGACTTGGTCACATGGAACTCCATGATCAATGGGTAGGTGAGGAATGGAATGGTCGACGATGCCCGCGAGTTGTTCGAAGTGATGCCTGAAAGAGACCTGGTCAGTTGGAATACTATGATTGCGGGGCACGCCCAAAAGGGAGATATGGAGGCTGCAAAGGAACTTTTTATAAAGATGCCTAAGAAGGATGCTGTGTCCTGGAACTCTTTAGTCGATGGGTATGCTAAGAAGGGGGAACTTGTAATTGCCCGCGAGTTATTCAACCAAATGCCAGTCAGGAATTTGATCTCATGGAACGTCATGTTGGCTCTTTATGCACGGAGTAAACATTACAAGGAATGCTTGAGGTTGTTCGACGCCATGATTGCAACTGGAGAGGTGAAGCCTGACGAAGCAACATTTGTCAGCGTTTTGACAGCTTGTGCGAATTTAGGGGAACTCAAGAGAGGAAAGTGGGTTCATTCATTGATGAAGGACAATGACACGAAGATCAAGCCTGATGTGTTTCTTTGTACTGCTCTCTTAACAATGTATGGTAAGTGCGGGGCCATGGAACTAGCAAGAGAGGTCTTTGAGTCGATGGAGGAACGCAATATTGTGTCATGGAACTCGATGATCATGGGGTATGGTTTGCATGGTTATGGGGACAAGGCTGTTGAGTTGTTTATGGAAATGGAAAAGTCAGGGGTGAGGCCGAATGAAACTACCTTCGTCTGTGTTCTTAGTGCATGTGCACATGGAGGAATGGTGTTGGAAGGATGGTGGTTCTTTGACCGCATGATTTGCGTGTATGGATTTGAACCTAAAGAGGATCACTTTGGTTGCATGGTCGATGTCCTAGGTCGTGCTGGTTTGCTGAGGGATTTGGAAGAGCTTATGAAGAAGATGCCAGATAAGCCTGCACCAGCCGCGTTGGGGGCTTTACTCTCAGCATGTAGAGCTCATAGTGACTGTGAAATTGGGGAGATCCTGGGAAAGAAGCTGATTGAGAAAGAGCCTCGGGATATTGGACCCTATGTGTTGTTGTCCAATATATATGCTGCCAAAGGTAAATGGGATGAGGTGGAGAAGATTAGGGAAATGATGAAGGACAATGGATTACAAAAGGCTGCTGGGACAAGTACAGTCGATGCCAGTGGCTGCCCTTCTGTTCACCATCTGCAAGAACACATATCAGTCAGTAGGAGAGACATGGTATACTCAATGCTGACCGAGATGGGTGGCCATATGAAATTGACATGCAGTGCAATGTGAGTTTCGCAACAAGCTGGGACATCTATAACGAGTGTCATGGTATCAACTTATGAAACCTTTTTGTGATGTTTTAAATATGTATTTCACTATATCAGAAGGGTGGACACGTCGAGATAAAGAAGATAAAACATTGTTGACGTAGAAACAAGGACTGCGAGGACTAATTTTATGGATATCACTAGATTCTTTCATTGCCAGTATCTGGGAACTAATATGTCCAATGCTGGACGAGATGGGCGTTTACATGTAGTTGAGATGCAGCATGATACGCTTCTGTTTATTACAGAAAGCTGGAGCAGACAGTAATGGAAATGGGGGCTCAAGATATCCCTTCTAGCGTGATTCTTTTATCAGACATGAAATTTTGTGATGATGACCAGACACCGGTAGACTACAAAAGACTGCACCACCACTTTGGTCGATGTCAGTGGTTATCACTCTGTTTATAGGAGCAGATATCAGGCCAACTACTGGCATAAATGTGATGTCTTGGACAATATTGGTAGACCAATGAAGTTTGGCATGCAGTAGTTTTTTTTAGAGCAGAAAGGATGTCTACCATTTTAGTAGACATCCAGATTTATTAATTATAAAAAGAGATTAGATCATGATTACAACAAATGTAATTGAATGTCGAATTTCTCCCTCCAAAGCTTGTGTGACAATATTATTCGTATGGCATTGTCCATTCCCGAAGATGATTGCATTTCTTTGTAACCAGATTACACATAAAGTAGATATGGTTAGCAACTCTGCTCCGCTCAAGATATACCTATGCTGGTTCTCCATCGCATTACCACTCCGAAAGGAGCTCCCTATTTGATTCTTAGAGGTATTGAGCTCTTCCATATAATGGCGTAGTTCGACTTTAAGTTACCATCATCACTTACATAAGTTACACTTAACATTTTATATATCTTTCGGGCTGGAAAAAACACCATATGACCATACTCAGTTGTCCCTTATATTATCTTTAGGAGCATATCCATCCAATTTATCAAGTCAACAAAATCATCTATTGTTGTTCTGACAAATTACTTATGAAAGATGACAACCATGCTCCATTGCGACCTCCCCATGTAGACCAACATTGTGCCACTTTAATGTCTTTATCTTCTACCATGGCATATAGTCTAGGGAATAATTGTGCTAGTGATTTACGACCAGTCTAGGGATCTTTCAAAAAATGAAGCTCTTTTCCATTACATAACCTCAACGAAATGCATAGTCTGATCGTAGGTAATGTACCCATCACCCCTTTCCAAAAAGATGAGCATACATTTGGTGTCACAATTCGTTGTTCCCAAGATAGAATTCTCCATGACATGCGAAGATAACATATGATCATATGTCATTTGTATTGCTCAAGATTTTGTATGCCCATTTTGATAGAAATGCTTCATTTGCTCTTCGAAGTACATAGACATCCAAATCTCCTTCGGAATGAGGTTTGCATATATCCTTCCTGGCCACCAAATGAACACTATGATTATTATTTCCAGAATACGTTCAAAAAAATTTGCTCCTAATCGAGTCACGGCGCACTTCAACTAATTTTGGTAGAGATAATATAGATAAAAAAATACACTAGATAGAACTGGCTACAAAAGAGTAAGTCCCCTCCTTTGGATAGTAGCTTTGCACTCCAACTCTCGAGTCGTTGCTCTACCCTCTCTATGATTGGTGTCCACTCTTTGACTCGGATCCTCTTATTCGTTAGAGGCAAGCCCAAATATTTTAGTGGGAGGTTGCCTATAGTTGTTTCTAGTATCATAGAGTAACCAATTGTCTCTTAGTCATACATCCCAAAAAGTATAAATGAAAATTTTAAATGGTTAATGTTTAAATCAGAAAAATTCCCAAAAATCTTCACAAGAATAGAAGTCATCTTGCCGCCTTCTTAGAGCCTTCGGTAAGGAATGTAGTGTCGTCAACATATTGTAGTAGTGAAATAATTGAGACTTGACTTAGATTGTCTACACCAGAGTTACACATTGAAAATATGTAGCGGGCCAACGCATCAACTACAAGCATGAATAACATTAGGGCAAGGGAGCAGCCTTGTCGAACTCCACGTTGAGGTTGAATTCAACCACCAACTGGGGAACCATTTATGAGAGTTTAGAAAGAAATTGTACACACACCACATCATCCATGATATCCACTTCATCGAAAAGCCTCTCTTATGGAAGGAGTTCCACAAGAAGGTCCACCTTCCAAAGAAAATCCTTACTTGATAAGTCCACCTTAATTGATAAATTTCCACAAGAAGGATTTTGTTGACTTACTTCATAAACCCTTACATGACGTCGCATATGCTTTAGAGAAGTCCACCTTCCAAAGAAAATCATTTTTCCCAGTGCGACGCCATGTAGAAATTAAACCATGGTAAAGCTGTTCGAGATCGAGCGTCCCTTAATGAAAGCTTATCGCACCGGGTGCACTAAAGTATCCAGGACTAGATGTAACCTGTTAGCCAAGACATGAGCCACAATAAAATAAATCGCATTAGATAAGGCAAAGGCCTAAAGTCTTCAATTTTCTCTATTCTTGATTTTTTGGTATTTGGAATAAGAAAATTTTGTTTATACGATCAAAACTCCTATTGCCGATCGTAAATTCTTGAATAGTTGCCATGACATCTAACCCATGTAGTGTTCAAAATTTCTTGAAAAAAAAAGGGAAAGTTATGAGGACCCGAGGCTCTTTCACTCTTCATACCCTTCATCTCCTCATTGAAGAGTTTGGCATGCAATTTTCCGGATAAAATATCCTACAAACCTTTTAAATTTAGTCCATGAGAAGCTCTGAACTAGCAAGGCTGCACGTAGACTGGCCAATACAGAAAATAAGGGTTTGCATGATCTGTATAGGTCAATACAGAAAATAAGGTCTCCTTCAACAGTAAAATGGTGTTTTCTCATCGTCACATTTCAACCCTCCATGGGTTTTAGGATCAATGGCGGAACTCTAGGGCAGAAAAGGTAGTCTGTGATATACATTTATCATGTATCTTCCATTTATCATGTATCTTATTGTTGCCACATCCAGCTAAGAACACTATTAAATAAAATATTATTTCTTACAGAGAAAAATGCTGGTCAGTACATTTTTCCTCATCGAATTGATTGAAACGTATTCCGGGGCAAAAAAGCGAGTTCAAAATTATTCGAATGTAAAATAAGTTAATCTTATAAACTCTGTATTCATATTTCAGTTAAATAAATAAATAAATAGACATACCATAGCGATGACAATATATGCTAAATTACGATTGTTTCAAATTGATAAAGATATAAAATGCGAAAGATATTATTATTCATTTAATTAAACAATATATTGAAAATACTTTAACCCAACAAAAAGACGTCAACAGATCAAATCTGCACTCCGTAGCATCTCAGCTTTCCTACGTGCCCATCTCACCTCTGATCCTCGCTGTCTGGGAAATAAGCAGCTCATGAACCCTGGCCTTCAGCTGGAAACATGGGAAAACTCAAGGTTATCTAAAATCCATACTCTTCTATCGAGACAAATTGAAAAGCAGAAAAAAAAAAGAACTAAAAGAAAATACTCATTATTTTAGACAAGAACCATATTTTTGTGAATCTAGATGCGATCCATTGTGAAATATATAATTCCAGTGTAATTGGACAACCTCGTCAACACCAGCTCCGCTCATAACCGATACTCGAATGGCTCCTTCGGGCCCGGACCTCTTGTAAGCAGAACCATCATCGTGCGCTGTGGTGTCCACCGCAGAGACTCTCAAGAGATCAGATTTAGAGACAACATCAAGCCAAAGGTGATCTTTGAACCTTCCTCTTATATCTTTATATGTTATGTACTGCAATATCCATTAAATTTATTCAACATGAATAACCTGGAATTAACGGAGTAATTACAGAAATTAAAGGTATGTAATCCACCTGGTCATCGGGGGAAGTTCCGCATTCTCCGGAGAGATCATGAACATAGAGCACAGCAGTTGGCAAATGAGAAAGTACACCCAGTGTTAACTTTTCTATATTATTCCTGTCATCTGGCACAAGCAACAATTCAACCCGGAATGAAGGAATAAGATCAAACAAACATAAATCATATGGCATAAGTGCTCCATTTTAGGTAGGCATGACTATTGCTCAAATGAAGGACACATGATTTAATGTATATGTACAAGGAATAAAATTAAACAAGCATACACCATGACACATGGCTAGGGCTTTTGTTTAGGAAGACATGTGATGTTCAAATGAAGGACAATTAAATATCTAAGAATATGACAGATAAGCAATGCCTATATAGATTTTTTTAGGAGCATGAGTATATAAATTGGGGAAGCCAATGCACTGGATAGGATAAAGCATCGCATATAATGGCACTGAATGTAGTGTATGTGTATGCTATTATAACTCACCCTCCTCCACTTTTCCTCCTCAAACATCCACTTACATTGGCTTCATGGCCACTTTGTCATATGTAGCCTTTACCCCCACCATTTTCCTCACCTATGTAACCACCCTATACACTAACGTCGGTGACTTGCTCTATTATACTCATGAGTCTCCACATGGTTGCACGAGAGTTCCCCTTGCCTTTATATGGTTCTGCCCCCACATGTGCTCATGTGGGCTGTTGTGCTAAATCCTGAGTTCATCTGCTCTCATGAACATGAGTTCACTTCTACACAAGAGGAATTTGTGACTCCTCTGCGGGTGAGCTTCTTTTGTGTTGAACGGGAGGGGGAGTAGTGAGGGAGGAGGGACTCAGACAAGAAAATTTTGAGTACATGCAATAATATGGACCCTAAACCTAAATTTAAAGATGCACTACATTGTAGTGCATACCATTCCTTTATTGGATAATATAGTTTTCGTTATTGTAGACGATCGGATGAGGCAGTATTCAGCATGCATCGTTCAGGTAGGATGAGGCAGTATTCAGATATCAGGAGGCATTTTCAGCATATAATTGATCCAGATGTAAACAAAAGTTTTCCCCATGTCAACTGGTCTTCAGCTTTGTCCAGTTTCTGTTTAAGTGGCATTATCAACTTTCCTATGAATTTGAAAGAGATAAGAGAGGCCACCTATAACAAATGTTGTCAAACTTACACACACTTGCAAAAATGCCACGAAGTAGACTGGCATCAATAAACCATGGTTCTCTTGAAATTTTAATTTAACTAGATGGGTGAAAATGGGTGAAGATGAATGTGTTTTGATTTGATTTTTCTCTTAATTTTATTTTCTTACTTCTTAGATGATATTGTCACCACTAAAGAAGCTCAAATGGTAAACAGGAAGTCATATATGCATGGATAGAGGGACACACCATCATCTCTTGTAAGAAGGCCTGGAGTATCAGTAACCTGCATTTAAATTCTTTCAATGTTCAGCCTATCATACAAAATGTTTACAAGATGCCACTACAGTAAGTACTAACCTGAAAACGTTCGTAATTTATGATGATATGGCCCATGAGAATCCCTCTAGTTGTAAAGGGGTAGTTGCATACCTGACAAAAGTAGGTAAAATATTCAGATCTCATAAAACAATATCCTACCAAATAAGGATTAAAACATAGACAACCTATGTTGCCGGCTTAGGTGAGGTTATACAAATGATACTGCATGATAACAACACTGTACCACTTCAACATTTTAAAGGTTGAAGATAAACAAAGTAAAAGAAATAAATGCATTTAGTGTTAACACCCTGCAAACATATCATGCATACAGTTTATCCTTTAAAATTACCCATAGAAAGAGGAGGTTTCAAGCAATGTAGTCAATCTTCAGTCTTTGATGACTAACACATAAGACAACTTAAAGTAGAACAAATTACCAGCAAGAGACAGCTATACATTAGTTGCACTTAAGGTAAACTTTTTCAATGAATCAACACATGGAAATAATATCTCTACACACCTAGCAGATTAAATTTTAGTAGGAAGCTTTTGGGAAATATATGCACCTCTGGTTTCCCAGTTGAGAGTATCCTAACCAGTGACGATTTCCCCACATTGGGAGCTCCTACAAGACAGAGTGTAGGTATCTGTGGATCAACCACGGGCATAGCACGCAGCTTCTGCAAGAAAATATGCATTGGTAAATAGTGATGCTACTAGAAAGTATGTATATGCAATTGATGAAGTTTAAAAAGCAAAAAGTTGTAACTTATGTAAAGAAGCTCATCCACGAATAACATTACAGATCAGAGTTGTGAGGACAAGTTTATAGTACTACAACAGTACAACTACTTCATGTCCCATTAAACAAGCCAGGGCACTATATGCAGTTTATTATTGTTTGATAATTCTAACCATTTCATTTTGGCCAAGCATTTACATATTAATCCAGGCATCAACCACTGCAAGATTTCAAATATGTCAAACATGCAGTGTGCGACACAATTGCAATTATTTCTTTGACATTTAATTCATTTTAGCACAAAAAAAAATAGTTAACATATTTCTCTCAATTATACGATTAAAGTGGCCCAAGTTTATTTGTTACTACCTTTGCAACATACAAAAGGTCATCGATAGCATTTTTTCCAGTTTGGAAGGCTTCTTCAAGTTTCTTTAGGCCCTGTACAGCTAAACTAAAGATCAATGTTTCACAGAAATAAGTTGACAGAAAATACAGTTGGTAGAGAAAATCCGCATTGAACACATGCCAATGATAGGTAAATTGAAACTGACCTCAGTAAGCCGCTCTTCTGCTTCAAGCTTTGTTGAGGACTGTCAAGTTTAAAGATTCAACCTGAATAAAAGTCCTTGATATTTACCATAGTAATGCAGACAAAAACACTTTTGAAACAATGTAATAGCTTGACATAAAGTAGGAACTACTCTGAGGCAGTCACTTTCTGATACAGATCAAGCCAGGAAATTAGGCATGATGTGATCAAGTGCAACCATATCATTGCTCACTTACACAAGTTTACTAGAGAAATCCGCATGATTTTGCAAAGTCTAAAAAGAGGTAACTGCATGCTTCCTTTATATCCTGCTTACATCATCTAGGTCAGGTACTTGTATAATAGATACCACATGTTATTTTTTCTACTGATGAAGTGTATACCAACATGCTATTGATAATTTGATATGGCAGCCATGGAATATTTCTGCGTATTATTGGAAATCGATACTTACCAATGGTTACAGAGAGAAAAAGAGGCCAAGCACATGCAAGTTGACTCTCAAAGTGGACAAACCATAATAATTTCAAAATACATATAATTTGTGCCAGAAAAATGAGTGACAGCAAAGTTAGTTTTGAAAATATGTAAAACAGAAATTTATGCAATTCAGTTAAAAAAGCTCAATATGCTCTGTAGCAGCTCTGTGCAAGAGAACTTAAAACCTTCAGATCCAGGGAACATACTAAATATCCAAAATGGAGATACATGAGACAAACCTGAGCACAAAGAGCTGCATGCTGTTTTCCAATAGAGACTATCCTTCTCCTTAAAGCATCGACTCTTCCAAGCACCTTTAAGCAAACAAGAAAACATTGTAAGATCAAATTGGAAAAGTTGATGTGCAGAAAAACATTTAAAAAACTGAAACCTTCTGACTAGGCTCAACAACAAAGATGAACATATTTGTCACTTGCATTTAATATATTTTTTTCTTTTGAGAACGTGCATTTAATCTAGATTTCAAACTTCTCTTCCCTTCTACCAGTGGATATAGCATAGAAGACTAAGCTAGTAATCCAGGACAAATTTACTAGCAAGACACATTGTTGATGACAACTGTTAACCTCGTGATTATAACAATTACACTAAATATTTCATAAATGCATTGACTTTCAAAAACGATTAAAACAACAATTCAAGCCAGGTGAATGGAGCATGATCTGCTTGCTTAAAGTCCAAGGATACAAGAACCAGGGTCAGCAAGAATGCAATCTTATTAGACTGATGATCATAAGATCCTATTTATAAATGAAAAATATACATTTTAAAATTAATACATAGATTTATTTAATGAAACATAATATGATACTTTAATGTAATCTTAAAAATAATGGTCAAATTATAATACTAAAATGAAAATATGGTATTGATTGTTGCTCAATAGTTTCTATTAGGGTCTAATTTTACTTTATTTTGTTTTATGTTCTACTACGGTAATGCCATAATGTAAAAGAAGTGTACATTCGTATTAGGATCTATTGATCCTAAGATTCAGATCGAAGAATGGTAATATCTTATCAGAGGATCGGGATCTCGACAATGTTGATAAGAAAATAAAACACAATTTTATGCTAAGGGCTGAGAAATATGCAACAATTTCAACACAATTTGAGAATTAAAAACAGGATAACCACATAAGTCAAGTAAAAATGGATAGTTTAACATTTCATGAGAAAGATTTTTGAGGGGACAAATAAATGCATCACATACAACAGCAACACTGGTCCTGGACCAATTGTAATCAAGCTCCCCTACATAATTCAACGAATAATTTTCATATCAGTGTATGTTTAGTAGCATACCTCATCATACTTGCCATCGCCAAAAGTCAGATCAATAAGAGATTTCTCGTATGGATGCAAATACTTCTTGTTGGGAAATTTTTCTGTATATGTCCTCAATGGAACAGCTAATTCCTGAATAATCAAACAATTTATTTTGGTGTAAAACAAAGGCGAAATATAGGAGGATATATTAAGGTCTTTTTTCCCTGTCTGAAAGTAAAACTATACACAGATTAATTTTTACTTTCATCAATGCATCAAGTTGCTTTGCCCCTTTATTTCTCTCACGCTTTGCTATGTTTTGAATACCTACAACATACAACCACAAGGATACCAACAAATTAAATTACATTTTAAATAAAACATGCAAAACTATTAATGATAAAGGTACCCTTTGTAGGAGAGACTTTTCTAGCTTTTCTCTGTGCTGAAGTCAATATATCTATGGCAGGCATCACCATGGGTAACTTCTGAAATGCACCAACCTTTTCATGTTTTGGAAGAGGTTTTTCCTGAACATCAGCACCCTTATGAACGTATATTAAACTCAACAAGAAATTTATGTAAAGCAGCAGTATACACACTGCGTCCTATTAGCCCAAGATTACACATAACAATGCTTAAAAATGCATACAAAAAATGTATTAATATTACTGTAAACCAAGGCTAAAAAATGTAGTGTATATTGATGCGCTATACTCAGCAACCTTTAAACTTAATCACTATAAATACAGCATAGCTCATTACTTCTACTGTCCCTGTTGTGATAAAACCAAGCGCAAAGGAAAAGGAAAAAAACATAAAACATAAAACAAAAATTAACTCAATGAGTTAACGACAAGCTTTAATGCAAGTGTCAAAATGTTTATACTACAAGGTAAGAGAAATAAATCAGAGCGCACAGAAATATGTTCCACATATTTTTGGGTAACAAACCTAATATGAAGCCAGAAAACAGTTCATATTTAGTAAAGGATCAGTTTGGCCCAGACCCATTCAAAACATTATTTTCCTTCTAACCATCTTGCAGTAAATCTTTGGAGTCTTTACTTATAACGTTTTAAATGTCTAGATGATTAACGTATTCTCGAATTTAACCAATAGTCAACAAACAATTACACTAACGATTCAAGAAGCTTACAAAGTAGGTTTCTCCTGTCAAAAACTGATTTTTTTTTCTAGTTCCATTGATATGTGAAAAGGTTCTATTACATAAATCAAGCATAATCATAAATGAGCAAGACAAATCATCATGTACTGCAAGAATCTCGGATGTGCATGTTTTGTCTGTCCATAACCTTACTTCCCAAAACTGAGATGAATAACATACTAAGACGATGCTATACTTTGAGACAAACTGTCCTAGTGATCCTGCTAAGCTCACACAAAATCTTACCGGCCCTTTATCAGCAACCTCGGCAGCAATGGATTGCATTCCTCGACACAAGCACAGAACAGCCCTAGACCGCACTTCCAAACATGGATAAACATCTATAGACAAGCAAACACAGAAGTAACCACAAGAACACATAATGATAGCAATCAATTATAACTGCACAATGCAACCAATCCAAGAAAAAAAATCGATGGAATCCGCTAATCATAGAAGGAGGAATACAAAGAGAAGATATGGTCATTCCGCTATGGGGGAGTTACATATACAGCGAGAACTTCATGTTCACCAAAAAGAAGAATTTGCACTTTGGCAAGCCTCAGATAGTCGATGTAATGGCGCAAAGAGAACTTTGGGTATTTAAGTCGTAGGCTCCTTTTATCATACAAGTTCGAAGCAAATAATTCGCTCAGGTAGAGAGCAGCCTTGCTCAACTACGAACGCAAACAAAAAACAGGTTAAAAGGAACACGAAAAACGGAGAAGGTTCGACCTTTCGGAAGGCGACAGCTTCGTCTAGTAGTTGTGCTTGTTTGGAATAGCGCTCTGGTGGAAGGAATCCGCCATTGTTGCAAGCGGTCGAATACCCTGCTGCTGCCGCCCATGCTCATCTCTCCACGCTCGCTCGCCCGCTTTCCCGTGGACGAATTCGCCGCCGCAGGCCCGCAGCAGCAGCAGCTAAATGCGTTCCTTTGTGACCCGCCGCCTGCGCGAGCTTAAATGGGCACTGGCGCCTTGACAGGCCCACGAACAAAGCTCTGCACAAAGCTTATCGGCAAACGTAATTTTCATATTTCTTTTCTTTTATACATTTGAAAATTAAAAAATCCGAATAACTAAAATATATTATTTAGGTAAATTAGTGGTCAGTCTCACATTTTTTTCTCTTGCCATATATATATATATATATATATATTAATCTATATTTTTTAAAGTATTGTTTTTATTAGGAGATTTATGAATTTTGATAAAAGAGAGAAAAATGTGTGAGAATGATTCACGCCCCTGTATATTTTTAAGGGACTGAGAATTGTGTGGACTCAAGAGGGATCCACGTATATGAACTACTATTGATTTACAAATCAACGATGATCTTAAATCTATTTTAAATTCATTCAAAAAAATGTTTATCAAAAATCACCATTGATTTATCAATCAAAGGGGAGTCCATATATGTGGACCTATTTTGGGTCCACATATTCCTTTTTTCCTATTTTTAATTGGGTATAATGTGCATCCTTCCAATTTAAGTTGGAAGGATTGTCCTCCCATTTGTTCACTAGAGAAATAATGATTTGATGATTAGAGCACCTAATTATCGCCAATCCCTCCCGCCTCCCAAACATAGCTGGCTCCGTCCTTGCTAGGACATAGCACGGGCCGGATCAACCCGGTCGACCTAGCCCACACCGACTCGGATATCCGGAAAATATTTTCAGTCCGGTTATAAACCGGGTCGGGACCGGGTCATAAAAATAAAAAACCCGGCGGATCCGGGTCGGGACCGGATCCAATGTATGGAATCCCGACCCGTGACCCGACCCGGTTATAACAATAATAAGATTATAGTTATGCTACTAATTTTAATTATTTATTAATTTGATAGATATTTCTTCATTTTAAAATGTTTAAAAATAATTTTGTTGACTTATTATATGTAGATTGATGTAATCTTAAGCTAATTTGATATTTATTTAATCAAATTATGATTTGGTTTTATTAATTGTATAAACTTTTTATATTTTTTTAAATTTTTAATAATTATTCGGACCTGGTTTTATTCCTTGTTTTATTCCCGATTTACCGGGTTCGACCCGGTCCCGGTACCGATCGGGACCGGTACCGAGTCTAAATTTTTTAGACCCGGTCAAAACCGGGTCGAGACCGGGTCAGGGTGGACCTGGACCCGAACCCGGTTTGCTCTGCCCAAGGCCCCTTTGAAGCCCAAGACGCTCGCACCGGCCGCTGCTCCAACGATAGTCGCGGCCGCCCGGGCCACCTCTCCGGCTGCTACTCCTCCCACTAACACCAAGAAGAAGGCTCCAACCCTAGCCTCGGTTGCCTCCCCTGCCTCCTTCCTCGCCGCGTCCTCCATCGCTGAAGCCCAATCCCCCAAATCCTCTTCGCTTTACACAAAAATGGCCACCAAAATGATGGGAAGGGAAGATACCGTTGCACTCTACATCAAATCCTCTTCGGTCAGTCCTCCCCTCCGTCCTCGCCCTCCTCCTCAACCCCCTCAGTCGAATCCCCAACCGAATGGTTCAGATGGCCTCCTCCTCCGACCATCCATCCCTGTCCTCCTCCACCGCGATCGCCGTTGCAGTCTCTCGCTTTTCTCGTGTTGTGCTGCTCTTCCTCGCAGACGATGAAGAGGGCGGGGTGGTGAGTGCGGCGCAGCGTCCTTGACTTCAAGTCAGTGAGCGACCACATGTACAAGATGGGCATCATGGCGCTCATCCTTGGCGACATGCCCGGCGTGATTAGAGACTGTAACGCAAGAACGGAAAAATGTCTTCCCTTAAGCGCGTTGTAGATCGTCCACCCAATGGTGAAAAAAATGGAAGGCCAAACCTATCACATTCACTTGGTAGGACGTCCATTAAATCCTTTTTATTTATTTTTATTACACTTGTACTATTGCATCCCAAACATCTTGTATGCCTTACACGAACCCCAAATTCGTAAAAATACAGCACGATCTTCAAGATAAATTTGTTCATTGAATCCCATTTCGTGGGGCCATAATTAGATTCATGAGAAAACCAAGTTGGTCAATGAAAGTTAGCTATTAACTTGATCCGACTTTATCATTTTTTCACTCTGATTTAAATAATGAATATCAATTGATCATACCATACAAAAGACAAATATATTCATAAAAAATATGAACTTCCAATTAATATTTGAAGCTCAACAAATCTTTCGAATCAATTTGGAAAAATGGCACTCGATCCTATTCGAAAAAGAGGAATATAGCTCTTGTCCCACCCTATCTTTCATCCCTTGATCTTGCTCCAAAGGTTACTTCTATCTCGGCCCCTAATGATCACATACATTGATTTATTATAAGGATTTCGAATCTCTATTATTTTATTTATAAATAATTAATAATTATGAAAATAATAAAAATGCTTTAAAAATATATATGTTAAATAATTCAAATATAATTTATTAAAACAATATAGCATAACATTTTATTATGGATATAATGTTTGTCACTTTGTCCAATCAAGAAGGACAACCCTCCCTAATCCCTCCATGTGTCACAGGGCATTTTTTCGTGATACGACGCGTGAAATTTCGCAGCACCCGTGCCGCTCAACTTAAAGCTCTCAGCCACTCAGCGTCGAATGATGAAATACATGCAGTCGTTCTGCACTACGTAATATTATGGAGTATCAAGTTATCTATCCCTATGACATTATCTTGTAAGACTATCCTTATGGATGGTCAAGTTACGTTACCCGTAGAGTATGTCTTTTATATTTTTCATTTTGTAATAAGACTCCTCTATTTATGGTACATTAGGGAGGAGTTCACTAGTGTCTTTTTGGCTTAGATATATGTTATGTTTTATCATATATAATACAAACAAGCTTTCTTTAATTTTAGTGTCCGACTTTGAGCGTGGGGTGGCAATCCACATCGGTAACCCTTTTCAGTACCTCGGTTGATCCTTTGGACTTTAAGCGCTCAAACATCTGCATTAGTGCCACAATGTGTCCATGGACCCATGACAAGTAGTCCAACACTTTGGTCATGTCTGTGATCGAATGTCTATAAGAGCGACTCTCGATATAATAATGTTGACCATAAAACTTTTGTTGCAATTCAAAATAACTTGGCTAGTTGTCACTTCACTTAATCGCCACACGAGATCTTGTGTCTGAGAATGACCCCATGACACATGTACATCCATTCATTTCCTATATGCCGGAAAAGCGTCCAGTTTCGTTGGGTAATGAAAAAACTCGATAAAAAATTGCTCGATTTGCAGGGAGATCAACCTCAACGTTGGGATGGTTCGACCTCCATTTTTCTCAAAATGTCGCCTGCGAATGACCCGCCCTGCTTTGCAGCAAACAATGGTATCGCCGACCTGCGTTGCTTCGACGATGAAGGAAGAAGATCGTGTGAAACGAAGCTCGTTCGACTTAAGCATGGAATTTCGATGATAGTGAACCCCTCGAAATGGAGACATCCTTTCGCTTTGATCCCGTTCATTCAGATGGCGACCTCATGTGCTCCTTGTGACAAAGAAGAAGATCGTGCAACGAGGAGAAGCTCGTTTGATGACTTAAGCAGGGATTTTCGACAGCGGTGAAGCGCTCGGAATGATGACCTCCTTCGCTTTTGACCCTCATACCTTCCGGCGGCAACCTTCCGACGGCGACCTCGCTCCAAGGGCACGATAGATCGTGCGAACCGGGCGGGATGATCTCTGCGAACCTACGGAAACAACCAGTTTTTCATCAATAATTTGCTGAATTGGACGTTTTCCGTCACCCATGGGATAAGAAATGGAGGGGTGTGGATGGTCCTCCCTGCTTATTCAGCCAGGACAAACATTATATTCTTTTATTATACAATATTAAGAATCACATATAATAATTTTTAAAATAAGTAAAATAGTTAAATAGTATTATAATAAAAAAATTATAATAATTTCCCGGATGTGGACTCATTCGAATTGACCTTGGAACTACTTTTATCTCTGCACTCGTCCTTATGGAGACAAATCTCTAAGAACGAGGCTCTGGTCGAAATTCCCCGCGAAAATCCTGGACTCTGATCCAACAAATAAATTGTTAACATAGACGCTTTTCTCGAGATGAATTAGCAACTCCAGGACCACGAGCTTGTTCCTTCCCAGTGGATTAATAATGGCCAGTCACAGTTTTCAAGTGTTACACCTCTTTGACACCGTAGCAAACATTTGCAAGAATAATACAAATATATCATACATTGTTACATAGATTATTAATCACGATGCCATTTCCCACCTATTTGGGACCTTAATCAAACAATTAATTTGGATCAACAAGTACGAACTGTGGGAGCTTTAGTACAGATAGTAAGGAGGTCGGCAATGGTGTGCCTCCATATTATGCACAGCTTCTCGTCCTTGAATAGTAACTCGACAGAACCTTCGCCGGTGTACAGATTAATCCTCAGGAAATCGTCCACCACCTTTGCGAAGCCACCACCTTCTTTCTCCTCCATAAATTTTAGTATCCGATCTGTGCAAAACAAAACAAAAAACTCTGAATAAAATAACAACAACAACAGTTTGCTGTGATTCGTGGCATGCTTAGATTGATGATTTTATACAAGGTTACATGTAAATGAACTTTACGAAATTATCTTACATTTCTCGTTCATGGTAACTGCTCCGAGAAGATGCCTCCTCCCCACCTTCAGGATAAGCTTGTCGCGGATGTAGAAGATGGACACATGTCTGACCTGAATTTTACCTGTCCGTCACCAGAAAATTCACACAAATGTTGCAGTTTCAGAAAACGCATTTGGAGACTTGGAGTACTGTAATCCATAGACTACTGTCACTGATTGGACAACAGGATAGAAGGAAAAGATTATGAGCATATATCTAGTAGTGGTATTTGCATGTTAAAGTTGCTGATTTGTACCACTTTCGATGCAAACATGCAGAGGAGCGCCCACTGCAAGCAGATTCTGATACTTGGAGATGCTCCTGTCTGTTGTTGCTCTCAGGTTCAGAGTTGCAGCTCCTCTCAAACCTGCAAAAGTTGACAAAATTTCATGAAGAAGGAATCTAGCATGGACGCATACAGACAATAACGCGCATATAATTCAGTTATCGTGTGGGTGAACTCGGTTCGAGTGCAGGGTATCTGGAACTAAATCTGCCGTCCGATATGTCAACTCAGCAGAGGGCTGCATTACATGTCTCCGCCATGGCCGTCAGCGTTGCGATCTCGGACGAGGACCGTGTCGCCAGCCCGGAGTTGATGACGCATGCGACGTGAGCCTTGCTCGCGCCAACGGACTGCGCCGCCTCCGCGCACACGGCCGCCACCAGTTCGGCAGCGGAGGCGACCGTGCTCATGCTCTGGTAGAAGTCTGCGCTGGAGGCCACGCCCCGATTCTTCTGGTCGCCACACGCCTCCAAGTTGCCGTTGGCCGTGATTCCCGCCACTGCCGCGGCTAGTCGTGCGACGGAGAGCGCCGCATGCACTTGAGCCCGCTGCCGCCTCAGTTCCTCCTTCCCCTTCGTGGCGAACATTCTTGACAAGATTCCGGCGTGATCGTGACTACTGAAAGGTGTCTTCTTGAACCACTTTTTTAGCTATAAAAATAGGATTTTGGAAGTTGTAAGTATATAATGATGTAGTGACTAGTGACAAAAATCTGATTATATATTTGATATTCGATTTTTTACGTAAACTGCAAATATATGAAAAACTTTCAACCAAAGCCAATTAAGGACTTACCCATGCATGCTCCTTTCTGACTCTAAACCATCTTTCTCCCACGAACATGCCATTTTCTTGTTGTTCCTTGACCACTTCTTTATCTTCGTCTGTTTGGTAGGTGGAGACGAGGCCCTGCACGAGTCAGAATTCAGTGACTCTGGCACGTCGGAGTGATCATATCCTGATCTTAAGCCTTCACAGGTTTCCACGGCTAGCTCAGTCGAGTAGCAGAATGTGAAACAGCTAGTTGTAGTACATGATTAAAGAGTGTATTTGAGGTCATGAATAATTTTTTTATGCATCAGATTTGAACTTGATCAAAACATAATTCTGTCATAGGACTACTGAAACCTTCCTACAGTATATTATGTTTGTTTGCACAGACAGAAAGTGTTTTAATTTTGTTGAAGCAATAGCTTTAATATTTAGGTAACATGGAACAATACTGATCATTCCAATGATCAGAAATAAGGAATTGGTCTGTGAGTACTGAGATCTCTTTCCTTGGAAATGTCAATTGTTCTTACATCTGTTGAGAATATCTGAAGGAAATCTGAGGACCATGTGGTTGAAATTTGTGAGAGGACCCCCTTTGGCAGATGAGACACGTAATGATTGTAGTGTGTTGCTCCCGGCCTCGTTACACCTCTGTAAGTTTGTATGTTGTCCATCTTTCCATTCTGCGTACAAGAAATAACGAGAGCAAATTGGCATGTAAACTTCTCCGCGGAACTTGTTGATTTACATAATTCGTTTTGATTGAATCAGCTTGAACTCAGTTCGTAAAATTAGCTCCTGAAAGTCTCACCGACAAAGAAGCAACCGAAGAGTTGGACGTCCAAATGGCTTTTCCTTCCTTTAGCCTTCTCATTGATACTTCCATGTCTTGTCGAGAAAGGTCTGCTCAGCAAATGACAAGAAGAAAACTTCTGCTGATTATAACAGCATGGCCAGTGGCAATCATAAAAAATGCATCACCTTGCAGAGTTTTAATAGCATATGCATGTACGTATAGATATATCATGGCCTATAGTTGTTGGTTAACAATCATCTCAAAGTTTTCCTTGTTGCAAGAAGCATGTGTTGCACTAAGAAAACTGATAGGTATAACTTTCGACACTAAAAGAGTTCTAAAAGAATAAAAGAATGAATTAAAAACACGAAAGATGCCTAGAAGTAGAGGACAATGCATAGTGACACAAGAGAATCTTCCTTTCTCTTGTAGATATATCTGCAAGGGACAATCATTACTTTTTATTACTGAATTCTAATTTGTCTGATGAGGGATAGTGAAAGATTGTTCCGAGGGAAAAAGAGGAGGCCATTGCCGGATTGTGGCACTGCAATGACGACTTTATCACAACAAGGACAGCTGCTCAACTGTTGATGAAGCATAAATTGCATAAAGGGGAGGGAGAGATTTGAACGGAGGAGGGAGAGAGAGAGAGTCTTCGCCTTAGGGAACTTGCCTCACCTATAGGTTTCTTCCTGATGACAGTGATCTACTTGTCAAGGCACTTCCTGAGGAGTGGCACCTGTCTGCATTTAAAGACGAGGAAGGCGTGATGCATGAGACCTGAACGTGGTCAGCATTTGTTAGATCTCAAATTTTGTTGACTGTGTGACATCTGGCGTCTACTCTCTCTTTTTTTTAACCTTAATATTCAGAAGGTAAAATGTTAAATGAATCAGGACTGAACCAATTTAAGTATAACTCTGGCATAGCGAGAGTGATATCTAACATTCCTTGAACTGAAGTGATGACAAGACAATTGATGCCATATCTTTTGGGCTTCAGCTGACATGTTAGAGAAAGTGGTTCCTCAACAGCTATGCCTCATAAGCTGTCTTACCAAATCTCCACATTAACAGATCTGTGATTTGCTCAAGCCGTGCTCGCATTGTAGCTAGAGAAAAGGTTAAGTTTGTCATGAGATATCTGAACTAGTGGTTCAGAATTTGTTTTTAAGAAAAAAGAAATACTCTGCAGGATTCCTATTACGTTTGACTTCCACTCTTTCCATGTTGATAATAAAATACACCTCTTCCCACCAAAAAAATGTGGTAAAAATTTGAACAACGACTGCAGGATGTCATGCTCATGTTATTTTATAATTCTGCTGTAATGAATTCAACCTTGGAAGACTCTTAATCCGTCAAAGATTAGACCTAAGTAGTAAGTTCCACTTTATGAAACAAACATCTTTCCGTAAACTACGTTATCTCAGGTGCCACTTGGAAAACAAATATGACAGGTTTCTTCAGAAAAGTGTCCAACCTTTATCGGATATCTGTAGTGGCAACCAAACAAAAAAAAAAGGATTCACCTCAGAGAAATCACTGAAATCTGAAGCAGAAACCGAGAGACTAGTGTGGTCCTTCAGCTAACTCACCTTAACGTTTTCTGGAACAGATATCGAGATGCAGAAATGAATAGATCTAGCAATTGTTCATTGTATCAGCATGTTGAGGGTCTTAAAAAATATGTACTTTTTGGTGAGAGTATTGAAGATGATCGGAAACAGGGTGATTCTAAGTTGCATGCAGCTTTGGAGACGTCCCATGTGTCGGTGATGGCAAAAGGGACATGACCTCCACCACCAGCATGAAAGGTTGCCACTGCTCGTGGCTCTTTGAGCATTCGGGAAGGTGCAAACCTTTGCAGTAGCTGTGATTAAATGGCATCTTCATCATATGTTGATTAATGGCGCTGTCGGCCGCTCTGCAGCACTTTTTGGGTAGATCTAGCGGCTGATATAAGGCCAGGTTATGAAAGATTGTCCCAGACAGTCCTGAATTGGTATTAGCAGAGGACAGGACTTGATGAGTTTAGCTACTGCCAGGCAACTGAGTTTCCTGAGTTTTTTTATTTCTGTTTTTTTCATTTCAGATTTGTACCGTTTGAAAATGTAAAGTGAAATTTGACTATTATACACAATGAGTTATCGATTTCGTTAAGAAATACAATTTTACTTTTCACTTCTACTCAAAATTAGCAGTGAAAATAGCCTAAATATCCCGGTGGGTATCAAAAGAAATGTCCGTAATCATTTTCATTAGTACCTTTTGAAGTAGAAATACTAATAATATGGTAAACATGCTAGACTTAAGCAAGAGTTCGTTCGATCTAAAATATAAAAAAATTTTGTTGAAAGTTTTGGCATAATTTTCTTGAATTAGTTGAATTCGAAAATGGACCGACTTTTCAAATTACAGTGCGAATTAGACAATGTGAGATACTATATCGATGATTGGCTAGTGAAAAAAAGAAGATGCTACACACTTTGGCACATAATATATATATATATTATTGTTTCGATGGTAATAATTATTCTATGTTTGACTCATGGACTTAATTTGAATTGTAGCAGACGATTGTCTACCATGGAATAGTTTAAACTCATTAATTGCATTAGAATTAAGGCTTAGTTTGGATTGAAAGACTGAGGTGAATAGCAATGGTTACTAGTAGATGAAATTAAGAATGGTCATTATAGTCAAATTTGACTGTTTAATTTTTTTTATGACACCCTGGTTAAGATAGATTGTGACTATTATTTAAGCACCTGTTTTTCCATTCCACAAGAGAGAATGTTTTCTTGAAATTTACCCTAACCTAATATACTCTTTCCCATTTCTTACTTAAATTCGAATGAGTAAAAATATTTTGAATAAAATCATCCTTCCCTATCCATCATCTAACTTTTTTTTATATTTGCATCCAAATAAATGTTAAAAGTAGTCAACTTCAATCCCTTTTATTTCTTAGCCATTTTCATTAGGCCTAAACCCATCCACCATCATGTGATCCGCCACAAGACATCCGGGGCATAAGTGCTATGTAACAAGCTACGGTACACTATTATTAATGCAGATTATATGTTGTTGAATTATCATGACAGACCGAACTCGAATTAGTAATTTTTGGAGTTAAAATTTATTGAGCCACTTATTATTCATTTCAGTTTACAAGAAATGCTGCTATAGAGCATGATTTAAATTATAATGAAATCCTTTCACCCCACAACCAATCATAATGCCCTCATGCAAACAGTTATAATTTACGAGATTTAAATTATTAATTAATTAAATTAGTAATGCGTGTATCTGAGAATTCTAAGGTACATAAATTTAAGTTTCTGGGTGCCATGTAATGCAATTAGAAGGTTTGAAATGGCCATTACTAAATAGGATTTAATAGGGTCCTCCCCTGGGAGGATCCCACTCCTCCATCCATCCGAGCCTGTCAGATGGAGATTCGACGGGTGCTTTTTTTTTTACCGGTTAAATGATTTATTTTTCGATTTTTTTGTTCGATTTTTTTTATGGTTGACTTCCCCCGTCTTTCTCCTTCCTAGCGGCGATCGTCCACCTCGCCGCTGTAGCTCCTCCCCCTCTCTCGTCGTCGTGCGTCCTCTCTCGTCGCCATCAGCCTCCATCACCGCGCGTCCTCTCTCGTCGCTGATCAGCCTCCCTTGTCGTCGCACGTACTCCCTCGTTGCCAATCGGCCTCCCTCGTCGACGTGTGTCCTTGCTCGCTGTCGATCGGCCTCCCTCGTCGCCGTGCATCCTCCCTCGCCGCTGATTAGCTTCCCTCGCAGCTGCGCATCCCCCTCGCGATGATCGGCCTCCCTTGCTACCGCCACGAGGTCGTAACTGCCTTAGCCGCTGCGAGCTAGGATGTCGTCACCGCGCTTGCTGCCACAGCCTGCAGCTGTCGCTTGCTACCATCGCTGCGAGTTAGGGCTCCGCCATTGTCGCTTGTTGCCACTGCCGTGAGTTAAGGCTTTGCCGTTGCAGCTTGCGGCCACCACCGCCGCTTGCTGCCATCGCTACGAGTTAGAGCTCCGCCACTGCCGCTTGCCGCCGCCGCCGCCATGAGTTAGGGCTTTCCCGCTATAGCTTGCTGCCACCGCTTGCCGGCGACAACTCGACAAAGCGACGGGGGCGGGGATGACCTTGTGGAGGCAGCGATCTCGCGGTGGTGATCTCAGCAGGGCGACGAAGACTTCAGCACGGCGGCAGTAGGGGTGGCAATATTCTCCACCCCCGCGGAGATTCCCCATTCGGGGCCCCGCATTCGGAGAATTTTTTCTCCGCGGGGGCGGGGATGGGGGCCAAATTTCCCCCGACCCCTCTTTCGGGGATCGGGGCGGGGGTAGTTCCCTCGCCTCGTCGGGGCTCCGATTCTTCGATAAATTATATATAATTAATAATTATTATAATTATATTTATTAGATTACATCTGAACCGTCCATTTTACATATATATACATTCAACATTAAACCCTAACACCCTCTTCTTTCTCCTTTTTCTCTCCCTTTTCTCTCAGATCAAACTGTAGCCGCCGCTGACCTCCAGCTGCCGACCGCCAACCACCCCCTTTGTCGGTGATCAATGTCGTCTTCGGCGATTCCATCTTCACAAGATATTCCATCTTCGATTTCGCCGCCGCTCCTTTCTCCGCCGCTCCTTTCGTCGCCGCTCCTTTCTCCGCCGCTCTTTTCTCCGCCGCCCCGCTGCGCAAAGTAGCCGCCGCGCGCATCGGCGACTTCGCCTTTGCGCGAAGTCGCCGGCGATCACCTCTGCGCACTGCGCGCAGAGGTGACTCCTCTACACTGTGCACAGAGGTGAGTCACCTCTGCGCACAGTGCAGATTTTTTTTTATATTTTTTTTAAATTACTCACATTTTAATTATTTTTTATTTTATTGTGCTAATCATTTTTTTATTAACTTGTAGGAAACTTTGCAAATGTGTGAAGGATGAAATGAAGAGAAATGATGAATGTCCTCTTATTGAATTTTAAACTTTGCAAATATTTGGAGTTGTAATTTAAATATGTGGAAACTTTGCAAATATTTGGAGTTATAATTTAAACTTTATGTTAAGAAACTTATGGTGGAAACTTTATGTTAAAATTTTTATGTTGTAATTTAAATTTTATGTTAAGATAGAATTTGAAAATTATGTTGTGGTGGATTGTCGGGGTCGGGGTGGGGGGTGGTGTCCCCCGCCCCGAACAGCGGCGGTTGCCATCCCTAGGCGAGAGTGATCACAATGGGATGACGAAGATCTCGGTGACACTTATCTCGCAGCGGACGATCTCGCAACGGTGATCTCATGGGACGATGAAGACTCGGCACGACAGCAATGAAGAGGCATCCGTCAAGGACGACGATGGACACTACCGCGACGACAATGCAAAACTGAGAATGGAACTATCGTTTCGACGATCAGAGGGGAAGGAGGGAGCGGGAATGAAAGTGCGTAAGAACCGGGGGTGATTCGACTTCAGGGCCTAAAAAAACTGATCTTTTACCCCTTCAGCCGGTGAAAGAAAAAGCGTCCGTCGAATCTCATTGGGTCCTCCCCCACTCCCATTAAATCCTACTAAATACGATAGGTTATTTAAAGAAAATGTGATCGGTTATACTTTTTTTTACTTTCCCGAGATTAAACAAAATAATACATAGATCGATTAGATTATTTAGATATTATGACATTCATTTAAAATATTATTAACAATTATGAACGATGCGCATATGTTATTTACTAAATAAATTGACTTTATTAAAATTTGATATCTTGGTGAGAAGGTTGTAATTGTCAAATGGGATAAATTCTGAAATTAGAAATAATAGACATACAGTTTATAGTTGAATGAGAAAAGAATATAATAACACTATTACTGACAGGTTACTATTACTATTAGCTGGTTTTAGATAATTTACACGCGAAAGTAAAAAATATGAATTATAGACATTAACCTCGTACATGTGTTTTACACAACAAAAATGTTATGAAAATTATGAACAGAAACGTCATTAAAATTCTATTTATTGATAAGCACAAAAATAATTTAAAAAATATAATGGTTTGTTTAATATAATATATTTATATAATAAATATCAAAACAAAATATTATATAGTTTTAATTATTTTTGTGCTTGAATATTAGACAAAACATTATATTTTTTAATTCTTTTTGTGCTTGTCAAAATAATTGCGATATTTTTTAAGGGGTAATATTATCATAAATCCACCGTCTATGGAGGAATACTTAGCCATAGGAAAAGATTTTTTTATTTTCCAACAATGCTAAATAGGGGTGTAAGAAAAAAACTACTCACCTAAAAAAATCTAATCAAACTGAACAAACCGATCGAAAAAATCACAAACTCGGACTCCGATTAAAAATTAGGTTATTTTTTTAGAATAATTAAAATCACCCATTTACATTAGGGCTCCTGACCAAAAAAACCGGAGGGATCGAGTCGAACCAAATATATATTTTATAAAATATTATCTCAACTTTCAAATAACATTTCAAGGTTTTACATTTTTTTGCCCATATTTATTAGATTAACTATATTATTGACTTTGAATATCATCAAGTTATTAATCTATTTTAATAAAATTTGTATAAAATTGATTATAATATTATAAATTATAATGTGATAATGTGTTAATTTAGTTTTTTTATGAACTTAGAGTTACTATTATTTTTTTAAAATATAGTTTGCGATGTATTTAATGTCTATTAATTTTTTTAAAAAAATTTATTTTAAGTAAGTTCCGGACTCAAAAAAAATTTAGAATGATCTTTTACGTTCTAAAAAAATTATTCGAAATTTAAAAGTTGAATTTTTTTTTTCGACCTAAAAATTATCCGATCCAAACCACTCTCAGGAATGCTAATGCGAGTCGTTTTTTTTTTTGTTTTGAGGAAAAAAAATATAACGTCATTTTGTTGCAATAAACATACGAGGCTTTATTTTGTTATTGAAATGGGTGATTTTTCCTATACCTCCTCCACCGCGGCCGTCGCCATCCGTCGCTGGCCGCTACAGAGCGGCTACCGGGCCGAGCAGTCGCTTGGCTCCTGCGCTGCGGCCACCAGCCATCGCCCATCTACTCATTCATCGGGCGCCCCTGCGAGCGCTCGTTCCCTTTGGCGGCCGCCGATTCTTTTAATAATTTCCTTCCCCAAGCCTCTCAGTCGCTGTTGACCCCAACAATTTCAGCGTTGAAGTAAGTCGATTTCTGCTTCAGATGAAATAGTCAATCGTATGACCTTTTTGCTCATCTCCATTTTTTTTCGGATTGGATGGTTTGGGAAAAGAACAGGATTTAAAATGATACCACGGTTTCAAATCCGTTCATGCTTTATTCTGTTCAGGACAAATTTCTAATCCGTGTAGTTCATGTTACTTCGGTTGAAACTTCAATGGATCTGTTTAGCGACTATGTTATTAACAGCTTTATTTTGTTTCCACTCGTTTGAAATGCCTAATTTCTTTGAACTTGTATTCATTTGCAGGAGATGGAGGAGGATTTTGATCGTGTATTTAGATACTTTATCCCCGTTCTCGTAACTGTCATCTTTATACGTATATTATATGTTCTATATTGGCTTGGGAGGCCCCTTCCGTCGTCAGCACTTGCGAACGTTCGCACTCTCATTGTTCTTGGCTCAGGTTAGCTGGCTGGTTACTACATTGCGTCTATCTACAACCTTTGAGATAAGGAATTAACAAATTTTGTCTGCTTTATCAAAGCTTTAAAGTAGTCAAAGAGTCTAAAAGGAGAATTTTGACATCATTTATCCAATATTAGCATGTATCAATATGCAGAATTACTAATGATGAAAATCCTCGTGAGATTTTTTAGAAACTTATGTGAAGCCTAATAATATATGCATACGGCATGGAATACATTGACTATTAAAAAAAAGAGTCCATTCAACAAAAGTTCACGCATTCGAGCTGTTGTTGATGATCAGTAGGCCATCAAACGAGGAGGTCTTACATGAGTTATTTTAGTGTCCTCAAAACATAAAGTAGGTATCTTCTTAGTCATTTTCTTGATTGATGTTCAGGAGGCCACACTGCTGAAATGCTTGGCATTATAAACATGCTTCAAAAGGATAGATTTTCTCCAAGAATTTATGTTGCTGCTGCAACTGATAGCATGAGCCTTGAGAAGGCTCAGGTTCTGGAGGAATCACTGATCCAGCAGGCCAAGGTGATTATTTAGTTCGGACACATTCAAGTAATGTTTCACATAGAACTGGTTATCCACAAGGAAAGCTTTTCATATAGAAATGTCTAATTCGTCAATTTAATGTTCGTGTAGTACTGTTCGAGAATGTCTTACGTTGTCAGATTTCATCTTTTCACTACTAATATACTTTGGCCACATTGAGTGAATGTCATTTACAAGATTTATAACTTTAAGTACATTGGTCAATCCTGTTCTACAATCACTATATATTGTTTACTTGTTTTTTTCAGTTCTTTTCAATCAAATCATTAGTGTTAGCTGAAATTTTGATATACATAACCTGCTTTCTTAGTTTTCAAAGAAGCGTTTCCTTTTGTTTGACTAAGATATTTCAGTTTCCTGAATAAACTTAATTCTCAGTTAGTCATTTACTTTTACATTAGTTTGAGCAGTTAATTGTTATCAGATATCTTTTGAAAGAATACCAGATTCATATGTCTGTAAATCAAATCCAGAACTTGTCAATGTAAGAAACTCAAATAGTATTTCCTGTGAAAATCAATTGTCCAGTTGGTTGCAGAATGATGGAACTCAGAGGCACGAAGCTCCTAAGTTCTTGAAGATTTATCGAAGCCGTGAAGTGGGCCAGTCATACGTGACCTCTGTTATGACAACTTTGATTGCTATAATACATGCGCTGTGGCTAACACTGAAAATTAGACCTGAAGTGGTACAATCATCTTTAGGCTATCTATTGTCACCAAGCTCTATTTATGTTTCAATTGCCGAATGATGTTAATTATTTCTTGATTATACAGATAATTTGTAATGGTCCTGGGACATGCATACCTCTTTGTTTTTCTGCATTCCTCTTCAAGGTGAGCTATACCCATCTTCATGTTTTAACCACTGCATGTTAGCATTGTACTTCAGCAATATTGATATGACTATTCTTAGCTTTAAAAATGCTCTACTATTGCAATATTATCTCAGCACTTTTCTGTTTTCCTTTATCTATGTAGTTTGTTTTATATCACTTTTTTTCTTGTTTAATGAAGCGTGGATTACTACCAGCTTCATCCTTTTACCTTGAAAAAGGTACCTTAATGGTTTTCTCCCCTTGCATGCCATTTTAGGGTAAGCAGGCTCAGGTTCATGTTTCAACTATTAATGTATATTTTACTTCAGGGAAGCGTTTTATTAAATTGTTAAATTACATTGCCACCACAGAATTATGCCTTAAAGGCAATCGGGAAATCTCCTAGGTTATGCTTCTAAATGCAGCTTAAAATTTCATAATTCTTTCATCTGGATTAAATTCCTGATGATGTGTTTTTGTCACTTTTCAGTAGATAAGATAAGATACGCCAAGATTTTTTCCCAGTTATTCTTCTTTTTTTGTTTTTTAAATTCGTATGCTCATCACTACTGATATACAAGTTGGACTACTGCAGGTAGTTGGCATCAGGTGGTCTTCCATATTTTATGTAGAGAGCATAGCTAGAGTGCAAAAGCTTTCCTTGAGTGGCTTGCTACTATATAAGTTACGCATAGCTGATCAGTTCTTCGTGCGATGGCCGCAGCTTAAGAAGTACTATCCTCGAGCACACCACGTCGGTTGTCTCATGTAAACTAAAATCAGCGGCAAGGTTGTCAAGATCATATCTTCCTAATCGATTTCGATCTTATCTTAAGAATTATCATAATTTTGATAACATGATCTTACGATTTTATCCGATCCATCTGATAATATAATCATTTAAATATTAATAAATTTACGTATTTAAGATAATAATAATTAAATTTAAATGAAATTTAATATATATATTTATTTTTAATATATTTTGATGTAATTTTGCTTAAGAATCAATATAAATATGTTAGTAAGGTGCAATTTAAGATTAAGTTGTATTAATTTCATCAAAAAATATTTATTATGTTAAAATATATGTTTTTTTAATTAATAATTAGAATCTTACAATGTTATGACATTCCCTCCAATCTTACATAAGATTTCGATTTTAACAACTTTGATTCGTTGTGCTAATCTGGTATAAATTCTTATTATCATCCTATTTCGTCAATCATAAATGTTAAGAATTTCTTTGTGGCGTCTTATATCAAGCATCTTTGTATGAGGAAATTGGGAGTATCATCATAGTTAATATGTTAGCAACAGTTGTTTATGTTCTTTTCGTACTTAAGCTGCAACATTAACTGAAAGAGTAATTAACCAGTAGATTTCAACCAATGGGTCAAAAATGACACAAGTGCTTGAACTTCATATTAGAAGATAATGTGTGATGATAATGGTGATAGTTGCATTTGACAATTGGGTTTAGTTTATCACTTGAACTGCCCAAGAAAAATCCAGTGTAATTTTACATGTCTAATTCCAGAAGTTCCTGAATTTCTTAACGAAATCAAGACCATGATGACATTGTATTAAAAAAACAGGTGTGATAGCTACAGCTACCTCATGCTGGAGGTGATCAAAACTCTGAGCGTAAGATAGTCTATAATGATAGTTTCTGTCATCTGTACCGTGCAAAAAATCCAAAAGGGCCGGCAAGTCCTACCTTGGGGTCACTCTGGCAGCCGGTTTTTGGAAACTTGATTTAGATCGCTATGGACAGAGAGGAAGACTGAGTGATGGACTTTGTGATACGGAACTGGATATCACAGAGCTTCATCCATGGCGTCACAATGCAAGGATGAAGATGGTGAAGATGATGGGTTACATCAGAAGATATTGAAGTGGATCATTGACTCGTTTCCTACCTTCCTTTGTTTTGAATTCGTAAGAGCGTTCTTGTCTTCCTTCCCTCATCTTTTGTTGTAAGGCACCCACCCAGAGCCAACTGATGGGCCAATTGCTACGCTTGCGCCCAAGAAAATAGTAATTATAGGAACTGTGCATATGCAGTGCTTTACCAGGTTGTTAGTGTTCTCCGGTCACCACTGCTGCTCATCACACCGCATTTGGCAGTCTTTTCCCAGAGAGGAGAGGGCAGCTGATGAGCTTTTCGTAAAGGATACTCCAAGGATCCACATGTGCAACGTTCCTTGAAGCATTGCCTTTGGATCAGTTAGAAACTTAGAAGCAGTCATGAAACTTCACGTGCTCAGTCTTCCTCTTTCTTTCTTTCTTTCTTTCTTTCTTTCTTTTTTTTTTTTTTTGCCCATCTTAGGATGGCATCTTATGTCAGTAGAATTGAAAGAAGTCACGGCCCCATGCACTCCATTTGTTATTCAACTTGCATTTGTTCTGATTGGAGATTCAAAATTATCGAGAATGCATGTATATGTTGTTTTCGAGTTAAGAGAAAATTTATATGGCAGAAACTTTTATGGTTGGAGATGTATGTGGCATTCGCTTCAGCTTCGCACGTAATCCTTTTAAGATATATATGGTAAGCATCCATTAGATTAAATTGGATTACTAAATTTACATTAGAAAAGTATACCAACAACCAAATCCTTAGATTTTGATATATAAATTCTTAGAAAGTACTCCGTTTCTAATTTGATTTTCCTTTCTTTTTCTTTCACTTTATAATATTGAATAGGCTGTATCACATTCCAAAGGAGAAAATACTGTCATGATTGCTTGCATCACTAGCGGTTCTAGGTTCTAACTACTTTTGTTAGATCGCCATCCGAAGTTCGATTCAGTTGACGTTAAAAATTATGCGTGCTAAAGTTGAAATCTCTGCTCGATTATTTTAATGTCATTCTGAATAACATGCTTGACAAGTTTCTCTGCTCGATTATTTTAATGTCATTCCGAATAGCATGCTTGACAAGGGAGACACAAAAATTTTTACATTCACCAATATCGAACGAACCTTAGTTAAGTGAGAAGCTACTATCTACTCCATCCAACTTCAACTTCCATTGGTAGCAGTCCTAACTTCTACCTCGTCAAACGATCGACCTCACCGAACCATGAAAAATAAAGTTTGCTTGCGACAATTAGAAAACGAAAGATATATCTAATTCAAGATTTCTCTTGTTCGTTCTAGTTCGAGCATGCATCAAATTAATTAATCAGGTTATCGGAGTCATAACAAAATCAATCACTCAGAGGAAAGCTCATGAGGAAGAGCTCCATTTAATTGTAGCAATTATATCACTAACGATGCCCATAACTTAGATAAGTGCGGATACATCTCGCCAAAGTCACGCTTGAAGTGGAAACGTCGTAAAAGAGCGACATGCGAAACTATCTGAGGGTGATAATGGCGAGAGCGAGCGTGGCCAGGTTGAAGAACTCGCCGTTCTCCGCCGTCAGCGGCGACGCAATGCTCCCTTCCCTGAAGCCGTCCTCGCACTCGCCCGGCGCGTCCACGGCGGCGCTGGCCCAGGTGTTAGCGTCCTCGTGCCGGCCGGACTTGACCGCCTTGATCGACTCCCTGAGGTTGGTCGCGGCCTCGGCGTAGAGCTCCCGGCACGTCTCCAGGCAGGACCTCTCGTAGGCGATCGCCGGCTTGGCCTTCAGGAGCTTCTTGACCGCGGTCTTCACGCGCGTTGCGTTCGACTTGGCCAGCTTCAGGGCGATGACCGCGAGCCCCCGGCGGTCGGCTCGGTGGCTCTTCGGCACCGACCCGAGGGACACCATGCAGAAGGCGTAGTCCACGTTCGGGTCGCCGTTTGCGCACATCTCGCAGGTGTTCGCTAATATGTCCGGGCTGTGGTCCGCGGTGCAGGTTGGCGTCGCAGAAGTGCCATGGCGGATGAGGACGAGAAGTGAGACGAGGAGGAAGGAGAGAGAAGTTAATCGTATCATTACTGATTGCTGAGTAAAGCCTGCTCTCTCTCTCTCTCTCTCTCTCTCACTCTCTCTCTCTCTCTCTCGTTCGTATATTTTATGCAGTTGAGCAATGAGTCAATGACAAGTATTGATACGAGAAGTTAAATGGCATGAGAGGCATCAAATATATATGGACTGTCAGGTGCCAAGTTGGGGAAATTTGGTACGCCATGTTTTGATGTCACGCTTTTTTTTCTTAGGTGTTGAAATGATTATTAACTTTTGATTAATTTAACTTGAAACAAAGATTAAATTATTTTAAGACCTAAATTTTGAATTTTTTTCACTATTTCCGTGGGTTAATTGTTTAGTCAGTTAATCAATCGAGATATATACATCATCCTAGTTTTGATTTCTCTGTATCTTTTGGTAATCGGCGGCATGGCAAAAGGTGATAATATGATAACCCAAGCTAATTTTTTTGCATTAAATAGTATGGTATATGTAGCCTCATTTACTTCCACAGGATTAATTGTCATGTTTTCCAACATTCATTGAAAATAATTAACATGATCAAATTGAGGATCAATACTGCAGCAGATCTATTTCAAAATGATAATAAAAGAGAGTAAAATTAAGGATCTTGTAGTGAATAATTTGTACTAAGTGATGTAATTCATAATTAAATTAAAAAGATTCCTTTGAAAATAGAAGTCCAATGGTGAAGAAAGCTAAGATGCAGAATCAATTTGCTAACTGAGATCATTAAGTTTATATTTCCAAACAAAAAAACTTGTACATATAAATAATTGCAAGAAAAGGAAGAAGCTTCTTCTCTCTCTCTCTCTCTCTCTCTCTCTCTCTCTCTCTCTCTCTCTCTCTCTCTCTCTCTCTCTCTCTCTCTCTCTCTCTCTCTCTCTTGACGGTTCATTTTTTTATGCATGGTATCTTTTAATGGCTTATTTCTTATATTTTTCGATTACTTTAAATGGCCTGCATGCATGTTTCGTCCTCGTCTAAGTTACTTCTGATATTTTTTTGTATTTTTTTTGCATAGATAATTAATTACGAAGGGCCCCTATCAAAGTTTCGTGTGCCAAATGTTTTTTTTCTAGAGTCAGATGCCATGCTTTATTTGGAAGGGAGAGATGAAGATGAAAAAAAAAAGGAGGTAGTTGAGCTTATAATGCAGGATAACATTATGGCGTTTTATAATCAAAGTTTGCAAGCGAAGCTACGATGTATTGTCGATAAGTTAAATAAGATTAGTCTTTGCATTCTTCAAGCAAAAAGAGTGGCCCATACAAATAAAACCATATTTGACATATAATCAAATATTCACAAATTTATGTTACAATACCAAAAAAAGTTATTTTGTAATAAGCAACATAAGTGTGTTGTATATGTATATGTATGTCACATGCATCTTGGTATTAAAAATTATAAGGGATCGTTTGATACGAGATAATTTAGATAAATTATCGATTATTTTATTTAAAATTCTCAGAGTTCATCTCTGGAGATCACCATCAACGTCCTCCGGCGATCGCTTCCCCTCGTCGATATGAGCCGAACGACCCGATTGAGGTCCCTGGAGCTTTGGTCCTTGTTGTTGGCATTTCGCAACGATCATCGTCTCCATTCGCAATCATTTTTGTATTGGGAGACTCCGCTCGAAGCAGAGAAATTAGAGGGATCATCCATTTTTGTTGCATTTCTCTCGGAATTCTAGGGTTTCTGGCGAGGGGAGCTCGAGTTGGTTCAAGCAGCCACCTCATGGATGAAGTTATCAAAGTTCCTTCTTGCAGGCGCACTTGATTGTGTCGGCAAAGTCGACAAACATGATGACATATGAAGATCGAATCGTAGTTGAAGTTGATTTTTCAAAATAAGTAGTTATATTTTTTATAATAAAATAATTTAAAAATTATTATTTTAGTCAAATGACAAAAAAAACTTATTATTATAATAGATGAAATATAAAAAGAAAAAGTATATATATTTTAAGAGTAAAATTGTACATTCATTAATCAAAATGATCAATTTTTTTCTCATACAAAATAAGTTAAGATCTTCCAACTTATTTTTGCTGACTTATAAGGAGGTAAAATAAGTGCTTATAAGTTTTTTTTGTTATCAAACAAGGAGAAATTTTCAAAGCTACAGAGTCACTTTGGATGACTTATAAATGACTTAGCTTAGTCAAACAACCTCTTCATCCACGGATGAGAACGCTTCACATCCTTAGGTTCATTTAGGCGCGACTCGTGTGCACTTTACCCTTCTTTTTAACCATATGATATTTTGTATTAAATCCAAATTTATTATTTTATTTTTTTATCCTCGTATTAAGGTGAAGATTCAGTCCTACTACCACGATTCTGGATGTTATCCTATCATTTTGTCATATAAATACAAATTAGGGTTATAGTTTACTAACACTACTGTACACTAAAAAAAATAATGAACACTTATTATGCTGGTATTGAGCGTAGAAAATAATGCTCGAATAATGTAAATCTATGTTTCGTGCATTTTTTCGTGAGATTCTTTCTCTTATGTTTTTCGATACCAACAATTATTATCGCTAAAGCAAATTATAGAAAAAAGAGATGAAATCCAGATCGAAAAAGAGAAGGCACATATGGTTGTGACGATGCGAATCTCTATTAATTGTTCTTGGGCCTGACCTTGTTCCTCGTGTTTTAGAGGATAAGAAAATGATATTGGAAAGACAAATATAACATATTCGCACTTCACAAATATATGACAATTCCAAACTCCGTGTTTGCCCGAATCCATCCATCCGACAACCTGCCCACGAACTAAATCTCTTAAAAGATTATAGGGAAAAAGTGAACTCCATCTTCCTTCACAAGTGGAAGACAAATAATTTGTGTCACTAATTTCTAATTAATTGTCGACGTGCAAAATATACATTTGTCCAATAGCTTCTACTGGTCAGTATAAAAATAGTTTTAGAATGTTCCACCTCAAAAAAAAAAAGTTGGAATATGAGTTTTTATTTTTTATTTTCCTCTTTTCGATCTGTTATAAGAATATGTCCGATCGATGTCAAGATTTGTGGAATCAACAACCTTGTAGGATTGCACGTTGCAACATGTCAACAGCGCCGCACGTCTACCTACTTTAAAAGCACAAGTTTAGCTAAGGCGCCAATATTCTTCCCTTAACTATAAAAAGGTGCAGCAAGTTATCGCTGCTCCTCACCTCTTCTCCTCTTCGCACTTCCTAATTGTGAGAGAGACAAAGGGGGGAGAGAGAGAGAGAGAGAGAGAGAGAGATGGCCAGCAATCTCGGCGCCGCCACCGTCCTCGCGCTTGCCTTGCTGCTCGCCATAAACATCTCCTCGAGCAGCGCCGCCCTGCAGTTGGGGTTCTACAAAGGCAAGTGCAATGGCACGGACGTCGAGGCTGCCATCAGAAGCGCCGTCGCCGCGCGCTTCTTCAAGGATCCCACCATCGTCGCCGCCCTCCTCCGCATGCAGTTCCACGACTGCTTCGTCAGGGTACATACGCCGTTCATGGCACTTTTTTACTTACATTTAATCCTCGGGCCAGTTCTTGTAGTGATGGATCGATGCACGTCACATGCATGCAGGGGTGCGATGCTTCGATCCTCATAAGCGGGCCTGGGACGGAAAAGACTGCGCCACCCAACTTGAGCGTGCGAGGCTACGACCTGATCGATCAAGTGAAGGCTTCCCTGGAGAAGGTCTGCCCCGGCGTGGTCTCCTGCTCCGACATCATCATCGCCGCCACTAGGGACGCCGTCGTCCTGGTAAGATCCAATACTATACAGTACGTAGATGTAATAATATATCACACAAATGAAATCTCAATTAATTCAACACTCTATAAAATTGTTGCATCTGAAACGAACGAAGGGCGGAGGGAAGCGGTACGAGGTCCAGATGGGGAGACGAGACGGCAACATCTCGGTGGCTTCGGCCGCCTTGGCCAATCTCCCTGCAGCCGACATACCAGTGCGCCAGGCCATCTCCATGTTCGCTAGCAAAGGACTCAGCACCACGGACTTCGTTCTACTGATGGGTACGTATTTGAGAAGAACATCAGAGAGAGAGAGAGAGAGATGGAGCTTGTGGAAGATGATTAACATCCGAACTGATATATGGCCTGTCCATAAACTGCAGGAGGCCACACCGTCGGAATCACTCATTGCTCGGTCATCTCCAGCCGGCTCTACAACTACAACAAGACCGGGAAGGCGGACCCGACCATGGACCCGGCGCTGCTGGCGGCGCTCAAGGCCCGGTGCCCGCAGAAGTCGACGGTGGACAACAGCGTCAACCTCGACCAGCTGACCCCGAGAAAGGTGGACAACGGGTTCTACAACCAGATCATGAAGAGGAGGGGCGTCCTCCCGATCGACCAGACCATCGCCCTGAGCACGATGACCAACGCCACAGTAAAGTCGCTCGCCACCGGCGCCGTCGACTTCCCCACAATGTTCGGGAACGCCATGGTGAAGCTCGGCGCCATCCAGGTCCTCACCGGCACTCAGGGGCACATCAGGAAGGTGTGCAGCGTCAAGGGTTAACAAATGCATCTGGACATCGTCAACCAAGATTATGAAAAAAAAAATTGCTACATCAAAAGCAAATGATTGATTGGTTTGTTTCAGAAAAGATTTGGATTAAAGCTTCCTGATCATTGAAATAATTCTTTTGTACGTTCGAGATTTCTGTTTTTTTTTTTCCTTTCGTTCTGTAGTAAATTATGATGTTACAGAATTATTTAATTAACATTGCTTTATGTCTTTTGCATGTTGTGGCGGTGCAAATTATCTTGCACATTATATTTTTATATCTTTAATAAATATATACATCTCGACTTATGCCATAAGAATGCCAATTCACCGCATCCTCTAGACTAGGAACGCGTAGTCTAAAAGGCGTAGCTGTTCATACCCATTAGCATGAAATGGTAAACGATTTTTTTCGCATGAGTAAAGTCTTAAGTTTGAGTTTTTGAGAATCTAAAATATTTTTATTGAGAATTTTATATATAAAGTGAACTTAATCATATTAATTGAGCTTGATAGTAGGGTGGACTTTTAACATGTGAACAGTGCACTTTGTAATACCATGCAAGTTGAATCGTCACACCACTTATCAGACATCGGAAGCTGATCAATAACATTGAAATATATTTATCAATTAATGACGGACAGGAATAGTAAGGACTTTTGGTCTTTCTTCTTGCTAATTCAGGTATTGTTTGGCAATAAAATAAACACCATATAATAAAATCTTATTTTATTATATTTCATCCAAAAACCAACATTAATTTCAAATAATCTCAAATAATGATGAGAAGGAAAATTGGAACTAAAATAAAAAAATTATTCTAAAATCTGAATCGTTTGATATTTTTTTATTCCAAAATAAAGATTTTATAACTCCACTCTTACCCTCGCCCTCTTAATCCATCAAGAGCAAGATGTTCCTGCAAATGAAAGAACACAACTTTTTTTTTCCTGTTCTACAATAGATGCAAGTGGATCCCCTAAAATAATTCAAACATGTTTGAATGAAAAGTTGGGAGCTCTTTATTTTTGCTCTATTCTCCGGCCAACGGGACAACTCATGGAGCACTCTCTCACGTAGAAATTTATATGTTCTTTTATTTCTAGTCTTTTATATTTTCGGTCTAGATCCATCGATATTTAAGACTATTTACATTTGACTAATTTGATATTTAGGAGAGAGCGGTATAAATAAACTTTAACCAACGTTGATGATTCTGAGTTTCGAACACAAAATTACTAGCACCCAAAGTGAATCGACCTTTTATTTTTCTTACACCAATTCCATGGTGGTCCTTTTGTAATAGAAAAATGACAAAAAAGAAAATGAATATCAATAATTAAATAAAAATACAATAATAAATAAATAATAGTTTTATTTATATGATTATACATTTTACTTATATATTTATATTTTTATAAAATTAATGAATAATATGTGTTAACTAATTTTTTTCTCTTTTTCGTCTCAAATTGAAGTTAAAGGAAATGTGTAAGAGAAAGAACCTCTTTATTATAAATTTAATCAAATGAGATAAATCTCCTTTAGATGGAGAGTAAAAGAAAGGTAAAGAGAGGAAGCTTTGTTGGGTCTGATAGTAAATCAAAGGAAATGAGAAATAAAAATTAATTGATAATTTTATTTGTATGTTATATGTTTAATTATAAAGTTATATATGAAAATGTGTGTTGATTAAAACTTTTTTCTCATTCAATTCTCATTTAGGGACTGTTTGACTAAGCTTATAAGTTACTTATAAGTTAGTTTAAAAAAATTTTAACGTTTGGTAACTTAAAAATCCGACTGATAAGGAGATGTCAAATTTTCTTATAAGTAAAAAAATAAACAAGAGGAGAGATACTTATTTCCTTTTTAAAAAATAAATCAATTAGTTGTCTTGTAACTAACTAACTAGTTATTATTAATATAAGTAGTTTTATCTAAACGTGTAATCGCTTTTTTAAAAAATAAATTTCACTCAATAAAATACTTATCAACATTTTAACTTATTAGTTATTTTGTATCAGCTAATCCAAACAAATTCTAGAATTGAAAAAAAATAAAATGGTGGAGAAGAAGAATGAGATACTTTATTCTCCTCTATTATAAATTGAATTAATCTATTATCCTCCAAATTGAATAAATCGAGTGTCTTCCATTTTTCCTTACTTTCTTTCACCCCAACCAACCAAAGAGGCTAGGGCATATCTTCTTCCATAGTTTTTTTCATCCCAATTTGATACCAATTTCCTAAACAAAAGCGATAATACAATTTGATAAATATCGAATTAATTTGATCTGGATCCTATCCTATCGGATTTTTTTATTTATTTTTAAATTTTTAAATTTTTTATGTAAATTTAAGCTTAAATTTGATTTAAAATTTTAAAAATATTTTAAACATGAAAATAATAGTTGAATATTTAGAAAACTTATATATGTTTTAAAATAAAAAAAGTAACACTATTTTTTATATTAAATAATATAGAAAAAGTAACAAAAAATTTAAAATAAAAAGGTAATAGTCGGCTAATCTGACCGCTTAAATTCACTTTCCGTATGATATTCAATTCGATAATAAGATCGAATGATCACCCCTAACCTGAACAAAGTTGGTAGCTAATCTAAGTGGCAGTTTTGTTAGCACGATAATTTACATGATTACTCTGTTGATCTCCCTACCAGTCAATGCAACTGCTACGATTCTACCGGTTCGGCACCATTGGTGTGGACCACAGCTCAAATTAATTACATAAAAAATAGCTCAAATTAATTGCCGTCAGCAGAAGGCTATCAAAAGACTGCTCGAATGCGAAATTTGCATGCATACAGAATATAGACGAGTCGTAAATGAAAAAAAAAGATTAATTTAAAGCAGTTCGAGCCTTCTCATAGAAACAAAATGGAGATGAAAAGTTCAAGACCGGTCACAGATTGTAAGGATAATTTAAAGCATCTAAACAAATCGCGTCATTTCCTTTTACAAAATATTGCGGATGATTAAGGTTCTGAATGGTGAACCTGATATCACCGGGAAACATTAGCTCGGCAAAATTGTGACTAATAAAATTGAAACATTATTGCGTGATAAGACTTTTATATGTCAAATGTTGCGCGAAGGAAGATGTTAAGTTGAACCTTTATTTTTCCTTTGGTGGGGATTGCTCAACATCAATGAACTATCAAAATCAATTTAACAAGGCTCCACACGTATTTTAGTTTTAGAACAAGGAGAAAGCAGAATTTTCCAGCCAGGCTGCCTCATCTGTAGATAAAACGAAAACACAAACCTCAATCTCTTGGCGGACTTTGGAGCGAGAAAGTGCTTTCACTATATTCAGCCCCCGGAACAGTGATAGATTCTCTGTCTTTAGAAAGATCTTCAGCCCCATCTTGCCTTCTAAAGCTATCAGATTTCCGCTCTGATAAATCTGGTTGAGGAATTTCCATCGAAGGACTCAAATTGCCACCATTAAGTTTTCTGTATATTGTTAAAGCTTGAGCTATCCTAGAAGAAGGATCTCCCACAGTGCTTGGAAGCAAAAGAGTTGTCCCCTGGAGAAAGGAAAGATAAGGTTATAAGTCTTTGTTCCAGTTCCAGAAGGTTTTCCTAGGGTTCGTGAGTCTTATTGTATTACCTCCTTGGCTATGCTACCAAAAGCTGTTATATACTGCTCAGCAACTCTCAGACTTGCAGCCTGAAAAAGTTTTTTGTTTTGAGTAAAAATTGAACAACAGAAGACAAATTACAAAATTAGGGTTATGTAAGTACTTTAAACTATTTTATAATTGGTTTATTCTTAATAAAGTGCCAACTCCATATATAATGTAAATTATGTAATAGTAGACTTTAGAATACGAAAACCATTAAGCCGTCAATCATGGTCTCAAACTTATTTTTTTCGGAGTTTATTACTTTTTTTTGAGGATATCAGAGTTCATTACTTATTCATTAAAAGAAAGCAAAAAGTAGGAATCTTACTTCAGAACCTCCCTCTGCTTTTATGGCCATTGACAATATCTTGAGCCCTTCAGCAGTTGCACTTGATCTGGCAAGGATTGCTTCAGCTTCTCCTGTTATAACCAATAATGAAAAGCATTTGTTTTAGCAGAATAATAATAATAATAATGAAAAGCATGAGTCATGCATTTCTATCTTAAACTGAACTAATTAAAGAATTAGTAAAATATGATAGTGGAAAGTAAGTAGAATATGTTTGATTCATGAAATCTAAACTTAAGCTATTGATTAACTCATGAAATCTGGCCAAAGATAAGGAAGGAACATGTTTTTTGCTTTTAAGTTATAGCAAAAATCATAAGAAACATGCTCAACGTCCAAGGAGGGTGTGCCACTGGCAAATAAATAGATCTAGACAAAACACTTGCAACAATAATCAATAAATGTCATTACTACCACCACATGAAGATATTTTCCAAGTGAATGTGACAAAACCAAAGATGCACATTTTTGTTTTCTTGTTTAGCTGTTCACACCTACCTGATCAGGACCAAACACATTAGTGCCTTAAATCAGGTATAACTGTGCCGAAACCATTGCATAGATATAATCAGTTAAACTCTCAGGTGCCACAAATGTATGAGTTCCACCAAAGTGTTAACTGAACATGAGGATGGACGATTAATACAAATAAATAATACTTAGCCTCTATAATGACATATGATGTGATTCAACATGAAACCACACAGATCTGTGAACTTGATTTCACTAAGAATAAACTTCGTTGAGTATCAATTCCAAATTCTAAGTGAGGCTCCAGAAATGCTGATGGAAATATGACCTAAATCAAAAAAAAAAAAGGGTCTAGAAGTTCTAGTGTGAAATATTAAGAGCTCAGTTTTGTACAATGTAACTGCATATATAAGAGTTGAGAAAGAGAAATTAGTCAATATGCTCTCTTTTTCTTTGGGAGACTCAACATCCTTGAAAAAGCTTTTACACACTAAAGTCGATATACATAATTTGAACATTAGAATTTTCATGAACATACAACTCGAATCAAACTTTTGTGTAACAGACAACATGTACTCCTGATGATTGAGATATTTCTACAGTTATATACTCCACCTTTTTTAGTATAGATACTTGGTTTCATGTCAAATGACTTGCATGGATGATTATATCATTTTTTAGGGTAATATAAATAATAGTTTATAATGTTAAATAATAAAAAAATAGTGAAAAGATAATGATCCAGACGGCAACAACAACAAAACTAGGAATCTTGGTATGCGATACCTTTTGCCCTGTTAACCTGATCCATCATTGCAGCTTCTGATGCTAATATGACAGAATTTTTTTCCCATCAGCAATATTAATGTTGGCTTGTCTTTCTCCTGCTCACATGGAATATTAGTTGTGAAAATGTCAACTATTACAGGTAAAACTTATGTCAATGCATAATTTTTTTTTTTTGCATGCAGACCCTGGTATACTTGTATCATACTTCATCAAAATTTCTCAGTAATTTGGAAAAAAAAACATGTCAAATATAATTAGTATGATTACTTAGATGAATAATCTTTACGGTATGCATGCAAAAAGCTGTTATGCTGTTCTAATACACAAGTTCATAAGAAATTCAAAAACAACAACAACAACAACAACAACAAAGCCTTATCCTACTAGGTGGGGTCGGCTACATGGATCATACGACGTCATTCCGCTCTATTAGTAACTAAACCTTTCGGTATATTATTCACCAATAGATCTTGTTCTATTAGTTCGTCAAGTGTACGCCTTGGCCTCCCTCTCCCTCTCATAAGAAATTCAAAAAAACATAAAAATGAAAGGATAATACTGTAACCTAATGCCATATGAAGAAAATAAGATGGTTGCATCAGAACTAATTACCTTCAGACTCAAGAACCTGAGCACGTTTCCTTCTTTCAGCTTCAGCTTGCATCTCCATTGCAGCTTTCACCCCAGGTGGAGGAGATATATCCCCTGCTCAGAAAATAAGGACAGAAGTTGTTGACAGAACACATACATCGAAGCAAAATTTAACAAACTTATTCCACGTACGTATTTCTTATCGCAAGCACTTAAGGCCCCAGTCCGAAGCTGCCTCATTGATTGCTTTCTGTTAGAGGATGCATATAGTTAAAGAATACATAAACTGTCAAGAATTTTCTGTGCGATGTCACCATCTGGATTATGGTAATCCTATAGGCTATGGTAAAAAATATTGAGCAAAACAAATGTAATAATATCCTAACCAATTAAAGGACCTACTTCCAGTCTTCCACAAATGAACTGGATAACAATGGATTTACTCTAGTTAATCAATAGAAAAGTGCACATCGGAAGTCACATTGATGATCATTTTCACAAAATTCTTAACTACCAGGTAAAAGAAGATCATCTAGTTACCAACTATATGGTGAAGTTAAGGAATCAACCAAGGTAATTTTATTCACCTAAGAACTAAATGAAGAAGGCAAGTATTGCTCATTGATATTGGACTTTTCTTACATTACCATTCAAAAAACAAGATACATACTAATACAAATTCTGAATAGTATGTAATCCCGGGTTACTTGAGCATTCAATATAAAAAAAGACTTCTTGAATAACATACATCATAACCAGAGTGCAAGAAAAGACGAGTCGATTGACAACCAGCAGAACAAAATTTACCACTATATTCTCATTGAGAGTATCTCTCTCTTCGAACGTCTTGTCCAGGGTGATTTTACCCAGCTCACTCCTCATAGTCGTCTGCGCCAGCTGAATCACTGCATATATTGGATTCTCAACGCCGTAGGAGGCCAGGACTGGATCCACAATCTGCAAAACGTTTCATATAAACGAAACAATACAACAAATAATTAGATACCGTCAGTTTTCCGGGAGTGCGTTGAAGGAAACCGGGCGACTTACCTTCACGTAGAGGACACCATCGATGAGGATGCTGACGTTGTCCTTGGTGATGGCTGACTGATCTGGGATAGGGATGGCCTCCTCCTTGAGGGAGTAAACGTAGGCTATACGGTCCATTAAGGGGACGAGGAGGTGGATGCCGGACTCCAGAGTGCGAAGGTACTTTCCGAACCGCTCAACGACGTAGGCCTTCTTCTCTGGGACGATGCGGATCCCCCAGTTGATGGGCGTCGCCAGCTGCTCGTGCCTACCCTTTGGAATCAGAAAGCTCGCATTGACTAGCCAAGAGGGGACGACAAAACAAAAGTTCGAACAGGTGGCAGACACGAAGAACTGGTTTTACCTGGGCGAAGATAAGTCGTCGCGGGAGAAGCGGCCGGCGCCGCCGCGGTAGTGGCGAGGGAGGTGGAGTGGGAGGGAGTGGAGAGGAGAAGGAGCTCGCGTCCGGAGAGGGCGGCGGCGGCGGCGAAGGAGGGGCGGAGGGAGGAGCGGAGGAGGGGTTTTGCGGCCCTCAGCATCGCCATTTTCTTCTTCCCCAAGACAAAAGACAGTTGAGGTTTGAGCTTCTTTCCGCGATGGCAATTAATACAAACGGGGAAGTCGTAACACGGCCAGAAAAAGGAATTATAAATAAATTAAGTAAAGTTTTCGCCGAAAAATCGTCTTAGGGGGTGTTTGGGAAAATAGAAAAAAAATCCATAGGTTGAAAATATTCGTAAGGAAGTCATTTTTTAAAAAGTGGCTTCCTTAGTTTAAGTTTCATAGTATTAAATTCATTCCAACCGTTTGAATACTAGATAAATTGACTTTTTTCTAATACTATTTAATATAATAATCATTATTATTATAATCAATGTATTCATATGAAAAGTAATATATATATACTTATATCAATATTTTCGTAATCACATTAGATATTTTTTAAAAATATTTTTTTGTCAAATTTTAAATTGAAAATGAGACCATTAAATTTATTAATATTTTTTTCACAAAAGACCATTTTGACCTCAATTTTTGGTCGTTGAATGACAAATATTTTTTATTTAAATTTTGAAAATCAAAAGTTTCAATATGACCGTTAAACTTTAATGGTAAAAAATAAATGGAAGACCTTTATAAAGCCCTCCCACTCTACACATTGTATTCATCATTCAAAGAGCTACATCTCATTTCATTTTATTCTCCCTAGTTTCTTCCCTTCTAAGGCAGTAACAATATTTTGAAATCCATGGATAAGCTCTTACATCGAAGAAGGAAAATGCAAGAAGAAGATGAAGAGTTCATGCATGTACGAGTAGATAAGAGAGCCATTCATACTTCTATTTTAACAGGGCAAGCGTATGTGAAAGAAGTTTTAGAAGGACATGAGAAATGTTGTAAAAGAGCGTTTCATATGGATATTCATATTTTTCATTTGTTTGTTCAATGTTTGAAAGAAAAATAATTACTTCGAGATACAAGAGGCGTTATAGTGAAAGAGCAATTAGCGATGTTTGTTTATACATTGGCTCGTAATGCTAGTAATCGTACAGTGCAAGAACGATTTCAACATAGTGGGGAGACCATTCATCGTCATTTTAGAAATGTATTGGAAGCAATTGTGCAACTATCCCAAAATTTTATAGTGCCCCCCTCAACAATCGCTACTCCTTCAAAAATTAAAAATAGTGGCAAGTTTTTTCCATATTTCAAGGTACGCATATTTATTTCTTTTTCCAAAATTTTAGTTTATTGTATGAATATTAATTTTTTTTCAAATAATAGGATTGCATTGGCGCAATTGACGGTACTCATGTTCCTATAACCATTGCACAACATTTACAAGATCCTTATCGCAATCGCAAGGGTACTTTATCTCAGAATGTGATGGTCGCATGTGATTTTGATCTTCGTTTTGTATATGTAAGAGCTGGATGGGAAAGTTCTGCTTCAGATGCTAGAGTTCTACAAAACTCGTTGGATCAAGGATTTTTTGTTCCCCCGGGTAAGTACTATCTAGTGGATGTAGGTTATGCAAATACTCCAAGTTTTATTGCACCTTATAGAGGAGTATGATATCACTTACAAGAATAAGGACGCACCGGAGAAAAACCAAAGGACTATAAAGAGTTATTCAATCTTCGACATGCTTCGCTTCGGAATCATATTGAACGCATTATTGGTATATTAAAAATGCATTTTCCAATTCTCAAAGTGGCGACATTTCATCCAATTAATTCTCAAACTGATATAGTTATTGCCTCATGTGTACTTCACAACTATATTAGAATGCATAATGGAGATATAAGATGGTTAAATAATAATGTAATCGATATCGACCCAAACGAAGTTGTAGATGTGCCTGATGGTGATGATGAATACCTTGGAGATGTTGAGCATCTGAATAATCAACGGAGCCTAGGTGCAATGATGCGAGATCGTATTGCTAAAGCAATGTGGGAAGACTATTGTTGATATGGAAGAAATAGAAGCACCATTTAATAAGATGTTAGTTTCATTTTTATTGCTTGTAATTTTTTTGAATGGTTATGTCATTTTTAGTATGTACTTGAAATCTTATGAATTTAATCAAGTTTGCATTACATTTTCTTAAACAATATAATATAAAAAACAATTAAGATACAAACATTATAAATGACAATAGAATATCAAAATAAATAAGACACAAACTTTTAACAAAGCACAACATCAAAGTACATAAACTATAAACTGAATTCACTTGTCCACAAATTATCGAAGTTCTTAAACTAAAATATAATCCATGAAACTTAGCAAATTACATAAACTTAGATCATACACATCTCGAAAAAAACTACAAACCACATTTGAGAATCATCATTCTAATCCATTCCTTTCTTTGTTCTTCTTTAAGTGCTAAAAATACCTCATGATTATTTGTCTCGTTGAATATCTCAATCGCCTTAAACAAGTCACTATTATCAAATCCATCCATTTCATTGAAAGCATTATGCACTTGGTTATGGAGTATTATTCGGATGGTTGAGTTCTTTGTCTCTCCATGGCGGAAAAGAATTGTTGAGCTTCTTCCCGACGAAATTCAAGATATTCATCTTCAAATTTTTTTTAGATTTTCTAGATGAACCTTGATCAGATGTCCGAGAAGCACTTGGTCGTTTCATGGGTGGATTAGATTGTGGTTGTGGTGTTGGAGTAGGTTCCACGCCATGTTGAGTTTCTTCAATTTGAGATGGTACTTGGCTGCAAAATAGATTTCATCAACATTATGCTCTTCAACTGTTTCTTCCCATTCTCCAAAGAAATCTCCAGGAGCAGGAATTGATGGCATCGGTGACTGTGGTAATGGCGATGCAGATGGATCAGATGACGAAGCAATTCCTCCTGCACGTGAGCGATTTCCTACTACAAACTTACCTGCAAAGAAATATTATCAAAAGACATTGATCTAGAAAATAATTTGTCCTAATACAAAAATAATCTTCACATACCATTGTATAAATTATGAAGTGCAACAAAATGCGGAAACGGTTGCTTGTACCACTTCTTTGCATTAGGTAACCTCTGCATATTTAATAAAACATCAATAAGAGTATGTATGCTAAAATTTTTCACAAAAGGAATTTTGGGAAGATTTAAAAAATACTTCCAAGATTGGTTGCCAAACATCGTCAGGAGCTTTGGCCATATTATTTTCATAGTCCCACCCAAATCCATTCAATTCGGTCAAGTACTTAACAACTTTATATTGTTTCTTAAGATCTTGTTCAAGATTTTTAATTTGTCTTATATGAAAATGATCAAATGGATACCTTTCATTCATATCATGCAGCATCTTGTTCCATGCCTCTTTATTTCAACCATTTTGTGCTCTATATTTTGGGGTATTATAATCACATAATAGTTTCACAAATTTTTTTTTCATCTCATTCCAGCAAGCCTTGGTACACTCTTTTTTTTTTATTAACTGTACAACTCAGAACATATATCATCAGATGTTTGAACACTATAAGCACATAAAACCAACATAAGTAATCAAATATTTGAACACTATCAGGACATAAAACCACCGAACAAAACATATTAACATAGACTAACCATCAGCATGCTCTCATTAGTCAACAGCTTCCCAATCACATTGCTTGGTCTTACAACAATAAAGAGGCCGAAGCAACTCTATGGATTGCATAGAATCACATGATCTGGTTAATGACTTAGTACAAAGTAGAGCATCTCTATGTGTTTGCCATTAATGCTGTCTTTAGTCACATATGTAGGAATAATCAAATCAAAGAGTGTTCATAAATAATATAATCACCTCAAAGTTATTGATCAAGGAATCGAACCATTCCACAAATTAAGGGGAAAACATAAAACTTTTAGGACTGAAAACAAAAAGTTCATCTAAGATTGTGTACACTCCTAAAAACAAAATTTTATTTTAAGACTGTGTATGCTCCTGTGAACCCACTGATTGAATCATATTCCTCTCACCCTGCTAGTGAGCATTGCTCTCTTCTCAGTCACCAGATGAGATCTCTCATTTGGAGGAAGAAGAGGAATGCCAGGATTGGGAGGTGGGAATCTAGAAAAATAAAAGGGGCAAAAGAAATAGAAGTTAAGAAATCTAAACTTTTTCTTATGAATGATCCATTTCATGAATGAAGGATGAGTCAAAGAAGGATATGAGGTTGACAAAGACTGAGAGAAGAACTCCTCTTGGATGATCCGAGTAGCCGTCGTCTGGAAGAGAGGACGAAATGGAAGAAGAAGTAGAGAGGAGGAGGAAACACGCTGGCAACACAATGGAAAGAAAATCAAACGGAGGCATACCCTAACTTTTTTCCACTAGATGAGTGCCTCTTCCTGAAGTATATTTGGCAGCGTTTTTGTATCCAAACAACAAAAAGGAAAACTTTTTGATGAAAGAAACATAAACCCTATTTTGGGCCTCTTCCACCGGATAGGTGGTCTCCCAAACGGGGCCTTATACTCTCCTTTCTCTTTCGTCTTTTCCTTTTTAAGTTTTTTTCTACATAGTCAATTTCAAAAAATGTTTTCTTAAAAATTTTTAAACACTATTTTAAATCTCAATTATGTTTAAACACTATTTCAAATAATAAATATGTATGCGGGATACATGAATTATTTCGACCTTGAGCAAACGATATTCTTGGTTGACATGCGAGATAAATAATTCATCACTTTACATAAAATGATTCGACCGTCGAATACATAAACAGTAAAATTACATGAGTGCCATCTATGGAAATCAATAAATAACTTGAATTCCACATAAAATGAAGACTACGGCAACCCAGAAAACATCATCCCGACAAGATTAAACATCCATCGTGACTCGTGCAATCATTTTTATATGTTATTCTTAATCGCCTCACTGTTTGGTGATATTTCGATGAATAGTCACATATTCTATTGTGTATTTCACAACCAAACAACGCCAAAGAGATCGTACTTTTTTTTCTTCTTTCAAAATTCAACAAATGGAATTTCAAAATCTCTCTCTCCCTCTCTCTCTCTCTCCCTTAATATATAATTTGATTTTGTTTATGAGATATAATCTTAAGTATATATAATATTATGTACATAGAAATTAAATTTTCCATGTCAACATACGTTTTATATAATTATGATTATATGCATAAATAACAAAGAAAATTAAATTATGATTAATCCTAGCTTTGCGCAAATTAAATTTTTAATATTATTAATGTTAAATATAAATATAAAATCCAACGTACGAACTAAGTTGCGTTTGTTTGAGGAATCAACTAGTAGCTGTTCCACCAATCATTGATTTGGTTCTCGAGACGGAACTAGGGTCATCAGACCTCCCATCTTTTTGGCCTTTTTGGTGGAACCAGAATTGGAATTCTTTTTTTAGGTGGAACTAGAATTGGAATTCTTTTTTTCTGACGCGACAACATTTTTTGTTTTTTTCTTTTCTCTCACACATTTCTCTTATAAAATAATTTTTTTAACAAATACAAAATATTTATAATAAAGGGTTAATATACTATTATTTATTACGTATTATTTCATTAAAAATTAATATTTTATTAAATATAATATTTTATACTTTTATTTTTATTATTTAATAAAATTATACTTTATATTTTAAATAATTATTTTTAATTCAAACACCCACTAAAAATTAATCCATCACATTTACTTTTTTCTAATGCATCAACTACTTCGTTACTCATCTACAAACACACTTCGAAATAATCTATCAATTCAACTATTCAAGAAAACTTAGGAGGAACTACGATTTTATTTCCAAATGCAGCTTAAGAGTTTTATTTGACTTAATATATTATATATAAATGTTATATTAGGATTATTAATTTATTTTCCCCGTATTATAATAATAATAATAATAATTATTATTATTATTATTATTATTATTATTATTATTATTATTATTATTATTATTATTATTATTATTATTATATCTTGTATGACTTTTTAGGATTAGGATTTTATATATGTGATTTGGTACTAATATCAAATCAAATATTAAGAAACAAATCTTATTTAATATCAAATATTTATTTATTTTCAAGCACTCTCTTAAAGGCCGTCATTATCATAAAGTATAAGTATGCACAATTTATCATAATTAGCAATTGCTTTTATTGTAACTTTCGGGGTAAAATTTGTTTTCGTATCATGCTAAAAAATATTGATGTTCAATCATTTTTCTTTAAAAAATGTTGCTATCTATTAATAAAACATCTGGAATTGTCCAACTACATCAGTTAGAGAAGACTTGGAGAAGTCAACAATGCCTTCTCCCGAAAAACGTCGCTTAAATGAGTGCGATCAAAATTTGCCAAGTAGTTGATAACTCCTTGCTTTTTTTCTAGCAATGCTTAATATGTGATACGTCAAAAGTATACAAAGTGATATCATGATTAAGCATTTTCATACGCCAAGGGGCTTGTTGGTTGCAGAAATTCCCGCTGAGATGAGCTGGGCGAGCACCTTAGAATCTAATTCTATGATCACACACCTAATGCCAAGTCGGGCAGCACAGCGGACTCCCAATAGCAAATCTCATGTCTCCATAGTCAAGGTCCAGTGATCATGTCTTTGAGCAGCACCTTCGGCCAAGAAAGTGCCCAAGTAAGATCGAATATAGAACATGCACACCTCCCCTCCCCCACCAATTTAAATAAAGGAACCGTCTGAATTTAGCTTGTACCAACAAAGAGGAGAGGACACCCACTGGACCAGGTGAGCCTTGGGGTTAATTGCCTTAGGATTGAAGTGTATAGCATGTTCATGGTAACTAGCCATCACCCTCTCTAGGATTGTTGACATGATTGTCGCCTTGAAATACAAATATGCATCATTTCGCACAAAACATACAAACTCTGCAAAACACTGAGCAAAAAGAGATTGGAACTTTTGCCTTTAACCAAGGTTAATTCTTGCTCCAGAGCGAGCCATGAGCCAAGAGACAAAGGCTACAAGAGTTCAAAGTCAAATTTAGATATGATTTGAGATAATACCATAACTGAAGTGTCATTGGGCAAGTGAAAAAAGCTATTGGATAGTTTCAATGTCTCTACCACAACATAAGTTGAATTCATAGAAGGATTTAAATATAGAATCTACCTCATAGTAGGTGGTCATTTGTGTGGCAATTTTTACAAGGAAACATGGATTTTATGTAGTACAAGTATGTTTCAAAGCATGTTCCAAGACGATCTTCTAGGTGACGAGGTCGGTAAGGCATGGTTAGAGATGAACTTATAGACAACATTTGCCCTCGCAACACTGTGGGCATTTATCACCTGTAGACATGAATCATCAGGGGGCATCTAGCAGGGTATAAATAGCAAGGATAGAAGAAATCAAATCTAACCCAAATAAAAAGATACAATAATTCCATATTTCAACAACCATCCAAATTCAAATATGAAAGCATCATTGAAATTGTAACAACGGTAACATTGGTAAATGTCAACATCTAAAGAGGGATAGAAGAAATTCAATGAACAAGAAGCAGAGAAGTGTTAGTACCATTATCAAATCCATATGCCCTATTTCACTAGTTGAGATAAATCCATGACTACACACTTGCGCAAAGCTCCAATCTAGCATTTCGTCAATCCACATAAGGGTCCCAAAATGTTATGAATTATCACAACTGGACACCACAATTCAAATGGAAGTATTGGGAGTTGTATCCAGATCGGTGTGGATGTGAGTTGTCCATCGTCCATTCAAAATAACGATCGTGGTTATGCAAGGTTGAGCAGATTTCCAGCAACCATTCAAGGACCTTTAGTTAAGACCTACATTAATCGTCTTAGCAATCACTACAAGAAAATACATTATTAGAGAAGAAAAATGTGATCATTAATATTCAAATTTCGGTCGTTATTGATCATTAGCGACCAGCATTTCCCGTCGTCATCGGTCGTTATAGATGTCACCGTTAAAAGTCAATAACGACGACTTAAAGGTGTCGACCGTTAAACATCATCAACAGTCAGAAAAAATCCGATCGTTAAATGCATATAACGACCATTTAGTTGGTCTTCGAATACATTAATGGGTAGAAATATCTTGTCGTTGATAATCTTCAATGACTAGTAACCTCGTCGTTAAAAGTCATCAACGACCAGAAATAATCCGATCGTTAAACCCTATAAGGACCATTTAGTTGGTCGTCGAATACATTAATGACTAAAAATATTTTTGTCGTTAATAATCTTTAGCGACTAATAATCTCATCGTTAAAAGCATCAACAACAAAAAATAGTCCAATCGTTAAATTCATATAGTGACCATCTAGGTCATCGTTAAACGCATTAATGACCATTGTAATATTTATCGTTGATAATCGTCCATGACCATTAATCCGGTCATTATAACACAATAATGACCATAAATAAAATGACCTTCAACTTTGGTCATTATATATATTTATGACTACCTATATTGAGATCATTAAAATTGCTATGCTGATCATTAACTATTATTTTAATGACTATCATTGCTTAAAATTAGTCAAACATAATATACTAATTAATTGATTTACATGAACTTTATCACACATTAATTTAAATGACACATAATCTGCAACATACTTTCTCAGCAATCATTCAACTAAAAACAAACTCACAAACTATAATACAAAAGTTAAATTAATTTACCACGATGGATTGTTCATATAACTTAAAAAAAACAATTATCCAAGCACACAAATATTCATAGTAGTCAAGACCAATAACATTTTAACAATCAATTTTTTTAACCCATCAATCTTCTTTCTTCCCTCCAAAAAAATGCTCACACACTCCTAAAAGCAAAATAACTTGTTTGAGCTTTGAATTGCATCTCTTTGTTTCCATATCTTCAAAATCCGTAAAGTTCACAAAATATTTTTAATAAATGTGCAATGACTATTGAATTAACAATAAAATGAAAAATAATAATTTATAAATAAATAAGGCAATTTAAGAGATAATATACAATGAAACAAACCACTTAGTTTTCATTGTTTGATCTCTGTGTTGCTGGACTTTGCACATTAAATTGTCCAAAGCAATATTGCAATACTTGTTGCATTTGAATTTTCACAGAGTTCAAGCGATTCTTCAAATACTCATTCTCCACTCGAAAAGACTTGTTCTCTTGTTGAGTGACTTGCTACATCTTTGCATTTATTTTTGCCTCTCACTTTTCTCATTTTTTATTAGCACTTGAACTTACACATGCTTAAATGATAGGAACAAAATTAGAGAGGAAAAATCACATTATCCATTTTGAGAGACATATTCATGAAAGGTAGATAACTGCACGCAATTGTATTGAAGGACAAACTTACATGATGTAGTGCATACCTCAGTCACATCGCACAATCCAACATGTTCTTGATCATTTCAGAGGCTTCTTCACGGGATAAAAGCCACTATTTCACTCTCCAAATTACCTCAATGTATAGATTGACAAGTGGAATAGTAGGACGAAAGTTTAGCATATTTCCATGACTTCTGCATTATGTAGTGCATCTCTTTGTTTATATAAAACTAGACATCACACCCAATAATTAGAATATGATATACCCATTGATGCAACAAGGGAGTGTCACTACAGTAAATGCCAACCTTGCAATCAATCCAATTGGCTTTACATCAAAGTCACATCCCACAATCCAACAATGGCTTTAAATCATGCTACAACCTGGTGCAGTTTTCTTTATCCCAGACTCAAACATAAATGATCTGACTTTCTTCACATCTTTAAACCTATTAACCTTTGCATATATAACAGAAAGAGTTATATAGTAAGCATGATCTAGTGGATGCAATCTGATCAAAGAAAATACAAAATAGAGATTAAAGTATAAACATAAAATTCCCTCTACCAAACCTAACAATATTGGTGGACTTTTTTTCTAGTGAAAGTGTAGTGGATCATGTGGGGGTGCTTATCCTCTATAGAGTTGCAGAATATTAAGATGTAATTGGCAATATGAGAAAAAGCATGGGCCTAGTAGACCAACGCATTAGGATAATCTCTTGAAGAATGAAGAATTAAAATGCATAGGTAGAAATCCAGAACCAATGACACACTAACTTCAGCATCAAACTAACACTATCATCTGCCCTTTCATATCTGTGTCTGATGTAGCATTTTTATCTCAGGCATGAAAGTTACAGCATGCAGTAGTTTCTTCAGAACTATCCTAAAGAAGCAAAGCAATAGAAAAAGTAACCAATGTCATGAGTTGGTGGCAAGCAGAGATTATTCTCTCATTTCTACTGATATTTCTGTGTTCAATGATTATTATTGGACTTATTATCAAAGCATGGAATGATAAGCATGAACGAACTCTGCAGTCATGAATCACAGTGGTTAGTAGGCTGACAACAATTAGGTGCTTTCAGGTAATGAAGAGGCCTGTGACTGGCCTTGAGAGCCCCATGGATTGGTTGCTGGGATTTTCCTTCCCTCTGCACAAGAGGGTGAGCTGAGTGGTACAGAGTGGAACTCCTTCATCTGCCCATGTTTCCGAAAGCTTAATTACACCATCAGATGAAAAAAGAAAAACATCAAACCATGTCCAGAACTCCAGATGCAAACGAAATAGGGATAGACAAGAAAGGATTTACCCAGGTGGGTGCGTTCACGTTAGGCCCGTGCTTCACATTCAGTTGGGAATCCAATCTGCAGCTCAGGCTCCTTGTTATCTGCAGTGGATAAGTTCCTAGTGTTTAAGCTACTTGCAACAAAGGATTCTTAGATATGCATGTCTGGTGGGGATGAATCTTAATATTCAGAGCTCCTTAATTGTGAAAGCAATTGTTCAAAAATGATCGTCGAAGGGAATTGAAGTGGGATGACTACTGACCAAACATTTGAGAGAAGTATCTCAGGGGCTTGAAGAGGCCTTTCTTCATCTTAGCTCCCATATAACTGAAATATGTGCCTTTGTTTCCTTCGTCCGACTGTTAGGAAATCTTCTGATCTCTGAAAAAATGGAGATGAGTTTAGCTGTATATTATGACACATTCATGATGCCAAGTTTCAATAATTGAAGTGCATAGAAAAATAACAATCTGGAATGAATTAAAGACTGTGTAATGCTAAATATTCTTTATTCTCTTTGTTTCTGATACAAAATTGTTTGCTCCATACAGACCTTTTGAAAATTCATCATTTGAGCTATGACCACAAAACTATTATTTGAGAATAAGCTGTTTAAAAGTCTACTTCGTGATGGTGTGCCTAAATATCTAAGAAAGAGCTTATTGGAAAAAAAATAAGAGAGGGAACGAGGAACCTTGAATGGCAATAATGAAGTGAGACAAATGGAAGAAAATAGTAAAGATTTTTTTTCTCCTCAACAGGACGAGGAATTATGCAACTGAACTAACCCAAATATCATGCGCTGGAAGAGCAATTGGCTCACAACCGAAATCAGAAGACAAGGAAAAAAACTTCAGCCGTTCAAAGGACATTGTGACTGATATTACCAGTCCAACACAAAATTGCAATGCAACAAATTGGAAAAAAGAATGCTGACGGATGAATCATTAGTTTCCTGAACATGTTGTCAAGCAGATGTGACTACAAAATGATGTTGACACAGAACAGGGAGAGAGAAAGCCTTGCCTAATGAATCACCAACGGTGGCACCCTTCTTTTCTCTGCAAATTCCTTATGCAATGCTGTTCAGAGCAAAGAGGAAGGGGAAGAGGAAGAAGAAGAATAAGAAGTTATGTCTTGGGTTGCGGGGGACGCTCTCTGGCGGCAGTGGGAGACCAGGATCGCGGTGGGATCGCGGTGGGGGGAGACCAAGATCATGATGGGTGGGTGGGTGGGGGGTGAGGCGAGGAGCTCTCTCCGGCAACGGGGGAGCGGGGGACCAGGATGCTGGCGCGCGGGGAAGGGGAAGGGGCACTGGGTGCGAGTGGGAGGACGACAGGCACTTGCCTGGGGGTGGGGGAAGGACGTTAGTGCGTCCGCCACTGGAGGAGAAGGTGGACTGGCACGCGAGCGGCGAGGGGGGGGTGAAAGGGAGGGGAACGGAGGAAATCTTTATTTTTTTCTCTCCATTTGTTCTATTTTGTTTTAATTTCAAATTGAGGTGGAACAATTTCCTTCCCTTCCCTCCATTTATCTTTTCCCTCATTCTCTTCCCTTCTCTTTAATGACCCTTTATTCAAACACAGTGTTAGGATATGTTTGATTCAAATTTCATTAATGGGAAGGGAAGGAAATGAAAGGTAAAAGGAAAAGAGGTAAATGGAAGTAAAAGGTTCACCTCGTTTGGATGGTAATCAATAAGGGAAAAGAAGAGGAATGAAAGGTAAATATTAACTTCGTTTGGTTTCTGATTATAAAGGTAAAGGATGGGAAAGAAGGGTAATGAGTTCAAAAAGACAATTATGCCCTCTTACTTATATTAGTACAAAAACTTATAATGAGTCAAAGTGAATTTAATTAATAGCACATATGAAGTGCATACTAGCTTAAAAAGACTATTTACTTATATTTCACATCATAATTTGCATAATTAACACAACTAATGAAAGTGAAGCAATCAAAGATATATTATATCTAGGAAAAAATATATTCTTTGTTAATTGGATAACCATGAAATGAAAATTTATGTCAAAGTCTTAAAATTCTCATCATAGAGTGGAAAGATCAAGAAACGTTTTTAACATCCAGCAAAAGACAACCTAACAAACTTAAAAGTAAGATACACTAGGCAGAAGAACTAAAGACAATCTGCATAACTAATATATTATATTTTGAGAACTATTCTAATGGTTTTAAATTCAGTCGAGTGAACTCTATGAAAGAAAAAGAATCTATTTTTTTATTTTAAAAAAATTTTGCTCTCGATTTATGTAAATAAATCATGAATACATGGTAAGAATTGAATATTTAAACTAATATATTATATTTTGAGAGATGGTTTTGCATTCAGCCAAGTGAACTCTATGAAAGAAAAAGAACATGAGATAAAAAATAGATTAACATGACAACAAACAGGAAAAGACAAATGATAAGTAAGAAATGAAAGGATCGTACTCCTATTGCAGATCTGGCAGTAGAAAAAGTAATTGAAGATTGGCTCGCTGGCAGGGATGTTTTCTTGAGATGGCGCAGACATGAGAAGGAAGAAGTAGGGCAAAATATAAATATCTGTGAATATAAATTTATTAAAGTACATCAAGATAAAATAGTCAACATAAAAAAGGTCCATTCCCTTCCCATCCTTTCCACTTCGATTTGGGGTTGAAACGAATTTACTCCTGAGAAGGGGAAAGGAGGAGAAAATACCTTTTTTCCCCTCCTTTCCCATCCAATAAAATCTTACGAAACAAGGGTAATTAATTACCTTCCTTTCTCTTCCCCTTTTTTCTCATTCTTTCACCCCCAACCAAACAGACCCTTAGGATTTTTCTATTAATTTTATAAAAGTTTGGAAGAAATTTTATTAAATTTAATGATTTTTTTATCTTTCTATTAAATTTTATGACATGTAATTAAATTAAATAAATACATAAATTAATTTATTTTTTTAAAATTGATGTTGCTTAATAAATTAATGGAGGGAAATGTTTAGTTCCCGGCAAATAAAATATTAATTGCATGCTTACTTGATTTTATTTTATAAATAATTAATGATGATAAAATTTAGTGATCATTAATAATCACTTTTAACGATCGAAATTTATTTTTTTTTAGATGAGCAATTTTCTCTTTCGTTAATAATGTATTTAATAATGTCCATATTTTTTTCTTGCCACTGTTGATTACTTTTAATGACCATTTTTTTATCTTGACATTAATAATTGGTCGTTAAAGATCTCTTTTCTTGTAGTGAATGTAAAAAAAAAATATAAAACTATTACCCATCTTAATGATCCTTAATGACCCTCATAGTCTCCATAATTGCAGTAGTTCCTTTCTTAGCACCTTCCCTCAGATTCCAAAGCCATAGAATCTGCCAAGGCTATGTTGGAGGTCCTTAATGCCTTGGACAATATCCTCTCGAGGTATGGACACCTTCTCCTGATTGCCTCTTTAATGCTACGAAGCTAGTTATGCGAGATTGAAGGAAGATTCAGTGAGAGAGGCCCTTGTCGCATGACATTCACCCATGAGGCCTAAACCTAAACAAGCTGAGATGTTGCCCAATGTGAGTGTGATGAGAGGATGTTCGATGGAGGCTTGCTTGTGGTGGAGCAATGAGGATGTTGAGAGAGAAGGGAAGTGGTGATGTATTTTGGCTCAGTCGATAGGGGTCGGGTGGCGGTAGACATTAGAAAACCTTCTTATGTTATGGGTTATAGCATGGTTTAGTTTGGTGTGTTCTTGTTTAATCAATTTAAGTTACACGAATTAAAGCATAAGTTAGAATCCAATATTTACATAAAAAATATCAAAAACTAATCTCAATTAGCTTTTCCCATACTTGGATTATCATTAACTTAGTTACCGATGTCATGTTGATGTAATAATGCATCAATAAGATATCATTCATTGCATAACTTCAATATTCTTTGACGGCCTTCTTCAATTATAAAATGCATCCCTCTTTTGCACATGCAATTTATGAAACAACATTATCAAAATAGTGAACCTGAACGTATTCCACGTAGGATCTACGATCTCAATCTCAAATTTTGAATCAATTTTGTAGGATTGTAATAGCAAGATCGTAGGATTGGTACAATACTATTTTTCATATTTTCTTAAATTTCACCAGGTGCAATATAAGTTTTGGAGAAATAACTTTAATATCAATGTATATTAAAAAAAATATTTATACAATGATACTTCATATTAATCATATTATTGTCATTTTTTCTCAATTCATATTAAATTACTACTATATAAATAATATATATAGTCTTAATAGGATATTAGTCAAGTTAACATTATCTATAATATAAACCATTACAATTTTATTTAAAAGATTAAATTTTCACTTAGTATATAAGTAGAGCTTACGATCCTCTATCTAATGTTACGATCTTCGATGTTATAGTCCCCTTCCTATATTACATAAGATCTTGACTTTGACTATCTTGCTATAGAATAAAAAATGTTGAATGCTCAATATATAAAAAATGAAAATAATTGTCATAATATTTTCGAAATACCGTATATTAAAGTTAAATACATGTTCACAGTACTAGAAGAAAAAATAAAGTAATGAACATGAATAATAGACATAATTTCATGAATAATCATGCCACAAACTTATTGCATAGGATCCATAAAATCTAGCCAACAACTTCTTCATAATTATTTATACCATGTGAAGACCCCTATAGTGGTGTTCCTGATTTTCTAATTCAAGATCAACTTATTCAATAAGTTCTCTATTTGAATTGACACCCATTAAATAATTATGAAGGATGTTAGAATTTGATATGATTCCAACTTATTTACTGATGATGTCAAATGCATGCTTTATTGCATTATGCAATGTTGAAAACCAATGATTGATTGTTTTCTAGTGTATTACCGATGATAATTATTTTAAATGATATGAACCCCTCTATAAGACATAATAAATCTTCTTGGTAGCATAATGCCACCATCGAGTATTACCTTAAATATTATAATTTGTGTTATCTTGATAAAGCATCTTTTAGAACTTTTGAGTTAGATCTTGTTCCATCTAGTTAAAATATACATAAATTTAATATCAACATCACATGGTGTTGTCACATTTTAAGTAGTATAATCTTTTTTATGAAGATACTTCAACACTTGAATTAGGGAGGCTTTTACAAGTACATGAGTTTCATCAATTGCTTCAATACAATTATGAAATTGTATTATTTTATATCTTGCTTAAAATGAGATATATTATTATTTGCATAGGTTCACCTTGAAACATGGATAGAGGGAGGTGTTAGAAACATTTTTGTGGAGTTTTTATCTACTCAGCTGCCAAATGAACTTTTTTCTAATTTAATAATAGCTTTAAATACATTATGGAAATAATGGCTTGTTGTCTCATAAGATAAACACAATGGTATTTAGACAGTCATCTCTTTTAAAAAAATTATGAAATCCTAGGAATAATACAAATGTTTGGCCTCCAGTACCACATAAGATATACTCATTATTAATCATATATTTGATTATTACCGAATTTTAATTGTTTTGGAATACTATTCTATGACAACATATGGACCAAGCAATAACAATTAAACAAACATGACATTTGAAATTGTTCTACTAGTAACCATTGATCTAGCATCATAAACAAGCATCTTATGGCCACACCCCACCCCTCTCTTCCCTTCTTAAGTTTATGCTAAAATATATGTATTGCCCCTACCCCTAATTTTTTTAAGTTTATACTAAAATATATGTATTATATTTATAAAATTAGCTCCGATTACCGGCCCCTTCCGTCCCCTCCCAAAAAAATCAAATATTTTACCTATAAAAAATCAAAAGAAAAAACTATTTGTTCTACTGCTAAGTGTCCCAAATTCAAACTTAAATGCTTAAATTTTGATTTTCACCTATAAGTATTTTTTTCATATTTTAAGTAGTGCCTTTTCAGTTATTGTTACTTTTTTATTATGCTCTTCTTTTATTCTTATTTTCTTTATTTTTCAAGTTTATTTTCATATTTTAAGTATTTTTATTCTTATTTTCAATCCCCACGAGATTAAAGACCGAGTACGTGGGGGTCGAATATTATGAATGACATTGACGATGATAATAATTTAGGATGAAAACTTTTGTAACATTTTGATACCTATTATATCTTGTAAGCGATTTTGTTATGATGTTTGATATGATTTTATTATCTTATTAATACTTTTGTGATGTTTATTAGTTTTCATATCCATTATTCTTTATTATCATTGTGATGAGTGTGAAGAATGTATTATACATATGCATTGTACAATTGTATGGTAGGAGAATGGAAGAATATTAGTGGAATGGATCAAACTAATCAGCATTTAGAGCCTCTTTAACGTCGCCTTAGCGACGTCAAAAGTTTGGGCGCTATTTATACATATCATAACGGGCATCACTTTAGCGTCACAAATATTACTGTCGCACGCGAGACGCCTCACGACATCACTTTGATGCTACTATAGCGTCGCATCCTAGCGTCACTTCGGTGTCTACATAACGTTGCACTATAACGACGCATTAGTGTCTAAATAGTGTCACACTATAGCATCACATTAGTGTCGAAATACAACGCCGCTTTGGCGTTGACTTAGCAACACATCTTATCGCCTCGCAACGACACTTTTCACGTCATCATAACAACGTCGTAGTAGTGTCAACTTGTGGCACTAGTAGCGTCATCTTTGGCCTTGGCACCATTGTGACGCTAACCACTACCGAAGGTCGGCATCTCATTTTTGTCAAGTCATGTCGACGCTAATGCATGGCTATGTTTTTAGCCATGCTTTAGAGCGCAGCGTTAGCGACGAATCCTTGAGTGTTTATTTGGCATATTTCTTGTAGTGTTAATTTTATAGTGATTTTTCAATTGTTAAGCTAAAACGAGTTAATTTTAATTTTATCATTTTTAATTTATATTATTTTTATAATATGTGTCCTCTAGATAATTTTCTAATTCGTACCTGTCTTCATTAATCTTGGAATATAAATTTACTAACTAATCGTGCCAATTAAATTCGATAATATCGCACAAACTTTTATCATGCAAATCTGTTAGAGCCGCTGATTTTGATATTTTGCATGATGTAAATTCACCTTAGGGAGCTCCCGAGTTATACAATCTTCCTTTTCAAAATAGAAAAGTTGCCCAAAAGTTTGGTTCCATGATCTCGTCCCTTTTAATTCTAAACGAAACGTCAAACAACAACTAATCGGTTGCTCTGAACAGGTCGAGGCAGCTTTCAGAGTTGAGCCCTGCATTCCAGAACCTCTCGTAGTATTCAGCGTACGTGTAGTTCCTGTAGAGTGGAGGGTGCTCCTCGTCGACGAGATGCCCGGGCGGCTTGATGATGGCGTCCGGCGAGGGGCAGTAGAAGGTGGGGATCGAGATCCGCTCGCTGTCCTTGTTCACCACTGCGCGGTGCAGCACGCTTTTATACCTGCCGTTGCTCAGTGCCTGCATGCATGCAGTGCATATATATATATATATATATATATATATATATATATATATATATACAGTGAGTGGTGACCTTGCGTGCATGGATCGAAAGATAAGGGCCGGAAGAAGATAATACAGATAGCGTTCCTCGGCGAGGTTACCTGCATCTGATCTCCCACGTTGATGACCAAATTATATGGCTCGGGGTTGACAGAGATCCATTTGCCATCCCTGAACACTTGCAAACCAGAGACGCCATCTTGCAGTAAGATGGTGATTGCATTGGGGTCCTTGTGGCCCGGCAAACCCAAGGTCAGCTCCGGTTGCGGGCACTGAGGGTAATAGTTGATGGCCATGTGTTGAGCGTGCTTTCCTAAAGCTCGATTCATGTAATCGGCTTCCAGCCCCAGGCCCTCTGATAAGGCCTCCAGAATCTGCAACGCCACTTCTCTCGCCTTCTTGCAGTACTCACCAACAGCCTCCCTGCAACCAAATGTCATTTAGTAATATCTGAAAAAGCCTTAGTTAAGCACGGTGTAAGTAGCTACTTGAGAAATCTAGCTAGTACGTGGCTCACCCTTCTACCTCTGTATTTCTAATTTATCTTTTCGTCCTTGCGCTCATGGAATAATTGAAAAATAGTTCAACTACTCGAACGAAGTTCTATTTGCTTGGAGAAATTTTATACGTTATTTTTTTATTTTTATATAATATATTATTTTATATTTTAAAATATTAGATGATATGAGAAAATGACAATTTAATCATTCCATAAATCGAAAAAACAAAAAATAACAGAAAAATTAACAAAAGTTGATGACTAAATCAAAATGAATAGTTCAGATAAGGCTACTATGAGTTCCAAAGTCAAGGACAAATGCGAAAAATGGTAGAATAGGATGGAGAAAATAATTCTTTCTAATTTATATTTTTCTTCCTTGCTCTCATGGAATAATTTAAAACGAAGTTCTATTTGCTTGGAGATATTTTATACATTTTTTTTTTTGAACGGACATAATAATTTCAAGAATGTTGGGGTGACAAACTCGCAATCACAATTGGGGCTCCAAATTTAGAGTTTAATTTTGTTCTTTTCCGAGTTCTTCTCATCACTTATATAGGCTGCTTTCTCATGCCCACTTTTACTAATCATTAAATATATACATGCATCATGTATGTAAGTAAATATTGATTAACAAGTAATACAACACCTATTAATACCTCTTGTTTCTAATGAAGGAAAATATATAGAGATTTTATAACAAAATAATCATAAGTGTATACTATATTTATTTATATATTAAAAATTATATAGTCCCCGGGATGATAGACCAAAAAAAGTTTAATAAAATAAAAAATTAAAATAAATAAATATTTTAAACCATTAATTGTCACCCATTTCACTCTTGAAAACTAAAAAAGAGATATCATTAATTATTTATCTCGAGATTTCGACTATAAAAGAAGGCGGAATCAAATTCGGACCTTTCTCAAGGGGAGTGCCACCCATCAATGCCACAATAAGGTCTTGTTACACTAAGACCTCATTTTAAGGATATATAGCTTGACTATTGAACTTTTTTTTCTCTGCTGATTTCCTTCCATATAATTTCTCTACAGAATTTTGGCATCCAATCTTTTAATAATCGGTTGGGGATGGAAACCAACGGTCGTAGTTGGATGGGTTCAATTATATTCAATCGAATTCAATCATATTTTATTAAAAAAATTAAAAAATATCTACATAATCAATACTATATAATACAAAAGAAAGGTAGTCATAAACTATAATTCATAATAAAATATAATAGAGCGTTATTAATTAAAATTTAATATTCATAAAGATGGCTTTAATTATTATCATTATTTATATGCTATATTAATTCTTTTATTTTATTCTTTAATATTATTTTATGGTGATAATATATCAATTTTTTTGCCATGTATCACTCTTACTTTTTTTTCTTTACTTTCCTTCTTCTATTTCCATTAACTCCTCTCTCCCTATTAATTATCATATTTATTTCCTTTATATAATAAATAGATATTAATTACAATTCATATTCATAAAAAAACTTTAAGTTATTGTTATTGATATACTATATTAATTCTTTTACTTTTTCTTCATATATTATTTTATGATGACAATATATTAATTTATTTTACCATATATTTATCCTATTTCCTTTTATTTTATTTTTACTTCCATTTTAATACCTTACTTTTTCTATTTTTGTGGTAATTTCTCTCTCTATTAACTTTCCATATTTATTTAATTTTTAGTTTTCACTTATTCTTAATTTAAATACTTTTCCACGTTTTGCTCACCTTTATAACTTTCTATTTACTATTTTCACTTTATTTTCTAGCCTTTTCACTTTAAATTTTGATGTGGATTTTTTTATTCAAGATTGAACCAATTTTTTCCCAATTGAACCATTTTTTTTCCCTAATTCAACTCCATTTTGAACGACCCAGACTGGATCAATCGTTGAATCAAGATGAAGCTGATTGAACCAATATATTAGGATATTGCCTCTCTTCATATTAAGAGGCAAGAAAAGTTGGATTTGCAATTAATTCATACCTGAAAGTTGGAGGGTTCGAAGGCCATTCATGAACAAAATCCTCTAGAGGGTAGCAGTGCAACCTGAGGTAGTCCCTCCAGCTACTCTTCTTCTCCGTTTTAATGTTAAAGCTGGTCGACAGCCTCGTGGTCTTCATGGGATCATCGGAGTAGTACTCCATCCTCTCCGACTTCGGCAACCGGAAGAACTCCCTTGCTACGCGCAATACGCAGTCGATCACCTCGTTGTCGATGGCATGATTCTTAATCTGCATGCAGATCAAATTAAGATCGAACAGTTTAGAGAACATGCATGCATGCATGGGTTGAGAATTGAGATATATAATATGTTGGCAGAGATTGATTCAATTAGATCAGCATTCCAGCAAGCACCTGGAAAAAACCACCGGTTCGACATGCCTGGTCGATCGCTCGGACCACCTCCGAGCGGCGAGGGCCGACGAGATCGTGCATGTCAACGAGCGGGATAGACGCGTCGGAGAGCTCAATGGTGGAGAGATTGGGACGGTCGGAGATTGGCCTGATGTAGGAGGAAGGGATGGAACCGCGGATACCTGAAACGAGGTCGGAAAGGAGAAGAGGCGGCGCCATGGCATCCATATAGAGCATGGTAGGCTGGTGGCTGGTGAAATTTATAGACATAATCATATTTTTTAGCTCTTAGCTGTAAACAACTATATCACTTATTAGCCTATTTAATTGTGAGGTATCTTAATTAATTGATTCCAAAACCTATTAATTAAAATGCTCATTGAATACTGAATTTAATTTAGGCCATTATGCATACAAAGGTGTTATGTTTGATGTGTTATTTGCAACCTATTGGATGCCTTTATACCCCATTGGAATTCTCGATATTCAAGGTTATTAGTGTTTGACTAATCTAGAATGATTTTAGAAAAAATTATTTGTGTACATTTCTCTAGTAAAACATGAAAAATTAACATAGTAAAATGATATATACTAAGAAGTGAAAGATGCTCTTCTCTCTCTGTCAAACAACATAATAAATAGAAAAAATGAGGTGAAACAAATCAATTTATCAAATCACCTTTTCTCTTCTCATCATTGCATTTATTTCTATCAAATATGCATAAAATTAATCTATCCATTTAATTATTCAAAAATTACAATTCTACTTGTTAAACTATTTAAAAAAGTTCAAACTTTGATTATTGTAATAGGATCGATCTATCTTCCTTGTGGCTGCCTAATCGTGAGGCTGACATTGATAGAGATCCCCACCGATTCCATTTACAAGTCAAGTCACCAACATAAACTAAAGGTAGCATTATACATGTGAAAAAAAATTAGAGTTTTATTCATTATGTAATTAGGCATGAGATTCAAGAAAAAAATGGATTAGTCATGATGAATACTCGCAATTGTCGCATAAGTATGAATGATAATGATCAACACGAATATTTGACCCAGCAAGAAAAAAATATACATTATTCAATGATTTTCGATTATGTTGAAAAAATATGATTACGTATTATGAAAAAATTGTTTGGCGCATTCAGTCAAAAAGGAAAAGGAAAATCAAATAGAGAAAAAAAACAATTTGAAGGTTTTTATTTTAGCAAGTGATATAATTCGAATCACATGAGACATTCGAGAGTTTTTCCCTTTTGAACTATATTTAAAATTTTGTGTTTTCATTGTGATAAGTAATTAAATGAAGTAATTGAGATTTCAATTTTTCTTGTAAAGGTCATAGGTTTGAGTTTTATATGAGATAAATCATTGATATTTTTTGTACTAGCCCACGTAGTCTTTCTCTTGTAATTAAAAAAAAAAAACAATTCAAACAATTTCATTTAGCTAACTGTATATACTTGAAAATAAGGTTCAAATGCTCTAGTGTCAATGAATGTATGGATGATAAAGCACCCAAAATGTCTACAATACTCGATGAAAATTGGAAGTGGAATATTATTTTTAATTATTTAATTAATTTAATAATTATTTAATTTATATTATTAATTTAAAATAATTTATTTAATGAATTGTTTATTTTGTGCATGGGATATTTGTTAGGTTAATTTCACTTGCTTCCATTACGGAAGATATATTGTATATATATAATAAAATATATTTGATGCATATTGATAAAATTGTACATGTCAAGCTAGCGGATAATATTCTATGTAAGAGAAAAGATGTTGGATATAATATGAGAATCACTCCGTGTGGGCCTTTATACTGCACAAGTGCAAGGAGAAATGATGCACAAGGCATACATTAAGTTAGTTCTACAATGCATAAATCACGAAAAAGATACTAAGTATATATAGGAATATAGTATTGATCGGTAGATGTTTTAATAAACTGTATAGACAAAAAATTAGAGCGGGTTTAGGTCAAGAATGTTACAAAATTGGTGTTCTTGATGATGCATTACTATAGTTGAATCTGGTATACAATAAAATCTAAGACATAATATGGGTATGTTAAGTAAGCAAACATGGTATGCATGAATGACTTCAAGTAATATAGATGTAAATAAAAGCTTATGGTGGAATGATATAAAATGAGATATTGTTGAATATGTATCTAAGTATTTGATATGTTAGTAAGTAAATGTGTGGTTAGCTAAAGAGGATCTTTCCAACACTCGAGGATTGTTGATAGCTTGTGTTTTAAATTGAATGACAATTGAGATGACCTCCTATCTATAATTTAGTTCATATATATAATTATAGTTATCATTCAATCATAAATATACGTCGTTTTGATGCTATGATTATGGTGTCTTAACAAATCCGAACATCTCAAGGACAAATTTGGAGGTAAAGATTTGTAGAATGAACTTCACTCTTTCGTATGCATCATGAGTTCGTTAATGAAAAAGGCTTGACAGAAAGCTTGAATCCAATTCCTATAATGATAGAAATACGCACAATTGAAATTCTTGGCGAGTTATTCATATATTGATAAGATCATTCACTATTTTATAAAGCTACATCTCCTCCCCCAAAATGTACCTTATCGTTCAAAAATTAGGTAACTGAAAGAAATTGTTAAATTCTAATGAACTAAAATATATAAAAGAATGTGCTAAAAAAGTGAATCTGATATAGAAGAGAATATAAATAACTCAAACACGATGAATGATCTATGATGATAAAAATTGGCATGAACAGATCTTTAGAGTAGACGATCAAGAATTATTGAAGATTTTTCCAACAAAAGGGATTACACAACTGAACAAAAGAAGAAAACACAATCTTAGATATGCAAGACAATTTAAGTTGTCAGAATTAGTCGATGAGGGTGTCTACAATTTAGTGTTAACTCCTTACGTAACAAATATAATCATACTAATGCCATCAAATATGAAGAGTCGAATTTTAAATAAGATATGATTTATGAGGAATAACAATACAAATCCTAAACTTTAAGATGTAGTGTTATAAGAACAAGTAAGTGTCATTAGTTAAAGTGGCACACAATCATTATCGATGTGAAGAAAAAACATGAAAGTTTGAATAAAAAATGTGTAAAGATTTTTTAGTAAGCTCCTTCCCTATACTTAATTAAATTTGAAAACAAATTTTATTTCAAGTGATTTATAATATTTTGATTTACAAGTTAAAAAAATATAAAATAAAAAATAATAACATAAAAAGGATTTAATGAAATAAATCGAAGAGATGTTTATCCTCCCTTATAAATTAAACCTCTCTCTATCTCACAAATAGTCATAAATCCTTCATTAATGTAATGAGTCTCTCTCTCTCTCTATCTCTCTCTAACCAAACTCAATGTTCTGTCACAATCGTAGCACTTATTTGACTCTAACCTTGTGCAACACTTTTGTAATGACTCACAATCGTCATTCTTTATTTTTTTTCTATCATTTGCACAAATATAGAGTGTATAAAAATCCAGTTAGAAGATTTAAAGGTCATCCATGCTATGACGATCCAATACATGATAAAGTTGCATTTGTTATCATAATAAGGACATAAATATAATAGCATGCCTAATATGAATTATATAATTATTTTTACACGGTATATCATTATATTTATCATTCTTGACACAATACACATATAAAGCATGCATAACATTCATTCATAGTATAAATCATAACATCACATCAATAAATGGCATTCATTTAATCGTATCATTTCATTTCATTATTTTTCAGGTAACTCTTTAGGATTTTCTTTGTAACTTAATTACTATTCGTTAATTACATAACATTCTTATTTTCTTTCTTCCTTGCATTCATTAACATTCTTAACATTTCTTTCTTTCATCATTATCATATAATGTTGAATTCATCTTCTTTAATATTATTATATGACATCTTTCATTTTAATTACTTAATTGAAGACATAAGGTATCATAGTTATATTGGCTAACTAGGCCATGAAGACACAATGTTCATAAGAATTTTTAAAAGCCATGTGAGTGATGCCATTTTCTTTTTTTTTTTTTTGAGAAATCTCAATCACCATAAAGTAAAAAACATTACTGACCATATTTAACTTTAATGAGTGTCAATATATGTTCTTCAATTAGGTACTTGATTAATACATATATAAATTGTCTAATATAAATTTCATCTTTTAGTCTAATTATGATTGAGCATCGCAATACGATATCTAGGTGATCATCATTACATAATTCATGGTTTCATAGATAATAAAAAAAATATAAAACATGAACATTTATAACCATTAATTGTTAACATATCATTAGACTTCTAACTAAATCAATTTAACATTGCATACATATCATCATGAACATTAGTGAAAATTTTCTTTCGGTATCCATGAATAATATTTCACACCCATGAATAGTGCTCATCATAGCCTTGAAGGTTATCTATTATTCACGGACGTGAGCAAGTGCATTCAACACTTGATCGCTCATAGACATAACACGGGTTATTGAGTGTCAATGTCCTTTGTTACCATCCAAAGGCGGAGCCATATGCTTGCATGTGGGTGCAAGTGCAGGCACTAAAATGATTATATAATAGTAATTAGTGTAACATTTTAACATGTAGTTCCATTGTTGTAGTGGATTTGTGCATGCATCAACGCTCTTGGATTCCTAGGATTAAGTCCACTATCAAGTATGTGTATCACTTAATTTTTTTTGTCCCTCCGCCATTGTTACGATCGTGAGAAAATTCATCACGGACATGAGCAATATCTCTTTAGAACTTAGCAATTCATGATCATGATTGCAAGGGTTTCGCCCATTCTTGCATCTACTCACTCATGGTTGTGACTCTTGGAGTCGCACTCATGACGTGAGTTTATTCGATTTTTCTTATATGAAATCATGGTTTTTTTAGGTACAATCTTTGAAAGGAAAATTATGTAGAACAATAAGACTATTATAAAATAGAACACTTGACACCTAGTATATAAAAAAATCATAAAAATATGACTTGAGACATATGAATTATCACAAGATCCAACCCAAGTTCATTGTAGGGAGTCTCTTTGCGTCTCGCAAACATCTGTCCCCATCCGTTCCTCAAACAGCTGCACGTGTCGGATCTCATAAATCAAGAAAAAAGTGGACACCCTCAATCTTTCATTATTATTATTATTATTATTATTATTATTATTATTATTATTATTATTATTATTATTATATATATATATATATATATATATATTTATAACTTTTAAAGTTAAAATGAAACCAGGGTTATCAAAACTGGACCAAACCGGCTGGTCTGACCGTCAACCAAATCCAAAAATGGTCTATAACATGATCCAAAACTGAATATGCAATCAGATCAGATTTGATCGGTCAAGAACCGATCAAAACTAACTAAGATTAGTCAAAAGTGGGAAATCGGGCAGAACCAAAATTTTGAATCATATAACTATTTTAGTATTTTATTTGATAAAATTGTTATTTTAAATTGAAAAAATATTTGAAGATGGACTTTTCCAATGGAAGAACTTTTACATGTTGGTCTGTTAATCTCCTCCTCAATTAATAATTGTCCACTTTCTTCCACATTTTACTATTATCAATGTGGGATTATATGTGTATACTAATATGTTTGTTTATTTTTTCCCTAGTTTAGAATTTGTTAAATTTTAAATTTTATATTAGGTAGTAGATTATGTTTTTTATTTAAAATTTTCAATGTCATATATGTATATAATATAAATTAATATTGTATTTACTATAATATATAAATTGGTTAGGATGGAGCCATGGAGGGGTGAACTTGTATAATATACAAATAGTACTATAGTATAATTAATATATAATACAAAAATAAATTTAATAAAATTTAAGTGTATATATATATATATATTTGATCATAATAGTTTTGAATTTGATATATGTACATTACTAATTTAATATAAAATATATTATCTTATTATAGCATTTGACATGAGATTTATTTTTTATGAATTTATAATTTACAACTTTTTTCTTTCATATAATTGAATTTTGATATAATGAAAGTACATAATTAAAATAAGATAGCTTAATTTAGTTTAATATATTAAAATAATGTTTTATTATTATTTGATTTGACCGATATGAGATGGACATTCGAATCGTTGACGTTTTGACAAAAAAATTTCTTTGCTATCATGGTTTCCTCCGGTTGTAACGTTTAAAAACCTTGACCCCTTAATCAAACTATTGAGAGTGAAGTGAGAGATGGACTTTTCATTATAAACCTTTAGGATTTTGATTAAAACATCTTTCTCTTCTTGACTTTTTTTTGTCCTCATTCTTCCTTATGCTATAGGTTTACATATAAAAAATGTAATTATCCAAAAAATATAATATTAATATTTTCTCCACGAAACATTAATATTATCACTTGGCTTCCCATTAATTGATAGATAATGCAAGCAATGCCCATGAACCATGGAGTTGACATTTTAGTTGAAACTTTCTTTCAGCTGTACCATTTGTGTCACCATTAACTTATTCCTTATGAATCGCGTGCTTACCACTTTTTTTCAAATGATGGATAAGATAGTTGGATATAACTAATGTTTTCATAATTGGATCGACGATCGGATCAGACTCTTTATCGGGTCTTGGTCGGACCGATCCGATCGAGTTTGATCGGATTGAATCAGATTTTATTAAAAAAATATTATTTATAATAATTATAAAGATATAATATAAGTTATATAATGTAGTATATGAATATTCTAATAATAACCTATTAAAAATATTAAAATATAACATAATTTATATTTATTAAAAGTTTTAATAATGATTAACATATAATATAAATATATTATTATTAATTTAATATCTATTATTTATCGATGATTGATGCTATATTTATTAATTTTATCTTAGATTATTCTTTTTTTTCTTTAACACTTTCATTTTTATTTCCTTTTTTTATGCTCTTTGATAATTTTTCGTTTTAATGTTATTAAATTTTAAATACTTATCTTTTTTATTTCAATTTCTATTTAATTTTATACATATCACAATCCCTCCTTTTTTACATTTCTCATACTCCTTTCCTTTTTCTTTTTTAACTTTCCTATTTTTGTCATTTTTTTAATTTTATTTTTTAAAATTTAAATTGAACCGGATTGAATCGGTTCAATCAGTTTTTCTCGATTCAACGTCAAAAATAATTTTGAACCAAAATTCTAGCCGGTTCGTAGTTTTGAATCGACCGATCCGATCAGTCTTGATAACATTGGATATAACAAATCCAAGAATTTTTATGTCATATTTTTATATTTAAATATATTATTTAAAATAAGAAAGATTCCCGAATAAAATGGATCGTCCATGCAGTCATGCAAAACTTATGTGTGAGCATATTCTCCTAGTAGAAAATCTGTATTACGAAAATATAAAATAAAATATACCACAATAAAAAATTAAAATAATTAAAGCCACTAGAGCTAGAAGCTTTAATCGCATCTAAACACTCATTAGGCTTAGAAGTATCTGGATTGAAGGGAAAGGAAATGTAAATACTAACGGAGAAGAAGGATTTTTTTTTCAATTATAAAGGGAAGTATTCACGGAAAAGAGAAATAAAAAAATAAAGGGACAAATGTTTCACAAGTGGTAACAAAATTTATTTATTTTTCATCAAGTCAAGAGTGTATCATCCCATCCTAATGTGAAAAAAATGACTTCCGTTCCTAACAAAAAATAATAGATTTAATGGAGCTCCTAAGTCATATCCACTAAAGTGGGGAGGAGCCTGCTACCTTCTATGGTATCCGTCCGAGCTTGTGATTCAACGGGCTTGTGATTCAACGGTTCAATCCTCTGAGCCGGCCGGATGAATGTGAGTTTGCTTTCTCTCTCCTCTCGTTAACATATTTATTCTCTTTTTATGCCCTAGCCACACCTCCCCACCTCCTCCCCTGCTGCCACCCTCCTCCTCGCCCGGCCACCCAACCTCGCCGTCGTTGGAGCGAAGAGAAGCAGAAGATTAGACAAGGAGGCTCAACATTCGATGAGTTCTCATTGCTCTACCATCGATCGTCCTTGCTACCTCCTTGCTCTCTAAACCACCTAACCTTGCCGTCGGTGGAGCAAAGAGATGTTGGAGGTTGGATAAGGAGGCACCCATCAGCATTTGGCAACAAACCAACATGGAGGGAAGAGACTATCAGCATTCGCCATCGGTCATTGGAGTAGGACCAAAAAGGCATTCTGATCGGCACCTATGAGCAGAATCTATTTACTTCACTTTCCTTGTTAGTTGTTTTTGTTTTTTTTTCTTATTTTTTCCTTCACCAGGTGAGAATTAATCTCGTATCTTTGTATGTTTTTGCAAGAATGTTCAATACATCATCTGATTTGAAAACTTGGGAATGCTCTTGTGGATAACAAAATTGGTGATTAGTTTCAAAATCAATTTGTTATATTTTCACAAAAGAGGAGAGATAAGAGAGATGGTCGGCAATGACGAGATTCATGCGAGAAGACGAAGCAATGTGTGGGTCTGCTCGCGAGGATCAAAGGTTTGCTGGTAGCAAAATTTCAGAGGAGAGAGAGAAGACGCACAATCAATTCTTGTATCTTATTTTAGCTCGTCCGATTCAAAAACTTGAACTATCAAAATATGACTAAAAAATATATCTGAACCGTCCGCCATAGATCCCACTGTCCATGCATATCCAATGGATATGACAATAAGCAGGAGGCTCCTATCCATTTGAGTGGGTAGGAGCTCCATTGAATTCAAGAATAATAGGCGGAATAATATGAATCTATTCAGACGAGCCAGTGGAATTATTTTTATATACTTGGGCTTTTCTCTTACTTTAGAAAAATATTGTACCTTAAAAATGTTTGCATGTGTTCAAAAGTGTATTTTGAATTCATTTTGTTACACATGGAATCAAGTTTACTTATTTTACTTTTTCATATTCTAGTTTTAGTTAAGTAAAAAAAGTCACTTGACTTGCCCCAACTCTATCCATCAAGAAACTTTAGGGACCTCTTTATTGTATAACTTAAACAGTGATAGCCTAAATTAAAGGTGAAAAAAAAATAGAACAGTTTAGATAATGGAGCATTTAACCTTATATAAAAAAGTACATATGCTGATATGTGAAAAGCATTTCGGTAGAAAAAAAATACTATCACTTGAATATCTGAGTTAGATTAATTAAACTCAATGAAAGAGATTTCAATTAGTTTATCACATAAAAATTTATAAAAAAAATGTTCAACTTTTTTTTTTTGTAAATTTCAGTTACATTATAAGAAAAAAGGGGATACGTTTGAGAATTACATTAAATCAAAAAACGTCCATGTAAACATCAAGGACCATAATCTTTTCTTCTATTGCACTCGTTCGATTGAAGATCAATGGCTCAGATTTGCCGATTTTTCTTCAATTATTTTTAGAGATAACCCTACCCACGAGCTCGTGGCACATCCCTCTCTCCTCACTTTCTTCTCTCAACTCTTCGTCTGCACCCCTCGCCCGCCAACCCGTGATCCGGCCGCCGACGCGAGGACGCCGACCGCCGGCCAGATCTCACGCAGATCTGCATCCCCCGGCTGCCCGTTGTGTCCTCCGACCAGATCTGAGTGATCTCGCCGCGATCGCCCACCACCGAGCACCTTGATCTCGTTGAGCGCGCCTGCCGCTGCCGCCGCCCTCGATCTCGCCCGTCAGATCTCTGGCCAGATCTCGCGCAGATCTCCCTCAGCCACCCGCTATGACCTCGGGCCAAATCTCGCGTAGATCTGCGTCCCCGACTGTCGCCACCGAGCACGATCATCTTCATCGATCTTGCGATCTGTCACCGCCGAGCAAGACCATCTCCACCGATCTCGCGACTCGTTGCCTCCGAGCAAAACCATTTCTGTCGATCTCGCGACCTGTCACCGAGCATGACCATCTTCGCCAATCTCGCGACCCCCCGCCGCAACCCCACTCGACCATCTCTGCCGATCTCGCGACCCATTGTCGCCGAGCACGACCATCTCCGCCGATCTCGCGACCCGCCGCCTCCGAGCATGACCTCCAACGTGAGGAGATGCCGCCTATCTTGCGCACACCCACCCACCCACCCACCACCACCACCCCTCGGCGGAGCCTCATGCCGTCGACCGCACGCACCCGTGACCCCCGCAGATCACACTCGCACGCACTCCGTCGACCACCTACGCCAAATGCACTCCGTCGACCCTGCACAGTGGTGACATCCATCGATCGAACCCCCTTACGCCGCCGACCGCACACAGCCACCGACCCCTCACAGCGACCCCCACCGACCACACACAGCTGCGACTCCGCCGATCTCATTTTTTAATCCATGTTAATCCTTCGCCTGTAAATTTTTGTTATTTAATCGATGTTATAAACTAGTTGATTAGTTACACTTTTGTAAAATTTTTGGTGTCAATTTATGTTGTAAATTAGTTAAAAACGTTGAGAATATCAAAATGTTGAGGGGGTTTTTTCGTCCGCATTTGTGCAATGCTCCTAGAACGAGGGTCGACGGAGTGCATTCGGCGTAGGTGGTCGGCGGAGTGCGTGCGAGTGTGATCTGCGGGGGTCACGGGTGCGTGCGGTCGGCGGCATGAGGCTCCGCCGAGGGGGGTGGTGGTGGGTGGGTGGGTGGGTGTGCGCAAGATAGGCGGCATCTCCTCACGTTGGAGGTCGTGCTCGGAGGCGGCGGGTCGCGAGATCGGCGGAGATGGTCGTGCTCGGCGGCAATGGGTCGCGAGATCGACAGAGATGGTCGAGCAGGGTTGTCGGGCGGCGGCCGCACAATCCTCACGAAGGTGAGGGGTAGCGGAGAACGCGGCGGCAACCACATAAGGTGATGACAGCCGCTCAGTCCTTTCGAAGGCGACGGCGGCGAGGGGTGGCGGAGAACGCAGTGGCGGCGACCACAGAAGGTGGCGGTGGCGGCGAGTGGGCGAGGCGGCGGCGGTTGCAAGTGTGCGAGGTGGATTGGGTGAGGAGGTCGCGGCGAGTGAGCGAGGCAGTGGTGTGGGGTCGGCGGTCGTCAAGGTCGACGGGGTAAGCAGCGGTCGGCGTGTGGCAGTGGTGCGGGGTTGCGGCGGGTGTCAGCAATGGAGCTCAATGGGGTCGCGGAGGTAAGCAAGGAGGTCGATGATGGTTGGATCTGGCCCCCTCATGGGCAAATATGTTGCGGAGGTCGGCCGAGGTCGCGGCGGAGGTTGTCGCGGAGGTCGGCGACGATTGGATCTGGCGGACGTAGCTGCAATGGTCGTCAGGGTGGCAGCGTCGCGGATCTGCGTAGATCTGGTCGTAGCGCGGCGGCGTGCCGCGAGGAAGTCGATGGTCGGCCGTCAGTGAGGAGGTCGAGTGCCATCGTGGAATGCCTATGAAGTCGGTGGTGGGCGAGGAGAGAGAATGGAGGAGGAAAAGTAAGAGTTGGGAGAGTGCATTAGGGTTAGGAAAAGAAATTATGAAAAATAATGGTCGATCTGAGCCGTTGATCCACCATCGAACGGCCGGAAACACTCACGTGTTATAGGTCGTTGATCTATCATTTGATGGTGAATATTTTGGGAGCACCCCATTAAACCCTTCTATTAAAAACAAGATGCTTGGAAAAAGTGAGTCACATGATATACACACACAATTATTTATATGCACAATATAAATCAACATATATCATTATCCTCTTATATAAAAATGAAGTATATTGAAAGAAGGTGCCCCAAATAATACGTGGATCCACTTTTTCAGGAAAAGAATGCCGATCCAATGGATAATAAAGTGATAGACATAATAGATTAATTTGGGACATTTTTCATGTATCAAAAGAAATGAAATTTTTATTTCCATGCTTCACTAGGAACTTGGCAATTATTTTTTTATTGGTAATGATACCCCTTATTAAATTAAAAATAAATAAATGGGCTAATTAGTGATGGAACCGAGCCACCAGAAAGGCCCAGGAGAATACGCAACTGCAGCAAAACACCATGCAGCGCCCAACCCTAACAAAGTTACAAAACCCTACTAAGATTGCCGTCGGCGTTTGTTTTCATTCTCCTCCCGTTCCCATTCGATTCCGGAGCGAAGCGAAGAGCCGCCATTGCCGGAGAAGATGAAGACGATCCTGTCGTCGGAAACCATGGACATACCGGAGGACGTCAAGGTGAAGGTGAAGGCGAAGGTGGTGGAGGTAGAAGGTCCCCGCGGCAAACTCGTCCGCGACTTCAAGCACCTCAACCTTGACTTCCAACTCATCCAGGAAGACGATGGAAAGCGGAAACTGAAGGTGGACGCCTGGTTCGGGTCGAGGAAGACGACGGCAGCTATCCGGACGGCTATTAGTCACGTCCAGAACCTTATCACCGGCGTCACGAAGGGCTACCGCTACAAGATGCGGTTCGTCTATGCCCATTTCCCCATCAATGCATCCATCACCAATGGGAACACCTCCATCGAGATCCGCAACTTCCTTGGCGAGAAGAAGGTGCCTTCTCCTCCCTCTCTACTGGTTATCATTACAGTTTTCTTTTAGATAATTTTGCATAAGAAATATGTGATTAAAAATCAATTTAGAGAGAATAACGTACAATAGGCAGCAAAATTCGAACTTTCGTTATATTTCGTTTCAAACGATTTTGTGAATGGCATAGTTTGTCACCTTACACCTTGGTTAAATTATGGGCCTGTATGAATTGGGATTTATCACCAGTTGTATTTAACAACTCAGATATGTTGAGCATGAGATGTATGCAATGTAGCTATTTATATTTAAAATTTTTTTTGGTTGCCTGTGATATAAAGATCTTAAGCTGCATAAATTTGTTTCTTCAAGTTTTACTCTTTGATGCATAGCCACATTTTTTGTGAATGAGAATATGGCTTGCCAGGTTTTTAGTGTGTGTTTACATCATTCCTAAGCAATCTAGCAATTTCCAGCCTTTGTGCTTTCAAGGTTTAGATTATAATCCACTTTTGCTTATGTCATTAAAACTATGTTTGTGCTGATGTTTCATTTTGAAATTCATCTCTATTTTTCGGTGTTAGAAATCTTGTTTCCTTGATATCAACTCATATCGTTTGAGGCAGATTTTTAGCTTAAGAACTTGGCTTCAAGATTTCATAATTTCCCACAGAAATCATTGCTCTCCAGCTTGGATTGATATCCTAGATTGCATAATCTTCTAGTTTTATTTTGTCTTTTTTATCAAATTGATATGCTTGAGCTAGGATGGGTATGCAAGGTAGTTGTTGCCTATGTAGTTGAGGGTTCAACCAACTTGCCAAAGTATATGTAGTACAAGCATCGTTGTGCCTACAGTTGACTAGCTAGTAGCAAGGTGATCCGGTGACAAATCGGAATTTGAAGGGTGATGATAAGGTTATTAAGTTTTTGTGATAGGTTTGGTTTTGCATTTAACTTTATGACATCTGCATCGAATTGTGAATGCAATGTATTATAGGTATGTCTTTCTTCTACAGAGTCCATTCCTCCAACAGTTGAACTGAATCAGGAAATACTTGTAGTGCAAACATGCAATCCTGAAGCTTCATGAATGTGAAGTCATTCAGTTTGAATTTTCATAACTTTTCAAGAACTCTCATAGTTGAATTTTCACAATTTCTATTCCAGCTTTTAAGAATTTGTTTGCATCTTTTATAGTTTTTACTATGTCAATAGGTAGATGACTAGCAACAATAGACTCGTCCTTTTACTCTTTAAAAAACTTATCAAGAACTCCCTGATAATTAGATAATAAATGGTAACTGTGTGAGTGCATCTCAACTTGCATTTTCAATGAGCTTTCATATATGAATAGAATTGGAAAAAATATTTAGAATGTTTGAGTAATCGAGTTGAAAAGTGATGTGCATTTTATCTTTATGACTTGTTGAATCGCTCATTTCAGTTAGTTAACGTATGCCTCTATTTTATACTTAATAGCAGGTTTTTTGCTGCAATTGGCAAGTTGTCTTTACAGCTCCAAAGAAAAAGAAATGATTCTAGATATTGGCTTTATATCTTTTAATTCATCTGTTAATTCAATCCACTATCTGTTGATAACTTTTGTGCCTCCACATCTTCTATGTTGCCTGCAGCAGCATTCAAATGCCAATTCAGTTTATATTAGTAATTACTCTAGAAACTATGGAAATTGTAAGTTTACATAACATAGTTTCTACTTTGTTTCTTGTTTTATCCATGCTGCTGTTTGTATTAAGCCGTCAGAAACATATTCTGTATTATCTTTAAATAAACAATGTTATTCTTCAGAAAGTGTTACACTACTGCTGTATGTCCCCCAGATTGCATTTCAGGACATTCTTTTGACTGCTTTCTCATATCATAGCTTGTAACAGGTTCGTAAAGTGGACATGCTTGAAGGGGTAACGATTTTAAGATCCGAAAAGGTCAAGGATGAGCTCATCCTTGATGGCAATGATGTTGAACTTGTTTCCCGCTCTGCTGCTTTGATTAATCAGGTGAAGATTTTGTTAATTACTTTTCATCTTCTTGATTTCAGCTTAATATCGTGTAAAATGTAGATTAAAAATCTAACACTGTCTGTTTACTACAGAAATGTCACGTGAAGAACAAGGACATCAGAAAGTTTTTGGATGGTATCTATGTTAGTGAGAAGGGGACAATGGTTGATGAATCATGAGAAAAAAACTTGCTAGGAGATTCTATCAGCAACTAGATGTACGATGTTTTGATTAAAACTTGATGTTAAGATTGTTCCATTTACTTTCAAAAATTTTAAAATTCCTTTAGTATTCCTGTTGTCATTTTTGGATTAATACCATTTTTATTTCTTAGCTGTCATATACTTATTGTCCAATTTTTTTGCATGTCTTTTGTGCTCCCTCGTTATTCCAGTTAACTATTCATAATTAACAGTTTTGTCTTGCTAAAACTGGTTGATAGTTGCTATTGACGGTTCGCCTTTTGTGAGAGATCATAGTTGTTTCCTCTAAAAAAAAAAAGATCATAGTTGTTGGGAGAGTTTATAATTGGCCAGTCATCCTTCATGAGCATGGTGAAACGCACGTCTCTCTTTTTTTTTTTTGAAAATGTAGATGTCAAATATATTGATTTGAACTGTCCTGGTACAAAATAATTTGGAGGCCCGGCGAAGGGTTGTCCTCCCAAAAAATATAGTCAGAAATGCGTTTGCCTAGCTTAGCAAGGTAATCAACGTGATTAACATGTCTATGACAGTGAGTACATTTAAAGTTTTCAAAAGATGTCAAAATGTATTTGATCTCCTGAATGAGATTCCAAAGCTTCCAAGGTGCCTCCATTTTTTTATTAGTGATATCAACAAAAACAGTAGAGTCAGATTCCAAAATGATATTTTGAAGTCGCAATCGATTGGCAGCACGCAATCCCCCTAAAGCGCCAAAGGCCTCTGCTTGAAGCACAGAAGTAGCCTTGCAATTGTTGGAATATGCACATAAGAGAGTGGCATTAGTATCTCGTATTGTAAAACCCTCGTCGCTGGTCAAGGTCCGACGACAGAAGGAGCCATCGGAATTGATCTTGAACCAATAAGCCGGCGGGGTTTCCTAGTGAATAGGTAATCTGTTCTGGGGTTGAGTGAGTGTGTGCAAGTGATTTGCCTTAGATCTGTGTATCTCATGCTCCGAATACCAGGCCATAACTCGCACCCAAAGCGAATCAACGGTTGCCCGTCGGGAATCAAAGTGGAAATCATTTCTCCTTTTCCAAATAGACCAATGAGAAAAAGCAATCAAGGACAAGAGCGTGGTCTTAGAGTGTGAAGCAAGATCAGATCCTTCCAAAGTCTAATTACCAAGATTTCAAGATGGAAGATAACGAAAGGTATAGTTGAGTTTGGACTGCACAAGATTCCAGTAATTAGTAGCATCAATACAACTATAAAAGAGGTGTTCAATTGTTTCAGGTTATGAGCGGCACAAGGGACATAGAGAATTTTGATTGGGAAGGAACTGAGTGAGCCAAGTTAAAGTAGATAAACGACGGTGAAAGAGCTTTCATAAGAAAATTTTAATCTTTTGCGAGATAATAAGCTTCCACGTTAGGTTCCAAATAGGCCCAGGTTGATCAGTGAGAGAGTTGTGGCGGCATAAGGAGCGATAGACAGATTTGACAGAAGCTTTGCTAGTGAAATCGTGTACCCAATACCACTTATCATCATAGGCAACAGAAGTAAGAAAAATAGAAGCAATTAGATCAGCAAGAGACGAGCCAAAATATAGATATAAAAGATTAGTATTCCATTCCTTGTTAGGCAAAATAAAGTCACTAATCACCATCGTGTCCAGCTGCATATCCATATTAACATATGTTGGTTTAAAGAGAAGTGGAGTACAAAAGATCCAGGAGTCACTCATTACCTTAGTAGTTAAACCATTACCAATGTATCTTTTAAGGTCATGTCTAATTTGAGTCTTAAGAAGGAGCCTCTAACACCAGGAAGGTTGCCTCAAGGGGAAGTACAGTTCCATGGATGATAATCTATGTATTTGGCTTGAATTAATCGTGTCCAAGGAGTGTCAATTTGATTCAGTAGAGCTAGGATACGCTTGGCCAATAAAGCATATCTTACATTATGGATACTCCTAACCCCTAAGCCACTTGTCCAACACGGTTTTTGGATAGTATTCCATAACACCATGTGAACACCATTGCCATTGCTCTTGTTTTTCCATAAGAAACTTCTGACATTTTTTTCAAGTGTATCTAGAAGACCCTCTGCAATGTACATTGAGCTCATGGCATAATTAGGCATGGTACTGAGCGCAGACTTAATTAATACGACTTTCCCTGCCACATTTAAAGTTTTAGCCTTCCATCCATCAATGCGAGCAATGGACTTATCAATGAGACCCTATTGTTGGGAGATAGACACATACTTATTGGAAATTAATGCCCCAAGGTAAGAGAAAGGTAGTTTACCTTGGCGAATACCAAGGGCTTGTATGATTTTCTATTTTCTTCTACTATTAAGAGCTTTAGGTAGATAAATCTCAGATTTCAAGAGATTAATGACCTGGTTTGTGAGGTGATTATATAGCTGAAGGGTATCCTTGTGACATTTACAATTTTTAAGATTGGCAGTAACATTGATAAGTAAATCATCAGCATAGAGCATATGACTCAAAGAGAAATCGTTAAGAGTGAATGGAATAAGGTGGCCCATATTGACGGCATCATTCATAAGCGTTGTGAGCACCTAAGTTATGATTATGAACAGATAGGGAGATAATGGATCTCCCTGCCTCACCCCACAATGATTCTTGAAGTAAGGGGAGGGAGTTCCGTTGACCTGGCAGGAAAACATAGGTGATTCTACACATGCCATAATCCAATCAATAAAAGATGGGGGATAGTTCATGCAAGTGAGAGCAAATTTGATACCATACCAACTGACCCTATCAAATGCCTTGTTCATATCTGCCTTTATAATCATAGTTTTTTTCTTACCCTTGTTCATAGAATGAGTTATTGCCTGACTAAGTAAGATGTTATCCTGAGTTGATCTATCAGGAAGAAAAGCAGATTGACATTCATCGATGATGTTTTCTAATGTGGGTTTAAATCTTTTGGCTAGTAGTTTAGCAATGACTCTATAGATTATATTGCACAAGGCAATAGGTCGGAAGTCAGTGACTAATTCTGGATTTGATTTTTTAGGAATGAAAATAAGAGATGTAAGGGTCCAGACTCTAGGAAGATGTTTAGTTTGAAAAAAGTTTTGAATCTCAACAATAATATCTTTTCCAATAATATTCCAGTTCGCCTTGTAGAACTCAAGCGTGAAACCATCCGGCCCTAGGGCCTTCCTAGGAGATAAAGACCACAGGATGTTGACTATTTCTTCAACAGTGATTGGAGCAATCAAGTTATCATGGTGAGTAGATTCTAACACAGGTAAGGTAGGCCAGGAGGATACAGGTATATCAGGTTGGGCATGAGTCCTCCAGAGATACTTGTAATGCTCTACAAAAGCCCTCATGATGTCATTTTCATTTTGTAAGGTCTCTCTAGAATCAGTTTTGATGGATTGTATTATGTTATTATTATACCTAATCATTGAACTGATATGGAAGAACCTTGTGTTCTTGTCCCCATCTTTGATCCAATTTATTCTGGATTTTGACCACCATTTGATAGTTATTTGTCTAAGGATTGCCGCATGATGGTGATACAAAGATCTAAGTTTCCCAAGCTCATGATCAGATAGTCCAGAGGACTCGTCCTTAAGTTCTAGGATGTTAATCTAGTGATTGATGTCAGAAGCTTTGGTCTCAAGATGGCTAAGATGCTTCTTATTCCGGTGTAATATTTTTTGCTTGATTTCCATGAGGGATTTGTGTATGGGTGTATTAGGTAATCTTTTATCCTAGATGTTTTTAACAATCTGCTGGGCCTTCGGATAGTCTACCCAGAAGGCCTCATATTTGAATTGATGATATTTCTTCTTAACAGAGTTGGAACTTAGGAGAATCAGATTGTGATCAAAGGTGCATCTGGGAAGTGAATGTAAAGTTAAGGATGGATATTTTAATAGCCACTGCGAATTTACAAAAAACCTGTCTAACCTACACCAAATTCTAACAAGACATGTTCTATTATTGCACCAAGTATATTGAACACCCCGGAATGGAATGTCAATTAGGCCATGGGTATTAACTAAGTTATGTAAGGCTTGTGTAGAGTTGGTAAGGGAGAAAGGACGACCACCCTTCTTATCTACAATATGCAAACATGTATTAAAGTCACCAATTATAGCCCAAGGAAAGTCAGATATCTATAGCATGGCCAATTCGCGCCAAAGTCTTGTTTTAATATCAGGCACAGTACTAGCGTACACACAAGTAATAAGGAAAGAAAAGGAATCAAAAGTCACGACAGCATGTAAAAGTTGGGCGGAAGTAGATATTAGAGTTACCTTAATAGCGTTACTTTTTGGTCAAGCAAGTAAAATGCCTCCGGACGAGGAAGTACCTGGGGCAGCAAAATATTCCCAATTCTTACCTAAGCGTCTAGCAATGATCTTAGAAGCATCAGCATTGGCGTGGGTTTCCTGCAAAATTAGTAAATCTGGCTTGTGCTCTTTTGTCAGATTGGCGAGGCGGTCACGGATGCGGCTGCGCATGGCCCCTCGGCAATTCTAGGACATAATTATCATTTATTGAGATCCAGCCCTCCCGGGCGAGTACCAATCATCCGGGAAGGACCCTGCAAATCCAAGCGAGTAGTATTAGTACCGGATGTAATACTAGATTTTTTACCATTACCTTTCACCTATGGAGCCTTTCCTGCCTTCTGCTTCTTTTTTGGTTCAAGTACAAGCACCGGCTTCAGAGTGTGTATTCTTTCTTTCTTTTGCTCCGTACACGGTGGGGGAACAAGATCAAGATCTTCCCTGCCTCCGAGTCCACCTGCGAAGAATCTGCCAGAGACGCCGGTCGTGGAGGCGAACTGCGGCCAGCAGCTTCAAATATCGCCTTCACATGGTCCACTAATGTGCCGTGATCGCGTCCAATCGTCGGCATAGAAGGAGGTGAGGATGTGCCCAGTGGCCCCGGAATGTAGGATGGTGATTTGGTGTAATGTGGAGGCGGTAAGGGGGCTGAGGCCGGGGTCGAGTGGAGAAGGGATGCAGAAGGCGGCACGGTTAGGGATTTACCCGATAATGGTGTGGAATTGAGAGTACACTTGGTGATCGTTGGATTGACGGCTGGTACAAGTGGAAACGTGGTTGGATCCGGGCAGCACACGTCAGCGATCCAAAGGCATCTGACGCGTGAGGCAAAGAAAACACATCTTCAGACTCAAGGCACGGTGGTGATGAACAGGTCAGCAATCCATGATGTTCCACACCGATGGCACACGTGTTCACTTCCTGAGAGAGAGGTAAGGGGATAGTGTTAATCGGACCGTTAGAATTTAAGGAGGCGATCCGACCGTTACGAGATGTGTGAGAGGAGCGATTGAGATCATTCGGCAGGGGGCGGTTCAGCTGTCGAGCCGGTCTAGGGATCGTCCGGTTTGCCTGCATCACCGGTTCATGGATCGATCCACGATGTAGCGGCGGCGCACGAAGCCAGGGGCCAAAGAGGAGCACCTGCTCCGGCAACGACGATGACTGAGCGCACGATTCCAATCGGTGGCCGATGTGTCCACACCTGAAATAGAAAAGAGGCAATTTCTCATAGAGAACACGTTGAAATACTTTCGTACCGTCAGGATTAACGATCCAAACTCCCTGTTTGAGCGGATCGGCGTAAGAAAGTTCAACACAAGCCCTAGCCATGCCGACAGTTAGCGATTGCTCATCCACAGCAAGAGGGGTTCCAAACATGACCGCGATCCGGAGCATGGAATCCCGATTGATCATCTCGTAAGCTAGCCCCGGGAGTTGAATCCAAGTCGGGAACGCTGACGGAGCGTCGTCCATAGGTCAGAAAAGAGGCTTTGCCACCGCGAGATGAAGAATGTGGCCCTTAAAGTTCCAGGGACTCTGCGAAAGCACCCGTAATCATTCATCAAGATCGTCAAAACAACAGATATAGTAATTGTTACCCAAATAGGTCACACGCATAGGACTCTGAAGATTCCACAATGCCGGCAGATCCAACTGAAGGGAAGTCGTCTCCGCGTGCGGCCTGACAAAGCGGCAGAGGAGCCTGCACTGGATATTTGCCGCACGTTGCTCAGTCTTCGAGCTAGGGATCGTAACCATAGTCGAGATGTTTTCCATAAGTTGTCAGAGTTGACGTGGGGAGGGGCCGATGGAGTCGAGAGTGGTGACATAATCCGGCGATTGCTGTTAGGGAGGGTATGGCGCTGAACGACTGCCGCCCAAGAAGGCGGAGCCACTTGGCTGGAAACTGGGGGGAGAGGGGATGGTGGTTCGCCGAGCAGAGGAGCAAGTTCTCCATCGCCGGGGGCCATTGGAAGTAGATCTGATTGTAGGGAAGTTAAATGGGGTCTGGATGTAGCTTAGAGAGTCGTGGAAGGAAGGGAAGTCGGGAAACAGGACAGGAAGAGAGCCGCCGGAGCCGGCCACCGGCCAGTTAGGGCAGGACTCCCATCGCCGCACTGCTAGGGTTTCAACGTTGCCTCCCACAAAAGATAAAAAAATTGAAACGCACGTCTCTTTGGTCATCATATTCTTGCTCTAGCCACTGGTGTTGTAGGAGCATCCAATGCCTAAATTTGCACAGTGATGTCTGCCACAATGCGTAATAAAGCTAGGAATGATCATTTAGTTTTATTGCTAAAAAGAGAAAACTGCGGGTAGTGAAGTAAAGCTAGGAATGACATCATGATGTTACATTTTATAGATTTTTTTTTAGAGTTGTTAACATTTTGTAGATATTTTTAATACATTTTTATTTCAACAGTTATAATGGAACTACGGAAGACGAGTGTCTGCTGTAACCATTTTTTTATGACACTCTTATGAGTCATTTTATTTGTCTTGCCTTGATGAATTATGTTTCTAAAAATTATCGCAGAATTTGTTCTCTCAAAAAAAAAATCGTAGAATTTGTCTTCTTTAATCCCCTGAATGAGACTTGGGCATTCTGCACGAGGGGCACTTGGGAGGACAATCGTGCCGTGCAGACAGGAGTTGCGGACAAAATGGTCGACAGATATTTGGGCTGCTGCAATCTTTCATCTACTTTTTTTTCCATCTGTCATATTTGATTTCCATTCAAGTAATATCTCCTTGCCCGTGCATTTTTTGTTTGTTTGTATATTGGCAAAAAGTGACGCTTGAAGCAGCTGCTTCCGAGAATAAAGAAAAAGTAAGATTGGATTATAGGGAATTTAGTGGACTTAAAGTGGAGTGCATGCATTAGGATTTCATTTAGCATAAAGGATGTGCTAAATAAGTTGGGGAATCTATTCGTTGCCCAAACATTGAATTGAGATTTTCCCCCTTCATTTTGCTTTATGTCGAGCACAAGATACCTCATGAATCCTTTGAATAGTTGAATTGGAAATGGGAATAACGAATTCCTCAATTATGAGTATGAAAGAAGACAATGCAAGGCCGAGTAAAATATATTACATAGTAGAGACCTGTCATGTGCCTTTATGTGTTCTCCTTTGCCTCACGTCATGACTTGAGACATCTCCAATGTTTCGTTCCTGCAAATAAAAGATTTGTTAACAGGAGAGTTCTTGTGGAATTACTAGAAGATTTATTCGTGGAACTGCGCAATGTTTAAGAAAGTTATATGTCACGTGTATCGAATTATTAAATGAGGCAATAGAAATTGTATTGTAGCTTTTGCAATTATTCACATAAACCAGAATTCGAACTTATAGACCTTAGTAGTGGATCTTAAATTATTCAAATAATTATGGTTCTCTTATCTAGAAAATATTGTTCGCGTTCTCTTAAAAAATAGGAATTTACGTTTAAGCTTAGTTAGCTGCTCAGTGAAGTCTCTCTGCGGTGAATAATATTATCATTGACAATGGTACATTAACTTTTTCGGTAATATAAAATTAATTATAATAATGTTATAACATGTCAAAAGGTCCTGATTAATTAGTTTAACCGTGGAAGGAGATAAATATTTCAAATTTTGACTTTTTCTTCTTGATAAATGATCGAGATATATAGTTTTTTAAATGTACATATGGCATTAGTGTATAAAAGCCCAAATAATTAATTAAGAAAGCTTTTGATAAAATAATAGATAAACATATCGAGAACAAATCATACCGGAACAATAAATTTTGACATCAATGAAACGTGTATTCTCTCATCAAGCACCCCATGCAAATGGGCAAGCTAAAACACATTATATTCGATGCCCGAACAATGTGGCTAATATTATATTATATTATACGAGCGCATGGCATAGCTTTAAAGATCCTCTATTGCTATTATTTATCATTATTTCTTCCCGACCCTCGGAGGGTTTAAACAGCCACCTGCAGGTTCGCTTTGCCTTGGTGTATATATACAGAGGCATTGCAGCAAGTAAATATCTATACACAAATCAACCTATGCATACTACTTATTTCAAGCAATGTTATGCAATATATTAATTTGTGGTGTGGTTTGATATTGTGAGCGAAATGGTCCGGGACTGCTGCTGCTGCATCGAGTGGAGGCAGGTCGTTGTGATGCTTGCCGTGGACGTCGGCTACGCCGTGATGAACACATTGATCAAGCAGGCACTGGAACAAGGCATAGATAAACTGGTGCTCATCACCCTGCGCCAACTCCTTGCCACTTTGCTCATGGCCCCCCTCGCATATTTCTACGAGAGGTACGTCTTTGTTAGCATGCATGCATGGTAAGTTAATGAATCATTGTGACTGATCAGTATTTTTCTTAAACATACATTACATGTTGCGTTATATATATATATATATATATATATATATATATATATATATATATACATATTTGAAATAAAGTTTCAGAAGTTTCAGTGCCTCATTTGCTTGCCTTTGCATGCGCAGGAAGAACAGGCCAAAGCTCACGTTGGAGATATGGTTGTATCTGTTCTTTGCCTCTCTTTTCGGGTGTGTAGCTAAGGGGCCATGATGATATAGCTCAATTTCTGCACTTTAAAGAGTATTAACTATTGATTATTTGAAGACACGATAATTAATTAACGGGATTGCTGTCTTTTCTTTTCCTGATTTGATCAGGACTACTTTGACGCAGTATCTCTTCTTTCTGGGGATGCATTACACATCGACGACGTTTACATGCGCCTTCCTCAACATCGCTCCTGTCATCACCTTTCTGATATCGTTGGCCATGCGGTGATTTGTTTCCTGAAAATTTATCAACATCTTATATATATACATATGCATGTGGACGTGGATTTCACAATTACAGTTATCCGAGTTTAAGTATAAATTAACATGAAACAATGCATCTTGCAGGCTTAATTAAATTATTAATCATTCCTCTATTAACGTTAATATCCTTTCCTAAGTTTTGTTATTTGTGCACAGAATATATTCATTCTTGCTTCTGCAGGTTGGAGACTCTGAACCTGATGGCTGTAGCTGGAAAGGCGAAAGCACTGGGCACAACTATTTGCCTGGTGGGTGTAGTGCTATTGATGATGTACAGGGGCGCGCCGTTGACCAAAGCACCGGTACAGACGACTCAGCCGACGGCAGCCGAGCAGCTGCCGGGGACGAATGCCGCGCACCATTCACCTGAAGCGTCAGGCAGATGGCTGATGGGATCATTCGCCGCACTCGCCAGTTGCGCCTGCTGGTCGCTCTGGTTCCCGCTGCAGTACAAGCTCGGCAAGAAGTACCCTGCGCTGTACTCGAGCACGGCGCTCATGTTCTTCCTTGGGTTCCTTCAGGCCTTGGCATTGAGCTTGGCCACCAACAGGAGCTTCTCTGTGTGGCTTCTGAAAACGGAGCTGGAGATCGTTTCTGCCGTCTTCTCCGTAAGTACATATCTGATATCATGCATGGTAGAATTAGTAAGTCATCTGCATCTATTCTTAGACACATTTCATTGTGATCAATTTGATGGTGACGCACACAGGGAATAGTTGGGTCTGGAGTTTGCCTCTTGGCGATGTCATGGTGCGTGAAGAAGAGAGGCCCAGTGTTCACTGCAGCATTCACTCCTTTTGTGCAGATCATGGTCGGTGTCCTTGGCATCTCCTTCCTGCATGAACAGATTTATCTTGGAAGGTATGCTTAATACAGAAAACGTTGTGTTTATGAACCTATATTTGAAAAAGAAGATTCATGTGTACTTATCTTGCAGTGTTTTGTGGTCCATTCTGGTGGTGGTTGGCCTCTACCTGCTTCTCTGGGGTAAGAACCTGGAAGCCCGTGGCCTTGCAGTTGCAGTGAACTCTGCAGAAAACAATGGCGAGAAGAGTAACCAAGCGCATGCAGATCATTCGGTGAGCAAAACTGAGGTCTGAAGTATAGATGGATAACATGAAGACAAGTTCTGGCACCTTCTGTAAATAAAATTTTTCGTACTTTGAGAATTTGAATTCTGGCTTCCTCAACGGGAGTGAACTGAAGATTCGGAATTCCACTTTGTTCTAACAGGCGATTGAATTCTGGCTTCCTCAACGGGAGTGAACTGAGGATTCCGAATTCCACTTTGTTCTAACAGGCGACTTCATGCCAAAAAAACTTCTGTCGGTTGCATTTATAATATATATATATATATATATATATATATATATATATATATATATATATATATATGATATGGTAGTTCCGATGATCAAGTTCTAAATCAGCAATTCTCCCAAGATTATGTGTAAAACTTTCATTGTGCTATATTTGCATTAAACAAGAACTAATGGAGATGTTGTACTGTCATACTAGCTATATTACACGCCATTGGATTGAGATCATAATTTGTAAATCTCATATCCAACTGATAATTAAAATTAAGATGATTTTATCGCAATTTATAGAGTTTATATTGTATCATATTTTCTAGGTATACTTTATATAGTTTTTCGCAGCAATCTTTGCAGGAGATTTATTTTATGATATGACCGATTATCGATCATTCAATTTCCATGTATTATGATTATTTAAAGTTGGCACATTTAATTATTCTTTCTTGTTTTCGGTGGAAATAAGGCCGAAGCCCGGGTGTTACATTGCGAAAACTTAATACTTAAAAGGACAGCGTGGGGAACATTTGCCCCAATGATATCTGCAAAAAGGGTGCTCCCTAATGATACAGGAGGAAAGGCAAGGTTGGTCACACCCAAACAGGGATTGAGTCCCCTCTTTGCAAGCCAGTCCGCCGCCATGTTCGCTTCACGACTGGCGTGGAGCACAATGATGTTCCAGTTGTGCGCCAATAGTCTATGGATGCACTGGACAAGCTCGGCGATATGAGGGGCCGCAGTGATGCAGTAGAAAGCAAGCTAGCTCAATCGCCATTAACGAGTCGGACTTGATGTACGCACGCCTGGCGCCGTAGTTCCATATGACTTGGAGTCCCTGAAGGATTCCCTGAAGCTCGGCTTCAATGGCAGTACCAGGCCCGATGTGCTCCATAAAGGCATGCATCCATTGATCAGTGTGACCACAGATGAGGCCTTCGCCACTGCAGCGGTTCCCAGGAAGGTGGCAGCACCGTAACACCTGAGCCACCCCACCTGTAATACCCGGCATCTCGAGGAAAATAAATAAAATAAAGGAAGGACACTTGACACGTGGCAACACTTCATTCCACCTCCATCTCCCATCAGTCTCTCAGCCAACAAGTGCATAAACCTCCAACTTAATTTTTGACTTTTTCCTTTTCATTTCTTCTTTTCTACCTTAAGAACTTTTACCCTAAGATGAGATCAGAGTTTGAGGTAAGCTTCATCTTCTTCTTGGTAGTAGGGTTAAGTTGGGAAGGAAGAAGAAGAATCAAGGGAGAACATTACAAGAAAATTACTTGTTACAGACGGTCCGAACCGTCTGTAAAATGGTCAGATCCGTCGGAAATAACGTTTTACGACGGTTCTTTCGACGGATAGTGTCCGTGCGAAAATGAGGCGTCGCAAACTATTTGCGACGATTATTTTCGAACCGTTGGTATTACAGACGGTCTAGCTGGCGGGCGCTGCCGTCGAACATTGAGTATCGACGGCACGAACCGTCGATACTATCGACGGCACGGGCCACCGATATATATCGACGGTTTAAACCATCTATAGTATCGACGATTCGTGCCGTCGATATTTATCGGTGGCTTGAACCGTCGATACTATCGACAGTTTCAACCATCGATAGATATCGACGGCTTTAACCGTCGATATTATCGATGGTTTAAACCGTTGACAAACTCATATCGACGGTCTTACCCGTCGACTTCACGGGTGATTTTCGACAGCTAAGACCGTCGATAATACTGTACGAACGGTTAGAACCATCGATAAGTATCGAAAAAATCCGTTGTCGATAACCAATTTTCAGCTATTTTCGACGGTTCTGACCGTCAAAAACAAAAAAAAAATAAAAAATGCTGAAATTTAAATGTTCGAACAGATAATCCAACATAATTCAACATTCCAACCATCACATATTTCAACAGATAATAACCATCACAGATAACACAACATCACATAATTCAAACATCACATAACTATCAAATAATACTATCCAAACATCACATAATTCAAACGCCATTCCAAACAAATTGAAGTCTTGGTCACGATGAAGAGCTGAAGTTCTGAAGTCTTGGTTGCAAAACAATTCGAACATCACTGTACAATACATAGAGAATTGAGAAAGTTAGTACCCATATGAAAATGCAAAAAAACATTAATTCGGATTTGAAATCTAATGAAGAGTAAAATCTAAGTTAGTACCCATGTTGATGTCAAAGTGCATATGAATTTAATTAGTATAATGAATCTATCGACACACTTGAGTCTTCTACTCTTTAGTGAGAACATAACTTACCTTTGGCTTAGATAATCTATCGTTAGGTAAAGTAACTAAGTGCAACTCTGACCTTCGACAGTACTCCTTCAAATCTAGTCTCGCCTTCAGGTTGTCCTTTGTTTTACCCTTAATGTCCATTACGGTGTTGAATACATTTTCAAACGCATTCTTCTCAATGTGCATGACGTCCAAATTGTGATGAATCAAACAATCAGACTAATAAGGTAAATCCCAGAATATACTTCGTTTGGTCCAGTTATGACAAACACCATACTCATTGTATGTGACATTTGGGTCGTCGACAATTCAGCATAAAGCATTGGTAATGCGACGTAACTGAGCTCCTGAGCGTCTGACCGGAGCCATGTCTTCTACAAACCTATTCCGTCGAAATGCAATTCGATTATTTCTGTACGAATAATCAGAAGTAAGAAACCTCTATGGCAATCAAACCAACTATTTTTACCCACATTTATCAAAGTGAACGCATCTGAGTGTTCCATGCAACATAGACAAGCTAGTTTCCCTGCGGTCATCCAACCAGACAATATCTCATAGGCAAGAAAATCATTAATGGTCCACAATAAGGCAGCTTTCAAGGTGAAGTTTTATTTGGTCGACACATTATAAATGACGACACCATCCCACAGTTCTTTTAACTCGTCTATTAGAGACTATAAATATACGTCTATCCTCTGTTTAGGACTGTGAGGACAAAGAATAATACATGTAAAAAATATATAAAGTGCAGACATACAAATTCCATGTGGCAAATTATAAGGTCTAACTATGACCGGCCAACAAGAATAAGGAACTGAAGTCTGACCATATGGTGTAAAACCATCCGCGCATAATCCGAGCCTTATGTTCCTTTCATCCCTAGCAAAATCAGGATGCTTACGATCAAAATGTTTTCATGCTTCACCATCCGATGGGTGAAGCATGACACCTTCAGAAGTATTATGCTGTGCATGCCACTTCATTTGCGACGCTAACGCTGTAGACGAGTATAGTCTTTTAAGTCTTGAAATAAGAGACAAATAATGCATTCTTTTCACCACAAAATTTGTATTCATTTAGGTTGATGTCGTCGTCGTAATATAACATATAACCATCACGACAACAATCTATTTTAGTTGAGCCAAGACCAAGTTTACCGACCAATCTTTTTGTCCTATAAAAATTTTCAGGAATGTGAGCCCCAGTTGGTGTGACCTCTTTTAAAATATTTAGAAATGCATCAAAATATGCTTGTGAAATATTATGGTCGGCTTTCAGATTTAACAATCTAATCGCAAGTGATAGTTCATAATGACTTTCACACCCGGACCATAAGGGTTGGCTCGATGCGTTTAGCAAGTCATAAAAATCTCTTGCTTCTGAATTTGGTGCATCTTCATCCTGCTCAAATCTAATATTGCCATACTCAGTTGTAGCTGCGTCATAAACTAACTATTCATATTGCGAAGTAAATCTTGCTTCAGGTTCGACAAAATGGAGACCTGGATTTGGGACCTTGTCGATGGCGCTCCTTCACCTAAATCATCCCATTGCCAATAATTGGGTTTGAAACCCTTTCTATATAAGTGAACCTTAACGGTCTCTAGCGTCTGTAACTTTGTGCTAGCACATTTCAAACAAGGACACCTAATTGTTTCCTCCCGCTGATATTAAAAAGACTGACAAGCCACACTAACATAATAGTCAACGTCATCTATGAATTCTTGTGTCAAAACTCTACGATCAGGATTATTTCTATTGTACATCCATCGACGATCGTTCAAGTATGACATAATGTCTGCATTATTTGCAAATCATAAAAAAATTTGGTGATACAAAATTTACGTCATGCATGTATAGCGGATAAATCATAAAAAATTTACGTCATTTAGAGTCACAGCGACAAACTACAGTCATGGATGTATAAGGAAAGAAAAAAGGTTTATGAAACAACAGTCACGCATGTATAGCGAGCTGAAATACTTGATTTTCCAATAATGGAAACAAATGCACAATAAAACATACAGAAACCTAGGAACTATGCTCTGGTTCAGATGTAAATTCAGGAGCATTCTACATAGGCATATGATCCCATGTGCAAGCAAAATCTACGAATGGATTCAACTTTCACAGAAAGTCATAAACTTTCGATTTATGGATATGTACAAGCACCATGTATTTGAATTGAATTGCAGCATTCATATATAATCAAAGGCGCAAACCATGTGAAGCATCCTTAGAGACAAAAGCAAATTTGTGAAATAATGCACTCATAGGATAAACAAGTCAATGCCATATTCATAATTCAAAATTATTTCGAAAATGTAGATGAACACATCTCAAGGGCAACATTGCCATACCTTGCAACCATGATATAGACCACCAAGCAGCAATCAGTGCTAAGCCTAACGGTACAAGTGAAAATTCATTTATCTTTATGCCCACAAAGATTTCTAAACTTGCAGACTCAATCTACACTCTCTGATTCACTGCTTCTGATAGATTAATCTCGAAGGAGAACAAAAGAACGAAACATGGATAGTATCCTTTTAACATATAAATACATCGCAGAGAAATTTGCATTCTTTTGAATTGCAATTGCCAAATCAGATGTGTGCCTTGTGAGAAGAAAATTGATTAAAGGAAAAATGAACTCCAAGACTTATGTGTGGATGCAAAACTTATGTATAGTTCCAAGGATACCTACAAACTCTAATGGAAAATTATCTTATCAAACTACAAAGAAGATTCTTTTTTTTTTTTTTGAGGAAGTCAAAACAAAATTAAATAAATGAATACCCAACACTAACAAACATCATCATGAAGAACAAGTTGATGTCCAAAAGATTAGAATGGAAGAACTCACCAGGCACAAGAGCAATATATAGAGAGGAATAAGCTAGATCTTGCTATTCCAAGAATACTCTTCCCTAGAATTGTGTACGGTTTGCAAAACACAAGCCAGAAATACGATGAAGAAAGAATTGACATTAGAGATAGGAAATCAGAAAACTCATGTTAGATAATAAACTCATGGAAGGAAGGAATGCGGCCGCCCTCCATGCTCGGCGGCCGAATCCGGCCGCAAGACGGAGGGCGGCCGGATCTAGTCGCCGCGCGCGGATCGGAGGGCGGCCGGATCTGGCCGCCAGAGAGAGCAAGGAGGGCGAGGATAGGAGCCTACCTACGCCGGAGATTGCAGTCGGCGGCGACCTGGCGGCGGAAGCTTCGGGCGGCGGCGAGGAAAGGCAATGCGCATGTGGGAGGTGGCCGCCGGACGAAATGCGGAGGGCGAAGAGAGACGCGGGATCAAAAATGGACAAAGTGACAGTGGGGTCGGGTATTTATATAGCCAGTTTTCGACGGTCGTAATCGTCCCAACATAGGTAAATATAATATAATATTATTTTGAATTTCGACGGCTCAAACCCGCTGGAAGAACCGTCGAAACTTTCGACGGTTCTCTAAACCGTCAAAATTTTTGACGGTTTTAGCCCTAGATATATATAATAATATATATCTCAACTGAGCAGAGTTGCGTAAATTATAAATTTCCATTTTCGACGGTTAAGACCGTCGAAAAAAATTAAGGTAGAATATTTTAATTAATTAAAATCTCATAACGTTCCGACGGGTCTGACTGTCGAAATATCGACGGTTGCATCGAACGTCGCAAATTTCGACAGACAAAACCGTCAAAAATTAAAATAATAGTACGGGACCAACGTTGAAATATTTCGACGGCTAAGACCGCTGGAAGTTTTGACGGATAGGTGAACCATCGAAACCTTCGACGGTCTAAACCGTCGAAAAACCAAGATTTTTGACGAAAGCTTTCGACGAATTCTGGACCGTCCAAAGTTTAGACAGCTAGAACCGTCAAAAAATACTCGACAAAATTTTTGACGGTTCACACAATCCGCCGAAAAAACCATCGGTATTTCAGACGGATGTCGGACCGTCGAAAATAAACTGTCAAAAATCCGGCTTTTTCTTGTAATGGAAGAAGGAAGGGGGCAATAGTGAGAAAAAATGAATTTTAGAACTAAAAATATATATGTAAGGTGGATCCCTACTTTGTTCATAGACCAAAGTGATCTACTCAATTCATGACATTTTCCTTCTCATTTCTATCCTAAGAACTCTTGCCCTAAGAATCAGATCCGAGTTTGAGGTAAGCTTCATCTTCTTCTTGACAGTAGATCAACAACAAGGAAGAAGGGATTTGAAGCAAGAACAAGGTGTTGCAGGGTCAAGTTGGGAAGGAAGGGTCAAGTTGGGAAGCAAGAAGAAGAAGAACCAAGGGAGAAGAAGGAAGGGGACAACAGTGAGGAAAAATGATTTTTTGAGCTAAAAATATATATGTAAGGTGGATTCCTACTTTGGTCATAGACCAAAGTAGATCTAAGCCTAACTAACTCAAGTACTAATTTGTAAGATCTGCCCTAAGTGTTCTTACAATTAGAAAATCAATTTTTATATAAAACTTAGAAGCATGTTTAGGTTCAACAAAACTTAGGACAATGCATGCTAGATTTTGACTAGTCTTGTTTGAGTGTACATCATGTTATTGAATTGTGTGACAAATTGTATGATGTATTGCATTTTGAAAATTTTAGGAAAAATGTCTAGTTTTTATTCTGCAGCATAGACCGGTCAACTGCCGAGCTTGGCCGGTTGACCGACGTGGTAGTGTAAATCATATCTTATAGAAATTATGATATAACCGATCGACCGCTACTAGCGGCCGGTCGATCGACAAATATTTCACGTTGAGACCACGTCGGCCGATCGATCAGATGATAGATGGCCCGTGGTTAGGTAGTATCGGTTGACCGCTCTTGTAGTCCGGTCGATCGATTGTATGTTAGCATGATCTGTTAGCATTCAAGGCTCGACCGATTGATCGATATATCAAACTGGTCGATCAATATTTCAAATAGAACGACCAGTCTAGCATAGGAACAGAACTTGTAAGTTTAGTCTTATGAAAAATTGATTGATAATTTAGTTGATATCGATATGCATGCTCAGACGTAAATAGAATCAGTTAATGTATTGATGTATTGATTGATTGAATGAACCTGTTGGAGGAACGTAACTGATTAGCCTATCCAATTGGGAGGTAGATGCCTCCATATCGATTGACCGGTCCCTCGAGATACCCTTTGTTTGGGGAACGAACAGATTTCCCATGGTCTAGCTAGACACACTATTATTTGACTAAGGTAAGATTCAGTCCTCCAACTAATTGTTAAAGGCTCATACTATTGATTGAATTCAATTAAAATTAGTGTTGTCATAGGGATGTCTATATCGAGGACCGAATATTGGAAGTATTTGTACAAACTTCCACTCATCAAATGATAACAAACAAAATAATGACAAATTGATTAAGCATAAACACTATTGGACCATGAGTCACATTGGGTATGATAATGCCATATTGATTACATTGTTCATGCTTAATATTGGTGAGCCTAAAGATTGAATGAAAGTGATGAAATCTAGATTAAGGAAACACCTAGATAATCAATTGAATTGTGTAGTAATTATTTATTGATATTGTTGTTCATTATAGTGTTTTATGTCATATTATGCAATTTGTTCATATTATGCCTTAGATCTTACATATTCTAATGGAATGTATTTTTTTTACAATGGATCCTGCAGGAAATCAATGCTAAGGCGCTGCTGCTCATGACTAGGAGGTGTTGCACATGGCATAACATGTCTAGGATTTTAGTCACTTTTATTCATGGCCAATTAGTAGGCCTTATGTACTTGCTTAGAACCTTGTTTCAGTTTATGTATCTTACTACTCATGTTGGGGTTTGCAATTTAAGTGTGACTCATGGATGTAACTTGAATGTTTACTGGATATGTACAATTATAGAATTTTATCGAAAATTTGGATAATCATATAGTGTGGTCATTTCATTGGACCACATGCATGGTACATTTTTGTTGCATACATATTATTAATTGTATTGAAAGCCTTGTGACACCACCGTCAGGAGGGATGCGGGGGAGGCGCTGCTCTGGGGGCGTAATAGTTTAGGTATCAGAGCTTAAGTTTAGAAGAGTCAAGAAATACTCTATCTCATGGTTTAGGACTAAGTGTACTAGAGGTTAAGTCCATGTGCAATCGTCATGAGCAGCTGCCAAAGACTAAGAAATGCATATTGGTATGACATCCTTCGTATGCATATTGATTTATAATGATCCAATGACAAATTGTGGTTTGATTTTTAGAAGCATGGAACAAGGAAATCCATCTCACTGCTCCAACCAAGAATGGAGTCGTGAAAAGAGCCGTACGAGTAGTTCTTCCCATAGGGCTAGTCGTGAGAGAAACCATAAGCACCAATCGGGGGATAGAGGCAAAGAATTTAGCTGGGATGAAGGCCCGGTAGATCAGGGGAAACTAATGATAACTCTTAGCAAGTTGGCAAAATCATGGAGTAGGAGGTCTAGTGACTCCGGACAGTCCACATATGAAAAGTTTATGAAGACCAATCCACCCACATTCGATGGGGAGAGAGATCCAGACAAGGCAGCAACATGGTTGGACATTATTTCAGATAAATTGAATGTAGTTCGCTGCAAAGATAGATACAAAGTAGAGCTAGCCACACATCAACTTGTGGACCAAAGGAGGGTTTGGTGGAAGACCTCATTGAAGACTGAACTTGAGGTGAAAGAGGATATAAGTTGGAAGGAATTTGTGGAAGTCTTTGAAGAGCAATATTTTATTTCACATGTAAAGGAGCTGAAGCAAAGAAAGTGCACCAATTTGCAACAAGGCAACATGTTCCTAATCGAGTACATAAGCAAGTTTAGTAGCTTGGAGAAATATAGTCATTTCTTATGGGAAGAAAAGATAAGAGCAATGAGGTTTGTTGATGGGCTGAATCTAGCACTAAGAAGGCAAATAAGATATGGTGAACCACCTGAAACTCTCAAAAAGATTATTGGATGAGCGACCAACCTCCAAAGGGATTTCGAAGAACTAACGAATGTTTCCAAGGGAAAGGGATTGGCCAAGGAAGAGAGGCACAGTAAGAACAAGCCTCCAAAGAAGCCAAGTTACCCTCCAAGAAGGGAGGATAGAAGCAAGGGCAAACCTAACACTTGTCCTTCATGTGGGAAAAGACATCCCGGGAAGTGCTATCGTGAATCTGGTGCGTGTTTGAATTGTAGATAGCAAGGACATTTGGTGAATGATTGCCCAATAAAAAAGGAGAGTCCACAAAACAAAGGTAAAGGAAAGATGGAGGAGACTCCACCAAGGATCCATGGTAGAGTCTACATTATACAAGGCAAGGAGGCTCAAACATCTAATGATGTTATCAAAGGTAACTTACTAATAGGAAATCATCATGCTAACATTTTTTTGACACGAGTGCCATGTACTCATTCATTTCGTATGATTTTGCTAAGTTACTCAATGTTAGAATGAGGAAAATGAATTGAGAAATGGAGATATTGACTCCAATTGAAGATACATCTACAAGGAAGTATATTCCTAACATGCCCGTGCAAATTGAAGGCTATAATTTGTCGACTGATTTGGTAGTAATTCCAATGGTAGATTATGACATCATAATATGTATAGATTGACTTTCCTATTATGATGTGCATGTCTTTTGCAGAGAAAAGAAACTAGTAGTTACCACCATAGACGGATAGCGAATTATGATTCGAGGGACTCCATCCGGTGAAAAGAAGGTGCCGATTTCAGCAATAAAAGCTAATAAATTACTGAAAAGAGGCTGCCAAGAATTTCTTTCAAGTATCACAATGAATGACCCGCAATCTCAAGCTTTGAAATGGATTGATGTAGTCCGTGACTACCCGAATGTGTTTTCCAAAGAGCTGCCCGGACTGCCACCGGAACGAGAAATCGAATTTCACATAGAAGTAGCACTAGGTACACAACCTATGACGAAGCCTCCATATCGTATGGCGCCCGCTGAAATGTATGAATTGAAGACACAATTGCAAGAGTTGTTGGACAAAAGTTTTATCCGACCAAGTGTGTCTCCATGGGACGCACCGGTGCTGCTCGTGAAGAAAAAGAATGGCTCTCTTAAGTTGTGCATCGATTATAGGAATGCTCAACAAGACCACAATTAAGAACAAGTATTCATTGCTCTGCATCAATGATTTGTTTGACCAATTATTGTCGGCAATGATATTATCAAATATTAATTTAAAAAGTGGCTCCCATCAGCTACGTATAGCTGAGCATGATGTGTTAAAAACAACCTTTTGATCGAGGTATGGCCATTTTAAATTTTTGGTTATGCCTTTCGAACTAACGAATGCTCCTGCAGTTTTCATGGACTTGATGAACAGAGTTTTCAAACCATTCTTAAACATATTTATCATAGTATTTGTGGATGAGATATTGGTGTACTCATCTAGTCCCGAGGAGCATCGGCAACACTTGCAAATAGTATTGGAAATTTTAAGACAGTACCAATTGTTTGCCAAATTTTCAAAGGGTGAGTTTTGGCTGGACTAAATGATGTTTCTATGCCATATCATTTCAGGAGAAGGTATTTCCGTGGACCCGGCAAATGTGAAAGTGGTAATTAATTGGGAACAACCAACGACGGTGACCGAAATTAGAAGTTTTATCGGCTTAGCGGAATATTATAGGAGATTCATACAAGACTTCTAAAAAAATTCAGCACCATTGACAAGGCTCACAAAGAAAGGAAAAAAGTTTATGCGGACCCAAGCATGTGAAGAAAGCTTTCTTGAGTTGAAGAGAAGACTTACATCGGCACCGGTACTCTCAATTCCATCGACAGCGACGGATTTGTGGTTTATAGTGATGCATGTGGTTCTGGTCTAGAATGTATTCTTATGCAACGTGGGAGTGTGGTTGCTTTTGCCTCTAGACAACTAAAAAAGCATGAAAAGAATTATCTCACCCATGACTTAAAATTGGTAACAGTGGTGTTTGCATTAAAAACATGGAGACACTGCTTGTATGGAGAAGAATTTGAAGTGTACTTGGACCACAAAAGGGAGCTGAATATGAGGTAAAGACTATGGCTGAAATTTTCAAAGAATTATGAATTCGACATCACATATCATCCGCGAAAAACAAACGTGGTGGTGGATGCCTTAAGATGAAAATGGGATGGAAAGATGACATGCTTGAGAGTGCATAGGTGGAACATGATAGAAAATATCATACAATGGAGTCCTACTCCACTTGGTGGCCGAGCTATGCTAATGGCTCAATATGGGATTCAGATTAATCTTTTTTACCGAATCATCCAAGCTCAAAGAGAAGATCCCGAGTTTCAACACATGGTAGCCATATATCATAAAGAACACATGGGATTCAGATTTAGAAATGATGGTGCAATTCGATTCCGAAATAGGCTTTGGGTTCCAAGTGATGAAGAGCTCAAACAAAAAGTACTAAGTGAATGTCATAAGTCAAAATTCGCAATCCATCCCGTAAGTACAAAGATGTACAAGGATGTGTAAAGAAGCTTTTGGTGGAACAATATGAAGAAGAAAATCGTCGTTTTGTCTGCAAATGCTTAGTGTGTCAACAAGTGAAAGTTGAGCACCACCACCTGATTTGCTCCATCCTTTTGATTTGCCGGAGTGGAAATGGAAAGAGATTACTATGGACTTCATTGTTGGCTTGCCAAGGACGAAGAATGGAAATGACTCGGTGTGGGTGATTATGAACAGATTCACAAAATTAGCCCACTTCTTGCCTATAAGAATAAGGCAATCTTTTGACAGCTTGATTGCTTTATATGTTAAGGAAGTTATCCGACTCCATGGGATCTTATTCTTCATTGTGTTGGATAGGGATCCAAGATTCACTAGTAGATTTTGGAAAGAATTCCAAAATTATGTTTGGGACAAAGCTAAACTATAGCACTAGATTTCATCTGCAATCGGATGGCCAAAGTGAAAGAACAATCCAAACTATGAAAGATATGTTGAGAGCATGTGCTTTGGATTGGCAAGATTCATAGGATGAATACATAACGTTGGTCGAATTTGTTTACAATAATAGCTATCATTCGACAATAAAAATGGCACCGTTTAAAGCCTTATATGGTCGTTCGTGTAGGTCTCCCATATACTAGTCGGAAGTGGGAGAAGGACCACTTCTAGGACTGGATATTGTAGAGCAATATGCTGAAAAAGGTCAAGTTGGTTAAAGAAAGAATGCAAGCTGTCCGAAGTCGATAAAAGAGCTATGCCGACTTAAAGAGAAGAGAACTGAAATTGTTATGAGATTGGTGAACATGTTCTTTTGAAAACTTCACCGACAAAAGGTGTTATGAGATTCAGCCGGAAAGGAAAGCTAAGTTCAAGGTATATTGGATATTTCAAAATATTGGATAGAATCGGTGAAGACGCATATAGATTGGTGCTACCACCATCTTATGAGGTCATTCACAGTGTGTTTCATGTACCAATATTGGAAAAGTATAATCATGATCCTTCTAATATGCTGATTGTGAAGGAACCAAATTTTAAAGAGGATTTGACTTATGAAGAGTACCCAATAGAAGTGCTAGAATTCAGCGAGAAGCATTTGCCCAACAAGGTTGTACCAATGGTAAAGATTGCATGGTAACATCATCAAGGCCGAGAAGCTACTTGGGAACTCAAAGATGAAATGAGAGAAAAAGTTTCCGAACCTTTTCGGTAAATGTTAAGCTCAATTAAATTCGTGGACGAATTTCTTTAATGTAACACCTGACATCCTTGAGGAGGAAAAGAAATAAAATAAAAGAGGGGCACTTACAAGTGGCAACACCCCATTCCACCTCCATCTCCACTCACTCTCTTAGCCAGCAAGTACGTAAACCTCTAGTAGCTCAATTTTTTACCTTTTCCTTCTCATTTTTTCATTTCTGCCCTAAGAACTCCTGTCCTAAGGATCAGATCCGAGTTTGAGGTGAGCTTCATCTTCTTCTCGACAGTAGATCAGTAGCAGGGAAGAAAGGATTTGGAGTAGGAACAAGGTATTGCAGGGCCAAGTTGAGAAGGAAGAAGAAGAAGAATCAGGGGAGAAGAAGGAAGAGGACAGAAGTGAGGAAAAAGAGATTTGTTTAGTTAAAAATAGGTATGCAAGGTGGATCCCTAATTTGGTCATAGACCAAGGTAGATCTAATCCTAATTAACTCAAATACTAATGTGTAAATCTGCCCTAGGTGTTCTTACAATTAGAAAATTAATTTTTATATAAAACTTAGAAGCATGTTTAGGCAAAACTTAGGACAATGCATGTTAGATTTTGACTATTTGTGTCATGATTGGTCATGTTTGAGTGTCCATCGTGTTGTTGAATTGTGTGACAAATTGTATGATGTATTGCATTTTAAAATCTTAGAAAAAATGTCTAGTTTTCATTCTGCAGCATAGATCGATCGACTATCGGGCATGACCAGTCGACCGACGTGGTAGTGTAAATCGTATCATATAGAAATTATGATATGACCGGTCGATCGCTACTAGTGGTCGATTGATCGGCAAATATTTCATGTTGAGACCACGTCGGCCGATCAATCAGATGATAGATCAGTCGACTAGGTAGTATCGATCGATCGCTCTTGTAGTTCGATCGATATACCAATAACCAAGTCTCCAGTCATCGGTTGTATGTTATCATGATCGGTCAGCATTCAAGGCTCGACCGGTCGATCGATATTTCAAACCAGTTGATCGGTCTGGCACAGGAACAGAACCTGTAAGTTTAGTCTTATAAAAATTTGATTGATAATCTAGTTGATATCGATTTGCATGCTCAACCGTAAATACAATCGGTTAATGTATTGATATATTGATTGATTGAATGAACCCATCGGAAGAACGTAACTGATGAGACTATCCAATTGTGGGGTAGATGTCTCCATATCGATTGACCGGTCCTTCGGGACACTCATTGTTTGGGGAACAGACATATTCCCCCTAGTCTAGCTAGACACACTATTGTTCGATTAAGGCAAGATTCAATCCTCCGACCAATTGTTAAATACTCACACTATTGTTTGTTATTGATTGAATTGAATTAAAATTGGTATTGTCATATGATGAGAATTGAGGGATGGCTATATTGAGGACCGAATATTGGAAGTCTTGGTGCAAACTTCCACTCATCATATGATAACAAACAAGATAATGACAAATGATTAAGCATGAACACTATTCGACCATGGGTCAGGCATGACAATGTCATATTGATTGCATTGTTCATGCTTAAAATTGGTGAGCTTAAAGATCGAATGAAATTGATGAAATCTAGGTTAAGGAAACACCTAGATAATCAATTGAATTATATAGTAATTGTTTATTGATATTGCTGTCCATTATAGTGTTTTATATCATATTATGCAATTTGTTCATATTATGCTTTAGATCTTACATACTCTAATGGAATGTATTTTCCTTGCAATGGATCCTGCAGGAAATTAAAGATAAGGCGCTACTGCTCATGACTAGGAGGTGTTACACATGGCATAACATGTCTAGGATTTTTTTAGTCACTTTTGTTCATGACCAATTAGTAGGCTTTATGTATTTGCTTAGAATCTTATTTCAGTTTATATATCTTGCTGTCCATACTGGGGTTTGCAATTTAAGTTTGACTCTTGGATGTAACTTGAATGTTTAAGTTCATTCATATTATGTATGATGTTGACCATGTACAATTATGAAGTTTTATCAAAAATTTGAATATCATATCGTGTGATGATTTCATTGGTCCACATGCATTGTACATTTCCGCTGCATACATATTATTGATTGTATTGAATGTATTGTGACGCCGGCGTCGGGCCGAGCCTCCACGCGTAGAGGCACTGCCTCGGGGGCGTGACACCACCTAAGGAGCCAACCAATGCGCTTGCACCGTCGGAGTGGGAGGTAGTAGAAGTTTGTGGATGAGGTTGAACTGGGCTGCCGAATGGAGTATTGTTGGGATCACGTTAGATGGCGGCAACAACCGGTCGAAGGTGTAATTGTTGCGCAAAGGATAGAATAGTTAGCATGCAGCTCCGAAAATAAGAGGCCATGCGATGGTCCCTTGGCCACGAATCAGACTTGCAGATTGAGAGACAACTAGTTAGTTGCAGAACAGTTGAAAATGAAGGGTGTCAGCCACGGAAGACCCGGGGGCAATCATGAAGCGCGTGCAAAGGAGTCTCCATGATGGTGTTGCACCACTCGCAGTTGTCACATGAGGTAAATCCCTAGCACCTTCATTGATCATTGGTGAGGATCCTGACGCGTCTAGGAGTGGCACCCGACCCTGTTTGGGGCGGGGGGCACTCCCCCCACCCCGACTCGGACGACTGGCCCAACCCGACCCTGACCTGAATCCCCAGTCCGGGGGGAATTTTATCCCCCCCCCCCACGGGAACCCGATTCCCCGAACCCCCATGGCCCGTTGCCCTCCTCAAACAAGTTCCATTGTCGTCGTCTTCCTCCGTCGCCCTAAGCTCAAAAGTCCGACACCAGTTTGTATTGGATCAAACCGGTCGAACCAGTCAAAAATCGATCAAAACTGGTTAAAATCGATCAAAACTAAAAAAAATAATTGTATTTTTTGGTTCAGAAAAAAAATTTTTATTATTTTTTTACTAAGAGATAATTTGATAAAAAATTTATTATAAATTTGAAAAATATCCAAAGATGGATTTTTTCCATTAACATTCATATTAACCTATTAGTCTCCTCCTTCATTTATGCTTGTCTATTTACTTTCACTTTGCTACTACTATCAATGTGGAATTATTTTTGTACTCACTTGTTCTTTACGGTGTGGGGATTCGGGGCTTCGCGGGACGACGGAGATAAATCCATCCGCCCCGATCCCTGAAAGCGGGTTCGAAAAAAGTTTTCCTCTGCCCCCGACCCCACGGGGGAAAAATTCTCCGAATTCGGGGCTCAATCAGAAATTTCCCGCGGAGCCCCGCATGGGACGAGGAATATTGTCATCCCTAGTCGTGTCCGACCAACTCGAGGAATGTTCAAATTTTTTTGGAACCACCCTTTCATTTCCAAATGACAAAGATGGTTCCTGGGGTTGAGGTTCGAGGTCATTCTCGAAGATAGGCCGATCGAACAGTGTAACGCCCATCTGGTTCCAGCAGCTAGTATCGTATATCTGGCCCTCTCTGTGGAGCTGGTCAGCTGGGGGCAGCGAGGCCGCGACAAGGAGGGTGTCCTATAGCGGAAGATAGTTTTGGAGTCGATGGAGGTCCCATCTGCCAAAACTGTCCAACAGCTCACAAGCTCGGGATTGCTTGGTGTAAGGTGGGTGATGAGTGAGTTCTCGTCGCAAGGACGGTGCCCCTTGGAAGCCAACTATCGTCCCAGAAGCTGGCTGTGGTGTCGTCGCCAAGACGCCAAGTCTCCATCGAGCATTGCTCTCCAGCGAGTTCGAGGCGCGGCAGATGGCCTTCCAAGTCAGGAATCGGAGGATGACGCTCTGAGCTGACCATGAGGCTCGAGGCATCCCACATACTTACTCATGAGGACTTGAACCCAGAGTTTATTCTGTCCTGAGGCAATTCTCCACTCCAACTCTCCGATTCATCGCACCTTTGAGGATGGACAACCGGCGAAGCCCGAGGCCTCTACAATCTCTCTCTGGGCTCAGAGATGTCTTGCCACTTAACCAGATGGACGTGATCCCATGTGGAAGAGTAGCCCCAGATGAAGTTTCTTGTGAAGCGGTGGATCTCATTGCAGATTGACTTTGGGATTGGGAGAGTGTGCATAGCAGTACATACGTAGGAATTGTGTATCACTGATTGAGTGAGAGTGATCCTGCCCGCCAGTACAGTCCAATCATGGACTCTGCACTCCCTGGTCACCGGAGGAATCAACCTGGAGAAGAAAATGGCCGACTGCGCGACGTTGATAAGTTGCCCGACCGTTGTGAAAAATCTGTCCAGGACTCGAAGGATTGTTTCTAGTTGATCGAGCGAGGCATCTGCAAGCAAAGAGGAAGTTATAGAGAAAAAAAATGCACACATTTTCCTTGCAAATCAGCTACCTACGTGCCTTGTCTATTTCCAAGGCCCTTCAAAATGTTCATAGGTGTAAACTGTAAGGGGCTGTTTGGCAACGGGAACCAAGCGTTCCATCAAGTTTCCGTAGTTCTAGTTATGTTCCATCAAGTTTCCGGGAACCAAGCGTTCCATCAACGATTGTCAAACGGTCGTCCGATATGCATTGCCAAAACAGCCGAAACATTCTGTGATTAGCGGACAAACCGAAGTCCAATTTCGGTCGTCCGAAAGACCCATAATGGCGACCGATATATGAGCGGTCGTCCGTTTCAAAGATGCTGTCACATTCTGTGATTAGCGGATGAACTTGAACACAGTTTCGGTCGTCCGACAGAACCAAAACGGTCGACCGATAATCGACCGATCGTCCGATATACGACCAGTGGTCGACCGTTATCCAAAATGGTCGACCGTTTCTGGAGAATGATTGGTTATGTTTGAATGCTCACACTTAGCATGATTTGAAGTTACTATGACCTTAATTAGGGTTAAAATATGCAACATGTGTGAATGATTGTATGTATTGATGAATATGATTAAAAGACGGATTGATGAAGGAGTGGCATTTTTATGACCCGGGACCAATCAGTACCCAACCTAAGACCGTTTCTTGTAAGAGTTTTTATGTATGGCTTATGGGCCTTATGGTGTCATGTAACTTACTTGAACTCATTATGCTGTAAGAACCCATTGTTGGGTATACGTTAGAGCCTACTAGGCTCATGGGCCAGATTATGTCATCTTGGAATTTTATTTGATTATCTATGAAGTCTTCCGCTGTTATTGATGATTAATGTTCTAAGTTAATATATTATGTTTCCGCTACAAAGTTTTATGAAATTAGGTCAAAGTCAACGTCGATGTAATGCCGTTCAGGGTTCGGCAAAATTTAAAAATTTGGGCTGAATTTTGGGAGTGTTACAGTTGGTATCAGATCCTAGTGTTGGCTCTTAGGTATTTAGTTCAGGATGTGTAAGCCAATGGTTGGCTAAAGTGTCTAAGTAAAATGTCTGTGTAAAATCCATGTGCAATCGTCATGAGGTGCCACCGAACCTAAAGGTAAATGTTATCATATGATTAGCTCATTGCTAATAACGTTCTATGATTGTTTGAATATGAATGTAGATGCCAAGACGTTCAATCGTTGATGAGGAGCAAGAGAGGAACACATTTCTTGATGGTCTAATCCTGGCGGCACAGAATGCCCAACGAAGTATAGCCGGATTATTCTATTGAGAGATTCCTTAGGCTCCAGCCCCCAAGGTTTGATGGAGTAGGAGATCCCGAGTTGGCAGAATCGTGGATTGAAGATGTAGGGGACGTCCTCAAAGTTATGGAGTGTCCTTTAGATCGCAAAGTGAGGTGTGCCACACATTGCCTTTGTGGCTGGGCCAAGGCATGGTGGAAAGCACGGTTGAAGACCACCAATGAAAGTGAGGAGAATGTGGATTGGGAGAGTTTCGTGAAAGCATTCGAAGCTCGTTTCTTCCCGGACCACGTAAAGGAAAAGAAGAGGGATGAGTTTCTTAACCTCGTTCAAGGAAGTATGATCGTAGGAGAGTACGTGGAAACGTTCTTGAGGCTGGAAAAGTATGGGGAGCTCAACGAGAATGAGCTCCGAAAGACAAAGAGGTTCGTTAATGGGCTAAACCCCAGACTGCAACCGTGGGTTAGGAGTGGTCGTTGTACCATTATGAAGGATGCGGTGGACCTCGCTGCTGAACACGAAAGGAAGTATAAAGAAAGAAAGGATGCCAAGGGAAAGGTCATCAAGAAGCAGGAGGAGAAGGCCCAAGGGGATAGTCCAAGGAAGGCACCGTACTATTCCCCAAAGAAGGTGGATCAAGCAAAGCTGGTCTGCACTACTTGTGGGAGACCCCATGCTGGTGAATACCGCTTTAGAGCCGGGACTTGTCTGCAATGTGGCAAGATGGGCCACTATATAAAGGACTGTCCGGAGAAGCAAGGGGGCAACCGGGACAAGGGGAAGATGGTGGTCAACCCACCAAGAGCCCCAGCAAGAGTCTTCGCCATGGAAGTGGATGAGGCCACTCCAGAAAATGATGTGACCCAAGGTAATCGTCACTTAACGTTTAAATAATACAAACTATAGTGTGTACGCATGATAGACATAAAGACCACCAAAAATGTTAGAAAGAATATTCGGAGGAATATTCTAAAGATAAGAAACCAATCACTGTTCTTAATAATGAAGGAACTTAGGAAAAATCACCAAGGTCATACGAATGATGGTTAAAAAGTGAAGGGAATTGGGATTGTTTTATGTAGACTTACATGACCTAAATGATGGCATGAAGTGGTCAAGTGTTGAGTTAGAAAATTCGACACTTGGATGAAGCTAGAGTTTAGAGTAGCGCAACGGAAGCGTGACGCGCGAACAATCTTCATTTCATGAAGTGGAGTAAGGATCCAGGATTCTACTAGAATCTTTAAGATACGAGACAACGTGATGGCATAGTTAGGACCATGACCAAGAACCGTTAGCAAGAGACTATTGAGTGATGCTATTGAAGATGCACGAGGAAGGCCACATTAGTACGCACGAAGGGTTGAAGATGGATGGAACAACGAGGATGAAAGAATTTTCGATTAAGATTTAGCTAAAGATTAGAATTGCATAGCGAAAACGTGGCTGAAGAACGATCTCAATTTCTTAAGATTGTCTAGAGATATGAGATTCCCATGGAAATCTTGGAATGGAAAGAGTTAGTGATCACCATGTTTAGAAGAAATTCAAAGGACGTTAAAGTGAGACTATCGAAGAATACGCATTGGATGTCACAAATGGAGAGATCACGTCTGTGTATACGAGGAGAGAAAGATAAATGGAGTAACATGGAGGAAGAGATCCATTAATTTAAGATTTACTAAAATTCGAGGACGAATTTTTATTTAAGGGGGGTAGATTGTAATATCCTGAAGTAAATCAAAAAAAAAAGGGGAAAACATGCAGCCCACTCCCGCATGTGGCCCAAAGCCCAACTCCCCAAGGTATTAAACTAATGCCCTAACTTCCATGGTTTTAGCTCCCAGCCGAAAGTTAAACCCCCAAATCCCTATGCTACAGTGTTCCTCATCTAAACACCTCAAGCTCACTCCCTCTCTCCAAGACTGTTCGGCCAGGACCCCCCAAGCACCATTGCTACAGTAAATCCGACTACTGTAGCTACAGTAAGTGGTCTTCTCTATCCATCTAGCTGTTAGTGAGATGTTAGTTCATCTTTTGCTCTTTTAATCACCATGGCAGCCCCATTTGAGTCTTTGGAGCTAGAGGAAGAAGAAAGAAGTTAAGATTTAGGGCATAAGCTAAACAAGGTATATTTGAGGGAATTCAAACCCTAATCACCCTCTTAATGATGTGTGCTTGGATGGATTAAGAGGCATTAAGACCACCCTATGTCTTATTAAAGTATGATTAGGGATTATGCATTTCTTACTTCATGTTTCATTAGATTACTATGTTATTGCTAATCATGATTTGAATGCAAGATGCTTCATGTATTGCTACCATGTTTATTGTCATATTGCTAATCATGTTTAAGATTATGATGTTCATTATCACTTATATTAGCTCATTATGAAATCTTGTAAAGCTTATGTACAATCTATAAGTGTGATTAGTATGTTGAATGCCTTATATGGAAATCTCATTATGTTTCATGATTAGAATGTTAAGAATGTCAAGAAAGGTCTTATGTGATGTTTGGAAGTCGGGTTTGATTCAATATGTTAATGTATAAAAGATTTGGGAAAGAAACCCTGTAAAATCGGGTCTGCCGTCCCAGAACGGGCGACCGATTCAGAATCGGTCGACCGTTCTGGAAGGGCAGACACATTCTGTGATTAGCGGTCATTCAAAAATCCTATTTCGGACGTCCGAAAGACATGTAGCGGTCGATCGATTTTCTAAAGGGCGTTCGATATGGGTGGTCGAAAACATTCGACACATTCTGTGATTAGCGGTCATCCGAACACTTCGATTCGGTCGTCCGAAAAGTCAAGTTTCGGTCGACCGATTGTCAAACGGTCATCCGATATGCATTGCCAAAACAACCGAAACATTATGTGATTAGCGGACGAACCGAAGTCCAATCTCGGTCATCCGAAAGACCCATAATGGCCGACCGATATATGAGCGGTCGTCCGTTTCAGAGATGCTGTCACATTCCGTGGTTAGCGCACGAACTTGAACACAGTTTCGGTCATCCGACAGAACCAAAACGGTCGACCGATAATCGACCGGTCATCCGATATACGACCAGTGGTCGACCGTTATCCAAAATGTCGACCGTTTCTGGAGAATGATTGGTTATGTTTGAATGCCCACACTTAGCATGATTTGAAGTTACTATGATCTTAATTAGGGTTAAAATATGCAACATGTGTGAATGATTGTATGTATTGATAAATATGATTAAAAGACGGATTGATGAAGGAGTGACATTTTTATGATCCGAGACCAATCGGTACCCAACCTATTGATAAAGACCTCATTGACGAATGAGGATAAAGACATTGCCTTTGGGGAAAGATAAAGACCTCACATACGGGGAGGATAAAGACTTTGCCTTCGGGGAAGGATAAAGACCTCACATATGGGGAGGATAAAGACCTTGCCTTCGGGAAAGGATAAAGACCTCACCTACGAGAAGGATAAAGACCTCATCTACGGATGAGGATAAAGACCACCCTACGGAGAGGATGATTTATTAGCCACTGTCATTCTCAATCGACAAGATAAGAAAGTATCTAAGTAAAGATGTAAGACGAAAAGATGAATGATGAATGACTTGGGACATAAAGTAAAGATATTAAAGAAGTATGATGAAGTATGCACCTATAAGGATGCCATGTAAATGTTCACTTGTCACATCATATCATGATGTGATGAAAGATACTAAAGTAAAGTAAGATAAGATTATGGTATGCATTAGCATGATGATAAGTTATGATATGCACGACTTAAAGATTATGATGTTACTTGTTATCTTATATTGTCATGATGATATGATCGCATGTCATGTAGTATGCATAAGTAGCTCATAGCATGCATATGATTTATGTTCCAAGATGATGATATGCATATGCCATGACATGTAGAGATTATGTTCTAAGGTCATAGCATGCATGGGCCTCAACATACTCTAACGGGAGAAATTTCCTGCATCCCATGGATTCGTGCAGATATGGGTGAGGCTCATGTTCGGCGGTGAGGGCCTCTTGATGGAGACATTGCACATGGGTGAGTCGGGCTACGGCCCAAGTTATCTTACTTATATTATGTCATGTTAATCAACTCTTGTAAGAGTTTTTATGTATGGCTTATGGGTCTTATGGAGTTATGTAACTTACTTGAACTCATTATGCTGTAAGAACTCATTGTTGGGTATACGTTAGAGCCTACTAGGCCCATGGATCAAATTATGTCATCTTGGGATTTTATTTGATTATCTATGAAGTCTGATTAATGTTCTAAGTTAATATATTATGTTTCCGCTGCAAAGTTTTATGAAATTAAGTCAAAGTCAAGGTCGATGTAATGTCATCTAGTGTTCGATAAAATTTAAAAATTTGGACTGAATTTTAAGGACGTTACAAACCACATCCGAGCCCGGAACACGTCCACCGCCTGGGTCGAGACCGGTGCCACCGTTGGGGAGACCTACTACGCCATCGCGCAGTCGAGGGGGACTCGGGATTCCCCGTCGGGTCGTGCCCCACAGTGGGCACCGGCGGGCACATCGCCAGCGGCGGGTTCGGGTTCCTCTCGAGGAAGTACGGTCTTGCCGCTGACAACGTGGTGGACGCCATCCTGATCGACTCTGAGGGACGAGTCATGGATCGGGCGGCCATGGGCGAGGACGTGTTCTGGGGAATCCGTGGAGGCGGGGGCGGCGGGTGGGGCGCCATCTATGCATGGCAAATTCGCCTCCTCCCAGTACCGAAACTGGTCGCCGTGTTCATCGTTGAACGGCAAGGTGCGACTCGTTCGGTCGCTGAGTTGGTCCACAAGTGGCAGCTGGTCGCGCCGAACCTCACCGACGAGTTTTTCCTTTCAGTCCTTCTCCGCGCCGGCTATAACGAGTCCATCGATGGCGGCGGTGTGTCTGCCACCTTCAAAGGCTTATATCTCGGTCCTGCATCTGAGGCCGTCTCAATCCTGAGACAGGCCTTACCCGAGTTGGGCGTCTCAGAATCCGACTGCCACGAGATGTCTTGGATCGAGTCCACCGTGTTCTTCTCCGATCTGCCGAGAGGGAGCACCGTGTCCGATCTAAGGAACCGCGTTCAGCACAAGAAGACATCGTTCAAGGCGAAGTCCGACTACGTGCGCGATCCCATCTCCGTATCGAACTTGACCGCGGCCCTGTACTGGCTGTCGGAGCAGCCGAAGGCGTACATCATCATGGACCCTTACGGCGGTGCCATGGCCAGGATCAGCAGCGACGAGCTGCCGTTCCCGCACAGGGGCGGGAACCTCTACTCGGTGCAGTACGTGATCGAGTGGACGGGAGAGCAGGGCGACGAGGAGTCCGTGCAGTGGATGCGACGGTTCTACGAAAGCATGTCCGATCACGTCTCTAGAGGGCCGAGGGCGGCCTTCGCCAACTACTTCGACTTGGACCTGGGAAGACACGGCGAACGCCGCCGGAGTTCGGTGGACGGGGCGATGGATTGGGGAGAGAAGTACTTCTTGGGCAACTTCGATCGTCTCGTGCGGGCGAAGACGATCGTCGACCCGGACGACGTATTCAGCAACGCGCAGAGCATACCGCCATTGCCGAAGGCCGCGAGCTCGCTCGTGAGAGACGACGACAGCGCATGCATGGGGTTGATATGTTCTTTATAACAACTATTCCCTCGTTCTTTATAACATCCAACGGTAACATATGTTGACACATTAATTAAATTTGATTACTGTTGGTATATGCAAATGATTGATGACATCAAATTACAATAGTGAACTTTGGCACATATTCTTGAATTTTTATGTTGACGGAAAATAGTTTTTTTTTCTTTAAAATCAAATGACGATTCCAAGTTGTTGCGTAAACATGTACGAGAAGTTGTTTTGCACAAACAAAAAGGATCGAAAGTTGGTAATGCATTGAAATTTAAGTAGAAATGGACGCATTGGAGACACAGGTAACAGAAAGTGCTTTTACGTTAAGCATTGCTAATAAACTTTGACCACACGATGGCTCCAAAGTGTTGCATGTTGCAACAATGCAAATTTTATGATAGATTCATCAAAGGAATCAATAGACAAAAAGGAGTTCTAAGCTCATAAATCATTTATCACAAGCAAATTTAACACCATAAAACCTTTCCAAGTTAAGCATTGATGAAATATTACATTTACACCATATATATATATGAGAGCGTTTTATCAAAAGTTATAAAAGTTCATTTATCATTAAGGCATTTCTCATAAATCAATCAAAATTTGATTTTTCGATAATTTTATTTCTCTGAAACTTGTACGAATGATCCTTGATCTTAAACTTTTTTTAACAATATTCATTTTGCTTGTTGTTTATTGTTTGTCTATAATAGTATGTGACCAAATTTGAAATAATCTTTGGGAGTATTTTGATAATTTATTTTGTAATTATTTTAGTTGTTACTTGTATCATTGGTAGTTACTAAAATATAGAGATAAAAAATGGTTCATGTCGTGCTGTGTCAAGGGTCATGTCTGTGCCTCAGATCATGTTGTGCCAAAGAGAAAATTTTTCACTCTAACACAGTCCACGTCCTACCAGGCCGGGCCGAGTCGGATGGCTCTTTTTTTTTGTTTTGCCCTTCAATTTCAACCATTCCAATGTTTAATTTATTTATTAAGTTATCGCATAACTAATATATTTAGTATTATTAATTATTCTATAATATATGACTAGTGTCTATTTTAATTATCATTATATTATTATATATTAATTATATAGTTAAAATTTCAAATAGATTAAGTCATTAATTCATAATTTTTAAGTAAATAAATTTGTAAAATGAATATTTGAGTATACTAATAAGTTATAACTTTAGACATAAAATTAAATGGTAAGTATTATATATATATATATATATATATATATATTAGTAGTATACTAGTAAAGACAGTTAAGTACTAATTTACTATATACTAAGTTCTTGCTAAGTTACTAAGTAAATTAGTATTTTTCTATGATAATCTAAAATATAATACTGTAGTGACTATGTTAATTGTTATTATATTATTGTATAATAATTATATAGTTAAGATTTCAAATACATTATCCATTACGATAATTAAATAAATTTGTAAAATGAATAATTGAGTAATAACTAATAAGTTATAAGTTACAACCTTATACATAAAATTAATTGTAAGTATTTAATAAATATATATTATATTATAATTCATAACAAATAGAATCATATTAGTATAAGACCATAATATTAGTAATATACTTGTATGGATAGTTAAGTACTATTTTACTATATAGGATGATTTTTTGACCTTATGCTCGAGTATCTACATGAAACCAAGTTATAAGATTTTATAATGAATTATGAATGTAGGAATTAGGATTTTCAAACTCTAATTAAGCAGCTGAGATAACATTCTCACAACAACTGTTGTTGAGATTCATTTTGAGTGAAAAGGCAACATCACTCGAAATATGTCTACAACTACTGTTATGAGAATGATATCTCATTGAGCGGAGAGGAGAGAGGAGAGAGAGATTTAGTTGAGGGAAAAGATGGGGTTCAACAAGCTTTTATTGGTAGAGTGAAATAAAGTTATTCTAACACCGCCCGCGTTCCTTTAACATAGCCCGTGTTGTCCTCTTTCACCACATCAGTAAATCCGCGCCCGTATTCATGTTGTCAAATAGAAGCCATGTGGGCCATGTGATTTCAGCACGGACCATGTGGGTGTGTCATGCGCGGTCCATGTCGGTGCGGGGAAAAAACTATGCCAAAATGAATCGTGTGGTGCCGGGTCCACTACAAGAAAAATGAGAATTACAAACGGTTTCGACCATATGTAATTTCCCGAAAACTGTTGGAAATGATGATTTTTGGCAGTTTTTTCGACGAAATCAATTCGTCCGAAAAATGATCGTCGCAAATCAATTTTTGACGGTTGGAAAAAACGTCGGAAGTTCCGACGGAAGTCGACGGTCGCGACCGCTGATATTTTTGACTATTGAGAACCGTCAAAACTTTTCGACGGTCGCGACCGTCCATATTTTCGACGGTCGATAAAATCGTCGAAACTTTTGACGGCCAAAACCATCGCAAAGAATTTTTATAATATAAAAAAAAATTAGTCGACCGTTGGCGGCCAGCAACCAGATTCGACCGCTAGATGGCCAATCCGAACGCAAGCGGCTGGATCCGGCTGCCTCTGGATCCGGCCACGGCGGGATGCGCCCGCGGCTGGATGCGGCCACGGCCGCTCGCGGCTGGATGCGCCAACGGCCGGATCCAGCCCTCGTGGCCTATCCGACCGCCAACGGCCGATCCGGCTGCCAGGCGGCCGCCCGCGGCTGGATCCGGCCGCCAGGCTGCCAGATTCGGCCGCCAATCGTTGGATCCGGTGGCCAGGCTGCCATATTCGGCCGCCAACGGCTGGATCCGGCCCCCGTAGCCAGATCCTGCCGCCTACGGCTGGATCCGGCCATGGGGGCCAGATCGACCAGATCTGGCCACGGGAGAGGGAGGGGGAGAGAGAGGGGGGGAGGGCCATCGACTGGAGAGTGTCATCCAAGAGAGAGATCCGATCGCCGACGAGAGATGTCATCGTCCGGGAGGGATATGATCGTGGCATAATAGGAGAGGGAGAGAGAGAGAGGAGAGAGGTAAACATATAAAAAGTGATAGGACGTGGGGATATATATAGCGGAAAAGTAAAAATAATTAATAATAAAAGTAGCGGGAAAACGAAAAAATGCAGCGGGAGAATCATTTTTAATTACCGACGGTTATGACCGTCGAAAATTAATTTGACAGTTTGAACTGTCGCTAATTAGATTAACAAAAGATTTTTTTATATTATATTATTTTTTATTTACCGACGGTTAAAACTGTTAGAACCAATGTTATTAGGACCGGACGGTCGGACCAGACCGGACGGTCGGACCGGTCCGATCGTCGACCAGCCACTAACACGGTCTACTATGAACCCTAAAATCGGACCCATAATTGAACCAGGTTGAACCGGTCAAGACCAGTCAAAACTGGGTCGCACCGCAATTCTTGGACCAATTAAATTTTTTATTATTTCTTTTGCTAAGAAATAATTTTATAAAGTTTATTATAAAAAATATGAAAAATATTCAAAAATGGACTTTCTCCATAAAGCAACACATTAGCCCACTAATGTCCTCCTTTATTTATAGTTGTCCTCTTGCTCATATGTTGCTAGTATTATGAATATGGGACTATGTTTATACACTTTGCTTGCTCTTTTTTTTCCTTCATTTAGTTTAGAATTTACTAAACTTTGAACTTTGACTTATGAATTATTATTTTATTCAAAATTTTAATATCATAAATGTATATTATAATATAAGTTAATTATATATTTATTATATTATATATAATATTTGTTATATTAGATAAATTAGTTAGAAATGAATGGTGCAAACTATAACATACTTAATATAGTATAGTATTATATATATATATATATACATATATAAAAATTTAAAATGTCTTTAATTTAATACTTAATAGGTCCAAATTTAATAAATCATTAATTATACTATATATTTATCTATAGAATATATAATCTTTTCATAATATATTGAAAAAAATATATTTATAAAAAATTTAAAGAATAGAAAATTTATATATAATAACAAGATACAATAAGATTTTCATTGATTAAGTGTGTAATAATTTTAACATCAAATCTTAAATTTAAAATTTATGATTGTTATTTTTTGTATAATTACATTTTGTTATAGGTATATATTCAAAATATAATAGTTTTTTTTAATATACCATATTAAATATATTATTTTATTACTATCTGGTCCGACCGACCGGTTCGACTTGAAATAGACACATATCCGAGTCGTCGTCTGGTCCGGTCCTAACAACATTGGTTTGAACTAGCAGAAATTGCGACGGTTTCAACTATCGCTAATTATATTAATAAAATATTCCTTATATTATATTATTTTTCATTTAACGACGGTCCGGATCGTCAGAAAATTGCGATGGTTGGATATCCGTCAAAACTTTGGACGTTCCTGATTATCAAAAAATAAAATAATAATATAACAAATTAAGTAATTTATTATTTTTCATTTACCGACGATTGGATATCCGTCGAAACTTTCGACGTTCTTGATCGTCGAAAAATGAAATAATAATATAATAAATTACGTAATTTTTTATTTTTTATTTATCGACGGTCCGGACCGTCGGAAATTTACGACGGTTGGATATCCGTCGAAACTTTCGACGTTCCTAATCGTTGAAAAATAAAATAATAATATAATAAATTATATAATTGATTATTTTTCATTTACCGACGGTTCGGACCGTCGGAAATTATGACAGTTGCATATCCATCGAAACTTTCGACGTTTCTAATCGTCGAAAAATAAAATAATAATATAACAAATTACATAAATGGGTGTCCCTCCAACTTAAATGGGGGACACTCCACCCATTAATCGGCGCCTGTCCGATGTGCATCGGACGGACGCAGATGAAAAATGAGTTTTTTCATGATGAATCGGACGAGGCGGATGCGGTTCAAGAGTTCGACGAGCGGTTCGACCGGTTCCAAGGGTATAAAAGGATAAAAACCCTTAGCTCTCTCATTTTCTTCTCTTCTCTCTCTCTTCGTTTCTCCTCTCCGCGCCGCCTCATCCTCTCTCTCTCCTCTCCGCGTCGTCCTCGACAGTAAGATTCGCACTGACGAGCAACCGCCCTGCGATCGTCGGTCAGATCCGCACTGATGAGCAACCGCCCTACGACCTTGAACACCGGGCCGGATCGGATCTCGCACCAAATCTCGCCCTTCATCGGCGAGCAGATCCACGCGGTCCTAGCATCGAGCACCCCGCCTCGTTCCCGCCGAGCGCTGTCGACCTCGACCTCCGCGATGACCTCCCGCACCCCCACACACCGAGCGCCGCCCCACGCCACCATCCCCTCGCACTGCAAGCACGCCGAGCTCCACCACACAACGCATGTCGAGTGCCGCCCCTTCGCCGCCGAGTTCGATCGAGCCGTCGTCGACCCCACACGCCGAGATCCTGCCGCCCGCCGCCCTCTCACCCTGAGCTCCAGCCGCCACGGTGCTCGTGTACCACTACTGCCACGCTGTTAATAGATGTTAATCTTTCGTGCTGTGTAAATTTTGTTGTAAGCTATACTTAATTAATCCATCATTTGTTACACTTTTGTGACTTGTAAATATGAAAATGTTCTTAGATTTGTGCACGAGATTGACCTTTTTGGATAGCTTATTGAATATGTTAGAATTAATATGATTTTCAATACGTTCAACTCAAATTGTGTACATGGAGAGGATTTTGTTACAGTTTGCTCCACACGTTGGAGGAGCTCGACGGAAAGCGATGTCCGAAAGACAAGCATTGTACAAATATAGACGAGAAACGAGGCTCAACGCAATGTTTTACAATCGCATACAAATAAAAATAATTTTACAATATGGATTAACAAAAGTGTAACTAATCCAAGCAGTTTAACTAGTTTATTGCAACGTGGATTAAGTGCGCGAGCGGCGGCTGCTGGGCGGGTGAGCTCGGCGGCTGCTAGGCAAGCTACTAGGCGGACGAGATCGGCGGCGGTGGTTTAGATGAGATTGGCGGCGGCGGGGCGGAGATCGGCGGCGGCGGTGCACGAGCTCTACAGCGGCGGTGCATGAGCTCGGCGATGATGGCGCATGAGCAGCGACGGCGGGGCGAGCTCGACGACGGTCGTGCACGAGAGGCAGAGCGAGCTCGTGTTCGATCTGGTCGGCGGGTGATGCGCGATAGTAGATATGATTAGCGGGGTGCACAGGGGAATCGTTGATTGCTCGATCTCGATGGTGGCGGTGTGGATCTGAGCATCTTCGACCTCGAAGGGTCAGCGGTGGGGCAGATCTATGGTAGGCGAAGGGCGACCTCGAGGGCAGATATGCAATAGGCGAAGGGCGACCTCATCGGCGGTTGGCAGATCTAGTCGGACGCGGTCGTGGAGGCCCAAATTTCACCGGCGGCGGGCAGATCTTTTCGCCGCACGGAGAGGAGGAAGGGCGGAGAGGGGAAGGGCGCCGCACAGAGAGAGCGAGAGATGTGAGAGAGTAAAAGGGGAGAAAAAACTTTTACCCCATCCCTTTTGTACGATGGATCATGGTGAACCATAGTCGACCGCTATCGCAATTTTTTTCTTCATGGTGAACCGCTATCGGTCGTCGATTTATACATGAAAAAACACTTTTTCATCGGCGCTCGTCCGATGCGCATCGGACGGGAGCCTTTACATCGGTGGAGTATCCCCCATTTAAGTTGGGGGATATCCATTATTCTCTTTATTATTTTTATTTCCGACGATTGTGACCGTCAAAAATTTTGACGGATCACTATCCGTCGTAAATTACGACGAATTTCTATCCGTCGAAAACTGTCCATTGAAAAATCTTAATTTTCTTGTAGTGGTCCGTGTTCATCGTGCCTGAGTAGTGCAAATGGACGATTCGACGTAGAACTGTACAAACACGACCCATTTTCCATGCACGGACCGTGTCCTTGCCAGGCCGGACCGGCACGGCTTTTGCACAGGCTGGCGCGTGTCTAGTTGTGCAGCCCGCCCGTTAACTAAAATACTGCAATATGACATTACCAATTATTTAATTTATTTTAATAATAATATAATTATTAATTAATTAAATTGATAATACGATCAAACTATCAATCCTTTCAAAAATTGCTTAGGTGTGAAAAGACAACAGTTGCGGTATTTTTTTTTCCAAAGTTCCACGGTATACAGGCATTTTAACAGTAGATATATATATATATAAACTCGTTTGAGATGGTTTGGTCATGTTCAGAGAAGATCATTAGATGCGCCAGTAAGAAGAGTAGATCAAATAATCTGGAGTCCGATTAAAAGAGAGAGAGGGAGGCCAAGGCGGACACTTGGCGAACTAATAGAGCAAGATCTATTGGTGAATAATATACCGAAAGGTTTGGTTACTAATAGAGCGGAATTGCGTCGTATGATCCATGTAGCCGACCCCACCTAGTGGGATAAGGCTTTGTTGTTGTTGTTGTTGTTGTTGTATATATATATATATAAACATTGATAACTCCTTTTGTACAATCTCAGCAAAGTAGCAAACCTGCAGGCGTTACATATGGGCACAGCGCAGGCCAACCAGTCAATCACTGCTCGCTATTAGTCGGTTATCATACGTATCCCAGCAGTGCACAACTGAACTGAGTTAATGAATACCCAGCATTAAATCATTAAAAAGTGTTTAACGTCTTTCTTTACGAGTCAAAGACAATTATATTTTGAGCACATGCTGATAACTATTAAATTAAGCCTTAGAATTCACTAGCAGCAAATTAGAAGCAAAACCGTTCTGTTATTTTAAGGAAATTGCAAACAATATGTCAGATGCGTTATTAATATTTATTGTTCATTCTTAGAAATTGACACCCTCAATTAATAAATGGAGAAGATGATACATTTAATTGCTTGTTTCAATTATAAAAGCGCAGGCCCACTCGCTTACTGAACAAAACAAAATTGAACTCGTTGCCTACGTTGAGTACCTCCGTAGTAGCGCCATGGCCAAAGCCTCCGACCCTTCGCTCTTCTTGCGGTCCTTCCACCTCTTCTTCGTCGTGATGACATCGCTAGCTACTGCCGGAGGCGCCACCGGCGACGACGGAGCTCGCAACTTCGCTGCTTGCCTCGCCTCCGCCGGCGTGCAGAACTACACGTTCCCCTCCTCCGCGCCCTACGACTTGTTGCTCGACTTATCCCTCCAGAACCTTCGCTTCGCCAGGCCCCACGTCGCGAAGCCCGCCGCGCTCGTCCTCCCGTCGGGCGTGCACGACCTGCGCGGCGCCGTTCTCTGCTGCCGTGCCTCCAACTTCTCCATCCGCATCCGCAGCGGCGGACACAGCTACGAGGGCCTCTCCTACACCGCATCGTCCGCGGAGCCATCTGGAACGCCCTTTGTCGTCGTTGACCTGATGAACATGAACCGCGTCCGGGTCGAGCGGAACACATCCACCGCCTGGGTCGAGACCGGCTCCACGATTGGGGAGACCTACTACGCACTCGCCCAGTCGAGCGCGACCCTGGGGTTCCCCGCCTCGTCGTACCCCACAGTGGGCATCGGCGGGCACATCTCCGGCGGCGGGTTCGGGATGCTCTCTAGGAAGTACGGTCTTGCTGCTGACAACGTGGTGGACGCCATCCTCATCGACTCGGAGGGACGAGTCATGGATCGGGCGGCCATGGGCGAGGACGTGTTCTGGGGGATCCGTGGCGGCGGAGGCGGCGGGTGGGGCGCCATATATGCCTGGAAAATTCGCCTCCTCCCGGTGCCGAAACGGGTCGCAGGCTTCATCGTGGAACGGCAAGGGGCGACTCGTTCGGTCGCCGAGTTGGTCCATAAGTGGCAGCTGGTCGCGCCGAGCCTCCCCGACGAGTTTTTCCTTTCAGCCCTTCTCCGCGCCGGGTACAACGAGTCCGCCGACTCCGGCAGGGTATCTGCCATCTTCAAAGGCTTATATCTTGGACCTGTGTCGGAGGCCGTCTCGATCCTGGCGAAGGTTTTCCCGGAGTTGGGAGTCTCAGTATCCGATTGCCACGACATGTCTTGGGTCGAGTCCACCGTGTTCCTATCGGATTTGCCGAAAGGGAGCACCGTGTCCGATCTAAAGAACCGGGTCCAGCAAAAGAAGACGTCGTTCAAGGCGAAGTCCGACTACGTGCGCGATCCCATCTCCGTCTCGAATCTGACCACGACAGTGAACTGGCTGTCGGAGCAGCCGAACGCGTACATCATGATGGAACCTTACGGCGGTGCCATGGCCAGGATCAGCAGTGACCAGCTGCCGTTCCCACACAGGGGCGGGAACCTCTACTCGATGCAGTACGTGATCGAGTGGACCGGAGAGCTGGCCGACAAGGAGTCCGTGCAGTGGTTGCGACGGTTCTACGAGAGCATGGCCGATCACGTCTCCAGGGGGCCGAGGGCGGCCTTCGTGAATTACTTGGACTTGGACCTCGGAAGCCATAGCGAGTACAGGGGGAGGTCGACGGACGGCAGCTGCCGGAGTCCGGTGGAACGAGCGAGGGACTGGGGAGAGAAGTATTTCTTGAGCAACTTCGATCGTCTCGTGCAGGCGAAGACGATCGTCGATCCGGACGACGTGTTCAACAACGCGCAGAGCATACCGCCATTGCCGAAGGCCGGGAGCTCGATCGGGAGAGTCGACGACCGTGCATGCATAGGGTTCTAATTGCTATTGATGCAACCATGCAAGTCTAAGGGCCATAATATAAGGGCGCAAATGGGTACAAAAATTTCCATGTCCAGAAAAGCAAAAGTTTCAAAAAAAAAAAAGAAAAAAAAATTTCGATCTCCTCATGAGGCAATATGCAAACTCTATTACAGTTAAAATGCTACATAAAATTTAATGTTTCGTTGATAAGATATATTGACTTATCTAATACAAAAAAAATATTAATGAATTTTAGTGTTGAATCTAAGTTTAAAATATAAATAGTTTTGTGTATTAATAAATAATAAATGAAATATTCTCTTTGGCAAAACATTTTATGATAAGTTATTTTGGAATTAAAAACTCAAATGCTATTAAAGTCCGTAAATTTTAATATTTTAAAGAAAATTATTGCACGATGTGATTTCATAAGGTGCATCTAATCTTTGTTTTTTTTATGAACCCCATAACAAAGGTGACCTCCATTTTATAATCGTCACATTTTAAACTTTTATGGAGGTCATCGATTTATGTCGGTGATTATATGGTGCATTCAAATACATAAATTAATCTTTTTTAGATTTATTAATATATAACATGTATACAAGCCCAACATTTAAAGCCACATGATTATCATATCAAATGGAACTCAAGAATGAGTCTGTAGAAAATTTGGGATGCCTGTGTGTGCAGTGTGTGTGTGTGTGATCACTTCATTTGAGTTGAGATAAAGAGCTCTAGCGAGTAAAAGAGGGGATGAAAAAGAAAAACTTATTTCTTATGTCATGAAATATTTAAAATAATTGATGTTATCTCTTGTTTAGGACGGTATGGTTTTGAACTTTTAATTTTAATCAATTTTGTCTTTAACCACAAGGATTTAACAATGCCTAAATACGGTTTTCTCCAGCAACTTATTGGTTAACGAGCTAAATTCGGAAATGAGAAAAATAAAGTGATCTTATTATAAATAAATATCTTAATATCCCTTAATATCCTGGTCTCTATGGGAGTTCTACAGCGATTAGCGATTAATTAGTGAATAGAGGATAACAAATGATAATGAGTAGTTAGAAGTTTATTTAGAATATTAATAAATAAGTGTTCCATAACTTTAACGATAGAATTAATCAATGAATATAAATTAACAAAATATATACACGATAAAATTATTCAATTCAAGTATGATACAAATTCTATTATAATGTAATACATAAATAATTTATTTCTCAAAATGAATAAAATAAAATTCCACATCTAGTAATTTCTATTAGAATATATAAAAATTTATAGTATACAATAAATTTATATAGTGCATGCATGTTATGAAAATATTAATTATTAAATAAATTCTTTTATTCATGATAAATAATAAATACTTTTATAGTTAAATAAGCGTGAATATAAAAATAATATAATTGAATAGTGATAAAATAAAAACAAGAAAGCAATAATACTTTTGAATAAGGATAATATTGAAAAGAAAAATTATAACCCTTAAACGTTAATAGAACTAGTTCTTCGATATATTTTAATTTAAAATGTATTTATTTACACTATTCATTAAATAAAAATTAATATTTGAATCCTTAAACGCTATTGAAAATGTTATTTATGACGTAGGAGGGTTCACTTGATGTGGGCCGACAAGTTGATCAATTTGCCGAGCCCATTTGATGCATTCTTTCGCTATCGCGCTCGCCGCACGTGACGACAAACCCGCGGCCATACAAAACCCCCGCGGCCTTCAGCCTGAGATTTATCGCCGTTGCCGCTCGCTTCCATCTTTCGGTCCAAAGAGCGAGCAAGGGAGGAGGAAGATGACGGTTCCTGTGATGGACAAGGAGATGGAAGAGGAGCTGAAGCAGCACCAGATGGCGATGGCAGGAGAGGTATATTATTTCATCCGCCTCTGTTTTCTTTGGTACACGGATGAATGGATAGGTCAATCAACTAGTTGTCGATTAGTCCTCCTTGTTTGCCTGTTTGCTTTCGCTGTCCGATGCGTTGCGTCCTTATTTTTTTTTCTTATTGTGTGACCTGTGCGAAAATGGATTTGATTCTGTATTGTGCCTGAACGATTTTTGTTGTTGCATTTTTTTCCTTTTTTTATATAAACAGGATGATGCTCCAGTAGTTGAAGGCGTCGATGATGAAGAAGATGGAGATGACGAGGAGGAGGACGATGACGAAGGTTCAATTTTTTTGTCATTGCTTCGATTCGATGTTTGTTGTTTTCTCGCCACATTGCCTTTATCTTTTCCCGATTTTGTCATGTACTTTTGTGCCTTGATGTTTAATAATTAGGATTGTTACAGTTCATGGTGCTGATGGCATCACCAGCGATTGGGGAATGCACATTTGTTCAGGATTCTAATTCCACTTCCTTTTTTTCATTTTCATATTGTTGAATTGCATAAAATGTGACGTGTAATGAGGCAGAGATTGTTCGAATTTGAGCTTATGAGGTTCAGGATTAGTATTGCTTATGCCAATGACCTGAGAATAAGCTTATTTTTCATCCATCATTCAAGATATATGGTAAATCTATTTGTTCCATGGGAAGTTTTAGTGGTAGTGTATGCTAATTGGATAAACTTTTGGTGCAAATTGATGAAAATAGTTGGCGCATAGATTTGAGTATGGCAAGTGTGAAAATGCAGTGAAATCCAACCAATTCCGGGCAGAAACTAGTAGGTATCTTGATGCTTGCTTATCTAGAATCTTCATTTATGGTATTTCAAAGTCTAGTTCTTCTCGTAAACGGGGACTGGAAAAACTGTGTCCAAGAGATACTGGTGATGAGGTAATGGTTACATGTATTATGATTCATTTAGTTATGCTGTATTTTACTTGAACTAATGCATACTTCATTTGCTGCAGCATGGTCTGGTGTATTCATACAAACCTGCCATCTTTCACATATGATTCATGATTTCATTACCGTTTCAAACTCATGGCCCTTCTTTTTCACTTTACAAGGATGATTATAGAGATCTTGTTTGTAACTGGCTTAGGCATGCATGATTTATAGGGCTCGCAGATGACCTCTGTTCTATAGACGTAGGGAAAGCTGTTTAGTTCAGAATTTGTGCAATTGTCTACACACATTTATCAAGTTATTTTAAAAAACAGCTCTTCCTTAAGGTTTTAGTTTCAAATCATTGCCATGTCAATTCAGGATTCTATTAATCATCGTCAACTAGACCTGGATTTCCTTCTAGGATGATGAACTTACGACTTTGTCTAGATATAGCTTATGCGTTAATGTTTCTAATTTTGTTATGTGTGTCATCTTTCTTTCCCTATATACTGCACATTTTGTGCTCAGAAAAATGCCTAAATAGGTTGAAGTGTTATAATGTTCAGCAGTATGTTGTTGCTTGTCAGATGGCTGGTTTACTGAATTCCTCAAATTTCCAATTAGGTGAACAAGAGGCTGGTCCCAATGAAAGCTCGAAACAGAGCAGGAGTGAGAAAAAGAGCCGTAAAGCAATGATGAAGCTAGGAATGAAACCCATCCCAGGTGTAACCCGAGTCAGCATAAAGAGAAACAAAATGGTAAGTATATTATACATACACCGAATCTTAAGGATAACCCTCATAAGTATGGTATCCTTCATTAGTTCTTCCAGATTTCCATTGCAATTGCTACTGACAAGTAACAACCTTGCCCTTTTGTTTTGCCTAGTTATAATGTAGCTGATTAATCGTACTGCTCAGGGTTCAGTTGACAACTTGAGATTTGCTGTGAAATTCAACTAACAATTTGAAAACCAAAATTTCTTATGTCCTGCAGATGCTCTTTGTTATATCACAACCCGATGTTTTGAAAAGCCCAAACTCCGAGACTTACATCATATTTGGTGAGGCTAAGATTGAGGACTTGAGCTCAAAGCTGCAAACTCAAGCTGCTCAGCAATTTAGGTTGCATGACTTTGCTAATGCGGCGGCCACGGCTAAGTTGGATGAATCTGCTGATGATCTAGTCGACGAGGATGATACAGACATTGATGATTCTGGGCTAGAAGAGCGTGATATTGATCTCATTATGACTCAAGCTGGAGTATCCAAAGGGAAAGCTGTTAAAGCCCTCAAGGCCAACAATGGAGACATTGTTGGTGCCATTATGGAACTCACTGCCTAATTGGCCATACAATTTTACATATATCTCGCCAAAGGTCATCACTTGATATTTTGCTGTAGGGTGCTATCGAATACAGCTTTTGTTATTGCATTTCCTTCAGATGCTAACCGCATTCCTAATGAAAATGTGCACAATATGATCATGACAAGTTTTTTTATCATACCGATTTTTTGGCTGAACATTTCGGTCCAGCTCTACGTGGGATTTTTACGGAAGAAATCTCCCCCATAAACCGAAAAAAGCTGAGATGTATATATAAATATATTTTTTCTTTGTTCGGATCCAATCTAAATCATACAAATATTTTTATTAAAGAAAATTACCACTATTTTTTATAACTTTGACAAGTCAAAACATTATTATATCACTCTTTCTTAATTCTATGTGATTTTACCTTTCCTTTACTCGAGAAATATTTTTATAAAATGGGACACTTTGGTATCGGTTTAGCCACCCACACTATTTCAACAATTTTTTGTACTCATCTTACGCATACCTCGAGTTGTTCGTAATCAGCCTGGCAGTAAGGCTTTTCAAATGGTTCATTAGGCTAAGGGAGTTTTACATGCATAAATAATACATAGGAAATGGCGCCATTGCTAAATCTAATGGAAAAGTAATCTAAAAATAGATTAGCAACATCATCTTTATTCCAATAAAAAAAATCAAAGTACAACCCTGTCGAAGGAGCTGCTTGATTCATTTATACCACAACAATATCATTTTGCAGATTAATTTTACACGTGATAAAGCTTGGCAAACTTGCGAAGAAAGACAATCAAACAAAGCACATTGGGTGAGAAGAAATCTTAAGTTCTGTGGGTACATGTCATCAGATAGAAGTTTCCCCTTGCAGACATATCCTTTTGTTCCTCGTCTCTTCTCTTGTGACCTTGCTTTCTGTAGCTTCTACATTGCATCTCTTATACGGCTTAAATCCTCTTTGACCAACCTTGAGCTTTCCAGATTCATTTACTGATGAAGCTTGTGTTTCATTGCTGATCACAAATGTTTCTTCCTTATTATGATTAGTTTCTGTGAAAACCTTGTTTTTGAGATCAACTGGAATTGAGTGTTCAGCTTCTGAGGTCTTCAAAGCTTCTGTAGCTAGAAGAAAGCTTTGCGGGAGGATGTCTCTCTTGAAAAGTGCTTGAAAGGCAAGGCGACCCTGACAAGTAAAGGTTAATTAGAAGCTTAGTGATAGGTGCCCCAAAGTTAGGCTTTAGCAATGAAAATAACAGAAGAACTTTCACATTACAACCTCTTCAGAAACCTCCTTCCATGAATCAATCATGCTTCCATTGCTCCTACATTTGCGATTGCCGGTCTCACCAAGTGAAGAATTATTGAAAGGAGCTTCTTTAGCCTCATCATCATTTTTCTCATGGTTTTCCTGTTTGGCTTCCGTTTCTACATCACTACTAGAAGGTGTGTTTGATCCGCAAGAAGATCGATATTTCTTTTGCTTAGTCCTTGCATTGACAGAATCATGGTTTCCATCAGACATTGATGGTTTTCTTGATCTAGTACCACTAGACTCTGCACCGTTTGTGTTACCACCTTTTTGGCTCTCTTCTGTATCAGAAGTTGATGATGAAGACATGAATTTAGAAAGTCGTTTTGGAACATCAGGTTCATCCAGATCTATTATGAGGTCTTCTTTCAAAGGCGTGTTGCTCGTGTCTTCATTTGTCATTGGATGTTGGGCATCAGCTGCAGCTACTGTGGTTCCGGCTGTAGTTGCTGATACATATCCAAAACCAAAGGGAGGAGGCAGGAAACATGGCAGAAGCCCCTGGGTCGCCCACCATGCAGCTGCAGCTGCAATTGTTGCAGCAGCAATAGCAGGCATACTAGGAGAAGTGTTCATGAGCCTTTCTGGAACTTCAATTGAAGGCATAGAATTCTCTACTTCAGCAGATGGCCAAACCGAAGCTGCCATGCTTGCCGCCGCATGAACTGCTGGATTTTGTAACAAGGTAGAAACAATAAGACTTGAAAATGTGGAAGAAATATTCATGAATGGCCTATAAGTGTCTGGAATGTTATGGCAATGACTAAATGTTGTGAAGGCAGGAAAAGGATGATGAATGGGCCCCATAATTGAAATATTTGGATGTGCTGGCATTGCAGTAAATGTGGAGTTTACCGGTGTGTTAGCACTTTGAGGTCCTAAGTGTTCAGTCCCAGCAGTGTGGCTCTTCCTAAAGTCTCTAGGTTGTGCATCCATTATACATGAGGTTTGCTTGGGATCAGTTTGATCATCTTTGATATTTTCACAAGATTTTAAACATCGTAGCTTTATTGCACTTCCGTCATCTTTCTGAGTAGAACTTATCTGAGAGTTTCCTGCAAAACCATCTTTTTCGGATGATGGTTCAATTCTATCTTGCTGATTATCCAGTTCCAAAGACTTCGGTGGATTTTTTGATGCAATTTTTTCTTTCAATGTTTCTGTTTTTGGCAAGAATTCCATTAATGTGCAACATTTAGAACCCTTTTTGGTGGAAAAGATGGAAGCCGAAGGACCATCTTGAATGCCGTTAACAACTTCTGAGCAACTGCCATCTTCAGAAACATCTTTGGCATGTGGCTTCTTCATGGTAGCAAGCTTTTGATAGAATGGTCAGGAAAGCATGTATGAGACACATGAAAATGAAACAAACAAAGGTGAATGGGAAAATGCTACTAAATGCATGGTGCATGACTTCAAAATAGGCGTGTACCTCTTCTGGTATATTACTTTCCCCAGACAAAACTTGCTTATCCATGCCCCAGAAGGAAAAAGATTTTGCTGATTGCTCATTTATTGCTTCTACAGTGGAAGATGTTGAGCTTATGTCCGTCTTCCTTGGATATGGATTGCTTGGTTTCCTTTTGGGTCTTGGAGGAGGTATGTCTATGTCACGATCTTGTCCTGGAGAAACACCTTTTGCAAGGGCTTCCTTTTCCAACTGCACTTTGACATATGTTAACCACATCGCATATAATTCACAATTTAATAGTTGAAGAATTTTCAAGAATTCAATTTTACATAACCAAAGGTATCTTTTTCTGATAGAAAAACAGATATTTTCTCCAGTTTCAGTTCCAAAGCAAATCTAATCTCATATTCCTTTTTTAGTAGGGTTCATCTCACATTCTATATCACAGCAACTGAACATCTTCTCAGAAAATATGCAACACCAATTTGGTACTCAATAGCATAACATGCTTAATTTATATCATTCTAAACAAAAAAACCATTGAACCAAACAAAGACCATGTCAATGAAGATATATCGCCAAAATATGTAGACCCAAATTACTATAATTTATATCTGGGTAGAATCTCATGTTTCACTAACTTTTTATCTTCACCAAGAAAAGTTATCAAATTAAAAGGATTTTGGATGGGATCAAATTAAAAGGATCACAACTTGAGGGGTATTTCGTTCTAGACCCACCGGTACCCAAGACTACTAGACTAATCCATTGTTTGGGCGATAATGTAAAAGGTAGACCATGATCAAGTTTGAGACTCCAAGAATCAAACTTGGAATTACTAGCTTCCTTCCATCAATCTTCAGACAACTAGCTATCCGGTTGTGCTAGTCAAACTTGATTACAACACTAGGGATATGAATCACTTGACAAATGTCTAGAGGAATAATCTTTTTAAAGTTCATAGAACAACAACAACAACAACAACAACAACAAAGCCTTATCCCACTAGGTGGGGTCGACTACATGGATCATACGACGCCAATTCGTTGATCCATGTTCATAAGATTCGATATGATTTTATGTTGGCTGTCGGGGCCTAACACAACCCTCCTCCTTTATCCGGGCTTGGGATCGGCTATAAATTAAAGTTCATAGAACACAAATTTAAAATTTAGCATAGTGTGGGATCGAAGAAAATGTTTAAGCACATTAACTATTTCAAGGATGTCCATGTGAATAAATAAGTCTTTTTTCAAAGGAAAGGGGCGCCTAAGTAAACTTATTGGCCTAGAATATGTTTGAAAATCAGAGTGTTCACTAAGTATAATAATTAAGCCATGGTGCCAAAAAAAATTCAAAAAATGGGTAGTACTTTTTTTGAGATGGAAAATCGGGTAACACTTGGAGAAATTACCACTCTGAGAAGCCACTGGAATATGGAGCCAAAAATACGACAGAGTCTAATTTTTCCATGGAACCGAAACCAAAGAGCAGATCCAAACAATATTGATTTGAGAGGTCGACGTTATTTTGTAAGGTCAAAGATGCAAACACTTCCTGAATGAACTTCATTTAAGAAAACTTGTGCAGTAGGCTAAGAGTATCTTTTTGTTATTGCCTTGTCAGAGGCACAATAGAATTTCTGAAACAGAGTTGTGGTTTACAAACTAATTAGATATCCTCGAAATAATTCCTAGTGGTTGTGGATCTAGAGTGAGATCAACCACATAAATATTTTGTTCTTTCATATGGTTGCTTTTATGGCCCTTTGGCCTTTGTTAGAGGGAGATGAATTTCAAGCCAGAGCCAGAGATTTACGTTAAGTCATTGAAACAAAAAATAGTCAAAATTTCGTCAGTTAATATAACTAGCTAAATACAAATAATTGCTGACAAAAAATTATCTGAGCAATTAACCTTCAGGAGCAAATAGATCATATAAAGTTGATTAACTTGATGAAGGATCTAAAATAATTCTTGAAAGGAAAAAAAAGGATCTGAAAAAGGATCATGTGAAACCTTTGTGAAGAACTTTTGAGCATGACTTCTAATCTGGACAGCAGTCTTCGTACCAATATGTTCTGTAAAAAAAACTCCATATAACATGGGAAAGTAAGAATGCCTGCAAGAAGCAAATGGCCGAGAGAATGAAATCCTATGCTACATAGGCAAATTTTCCAAGCTCCAAAGTGAATGAAATGCAAACCATACAGAAAATTCTCTATCATGTACATCCCATCTAATTCCTCTCGAAAAATAAACTTAGGATGCAGCTAAACAAACACTAGGCGATCTCAAAGTGTATTCGATCTGAGATTACACTGCCAAACCTTCTATGCGCTGCCAGGCCCTCCCATACAGCTTCAGGGCTTCGAGGAACCTGTTGTGCTCCTCCTCGGTCCACTTCTCCCTTTGTTTCGTGATCGTGTATGGCTTCCTGACCTATAATCCGATACGTGTTTATGCTAAACAATCCTCACACCAAAATTATACTCGAAACGGACTTAAAAATCGCAATTTTTAAGCTCCGAACCTTCACAACCAAGTCTTCTCCGGACGAATTTGCCTCCATCACTCTGTGAATGTCAAGAAAAAAGAAAAGGAAATCTGGAAAAAAAACGCCGGAAGCAGAAGCGGCGTCTGATCACCTCGACTTCGAATCGTCCACGAACAACAGCTGCCCCCCTTCCATGTCCCCCACCAAACGTTGGACTTGACGCAAGAAATACCTCATAGCTCGACTAAAGAAGCCTACGTTACTAGCATCAAACACCTTGCAATCATCCAAAGAACTCATAAGAAACTGAGAAAAGAAAATTAAAAAAAAAAAGATGATCAGGGAGAAAAGAAACCCCTTTATAATCACACAAAAAAATTCTTCTTACCAAAACCCAGCAAATCCAGTGGTGTTCAACCTAAGGAAAAAAACCATAATCGAATTCAATTGAAAGAGAAAGATATGAGAGGAAGGGCTGATCGAATCTCGTTGAAACAACTCACCTCAAGCGACTTCCTCGACGCACCAAGGGCGCGTGCCAAGGACTACTCATGCCCTTGCGACCACCACGAGCTCCACTACATCTCCCAACCGAAAACCAGCTCTCGATACCTTCGTCAGGAGAAGAACGTCGGTCAAGACCAACGGAGATCGACGTCGACGGCGAGAAGAGAAAAGGGGAGGCAAAACGAGTAGCAAGACGACGTTTTTTTTTCTCGCTTCTCTCTTCCTCCACTGCTCAGTAGCCGCTCGCGTGATGGGGTCGTCGCCAGGACAAATCTCAGCCACGAGAATTGCGAGAATTATTATTATTTGTTTTTTAAAAAAATAAGCGCCGGATAAAAGAAAAAAAGTAATCTAAAAAAAATGGAGCCCCAAGAGCTTTATTTGAGGCTCGAGGAGTGGTGACGTCCGATTTCGACACGTGGAGGGAATGTAGTGGCGGCATCGCTGCTGCGAGTGCGCTTTTTGGAAGGGCGGATGGATGATGTGGCAGAGGCTGATCCACGAGAAAGCGAGCGATGAGTCAGACGAGGACTCCTCGTGCAGACTCCACATAATTATATTGTGCGAGAATGACTTTGGCCGTCAGATGGAGGGACCGGAGCGATCGAGAGCGTCCGGGCGAAGAAGCGCCCGGAGCGGGAGCAGAAGTAGGGGCTGAGAATGAGGTCGCACGGGTGGGGACGCCCCCACGCGGGGAAGGGGGTGCGGTGTCGTGTGGACGCGAGTCGTCGAAGCTTGAGGCTGTGGTGCTTGGAAAAGCGCGCCCACCATCGCGTTATCTTAGAGGTGGAGATGGCGGGGCCCCCACCATCCGGTGGGGACACGTGGCGATTTTTCGGGATCCTTCGGCTCGAGACGTCCGCTCTTATCCGCGGTTTTGGTGGAAAACCGTGGTCTATCTCTCTCTCACGAGGGATCCGCTGTCTCCCGCCGTACAGGAATCGACGGTTTGTGATTGGTCGGAACTCCGACGGGGCGCTTTGGGGAAATAAAAGTGGGAGGTCGTTTTAGGCCATTTTTGGAAATTTGGTGGACAAATATGCGGGCTCCAGTTTGGACAGTCCCACCGGAATCATGTGGCACGAATTAGATGTGCATTACTTAATTTATAAATTGACATTTAAGGATTAATCATGTGGTGCTAATTTAATTTTTTTTATGATTAAACTAACGGACATTTGTTTGGAATTAAAATGAGGGGTTAGAGTCTAAAGTAAAAACTTAGCCACTCCAAAAATATAAACAGCCCATAAAATCACAAATTTGGATCCCCATTAAAATTGAAATTATTATTTTTAGAATAATTAAAATTACTCGTTTAAATTATAACTCTTAATTAAATTCGACGTGCCAATCCACACCAAATATATTAGGGTTATTTCCTCTAATCCCCTCTAAACTATCACGATTTTTCGCATCTAACCTTCAACTACGAACTTCATTTTCTGGATCTTTAAACTATCATAATTTTTTCAATTCAATCCTCCCGTTCAATTGCGTTAATTTTTCGATTATCTTTGATTTTCGTATTTATGAAAAGTCAAAAAATGTCCTTATGCGAAAAAAATCTCTCTGCCTGTGCACACGCCGACGCAAAAGAGAGAGGAGAGGGGGAACCTACGCCTACGTCGAATGACCTTCATCTCGTCAGACAAATGTCGCCCCCCCCCCCCCCCTCCCTCTCCTTGTGTCGGCATCCCTGTGCAGACGCCAGTGCAGGGAGAAGAGCGGGGTCGCCCCCCCCCTCCCCCCACACCACCACCACCTTCGTCTGGCGTCTGTGCAGAGACGCTGACGTCTGCGCAGGGACGCGACGTCTGCACAGGAACGTCGACACAAGGAGAGGAGAAGGCACAGGGAGAGGAGAGAGAGGGAGCACCCCCTCCCACGCGTCGGACAAAGGTCGAGGGGGAGGCGACCCCCTCCTCGTCGGATGAAGGTCGCGAGGGTCCTACGCCGACGCGGGCGTCCCTGCACGGCGCAAAGGAGGGAGGGGGGGGGGGGCACCATCGTTCAGCGTCCCCTTCTGCTCTCTTTGTGTGCCCAAATTATTTATAGTTTATGGTTAAATTCGAAAAATCGTGATATTTTAAGGATGGTCATAGGAAATAACCTAATATATTATTAAAATCTTTATGATTAAGTTATTACTTCAAGTTTCATATAATATTTCATAATTTTACTGTTACAAAATAACCAAGAAAACGAAGTAAAAATGAATATAATAAAATCAACTTAATAAGTGTTAAAACAAAAAACATTGAGACAAAGTAAATCGCCGTAAAATAATCGCTATAAGAAAAAAAACATGGCAAATAAAATCTTTCACTATCATCACAGATTCTCTCTCTTTTTTTCTTTCTATCTTTTCTTTCACAATTTGGAATATAGGATACAATAATTAAGCACACACTTTTTCTTTTACCCATATTTGTTAGATTAGATATATTATTGACTTATTATGATATAATTGATGTTGAATATTATCAAGCTATCTATCTATTTTCATAAAATCTATGTAAATTTGATTAGAATATTTTGAATTATAATGTAATAACATTCCAGGTAAGGTATTCTAGAAAAAAGTTGAAGTTATAATTAAATTTTAATTTTTTTAAACATCTAATGTGATACATTTTTTTATTATTTAAGATAATCTTTTATTTCTTAAAATCATATGAAATTTAAGATCGTTTTTTTTTTCGACACGAAAATCACTTGACCTGAAGTATTTCATCCATATTTCGTGATATTCTCGTGTAATTTCATATGTTTAATTCATAAATTGGTATGCAAGAAAAAATATTATCATTCTAAATATGTTTGGGTCAAATGAGGACGCAACGGTAATAAAATTATATAGACACTATTCATCTACATCTATGTTTCTAACTGTTGAAACCGCGCAAAATAAATAAATTGAGAGGATTATTGTATAAATATTTTTTTTATTATACAATAAATCAATCAACTTATTATAACATGTTATGTAAGATAATTAAATAATGACGCATTTGATCGGTTATATGTTTTCACTGTATATAATACTCATCTAATTCTCGCTCATCAATATTCTCAAATTTATTTCTTCCAAAATATCACACTTTCTCTCTCTTATATTTTTTTATTTCTTCTAATATCATCACTTTCTTTTCATTCAATATCCTCATTTTCTCTCCTCTAATATTTCACTCTCTCTCTCCTATAAACATTTCACTCTCTTTTTGTGGTATTTTCACGTTCTCCCTATTTCAGTGTTCTCATTTTCCTCTCCTTTAATATTTCAATCTTCTCTCATATATATTTTTAATTTTAACATCCTAGCTTTCTCTCTCCTCCGATATTTTTATTGTCTTTAAAATTTTCATTTTCTCCTATAATATTCTTAACTTGTCTCCTCTCCAATTTCACAAATTTTCTTTAATATTTTCGTATATATATATATAATATAAACAGATATAAAAGTAGCGCAACAAGTGGTAAAATATTATAATAACACGTGTCAAATAATAATAATTAACATAATTCACAAATTTAAATTTAAAAGATAAAATTAATCTTATTTTCGAAATTAAAAAATAAGATAAAAATAATCTTAGAAAGTTTGTTATATAAGGTAACAATATATAAAACTCAATATATAAAAGTAAAGGTAAAAACATGAATGACAAGTGGCTTATTATGGTGATAGCATGTGTCATCTACTAATAATAACTAATCATAATTATAATTTATAATAAATGACACATTTCTTTTATTAAAAATTCAATTAATAAAATTTTACTAATTTAAGAAATCTTAAATCTAAAAGTCCTGACAAGGATTGTTAAGTAAGCCAATAATATAAAACTTTGTTAAATAAGGTGGTAATACAAATTAATGTGTCTGACTGCACGGTGGAGAGAGAGAAAATATAATTAATTGAAATTAATATTTAATTTGAGTAAGAGTAGGAGTTTTAAAACTAAAACTCAATATAACATACGAACAAATCTTAATATAAAAGATAAAACCTAACTTACAAAATTAGTTAAATAAGATAAATTAATATATTTACGAGATTTCTTATTTTCGAAATTCAAAATGAGAGAGAGAGTAATACAATTAATTGAAATTAATTGCTTAAATAGAAATACAAAAATATTTAATTTGAGAAAGAGTAGGAGTTTTAAAACTAATAATTAATATAACATATGATATACAACAACAACAAAACCTTATCCCACTAGGTAGGGTCGGCTACATGGATCATACGACGTCATTATATTCGTTGATCCATGTTCATAAGATTCAACAGGATTTTATGCTAGCTGTCGGGGCCTAACACAACCCTCATCCTTTATCCGGGTTTGAGACCGGCTATAAAATATAGGCGAAATTTAATATAACATATGATATACGAAAGAAATTAAATATAAAAGATAAAACTCACCCTACAAAATTAGTTAAATAAGATACATTAATATATTACGAGTTTTGTTATTTTCGAAATAAAAAATAATTAAAATAAGGATTTTAATTAGTTAAGTAAATTGGCAGTGGCGAGTTGCATGCATGAAATTTTTTAAATATTCTAAAACTCTATTAATATTTAAATATTCTAATTTGTTTAGAAGAAATATTGTTTGATTAAAATAATTATAAATGTCCAAAAATAATTGAATTAAAAGTACACTTTTTGCTTAAAAATAATTTAATTTGAGTCAAATTAAGATTAATATTTTCTTTTTATTAATTTGGGTATGATTAAAATTAATCATAGTTTTCTTTTTAAAAATAATGTAAAGGTAAATAATAATTAATTTTAAAAAGATAATTGATCATTTTCGAAATTAAAAACAATTAAAATAAGGTTTTAAATTTGAGTCAAAGTAATATTAATATTTCATTTTTATCAATTTGAGTATGATTAAAATAAATAATATTTTATTTCTAAAAGATAATGTGTAGGTAAATAATATTTATTTTTAAAAAGATAATCTGTTAATGTCATAGTTAAAAAATAATTTAAAATGAAGATCTAAATTTGTGTCAAATTAAAATTAATTTTTTTATCAATTTGAGCATAATTTAAATAAATAATATTCCTTTCAAAAAAATATGTATAGTTAAATAGTAATTCATTTTAAAAAGATAATTTTTTATTTTCTTAATTAAATAAATAATTTAAATAAATAATTCAATTAGAGTTAAATTAAGATTAATTATTTCTTTTCAACAATTTGAGTATGATTAAAATAAATAATATTTTCTTTCTAAAATATAATGTTCATGTAAATAACAATTCTTTTTTAAAAGATAGTTATTTTCATAATTTAAAATTTATTGTAAATAAAATGGTCAGATTAATATTAAACTTTCTTTCTTATGAATTTAAGTATGATTGAAATAAATAATCTTAGAAAGGTACAGCACAAAATATAATGAAATAAATTATATGTACTAAAAATAATGTATTATCTTTTATATTAAATAAATAATATTTCCTTTTCTAAAGGCAAAGTACGAGCGTATTAAAAATTAATATTTCATTTTTAATTATGTTATAATAATTTCTTATGTAAGCTAACAAAATAATAGAAGATTAAGTTTATTAGCATAATTTGATTAGAAGGAATTCTTATAGTATGATTAAAATAAATAATATTAATATAATTTAAAATAAATAATTTGAAATGAACATCTCAAGTTGTGTCAAATTAAAATTAAAATTTATTTTTTTTATCAATTTGAATATAATTTAAATAAATAATATTCCCTTTCAAAAAAATATGTATAAGTAAATAGTAATTCATTTTTAAAAGATGATTTTTTTATTTTCTGAATGAAAATAAATAATTCAATTAGAATTAAGATTAATTATTTCTTTTTATCAATTTGAGTATGATTAAAATAAATAATATTTTCTTTCTAAAAGATGATGTTAATGTAAATAGCAATTATTTTTTAAAATATAATTTGCTATTTTCATAATTTAAAATTTATTTTAAATAAAATGTCAGATTAATATTAAACTTTCTTTTTTTATGAATTTGAGTATGATTGAAATAAATAATATTAGAAAGGTAATACACAAAATATAATAAAATAAATTATATGTACTAAAAATAATGTATTATATTTTGTATTAAATAAATAATATTTCCTTTCCTAAAGGCAACGTACAAGCATAATAAAAAATAATATTTCATTTTATATGTTATAATAATTTGTTACGTAAGCTAACAAAAATAAAAGAAGATTAAGTTTATTAGCATAATTTTATTAGAAGGAATTTTTTTAGTATGATTAAAATAAATAATATTAGGATAATTTGTTGTTTTCAGATTTAAAAGTGATTTAAAATAAATAATTCATTTTCAGTCAAATTAAGATTAATATTTCCATTTTATCCCTTTGAGTATGATTAAAATAAATAATCATCCCTTACTAAAAGGTGATGCAAAAAATATAATAAAATAAATAATATATCATTTCTAAAAGTAATGTATTATTTTTGGGAGTAAATAAATATTTTTTCCTTTATAAAAGCAGTGTACAAGTTAATAAAATTAATAATATTTCATTTTTAAGAGATAAATGTACTATTTTCGAAATAGAAAAGCTTAAAACAATGAATCCAATTGAGTCAAAATAATTGAAAATAAATAATTAAAAATTTGAGTTCAATTAAGATTAATCTATTCTTATATTTCATTTTTAAAGACAATGGACAAGTATATAATTTTAGAAAACTAAAAATTATCTTATAATGGTTTGTTATATGAACTAAAAAATAAATGAATACTTTATTTATGAGAATAATTTAATTAGAAAGAAATTTTTTTAGTATGATTATAAATTAAATTTCCTTTATAAAATGTACAAATAATAATTTTCCTTTATGAAACATAATTTGTTATTTTGATTAAAAATAATTTAATTTGATTACAATTAAGATTACAATTTTAATTTCTAAAATATAGTGGACAAGTATAATAAAATAATTAATAGTTTATTTTAAAAAAATATTTCAGAAATAAAAAAATAAATTATTCCATTTTATTATGATTACAATAAATAAACTTTCCTTTGTCTAAGCTATCATAGAAGTATAATGAAATAATTTTATTTTATTTTTAGTTTTGAAAGATAATGAACATTAATTTAAGAAATGGAGTCCAAATTAAGATTTATTTTTCCTTTATGAAAGATAATGGAAATGTATAATACAAAATATTTTCCTCTTAAAAAATACTGTATCATTTCAGAAAAAATAAATATTAAATTTGAGTATGATTAAATAAATATTCTTTTCTTTCTAAAAGTCAATGTAAAAGTATAACAAAAGATTATACTATTTCATTTTTTAGAAGATATTGTTTTATTTTCAAAATTTAAAAAAATTAAAACAAACAATTCAATTTGAGTCCAATAGAAATAATATTTCATTATACAAGTAATTATAATATTACAAATCATAAAATAAGTCTATTTATTGAAAACAATTAATTATTAAGAAGAAAAATAATTTAATTAGATGTTGGAGTTTTGTTATATTTATATTGAATTTTAAATTTTTTTAAAATAGACTAACTTATTTGTAGATATGGTATAGTGTTTGGATTGGTGAAACTGTGTTTGATAGTGATGTGACCAATTTCAAAAATAAGTCGTGTCATGTTGAATTGACATTATGTCAACCCGGCATGATTAGTGCACGGTCCAACCGAGTTAGTCGAGTTGGGTCACGTCGAGTCGAACGACTCATTTCTTTTGTCCAAAATTAATTTGTATTAATAAAAAAATAATTAAAGTATTATACTATATGATATTAAAAGATAATATAGTATGTATATGTTATTATGATTATTAGATATATAATAAAATTTTTTCTATCTAAAATAGTTATAACATATTATTAAATATTAAAATATGTAAAAAAATAAATTAATAATAAGTAATGTATTCACCGGATTAGGCTCGATTTCTTGGCCCAGTGTTGAATCGTGCCTAGCATTTTATTGGGCATTCCGACACAATATAGCCCGAGCCTAACCTAATTATTGTGCTCGGACGGAGCTCGTGTCGAGCAGGATTGACTCAGTAGAATTTTATAAAGGTCGCGTGCTGCAAAATTTCATCTTTACCTATTTATCACATTTACATGATAATAAATTAATTTTGATAATTATTAAAAATTATAATATTACAATTATGTATTACATTTTTTATAATATCGATAATCTTTTGATAATACTTATATATTATAACATTATAATTATATATTATATAATATTTATAATATTCGTCGTCCGTACATCGCATGAAATTTAGGACTAGTTTCTTCTAATATAATCACTTTTCTTTCATTCAATATTTTCATTTAACTGTATAATATTTCACCTTCCTTGTATGCTTTTTCTTTCCTCTAAATATCCTATACCTTTTTATTCTATGTAATGTCCTCACTAGTCACTCCTCTTTTATTCTATGTAATGTCCTCACTAGTCACTTCTCCGTTATCTTGCAATATCCTCACTTCCTCCTTGTCCATCCCCCCCCCCCCCCCCCCCCCCCCCCCCCCCCCCTCTCTCTCTCTCTCTGTCTCTCCCTCCCTCCCTCCCTCTGTCTCTCTCTCTAATAATTCACTTCATCTCTCTCCTATGACATCTCACTTTCTTTTTGTAATTATTTCTATTTAATTTTATCTCACTTTCTTTCTCCTATAATATCCTCCTTTTCTCTTTTTCTCTAATATCTCCACTCTCTCTGCTTCAATGCACTTATTTTCTCTCTTGAGTTTCTATTAACCATCTTATTTATTTCTCTTGTTTTAATTTATTGACCTTTTATCCCGTCTAAATCTCTTCCATTTTTCTCTCGTGGCTTGCTTTTCCACCAATTTGCTTTTGTCAAAACTATAAAATTAAATTTAGTATGGATATATTCTGCTCTCTAATCAAGAACATGATCCCAAAATTTTTTAAAATTAACTAGAAAATAGCTATTATTTCAATGTTTTAAATCTGTCTTAATAAATAGAAAATAGCCTTTTCTCGTTTGTATGTGATTGATAATAACAAGAGTTAAATGGCCATTTGATCAAAATATGTGATAAGTTAATTTCCACTGGAAAATTATTTGGTTTCTTTAAACTTTATTTCTAAAACATGCCTAAAATTAAATGAGAGAAAACATAACTTTTTAAATTCAATTTGACATAACTAATATTTTGTTTCTTAATATCATGTTAAGAAAAAAGTAAGCTAACATATAGTGATTAATGACATAATATAACAATAACATAATATAACTTAAACTGCTTGGTCCCTTGTTATGATTGATTCATGTGAGGAAATTCCTGCTGTGATAACAGTAGTAGTATGATCTCTTGTTCGCCACAAAAAAAAAAAGTGATGAAGACCATCAGAATTAACATATTTGTCTGCCAAAGAAAAAAAAACAAAGAACAAAAAGAGAAACAATTTACTTAGTATAACCTAGTTATAACTTAGTATATAGTAATTAGTAAATTAGCACTTAACTATCTATACTAGTATACTAATATTACTAATATATATTTATTAAATACTTACCAATTAATTTTATGTATAAGTTTATAAGTTATAACTTATAAGTTATAACCTATTACTCTATTAGTTATTACTTAGTACTCAATTATTCATTTTACAAATCTATTTACTTAATAATTATGAATTAATGACTTAATATATTTAAAAATTTAACTATATAATTATTTATATAATAATTAATGTAGTCACTTGACTCACTACTCACTAAGTCATCTATTACTCACTAAGTCATCTATTATAGAATAATTAATAATACTAGTTATATTATATACTAATTTAATAAGTAAGTTAAAAATTATAAAAGTTTAAATTGATAGGCAAAAAATAAAAAAGGGGCTACCTGACCCAGCACGACTTGACTCAATCGGCCCCGATCAAGCTGGGTCCGAACTGTCCGGATCGAAAACGGTTCATTTGGCATGACACGACTCGTAGCACGATCAAACACGAGTTGATCAATACGGACACGACACGACCTGTTTTTTCATTTCTACAATTCTGTCAATCGACATAATATTTGACGAAACCAAGTTGAAAATAAAAAAATGGAAACCACATATCATGGGACCGTGATTCATCATTGGTGCCAGTAGAACCAAGTTGTTTTTTTTAACGTGACGTTTACCTGTTTTTTCCATTTCGTTTTTCTTTTTTATTTTTCTTTTCTTATTTTCCTCTCTCACATGACTCTTATAAAATAATTTATTTATTAAATATAAATTATTTTCTTTTAAATTAATATAATATTATTGATTACTTGTCATTTCTTTTAAAAATAATATCTCATTAAATATAATTTATTTAAAAATGATTTTTTACATTTAAATGATATTTTTAAATAAATATATTTTTTGAAAAAAAAATAATTTATACTTTTATTTTAATTAATTAACAAAATTATATTCCATATGTATAAAATATATTTTTAATTCAAAATTCATAAAAAAATAATCCATCATATTTACTTTTTTATATCACATCAATTTCTATTCATCATGTTTCATCTCGTTCAAATATACCCTAAATTAATCTTTCAATTCAATAAAATTCGAATCGTTCCAATTGCCAAATGTAGCCTATAATCGGTCGAAAAAAAAACGTGTTCGAAACATGCCCAAAGTCGAAGTCCAAATCTGTTAAATGGGCCCTGGATAATCTGTTAGGCTAGAAGCCTTAAAAATGGGTCTTGAAAGGACAACAACAGGCCCATGTCAAAAACATTGTCCAGATACCGTTGGATTTTGTTGAAATTTTTTTTAATTATTTACGTCCAAACGATCGGATTGAATCATCACATTAAATTTTTAACTGACTTAAACTTAATTATTTTGAATTTTTTTTTTAAAAAATAATGATCAAAATAGATAAATTTATTGATAACATAATTGATTTTACATAAAAAGATATTATTATTATTTTACAATTCTTTCAACCCCGTATACATAACTTAAGATTTCTCATATAATGTTCAGTTTGACTAAAATAGTTTCGAATCGGGTTTGAATTCTTTTATTTCAATTAGTAAATTAAGAAATAGATCTCGAAGCTAAAGGAGAGTATCTGAACATTTGCAAAAATTGAGTTCATTGATATTTTTGATATAGTAAATGCTATCACACATACACAGTGTGTGTGAGAGAGAATCCCATTGGCTACAACCTTGTGAATGAATTTGAATGGCAGTAGTTGAAGATAAAGGCCACTTGATTGGAGTTCACAGTTGATATTCAGGCAATTCTTCGTATATCCATCATCACCTACTTCAATTTGTGCAATCTTTTGCCTACATTTTTCTATGGTTTTTGTCCACCTCTTGCCTTGGTGGGCACTTTAAAACGCACTTTGTACGAAGAAAAATAATCTCACATTAGATCAGCTCGTTCCTCTCTCTCTCTCACACACTCACTCACACCCTAGATCTAAAAATTTATGAGGATGGACACATGCATGGACTAGCACCATTGGATTAACCGCAAATCTTTCCAACACGTAATATTAATTATCTCGTTAAGAAGAAAAAGTTTCAGACGATCCTTGTTTTTTTTTTCCGTGAAAAGATAATATGGTGGCCGAGGTTTGAGGTTGGTGGGGCTGGGGTCCAATAGGGTGAGAATCCGTGTGTTTTCCACTTGTCACACCACCTACTCATTTCTCCTTTCTTTCTCTCATCTTTTTTCTTTTTCTTTTTCTTTTTTTTAATAAAATACGGGGTCATGATCACAAAGAAAATACACTTATGATTGCTTTAGTCCGAGTGTTAAAATGAAATAAGAATATATAGTTACTCTTATATATTATTTGAATATGAGGGTATAACAATGATCGTAAATTATATTCTTATGCCCATTTTTATCATTATATAACTATACACTAATTTAATCGTTATGTTATCAAATAAATTTTATTAAATTTATAAATAATTCGTTATTCACAATCTACTGATTTATTTTCTAATCAAATCACTGTAGTCTAGTTCAACCAATTATCATTATCAGTTACCTTCGTAACAAAACACCCCCTCCGTTCAGATTGGCACATGAAAACCAGGTAAGAAATCATGTGAAAATGAAATAGATGATCACTCAAAAGCCACTTATGAAAGTAGAATTAGGACCCTGCGTGATCCAAGCATGCCGAGGCGATAAAAGCCCTATAAAAACCTCACCATATATAGTGTGTATAATTTTCTAACAATATTGAAGACTTGCCTCAAACCGTCCCAACATGAGCTGTCCAACAACATTCTTTGATAGTGGGGCCATGTTAAAGTATTTAAATTCTAAATAAAGACTATGCATAAAATTAGGTCTCCTGGCCGTATGGGGACAATTCCACCGACCGACTCCAAATTGCAAAAGTTTCAATAACTTAGTTGACGAAGAGTAATTGTTGTAGCTCCACTACTCATCGTTTAGAAAAAGAAGTCTTGCTTGTAATGAAAGTTGCAAGTCAGATCCAAGTGACACTTTTATTATGACTCCTTGTGTTCCAATCCACAAATACAACCTTTAGCAGGCGCACGCGTCACATTATTAATTGTATTTTACTTTAATTCGAATGATATATATATGTCTAAAAGAAGTATACAATTCATTTTTGAATTGTAATTTAACACTTAAAGTAAGTCCATCTATCCAAGGTCCATCCATCTAACTATTTGTATAATTTCTTCTGAGATCTCACTTGGTGGTGGGAAAAAAACAGCCGCACTCATCTATCCAATGCATAATTAGTATGTACGTGCAACCAAAACTATAAACAATTTCAAATATCTAAACTACAATCATATCTCTCGTTTTTTTTTAAAATTTAAATGCTTTAATCCATTAAAACTACGGGTTGGTAACTCGAGTATTTAAAGTTAGCGATCTCTATATATTCTTTAAGAAATAGTAATGGCGAGACACGTGACTCATCATTGCCGTTGCTTAACTCATAAATTAATCAATATATCAACCTATCCTTAGAGAAGTCGCAACATCAAATTTCCAAACAGATCCAGAATTCCATTTTCCATTCATCGATCTCAGCCCGAATCAATCATGTAAAATTAAGTAATGACTTCAAATCAATTAAACAGTTGATTAAAAACGAAGCATCTTTAAGTGATATGTTGTTGGTGGGTGGTTGACGCAGACATGAGATCACGAACCATATTATTACAATTAAGACGATCAATCCATTCGCCCAACCTTGTGCTCCCACAACAAGCATATATACCATAATTAGCTCACCTCCTTCCTACGTACTGAATACACACAGCAACATATTTGCTCACTCGCAGTCGCAGGGCGGCCATGGGATCCATCAAGGACGCGATGCAGCTGAGCCCGGAGGAGGACGAGGAGGCGTCGCTCTACGCGCTGCAGCTGGTGAGCGGCTCCATCCTGCCCATGACCCTGAAGAACGTGATCGAGCTCGGCCTCCTGGAGATCCTCGTGAAGTCCGGCACCGCCCCCCGGCTGACCGCTGCCGAGATCGCGGCCCGGATGCCGACGGAGAACCCGCAGGCGGCGAGCATGGTCGACCGCATGCTGCAGCTGCTCGCCGCACACGGCATTGTCCGCTGCGCCGTCGAGGCCGGGGGAGACGGCCGGCCGGTGCGCAGGTACGGGCCCGCCCCCGTGTGCAAGTACCTGACGACCGCGAACGGGGACGGGGTGTCGTGGGGCGCCCTGCACTTGATGAACCAGGACAAGGTCCTCATGGAGAGCTGGTGAGCAGGGCGCCATATATATATGCTAAATTGCTGATGCATGCTACCCAATGCAAGACAAGTTCCATTGATCATATGACCTTTCCCTCTTAATTTACGTCCGTGTTTGATGGCGGCTGTCGGTCGGCGACAGGTACCACTTGAAGGACGCGGTGTTGGACGGCGGCATCCCTTTCAACAAGGCGTACGGGATGAGCGCGTTCGAGTTCTACGGATCCGATCCGCGGTTCAACAAGGTGTTCAACGAGGGCATGAGGAGCCACTCGGTGGTGGTGACCAGGAAGCTGCTGGAGCGGTACCGCGGCTTCGACGGCGTCAAGGTGCTCGTCGACGTCGGCGGGGGCGTCGGCGCCACCATCGCCATGATCGCCTCCGAGCACCCCAACATCAAGGCCGTCAACTTCGACCTCCCCCACGTCATCTCCGTAGCCCCGCCGTTCCCAGGTTCCACTAAAACACCTCCCACGCGTTATTTCTATTTTTTAAAAAAAATACATATTTTTTGTAGGTAAAATTTTTTATTGGTGAATCAAATGAATTAATCGGGCTAAAACAACTGGAAATACATTATAAATTACTTTTGGTGCAGGGGTAGAACACGTTGGTGGTGACATGTTTGCGAAAGTTCCCAATGGAGATGCCATTTTGATGAAGGTAATTGAAGTCCACAGCTCAGTACATTGCGGATTATAATTTTGTTAGCGAATTTACGATAAATTTAAATGAATCATCAATCTTCCCAGAATTATTTAGAGGAATATCTCAAGTCTTTGCTATATGAAACTATAACTGTATATTTGCATTACGATCGAGTTATCATATGAGATTAGAGATGAAAACTAGAAATTAAGCTGGCATGTTCATTTGTTAGAAAAGTGCACACAAGTAAGTGGATGACAAACTAAAGGGCACATTTTTAGTCTGGACCAAGAGCAACTAGGACCATCGCTTTCAGTTACCTACAACAATCACCGGTCATATAATAATTGCTGGTTCCACGTTTGTGCCTCTGGTCACAGTGGTCACATGCTTCACACCCACCGGTCTTGTTGTATATATAATCAATTGCACCTTGATGTGGGTCATTCTTTTTGGCATTTGCAACATGAAAGAAATTATTATTCCTTCTTTATTGAGTAAAAAAACTATATATATATATATTGTGATGCTAATTTCTGAATAAAAAATAACTACATGACTAATGCATGTAATGCAATGCAAATGCAGTGGATTCTGCATGATTGGAGCGATGAGCTGTGCGTGAAGGTGCTGAGGAACTGCCTGGAGGCTCTGCCGGAGGAAGGTGGCAAAGTGATAGTGGTGGAGTGCATCCTGCCGGAGGCGCCGGAGCCCAACTCCAAGGGGCTCGGCATCTATCAGCTGGACCTCGTCATGTTGGCGCACAACCCCGGCGGCAGAGAGAGGACCCAGAAGGAGTACCAGGCCCTCGCCGCCGCCGCCGGCTTCACCGGATTCACCCACCGTTACATCTTTGCTAATTCCTCCGTCATTGAGCTCACCAAGTAGCTACTAAGCTACCTACCTATAATATATATATTTGTGTCTCGTATTATATATATATATATATATCAGATGCAATTTTCGTTGGCTTTTCTATTGTACTTAATCTGCTTGATCTGAATGTCTTTTGATTTCCTCACTCTTTTTTTCATTAATATGTATAGTATTTTCATGAAATATGTGATCCATTTTCTTGTGGCTTATTAATTGGAACAATCACTTTGTATTATATTATAACATCCCATGAGCTAGCTAGAAGTGCGAGTATATATCAAGGTTGTCAACCCCTCGGACCGGTCGGACCGGTGTTCGGAGTATAAAGGGGTCATGGGTCACTCAAAATCCGAATGGATGATTGACCCAATTTGATCCGATCAAACTCGGTCAAAACCCGAGTTGGACCGGTCAACCCGGTGGGTTTGAGTGACCCGGCCGGGTTTGAGGGTTTATCCAATTTTTTTAAAAAATATTATAATTTCTAACTTTGGATTATCAATTTTCCAAACTTTTTATTATATTACTAACATTTAATAATGACACACTCATCATCTATTATACCACTATTATTATTATTATTATTATTATTATTACAAAAAATTCAAATTATTAAGATATTATGTTTATATACACATCTAAAATCAATGGTAATAAAAAAATATTATTTATATTGTTATTCATTCAAAATAAAAATGTAATGTATTTGTAAATTCAAATACGATGCTAACATAAATTATCATACTACTAAATAATAAATTTAGTAAAATGTTAAAATTTAGAATGTACAACAACAACAAAGCCTTAGAATGTAATTTTATAAAATTATATTTGATTTGATTCATTGTTCATTTAAATAAATCTTCTCTTCCCACTAGTGATTAAAAAATTATTATGCATACACTTATAATTATTATCTAAGCTGATTTCATACTTATATTAACTTATAATTATTCGATCCGATCATCCGAGTTTAACCGGTTCGACCAGTCCGACCTGACCCGTCGGTCAATCCAAATCGATGGTCGGGTCCGATCATACAACATTGGTATATATATCGTATGAGTGAATATATAAGGTACAACTAAGAATATTTAATTGCCTTACCGAAAAAAAAAAGAATATTTACTTGCACCTTATTTAGTCCCTTTATGGTTTTGTGATCTTTAGAACCTTTGACGTTGGGTGTGTGGGGTGAGTGGGAGGGGAGGAGGTGCCTGCCCTCTTCCAACTTTGTGACATATTATATATCCACAAATGTATATAAAAGAATTTTGAAAGTCATATCCCCTTCATTTTCTAATCATTATATATATGTGTGTATGTTATCCTATATTTCTCTAAATGTCAAGTTATTAATTAACTAATATAAGTGTTCACAATGTTTATTTATCAAAGAAAATGAAAGTGTAGTATCGTAGTTTTCTATATATATGGAGCATTATTTTTTCTAGATGTAGAAATGTAAACTGTGAAAATAGATGTGTTGAAAAGTTTAAATCGTTAAAAATAATAAAATCATGTATCATGTAAAGATAGATGTCTTAAAAATTTAAACTATTTGAAAGAGCAACATCTTTTTATTTATAATCTTAATACAAACAAATATATAGGAGCGACGAATTATGAATATAAAGATATATTGGAAAAAAATTCATATGAATGTATTCGAGCAAAAATTCAGACCCCATAACCACCTAATAATTTAAGGAGTTTTTTGGTATAAAGTAATTAGGATAGATTATTAATTATTTTATTTAAAATTCTTTGGTCCCACTATATTATCTCTTTTGACTTCGACTGATTAATAATAATTTTAATTATTTTAATAATTTTGATTGCCATCTCACTAGAAATTCATATAGAAGACATGAAATGTGATTTTTCAAATTTCATTGAAATGTATTTTGACGAAAATATCTATTGAATAAAAAATTTAATTTTAAGTATTTTATTAATTAATAAATATCATTCAATTTTATCTTCTTTATTATTTATTTTTTTTACAAATAATTCTTAATTTTGTTTCATTTTTTTATCTAGTCACATTTCTATTTTTTGCTTTGTTTATTTATAATCGATTAAACTATGAAATAATTTTTAGGAACATTTTGATAATTTATTCTCTAAATCTTTTTATTATTATTTATATTACCAGTACTTACTAAATACTATAATATGATGTTATTAATAATTTAAGTAGTGATAATTTATTTAAGTGATGATTCAAATTATCACTTAATTAAATCAAAATAACCAATAATATATTTGGCCTCCTTAAGTTCTGTTTCTAGTTTCTCCATGAGTCTTCTAATTATTTTTTTTCTTTTTGAAATTATAAACCTACGTGGTAAGTGTGTCATTAACTTGGGGATAAAAAATTGGAACACTGATAAGAGGGAAAATCCCCAGTTCACCAAAGCAACCAATTTAAGGGCTGAGGCCTGGCCCAATCCATGAACAACTTCCAACAATCATTAGGCCCATTTAAGTAGGCCGACGGTTAATAGGCTGCAAAGTTCAAAATCCTCTCATATATATATATATATATATATATATATATATATATATATATATCATCCGACGGGCGCAGATGATAAGTGCAGTTCAGGGCTTAAAAAATCGGTCGAACCGATCGAACCGCCCCCTCCCCCTCCTATCCCTCTCCCTCTCTCTTCTCCCTCCCTCTCCCTCTCTCTTCTCCCTCCCTCTTTCCCTCTCCCTCTCCGGCGGCTTTCCCGTTTCCACTCCCTCTCTCTGCAGCAGCTTTCTCGCGGCCGGATCTAGTTGTGGGCGGCCGGATCTAGTCGCGGATCGACCGGGTCTGGCCATCGGCGTCGAGATCACTGTTCGTACCGAGATCACCATTCACGCTAAGATTGCCATCGCCCGAGGTCGCCACGCCAGAAACCGGTGAGTCGATCGTGTTGCCATGAACTCCCTTTCTCGGCTCCGCTTTGGCGCAAATGGCCATTGGGATCCCGGCGGCCTCCATTGTACCTCCCCACTCTCTCGTCGTCCTTGCCATATCATCCCCGTCGCTCGTCGTCATCCATGTCGCCCCTGCTTCGAACGCCGATGAACACCACAAAACTGGATTTTTTTCACCGCGAACCGACAATTCCATTGCTTCGAACCGCTCTGAACCATATGGTCTACCCCTGAACCACGCTCACCATCCGCGCCCGTCGGATCTCCATCCGACGGGCGCGGATGGGGGGAGGGGGTTCCTCCCCCCTTACAGGGGGAGGACCCCATTAAATCCTATATATATATTTTTGTGTGTGGATAGATAGCTTTTATTTTTGTTCTCTTTCGAGTACAACGGCAAGTACAAAGATAATTCTATTTTTAGGGCAAGCAAATAATGACAAACATAGATGGACTCGACCTAATTCGCTCAAATCATGACATAAATTTTATCAAATCAAATTCACACCCATTCGTTTAATTTCTGATGCAAAAGTTTTTATTTATTTTTTTGTTTGAGGAGAGGATAGTAAAAGTTTTTTTTTTTCTGTGGACCGGGTGAGATACTAAGGGATTAATCAAGCACACTATTTTCGATTTAATGGATGAAATCGCAAAGGGACACGATGTCCTTCTAAAACGGAGGGACACCTAAATTATTTCCTTAATTAATAGGTGTGTATGTGTGAGTTGTGACCACATCTTCAATCTTTTGTACAAGGACCAAAGCCGGTTTAAGTATCAAGCTACTAATGCAGCTACTTTAGGCCCGCTACTTTAGGCCCGTGCACAAACAAGGCCTTTTAATTATGAATATATTATATTATGTATTCATTGATGATAATAATATACAATTATTAGTAGTCAAATAATGATATTATATGTCATTTAAAATTACTCTCATTGTGATAGCTCATTTGTAACTATGTAAAATTTGATCTCACTATGCGATGAAATTTTCTCTTGGTGCATTATGATCTTTCGATCATCCTTGTTCATTAACCAAGGCTATTAAGAAGGGTACCACATCAGTGAAAGACTTATAAAAATAAAATAATACAACCTCAAAACATAAAAGCGGAAGCTAAAATGATAAATATGAATAAACAATATATAAATGCGAAAGCTCAGTAAATAAATACATCACATAGTCCATCACATATGACATCTAAGCATATAAAGTCTATGATACAACATTTGGGTCCACATACAACTCCATATAACATAAAGATGACATAGACACAACTCTATTCATGTGCACACGTCATCCAAGCAAAAGTCGTCGTATAAACATCAATCGAGTTTCGCAAATTCATCAAATATCTATAAGGATCAACACATAGGAGTAGACCCTCTCATTAGCATAAAGCTAAGTGTGATAACATAAGTTAATCATAAAGATGATCCATGAAGCATAAACCTGAAAAGAATAACAAGTTAACATTCAAGTTTCATCATCATATAAAGGAACAATATAATGTAGGATTCATTTCATGTAACATCTTTAACAATTCATCATTCTTGAACCATGATGGAGATGTCACATCATTGATCATGCATATTGGTCATGTAAGCATTTATCTTTCATTTGGAAAGAAATTCATTTCATCATTGCTTTATTTTTTTTCATTTTATAAAAGATATACTTCTTTCATCATTTTGATTCATTTGTTTCATCTTTTCATATAGTTGGTAGAGCTTTCCACTTTTAGGGAATGTGATGATGTGTTGAATTTATAACAAATAAATTTGCTAGCAAGTGCATTAGATGTATTAAGTAATAAAGTAGATAGTAGAGTGTCGAACTTATGAGGAACTAGTTAAATATAATCTATCTTAATAATCTATTAGGAGAATAAAAGGATTTTGTGGTGATAATAGAAAAATTAAAGGGGTAGAAAATAAATGATAAACAAAGAAAAAATTGGTGTTAAGCCTTGAGAATTATAAATGATTAATGTAAAGATAAACATGTATGATCCTCTATAATAGTTGAGTTATAATGAAAATAATAGTATCAATTCTTATGACGGATTAAAAGTACATATCAATCTCTTCAATATGAGTAAACTGAACTATCTTAGCTTCTAATAAAACTAACAACTGCAAATGACGAGTCAATTATCAATTGTGCAGAGAGTTAAGATGCATTAATATGTATCCCCTACATTATTACGCACCCATAATAATGGACTGAATAATAGACTACACTAAATTTGACACAAACGATGAGTTATCAAACATGTGTTATGTATGGTTCAATTTAAAAGTAAAAGATCAATTGTCAAAGCATTAATATTTAACGCATGACTATATGAAAATAAATTAAAATGTGATTAAATGCATGACTAATTATATGTTATATTTTGCATGCAATAGTATGCCACGCAAATACAATAAATTGTGTAGCTACCTAAACCATCAATAGGCCATACCATGGCAAGTGCCACATAAAGGAGGATGTAGCCTCACACAAAGCTAACACATCCTCGAATGATAAGAGAAGTGACTCACACAAGACTATCAATTTTCAATCGGTAGGAGAAGTGCCTCACAAAAGACTGTCAACTTTTCATTTAAGCAGACAATGGCGATCTTCCATTTTATTTTTTTTATCTTTCTCAACTTATCAACATATCTTTAGATCAGAAGGGATTAATTAGAGAAATTCAGATCCATGTTATCATGAGAAATTATAAGGGTGTGTGAACAATCATGTGAATAGAGATATCAAGACATGATCATTAACTTTAATCAATATCAGTTCATTGTCTAACTTCCGGACGCTCACTAGGTTGAGCAGTGATGCATGCACTTTACGACATATAATTAAGCTTGCATTTAGGCTTATTTTTTATAAAGTGCTCATATCATGCATTTTTTGTTTATTCTTGTAAATTCTTTGAAGTAGCCATCTAATTCTAGTTGGTGTATTTTGCAAGAATTATTGATGAAAAATAGCGAAAAAAGGGAATAAAAGAAGAAGCACACAAAACGGAAATAATTTAGCTTTCGTAAAATTAATTCTTGAATCTCACGGGCCGTTGCCTTTTCTTCATGGGCAGTGAAAGATGTATAATGCTCTGCTATTCGCTTTCACAGCACTAATAGAACCATTCCCGAAGAGAAGACTTTTACGGGCCGTTAGATATTTCTCATGGTCGTGAAAATGGAGTTTCACGCACTAGCTCTCCCATTTCATGGACTGCACAAACCTTACTTCACGACTCAGAAGCTTACGGACCATGACTATCCTTTCACAACCGTTAAATTAGAAGTTCACAGAGACGTAAGTTTCACGGCCAGAAAAAGAAATGTCATCACGAGCCGTGAAACGATATTAAGGATCTCACAATCTACGTATGTTCAAGTTGAGTTTCACGGGAAGTTAGTAGAGTATTATGGGCTGTGAAGTTAATAGTAATCGTGCATTGCAACTAGAAAAGCTTGATTCACGGTCGTGAGACAAGCCTCGTGCCATGTGACAGCTGTAGACAAACTTCGACTCTGACTCTGATTGAGCCATTAAATCATATTCAGGTGGCGTGATAGATATTGTTTTCCACATGGAAACTTATTTTCGAAAGAATTCTCAATGGACAAGGACTCCAACTCTTACCATATGTCCTAGGGATCAATTGGAAATAAATTAAACTAGAAATTTTAGAGTTTTTCAAGATAATTTTTTAAAATTAATAGGACTCCGAGTTTACCTTATTTTGCAAGAAAAAGATTTCTGTTTATTCTCAAACCTCATGAAAACTTGAGCCTCTATAAAAAGGGATGACTGATAGTAAGAAATAATTATGCTAGAGCCTGTAACCTGTGCTTTGAAGATAAAAATGTGAGAGCATTTTAAAGAACAATAGAGAAGATTTTTGCGCAATGATCTTAGGCGAGGATTGTGCAGCCATTGACCGTTCGTTTCAGAGAGTACTTTCAATTTTATTTTATATTGGGATGAATCATTTTATGATTAAAGTTCTATTATTTTAATCTTTATAATATGGATAATATAGTTTATTTTTAAGTTTCAATTTTATTTTTGCAAGAGAATTATTGTTAAGAAAAAACTTGTGAACCTTTCTTTAGCATTGATTATAATTTGTTTAGATTTTAAAAACATAATTGCTCTATTTAATCATTATTTTTAATTCAATTAATACTTGATTATTAACTGGGCAGTGTGATTAGTCTCTTAATTATGCAATTCATGTCGTAATCTAATAGAGCTGGACAAAGTATTAGATTGTGTGGTCTATCAAGTTGACTCGGGCGAGCTAGTAGTATAGGAATTATAACACATAGCATTTTAATCTAAGTAGGATTGAGACTGGATACGGGAGGAGTATTCTCATCTTATTAGGATTGAGAATAGTTAGTTTACCTAGTTAGGGAGATCATACTTTAGATGTTCCTAATCCATCTAGAAGTTGAACCTAATTTTCTTTTGATTAAATCAATTGCTATATAAGTGAAATAAGTTTGTTCTTAATCATTTTAACACATCCTAAGGATCTTAGACATTAGTAGTTTAGTTTTAGTATTTATTTTTCTTTTATTTTATTTTCTGCACACTTTTATCTAAACTTTATGCCGTCCCTTATTAGTCTATGAAATTAATTTAGTTAAATAAGTTAATTTCTCATGAGTTTGTCACTCTATTCTTACACTTTATTACTTGGACGATTAGTGCCCTTGCTAGAATTAAATTGTTATCAATTCTCGCATCAAGTTTTTTGGCACCGTCGTCGGGGAATTAATCTTTACTTACTACTCTTATTTCCTACTTTGAGACTTTACTTTCTATTGCTTTCACTTTTCTTTTAGTTGTGTAAGTTTTCATGTTTATATCTTTCATACACGACTTATCTTTCATGCACATATCACTGAATCTTCAATGGGAAAGAAGAAAACGTGTACCAGCTAGCACATTGAGAAAAACCAAGTTGTTGCCAACATGAAAAAGTTCACACCGAAGCTTCATCAAGTAACAAAAACACAAAGATTCCTCAACAATCTCGATATGAAGTCTTTTTCATGGACCTAGAAAGCATTATCACAAACAAATTGAGTCCTTTACTGAAGCAACTCTCCTCACAAAGCTATCAAATCGATAATTTGAAGAGACAACTTTCAAATTTATAGCCTCAAAGTGAGAAGATGCAGGAGCATGTTACAACTCTTCACAAATCGAAATCTTCTGTAGAGCCAAAAGTTGACCTTGAAGAGATGATGTGTTAACTTATTACAAAAATTAAAAAGAAGATCAAAATGCAAGATCAACACCTTCAAAATTGGCAACTCAATTAACAAAAATTCAGAAGCCAACTGATACGGAGCTCAAATTTGATACTTTGGAAGAAAAGCTACATGCGTTAGAAAGTCAAATCGTGCAATTGACTTCTCTAAAATCCGAATATCCAAAGCACATTAACAAGAACCCAACCATCATCATGTGCCCATACCATTATAAGCATTCATATCAAAAGGGCATAAAAAAACAAAGCCTTCAACAAGGACAACAACTATGCACTGATGTATTAAGAAGATAAGTGCATATATTATGGACAAGGGACAAGTTCGAAGGAGGAGTTCACCTACGAAGGTCCCCATTATTCAAACTTTGTCTCTAACACCGACTTCATTATCATCAATATTGGCAATCACAACTATGCAAATTCAGATATCACCAAGGGGAGATGACATCAATAGAGAACTCTCTAACTACTACAAAATAGTGGCAAATTAAAGGAGCACAAAGAAGCACATCACCGACCTCAAACACACTAATTACATCAGTTCAATGGAAACTTAAGAACTCTTCAGAAATTTGTGATAACCAATAGCTTAAAACACAATTCCAATCTAAGGAAGCTGTTGCGCTTGAAGAACCTCCACCACCGGTTGGGCATCATCCACCATTGCATTTGGTGAGCATCACCACTTGAAGCATTCATGATCACATCCAATAAACTCGGTGAAATTGTTCCTTGATTGCAGATTAATTGGTATTATCTCAATCGATCATCGTATATCATAGTCAATCTAACGACTCTAAATTAGAACTACTCTTTCACCCTAAACTCTTAGTTTGAATTTTATTTTTCATTTGATTGGATTAGTTATTTTCTTTTCTAATTTAGTTTCTTAAATTCCTTATTTTGTCTCAACTAGTTGTTTCTATTTTTATTTTAAACTGATCATCCTTTGCAAGTCCAATTTTTTTAAAAAAAGAGAAAGGAATATCACGAGCCGTAACCGCTATTTAACGGGCCTTTATTTTCAAACTCACGGATCGTGTCGGGTCATTCACGAACATATCAGTGGCTTTGTCTTTAATTTTTGGGTCTTCATTGGTCGTTAACTAGTCCTCACGGGTCACAAAGTAGGTTTAGACCGAATATTTTCACTTCACAAGTCGTGAGTTGGATCTCACGGGTCTCGCAGAACATCCATATCCTCATATCTACCAGGTCACGAGTCATTAGGGTCATCTCACGGGCCACACAGGTGATTCAAGGTTGTGTCCCACTAGGTCTCACGGGCCGTTAGAAATGTATCATGACTTGTAAGTAATTTACATCATCCTTACGCCCTACGCTCTGCCTGATTCATGACTTTGTATATTTTTATGAGTCATTATAAAGTTTCTCGAGATGTTAGAATATCTTCACGGGCCGTGAAGAAATCAAGCCGTCTTCTATAGTCTACGTGGCAACAACTCATTGGCAGTGTCTACACCATTCAAACCCACTATTCGTGCCTCATGAAATGAAATGTTAGCCCAGTGACGCATTCCCTCGTTCAGTGCATAATGGTCACATTTATTTCACATGTCCCATTAGGTTTGTTTCATGCCCCCCTTTGCATTTTCTATTTATATGCAAGTTCGTGAATGCTCTTCTTCACGGCCAATCATCCAAGCAGCGTCTAAACTCTGATTGTCTTCTCCGCCCACCAGACCCGACTAAGTCGGCAATCATCGATGATTAAGGCCCCGACGACCTCCACGCGACCAATGATTTGACGCTGACGACTGTACTTTGCAGTTGCAATCCTCTTCCTCACGGTCGACATTTCCCATCTCAAAGGAGTTGTCCCCGATCATCAACAGTGCACAATCCGATTTTGCACTTTCACCTTCTATTCGTCGCCGCCACCACCACCATCATTTGAACTATGGAGTTGGGGGGAGGCACTACTGATGATGGATTCTACTTTCAGCTCAGCAATTATTATATGCACATTCCTTGCACTGAGCGAGCGCTTCGACCCTTCTATTGAGGCAAATTGGCTTTATTTCCCAGCCGGACGCCCACAGATTCCACAATGGCGCCGACAGGAGGACGCCGGGCCATTTCAGGAGCCCGCTGATGAAATGCACATTGACCCTCCTGCCTCGAGATTCATCGACTTCTCAACCATGCATCGGTTACTGGTGATGCATGCTGAACAACAAAACATTCATACAGAGCTTCACCAAATTTGGACAGACGTTCATGCTTTGACTGAGAGGCATGAGCAGACTGACGCTATGGTTCGACGCATACACCACTACCACGTCGGCCAAGGACACTTTGAGCTTTTCACCTTCTATTCGCCGCTGCCACCACCTATGGAGTAGATAGTTGTTTCTTTTATTTTTTTCCTTTATATTCTGTCCTTTCTTTCGACCATGCTTGTATCCCTTTTACGAGTCCAATCTTAAACATTGAAGATAGTGTTGAGTTTAGGCTTTGGGGGAGTTGCATATTCATATATCATATTTGCTTTCCCACTTTGCATTTTTTTACCCTTTCCATAGTTTTTATTTCGTATGTATTGCATTAAAACAATCCAAAAATACCATATTAGATTCCCTCTTGTCTTAATAATCTTTTATTTTCAAACTTTATTCAAGGACATCATGTTCATTAGTGAAATTTGAAGTACCTTATCTTTATCATTTATCGCCTTAGTGTAGGATTTACTGGTTTGAAGAATGATGCTGAGTGAAACTATGAATATTTTGACGACAACTCTTGGTCAATTATTTTTATTCTCTCTCTCTCTCTACACACACACACACACACACATATATATATATATATATATGCTATTCTAATAACAATTATATCCTTGTTGAATACCCAAGTGTGAGCTGAGACTAAAATAAATAAATCAAATATAAAAGAGGGTTAGTTGAACCCCAAAAGTTATAATAAGGTATAAAAGTGTTATTTGAAACTTGGGTGTGTTCGGATGATTAGATCCATAGGAGATTCTTGTTTGGCGACCTAAGGGCAACTGCTTTAGGATCCGTCAGTCGAAAGCTTGTTACATGGATCACCTTGCGCAATATGAAGATACACGAAAGTACAAATAAGTGAAAAGAGACAAATAAGAGATGTATAAAGCAATATGAAGAAGCACGAAATCACTAACTCATGGAAAAGAAAGAGAAAAGAAAAATAAATAAATGAAAGCTCATCCCACACATGTCTATTCAACATTGATATTTGTACTATCAAAGTTTATTTTCATACTACTTGAAATTGAACTTGGAGGAGTTTAAAAATATCTTATATTGATAACTTTCACAAAGCTGGGATACTTTGGAATGTGGTGAGACATTGGCTATGAATGGATAAACAAGATGCCAAGAAAATAGCTGAGAGATATGGTGAAAGCGATGATTAGATGAACTTTTGTCTGAGCCTTGCCTTGAACATTTCTCAAGGACAAGCAAATATCTAAGCTTGAGGGAGTTTGATGCAAGCATTTTATAACATATAATTAGGCTTGCATTTCGACTTATTTTGTATAATTTACTCAAAACATGCATCTATTTTTACATTTATTTTTTGTAAATTTTTTGAAGTAGCCATCTACCTCTAGTTGGTGTATTTTGCAGGAATTATTGATGAAAATAGCAAAAAAGGAAATAAAAGAAGAAACACGCAAAATAGGGATAATTTTAGCTTTTGTAAAATCAATCCTTGAATCTCACGGGCCGTTATTGTTTCTTCACGAGCCATAAAGGATGTTTTAATGCTCCGCTATTTGTTTTCATGGCTCTAACAGAATCATTCCTAAAAGAGAAAAAAGTTTTCACGGGTCGTTAGATATTTCTCATGACCACGAAGATAGAGTTTCACACACCAGCTCTCCCATTTCGTGGGCCGCACGAACCTTACTTCACGACTCAAAAACTTACGGACTATCACTAACTTCTCACGTCCGTTAAATCAAAAGTTCACGGATACACAAGTTTCACAGCCTGGAAAAGGAAATATCATTAAGAGCCGTGAAACAATATTAACGAATCTCACAGATAGGCTACGTATGTTCAAGTTGAGTTTTACGGGATAGTGTATTTGGGGCCATGAAGTTGATAGTAATCGCGCGTTACAACAAGAAAAGCCCGATTCATTGCCGTGAGACAGGTCTCATGCCCCGTGATAGCTGTAGACAAACTTCGACTCTGACTCTAATTGAGTCATTAAATTATGTTCGGGGGTGTGACGAACATTATTTTTCGATATGAAAACTTATTTTAGGAAGAATTCTCAATGCACAAGGACTCCATCTCTTATCATATGACATAGGGATCAATTAGAAATAAATTAAATTAGAAATTTTGGAGTTTTTCAAGGCAAAACTTTTAGAATCAATAGGACTCTGAATTTACCTTATTTTGTAAGGAACATGTTTTCATTTATGCTCGAACCTCATGGAAATCTGAGCCTCTATAAAAAGGGACATTTGGTAGCTAGAAATAATCATGCTAGGGCATGAAACTTGTGCTTTGAAGATAAAAACATGGGAGCATCTTGAAGAACAACAGAGAAGATTTTTGTGCGGTGATCTCGGGCGAGGATCTTGCAGCGATTGACCGTTCATTCCAGAGACTACTTCTAGTTTTATTTTATGTTGGGACGAATCATTTTATGCTTTAAAGTTCCTATTATTTTAATCTTTGTAATATGGATAATTTAGTTTAGTTTTAAGTTTCAATTTTATTTATGCAAGAGAATTATTGTTAAGGAAAACTTGTGAACCTTTGTTTAGTGTTGATTATAATTTGTTTAGTTTTTAAAAACATGATTGCTCTATTTAAACATTATTTTTAATTGAATTAATAGTTGATTATTAACTAGCCAGCATGATCAATATCTTAATTCATAATTTTTGTTATGCAATTCATGGCATAATCTAATAGAGTTGGGCGGAATATTAGATTGCATGGTCTATCAAGTTGACTCGGGAGAGCGGTTTGGTAGTGTAAGAATTACAACACATATCATTCTAATCTGAGTAGGATTGAGATTAGTATTCTCATCTTATTAGAATTAAGAATAGTTGGTTTACCCGGATCTGGTTTCTATCCATATAAAAGTTGAACCTAATTTTCTTTCGATTAAATCAATTGCTACAGAAGTGAAATAAGTTTGCTTAGATTGCATGGATCTAGACATCAGTAGTTTAGTTTTAGTCTTTATTTTTCTGTTATTTTATTTTTTGCACACTTTTATCCAAACTTTATGTCATCTCTTATTAGTTTATGAAATTAATTTAGTTAAGTTAATTTCTTGTGGGTTCGACACTCTACTCTTGCACTTTATTACTTAAGTGACTAGTGCACTTGCTAGCATTTAATTGTTATCAATTCTCGCATCAAGTCGTCATCTAATTTCTAAGGGTCATCGAATGAAAGGTTGGACGAACGCCCGATCATATCATGTCATTAGATCATTTAATGATCGGGTGAGATCCAAACACCCATTAGGACGAGCGTTCAAATAATGATCAAGCGATGCCCCATCTCGATATATCACTTATCTATTCAAAGGTCAATTCTAATTTGGATGCTCGATAGGTTGAGTAGAACCGATCTTTTTTGGACAGAGAATTGCTCAGCAATCAGTTTCGAAGGTTTGGAGGGTCGATCGGTCATCCTATCTGTCCATATTATATTTATCCATCTATGTTTCATCCTCGCTAGTTGATTGATAAGATGTGTTGATCGACCGATAAGATAAGATATAATGGAGGTTTGCTATGATAACCACTATGTTTCTGCTAAGAGTGTAACACGACTAATCAGCTGTTCCTCATCCGCAGAAGTGCAAGTCATTACGGATTCTTGGGTTTTCAATTAAGTTTTTGACAATACAAACATCTAAAACACATATAAGCATAACACTAACATATATTATGACCTAAGGGTTATTCATAAAATGTTCATTTCATTTTTATCACCAAATGCTTCATTCAACATAAGTTCATTTCATTTTTATCATTTCCATATCCAAATAATAAGAACATTGATGATGGTTGTGAATGAAATCATATGAGTGGAATAAGAAGAGTTACCAAATCTAAAGTATAATATTGGTTTAAGACTGACTCAACATATTCTCAAACATATGTACATTTACATGGTAGCATTAGGTTCCCCAATAAGGGTATCCAAAGTATGGTCCCCCCAATCAAGCTACTACTATTGTCAAGTTTTAAAAAATTATAATCTCAACTTATACTTCTCTAGTCACAAGTATATAGCCATCCTCGTAGTACAGATCAGGGTCGAATTAGAGAAAGAGGAGTTGCATTTTCTTAAACTTTTGTGTGAAAGAAATATGGTACGATAACAACAAAAGTTTACTCCCCTGAGCTCTCCTCTCTCGGTTTTGGCTTAGTTTTTCGCTAACCTAATGATTGACTAAATGTAGTTAGATAATCTCTCAGCTCCATGCTAAGCTATTTCAATATCATTCTTTTTTCAGGATTTTATTGTATAGAAGGAATAGTTGATCACCAGGTAGAAAAGAGAGAGTTAACAAGATAAACAACATTCCATTAATAATAAAAAACAATGAGCCATTTAAGTCCATTTCCATTAATTCATTACATAACATGTAAAGCTAAAAATATAACATCCATTTTTAATTCTAAACATATTTAGAAATCACCAAAACATGTCATTAATCATATATCACAATCATACCAATGGTAGGCATGATTTTTAGTAACATTAGTCCTAAGGAAATCATTTAAGGTTCAAAAACTTCATTTTCATGGATCCTTTACTTAGAACCTAAAACTGAGAGTATAACATCCTTTTTAAACCTTAAAGCATGCTTAATAATCATCAATATTTATCATGAAATAAATATCATAGTTAGGCCATTCAAGAATATAATTTTCAGCATGGTAGTTAGTCAAAATAATCACCTAGAATCCACTAAATTCCATTTATCATCAAGAGCACTATTAGGAAAGTATGCTACTCGGGCGACCCCCCCCCCCCCTCCCTCCCTCCCTCCTTTGCTCTTCGCCAGCGCGGCCTGAGGTCGCAAGAAAGGTTGTGGTGGGGGGGGGGGGGGGGGTCGCCCCCTCTGCGACATCCGATCGCCTCTCTCCTATTCGTGTTGGTGCATGGAAGGAGAGAGAGAAAATTTATTTTTAGTTATTATTTTATTTTTTTAATATTGCCACATTGGACGATCGCTTATGTAGAGAAGAGAGAAAATGGTCGCGTGGATGCCACGTACACTAGGCAATTGGGATATGATCAATCGCAAACAAGTTAAAGATGAATGATAGTCTGTTACAAAGTGAAGTTGAAGAATAGTGCTAGAAAACGGTCAAAGTTAGAGAGTATTTGACTTAATTTACTCATTTTTTTATCACTTTCTTGTAACTTCTATGTCATGCACCTTAGCTTTTGTTTTCTACTTTATTTCTAATTTGATGGCATAAAATAAGAAATTTTTTTTACCTAGTTATCATTGAGAATTGAACTTGAAGACCATGTTGTGTCCGATACCCAACCGGTGGAGGCACCATGTAGGACTGGGTTGAAAATTTGAGGGCTCAACTTAAAAATATATGAATATAAAGGAATTTCAAATCACAATCATTTTACAATCTCAAAACGTGGTGATGAATATAGTAAGTTCTTATTTATACTTTAATATCATAACATAAATATTTAAGGAAATTGGATTAAATTTTATTTTTAAATTAATATATTCCAAAATATATCATTAAAATTTGAGAGGCCGAGCCTCTTCCTCTAATACTAGCCGGCACTGGACTCGTATGGAATCGATTAGCAAGTTGGAGTTTCAAATAGACACGAATGTTTTGACACATTTCAAATAATAATTTTATTTGATAAAAAATAAAATAGCAGTTAGATTCATAGATAACCAAAAGGAGTTGGATGGAGGTAAGCAACTTCTCTTCGCTTAAGCAAGATCTTTGAGTCCCTACTAATAAAAAAAATTTATTGGGAACTCACTTGTCACTGACAAATACGCGACGCATAACGATCTTATCGGATTAGTTGGAGGTCATTGGCATATATAGCTTCCTAAATATTGAGAGCTGACAACCCAAAAATAAGTTACTAATTAATATTTTAATCAAATTTTATTGACATAATAAATTAAGTGGGTCATGTTATTGGATAAAAGTAATAATTTTGAATATAATTTCTAAATACCAAATGCCTAATTGGAATCAACAACTTATACAATAAAATACAAGGCCTAAAGCTCTAGTTTAAGCCTCCTCTTGCACCCAAAAAATACAAGCTACAAACACTTAACAAATGAACTAGTAAATTCAATCGTGCTTGAAAACAAAATCAACTATGAATAAAATTAATAAATTACAAGAAAATATTTGATTTTTATAAATTTATTTTGACTTAAATTTATATATTTAATGATGTAACATCTCAAAAATATCAAAGAAAAATGAATTGTATCATGTTTCAATCATATGCTATGATGACACTCGAAACTCTAGCCGTCATATTTGTTAGAGTTGGTGAATACTTCAGGACCTCTTATTTCTCACACCGGGTTCGTCCACGTGAGCTTAGGGGAATCTGAGTATTACCCAATTAGCAGTGCTGCTAGCGTACGAACGAAAGGGGGGGTTCGGGGGCCCCGCCCCCCGATGGCGGTCCCGACGCCGATGAGCGGGCGGGGGTTCGGGGGCAGCGCCCCGAAACCTAGACGAGTTTTGGGCTTTTGTTTAGCCGGCCCGTGTTGTTCGGATTAGGTTTTTTCTCTGTTTGTTTGGGTTTTAAACCCGATTTGGAGAGACTATTAATAGCCTAATTTCTGGTGTAATCTGTGTGGCGACTGTAAACCTAAATGGTATAGTGGAATCTCTTTGCAGGACGTAGCCCTCGTCTCAAGGATGAACCTAGGTAAATTCGTGTGTCTCCTCTATTTTTATGCAATCTCTCTGCGATCTTCTCTCCTTGTTCTCGAATTTTCCCATCAATATTAAGGCGGATGAAGCAAAGTTTGATTTTTTTTCCCCTCCACTTCTTCCCAACTCATGGGAAATTGTAAGCCCTTTCGCATTCATGACTCTTAAGAGTTAGAAGACACAAATTTCAACTTGCTTTCTTTTATTTGAATTGTTTTCCTCCTATTATTTCCTTTTCTTTTTTTTTTCCACCTTCACAACAACAAGGAGTGCAGGAGTGTTTGAAGGTGCAAGGAACCAAAAGAACGTGGAATGAAGTAGAAGGGACAATAAGAACTTGTTGGAAATAAAAGAAAATGACTTAAAGGGCTAAATAAGGTGTGTTTAATGGAATCTAAGTCATAGAATTTGTTTGTCGCAAGCTTTGCATGTTTTAAGAGCCATTTGAAGTTTAGATTTCATGCTAGACCCGGGGGGTCTTCTTCGGAGCCGAAGAGGAGAGGGGTCTCCCTCCGGCTGTCAGCTCTAGGCAATCAATGATAGTTAATCTTATTTTAATTATTTAAAAGTTTAATTTATTTTTTAATAATTTATTGACGTGGATGATAGTCTGTGTGACGGTGTCATGTCGGACGAGTAACATGCGTGGAGAAAAGAGAACATCATTGCATCAACTATGTGATCGGAGAACGGACAATCGACAATAAAAATGACATTCGGTGCAATGAGTCAAAAGATAGAATATATTCTTATTACAAATTAAAGTTGACAGATAACGCTTAACAAACGTTAAAATTGGAGGGTATTTGTGTAATTTACTCAAAAAAAGTATATACATATATAGGGGACTTTGAACGTGTACTATGCAATAAGTCAACTTATTGTATAACAAAATCGATCGATGAACCTACGAGTTGTATACTCTTTTTAGCTACTATATATATATATATATATTCCTAGTGTTAAAATTGATCAATTGAGTTATAATTGATCCTCAATTTCATTTATAAGACAAGTATAGTTGGCAAGGTTTGATATTGTGACTAAAGATGCATAATACGTCAATCTTGTCCTTCAGGCGTTCAAATATATATTAGAAAATCCAGGCATGTTTTTCTTAAGAAGACGAGCTGCAGACTTCATTTATTTGAGTATGGTAGGGCAAATGTTTGATGGTTGTTTTGTTGTTATACAATTTTCTGTTGATTATAAATTTTAAATCCCATATTTTGGGTGGACTTCCAAACAAAGCTCACCCTAACGCCTCGTAAAGTAATACTACAACAATAAAATATTAACTTTTTATTGTAGATATTTATTTAAAAGAACTAAAAATATAATATGGACAGTGATAAAAAGATACACGCTGTTTGATTTAATTTATTACTTAGATTAAATTTTGAATGACTTATCTTTTTTCCTATTGTTCCGGTGGTGACCGTTCTTCATAGTTCATAATTACTAATATTGAGTTAATTTTAGTAAAATATAAGGCCTTAAAACTTAGCTTCTCTTCTAATAATATCTTTGAACTTTGAATTTGAAATTTGTTATCTTATATCCATCTTTGATTTAATCTGTTCATCAATGAGTTAAATAAACTCAAATTTAATTCCAAGATGTTTGTCTTTACATTCACATGTGGATCAAGGGTTAATTGTCTTTTTCATTTTAACTAGTGTAATGCCATGCACGGATATTGAAAAACATCTGATTTAAAATAAAATAAATATTTTTTCTATGAAAAAATAAAATATGTTTATATTTTTATAAAACTGACAATAATAATAAAATAATATTATTTATGTCTATATTGTATTAAAAAAAGATAATATGGAAGGAGAGTTTGACACTTGGCATGAGATGTGCTAGCAAGTTTCTTAAAATATTAATTAAAGTTTTTAAAATAGTAAACACTTGTGATTATGAAAAATGATAATTATATATTCAATTATAATGACTGAATAACTTTTTCTATGCATACGGTTACATAGTAACTATAATTTGTAATAACATAATATAAAATCAATCTATATTGTAATAATAAAAAATATATAATAAAACTTTTGCATGAACCTACTTGTAGAAAAAAAATGCAATCATTAAAAAAATAAAAAAATTATTATTTGTCATAGTATAATTATGTTAAAAATTAATTATTAGATTTGGTTACAATATATCAATAATTATATAATGATATCATTCACAGTTAATGCAATAATTAGATATATAAATAGATTTACAGTTCAACATTAATTTACACTCGTGTTTTCCATATATTATGTGAAATGAAATTCATTTTAAAATTTATACTAACTTCTTTATATTTTGTAAAATCCCAAATTTAAAAATAATAAAAAAACTATGAGAGGAAGAATAGTCCCTTTGAATCACTCATCTATAAAAGTTTTGTTACCCAGTTTTATTCATATAAAGATAAAAACAATAATTTACTATACTACATGCGTTCCATATAATGAAACTATTTATACTTCAAAATTATTTGGAATTGCATAATAAAAAATATATTTCTTCTATTTTTGTCTTAGCATTCTCTATAAAATTGAGATATTAATTTTCTTTTACTGGATAATCCATCACGCTGTCATATCATCGATTAAGAAATAATTTCATGACATGACTTAATAGTTAGAACAAAAAGAAGGGTTGAATTGAAAAATATATATAGTTCTTATGATGAAAAATTAAATAATTAAATACGATTAATTCTTTACTTAATTGGCTCATCTTTCTCTTTCTCGTCTATTAAGAGTTTTATATCATAAAGAAAAGAAATATTTAATGTAAATCCTTTTAGACGTGCCATGCTAAATATTTTGAATTTAGCATTATTAAAACTGAAATAAAATTTTGAAGGATTAGCTGAATGACTAATTGATTGTATTCACCTATACATTCTCCTTTTATATATTTAACTATATGATATATATATATATATTAAAAAACTTTCTCTATTACAAAGGTTACCATTTTTTAATATTAAATATATATTTTTCTTTCAAATTTGAAACTTAAATATCTAATTAGTTTCTAAAAAATGATTTATCAATAAATTATTAAAATTACAATATTCCTTTAAATAATGTAAAACAAAAGAGGAAAATTTTCAATAATAATCATGTATTAGACTTTTCAACAAAATACCGTTATGTACATTTTAGATGAAGTGACTCTTATAGAATAACTTTCATTTCAATCAAATTTATAACTGATAATAAATTTCTAACAATTCAAATATAAGATTATTATTTTTATCAAAATATAATCTATGTCACTATCAATCTTGATATTAGACATAATTAGAGAAAGAATATGGTAAGGCATAATTCAATGTAACCATAGATTTCCATCAATAATAACAAACAATAATATTTTTATGTAAAGATATAATTAGTCATATATATATATATATGATAGTGTAAGTGTGTGTCAAAACCAAATGAAAAATTGCAATAAAGTGTTGGACTAATTACTTATGAATAAAAAAAATTCTAAAAGAGAAAGTCGTGTATCCTTACTCCAAAAATAATTTCATGCATACAAATAAATTATACATAGAAAATTAATTCGTTATGATTTGAGATTCTATGTAGGCAATCCCATGTTTTATATTGTAATTAATCAAGTACTAAAGGAAATACTCTGTAGAGCCAAAAAGTTTATCGAATATGGTCACAAAAATTGGTCATAGATTAAATTTTATTTTTAATTTACTACATCACATATCTATAAATATAATATAATTATTTTTAAATTTTTTCAATATGTAAGGACCTACGTTAATAAAAAGAATAAGGATCAGAAATAGAATATGAGTAAGATTCTTTAATAATAGAATCTAATATGAGTAGATAAAACTAATATGAGCATAATATAATGAGATCTATACCTAAATAGTGGTGTAGGCTAACAATCTTCAACAGCATCGAATGGAGTATGTGAATCATGCACACGTAATCGTTATGATTTTTCTCCTTATTTATAGTGGAAAAAACAAAAGTCATTTGACCAATTTTAGAAACTACTTTAGTAACGTGCTATATTTAGTTTCTTAATTTTTTTCCTTTGAACTTTTTTTATGATCTTAAATCACAAATTGCTTCTACTTATTGTTCAAAGTCAAATTTTATAAATATTATTTCCTTTTATTTTTAAAATAACTTATTAGTGTCTCCCTGGACACTTCATCCAAAAAAGGTGTCTTCTTATATAATGAAAAAAAACAAATAAAATTAATAAATATCATTAAATAATTATTTTTTGATAATTAAATGCCATGTTTATATTGGACGGTTGTGGACATTTATTATCAACTATTCTAATAAAATTATATAATTATATATTTACTCATATCTTGTAACTAACTCTGATAATTAATGATTAAATAATATTTATAAATTATTATCCTATAATAAACATGTAAATCATTAAAAAATTATTCATCTTATCAATCAAAGTCCGAAATTCATAAAAGTTTTTGTGTCTCCTTATATAATCAAAATAAACAAAAATAGAAGTCATGTTAATAAAATATTATTAAACAATTAATTATTGATTATCGAATATTATTTTTGTATATTAGACGGTTTGGATCCACTATTTTAATAATATTATATAATTATTTAGTTACTCATATATAGTAACCAACTTTGATAATTAATTATTTAAAAAAATTATAAACTAATATCCTATGAGCAAGTAAATCAATATTTTAATTAATTATAAATATTAAACAGTGGACATGTGACACTTCACAAATGTGTCAAATATCATTCACTTCTTAAAAGTGCTTTCTCCTTAATATAATATAGATTATATTTTTTCTACTTAACATGCGATGAGGAGAAAAATCCTTGGAAAACACTTTTGAATAACGAGATTAATTAACATAAAGAAACGTAAATATGCGGTCGAATTAGAATTTATTGCACTACATATTACAGTTCCATTATCCATAGAAAAGAAACTAAAAATTAAGAAAATAGAAAAATAATTGTTCAAGAAGCCGTGACAAAAAGGATAATGTAAAAAAAGAAGCTATCACAAAAGTCTACACGTAGATGCCTACGTGTCTTCTGCTCGTGAAACACGTTGGATTCATGATAACTTTGTTGACTTTTAAGGCGGCGAGATTTCTTTGGCACGATAGGATAGTGACGTTAGCATGATGTTACAATACATATGTCATCAATTCATTTCACGAAAATTAGAGAATGTTTTAAAATACGATTCGGATCGACCGATTCAATCAATCAAATGTTGGACCGATTCGATTTTATATTAAAATTAGAAATGTGATTAAATCTTGTTGATTTAGGGGAGATGAAAAAATCGAGTGAACCGATAAATTTGGTTTAACATGATTTCTTTAAAATTTTAAGAAATAGATAACGTGAAAAAAATTATATGAATTTATGGAGATTTAAAAAGTTACCAAAAATGTGTTTAAGGAGATTCAAATGTTCTGAAAGGAAAAATGGAAAGAAATTAAAATAAAAAATAAAAGGAAGCTGGATGGTAGTTGGAAGAAATTAATAAAAATGGAAATATATTATTAAGAGTATAATGAAATAAAAAAAATTATATGTGGAAAGAATACAATATAATTATGACTTTGGGTTGAAAATAAATTTAGACTATTATATTGGTAATAAAAAAATATATTCAATAAAGTCAAATTACTGTTTAAACTAATATCTAGTAACAAATAATAATTATTAAATTGGTTTAATGAATTTTTAAATAATTTATATATTATATTACTCTCAAATAATTAAAAATAATATTATTATATAAAAATCTGATTGAAAATCAGTGTAAAACCGATTGAATGAATCTTTACTCGGTTAGCCTTGCTTTCCGATTTCAGATGCCATTTTTAAAATATTGATAGTAGTTAGTTAATTTTTTTTAATGAGAAAGAGTTATCTATGCTCTCAACAAGTTTGAGTAGAAAAAGTGAAAAATCTTCAGAGGTGGAGTTTCATTTCAATAAATATTTAAAAAATTTCTTTTATCATTACATGTTAGATAGTCGATGATCTTATTAATGTCTCATATTTGAAACATTCAAGTTGCGAAAAAAAATATCGAAGTTTAATGAAAAAATAAATTGATTCACTTGAAAAAAAAATGATGACTCAACATGTTGACCTTGAATCGCAACTCAATCGATTTTTGTATTCTCCAATTATTCTTCGACTATAATTAATTTACTCTACCACATATGCTGTCATCATCATATTATCATAATCCGGATCCAAATAATAAAATATAAGGTTATTTCCTCTAACCTCCCCTGAACTATCGTGAAATATCACATATAATCCTAAATTACGAACTTTATTTTTTGAGTACCTAAACTATCGCGACTTTTTTAGTTTGGTCCTTCTGTTCGATTCCGTGAAGTTTTCTGTTAATTTCAAAATTTTTGGACCATCGTACCCCTACCTAGACGACTTATATTCGTAAACTTACTTGGCTAGGTGAAATCCCGTGGTGGTTTCGAAGATGGGACTTTAGGGCTTCGACGATCTCTACGGTTCATCACCGTCGTTCATCTCCGGCGTCCATCTCCGACGTCCATCTTCGACGTTCTTCTCCGGTCGAACACATGAGAAGTTTGTTTTCTGCTCCGGTGTTTTTCTTGTACTCTGAAAATTCTCTGACGTTTTGGTGAAATCTGTGGAGTCCGATTTGTGACTTTCACGTTCTTTTCACATTTTTCTTGTACTCTAAAAATTCTCTGGCATTTTTGTGCCGATTTATTAGGGTTTCTTGAATGTGTTACCTGTAGTCACAATTTTTCGTTTCTTATTTGCACAGTAATAAACTGAAGACATGATTTCGTCTGGATCAAATACAAAAAGCACAAGTGACAGTAGTCATGTAGATGAAGATGAAGTAAAGTGTCACTGCGGTATCAACTCCCGAGCAAAGTATTATTTTACTAAGGACAATCCTGATCGACGATTAATCGGTTGTCACAATTACAAAGGGCAAGATTCTAGATGCGGATTTTTCAAGTGGGTTGATCCACCGACCTGTCCGAGGGGCATGGTTTGGAATAGTAGGATTCTGGACAGAATATCGAAGTTTAAGGAAGAAAATGAATCAATGAAAAGATGAATTATTGGACTACAAAATGAACTTGAAGAAAATCAAAGGGGTCTCAAAATGTCGAATGATTTATTGAGGACTACTTTGGTGGAAGCAAGGGACTTTGAAAGAAAATTGAAGAAACAAAGATGTTGTATTGTATTGTTGATCGTTATTGTAATTGTAATTGCTACGGGGTACTTTGTAATGGAGCGAAGATTGTAATGGCTCGCATGTTTCATGTCGATCTAATGTAATGTACTAACTTGGAATCCATTTTCTGTAATGTACTTTGAATGTTATCTAATGCTATGCCCTTTTTTAATGATATGTATTTTGAATGCAAGTTACATTCAACATATGACAATTCGAGTTACATTCATATATGTCAATGCAAGTCACATTCAACATATGACAACTCGAGTTACATTCAACATATGTAATGTGATGAAATGAATAACGTGGCACAAAAACGATAGGAACAAAAAAAAAATGATAGAATCACTTTCATAACATGACATTGTAATTCATAAGTTAAACTCCTAAAATATAAATCCACCACACATGCTCTTTGCATGGTTACATAACAAGTACTTCTACTACATATGCCATACACATTGGCAATCGCATTGCATGTTTACAAAATAATTTTCACATTAGACACTAAAGACATTGCCATACACATTGGCAATCCTCAAATATTAGCAGTTGTCGAATTCTGGCTGAAAATGACATTGCCATACACATTGGCATTCCTCAATATTTCAGTGGACACTTGGCTCACACCTCCTGCAGCTTCTTCTCTTCTAACTTCGGTTGTTCGACAGGAAGATGCCTGCAATATGGTATAAGTTAGTGAACAAAGCATCTATGTAGTTGCAATGTGATATAAGTCAGTGAACAAAAATATTACCTGGGTATCAGTATTAAAAGCATCATCCCTTTTTCTCTTGCCTTTTCCACTTGTTCTTGCATCCTAACAATAATACATTAGAAGCATCAGTAATATCAGAAAAAGTAATAACAACTTGTGCTTCTGAATAACTAAAAGAACTAATCAGTAATAGCACCTTTCTCCCTTAGCCCTTCCACAAGTTCTAATATTGTGGCCCTTCTCCCCACAATTCCTACAATTTAAATTTTGAAGTGACCTCTTCACTACTCCTGTGGTCCTCCTAGTTTATCCGGATCTCTTTTCCTCAACTTCTTGGGTTGACCTGATCTTTTTAAGATAATAGGAGACTACAATTCCTCATGTTCAATGTGATCCCATTACTTCTCATCTGGAATAGGATGTATGATATTTGAATATGCTACCTTGTACTTCTCAACAGAGTAACATGGATGCACAAATTCTTCACACTTTATCCTATCAGCAATAAGGCATGCACATGCATGTTCACATGGAATACCTGTGACATCCCATTTTCTACAAGAACAATTTTTCAAACTATGTGTACAATATAGTGCCCTCTACCACCTATTACTTCAAACTGTCCATCACCAGCAACTAACACCTCATGTCGTATTCCTAACTTCTTGTTCCTATCAAGCAGCTTCAAAATTTTTGGACATATCAGAGTATTGAGAGTCTTGACCCATTCTTTCTTCTCATTATGCCTTGTCATCAGTTGTCGTCGTATAGTTTCTAACAATGAGAGTATAAGTTTTTCACGTGCTTCCTTCACGTATTGATTAAATGACTCAGGAATATTATTGGATATCAAATCACATTTTGAACTACTAGCAAAATGTGATCTAGACCATTTCTCAGCTGGCTCCTTCATAAAGTAATCATGAGCTTCAGAATCTAGAGTTTTTATATTGTCCATTGCTTCTTTCCAATTCTATTTAGTGTATGCCCCAGCAGCTCGCCACACCCACATCTCCAATTCCTTGCCCTTGAATTTTGCCTTCAAGTTAGTACACGTGTCTCACACAAACTCTATGTTCTGCATCAGGCATTAACTTAGCAAATGTTTGTAGAAGTCCCTGTGCATGAACATTAAATTTGAAGTTAAATTTGGAAATAAACTATAATATATAAGTGAACTATACAATTCATATCTTTTGTCGATATGAGATAAAAACTCATCACTTTTCTTCATGAGTTTCAATTGCCTCAATTAGATGCTCAAGGAACCATGTCCAAGATTCTCTACATTCAGCTTCTATCACTGCAATAGCTATAGGAAACATTTGATTATTCCCATCTCTAGAGACAGCATTCATCAAATGACCACCAAATGTTTCTTTAAGATGGCAAGCATCTAAACCAATAACTGGTCGGCATCCACCCACAAATCCTTTAATTTGAGCAGCAAAGCTAACAATCACCCTTTGAAAATGTGGAGAATATTACGGAGAAGTTCTAAACACACCAACCCTTGCCATGCTTCCAAAATTGTGTTTAACTACTTGTGCACAGTAGTCTCTAATTCTTTTAAATTGTTGCTGATGATTTTCTTAGATCATTTCTACTGCTTTGTGTCTTGCTCTATATATTTGCCTGTTTGTCATAAGCAACTGTTCTTCTTTTCTAATTGTTCTTCTCATAGAATTAACCTTTCATGAAGGGTCATCCATCAACCTATCTAAATATTACTTAGCAATCCAAGTAGAATTTGCACTCCTAACATTGTACCTTCTTGAATGTAATACATGTTTTTTTAAGACTCTTTATCTGAAATATTGTGGTTCCATGTAATAAAGAGATATGAATCCTCCAAGGGCATCCATCTTCAGCACAAATAGCTGTAACTCTACATTTTTCATTTTTCTTGTAAAAAAATTCATAATCCATTTTCCTACTATTAGCCTTGAGTGCTTCTATGAAGGATTTTACATTTGTAAATAACATACCCAACTTCAATATGGGATTTGCCATATCAGTTGCTTCATTGAAGATGAGGAATAACTGACCATTTTCTTCAAAAATATCTCTATAGTTCTCATTGTCCTCATCATCTACTACATAAGTTTGCTCCATGTTCTCAGCTCTATTAGGACTTTCATCTCCGTCATCACGATTAGTATAATTTTTATCTTCACATTCTCTGTCAGAAGAATTTCGACCAACACCAATACCATTTGCATCAGATTCTCTAACACCAATATCATGATCAGCTACTTTGGGCAATTCATCGTGTTGAGGTACACTTTGTTGTTGATTTTTTACAAATTTCTTAAAATAAGTTGGAGAAGTGTCAGTTTGTAGTGGTAGAACATCAATATCAGACTCAACATATATTTGAATTATTTTTCTACTACCACCACAAGTTGCAAATAAGTTCAGTACATCATTGTCAGTTTTAATTTGAATCCAATTATCAGAGTTTGGATTACTGTGATACATGCAGACATTTGTTGGTAAATCAAGAGTTCTTAGCAGGTCAAGGATCTCAAAATAGGACATTAAATCTGGATCTACGCCATCAAACCATGCAACTTTTTCACCTACGTAAGAACTTTTCGGATTGTGAATAAAATGTCCACCGTAGTGCATCTCTAACGTGTAATATTCCATGTGTACTCTGCAACTGCATTAAAATAAACAATCATAGAAATCCTAAAAAATTGTAGAAACCTTAAAAAATGAGTTTGTGTGCTTCGATTGCAGTAAAGAAAAAAACAAAGATGCACGTGTAGTGGGGGACCATAGCACAGTAAATTATTTTTGTGTCGAGTAAAGCGGCGTGGGGGGACTATAGAACAAGAATGTACATGTCGAAAGGGGAACCATATGGTTCAGAAGCGTACATTAAGAAAGCAAAAACACTAAAGATGTTAGAACAGTACCTTCAGGAATCGCGATAAAAGACAAAAGTTAGGTCAACTCCAGAAAACCAACTTCTCGAAGGAATCGACTGTTGTAGGTTGTCGGCCGGAAAAGAACGTCGGAGATGAACGCCGGAGATGAACGACTGAAATTAACGACGCAGAAGAACCGCAGAGATCACTAGAGCCTTAGGATCCCGTCGTCGGACATAGCACGGGATTTCACCTACTAAAAAAGTCAAGCAAGTTTACGAATATAAGTCATCTAGGTAGGGTACGATAGTCCAAAAATTTCGAAATTAACAAAAAAATTCACGGAATCGAACGGAAGGATCAAAATGGAAAAGTTGCGATAGTTTATGTATCCAAAAAATAAAATTCGTAATTTGAGGTTAGATGGGATATTTCGTGATAGTTCAGATGAGATTAGAGGAAATAACCTTAAAATATATTACAATCCCTCCGAAAAAAATAATCCTAATTCTTTGGACGGCTAGCTGCAAGTTTTTGTTAGACGGTGTTGAAGCTTTGTGCATCGTATAATTTTTCATATTTATAACGAAATTTTGCTTTTTTTTTAATAGTGCGTTATAATTTACTATTCAAAATAAGTTGTATCCTTGCAGCAAGCTGTCAGAAAGCTCCACGACATCATAAAATGGCCTCGCCCTCTTGCATGCTGCCCATGCGGCAGAATCTAACCATCTACACCTTCCACGTGGCATCATTCGACGTTGCTAACATGGCAGCAGCATGCAGCAGCTTGGCATTTTCGAGGGAGGGAACAGAGCAAGAACAAAATCATCCGTTTTTTTTAATGTATATAATTATTATTTTATACTTAAATTCCGGTGGTTAGGGCTAGGGCACGTGGGACGAAAATGAGATGAATCGCTCTTAATTGCGCTACCCAATAAAGTGGGTAGCACGCCCATTAAAATATTTTAAATAATAACTCTGTCACTTTATTGATAATGTTGAGACACAAATAAATAAATTTGAATATAAAATATGACATTACAACTTTTCTACTCTTTATATCCAATTATCTAAAGATCATGCAGAAAAGTGGTAAGCACGAATTATGAGACAAATCGCAGTGAGGGAAAAGAGTTTTAATTTGATCGGATTCGTTTGAATCGTTCTAACCGTACCCGGTTGATCGTCGATCTTATTATGAAATTATTGCTGCAAATCAAAACTTTGAAATATCTTCCTTAATAATTTATTTTTCTCTTTCTGACTAAAAGCATCAAACATTTCCTAATTCTTGACCGATGAATAATTTATGGTCGGTCAATAAAACGCCGGGTCTCACCATAAGCTATTACACAACGTCAACAAAGACGCATCGATTGATCGTGAGTGGCAAATTCAAAGTTTGATTTTTTTTTTGTTTTTTTGGGTGGGTAGGTATTAACTTTCTGAATTTCTTCATGGGAATGGGATAAAGCATGATACCTCTCCTTAATATTTTTAATTCTTCGTGTTTTATTAGAGAAATGTACAAAACACATGAAGTCTGGCACATTCATATGCATACCTAAAATCAAATTCAGTATTCCACGAACCTTTTTAATTAAAAGGTTGGAAATCAAACGAGCTAAGATACTACATAATTAATTAAAAGGTCTAATAAATAGGCAATAAATAATAGTCTGATTGCAGCTACGACGATTACTTTTGTAATTTCACCACCAACCATCTTTTCAAATATGGGTTAAAGCAAGGTTGTTAAGATCGGACCGACGACGAACCGAAAAAAAACTTAGTTTCAGATCGAATTAGTCGGTTACCGATTAATAATAAAATATTATTATTTACTCCAATCATGGCAGCCTCCGATCATGGCAGACGCGGAAGAAAAGGAAGTGTCCGCAGCGGCGGCGGCTACAGCAGGTGGGCTGTCGCAAGAGGATCGATTCCCCTTCCTCTTAGACGAGCTCCAGGCCTCCATCCTCTCCCCACCTCCCCGCCTGTTAGGCTGCCCGCATCGCGATTTTTTTATTATTTTTTATTTGAACCAGCCGGTCTAATTGCAACATGATCGATTGAGTTTTTTTATTTTTTTTTGTCTTTATCCAATTTTTGACTGTTGCAACTTAATCCAAAAGTTCTCGGATAAATTACTTTAAATGCTCTTCATTTTTTTATCATTTTTAACGTTATCCTTTAACTTCACCTTGTAACATCTTATAATTTATTTTACAAAATATCCTTCCGATCGGAAATACCCGATTTCTCAGTCACTCTGATAATACAGTGACGCTCTCTTTCCACCATGCAGAAGAGCATTCGACATGACACCACAATGTAAACTCCACATTAATAAATTAATAAAAAATATAAAATAATAAATAAGAACATAATAATAATTTTTTTTAAAAAACACATCCTCCTCTCCTCGTTGGCGACAGAGCGTCAGAGGGAGAAGAGGAGGGGGCCGCCGCCCTCATCCCTCTCCTCATCAGTGACGAAGAAGAGAAGAGAGAGGCGGCTCTCCCCCTCTGCACAATCGTCGGCGCACACAGAGAAGAGGGTCTCATCCCCTTTCTGTGACTTCCGTTTCTCGCCGAAGGACGTATGAGGGGCCTTGCCCCTTCCTTTCTTTGCATCGGCGCATGCAGAGAAGGGGAGCGGACCTCCGACGTTCATCAAAGGTCTCCCCTTTCTTTGCGTCGACGCATGCATCCGGCGTCAACGAGAGGGTCAGAGGAGGTCCCCCTCCCTCCTGCACTGCGCTGACAAGGTCGTCGGAGGCCGCCTTCTTTTTTTTTACTTATTATATTTTTTTATTATTATTTAGTCATGTCATGTAAAAAAAAGAAATGTCACGTCGAATGACTTTTTGTATAAAGAAGAAAGAAAATGATCGCATGAACGTCATGTCGATGGGACAATCGAAAGACGATCGATTGCGGATAAAAAAAGCATCGAATGAGACGAGTTCAAAAATGAAAGACATTCGCATTACAAAGTGAAATTGAAGTATATCATTGAGCAAACTTCAAAATTAAAAGATATTTGACTAATTTATCCTTCCATTTTTATACCATGAAGTGAACAGTGTCCGACGGCACGGTTGGTCGTGACAACACTGGGTCAAAGATTATGACCACATTTAATTTTGTTTGGAAACTCACCATTTGTATTTTAACCCCATCATCAATTGTTACGGCGTGACACGTTGGTTTTTAAAATAAATTAAAGTGATAAATTATGCCACAAATTTCTTTTCCACAAAAAGTTTTTTGGTAAAAATCTTTATTTCATTATTTTTAAATTAACGTGTTGTAACACAAGTCAAATGTTTTCGTTGTTTAAAATTTTAAGGTTGCGTTTGACAATTGGTTCGTTTTTAATGTAAATAATTGAATTGATAAATTAATTAAGATATAATTAGATAGAGTGGTTGATAAATTAATTAAGATATAATTGGATAGAGTGGAAGATGAACGAAAAGTTAATGTTAGAAAAAATGGATGTTATAAATTAATTTTAGTGAGTGTTTAAATATAAAATAAATTTTATAATTATAAAAAATAAATTTATTCGTTGATCCATGTTTATAAGATTCGACAGAATTTCATGCTGGCTGTCGGGGCCTAACACAACCTTTCTCCTTTATTATTAGTGAATAATATATCGAAAAGTTTGATTACTAATAGAGCTGAATGACGTCGTATGATCCATGTAGCCGACCCCACCTAGTGAGATAAGGCTTTGTTATTATTGTTATTGTTGTTGTGTTGTATAAAAAATAAATTTATTAATTAACAAAAAATAAACTATAAATTAATTTTTTTATTAAAAAAATATTTTAAAATATATAATTTAAGTATAAATGAAATTTTAAAAAAAGAGCCATCACGTCGACTGAAAAAAAAATAAAAAATCTGTTCTAGCTATAGTGTCACTTGAAACTCGATTTTCCATCATCAAACGTAGAACCGACTGAAATTAGAATGTAGTTCCGCCTAGTTCACATTTGGATGTCAAGTTCTAAGGAGAGAACACGAGCAGAATATCAACAAAAAAAATTGATGTGCGCTAAGTAATGATGAATTCTCGTCTCTTTCGAAAATTTAATTGAAAAAATTATGAACATTGGCCGAAACTCAAATTATAATGGGTCAAGTTCTCACTAATGATAAATGATAGTGTTTGATATAATTTATCATAACTCGAGTGTACATCCCAACACAGCAAGAATTAAATCAATAATTTCTTTTTACCCACAAGTTTGGTGGAAAGAAGTTATCTTTTCACCGTTCTCAAACAAAAAAGTCTTTAAAATATATTTCAAAGCTTGAGGCGACTTGTATGGTAGTCATTATTAAAGGATCCGATTGTGGGCAAGTACGATGGTGCGAGAGCACTCCATTTTCTGGCCTTCTCCGGGGTACGCACGACGAACGCCATGGCGCCGCCGCCGGCATCAGCCACCTCCAAGCTTCTCCTCCTTTCCGACCTCGTTTCAGGATTCCGTGGTTCCATTCCTTCCTCCTACATCAGGCCGACCTCCGACCGTCCCAATCTCTCCGGCGTCGAGCTCTTCGGCGGCGGCGCCTCTATCCCCCTCGTCGACATGGGCGATCTCGCCGGCCCTCGCCGCTACGAGGTGGTCCGAACGATCGACCAGGCATGCCGAACCGACGGCTTTTTCCAGGTGCTTGCTGATCTAATTAATTAAATTAACCTCTGTCCAATGTTGCAAGGGTACGGGTACGGTATCGGTACCGGATACGAGTACGGGTACGGGATACGTCAAATTCTAAAAAATTAGGGTACGGGTACGATAATATATTAAATATATAATATATATATATAAAATAAATTTTCATAAGATTTTTAGTATCTTCATATTGTTTAAGTTTTTAAAACAAGTAATTAGTTATTCTCTTTACTATTATGTCTAAACGAGGAGTTATTAATAGTTTTCTTTCTCCTTACGATTTCTCAACTTTAACATCTATAAGTTTTATTGTTCACATTTGATAAAAAACGTAGCAAAATATATGTGTATTATGTTCTCTAGTATTAGTGCTTTCATGATCATCAATCATTAATTATCTTTTTTAGAATTTTATCTGACAAAATTTTGGTATGAAGTACCCAGCGTATAGGTACGAATACCCATTGAAGTATCCATTTTTTAAAAAATATTTTATTATTGGATACGTATGAGTATGAGTACCCATAAGTATCCATGAAGTACCGATATTGAGTACGTATCCGGTACGAGTACGTTGAGAAAATTGGAGTACCCATGCATCGTAGCCTCTGCCAACATGTATTTCGACGCATGATCCGTGCTTGCGCTCTCTAAACAGTTCGATCTCGATTTGATGTGCATGCAGATAAAGAACCATGCCATCGACAGGGAGGTGATCGACTGCATGCTGCGCGCAGCAAGGGAATTCTTCCGACTGCCGGAGACGGAGAGAATGAAGTACTACTCCGACGATCCCATGAAGACCACGAGGTTGTCGACCAGCTTCAACGTTAGAACAGAAAAGAAGAGTAGCTGGAGGGACTACCTCCGGCTGCACTGCCACCCTCTCGAGGATTTTGTCCACGAATGGCCTTCACACCCTCCAATTTTCAGGTATTTTAAGTCACAATAATTACTTATAAATCCATATTTTCATGAGTCAGAAAAGGAGACCGAAAAATTCAGCTGAGAAGAAAAGATGTAATGCCCCTGGAGAGTACAAAAGAATATAATAATTAATAGATGTTCAATTCATAATTAATAATTAAGTATAAACAAATTCAATTCATAGAGTCTAAATGGCACTCAAACGCTCAATCGAAAATAATTAATGCTAATAAATTAAGTAGATAATATAATAATTAATTTTATCATGAATCATGTAACAATTTATGTGTCAATTGATGCTAATTAATAATTAACAACTATTAATTACCTAATCAATTAATAATAAATAATATTTAAGCAATAATCAATTAGACATAAGTCAATTTACGAAGGATTCGTCACTTGTTGAAATTTTCGATAGCAAATTTAAATTTATTGTATTATATTATTATAAAACATTATTAAACTTTCCACCGCCAAATTATTATATAATATAATATATTATTTTATTGGATTTTCAAGATTCAATATAATATATAATATTTAAATTTTCCATTGATTTCGTCGCAAGAAGATTTATAACTTCTGCTCCCTGCTGTCTTTCCCATTCTTCAATCTCTTCGTTCTGGCTCTCTTCCTCTCTTCTCTCAAACTCTGTCTCTCCTCGCTCCCCTCTCTGACAAGTTCCATCTTCTTCCTTCCGGCTCTCTTTCTCCTTCTTCTTTCTCCCTTCTCTATTTTCTCTCCCTCCCACTGTCTCTCCTCCCTCTTCTCTCTGCCTTCTCTATTTCTCCTCCCTTTCCGCTCTCTCTCTCCCTCCCAACGTTGCGAGGGCTGGATCCGTCCAAAATGATTTATTACAAACTCAAAAAATTAAGCTTGTAATTAGATGGAGTTGAATGGTTGAGACTAGTTAAAAATTAATCGAAATCAGTTAAAATCATACTGAATCAAGTTTTTAGGAACCAACTAATTTTTACTTTTTTTATTAAAAGATAATATGATAAAAAATATTATTTTAAAATTTAAAAAGACTTAAAGATGGACCTTCTGTATAAAAATTCTTATTAGTTTATTAATCTCCTCTTTTATTAATACTTATCTCTTTGCTTTCATTTTATTACTATTATTAAAGTGAGACTATGTTTGTATACTTGTTCTTCTTTTATTTAGTTAGTATTTGTTTATATCTTATAGATTATGATTTTATTCAAAATTTTTAATATCATATATGTAAATTATAATATTAATTAATTAGATTTTTTTATTATATTATACATAATATTTATCATATTAAGTAATTTATAATGAATTAAGGGTGCAAACTTCGTTGTCATATGTATAAAAAAAAATTACATCAAATGCTTTTCAACTTTAAGATTTGCTCAGTGATGCTTTTCAGCTTCACTTTGTAACAACGATGCTCTCTATTTTTTAAGTCGTTTCACCCGATGTCTCCCAATCGCGAAGCTGACGTGACGCAAATATGACGCTGATAAGACTTTTCCTCTCTTCTCCACGCTTACGTGATAATATTAAAAAAATAAAAAATAAAAAATGCCAGCATGGAGGGGGGCACGTTGGCCCCTCGCTCACCAGCGAGGAGGGGGGGGGGGGGGGGGGGTGCACCATATCTGCGCCACATCAGCTCTGCAATCGAGAAATCGCTTATCCTAGGTAAAGAGAACATCGAGTGAAATGAGTTAAAAGATGGAAGGCATCGCTGTTACAAAGTGAAGTTGGAAAACACCGCGGAACAAATCTTAAAGTTGGAGAGCATTTGATGTAATTTTTCTCATATGTATAATATACAATAAATTATAATAGCTACTATAGTAATAGTTATATATATAATATTATAAATACACAAATTTTAATTTTCTTTGATTTAGTATTTAATAAGTCCAAATTAGATAGTTAACCACTAATTATATTATATATCTATTTATACATAATCATAATATTACTTCTAACATAAAAGATAAAGATATGTAATACAAAAAATTTAGTGATAAGAAAATTTATATATAAAAATTAAATTTCATAAGATTTTAATTTATTAAATATGTAATGATTTTTAACATTAAATTTTAAATAATTTATTATTATTATTTTTATATAATTAATTTTTAACACCATTAATATGATAGCTTAATTAATATATCATATTAAATATATGATATTATTATTATTTGTTCCGACGGTTCGATTGGTCCAACTTGAAACAAACACTTATCTGAGTCATTATCCGATCCGGTTCAGACAACATTTCCCTTCCTCACTCTTTCCCCCTCTTCTCTCTAAACTTAGTAAAATATTTTTATTATAATTATCTAGAATTTAATTATAGATAAATTCTATAGTAAAGAAAATTTGTAATATATATTATAAAATTATTTTTATTCACACAAAATATAAAATATAATTATAAAAATTTATATTTTTAAATATGCCTAATAATTTGTGACGGATAACTATATCCTTCATAATTTTCGATGGACTAATCCTTCGCAAACCCCAAATTCAACAAATTATTTCCATTGAAGATTACGATGGATTTCATGAAATTTTCGATTAAAAAAATTCATTGCAAATTGCATTTTTTTGTAGGGATATAGTTATTAATTAACAATTATTAAATATCTATGAGTTACAAATGCCATAATTAATGACACATCAACCCCAGGACTGCAACAATTGTCAACCAATAAGAAAAGTTACAATATTTTCAATTATCAATTAACTATAAAGGTTGTAATTGAATTATCAATTTATCTAATTAAGTTTTGAAGTTAGCCATCACCCCTTGCATATGCAATTTGATAGTTCTCATTTATTGAGAAACTATCGTTCTACTTTGATGCAATAATGACTAATGAGAAATTAGTGTCACGAAGGTTTTGACATGATATGAAATAATTAATATTTCAATTCAATAGATTTATTGTATAGAGGCTAGAATGCCAATCCCCTAATTATGCTATCTAACACACAACTCAATAACAATTATCCATCAATTTGAAGAGAAATTAATAGTCATGGTAACCCACAACATTCAACTTTTATCATATTTATCTAGAATGCCTATCTTTGTTCTTTCTAGTAATTAAGTGTAACAAAATCCAATCAATAAAATTATAAACGATCACTATTAGTGCAATCACTATAAAGATGATTCAATCAAATAGAAACTAATAACAATTTAATATATATATATATATAAAATATTTTTGCCTTATATAAACATGGACCACATTGCTTGGACATGGGGAGTGTTGCCTCTGGACACATGCCGTGTTAACAAAAAACAAGTCGTATCGCTAGGGTACACAAGCCATGATGTATGTGAAACACGGGCCATGTTGTGTCAAGTCTTGATTCTGATTCGACCGAAGTTACGACATTAATTGCTTATGAGTATGATTGTATTGGTTAGACATGGTCGGTGTCGTTGCATGTTTGGACTCTGTTTTGCAATCACAAAACCAATCCTCGAAGGACAACATGTCTGCTTATCAAAACATGGCCTGTATTGGTCCGAGCATGGTCCGTTTTGGCTCAGCATGGATCGTTCCATCCTAGGTTGTAACCCTATTGCCGACGTCGTGATTGGAGTGTGACAAACTACAAGTCAATACATATGCCTATCCCTAAGTCACAATTAACTTATTTTCTTTCTTTCTTCCTCTTTAATAGTTGTGACTAATAAATTCCCAGAAGTAACAAGCCAAGCAAATTTCTCCTAAGTACCTTATGATTGTAGTGACTCTTGCAAAAGGTTGCCAGGGCATGTGGAGATATCTTTGTAGGGAAGCTGAAGTTGATCATATGTCACCTTGTCTGTCATATAGTCTAGTCATAACTCGTTGTTGGACTTCTTGCTATGCGAGTCCAACGTCAAATAGGAAACGAAAAAAGGAGAAAATGTAGAAATCCGAGACGAAGAAGGAAGTGAATCACATACAAATTAGTTTGTACATGACGCTATATAAGAAGCAGGGACGTAAATTTAAGCGATACACATGTATGAGGTCATCAGCACTAGAAGAAATTTGTTTCTACAATAGTGCGTGAATAGCCACCGAGAGAGAGAAAGAGAGAGGATATAGAAAAACTTCGAGGTTCGATTTGGGAACGAGTATTTATTTATTCTTGATGAAACTTCAGGGATTACTTCTCAACAGCCATTCATCTATTCCTCATATTCTAGTGAGATCGTTCTGACTTCTATTCTCAGTTCCGAGAGATATTTATTTTATGGCATCCAAAATTGATTCTTGATATTATTATTGTATTATTTTGCGCAATTCAGAGAAGAAACTTTGTAACATACTATTATTTTATAGTGAAAGATTTGCTACTTGCTCCCATGATTTTTCCTCTCGCATTGAGAGGTTTTCACGTAAATTCTTTACGTTTTTGGTCTGATTTAATTCCTTTATATTATTGACATCATCTCATTATTATTACGCACATTAAATGGGAAATAAGATAATTTCATAACAATCAGTTCAACCTTTTTTTCTCAATAATGGTATCAGAGCCTGGTCAGTAAGGCGCACATTACAATGGAGGACAATAATGCCCTAGTCGCCTATGCTCATAGGAACAAACTATTCTATTTGGAAGCCAAATTTGACAATGGGTTGACAACAAGGTGTTTTATCATATCACCAATATTGATGAACCTATCGAAGCATGAAAAAAATTGCAAAAAATGTATGAACACAAATCGCCGTAGAATAAGGTGTTATTGATGAAAAAACTTATTAACATGAAGTACAAGGATGGTCATTCTGTTGCAGAACATCAGCAGCTTTCAGGAATTGATTAATAAGTTGTCCTCAATAAAGGTCGTATTTGAAAATGAGATCCAAGCACTACTACTACTAAGTTCATTACCTGATAATTGAGAAACACTTGTTATCTTTCTAAACAACTCTTCTCTAGGTGAACAATTATCTTTAGAAACTATTAAAGATAATCTGTTCAATGAATAAACGAGAAAGCAATAGCATAATCTCAACAATAAATTAGAGACATTCATCGTGGAAGATCATGGGAGAAACAAGCAGAAAAACTCTCACAACACGATAGATCTAGATCAAGAGATAAATCGAAGTTCATAAAAGAAGTCATCTGCTATCATTATGGCAAGCCAGACACTTCAAGGAGTGCATAAAATTAAAGCATGATCAATCACATGAAGGATTCGAAGAGACTAAAAAGGAGAATAAGGGCAGTGGTGGAAATAACGTTGCGGTAGTTACATTAGATGATGTATACTTTCTTACTCAAGATGAGAAAGAAGATGATGTCAATATTGTGAGTCAAAATTCAGTTTGGATTTTAGACATTGCAGCTTCATTTTATGTTACCCCTCATAGAGATGTATTCTCAACATATAGAAAGGAAGTATTCGGGTCAGTAAAGATGAGGAACAAATCAAAATCCCAAATTACTGGCGTTGGAGATATTCATTTGAAAACCAATACATGACACAAGATTGTGCTCAAAGATGTGAGGCATGTACTAAAAATCTGTCTCAACCTAATTTCAATTAGAAAATTAGATGACGATGGCTATACAAGCAACTTTAAAGGAGGAGTGTGGAAACTTAAGAGAGGTTCACTCCTACTGATGAAATGACACAAAAATGGTACACTCATACAAGATTGAAGTACAACATTGCACCTAGGATATAAATGTGATTCAAGAGATGTCATTCTCTGAGTTATGACACAAGCGGCTTGGTCATATAGGTGATAAGTGACTTCACATATTAACTCGACGAGATCTGCTATCAGATATGAAAGACATTTCACTTGATGTATGTGTTCATTGTTTGACTGATAAGCAAACTAGAGTTACATTTAATGGAATTTCTTCGTCTAGAAGTTTACACGTACTTGATTTGGTGCATACTGATGTCTACTATATGAAAGATAAAACTCTAGGTGGTGCTGTTTATTTTGTTACATTTATTGATGACCATTCTAGACGAGTTTGAGCTTTTCCTATAGCACACAAAAATCAAGTGTCAGAGTTCAAAAATTTCATGACAAAGTCGAAAGATAAATTGACAAGAAGCTCAAGTGTATTCGAACAGACAATGATGACGAATACAGAGGACCGTTGAAGAATACTACAACACTTATGTCATCAAGCTTGAGAAGACAGTTCCCAAGACTAATCAATAAAATGGTGTTGCTGAGAGAATGAACAAAACAATCGAGGAACGTGTCTGATTATGCTTCTACATGCCAAACTATCAAAGAGATTTTGGGATGAAGTAATATGATTGTAATTGAACTGATCAACCATACATCATCAATACCTCTGGATGGTGACATACCTCTAAAAATCTGGTTAGGAAAGAATGTTTCATATAAACATCTCAGAGTGTTTGGTTGTAGAGCCTTTGTTCACATCCCTAGTGATGAGAGTTCAAAACTTGACACCAAATAGAAAGAATGTATCTTTCTCAGGTATGGAGGTGAAGAATTTGGTTACATACTATAGAATTTTGTTAACCGAAAGGTTATCACAAGAAGAGATGTTGTGTTCATAGAACATCTCACAATTGGAGATCTATCGAAGGACAAAAAATCAACTACCTTCATTGATTATCTAGATGAATTGAGTTCAATTAATGCACCGATAGAAGATGACATTGCTTCAAAAAATGATCATTCAGATATACCTTCAAATAGTCAAGATAGTGATGATGAGCCACATGTCGAGCATGATGCACCAGAGAAAGAGCCTTAATTGAGAAGATCAAACAAACAAAGACAAGAATCAAAGTAGTACTCCCGATAAAGTACATGTTATTAATTGAAGGGGAGAACCAATGTGTTAATAAGAAGTCTTGTCACATGAGCAGAAGGATGAGTGGATGAAAATCATGCAGGAAAGTCTTGTCACATGAGCAGAAGGATGAGTGGATGAAAATCATGCAGGACGAGATGCAATCTCCACATGAGAATACTACTTATAAATTGGTGAAGCTTTTTAAAGGGAAGAGGGCACTCAGGAACAAGTGGGTGTTTCGACTGAAGAGCGAAAAGAATAATCCACACCCAAGATACAAGGCAAGGTTAAGTGTCATCAATTCGAGTGGTTATTGGAGTAGGTGCTACCAAAGATCTGGAAATTCAATAGTTAAATGTCAAAACAATTTTTCTCTATGGTGACTTGAAAGAAGAAATTTATATGGAGAGGGTTTCCGAGAGAAAGAAAAAGAAAGCCTAGTGTGTAAATTGTAAAAAAAATTATATGGATTCAAACAGGCACTTCGTCAGTGGTACAAGTTGAGTCATACATGATGCAATAGTGATACAATAAGACCATATGAGATCATTGTGTCTTCGTAAAATATTTTTCACATGATGATTTTATTATCTTATTGTTATATGTTGATGACATGCTTATTGTAGGTCAGAATAAAAGCAAGATTGATGAATTAAAGTAGGAGCCGGGTCAATATTTTTCATGAAAGACCTAGGCGTACCAAAGAATATTCTTGGCATGAAGATCACTGTGACCGAGAGAAGCACAATCTATGCTTATCTCAAGAAAATTACATCGATAAAGTTTTGGTGAGGTTCAACATGAAGAATGTAAAGGCAGTTTCATCGCCACTTGCAAGTCACTTCAAGTTGAGTTCGAGATAGTGTCCAAGGAGCAAAATCAAGAAGCAAAAGATAAAGAATGTCACATACGCATCTACAGTTGGTGGTCTGATGTACATAATGGTTGGTAGTTAGACATAGATTTGACGTAAGAGAAGTACATTATCCACTGTGATAATCAATATATCTAAATAAACATTCTAGTTTCCACTCCAAGTCAAAGCACATTGATATGCAGTATCATTAGATTCACGGCGAAATGAAGAAGAAGAAATTCTTTCTTCGTAATCCATACTTACAAGAATACATCAGATATGATGACGAAGCCTCTACCGAAAGAGAAGACTAAGTTCTGTAGGGAGCATGCAGGCTTGGTGGATTCCTTCGCATAGACAAGAAGGGGGAGTTTGTTGGACTTCTTGCTATGCGAGTCCGACGTCGAATAGCAAACAAAAAAAAAGGAGAAAACACAGAAATCCAAGATGAAGAAGGAAGATGAATCCCATGCAAATTCATCCGTACATGACGCTATATAAGAAGCAACGACATCAATTGAAGCGATACACCTGCACGAGGTCATCATCACTAGAAGAAATTTGATTCTATAACAATGCGTGAACAACCACCGAGAGAGAGAAATTAAAGAGAGAGGAGAGAGAAACTTTGGGGTTCGATTCGAAAATGAGTACTTATCTGTTCTTGAGGAAACTTCAGCAGCCTTCTCATCTACTACTCATATTTCAGTGAGATTATTCTGACTTTCGTCATCAGTTCCGAAAGATATTTATTCTGTGGCGTCCAAAATTGATTCTTAATTTTATTATTGAATTCCTCTGTGTAGTTTAGAGAACTATTATTTCATAGTAAAAAATTTGCTGCTTGCTCTCGTAATTTTTCCTCTCACATTGAGAGGTTTTCTACGTAAATTCTTTGTGTCTTTGGTCAAATTTAATTTTTTTTATATATTGACATCATCCCATTATTATTGTGCCCATTAAAAGAGAAAAAAAGATAATTTCGCAACTATCAATTCAACTTTTTTTCCCAACATAGTCTTCTGTGCATTGGTCATAGTCGCACCTTGTAGTATTCCACTCTGATGTCACACTTGTGAGAAGACGAACGAGGAGAGAGGAAAATGTAAGGAAACATGAGGCTTTCACGGGATTGTTAGATGGCCGAATTTTGGGATGCTATTTATAGGTTCTTAGGACTAATGAAACGTGCTAACTAAGACTTTTAATTACAATCTAATCCAACTCAACTTTTAATCTTATAAATATTATATATCAATTTATTTAAGTGTCACAAAAATATCATTAAATAAATTTTGTTTTAACTTATTAAATCTAATCCAAATCAACTTCTAATAGGTTACTTTAAACCCACAATTTATTTCTAATTTAATTTGTTTTTAATCAATCAATATAATAATATTTTATCAGTTAAGATTTGATTAAAATAATTAAAATATTATTATTTTATTATAAAACATAAACTCTTAATTTAATACTACTTAGGAATTCTTTATCCATTAAACTTATAGTTAAAACCCAATTAAAATTTGAATATGTAATCTTACTAAATTTATCTTTCTATCTTATTGTCATTATTGATGTCATTCATGCTATGATTTATATATAGCTTGTTAGTGATATCTTATGCACATATTGTATGATCATGAATTGTGATTGCTATGATACTTAATCTATATGATTATGTATTAATATTTAATTGATGTTTAATATTTTATTGATATCTCATGATATCTCATAGTGAATAAGACAAAAAATAGTACAAAGGTAGTTATTAGGAAATAAATAAGATAAAATATGAAAGCTGCATGTGACCATAATTGCAAATTAATTTGTGGAGTTGATGTTATGAGATTCATATTGATTGAACGGGGCATGTAGTGTAATTGAAGTTCACACAACACTTTCAACACTTATGTTGCAATGAATAAAAAATATTTTGAAGTTTAATTTTGCTCCATGAAGTTTGAAGTCATGCTGTGGTGTGCACGTTACTAATGATTATAGATATAGATGTAATTATATGGTGCATTCATAATATGAGAGTTCTCCTATCTTTATATTTGATGGATACAAATAATTATTGGATAATTGAATAATTTACGATTGATTAAAAACTCTACATGGATAGAAGAAATCAAAATATAACAATACTTTAATCATATGCACGACCACTTGCACTTGGCGCTACACAAATCTTCTTTTTTACCACAGGATTTGTGTCTTATCTTATTACATTTTGATAATACAAAATTCGAATGTTTAATATTATATATTTCAAATACTGAAAGAATTTAAAATTGAAAAGGATAATTTTGCATGTTAAAATTTATATTATTATTTGAATATCTCACGTTATGTTTTACATTGAGATATGAATACAGACGTTATAGAAATCATGTTATCTTGGTATTGAATTAGTTTTTATTTCAACACAATTTGAAATAAATATGTACATTTTAGAATGGGACACACGTTTGAAAGGTAAAGTCTAGTTAATGCATTGTACTTTAAATACTTCTGATTTGGATTGAGTAATTAATATAAATTTTATAGATAATTATATAACTCTTCAAAAAATTAAAAATCATCTCATTTTATTAATTATATAAAAAAATTATGTTAAAAGAGTATAAGTCTATCAAGCTAAAAATTATAATCAAAATTAACTTTAATGACATATTAGGAGATGACCTTGCGGTTAACTGGTTGGAACTATGAACCGATGAAGTGTAGAGAATGGTATTAATTTTGTAAAGAATAAAAAAATCAGCTCATATGTACAAAAATTTACTTCCAAAATATTATAGCAATATTAAGTTGGAAAAAAAATTATAATGAATAAATAAAATTAAACTCTGAATTTGGAGCCCCGATTGAGATTGTGAGTTTGTCACACTTATATTCATTATTAGGTCTATTTGAAAATTAATATATAAAATTTCTCCAAGCAAACAGAAAGCGGTTGAATTATTTTTCAATTATTCCATGATCTCAAGGAAGGAAAGCTAAATTAAAAATAAAGAGTTAGAAGGGTGAGCCACTAGACTTATCAAGTAGCTCTCTACACCATGCTTAACTAATTCAACGATCTCAAGGAAGGAAAGCTAAATTAAAAATAAAGAGTTAGAAGGGTGAGCCACTAGACTTATCAAGTAGCTCTCTACACCATGCTTAACTAAGGGGTTTTTGATACGAGTCTTTTGAATTCCATAATAAATAAATAATTTTTACTTTTTCTTTTCTTAGAATAATGACGAATGAGTATAAAAAAGCAAAGAAAACATCTTTTTTTCTCGTTTTAACCCCGTACCAAACACCTCCTAAGGATTTTAGGTGTCACTGAATAACAAAGTGCCACTGATGTATTCCAGGGAGGGTGTTGGTGAGTACTGCAAGAAGGCGAGAGAAGTGGCACTGCAGATTCTGGAGGCGTTATCAGAGGGCCTGGGGTTGGAAGCTGATTACATGAATCGTGCTTTAGGGAAGCATGCTCAACACATGGCCATCAACTACTACCCTCAGTGCCCGCAACCGGAGCTAACGTTGGGTTTGCCTGGCCACAAAGGATCCCAATGCAATTACAATCTTACTGCAAGATGGCGTTTCTGGTTTGCAAGTGTTCAGGGATGGCAAATGGATCTCTGTCAACACCGAGCCATATAATTTGATGATCAATATGGGAGATCAGATGCAGGTACATCGCCAAGGAATGCTGTTTAGTGTCTATATTATATAAAACACTTATCTTCCATTACATGCACACAAGTACTGAATAACTGCAAGGTCACCACTCGCTGTACTACATATACATGTTCTGCATGCATGCAGGCACTGAGCAACGGCAGGTACAGAAGCGTGCTGCACCGCGCAGTTGTGAACAAGGACAGCGAGCGGATCTCGATCCCCACCTTCTACTGCCCCTCACCGGACGCCATAATCAAGCCGCCCGAGCTGCTCGTCGACGAGGAGCACCCTCCGCTCTATAGGAACTACACGTACGCTGAATACTACAAGAAATTCTGGAATGAAGGGCTCAACTCCGAAAGCTGCCTCGACTTGTTCAGAGCAGCCCTTGTTTGATGTTTCGTTTAGAACTGAAAAGGGCTTGTTGTACTAGTGATTTCCTTGTAAGCGTGCTCTGTTTGTATGATCAAGCTTTTAGCTTTGCTGTACAATTGATATCCCGATAAATATGTTCTGTTTGCATGATCAAAGTTTGTTGTACAATTGATTTCCCTAGAAATGTGCTCTGTTTGCGTGATCAAAGTTTACTGTACAATTGATTTCCCTGTAAATGTGTAGACAGGAAGAGGAAGAGACCAGTAATCACTTATTATTTTCATGTACCTATGCTTCTCAACTTTGATTTATTTGGATTGAGAGATATGAATGAGTTGTGATAGAATATGGAGAAATAAAATTAGTTAAATCATGTTTAATTATATTTTTTATTTAACTTAAAAAGGGTGAGATGGAATAGCTAAGAATTTCAAACATTACATTTTTTATTCTATCAAATTGGTGGAACGAGAAAGAATAGATTATTTTAGACCAAATTAACATATTTTCTATTTTTATTACTAAATGAAATTATTTCTCTTCTTACCAAATTAAATCATCTCTCTTTCTTTCATTCATTGATATATTATCTTTTTTTAATATGAATACATATTTATCTATCATTTTTTATTTTAAAGATAAGAATAACTTTTTAGTAAATAAAACTTTTATTTCTCATATCATCATTTTTTTTATAATTTTACTATCCAAACATGGACTTTCTAATGACACATCAGACTATAACATCCCATTCCTTACTACACCCCATTTCATCCCTCCATTAATTAATTGCCAAACAAACCCTTACAACCAAATTACTATTCTTTTTAGCACATTGCTTATAGGGCATTTGTGTGCAAAGAATGATGCCATCTTTCGTAAAAAATTGGCATGTCACGGACTAAAGTTCCACAATTAGAACTTTAGGCGTGCCGGCCTTGGAACCTTCTTACGCGAGGGTGCCAAGCAGCCTGATCGGACGTCCTCTCGACGGCCGCGCACTTGCACAACGAAAACTAAAGAGGACAATGCACAAGAGAAGCACACGAAATTGTGGAGGAAAGCTTGTATATTTCGACTTGCTCTATAAGGCCGATCCAAGGGTCTATCTATACAAGAGTGGGATGGTTAAAACATTAACTTCCCTCCTTGATTTGGCCGATCTCTTGGGATCCTCTTGATTCCTTAGCTGATATCGTGCGATCCTCCTCAATTCTTTGATTGTAGCAAAACCCCCTTGGCGTTAGGATCTTTTCCCCGAGATCCCCCTAATTTCTTCAAGATCCTCCCTGATCTTCTCCTCAGGATCTCGCCTAGAATAATCCTTCGAATTATCCTTGATTTCCTGGAGTTGGGTGGCTGGCCAAATCTTCGAGATCCTCCTTGATCTTCGATTGATAAGATGTGGTCGCATCTTATCCTTCTAGTTGCCATATTCATCCCAGGGAGTAACCACAATATTACTTATGGATAGCTATCCTCCTCGACTCTTGCCATTCTTGTAGGTAGTTTGGGACAAGCGGATTTGGCTTGGGACGGGATTGTCCCTCTGCTACCAAAGCGTGCATCGTGCCCATGCACCGGGCTGCCTATCCCATTGCCGTCCCAAGATAGCACCTAAGGCGGGGAGTGACAATCCTCCCCCACCAAAGATGTCGTCGCCCTCAGTGACATTTGCTCCATGACATGTCCTAATTGGCTCACGATGCCTGCTGCCTCCTTGGCCCCTAAAGACTCGGTGATGTCTTCATGGAACTTCTTTAGCATGCTGACGTAGAAGACTGGATGAAGTTGCCGCAGGTTTGGGGGAAGCTCCACCCGGTAGGCCACCTTGCCCACACATTTGGGTGATGGTGAAGGACCTTCATACCTCTTCAACAAACCTTGGTGCAGGTGCCTGATAGCCTTGAACTATCATGTCCTCAACTTCACCAAGACCTTGTCCCCAACTTGGAACTCCAAGTTGCGTCGTCTCCGATCCACGAACTTCTTCATCTTCCTTATGGATTTGTCCAGCATGGCTCTGGACTCCTCCATTTGTTCATGCCATCCTCGAGCAACCTGGTACGCGTTCGGGCACCTCCCGTCATACCGGGACATAAGTGCAGCTGGGGTCACGGGCTAACGCCCTGTGACAATCTCGAAGGCACTCTACTGCATGGCTTCGTTCCTCCGCATGTCAAGAGAATTGGGCCACGTCTAACAACTTGGACCAATCCTCCTGATTGGCCGCCACGAAGTCTCGAAGATAGATTTCAAGCAAATGGTTGGCCCGCTCTGTCTGGCCATCCATCTGCGGGTGGAAAGCGGTGGAGAAGCACAGCTCCATCCCAAGGAGCTTGAAGAGCTCCCTCCATAAATGGCCTGTGAACCGAGAGTCGTGGTCACTGACGATCACCTCCGGGATGCCCCAATACTTGATGACATTCTTCATGAACAGTGCTTGGGCGACTTCTTTCGCCGAACAGTGCTTGGGCGCCGGGATGAATGTGCCGTACTTTTAGAATTTGTCGATCACTACCATGATCGACCCTGCTCCACCTGATTTGGGCAATGCCAAGATGAAGTCCATGGTCACCATTTGCCATGGACATTCTGGGACAGGCAGGGGCTCCAATAGCCCTTTCGGCTTTGGCTTCTTGACTTTATTTTGTTGGCATTTGTGACATGTCTGCACGTATGCGTCCACATCCTCCATCATCGAAGACCAATAGTACACGTCCTCCACCAATGCCAAAGTCTGGACATATAGACGACATCCCACTACGAAAGGAGGTCTTCTTCTTTCCAGAATCTCTTAGACTTGCCCTCCTCAACAAGTCAAAGTATCTCCTCAGCCCTGGAGTCATGTCTCAGACCCTCTCAGATTTGTTTCAAAAATCCATTTGTATGACCGAGATAGTCGTCAGCTGCGCCCGACGACTCAAGGCGTCGACCACCACATTGGTACGTCCCGCCTTGTACTCCATCACAAAGTCAAACTCCGTGAGAAAATCTTGCCACCTTGTCTGCTTGGGGCTGAGCTTCTTTTATTTTTGAAAGTACGAGAAAGCTACATTATTAGTCCCCACCACGAATGTACTCCCGAGAAGATAGTGGCGCCAGGTGCATAGGTAGTGCACCACAGTCGTCATTTCTTTCTTGTGCACAACGTAGCGTTGTTCGGCCTCGATGAGCTTCAGACTCTCAAAGGCTATGAGGTGGTCCTCTTGCATGAGGATGTTGCCCAGTGCGAAGTCGGAGGCGTCGGTGTGGACCTGGAACAAACGGCCATAGTCGGGCAGCCATAGGCACGACTCTCCTGTTATAGCGCCCTTCAGGTCATCGAAAGCCCACTGGCTCTTCTCCGTCCATCGCCTCCTTGCGTCCTTCTTCAGTAGGTCAGTGAGGGGCACGACCTGCCGCAAGCGCTCCTCCACAAACTGACAGTAGTCGTTGGCGAGGCCGAGGAACGATTGCAACTCTGGAATGTTCATCGGCGGCTGCCACTCGAGGAATGCTTGAACCTTCATCTTATCCACGCTGATCCTTCCTTCCCTGATGTGGTGTCTTAAGAACATGAATTCTGGTTGCGCAAATGAGCACTTCTCCAACTTGACAAAGAGCTCGTTTGCCCTTAGTAGCTTGAACACTTCTTCTAAGTGCTGTACATACTCATTGAGAGAGTTAGAATACACAACAATATCGTCAAGGTATACAACCACACATTTATCTAGCAAATGGTGGAAGATCTGTTCATCAAAGCACAGAATGTCGCTGGTGGTTTGGTGAGTCTAAAGGACATGACCAGGAACTCATATGAGCTGTACCTGGTCACACACATCATCTTGGCCTCGTCTCCCACCGCGGTCCATACCTGCCAGTAGCCTGACCTGAGATCGAGTTTGGAGAAGATCCGCGCCTTCCCAAGCGTGTCACGGACGTGCTCTACAAACATTATTGCGCATAATCATGCATTTAATTAACATACTAAATTAGTTTGGATGTCCATTTAGTGAGATTTGTATATAGTAATTAATATTTCGATTAGAGCATAATGATTATTTAATTATCGATAAACTCTACAAAATAATTATATAGGATTATTAGGAATAAATCATAAAATCTCTAAATATTATAATATATATGTTTAAATAGGATTGATTAAGCTTAATTAGGGTTAAAATACTTAGTTATGATAAAAAAATGTGATTGACCATCACTTAAGTTCCAAGCAGCTGAAGTAAACAGGTGAGAGCTGCTCAAAGGGATATTTTTCCAAACTGCCATACGACCTTAGAAAATTTGGAGAAAAATATATAAGACACTTAACCTTATCTTGTCACCGTAAAAAAATTACCAGAGGAAGAACCCGAGCGAAACGACCTGGGGAAATTCGGAAAAGTCGGCTGTTCCAGGTGAGTTTTGATCCGGAAATTTTTCCTCTGATTGAGTGAATCATTAATTGGTGATAAACGAACCATAAATTATGAAATTTTGTATGGTTCATCCATTCGAAGTTAGATTTCCATGGCCTCTAGAATCACCTAAAAAGGAGTTTTATAGAGGAAGTTATGAGCTTACCTTCGCAAGTCACTCTTCCCGTCTCGAGTCTGATACAAGTTCCATTTATAAGTTAGGGCACGGTTAGAATATAGTGAATTAGGGTTTGAAATTTGTATATGCTTATATAGACATTCCAAGGGTTCGGGAAGATATGGAATCATCCTATTTGAACTTGTATTTTGGGAGAAATGAATTTTTCATTTCTTAGTGATGCTTCTGTCAGATTCCAGGACATTGACAGATTGCGACCCGAATTAACTATTTTTGTTATAAGTCTGTATAGCGAGTTAAATTCTCTAACTTTTATGACAAAATACTAATGAAATATAGTTTTCATGAAAATTATGCCATAGTTAAATGGATAAGTATGAAGAAACATATAAATTAATCTTTCTATGACACACAGTCTGCCAGGGCACAAACCCTAGGTAATGTTGCCTTAAATGTTATGACTCACTTGGAATTAGTAAATGAAGTTTGGGGGTTGGAAACCTTAACAAGTCTAGTTTCTAATTTATCTAGAATCATAAGATTTTTTCATGTGGTTAAGAAATTATGAATTATTTATTGAGAGTCACTCAGTCTGAAATCCTGAGACAACACCTAGTTAAGTTTTAGGAGATTGGGTAGAAATAAGTAGTTGAAGTGTGTAATAGCCTATGGACATAGACACTTGAGATTGAACAATGAATACTTAGAAGAAATTACATACATTCTAAGGTGTATAATTATTCATGCATAATGAGCATGCATTGCATAGTATTTTTACTAGTGATGGAAAAGTAAAAAAAAACATCATTGCTTGTAGGAAACCAACAAGCTACAAGTGAAAGGAGAAAAATCTAGTAAACCTCCTTGAAAGGATAAAGTACAAGGTGAGTGGGTAAATTTACAACATAGCAAAATGTTATATATTAGTTCTTTTATTTATGATATTATTTCAAGCAAAGATTATTAGTATTATTATTATTGAAACATATCTTGAACTATGAAAAGTATTTATGATATGTTTCAATGATTTTATATGAGATGGAACAATATTTTACATGAAAATATTTTCAGGGAACAATGCTTGTGAAATTAAAATAAGTTTTATTTGACAATGATATGAGATTATGACATGTGTATTTTGATATTGTTAAACTCCGTGTGTTCATTAGCCATGCTGTTTGAAAAAGGTCTTTGGGACCGCATTCGATATACATGAAGACTTTGGGGCGTATATCGGGTGTCTTTGTCCTTTGGGGGCTGCTCTGCGTGCACGTATTGACCCATGATCGCTCTGCGTATCTAAGAATCATGATTGGGTGACACACAATTATGATTGGGATACGTATTGACCCATGATTTGCTTTGCGTATCTAAGACTCTTGATTGTGAAGCTCTGCTTAACTGTATGACACACAATCATAGAGGGATACATATTGACCCATGATTTGCTCTGCGTATCCGTAACTCTTGATTATGAAGCTCTGCTTAACTGTATGACATATGATTATAGAGGGATACGTATTGACCCATATGAGTATGTGCAATGACACATGTGTGAAGTTTAACTATGAATATGATGATATCTTGAATAATTTGTATTTATGGTAAAAGTTCATATGATTTGAAAAGTTATGTGATAGTAGTTATGCTTTAAACATTTTTTCATATGAAAGAAATATGATTATTTAAATGTTATATGCACTCGTATTGTTCCCCTATGTTGTACATTTATTCCACTCACTGAGCAAACGATTGTTGCTCACATTATCCTTGTTGAATTTTTCAGATAATTATAAGTTCTCGAGTTGAGTCGACTCGAAGCTTGTCTTTGATGCATATAGAAGAGGTCGAGCCGTTGGAGCACTTTTATTTTCTCTCCACTTCCATTTTTAAAAAGCATGCATGTAATAGATAAACTCGAGAGTTGTACTAGAGTTTATTAGGATCATTTTGTAAGGTTGTATGAGACTTGATCCTGTGGGGTTATATGTGAAATGGTTTGTGGAAAAAAAATATAATGACCATATGCGAATGTCATATCTTATAGTTTTTTTATTAAACTTTGATGAATATATATCCATCTTTTGTATGTGTTGGCTAATGACACAAGAAAGTAAATGAGGGAGGTTTTGCCAATTTTAGTTTTGGAATGGCTAAATATAACTAAGATTTATGATAATTGGGATTAGTACTTAGTCACAGAGTTGGGTGTGAAAAAGCATGTCGAAGAGATCCCCGATCAATGGTATTGGATACTTGTTCTGCACCGTGATCTTGTTCAAGGCCCGGTAATCAAGCACATCCAGAGTGACCCATCCTGTTTCTTTTGGAACAAGATCGGGGCTCCATATGATGCTTTCGAGGGCCGAATGAACCCTGCTTTCAGTAACTCTCCTAGCTGCTTCCAGAGCTCCTCCAACTCTAGGGAGCCATGCGATAAGACCTCATGGCCGGTGGCTTGGCACTGGTGCCAACTCGATGGCGTGGTCCACCTCGCGTCGAGGTGGAAGCTTGCTTGGCAACTCCGGGGGCATCACGTCTTTGAATTGCTCCAAGAGTGCCTTGATGACGTTCGGAACACCTTGGACGTCCTGGCCGGCCTCATTCAACTTTAGGAACGCCAGGTAGGTGACCTCGCCTCGGCGCACGCCTTTCTCCACTTGCATGGCCGAGAGCATCCATGACTTGATGGTGGCTCTCGTCGTGGGCACCCCATGTGTCCTTCCCTGAAATAACACTTGAACTCCACCTTGAGTTAGTTTTATCTCTTGGAAGGCATCGAGAAACTCCATGCCTAGGACGAATCGGTGATCGTCCATGTTGACGACCGTGGCATTGAGGGTGCCCTCCCAAGTTCCCACTTGCATTGGGACATCCTTGGCCATGTCAAGGATGGGTTGGGATGCGGCGTTAACCATCTTCATGATTCCTGGCTCCTTGACGTATGACACGCCTAGGCGCCGCCTCCTATTTCACCAAGAAATTGTGTGTTGCCCCTGTGTCAATAAGGGCGGTCGCGGTGTGGTCATTCACCATGACCTCGGCAAATATGGGGTGCGTCACGGGCCGATAAGTCCATAATGGACCCCATATGTGCGGCCTCTCCTTTCTCACCCGAAGTAGATGCCATGGCTGGCAGACTCGCCTTTTTGTCGCACTCCCTCGCATAGTGCGGCCCTATGCAGACATAGCATCGGACGGTCTTCTTGGTGTCTGCTTTGGTCGAAGCCGCCACCTTCTTATCACCTCTCTTCTTGTCACGCTTGTTTTTGGCAGGGCATCCCTTCTCGTCCGCCATGTCCTTGCTCGTCGCGCCAAGGTTACGGTTGGCCGAGAACTCTACTAGTGCCTTGGTCGCGACTTGAGCCTCCTTGATGGTCGTGATCTTTTGCCTCTTCACCTCTTGAGTCGCCCAAGGCTTGAGGCCTCTCAGGAAAAAGAATAGATAGGTGGACTCCTCCATGTCCTTGGCATTTCTAGCATGATTGTCTGGAATCGCTCGATGTAGTCCTTCACTAAGCCCATTTGACATAATGCCATCAACTTCGTCATGGCAACCTCCTAGGCATTGCCGGGGTAGAACTGCTTCTTTAGTTCTTTCTTGAAGTCAGCCCAGGTGTCGATGACGACCTTGGCTTTCACTATCTCCTCCTCCATGTGTCGCCACTAGAGTAGTGCATTGACAACTAGGTACCGGATGACCATATCGATTTGGTCCTTCTCAACCATGATCTTGTTGGTCTTGAAGCCTTTCTTCAAGTAGAGGAACTCGTCGATGGCGGTTGTCGCTCGAACGTCATCGTACTTTTTGAGTTTCGGACTCGTAGACTTGGGGATGGACGAGCACAGCGGTAGTCCTCCCATATCTAGGAACTGCCGCTTGATCAGTAGGAGGTCGACCTCCATCGCCTTCACCTTCATCTCCATGGTTCAAAGTCGTGCTTCCATCTCTTGCAGTGCGGTTGCGCCCTCCTCTAGAGCAAGACCGTGCTGGCCCACCATCGTCTCCAGTCCAAGGACCGCCGCATCCGTGTCCTGGAGCTTTTGCCCCAACGTCTCGACTTGCCTTTCTAGGGAGCTCACAGGGCACTCAGAGCTCCCTCACCAGCGATCGCTCCGGCCTCCGTGGTATGGCTCCTTGTCAAAGTTTTCTCTCCTTCGGACATTGTCATAGCAACCTTTGCTTTGATACCACGTTTATCATGGACTAAAGTTCCACAACTAGAACTTTAGGCATGCCGACATTGGAACCCTCCTACATTAGGGTGCCAAGCAGTGATCAGACGTCCTCTAGACGACCCCGCACTTGCACAACTAAAACTAAAGAGGACAATGCACAAGAGAAGCACACGGAATTGTGGGGGAAAGCTTGTATGTTTTGACTTGCTTTATAAGGTCGATCGAAGGGTCTATTTATACAAGAGTGGGATGGTTACAACATTAACTTCCCTCCTTGATTTGTCCGATCTTTTGGGATCCTCTTGATTCCCTGACTGATATCGTGGGATCCTCCTCGATTCCTAGCAAAATCCCCTTGGCGTTATGATCTTCTCCTCAAGATCCTCTAATTTTCTCAAGATCCTCCTTGATCTTCTCCTCAGATTCTTACCTAGAATAATCCTCCTCCTGATTATCCCTGATTTCCTAGAGTTGGGAGGCTGGCCAGATCTTCGAGATCCTCCTTGATCTTCAGCTGATAAGATGCGGCCACATCTTATCTTTCTAGCTGCCATCTTTGTCCCAAGGAGTAACCACCAGTGATTACTCATGGACAACTGACCTCCTCGACTCTTGCCATCCTTGTAAGTAGTTTGGGATAGGCCGATTTGGCTTGGGATGGCATTGCCCCTCTGCCGCCAAAGTGCGCATTGCGCCTGCGCACCGCGCGTCTGAGAATAGCACCTAAGGCGGGGAGCGATAGTTTGGCAGAAGTCCTTGGTGAGCTATAATGATTATGCAAAGATTCATGTTCCTGAAGTAGCATTCCCCCACGACCAACAGATGGTCCGGAGGGAGCCCCCACTTCCTAGGTGGACAAAATTGAACACCGACGGAGGTTGGGAGTGTTCTCTTTATTCTCAGAACTCATGCAGGTGCTATGAGGCGTAAATGTGATACCACACTGAAACTTGAAGCGCTGACAATTTTGAAAGGAGTCTGGCATGCCCTGCAACTAGGAGTCAAATGGCTAATAATTAACTCAGATGCTAAAACTATCGTGCATATCATTAATAAGAAGTCGCAACCACCCTAAAAAATAAAATCATTGTAAATGACATATATTACCTCCTATTATTTTTTTAGCAATGAAAACTCGCTATAAGGAGTCTAATTACACTACGAATCACTTGGCAAATCTTGGCCTTACTACCACTTCATATGTTTTTTGGATGAGAGACCACCCTCCCAGGGTTTCCAAACTTTTTTGTACTCAGACATCTTGTTATATTAATAGATGATGTGCTACGGTTTCTTTCCCCCTTCCGCCTCCGGCGACCCTTGCCGGAGGCATCTCTCTGCCCCTCCCCCCTCCTCTCCTCATCCTCCTCCTCTTCCTCTCACCCTCTTCATGCAACTCTGATGGCCTCCAAACCTGACCCCCTCTTGCAAATATGAACCCACCCCCTTTTGTTTTCCATTCTCCCATAACTTGTAACATATGAATGGTGGCAGCGGTGCTCTACCCAACTCCTCTGCCACAGAGAACAGCAACCCTAGTCGCCTGTGCACATGGGCTAATGTTGTAGGGGGTGGGGGTGCGAGGCCATCCAACTATGCCAAGCATCTCCCTATTTTTTCACCTGGTGTAACAACTATAATAATGCGGCTCAAATTCTTTGTAGATTAGACTGCTTCTTTGTCAATCATCACTGGTTAATGGCCTTTCCCAATATTCAACTCAGGGTGTAGTTAGGACGTAGCACTCTCCTTTTGTTAATGACCACTAGTAATGCTTGGCCGCGACCCCGAAACTTTAAATACGAACATTTCTGGCTCGGGTACCTCGAGGCTAGGGCCATTGTTCAGTTTGAGTGGCGTATTAACACCTCTAATCCAAACCTCCAGCGTGCACTTAATACCATAAAAAAATGAACCTTACACTGGAATAAGCACAACCTTGGCTCCCTTGAGCTTCGTGCGGATGCGGCCCATCAGCGAATTCAGGCACATCTTCATCGGCCACTCTAAGTTGGTGGTACCCACTTCGTAAATTGATCTTAGAAAACACCACGGCATTTGACAGTTGATCGAAGAGGTCATCGATCCGCGGTAGAGGGTACTTGTTCTTGATTGTGGTTTTATTCAGCCGGTAATAAATGCACAGTCTTAGAGAGTCATCCTTCATCTTGACAAATAGACCTCAAGGAGATACACTCGGCCTGATAAATCCCTTGTCTAAAAGTTTCTGAATTTGCTTATTCAGTTCACGCATCTCGGCCGGTGTCATCCTCTAGGGGGCCTTCGAGATTGGGGCAGTGCCTAGAAGGAGATCGATCCGAAAATCAATCTCTCGTGAAGGTGATAATCCGAAGATGTCATCAAGAAAGACATCCGGGAATTCCCAAACTACATCCAGTTGTTGTAGTTGGGTCTCTGGATTGTCCGTCTTCATCACATTTGCAAGAAAACCTCTGCATCCCTTCTGTATCATCCTTTGCGCTTTCATAGCATATATGATAACCTTCTGCTCCTTTCCCGTAGTACTTCTAATGGTGGCCTTGCGTTCACCTTGGGTACCAATGATCACATTCTTTTGTTTGCATAGTACGACTACATCATGGTTATAGTCAATTCATACCAAGAATGACATCGTAGTCCGTCATTGGGATGATAAACAGATCTGCAAAAACATTCTTGCCTTGTATATCTATTGGTACCTCAGGAAGGTACTTGGTAACGTAGAGCATTCCCATAAGAGTAATTATCTCCATAAGGTGACTTATATCATGAAGAGGTAAACTTAAAACAGTAGCACAGTCTTTAGATATAAAAGAGTGCGATGCACCCGAATCAAATAGAATTGTAGTAGGAAGACTGGCTATGGATAGTGTACCTTTAATGACTTCGACATCTGCCAAGTACTGTGTCTTCCTCCAAGTGGAAGACTCTTCCAGCACCATGTTGTTTCCACCTCTTGCGTCACGCTGAGCTGGTGCATGATCATCCTTCTTAGTATGACAGTCATGAATGAAATGTCCTTGTTGGCCACAGTGCAAGCATACCCCTGCCTTCATCCTACATTCCCCAATGGAAAATCTCTTACAGTGGGGACAAGCACTAGTACCTTGTGCCTGCTGCTGGAGTTGCTGATGTTGGGACTGCAAAAAGGGTCATGACTTAATTCTTCTTCATCATAAGCATCTTTAGCTTCATATTCATCATCTTTACCTGACACTAGGGCTGTTATTGGCGATTAGCTTCACAAGGCTCATATGGCCTTGCCCGGTTATCCCGACGTTGATTTCTACGGTCGGGTCCTCCTTGATTCCGATGACGGTCATTCCATTGAGGTTGATTCTGAGCAGAGGGATGCATAGGAGCCTTTCCTTTCACATCCTTCAGCTCTTGCTATTCCCTGCCGTAGTTCCTTTTGGTTGCTAACTCTACTACCAGGTCACATTAACACATTCGCCAGTTAAGGTGCTAGTCCTGATGGTCGGGTTTAAGCGTTGGCAGAAATGATCTACCTTCTATCTGTCACTCATCTTGAGGGTGTTATACATCTCTAGACGAATGAATTTGACATGATACTGAGCCACTATCATTTGATCCTGACTCAATTGTTGGAACTTCCTCTGCTTTAGTGCACGCTGGTATGGTGGAAAACAGCGTGCCTCAAATGCTTCACATAAACGTTCTCAAGGAACGTCATTCTGTCCTTCATACTGTGTATCCACCACAGTTCTTCAATAGTCCAAAGCATCCTCAGTTAATATGCTGGTGACGAACAGGACCTTCTTATCTTCACCATAGCATTTGTTGCAGCTTCTCCTTAATTGTCCTCAACCATCTCTCAGCCTTGTCAATCTCGTCCAAACCATCATACTCTAGTGGGCGTAACTTCATAAAGGCCTGAATAGTGTCCTTAGAGGACACTGGTGGCATAGCTGTACAGAAGGAAGCTGCACCGATGGCGTCATGATTGGTGCGGCCTGCCCGGATGATGTCAGTACGGGTGGAATTGTTGGTGCTCATGATGGTGGGGACTGAACTGTCGGCTCCACAGCACGAGCCTGACTCATCTAGACCTCATTCTGGTGCGTTCCTTCTTGTTGTAGATATCCAATCCTACCGCTATTTCGAGGTCGTCTCTGACCCCAAGCCCTAGTAGCAGGTGCGTGGCGTGGAGGCATTTACATCATCATATATCATCATCTTATAAAAATATCCTACATCTTAGGAGACAAGATAAACTTACTTGACTTCATGTGGCGCGGTGACTGCTTGTGGCGCTTGCACATGGATTAGATATCATACATTAGGACATGAGAATGACCTAACTTTAAGCTTTGATACCTAACTGTAACGCCCCCAAATCGTGTATGATCAAAAGCACTAAGAGGGGGGGGGGGGGGGAGGGGGTGAATTGGTGAAAACAAATCTTCTCAAAAAATTCACTTTCCGAAAAATTAATAAAAATGATCACAAGCAAAAATAGATAAGGCGTAAATGAAAGATAAAGAACAAACGGAAGGAGATACAATATGATGACGAGGTTCGGCCTCAACTCTTTGGCCTACGTCCCCGCTCCGACTTCTCGACCTCGAGATCGTCGGAGATTCAAAGTAAATGAAAATGTAAGTTTAGATAGAAAGTAGTGAACAAGCTCTCCCTACATTTATGTATACTTCACATTTTCTCCCTCTAAATAGGTGGCATTTATATTTTCATAATTACTTGGGACAATACGAACATATGGCGATATATGAAATCAAAAGTGAAATCAAAAGGCATTTCATCATGAAGAAAAATTCATTATATCACATTCATAGTTAATAATACATCATGTGTTCATGCACTAACAAATGTGACTATAGTCACTACAAAATGGTGCACGACACAAATGTAAACAACATAAGACGCATAACATCACAAAGTCATCATAGCATCATAACATCGTTCTAATCTTCTCTCCCTTTTGACATCATCAAAGAGGAAGACAACTCAACTACTCCTTATCGGGACTATCATCCTCATGAGCTACGGGCGAAATAAATCCCTGCGATGCATAGTATGCATGTAGTGAACCAACAAGGTAATGAGAGTCACGCTCCATCCGTCGAACACGACGATCCATCTAGGTCACACGATGGTCTATGGCAGCCACCTACTGTGAAAGAGCCGTGAAGTCGTAGGTGCCATGGAAGTCTAAAGTACTGTGCTGGGAAGGCCCAATATGCTCAGTGGGCGCCAATGGTGAAGGGAAGCTAGGGCCAGCCTCCGGTGCATCCTGAGTGTCAATCGGTGCTGGCTCTCGATCTGTGGCATCATCTCTGTCGTCTGAATTTAGTGATGCCTGCTCTCCAAACTTAAGACCCTTCCAGTGCAGGGTCCTAGAACCAATAATGTCAGTGGGGCGCGGTCGAATGTACTCCTCATCAGCAGGGATCTCGACACCAAAGTGGAGTAAAATCTTTGTGATCTAAGCACCAAAATATAAGTGGTGTCGTCCACGAGTAGCAGAAGAGATCTTCTGAAAGGTGTAGTCCATGTGATAGAAGACATAATGACTTAAATGAAGAAATGAGGCATCACGGATGCAGAGACAATGAAGAAAGAAGAGATCAAAGTGAGTGACCTCTATATAGTGCCCGGCTCGAGGAGTGATCATGCGGTTAAGGAGGTGATGTGCCATTTTCATAAGTGGATGAAGATGTCGACAGGTAGTTTCGACGGTATACTGGACGTCTTGTCCAGCAAAAATTGTACGAATGCCATCCGTGATCGGAAGATAATCGGAAGGCCAGCCACGAGTGACAAATGAATAAAAGCCAAGTAAGGGGCAATCAACGCCAAAGATGCAACAAAGATGATCCGGATCAAAATGAATGGACATACCAAAGACATAGGTGATGACGGACTCTCGAGTGATTGTCATGTTCGCATAAAAGTGATGAACAAGACGGGGATACATACGCTCTGTGAGAGAGAGAAGTGACAACCAACCAATGGTTGCGAACATCTCCTGAACATCTGGAATGTTCAGAGCATCCCAATCAATGGTATAGGCACGCCAGACTTCGCGAGAGGCGTACAAGGTTTCGAAATGAACAGAGACGTCCCTAGTGACAAAAAGATGACTATCAAACTCAGTGGGCTCGGGGGAAGATGGCGGACGAGTACGTCCACGGGATCGTCTACTGCCTCGTCCACATTGGATGGGCTCAGGCTCGGGTTCTGGCTCATGTTCACGTGGGAGGATATGAATGGTACCACCGGAGCCAGGGAAGCGACGATGACGCTGAAAGACTATCCGGGGACGGGTATACTCTTTGTCGTCGGCCATGAGATTCAACAATGGTGGTCGAAAGGTGTAAAAAATGAAGCTGATGTCAGTGACTCGTCGATCGAGAGGAAGATGGAGGCGGTATAGGTGAATGGACAGAAAGAAGTGTGCCGGAGAGGAGAGAGAGAGAGATCGAGATGGCTGGTTAGCGGCGGCAGACGTCGACGGTCGCCGAAGGTGATGGAGATGAGAGAGAGAGGACACTCGACGGAGGAGACGATTCAGAGGGCTGGCAGTTGTCGTCGAAGCGAGATGAGATGCAGCCGGTGGAGGTGATGGTAGAGGAAGCGGTCGGCCGACGGACGTGTCCGATTGTTGTCGCCAGAGGCGACGAGTGAGAGAGGAGATAGAGAGAGAGCAAGAGTCCGGAGGAGAGAGAGATGCCGAAGGAGATGGACGGTAAAGAGAGGAGACAGCCAGCCAGAAGTGGCGGTCTAGTGCTGAAGTCGAAGGGGAGAAGGGGCGGCCGGTCGCTAGAGTGGCCGACGGTCGTAGGGTTCGCCGGAGGGGAAAAGTTGGTCGGCTGGCCGGAGTTTGGTCGTCAGTCATCGAAGGAAGAGCAGCGGTCGGGTGGAAAGGGAGATTTGGTCGACCGATTTGAGCAGTTGATTTCTTATATCACACGATTTTGGCATATGTCAATCGACTGATCCTGCCTAGCGGTCGACCGGACAATTCTTTTTCATTTAAATCACCATCGGTCGATTTTTGTCAGTCGAACACATTCATATACCGGTCGACCGGTGTATCATATCGGTCGACCAATTGTTGTTTGACGAGAGTGCTTATTTGCAAATTTCATAGCGGTCGATCGGTCATTCCAGTCGGTCGACTGTCCCTGCATTTTAAAAAAAATTGAACCATTTAAATCAGTAAAAATCCAATTTCAGAGATATCATACAAATGTAAGTGTTTTGCAACACTTTTAATGTTCAATTTCATGTCAAAAATGAGATTGCATAACCAAGTCACTTTTACTTTGAATTGATATGCAATCAAGAGTTAATAATTCCTAATTCCCTTCTAAGCATGCAAAATCATTCTTCACTTAAGGGTTTTGTAAATATGTCTGCAAGTTGAAATTCGGTGGACACATGTTCAATGGCAATGTTCTTAAGGGACACATGTTCTCTAATGAAATAATACCATAAGTCAATGTGTTTAGTCCTAAAGTGTTGAATTGGGTTTTTGATCATTTCTATAGCACTTGTGTTATCGCACTTCATGGGTACATTTGAACAATTTACACCATAATCAAGCAATTATTGTTTTATCCATAGTATTTGTGCACAACAACTATCGGCGGCTAAATATTCGGCCTTGGCGGTAGAAAATGCGAAGGAGTTTTGTTTCTTGCTAACCCATGAAATGAGAGAACTAGCAAGAATACAACACATTCCACTAGTGCTTTTTCTATCAATTTTACACCCGACAAAATCCGCATCGGTGTAGGCATGCAATTCAAATGGGGAATTTCTATCATACCAAATGCCTAATTCACTTGTATGCTTTAAATAGCGCATTATCCTTTTTACGGCGATTAAGTGCGATTCTTTGGGAGAGGATTGAAACCTAGCATACAAACACACACTAAACATTATGTCTGGCCTAGATGCCGTCAAATAGAGCAAACTACCAATCATACCTTTGTATCTTTTTTTATCAATGGACTTGCCTTTTTCATCATTATCTAATTTTGTAGTAGTGCTCATAGGAGTTGTGCTCGGCTTGCATTCATTCATCCCGAATCTTTTGAGTAGTTCCTTTGTATATTTTTCTTGATTGAGAAAAATGACTTCCTTGGATTATTTTACTTGTAGGCCTAGAAAAAAAGTGAGCTCTCCTACAAGACTCATTTCAAATTCTTGTTGCATAAGAGTTTCAAACTCTTTGCATAGGCATTCATTAGTGGCACCATACACGATATCATCAATATAAATGTGAATTATTAAAATATCATTTTTAAAATATTTTAAAAATAATGTGGTGCCAACTTTCTTTTTTTTTAAAATTATTTTCAATTAAAAATGAACTCAATCTTTCATACCAAGCTCGAGGGGCTTGTTTCAATTCATAAAGAGCTTTTGAGAGTTTAAATACATGATAAAGAAAATTTGAATTTTCAAAACCTTGGGTTTGTTCAACATAAACTTTCTCATTTATAAAATCATTCAAGAAAGCCGATTTAACATCCATTTGAAAAAGTTTAAAATCTTTATAGCATGCAAAAGCCAAACGAATTCGAATTGCCTTAAGTCTAGCAATAGGAGCAAAAGTTTCATCAAAATCAATCCCTTCAATTTGTGAGTAACCCTTGGCTACTAATCTAGCTTTGTTCCTCACAATGACACAATTTTCATCTAACTTATTTCGAAAGACCCATTTGGTTCCAACAATAGGATAGTCCTTGGGTCTTTTTTCAAGTTTCCACACTTGATTTCTTTCAAAATTATTTGATTCTTCATGCATTGCATTTATTTAATTTGGATCTTCAATTGCTTCATCTATATTGTTGGGCTCAAAATTTGCAAAGAAAGTCGAAAAAGCACATAGATTTTTTAAAGAATTTCTAGTTTTTATGCCTTCATTTATATTACCTATAACTTGATCAAATGGGTGTGATGAGGCATGTCTCCAATTTCTTGTGATGATTTGATTCTCTTCTCTTTGAGGTACTTTCATTTCTTCCACCTTTGGGGTGTAAGCTTTTGCTTCGTCCACAATTTCAAGTTTTCTTTGTACTTCAACTATTTCTTCATCATCATCATGTGCTTGTTTGCTAAAAAATCATTAGTTTCATTGAATTTAACATTAATAGACTCTTAAAAAACTAATGTTCTTTTGTTGTACACTCTATAGGCTTTACTTGTACTAGAATAACTAAAAAAAATATCATCATCACATTTATCATCAAATTTGCCTAGTTTATCTTTGATATTCAAAATATAACATTTACATTCAAAAACTTTAAAATATGACATATTTGATTTCTTACCAAATAGCATTTCAAAACATGTTTTCATTTCAAGAGGTCTAAGTACAATTCTATTGAGAACATAGCATGGTGTTTTTATGGCTTCCATCCAAAAATATTTTGGTAACTTGCTTTCATTTAAAATTATTCTAGTCATTTCTTGTATAGTTCTATTTTTTCTTTCTACTACTCCATTTTGTTGAGGTGTTCTAGGAGTGGAAAAATTATGGGTAATTCCATTTTCTTTGCAAAATAATTCGAATTTATGATTTTCAAATTCTCCTCCATGATCACTTCTAATTTTTGAAATCTTTTATTCAAATTCATTTTGAACTATTTTTGCAAATTTGGAAAACATGTTTAGCGTTTCATCTTTACTAGCGAGAAAAATTGTCCAAGTGAAACGGGAGAAATCATCAACAATTACAAATACATATCTTTTTCCTCCTAAGCTTGTCACATCAATAGGTCCAAACAAGTCAAGATGTAAAAGTTTCAAGGTCCTATGTGTACTAATAACTCCTTTTAATTTAAAAGAACTTTTGGTTTGTTTATCTTTTAGACATGAATCACAAACATTGTTTTTCTCAAATTTGATCTTAGGCAAGCCCCTAACCAATTCATGATTTGAATGTTTATTTAGCAATTTATAATTTGCGTGTCCTAATCTTCTATGCCACAAGTGTATGTCATCATGCATGACATTGAGACATTTTTCATTTTTCAAGTTATCAAAATCAATTTTATATACATTGTTGTACCTAAAACCCATGTGTAAAACTTTGTTGTTTTCATCTAGTATTAAACATTTGTACTTTTTAAATTTGACTAAATAATTTTTATCGCATAGTTGACGTATGCTAATTAGATTATGTTTTAAATTTTCAATAAGCCAAACATTTTCTAAATACACTTTATTATTCTTACCAATATTACCTATACCAATTACTCTTCCTTTGCTATTGTTTTCAAAAGTGACTTTTCCTCCATTTTTATTTTTCAAATTAATGAAATTTGAGGCATCACCGGTCATATGTCTGGAGCATCCACTATCCAAATACTATTTACCTTCATTGTACTTAGAAGCTTCCTACAAGAAAAAAATTAGAAGTTTCATCTTTTTGGTACCCAAACTTGCTTGGGTCCATCTTGGTTAATCATGATCCTTTTTTGGACCCAAATTTTCTTCATTCATTTACTTATTCCTTTCCTAATTCTGCAACCATAAGAATAATGCCCTTCATATCCACAATGAACACAAACAATATGTGATCTTGTGTAATCATGCGATGCTTTGACAAACAAAATTCTTTTGTCATTCTTCTTTTCAAAAGAGGTAAAACTAAGTCCCTTTTTGTTTGAAGATACTCTAGATCCACTAAGCATGACATCTAACATTTTACTTCCATTTGAGAATTTTTCAAGTTTAACTTTCAATTTATTAGTTTCTTTGTTCAAGCATGCAATTTCTACAATTTATCTTTTACATAATGATTTTAGTGCACTATTTTTCATTTTCAATTCTTCAATTTAGAATTCTAAGCTAGAGCTTTTTTCATTCAATATATCACACTTTTCACATGCTTTAACATTCTTATTTTTCTTTTGCAAATTTTCAAACTATTTTTTTCTCATCATATTTCTTTTTTAGACATCCATATTATTAATTAGACCTCTAAACTCCTTATGCACATTGAAAGATTCACTATCACTAGAGTTAGAGGAGTTAGATGATACCTCATGGCTATTAGCCATTAGACATATGTAGGCTTCTTCGTCATCACTAGAGGACGTGTTGGAGTCATTCTCTTCATCTTCGCTTTCATCCCAAGTGATTTGGAAAGTCTTTTCCTTCCTTCTTAAGCTTTCTCCATTTTTCTCCTTTTTGACCAAATTTGGACATTCATTTTTGTAGTGTCTAATCTTTTTTCATTCAAAGCAAGTTATTTGACTTTTGCTTGATGACGATCTTCTCTTGGTGAAGCCTTTCTTCTTTTGCTTAGCAAACCTGAGATATTTATCAAGTTTCTTTGCACATAGGGAAAGCTTCTTTTCATCAAGATCTCCATCCTCTTCACTTGTATCGTCCTCATCTTTATTTACCTTTAATACTAATATTTTTCTTTTTGGAGTATTTGCTTCTTCATCTTCCTTGATCCTGATCTTATAGGTTAAGAGCGAACCTATAAGATTATCAAAGTCTAACTTGTTTAAGTCCTTTTCTTCAATCACCATCCTATTTCATGTCATTTGGAGGAGAGAGACCTGAGAAACTTTTTCACTTTTTGAGGGTTAGTCCTTGGCTCGCCCAAAGTGGCTAAGCCATTTATAATATTATTAAAGCGAACGACCATCTCATTTATAGATTTATTTTCAAGTATTTTGAAAGAGTTATATTGATGATATAGAATGTTTAGTCTAGACTCCTTAACTTTATCCGTTCCTTCATGAGTAATAATAAGTTTCTTCCAAATCTCATTAGTACTTTCACAATTAGAAATCCGATTAAACTCGGTTGGATCCAAAGCACAATAAAAAATATTTTAACTTTCCAATCTAGTTTTACTAAAAGTCTTTCTCCTTCGGTATATTCAAAATGAATTTTTTTACTTAGATCAAAACATTTTTGAATAATATCCCACATATCAATATCAATAGAACAAACATAAGCTTGCATCCTAATTTTCCAATATGTAAAATTTGATGCATTAAAAAGTAGAGGACGATTAATAGATTGACCTTCGAAAAAACCGGAACCACTTGATGCCATAGCTCTAAAGATATTTTAAATCTTAAAGCTAGAGCAACTTGGCTCTGATACCAATTGTAGGATCAAAAGCACCAAGAGGGGGGTGAATTGGTGAAAAAAAATCTTCTAAAAAAATTCACTTTCTGAAAAATTAATAAAAACGATCACAAGCAAAAATAGATAAGGCGTAAATGAAAGATAAAGAACAAATGCAAGGAGACACAATATGATGACGATGTTCGGCCTCAACTCTTTGGTCTACGTCCCCGCTCCGACTTCTCGACTTCGAGACCGCCGAAGATTTACTATCTTTTTCATTTCTTGTAGGGAGAGAACAATCCTCTTTTACACAATCATGCCTTCTTCTCTGCCAAGAGGTAAGGCACACCTCTTATACAATGAGCTATCAATGTTACTAGATCAAAAAGTAAATTTTCCCTCTAACTCTTTTCTTTCACAAATTTTCTCTCTCACTCAAGGCTAAGAAAAGAAAATGGAAAAACTTACAATTTTATGCTCAAAAATTTGAGAGGAGCTATAGAATGTTTTTTCTTGCTTGGATGCTTTTTCTTTAGGCTTTGGCACTCATTATATAAGCTCTTGGAGGTGAGAATTCGTTCAAAAATTCTTTCACAAATTTCTCCTAAAAAATTCTAGCCGTTACTGTTCATTTGACCGAGAGGCCGATCGACCGTTGGGATGGGCCGGTCGACCGACCTATGTGATCGTTGTCTCATTTTTACGTTTTGATGCTTGTCCGATCGATCAGTCTTTCGACCGATACATCGACCGGTAATGTCTCGACGTCGATCGGTATAATTGCTGTCGACTGATATATCGACCAGTATAGTCTCGACGTCGACCGGTGTAATCTCGTCTTTTCTTCCACTGGATATCAATCGACTAGTGTTTATGGTCGGTCGACCGGTGGGTCGATCGGTCATGTCTGAAAATTTTTTCTTGCGATTTTAATTTGCTGATTTCTTCTGCGAATGTAGTCTTATCAATCATACACCTGCATTATCATCACTTGAGCATAGATTAGTAACTTTTATGCCCATTTTATTTGTTATCATCAAAACATAGGATTCAACAAATCGCACTCCGCCACGTGCCAGAATACGCTTCGGGAACGCTACGGGTCATCCTTACTTATACATCTTATTGATCAAAATAAAGACTTTGACTAGTCAACTCAATAACGATATATGCGGAATAACTAAATCATCAGTAAGAATCAAAGATAGTAATATCATGATATGCGGAAGATTGATAAATGACTTCTTAGGAGTCCAAAGGAAAGCTAATCATCAAATGATAAAAAGAAACGCCATCCATCATCTACACCTACGAGCTTGGTCTGTCACTGTTGACTATCATCATCATTCAGACCTTAGCCTGTATTTAAGAACATACAGGGGAGAACCTCTCTATGAGCTTTACAACTCAGTATGGAAGTAAGATAAACATCGTCATAAAATCTTGATACTAAATATGAATCATACCGAGAACATCATAAGATAACATCATCATCTGATAGGAAAGTGAATCATGATCATATATGAGAGTGAAAAGCATGTAAAAGGACATATGAATAAGAGATCATATAGAGTCATCATAAGAAAGGAAAAAAGTCGGACATCATAAGAAGAATTCTTTATTCATATGTGTTCATCTTCTTCATCATCCTAGTTTTCATCTTCGATTTATTTGGGATATATTTCAATCCACGGGGAGGCCTGCCTCAATTCATCCATCATCATCATCATAACTAGAAGGGCTAGCTCATAACTGACTGAAGTCAGCCCATAACTGATCGTCACCAGTCCATCATAAAAATAGCTCTCCATTTAACGTTTTACGTCTTTTATCTTGCATCTTTTAATTAAATAAATCACATCTTGATAAGAACTTTAAATCAGGATAAAAGACATAATCATGGAGAGTAAATCAAGGGCACAAGTGTAATCATCATCATCATCATTAAGATTTGGAGAAGGAACACAAATCAGGGGTCTAAACATCATAAGATTGACTAAGATCGTGCCGGAACTCGGTCCGAGTAGGCAGAAACTCGGGTCGGGGAATACATGATCATCCTCAGTAAAAATCAAAGAACAACCCGGGCTGGGTTCGGTTTACACCCGGGCCGGGTCGGGTCGTCATCGAGTCGGGGCGGCCGTCACGCTTGACTATTCTTGGTACGCAGAACTCGGTCCGAGTCATCTTCAACCTGGACCGGGTTCGTCCGGTTGCAGAGCTCGGCGAGCGTGGCAATGGCGGATCCGGGCCTTGCTTCAAGTCTAAAATCAAGATTCTATCACGAATCTATCCTAGTTCCATACCTTTTAGTTTCTGTCCAAGAAACTGTTACTGCTGCCTTCCTCTTCCTCTTCTTCTTTTTTCTCTGCCCGCTCCTCTCGGTTCAGGTGCACGTCCAGCGTCGTCCAAGTCCTCTGGTTGACCTCCTGTATAGCGATGGCCGTCAGGGACAAGAAAGAACGAAAAGGGCGTACATTTGAGGAGAACTAGGGCCGGCTTGTGAGGAAAACAAAAAGAGGGTTTTGGTTTGATTTAGCCTCTTATTTATAGGGGAGAAATTTGAGTTTGGGTGGAAACCAACTCTTCTTAAAAATTTGATCCCAGATTTTATCTTTTTCCTTCTTTGTTTTATATTCCTTTTCTTTTCCTTTTTTTTTCTTTTTCCCAATTGAATCTCGGGCGTTACAGTAGCAGGTCCTCTTTCCATGTAATATATTTGAAATTCATCTACGACATGGATCACGAGCGAATTTTCAAATGCGACACATGATGAATAATATGATAATATTAATATAATGAAGCAATATAAATTATTAGACAATGTTAAAACCATGTTATCATTAAAAAAATAAATGATATGATTCATAGTGACACATAACGAAAGTATAATAGTATAATATAAAATAATAAATTCCATAAATATGATGAGTTGAAGCTCAAGACAAATCCACCTTTTGATAATTGTAAATAAGGGCCATAAAAAAATAATTGAATAAAACTATGCAATAATCCAATTAAACCATTCAACTATAAAGGATAAACAATAATCACAACTAGGCTAATAATTCATTGAGCAATTTTTCATATACAATTATCATTAACTTTTCAATGCATAGTATCCATAAGATGTTCGAACAAAGTTTTATGCCTTATATAATTATATTCTGATGATACAAATCTCGAAAGATTAAAATTATATTTTAAATTATTGAAAAAGTTTAATAGGAATGAGTTATTTCATTCACTAAATTTTTAATTAATATTTGTTTATGTTCACATGAGATTTACATTAAGAGATGAATATAAAAGTTATAGAAAATTCTCTTATTTTTGTAGAGAATTAAAAATCATCTCATTTGGAAAGCCACATAAAAAGTTATGTTTAAATAAGTGAAGCTCGAAAAGTTTAATTTCAAGTTGATATTTTTATATTCTAAACCTGCACTTAATATTTGAATATTTTATTAATAGATTTTGGATAAGAGATAAATATGAAATTTTAGATAATGTTATTAGATTTTCATAGAATCAAATATCATATCATTTGAATACTCATATGGAAAGATATGTATATAATAATAGTCTAAAAAGTTTAATTTGAAATGTATAACTTTATGTATAGGACTTTGAATTAATATTCGAATATGATCTCATTAGATTTTGGATAAATGATAAATATTAAAGTTGTAAAAAAATTTGTTAGCTTTTCATAGAATAAATATTGTCATATTTGAATACTCGTATGAAAAGATATGTATAAAAGCGTAAATGTCTAAATTGTTTAATTTAAAAATACTGAACTTTGAATTATTATTGTTCTATGATATCATTAGATTTTGGTTGAATAATGAATATCAAAGTTGTATAAAATCTGATTAGCTTTCCATAGAATCAAATATCACCTCATTCGGATAACTGTGCAAACAGTTATCTATAAAAGAGTGCAGGTGTATCAGGACGTCAATGGAGTAACGAACGCCCACTCAAAACATGAACGATCGTCGGAGGACACAACGGATGTCCGAAGCACAAAAACGGTCGCCCGATTGTTTTTGTAACAACTATATTCCAACGGCTAGTTCGAGATGGACGCCCACAGACGTCATTTTCAGTGCAGAATGACTAGTTTTGAATACCAACGATTATGGGGAAGATTGGAGGTTATAAAAGGACTCCAAAACATATCAAGAAGATCAAGACTTCCAAAAAAAAGTTGGGCAAGTACTTGTATTCATCCAAGAAGTCATATTGAGCTCAAAGTTGTAAATATTTAATTTCTTTCTTTCTTACTCTAGTGTGAGGTTTGATATTGTAAAAGAGAGATTGGAGAGTGTTCTTGTGATATTATAATATTTGTTTAGCTCCTGAGTGAAAAGATATTGTGTCTTACCTCTTGAGTGAAGAAAAGATGGATGAAAGCTTCCGAATAGGAGAGGTGTTCCTTACCTTTTAAAGCGGAGAAAAATAAGATTTGTAAAGGATTTGTTTCTTGCCGCATTTGGAACGAAGGAAGAGTGTTAGTGTAATCTTCAATGATCTTGAGGTTGAGAAGTCGCAACAGAGATGTACGTCAAGGTGTGGTCGAATCTCGTCAACAAACCATTGTGCATATTGTGTTTGTCTTTCTCTCTCCCTTTCATTCCTACTATATTATGCATGTGATTTGATTGCTAGTGTGTTCATTTAAAGATTCACATATCGATTTTAAGCTTCCACGATGATTTATATAAAATCGATATTTTCGATTTAGCATCAATTCACCCCATCTTGGTGCCTTGTGATCCAACTTAAGATTCACGGGCTAGAACTCAATTGAATTAACATGTGATTCCCATATCCATAGAGGCAGATTCACATATAGGGTGAAAAAAATTTATTAGGTAGATATATTAAAAATAAATTTTGAAGCAAAAAGCTACATTTGACCCCCTTTGAATAAAAATTGTATGTCATTGTGACTAAAAATTCTCCTTGATCTATTTGTAGCCTTGCTTATGAGCCTTGTGAAAGTTCACCAATTCGAATATGGCCTCCTTGTTTTTTTTTGTTTGGGTCCATCCCTGCATATCAATTTTCATAATCATTTTCAACGCATATTAGGCTAGTCAGGCCGAATCACTATTTGGACTCTAATGTGACATCCCCAAAGTATGTCGGTCCAGACTTGTAAACGATTTCAATGAACAATAATAATAATCAACAAAAGCAAAGTAATTTGAGTACGATCAATATAATGTTGATTTTAGTCCTAGGACTTGGCATGCAACTCGAATTCTAAATGAGTCAATCATGCATGGCATTTTACAATCATATCATAACATGAGATAACACAACATATCAGGACATGTCATGACATAACATAATACAACAACATCAATTAATGATATATAATGCATAATAAAAAATTCAAGGAAATCCAGGCTTGACATGCCGCTATGGTTTATGGGGCACAATACGGTTAGATTGATGCGATTATGGTCCATCCATAGTATGCATACAACATATTTTCCTTTTGACATGGTGCGTTATGATTTAAATGACGAGAATACGATCTGCTCGTATTCCACTAGCAGAACACCTCATTCTTGACTTTGAGCACTACGATTTACACTACCACGCTATAGGTGGCCGAACCGTGATTCCCTTAGTCTCCCCTAGTTTTCTCCCCACACTTACAACATATCATTTTTACTACCAACCTAAGAGTTTAAATGATCTATTTCTACTATATTGTCTCCTAGTTTGGTGATACATAAGTTCAGTACATCTAGGATTCATAACATGTAGAGAAATTAGGAGAACTAATCTCATTCCATATGAACATAATATGTCACGATCACCAGTAGAGTTGTAACATTTCTATTACGAATCCATAGCCAATGGATAAGAATGGAAGCTAAACACATCAAACCTGCTAAGGAAAACTCAAATCCAATAAAAAGAACAAAATAAATTAAATCTTTCAATCTACGGATTAGATGGCCTTAAAATGGATTGTGCTCTTACATGTCTTGAATCACTATTAGTAACTTTATCCCTTTTTGTTCTTCCTCCTCTCCTACTGAGATCCTCTTCAATGGCCACAACTCCGAGGTTGTCAAGAGCTTGATCTGGATCTTGGAATCTTATGATTCTATGATCTTACCATCCCTTATCGATATCGATCTTAGCTTCATAATCTTATGTGTAAAATTTCAATATGATCTTAATTTTGATCACATGATATTATAATCTTATCTGATCCTATGCGATCTCATATGATTAGTGCAATAATTTAAATATTAATTAAAAATATATTTATGATAATAAGAATTGACTTAGATGAAGTTTAATATGTCTTCATTTTTAATACTTTTGATATAATTTGGCTTAAGATTTAACAAAAAAGGACTTCGTGAAGTATAAGTTAAGATGTAAGTATGATAAATTTATTTAAAAAATATTAAATTATTTTGAAAATATATTTTTTACTAATAGGTAAGAACTTACGATCCCCTCCGATCTTATATAGAATCCCGATCTTGATAACTTTGCTCTTCTCCTCCACCTCCTTAAGCTTTTACAACATCATGGATGCCTCAAGGTGAAAAGGAAGAAGAATGACGGGTGTGGAGTGAAATGAAATGAGGAAGGAAGAGAGGGTTTAGGCAAGGGTTTGTGGGGTTTAAAGGGTGAAGCAATGAGGCTACACACAATTGATTAAAATGATCTTTAGCTACCCTCACTTTTATGGGCATTTTAGTCTTTTTATCATCTTTTGCCGAAGGACAAAACAAACCTAAATATTTCTTTGCTTTTAGGGTTATTTTTGATATATTTCTACCTCTTTCATAAAAAATAAAGTTGTCCCCGAGATGTTTTTCCTTTTGGGGTCAGTTTGATCATTTTATTATTTTCTTCAGGTTATTATATTCGTTGTCAGCGAACAACCACCACGCAGGTCGAAAATAGGTCCATCGTTTTGAGATCTCGCTCTTGGTTCAAACTTTTTAACTGGTCCGTAATGAAAATACCTTCCCCGCCCTAACTACGATCTATCAGACGCCTTCTCAATCGCTGAACGAGGGACAAGGGCAAGATGACAATATCCTCCTAGAGGGCTTACACAAATTCAGTGCACAAGCATGTGAATAATCTCAAAGACAACCATGGCTGGTCTCTGTCTCAGTCGAAATACTCCCTACCTCTCACTATGGATCTCCACTTCCTAGTCCCCTAATTGCCTCCACCCTTATCCTTGCTTCGCCTTCGGTCATCCTTTGATTCATGGTGAAGTAGTTGAACAAGTTTTGACTAGGTTCTCGGAAGCCCACCTAAAAGACACTTCGGATACTGAATCTATTGAAGCAGATCCTCTTGATCTAAATTTTACCGTATCAATTGCTAGGAGCGCAAGAAGCAACGACGTGGAAAATGCTTCCCCGCACTGTGCTGAAAGGAAAACTAAAAGCGGAGAAATAAGATGACTCCTTTGTTCAGGGAAGAACCCAGTACATGCGCACCAACTTAAATCTCAATTTATGGCATTTGTCTCATGGAATTGTACAGGCGCTTGCTGTAGTAAAGTAGTAAATTCAAGACCATCCTCCATGATATTATCAAGACACACAATCCTGACATTATTGTATTGTCACAAATACATACTACTAATGTAAACTTGGCTACTATTGTCAAGCAATTGAGAGCTGCCTGCAGGGTCACTGGTCATCGGGTGCCGATTCCACTGGATCTCGCAGGGTGGTACCCCATAGTAGAAGTAACCCATGCAGAGTCCTATTTTTTTTATTGAAAACAAAATTTGTTTTGAACCTCCTAGTGATTGATTGCATATGTCTAGGTCTTCTAGTACAACTAAATTCTTGACTAAATTTGATCATTCCAAACTGTTCCATAGGGTGATTGGATTTAGCATGGTCCATGGACCCATTTGGTGCTCGAATCATGATCAGACAAGCGATTCAACTTATGTTATTTTGTTATAAAAACTCTATTTATCACTTGAATCAATGTTTAAACATAATATAATATGGGATTATGGAATAGGAAAAAATATGTAGTTAGCAAAATATGTTTTTATCTTTCTTCGTTTGATCTCAATACATAGTAGTCAATTTGAATCAAGTAACTATCTATTGTACTTTACAATTCTTCTTAACTCACTAAGCGGGTGTTTGTTACAAGAATTAATAGAAATATTCCTCTTTTATTCTTGTGGAAAGAATAAGAGTGGACATGTTCCTCTTTTTATTAAATACTGATTATGTATTATATTTAAAAATTAAGAGAAAATATTCATGAGTTAAATAAGATGAAATAAATTTTAAATATTATAACAAATATTAGTCCTAAAATAGTGTTAACTATTTAAATAAACAATTTCTTATTAGCCTAAGTTTATTTATTGTCATAAAATATGACCTCACAAAAAAATATTATCTACTAGATAATGTTTATATTATAACCCATTAATTATGTTAATTTAATAATTAATTAGTAGTTAAATTTGATAATAATTAAAATATTATATTAGATTATTATTTATACAACATACTTTTACACAAGATTCAATATATGTCAAAACGTAAAATATTATATTCAATTACTAATATCAACAATAAAACTGAAAACATGAGAACAAGAATGTTCCTACCATAAGTGAGAACATTATTGTCCTCATTTTAAGAACAATTAATGATGGTTTTATAAATTTTAATTTGGTGTTTGAATTTTGAAAAGTTAACCAGAACAACTTAGTCTAACGGCGTTTGGATGCAAAAATGGGAACAAAACTCTAATTTTATGGAAGTATGTTATTCATGTCAATTCAGATTGTTATAACAATTAATTCATTGGTTTTATTATTCTTCATAATATTCTAGAATGAAAAAGTTAAAGATGTTTGGATGATATATGAATCACATACATATGGAGGAAAAAGTGAATAATATGGAGCCATAAGGTTTTGGAAAGGCCAAAACAAATATATATATATATATATATATATATATATATATATATATATAGAGAGAGAGAGAGAGAGATATGAATATTAGGGAGCCACAGATTAAAACTATTTTAATTATAACATCTAAGATTTAAAAAAATGGCCATCGTCATCTCTTTATCCATCTCGACCGATTCCCATCTCCTCTCTCTCACCTCTTTCGCCATCTCGATCGTCGACGACCTCCTTCAACGCTAGCGTCTTTGTCCTTCGGCTTCGATTTCGTCAATGAGCACAAAAGGGGGGCATTGGCCCACTCTGCGACATCACCACCGAGCACGAAAGGGGGGGCATCGGCCCTCTTCTGCGACCTCGTTGGCAATTTAATCGTCGGCCCTTGGAGCGTCGATTGTTCGCCGACCTCCCCTTCATGACCTCCCCTATGCCGACCTCACTTGCACCAATCATCAGCCCTTCGAGCATTGATCGTTCGCCGACCTCCCATGTGCGGACCTCCCCTACGTCGACCTCCTCTTCATTGACCTCCCCTACCGACCTCCCTTGCGGCGACCTGCGTCGATTGTCGGACCTTCGGGCATTGATCATTTTTCGACCTCCGCAATGTCGACTTCCCCTGTGCCGACCTCCCCTTCGCCGACCTCCCCTGTGCTGACCTCCCCTATGTCGACCTCATCTGCATCGGTCGTCGGCCCTTCAACCATTGACCACCAATCTCAGATCTGGAGACACGTCTTTTTCTTTCCCCTTCGTTTGCCGACCCTAGTGCTGGAGAATCCCAATCATCGATGCTCGCTTGCTCGAGCACCTCCTCCTTTCCCCTTTGATCGACAGCTACCTCGTCGAAGGACTGCGACCTCAATGGCAATATCGCAGAGGACCAATGCCCCCCTGCCGCGTCGGCGACAGAATGGCAAGATGACACATGCCTCAAGTGCTGATCGATTGAGCTGTCGGACAGAATGCTGATGATATGAACCGGGCGTGACGCGGTTGAGCTACCGGTTCAAGTACCATCTCATCACAAACGTTGAATAAATATCAAATGGACAAGATGTAATGTATGCACCTAAGTGTGTATGCACCCTAATATTCCTCATATATATATATATATATATATATATATACGCAATCACAGTCTGTGATTGCACCATGTAATCTTATACTTTTGAACCAATAGTCCAAATTGTTTATGTTTTGGGCCATCAGATCAAAATGATTCCAATCTGATGGCCCAAAAGTATGGAATTGCACGGTGAAATCTTATATTGTGATTGCACCCTAATATATATATATATATATATATATATATATATATATATATGTCCAATTGGCCCATCCCCTTTTTTATCTCACTCCCACTCTATTGATCGAGTCTCATCTTAATTTGTTTTCTCTTTGGTCATATGCTCTTGAATAATATTTTAATAATTGGATCAACCATTGGACAAGACAATCAACTATGTTATGGTTGGATCGATTCGACCGATTCAATCGAGTTCAATCGGATATAAAAATAATACTATTTATATTAATTATAAATATTTAAACATAATCAATATTATATAATTATAAAAAAACTTAGTCATAACCTATAACTCACATTAAAATGCTCTAAATAAACCATTTAATATTCAAAAAAGGCTTTAGGTTATTATTATTGATATACTATACTAACTCTTTTACTTTATTCTTCATTATGGTGACAATACATTTTTTATTTTCATTTTAATACTTTCCTTTTTGTATTTTAATTCATTTCCTCTCTCCCTATTAATTGTAATATCTATTTCCTTTTTTGAATCAATGGATATTAAATAAAATTTACTATTCATAAAATTACTTTAAGAAATTATTATTGATATACCATATTAATTGTTTTATTTTATTATTCAATACTATTTATGATTATACTATATTAATTTATTTGTCATATATATCTCTCTTATTTCCTTTTATTATTTTTCTTTAATTTCATTTTAATACTTTCCTTTTTTTATTTACACTAATTTCTTTCTCCATATTAATTTTTCATATTAACTTTTAAAAAACTTGACATATTCTTAATTCAATTACTTTCCCAATTTTTCCTGTCCTTTCTAACTTTTTATTTCCTATACTTTTATTTACATATTTCACTATAATTTCTAAGGATTTTTCCAATCCAATGATTGATTCTAGTTTTGAACTTGACCCGATCGAATTAGCAATCAATGCACGATGAACTCGGTCCAATTTTAATAATATTGCTCTTGAATAAAAGTTTGGTCCATATGTCATTCCCTTCTCTTTTTCTAGTTAAAAATTAACATTTTCTCATCTTTCAAACTAACTGGAGGAGAGTAAATTTGAGCAATAGTTCTTGACTTTTATCCTCTTTTTCAACTTGCTTCTTCAATTTTAGTTTATAACTACATGATCCTTCAACTATAACTTATTATAATTATGATTCTTTTGAACTGAAATAGCTGGTTCACTAGTTATGTAGTCAATATGGCATCCATGTTACAATTTTATCTCTCTTCCATATCATATTAAAATATTGTAAAAATTTAAAAAATAAATAAAATGGGGATAGATGTCATCTTCTCCATTGGCGTGATAGGTTCTAGTTCAACTAGGTTCCTAAATTGATTATTTATAAAGGATCAAGCCTCTAGAACAATTTATCAAAAGAAGATCTATTCTCATATGTATGATAAAACAATTTCAAGGTCCCTATTTATAGGGTAAATCAAAACAAGTTTCAGTCAAAAGAAAAAAATGTTAACCAAATTAGGAAGTAAATAGCTAATACTAATCAAAGAAAATTTAATATTAATGATAATATATTGGTAAAGAATTTTATCTTTCTATCGTTGAAGTTAGTTTTGTTAGCAAGACTGAGCAGCAACAAATTTAGAAAGCATCCTTTGCAGAGATTGATCGTCTTTTCAAATAGTATCTTCAACTAGTAAATTCATCTATTTGATCAACCATTTAATAACATCACAATTCTTCTATTGACTAAACGATGTTTTAAAATAATTTAAAACATCAAACATCAAACAATGGATGAATACAAGATGTTGAAAGTAGATCAAGGCAATATAATATTATTATATTGGTAAAGAATTTATCACTACGGCTACCTCTTGAAAGCAGATGTCAATTTCACCTATAGGGTCTCCTCTAGTTGCAATTCCTAAAGAACTTGTCATTTTTGGAGAACAACTTCTCTGGTAGCCTCATTCCTGAACTCCTTTAGCTTAAGAACATCAAGACATTGCATCTTATTGAGATCAATATATGTGACAACATTTTGATTGGGTTCTTTGGGCAATGCAGATTAATTAGAGCCCATTCTATGTAGGAGAACTCTATCTCAGATGCTATTTCTATCAGTATTAGCAAAACTACATAAAAAAAATGGCAGTTTGCGACGGCCAAAACCATAAAAAAAGACATGAAATTCGTCGAAAAATCAACTTCTTCCTACGGATTTTTCGATGGGAAGACAGAATGGTCGTGATCTCTAAGAACTTTTCGACGGATGCATTAAACCATCGGAAGGCGATGCTAAAGTGTGGCTAAAAGGAATAGCCACACATTAGAGTCGAAATGACATTGCAGGATGGAGATGTCAGCATTCGGTTATGGTCCATACTGGAAAATTTACGAATAATATGTTGCTGGTGCTAGGATTGGACCCTGGGATGGGTGCGCAAGGTATGAGGGTTGCTACCAATAGGACAATTTTTAACTTTTGATCTATTTAGAACAAACATAATATATATAGACTTCAAATTCCAGTGCTTGCACGTGCAAGTATATGCAGGCACGTGGCTCCGCCTTTGGCCAGAGTCAAAAGAGAGAAAGGGAGGGAGAGGGAGAGAGAGAGAGGAGATATAGGGGAGAAGGAGAGATGGAAAGAGAGAGATATCAGGAGAGACAGGGGGCAGGGAGTGATATAGGGGAGAGAGATATCAGGAGTTGTAGGTGGGAAACATTTAGTTTCTGACAGTCATGCCTTTCGAAATTTTCGACAAACACTTATCTGTCAGTAATTCCAAAAGATGAACTCATCACAAATATTAATATTATTATAATAATCATATTCTTATATTATATATATTATTATTATAAATATAATTACTGACGAGTCTAGTGTTCAAAATTACTGACAGGTCTATCTTCGTCGGTAATTTCGAAGGCGGAACCCATCGGAAATATTAACATTAATACATTAATCATATTTTTATTATATATATTATAAATATAATTATCGATAGGCCTAACTTTTGACATTGCTGATATAGGTCCATGGATAATTCCGAAAGCTAAGTCCATCAGAAATGTTAATATTAATATGTTATATTATTAATATTAATATGACATATTATATTATACTATAATGATATTAATGGTATTCTTATAATATATTTTTTATTTCTCTTCTTAAAAATTTATATAATGAAACAAATATATATATATATATATATATATTATATATATTATACTAATGAAAAAAAATAAAGTGAATAAATGAGTAAAAAGATAAAATATTAAAGAAAATTACGAGAAAATGAAATTATTTTATTTTATTATTTATTATATTATTTTATTTAAAACATACTTTATAACTTAATATTTAAAAACTAATATTTAATATTTCTGAATTAATACTTTATATATTACAAGATCTAAGACGTATCCTATCCAATCATATATATTATCTAATCATATTAATACTCAATATATTTAAATTTGTAATCCTAATCATTATATATATTAATGTTGTTAATTCGTTATGATGATTATCATAACATTATAGTTAAAATAACTTATTCAGCCATAGTTTTTCTTTTATCCTATTAAAATTAATTATATTTTGGATAAGAAGTTAACATATTTAGTCCAAGATTTAATCTAAAATTTATACTTACACTCAGTTTAAACATCTTAGAATTGGTTATATTACGATTACATGTATTTATAATCTATATTCTATATCTATAAATATATTAAAAGGAAAATGAGTAAAAAGATAAATATTAAAGAAAATTATGAGAAAATGAAAATAATGATAACTTATTTATTATATTATTTTATTAATGCATCAAATCTAAAAAGAGAAATATATATTATATTAAAAATTAATAATAAAATAGTAAACATATTTTATTATTAATTTAATTATCGATGGGTCTAGCATTTGGAATTATTAATGAATTTTTATCCATCGGTAAGAGGTCAGACTCATAAAAAATAATAATAATAATAATAAAATATTAAACATATGCTGATATTATATTATATTATTGATGTGGAGAATTATAGCCTATATTTTATCACTATTTTGCATGTATATAATGTTGTAGTTATTCCCTCACGAGTACGTGTATATGCCACTAATTCAATGCATGACGAATATTCTCCGCATGAACTCACATATCACTAATAGATACATCTGTCGATTCATTTTTGGATTGAATTTTATTTCATTTTGTAAGGGAGCCGATGAGCTCCTGGGATGAAGTTAAGCGCCCAGCCATGCACTGTTATTTTCATCAGGGATCGGTGTTTGTTGCCAGAGTGAGGAAAAGGCCAAGCAACATAATAGAAAACACTTCCACGACATGGGGACCAACCAAGCTCCTTCATCACTCGGGCTAAGCTTCCCCAAGCGGCAGAAGGGACCACTGTAGAGCTATTGAGCTCTCAGAAGGCAACATAAGAGAGGAGCAGGTGCCGACAAAAAGGAACAGAGATGCAGGAAAAAGAAAGCAGAAGCAAGTATAAAAGGGAAGAGAGGACGCCTTTTGGAGGGGGATGGCTAGAGAGAGTAATAGATCGAGCTAGGAGGAGAGTGGAGAGAAAGAAACAATGCTTTTGGCAATTTACGGAGAAGAGTGTATTCTCTGTATGTTTTGTAACTAATCGGCCCTGAGGCTAGGAGGTGTCGATGTGATTTGAATTTGAATGTTCTTTGGCTATGTTTGTTTGGATTTCTGTCATGAATGATGTTAGATACTAATGCTTTTCTGAGTTTCTGATAATATATGATAGTTATTTAGTTTTACTGTTCTATCCTTTGTCTTTTAATTTACATACGGATTTGAGCCCCATGAACTATTTTCACTTTGCACCTCCGATCGTAGAGATATTACAAGCTCCATCGCAACCAAACGTGAAGAAATCTAGCCTGATTGAAGATAGTTTCATGCACGGTTCCTGTGTTTTCCATGTTTGCGTCTGATAGGAGGAGTTTTCCGAATTACCTACTACCTTGCACTCCCGATCGTAAGGACATTATAGTCTTCATCATGATCGAACATGGAGAAATTTAGCCTAAGACAAGCAGTGGTCCATGACTTTGATTTTCGCAAGATCAGTGATGGATTCTTAACTGATTTGGGTTAGACGTCATTCATCTTTTGAATCACGGTCTAAAAAGGTTACGCTCCCTCAGGATTTTTGGCAATAAATAACCGAATTGAGCTGGATATTTGAGATTAAATTAAACGGTTACAAAGGATGATCGTGTGCTTCTACTTCACCATCGTTGTGTTCAATTTCTTTATCTTCTTCTTTGAAAACGTCTAAGCCGTCTTAAAGAAATCGAGACTATGCATTCTGCTTGGGAGGATGATCCACATTCCCCTGAGGCAAGTATGAGCTGACCGCATGCGTATTTCTTAGATTGCATGGAACTTGGTGGATTCGAGATAGGCTCAAATTTCTAGAAAAGCTCATTTCGTATTATAACAACCACATGTTTTATTTCTTTGTACGAGCCCTTCTCTCGCACGTAAACATAGGTCTTCCACCAAACTAAACGTGTTCGTGGAAACTTGTGTGCCTCCATTGTAGAAATTTACCAAATATACACGTGAGAAAGGAACTTCGTTACCTTGGCCATAACACGTTAAACTTGAAAACATCGAGTCTTACAACATCGGCACCTTCCATAACTCCTCAGCACACCCCTTCATCATACTGCTTCGCGTCTTCTTAGTATATTAATCATTCGACTTTTACGACATTTTCTCTTTTACACACAGAAAATCACAAAAACATACTTTAATTTCCTTTCGCGTTACATCGCTATTTTTCTTTACCTCTTCTTTTCAACAATTATTTTCCTTACTAGATTTCGCTCCGAAAGATTTCTCTAAGATCTAGCCACAATGATACAACGTATACTTGCGGATCGCATTTCGATAGTGTAGAGAGATTATAAATTTTAAAACTTTATTCATAATATTTTCTGTATGCAAAGGTAACACGCTAGAGTATAGGATAGATTTGTGTCATAAAGGTCTTTACATCCCCTTATTCGTACGATATTCTCTATACACACTTTATGCGAGTCAATTATATTATATAATATTATTAATTTAATTTTTGTCAGGTTGAGCCTTTAAAATTATCGATGAAATTAAACCCATCAGAAATATTAATATTTTATTATAAATATAATTATGGATAGATATAGTATTCAAAATTAACGACGACTACTATCGATAAATTATCGATGAATTTTTCTGTCGGTACTAACAACGGACATTTTAATCGACTATTTTGAATGATTTTCTTCATTGTCGCAAATATCACGTGAAATTGAAAATGATTATAGTCCAATGGAAATGCGTGATTTTTCTTGTAGTACAATTATTCAACCCTTGCAGTGGTGGATATGTCCTACCAACTTTCTAGGCCTCTGATGGGTGAAATTTGATCTTCGAATGCTTTGAGATCATCTGATAAGATGTTTTTTTCTGAAAATAATCTATTGTTTTATGAAATAATGAAAAATACAAAAATATGACTTGTTTCAAGACCACTAAAATAATATATTTTTTTCTGAAAATCCTTTTAAATTCTAATAATCTAAAATATGAGTTGTTGTAAACGGATTATCCTAATATAATAATATATAATTACAGTATTCATAATAAAACCTTATTCGTGTTTGTTTCACCAAATATGAGTGTTTATCCCTCAAAATGATGACTGATACAACTGAGATTTAAAAAAAATAGTCCTATGAACAAAAAAAATGGAATAAATTTTACGAACCGTGGTACAACTAGGCCATTCAACTTTTCGTATATTTCAATCGAGATCATGATAAAAAGAATAAAATAATAAAAATGTAATAATTAAATAATAAATAAAATAAAATAAGAAGGTGCTACAAGGATCATCAATTCTTATAATATGTTTCCCTTTAAAAGAAAAAAAGAATGTTGTTACGTCAATATTTTTTCTTTTTCACTTTAGTTTTAAAACAATAAATAAATAAACAAAAAAAGTTAGAAAAACGGGGCTGTTGCCCCCTCACGTCCCTCTATTGTTGGCCAGAGACCGCGGCCCCTTTACGAAGTTGTTGCCCCATTCTTAAGTATTTTTTTATTCTTTTATTCATTAATTTTAAAATTTAAGTTGACGGAAAAAATGTTGACATGCAAGTATTTTTTTTAGATTAAACAGGTATAAAAGGTGAATAACAGCTCTAACACCTTATTTATTTATTTATTTATTATTTCATTCTATCCTTTTTTCATTATTTCAATGGTTTTTAATAATGATCTCCATTGTAACATTTAAAATTTTGTATGACTATATGATTACAAAATAAAATTTGAATGGATGAAAAAGAAAATATTGACGTGACATTTATTTAATTTCTATAATTCAATATGGTGGAGAGAGAAAATATTAACATGTCATATCATAATTATTAAAGTTCAATTTCCATTGAATTACAAATTAAAATTGATGACTGTACTAGAATAAGAGTATAGTTGGATGATCTTTAATGAAATTTACTAAAAAAATTAAATATTAGCAATTATTTTGCATTTCTTGACTTCAATTCCCCTAAATTTAATAATTCTTTGGAATTATCTAATCTTACTTTTTGAATGGTATGAAGTAGCCCAATAAGGGGTAAAATAGAAGGAAAAAATAAGCAAAATATTGCAATAATAATTCTATATGGAACAACGATAATTTTAAAAATTTTATCACAATTGATTGGTGCTCAAATTTCTTTTCAATATCTAATCCTTCTACTTAACTAGTTAGATGCACATGAAATATATATTTATCGCATTGTGATTCTATGGAGGATATATATGTTGGCATGCACTTGCCAATTAAAATGACCAAATAATTATAGATATATAAAAATTGAATGATTTTGTTATGTCTTTAAAATAATCTCCTGGTAACATAAATCTTCTTTGATTTGGAAACTGTAATTGTCTTTACTACATTATCTAGCTTAATTGATGGCCAGAATGCTCGATCTGCACATAGAACTCTAATAATTGATCAAATCACCAAACGTGAGCATATGTGTATACATGTTCACAGGGTGGTTAGCTAGCACACAAACATGTTTGTTCAAATGTAGAGGTGCTGTTGGGGCTTTCTTCTGCCCGGGGTTGAGCTTCATGACGTGCATGCATGGTCCAAATATATGGGAGTTGCATCTTGATAATAAATATGATACACACCTTTGGATGATGCCGCCTCAATTGCTAACATTTCTACTTAAGTTGTGTTTTTTCAGTTCCTTTAAAGGTTTAAGTATGTTACTTGACATTGCGAGTCCATGGTGTACCGATCGTTAGCTCAGTCTCAACCTCAATATTTTGATCATCTCCACAGCTTGTGGTAGCACCTACTTCAGCAGCATCTGCCTGTTCTTGATGACTTTCATCAAGCTTCATTTAGGTAAAGAAGAGAAGAGTCAAACTAATTTTACTTTGTCTACTCATTATAAATAATTATCAAGGTTGACAAAATAAGTAAGAAAGGAGATGCAACCATAATATATTTTCACCTTTTGGCGCAATAATTCGTTCTCCTTGAGGAGGCTTCTCTCCTATATATTTACAAAAGAAAGCAAGTGAATTCTTACTTTTACATGTGTTTGTGTCAATTAAGTTTCTATCGGGGGATGATTGATCTATACCTTCTCTTTAAGCTCAGAAATGTGTGCAACTAATAGGGATTGCTGAGTAGATAAGAAAGTATCTGAGTGAAGCTGATTAGATAAATATATTGTAAGCTGAGCAAGGGATTTAAAGCAATGTTAATGAACTTACTTTCCTTCTTCTTATGAGTCTTAAACTGTCCTCGATCTGATTGCCTAGTTCATGCAGTTCATCAATTGAACATGACCCTAGGCACTCTCCCAAAAGTTTCCTGCATGCATGCAGCAAATGACACTCTCACGGGATCAATAACTAATAGCACTGTACGTTCAAGGCAGACATATATATGGAACATCAGAAAGGTTACCTTCGTTGGGTTTCCGCTAGTTCTATGTTCTTTGTCAGTGTTGCAGCTTCGTTCTTCAACTTCTGCAGGCAAATTTGGCTATTCAAAACGTATATACGTCACATCCTATCTCCAATGAAGTACATTTTCTACCAATTTATTGTTAATAGACTAGGGTTTTTGCTCATGTTTAATTTACATTTTCAGTCTCAAGTATATTCAGGATGATTATTAGATCTGATTAAGACCGTTCCAAGAGAACCTCAACAATTAGACTCTAGGTTTGGTCGTAAAACTGACTTATTTTGAAGTTTAGTAAGATTAAGACTCGACTTCTTAATTTGCTTTAACGGTGTTTCACGTATGGAAACTGAAGAATTAATTCTACCTGCGTCTTTTGCTTCGTCACGCTCTCTTTGGATTTGACATCTTCCACATGTTTCAAGTATCGTTCAACCGTCTTCTCAATGCTAAACCAAAATTGACATTTGAAAATAATGAGAAAAAGCCAAGAGTCATACAAATTGTACAACATATACCTATAATTCTGATTGAAAGCAACTGATAGATGTAGATCTATACTCACTTTTTTTTATTAGAAATCCCAAATCTTATTGTATCAATTGAACAACCTAAGGTTACGATGATCTCTTTTTTCTACCAAAAACAACAAGCCAAGAAATACTAAAAAATATAATTTTTTATTTATTTCACTAAATAAGATTGTTAATTTGTTACATTGTAACGGGAAATGGAGTGCTAGCTATGATCAAGTTTAGTTTGTTCATTAGATGATGAATATACCCAGCCTTGGAACAGTGAAACAGACCTAGTGAAGTGGCGTGCAGCGTTGATGCTGTTTTGTACACTTGAGTTAGAGATGCAGTGTGATTAGTGGGTAAACGCGTGAGTTGATCATTTTTGTTGTTGAACGATTAATATTAGAGCTAAAGACAAGACATATAATGACTTTTTAGAAGCCGATGAATTTGATTACTATTTTGAGAGAATTTGAAAGGGCAACAGTTGGCTTCTGGTTAAATTAGGATTGTGTTTGAGTTTGACTAAAATCTCTGTAAACGCAGCGTTTTCTTTCTGAGTTTGACCAAAACAATTAGAGTAGCTTTCTGTTACCAAGACTTAAGTATAAAAGTTTTTGTTTATAGTTTTTACTTTATAAGTTATATATGTTGGAATCTGCATATATTTGAACTTCATTTCGTTATGTAAATATGAAGTGGTTATAATTAATAACAATGTAAATAAATTAACTAAATATGAATTCTTTTATGGGAGGAGACATAAATACCATCATTTCATATTTATTGTCATACTTACCGACAGTTAAGTGTGTAGTTCAAACTTAATACAAGTATATAACTTAATTGTGAATAAAAAACCGTCGACAATTTTTTTTATTGATCTAAGCAAAATAATTAACATGCGACACTAAAATAATGACCTCAACTTAATTTTTTAAAAAATAAAATATCATATGTCTTAATGTCAAGATCAAGGGTATTTCATATGTATGAAAGAAATGATCCCTATAATTCTTAACATAAAAAAAAGATTAGATAAAATAAACTGATAATGGTTAGCTTTTCTCGGGGAATCGATGAAACTAAGCCCTAATATTGAATTTGAAACTTAAGAGATAAAAAAAAAACACCCACAAGTAGGCCTAACCCTTCTTGTGGAAACTCAAAAGTATGAGGTCTTACTGGATCGATGTGGCTTCCTGTCTCATTTCGACCTACAGAAAAACTTGACTCGCGTGTACTCTTGATAGGGAAAAAGTACAATTAAGAGTAGAAAATGTAAAATGGTTTATATATAGACATATAGTATTAATCGAGAAGACGGACATTGGCATTTAAAGGTCAGGTACTAAATGTAAGATAACATTAAAGGCCAGTACCAAATTGTAAGACCGCTAAAGCAAGAAAGTGCACAGGTATTCTGATTTGAAATCTGTGAAAAATCTTCATATATCAAATAGTTCAACTTTTGCATGATGAAGATTGTCTTTCTCCTATTTCTAATTAACCTGCTTTAATTAATTTGGAAGCAGCTTGGATATATATATGGGAAAAAGGAAAAAGGCGAATTGAGCATGTAGAGGTTACAATAATGGGAAAAAGGAATATACATATTATATGGTACGAATGATGTAATGTAGCACTACAGAACCTACTGTGTGTTTAAAAATACTATTTGAGTTTACTGTTAGGCATGTAATGAAATTTTGAATAAGTAGACTTAATATATGTATGTATGTACGTGCTAGTCTGCTAGACGTGATACATTAAACTCGCACTAGCTACTCGTTAACTCTTATAGGAGCGCGTAATATACTAAACTCATGCTACGTACTTCTTCCTAATCCTTATAGGAAAACTAATTAAAGGAACAAATTAATCCCTTGGATGATTGTTACAGTATCCGCTATTTAGTTGTGCCAAATGTCTTGCTTGATTGTTACAATATCTAAATACCGCAAGAAACAGCTGATCTTAATCTATTTAATTGCCTTTCTTTTTCCCAGTAGGATGTCTTCATTTTTTTTCTTCCCATTTCATGAAGAACAAGATGTAGTGCGACATGACAAAATAAAGTAATTCTCACTGGACCCCTTGATAATTGTGAGCATAGGTTTTCGGATTTACCATTTCCTTTTCTTTTCATTACAGCAAGCATCCATGGCATGATCTAATGTCATTTGCCAAGGATTTATCTCTAACACAAGTTAAATGTGAAAGGAAAATCCTGATATTGAATCTAATACCAAATGCACGAAAAGATTTTGCAGTCCTTAAATGGATTCAAAGACTGGTCAGTGTCTTGGTTTCCTTCTAGGAGTCAAGATTACTGACCATGCATTAACTGTACTGCGTGCACGAGCAGTACTTGCATACATATATGATCTATCTGAGAAGCGAGAACCCACTGATGTGAGCGCAAGAGATATTGATCAGGGAAAAATTCTTTAATTTGCATTTGGAGCAGTAGGAGAAAGCCAAAAGGGGACGGTGATCTTTGCTCGAGAAGCAAAACAGGTACTATGGAGTACAAGAAAATGACTTATCATCTCCACCCTGTTGCAATCACATGGCCTTGGAGCTACTGAACCGAAAGAGCAAGAGCAGCTCTTCGAAAGGGGGAAAAAAAAGCTAGAAGTCAAAACATGGCGCAGTTGGATTCAAAGCATTGTACGCAGGATGCTCCTTAACAGTAAAGTCTCTCAAATCCAACCAAAACCGTTCAAAACAAGAAAAAAAAGGGGAAAGTAGACAACGTAATCATGAGCTGATGGATGATCGATCTCTCTTAAAATCGTTAGTAACCGTTCTAAAAAACGATCACAGAATGGTTAAAGCTCGTTCTATAAGTACTGGTAAGCTAACGTGAAGCTGTTCAAAATCAAGTAACTTTTTTTTCTTCTGTAATTTTTGTTACATGCAAATCTCGCCAAAAAAAAGTGTTGCGCCTGTAGCATATTTTTGTTTGTTTCCTTATATCTACGTTTATTATCTTGTTCCTACTAAGTTGCTCGAAGACACAAATCAAGGAATAAGACACAATCATACTCTAACAAGATCAATCACGAAGTAACTCTCTAATGGATGAATACTGTATCATCTAGCAGCTTAGAAGAATGTTCAGTTGATTGCTTTTGCAACAGCTAGATTTAGGTTGCTGATCTACTACTAGCTACAGACCAGCTTATTAATTGATTTCGTTAAAGTGGAGAAGATCTAGAAGAAAACCTGAAGGAGCTGGAGAACTCATAGAGCTTGCCGCGGCTGGAGAAGACGATGAGAGCGACCTCGGCGTCGCACAGGACGGAGAGCTCGTGTGCCTTCTTGAGCAGACCGTTCCGCCGCTTTGAGAAGGTCACCTGCCGGCTTGCGGCATTCTCTATCCTCCTCACTTCCCGTTTCCCCTTGATCACCATCTCAAGCTCCGTCACAAGTCGATTCTTCGACCTCTTCTAGAGATCCTTCCTTAAATTTGAACCCTATTCTCTCTCTCTCTCTCTCTCTCTCTCTCTCTCTCTCTCTCTCTCTCTCTCTCTCTCTCTCTCTCTCTCTCTCTCTCTCTCTCTCTCTCTCTCTCTCTCTCTCTCTCTCTCTCTCTCTCTCTCTCTCTCTCTCTCTCCAGAGCTATAAGGCACTAAAAGGAAACAAATGCAAGGAGAATAAAAGGCCAAGGACAAATGGCGACAAGGAAAGTCTGAGAACTCAAGAACTCACCAGGAATGGCTAAAAGAATGATAAAGTGGGCGAGAACAGGAGTCGTGGAAAATTTTAGAAAAAGGAGTAGGCCACGATAGGAACTCACTTGTCCCATTTTTTCGTATTTTTTGTTGATTGCATAATTTTTTTAATAACCATATTCGTATCTAGTCCACTTTCCACGGATCCAAAACAAACGTATACTACGAAGAGAGAGAGAGAGAGAGAGAGAGAGAGAGAGAGAGAGAGAGAGAGAGAGAGAGAGAGAGAGAGAGAGAGAGAGAGAGAGGACAAATAGATGGCGAGCATTATGGATGATTTCTGGCCTTTGTCGCCCACTTGTTTCCTCATTTAGTAAACAAAAGAGGAAGGCATCCTCTTGAAACCCTAGGTTTTTTATTGCTTCCACTTGCTCCTCTGTTCATTTGTACATATATGTTAGACTTCCCATCCACAAGTAGGTCAAGTTGGGTGGAACTTTTTATATCCTGATTCCTGAATGCCCGATCGCTGAATCCACGGGTTCACTTATCCAGTTGACTCGGTTTGGTACTTAATTGTGGTCTGGACCTGAGAAAAAAGTACTATGTCTATTTGATGATAACAAATGAGGTAAATGAACCAATAGTCGGTTGGTTAATTTTCTTTTCCTTTCCCATTATACAAGGGGAGGCTAAAGAGTCTGATGCAAAAATTAAAATAATAATAATAATAATAATAATAATAAGGTATATAAAATTTAATCTCCAAACCTCTTTAACTTTCACTCCCATTGGTTTTGCTTAAAGTTCCAATCTCCTTACCGAAAAAAAAAAGTTCCAATCTCCATGAAAGTAGATTGAATAATGTTTATTGACGGAACTATGAAAGTATTTAACGTTTCTACGGCAATTTCGAATCAATAGTCCTTAGTGCCCCCAAAAAAATAAAAAAACGGACGATTAATCATGCAATAGAGGTTTCTACAGTATAATGGTTTACGACACTATTTGAAGTTTTGAACTTTCAATCCATACCGGAGAATACTATCTAAGGTTTGTTTTCTTCATTGTTTTCTTTTTCTTTTTGCCCTTTTGGGTTCATTTATTATATAAAAGTAAAACAGATCATGGTACTCAAGGTGCAGTGTACGTAAACTTGTTATTTTTGTAATTACATCGATGATCGTTTGAAAAAAAAGAGAGAAAAGGAAGAAAAATGACGCATTAGGAATCACTTCTTTATCTATTCAATTAGTATATTTATTTTATTAATAATGCCTTGAATCCTATTTCAATTGAAAATTCATTTGGATCCAAACTTTAAAATATAAGAAAATTTGTCTGACATATTTTGTATATTTTCTTATCATGAGGTTGTTAAGGAATTAATTTATTTTCTTATCACAAGATATGTGTCATATTTTTTAGATTAATATAGAGTTTCAGTTGGTCTGTAATTTCGATCATCTGTTAAAGAGAGTGCCTACCCTAAGAAAACAAAGAGAAAGACAATATGATCTTGTGATTCTCTTTTGTTTCTTCAATCTAATAAATTTTGCTTAAATTTCTCGAATTTTCTCGTAGTGCATAATTTTTCTCGTGCAGAAATCTTAACACACTGGTATCAGAGTGAGGTTTCATCGTCGATCTTCCGTCAGGCGTAGAGATGGCATCGCACAACGTGAACATCGAAAAATTCACGGGACGAGATAGTTTCAGTCTTTGGCAGACCAAGATGAGAGCACTTCTAAAATAACAAGAAATTTGGACGCCGCTCACAAACGTGTCGGAGAATAAACCAAAGGAGGAAGACTCGAAGGGCAAAGAAAAAGGAGACCGATCTTGTAAATTTGGTGGAACAGGAGGAGAAGGCGCATTCTATGATCTCGTTGTGTTTCGCAGACGAGGTGATTATCAAAGTCGCCGATCAAGAAATGACGATTGGTCTATGGTCGAAACTTGAGAGTCTCTACATGACCAAGTCTCTGACCAACAAGTTATTGTTGAAGCAACGTCTGTTCGCCCTCCGCATGTAAGAAGGTACCTCTATAAAAAATTATCTTGATCAGATGAATATCCTGTTGATGGAATTACGAAATATAGATGTGAAGATTGAGGATGAAAATGTTGCCTACTTCTATTGGTGTCTCTTCATCTGTCATACGAAAATTTTGTATAATCTGTTATTATCGGAAGAGACACAATTACTCTGAAAGAAGTAAGATCGAATCTGCATACTCGTAAACTTCGTCATAGAGCATGTGGAAAGGCTCTGAAGACTCAGGCTGCAAGGTTTGTAACAATCATAGAGAAAACAAACTCTAAAAAGGGTAAGTCGAAGAAGAAGAATGTCAATTTGAAGGACATATGCAACTACTGCACAAAATCGGGTCCATGGAAGAATGATTGCCCCAAGAAGAACAAGAAAGACACGGTTGTTGTAGTAGCTCACCAGAATAACGAATCTAATGATGATTTGGCTCTCATGGTGTCTGATCAGAGATGTTTGAAAGAGAGTTGGATTCTGGACTCAGGATGTTCCTATCATATGATTCGCACAGAAAGTGGTTATCAACTTATCAAAATATTGATGACAAAAACGTCATCATGGACAATGATGCAGCTTGTAAAATAGTTGGAATCGGCTCAGTTCATATCAAAAGTCATGACAATTGGGTGAGGACATTGACAGAGGTTCGTTATGTTCCGCAACTGAAGAAAATTTTAATATCGTTAGGAGTTCTTGACTCCAAATGATGTCTGATGGATGCTACAGGAGGTGTTCTCACGATCACCAAGGATGATACTAAAGTTAGGAGTCAGGCAAAATTCCTTGTACATACTACAAAGCACAGTAATTTCTGACGTCGCTGCAATAGGTAGTTCATCCAAATCAGAATCAGAAGCATCCAAGTTGTGACACATGTGACTTAGACATATGAGTCAGAAAGAGATGGACATCCTCAGCAAGCGCAATCTTCTGGATGAACAGAAGATATTTGAAATCAGATTCTGCAAGCATTGCATCCTCAATAAGCAAAAACGACAACAATTCAGCAATATTGTGCACAAGACGAAGGCAACACTTGATTATCCACGTTGACTATTGTGGGCCATTTCATGTTCCATCTGTAGGAGGTTCTAAATATTTTCTATCTGTAGTAGATAGTTACTCAAGGATGACATGGGTATTCATGATGAAGCACAAGAGTGAGGCATTCGAAACTTTCAAATAATGAAAGGCTTTGGTGGAGAATCAGACATCGAGAAAGATGAAATGCTTTTGTATCGATAACGACTTAGAATTTTGTTCATTTGAATTTGATAAGTTTTGCAAGGATGAAGGCATTGCTAGACATCGCACCGTCAAAGATACGCCATAGCAGAATGGTGTAACAGAACGCATGAACAGAACTCTTCTGGAGAGCGCATGATGCATACTCTCTAATTCTGATCTAAACAAGTCATTCTAGGCTGAGCCTCTTAACACAACATGCTATCTTGTCAATTGAAGTCCTACAATTGCGATCGATTTGAAGACTCCCATTGAGATATGGTAAAGAAATCCTGCTAATTATACTAATTTGAAAATTTTTTTCTACAAATATATTATCATGTCAGCGAAGGAAATCTGGAACCAAAGGCCAAAGAATGAGTCTTTGTATGATATAGTGCAAGTGTAAAAGGTTTCAAAATCTGGTCTTGTAACATTCTCCACCAGCGTGTGATATTGTCCGCTCTAGGCCTCGGCCCGCACGGTTTTCTCAAAATGCGTCACACCTGGTGAATGACATGTTCCCATATATACCCAGCATCTCTCCCATGACTTATGCATGTGGGACTAATCCAAGGCATGCCCCCTGCATCCTTCCCCCATGGGGGGGACTCAACGCCCTCGTTGAGTGATCGCACCCCACCATGCACATAGGCTCACGCGGAGTGGCTCTGATACCTTATGTAACATTCCCCACCAACGTGTGATATTGTCCGCTCTGGGCCTCTATTTTATAACACCCCCTTAGCTCCGTCAAGATACTGTTCGCTTTAGGCCGAAGGCCCGCACGAATTTAAAACGCGTCTTGATAGGTAAAGGGGAATGCCACTTATAAGCCCATGACCTCCTCCGTATTTTGTCCATGTGGGACTATCTTCTTCCCTTTGGTCCTTTCACCTTGGGGCCTTACAATCATCCCTCCTAAGAGACTCAACATCCTCGTTGAGTGGCCCGTGGGCCGGGTTCGTTTTTCACATAGTTCAAGTGAGCACGCGAGGTAGGCTCTGATATCATTTTGTAACATTCCCCACCAGCGTGTGATATTGTCCGCTTTGGGCCTCGGCCCGCACGGTTTTATCAAAATACGTCACACCTAGTGAATGACATATTCCCATATATACCCAGCATCTCTCCCGTGACTTATGCATGTGGGACTAATCCAAGACATGTCTCATCATCCTTCCCCCCTTAGGGGACTCAACGCCCTCGTTGAGTGATCGCACCCCACCATGCACAGAGACTCACGCGGAGTGGCTCTGATACCATATGTAATATTCTCCATCAGCGTGTGATATTGTTCGCTTTGGGCCTCGGCCCGCACGATTTAAAACGCGTCTTGATAGGTAAAGGGGAATGCCACTTATAAGCCCATGACCTCCTTCGTGTTTTGTCCATTTGGGACTATCTTCTTCTCTTTGATCATTTCACCTTGGGGCCTTACAATCACCCCTCCTAAGAGACTCAACGTCCTCGTTGAGTGGCCCGTGGGTCGGGTTCGTTTCCCACATAGTTCAAGTGAGCACGCAAGGTAGGCTCTGATACCATTTTGTAACACCCCCTTAGCTCCGTCAAGATATTGTTCGCTTTAAGCCGAAGGCCCGCACGAATATAAAACGCGTCTTGATAGGTAAAGAGGAATATCACTTATAAGCCCATGACCTCCTCCGTGTTTTATCCATGTGGGACTATCTTCTTCCCTTTGGTCCTTTCACCTTGGGGCCTTACAGGTCTCCTTTAGAGTACAAGGTTATTCACAGCAGAAACATATTCTTTGATGAGATGTTTATGATCAAGTAGAAATCAAATGTTGTTGACTCAGTAGAGGAGGGTGTCAACAAACAGGCGGAGTTTAGAATAACTCCAATTTAGAATTAGGCAGAAGAATCTCATCAGGTTTAACAACCAGAATCTGAGTAGCAAACAGAAGAAGCAACAACAACCCTAGCAATTGGACGTGCTCGCAGGCAAGTAGGTCCTTCTAAGTGTTATGACTTTGAGGACATGGTTGCATATTCATTCCAAGTAGCTAAAGAGGTGGAGTCACCAGAACCATCGAGTTACAAGGATGGTATCACATGTGCAGAATCAGAACAGTGGATTGCCGCAATGAGTGAAGAGATGGAGTCTCTTTACAAGAATCAGACTTGGGAGTTAGTCAAGTTACCAAAAGGTAGAAAGGTCGTTGGATGCAAGTGAATTTTCAAGAATAATATTAGAATTCCAGAAGCTGAAGGTATCATATTCAAAGCACGTCTAGTTACTAAAGACTATAGGCAGAAAGAGAGTAAATTACAACGAGATCTTTTCTCTAATTGTCAAGCACACTTTCATCCGAGTGCTACTTGCCCTTGTAGCACATTAGAGTTTGGAGCTTGAGTAATTTGACGTGAAGATATCTTTTCTACATGGGAAACTTGAAGAAGACATCCTCATGAGCCAGTCAGAGAGTTTATTTATCCCAGATAAAAAAGACCAAGTCTGCAGATTGAAGAGGTCGTTATATGGCTTGAAGCAATCACTGAGACAATGGTACAAGAGATTCGATAGTTTTATGATCACTAAGGGATTCAACAGGAACCTTATGATTGTTGCGTCTATCACAAGAAGGTAGATGGTGATTCTACCATCTATCTGCTCTTGTACGTTGATGATATATTGATTGCTCTCAGGAACATGGAAGACATTTAGAATTTGAAGAAACTCCTTAGTGCAGAATTCGATATGAAGTATCTTAGTGCAGCAAAAAAGATTTTAGGGATGGAGATTTACAGAGACCGCGTAAAGGGTAAACTCTTTCTGTCTTAGAACAGTTACATTTAGAATCTAAATTCGATATGTCTGCATCGAAGACCTTAGGTACTCCATCTGCTTCAAATGTGCACATTTATGCAGCTAAATTTATGTTTAATGAAGAAAAGGAGTACATGTCTCGAGTTCCATATGTCAGTGCAGTCAGAAGCTTGATGTATGCTATGGTATGCACAAGACCCGATGTTGCACATGTTATTAGTGTGGTTAACAGATTTATGAGCAATCCAGGGAAGGAGCACTGGCAGAATAAAAGTGTATCATCCGATATGTGAAAGGAACGTTTGACATTGGCCACATCTTTAGAAGTAGTAAAGAGTGTTTGATTGCAGTTATTCAAACTCAGGTTATACTGCAGATGTTGATGAAAGAATATCAATGACAAGTTAACTCTTCACTCTTGGAAATTCTGTTATTAGTTGAAAGGTCACTCCAACCATATCTACCATAGAGGCAGAGTACATAGTATTGACAGAAGCTGCTAAGAAAGACATCTAGTTAAAATGCCTTGTCGGAGATTTTGGACTACAACAAGATTAGGCTATAGTGTACCGTGACAATTTACGTGCAATATGCTTAGTTAAGGATCTAGTGCATCATGAAAGAACCAAACACATCGATGTTAAGTATCACTTCATCCATACTGAGAAGAGGATCAAGGTGAAGAAGGTCAACACAGAAGATAATCCAGCGGACATGTTCACCAAATCAGTTCCTACTAGCAAGTTTTAACATTGTTTGAATTTGCTAAATATTGATAGGTAATAGTAGTTTTAAGTTAGGACTGGCAGCGACAGAAAGTGTAAAATATATAATTGGAGGATTTAATTCAAGGTGGAGATTATTAATAATGCCTTGAATCCTACTACAACTAGAAATTCATCTGGATCCAAACTCTAAAATATGAGGAAATCTGTCTGGCAGATTCTATATATTTCCTTATCATGAGATTGTTAAGGAATTAATTTATTTCTTTATATTTTTGGAATTAATATAGAGTCACAGTTGGTCTGTAATTCTTATCATATGTTAAAGAAAGTGCCTATATAAATTCCCTAGGGGTCCAAAGAAAAAGACAATATGATCTTTGTAATCCTCTTATGTTTCTTCCATCTAATAAAATTTTGCGTCATCTTAAATTTCTCGGATTTTCTCGCGGTGCATAGTTTCTCTCTTGCAGAAATCCTAACATATTTATTTCAATAGAAATCGAACAATAAATTTCAATGATAGTCATTTAACTTAGAGATAACATGGTCATTCAATTTCACATTGAAACATCATAATCATCGAACTTCATAAATGTTTTAGCTGCAATCATCGAGACATGACATGTTATTGCTCGTTAACTGATGAATTTGTTGTGTGGATGCCTACTTGGCACTAAGTCACATTTTTTTTCTTTTCTTCGTGCCAAATTTTGAAAAAATAAAAATGTAATATCAACATTTTTCTCTTTCCTTCGCTCAAACTTAATTTTATATCTCTGTGATCATTCAAACTTCTCAAAATTTTCAAATATTATCATTCAATTTTTGAAACTTTTAGTCACTCTAATCACTAAAAACTTAAAATAATAAAAAAAAATATAATATAATAATAAATATTAAATAAAACAACTGAAGGCACTTGGGCCAACTCGACACGATTTTTGCACTACCAAGTCGGGTTAGGCTGTCCACTTTTTGTATGCGTGTTAACTATATAATATAATTATTAATTATTAAATTAGGAAATAAAAAAGAAAAAATACATATTACCTTTTTTGCGCTAAAATTTGGACTAATAAAAAATATTATAATAAATGTTATCATGATTATTATATATAATGTAGTTATAATATATGATTTAAGATTTAAATGTATAAAAAAACTTCATGTGACATTTGGCCGGGCTAGACCCGTGCTTGTCGTGGGCCCATGTTAGGCCATACTAGCACCCCCGGGTAGCCCAGTAAGGTTTGGTCTGGGCCCGACAAAATTCCATGAGAGCATCGTACAAAGCCAAATGGTCCGAACATAAGTCCGCCTCTAGGGCTACCGTTCCTCGCTATGTCAATAAATTACAACTTATTTATAGGGACATTGTTGCATCTTTTTTAGTATTTATTTATTTATACTTTTAAATTGTAAATGGAGATAAAAAAAATACTGGTATGATAGTATTTTTTAATTGAAATGAATTAAATAGTTACAAAAGTTAAATGTTCCTTAGTCGCTTTCTTATTTTTATTTTATTATTTTATTTACACTTTTTTTTAAAATGATTAATTCATTTTAATAGTGATAATGATTGATACTTTTGAAAAGCTAAATAAGAGTGTGTTGTCTATATATAAAGGAGCTATCGTCTCTCGCTAATAATTTAAAATTCCATATTATTAATTATTATTATTATTTCATTCTATCTCTTTTTTTATTATTTTAAATTTTGAATGATGATTATTATTTTAAAATTTGGAAAGTTAAATGATTATATAAATACAAAATTAAGTTTGAATTGAAGAGAGATAAAAATGTTGACATTACATTTTATTTTATTTTAAATTTGACATGAAAGAGAGAAAAAAAATGTTGCCACGTGGATATCCACATCAGCAATTCGATAATTAGTCGTGATAACCATAGCTGAAACATTTATGAAGTTTGATGATCGGAATATCACAAAGTTAAGTTTGATTATCATAATGAGAATTCTTCCTCAATTGGATGACTCTCGTTGAAATTTGCTCTCCAATTCACTCTCATTTATTTAATTTATTAAAACCCTTTTGCTTTTTCATGAAAATTGTTGGTTTTAATATGTTCATTTTGATTTGACAGATCAATTCAATAAGTATATATTAATTAATTTTATGAGTTGGATGATAGATTTGATCATATGCTTAATCATTTAATTAATCAAAGATGGTAATATGAGCCCAATATATCCCGATGATCTACTCTCCCTTTTACCAATATAGTTCATTGCATTAACATCTCGATCATGATATTTATAAAGTGATCCATTCTTTCAGTTTTATCAAATTTTAAATTAAAATGAAATATATTGAATAAAAATTAAAACAAATATTTTTATATTTATTAAAGAAAGTTAATGTTCTAAATAAAATAAAATATAGTTAGGTGAGGGATAGAGTTTGATTAAAAAAAGTTCAATTCTAATTCAATTAGGAGGTATGATTAGATTAACATTAAAAATTGAAATTTTAACTCAAATATGATCATATTCTATAGAGGACAATTAATATGAGTGAAATTAAGAATTTTATGTTTAAAATGTTTAGAAATTAAATTAATATTATTTTATTTTTTTAATTCCAAAAATTAAGGTTTAAAGATAATTAATAACTAATTATTTAATTTCAAAAAATTAGGAGTAATGAGTTACAAGGTTAAGAAGAATAATTGGACATGTTTTTTACATAAGAGAGGAAGTTCAAAGATAAATGATACTTAAGGTACTTCACATAATTAGCTAATTTTTACCATTAACATTAAATGAATGTAAGGGCAATAGAGTAAAGTATCTGTTAAGGAATATAAATAAGTTAAAGCATTGGAAGTTATTGAAATTAGTTAATAAATTCCTACATGGAGCAAAATTTGAGTATAAATTTTCTTTAAGGGGGTAATAATGTAACATCCTGAAAATTTTCAAATCAAAAATATATTTTTGTAATTAAAATAAATAAAAAATTATGATTTATTAAAGAAAGTTAATGTTCGAAAGGAAATAAAAAATATAGTTAGGTTCGGGATAGAGTTTGATTGAAAGAAGATAAGAAAAAGAAAATTTTAAATCCTAATTTAATTAGGAGTTATGATTAGATTATGATAAGGAATTTAGAATTTAATTCCAATATGATCATATGTTATGAAGGACTGCTAAATATGAGTGAAATTAAGAGTTTTATATTTAAAATATTCAAGAACTAAATTAATATTAAATTATTATTTTTAACTCTGAATACTAAGATTTAAATATAATAATTAATTATTTAATTTAAAAAAAATTATAAAAAATAAAAGATAAATTATGGATCAGTTATATGATTAAGAGTTCTAATTAGATTAGAATTTGGAGAAATTTTCTCTATAAATAGAATCACATGAAATCTTTTTCCACACATCTTTTTTCCTTTATTCCACTTAATTTTTTTCCTTCATCTTTGAGTTATGTTCGGTCAGCTATCTAGTCATAGTTATACCCTCTATTAAAAGACGTCGGAAGCTTCACTGTCACCTCAAAAATCATGCATAAAGTTAGGAGTTTCGATAGTTCTACGTAAACATGGTACATGTAAATTCAAGCTCACTTTTGAATGCAATATCTTGATATAATTATTAATAAAATGAAGGATTTAGTATAAGTTTTGTTCTCTGATGATACATGAATATATAATTTATGATTGATTTCATGCTAAAAGTATGTATTGTTTGATAGAAAAATTAGGCTAAAGTTTCAAAAAATTGCCATCGAAATTTCTTTGTATAGAAATTTGGCTCGAGTTAGAAGAACCAAGCATAGGTTCTTCAGAATAGGGAAAATCGGGCATGACTTATGCGAATTTGACCTAGATTTGGATGAACCCAACACGGGCTTTAGAGGACCTAACTTGAATTCATCCTTCAATGATTCGTGGGTTTTGATTTCAACTCAACATGGCCCGACTTCCAAACATACCCGACATGGATTCTCATTAGCAACAATATATAGATTCATCTTGATCACACATGAGCAGAGCCATCTCGGACTTGGCCCTGGTTTTGATTTACAAATGTGAGAGTATAAATTTTTGTCCCGCACCTGACCCATGTCGCACATAACTCGACTTGGATGGTGTTAAACTTGACTTGAATTTTTATTGGTGATTTTACTTGATTATATGACTATTATCATGGTTGTCAAATGATCTTTTTGCTCCTGTATTGATTGTCCTTTTTTATGAATGTGTGATGATCTGAATGCCCACAAGTTGACAAAGAAGTTAATAAGGTAATTATATTTTATCATGATTAATAATTTTATTCATTATTAATTGATTCACTTGTCGGGTCAAGGAAAGTTCATTGGTCAAAGAAAACTCACATGTGAAAAAAAGATAAAGAAGTAAAGACCAATTCTAAAGTTTACTTGCATTGGATAAAGAAGAATGATCAAATTGAATTTGGTAATATTTCAATTGCAATTGATGAATGTATAAAGTTTAAGTTAGGCATGTGGTAAAGTACAAAAAGAATGAATAATAAAAAATGTAAACAGAGTAGAAAAGAAGGGAAAAATGAAAAAGAAGGGTAAATAATGGAAAAGAAAAGATATGTTATTGCATGCTTTATATGATTATAGCATGATTATATTTTTAAAATTTAAATCCATTTTCATTTATGTTCTTTCATCTATTTGTAGTATCTCATGTATCGAGCACAGCTACTAATGAAAATTTCATTTTGAAATTCACATGTAGTTGAACTAAGAAGTAAGGGTGCAACGTGGATAACGGTGAAATTCATCATGATGTAAAGTGCACATTAAACCAAGTCATTGAAAATTTTTATGATTATTTAATATGGTAGTGAATGATAAAATTAATTAGTCCTTAGAGGACTATTAAGAAAAAAAAAGATTGAAAGTAATTCGCTTCCACACTCTATTAAAGAATAATCAAATATTATTTTACTTCTATATTTCATGTGAAATTATAGATAACATCGATCTAAATAAGTTCCTCATGACAAGAGGATAAAATTTTAGGCCGTTATACCCATTCTTCTGAGTTTTATCAAATTTCAAATTACAGTCAACCAAAAGTTATTAATCAATTTATCTTGAGCTTTCTTTCAATAACTTTCTTTTAAAACAAATATGATGAATTGTCCATTGATCAAATATTTTTTTGTATTTATATCAATGGTTGTGTCCGGGCACTAAGATGGCCCGTGGGTCGTCCAAAACCCTGCCATGGAGTTGACCCGCTTTGATTTGGTCAAACCCGATAAAACTCGAGTTCAATCGGCTGACCTGACGGGTTTGGCCGACTCGGCTGGGCCAAGTTGTAAAATGTACAAAATTTATTAAAAATTTTTAGAATATCATAAATATATACTTGAAATTTATGTTTCAAGATTCTTCTGTATCACATATATAAAATTTCATTGATATCTTCATTTTTTATAATTACTTGATGCATGCATTTTTATACATATTTTACATGCATCTTTTAGGTTATTTTTCGTAGTTTTTATCATTGCATGCATTTATTTTCTTAAATTATTTTGAGTCCAAAGCTACCCACTTGTGTTTTATTTTATCCTTAGAATCATTATTTTGGAGATGCAAAATGATTGGATTGGAAAAGCACGAAAAATAGAGTGAGAGGAAGGCATATGGACAAGTTTCAATAGAGCCCAGGCCGGGCTAGCATCATACCTGAATCGGGTTGACGTTAAAATTTAATTTTGAATCAATTTCTACCCGAAACTAACAAACTCGGTCCGAGTTAGTACAATCAACCAAACTAGCAGATCGCGTGATTTTTCGACCAACTTTAACTTAAATTTGAGTTATGATGTCAACTCGAAACCCTACAAGGTCGCCACCCCTATAAATGTGGATGTATCACGAACCCAAGGAAGATGGAATCTCAGAGTTTGAAGCCCTAGCCACACGGGAAATGAGAGATGAAGTTCTATTGCGGGCCACTGCAAATTAATTGAAGAACTAGAGATTTCGGACGATCGTTTGGAGTATAGTTTTGGTTAAAACTTATTTCAGAGATGTCCACCACTTCTTGGGAGTTTGATTAATAATTTATAATTTTTATTTTATATTTTATCCCTCGAATTTGATGTTAATTCTTTCGATTATGAATTAGTTTAGTTGCTAGAGGAAGACTATGTTGAACCACGGTTTTCTCTTAATATATTTATTGCTTAGACTTTTGATAACACGATTATGATGTGAGTTTCATGCTTTATATGAATTCATTAATTTCTTGCATTATTTTTATATAATTTTGCATAACTTATGCAAGAGAAAATCGTTCAGAATTACCTACATGTGAAATTCGAATCGAGTTGGTACAACCCGACAGGATTCCTCCATTATTTTCGCTGAACTGCTTTTTTTGTATAAGACCTGGGACGAGTGTTGTTATTTTGATATTTTGTTAGTAAATTAGTTTTAATTGCTAACAATTGTGTCATTAAACAGATGTTTGCAATTTAAAGCATCTCAGATAAAGTTGATTGGAGTTGATCGAATTTTCGGCGTCTTTAATTTTACTTCTATTTAAGATAGTTAGGTTCTCAAATTTTTTAATCCTTTATTTTAAGCAATATTTCATATTAATGCATCTTAATTCATAGTATATTAAAGTGGATTGAGTTTTTAGCGTGCTTTGATTATATTCTTTATTAGGGTGGTTACTAATTAGGTTCTCAAGTTTTTTTAGTCTTATACATTTCTATCCGTTTATTTTTTTACAAGAAGTCTATATTTGATTATTGATAATTAAGATAATCCGATAGGGATACATAGTCTGAGTTCTAACTTTTTGTCACATTAGATAGAGACATCATTATCTCTGATTGTCATCAATTTGAATCACGTTTATATGAAATTAATTCTTATTATTCTCTCAATTAATAAACTTAAGTTCGAGACTCTATTAACTCTTTATTACTTGATACGATTATGTATACTTGTTAGTATATTTGCGTTTAAATTGCATGCATCATTAATCACAAGATTTTTTATTTAGAAAATATTCAATTAATTATTTAATTAATAATTACTTTCTTATATTATTTGATCTAAATTATTTTATTATATTACATTATATTTTTGCTAAATAATATATTACATACTAATAATATTACAAGTCACTTTAACTTATTTTATTTTTTATTAATTTATATTACCCGTTTCGACTATTTGATTCACCTGATTTATTAGATAATCTAAATCGATGGTCGAATCGGATCTTACAACATTTATACCTTAATGTTATTAACACTTTGTCCTAGGGGCTACTTGTAATGGCCGAATTTTTAGAAAATAAATAAAGGATATTTATTTTTATTTAATGGATCTGAAAATTCCAATGTTAATATACTGGAATTAATTAATTTCGAAATTGATGAAAATTATGAGATAAGATGGAGAAAGATGATAGAATTTGAATAAAGATAGAATTGTTATGAAGATAAGCATAGATTTAAAAGGTAAATTCGGATTTAAATAAATCTAAATAATTAAGAAGTGATTAATCATTGATGAATGGCCAATATTGATTCTAACAGAGTTCAAAGCCTAATAGAATTGATATCTCAAATCTGCATATATAAATAGGCATTAAAGAGTAGCTGGAAACTCTTTTTTTTTTCTGCAAAACAGAATTCTACCCACAAGCCCTCTTTTTCTCTCATTTGCACGCGAACTGAGGCACCCCGGGAACGTGTGATGGCTGGTTTCGAAACCTGCACATAGGAGAAGAAGTTCCAGGTGGTGGCCGCGAGTTTCGGAGCGAGGACAGAGAGCAATCGTCGGTCAAAGTTCGATGTTCATGTAGATTTTCGGTGAAGGGAATCCAGTTGATTTTCAGTCAACTTTAGATACGTAAAGGAAATCCCTATGTCATCGGCTTTCCACAACATGGAACTTAATCTCTTCTCCTTTGTACCAAAATTTCATTGATATATCACATACATAGTTTAGACATCGTATGACGTAGTTATGATGGTCGAAAATTCGCGTCGGAATGCACTTCTCCGTCGGCGACAGAACTCAGCCCGGATTTGGTTGAATCCGGACCGAATTGGATTCGGGATCGGATCAGGTTGTCCAACCCGGCCCGAATTCTATTGGCCCGACCTGGGTTTGGCTTCGGCTCAACTCAGACTCGGCGCGATCATTTTCGAGGTGAATCGGCCGACCTGGCCTGGGTTTGCCCTGGCCGAGGTGATATTGATCATTTCCGAACATGGCCCGGGTTCCACCCGACGCGGACCGGGTTCTGGGGATAGAAATCATAATTTTGGATAAACTGTTATAGAAAATTGAATAGTTATCGTAGTTTATTGTTCATGATCATCCCTGATTATATCACAAACAGATCTGACCTCATCATATGTTTTAGATTTGATTTGAAATTATCTTTATTGTTACCCTATCAGATCCTTTTATCCATCATGATCTTGATCTAGTAGTTTTCTCTTGATTGGGTCCTTGTCCAACCTAAAGTAAATTGTTAAAGATAAGTCTTTAGGTTAAATAAGATAAAAGATGAAAACTATTGTGTCTTCATATTCTCCGATTGTCTCTAAGTCTCCTGGACCATTATTGTTATAGTATTGTATGGGGCAGATAGTGTACCTAGATATTTGAGACGTCATCCTTTAAGGAAGCTATGACTGTCCTGTGATGGTCATGATCCCTCGCCACCACGAAGCTATTGTTAGCGCTATCATTGGAGGGCGGTTTGCCGTGATTTTATCTCCCACCGGCCTACATGAAAGAGACATGAAGTTTCTCAAAATTGGCCGAGCGCTTCCTAATTGAATTGAATTGAATTGAAATTCAATAGAATTGAATTGAACCTTGGTCATTTGAATTTTGGCGTTGATTGGCTCGGCCTCCGTCTATTGAATTGAATAGAAATTGATAATTGACCGATGACCACACATATTGATAATAAAAAATTGTTTAATTGGATATGTGTCATAGTGATCAGACATAATTGATAATTGATATTGATTGATCTATTAATCTCTTACCTGATTCTCTTTATTAATTCATGCTCTCATTGATCTATTGTTTTATTATTGAGTTCTTCCTATATGATCTTATCATATGCTCTATTGATTATTGTTCATTATTGATTATTAATTTTTGAGCACTATTGATCTACTTATTGTTATGATTAGACCTTACGTATTGAGTATTTTTATACTCATAAGTTTTCCCCTGCATCTCAGGCTCAGTGAAAATATTGCACATGGTGTAGGATTTAGTCCTACTAGAATATTGGATTAGCTTTTATATTTCGCATATTTAGCATGATGAAGTCATGGACATTTCTAACTCCTTGTGACTAGAGATTTTTAGATATTGATGTTATAAATTCCGCATTTTATGATTTATTTTTCATAAAAATTATTTACATAGAATTACGTAACGTTTTTGAGACGACTCTGAGCACGTGATAGTCACGTGGGTCTCGAAGCGTTACACTATCACCTCAGCATTCGACAACATCTATCTGGTCTAGATACGGCCGGGTGAAATGAGTCTTTTGGTTCGCTAAATCCGGTCTAGATATGGCCGGGTGATATTGGACCCGGTTAGGGTGGAGGCTTTAGCCGCCCATGACGACCAGGGTTGGGTGTTAAGATGGAAGCAGCGGATGGTGAGGGCATTAGGAATCGTTGTACAGTGTGGTGAGAGAGAGAGAGAGGGAGAGAGGAGAGAGAGAGGGGGGCCGGTCGGACGACAGGCGTAGTGCGGCGGGTACATGGGCGCGGTCCAACCGTCGAGACGCGGACCCCTCGATGGAAGGCGCATTGGGAGGGCCGCGCATCACGTGCCGCTGCCTTGTTCGCTGCGTCCCTCCTACGTGACCTTTTTTCTTCTCTCGTGGACTGGATGGAATCTATCGACGATCGCCAATTTGTGGTCGTAGATTTTGAGGCGTACCCATTCATTTATTCCCACTTCTTAATCACCGTGGCAGTCGGATGCACGTCTCCTTCTCCAACCAAATTAATTCAAGTTTATCACCCTTCTTATGGTTCTATTCGCATTGTTGCCAAACGTACGTGTTGGCCAAGTGAAAGCGCGCTGCTCCAAGGATCAATAATAATTAGCGTTTATTTTTTTAAAACGCACCCTTAATAATATTTTATTATTAATTACTATTTGATTTATACATATGCCTATTTTCCCTAATTTATAGTTTCTTGGCAATTAAAAATACGTGTCTCTCAGAAAATAATAATACCGTCAGATAAATGAATACTGTATTATAATATATATTTATTAGACAGCTATAGCTAAATATTTAATAAAAATTATTGAAAAAATATCATTTTTTGTCTTTTTTTTATCATTTTACATTTATCAATGAATTCAAACGCTATTTGTTGAACAATTATTTGTTTCGATAGTTATAATTTAATTGCTTATTACTAATAGTTAATATCTAATCACTTGGTAACCGAGCCTTAATGTAATATATCTCATGTTAGATTATAATCCGTTACCGCATAAATTAATCGTGATAATTGAATTCAGGTAATTTTGACAATAAATGTATTACTCAAACTAAAATCAAATTAATTAAGCACTCAAAGATATTAAGACTGCGAGTCACATTTTCAAATAAAATTGATCAAAGTTTACTAATGCACCATTTTATCAGAATCTATCGTTCCGCTTCTGTTGGAATACTAAAGTAGTCATGTGCTACTAAGGATATTAGTAAGCTTAGATGAAAAAGGTTGATTACTACACTTTTAGATTAACAACTAAGAACGTCCATTTTTTATAATATACATCTCCTCTTTTAAAATTGTTTTTGTCCTAACCATAGGTGAACTTTTTTTCCTTTCTAGGATATGATTTCTCGTCTCACTTTCTAGGATATGATTTTACAATTTTAAACTTATAATTTCTTAGGCGACCACATTTGTAGTGGAAAGATAATCCCAATAAGATATATATATATATATATATATATATATATTTCAGTAAACCAAAAGCAACATTGAATTTCTACTAAAATATTTTTAATCATATGGTTGATTTATTTTGTTTATGACAACCGACGATTTTGCTCTCTCCCCACCCCCACCCCCCTTCTATTGTTCCCCTCTTTGTTGGATGATGGAGATGTTCGTTGGAGACATCTTCTTCGTCAGTCATGTTCTTCGCTGGACAAAGCCATCGACAAAGCGCCTGCCCTTCCCAACTATGTTCTTCCCCTCTTCATGTTTGTTTGTGGTTTGCTACTAATGTTCATCGTTGGACATGTTCTTCGTTCGTGCTTTGTTGTCGTCGCTAGACAAAGTGCCACCATTCCTTGTTTTCCATCGGTTAGCGCTTTTCTCCCTCTTTGTGAGCAGTCATTCATCATTCGCCATCGCCCTCTCTGCGCAATCATTCGTCGGAAAGGGCATTGCGTTGTTGTAGACATTCGCCCTTCGTTGTTGTTCGCCATTCGTTGTTAGCTATTGTCATTCGCCAAGCATAGCCTCTTCCCATTTTCTAACTGCCTCACGACACCGAGCATAAAGAAGAAAGCGGCTCTCTCTCTCCCTCCCTCCCTCCCTCTCCTCGAGTGATATGGAGCTTGGAGATGTTATAGCAGCTGTGCCGATCAGTGATCTTCGCATAGACGGTAGTGAGGTTGCTGTTGATGTATCCAAGGCACATGTAGTTTGGTTGTTGCTCTCAAATTCCTAAGGGCAGCTCATGACACTTAATCCAACTATATGTCAAGAACAACCATATGCCTTTTTCGGCTAGCTACTAATTGACTCGCATAAAGTGTGTATATAGAGAAATACTGTGTAAAGAAGGAACTGACGTGCTAAGTAGTAACAGGGGCACATGTGAGAGGTGAAAGGTGAATGACCTCGAAACGTATGTCTGCCCCTTTACTCTAGTGAGTTGCTCTAGAATACAGAAAAAGATGTCGAATGAAGTTTTAAAATATATAATCTCTCTACACTATCGAAATGTGATATGTAAGTCTACGATGCATCATTATAGTGCTTGAGATTCGATCGACATGAAGCAATATTTTATGCAATCTTCAAAAAGTTCTTCAAAACTAACTCAGTGACGAGAAGAAATGCTGAAGACAAGAGTAAAAAGGATAACACTGCAGAATCAAGAAACTAAATATTTTTGTCATTTTAGACATAAAAGAGTAACGCGAAGGTGATGATTAGATCTAAAAAGTGCAAAGACAATCAATTAGAAATGCGTGCTGAGGACTTATGGGATGTGCTTATATTATAGGACTTAAGGTTTTTCAGTTCAACATAATATGAGTAAAAATGACTAAATGTCCCTTCATGTGTGTGTATGGTTAACCCGATGGGAAAGACATTCGACCCATCTGCAGCACTCTCGTGCTCCGAGAAGTCTATGTTGCACACATAAAGGAGTTTATAAGGATGGTGAAATCGTCAGTATCGTGTACGATGCTCCGGTTTATAACTCGAGCTTTCCTTTCCTGGAATGATCTAAGGTTTCGTGACAACGGAGTATCCAAGTATTCAAGAGAAATACACTGAAGATAAGACAGATATGATTGACTTGCACTTGCCTTAGCGGAATATGGACAACCCTCCCAGTGAATGTCAAAAATTGAGATGACACCGAGACTATTTAGATGATTTGGAGGAGGGAGAAGGATCGATTCGAAAATACAATTTAGGATTACTGAGAATTCTTCGGATAAAAACTCATTTGTCATCCACCCTACTCGGGTCGTTGGCAATAGGAGAGAATTGGAAATGTTCCCTCTCGGACAAAAACTCTCATAATCAAGGAATGGAAATAGCAATGATAAGGAAGAAATCACACACACGCGCTTCGAACCCATCTAAGATAATTCGAGTTCCCAGCTTAATACAATCGTTTATTGTCGAAACCTCAAAATACACATAACCCTCGTGGGTCTCGAGTTGGAAGACACTCAGATGTCTGAATCAAATAACAGAAAACAATCATTGCTAACGTGACACAAATCTGAGCTATGAATCACTATCGTCCATGCTTGATTTCTCTATGTGATCGCGTAGAGCCTTAATATCCCTACGATCCGAGGTGCAAAGCAATAGTGATTCAAGAACTTGGGAGGGAGGCTGAGAGGGGTGGTGTTGGGGCCGTAGGAGAGGTTGGAGGAGAAATCGAGAGGTACGATATGGAGAGCGGCATCGATCGTCTCATTGGAGGGAAAGTGGTCACATATGAGGTACAATATGAACACCAACCAATAGATTTCATCTTGATTGCTACAATAGCAATGAATACTTGTTGCCATAGATCCATAGATGAACGATCCTCTTCTCGCGCCACACACTATCAAACATTGTCCGCTTGGCATAATTATATGTATATATATATGTATGTATGTATGTATGTATGTATATATGGAAAACTTAATTTTCAAAATTGAATGTTTGGAATGTTCTTTTATCTTCCTTTCAGAAGTTAGTTCTATGATGTTTTCAAAATGTGTTAATAACTTGATCAGACATTTATTTCCATTTTACATTATTATCAATAAGTAAATAATTTAATTAATGTTATAAGTAACTATTGTCTGGTTGATGTATATTTTGTGTTCTATTGGATGATCTCAAATTTTATTCATTGCTAGTGTTTAATTAACTTTTTTTACTATGAAGTTTATAAGTCAGTGTATTATAAACATTTTAAATAATTTTTATGGATATCTTACCTCATAGTAAACGAAGCATAAGAAATGAAAGGTAACTATTCGTATTTCCCACCATGGCGAGGGAACTAATTTAGTAAGTTCCCATGTATCTGGCATTGTTAAATTATTAGTAGTTATAAGAATGAGAACAAGGATGTACACATTGGATAGAAAAATCGAGACCATTGACAATATTTGTCAGAATGGTAGTAGGAGATCCATTTCATTTACATTATTTTTTTAGATGTACTACCCGCATGGGATAGGACTTTCAATATCCTGATTAATTTAGAGAGGGTGAGGATGAGGGAACACTAAATTAATGACCTTCTTCTTGTCAATCTGGTGATTTCAAAATATCCATCCTGAACTATTACCGGTCATCAAACCACTTGAAATATAATTTCGTCAATCATATGCGCCGCTCTATATTGGTTTACATTTACATTGTTTCTTCTTTTATAGGGGAAGCAATATATATATATATATATATATATATATATATATATATATATATATATAGGTTTACATTTACATTGTTTCTTCTTTTATAGGGGAAGCAATATATATATATATATATATTATAATATAATACAATTAATGTGTATGAAGTTCTAAATTTAAAAGGAGTTTATATATTTCAATCTATGGTTCATGATTGATCCAAGGTCTAAGAGTAAATAACTATTTATATTAATTCATAATATCATCATAGTATCACTAATGTCAAATTATTTTAATTTTTATTAACATTTATTGTCAAATTTTAATATAACATAAGTTTAGAATGAAATTAAGATGCATTGGTGGGAGCCTAGATTGGTGTGATAAAAAATTATCAAATTAATCGACTTACATAAATGTCATCAAATTAACCAATATTTATTAATTAAATATTTTATAACAAGCTGCATGTTGGATGTCGAATTAAAAATGAATGGATTCGCTCAAACCACATTTGTAAACTATAAATGAGTTCAAAATGAATGTTTTGCACGATTTATTTTTGTATAACTAGTAAATCAAAATTGATTTTAGATGTTGTCACATAGCTTCATATGGATTCTGTAAAGGTATAACTTCTTAGTAATTATAGAGTAGGTAGCAAGTTTACTGTGATTAAAGTTAATTAGTAAATTGTAGTTAGTGTGAAATGTTGTATTCACTGCATTGTTATTGAATATTACTAACATTGTGGATTGTCTTTCATAAAAAAATTATCACTTATTAAATTATCAGTAATATACATTACTTTATTTAATATACACAAGTAATTTATCTGACCATTTATATTAATTATTTATATTAAAATAAATATTTATGAGTTAATATATAATTTTTACCAACATATCCTTAATCAAAATAATTACATTTGTATCTATAATTTATTTTGAACTTCATAAACTTAAACCACAAACACATATTCTCACTCATAAAATTAAAATTTACAAAATAATTAGTATAGTTATTAGAAATATGTTAATAATATATTCCTAATAATTAATTAATATTTATTTGCTTAATTTTATAATTTATTTAATTAGTTTCATAATGTATTTAAAAATATCAAAGGGAAATGTCAAAATTAAAATTAAAAAAATATAATTCAAGCGACAATTTGATTTATTGCCTCCTATAAGCTGTTTGCATTGTCATTTCATAAGTAATATGGATTGATTAAACTATTTGTATTACATAACAATTACAATAAGTGAACAAGATAATTTGATGAGTCTAGATAATTTAATAAAATATTTTTTAGTAATATACAAAGATTTCTTATTCAGAAGCGCCTCATGTTAGTTAGAAGTCTAGATTGCTCCTTAAAAATTATCATTATTAATTAACTTAATGATGGAAGGTGGGACAACATATTCCTCTTCTTCTTATTTATAAAATAAATATATGTAAAATAAATTAAAAGTTCATAAATAAAAATGAATCAAATATCATTTATTAATTTCTAATATATTGTTAAAAATATGGAAGGGGCACCTTCATTTTATTCCTTATTCAATTATTAACAAATGAGCAATATTGATTGTTTATAATATAAAATTATTGACTGATTAATGTACATCTTTTACCAAAATATCTTTGGTATAAAAATAATTAAGTTTGAAACTTAATTTTGAATTTTATAAATTTAAATCATAAAGAAATATTCTAAGTTCATATATATATATATATATATATATATATATATATATATATATATTTTACACAAAGATGATAATAACTTATCAACAGTTATTATATTGAATTGTTGTTATTCACAACAATTAATAACAATTTAATATTCATATTAATAATTTACAATTAAATCAAATAATTATACTAAGAACAGAATTAAGAGATAGCATATCTATTAATAATAAAAGTAATAATAGAAGATATAATAGTAGTACTAATGTTAATAATTCATTTGATAGCTCTAGAACTTGAAAACATCAAGAGAAAAATATGAAAAGTAAAAATAGACAAAATTTTCATTCAATGATAATTTGAATGGTCACTTCTTTCACAGACAATTTATAGTATCGTTTCGTAGACAATGATTATATATATATATATATATATATATATATATATATATATATATATATATATATATATATATTGCTCATTATTTTTTGCGATTGAACATAATAAGCTGATTGGTTCAAATAATTAAAATGATATTAGCTAGTAATGTGGAAAGATGATTTCTATATCCCCTTAAAAATCATGATTAATGAACTGGAAATTTAAGAGGAAGGGATAATTAGCTGTTACATTATTGAATTATTGCTGAATATATAAAGTTCAAGACGTTATTAATTAAGAAGTATAAATTTGTCATCAAGTATCATTTTTCGTAGTTACTTGCAAATTAAATAAATATTTAATCAGATTTAATATATTATTCCCACTTTAGCACAATGGAATCACAGTTGATACTTAAAAGAAATCTTTGTCAATATAATATGTAGGACATGCATTACATGCATAACATGGTTAGGCCTTGCTCTTCTCTATGCTTAATGATGATCTATATATGGAGCGAAGAGGATTGAAGAGCCCATTAATCAAAAAATAGGGAGAAGTGAAGAGCTCGCATTGGTAGGCACCCTTTTGGGTTTCCTCGACTCAACTGATCAAGTTGTGCGTATATGTATTTGTTATACTATGTGTGATAAAGAAATCAACAGTTGATCTGACTCCTGACTCCTCCCCAGACATGCAAAGTATAAACAACTCTTTCAAACTGAAGTTTAAATCTGATGCATACACGCCGAGGTTGTTATTAGATCCGTTTAGATTCCAGTGTTCTTTTATTTATTTATTTTTTTGGCCCTGGAGTTGACGTAAGATGCGAGTTCCAGGACCTCGTAATTATTTCACAGGTCTTTTCTTTTCCTTTTGAGTATTACTTTTTTGGCAGGTATTTCTCCCAAGTCCATTGAAGTGTGGGCTTCCATGTCCTCTCCAACTTCAGTTCCTCGCATATTGTTGTGCAGCACATCTCGGAGAGAGATGGCGAGCAGTCGTCTCATTTTATATTGGTTCCTACAGCTGATCAGACATGTGGATTATTTGGTTGTTTCGTATGCACTTAGATCAGCAACTCTTTTGATTAATGTCGAACAAAAGATGCCTGCATATTGTTATATCTTAAAACTAGTAAGTACATGGCCCAATCAGCCATATGTGTAAGATTAATAACACATGACTAGTTTAATATTTAGACGAGAACGAGAAGATTAGCTTAATTAAATTGGAGACTATAGCAGCTAATAGGAACACACTCTCTAAAATGCCAGTTAAAATTGCCCAAGTGTATATATATTATATAATTGTGTCTCCATCTACCTTGTACCTAAAATTATGAAATAATAAAATAATGAGAAAAAGAAAAGAAAATGTATGGTAAAAGTAGAAGGCTTAGATCATTAGGTCCAAATCTATAGTCCGCTACTGATCGTTGTGAAGGGTGCGAAGGGTAAAGTCTCGTGCAGTACGGATCTTTATATATTAATGTTAAATTTTTATCATAATATACTTTTGATTATTCATAGTAAAAAAATTTCTGACGTCAGCCTCCTACTGACCAGTATCAACGGCTCCCGAAATGGGCCATACCAGCATCTAATTCGGGAATTTCGAAAATGGGCCTTCAAAATCTAATAAAAAGTTGATGCCTTTGTACCCAAAAGACAGAGTCGACGGTCATCAAAGATAGCTTTCGTTATCAAGTCCCTCTTCCCGCTGAGCCCCCTTTCCCCTCGGTCCACATAGACAAAATGTGGGACTGGTGCCAAGCTCGTTGCAAACCCCGAGATATTATTACTGCGAAGGATAAGCTATTGGGATGGAATGACTCACCCGACGTTCTCCCCCCCAAGAACCGCACGTGCGAACGGACACTCTCAGCGGATCCTCCACGCGCTGTGCATCATACGTAGGAATATCCCCGTTAGCCGGCTTACTGATAAAAGAATTTTATCACGTTAAAATGTTCATCTTCTTGTTATCTTGATTATCCTGAGTTCATTCTTCCCAACAAAAGTGCAATTCTCTCTCTCTCTCTCATTACGGTGATTTTTTTTTTTTTTTTGTATTCCTGCACTACTATATTAGTGGCTCCACGAAGAACATAACAATTACCTTTTCTCACGTTGTAATTTAACATTTTAATGAAAAAAATACTAAAAATGTAATAACAGTACTTCATACGTGAAGGAAAGTCGTTCCTTTTTTATGATCGTAACATTGTTCTTCTTGCAGAAAAAGAATTACCATTACATATTCAACAAAATTGAAAAAAAAATAGAGAAGGAAATAACTTAGTCATGCATGCATTGTAATAGTTTGGCTTCACCGGCCCATTGGGCTGCACATGAGCCGGGCAACATTTGTCGTTTACGGATACATGTATGATGCATCTCATTACTTGTAGGTCTCCTCTATCAGCAAATTAACGTTTAAGTTGTTAATGATATAAATTTTTTAGTAGTGATTATAATATTTGATTTCTGTTATCATCCATGATTTGTTTTCTGTCGATTTTATTCGTCTTGACAATTATTTTAAAACTTCGAACAGTCTGGACTTGTAAATCATGTACACATAATGTTTGCAAATCCGATTGCATAGAGAATTAATGCCTCATATGAGACTCAAACTCGAAGCTACTATTAAGTAAGTTGAAATTCTGAATTATGCTTCCTTCACAAATACAAAGTAGGCAGGAAGCAAAAAATCTGGATTATGCAGAAAAGAAAGGCTTCTTGTAGTTCCAACTTACAAGTTACAACCTTCTCAAGCTCTGCCTCCCACAATTTTGTGACATGAGTTCATCCACAAAATGGGGGGCATTTGGCTTGGATATTTTTATGAACTAATCTTAACTTGAAACCTGAAATTAAGGAAGAGTGGAATTTTTTTAAAAAAAAGGACAATTTTATGGATCACAACTCTGAAAGAGAATATGCAAACCATGATAAGTTTGCTCGATCTGCTATCTCAACTATTTCACGATTTGTTCAGCACCTCCTCTCCTTAGTGGAAGTTGACCGTGGCCTCGTACAGGAGCCCTGCGTTCCAGTTGGCGGGAGCAACGTCGTAGCAAATGATGGTCTGCCCCGTGGTGTAGGACGTCACCTTGAAGGACAGCGATTGACCTCCCAACCTGGAGAAGGCTTGGTAGGAGACCCCCCAGTTGTGGGTCATGCTGATCCAATCCGTGTTCGTGCCCTTGACCCACATGGCCGAGACATCTCCTGCGCCTCCGACGTTCATGGCGTACACAAGCAGCCAGTAATCGTTGCCCTGGAACTGGAAACGGATTCCACCCTTCCTCTGACAGGGCACCCTGCAGCACAATGACGACGATAACAACGGCATGCACGAACGCCTTGCCTTGCCTTAGGCTCGGCTAGCTGGAGATTCAGGTGCGGCGTACATACCTGCGGTACATGACGGGCACGATGCCGTCGTGCCAATCGGCCATATGCATGAACGCCGGCTTCGACAGGTCGAAATGCACCCTGGGGGGATTGCACCACCCGCCGGCATCCGAGGGCTGGGCCCAATTGGGCGGGCAGAGGTTGGTGGCGGTGACGGTGATGATGGGGGACCCTCGGTAGCACGCCGTCGCCCCGGTGCATCGTATTTGGTAGCACTGCCCGCAGCCGTATCCGTTCTGGAACAGCACCGTGCTCAGCGCCGCCGTACTAAGGCCGTAGCCGGAGCTGAACAGGTTCCCGTACCCGCAAGCTCCGCCTGCAATTAGTTATAACACATACCGTAAGACAAGAAAAGTAGGATTTGCAGCCGCAATTAGGGGGGATCATGCGAACCCATGGTGTCGGACGCGGACTCGTCGCCGTAGAAGGTGGCATGCGCGAGCTGCCATGGCATCGGTCTGAACCGAGCGCTCACCGTCGTCGCAGCCATGAGCAGCATCAACAAGGAGAGACCTCCAAGGCCGATCCATGAATTGGCGAAGGCCATCTGGCTCAGGAATCCTATGGGCCGCGCGCGCACGCCGAGAACAAAAAGACCCGCGCTGTACGTGCTATCGATATATGGAATTGCCGAGTACGTAGGCTGATCAGGTGCACGTCTCCGTCGGGGCTTGCAGTCGACGGCATTTTATAGGGGGGCCTCCATGCACAGCAGGAAGGAGTTGGCGCCACGACGGTTTCGTCTTGTGAAGTATATAAAAATGGTAAGAATGCAATTAGCGGATTGCAAGGTCTTCTTTTGTTACAATGTTAATTTGGAGGGACATAAATTAATACTTTGAGGTTTTGTTGCTTTATGAGTGGTCAGCTCGGCGAGATCGGTGGAAGACAAGTAGATAAGAGCGGAATATTTTGACGTGCTTGCAACCTCTGCGACAAATCTCTTCTGGTTGGTGCGTTAAATACTTAAATGGTTGACTAATTTTGGTGCATGTGTAGTGTTTTAGTGGAATTTAAGCAATGTTTTACAAATCGGATATTTGATGGATTTTTAACCCAATTCAATGGAATGAACCAAAACTTTTATTAAAATATTATTTCAACGGGACGAAACCTTTTTCTTTTTAGCTTAGAGAACTAATACTAGTCTTCCACACCCCCTTAACCTCACCCCAAAGAATAATGGTATCACACTCCTTTGTACTAAGAAAAGAAATTATTAGTATATATTTCGATATAATTAGCTTGCCTTCATTTAACACAAAAAAACATAAGCAACAATAAATTAAAGAACTTTATAAATTATTTATTGCCCTCAGGAATTTCGACACTCGAGTTGAAAATTTTAGTTTCTACCGTGTCAAATGGGAGCACATCACCTATGAATCTGGAATTCCATTGTCGTGCTTGAATTTTATAAGAAATAGTAATGAACCAAGAAAATGAGCAAAAGTAGAAACAGATATGGAGGAAGTCACCATTTTATTATTAGTGGACAAAATCACAATTACAACACACTCTTCTATTTATATGAAAGCACATAACCCTACAGATGTAAGAAATCTGATATATTCCTACACTACAAGAAAATCGCGATTTTCCGACGGATAATTTCCGACGGTTCTAAATCCGTCGCAATTTACGACGGATTTTTCGACAGTTCCGTTTCCGACGGATTTTTCGACGATTATGACCGTCGGAAATAATTTATATTATTATTTAATTTTTTGACGATTAGGAACGTCGATATTTTCGACGGATATCCATCCGTCGCAATTTCCGACGACTTTTCCGACGGTTATGACCGTCGGAAATAAAAAAATTAAATTATGTATTTTTTGTATTATTATTAAATTTTTTCGACAGATTTTCCGACGGTCACGACCGTCGAAAATAAAAAATTAATTATATAATTTATTATATTATTATTTAATTTTTCGACGATTAGGAACGTCGATATTTCCGACGGATATCCATCCGTCGCAAAATCCGACGCAATTTCCGAAGGTCGTAACCGTCGGTAAATGTATAATAATATCATATAAAGAGTATTTTATTAATATAACTAGCAATAGTCCAAACCGTCGCAATTATCGACGGTAACGATTACCGATGATTCAAACCATCGGTAAAATAAAAAATAAATATTATATATAACTAAATATATTTTCGACGGTCAGAACCGTCGGTAACTATAAAAATATTTAATATATACGTTTTCGATGGCCGAAACCGTCGGTAATTAAAATTTCGTTATCCCGCTTTTTTTCCCTTTTCCCGCTTTCTTTTCACTTTTTCCCTTTATATATATTCCTCCTCCCTCTTCTCTCTCTCCCTCCTCCCTCCACTCCTCTCTCTCTCCCTCCTCTCCTCTCTCTCTCTCCCGGCCGCGAGCACCCTCTCCCGCGCGTCGGACGTCGGCGACCCTCCCACGCCGGACGCCGGCGGCCCTCTCCCGCACCGGCGACCCTCTCCCGCACCGGCGACCCTCTCCCGCGCCAGCGTATCTCTCTCCCGCTCCGCGCCGACGTCTCTCTCTCTGCTGTCGGCCGGTATCTTGCCGTGGCCGTTCGGATCCGGCCTCCAGGCGGCCGGATCCGGCCGCCTGGCAATGGATCCGGCCTCCAGCTGGCGGCGGATCCGGCCTCCAACGGCTGGATCCGGCCTCCAGCTGGCGACGGATCCGGCCTCCAGCGGCCGGATCCGAACGCCAGGCGGCCGGATCCGGCAGCTAATTTTTTTATATTTAAAAAATTATTTGCGACGGTTGCGACCGTCTAAAGATCGACGGTTGCGACGTCCGTCCAAAGTTTCGACAGTTGCGACCGTCGAAAAGTTGCGACGGCTCGAACCGCCGGCCTTTTTCGGCGGTTGCAACCGTCGGAAATTTCGACGGTTCGGACCGCTGGCCTTTTCCGGCGGTTGCAACCGTCGGAAATATCGACGGTTCGAACCGTCGGCCTTTTCCGGCGGTTGGAACCGTCGGAAATATCGACGGTTCCAACCGCCGGGGACTTTTTCGGCGGTTGCAACCGTCGGAAAATTTCGACGGGTCGAACCGCCGGGGACTTTTCAGACGGCCAGAACTGTCGATATTTTCGACGGATTTTTTCAACCGTCGCAAATTCGTTTGCGACGAGCATTTTTTCGACTGATCGATTCCGACTGAAAAACCGTCGGTAATTGCGTTACCGACGGTTTTCGAGCTGATTACCGATGGTCTGGACTATCGATAATCCGCGTTTTTCTAATAGTGCTACTCACCGATGTGTTACAGTAATATCTATCAGTCACATATGTATAGATGAAACATATACGCACGCCTATACATGACTTCATATTACAATCTGTCAATACTCTTCCTCAAGTTGGGAGTTCGAATAAATCGAAGAATCCCAACTTGAAACTAAGATAGCCATATTATCCACGATCGAGTGTGTAGTTAATAAATCAGAGAGTTGATCTTTAGTTGATATATGAACCAACTTACTCATCAGTTTCAATACTTTATATCGCACGAAATGACAATCAATCTCTATGTGTTTCGTGCGTTCATGAAACACTAGATTCTCGGTGATTTGAATGACTTTGTTGCTATCACAGAAAATCGAGAATGACTGAACTAATGGCAAAGACAATTCGATGAAAAGTTTATCAAACCAAGTTATTTCGGCTACAACCAATGCAATACTGCGATAATGAAACAATATTTTGCTTCTTTGATTTCCATAAGACCAACGAATTCTCAAATTTGATACAAGATGTTGAAACCGATTTCTAGGAGAAAGAACACAAAGCCCAATATGCATCCAATGAGAGATAAACTAGAATTAGAAATTGAAAAGAATAAAAGGCCTTTGTCTGGTGAATTTTTTATATATCTCACAACTCTTAAGGATGTTGTCCAGTGAGATTCCTTGGGCATGTTCATAAATTAATTTAACATTCGAACTACATAGGTAATGTCTGATTTAGTGTGTTAAATAGATGTGACAACCAATCATTTCTAAAACTTATCAAGTGAAGCCAGAAGTGGATCTTTGCATGTTGAAGTGTCTCGACAATGTTGATCATATTCATAAGTAGTGCACTTAGCATTATGCTCTAGAAGGGTACACTTTGAACTAGCAAGTCCAAGATCAGCTAGCAAGGAAAGTGCATATTTCTTTTGTGTAAGAAAATTCTCATTTCGAGTTTTGAGTACTTCCATACCAAGGAAGAATCTTAAGTTGTCACGGTCTTTGATCTTGATTTTGGACTGCAAAGCTATTTTAGTAGAATTAATGAGCTCCATATTGTTGCCTGCTACCAATATGTCATCGACACAAACGATTAATGCAACAAATGCATCACCTTTGGACTTGGTAAATAGGGTGTAGTCATTCTTACTTTGAATAAAGCTAGTATGAAGGAGGATGTCACTAAATTTCAAGTTCCATTGTCTAGAAGCCTATTTCAGTTCATATATTGCCTTTAAAAGCTTACAAACTTTCACTAGATTCTACCTCTCACTAAAAAGACCTTGTATGGTCGTATAAAAATCCTTATGCAAATCACCATTTAAGAATGCATTCTTGACATCCCTCTGAAACAAACACCACTATTTTTTTGTAGCCACAATCAATAAGGCTCGAATTGTAACAGATTTTGCTACTAAAGAAAAAGTTTCTTTAAAGTCAATTTCTTCCTTTTGATCATATCCTTTTGCAACTAGGCATGCTTTATACCTTTCTATCTCCCAAGTGGACAAAAGTTTAATTTGTAGACCCCCTTGAATCCTACAACCCTTTTCCTTGGTGGTAACTCAACCAACTCCCAAGTGCTATTAGACTTCAATGCAGCTAGTTCTTCATTCATTGCATGGATCCATTTATCATCTTGGATTGCTTGTTTATATGAATAGGGTTCAAACACACTAGAGAGTGCTGAAAGGAATACTCTATAATGCTGAGAACATGCTTGATAATTAACATGACTTTGTATTGGATGAATAGAATTTCTAGTTGTAGCTGAATTGGTAACATAGTGTTTAACTTACCTTTTAGGTCTAGCATCTATATGTGCAGTAGGAATATCAGTAGTAATAACCACTACAAGCAAATCACGATTTTCCGACGGGCAATTTCCGACGGTCCGAAATCCGTCGCAATTTGCGACGGATTTTTCGACGATTTCATTTTCGATGAAATTTTCGACGGTAATGACCGTCGGAAGTGATTTATATTATTATTTAATTTTTTGACGATTAGGAACGTCGATATTTTTGATGGATATCCATCCGTCGCAATTTCCGATGGATTTTCCGACGGTCGCGACCGTCAAAAATGAAAAAATAAATTATGTATTTTTTTATATTATTATTTAATTTTTCTGACAGATTTTTCGACGGTTACGACCGTCAGAAATGAAAAAATTAAATTATGTATTTTTTATATTATTATTTAATTTTTCAACGATTAGGAACGTCGATATTTCCGACGGATATCCATCCGTCGCAAAATCCGCCGCAATTTCCGACGGTCATAACCGTCGGTAAATGTATAATAATATCGTATGAGAAGTATTTTATTAATATAACTAGCGACGGTCCAAACCGTTGCAATTACTGACGGTTTCGATCGTCGGTAACATTTACCGATGGTTCAAACCGTCGGTACAATAAAAAATAAACATTCTATATAACTAAATATATTTTTGACGGTCACAACCGTCGGTAATTTTTAAAATAGTTAGCATTTAGGTTTTCGACGGCCGGAGCCGTCGGTAATTAAAATTTCATTATCCCGCTTTTTTTTTCCTTTTCCCGCTTTCTCTCATCTTTTACCCTTATATATCATTCCTCCTCCTCACCTTTCTCTCTCCCTCCTCACCTTTCTCTCCCCCTCCTCACCTTTCTCTCTCCCTCCTCTCCTCTCTCTCTCCCCCTCTCCCTCTCCCTCTCCCTCTCCCGGGCCACGCCGGCGACCCTCTCCCACACCGGACGCCGGCGACCCTCCCGCACCGGCGACCCTCTCCCGCACCGGCGCGGATTTGGCCGCGGCCGCAGCTGGCCGCGGCCCGATCCGGTCGCTAATTTTTTTTATATTTAAAAAATTCTTTTGGACGATTGCGATTGCCGAAAGATCGACGGTTGCGACGATCGTCGAAAGTTTCGACAATTGCGACCGTCGAAAACTTTCGACGGTTCGAACAGCCGGCCTTTTTCGGTGGTTGCAACCGTCAGAAACTTTCAACGGTTCGAACCGCCGGTACTTTTTTCGAAGGTTCTGACCGTCGATATTTTCGACGAATTTTTTTCAACCATCACAAATCGATTTGCGACGAACATTTTTCCGACGGATCGATTCCGACTAAAAAATCGTCGGTAATTGCATTGCCGACGGTTTTCGGGCTGATTACCGACGGTCCAGACCGTCGGTAATTAGCGTTTTTCTAGTAGTGAACCTCTTCTTCAGCTAATGGTAATGGTGATGATTCTTGTTCAGGAGAAATATCAATAGCTTTAATTAGAGATGTTTCTACACTTGTTAAAGCCTTTTGTTGCACCTAATAGAGAAAGAAGACCGATAATAAATAGGTCTCTTTTCTTTTGGCTAAGTGTAGCCTGTTTTCTTTTGATTCATCCAACCAATTGTGGAGAGTGAGTCTAGTCTCATGCTTCCAATTCCTCTAAAGGAGTTGACCCACATCAGTAAGAGGGATGATATAGACTGGTCCCTGGACCTTTTGCTGTCCACTTTACTGGCCTGGCCCTAACCTCTACTTGAATGAAAGCACTACGCCAAGTCCTTTTTCTTATTCCAACCTCTATTGGCTAGCTCGCGGGACTACTTGACAAGCGGAATCACTCCATTTGAAGACTAGTTATACTGTCTCTCTAAAGACAATGTAGATCTTTGAACTCTTTGAAAATGCTCATCGGAATCTTCAATTAAATGAGGAAAGATAAAAGAAATCTTTGTGAGAATTGATTATTTCCTTATTTGAGAAAACAGAAAAAGGAAATACATCTTCCATAAATTTGACATCGATCCCTGCTAACATGAATTTTTTTTAGTTTTAAATTCAGTACTTTGTAATCCTTTTGTGTCATTGTGTAGTCGAAATATGCAAAGAATAGACTTTTGTCAAACTTGTCTCTTTTAAATTTGTTTGTAAAAAACAAAGACAAACCAAACACTTTCAAATGCTGAAAATCTAGGGCTTTCTTAAAGAAGGCTTCATAGGATGATGAATTATTTAGAACTTTCAAAGATGTTCTATATATTAATTGTACGTACAACAACTTATATACTCTCCCACAAAAATGAATAGGTAGATTAGATTGGAACATGAGATACCCTGCCACTTCAAGAATACTTCCTCTCCACTAAGTCATCCTAGAGTAGGGCTGGAAATGAGCCGAGCCGTTCGTGAGCAACTCGTGGCTCGGCCTATTTTTTGCCTAGCTCGACTCGACCTATTATTAAAATAAATCAGGCTAAAATATTAAATAAAACATATTTTCTTAAAGAGGCTTAACCTTTTAATAATTAGCCTAGCCTTATAGCTTATTAGGCCAAGATTTATTAATATATTATATTATATATATAATTTTTAATCCTTCATTTTTTAAATCTTCAATTTTGAGTTTAATATTACTATTTTTATTATATGTTTAGAAGAAATATATTAGTGGTGTCTCTTTTATTTAGTTCATATCTATTGTTTCTTTAGTAAATAAGATTTATTATATTTAATATAGTAAATCATAAAAAATATGTTTGGCTTAACAGGCTAATAAGCTAGGCCAGACATTAAAAGTTAATAAAACAAGCCAAGCTAAGTTTATATTCATGGCTTGTTACAGGCTATAGGCCAGGTTTAAATATTTTTATTTTGCAACAGGCCTGGTCTATTTAAGCAGAAGTCTAGCTCGGCCTAGCTCGTGTCCAGCCCTATCCTGGAGTGTAAATGCAGCTAGTTTGATGCAAAATGCCCTTCTGAGCAAATTAATCTTTACATATTGAATTTAGGTACTCTAAGCCATTACTAGTTCTGACTGTTTTAACTCTGCGCTGAAGTTGAATTTTTGTCATAGATCGAAAATTTGAAATAACAAAGTTGGATTCTACTTTATTTTTTTATCAAGTAAACTCATATTAACATGTTAAAACCATCAAGTAGAGTGATAAAATAATTGAAACCATTATGAGTAGAATGCTTAAATGGACCCCAAGTATTCATATGTATCAAGTCTAAAGGGTCTAATACAGAGGTCTTGGAAGACATATAAAGCAACTGAGTCTGTCTAGCCAATGGACAGTGCAAACTTTCATATCATTTGATTTATAGTTTTTAAAACAAAAATATACTAAAATATATCATATGGTAAATTCCCTAATCTTCGATGCCATAACTCTAAATCCCCTCCCTTTATAGTTGTTGCTAGATTGCTCCTTCTAAAGTTCTTTTGAAGATAGTATAGTCCACTCCTTTTCACAGTTCTCCTTGCTCCTAAACAAGTAAATAAAGAGGTGTAAACTTTACTACCACTATAAGAAAATTGAGCTATTGTGACCGAAATTTTTGTCACAAAACAGTGAAAATCCATCACTAATAATGATTTGTGACATATTTGTGATAAAATCAATTAGTCACAATTGATTAAGCCACAAATTTTTTTTTGTGATAGAATTGTAACAAATCAGATATTTTGTGACCATATTTCCATCACTAAATTTACACTAACATTTCATATAAAAAATTAAAAGATTGATTTCTCACAATTACGTGACTATTTTATCATATTTTGTGATGAATATTTTTCATCACAATTTTTGTCACTTAAAATCATGTTTTCTTGTAGTGAAATGATAAGTTCAAAAGGATTATAATGTAATCGTTTTATCTTGCAAGAATCCAGGGCACAAGAAAAGTTAGTGTTATAACATCATTGGATATCTCTCTAATTTCATATTTACCAAAGGAAGAAATTAGCTGACAGTGAACAATGTTCAAGCTCAACAAATTTCAAGTTCAGAAAAATGACAAGATTGAGGAGACAACTTCAAATGCTAAAAAACCTCCTTTATTTTCTGAAGATTTGTATAAACAAATTATGCAGTTGTCGAGCAAAGAGAAATCCAAAGGGTCAACTGATTATGTAGTTAATATAGTAGTATGAAGTATAACCCTTTAGAGAGTGACAACTGAATTATTGACACTGGTCGAATCACATGACACATCATTTAGGTTAACTATAAGAAATAAAAGTCTTATCATAAGCTATTGCAGTTTCAATGCCGAATGGATCTATTTCCCATGCCATACACAAAGGGACTTTCCTGCTAGAGTGTGTAAAAAAACTCAACAATGTTCTATGTGTTTCTGATTTTAAATTTAATTTGATATGAGTTGATCAAATAGTAATTGCACAAGTGAAGAGATCTCACTATGAATGTATAGACTTTTATGGCACTATGTTTTTCAAATCTCTCCTTAAGATCTGTCCATTCAGTGTTCGCACTCTGATTGTATGATATTTTTTCCTATTAAGACTTTGACACAAGTACTCGTGATCCATGATAACACAAGTGCATTACATTTTTGCTACTAAAATTGTAAATCTCTATCTACTTTATCCATAGTAAAATATCCATCCACAAACATATGATTTTTTTTCTAAAAAGGCATTAAACAAAGCATTACTCGATTCTATGTAATTATTTGAACTTGTGAGTTGTTCATTAATCAAAATTTGTCTTAGCAAATATGAAGGACTCATACTATCAATGGTACTCAAACCAGAACCAGAAGCTGAAGAAGAACCATAACTAGAAGATAGCTAACAAATAGCTAGAAAATCAACTAAACTCAAAGATCCAGTAACTTCGGATTTAGGAAAAATAAATGTAGACTGAAAACTATAGCTAGAAGTGATGCACAAACTGGTGAAGAGAAGATCAAATCTTTTTTTATCGATTGAGCTTTGATACCATGTAACATGGGAGCACATCACCTAGCTTACAATTAGTTGAATCTGGAACTCCATTGTCGTGCTTGAATTTGATGAGAAATAGTAAGGAACCAAAAAGAGGAGCTAGAGTAGAAGCAGATCTCGGAGGAAGCCACAATTAAATTAGACAAAGGATATATATGTAATGATAAAATTGCAAAGTACAGCACGTTGTTATTCTCAAAGTCAAAATATATTAAATTAAGTCTTGTGGATAGACTATCTATCACTATCCTAAATGCAAATTCAAATTTCAAAACTTAAGCTATAGATTAATCAACTCTCATTGTCTCAACTTAATCCACTAAAAGCACACGATATCAAGGTTTTCAAACTCGAGAGTTTACGTTGACTCATTTTACGTTCGGTAAAATTGAGAGGTAAACTCAAAACATAGATTCGTAGAATTTATATACATGACTATATATATAATATTATATGTTAATATTAAACATAATGAGTTCACTGGTCATATTTCAACTCACTCATATATGAATTTGCATAACCATTGATGGTTTTTAATAATTCATCACATTCTACAAGTACACTCTATAAGTCAATTCAACACACGTTAAAATGTAAAGAGTTCAAAGTTTATGCATTAAATTACCAAAATGGTCCATTGAGCCATGTAAATTAAATCATAAAGTATTATTAATTGTTAAATCATGAAGGTTCAATGCTATTTTTATTTCAAATTTGATTTTCTTCTGCATTTAATAATTCTACCTGTAGACTTGGCCAAGTTTATCAAGTTCACTTGAGTTTACCTGAGTATACCCGAGTCCCGAGTTTAGCACAAAATCCAACCACTATGAGTTCACTCAATTTTATGACTAAATTTGTGAACTCCTAAGAGTTTATGCCTCAATCTGGAGAGTTTGTAAACCATGCATGAGATCACAACATTGATCAAGGTGATGGCCAAATAACTCTTGTTGCCTTGAGTACTCCAAAGTTCTTGCACTGGACTCCCATTTGTCTAATCTGAAGTTTTCTTTACTAATAGACTATATTAACCATTATCTCAATCAGTAAGATCTCTCAATTATGATTTACCTTTTAGAGCACAATAGTAGGCATGTTATTGCATAGGATATTATCAATATTTGTCACATAAGTAGGGATTTCAATGATTATAAATATGAGGAAAATTCATGATAAATTGATTATTTAAATATCACAAAAAGCAATGACTAGCTAACTCTCGTTATCTTGACCTAAGGGGGCATTTCTCTATAGATAACTTTTGTATCATGTAATGTTATATTAAATTATCTGAGTCCACTACATTATCCTCTTCACTTATAGCAGATAATGGGTAACCTGAATTGCATAGACAATCCATATTATCTATGAAGTGACAATGCAGACCGCCTATGGAAGGAGTGGCAATCTACATTGTCACTTGAGTTGCAATCTTTAAAATTTTATTTTTCTCATTTGTCCTTACAAATTTTATTTAAATAGATTATAAAACTAATTAAATAAATTATAAAACTAATTAAATAAATTATAAATAAATTATAAATTCAATCAAATAAATCTTAGTTAATTATTATGAATATATTATTATCATATTTTTAAAAGTATATTAATTATTTTATAATTTTTACTTTCATAGAAAATATGTTTGTGATTTAAGTCTCGAAATTCAAAATAAAAAATATATATAAAGATTATTATTTTCGGTAGGAATATATTGGTAAAAACTGCATATTAACTCATAATTTTTTGTATTGTTATACATCAATAATATGGATTTCTTGATAGATTACTTATGCATACTAAACTAAGTAATGTGCATTGCTGGCAATTAATAAGTGACAATCTTTCTTAGAGGCAATCTACATTGCCAAGTAATCTTGATTAATGGCACTATAGTGAACACGTCCTAAAAGAATGATTTAATACTCTCGCAAGGGATTACCTACAGTTAATTAAGGGTCCTCTTGACATTCGAGTGTATCTTAACTATCATCTCAATCAATGCAACTAATTTCCTCACTTGCGATCAAACTCATGATCCATGACAATTGAAGTCCTCTCTCAAGCCATGTCAGAAGTAATTTAGAGAGTGAGATTATATAGAAACATAATGAAAATCAATTGTCACTCAGTATTTAAAAAAGAAGAAGATTAACAAACTCTTATTATATTTAAACAATAAATATTTTCACACGAAAAATAATTCGCTAAATAGAATCTAAGCTTATCGCACCCACTCGTATCATGCGATCAATTTTCAATTGAGACAAGCCTCTCAACCCCCAACTTTAAGTGTACTTTCTCAAGTCATACTTATGTGGAAGACCAAACTTCATGAAATGGTAGGATGAATAAAATCTTTTCAGCCATCAAAGCAATAAATCACATATGTTAAATAAAGTCGAATGCACATAAAAACTATGAGAGATTACTCATATAACTATAAGAAAAAACAAGTCTTGTATGACAAAGATATTTCTCACATAAGAGTAAATTTCGTCACAAATAACAATTTATAACATATTTGTATCAAAGTATTTATGCCACATTTGATCAAGGCACAAAAAACTAAGATGGAAACTTTTCTATTGCAAATCTTATGTGATGACTTGTTTGTCACAAAAGAGTAATAGCCTCCTATTACAATTAGAATAATAAACCAACAAAAATTCATTTTCGTTACAAGTTGTGATAGATTCATGGAAATATAGTAACAAAAATTTAATACCACCATAGAGATGTTACAGGAAATTTTGGTGATGGAAGTGAAATGTGGCAGTAGTTACGACGATTACATGTGATAAAAATATGATGAAGCTATTTGTGATAAATTGATGACAACATATGTACACCCTCGGTCCAATCAAAATATTATTTGCCTTAGGCTCTCGGCCCGCATAAATTTAAAATGTGTCTTGAAAGGTGAAGGGGTTAGCTACACATAAGCCCATGACTCCTTCGTGTTTTGCCCATTGAACTATTCAATGATACCATCTTGGTCCTTAGACCTCCGTTACAATCTTTCCCCATAAAGAGCTCAACGTCCTCGTTTAACGGAATCCGTGTTGGCCCATGTTTCCCAAATGGCTCAAGTGAGCACGTGTCACGGGGCATTTTCCCGTGACACGAAGCGCAAAGCCTCACGGCCCCAGTGCCGCTCAACTTATAGCTCTCGACCGCTCAACGTCGAAACCATGGAACACATGTAATATTGTGGAATATCAAGTTATCCGCCCTTAGGGCATTTATCTTGTAAGGTCGTCCTTATGAATGGCCAAGTATGTGGCATTACCCGTAGGGTACGTCTTTTGCATCTTCAATATATAATAAGACTCATATTCCTACGATACACTGGGAGAAGTTCACTAGTGCCTTCCGAGGCCCATATGTATGTTATATTTTATCATATTCAATACAAGTGATGCATGCAAAATACAACATATTTTAGTTAATTCTTTTAATTAGATTTTCTATAATTTGATCATGGCATGCATCATTTTTAGTCACTTTTAATCATAATTCCGGATTTATCAATTTTAATTATTAAATTCTCTGAATATTTTAATTGTGGATGGATTAACTAAATTTTGATAATTATTTTGCAGGAAAAATCGAGATTAAAATGGATTGTGCTGTATCGGCCAAAATTTCAAAGAATTTATCATTACGGCCGATATTTGGCTTTACACCCAAGACGTTACGGCCGAGATTCAAAAGGAGTAACAAGTTTAAATTCTTTGTTACGGCCGAGATTTAAAGGGTGTAAAGATAAAAGGAATTTTATCTTTTGGGCGTAATGGCATGAAGATGAAGGATGTAACAATTAATTGATTTTATCTTTTGGGGGTAACAGGATAAGTTCCTTCCTTACGGCCGAGATTTGGAGGGAGTAAAAGGAATTTTATCTCTTTGGGAGTAAAGATAAAATAATTTCTTACGGCCGAGATTCGGAGGGGGTAATGGCAATGAAATCATTCTTTTGGCCGAGTTTATCTTTGGACGTAAAAAGATAAGAAAGATTTATCTTTGGGCGTAATGATAAAATGATTTATCTTTGGCCGAGTTTATCTTATAATTTTAAAGTTAACCGTACGATGTTACGACCGAGATCAAATTGAAGGTCGTCCGCACCCTATAAATACGTGAAGAATCCGTCGTTTCAATTCATGCTCTGAAGTTCAGGTTTCTTCCACGGCGAGTCGTGAGCTCTGCAGGCTACGACCAAAAGGAGAGAGGTGCGACGGCTGGAGGTTGATCGCGACCCTGATCAAGTCCGAGAGGTTGCCCAACTGTCTGCCCGTGATCCGAAGCTTCAACTTTTATCTATTTGGGTGTAATTCTTCCAATTATTATTATTTTGTTATTATCTCTCCAGAATTTCTAGGATGAACTCCATATTTTTATTTATTTTATTTTAGGAGATTATTATTGAAAGGAAACTATTTGGACCCTATATTATTTGTTTTAATCTTTTCTGATCAATTAGTTAATTGTGCTTAATGTTTTTGATTTAATTATTTGGATTTCTGAGTTGAGTACTTACCAGTTTGTGGATTATTTAATTTCAGAATTTATTAATTAAATTAATTGATTTTATGTGAAATTAATAATTGACATAAATTTGATAACTAGTGTGTGGAGAATCAAGTTTATGTGGTATATTAATCTAACCAGTTTGTGGAGTGGTTAATAGTCTAGGATTTTCATATTAATGCATCTTAATTTTAATTTTATCTGACGAATACCAGTTTGTGGGACTTCAGGTTTGATTAAATTTAAGGTAGTTTGATTTACCGGATTAAATAGCAGAATTATCAGTTTGTGGACTCTGTGATGTTAATCTTGTAAATTAATAACTTGGAAAAATTTCTAATCCATCTTTAAAGATTAAATTTATCTTTTTTGGTTCAAATATTTATCCTAATCTATTTTCATCCTAAGGCCTAACTTCAACACCATTATCTTATCATTATCTTATTTTCTTTATTTTATTTCATAAAACTTCTTTCCAAAAATTCATGTTTTTCCTCTCTTATTAATTTATAAATCCAGATATTGAATTAATAATATTCCTCGTGGGTTCGACACTCTTACTCCTATTACTATATTACTTGAGCGACTAGTGCACTTGCTAGTAAATTTTATTGTTACAAATATAATGCATCAACAAGTAAGCTTTTCTTTAATTCTAGTGTCATGGCCTTGAGCGTGAGGTGGCAACCCACATCGGTGTCCCTTCGTGGTGTCCCATGATTCCTCGGCTGCCCCTTCGGACTTTAAGCATCGCAATGGTCTAATGTCACGGTCTCGTGATGAGTAATCCAACACTCTAGTCATGTCCGTGATCGAATGCCTATAAGAGTGACTCTCAGTATTGTCATCTCGACCAAAAAACTTTCGCTGCAAACTCAAAATAGGCTTGGCTAGATGCCTATCCGCCTAGTCGTCGTACGAGGTCGAGTGTCCAAGAATGACCCTGTGACAAGTGGTATCAAAGAAGTTCATCCTACTCGGATTACCCAGCGACGATGACTCGCTTGTGTCGTCGCAACGTGTCCTGGTGCAGGAAAAGTTCTTTCGCTCAAAAACTTCACTACGCTCAGGTGCACTCGTATCATGGTCTTTGATCATGGACGCCAATGAGGAATGCGTGGCAAGCTTTCTCGTCGCACGCCTAGTCGTGCCCCGCAGCAAGTTTCTCATACACTCGTGTTGTGTCAAGGAACGTTCGTCATGCACTATGATGACAGATTGATCGTCCCGCCTAATCGGGATGGTCATGCATCGCTCACTCGAGTAGATCAACCACCCTAGGTATAAAATCGGGAATCTTGAAGTGTCGCGCTACGTCAAGATAGCCATATGCTCCACATGATGGTCTTGCGCTACCCATACCAAGAGGTTACTTACACAAACGTCATGTAACTCGGAGGACCCGTGTCACATTCAGGAACTATCGATCATGCACTATCATGATAACCTGGCACTGCTCGATATTTCGTGAGGTCGCATCGCATGCCCAGTCATACAACGTGAAGTGCACAACTGCTTCACGGGAGAAGTTGGTTCAAGGATAAGCATCAAGGTTCATAATCCCTTTCGGCTAAGGAATGGTGTCCTATCGACTAAGGAACATCAATCACAAGCATCTTGTCATGTCGTAGCATCGTTTGCCATGCCACGATGATTCTCATGAATGGAGCAAAGCGTTGATTACTTGCAAGTGTAAACACTTGGGGATGAGCTGTCAGCCTTGCCTACCTCGTCAAGTGTCATCCCGCAAATGGCATGATGTCATCCATCAAGGGTTGGGACGAACCAGCTATATGCCAATGTAGATTGACGCCTCAACTCAACGACCGCGTCAAGCATCGACGAACCTTGACATGCTATTATCAAGTATTTCGCCGCCAACCGAAGGAAGGAGTACCCTTGCCTCTCGGTCAGCACCTCGAGTAATTGAAGCGACCTCCAAGGATCGCAATCCAAAAGTTTTGAAGTACACATTGACGATGTCATCCCTTCGAATGGAGATGGAGGTGACGTTGGGAGCTCATGCCATGAGTTCACCAACCACAATCTGCTTGCCCAAGCAGAGCTTCTTCACAAGCATCCCCATGGTTCGTTGAAGACCCAGAACGGCTACTCTTTTACAAGAGTCAGCCACCCAGTGAACAAGTATGTCAAAGGCACATGATCCTTACCGACAAGCGCAATGGCATTACTTCATACAGATTGTGGAGGGACAAGTATCTAAGGTGCATCCTCTTCATGAATGAGCACAAGGATATCGTCCCATCTATACGCAAAGGTGTTGCAAGATGTGGCGAACTCATGATGGCAATGTCATCGCGACGATGTGGAATGTAGTGAACATGGATCCCATTGAGACATGGGACAAATGCAGAGGGCAGTTCATCAACTACACATACCCTGACAAGTCGGGACTGGAGGTCAAGATTGCATTGTTCAGCATCGACCAGATGGGCATGTTGAAGAAGGACGTAAAAAATATCACCGAGCTCTGCCTACGGTGTTCCCAAGTGGATGAAGACCCAACTTGGTGCCCTTCAAGCAAACAGGTTGAAGCTTTGGACTAGGACGGAGTTGAAATGACAAGATCATCCAACCTCCTCTCGCTAGTTGCCACTGCTAAGACGTTCGTGCCAAGACAAGTGCCATACCACCAAAGCCCTTGGGCAAGGGCAATGGTGAAAAAGAGAAGTGCAAGTCACAAAGAGAAAGCTATTATGCCAAAGACAAAGACCAAGCCCATCGAAGCAGGAGGATCGAGTTGAACCACAAGAATGTGGGGAGGCTTTTGTCACTCATTATAGCGACTTGAAGTGGACAAGGTAGAGAGTGTTAGATTTGAGAACTTTGCTCCACCTCAAACCGTCGAGATATCAAATGACCACCAAGGGTAAGGTGGTCCTGCACTCGACTCTCGATGAACGAAGAACTCCCCGTTGCAGCCATCTGTAACATGAAGACAGTGAGTTGAACCACAAGGAAATGTGGGGGAGACTCTCGTCGCTCCCCATGGCGACTCGGAATGGACAAGGCATAGAGTGCTATATCAAAGAACATTGTCCCGCCTCAAGACAAACCAAGGGTGAGGTGGTCCTATGCTCTTCATTCAGCGGAGGGATGGAAGACTCTATGTTGCAATTACTTGCCACATAGAGACATTGAGTCAAGACCCAAGGAGACCTGAAGCATCCCGAAGCATCCGTGGAAAAACTCTTATCGCTCATCATAGCGACCCAAAGCACCCGAAGCAGACAAGTTGCAAATGGCACTATCGAAGAGCTTGTGATGTTTCAAGTCGTCGAAATTTCAGAACGATCATCGAGGGTGAGATGGTTCCACGCCTTGCATTCGACGGAAGGAAGACCTTATGTCACCGCCACCGACACAATGAGGGCATCGAGTCAAGTCATGTAGATCTAATGACAATACTCTTCATCATGTTCTGCACGACCCTAAAGCAACTCTTTCTTTCAGCTATTCCCGAAGGTATACAAGAGTTGTTTCACCCCAAGAAGTCAAACTACACAAGTTGACACTGCGCAAGTCGAGAAAAGTTAAAGCCAACAGAGACTTGATGGACGGATAATTGCTTGATGAAGTAAGACCGCACATGGCGGACTTCATTGGCGCTGCACAAGTGATGACCCCAGATTGGACGAAGGATCAGTAAACGAAGCAGACTTGAGGGAGTCCTCAGTGAGACCCAAGGAGTGGGCATTCCTGACGCTGCGCGATGCTGATGAAGTAGAAGTCAAGGCAAAGAAAGTGGAATTGAACGAGATAAGCGAAGTCAAGACGGAAGGCGAAGACCCTGAAGAAGCCTGGACAACGGCATCGGGGGCGTCGCCGACTTTGGTGGGGGAGAATGTCACAGGGAGTTTTCCCGTGACACGAAACGTAAAGTCTCGCGGCTCTAGTGCCGCTCAGCTTATAGCTCTCGGTCGCTCGACGCCGAAATCATGAAACACATGCAGCCGCCCCTCACTACGTAATATTGCGGAATACTGAGTTATCCGCCCTTAGGGCATTTATCTTGTAAGATCGTCCTTATGAATGGCCAAGTAGGTAGCATTACCTATAGGGTACGTCTTTTACATTTTCAATATGTAATAAGACTCATATACCTACGGTATACTAGGAGGAGTTCACTAGTGCCTTCCGAGACCCATATGTATGTTATGTTTTATCATATTTGATACAAGCAAATTTTTCTTTAATTCTAGTGTCATGGCATTGAACGTGGGATGGCAACCCACATTGGTGTCCCTTCGTGGTGTCTCATGATTCCTCGGCTGCCCCTTCGAACTTTAATCGCTCAAACGTCTGCATTAGCATCGCAGCACGCTAATGTTATGATCCCATGACGAGTAGTCCAACACTCTAGTCATGTCCGTGATCGAATGCCTATAAGAGCGACTTTTAGTATAGTCGTCTCGATCATAAAACTTTCGCTGCAAATTCAAAATAGACTTAGCTAAGTGCCTATCCGCCTAGCCGTCGCACGACGTCTAGTGTCCGAGAATGACCCCGTGATACATGCGAGGTTGGCTCTGATACCATTATGTAATACCCCAGATATTATTCGCTTTAGGCTTTCGGCCCGTACGAATTTAAAATACGTCTTAGAAGGTGAAGGGTTAGCTACATATAAGCCCATAACCTTTTTGTATTTTTTCCATGTGGGGCCATTCAATGAGATCATTTTGGTTCTTAGACCTCAGGTCGTTATAACATATCTTAATGTAAAGGGTTATTTCCATAAACATCCCCTTAAACTATCATGATTTTCCACATCTAACCTTGAACTATGAACTTATTTTTTTATATTCTTAGACTATCGTAGTTTTTTCACTTTAGTCCTCTCGTCACTTCTGTTACGTCTTTCGTTAGTTTTACTTTTTTCATTTATAAAAAGACTAAATTACCCTTCCTTCCAGAAAAATATGAAATGACAAATATAAAAATAAAAAGTTGTTGGAAGGATTAAAGTGGTAAATAAAAAAATTATCATTTATGAAAAAGACTAAATTACCTTTTCCCTGATTTTTTCTTTTTTATATTTATTATTTGATATGTTATTGAGGGAAGGGTAATTTAATCTTTTCATAAATGAGAAAAATAAAAAGTAATAGAAAACGTAACAGAAATAAACGGAAGGACTAGAGTGAAAAAATTGTGATAGTTTAAAGATACAAAAAAATAAGTTCGTAATTTGATGTTAGATGCGAAAAATTATGATAGTTTAGAGGAGATTTATGGAAATAATTCTAACGTAAAATTGACTTATTAATGGCATATTTATGGTAAAATATTTGTGACCATTTTGGGAGAGAAAATTGTGACAATAAATATAATTGAATTGTGAACGAAAGATTAAAAAAATATCTGAAGGGAGTTTGTGAGCACATTTTTGGCAATTTGTTTTGATAAATAAATTTTTAATTGCAAATATGTGAATTGTCAAAATTTCTTTGAATTTCAACACAATTTGAAAACTCCTCAAATTTAACAACAAAAAATTCAAACAAAATTAAGAAGAACAAAATATTTACAAAGAATCTTGTATAGTTTGTCTCCAAAAACATCAATATGGAAGTACAATAAAGATGCATTGTCACTTCGTTATTCTAGAACAAATTAAACTAGAATACGGAGGGTTAACAACCTTTTGAGAAAATAACATATCAAAATAATTTGTTTCTTCTTAATGTCCAAGACAACCTACAAAATAAATCAAACAATAAATATAACCTTGCATATGTTTGAAAATAAAATAACACAAATATAAAATTGATACCAACAAATAGTATACTCATAAAAATAATTACATTGAATACGTGTTTCAAAACAAGATTCACACACATGGGCGGTCCTGCATAGAGATTAATAATTGATCCCATTAATCTCTTATGATTACTCTTATTAGGTATTAATAATTGTCTCTTCTCTTATAGTCCTACTATTTTATAATATTTATTGCTTTTCTTAATTTATTTTTCATCTTATTCTAAGTGATGTTGGACAATTATTGCTTGTCAAACTTATAAAACTATTCCAATTCTATATTTATTATACAACGAGAAAACATTGATGAAAAAAATAAGAAACTCAAAGTTATATACAGTACTTAACATTCAATTTTATATGATTATCAACATGTTTTTCTATCCATACATATACTTTTATTAATTATTTTTAATCTCACTCATTAATTAACGAATGAATATAGTGTGCATAAAATATATGATATAAAACATAAAGATAATATCATGCATAGTACATATTTTTTATTATATTTTTTGAAATAATGATTTATTTATTATTATAAATATAAATTTGCACCCATTAGGTCCGAGGCCATCCGCCCCTGTGAATCACACAAATAAAAAGTTCATATAAAAGAGGAAATTAGTCATATCAATCATATGCTTAATGCAAATACTTTGTTGCATCAAATGATACAATTAAGAGTTCAAATACATCTATAAATATCTAACCGTCATACAAAAGAAATATAAAAGTCGAACAAGTAAAACATAGTTTAAGTCTACTTCATATGTAGAATTGCTCAATCCTTAATAATTTAATCAATTGATATATTGTAACTATCTTTTTTTACTTATGTAAAAGAAATTCCTTTAACCTAACACAAAACATGAAAATATGATCCTTATCCATCCAATAACAATTCTCCAAACAAACTTGGACCTCAAAAAATAAAATAAAAAAATATTGTCACCATAGTAGCAAACAATCCAATCAACCACCCCCAGTTACGTTTATCTTAGGCTTTTAATCCGACCTGTACTCCACATCATCAGTTAAATTAAGTATCAATTATTTTGCACTGAAAACGAGAGGTGGAGCAGGCAAATTATGCATTTTATAAACCAACAAACTTCTGTTTCAATCATATTAGGTAATATCGATATTGAGAAAAAAAATAATCCACTTAGTTCTTTGGTGTGAATTGTGCTGTCTAGAGATCGGAGGACCAGATGAGTAACACTGTTCAGCGAATCAAATGTTCTAAGTGTTAAGTTATAACAAAACAAAGCAAGCAAAATCTACTCTCGTACCTTCCATGCGATTCATGTGGGGAAGTCGGATTACCACAATCTTCCGGTATCCTACGCTGTTTGGTGAAGTGTTGCCTTCACCTTTTGAGCTTGGACAAATGAACTAATAATGAGGATGCTTTCATTATTGTTGTTTTAATTTTTCTTCTTTCCTCTTTTTTTCTGTTAAGGAATCCTCAGACCATGCTTTGTTGTAGTACTAATCTCTGTCCACTGCTGATTTCAACCACATATCAGGATCTCATATTTCAAGCACACACCATCAAAATAAAATCTTAATGTGACTGCTAGCTACTGTTCATGTTGTGAATACGATCCAGAATACGATATGTTCGTATTTGTATCTGAGCATATTGATACTTGATCTCTGAATTGGCAGACTAGATGCATGGCAGAATAAATAGTGAAAGTTTTTTTTCCTTTCATTTTAATGGTGATCATATATGAAGCCATTAAAAGGCGTTACTGCTAAATAATTGAGTTAATGAGTAGATAGGAACAATTGATACTTTTATGATGCAGATAAAATTTGCACCCTGCAGGAAATTATGAATGGGTCAAGCAGAAGAAGACGTCGGCAGTACGCGGAATGCATGGAGTGTAGTGCACCACATACACACACATATATATGGCCCTCAGCCATGGCCCTCCACACATAAAAGGACATTTAAGTTCCACCTGCAAAAAAAAAAGGAAGAAGAAAAAAACTTTATAGAGCAGCATCATTTTGGCCAATGACACCATTCATTTGCCATCGTTTCGTCACTTGGCTGTGCAAAAATGAGAGCCATGTCAAGGGATGAAATAATGATGTCAGGGGAGAATCAAAGAAGAGGAGAAGAGTTGCAGGAAGGAGACGAAGGAACTGTGCCAAAGGGGCAGGGATGCAAGTAAAATATATACTGAGTATATGGATATAATATTTTGTCCAAGTCAGATAAATGAAAACATCGGACTCTGACACAGACATCAGAACTATGAGTGTTCATAATAAATTACCGTGATGATGAAGTGAAACTTTGTCTCAATATTTTATATTTTCTTTTTGTAGTAGTGAGATTTTTTTATTTCATTTTTATGCCTAATCATGGAAGATATTTGAATCATGCATGGTTGAAGCCAAAATGGATTTGAGACATATATAAAAGATTAATCTATGGGTTAATTGTTGGTAAGGAAGCATAGCAATTAATGCCACTTGGAGCTAAGGAACAAAACGACGCTGTCGAATGCAAACGCGAGCACTGTAAAATATCGCCCACAGGGGCAAAAGATTTAGAAGAATAGTCCGAGTGGAAAAGGAGGTGAGAGGATGGAGTCGGCCATGAGAGCAGTACTACCTGCGGTCCCATGATGCGTAGCCTCCTTTAATACAACTTTTAATGGGGATTAGTTGGGCACCAAGGACCACATTTCCTCCCCTTCATTCTCTCTCCTTCGTCTCCACACCTATCTTTATTCTCTCTCTCACTCTCTCTCATGTATGGTGCATGGTATAGCAGCTGACTACTAGTAGTAATAGAAACAGAGCAGCAGTGGCACAAATCTCTTAAAGACCCTATCCCCCCACCTCTTCCTCTCCCTCCCTCTCTCTCTGTCTTCTTCTGATCACAACCAGAGGGCCAACAGAAACTCATCTGCACAAGGCTGAGGAGGAGGAGGAAGAGGAGGAGGAGAGAGAAAGGGAGTAAAAGAAGAAAGAAGAAAAAGGAGCTCCCTCTTCTGAGAGGATACTATTTTTAAATGTTGAATTAATCAAGAGATGGCAGAGGCTGCCTGCAGAGACTAAGGATCTTCCCGACCAATAGAATTAGACTCCCCTCATGATGTCCTTTTTCCTTGCTCTCCTTTCTCTCTCTCTTAGTATTCCAAGGGGTACTTCATGTACTTGTTTCAGAGTTTAAAGACATGCATCTCGTTTGCTAAGAAGGCAACTGTAAACCTAGATATGTATCAACTACAAGGTAACCCATATAACTTCTGCGTACACAGTTATATGTATATATTCTGCTGCAGTCACTTACTGGTAAATCTCGTGCAGGATAAAGGTGTCAACAGCTTATTACCTGAGCTTCCATATGATGGCCCATCAGTCGGCTTTCGGCGAGTATTTGCCAGAGATCGGCACGTCGTCGATGCATGGTTTGGAGATCCAGGCGGCGGGGATGGACCTGCTAGGGATCCCGTCCGGCAGGCACCAGAACGGTGCTGCTTACCCCATGAGAGGCCTGCTCAGTCAAGACTTCTTGGATGGCGCAGATGCCATGGTGGACCAGGCGTCCGCCGCGCAGCTGACCCAAAGCCTCTCCTTGTCCCTCTCCAAAATTGAGCAATCCGGCGCAATCATCGGAGCATCTCACGGCGCTCTGGACTTGAATGCAACAAACCCTCGCCACATGCAGCAGCAACAGCAGCAGCTCTTCATGGCGCAGGAAGGCATGCGGTTTCATTCGCTTCCATTCCAGCTGAGATACTCCAAGTACTTGATTCCAGCGCAGGAGCTTCTGAACGAGTTCTGCAGCCTCGGGGAGGAGGAGATGGAGAACGGTACCAAGAAGAGGCTGAACAACAAGACAACTCAGTTGGAGGATGGATGGACCCAGTCTCTATCTTCCATGGACCTGCCACAGCTCCAAAAGATAAAAGCCAAGCTACTGTACATGCTGGAAGAGGTCTACTTCTCCCTCTCTCCTTTTCCTCTAATCTCATTCAGAAGAAAAAATATATACATGTTCAAGTTTTGTTGTTAATCACTTTGGTGCTGCAACACATCAAGAAACATATTTATCAATTAATTTTGAATCCTAGTCTCCATTATTGATTTGATGAAAACCTTTTTACAGAAACAAAAACTATTGGAGCACTGTGAATGTATGAACTCTGAACATGTAGAAGTAGAGTAAATTGATGATGGAGTAAATTGACATGTAGTCGATCTTGAGAGATCTGTGAGGTCCAATTATGTGGGTGCTGCTAGCTGCAGGACTAGAGTTACCGTCCAAAATGGTGCTGTGCCAGGGGTAGAGACAGATTGACAGTTTGGGATTCTCCAATTACTTTTAGAAACCTCTATTCCTCTCCTTTCATAGCCATCTAACCTCCTCCCCCCACATTAAATGGAACCCACCAGATACCATCATCTGAACTGTTACCAGTACTACTGCCACAGTTTTTATTATTTATTATACTGCCATCATTTGGCACCTTTCTCCAGTTTTCACCCTGCCATGCTGTAGTCAGAATTTGGCCGGTTTCGATATTTAACCTGTTAAATTGATCAGCCCTGAACATCTTAAAACTTATACGACTACTGATGCTTAATTCTTTCTTATAAACTTTTACTGCCGAAGCTGATAAAAAAATTCATGAAGATGTGTACTGGTATACAGTTGATCTGTGAGTAATTCGTTACGTCGGCATGCAGGTGGATAAGAGATACAGAAGGTACTGTGAGCAGATGAGAACCGTGCGAGAGTCGTTCGAGGCCATGTCCGGGGAGGGGGCGGCGAGGGTGTACTCAAGTTTGGCGTCGAAGGCAATGTCCAAGCACTTCAGGTGCCTGAGGGACGCCATTGCGGCCCGTGCCCGCGCGGTGAAGAAGGTCATCGGGGAGAAGGACCCGGCGCTTGCGAGCGCGTCCGGCGCAGGATCGACGTCAAAGGCCGGGGAGACGCCGAGACTGAAGCTGCTCGACCAGTACATAAGGCGGCAGAAGGCCTTTCAGCAGGGGATGATGGAGCACCACCCGTGGCGCCCCCAGAGAGGCCTCCCGGAGCATGCCGTATCCGTTCTCCGCGCCTGGCTCTTCGAGCATTTCCTCCACCCGTAAGGCCGTGCGCCCTCGTAATTCGTTTTTAGGGCTTCAGTATATGAGATTTTCTACGTTTACGTTGGATAATTTTTCTCATTTAAAATGATACATTTTCTCTATCTTCTACATGTAGCAACTCCAAGCATATGCTCCATATACTTATACTTGCTTGTTTGGCTCTCTGGTGCAGTCGGATATGTTTTCAAAAGTCTGATACATGAGGCAAAGTTGTGCTTCCTGTCTTAGTTATAATATATTAAGGCAATGCGTTCACTTAGTATATTTTTATGATTATAAATATATATATATATATGTATATGTATATGTATTTCATAAATATTGTCCTACTTATAAGCAAAGCCAATTAACCTATATATATCATGTTTCTAGCTCTAAGTAATATTTTGTAGCAACTTTTTTATTTCTTTGTTTCTTAACTTCTTTGTTTTTCAATTTGTTGAATCAGGTATATATATATATATATATATATATATATATATATATATATATATATATGTATATGTATATCATAAATATTGTCCTACTTATAAGCAACGCCAATTAACCTATATATATCATGTTTCTAGCTCTAAGTAATATTTTGTAGCAACTTTTTTATTTCTTTGTTTCTTAACTTCTTTGTTTTTCAATTTGTTGAATCAGGTATCCCAGTGACATGGATAAGCATATCTTAGCCCGCCAAGCTGGTCTTTCAAGAAGCCAGGTAAAATATTCTTTGTAACATTCTCTCTCTCTCTCTCTCTCTCTCTCTCTCTCTCTCTCTCTCTCTCTCCAATCAACTCCACTAAATAACATTACTCTCTCTCTCTCTCTCTCTCTCTCTCTCTCTCTCTCTCTCTCTCTCTCTCTCTCTCTCTCTCTCTCTCTCTCTCTCTCTCTCTCTCTCTCTCTCTCTCTCTCTCTCTCTCTCTCTCTCTCTCCAATCAACTCCACTAAATAACATTACTTAGCAACAAACAAATTCCGCTCTCATGTTATATATAATACTTCAAATTATTTTATGCATAAAACAAGCATGAATGCGAAAGTTCGGCAATAACTGTTTGTGATGTACGTACGTTGCCGCAGGTTTCCAACTGGTTCATAAATGCGAGGGTGAGATTGTGGAAGCCAATGGTGGAGGAGATGTACACGGAGGAACTGAAGGAGATGGAAGGGGACGGCAATACCAGCAGCCATGCAGCAGGCGGACGTGACCAGGACTGCAGCAATCCTAACCCTAACCCTAGCGTTGATCAGAAACCCTCCCAAGTGCAGCTGCTCAGCAACGACGTTTCCGACTCGCTCTCCTCCGTCATAAACAGTGGCACCCATCAAGAGCACCAGCAACAAAGGATGCAAGCCTCTAGGGGTGATCAGGGATTAGGCGTCATGAGCAACTTAGACTTCTCCTACGGCAACTATGGAAGCCAGCAGGGCGGCACAAGGAACGGCGTGTCATTAACGTTGGGCCTTCAACAGCACTCCGGGGATCCAAGCACGAGTTTGGCAGCCTTCGCATCGTCAACTCCGAAGTCACAGCATTCGTCTTTTGATCTGCTCCACAGATCAGGACGCGTGGAGGACGCAGAGGTGCAGTTCGCCCTTTTGGACTGGGAGACCCAAAACCTAATTCCATACAGGAACATGATGCTGCATGACTTGGCCGGGAACGCGATACGTTAATTAATTAGGATAAAACGCCCATGCATGCAAATATATAGCTGGAGATGTATTAAGGTAGGGAACATAAACACCTTAGATATTGCCACAGTACAATTATTGTTAAGCATTTTAATTTTATTTTCCTTTTGGCATGCATGTAAACTACTCTTATGGCATTGATGGGTGTCATATACTACTCTCATTATTAGTGAAAGGAAAATGTTGTGGAAAACATTTTTCTCCTTAAGTACATGTGACTGGTCGCATGCATGACATCAAAATTTGATCCCTTGAGTATTTAAAACAAACAATTAATTATATGAATAGATAAGATGTTTATATTGAATTATATTATACAATTCATTGCGGGGGAGGGGTCATATTACTAACAATCTCAACTTAAATTACTTGAATCAACTACATTATCTTGTTTATTTTACTTTATTTAAATTTGTTTACTGTGTAGATTGTCTATCAATTGAGATTGGCTACACTACAAGAAAAACGTCTAATTAGCAATGGCATAATCCCTTGCTATGTTGAATATAGCGAGGTATCTACAAAAGATTTATTTCCCTTATAGTTCTGAGCCTTCATATTTTGTGAGGAGATTGGTCTCTTGTAGATTTCTGGCATGAGTTTAGTGAGGCCTTTCTTTCTCACAATAATTGCCTAAGAATATTTCTCCCTCGTCAGTCCTCGCTAATGTCCCTTGTCATTTTGTCAGCAGACTCACTTATTTATGACAGATTAATTAATCCTCGGCGGTCCTTGCAAAAGTCTCTCGTCAATTATCTAATTTATTTTTCTATTTGCAATGGAATAGCTCTAGCTAATTGAAATCAAATTCAATATATGAAATTTTAATATTTGAATATTTACCATTCCTATTGAATGATATTTCAATTATAAATGTTCTCAAGTAAAAAAATTATAAAACATCTTAAGTAATAACACAATTTGCCACATGGTATAGAACCAACATAGAAATGATATATCTTTCAACTTAAGTAATCAAATTTAACATTTAACAAAATTTAGACTTCATACAAAGCATTCTATGATGTAAGTTATAAATCATCAAAATATAAGATGCTAAGCCATAGAGCATCAAAGTATAAGATGCAATCATAAGTGCAATTTCCAAAAAACTACTTTTACACATATATGCTTAAGGTTATTTTCTACACATCCTCAAACATAGAGTCATTGTTAGCACATGGGTGATGAATGCCTTGGTGAGCAGGTTAAGGCATTAAGTGACTAGATATCATTGTATAGGAGGAGGATCTCCATCTAAATTCCCACTTAAGTGCCAATCTAAACTTTATTTTATATCTACTTCTTTCACTCTCACACAAATCATATAAAATAACTATATAATTGCAACCACAACAAAAAAGAAATATACTTATTTTGAATATTATTATTAGGTGCAACAATTATTTTGAATATTACATGTATTAATATTTTTGTCATTATTTTTATATTAAAATATATATTTATTTAATTTTATGAGTTTTTTATTTGATTTTAGTAAAATTATATAAAGTTTAACTTGACATTATTAATAAAGGTTATGCTACCGAAAAATATATATTACCCCATAATCTTATACTATAAGAAAATAATACTATTTGAATTAATTAGAGAGATTACTTGTGTATATTAATGATAATTCAATATGAAATTATCTTTTTGTTAAGCAGATTAATAATGTGAAAATATAGTACAGTAATATATGTCTTCTCAATTTCTTTTCTTTAATAGGATCTTTTTATCTTTTGATCATTCTTAAATAGCAAAAAATAAACATAAAAATAATTAAATCACTAATCAATTATATATATATTAATTCATTTATTTCTAGTTGAATTTGATATCGATAATTAAATTTGACAAAATTGAATTTATATAATTAGATTAAAAACTATAGAATCGGTTTGTTACTTCTAATTAAATATTTTTAATCATATAATTATTATTTAATATATAAATATATTAATTATTGATTATACATATTAATTAATATTATGATTTATATTTTATATTATTTTAGTATCGATCAAACCTAAACCCGGTAACATATCTGAGTTGAAGTGCAATTCGAATCTTACAGCATTGCTCCCCGTCTCATATTCAAGGTCGAAGATGGGAATCTTTTCACCCGACCTTTGAGGAGCTCAACCCTTGAAATAATATTGTGTCATTATATATATATATATATAGAGAGAGAGAGAGAGAGAGAATAAATGAATACATGCGACTACATAATTATATATTCTTAAATGTGCATTAAAAATTTATTTCACAATGAAAAATGAAAATTTCATTACAAATTATATATATATATATATATATATATATATTCAGATAAGTTATTATTTATATTGAATATTTTTTGACCCCCTAAGATTTCGCTGTATAACATTAGATGCCTGTTCTATATATTACCTTTGTTCGCACTTGATTGCATCTTATTTTTATATAGAGGCTAAAGTGTAATATATGTATATGGGTGTGGGTCATATATGGAGCAATCTGAAGATACCGAAACGCTTATTTATGTTTTGACTATATATGTATTTATGGATCACACCCCCAAAAATGCCTAGCTTGTTTTTTTCTGCCGGTACCTATTTTATATATATGTGTGTGTGTGTTCATGAACCTCAATATAGTCTCCAGCAATTAAGCTTTGACAATTAATGCATCCAAATTGATCTTGCTTCACTTCTAAGAAAAATCTAGGGTATACCAATATGAAACGGTCTAATTTAGGTACCAAATGGCGTCTGTCACGAACTCGTTAATTGTAATTAATTCGCGAGAAGGATGGACCAATGATCCATACCCAGCCCATAAGACCTTAATTAAGAAAATGGATGCAATTATTTATGAAAGATTGATAGCAATCATACAGCCAAGTGTTTATTTGTTAAATGTCTCCTTTCTTTTCTCCAAGTTCAAAATTTTCCACGTTGGAAAACGACGTTGAAAGAGACCTGACAGAGACATTGGTTGAAGAAGAAAAAAAAATCTGATTGCAGGTTTGCCAAGCATGCATGATCAGAAACTTATGGGGAGAGATATGTAGGTAAGAGTTTGGATGAGATCACAATTAATAATTCGTGACTTGGAATCAAGATCTTGACTCGTGCCAGGGCAATTTATATATTGAAGCTATATCCAGAGTAAAGACACAGGAAGCTGCTGATTTTTTTTGCCTTTAGAATCATGCTGACATGTTCGATTACAGATCAAAATACATCTTAAATTTGAAATAAATATATACATATAATATTCTTTCTGGAACTTTATTGACAATCGGAAACCATGACAAAAAAAAAGACTGACTACACAAGTGGTACAGAAAGAGTAATCACGAAAATAAGCAGAAGTTGCATAGATTGTTTAAAAGAACAATACTGCTGCCAGATAACAGAGTGGAGTGTGGACAGGTCTGTGGATGGACATATACATGCTCGAATTCCAGACAAAATAATAATATTGATTGCTACAAAGAATATCCATGAAAAAAACATCAAGATCCTAATGTGAACATATCAAGAGAGATTAATGCACTAAATAAAAACGAGAATAAGAACTTGAGGAAAATTTTAAGAGTCCAGGAGAAAAGAAGGATGCACAAATTATAAACTAGATCTCTTTTTCTCCGTTCCATTCAGATGACAAACGAGTAGCTGTCTGCCAACACCAAAAAATGAAAAATAGTAGCTATGACAAACTGACCTTGCAGGTCTAAAAAAATTACATTCAAAGACTCAACAAAAGAAAATAGCTCGTCTCTACTTTATGCTAAGCTTCGCCTTCATTCAGTTCACTCTGAGAATATGTACAGTTGTACACTGACGCTAAAGAAACCATGGACATTTCCTCTTGCCATTCTACTTCATCATCATGTATGAAAAATGAAGAATCTTTTGTATTAAAATCATAGTTCACATCGCCAATTCGTGTCACCTTTTGCCTGTGGTAAGAAATGAATGAAAAAATGAAAGGACAAAGATCATGAGGTGATTCAGTTGAAGGAAATAACAGCCATTACTTCCTAGTGCATAGCTAACTATTGATACGCTTTTGGTAAGGTCAGTAGCATCGCAACGTTTGATTCTTTAGCATGGCTTCTGTAAGACCAGATGTGCATAGTTGATACTTCATCAACTGTTCGATGCTTTAGTAGGCATACCTATTGCATGTAACATAACATAAATCAGCTAGATGTCGACTTGAACATGTTAAATTTTGGTATGACAACATTGATAAACAGTTGTGTTGTATAAGATAAATCAAAGAGATGCTAGGAAAATCATGAGGATGTGAAGAATATTTAACTTTTATCAGCAAACATGATTGTTGTCATACGCTTTAAAATTTTTTTACTATGCATTTTAAGACGAATTTACACTGCAAAAATAGTGTTGATGTTACATGACATTCAACTGACAACAAGTCATACCATCAAGTACTGTACATGCCTAACCAACAAGTGATTAGAACCCCTCTAAGGAGAGATGAAGTGAACCAAACTCAAAGAGCACATTTATTGGGAGGAGGTAAAACCATAATATTCCCAACTCTTACTAGATTAGTCAGGGCAATTGGGCTTCCAGATGTCAGGGTTTACATTGAAAAAATATTGTAGACACTCAACAAACTCCGGATAGAAAGTGGGAGAAATATGACAATTCAAGAAAATACTTCTAGTAATTTAATACTTTTTTAGGGGGTTTGGTGCTTATTTTGAAAGGGTATGTTGCATATACTACAAGACAAAGAGAAGTCATTACCGTACTACAAATCCAGTTTGCATGACCAACATTCTGCCATCTCAAAATTATTAAGGCCCAAACTGCTCCACTGTCCACACATAAAATCTCATCAAGAAAGCTTCTGATATCAGATCATATTGCTAATAGTCATGTTTAGTGTTCCTTTTCTGAGTGGCTGAGAGCAGTTAATTGGTGGTAAATATCTTCCATAAGTGTCTCCCTGAAGCTGTAGCAACAATATTGCAAAATATGTTAGTTACAAAGCCAAGGAAAATTCAACAACAGCACAAAGACGCAACTTGTCAAACAACACATGATGACTTCAACGAATACGGCATATCAGTTTCTTGTTCTGGACATCAGCAGCTTATTCCCCATAAGGTGTCCTTCTCTAACTTGCATTTTCACCCCATCCTAAAATTTGAAAGTTTTCATGAAAGAGAAGAAAGAGGATACCATCAGATTGATAATAGTTAAAAATGAGAATCATTCACACTTTTGCTTTCGATCTAAATATCTACAATTTGAAATACATGGGATGCCTTTCTAGTCACAATTTTACCCCTCAAAAGAAACAATGGATCCCTCAACACTGATTCAAAATTCCAATGCAGCCAAAGCAATCAAATATCACTTTTATAATTCAGTGCACACCTTGTTATGCTACCTCATGCTTGTACCAATGAAGCCCGAAGTAAAGCATGTCATACAAAGTCAATTTCCTAAATATACACAAGAGACAAGAGGGAGCCCATGGACAATCCTTCATTCATGTTATCAAATGGTGCCCAAATTTGCCCTATAGAAACAATTTCTAGAAGAACAAACCCACATCATATATTGTCCCTTTACCTGTCCAAGAATTAGTGCTAGATAACAACAAAAGAAAAATAAAATCTATAACCACAAAAAAGTGGATGTGTAAATCTCTACGCGTGTAAACATAAAGAAATACTAATAATTTTGAGGTGTAAGAAAAGTGGTGAATGCTGATAAAATGCCTTTAGTTCTATATACAAAAGGTCACTTTCGGCTAGCCGGCATACCAATAAATAAATACAAAAAATGATGTGTAAATCTGAACATAAGAAATTACTAACAGTTTTTAGCGTAAAAGAGGTATAGTTGTAAGGAATAGTGTTACCAGCTTTGGAATTTACGCGGCTGCCCACATTCCTCTGAACACATTGCTAAAGGCAGATAAAAATAATGCAAGAATAAATTAATTTGCATAACCAAAACTGCCCCTGCAGAAACTCTCATTCCATCGATCGTTTCAATTTAGAAATGTCGAGACCTCAAGGAAGGCATACAGTTTGCTCCAGAAATACTTCTGACAGCTTAAATTTCAGCAAACACGCGAAGGTCTCCAACATGAAGAACACGAATAAGAAGCAAGATGATGTTTTCTCTCTTAGACCGAGCAACGGACATCGAGTACGCACCGGAATCCTGACCCCTGCGCCTCCCTAACGCCGGCAGCATTCCCGAGGTTCTGGAGCATATCGACGTTCCGGCGGTGGGGAGAAACATCGAAGTATACACACCTTACTAAAGCTGTCGCCGGAGGCGGACGCCCGTATCCGGCGTCAGCAGCTCTCGGCGCCACCCCTAGGGAATGAACCAAAAGGACGATCATATAGAGGCTCCCGTCGCATTGTCCCATTGGCAATGCGTTGTAATCAGATAGCATAGCATTTTGTTCCGGCCATAAAGCGGTAAAGCCCTACTCCAAACCACAACGGGTCCGATACGGACGCTTTCTGGTTCGTAACATTGTGGCCTGTGGAAAACAAGAGTGTAGTGCGCGCTCGTCACTCCCACACCCAGAGGTTACCAGATCGAATCCGTCCGTGCTCTTTTATTTTCAATATTTATTTTCTTTAGACATTTTGTGACAGAAAAAAAATTTATTTTCAATCTTTATTTTCCTTAGTCTTCCTGTTGTGACAAAAAAAAAACATTGTGGCCTGTGAATTCGTAACATTGAGCTTAGCAGTCCATTTTTTTCCGACTTTCGATTATTTTATCGGTTGTAATTCATAAGCCTTGCTAATTGCTACAAGCCTTCAACTCGTAGCACGATGCTACAGAATTTAACGCCCCTATGTAGACGATCCAACTAAAGAAAGGCAACTAATGCTCATAATATCTCGGAAATTTTAAATATTGGTATTAGGCTCGCAGGTCTCCCATTTGTGTGTGTATATATATATATGTGGTAGAAGGTGTGTCCAAGAGAGACCTGACAAAGTCATCTTGCTCTATCCAAATCATTTTTATATGCATCATCACGATTCACGGCTACAAACAATAAAATCTACATTCAAATTCAGAGAAGCAGAATTTTGGGATTAGCTTCTCCTTCCTCGGCTCATTTGTAGAGACCATGATACTTCCTACAAATTAAAATTCTTGGAGTAGTTATGTACATGTACCAAGGTTCTAAGAAACCATGGGCTTTTCCGCTTGCCATTCTACCTCTTCATCAAAATGTGTGAAAAATGAAGAATCTTTTGTCATGAACTCATAGTTCAAATCGCCAATTTTTGCCGTCTTTTGCCTGTGGTAAGAAATAAACGAGAAAAAAAAAAGAAGACAATGACTCAGTTGAAGGGTAAACAAGCAGCAAGCAACCCTTACAAAATCAACTACGAATGAGCATTCGACAAGGCAGTGGCATTACCACATTTGATCATTTAACATGGCTTCCGTAAATCCGAATGCTCGCAGTTCATCAACAGTATGATGCACTAGCAAGCTATACCTATTGCAAGGAACACAAAGAGAAGAAGTTAGCTGCACCTTACCTGAACACATTAAATTTTGGTTATAGGAAAAAGTGAAATCTATTGTTTGTGCAGGAAAGACAACAAATGCAAAGAAAATCATGAGGGGAATCTTAACACAAAACTTTAACTTTTATCAGCAAAATGATTGTGTCTACCCATTTAAGAAAAATATTAATAGAAACAGAATAATGTTTATTTTACATGACATTCCAGGTCCAGTAAGTACATCATCGAATACTATAATGCTCAACATGCGTAGGGTAGAAATTGAGGGCAAGATGAAAAGTCATGAAAGTACAGGGATGGACATAAAAACACAATAGAGTCACAGATGTCTAAGTCGGGAACTATCACAAAAAAAAATTTAGATGACACAGATAGGTAACATGGGTATATTGTCGTACACAGATCTTATAGGAGTCAAATATGTTACAACATATGTAGGAATTATATATGACATTGCATTAGGCTGGTATCAAAATGCCTTTCACATTCTTTTCTGGTGGAACATGTCGACCTAATTAGTCATCTCTTTGAACTCATTTTTTCCAACAAAGTAGAGCAACATTGTGAAATTTGGAGACTCGGTAAAATAAAATGGCTTAATCATTGGTTTTAGTTTGATTTATATTTGAATGTTGTTAGACTGAGGCCTAAATCTTATATTCACATAATCAGCAGTAAAATAGCTTCCTATAGTACAATGATGCCACAACTTATGAAGATAGACAGTATGGAAAGCAGAGGTCTTTTTTCTTAGTTTTACACAATGCACAGATTCTCAGAACTTTTTTATGTATAAGAGCCAGCTGTAGATATTAATATATTATATTCAGCTCTGTTTATCATTCGCTATGTTCGCTTTGGCCCTTTTTCTATTAAACAGATCACGGAGTCACCAATGAAATCACAACAGCGAAGGCATAGTTGCAGAAAAGCCAAAGAATCCATAACTATCTTTTTAGAAATAACATGGTCTTCGTGGAATATGTATCCATCAAACTTCCTTGCCTAAATATATAAGGGATTATTGCACCTTCAGAGCACCTTCCGCTCTGAAGAAATGTTGAGCATATCTCAATCGTTGATCTAGTAATTAATACTGATCAATGGATCTGATCATAAGTGATTAAATCTCATCATTTAAAAATATCATTTATCTAATCCATCGATCAACGGATTAAGATACGCTCAGGTGCTCCGGAGGTAAATCAATTTTCAATTTTTGTGTTTTCCAGTAAGATGTTGATCCAGAATGATCAGTATATATTCATGCAAGATCAGGAATAAGAGCTTCCAACAAGTAAAATTACAATTTTTTTTTCTCATTTTGAAACCTTCTATTGTAATTTACTAATTACAAAAGAAAAAAGAGCTTCAAAGTAACATCCTGCTCATGTTATATGACAAAGAGTACTTATTACCTTCCTCCAAATCCAGTTTGCATAACTAACATTCCTCCATTTTCAAAATTATTAAGGCCTTCAAATTGTGTCACGGTCCACTTATACCATCTCATTAAGAAAACTCGCAATGTCAGACCATGTGATACAATTACCAGGTTCATGTTTGGTGTTTGTTTACCAGGTGGCTGAAAGCGGCCAATATCAATATCTGCCCTAAGTGTCTCCCTAAAGCCTGTAGCAGTAACACTGCATAAATATGAAGCTATGCAGCTCAGAAAACTTCACTTACAAAACAAAGAGTAACTTGCCAAACCACACATATCAGATTCTTGACAAACCTGTTATTCGGTCATAAACATCAGCAGCTGATTCCCCATTAGGGAACCTGTAGAAGAATCGACCATAGCGTCGACGAACTTCTTTCTCCACTCGCATTTTCTCCCTGTCCTGAAAATTACCTTTTCCATGCACAGGTGCGAGGAAGAGGATAGAATTAGATTAACCAATAGTTATGTCCAATGCATCCTCATTAATTGAATCAATTAGCTTCTTCTTGTAATCACAACATAACTGATTTAATCAATGAAATTTTCTGTGAAGCAAAAATCCTATTAAGCCTATCTCTTATGTACAAATAGTGAAAGTAATGCCCATGGATAATCTTCCAGGTATGTACCCAAGTTGCACCCAAATTAGTCCTCAGGAACTTAAAAATGCCTTAACGGAGACTGTTAATAGCTTACCTCTGTGTATTTTACCACGAGCTACACAATATAATTCTCAGCGATAATCACAGTTCATATAAATTATATGTCTAAGTATAAAAATTTATTTGCAGAACCAGAAAATAGACCCCTATCATTCTATCAAAATGCTCAAGCTATTAACTGTTCCAAGTTTGAACTTTAGGAATACGAAGAACTAATGATTCTTAAAATAAACTGATTGAAGCATGCAATTTGCTCCAGAAGCACCTCAACCTCCTAATTTCAGCAAATCCACGAAAGGACTACTCCTACACAAATTAAGAACAAATATACGAAGCAAGATTAAATTTTCTCTTAGACCAAACAACACGTACCGAAATCCTGCTCCCGGAGCCTCGGCTCCTCCCTAACGCCGGCGATCCTGGAGAGCTCGAAGGCCTTCCCGAGGCCCTGGAGCGTCTCCAGGGTCCGGCGGTAGGGGGAAACGTAGAAGTAGACCTTCCAGTCGTCAGCGCCGTCGCCGGAGACCAGTTCCCGTATCCTCCGTCCGCAGGCCTCGGCGTCGCGCCAACCCTTGGTAGTGAGCCCGATCCTGGGGTCCGGGACGCGGGTGTAGGCGCTCTCGTCCACGTTCCCCTCGCTCTGGCCGTGGCGGACGAGGATGATCCGCCGGGGCCTTGGGCACGGCGGCGCCATCGTCCTCTCCGGGAAGAGCGCCTCTGTCATCCGAGGCGGCGGCGGAGGCGCGCGGCGCCGCCCGAGGGAGTCCTCGCAGCAGCGGAAGCGCGGCAGCGTCGGGGCGCCCAGCGACGCCATGAAGATTTTATTAGATTTGGAGGGGTTTTCTCTCGTTGGCTTGATTTTAACGCTCCGTTACAAAAATTGTTTTTAGTAGTGATATATTACCCTCTATGTATTGTTTTAGTGCAGATATATTTATACACATATTTTTGGTAACCCGAAAAAATTTATTAAAATTAATATATAGTACAAGATAAAGCGAGAGGTGCAATATATCTGCATTTGTGTGGTGGAGCGAACTCGAACTATGACTTGGGCTTTGTTTTGTGGCTTCAATTCACAGCAAATTGATGCGTATTTTTCGTTCGATGCACTGAATTCTAGCACTCATTTTATCATATGACATAATTATGTTTTATTATTGTCGACTAAACTTGATTAAATGGTAAGGCGATGACAAAGTATACGACGGTTCAAATAGTTTCAAAATCTATAAAGATAACAAAACTAATTTGCAAGTGATTTAGGAGGAAACTTTAAACGCCATAAAATATATAAAATGTTCTATGTAAGTCCAACTATTCAGATGCTGTGGCAAGAGTGGACTTGAGATCTTGTGTATAAGTAAAGTGAGGTACATTAGTGTGTAGTGTGTTTACGTGTGTATTTTGGTGTCCATTCAAAGTTTTATACATGTTATTTTGTTAGTGATTTTGGTTTAATTAATAATCAAAATCTCTACAAATAATATCAGAGCAGGTTGGGCCGTGGGGTGATTCCGTCAATTCGAGGTTTTGCCAAAGTAAATTATGTGGAGACTTTACCAGTTCGAGACGGTGCAAGAGAAGCCACGAGAAAATTCTGCGGGAGCAAGTTGGTAAAGAGGATAATTAAAAAAAATTTCTGTCGGTGCACAATCTGATATTGTGAAGCTTACTAGTCTGGGACTACACTAACTTGAGTGATATAGAAGTGTTCACCAAGTCATTATGACAGATTTCGAATCATCGGTAAGCTCCCTAGAAAAACTCAATCATAGCAATTGTAATAATTGAAGTATTCGTATGCAGTATTATTTGAAAGGGCAAAATCTATGGAGCATTATTGGCGGAAATGAGACTACACCACCAACAAATCCAGAAGAACTAAAGAAATGGGAGTGCAAAGTTGGAAAAGCCATGTACGTGCTGGCGACTTCAGTGGAGGATGATTTCTTTCAGAAGATTAGAGACAAAGAGACACCAAATATGCTTGGGACACTTTGGTCACACTCTTTATGAAGAAAAATGATGCGAAATTGCAGCGCTCGAAGAATGATCTGATTTCCATGAAGCAAGGTGACATGCTGAGAGTCAATACTTCTTCAAGGTGAAATTTATATGTGATGAAATTGCTAAGCTAGATCCACAAAATGTTATTGCTGAAATAAAAATGCGTACAATTATCATTCATGATTTGCATTCTAAATATAATAGTCTCATCACTGCTATTAGAGGTTGGGCACAAGAATCAACTCTCACAAAAATGGAGAGCATCTTGTCCAACCAATAATATATGAATGTTCAGATATCCAAAATCTCAATAAAGGATGATGATAAGGCTTTATTCATCAAGAAAAAGCCTTCAAATACTGAGAAAGTCGTAAAGAATTACGATAGTAGAGAAAATCATAAGGCGCGACAACAAGGTTGCCCAAAATGTGGACGAGAAAGAGGTCCACAATGAGGGGGAGCTTACCGAGGCGCACACAAAGAAGATCAAGAGGAGAAAAAATATCATCGACAAGATGTTCGTTGCTACAATTGCAAAAAGAAATGTCACTATGCACATGACTGCTGGCACAAGCGTGGGGAAGGAAATCCAGCCACTTCTCATGACAATGGAAGTGAAGAGGAATGAGATCTCGAAGCTGCACTTGCAATAGAAGAGATCGCCCCCAGCTACGAAGAAGAACCTAAGGAAGCAATGGAGCTTACGATGATCAGTATCAAGGAGCCTTTCAAAGAAGAAACAATTCTCATCGCATCGGACAATAGAGATATTAACTATCATAATGATTGGATAGTTGATTCTGATTACTCGAAACATATGACAGGAGATGAAGAGAAGCTCCGTAACATGTTGGAATATAAAAGTGATCGTATGGTGGTGACGGCAAACAACGCTCGATTGTCAATCACTCATATCGACAAGGCAACAGTAGTTCCTCGATTTGGATCACATGAGGTGGAGATGTATTATATCTACCATGTGCTGGGTATGTCGAAGAACTTATTATCAGTTTCTCAACTTACTTCTTTCAGCAATTATGTAGTATTTGGATCAAAAGAGGTCAAAGTTTATAAGAGTTTAAGACTCACTGCTCCATCAATAATGGAAGGAAAAAGATTAGAGTCTGTCTATGTAATGTCTGCTCAAGAAGCATACATAGAGAAAATAAGAAAAAATGAAATAGCTGATCTTTGGCATGCAAGGCTCGGACATGTTAGCTATAAAAGGCTAAAGGCAATGATGAATAAGTCCATGGTGAAGGGACTTTCTTGCCTATATGTCCGAGAAGATATTGTCTATGCAGGTTGTCAATTCGGTAAAGCTCATCAACTACCTTACAAGGAGTCGAAGTTTAAAGCCAAGGCACCATTGGAGCTAGTGCACTCTGATATATTTGGTCGCGTGAAGCAATCATCTGTCCGTGGATTTTGCTACATGATTACCTTCATTGATGACTTCTCAAGATACGTCTGGGTGGACTTCATGAAAGAGAAATCTGAAGCACTGTCGAAGTTTAAAGAATTTAAAGAGAAGGTCGATAAGGAGCTCAATCGGAAGATTCAATGCTTGCGCACAAATAATGGAGGAGAGTATACATTAGAGGAATTCTCTGAGTATCTACGAGCATGTCATGTATGTCGTCAGCTCACCTGTCCTAACACACCACAACAAATGCATGGCTGAGAGGAAGAATCGCCGTCTAACAGAAATATGCAAAAGCATGCTGCATGCAAAAAATGTACCTCTACGATTCTGTGTGGAATGTATGAAGACAGTTGTGCATGTCATTATTAGGCTTCCTCAAGCAAAGCTTGGATTTGTCTCACCATATGAGAAGTTATAAAAGACCAAGACCACGGTGAGTCATTTCCATGTCTTTGGATGTGTTTGCTATGTTTTCATTACAAATAATCTTCGTATTAAGTTCGATAAGAAGGCAATGCGTTGCATATTCATTGGATATGATAGTCAACGAAAAGGATGGAGATGTTGTGATCCAACAACCAGACGAATTCACATCTCTCGAAATGTGATGTTCGATGAAGCATCATCTTGGTGGCCTTCAAGGGATGCAACATTGCCCAACACAAATGATATTGAAGAAAATATTCAAGTTCAAGTCGACGAGTTAACAAGAGAAGCACTTCGTTCTATTAAGGAACAAGAAGAAAGGGAAGTCTCAAAGAAGAAAAAGAGCCCATGGCAAACTGGAGAACGACAAAGAACTCCTGAAGAAGAAAGGCCAAGTTAGATAGAAGATCCAGTGATCGAAGAAGATTCTCCAGCGCCAAGGAGATCAAGCAGACAATGAAGACCTAATCCAAAATATGCAAACGCAACATTAATTGAAGATGTCGGGGAGAAAGAGCCTAACACATTCGAGGAAGCATCCAAGTGTCAAAAATGGATGATAGCAATGGAAGAAGAGATCCAAGCCCTACATCAAAATGAGACGTGGGATCTAGTTCCAAAGTCAAGCGACGTACAACCTATATTTTGTAAATGGGTCTACAAGCTAAAGAGAAGGCCCGATGAATCCGTCGAATGATACAAGGCTCGTCTTGTAGCCCGAGAATTTTTTTCAAAAGTATGACTTTGATTATGAAGAGACATTCAACCCAATAGCAAAGATCATCACGGTACGTGTCTTAATGGTTTTAGCTGCAAGCAAATCATGGAAGTTATGGCAAATGGATGTCAAGAATGCATTCTTGTATGGAGAGTTAGATCATGACATTTATATGGAGCAACTTTAGAGATTCGAATCTATTAATCATTCAAGTTATGTATGTAAATTGAAGAAGGCATCATATGGGCTCAAGCAAGCACCAAGGGCATGGTTTGGAAAAAACGTGGAATTCTTGAAGCAATGTAGTTATTCGATGGCGCCAATCGATTCCAGCCTATTCGTGAAGACTCAAGAAGGAAAGTTATCAATCGTGCTAGTCTATATTGATGATTTAATTATTACAGGAGACGATGACAAGGAGAACTATCAAATTCGAGAGAATCTCTCTATGCGCTTCCAAATGAAGGATCTTGGTGAGCTAAAACACTTTCTTGGTCTCAAGTCAATTCAACAAAAGAAGTGTTGTTCTTATGTCAACATAAGTATGCTCAAGATCTATTTGAAAAATTCGGAATGCTTGATTGTAAGCATATCTCAACACCGATGGAGGTAAATGCAAAGTTATGTTCTACCAAAGGAAAAGAATTAAGTGATACAACAATGTATAGGCAATTGGTGGGGAGCCTAATATATTTGACGTTGACACGACCGGATATCACACATGATGTTGGAGGTGTTACCAGATTCATGCAAGAGCTAAACCTCATCTTGAAGCAGCTCGACGAATCTTAAGGTATATCAAAGGCACAATCAACCATGGAGTATTCTATAAGAAGAATATATCATGTACCTTGAGTGGCTTATGTAATGTTGATTATGCTGGAAATCTTGATACATGACGTTCTACTACTGGCTATATATTTAGCTTCGGATTTGGAGCTATATCATGGTGCAGTAAGAGGTAACCTACTGTATCCTTATCAAGTACGGAGGCAGAATAGAGAGCAGGTGCAATGGCAGCCCAAGAGTGCACATGGTTAGTACAACTACTGAAGGATTTACATCAGCCAATTGATTCAACGGTTGAGTTATATTGTGATAATCAATCAGTAATTCGCTTAGCTGAAAATCTGAAGTTCCACGCACGCACAAAGCATATAGAAGTTCACTATCATTTTCTTCGAGAAAAGGTACTACAAGAAGATATCAAACTAATATATGTGAGGACACAAAAGAAAGTTGCTGACACACTAACTAAAGGACTTAATAGCAACAAATTTGAAGAGTTTCATAAACAGTTTGGCATGACATCAAGAACATCTGTAAAAGAAAACTAAGTCGGTGCTGAGGGGGAGTGTTAAACAACAGCACCTCTAGAGATTTCTAGGTGCAAAGCTTTGCCCACAAAATCCATCTTCATAGAGTTTCCATGTGCCCAAAAACTAGTGACTAGGCTCTAATCCATTGGCCAATAGCTGATGGTTTATTTTTTAAACCATGTCCTTTATTGCCTATAAATAGGCATGCCAAGTCCTCATTTGTATCATCAATAAGTGAAGTGTGTGTGTGGTGAGATAGAGTGTGCAGTGTGTGGTGTGGTCTCTTTAGTGTATGTATGTGAGTGCTTAGTGAGGTGTGTTGCATAGTGAGTAGTGAGTGTCAAGTATTAAGCAAGGTGGCAAGAGTGTACTTGAGGTCTTGTGTTTGAGTGAAGTGAGGTACATTAGTGTGTAGTATGTTTACGTGTGTATTTTGGTGTCCATTCAAAGTTCTATACATGCCATTTTGTTAGTGATTTTGGTTTAATTAATAATCAAAATCTCTATACTTTATTTATTTAAAATCACTAAATATCTCTATCTTATCTTATAATATTTTTTACCTTCACTTTATAAATAATAATCAATCCATCATAATTAAATATCTTCTTATCTTTTAAATTTAATTTATACCATTTTTTATATTTGATTTTTCTTTACAATCATAATAATTCAATTAATTTTGTCATTAATATCATTATTACTCTTGTTCATAATCAACAACAGTTTTGCATTGAAGAACTACACTTAAAAATAGTATTATCTTCGTAAATTAATTGTTTTTAACATTAATTATAAATTTTTATATCAAAATATTAAAATAAATTAAATATAAAAATATTTTATTGATGTAAAAAAAATTAAATTTTGCTTTAGGCCTCCCATTCTCTTGAGTCGGCCCTGTCATTCATCTCTCGAAGTTGATAGAAGTTTGGAACACCTTGCAACTTATGTTGGTGTTTCATCTCATATAAAAAAACTTACACTAAATACATCTCTAAAAGATGAAGAAATGTTGCAACCTTCTCTCTTTCTCTAAAAAACTAAATATATAGCTGAGCAACTTGATGGTACATGATACATACTATCTTCCGCCAACTTCAATACCATAAATTTCAACAATTGGACCTAGCTACAATGATGTTGTTGCTTCACTTGCAATGTAACATATTAATAAATCATTATATTCACACTTGCACTAGCTATGAACTATTCTAAAGCATAAAATAATCCGCTCAACTACAATGCAAACAATACCCAAAGACAATCCAAGTCTCTCCTACTGAACACTATCATCCTTTCCTTATCTCCAGAGGTCAAGGGCATAGCCCATACAAATATAAGTATCACCATCCGGACACCATATACCAATCATATCAGTAGCGTCCTTACTTTAACTATAATGCATACTTATCATATCATCTCTCAAAGTTGATTGAAGTTTGGAACACCTTATGCCTTGCATTGGTGCGTCAGCCCATACCAAAACCTTACAACAAATGCATCTCTAAAACATGAAGAAACGTGACAACCTTGTCTATAATTTTCCCCAACAAACTAAATATATTTTTGATAACTTGGTGCTATAAATTTCAACAACTTGGGCATGACTATAATGATGTTGTTGCCTCACTTGCAATGTAGCATCTTAATAAATCATGATATTTACACTTGCACCAACTATGAATTATTCTCGAGCACAAAATAATCTACCCAAGTGCAATGCAAATAATGTCCAAGGACAACCCATGTCTCTATATTGTGGTTGAGGTCTCCCTCCTAATGAGCATTGTGATCCTTGCCTTGGAGGTCAAGGGCATAGTTTGTATAAATGTAGGTATCACCACTCAAATACAATCTACCAATCAAATCAGTAGCCTCCTCACTCTATCCATAATGCATACCCACCATAACCATATACCAATATTGCTTAACCTACTCGATGTTTATACTAATTAGATTTTGGACTTTAACGACATTCATAATGCAACTCCAAATTTATAGACTATAAACCCTTCTGAGACATACCCTAGAACTTGTCACCTACATGCTAATTATTGCACTAGGTTGTCGATACTCTCAAAATGTCTTATTTATGATCTTAACAACATCTTGACTTCTCTTCTTACACGATGTTTTTATCCCTTGCTATATAAACTTCATTTATTGGTTGCCCGCTTTATTGTTGATGATAATATGTACAAGTCAATACTCCAAGGTATTTACTTTCTTAGATTCTCATGTCATCCCACAATGCTCATCATCAATAGTTCCTCTTTCGACATCATTTAGGTCATTCATCATTTCGCATTGTCCATTTTGTTGCTCGAAGCCAAGGCCTCAAAGTCTCAAGTTGATCCTTTAATTCGATCTGTTGTACGAGCTTATTTGCAAGGAAAATGCAAAGATTCCATCTACCTACTATGCACATTAGAAGCAATGTTCACTCATGCAGTGCTTCTTTATGCGTTGGTGGGTGTGGATGATATCATTATCTTCGACATCTCTAGTTAATGATGTGGTCTCTCATTAGCAAGTCATTTTTCTTTAAAGACTTGGGCAAGCTTCATTACTTTTTAAGACTTGAAGTTGTGCTGCATCAGAGTGGTATTGTTCTATCTTAACAAAGATGTATTTAGAATATCTTGGATCATTTCAAGATGACGAGTGCTTAGAGTCGTTATATATATATATATATATATATATATATATATATATATATATATATATATATATATATTAGTGTTAAGGTGGTATGCAAAAGTCTCATATAGTTTTGATTATTTTGAAATCATTCAAAGAATATTCTTAGATAATCATAGTTTAATTTTATGGCCTTCGTCTATACAATTTTAATTTTTAAATTTGTCAACTACTATTTTGCATCAGAAAACTTAGTTTAAATGGTAGTCTAAATGGTTAATGATTATAATAAACCAAAACACACATGATTTATTATTATAAGCATTAAATGGATAAAATTCTTAAATAAATATAAAGAATAAATTTATTTTAAATTTAAATTTTGGGGGCCTCCAATATAATATTAATATTATATAAAAACAATGTAGTGTATGCCACTTAGGTATATGGGATGATGTGATTGCTCCAGCCTAGTCCAAAAAATACAAAAAATAGTCCAATTTGAAACTAGGTAATAAAAAAATTGACACGTTCCAATCTCAAAATATATGAAATCGTAATTAATTTAAAATTTATAAATGACCTCTAATAAATGTCTATATATACACAAAAGAAGGTGCTAAAGTTTTAACAACACATTTGACATTAACGCTAACATTGTTATTGTAGATCTTCATTTTAAAAATAATATTTTTTGTTTGATATTTTTATTTACTATTAGTATCTTATTTTTATAATATATAAACATATTTTATCCATATTAAATAAATTAACTATTCCTTTTTACTAAATTTCTTTTCTTATTTCTCAATTATATTAATAATTAGATAGGATTTTATGCCAACCTTTTCTTTGAAGGCTGATAAGCCTAATTTTAGCCAAAGTCCAGATATCTTAATAAATACGATTATGATGTTCATTGCTGTCATTTTGCCATGGAGAAATCAATTTTCATCTTATTATGGAATGAAAGAGTATGATTAAAATTTTGAACTAAAATCATGTATAACTATAAAATGATATTTCTAAGGAAAAGTATTTTCTATAATTTTTCGAAAACAACATTGGTACTTAACAATTACACACTTTTGGAAAGACACCATCAACAATTACTACTTCAATTTTGACCATGATAATAAATATATTAAAAGAATCAAACTTTTAAACATACAAAAAAAACACATTGCATAATTTTTTTATGATAATTACGTAAAGACTAAAATAATTTTATCATGAAAACATGACACCCGGATATTTTACTCATGTTCAATTTAATGTCATCATTAATTATAAGAATTGGATATCATGCATATCGTCATAGTCAATATATGGGTTACTTGCAAGATCAATGCAAGAAAGAGAAATTTTTTACATGAGCTTTGTAACCCAATATAAAAGCAAAAAATCAACAAAATAATGTTCAAAGTAGGTAATCATATGATCAATATAGATCAATGTGATATCATCAATAAGGGAGAAATGATATTTGATACAACAAAGCGATGAATAAAAGTGATTGTCAATGTTCTGATAATAACTACAATTGAACATTGACAATCACTTTTATTCATCGCTTTGTTGTATCAAAGATGATAATAACTACAATTGAACATGATACAAAAAGGTTGATGATCACTATATTAATCAATGTGATGTTCTATTTGGTTGATGCTTTTATTTTTATGTTGTATCAATACGTTTTTCCATGCGATGACAATGGAATGTGTAATTAACTTTATAATTTTTTATATTATGATGTGATGACTTTGATTAATATTTTTGTTACACTTGGGTTCCATGTATTTTCATGAAATGATATGTAAGGTGTACATCATGATGAAGCTAGGCCTTATCTTTGGGGATATCATTCAACTCATGGGTTGGATTGTATTATTAGCTCTAAGGCAAAGCACTTATCGTTAATTACATGATGCATAGGACATCATACAAGTACAACGGCTTCTATACCTGAACGTCGGATAAGTAATAATTAATACTATGCCATTTAATGTACTCTTGGTCACTCAAACTTTTAATTAATATTATTTTGATTAATTATGTTCTCGTCATTGGAATATTTATCGCAAAACACATTGTAGAGAATAAGTCAAGATATCATAATATGCGATCATAAATGTTAAGCATCCAATGATGTGGCTCAAGTTCTGAGGAATTGTAATTAAAAAGGAAAATCTATAAGAAAGAAATAATTTCGATACTAATAGTAATAAGGCTAATAACCATCTTATGATTTAATTTTTTATCCTTTAGCTAATCATCCTGATGGCATATTATATATTAGGGCCTAATTCTTATGAATATTTTCAAAATTGATATATTGATTGTTAGTACCTTGGACCTAGCTAGTTGATTCAACTACTAATAAAAATAAAATAATTACCATAAGCCTAAAAATAAAACCTCCGGCCCATATATGAGAGCATTATTGGGCTAGAATGTGAGGAGTGAAATGTTTGACCCATGTGAGCTAGCTTTTAAAAATATTGTTTTCTTAATTAGGAGCACACGTTTGCTTCATGCTTATAGTTTCAGATAATAAGTTTCTAAAACACGATCCATAAAAAATTTAACATCGAAGAAAAACAAGATGAATTCCTAAAAACATAAATCATCAAAATTTTAGCAACTACTATAAGATGTAGCCTGCGATATATATTCTAAATTAGCATGGTTTCAAAAAAAATTGGTATCAATCAACTCTTAGTTTGATGTAGTAGGAATTAACTGCGATTTCTTTTGGTACAAATCAAAAGTGAACGGGACGTTTTCTCTTTTTTTAAAAAAAAATATATTAGATAATCGAAAAAAAATAAAGTAGTAGACTTCATTTTGTGGGATGAATAAAGTAAAAGAATGAAAAATACCACCTTAAAAGCAAGAATTATACGAATAACTTAATCGCGGTGTGCCTCTCGGTCAAAAAGTTTTATGCAGTACTGGATGGAGTTGCGTACGTAGGGACTTAATTGAGCAATAATTGCTTCAAATCTTATACATTAATGCCATGTGTTGCTTTATATACTTGGACTTATATTGGACGCATCACGTACGTAAGTTGTTAATCATCTGCATTCCAATGGTTTGTCGCCCATAGATTGGAGCAAACGGAAGGGCTCTCTCTCTCTCTCTCTCTCTCTCTCTCTCTCTCTCTCTCTCTCTCTCTCTCTCTCTCTCTCTGCGCATTTGAAGCTTCCAACTTAACGATGGCCAGGTTCAGGGACGATGCATGCACCAAAGCAGCGAAAGGGACGAATAGTGATGGCGCCCCGCATGTGGACGTACAAAAGTAATGTCGGACTCGCTAATTATGCATGCACGAGAGAGAAAGAAAGAAAAGAAAAGAAAAGAAAAAAAAAAGAACTTGGAACTAAAGCAAATGGTCCAGTCAAGTGCCAAGTAACTCGACGTGCTTCACTTCACCCATGCAGTAACCATGTATAGTATATGCATGTCATGTCCCATCCTTTCAGATATCATGTTACTATCCATGAAAAAGAAAATATCATATCTGCTCAGATTAAAAGGTAAAACTTCGACATATGATACAATTTGATTTTATGTGTTTGTGTGCATATATGAAATTAACAGACTTTAAGACATTGGACGCCAAAATGGATGGATATATAAATATGTGTACATGCATGTGTGTGCATGCAAGTGATGCCTCTCTGTGCAATTTACATCTCTTCTCTAGATGATTGTGAATTGGACCATATGGGTCCAAAAATTGGCATGTCCTATGTATATGTATGTAGTATAATGGCAACTAGGAAAAGGAGACAAACTATATATGATTTCCAATGTTGAATTACTAAAGCTACACGCCCACCCTAGGGGCTATAGATGCGACTTCAATTATGCAACCCATATAGGCATGATCCAATGCAACTGTACTCTTTATTTTCCCTCTGATCTTATTGTAAATATAAAATTGCTTACATAGGTTACATATTTGCCTCTCGGAACCTTTTCCAATTTGACATTTTACACCATTTTTTCACATCCATCACTTTTCCAGTTAATATTGTTAAAAATATAGGATAAGGATTTTAATAATTTTAGTAACATCTTTTTATTTTAATCAGAATTATGAGTAATTTTAGTAATGGCAAACACATCTCATTCTCTATTTTTCATTAGATAGAGCTCTCGAGAGGGCAAAAAAAATGTAGAAGTAGTTTGTACTAATGATGGAGGAAACTATTAAATGGAGAGGAAAACTATTAAATGCGCAAAGTTATTAGTTCGATTAGTAAAAGAGATATTAAGTTGATCAGTTCATCTATGTTGATTTTGATTGGTAATTTTTTTATCCTATTTTGTCATGTGTCTTACTAGTTTAGTCAAAATTAACGTTTAAAATAATATTTAACGGTTCAAATGTTATTTTTTATTTGGTAAATGACAAAATAAATAGTATTTAGTGTTTCATACGAAAATATTAAAAAGTTACTTCTACTAGCGTTTAGCGATTAGAGGTTAGCATTTTATAAAATTTTTCAATTTTACCCTTATTCAAATGTATTGTTTATTTCTAACTTATCTTATTATTTTTTCATTTTTATTTTATAATCATTTAACTATATTTTTTTATATTCATGCTTAATTAATTACAAATTATTTATATGTTAACAATGAATAAAAAATAATTTCATAATTAATATTTTTATATCATAATACACTATATAAAATTTATTGTCAATATAAATTTCTATTTATTTTAACAAAAAAATTAATAGTGAAATTTTATTTTACATAATTTTGATATAAATATTTAATTTATTATATTATAATAGAATTTATATAGTGCTTAAATTAAATAATTTATCGTATGTCTAATTATGTCATCTTATATTCATCAACTAATTCTACTGTTGAATTTATTAAATACTTATTTGTTACAAACTCCTATTAAACTGTTAATAATGTCAAACATTGCGCACTATTTCAAATTTAACTTTAAATATTAGAGCAAAAAAGTTATGAAAAATGAATGCACGCTTAACTTTTGGATTACTATCTATAACACTTTTACGAAATTATTTGAAAAGGACAAAATGTCATTTATGACTTGTTAGATTGAAGCGATAAATGTCAAATCGTAAAATGATGAGTGATAAATTGATAGTTTTAGCGGCATTTGCAAAATATTACATATTACGGAAGTTAAGTTGGATGCAGAAATCATCTGAAATTAGACTTGGGATAATTAAGTTAGAAGTTCTGAATCCAAATTTTCATAAAATCCTTGTATGGCACTAGTGTGCAAGAGATAACGAAGAAACGGTTATTTATTATTGAAATAAAAAATTAGTAGACTATTGAATATAATTAATAATCTTATGTTATAAAGAAATATTTAATTTATTTTTTTTAAAAAAAGTATTCTTCAAAATGAGTTTAGTATAGGAAACTTATTTACAATGATTTAAGAGTCATTTGGCGCATTGTCAATTTAATTAATTATCAATTAGAGAACACAATATCAATATACTCTTAAAGTTTATTTCAGTTTTTAATAGCATATTATTATAAATAACTAAAGAAAAAAGTGAATGTAGATAAAAAAATGAGGCAAAACTAAGAATTATTTGTAAAATATATAAAGTTGAATTATATTTATTTATTAATAAACATATAAAGTTAAAATATTGATTAAGTAAATATTTTCATCAAGATATTAATAAAATATTTATTTATTAATAAACCTAGAAAGTCACATCTCTTTATTGTTATATATATTACTGATAAAGAGTTAATAAAGATTTATCGATAATAAATCGCAATCAAATGAGCCAACACAATGGATCTTAAGAATTTTAAATAAAATAATTGATAATTTTTTTGCACTACCTCGTACTAAACAAATAAAATATAAGTTTTCTTTCAAAGACATTTTCTTTAATAGTAATATTATTATTATTATTATTATTATTATTATTATTATTATTATTATTATTATTATTATTATTATTATTATTTGTATTTAGTATCGATATATTTTTCTTTCAAAAGACATGTGAAATCTTTTTCTTGATTACAGATCGATTATGTCCTTCCTGTGTCAAAGATATATTCTTTTTCTAGAAAAAAACCTCTATTAATATAATGTCTCTATGCCCCTCCCACAAACACCCCCACCACACCCCACCCACGCCACAAACACAACACCCCCTTAACCAAAAAAAATCTTAAATCTTAAATGAACTGATTTCTACTTTAATACCATTAATTTAATTTAATCTTAAATATTTTCTATAATTATGTATGGTTACTATTATTTTATTTGGCTTCTTTTAAATACTTTTTTGGTTCAATAAAGTAATTCTTTAGTAGTATCAAAATAGAGTTTATATATAGAAATTTTGCTTTTATTAGTTGTAGTTTGTTATAATTAGATATAATGACTTATTTGAAAATATTACTATAATTTCCTATTGAATTTTATGAATTATAATGTTGTGTTAAATTATTTCTACGGATGTACACTGGTCATGTTTTCTTTCTTCTCAAAACTATATTCATTTTAATATATATATATATATAGTTTAATACTAGTGCTCTCTATCTCATTTTGTTATTTATCTTTTACACCATCAAATCTTCATCCAATGGTTCACGATTGAATCTCTTAAATAGCTTACTACAATTGGACGGAGACGATGAAGAGAAGGGGTAAATTACATGAATGGTCCTCCAACTTTGAGTCGATTTTTAATTGGCCCCTTAATTTTAATTTATAATCAGAACGTCTCTCACCTTTTATTTTTTACACGATTAGTCCTCTTGACTGATGATAGTGAGTTTTCCGGTTGCCTTGCATACGTGACGGACATGTCAATCATTTCTCTCTCATCCACGTCATTTAACGTTCCAAACCAAATAAATTACACGGATCGTCCCTCAACTTTGAATCGATTTCTAAATAGTCCTCCAACTTTGATATTATTATACGATTCATCCACTTGACAGATAAGAAATAGTCTTCTGATTATCTTGCGATGTGGCATAATAAAATATAATAAAAAAATTTAACTAGCTGACATCAAACAATAAAAAATATTATAAAAATTTAAAGACGGGACGAGCTGGCACCCCTCTCTAAGCTCGCCCTTTGGCGAGTTGGCATAAGGGGCGTCGACCCCCCTCTCCAAGCTCGTCCACTAACGAGCTTCGAAGGGGCATCAACGCCTCCTCGCGAGCTCATCGGCGACCATAAACAACTCAAAGTTGTGAAACTATAAAAAATAAAAATGATATGAACGTCGATGAACTCGCGAGGGGGCGTTAACGTCCCTTGTGCGAAGCTCGCCAATGGGCGAGCTTGGAGAGGGGGGACAACACCCATCCTCTGCCAGTTCGTCCGCGCCCTCAAATTTTTATAATATTATTTATTGTGTGATGTCAGCTAGTTAAAATTTTTTATTATATTTTATTATGTCACGTTGTATGATAATCGGGAGACGGTTTCTTACCAGTCAAGTGGATGAATTGCAATAATATCAAAGTTGGGGGACTATTTAGAAATCGATTCAAAGTTGGGGGACGATCCGTGTAATTTATCTGATTTAGAGCGTTAAATGACGTGGATGACTTAAATGATGTGGATGAGAGAGAAACGACTAATGTGTCGGCCACGTATGCAAAGTAACTGGAAAATCCACTATCACCGGTTAAGAGAACTAATCGTGCAAGAAAATAAAAGATGAGGAATGTTCTAGTTATAAATTGAAGTTGAGGACCAGTTGAAAATCGATTCAAAGTTAGGAGATTATTCGTGTAATTTACCTAAAAGATAGGGAACAAAATGAATAGGGGACACCTTCATTATATATATATATATATAATAAATAAAGATATAAAATATAAAATATTAATCTAGATTATTTTGAAGTTTATTTTTTGTGATATAGTATAGCTAGACACATGGCACATTTTCATGGGAACTGTTCTTTTTGTTGAATTAAATTTTATTTTTCGTAGCTTATTATAATTAGTTATACAAATTGAATTAAAGATATTATCATAATCATACTTATGGATTTTTTTATTTGAGAATTTGTTGTTTCAATTTAGTTAGATATTTCGGTCGCATGCCTTCCTTTTTTTCAGATGGATTTTATGGTCATCCTACCATCGAGTCATGATAGATATGTCCTCCCAAGTTTCCTAACCGTTGGATTCACGATCTACACTTGGGCAGGATGTTCGCCTGTCCACTGAAATCTGCACGGCTCACGAGTTGTTCACGTTGGCCCCAGCAGAAGATGTTTACGTCTTTGTCTCCTCATCTGCTGCCCTAAGCGATGCCGTTTCATGTTGGATATAAGTTTTAATGATATATAAAATTATATTTTGATGATACAAGCTTCGAAAGATTAAAGTTAAAATGCTGAAAAAGTTTAAAGAAAAAAAGATAATTTTATGCACTACACTTTGATTAAATAATTAACTATGATCTTATTATATTTTGGATGGATCATAAATATCAAAGTTGTAGAGAATTTTGTTAGCTATCTATAGAATTCAAGATTATCTAATTTGGATAACTGTGCAAAATGAAATGCTCAAAATAGTGCAGATCAGTCAACCTGCCGGACGAAATAAAGAAGGTCGATCGAGATAATATCGGTCGACCGATCTGGAGATACCAGCGACCGATAAATACATAAGTTACTCCGGACAATGTCGAGACGATACTAATCAATGTACCGGTTGATGCACCATTCGACCGACCAGTTGCGGTAACTAAGCAAATGAGCGCAATGGACATATAGACCGATCGATTGGTCCATAAATACAGTCGATCGATCCCTAATTGGAATGAATAGTAACCGCTATATTTGAAGGAGAAAATTATGAAATAAATTTTGAATGAATTTTTCACATGCTGAAGCATATAAAAGGAGTGTCAAAGTCAGAAGCAAAGGCACTCATCCAAATATTGAACCAAAATTTCAAGAAATCAAAAGAAGATCTTTTCCTCGAAGTTATCATTTAGAGCTTTCTTTCTTTTTCTCTTCTCTTCTTGTGAGTGTTCTATTGTAAAAGAGAGAAATCATTTTTCAGAAAGATTGTTAGAGCTCCTGTGTGAAAGATGTTTCAAATTTTACCTCTTAAGCGAGAAAAAAGATAAGCTTCCTAAGATGAGAGGTCGTCTTATCTCTCGAAGCAGAGATAATGTGGTTGATGTAAAGGGTGTTCTTCCTTGTCCCATTTGGAACTAAGGAAGAGTTCTAATGGAATCTCCGACGGTCTCGAAGTCGAGAAGTCAGAGCGGAGACGTAGTTCAAGGTGTGGCCGAACATCGTCAATAACTACCCGAGCATTTTGTGTTTGCTTTCTCTCTCTTTCTCCTTCTCATACTATGTTTATGATCTGAATTGCTTTGATCTAAAAGGATTAACGAATCGATTTTAAGCTTCTGCGATGATTTTTGTAAAATCGACATTTTTGATTGAACACTAATTCACATTTCCCCCCCTCCCACCCCCTCTCTTGATGCCTTTTGGGATTCTGCAATTGGTATCAGAGCGTGTTGCTCTTATGTTAAGATCTAATCATTTTTAGATCAAATTGTTTAAGATTTAATCATCTTGTTTTAAAGATTTAACCATCTTTTAGAACAGGGCACCATTTTTTGAAAAATGTTCTTCCATTTTCGACCCACCGAGTTTTAAGGACTATTCCTTTTCTTCTTGGAAAATTAGAATGAATGCATATTTTATGTTCAATTGATTTTGATAGGTGGGAAATTATAGAAAACAATTTTGAAAAGCCAAAGAAGATTTTAAATGGTGTTTCTATTTATCTTTCTTTTTTTAATATGACGATTTTCAAATGTCGATTGAAAAACTTGACTACAATGTCAAAAAGGCATTTTATTCATTTTTAGATTCTTATGCTATGAATCTTATTTTCAAATGCTCTATTTCTCATGAGATTTGACAATTTTTGTTAAATAGATATGAAGTGAGTGACTTTGACAAAAAGAGCACATCGGATGTGGACAATGAAGAAAATAATAGTTCTACATCTACGACATCCAAAGATATGTATTATGCTTAATGTCAAAAAGTGAGGATGATGAGGTAACATCAACTTCATATTATTCCTCTACTAATGATAGTGATGATGATGTTGATATTGCTTTTGATGTTCATAAATAATTTGCTTCTCTCATTCAAAAGCATGTTTCTCTAAAAAAAAGGGAAACTTTAATAGATGATTGTGAGAGCTCCTGTGTGAAAGATGTTTCAAATTTTACCCCTTGAGCGAGAATAAAGATTAGTTACTTAGGAGGAGAGGTTGCCTTACCTCTCGAAACAAAGAAAAGGTGGTTGATGTAAAGGGTGTTCTTCTATTTAGAATTAAGGAAGAGTTCTAGTGGAATCTCCGACAGTCTTGAGATCGAAAAGTCGAAGCGGGGACATAGGTCAAGGTGTGGCCGAACCTCGTCAACAATCACCCGTGTATTTTGTGTTTGCTTTCTCTCTATCTTTCTCCCTCTCATACTATGTTTATTGTCTAAATTGATTTGATCTAAAAAGATTAATGAATCAATTTTAAACTTTTGCGATGATTTTTGTGAAATTGATATTTTCGGTTGAACACCAATTCACCCCCCCCCCCTCTTGGTGCCTTTTGGGATTCTACATCTCGCACGACAAAGATCTACTCTGATTACTCCGATCATGAAATATATTCCGATCCATGAATCTCCGATCGTGAAATATGCATTGATCCACGATAGGCTCTACTCTAATCATGAAATTTGCTTCGATCCGCTATGAGGCCGAGAGGAAGGCAAAGGAACGTGCTCGTCTCCCTGTCGTCGTCATCCTCTGGTGTTTGATATCGTCGGATCCCTACACGAATCGTTCATATTTTATTGAACCAACGCCCATTGAGCCGCGCACATTTCAATGAACCGACGCAAATCGTACATCTTGTCCGACCGTAGATCTTCGATCCAAAATTCGTCTGGGAGCCAACTTAATTAAGTTGGTACCATAGTCGTTAAACCCTATAGATAGATATATAATACTTTTTTGTGTCACGAGTCTAAGTGAAAGTCTACAATATTTAATATCCGATTAATTCGAAGTGAGAAAAATAGAATGGCAGTGATTTATTATTGATCCCGAATATAAAAGTAGTTAAAATCCAACTTCATTAATAGTTGACTTAAAAGTTAGTAAAATTTTAAAAATAGTGAATATAATTATTGTTAACAATTTGAACCGTATTTTTGTTTGAATATATATTAGAGATGAAAAAATGGGTCGTGTCGTGTCGTGCCCATGCTGGTCAACTCGTGTTTGATCGTGCCGCGGGCCGTGTCGTGCCAAACGGATCATTTTCGACCCCGACACAGTCTGGGCCCGCATGCAAGGACGGGTCGTGCCAGGTCAAGCGGCCCATTTTTTTTCAATTTCAACTTTTTAAATATTAAAATAAATTTAATCATTAAATTATTATATAATATAATTAGTATTATAATTTATTCTATAATATACTATTGATAATAATTATATAGTGAAAATTTCAAATACATAAGTCATTAATTTATAATTATTAAGTAAATAAATTTGTAAAATGATTAATTGAGTAATAACTAATAAATTATAACCTTATATCTAAAGTAATTGGTAAGTATTTAATAAATATATATTAGTAGTATTCTACATTTCTACGAGAGAAGAGTCGGAAAGTGAGAGTGAGACTGTGAGAGTTTGAGAGAGAGAAAAAGAGAGAGAGAATATAATATATAGTATTACATTATATATAATTTATTGTATAATGCATAAGTAGTATAGATAATTAGGTACTTAAGTAGTATATATAACTAAGTACTAATTTATTATATAGTAAAACTAGTAACGAATATCGAGATTAACGTGGTTCGGTTATTTTAGTCTACGTCCACAAGAGTTTTAATATTTTATTATTATTGATTATTATGAAATAATCAATAAATGTAAATTTACAAAAAAAAAATAAAAATTACATCTTGTACAATAATTCTTTTATGAACAATTATTTTATGAAGAATCATAGGCGAAAGAGACATCCGTTACATCATCATTTTCTATGTATGCTAATATGGATTCCTGACCTTGTGTTCGAGTATCTGCATCAAACCAATCTTTTAGTAATATACAAACCTCCATCGATTTAGAGCTCATTCTATTTCTTCTCTCCTCCAAAATTTTGAAACCTGCAAAAAATTATTGTTCTGATGCCACTATAGACATCGGAACAGCTAAAAGATCTCGAGCTAAGGCGGAAAGCATTGGATACGTACGACCATTTAATCTCACTAGGTCAAGACATCGATTTCACTATCACATCCATTTGGAAGTGATAAGTAATATTGCAGTTCATTATACAAAGAAGGATGAACCTTCATCCGAGCCTCTTGATGTGCGCCCTCTAATAGAAGACATGAATTTAGAAAATGATCTATTATTGGAAGGTATGGGTGCTACTAGTGGACATGATGAAGATGTTTGCTCTCTACGTACATCAAATTTTGCTTCATAAATATTATATAAGTTATTTATTATATTTTCATAATCTTGATATGGATTAATAAAATCATAAGTTTGTAATTCTGAATGACTTCTTATATATTGTTCGAAAAAATAATTCTTAATTTCTCTTGTGTACTATTTAGGACTGGATCCCTTAAATTTAGGATCCATCATCATTGCTAAAATTCTTATGAGAGGCAAATTATTCTAATATTCTAAAAATTTTGATTCCATCAAATAAATTATTTCAAAAAATTCATTTGATAATTCACATTTTTCATTAAATAAACTTGTCATTTTATGAAGTTGATTAATTATTAAATGTGAAGTAGGAGAATAAATGACAGATAACTCTAAAGTAGCATTATAAAAAAACTTGTAACAATTTCATAACTGCATTAACAACATCCCATTCCGAATCAGTAATTCGAGCTGCTGAACATTGCATCACTGTTAAAATATAATTATCGAGTGCATGTCTAAATGGAATACATAATTTAAGCATGTAATAAGTACATTCCATTTTGTAGACACATCAGTGTTTAATTTTCTATATTATAACGATGACAAATTTCTTTAAATCTTTGTCTCCTAGGTTCAGAGTGACGTAAATTTACAATGACTGGTGTGAGAGTTTCAAGTACTCTAACAACTACTTTTAAACTTTTTTAACACGCAAATTAATAATATGACATGCACATCTTTAATGAAAAAGAATTCCATTTAAAGGAGGATTTAATCTTTGAATTAAAAATTGTGCAGCTAAATTATGGGTAAATTACACAAATGGTCCCTCAATTTTGAGTCAATTTACAACTGGTCCCTCAACTTTAATTTGTAATCAGAACGTCCCTCATCTTTTATTTTCTTGCACGATTAGTCATCTTGACCGGTGATAGTGAGTTTTCCCGATTGCCTTGCATACGTGGTCGATACGTCAGCCGTTTCTCTCTCATCCATGTCATTTAACGCTCCAAATCAGATAAATTACACGGATCATCCCCCAACTTTGAATCGATTTCTAAATACTCCCCCAACTTTAATATTATTACACTATTCATCCACTTGACCAGTAAGAAATAGTCTCACGATTATTTTACGATGTGACATAATAAAATATAATAAAAAATTTTAACAAGCTGACATCACACAATAAAAAATATTATAAAAACTTAAGGACGCAGACGAACTGGCAGATGGGGAGTGTCGCCCCCCCCCCCCCCCCCCTCTCTAAGCTTGCCCTTTGTCGAGTTGGTATAAGGGGCGCTGACCCTCCTCTCCAAGTTCGTCCACTAGCGAGCTTCTCACAAGGGGCGTCAACGCCCCCTCGCGAGCTCGTCAACGACCCTAAATGATTCAAAGTTGAGAGATTATAAAAAATAAAAATGATAAGAGCACCGATGAACTCGCAATGGGGTGTTAGCGCTCCTTGTGCGAAACTCGCCAGTGGGCGAGCTTGGAGAAGGGGGCCGACACCCCCTATGCCAGCTCGCCAAAGGGCGAGCTTGGAGAGGGGGGCCGACATCTCTCCTCTGTCAGCTCGTCCGCATCCTGAATTTTTTATAATACTTTTTTATTGTGTGATGTCAGCTAGTTAAAAAAATTTATTATATTTTATTATCTCACGTCGCAAGATAATAGGGAGATTATTTTTTACCTGTCAAGTGGATGAATCGTGTAATAATATCAAAGTTGGGTGACTATTTAGAAATCGATTCAAAGTTGAGGGACGATTCATGTAATTTACCTGGTTTGGAGCGTTAAATGACGTGGATGACTTAAATGACCTGGATGAGAGAGAAATGACTGACGTGTCGGCCACGTATGCAAGACAATTGGAAAATCCACTATCACCGGTCAAGAGGACTAATCGTGCAAGAAAATAAAAGATGAGGGACGTTCTGATTATAAATTGAAGTTGGAGGATCAATTAGAAATCGACTCAAAATTGGAGGATCATTCGTGTAATTTACCCCGAAATTATTAGCACTTGCATTATCAAGAGTAAGGCATAGAATTTTATCTTTAAGACCATATTCTTTAATTATTTTTTCTATCACGTTGGCAATTTGCAAACCATTATGAGGATGCTCAATTTCTTTAAATGTAATAACTCTTTTTTGCACTACTCAATTTGTATCAATCCAATGAATTGTAACACATAAGAAATCATCACCATTTTAAAAAGTCCATATATCACTAGTCAAACTATACATGAATTTAGAATCTAAAAACTAATTAATTAGTTCATTTTTCTTCTTACGATATAATATAATTGAATCTTCTTTAACAGTTTTTCTACTAACATTTCTAAAGGCACCTTGTACATAATTTTTTTTATTATATAATTTTTTTTCATCTTCAACAAATGTGTAAAGCATTTCTGCATGTATAACATCTTACTAAACCTTCACGCATATTTTCTTGATTATAAGCAAATAAAAAGCCCACGACAGTACCACGACCAGGTGCAACTAGTTGTATTTATTGCGATAATTGATCCGGTAAAAATTGCTCCCTAGTCTTTATAGGATGCGATTCTAAATGACGTTTTAAACTACCTATGCCCGAAGAAGAGGTGGCAGCATAACTAGCTTTGCAAATTTTACAAATAGTTTTATCTTTTTTGGATCATTTTCATCTATAAAATTTTCAAAATAATTCCAAACTTCACTAGTTAACTTTGATGTTCTTCTTTTTTTACCTATTATCTCACCTTGCGCGGGAGCATATGAGCTTGACGAACCTGTGGGCGTCGCAGTTGCAGTTGTACAATCTCTTTCAGAACTTGCAAAACTTGAAGCAATATTAAGATTAGGAATGGCAGGAAGATTAACATATGTAGTTGGAGCAATTGGGCAGTTAGTTGATGGCACCATGGTTTTCATATAACCCGACGAATGGCCACTTAGCTGTGCTGATAAAGAATTAGAATCACCACTACTATTAGCATTATATTGTGTATCATATGGATATGTAGGTAGTGATCCATAAGGTGAATAAGTAGCAAAATCATCATATAGACGAAAGAGATCTCGCGAGTCCATTATGCAGTTATATATAAGAAATTAAGAATAAATAATAATATAAAAATACTGCTAAATAAATATTACAGTATAAATATAAACTAAGAGTGAGAGAGTTTGTGAGCAGAGCATGAATGGAGAGAAGAGAAATGTAGAAAGACTGAGTCACTCAGTGTGAGAGAGGCAGAGAGAGTCACAGAGAGCACTATGGAAGACTTGAAAGTAAAGTAGTAGACAATATTCGAAATTTCGGATGGTGAAGTGGAGATAATCGATCGGTCGCGCCTTTTATAGGCAGAGGAATGGAATAAAAATATTCCTACACTGTCTGTGTTGAATTCTTTGACCGAGTCAGTGATCTTACAATCCGTGTTTGTGTTGTCAAATCGTGAATCTCGTTTAAAATGGAAAAAATGGGCCATGTTGAAGTTTCAAATAACCGCGAGTCATTGTCCTCTTCTAAACGCGGACCCTGTTAAGGCACACACGGTCCGTGTTAGAGTACAAATATGACGTCTGACGCATCCTGTCATCGCAGTGCACGGGCCATGCTGGTATTGCACGGTCCATGTTTGAACGTTGAAAAAATAACTCGTGCCAAATCAGATAGTGTCGTATCGGGTCCGTGTTCACCGTGCCCGAACCATGTCATGCTAACAATGCGGACGATCGACCCGACATAGAATGGCACGACACGGTCCTTTTTTTTTGTGCGCGGGCCGTGTTCGTGCACGAGCCAGGCCGGCACAACTTTTGGGCGGCCGGCGGCATGCCGGACCGTGCGGCCCACCCGAAATTTTATCTTTAATATATATATATATATATATTGGTAGCCCACTCTCGGGCGTAAGTCGTGACAACTAAACGATAATTCTGAATCTTACAACACATTCAGTTATACAATAATAATAATAATAATAATAATAATAATAATAATAATAATAATTTTGTCCACATAAAATATTATAGAACTTCAATTTGGAGTTGATAAGAATGCAAAAACAACTTCGCTGTAACGAAGACCTCTTGACAAAGATTATTAAATGCAATTCACATGCGATTGCCCTTTTTTAAAGGAAAATAAATAAAGATGAGAGCATATTACTATATATATGAATGCACTTTGCATTAATCTATTAATTAATAAATCTGATCATAACTGCATCCTTTTGATTATTAAATATTTCAAGTATGAAAATAATATTTAAATATTTGAAGAAAAAAACATGTTTATACTTTAAAATAGATATTAGATTTTTTTATATTAAGTAAGAAAAATAATAATAATGGTCGGATATGACCTAATCCAACCCAATCAGATCGGTGAACTCCTCTAGCTAATATAAAATTATTTATTATTAACAATTAATAAAATAATAATTAATATTTTTATATCATGTATGTACTATATAAATTTTTATATATTATAATAAAATAATTGTGAGATTTTATTTTACTCGATATATATAAATGATTTACATATAATATTATCATAAAATTTTTATAATGATTGAATAGAATAATTTTTTATATGTTCAATTATATCATTTTATATTTATTAACTAAATGAACATCCACTATTTGTTGATTTTTTTGGAGTTGCCAATGGGGGTGAACCTAGGACCTCGAAATTAATGGGTGCAAAATATTAATTTTAAATAAAATTTATAATAATATAAAAATATTTAAATTAAATTTTGGTATATTAAATAATATTATGAATGATTCCTTCTATATATAAATAATCTATTAGCTAAAGATAATGCAAGAATAAACCAAATTATAAAATAGATTTAATAACTATGAAACATATTCCATAAAAATGAAAAGGTAATACAAAAATCTTGAAAATGATTTTTTTATAATTCTAAGATCTAATTTTATTTTATTATATTATAATATTTTTTTTCTATTAAGGAAGACTATAATATATTAATAGATGAAAGAAAGGAAGGAGGGATGAAAAATAAAATAAAATGACAAGAGGTGTGTTGGGGAAGACTTGAACAAGAAAGAGATAAACCTTAGGGAAGTTGGGATAAAGGAGATGAAGTAATAAGATAAAATTAAAAATAAGAGGAGAGTTCATTAGAGAAAACATGAAGTGGAAAGAATTGGGGCAAAAGTTTGTTTGGAACAAAGAGAAAAATATATTGAAAATTTATTATAAAAAGATATTTTACAAGTATTCTTTAAAAGAATTTAAATATGGCACAATTCTATTGATACCTGGTTAAAAATAATATATTTTAATAATATATATATATATATGACTTAAAATTGAATGGGTCAATTGGCCCCACTACTCTCAACGTAGGTCCGCCGCTTGTTGCTAATATTCGCTTTTTTTGAAAATAACATGGACGATTCTAACTCATGTGATGTTAATTGTTATATGATCAATTTACTATTGAGTCTTTCTAAGATTTTCTCACGTCAAGACAGTATTAAGTGAAGCTCCTAATAAAAAATTTTACGGACCTTAATTGAGCCATTTACCACTCCATCCATGCTGTCAATCCCCTATTTGATTCTAAAACTGTTGCAATGCCAAGTAGAACCTTTTGCTGAGCTTATAAATTTGATGTATAATTTTTATTTTTCGACAAGAATTGTTTTAATAAACGAAATTATTATTCTTAAATTAATGAGCTAGTTAATTAAATGTCGATATATATTTTTTACTTTTCCACAACGCATGGATTAAAATCCAACAATGTGGAGTGACAAAGAAACTTCTGTCAATATTTGTTTTTCAGGTTCAAACTTCTCAGCTTACTTGCACTATATATATTCTTTTCGGCTATAAAAGAAAATCATTTACCTTTCACAAAAAGATCAGAAAAAAATTATATTCCCCTCAGAATTTGAATTCTTAAATCTTTATAAAAAAAACTTTAAAGTGTCCACCTCCCCACCACGAGTTGATTCCTAATAATTTATTCTCTTTTAATAATAAGTTAAAATGCATGTGTCGATGCTTAAAATGCGGTTCCAATGAAGGCATAGTTTATGAAATAAATGTATTTGGTAGAGAAAAAATATATTTAGAAAATGGACGTCGCTATTTGTGCAACCGCGTCGGAGGCCTCGACAGTCGACACCACGAGGCGAAGGTGGGGGACATGGCGGAGACAACTTGTCGTGGCCCGTTTCGTCTGACCAGCCGGGCGGTCCAACGGCACACCCCGCCACGGCCGCGTCCTGGCGCGAGGGGGTGGGGGGGGCGTCGCGCGCCCGACGTGCCCGCTTCCCATGCCCGGCGCTCTGTCGCTGGCGCGCGGCCGCCATCGCCACCCCCACCGCCCGCCGCTAGACACCAACGCGGGCGCCCCCACCGTGTCGCCCTCGCCTCACGACTCCTTGCGGAGACACGCATCCCACTCTCAGTGGTCACGCACACGCGCACCCACAAGTGCGCTCGGTGCGCCATCACGCTGACTTCTTGCTGTTAACTGTTAACGCGCCAGCCGCTCCCATTTTTGGCCCTGTGTTCGACGTTTTGCTCACACTGTGACGATAAAGACGATGGCGACTCGTAGCCAATGATTTGGAACTCTGAGCCATATGTTTTTTATCTCATTCTTCGTCTTCGAATACCTAAACAATTACTTCACTGTCACGGCAACAACAGCAGTCATTTTGTGCTTGTCACCTGACGGGCGTACTGTTCATGGCACCACTTTACCGAGGTGAAAACCTTTATAGATAAAAAATTGTATACATGTGCTTGGTAGGGTTAAGCTGTTTTTTAAGTAGTTGGATTCACGTCCAAAAAAAACAACAGATCAGGAAATTAGTTTTAGAATGTGTTTCTGAATATTTCGAAAAGAAAAGAAAATAGTGGAAGAGTGGTCATCTCTTGCCAAGAAGAGAAGCTAAGGATCATGGCATTTGAATGATTCGTACCCAACTAGTTGTCAACAGTACGGATTCCAAGTCCTTTATTGCTACTGTTGCTATTATTTTTTCCCGGATCAACTGTGCAGCAAGTAACCAGTGCTGACAACAGGAACGTGAAAGCCAGATCAGATTCATCAAGCTTTTTGTTTCTTTGATCGGAGAGATCCTTTTTCTTTTCTTTTCTTTTCTTTTCTTTTATTTTCACAACAATGTATTGTGTTAGCTTTGGCTACGAGCTCAAATCAAAACTTCATGTTCCCTCTTCTATGATAAAATAACAGTGTGTCCTTGATCAGTTCCTTGCTCTGAGGGATGGTGACAGATATGTCTGGTTGAAGGACCAGCTCAGTTAACACATGGAATCCTGCCATGGTGTCATGATTAGAGGGGACCTTAAGCTGATGTTTAATACTGGCACGAGAATATTTTTTATAGTTAATCAAACAAGCTTAGCTTTTTTTGTTACAGAAAACACAAATGCAATGCCAATGAAAGCGTTTGTGATCAAAAGAAAGATGGATAGGGATATACATTACACTGCTAAACATTTGCCCTTTGCATATGATATGTTATTCTGTGATAGGCTGTGTTGTAGTACCACTGTCCCCAGTCCACATCTGCTAGTGATTTGGTTGAAGATAAGGCAGCCAAGTTGGGATATGTCATAGATGGCAGGAATAAATTTGCATCAGAGGACAGAATTGGTAGATTTAGGACCCTACCCTACTACTATGTATCATCAACAACTTTGACGTGCTATCTCATTGAACACCTCCTCAACCCCACATCTCTCCTCTTGTGTCTGAAAGAAGGAAAAAAAAACTTTGGACGGATGCCGACAATAAGTGATCTACACAAATGATCAAGTGTCTTGAGTACTTCATAAAGAGGACTCCAATGAGAAAGATTTTGAGAGGGAAAAAAACAATTTTGTTAAAAAAATGATCATATCTTCATACATGTTGATTATTGCTACTAACTCCAAAAAATGTTCTTTCTTTCTTTTTTTTCTTTCTCTAAAACATGTTTGGACATCCCTCTTTTACGCTAATAAACATATAACTAGCCACTCCAATCCCTGATTCCATATAGAAGATGTGTCACATTTCTCTCGGTCATTCTCCACAAACAAAGGTGGTGTTGTGTGTGTCTGGACTGGAGGGGGGCAACCCCACGCTACCACATCCCCCTCCCCACCTTCCAATCCCTGTACAATATGAGCAGCCCACCAACTTTGTCTCCCAGACGCAGCCAATTAGTAGGAGGGCAGATAGGGAGAGAGATAGAGAACTCTCGGCGCTGCCACATAACCCCAGCCCCCATGAGCCGTAGTCACTGCAACAGCAGTAGCTCCCTCCTCTCTTAGCTTTGCTCATAAGTCCATGACACAAAGCTATCGACTCCCATAGAGCTGAAACTCCTGCAAGGCGCGCTGCAACCTTTCTCTTCTGTCATCCCTTTGGCCATCCTTCTTGCAGCTAGTGAGATGGGTTTCCCGGTCGGCTACTCCGAGCTCCCAAGGCTCCTCCTCCACCTGCTGCTCCTCTTGGCTCACCTGCGAAGGCTCATCAACTTCATCCTCCAAACCCTTGGCCTCAGCAGCCTCCTCGACTCCGAAACCCACCGGTACGAAACAAGCGACCACGCCGGCGGTGCCCGCCGCCGACACCTGCAGGACCTTCGGTCGGACGCAGCGGAGCTGATCCGAGAGAGCTCGCCCGCGGTGCAATTCGGCGACCTCCTCCTCCTGGCGGAGGGCGGCGACGAGGGCCGCGGCCTGCCGGAGACCTGCGCGGTGTGCCTCTGCGAGTTCGAGGGCGGCCACGAGGTCCGGCGGATGAACAGCTGCCTCCACGTGTTCCACAGGCGGTGCGTCGACCGGTGGCTGGAGCACGGCCAGTTCACCTGCCCGATGTGCCGCACGAAGGTCGTCCCCGACGGCGCGGAGGTGCCGGAGCGAGTCAGGGACGCCGACGCCGACGCCGACGTGGAGGAGGAATTTCCAGCGTCCATGCATGCTGCTGCGCCCGCTCGGGCCTCTTCGCATTCTTTCCTCATAGCTGCAGTGGAGAGTTGAGTTGGTTTGTAGTGCACATAGATAATGAAGGTTTATGTAAACCGCAGCATCATGTTAATGTAATAAGAGAGACAAATAGCAGATTGACCTTCTTCTCTTGTATGCCTCTGGTCATGAGCTTTCTTTTCTTTTTTTCTCTTTAGCTTTTCTTTTCAAACAGGATACTTCAAAGAGTGCACTGTCAACTTCAAAGTAATTAGATGACTACAAGGTCTCTCCCTCCCTTTTGATAAAGAAAAGGTTTTATATTCAATTCAGTGGATGATTGGATTCCAATAAATTCATTCAAAATATCAAAATCTTTTCTTCAGTAATAAGGACAAAGGATATTATTATATGATGAGTTAAGCATTCCAGATTGTAGAAATTTACTTTTATGGCTACTAAAGTTGTTAAGTTGGATACCCTTTTTTATCAATCAGATTAAATATATTGCCTCCTTTCGGTATAGAAATGATTGTTTATATATCACGGACCAATTTGCAGTAGAGCTCTCTTTATCGAAGCTCGGTTAATGTTTTCACCCAAAAAAGAAAGAACTGAACAGTTTCATTCCATGGGGTTCAAACTTGTTCTTGAAGTGAATTCTCAGTCCAATTATATTCTGTTCTTTGTTGTGTTAACTAACTGTGCCAGGTTTTATAGGATAGGTACAGACCTCACATCCTAAAGTTCCCAGCATTTATGAGTGAACAGTGCAGAGATTGAAGTTTTGACTCTCGAATTGTTTGATTTATTTTAACAGTTGCATGAACAATAAACAAAAGAGATGAATATCTAAGGGGACTATAGAATTGACTTTAGAATTGTGAAGATTCCTCCCACTTCTTTATGTTAAGAACTGTAGAAGTGTTTGTATAATTTGGGGAATAAAGCGTTTAAGTAAAAGTAACCAAAGTCTTATCTTCTTACAGGATCTTAGATGCTTGTCATTTAATCCTTGTGACAATATGGAAGTTAAACTGGAAGGACATTCATCATCATTGAAGACTAATTAATGGACTTTAAAAAGTGTAAACAAGTTTGGTTAAAAAGAATTCTTCTGACGCCGTCAAAAGAAGATCTTTCAATCGAACAAGAGTTGATGCTTGAACTCGGATTTAAAAGGAATAACATGATCGAATCTCAAAAAACAAATGCTGCTATATTACTACGCCTTCAGGGTTATGCAGATGCCCTATCCAGACATGATTCACCCCAAAGAGCCATGGTGCGACGCGTAATTATTTGTACAGGACTCAAGGTTGCAAACAATGCTTAGAATAGTTGTATTCCACAGACAAGTGGAACTAGGGTCAATAAAGAACCTAACAGCAAGTTCAAGCACTTTGGACGCTACTATCCAAAATGTTGAGTTGCGCCATGTCTCTAAGATTGGCTTCATACTGAAAGCACAGTGAGTAGCCAATATTCATTTGTTACATATTTATAAAATTTATCAGAAACATATAACAGAAACTGATACAGCTAGCTCTCTAGGAATATTCACTTTCTTCTAGACATCATCAATCTTTCCTGGAAAATTGATAGATATCACTGACAAAATGGCACGGAGGAAATCTTAGTGAACCCAGGATTGAGGATAGAAATAATACCAGTATAGTTCACACACGACACCATGAATATATATTTGTTCTTACTGTCTACAAAATCTGTTGGTTTAATTATTTTCCAACTGTCAATATCAAGAATGAACGAACAATATAAAAACTGATTCTCCAATCTAGAGAAAACCCTAATGAAGCATCACTAACAATTTTTTTCGTGTTTGCTAAAATTGTACAATGCGCCCTAGTCAAAGGGTGAAAATACCATAAACAAGATGAATATGAATTTTTCCTCATAATTTGTTGTTTGGCGGCTGAAGTGCAAAAGCACTCAGCTTTTAATTGTGCATCAGGGGTTGAGTTTCATGTTCTTCAACATGCTGGTGACAAGAGGCAGCTTCCCAGGAGCCCTCTTCTTGTAATCTTTCTGTAAAGCCTCTGAAGCCAGCAACTGAAGATCAGAGTTATCTTTCTCGTCTTTGTTCCGTCCTTTTGTCAGCTGATTGATAGCTATGCTACACTGAGAACACATTTGGAGTAAAAGTAAGCAATTGGGAAGAGCAAAAAAACAGTAGAGATAATGCATATCTTTTTTTTTTTGAAACGAATAAGAGATAATGCATATCTTACCATGCATACACCATATAGAGCCCTAGTCGTCTTGCCACCAGTCAAAGTAATGGTAGATGCATAATATTTTTTAGCTATTTGAAGATTTTCCAAACCACCAATGGTATAGAGTACCTATAAAATCAAGGAATTGAAAGAATTGAGATTTCAAATTATCTTCTGCAGAAAAAAAAAATCAAAATGGGTCATAAAATCTGAATAGGAGATTCTGGCCTATAAAAGTTTCAACGGGAGATTATGACCTAGGAAAACTATCTAAGCCCCCTATTCTGCAATGTCTGTACCTGAACAGGAACTCATGGAAATTCATATGAACGTGATCTCCAGATTAGAATGAACCACATTGTAAAAGCTTGCATGCAAGGAGCTCGAAGGAAGTTGGCTTAGATTATGATCGAAGGAAGGCAAGTTGGCTTAAATGAAAGAGAAGCCATTGCGATCAGCTTAAGCTCATCTCAAATTGGTTTATTAGAATCAACTCATATGCAGCATAAGAGGAAAAATCAGGACGAAGAGAAGAATTATATCATTAAAAATTGAAGGAAAACCCATTGCATTTCACTCATGACCCTGCATTCTTTTTCACCTAATGCCTTGTACCGAAGCATTGCATTATCAATGTCACCACCTCATATGAGAGAAATAGTGAATGATTGCCATTTCAAAGAATTTATATGTGGTGGTAATTGTGCATGTATGAGAAGAGAGAGGAACTCAGGTGAGCTCTCCAGCCCTTGCAACATGTGCAACCAAAAATTTTCAACCTTTATATCAAGTTTGTTGATCTTCTTGTCAATTGGAGGTCAAGTTTCCTATTCCTATTACCATGAATTATGATCAAACTTGTAATATCTTTTTATCATCCTATTATCTTATATCAATCAGCACTGAGAAAAGAAAAAACAGATGCTGGACTCAAATTTTCAATATATGATAATGTAGTCAAAGCTTAAGATAAATCTTCAACAATACTTCTAAAAACCAGTGACAATACCGAAGTTAAAGTAATTTAGCATCATGATCATATTGATGACCACTTGCCTCTGCATAAGCTAGATGATATGGAGCAATAGTAGGTTGAGATAGTATGAGTTCCTCATAACAGAAAGCTGCTTGCTTGTACCTGAGTTAAGAGAGAAATATAACCCATAATCAGAATAAGATTACTGCCATTGCATAATGATGATCAAGATGACTCACATTTGTTGTGACACATAGATTTCCGCAAGTTCTCTCCAAGCATCATGATCTGCCATGAATCTGATAGGATATTCAACAACGATTGAGTTACTAATCATACAAATATATTAAGCAAATATATTAATTAAGTTGGAAGACTTCAAATGCCATAGATGAAACCCAAAAGAGGTTCTTACACTTCAAGGTACTTATTCAGCAAAGTGACTGCAGCTGACAAATTTCCTTGTGCCTTTACCATAGCAATATGTCTTTTCTGGATTATCTATAGGATGGAAGAACATTCAGACTCCAAGAGGCATTCAGGAAAGAGCTTTTGAAGGGGGATTAAGATTTGATGCTAATATAAAGGAATTATGCTAAGTTGAAATTTGAAACAGTAAAAGGCCAATAAACAAGGCTTATGAAGTTCAAGAAACTAATAAACTGATCAAGTTAAAATAGTGACACCAACATCAAGTCTTCTTACTAAATTAAAGCTTGGCATTTTCCATTTTCCATGTTTTCTGTTCAACCAAATAACTACATTAGCTTTATTTCTTACTCCAATCTATCGAGTCTTGGAATTGAAGTTGGAAATATGAGATTCACATTATGCATCTACTAAGTTTCTTTACACCTGATCAAGTGGGTTGTCTTCCAAGAGACGTGCATAAATTCTTTCTGCTTCAGTCCATGCTCCTTTAGCCTCTAGTATCATTCCTTCCAGTCTGCCTGAAAATTATTGCAGAAAAAATCTTTTTCTAAGAACTATAACAGGCATGACAAACGTTTACCTGAATCAACATAGTAAATAAACTACTAGATCTAACAGAGTATTACTTTTAGCTAATTTCTTAAACAAATGTTCAACCTCATTATTTAGTTGTGAAACACATGATTACAAGGCATTCCTGATTTACTGGTTGCATGTATGTAGATTTTGTTTGGTCCAAATTATGTTCTAGTCTGCTAAAACAAACATGTAGATCTAGGTTCCTCTTCATGATATAGTTCACTTCAGGGCAAGTAAAAGGGACTAAATAGGAAATAGAACTTTAAACAAAAAGGGAATAGGAGATAGAGCTTAGAATTTTTTGAGAGCTTAGAATTGACATACAAGTAATAGCAGGGCATCAGGTAGGATTTATGCAGTTAGGCATGAAGAATTATGCTAGGTAAACTGTGGAAGAAACAACAAATCTTAAATTAATTGCCAAAGTTCAATCATTTGATGCAGCCAATACAGTGAGCACTAACTCTCATACTAATATTGAATACATGGATAAATTACATTAAATGCCCTCGAACTTTACCCGTTTTTCAGTTCTGTCCTCCAACTTTATTTTGTAATTAAACCATCCTCCAATATTAACTTGTTTCACAAATTCCCTTTCGACAGGGTATAACTCGTTACCTGGTCATTTAGATTGACGTGGCTGATTATTTAAAAATAAAATAAATATAAAATATTAAAATAATTAAAAAAGGAGCTCACTCCCCCCTCTCCTCTAGCGCCGGAGAAGAGGCAGAGCGGCGAGCTCAGTCCCCCTCTCATCCAGTGTCAGAGAAGAGATGGAGCATCAGACCGGCCGGCGGGGTGGTGATGCCCCCCCCCCCCCCCCCACTCTGCTCGTTGCCCGCGACACGCAGCGCGGTGAAAGGGGGGGCGATGCCTGACGCGCCCGTCGCCGGCGAGCGAAAAAGGGGGAGGGGCCCCCCTTTGTGCGTCGTTGGCGACATGCAGCCCCCCCCCCCCCCCCCACCACCACCACCACTTCGCACCCGTCGCCAGCAGGTGAAACCCCTTTTTAATTTTTTTTATAAATGAGGCCTCGCCGATTGAGAGACTGTTTAATTATTTTTAATATTTTGTATTTATTTTACTTTTCAATCGGTTGCCACGTAAGCCAAATGACCGAAGATCGAGCTATACTCGATCGAGAGGGTATTCGATGAAACAAATTAATAGTTAGAGGGCAGTTTAATTACAAAGTAAAGTTGAAAAATAGAGTCGAGAGAGAGGGCAAAGTTCGATGGCATTTAGTGAAATTTATCCTAAAAGACTGCAATGTCATTAAATAGTTCCATCAAGCTGCAGGCATGAATATGAAATGACAGTCATTATCTAAAAGGTCACACACTACATAACTGCTATATGTTTCTTTTGCCTTTTCTTTTAATTGTGTTCCATTAAGGGGTTTTTCGTTTAACTTCCTTCAACAGAAGGAAACAACACCTATCTAGTGCTATACTTTATACAAACAAACAACAACAAAGCCTTATCCCACTAGGTGGGGTCGGCTACATGGATCATACGACGCCATATTCGTTGATCCATGTTCATGAGATTCGACAAGGTTTTACGCTGGCTGTCGGGGCCTAACACAACCCTCCTCCTTTATCCAGGCTTGGGACCGACTATAAAACATAGGCGGAGTCACAAACAAATATAGCTCACAATCAAAATAAATGCCTCAAATTTCTGGATGACATTTCTTTCTTTTTTAGTTTAAATAATTGCTCATATGGATACCAATATCTTAAAATACTCACTGATTCGCAAGCTGCCAGGAAATTTCTTTGAGAGAACTGCAACGCAATCCTGTAAGAAATGATCTAGAGTTAACTCCATTGGAATAACATAAAAGAATAATTAAATGCTTTGCATAAAAGCAAGATTATGAAGACCAATAAAAGCAAAAAAGAAAAATCCTTTCTTCCACCAAAAAAGGAACAGTTCTTTGTAGTTTTTGTGGCTATTGTCACCTATGATTGATTATTACGGCAGGATTTCACAGTTACGACAGTTTTTAAACTTCAAGGAATGCCTTTTATCATGATTCCTTTGATATTAAATATAAGTTATCAGTTACTACACATCCAAAGTTGTAAGTCACTAAGTTGAATATGCTGTTCTGGAATTCGTAAAGACCTATTATTATGCACACATTTACAAGATGCCTTGTCACCTCATAAACTCTTCGGAGATAAACAGTTCATGAATGGATGAGAACAAGCAGCAACTTCTGCAATGCCCTTTTATCATGAAGGCATTGCCATTCAATATAAGCTACAAATTCCTACACATCCAAAGGCGTAACTTGAAATTGTTGAATGTGCTTTGAATATGTACAAGGTTAATCATTTATGCACTCACTTAAAATATATTATTACCTAGCCACCTCAAAAACTTTTCATAAACAGTTTATGCAATGGGAATAAGTAGCAACTGGCGCAAAACCTTGATACATCAAATTATAAGTAGCAAAACATCAAGGAATACAAGAATGATGCACTACATCCATTGGGATACGCATGTGAGTTTTCCTCCAAAGAACACACACGATGATGCATAAATCTACTAGTTTCTTGCATCCAACCAAAATAACATAGTTTTAGTGAAACATAAACTCTAGAAGCCATCTTCAGGAATAACCAGATCATGAAGTCACAGAGAAAAAAAAAATGAATTATTTGATTTTCTGACGTACAGAAAATATGACTTAATAAAATTTTCTCACAAGAGAAAAGAAAGAAAAATTAATTTCGCAATTAGTTTATATGGCCACCACTGTAGCAGAGCAGAGGAACTTTTGCCATGAAGGATTGGCCAAAATGAGAGGATGTGAAAAACATTAAAACCTTTTTACATAATAATTGTTAAACGTGCTCATATAAGAGAAGAAATAGTTGAGCAGACATGTAGTTTATTACATCAGCAATGTCAGATAAGATGAACATAAAAAGGAAGAATGAAAAAGTAATACGTGTTATTTTGAATACAATCGAAGTAGCAAAAGGAATCCTACCTTAGCAACTTCATGATGCTGGCAATCCATTGCAGCAATTGCCACCTGCTCATAGAGTGTCCATTCTGCATTAAGAGACTGATTATTCTGAGTTCGCATGTGTCATTGGAAAAATTAGCAATATCTAGTAGATTTGGGTAAAAAGACGTTCATGTATCTATTACCAGGTTGACAAGTTGAACCCTCAAACACATGACCAAATCTATACCATTATCATCATCAATAATTATCAACTCATTTTTCTTCTAAGTTACTAATGGAAATAGAACAGGTAGTGAAATAAATATCAGTGATTAACTGATCCTGCTACTATTTTACTTAGTGTTAATGTCAGTATCATAATTTAGGAGATGTACAGGTTATCAGAAATTGTTTATTATGTTCAACACGGTAAAACACTAGAAGAATCCACCCTCTACAGATCTCTGTGCCATGCTAGCATATTATCACTTTAAGCATAATGGATCTCCAAACCCAAACCAACCAACTACACCTTGTTTTCATCATCAGGAAAAAGGCCTTGGAATAAATTCCGGTTGAAGCAAAACAGTAGAGACAACTAAAATAACTCCACGTTAGTCATATCTTCATGTTGTCTTTTAGACAACTAAACAATACTCTAAAGTCTAGACAACAAGGGCCCTCAAAAAAAAAAGATTTTTATGTTGACATGCGATGTCTTCAACTTTCGGAAAAAAAAACATGATGCCATCAAATCTTGATTAGAACAATTACATACAACATTCTCTTTTGAATTCTGTCCTTGCATGATACTGCTAGCAACCAGAAACAGTATCAATTATCACATAGAAAGCTACTTTTGGAAGACGGTTATAAATGATTTAAGGATGAAACTAACATAAACTTTGAATTCAAAGAAGAAATCCTGAAGCAAATGTCAAACCTCAGAAGATCATTAATCCTAACTAGGTACTCCAACCTTTGAATCTGACAACCCTAGTTGTTCCAATGTATAGATGGATGAATCATGGAGTTTAAATCACATGCTATAACTGCATAACCCGGATTTAAGCTAAAGTCTTCAGTAATGAGCAGGGAACTATCTACTCAATGAAGAGTTTAAATGTGCGTCTTGGGTTTCCATCTCCAGGCACATAAAGAATCCAACTTTCTCTAGATGAAGCTCGTTCGGAAGCCTAATTATCATATTAACAAGGAATTGACAAGAAAAAAAGGAAATTGACTAGAGACAAAACATCATCAACGAAACGAACAGATCCGGAGGAACCGACTTCTACGATAGCAAAGAAAACAACCTTCCGCTCCGAGCTTGGATCGAGCCCTGGAATCGTTCAAGAGGGAGAGCCCATACTTGAGGACCTTGTCGGATCGGCGGACCTTCAGCTTGCGGACGAGGCAGAGGTACTCCCACGCTCCGCCCCCGCCGTGCTCCACCTGGCTCTCAAGCCGGTCCAGCCTCGCTTCCTCGACCGCCGTACCAACCATTGCCGCCAACGCCGCCGGGATATCGCCGGAGATGGGATGGAAAAGGGGAGACGGCCACCCGATACGGATCGATGTTGTTATTAGGGAACAAAGGAAGGAATGAAAAAAATGTTATAGAAAAATGTTTTTAAGAGCTTGCAAAAATGTTTTTAAGGCGTACTTTCGCATTAGTGCAAATATCTGAGCCGTCAAATTTTGGATGGACGATTCATATCAAATCAGCTGTTCAAGTAAATCAAAGACATCATTATTAATCAGATTTATATGGATAGTCGATCTAAATTTATCATTACCAGACTGGAGTAATATGTGTAATAAATAATTTTAATACAACCCCTAATGGAACAATAATACAATAATTAAAACTCGAATGAAAATATGTCACAAATTATTTTACACTTACGTCGTTCAAATTGATGAGTAAGATTTGGTGTTGTAAAATAACTGAACCATGTTGCACCTTCATTTTCTCCGATATATATATATATATATATATATATATTTGATAAGTTAATTTTTTAGAATAAAATTTGGTGTTGTATGTAGAAAGATTAGTCTTTAATTAATAATTTATAGCAAAGATTATAAAAAAATATTTGAATATGTCCCATTTCTAATGCTATCAAATTAAGTAGATCTTTCACTGAAAAAAAACAAGTCTTTCCATCGTAAAACTTGATTGGACTTAATATTATTTTAGTTTACAAAATGATTCTTATTGTTTTAGGTTATAAGAAATTTATTTACTTATTGTCCTAATAAAAAAATTAAAATTAGATTATGTCTATCAAGAAAAATGAAAAGTTGGTGAATTCAATTTTACTTTGATGAATGATGATCAGCAAAAGACTTACACCATTATTTGAAATTTTAATTTAATATAAAAATAATTAGTAAGCTAAAATGCTAAGAGAAAAATGCATATGTAGAGCATTTGACGTATAACAGATGTAGAGCACTAAATTTACTTATTAAATTAATAAAGTAATTATATATTAATTTAAAGTATATGTTAAATAGTAAAGGTGATTAAAATAAAGATTATCGGATTATCCGATGGTCATGATCAAGGTATGTTAATAAATATGATTATTCAACGGTTGTAATTTATTTAATCTTAGATGATACATTTTTGTTATCAAATTATCCAAATAAATATATATTATTTCATCTAAAAAGTATATAATTAATTTAATAATGAATTATAATTATTAAATTAATTAAATGATATGAAATAAGTGTAGAGCGGGTGCTCTACATACTCATTAACCTCGCTAAATCGAAAAGAAGCTAACTAATTATATACCGTATACGTGGTACCTGAGAAAACTTAACCACATATAAGAAATTTACATTCATATGATTAAAATTAACACGATGATAATGCACAAATAACTCCTGTCACCGTCCCGTGGTCGGATCCAACGATCTCGATCTAATGATTGAAGAAATCCAACGGCAAGGATCTTATGGGACGGATGATATTTACGCGGTCCACTATTCTCGCATACTTATTTGTATGCGGCAAATTAGATATCAACGTTCAACGGGACTTCTGAAATGACCAAAGAGCCCTTCCGTCGTCGTTGGCGTCACGTGACGGGTTGCTAAGACCCCACGAGCACACTGCAATTTGTTTTAGGTCAATTTCCAGATCCGAACTCCACCGGTGAGAGCTCTCGTTCTCCCCCATTTCGTTGCTTGGCGATCAATGAGGACGAGGAAGAATCGAATTGTTCCCGTTCCGCTTCAATCTGATCAGGTGTCACTCAGTTCTCTTTGTTCCCTTCCCTCCCCTTATCTCCCTCACTTTTCCGGTTTTTTTTTTAATTGCGGATCGTGTCCGTTTACCTTTTGTGCTACGAAATCGTGAAATAAATTGTGTTTTCATTCAGTGTGCAAGGATTGGTGTATGTTTTATGTATACCAGCGGATCAAATTAGCATTTTTTTCTCCCCGGTAAGTAGATCTACTGGAAGCAATTACCATTATCTCTTTGCGATCTGTAAGATGATAGTCAAGTTTTTTTGGGTGGTGGGGGTGGGGGGATCTTTGAAAATTTTCAAAGAATGAGGACTCAATTTTTGTATTTGATTGGTGTTCATAAATCTCACGAGAAATTTTAAAGATGGCTCCTTTTAGTTGGAATTTATGATCCATGAATGTTTAGCTTCTTCTCAACTGTTTTAGACTCTGATATTTTGGGTTGGGGCAGTCAATACAAGAAGAGATGGAGAGACGATAGTGGAAGATGACATGTTATTGGATTTTGTTGGTAGTGATGTTCCTCTCACGCCTATGTTTTATAGCCGGTCCCATGCCCGGATAAAGGAGGAGGGTTGTGTTGTGTTAGGTCTCGACAGCATAAAATCTGTCGAATCAACGAATATAGCGGAATGACGTCATCCATGTAGCTGACCCCACCTAGTGGGATAAGGCTTTGGTGTTGTTGATGTTCCTCTCACTCATAGCAGTTTACTGAATCAAGTGAATTTCAAAAGTGTATTTATATCCTCACTCTAGAAAAAGTGTAATCATTTCCTGATTGCCCCATCGTCTTGTCACTCTTAGCAGTTTACTACAAAGTGAATTTCAAAAATGTATTCATATCGTCACTCTAAAAAATGTATTCATTCCTTGATTACGCTGTCATCTTTATAATGTCAGGTGATTTTGCCTTGTTTTATGCCATAATAGAATATGTGTCTTAAAGATTTCTATGCAATTTATGTAACATTTACTGATCAAAACTAGTGTTTGGACATGGGAAAAAACAAACTTTTTAAGAAGAGCATGGAGAATATCAGTAATTGTCAACTTTGAAGGTTTGGGTAACTAGAACTCATCAGTAGTTGTTGATCGTGATATAACTTAACCTATTTGTCTTGATATACTATATAGGGAAAACAGAAGAAATCAAACAACTTAAACTGCTTTAAACAGATATCATATCTCAACCTGTTATTGCATTTATTTTGGTCTTGATGAGCAATTTCCATGTTCTTATGTTAATTGCAGGAATTTAAGTTGCATCACTAGAGTTCTCATGTTTTTCATTTTTTTTTTACTTCTAATTTCTTAGGTGTAAGTTTATTGCATGGATTGGTGTATTTACATGTGTTTGTTTTATGCAGTGTCAGAAAATCCTATGAGATGTTTGTCCAAGCACTTCGGTACTTGCAGTACAGCTTTCAAGACACCTCAGAGTTCTGGTTCTGCTAATTATGGGTGAGAGACTGGGTTGCAAGAAGTCAGGGAAAAAACACATCAGAGATGCACATAATTCCTCCCTCCTACTTTCTCCTGTGCTTTCCTTTTGGGATTGCATTTTTCGCAAGATCAGATACTCCTTCAGACCTGAGTGCGTGTAGAGATATAGGACTCATTGTTTGAGCTATTCTAAATTTCCTTCTTATAGAGTTATACACAACTTTAGATAGCAGTTTGAGGGATTGAATTTTGAGAGTTAATTTTCTTTTGATTAGTGGTTGTTTTGGAGATATTGAGTCCACTAGATTGGAGAAAAAACCAGTCATGGAGAAGGTTAGACATGCTCCAGCAAGCCCAGTTGTGAAGAAAGGGAAAAAAAAGCAGGCTAAAGTTGAGCTGGACCGACTGAAACAGGCCGAAAAGAAAAAAAGGCGTTTGGAGAAAGCCCTTGCAACATCTGCAGCCATTCGGTCTGAGTTGGAAAAGAAGAAACAGAAGAAGATGGAAGAACAACAAAGGCTGGATGAGGAAGCTGCTGCAATTGCCGAAGCAGTTGCCCTTCATGTCCTTATAGGTGATGATAAGGATGATTCTAATAATTTCTTGTTGGGTAATAATAGCAAGTATAACTCCTGGAATGATTCAAGCAACATTGATCTTTTCATGGGCTATCAGCGGCTTGCAAGATACTCTGTTGATGGCCTTGGTTGGGCTTCCGATGCATATGGGAATGAATGGAAAAATTGGGGGAACAAAGATCCACTGGCACCACATAGACGTCTAAAGGGCCTGCAAGCACCATATTACACAGAGACAATTCAAGGAGCAGACATTTCTGGAGGACTCATTGCTGCACAGGCTCTTGCAGCACTCAAAATTGCAGAAGATCCAGCTGGAACTCGAGCTAGACTTTATGGCCAAGACGCAACCACTGTCGTCATAAATCAAATGTTGGGGGGAAGCAATTCCGTCAACAAGCTCAACTTTTACAGGGAGTTATGATCCAGTTCTTTATAAGCTCTGTATATAGTCATCATGAACATGCTCTTTGAGAATATGTTTACTTTTCATTTTGTTCGTACGCTTACATTTTACTGGCAAATATGTGTAGAGTTATGCTTTGTTTGAAGGATATTGCATGTTTGTAAGCACAATATATTATGTCCTTTTTTACAGAATCGCTTATCGGCATTATGAAGAATATAACTTTCTCTTGGAATTTGAAAACATGGTGATCCAAAGGCACATGTTGTGCGGATCACAAAATTTTTGGCACAGCATACAAGACAATCGCCCATTTTGGCACTATGCAGCTGTTGCACAACAGACATCTCGTAATCGGATGTCAAAACATTCTACAATCTGTGGAAACTCACGCATCATAACGAACTGCAATTTTTATCTTTTTATGATTCTTTAATCTTTAATCACATTTATCTTGAGGCAAATCAAATAGAATTTTCTATTTGATTTGCCTCAAAGATAATGTTTTTGGAAAGTCATGTTACTAAAAATTGCTAGAGAAACGAAAATTCTATTTGATTTGCCTCAAAGATAATGTTTTTGGAAAGTCATGTTACTAAAAATTGCTAGAGAAACGTTTTTGTAAAAAATTTGGGAGGAGTCAAACACCTTAGACCTTAATAACTATAACTTAATTCTAATAGTGATGAATGGATAGTTTCTTTTTTAAAAAAAAAAGGCTACTGCTGTCGAACTTCTGCTACCATTATTCACCACTAGAAGTTGATGTGCAGTGGCATTCAAGTTATCAGAAGGTTAGAGCCTGAATCAGGATTGCGATTGGAGGGGGAGAGGGCAGTCGAACTGCATACCAATGAGACACAAACATAAAAAACAGAGGCCTACGCTATGAAGCGAAATTCATATTTATTTTTCTATGGGAAAATGAAATGTGTTGACACCAAAAATCCAATCTTGTACTGAAGTATGGTGAATGAATGTAACCACAGCAGTAAAATGTGCAAAAGAATGCTTGAACATGTTAGCAAGATCGTGAGCGTATAAAACTTGAGAATTATTTCATCTGATTTCTTACAAATATATTACAGTGGATAGTTTGTCTTCAAAGTAGGATTAGGAATACTTCATTACAGTAAGGCAAACGCCCTGAGACTGTCTACCGACCATGCAAACACTACAAGATTTCTCAATGGAGTACATATCCAATCCGAAAACACTAGTTTGGAATTAGAGTAGCTTTTTCCACTTATTTCTTTGGCTTTGCCTAAGCTAATTTGAAGAACATTACTATGGTTTGTGCATTCTTTGCAGTAACTGATCCTAATTAACAGCTTGTCCATCTTCTAATGAATGGAACAGAGACTTTGAATTAATGAGTAGTTCTTTCTCCCACTACCACTGGAACTTTCAATAATATAAATAGCTCACGTTGAAATGATACTTAGCGCACTGGGTCAGGATTGAACTTCAACGATTCCCTCCAGATAAGTTCTTTAATATCTTCTTCTGTGTAAGATGGCTGTTCAAAGTCAAAACTGAATGGTGCCCGACAAACAGGTTCATCATTGATATCATGAAGGGACGCTAAATATGGATGGCAGAGAGCCTCATCAACTGCATGATGGAAGTTCTTATAATTTTGAAATCGAGAAGAAATGTCTAAAGTGCTATGAAAAACTATAAAAACTGGAGTTACCCGTAATTCGTTTGCTCGGATCAAATACAAGCATTTTCTCCAGCAAGTCGATGGCTCCATTAGACATGTTGGGAAATCTAGCACGGAACTGTTGTTTTGGATACTGAGGAAGCTGTCGAACATATCTTCGAGCATTATCACTTCGCAGAAATCCAAGGCTTGAATCATCAGGTGAACCTATTAACTATTTTAATAAAGGAGGGGTTAAACATAAGAGCACAATCCCATATCCATGTCAAAGTACTTCTACTGATATTTAACATTTTTTTTATATTTAACACTTGTTAGGAAATCTATTACTGCGACTATTGTTGGAGAAGAAAACATTATTGGAATTGCATAATTGGTAAACACATACTGGCATTCTATTTCAGAATTCAGGACCTCCATACAAGTAATTTTCTGCAAGCATAAACTTTAGAAATATATAACATGTTTCAACATACTTTTCATCATGGATGATGTTATTAAATATGGATCAGGACATAGAAAGTTTCAGATGGATATAAAAACAAAATTATACGTACAAGATCTAGTAGCAGATGCGCAACAGATCATATAACTAGTAAATTCATGTAATTACTATGGTATAGTTTACCCTTTAATGATATCATAAAATGTCATCCAGAGACAGATAATACGGATTTGCCAAAATCCAGCAGCTACTAGCCGACCAGCGTAAATAGGACTTGTTTTGTGCTCAATCAAGTTTGTAGAGGTTGGCAAGTGTTCTATTCTTACCTTCTGAATATGATGATATAACTTTCTACAGGAGGGGCATTTTTGCACTTATGGGCTAAAACTAAGAAACAGATGCTGAAACTGCAAAGAAACCAATACTGAACTAACGTAGTGTTCATAATGTAAATAGAGTAATTAAAATAAGCTAACTGATATCCATATTTTAATAATGGAAAACTAATTACATAAGAATTTTGTAACAGGACAATCATATGCAGAAAGTTGATGTGCTAAAACTTCTAGTCTGCTGTCCATAATCTAAATTTAACAGATAGATTCATCAATCACTACTTCATGAACTTTATGAGCACAATAGAAGAATAAACTCCTTGAAGGAGTCACAAGAGAATCAAACCATATCAACTCCTTGATCTAGTATCAAAATTGCCTAGTTTCTTCAGTAACAAACAGAGTAGACATTCCAAGTCTGGTGGAGAAATAACTCGAGTATAATAATTATACAAAAAGGTAGCTCTTGAGGTGTTGCATGTGTGCTCAGTCCTTTCCAGGAAGAAAAGATCATCGTTGGTGCTAAAACACAAATGGAGGCTCTGGATTTCAACAATATCCTAGCCATGGCCAATAGTTTTTAAGGGACCTAACATTAAAGATATATCCTTTTACAAGTAACTGGCATACAGACTTGTGTGACAAATGAGTACATCCATTGTTCTTACCTCTGTTATTAGCCTTAACTGATGAACATAGTCTTTTCCAGGGAATAAAGGTTCTCGAGTCACAATCTCACCAAGAATACACCCGACAGACCAGATGTCGATAGCAGCGGTATACTCTGAGCAATTCAGCAGCAGTTCAGGTGCTCGATACCAACGAGTTACAACATACTCTGTCATGAAATCAGTCTCAGAAGTTGTCCTTGCCAATCCAAAATCTCCAATCTTGAGGTCGCAATTTGCATTCAGTAACAAATTACTAGGCTTAAGGTCACGGTGCAAAACACTTGCAGAGTGCACAAATTTCAGCCCTCGAAGCAACTGGTAAAGGAAGTACTGCAGAAAATTTTGGAGGATTGAGTAAGAAATGTAAAGAAGGAAAGCCTGGCCACTAAATTATATGTATTACAAACAGAAGGAGCTTAACAAAAAAATAATGAGCAGAAACAAGGAAAATCGCTAAATTATCCAAGAAATAACAAATGTAAATGCTTCAAGTCGAGGCATATGGGAATTATGGCGTAACATCTAATTATAAGATCAACAGTTATGCATTAATTGAAAGATTAAAGTGATTTTCAAACGAGTACCTGACAATGATCATCTGTCAATGGCTGGTTAGACCTTATTATTTGATGAAGATCAGTATCCATTAACTCATACACAATGTAAACATCATTGAAGTTTTCCCTATTTGGCGGTCGTATTATATCCTTTATTGCAATAATCTGCATTGAAGAAGGATTCAGCAATCACATGAAAAATCTAGAAAGTGAGATACATTGTCCTAAACATTCTGCAGATTAGTCAACAAATTCTAGCCATCACCAGTGATTTAGAGGAAGTGAATTATTTGATCTCAAGACATGTCATACTTGCATGTAAAGATCTTTGATGCAAAAAAAATCAATTAAACAAGGCACAAGTACTAGCATTTGTGTATAGATAAGAATACAAATCACAATCATGTTTAACTTACATTTTCATGATCCATGTGTCGGAGAAGCTTTATTTCTCGTAAAGTTCTTTTGGCGTCAATTCGGTTATCAAATGCATTGCCAATCTTCTTAATTGCTACCTCCTCACGTGTCTGTGAATTCACAGCAGCACTGAAGACAAATCGAATGAATATTATTAAGAACTGAAACCAACACATTTTTTCAGTCCAGAGATTAAATAATCAGTGTAGTCAATGTAAATAATATATGTGTGCACGTATGTATATAACCCAACCGAACACCATAGATGAAAAGAAGCTTAAACACATTTCTTCCGAAGAAGATAATGCAAACAATATGAAAAATAAAAGAAAAAAGCAGAAGTGGAAGACTATGTTAACCAAAACAAAAGCGTCAAAGGGGAATCCAATGCATCCCCCAGGTAACTTATCTGGAGCCAATTAAAGTGCTTCCAGGTAAAAATTCACATTTTTTAGCAAGCTTGCTCGAATTCCTATATTTAGCTAGTATCAAACTCGCACTGCAGATATCAACACCTTGACGGCATACTGTACACAGGTGCCACAAACAGAATTTTTTGCAGAGTTGCTCCAGGCGAAGTCGTGAGGATTATGCCTTTTTTCCATGACTCTCACAACTTCCTGCGAGCGGATCATCCCTTTCTTCCAACCCTGCCATGATGGAAATTTGGCTTTGTGATGCCCAACTACTTTCATTTTGCCACGGAAGGGGCTGTTGAGAAATAAAAGCTGATCCGTCTGATGAAATGACCAGTTATAAACATAACTGCAAGCATCGAGCTGTTTATCACCGGCTTTCTGACCCTTCATGGATTATAATCGTAGAAGGCTGATCAATGAAGCAGCTTCATCATTTCCCAATTCTCAAGACCCCTTCTTCTCCCCGAAATTGTCCTGTTACAGCACCCTAATATGACCGTATCCTTTAGATGCAATTATGCACTCAGTCCCCTTCTTGGATTGCATAGTCTGATAAATAAATCGGCTTCCTCACTTCCAAATTATCAAAAACTCTTCTTTCCTTCAAAATTGTCCTTTTACAGCGCTCTAATATCTGTCGTATCTTTTAGATGCAATTAAGTACTTACTGCCGCTCAGATCCAAACGACATGAACAAAGATGAAAAGGGGGCACCATTTAGACTTTAAAACCGCACGAAGAGGCAATTGCAGAAGCTCCGAACTGAGGTTAAAGAAACAAGAGAACACCGAGGAGGGGCACACGCCCGAGTTATCGCTCACCAGACAATGCCGTAGGCGCCGCGGCCGATGGGGCGGAGCGGGGGGACGTACTTGGCAGTGACCTCGAAGAGGTTCCCGTAGACGTTGTACTGCACGTAGCGGCCACCGTGTGTGGGAACGCCCTTGATGTGCTGCTGTCCACCTTCCCCGCCGCCGGACTCCATCGCTCCACCGACAGATCGAATCCGACCTCCTATTCCTCCTCTGTCTTCGACCCTTCCTTTCCCTAGGGGAAACCCCAATCAAGTGAAGAGGATAAGAGACGCCATGATCGAGAGGTGGAGAAGGATCTGGCGAGAAATGCGAGGGAGGGCGAAAAAAAGCAGCTAGAGAGGTAGGAGAGAAGAAGCCCGTGAAATCTCTCTCTGGTCGTGTCGCTGTCAGCGTGGCTTTGCTTTGCTTTTGCTTTTGGGTGCAGTGAGCAGTAAATTTGTTGGATCCGTGCGAACGCACGCATATAAAAAAAATAAAAAATAAAAAACAGCAGAAGCGAAGAGGAAGATGGGAAGCTGTGGAACTGTGCAAGGGTCAACGGCTTCGCCGCTTTCATCTCATGCTCATTGGTCCCCTAGCATTTTTAAATATATATCTAGTTAAAAGTTAAAACCTAGAAGTACTGTTATCATAGTAAATAAACAAATATATGATGTTAATTAAGGATTTAAGGCGTTCGCTGCATTGACATCAGCGATGCACATTACCACCCATCCATATTAATTATTTATGAGAAAACAAACATTTATAAATATTTATATAGTTTTTATCAATATATTCCTAACAAAATAATTATATTTTTTTATATAATTTATTTCGAATTTCATAAACTTAAATTGCAAACACATATTTTCACTCGTAAAATTAAACATTATAAAATAATTAATATATTTTTATAAAATAGTAATAACATATTCAGAATAATTAACTATGATCTTTTTGAATAATTTTATAATTTATTTATTTGTATAATCTATTTAATTAATGTATAGTTTATTTAAATAAAACTTCGAAGAACAAATGTAGAAAGTGAAATTAAAGATATTGTAACTTAAGTGATAATTTGGATTCCACCTTCACATGAGTAATGTGCAATGTCACTTCATAAGTATCGTGGATTGTATAGACAATTCAAATTACTCATTACTTGTTACCTGTTACAAGTGAACTATGGTGCAAGTAATTTAATACAACATTTCATGGTAATTTCAAAATATTACCTATAGAGAAATGCCCCTTAATGGATATCCTCGTCCTCCCCCATGCACGATCGTCGATTGTGGATCCGACAGTCATAGCAAGATGATGGGTTCAGCATGGTATTTGGCATGGTTAAAAAAATGAAAATAGAAAATCGATTCGAGTCGCGGATCAAAGGCAATGGAGTTATCTCCTTGAGTCATTCGTGCCCTAGTTTCATTTTCGTTATTGTCGTGAGGCCGCATCATCATCGTCAATGAGGTTGTCAAATCGTCGTCATCACAAGGCTACTACATCGCCATCATCACCGCGAGGCCTCCGCATCAAGCTCTCGTTGACGTGTGGAGGCTGCTCAGTTGCTTCTTCATCATGTGGAGGTCATCTCGTCTAGAGTCTTTTTCTCATGTCATCCAATAGTCGACGGTCCGATCGACGACTTTCTTTCCCCAATGATTGTCAATCTTTTATCCAACATGTATGATATTCGTTCTCCGATAACTTTTTGTTTACTTGTTTTTGTATAATGTATTATTATCATATTTCCTTATATCCTATTTTTTCCTTTGTGCCTTAGTTTTGTGATCGCCGATGAGTTTATCTATCAAGCAACCTCCTCCTCATCACTTGAAGCACATGTTGTGTTGAGCCAACAATTTGTCATCGTCGTCCGGCAGTCGTCCGATCAACGACTTTTTCCCCAAGGCGACTTGAGATTTCTCATTTGACATGTATGATCGTCGTCCATCAAAACTGGTTGTATTTCTTTGTCTTCAATTCTTGTATGATGGTCAATTTTCTTTACTTATCATAATCGAGTGGCCTTCTCGTGTCACCTGGTGCACAAGTCAACAATCTTTCTGTTGATCTTATCTTCAAGAAGTAGGAAAATTGCTTTTTTTCCCCTGAATGTTTCCTTATGAGAACCATTAGAAGTACGAAAATTACTTTTTTTCCCTGAATTTTCCATCATATGATTGGCTAAAATCATTTTAGCTTGTGTCGATGATTGTGGATTGTAAGTTCTTCAAACCCTTGACTATCGATTTTATTTCAAATATGTCGGTTGCAAAACTTTAGTTGAATCCTCTATAGATTGGGATCCTCGACGATATGAGGATCTCAATTTTATGCTAGATGCTAGTTGCTAGTTGTATCATTTTAAGTTAGATGTTCGCATCTTTAGATGGTATAAATTACGCAATGAGATGGTCCTAATTCCTTTACATCCTATTGCATATTTGAATTGCTTTACATATGGTTGCACATTTATTGTGCTGAGATACTATAATGATGTGACCTAAATGTCATTGCCAACAAGAAACGATAATAAAGACATATTGGACCGAACGTAATCTTGGATGTAGATTTTATAGCTGTCATTTTACGGAGTGAGTTTGATAGAACTTTTATATTAAAACATTTAATGAATATTATCTTTTGTGATTTATTTTGTAGCAACATGGAGCTTGCATATACTTCAAATAGTTACATCCATCGTTTGAACCGAGATTTATACAAGTGACCAATGGGTTGTTATGAAAAATCAATATGATGTGTGCTGCAAATTTAGATGAAGATGAAGTTAGGCTTAATAAGAATGGAACGAGCTTCTTTTATATTTGTTTAATTATTTTTCTTCTAACTATATATGTCATGTTGATCTGACATGATTTTTTGTTGATTTGTACTCATGTCGGTTATAGATAGATGTAGTGGATGTTACTATATACTTGAAATTTCATTTAGATGTTATTTTTACTCTAATTTTCATTCGAACCAATTGTCGTATGTTATTTGTACTTTTGATTTTTCTTATTAATTTATTGTGTGTTATCTTAATATTTTCATACTTTATTGTGGCTTAATTATAATTGATGAAGAGGCACTAGTTTTGTTTCATCAATCCACATTCCTATTTTATCGGATTTTATCAATCCTTCTTATCATAAAAAAAACCTTATTGGAATGCACAAGGCATATAAGGTAGTACAATCTATTGAGTTCTCAAATGTACAAGAATGATATAAAAGGACTTAGACTGAAAAATGTGTGTAACTTTTATGGTATCTTATATAGTAACTTCATGTTATGGATGGATCAATGGAAACTAGTCTTCTTGGCGGATGACTAGATATAAGTGCATAACAATGTTGTTTTCCTTCTAAAAATAATGTTTAACAAATGAAAATATACTTACAATTGAAATCAAAACCTAGTATGTTACAATGATTGTTGCAATCTCTCATTCATTATGTCAAACTCTACAAATCCAATCTCAAGACGTTTAAAATGCAATGGTGCTTGTTTCATCTACGAAATTGATCACTCAAAAATTAAGAGATGATGGATATGATAAGCTAATTATTAAGGTGAAGCACTTTTGTGAATGAGTTAACATATCTATTCCATAGTTAAATGCTCCTTGTGTTGTTAGAAGAAGAACATGACATCCAGATGACATAATATTCGAAAATCATTACAAAATTAATATTTTTAATGTCATGATCGACTCTTAGTTGCAATAATTGAACAGTAAATTCAATGATCACCCTATAGAATTATTAACTCTTAGTTCAGCTCTTGATCTAAGAGAGATGCGCTTGTCATTGAGAATTGATGATATTTGCCAACTAGTATAGAAATTTTATTCGAAAGATTTTTCTGAACATGAGATATCACAACGAAGGATGCAAATTGAGCATTTTTAGACATTTTGTTGGTTTTGAAGAAATTATCAATTATAACTGATCTTAGTCAATGGTTAGTGAAAAAAATCACAAATCTATCATTTTGTATACAGAGACAATGACCCTTATTTTAACTCTTCTAGTTTCTACTACTACAGAACTATATTTTTTAAATAGTGAAGATAATAAAAAATAAACATCGCAATAAGATTGAAGATGAATTTCTTTTTTATTGTTTGAAGATTTATATCGAGAAAGAAATTGCATAAAAAATTAGTATTGATTTACTTATAGATGATTTTTTAAAAAAATTTAAAAGAGCATAGTGCTCATTTTTTGACATGACAAATGTATATTAAAATTAAAATTATTATTATTAAAGTTATTTTTATTTGATGAGTTGAGATATTGGCCCCCTTAGAATTTCCTCTAGCTCCGTCCTTGGTTTTATAAATTAAATTAAATGGTGTCTTGTTTTGTTAATTTTTTTCTAAGTTTCGAGAATAATTTAAGGATAATAAATGAAAGATATTATTCGGGTGAGATTTTGAACTCAAAACTTCGTCGAATCATGCCCAAAGCTGCTACGGTTAGAGCTATTATGGAAAACTAATAATTTTTACATTAAAAGATGATCCTATAAAGATTTTGATGAGAAAAAATTAAGTACTAATGGTACTTCTATTAATATAAAATAATACTTACTCAGTCACAACACATGCCACTTAAGAACACCTCACTCCACAACACTAATGAGCAACATTTTTCACCAGCTCACACAAGACCACTCTTCACTTACTACCATATACAAGCTCTCCCTCACTTTCACACATGAGACACTTCACTTGATGCTCCAAGATGACCCCATGCATACATATTTATAGATGAGGTACCGATACAAGTCAGTGGGGACTCATTTGCTTGCGACCGAAGGAAGTAGGGCTCCTATTGAACCTAACAACCCCTCATTAAACATAACATAAAAGTGAATAGCGCAAAGCCTTATCTTATTTATAGGCATTGGAGATGTAGTTCGTGGATCATATATATATGCTAGAGAAGAAGAATCCCAAGATCATAGTTTGGAATGACAAGTTAATAAGTTTTGACCACTTATTTTAACTTAACAGACAATTCTCGACATAATTTTTTTTAACATTATTTTAATTAGTGTCTTCTAGGATAACCATTGAGTCCTTTAGTAAACGTGTCAATAACTTACTCTTGTGTCCTCACATATGTTAATTTAACATCTCCTTGTAATACCTTCTCTCAAAGGAAATGGTCGTGAACTTTGACATATTTGTTCGTGCAATATGAATTGCAATATGATTATTACAATATAACTTCAGTGTCAAAACAACTTATTGATGTAAATCTTTTAGTAATTACACTGGTCATGTGCACTCTGAGCTATCACCGTGTATGCTCTCTATATCCAGCCTTTGTACTTGATAAAGATAATGTACCATGATATCGCTCCAGATCCTAAACTAAATATATAGTTAATAGTAGAACGTTGTGTATCAAGATCTCCAACATAGTCAACATCACAAAAGGCACAAGATATATCCTTTCTATATAATATTTCATGGTCAACATATGCGTCTGAACAATTCTTTCAACCATTGCAACCTCAAGATCGTCATCATGCGTTTGAACAGGTTGCTCACCTTGCGACCACTCACCTTATGTTTCGCAATGCACAAGTCGATGAGGTTGTACTGATTCATGAAGTTGGACCACCACTTTTTGCCACCAGAGAGACAATAGTTCACGAAGGTGTAAATAGGGAAGACGATCCGAGCGCACTTGCGTAATTTCCACTCTTCCAACGAGATGATCATCCAGTCAGAGATCAGGAGCATGATGATTGAGATGGCTTCGAGAGTGATGGCGGCAATGAATAGCACGTAGGTGACAAAAATATCAACCTTGTTTGGCTTCTTTGGCCTCTTTACCTTAATATTTCATCAATTAGACAATTTTTTTACGATGATTAATAGAAAATGGTGCTACCCTTAAAAGGGTAACACAAACATTTTTTTTCCAAATTTAGGTTATTAAATATAAATGAAGCGAAATTGACAATAGTAAAAATATTGATTTAAGTCTTCTATATGCTTTAATTCTTTGTGAAAAAATTAGTTAATTTTTAATTATTTCTTAATTTCATTTCTTAAAAAATTCTCTGTTCAACTAAAATTACCTTTATTTTTTAACATTTAAGTGCACAAAAAGGAAACACCTTCAACTCGATTCATCACTCAAGTCACATTTGTAGGGTAATTTACATGGATCGTTCCTCAATTTTGGGCATAGTAACTACTCGATCCCTCAATTTCAATTTATAAATGAAATATCCTTGATCTTTCATTTTTTTGCACGCGCCGCCCTCCTGATCAACAATAGCGAGATCCCCAATTGTGCTACTATGCGGGGCAACAAAAAAAATAAAAATAAAAAATAAAAAAGCGACAACACGCCCCCTTGCCCTCTCTCGCCTGAGGGGAGAGGAGAAGGGGGGCAATGCCCCCTTTTCTCCTTCGCAATCAATGAGAAAGAAAGAGGGAGAGCACCGACTCTTGTACGACCTTGTCGACTTTCACTTGTGGCATCGTCTCTCTTGTGTGTGGCGCCGACAATAGAAAAAAGGGGGTCGACGTCCTTCTTTCTCTCTCGCGCACGAGAGAAGGGGGCATCAGCGCACATGAGAGAATGGGGCATCGACACACACTAGAGAGAAATGAAGGCATCCACCCCCTCTGCAACTCGTGCCCCCTATGCAAGCTCGCCGCATGCTGACAAGCTTCCAGAGGGAGCCCGATGCATTGGGTTTTTATTTTTAATATGGATTTAATGGGGCTCCTACCTAATATCACATCCGTCCAATTTGATCGAATGACTGACAATGAAGCGTGGTTCATTCTTACGTTAAAAAAAATTTGGCGTGAAAAATCGGAGCGAGCATCGCCATCATCGTCGCCGACCCGAGAGTGCCTTGCCTTGTCAAATCTCGTCATTATTGCCCTGCTCGCCTTGCGATCGCTGACGACACAGCTCGCTGGAAGGAGTTTGAAATGAAAGAGGGTAGTGGTAGTCGATCTATTCCGCCCTTATGGTTGCATCCGACGGATGAGAGGAAGTGTCACACCCCACTCCGTGACTAAGTTCTAATCCTAATTATTACCTTTTCTTACTTATCTTGTGTTATTTGTCAATACATGCAAATAAAATCAGCAAAACCTCCTCCCTTATTTATCTCGTGTTATTTGTTAATACATACAAAAAGATGCATTTATATTCATCAAAGTTAAATAAATAATTATAAGATATATCATTCACATATTGTCATTATAATTATTTTCCACTTGCCACCTCACATATAACATCCCACGGGATCAAGTTTTATACAATCTTACAAAAAGTTTCTCACAAGCTTAATTACAACATTTAGGATTATCTATTACATGCATGTTTCAAAAAACAAAAGTGAAGGGAGAAATATAATTGCTCCAACAGCTCCACCTCTTCTATACGCAACAAAACAAGCTCTGAGTTGAATCAATTCGAGAACTTAGAATTATTTGAAAAATTTTAAAACGAGCATCGTGAGCAACAATCATTTGCTCAGTGAATGGAATAAAAGTACAACGTAAGAGAATAATACAAATGCATATAATATTTAAATAATCAGGATCTCCATGTGAGAAAACATTTAAAGCATACCTCATATAGCATAAGTTATCAAATCATATGAACTTTTACATCAATAAAAGTAATCCAAAATATCATCATATTCATAGTTGAACTCCACACATATGTCATTACACATACTCATCATGGATCAATACATATCCCTATATGATCATGTGTCCTATAGTTAAGATAATCAAGAGTATCAAATATGCAAAGCAAATCATGATTCAATACGTATCACTCCATGATTATATGTCATACAGTTAAGCAGAGCTTCATAATCAAAAGTCTCAAATATGCATAGCAAATTGTGGGTAAATACATATCCCTCTATGATTATGTGTCATACAATTAAATAGAGCTTTACAATCAAGAGTCTCAGATAATACGCAGAGTAAATCATAGGTCAATACATGCACGCAGAGCAGCCCCCAAAGGTAAAGACACTCGATATAGCCCCAAAGACTTTATGTATATCGAATGCGATCTCAAAGACCTTTTCAAGCATCATGGCCAATGAACACACGTAGTTTAACAATATCAAAATACACATGCCGTAATCACATATCATTATCAAGTAAAACTTATTTTAACTTCACAAGTATTGTTCCATGAAAATATTTTCGTGTAAAAGATTATTTCATCTCATATAAAATCATTGAAACATATTATAAATATTTTTTATAGTTCAAGATATATTTCAATAATAATAATAGTAATAATCTTTGCTTGAGATATTATCATAAATAAAAAAACTAACATATAACATTTTGCTATGTTACAAATTTACTCACTCACATTATACTTTATGTTTTCAATGAGATTTACTATATTTTCCTTCTTTCACTTGTAGCTTATTGATTTCTACAAGCAATGATGCTATTTCACTTTTTAATTACTAATAATAATAATATCCAATGCATGCTCGTGATGAATGAACACTTGTTCACCTTAAAATGCATATAATTCCTTCTAACACTAATGTGTAATTTCATATGTTTATATTCATATGCTACTTCACACTCACAACTATTCAATCTTCCAAAGCTTAACTAGGTGTTGTCTCATGATTTCTGACTTAGTGACACTAAATAAATAATTCATAACTTTTTAACCACATGGGCAAATCTTATGATCCTAGATAAATTAGAAACTAGACTTACTACGATTTCCAAACCCAAATTTCATTCACTAATTCCAAGTGATCAAATCATAAAATCCAAGACAATCTGATCTAGAATTTGTGTTCTGGCATACTGTGTATCACTGAATGATTAATTTATATCTTTAACAATATTTATCCATTTGACGAGATCCTAATTTTTATAGAATCTAGACTTCAATAGTATTTAGGCATAAAAATTATAGAATTAACTCCTTGTATGCCCTTATAACAAAATTAATCAATTCATGTCATGTTCTGTTTATGTCCTGGAATCTGACAGAAGAATTACTATAAAATGAAAAATTAATTTCTCCCAAAATACAAGTCCAAATAGGATGATTCTACTTCTCACCGAACACTTATATTAATCATATCCAAATTACAAATTCTAATTCAATATATTCTAATCGTGCCCTAATTTACAAGTTGAACATGTATCAGACTTGGGACAAGATGAGTGATCGACGAAATTAAATACATAACTTCCTCTATAAAACTCTTTTTTAGGTGATTCCAGAGGTCATATAAAGCTAACTTTACTAACCATACAAAATTTCATAATTTATGGAGAAAGAAACATGAAGCTATGATCTCATGAACTAGAAGGTCAATTTCGAATCTAGGGATTCACTTTAAACAATCAACGTTGCCGAATTTCTTCCGGTCGTTCCAATAGGGATCTCAACTTGCAAATTTTTCTGCTATCCGAAGATAAGATTATTTAATATATATATTTTTAACACGTCGTGTGGTGGTTCGGAAAAAATCATTTTCTAAGCAACTGGTGAGTTGTCTGCTTCAGCTGCTTGAAACCCTATTGGTTCAAATAAAGGTCCAATCATATTATTTTATTTAAAATTAGTGTTAAAACTCTAATTAACCTTAATTAATCATTGTTAAACATGTTTATTATCATATTTAAAAATATTAAAATTTATTCATAATAATGTTATATAATTTTTTTATAACGCTTATCGCTAATTTAATTATCATTATGCTTTAATCTAAAAATTAATTGCTACATGTAATGATGACTATATAGACATCTATAATAACTTAATATGTTAATTAGATGCATGATTACATATAAATGATATTTATGGAGTACGTTCGTAACAAGAAATAGACGGCCTAGCATCGTGAACCGACTGTGAGGGCTAAGAGGTGTTGCCATGCGAGGGCGTCAGCGTCATGGGGATGGATGAGACGTCGGCATCAACGATTAGATGGGGATGGGGGAGATGTCGGTGGTCGTTTGAAAGAGGGGAGGAAGTAGGAGGAACATGTCGCCGACCTTGTTTCCCTCGCTATCGCCCCTCGCTGATCTCCTGTCGCCTGGACTATCTTGATGTCGCCGACCATGAGATTGCCGTCACCATCGATTATGAGGTCAGGTCGTGTCGCCTGATAGGATCCTATTTCCTAATAATAATAGGATTAGTTTATTTTCTTTAACTAGGATTAGTTATTTGCTTCTACTTTGATTAGCACTCTAGTTATTTACTTCCTAGTTTGATTAGCACTATATTTCTTTTATTTCTAGTTCTATTAGGACTTGTTTGGGTTACCCTATAAATAGGGCCCCCTTGGAACTCTTTTTAATCATATATATGAGAATATAATCTTCTTTTGATATTTGCTTGGAGCAACTATCTTGGAGGCTTGACCCCCTCGAAGTGGTCTATTGGAGGCTTGATCCCCTCGAAGTGATCTAATTAGGATCCTAGTTGGACTAGGAACCTATCAATTGGTATCAGAGCTGTTCGATCTTTTTCGGACAATTGTGATATCTCGGGTTTTTGGTTGGACCAATAACCTAGTTATCTCCATCTTCCACTGCCATCTATCGTCTTCCGCTGCCATCTATCGCATCCGCTGCTGCCACTATATCGCCATCACCACCGCTTACTAATATTCTTAATCTAATATTTCAAATGTGCAGGAAAAATCTATGGCTTCACAGGATTTATCGACTTCAGAAATTTTAACACTAGCTGATCGTCTTACTCGAATCGAAGAACGATTTCAACAAATTTTACAAGTATTCAACGACGACAAGAAATATCAATGAGTAAACAAGGGAAATCACGTAGAAGATAAGCTTGCAAATATTCAACAATTAAGTACGGTCGAGGAGTACCAGACTCGTTTCGAATTATTATCAAGTCAAATTAAAAATTGGAGCGAATATCGATTGGTGGAAACTTTTGTTGAAGGACTTCTCCCCGATCTTCGACAAGAAGTAAAAGCTCGACGACCAATTACTATAGTTGCTGCAATTTCTTTTGCTCGATGGGAAGAAGAACGTTTAAATGAAGAGAAGCATAGATCAAGTCGACACTTGAACAAATCACTCCGAAGCACAAGTGCAATAATATTTTCATCAAATGCAGAAGAGTCCAACACTTCAATTTCTTCAGAATTTTTTACGAAAACTTTATCTCAACAAGAAGCGAAGGATATTGAAAAAAATTCAGTCGAAGATCAAGCTTCAGATTCATCTGTTGAGACGTCTTTTAAAAATGATACATCTATAATTCTACCGCCGAAGGAGCAAACAACTTCTGAAGAATCTAGTGCAAAATACATTGAAGAATCATATATTAATAAGGACTTATTCATGACGGTTAACTCAGCCTCAAGAAAACTTGAAGATTGCGGTACTCAGAAGGCTCAAGGTCAATTTTATTCATGCGAAAAGAATTTGATCAATTTCAAATTCTCTTTCTTCAATGAATGCAAGCTTGTTCCAATGCTACCGATGCATAGTCAAAACTACTCTCTGAAGAAGGATCTCTATTTTACTCAAGTTATTAAGAGACTTCGTCTGATCAAGCATCGAAAAGAAAAGTTCTCTCACATGTTTCTGTATAGCCTTGAGGAAGTTGTGCTCGGTATTGAGTGGTTACGTACATTGGGAGAAATCACTTGGGACTTCTCAAAATTAATAATGAAATTTGAATTGGAAGGCCAAAATGTGATATTAAAAGGAAAACGTTGCAAGGTCAATTCTATATCAAATCATCGCATGGAAAAAATACTTCGGAAGGAAAAAAGGGGTTATATTGTTCAACTCCAACTTATGGGAGTAACATATTTACCGTCAACCGTTGATAATGGACTTGAGCTCTTGCTTTCAAAATTTTTTGCAGAATCAGAAGGACTGCCACCTCAACCATCACATGATCATCGAATACTCCTCTTATCAGGCTCTTCTCCGACTAATGTTCAGTCATATCGTTATCCTCATTTTCAAAAGGCTAAAATTGAAAAAATAGTTCAAGAAATGCTTGAAGCAGGAATAATTCGTCCTAGTGTTAGTCCTTATTCTTCTCCGGTATTATTGGTAAAAAAGAAAGATGGTTTATGGCATATGTGTGTGGATTATAGAGCTCTCAATAGAGTCACTATCAAGGACAAATACCCTATTCCAGTGGACGATGAGTTGCTTGATGAACTTGGAGGTGCAAAGTTATACACTAAGCTCGACTTGCGTTCTGGGTATCATCAAATTCGGGAGCACCTATCACATTTGAAGATAATTTTTACTAGACTTCGGGAGCATAAACTATTTGTTAAGAAATCTAAATGCAGTTTTGGTCAACCGCAAGTAGAGTACCTTGGCCATATTGTCTCTTATGAGGGCGTTTCAGTGGATCAATCTAAAATTCAAGTAATGCTTGAGTGGCCCGTTCCTCATACAGTTAAAGCACTTAGAGGATTCTTGGGCTTAACAGGATACTATCACAAGTTTGTGAAGAATTATGATAAGATAAGTGCACCACTGACATCTTTGCTGAAGAAGGATTCCTTCAAGTTGAATGATGATGCAAAAAGGACTTTTGATCAACTTAAGCTTGCTATGTCCACAACCCCAGTCTTAGCTTTGCCAAATTTTGATAAATTATTCGTCATTGAATCTGATGCTTCAGGAGTCGGGATTGGTGCTGTGTTGATGCAAGAAGGACGACCAATTGCAAATACTATCAAGGATCTGACAAAAACACATCTCAGTTGGTCTGTATATGATAAAGAGATGCTTGCCATTATTCATGCTGTCACTAAATGGAGACCTTACTTAATTGGTCATCGATTTCAGATTCGTACAGATCATAATAGTTTAAAACATATATTAGAGCAAAGAATCACTTCTATGCTACAACAAAAGTGGGTCTCTAAATTATTGGGATATGATTATGAGATTACTTATAAAAGAGGAACTGAAAATCTTATGGCTGATGCTCTCTCTCGTCTTCCTGAGCATGAAACCTTATCTGCTATATCTATTTTGTCCACTGCCCTTTTGGATTCTATTCGTCAAGAATGGCAAGAGGATGCTGCTATCAAGACCTTAATTCAAAGGTTACAAGATGAACCTCTTTCAGTTTCACCGTATTCTTGGCACTCTAGAAATCTTCTATATAAAGGTAGAATGGTTTTAGTGCCAAACTCAGCTCATAAGTTAACATTACTAAAGGAATTTCATGGTTCCCCAATGGCTGGGCATCCTGGTGTACTTCGCACATATAAGCGTAATTCTCGAGAATTCTTTTGGACATGCATGAACAATGATGTCAGGAAATTTATTGTTGAATGTGATATTTGCCAGCGTCATAAAGGGGAAACAATTGCAAGTCCAGGTTTATTGCAGTCACTTCCAATTTCTATTGAAGCATGGGTAGATATATCTATGGATTTCATTGAGGGTTTACCATCTTCGCATGGAAAAACTACAATATTTGTGGTAGTGGATCGCCTTACTAAGTATGCCCACTTTTGTGTCATGTCTCATCCATATACGACAGTTGCTGTTGTTAATGTTTTTGTTGAAAATGTTGTCAACTTGCATGGGGTGCCACGATCAATCGTAAGTGATAGAGACAAAGTCTTCACTAGCCAATTTTGGAAGGAACTTTGTCGTTTACAACAAACCCAATTGACAATGAGCACCGCTTATCATCCTCAAACGGACGGACAAATTAAAGTTGTCAATAGATGTTTGGAATCTTATCTTCGTTGTTTCTCAAGTGATAAGCCTAAAAATTGGGTGAAGTGGCTTCCTTGGGCAGAGTGGTGGTACAACACAAATTTTCACTCTTCAACAAAACTTACTCCTTTTGAAACTATGTATGGATATCCTCCTCCTGCTATTGCCCAATATTCAACAGGCGCTACTACTGTTAATGCTATGGATATTGAATTACGTGATCGAGACCAAGTACTAAGGCTATTAAAGGATAATCTTACTAGTGCTCAATCTCGAATGAAACAACAAGCTGACAAAAAGCGAACTGAGAGGGAATTTCAAATTGGAGACTTAGTTTATTTACGTCTGCAGCCATATAAACAACTTTCTGTTATTGTTCAGAGTTCAATGAAATTAGCACCTCAATTTTATGAACTTTATAAAGTTTTGGAGCGAATTGGGCCAGTAGCTTATCATCTTGATCTACCTTCAACATCTCGTATTCATCCAATGTTCCATGTTTCTTGTCTTAAGAAGAAGCTTGGGAATAATATTTCTGCGCTACATCATCTTCCTGAATTGGATTCAGAAGGCAATGTTCGTGCAATACCTGAAATGGTTTTGAAGCGTCGTTTTATTCAACAAAAGAAGCATGCAGTTACTGAATGATTGATTAAATGGGAGAATTCGCCAGTTGAAGATGCTACTTGGGAACGTTATCAATCTCTGCAAAGAAAGTTTCCTGAGTTTGTTGCTGCTCAGCCTTGAGGACAAGACTAATTTAAAGGAGGCGGGAATGATAGGATCCTATTTCCTAATAATAATAGGATTAGTTTATTTTCTTTAACTAGGATTAGTTATTTGCTTCTACTTTGATTAGCACTCTAGTTATTTACTTCCTAGTTTGATTAGCACTCTATTTTTTTTATTTCTAGTTCTATTAGGACTTGTTTGGGTTACCCTATAAATAGGGCCCCCTTGGAACTCTTTTTAATCATATATATGAGAATACAATCTTCTTTTGATATTTGCTTGGAGCAACTATCTTGGAGGCTTGACCCCCTCGAAGTGGTCTATTGGAGGCTTGATCCCCTCGAAGTGATCTAATTAGGATCCTAGTTGGACTAGGAACCTATCATCGCCCTTGTCCGATCTCCCTGTCGCCCACCCTGCTCGCCCTGCTTTCGCCATTGTCTAATCTCTCCATCGCCAACCATGAGATCACCATCGTCGTCGAATGTCGCCCCTTTTCGATCTTTCCGTCGCCGACCTTGCTCGCCCTGCTATCGCTCTTGTCAGATCTCTCCGTCACCAACCATGAGATCGTCGTCGCGACGATCATGAGCTAGCCGCCGCCGATTGCAAGGAGAGGAGCGGATCATTGAACCACTCTTTTGAAACGAATCGATTTCTTAAAATTAAAATGAATCGTGCCTACTGTTAGCCATCCGATCAGATGTGATATTAGGCCTATTCAACCTTTTAATATTATTTATTCGCCATGCTAGCAGTCTAATAGGAGATAGCTATTCACGGTCAAGGGTGTATTTTATCCCGCGTTTTTATCTTCCTCTTCTTCGTCCTCCGCAAGTCGAGAACAAGCAAAACCAGAGCCGCGATGACGACAGCGGCGCGGCCGACCTGGGCGCCGGCGAAGGGCGGCAACGAGCAGGGCGGCACTCGGATCTTCGGCCCCTCTCAAAAGTACTCTTCCCGCGACCTCGCCTCCCATACTACCCTCAAGCCCAGGTGAGCTGCACAATCCAAATTTTCCGGTTCAGGTCTCAGATTGTTTTTGAATCCTTTATCTTTCTAATTAGTCATTAAGGACCGAGTCACGTCTTTCGACAACGGAGGAAAACATGGGTTCATCTGATTCGAGAATTGTGATTGTCTCAGAAGCGAAACCATAACCCTAAATTTTTATCTTCGCAAAAATAATAAACTAGAAACGATCACATCGTGCTTCAGCTCCATCTTTCTTCCACAAACAATCCAAAAGGTCCAATTTTTAGACCGATCTTCTCGGAAAGTATATGTTATTTCCCGTTTGTTGTGGAGGTAGGCGTGGAATTCTCGGACAAGCATAGAGACCTTTAGTACCTTTTTTCCCCAATAAAGAACCCCAAAAATGTGTTTTTTAGCTGCGATTCGATTGAAGTATATCGCACATGTTGCGTGTTTATTTGAGGTAGACGTTTTAGAAAATCATGGGAACGAGTCAGTCATCTTTCTTTTATGATTTCAGGAAAGAAGGGCAAGGTACGCAGGATGAGCTGCAGAAGAGGAACCTCAGGGAGGAACTGGAAGAACGTGAACGCAGGCATTTTTCTTCGAAGGATAAATCATATGGTATCAAGCCTCTATGGAACTGGCTTTTCATACATGTGTAAATGCTTGCAATTAAAGTCTGAACTTGCTTTGGTCTTTTTGCCTATGTTTTGCTTTATCAAACATTGAGTACCTTGCATTTCCTTCGTTTTAAGCTACACCAGTCTGCATTTCACACTGACTCTTATTTGTTGGATTTTGCTTTCCACGCTTTCCTCTGAAATCACCTTATCTTATGGATTCACACTCTACAGGATTCTGTTGAAGGGTCTTCAAATTGTTCACTTTTCTACATGCTGAATATCTGTACCTCTAAATTTGGACCATATGAAATTGCTTGTTTTTTTATGCTAGAAGTTTGATTTTGTTTTGTTAATTCCCCCGGATTGAATTTTTGGGGTATGTTGTGCTTCAGTTTCCAAGTTTTTTTAGAGAAAAAATTTAACCATCTGTTATGTGTGTCTTTAAATAATCTGGAGTCCGATTAAAAGAGGGAGAGGGAGGCCAAGGCGGACACTTGGCGAACTAATAGAGCAAGATCTATTGATGAATAATATACCGAAAGGTTTGGTTACTAATAGAGCAGAATGGCGTCGTATGATCCATGTAGCCGACCCCACCTAGTGGGATAAGGCTTTGTTGTTGTTGTTGTTATGTGTGTCTTTGTGTGCACCCACAATGCTTTGCCTATGCAAATTTATGTCAGTATGTTTGCCGTTGTACTGTACCTCTATTTCATCACATTGTCAGGATACTGAAGCTTGCAGCTCTCTTTGACAGATGATAGAGATCGAAGAAAAGGGTCAAGTTCAAGTCACCTCTTAGAGGGTGAGCATGAGTAGAATGTAAAGGATTTTCAGATGTTACATAACTTAGATATTTCTTTTTTTAGTTTTGTATATGCCTTTTTCTTTTGGCCATAGGTTCAAAAAGAGAGACTGAGGACAAGATTGTTCCTCACAGCATAGATGCGGATGACTCTGATGTGGATGCCAAAGATGAGGAGAGGTATTTCTTTTTTGTGTTCCATCTCAATCTTTAATTCTTTTTGAGAGGCTTCCTGCATTAACTCTAAACCTGTTGTTTGAACATCTTGCATCCTTCAAAACTATAACGCCCCCAAATCGCACTCCGTCATGTGACAGAATACGATTCAAGGATGCTACATATCATCCTTACGTGTACATCATAAAAAGAAGATTTTGACGGATCAACTCACATCAAATTAAAGCGGAAGACTAATCATCATTAAATAATACTAAAAAGAGTATAACATCATAATATGCGGAAGACTAATAGATAACATCATATGAGTCCAAAGGAGCTAATACATCAATCTAATGACATGGAAAGATAAATCTATAACATGAATCTAAGGGACTAAAGACATCCATGTGTAGCCACCTAAGAGTTCGATCGGTCACCGTTGGCTACTTCATCATTCTGACCTGGTCATGCATTTAAGAAAACGCAGAGGAGAAACCTCTCTACAAGTTTTGCAACTCAATGTGGAAGTAAAGTAAAGACAATTATAAGATCATGATATTAGACAAGAATCATAAGAACATCATCATCATATAAGATAAGAATCATAAAAACATCATCATCATATAAGAAGAAAGTAAGCATGAACATAATACCAGTAAAGATAAGATAATCAGGTAAAACAACATATGAATAGGAGATCAACAAGATCATATGAGAATCATCATAAAGGTGGCAAAGGCCAAACATCATAAGGAAAGTTTCATTATTGTGCTTTCATCATCTTATTATTCATCTATGATTTATCGGAGTATATTTCAACCCACGGAGAGGCCCGTCTCAACCTGCCATCATCATTATCATAACTGGCAAAATCAGCCCATAATTTATCGAAGTCAGTCTATACTTGGTCGTCGTCAGTCCATCGTAATAAGAGCTCTCCATTTAACATTTTTTGTCTTTTATCTTGCAGCTTTTAATTAATATTTATCAGGACTTAAATCAAGACTACAATATAGGATCATGAAGAGTACATCAGGGGCATAAATGATATAATCATCATCATAGTTAAGATCAGTATTAAGCACATGAATTAGGGATCAAAATATCATAAAAATCATCTTGGTAACATCGGAACCCGGGCCGAGTAAGGGTGGAACACGGGCCGAGTTCATCGGACGTCGCTAGGGAAAATTGTGACATTACCCAGGCCGGGTTCTGAACATACCCAGGCCGGGTTCAGGGCTTCGACATGGTTATAGCCCGGGCTGGGTTATCATCAACCCGGGTCGGGTTCATCCCTGTCGCAGAGCTCAGAGTTCTCGACAATGGCGAATCCGGGCCGAGTTCCGGCGAACTCGGTCTGGGTATGGACTTGCCCGGGCCAGGTTTCAGTGAACCCTGGCCGGGTTACCTTATGCAGAAAATTGTGTGGAGACACCGGTGATTTCCGATCATCATTTTTGACAATTGCCGGCGATAAGTGTCATCATACAACATCGTACTATTACTAGGGATCAACTAGAACATGCTTCAAGCCTAAAATCAAAATTCAACGATGAATCCATCCTAGTTCCTGGCACAAGTAATGGACCAGCGTAAGATTAGTATCTTATGCTTGCAAGAAACTAGATGGGTAGGAGAGGGAAGTAAAGAGATTAGGTTAAATGGTTCCAAACTTTGGTACACAGGTAAGGTAAATGGAAGGAATGGTGTTGGTATTATCGCGGATGCAGAATGGAGGAAGAATGTTGTGGAAGTTAAAAGGATTGAGGATCGAATCATATCCGTGAAAGTAATTGTTGGAAAGGAGACTATGAACATTATTAGTGCATATGCACCCCAAGTAGGAGCAGAATCACATCTCAAGGAGAAGTTTTGGGCAGATATGGAGGGTTTGATTGAAAGTATACCAACAACCGAGAAAGTTTATATTGGGGGAGACCTTAATGGACATGTTGGTAAAGAGGCAGGACCACATGCAAGGGTTCATGGTGGTTTTGGTTTTGGGGAGTTGAATGAGGAAGGACAAACTATTATTGATTTTTCTTTAGCATACGACCTTAAGATTATCAACACTTGTTTTAGGAAGAGAGAGGAACATTTAATCACATACAAAAGTGGAACTCATAGGTCTCAAATCGATTTTTTCTTGATAAGAAATACTGATAAAAGACGTTGCACTAATTGCAAAGTAATTCCTGGGCATGGGGTGACTACACAACATAGATTGTTAGTTCTTGATATGCAAATAAAATGTATAAAACCAAAATCCCGAACAGTTTTTGATCGAAAGATCAAGTGGTGGCAGTTAAAGGGGGAGAAGCGAGAGACTTTTAGAAGTAAGTTATTAGAGGAAAGTGTGTGGGAGTTAGAAGGAGATGCTAGTATCATGTGGAAGAATGTGGCAAAAAAGGTTGAAATGGTTGCTAAAGCCATTTTAGGAGAATCAAAAGGTTTTGGACCACGAGATAATGAGACTTGGTGGTGGAATGAGGAGGTCCAAGAAAAGGTGCGTAATAAGAAGAATTGTTTCAAGGCGATACACTTGGACAATAGTTCTGACAATTGGGAAAAGTATCGTTTGGCGAAAAGGGAGGCTAAGAAGGCAGTTAGTGATGCTCGTGCTAAAGCATATGAGGGGTTTTATAAGGAGTTAGGGACAAAGGCGGGTGAACAAAGGATTTACAAGATTGCAAGGAACAAAGAGGAGTCGAGAGATTTGGATCAAGTAAGATGCATAAAAAATGAAGTTGGCAAGGTTTTAGTTACTGAAGGAGATATTAAGAACAGATGGGAAGAGTATTTCTATAAGCTATTTAATGATGGATGTGAAGGTTCGCGTTGTGATTTGGAGGACTTGACAGTTAGCGAATGTGAGCTTAATAGGTCATTTTATCGTAGAATTAGAGTCTCGGAGGTTAGCGAAGCTCTTAAGAAAATGGAGAATGGTAAAGCCGTTGGACCGGATGGTATACCGATTGAAGTTTGGAAATGTTTAGGAGAAAAAGGTGTGTTGTGGTTATGTAAACTATTTAATGAGATTTTACGGTCGAAAAAGATGCCTGATGATTGGAGATTAAGTACATTAGTTCCTATTTACAAAAATAAAGGGGATATTCAGAATTGTGCAAATTATAGAGGGATTAAACTTATGAGTCACACTATGAAATTATGGGAAAAAGTGATTGAGCATAGATTGAGAATGGAGACTAGTATTTCTGAGAGACAATTTGGGTTCATGCCAGGAAGATCCACTACAGAGGCGATTTATTTACTAAGGAGGATGATGGAGAAGTATCGAAGTAGGAGAAGAAACTTACATATGGCTTTCATTGACTTAGAGAAGGCGTATGATCGGGTACCAAGGGATGTACTTTGGAAAGCCTTGCAAAAGAAGAGGGTGAATGTTGCCTACATTAAGGTAATACAAGATATGTACGATGGGGCATTGACTAGGGTTAGGACACCCGGAGGTGAGACAAATGAATTTCCTATAGGAATTGGCCTACATCAAGGATCAGCTTTAAGCCCGTATCTATTTAACTTAGTTATCGATGCTATAACCGAGAGTATCACAGAGGAGGTACCTAAGTGCATGCTATTTGCGGATGATATAGTACTTTTAGCGGATTCAAGAGAAGAGATTAATACAAAATTGGAAATATGGAGAAATACGTTGGAGTCAAAGGGTTTTCGTTTAAGTAGGAATAAAACAGAATATATGCATAGCAATTTCACAAATAAACAACTTAAAGACGATTTGAAAGTTAGGTTAGGGGAGGATATAATTCCTCAAGTGACAAAGTTTAAATATTTAGGATCAATTGTAAGACAAGATGGTGAGATTGATGACGATGTTAATCATAGAATTCAAGCTGGTTGGTGTAAGTGGAGGAAAGCCACTGGAGTTCTTTGTGATAGAAAAGTACCCAATAAAGTTAAAGGAAAATTCTATCGTACTGCTATAAGGCCAGCAGTGTTATATGGTAGTGAATGTTGGGCTATGAAGGGACAACATGAACGTAAAGTGGGGGTAGCCGAAATGAGGATGTTGAGATGGATGTGTGGTCATACAAGATTAGATAAGATTAGGAATGACCATATACGTGAACGAGTCGGAGTGGCTCCTATTAGTGAGAAAATGGTAGAGAATCGTTTGAGATGGTTTGGTCATGTTCAGAGAAGACCATTAGATGCGCCAGTAAGAAGAGTAGATCAAATAATCTGGAGTCCGATTAAAAGAGGGAGAGGGAGGCCAAGGCGGACACTTGGCGAACTAATAGAGCAAGATCTATTGGTGAATAATATACCGAAAGGTTTGGTTACTAATAGAGCGGAATGGCGTCGTATGATCCATGTAGCCGACCCCACCTAGTGGGATAAGGCTTTGTTGTTGTTGTTGTTGTTGAATCCATCCTAGTTCCATACCTTACAAGTTTCTGTTGAGCGGCAGTGGATCAGGGACGAGAGAGAGCGAAAAGGACGCACGAAAATGGGGGAGAAATTAGGGCCGGCTTGCAGGGAGAAAAAGCGGCTGTTTTATTCGTTTTAACCTCATATTTATAAGGACAGAATCAGAATTGTTTCTCCTTGATTTTGTTTCCAACTTATCTTCTTTGATTCGGTTTTATCTTTCCTTTCTTTTTTTTTTCTTTCCTGACGTCCTGAGCATTATATTATAAATCCCTTAAAGTAAAATTCGTCCTCAAATTTAGTCAGAAGTTAGGGCTTGCCAAATAGTGTAGGGAATTCCTTTCGCATCTCATACTCGAGTTCCCAGGTTGCTTCATCACCTCCAAGCCACCTTGACCAAGTTCTTTTATGCACCCATGATAGGAAAACATGTACTCTTAGGTCTTAGTTAATTTCAGAATTGCTTCTGTTGGTACACACAAGAAGCAGACCAAGTTTTCAGTTTTTTTGTTGAATTTATTGTCGAGGAACTTTTCATCAGGTGGGTTCTGATTTCCATATAAAGGATGCTAAAAGCACATCTTTAATCTCTATTCTGATTTGTCGAACACCTTTCATAAGGATGCATAAGAAAAAACAATGATTTATTCTAGGGAATCAATCCCCATTTAATGAGCTCTGCCATTCTTTGATTTAACCGCTACCTGCATTCCATGAACTATGCACCGCTAAAAAGAGCTAATGATCAGACTTGTGATTCCATTGGAAGAAAAAACAGAGTTTCTCATGGAATCCTAGTATTGATACCCGGCATAAAAATATCTGTTTCTCTGGAACCCATTTTTCCATGATAAGATGAAAACTTCAAATTAGTATTTTGTTCGAAATGCTAGAATCTTGCAGATACATAGTATTAGTGTATCTATAATATGCATTCATTATCTCCTGATACGTATGCCACAAGGAATTGCCTTTCCCTTATCTTATATGCGTGATAATTAATTTTCTTTCATAGTGATGATGATGACGACGACGATGATGACGGGGAGGCTTTGTTGGCTGAGCTTGAAAGGATTAGAAAAGAACGAGCAGAGGAGAAGCATCGTAAGGTCTGTGCTCCAGATAGTTTGTTATATTTGTACCCTTATGCTTTATTAACATAATTTGTAAGCATTGATATAGACAGGCTATATGTGCTGATCGAGGACGTGTTACTTTTCTTGTGTTTCTTCTTGTTAGTTCTATGTTATGCTTTTACAAACGGAAAACTATTGGGCAACATAAAAAACAATCAAATTACTTGCATGAGTGGGAGATAAACATTTGTACCCTCTCCAATCATTATTCACACAGAACATTGTGGAAGGATAAAGAGGCAGAAGCCTGCTGTTCTATTGGTAAAAAAGAGGAAATTCGACTTATATCATTAAGGATTTTTGTAATTCCAGAGAGAAAATTGATTGGAATAGTTATATTTTTGGAAACAAAATTTTGACGAGTGGTATAGTAATTGATTTTTCACCGAAAACAGAATGGAAATTGATTTCTCCAAATGAGCATTTGCCATATATCATATGCTAAAATGTCTACTGTGAACTTCCATTGTGTTCTTATGATATCAAAGTGGAAGATTAAAAGAATACTGTAATATTGTTATGTTCTGATTTCATTATTTTATCATTTAAGAAGTTCATGCTTAGGAGAAACTTTTGAAATGAAAGTCGTCCGGAGACTCCCACTGGATGGCTCCACCTGTAACAGCTGAGGAGAGATCCCATTCCCCAGGCATCACCAAAACATACCAACAAACGGTAACACGCTGAACATCAGAGGTGAATGGCAGAGGGTGGGATGCCGAGGATCGCCCAACTTGCAGCAACAGAGAGCCAGCACCACACGTAGCACAGCACAGGACATCGTCGCACGACCAGGTAGTTAAGATCAAGGTGGCTGTGGAGCCCGATGATCAGTCATAACTTGGAGATGTTGAGGAACTGTGCAGTAGGGCAATTGGTGGAGAAGGGGCATCTTACCATGGACGTAGTGCGATTGGCAATCGCAGAATAGATGCCACAAGCAGAGACCTTCCATTTGTCCATGCTGTGAGAATCCTCTTTCCTACTCTGTATGGCATCAGCAGGACAACTGGAGAGTCTAATGAAGATGCCAATGAAACTCTCATATGGACCGGCAGTGCACCTTCGCCGATGGTCCAGGGAGGAAGGCGGAAGGACAGAGGAGACAAGGCAGAGAATTAACGGCCTTCTCCATGGCGTTCCGCTACATCTTTGGTGCACGGCAAGTAGCGATTGTATCCCCATTTGCCACCCTATGCGACATCATCTTTCCCTCTCTGGACATTGGAGACCTTAGCAAGATATAAGCGTCGATTTCTGTAACAACAGAGAAGACCATTCCAGCGGCAATACACCTCAAGGACAGAGGCTACACCTACGAGGTCTGGCTGGAGATGCTGAAGAGTAACAACAGGTCCTGGAGCAAAATCATGGCTGGAAGCTTCTGGCTGGTGGAGAGAAGAATGATGACCCAATCTACAGTGCAGAAAAATCACGCTGATGATGCGATTGTGATCCCACGAATCCCGGCAAGCAATAATGAGGCCAAGCGATCCAATTAATCGTGCGCTCCCATGTCAAACAGTTGTCATCACACCAATCAGATGAGAAGAGCAGGACACTGATGGAAGGGAAGTGCATGAAATCAGCTGAGATACCATTGATGGATTTGATGATACAAGCAGAGGAAAACAAAAACAAAAAAAGGAAAGGAGGATCTGTTTTACAAAAACAAATAGGGAAAGGAGGGTCTGCCTCAGGTGATACAAGCAGAAAATAAAAAAGGAAAGGAGGTGCTGGTGGTGATTGACACATATGGGGGGCATTTCAGACACACCTAAAGGCGGAATTGGGCTAGCCACACCACACTTGAACTAGAGTGTTGAGGGTGAGTACAGACCAGTGTTGTCATGACCGGACTTGACAACGAACCAGAAAAGTTTCCGTTTCAGGTCAGACCGGTCGGTAATAAAATATTACTATTTAATATAAACCATCAAATTTAGACATGTACCCAAAAAAATTTAGACACAATAAGTTAAAAATTGTAATGAAATAAAATCATAATATTTTAAACTCTAACAAGTAATACCAAAATAATAGACATTAATAACTAATAAGTCAACAAGTAATTTAACTTGTAAACTAAAGTTCATATGGCATAACTTCAAATTAAAATTCAAAGTTCATATATCCATAACTTCAATTTCACATGTCATAATTTCAAAATCAAAATTCAAAGTAAATACAACAACAACAACAACAAAGCCTTATCCCACTAGGTGGGGTCGGCTACATGGATCATACGACGCCATTCCGCTCTATTAGTAATATATTCGTTGATCCATATTCATGCGATTCGACAGGGTTTTATGCTAGCTGTCGGGGCCTAACATAACCCTCCTCCTTTATCCGGGCTTGGGACCGGCTATAAAACATAGGCGGAGTTTAAAACATAGGCAGAGTTCTGATTTACAAGCAAACAAGACATAAATCTTAATACCAATTGGTGTAACTCAGAAAAGGGAAAAGAAAAGAAAAGAAAAAATTGGTTTCCAGAACAATACTTATTACTCAACATCAAACATATTTTTGCTTGTCCAGAACAATTTGAAATCACCATTTCTTATATATAACTAAATATGCATTAACACTTAAATGATCATGTGGATCACCCTAACAATATTTTTCATAGTGAATTAAGATACTCTTTCAAGTACAAGATACTGGAACAATTCATTTTCTCATTGTTTGGTTACTATTTTCCTATCAATTATCTGACATAAAGAAATGCTGAATTTTATTCTTTTAGAAGGAATAAAATCAGGAGTTCAGCAACTTTGACAGAACATAGTCAAGAAGCAAATAAAGTCTGTATGGCTTCATGGCAGTTCTTCGAGAAGGATTAAATTTCAGAAAAGAACCAATATGTTGGGAAATTTCATCTAAAAATGATAGCAATCATAAATGTCACAACCTGGTTGCAGTTTTAAAGGTTTTCTAGTGCCATTACTAAAATGCACGAGGCAGGGAACTAAAACAATATATCGAGAAGCTGCTAAGCACTAAGCTCCCTGCATGCATAATTTTTATGCAGAACAATCTGATGTTCATGCAGGACATATCTGAGATTATACAATGTTCCTTTAGTTTCATCATTAATTTCTGTGATCCACACGGCCATGTCCCAACTTCGTACTAAACAACTAGGTATATTTAAGGTGACAAGCAATTGGTACACCATGATCATATTGACTACTACACTCCAATATTCCGGTCAAAAGTATAAGATAAAATGGATATCTAAATCTCATCACTGATGTACATTGATCAAAACAGTAAATACCTTTTTCAAGTGAATCATCAAAGTACGTTTTTATTTAAATCGTCAAAGTACTTGAACCAAAACCAGCCATTAGATCTTTGATCTAGTATGTGCTAATCAATTTTCAGTTTACATCGCCATTTAACCCAAAGTTACAAGCCATAATACATAAGTACTAATGATCCAATCCCCTTTCTAGGATGAAAATGGCTAACTAATCAAAATATGCAATCATCCTGATTCCAACCCAGTATATGAAGTTATTTTATTATGTATCAAAATTACAGAACATAAAGTAGTAATTGATTACCTTCACAATAGCTAATGCAGCAGATACAGGATCTCTTACTCCTAAGATGGTCCAAACAAGTGAATTATCAGAACCAGCAGGAATTATGCCAATAGGAATTGAAATTGCCTCCTTCTGATCATTTCTACTTAAAAGACCATTGAGCACCTCATTCTAAATAAGTTCACATATCCATAGCTTCATTTTTTTAGAACATTTTGATTACATCAATATAATCAATAATCACAGCAATATAATTGATTAAAAAAAATAATCACATTGCCAAACCACATTTTACAATATAATCAGTAAACAATTCACAATAATATAATTAGTAAAAAATAATCACATTTTACAGAAAATCAGTAACGTGCAAGCAATGATGCACTCTCATCACTCGTTCATGCACTCTCGGTCTCGAGTCTCCACTCCACACAACGTCACAACCAACCGGCAAGGCTGCAATAGCGGCTCAGTCTACATGCAAGGGGCAGCAGCAGAGGCACCGGCCGCGAGCGCAGGACGATCTCAACGGTGCTGCCGCGAGCGCAGGCGTCTCCAGGAGTGCGGGCAGCCGACACTTGTCGTTGCAGAGAGCCAGAAACCTCCCGCTCGCCTCACTGCTGCTCGCGCTGTGCAGAGAAGTCGCTTGGGCGCGGGAGGGTCTCAGCGGCGTGCTGGCGCCACCACGAACGCGTGCAGCCGACAGCCCCCCCGCAAAGATCTCATGAGTCCCGCCTACCTTGCTGCTGCTTGCGTGGGGCCCTGCGACGCTGCCACTCGCACGTGGCGCTTGCGGCAGCGGCGTCTGCAGCCAGCAACGGATGCGAACGGTCGGAGATGGTCGGATGGTCGGAGATCAAAGACGAAGATGAGAAGGATGGAAACAAAAATGAACGAATCTAAAAATAGGAGATCGTTCCTTCTAAAAAAGAAGGAGATCCTTTACTGTTTTTGGTTGGCTGCACTCCGCAAGAGATTGTCGATGGTCGGTCGCTTGCAGGGATTGTTCGCCTTTGCCACCGCCGGATTTGCGCGTGTCAACCGTCTCAACAGGGTCGCTGCTGGATTAGGGATTTTGCTTTGTTTACTGTAGCCATCAACACTAAGTCTCAACAATGTTTAGGGATTTTTCATTTTTGGCCGGTTTTGGTTTTTAGGTTTTTTTTCTTTGTTTTGAACCGGCCAGTCTAACAGAAATGCTGCTCGATCCGATTTTTAACCGGTTCAATCCAGTCCAATGGGTTCCTGGTTTTAGGCCTTGATGTGGGTCGTGTTGTTGACGGTCCGACCGGTCCGGTCGGGACAACATTGGTACAGACAAAACACACCCACCACGATAATATCTGGGGCGCATCAGAAATGAGAGCAACTGAGCAAGGATTTTTTCTGATACATCTGTTGACGAGGTGGAGGGACCGGACTTAAACTTTTGGAGAAATAAATCAAGCACCTGGGTGTTAGAGTCGAATAAAAGCTTGTATATATTATAAGAGATTTTGTAATAGATGCAAGCTTTATGATGAATAAAAAATGGATGTGAGCACCTAGCTCACATCCTTTATCAAAATTATGTTCGAGTGATTCCACATCACAGATTTTGTTTGTTGAGAAAGACATATACAGCTTATTGTTCTTTTCATTTTTGACATCACACTTGTACATCTTATGGTTTTAATACAAAATGGATGATGATCAATCATCCTTCTTTCACAGGAAAAAAAGGAACGTGCAGTATCTTGGTAACATAGTCAAAAGACAGAAGGTCAAAGATTACTTCTACCTAACGGAATGTTTCCATTAGCTCATAAGCAAAAATCGAACTTGATTAACTTAGGTATAAAGCTTAAACAGAAATCAATTGAACGATATTTAATTATAGGGATGCTCCTGAACTTTCAAGCTGAATTTTGAAGATGGCTAAGGAAACAACTAACCATCATAATTTACAGCTTCCCAGCTTATTTTTGTCCTCTAAAAATAAATCAAACTGGAAAGCTGTAGCTTTATAAGAGTAGTTTATTGCCCTACATTTCTATTCATTACCTTCCCACCTGTGTAAACTGAAAATTGATTTTCCTTTTGTTACAGGAATTGCAAGAGCGTGAGGAAGAACTTAAGGCAAAAGAGGCTGAACTAATGCGCGGAAACCCTTTGATCAATCTGAACAATGCAGCTTCATTCAATGTTAAGAGAAGGTAACTTGAATGCTATTGTCTTTATATCTCACAAAAAAATAATGCTATTTTTTTTTACGGCAGAGTGCTTTAATTGTGTAAAAGAATTCACATTATTCAATCCTTGTTGCAATCCCAACTCTTTTGTTATTGTGCATGCTGGATACATCGTGAAGCTCCTATCTAAGTAATTTCTTGATGTCTCAGGTGGGATGATGATGTGGTCTTTAAGAACCAGGCTCGGGGTGAAACCAAGACTCCTAAGCGATTCATCAATGATACAATCAGGAACGATTTCCATCGCAAGTTCTTGCAGAAGTACATGAAATAATTCTGTTCTTTCCGTCGAGAGACTTACTGATTCTGCCCTTCAAGGAATGTTGTGTCTCAGATGTTTTGTAAAATGCAAGATATTTCTGTTTCAGATGATACCGCTACAGTGGATTGACGGTTGCGTTATCAGTCTATGCCTATGTGCACTGGGTACCTCTATTCCCTGTCTGCGATAGGAGTCTCGTTGGTGCACTTGATGTACTATTACATTAATATCAGTAAGTAAATGCTAAGTTGGATGTAGAAAAAGGAGAACGTTCTGTTATCATGTATTTTATCATAGTTATCATAAGCCAACATTAAAAAAAGTCTGCTTTATTTCATATTGTGAATAATGAAATGCATTCTTGGATTGTCATTTTTTATTCTCTTGACAACTTTATAAAAACATTAATGGTCTACCTATAAAGATAAACGGAAAGAAAACGTTAAATAAAAAGTGTGAATGGAAAAGCAAAGATCACTTGTAATGTGCTCATAATATATTTGATTAAGGCAATAAACATCTAGTTAAAGTTTTACTCGTAGTCTTTCACAAACCACATGGACACCCGTGCCATAGCCGTACGGTAATAAAACTGTGTGCTGTTGGCCACAGCTGTTCGTATTGTATCAATATGTAAGTTGGATATATCATATGTCTTGGATGAAGGCGTCAGCGCATGCGTCATAATAGAAGCCTTTCCTAGTTAGGATTTCGCATTACATTGCCAATTGCATTTTTATTTCTTTTTTCCCTTATAAAAAAGACACATGAATCTCATAAAATACGAACAAATAAGCTACTATGAAATATGGATTTTCTTTTGTTTTACGAGTTGACGTGCTATACGTTTGACTTCGTCCCTGTTTTCGAATTTTCTGCTCGCTTCACGAAAAAAGAACATATTATTATGGGCATGCGGCTAATATTTTTTTAATATTATTGTCATTTTATAAATATTATTGTCACTCCTTATTAGAGGGTAGAACTTTTTACAACTCAATATGAAAAATGATAATAATATATTTTATAGTGATAATAATGTGTAATTTTTATAATGACAATAATGTTATCCTTTTTTTATTATGTAACCGACATATTAGTAAACTATGGCACATTTCACTAAGGGACTATTTGGCAACTGGAACCAGACGTCTGATTCCGCTTAGTTCAATCGGTTCCGTCAAACGATAAGACATTTGGCGGAATCCGAAATGGACCTCGGTTACCCCTTTTTCCCTTTCGTGGTTCCACCAGAATCAAGTTTTGTAGCAAGTTTTGGCTTTTTTTTTTAAGTTGACATGTTGCTTTTTTTTTCAATTTCATTTATTCATTTTTGCTTTTTCTTTTTTTTTCTCACACACGTGTAACTTATAAAATAATTTATTTATTAAATATAAATTATTTATTATAACATATTAATATAATATTATTTTTTACTTGTTATTTTATTAAAAAATTTTATTATTTTACTATATATAATTTACTAAAAATCCAATTTCTTGATATTTAAGTAATATAGTTTTTTACGAATTTTTTTGAACAAAATTTTTAATTTTTACTTTTGTTTTTATTTATTAACAATATTTTATTTTATATTTATAATATCAATTTTTATTTCAAAATTCATAAAAAAATTAATCCATCACATCTACTTTTTCCTATCACATTAACTATCTTATTCCTCATTATCAAATTCCACTTCATCCAAACACAACTAGAACTACGGAAATTTGATGAAACGTCTGGTTCCTATTGCCAAACGGCCCTTAAATGTCCTCCATTTTTTATGTTTCCCAATGTAATTCTTCAACTTTATTTTTGTAACGAGATTGTCCTCTATCTTTTAACTTATTTTACCAATAGTTTTTTTCACATGTGATCGACGGTCAACATGGTAATTTTCTCTCTTCCATGTGAGCAAATGAGTGATATGACATCATTAATAAAATAAAATAATATTAAAAAAATAGAGCGCCACCCCTCTATGACCTTTGATCGCCAACAAAGGGACACATGGGTTCGCCCCCCGCTCTACCTAAGATCCGATTGCCGACAACGTTGAGAACCGTGAGGCGGGATAGGCGCCCAATGTCGGTGGGGATGGGACCCCTGAGGCGGTTGCCGATGAGGTCGAGAACATAGAGAAGGGGAAGGGAGGTGATGCAACGTGGGATGGGACCAAAAATCATCTTCCAGTCGGCAATGATGAGGGTGGTGAGGGTTTTGAGGCGACAGATCTCCAGGGAGATGTGGCCAATCAGAGGTCGGCCCCGGCGCAGGCGATGATGGGTCCTCCAACTCGTCGCGGAGTGATATGTCGATAACGTGGCTTATTTTTGGGTCGTAGTCCATGTCGTGCCAGCTATCGGAGCAGCACACTTGTCCATGATGCGACGATGTCGATGTGCTACTCGGAGAGGGCTGAGCGGAAGGCCAATAAGGATGATTTGTCGGACGGAGGGCACCCTCTGGCAAGACCCACGGCGATGATGAAGATGAGAGTGGAGTAGAGGAAAAGGCGACCCCTCCCCTTTCCATGCACTCGTCGGCGTAGGGCGGGGGGTCGCTTCCCCCCCTCCTCTACGACCTTCGGCGCGAGGTCCAAAAGGGCAGCCCCCATTTTATAAAAAAAATAAATTTATTATTTTATTTTTTAGTGATGGTATGTCATCCATTTGCTTTCATGGAAGAGAGAGAAAGAACCACATGGGCGCCACATCGATCGAGTAACTGGGTAATAGTCGATCACATGTCAAAAGGATAGTGTCACATATGTGCTCCACAAATGTCATCTTTGCATAATCATGCATTTAATTAACATATTAAGTTAGTTGAATGTTCATTTAGTGATATTTGTATATAGTAATTAATATTTCAATTAGTGAATAATGATTACTTAATTATCGATAAACTTTACAAAGTAATTATATAAGGTTATTAAGAATAAATTATAAAATTTACAAATATTGTAATATATATGTTTAAATATGATTAATTGAACTTAATTAGAATTAAAATACTTAATTATGATAAAAAAGTATGATTGACCATCACTTAAGATTCCAAGTAGAAGCAGATTGATCAATAGTTTTCTGATGAGATATTTTTTCAAACTGTCATATGACATTAGAAAATTCTAAAAAAAATATATAAGCAACCTATTTTTATCCTTTCATGATTGAAAAATTATTAGAGGAAAAACTCGAGCAAAATGGACTGGATAAAATCGGGAAGGTTGACTATTTCAGGTGAGTTCTTAATTCATAAATTGACAATGTGATTGAGATGTTCTTTTCTTCATGGTTTTAAACTCATAAATCCTGAAATATTGTATGGTAATTCTTTTGAAGTTAGCTTTTCATGGTCATCGGAATAATCTAAAACTCATTTGTACGGAGAAAGTTATGGATCAATACCATGGCCATTGGAATAATTTAAAACTCATTTGTATTGAGGAAGTTATGGATCAATACCATGGCCATTGGAATAATCTAAAACTCGTTTGTATAGAGGAAGTTATGGCTCAATCTTCATAGGTCGTCTGTACTGTCATGAGTCAGATGCATGTTCACTTCGTAAATTAGGACACGACTAAAATAGTTTGAATTAGGGTTTGAAATTTGGATATGTTTTATTAGACATTCCAAGAGTTTAGTGAGAGTGGAATAATTCTATTTGGACATGTATCTTGAGAGTTTTTCATTTCGTAGGACCTCTTCTATCAAGTTTCAGGACATTGACAAAACATAAATCTAATTAATTATTTTTATTAGAAGAGCATACAAGGAATTCACTTCTACAATTTTTATGACAATATAATAATGAAGCCTAATTTTCAGAAAAAATAGTATCTCATAAAATATACAATTATTATGAAAGATATAAATTTATCTTTCAGTGACATACAATATGTCAAGACATAAACCCCGGGTCCAATTGTCTAAACCCTTATGTATTACTCACTAAAAATTAGTTGATGATATTTGGAGATTGAAAACACTAGTGTGTAGTTTCTAAACCATCCATGTGGCAAAAAAGTTATGAATTATTTATTACAGACACTTACTATTTTGATCATAAAATGAAATGAAAATATATTTTATTTTTCTTAATTCCATGGACACCAAGTTTTGTCCCTCAAAATGGTTTTTGGACAAAATTGGGATTAAATAAACATCTCTCTCTCTCTGTCCATGGGGAAATTTTGAGATAAATAATTCTTACCTTATAAAAAATGCTTATCCCCAAATATCTCAAAGAAATTATAAATATTTTTAAAATTGGATTGGAGAACGAACTAGTTAGTCAAAGTTCAACTGATTTAATCGAATTCGATTGGATTGAACCAAATTTTTAATAAAATAATATTATTTTTATTACTTCTTACAATATACTACAATAAAATTATAAAAAGGTAAAAAATGATACAATTAAATCATATTAATCATCATTTTAAATTAATCAAATAAGAATACAATATTTTTTTAGGTCTTAAATATTATTATTTATGATAGTTTTTTTATTTCATGAATAAAATATTCTTTTGTTTAATTTTTTATTACGATGTTTTCACATTTTATTTTTAAATTTAAACTTTTTTCCTAGAATCATCCCCTAAAATATATTTTATTAATTATTTTTCTATTTCATATTCTCGCACATCTTTACCAAAATAACTTTCCTTTTTTCCTATTTTTTATTTATTTCTTTAGTTATTTAATATTTTTAACAAAAATGATATTGAATCATTTTTCTAATTCAATCGGGTCAACTAAGTTCAATCCGATTTTTTTGTAAAATATTTTTTTATCAAATCAAACTAAACTAATGATCGATTCATGATTGACCATCGAACTAACCGGTCCGTCTAATTTAAAAAAAAAATTAGAAATTATATACTCCTTGCAATTAGCAAATCTTATCTTATGTTATGATTCTATGAATAGTAAAGAAGACTCCAACATTCATCTTCATATTTACATTTATAATCATAATAATTTTTTCACGTATCAAAATTAGTCCGTGAACATTACGAGAAAATAATTTTTAATGATAATTTTATAAGACTCAAAATTACATGTTAAATTAGAACAAACCAATATATTTCTGTGACTCATATTCAAAATATTATTAATTTCTCAGTATGCTAGCAAAATATTTTTTTAATAACCATTACTAGTACCTTTTTAATAATCATTTATAAATTCCTTTTTATTATAATATACACATACTTATTCCTTTTTGTTTTTTATATTATAATAATATTTTGTTCCTTATATAAAATAAAGTTAAAAGAACTATACTACAACACAATTTGCACTATATTAATATAATGTGTGCATACTATATTAAATATGTTTTATTCTAAAATAAATATGCAGTCACCCAAAAATAAATAGATTAATACAACAACAACAACAACAACAAAGCCTTATCCCACTAGATGGGGTCGGCTACATGGATCATACGATGCCATTCCGCTCTATTAGTAACCAAACCTTTCGGTATATTATTCACCAATAGATTTTGCTCTATTAGTTCGCCAAGTGTCCGCCTTGGCCTCCCTCTCCCTCTTTTAATCGGACTCCAGATTATTTGATCTACTTTTCTTACTGGCGCATCTAATGGTCTTCTCTAAACATGACCAAATCATCTCAAACGATTCTCTACCATTTTCTCACTAATAGGAACCACTCCGACTCGTTCACGTATATGGTCATTCCTAATCTTATCTAATCTTGTATGATCACACATCCATCTCAACATCCTCATTTTGGCTACCCCCACTTTACGTTCATGTTGTCCCTTCATAGCCCAACATTCACTACCATATAATACTGCTGGCCTTATAGCAGTACGATAGAATTTTCCTTTAACTTTATTGGGTATTTTTCTATCATAAAGAACTCCAGTGACTTTCCTCCACTTACACCAACCAGCTTGAATTCTATGATTAACATCGTCATCAATCTCACCATCTTGTCTTATAATTGATCCTAAATATTTAAACTTTGTCACTTGAGAAATTATATCCTCCCCTAGCCTAACTTTCAAATCGTCTCTAAGTTGTTTATTTGTGAAATTGCTATGCATATATTCTGTTTTATTCCTACTTAAACGAAAATCCTTTGACTCCAACGTATTTCTCCATATTTTCAATTTTGTATTAATCTCTTCTCTTGAATCCGCTAAAAGTACTATATCATCCGCAAATAACATGCACTTAGGAACAAAACGAGTGTACAAATAGATTAATGATTGTGCAAAATATTTTTTTTATATAATATATTTAAATCTTAACAACAAAATTGAAATTGTCACAACTTTTAAGTCAAGCTATTCATTTTTTTATATCATATTAATATTCCTTCTTCTCGAGTATATATTGCTTCTTGAGTTCTTGGCGTGTGCGCAAGCCTAGCAATGCCTGTTGAGCTCGAGCCCCTCTCAGCGCTAAAGAACAAAACGAGTGTACAAAACGACCATTCGCGCGATCCTCCCATGTGACGTTCCTCTCAGGCTCTCAGCTAACCGCGACGCACCAACCGATGGCGACAACGGCGCCAACAGAAGCCGCCGCCTTCTCCGATCGTTCCTCCTCCTCCTCTTCCACCATGGCACTTACCGGCGCCGCCGGCTCCCTGGCTGCGAATGGGTGCTCGTCGGAGGACCCGAGCATGAAGATTCGGAAGCCCTACACCATCAGCAAGTCTCGGGAGAGCTGGACCGACCAGGAGCACGATCGTTTCCTCGAAGCCCTTCAGCTGTAGCAGCTCTTCCTTTCTCATTAACCAGTTCGATTTTTAGTTCTTGGTTTTGTTATGCTGATGCTTTACTGTTTGGGCGTGGAGCTATACCTGTGGTCCTCTGTAGGTAATTAGTCTTAGAAGATTGGAATGGAATTTTTTCGCTTGATTTGTGGAATTGTGGGTTTCTAACCCCTATGTTTTCTTATGTTCAGATTTCATATCTTGAGATCTGTGTGTTGCTTGATACGGAAGGCTATGCTTAGTTTGCGTATATCTTTTTAAAATTTTAATCCATCCTCAAAGCTTAATCTTAGAGGGAGGTCTTTCGTATACTTATATCTTACGCTCCCATCACGATAAAGCAGGCTCATTTTGCAATTTCTGAGCTTGTCAGTTATTGAAGACTCATCATGTCAAAACTTTAATTCAATGATTTTATCGTCTTTCAAAATTCTTAACATTTTATGCTTTTTGTAGATTTATACTTCAATAGTATGAACGACTGTTAACATGATAGTCAACTTAGAATTGGATTTTGGAGAACCATTAACCTCTTGTCCTTGTTGTCACAGCTTCGATCGTGACTGGAAGAAGATTGAAGCATATGTTGGCTCGAAGACAGTCATACAAGTAATTTCTTTACCGAATGCTGATGTATATTTTGCTTAGGTGAGTTTTCTTTGGTTAAAGCATCTGGTCGCAAGTCACTTGGCATAACGTCAAACAAGGAACAAATTTACGAATTGGACTAACAGACACGTTCAGCAAATTAGATATTCTAAGGCATCATATTAGTTATTGTGATTCTGTGAATATTTCAGTTATTCTGCTACTTGTATCAGCTCCCTGGGTTGCCAACCTTAATTTTTTTTATTATTAGTGTTTCTTTCAATTGAATCTTTGTAACAAATTGATATTTAACATATGTGAGTTTTTATAATTCTTAGAAGATTATTTTTATAATTCTTAGAACTCTTCCATGCCTTAAGTAGTGAGTATCTTGTACTTGGATGCTTAACCTATTATGCATTAAGCAATCAAGAAATAATATAATGCATTGATGCTCACGACTGTCATGTAGATTCGATTGGACCTTCAGAATTTTTCTTGACCCACTTGTGGAAAGATGGAGTGAGAGGATTAACATAATAGGTGTAGGAGGCCATGGAAATTACTTGATTGATCAAGCAAATGATATATCTTCATATAGACATTCTCACCACTACCATTGGAAGCCGAATGAACATTTATTGCTAGTACCAGTGAATTTTAGATTCTTAGTTTCTTTCCTAACTCCCACCACTTAAGGATCGTTTACTAGGAATGTAGGATGTCAAGAGTCTTGCAGCATTAACTGCAAGTGTACTCAGCTCGAGGCAGTCCTAGTCTTCTATCCTTGAAATGTGCTATCAGACACATAATTATAAACTATAAAGATAGGCTTCACTCAAGATATTGTCCCAAGGCGCAAACTAATTGAAAATATTACTTATTTTTGCATATTTCTAAGGTACCATGATCAGCCAGATGATACACACTTTTTTTTTCTGTGTTGAAAGATGTTAACACACTTTTATAGAACATGTTTAATTGAAAGGAATGCATCAGTTTATTGAAAAAGATCAAGTTTCTAAATAAACATTCTTACAGATAAGAAGCCACGCACAAAAGTACTTTCTGAAAGTTCAGAAGAATGGTACAAGGGAACATGTGCCACCACCTCGACCCAAGCGCAAAGCTGCACATCCATATCCGCAGAAAGCCTCCAAGAACGGTCTGATGTCTATATCATTAATCTTCAGATTCACAGTTGACGTGGTAGCTTAGCTTGATCTCTTTGGCCCATTGCAGTTCCTCAGATATCTCATGCCACTATGACTCAGGCTTCCTGTCTGCTTGAACCAGTCTATGCTCCCTTTGAAGAGATACGATCTGTGCACAGAAATTCTGCGGCAAACGTGACAGTGCCTTCTTGTGTGCAGGCTTCAGTCCAACATTCTTGTGCATCTCACCTTAAAGGTTGCACATTTGGATTCTGATATTATTTGTTGGCTAACTTAACTATTAACCTCCCTCCCAAAAAAAATCTTATATTTATGCCTAAAATCTGCAGATGATAGGGAACCCACTGGAGCTCTTGTAGTAAATGACTGCTGTTATAGCAGCAGCGGAAGCCCTCAAACTTGGACAACTTGCAAAATGGATGATCAAGAGAACAATGTCTTACCTCTTCAGGGTGAGCATCTTCTTGAATCATAATTGTTTTTCATTGTTTCTGAAGAGAGAAATTTTATCTATGCACTGCATATCCTGGAATATTACATTTGATGGACTCATAACACACAGTTAATGTTTTGAGAAAAAAGCTGATGTCCTTGAGCTCATATGTTTATGTCAGTTAATATCATTTGAACTTTCAGGAATTTATCATTTCCATTCTCCAAGTCATTCATAATGGTGGAATTGAGATATGGAGACTCTGATCTGTCTTTCAACTGTTTTTCTCTTTTCATATGTTTTGTTAATGCTAATTTCATTGTCATACATGTACCAATATCATCTTTGTTTTTCTTTCAATATTGCCATTTGGCATTTCTCAAGCCCGGATATGAATGACTTATGTTTTATAGCCGGTTTTATATCATCTTTGTCATACAACTCCGCCTATGTTTTATAGCCGGTCCCAAGCCCGGATAAAGGAGGAGGGTTGTGTTAGACCCCGACAGTCAGCGTAAAACTTTGTCGAATCTTATGAACATGGATCAACGAATATAGCGGAATGGCGTCGTATGATCCATGTAGCCAACCCCACCTAGTGGGATAAGGCTTTGTTGTTGTTGTTGTTGTATTGCCATTTGGCATTTCTCGTTCTCTTTCTCACCTTTTTTATTCTTTTTACATAAAAGTCGTTCCAGACTTTGCTCAGGTATACAGCTTCCTTGGTAGCGTCTTTGAATCAAATGCAACAGATCATTTTCAGGAACTGAAAGAGATGGATCCAATTGATATTGAAACGGTATGCTAGATTCTGGTCCAAAAAGTTTCACTTATTCTTCATACTGGAAAGAGCATAAAAAGAATAAAATCAGTTAAACCTTTTGCATTTCATCTTGAGAATTTCTTTACAATTGTGCTGTGTGCATATCAATGTTCATTTTTAAAATCTTCTTGTACTGCATGGCAATGTAGGAATGTGCTTCCATTGGAAAACACATTAGTTTTGCTGAAGGATGTAAAAGTAATGGTTCTGCATGTGATTTTCTTCTCCTTGGGAACCAAACCAAGTCCCTACCTTTAAGTTAATGGACATATTTAACTTATATATCAGTTCCCTTTACAGTGATAATATAGTTGGATGACAAGCACAACTTTCGGTTAGTCATCCTTTTTTCCCTCAAAAAAAAAACTTATATATCAGTTCCTATTAATATGATATCTTTATATCTTTTTTGAGAAATATTTATACGTTCCGTTGCAATCACATGAATATATTTTTTAAAACAAAAGGCATAATATTAATTATAAAATAAATGGTCAAATCCTTTGTCCAGTTTTATAACTAGATAAGAACATGATGGTGCTTTTTTTTCATGATTTACACATTTTTATTGGAGACCATTATACAACAGCCATAAGTATGGTTCACTATGATATGAAATATTGGCATTTCATCTAACTGGTGGAAGCAGAACAAGTAATTTAGCACCTCGTTGTCATGTAACTTGAATAGAACAAACAAAGGCTATTGTGCATAACTATGAAATATGTTTTTGTTACTCATTTTGGGCCTCCGGCCACAGAATTTGGTGTTGAAAAGAGTAGCTCCCATGGAATGCTGTATCTCCTCAGACTTGATGTCCATTGCAGGTATTGCAGTTGATGAGGAATCTGTCTGTTAATCTGAATAGTCCTGATTTTGAAGCCCATGTAAGTGTTTTACGTGTCTATCTACTTAAAGCTTCACGGAATTAGGGGACTAGTTAACCTTTAAGTGTCTGACTATATTCTACACTTAGAAAGAAAAGGTTTATATATTATCATGAGAGATGAAATACTTGTTGATATAGCATGCGAATAAAAGATGGCATCTATCATCAATTTTCACAGTAGTCTTTCGCTTACAAACTCTCGTGGTGGTAATGATTATGTATCCAATAATAAATTTTGGACTCATTGAAGCTGAACTGCACTTTTTGTTGTTTCATTTTCCTCTAGCATTTATAGTGGCACGTATCATATTCTCAAGTTCTCATATTTCTTTCATGAAATGGGGCATTGTGGTGGATTTTGAACTTGGGACCATTTGATCAGCACCAAATGAAACTTTGCCACAATATTTTATTATATCAGTAGGTTCAATATTGCATTTGGAACAATGATTCAAATCATTGTGAATAATTTCTGTTGAAAAAGCAGAGAATTCATTCAGAGGATTTGTGGTGGAGACACTAGTACTCTAAATAATACAGACAGGTTGCACAGATCAGGAATCCTGTTTCTTATTTTTTGCCATTTCTGCAAGAACATCCAACTGTCTAAACTTGGATATGTTTGCAGAGAGGTTTGCTTTCATCTCGCACTGAAGAGAAGGAAGAAGAGATCTGGCGATGATCATTGCATATCTCAGGCTAGTTGATCAGAGGAAACCCAATGATGTTAATACTCAAGACGCCTGAATTGTGAAGTATTCCTAGGCACTGAAGATTTGTGTTCAGGGGGATCCTGTACTCATCCAGTTCGTAGAACAGAAGATACCATGCACTATGTAGTTCCTGTACAGCTTTCCTGGGGTCCAGCTTCTGATTGTGAGTCCTGTTGATAACTTGTTTGGTAGTTATACTTCTAGTTATTAGGCCTGGATTCAAGATAAAAAAATTAGTTCGATGTTTGATTATCAGCTAAAGCTGATTTTACTCTTGTGGGCACTGCTAGGTAGAAAATATAGCAGGTATCAGTTAAGATCATAAGGAAGTCGTGGTATTCGTGAATAATGTAACTTCATCTTAACCTTTTCCTTACACGTGAATTGATATCCTTTGGCTTTGTTTCATCATGTTAATGATTTATCAAGGACTTTATATGAGTTTTGTTGAAGTCTACTCTTAAGGTCATGTAAATATTTTTAATTCGATATGACAAGCTGTTTTTTCATAATAGCCTAAAACATGCAGTGCAAAAACTCGGTTTTTGTACTTATATTCTTAGCAATACTTATATGAGCGGAATGATGTCGTATGATTCATATAGTCGACCCCACCTAGTGGGACAAGACTTTGTTGTTGTTGTTGTTATTCTTAGCGATAACTTTGATGGTCAGATGAAGTGGAGACCATGTCTGTCAATGTACGCACACATATGCGCTGATAATTGCATGAGCATCTGATGCCAAGCACTCGATTATTCTTATGTAATTTCCCCATAGACAGACAATATTTGTGCAATTTGTTAGCTTGTGTTTGCCATTACTCCACCAGAATCTTCAGAAGCATTGGAGCTTAAGATATAAAGATCCCTTTTAGCACGAGTACCCTTCTTTTGTGCCACCCACACCACCACACTGAGCCATGTTGTTCATTAATTATAATTAGAACACTTGTTATCGAAGTGTATAGTGTTGGCCAAATATACATAGGATTAAATATTTAGTTTGGACTAGATGTTATTAATATGGTGTGAAATTTAATTTTATTCATCAAATTTTAGATTTTATAATTGTGTTATCATATAATACACATTTGTGTATAAATAGTGCAATTTCTTATATAAATAAGTAGATAGCAACTGTAAATTTAATATATGATAAACATAATTAATTTTAGCCGGTGTTAATAATTATTTAATTCACCCAAATATTGAACTCACGTGCATGCATAATAACTTTTTTTTAGATGCGGATATATAACCTTTTTGTTCTGTGAGTATATGTACAAAAATGGTGTTTGGGCATGCCAAACATGTGACGGGGACCCTGCACAATTAACTAATTAAGCGTATATATATCAAATAGATTAACCGTCGACCTAACCCAATTATTTTATATTATGATATATTATAAAATATATATGTATGCATGCATAGTTTACATATTATCTTAGAAAAGTTGCTTTAAATATATAATGAATCTTATTCGTGCTTAATAAAAAGAAGAGTTTTCAATGAATTACTATTAACACTAATAAATTTTATTTTAAAAAATAAAAAAAATAATTAACTCGAGTTTTAAATTCTTGAAACACTAAACAAAATAGTAGGGATGACCCCATCCTGAATTCGACTTCGTTCAATTATATTAACCTTAAGACAAATAAAATAAATGCAAGCATACTTAACATATGAACATTAATTAAAAATGGCCGGACACCACTTCCACTGCTTGTCTGCATCTCTCGCCATTTGATTTCTCACCAAAAAACAAAAATAGTGAAGGGATCATTGAGGGGTTACAGGTTTTGAAAAGGAGAATTAGAGTTAAAAAGTTTATTTAATAGATTAATTATAATTATATTTGAATGAAACTAAATATAATAATTGGGACATAAAATTTGATTCTAGTGAATGTTCGATGAAATCTGAGAACAATCAACGTAAAATATTATTTTAAAAGAGATAAATATTAAGGTGAATTTTAAAAATATACAATTTCTTTGTAGGATATTACATTTTAAAATATCACAAAAATTATAAAAACATAAGATAATAAATAATTATAGATGATATAAATAATTCATAATTAATTATTAGAAATATTAACTTATTCGATTGGGTCAATAAAATTGCTGATCTCACAAAAAAAATTAATTAACTCCACATAGTTTTAGAAATTAGACATATAGAATATTTTCTCACTTCAAACGGGCAAAAATGGTGAACAAATAAATCAAGCAAAAAACAAAATCCGGCCAAAATGAAAACGCAGAGATAAAACCAAATGAAGAAGATAAACTATTCTAAGAATTGGAGGAAAAATTAAAAAAGGGAAAACTTTTAATGGAGAAACAATAGGGCCGAGCAAACTCGGGATCGGGTTTCAGCGGACTCGGTCCCGACCCAAATTATGCCGGGTCAAAAATTTTTTGACCTGGTACCGGACCCGGAACCGGACCTGGCAAGCTGGGAAAGCCACCAGGTTTGCGATCGGAAATGATTAGTGTCGAGAAACATGAGCGGCTGAATCGACCATCGGTGGCCAGATCTAGCGCCTAGTAGGCGGGTCGGCTCACCTAGGGTTGATCCGACGCCTGGTGCCCGAATCGATCGCCAGTGGCTAAATCCGGTGCCTGGCGGCTGGATTGGTCGCATCCGGCTGCCAGTGGACAAATCCGACTGTCAAGCGGTCGGATCGGCCGTCAGTGGACAGATTCGACTGCCAAACGATCGGATCGACTGTCAAGCGATCGGATCGACTGCCAGCTGCCAGATCCGACGCGCCTCGCAGCCGGATTTGACCGTCAGCTGGCGGCCGATCCGGCCGGAGTAGAGAGAGAGAGTCGGCGCTTGGCGGCCGGAGTAGAGAGAGAGTCGGGAGAGGGGGAGGGCAGCCGGAGTCGAGAGGTCATCGGAATCGTCATCGTCGCTTCCACCGTGAGAGAGAGGGAGAGAGCGTTGGGCGAGACCGCGAGGCGTGAGAGAGAGAAAAAGAGGTGTGAAATGAAAAGAAAGAGTGAGAGTAGAGTTTATATAGTAAATACTAAATCGGGTCGAGTATCTGCACTGCAGACCCCGTTCTGACCCGAAACCTAACATGTTTTTCATCCGTTAGACCTGATTCCGGTCCGGATCTTATCTGGGCCGAGTTTTTTACTCGATTTTCTAGGTCGGTGCGGTCCGGGTCGACTTGGACCGTGCTCAGCCCTAAGTAACAATAGTCAATATATAAAAATGAAAATGAAGATGTATAACAATAAAAATAATAAAGGGGATAAAAAATAGAATGAACGTTAAGAACCATTTGGAATAAAGTCAATTAATATAGAATCACTACTATTTAATAATAAAAAAAATGAATCAATTACCTTATTTCAGGTAAATGTAACTATTCAAAACATAATAACTGGTGATGTTTTCTAATTAATATTTGATTGGTAGTAAGTTAGTGTTAATGTTGGATGTTGACCGAAAAAAGCGTTTATTTAATAGATTCAACGATGATGAATGTGCATTTCATGGTGCTACCACTTAAGATGTCAGTAGCACAACCATTAAATCCATGTTTTATACATATTATTGTAATATTAATTATTACATATATTTAATTAAGTATATTACATCAGGGCGTTACAAAATTATTAGAATTCTTGTAGTGAGCGCCTAGAGAGGTCGCACCGAGTAAGTCGTCCTGGGGATCGTAAAATCGGATTGATAAATGATAGTTATAAGATTTTATATAATAATAAATATATATATAGTTTTAAAAATATATTTTAATAAACTTTAACTTACATCTGAGCAAGTCATAATTCTATTATTTTTTAAAAATAAATTATATCAAAACATAATAAGAACGATAAAAATATATTAAAATTCATTTAAATTAATCATTATTATCCTGAATATATTTTATTATTTTTAAATAATTATATTAATCATATGTGATAGTATATAATTAAAACTAAGATTCTAAAAATAAGATCAAGATTGACATCGATCAGGGGTAATAGGATTATAAAAATTGTAAGATCTTAAAATTTAGATGAAGATGAATTTTGATAACTTTCATTGTACCTATTCAAGGTATGTAAATTTTTGTGGGTATAATAGTCTTGCCAATAAATAGATATGTCATAATTTGTATGTGCTTCGTAATATCTTAATAACATCACAACAATTCATTTATTACTTTACCCTGCTGTGATTAACATGAATATTGTCATAACTTATATTCTCCATCATTGATCATGTCTATTTGTTGCACCATAAAAATTCGTATACTATGAATGTTGCACCTTGATCTCACCTTATGGTATAGCTTGTGTGATGGCACTTTACCCTGCAGCACCTGATGCTTTGCACCATATGTCGTCATGTCGTGCATGTATCTGGTGCTACGACATAGTACCCATGGGTATTTATAGCATATGGTGCTACAACTACAATTAATACCATGATACTGCAGCACGTGATGTTTTGCACCATATGGTGTGAATCACACGCGAGCTCACATCGCTTATCGGTTTTTAGGATTTTATTTATTTCATCGATCTATCTATTTCCTTAAATTTATTCTATGACATTGATATTAAATATATTTTTTTATGAAACATTTTCATTTAATTGATGGAATAGACCTTATGCTTCTAAATATGTTGGTTTATACGAACTGATGATCATGCTTGCTTTGTTCACAATGCCCGCATCTAATCCTTTCCAATTGTTCCACTTTAAAGTGGAATAATTGGAAATGCATACATTTATGCACGATATCAAATTTTTAGTAAGATTTTGATTTCATATGATTATATTAAGATGTGATCGTTTAATCATAACAAATGGTCTTATGGTATGCTAATCAAATAATGATTATGAGCATCTCTTAGGGTCCATTTGACAATTAACTAATGGAGTGATACGATGGGGGTGGTGAAGTATTGTGTGTCATTAAAAAATTTATGTTTGGATAGTAAGATATAAAAATGATGGTATGAAAATTTTATTTATTAAAATGTCATTTTTACCCTTTATAATATGTAGTGATAGATAAATATATTCATATAAGAAAAAAAAGATAATTTATAAGAGAGAGACGATTTAATTTGATAACAAAAGAAATAATTTCATTTTAGAATAAAAAATGATTAATTTGGTATAAAATTATTTATTCCTCTCCATCCACCAATTTGGTGGAATGAAAAATGGAATGTTTGAAGGGCTTAAATATTCCATCACACCCCTTGTAATCAAGCACAATTTAACTAATCTTATTCATCTATACTAATCTTATTCATCTATATTCCGCCACATCCCTCCAAATTTTTTAATCCAAATAAACCCTTAATTATAATGATCTGATTTCATATGACATATTTTATAAATGATCATGAATTGATTTCATATGATTGATTTTATAATATTATCCTTATTTAGACATTCTTGGTCATACTACTGAAAACCTTCTTATTATTAAACCCAAAAATAATTATAGATTAAATTAGATAAAAGATGAAAAAATGCTAAATAGAGATTTCCTATGATTTTTTGATTGACAATCAATTTTGACTAAAAAGAAGTTGAAAGATAATTCACTAAAGTTAAAAGATACTCTACTATTTATGTTGAAATACTATGCCGTGACCAAAAGAGAATATGACCGTAAGAGAATCAAAGAAATATTCCAATGGTCCATCTCAAAGGGCATTAAAAGACACTCCACAATAAGTGTAATACTGATAATTGCTGATGATGAATTATGGTTTAATAGTTACCGATGATGATGGATTATACTCAATGATACTATTAATTTTTCTTATGATGGATCTTAATTTTATGGTCGACTATGACTTATGCCACTATTGATAATGGTTCCAATGATGATGATTTCATCTCATGATGTTTGGCTATGCTAATATTGATATTAATAACCCGTCATATTATTTGCAACAACAATGTGTTTTATATTTAAAGAATGATCCTATGATCTATTTATAATGTGACGACCAACCTCGATAGTCAGTCATTAAGAGGAGTAAGATAATAATAACATTTATCTTAAATTTAAATAAAAATTTGGCACATAAATTGTAACTTAAAATGAAACTTTGTCCTTAATGTTTAGAAAATTTTGGCATGACCTCTCCATAAAGAGGATAGTGGCGAAAATGACAACATGTACATATAATATATCCATCTTAATATATAATTTCTCATATGATAAAAAGGGACACAAACTCACATCTTAATGAAATAAAAGGCGCTCTCTAGCTCAACATCAAGTAATGCAAAAGAAATTCATGTCTCCCACCAAATAATATTGGGATTAAGAATTAGCGAGTCCACACACGTTGACTACCATCGATCTACAAATTAATGATAGTTTTAAATTCATTATAAATTCAATTTAAAAAATGTTTATAAAAGATCACTATTGATTTATAAATTAATGGAGAGTCTACATATGTGGACCCTTCCCTAGATTCAACAATATAATATGACATTCTTGTCTCAAATATAAATTTCTTTAGATTCATAGATGTTTGTCAAATATTTCCACGAGGCGAAACGTAAATAACTTTAAAAGTTTTTTCCAACAACACATAAATAAGGACCGAAAACATCTACTCCCAATTTTAAATATCATAAAATATGATTAGCAGTCATCACTTATGTAGAGAGTGAGGGGTGCACACTCTGAGCTCAACGAGTGGATGACACATGAATATAAGAAAAATCAAGAAAATTGATATCCCACTCGAAAAAATGGATGATATGATATGATAAAACAATTGCTTTTTAAAGAAATAGTATAAAGTGAGGAGTAGCTCACGTAAGGTGTATGACCAATACAGCTCATAAATAAGTTGTTGTGTAGATTAAGAGTTGCCACCAATCATGAACTTAATGGTTTAGCACTATGATATCATCCTTGTATAGGAAAGTAGAAAATATAATTTAATATTTGCTATTATGGAATGATCTTAATGGTTGTCACACCTACTCGAAGTTGATCAAACTTTGATAAAATAAAAAGAAACTCGATATGAAGTGGTTTTTACATGACATAATTAATATGATGTATGAATGCAAATGCGCTAGCATATGGACATAACATAAAGTTTGATTTTTCTTTTTTTTTTAAATCTTGTAATTCACATAAAGTGTGAAAATCCAAAAAAAAAAATATTCTAAGGGGGTCGAGTACTTGCTGACAAGAAAAGTTTTGTCCACCCGAAATAATGCTCAAAATGAGGACCTTTTATGGTGGGAAGAAGAAGCGGCAACTTGTAGAAGGCTTGTTTGGGGAAGTCACAAGGAACAAGAGATGCATGAAGGGAAATGGGAAGAAAGAAAAAAATAATAATGGTGGTGGTGATGGGGGGTGGGGGATTTATTCATAAAAATATAAATGAGCCTTTTCTATGCCATGGATTTGGGCTCCATATGATGTCCAGTTTGTCAGGCAATCAATTTTCTTAATATCTTTTTATGTTGTTTCATGTTTATATAATTGACTCTGAACATGACAAATTACATCATTATTCTTCTCGTATTGCACTAATCACATTATCTCATCATCATATATCCCATACGATGTTTTATTTCATACATGTTTATCATGATGTTTCATTTCTAATGATGTCATTGTCCATGATTTGAATTTACACAATTATTATGTATTGAATGTCAAAGTTTAAGATTCATTTTTCTTGTGTTTCCATGTCATAGTAACGAAACACGAGACAAATCAAATTCGATCTTTGCACATGATGTCAAGTCTCTTTATATATTTATTTTTCTATCAAATTGTCTTTGATTATGCAAGCACTTTTCATGTTTGTGTTAATCAATGAGATATTTGAGTCTCATTTATGATTGACCTAAACTTTCACACCATTATTTATGCCATGCCCTTTATAATTATGTTATTTTCCCTTCTAATTATACATTCTTTTGTTAACCATTCAAAGCTTATGTTTTGGTCAAATAAAATTTATGCAAGTGATATTTTTGCAACGTCTCCTAACTCATAATCTGTCACATAAAGTGATGTGTCTTAAAGACAATATGGCTAAATTCTTTTCATAATACATAATTAAGAATACAGTATTAAAAGTTTAACCTATTAAAATTTTTATTAGGTCCGACACAACAAATTTTTGTTTATTGGAAGAGTTTCTTCCTTGCATATGCTATTAGACATCTATCCACCTATCCACAAGTCTAGAAGTGCCTCCAGTTACACCTTTTATGATTCATCACATACTTGAAATGAGTTTTCCAACTACAAATTACAAATGATGTTAATGCTATTATATTACACTACACGATGAGAAAACGTGTCCACATATATCTCAAGCATGCCACCCAAGTGGCTGGTCACCCATTCCTCTCCGGCTTCAATCATATAATCTTCAATAATGCTCAATAAATGAGATATGATCAATGATTGATGTAAGAAGATTTGATTAAACAAAAATCTATTGACACATAATAATTAAGATAAAAAATACAAGGAAAGTATATTGTAATTAAGTGGACACTTGACACTAGCCTTCACTCACCACACTCTTTCCTACACAAAAACACTCACATTGGAGACACTCAGCCTCACTAGCACAAGACACTAAGCCTATCACTCTTTCACTCATTTCCCCCATATGTCATCTAATGCATACTCCAGTACTCAATTCACTCACTCAGCCTCATGCACACCTCCTCCTTCTCTCAAAGGACACCTATAAAGGAATTATTGGAGTGTTTTCTGCTAAAGGTAAGAGTTGTGAGTGAAAGACTAGTGCCAAGTGTCCACTAAGTAATGTATAATGTTCTTGCATATTTTTTATATAAATTATTATGTGTTAATAAATCTTAGTTTAGTCAAATCTTCTACAAGTGGTATTAGAGTAGGTGGCCACATTGAGAGACTCTATCTTCGAGGTTTTGAAAGATCAATTTATGCAGACTTTGTTGGTTCAAGGACATGCGACATGGAGAGGTTATGCACAATATGGGTTTGTGAATAAGACTTGTAAGATTAAGATACATGAAGACTCTAACAGTTTGAAATCATACGATGTCATGAGGACACTCTGTCAGAGTACAATATGAAACTGTGAAGTGTTAGATTATGGGATTGCATTTAGTTGATTCAACAAGTCATCGTGGTGAATATATTCAATATGGCAGACAGAGTTACAAAGATAAATAATCAAAACTATAGTTACTGCAAGACATATGTATAGAGTCTTAATTGTAAGGACAAGACTTTTGAGAAATCGTCAGCGGGGTCGACATAGTAGCACCAACAAATGTTGAAGCATTGAGGAAGTGGTGCATCAAAGTAGATAGAGCTATATTCATTTTCAAGACGATAATAGAGAAAGAGTTTCTAAAGCACATTAAAGATGCTACGCCACCTAAGAATGCATGCGATGCACTCGTTGTACTGTTCTCAAAAAACAATAATGCTTGGCTTCAATTGTTAGGAGAATCAACTTATGATAGTATCTAACCAATTGCCATGAAATATCTCAATTAGATCCTCATTATAAAGTTAGTGACGTTAGAATTAGACAGATTATTATTCACAAATTGAGACCCGAATATAATGGGTTTATAATTGTCATTCAAAGTTGGCCTACTCGACCAACCTTATTGGAACTAAAAAAATTATTGGCTAAATAGGAAACATTAGCTAAATAAATGACTTTAAAAATCAATCAAGAGAGGAAGAAAGGGCGATCATAAGGATGTCAAGAAGGTTGGCTAAGATATGAATAAGAAAGAAGTCCACAACAAGGTTTTGGAGCTCACCAAAACTGAGATAATGAATAGCAAGAGAAAAAAATATCTTACTGAAAATAAGGTCATTGATACAATTTCAGCAAGAATGAAGAGCAATAGATGAGTTTTCGACAACAAGAAGGATCGTTGCTACAATTATGATAAGAAGAGTCACTTTGCTCGTGACTATTGGATCATGAAGAAGAAAATGCCACAACTTCTAAAAAGAATGAAAGTGATGAAGAGTTGGATTTTAAAACATCCTTTGCTTTTGATGAAGCTACTATCAATCTTGGATGAAAATAAGATTATGAAGAGTTGATGAAACTTGCAATGCATAGCACGAGGAGTTTGAAATTAGATATGATAGTGAAAAATAATGAGATATGATAGCTCTTTCGATGGTAGAAGAAGATTGACGTTCGACTTCACACACGAAACTAATCAAAATGACTTCCATAAGACAAAAGTGATGTCAAGGGAGGAACTCGAAGAAGTGAAAGATGGGGAGAAGAAAACAATCAAAGAATGCTTAGACGAGTCAAATGATGAAGAACATGGTTTAAAATCACAAAAGTTTTATGAACATGTGCTAAAAGAAGAACAACTCAAACAATTAAAACAAGAGCTTTCATCAATCAAAAGAAGCATAAAAGCAAATGAAGCCAAATACAACATACGATGACTTAGTCCTCAAGATTACATGATAATTTGATGCATATGATGAAGTCGTAATAAGATTGAAGCATAAGGATGCAAATTTAGTTTTACGTGAATTGTCGTATAGGGAGAGGAATATTTCGTATAGTTCGATTACAAGGAACGAAAATCAACTAAATACTAGAGAAGTCGTTCGTCGAAATGAACCCAACTATAAAGAGATACTTATCATGCAAGCAAGATTACTTAATATAGAAAGAAAAAAAAAAGTACTGAGAGAGGGGAGAGGGTGTTAAAAATTAACACCAATTTTTAGTCTAAAATATTCAAGAGTAGTATCATGTTTAAATGTTTTATTGGAATAATAATTTTTTCTAGTGACTAACTTTAGCTAGACTATTATTTGTAATATTTAGACATTATAGGATTGTGTGTTTAGTATTAAGTGACTCACCCTAAAAACTTGGAGTCACCAACACATGTTGCTATAAATAAGCATGAAGGATTCCATTGTGAATTCTATCTAGCAAGTGTAGGTAGAGTGAAAGAGATGTGTCTTTGGAGTGCTAGGGTGTTATAGTTGTTCATAAAAGAGAATAAGAGCAATATGTTGTAAGTTTGGGTATTGTTGGGGCATAGCTCTTTGAGTTGAGAGGTGTTAGTATGGATTGAGCGTTTATCATTTCTAAATATTGTCCTCTTCTTTTCATAATATTTACATGGACTTAACGGACATGTCCCTCCTTTAAAGGAGGGACATAATGTCTCTTCTCTTCTTATTCATTAGATCAAGAATTAATGAATCAAATTTAAAATCTTTAAATAGAAATGAATAAAACAAGATTCATAGATTTCTAATACAGTGAATAAAAACATAGAAAACACAATGTCCCTCCTTTAAATAGGGGACATTTTTATTTTTTCCTATAAATATCACTTGTTAGTTGATTTTTTCTTTCGAAATCTCTACAATTTGAAACGTTTTCAGTTTCAAAATTGATAAACTTGCTCTCTCTCGGTCTCTCTCACACACACAATTTATTGAGAACTTAAAGTTCGTATTCAATGCGAAAGTCTCAATAAAGGTGAATTATAAATCATGGATGGCTAACTACTAGGCGAAGAAATTAGTTAATTCCTTATAATTTCTCGACTTCCAATTATAAACACAAATTTAAAGTGCCATAAGATATATCAACAGGAATTGTAGTGGAGTGGATAGCAACTCCTCACCGCTTAAGCAAAGGTTTCGAGTTTGAACCTTTATGGATGCAAAAAATTCTTGCTGGGAATCTCAACTACCATAACCAAGCATGTTGCCCGGGACGACACTAGAATAGTCGGACTTGGTGTAGGCCGAGACTCCAACCCGTGATCAGTGCACATAATTCTTAGTACTAACTGAGTTGGACGATCGGTGCCACTTCCTAGACACTGGTAGCAATCGAAAAAAAAGTGCCATAAGATATCATCTATTATTGCAATATATACTTGTTAGAGATAATGTATTTTTTATAACACAATAATTCATATATTTATTATTTTCCCCAAAAATGGATTATATTGTATTATAAAATAGATTATTTTACCGTGAAAAGAATAATAATTTATTAAAAAGGTATTGTTTTACCATAAAAGGAATAGAACAAATTAATCAAGTTAATATTAAAATAAAATTCTTGTTTATCTTAGTAAGAAAAAAACAGTCGAGTATTGTTTTCGGTCTGTTTTAACTAAAAAAGAAGCGAGTCCATCCGGCCCAAATTCTGTTCTAAATTCCATCCCAGGAAGATGCCACACGGGATGGGCCGGGCTCATTATCCATTCCAAGGATATTTTCCTGGGTAATTTCATGTCCTTTTTTTAAAATTACTAAACAAATAAGCCCCCGAAAGAGATATCGGAACCCGCGACATCGGCGGCCAACTCCAAAACCAGAAGGTTTAAGAAATGGCCACCAACCCGCTCCTCTCCTCCTCCCACCACCCCCGCCACCACCACCACCTCGCTGCCATTTCTGGCTTCTCTCTTCTCGTCCCAGTTCTCCCCAAGGCCGTAATCCCGATTCGAGCGCGCAGGACCTCCCCTGTCTCCTGCCGGGCGGCCTCGTCCCCGGCCCCGTCGCCATCCGTGGAGCCGGAGGGGACCGGCGCCGCCGCACCGACCCGCGGTGACCTCTACCTCGAGCGGCTCCAGGCCGCGTCCGCTGCCGCGGCCGTGCTTAAGAAGGGCAAGAAGTCCGCGGCGTCCGCGACGGCGAAGAGGAAGAAGACCGACGCCAAGCTACCGACCAACGTCGCCTGCTGCTACGGCTGCGGTGCGCCCCTCCAGACCGCAGAGGTCGATGCTCCGGGATACGTCGATCCTGAGACCTACGAATTGGTAATGCTGGCTGTTCGGAGACGATTGACAACTACTCTTTAGAAAATGCTAAAACATATGATGCGTTCAAACGTTAATTCTGATCTTATTAAGATGGAAGAACAATATATTTAAGATATTAGACGCTATAAAATACTGCGGAGGAGCGAATAACTAAGATTTCGTTCGTCTTCGAGCAATTGGCATTTATATTTTTATACTTTTGTTTTCAATTAATTGGTTTCACCATCCTTTGTTAATTTGGCAACTGCAGAAGAAGAGACACCGTCAGCTCAGAACAGTACTTTGTGGACGGTGTAAGCTTTTGTCTCATGGACACATGGTGACTGCTGTTGGTGGGCATGGTGGTTATCCTGGCGGTAAGCAGTTTATTTCTGCCGAGGAGCTTCGCGAGAAACTGTCTAACCTACGGCACGAGAAAGTATTGATAGTCAAGCTGGTAAGTTAGTCTTGGAACAAAACAGAATATCTAGGGAACACCTTTCATCTGAACCATGATTATTCAAACTTGGGCAAGATTCTAGTTTGTTTTACTGTTGTGGTTTCATCATCCAGAAAGTTGGGAGGCTCACACTTCAGTGGGATTTATTACATTTTCTTACTTTCATCTCACTCTGTTCTACTAATTAGCAATGGAATATCGCAGAAGTGCTTAATGCATAGTCAAGCTGAACACCCTTAACAAGCATTGTGGCAGAAGTACTTATTACTGTTTAACTTAATAAAAAAACATTGTCGCAGTAAGATTTCTTAGTGGGAAAATCATCAAGCACTTGGAGAACAAAAAACTTTCTATTAAACCAAAAACTTATAGAAGAAGAGTTAAGAAAGAGTGCGAGCCTTCATTTCAAGTTATATACAATGGTTATCCTGTTCAGTTTAAGTTAGGTGCACCTTTTAATTAGCATTTACCTGTTACACATATATTTAAACTTTTATTTTTTATTCAATAAATCTATGTTAACTTGACCAACATAAGTTCTATGAAGGATGATTATTTTTAACCAAGGATGCTATTATGAACATGTGTTGATTAATAATTGATTCTTCAGGCCATCTGAATTGACAATATGATCTAAGCATCTCGCTCTCTGAAGTGAAAAAAGGTAGCAGAATATATTCACAGGCTGAAGTGAACTTTATGATATGCTTCCTTTTCTAAAATGTTTAAAGCATGTTTTTTCATGAATGGAAACTAGAAATTAGCTTTCCTAGCTGCTAGCTGAATTTTTACTAAAAAGAAACCAAAAAGAGGTTCAAAATTTATCAAATGTACCATCATAAGTATGTCCACATGTTTACTAAGCGTTTTTACTCTCAAATAAATAAAAAATGCTTTTTAGTGTCCCTTTGTTTTATTTATGATAAACTATATAGGTGGATATTGTTGACTTCAATGGAAGCTTCTTAGCACGTATACGTGAGCTTGCCGGTGCTAACCCAATTATATTGGTTGTAACTAAGGTGATATCTTTTTCCTGCATTCATAAATCTCAGTATTTTTTTTTTGTTTCACAGTGTATTCAATGACATTCTTTCTTTCTCCTTTTGAAGATCGATCTCTTGCCTAGAGGGACAGAACTAAATTGTATTGGTGATTGGGTTGTCGAGGCTACTATGAGAAAGAAGCTAAAGTAAGTTGATTTTAGCTTATGTGCAATAAATTTTAATATGTTTCTATAATATTCTCTCCAGGGACATGATAGTGTTTTCCACGTGATCTTGCTTATTATTTGGATGACATTTGTATGATTCTGTTTCTAAATAGATGAAGATAAGACCTCCAGTGATGGCCATGTGCTACTTAAGTATGTAGTATGTTTCTGAGTACCCCTAAAAGACATGTTTCTGAGTTAGTATGTAACATGTAGTATTTAAACATTTTCACTATTCTTTAAGAAAACCTTTCACAGATTAACTCAGCTGTTCTGAATTAAAGCATATCCTTTTATTTCAGTGTTATCAGTGTCCACCTAACTAGTTCAAAGTCCTTGGTGGGAATTACAGGTGTTATATCAGAAATTCAAAAGGAGAAAAAGGTACAATTTATTATTTTTTTGTCAAACTCGTATTTGTCCAGTTTATTTTATATTTTCTTGAGAGGAACTCTATTTGTCGCTATTTAAGAAGAAACTCGACTTCCTGGAATTTATACTCGAGTGTAGGCATCATAAGGCAGAAATCTTAAGAATACATGTTGCTTGCGAACACATTATTGTATTATTCTAAAATAAAGATTGAAATATCAACTGAGGCTGATGTATATTGGCCAATATGTCTTATGCTGGCACAATTACGACAAAATAAAGTGGTTTTGCTGAAACAGAATTTTGAAGAGTTTGGGTGTGTATCTAGGGTCGAAGTTCCAGTGCATATGAACTCCTGACTGAGTGACATGGAATGAGTGTATTTTGCAAGAACAACCACAGGCTGTGCCAACGAAACTTTAACTTGATATAGAGCAGTTTTGACACCTATAACTTAGAGATAAATTAGTAAGTTGCAAAATTGAGGGACATTGTTTCGGTCTCTCAATTCATCTTTATAACTGCTCCATGGAATAAACTGATCCATCTCTCTTCTTTCCAAGAAGTAATTTACCATTCAGAAAAGAAGGAATTTCAGGTTGACCACCAGCTTATGATATCATGCATGCATGCATGTCGTGTTAACACTAGAAGTTTTCTGATATAAAACATATGTTTCTTCAGGGATTTACTAATTGTTCTATACTTCTTATTGTGTATAGTTATAGTAAGGTTTCTGAAATAGGTTGCTGATAATGGTGTTTCTATTCAAAACTTATAGGAAATGTTCTGCTTCCATTGTATATGTTGACATATTAGGAATTCCAGAATTCCTTTTCATTCTAGTTAATTTCTGTCTACGCACACACACACACACAGAAAGAGCAGCTTTACTAGGAATATATAAATGATTTGTCTTTAATAGGAATATATAACCCATAATTAAAATCTTTTGTGCATGAACTGATAAATTCTGTGGTATCTTTTGTGCAGGGACGAGATGTATATATTCTGGTTAGTATTTTAAAGATGAATTTTTATGCTAGATCGTCTCGTTCATGCCTGTATCTATATTTATGTTGAAGAAATGCTGATTTTACATGGTGATGCCTGTGATGTCTTTTCAATTACTGTCTCCCACCAAGTCTGTAGCAATCTGAGTTGCATTTTTTCTGGATTACGAGTTCATATTACCTTCTGATCTTCAAGGGGCAAACCAAATCAAAGCTTTTTGTTATAAATTTTTGGTTGAACTGCATTTTTGTCACATTATGCATTTTGACTGGGCGTGTCTGGTGTTCTCTTTAGTCCACTTACTTTTTCTGCTGCATCTGTATGTACTTTCTTCCGTTCATCTTGTTACTTAGGACTGCTATCATATATTGTGGTTCTTGTTTGACGATGAGGAACTTTTCAAACTCAAATATTAAAGATTACTATTGTTGTCACTTTGATGGGATGGAGGAACAAGTTGGATACAAGTGTATCGTACACTATTTAAAATACATTTTAACAATGGAAGATTGCTGAATCTTTGAGTGAAATGTTCATTGTGCACAAAAGAGTTGAAGGGATTACAAATGAACTTTACCAAACTCTATTCATCACATTACATTTTCTAGTTGTATTGAACATTTTATGTGACTTCATAGATGAAAAATAGTTAGCAATATTTTTCTTTTGACGAAGAGCAATATTGTAATTGTTCTCCTAAAAAAAATTGTAATTGTTCTAAAGGTTCCTTAAGTAGATGATTGATATAGGGAAATCATGACTGTTCCCTTTGATTATCAACTTTATCATGTTAAGTGTGCTGCTGTGCTTGATCCTCAAATTGTCTTGATATTTTTTAATTATATATCTAATATTCTTTTGATTCTCATAACCTGGTTTCTTTGTGTGTCTGCGATTTTCTTGATAAGGTTGTACAATTTTCAATTAATCTATTAGTATTTTCGTAGATAAAAATTTGTGCTGGTATCATTTTTTTCTTTCAGGGGTCAGCTAATGTTGGGAAGTCTGCATTTATCAATGCATTGCTTAGTAAGTTATTGTACTTTTCCACAAGTGAAGTTTTTATTTGCCTTCATCTTCTATTTTAATCGTAATTGAACATCTTGCTTCGAATACATATGTACACCCATGGGTGTGTAGATACAAACATTATCCCTTTTCTGTTATCTGTTCTTGGGCCATCCATATTAGGTTATTCAAATTCATTTTTATGTACAAAAGTTGTTTCATGATGGAAGTTTGAAAGGCCAAAAGGCGAGTTTCAAAGCTAGCTTTACTATGCACATCAGTTTCCTATCCTCTCACCCATTGCTTTTTCTATGTCTGATTGTTCGATGAGATGATTATACAGGCTTCTCTCGGATTGCAATTCTATTTCAAGTAACACCACCTTTATATTCGAAATGTGGACTGGAATACAGGCTCTCATTCAAAATGTTCTTGAACAGATAATTTACTTCTTTCCTCTGCATGAATTCTGTTTCTGTAAATAGTAAGATTAAGTCTTGTTTAGACTTAATATCTTGTTAGCTAATGAAGAATTACCCTGTACATAACAAAATTCTTAGTACCATTGTAACTTTTGTTGCTTTTTTTTGGGTTGTGTAGAAACAATGGCACAGAAGGATCCAGTTGCTGCAGCAGCACAAAAATACAAACCAATGCAATCCGCTGTTCCTGGAACAACCCTAGGACCCATTCAAATTGAAGCCTTTCAAGGAGGAGGGGTGGGTTGTAAGACCATATTAACTCACAGAACAACATATCATTATCTTTTGCACAACACATAACATAAATCTGAATTGGTACTCCTGCCATAAAGACATTAACTATAACTATCTTGAAGGTTATCAGTCACAACTATTGTTGATAAGTTGACTTCAGATGCACAATTCAGTATGAAATTTTTTTGTATGGAACTTCTGCTACATTGAAAGTTTTGGATATCATAAAATGCTGAAAAAATGTGCATAATTCTTTATTGTTTCAATATTTCGCATCAGTACTATTATCTCATTCTCCGTTGTATTATTTGGCCAGTGGTTGTGTCATTTAATGTATACATGTTTTTGTGATTGATAAGTGCACTTTGCAGAAACTGTATGACACTCCTGGAGTTCATCTCCACCACCGACAAGCTGCAGTTGTTCATTCTGAAGATCTTCCTTCTCTTGCACCACAGAGTCGTTTTAGAGGGCGAACATTTCCCGTATGTCGATTCGTTGTGCGAGTTATGCATATTTGATCCAGAAGAGTATGCTGTTCGCTTGGATTATTTTGGATTAAGTTGATATTCGGTTTCTTCAGAGACATTGAAAATATGCAGGTTATCCCTGATAGTACATCTGCTGAGACGAATGCTGTGTGTTTGAGTGGTTATTCACTTTTCTGGGGAGGTCTTGTCAGAATTGATGCTATTAAGGTTCTAATAAATTGAGTAAAAGCATAGGGTTTAAATTGTCATTTTATAGTGCCAAAAGTATTTATGGCTAATAAGGTATCGAAAATGCAGGTTCTTCCAGAGACACGCTTGACATTCTATGGACCTAAAAAGTTGCAGATTCACATGGTTCCAACCTCTGAAGCAGGAGAGTTTTACAATGTAACATATCTCCAACCTTGTTATATGATCATGTTTTGTACTCTCTTGAATGTACATACCACATTTTGCTTTCGTTGTTGGGTGTTTCTTTCTCTTCCACAAGTTTATTTATTACTTTCGTTCAGTTTTAACTAGAAATTTACGATTAAATTTTACAGAAAGAACTTGGAAACCTACTAACACCCCCTACTGGTGAAGAAAGAGCTGAAAGTTGGCCAGGGCTTGAGGGTGTTCGTCAATTGCACTTGAAATTCGAAGACACAAGAAGGTATATCCTTTTCCATGGTATTGTTGTATTGTTTTTGTGCTGTCACATTTTCATAATCAATAGATAGAGGTGTAATTAAGTAATTTAAGATAATGAAAATGTATTTATGCCACTGATCAATGGAAAAAAAGTAATAAAATCTCCAATTGAAAAAATCAAAGTCCTCAATAATATATGAGAGCTGAATTGTGAGAATATTTACACTTCGTCAATTGCACTTGAAATTCGAAGACACAAGAAGGTATATCCTTTTCCATGGTATTGTTGTATTGTTTTTGTGCTGTCACATTTTCATAATCAATAGATAGAGGTGTAATTAAGTAATTTAAGATAATGAAAATGTATTTGTGCCATTGATCAATGGAAAAAAAGTAATAAAATCTCCAATTGAAAAAATCAAAGTCCTCAATAATATATGAGAGCTGAATTGTGAGAATATTTACACTTTTATTAGTTTTTTTCTCGAACATCAAGTTATCAAGTTGGTATACTTTGTTCTAGAAGCAAGTTGGTGGACTTTCTAATCATGCTTCTTGAAGAACACATGACGGATAAATAATTGATTTGCGCTGCAAGAACCTTGAATTTTCTTGTGTTATCACATCATTTCTTGAAATGTTTGAATTCGATGTTAGTAGATAGGTTTGCTTCAATCTTTTCTTAAAGGTTTTGTTGTCCAAAAGAATTAGATAATTATGCACGGAGCGGCTAGAGATTTAAGCAACACCATTATGAACCACAAATGCTAGTTTAAGAAGCACTCAAATTGTTTTCTCAGGGCTCCTTACATCCTATTTTCTTGCTCTATTTCCACTCTTCAAGTTATATATATATTTTGAGGAGAATCAAGTTTTATATTAACTGTATATGATCTGTAATACATATGAGAAAAGAACAAGAGGAAACAATAGAATGAATTAAAACAAAAAAAAATTGAAAAGAGAGCGGGCGACTAGCACGGTGGTAGTCATCCAGAGATTTCATTGATGTCATACATGATTACAGCCAAACATTAAGAAAAACAAAAGAAAAGTTGGTAGTTCCACCATTACCAACTTAAAGAAAAATGTAGTTAGCTTGATGAATCCAGTACTTCGCATAAATTATTACATTTTATAATCTGGAACAAGTGTTGTGAAATTGATTTCTCTTGTAAATCATATAAGCTTATGAAACTGTTTAGCTTCTGTTGACAGAAAATGGTTATAATCAAGCTATCAAGTTGGTGGTTTTGTTGGTTTCTATCTCACTGTTCTGGATTTATCTTTTGCGTTGCGTTTGCTTATCTTAGGTGTATTGGGTAAGATTATGTTGAAGTTTTTATCTTTTTGGGTTCTTTGAGCACAACAACAACAACAACAACAACAACAAAGTCTTATCCCATTAGGTGGGGTCGGCTACATGGATCATACGACGCTTCGTTGATCCATGTTCATAAGATTCGACGGAGTTTTACGCTGGCTGTCGGGGCCTAACACAACCCTCCTCTTTTATCCGGGCTTGGGACCGGCTATAAAACATAGGGTTCTTTGAGCACATTGAAAGTATTTCTGCTTGCATCCTGGTAGGGAAATAAGGATTTTGGGAAGCATCTTTTTAAAACACGACCGAACATTTCATAAAAAAAAGTAGCCATCTAGACTCCACATTACGAAGGAAAAAAAGAAAGAAAGAAAGGAAACAGAAAAAAAAAAACTAAGAAAATAAAACCTGTGGTTGTCAAGACAAATTATTTCATTTGAACCTTGAATTATTTTGAACTGTCGTCTTGCTTTTTCATTTCATCTGGATTATAGAATGTTCATCCCAAAAGGGACATGAATGAACTCTTCTGTAAAATTATCCAAGAACACAGTGAACTCTTCAGTAAGATTGTCCAAGAACACAGCTGTGAATACCTGATGCTTATTCTTTGACAGGCCTGCTTGTGACATAGCCATATCTGGTTTGGGTTGGATAGCAGTGGAGCCATCCGGTACTGTAGACCCAAGCAATCACAACGAGAACATTGGGGAACTCCATTTCTCAGTTCATGTGCCCAAGCCAGTTGAGGTTTTTGTGCGTCCCCCAATGCCTGTCGGCAATAGAGGTCGTGAGTGGTATCAGTTCGAGGAGCTGACTGAGAAAGAAGAAGAATTGAGACCAAAATGGTATTACTAACTTTGCATTTGATCGGATCTATCTATCTTTGCATTATGTAAAGAACCTGAAAAGAACGGTTGTATAGTATTCATCCATGGATCGCTCTTACAAGTCTTTAGGGGGAACGTCAAGCACTTGGTGCTCATGCATATGTATACTTAGGCGCCCTCTAGGAGTCCATTTTCTAAAAATGAATGTTAACTTGATCAGTTCCCTCCTTTTTCTTCACTTTATTTTGTTTGAGGTGTTAGAGCAGTTTTGAGCGATAAAAGAATACAAACTTCCCTTTGAATGGAAGAGAGAAAAGACAAGCAATGCATTTTTTTTGTTGTAATTCAAACAATGTATTTGAGATCCATTCACTTGTCTGATATTTATTTTTTTTGAAAAAAAACTTGTATCATATTTATTTTGATGAGAGAGAGGCAAACTCTTAAACTTTTACGAATTTAAGAGTTTAAGTAAATCGAATTAAGTTTATATAAATTCTTAAATAACTTAAATTTTACATAAATATTAATTTTTTTTTTGTAGATTCTTGTAAACTCTTATAGAGTCTATATGATTCTATAGAAGTTTATACAATTATTTATTTTGTACAATAAAAAGATTATAAAATCTTAAGTATTTTATTTGATCAAGTAATTAGAAAGTTTAATCAATCATTTCAATTATTCTTATTTTTTATAAGTTTTTTATCTTGATAAATATAATCGATAGTTAACATTTATTAGTTATTAGTGATAGTACTTATTTTGATTGCTCATATTTTTTTTCATATTAATAAAATATATTAATTGTCTGTGGTTGTTAGATCATAGATATATGATTGTAAGTGCATAATAACTATTTCAATAATTAAACTTATTTGATATATAAATTCTATGAGTTCAGGATACGAGTTTACGGAAAAAAGTAGTTTACAAACTTTCGAATTTAACAACCAGAGCTTATCATTTCTGTTATAAACAACTTTCATCTGTGTCAAACCTTCTATCACTCCTAGGACTCCTAACAGTTTTTTTTTTCATTTTCTAGAGATTGATTTGTAATAGGAATACATGTTTCTAGTATCTAATAGGAATACATGTTTCTAGTATCTAATAGGCATACATGATTCTTTTTTTCATTTTCTAGAGAGTAGAGATTGATTACTCAATGTCTAAGGTGAAAGTGCATCTTGTTCCTTGACGAGTTTGTTACCTTGTGGATGTCAAAACACACGATATTTCTCCGAAATTATGCCATTTGTTAGTTTGTGCTTTTTCGTTTGTGACGATTTTGAATAACTATCAATTGATAGCTCTTAGAGCCGTGGAAGCACTATCAATTCTCCTCAACTTATGAGATAAATTGCATGAACAACCGCAATGAACATTTTGTATGTCTGGGATAACCTATGTTGGCATCCATCATATTGGCAGGGTTTCTTGCGGTCAGCAGAGTTGTATGAAGGTTTGTATTGTGACAATTTGATTTGGATAATGTCGGGCTTTCCATCGTGTATAATTCCAAACAATTTCTTGTTTCTCTCATCCTCGAGAAGATTAATTCTTGGTATATCACTCGACAGTGATTAGATGTTATTCCTATATGTCAACAAGTTTTTTTGTATGAGGCAACCAGGAAAGGGCAATGGAGAAGTAAGACTGGTAGTTATAATGTTTGGTTTGTTCGAACGGCAGCACTGACCAGACCACATTTCTGTCAGGCAGGAGTTGGGATAGAGAGAGAGAGAGAGAGAGAGAGAGAGAGAGAGAGAGAGAGAGAGAGAGAGAGAAACTGGTTACTGGGCCATGCTACGATGCTCACATTTCTAGCACCGTGATCTGTGTTCGTGATAAACCCCTGTGAAAGATTCCGTTTTCTTCCTTGGCTTCTCCAACCGTTCGTGTCGTAGTGATCATGACATCTTGTGCTCTTGGTGACGCGTCACGTTCCATGGGATGCTGATTATCTGTTGTTGAAGTTTGACCCTATGCAAATGCCGCTGTAACAAACATCTGATTCTCCAATGAAATTCCCGTCCTTGTGGGCAGCTGCAGGGAGTTGTAACTGGTACATGTTTGCATTCGTTCATGGCACATCAGAAAAAAAAAAAAACTAAAAAAATGGTCCAGTCCTAGTCGTCATCCACATACTCTACACAGTGATGTTTTTCAGCTGTATTTTTATGATCAGCGATCAGTTTTCAGAGGTACGAATCGACCCGAAGAGAATAGAGGTTGAATTCTGTGTTTATGCATTAATTTTGTGTATTATTAATAACTCAAAAGGCATTATGGGAGTTCTTGTAGCATGCTCTTTCTTCTTTGGTAAGCAGAATTCTCATTATAGCTTGTAATTAATTGTATGAAGTGAACTCTCTGGTTCCTTTTTCCTCGCAGGTCATTGGTTTAGGTTTCCTTTTAATGAAAGATGAAAAAGAAGATGCCATGAAAGCATGAGTTCTTATGTTGAACGCCAACTCTTTCATGTTACTGGCAGTAATGGTCCTCATGTTTGTTGGCCTCTACGAAGTCCTGTGGGCCGGCAAGCAAACAGGGAAAGTTTCAGGATGCTTGATGTCAATGCTGCCTCAATGCACCTTGTATGTTCAAGACAATGAGAATCCCCTTTTTTCTCTCCTGAATTCTCTGCAGGGCATGGTGGAAGTGGGGTTATGCAGCAGTTAATGTGTGTGATCTGTACATACGTGCATCAGCTTATTATCAAGTGGCAACTGTCGGTCATCGAGACTAAATGGGTCAATGGAGGCCATATAAGTTTGACATGTCAATCTAAAGCTCTGACCTTTGAAAATTCCAGTACAAGTTGGATAACCTCGCACAAACCTTTAAATCTGCAGTGTCATTAGATTCAGATCTAAAAAGAACAGAGGTGTGGGATTGAGTGGGAAGGGGTGTGGAAGAAAGGATCACGACAAGGACAAGCAAAATCTCCCTTGGATGGAGCACTAATTCCGGTCCGCGCATCAGGTCTGATCTCTGAGATTAATGAGTATAACATGGCCTTTCCAAGCAACACATTGCATGTCTGTGACTCCACATGCTGTTTTGTGCTCAAGGGCCTATTTGAGGAGATGATGAGGCATGTGAAGAGATGCCTCCAAGGGCAAAATGGAAGCCAACTTTGTTCTGTAAAGATGGTGTTCCTGGGACAGTAGTACCCATTATATATAAATACAGCTATCTGATTCTGGCAAGGCAGCTAGGTAGACCCGGATGTTTGCCTAATCCTTCCTGTCAGCAAAATGATGCCATACGCATCATAGAACACATATTCAGACCCTTTCTGCAATGCATATACGACTGACTTGCATACTCAGTGATGTAAGATTGAAAAGATTGTTTCTTAGACAATTTAATTTTCTTCCTTCAAGTTGTATTAGTGAAGCTACACCTCTCTTTGTGTCTTCCTATCATGGAAATCTTCAAGTAAAAACACTTCATGCCTTGGTGTAGATGTGTACTCCAAGTAGGGTGGCCGAACGCACAACCAAATTGTGCCTCGGAGATTGATTAAAAAAAAAGTAGGTCACGTCCACCAATTAAGAAGCAACATGAGCCTTTAACATATGCAAGCATCATGTGCATGCATGTACTAATTAAGTTGCTCGTGACAGGTGCTCCTCATTAAAATCATGTGGTTGAGTGGCTCCTATTTTGTTTTCCCTTAACCAAGCATTCGAGCAAGGATATATAGGACTTTTCCTTTTGGGTGTAATAGAGTTATATCAGGGCATTACACATTGCTCATTAGTGTCAGGACTTGTTGAGACTTGAGATTTATCTTCCCAGTAGAGATTAATTCTCAATGCCATTGTGTTACGATTTGTTATAACGGATGAAATTTGATTTCCGTTTGATATGTACAGTATTAAGTATCAGATATCATTTTAATTGTGTCAATTTTAATGTAAGTTGTTTAACAAATATTTTTAAAGTAATATTTAAAAATTTGAATACAAATCTCCCACTATCTTATAGAGTATAATATATAATAGTTTTATATTTTATTCCTATTCTATCATCATCTTTTTAGTAAAAAAAACATTATTTAATTTTCAAACATCATAATTCTTTTATTTTAATATATCATATTTTTAATTTTACTTACGGTCCGAATAAATTTTTAATTTTAAAATAATTAATTATAGATTACTATTCAATATTACTATTAAGAACAAAATATTACAAATTAATTATTATGAATATGACATTTTGCCAATTTTGTCTTATCCAATTATAAGTTAATTATTACTATTACAGGAGTAAATTATATCCTTATATTCAATTTTGTCATTGTATAAAAATACAATAATTCAATCATCATATTTACCAAACGGTTTTATTAAATTTACAAACAAATCATTGTCCACTATGATTGTTCGGCCCCAATTTAAATAAGAACTTGCGACTCATTACAGATAGATAAAAAAAAAAAAATTTGTACATAATCCCTCTAAATAACACATGAAAGTGATCACAAATAACTTATATCATTCAGAGCAATTAACATGTTCTAGGTACATACAATCACAGAGTCATAAAAAAATTATTTTATATGATACAAAATCACTTTCATGCATATAATACGTATTACACTCTCTTGGTATCCCAACAAAAGGATAGAAAATGTACAAATATTCTATTACACACGAACTTCTCAGTATCTTAGCAACAAAAGGTATCCACACCCTACTAAGACTGGTTAACCGACGATCCCAAAAGTCTTACTGATTTGAAAAGAATGTACAACATCATTGTGAACAAATAATAGCTCAGTAAGTTGATAACTCATAATCTATGTATTATTATTTAATCAATTCGGAGAGATATTAAAACACATGCAATCATCATGATATCAAATAAATATTTTCATAAATTTAATAATTATATGTACAATATTTTAATAAAAAACATCACACTTAATTTTCAAATATTGTCATTTAAACATATCAATTATATGCATACATATGCAACACTCTCATATGAATACACATATCACTAACTGATCAGTATGTATAGTCAATAGGTGAATTCTAAAGGTGGCTCCCATTGTGATCAACGATCTCTCCATTCTAACTCATTCCTTTTGAGAAATATATCATATAACGATACGTGAATTTTAGAGGTGGCCCTTATAAATCTATAAGTGGCTCCCACCATGACTTCTCACAATGTAGTACATAGTTCTCCATGACACTTAGCTCCAATCTATTTCATCCATTTCTAGGGAGCAAAATTATGGATTGAATTCTAGAGACGACTTCCATCGCGATGTAGCACTTAGCTCCAACCACTCTACATGTAGATGTATAATATAGATAGATGCCGATGCATGATTTATTATATACCAATTTTCATTATATACCAATTTTATCACACATATTAGAAGATGAATCATATCAAATACTTATTTAAGAAATATAATTGCATTTTATAAAATTCATTCATGACATTCAATTGCACAACCAAATAATCATTCAGATATACTTTCAATAATAATAGAAAACATATAACAATACATATAATAATCAATATTACACTGAATTCATAAGAGGTAAATGCATAGAGTAGAAGAAATAAGCTTATCTATAAATTCTAATGAAAGTTTTCCTTTTCCTTTTTTCCTCCCTTACTCTTCTATTCCTATAACAATAATAATAAGGAACATATTTCTACTATATATGAACATTAGTATATCATACATGGTGCATAGATAATTACAAAAGTTACATTACACTCACGTGTTTACTCTTATAACCTAAGTAGTTATTTATCGGTTGGCCTAATATTATGACAGTATCTTCTAGTATACATAACCAAATGGAATCAATCTAATTTTTCTTAATTCCAGGTTACATAACTATTAATCTGTAAAAGTGTCAGATGTTTGTTTTTAGGAAAATCAACATTCAACCCAACTTTCATATTATTTAATTTGTGTTCTGACATATTGAATGGTTTTACTTTTATTATTTATATAAAATAGTAAACATCTCATATTAAGATACTTTCAATTTTCTCTAAAATTGGACTTTATGAGATATAACTCATAAAATTTCTAGATTTTATATCTATTCAGACTGAGCACAATAAATTTAACAAGTTCTAATATGATTTGCCATAAGATGCATTCTAACGGGCTGAGTAATGTTCAGTTAACAATTTTTAAAAATATTATTCAATTCTCAAACATCATAATTATTCTTTTAATATATCACATTTTTAATTTTACTTACGGTCCAAATACATTTTAAATTTTTAGTTATCTAGTTATCTTATTAGAATTATGCATCTTCTTTTTTCACCAAAAAGAATATACTTATTAGATAAAAGGTTAAACGAAACAAATCATCATAAATTAATCTTACCAATATATAATATGTTTTAATAATTAATTGATTCCTATTCTATATTTTTCACATTTAAAGCATTTTATTTAATTTTTCAATTTCCCTTTCATTCTAACAAATCCCAGCTCTTTATGTTATAACATTTGTTGTCAAAGTTATTTTTTTTATTATTGTGGAAGTGAAAGTGGTAAAGAAAAAGATTGGCCTTTTTTTTTTTTTACTTTTTTCAAATTTGAAAACCTTATCACATTTTCCATGTGATTCTTTTGGTCTCTATATTTTTATAAGTTTTATTTTTATGATAATATTAAGAAGTACTTTATTGCATAATTTGACACCAATTAATCTCCCACTATGTTTTGACTATTTTTTTTTCAATTTAAAAAATCTTATAAATTGTCAAGTGTTTTTTAAAGCCCTATATTTTTATTATATTTAAGTCTTATTCTAGTTTTCCGGTTATTTTTTTGGAATAAAAATATATTATTTCAAATGGATCTTTTTTAGGTTTTTAGATTTTTTTCTTAGACCTAAGGTTGTTAACATCAAAATTTTACTCACTATCGAAAGATGTCTATGAGATGAATATCGTAAGATCTTACTTATATATTAAAATATAAATTTATATTAAAATAAATTTTTATGAATTCATAATAATATAGACTATATATAATATAAATTTAATACTATCCCACATACACACATATTAGTTATGTAATAATAATTAAATTTGAATTAACAAAAATATTGACAATATTATGACTAATACGAAGTACCATTACAAAAAAAGTTTCAATATAAATTTAATATTAATTCCTTAAAATGCTAAAATTATAAATATAAAGATGTTCTTTTTCTTATTTGTTTAAGTTCTTAGAAAAAATTGATAGCACATCTAAGTTTCACAATGTATCAAGTTAGAGAAAAGAATTCAAAATTTAAAAAAAAGTAAAGCAAACTATTGGAAAGGATTGGCATGATGCCACCGATCTCATGATCTAAATCTCAATCCAATCTTGAAGAAATAATTATAGATATAATCAAGATCACTATGTAAGGTCGCCCTACTATCAAAAACATGATTTTGACAATACTACTTACACCCCTATACACACACATAAATAAATAATATCTTTTTATTTTTCATCACACACACACACACAAATATAAATAATTCCTTTTTAATTTTCATTTAAGAGGCAATTTTCTATTTTTTTGATAAAATATCATGAAATTTAAATTTATTTTTAAGAAGAAAAAAGTTGTTGGAAATAGAAATATTATATAACTAAAAGGATATTTCAATTGCATATAACGATATACATTATGTAAATTTATCATTTACGTCTATTTATGTTAGTTCAAACACAACTTTTTCGCCACATTTTTTCCTCTCATATCTTGTAGTCGAATTCCTAAATAATGCATGTAATATCTATCCCTACGAATTGATATTCCTGTTAAACATGGTCCGGTAAGGTACTATTTGACATGTACAAAAAATAAAGTATTTAATAGTAAATAGTGTTTTATTAAAAAAATTTAAAAAATATTTTTTCGGAGTAGCTTTACGCTATGTGTTTGGCGTGGACATGAAAACACTAGAGATATGATTTCTCCTCTCACGCTATATTTTATTCTTATTATATCCGCATCATTTTTAAAATAAAAAACTTTATTTAATTATTAAACATCATATATTATTTTTTATTTTAATATATCACATCTTTAATTGTACTTACAACTCAAATAAGATTTTTATTTTAAAATAATATATATTTTATATTAAATTTTTAAAAAACTTACTATTCATGAATGTTGAGTTTTTTAAAATAACATGTTTTACGTTATTATTGTTTATGTTTTATTATTATATTTCCGTTGCAATATTTTATATAATTAGGTTATGAAAGTAACACCGCCTAGGGTTTGGTCTTTAAATTGGTGCCGAATTTTGAGGACGTTACATATAAGCTTCGAGAAGAAAGGCCAGCCATAGGAAGGGACGTGCGGTTCCTCCAAAAGTGGAAAGGTTGCGGGTGGAAAGTAAGGTGCGGGCGGCACTTACTTTCCATTGCGACAAGAGGTGTCTTGGGCATTCGACTTGGCAAGTAGGTTGGGGATTATGGCATGTAATCAGGATGCCCAAAGGGGGTTTTGTTAATTAAGGTGATTGTGTAGGTCCCTTGATTTTAAGAAAGTTATAAATGGACGATAACATGGCTGGCCTTAAACTTGTATAAATAGGCACATGTAGGTGGCTTTGTACTATCATGGTTTGATCAATAATATTCCTACCTTTCCCCCATATGCGAGTGATTCTCTAGAGGCATTGTGTGTGTGTGTTTTCGTTGTGCATGCAGGGCGGATAATCAAAGGAGCGGCAGATGACCGTGAGGCTGCTTGATGCTCGTGGAGGAGACATTCAAGGCTGGCACTCCCAAAATTTCATGAATGCAAAATTTGAGGGCATGACAGGCATCTAAGCATCCCCTGTGCGAGCTCGCCGGCTCCTCGCCGCACGCGAGGAAGAAAAACGAGGGCCGTCATCCCACGTACGAGCCCTCTTCTTCCTCGCCACACGCGAGGAAGAAAACACGCGGGGGGTGGTGTGTGTGGGGGGGGAGTCGACGCCCCCTGTGTGAGCTCGAGGGGGCTGGCCCTCTTCTTCCTCGGCGCGCACGAGGAAGAAAGACGGGGGTTGGCGCCCCCTTTGTCGCACAAGGGGATGCTGGCCTCCCTTTTCTTTCTCGCCGCACACGAGGAAGAAGAGGGGCGACCGACGCCCCCATTGGCGGTGAGTTCGCATAAGAGGGTACCGGTCCCCTAGGGATGCACGCCACTGGTTTTTTCATTATGCCACGTTAGCAATATAATCAGAAAACTGGTTATTATTAGTCAGCGGACGACACGTGCAATAAAAATAAAGTTCAGGGACAATCTAGTTACAAATCGAAGTTGAAGGATGGGGGATAATCCGTGTAATTTATCTTGAATTTTATTCTTGATGTTTCAAATTTGGTATTCCTTCAATTAAACTGATTTTATTTTATGTTTTTACTTTGCCCAAGTAGTTCACAAAAGTGATAATAAGGGTTTTTATATTTAAACGACCTTATACCTCTTAAAGTTAAATTAAAAATAACTATAAATTTAAATAAAAAAATTTATCGAGTATATATTAATTTATCAATTTGAATTTATTAAAAGATTCTATTGTATATTATAATCATATTATATATTGTTTATATATGATGACAATGTTAAAAAATGAGAAGGATAAAAAGAGAAATCAATTTGAAACTTAAATAATAGATTGACAAGAGGTACTATTTCGAATTTGACTATAATTTACAGGTTTTAGTCATTAATTTATGAATTAAACCATTTTTTTACTTTTGACAACGAAAATAGAAATAGTTGTACTACCTTGTAACAAAAATGATAAGAAGGTTTGCATATTTAAATGATGTATACCCTTTAAAATTTTAAAATAAACATCTGTAAATAAAAAATCTATTGCGTACATATTAGTTTCGAAAATCTACTAAAAATGTTGGTTATTATTGTTGTATATATTATCATCATATACAGACAATAATAAATATTAGGGTACACTAACACTTTTCGTAATCCATCCTTTTTCTAATGATGTATATAAGTTGGTTTTTATTTTCTTTCATGCATGATGATGGTATTGTGAATATTTTGCCAATGTTTCTTGCTTATTCTAATTGTACGGCATAAAAGGAAATACATATTATGATGCTAATTTAGAACAATTGTCATGTAATAATTCTTGTTCTTTGAGTATGCTTTTAGCTTTAGAGTTAGTTTTTTAAAAAAAATTGACATTTTACTAGAAGGTTTAAATTTAATGATATCATCCATACTAACAAACTTAATGATATCTAATAATTTGATATTATTATATAATTTTTGTATAATTATGTGAATTCATAATAAATCATATAATTGATTGTTTCTGCATTTATGTTTTTATTTATGCTTATAGAATGGTGTTAATGCTTAATTTTGTATACGAAAACCCTTCTCTCCTCCATCGGATAGATAAAAAAAGGGGAGGTATGCCTAATTGGGGAAAATCATACCACCGGCGATGACCACCGGATTTACCAAAGGAAGATCCGATTGAATTGAATAAAAGTTTCACAACAAGGAGAATTCCCAATTCTCTTGTCTCCTTGATTTTTAAAAATAAAAGATAACTCATTTTTGAACTATAATTTATAGCCAGGTTGACTGGCCTAGTGTAAAAATATCTTTTTCGACCCAGGCACATCATTGCATCCGATTAATTCGATATTTGTTGAGAATCGAACTTGGAGCTCTTAGTATTTAAAGTCTAGTAACACAACTCCACTATCCAATTGTGTCGATCATCCATAATTAAATTAAGTAATTTTTTTATTATACAATACAATAATACAATTGCCCCTCTTTATTAAGTATATAAATATATATATATATATATATATATATATAGTATTTTTTTACATGATGTGGTTTTGAAATGGATGAATTAGAAAAGAAATTGTAGAAGCCCATCATGGATTATGGATGCATAAAGATTAAATTTGGAGGATGATAAAAGAAGTTAGAAGATAAAAAAAGATATGATTAACAAATTTAAAAGATGGTGTGTGTAAATTCTCTCACTCAAATATCTATAATGAGAAGAAAAAGTAATTGCAAAACCAAAAGAATCTCCTGATTTCTGGAAAGCCAACAAATCACACTGTGAATCCGATAATTTTAATGCCATTTTTTGGGGGCTTAATGGCCTTTCCTTTTTTCCCCTCTTCTCAAGCTTCCTAGTTCCCATGTCCATCTGTCCCTCGTCCCCTTCTTTTCCTCTGTCTTTTGTTGGGGAGAGGAATGCTTGTCACCTACTCTGTCTCTCTCTCCCTTCTCAGTTCCCTACCATCATCCTCTTTCTCTCTCCAAACACACAACCGAGAAAGAGAAAGAGAGAGACAGAGAGAGAGAGATGGAACAGTAAAGATAAACTGATGCTAGCATACTGAGCAAAGCAGTTGAAGTATCCATCTCCATTTTACCACCTTTGAGAGAACCAAAGATCCATTCTTTTCTTGAGAGAGGACGACCATGGAGAGGCACAGATGCAAGCTCTGCCACCGGCGCTTCTCCAACGGCCGCGCTCTCGGCGGCCACATGCGCTCCCATGTAAAGCCGGCGCATGCACTGCCGCAAGCTGCTGCTCCTACTCCTGGTGCGCATGTTCAGCTTCCTTCCCGCTCTGTCTCCTCCTCGTCGTTCTCGGCCGCAGCGGGGCCGGAGGAGAAGGTGGCCTTGACGTACGGGCTCCGGGAGAATCCTAGGAAGAGCTTCCGGCTCGCCGACCCGGAGTTCTCCGCGTCCTTCGCCGCCGCCGCTGGCTCCTCGTCCGTGGTGCAGGACGGCGAGAGCGACACTGAGTCCTCCCTGCGTCGGCGGCCCAAGTGGCACCATCGGGTTGCCTCGACGTGGGACCTCGGCGCCGGTGCGGGCGATGCAGAGCCCCTCAGCTCGTCCGTCTCCGACGCGTCCCCCGAGGAGGACGTGGCCCGGAGCCTCATGCTCCTCTCGCGCGACAGATGGGCGAGGTTCGATAGGGCGGAGGAGCGCCAGTCCTACGAGTCGGCAGATTACGAGGACGAGGAGGAGAAGAATGATGATGATGATGAGGAGGAGGAGGAGGAGGAGGAGGAGGAGAGGCGAGGGGAGGTCGCCGCCAGAGCGCAGAAGCGCAAGAGGACAAGATATCAGTGCTGCAACTGTCGGAAGGTGTTCCGGTCGTACCAGGCGCTCGGCGGGCACCGCGCGAGCCACAAGAGGGTCGGCGTAGAATGCGTGCCGACGGCCTCCGCTTCGGGCGCCGCCGGTCAGATCCATGGGAGCGACGAGCCCGAGGCCAATGCCGGCGACGATCGTTACGCGAGGGTCTTCCAGTGTCCCTACTGCGTCCGGGTCTTCTCCTCCGGCCAGGCACTCGGCGGCCACAAGAGGTCACATTTCGTTAACTCCGCGGCGAACAGCGCAATTTCCCATGCTCTTCTTCCTTCCCCAAGCGTCCACCCTCCATTCGTCGTCTCCGCAAAGAGCAGCAGACTCGATCTCAACTTCCCGGCGCCATTGGAGGAGGAAGCAGAGCTCTCAGCCGTGTCCGTGGCCATGGACTTCCCATCCAAGTAGCTCACCACTGTTTGTTCACCTCGCTCTCTGGCCAACAAAGACGCCATCTTTGATTCAACTCGAGGTAAATCCGAAAGAAACACAATCTGAATTCTAGTCCTCTTCGTCATGAGCATCCGGAGGTCGAATCCAATCCTTCTCAGTTGACACCATGCTTCGATTTTGCCGCATTTTTTTCCTTCGAGATTTCGCTTTTTTTTCCTTCAGTTTTCTCTTTTGGAATTCAATCACCATTTGCAGCTTCTTCTTGCTCAACAACTGCACAGTGGAGTGGAGTGGAAACATATTAGATCAGTGGGAAGCATGATTAAGAACCCCCTCTTATCTGCTTATTTCTCTGTAATTAAGCAAATAATGGCTTTAATTCTCATTGTGTACATAAACAAGCAAATGCTACTTCTTCGTTTTCCATTTATCAGGTTTTTTTTTTCTGCATTGTGGTCATTAAGCAAATACCATCAGTTTCAGAGTGATCATGCATAAAACAAAACAAAACATTTTGCCTAAAGTAAGGTTTAATCAAATGCGAACTCTGTTTCTCGCTCAAATTCTCTGAAACTGAACTGATAGACTTCTGAAGTAAGCTCATATTGCTATATGATATTTTTTCTACTTCTAATATAAGCAAATGCTAATTATGTTTCTTCAATTCATCTGCTATTCATAAAATCTAGCTCATATTGCAGTGTGATGGTTCTGCTGCTTACTTGCTTCACTTGAGCCAACTTAACCTAAACACTACACTTTAAGCATGAACGAAAGTTGAATGCAAAGTTAACAGTGGCTAAGAAAGGTTGCCTGCGCTCGTCTGTAACTAACGCGAGAGAATGAGAGGGGGAGAGAGAGAAAGAAAAGGAAAGTGTTGTGGGTGGCACAGGTTGCTGTTTCCAGCTGTTTGTTTGCTCGGCTGTTTGCTTCTCCATTCCAACTCCCCTTTTGTTTGCCTCTCCCTTTCTCTCTCCTCCATACCACGTTCGTTTTGGCCCTCCACTTGTAGCTGGTGCCTCTCTTCACCACTACTACGTGTGTTAAAATAATTCCTCCCTCCTGGTGACTTCTATTCTATCATTCATTCACTTCACTTCACTTCACTCCGCAACAACCTTGCATTGCGATATAACAAAGACACACAACCTCTCTCATCCCCTCTCTCTTTCTCTCTCACACGCATCCCTCGCCGTGGCCATTTATGATCGTCCAACGACACAAGATGTGAAATTGTTGTTGAGTAGACCAAATCACACGCCATCACGTCCAGAGCATCACAATTTTAATTGTCAGTTGGAAATCCATACAGTTCTTTAATGTCGCATGAATTGACCATATTTTTAATGTTTTTTGAACATTTGGACGACAATTGAAAAAAAATCTAGCAAAACATATGAAGGATTCAATCATCTTTTTTTTTTGTTTTACGAAAAAGGAATTAATATTTTTATAGCGAAGTTATACCTGTAATTTCATTAATGGAGTGTGCATACTTATAATTTGCTTCTCGATTAACTTGGTGTTTAGGAAGTTATGATTACCCTTTGATTAGTTTAATACGAGTCTCATAATTATAGTGCCCTGGATGGAGACGTTTCACACTTGTTTTTGTTAATGAAGTGGTGTGTGGTGAATGATGCGAGACGTCCATTTAGTTGGGCGTGAGAGAGAGAGAGAGTTGACCGGCCTTTCGTAGATGTCGGCCACTGGTGCAACTGTCGCCGCTAAATATTAAAATAGCTGTCGGAGGGTTTTAAGGTTCGACCGGCATAAATTATCTTTCGTATGTCACGTATCCACATAAACCTTTTTTCGTTTTACAATTTCACTTTAATATTTAGTTTTTTTAATGATGGTCAATTATATTCTCAACACATTATATATATATATATTACATTTATCTCAAACATGGGTAGAAACTCACACAAAAATAACTTTTGGAGTATCGAGATTCTTCTAGGAAGCACTTTATCAAAAAAAAAAAAAAGGTCCAACACATCACTACTCAAATTCTAACACCCTACACACACTAACACAAGTCATGCAACTAATCAATGCTTGCCGGGATCAACACAAGAAAAATCAGTCCCATAAGCATTAAGTAAGCCATAAAATAGGGTAAAATGAATGTGTAAAGCTGCCGTTCTACACCGTGCGAAACGGATTTTGAACCGTGCGATCACGATCCAACGATGAAGATTAAGGCTCCTTGAGATTCGATCTGACGACCAACGAACATCTCCCTATTCAAATTTTTTTTCCTTTCCCCACTCTTTTTTCTCATCTTTTTATCTTTCACTACAAGGAAAATGGAAATTAGAGATGGTTTCAACCATCTGTAATTTCCATAAAACCATCGAAAATGATGATTTCTGATGATTTCTTCGACGGAATCGATTCGTCCGAAAAATGATCGTCGCAAATCAATTTTCGACGCTTAGAAAAAAATGTCGAAAATTTTGACGAAAGTCCGACGGTCAGGACCGCCGATATTTGCGACGGTCGCGAACCGCCGAAAGTTTCGACGGTCATGACCATCGATATTTGCGGCGGTCATGAACCGCCGAAAGTTTTCACGGTCACGACCATCGAAACTTTCGATGGTCACGATTGACCACTGCAAATATCGACGGTTGCTACCGTCGAAACTTTCGACGGTCGCAGTCAGAACCGTCGTAAAGAAATTTTATAATATAAAAAAAGTTAGCTGGCCACTATCCGGCGGCCAGCGACCAGATTTCGGCCAATCCGAAGGTCAGCAGTTGGATCCCACCGCCAGCGCAGCTGGATTCGGGCCGCGGTCAGATCCGGCTGCGGGGCTGCCGATCCGGCCGTCGGCTGCTGGATCCGGCAACCTGGCGGTTCGAGAGAGAGAGAGAGAGAGAGAGAGAGAGAGAGAGAGAGAGAAGAGAGAGAGAGAGAGAAGGGGAGAGGGATGTCGCCGGCCGTCGATGCTTGTCGCCGGCAGGGAGAGAGGAGAGGGAGAGGGAGAGAGAGGAGAGGGAGAACGGAAAGATGAGAAAAGAGGGAATATATATATATATATATATATATATATATATATATATATATATATATATATGGAAAGATGAGAAAGTGGGAAAACGGAAAAAATAGAGCGGGATAGTGAAATTTTAATTACCGACGGCTCTGACCGTCGAAAACTTAGCAAATATTAATAATATATATTATCATGATATATACGAATATGATATTAATTATTTTTAAAGTTACTGATGGTCATGACCGTGGAAAATTATTTAATTATAAATATAAAATATTATATTTAGTTATATATAATAGTTATTTCTTAGTTTACCGATGGTTTGAACCATCGCTAATTATTACCCATGGTCCTGTCCGTCAAAAATTACGACGATTCATACTGTCGCTAATTATATTTAACAAAATACTCGGTAGATTATATTACTTTTCATTTACTGACGATTTGAACCGTCGGAAATTGCGACGGTCTAAACTGTCGCTAATGATATTAATAAAATACTCCTTATAATATATTATTTTACATTTACCAACGGTCTAGATCGTCAAAAATTGCGACAGATAGATACCCGTCAGAAATTTCGACGTTCTAAATCGTCAAAAAATTAAATAATAATATAATAAATTACATAATTTATTATTTTGATTTTTGACGGTTGTGACCGTCGAAAATTCTGATGGATTGGTATCCGTCCTAAAATCCGTCGCAAATTGCGTCTATCCGTCGGAAATGATATGTCGAAAAATCGCAGTTTTCTTGTAGAATTTTCCCTCTCCGAGACTTCCCTCTCTCAACCTAAATCTCTCTCGCTCACCGATCTCTTCTTGATCTCAGATCAGCGTCCCTTTGGTTGCATATCCACCTCTTCTTTCATCTCCAGCAAGCGTAGAGGCGGCTCTACCTTCTTCTCCGGCAAGAATGAGTGTAGGTGCTACTCTCTCTCACAACCATACCCACCTCCTCATTGACTCGCCATCCACATGTCCATCATTTGTTCCAATTTTAGCCTTCCCTCTCCGTCGGCTGGCATCGAGAAGGTGATTGTGTCATCGTCGACTCGCCATCAAGGCTTTGACAACCGCGTTAGTACTGCTCACCTAAGTCATCGTCCAACCTCTGCTTATCTCTTTCAGTATAGTTATGGTTTGCTAAAATTTTCTTTTGCAACACAACCTGCTGGGACATTCGGTATGTATTAGTCTTGGTTGGACCAGGGTAGATCAAGTAAATAAATTTAAGTTAGATTAAATTTGTTATGATCTGTTAGTCTTTGTAGATAAATTTGATAACATGCTTAGAGTAACACAATCGACAAGTTCTTTGCTTGTTATTTTATTTGTCTTGACTCCGGACTTGCAACAATGCATCTCTCGCAAAATGGGCTTCCAGTGTTGGTTTTTTTTGTTCCATGCTCCTTAAGTTCAATTCCATGATTCTTGATCTTGAAAATATACTTACTATTTCTTTGTGTATTTTTTTTCATACCAAGGCTGTAGATGTTGGTAAGGCTTGGAAGATGATGTTGCTGTTGGAAGTTATTTTGTTAAGCCATGATGTTGTTAAACCATGCTTCTTGAACTTATTTAACATAGTTTCTTCATTAAAAAGAACTATTAAGTGCATTCTTATGTTTATATTGTGGTTGCTAACTTGCTATCATGATATATTACTCCGCAAGCGTATGTGTTAAAATAAAAAGATGGCCCTACATCAATTTCGTCAGTGTCTTAGAAATTACAAGGCTATCGAGTTTTGATGTAATACTATGTAATTGTTTCTTTTTTGTAAGTGTTATATTACACATTAAAACATATCGCAATATACGTATAAATGTGCTGATTTGCTTCACATCGTTCTTTGTATTTGTACGTGGATTCATTTCCTTCTCATAAATGGATGATTTAACTATGAGGTAGGTGAAAGATACTATTAGCATTGATGTTGAATATTGAATCTAACACAAAGACTTTTAATATTGATTTTAACTAAATAGATATGTGTAGAATTTTTTCCGATAAGTTTAATAAGTTCTTTTTAACTTTGAAAAGTTCATTATTTATGAGTTGAATAACTTAAAATTTATTACATCACATATTAAAATTGCAATTGAAATTAATTTACAAGTCAGCAAAACGAATAAATTTCATCATAGTGTGCAGATTGTACATCTTTTTAGAATTTTCATTTTGTTTTATCGTGTTTTGGTGGTCCAATATGAAATACAATTAAAGTAATTTGAAACTACTTGGGGCACGTAACTCTCACGATGACTATCTTTATTTGAAATATCTTGATTATGTGATGGTGTCAGGCTGTATCTCTCTTTACTTTTGTTTTTATTACATTGTAAATATCTTTTTTAAAGGGAATAAAATTCAAACACCACTAAAAAAGTTGTTACTGAATTTACATTTGGTTGTCTATGATTCTTGTTGAATTATTCGTACTGATGCTAATACACATAAAAGAAGTTTCAAAATCATGTAGATAATTTAGATAAACCAGTAATTAACCCATCCGTTTTTTCATCGCTATCAATAACGCTTTCTATGGTAGGTTGGGAAAAGCTTCCAATTAAATAAATTATAATGTAACATCTATATCTATTGTGCAATATTTAATTAAGTTATAATATAAATAATAATTTCAATATAATAAAATTATAGTTTTATTATTTATATTATATAGTAGTTTCATAGTATTATAATTATACTTATGTTGTGCTTTCTATCATGACATATTACTCCATAAGGTTATGTGCTGAAATTAAAAGATGAACCTATCTAGTTTTAATGTGACACTATATGTAATTGTTTCTTTTTTGAAAGTGTTATGTATAACATGCCAATTTCTCCCAAGCCTTTTTCATAATCACCGTGCTTTGTATTTGTAACGTCCTCAAATCGCCCTTGCCACGTGGCAAGATCCAACTTAAAGGTCGCTACTAACAATGTTATGCTTTGACTAAAATGTTAACTGGTTCTTTGACCTAAGTGAAAGACTTAAAAGAACTATTATTAAATATATCAATAAATGAGGAAATCTCAATAAAATATATAATGCGAATTATAATATAGATAACATCAACTACTAAGGCGGAAGTCTAAAGTAAAGGAATGTCTATGCCATAATAGCTAAACTGTAATGTAGACAATATCCTAAGACGACTCCATGTGCACATCATCATCACGAGCATCTTAAGTCGCTTGTTCTCATTCTTCATTAGTCTGATTACTTACAGGATCAATGCAGGGGAAACAATAACCCATGAGGTTCATAACCCAACAGGTGGATAATAAACCAATGGATAAATAGTAACAATAAAGAAGCATGATGTTAGTGTAACCATAATAGTAATAATCTATATAACTCAATGAACAGAACTAAGGCTAAACTCTGAATGAATCAATGTAATATCTAATAAAAGACAATATTCTAGGTGGAATAAAAATCATTATCTATGATAAACACTACTAGGGATCCAAATGGAAGACAATAATACTCTGATTACGATGGTAGAGGTCAATGTGATGTCTATAGGTAGAATCAAGTTGAGTCTGAACGATGCAATAAAACACAGTGTAAGGACAATAACAATCCAACAAAATGATCAAGATCAATGAGATAGATCAATTCAATGTTCTGAATTATTTTACTCTGTGTTTCGATGTCATATGATATGCTATGAATCAATGTGCATATTTCTATGTTTTAACTATGCTCTGAGTGTGTTTTCAATTCTTTGACTTGAAGTTGTAATCTACTTATTTATCTCTTATATTTCTATGCAATATCACTTATTAACGTATTCGTTGTAATGAGGTGCCATGTACTATATGAGACCAGTGATTATGTACTTTATGAGGTATCCTCTTTCGTTACACGATGGGGAGGAATCGTGCAACGACGACAAATGCAATGTTATACCATGAGCTCCCGTCAATTCGTAACATGAGCACCCAAGCTTTTATCTTTAATCAATTCGGTTATCATCTTCGTATTGGGACTTAGTCATAACGATGCTATGACAATAATTAAGATAATAATGTCATGTAATCGGTGGAATCAGATGAGATTTAAACACTGGATTTAATCTATGCCATGACATTGCTTTATATATGCATAATCGTATAATCAATAAAATAAGAGAGTTATAAATCCTTGGATGTAATCTATGCAATGAGGTAGAATTAATAACGATTAATCAGGCGATAGATCCAACTGATAATTCGAGATAGCCATCAAATTTAGGTCATAACCCATAAAGCAGTAATTACCAATAACACATGACTAATTATTCTTTACTATGACAACATTATAGATCATGATAACAAAAGGGTCAATTCAATGGTCAATCAGGGATAATCAACAATATAATGATCAAACTGACGATATCCATATAAACTATGTTTCAATGGCATCAGTTGGATAATAGATCATGGATCACTAAAAATAGGTCAAGCTATGCAATACAATACTCTGATTAAGAATATGGATAGGATCAGGTGGTTAACAGACCATGGATCATAATTAATATAAGAATCAAATAAAAATATAAACATAACTTTAGCAAAAATCAGGCATAATAGATATCACGCATCAGCACTAAAATAATAATAAAATAAGGATCACATCATATTACAATGTCATGACGAACCCGGGCCGGGTTGTGTCAGACCCAGGCCGGGTTCTTCAATGGTTGCTTCCTCGGCCCAACCCGGGCCGAGTACGAGTCGAACTCGATCGACTGCTGGTACATCCCTGCCGAAGCTCGGGTCGGGTTTAGTGGAGCTCGGGCCGGGTTTTAGTACTTACGCGTGTGTCTCCGACAGCCCGGACCGAGCAACGGAGAACTCGGGTCGGGCTCAACATTGTTTCTGCCCGATGATGGTCATACTCGGGCCGAGTTCTGTGATTCCGACGATGACGGTGGTGCTGATTGCTCAGTTTTTGATGTAGTTTTATCGGAATAAACCTCTTAGGACCAGAGTAATCATATGGAACGAATCATGAATGATAACAGACGATGCTATGACTCTATGTACTATAACAACATACAAATTTATTGTTAAAACTGATCCAGATGTTGATCCAACGATCCACCTACCTCTATCACATGTCTTCCCTTAGATCTCCTCCCGGCGTTCCAACTACTCTCCAACGATATCTCTGGTGCTCTTCTGGGTGCTCGTGATCGGGGCATGGTCACAAGAGGGAGGATGTGGGAAGAGTTGGCGGCTAGGGTTAAGGGAGATTTTGATTGGAAGGAAATTTTAAATAGGTGTAAGGCAAAAGATAAGATAAGTTAGAACTTTCCATTGGGACTCCTTTGATCGGGTTTTAATTTCCTTATGCTAACTCTGATTTTTATCTTTTAATTTAAATCAAATAATAATAAACTTTTTTTTTGTTTCTGTCCTTGCGTTACATTATTAGTACATGGACTCATATCCTTCACAGAAATTGGTGATTTAACTATGAGGTAAGTAGTAGTTACTATTAGCATTGAAGCTGCATGTTGAATCCAACACAAAAACATTTAATATTAATTTTAACTAAATAGATATGTGGAATAGAAAGTTTTTCCCAGTATTAAGTTCTTTTCAACTTTGAAAAGTTCATTATTTATGAGTGCAATACTTAAAGTTTATTACACCACAGATTTAATTTGTAATTGAAATTAATTTTAAAGCCAACAAAACAAATAAATTTCATTAGCAGATTGTACATCTTTTTTGTTTTTTTCATTTTGTTTTATCATGTTTTGGTGGTCCTTTAATGGCTGGATAGAAAAAAATAGAATTAAATCAGAGTTGAAGTTGGAAACTTATCCAGCTTAAAAGAAATAGCAAACTTTCTCCTCTCTATATAAACTACCTCAATTACCTCATAACGAAGTTTACCCTAGCTGTCAAACACCCCTCACATCCTCCCTTGTGTACCCATGTTTAGAACCCCAAGAACCCGTCGCCAGACGCCGAAGAGATCGCCGGAGATGAGCTCAAACCTCTGGTTTTCTATTGTAATGTTTTTGGCTGCTACTTCTTCTTTTTTACATCTGCACGTATTGTTTTGTATCCCACGTGGGTAGTGGACACTTAGGGATGTGGATAATGTACTCTTGAGGTAAGTGAACCCTCAGGGATGGCCGGAGAGAGAAGAACTAGAGGAAAGAGATTAGGCTATAGAGGAAAATGACTAGAGGTAGGATCATTGGATCAATCTTTGGATCAATTTTAACAATAGATTTGCATGTTTAAGGACCCACTTAGAGCCCTACATGGTCTTCTATCTACCTTGCATTGATCAATGTATTTACTTTGTGCTTAAGTGGTTTATTCCGACAAAATCGCGTTGAAAAACATGCAGGCGTGACCATGGTTGCGTCGGAAGTCATAGAACTTGGACCAGGTTCTATAGAACCCGGCCGAGTATGCCCACAATCGGGGGATATGGCATGGAACCCAACCCGCGCTGACGTCGGCGCGCATGAAGATGCCTCCAGCCTGGTCACACCAGTGACCCAGCCCCGGCACGGACCTAGCCAGAATCCCACCTGTAACTCGGCCCGGGTTGGACCGAGGAAACTAATCATTAAAGAAACCAGCCAGGATTCTGCCAAAAAATGTAATAGAATAAATTTTAGTGATGGTCATCAAACTTAGGGGGCATTCCCAGTAAGGTCATTCATAACACGACGGTCATCGAACTTGAGAATAATTTCAGTCAAGGTCATCGCGACCGGTTATAGCCAGTAAACTAGTAAATCGTTGATGTGGCACTGACATGGCACCACGTTAGCATTTTCACTCTCCTCCACGTCATTTAAAAAAAATAAAAAGTGCCACATCAGCATTTTTCTCTTTGCTCCATCCAAACTTTTCTTTTGTATCAACATGGTCATCCAACTTTTCAAAACTTTCACATAAGTTATTCAACTTTTCAAATTTTGAATCGCGGTCATCATTAAAAGCTTAAATAAAAAATAATAAAAAAATAAACATAAAACTAAAAAATAAAAATTTAAAGACACTTAGACTGACTCGGTACATTTTTTAGCATGACCCATTCATATCGAGCCTCCCAAACTTTTTATGTATATTAAATATATAATATTATGATAATTAATTATTTTTAGTTAAGGAAATAAACAAATTAAAAAATAACACACCATTTATTTTTTTGCGCTAAAATTTAAAACAATAAAATATATTATAATTAGAAAATAAATATACTTTTTTCGTGCGATATTTCATCGAGGTCGAGTCAAATCGTAATGGCTCCTCTAGCGGAGTGTTGAGCACGACAGTGGATTGTTGAGCCAAATTATTAATTATCATAATATTAAAATTAAAATTATTAGTTATCATAATATAAAAATATCGCGTTTGGCTTAGCAACTCGCTGGATGTTGGGTTGTACCTAGCACCCTACTGGACGAGCCATTACAATTTGACTCGGTATTATATAAAAATATCATAATATAATAGAAAGATAGAATTGGTATGTTATTTTTCTAATTTTTATTTCCATAATTTAAATTTTATTAATTAAATATTATATATTTAATACACATAAAAAATTTGACGACTCAATCCGAATTGGTCGTGTCAGAAAATGTACCTAGTCAATCTAAATGTCTTCAATTTTTTTCTAATTTTTTATGTTTATTATTATTTACTATTATTTTAAGTTTTTAATGATGACCACAATTGAAAGTTTGAAAAGTTGAATGACTTTGTCTGAAAGTTTTGAAAAGTTAGATGACCATGTAGATACAAAAGGAAAGTTTGGATGGAGCAAAGAGAAAAATGTTGACGTGACAATTTTTATATTTTTTATCTAACGTGGAGGAGAGAAAAAATGCTGACGTGGTACCACGTAAGCATTTATGTCAGCGATTTACTGGTTTACTGGCTATAATCGGTCGCGATGACCTTGGCTAAAATGATTTTAAAGTTCGATGATCGTCGTGTTACAAAATGAAGTTGAATGACCTTACTAGGAATGCACCCTAAGTTGGATGTGACCTAAAATTTACTCTAATGTAATATGATGTGATTTTATTTTATTATTATTTTAATGCTGAATTATGATATCCATTGCATCTAATTTATCTGAGATACTGATTTATAGAATAACATTGCATTGCATGATCTGAAGTTCCAATCTGGGTGAAGACGAGAATCTAATTAACTAATAAAGATAAAATCCTGGGTTCCAATGTTACGGATTGACGGGAGCTCATGGGATTGTTTTTATCGCATTGTTGGGTACTGACTCGACCTTGTCCCCGTTTTCTCCCCATAGTGTGACGAAAGTGGATACCCTCCCCTATGTTAGAGTTGGTGAATACTTCAGGGCCCCTTGTTTCTCACACCGGGTTCGCCCACGTGAGCTTAGGGGAATCTGAGTATTACCCAATTAACAGTATTGCTGTCGTACGAACGAAAGGGGTGGTTCGGGGGGTCCCGCTCGCCGGTGAGCGGGCGGGGGTTCGGGGGCAGCGCCCCCGAAACCTAGACGGGTTTTGGGCTTTTGTTTAGTCGGCCCGTGTGGTTTGGATTAGGTTTTTTCTCTGTTTGTTTGGGTTTTAAACCCGGTTTGGAGAGGCTATTAATAGCCTAATTTCTGATGTAATTTGCGTGACGGCTGTAAACCTAAACGATATAGTAGAACCTCTTTGCAGGACGTAGCCCTCATCTCAAGGGTGAACCTGGGTAAATTTCGTGTGTCTCCTCTATTTTTCTGTAATCTCTCTGCGATCTTCTCTCCTTGTTCTCGGATTTTCCCATCAATTGGTATCAGAGCACAGGTTGTTCAAGGAATTAGGGTTTATTCGAGATGTCAGGAGGGTCGCGAATCGAGATAAAAAAATTTGATGGAACACGGTTTGATCTCTGGAAGATGAAGATGGAGGATCTCCTTTGTGATCGAGATCTTTGGACGGCAATCGAGAAGGAGAGACCAGGCATGGAGGCGGCGAAGGTCGCGGACGAGGCCTCCTCCAGTCAGGCAGATCCAAAGGCGATCGAAGAGTGGGATCGGATTGATAGAAAGGCGAAGGGTTTGATTCGGCTGTGTCTCGCGGATTCAATTCTTACGAATGTGATGGGCGAACCTACTGCCAGAGATCTGTGGAGGAAGTTGGAATCCCTATATCAAAGTAAGTCGTTGGTTAACAAGTTATTTCTGAGGAAGAAATTGTACAATCTTCGGATGCAGGAGGGTACTCATTTTTTACTCATCTTTATAACTTTAACACGGTGATCAGTCAACTTGTATCAATCGGTGTTAAGTTTCAAGATGATGATAAGGCAATAACATTGCTCTGTTCGCTGCCGGATTCATGGGATAATCTGATTGTTGTGATTGGTGGCGGGGATAAAGAACTTTCATGTGAAAGTGTATGTGCTGCCTTGTTATCAGAGGAAATACGGAGAAAGGGATCAGCAAGTTCTGGTAAAGAGGCGCTAGCGGCCAGAGGAAGGCAACCAGAAAGGAATCAAAATCAGAGAGGGAGATCCAAATCTCGTGGGCGTTCGAAGAGTAAGGATAAGAAGGAGCAATGCTGGAGATGTCAAGAGTGGGGCCATCTGAAGCGAGATTGCAAAAATAAGTCGATTCATAAGAAAGAAGCTGAGACAACCTCGGACAAAAAGGAGGCTGAGGCAGGAGATATGTATGTGGCTTCTGCATGTACGGCACAGTCAGATAAAGATGTCTGGCTTATCGACACTGGTGCTTCGTACCACATGACCCCTCATAAACCCTGGTTCTGTGAATATGAAGAGTATAATGGTGGGGATGTCATGCTCGGAGATGACATTGCGGTTCAGATTGTTGGACGTGGCAGGGTGAAGTTGAGGATGAATGATGGCACGGTGAAGACTCTACCAGATGTGATGCATATACCACTTATGAGCAGGAGTTTATTATCTGTTGGTACAATGGCTGACTCGGGTGTTATATTCAGTTGCGATAAGGATTCGTGCAAGATGATCAGAGGGTCGATTGTAATTGCACGAGGGGTTCGCTATGGCACGTTGTACAAGTTGCTCGGAGAGACAATATCTGTGGGCTGCGGATTTATTTTTGAAGAGGCCAAAGAAGATGAAGACAGCAAATCTATGTTGTGGCATCGGAGATTAGGCCATATCAGTGAAAAAGGACTCTCCACTATAACATCAAGTCAGATGGTAGAAGGAGTTCCAGATTGTTCTATGGGCTTCGGGTTCTGTGAATATTGCCTCCATGGAAAATAGAACCGAGTCAGTTTTCAACACACAGGTTCAAGAGCAACGAAGATTCTCGAACTGATTCATAGTGATGTCTTTGGACCAACTCCGACTCCATCTATTGGAGGGTCCAGGTACTATGTTTCTTTTATAGATGATTTTTCGAGATACAGTTGGATTTATTTTATCAAGAATAAATCAGATGTATTCGATAAGTTTCGAGAATTTAAAGTTTTGGTGGAAAATCAATTGAGCTGCAAGATCAAGATCCTTCGTACAGATAATGGAGGTGAATTTTGTTCAGATAAGTTTGAGCATTTCTGCGTGGACAATGGTATTGCTAGACAGAAGACAACTCCATATACACCTGAGCAGAATGGAGTAGCTGAAAGGTTAAATCGGTCACTCATAGAGAAGGCCAGATGTATGCTGAGTTGGGCTGAATTGGGGCAAGAATTCTGGGCAGAAGCTGTAGCCACAGCAAACTACCTGAAGAACCGCTCACCGACCTCATCAGTGAAGGATCAGACACCTTATGAGGCAATGTTTGGGAAGAAGCCAAATTTGTCTCATGTTCGGGTGTTCGGATGTGACGCATATGTTCATATACCCAAGGAAAAGCGGGGTAAGCTTGACAGTAAATCTGAAAAAACATATTTGTCGGATACAAGGAAGGGATCAAGGGCTACAAACTGTGGAATCCAAAGTCAAGGACTATTGTTTACAGCAGGGATGTTGTTTTCCGTGAATCACATTCTCAAGTTGAAGTTCAAAAAGGTGATGAACCTAAGAAAGTGGTAGTGCTTGAAGAAGATTCTGATTCTGAAACTTCAGAGGTAGATGCACAAGATACTTCAGTTGAGTCTGTTATAGAACCGGATCAAGATGACTCGGTTAATGAAGTTGAAGATGCAGATTCAGATGAAGACCCAGATATTGGTACTACCATACCAGTTCTCAGGAGATCGACACGAGAAAGAAGAGCACCTTTGAGATACTCTCTTAGTGCTCTGAGTTCGTTTCATGCTTTGAGCATCATCGGAGAAGAACCTAGTTCTGTAAAAGATGCAAGGTCTATGGATGATGCAAATCAGTGGGAGCTTGCTATGGCAGATGAGATGCAGTCACTGGATAAGAATGAAATATGGAGTTTGTGTAAATTGCCTAAGGATAGAAAGGCAATTGGTTGCAAATGGGTGTTCAAGCGAAAGCTGAAACCGGATGGGTCTGTAGAGAAGTACAAGGCGAGGCTGGTAGCTAAAGGATACTCTCAGGTTGAGGGAGTCGACTATGATGAGATTTTTTCTCCCGTGACGAAAATGACTTCAATCAGATTTGTTCTATCTCTGACAGCAGCATATAATCTTGAGGTAGAGCAGATGGATGTGAAGACGACATTCCTTCATGGGGACTTGGAGGAAGAGATATATATGAGACAACCAGAAGGCTTTGAGGTTCAAGGTAAAGAGAAGCTGGTGTGCAAATTGAAGAAGTCTCTGTATGGATTGAAGCAGTCGCCAAGGATGTGGTACCAGAAGTTTGATACGTACATGCTCGAACTCAAGTTTGTACGTTCAGATTCAGATCATTGTGTTTATGTAAAGAGAGTTGGAGATCAGTTTGTCATTCTTACATTATTTGTGGATCACATGTTGCTGATTGGAAACAGTATGAAGATGGTGAATTCAGTGAAGGGTTTGTTGGCCAAGAAGTTTGAGATGAAAGACTTAGGGCCAGCGAATTTTATTTTGGGTATGCAGATTAGAAGGGATCGTCAGAAGCGAAAGTTGTGGCTAGGACAGGAGAAGTACATAAGAGAAATCTTGAAGAAATTTAACATGTCGGACTGCAAGCCAGTGGGTACTCCTATGTCTCTAGGAACCAAACTTTCTGCAGAGCAATGCCCGAAGACGGATGAAGAAGCTGAAGAGATGGATCGTGTGCCATATGCAAGTGCAGTGGGCAGCTTGATGTATGCCATGGTGTGCACGCGTCCAGATATAGCCCAAGCAGTGGGAGTCTTGAGTCGATATATGTCTAACCCAGGCAGGGAACATTGGAATGCTATCAAGAGAGTTTTCAGGTACCTTCGTGGAACTTCAAATTTTTCGTTGTGTTTTGAAGGTACAAGGAAAGGAAAGATGTTTGATATTGTGGGCCATGTAGATGCTGATTGGGGTGGAGACATTGATAGTAGACGATCCACTAGCGGATATGTTTTTACATTATTTGGGGCTGCACTAAGTTGGATGAGCAAGAGACAAAGCGTGGTAGCACTTTCTTTTACAGAAGCAGAATATATGGCTCTTACTCATGCTGCAAAAGAGGCCATATGGCTACGACGGTTATGCTTGGAGCTCGGATTTGAGCAAGGTGCTATAGAGGTGAGATGTGATAATCAAGGTGCTATTTAGTTAGCTAAGAATCCCGCATTTCACTCACGCACAAAGCATATTGACATCCAATACCACTTTATTCGGGAAAAGGTGGAAAAGAAAGAGGTTCAGCTTGAAAAGGTTGATACAACAGAGAATAGTTCTGATTTTCTGACTAAAGCAGTTACAGGTGTAAAGTTTGAGTGATGCTCTACTACTGTCGGATTGAAGAAGAATGTTGCTGGCAAGGCTCTCATTGGTGTGAAGTATCCACCAAGTGGGAGAATGTTAGAGTTGGTGAATACTTCAGGGCCCCTTGTTTCTCACACCGGGTTCGCCCATGAGAGCTTAGGGGAATCTGAGTATTACCCAATTAACAGTATTGCTGGCGTACGAACGAAGGGGGGGGGGGGGGGGGGGGTTCGGGGGGCCCCGCCCCCGACGGCGGTCCCGTGTGGTTCGGATTAGGTTTTTTCTCTGTTTGTTTGGGTTTTAAACCCGGTTTGGAGAGGCTATTAATAGCCTAATTTCTGATGTAATTTGCGTGGCGGCTGTAAACCTAAACGATATAGTAGAACCTCTTTGCAGGACGTAGCCCTCATCTCAAGGGTGAACCTGGGTAAATTTCGTGTGTCTCCTCTATTTTTCTGTAATCTCTCTGCGATCTTCTCTCATTGTGATTTTCCCATCACCCTATAGCGGGAATGACTTGCCATATTGTGCACAATTACTGGCTTCATAAAGTACATGACACCTCATTGGAATCAACATGCTCATTGATAACATTGCATAGATGGCATTGATTTAGAGCATTGATTCACCTTTTATGGCACATTGATTTTACCCAGAGATCTATTCTATTGATTATGATATAGCATGACATTGATTATATTCCCATTGATTCTCCTATTGCTACCTATGCCTATTTGATCCGTGCTTATATATCGTCAATGTTATTTGTGTTCTGTTGTTTTAGATACTTTGAGTCCATGATATTAGGCTTTCACACTATTTTGATATTCAGTGATGTCATCGCTATTTTTGAACCATATTAAAGATTATTATTTGGATATTTATTTTTATTGATGTTATTTTTAAGATTTTCACTTTTATTTTATTCGGGTTAAAGGACCGGTCAAAGTTAAGGTTTTGATCAAGGTATATCATTATTAGCAGCAATCCTCAGGTTGGATTTTGTCATGTGGCAAAGGTGATTTGGGGGCATTACATTTATGGTATGAGAGTTAGATGTGGGACTCTCTTGACGTCCCCAAAGTACTAGTATTAGAGTACCTAGAGTATTAGAGTACCTAGAGTTCTATGTGTACACATTACAAACAAGTCATTGCGATGCAACAAAGTAAGAATTTGCATTGACCTCATTGATCTATTCCTAATTATGTATTATATATGTAGATGATGACCAGACGCAGAGCTGCTTGGCATGGCTGTGGAGCCAATGCCGAAGAGGGAAATGTCCCTGAGAACATTAAGGGTCAAAGGGGCACACACCTAGCTGAGCAGAGAGGTAGTGGTCGTGGGCGTGGGCATGATCATAGACAGAGAGTTCAGCTGTGGAACCAATGACGAAGAGGGAAATGTCCCTGAGAACATTGAGGCCCAAAGGGGCACACAGCTAGCTGGGCAGAGAGGTAGTGGTTGTGGGCGTGGGCGTGGGCGTGATCGCAGACAAAGAGTTCAGCACCCTGAGATACAACACGAGGATAGCCAGACATTGCTGCCGCCACCACCGCTATCACCACCTCGACCTCCTCACCAAGAGTTTCCACTACATCTAGCACATACTAAGGACACTATCCAGACATTTCTGAAGCTTCAGCCACCATAGTTTGATGGCAAAGGAGAAGTTGACAAGGCTAAGCGCTGGATCCTCAACATGTCAGAAATGTTCAAGCTTATGAGATGCGCCGAGGACAGAAAAGTGTTATATGATGTGCGCCGCCTAATTGATCATGCCCTGGATTGGTGGAGAACCGTTAGAGCCACTAAGTTTCACGGCCATAGAGTGATCCCTGACAGAGTTTCTATGAGACATTCAAGGGATGTTATTTCCTGAATACCAATGAATCCAAAAATAAAATAATTTTTGACACTAAACCAAGGCCAGATGTTAGTTGAAGATTACCACCGACAAGGTACGACAGGCTGAATATGAGTAAAAGCTAGAGGGCTGACCAGTTCGCACAAGGCATGAGCCCCACCATCAGAAAGAATACATTATTTGGCCATTGCAAGACTCTAAAAGACATTGTGGAACTGACCAAAAAAATGGAAAGAGACTATCTGACGAAGCAAGAAGAACTCAAGGAACTCAGTGGCAAGGCACCACTATGCCTCATTAAGATGATCGCCGCCCAACTAGAGGACCGAAGCCACGTGATAATCATCGCAATAATCGTCAGAGGTCTTATCCTCCTCCGCGCAATGCTCCTCTGCTACAACAACAGCAACTAGGCCTCCTCAGCAAAGGAATCAACTGCCACCATAAAATTTCCAACCACAGTGAACAATAGAGCATTGTATCATTGCATTGCATTGCATTGAAAAATGAAAGAATTCCAGAGAATGCTAATAAATGTTTACAACGCCTCCGCAGAAACCACCTGCATAGAATGAAGATTCTTGCGACTTTTGTGGGTTGAACCATCCTAGGGAGTGCAGGAGGAAGATTGGCACATGCATACATTGCGGTAGATTCGGCCACTACATTTGCGACTGTCGAGATCGTCAGAGGAGTGGTCGAAATCAGAGAGGTCCAAGATGCGGGAATGCACTCATCCAAGGTCGCATCTACAATATGCAGAATGACATAGTACAATGATGCTGACATCTACCATCATTATCTTTGGACTACCAACTACTGTCCTATTTGACTCGGGTGCTATCCATTCATTTATATCTGTTAGCTGCGCTAATACATTGAACCTTCCACTCACTGATATGTGTCGCATGAATGTGACCACACCGATGGGCACTCTGAATGCCATGAAATATATTGCTAATGCTCCTGTGATTGTGGAAGGTAAAGAGTTTTCTGCAAATTTAATGGTTATACTAATGGTGGATTATGATATCATCTTGGGTATGGACTGGTTATCCCATCATGATGTCTCATTGTTATTCAAGAAGAAGTTGGTTATAAATGCACAAAATGGCCCACGAGTCATAGTTAGAGGTACTCCTCCAGAAGAGCACAAGGTACTTATCACTACAATGCAAGCTCAAAAGATGCAGAGGGTACCTAGCTATTGTGATCATCCAGAGAGTCCACTGTAAAGGATCTACATCAATTGAACATTGTTCAAGATTTTTCGTATGTCTTTTTGAAAGACATCTTCGGAAAACCACCTCAGAGGGAGATTGACTTCAACATCGAATTAATGCCAGGGATAACTCCCATATCTAAAGCACCATATCACATGGCATCGACAGAGATGCATGAGCTCAAAAAGCGGATACAAAAACTACTGAACAAAGGCTCCATTTGACCGAGTGTCTCACCTTGGGGTGCACCGATCTTGTTTATAAAGAAGAAAGACAGCCCACTCATATTGTGCATCGACTACAAACTGCTGAATAAAGACACTGTCAAGAATAAGTATCTGCTTCCATGCATTGATGACCTTTTTTATCATCGGTATTCTCAAAGATAGATTTGTAGAGTGTCTACCATCATATCAGAGTAGTTGAAAAAGATGTACCAAAAATTGTCTTTCGGTCCACTATTAGTTTCTTGTCATGCTTTTTGGACTAACAAATGCCCCCACGACATTTATGGATCTCATGAACAGAGTATTTAGGTCTTATTTTGATTAGTTTGTCATCGTCTTTGTCGATGATATTCTGGTCTATTCATCGACCCCAAAGAAGCATCGACAACATCTCTGGATTGTGTTGGAGACATTGAAGCAACATAAGCTCTATGCTAAACTGTTCAAGTGTGAGGTCTGGCTGAAGGAGATTATGTTCCTTGGGCACATAATATCGAAGCAAGGCATTTTCGTAGATCCCGACAAAGTGAAAGCAATGGCAAATTGGTCACAATCGACGAATTCACAAAGATTCACAGCTTTTTGTGACTAGCAAGCGTTTATCGCTGTTTCGTCAAAGATTTCTCAAAAGTAGTGATGCCATTGATGAATCTGACAAGGAAAGGAGTTAAGTATGTATAGTCCCTGAGGTGTGAGCAGAATTTTCAAGAGCCGAAGACTCGGTTGACAATGGCACCAATACTTACCATGCCATCTGGTAGTGGTAGTTATGTGGCGTATAGTAACCCATGTGGCACAACACTAGGCTGTGTACTTATGCAGCATGTAGTTGCTTATGCTTCTAGGCAGCTCAAAAAGCATGAAGTTAACTACTCTACACACGATTTGGAGGTAGCTGCAGTGGTATTTTCACTAAACTTATGGTGCCACTATCTCTAAGGCGAGACATTTCCTGAAACACATCTTTTATTAGAGGGATATGTACTTGAGGCAGCGCAGGTGGCTGAAATTTTTAAAGAATTATGTTTGCAATTAACTACCACCCAGGTAAAGAGAACTATGTAATAGATGCATAAGTCGCAAGTGGGAAGGGTCATTGACCTATATGAGACTTCCCCACTTAATCAAGAGACGTCAGCATGATCAAGTAGTCTTCAAAGTTGCCATTGATGAAGGACTCAGGTACTGAGGACGATTATGAGTTTCGAATGATGCAGCTCTCAAGTGAGAAGTCATGGACGAGTGTCACAAATCAGAGTTTGCCATTCACCTGGCAGTACAAGGACGTACAACGTAGATTCTACTGGAATGATATGAAAAGGGAGATAGCTGATTATGTCTCCAAATGCATTGTGTGCTAGTAAGTAAAGATAGAGCACCAGAGGCCTTATAGATCGCTGAAGTCCTTGGGAATCCCATAATGGAAGTGGGAAAAGATTATTATGGACTTTGTGTGCAACTTGCCATGGACACAGAAGGGTCACGATGCTATTTGGGTAATCATGGATCGATTGATGAAGACCGTCCACTTCCTTTCCATCAAGTGGAACCAGTCAATTCCAAGCCTACTGGACTTATATGTTCGGGAGATTATCCAACTTCATGGAATTACAAAATCCATTATTTCGATTGACGGCCATATTTTGAAAAAAAAATACAAAGGGCCTTCGATACAAGGCTGAATTTCAGCACTGCATTCCACCCACATACCCATGGACAGTCAGAGCGCACCATTCAAACACTCGAAGATATGTTGAGAGCTTGCACATTGGATTGACATGGAAGTTGGGATGATCACCTTCCTATTATTGAGTTCTCCTATAATAATAGTTTCCACTCAAGCATTGACATGACACCATTGACTATATGGGGGGATCATGTCGCTCACCGGCCCGTTGGAATGATGTTGGAGAAAGAAAAGTGATAAAAAAAGAAGTGCTAGAAGTACAAGAAGTGAAATTGATTAAAGAAAGGATGAAGGCTACTCAGTCCCGACAAAAGAGTTATGCATACAAAGGTAGACATGAACAAATCTTTCAGGTTGGCGATAAGGTAATGCTGAAGGTCTCTCCTATGAAGGGCGTTATGAGATTCAGTAAGAAGGGGATGCTAAGTCCCAGATATGTAGGGCCTTTTGAGGTACTTGAACTTATTGATGATACAACATGTAGATTAGCACTGCCCCCTTCCTATGGGCGTGTGCATAATGTTTTTCATGTATCCATGTCGAGGAAATATAAGCACGATGACTCCAACATAATCATATATGTAGAGTCGAACCTAAAGGAAGATCTCACCTTCAAAGAGCATCTAGTGGCGATATTAGAGTATAAGATTTAGCGGCAAAGGAATAGAGATATACTGATGGTTAGAGTCGCATGGAGCCACCACCGAGATGCTGAGGCTACATGGGAAATACGGTTAGAGATGCGCGAGCAGTTCCCAACTCTTTTCGGTAAGCCTCTACCTCTCGTAAATTCGAGGACAAACTTTATTTTTAAGAGGTTTATATACCGCTAAGATAGAAAAGAAATTAGAATTAAATCAGAGTTGAAGTTGGAAACTTATCCAACTTAAAAGATATAACAAACTTTCTCCTCCATATATAAACTACCTTAATTACCTCATAAGGAAGTTTACCCTAGCTGTCAAACACCCCTCACGTCCTCCCTCGTGTACCCATGTCCAGGACCCCAAGAGCCCATCATCGGACGTCGAAGAGATCGCTAGAGATGAGCTCAAACCTCAAGTAAGGAGCAGAAGTCACATGGGTCTTCTATTGTAATGTTTTTTACTGCTACTTCTTGTTTTTGACATTTGCACGAATTATTTCGCATCCGACGTGAACAATGGACACCTAGGGATGTGGACAATGTGTTCTTGAGGTTGGTGAACCCTCAGGGACGACCGGAGAGGGAGAAGAATGAGAGGAAAGATATCATACTGAAGAGGAAAGCAAACAATGGATCTTTAGATCAACCTTTGGATCGATTTTAACAATAGATTTGCATGTTTTATGGACCCACTTAGAGCCCTAGCATCATCTTCTATCTAGATACCCTGCATGAATCCATGTATTTACTTTGTGCTTAGGAGGTTTATTACAGCAGAATCGTGTGGAAAAATGTGTAGGCACGACCACGGTTTCGCAGCCTGATTGGGTTCCATTGCCCACAATCGGGCGACATGGCGAGGAACTCGACCTGGGTTCCCCGCCGCCTGAGGCACGCATGAAGATTCTGGAACCCGGCCTAGGCACACCAGTGACCTGGCCCGAGTTCCGGCATGGACCTGTCAAAAATCCCACCCAGACTGGGTTTAGGTTATACTCGGCCCGAGTCGGACTGAAAAAACTAATCATTGAAGAACCCAGCCCGGGTCAGACCCAACCCGGCCCGGGTTATGTCGAAATAATGTATTATGTTGTGATTTTATTTTGTTATTATTTTGATGCTGAATTATGATAGTCATTGCGACTGATTTATCCGAGATACTGATTTATAGCATAGCATTGCATTGCATGATCTGAAGTCCCAATTTGGGCGAAGATGAGGACCTAATTAATTAATAAAGATAAAATCTTGGGTGCACATGTTACGGATTGATGGGGTATCATGGCATTATTTTCATCGCATTGTTGGGGCACTGGCTCGGCCTTATCCCAATTCACATTTTTTTCCCATTGTGTGATGAAAGAGGTGCCTCTCCTATAGCGAGGATGACTTGTCATGATATGCACAATCACTGGCACCTCATTGTAATCAACACACTCATTGATATTGCATAAATGACATTGATCTAGAGCATTGATTCACTTTCATGACACATTGATCTTACCTAGAGCATAGATCTATTCTATTGATTATGATATAGTATGACATTGATTATATTCCCATTGATTCTCCTATTGCTACCTATGCCTATTTGATCTATGCTTATATATTGTTAATGTTTATCCACTGATTTATCATCCACCAATTGGGTTGCGAAGCTCACTTCCTCTGTATTGATCCTTCAAGTAATGATGACAATCAAGGATGAGCTGCGGCAATGCACGTGTGGTGTCTTACTGTCATTTCTGTTTCGCTATTTTAAATACTTTAAGTCCATGTTATTAGACTTTCACACTATTTTGATATTAAGTGATGTCATAGCTATTTTTGAAGTATATTAAAGATTATTATTTGGATATATATTTTTATTGTTATTTTTATTGCTATTATTTTTATTCCGCTTTTATTTTATTCGGGTCATAGAATGATCAAAGTTAAGGTTTTGATCAAGGTATAGCGTAGCGACCCTCATGTTGGATCTTACCACGTGACAAGGACAATTTTGGGGCGTTATAGGTCTAGTATCAAATACAATAAAAGTAATTTGAAACTACTTGGTGTGCATAACTCTCATGATGACCATATAATTCTGGATCTCCTCGTTCAAAATCTCTTGATTATGTGATGGTGTCAAGTTGTCTCTCTTTACTCTTTTTTTTATTATGTCGTAAATATTTTTTCTTAAGGGAATAAATTCAAATACCTCTCAAAAAATTAAGTTACTAATTTTACATTTGGTTATCTATGATTCCTATTGGATTATTCGTATTTTTGTTTAGATAGGTAAAAGATATATCAAAATGACGTAGATAATTTAGAAAAATCAATAAATAACCCATATGCTATTTCATCATTTGTGGATAACACTTTCTATGGTAGGTTGGGAAAAGTTTCCAATTAAATAAATTATAATCTAACATCTATATCAAATGTGCAATAATATTAAAATAATTTATAATATGAATAATAATTTGAATATAACATAATTAAAGTTTTATGATCTATATATAGTAGTTTCATAGTATTATAATTATACCTATTTTGACATTTTTCCATTATATCATGTTACATCAATTCTTAAATAATAAATATATATCGTGTTTTCAATTCAATTATATTGAAGATGGTTTCAAATATTAACTCCTCATTACATTGGATTGTTGTGTTTTAGTTTGACTTTTTGTTCCTATTCAATACTGAAGGTGATTAACTGTTAGTCATGGATGTATCACCATCCAAGCAATCAATTTAAAACTCATTGTTTTAGAAAGATACAACGAGGTGACCTCCAAAATGTATTTTCATCACAATCATATTAGTTTCTACTTCTATAAGACACATCATAATATTTTTTTATGTGGATTCCAACATTTACTTTATTGTAAACTACAAGGAATTTAATGTAGTTCTTTTGCACTTTCATTATCATCCTTAAAATTTCTAGATGCTATAAAGGTATGACATAACTAAATAAAGTGATTCGTCAGGAGGATAGATAGAGATTGACCAATTGACCATTTCTACATCCTAACATTTAGCATTTCATTGTGTCATAATAAGGAGTAAGATACTAAAAGTAGGAGAAGCTTTAAAATAGTAAGGATAAAGCTAAAAATAGATTTTCACAATCCTTTATAAATTCCGAATTGGTATGAGTGTACAACATGCATCTTTGCTAAAATATTGGAAGAGAAGACTTTGGAGAATTAGTTTTTTTAGGAGAAAACAAGACTTTGGACGTTAAAAGAATCGATCATGGCAATGCAAAACAAGAAGATGATCGTGATGATGTTTGCCACCATGGCAATCATATTCCTCCATGTTCAGGTTGCTCAAGCAGAAGATGCATATTGCAAGTGCATGACCATTTGTATGGACTTTAGAGATGGCAATTTAGAATCATGCACAAACACTTGCGACTCAGAGATCGGAGAAGGAGATCCCAGTACTTGCACAAACCTCCCTGCCAGGAAAAAGGACAACAAACATTGATTACACACATCAAAGAAACAAAAGAACATTTATATTTCCTTCGTTAAAAAGAACTATTCAGTGTATTCTTATGTTTATATTGTGGTTGCTAACTTGCTATCATGATATATTACTACACAAGGGTATGTGCTAAAATAAAAGGATGGTCCTACATCAATTTCTCTAGTGTTTTAGAAATTACAAGGCTATCGAGTTTTGATGAGACACTATGTAATTGTTTCTTTTTTGTAAGTGTTATATTGCACATTAAAACATATCACAATATATGTATCAATATACTAACTTCCTTCGCATCGTTCTTTGTATTTGCACATGGACTCATTTACATCTCATAAATTGATGGTTTCACTATGGGGTTGGTGATTGTTACTATTAGCATTGATTTTGCATATTCAATCTAACATAAAGACATTTAATATTTATTTTCACTAAATAGATATGTGGAATAAGGATGGGCAATTGAGAGAGAATAGGGCGATAGCGATAGACACATGAACTGAAATAGACTCAAAGATTTCTTCCGTAGAGGAATTTTTGTATTAAGTTTAATAACTTCGTTTCAACCTTGAAAAGTTCATTATTTATGAGTTAAATTACTTAAAATTTTATTACATTGCATATTAAATTTGCATTTGAAATTAATTTTAAAGTAAGCAAAATGAATAAATTTCATTATAATGTGTAGATTGTACATCGTTTTGGAATTTTCATTTGGTTTTATCGTGTTTTGGTGGTCCAATATGAAATATAATTAAAGTAATTTGAAACTACTTGGGACACATAACTCTCACTATGACTATATAAAATGAGATCTCTTTGTTTGAAATATTTTGATTAGGTGATGGTGTCTTGCTGTGTCTCTCTTTACTTTTGTTTTTATTACATAATAAATATCTATTTTTAAGGGTATAAAATTCGAACACCACTAAAAAAGTTAAGTTACTGATTTTACATTTGGTTACTATGATTCTTGTTGAATTATTGGTACTGATGCTAATACACATAAAAGAAGTTTCAAAATCATGTAGATAATTTAGATAAATCAGTAATTAACCCATACGTGTTTTCATCGCTATCAATAATGTTTTTTATGGTAGGTTGGGAAAAGCTTCCAATTAAATAAATTATAACGTAACATCTATATCAATTGTGCAATAAGATTAAAATAATTTATAGTATGAATGACAATTTGAATATAACATAATTATAGTTTTATGGTCTATATATAGTAGTTTCATAGTATTATAATTATACTGATTGCGACATTTTTTCTATTGTATCATGTTAAATCAATTCTTAAATAATAAATATATATCGTGTTTTCCAGTTCAATTATATTGAAGATGGTTTCGAATATTAACTACCCATTACATTCGATTGTTGTAGTTTAGCTTGACTTTTTGTTCCTATTCAATAGTGAAGGTGATTAATAGTTAGTCATGGAAGTATCACCATCCAAGAAATCTATTTAAAACTCGTTGTTTTAGATAGATACATCGAGATGACCTCCAACTTGTATTTCCATCACAACTATATTAGTTTGTACTTCCATAAGACACATCATAATATCTTTTTACGTGGATTCCAACATTTACTTTGTTATAAAACTAGAAGGAATTTAGTGTAGTTCTTTTGCTCTTTCATTACTCTTCGGCTTTGTTTGACAATGTCAAAAATAATGTTTCAATGCTATTTCATATGTTTGGTAGCACACATGATCAAGTAGAGTATAGTGTTTTGATTGAAAAAATTGAAAAGTTACATCTACTAGCGTTTAGCTTTTAGCGTTTAGAGGTTCTTTTTTTTTCGATTTTATCCTTATTGAAATGTATTATTTCTTTTTTAATTTATCTTATTATTTTTTAAGTTATATTTTATCACCATTCAACAATATTCCTTTTATATTGATATTTAATTAATTACATAATATTTATTTATTAACAATGGATATAGAAATTAATTTAATAACTAGTATTTTTAGATCATGTATGGACTATATAAAATGTATTATAAATATATTTTGTATATATTTTATTAACAAATTTACTTGTGAAATTCTATTTTATTTCATTGAGATATTAATTAATTATTAAATTTTAATAAAATTTGTATACAATTAAATTGAATAATTTATTGTATGTCAAATTATGTCATTTTATATTCACCCGCTAATTCCATCACTAAGTTTATCAAACGCGTGTTTACTAATATCTTAAATGAACTGCTGATCGCTAATCATTAGCCGCTATCTGCTATCCGCTATTTAAACCACTATCGGCTCATTAAACTGCTATCTGCTATCAGCTCGTCAACCCGCTCATCATCCTTAAAATTTCTAGATGCTATAAGAGGTGTGACATAACTAAATAAAGTGATTCATCATGTGGATAGATAGGGATTCAGGGATTTTGACCAATTGACCATTTCTACATCCTAACATTTAGCATATGTCCATAATAAGGAGATAAGGTACTAAAAATACGAGAAACTTTCAAATAGTAAGAATAAAGCTAAAAATAGACTTTTGCAATCCTTTATAAATTTCAAAGGGGTATGAGTGTACGCCATTCATCTTTGCTAAAATATTGGATGAGAAGACTTTGGAAGTATTAATTTTTTTAGGAGAAAACAAGACTTTGGACGTTAAAAGAATCGATCATGGCAATGCAGAACAAGAAGATGATTGTGATGATGTTTGCCACCATGGCATTCATGTTCTTCCTCCAGGTTCAGGTTGCTCAATCGGAAGATGCATATTGCAAGTGCATGGCTATTTGCATGGACTTTAAAGATGGCAATTTAGAATCATGCACAAACACCTGCGACTCAGAGATCGGGGAAGGAGATCCCAGTACTTGCACAAACCTCCCTGCCAGGAAAAAGGCCAACAAACATTGATTACACACATCAAAGAAACAAAAGAACATTTATATTTCCTTCATTAAAATGAACTATTAAATGTATTCTTATGTTTATATTGTGATTGCTAACTTGCTATCATGATATATTACTACACGAGGGTATGTGCTAAAATAAAAGGATGGTCCTACGTCAATTTCTCTAGTGTTTTAGAAATTACAAGGCTATCGAGTTTTGATGAAACACTATGTAATTGTTTATTTTTTGTAAGTGTTATGTTGCACATTAAAACATATCACAATATATGTATCAATGTACCAACTTCCTTCACATCGTTCTTTGTATTTGCACGTGGACTCATTTACATCTCATAAATTGATGGTATGTGGAATAGAATTTTTTCTATTAAGTTTAATAAGTTCGTTTCAACTTTGAAAAGTTTATTATTTATGAGTTGAATAACTTAAAATTTATTACATCACATATTAAATTTGCATTTGAAATTAATTTAAAGTCAGCAAAATGAATAAATTTCATCATAATGTGTAGATCGTACATCTTTTTGGAATTTTCATTCTGTTTTATCATATTTTGGTGGTCCAATATGAAATACAATTAAAGTAACTTGAAACTACATTTGGCTCATAACTCTCACGATGACTATATAAAACGAGATCTCTTTGTTTGAAATATTTTGATTAGGTGATGTTGTCTTGTTGTGTATCTCTTTACTTTTGTTTTTATTACATCATAAATATCATTTTTTGAGGGAATAAAATTTGAACACCACTCTTTTACATTTGGTTATCTATGATTCTTGTTGAATTATTGGTACTGATGCTAATGCACATAAAAGAAGTTTCAAAAATCATGTAGATAATTAAGATAAATCAGTAATTAACCCATATGTGTTCTCATCGCTATCAATAACACTTTGTATGATAGGTTGGGAAAAGCTTCCAATTAAATAAATTATAATGTAACATCTATATCAATTGTGCGATAAAATTAAAATAATTTATAGTATGAATGAAAATTTGAATATAACATCATTATAGTTTTATGGTCTATATATAGTAGTTTCATAGTATTATATTTATACTGATTGTGACATTTTTTCTATTATATCATGTTAAATCAATTCTTAAATAATAAATATATATCATTTTTTCCAGTTCAATTATATTGAAGATGGTTTCAAATATTAACTGCTCATTACATTGGATTGTTGTGTTTTAGCTTGAATTTTTGTTCCTATTCAATAGTGAAGGCGATTAACAGTAGTCATGGAAGTATCACCATCCAAGCAAACTATTTAAAACTCATTGTTTTAGATAGATACATCAAGGTGACCTCCAACATGTACTCCCATCACAACTATATTAGTTTGTACTTCTATAAGACACATCATAATATCTTTTTATGTGGATTTCAACATTTACTTCATTATAAAACTAGAAGGAACCTGAAATAATCACTAAAGAAATACCACATCTGGACGCTCACTTACGTATTGAATTTATGGTAGTAGATCCATAATTAAAAAAGTTTTTCTAATTATTCCAGAAGAAAATTTCTGATCTCTAGTGGACCTCTCAAAAGGATTCGAACCCAGATGAAGTTCTGACCGTCTGTCAGAGAAACAAGAACGAATTGATATTGTAGAATTACCAAGAAATTCTTCGATTTATGATGAATCACTTTATCTACTATCCGCTATTTAAATCACTATCCGCTCATTAAACCGCTATCCGATCGTCAATCCGCTAATTATGCCAAACACCTTCATCATCCTTAAAATTTCTAGATGCTATAAGAGGTGTGACATAACTAAATAAAGTGATTCATCATGTGGATAGATAGAGATTCAGGGATTTTGACCAATTGACCATTTTTACATCCTAACATTTAGCATATGTCCATAAACAAGGAGATAAGGTACTAAAAATAGGAGAAGCTTTCAAATAGTAAGAATAAAGCTAAAAATAGACTTTCGCAATCCTTTATAAATTTCAAATGGGTATGAGTGTACGACATGCATCTTTGCTGAAATATTGGATGAGAAGACTTTGGAAGTATTAATTTTTTTAGGAGAAAACAAGACTTTGGACGTTAAAGGAATCGATCATGGCAGTGCAGAACAAGAAGATGATCGTGATGATGTTTGCCACCATGGCAATCAAGGTAGTCAAGATCGGGATCTTATGTAAGATCGGAAGGGGTCCGTAAGATTGAAGATCGTAAGATCGGATCGAGGATCGTAAGATCCTATATATTAAAATAATAGTTTAATATATAAAATTATGTAAAATAATATTTTTAAATAAATTTGTAATATTTTAAATTATAAATAATGTTATCTTGAGTACTATCCTATTAAGACTTGTTACAAATGATATATATATACTATTTATATAATAATAATTTAATATAGATTGATAAAAAATGGCAATAATATGATGAATATGAAATAGCATTATATAATAACTCTTAATATACATTTATAATAGAGTTATTTTGTGCAAAAAATATTTTTAAAATTTTAATTATAACCAATAACCTTTTTCTTAATTTTATTTCTCAAAAAAATCATGTTGCACTTGGTGAAAAATTTAAAAACAAAACAAAAAATTGAAAAAAAATTAGATTAGTAGGATCGGTAGGATCTTACGATCTTAACGATCTTACGATCTTGCTATTACGATCCTACCGATCCTACAAAAATGACTCAAAGTTGAGATCGAGATCGCCGACTCTAGGTAGGATCGTAAGATCGTACATCTTACGATCAAGATCGCGATTTTGATAACCTTGATGGCAATCATGTTCTTCCTCCAGGTTCAAGTTGCTCAATCAGAAGATGTATATTGCAAGTGCATGGCTATTTGCATGGACTTTAAAGATGGAAATTTAGAATCATGCACAAACACCTGTGACTCAGAGATCGGAGAAGGAGATCCCAGTACTTGCACAAACCTCCCTGCCAAGAAAAAAGCCAACAAACATTGATTACACACATCAAAGAAACAAAATAACATTTATATTTCCTTCATTAAAATGAACTATTAAATGTATTCTTATGTTTATATTGTGGTTGCTAACTTGCTATCATGATATATTACTACACAAGGGTATGTGCTAAAATAAAAGGATGGTTCTACATCAATTTCTCTAGTGTTTTAGAAATTACAAGGATATCGTGTTTTGATGAGACACTATGTAATTGTTTCTTTTTTGTAAGTGTTATATTGCACATTAAAACATATCTTAATATATGTATCAATGTACTGACTTCCTTGACATCATTCTTTGTATTTGCGCGTGGACTCATTTACATCTCATAAATTGATGGTTTAACTATGAGGTAGGTTATAGTTACTATTAGCATTGATGTTGCATATTGAATGTAACACAAAGTCATTTAATATTGATTTTCACTAAATAGATACGTGGAATTGAATTTTTTCCGTTAAGTTTAATAGGTTCTTTTCAACTTTGAAAAGTTCATTATTTATGAGTTGAATAACTTAAAATTTATTACATTGCATATTAAATTTGCATTTGAAATTATTTTAAAGTCAGCAAAATGAATAAATTTCATCATAATGTGTAGATTGTACATCTTTTTGGAATTTTCATTCTATCTTAATTTATTTTGGTGGTCCAATATGAAATACAATTCAAGTAATTTGAAACTACTTGGGGCACATAACTCTCAGGATGACTATATAAAACGAGATCTCTTTGTTTGAAATATTTTGATTAGGTGATGGTGTCTTGTTGTGTCTCTCTTTACTTTTATTTTTATTACATCATAAATATCTTTTTTGAGGGAATAAAATTCGAACGCCACTCCAAAAGTTAAGTTACTGATTTTACATTTGGTAATCTATGATTCTTGTTGAATTATTGGTACTGATTCTAATGCACATAAAAGAAGTTTCAAAATCATAGATAATTTAGATAAATAAGTAATTAACCCATACGTGTTCTCATCGTTATCAATAACGCTTTCTATGGTAGGTTAGGAAAAGCTTCCAGTTAAATAAATTATAATGTAACATCTATATCAATTGTGCGATAAGATTAAAATAATTTATAGTATGAATGAAAATTTGAATATAACATAATTATAGTTTTATGGTCTATATATAGTAGTTTCATAGTATTATATTTATACTGACTGTGACATTTTTTTATTATATCATGTTAAATCAATTCTTAAATAATAAATATATATCGTGTTTTCCAATTCAATTATATTGAAGATGGTTTCGAATATTAACTACTCGTTACATTGGATTGTTATGTTTTAGCTTGACTTTTTGTTCCTATTCAATAGCGAAGGCGATTAACAGTTTGTCATGGAAGTATCACCATCCAAGCAAACTATGTAAAACTCGTTATTTCAGATAGACACATCGAGGTGACCTCCAACTTGTATTCCCATCCCAACTAAATTAGTGTGTACTTCTATAAGACACATCATAATATCTTTTTATGTGGATTTCAACATTTACTTTGTTATAAAACTAGAAGGAACCCGAAAGAATCACTAATGAAATACCACATCTAGAGGCTCACTTACGCATTGAATTTCTGGTAGTAGATCCATAATTAAAAAAGTTTTTCTAATTGTTCCAGAAGAAAATTTATAATCTCTAGTGGACCTCTCAATAGGATTCGAACCCAGATGAAGTTCTGACCATCTGTCAGAGAAAAAAGAACGAATTGATCTCGTAGAATTACCAAGAAGTTCTTCGATTTGTTCCGAAAGCAGATGAATAATCATCTGCTTTACACGTTCCATAAATAGCCGGGACATTGAGGAAGATTCTGTTTCTAGTGGCAACATGCTATTGGGTGGTGGTTCCTCTTATGGGGACAAATCAATACATTCTAAGAAGACATATTTGAATATCAATCTCATCGATCTCATAAGTATCATACCAAATCCCATCAATCGAATCACTTTTTCAAGAAATACGAGACGTCTAAGTCGTACAAGTAAAGAGATCTATTCATTGATAAGAAAAAGAAAAAAAGGTGAATGGTGATTGGATTAATGAGAAAATAGAATCCTAATAATGATGATCTTACATATGGACAATTCCTCACTATCTTGTTCATTCGCAAAATATTTTCTTTGTGCGTCGGTAAAAAAACATATTCTTTTGGAGAGAGAGACTATTTCACCAATCGAGTCACCGATATTTGACATAGATTTTCCACAAAGTGGTGCCGAAACATATATCTTGTACAAATAAGTTAAATGGAGTCTCTATCGCTCCGCTACAAAAGTTGAATATGAAACTTCATATACCTTAAAGTTCATAGGTCGAAAAGAGGTTCTTTTGAGGCCCTTATACTCATTATGCCTAGCATTGAATGGGTATTTACCTTATAAAAAAATGGATCCAGTGGAGTTTTTTTATCGAAATCCGATTGGCTATTTCAAGTGGATTTTCGAGTGTTCGTCGAATGGAACAAATGAAGGTGAAATTTATACCAGAGACCTCGCCCGTGAAGTAAATCATCGTATCGCACCTACGATCCAACCAATTGGGAGAGAATCAAAAGATTCTGGATCTATTGATCTCATCATTCATTATATACTTTTTATAAATGTCAACTAAGTATCGTAAGTAAATTGATCCCAGTTGTTAGGCATTATTTTTTTCTTTTGCTTCCAAAAAAGAAAAAAGAAACACTAATGGTAACCCTTCGAGCCGACGAAATTTGTAATATTATTGGCGATGCCATACGTAAAAAAGAAGAGACTCGTAGAATGGCAGAGGCAAATAGAGCTTTTCTTGCGTATTTATTGTGAACCAACGTTTATATATAAATGTAGGAGGATTTGTTTGGGAAGTAATAAGCCCCTTTGGCATCTCTTCATCTACAAAAAATTACTCCGGCAACTCCCATCATATGAAATGTATTTAACGTCCAATTATCAAAACCCTTGGAAGAAAAGGATGAATCGAAAATGCCAAAACTAGGTGCAAAGAACCAACCAGATTGACCTAGTGGATAAATCAACGAAAACAAAAACAACAATTGGACCAGATACAATCCTGCATAATCTCGAATGTTATCAGTTTCGTTAGTTTCGGTACGTAGACCAAATGATACAATGCAAGCAAAAGTTCCTAGATTCATGGAGGAAGAAATTAAGTGAAGTACTCTAGATACAAAGTAAGGAAAGGTGTCTATAACCTCCCCTCCCGGACCTATCCCCTAACCTAGAGTAGCTAGGTGTGAAAGTAAAATCAATCCTTGTTCATACATGGGTTTCTCTAGTACGAAATGAGCCACTTCAAATAGGTTCATGAGATGATCATCTTAGGGTGATCCTTTTGTCAACGGATGCTCCTATTACACTCGTAGTCTCTTCTCTCAAGAATGAGAACCAACTATGTAGCATCTACATCTTGGCAAAAAAGCGAAGAAATAGATTCATCATCCCATTACAATATAATAAAGAACGAGAGAAGGAACTAATACCCTATTTTAGTATTTCGAAAAAAATCTTTTTTCGAAAACCACCCAAGGTTCCAACTAAAAAAGTGAAATAATTTTTCATTATCTCAATTGAAGTAATGAGCCACCATTCAGCAACAATTGGTTTTATTACGGGACAGTTCCTGATGTTCATATCGATCTATTATGCACCTCTGCCTAGCATTGGGTAGACTCCATACAATAACTGTCCTAGTTCTACCCTATCTTTTGTTTCATTTCTTCTGGAACAATCAGAAAAACTTTTTTTTTGTCCATTGCGAAAAATTCCCCACTACTGTCTCCCATAGGAGTCTGGGCCGTGTCTCAGTCCCAGTGTGGCTGATCATCCTCTCAGATTAGCTACTGAGGCCTTGGTAAGCTATTACCTCACTAACTAGCTAATCAGACGCGAGCCCCTCCTCGGGCGGATTCCTTCTTTTGCTCCTAAGCCTACGGGGTATTAGCAACCGTTTCCAGTTGTTGTTTCCCTCCCAAGAGCAGGTTCTTACACGTTACTCACCCGTCAACATGAAACGTATGCTTGCATATTCGTCCATCGGTCAAATCGGATATGTAATTATTGAAATAATAGTTGGAGATTCAAATGATGGATATGCAAGCATGATAACTTATATGTTGTTCTATAGTTCTTTGCACTTTCTTACTCTTTGGCTTTGTTTGACAATGTCAAAAACAACGTTACAAGTAGCGTTTAGCGATTGAAATGCTATTTCATCTGTTTAGTAGCACACATGATCAAGTAGAATTTAGCTTTTTTAATGAAAAAAATTAAAAAGCTACTTCTACTAGTGTTTAGCTTTTAGCGTTTAGATGTTCATATTTTTTCCGATTTTGTCCTATTTATTTTTAATTTTCTTATTATTTTTTATTTCTTATTTTATCACCAGTCAACAATATTCCTTTATATTCATATTTAATTAATTACATAATATTTATTAATAATGCATATAAAAATTAATTTAATAACTAATATTTTTAGATCATGTATGAACTATATAAAATGTATCATAAATATATTTTTATAAATATTTTATTAACAAATTTACTTGTGAAATTTTATTTTATTTCATTGAGATATTAATTAATTATTTATTAAATTTTAATAAAATTTGTATAACGATTGAATTGAATAATTTAATGTATGTCCAATTACATTATTTTATATTCATCCGCTAATTTCACCGCTAAGTTTATCAAATGCTTATTTATTAATATCTTAAATGAATCACTAATCGCTAATCATCAGTCGCTATTCGCTATTTAAACTGCCATCCGCTCGTTATACCGTTATCCGCTCGTCAACCCGCTAATTATGCCAAATGGAACCTTCATCATCCTTAAAATTTCTAGATGCTATAAGAGGTGTAACAAAACTAAATAAAGTGATTCATCACATAGATAGATAGAGATTCAAGGATTTTGACCAATTGACCATTTCTACATCGTAACATTTAGCATATGTCCATAATAAGGAAATAAGATACTAAAAATAGGAGAAGCTTTCAAATAGTAAGAATAAAGCTAAAAATAGACTTTCGCAATCCTTTATAAATTTCAAATGGGTATGAGTGTACGACAGGCATCTTTGCTGAAATATTGGATGAGAAGACTTTGGAAGTATTAATTTTTTTAGGAGAAAACAAGTCTTCGGACGTTAAAGGAATCGATCATGGCAGTACAGAACAAGAAGATGTTCGTGATGATGTTTGCCACCATGGCAATCATGTTCTTCCTCCAGGTTCAAGTTGCTCAATCAGAAGATGCATATTGCAAGTGCATGGCTATTTGCATGGACTTTAAAGATGGCAATTTAGAATCATGCACAAACACCTGCGACTAAGAGATCGGAGAAGGAGATCCCAATACTTGCACAAACCTCGCTGCCAAGAAAAAGGCCAACAAACATTGATTACACACATCAAAGAAACAAAAGAACGTTTATATTTCTTTCGTTAAAAAGAACTATTAAATGTATTCTTATATTTATATTGTGGTTGCTAACTTGCTATCATGATATATTACTACACAAGGGTATGTGCTTAAATAAAAGGATGGTCCTACATCAATTTCTCTAGTGTTTTAGGATTACAAGGCTATCGAGTTTTGATGAGACATTATGTAATTGTTTCTTTTTTGTAAGTATTATATTTCACATTAAAACATATCAGAATATATGTATCAATGTGTTGATTTCTTTCAAACCGTTCTTTGTATTTGCACTTGGATTCATTTACATCTCATAAATTGATGGTTTAACTATGAGGTAGGTTGTAGTTACTATTAGCATTGATGTTGCATATTGAATCTAACACAAAGTCATTTAATATTGATTTTCACTAAATAGATATGTGAAACATATTTTTTTCGTTAAGTTTAATAAGTTCTTTTCAACTTTGAAGAGTTCATTATTTATGAGTTGAATAACTCAAAATTTATTACATCACATATTAAATTTGCAATTGAAAATAATTTTAAACTCATCAAAATGAATAAATTTCGTCATAATGTGCAGATTGTACATTTTTTTGGAATTTTCATTTTGTTTTATCGTGTTTTGGTGGTCCAATATGAAATACAATTAAAGTAATTTGAAACTACTTGGGGCACATAAATCTCATGATGACTTATAAAAAAAAATCTCTTTGTTTGAAATATTTTGATTATGTGATGGTGTCTTATTGTCTCTTTTTAATTTTGTTTTTATTACATCATAAATATCTTTCTTTAAGGGAATAAAAGTCAAACACCTCTCAAAAAGTCAAGTTACTGATTTTACATTTGGTTACCTATGATTCTTGTTGAATTATTGGTACTGATGTTAGTACACATAAAAGAAGTTTCAAAATCATGTAGATAAATTAGATAAATAAGTAATTAACCCATATGTGTTTTCATTGCTATCAATAATGCTTTCTATGGTAGGTGAAATAATATTGTGAAATAAATTATGATGTAACATCTATATCAATTGCGAAATAATATTAAAATAATTTATGGTACGAATGATAATTGGAATATAACATAATTATAGTTTTATGGTTTATATATAGTAGTTTCGTATGATTATAATTATACTTATTTTGACATTTTTTCCATTACTCATGTAACATCAATTCTTAAATAATAAATTTATATAGTGTTTTCAATTCAATTAAATTGAAGATGGTTTTGAATATTAACTCCTGGTTACATTGGATTGTTGGGTTTTAGCTTGACTTTTTGTTCCTATTCAATAGTGAAAGTGATTAATAATTAATCATGAAAGTATCACCATCCAAGCAATCTATTTAAAACTCGTTGTTTTAGATAGATAGGTCGAGGTGACCTCCAACTTGTATTTTCATCAGAACTATATTAGTTTGTACTTCTATAAGACGCATCATAATCTCTTTTTATGTGGATTCCAACATTTTCTTTGTTGTAAAACTACAAGGAATTTAGTGTAGTTCTTTTGCACTTTCATTACTCTTCATCATTCTTAAAATTTCTAGATGCTATAAGGGGTGTGGCATAATTAAATAAAGTGATTCATCACGTGCATAGATAGAGATTCATGGATAACCATTTTTACATCCTAACATTTAGCATTTAATTGTGTCCATAATAAGGAGATAAGATACTTAAAATAGTAAGAATAAAGCTAAAAATAGATTTTCGCAATCCTTTAAAATTTTCAAATGGGTATGAGTGTACAACATGCATCTTTGCTAAAATATTGGAAGAGAAGACTTTGGAAGTATTATTTTTTTAGAGAAAAGAAGACTTTGGATGTTAAAGGAATTGATCATGGCAATGCATAATAAGAAGATGATCGTGATGATGTTTGCCACCATGGCAATCATGTTCTTCCTCCATGATGAGGTTGCTCAAGCAAAAGATGCGTATTGCAAGTGCATGTATGGACTTTAGAGATGGCAATTTAGAATCATGCACAATCACCTGCGACTCAGAGATTGGGGAAGGAGATCCCAGTACTTGCACAAACCTCCCTGCCTGGAGAAGGGCCAACAAACATTGGTTACACACATCAAAGAAGCAAAAGAACATTTATATTTCCTTAATTAAAAAGAACTATTAAGTGTATTCTTATGCTTATATTGTCGTTGCTAACTTGCTATCATAATATATTACTCCACAAGGGTTATGCGAAAAATAAAATGATGGCCCTACATCAATTTCTCTAGTGTTTTAGAAAATACAAGGCTATAGAGTTTTGATGTGACATTATGTAATTATTTCTTTTTGCACATTAAAACAATCACAATATACATATCAATGTGCTGATTTCTTTTACATCGTTTTTTGTATTTGTACGTGGACTCATTTCATTCTCATAAATTGATGGTTTAACTATGAGGTAGGTCATAGTTACTATTATCATTGATGTTGCATATTGAATCTAACACAAAGACATTTAATATTCATTTTAACTAAATATATATGTGGAATAGAATTTTTTACAGGTAAGTTTAATAAGTTCTTTCCAACTTTGAAAAGTTCATTATTTATGAGTTGAATAACTTAAAATTTATTACATCACATATTAAGTTTGGAATTGAAATCAATTTTAAAGTCAGAAAAATGAATAAATTTCATCATAATGTGCATATTGTACATCTTTTTGGAATTTTCATTTTGTTTTATCGTGGTTTGGTGGTCCAACATGAAGTACAATTAAATTAATTTGAAACTACTTAGGGCACATAACTCTCATGATGACTATATAGATGGAGATCTCTTTGTTTCAAATATCTTGATTATGTGATGGTGTCCTCTCTTTATTTTTATTTTTATTACATCGCAAATATTTTTTTGAAGGGAATAAAATTCAAACTCCTCTCAAAAAGTTAAGTTATTAATTTTACATTTGGTTATCTATGATTCTTGTTGAATTATTCGTACTGATGATAATACACATAAAAGAAGTTTCAAAATCACGTAGATAATTTAGATACATTAGTAATTAACCCATACGTGGTTTCATCTCTATCAATAACACTTTCTATGGTAGGTTGGGAAAAACTTCCAATTAAATAAATTATAATGTAACATTTATATCAATTGTGCAATATATTTAAATAATTTATAATATAAATAATAATTTTAATATATCAATTCTATATACTTATGTTGTGCTTTCTATCATGATAGAATCATTTGAGGTTAAAGAAGTAATTTGAATCATGCGTCTTCTTTGTCCATCTTTCGGATGCCTGAGCGATCATTCTCGGTCCATATTCATCGGACGTCCGAAAGAACGAGAGGACCTCAGGTCTCAATGTATCATTGAGCCATTCAAAGGCCAGGTGAAATTCGAATGACCGATAGGTCGCGCAGTCATCCGATCATCAATGATTCATCAAACGTCCGGAAGGATAGATGTTCGATTTTTTTGGGGCAGAAATGTCAGACTCTTGGCCATGAGTTTTGGATACCCAAAAGATTGAGCAGTCGTCCGATCTGTCCACATTAGAATTATTCATCTCGATTTCATATTCATTGGTCGACCGATATGTGGCGCAGGTTCCAGTAGCATTGATCTGACATCCTTTAGAATCGAGGACTCCAAGTGATATCAAATTCTTCTTCAATTGTGGAACATGGCGGACATCTGTCAGCGTCCTCACAAGACATGAGTCCTGAACTGCACAGAATCGATCCCAACTATTTGACATAACGCGTTATTGCCCATGATGACATTTCCACCATCAGTCTTCTGATAAGATGAGAATCATTCTTTCGGAGTCATATGATAGGAACACCCTAAATCCAGAATCTGACTATCCTCCAGACATCCTTGATCAGAAGCAGCCAGAACTAAATCATCTTCGGAATTCTCAATTTTATGCGCCACCGCAGCGACGGGGGCCTTCTTCTTCTTCGGACAATCTTTCTTCCAATGACCTGGTTCCTTGCAGTAATTACATATGTCCTTCGCAGTGATTTTCTTCTTCTTGGACTTGGATTTCTTCGAATTCGATGACTGTCCCTTCTCCATGGTTGATATCAAACCCATGACCTGAGTCTCTGCAGAATTTCTAGATACCCTATGCCGAAGTTCATGAGTATGGAGACTCGATCTTACTTCTTCTAGACTTATAGTTTCCTTCCCGATAATCATAGACTGAACAAAATTCTCATATGATGGAAGAAGCAAAACTAACAGAATTAGGACAGTATCTTCATCCTCGATCTTAACATCGATTTTTCTGAGTTCCATCAACAAAGAATTTAACTTATCATGATGTTCCTTCAAAGGGGTACCTTCTTGCATGCGGAGAGAGAACATACATTATTTCAACAACAACTTGTTGGTGAGAGACTTTGTCATATACAGACTCTCGAATCTCAACCACAGACTGGTCGCCTGTTCTTCATTTACGATCTTGATTATCACCTCATCCGCTAGACACAACAGAATCAGAGAGTGCGCCTTCTCCTCCTGTGCCACCAAAGTTGCAAGGTCGATATCCTTTTCTTTGCCCTTCGAGTCTTCCTCCTTTGGTTTGTACTTCGACACGTTCGAGAGTGGCGCCCAGACTCCTTGTTGCTTCAGAAGCGCTTGCATTTTGATCTGCCATAACCCGAAACTATTTCTGCCGGTGAACTTCTCCACGCTCACGTTGTGCGACGCCATCTCTCTGCAGATCGAGAATCGCTGACGAACTCTGATACCAATTTGTTATGAAAAGAGGGAGAGAGATCACACGAACACAGAAGAACACGGAGATTTATGAGGTTCACCCTAAATCGAGTTACTTCCTCGGGAAGTAGCGGCTCTCTTTGTTATGGAATAATGATGATTACAAGGATGAATCTCTGTCTAGACCCTGAAGGAGTTTATATAAGCACTCCCTTTGACAGTTGATAAGAATTACATACGGACTGAGACTCTAAATAAATCCTCTGAAAATAGGACATCTTTCTCATGATAAGGAAATAAATCAAATTCGAATCACATACAGAATCTTCTTAAAAAAAATTTGCTCAGGGGCTCCGTCCCCTAGCGAGACCCCCGTATGGAAATTCTACTGAAGCGCTTGACTATGTAGGGGGACCAACTGGGTTCAGATTGAAGACATTATTAACACCCTTGCTGTGAACTCAGCCAAAGGAGATTGGGGGAGCAAGGAGGTGACTTTGGAGGAAGCACGTGAGGAATGAGGAGGAACGGCTAAAGCTCGAAGAACAACAAAAAATTGGCAAAAGAGGTGTGATTAATGGGATCTGTCACAAGGTTTCTAACGCTATGCATGTGTTAATGGACTCTGGTTAATCTAGAAAATCATGCTTGTATTGGGTTGTATAATGACCTATTATTACCTTTTAAAGAGATGGACTTGATTGTCTCAAAGTGAATGATTAGGATCACTTTCTATATTATGAACCATGTTACCACAAGCCCTGGAGTAGAGTTTAAGCATGCTTTAATCCTAATTATGATGTTACGAATTTCCGCTCCATGTGATGATATCAGGTTTATGAAATTTGACCTAGAAATGCCCATGTAATGACCCAAATGCTATTCAATGATTTCCTATTAGGTGCAATATGTTATAGGACTAGATTTGATTATGACTCTGTGACCGCTGAAAATTAAAGCAATGAAATGCTCTTCATATGAATGAAATGATGAGTATGATTTTGATGCAACAATTGAATTTTTTTCTTTCAATGATTCATATGCTGAAATTTGAACTTACAATTATCTTGATTATGATCTAAAATTAATTTTAATAGATTTGAAGCATGCTTAATGTTGAATGGAATGATCATAATTTTAGTTATTACGATGCGAGGATAAATATAAAAATGAACTCTATTTCCAACCGTTACAATCAATGATAAAGCTCTTGGGGATTAGAGTCTTAGAGTATTTGTAAAGGGTGATGCTACGATTCTCAAAAGAGTCAAACAGAATTTCTTGTATATATTGCAAGGCAATACAGTCTCTGGCGTTGCTGCAGTGACTAGTTCATCCGAATCAGAAAAGTCCGGACTGTGGCACATGCGGCTTGGGCATATGAGTTAGAACGGGAATGAATATTCTCAGCAAGCGAGGTCTTCTGGGAGATAAGAAGATATCTGAAATCAACTTCTGCAAGCACTGTGTTTGACAAATAATGAAGGTCTCAGTTTGGCAAAGCAGTGCACAGGACGAAGGCGACACTTGACTACATCCACGCCGATTGTTGGTGTCCCTCTTGTGTTCCATCATTAGGAGGTGCTAGGTACTTCCTATCCGTGATTGATGACTACTCGAGGATGACTTTTGTATTCGTGATGAAACACAAGAGTGAGTCCTTCAAGGCCTTCAAGCAGTGGAAAATTTTGGTGGAAAATCAAACGTCGAAGAAAGTGAAGTGCCTTCGCACTGATAATGGTTTGGAGTTATGTTCTGCGGAATTCGATCAATTCTGCAAAGATGAAGATATTGTCATGCATCGCACAGTCAGAAATACTCCACGGCAGAATGGAGTTGTAGAACGAATGAATATGACACTTATGGAGAGGGCAAGGTGCATGCTCTATAATGCTGGCCTGAATATGACATTCTGGACTGAAGCTGTTGATCTTAAGACTCCAACTGAGGTATGGCCAGGAAATCTTGCTGATTATATTTGTCTAAAAGTTTTTTATTGTCCAGCATACTATTACGTTAGTGAAGGAAAGTTGGAGCCAAGGGCCAAAGAAGGAGTGTTCATAAGATATAGTGCAGGAGTGAAGGGATACAGAATCTAATCTCCTTCAGAGCACAAAGTCATCCACAGCAGAAGCACGACCTTTGATGAAGCATCAATGCTTCAGTTGAAGGTGAATGCTGAAGAGAGTGTCAGTAAACATGTAGAGGTTGAAATTACTCCAACTGGGGATGATGCTGAAGGATCACATCAAAAAGACGAACCAGAAGATGAAGAATCAGATGAACAACCTGAAGAGGATTCAATTACTGCTAGACGTCATCGCAGAGAAGTGAGTCCTACTAAGCGATATGGTTTTGAGGACATGGTTGCTTATGCACTGCAGGTAGCTGAAGAGGTGGAGTCCCTGGAGCCGTCCTCTTATAGGGATGCCATTACATGTGCCGAATATGAACAGTGGATCGCTGGAGATGGAATCTCTTCACAAAAATCAGACATGGGAGTTGGTCAAGTTGCCTAAAGGTAGAAAGATTGTTGGCTGTAAATGAATCTTCAAGAAGAAAGCTGTAATTTCAGGAGTTGAAGGCACAAATACAAAGCAAGACTGATTGCTAAAGGTTATAGTAAAAAAGAAGATGTGGATTATAATGAGATATTCTCATCTGTTGTCAGACATACTTCGATCAGGGTGCTACTTGCTCTTGTAGCACATCAGAATCTAGAGCTCGAGCAACTAGATGCGAAGACTGCTTTCCTCCATGGAGAACTTGAACAAGACATTCTTATGAGCTAACCAGAGGGATTCTCCATTCCAAGAAAGGAGAATCAAGTTTATAGTCTGAAGAAATTTTTGTATGGCTTGAAGCAGTCCCATACAATAGTACAAGAGGTTCGACAGCTTCATGATCAGTAAGGGATTCAGTCGAAGTCTCTATGATTGTTGTGTATATCACAAGAAGGTGAAGGACGGCTCCGCCATCTATCTGCTCTTGTATATTGATAATATGCTATTACTGCTAAAGACATGATAGACATTCAGAATCTAAAGAAGCTTCTTAGTGCAGAATTCGATACGAAGGATCTTAGTGCAGCACAGAAGATTATGGGGATGAAAATTCTAAGGGATCGCGCACAGTGTAAACTCTTCTTATCTCAGAAAAATTATATTAAGAAGATTTTATCCAGATTTGGAATGTCTGGAGCGAAACCTTTGAATACTCCATCACCTACAAATGTTCATCTTTCTATTGCCTTCGCACCAAAATCAGAAACAGATAAGGAGTACATGTCTCGGGTTTCATATGCTAGTGCAGTTGGAAGTATGATGTATGCCATGGTTTGCACTAGACCAGACATTGCTCATACAGCCAGTGTTGTCAGTAGGTTCATGAGCAATCCAGGAAAAAAGCACTGGCAAGCAGTGAAGCGAATCTTTCAGTATATGAGAGGAACATCTGATATTGGCATCATCTATAGAAGTGATAAAGAGTGTTTGATTGCAGGGTACTCAGATTCAGACTATGCTGAAGATGTTGATGGAAGATGATTTATGACAGGCTATGTCTTCACTTTGGACAATTCAGTTATTAGTTGAAAGGTCACACTTTAGTCATTAGTTACATTTTCCACCACAGAGGCTGAATATATGACACTGACAGAAGCTGCCAAGGAAGGCATCTGATTAAAAAGCTTGATTGGAGATCTCGAATTACATCATGAGTAGGCTATAGTGCACTGTGATAGTCTGAGTGCAATATGTTTAGTCAATGATCAAGTACACCATGAAAGAATCAAACACATTGACGTCAGGTATCACTTCATCCGCATTGAGAAGAGGGTCAAGATGAAGAAGATTGGCACTGAAGACAATCCAACTGATATGTTCACTAAATTTGTTCCTCATGGCAAGTTTCAGCATTGTTTGGACTTGCTTAAAATCAATACTTGGTAATAGTCCCGAGGTGGGGCTGGAGGCGGCATGGCATAGTTTTGTGTGCTCTGAAGATGATTCAAGTCAAGGTGGAGATTTGTTAATAATGCCTTGAATATGAACCCAGTTGGTCCCCCTACATAGTCAAGCGCTTCAATAGAATTCCCCTACGGGGGTTTCGCTAGGGGGCGGAGCCTCCTGAGCAAAAATTTTTTAGGGGTATTCTATATGTGATTCGGATTTGATTTATTTTCTTACCACGAGATAGGTGTTCTATTTTCATAGGACTTAGTTAGAGTCCCAATCCGTATGTAATTCCTAACATCTGTCAAAGGGAGTGCCTATATAATCTCCCTAGGGGTCTAGACAAAGATCCATCCTTGTAATCATCATTATTCCATAACAAAGAGAGCCGCCGCTTTCCGAGGACATAATCCGATTTAAGGCGAACCTCGTAAATCTTCGTGTTCTTTTGTGTTCGTGCGATCTCTCTCTCCCTCTTTTCGTATCAAAGGGAAAGGTAGCCACAACAGTGGATGAGAGAATATGAAAAGAAAGAAGGAGAAGAAAGGATCGTGGGATTAGAAAGGAAGCATAAATAGGATTTTTTGTGGACAACATCCCAAGGGTCATGAAGTTGAAGAGATATCCCAAGTCTCCAAGAGTTGGGGTTGGAAAATAGGAGGATAAATCAAATTTGACTTATTCATCTCCTTCCTAGCGGTTGTGAGTTTCGAGCATCCGTTCCACTTACCAAGCAACCGAAACTACGTCAATATTTTTGGGATATTACAGTTTTAGATAAGTTATTTGTTCATATTCAATAGTGAATGTGATTTACAGTTAGTTGTCAAAGTATCACCATTCAAGCAATATAATTAAAACTCATTTTTTAGATAGATATATCTAAGGTGCCCTCCAATTTGTATTTCCATCACAACTATATTAATTTGTACTGCTATAGGACGCATCATAATCTTTTTTGAGGTGGCATTCTAGCATTTACTTTGATGTAGAATTAGAAGGAATTTAATGTTGTTCTTTTACACTTTCATTGTTATCCATCATCCTCAAAATTTCTAGATGTTATAAGATGTATAACATAATTAAATAAAATAATAGTGTAGAAACATATGCATAACATTAGTCCTTATGAGTAAGCATATATGAGAACTAGGTTTTCATTTCAGTTGCAAAAAACTTTACCTTTCATCACGTGGATAAAGAGAGAGATTTTGGCATTTTGACCATTTCTACTTCTCAAAAATATGATAGGCATAAATATAAAGACAATTGAACATTTACCATTTCATTGTGTCCATGGTAAGGAGATAAGACACTAAAAATAGAAGATGCTTTAAAATAGAAAGAAAAAATGCTAAAAAAGATTTTATAATTCTTTATAAATTCAGAATTGAGTGAGATGTAGAGTGTGCATCTAAGATATTTGAAGAGAAGACTTTGGAAGTAATAATTTGTTTAGGAGAAAAAATATTTTTGAGGTTAAAGGAATTGATCATGACAATGCAGAACAAGAAGATCATTGCGATGATGTTTGCCACATGGCAATCGTGTTCTTCATCCATCTTCAGGTTGCTCAAGCAGAAGATACATAATGCAAGTGCATGGCCACTTGTATGGACTTTAGAGATAGCAATTTAGGGGCATGCACAAACAATTGCAACTCAGAGATAGAGGAGGGAGATCCCAATACTTGCATAAGCCTCCCTACATCAGGAAAAAGGGCAACAAGCATTGATCACACACATCAAAGAAACAAAAGACATTCGTATTTCCTTCATAAAAAACAAGTCCTATCAAGTTTCTTCGTATATTTATATTGTGCTTTCTGTCATGATATATTATCCACAAGGGTATGGCTAAAATAAAATGATCGCCCTATATCAACTTCTTAAGTGTTTTAGAAAGTACAAGGCAATCGAGTTTTTTGATGTGACACGATGTAATTGTTTCTTACTTGAAAGTGTTATATGTACTTTAAAACACATCAAATAAATGTATCAATGTGTTGATTTCTCCCAAATCCTTTTCCTCATCATCGTTCTTTGTATTTGCACGTGGACTCATTTCCTTCACATAAATTGATGGTTTAACTACGGGACAGGTGTTAGTTATTATTAGCATTGAAGCTACATGTTGAATCCAACACAAAGACATTTAATATCAATTTTAACTAAATAGATATGGGGAATAGAAAATTTTTCACAGTAAGTTTAGTAAGTACGTTTCAAGTTTGAAAAGTTCATTAATTAATGTGGGCAATAACATAAAATTTATTACATCCAAGAAAATTCATAATTGAAATTAATTTTAAACCCAACAAAACGAATAAATTTCATCATAATGTGCAGACCACCATCTTTTTGGGGTTTTCAATTTTTGTTATCATGTTTTGGTGGTCCAATAGGAAGTACAATTAAATTAATTTGAAACTACTAGAGGCTCACTCTCATGATGGCCATATAATTTGAGATCTCCTTGTTTGAAATCTCTTGATTATGTTATTGTTCCATGTTGAGTCTCTCTTCACCTTTGTTTTTATTATGTGGTAAATATCTTTTCTTAAGGGAATAAAATTCGAACACCTCTCAAAAAATGAAGTTACTCATTTTACATTTGGTTATATGTGATTCTTGTTGAATTATTCATAAAATTCAAACACCTCTCATCCCTGAAGCTCTCCTTGCAGAGGACACTTACCCAAATGAACATTATTCTTGCTAATAGAATAGAAGTATACATGAATGGTTGGATGTGGAGAATGTTTGAAATATGTTAAATTGACGCTATGCGTGTGCTTAATTAGAAGAATAATCGTACCATGGGTATTATATGCATGTGAAATAGTGGTAAAAATATAGACCATAATTCTCCACATCATAACACATATATGTAACATGTGATATAGGAATTTATATGTAGGTAACACATATAATGTAACAATATATACATAAGTAACATATAATATATGAATACATGTATAGTAAGTGTACGAATACATATGTAGGTAACATATATATTTAATTCAAAAACCATCCACTTAGTGTCTACATAGCGCTGCATCGCCTGGTCCTATCAATTTTCTTCGTATATTTATATTGTGCTTTCTGTCATGATATATTATCCACAAGGGTATGGCTAAAATAAAATGATCGCCCTATATCAACTTCTTAAGTGTTTTAGAAAGTACAAGGCAATCGAGTTTTTTGATGTGACACGATGTAATTGTTTCTTACTTGAAAGTGTTATATGTACTTTAAAACACATCAAATAAATGTATCAATGTGTTGATTTCTCCCAAATCCTTTTCCTCATCATCGTTCTTTGTATTTGCACGTGGACTCATTTCCTTCACATAAATTGATGGTTTAACTACGGGACAGGTGTTAGTTATTATTAGCATTGAAGCTAGATGTTGAATCCAACACAAAGACATTTAATATCAATTTTAACTAAATAGATATGGGGAATAGAAATTTTTTCACAGTAAGTTTAGTAAGTACGTTTCAAGTTTGAAAAGTTCATTAATTAATGTGGGCAATAACATAAAATTTATTACATCCAAGAAAATTCATAATTGAAATTAATTTTAAACCCAACAAAACGAATAAATTTCATCATAATGTGCAGACCACCATCTTTTTGGGGTTTTCAATTTTTGTTATCGTGTTTTGGTGGTCCAATAGGAAGTACAATTAAATTAATTTGAAACTACTAGAGGCTCACTCTCATGATGGCCATATAATTCGAGATCTCCTTGTTTGAAATCTCTTGATTATGTTATTGTTCCATGTTGAGTCTCTCTTCACCTTTGTTTTTATTATGTGGTAAATATCTTTTCTTAAGGGAATAAAATTTGAACACCTCTCAAAAAATGAAGTTACTCATTTTACATTTGGTTATATGTGATTCTTGTTGAATTATTCATAAAATTCAAACACCTCTCATCCCTGAAGCTCTCCTTGCAGAGGACACTTACCCAAATGAACATTATTCTTGCTAATAGAATAGAAGTATACATGAATGGTTGGATGTGGAGAATGTTTGAAATATGTTAAATTGACGCTATGCGTGTGCTTAATTAGAAGAATAATCGTACCATGGGTATTATATGCATGTGAAATAGTGGTAAAAATATAGACCATAATTCTCCACATCATAACACATATATGTAACATGTGATATAGGAATTTATATGTAGGTAACACATATAATGTAACAATATATACATAAGTAACATATAATATATGAATACATGTATAGTAAGTGTACGAATACATATGTAGGTAACATATATATTTAATTCAAAAACCATCCACTTAGTGTCTACATAGCGCTGCATCGCCTGCGACACTAATTAGCATCTCATATGACGACGCCAAACAACGCAAGTGACCGACGCCCATATTGACATGGCGTCGCACGTTTTGTGATGCTAATTCTGCGTTGAGCTTTGTCGATGCCAATATAATGCTACAATCTACCGCGCATTTTCTCGTTCTGTCACATAATAATACTGCCAAAGTAGCATCTCCATGACATTGTATTGCGTGTCAACTTTTTATAACGCTAAGTCAACTTTAGCTAAAGTGATGCTATATGGAGGCAGTTAGCGTCGTGATGGGTTGACGCAATCTCGCCACTATTGGCGTCGAGTTAGCATCTCATTGTTTTATGACGGTAACTACCATCACTACTCGGCAATTTCCTTGTAGTGTTTATATTGTGAGGAGGTGGAAAAGATAATATTTGCTAAGTTTATGCTTGAGGGTAATCTAAGCACTGATGGAAGGCAATTAAATCAAGAGTTTTGGCTGACAATCTCAACTTAACCTAGAAGAAATTTGTAAAAGTCTTTCTTGCAAAGTACTTTTCATATGGTGTTCGAAATACGAAAATGATTGAATTCCTCAAGCTGGAGCAAGGAAATAATGATAGTAGATCAATATGAGGCAAAGTTTGCTGAACTATCAAGATTTGCTTCACACCTAGTTGCTGATGAAATGGAAATGACAAATAAGTTCGAGAGAGGACTCAAGTCATAGCCTTGCTGCACTCAAATTTTGAGTATATGAAGATGTGTACGAAAGGACTCGGAGATTGATTTACAAACATTTTAAGCAAATCAAGAGCAGAACAAGATAGAGAGAGGTCCTATTTTCCAACAATCGAGGCCAAGGAATTTTGATTTTAAGAAGAGAAGAAATAATGTGTCTTTCTACAAACCTCAACAGCCACAACCACAATGCTTTCAACAATGAAAATTATGTGGGAATCCATGGAAATGCCCATGCCATAGGACGACAAAGGTTGTTTTAGGTGTGGAAAAAATAGGCCACAACATAAAAAATTGTTTGATAATGTAGCAACGGCAACAACTACAACAATAGGTACAACCACCAAATAAAGCAATTGGAAATGAGAAACAAACAATGGCACAAGGGCAAGTTTATACTTTAACTCAAAGAGATGCGAAGGCTTCAAATGCGGCGATCATAGGTAATCTTTCTATTTTTGATATCATGACACATATTTTGATTGATTCTGACTCTACACATCCTTTTGTAAGTCCAAAGTTTGCATGCCAAGACAATAAGGGAATATTAGGATATTACTCCATCTAATTGTGATAAATTATATGAGAGATTTGATCGTGAACCATTGGATGCAGATCAGATGGTGTAAAAGATAGGGAACAAGGTGAGGTAGGGAACAACAACATTGAACCCTATTTGAAGGGAAAAAATGTAGGTGTTCCCTACCTCATCTTGTTCCCTATCGTCTCCACTCTCAGATCTCCTTTGAGAGATTTAATCGTGAACCACTAGATGCAGATCAGATGGTATAAAAGACAGGGAACAAGGTGAGGTAAGGAACACCAACATTGAACCCTATATGAAGAAAAAAAATGTAGGTGTTCCTTACCTCATCTTGTTCCCTATTGTCTCCGCCCTAGATCTCTATCCAACTATAATAAACTATCTGAGAGATTTAATCGTGAACCATTGGATGCAGATCAGATGGTGTAAAAAATAGGGAACAATGTAAGGTAAGGAACACCAACATTGAACCCTTATCTAAAAACATTTTTTGTGAACATAACGATAACACCTTAATGATGAGAACATAATTTTTGTTATAGACATCTCATTAACTTCATTTGATAGCTCATTGAAAGTAGACTCTAAGGAATCAAGTTGAGTGGATTTTAGAATTTTTGAGAAATTCAAAGGTATGCAAAAATGTAATTAAAATTTCATAAATATATTCACCATGTTTAGAATTTACTCGTCCTTATGGACAAATTGGGTTTTGCCTCATAATTAACTACGTTCAAAGAATGTAAGATAGAAATGTATAGAGGAACCCTAGTTCAGGAAAGTATATAATTAAAATTAGTAAAAAAAATCAAATTCAAACTTATCGCAACCTGAATTTTCTAATTCCTATCTACTTTCTCAAATTTTGGTAAAAGAAGTGCTAAAACATGGAGGTGGTGAAATATATAAATGCATAATGCCAAGGGATTCGACAATTTTTTTTTTTATTTTACTTATATATGTAGGATCGAAAGCACCAATAGAGGGTGAATTGGTGTATAAAAATCTTTTCGCAAAATCACTTTCAAAAAATCAATAAAATCGATCACAAGCAAATAATAATAAGGCGTAAGTGAAAGATAAAAAACAAACGTAAAGAGACATGATACGTTGACGAGGTTTGGCCTCAACTCTTTGATCAACGTCCCCGCTCCGACTATCTTTCTCTTTTCTTGTCGGGAGAGAACAACCCTCTTTACACCACACGTCTTCTTCTCTACTCAAGAGGCAAGGCACACCTCTTTTACAACGAGCTTTCAATCTCACTAGATCAGAGAACAATGATTCCCTCCAACTCTCTTCTTTTACAAAATATTCTCACACTCAAAGCTTAGAAGGGAAAAGGGACGAACTTGCAACTTTGGGCTTGAGAATTTGTAAGGAGCTATAGAATGATCTTTGTTTGTTTGGATGATTTTTCTTCATCCTTTGACACTCCTTTTATAGGCTTTTACAGGTGAAAATTTCATCCAAAAATTCTTCCACAATTTTTTCCTTAAAAAATAGCCAATACTATTCATCTAGCACTGTGACCGGTCGACTATTTTAATGGGCCGATCGACCGGTCAATATGACTGTTGCACGAAATTTGTGATTTTATTCTCGGTCCAGTCGACCAATGTAGCGATCGGACAATTAACTGATATAGTCTCAATATTTCTTGAAAGCGCTCTTCTATTGGTCGATCGATCGATTTAACAATCGAAACGTCGATCGCTATAGTCTCGACATTTTTGGAATTGATCCTTGTGCTGATCGGTCGACCGGTGCAGTGACCGGACCATCGACCGATATAGTCTCGACATTTCTTCGGCTTGATATCAATCGATCGATCTCCATGGCCGGTCGATCGTCCGTGTGCTGAATCTTTATTTTTAATGTTTAATTTGGCGAGTTCTTTTGCGAATGAGGTCATATCAATCTTACATTTGCATTATCATCACTTGAACATATATTAGTAACTTTTATGCCCAATTTAATTTGTTATCATCAATATATATATATATATATATATATATATATTCCATGTTGTCATCACATGCTTTTTATGCTTATATATATATATATATATATTCCACGTTGTCATCACATGCTTTTTACGCTTTTGTTTCACGCCTCCTTCATTTTAATGCCCACCTCTTCCTTTCTCATGCCGCACATGCGCATAGAAGAGGCCACATAGAGGCGCAACTCCAACTTAAAATTTTCTGTGACGCATAGTACACATACTTGCCTTCAAGTTCTAGGCCTATCTTTTCAACTTTATTAAAATATGTGTATCAGGAAGGACCAAAGTTTTTTAGATCCTTTCTTATTTATTTATTTCTACTATTGGAGGCGCCGTCAAGTTATGATGGCGAATACGTAGTTTTATTTTTTTTTACATGGAATAATATTATAATTGGATGAAATATAAAAAAGGAAGGAAGAAATTGACTTAATCCCATGTCGGAGCGGCCGAGGTTAGATCCGCTCATGACAAACAACCAGCACCAGGAACTAGTCAATCAAGTGCTTCTCCGCTTTGCCCTGCCGGATCATCCATCCTCTAAGTCCTCATCAATAGTGGTTCCAGATGCATATCTACTTATCCTGTGTGCAGAGTTGCCTGCATCACCCTGTAAAAGGAGACTCCTGCCAGCCACAACGCCGTACAATGACCAAGAAACCCCCGCGAGGTAAGAAAAGTAGTTCATATGTTACTATTGAATTACAATCTACTCTTCCTCTGCAGGTTGCCCCTCCAGGCTCCCCCTTCGGGGCTGGGGGAGCGGGTCGTAACAAAGTTAGGGATCGCATCTCGAAGATGATCAAGCATAATAAACTTGACATTTTGGTACTACTGGAGACACATACCAATCAGTGTGAATCTGCAAAGGTCATTCATCGCCTCGAACATGCGTGGCTGGGGCACTTCCAGGCTGGCAATGACGCCTTTGGTGGCATCCTGGTGGCCTGGAAGGGCAACAATACCCAATGACACCGCTCCATGTCTCGCCTCAAATTATACATATCATCGTTACTCATAATAAACTCTTCTTTTCTACTCTTATGCATATATGCTAGTGCTCTTCCTTTGACACGTTTAAATCTTTGGAATGAACTTTCTAACTTGGATATGGCTAACATCCCGCGGGTTCTTATTGGCGACTTCAATTCTTTAATCACTCATCGTGAAAAAAAGGGGGTTCTACTTTCAAACTCATGAAATCAATCCAAGCTCTAAGAAATCTCATGCACACTCACGGACTTACTAACCTCTGCCCTCACGGGTCCAGATTTACATGGTGTAACAATAGATTAGGTACCGCTAGAATCCTACGTAGACTTGATAGGCTACTTGTCAACAGCCAATGGCTGATATCTTACCCTGAAGTTAACCTACAAACACTATCATTCCCCTCCGCTCCTGACAACTAGACACCATAGTAGAAAACCTAGGTCCTTTAAATATGAAGCTTTTTGGCTTGATTATGATTAACCAAGGGAAATTGTTAAGTGTGAGTGGGCTAAACATTCTTCCAACTACGACCTTAACAATATCATCAAAACTATCAAAGAAAAAACTATTAAATGGAATAAGAATGTCCTAGGTAAGTTGGAAGAGAAAGCTCAAGAGGATCATGAGCTTATCACTCAACTTGAACACAAAGATGAATGGCGGCCTCAATGAAAATAAATTAATTACATTGAATGCTATCGAAAATTAGTATTAAGTGGTAGTCTAAATCTAGAGTCAATTTGGTTGAAACATGGTGACAAAAACACAAAAACTCTTCATGTTTCAACCATCATTAGATCAAAGCAAAATCACATCCCTTCTATCACTTCTTTAGATGGGCAACTGCTTACCAACGAGGAGCAAATTAGAAATACTTTTGTGAACCATTATAAAGAATTATTGGACCCTAATATCCTTTGCTTTGATACTAGAACATGGCCTCCTCTATCAAGGAATCCCTTTGGAGTTTAGGACTAGGAAAGGCCCTGGCCCTGATGGGTTTACTGTAAAGTTTCACAAAAACTACTGGGACATCATTGGGGCAGATATCTACAATTACATCAGAAAAACCTTTAGCTTGGACCAAAACATCCTTGTATTCATTTCCAAAAAGGAACATCCTTCTAAAGTAACTAATTTTCGACCTCAGAGTAACCACCAAAATCCTTAAACAAAGGCTTAAGCCCACTCTGAAAAGCCTCATTGACCCCTCCAATCAGCATTCATCTCACATAGGTCAATCCAAGATAACATGATGTTAGTCCAAGAACTTGCCCACTCCATTGCCAAGGGTATGAATAAATTCCTCTTACTCAAGGTAGACATGGGGAAGGTCTTTTGACATGATCTCCTTCATCAGGTCTTAACAAAAATGGACTTTGCCCTGACATTTATTCAATGGATGCTCACTTGTATCAAATCTCCTATCTTTACTTGCAACATAAATGAGACAACTTCTCAGCCTTTCACTAGTGATAGGGGCAAAAGGCAAGGGGATCCCATATCCCCCTACATTTTCATTCTTGTTTCCTAAGGGCTTATATCCCTGATTGACAAACATGATGGCTCTTTAATATCTTTTTCTATAAATACCTTCAAACTGAGTCGCCTAATCTATGCAGATGACCTTCTCATATCTGTTGCTGCAACTAAACAAAATTGCAAGGTACTAAAAAAATCTTTACAGACTATGAAAATCTGAAAAAATAAAAGGTGAACCGCACCAAATCAGAAACTTATTATCCACCTAAGTTGGCCACAAACAGAAAACACATCATCCAAAATATCCTCAACTTCAAAGTAGATTATGTTGAAACTTATGTTTTGATGATAACAAATCAAATTGGACATAAAAGTTACTAATCTATGCTCAAGTGATGATAGAGCATGTGTAAGATTGATATAACCTCATTTGCAGAAGATATTGCCAAATTAAATCTTAAAAATAAAGATTCAGTACACGACCGATTGACCAACCGGTCGACCAGCTATGGAGATCGGTCGATTGATATCAAGCGAAAAAAATGTCGAGACTATACCGGTCGATGATCCGATCGTTGCACTGGTCGATCGGTCAATACTGGGTTGAATTCCAAAAAAGATGAGACTACACTGATCGACGTTCCAATCGTTGAACCGATCGATCGACCAAGAGAGAACGCATTCACAAAATGTCGAAACTATACCAGTCGATGTATCGGTCGAAGGACCGGTCTGCATAAAATCGTAAAATGGGCCCGTCGACCAGTCTCAGAGACAAATGAACAGTAATTGCTATTTTTTTAAGGAGAAAATTGTGAAAGATTTTTTGAACAAATTTTCACTTGTAGAAGCCTATAAAAGGAGTGTCAAAGTCTGAAACAATCATCAAAGCAACTAAGAACAATGTAAAGCTCCTTTCAAGTTCTTAAGCTCAAAGTTGCAAATTCTTTCCTTTTATATTCTAAGTTTTGAGTGTGAGAAAAATTTTGTAAAAGAAGAGACTTAGAGGGAACATTGTTTCTGATCTAGTGAATTTGAGAACTCTTTGTAAAAAGATGTGTGTCTTGCCTCTTGAGCAGAGAAGAAGATATGTGGTGTATATATGGTTGTTCTCTCCCTTCAAAAAAAGAGAAAGATAGTGAATCTCTGACAGTCTTGAGGTCGAGAAGTCGGAGCAGGGACGTAGGCCAAAGAGTTGAGGCCGAACCTCGTGAACATATCGTGTCTCTTTGTGTTTGCTCTTTATCTCTCACTTACGCCTTATCGTTATTTGCTTGTAATCATTTTTATTGATTTTTTGAAAGTGATTTTACAAAAAAAAATTATACACCAATTCACCCCCTCCCCCCCCCCCCCCCCCCACACACACACCCACCCCCCACCCTTTTGGTGCTTTCGATCTTACAATTGGTATCAGAAGCTAAGTTGCCCTTGTTTTTAAGATTTAATCATCTTTAGAGCTTTGTCATCAAGTGGATTGAATTTTTCCTAAGGTCAATCTATTAACCATCCTCCACTTTTTAATGCATCAAATTTTACATATTGAAAAATTAGAATGCAAGCTTATGTTTGTTCTATTGATATTGATATGTGGGATATTGTTAAAAAATATTTTGATTTACGTGGAAAATATCCTTTAGAATATACCGAAGAAGAAAGATTTTTAGTAAAACTGGATTGGAAAGCTAAGAATATTTTTTATTGTGCTTTGGATCCAACTGAGTTTAATCCGATTTCTAATTGTCAAAGTCATAATGAGATTTGGAAGAAACTTACTATTATTTATGAAAGAACGAATAAAGTTAAGGAATATAGACTAAATATTTTAAATCATCAATATGATTTTTTCAAAATACTTGAAAATGAATCTATAAATGAGATGATCGTACGCTTTAATGATATTATAAATGGCTTAGCCTTTTTGGACGAGTCAAAGACTAACCCTCAAAAGATGAAAAAGTTTCTCAGGTCTCTCTTTCAAATGACATACAAATAGAACGATGATTGAAGAAAAAGACTTGAACAACTTAGACTTTGATGATCTTATAGGTTCACTCTTAACCTATGAGATCGGAATCAATGAGGATGAAGAATCAAATGCTCTAAAATGAAAAACCTTGATATTGAAAGCAAATAAAGACGAGGAAAACACAAGTGAAGAAGATGAGGATCTTGATGAAAAGAAGCTTGTCTTATATACAAAAAGCCTAACAAATATTTCAAGTTTACTAGGTAAAAGAAGGAGGCCTTCACCAAGAGAAGATTGTCATCAAGCAAGAATTAAATAACTTGCTTTGAGTGTAAAAAGATTGAACATTACAAAAATGAATGTGCAAATTTGATCAAAAAGGAAAAAGATGAAAAAAATAGAAACAGTCTCTTTAAGCCACTTGGGACGAGAGCGAAGATGAAGAGAATGACTCTAACATCTCCTCTAGTGATGATGAAGAAGTCTACATATGTCTAATGTCTAATAGTCACGAGGTATCATCTAACTCATCTGATTCTAGTGATAGTGAATCTTTTAATATGCATAAAGAGTTTAGAATTTTTATTAATAAATATGAATACCTAAAAAAAATATGATGATATAAAAATAGAGCTTGAAATTTTTCAAAAGGAAAATAAGAATGTTAAAACATGTGAAAAGTGTGATGTATTGAATAAAGAAAACTCAAGCTTAAAATTCTCAATTAAAGAATTGAAAATGAAAAATAGTATACTAAAATCATTATGTGAAAAACAAAATGTAGAAAGTACATTCTTGAATAAAAAAAAAAAATAATTTAAATGTTAAACTTAAAAAAAAATCAAATGGAAGTAAGATGTTAGATGCCATGCTTAGTGGATCTAGAATATCCTCAAATAAAAATGGACTTGATTTCAAATCTATTGAAAAGAAAATTGGCAAAAAAATTATTTGTTAAAGTATTACATGATTATACAAAATCACATATTACTTATTTTCATTGTGAATATGAAGGGCATTATTCTTATTATTGCAGAATTAGGAAAGAAATAAGTAAAGGGATGAATAAAATTTGGGTTCCGAAAAAAATCATATTTAATCAAGATAGACTCAAGAAAGTTTGGGTACAAAAAGATGAGACTCTTAATTTTTTTCTTGTAAGAAGCCTCAAAGTACACTTAAGGTAAATAGTATTCGGATAGTGGATGCTCATGACATATGACCGATGATGCATCAAATTTCATCAATTTGGAAAAAAAATAGAGGATAAGTCACCTTCGGTAACGATAGCAAAGGAAGAGTAATTAGTATGAATAATGTTGGTAAAAATGACAAAATGTATTTGGAAAATGTTTGGCTAGTTGAAAACTTAAAACATAATTTAATTAGCATAAGTCAATTATGTGATAAAAATTATTTAGACAAATTTGAAAAGGATAAATGTTTGATACTAGATGAAAGAAATTTTACACATGAATTTTAGGTACAATAATGTATACAAAATTAATTTTGATAACTTTTACTTCTTGACTTATTTGGACCTATTGATGTGACAAGCTTAGGAGAAAAAAGATATGTATTTGTGATTGTTGATGATTTCTTTTGTTTCACATGGATTATTTTTCTTGCTAGTGAAAATGAAACCATAAACATATTTCCCAAATTTACAAAAATAATTCAAAATGCACACATTATTGACCTTTCGATTATCTTCCGATTGCGGATGGCATTCGTACGATTTTTTGTGGACATGATATCCACTATACTGTCAGAAACAACCTATCAGCATCTTCATCCAACCATGAAAATGGCTCAATACCTTTTTGAGTCGTATGATTACTCTTCGAGCCGGGCATTATACGGAGGTCACTCTAATCTATTTTTTCTTCATTGTCTTTGTATCCGTGATGCCTCATTTCTCCATTTTGGCCATTTTCTTTTATATCACATTGATAACACCTTCCAGAAGGTCTCCTCTGATACTCATGATCGGTACCACTTATATTTTGGAGCTTGGATTACTAGGATCTTACTCCATTTTGGTGTCGACATCCATGTAAGCGAGATAATGATAAATCTTGACGGTGGAGATGATACCACAAATGGAGAGCCAGCGCCGATGGACACTCAGGACGCACCGGATGTTGGCCCTAGCTTCTCTCCGCCTTCAGCATCCACTGAGCCTTTTGGATCTTCCCACCACGTAGCCTCGGCTTTCTATGGCGTCTATGATTTCACGACCATTTCACAGCAGGTGGATGCCATGGATCGTCGTATGTCTCAGATGGATCGTCGTGTTCGACGAATGGAGCGTGACTCCCGATACCTTGATAGCTCATTGCAAGCCTTCTATACATCATAAAGATTTATTCCGCATATAGCTCGTGATGATGATAGTCCTAATGAGATGTAGATGGGTTGCCTCCCTCCTTGATGATGTCAAAAGGAGAAGTTTGATTGGGATGGGACGATCTTATGTGTTTTTAGTTTCTTTTAGTTCGATATACCTTAGTTAGTTGCTATGTGTTTACGTTTATACTAGTGTCGTGCACCATTTTGTAGTAACTATATTCACATTTGTTAGTGTATAAAACATAATGTATTATCGACTATGAACGTAATGTGATGACTTTTTCTTCATGATTAATGTGTTAAACATTTGATTTCATATCTATTTTGTGCCTTATTTGATGTCATATGCTCGTATTGCTCCATATTATTATGATAATATAAATGCAACTTAATTAGGGGGTGAAAAGTGAAATATGCATAAATGTAGGGGGAGTCTGCTCATTATTTACTTTGTATACTTACAATTCACTTTTTTCTCTCCATCGTCCAATTAGTTTATCATCATGAAAAAAGGGGAAGATTATTGAATCATATATTTTGATGATAACAAGTTAAATTGGACATAAAAGTTACAAATCTATGTTCAAGTGATGGTAATGCAGGTGTATGATTGAGATTGTCACGACCCCGATTTAACCCGCGAGTTAAACCGGAGTTCGCAACTCATTACGGACGATCAAATAAAATTAGAAAAGTTTGCGAAAACGTGATGTAATTTTTTTTTCATAACATACATAAGAATGAAGATATCATAAAATAAACCACACAATTTATGATGCCTTCAGAGCAAATCAATAATCCTTAAGTTTTACATTTCATAAAATGATTTTTGCTTTCTTATAACATATAAAATATTACATATGCATTATGCATAACCAAATCTCTCGACATCCTAATAGAAGGATACGAGACACATAAATCCTCTCATCATACCAATAAGGATGTTATAGAATCCTTTTAGGGCTATCACTTCGCATGATCCCCAATGACCTATATGAATCTGAAAAAAATATTAGAAACAACATTATGAACAAAAATAGCTCAGTAAGTTGATAACTCATAAAGTATGTATTACCATCTAATAAATTCGGAAAAACATAAAAATATCAGCATTAATCATAATGTCAAAATCAATATTTTCATACATTTAATAAATACATATATAACATTGCAATCGAAATCATCCCGTTCAATTCACAATCATTGTTATTTAACCATATCAAACATATGTATGCAATGCAACACTCTCATATGTATGCACGGATCACCAATTGGCCAGTGATCGGTAGATGGGCTCTAGAGGTGGCTCCCATCGTGATCAGCGATGTAGCACTTAGCTCCAACCATCAACCATGCAATGCAGGCAGATGCAGATTCATGATTCATCATATAATAATTATATCTCGAATATGAGAAGATGAATCATATCAAATACTATTTCAAACCGAACAAGATTACACTTCTCATAATCCATTCATATCATATCACATATGCTTTTCAAATGTGCAATCATACAATCATTCATATATACTTTTCATAGTTGCATTTCACGAAATAAATTCATAACCTATCCAAAACATATTTAATATATATAACAATCGATGTCACACCAAATTCAAAAGAGGTGAAAATATAGAGTAGGAGAAATCAACTTACCTGACATGAGTGATATCGAAAGACTTTTTCTTTTTTCTTTTCCCTTACTATTCTTCCAATCATATAACGTTCTTACCAGTACTATTGTATGCATGCCAACATGTCCTACAGGACAGAGCAATGATCAATGTTGTATACCCCTAATGCCTTTAGTTCTATAACTTAATTAATTGGCCAGTAAAAGTTTGAGTCTTTATTTCCAAAGGGTTGACTCCCAATAAAATCACCATTCAGTTTAAGTTTCCTATTGGTTCGGTGTTTGATAGAATGAATGACGTTGACTATGTAATTTATATTAATTAGTACACAATTTCTTTTGTGGTACTTTCGTTTTGTCTAAACTTATACTTCCTAAGGTTTGCTTCATACAATTTCCCACATTTATATCATTCCAGATCGAGAACACTAAATTTAATAAATATTACCTTGCCCTTGTCTAGACTCCATTCTGACACTCTCAGTGATGTTTGATTATACATCTATATTCTTCGGTACACTTATCCTTTTAAACTTATTTCAATTGGATAGGGATACAATATTAGTAGATCCTAAATTATCAAATAATTATCTAAAATATCTGATTTAATAATTAATTTATAATCTCGGATAAAAAATTTCTCAGAAAGAAGGAGAGCACCCTAAAGATACATAAATAACTTTTTCCTTATTCCAACTCTCAAAGAAAATACGCTCACCAATGGGTGAGCATGCTTAATTTCATAATTAAATTTTAAATATGTATTTTATTCCATGATTTCTAGTCCAGTCTACTAATTCTGTTCGCACAGCAAGGCATGTGCTTATTACTCTACACATAACCTTTTAAGTACATACAACTCTAACATAATTAATTCTTTCTATAATTCTATTTTTAGTGAAAGCTAAAATTATAAAGAATATGATACAATTTTTTGTAATATTTGAATCAGCTAGCTAAACATTCCACTCATAAGATTTAGGATAAAAATGGGCTCCTCGACTTAATTTCATGTTACAACCAATTAATCTAATTTTCCTACATGTCGATGAAGAGATTGAGCCTTTTAATCTATACGGGTAGAAATTTAAATGATTAAGAAATTAAGGAGAGAATCAAATGGATCAATCATGTGCATACCTTCTCAATTTTTCATCACTTCCTTTTTGTTATATTCTTTCAATTATTTTCTTGTTTGGTTCGGCCAGTCTCGTAGTGGAACCTTTTTTTTTCCTCTTTTCTTTCTATTTCCGCCAACAACATCCATCTCTCTTCTTTTTTTTTCTTTTTTTTCTTCTTCTCTTTTTTTCAACTCCTAGTTCGACCAGAATGCTCTAATACATATATACTTATATGTATGAGGCCGCTAGCTAGAGTTGGTATATATATATATATATATATATATATATATATATATATATATATATATATATATATATGTATGTAGAAGCGCGAGCTCCGCCATTCGATTTGGATCCCACGTTCACAATGAGGGCGCCCGTTGAGATGAGATCCGATGGTCGCGCTTCATCTCGTGAGTTTTTGCAAATGCCAACTTTTGCTTTCCCTGCCCCTCCTAATTTTCAGTTTTTTTCCTTCCTCTCTCTCCCGTTTCTCTCCTCCGAATCCCTCTTTCACTCGATCGCTTCTCCGGCGATGGCACTAGCGAGCAAGCGCGAGCAGGGTCTCTTCTCCGCCGAGCAAGCGCGCACAAGGTCTCTTCTCCGGCTCTGTTTTTCCTTTCTCTTCTCCTGCCATATGTTCTCTTCGCCTCTTCGATTCTTCGCACGATGTCGCCGCCCTAACTTTCCCTCCCGACCGAGTTCTCTTGGGAAAGCCCTTTACAGGTACTTCTTCCGACCCCTCAGTCCTATTCTTTTTCTTTCGCCCTCTCGCTCACCGCTGACCTAACACTTTTGAGATCACCAGTGTGTTTAGGGTGCCGGCTCTATCTTCTTCGCTGACGACTGAGTTCTCCGCCAAGGTGTCTGCACAGGTACTGCTCCAGACCTCACTCTCAATATCTCTTTCTTTCTCCCTCCTGTGTTCCTCACTCTCTCTCGATCTCCGGCGTGTTTAGGGTGTCGGCTCTACCTTCTTCGCCAGTGATCGAGTTCTCCGTTGATCGGTTGCTTAGGTACTGCTCCTGACCTCGCTCTCGCCCTGACCCCCACTCTCTCTCTCTCTCTTTGTTGGCCTCTTCTCCGGCGTTTCTTGTTGAATCACATTTTGAGATTTTAGGATGTCTTTGTTCTTAAGTAGGATCATCTATTCTTGAAGTAGTTCCTACTTGATTTATTGTGTATTTGTTGTTGTAATGAGTTCCTTGTGTATTGATAGTTCAATTGTTGATGAACTATTGAAACTAATATTATCTGTGTGAGAAAAAGAAATAAATGGTTGTTAATGTATAAATTTTTCTCTTGAAGATTTTTCAAGATAACAAAGATTTTCCTTTGGCTGTCACACAGATGAATCAACACCAATAAATGGTTGTTAAAAAATTATATTTCTTTCTCACTGCAATTCTAGTGTTCTCGTCTCTTTTTTTTTTCTTTTCATTTTTGCTATGTAGTCCACACATTTGATAACTCCCTATATATTTTGTTAGTCATATTACTTTACAGCTTCTAGATTGTAAAACTTTATGACCATGTCACTAATATGTTGAAGGATTCACTGCGAAATGAAATGGTGCTTCATTGCCATTGTCAAGAAGAAGCGGATGTTAAAACATCTTGGACGGAGCTCAATCCTGGTCGAAGGTTCAATGGTTGCAAGAATCACAAAGTAAGCCTTCATCTATCTTATTGTTGATTATACCGCCCTAAGATGAAAATCATTTATTTCTTTTATTTTTTGAAGATATTCGAAGCATGCCGATTTTTTTGTTGGACGGATGGACCTCTTGATGATCAAATGTCGTTAATGGATTATTACGCAAGATAAATAGATTGGAGAGTGAAGTTGAAATCCTAAACTTGAAGCAAGAAATTGATACAATGAAAAATCCTTCAAACGGATCTCCATCGTCGTTCTGGAAGTATTCAACTTTTTTTTACTTATGTTAGTTGTAGTAATGGTGACAAAATAGTTATGTTAGTTGTCGTTCTGGAATGTTGTATGCATATGTTGCACTATTTTATGTGAAATGTTACTCTATTTGGAATGTTGTATGACTATGTTACTTTAGGTGGAATGTTGTATGACTATGTTATGATTTGTAGCAAAATTTTAAGTGGTGCTTCTTAGGATTGTGATCCACACATCCCATTTGCATCACCAAATTGGGGCTGCTGTTTTCTCTTAGCTGAATTAGGAAGGATTGATGTATGTCTGATATATTGAATGTATTGATGTATCATGTTACTCTTTTTTTCTGTAGAACTGGAGGCCGACAACGCGAATCCACCTTAACATACACGTTTAGTTAGTTAAACTTCAACCTTCTTATCGTGCATCATAATATGGAATAGCTATACAACTCTATTATATTTAGACCTTCTTATCCCAGATGCAAATATAATTGTGACGATGGAAAGATCCAAATAGAATGATTGAAGGGCTACAAGGAGCCCCTCCCTAATTATAGAGTTAACTATCGGGGCCCATCACCAAATGGCCCCAATTGGGGTGAGCGAACATTGTCGAGTTAACTGAAGTTCCCAAATTACTCTGAGAAACACGAAAAAAAATCAGATTCAGTGAGTGAGAAAGAGGATGCAAAATATCCTCACGCAAATTAGTGAAGGGGGAACGATAATTGGCATGTCAAATCCAGTGGTAGTTCATGTTTTATCCTTATATCTTATGGTGAACATAGTAACCTTACTTTCTCCGTAAAAGAAAACCCATGAAGCTGAGTCTTCAGTTTATTACTACCGAAAACAACACTCTCTCTACAGTTTAAAGACAAAAAGGTAAGTACATAACCATGTGCACTGTGATAATTGGGTGCATTTGCAGTCACAAACATATACTTCGCCATATTTACCATTTCTAAAGGAAAGTGAAAAAGTTCGAACATTTTCCAGCATCCGATGTACAAATGAACAATATCAAATTATGTACAAATGAACAGCACATATCTTTTAAACGAACAGCACATATCTTTCAAATTATGTACAAACGAACAATATCAATAACAGAATGCATGATAACAGGATCAACTTCACACAGGATCAACTTCACACAAAACATTAGTCACAGACAAATCCATGATTTTTGAAGACACATCTCACACAGAACAACTTCACACAACTTCACACAGAACAAATTTGCTTTTCAATTCTCAAAGAAAAAATGGATCACACAAGCTACAAAATAGGCATCTGGATCATGTCGTTCTCTTCTTCTTCTTCTTCATCTGAATTGATCTTACATCTGGATCACACAAGGTACAAAATAGGCATCTGGATCACACAAGTAACATCTGAATTGATAAAAAATCTTCATCTGCTATGGATAACAATGGATAACATTATTAAGATAACAACAAATAATATTATCAAACATCTCAAACAGCATATCTTCACCTCACTCCTCAGTAAGTACCTCCCAGTGCCCATGCCCACGCATATCTCAAAGATAACACCAGATAACATTATCAAAGATCTGAAATAGAAGATAACTAAAAGTTCTAACATCTCAAACACAAAATCATTAGTGAGTGCTATGTAATTGTTCGTCTCAGACACAACATTAATATACAAATAAGTAACATGATTAGATTTCTACCTGATTAGTGAGTGCTATGTAGTTGTTATCTTGTTCCTGCAAAAAAAAAGTATATAAGTACCTATGCTTTTTTAAGGAATGTAAGGTATAAAATAATACTTGTGCTTTTTTTAATGGACAAGAAGTCAAGTAATGTCCTTTTGTTAAACAATAACTACATGTTCGTTTCTTAGGACCATTTTGCGACATGGAAACCTCAACATTAGATTTCATTCGCTGTAAATTCCTTGATCTTCCTTTTGGCCTTGTGGCATATGGGTCATGTATCACAACATTAGAACCTTCAATTGAAGAACTTTGCCCTTCTCTTCGACTTCAATTGAGCTCAACTTGAGAAGAACCGTCAACTACATCACTTATCTTTATACAAGATATTTTTTGAATAGCTTCCTTCATAATCACGAAACCAACGTCCAAATGTTCCGATGATCTTAGACTCATTTCCGCTACCTTGCGCCAATTTCTTTTGAAGTGATATCACATTCACCAGTTGTGTACCCATCATCAGATGCCATGTGTACAGTTGAATACTGAGCACTCATCGTCCAACAATGAAGAATATAATACTCTGGTAAGCATGCAACTCTCCTTTCATTAAGAATTAATAATGCGTGCACACAAGATTCCTTCTTTTTCAAACATTTTACAGGAACATTTCACGATGATTTTTGGTAGTGCAATGTACTCCACAAGAATTCTTTGTCAATCTTCTCCACCCGATAAGTACACTGAGTAAACAAAATTTTTTTCATATTCTGAGATAAGTTGTGACCACAAATGCATGATTTTCTTGAATTCTTCTTGAAATATTATAAAAACTTTTTGAGTATAAACTTTGCCAGCATGGATCTCCAACGAACTTTTTGAAGCTGTGTCAGCAAGAGAATACAAATTCTAAAAATCTTCTTGTTCTTCAGCATCACAACGAGTGGAAAGGGCTAAGTCGTATTGATAAACAAAATCATCAAATGAAGTATTAGAATTGACAAATTCATCAAAGAATGCATTAATACTCTCAGCTCTTTGTGTGGATTGCATGCCTGCACAAAATGTATCATTTAAATAAATTGGGATCCAGTGTTCATGCTTCTTGTACATTTGTTCCAACCAATGCCCATTCGGAATGTCGTATTTATGTTTCAAAGACAACGACTCTTCCTCGAATTCTTCTTTGCTCGCAGACTCAAAAAAACAATTATTGTAGTCTTTTCTGAAGTTTTCCTTTATGTATAAATCCCGGAGATGTGTTATAGCATTCTTCGTGATATGCCTTATACAGAAAATATGACGTGTATCAGGAAACACTCTTCGAATAGCATTACCCATTGCCACGTCTTGATCAGTTATGATGCATATAGGCATCTTTCCATTCATGCATTCTAATCATGTTTCAAATAACTAAACAAATGTGTCTTCAGTTTCGTCAGCTAGCAAAGCACATCCAAGTAATATAGACTGTCTACGGTGATTAACACCTGTGAAAGGTGCAAATGGCATTTTAAATTTATTGGTCCGATAGGTTGTATCAAACACTACGACATCACCAAAAGTAATATAATTATCTTGTGATTTGCCATCTGCCCAAAAAAAACTCTTCGCCACTGATTTTTCATTGGCCACTATTCTAAAAAAAAGGATTCATCGTCTTCTAACTTCTTCTCAAAATAAGAAAGCACTGTCATGCATTCTTTACCGATGCAATCCTTCTTTGATTCCCTGATGTGGTCAATACAATGTTGAGATGTTATAAATTTCTCCCCCGATATTTTGAGAAATTTAGCTATTTTCGAAGGACCAATACTAGCTTTTCTCACATCAGTCATTGCTTGCTTTGAAGGACTTGACAATTTATTATGCGAACGTAATCTTGCCACATCAACTGAAGAAACAAGAGGATGCGTATGTTCTTCATGAAATTTTTTTACCTCCCATTTGCCATCTTCAGCAAGCTTCACTAATAGCTGTGCACCACAATCTTCCCTTACATCTCTTATTCTTTTCACATCTTTGAGCTGGTCTTTACCCTTTTTATTGAGGTCCTTATGTCCTTCTTTAGAGCAAACCAATTTTCTACCGATGAGTTCATTTGTTTTTCTTGATTTGTAGCAATAGTCCCTCCTTATCGAAAAATCTATTGATCTAGCATATGCATTGTAATATTCATATGCATGATCTTCAGTGTCGAACTTCATTCCAATATACGACTTGTTATTGTCGATATCATTCTCATTATCCTCTTCTTGATCTTCGTACTCCATTTGTTGATATCCGAGTGCTTCAAATTCTTGGAATCGAATTTCGTCCATTAGCTAAAATGATATCTAAAGCTACGGAAGATGGATAACATTAAGATGAAGACATGTAGTATGATATCATAGCATAAAAGTGCAGAAGACCGGTTAAAAACAATGACATGCAGATATCTCGCATTGAGTATCCAAGATCGTATTCAGTGATGCAATTTTAATCGGACAACGAAACTCCTAACACTGAAAAGAATAAAGGAATTGACACACAAGCATTATAGGCATAAATAGTGGAAAGAGCAAAAAAGAGAAGGAAAACGGAGGTCAAAACATGCAAATGCTAGTTTGAATATCCAACGAGAACTAAAACCTTCTGCAGCTCCTTGTTGTGCTAGTTTGAATACAATGTCTCACCGCCCCTATGCTTGCCAGTGGCTAGTGGTTGACAACCTTAGAAACGATAATCTGAGATCAAGAGAGAGAGGGAGGGAAATAGAGCAAAAAAGGCATGAAAATGGTGCCGAGATCACCTGCTATAGTGACACCCGCCGAAGAAGTTTGTGTAGGAATGGATCCTGGTCGAACGGCTTCGCACGATCTGGAGTCGCCAGTCGCCACCGGTCGTTGCACTGTAGAGGTGGAGCAAGAGTGACATTGAGCGACATAGAGGAGATAGAATGAGGGTGAGATCGGAAGCCACTCACGCCTTCCGGAGATAATGAGGGCGAAATAGGATGGAGGAAGAAGAGACCCGCCCCTGCGCACGCTTAGCACGGTCTCCTAGAACTGCCGGAGAAGATCAACTAGACTCGTTAGCCGGAGAAGCTTGCGAAGGAGTGGATCCCGATTGGAGTGGATCCAGATCTTTGGCTTCGAATGATCAACGAAATGTGGATGGAGGAGCGATCGAGTGAAAGAGGCAGCGGGTGAGAGAAGCTGATCAATGACAGGCGCTCGCCGAAGAAGCTGGCAGCGAGCAGCGAGTGTAAAAGGGCAGTGGGCGAGAGCAGGGACCACGAGAAAGGAAAAAAAGGGGCAAAAAAGAGCCGGAGAAGAGACCTTGTGCGTGCTTGCTCACCGGAGAAGAGAAACTGCTCGCGCTTGCTCAACCAGTGCCATCGCCGGAGAAGCGATCGAGTGAAAGAGGGATTCAAAGGAGAGAAACCGGAGAGAGAGGAAGGAAAAAAATGAAAACGAGGAGGGGCGGGGAAAGCAAAAGTTGGCATTTGCGCGACCATCGGATCTCATCTCAACGGGCGCCCTCATTGTGAACGTGGGATCCAGATCGAACGGCCGAGCGCGCGCTTCGCAAGTGCTCAGCACCCTTATTTTACCCTATATATATATATATATATATATATATATATATATATACACCTATGTGTGAGTGGTTCATGCATATTATGTAGGTCGGTTGTTAGTGGTGTTGGTGCTTATCTAATATTTGGTGAGGTGTCATCATATAAGATAAGGTTCATATAGGTGGATGAATTTGCTTTACGTACATGAAGCATCGTAAAGTATAAAGAAATTTGTTGAATCCATAATGGCTGAGATGATTTATTTAATAGGAAGAGAATAAAAACAATTATCATAACAATAAACTAAATCTTTTACCATAGAATGATAATTCCCTTATGACAAATAATTAAGTAAATAGTCGCCAAGGGTACCAAAATACTTGTACAAGTTAATTACATAAATTATACTTTTACAGATATTTATGAAATAAAAAACATTTAATAAATAACTAATTATCTCAAGGATTCCTCGTGAGAGTTAATTAATTATAATAATTAATTTGCATATACCAAATTAGATGAAACTTGGATCTACGAGTTACTTATTAAATCCTTAATTAAGTCCACTGACTCTTTATGATTATCCTTAATTACTTGAAGATAATTTGGATATTGACATTAAATTACTAAATAACTAACTTAAATACTTGATCACTAGCTGATCAATATAGTTTTTTATCCCATTTTAGATGCATTTCACCCCTATCGAGCCCCTAAATTGCCCAACTTTTGACCAATTATGTTTGGAATGCATGGATTGTGATAACTAATTGATATTCCTCATTTTATACTTAATTCCATGTGCATAGAGGTTCTGAAATGCTAAAATTCATAAATATTTTAATTCTATGCCAAGTTATCATTTTTAGGATAAGTTATCACTCCAATAGGTCAAGTTATCATTTTTTTTAGTGATCTGATTTTCAATGATTTTCTTGCCCTAAATCCATCACTATCATGAATAAATCATATTTGGATGGTCATATCTCAACTTGTGCAAAATTTTAAGTCCATTTGAACAAGTTATCATTTTTCCAATGCCAAGTTATCATTAAAGGGCAAAACTATCATTTTGACATGCAAAACTATCAATTCTGCACAAAGGCCTTAGGCAATCATTACATTATTGTCCTAACTCATTACTGTTCAAATTTGATCACAATTGGATAACCACAACTAAAGTTATGACAAGTTATCATTTTTAAGGCAATTAAGTTATCGTTTTGGCACCCAAGTTATCATTCCTATGTAATCTTATCTATATTTGATTTCTGACCTCATTCACTTGTCATCCTACTCCCTTTTATTCCTTTAATGCTCTGAACCATTCATATTTGATCATTTTCCAAGATTTATGCAAAGTTATCATTTCGGATTCTCAAACTTATCATTTTAATTACTGATTTCACATCTTCATAACACTATATTTTATTTGATGTTTGAGCTGGTAGCTTTTCTTATCCTTATTTGTTCATTTCATATTTGAGGATTTTGATGCTTGATGTTCTACCTCTTCTAGCAAGGAAAATAAAGTGTATAAAGGTGGAAAAAGTTGAGGGGACCACTCCAAAAAGCTACTGATTTCTGCAACTGGAATGTCAGGACTGGACAGGTCGCTTACATCAGAGGCTAAGGGACATCTAGATGCTGATCTAAGGGTGATTAAAGACCATATATAAACTGAAGAAACCCTGGATCAAAGGGGGGGTCGGCCATTGCAAGAAGGGAGGAAGAATTGATGCTGAATTGGAGTGGAAGGAGCTGAAGGGTTGCTGATTTCTGCAGAACAGCCTTCAAAAATCAGGATGATCTCCTTCCATTCTTCAATCTATTTTGTATCAAACTTTGTAATTATGAGGAGCTAAACTCCATCTCCTAGGATATAGTAGTAGTCTAGATTAATTGTGGATGGATATGGACATTTCTGATTTCCTACACTGATTTCTCATTTTCTGGTTTTCTTATTCCTGCTTCTGCATTCAGAACTCATCTATTTCTGTCCTACTCTTGACATTGTATGATCTTGCTTGTATCTACAACTCAGAGGTTATTTTATGATCTGTTCCTAATTCAGAAATGAAACAAGAATCAATGACAAGTTCTAGATCCAAATCTGATTTAGGAATCTGATTTCTGTTTTCCTAAATTCTGAATTTCCTGAATTCTGATTTTCTGAGTCAATTGAATCTGATTGTCATTTGGGAACTGAATTAACTGAACAATTGAGAAGTTATCATATGTCCCAATCTTGTTCAGAAATGAATTGAGAAGTTTGACATTCTTTTGATTCAATTTTGTAATCACCATTAGCTTTTTTGATTTTTATGAATTGCTGATTTCTAGTTTTCTAAAATTCCTGAAATCTGATTGCCATTGTTAAGCCCCACTTTAATCCATCATTGAGAGATGGTTTTAAGGCCTTCCTTGAGATTCAGAGATGAGCCAAGGAGCAATGACAATTTCTGATTTCCCAACTTGAGATTCTATGCATATTGGTTCCAATTATCTATTGTTAAGTGTGGACTTCATTTTTAATTGCAGCTGAGAGGTTGAATCAAAGTCCTTTTGTAGTTTAGAGATAAACCAAGGAACACTAGCATTGAAATTGGATTGATTTCATCACTGTTTAGTTGATTGAAGCATTCCTTTCATTTGAAAGTGCAATCTAGAAGTTATCATTCAGATTTTTATTGAATTGCCAAAAAAAATCAGCAAGTGACTTGAATTGAACTTAATGATAACTTGGTTTTCAGTGAGGATCCTTTTCTAATTCAACTTAGATAACAGTCATATGACAATATATTGTTTAGTTCTGGTCTAATTGAGCTGTGAAAACAACCATATTAAAGGTTGAATTGGATTTGACTAAAAAAATGATAACTTGTCCATTTTCATCCATAACTAAATTAGATGAACCCCAACTCCTAGGAGGACCTTCCTCATTGATAGATAAAGTCTTTTTAGCCTCTAGATTAACATTTGCAATTCAGTTTAATTAACTTTTCAACAATCTACAACAAGTTATCATTCTGCATTCTTAAAAAGAAAAAAAATCTATTTTTACTTCCTTTAAAAATCTATTTTTGCCACTTTAAATAGGATTAGTCTAAATTATTTTTAAGTAGTCTAGGACTTCAAATCACTGTAGATACGACATTTAGGGTTACTACAATTGACCTGTGCACTGCAGTAGAGAGTGAGTTAGGGAGTTGAAATAAAAATTGGAAAAATTAACTTTTGACCCAAAATTCAACAAGTTATCACTAAGCCTCCCAATATCACTATCACGTTTTTGGCACCGTTGCCGAGGATTTGAGGTCAATTAGACTAACTTAGATAGTTTAGATTAGTTTTAGATTAGTTTTTAGTCTATTTGTTTGGCCAATTTTCAATTTTTGCAAGTTATCATTCCCAATTTTTCAATTTTGTCTAGTTTTCTTTTCTTTTCTGAATTTGATACTTTTGAATTCAATTTATGCAGGATTTGGAACTTCAAGGAGACCTCTACCTATCTGATCCTCAACTGAAAGAAGATTCAATAGGAGAAGGAGATTGCAAAGAGAAGAGGCTAGGAGAAGAACTTTTGAGAAGGAGGCTACCAATCAAAATAAGGCTGCTTCTAGGACATTTAGGGATCGTTATTCACCCAGCAATTACAGAAAATTATGAATTTGACTTCTGAGAGAGAAAGAAGAAAAGATGGATATGAGTTGGCAAACTTGGTCCTGTGACTATTATCAATCAAGTGAAACACCCTTGAGCCAGGAGGAATTGGATTCTATAGTTGAAGATGTGTCCAAAACTCTTCAAAAATATGATTTTGATGTTGGAGAACCATCACAAGTTCATTGCAATCAAGGATCACCACAATTTCAACAGCCCTTTAATGCTTACATGTTATGTCTCATATGGTCATGAAAGTTCAAATTACTGGAATCCTGAGGAAGGCTTCTCAACTAGTAGTCATTATGTTTCAAATTATTGGAATCCTAAGCAAGACTTCTCAAGCAGCAATCCTTATGTTTATGACTCACAAAATCATTTGTATTACCATCACAATCAAGGTCAAGAGTCAAATTTTCAGGTTGCAAGCAGGGATATTTCAGAAAATCAGCAATCACTCAATCAAATGGAGATTATGTTAGAGGACTTCATAAGGCGGCAGGACGAGCAACTTGCAAACTTGGAAAAAATATGTATGAAAGTAGATGTTCCTGGAGCTGGATATCAAGTCTTGGAGGCCAAGCTTTGTTTGCAGTCCAGTCAAGAAGCCCTACAAATCCAATCTGCCCTTCTGAAAGAAGAAATTCAGAAAATAAAGATGGAAATTGAGAAAGAAATGAATGAAGAAAAAGAAGTAGTCATGGAAGTTGAAGTTGAAAAGGAGTCTATCACACTTATAGAACAATTCAAGAAACAAGTTGAAGTTGCAGAAGTTACTGAAAAGGGTACTCCAATGATACTAGCAATGAATCACATTGATGTCCCACTTATAAGGTTCCCATCCAATGAAGAATTAATTCTAGAAGACTCTGATTTTGATTCTTTGGAGAAACTATCAGATACACTCCTTTGTGATGAGGGCTGCAACTCAATTCACTTATTGTCTATCCCTGAAGATGAGTTAACTCCTGCACTCAATTGTCCAGAAGTTCAACTTGAAGAAATTTGCTCCACAAACCATCATGGATCAGTGAAGAATATCAACATCTTAGGGTCAAAGATGAAGAAACATTAAAAGAAAAGAAGTGGCCTGAACTTGAAGTAAGCACTAATTCATTTGAAGTCATTCAGAGTTCCAAAGTATCACCCATCTCATTTTCCATTGGGCAACAGGTTATGATAGTAAAGCCACATGATGAGATTGAAATGGCCAAGGAGGATACAAAAGTAGAAGAAATTTCTTTCCAAATATAGGAGGTTGTGGCAAAATTCAAATTTGTAGAAGGAATGGAACATTCAATGAAGGAAGATCATTGTTTGCCTACTGAAAAATGGAACCAAGAGCACAAAGATCTTCCAATAATGCTGCATTTCAATAGGCCAATGAAGAAATGACTGCTTAAACAAGATGGTGATTCAGGAGACAGAGATTCATATATCATACATGAGAAGTTTTGGGATGAGAAGTTAGTAGATTTTTTGTATAATGGAGGAGGGAATCAAACTGAAAAAATAAAGGTCAATCATTGACAAACTAAGTTAGTTCCATACTTGATTAGTGAAGCTGTCCACAGATTGAACTCTCTACTTGACTACATCATACTATTTAAACTTCCTTGATATAAAGAGTTGTAACAATGTCTAGCCAAAGACATTAAAGAAAGGTACTTCTTGGGAGGTAACCCAAGTCATCTTACACTTAACTTTTCTGTTTTGCAGGAATAAAGAAGGGATGAATAAGATCCATCCATAAATTGACAAGAAGGGAGTACCCCGACCATTAATTTTCATTCTTCTCATTGAATTCCTAATGACAAATAATATAATCTTTTCTCTCCTACTGAATTCATCATGTTAATGTCTAAATCATCATGCATATCAGTTGTCCCAATCCACCTTAGTTGAATTTCAGTGTTGATTTAGTGAATCACATTGCCTTGTTGAATTGTGCATCTAAAAATTTGATATTGAATACCCCACTGATCTCTCTTGTTTCTCTGCAGGATTAGATGAAATTCATGAAGAATGGAACACTTGAACACTTAGATTGAGATGCAAGACCCATTGGAAGGGACCAAATGCAAATTCTATATATTTCATACCCTTCCAACCCTCTCCCTTGCCTTAACTTTCCAACACTGTGAACAGTGTTGAGGCTAAGCTTGGGGGAGGAAACCTGGTGCTTTTCTAACATTTACACTATGTTTTCAATTGATTTTAATGTCCATATATCATTTATCACTAGGTTATCAGTAGATTTTGCAAGTTATCATTGATTATCACTCGGTTATCACAAGTTATCAGTAGTTATCACTAATCGAGTCCAATTCAAGTTTTACCTTTATTTTGACTCTAAAATGGGTGAAATACATTATATGACAGATAGTACACTCCAATACCAAGTGGTCAACTTGGCCATTAGTCTTGTTTCTTTAATTGGCTATTCAATTCAGATGCATTTGAATCAATTTTCAACTGATTTTTTTCTTTTTGTGGGTCACATTAACTGATACTTATGAATTGAATTAGTAAATCAGATGTCTAGAAGGGAATCAAGATTCTTGCTGTCATGTTAAATAGGAAAACTTAATTTTTTGGATAAAGAGATCTAAACTATACTTGAATTTGAACTATTGCTCACTTCATGAACAGGATAGAAAAATGAGAAAAAGAAAAAGTAAAAAGTTGCATGCATGCATAAAAAAAAGAAAGAGAGCAAAACTTTCAAAGGAATCTCTCTTCAATGCAAAAAGAAAAAAAAAAGGAGAGCAAAACTTCCAAAGGAATCTCTCCTAAAGAAAGCATGAATAAAAATCAAGCCTTGACCTATTTACTTGCATTCCATGAATTAAGGTCAGGTGTTAAACCTGTTTAAGCAATGAAAATCTGTTCATGAAGGGATTTTTAGTTCAACCTTGTAGTAAAATTGACAATTCCTACAATTCAGACATGTTATTGTTAGTACTTCTTCCATGGCTTAAATTTGCTTTAGCCTCAGTGATTTCCTAGCTAGAAATTGAGTTTTTGGAAAGATTGAAGTGTTGACAAAGTGGAAAACTCATTGGATTCAATTCAGCTGACTTTTACTTCATTTGTGGACTTTTAATTCAAGTTTGTCCTTAATTTCTGAATGTTTTGCTTGAAGACAAGCAAAAGGCTAAGCTAGGGGGAGTTTGATCACTAGCTGATCAATATAGTTTTTTATCCCATTTTAGATGCATTTCACCCCTATCGAGCCCCTAAATTGCCCAACTTTTGGCCATTATGTTTGAAATGCATGGATTGTGATAACTAGTTGATATTCCTCGTTTTATACTTAATTCCATATGCATAGAGGTTCTGAAATGCTAAAATCCATAAATATTTTAATTCTATGCCAAGTTATCATTTTTAGGACAAGTTATCATTCCAATAGACCAAGTTATCATTATTTTGAGTGATATGATTTTCAATGATTTTCTTGCCCTAAATTCATCACTATCATGAATAAATCATATTTGGATGGTCATATCTCAACTTGTGCAAAATTTTAAGTCCATTTGAACAAGTTATCATTTTTCCAATGCCAAGTTATCGTTAAAGGGCAAAACTATCATTTTGACATGCAAAACTATCAATTTTGCACAAAGGCCTTAGGCAATCATTATATTATTGTCCTAACTCATTGTTGTTCAAATTTGATCATATTTGAATAACCACAACCAAAGTTATGACAAGTTATCATTTTTAAGGTAATTAAGTTATCGTTTTGGCACTCAAGTTATCATTCTTATGAAATCTTATCTATATTTGATTTCTGACCTCATTCACTTGCCATCATACTCCCTTTTTTGCCTTCAATGCTCTGAACCATTCATATTTGATCATTTTCCAAGATTTATGCAAAGTTATCATTCCGGGTTCTCAAACTTATCATTTTAATTACTGATTTCACATCTTCATAACACCAGATTTTATTTGATGTTTGAGCTGACCCTGGTGGCTTTTCTTATCCTTATTTGTTCATTTCCTATTTGCGGATTTTGATGCTTGGTGTTCTACCTCTTCTAGCAAGGAAAACAAAATGTATAAAGGTGGAAAAAGGTGGGGGACCACTTCAAAAAGCTGCTGATTTTTGCAACTGGAATGTCAAGACTGGACAGGTGGCTCACATCAAAGGCTAAGGGACATCTAGATGCTGATCTAAGGGTGATTAAAGGCCATATATAAACTGAAGAAACCCTGAATCAAAGAAGGGGTCGGCCATTGCAAGAAGGGAGGAATAATTGATGCTGAATTGGAGTGGAAGGAGCTGAAGGGTTGCTGATTTCTGCAAAACAGCCTTCAAAAATCAGGATGATCTCCTTTTATTCTTCAATCTATTTTGTATCAAACTTTGTAATTATGAGGAGCTAAACTCCATGTCTCCTAGGATATGATAGTAGTCTAGATTAATTGTGGATGGATATGGACATTTCTGATTTTCTGCACTGATTTCTCATTTTCTGGTTTTCTGATTCCTGCTTCTGCATTCAGAACTCATCTATTTTTGTCCTACTCTTGACATTGTATGATCTTGCTTATATCTACAACTGAGAGGTTGTTTTATGATCTGTTCTTGATTCAGAAATGAAACAAGAATCAATGACAAGTTCTAGGTCCAAATCTGATTTAGGAATCTGATTTCTGTTTTCCTACATTTTGAATTTCCTGAATTCTAATTTTCTGAGTCAATTGAATCTGATTGTCATTTGGAAACTGAATTAACTGAACTGAGAAGTTATCATATGTCCCAATCTTGTTCAGAAATGAATTGAGAAGGTTGACATTCTTATGATTCAATTTTGTAATCACCATTAGCTTTTCTATTTTTTATGAATTGCTAATTTTTGGTTTCCTGAAATTTCTGAAATCTGATTGCTATTGTTAAGCCCCACTTTAATCCACCATTGAGAGATGGTTTTAAGGCCTTCCTTAAAATTCAGAGATGAGCCAAGGAGCAATGACAATTTCTGATTTCCCAACTTGAGATTCTATGCATATTGGTTCCAATTATCTAATGTTAAGTGTGGACTTCATTTTTAATTATAGCTGAGAGGTTGAATCAAAGTTCTCTTGTAGTTTAGAGATAAACCAAGGAACACTAGCATTGAAATTAGATTGATTTCATCCCTGTTTAGTTTATTGAAGTATTCCTTTCATTTTCAAAGTGCAATCTAGAAGTTATCATTCAGATTTTTATTGAATTGCCAAAAAAATCAGCAAGTGACTTGAATTGAACTTTATGATAACTTGGTTTTCAGTGACGATTCTTTTCTAATCCAACTTGGCTAACAATCATATGACAATATATTATTTAGTTCTGGTCTAATTGAGTTGTGAAAACAGCCATATTGAAAGTTGAATTGGATTTGACTAAAAAAAATGATAACTTATCCATTTCCATCCATAACTAATTTAGATGAACCCCAACTCCTAGGAAGACCTTCCTCATTGATAGATAAACTCATTTTAGCCTCTAAATTAGCATTTGCAATCCAGTTTAATTAACTTTTCAGCAATCTACAACAAGTTATCATTCTGCATTTCTAAAAAGAAAAAAAATATGTTTTCACTTCCTTTAAAAATTTGTTTTTGCCACTTTAAATAGGATTAGTCTAAATTATTTTTAGGTAGTCTAGGACTTCAAATCACTGTGGATACGACATTTAGGGTTACTACAATTGATCTGTGCACTACAATAGAGAGTGAGTTAGGGAGTTGAAACAAAAATTGGAAAAATTGACTTTTGACCCAAAATTCAGCAAGTTATCATTCAACCCCTCAATTTCACTTATCAATATTTGATCAAATAATCGTTCATGAGGTAAAATCTTAGAATGTTATAGATATGACCTCATTCGTAGAATAAATCGCCAAATCAAATCTTAAAAATAAAAATTCAGCACACGACCGATTGACCCACCAGTCGATCGGCTATGGAGATCGATCGATTGATATCAAGCGGAAGAAATGTCAAAACTATATCGTTCGATGGTTCGGTTGATGGCCCAGTTGTTGCACTAGTCGATCGATCAATACATGAATGGATTTCAGAAAAGATGAGACTACACCGATCGACGTTCCGATCATTGAACTAGTCGACCGACCAAGAGAGAACACATTCAAAAAATATCAAAACTGTATCAATCGAAGGACCGGTTGACTGGACAGTGCATAAAATTGTAGACATTGCACAACGGTCAAATTGACCGGTCGACCGGCCCATTTAAGTGGTCGACCGGTCCTAGAGTCAAATGAACAGTAATGATTATTTTTTAAGAGAAAATTGTGAAAGAATTTTTGGACGAATTTTCATCTGTAGAAGCCTATAAAAGAAGTGTCAAAGCCCGAAGAAATAATCATCCAAGCAAATACGAATAATCTAAAGTCCTTTCAAGTTCTTAAGCCCAAAATTACAAATTTTTCCCTTTTCTCTTCTAAGTTTTGAGCGTGAGAAAAAATTTATAAAAAAAGAGAGTTAGAGGGAAACATTGTTTCTGATCTAATGAAGTTGAGAGCTCTTTCTAAGAAGAGGTATGCATTGTCTCTTGAGCAGAAAAGAAGGCATGTGATGTAAAGAGGGTTGTTCTCTTTCTTTAAAAAAAGAAAAAGATAGTAAATCTCCAATAGTTTCGAGGTCGAGAAGTCGGAGTGAAAATGTAGGCCGAAGAGTTGAGGCCGAACCTCGTCAACATATCGTGTCTCTTTGTGTTTGCTCTTTATCTTTCACTTACTCCTTATCATTATTTGTTTGTGATCATTTTTATTGATTTTTCAAAAGTAATTTTACGAAAAGATTTTTATACACCAATTCATCCTCCTCCCCTCTTGGTGCTTTCGATCCTACAGGTCCATATCCTTTCTCTTACCTTGGGGTTAACATCTCCTTACAAATACATACCTATCAAGGCTAAAAAAACCCATCATGGATAGAATCTCCAAAAGAATTTCAGGATGGAAACAACTACTCTTAAATGAAGCTGGTAAAGCTACCCTAATAAACTATGTACTTAATTCTATACTTGGCTACCTATATGGCCAATGGCATTCTAGAAGCTATTGGGAAGCATAAAATTTTTTCTTTCTAGGACCCGAGTGGAGGTGAACGTGGGACTCATCTTATAAATTGGGAAACTATTCAATTATCCAAAATGTATGGAGGTCTTGGCATAAAGAATCTAACTCATATTAGAACCTCTTTACTTACTTGCCAAAAGAGTCCTTGATCTCCTAAACAAGAAGAATACTCCATGAGTACAATTAGTCACACACAAATATGATTAGGTGCACTCCCCCTCCCCCCAGTTTGGGGATGGAAAGTAATTCTCCATACCATGGATCACATTAAACTTGGACTTCAAATTCAAATTGGAAATGGTGCCACACATCAGTATTCTTGGACCCATGGATCTTGTTGGGTCAAAGTTTTAGTGATATATAAAATTATATTTTGATGATACAAACCTTGAAAGATTAAAGTTAAAATACTGAAAAAGTTTAAAGAAAAAGAGATAACTTTATGCGCTACGCTTTGATTAAACAATTGACTATGATTTTATTAGATTTTGAATAAATCATAAATATCAAAGTTGTAGAGAATCTTATTAGCTATCTATAAAATCCAAAATTATCTAATTTGGATAACTGTGCAAAAAAGTATATTCAAAATAGTACCGGTCGATCAACTTTCCGATCGTAGTAAAGAAGGCTGATCGACAATACTAGTCGACCAAATGGAGATGTCGGTCGATCAATCCAAAATTAGTTTACGCTGAGACAATATCGGTCGGCCTACCGGTCGGCAGTCTGGTCAACCGACCATGGGCAGAAACTGAAAAAATGAGCACAACGGTTGTCCATTGCTGAAATGAACAATAACGGCTATATTTCAAGAAGAAAATGTGGAATAAATTCTAGATGAATTTTTCACATACTAGAGTCAATAAAAGGAGTGTTAAAGCCGAAAGCACTCATCCAAACATTGAAGCAAAACTTTAAAAAATCAAAAGAAGATAATTTCTTTTGAAGTTATCATTTAGAGTTTTATTTCTTTCTCTCTTCTCTTCTTGTGAGTGTTCTATTGTCAAAGAGAGAAATAATTTTCCAGAAAGATTGTGAGGGATCCTGTGTAAAAGAAATTCTAAATCTTACCTCTTGCGTTAGAGAAAAGATTAATTTATTAGGAGGAGAGGTTGCCTTGCCTCTCGAAGCGAAATACAAGTAGTTGTAAAAGACTTTCTGAATAAGGAAAGTGCTAGTGGAATTTTCGACGATCTCGAGGTCGAGAAGATGGAGCGGGAACGTAGGCCAAGATGTGGCCGAACCTCGTCAACAACCACCCGTGTTCATTGTGTTTAATTTCTCTCACTCTCTCTCCCTCTCATATTGTGTTTATAATCTAAATTGCAAAGGTTTTAAGAATCGATTTTAATCTTCCGTGTCGATTTTTGTGAAATTAATTTTTTGAATTGAACACCAATTCACACCCCCCTTGGTGTCCTTTGGGATTCTACAGATCTTTCCAACCCTCTTGCATAGATGCCTACATACATCAATGTCAATCTGATATCTTACTCCATGAAGGTGAATGAACGTATTTGTAATAATTGATGGAACTCTGGATTCCTTACTGACATGTTTGGTCCTGAACTTTTAAACTGTATAAGTGCTATTTATTTATCTTTCCAAGCCTGGCAATGGGTGAAGGATATCCATGGAGTTGCTAAAGCAAACTCAGTCTATAAATTCATTGTAGACAAGCTTTTACCATCAACTTTGCCTAGAAGGTCTGCTTGGAATGTTCTGTGGCAGATCAAAGTTGCACAAATAATTTACATTTTCCTTCGAGGTTGAGAAGTCGGAGTGGGGACATAAGCCGAAGAGTTGAGGCTGAACCTTGTCAACATATCATGTCTTTTTGTGCTTGCTCTTTATCTCTCACTTAAGCTTTATCGTTATTTGTTTGTAATCATTTTTATTGATTTTTTGAAAGTAATTTTGCGAAAAGATTTTTATACACCAGTTCACCCCTCCCCCTCTTAGCACTTTCGATCCTACAGGTTCATATTCTTTCTCTTACCTTGGGGTTCACATCTCCTATACAAATACATACCTATCAAGGCTCAAAAAACCATCATGAATAGAATCACCAAAAGAATTTCAGGATGGAAACAACTACTCTTAAATTAAGCTGGCAAAGCTACCTTAATAAACTATGTACTTAATTCTATACCTGTGTATGTCCTGAGTTCTACCTATATGGCCAATGGCATTCTAGAAGTTATAGAGAAGCATAACAAATCTTTTTTTTGGGACCCGGGTGGAGGTAAACATGGGACTCATCTTATAAATTGAGAAACTATTCAATTACCCAAAATGTGTGGAGGCCTTAGCATAAAGAATCTAACTCATATTAGAACCTCATTACTTACTTGCCAAAAGGGTTCTTGATCTCCTAAGCAAGAAGAATACTCCATGGGTACAATTAGTCACACACAAATATGGTCAAGTGCACCCGTGGACTCCCCTCCCCCAATCTACAGAATTCTCAGTTTGGGGATGGAAAGCAATTCTCCATACCATGGATCACATTAAGCTTGGACTTCAAATTCAAATTAGAAACAGATGCACACATCAGTATTCCTAGACCCATGGATCTTTTCAACTCCTTTTGCATGGATGCCTGCATACATCAATGTTAAATCATATATCTTACTCCATGAAAGTGAATGAACTTATTTGTAATAATTGTTGGAACTCTGAATTACTTATTGACATGTTTGGTCCTGACCTTTTAAATTGTATTACTGCTATTTATTTATCTTTCCAAGCCTGTTATGATACTTAGCAATAGGTGAAGGATACCCATGGAGTTGCTAAAGCAAACTTAGTCTATAGATTCATTGTGGACAAGCCTTTACTACCACCCTTGCATGGAAGGCCAGCTTGGAATGTTATGTGGTAGATCAAAGTTGCACCAAAAATTTACATTTTCCTTTGGACATTATTACACAAGAGATTTCCCACATCTGATGTAATCTTATGTTTTATTCCCTCATGTAACCCCTCTTGCAAACTCTGTGATTATCATCTGGAAACTGTGGAGCATCTCTTCTTTTTGTGCCCTTTTTCTTCCTCTTTATGGTCTATTGCCCGATCTAAGTTGAATTTTAGGTTTGAACTCCTCCCTTAATGGCATACGAGTTCCTGGCTGAATGAAGGTTCCTTGTTGAGTCCTAGTTCAAAAATAAAATTGAGATCAATGATGCGAGAATTGGTAACAATATATGCTAGCAAGTGCACTAGTCGATCAAGTGATAAAGTGTAAGAGTAGAGTGTCAAACCCACGAGGAATTAACTTACTTAACTAAACGAATCTCAGAGGCTAATAAGATATGACATAAAGTTTGGGTAAAAAGAAGTTGCAGAAAATAAAATTTCAAAAAGTAAAGATTAAAACTAAATTAAACTAATCTAATCTATTGATGCATAGGGCTTAGATGATAAACGAAATTATAGACAAACCGAATTGACCAAAGATGACAAGTTAGTTTCTAACAACGGATTAGAGTCTACTCAAATTATTAATTTTCACTTAGGATCAATCAATCTATATTAATTCAAATTAGATTAAGACTATTCCATCATGGATCATAATCTAATCAAACATGAGATTAAAATGCATTAAAATGTAGTCTCTAAACTATTATCACCCATAACATGATAATGATTAATAGACCACACAACTAATATTCCTTCAAGGATCTTATTAGTTGTGATATGCAATACTTGGACTTAAAAATCAAGAATCAATTTCACAGAAAATCATGTAATCAAAAGTAACTACTCTTATAAGGATAATAACTAACTAAAGAAGATAATTAATCTCTGGAAAAAGCATTAATAATAGCATGCATATTCGAAAGAAAACTAAACTATAATTAATTATGAAATAAGGTTTAACAGTTTGCCTTTAACGATTAAAACTATTACACAAGTCTTAAACAGAAAAAAAACTAAATTATCTGAATTACAAAAGATATAAAGATGTATAAACTAAGCCTAAAATCATCCCAACATTAAGTAGAACAGATAATACTCTTCGGGAATCACCGATGAACTGTCGTTGAATTCTCGTCTTGAGTCGATCCAGCAGAAATCTTTTCAACGATCCTTCTAAGTCTTCTCACGTTCTTGGCTATGAAGAACGTGTTGTAGGCCTTAGCATCCCTAGCATGCTCTCTTCTGGCTGCAGAAGGCCTCTATTCATAGGGGTTTGAGTTTTCATGTGATCAGAGAAGAAACGAAAAGTTTTTCCTATTCAAAACAAGGAAAATTCGGAGTTGAATTTGTTCTGAAATTTTGGCCTGAGATTTGATCCATAATATATTTCCAAATTATCCTAGGATCATATAATATGAGTAGGAATCTTTGTGCACTTCAAATTGTTCCAAAAATTCATCTCAAACCCAAAATCGGGCTTCATCATGGGCGGTTATGGCGATTTAATGGCCTAAACAAAGTTCGAATCGAAATGAAAATGGGTTTTCACGGACTGTGAGAGGGTTTTCACGACCCTTACAGTGTTGAAAACATGAATTTCATGGCCCGTGAAGGCCTGGTCACGGCCGTGACTCGGGCTGATTGAAAAATCCCATTTTAACGGTTGAAATAAATTTCCACGGCCCGTTAAATGTCCATCACGGCCCGTTAAAGTAGCATTTCAGCCTTGCTTCACTATTTTTCACTTTCTAGCTCTGTTTCAACTCTGATTTGAGTGTGGTTTTCTCCGTTGACTTCGTAATTTAATTTTCTTGCTTTCTAGAAATAAAAAATAACATTTGGATATATTTTAATTTTTGTAAAATTAATGTAAATAAGCCCATAAAATGATGCATGCTATTAGAAAATAATTCGAAATGAGATTAAATGCATGTCTAATTATATGTTATATTTTGCATGCATCAAACTCCCCCAAGCTCAGATATTTGCTTGTCCTCAAGCAATCTTCAAGGCAAAGTTCCAACCAAGAAGGTCAATCATCGCTTTCACCCTGTTAGTCAATTATGTTTCTTAGCACTAGATTTTATACATCGATCGTCAAAGTATCTTACCATCATTCCAATGATCCAGCTTTGTAGAATTTCCAAATATTAGACATATTTAAACTCATTCAAGTTCAGCTCATGCAAGAAAACATACAGTCCATCAAATAAGAGTCTCAATATTGAAAACATAAGTGCATACTGAGCTTATGTATTTTCACTTTAAAACTTCTTATATTTTCATTCATAATTTTTTTCTTTTGTTGATTTGGTACTTATGTGCTTCTCCATATTGCACAAGGTGGTCTATGTAACGGGCTTTCGATCGACGGATTCCAGAGCAATTACCCTTAAGTCGCCAGGCAAGAATCCCCTATGGATCTAATCATCCGGACACACCAAGGTTCTGGATAACACTTTTGTACTTTTTTATTTTATTTTGTTGGGGTTCAACTAACCCTCTTATCTCATTTCATACTTTATTTTCTTTTTTTTACTATAAGCTCAATAAACACTTATATGTTCAACAAAGAGGCAATTATTATCAAGACTAAATAAAAACAAAAGAAAGAGCATCAACAAGAATTTGTCATCCAAATATTCATATTTCTACTTAGCAATATTCACTTTCCAAATATCCAATACTAAGGCGATAAAAGATAAAATAATAGTGCTTCGAATTTCGTTAATTAGCATGATGCCCTTGAATAATGTTTGAAAATATGAAAATATTAAGACATGAGAAAGAATGATATAATTTTTGAGATGATGTAAATCAAATATGCAAATAATAAATAAAACACGATAAGAACGTATGCATGTATTGCAATATAAAAAGATAAGCATGATGCATGAAAATTCAAACTTCCCCAAACTTGAACTCAACACTGTCCTCAATGTTGAAAATAAAATTCAGAAAAGGAAGTCTAAAAATAATAAAGAAATAATAAAAGGAGGAATTGAAAAGAGAGAACCTGATATTTTCCAATGTGGTGGATGTGGAAGCCGAAGAAAGAAGCCAGTATATGTATCAGATGTCTGGAGTTTCCAAGTTTGAATAGCCTATGCATTGCTCAAAGGTGTTACAGGCCTAGAATGCAAGGAGTGCTGTCGATCCTTCTACTTCTCGAACTTTTGAAAGAAAACACGGCTCATTCCATGAATGTAATGGGCTGGTCTTCTTTGTTATTAAAGTCATCGAATGTTGTTGGAGTTGCAATGGAGTTCGCCGGCGTGACTAATTGGGGCGCGCGCTGACTTTTCTCCTTCAATCCTAGCCGGTGGTGCAGATCGGCCGGCGATGGTGCTTCAATGATGACAGCATGGGCGAAAGGTGTCGGCCGATCATGGATTAGAGAGGAGGTCGATGCGGCGCTACTACTGTCATCGGTCGGAGAGAAAAAGAGGGGCGGCACTAGGCTTCGTCGGAGATGAAGATCGTGGCGGTGAGTCGGGCCGAAGCCAGATTGTGTGTGCCGAAGATCGAGGATGACACCTCTGTGAATGAACTGCCGGTGAAAATGATCAAAATGCAGCCGTCAGCGTCGAATCTGTGATTGCACAGAGGTCGCCGGTTCGATGGGCATCGCGTAGGACGATCTGGTTGTCAGAGAAGATGATTGGAGCGCTGGTGCCGCTCGGATGATGGGCCGTGAAGGAGCAGCGTCACGAACTGCATATAAAGATCAAAATTGAGAGGGACGTGAACAAGATCTCCCAGGGCGTGAGGATGGATATGAGTGGCCATGTATGCTGTTGAGAAAGACAACTTGCATTTCTCACGGCCCGTTAAATAGTAATAACGCCCCGTGAAAATAATGCTTAACGACTCATAAAAATGTGTAAGGTCATGAATCGAGTAGGATGTATGCCGACAGGACTTCGGAAGTCACTTATAGTCCGTGAGATATATTTAACGACACGTGATACTTAGGTGCGTACAATGTTGAATTAATTGTGAGATCCGTAATATTATTCTAACGACCCGCGAAAATGTATAATGATTTGTAAAAAAAATCAGCAGGGTCGTGAGTTGAGCAAAATGTCGTGCGCAGACTAGGTAATTCACTTACGGGCCGTGATTCTTATCTAATCACCCGTGAAACCCATAAGATGTGAACCTAAACCTAATATGAGACCCATGAGAAGCCTATAACGACCCGTGACCAGTCAAGTATTAGTATACGGATGTCCTGTGAGAGGACTCTAATGACCCATGATAATTAGTGAATACTTACTTATTGATCCGTGAAGAACGTGTAACGACTTGTAAAGGATAAAAGGATGCATTCTAAACCTACCATGTGTCCCGTGACAACTTGGTAATGCCTTGTGGAACTTGAGATAGTTACTGTGACCCTCATGATGGATGGTGCATGACCCGTAAGTATAGAAATAACGCCCGTGATATGTAAATGACGGTCTGTGACACATTTTTTTCTATATTTATTTCTTAGGTTGGACCTGCAAAGTTGGAAGATTAGTTCAAAATAAAAATAAAAACAACTAATAGAGATAAAATAGATAAGTTAAGGAACTAAATTAAGTAAGAAAATAACTAATCTAATCAACTAAAAAAATAGAATCCAAATTATGAGATAAAAGTGAGAGATTAGTTCTAATTTAAAGTCATTAGCTTGATTATGATATGCATGTGCTAAGACTAAAATAAGATGATTGATTAGAATAAATATATGAATTTGCAATTAAGGAACAATCTCACCGAGATATTTTGATGTGATCGTGAATGTTCGATGTGGTGTGGCTCAACGCGTGTAGTGGTGGATGATGCCCAATGTCTCCATCCTTGGTCTATTGCCCGATCTAAGTTGAATTTTAGGTTTGAACTTCTCCCTTAATGGCATATGGGTTCCTGGCTGAATGAAGCTTCCTTGTTGAGTCCCAGTTCAAAAATAAAATTGAGATCAATGATAAGAGAATTGGTAACAATATATGCTAGTAAGTGCACTAGTCGATCAAGTAATAAAGTGTAAGAGTAGCATGTCAAACTCACGAGGAATTAACTTACTTAACTAAACGAATCTTAAAGGCTAGTAAGAGATGATATAAAGTTTGGGTAAAAAGAAGTTGCAGAAAATAAAATTTTAGAAAGTAAAGATTAAAACTAAATTAAACTAATCTAATCTACTGATGCATAGGGCTTAGGATGATAAACGAAATTATAGACAAACTGAGTTGACCAAAGATATCAAGTTAGTTTCTAACAACGGATTAGAGTCTACTCAAATTATTGATTTTCGCATAGGATCAATCAACCTATCTTAATTCAAATTAGATTAAGACTATTCCGTCATAGATCATAATCTAATCAAACCTGAGATTAAGATGCATTAAAATATAGACTCTAAACTATTATCGCCCATAATATGGTAATGATTGATAGATCACACAACCAATATTCCTTCAAGGATCTTATTAGTTGTGATATGCAATACTTGGACTTAAAAATCAAGAATCAATTTCACAGAAAATCATGCAATCAAAAGTAACTGCTCCTATAAGGATAATAGCTAACTAAAGAAGACAATTAATCTCTGGAAAAAGCATTAATAATAGCATGCATATTCGAAAGAAAACTAAACTATAATCAATTATGAAATAAGGTTTAACTGTTTGCCTTTAACGATTAAAACTATTACACAAGTCTTAAATAGAAAAAAAACTAAATTATCTAGATTACAAAAGATAGAAAGATGTATAAACTAAGCTAAAATCATCCAACATTAAGTAGAACAAATAATACTCTTCGGGAATCACCGATGAACTGCCGCTGAATTCTCGTCTTGAGTCGATCCAGCAGAAATCTTTTCAACGATCCTTCTGAGTCTTCTCACGTTCTTGACTATGAAGAACATGTTGTAAGCCCTAGCATCCTTAGCATGCTCTCTTCTGGCTGTAGAAGGCCTCTATTTATAGTTTGAGTTTCTATGTGATCGGAGAAGAAATGAAAATTTTTTCCTATTCAAAACAAGGAAAATTCAAAGTTGAATTTGTTCTAAAATTTTGGCTTTGTCAAACTCCGAGATTTGATCCATAATATGTTTTCAAATCATCCTAGGATCATATAATATGAGTATGAATCCTTGTGCACTTCAAATTGTTCCAAAAATTCATCTCAAACTTGAAATTGGGCTTCATCACGGGCGGTTATGGTGATTTAACGGCCTAAACAGAGTTCGAATCGGATTGAAAATGAGTTTTCACGGACTGTGAGAGGGTTTTCACGATCCTTACAATGTTGAAAATATGGATTTCATGGCCTATGAAGGCCTGGTTACGGCTGTGACTCAGGCTGGTTGAAAAATCGCATTTTAACGGTTGAAATAGATTTTCACGGCCCGTTAAATGTCCATCAGGCCCGTTAAAGTAGCATTTTCACTATTTTCCACTTTCTAACTCCGTTTCAACTCCGATTTGAGCGCGGTTTTCTCCGTTGGCTTCGTAATTCAATTTTCTTGCTTCCTAAAAAATTAAATATAACATTTGGATAGATTTTCATTTTTGTAAAATTAATGTAAATAAGCCCATAAAATGATGCATGCTATTAGAAAATAATTCGAAATGAGATTAAATGCATGTCTAATTATATGTTATATTTTGCATGCATCAATCAATCCTAACCTTTTATTTTTGGGGTATCTGGTCTGTCCGGAATGAAGCTTTGTTTAGATCCAAGCCAGCAATTGTTGGATCGGTTTGGAAGACAGCCTTGTCTAATTACATTGAATATGCTAATTAAATGCTAGGTACTTGAGACATCTCACCCCAAGGCCACCTGTTGGCCCAGTGGAAACTCTTGCTGTGGGGTGGAAGAAACTAAATAAGGATGGATCTCTCAATGACAAGGGGAATGTTGGGGATATAGGCTTCATTATTCGCTCTCACGATTCCTCTTTCCTTGTTGTAGGTGCTCTTGCGAGGAGAAGTAATTTGGCTCTAGAGATTGACGCACATGCTATCTTGGAGGGCGTCAAGCACAGCATTCAGCACGGAATTTGCATAATACACATTGAATCAGACTCCCAAACTCTTGTGCGGATTCTGAATGGCGGCTCTAAATCGTCATGGACCATCGACAGATTATTTCAGATATTAGTTCCTTACTATTATCTTTTGCTCACTAGAAAATGTCGCATTGTAACTGAAAAACCAATGCATTATTTTGCGCATTTTGCACGTAGTTCATATCATGACATTTTTGGGAGGATTCCCCTATTGTGGAGGTCATCCAGTATAACTTTTCTTAAAAAAAGATCGATCAATAGTTGGAGTATGCTTTTGATCTTTTGCTTAAAGATTAATTAAATAAATAACTTTACATTTTTCAATTATTCATTTATTTATTCATTTACATAAGTTATTATATGCAAATTAGAAATTACTCCGTATTTAAATTTAAATAAAATATTTAGAGAATTAAATAACAAGGAATCAAAATTTAAATTTTGGTTCGAAAAGTAAAAAAAGTAATTTTATAATTTTTTTTATTTTAGGAATTTGTTTTACCGAACTAAAACATCACATAAACTTTATTAAAAATATTGCATGTCTTCACATAGGAATAATAATTGAAACTTTATTTTTTTGAATTTTATATTTTTTAAAATTATATTTTTATGGTTTAGACGATTTTTTGTCATTTTCTACTGTATAACACTTTGAGTTACAAATCATGTCTTAACACACATATTATATTGCTAATATAATATTAACTCATATGATTATATGCTAATTAGATTTGTGATATTATTATAACTTTTATTATGATTAACCGGACTTGTTTTCCTACTTGTCGGGGTGTTACATTTGCATTAGCATTTGATACCACAAGTAAAAGAAAACAAAATATTTTAGGATAAAGTCGTTATCTGACATAAGATAAAGTCGTTATATGAAATAAGATAGTGATGGCCTATTTAACGTCAAACTGAACAATTCAAGGAAACAAATTAATCTTCAATAAAATTAATATTTGATTTTGATTGTAGATATAATAATGATGTTTATATGTACAAAATTACTCCCTACAGTTGAACATGGGTCTTTTTTTTTCATCTTTGCCATAAAATTGCCGAAATTATGTTCTTATGCATAGCCTAAAATGCTAAAACACACTACAAGAACAATTACCATTTTGCGACGGATTTTGCGACGGAAATTTTTTCGACAGAATTTTCAACGATTATAACCATCAAAAATAAAAATAATAAATTATATAATTTATTATTTTATTATTTTATTTTTTGACGATTAGGAACGTCGATATTTTCAACGGATATCCATCCGTCGCAAATTTCGATGGAATTTCCGAAGGTTACAACTGTCAAAAATAAAAATAATAAATTATGTAATTTATTATATTAATATTTTATTTTTTGAGGATTAGGAACGTCGATATTTCTGACGGTCATAACCGTTGGTAAATATATAATAATATAATATGAGGAGTATTTTATTAATATAATTAGTGACAGTCCAAACCATCATAATTTTCGACGGTTCCGATCGTCGATAATAATTAGCGATAGTTCAAATCATCGGTAAAATAAAAAATAAATATTATATATAACTAAATATAGTATTTTATTTTTATAATTAAATAATTTTTAACAGTTTCGACCATCGGTAACTTTAAAAATAATATAATATAAGGAGTTTTTTATTAATATAACATATTACCGACGGTTCGGACTGTCGGTAAACTAAAAAAATAAATATTATATACATGTAAATAATATTTTATAATTATAATTAAATACTTTCCGATGGTTTCGATCGTCGATAACTTTAAAAATAATAAAATATACATTCATATATATCTTTACTAATTTTCTGACGGTCATGACCGTCGGTAATTAAAAATACTCTCCCGTCGCTCCTTTTTTCGTTTTCCCGCTTCCCAACTTTCTATCCTATATATGTACTTTTACTTTCTCACTCTCCATTCTCCACTTCTTTCCCTCTCTCCTCTCTCTCTGCATCTCCTATTTTGCCGATTCGACTCGCCGGCGACCTCCCGGCCAGCGACCCTCGCCCTATCGGACGACGACCCGCCGGTGACCCCTCTCTCTCTCCGGCCAGAATTTGGCCGCGGAGGCCAGATCGGCCGCACCGAATCTGGCCACGGGGCCAGACCGGCCGCTGGCGGCCGAATTTGGTCACCTGGCGATCGGATCTGGTCGCTGACGGCCGGGTCTGGCGTCTGGCCGCCGGATCTGGCGAATTGGCCGCGGGCAGCCGGATCTGGCCGCGGCCCGATCCAACTGCCAAGTGGTCAGATTTGGCCGGCCGCTAATTTTTTTATTTTTTAAAAATTCTTTGTGACGGTTGCGACGATCGCCGAAAGTTTCGACGGTTTGTGACCGTCGAAAGTTTCGGTGGGTTGCAACGACCGTTGAAAGTTTCGGCGGTTTTGATCGTCGAAAGTTTCGACAGTTGCACGACCGTCGAAAGTTTCGACAGTTGCGACCGTCGAAAACTTTCAATAGTTGGAACCGCCGGGGTTTTTGGATGGTTACAACCATCGATACTTCCAACGAATTTTTTTCAACCGTCGCAAATCAATTTGCGACGATTATTTTTCCGACGGATCGATTTCATTCGAAAAATTATCGAAAAGTGTATTACCGACGGTTTTTAGCTGATTACAGATGGTTTTGACCATCTATAATTAGCGTTTTTCTTGTAGTGACACTCGCAAATATGTTTTTGTCATCCTTTTTTTTCGAATTTTTGTAATAAAGGGAGAAGTGAAAAATAATTGGGCAAGTAATGCCACGGTTCATGAATGAATCATACGTACTATTCTATAACGAATATATCTAAAATGAAATATATAATCAAAGGAGGTATAGGATTTCTTCAGTTCAGATAGTGATTGGTCTAACAACAGACTGGAAGATAGGCCTTTATTTTTCTTGCTGCGATCCTGTTCAATGTTAGAACAAAAAATGACAAATAATTTTGCTCAAGAAAGACTCCAAAAGATGTTAATAGTAAATAAGAAGATTGTTTACGAAGAAACACTAATAAAAATTGGCACGGTGCAAGAATGAACTATCTATCAACTACGTACAAGAGCCATATTAAGATATATTGATTTGTGATTAATTGAATCCTACTAATTATCGTCAAATTATTAGTTGATTTTATATGTATTCATCCCTATCTTTTTTAAAAAAAAATTTGTATATGTTTATATTCAAATAGGCGTTGATCACTCAACTCGACTTTGCAGGGAGTAACCTTAAACAATTATGTGAGCTATTGTCTTAGCTCTAACCTATATGCAATTGCCATGACCATGTGGGTTTTCGCCTTTGAATTACATAAACTTATATATTTACATATTTTTTTTACTTAATTATTTCACTTTTGTTTTATATTCCTCGCCCACCTAATTCAACCTTGAATATTCAGAAGCATAGTAGGCACTTGAAAGTTTAATTCAACAAGCGTTCAAACTTGAAGGTTTAAGGTCTACCGTACCGCAGCTAATATTTATTGGAGAAATATGTAATTGATGCTTGTCAACACATTGTTAATATATTTTTATAGATTAGTATTTATGATAATTCACCACTTATAACGATTCTATTTATAAAGAGGTTTAGATATAGCAGATGCTAACAACTGTGTGACTAATATTAGTTTCATATACCAATATTTGTTGTAAAATCCTATTCTCGTTAAAAAGTTATTATTTCTCTATAGGATTCAATGTTACACGTGATTCAAAACCGTCCGATCGCGATCCAATGATAGATATTGGGGCGCCTGTCCATATCGCATCGCATGGTCAAAGTACATCTCGCGAGATTTTCAGTGTCGTGCGACTCTTCTTCTTGTGCCCAGGGCGCCGATGTGAAGCGAGAGAGACTTGGCCATCAGCGACATTGAGAGAGAGAGATCAAGGAGCAAGAGTTATCACGTGATGGCTCGCCCTTCACCTTGTCTCCGACGGCACCAGCGATGGCGTTCAAGAGAGATCACGAAAGAGGGAGAGAGGGGAAAAGCCTCTGATTCACCCTTCGCCCCCTCTCCGACGACGGTGGTGATGTTCGAGAGATCACACGAGAGATGGAGAGAGAGAGGAAAACCTTCAAGAGAGAGAGAAAGGTCCTTTGCACGCAGGGCATTGAGTTCGGCTTTGCACTCGGAACGTCGTCTTCGACATCTTCATCATCGAACTCCAAAAGCACGTCAACGGCAAAGTGAAGTAGGCCCAAAGGAGAAGGTGTCCTTCGCTCTGGCCAGATCGCCGGCCCCGAGATTGCGCACTAGTCTCCACTCCGAGATCCACCGACAGCCTCCAGATCGCAAGAGGGAGGGAGGGAGGAGAGAGAGGGGGGGACCGAGAGAGATCAAGATCGAGATCCATAGAGAGAGGGGGATGTGAGGAGATGACGCTAATGGGGTCAAAAAGGAGAGAGATGAGGGAGAGAGGAAAAATGCAAAATCTCACGAGATGTACGTTGACCAATAGATTCATTGCACGTACACGTTGAACCATTAGATCGCGATCGAACGATTTGAATCGTGCGCAACATTGTGCTGAGCAAAAGTCGCTTTGTATGCCCATTTTACCATATATATATATATATATATATATAACGGATTCAAAATCATGCATGCTTTCTTTTCTTAACTATATGATCAAGGCGGAGGCAGGTGCCTGCATGTGCACACACTGAAAAATTAAAATTAATGTAGTAGCAAATATTGACAAATATGCAAATATGTCTTGGTGGCCCAACCATTTGATGGCCTTAGTTTTTGTCAAAACTTTTTTGGGTTGTAGTTTTTGCACTACACTCTTCATATATAATCTCCTGCCAACACAAAAAATATATCTTACCTTCTCATTTAAAAATTATTACTTCTTGACTCTTTCAATTGTCCAGGTACAAAATGCTTTTTATATTAATATTTTTTGTATTTTTTTGTTATTCTTAATTATATTTTTATTTTCATGAGACTCAAATAATAATTGCAATTCATTATTTTATCTTTTAATATCCTAATTCATTTCTACCTGCAAGATATTTAAATTTCATTATTTTTCATGTGATTGTGCCATGTATAATAAATATTTTATAAATATCAGTACTTATGCAATTATTTTATTTATTTTTGAATAATTAATTTTTCATGTTATTAGCATATTATGCATTATTTATTTGAGGACCCAAAAATATTAATTAAAGAATTCTAACGTATTTATGTTTTATATTATGTTTAATTATTGAATTTATTAGACTAACTTTAATTTAATGTAAATATTTTGAAGTAAATCATGTCATTGGAAAAATATTTAAAAGAAGGCATCCTACTTATGAAAATGATGAAACGAGCGAAAATAGAAATTTAAAAAATGTTATCATTCGAACACTAATTTTTGTTCTGACAGCGAACCCACTCAAGAAGTTGACTGGCTCCACCACTATATATGATATTAATGTAAATCCCATACTTGTTGCATCTGTATGATCTCGACGTCGCCAAGATTTATTTTACGAGAATTCATTGGACGGTGAGACACGAAATTATTAAATGATGAGTTATTAATTATCTCAAAGTCAAAAGCTTAAGCTTTAGCCCATCGAATTTAAAATGAGTTAAATCTTCGCGCGATATGAAGTATATCTTGAGCGCCCTCAAGCACGATCCAAGCCATCTAGATTAGATACTCAAATCAAAGTACACAAAATTGTAATATCATATTGCAAAAATCTTGCGAGATTTTGACATCGCACTCCTTTCTCTCACGTGATCTCTGCAACTCATCTCTCCCCTTTTCTGCATTTTCGTCCCCTTTTTATCTCTGATCGGCAGTGAGGGCAGCGAGGGAGGCCGCGGCGAGGGCCATGAACCTAGAGGCCGCAGTGCCGACGATTGACAACGAGGACGGCCAGTCTGGAAACCATGGCGCCGACTATCAAGCGCGAGGGCTGCTGATCTAGAAGTCGACGATCAAGTGTGACGGCAGCCATCCAGATCGCAAGGTTGAGGTCATGACGATGATCTCTCTCGATATCTCTCTCGGCCATGGTGGCGATCTCTTTTTCTTTCTAGGACTCCGACTACGGCGATCTTTGTCTCCCTCCATCAATCTCTGGCAGTTGGATCGCTGCAACTCAATCTGAGGTCACCCTTCAACCAAGCGAGGGCAAGGATAGAGAGAGGGGATCCGACATCAAATTAGATCTGAACCATTTGATTTGATTTGGATGACTCAGATGGTGTGAACTCAAAGGGCGAAAAGCATATACATTATCTATATATATATATATATAATCAAGATGGGTTGGTAATTCCAATGTTTACATACATAATCTTCAAATTAAACATAGAATCTCAAAAATGATCCGGACAGTAATCATGAACCCATCTACTACCAACATAATAATAATAATAATAATAATAATAATAATAATAATAATAATAATAATAATAATAATAATAATGCCAAATTGCACCCTTTCGTTACAAGTCAATCTCTCGTCTTCCTCACGTGTTCACGTGGTAAGGAAACCGGAAGAAGACAAAAACTAACGCGAAGAGCAGTAGAGAAAGGAAAAAAAAAAGAAAAAAACAAGATAAAAAAAATAACAGAAGAAGAAGGTAGGGGAAAAAAAAGGGGGAAATAAAACGAGGGAACAAAAAATTACGAGAGGGATTGACGTCGGCTCCAATCGATCGAAACGCGAGGGTTTCTCTACTTCTCTGTCTTCGCGCTCCTTCGGTCGATCCGCCACCCCCCACCGCGCGCTAGGTCTCCGATTCGTTGTTCCTCGCCTCCCTCTCGGTAAGTCTCCGGTTACGGGCGATCGATTACTTTCGCTCCGCTCGATTCTTCGCAGCATAAATTTGCCGCTTTTGTCCGCTTTGCAGGGTTCGGCGAAATCTTTCGGATCCCTGCTCGATTTGGCTCCGACGACGCCTTGTCGGCCCCGACCGGAGTCCCAAGTTCGTGCTGGGATCGCAGATCTGCTAGGGATTTTTTCTCATCGGTGTCTGTCGGAGGCCGCGAGATATCGTGAGTTTTGGGAAGTTTCTGTCGCGCGTTTATTGGGTATCGGAAGAATTTCGGATGCCGTTGCGTTTTCTAGAGTTGGGGGCTTCGGAAAATTCCTGAAAGAGAAGTTTTGATTTTTCGCGGTCTTGATAAGGCTTCCGGAATCAGATGGCATCATCTTCGAATTCCTTCCTGGCGGAGGACCAGACCGACGAGGATTTCTTCAACAATCTCGTGGATGATGAGTTCGCCGTTGAGGGATCTAGTGCCGGTGCCAAAGAGATGGTGAGGGAGCTCTCTAATCTCAGCCTTGGTGACGTTGGCACCTCCGTGGAGGATTTTGGTGACACGTCCGATTCTGAAACCAAGGATAAGCAGCAGGGCGGAGGAGACTTGCAGGTTTCTGATGTCCCTCAAAAGGATCCTCTAGTGTCCCAAGAGAATACACCCAATGTTTCTTTGGTCGGTGGTTCAGAAGAAGATTCTTCATTGAATATGATGCAAGCAGTCTTGTCAGCTTCTCCGACATTGAAGACCGGTGAATCAAAGGTAACTAGTGTGAAGCAGGTGCAGTGGAGTGCCTTTGGTGTGAGCTCACTGCAGCTTGACACAGATGCTCTCGAGACTGATTCAGACTTCTTTGGAGGTATCACTGACTCCTTTGCAAATCAGCAGAAAGCTGATGTTGATCCTGATTTTAGTTTTGTAGATTATGATGGTGGAGCGCATGTTGGTTCTTCTGAACTTGAAGACCAGAATTTGTATGCCTCGTCTAGCGAGCAGAATGTGCATCAAAATGATGCACAGAATTTGCAGAATCTTTATCCAGGTTGGCAATATGATGCTGTTTCTGGGCAGTGGTATCAGGTTGATAGTTATGATACAAGTACTGTAGGTCATTTGGAATCCTACAGCAGTGCCTCCACAGAAACCCAAGAGAGGTATGATAATCATTACCAGGGAGCTCTTACAGATTCAAGTGGCTCAGATGTCTTTTGTTTGCAACAATCCACTCCATCTATTTTAGAGACAATAGAGGAAGATAGTGCTTTAGGTAATGTTTCTAGCTGGAATCTGGGTTCTCAGGAAAGTTCTGAGTACCCGCCTAATATGTTGGGTTCTCAGGAAAGTTCTGAATACCCACCTAATATGGTGTTTGACCCTCAGTATCCTGGATGGTATTATGACACAAATACAGGACTATGGCACACTCTTGAATCATACACAGAGACAACACACGTTTCAGGTGTTCTTCAGGAAGAGGTATCGAAGGATGTGACCACTACCGTTGAGTTGTCTCAGGAGAATCAAAATTTACACAATGGAGAGATATCTTTCCGAGACCAGGGTAACCAAGGATTTGACAGGGACTGGAACGTTTCCTCTGTTAGTTATACTGAACAGGGATTTGCAGCGCCCGAAGAAAAGACTATCCAGGAGCAGGGACATCAAATATTTGGAGGGGAGTGGAATTCTGCCTCTAGTTATGCTCAACAGGGATTCATGGTGTCTAAAGAAAAGACCATCCAAGATCCGGATGACCAAGGATTCACTGGGGATATGAAGGTTTCCAGGAGTATTTATGCTCAACCAGAATATGTAGCATCAGAAGGAAGTCTTGTTCAAAACCAGGGTAACCAAGGATTTGGAGCAGGTTGGAATGCTTCCACAGGAAATTATGTTGAGAGTAACATTTGGCAGCCTGAGCAAGCTAGTAAAAGTGGGATATTAGAAGGATTCCCAGGAAACCAGCCAGTGCAGAGCTTCTTTAATTCAGTAGCAACTGGCACAGATCAACAAGTAAGTCTGAGGACATTTGTACCTGCGGCGAAGCATAACTTTAGTCCGAATAATGGTTTCTCAGCAGCTCATAGCTTTGTCCCGACAGAAACCATACATCAGCTTAACCAACCAAATGCTGAGCAAAACCTTCACGCAGGTCTTTCTAATAGCTATTATGATAGTCAGAACAATGTGAACTACTTTAAGCAACATTTTCATGGTGCAAATGATTCTTATTCTCATCCTCATGAAGCGAGGTCATCAGATGGTCGTCCTTCTCATGCTTTAGTTGCATTTGGATTCAGTGGGAGATTGATAGTGATGAAAAATCCTTCATCTTTTGGATTGAACTTGGACCATGGAAGCCAGGTGGGCTGCCTATTTCTTATTCAAATTGGGTAGATTATATTTCAAAACTTTTCTTGTTGCAATGTTTCAATGTGTCTACTTATCTGTGCAACTCATTTTGTACTGAACTTATGTTTCTGCATCTGAAGGGTGTTAGTGGCTCTGCAATCTCCATACATAACTTAGCAGATGTTGTGAATGATCAATCCAATGTTTCCAGCACTTCTGATTACTTTGATGCTTTGTGTCGGCAATCTTATCCTGGTCCACTTGTTGGTGGCAATGCTGCGGCAAAGGATGTACACAAATGGATAGATGAGAGAATCAAGGGCTGTGAGTCTCCTGGTTTGGACTTCCAGAAAAGCAAACTTCTGAAATTGCTTCTTTCATTGCTCAAAATATCATGTCAACATTATGGAAAACTTCGTTCTCCTTTCGGATCTGATCCTTCTTTAGAGGTTTGCATCATGAACATTTTGTTTTTATGTTTTCAGAATGTTTTGATGCCACATGAATAGAATAGAGTATCGTTTCCCAATTTTGTTGTTTTATCTTAGAATGTTTTGATGTCACATGAATGAAACAGCATTCTAAAAGAAATACGGCGACCTTAGCTGATATATAGTCTCCATAAGTTTTTTTGTGCATATATTTATTTTTTTTCCTTTTTAGGGGATTTGTGTAGATTTCTATTTAATCAGAAAATCTCATCTCAAACCTCTACAATCTTTTACTTAGGAACCTAGTTCCCAGATGTTTTCATTTATTTAATATGAATCACAGACCGTGTAATTCTTTGAATGCCTTATGGAAATAAATGGTTGAGATTGTTGTATTAACCATAAGGCTTATTCTTAGCTATGGAAATTGATGAAATGATATACAAGTCTTCTTCTCAAAAAATGATATACAAGTCTTTGTTGGGGCCTTATGATTCCTTCAATATCTAAGCACTTGGGCAGGTTATTGACTTCGAATACGTGATTACAATTTCGCACTTTAATATATGAGAAAAATGTATATGTAGAGCATGTAATGTAGAACGGGTGTAGAGCACTAATTTTACTTATCAAATTATTAAAATAATTATATATTAATTTAAAGTATATATTAAATAGTAAATATAATTAAAATCAAGATCATCGGATTATCTGAGGGTCGTGATCAAGCCATGTCAACAAATATGACTAATTCGCCTTAGATGATACATTTTTATTATCAAATTACACAAATAAATATATATTATTTCATCTAAGAAGTATATGATCAATTTAATAATGAATTATAATCATTAATATAATTAAATGTTAAAAAATAAGCGCTCTACATCAAAATGTAGAGCGGGGTGCTCTACGAACTCATTAACCTCTTAATATATATATACACACACATATATATGATCAGTTTACAATTTTGCATTTTAATCTATACAAATATATATACACGGCTCCTCAAAAAAAAAAAAAAAAATATGCCTATTTCTTGTAGGAGCTGAGAAGTTAACAATATGGTTAGTGAGACTCCTTGAGCATTGCAATTGACCATTTTCCTGGACTTCATACATTGAATATACACTTTCTACCTTGCAATATTATCTACTATACTTTTATGGTTGACTATGTAGGATGTTGATGGTCCAGACATGGCAGTGACTAAGCTTTTTGCTTCCGCTAAAAATATAACCATGCCTTATGGAGAATACGGATATGGTTCTCTTACTCATTGTATGCAGAACCTTCCATCTGAAGGCAAACTGCTGGTAATGTTAGTTTGTTCCTTCTTTTATCAAACAGGTTAATGTGAATAATTTAGATGTTGATACTTCTAGCAAATTCTTTTAGGCAACTGCCATTGAAGCGCAAAACCTTCTTGTATCTGGTAAAAGAAAAGAAGCTCTCCAATGTGCCCAGGAAGGTCAGTTGTGGGGACCTGCTCTTGTTCTTGCGGCGCAACTTGGTGACAAGGTGTGCACTAGTTGATATTTTGTTTAACCCAATCATTTCAATGACGTGTAGCTGCTGCTAGACTTTGTTGCATTATTCCTTTTGATATGTTTATTTAAAGTTTCCTATTCATTTTGCTTACTGATAACTATAATTTTCTCTCTTTTGCAGTTCTATGTTGATACTGTGAAAAAGATGGCACATCACCAGTTTATGCCTGGTTCACCTTTACGAACATTATGCCTTCTTATTGCGGGACAACCTGGAGATGTATTTTCTACATACAACTTAGCTTCTAGTTTATCACATGCTGATGTTGCGTCTCAAGGGCCTGCCAAGGTGTTTAGAAATTATTTGTAAATTGTCATCTACTTTTGTTTGAACTATTTCCATATGATGTTTTACTCGGGTGGCCTGTTAGTAATTTTAATTGTTACATGCATAAATAGTGTTTTTCCCTTGAGAAAGAAAAGCAACAGTTATCTTGTGTGTTTTGTCAAGAATATTACTGGTTATGCATGTGTACTGCCTCTAAGTATGTTGATTTCTTGCACCATCTTTCTTATTTGGTTTTTGAACTTGATACAGGTTGGCAGTAATGGAATGTTGGATGACTGGGAAGAGAATTTGGCCATAATAACAGCCAACAGAACTAAGGATGATGAGCTGGTTATGATACATCTTGGAGACTGTCTATGGAAAGAGAGAGGAGAGGTCTAATTTTTTGGTTTATCTCTTCACCAACGGAATGATATCTGAATAACCATCTCACTTAATCGTTAAATGCAGGTGACTGCAGCCCACACATGTTACTTGGTTGCGGAAGCAAAGTTTGAGCCTCATTCTGACAGTGCAAGGATGTGCCTTATTGGTGCAGATCACTGGAAATATCCTCGTACTTATGCTGGACCTGATGCTATTCAGGTTAATACTGTTTTCGAACTACATTCATTTTCCTAATAATTGTTTATGTTTCTTTCATTAGTCTGAGTTTGCATGGTTTTAGGATCTTTTAGTTGTGGCTTGCCTCAAGCACTTTTATGTTTTCTGTCACACAAATCCTTACCGATCTGTTGACCTTTTCTTCATAATGATGTAACACAATTCCAGTTGCTACTCATTTGACTGGCTATGGTGATCCTTTTCTCTATCGGGATGGTGGACTATTATCCTCTTTGTGAAAGTCAGAAGCCAGTGAGTGGTTATTATGCATGTATATATAGGAGAGCATTGGAGCAAGCCTGCCCATGAAAGGGCAAGCTCAAAATTCGGTTCTATTTATTTCATTCATCACTGTCCTTACAGTTTTATACTTTTATTTGGATTCTATCATAATCCTGTAGGTTGTTAGGTTTCTGTTCATGCTGAATTTTTGGTAGAGTTATGAAGGACCTAGGTATGACCTCAAATGTAGTCATGATACTGATCATAGGCATGTAGACATACCTGGAATTTGTCTCCTACATTTTTTTTCTCACAAATATTCAAATAGTATGATTTTTTATTTGTTGTTTCTTGTCTGATAAGCATCTCCAATAAACTTATTTTAACTGTCTTTACAGAGGACAGAGTTATATGAGTACTCAAAAGTCCTTGGAAATTCACAATTCATCCTGCTACCCTTTCAACCATACAAGCTTATCTATGCCTATATGCTGGCTGAAGTGGGGAAAGTCTCAGATTCACTGAGGTCAGTGTTGTATATATATATCTTTTATCTTTCCTTCTCGTCTTAGAGTGTTATGTCATACTCAGGTATTGTCAAGCATCTCTAAAATTGCTGAAGAACTCTGGTCGTGCTCCAGAAACTGAAGTGTGGAAATCACTGTTTTCATCCTTAGAGGAGCGGCTACGAACCCACCAGCAGGTGACTGATAATTTTCCTCAAAAGAAATCTCTGGTGATTTTATATCTGCTTTTAGCTGTTTATATGTGGCATTACCCTAACATTTTTGTCCAATGAATATGCAGGGTGGATATGGCACAAATTTGGCTCCTGCAAAATTAGTAGGAAAGTTGTTCACATCTATTGATAGATCTATCCATCGTATGATTGGGGCGCCACCTGCATCTCTACCTCCTATGCCACAAGGCAGTGTGAATGATAAAGAAACCTACACCATGGCTCCAAAAGTAGCAAATAGTCAATCGACTATGGCTATGCCATCTTTAATTTCTTCAGCATCAGTTGAGACAATGAGTCAATGGACTGGTGACAGCAACAAGAAGAGTATGCATAACAGAAGTATTTCTGAGCCAGATTTTGGTAGAAGTCCAAAGCAGGTTCTTTTTCTATTCATTTAGTTATAAATTAGGTCTTGTGTTCAACCTACCATCCCTTAGTTGATATTGAACTCGTGTTTCTCCACGCTACTTTTGTCGACTTTTAAACAGAATTCACCAAAGGGCCCAGGCTCAGGTGCTGTACAGAGCAAAGAGTCACGCATTGGACGCCTTGGCTCACAAATTTTTCAGAAGACAATGGGTTGGGTGTCAAGATCCCATCGTCAGGTATGTCCTGAGAAAATTACGTTCATGTTCTTCATTTTCCCTTGTTAGAATTTTTGTAACGTTCCTTTGCTATTCTTTGTTATGTACATGTGAAGGCTAAGCTTGGCGAGCAGAACAAGTTCTACTATGATGAAAAACTTAAAAGATGGGTGGAGGAAGGAACAGTGCCTCCAGCCGAGGAAACAGCCCTTCCACCACCGCCAACTGTAACACCAGTTCAGAATGGGAGTATGCCTGATTTCACATTAAATAAAGCTTCAGATAATCTAAGTTCTACTCCCACTAGGGCTCCAGATTCAATACCCTCTGTTCCCTTGGGGAACAACTTGGTGAATCAGAATCAGTTCTCAGCTCGCGGGAGAATGGGGGTTCGATCAAGGTGAGTTTTGATTGTCGACATGGCTTGTTTTCTCTTGTTGTGCAACATATTAACCCGGATACTTTTGTCAGATACGTTGATACTTTTAATAAGGGTACTAGTGCATCAGTAAGCTCCTTCCAGTCTCCTGCAATGCCATCCATTAAACCGCTCCCATCAGTTGGTGCAAATTTCTTTGTTCCAGCAGCACCAGCAGTGACTGATGAACAGAGAGCCGATGCAGCAGAAAAGAACAATGACGAGTTAACTAGTCAGGAGGAGCCATCCACATCAGCAACAAGCGAGGCATCGTTTTCCTCGCCAGCACCATCTTTATCATCCTCCATGCAACGGTATCCAAGCATGGGCGATATTCCCCCCTTTGGGAACAAAGTATCCCCAGCAGCATCTAGTGGCAATGGTCCCGTACCCAGGACACGGGCAGCATCTTGGACTGGAACATCTGTAGACGCATTGAACGCTAAGATGACTGATATGAAACTATTAAATGGACAACAAGGGATGAACACGTTTATACCCAATGCCCCTTATCCAAGTTCAGATAATAACTCATCTATGGAGCTTAACAGCAGCTTGCTTGTAGAAGAACTTCATGAGGTGCAGCTCTAAGGTGTGTGACCATATTATCGAATGTGCCTCACCCCTGCCATCAGCCACCCTCCCTCGGACCAGATGGATGACCTGAGAATTTGGAAATAAGGGCAAACCGCAGTCATCTATGGTATTCTTTTTTCCTTCTTAAGGTCATAAACACATTTTATGATTTTTGATACAATGCTGTTATGCAAAGATGGTTGCCAGCACAGTCGACGTCACATTTCCCGAGTGGAAAGTATTCGTGGGTCTGGTGTCCGTACATGAAAGCATGTGGACAACCTTGTACAGATAATTTGTTCATTTATTTGAGATTGGAGAAGTTCCAAGCATGTTGTTTACAGGGTTAATACAGATAGTTCCGAGGCCAATTGCCTTAGAATGCGGAACTGCAGCTGCCATTTTCTGCCGACAACTTGGATGGCAAAGTCTATAAAGAATTTTCTTGTTAAATTCCCATTTTCTTCTCATAACATGTTAGAAATAACACCAGTGAACTTCTCTCTGTTTTGCTCAAGAGTTTTTTTTTTAATTGTTTCTCTAATGCTTAGAGTGGCTTGGGTCTCTAATTTTTCCTTTCGAGAGAGAATCTCACTTGAGGATTTTTTTCTTCTTCTCAAATAGCGACGGAGACTCACTTTTCTTCTACGACGAAAAAGTGCCTTCCAAAGTCCCGACGTCCGAAGTACTTGAGGATTTATTGTATAATATAATATATTATTTAATATTTTTCTAAGCGTTAGTATTAATGTAAATATCATTAGTCTTTGACAGCATGTACGGTTAGAATTCAATTTATTATATAACATTATATTACTATAATATAAATCTAACTTTAGTATTAATATTATATTATTAAAATTTTCCTAGTTTAAATATTTAGGATCAATTGTAAGATAAGATGGTGAGATTGATGACGATGTTAATTATAGAATTCAAGTTGTTTGGTGTAAGTGGAGGAAAGTCACTGGAGTTCTTTGTGATAGAAAAGTAGTCAATAAAATTAAAAGAAAATTTTATCGTACTGCTATAAAGCCAGCAGTGTTATATGGCAGTGAATGTTGGGCTATGAAGGGACAACATGAACGTAAAGTGGGGGTAGCCGAAATGAGGATGTTGAGATGGATGTGTGGTCATACAAGATTAGGAATGGCCATATACGTGAACGAGTCGGAATGGCTCCTATTAGTGAGAAAATGGTAGAGAATCGTTTGAGATGGTTTGGTCATGTTCAGAGAAGACCATTAGATGCGCCAGTAAGAAGAGTAGATCAAATAATTTGGAGTCCGATTAAAAGAGGAAGAGGGAGGCCAAGGCGGACACTTGGCGAACTAATAGAGCAAGATCTATTGGTGAATAATATACCGAAAGGTTTGGTTACTAATAGAGTGGAATGGCGTCGTATGATCCATGTAGCCGACCCCACCTAGTAGGATAAGGCTTTGTTGTTATTATTGTTGTTGTATTAAAATTTTCCTAGGCATCTGAATTTTTTATGGACGATGCATTCGTCAGAAGTTATGATCGCAAAATTCAGATTATGATATAATATATAATATATTATTATAATATCAATCTCACATTAGTATTAAAATTATTCGACGGCAAATTTTGACGGATATGCCATCCGACCGTACTACCAAAAGAGGAGGTCGCCCGTCGGTATTATTGACGATTGATTTCGTTGTCGAAAGTACTAATAGCTTAGCCCGTCGATGATTATCATAAAATCCCACCATCCTTTTTTCTCTTGATTCATTCTCTCTCTCACTCGCTCTCGTGCGTCGTAGGTATTGGTGATCCCTCTCCCGGCGATGAGGTATGACAATCCCTTCCTCTCTCTTTCTTTCTCCGACTGTGCTGCAGCCCCCTTTCTTTAGGGCAGAGTGTTATTGTGGCACACGAGTAGTCGGACATGGCCGCTTGCGGTCGGATTCGACAGTCAGGTTCGATTGTTAATGGTTGGATCCAACTATCAAGCGAATTGACCATTCACAATCGTGATCCGACCAAGAACGATCGAATGTAGCTTTGATTTGTCCGCGAATGGGGGGATCTGGGCATGAATCGACTGTGAATTGGCTACATATGGCCCATCATGGCCGGACAGTCACGAACGGCCAAATCTGATCCTAAACGGTCGGATTAGACGTGAACATTATTAGATATAAAATTTTGATTACAACTATAATGATCAGATTAGTATGTTCGCAAGAATGAAACTCAAAGAAATTGTGGAGGCCCACACAAGCGATGGAGCACGTGGTCTAATTCGATGCAATGCGAAGAATCTTTATCAGAGTTTGACATGTCGTGAATTCTCTTGAAAGAGAGGGGTGTCTTAGAGAACACGGTTTAGTTTGTAAAATCTATGAAAAATGTCATTATGTAAAATATTTTAATTTAAGAAATTATGTAAGAATTTTAAAATTTAATAATGAATTTTATTCAATTTTTTAAATTTATTTTAAACAAATTTTATTCAATTATGTAAAAAAATTATTATTCGATAATTTAAACAAATTAAAATTTTTTTAAATTATTTTTTAATAAACCAATTTTCGATAATTCGAATTCATTTTTTTTATAATTTTAAAAAAGATAACTTTTTTTTTTAAAAAAAAGATAACTTAGCTACGAGTGCTACGTTTAAAACCATAAGGATACTTCATTTGTTAAAGTTTCCAATGGCGGTGCCTGTTTGAACATGTGGCAGGTGCAACACTCGTCAGAACTTCCAACGAGTAGCACTACCTATCGAAAAATCCGACGAGCGTACACCCGTCGGAATTCTGTTCGTCTAAAGTTTTGACAGATGACTGTTTTCCTACAATACGTACAACACACCCCTTAGGAATTGAATTAGTCAAATATTAATATTTTTTAATTGCATTAAGAAGCCAAAGTCTTATGATTTTCCTATTCAATCTAGCTAGATTAGTCACTAAATTGTCTACAGTTTAAATAAAAGCAACCAAAGCAACTTTTTTTCCTTTGCCTCGTTTAATTGTTTGTTTAATATTCATTAGAAGAAGACAAGCACATTTCTGTGTTCCTTAAAAGAATAGAAAAGATATATAACTGACCTCACTCTAGTCTTCAAAGTTTAAATTTGATTACTCCACATGATTGACGAGTAACCACTTCACTATTCATGGAGATAAATTAATATGTATTAGTTTAACTTTATAGCGCTTATTTTAGTTCCGTCATGATAATTGTCATGGTGGCTTGATCTTGAATTTTGACAATTGACTTCTACTAATATATATATGGATGAACCCCTCCCCCCATCCACGCCCGTCCGATGGAGATCCGACGGGCGCGATTTTCTTTTCGCGATTCAGATTCATTTTCCGGTTTTTTCCGATTTTTTTTGCTCAGCGATGATCGTTGTGCTCTCCCTCTCTCGCCGCCAGGTGTCCTCCCTAGCGTCGATCGGCAAGCACTGGCAGCCTCCTAGCGGCGGTGGCGATGACCTCGCGACGGCGGCGTCCTAGCTCGCGAGCGGCGGCCTAGCTCACGGCGGCCGGCAAGCGGCGACGGGTGACCTTGACGTCTTGAGAACGAAGACCCGCACGACCTACCTCGCAGCGGGCGGCAGCGATCTTGCGTCTCGCGTTAAAGATCGTCGCGAGGGAGGATGATCGTCGATTGGGGCGTCGGTGCGGAACGATCGTCGCAAGAGATGACGCGTGGCGGCAGTGCGGGTTGATCGTGGGAGGCGACGGAGAAGGAAGCCGATCGGCGGCGAGGGAGGATGCGCGACGACGGTGCGGGTCGATCGTGACGTGTGGCGGCGGTGCAGGTCGATCGTGGGAGGCGACGACGAAGGAGGCCGATCGGTGGCGTGGGAGGCCGCTCGGCAACGTGGGAGGCTGATCGCCGGCGAGGGAGGATGCGCGGCAGCATGGGAGTCCAATTGCCGACGAGAGAGGACCCCCTTACCGCTGGTACTAGCCGTGGACGCTGTTGTCGCCGCTGCTCGTCGCCTGCCCGCTGCTGCTGCCGCCGACGTCGATGCTGCTGGCGACGCCGACGCCAACGCTGTGTCTCTGTCGCCGCTGCTCCCCCTCTTCGAATTTTTTCCACGTCGAACTGTATTTTTTTTCATCACGATAGTAAATCGGCCCGCCGAACCGAAAAAAATGCGCCCGTCGGATCTCCATCCGATGGGCGCGGATGAAAGGAGGGAGTCCTTCTCTCTTATAGGGGGAGGACCCCATAAAATTCTATATATATATTTATATATATACGACGGGACTTCCTCAACACAACCTTCGGATAGTAGTGATTAAAGTTTATATCATTTTTTTATGGGTTTTTTATATGTCGTGTCACTATCGTACTCTATAAAAGGACTCAGAAGAATTCAATTTCTAGCTGCTTCTGAATGAATTGCCAGTGGCTTTTCTTTCAATTTCGTTCTTATTTTTTTGTGCTTGAGATTTCAGTTACTTTCTCGTTGGAGTTCGATTGCTAGTTTTCTCAATACTTCGCAACATTTTTTTTTTGAAAAACAATAAATTAAGTATTATAAATCACACTGAGGATCGGGGGGCTTCGCCACATTATTAGCGACATTAAGAGAGTCTTGTACAGCAGTCGCCGCGCTAACTTGGAGGTAGACTCTTTAGCAATTTTTGATAGAAAATTATCTACTAATTTTTTGGGAGATCGATATTTCTCAGGAATCCCCACATTTGTACTCGGACCTTGTTAACATAATAATTTTTCTAAAAAAAGTTTTTCATCATTAGTTTAGTAAAAAATGTATTAATTTATTTTACTACTTAGATAATGAATTTGATTATGACTGCTCAATGTCATTCCACTATATAAAGATCGTGATGAAATCATTAATATACGATCATAATTTATTTCTTCTTAGACGATACTTTTAGTAAAGTTGGTTCAAGAATTATATATCACTCCATCAATAAATTACAAATTAAAAAAAATTAATTAATTAAATAATAGAATAACTGCTCTATATATTCACTATTCTCTTCATTGAAATAATCAATATTTTTAAAAGTAAAATATTCACTTTTCATTCGAATATAAAATTAATCATGTGTACCGACGGCCCGGCTCACCTCAATGTAAAACTTTGTAGTCATGATAAAGCGTGGCCGTGCTCAATATTTAAATTAAGGTGTAATATTTAATGTCTAACATTTTTATATCATATATTAAATAATTTCTCGACTATTCGAATACTTAATTTCATTATCTTAATCGATCACATATCACCATTATAAATCCTTAAAATAACGTAATAAAGACATGCAACACATGCTGAATACTCTAAAAAAATATTGTTCTTTTTTTTCCCTCCTCTAATCCCAACCTCCTCTGTGCGGTCAGGAAAAGAATGCTCGAGACAAACATCAGCGGAATCTTGAATTCCTTACATGGCGCCACATAGCAGGATGCTTCCACCTGGCCTGCAGACACCCTGGCCACGTGTTGCCGGCGTCGCGGATATCGATGTTCCCGCCGGGTGGCAGCCGCTCCAGTGATCCACCAAACCCGCAACACCGCCGCACTCCCTCGCCGGGATTACGAGCAGCGGTCCTCGTGTCGCCTCCTCCTTTCCCCCATCATTAATTAATGGCGGGCGCGCCCGAGAGCTGCTTAGTTTGAGATAAAGGCCGACTACGTCATTACATGCTCTGTATTTTATGTCATAAATCGTCCACCAGGGCGACGAGTTGTTGCCGTACGCCAGTGTCGCCGTTTCGCCATCTTCACTTCGGTTTCTAAGTAGCAGACGAGGAGCTGCTGCCCGTCGCAATGGGGCCTCCGGAGAAGCGGCAGAAGAAGCGGTGTCCGCTTAGGAGGTCGCGCAAGGGCTGCATGAAGGGCAAAGGCGGCCCCGAGAACCAGGCGTGCGGCTACAGGGGCGTGCGGCAGCGGACGTGGGGCAAGTGGGTGGCGGAGATACGCGAGCCCAACCGGGGCGCCCGGCTCTGGCTCGGCACGTTCGCCACGGCCTTGGAGGCAGCCCAGGCCTACGACAGCGCCGCGCGGAGCCTGTACGGGGACTGTGCGCGGCTCAACTTGCCTGACAAGCCGGACGGCTGCCGCCCTGGTCCGTCGCCGTTGTCGCCGACGTCAATGGCGGGGTACTTGTGCTCGCCGACGTGCTCCTTAGGTGGCGCAAGCAGCGAGGACTCGCGTGGGCTCGGCCACCTGCCGGATGGCGTCGAGTCGCCGGCTTATTTGTCGGCCGGCGCCATTGGACTGGACGACGTGGAGGATTACGTGACGGGGTTGCCGAAGCCCGAGGATTTCGGGCTGGAGGATTTCCAGAGCATGCTTCTGTTCGACGACGTCGCCGGATGTTCTCAGCAGCTGGAGCTGACGAACTTGGAGCCGTAGGAGCCCTTACAGTTCTCCTGGTGCTCTTAATTATAATCCTCGTCTCTATATATGGGTGAAGAACAAAGTCGTGCACTCGATTGCTTACCTGTGTAAATAAGATGGTTTCATAGGTTGTGTAATCAAAATACCTGTGCTGTGCCTATATGTTATGTAGTTGTGCGTGCAATGCCAAGAAAAAGAAGAACATGTATTTTATTTTAATTTTGAAATCAATGGTTGTGTATATGTTACAAAAAATCGCCAAGCCCGTCTAGCTCAGTCGGTAGAGCGCAAGGCTCTTAACCTTGTGGTCGTGGGTTCGAGCCCCACGGTGGGCGTTTGCTAATTTTTTTACGTTAGATAGTGTTGTTAATTAACAAAATGGCACTTGAGTACTGAATCTTATTTCCTGTGGGTTGGTTATATGATAAACCAGAGATAATTAGATAAACAGACTTGTCAATTTTTTTGTCGATAAATAGTGGCTTTCCCTTAATCACACACACACACACACGTACAGTTATCTTTGCTGCAAATGCAAACTTTGGAATAACAAACAACGAGACGACGCCCTTTCTGTCGGGCCAGTTTATACACAAAACTACAACAGTTACCGGGAAGGGGGTCGTCAGCAAGGAGAACAATACATGGAGGAACATGAATTCATGCCTCTTTTCTTGCTGTTTTGTATCAAATCTGCCTAGCGCACGTCCTGTGACAGGCAAGTGTGCTGTGCTTGGCCTGTTCTGTCTCCTCTTTCCACACCCTGTAGATGTCCTCTGCTGTCCTCACAGCATCCAGAGACGCGCCGGAGATCCCTCTCTTCGTGAACCCAACGGCATAAAGCCCCGACTTCCCCTTCCAGCTATTTGGGAACGGCTGCCTCGGGAATCCATCTTTGTTGAAGAACTCGCCTTCCTGCAAGTCCAAACGACAGACACGTTTTTGATTGATTGATTTATTTATTATGTTGTGTTCAGTAAAACAGAGAACAGAAGAAAGATTTTACTTGCAGCCAGGAAGTAACATTGCTGCGGTAGCCGGTGGCCATGATCACCGCATCGGCACGCAGCAGTCGGCCGTCGACGAGCTCCACCTTGCCGTGCAGGAACCTCTTGATTCCGGGAACGACCTTTATTTCGCCGGAGGCGATCTTTTCCAGAGCACCGAGGTCCAGGACGGGGGTTTTGCCTTCTGCGTCCTTGAGCTCAATGGGGCCGGCGACGGGACGCCTGAGGCCGTACTTGTCGATGTTCCCCAGCGTCATCCATGCCAAGGCCAGGAGGATCCTGTCGACCGCCTTCACCGGAAGCCGTTTCATCAGAGACACAGAGAGCTCGAACGTGGATTTTCCGAGAACTTCCCTTGGTAGCACGTGCACCTGTCCATCAGATCAGTAACAGTTGCGATCAGCACAACACGCATGCAATGGACGTAAGTTAATCAAACAGTGATTTCGAAGGGACTCACTGGATCACGCACGACCATGGTGGGGGACACGTCATGGCGGCACAAATCAAAGCACACCTCCATGCCCGAATTCCCACAACCGACGACGATGACCTCCTTCCCCCTGTACGCCTCGCCGGAGCGGTAGTCGCCGGCATGCACCACTTCCGCGCCGAAGTCCTCCAGGCCCGGGACCTCCGGCATCACGCACTCCGCGTTCTCTCCCGTGGCCACCACCAGCCACTGGCAGATGTACTCCACCTCCATCGTGGTCCTAACGCGCCACACCCCGCAGGTTCCGTCGTACTTGGCCGAATGCACCGTCTCGTTGAACTGGGGCCGCAGGTCGAAGTGCCTGGCGTAGGACTCCAAGTACGCGACGAACTGGTCCTTGGTCGGGTACTGGGGGTAGTCGTCGGGCATGGGGAGCTTGGGAAGCTCGCAGAACTGCTTGGGTAGGTGGAGCTTCAGGCGATCGTAGGTTCGGTATTGCCAGAGCGAGGCGATGCAGTCGGACCTCTCTATGATGACGAAGGGCACGCCGTGTTCCTTGAGGCACGCGCCCACGGCCATGCCCGAAGGACCGGCTCCTACGATGAGCGGGCCGTTCACCCATTTGCACTTCCTCTTGAAGAGGCTCTCAGGATCAGATGACATCGCCATTCAAGGATTTGCCCAAGGATCTTAAGCAGTAGGAAACCTTTCAGGAATGGAGCAAGGTTCCGAGGAATAGCAAAGGAATGATCACTATATATTGGAGCTTGAAGTGGACGATGGAATGCTGATCAGAAAGCTGGAAGGCGTATATATAAATAGTTGGCTCATCACGAGGACAAATTTTTATTTTTATTTTACTTTACAACAAGAAGAAATAAATTGATACTTTGAATTAAATTTAGTAATTGTCTTCCTTTGAATATAATATGCATAGTTGATCCCTGAGAACAAAAATGGGCATAAACACTTTCAACTCATAGATGTGATGGTTTTGGAGGATTAAATAATGTTTTCAATATAAAACAATTAATCACTTTTTTTTATTTTAATCAAATACTTCCAAGGATAAAAAAACATGTCAGGGTCTTATTTGGCAATGGGACAATACTAACTACAAAACATTATTATTTGAAATTTAGTGTCACTAATTATGAGCCTAAAAAACGCTTGGTGAGATAATAAGAAATTGTATTTTCAGTAGAAAGTAACCATTTAGTGTTTATGGATTGCAATTATCATAGAAAAAATGTGTCATAATTCGTTTTTTTCCTAATATTTTTTATACTGTTATCCATTAATTTTATTATTATATTAATTGTCATAATTAATTCACTCCTCTTTATGCTGCTTTTTTATTGTAATGAGGAGTTAATTAAATTTGAAAATTAATATAATAATAAAATAACATTTTTATCTATTAATTATGAAAATACTCGTAAATTTATTTTTTAATGAATGAAAAATATGACAAAGTTGTTGAATAATTCTTTCATATTCTGATTCTTTCATCATCATCATCATAATAATAATAATAATAATAATAATAATAATAATAATAATAATAATAATAATAATAATAATAATAATTATTATTATTATTATTATTATAATAATAATAATAATAATAATAATAATAATAATAAAGGGGAAGAAAATAATATTTTTGATTTGGACAGGTGATGAACTCGCCACCGAGTATGTTCGCTTAATCTATAGCTAGTGGTATTATGATATGTATAAACATATACGAGATGAGAGAAATAAAAAAAAAAAGAGAAAGGAAAAAGGTAATGAAAAGGAGGATTCGATCATCATCATGATAGATTGAACTTTTGTTATGTTTGCATGTTCCCGGTGGGAATCGAGTGCATGCACCATGGACATGTTCATCCGTGAGCGGACTCCGGCCACGCCCACAGGAACAGTAGGAATTGGAGTTCACCAGAGAAAGCACATAGAGAAACAAGACAAAGAATGTCCAATAGGAAATGGTGGCAAAGATATCCAATTATGAGGAAATTTTGATGTGTGGCCATTTCTGGCTCAAATGGTCCATGTTTTTTTTTTCTCTTTCTGCAGTCGCCAGTTCTATGTCAACACCTGTTTATTTTGTTGCTGGATATGGTATATAATATGGTTAATGGTCCATCTTCCCTATCATCCTTCCTTTTCCTAGACTCTGGCGGCACAAGGTAGAGTTCGAACATCATTATTTGAGTGATGAAGCTTACCGTGGACTATTACTTACTACGTGAGGGAGGGAGGAAGAGAGCGAGAGCTTACTGTGGACTATTACTGTGTGTGTGTGTGAGAGAGAGAACTAGTTTTGGTGAAGTCCTATATATATAGTAACAAATCATAAAAAAAATATTCAATCATCGACGAAGCGTCCATGCAAGATTCTATCTTATCCCTCATTTAGGAATATGTATGATGTGAGGAATATCCTACCTTGTATTATTCTTATAAACCAAACAAGAAAAGTGATTTACGCATGTGTTTTCAAGGGCCAAGAGAATTATAGCACATAGATTAATGCAATATTATCAAAACTGAATCAGATCGGCCTGTTCAATTGCGAACTGACCGATGTTCCGATCCAGTTACATTCTAAAATCAATTTTTGATGTTGAATCGAAAAAAATTCGATTGAACCAGCTGATTGAATGGGCCAGTTGAACCCGAAATGATAAAAATAGAAAAGTTAGAAAAAGAAAGAAAAAAGAAATATTAGAAAGATTAAAGAGGGGAGAATATGATATGTAGAAAATTAAATAAGAATTGAATTTGAAAAAAAGGTAATTATACAAAATTGAATAACAATAAAATGGAAAATTATAAACGACATAAATAAAGGAAAGTGTTAAAGAAATAAGAATAATTTAAGATAAAATTTATTAATATAGCATCTATTTATATTTATATGTTAATAATTATTATATTAATAAAAATCTATTTATATTTATATGTTAATCATTATTATTTATCATTGTTAAAACTTTTAATAAATAAAAATTATGTTATATTAATTTTTAATATTATTAATAGGTTATTAGTATAATATTCATATACTACATCATATAACTTATAATATATATTTATAATTAGGATTATTTCCATAAACCTTTCATAAACTATCGCGATTTTTCACATCTAACCTCAAACTACGAACTTATTTTTTTTATCCCTAAACTATCATAATTTTTTCACTTTAGTCCTTCCATTTACTTCTGTTATATTTTCCAATTTTTTCCATTTACGAAAAGACTAAGTTACCCCTCCCTCCATAACACATCAAATAATAAATATAAAAAAATGAAAAAAAAATCGGAGGGAAGGTAATTTAGTCCTTTTCATAAATGACAATTTTTTTACCACCTTAATCCTTCCAATGTTTTTTTTATTTTTTTATTTATTATTTCATATTTTTCTAGAGGGAATGATAATTTAGTCTTTTCATAAATAGAAAAAAGTAAAAATAACAAAAAACGTAACAGAAGTAGACAGGAGGAGTAAAGTAGAAAAGTCGTGATAGTTTAGGAATCCAAAAAAATAAGTTCATAGTTTAAGGTTAGATATAAAAATTGTGATAGTTTAGAGGAGGTTTATGGATTCTTATAATTATTATAAATAATATTATTTTAATAAAATTTAGTTCAATTCGATTGAACCTGTTCGGATCAATCCAACAGCGACCTAATAATTAGTCTGATCTAATCGTCGGTCCAGTTCTAAAAATATTGGTTTAATGTAACATATTAAAAAGATAAAGTATAGTACTATGTCTAAAATATTATAATGATATCTACTGTTGCGCATTTAGCGTTGTTTGAACACATCTGCTACGATGCATTTGCAATATGTTAGCTAGTAATATGCGGCTAATCAAAGAAAGAAACTCTGACGAGTAGCTTCGCGAGTATTATATCAGATACTTCAAACAATCTGCATGCCAGCGTTCTAATTAAACTTTTTGTGACAGAATGTTCCATCACAAAATGGATGAACTTCGTCACAAATGTTTATAGTAAATTTATCATTCAATTTAAGGGGTGTTTCTAGTAAGGTCAACTTTATTTCGTAACACGAAAGTCATCGAACGTTAAAACTATTTCATTCACGATCATCACGACCAATTAGAATCAATGTTAACCGCTGACGTGACTAATGTGGATGCTTATATGGCACCACATTTTCTCTCTCATTCACGTCAAATTAAAAAAAATAAAAAATATAACGTCAGCATTTTTCTCTCTGCTATGTCCAAACTTAATTTTGTATCTACATGGTCATTAAACTTTTCAAATTTTCAATCTCGATCATCATTAAAAGCTTAAAATAAAATAAATAAATAATATATAAATAAATAAATTGAATGTACTTAGACTAACTCTGTACATTTTTTGGCACGACCCACTCAGATCGAGACGATCAAATTTTAATGTGTATTAAATATATAATATTATGATAATTAATAATTTTTAATTAAGAAAATAAAAATAATAACATATCCATTATATTTTTCCCTAAAATTTAAATAATAAAAATATTATAATTATAAAATAAAAATATTTTGTCGCGTGAGATTTTATCGGGGCCGAGCCAAATCATACAAGGTCGTCTAGCGGAGTGTTGAGCATGACCCGACATCCAACGGATTATTGAGCCAAATTATTAATTATCATAATATTAAAAATCAAAATATTAATTAATATAATATTATATAAAAAATCATATATGGCTTAGTACGATTTGGTTCTAGAATCTCGTGCAAAAAAATATTTTTATTTTTTAAATTATAATATTTTTTATTATTTCAAATTTTATGGCAAAAAATAATCGATATGTTATTATTTTAATTTTTTATTTTCTTAATTAAAAATTATTAATTATCATAATATTATACATTTAATACACCTTAAAATTTTGGTCAACTCGATTGAGCGGGTCATGTCAAAAAATATACCGAGTTAGTCTAAGTGCCTTCAATTTATTTATTTATTTATATATTATTTATTATTTTAAGCTTTTAATGATGATCATGATTGAAATTTGGAAATTTGAATGACCTTATCTGATAGTTTTAAAAAGTTGGATGACCATATAAATACAAAATTAAGTTTGCACGGAGCAGAGAGAAAATGCTGATGTAGCATTTTTATTTTTTAATCTGACGTGGAGGAGAGAGAAAATGCTGGTATGCTGTCACATAAGCATCTACATCAAGTTTACTGGCTATAACCGATCATGAGGACCACGGATGAAGTTGGATAACTTTATTGGGAACACCTCCTAAATTAGATGACCATAGCTGAAATTTACTCTAAATGTTTATCAACACACTTGTTCCATCATATATTTCTACCCCCAAAAAGGTCCTTGTAATAAAAAAATTTCATCACAAAGTTCCATCACAATGCCATCACAAACGTATAAAAAATAAAAAACTAGGCGTCTATCGCAAGTTGTGATATTTTTGTGATGGCACTGATCTCTTTGTGATGGTTCTGTGATGGAATAGCTATGACGAAATATTATTATGACGTGTTTGTGATATCATTGTGACGATATTTAGTGATAGAATTATGATGAAATATCTTTGTGATGGATCTGATAACTACGTGAACTACCAATGGTGGAATGATGACGGATTTGATAATTTATTTTAATGATTACTTACTAATGATAAATTTGTGATTAATTTATCAATTTTTGTGACTCATGGAATTTAAAAAATAAAAAATGTACATGAGTCCACAAAGAACATAAACTTGAAGTGATTGAGAACAAAAACATTTCCATATGTTCAGTTTTAGGCTTAGCAACATGAATGCAAGTCCATCAATCAGAATCTTAGTCACAACATGGGAAGCATAATTGTCCAAACTTTTATAGGTTTGGCATATGTATATCCTGTCATATAAAAACAAAATCAAATTGTTTGTAACGAAATTAATCACCAACTAGAATTCAAGGTAATGCCTAACTTCATCTTGATAGTCAAAAGACTAGTTTTTCATTGATATCTTGTTAGACAAAAGATTTCAAATTGAAGGATGAGGATGTCACAACTGCATTTAGTCAATATCTTTTTTACATGAGATAAAAAAATCTAATTAGCAAACAAGATATGTTTCATAATTAGTCATATGAATCATTAAATAAACTAAGCCTTCAAGACAAGCACTATAATTAGTAAAATAAAAAAGAAACACTCACCATAAATAGTCTTCAGAATAAAGTGGTTACACCTTAATGTAGCTAGCATTAGAAACCTTCTCTAGCCGAATATAAAATTTGTCCACCCATTCATTTTCCAAAATTATGCTTAAGATAATTTCAAAATGAACACTTCATGAGCTTGATAACAGATAACTAATATAGTAACAATTAAAAAAAATGGTATTTTGGAGTTAACTCAAAAAAATGTAATACTTGCAACACATTATATCTATAATAACATGATCTAAAGCTAACAATTCATGCATCTCGCAGAATCTTATCATTACTAAGAAAAAAATAATGTCTAAAATTAGTAGAATTGAAATTCATCATTATAACATTTACCTCCTTGTTGAGTAAAGTGCTGAAACATCACATGAAACTTTTTTTCCCATTGCCTCATTTGCCTTTTGAATGTGCTCCTCACAATTGTTCTCGTGTGAATTCATAATTCTGACATGACGTTGAGCCAAAACTCTACAAAATTGAGCATATTTTTCAGTGCCAAATATATAAACTCTTTCCGCTTTTGTTAAACCTCATGTTTCCTTCCAAAATAAAAAAAATAAAATATACGAAAAATAGATAAATACTTTAATTCACACGTAAAAAAGCTTAACAAATGACTATTAATACATACTAATTTTCCTTCTCTCTTGTTCGACGTTTATTAATATGCTCAAACATCTCATACTGAGTTGGTTCTCTACCCAAACTTTGTAGCCTACAAATAAAAGGAATTGCATAATGGTAATTTTTTTTAATTAGGAAGAGAGATGAGTATAATGTACCATAGTGTTCGTGGAATTCATGATCCGTACCCATTACCATGTTTCTATATAAATTTATTGGCACATTATTACCTCTACTAGAGGATCTGAGGATGCACAATGAGACTATTCTCCATGGCCATCCCATGTAAAGTAATTTATTTTAAACCCTTTCATGCAAAGATAAAGAGAAATAATATTTTGATCGTAAAACTTCAAATTCTTACACCTTAAACATGAGCATCTAATTTCTACTTTATAAGTAACATCTGGTTAAGCAAATGCAAACTCGATGAAATTTTCTATACCTTCCTTGAATTCATCGGTCATATATCCATCTCTATCTAAGCGGTGATACATCCAACTACGATCACTTGTCATAATTGTTTAAGTAATATCTATAAGTAATAAAGAATTTAGCATAAGTAATTCTTAATTAAGAAAAATAATGATGAACAAAGGCTCCAACGTACGCACTTTTAATCACAAAATTATAAGTCATCACAAGAAATAACCATCACAAAATTAATAAATGTGAAAATAGTGCCAAGAGGCATATGTTTATAGGAAAGATCATAGATGGTTTGCAGTTAAAATGTTAGATCGCCTTATAAATAACCATAACCTGAGTTACTAAATGGGAATCATATAGAAAGGAGTAAGTACAGTTATTACATCAAAAGATTACCCTAGACCAAATAATACATACAAACAATAGAAATTTGTTTTTTTAGAGGAAAATTTTGCTTTTATATGATAATTTTTTTTTACAAATCAAAAACTAAAATTTATTAAAATTGTCTACTTAGATATGAAGGAAATTTTTTTACAGGTAGATTATTAAATTTACAAATATATTCATGTTGAATAGAGAAACTGTAGTAGTATATTATAAACAAACACTACAAGAAAACTGTCAAATAGCAATGGACTTTAGCATCGCAGAACATGGAAACGCTAATAGCATCACTATAGCGATGTCAGTACGTCACCAAAATGCGACGCTAATTGCCTCTCCATAGCATCACATTAGCGTTACAGAAACTCGACGCTACATACGGCGCCATAGAGATGCTACTTCGCCGCTATTTTATGTGTGAGAATAAGAAAATGTGCGGTAGATTGTAACGTTGTATTAGTGTCTACAAAACCCGATGCTAAATTAGCGTCACCTCGTATATGACGTGATATCGACGATAACGATGGAGTCGATATGAATGCCGACAACTTGCGCTATATTGGCGTCGATGACATGCGACACTACTTAGCGTCACCCTAAATGCGACGCTAGTTAGGTTAAATATTCCTAATTAAATATATATCACTATTCATACACTTACCTACATATGTATTCCTTTATTATATGTGTTAGCTACGTATACTATATGTTAGCTACATTACATGTATTATCTACATATGTATTACTATACCATATTTTACATATATATATATTATAGATAAATTATGTTTATATTCTTAATCATGAAATTATGAGGGTTGAACTAAGTGACATGATTTAGCACCACTACATAGACGCAATGGCAGTGACATCGTGATCCAATAGCGCATATTAGCGTCACATTAGCAATGCTAGTTAGATGCTAAGTAGGACTTTGTTTGTTCCTTTGATTGCGTCGCTAACTATATACATTCATATATATATATATATGTGTGTGTGTGCGTGTGTGTGTATGTGTGTGTGTGTCTGTCTGTGTACAAACTACATATGAATATACCCTTATAATTTAAATAGACCTAACATACATATATACATACATTACATTACATTACATTATATATATATATATACACATACATACATATAATATAAATTTATAATATAGTATGAACTTATAATATAAACCTAGCATCATTAGCATCGACTTAGCGACGACAAGAATGTGCGACGCTAATGTAGAGTCACTTCAGCGTCAACTTACTGTCGCCCCTAAAGTGATATCTTTCAATTTATTAGTCAGTGCCGCGTTAGCATGTAATTAGAATCACACTGCTTCATGGCGCTAAAATGTTACAATAAATCCCTAAGTTCTTCCCTGTTTCTTTACTGTTTACTGTTTCCAGCTTCGCAACCAATGACCGACGATTGTGCGACCGACAACCGCAAGCCTCGTCCTTCGCTGCACTCCTCTGACCCCACGCCCTCCTCCGACCCCACCGGCCTCCTCCGACCTCATCGCTCTTCTTCGTGGCCCTCATCTAACTCCGTCGCCTTGCTCCGACCCCATTGCCCTCCTCCGCTACCCTAATCCGACCCCGCCGGCCTCCTCCTCCCCTGCCATTCTTCGTCCCCGTCGCCCTGCACCGCCCTCCTCCACTGCCCTCTGCCGCCCTCCTCCGATGCCACCGCTGGATGTCGCCGCCATCCTCCATTGCCCTCCTCCGACACCACCACCGAAATTCGCCATCGCCGCTGGACATCCTCCATTGACCTCCCTACCTCCTCCGACGCCATCGCTAGACGTCGCCTCAGAACGTTTGAGGAGGTGATTGCGAAACACCTCTGAAATTGACTATATAAGTTTCGCAAAGTCATTACATCCACCAACCTCAGTTTGGAGCAGGGCGTACAAAGATGCCTGAGACATATTAGTCATCCAATTTGAGAGTCGTTATGTAAAAAATGGTAAGTTTACATTTGAATTATTTTTATTAGATTTATAATTTTATAAAGTTTAAGTATTTGATGTTGATACATCATGGATGAAAAATGGCAAAAAAATCTACAAGGGCAAAAGTTAATAGACTTTCGAAGCTCGAGGCGCACATCCACACAGGCAACTCCATTTGATTTGACGAGCATTGAAGACGCATGGTATGGTTGATAAAAAATGGAATAATCAAACTTTTATCTTATACTTATTTAATAAAATTTGAAATTTTATTGCAGGAGGAAAAACAAGGTGGTACTGTAAAGTTTCACGCGGTCTAGGAGGCCACAAATAAGAGCAGGAAGACAATGACTTGGTCATGCCTACTGCTTGTAGAGTTTTGGTAAGTATAATCAAATGTTCATTTGGTTCTTCACATTAACATAAATAATTTTTCAAATATACAATGTTTAAAATTTTTAGGATGCATATAATCAGAAGATGGCCGAGAAGTATGAAGATGATCATAGTACTCAGTCACCAAGTAATGTATCTCCAAAATGATTCACATTTTTAAACTTATAACACTTTGTATGTTTATATGTTTTTTGACGTTATATAATTTATATAATTTAGGGTTATTTCTATAAACCTCTCCTAAACTATCACGATTTTTCACATCTAATCCTAAACTAGGAACTTATTTTTTTTGGATCCAATTCTATTACATTTTTCGTTACTTTTACATTTTTTTCATTTATGAAAAGACTAAATTACCCACAAAAACATGAAATAATAAATATAAAAAATTAAAAAATCATTGGAAGGATTAAAGTGGTAAACAAAAAAATTTTCATTTATGAAAAAGATCAAATTACCCTCCTTCCGATTATTTTTCATTTTTTTTATTTTTTTATTTTTTTATTTATTATTTTATGTGTTATGGAGGGAGAGGTAATTTAGTCTTTTCATAAATGAGAAAAATAAAAAATAGAAGTAGACGAAAGGACTAAAGTGGAAAAGTCGTGATAGTGTAGGGATTAAAAAAATAAGTTCATAGTTTGATATTAGATGTCGAAAATCATGATAGTTTAGGGGAGGTTTATGGAAATAACCCTATAATTTATAATGTTATATATAATTTGTCTATTTTGTAGAGGACGCTGTTGTTTGAGAGAATGTGACGGGTACGATATGCATGGCCTAGGCACGCTCAAGTTCCAAGGAGGAGAGGAGAATATGCAGGCGCTCATCTGTTCCGGGTCCATCCACCGCACCTGAGCTCACGTTGAACAGCATGAGGGGACTCATTTCGGAGCAGCTAGCTCATCAACTTCCTCAACATTTGGCTTCCATTTTGTAGGCGAGCAAGACCGTGCTTTAGCTTAGTCCCCATAAGGCCAAGGATTGAGTACGTCGAATGTCAGGAATGACAACGACGACGATAACGATTTAGGATAGAAACTTTTGTATCATATATCTTTCATATGATTTTGTTTATGATGTATGATATCATTCTATTATCTTATTAGTACTTTTGTGATGGTTATTAGTGCTTTTGTGATAGTTATTAGTGCTTTGCTTTATTATTATTATCAATGTAAAGAATGTATTATATATGCATTCTGTAATTTGTATGGTATGAAAAGGGAGCAAAACGGCTGAAATGGGGCAAAATTATTAGTATCTAGCGTCTCTTTAGCATCGCATTAGCGACGCGAGGTGATTAAACGCTATTTCAAATATATCGCAAGTGGCGTCACTTTAGCACTTGTTTAGCGTCGCAAGCTTTGGCGTCACATTAGCGTCGCAGTAGAGACGGAACATGATATCTCGTTAGCATCACATTAGCGTCTAAATAGCGTCCCATAAAGCAGAAGTTTAGCATCACATTAGCATCCAAATAACAATGCATTGTTCGGCGTTAACTTAGCGTCGAATTAGCGACACCCTTAAACTCCTCGCGATGACACATTTCTCGTCATGTTAACGTCACAATAGCGTCACTCTGTGGTGCTAGTAGCGTCGCGTTCATCATCGGCTAGCGCTATTGCAATGCTAATAGCTACCGAATGCCATCGTCTACATCATGCGATGCCATCTCGATGCTAATGTGTGGTACTATTTCTTTTAGACACACATTAGCACTGCCTTAGCGCTGACTTGACTGCGTCGTCAATCAACAAATTTCTTGTAGTGAAACTTAAATCCGATAATAAAATATTAGATAATTAGCACATGCACTACATTGACACGAGCTTAATAAGAGATGAACACAATGTGTAGCACTTAGTTGAAAATTCTCACAACAAAAGATATAAGGGCGTTTGATTTAATTAACTGATAATTTAGATAATAACTTAAATAGATTATCATTTTTTAATTATCGATAATATCACATTATAATGTTTGGTAAGTACTAGTAATATAAATAATAGACAAAATTCGTTAGAACAAATTATCAAAATATCACTAAAAATTATTTCAGATTTTAATCACATATTATTATAAATAAATAAAGCAAAAAATAGAAAAATGAAAGATAAAAAAAGATGAGAAAAAATTACAAGTTATTTATAAAATATTTCAAATAATAAAGAAAATGAAATTGAATGATATTTATTTATTAATAAAATATTTAAATTAAAAATTTTATTGAATATATGGTTTTGTCAAAATCTAATTCAACCAACTGGTAATCTAGAAGCCACATCTCGTATTATTGGTGGTAATAAAAATTATCTGAATAATTAAAATTATCGATAATCAGTCACACCCAAATGAGATAATGTAATGGGCCATGAAAATTTTAAATAAAAATTATTGATAATATATTTGAATTACCTCATACCAAACGATCTTGATTCCTTAGGGCTCGTTTGATAATTAGAATTATGGTTCTTTCGAGTTTCACCTGAATAGTTGAATACATATTAGTTTGGAATGCGTTTGGATGAGTTGAAACATAATGATGAGGAACGAGATAGTTGATGTGACAATAAAACGTAGATGTGATAAATTAATTTTACTGAGTGCTTGAATAAAAAATATATAGTATAAATATAAAATATAATTTTATTTAAAAATATAAATATAATTTCTTTTTTATTAAAAATGTAACAACATATTTTTTAATATAAAAATGACTTCTAAATAAATTATATTTAATAAAATATTAAATTTCAATAAAATAATAAGTAATAAATACTACTATATTAACTTTTATAGTAAATATATTATATTTAATAAATAATTTATTTTGTAAGAAAACTATAATTGAGAAAAAAAGGGAAAAAACAAAATTGAAAATAACGTACTGTCTTGTAAAAAAAATTAAAAAGTAAAATTTGTTACAGTGACCTTGTTTTTACAAATCAAGTTCCCTATCATTAGGAAAGATTAAGACAATGTTATTAGGACCGGATCGGATGACGACCCGGATAAGTGTTCATTTCAGGTCAAACCGGTCGATCGGACCGGACAGTAATAAAATATTATATTTAATATGATATAATAATTATATACATATATGTATGATATCAAAATGTAATTATACAAAAGAAAAAATAAAATCATAAATAATTAATTTTAAGATTTGATGTCAAAATTATTATACACTTAATAAATTAAAATCTTATTGAATTTGATTGTTATATACAAATTTTCTATTGATTATTTTTTAATGTATTTCATATTTTTATCTTTTATGTTAGAAGCAACAAATGCATATTTTTTTTCAAAATATTATGACAAGATTGTATACTTTATATTAAATATATAGTATAATTAGTATTTAACTATTTAATTTGACTTATTATAAACTAAATTAAATAAATTTAAAGTTGTGTATATATATTATTATATATAATATTATACTATACTAGGTATATTATAGTATTGTTGTATATTATACATATAACAAAGAAGTTTGCACAATTCATTCATAATTATTTGATCTAATATGATCAATATTTTATTAATATAATAAATATATAATTAATTTATAATATACATTTATGATATTAAAAAATAAATAAGATCATAATTCATAAGTTAAAGCTAAAAGTTTAATAAATTCAAAACTAAATGAAGAGAAAAAGAACAAGTGAATGTACAAAGATAGTTCCACATTGATAGTAGTTGCAAAGTGAAACCAAATGAACAACTATAAATAAATGGGGAGATTAATAGATATCTTTTAAATTTATAACAATCAATTTTATCAAATCATCTCATAACAAAAAAAATTAATGAAAAAATTTGGTTTGACCAAAATTCGATTCAATCTGATTTTTTTCGATTTTAGCTAGTTTTGACCGATTTTTTACTGGTTCAATCTGGTCCAAATGAAGGTCTAATTCTAGGACTTAAAATGGACTGAATTTGTGACCGGTCAACGGTTGGACCGGTCCGGTCCTGACAACACTGGATTAAGATGTACATGCCTCCGAGGCGCGTCTCCAACCAGCATCCAATCACCGTCCTTATCTTCATAAGTGAGGTAGAATTCAGAAGGAGCATATATTGATCTCGAAGCCTTTAAACCTTCAGCCATCATGTGCACCAATCTATATATATATATATATATATATATATATATATATATATATATATATATAAAATTCTAAAGATTGATGGCAGTTTTGTAATTATTTATCATGTCTTCTCCTTTCTCCATTGGTATTTATCTTTTTTCTTATAATTTTCAATTTTCTCATCAATTTCTTAATTTTTAATTCATCATGGCAGTTTCATATATATACTTATAAGTGGCTCTATTCAATTACAACCCTACTCATTCTTTTTTCAGTTACAGAACTTCTCATATAATTAATGGTTGCAACACTACTCATGTGACCCCAAAATCAATTATCATTATAAACTGTTGCAAAATAAATGCTCAAGTTGATATTCCTACAAATAAATAGTCGTATTATATATATTTGACCTGGGATAACCTCCTTTTTCCTTCCATAAGAAAGGTTTATTTTTTAACGATAAAAAATGTTTTCTCCTCATGGTCACTACATCATGGTGCGCAATTTTTCTATGCTATGCTTGAATACATGCTCCCAATAGCATTATTACATCCTAACACAACCTGATAATAATCGGATGATCTTCCCAACATTGCTAACTTTTTCAAAATATAAGATATTTAAAATGACATCAATTCTTGGTTACAATACGAAGTCAGTTACAAAATCATGTCCATATTATCAGTTTTTTAATCAATAATGGATTGGTGGATAAACGGTGAGTGCACAGTTAAACTTTCAATTAATAATTAATAATAATAATGATGGATTGGCGGAGAAGTTTTTCTGGGTGAAGATGAAAAGTATAGAGCAGAGTTTAAAAGGAGGAAGAGTCACAAGTTCCACTAGGCCAAATCCATCTTAATTCGTCTTCCTCTATGGCTGGTGTCCGTCTTCCTCCACGTCTCTTCATTGTAGATGGCGAGTTTCTTCTTCGGCCATGGCCATGAGCATCAAGAAATCGCTTTTGTCATCGGAGATGTAGAGGGCGAGCTTCTCGATGGGGTAGCAAGGATAGAGGAGATGGTGTTGGCGGTGACAAACGGTGGCTCCTTCTCAGTGTCCGTGGTGGATATGAAGATGTCAAGGCCTGGAGGTCGGAGCTACCATGGGGTTCTCTGGGATGGGACTTGAACTTCTCGCACAGCGCGCGATGAGATCGGTGGAGCTGTCCATCTTCATCACCGACATGTGTCTCTCAATCTCCATATTCGCCTGCCGCTGACTCACCATCCCCTCCTCCCTGCACCCTCCGCTTGGAAGGTTCAAATGGTTCCAAAGTCTTTCTTGCCAGTGCAATGGTCAGGAAAGAAATGCAAAAGCTCAGCACTTGGTTGGTTACATGTGATGCCACAGTGGCTTCACAGCAGGGAGGGTAGTTGCGAATTGCGATAATCCATATCAGATGCATTCGTCGTCTCGCGCCCCTTGGATACCTGCCGACCGTCGCTGCCGCACCGCTCCTCCTTGGATCGGTCCACTGTTACTTGACAGATCGGATCTCATGGGCGGTCGATCGATCTGATGCGCACCACGCGTCCCTGTGATCGTAAGATCGGTTGACCGATCTCTAAGGATGATCGACCGATCCATGGACACACAGAGAAATCGATCAGCCAGCCACATGCGTACGATCGACCGGTTTGATGGAACCCTCGACAAAGAAGACGATCGACCGGTCCAAGAGGAACGGTCCAATGGTCTTATAGGACGTCGACCGGTCTTATAGGATAGGAATCAGTCGACCGATTCAATCAATTTAGTCGGTTCAGGCCATCCGGTTCAATTCAGACCATCAGTTCGAGCTGACCGATTCAATCAACTCCGATCCATAGAGAGGCATTATATTGTTCTGACTTATGAATATTAATATAAACGGAGTCACAATCTGACCCGATCTGAGTCAGGCTCTTGAACCCTAACAGAAAACTTGAACCAATTATGATCGAGTTCTATTGTAAAGACATAAATACTCATCTGGGTTCTGATTCATAGATATCATGATAAGCAAAGATAAGTAAAATAAAAATAAAGTCATGTGATTGCCATGTGCCGCCTCATTGTACGGAACAATGATTACAGTATGGTATAGAGAGTGGCAGGTAGTTAGCTGAGGAGACAGCAAATCTACTGGTCTTCAATGATCATTGTTCCTAAGATTTCAAGTCATCTCCCACCTATATCTCGAAGAAGGGTGATGCAATTGTCACACTCCTTCCCCAAAAAACATAGTACTGAGCTAGAGGGACATGTAGCTAACTGAGAAAACAATAAACTTACAGGTTCTTAAATGACTACTGTTCCTGAGGTGCAGGTCCTCTCTCACCTGCATTTCAAAATGGGTGATGCATTGTCACACCCCATCTCCATATGGGCTTATTGACTTTACAGATTTTGAGAGGCACCTCTAGCATTTCAATCTAATAAAGTCGAGCTCGCATAGGACAATTAACTTTAAGGATATCATAGTAATGTAAAAGACGTAGTGTAACTCACAGCAATGCAAATGCAAAGTAAAGTATTGTATAGTACATCATAGAATATGGTACAATAAAGCATGGAACATGGTATGATAAAGATAATGCAGAGTACTGTAAAGACAAGGTATAGTCATAGTAAAGAATAAAGTATAGATATTGATATTGTTAAAGCGTGATGTATTGACCAATTATAGTTAATGTATAGAAGCCAAAGTATATTATTGTTCATCACTGATACATTTGTTATATGATTATCATTGATCCTTATTTCATCATTTATACTTCTATTGTACTGAGCATTTTTGCTCATGGGTATTTGATTTTCCCTATATTGGGATTTTGCAGGTGAGAATGCTGCTTGATGAGATGTGGGAGTGCTCAGGGCGTGGAGAAAGCTGCACATGACTGTTTACATCATCAAGTTTCCAAAATGGCATTTAGTTGATGAATTGCTTTCTTATTCATAAACATCATATTATTCTGTTTATCAAACTTTCTCCTATATGTCAGATTTCTTGAAGTTATAGTATTTTATCATTTCGTTACAGACTACATCGATTAGTTATGTCTCTTGACATTCTATCATCGCATTAAAGTTGTTGATTTTTATTTTCTTATAATGTTGATGCCACATATATATTTTATTGAATGGTCATGGTCAATAGTGTAATAGAGTTAGTGTTCCCGGGATCAACCTGACTGCTTACGTGACAGGAGGGGCGATTTTGGAGCGTTACAATATATGTGAAAGATAATTTTTCAGTGGGACCATCAAAGTTTACTATGCCTACCTTCCTTAAACCCCCACCATTAACGTGGAAGAACAATATCTCCAAAATAATATATTGCCTTAGATGACGTCGTCCCATGACGAATAGTAAAATGCAGGACATCATTATCTATGGCAAGGGCTTAAAATTCTCTTTTTATCAATTTCCTTATTTCTATGTGTTCCTTTTTAATGTATTTTCTTTAATATTATCTCTAAGTCTTAGTAATTAAATCATGTTCTAATGATTAATTTGGGTACTAAAATCTTAACAAGATAATTAAATTTCAATAAATTATATTTTGATTCTTTTGTATTCATAATAAAAAAACTAATTATATATAAATACATTCTTAATAAGTGCATATTGAATTTTGAACGTCATGGGTAAAAAATTCCATATAACTCTTTAAATTCAACTACATTTGTTTAATAGCAAAAAATATTTCAAATTTAATTTAAAAATTGAACTATTGGGTATTAGGGCCTTCATATTTATATCAATTTTTATTTTAAAATAGTGATCAATAAATTTAATATGATTCAAGAATAATTGAATCAATATAATTAAACTCAGCAATGAACTTCAAAATAGTGTATATATGCATGGTTATTAAAACCGGACCGGACCGGCCGGTTCAACCGGTTCAACCACGAACCGGCTGCTGGTCCGGTCCAAATTAATATAAAAAATGGAATTAAAGTTGAACCAGCCAAAAACCGGTTCAACCACTAAATCGGAAAACCCAGTTTAACATTTAAAGTGAAAAAAATAGGAAATAAAAAGTTAGAAAGGAAGGTAAAAATGAGAAAGTATTTGAATTAGACTTGGTAAAAATTAAAAAGGAAACAAATGTGGGAAAATCGGTATGGGAGAGGAATTAATGGAAATAAAAAAGAAAAGCATTAAAATGAGAACAGAGAAGAAAATAAAAGGAAGTAAGTGTGATGAATGAAAAATTAAATTAAATTAATTTATTACCATCACAAAATAGTATCAAAGAATAAAATAAAAGAAATAATATAGTATATCAATAATAATAATTTAAAGTTTTTTATGAATATTAAAATTTCTAATATCTTTTTATTATTAAAAAAGTAAATAAATATGGGAATTAATGGGGAGAGAGAAATTAATGGAAATAAAAGATAGAAATATTAAAATGAAAGTAAAGAAATAAAATAAACGCGAGAGTGATATATGTCAAAGTTAATTAATATATTATCACCTTAAAATAGTATTGAAGAATAAAATAAAAGAATTAATATACTATATTAATAATAAAAAATCAAACTCTTTTTATGAATATTAATATTTAATTAAATATTTGTTTATTACATTTTATTATGAATTATAAGTATTATATAATATTTATTATATATAATTATTTTAAAAATTATTAATTTAATAAAATCTAATTGAACCCGGTTGAATCCGATTAAACCGGTCCAACCACGACTTAGTTGGTCGTCCGATCGGATGGCCGGTCTGATTTTAATAACATTGTATATATGATTAGCATTACACGTACGTTAGAGATCGATTGTAATTGCATCGGTCAAGTGGAAGTTAGTTGTGACTTACACATTCACGAGGCTGTTCAGGGATGCAGCTTTTGGGAAGAGGGACAACATACTAGGGGAAAGATAGACACATGATCAAACATATAGAACTGTACTTCACCTTTGAGCGAAATTTAGCATTCGGGTAATCAGATTGTGATTATACTTTTGTACTTCATATTTTAGATCATCATGATATATGATACACCTTTATTTTATATATAAAAAAACAATGAAAGAAATTTGTTAAGATGAATTATCCACGAACATAGGACGAGTGAAACTGTAATTTGGCTACTGCTTCAATCTTAATTCTTCTTTTTTATTTGTAATTCAGCATGATCTAAATCATTTTCAAACAATGTAGAAAATGTTGTCCCTCAAAACATGTATTTTGTAATAAACTATGGCTCGCATATACATATAGTAATCTTAATATGGATCACGTCATGTAATACTAAACTTTACATACAATATTAATAAATAATTGATCCACAAATTAAAATATTGAATTCAAGACATATATACTATGTTCATAATTCATATAGCTTCTTATTTGGAATGGGGCTAAATCACCTCTCTAATATTCTACCTAATATAAATTATCTTTTAAGATAATGATTAAATCATATATTTACTAAAATGTATGACATTTGAATATATATATATATATATGGGTTTAAGTAATATGCAATCAGAAGATGTACAACCAATATGTATTCAATGAATCTGAATCATTGAATGATGATTACATGGTTCACACATATTGGTTGTACAAAAGTTAGTTAATTACATGCTACTTATATATATATATATATATATATATATATATATATATATAATGGTGAGTTATATACTAAAATATAAACTTAAATGAGATCTTTGTAATTATCTTTTAAATATATTGTATATTACAATGT